>CM070582.1:31064436-36513648 GCA_036346355.1 Rhipidocladum racemiflorum
AAAGAGCCAATATGCTAAGGACTTGATTGACGCTGATGGAAGACTTCTTCCAAGAAAATACTAGTAATACTAGTAGCAAAGAACAGCCAATGCATTGAAGTAGAACTTTAGGATCAAAACTCAGAGGTATGCGCGTCCGACAGCAAAGAAAAATCATGTGGACGCCTAACCAAAGCTCATCGCGGCTGCCACGCAAGGGAGAATCCCAACGATGGCAGCTAAGGGAGTGAGATGGACTCCAAATTGCTAGCGGCAGCCATTGGCAAAAGCTTAAAAATACTCATAAAATATCAGCAATCAAAGAGGCTAAAAGAAGTCAAAGCCAGAGAAAATGATGAATCCGTAAGTACTAGGAAGTCGAAGTCGCAAAAGCATAGCTCAACGGTGAAGCTTTAACAAGCCGTGGGTATTAGAAATCATGTGCTGAAAAATTGGCTTGTGCACGTGTGCGCCATACCAAACTCGTAAAATAGTGTGTTTCCCTTCGCATACCGGGACCGAGCTGTGCTAGCTAAGGGCTGCACCAAAACTTTTGGTCTCATGTGTAATATGTTTGGCATCGGACAAATTGTATCCTTGATAGCACATGTAACGCCGGACCAAAAGCTTTCTTTGGTCCACGTGCAAAAGCTGAATTTTTGGAGTTTATATGCGCCGGACCAAATTTGTTGAAAATAGTAAGCTTCTATGTTACGCCGATCATGTATGCACGCTGGACCAAATTCTTGGTCCGCTGCATGAACGCATTTTTTTAGAGTTGTTTTTGCATGTACGCCGGACCAAAAAATTTGGTCCGGCCATGAAACATGTTTTTCAACATGTTTTCTAAATTGAACTAAGATCTTCAGACATGTATCGCTTGACCAAATATTTGGTCCGTCAGGTTAGTACGACCAAAAGTTTCTGGTCCGCTGCGGAATGGCTTTTTTCTCGGGTTGATTTTTGTGATTTTGAAAATTAAGTTTCCGGTGATTGATTCCGTGGTTATGAAATTTGTTTGAATTTCATAATGGCTGTTTGGAACTTATGCAATGCTCAGAGTATTTGCATGGACTAATGTTGAGTCAAGTCGCGGACTTGTGCTTGGAATCGCTTTTGTGGTTTGTTCATGTGCGTGTTGCTCGAGGGCTTAACATGGTCGTGATGACGGACCAGAACTAGGTTCATGGAGGAACCGGAGGTTCGAGACAAGATCTCAGTGGAGTGAATTGAGGTCTTGGTGGTCAAGGATGTCATGCGGGACGCTCGGGCTAGAGTGATCTGGTGCACATGAAGAATGGTTAGTCACGTGAGTACAGCATGGTGGCCATACGGTGCAAGAGTTGTTAGTCACGTGAGTATGGCCGGGTTGCCATAATGCACGCTAAGAGTCTGTATTTGGCCAAAGTCTGGGCCAAGTGGAGTTGTGGTTGAATACAGACTCCTTCCTAGGATTAGGAGGGACTCCTTCTAGGATTAGGAGTAGGAATTGTATTTAGGACTCTATGTGTTTGCTCAGTATAAATAGGTGAGATGCCTCCTGCTTATGCAATCCAGCACATTGAGAGCTTAGAGCTTTGTTTTAGGGTTTGTACTCTTTGATGGGGAGGTAATTTTATACAAAAGAAAATAAAGACTCAATTCTTCCAGATCTCATGCATGTTACAGGAGAACTCACGTTGTTATAGCGTTTCTGCTTTGGTTCTTGTTTGCATGCTTATTCTAATTCTAGATTGGTTTTTGTTCTTGAGTTTTATCTTGATTTGGATCCATCAAAACCTTTCTAGGGGTATTGATTTAGGGTTCCTCAAAGTTTAGTTGATTAATCTTTTAGTCGCTTCTTGTTTAATCTTGAAAGTTTTTGCTAGATTAATTTCGCCATCTTCAATATTGTCACAGCAGTTTTGCGAGGTTCATAAACTTTTGATCCGGTAAGTCCGGATCAAGATGATTCATTTGGGGTTCGACCAGTATTGGAATCTAGTTTCTGTGTCCAAAGTATAGATCGATCCAATCGGTTGGATCTCCTGGAAATTCTCACGCTTTTACCAAACATCTACCAATCTGCTTTTGTCGATCATACAAGGCAATTATTTGGTTCCATTTTGGGGTGAATTTCTTAATAATAGATCAAAATTCTTGGTTTTAGCTTCTCTGCCACAATCATTCACCCTCTCCGATTGTTATATTCGTATACTTCAATCCTACAGGTATGCCTGGTTGGGCTAAGAAGATTTAATTTACGGCTCCATGCTTGCCAAGCTGTCAAGAAGCCAAAGCAGCTCTTTGTTGGCTCTAAGCCAAAAATCTGGAGGATAGCTTCATTTTCTATAGCTCTGAGTTGGTGAGCTCATGGAGCCGGAGTGGCTCCAAATCCAGATTGGGTTATGTCGAAGTAGTTGGAATCCTCCGCAACGCCGAGAGAGGCTGGGCGCGCCACCAGTTTTCATGATTATAAGTTCAAGTTCTATTGGTTTTGGTGATTGGTGTTAGATTAATGCCTAACCTTGTTTAATGACAACCTTAATCTTTTAATGAGTACTCAACATGTTTATTGAGCTTATTGTTAGTAGTCTCATATTTGGATGAAAAATGGAAAACCTAAGGCTGATGTGATGGCATATTCATTCTATTATTCATTGCATTACTTTTGGATTCAAGTTAAAGTATGAATTCTTCACGTTGCCTTCATCCACATAATATGCATTATGTTTCCTAATCCATATATTATATGGATGCACATCTTTCGTAGGGGAGTTCAAGCTTTAACTTGGCAAATTTCAAGTTAGTATTAATCTTCCTATTCTTCACTCCTTATATAAAATGATCAATACATTGGAAATATATCCTTGAGTATATATCTTAAATGTCTAATTTTAGTGTACTCAAGTGATAATATAGGATGAACTCCAATACAATCAATTTTGAATATGTGCATTTTGATCTCAAAGTCAATAATATGTATGCACATATACTTGTGGGGCTTTATTCTATAGTTGATGGCAATAATAGTAATAATGATTATATTCATACATTCCAATATAATATTATGGATCATTACATTATCATCAAGAGTATATGGAAAAACTTGTGTAGTTAGTATAGTATTTCACGCCAATTTAAAATGAGAATTTAAATTGAGTTTGTTTGTCTTATTAATCATTGGAAAATATTTCTATCATGTGTTGATGGTGTCTTTGATTAATAATAAAGGATAAATGGATAGTTATTAAGTATAACGTAAGCATTTATATTGCATCAAGTTATACTCAAGACACATTTAATTCATTTAAACTGATTTAGGCTGTGCTCAATCGATCTTAGAGGCATCCATTATGTGTTAATGGGAGTGTAATATTAGATGGTTGATACAATCGATGTGTTTTGACTAATATTTTCAATGAGTTTGAAACATGATTTAGCTCCAAAATTCTTGAGAAGATAAGAGAAGGTTCTATCAAGAATGGATGAACAAGTTTCCCATAGAGCTCGGGTGTCGATCTTGAAGTAAAAGATTGATTGAATATCATAAAACACTTACCAGAGTAAATAGTCCATCATTGTCGGGTAACCGAACGCCATCACTACTCAAAGCGCTATGGGAGCCGGTGAGAGTGATTGGTTGGCAAAGTTGATACTGGATTATCACCGCCGCTCTTTGGAACCGGCAAAGTGATGATAGATATCTCTCGCCGCCCGCTTTTGGAACCGGCAAGCGATGATAGATATCTCTCGCCGCTTTCGTTCTCTGAACCGGGCAAAGTGATAACTTAAGCACTCGCTTCGTCAGCGCTTTAACACAAAACGAAGAGATTTCCTCAGTGAGGTCACCTCCACCCAAGTACTACTCTCACCTTAAGCACGCTTAACTAATGAGTTTTACTGCCAATTTAATGCAAATACACCCAAGTTAACGCTTTTAACTTCAGAGTTCTCTTATATGATCTAGTGCACCGTAGAGTTGGTATGGATCACATTTGGAAAATATAACGCTGGCCCCTCTCCTTAATCCTCACAAAGCACCTTAACACTAATGTTAGTATTCTTATACTTCGACTTATTTACTATGACTTGTGTGCTCCAAAATTTAACTAAGTGTCCAATTTTACCATGACTTGGGCACTTAGTTAAATTTCAATATCCATGTCATGGTAAAATTGGACACGCTGCTAAATTCTTAGAGCACCCAAGTCATGGTAAAATTGGACACTTAGTTAAATTTTAGAGCACCCAAGTCATAGTTAAAACTTTAGAAAGCACTCCATATAAATACCTTTTATCACCGCTGCTCTACGCAGAACCGGGCAAATGTAAGGTCGATTACGTGACGCTGGAAAATTCAGGATATGTGGGAAAATACATATCACTACCGGTTAAAAAGTACACCCAAGATTAAGAAAAGAGTGTTAGCTAAATATCACCGCCAGCTTTTACTTCTGCAACCGGGCAGTGATATGTCACTATCGGGTTTTGGGCATGAAAACCAGCAGCGATAGTGTGTTATCACCGCCGGTTGGTTATCCAAACCGGTAGTGATGCTTCTTGGCAAATGTTCTTATGAACCTAAGAAGTGATATTTTATCACCGATTTTGATGTAGCTCAACCCAAGAGGATCCTGACGGCAAGGGATTGCCTGTTGTGTAGTAGTGAAACTTCAAGGGAGCTAGCCCATGATCCCGGGGAGAAAAGATTGAAGATCTTAAAGCCCCAAAGGGGATTGCTCGCAGCAGCAAAAAGGTATAACTAGATAGGCTAAGGTTTTTCCCTAGCTTTGAGTCTAGTTTAGCAATCGCATTATTAAGAGGGGTTGAGTCCTTTGCTTTGAGCTTCATCATTGGTGATGAACTCAATCCGTCACTCGAGCTCAAATCTCTTATTGATTTGGTTTTTTCGCATAATAGCTCGATTTGCATGCGTTGCATATGGGATGAGCTAATGCGTTGGCTTTTGTCATATCGCTTCCGATTTGCATGTGTTGCAAATAGGATAAGCATATGCTTTGGTTTTTAGTATGATTGCTCTCTTTGTATGTGTTGCAAATAGAAAGAGCTCATACGTTGGTTTTCGTGATGAAGTTCAGACTTTGCATGTGTTGCAATTGTTGAACTTTATGTTTTTGTTTTTAAACCAAAATCTATTTGAGTTTGTTTGGTTGTTGCATGAGGCTATAGATTTGCATGAGTTGCAAAAGGGAGATAGCTCAAGTTTTGTGGTTTAATCATTATTTGCAAAGTCATTGTGCAAATAAGCTTAGAGTTATGTGTTTCTGATCCTGAGCATGTGATACTTGCACCGTGGTTTTGCAAGTTCGTTTGGTCGTGGTTTGACCATCACATGGCTAGAAGGATCAAACTCATAGACTCGTGGGATTATTTGCTCAATGTGTTTTTGCAAATATATCTTTTGATTAGTTTAAGTAAAGGTGTCATCGCAAAGTTGTGGAGTTTGCTTGAGCTAGGTTTTTGCATGTGTTGCAAAAAGGGAATGCTCAAGCATAAAAGGATTAATTGTTTATTTGCAAGTTCGTTGTGCAAATAAATGGGATGGCCGAGTCCGATCCTGGAAGCACGCGTGAACTTGCACCGTGGTTTTTGGTAAGTCGATTTGGTCTTGGTTTGACCATCACATGGCTAAGAGGATCAATCTCATAGACTTCTCGGGATTTATTTGCTTAATACGTGTTCGCAAATATATCTTTTGAGTTGGTTTGTGAAATGTGTTTTCACAAAATGGTTGGAAATTCTTTGAGCATGGTTTTGAGTTGTTGCAAATGTATTTTGCAACTTAGTATGATCATGAGTTGATCACCATTTGGCTCAAAGAATAGTTGTTTTGGAGTTTGGGTAAAATTCCATGCACGCTTTGACCAACTTGGTTGTGTTTGTTCTTCGTTCAAGGCATGAAATTCCATTCACGCTGCATCAAGTTTTTCGCCGGTGCAAAATGTGTACGCTGCATGCTGTTGGTTTGGTCCGACAGTAAGACACACATTCAGGAATCAAACCGAGCGCACACCATTACGCCGGACCAACTTGGTCTTGTCTGATTTTCAATCCGGCGCAAACGTTGTTTTTGCTGTTTTCACAACGGACCGATTTTTACTCAAGGCATGTGGTAATGATGGACCAAACCGACGGTCCACGTAAATGGGGTTTTTGCTGGGGTTGTTGAAGTTTGGCGTTATTACTACACTCTTGAGTATTTTTTTAGTTTGTGTGAGTTCTTGAGAGGGTGTTGCATGTGTTGCACACCTCAATTTACTTTTTGAGCTCAAGAGTGAGACTAATTGCATGTGCTGCAATTAGAGTGTGATTGAGAGGAGCCTAGTGTATGTGTTGCACTTAGGTGGTCACCGGAAGCGCATGTGTTGCGCTAGGTGAAGTTCCGAGCCGAGACTCGACTCTCTATTACTCTGAGATTACCGCCTACTAGACGGCGAGGGTAGGTTGCTAGACGCGGGAGCTCACAAGGTTTGTGAGAAGCCCCAAATAAGTTTGTGAAGGTTCTAGTTGATCCTAATCGAAAGAGTGAAAAACTACCGAGTGAATTTGAGGTGGAAAGCTCAAGTGAGTGAGCCACCCAAAGTGAGTTGGACTTCCTTAACATGGATTAGGAGACCGCCAAGTCTCTCGAACACCACGGTAAAAAGTTGGTGTGTCACTTGTCTCTTTACTTTCAAGTATTTACATTATTCAGTGAAGGTGTCCTTGTCGGCTACCACCACTAGATCCGATAGCTTAGAGTTAGGGGAAGACACGCCATCGTCAGATCTGGTCGCCAAGAGGGAGCAAAGAGTGGCGGCAATGTCTCCTAAGGTAGAGAAGAAGTTGGCGTGAAGAGCTCACGAGGAGGAGCCCGTGGAGGCGAGCGGCAACGATGGGGCAAGGAGATCGGATCTCGTGGCGGTCGCGGCTTGCACTCGCCAACGGCGATACCAGCGCCGATCATCTTCTCGGGCGATCAAGCTACCGCGCCCTTGAGCCGAGGGATCCCGACGTGGCCGCGTGAGCCTCCTTCTTGAGGGAGGTGGCCCATCCCTAGGAGCGCAGATTGCACCTCCTCGGGGCAGCGGCAAAGGGAAGAGTAGGTTGGCGGCTAGTGCGGCGCAGTGCAACGCCGTTAAAAACTCTAACATTAAAACCTTACACTAATACTATGTTATGTATAGCACTTGTATTCAATATGAGGCCACATAGGCCAAGATAAGAGGGTACAAAAGGAAAGCCTATATAAGACAATGTCTATATATGCCTTAATGTGTAGTACATTGTCATCGCTAATTTGAGATGGACCTCTATGTAAGTTCCTGTGCTCAGTTGGTTCTATGCTTTAGCTTGGCATTGCTGCTTGACAAGAAATTTGTTCTCCCTTCTATTGTTTGAATTGTGCTACTCCAAATTTAAGTGATTAATACCATTCCACAGAGGCACATTTTTCATTGGTTGCATGTAATGATGAACTCCCAAAAATTTCTTCCCACACAAATAAGATTTTACAGCATTTGATCATTCATGTTTTTGCTTTATGCATTCTTTTCTAGAGCCGATGAGGCGATGATAAGAACCACAGTTCAAGTTGAACTGATGGGTAAATTAGTCCCATTTGCAACATAGGATCAAACTAAAACCAAAACCCGCTTAGATAACCAAAATTCAAAAATCAAAAATTGAGTGGAAAATCGCCAAAATCGCCGTAAACCGAAGGGTTGAGATTCAATTTTTTTAAAAAATTCAATAAAAATAAAATCGCCGCTTTTGATCGGCTTTTGACCGGCCCAATTGAACACCTCAACGTTGGACACGATTTCAGCTAAAACCGCTGGTTTGTACCAAAAATTCAATCGGTTTTACATCGTATAATTTTTTTCAAATTTTGTAATTTTTTTTAATTAGACCGGTTTTGGATGAAAATCTGGCTTGATACGATCAAAAACCGCGATTTTCGATGGTTTTGTGAACCCTGACCGTAGCTCATCTCCTCCTATATCCCTCCCACTCTTCCTCCTTCCATGATCTGTGCAGATCTGCTTCCCTCTCTCCCTGCCGACGCTGGGCTTAGCTTCATGCCTAGCTTTCTCCTCTATTCCTCAAACTCTACTCTACTTTACTTCACGCCCAGCCGCCCCGCCCGATGCCGGGTCCACCTCCTCCTCTCCTCGTCGCCACCACTCGGCCCAACGCCTGGACGCACCCTGATGCTTGGCTTCTCCGCTGGGCCACCACGCCATGCATTGTGCCTGGACACGACGCACCATGTCGGATAGAGTCGATGCGCGGATGCGTGTCGATGCACCAAAAAAATTTTTGGACACGCGAGTCCCAATAACATTGCTTTTCAGCCCTTTATTGATGGACAATATGATGAAATGGACACATATACATTATCTCACCCAATGCTTCATGTCAAATCTGATAAATGTAACTGAAAAGAATTGCTACTGACTTGCAAATTAATTCATTACCCATTTACCCCAATTTTGGTCACATGTTTGGGGTTAGTATTTAGTCTCTCAGAGTAATCGACATTACGTGCCATATCGGTGTCTGACATGGATACAACACCGACATACCATTCGACATGTACCAATCAGGTATTGGACAATTAGATAGTCAAAAAAAAATTTAATGTTCAACACGGTTTTGATACTTTATCGATTCATATCCAACACATATAATCATGGTTATCAAGTTAGCCAAGTGGGGTTACGCCACACCAACGCCTTGCCAGAGCAGCCTATGGCATCTACCTCACCGGCCGTGGCGTCGTTGAGGCGACGGGGATGGCGTTGGCATGGCCTGAGGCGGCTACCATAGGATTGGGGGACCAGGATAAGCCTTGAATTGAAACCGAGAGGGATATGATTCATACCTTGCACTACAGGATGGTCCATTGGCGCAAGCATTATTATTGCTTCGAAAAATAATAATTAAAAGCTAACGTACCGCTTGGAAAAAGAAATTTAATTAAAAATTGTCGTGCTGCTTTTAAAAGTAAACTATCTAAGCTGTTAGACCGCTTGGAAAAAGAAATATGTCCAGTACAGTTGAACCGCTTTCAATGACATTTTTCCCACCTAGTTATCTCTCTCTTCACTTCCCACCCAAGCGCTTGCTGCCTCCCAAGCCCGATGCCGATCCTCCCTTCTTCCTCGCCCGTGCGCCTCGGCTCTCCTCCCCACCCACCTGCCACCGCCTCCCCGTCCCTACTTTTCCTTACGCTGCCGCCTCCTCGGCCCGGGCGACGCCGCTTCTCCCAAGCCGACGCCAAGGCCTCCAGCTTGGCTGCCAAGGTTCCTCGGGCCTCCCTTGGCTTGGCGCCGCCTCGCACTCTCTGGCCTCGACGCCCCACCCGGCCGACGCTGCCTCTCCTGGGCTTTGGCTCTGGTCGCCTCTCCTTCCAACCAATGCGGTGCACGGCGACCCGACCACATCGGCCGCCACCACACCGGGCCGCAGCCTAGGGTTTCTAAGTTTCTCCCTTTCTTCGCTCTACAGCCTATCCCTCTCCTTAAGCTAAGTATTTTTCTCAATCTTTATCTTCCATTCATGAACCAATTGCTACCGTGCATATATTTTCTTGATTGAGTTGTCCACTAGCAATTTCTATATTATGTGATTGATTTTCCCAAATTTTGGTCGTGGTGTTGAGGGTCTTGGCATCAGTTCCACTTGCCCTTATTTTTAGTCCTTGTTTGTGATTTGGTAATGCATGTCAATTAGCCAATATGTTGTAATCATGATTTAACTATTTGCGATTAACTTCATGATTGATCCTTGTTGTGATGAAGTTAACACACACATGGGTACATTGATGCTTGGCATTTTAGGGATAAGGAGCATTATGATCTCAGAGTGAACCCAGTATGTAGGTAAACACTTATGCTTGGCATTTCCTATGTGGCCGACGCTTTATTTAAACTAACTATGCTTTTTATGTTATTTCATGTCATGGATGGTTTCTCTTACTTGCATTTGTTCTATGATGCAGGGGCAATATAGTGGCATCGGCACAAAGGAGGTGCTATTTCTTAGTCTAGCCATTGTTTTATACAGTTTCTTCATAATAAGTAGATCCCTGCACTTAATCACAGTAATACATAAATTTATGTTACATTTTGTGTAAGATTCTGATGCATGTATAATTTGTCCATCTTCTTTGCACTAGTGTGTGTGCTGTAAGTAAAGAGAGGGATTCAAGAGATTTTACTCTACGTAACCCAGCAGGCATAGTGATGTATTTTATTCTGTTGATTTGAGGTAATGAGCACTATCCAGAAATATTGATGTGAGCTAGGATAATTCCAGTATTTTTTTTAATAAAAGGTAGGACAATGTTGATGTGCATTGGGTATATTAGATATCCACTAGTTCCTCCTTTTATTCAATAGAAGAAGCTTTTTCTATGAAGGATGAAACTTCACTAGTAGTTACGCTTAAACACAAGTTGACTATTATATAGATAATTCTTTACTGGTTTGTGAACATCTAAGATTGTTTGCCAAAAATGTTAATTTGTTCAATGATACTTTCATAATCTCGATACTCCCAACTCCTAAACAATGATGGCATAGCAGTTGATGACAATAATGTCAAAGTGATCGATGCAACTGGAAAGTATGTCATGCCAGGTGATTCTTACAATTGTGGTATATATTTAAGGAATCAGTTGTTACTTGTTGTTCGGGCTTCATCAAGCTTCTTGCAAATATCACAGGTGGAATTGACCTCATACGCACTGAGATGGAGTTCATGGGAACTGCTATCAGAGATGACTTCTTTAGTGGTCATGCCGCAAAGACTGGCCGGTGGGACAACAATGCACATTGACTTTGTCATTCCAGTGTGGCAACTTAACTGCAGGTTTGGAATCCTACAAACAGAAAGCAGAAAAATCTACCATGGATTATGGATTTCACATGGCCATTACCAAGTGGAATGATGAGGTTTCGAGGGAAATGGAAGTGATGGTTAAGAAACATGGTTGATGCATATTCTGGTTTTTCTGTATTGTTGATTAGTTTCTCAAGAATTTACATTCTGAAGCAGCACATATATTTTGTCCAGACAATCAACTTTACAAAATTCCTATAATTTGATATATCTCCATAATATGATGCAAGATTGTATCAATTTTTATATACCGCTTGGAATACTTTTACAAGCAGTCGAACGGAAAGCAGTAGATATTAGAATTTCAAGCGGCCCTACTACTTGGAATACCCTTATTCCAAGCGGTCTTACAGCTTGCAAGGATGTGTCATCATGTAGTAATTGGCCAATTGAAGACCAAGGGAGAAACCCTAGCGCCGCAAGCAGACTCCACTCCCCATCCTCGCCAGATCCGGCAGAGAATAGCCGATCCGCGTGTCGCCCCTTCCGATCCACGCCGCCACTCCTTTGCGCCACCATCAGAGAGTTCCTCGACACTCCTCCGCACTGTACGAGGGAGGCAAATGGGGGGATGGATGGGGAGGCGATAGGGCCATGGGGGAGGAAGAACCAAGGGGGAGGCGTGGCTCAAGCGCTGGGGAAGAAGCGAAGAAGAAAGATTTAGCACAACACAAAGAATAAAGAATAAAGAATAGCCAAATGTCTCGTCGGGCTAGTACTGTACCACTAGTACTATAGTAGTAGTCAATTAGCAGTAGCAGGCTGTAGAAGTATTGTGGTAAACTGGAAGTAGTAAAAGTACTTATTAGTGTAGTAGTAATGTAAGGTGGAATATATGTATGGCGTTGCCCCACGCGTCTTAAGCGTTTCAGCGGTAAAAGGTGGTGAGTCACCACGCCTTGCCTTGTCGCTTTAATAACCTTGCATACGATGACACAGCCTGGCCTAGTTCAACGACCTAAAGGGCAAGTCTAGCCACTTGAGAGGAGCAAAATACCAACATCAAGGCTCCATTGTGGAACCATACTGACATTCTTGATAAGGATGATCCATTTAGAGAAAATGTGAATTGAAAGATATATCCTAAAGTGACGGTACCTATTCTTGCTCAGCTTAGCAATGAAGTTGCAAGTTGCAAAGGCTGAGGTACATATTCCTAGTTTACAATTTACATTATTTCAGTTTGACAAACACGTAGAAAATAAAAATAATACATATGTATATTATTATTATTATTATTATTATTATTATTATTATTATTATTATTATTATTATTATTATTATTATTATTTATATATATAGCTGTGTCGTAGTGTTACTTGGACATGCACATCGGAGTCGGATGTTTGATTCGTAAAAAAATTTGGACACGTGAAGTGCTACTCGAATCGACACGAGGGTCTAATCGACTCGGATTCGAGGTGTCTAATTGGGTAAATTTTTTTAGATATGAGTGCCTGAGTAATACTACCGTGTTGGCATTTTTGAAAAAGGCGAATTTGTGCCGTTATCGTGTCCATGCATCATAGGTTCTGGTTCATATCTCCAACTTACAAGTATCGACACATTAGAAGGCCCTCTTAATTTGACTGAATTCTTTCATTTCTCAGAAAATAGAAGCAGTGAACATCAATTTAATTCTTTCTGAAACCTAATTTTAAGACCAATCCACAGGGAAGCAAATAAGCAATCCACTAATTAAAGAGGCACAAGTAGAACTCGAGTATTTAGTGCTGAAGTATAATTGTAACTTCTGAAATGTGGTATAATTGACTCATAGTATCTCAGAAACCTGCATTGCAAATATTTTTGGTTTATAGGCCACGAGAGCATATTATATGATCAGTAAAAACAAAGATAGTGTATCTTACATGTATTGGCATCTCTGCAATGAGCAGACCACTGGTTTCTTCTAAACCCTTGAGAGTAGCTACCTCACCACCAACCACCATGTTAATCACGATTCCATCTGCTCCATCATAGTACATCAGCTATAGAAACACAAAACATAAGGGCATCAATAGATGTTTTTCTTGACGTACCTGCTGCTAAGGATCCTGACATACGTCTTAAGTAAGCTTCCTGAAAATTTCAAATTGAAAATCAGGTCGGACAAAACATTCCAAAAATAGAACTGGACGTGCTCAACAAAACTGCATGATTGCATGTTTATATAACTACAAGATAAATTTATCGCAACCAGCTCATGGTGTTTGATCCTCAAAAGTACCAAGGTAACAAATATCCAGAAAAACAGGGGGACAACTCACCTTCTTTGTGGGCAATTCATAGTTTATCAGCACACGAGCCATAAGGGGAGCCTCTCCATCGCTGCCAGAGCCAAGCAAGCATCCATCACTACTACAATGCTTTAGTTTCGAGGCTATAATTTCAGGCTTGGGACTTTCAGCAATATCACCATCTTTAGTTTGATTCCATTATATTACTGCTTGACGAAACTTCTCAAGAACGGATGCACGCTCAGCTTCAACCTGATCACTGTACTGTGTATACAAATTACATGGATTGATATAAGTAGCTAGCAAAAGTAAGTTCATAGCAGGGCCATAGACAATCAAGAGAACTGGAAACAGTGTTCATATCAGGGGTGACAGAAAAGTAAGAGAACATGGGACCTTTGGGTGCAGACAATCTTTGTAATCACATAGGCATATTTGTAATTCAAAGACATAGGTACACAATAAATAAGCGCACTTTTACCAATAAATTGAACAAATACCAATGTGATACATTTATGTACTTATAGCAGAACTAAGCTGTGATTGTAAAGTACCAGTATAGTATCAGAGAATTGAACATATGAATTAGCACCCAAATTGAGCATACCAGTGGTGACAAAACACAAAGGGGAGGTTGCCATCGAGGTCCTGATCTAGCACCTAACCCCACAAACACACACTTCATATTCATTGCCGATACAAAACATCGACAATTGGCGCCGCTGTAGGGGAGCACGAAGATCAACACAGCATAACCTCGATGGCTTTCCGCGATGACATCACCTTCGCTCCGGGGCAAGTTTTTGCTTCGGAAGCTTCCGCTTCACCGCCAACGACCGCGGCATCCTCTTCTCCTCCAGCATAAATCAGATCCGACCTGAGGATCCTCATGTTTCGCTCGTGTTCGTAGTCGGGCGGGTTGCCCAACCAAACGATCGACGGGAGCGTAAGAGGTTAACACAGAAATTGTCCAGAATGAAGGCCGTGACGCGCGTACTCGGTCTCTACAAAATCGAGCACACGTTGTCAACGAAGACATCTTGCGCATTTGAGGATGGGGAGCCACCGGTTTTTCGCATTCGTGAGCAAAACATCATGGCCACCAGACCTCTTGGACACCCTAGGCCCGATGATTGAACCTAGCAGTCCAACAAGATCGATCATGGCCCAAGTCGTGGCCATGGTTACGCGGCAATGATCCAGCCAGAACCAAAGCAGGTCCGCACAACCAAGATTCCTCGCGGCGGAAGAAGAGGCGACTCGGCGAGTAGCCGAACCCGCCGCACGGACAGAAGCAATCGGGCGCAGTCTCCCTGTGGCAAGGATCTCTGCTCTACCATTCACCGCGATCTCCGTCAGGACCTAGATACTAGGAAGCGGGAGCGGGAGGAGGATGAGCGGCGCCGGCGCAAGGATGATCTTGAGCGTTTTGGCTTCAACCACGACCAAGACGAACGGCACGACGGTCATAGATATCGTCGTAGCCCACGATGAAGCAATGGCAGTCGGGTGGTTTCATCACCTCACCGCCATCGTGCTCGACGCGAAGAAGAACCCATAGATGGGATCAAAGCATTCATCGCGACGCTCGCCGAGTGCTGGCCTCGATGGTTTTAACCTAAAGGGCATCACCAAGTTTGATGGGGAGAGAGACCAAGAAGCCTGGTTACAGGTTTACTCCTCGCCAAAGCAAATGGAGGTGACCGCAATGTGATGGCGAATTACTTGCCTGGCCATGCTCGCTTCCTCGGCCAAGCATGGCTCACTGTGGCTTCCAAGGAACTACATCGATTCTTGGGGAGACCTCTGTGACCAGTTTATCACAAACTTTTAGGGCACTTTCGAGAAGCCTGGAACCCCGTGGGATCTTTATCAACTCCACCAAGAGAAGAACGAATCTCTGAGGGAATTCATTCGGAGGTTCTCACAGAAGAAAAATACCGTTCGGGATGTCTCGGATGCAGTCATCATCGCAGCCTTCCAGAAAGGGGTTAGCGATCCCGATCTCATTAAGAAGATATCTCGAAAACCACCAACCACGGCTCGGGAGATGTTTGCCCTAGCCGACCGCTATGCAACTACTTCAGATGCACTAGCAGACCACCGAGAAGACCGACTTCCACAGAAGGACAGGAAGGACCACGTTGAGTCCTCAAGGTAGAAAGACAAGAAGTGCAAGGGCGATGAGTTGGTTGCGGCTGTCAAGCGGGGGAAGACAAAAGCCCCACAAGGAAAAGATTACAAGGAGGTAATGAACGCGCCTTGCCCTTTCCATCCAAAGGGAAGGCATGTAGCGAAAGACTGCTATACTTTGAAAAGATTCACACAAGAAAACCGCCACCAGCCTAAGCCCAAAGAAAAGAAGGAAGCCGAAAAGAAAGACAACCTCCCAGTAGAGGGCGAGTTCCCAGAGATTGAACAAGAACTTAACTTCATATTCGGGGGCTCGGGAGCATATGAGTCCAAGCGGAAGCAAAAACTTATTCGGGACATCAATGCGGTCACACTGGCGACCCCCCAATACTTATGGTGGTCGGAAGCTCCAATCACTTTTGATCGATTGGATCATCCTGGCAGATATCCTTTAGTGCTAGATCCAGTCATCCACAGCATAAAGCTCAAGAGGGTGTTGATCGATGGGGGGAATTGAAAGTGCATCTAGGCCCCCAAATTGGTTTTGGTTTATTAATGACAAGCGATTAAAGAGACTAATGTCTTCAATGAGCTTATGAGCAGGTTAAAGATTAAATGTGAGATCATCTACATGCTAAGGATACCTCAAACAAGATTACGCGAGAAAAATGGCATTACGCTTGTATTTTCTATGTTTTGTGTCGTAGGAATGCCGTGACTATTAAGAGGGATGCATCGTAAAATGATCTAGGATAGTCTCTATGCTCGATGAATGTTACTTCAATCCAAATTGAGACCCTAAGTCACCGCTGCATGCACCGGAATGTGTTTCTTTCAATGTTCAAGTCGGACATTCCGATATTATATCGAAGTTCGATGTGACCTGACATTCCGATGTGCATGCTTGCTTCAGTCCGGTGTGGTAAATGCATCGAAGTTCCGATAATTTCGATCGGAAGTTCCGATGCGCTGTTGATGCCTTCTAAGATGCTCTCTCGAAATATCGGAAGTTCCGATATTTTACACTCGAAGTTCCATGTGTTCAAACCGAAAAAGGAAGTTTCTTCGAATTATCGGACACTCCGATATAGTGGATCGGACATTCCGATGTTAAGTCGGAAGTTCCGATGGTTATATCGGACAGTCCGATATGGACTTAGAAGCATTTTGTTAAGGGTTTTTTCTGGGAACATCGGAAGTTCCGATATTGACATCGGACGTTCCGATGCACCTTTTCGACAGCTTGTAGTGCGCCGAAGTTCTCGATTGTTTGCACATATCTGACATTCCGATGTTGATATCTAAGTTCCGATATGCAGCTGAGTGGGTGTATAACGGCTAGTTTTTGCAAGAATCTATAAATACCCCACTCCTCTCTCATTTGAGGGTTACACACTCTATTGGACAGAACTCTAGCGCACCTTGAGCCCTTCCTAGTCTACTTTTGAGCCCTCCTCTTTGATCTTAGGGATCATCCAAGGAGTGAGGACTAGAAAAGAGATTTGGAGCTAAGAGTGAAAAGCAAGTGTCATTCATCTCGAGCTTAAGAGTGTTCCTCCAAGATCGTTCAATGGTGTATTTGTTTCTCTTGGAGGTTGAAGGACTCCTAGACGGCTAGGTGTCGATCGCGAGCTCCCAAGGATTGTGGGACGCCGTGAGAAGTTTGTGAAGGCCGGCTCCGCCTCCGAAAGGAAAGGAACCAATAGTGGAACCAAGCCTCAAGTGTGACCGAGGTTTGGGAGGAAAGGGTTGGAAAAGACCCGGCTCTTTGGAGCCTCTCAACGGAGACGAGGATTTCCTCAAGAACTAACTCCGGATCAAATCCAAGGCCTTTTACCTTTCTTTACTTAAGCTTGTTTTCTTATTTAGTTGATATATCGTTCTTAGTTTGCATTCCAAGTTCTTTACTCTCAGTTATTAATTGTACGTGTCTAAAGTCGATCGGACATTCCGAACTGGTATCGAAGTTCGATTATATCTAAGTTCCGATCCAATACCGAAGTTCCGATACTCTTCCGTCAAGCGATAAATTTAGTTTAAATTTTAAACCGCTTATTCACCCCTCTAGGCAACTTTCTCATCTTTTCAATTGGTATCGAGCCGCATCTTCTCAAGGCTTAACCGTTTGAAGGAACGTGATGGCCAACACTGGATTGAAGGTTGTCGTGTCAGGGGAAGAAGGTAGTCCAAAGGCCGGACATGGAACTCCCGCTCAAATTCCTTTTAATTATGAAAAATTGAATACTTCTTCTTCGCATTCCTATATTACTGTGCCCTCCGGGCGTGCGCCATTTTTCGATGGCACGTATTATTCTGCTTGGAGGCACAAGATGAAAATGCATTTGATGTCTCTCCATCCTAGTGTGTGGAAGATTGTGTGTACAGGTTTAGACATGCCGGAAGACGACATGGAGCTTACGCCGCAACAAGAACAAAACATCCACCGTAATGCTCAAGCCGCGAGTGTTTTGCTTGGAGCTTTGAGTCCCGAAGAATTCAACAAGGTTGATGGTCTAGAAGAAGTCAAAGAGATATGGGACACACTCCAAGTAGCTCACGAAGGAACATCAAGTGTGAGGGAATCAAGGATTGAGTTACTTGAAGGAAAGTTGGGGAGGTTTGTCATGAACGATGATGAAACTCCGCAACAAATGTATGATCGCTTGATGATCCTAGTGAACAAGATCCGAGGGCTTGGAAGCAAGGACATGACGGACCACGTCGTGGTAAAGAGGATGTTGAGATCCTTTGCTCCAAGGAATTCGACTCTCGTAACACTTATACGAGAGCGAAAAGATTTCAAAAGGCTTACTCCTAATGATGTGCTAGGAAGAATTCTATCACATGAGCTTATGGAGGAAGAAGCAAAAGAGGTGAAGAACCTTGCCAAGCAAAGCTCAAGCTCAAGACCGAAGCAAATAGCTTTGAAGGCAAGCAAAAAGGAAGAATCAACATCAAGTGATGAAGAGGAAGATGAGAGCGAAGACGAAGAAGACTTGGCTCTATTTGTGAGGAAATTCAAAAAGTTCCTCAAATATGACGGGTCAAGCAAATACAAGAAGAACTACAATGACAAATCAAGAGGAAGAAGAAACACTAAAAGGGCTTGCTATGAGTGCGGTGAAGTTGGACACTTCATCGCCGATTGTCCAAAGAAGAAGAACAACCAAAATGAGACCAAGAAGAATGAGCCGCTCAAGAAGAACAAGACGTACAAGAAGAAGTACTCGGGGCGAGCTCACATTGGAGAAGAATGGGATTCAAACAACTCCGACTCCGACACCGATGATGAAGGAGTCGCCACCCTCGCCATTGAAGCCGCTCCACCAACAACGTCACTCTTCGGGGAATTGAGCGACAACGACTCCGACCACGACGCGCCTATTTGTCTTATGGCCAAAGGGCGCAAGGTAATGGCTAAACTAAACCCCCTAGTAGTGATAGTGAATTAGAGAGCGATGATGATGATGATGATGCTTTATTTTGCAACTTAAACAAATCTACCATTGCAAAAATCAATAAACTATTGAAAAGAATAGATAGCCAAGAGGAGACTCTTGAAAAGCAAGAAGAATTGCTAATTTGTGAAAAGAAGAGAAATCTTGCTTTTGAAAAGCTCCTCGCAACGGAAAAGGACAAAATTGAATTGCTAACCAAAGATCTTGACTTGGCTAACAATTCAATCACGATCCTTAAGAGTTCAAATGAATCGCTTCAAGAGAATGTTATTAGCTTGGAAAACAATCTTCAAGCTCTTGAAGTGCAAATTGAGTCTCTTAATGACCTCAACTCTCCAATCATTAATTCCTCAATGGCTTCTATTCCTTCCACTAGTAATGGTTGCTCTCGTTGCTATAATATTGATATTAATGCTTGCTCTACTAATTCCCAACTTGTGCAAGTATTAAAAGGAGAAAACGAGAGATTGAATGCTTTGGTAAAGTATGGTTGCATCAAGACTTATCAATCCAAGGATGCCTCTACAAAACAATCAACACTCGTGGGAAACAAAAATAAAGAAGGGCTAGGATATGATAAGTACGATTGCAAGGGAAATGATCGTGTGGTGGTAAAAGGTAAGGATTGCATCAAGTTTGTCAAAGGAAATAACAAGCAACCATTGACCACCACACAAGTCATTGAGACCGGCAAGAATCAAAGAAGTATCTTCAACATCATACAACTCATCCCATTCACTATGCATCATATATGTTGAAGAGAAATCACCGTGGTAAAGTGATTGCTCATTTTGTCGGTGCCAACAACTCCAAAGGAAAAGAATAAGAAGAAGGTGTGGGTACCAAGGTTTTAATCACTAACATGCAAGGACCCAAAAGAATTTGGGTACCTAAAACCAAGGTCTAATGTGCTCTTGTAGGATTATACTCCGGTGGATCAAGTTGGGTGCTTGATAGTGGTTGCACAAACCACATGACCGGAGAAAAAGAAAATGTTTTCATCTTTTGATGAAAAAGGGTCACAATATGAAAACATTGTGTTTGGTGACAATGGTAAAGGTGAGGTAATGGGGTTAGGTAAAATTGCTATTTCTAATGATCATTCCATTTCAAATGTTCTCATAGTTAAATCTTTAAATTACAACTTGTTGTCTCAGACGCAATTGTGTGAGATGGGCTACAATTGTCTATTTACTAATGTGGATGTGGACTGCCTTGAGAAGGGATGATTCCTCAATTGTTTTAAAGGATATTTGAAGGGTAAGCTCTATTTGGTTGATTTCAATGCAAATAGCGCTAAACTTCAAACATGTCTTATGGCAAAGTCTAGCATGGGTTGGTTGTGGCATCGCTGCCAGCCCATGTTGGCATGAGAAATCTCGACAAGCTTCTAAAAGGTGATCACATCATTGGACTAACGAATGTTGAGTTTGAGAAAAATAGTATTTGTAGCGCTTGTCAAGTTTTAAAGCAAGTTGGAGCGCCATCCCGCCGAAGAACATCATGACGCATTTACAAAACCATTGGAGCTTCTACACATGGACCTCTTCGGACCCGTTGCTTATATAAGCATCGGAGGTAACAAGTATGGTTTAGTTATTGTTGATGATTTTTCTTGCTTCACGTGGGTATTCTTTTTGCAAGAGAAAAGTGAAACACAAGGGATAATCAAGAAGTTTGCAAGAAGAGCCCAAAATGAATTCGAGTTGAGGATCAAGAAGATTCGAAGCGATAATGGAAGTGAATTCAAGAATACTCAAGTCGAAGAATTCCTTGATGAAGAAGGAATCAAGCACGAGTTCTCCGCTCCATACTCCCCTCAACAAAATGGAGTAGTAGAAAGAAAGAATCGGACTTTGATCGAGATGGCAAGAACAATGCTTGATGAGTACAAGATCTCCGACCATTTTTGGGCGGAAGCCACAACACCGCTTTGTCATGCCATCAACCGATTATATCTCCACAAGATATTGAAGAAAACGGCATATGAACTCCTCACCGGTAACAAACCAAACATTTCATATTTTAGAGTTTTTGGTAGCAAATGCTTTATCCTAAACAAGAAGCCTAAGAACTCCAAATTCGCTCCAAAGATCGATGAAGGTTTCTTGCTAGGATATGGATCGAATGCTTACGCCTATCGCATTTTCAACAAAACTTCGGGTTGTGTTGAAATAGCGAGAGACGTGACATTTGATGAATCTAACGGCTCTCAAGTAGAGCAAGTTGATTTAAATGTGCTACAAAATGAGGAAGAGCCAAGCATTGCAATCAAGAAGATGGCAATAGGTGAAGTGAGGCCGCAAGAAAAGGTACAACAAGACAATTCATCTACACAAGTCGAGCCTCCTACTTCAAGCCAAAGTCAAGACATTCCTCTAGGGAGTACAAGCAAACTCGTGGAGGATGCTCAAGATGAAGATCTTGAACCAATCCAACATGTCTCTCAAATGCCACATCCGAGGTTGCATCAAAGTATTCAAAGAGACCACCCCGTCGATAACATTATCGGTGACATTAAAAAGGGGGTAACTACACGCTCTAGAGTAGCTAATTTTTGTGAATTTTACTCCTTTGTGTCTATTTTGGAACCTCTAAAGGTTGAAGATGCACTAAGAGATCCGGATTGGATAATGGCTATGCATGAAGAGCTTAACAACTTCGTTAGAAACAAAGTATGGTCACTAGTGGAAAGGCCTAATCAAAACGTGATTGGAACCAAATGGGTCTTCCGCAACAAACAAGACGAGAACAGAGTTGTCACAAGAAATAAAGCTCGGTTGGTAGCTCAAGGATTCACTCAAATTGAAGGTTTGGATTTTGGTGAGACTTATGCTCCCGTTGCTAGATTAGAATCAATTCGTATATTGGTTGCATTTGCTACTCACCATGATTTCAAGCTTTATCAAATGGACGTCAAGAGTGCTTTCCTAAATGGTCCAATCGCCGAATTGGTCTACGTTGAGCAACCGCCGGGAATGGAGGATCATAAGAACCCTACTCATGTCTACAAACTCCATAAGGCGCTCTACGGGCTTAAGCAAGCACCTAGAGCATGGTATGAATGCCTTAAGGATTTTCTTATTAAAAAGGGTTTCGAGATTGGTAAAGTCGATCCTACTCTCTTCATAAAATATGTTGATAATGATTCATTTGTGTGCCAAATATATGTCGATGACATTATATTTGGGTCCACTAATAAAAACTTTTGTGAGGAATTTAGTAGGTTGATGACGAAGAGATTTGAGATGTCAATGATGGGTGAATTGAAATTCTTTCTTGGATTTCAAATCAAACCACTCAAGGAAGGGATGTTCCTATGTCAAACAAAGTACATCAAAGATATGCTCAAGAAGTTTGACATGGAGAACGCCAAGCCAATTCATACACCAATGACAACCAACGGTCATCTTGGTCTAAATGAAGAAGGTAACCATGTGGATCAAAAGGTATATCAATCCATGATAGGTTCATTGCTTTACCTTTGTGCATCTAGGCCTGATATTATGCTTAGTGTGTGTATGTGTGCAAGATTTCAAGCCGCTCCGAGAGAGTGCCACCTAGTAGCCGTGAAAAGAATTCTTAGATATTTAGTTCACACACCTAGTTTAGGGCTTTGGTATCCTAAAGGATCAAAATTTGATTTGATTGGTTATTCTGATGTCGATTATGCGGGTTGCAAAGTGGATAGAAAAAGCACTTCGGGGACTTGTCAATTTCTAGGTAGATCACTAGTGTCTTGGTCCTCAAAGAAACAAAATTCAGTTGCTCTATCCACCGCGGAAGCCGAATACATTGCCGCAGGAAGTTGTTCTGCACAATTGTTATGGATGAGGCAAACCTTGAAGGATTTTGGTTTTTGTATGGAAAAGGTACCACTCTTATGTGACAATGAGAGTGCGATCAAAATAGCCAACAATCCCGTTCAACACTTCGACTCAAGCACATAGATATCCGACACCACTTCCTTAGAGATCACTCAAGGGAGACATAGATATTACCTATGTGAGAACCGAAAAACAATTGGCCGATATCTTTACCAAACCTCTAGATGAGAAGCGCTATGAGCTTAGAAGTGAGCTAAATGTCCTAGACTATCAGAATGTGTCTTGAAAGATTGCACTCATTGACTGCTGCTAGTTAGCTCAATCTCAAAACAAAACGATTGGAAAAACCTATTTAGTGTATTTCAAAATGTTTTTGTTGGATCTTAATCTCGGATCAATCCACTTGTAATCATAGTTTTGATTGCTTGAATGCCTGCTGATGACAAGTGGAGTGATCCTCCTTAAGTTCACATGACTCAGAGTGTTCAGACTTCACTCAAAATCCTTGTTTCTTTCTCTGTTGGCTGGAAAAATCAACACATCGGAACATCCGATCAAATCATCGGAATATCCGATGTCTGGCAGTTTTTCCACATCAGAACTTTCGATGTAATATCGGAACTTCCGATGTGACCTCCGCACTTAAAAAGTGCCCTTACCCTTTCACTTTCTTTTGTCCTTTTCCTCGTGTCTCTTTGGCCTCTCCTTCCCCTTTTCATCTTTGTGCCGTTATCGGAGATTCCGACCTCTCGGAACTTCCGATCTTCGCTTGGGAAGGACTCCATCTTGAAGAGAACCGATCTCCCCGCGTGATTTCTCCGTGTTCTTCGTGAGGTAAACCCTAGGGCTCAATCCTTTCATTTTGGATCTAGGCATCTTTGAGAAATCGCTTCGTGATCTTGTTCATCTATTCCTTTGGTTCATTCCTGTCAAGTTTCATCTCTTTGTATCGGTTGGTTTGGGAGAAACGTTGTGTTGGTTTAGATCCGTAAACATCGAACATTCCGATCGAAATTATCGGAACTTCCGATCTCATGTCGAACTTCCGATATTGAATCGAACTTCCGATGTCTACGTAAACCAAACCAAAGCAGGATTGTTCCTCTCGTAAGCTTAACCGATTTCGCTCTTGTCCTTAGATCAATGGATCCTACCAAGGTGGCTCTCAAATTTCAGACTCAGCAAAGCAGCTGGTAGGCGCCAAAAGGCCAAGGCATCTCGACAGAACGAACCAAAAAGGTCATGGTAGAGGAAGAGGTAGAGGCAAAGGAGGCCTGTGGATTCAAATCGCTGACTCCTCCGCCCGATCCTCTTGCTCAGACAAAGAATGTACTCGAGGAGCGCCATTGCCTTCCAGAAGGGCAAAGCCGTGGCAGGCTTCTCAATCTCACTGGCCTGCACTCCAGCAGCCTCCAAGGCTCAGACAGCAGTAAAGAAATCCTCGCCTCAAGAGGAAACCCACGAGCTACAAAGGGAAAGCCGCCAAAGTGCGCTGGCCGAGAGCGTAACCCTGTGGCGATTGCTCAATTCTCGACCGACTATCGCTGGAATTTCTTTCACAGACTTCTACGAGTCTATCATCTTGACTAGGAAGAATCCAAATATTCTCGATGCAAAGGTTGATCTGGGACTACATGGCCGCAAATTGATGATGCCACCTTCACCGAGGTCATAGCAACGTGTGAGAGAATCGGGACAAAGTGGATTATGAGTTTTCAAAGACGATCGAACATTGAGATTATTGCTCGGCTTCTACTCCACCTTGTACATCTCCAAGCGACAGAGTCTCCACCTTGCATTGATGATCAAGGAGTTTGGTATGAGATTTCCTATGTGAACTTTGCTCTGTCTTGATTCACCAAGCCGATCGTCGTGACAAGGATCAAATTCATAATGAAGTTTCTCTTGGTGCTTCCAACCCTAACTTTCTATGATGGAGATGCAGACTTTGAGGAGGGAAGCACAAAAGGCATGAAGCCTTTCTTTGCCTGTCTCAACAGGCTGTTCAGAAAGACGTTGGCTCCCAAAGAAGGTGATGCCTCTCATGTTCTATCTTACACAAGAAATCACGAGTAGGATGCAAGATGGACAAATGGCCCTTTTGATGTCTTCGATTTCATTTGGAATGAGATCCGCTTGATCGCCAGAGCCAAAGAGAAGCTGTGGTTATGCTCCTTTCATTATGCATATGATTGAGCACATCACTCATCAGCACTTTGAGTATGATGCTAGGCATACTGGAGTGCAGATCAGGGCGATCAAGGCCCCACCACCGCTAGGGCGTGCCTCGACTAGAGGTGCCGCCTCCTCCTCCTCCACTCGCCTCCTCCTCGCTACATACCGCCAAAGGATCATCCTCTCCAATCCTCCGCGCTTTGAAGTCAATCTTTGTCCTCGGTAAGGGCAATGCAAAGAATAAGACAAAAAGAACACCAAGAGACTCAAGGACATTCAGAGGCACTTAAATCTAGAGTGTTCAGAGGATGAGAGCAATGAAGAAGAAGTTGAGGATCCTTTGCTCCAAATACCGCAGAATCTCGCATTTGAGTCCGAGGACGATGATGAGTCTGGCTCTGATGCTGCTTCCGAGGAGTCGGACTAGTTTTCTCTCTCTCTCTCTCTCTCTCCTTTTTCTCCTTTCTGGTGCTTGATGCCAAAGGGGGAGAAGAGAAAGAAAGCTTACCTCGTTTTATCATCCTTCGATTAGTTTCGTTTCCAAACTTTGTTATCATGTGAACTTGGGACTTGTTACTTGTTGCTTTTGTCATTACTTAGCAATGTTGGATGATTGTTACTCGTGACTCGCTTTTATGGATGTTTTAATATTAATGATTATTCAATTGTTAGCATTCATATTGTTCGCCTCAGATATGCTCGCTTCTAGGGGAGCTCCTCAAAATTCATTTCAAATTGTGCATTCGCGATCGTTTCCTTTTCAATGCACATCTTCGTGGGGAGCTAAACCTAGACTAATCTCTCATTATATCTCGTTTCATTGTAAGCTTTAATCGGGTTGTCATTAATCACCAAAAAGGGGGAGATTGAATGTGCATCTAGGCCACAAAATTGGTTTTTGTTTATTAATGACAAGCTATTAAAGATACTAATGTCTTCAATGAGCTTATTAGCAGGTTAAAGATTAAATGTGAGATCATATACATTCTAAGGATACACTCAAACAAGATTACGCGAGAAAAATGTCTTTACGCTTGTATTTTCTATGTTTTGTGTCTTAGGAATGCCGTACTATTAAGAGGGATGCATCGTAAATGATCTAGGTTAGTCTCCATGCTCAGATGAATGTTACTTCAATCCAAATTGAGACCCTAAGTTCACCGCGTATGCACCGGAATGTGTTTCTTTCAATGTTCAAGTCGGACATTCCGATATTATATCGAAGTTCCGATGTGACCTGACATTCCGATGTGCATGCTTGCTTCAGTCGGTGTGTGGTAAATGCATCTAAGTTCCGATAATTTCGATCGGAAGTTCCGATGCGTTGTTGATGCCTTCTAAGATGCTCTCTCGAAATATCGGAAGTTCCGATATTTTACATCGGAAGTTCATGTGTTCAAACCGAAAAAGGAAGCTCTCGAATTATCGGACACTTCGATATAGTGGATCGGACATTCCGATGTTAAGTCGGAAGTTCCGATGGTTATATCGGACAGTCCGATATGGACTTAGAAGCATTTTGTTAAGGGTTTTTTCTGGGAACATCGGAAGTTCCGATATTGACATCGGAAGTTCCGATGCACCTTTTTCGACAGTTGTAGTGCGCTCAAGTTCTGATTGTTTGCACATATCGGACATTCCGATGTTGATATCTAAGTTCCGATATGCAGCTGAGTGGGTGTATAACGGCTAGTTTTTGCAAGAATCTATAAATACCCCACTCCTCTCTCATTTGAGGGTTACACACTCTATTGGACAGAACTCTAGCGCACCTTGAGCCCTTCCTAGTCTACTTTTGAGCCCTCCTCTTTGATCTTAGGGATCATCCAAGGAGTGAGGACTAGAAAAGAGATTTGGAGCTAAGAGTGAAAAGCAAGTGTCATTCATCTCGAGCTTAAGAGTGTTCCTCCAAGATCGTTCAACGGTGTATTTGTTTCTCTTGGAGGTTGAAGGACTCCTAGACGGCTAGGTGTCGATCGCGAGCTCCCAAGGATTGTGGGACGCCGTGAGAAGTTTGTGAAGGCCGGCTCCGCCTCCGAAAAGAAAGGAACCAATAGTGGAACCAAGCCTCAAGTGTGACCGAGGTTTGGGAGGAAAGGGTTGGAAAAGACCCGGCTCTTTGGAGCCTCCTCAACGGAGACGTAGGATTCCCTCAAGAATCCGAACTCCGGGATCAAATCCGCGTCTTTACCTTTCTTTACTTAAGCTTGTTTTCTTATTTAGTTGATATATCGTTCTTAGTTTGCATTCCAAGTTCTTTACTCTCAGTTATTAATTGTCCGTGTCTAAAGTCGATCGGACATTCCGAACTGGTATCGGAAGTTCCGATTATATCGGAAGTTCCGATCCAATACCGAAAGTTTCGATACTCTTTCCGCTGCGACAAATTTAGTTTAAATTTTAAACTACCTATTCACCCCCCCCCTCTAGGCAACTTTCTCATCTTTTCAGGAATGGCCTTAACATCCTGTTCGCCAAAACCCAAAGGAATCATCACGATCCGAGGAGATGTACGGCAGTCTTACCAATGTGACAAGGAAAGCTGCGAGCTAGCCGAGACCTTGCAGGCTTTGGCCGACTTGCAAAAGCTCAGACTAGCAGCCTCCGCCTCACAGGATGAAGATGTGCTAGTCAAGAAGTAAGCTACAACGAGAATCCAACCCGGCGAAGAGGTCAAGAAGATTGCACTCGACCCGTCCAATCCGGCCAAAACGGCTCTGATTGGGACAGGGCTCAATCAAGAATAGGAAAGCGTGCTCGTCACCTTTCTCTGGGCAAACCAGGACATATTTGCCTGGAAACCATCGGATATGCCCGGTGTCCCGAGGGAGGTGATCGAGCATTCGCTAAATGTAAAAGAAAATGCAAAACCAATCAAGCAGCTGCTCCGGCGGTTTGCTCAAGACCGTCGTGACGCAATCAAAGAAGAAATCACTAAGCTCCTAGCTGCAGGCGTACGTGACCAACCGCTTCAATGAGGGCATCCCTGGCCCTGAAGAGCCGAGGGACGACCTCAAGCAGCGCGTCGACGGCAGTGGTGTCGCGCTCGACGGCCGCAGCCTCCATGGCCACTTCGATGGCCCTCCATGTCACCTCAGGAGGCAACCCCACGTACCAAGGAAGGTGCTCCATCGCAAGCCACGAAAGGGAGAGAGGCAGAAGAAGAAACGGGAAGCGGAGGATGATGAAAATAACGATCGCGCATCTCCCTTTATAGCGGCGGGCTTGGAAGCCGAAGAGTTCTTAATTAACTATAGAACTGGGTAGACGAAGCGCCACCGCCCAACCACAAATCCGCTATCGCCAACACTAAGCAGAAAAATGCCCCGGTGATGTTAAAATTCTCCCTTACTTACCAACATTATTTTTGCCTTACGACCTAGTTGCTTCTCAAACTAGGCAATAAGCCGGGGGCTACACTTAATAATTGCGCGTTTGCAAGCGCCTGTGTCCCTTTGTTATTACTTACAAACATTACTTTTGCCTTACGGCCTAGTTGTTCCTCAACTAGGCAGTAAGCCGGGGGCTACACTTAATAAGTGCGCGTTTGCACGCGCATAACACTTAATAAGTGTACACTCACTCGCTCACGATCTGGCTGAGTTATTTCCTCTTGTCTCCAGTGCTAGTCGGAAGGCGCACTCAAGAGCCAGACCACTCGGAAGGCACACTCGAGAGCCACGCCAGTCGGAAGGCGCACTCGGGAGCCACCCTGGGCCGGGAAGCGCTCTCGGGGACCGAACCAGTCGAACAGATCACTGGGACATCTTCCTAGTCGGGCTAAGCACTCGGCGACCATCTCCTGAGAGGGCAAAACACTAAGCAAGACCTTTCTTACACTTACAGCCAGATACATCCTTGACCTCCTGCAAAAGGGTGAGAGCCTGCGCATCATCCATGGTGCAAGCAAATCCCTCTTGACGGCCTCAAGCTCCACTCGGGGGTATAGCGACTTCACGATCGCAAGCGCTTGACTGGAGCCCAGGGTCGCCTTCTCCCGCACGAGGGCCTTGAGCCTCTCGGGCGCTGCTCGCAGACGTTGGAGGGCCTCGGTGCCGCTGCACAGGTCGCGAGGATGCAGGAAGGACAGCACGGACTCAGAAGCTTGCTGAAAGGCAGAGCGATAGGCATTAGTGCGCTGCACTCTCTCCTCGAGATCGTCAAACTACGCACGCACCCTCCTATGATATTCTGCAAGCAAAAAGGGTCACCAGCCTATAACATCTCGCAAGCCACCAAGACAGAAAGCGAAGACGGACTCATACCATCCAACTCTCCCGATAGCTTGTCTTGTTCGGCCTTGGCCTTGAGCTCACGACCCGTCGCAGCTTGGACCTCCTCCGACAGCTTCTCCTGCTCAGCCTTGGCTTGGGCCTCGTGATCCTCCGCGGCTCGGAGTCTCGCCTCCAAAGCTCAGAGCTCCCCCGCCTGCGCCTTGCGCTGCTCTTCCGAAGCGGAGAGTTGGTCCCGAAGCTCCGTAAGGGCTGCGTCTCGGGTTGAGGAAGAGGGGCAAAGTCAGAAGTAGAAAAGGAAGAAACCAGGATTACCAGTCAGCCCACACCAGAAGCATACCTTGGAGTATACCAGACACGTCCAGTTTCTCCAGAAGTAAGGACTACACCTCAGCCTAGAGCGCCCGCGCCTCCTGGTCACGCTCGGCCCGAACTCGCTGCAGCTCGCCCTCATGCTCCTTCCGAACCTGGGACAGCTCGTCCGCATCCTCCTTACTTAGAGCGATTGAGGGAATGACACGCCGCAGAAAGTCACTTTTCTGCTTTAGGCGGTCTCCCAGGGACTGGTGGCAACGAGAAGAGTGAAGAAGCAGCATAAAGAAGTAAAAAGGTAAGGGGAGATCGGAGGCCTACTTGGATCAATCGGGAGCACCTGATAACGTGCTCCTGGAGCTCCTTTGCCTCTTGCTCCTCCCTGGCGTCGTCAAACGCATCCCACTCATCCTCATCGCTGTCCCAGGAGCCGAGTACAAGGCTAGGTGTGCCCCGCATAGTTGAGCGAGGAATCTCCTCCACATGAGGGGAAGGAGACCTGACGGTTGCCTGCCCCCCGGCACTAGCCGGGTGCAACAGGCTTGCGTGAGCAGAAGGCATAGCAGGATCAGCTTTGGGAGTAGCTTCAGCATTCTTGGGAGCAGTCGAGCTCGGAGAAGGTTCCCTGGCCCGACCAGGGAATCCCTCGAGCTTAGGCTCCTGAGAAGTCCCACTGGCCAAGACGGGCAGGCCAAAGACTAAATAGCCTCGGCGTCCTCCGGAGCAGCCACACACGGGAAAGACTCCCCGGCCTGACTAGGGATAGCCTAGAGAACAGATCCTCAAGGGGACCCAATCGGTGTGCCAACAGGGACGTCGGTCGATGGGTTCCTGACAAAACTGGAGATATCAAAAACACCGAGCCACAGAAAGAGGGACAGGGGGATAGAGTGGAGAGTTACCTGCTAGACCTCCTCATCCTCATCCCGGCCCTCCTCGGTAGCCGCATGACTACCGGAGGGCCCGACCTGCGGGGTCGGTCCTTTGGTAGTGAGAACGAGCCGCACCGGGGGACTACGCGAAGGCTCCCGGATGATTGGACCACCGCGCGGCATGATGGGAGGAATTTTGGGGCTCAGGGGCTCCTGCGCAGCGCCCCTTTGCCCTTCCAAGCACTCGGCGCAGTCGGCACATCACTGTGCCAAGCCATGAGGGAGGCGGAAGGCCTCACAGGACACTCTGAGGCCGTCTCTTTCCCTTTCTTCGCGCCGGGCGCACTGTAAGAAGCTGGAGCCGACCGCTTTGAGCCCGCCTCTGGGCGAAGGGCACCACCTGAGAGGGCAGCAGCCTCCTGAGGGCTGGAGGACTCCGATGCAGACGTCCCCAAGCCCGCCCCGAGCTCGCCGGGAGGCTCCTTATTGACGTCCTCCTTTGGCTAGTCTTTTGGGTCCTTAGGGTACACGGGCACCGGGGCGTCGGAAAAGTAAGCTTCTTGGCCCTACCAAGAAAGAAACCAGTCGGCCAAAGCGATGGCTGCAAAAAGCACAATCAAGAATTACCGACGGAGGAGGATGAACGACGCTGTAAGACTTTGGACACCCGCTGCAGGACATCATGGTGCCAGGAGCGAAGAAATCATTCAGGCAATCATCAAGCATGCTCTCTGGGATCTTCTCGGAAGACTCCCGAGTTGGGTCCAATCTCCCTGAATACTCATACCCCAGGTTGACCCGATCCTTGAGCGGTTGGACACGGTGAACGGCGAAGCAAGTAGCGATTCTGACCCCATGCAGACCATCGATCTTCAGCTACTGGATGAGGGCTGTGAGCTCCTCGACTTCACGCTCATCGGAGGCGGGGGGACGTTTGGTCCAAGAAACTAAGACGCTTGGTCCTCGCCCGGAGAAAACGAGAAGACTGGGCTCAAGATTGGAATAGTAAAAACATTCTTAATGCCAGCCTTGTTGGAAGACCGAAAAGGGATGGCAAAGTAGGATCTCTTCAGCCCATCCCGGAGATGAAGGCCCGCACCCCCGACCAATTTGGGGGCTTTCTTATTTGGAAATGGCTTAAGAAGAAAGAGATGGCAAAAGAGACTGAAATGAGGGTGGATACCCAGGTAGGCTTCACAAAGTTGGATGAAGACAGCAATCTGAAGAATGGAATTGGGGTTAAGGTGAGTTAGCTCAATCCCATAATGGTGAAGGAGACCACGGAAGAAAGGGCCAGAAGGTAGGCCAAACCCACGCCAGAAGAAGGATTCAAAGACAACAACCTCCTCCGGTCGGGGGTGGGAAAAGATTCACCCGCCACCGGACGAGCCCCGATCATCACCAATGGCGGAAGGACCCCGGTGGAGACCATCGCCTCAAGGCGCGCCTCTGTTGTTACCGATGTAGCCCATTCCTGAGGCGCGGGCGGTGTATCAGATGCAGTAGCAGCAAAAGACGCCATTCCCAGAATCGGCAGAGAAAGCAAGCAAAAGCTAAAAAGGAAGGGTGGCGCCTAAAAAACAAGAGATGGGAACCACTCTCCAAAAAGGGCGCATTAAATATGCAGCACGCTGTTAGGGCTACGCCTCAAGTCAGGAAGGGGACACCTATTTTCCCGCGAAAAGAACAGTGCAGACTCCAAGGAGAAGTTTTCGTTTGGGTTTGATCAAGAGTTTCGGGCCCGGACCAGGACGAAATCTCCGAGTAACACCCTGGCCAGGCCACGCAAGGGTGAAGTGCAACCAGACCTAACTCGCAACGAGTGCAAAGCCACTCGCCCAATGTCCTAATGGACATGATTAAGGTGCGCTCCAAGTCGGGCTGATCACCAGCGCCCTATTGGATGCGACCCAGGTGCGCCCCAAGTCGAGCTGATCACTAGCGTCCTATTGGACGCGACCCAGGTGTGCCCCAAGTCGGGCTGATCACCAGCGTCCTATTGGATGCGACCTAGGTGTGCCCTAAGTCGGGCTGAACACCAGCGTCCTACTGGATGCGACCCAGGTGCGCCCCAAGTCGGGCTGATCACCAGCGTCCTACTGGATGCGACCCAGATGAGCCCCAAGTCGGGCTGATCACCAGCGTCCTATTGGATGCGATCCCGGTGCACCCCAAGTCGGGCTGATCACCAGGCCTTCTATTGATGCACCTCAAAGCGCCTAAGTCGGGCTGAACACCGGCGTCTATTGTATGCAACCCAGGTGTGTCCTAAGTCGGGCTAATCACTGGCCCTATTGATGCGACCCAGTGTGCCCTAAGCCGAAGCCGATCACCGACGCCCTCATGGACATCAACTGCAGCGCTCGCCGGGACCCGAATTTGCAACTGACCGCTCAGGTATTCAAAGACTAGTCCAGGATCACGCTAGTGCACACAGTCTCAACATCGGTAAATACCACAATCATACACATCGATAGTAGTAAAGTACTTTAATTAAAATAATCAAACTGGTTGGTCGACCTTATGGTCAAGTTACAAAAGTACGCCACACAGGGCGAAAACTTATTAAAGGAAATAAATTGCAACGGAATAAAAGCATCAACGTGGCGCCATCCAGTATACCGTAGGCAACTGACTCTCGCTCCCTAGTTAAACGGTTCCTCCTGGTATTCTTCCTCCAAGGCTGGCGTCGCTTCTTCTTCAGCTGGTGTTTGTATTGTTGCAAGGGGTGAGTACTTGGTACTCAGCAAGTCATGCACAGAATGCAAACTAATATTCTACATGCATGGCTTAGTCCAAAGGATAGGGTAATAGGTACATTTGCAGTAAAACAACATTTAACAAGTAGCATAAGTAGATTCAAAGGCAGTAAAAGTAAAGATAATGACAATAACTTTTCCAGGAGTTAAATAAACATTTCTCCCCTTTCCTAATCCACATTTCCATCAACGTCATCAGTAATCCCAACCAAACTTTTCAAGTCCCAGTAGTTTTCATGAAAGTCTAACCCTTGGCTGTAATCCCCGAGCAGTGTCCAATACCGTGGACTCGGTTATTCGAATAGGTTGTACACTCTGCAGAGGTTATGCACTTTACCCACAAGATACAGTCAAACACCACGGAGGTGAGTGATCATAACAAAGCCATTCGGAGACCGCAAACTAAACAAGTGAACCTCTCCGGTTTCTGTCATACACCATCCCTTCCCTTAACGGAGGTGAAGTATGGGACCGACATACTGTTGGACGGGTACCATGCCGTGGCCTTGGTACGCTCCCCTTTCAAGCTACACAAAAGGTGTAGTTGACACCCCGAGGTTTCACATGCAAGTCATTAGTGACTTACTCAACTAGGTCCATCCCATTACAGACATGTGGTTGCACGTTTGACTCAGATCAAAGGCTTGCAAGGTTAAGTCCTTAGGACAACCAGGGCAAGACTACCCGAAGAACCAAACAACATTCCCGGTGCCACTCATGGCCCACCATATCATTCTTGCCACTTGCCCGATCTAAATCTATTTATCAAACCCAGTTGATTACCATGCACCATGTGCCATCAACAATCACAACACATGGTACTTCTCAAAAACAGGTTCAATATCTCGTTAAGTTAATATTAACATTTGATTGTCCAAAATCATGTCATGAGCTCGTAGCGGGTCTAAGCATCAACTACAACGGACTAAATACCCAATGTTGGCAATTAATAATGTCCAACTAAATATTCCACAACTAGGGTGTCAAGGGTTCATGGCACATAATTAAGTAACCAAGGTGTCATGCTGCAATTTGGCATTTATCTAATTCTCAGAAATAATTGAAACAATTTCTAATTAAATTAGCACGCAATAATTTAAATTGAATTTATCTCAAAAATGGGATCAAAATGGTCAAAGCATAACTTGCCTTCAAAAAGTACTTGTTCTTGGTCTTGTGCTGGCTCCTGGGCCAAAACTTCACCTTCGAAGCCTTTGGGCACTTCAACGTCTACTTGTAACGCGTGAAAATAGAAATAACATAAATAAACTATAGGCAAAAAGTGTCCAAAAATTCAAATACACTTCATAAACAGAGAGAGTACATTTTTAGAAATTTTTAGAAATTTGAAACGTCCAAATCGGAGTTAAAACGCAAAAGTTACACTCATTTAAAGTTTGAAAAATCATTTAAATAAATATAGACAGAGAAAACTCATGTCCAAAAATTAAATAAAATGTACCATTATGTAGAGCTTAATTTTATAAAAATTTAGAAATTGGAATCACCCAAATCGGAGTTAAAATGCAGAAGTTATAAGCGTTTTGTCGGGACCCCGAATTTGCAAATCCGGACCCTATGTGTATTCAGCACTAGTCCAGGAACACGCTAGTGCACACAGTCTTAACATCGGTAAATATCACAATCATACCACTCGATACTAATAAAGTACTTTATTTAAATAGTCAAACTGGTTACTCGACCTTATGGTCAAGTTACAATGTATGATTTCGCAGGCTAAACTTATTAAGAGAGAAATAGTAGCAAATGAAAATCAAATAATCTCGTGGCGCCATCCAAGATACCACAGGCAACTGATCGGGCTCGCTTCCCTAAGTAGACGGTTCCTCTTGGAGCTCCTCCCGCAAAGCCGGTGTAGTCTCCTCTTCAACTGGTGTTGTATTGTGGCAAGGGTGAGTACTTGGTACTCAAAGAAGTCATGCAATGCACGTGTGCTAATATACTATATGCATGGCTTGGTACAAAGGAATAGCTCAAGGTATATTTGCAAAGAAACAAAGATTTGACAAGTAACATAAGTAGATTCGAAAGCAGTAGAAACAAGTATAGCATAGGTAACTTTTCAAGGAGTTTAATAAACATCTTTCTCATCCTAATCCACATTTCCATCAACATCATTATTAATCCAACCCAACCTTTCAAATCCAAGTTATTTTTGAGAAAATCTAACCCTTGACTGTAATTCCCGAGCGATGTCCAATACCGCGGACACGGCTATTCGAATAGATTCTACACTCTGCAGAGGTTATGCACTTTACCCACAAGATACAGTCAAACACCACAAAGGCGAGTTCCCGTAATAAAGTCTTTCGGAAACTTCTAACAATACAAGTGGTCCTCCCCGGTTATTGCACACTAACCCATCCATTAGCTAAGGCGAAGTTTAGGCCAATCAACCGTTAGATGGGTACTGCCTCACCCAGACGCCCCCCGCATAACTTACACAAAGGGTGTAGTTGACCTCCCGAGGTCCCACAGTGCACGTTATTAGCAACTTAGTCAACTAGGTCCGTCCCATTACAGACATGTGGTTGCACGTTAGACCCAGTTCAAAGGCTTGCACGGTTAAGTCCTTAGGGTGACCAGGGCAAGACTACCCGAAGAACCAAATCAACATCCCCAATGCCACAACCGCCCACTGATTATTCTTGCCACATGCCCCTGGCCGAAAAACTATTTATCAAACCCCGCTTGATTACCATGCACCACGTGCCATCAACATCACATGATACCTTTCCAAAACAGGTTCAATATATCATTAAGTCAATATTAACATTTGTTTGTCCAAAATCATGTCATGAGCACGAAAGTGTGTCTAAGCAGTTTACTACAACGGTCTAAAACCCATGTTGGCAATTTAATAATGTCCAACTAGTAATCCACAACTAGGGTGACAAGGGTCATGGCACATATTTAAATAATCAAGGTGTCATACAGCAAATTGGTATTTATCTAACCCCCAAATTTAAATAAAGTATCTTCTAATTGAACTAGCATGCAATAGGTTAAATCAAAATAAGTTTCAAAGTAGGATCAACATGGTCAAAGCATAACTTGCCTTCAAAAAGTACTTGTTCTTGGTCTTGAGTTGGATCCTGAGTCAATACTTCTCCTTCGAATCCTTTCGGCACTTCAACGTCTACTCGTAAAGCGTGCAAATAGCAAATACACGAATAAACAATAGGCAAAAAGTATCCAATCATCCAAATAAAATCCATAAACAGAGAGAACATAATTTTATGAATTTTTAGAAACTGGAATCGTCAAATTTGGAGTTAAAATGCAAAAGTTATGATTATTTAAAGTTTAAATAATCAATTAAATAATTTTACAGAGAAAAACTTTAGTCCAAAAATTAAATAAAATTCATATTTAGGTAGATCTCAATTTTATACAAATTTAGAAATTTGAATCACTCAAATCGGAGTTGAAACGCAAAAGTTATAAGCGTTTGAAGTTTGAATCAAAATCTGAAATCATTATTTCGAATTAATAAATCATTTTCTTTTTTCGGAAATTAATTATTGCGTCAGCAAGGACACGTGTCATCCTCTGATTGGTCCACAGTGACCTGCTGACGTTAGCACCGAACGGCCTCCATAATGACGTTAGCATGACGTCATCATGCCACGTGGCATGCCCCGGGTGCTGCCACGTGTCTCGGTCCATGGACTGAGTCCACGGTGACACCCGGCCCACGGTGGACGCGGCCTACGGCTACAGAGGCTGACACGCGGGTCCCACGTGACGTCGGCTCGATGTCATCGGATGGCGTCACCGCTCGGAGGGCCAGGCCACTGACACGCTGCCCGGCTCGCTGGCCGCCCACGCTCCCGTCCGCACGGTGCGAAGAGATCCCGCCCGTCGATTCAAAATTTAACGGCGGCGATTAGATCTTCCGCGCGCGGGATTGATGCACGGGGCATGTCCCGGCGCCCGCCACGTGGCACACTCTTGGCCACCCGATCTAAATCCAACGGCGAGTAACAGATCTTGGTTGCGACTGTTGTGGATCACGTGGACTCACCTCAACCGTTCGATGGGAATCCCACGGTCCACGGAGCTCGGAGTGGCAATGGCGCCGCGTCGGGCTTGCGGTACCGGAGGCGAGGACGACGACACCCCAACCGGCGTTCTGAGACCGCCCTGGCGAAGTGAGATGTCCCACCCAACGCGGCTTGACTTGGCGCACCCGAATCTGGGATCAAGGGCAGTTGGAACGGCTTGACGGCGGTGGAAGGAGACCAAAACCGCGGTGTCTCACGCGTGCTACTTCGGCGAGCAATTGGCGGCTGAAGGTGGCGGCTCGGGCGATAAAAGCTAGGGCGAAAGGTGCGGTGTCGAACGGCGGTCCTCAGGGTGAGGTCCCCCCCCCTTAAATGCTGCCTCGGTGTGCGGAAAATCCGCGAACCCTAACCGAACTCGGTCATGGCGCGGCGGCGCAGTCCGTCTCCGGGTCAGATCGGAACGATGACGCGCAGCCGTTGGATCTCGATCCAATGGCTCGCGTGCGAGCGGGTTTGGCCAAGCCAGCGACGCGGCCGGGTCCGGGTCGGACTCGAACTCGAGTCTGACTCGGGCTCGGTCGGATGAACAAGAATCGACTTCGCTTGATTTTCCAAATGATTTTAATATTTAATATAATTCCCAGTAATTCATTTAATTCATTAAAAATAGCAAAAGACTCAGAAAAATTCTGGAAAATATTTTAGGGTATTTGGGACTCAAATAAAATATTTCCAACAAAATTTTATTTGCAAAGTTTAATTCTTTAATTATTTCAAAATGGAATAAATTAAAATAAATTCCAAATAAATCCAAATAAATTCCAGAAAATTCCAAAAATTCACCAAAGTGCCAAATCACACATGAATTTAAGAAAAGCAAAATTTTGGGGTGTTACACGTTTGAAGCTTGAAAATTCGAATAAAAGAATAAACCGAATTAATTCATTTAATTTTCTATTGAAAATCCCGATTTATGATGTCAGCGTGGAATTTGAATTTCCATCGAATTATTTCTCTATTGAAAAATCGAATTATGACGTCAGCATGACGTCAGTGGGTCCACAGACTTGGTTCACGGCTCGGGTTCGGTTCACCGTGGACTCGGTCCACGAGTACATGTCTCACTAACATGTGGGACCCCTCGAATGACGCCAGCGCTGACGTCATCGCCCTCGGCCACACGGTACTGACACAAATGACGTCACCGCACGGTGGGCAGAGCCACTGACAAGCGGGACCCTTGCTGACGTCACGCGTGACATCAGCGGCGACCAGGCGACGCCCGCACTAACCGCGCCGGTTTGGCTACTGGACACGTGACGCAATCTGGGCCGTTGGTTTGAAATCCAAAGGTCCAGATTAGATCTAATCCCGCACGTTGCGGTGCAACGCGGTTGATCTGGACCGTACGATTTAGATCGGAAGGTCGAGATCCGATCTAGTGCTACAACGTGCGTGAACCCTAACCGCATTTATCTAGATCTAATGGCTGATATCTACCCCTAGCACAGTGCGGTTCAAGGCTACGTGGCTCAATCTAGGGCGTTGGATCTAAATCTAACGGCTGAAAACAGATCTAAAGATTAAAACGTGGGACTTACCCACGGGTGACGTGGACGAATCCTGGTTGTGCGATGAAGATCCAACGGCGGAGAAGCTTCGCGGGTTCGGCGATGTCCACGGCGGAGCTTGGTGGCCGGAGATGAAGACGATGACGAGCCCAACGGCGTTGCGGTGCGGTTCCGGCGAAGTGAGTGGTACCCTCCGACGCGTCTCGGCGCGACGGTTTCGGATCTGGGCTTGTTCCCGGCGGAGAACGGTGGAGACGGTGGGAAACGGCGAAAAACCATGGTGGCGCGCACAACGAACTACGGCGAGCGATTGCGGGCGGACGGCGGCGGCTTGAGCTCGGTAACCTAGGGCTACGGGTGCGCACGGAAGAGGGCTACACGGTGGGGGTGGCGGCGCAATAAATAGTGGCCTCGGCGTCCATGAAATCCGCGGAAACCGAGGCCCACGCAGCTGCGGCGGCGGAATCCGACGTGAATTCGGATTGAGCGACGTGGCGCGATCGTGGCTGTTGGATCAAGATCCGACGGTCACGCGCGTTAGCGTTCGGTTGGGTTCGGGTCGGGTTTGAGTCCGGTTCGAGTCAGACTCGAGTCTGACTCGGGCTCGGTCGCTTGAACAGTACTAACCAACTCGGCATTTTCCAGCGATTTAATATTCAAAATAATTTCTAGAAATTCAAATAATTCAAAAAAATAGCTAAGATAATAGTGGTAGTAAAATCGGATCTAGCCATAGAATTTTTAGGGGTATTTTAGACTTTTGATCATATGCATCGTTACTTGTTTTCCTCTGCCATCGTTACTTGACGGTGGACAACGACTCAGGCTCGCCGGACTTGATGAGGATTCGAGCGAGTTCGAAGTCGGCGATCTTGGCACGGAAGCCCGGTTCAAGGATGTTGCTCGACTTGACGTCCCGATGCATGATCGGCTGTGCACACTCGTGGTGCATGTAGCTTAGGCCCCTCGCCGCGTCGATCGTGATGGCCAGCTACGTCAGCCAGTCCAACGCTCCGACGCACTCCCGGCAATGCAGCCACCAGTCGAGGCTACCATTCTCCATGTACTCGCAGACGAGCAGCTTCGTATGCTCGCTGGAGATGCAGCAAAGGAGGCTCACGATGTGAAGCAATTAAAAAGAAGTGAAATTTTTGGATGAAACAAGCTTAAAATGTCACTTCAGCTGTTCAGCTTCGCCTTCGTGACATGTTCTTGTCATTTTTAGGCTTTAGCTGGTCAGGGAGCCGACGAAGTTGGACGGTGTTCTGTTATGTGCCAAGTTTCCTGCAGCATCCTACTTACTAGTCTACTCCCTGGTTTGGCCGATTCGGGTCAAGCCGACAGAGCAGGCCGCCGCCGCTATGTCGCCGTCGTTTATAACTTGCATGGGCGAAAGCTTGTCACTGCGGGCACGGCCACGCTCTGCAGCTATCGGCGTCGCGCCGCTGCGAACCAACAGGTTGGCTGTTTGGCAGGACGGAGTGGATGGGTGGGGAGTTGTACTTGTTCGCGCGCTCTAGAGTCTGCTGTTGTTGTGGGCATTTCTACCCCTTATACGAGTTCTACTACCATACTATCATAGGAAATATAATTAAATCTTAAATAATCTCATCTGTTAGATTAAATAGAATGGACGGCTAATATTTAATATTGTCTACCGTAAAAGTGCTCTAAGATAAAGCCTTCTTTGCAAAATCAGATTCAGGGTGCGTTTGGTACGGATCCAGATTCTAGTAGAAACAGAAACGGTTCCAGATTCTTGGTAGAAACGTTTCTGGTAGAATCAGAATCACTTCATGGAATCCGTTTGGCTAACTGTCTGGATTCAGATTCTGGAAAGAGGATGAAGTGGTGAAAATGACCGAAGTGCCCTTTGTAGTTGTGATGGATTTGTATTACAATTTAATGTAAGAAATGATGATGAAATACATGCAACCATAATAATCTCATTGCAGAAATTTTGTATCAATGTTCGGCCATTCAAATACAAGGAAGTAGCAAAATAAATCATTGTACTAATATTACAATAATGATAAATTGAATTATGATCTAGATTCCATAATTGCTTTTGCTAGATCATCACGAAATCTATCCATATTTATGTCATTTGCATCGGATGTAGCCATATTCGATGAATTTTGAGACGGCTGATGTCTCGCATATCTTTGTGGTATTGTTGGCATGTAATCCGGCTTCTCATCACACATTCGAAAATCTGTGTCAAGCGCATGATTTTCACGAATGTAGTTATGGAGACACATGGTTGCTGCAACAATCATCTTCTGTTTGTTCATCGGGTACGTAGGCATCTTTAGAAGTATCCTCCACTTCATCTTCCATACACCAAAAGTACGCTCAACAACATTACGAAGGCTAGAGTGCAAATAGTTGAATACCTCTTCGACTGCACGGCGCCACACCTCTTCTCCATCAGTACATGATACCTCTGTCCTTTGTACGGTGCTAAGTACCCCGGCCTGTTCGGGTAACCGGCATCCACAACATAATATTTGCCTAATAAAATACGAAGTCGCATAAGTAATGTGACAATAACATGACAATAGATTTAAGTAATGTAACAACAACTTTTACCTTGCGGAGGATGTGGAAATACTTGTGTATCATGTTCTATAGCATGATAGAGCACACTGGTATCATGCATAGATCCTGGTTGTCCAATAGAAGCATACGTGAAACGCATATCAAAGTCAACCACCGCCATCACATTTTGGGTTGGAGTCCCTGATCTGCCAATATATCGAACATAATCCCTGGACTGTGGTGCCGCTAATATGTGTGTCCCGTCAATTGCTCCAATGCAATCCTTAAAATGCGGCCACATCCTTTGATCACCACTAATTCTACTATGCACATTGGTAAAGTTACGGTCCTTAGGTCTTATGCAATCTTTAGCCATTCTAACTAAACATTGTAACACATCATCAAATTTTCTACTAATTGTCTCCCATGAATGCTTGAATGTATTTTGAATCGAACTATTGGATCTATTTTGGCCGCAGATACACAGAAAGATAGCAAGCGATTCTAATGATGTAATATTGATGGATGACTTTAGACCGTAATTGCTTACCAATAAGTCATGCAAACTGAAAAAAAGACTTTCATTCATCCTGAACATTCTGTGACTTTCTCCAGGTGTGTTCAACGTCTCCATAATGCATCCATAACCACTGAGTTGTGAAGTCCTTGGTGGATTCTTGTCATAATGCTTCATGTAATATTGATGTAAAACAGTCGCAGTTGCAAGTAAGTTGGTCTGCAATATTTGATGTTGACGTATAACCTCCGCATCAACCTCGCTATCACTATCACTTTCACTTGAAGACATCTTTAACATAGAAAAAATAAACATTAAACAACATATATGCCAAGTGCAAGATTCAACATTTAAACAAAATATATATCGCAACACAAATCAAAATTAAGCAACATTTTTTTTCTTAACAATAAACAAAGCACAAGTGTAAATTGCAAACAAAAGAAATAAAATTGAATTAATGTTGAATCACTTTTATTAGTCTATTCTTATTCTATACCCAATAAATGAATTTCTCTAAAAAGTACAACATCATGGTCCATATTTGACATAGTGCTTCATTGAGAGCCATGCAAATCGGTCTTCTGGAGTGTCCAATGTCATAAACATATCTCTCTCAGCACGCTTTGTAAATAATTCAGTAGCGATGAAGTGTTGCTTTGTCCCAGGAATCGCACCACACTCCTTCACAATTGTCATTACTGCCTTGATGGAACTCTCATCTTTTGTTGCAAGCGTCTCAACAGAAGCAGCGGACCTCTCACTCAAAGTCACCATTTTACTAATCTGTTCTTCGATCCACTTGCCTCCATTTTTCTTGGCTCTCCTTGTCTTCTCTTTGTCATCACAGTATGATCTCTTGCCTTTGCCCTTGCTAGTTGGAGTTATTTCTTCTGGATCACTTTCGGGCTCTGACTCCATAGACTCACGACAATCAATTGGACTTTGAGGAATGAGACTGCATTTAAGCACCAAAATGATCGTCACCGGTATTTCTAAGATCTTCAAACATAACCTTCAACTCATCCTCATTTTGAATTCCATTATCTTTAAACTTTCCACATCCTGGAATTTTCTGCAAACATGAATACATATTTTAAAAAACAGTCATATTGCTGCAAACAAAACAAGATCAAATATAATGTGGTTTGCGCTCTTACTTTTCTCATCATCTTCCACCAATCATTGTTCATGTCAACTGTTCCCTTCCTCTCATCCCAACCTATACCTGTTTGTTTCAACAATTCCTTCCAAGCATTGTACTCTAGCTTCAGTTTGACCCATTTATTCTTAAATTGCCCCCTAGTGTACAAAATCCCTGTCTCCTCATTGAACTTTTCAATCACATTTTTGTACCCAAGATTGTTCAAATGGGTGCTAGAACGATTTCCGCACCTCACTTGTTCGGCAAACAATATACAAACAATCCTAGTGTGTTCTTCAGACCATTCAGCTTCAACCATCTACATAAGCATTCAGGAGAATCACATCTAGTTAGCTAAAGAGAGTCCACCGATCAAGTGACTAGGGACGTTCTAAAATCTGAACTACGAAAGACCAAAATCACTCCTGTTACTTTTTCGAATATGTGATAAGGGAATATATTGGTCAAATAGCATCCTGTTGCTTTGAAAAATAAGAATCGTCACTCTTGTGTGACTGGAAAGTGTAAAAAGGATACTGATCATGTCTTACAATTTAAATATACTTGTACATTACACCATTATAATTGAATCAAAAATTGAACTTAAGCCATATCATTACTTTGCTCCAATCACAAAAGAGTAACACCTTTAGAATATGTGTGATCAAACTCTATTCATTTTGACCAAATATGTTGTTTAAAAGTATGGATTGGATATATGAAAAAGAATTCGCTTGGTTAGAATTGAAATATACTTGTACATTACACCATTATAATTGAATTAAAAACCAAAGATAAGCAGTATTATTACTTGTATGCTAAGGAAACAATATGGACTACAGATAAAAACGCAAAGCAAAAGAATGGAGAAAGGCAATAGCTTTTACACTACCCTACAAGCCATATATATATATACTAGTAAGTTGCCCGTACGTTGCAACGGATTTTAAAAAGGGTGACAGCCTCTGTTTGCATGTTGATCAATATAAGTCACTATTCTACGCTCCACTGGTTAGCCCCACATGACATATTACAAAGACCTTCTTGCTTCCCTTGCATGAGACCCACTAAGTTCAGTGCCTAGGTAATTCCCAAAGTTCCATAGCATAAAGGCCAACAGATCTTTCAGTGCCTAGGTAATTCCCAAAGTTCCATAGCATAAAGGCCAACAAATCTTTCTAACAAAATGAGGCCCAAATATATATGTAACAACTCCCCTTTTGGGTAAAAGCTAAAATATTGTACATTCAACATTTAGACAAGATAACAGAGTACAGCTAGTCAAGGGACCAAATAACACCCATTTACTCTAAGCAAGATCAAATTTAGGATTGTGTTGTGTTGGTGGCAACTATGTAAATTGGCATGTGCATCGTAATTGAATATTGTTATTTGTCGCAGAGAGCTGAATTTCAGAACAAAGAGAGCAAACAATACTGCAAGCAAGACAACCAGATAAGCCTCAAGATACCGCTGAATTAGAAGAAAAGGCTAAGATAAAAAGTGAGGATGAAAGTGTCATTTCCCCCATGCTAATGCTTCCAATCAAGCTTTTGAATATACAGCAGAGACTACAAGTTGTGGTCTAGGTTCAAAAGTATAATGCACAGTTCCTAGCTTGGAAATGTTTGTCGAAGATTTCAGCATCAAAATTGGCAATCTCAAACTTATCAGTATTCAAGACTCCAGCTATTACCAAGGACAGCAAAGTGGGTTCCATACATTACACTCAAGTGTATATGAGAATGATGTATGGAATATCAATGAGCAAATTCACAAAAAGATGACAAATGAAATAACATGCTACTCCAATAGAGAAAAGTATGGGTGGAAAATGACCATGTAGGAACAGACAGGGTGAAACATTCCAGCAAAATTAAGATCAACTGGTCAATGATCAAACTTTTCAATGCCAATCTGATTTTTTCTCCTAGACTGAGCATGCTGGCTGTTCCAACAAGGAAAGTGATATCAGGATTTAGACACAAGAATTACGGTTACACAGAGATACCACAAGCGCTAGTCACAGAGATACCACAAGCGTATAAATTATATATACCAATCCAAAAGACTATGAAGATCCCAAATGCATTGAGATTGCAGAAAATTGGAACATGTTTGTACGCTAATCACAGGTTTACAACAAATTAGAGCTGAATATCACTGTGTTGTCAAATTTCAGTATGCATCAATAGTTGAATATACCACTCCATCACAATCGTTCACACATTCACACATTCAATCAACTAATCCATCACAATCTTTCACATATTCAATCAACTAATCCATCACAATGCAAGGAAATCCAAGTGCACAAACCTTGAGTACTGGACCGGCTCGAGGTAGAAGAGAATCGACGTCTGGGGAGTGACGACGTCGGCGTTGGGGTTTGTTCCAAAGTCAGCGTCAGCGGCGGGGTGCAGGAGGCAACTGGGGGGAGGTCCGGGAGGCGGGGTCGTCGAGGGGGGCGGGATTTCGGGAGGTTGGCGGCGGGGTGCAGGAGGCCACCGGGGGGAGCTCCGGAGGGGCGGTGTCGTCGAGCGAACGGGGATTTCCGAGAAGGCGGCGGCAGGGTGCAGGAGGCGGCCAGGCGGAGCTCCGGAGGGGCGACGTGTAGTCGGAGGGTAGGGGAGTACCGAGAGGCGGTAGCGGCGGCGGATGGAGTGAAGTGCGAAGGGTAGGGGGGGTAAAAAGAACATACGAATTGGGAGGAACGGGTCGTCAGCCGATTCTGTTTTCGCGTGGAGAACTTTGAAACGTTTTCAACAGAATCGATCCGACTGATTCACCGTTTGGTTGAGTTTGCACCGGATTCTCCTAGAAACCGGCTGGTTCCAAGGTCCCAAACGCACCCTCAATATGCCCTCGAATTTTTGGCATCTATTGGGGGTAACTGAATCCTTCGAAATTGATGTAGTCTTATAAATTAGACCGGGTAGATTGTCTAATGGTCTAATACTAAAGTTTTCTCTGCCTAATCTGTGTACCAACTTGAGTCAAAACTCAAATGTAAATATATGATAATGAGACTTTGGGGTGTCCTTTGGTCATTGCTTCACTCTGATTTCATCATGTCCTTGTGAGTTTGAACCACTCGAGGACTCTTGCCTTGATGCATTGAAGGATCGTTGGCGCTAAATACCCCTGAACAGAGTCTAGATACGCTAATCGATACTAAGCAGCGGAAGAAATAATTAAAACAGTACTCAACCAAGAGATTAAAACAAAAGAATCAATCACAATACGAGAGAGATCATATACCAAAATCATCAATATTTAGTGCACGTTGAGGTCCCTTTACATATAAGCACAAATACTCACCTAGTCATCTCTAATCTCTGTCTTTCCTTCTCTTTCTCTGCTGCGCTTGAACTCTGATCTTTCTTCCCATCTTGAAGGATCCGGTCGCCTAGATCGATCTTTCCAACGCCATCGCCGAGCCGACCTTCTGTGCACCGTCGCTAGCTAGCCTCCTGTGCACCGTCGCTGCAGCTCTCCTGCGTTGAAGGTACCGCCGCTTTCTGTGTTTCTCTCCTCTCTCAATCTGATCTTCAAGCCTTGCGCTGCCTGTTCTGCCTTTCTCTTGAAACCCTCACTTCTTTCTGGAATATGCGCTGAATACCAAGCGAACTCACATAGAAGCTCTCATAGCGATCTACTTTTTTCTGGTCGCTCTGCGCCGTCACAGCCACCTCGGAAAAGCAACGTACTGAAGACCTTTTTCTACGTTGCTGGAGACCTTTTCTATCCATATATATGAAGCGCCGCCCTTGATAAAAAAACGATGAAGCAAACCCTCACGTCGCTCCATGTCCAAGTGCAGCACGTTCAGTGGCGGAGCCAGAAAGTTTCAATGAGGGGGGCTTAAAAAGAGACATTCAAAATCAACTACTATGACTATCGATATATTATAAAATAGTTAAAATTTAAATTGTATGCAATATAAGTATGTAATTATGAAAGGAGAAAAACATATCATTCATTGCTTCAAAAGAGTTGACAGTTCATATTTACGAGTTTTTATATTCTGAAAACGTTGTAAGATATCTTTCATGTCTATCTTTGCAAACATGTTTCGCTCAATGTAGTGTACCATAAGATCATTTAACCAGTCATGGCTGGAGATCTAGTGCGACCGTATGGACCATGAGCCATCGCAGGGGACTTTTCCGCTGGGCCGCGGGGTGGGCTCTAGCCCCACCCAGCCCCACCATTGCCTCCGCCTATGAGCACGTTTCTCCCTATCAACTGTAAGTTTGCTCTTGCCAATGCCAAGTTGCTTTATGGGCTAAGACCACCTCCAACCGTGTCCCTTCCCCTCTCCATTTCCCTCCGCGAAGGGATTCCCATTCCCTTCAGCGCTCCAACGGATTCCCTTCAGCATTCCCTTCGTGAAGGGATTCTCTCTCCCATTCCCTCTAGCAAGGGATTCTCTCTCCTTTCCCTATACAATTCCCGTTAAAAGGAATCTTTGAAGATGAGGGCAAATAAAGGGAATAGGAATGAGAAAATAGAACAAGGAAAGGAATATGGTTGGAGATGGTCTAACAACGAGGCCCAATAACAGTTTGCTCTTCCTATCAACTACCCAAACAAAACAGCCACTAGCAAAAAAGAGTAATCATCACAGCTATTATTATTTGACAAATCACTCAACACAAAAATTATAAATCAACATGCACAACTGGTGGTAGGGGAGCAATGGGTGGTTGCAAATCAGAACCTCGACGTGCTTTATAATTTGTGCTTTCCACTTTTGAGAAGATCAACTAATGAAGCACCTCTCTGTCTATAAATCATTACTGCAACCTGAATTTGATGGCTTAAGACTGTTCAAAATCGAACTCAATCATTTTCCACCGTCAACAATTGGAACATGCTAAGTACCTTTTGTCGGCAAACATGGGTTAGAGCCTAGACGGGCACGACAATTCATAATATAATCACCAATCAACATCACTTAATTTTTCAGGCAGGGAGCACATTGCAACATCTCTCTGACATATCAACTAGAAACTTACGGGAATTATTTGGTTGTTGCCTGCCATGCAGTGGCGGACCCAGAAAAAAAAATTAGGTGGGGTGAACTTGAGCGACAAACTTAACCAAAAGTATAAATATACCGCATAGACACCACATTTGTATTCCAATCACACACATTAGAGTGTAAACGGTAAATGAACGACATAGAAGAAAAATTTAAGATGATACCTCTTACATGAAGAGTAAACACCAATTTTTCAACCATATAATTCAAAATTCATCAAATGATTAAAAAATAATAGATCATCCTGTCAATTTAACAAATAGATAAATAAGGACCAGTGAGATATAATGAAGTGATTATATACTAAAAAGTGATTAATATTATGAAAATACATACCACTACTTAAGCACTAAGCGTGTCCTAGTTGTATAGGTTATGTTGCCAAGTCCATTCTCTAGTTTTTGATTGCTTGAAACCTATTCTTAATGTTATCACAATCAAGTCCTTTAAAAATGCCCTTCTCAATGTAGCACAACATCAAGTCATTAAACCAATCATCTGACATTTTGTTGCTCAAATCAGCCTTGATTAAGTGCATAGCCGAGAAGGCTCTTTCAACCGATGCAGTTGCCACTGGTCAGATCAATGCCAACTCAATGAGGCGATAGACCAATGGAAAAGCAAGATGTTTTTTAGTTTCAACCATCTTTAGGGCTAAACTTTCAAGATCATGACAAATAATGAAATCATCAACTCTTCACACATGTATAATGAAGGTCTCAAATTGATCCGGTAGCTGGGGCGGCCGCCCCACCATGCCTAAAGGGAGGGTCCGCCCCTGCTGCCATGAGCGTTACTTAAGGATGTTTTACCAAGGCATATTGATCATTGTTGTTGGACTGGAACCCTACAAATATTCTAAAATATTAACAATATAAAACCAATTAATTGGCCCCAAAAATCTTTGAGTTAAATGTTCTTGTTAAAGAATAAGTGAATTGTCTACCTTTTCTCATCAGTTTAAGCTTTTGAATGAATTAGTTAGTGCATGCAACTTAATATGGTATCAGAGCCAAAAGGTTTTTGAGTTCAAGACCCATTTAGTGCAATTAAAAAAACGAGATGTGCTTTTATGCTTTACTTTTTTAAAGTTGCACAAATATTAAAGCATGAATGAATGGTGGATGATGATTACTTACCCCTCCGCTTGCTTTAAGATTTGTACAACTTGTATTGAGAGATAAAGCATAGAAGCACTGCTCAAAACATAATTGTAGCTCTCTCTTAGGTCTGAGAGAGCCTACATGTGAGGGGAGTGTTGAAGTATAAGTGAATTGTCCAGGAGTGTTGAAGTATAAGTGAATTATCTATATTCTTAATCAACTTAAGTGAATTGGCTGGTGCATACAACTCAATAGTTCCAAATCTGATAATGTATTTTGAGAAAAGAATCTGCGGTCTCATCCGAAGACCTTCAGGAATCAGGTTCTGCATGGAAAAAAAATAGCATGAGAGCTAGGAATATGGGGAGTATGGAAACAATCTTGTAACAAGCATGCTAGAGCCAACATCTTTTTCAAACAGAATTGCTCAGTTTTCAAGTTTACCCTGCCCTATAACGTAAGGATCCAATCCTAATATCGAGCAAGTTCTACGTTCTTCTAGTTTTTTCGGCTTTAATTATTTCTCGGATATCTACCACTATATGTGGCTATTTCTCACTAGAAATGCCTTGCATCAATCTTGATGCCTATCTGCCAAATGTTTAGTTAACTCACATTAACTAATTTCATATAGATGACAAACTTTTTTTCAAAAAAAAAACACATAGCCCTTGTAGTCCAACGTACTAATGAAGCTGTTCCATCTGTTAGGCAAAGCATCATCAGCTCCTGCAAAGTGATTAAACAAGCAATTGTCGGTGTACCAGGTAACGGAGTGATCCATATACCCGCAGAAAATCATTCAATCAAGCTGCTCCATCTGCTCTTAATTCTGAATAATAAGAGTGACCCTGACCGCCTTTTCAGGGGTGCGTTTAAACTCCGAAATGACTACCCAGGAAGTTTAGTCATCGGAAACCAAGTTGTACATTACCCGCAAAAGAACGATACAACTGTTTTTACATCACACAAGGCCTAACGGCCAGAGTTTTCAAAGGAAGCGGCGAGCTTTAAGGTATATATTACATCACAAAAGAGAGTCATCACAAAAGTAAAACCACAGGCGAGTTGAGCGGAGACTGAGACTTAGAACCACACTGTGTCGCCATCTACGATCTCTTGGAAGTCACCAACATCTTGATACTCTAAAATGGGTTAATTAAGCAAAAGTGAGTACTACAACGTACTCAACAAGCCACACAGTGAAGCCTGATTATCACATGCAAGGATAACAAGAGATAGCCATATGTCTCATCTGGTGTATGCAAGTTTTCATAATGTTTGGCATTTCATTTAAAACGCAAATCATAATAATAATATGAATAAGGGGGTTTTCCAAAGTTATCCATTTCCATACTGGTTTATCCAAAAACTACTTGAGCTTAGGTTCGGGATTCACCCCATTTTAACTCAGCTTCATTTACCGGAAGCACGGCGTATTCGAATACCATTTAATACACTCTGCAGAGGTGTTCAGCTTTACCCACAAGATTCCACGATCGTTATGCCACGCGATTAACATGCAACTTTTATGCATGCGGCCGGATCGAGATTATCATAGCTTTTCATTGGAACTTTCCCCTTTTGCCCCTATCCGGTAGAGTTTCGGTCCACATTAACCCGGGGACCCCACTGGCTAGAGTGGAGTTCGTGATCCCGCTTACTGTGGACACCTACCGTTGTGAACCCGTAATGCCACACTTTCATTGTGCACATTCCCGTTCCACCCCTCAATCCGCGAACCATCTTCCATACCGGGAAGGTAACCCTGCTCCTATAGGTATTCCGGGGAAAGTACAGTGTACTGGGCTACATTGAGTCAAGCCAACGTAGTTGACCGGCCCAACCTGTGGTTGAACGATTTCTTAAGTTATTTACTTTTGCCCAAGGTTGTAAGTCCTTATTTCGTCATAGACCAAACCATTACGTTCCACAGCCCCTGGTATCCAACGTACCACCATCCATTCATACCTTGGTAATAGTCCTCGGCCGGGGATCAGACTAACATTCACACGGTGATTAGCCCAATACTGTCCCCCAGACCGCAACGTTTCATAAACATTCCAAATCCAGCATACCATCAACATTTCATGTTTTCATAAAAACGGTGAATAATTATAGTAGTAGCATCTAGCCGAATACTGACAATAGTATTTTCTTAGGGTTACAAGGGATTATCAGGATTCAATATTTTTCAAGGAAGTTCCATGAGCCTTTTTGGCATTAACTAGCTATCATGTCATTCAAACATACCGACTTTGTGATATTTCAACATATAGTTCGGAAATAATGCGGTAGAAAATAACTATGAATTATTCTAGGGAATATTAGGTTCAACATGATCAATGGAGTATGGCTTGCCTTGCGAGGCGGAGGGGTTCCCTAGTTCAGAGTTGGTGTAGTCGTACTCGGCTTCACGCTGGTCCGGCTCCTGTTCCAAGTACTGCTCCTGCTCCTGTGTCTGTTCCGGGAGTTAGTACTGCTCGGTCGTCGGTTCTAGCGTAAAAAGACGAACGACAATAAATAAACGAAAAACGGAAAAGAAACGAAAACGAAAACTGGAAACGGAAACCGGAACCGGGCCGAGAGAGAGAACGAGGGTGAAATGGGTATTTTGGAATTTTGGGGGCTCCGGATCGAGGAACGGAGGGCATTTTTGGAATCAGGGGATCGAAACTGTTCGGGTAGTGTATTTGGTGGGTTTTTGGGGCTCACGGAATTTTTCGGGAATTTCTGGGGGTTTTTCTGGATTTAAAACGATTTTTTCGGATTTAATAGTTGATTTTTAAAATCCAAAAAAAATCAAAAGAAAAGCACTGTGGCCGTGGGCTTACTGGGCCGCACGGCCGACGAGAGCGACGCGGCGGGCGAGGCCGCTGGGCCGGCCCACGCGGGAGGGCAGGGGAGGCGGGGCTAGGGTTTGTCATGCGGCGCTCGGCGGCCGGACGTGGGGAGGGAGGAGGGCTCACCGGTGAGGCGAAGGGGAGGTGCAGGAAGGGAGTGGGTAGCGGCGCCTTTATAGGCGCAGGGGCGAGCTCGGGCTCGCCTCGAGCAGGAGGCGAGGCAATGGCGACGGGACGGCCACAGCGCGCGCTGGCTCGGGCGGCGCTTAGGGCGGCGAAGCCGGAGTGCCCTACGGCTAGTGCGGCGTAGGGTCACGGGCGACGGGACGGCGGCGCAGAGCTCTGCCATGGCAGGGGGAGGTTCACGGGGAAGAAGCACAGCACGGCGCCTGGGCGTGGCGAAGCGCTGGAGGCGGCAACGCGGGCGGGCGCGAGGGAGAGCGGGAGACGGCTTTGCCAAAAGGGAAAGCGCCCCGTGGACAAAACTTTCCAAAAACGGAAAAAATCCAAAAACAGCTCATATAAATCCGAAAAAATCCAAATAAATCAGGAAAAATCAGAAAAAGTAAATAAAGTCTAATTCAAATTTGATTTGGAAATTTTGGGTTATTTCAACCTACCCCCCTTAAAATAAATCTCGTCCCCGAGATTCATTCCGCCTGGGGAAAGAGGTTGGGAGAATCCTGCTGCAATTCCGACTCCTTTTCCCATGTGGTTTCTGTAAGCGTGTGATTCTTCCATAGTACTCGGCATACTCTGACATTCTTGTTTCGAAGTTTTCTTTCAACTGTCTCGACAATCCTGACTGGTTCCTCTGTATAGGTCAGATCAATCTGTTGGTCAATCTCTTCTAACGGTATTTGCTCTGTGGGTTGTCGAAGACACTTCCTTAATTGTGACACATGAAATACATTGTGTACTCGTGACAGTTCAGGACTCAACTGCAGTTTGTAGGCTACTTCTCCAATTCGGCCTATGATCTTATATGGTCCAACATATCTTGGTGCCAATTTTCCTTTAATCTGAAATCTATGCATAGGTTTGAATGGTGTTACTTTTAAATACACAAAATCTCTTACTTGGTAACTGATGTCTTTTCGTCTGATGTCTGCATAGTTCTTTTGTCGTCCTTGTGCTATCTTCAAGTTTTCTCTGATGATCCTTACATGAGCTTCTGCATCCTGCACAATCTGTGGCCCTAATAATTGATTTTCTCCCACTTCAGTCCAATTCAAAGGGGTTCTACACTTTATTCCATAAAGTGCTTCAAATGGTGCCATTTGTAGACTGGCCTGATAACTGTTATTGTAGGAAAATTCTGCAAATGGTAAACAAGTGACCCAAGATGCTCCATAGGTCAATGCACAAGCTCTTAACATATCTTCCAGTATCTGGTTGACCCTTTCTGTCTGTCCATCTGTCTGGGGGTGATATGCTGTACTGAAGTTCAGGTCTGTTCCCATGGCTTCATGTAAACTCTTCCAGAATTTTGATGTGAACTGGGCTCCTCGGTCTGACACAATCTTTTTGGGAATCCCATGCAATCTAACTATCTGTGTCAGGTATAGCTCTGCTAGCTTATCCTTGCCATAGGTCTGCTTGACTGGTATGAAATGTGCTACTTTAGTCAGTCTGTCAATTATTACCCATATGGAATCAAATCCTTGTTGTGCTTTGGGTAGTCCTGTAATAAAATCCATTCCGATTTCATCCCACTTCCATTCAGGGATCGGTAAGGGTTGTAACATTTCAGCTGTTTTCTGATGATCGATCTTAACCTTTCTGCATACGTCACAACACAGCACGTGTTCGGCTATCTCTTTCTTCATGCCTTTCCACCAATATTTACTCTTCAAATCATTGTACATCTTCGTACTGCCTGGTTGTATGGTGAGTTGAGATGAGTGAGCTTCTGTCAAAATCAATCCTCTTATATCTTTATTATTGGGAACACATACACGATCACGGAATCGTAATATGTCTTGCCCATCTTCCGAGAATTTCGAAGGTCCGTTTACACTCATTTCTTTGCGATACTGCTGGATTTCTTCATCTTCTTGTTGAGCTGTTTTGATCTGACTGAGTAGGTCTGACTGAATTGTAATGGAAGCTAAAAATCCTTTCTCCACTATCTGTAGGTTTAGATGTTCCATTTCAAATTGTAGCTGTTGTGAGATGTCTGTTGTCATGGCTATGTGGTGGCATGACTTTCTACTTAAAGCGTCTGCTACCACGTTAGCCTTTCCGGGGTGGTATTGTATCTCCAAGTCGAAATCATTGATTAGTTCTAACCACCTTCTTTGTCTGATGTTCAGGTTCGGTTGAGTGAACACATACTTCAAGCTTTTGTGGTCTGTGAATACGTCGCAGTGATTTCCCAATAAGTAATGCCTCCAGATCTTAAGTGCATGCACCACTGAAGCTAATTCCATGTCATGAGTTGGGTAGTTCTCTTCATGTGGTCTTAACTGTCGAGAAGCATAAGCAATTACTTTCCCGTCTTGCATCAGAACACAGCCTAATCCTTGCTTTGATGCGTCGCAGTAAATTTGAAAGTCCCTGCTTGGGTCAGGAAGTACAAGTACTGGGGCTGAGGTTAATTTTGTCTTCAGAGTCTGGAAACTCTTCTCACATTCTTCGGTCCATCGGTAAGGCTTATCCTTTTTGAGAAGCTGGGTTAGAGGCTTGGAAATTTTGGAAAAACCTTCAATGAACCTTCTGTAATATCCAGCTAGTCCTAGGAAACTTCTGATTTCTCTTACTGTCGTGGGTTGCTTCCATTCCATCACTGCTTCTATCTTTGTTGGATCCACTTTCACTCCTTCTTCGGTGATGATGTGTCCTAGAAATGCAATTTCTTTCATCCAAAAGTCGCATTTGGAGAACTTGGCATACAATTGATGTTCTCTGAGTCTCCCTAGAATCAGATGCAGATGCTCTTGATGCTCTTCTTCCGTCTTTGAGTAAACCAGTATGTCATCCAGAAATACTACGATGAATCAATCTAGATAGTCCATGCACACTTTATTCATCAAGTTCATAAAATAAGTTGGGGCGTATGTGAGTCCGAATGGAACTACTGTGAACTCATATAGTCCATATCTGGTGGTAAATGCTGTCTTTTCCCTGTCCTGTTCTCTGACTTTCAGCTGATAGTATCCGGTTCTTAAATCTATTTTTGAGAAAATCTTAGCTCCTTTGAGTTGATCGAATAAGTCGTCAATTCGAGGTAAGGGATACTTATTCTTTATGGTTGCAGCGTTCAGTGCTCTGTAATCCACACAGAGTCTTAAGCCTCCATCTTTTTTAGGGACAAATAGGACTGGGAAAGACCATGGAGATATGCTTGATCGGATAAATTCCTTCTCCAATAATTCGTCCAATTGCTTCTTGAGTTCTCTTAATTCCATTGCCGACATTGGGTATTGGCGCTTGGTGACTGGTATTGTCCCTGGTGCCAGTTCTATGGTTAACTCTATGCTCCTGTTTGGGGGTCTTCCTTGCAATTCTTCTGGGAAAACGTCTGGGTATTCCCGAACAATGGTGACGGGTACCCAGGCCATGGGTACCCCCAGCGGCCCAAAAAAGCGCATGGGCCGAACCAGGCCGGTCGGGGCCCGAAACCACGGCTGGCGAGGAATGACCAAGTCAGCGGAATCCCTGAAGAAGCGACAGCCTTTATTGCGTATCGATCGCATTAAATGCTGGCCGTAATGATGACGCAGCGGCACAAGTCCCCAACTCTCGCATTTACTACGAGCGACGCAGCAACTACGCCGACCAGCGGGGCAAGGGGAGCCCGGCCGATCCCCATCGGCCCGCCACTTGCGGCGACTAAGAGCACTGATCTTTTTCTCTTTTTCAAGCAACAGTGTAACCTCCCTCCTCGCCTATATAAAGGGGGAGGGAGCGAGCATGTAAGACGACGGACAACAAAGAAATCAATACAATCGAACCCACACGAATCGAGTAGGGACGTTCGGCCGAACCAAGATACATCTTGTGTTCACCCGAGTAAGCCGTCGAGGAGAGGGAGCGTGCACCCCCTCTTACCTATACAAATTCATTGGCGGTGCTCAAACACCGGCTGGGCTGGCGCCAGTAGGGGCCTGTGGCACGACGTTGTCGCCATTTTCCCGCTTAGCTTCCTCGACGGTTCCCTTTCTTTCTCCGACATCGCCATGCCGAGAAGGCGTCGATCCGCTTTCGGCTCCTCGACTTCACCACCACGGGCGGGATGATAGTGATCGCCCTCGCCATACTCCGGCGCCAAGTGTCCACCGAGGACCCCGACGCTTCACCGCGCCAGAGACCTTCGCTTGAGGTTCCCGCGGACCCCGACGGCACGCCAGAGGCCCCATCACCCCAAGCGATGCGCGCGGAGGCATCGAGCGCTGGCGCCGCACCCGCCGCGACCTCGCGCTGCGTGGCAATGGTCGGCCACGCACCTGACGACCACCACTCGGACAACTCCTCCGACCACGGCTCTAGCGGAGGAAGAGACAAGAATGCACCACGCCATCGCGACCCCGACACCGCGGCAGCGCCGCTACCTCGCCACGCCGAAGACTCTCCGCCAACACACCGAGGAGGATCATCAGCTCGCCGCGCGCCGACCTTCGGGCCGGCGACGACGAGCCGGAGGCTCAAAAGGCCGAAGCTCGACAAGCTCCAGGCCGACCTGGAGCAGTCCTCGCCCGCTGCTCCACTCAAGGCCGGGCGGCGCGCAAGGCCACAAGACGCCAGTCCACCACCACCGCTAAGGGACGGACGATTCATCGTTTTTTCCCCACGCTGGCCAAAACATCGCCGCAAAGAAGCAATGCAAGCTCGCGGCATTCCCGAGCCGTGACGATCTCGCAGCCAGGGCTACCCACCGTAACCTCCGGCCTGGTGGAGCGAGCGGCCGCGCAGCACGCGTACGGCCACGGATCGCAGCGCTCGGACGCCTCTTCGGATGGCCCGCGCCGCAACGCCAGCCGAGGCCGTCGGAGCGAAACAAGGGCAGCGTCACCTTCCGGACAACCCCAGGCATCGCGCACCCCGGTGCACCAACGCTTGGGGAACGCGACGCCGCACCACCCTCCAAACACGTAAGAACGAGGAACGACCCGACCGGTCGCACGTCGCCGACAATACGCCCGCTGGGCGTGATCGCAGCCCGAGCCCCGATGGCCTCGGCCACGGGCGTTCGGTCGTGGAATTCGCAGCGGTTCCTCGCCAGATTCCGGCGCCGGCCAACATAGCCAAGTACACAGGGGCTACAAACCCCGGCAGGTGTGGTCGAAGATTACCGGCTCGCATGCAAGTGGGGAGCGACGGACGACCTCTTTGTCATCCAATACCTCCCCATCTACTTGGCGGACTCAGCCGGGCATGGCTCGAATATCCGCCCGCCAACATCATCTGAATCTGGCCGACCTCAAGCACCACTTCGCTGGCAACTTCCAGGGCACCTACAAGCGACCAGGGAATTCACGGGACTGAAGAGCTGCAAGCAGCGGCCAGGGAAAACCTCCGGGACTACATCCGACGCTTTTCCCAAAGAAGGTAACGAGCTCCTCGACATCCGCGACGCCGATGTCGTGGGGCATTCATCTACGGCACCACTTCCAAGACCCTGGTCCATACCTGGTGTGCGAAGCCCAGGACCACCAAAGAACTCCTGGACATTGCCACCAACCACGCCGGGCGAGGAGGTCAGATGTCATCTTCGACAAAGGGAGGTCGGCGAGGATCGGCGCCGAGCCCAGCCTCCTCCGACCGCCCGACAAGTTTAAAGCGCCACGGCAAACAGGTCCGCGAGGACCGCTCGTTGCGCCGCCGACCGGGGAAAGCCGCAAGGCCGGCAACCCTCGACCACTTCGAGAAGCCGATGGAGAGTACGTGTCCGAACCACGGATACCCCGTCAGGCACAAGTATCGGACTGCGAAGTCTGCCGCTTTTTCCGGAACCCCCACGACGCGCGGCAAAGGAAAGAGGCAAGACTCGGCGCCGACCACCGAGATCGAGAGGCGGACGCCGCTTCCCGAGACCGACGGTTGCCTCATGATCTTCGGCGGACCGGCAAGCTACGCCGACGGAGGCAGCTCAAGCTCGCCGCCGAGAGGTGTTCGCGGCAAGCCCAAATTGCCTAAATACCTTCGGTGGTCGGAGTCCCCGATCACCTTTGACCGGGCCGACCACCCCGACCACGTCCCGCAACCAGGGAGGTACCCGCTCGTCATTGATCCCATCGTGGGAACGAAGCGCCTGACTAAGGTGCTCATGGACGGCGGCAGCAGTCTCAACATCCTTTACGTTGAGACCCTCGACGCCATGGGGATCCCCCGCTCGAGCCTCCGACCAAGCAAAGCGCCCTTTCACGGCGTCGTTCCTGGCCAGCAGGCCCACCCGCTCGGGCAGGTCGACCTGCCCGTCACGTTCGGGAGCCCGGTTAACTTCCGCACCGAGACCCTCACCTTCGAGGTCGTGGATTTTCCCGGCTCCTACCACGCCATCCTGGGGAGACCATGCTACGCGAAGTTCATGGCGATCCCCAACTACACCTACCTGAAGCTGAAGATGCCCGGGCCGCATGGGGTGATCACCGTAACCGCGTCTTTCCAGCTCGCCTACGGCTGCGAGAAAGACAGTTGCGAGTTGGCCTCGGCGTCGCCAGATCCATCGAGCTCGCCGGCCTCGAGCAAGATTTTCCGAGTCCGCTCCCGACTCTAGCAAGTCCGGACCGGGCTCCTTCAAGTCCGCCGAGGACACGAAGACGATCGAGGTCGACCTAGAGGACCCGACCAAAACCGCTCGGATCGGGACCACGCTTCGCCAAATAGGAAAGCGCTTGCCGACTTCCTCCGCGCCAACCGACGCCGCATGGAAGCCCTCCGACATGCCGGGATCCCGAGGGAAGTCGCCGAGCACTCCTCGAACATCCGGCCTGGGTCTAGACGTCGCCCGCGTCTGCGCCGACGAAGGAAAGCGCGTGGCCATAGGGGAGGAAATAGCCAAGCTCTTGGCCGCAGGGTTCATCAAAGAAGTTCGCCACCCCGAGTGGCTAGCAAACCCTGTGTGCTTGTAAAAAGAAGACTGAAATGGAGAATGTGTGTCGACTACACAAGCCTCAACAAGGCATGTCCGAAAGATCCATTCCCTCCGCCTCGCATCGACCAAATGGTAGACTCCACCGCAGGTGCGAATCCCTCGCCCTTTCTCGGATGCCTACTCGTGGTACCACCAGATCGCGATGAAAGAAGACGACCAGCTCGCGACTTCCTTCATCACTCCGCACGGTTCGTTTCGCACGTGACAATGCCGCTTTGGCCTGAAGAACGCGGGGCTACATACCGTAGATGCATGCAGACCGCCTTTCCGACCAGATCGGCCGCAATGTCGAGGCGCACGCCGATTTACATCGTTGTCAAGACCAGGAAGACCAGCGACATCATCGCCGACCGAGGAGACTTTCGCGAACCTCCGACGGTTCGATCAAGCTCAACCCCGAGAAATGCGTGGGTACCCAAGGGGAAGCTACTCGGCTTCATCATCTCCGAGCAGCATCGGCTACCGAGACAAGATCTCCGCGATCTTAAGGATGGGGCCGATCAGCAACCTCAAAGGGGCCCAAAGGTCGACGGGATGCCTAGCAGCCTCGAGTCGCTTCACGCCCCGCCTCGAACGCGCTTGCCTCTATACAAACTCCCGAGGAAATCCGACCACTTCACCGGACGGCGGAGGCTCAGACGCCGACGCGCTTAAAGGTTTTCCCGACCACCCCTCCAAGGTCTGGTCGCCCGGGCGCCAGAAGAGCCTCTGCATTCTACATTGCCGCCACGACCCTGGTCGCCAAAGACGCACTTGTCGCGAGCGAGCGTAAGAAGGGCGGGTCCTTAAGATCCAACGGCCGGTCTACTTCATCAAAGTACTCTCCGAGTCCAAGGCACGGTACCCGCAGATTCGTAAGATGCTCTACGCAGATTCGATCACGAAAAGGAAGCCGGTACACTACTTCAACCAAAGCACCACGTTTCGTGGTAACTTCCCTACCACTCGGCGAGGTCATCCACAACCGCGACGCCTCGGAAGAATTGCCAAGTGGGCACTCGAGCTCAACGGGCATGACATATCCTATGTCCCTGACTGCCATAAAATCTCAAGTTCTAGCCGACCGTCGCCGGTGGACCGAAGCCCAGGCCCCACCTCCGCCAAGACCCTGAGTACTGGACGATGTACTTCGACGGGTCCTTCACCAAAAACGGAGCCGGGGCCGGGGTCGTCATTCTTTCACCACTTGGGAACAAGCTTCGGTACGTCATCCGGCTACTTTTCGACGCAACCAACAACGTCGCCGAGTATGAGGCCCTCGTTACCGGTCTCCGCATCGCCGCCGACCTCGGAGCTCTGCGGTTATGCGTGCATGGCGACTCAAAACTGGTCGTCGATCAAGTCATGAAGGCTGCAGAACCTCGCGACGATCGGATGGCGGCCTACTGTCGAGAGGTACGCAAACTGGAGCAAAAGTTCAAAGGATTTGAGCTCCATCATAGCTACAGACGGAACAACGGAGAGGCCGATCACCTGGCTGGTCTCGCCTCCGGCAGAGGGCCGGTCCCGCCGGGAATTTTCGTCCTCGACCTACACCAAGCGTCCATCCGGACCGATCGCCCGGACGATCGGCCAAGCGACCCGACAAAGGCTGAGCTGGTCGAGCCGGGTTGCAACGTCCTGATGACCAGCACCGATTGGAGGAATCCCTTCATCGATCGGCTGACTCACGGTTCCCTCCCCGACGACCCAACCGAGGCCCGCCGCCTCGCTCGTCGGGCAAAATCCTTCGCGCTGATCGGCAACGACCTCTACAGAAGGAGCCCCTCCGGGATCCTCCAGAAGTGTGTCCCAGCCGACCAAGGGAGAGAGCTACTCCGCGACATCCACGGCGGGGTTTGCGGACACCACGCCGGGTCACGGAGCCTGGTCGGGAAAGCCTTCCGACAGGGTTTCTACTGGCCGACCGCCGTGGCCGACTCCGAGCAAATCATCCGGACGTGCGAAGGGTGCCAATTCTTCGCTCGGCAAACTCACCTCCCGGCGCAAGCCCTCCAAACGATCCCTATCACCTGGCCCTTCGCCGTTTGGGGACTCGATCTGGTCGGGCCCTTCAAGAGAGCGCCCGGGGGCTTCACCCACCTGTTGGTTGCGATCGACAAGTTCACCAAGTGGATAGAAGCCAAGCCGATCACAACAATCACTTCAGCGCAGGCGGCGGACTTCATCCGCAATATCGTCTACCGGTTTGGAGTCCCGAACTCCATCATCACCGACAACGGAACGCAGTTCACGGGAAAGGAGTTTCTCGAGCTCTGCGACAGCTTCAGCATCCGCGTGGATTGGGCGGCCGTCGCCCACCCACGGAGCAACGGCCAAGTCGAACGCGCGAACGGCATGATCCTCCAAGGGCTCAAGCCGCGAATCTTCGATCGACTGAAGAAGTACGCGGGACGTTGGGCAGCCGAGGTACCTCCCGTACTTTGGAGCTTACGGACCACCCCGACCCGGTCGACCGGGTTCACGCCGTTCTTCCTGGCATTCGGAGCAGAAGCCATCTTACCAACCGACTTGGACTACGGCGCCCCAAAGGTTCAGGCCTTCAACGAGACCCGGGGGCTCGAGTCCCAGCAAGACGCTGTCGACCGGCTCGATGAAGCGCGAGATGTCGCCGCTGCTCGCTTCACCCAAGTACCAGCAGACAACTGCGACGCTACCACGACCGCAAGGTTAGAGGGCGGCGTTCAACACAGCGACACAGTTCTGCGCCAGGTTCAGTCCAACAAAGGCAAGCACAAGCTCTCCCCTCCTTGGGAGGGTCCCTTCACTGTAGTAGAGGTCCTTCGACCTGGCACTTACCGGCTCAAGGATCCCGATGGCAACATCTTGTCAAACGCCTGGAACATTGAAAAGCTAAGACGATTCTACCCTTAGCCCTTTTTTCTACCTCGTTCATTACCATGTTCACCTTTTTTACCGGGCCTACGCGTAGCATTTTTTCCACTCGGGTCGACACCGCGTTCAACCGCTGTCATCTGCCCGATCAATCGGTTTTCTTTTCTTTCTTCCAACCCGAGTACCACGGCCTACGCCCCAGCGGCTGCGGTTGCGAAGTGGTATCTCGCCAAGGAAAAAAGAGACAGAACAGGATGGTATTCGGTTGCCCGGGGGAACTAACGCTCGCGCTAAAACCTGTTTTTCCTACTTTTTTCGGAAAACGCCGAACATGTCGATCATCGGTCGGTTGGTCCCCACAGACCCAAGAACCATGACCCCGGCATTTCTTACCAGCAACAAACCGAAAAAATAGCGAAAAATACATGTAAAACTCGAACACCTTTATTTTCTTCCAATTCAACGGCATTTACATTCTTTGGAAACAAGAAAGTCTAAAACCAAGAAAACTTTTCCTCGTTTAAGGGTCTTCCGCGCCGACAGTTGATCTCCGGACTTATCGTCCCTCTCCAAACACAGCTTCAGCTTCCGCACAATTTTGCCGCGACGACAAAGAAAAAAATAGCCGGTCGCCAAACCCGCAGCAGAGAGCCCCCGATCCGCCGGACGCACCTTCAAGAAGCGGCAGCCTTCGTGGTGACCTCTATGGTTCCCGGGAGCTTAGAGTCCGACACGTGGGGACCGTCGGAGAAGAGTACGGCAAAGACGATCGGGCGATCGGCAAAGACGGCCGTCGCCAAGCAGCCTAGATGTCGCGGTCCGACTCCAGTGCTCCGGAAGGAGAAGGAGCGCGGGGAGGACGGCGCCCGCCCCAATTGCTCAGCGCCGGGGCGGCGGTTCCTCACCCGACGACGGGGCTTGTCGCGCCGCTCGCTCCTCCTCCTCCTCCGCCTCCCGCTCCAAAGCAGCCTCCCAATCCCGCCGTCCGACGGGGCCGCCGCATAAGACGGCCAGCTTGCCGCCTAACTCCTCCTCGCCCTCCGCCTCTCGTTGAAGGGAGTCCTACGATCTCATCGATCGGCGGGTTCTCATCCTTAGAACGGGAATGAGAGAGCGAGGCAGCCATAAAAGCAAGTCGACAGCTGCCTCAACGCCGCTGAATGAAGTCAGCGCCCACCTCCCGCCTATTTATAGGCGATCCGGCCAAAGCAAGCGACGGCCGGGATACTCCGCCACATTCATGACGACCGCACCTTTTCAAAGCCGATGGCGAGAAGCCGGCGAAGCAAGCGACGCTGGAACCGGCACCGCCAATTCCGCGTTGAACAAAAACCTCGCTTGATCATAAAGAAAGATAAGTGAGTACCTTCTTCTTGCACACTCGTTATTACTCCTTCAAGTGGCGCGGCGGTAACGAACAAACCGCCCGCCCCACTCGGGGCTACAAGAGTCCCGCTGGTCGGGTTGTCACAACCAATCGTCGGGTCCTCCCAAGACGGCCAAACTTTCGACCAAAAAGTACTACGGCCTCGCCCGGCTACGATTCTAAGTAGTGCTTGGCGAAGAAAGGAAGCGCCTGCCGGTCGACCCACGATCGGTCAGGAACACCTCCCACGGTTGAGCGTTCTCTCGATTTCCCAACTCTCTAACTTTTGTGATACACACACCGACCAATGCCCGACTTCGTGGTCCCTAAGGCAAGAGACGGCGACGATATCCACCACAAAAAAAATGGGCAAGAGGTGAGGACAAGGCGAGCCCCCAGCCGCCCTAGTTGGGTCGGCGGACGACCCAATCGCCTTAACTCACGTCCGGGATCACACCTCACGCTCTCCGCGGAACGTCGACGGGTGGCGGCCATGCGCCTTGGATCAACGAGCGATCCAAGGTCCGATCTGGGATCGAGTAAGGAAAGATTCTTTATGGATCGCCCCAGTGGGAGTCGGACGCCCGCCGGGATTGTCCGCTAGGGGACCCCCTCGCTGAAGGGGGCCTCAGTTCCACCGGATCACTCGCTTGTAGCCCCACGAGAGCGGCGCCGAGCCAACGAAGGCAAGCGCTGCTTTCACCTCCTGGTCCCCGCCACGGACGGGCGTAAAAGGGGACGCGACCCGGGCGCCACGTGTCCGCCAGGGCGACCAGCCCATCAAGGCGCTGGCAGACGACCGGCGCCGCGTGTCCGCCAGGGCGACCAGCCACAGACGCCTAACCCGGGCGCAACGTGCTCGCCAGGGCGGTCAGCCCATCGGCGCCCGAAGGCACGACCGGGCGCCACGTGCTCGCGGGCGGTCAGCCCATCGCGCGCCGAAGGCACGACCGGCGCCACGTGCTCGCCAGAAGGCGATCAGCCCACATCGCGCGCCGGCGGCTCGACCGGGCGCCACGTGTTCCCAGGCGACTGGCCATGCGCTAACGGGCGCCACGTGCTCGCCAGTATGGTCAGCCCATCGCGCCGAAGGCACGACCGGGCGCCACGTGCCGCCAGGCGACCAGCCGCACGCCACGTGCTCGCCAGGGCGATCGGCCAACTGCGCGCCTTGCGGCACGACACGGGCGCCATATCTTCGCCAGTATGCCCAGCCGGTAGCGCTGGCGCACGACTCGGCACGATATATCTGCGATCGGACCTCCCCGATACCGCAAAGCAACGACCAAGCAGTGAAACCCCGACCGCTCTCCGACCAGCTCGGGGCTCAAGGTTACACCCACGGAAGGCCACGCACGGCCGAAGACTCTTCCCGACCAAACCGGCGAAAACCCCGACCTGCTCTCCAACCACTGGGGCTCGGGGCTACACCACCGGGTGCGCTCGGCGCACCCTGGCCGGAGACTCGATCGTGCCAAGCGAATCACGGCATCACGGCAAGCGGAACAAGACCCCGGGCACCTCTCCGACCTGCACGGGGCTCGGGCACGACGGGTACCAGGCCATGGGTACCCCAGCCGCCCAAAAAGCGCATGGGCCGAACCAGCTGGTCGGGCCCGAAACCACGGTGGCGAGGAATGACCAAGTCGGCGGAATCCTGAAGAAGCGGCGACCTTTATTGCGTATCGATCGCATTAAATGCTGGCCGTAATGATGACGCAGCGGCACAAGTCCCCAACTCTCGCATTTACTACGAGCGACGCAGCAACTACGCCGACCAGCGGCAGGGCAAGGGGAGCCGGCCGATCCCCATCAGCCCGCCACTTGCGGGCGACTAAGAGCACAGTCTTTTTCTCTTTTTCAAGCAACAGTGTAACCTCCCTCCTCGCCTATATAAAGGGGGAGGGAGCGAGCATGTAAGACGACGGACAACAAAGAAATCAATACAATCGAACCCACACGAACTGGAGTAGGGACGTTCAGCCCGAACCAGTATACATCTTGTGCTCACCCGAGTAAGCCGTCGAGGAGAGGGAGCGTGCACCCCCCTCTTACCTATACAAATTCATTGGCCGGTGCTCGAAACACCGACAAATGGGTACTTGGTCTATGGTTTGGGCAATGGCATTAAGACTTCTTCTTTTGCCCTTTTCTAAATCAGGGTTGGTTCTTACGGTTACCCGTTGTCCTTCATTGTTGATAGCTGATACCAACTTCTTTTCACAATCCAATGTTGCTTTATGTTTGGACAGCCAATCCATCCCTAGGATGATGTCCAGTCCGTTTATCTCTAATAGCAACAGCTCAGCTGTAAACTTAATCCCTTGAAGTACTATTTCTAACTTCTCGCTCTTATATCGAGCCATTAATCTATTACCCGGCGTTTGAAACGCACAAGGGTTTTGTAATGGTAAATACGGAAAACCATGCTTGCATGCAAAAGCCATTGAAATAAAAGAGTGCGTTGCTCCAGGATCAAATAGTATCAAAGCTATCTGAGATTGGACTTGAAATTTACCGATAATCACGCTGGTATCGCTGCAAAGCATCCTCACCGACAAGTGGTTGATCCCGCCTTGGAAGTTCCCGGAGTTGTTGGGGTTGGAGCTCCTTCGCTTCGGCGGGTGCTCGCCTTGCAGTATCCTGTTGCTGTGGTTGCGGTCGATAGACGGCTGGTTGACTGCCATCAAGCCGACACTTGTGATTTGGCCACCTCAGCTGGCTGGTTCTTTCTTGGGCAGTTCTGTTTGAAATGTCCCTCCTGACCACAGTGATAACAGCCCGTAGTCTTCTTAGTGCAGTTGTTGGAATAATGGTTTCCACCACACTTAAAGCATTTCACTATTACTGGCTGGCTTTGAGCGGGAACGGGTCGAAATCCTCCTACTGCTTGTCTTTTAGAAGGGAATCCGGGTATAGGAGCTGGGGCTCTTCCTCTGGGTTGGTTGGGGGCCTGAAACCTCATCTGTTGGGCTCTCCGTTTCCGGGTGTCTTCCAAGTCATTTCTAGCTTCTTCTATCATCATTAGCTTGTCGACCATCGTTGACAAGTCCCTGAACTCTAGGGCAGCGATATGGAATTTCAGGTTCTTTTGTAATCCTTTAGAAAATCTTTCCATCTTCTTGGCCTCGGTATCTACTTCATTGGGTGCATAGCGGGCCAGTTGGTTGAATTGTTGAAGGTACTCCATAACAGTTCTTCCTCCCTGTCGGAGGGCTAGGAATTCTCTCCTTTTTGAGGCCATTAGTCCTGCAGGGATGTGAGCTTTGCGAAAAGCTTCCTCGAACTCGGTCCATGGAATATCTTGATCGTTCTTGGTGGCTTGATAGTTCATCCACCAGGATGCGGCTTGTCCTTGAAGTTGGTGCGAGGCAAACAACACTTATTCCTTATCCGAGCATTGGATGGTATCCAGTTTCCTTTTTATATCTCTGATCCAGTCATCAGCCGCTAATGGTTCTGTTGGTGTTGCGAAGATAGGAGGTCTAGATTTTTGGAAGTCGGACCACTTGGTTCCTCCAATGTGGCCTTCTTGTCCGTTGTGGTTTCCCTGTGGGGGTCCTTGTGGTCTCGCGGCTAGTTGTTCCAGGACTCTTTCCATGAGTTGGGTTTGGTGCCTTTCAGCCTCATATCTGTTTCTTTCCATCATAGCTAACACTTGAGCCATGCTGGCCTGTTCGGCATTTGAGTTGCCTTCTTCGCTGGTATTATTCCGCAAGTTGGGTCTCACCATGGTTGTTTTAGATGATCTTTTCGGCCTGCAGCAGTGTTTTAACGGAAGTGAAAGGTAAGTGGGAGTTAAGATTTCTAGATAAGGTTAGAATGAATAGATGAGGGCTTAGATGAAAAGGGCGGGAGAATATTTTGAGCGAGATAGGGCTAATCCCGATATTACTGAAATCAATGTACGAGGGTGGGGATCATAGTTTGTCTTACAAGCCATAGGTGGTATACCACCTATATTACAATACCAAAATAAGTAGTTCTATTACATAAAAGGGGTGGGCATCAAATCCTAACGATCTTGGCAGCCTAGGGGTTCCATCCGCCGTCGGGGCCATAGAAGAAGCGTTCCTTGGGGTCTTCCTCGTCCTCCATGTCGACATCTGGGGGCGGCGGTTCGTCGATTATCATTGAAGGTCCGTCCACCGAAGGCTCTTCTTCCGGGGGTGCTACCGGTTGCTGCACAAGCTTGATCTCCATTATCTAATTCATCAACTGTTGTACCTGGCCTTGGAGTTGAACTACATCATTGTGCTGTTGATCTACCAGGTCCCACATTTGATGGAGGTGATCATGTTGTACTTTGTTCTCCCGGAGTGCGCGGTTGTATTCGCGTTCCATCAGCAATATATAGTCGGAGGTTTCCTCGATCCTCGGGTCCGCTTCATCCAGAGGGAAGGAGATGCCAATGCTTTCGTCACAAAGCTGGGGAATCAGCTGAAACTGGGTGTCATCAAGTTCCCTTTCGTAGTGGTTTCGGAGGTAGTGGACTGCCTGGCGGGCGGCATCCTGAATCGCCGCGGACTCGTAGAGTCGTCTTCCTTCAAATCGTCGAGGGACACCTGGGCGGAGTGGTAGGGGCGGCAGCTCGACCCATGCCATCCATTGGCAACGTAAGTCGTCCCGAAGCATTTCTTGGGTATGGAACGCAGGGCGGTGTTCATCTTCGGCTCCTACTACTTGCTGCATCATCCTCCAAAGTAGCTCAGCCCATCCACCGAAAATACTTGGATCCGGGTAGGCATGATGAACCATCTGCGATCAACGTGAAATTTGAAGTAAGTTAAGAAATGGGAAATATTAAAACAAAACCGAAAATAAGAACTCTAAGAGGGTTGAGATAGAAAGAGGTAGAAGAGGACAGCAATAATACTTATATTTTTCATAACTCAATTTGTTTATACGTTAAATTAATTTTCTGTAAAAGATCCTTAAGCCAATCTAGGTCTCAATCTACGGTCAACATAGGTTCTGATACCACTTGTGACGGACCGCCTTTTCAGGGGTGCGTTTAAACTCCGAAATGACTACCCAGGAAGTTTAGTCATCGGAAACCAAGTTGTACATTACCCGCAAAAGAACGATACAACTGTTTTTATATCACATAAGGCCTAATGGCCAGAGTTTTCAAAGGAAGCGGCGAGCTTTAAGGTATATATTACATCACAAAAGAGAGTCATCACAAAAGTAAAACCACAGGCGAGTTGAGCGGAGACTGAGACTTAGAACCACACTGTGTCGCCATCTACGATCTCTTGGAAGTCACCAACATCTTGATACTCTAAAATGGGTTAATTAAGCAAGAGTGAGTACTACAACGTACTCAACAAGGCACACAGTGAAGCCTGATTATCACATGCAAGGATAACAAGAGATAGCCATATGTCTCATCTGGTGTATGCAAGTTTTCATAATGTTTGGCATTTCATTTAAAACGCAAATCATAATAATAATATGAATAAGGGATTTTCCAAAGTTATCCATTTCCATACTGGTTTATCCAAAAACTACTTGAGCTTAGGTTCGGGATTCACCCCATTTTAACTCAGCTTCATTTACCGGAAGCACGGCGTATTCGAATACCATTTAATACACTCTGCAGAGGTGTTCAGCTTTACCCACAAGATTCCACGATCGTTATGCCACGCGATTAACATGCAACTTTTATGCATGCGGCCGGATCGAGATTATCATAGCTTTTCATTGGATCTTTCCCCTTTTGCCCCTATCCGGTAGAGTTTCGGTCCACATTAACCCGGGGACCCCACTGGCCAGAGTGGAGTTCGCGATCCCGCTTACTGTGGATACCTACCGTTGTGAACCCGTAATGCCACACTTTCATTGTGCACATTCCCGTTCCACCCCTCAATCCGCGAACCATCTCCCATACTGGGAAGGTAACCCTGCTCCTATAGGTATTCCGGGAAAAGTACAATGTACTGGGCTACGTTGAGTCAAGCCAACGTAGTTGACCGGCCCAACCTGTGGTTGAACGATTTCTTAAGTTATTTACTTTTGCCCAAGGTTGTAAGTCCTTATTTCGTCATAGACCAAACCATTACGTTCCACAGCCCCTGGTATCCAACGTACCACCATCCATTCATACCTTGGTAATAGTCCTTGGCCGGGGATCAGACTAACACTCACACGGTGGTCAGCCCAATACTGTCCCCCAGACCGCAACGTTTCATAAACATTCCAAATCCAACATACCATCAACATTTCATGTTTTCATAAAAACGGTGAATAATTATAGTAGTAGCATCTAGCTGAATACTAACAATAGTATTTTCTTAGGGTTACAAGGGATTATCAGGATTCAATATTTTTCAAGGAAGTTCAATGAGCCTTTTTGGCATTAACTAGCTATCATGTCATTCAAACATACCGACTTTGTGATATTTCAACATATAGTTCGGAAATAATGCGGTAGAAAATAACTATGAATTATTCTAGGGAATATTAGGTTCAACATGATCAATGGAGTATGGCTTGCCTTGCGAGGCGGAGGGGTTCCCTAGTTCAGAGTTGGTGTAGTCGTACTCGGCTTCACGCTGGTCCGGCTCCTGTTCCAAGTACTGCTCCTGATCCTATGTCTGTTCCGAGAGTTGGTACTGCTCGGTCGTCGGTTCTAGCGTAAAAAGACGAACGACAATAAATAAACGAAAAACGGAAAAGAAACGAAAACTGGAAACGGAAACCGGAACCGGGCTGAGAGAGAGAACGAGGGTGAAATGGGTATTTTGGAATTTTGGGCGCTCCGGATCGAGGAACGGAGGGCATTTTTGGAATCAGGGGATCAAAACGGTTCGGGTAGTGTATTGGTGGGTTTTTGGGGCTCACGGAATTTTTCAGGAATTTCTGGGGGTTTTTCTGGATTTAAAACGATTTTTTCGGATTTAATAATTGATTTTTAAAATCCAAAAAAAAATCAAAAGAAAAGCACTGTGGCCGTGGGCTTACTGGGCCGCACGGCCCACGAGCGCGACGCGGCGGGCGAGGCCGCTGGGCCGGCCCACGCGGGAGGGCAGGGGAGGCGGGGCTAGGGTTTGCAGTCTGGCGGCTCGACGCGGCCGGACATGGGGAGGGAGGAGGGCTCACCGTGAGGCGAAGGGGAGGTGCAGGGAAGGGAGTGGGGTAGCGGCGGCCTTTTATAGGCGCAGGGGGGCGAGCTCGGGCTCGGCCTGAGCAGGGAGGCGAGGCAGGCGACGGCGGCGGGCGCAGCGCGGGCGCTGAGGCTCGGGGCGGCGCTAGGGCGGCGAGCTGGAGTGCCCTACGGCTAGTGCGGCGCAGGGTCACGGGCGACGGGACGGCGGGGCAGCGCTCTGCCATGGCAGGGGGAGGTTCACGGGGAAGAAGCACAGCGCGGTGGCGCCTTCGCGCGGGGCGCGGGCGAGCACGCGGAGGCGGCAACGCGGGCGGGCGCGAGGGAGAGCGGGAGACGGCTTTGCCAAAAGGGAAAGCGCCCCGTGGACGAAACTTTACAAAAACGGAAAAAATCCAAAAATAGCTCAAATAAATCCGAAAAAATCCAAATAAATCAGGAAAAATCAGAAAAAGTAAATAAAGTCTAATTCAAATTTGATTTGGAAATTTTGGGTTATTTCACACGCTAGGATATGTACAACAATTTGTCTCTTAAATTGTCTTTTACCTATCCACGTCATCAGGCCAACAGTGTTAGAGATGACTGCTCCAACCAATTGTTTCGTGTGAATAGTACACGCAACAAATACAAATGTTTAATAATTTTTCCGCTATCTGGACCCACATGTCAGTCGCAATAGTGCATTAAAGTCTCCCCTCTCCCTCCTCAGTCCACTCCAAACCCAACCACTGAGGTTGCTGGCTTGCCGCCCCTCCATCTCATGCTGCCACCCTTCACCTCCCCTCTCTCGGCTATATGCCAGTGGTGGAACTACAAAATTTTTTATTGGAAGTACACACTTCACTCATATAACTCTATAGCCTTTTACAATTATTTCATAACATAATAAATCCAATATATATATTTGAAATTTTCTAACAGCACAATATAAATAGTTATAAAGTCTTAAAAATCGTAAATAACTAAAATCGAAACAAATTCAATGAATAAATTTAGTCCATCGAAAAGATAATATTATACCACTTTTCAAAAAGCCCTGATCTCCATCGTCGCCGTCGCCTCTCCTCTCCCTTCCCCTCCCTCTTTATTTCGCTGGCGCTTTGCCTCCAGATCCAGCTGGATCCGCCTTGCCCGAGCCAAGATTCGGCAGAACCTAACCGAAATCGCCTCATGGTCATCTTGGTTTAGTCAGACCAGGCCGTCTCCGTCGATGACTTCTCTCGTCTCTCTTCAATTTTCTCTCCTCCACATAGATGTTTGATGACAGGATAAGGCTGACCAATGGCTAACATGGTTTTACTGGAGATGCCCTAACTAATTCAGAAACAGGGAGCAACAGAAAAATAATTAGGATGATTTACATTTAGTAGTACAGACATCAATCTACTACATTTAGGATTGCGGTAAGCTCAATGCCATATCACACACTGTTGAAAATTATAGAAGATACCTTCTCATGAGGATTAATGTCGAGGCCCCAAACTTTCAAAAATTCTGGAGCATCCGGAGTATCCGGATCAGCATCCGGAGTGTCCGGATCCAACCCGGAATGTCCGGACAAGTGTCCGGAGTATCCGGATTGGGCTGACCGAGCGCCCCAACCCGGAGTGTCCGGACCAAATGTCCGGAGTGTCCGGGTTGGCTATACCGAAGACCCCAACCCGGAGCCTCCGGGTTAGAGGCCGGAGTGTCCGGTATTTGCGGGGGTTTTGTATAAAAGTCCCATTTCGTGGCTCCCCTCCATTCTTCTCCTCCATGTTGTTTCCCCACTCCTTGGTGCTACTCCCCTCCACCCTAGCTTCACTCCGGTGAGCTCCCCACCGGCCGGTGACCCTCCGTGGTTCCTCCCCGGCGGCTCCTTCACTCCGTGGAACTCCTCCTCAAGCCGGTGTCTTCTTCCCTCCGCCCGGCATTGTTCTCATCCATCTTCCGTGGGGGTAAGTCCTCTTCTTGGGGGTTGATTCGTGGGGTTTCTAGGGTTCTAAGGTCATCCATGGTGGATTTGGGGCCTAGGTTTAGATTTGGGGGTGTTGAGGTGAGTTTGGGTTTTAGGGTTTTGGGAGTGTGTTGGTTCTAGGGTTGGACTTGGGTCTTGGGTTGGCAATGCGGGTGCTAGTGAGGTTGGTCGGGTAGTAGTAATGCCGATCCAAGGGTTGATTAGGGTTGGTTAGAGGTTCTATAGATTAGTGTCTTTTCTCGTGGAGTAAGCTAGTTAGGAGCTTCTCCGGCTCGACCACGTGTAGGAAAGTCATAGATCGGGTCCCCGTGATGCCGTTGGACTTGGCGGCACCTCGATCCGTCGAGTTATTGGGTAAAACTCGCCAGGTCCGGAGTGTCCGGACACCCCGTCCGGAGTGTCCGCCCTGCCCGGAGTATCCGGACCGAATGGGCCGGAGAGTCCGGATTGTCCGGAGAGTCCGGATCAAATACCCGGACTGTCCGGGTTAGGCTGGTCTGTCCAGTTGAGTCGAGTTGTCCGGTTGCGTTATTTCTTCGGGGTTTTTCAGTTGTACTTCATTCATATGCATTGCATGCATTTTAATTATGCATTGTACTCGTGTAGAGAACGATCCCGCGGCGACTGACGTGGCCGTGGTTGAGGGAGTTGCCGAGGGGCAAATCGCTGTCGATCCACCAGCAGAAGAACAAGGCAAGCACCTATGCATCTTGAACCTATATTAATTGTATTTTTGTGAATAAATTGCTTAATTGGTGAAATAAGTCTGCATTAGGAGTTGAATTGGGTTAGGGTTAGATCCTATTTGCTGCACATTTGTCCCTTGGATTTGTGAATACTTCCGTTGGAACTAGTATGGGTATTAAATGAGTCACTGCTTAGAATTGCTTAGAGGTCGGGCTTTGGGCCAAGTGGCGGAAGGTTCCGTCGCTTGAGGTCGTTACCTTATCTATGATAAAAAGAGTGGGCATGGGTGGGTAGTTGGAAAAGAAAAGATGAATTGGGGACCGGGCGGGAAGGTTAGGACATTGGGTAAGGAGACCCGATGTGGTAGTTCCCGTCTGAGTCGATTAAGGACCGATTCGATGGTTGCCCTTTGATTGAGCACACCCCGGTTGGTCGCATGCCCGATTATGGTACGGTAAGCCACTCTTTCTCTCATACGGAATCGATGGACCGTAACTTCCTGTGGTTGGACGTGGTTGAGGGCGAGGCTTAGGCCGACTCTCGAGCGCCAAGCCGGGCTTGGGGCTGCTCGAGGGGGTGCTAGGTTTTCGGGCCACAGGAGGACGCTTCAGCGATTGGGTATGATTGGGAGGGGGTTGACACTAGGCCCTTGTGGTAAGTGTCGTGCGATCAATGCTTCCCTGCAGGGTTAATTAAGCGATTCGAATTGCCGCGCTCTCGGATATGAGCAAGCTCTTTCATCGCACAGTCACGTAGTAAGAACTTGAACCGAGGTTCTGTCCGAGCTTGAGCCCAAATAAATTGGTGATGAGATTAAATGTTGAGAATTAAAGATTGCAACTTCATTTTTAGAAGTAGGCGCTGTTAAAACTGCTTAACTTGTGAATTGAGTAGTTGAGTGACTAAATAATAAACCTAAGCATTTCCGCAAATGTTACCTCTAGCTTATTCCTTGCTACATCCAATTGCATGTCCTTTGGAGTCGGTCATATATGGACCACGGGTAAGACTTGCAGTACCTTTGTACTCAGGCTTACGCTTTGTGGTTTTGCGGTGAGGATCGGAGGGGTGTGAGTTCTGCCCCTCGCCTATCGGTGGCCAAGGCGGGGCACCGAATAGAGGCCGTCGCGCGTGTGCGCCCGGAAGTGTTCAGGGCATGACACTTCCGGGGTGTTTTACTTTTGTTGTATAGGATAGTCGGCTTCACTTTTGTAAACTGTTGCACTTTTATTTCTGTAATGGAACCTGCCGGCTCTTTGCTTCTTGTTTTGTTTGGTCGTCTTTGGGCTTCCGTGTGCCGTGTGTGTTTCGTTGCTTCCGCGTTCGTGCGTCTCTGGTAGTGAGTTTGGGTTCGATGCCCCTTTGTGGGAACTGTTGTGATATGACTTGGGAACCGGTATGTGGGGATCCTGGGCGAGTTTCGGATCGCATACCGGGGGAATACCGGGGTTGTTGTTGAGTCGTTGGACGTTCGTAGGGTGGTCTCCATTGGGCTTGGGTAATAGCATCAGGATCACCTCCGGTGATTTGTTGCTAGGATCCAAATCCGACGGGAACAACCGATCATCCAACAACTCGAGGACGATCTGGGCGGCTCCTCTCACAATTAAGTATTTTGTTTGTCAACTATTCTAAAGCAGCAGTTGGTGGCAGTGGTGATGTAACACCCCAAAATTTTGCTTTTCTTAAATTCATGTGTGGTTTGGCACTTTGGTGAATTTTTGGAATTTTCTGCAATTTATTTGGATTTATTTGGAATTTATTTGAATTTATTCCATTTTGAAATAATTGAAGAAATTAATTTTGCAAATAAAATTTTGTTGGAAATATTTTATTTGAGTCCAAAATGATCCAAAGTATTTTCCAGAATTTTTGAATTTTTCAGTCTTTTGCTATTTTTAATGAATTAAATGAATTACTGGGAATTATTTTAAATATTAAATCGCTGGAAATCCAACTCGGGTCGAGTACTGTTCATCCGATCGAGTCGGAACCCGAGTCGGACTCGAGTCCGACCCGAGCCACGTGACTCGATCAAACCAGCTCAAAACCCTAATCAATCCCAACCGTTGGATCAAGATCCAACGGCTGAGATCCGCCCGTACCGGTTCGAGCCGTATCCGGCCCGGATCCGATCGCGCCCGTGCGATCGTGGCCGTTGATCGTGCCACGTGGACGGCTGTGCGTCGTCGTCTCCGCCGAGACCGAGCCGGACTCCGCCGCCGCGTCCGCCGCCGTGGGAAACTAGGTTTCCGTGTCCCGCGCGAACGCCGAGGCTATTTAAAGCGTGAGACGTCCCCCGAGGTTGCCCTCATCCTTGTGCACCCGTTCCCCCGAGCCATCTCGCCTGAGCCGCCGCTGATTGCCCGTGCGAGCTCGCCGTAGTTGGAGGAAGTGACCGCCGCGGTTTTTGCTCGATTCCGCCGCCGTCCGTCGTCTTCCGCCGAGAAGGAGCCCAGATCTGGAACCACCGTGACGAGACGCACCCGAAGAGACCCTTCACTTCGCCGGAACGACCCCGGAGCGCCGTCGGGCTCGTCGTCATCTCCGTCTCCGGTGGCTGCAGCCCCGCCGCGTCGCCATCACCCTCGCGAGCTCGGTGAACCGTCAGATCCAGATCGGACGGTTGAGGTGAGTTCACGTGTCCCCAACCCGATTGGATCTGGACCGTTGGATCAAGATCCAACGGTTCACAATTGCCACGCGTCAGGAGTAGTGTTATTATAGGGTTAGATCTGGACCGTCCGATCTAAATCGAACGGCCCACGATCAACGAGTAGTTTCAACGTGTTAACCCTGGATCTAATCCGCGCCGTTGATTTTCAAACCAACGGTTGTGATTGCGCCACGTGTCGGGAAGTTGGACCGACGCGGCCGCTGGCCCACGCGACGCTGGCAGTAGGACGCCGACACGCCGGGCCCGCGTGTCGAGGGCTCAAGATGTCGGCCGGCTGTCCCAGCCGAGCGCTGACGTCACCCATGACGTCGCAGTGGGTCCCACATGTCAGCACCGTGGGCTGAGTCCCCGCTGACGTCAGCGATGACGTCACCCGAGTGGGCCCACATGTCAGTCTCACGTGGAGTCGTGGACCGAGTCCACGGTGGACCCGAGCCGAGCGTGGACCACGTCCATGGACCGGCTGACGTCAGCCGACCAATCAGAGGCTGCCACGTGTCCATGCTGACGCAATAATTAATTTCCGAAAAAGAAAATGATTTATTAATTCGAATAATGATTTCAAATTTAGATTCAAACTTCAAACGCTTATAACTTTTGCGTTTCAACTCCGATTTGAGTGATTCAAATTTCTAAATTTGTATAAAATTGAGATCTACCTAAATATGAATTTTATTTAATTTTTGGACTAAAGTTTTTCTCTGTAATATTATTTAATTGGTTATTTAAACTTTAATAAATCATAACTTTTGCATTTTAACTCCGATTTGAACGATTCCAGTTTCTAAAAATCCATAAAATTATGTTCTATCTGTTTATGGATTTTATTTGGAGTTTTGGGATGTTTTTGCCTATTGTTTATTTGCGTATTTGCTATTTGCACGCTTTACGAGTAGACGTTGAAGTCTGGGAAGGATTCAAAGGAGAAGTATTGACTCAGGATCCAACTCAAGACCAAGAGCAAGTACTTTTTGAAGGCAAGTTGTGCTTTGACCATGTTGATCCTATTTCGAAATCTATTTTGATTTAAACTATTGCATGCTAGTTCAATTAGAAAGATACTTTGTTTAAACATGGGGGTTAGATAAATACCAATTTGCTGTATGACACCTTGATTATCTAAGTATGTGCCATGATCCCTTGTCACCCTAGTTGTGGATTACTAGTTGGACATTATTAAATTGCCAACATGGGTTTAGATCGTTGTAGTATCGCTTAGACACACTACGTGCTCATAACATGATTTTGGACAATCAAATGTTAATATTGACTTAATGATATATTGAACCTGTTTTGGAAGAGTATCATGTGATGTTGATGGCACGTGGTGCATGGTAATCAGCGGGGTTTGATAAGCAGATTTCGATCGGGCATGTGGCAAGAGTAATCAGGTGGGCCAGTTGTGGCATTGGGGATGTTGATTTGGTTTTTCGGGTAGTCTTGCCCTGGTCACTCTAAGGACTTAACCTTGCAAGCCTTTGAACTGGGTCATACTTGCAACCACATGGCTGGAATGGGACGGCCCTAGTTGACTAAGTCGCTAAGGACTCACTTGTGGAGCCTCAGGGTGTCGATTACACCGTTTGTGTGATTATGCGGGGAGCGTATCGTGGTCGTGGGCCGATACCCATCTAACGGTGTGTTGGTCCCATACTTCGCCTTGGCTAAGGGAAGGGATGGTGTAGAGCACGAACCGGAGAGGACCACTGTGTTGTTTGAGGCTTCGAACGGCTTTGTTCACGGAACTTCGCCTTTGTGGTGTTTGACTGTATCTTGTGGGTAAAGTGCATAACCTCTGCAGAGTTTAGAATCTATTTAAATAGCCGAGTCCACGGTACTGGACAATGCTCGGGAATTACAGTCAAGGGTTAGATTTTCTCAAAAATAATGTTGGTTTGAAAAGTTGGGTTGGTTTAATAATGAAGATGATGGAAATGTGGTTTAGGATGGGGAAAAATGTTTGTTAAACTTCTTGAAAAGTTATTTATGCTTTACTTATTTCTACTGCTTTCGAATCTACTTTTATTACTTGTCAAAAGCTGTTTACTGCAAATATACCTTGAGCTATTCCTTTGTACCAAGCCATGCATATAGTATATTAGCTTGCATTCTGTGCATGACTTGCTGAGTACCAAGTACTCACCCTTGCCTCAACACAACACCAGTTGAAGAGGAGACTACGCCAGCTTCGGAGGAGGATTTCCAAGAGGACCCGTCTACTTAGGGATGCGAGCCCAGTCAGTTGCCTGTGGTATACTGGATGGCGCCACGAAGTTATTTGATTTTCCGCTGCTATTATTTTTCTCTGAATAAGTTTCGCCTTGCAAGGCATATATTTGTAACTTGGCCATAAGGTCGAGTAACCTGTTTGGTTATTTAAATAAAGTACTTTGATAATATCGATTGGTATGATTGTGATATTTACCGATGTTAAGACTGTGTGCACTAGCGCGTTCCTGGACTAGTGCTGAATACACAGAGGGTCCGGATTTGCAAATTCGGGGTCCCGACAGAGGTGGTATCAGAGCCATACTTGACTGTAGGCTCAACCCTAAGCTAGAATGGTCGTAGCGAGGATAAAACCTATTTTCTAAAGCTAAAAATTTGTCAAGATAAGAAATGACATCTCGACTTATCCCCTTCTCTCTTTTCTTGTCTCTTGCTGAAATTATCCCTTACCTTGTCACAATTTAAAAATTCCGAGTTCTTACGTAAAGCACTCTTGTGACAGATGGAGGAAGAGTTCAACTACGTTGATCTGGTAGTTGGTCACGCCGCGGAACTTTGGCATATGCTACAGACTCTCGGAGATTTTGAGAAGCCCCAATACCAAGTGGAAGTGATCAGGCAAGCAGGATTGATCAAGGCTTGTGATGTGAAGATTGAGGTACCTGCTAGGAAGAAGGGCCCAGGCAATCGCCCGATACACTGCACTGCCAGGAGATCTACAATGCAAATGGGTATCCAAGAAGTATCACGACGAGCAATGCGGCACATTACCCGTATCTACGCCAGAGAATTGGAGAGTACGGTGTTCCGTTACCATCCGCGCAGCGATAACCTTCTTGACCCGAAGGCGATTCAGGATGAGGATGCCACGGTTACACAGTTGGCACGATTTGTCGTCGCCCAGGAGGATGTACTAGATAATACAAGCAAGGAGCTACAGAAGGCCCGCAAGGAGATCACGACAGAGAAGAACAGATGGCGGGAAGCTCAAGAGTATGTGGCACACCTTCTACGAAGGATTGACGAGTTGGAGATGACTTTGTACGGACTGCACCCAGAGCCAAGATTGAGCTACACGAGCCGATCCAGAGGAGTCGATCTCGATGAGGACATCGCTTCTTCGACTACCACAGAGGACACGATTCTTTGGACATGGCGATCGTGCGCCTATGCCGCGACACCGCACCAGGACGTGGAGGTTTTCTCGATGAGTGAGCATAGGTTCTTTAGTGAGACTCCTTCGCCGAGTCGCGTCATAGAATAAAGAGTCACCCTTTAGGCGTTAGACTCCAGAGTTAGTTCGATTTGGATTTGCTTTGTTTGCTGAGTGTGCAGTATGTGTTGCAAGGCCCTTAGGCATTGTAAGCAGCCATACCAAGTTACTAATAATAAAGTTGGACCTTAAGGCTACACCTTTCGCCCCGCATAAGTTCCATATTACTTGTCTATTCTTGTTTCCCTCTCATCTCTAAACCTAGAGCAAATCGACAGATGGTGAACACCCGTGGAAACTTTGGAGGCAATGGGAGTGGTTCTCGCCCAGCAGAAAACCCCAATGATGGAGCACCAAAGACCGCCAGTTGATATGCAGAATTTTGGAGCCTTTCTTGCTGCTCAGACTCAGTTGATGCATGCTATGATGCAACAAATGCAGCACGTCACTGCTCAGGCCACTGCTAATCAAGTTAATCAGGGACCACGCCAGAACACAAGGCTGTCAGAGTTCATGAGGACTCACCCACCCACTTTCTCTGGGAATGCCAATCCATTGGAGGCCGATGATTGGTTAAGATCAATCGAGAGGAAGCTACACATAGCTCAATGCATAGGGAATGAGAAGGTACTCTACGCTTCTCATCAGTTGGAAGGAACAGCCGCCGAATGGTGGGAGAATTTCTGTGCCACGCAGGAGAACCCTCAAGATATCACTTGGGAAGAGTTCACAGCTGCATTCCGACAGTATCACGTGCCTGAAGGAATCATGGACCTTAAGAAGGAGGAGTTCAGAGCACTAAAGCAAGGTAATCAGCCAGTGGCCGACTACCTGAACAAGTTCACACAGCTAGCACGCTACGCTTTGAGGATGTAGCGACAGATAAATCCAGGCATACCTCGCTTTTATGAAGGGACTTAACTCGGGATTGCAAGTAGGGTTGATCACCCACACCTTTCCAGATTTCCAAGAGTTGGTGAATAAGGCGCTTATTCTTGAGGACAAAGCGCAAGGAACTGGATGAGAACAGAAGCGCAGGATGCAACAAAGCAAGGATCACGCCAGGAACGCAACAGCCGCTTGAGGGTTGCACCAAATCAATTCTTGATTCCAACCACGAGAATGCAACAAGGACACCATCCCAAAGCACCAAGACCTGTCAATCAAAACTACTGCACCCAGCCCCGCTAGAAACACTACCCCGTGCAACAAGAAGGAACAGTGAGACGCTGTTACATAACCGCAACGAGCCAGGACACTTTGCCAACAGCTTGTCCAAAGAAGACAGCAGAGCGACCCGATTCGCTTCAACCTAGGAACCACCCCAGCTAGGACGCCAAAGATCAGGAGCCACACCCTGCACCGTGGTGAGAGGCCGAGTCAACCATGTCACCGCAGATGTCTGCAGAATGCTACGGACGTCGTCTTGGGTAAGTTACTTGTTAACTCGATACACCTGCTTGATTTTGTTTGACTACTGAGCTTCAGATTCGTTTGTTTCGCAAGGCTTTGCTACTAGAAATGATTTGAGAATTGCAAGACTTAAGTGCATGCTTTTAGTTCAAACCCCTGGTTCCGAACTCCGAACGGAAGTAGGATGTTCCGGGGTGAGAATACTAATAGATGGAATAGAGTTCCTGGCAAACCTTATAATTTTGGAGACCCAGACCTTAGATGTTATATTGGGAATGGATTGGTTATCCAAGCACAAGGCTGTATTGGATTGTGGACGAAGGACTATCTCAGTTGAGAGCCCGTGTGGGAAGAAAGTGGATTTTCGAGCCACTGCAGTTAGAGATGGACAGTTGATGGTTAACAGTACCAAGGCAATCAGCATAGAGGATGTCCCAGTAGTGAATGAGTACCCAGATGTTTTTCCCGAAGACCTACCTGGTATGCCGCCAGACAGGGACATAGAGTTTGTGATAGAGCTTGTACCTGTTACAGAAACGATAGCAAAGAGACCCTATCTGATGTCTACCGAGGATTTGGTAGAGATGAAGAAACAGCTAGAAGAGTTAATGGATAAAGGTTTTATCAGACCAAGTTAGTCGCCGTGGGGAGCACCGCTTTGTTTGTCAAGAAGAAGGACGGGAGTTTCAGGATGTGCATTGACTACCGTGCACTCAATGAAGTCACCGTGAAGAATAAGTATCCGCTACCCAGGATTGATGATTTGTTTGATCAGTTAAGAGGAGCCGGAGTTTTCTCCAAGATTGATCTGAGATCGGGATACCATCAGTTGAAGATCCGATCGAGGATATTCAAGATCGCATTCTCGTCAAGATATGGACATTACGAGTTCTGATTATGTCCTTTGGGCTGACGAATGCGCCAGCTTATTTCATGAATATGATGAATAAGGTGTTCATGGAATATTTGGACAAGTTTGTCGTCGTGTTTATAGACGATATCCTAATCTACTCCAAGACAGAGGATGAACATGCCGAACACTTAAGGCGAGTTTTGAAAAGCCGAGGAACAAAGAACTTTTCGCCAAGTTCAGCAAGTGTGATTTTTGGAAGGACAAGGTGGAGTTTCTTGGACATGTAATGACTGCAGAAGGAGTCGCCGTAGATCCAAGCAAAGTAGAAGCTGTGTTACATTGGGAGCACCAAGACTGTGACCAGCATTCGGAGTTTCCTTGGAATGGCAGGATACTACCGCTGCTTTCATCGAAGGCTTTTCGACAATTGCGAAACCTCTTACGCAAATCTTTGAAGAAGGAGAAGACGGTTGCAGGGACGCCAGAATGTGAGAAAGGATTTCAGGAGCTGAAGAAGCGATTGACATCAGCACCGGTGTTAGTTCTACCGGATGTTGCTCAAGGCTTCGATATTTATTGTGACGCATCGCGCCAAGGACTTGGATGTGTGGTGATGCAGAACGGAAAGGTTGTTGCTTATGCATCAAGGCAGTTGAGGCCGCATGAGGAGAATTACCCGACACATGACCTAGAGTTAGCTGCCGTAGTGCATGCCTTGAAGATATGGCGTCACTATCTGATCGGAAACAGATGTGAAGTATATACGGATCATAAGAGCCTTAAGTACATATTCACCCAGTCGGATCTGAATATGAAGCAGAGGAGATGGTTAGAGTTGATCAAAGACTATAATGTTGGAATCCATTACCATCCCGGGAAGGCCAACGTAGTAGCCGATGCCCTGAGTCGGAAAAGCCATACCGTGAGTACGTTGCTAGCCACAAGTCAGGATGAGTTATGTGAGGATTTTCAGAAAATGAAGATTGAGGTAGTACCTAGCGGATTCTGGGCCGCATTAGAAGTAAAGCCTACCTTAGAGGACCAGATCCGAGAAGGACAGAAGGATGATGACAAGATCCGCAGGATTAAGTCCATCAAGGAGGAAGGCAAGGCAGAGGACTTCAAGTTGGATGAGCAAGGCACGTTGTGGATGAAGGATCGCATTTGTGTGCCTAACAAAAGGAGTTAAAGCAATCGATTCGGAAGAAGCCCATGACTCTAAGTACTCAATTCATCCCGAAGCGCCAAGATGTATCGAGGATCTCAAGGAGAGATTACGGTGGCCGAGTATGAAACGTGAGGTTGCCGAGCATGTTGCCTTGTGCGATGTATGCCAGAGAGTCAAGGCAATGCATCGAGACCAGCAGGATTGCTACACCGCTAAAAATACACGAGTGGAAGTGGGAGGAAATCGGAATGGATTTCATTACCGGTTCTTAGAAGACTCAAGGAGGTTATGACTCCATATGGGTTATAGTGGATTGCTTGACTAAAGTAGCCCATTTTATCCCGTGAAGACCACTTACTCGGAGATAAATTAGCGTAATTGTACATGATCAGGATTGTCTGTTTGCACGGAGTGCCAAAGAGGATTGTATCGGACAGAGGTACCCAATTTACCTCAAGGTTACGGAATAAGTTGCATGAAGCCATGGGAACCCGTTTGAACTTCAAGATCTGACTTATCATCCACAGACGGATGGACAAACCGAAAGAGTCAACCAGATTCTGGAGGATATGTTGAGAGCTTGTGCATTAGCTTATGCTACCTCTTGGGATAAAAGTTTGCCGTATGCCGAGTTTAGTTACAACAATAGTTATCAAGCTAGTTTACAGATGTCACCTTTTGAGGCACTGTATGGTCGACCCTGTCGGACGCCATTGAATTGGAATGAGACCGGCGAGCGCCGTGTCTTTGGGCCTGATATTCTTCAAGAGGCTGAAGAGCAGATCGCTATGATTAGGGAAAGGTTGAAGATAGCTCAATCTCGACAGAAGAGTTATGCTGACAATCGTCGCCGAGATTTGAGTTTTGAACCAGAAGACTTTGTATACCTCAGAGTTACGCCTCTCAGGGGAGTTAAGAGGTTCCATGCCAAAGGGAAACTCGCACCCCGTTATGTTGGACCATTTAAGATTTTGAGCCGCAAAGGCGAAGTTGCTTATCAGCTGGAGTTGCCACAGTCGTTGGCAGGAGTGCATGACGTATTCCATGTATCCCAGTTGAAGAAGTGTCTCCGAGTTCCTGAGGAACAGACACCGTTAGAATCAATTGAGTTGCAAGAGGATTTGACTTATAAGGAGTATCCCGTGAGGATTCTGGACACAATGGATCGAGAAACTAGAAACAAGTCAACCCGTTTTTGTAGAGTTCAGTGGAGCAACCATGAAGAAAGCGAAGCGACTTTGGGAGCCTTGAAGAGGATTTGAAGAAAGAATTTCCAAACCTATTCTGTAGTGAGCCCTGAATCTCGGGGACGAGATTCTATTAAGGGGGGGAGGTTTGTAACACCCCAAAATTTTGCTTTTCTTAAATTCATGTGTGGTTTGGCACTTTGGTGAATTTTTGGAATTTTCTGGAATTTATTTGGATTTATTTGGAATTTATTTGAATTTATTCCATTTTGAAATAATTGAAGAAATTAATTTTGCAAATAAAATTTTGTTGGAAATATTTTATTTGAGTCCAAAATGATCCAAAGTATTTTCCAGAATTTTTCTGGAATTTTTCTGAGTCATTTGCTATTTTTAATGAATTAAATGAATTCCTGGGAATTATTTTAATTATTAAATCGCTGGAAATTCAACTCGGGTCAAGTACTGTTCATCCGGATCGAAGTCGGAACCCGAGTCGGACTCGAGTCCGACCGAGCCACGTGACTCGATCAAACCGGCTCAAAACCCTAATCAATCCCAACCGTTGGATCAAGATCCAACGGCCGAGATCCGCCTGCACGGCTTCGAGCCGTATCCGCCCGGATCCGATCGCTCGCGGCGATCGCGGGCCGCTGATCGTACGCGGACGGCCAGGCGCTGCCGTCGTCTCCGCCGAGACCGAAGCCGGACTCCGCCCGCTGGCCGCCGTGGAAACTAGGTTTCCGTGTCCCGCGCGAACGCCGAGGCTATTTAAAGCGTGAGACGCCCCCGAGGTTGCCCTCATCCTTGTGCACCCGTTCCCTCGAGCCATCTCGCTGAGCCGCTTGATTGCCGTGGCGAGCTCGCCGTAGTTGGAGGAAGTGACCGCCGCGGTTTTTGCTCGATTCCGCCGTCCGTCGTCTTCCGCCGAAGGAGCCCAGATCTGGAACCACCGTGACGAGACGCACGAAGAGACCCTTCACTTCGCGAACGACCGAGCGCCGTCGGGCTCGTCGTCGTCTCCGTCTCCGGTGGTCGCAGCCCGCCGCTGCCGCCATCACCCTCGCGAGCTCGGTGAACCGTCAGATCCAGATCGGACGGTTGAGGTGAGTTCACGTGTCCCCAACCCGATTGGATCTGGACCGTTGGATCAAGATCCAACGGTTCACAATTGCCACGTGCCGGAGTAGTGTTATTATAGGGTTAGATCTGGACCGTCCGATCTAAATCGAACGGCCCACGATCAACGAGTAGTTTCAACGTGTTAACCCTGGATCTAATCCGCGCCGTTGATTTTCAAACCAACGGTTGTGATTGCGCCACGTGTCGGGAAGTTGGACCGACGCGTGCCGCCCACGCACGCTGGCAGGCAGGACGCCGACACGCGGCCCGCGTGTCGAGGGCTCAAGATGTCGCCGGGCCGTCCCAGCCGAGCGCTGACGTCACCCATGACGTCGCAGTGGGTCCCACATGTCAGCACCATGGGCTGAGTCCCCGCTGACGTCAGCGATGACGTCACCCGAGTGGGCCCACATGTCGGGCCTCACGTGGAGTCGTGGGCCGAGTCCACGGTGGACCCGAGCCGGCGTGGACCACGCCCATGGACGGTGACGCCACCGACCAATCAGAGGCTGCCACGTGTCCATGCTGACGCAATAATTAATTTCCGAAAAAAGAAAATGATTTATTAATTCGAATAATGATTTCAAATTTAGATTCAAACTTCAAACGCTTATAACTTTTGCGTTTCAACTCCGATTTGAGTGATTCAAATTTCTAAATTTGTATAAAATTGAGATCTACCTAAATATGAATTTTATTTAATTTTTGGACTAAAGTTTTTCTCTGTAATATTATTTAATTGGTTATTTAAACTTTAATAAATCATAACTTTTGCATTTTAACTCCGATTTGAACGATTCCAGTTTCTAAAAATCCATAAAATTATGTTCTATCTGTTTATGGATTTTATTTGGAGTTTTGGGATGTTTTTGCCTATTGTTTATTTGCGTATTTGCTATTTGCACGCTTTACGAGTAGACGTTGAAGTGCCGGAAGGATTCAAAGGAGAAGTATTGACTCAGGATCCAACTCAAGACCAAGAGCAAGTACTTTTTGAAGGCAAGTTGTGCTTTGACCATGTTGATCCTATTTCGAAATCTATTTTGATTTAAACTATTGCATGCTAGTTCAATTAGAAAGATACTTTGTTTAAACATGGGGGTTAGATAAATACCAATTTGCTGTATGACACCTTGATTATCTAAGTATGTGCCATGATCCCTTGTCACCCTAGTTGTGGATTACTAGTTGGACATTATTAAATTGCCAACATGGGTTTAGATCGTTGTAGTATCTTTGCTTGGAGCACACTCGTGCTCATAACATGATTTTGGACAATCAAATGTTAATATTGACTTAATGATATATTGAACCTGTTTTGGAAGAGTATCATGTGATGTTGATGGCACGTGGTGCATGGTAATCAAGCGGGGTTTGATAAACAGATTTCGATCGGGGCATGTGGCAAGAGTAATCAGTGGGCCATTGTGGCATTGGGGATGTTGATTTGGTTTTTCGGGTAGTCTTGCCCTGGTCACTCTAAGGACTTAACCTTGCAAGCCTTTGAACTGGGTCATACTTGCAACCACATGGTCGGAATGGGACGGCCCTAGTTGACTAAGTCGCTAAGGACTCACTTGTGGAGCCTCAGGGTGTCGATTACACCGTTTGTGTGATTATGCGGGGAGCGTATCGTGGTCGTGGGCCGATACCCATCTAACGGTGTGTTGGTCCCATACTTCGCCTTGGCTAAGGGAAGGGATGGTGTAGAGCACGAACCTGAGAGGACCACTGTGTTGTTTGAGGCTTCGAACGGCTTTGTTACTGAACTCGCCTTTGTGGTGTTTGACTGTATCTTGTGGGTAAAGTGCATAACCTCTGCAGAGTTTAGAATCTATTTAAATAGCCGAGTCCACTAGATCGGACAATGCTCGGAATTACAAATCAAGGGTTAGATTTTCTCAAAAATAATGTTGGTTTGAAAAGTTGGGTTGGTTTAATAATGAAGATGATGGAAATGTGGTTTAGGATGGGGAAAAATGTTTGTTAAACTTCTTGAAAAGTTATTTATGCTTTACTTATTTCTACCGCTGAATCTACTTTTATTACTTGTCAAAAGTCTACATCGCAAATATACCTTGAGCTATTCCTTTGTACCAAGCCATGCATATAGTATATTAGCTTGCATTCTCAGGCATGACTTGTCGAGTACCAAGTACTCACCCTTGCCTCAACACAACACAGTTGAAGAGGAGACTACGCCACCGGAGGAGGATTTCCAAGAGGACCCGTCTACTTAGGGATGCGAGCCCAGTCAGTTGCCTGTGGTATACTGGATGGCGCCACGAAGTTATTTGATTTTCCGCTGCTATTATTTTTCTCTGAATAAGTTTCGCCTTGCAAGGCATATATTTGTAACTTGGCCATAAGGTCGAGTAACCTGTTTGGTTATTTAAATAAAGTACTTTGATAATATCGATTGGTATGATTGTGATATTTACCGATGTTAAGACTGTGTGCACTAGCGCGTTCCTGGACTAGTGCTGAATACACAGAGGGTCCGGATTTGCAAATTCGGGGTCCCGACAGGTGAGTTCTTCCCACATCATTAATTGCCTTGCTTAATTGCCCTACTTAATTGCCCTGCTTAATTGCCCTACGCAAGAAACGAAGCGTTGCTTTAATTAGCCAGCTTTCGCAAGAAACGAAGCGTTAAAGATAGATGTTTGATCTTGTGAAATAATTTTTTTTATTTTTTAATCTTTATTTTTTGTTATTAATTTTTTTTTCGTAGCAACGCACGGGCATGTAACTAGTAATGACTTATTGTTAACGGCAGCTGTCAGAATAAGAGCTGGTCAAACCACCTCTATATGTACCTCTAATCAGGAAGAATATGACCACACCATATTGGACATAGACCACCCCCTCATTGGAGATGTCTATGATCAGATACGTGGGCCCAAGCCTCCAACCGGGGATTAAGTCTACCGTAAGTGTTTGCTTGCGGTAGATAAGGAAAACTAGAATCAAATTTGGTCAAGAAGTGCAACTTGCCTGTATCAAAGTTTTGATTATCGGAATCAACAATCACAAACCCCTCCGGCTCTCCGTAAACTATACATTCCTTTTCTCCTTTAATCCAAAGCTTTTGTTGCTTTCAAAAAAAAAGAAATCAACCAAATTCAAATACAATTCAAATAAAATACAAAATTAGCATAAAATGAGGTCAATTGGACTTAAGATGAAGGAGATCGGACCATTTGAACCTCACATAAAATGCTAAAATTCTAAAAATTGACCTCTCGGCGGACTTGGAGAAGAAATGGTTGCCGATAGTTCTCCAGTAAGAAATTTCAAAATATGATTTTACCCGATGTAGAGGACACCAAGAGGAAGTTGCAGTAAAAATTTGAGGCTAAAAGGAGGTGGGGATTGGCTAGGAGAGCTCGCCAAAAGTTCATTGGAGTTTAGAAAGAACGATTTTATAGAGTGAGATCTATAGGTAGGATTGCAAAAACTCAAATTGTATTATATGGGGAATGATTAATGGAAGCTGTGGTTCAATTTATAGGATAATCGGACCGGTGAATCATTAGGAAATGCTAATCGGAGTTATGATCGGAATAGTGATAGAGTTTACTGGAATTAATTAAATTGAAACGGATGCAATTAATACGGGTTGGAATTTGTGTGTATACTGTAGCTCACTAGTGGGCCGAGTGAACAATACACAGAAAATAATTAATTTTTCATTGAAAATTCGTATTAAACTCGAAAAAAGGCAATTAAATCATCATAAATTCGTGAATTTTCAAAGACAACTATTTCATAAAATAAAACATGAATAAATATTTTTTAAATAATATAATATTGCTATTATTAACACAATAATTAATTTCAAAATGCTAAAAATTCTTTTTAAATTGGAAAAGTAATAGAACTTATCTAAAAATTCTAGAAAAATTTAGAGAATTTATTTAAGGCATTTTTAACTTACTAAAATTATTTCCAATTTATATTCGGATAATTTTTGTTTTAAACAATTACTAAAATCCGTAAAAGATTTTAGAAAATAGCAAATAAAGTTCAAAAATGTTTGAAAAATTCACAAAAATTCTCAAAGAGATTTTGAACTTAATAAATTTTTTTTGTAATTTAAATTTTTATTTTCTTATTTGACTTACCTTTTAGTTCAAAAAAATCGAAAAGCATTTTAAAATTTAAAAAAATCAATGAAAATTATTAGAAAATATAGAAAATCAAATTATTTTTAGAAATTCCACATAAACCAATAAAATAATATTTTAAAATTTAATAACAAATCCTTTATTTCAGAAGTAAAATTCTGAGATGTTACAAATACTTTACAAGCTTCATCATGTTCTAAAATTTTAATGGTTTCATAAATCTGCGCCCAAGGATCATGTAGTAAAATTTCTAAAAATATTATGATTCATTTAGTGCCCCTGAACAATAAAAAACAGAAGAGCATATACAAAGAAAATAGCACCGTCAGAACTTAAAAAAAAAATACACAGGTCTGATCACCATCTAAAAGTTTTTAAGCATCATTAGCATTGCCTCAGGAGCTCACGCAAAATTTTTAAAAATTTTATGGAACGTTTGGATAGATTTTTCTAAATTTTTTGATTTTTTTTTTATTTTGAATTGTACAGGCTTACCGACCGATTCTAAATATCGATCCGACTTGATACAATCGAATATCATGATTGTTTAGCGATTTTTGTTGATTTTTCAAACCTGAAAGGGATAGAGGCCAACGGGCTTTGCTACGCACCAAGCTAGGTTGGATTGGCTTCTGCCCTGTCAATATATATCATATTAACGTACGAAATGTTTGGGTTGTCTGGTTCAATGCCTAAATAGTAAGCATTGCCACGCTTAGACAAGTCACGGTTTCGACATGTGTTTGGTTGTTTACTACAATTTGGTTTATTACACTTTCTTTGCCCTACTTGTGGTGGTCATTTTTATTGCCATAGAGCAGTGTGGTAAACTGTAAGGTTAGCTATGGTAAAAAAAAAGGTTGGCAAATTAATAAACAGAGCCTTGGTTTCTTTACGAAGCCGTTTCTTATTTGGGCTGATTGCAGCGTTTCGATGTAACAAAACCTCGATAGGCCTGATCGGCGTCCGTTGAGTCTTCAGAAAGTCTCTAGAAGCCCAATAGGCTATGGTACAAATAGAACGTGTTTCGGACTCTTTCTCCTTATTTTCGTACGAGTATATCGACAAATTTGCAAGCTACCTGTTAGGAAACAGATTCGTATCCTGTTAGGAAACGGATTCGTATCCGATATGGACTCTTCCTTATCTCTAAGCAGAACCGCTATATATAGGAGGCAGGGGGTCACCCCATTGTACACAAGCATACAGAATAATAAAGCAGGCCCGTTCCTCCTCATATTGTGTCTCTCTTTCTCCCTGTCTATTCTCCACTTGAGATCTATTAGGCAACCCCGGACTATTCGATAGCGAGGTTGTCTAACACGTTATCAGCACGAAGCTCTACCCGGCGAATAGATTGAAAGGTGAGAAAGGTGAGAAACGGGAGATTGAATTCTAATCGCTCGTTTGTATTTTGCATCTAATCTACGCAGCACTGTATGGTGGCACGAAGTCACGTGGCGTGAAGCTACGGTATAAGAATACACAGTACACGAATACACAACTTGGCACGAAGCCATTGAGATCGAGCCTACGTCTGCCGGCTTCTGGCCAATCGTACCCGGCCGACCGGCCTCGCAGGCCCTGTGACCGTCGCGCGTCCCGGCCACGAAGCACCGCCAAGATCGCTGCATGAAGCGCGACGTGCCGCCGAACGCCGCGTGAAGCGCGAGTGGGCCAATGAGAAGAAACAGAAGGCCGTGGCCGAGAAGAAGGCTGTAGAGAGCCGCAAGCTCATCTTTGCCCGCGCCAAGCAGTATGCCGAGGAGTACGAGGCCCAGGTCAGACTCCTCGCTGTCCCCTGTCGATCCAATCCTCTTTTATTGTTCACGCAGGTGGTTTATATTTTGGCATGATGAAGTCATGTGGTGTTGGATCTAGCACATGATTCGTTTGGTATGTGGTGTGTACAAATCAAAACTTTGGTCGTATGAGATATGAACTTTGCCTGATCTTAGATCGATATATATATATATAAAAAAACAAGCGATGCGAATGTCGAAGTGCAAGCAATTGCTAGCAGTGGCTAGCAGTGCATACGATGCATACCACCGTGACGTCCGAAGCGCTCGGCTTGAAGCCACACCGCGTCGACCGGACTCCCCGTGGAACGAAGCCATTGCTGGCCGCCTCTGCTGACGGCTCGAAGCCACGCCACCTGAACTTGCCGCACGCCTGAAGCAGCGCGACCCACGCTCGGCTGCCGGCCGGGGCTCCCGCGCACTTGAAGCGCCGCCAAAGTCGCTGCGCATGTCGCCTGCCATGGAGTGTCGTCGATGACTCGGCCATGAAGTTGCCGCCGCCGGCCATGAAGTGCCGCGTCGTTCGACGCCTCGACTTGAAGACGCTGCTGCCGCTGGCCGCCTCGCCTCGCTGCCGCGTCCTGGCAGCCTCTGCCGTGACTGGCCGCCCATCAGCCGCCGCATCCGCCCTGGGCCCCAGCTGCTCCGTCCCAGCCTTTTGGTAGATGGACATGAAGTCCAGGTCGCAAGAAAGGACATGAAGTCCAATAAGCGTTTGGACTTGAAGTCCACTTGCCTCAATTCGGTTTTGAAACCGATTGACGCACAAGGAGGGCAGGAATTTACCCCTTTAATTTTTCTTTTCTTTTCTGAAATTGCATTAGAAATTCATAGAAAAATTGGTTAGAAAATTCCAGAAATCCTGAAAATTGCCAAAAAAAAAAAATACGAAAATAGCTAGAAAATTCCAGAAAATTGTTTGGTTCTGGTTTTAATTTTCTAGCACTTCCTTGCAGCATTTATGAATATTTCCATGCATTTTGCAATTATTGCTTCATGTATATTTGAGTTTTTCTTTTCTTTTTCTCTAATATACACATGAAGCACACCGCACGAAGCGTCCACCGTTGCACCAGGAAGGCCGACGCGCATGGAAATGACCGCGCCGCGCGCATGAAGCCGCGCTACGCCGATCGCACGAAGCCGATCGTGCACATAAAACCAATCGCACGAAGCCGATCGCGCGCATGAATCCGATCGCATGCACGAAGCCGATCGCGCATATGAAACAGATCGCACGAAGTCGATCATGCACATGAATCCGATTACATACATGAAGCTGACCACATGAAGCTGATCGCGCGCATGAATCTGATCGCATGCACAAAGCCGATCACATGCATGCACGAAGCTGTAAGTATGAATCTTGCATTTATGAATCTTGTACTTATGAATCTTGCAATTATGAATCATGTACTTATGAATCCTGCATTTATGAATCTTGAATTTATATTGTAGTTATGAATCTTTGTATATGTGAATCTTGTATTTATGAATCTTGCAGCCATTTCCTATTAGATTACATGTAGTAATCTAATGGAAGAACCTTATGAATGTGCAAAGGTGTGGCATTATCTAACGTGAGTTTTTGAAGAACTGACATGAATTGTCAGAATTATCTCACATAGACATCAGATTGCATAATGAATAGTAAGCTCTCGAAGAGCATACTTTTTCTCATGAATAGAATTACAATTTATTCTTTATTCCAGTATTCTTTCTTTACAAGCAATCTTTTTGAATTACTTAGCCACTTTATGATTAGAATTATTTTTCTTTTCATCTAGAAATCGTGTAGCGCCCAATGGAGGAAATATGCATTGTTGATAGTGGCACAACAAATACCATCTTAAGAGAGTCGAAATACTTCCAGACGATCACGAAGAACGCTGGAAGGATTACGACTATCGCAGGAAGCGATACGCATATAATAGGCTCAGGAAGAGCCACAATTATATTGCCAATGGGTACAACTTTGGTAATTGAAGAAGCCCTCTTGTACCCTGAATCAACTCGCACTCTCTTAATTTTCAAGGATATCCGCGCCAATGGGTTTCACGTAGAAACCAATGAAGAAAATGGCAAAGAACACTTGTGCATTGTGAAGCACGCGGAATATGGAAAGATGGTACTAGAAAAATGTTCCTCATATGAATCTGGGTTGTACTACACGAAAATCAATGCACACGCAGTGTATACTTCTTTGAAGACTGTCTTTAGAAGCTCTGAATTATTTGCTTTATGGCATTGTAGATTAGGTCATCCTGGTCTTAGATTGATGAGAAATATAGTTAACAACTCACAAGGTCATGGCATTAATGTTAAAAATTTCCCGAATCACGAAGATTTTGTGTGCCATGCATGTGCCACCGGGAAATTAATAACTAGACCCTCTGTTATGAAAGTGCAACATGAAATCCCTGCATTCCTGGAACGCATTCAAGGGGATATTTATGTCCGATTCAGCCCTTGTCAGGGCCGTTTCGATACTTTATGGTGCTCATTGATGCTTCCTCGAAATGGTCGCATACATGTTTGCTGTCAACAAGGAATCATGCATTCGCAAAGTTGATCTCGCAGATCATCAGAATTAAGAATGCTTTTCCTGATCATCGCGTGAAGTCCATTCGATTGGACAATGCCGGCAAATTTACTTCCAAGGCATTTGATGATTATTGTACAGCAACGGGAATAACTGTTGAGCACTCTGTACCGCATGTCCATACGCAAAATGGACTAGCTGAAGCACTCATAAAGAGGATTGAGTTTATTGCCAGACCGCTCTTGCAGAGTTGTAACTTGTCCAACAATTGTTGGGGACACGCGATCTGTATGCAGCAAAGACTCATCAATTATAGACAATCGGCCTACAACATCCATTCAACCATGCAAACTAGTGCATTGGGTCAACCTGAAGAATTGAATGTATGGTATATGTACCTATACCACCCCCACAGCGGACTGCAATGGGCCCTCTCCGCAAGTCTGGGATATACGTTGGTTATGAGAGTGCATCCATAATCAGGTATTTGGAACCCATGACTGGAGACTTGCATACAGCCCGATTCGCTGACTGTATCTTTGACGAGGACCGTTTCCCGTCATTAGGGGGAGAGAATCAACCATTGGATGAAAAATGCCGGGAAATAATATGGCATTCCACTGGGATCCCCGCGCATGACCCTCGCACTAATGAAGCAAATCAAGAAGTCCAGAAGATAATTGATTTGCAGAATTTAGCAAATGAACTGCCTGATCATTTTTGTGATCTGAAGAGCGTGGTTAAGTCGCATGTACCAGCAAGAAATGCACCAGAGAGGGTGGAAATACCAAAGAAAGCGAAGGTATCCTCATCCTGTTACGAGGCCTCAAAGAAAAAGAACAGGAGATCCGGCTTCTCAAACCCAAAGTACCCGAGACGTCTGGGAAAATCAAGCGAGAGGACTTACCACGACCAATCACAAAAATGCCCCAAAGCAAGAAGGGGAGCCGATTGAGACTGGCAGGAAAGAAGCCTGTGGAAAAGGCAATTCCAGATCTGAACCTTCCATTGGAAGAAGCCGCCGAAAATAATGTGTGCGCACACATTGGCGGAGAAAAACTAAAGGAACTTGCTCCTGGAATGGGAAATAGCAATGAAGAGCAAGTAGAAGTGCACGAAGCACCCCATGACGAAATGGCCATAAATTTTGTAATAATAGGAGAATCTATGAAAAGAGCAACAACCATTGCAAGGCTTGTTGTTCAAGGTTTCACTCAACGTCCTAGGGTTGATTATGAAGAAACCTATTCTCCGGTCATGGGTGGAATTACCTTTAGATACTTAATCTCAATGGTAGTCAACTTGAAGTTGAGAATGAAGCTAATGGATGTTGTCACAGCATATTTGTATGGAAACTTGGATTCGGAGATATACATGAAAGTACCGGAAGGTATCCCTATCCCGAACCAAGACAGAGCAAACAGAAACCTATACAGTGTGAAATTGGAGAAATCACTGTATGGGCTGAAGCAGTCGGGAAGAATGTGGTACAATCGCTTGAGTGACTTTCTTTGCAAGAAAGGCTACACGAACAGCGAAGATTGTCCATGTGTGTTTATACAACGATCCCCGAATGGATTTTGTATAATCTCCGTCTATGTAGATGACTTGAACATCATTGGGACGGATGAAGAAATTAAAGAAGCATGCACATACTTGAAGTCTGAATTTGAAATGAAAGACTTGGGTAAAACCAAGTTCTGTTTAGGCTTGCAGCTTGAACATGTCCAAGGCGGAATCTTGGTACACCAATCTTCCTACACGCAGAAAGTGTTGAAGAGATTTGGTTTTGAGAAGGCATACCCCGCAAAGACCCCAATGGTCGGAAGGTCACTCCAAGCAGACCTAGACCCATACAGGCCTAAAGAAGAGGGGGAGGAAGTCCTGGGAGCGGAATTCCCATACTTGAGTGCAATTGGAGCGCTCATGTACCTTGCGAATAGCACTAGGCCGGACATTGCGTTCGCCGTGAATTTGCTAGCGCGGTACAGTGCAGAACCCACCAAAAGGCATTGGAAAGGGGTGAAGGACATCTTCCGTTACCTCCAAGGAAGCAAAGATCTCGGCTTGTTCTATAGAAGGAACAATGAATTGAATTTGGTTGGCTATGCCGATGCCGGGTACCTATCGGACCCGCATACTGGCAAGTCACAAACTGGATATGTTTTCCTTTGCGGTGGAACAGCAATTTCGTGGAAGTCGTCTAAGCAGACTCTTGTCTCGACATCGACAAACCACTCAGAAATCATTGCATTGTATGAAGCCTCTCGGGAATGTGCATGGCTTCGAAGAATGGTTCACCACATCCAGAAGTCATGTGGTTTGAACATGGAACAAACCCCCACTATTATCTATGAAGATAATGCAGCTTGTGTTGCTCAAGTGCAAATGGGATATGTGAAAAGCAATCTTACGAAGCACATCAACCCCAAGTTCTTTTATGCTCATGAAATGCATAAGATGAATGAGATAAAGATACTGCATACTAAGTCGTGTGAAAATCTCGCAGATTTATTCACTAAGTCACTCCCGGCATCTTCCTTTGAAAGATGCATTAGAGGAATCGGGATGATGAGACTTAGAGAAGTGCAGATTTCAGGGGGAGAATTTTCACATACTCCTACATAAATCTCAAACATGAAGATTGAGTACCCAACGTGAATCTTGAAGATTAACATTGAAGTTTGGGTGGATTGTACTCTTTTCCTTAAGTAAGTTTTTCATTGAAGTTTTCTTACATAAGGTTTTTGATGAGGCAATCCGTGCAACACAGCAAGCGTATGCTATGTACTCTTTCTCCAATTATTTTTCCCACTGGGTTTTTATGGAGTTTTAATGAGGCATATGCATCTCGCAGTGAAGAGTCCAAGGGGGAGTGTTAGGAAACAGATTCGTATCCTGTTAGGAAACGGATTCGTATCCGATATGGACTCTTCCTTATCTCTAAGCAGAACCGCTATATATAGGAGGCAGGGGGTCACCCCATTGTACACAAGCATACAGAATAATAAAGCAGGCCCGTTCCTCCTCATATTGTGTCTCTCTTTCTCCCTGTCTATTCTCCACTTGAGATCTATTAGGCAACCCCGGACTATTCGATAGCGAGGTTGTCTAACACTACCAAACAACAAATGAATTCGAGTGCACTGCTGACCCGGACTGTAGTGCGATTACAAATGGGCATCTCTCCTGTCCGATCCCGACTCGGATTCAAATAGGACTCCGTAGGTAGCAAGCCGATTCCTAATCGTATTCATGTCGTTGCAGCCCGAAGCAACTGTGCGTGGCTAGACCAGCTGAGTTGGTCCGTACGTCGTCGACGTCTGAAACCGACTCCGAGTCATGTCGGTGAGGATGTCCATTCCTCCGGCCATAAATACTGGCACCCCATGGTGCTCACTGAGGTATATATTCGTCTCGCTGCTCGAGTGCTTGGTGCGTCTCATTCCATCCGTCGACTCGATCAGTTCGAGGTATCCAAAGAGCGCGCGATGGACAAGCGTGTTCCCGGCGTCCTGGCTGTTCGCCTCACCAGCCGTCTTCAGCTCGCCACCTTCTTCCCGTTGTCATCTAGCCGCGGCGGCCGACGCAGCTCGGCTGGTGGACATCCACCGCCCCCAGCGCTGATGGCGGACGTCAGGGTCGTCATCAGGAGGCACTTCCCCGTCGGACCGGACAACCGGATCGTGGAGAAGGTGGCCGAGGACATCGCCTTTCGGAGTCAGCCGTCGCGCAAACTGCGACGCCCCGAGCGCGTGGAGCGGGCTCTCGTCGTCGACGTCCTCCCGCTCGTGCAGCACCCATTCGACCGCGGTGCCGTGGTTGCCGCCAGCAAGGAGATATGCGCCTACGTGTCCGGAGCCTGCGCCGACCAGCGCGTCGCAAAGGGCGGTGTGCAGATTGTCGTCTTGCTGGACACCTTCGCGTGCCCAACACTATCCCGCCCTCCGCCTTGCATGCAGATACGAAGTATTGGTCCGGCTAAGCACGTCGACGTCGTGAGGGCCAATCTATGCGTGGAGATGGAGTCGGGGAGCACAGTGGCTGCCATGAAGCCGCAGCTTGTCGTCGGCACCATCGGAGACCGGCGGCCAAAGCCGGTGAAGGCGGCGCACGTGGAGGAGATCAGGCTCAAAGGTTGGCTGCCCTGGTAGAATGGTTCGCGGGGAGCACAGTGGCTGCCATGAAGCCGCAGCCTGTCGTCTGCATCATCGGAGACCGGCGGCCAAAGCCGGTGAAGACGGCGCACATGGAGGAGATCAGGCTCAAAGGTTGGCTGCCCTGGTAGAATGGTTCGCGGGGAGGATTACATTAATTAGCATATTGAGTGTCTTCTGAAATCTAAAGTACCGACGCATGCACATATAGAGAACATATACAGCACCCATAACGGTGCTGCCGTGCTCCCGTTCCCCGGAAAACACGCAAATAGTGATGAAAACAGCACTGCTATGGGCGGGTTCTCATGCACGTCTGTAGTTAAAAGGGTGGTTCCTGCTATCACTGGTTGTAACTTGTAACTTGTAAGGCCCCGTTTGGAATACATGATTTCCACTTGAATTTCATAGGAAAACCATGTTCGTTGAGAGTGTGGATGTTTGCTTTCCTACAAGATTTCGGTAAAATTTTGGTGTTCAAAATGGAATGTAATTATTTACAAGGCAAGGAAACATGTAGCTATTTCTGTATTTGTCCCAGATGTGAACGCTAGTAGTCTAGCGTAAGAATTAAGAAGTCGGTCGCCATTCATTTTGAGCATTTTATATGACATAATAAAGAAATTTTGATTACGATATGATCGATATCTATTTCTGTTTTTCCTACACTCGTACAGTGAGTCCCATGGCTTATGATTAATTTCCCTACGAGAAGTGCTTTTGTGCTCTTCTTTTTTAAAGTTGCACAAATATTAAAGCATTAATGAAGGGTAGATGAGGATTACTTACCCCTTTGTTTGCTTCAAGATTTGTGCAACTTGTATTGGGACGAAAAGCATAGAAGCATTGCTCGCTCCCTATTCTTCGGCTTTCTGAGTAAAAGAAGAAGACCATGGACCACCAAATACACTAGGAAAATACGCGCGGCGCACGCCGCGCGCGTGAGTGGAAAACGAATTTGTGTTTTTTTTCGGAGAAAAAACGGACCATGGAAACATTTTTTCCTGGAAAAACAAGAAAAAACGGGATACGAAAATATTTTTCTTGGGAAAACGAAAAGATTTTTTTCGGATAAAAACGGACCACGGAAACTTTTTTTTCCGGGAAAACAAGAAAAAACGGACCACAAAAACATTTTCTCATGTAAAATCACAAGACGACACACCTAAATACGCTGCGTGGCGAATGACGCGTGCGTGAACGAAAAATGAATCCGTATATTTTTTCAGAGAAAAACTACCCATGGAAACATATTTTTTCGGGGAAAACGAAAAAAGGGCTACGAAAGCATTTTTTCTGGGTAGAATGAAAAAGTTTTTTTCGGAGAAAAAATGGGTTACGAACACGCCGCGCGCGTGAACGACAAATAACTTTGAGAAAAAATGGACCACAATAACCCAAAAGCGGCAGACGCGTGTGCGCGTCTGAAAAATGGATTTGTGTTTTTTAGGAAAATGGACCACTAAACATTTTCCCAGGATCCAAGAAAAATGGACAACGAAAACATTTTTGGCAAAAGCGGAGAAAGGATGAGCGAAAAATGAATCTTCATTTTTTTTCGAGAAAAAATGAATCACGAAAACGTTTTTCCCTGAGTCTAGAGTAAAAACGGACAATGAAAACATTTTTCCCAACAAAAGCGGAGAAACGCATTTAACGAAAAACGAATTTGCATTTTTTTTTAGGGTAAACGGTCAATGAAAAACATTTTTCCCATGCTCTAGAGAAAAAACGGACAATGAAAACATTTTTCCCAACAAAATCGAGAAATGACTGATTTAAAAACGAATTTCTATTTTTTAGGAAAAACGGCCAATGAAAAATATTTTTCCCATGCTCTGGAGAAAAAACGGACCACACAAACATTTTTTCCTGGCAAAACAGATAAAGGACCTGAACGTAAAGTGCAAGGACCTATTTGTTATGATTTTAGACCTGTTCGCTATTTTGAAAAATTAGTAAATGGCTCGTTCGTGATTCGTATTTAACGGGAGGCTCTTTCTGTAAAATGGCAAACAAGGGACCTAAACTCAAACCGGGAAAAAAATTCCCCTCACAGAAAATTACAAAGAATCTCAGCGTAAATTAAAAGGACATATACGTAATTTAAAAAACTGGAAGGGCTTTTTTGCAAAAAGAGGAGAGAGAGTGGGGGTGACGTGGGTGGCTCTCCGGTGAGCATTTCTCCCGATTAAGAAGGACCTATCCGCGATTTATAGGACTGGAGAGGTTTTTTGCAAACAGAGGAGAGAGGACGGGAGGGGGCAACGTGGCTCGGTCCTCCGTGCGGGAACTCTCCCGTCTGTAATATATGTAATATATGCACCTTTACACCACTGTCATAACTGTACATTTCTATCCCCTGTCTTTTATAATAATGGCATGACAACTATGCTCGAAGAATATCTCACCGACAATAACCGCTCCCTACATATGGATGGCTAGCACCGATAAGGTGCCTCTTCATTGACGCCAACTGCCACCCATTCGATGCTATTTAAAAAGAGCATTAGACGATGAGGAGAGAGAGAGATGGCAACACATCATACGCTTGTAATCTTGTAGACATTCCATTGTGATTGAATAAAAGAACACAAGAGTATGATTATTATTCTCCCAAGAGAAGACCCGAACCTGTCTAAACCCATGTCTCCTCTAAATGATCCAAAGTGTTAAGTTTCTGTGAAATCATGTGCTGAAAAATTGGCTTAAGAATTGAATTTGCAAAATGTGTTTGTGCATGTGTTTGACAATTTGACAAGAAACAGTGTATCTTTTCTTGTGCCGGACCAAATTCTCAAAAACAGTAAGTTTCTCTTTTGCGCCAGACCAAAGTTCTAAGAAACAATAAGTTTTCACTCTTACGCCGGACCATTGCGCCGGACCAAATTTTAGTCCGCCGAGAATGTACTTTTGAGGTTTCAAGTTCTCTTCAGAAATCGCATTTTTGGTATGTACGCCGGACCAAATTTTTGGTCCGCCGTAAACGTGCTCTTCACGTTCAAAAACCTCGTTTTTCCCATGCACACCGGACCAAATTTCTTGGTCTGTCATGAACATGTTCTTGAAGCTTTTGTGCCGGACCAACCTTTCTCAAAAACAGTAAGATTTCCATGTACGCCGGACCAAATCCTTTTTGGTCCGTCATGAACATGTTTTTCACTGGACAAAGTTCTTCATGGAACCGAGTACTTCGCATGTACACCGGACCGTTTGTTTGGTCCGCCGTAAACGTGATTTTGACGTTTTTCCGCCGGACTGATTTCTTTCAAAAACAGTAAGTTTTACATGTACGCCGAACCGTTTTCTTTGGTCCGTCGTGAATGGATTTTCTAGGGTTTCACATGGCGTTTGCGCCGGACCGAATTTTTGGTTCGGTGTGAATGGTGTTTGCTCGATTAGGGTTTTGAGCAACTTTGGAATTGAATTTTGGTTTGAATTTGAGACTATGAAATTTGTGAGAATTTCATGATGCTTGTTTTGAAGTGGAATTTATGCAATGCTCGTGTGAGTATTTGCATGGACTAATGTTGAGTCAAGTCGCGTACTTGTGCTCGAAATCGTTTTGTGGTTTGTTCATGTGCAGGTTTTGCTCGAGGGCGAACATGGTCGATGACGGGACCGGAACTAGGTTCATGGAGGAACTGAGGTTTGGGACTAGGTTCAGGAGGAACCGAGGCCTTGGTGGTCAAGGATGTCATGCGGACGCTCGAGCTAAGAGAATGGTGCACATGGAGAATGGTTAGTCACGTGAGTATGGCGGTGGCCATACACGTGCAAAGTGTTAGTCACGTGAGTATGGTAGGGTTGCCATATGCGTGCAAGAGTTGTACTTGGCCAGATTGGGCCAAGTGGAGCTGTGTTGAATACATACTCTTTCTAGGATTAGGAGTGGGACTCCTACTAGGATTAGGAATTGTATTCAGGACTCCTTGTGTTTTGATCCTTTAAATAGGAGGGGTGTCTCCGGTTGAAGGGTATCAAGGTGAGCAAGATGCATTGAGAGCCTCAAGCTCAGTTTTAGGGTTTGTACTCTTTTGATGAGAGTACTTTAGACAAAAGAAATAAAGATCAATTCTTCCAGATCCTTGCGTGCTGCAGTAACAACGTTGCTACAGTGTTTTCTGTTTTGGTTCTTGTTTGCATGCTTGTTCTGGTTCTAGATTGGTTTTTGTTCTTTGAGTTTCATCTTGATTTGATCCATCAAAACATTTCTAGGGTATTGATCTAGTGTTCCTCAAAGTTTTGTTGATTAATCTTTTGTTGTTCTTGATTAATCTACAAGTTTTGATTAGATTGATTTTCGTCAAGTTCTGGAACAGCAAGCTTGCAAAGCCCATAACTTTTGATCCGTAAGTCCAATCGAGCTGATTATTTTTGGATTCGATTCGTATCGGAATCTAGTTTCCTGTGTCCAAATTTCAGATCGATCTAACAGTTGGATCTCCGGGAATTTGCATTTTACCAAACCTTTGTCATTCTGTTTTTGTCGAATACGAGGCAATTATTTGGTTTTGTTTTGGGGTGAACTTTTAGTAGATCAAAATTTGGTTTTCGCTTCCGCACAATCATTCACCCCCCCTCTGATTGCTATATTCGTATACTTCGATCCTACAGTTTCCCACATTTATTTCATAAGATCGATAGTAATTCATTGATAACTGGAGTCATCCGTGGGGAACAATGACCAGATTTCATTTCTCATCAACCCTTATGCATCCATGGTAGATGAGTAGAATGAGGAGAACTGATTCGACCTCGCGGATTACACAAAGATCAACATGGTTACTTGGTACGGCACACCCAAGCAGGACATCATCATTTCAACCGAGGAGAATGTGCGCTCCACTAGTTCATCACTGAATCCCTAGAACTATCCCCCCCCGATGATATGCAAGAGGACTAGCTTCCTCTATCGCCTTTACTCCTAGAGGTAATCAAATTTCCCCTGAATGCAAGGATCCAAGAGGCTAGAAGCAACCTCAACCATCAAGGGATTTCGACCATGCCGAGGGCAGGGTTTTTTATTTTGGTTAGGGAGAAAAATCGGTCCCAATGAAATGGGTGGTAGGCCGAAATTTTGGTGAAATTCGGTTGAATTTTCAAACAAAAACAGAAAAATCCTACCAAAAGGTGAAATTTCAATGAAATGGTCGAAAATGCCGGATTTTGTTTTGAGCCGAAATGGCCGGATTTCACGAAATTTCGGCGAAATTTCGCCGAAATTAAAAACCCTGGCCGAGGGTGCCACTCTCGAGGATCAGAGTTTTGCCAAGCAATGCTCGAACCAATGCGGCAAGCCTACTCTAATAGATTACAGGGCTCAGTCATCACTTGGTATCCGTCACTTTGCTATTACCAGTACTCAGTAGACAGTCGGGATTTGGGAGTTCTTAAGGTCCTAATCTAGTCGGTTGTTTGAGGAATACAGGTTCATCCACCCATGGAACTTCAGGAAATGGTTATAACCTAGAATTCTCCTTGCTCATAGCTCCTCAACTTCGATTGATAGAGGGGATCAAACAAGGATGCTCAAGAACACGCCGTGATGTGGTTAGTTTCGGTGAAGACGTGACAAAAATAGCAAGCTGGCCGGCGAGCTCCTCCTTGTGGCTTCAATGGCAGCAGCGATGGAGTTCCTTCTTCGATGAGCTCGGACAGTGCAACAGTGGAGTCCCTGGAAGCAGTAGCTAGGGCAACAGAGGCGACAGGATGAGGGGCGCATGGGTCAAGGACCACTAGGGTTATTTATGCCCTCAAGAGGATCACTGCGGCGAACGCAGCGAGCAATGGCGCTGAGCGCGACGCTAGTCGCGGGCAGACGTTGCGCCAAAGCAGTACACGAGACACGATCTCATCGGTTCCACCTCCACCGCCTCCCGTGGTTCTGAACGAGATTCTTGCTGTCTCAGTGGCCATGAAAGAGCACAATCCTTCAGCATTCTACTGGAGGAGAGTAAGGGGGTGTTTGGTAGAGTTCTAGCTCCACTAAATTCGTGAATCTGGTGGAACTGGGTATTCCTAGCTCCACCAAATCTGTGGAGCTGAAGCTGTGGGTATATTAAAGGTGTTTATGTGGATCATCTTGTTTACATTTTATAATAAAATATAAACTTAATTCACTTTAATTTACCCTACAAGTTTCAGCTCTGAGGTGAAGCTGAAATATAGAGCTCTGCTAAACAGAGGCTAAGTCTATGTCATACTCAGAGATAGACAGATCAAGATTTGGTCCACGATGACATTAGGGAAAAAGAAAGGATTTCCAAATTTCATAAAACAATGAAAATTTAAATAAATCCAAAGAAATGCCAAATGAGCTCTCAACAATCCAAGAAAATACATGAAAACTCCTTGCAACACAAGGAACATTTGGGCGTTACGATTTAGATTATTTGTATCGAATCATTTTATCTTTGGAAATTCCCAGTTAAGCTTTATTAATTTGAAAAAAATCCAAATGGATACTTTTATTTTGAAAACTTAAAAAAGGTGTGGAATTTGGGGTGTTACGGTTGACAAGAACGGGCATGCTGGCGGTCGAAAACTGCACTCACAATAGGCTCGGAAGACAGGGGTCTTGCCTTCTTCACCTGACGGCACTACAACAGAAAATCCTATCAGAGACGGTTCACAAATGTCATCAGAGACGGCTTTGTGAACAGTCTCTAATAATGGGTCAGTGATAATGGAGCCACTGCACAGACAGTTTTATAAACCGTCTGTGAAAATAATATTACAGACGGTTCTTATTGAGAACTGTCAGTGATATATTTACTTCACCAACGGTTTCTAATAAGAACCGTCTGTGATATAAATCCTATCACTAACGGTTCCTTATACCAACCGCCTGGTGACAAAGATGGATATAATGCATGCTTTAGTGTACGAACCGTCTGTGATATACAAACTATCACAGACAGTCCACATGTAGGAACCATCTATGATAGCTGGTATCACAGACGGTTCACAAATAAGAACCATTTGTGATGTGGTTTTCATATATGGACCTTTTTCTATTTATTGGCTAGCCTCAGGAATTGCTAGCCATGCCCTCTGAAACAGACAGAACGCAGAAGCATATACACAGAGAGATTACATCCATTTCAGCGATCACAGATCATCACAAGCATCATTACATCCATTTCAGCAAATAAACTGAAACAATGTGAAGTACTGGAACTCATTTTTAAGAACTACAATACAGCACCTGCGTTCAGCAATACAGAGAAAAACTGCATCCACAAGTTTCATAAATTAAAATAGTACAAGTGGCAATACAAAGAAAAACCTAACTCTTGCAGTTAGGCACCTGTGTAGAACTCGCTTTTTTACCAATGACTTCAGTGACTAGGAAAAAAGAAAGTTTTCCTCAAATGCTCTCCAGATCCCTATCTTACAACGAAGTTTTATCCTTATTCATTTTTGTTGCATTGACGAGGAGATGCATGTTATGGCAAACGTAAAATCCACATCGGTTATTGCCCTGTCCCTGTTGGTGGCACTGCAAAAATAGAATTGCTTAGTTCCAGAATCATTATTATGGAGTTTTATATAGGATTATTCTGTATAGAGGATACTGGAAACTTGAAATCGTGCTGTAACGCCTTATCCCCGCCTTTAACAGAAGGATCTCGCAAAGCTTTAATCGACCTACGTGATTTCGAAAGGTTAGCCTCAGCTATTCCAGGAGCAACAAGCACCTTAAACAACGTGGTTACCTGGTGATTAATAGTGTGATAGGTTTCAAGTCGTGGTTGCCGGTATGTGAGGAATCAACGTAAATAACCCGATTCTTGGCCGGATGAATTACAATTAGAACCCAGTGAAACCTGCATACGTATGTCGCCATGGTCAATTAGCACAAAAGTATTGTGTGCACATTACAAATGAGAGTATAGCAAGTCGGGCAGCACTTACCCTGGGTTAAAGGGTAAAAGTATGAAACTTTTATATTTTTGAGCATCCAATGCATGTCGCATGTATTCCTCTACTGATTTTGCATCTTCGTTCATTGTTTGCTACGAGACTAAGAGTGGGTCCAGGAAAACCACCAATCTATTGTTTTTTCTCGCTTCGCATTTCATGTATCTATATATACAAAAGTTAGGCAAAGGGGTCACTTCATAGACGGTTACATATATATATGACATTTATCGGTATTACAGGGAAGACACACTCACAATGTCCAAAGATCTTAAGAGCGAGGCATCGAGAGCGTCGAGGTTGAAGAGATCAAACAGGCCCCGGAAGCCGATCGCGAAGAAGCCCCCCGATGACTCGTTGAACAGATGCTTAGGCTTGAAGCGGACTATGATACTTGTTGTACGTTCTGTCTCTGGCTTGTTAGCTTCTCTCATGTAATAAGTATGTAGGCTTTTGCAGCAGTAAGTACATGTCTTCATGCGATCTTTTGTTAGTAAAGGCTCTCCTAGCTTGAATAACCGGTCCAACGGGGCAATCGGATAGTCCAAGGCCTTCGCTATCTGTTTTGATTTGCCCTTCCCTTTCTTTCTACCATAGGAAACCTTCACGGGAGACGAGGGGGCAGGAGAGCAATCAAAGTCAAAGTCAAAGTCAATGTCAATGTCAATGTCAATGTTTTTGGGTGCGGAGGGCACGATATCCGATTTGGGGGGAATCGGATCAGCACATGAAGGCAATTCAGGAAGTAGAGGTACTTCTGGTGGAGGATGGATGTCTAGGGAGATGTCGTTGCTGGGCCACTGGATGAATGTGCCAATGACATCCCCCAGTGTCTGAAGCTCGTCATTTGGCGGCAATTGTAGCGTGACGATCTTGAAAATCTCATGAACGCCGTCCATATTGACCTTCGTGAAACCCGGCGCTAGCAGGGTACCGTGCACCATCGCCCCTTCAATGGATGGATACGCGACGCCCCAAGCAGCCTATATAGGAAGGGAGCAATTGGCAACTCTCACCTGGAGATTGCACCGTGTGGGCTCCTACACAACGGTACCCAATTAGCTAATATGCCCAAAAGATATATCTATGGAGCATTCAAGAGATCTAAATTAGTATACCTTGATGTCACAGACAGGGAATTTGCCGTCGTGTTGACCCTGGCCAGGGGCGGACGCACAGCTGCTCTTGCGTGTAGTGGGGCTGAACCCTTGGGCTTCCACAACACTACTACGGACATGTTCATCTATGTCGGTTTGGAACCGACATTAGTGTCGGTTTTCCAACCGACACAGATGTACCGACAGTAATAATCGGACATTATCAGTGTCGGTTTATAAACCGACACAAATAACATTATCAGTGTCGGTTCTAATCACAAACCGACACAAATATATATATATATTAGTGTCAGTTGTAATAACAAACCGACACAAATATTTACATATCAGTGTCGGTTCTAATAACAAACCGACACAAATATTTACATATCAGTGTCGGTTCTAAACACGAACCGAAGCTAATATTCACAAATCAGTGTCGGTTAAATCCATGAACCGACACTAATATACACCATATTAGTGTCAGTTCAAACCAATAACCGACACAAATAGATATATCGCTGTCGCTTTTTTAAGAACCGACACAAATGATACCGACCGAAAAAATAAAAATCGTAATTGTGGCTAGCCTCAGAATACCGCTAGCCATGCCCTCAAGCAACATGATCACAAAGTAGAGAGATAGCAATGTCAAATCAGATTACGTAAGAAACTCGTGACCTCGTGAATAGCTACTATTTGCGTTGAAGTAACCTCAACGTAATCTATTGTTAACAAGCATTTCAAAGAAAGAATCCATAGATTACGTAAGAAACCTCGTGAAATATAATATACTAGATAGATTTCACGCTGCTACGCCAAGGCGCCAGTTTTGATGTAAAGAAGTATTCAAAAAGCAGACACACCAATGATTGCACCATATAAAAACATCCATACGATGATTCATCCTACATCATACTAACAGAGTAATAGACGTATTGGCAAAGAAAACAGATGAGAAATAGCCAGTTTGCACATGATAGCTATATAATATATAAACGTAAGAGTTTAGTTCCACGTCTATAAATGTAGTCTCCGAAATTGCGTTTGGTCAAAAAAACTAATTCAGTTCTTTAAAAACCTCACATGGCTACTTCAGTCAGACAATCAGATTAAGTATTGTAGCATGCATTCACATATATGATCTCATTTCAGCTAGAAATGTAGAACTTGTCTAAGGACCAAATTTTCCGAGAAAAAATTGGTATTAAACATCTAATCAGCACCTAATTACACAAAGCAATAAACTTTTGCTGATGTGAGAACACCTTAATAGATCCAGATCTAAGCCTCAAGTAAAGCAAAGGGGCACAAATTTTGTAAGAAAAAGGAAACACCGCTGAACATAGGGAAATACCTGGAGCCGGATTCTGACTTGTTCCATTTTGAACTCTTGAAAACAAAAGAAACATTATGAGGAAAACAAAAGGTGGCATTTAAATCTCCAAATTTGTTGTTTATTTCAATTATCGCTAAAATTTCAAACTTTAGGAGAAGAACCATGATAAGCTTTCACAAGATGGAAGGAAGCAAGAAATTTACCTAACAAAGATAACAGAATCACCAACAAATAGCCTCTTGCCATTCATGAAAAGGCCCAAACCAATACTAAGTAAATGTCTTTTGGTCGACTTGATTTCAGCAAGAAAACTCCGCAAGTATGAAAGAAAGCAAAGCGTTGGTAAACAAAGGAGTCAGTAACAATGTACAGAGGGACATGGCAAAGGTAGAAGCTAGAAGATCTCGCTACCTTGTATATATTTTTCATTGGCCATCAAACCGGCTATTGAGATGACAAAGTACTACAATACCTCGACAAATGATGAGTAGAAGTGATGGCAAAGAAAAGATAAGATTAAATTGAAAAGGAAAAAGAGGGGAAAAAGATATATAGATCAGGGTTAGGTATTCATTGGATTCATCATGCGATTTGGTCTTTGTCAGAAGATAGATCCTTTTCAATGAGGTATATCATTGAAACATTTATTCATATGAAGAATGGTTATCGCATATCACCACATCTGAAAGCTGGATCGACGATGCGAGGGGGATGAATGGAGGAAGAGCAGCGCAAGGGTTTAGGGACATGAGGCCTCGAGAGCTCCTCGAGGCCCAAATCTACGACGCTTTATCATAAAAGAACCATCTCATTCAGAACCAAATAATTTAAATGTTACAAAACCATGCGTACATCATTCTACATTGCACCAACTGTTTCAGGGAAAAATATGAAACATCATCACACTCTGTAAAGATACATATATCAATCGGAGTGGGATGGAGACACGATTCGTTCCAGATTAGTACAGAAGACTGGGTCATTGTTGTCAGGGTCATGAAACTCGCCATTCTTGTTGATGATTTGACTCATGATGAACCAAAGTAGTTGTCCCTGAATGGCTTTAATTTCTTTATGGTGCAGTCCATCCGTAGGCAATTTTAGGCGCTATAAGTAGAAAAAACTGAATGTGAGCTTTCGTAGCTATCGTTAGGCATGAATCAATTTGCGTTGTTAGCATGACAAACCTCTACGTCATTGTCTACTAATGTAGAACCTAAGATTTCCCGCATGTATTGGCAGATAAAATATCCGCATAAATTTGTGCCTTGCAACTGTTTGTGACACTGCAAAGAATAAATAAACCACAATGTCACGAAACGAGTCATTTACTACAAAATGCGATATAGAAAATAATGTGTACGTACCGGGAATTTAGTACGCATTGAGAGGGACTTTTGGAATGGGCGGTATCTCATGCTCTTTTGACAGTATCTTTTAAAGGCATTCTGTAGTATATTTGTCATGTCCTTGTAAAGTTCTACATCTTTATCCAAGGGATCCTGTACAACCATTTTGCTCTTATCGAGTGCAATGGCAACGAGTATCCAATGGAATCTACACACATGTGTAATATAGTCATTGTGTTAAGATCACAATGAGTAAGGAACAACATCGAGTAATATAACTAGCTAGTGAACCACTTACTTGAAGTTGTAGGGAAAAAGTATCAATTCCTTCTCTTGAAGTTTAATGAAAGTATTATATATGTATTCCTCGACCTCATTTGGTGTTCCTCCGACTAAAGGTTCACAAACTATTCCTGGGTCGAGGAACCCTACACTAAGTGCTTGCGTTTTCCTTAATTCAATGGTCTCGTACCTACATAATAAAGAAGTTTCACATATTTGCATTTATCGAACTTCATTAATGTTTATGCAATTTATGTAATTCATACTTACAGTACCCAACATCTCAAAAGAGACACGTTGAGAGCATCCTCGATAGTACATGTTATGCAAGTTGTCGAATTCAATCAAGAAGCACCCATCCCCATGGTGAAAATGCTCATCTTTAAAAGCGAAATGACCGACTTCGGCAGTAACGTCCTGGTTGGACCGCTCCATGTACCACTTATGCAATCTTTGCATCATTAATGTTAGGGTATCAAACATTTTTTGGGTCACTAAAGGCTTACCCATCTCGAATTTCAGTCTTTGTACAATATCTTGTCCGTCTGATTTCGATTTGCCCTTATATTTTTTAAGCACAACATGTTCAGTCTTGGCGTCACCTGATGTGTTCGACTTGGCTCGCCTACTTTTCAATTTCTTTGTAGTATGCACATTATGTTCTTCACGTATCTCCGACTGAACAGCTAATGCTGGAATATCTGATGCTGTCACGGCTGGTGGGGGCACTTGACACTGGGGTGCTGGTGATGACTCCGGAAAATCTAATGCAGGACAGGCTGGCACTTGAAGGTCGAGGACAATGTCACGCTTGCGCCACTGAATGAACGTGTGCACTGCAGTCCCTAGAGTTGTCACGTCGTCATTTCCGGGCATTTCCAACATCATGTCGGTGAACTGCGGAAGTACCGTGTCCACTTCAACCTTTGTGTATCCGGGCGCGATTGGGGAGTTGTGCAAAACACCGCCTTCTTGGCACGGATAAGCCATGCCTGTAGCAGCCTGAAGAGATATGTTCATGACAGGAATATTGAGCTGGCACGGTGTCGGTTGTTGTATGTCATCCACGGGATAACGGGCTAATGCATCTTCTGGCAGTGGTGTGGATGCGCAACTGCTGCGATGGCGCGAGGTGCTTGGGAGAACAATGTTCCCGACTTCTGCATGGCTCATGGCTTCTTGTACTTGTCTTTGTACTTGTTCTTGTATTGTGCCTTGTAAATCCCGAAGCATTTCTTGCTTCATTACTTCTCGTTCATATTCGACACGTTCTTCTTTTGCTCTCTTCCGACTCCTGTAAGAGTCGGTATGATCAGGGAATCCCTTGCTCCAAGGTACCTTAGCCCCAACACCCCGTGTCCGACCAGGGTGCTCTTTGGTTCCTAAGGCCACGGTAAGTGCGTCCTTCTCCCTATCTGGAATGAAAGTGCCTTCTATAGCCTGGACGGACCACTCATGGACTCTTTGGGACATCGCTTCATCTTCATTATTTTTGAAGGACAAGCCCCCACCAGACGTGACAGTTGCCCTTGCTAACACATAGTGCTTGACTCGCTTTGGTAGTTCAAACAAGGGACTTCTGCCAATCGATTGAGAGGCCTCTGCTTCTTGCCTCTCCCATTGAGGAATTTTTCCGCTGCACTCCACCCGTACCAAGTCTGTGGGGATGAATGTTCTTTCTGGAGATCTGTTTGTGATCCTCACTTGACTTCTTTGCTGATTCATTGGACTTCATCGCCACAAACTCATCCCAGTATGGTTCCAGTTTCGGATAGTCCGTAATGGCCGACCGGTTTTTCTTCACATATTTGCAGTTCAACCGGGTCTTGAAGTTCTTCCAGCAGGTACCCATGGTCATCAAGGCATCCCGACGCACGAGGTTCTCGACTCCTTCAGGGAATTCAAAGCTTTGTTTCAGTTCTGTCCAAAGGTCCTCTTTTGTGGCGGCCGGCACTTTATGCCAGTCCTGATAGATGATTGGCACTTTATCCCTTACGATGCACCCGCAGGTTGATTTATATTTAGACACTGCTGCTTGTGGTGAACTAGGAGCCCCAGTCTCTGATATGTCCGTGATAACATGTCGGCCTTCAGGCTTCTTTGTTTGCCCTCGTCCACGACGCTTTGCTACCGCGACATCAGTGGCAGGCGAAACTTCAGCGTCCGATGTGTGGATGTTGAGGAAGCTAGTCGGGCTTCTGCTCGGGCTCCTACTCGGGTTAGGCTCAGGGGTCCCCTCCATCTGTTGTTTATGAATTAATTAGTTAAATAAATTGTTATTCACAAACAAAGGGTTACTGATGAAGCTATTGATATAGAATTGTTATTCACAAGGTCATCTTGGTAGGTTAAGAGTTATTTTGTACATACACTTGATTGATTGGTAGTGCGCTCACGCACTTGGTGTAGCAAGTTAAGAGAACTAAATGTAAGAGAAGAAAGTTAAGAGAATTTAAGAGAAGGAAGTTAAGAGAACCAAATGTATAATTGATTGGTAGTGCGCTCAGGCACTTGGTGTAGCAAGTTAAGAGAACCAAATGTAAGAGAAGAAAGTTAAGAGAATTTAAGAGAAGGAAGTTAAGAGAACCAAATGTATAATTGATTGGTAGTGCTCTCAGGCACTTGGTGTAGCTACGCTAGAGACTAGCTCTTACCTCATCTACACCTGGGTCAGGTTTACCTCATTTGAACTAAACAATTAACTATGTAAAGAAGGCCTTGAATCCTTACCTTCCTAATCATGCAGATTAATGTATTATTTAATCAATTTCACAGTTCTTATGATCATAATTCAGAATAATACATATATACAGATAGTACCATGTTGGCAAATAAAGTAACACAGACAGTAATCAAAAGAGGACAACTACTGCATGAATCAATAATGAACAAGCTTTGCAACAGCGAAAGGAATTAAACAATTTGCCGCATGTAAGTCTACTGATTCAAGGCCTAATTCACAACCTTAATTGTCCAATTCATCATTTGACCCAATTTGCATCATCGAGCAATAAAAGAAAAATCAAAAGAAAACATTGAAGCATTGACATAGCATATTCCAATCCTCGATAAACAATACAACATGGCATATAACTCATTCAAAACAAAGACAAAATTGAGCATTTTATAACCAAACATATACAGGTCACTCAATGAAATCATGTGTTCGGCCATATTAAATCAACTAGATAAAAACCTCAAGAAGATTTGTAATCTTATTTCTCTCAGATGTCGGGTTGCTTAATCAAGAGATTAGCCTTCCTCGCCACAACGGCAATTTGATCATAGACTAGTTGTGACAGTACTTCTAGCAAAATTTGAAATCAGTTCTCAGTTTTGGCAACACAGTTTACCTTCTGTTAGTGAGTTACTAGGACAGTCACAATCAATCTATGACAAGCACAGCTTTAACAGAAAGATCAAAGCCAATTCACAAACTGACAATAAGTAACGAACTGAACTAAGGAACCTACATAACATCCAGTAACGAACAGAACTATATAAGCAACAGAAGAACTGATAATAAGTAACGAACAGAACTATATCGGCAACAGAAGAACTGAACTAAGGAACCTACATAACATCCAGTGAAAGAATTTGACAAGACAGTAACAACAAGATAACTAATTTCAGACTTCACTTATACTGTCACAACCTTGTCTCACTCAAGCCGACTCCTCACAGAGAATTACCCACAAAGACCAACAAATCGCACAATTTCACAAGCACACCCTTCAACCAAAGGGGATCAAAGACACAATGGCAATGAAGCAACCACAAGCCAACTCCCAACCGCAAGCCAACCTTTGGACGGCACAAGTCCAGTGCAAACCCTACGGATCCAACCCACGCAGCCTAGAACCCTAACCCTAGCCAAACAAAAGATCCATTATCCATTCCATAGTGGGGGCAAGCAAAAGTGAGGGCGGCGGGAGGCATCACAAACCATCACAAACCATCACAGAGATAACACACTTAGTGAACATAACCATCACAAACCGCCCCGAGGCAGCTTGTGGGGAGGAGGAGCAAGGGTCGGCGTCGGCGCTCAGGCGGCGTGGCGGCGGCACGCGAGGGGACGGGACGGGGGACGGGGGCGGGGAACGCGAGGCGGCGTGGGTGGCGTCGGTCGGCGTCGGCGCTTTCGGACGGCGTGGGTGGCGGCCGGGGGTCGGCGTCGGCGCTCGGGCGGCGTGGGCGGCGACGTGGACGGGGACGGGGGCGATGCGGGTGGCCTCCGGGGGTCGGCGTCGGCGCTCAGACGGCGTCGACTTAGGTTTAGGGTTCAAGGGCACGGCGTATTGGACTTAGGTTTAGGGTTCAAGGACTTAGATTTATATCCTGAGATTGGCGTCGAAGTGTGCGGGACTATTTGTGTCGGTTCAACACAACAACCGACACAAAATACATTTTAGTGTCGGTTCCATAAAAAACCCGACACTGATAGTCGATAATTGTGCCGGTTTAAACTACGAACCGACACAAAATATAGATTTAGTGTCGGTTCCATATTAAAATCGACACTGAAAGTGAATAATTGTGCCGGTTGCAACTACGAACCGACACAAATTATACTTTTAAGTATCAGTCCCATATATATCTTATTTAAAAGGTAGGATTTCTAGTTTTTTTATATTATAAGCTAGGGTATATACTTAAATTGTAATCTACATGAGACTAATAAATAAAAGTCTATATAAATATATAATAGGTATATACTTTATTTATAATGTAGGATTCCTAGTTTTTTGATATTATAAAAATATTCTAAAATTGTAATCAACATGAGAAAAACAACTAAAAGTCCACAAAAATAATCTTTTCAATGTATTAATATAATTGGTATATATGTTATTTAAAAGGTAGGATTTCTAGTTTTTTTTATTTTATAAAAATATCCTAAAATTGTAATCAACATGAGACTAATAACTAAAAGTCCACATAAAATTGTAATCAACATGAGAAAAACAACTAAAAGTCCACATACATGCATATTTTTGACATCATATTTATATTATATTTTTGTACATCACATTAACATTACTCCTAGCTAATTTTCTTTCACAATTTGCCCTTCTTCATGATCATCGCGATGATAGGTAGCTTCTTCCTCAGTGGTTTCTTCCTCTAGCCTAATGCTTCCATCTACGAAAGGTGGCAACTCGTCAAACTGGTTGTACTCGTTCTCATCCACGACATTCTCAACTCCGACGATCCTTCTTTTTCCGTGAAGAACAACATGGCGCTTCTTATCTGCTGGGTCGATTACATAGAAGACTTGTGCTACTTGCTTCGCTAGTACGAATGGTTCATTTGTGTATCCAACATGTTGAATATTCACAATAGTGAAGCCATACTTGTCCACCTTCACACCCTTTGGGAGTTGGACCCAACGACACCGAAACATCGGGATCTTGAAAATACAATAGTCGAGCTCCCAAATCTCCTCTATGAACCCATAGAAGCTGCTCTTCTTCATCGCCTATGCTGTCATAAGCATCTATGCGAACACCACTGTTTTGGTAAGTGCTTTTGCTATCTTGAGCTTTAGTGTAAAATGTATACCCATTTATATCGTATCCTTGCCATGTCACAATTGTACCTGATGGCCCCTTTGCCAACCACCTCAACGTAACACTCGTTTCTTTTCCAGTCATGTGTTCCTTAAACCAATGATTGAACAAACGGTTGTGCTCTTTTATTATCCAAACCTCTGATCGTCCTTGGTTTTCCCTCCGTAGCTCATCCTTGTGCAAGTCCATATACGAGGACACCTCAACTGATTGTTGCAAGACTGTGAAATGTGCTTGTTCGAACAAAACATGATCGTAAGTATTTATTGATTTCTTTCCGATGACCCCTTTCCCGGCTAGCCTACCCTCATGTCGAGATACAGGCACACCAACCGGATCGACATTGTCCATGTAATCGACGCAGAACTCGATAACCTCCTCAGTTGCATAACCTTCTACAATGCAGCCCTCCGGCCGAGATCGATTACGTACATATTTCTTCAGTACTCCCATGTACCTCTCAAACGGGTACATCTGATGCAAGAATACGGGGCCACATATCTTTATCTCATTCACAAGGTGAACAATGAGATGGACCATGATATCAAAAAATGATGGAGGAAAATACATCTCTAGTTGGCAGAGAGTCTTGACCACATCATCCTATAGTTCACATAGTCCAACAGGATCGATGACCTTCTGTGAAATTGCGTTAAAGAAGAAACAGAACCTCATTATTGTCTCTCGGACTTTGTCAGGCAAAATACCTCTAATTGCAACAGGAAGCATTTGTGTCATCATCACATGGCAATCATGAGACTTCATTCCATTTAACTTCAAATCTTTCATCGAGACCAGTTTTTTAATGTTTGCGGAATAACCGGACGGAACTTTCACACCATGTAAGCACTTGCAAAGTTCTCGTTCTCTCTTTCTTGGATAGAGTGTAGCAAGTCGGGGAAGATAAAGTCGGCCTGACCGGTGTCTTGAGGATGTAGCTCGGATCTGATTTTCATATCTTCTAGGTCCTTTCGTGACTTGAGCCCATCCTTGGTTTTGCTACGAATATCCAATAAAAGACCAATCAAGCTGTCACATACATTCTTCTCTACGTGCATAACATCGATGCAGTGTCGAACTTCTAAGTCTTTCCAATAGGGCAAGTCCCAAAATACCGATCTCTTCTTCCACGTGGTCTTCTCAGTTCGGGATCTTGGAGTATTATTACTACCTTTTCCAAGTACAACATTGATATCCTTAACCATATCATATACTTCTTCCCCACGACGAGGCCTTGGAGCTAAACCGTTCTCCTTTGTTCCGTCAAATTGTTTCTTCATATTGCGGTAGGGGTGATTCCTTCGAAGGAACCTACGGTGACGCATATATACAGTTTTCCTTGAGTTGTTGAGCCACAAACTTTCTGTTTCATCCAAGCACTGTGGACATGCTTTGGCCCCTTTTATAGTACGACCAGATAAGTTACCTAGGGCAGGAAAATCATTGATGGTGCAAAACAATAATGCATGTAGAGTGAAGTACTCCCGTTTGTACTCATCCCATACCTGCACACCTTCATTCCATAGTATCAGAAGATCTTCCACCAATGGTTGTAGGTATACATCAATATCGTTGCCAGGTTGTCTCGGCCCTTGAATAAGCAAATGACATCATAATGTACTTTCGTTTCATACACAACCAAGGAGGAAGGTTGTAGATACAGAGAGTCACGGGCCAAGTGCTATGAATGCTACTCATATTACCGAAAGGATTCATTCCATCTGTACTCAATCCAAACCTTATATTCCTAGGTTCATTTCCGAAGTTGTTCCTGAAGAGCCTATCGATGGTTCTCCACTGGGCAGAATCAGCAGGATGTCTTAGCTTTCCATCCCTCTTACGCTCTTTCGAGTGCCATCGCAACAATTTGGCGTGCTTTTTGTTTCCAAATAAGAGCTTCAACCGAGGGATTACTGGCAAATACCATACCACTTTAGCAGGAGGTCCTTTCTTCACCTCGCTGACATTGCTGTCATCACTCTTCCGCTTGTATCTTGATGCTTTGCATACCGGACATATATGCATGTCTGAATACTCTTTGCGATAGAGTATACAGTCGTTTGGACATGCATGTATTCTTTCTACTTGCAATCCCAATGGACATACAACCTTCTTTGCAAGATATGTGGTTTCAGGCAATACGTTTCCCTCTGGAAGCATGTCCGCCAAGAGATGTAACAACGCCGTGAAACTTTTATCGGACCAACCATTGCTTGCCTTCAATTTTAGTAGTGAAAGCACGGTGTGCAACTTTGTGTATTCCTCCTTACAACCCGGGAACAAAGGTTTATTCGAGTCCTCCATCAAACATTGGAATTGATTAAACTCTCTCGACTAGTGTAGTTCCCTTGCATCGCGCAACATCTCGAGCCGATTATTGTCATCATCCACGAGCAACCTATCCTCATCGGATCCGGAACCGATGTCAGATACCATGTTGGTAGCTCCGTCGTTGATGACGTTATCCCCTTCATGTATGATCTCTTCTTCACCGTGCCTTGTCCAATGTGTATATCCAGGTAAAAAACCCCTTCGAATCAAGTGCAAGTGGATATGCTCTTTGTCCGAAAACATCTTACGATTCTTGCAATCAATACATGGACAATGTATGCATTCCTTTTCTTTTGCAACTTGTCCTCCTCAAATAATCTTAGAAAAGCAGATACGCCATCGATGTATTCTCGATCGTAACGGATGCACTTTGTACATCCATCTCCGGTCCATCTACGATTAATTAACATAAACGATTATCAAAATAAACCTTTTATTTGAACCACATATAAATTAACCTTAATTGAACTAGATGTAAGCATTAAATTTCAACTGGATCAACAATAATAGATGGACATAATTTTAATCTACATTATATAAAACTAAGCAAAACTTCATCTAATGGAGCTAGGTAATAAATTCAACATCTACAAAATGCTATATCAATAAAAACAAAATCAACATCTACAAAATGCTAGATCATATAATTTAATCTTAATTGAATCGATGTAAACATATAATTTCAACTAGATCATTACAAATCAATGCTTATTAAAATTTAATATATGTTTGATAATAATTAATTAGCTAACAATAATAGATGGACATAATTTTAATCTACATTATATAAAACTAAGCAAAACTTCATCTAATGGAGCTAGGTAATAAATTCAACATCTACAAAATGCTATATCAATAAAAACAAAATCAACATCTACAAAATGCTAGATCATATAATTTAATCTTAATTGAATCAGATGTAAACATATAATTTCAACTAGATCATTACAAATCAATGCTTATTAAAATTTAATATATGTTTGATAATAATTAATTAGCTAACAATAATAGATGGACATAATTTTAATCTACATTATATAAAACTAAGCAAAACTTCATCTAATGGAGCTAGGTAATAAATTCAACATCTACAAAATGCTATATCAATAAAAACAAAATCAACATCTACAAAATGCTAGATCATATAATTTAATCTTAATTGAATCAGATGTAAACATATAATTTCAACTAGATCATTACAAATCAATGCTTATTAAAATTTAATATATGTTTGATAATAATTAATTAGCTAACAATAATAGATGGACATAATTTTAATCTACATTATATAAAACTAAGCTACATATCAAGAGAGGAGAGGAAATTACATTATATAAAACTAAGCTATACATTATATAATTAAAACTAAGCTACATATCAAGCTAGGTAATAAATTCATCATCTACAAAATGCTACACCAATTAAAACAAACTAAATCTAAACCTACATATAAATTAACCTTAATTCTACAAATTCTAAACATTAAATTGCATCTAGAACACCACATATCAAGAGAGGAGAAGAAATTATTCACCTTGGAACAACTAGAGGAAGTACAGACACTCAAAATGCAGCAAATGAAATCAATGGAGCAAGAAGGAGAGAAGGAAGAGTTTTCAGTCAGGGAAGGAACAGTACTGATCGGGAATGGAGCAGGAGCTGCGAGTTGTTATATAGGGGGGAGTATTAGTGTCGGTTGGTAAACAGAACCGGCACAAATAATGACTTATTTGTGTCGGTTATTGTTACAACCGACACAAATACTGACTTATTTGTACCGGTTCCAATTACAAACCGACACAAATACTTAGGAAACTATTTGTGTCGGTTTGTGATTACCACCGACACTAATAATTTTATATCTGTGCCGGTTCCATATACGAACCGACACAAATACTATTTGTGTCGGTTGTAATTACAAACCGACACTAATAAGTAATTATTTGTGTCGGTTTTATTTACCAACCGGCACAAATCAGCTTCCCGCCATTTTGAGTTTTAGAACCGACACAAAATCTTTATCTCTGTCGGTTCGCAAAAAACCGACACAGATAGGCCGACGCCTATTGCTTATTCTGTAGTAGTGCAAGCTGTGTGTTTTGAGCATTGAGCCTTTCCTCGAGGCTTCTTATCCTATCATTGAATTCTCCTCTCAGCCTGTCCTCAAGATCCTTCACAATCTTTTCCTCGCGCTCGGCTCTACTTCTCTTCTTACTCCGGCACATGTACTCATCTTCGAATCCCGTTTTCCAGGGAACGAAAACCCCTTTGCCTCACGTGCGACCAGGGTGTTCCTTGTTTCCCAATGCCGCGGAGAGTGCATCTCTCTCCCTGTTTGGGAAAAAAGATCCACTGGAAGATTGTGCACTCAACTCTACCTGCAAGATCCCAGCAAGTTATTTCACTTATGAAGTTAGGGACTAAGTACGTACCAAAATGGTGGTTCGATATCTTACCAAACGTTGGCAGACTTCCTCGTCCGCAGGGTTTTTAAAGGAGATGGTGCCAGATGGTGTGCCACATGACCTCGCCCTTAGCCAGTCTCTGGCGCGCTGGTCAACAATCGATGCAAATGGCGTGGAGTCCTCCTCGTCCTCCCTATCCCATTGCATCCTCTTCCCCGTGTAGCCAGCGGTGCTGAGTCTGTGGGGGTGGGTGTTCCTTGCCTGCAGGGCCTTGTGTGCTTCGCTTTCAAGCAAGAATTGATATGTCGTCTTCAACTGAACAAAACGCCGCCATGAGTCCTCACCAATGAACCCATACTTAGAGTAGGAAGTCCTATCCTTCTTGACGTATTCCTTGACAAGTGTGCTCTTGAAGGTCTTCCACGCCTTTCCTGCCACTAGCAGTGCATACCGTCGCACTGGGGCCTTGAGTTCCTCTAGGATATCGAACGATAAAAGAATTTCTGTAAGCAGGTGTTCGCGCTAAAAACGTGAAGTTGGGTTCTTAGCCTCGAACACACGAGAAAAACACCGGGTTTGAGGTTCGCGCGGACGTGCCAATCTGTTTGACCTGAGTAACAGATAAGGAGAAGGTAAAAATCACTCAAAACTGATTATACGAGAATCGGCTTAGATCGGATCGGCAAGAAGCCGATAGATCTCTGCAATTGATAAGAATTGTGAATCGGATCAAGGCTGATACCAAATCGATGGTCGGCCTGGCTCTGATCACCTGGATAGAATCGATGAAGATCAAGTCCAATTCGGCTATTTAAGCCGATTGAGACAAAAGTAACCGATAAATCTAATCAACCTGGTGGAGTTGATTGGATGGGGGTAGAGGAGGCTTTTCCTGAAAAAGGCGATGCGCAGCAAGATCAGAGAAAAGACACCCGAATTGGTGTAAGTCGGCGGAATCAATAATCGGCGATGCGCAACTCTTATTGATTGAGCGAATTACAAAGGAAGGATTACAAAACTAGAGACTACTCCTAGTTGACAGGAAAATATGGGAAAAGTAAAGCGTGTTTGTGGGTTGGCTCTGGGCCTTTTTCCTTCTCGCCTCTGGTCCTCTTATATAGCACTCGGCCTGAACGTATCCTTCTCGGTTTCTTCAATCACCCGTATCGGCCTCAATCTCTCCTTACCATATTAAGTTTGATCGTATCCGACTCAATCCCTTATCCTACCCGTATCGGACTCAGTTTCCTTTGAATCGCGACCCTTCAGTCCGAAACGGTATCAACTTGCTATAACCGACATATCCCTTATCAAAACCGATCTCCACAAGATCAGCCTTGCCAAATTTTGGTGCAAACAGCAGGTCATTGCGGCCCTCGTCAGTCAGCGACTTCCAGGATTTACATGTGATGGAGACCCGTTCGCGTGCAAATATCCCGCACATTGTCTGTAATGCATTCGCTACCTTTTTTACATCCGGTAGGGGACCCATCTTTCGGATCGATCGCCGTGATGCTATATCGGCCTGTTGGCCTTGTGTTTGCTTTTCTTGGAGCGCGAGTTGGTTTGACTTTCCTCGGCTCATCACATCCTTGACTTGGGCCTAAGTTGGGAATCAATTAGATGCAAAATCAACTTCATTGAACAGAAAATATATCCTTGAGTTGGACTCGAATCAGAATTTGTTTAATTACAATTTTAAATACATTCAAAATTAAAAATGAGTCTATTTCAAGTAAACAAAATTAAAGAGGCTTGGCTCGATAGTGACTCTTTAGCTCGAATTTAAAATAATCATTTAAATGGTAAATAAAATGAATTTACATCAAACTATATTAAATTCAAACGAAGCTCGATAATGGTTCATTAAGTTCGATAGCAAGCCTTACACATGAGGCTAGGGGTGAAAATGGTATGGGTTAATCCCGATCAATCCGGTACCGAATCCATTAAAAACCGTATCCGGGAAAAAAATTCCGTATCCGGCCGGATTCGGATACGGTACCGGATACTTGCTACCGGATACGGTAACGGATACGGTAGACGGGATATCCGACCGAATAGCTGCGGTATATGGTAACCGGATATTATCCGACCGGATATCCGAATCAACAAAACAAGGGTACTCCGTACTCAAGTCAAGACACAAGAGTCAAGGGCTTCCCATTCGATTCCCGCAAGCCTCAGTCTTTGCCTCCCCATTAGATTCCCCAACCTGAAAACTAACCCTAGTGCTTGAGCCTCTGCCGCCTCCGCCGCTGCATGAATTCAGTGTGTTGGCCTGTTGGGCGAGCGGGACTTAGTTGTTCAAGTTATGTATGAATTTGATACCTTGTTATACTTGTATTGTGTGAGTTGTCAAATTTATGTAATATATATGAATTTATTGCTTGTCAAATGTTTCAACAAGTATGTATCCGTTTGTATTATCCGTTTCCGAACCGAATCGGGTATGTATCCGCTCCGACATTACCATATCCAAAACTCCGAAATATCCATATTCGTATCCGTATTCGGTCTTACCGTATCCGATTCCGAATCCGGAAAAAAAATATGGGTTAGGATACGGGAACAACAATATTCGACCGTATCCGATCCGTTTTCACCCCTACATGAGGCCCACCACTTTTCTTTTCCTTTTTATCTTTTCTGAATTTCGAATTAGCACCAACATTCCTAAAAGGCACATAATACGAACCTGTGAAAAACCATAAAGTGAAGTATGCAGTCTGACATTTCACTGTTTACAAACTACTGCCTTTGATCTGGCATGGAATTTAAATCAAGCATGACACGGTTGAATTCTGACCTGCAAATTAAATTCTGTCGTTCCAACCATTTTGCAGCTGAAGGGAAGCATGAAAAGTATCTAACTCAACAATAAGCTAACAGCTCATATAACTGTAACCTGTTGGACCAAACATATTCTCATGATATTTGAATGCAAAAGATAAATTAATGTTTAGGGATTGACACTGCACATGAGTAAGAATAGTTGTTCATGTAGACAAGCAAATCGAGTAGTAAAATCAACATGCATCTAATTGTCTTTTTCCTTGACTAGGAAAACCGATCTACCACAAGAGAGGTCTCAAACCGATCCAAGAATGTAGAAGGCGTCCAAGGGATAGTAAAATCTAGGTGTTAGGGAAACCTTGTGATGGCGGAGAAGACGTCGCTGCGGCTCGGGGAGGAGACGCAGTCGCCGAGGGAGGAGGCGCGGTCGCCGGGGGAGCAGGCGCAGCCGTCGAGGGAGGTGACATGGTCACCGGGGATGAGGCGCGGTCGCCGAGGGAGGAGGCGCCAACGCAGCGGCGGGGCTCGGGGAGGCGGCGATGGTCTCCATCAGTGCGTAGGGTTTGAAGTGTTGTAGGGTTTGAAGTCTGATAGAAACGTTTTCAGTGTAGAAGTTATATAGAGCCCCGTATCACAAACGGTTCTTAAAGAGCACCGTCTAAGATATATTTTCACAAACGGATCTCAAACACAACTGTCTGTAATGTTTAAACATTACAGACAGTTATATTTAATAACCGTCTAACATTACAGACGGTTATATTTAATATCACAGACGGTTATTAAATATAACCGTCTGTAATGTTTAAACATTACAGACGGTTGTTTTTTAGAATCGTAAACATTACAAACGGTTGTTTTTTAGAACCGTAAACATTACAGACAGTTATATTTAATATCACTGACGGTTATTAAATATAACTGTCTGTAATGTTTAAACATTACAGACAGTTGTGTTTGAGAACCGTTTGTGAAAATATATCACAGGCGATGCTCTTTAAGAACTGTCTGTGATATGGGGTATTATATTTAGGATCTCATATTTTTAGTTGTTATTATACATTGCAGATTATTGTTTTTTCAAAGCACAAAAAATAATTGAGATAAATACAGAAGTACAATGAGTATAGAAGTACAGAAATATTACTTTATTATGCATACATGCACTTGCTTACAAGTTAACATTGTAATTATACAGTGAAAATTAGCCCTTCATGATGATCGATGCGTGTGTAGCTGACTTCCTGTCGGGACCCCGAATTTGCAAATCCGGACCCTCTGTGTATTCAGCACTAGTCCAGGAACGCGCTAGTGCACACAGTCTTAACATTGGTAAATATCACAATCATACCAATCGATACTATCAAAGTACTTTATTTAAATAATCAAAGGGTTACTCGACCTTATGGCCAAGTTACAAATATATGCCTTGCAAGGCGAAACTTATTAAAAGAGAAATAACAAAGAATGAAAGTCAAATAAACTTCGTGGCGCCATCCAGTATACCACAGGCAACTGACTGGGCTCGCATCCCTAAGTAGACGGGTCCTCTTGGAACTCCTCCTCCGAAACTGGCATAGTCTCCTCTTCAACTGGTATTGTGTTGAGGCAAGGGTGAGTACTTGGTACTCAGCAAGTCATGCACAGAATGCAAGCTAATATACTATATGCATGGCTTGGTACAAAGGAATAGCTCAAGGTATATTTGCAGTAAACAGCATTTGAAAAGTAATATAAGTAGATTCGAAAGCAGTAGAAATAAGTAAAGCATAAATAACTTTTCAAGAAGTTTAGTAAACATTTTCCCCATCCTAAACCATATTCCATCATCTTCTTTGTTAAACCAACCCAACTTTTCAAATCCAAGTTATTTTCAGAAAATCTAACCCTTGACTGTAATTCCCGAGCATTGTCGATCAGTGGACTCGGCTATTCAAATAGATTCTACACTCTGCAGAGGTTATGCACTTTACCCACAAGATACAATCCACTCACCACGTCACCGTGAATCGCCATACAAGAGTATGCGAATGAGCGATCATAACAAAGCCTTCGGAAGCCTCAAACAACACAGGTGGTCCTCTCAGACGTGCTCTACACCATCCCTTCCCTTAGCCAAGGCGAAGTATGGGACCAACACACCGTTAGATGGGTACTGGCCACGACCACGATACGCTCCCGCACAATCACACAAGCGGTGTAATCGACACCACTGAGGCTCCACAAGTGAGTCCTTAGCGACTTAGTCAACTAGGGCCGTCCCATTCCAGCCATGTGGTTGCAAGTATGACCCAGTTCAAAGGCTTGCAAGGTTAAGTCCTTAGAGTGACCAGGGCAAGACTACCCGAAAAACCAAATCAACACTCCCAATGCCACAACTGGCCCACCTGATTACTCTTGCCACATGCCCTGGCCGAAATCGTTTATCAAACCCGGCTTGATTACCATGCACCACGTGCCATCAACATCACATGATACTTTTCCAAAACAGGTTCAATATATCATTAAGTCAATATTAGCATTTGATTATCCAAAATCATGTCATGAACACGTAGCAGGTCTAAGCAGTATACTACAACGATCTAAACCCATGTTGGCAATTTAATAATGTCCAACTAGTAAACCACAACTAGGGTGACAAAGGGTCATGGCACATACTTAAGTAATCAAGGTGTCATATATCAAATTGGTATTTATCTAACCCCCAGGTTTAAACCAAATATTTTTCTAATTGAACTAGCATGCAATAATTTAAATCAAAATAGATTTCGAAATAGGATCAACATGGTCAAAGCACAACTTGCCTTCAAAAAGCACTTGCTCTTGGTCTTGAGTTGGATCCTGAGTCAATACTTCTCCTTCGAATCCCTCCGGCACTTCAACGTCTACTCGTAAAGCGTGCAAATAGCAAATACACAAATAAACACTATGCAAAAAGATCCCAAAACTCCAAATAAAATCCATAAACAGAGAGAACATAATTTTCTGGATTTTTAGAAAATGGAATCACAAATTTGGAGTTAAAACGCAAAAGTTATGATTATTTAAAGTTTAAATAATCAATTAAATAATTTTGCAGAGAAAAACTTTAGTCCAAAAATTAAATAAAATTTATATTTAGGTAGAGCTCATTTTTCTACAAATTTAGAAATTTGAATCGCTCAAATCGGAGTTGAAACGCAAAAGTTATAAGCGTTTGAAGTTTGAAACTAAATTTGAAATCATTATTCGAATTAATAAATCATTTTCTTTTTCGGAAATTAATTATTGCGTCAGCATGGACACGTGGCAGCTCCTGATTGGCCTGCTGACGTCAAATCCATGGGCTCGGTCCCACGCCGGCTCGGGTCCACGGTGGACTCGGTCCACGGCCACGTGGATCGACATGTGGGCTCACTCGGGTGACGTCATCGCCGACGTCGTGAGGCTTTCGGCCGCAGCAGTGGGACTCCACCGCGGACGTCATGGGTGACGTCGGCGCTGGCTGGGTTAGCCAGCGACATGCGGGCCCTTTGACACGCGGGCGGCGTGTCGGCGTCCTGCCACACGCAGCGCTGCGTGGGCCGGCACCGACGCGTCGGTCCAACTTCCCGACACGTGGCGCAATCACGACCGTTGATTTGAAAATCAACGGCGCGGATTAGATCCAGGGTTAACACGTTGAAACTACTCGATGCTCGTGGGCCGTTCGATCTAGATCGGACGGTCAGATCTAATCCTATAATCGCCTTTGCTACGACGCGTGGCGATTGTGAACCGTTGGATCTTGATCCAACGGTCCAGATCTAATCGGGTTTCTAGGGTTTGGGAAACACGTGAACTCACCGTTGCCGTCCGATCTGGATCCAACGGTGCACGAAGCTCGGGGACGGCGATGGCACGCGGCGGCGCTGGCTTGACCGGAGACGGGGACGACGACCTTGCCGTCGGCGTTTCTGGCGCGCTCCGGCTGGCGAGGGGTACTCGAACGCTGCCTCGCCTTGGGGAATCCGGATCTGGGCTTGATGACGGCGGAGGGCGACGGACGGCAGCAATATCGGCGTTAATCGCGGCGAGCAGACTTCCAACTCCGGCGAGCAATAACGGCGAGACGGTGGGATCCTAGCGGCGCGAGCTAGGTTTCGAACCGGCGTGGGATGGCGATCTCGGGGTATGCCGGGCATTAAATAGCCTCGGCGTCTGCGAAAACGGAGACCTAGCTCTCACGGGCGGACACGGCGGCGAGTCCAGCTTCGGACTTCGGGCGGAGCGATGAAATCGTGGCCGTCCACGTGGCACAACCAACGGCCACGATCGCGGCGCGACCGGTCCGGTCGGACACGGCTTCGGAGTGCAGGTCGGACGGATCTCACCGTTGGATCTTGATCCAACGGTTGGGATTGATTAGGGTTAGGAGTGGGTTCGGTCGAGTCAATCGGCTCGGTCGGACTCGAGTCCGACTTCGATCGGATGAACAAGACTTGACCCGAGTTGGATTTTCCAGTAATTAATATTTAAAATAATTCCCAGTAATTCATTTAATTCATTAAAAATAGCAAATGACTCAGAAAAATTCCAGAAAAATTATGGAAAATATTTTGGATCATTTTGGACTCAAATAAAATATTTCCAACAAAAATTTATTTGCAAAATTAAATTCTTTAATTATTTCAAAATGGAATAAATTCAAATAAATTCCAAATAAATCCAAATAAATTCCAGAAAATTCCAAAAATTCACCAAAGTGCCAAATCACACATGAATTTAAGAAAAGCAAAATTTTGGGGTGTTACAAACCTCCCCCCCTTAATAGAATCTCGTCCAGAGATTCAGTGGCTCACTAAAGGAATAGGTTTGGAAATTCTTTCTTCAAATCCTCTTCGCTCCCAAGTCGCTTCACTTTCTTCATGGTTGCTCCACTGAACTCTACAGAATCGGGTTGACTTGTTTCTAGTTTCTCGATCCATTGTGTCTAGAATCCTCACGGGATGCTCCTTATAAGTCAAATCTTCTTGCAACTCAATTGACTCTAGCGATGTCTGTTCCTCAGGAACTCGGAGACACTTCTTTAACTGGGACACATGGAATACGTCGTGTACTCACCGCTTATTTGTGGCAACTCGGTGATAAGCAACTTCGCCTCTGCGGCTCAAAATCTTAAATGGTCCAACATAGCAGGGTGCAAGTTTCCCTTTGGCATGGAACCTCTTAACTCCCCCGAGGCGTAACTCGAGGTATACAAAGTCTTACGGTTCAAAACTCAAATCTCGGCGACGATTGTCAAGATAACTCTTTTGTCGTGATTGGGCTATCTTCAACCTTTCCCTAATCATAGCGACCGCTTCTTCACCTCTTGAAGAATATCAGGCCCAAAGACACGGCGCCACGGTCTCATTCCAATTCAATGGCGTCCGACAGGTGGTCGACCATACAAAGGCCTCAAAAGGTGACATCGTAGAACTAGCCTCGATAACTATTGTTGTAATCGAACTCGGCATACGGCAAACTTTTATCCCAAGAGGTAGCATAAGCCAATGCACAAGCTCTTAACATATCCTCCAGATCTGGTTGACTCTTTGGTCCGCCCATCCGTCATGGATGATAAGTCATCTTGAAGTTTAAACGGGTTCCCATGGCCTCATGCAACTTATTCCAGAACCTTGAGGTAAATTGGGTACCTCTGTCCGATACAATCCTCTTTGGCACTCCGTGCAAACAGACAATCCTGATCATGTACAATTCCGCTAATTTATCTCCCGAGTAGGTGGTCTTCACGGGGATAAAATGGGCTACTTTAGTCAGGCGATCCACTATAACCCATATGGAGTCATAACCTCCTTGAGTCTTCGGCAAACCGGTAATGAAATCCATTCCGATTTCCTCCCACTTCCACTCAGGTATCTTCGGTGTTGTAGCAATCCTCGCTGGTCTCGATGCATTGCCTTGACTCTCGGCATACGTCGCACAATGCAACATGCTCGGCAACTTCACGTTTCATACTCGGCCACGAGAATCTCTCCTTGAGATCCCGATACATCTTGGCGCTTCAGGATGAATTGAGTACTTAGAGTCATGGGCTTCTTCCAAAATCAGTTGCTTTAACTCCTTTTTGTTAGGCACACAAATGCGATCCTTCATCCACAACGTGCCTTGCTCATCCAACTTGAAGTCCTCTGCCTTGCCTTCCTCCTTGATGGACTTAATCCTGCGGATCTTGTCATCATCCTTCTGTCCTTCTCGGATCTGATCCTCTAGGGTAGGCTTTACTTCCAATGCGGCCAAGAATCCGCTAGGTACAACCTCAATCTTCATTTTCTGGAAATCCTCACATAACTCATCCTGACTTGTGGCTAGCAACGTACTCACGGTATGGCTTTTCCGGCTCAGAGCGTCGGCTACTACGTTGGCCTTCCCGGGATGGTAATGGATTCCAACATTATAGTCCTTGATCAACTCTAGCCATCTCCTTTGCCTCATATTCAGATCCGACTGGGTGAATATGTACTTAAGGCTCTTATGATCCGTATATACTTCACATCTGTTTCCAATCAGATAGTGACGCCATATCTTCAAAGCATGCACTACGGCGGCTAACTCTAGGTCATGTGTCGGATAATTTTCCTCATGCGGCCTCAACTGCCTTGATGCATAAGCGACGACCTTTCCATTCGCATCGACAAGACACATCCAAGTCCTTGGCGCGATGCGTCACAATAAATATCGAAGCTTTGAGCAACATCCGGTAGAACTAACACCGGTCTTGATGTCAATCGCTTCTTCACTCTGAAATCCTTTCTCACATTACGGCGTCCATGCAAACTTCTTTTCCTTCTTCCAGCAATTGCGTAAGAGGTTTCGCAATTGTCGAGAAGCCTTCGATGAAACGGCGGTAGTATCCCGCCATTCCAAGGAAACTCGAACTGGGTCACGGTCTTGGTGTTCCCAATGTAACACGACTTCCACTTTGCTTGGATCCACGGCGACTCCCTCTGCGGTCATTACATGTCCAAGAAACTCCACCTTGTCCTTCCAAAAATCACACTTGCTGAACTTGGCGAAAAGTTGCTTTGTTCCTTGACTTTTCCAAAACTCGCCTTAAGTGTTCGGCATGTTCATCCTCTGTCTTGGAGTAGATTAGGATATCGTCTATGAACACGACGACAAACTTGTCCAAATATTCCATGAACACCTTATTCATCATATTCATGAAATAAGCTGGCGCATTCGTCAGTCCAAAGGACATAACTGTAAACTCGTAATGTCCATATCTTGACGAGAATGCAGTCTTCGGAATATCTTCTGATCGGATCTTCAACTGATGGTATCCCGATCTCAGATCAATCTTGGAGAAAACTCCGGCTCCTCTTAACTGATCAAACAAATCATCAATCCTGGGTAGCGGATATTTATTCTTCACGGTGACTTCGTTGAGTGCACGGTAGTCGATGCACATTCTGAAACTCCCGTCCTTCTTCTTGACAAACAAAACTGGTGCTCCCCACGGCGACGAACTCGGTCTGATAAATCCTTTATCCATTAACTCTTCCAGCTGTTTCTTCATTTCTACCAACTCCTCGGTAGACATCCGATAGGGTCTCTTTGCTATCGGTCTTGTGCAGTACAAGCTCTATCACAAACTCTATGTCCCTCGTCAAGCGGCATACCGTAGATCTTCGGAAAAACATCTGGGTACTCATTCACTACTTTGGGACATCCTCTATGCTGATTGCCTTGGTACTGTTAACCATCAACTGTCCATCTCTAGCTGCAGTGGCTTGAAATTCCACTTTCTTCCCACACGGGCTCGATCGAGATAGTCCTTCGTCCACAATCCAATACGACCTTGTGCTTGGATAACCAATCCATTCCCAATATAACCTCTAAGGTCCGGGTCTCCAAAATTATAAGGTTTGCTAGGAACTCTATTCCATCTATTAGTATTCTCACCGAACATCCTACTTCCGTTCGGAGTTCGGAACCAGGGTTTGAACTAAAAGCATGCACTTAAGTCTTGCAATTCTCAAGTCATTTCTAGCAGCAAAGCCTTGCGAAACAAACGAATGCGAAGCTCGAGTCAAACAAAATCGCAGGTGTATCGAGTTAACAAGTAACTTACCCAAGACGACGTCCGTAGCATTTTGCAAAGGTGCATCCGCGGGTGACATGGTTGACTCGGCCTCTCACCACTGATGCAGGGTGTGGCTCCTGATCTTTGGCGTCCTAGCTGGGGTGGTTCCTAGATTGAAGCGAATCGGGGTCGCTCTCGCTGTCTTCTTTGGACAGCTGTTGGCAAAGTGTCTGGCTCGTTGCGGTTGTAGCAGCGTCTCACTTGTTCCTGATTGCTCGAGTAAGCGTTTCTAGCGGGGCTGGGTGCAGTAGTTACGATTGGCAGGTCTTGGTGCCGAGGATGGTGCCCTTGTCGCACTCTGCGGGTGGAATCTGAAGAATTGATTTGGTGCAACTCTCAAGCCATTGCGTTCCACTGGCGTGATCCTTCTTTGTTGCATCTCGCGCTTCTGTTTTCATCCAGTTCCTTGCGCTTGTCCTCAAGAATAAGCGCCTTATTCACCAGCTCTTGGAAATCCGGAAAGGTGTGGGTGATCAATCCTACTTGCAATCCCGAGTTAAGTCCCTTCATAAAACGAGGTATGCGGATTTGTCTGCCGCTACATCCTCGGTGCGTAGCGTGCTAAGCTGTGTGAACTTGTTCGTAGTCGACCTTTGGTGATTACCTTGCTTTAGTGCTCTGAACTCCTCCTTCTTAAGGTCCATAATTCCTTCGTGCACGTGATCTTGTCGGAATGCGGTGTGAACTCTTCCCAAGTGATTTCTTGAGGGTTCTCTGCGTGTACGAAGTTCTCCCACCATTCGGTAATTTGTTCCTTCCAACTGATGAGAAGCGTAAAGTACCTTCTCATTCCCTATGCATTGAGCTATGTGTAGCTTCCTCTCAATTGATCTTAACCAATCGTCGGCCTCCAACGGATTGGCATTCCCAGAGAAAGTGGGTGGGTGAGTCCTCATGAACTCTGACAGCCTTGTATTCTCAAGCGTGGTCACGATTAACTTGATTAGCGGTGGCCTGGCGGTGACATGCTGCATTTGTTGCATCATAGCATGCATCAATCGAGTGCAGGCAGCAAGAAACGCTCGAAATTCTGCATATCTAGTGGCGGTGCCGGTGCTCTATCATTGGGGTTTTACATTGGCGAGATCCACTCCCATTGCTTCCAAAGTTCCCACGGGTGTTCACCATCTGTTGATTTGCTCTAGGTTTAGAGATGAGAGGGAAACAAGAATAGACAAGTAATATGGAACTTATGCGGGGCGAAAGGGGTAACTTTAAGGTCCAACTTTATTATTAATAACTTGGTATGGCTGCTTACAATGCCTAAGGGCCTTGCAACACATACTGCACACTCAGCAAACAAAGCAAATCCAAATCGAACTAACTCTGGAGTCAAACGCCTAAAGGGTGACTCTTTATTCTATGACTCGACTCGGCGAAGGAGTCTCACTATAGAACCTATGCTCACTCATCGAAAACCTCCACGGCACGGGTACGGGTCTTTGTGGCATAGGCGTAAACGATTGCCATGTCCAAAGAATCGTGTCCTCTATGGTAGTCGAAGAAGCGGTGTCCTCATCGAGATCCGACTCCTCCGGATCCGGCTCGTGTAGCTCGAAATCTTGGCTCGGGTGCAGTCCGTACAAAGTCATCTCCAACTCGTCAATCCTTCGTAGAAGGTGTGCCACATACTCTTGAGCTTCCCGCCATCTGTTCTTTTCGCCGTGATCTCCTTGCGGGCCTTCAGCAGCTCCTTGCTTGTATTATCTAGTACATCTTCCTGGCGACGACGAATCGTGCCAACTGTGTAGCCGTGGCATTCTCATCCTGAATCGTCTTCGGGTCAAGAAGGTTATCGCTGCGCGGATGATAACGGAACACCGTGCTTTCCAACTCTCTGGCGTGGATACTGGTAATGTGCCGCATTGCTCGTCGTGAAACTTCTTGGATACCCATCTGCATTGTAGATCTCCTGGCAGTGCAGTGTATCGGGCGATTGCCTGGGCCCTTTTTCCTAGCAGGTACCTCAATCCTCACGTCGCAAGCCTTGATCAATCCCGCTTGTCTGATCACTTCCACTTGGTATTGGGGTTTCTCAAAATCTCCGAGAGTCTGAAGCATATGCCAAAGTTCCGCGGCGTGACCAACTCCCAGATCAACGTAGTTGAACTCTTCCTCCATCTGTCACAAGAGTGCTCTACGTAAGAACTCGGAATATTTTTTTTTTTTTTTAATTGTGACAAGGTAAGGGAGAATTTTAGCAAGAGACAAGAAAAGAGAGAAGGGGATAAGTCGAGATGTCATTTCTTGTCTTCACAAATTTTTAGCTTTAGAAAATAGGTTTTATCCTTACTACGACCATTCTAGCTAGGGTTGAGCCTACAGTCAACCTGGCTCTGATACCACCTCTGTCGGGACCCCGAATTTGCAAATCCGGACCCTCTGTGTATTCAGCACTAGTCCAGAACGCGCTTAGTGCACACAGTCTTAACATTGGTAAATATCACAATCATACCAATCGATACTATCAAAGTACTTTATTTAAATAATCAAAGGGTTACTCGACCTTATGGCCAAGTTACAAATATATGCCTTGCAAGGCGAAACTTATTAAAAGAGAAATAACAAGAAATGAAAGTCAAATAAACTTCGTGGCGCCATCCAAAGATACCACAGTAACTGATCGGCTCGCATCCCTAAGTAGACGGGTCCTCTTGGAACTCCTCCTCCGAACCGGCATAGTCTCCTCTTCAAGCGGTATTGTGTTGAGGCAAGGGTGAGTACTTGGTACTCGACAAGTCATGCACAGAATGCAAGCTAATATACTATATGCATGGCTTGGTACAAAGGAATAGCTCAAGGTATATTTGCGATATGACATTTGAAAAGTAATATAAGTAGATTCAAAGCGGTAGAAATAAGTAAAGCATAAATAACTTTTCAAGAAGTTTAGTAAACATTTTCCCCATCCTAAACCATATTCCATCATCTTCTTTGTTAAACCAACCCAACTTTTCAAATCCAAGTTATTTTCAGAAAATCTAACCCTTGACTGTAATTCCCGAGCATTGTCCAGTACCGTGGACTCGGCTATTCAAATAGATTCTACACTCTGCAGAGGTTATGCACTTTACCCACAAGATACAATCCACTCACCACGTACCGTGAATCGCCATACAAGAGTATGCGAATGAGCGATCATAACAAAGCCTTTCGGAAGCCTCAAACAACACAGGTGGTCCTCTCCGGTACGTGCTCTACACCATCCCTTCCCTTAGCCAAGGCGAAGTATGGGACCAACACACCGTTAGATGGGTACCTGGCCACAGCCACGATACGCTCCCCCGTACAATCACACAAACGGTGTAATCGACACCCTGAGGCTCCACAAGTGAGTCCTTAGCGACTTAGTCAACTAGGGCCGTCCCATTCCGACCATGTGGTTGCAAGTATGACCCAGTTCAAAGGCTTGCAAGGTTAAGTCCTTAGAGTGACCAGGGCAAGACTACGAAAAACCAAATCAACACTCCCAATGCCACAATCGGCCCACCTGATTACTCTTGCCACATGCCCTGGCCGAAAATCGTTTATCAAACCCGGTTGATTACCATGCACCACGTGCCATCAACATCACATGATACTTTTCCAAAACAGGTTCAATATATCATTAAGTCAATATTAGCATTTGATTATCCAAAATCATGTCATGAACACGTAGCAGGTCTAAGCAGTATACTACAACGATCTAAACCCATGTTGGCAATTTAATAATGTCCAACTAGTAAACCACAACTAGGGTGACAAAGGGTCATGGCACATACTTAAGTAATCAAGGTGTCATATATCAAATTGGTATTTATCTAACCCCCAGGTTTAAACCAAATATTTTTCTAATTGAACTAGCATGCAATAATTTAAATCAAAATAGATTTCGAAATAGGATCAACATGGTCAAAGCACAACTTGCCTTCAAAAAGCACTTGCTCTTGGTCTTGAGTTGGATCCTGAGTCAATACTTCTCCTTCGAATCCCTCCGGCACTTCAACGTCTACTCGTAAAGCGTGCAAATAGCAAATACACAAATAAACACTATGCAAAAAGATCCCAAAACTCCAAATAAAATCCATAAACAGAGAGAACATAATTTTCTGGATTTTTAGAAACTGGAATCGTCAAATTTGGAGTTAAAACGCAAAAGTTATGATTATTTAAAGTTTAAATAATCAATTAAATAATTTTGCAGAGAAAAACTTTAGTCCAAAAATTAAATAAAATTTATATTTAGGTAGAGCTCATTTTTCTACAAATTTAGAAATTTGAATCGCTCAAATCGGAGTTGAAACGCAAAAGTTATAAGCGTTTGAAGTTTGAAACTAAATTTGAAATCATTATTCGAATTAATAAATCATTTTCTTTTTCGGAAATTAATTATTGCGTCAGCATGGACACGTGGCAGCTCCTGATTGGCCTGCTGACGTCAGCCGGTCCATGGGCTCGGTCCACGCTCGGCTCGGGTCCACGGTGGACTCGGTCCACGGCTCACGTGACTGACATGTGGGCCCACTCGGGTGACGTCATCGCTGACGTCAGCGGGGCTCAGCCCACGGCGCTGACAGGTGGGACCCACTGTGACGTCATGGGTGACGTCAGCGCTTGGCTGGGTTAGCCACTGACATGCGGGCCCTCTGACACGCGGGCCCCGCGTGTCAGCGTCACACGCACGCGCGCGTGGACGGCGCTGACCGCGTCGGTCCAACTTCCCGACACGTGGCGCAATCACGACCGTTGATTTGAAAATCAACGGCGCGGATTAGATCCAGGGTTAACACGTTGAAACTACTCGATGCTCGTGGGCCGTTCGATCTAGATCGGACGGTCCAGATCTAATCCTATAATCGCCTTTGCATAAAGACGTGGCGATTGTGAACCGCTGGATCTTGATCCAGCGGTCCGCATCTAATCGGGTTTCTAGGGTTTGGGAAACACGTGAACTCACCGCTGCCGTCCGATCTGGATCCAACGGTGCACGGCTTCGGGACGGCGATGGCACGCGGCGGCGCTGGCTTGACCGAGACGGACGACGACCTTGCCGTCGGCGCTTCGCGCGCGCTCCGGCGAAGTGAGGGTACTCGAACGCTGCCTCGTCTTGGGGAATCCGGACCGGGCTTGATGACGGCGGAGGACGACGGACGGCAGCAATATCGGCGTTTAATCGCGGCGAACAGACTTCCAACTCCGGCGAGCAATAACGGCGAGACGGTGGGGATCCTAGCGGCGCGAGCTAGGTTTCCGGAACGGCGTGGGATGGCGATCCTCGGTATGCCGGGCATTAAATAGCCTCGGCGTCTGCGGTAAAACGGAGACCTAGCTCTCACGGCGGCGGACACGGCGGCGAGTCGGCTTCGGACTTCGGGCGGAGACGATGAAATCGTGGCCGTCCACGTGGCACAACCAACGGCCACGATCGCGCGGCGGCCGTCGTCCGGACCCGGCTTCAGTCTGGTCGGACGGATCTCGGTAGTTGGATCTTGATCCAACGGTTGGGATTGATTAGGGTTAGGAGTGGGTTCGGTCGAGTCAATCGGCTCGGTCGGACTCGAGTCCGACTTCGGTCGGATGAACAAGATTTGACCCGAGTTGGATTTTCCAGTAATTAATATTTAAAATAATTCAAGAATTCATTTAATTCATTAAAAATAGCAAATGACTCAGAAAAATTCTAAAAATTCGGAAAATATTTTGGATCATTTTGGACTCAAATAAAATATTTCCAACAAAAATTTATTTGCAAAATTAAATTCTTTAATTATTTCAAAATGGAATAAATTCAAATAAATTCCAAATAAATCCAAATAAATTCCAGAAAATTCCAAAAATTCACCAAAGTGCCAAATCACACATGAATTTAAGAAAAGCAAAATTTTGGGGTGTTACAAACCTCCCCCCCTTAATAGAATCTCGTCCCCGAGATTCAGGGCTCACTAAAGGAATAGGTTTGGAAATTCTTTCTTCAAATCCTCTTCGCTCCCAAGTCGCTTCACTTTCTTCATGGTTGCTCCTTGAACTCTGAGAATCGGGTTGACTTGTTTCTAGTTTCTCGATCCATTGTGTCTAGAATCCTCACGGGATGCTCCTTATAAGTCAAATCTTCTTGCAACTCAATTGACTCTAGCGATGTCTGCTCTCGGGAACTCGGAGACACTTCTTTAAGCGGGACACATGGAATACGCCGTGTACTCACGCTAACTTTGTGGCAACTCCGGTGATAAGCAACCGCCTCTGCGGCTCAAAATCTTAAATGGTCCAACATAGCAGGGTGCAAGTTTCCCTTTGGCATGGAACCTCTTAACTCCCCGAGGCGTAACTCGAGGTATACAAAGTCTTACGGTTCAAAACTCAAATCTCGGCGACGATTGTCAAGATAACTCTTTTGTCGTGATTGGGCTATCTTCAACCTTTCCCTAATCATAGCGACCGCTCTTGACCTCTTGAAGAATATCAGGCCCAAAGACACGGCGCTCGGTCTCATTCCAATTCAATGGCGTCCCGAAGCGGGTCGACCATACAAAGGCCTCAAAGGTGACATCGTAAACTAGCACGATAACTATTGTTGTAATCGAACTCGGCATACGGCAAACTTTTATCCCAAGAGGTAGCATAAGCCAATGCACAAGCTCTTAACATATCCTCCAGAATCTGGTTGACTCTTTCGGTCTGCCCATCCGTCTGTGGATGATAAGCTGTACTGAAGTTCAAACGGGTCCCCATGGCTTCATGCAACTTATTCCAGAACCTTGAGGTAAATTGGGTACCTCTGTCCGATACAATCCTCTTTGGCACTCCGTGCAAACAGACAATCCTGATCATGTACAATTCTGCTAATTTATCTCCCGAGTAGGTGGTCTTCACGGGGATAAAATGGGCTACTTTAGTCAAGCGATCCACTATAACCCATATGGAGTCATAACCTCCTTGAGTCTTCGGCAAACCGGTAATGAAATCCATTCCGATTTCCTCCCACTTCCACTCAGGTATCTTCGGTAATTTGTAGCAATCCCGCTGGTCTCGGATGCATTGCCTTGTCTCGATGGCATACGTCGCACAATGCAACATGCTCGGCAACTTCACGTTTCATACTCGGCCACCAGAATCTCTCCTTCAGATCCTGATACATCTTGGCGCTTCCAGGATGAATTGAGTACTTAGAGTCATGGGCTTCTTCCAAAATCAGTTGCTTTAACTCCTTTTTGTTAGGCACACAAATGCGATCCTTCATCCACAACGTGCCTTGCTCATCCAACTTGAAGTCCTCTGCCTTGCCTTCCTCCTTGATGGACTTAATCCTGCGGATCTTGTCATCATCCTTCTGTCCTTCTCGGATCTGATCCTCTAGGGTAGGCTTTACTTCCAATGCGGCCAAGAATCCGCTAGGTACAACCTCAATCTTCATTTTCTGGAAATCCTCACATAACTCATCCTGACTTGTGGCTAGCAACGTACTCACGGTATGGCTTTTCCGGCTCAGAGCGTCGGCTACTACGTTGGCCTTCCCGGGATGGTAATGGATTCCAACATTATAGTCCTTGATCAACTCTAGCCATCTCCTTTGCCTCATATTCAGATCCGACTGGGTGAATATGTACTTAAAACTCTTATGATCCGTATATACTTCACATCTGTTTCCAATCGAGATAGTGACGCCATATCTTCAAAGCATGCACTACGGCGGCTAACTCTAGGTCATGTGTCGGATAATTTTCCTCATGCGGCCTCAAGCGCCTTGATGCATAGCGGCGACCTTTCCATTCTGCATCGGCACACATCCAAGTCCTTGGCGCGATCGTCACAATAAATATCGAAGCTTTGAGCAACATCCGGTAGAACTAACACGGTCTTGATGTCAATCGCTTCTTCAGCTCTGAAATCCTTTCTCACATTACGGCGTCCATGCAAACTTCTTTTCCTTCTTCAGCAATTGCGTAAGAGGTTTCGCAATTGTCGAGAAGCCTTCGATGAAACGGCGGTAGTATCCCGCCATTCCAAGGAAACTCCGAATCTGGGTCACAGTCTTCGGCTGTTCCCAATGTAACACAGCTTCCACTTTGCTTGGATCCACGGCGACTCCCTCTGCGGTCATTACATGTCCAAGAAACTCCACCTTGTCCTTCCAAAAATCACACTTGCTGAACTTGGCGAAAAGTTGCTGTTCCCTCAGCTTTTCCAAAACTCGCCTTAAGTGTTCGGCATGTTCATCCTCTGTCTTGGAGTAGATTAGGATATCGTCTATGAACACGACGACAAACTTGTCCAAATATTCCATGAACACCTTATTCATCATATTCATGAAATAAGCTGGCGCATTCGTCAGTCCAAAGGACATAACTGTAAACTCGTAATGTCCATATCTTGACGAGAATGCAGTCTTCGGAATATCTTCCGATCGGATCTTCAACTGATGGTATCCCGATCTCAGATCAATCTTGGAGAAAACTCCGGCTCCTCTTAATCGATCAAACAAATCATCAATCCTGGGTAGCGGATATTTATTCTTCACGGTGACTTCGTTGAGTGCACGGTAGTCGATGCACATTACGAAACTCCCGTCCTTCTTCTTGACAAACAAAGCGGTGCTCCCCACGGCGACGAACTCGGTCGATAAATCCTTTATCCATTAACTCTTCCATTTGTTTCTTCATTTCTACCAACTCCTCGGTAGACATCCGATAGGGTCTCTTTGCTATCGGTCTTTGTGCATACAAGCTCTATCACAAACTCTATGTCCCTCGCCTGGCGGCATACGAGGTAGATCTTCGGGAAAAACATCTGGGTACTCATTCACTACTTGGGACATCCTCTATGCCGATTGCCTTGGTATCGTTAACCATCAACTGTCCATCTCTAACTGCAGTGGCTTGAAATTCCACTTTCTTCCCACACGGGCTCTCGATCGAGATAGTCCTTCGTCCACAATCCAATACTGACCTTGTGCTTGGATAACCAATCCATTCCCAATATAACCTCTAAGGTGCTGGTCTCCAAAATTATAAGGTTTGCTAGGAACTCTATTCCATCTATTAGTATTCTCACCGGAACATCCTACTTCCGTTCGGAGTTCGGAACCAGGGGTTTGAACTAAAAGCATGCACTTAAGTCTTACAATTCTCAAGTCATTTCTAGCAGCAAAGCCTTGCGAAACAAACGAATGCGAAGCTCCAGAGTCAAACAAAATCAAGCAGGTGTATCGAGTTAACAAGTAACTTACCCAATCTGACGTCAGTAGCATTTTGCGGTGCATCTGCGGTGACATGGTTGACTCGGCCTCTCACCACTGATGCAGGGTGTGGCTCTGGTCTTTGGCGTCCTAGCTGGGTGGTTCCTAGATTGAAGCGGGCGGGAGTCGCTCTGCTGTCTTCTTTGGACATTTGTTGGCAAAGTGTCCTGGCTCGTTGCGGTTGTAGCGGCGTCTCCTTTGTTCCTGTTGTTGCTGGAGTAAGCGTTTCTAGCGGTGAAGTGCAGTAGTTCTGATTGGCAGGTCTTGGTGCTGGGGATGGTGCCCTTGTCGCACTCTGCGGGTGGAATCTGAAGAATTGATTTGGTGCAACTCTCAAACGCTGTTGCGTTCCCTGGCGTGATCCTTGCTGTTGCATCCTGCGCTTCCTGTTTTCATCCAGTTCCTTGCGCTTGTCCTCAAGAATAAGCGCCTTATTCACCAGCTCTTGGAAATCTGGAAAGGTGTGGGTGATCAATCCTACTTGCAATCCTGAGTTAAGTCCCTTCATAAAACGAGGTATGCGGATTTGTCTGTCGCTACATCCTCGGTGCGTAGCGTGCTAAGCTGTGTGAACTTGTTCAGGTAGTCGACCACCGGTGATTACCTTGCTTTAGTGCTCTGAACTCCTCCTTCTTAAGGTCCATAATTCCTTCAGCACGTGATCTTTGTCGAATGCATTTGTGAACTCTTCCCAAGTGATTTCTTGAGGGTTCTCTGCGTGGCACGAAGTTCTCCCACCATTCGTGTTGTTCCTTCCAACTGATGAGAAGCGTAAAGTACCTTCTCATTCCCTATGCATTGAGCTATGTGTAGCTTCCTCTCAATTGATCTTAACCAATCGTCGGCCTCCAACGGATTGGCATTCCCAGAGAAAGTGGGTGGGTGAGTCCTCATGAACTCTGACAGCCTTGTATTCTGGCGTGGTCCCTGATTAACTTGATTAGCAGTGGCCTGAGCGGTGACATGCTGCATTTGTTGCATCATAGCATGCATCAACTGAGTCTGGGCAGCAAGAAACGCTCCGAAATTCTGCATATCTAGTGGCGGTGCTGGTGCTCTATCATTGGGGTTTTCTGTTGGGCGAGATCCACTCCCATTGCTTCCAAAGTTCCCACGGGTGTTCACCATCTGTTGATTTGCTCTAGGTTTAGAGATGAGAGGGAAACAAGAATAGACAAGTAATATGGAACTTATGCGGGGCGAAAGGGGTAACTTTAAGGTCCAACTTTATTATTAATAACTTGGTATGGCTGCTTACAATGCCTAAGGGCCTTGCAACACATACTGCACACTCAGCAAACAAAGCAAATCCAAATCGAACTAACTCTGGAGTCAAACGCCTAAAGGGTGACTCTTTATTCTATGACTCGACTCGGCGAAGGAGTCTCACTATAGAACCTATGCTCACTCATCGAGAAAACCTCCACGGCCTGGGTACGGGTGCTGTGGCATAGGCGCGAAACGATTGCCATGTCCAAAGAATCGTGTCCTCTATGGTAGTCGAAGAAGCGGTGTCCTCATCGAGATCCGACTCCTCTGGATCTGGCTCGTGTAGCTCAAATCTTGGCTCGGAGTGCAGGTCCGTACAAAGTCATCTCCAACTCGTCAATCCTTCGTAGAAGGTGTGCCACATACTCTTGAGCTTCCCGCCATCTGTTCTTTTCTGTCGTGATCTCCTTGCGGGCCTTCTGTAGCTCCTTGCTTGTATTATCTAGTACATCTTCCTGGGCGACGACGAATCGTGCCAACTGTGTAGCCGTGGCATTCTCATCCTGAATCGTCTTCGGGTCAAGAAGGTTATCGCTGCGCGGATGATAACGGAACACCGTGCTTTCCAACTCTCTGGCGTGGATACTGGTAATGTGCCGCATTGCTCGTCGTGAAACTTCTTGGATACCCATCTGCATTGTAGATCTCCTGGCAGTGCAGTGTATCGGGCGATTGCCTGGGCCCTTTTTCCTAGCAGGTACCTCAATCCTCACGTCGCAAGCCTTGATCAATCCCGCTTGTCTGATCACTTCCACTTGGTATTGGGGTTTCTCAAAATCTCCGAGAGTCTGAAGCATATGCCAAAGTTCCGCGGCGTGACCAACTCCCAGATCAACGTAGTTGAACTCTTCCTCCATCTGTCACAAGAGTGCTCTACGTAAGAACTCGGAATATTTTTTTTTTTTTTAATTGTGACAAGGTAAGGGAGAATTTTAGCAAGAGACAAGAAAAGAGAGAAGGGGATAAGTCGAGATGTCATTTCTTGTCTTCACAAATTTTTAGCTTTAGAAAATAGGTTTTATCCTTACTACGACCATTCTAGCTAGGGTTGAGCCTACAGTCAACCTGGCTCTGATACCACCTCTGTCGGGACCCCGAATTTGCAAATCCGGACCCTCTGTGTATTCAGCACTAGTCCAGGAACGCGCTAGTGCACACAGTCTTAACATTGGTAAATATCACAATCATACCAATCGATACTATCAAAGTACTTTATTTAAATAATCAAAGGGTTACTCGACCTTATGGCCAAGTTACAAATATATGCCTTGCAAGGCGAAACTTATTAAAAGAGAAATAACAGCAGCGGAAAGTCAAATAAACTTCGTGGCGCCATCCAGTATACCACAGGCAACTGACTGGGCTCGCATCCCTAAGTAGACGGGTCCTCTTGGAACTCCTCCTCCGAAACTGGCATAGTCTCCTCTTCAACTGGTATTGTGTTGAGGCAAGGGTGAGTACTTGGTACTCAGCAAGTCATGCACAGAATGCAAGCTAATATACTATATGCATGGCTTGGTACAAAGGAATAGCTCAAGGTATATTTGCAGTAAACAGCATTTGAAAAGTAATATAAGTAGATTCGAAAGCAGTAGAAATAAGTAAAGCATAAATAACTTTTCAAGAAGTTTAGTAAACATTTTCCCCATCCTAAACCATATTCCATCATCTTCTTTGTTAAACCAACCCAACTTTTCAAATCCAAGTTATTTTCAGAAAATCTAACCCTTGACTGTAATTCCCGAGCATTGTCCAGTACCGTGGACTCGGCTATTCAAATAGATTCTACACTCTGCAGAGGTTATGCACTTTACCCACAAGATACAATCCACTCACCACGTCAGCCGTGAATCGCCATACAAGAGTATGCGAATGAGCGATCATAACAAAGCCTTTCGGAAGCCTCAAACAACACAGGTGGTCCTCTCCGGTACGTGCTCTACACCATCCCTTCCCTTAGCCAAGGCGAAGTATGGGACCAACACACCGTTAGATGGGTACATGGCCACAGCCACGATACGCTCCCCCGTACAATCACACAAACGGTGTAACTGACACCCTGAGGCTCCACAAGTGAGTCCTTAGCGACTTAGTCAACTAGGGCCGTCCCATTCCAGCCATGTGGTTGCAAGTATGACCCAGTTCAAAGGCTTGCAAGGTTAAGTCCTTAGAGTGACCAGGGCAAGACTACCCGAAAAACCAAATCAACACTCCCAATGCCACAACTGGCCCACCTGATTACTCTTGCCACATGCCCCGGTCGAAAACTGTTTATCAAACCCCAGTTGATTACCATGCACCACGTGCCATCAACATCACATGATACTTTTCCAAAACAGGTTCAATATATCATTAAGTCAATATTAGCATTTGATTATCCAAAATCATGTCATGAACACGTAGTGTGTCTAAGCAAAGATACTACAACGATCTAAACCCATGTTGGCAATTTAATAATGTCCAACTAGTAAACCACAACTAGGGTGACAAAGGGTCATGGCACATACTTAAGTAATCAAGGTGTCATATATCAAATTGGTATTTATCTAACCCCCAGGTTTAAACCAAATATTTTTCTAATTGAACTAGCATGCAATAATTTAAATCAAAATAGATTTCGAAATAGGATCAACATGGTCAAAGCACAACTTGCCTTCAAAAAGCACTTGCTCTTGGTCTTGAGTTGGATCCTGAGTCAATACTTCTCCTTCGAATCCCTCCCAAGACTTCAACGTCTACTCGTAAAAGCGTGCAAATAGCAAATACACAAATAAACACTATGCAAAAAGATCCCAAAACTCCAAATAAAATCCATAAACAGAGAGAACATAATTTTCTGGATTTTTAGAAACTAGAATAAATCAAATTTGGAGTTAAAACGCAAAAGTTATGATTATTTAAAGTTTAAATAATCAATTAAATAATTTTGCAGAGAAAAACTTTAGTCCAAAAATTAAATAAAATTTATATTTAGGTAGAGCTCATTTTTCTACAAATTTAGAAATTTGAATCGCTCAAATCGGAGTTGAAGCATAAAAGTTATAAGCGTTTGAAATTTGAAACTAAATTTGAAATCATTATTCGAATTAATAAATCATTTTCTTTTGGAAATTAATTATTGCGTCGGCATGGACACGTGGCAGCTCCTGATTGGCCTGCGGCGTCGGCGATCCATGGGCTCGGTCCACGCTCGGCTCGGGTCCACGGTGGACTCGGTCCACGGCCACGTGGATCGACATGTGGGCCCACTCGGGTGACGTCATCGGCCCGACGTCGTGGGGCTCACCACGGCCGACAGTGGGACCTTTGTGACGTCATGGGTGACGTCGGCGCTTAGCTGGGTTAGCCAGCGACATGCGGGCCCTCGACACGCGGGCCAGCGTGTCGGCGTCTACACGCCTGCCAGCGCGTGGGCGGCGGCCGCGTCGGTCCAACTTCCCGACACGTGGCGCCAATCACGACCGTTGATTTGAAAATCAGCGGCGCGGATTAGATCCAGGGTTAACACGTTGAAACTACTCGATGCTCGTGGGCGCTCGATCTAGATCGGACGGTCCGATCTAATCCTATAATCGCCTTTGCTACGACGCGTGGCGATTGTGAACCGTTGGATCTTGATCCAGCGGTCGAATCTAATCGGGTTTCTAGGGTTTGGGAAACACGTGAACTCACCGCTTGCCGTCCGATCTGGATCCAACGGTGCACGGCTTCGGGACGGCGATGGCACGCGGCGGCGCTGGCTTGACCGAGACGGGGCGGCGACCTTGCCGTCGGCGTTTACGGCGCTCCGGCGAAGTGAGGTACTCGAACGCGTCTCGTCTTGGGGAATCTGGATGCGGGCTTGATGGCGGAGGGCGGCGGACGGCGGCAATATCGGCGTTTAATCGCGGCGAACAGACTTCCAACTCCGGCGAGCAATAACGGCGAGACGGTGGGGATCCTAGCGGCGCGAGCTAGTTTCCGGAACCGGCGTGGGATGGCGATCCTCGGGGTATGCCGGGCATTAAATAGCCTCGGCGTCTGGTGCGTAAAAACGGAGACCTAGCTCTCCGCGGCGGACACGCGGCGGAGTCGGCTTCGGACTTCGGGCGGAGACGATGAAATCGTGGCCGTCCCACGTGGCACAACCAACGGCCACGATCGCGGGCGCGGCCGGGTCGGTCCGGACACGGCTTCAGTGCAGGTCGGACGGATCTCGGCCGTTGGATCTTGATCCAACGGTTGGGATTGATTAGGGTTAGGAGTGGGTTCGGTCGAGTCAATCGGCTCGGTCGGACTCGAGTCCGACTTCGGTCGGATGAAACGATTACTTGACCCGAGTTGGATTTTCGGTAATTAATATTTAAAATAATTCCCAGTAATTCATTTAATTCATTAAAAATAGCAAATGACTCAGAAAAATTCCAGAAAAATTCTGGAAAATATTTTGGATCATTTTGGACTCAAATAAAATATTTCCAACAAAAATTTATTTGCAAAATTAAATTCTTTAATTATTTCAAAATGGAATAAATTCAAATAAATTCCAAATAAATCCAAATAAATTCCAGAAAATTCCAAAAATTCACCAAAGTGCCAAATCACACATGAATTTAAGAAAAGCAAAATTTTGGGGTGTTACACTTCCTCAGTTTGTTCTTCTTGGACCATGCTGGCATTTCCGATAGGAGGCAAATCATCAAATTGATTGTACTCTTCCTCATCTACTACATTCTTGACTCCAACAATCCTCCTTTTTCCCTGAACAACTATGTGGCGCTTCTTGTTGGACGGGTCGGTAACATAGAAGACTTGAACAACTTGATTTGCGAGCACGAATGGTTCATCTTGGTATCCGACACGTTCGAGGTCCACAGTAGTGATGCCGTACTTGTCAACCTTCACGTGCTGGAGGTGGACACAATGACACCGAAATAGTGGGATCTTGAAAAGTATGTAGTCAAGCTCCCAAATCTCCTCTATGAACCCATAGTAGGAGCTCCTCGTTGACCCAGTGGTACTGAACACATCTATGCGGACCCCGCTATTCTGGTTTGTGCTCTTCAAATCCTGATCTATCGTGTAAAATGTGTACCCATTTAAGTCGTATCCTTTCCATGTGACAACTGTAAAAGCTGGGCCTTTTGCCAACCATGTTAGGGTGTCATATGACGAGCTCCCAGTGATGGGTCGCTCCTTGAACCAATTGTTGAACTGAGGTTATGTTGTCTCGTGATCCAAGACTCCTATCGTGCTGGATTCTCTTGCCTTAGCCATTGCTTGTTCTCGACGATATACGGGGACACTACAGCCATGTGTTGTAGAACCGTGAAATGGGCTTGAGCACACTCAACCGGATCAAGCGTGATTGCTTTCCTTCCGATGGTCCCGATACCCTGGAGCCTCCCCTCATGGCGAGATTGAGGCACACCTATTGATTGGGCCTGAGCCATGTAATCGACGCAGAACTCGACGACCTCTTCGGTTGCATAACCTTCGACAATGTTACCCTCCGGACGAGATCGATTTCGTACATAAGACTTAAGAATTCCCATATACCTCTCGAACGGGTACATGCTACGTAGGAACACGGGCCCGCACATCTTTATCTCTATCACAAGGTGAACAACGAGATGGACCATGGTATCAAAAAATGACGGAGGGAAATAAATCTCAAGATTACATAGAGTCATCACCACCTCAGCCTGCAGAGCATCTAGTCCTTCGGGATCGATGACCTTCTGAGAGATTGTGTCAAAGAAATAACATAGCCTCGTGATTGTCTCTCGGACCTTGAATGGCAAAATACTTCTAATTGCAATAGGGAGCATTTGTGTCATCAACACATGACAATCATGAGACTTCATGCCAATTAATTTTAAATCTTGCATTGAAACAAGTCTCTTCATGTTGGACGAGTAGCCGGACGGAACTTTCACACCATGCAAGCACTGACACAGTTCAATTCTTTCGGCCTTTGACAGAGTGTAACAAGCTGGTTCGCAATACGTACCGCCTTTAACGGTCTCTTTCGGTGCTAACTTAGGTCTTATGCCCATATCGACTAAGTCAAGCCATGCGTTGATACCATCCTTTGTTTTGCCCTTAATGTTTAGTAGGAGACCAATCAGGCTATCACAGACATTCTTCTCCACGTGCATGACATCGATGCAGTGGCGAACTTTTAGGTGCTCCCAGTAAGGTATGTCCCAAAAGATTGATCTCTTCTTCCACAAGCTCTTCTCACGGGTCGACCTTGCTTTACGTCCCTTTCCATGTGTAACATCCAAATCCTTAACAAAGTCATGAACATCTCTCCCGCTAAAAGGCCTTGGAGCTGAACCGTTTTCGTTTGTCCCGTCGAATAGTTTCTTCATCTTGCGATATGGGTGTTTCCTCCCAAGGAACTGTAACACCCCAATTTTTTGCTTTTCATGAATTTAAATAAGATTTGGCACTTTTATGAATTTTTGGAATTTTCTGAAATTTATTTGGATTTATTTGGAATTTATTTGAATTTATTCCCTTTTGAAATAATTAAAGAATTTAATTTTGCAAATAAAATTTTGTTGGAAATATTTTATTTGAGTCCAAAATGTTCCAAAATATTTTCTAGAATTTTTCTGGAATTTTTCTGAGTGTTTTGCTCTTTTTAATGAATTAAATGAATTTCTGGGAATTAATTTGATTATTTAATCGCTGGAAAAACCCAAACCGGGTTTTACTGTTCATCCGACCGAGCCCAAACCCGAGTCAGACTCGAGTCCGACCCGAGCCGCGTTCGAGCCGAACCCGAGTCCAACCTAACCTAAACCGCGTGACCGTTGGATCAAGATCCAACGGCCACGATCACGCCACGTCACCTGAGCCCGACTCCTACCAAGCCAGCAAAGTCACCGAGCCGGACCCGAGCCCAAACTCCGTGACCGTTGGATCTAGATCCAACGGCTCACATTAAGCCACGTCACCCAATCCGAATCCATCGTGTTCTCCGCGATTTTCACGGACGCCGAGGGGCCTATTTAATGCGCCGCCAATGCCATCGTGTTCTCCGTTTCCTTGCGCACCCGTAGCCCTAACTCACCGAGCTCAAGCCGCCGTGGTTGCGCCGCAATCGCTCGCCGTAGTTGCGTTAGGGTTCCGCCGCGGTTAGGCATCGTTTCCGCCGCCGTTGAGTCCAGATCCGGAACCGCAAGGTCAAGCCGCGTCGGAGAGTACCATCCACTTCGCCGAAGAGGCCCCGCAACGCCGTTGCCGTGGTCGTCGTCCTCGTCTCCGGTGAGCCAGCTCCGCCGCACGCCATCGCCGCCGCTCGAGCTCCACCAACCGTCCGATCAAGATCCAAGGGCCCAGATTCGTCCACGTCATCCCCGGTAAAATCTCACGTGTTAATCTCTAGATCTATTTCCAGCCGTTGGATCTAGATCCAACGGTTTATATCATGCCACGTAGCCGTAGCTGCACCGTGCTAGGATTTATCTCAGCCGTTAGATCTAGATCGTACGGCTAGCGTTAACCCATGTTATAGCGTTAGATTAGATCTTGACCGTCCGATCAAGATCGAACGGTACAGATTAGCCGAGTAGTTTTCCTTTTGCGTTAAACCAGATCCGATCTGGGCCGTTGATTTTCAAATCAACGGCCGAGATCTAGCCACGTGGCTAGGAGGCTGACCGTCGCGGTCAGCGTGGTCACGCCGGTCGCCGCTGACGTCAGCCGTGACGTCACGTGGGGCCCGCGTGTCAGCGGCTCAGCCGAACCACACCATGATGTCACTGTTGACGTCATGGTGGGGCCCAGCTGTCAGCCGTCCCTCAGCCGAGCGGATGACATCATCGCTGACGTCATCCAATGGGGCCCACATGGTAGTGAGACATGTACTCGTGGACCGGGTCCACGGTGGACCCAAACCGAACCATGGACCACGTCCATGGACCGGCTGACGCAATAAATCGATTTTTCAATAGAAAAATAATTTGGTGGAAAATCAAAATCCATGCTGACGTCATGCTGACGTTATTATTCGGTTTTTCAGTATAAAAATAAATGAATTAATTTGGATTATTGATTTAATTGAATTTTGAAACTTCAAACGCTTATAACTTTTGCAATTTAATTCCGATTTGAGTGATTCAAATTTCTAAATTTTCATAAAATTGAGATCTACCTAATGGTGAATTTTATTTAATTTTTTGACCAAAGTTTTTCTCTGTAATATTATTTAATTGATTATTTAAACTTTAAACGCTTGTAACTTTTGCGTTTTAACTCCGATTTTGCCGATTCAAATTCCTAAAAATTCATAAAATTATGCTCTCTCTGTTTATGGACTTCATTTGGATGTTTGGACACTTTTTATCTACTTTTTATTTATTTATTGCTATTTGCACGCTTTACGAGTAGACGTTGAAGTGCAGAAGGTTTCGAAGGTGAAGTGTTGACCCAGGAGCCAGCTCAAGACCAAGAGCAAGTACTCTTTGAAGGCAAGTTGTGCTTTGACCATGTTGATCCCATTTTCAAATTAATTTGGTTTAAATTATTGCATGCTTGTTTAATTAAGAAAATACTTTGTTTAATTCTGGGAAACTAGATAAATGCCAAATTGCTGTATGACACCTTGGTTAATTAAATATGTGCCATGACCCCTTGTCACCCTAGTTGTGGATTATTAGTTGGACATTATTAAAATTGCCAACATGGGTGGTTAGACCGACGTAGTATGCTTAGCCTTGCCACGTGAAACGTTTTGGACAATTAAATGCTAATTTTGACTTAATGAGATATTGCACTTGTTTTTTAGAGAAGTATCATGTGTTATGATTGTCGATGGCATGTGGTGCATGGTAATCAACTGGGGGCTTTGATAAATAGATTTCGACCGGGGCATGTGGCAAGAATGATCGGGCGGGCAAGTTGTGGCACCGGGAACGTTGATTTGGTTCTTCGGGTAGTCTTGCCCTGGTCACCCTAAGGACTTAACCTTGCAAGCCTTTTGAACTGAGTCAAATGTGCAACCACATGTCTGTAATGGGATGGACCTAATTGATTAAGTTGCTAATAACGTACCTGTGGGACCTCGGGGTGTCAACTATACCTTTTGTGTAGTTGTACGGGGGAGCGTACCGAGGCTGCGGCCTGGTACCCATTTAACGGTGGATTGGCCTAAACTTCGCCTTCGCTAAGGGAAGGGTTAGAGTGCAATCACCGGGGAGGACCACTTGTGCTGTTAGAAGTTTCCGAAAGACTTTATTATGGACACTCGCCTTTGTGGCGTTTGGCTGTATCTTGTGGGTAAGGTGCATAACCTCTGCAGAGTGTAAAATCTATTCAAATAGCCGTGTCCGCGGCATTGGACATTGCTCGGGAATTACAGTCAAGGGTTAGACTTTCTTGAAAATAACTTGGACTTGGAAGGTTTAGTTTGGTTTAATAATGACATTGATGGAAATGTGGATTAAGAATGGGAAAGATGTTTATTTAACTCCTGGAAAAGTTATTGATCTTATACTTGTTTCTACTACTTTCGAATCTACTTACGCTACTTGTCAAATGTTGTTTTACTGCAATTATACCCTGAGCTATCCCTTTGTACTAAGCCATGCATGTAGTATATTAGTTGCATTCTGTGCATGACTTGCTGAGTACCAAGTACTCACCCTTGCCACAATACAACACCAGTTGAAGAAGAGTCTATACCAGCTTTGGAGGAGGAGCTCCAAGAGGAACCGTCTAACTAGGGAGCGAGCCCAGTCAGTTGCCTGTGGTATACTGGATGGCGCCACGAAGTTATCTTATTTTCCGCTGCTGTTATTTCTCTTTTATTAAGTTTTCGCCCTGCGTGGCGTATATTTGTAACTTGACCTTAAGGTCGAGCAACCAGCTTGGTTAACTAATTAAAGTATCTTATTAATTCGTTGAGTATGATTGTGATATTTACCAATGTTGAGACTGTGTGCACTAGCGTGTTCCTGGACTAGTGCTGAATAAACAGAGGGTCCGGATTTGCAAATTCGGGTCCCGACAGGAACCTACGGTGACGCATGTACACGGTTTTACGCGAGTGATTCAGCCACACACTCTCAGTATCGTCTAGGCAGTGAGTGCAAGCTTTGGCACCTTTTGCACTCTGGCCCGACATGTTAGCAAGTGCAGGGTAATCATTTATGGTGCAGAATAATAAGCAGTGCAAAGTGAAGTTCTCTCGTTTGTATGCATCCCAAACCTGTACCCCAGGAACCCACAATGTTTTTAGATCTTCCACCAATGGAGCTAGGTACACATCAATATCGTTCCCAGGTTGTTTCGGTCCTTGGATAAGCACGGACAATAAAATGTACTTCCGCTTCATACACAACCAAGGAGAAAGGTTGTAGATACAAAGATTCACGGGCCAAGTGCTATGCCGGCTACTCATGTTACCGAAAGGATTCATTCCATCTGTACTAAGTCCAAACCTTATATTCCTCATCTCTGCAGCGAATTCTTCATACCTCCTATCAATGTTTCTCCACTGGGTGGAGTCAGCAGGGTGTCTTAGCATTCCATCGTTCTTACGCTTCTCGGAATGCCAACACAGCAGTTTTGCCTCCTTTGGGTTAGCGAACAAATGCTTCAATCGAGGAATTAGAGGCAGATACCATGCCATCTTAGCAGGAGTTCCTTTCTTCACCTCCTCATCTGAATGACTCTTACGCTTGTACCGGGATGCATTGCACACCGGACATATATGCAAGTTTGCGTACTCTTTGCGGTATAGGATACAGTCGTTTGAACATGCATGTATTCTTTCTACCTCCATTCCCATGGGACAAAGAACTTTCTTGGCTTTGTAGGTTGTTGTCGGCAACTCGTTTCCCTCACGAAAGCATGTCGCCAATAGACGTAATAGTGCTATGAAACTCTTGTCGACCAACCGTTGCTTGCCTTCAATTTCAGCGATTCAAGCACGGATGACAACCTTGTGTATTTCACCTTGCAACCAGCAAACAAAGGTTTCTTCGAGTCCTCCATCAAACCCACGAATTTTCCATATTCCCTTTCATCACGGTTCCCTTCTGCGTCGCGCAACATCTGGTCCAGATTGTCATCATGCAACATATCCTCGTCGGAAGCAGAATCGATGTGATCATCCGGCATATCATTGACTTCGTCGAAGATGTTAACAGTACCACCTGCTTCTTGTATATTTTGCTCTTCGCCGTGACTGGTCCAACATGTATACCCCCTTTTGAAACCTCGCATAATCAAGTGTGCTTCAATCTGCAGTGAGTTTCGAAACATCATCATATTCTCGCAATCGATGCATGGACAAGACATATACTGTACTCCCTTATTAAACATGTTCTCCTCTGCAGCTCTCCTAAAAGCGGAGACGCCATTAATGTACTCCACACTCGTACGGTTCTCAGCGTACATCCAGTTTCGATCCATCTACGCTACACAAGTAATATTCGATCCAATTAGAACCCTCTTACATAACAAAGCTAGATATTGAATTAATATATATAATGCAATTATATATCCATTACTAACCTTAGATCTGAATTAATATATATAATGCAATTATATATCCATTACTAACCTTAGATCACAAGAATCACCTATTATATAGGTTGTTTTTTCTCACAGATGGTTCTATTCCCAAACCGTCTGCGTGATATATGATCTTAAGATTCGATCTAGGCCGGTGACCAGAAAACTCGAACTTGCGCTCGGGCCAATATATAGGCAAATTTTATCGCAGACGGTTCTTGTAACATCCCCAATTTCGATCTTCCACTAAAAGCTATTTTAAATTAATTAAATTCAAAATTTGGATTTTCCTCGGTGTTATTATTAACCTGGCATCTTTATTCATCTGAAAGTGGAGTCCAATCTTTCATCATTCGAAAAATCGAATTTTCGAATTTCGGTCCGTACCCGAAATTTCACCTGTGTTCCAAAATGCTCCAAAAATCCCAAAACCTATTGCATTAGGTTCCAAATATTCCAAAAACATTTTGGGGATTTTCCTAAGATTTTTGGGAACTCTCTGGTATTTTATCGCTCGCGGCCTTTCGTCAAAAGCCCTTTATTCGTCCCGGAATTTTATAAATTCCAAATTTCATCCAAGTTCCATGAAACCAATTTTATTGGTGTGGGATGCCCGAGACGGGGGTCCCGCAAGAGGGGCCTATGCCCAAGCCAGGTGAGGGCAGTCTGATGAGCCCCGAGCCTAGAAGCACTCTGAAGAGCCCATAGCCATGGCCCGACTTCTTCCCCAAGGCAGCTGGTTGTCCCCTCAACGAAGCTTCGCGTCGCGTTAGGACAACCCCGTCAAAAGTAAAGCCTGCGACCTGGCGCCTGCAGAGCCTCAGAGGGCACCGTAACACAGCGGATCGGCAGCGTGGGTCGGGAAAGGAACGACCAAATCCCCTGGATGTAGTGGGGCTCAGCAGACAGAGACAAACCACATACTCATGAATCCACCTCGTCCAGGGCCAGGTGGCACCCATTTGTAACGTGCCCTTCCCCCAGTATATAAGGGGGAGGGAACAACCCTGAAAAGGGGAGAGAAAACAGAAGAAGAAAAAGAGACCACATCCATATATCCAAGAACACAGGACTAGGGTATTATCTCCTCCGCGAGAGCCCGAACCTGTCTAAAAAGATCGCCCTCGCATCCTGTATTACCATCTGGCTCTGATCTCGCACGAATCCCCTAGAATCACAAATCTCATTGCCGGCGGAACCAATCGTCGACAGTTGGCGCGTCAGGTAGGGGCCTCGTGTCAAGATCCCCGTTGAGCTTGATGGCTCCAACCAGCAGAGTCTCCACAGTTTTCTCCCCGCGTCAGGTTTTCCGAAGGCCTGGTCTTCATCGCCAACAGCCTTGGGAATCTTTCCCTCTCTGAGGAGGCCGCGTTCCAGCACGGCGAGGTCTCCTGGGAGCCATCGTCATGACTTCCGCGCGGATAGAGAGGTCCCCCTGTCTCGTGCTCAAAAGCACTGAGTAGGGGACTGAAGACCCAGCCCCGCCAAGGAGTCGGATCAACGGGTGTTGAGTCGCCAATGGTAGGTGTTCTCACTGCCAAACCACTCGGCACCTCCGAGCGCCTGGAGCTATCCCCTTCGGGCTCGCCCAGCTCACCGGCCGAGTCAGAAGAGAGCCTGGAGAGTTGCTGGAATTTCCGCAGAGTCTGCGTGATCGAAGGCTCGCGGGCGGATTCGCAACAACGCCTTGACACATCGGCCGCCGCCGACTTGGATGGCGGCCGAAGAACAGAGCTGGACGCGCGGGCGCGTGCCCTATGAGACCGCGCCCGCGGCGTCAATGAAGACATTCTGCAAGCCAAGATGGGGGACCAAGCGGTCTTCCATACTCCACAGCAGAATATCGTCGCCTCCAAGACACTCCTGGATACCTTGAGCCCCATGCTGGGGGCTGGCAATCCAGCCGCCCCGATCGTGGCCCAAGTAAAGGCCATGGTGACGGCGGCAGCGATCCAGCAGGCCCAGACCGACCAGCCGGCAAAGGTGCAGTCACGCACTCCGGCTAGGACCCAGACGGCCAGCTGTCGGCCGGGTCGTGAAGCCCCCCACCGGGGACATTATATTCCTCCCCACGGGGACGACTTGCGACACAGCCTCAATCGCGATCTCCGTTCCGACCTCGACGCCAGGCGCCGCGACCGAGAAAGGGAGGAGCAACGCCGTCGTGCCAACGAGTATGAACGTTATGGCATCCTTCTAGGAGATCACGAAGCACGCCAAGCCCGATCCCCTCCACGTCGGTCACCGCCCGGGGGTTGTCGCGGGGTCATTGAAGGGGTTCGTGCGTTTACCCCTCACCTGCGCCGAGTGGTCTGGCCTGAGGGGTTTAACCCCATGGGAATCACTAGGTTTGATGGTGAGAGGGACCCAGAGGCTTGGTTACAGGTGTACGCTCTAGCGGTCAGGGCTGCCGGGGGGGATCAGAAAGTAATGGCAAATTACTTGCCGGTTACTCTCTCGCCCCTGGGCCAAGCTTGGCTAACCGGACTCCCAGCGAACTCTATAGATTCCTGGGAGACCTGTGTGAGCAGTTTATTTCAAAGTTTCAAGGCACGAATGAGCGCCCTGGCACCCCACAGGACTGTATCAGCTGCACCAAAAGAGGAATGAGTCCTCGCGGGAGTTCGTCAGCGCTTCATGCACAGGAAAAGCACTTTATTCGGGATGTCACGGATGCACGATCGTGATAGCTGCCTTCGAGAAGGTCGGCGACCACTGATCTCATCAAGAAGATGTCCCAGAAGCTGCCAACGTCGGTTCGTGAGCTGTTCGCTCTAGCGGACCGCTACGCTTCCGCCTCTGAGGCCTTGGCGAAACGGCACGACGAGAGGAAGGATCAGGCCGAGCCCTCCAGACGGAAGGAGAAGAAGCGCAAAGGTGAAGAGCTAGTGGCAGTCGCTGAACATGCCCACCCTCGTGCGCTCAAAGAGGATGGGTATGACAAGGTGATGAACTCGCTTTGCCCCTTCCATCCGAAGGGAAGACATGCTGCCAAGGACTGCTTCACTTTGAAGAGATTCGCCCGGGAGAGCAAGAAGCAGGCCGGACAAGGTCCGAGTGGACCCGCCGCCAAGCAACCTCCTCCCGAAGCTGAGGAAGACTATCATGAAGTCGATCTCGAGCTCAATTACATATTCGGGGGCTCGGCCGTGTACAAGTCCAAGCGGAAGCAAAAGCTTACCACCCGAGACATCAACGCAATAGAGCCGGAGACCCCCCAGTATGTACGGTGGTCCGAGGTCGCGATAACTTACGACCGCTCGGATCACCCGGATCAAGTCCCCTTCCCCGGTAGATATCCGCTTGTCTTGGCGCCGGTTGTCCGCGGCATCAAGCTCAAGAGGGTATTGATTGATGGTGGAAGTGGGCTCAATGTCCTCTTTGTGAAAACTCTCGACGACATGGGAATTCCACGGTCGGAGCTTAAACGCGGGTCGTCGCCTTTTCACGGCGTGATACCCGGAACGTCGGCGACACCACTCGGACAAATCACTCTGCCGGTCACTTTCGGCACAAGAGATAACTACCGGATAGAGAACCTTGGCTTCGAGGTGGCTGATTTCGCGACAGCGTATCATGCCATCTTGGGGAGACCAGCGCTAGCCAAGTTCATGGCAGTGCCCCACTATGCGTACCTGACACTGAAAATGCCAGGGCCGAGTGGTATTATCGCTTTACGCGGTGATATCAGGCAGTCTTTTTCTTGCGACAGGGAGAGCTGCGAGATGGCCGAGTCGCTGGAGGCGCGAGCGGGTCGGGAGAGGATTCGGCAAGAGGCGGATTCCGACAAGCCGGAAGGTAGCGTTCCTACCGGCAGAGCGCCGAACCACGGAATTGGTCCCGAAGAAGGTACCAAGAGAATTATCCTCGACCCGTCCGATTCGGCTCAAACGGCCTTGATCGGGACAGGGCTCGGAGAGAAATAGGAAGACGCGCTCGTCACCTTTCTACGGGCAAACAAAGACGTCTTTGCCAGGAAGCCGTCGGACATGCCCGGAGTCCCCAGGGAGGTGATCGAGCATGCGCTGAACGTAAATGAATCGGCCAGGCCGGTCAAACAAAGGTTGCGACGGTTCGCTCAAGACCGCCGAGAAGCCATCAGGGAGGAGATCACAAAGCTGTTAGCCGTAGGTTTTATCAAAGAAGTGTATCATCCCGACTGGTTGGCAAACCCTGTACTTGTTCAAAAGAAGAATAAAAATTGGCACATGTGTGTTGATTATACCGACCTCAACAAGGCATGCCCAAAAGATCCCTTTGGTCTACCCCGCATCGATCAAGTGGTGGACTCCACTGCTGGATGTCAACTCCTCAGTTTTCTGGACGCCTACTCAGGCTATCACCAAATCCGGCTTCGAGAGGAGGATTGCGAGAAGACTTCGTTCATCACTCCATTTGGAGCATATTGCTATGTCACGATGCCGTTTGGGCTGAAAAACGCTGGCGCAACTTATCAGCGCGCGATACAGCAGTGTTTTCACCATCAGCTCGGACGCAACGTGGAGGCATATGTGGATGATGTAGTGGTTAAAACGCAAGCGAAGGATAGTCTCACCTCTGATCTGGCCAAGACGTTCGAAAGTCTAAGGGCGTTCCAGATGAGGTTGAACCCTGAGAAGTGTGTTTTCGGAGTTCCTTCCGGGAAACTACTCGGATTCATTGTCTCTCATCGCGGGATCGAGCCAAATCCAGAGAAGATCGGGGCCATCATGAGGATGGCGCCACCTACCAGCCAGAAAGATGTTCAAAAGCTTACTGGCTGCATGGTAGCGCTTGACAGGTTCATCTCCCGGTTGGGGATTCGGGGGATGCCTTTCTTCAAGCTCCTCAAGAAGCAAGACCGTTTTGAGTGGACAGCTGAGGCACAGCAAGCCTTCGAAAAACTCAAGGTGTTCCTCTCCACCCCTCCAATCCTAGTCTCGCCGGTGCCAGGTGAACTTCTCCTGCATTACATAGCGGCAACAACTCATGTAGTCAGTGCCGCAATAGTTGTGGAGCGGGAGGAGTCAGGACACCGCTACGGTGTACAACGCCCGGTCTACTTTGTCAGCGAAGCACTGGGCGAATCTAAGGCGCGATATCCTCAAGTTCAGAAGCTACTGTACGCAATCTTTATCTCATCGCGGAAGCTGAAGCATTATTTACAAGGACACTCGATTTTAGTAGTGACTTCTTTCCCTATGGGAGAGGTCCTCCATAATCGGGAAGCTACTGGGAGAATCTCAAAATGGGCGGCCGAGCTTGGAGCCTTCGACATCTCGTTCAAGCCGCGCACCGCCATCAAGTCCTAGGCCTTGGCCAACTTCACGGCCGAGTGGACTGAATTCCAAGCTCCCCGTATCGAAGAAGAGCCAGAGTATTGGACCATGCACTTCGATGGATCTCTCATGCTCGGCGGGGCCGGGGCTGGAATTCTCCTCATCTCGTCGAGAGGCGATAGACTCAAGCACATCCTTCGGATTCAGTTTCCGGCCTCGAATAACGCCGCAGAGTACGAGGCACTCATCCACGGGCTTCGCATCGCCATATCGCTCGGGATCCGACGATTGGCGGTCCGCGGAGATTCGCAGTTGGTGGTGAGCCAGGTACAGAAGGATTGGTCGTGTGTCGATCAGACTATGACTGAAAGACCGAGATGGCGATCAGAGGGGGGGGTGAATGATCCCAAATAAAAATATCCCCTACTTCAACGTACTCCAAACAATCCCACAAAGAAAACCGATGCTCCTCAAAATCCCGAAACCCGCAAAAATCGGAACGACTTGACAACTATGTGTATCCCTAGCTTACATGGATGGAACCCATGAATCATGTGAGGGATGTTTAAATCACAAATCCTGGTTGTCAAGTGTCCAAAGCAAAGGAGAATCAATTCAACTACTTCTTTTCTAAAAGAGATCAAGCCAAATCACAAAAGCCTCTTTTAGAAAAGCAAAAGCAGAAATTTCAGGAATTGTCCTCAATTGGAGCAGGTGGATGGTGGACTTCTGTTGCTCCAAAATTTTTGGGAATTTTTTACCCTGTGAGCATGTGAGTCGTGAAGCATTCCACCAAAAATCACCTCCAAAAGCCTTGCATAAAAATCATGAAAAATCGCACACTACAGACTGTCAGGAACTTTGATCAGGAAATTTGGGGCTCGGTTTTCACCTCATAGCTCCCAAATGGTGCAAGCAATCGACTCCAAAATTTTTCCACAGATTGATATATGAGCCACGCACAATCTCTAACAAGAATCAATCAAAAAGGATTTTTCTAGATTTTTCTAAAAATCAAAGACTGACTGCTGCGCGAAGAAGAAGTTCTGGACAGATTTGCGATCTTGATAGAAACTTGATAAAATAAATTCTTGCGGCATACAAACTTTAGCAAATGAACTCGATCTTGAGCGAAGATCCAAATAGAGTATAGAAGGAGGTGAATGCGAATCGCTCAAGTCAAGAACAAAATCCAGCAATCATAAATGTAAGAGCGGGAATGTAAATGCTGAATTTAATACATGAAAGTAAATGCCGAAAGTAAAGACATAATGTAAATTGCAAGAATTAAATTGCGAGAGAATAAATTTGGATCTTGGAACTTCTATTTCATTCAGAGATGTGTGATTACAAAGCCTCACTTTATGTGGGCAAAGCTCAAAGGAGCAACACAACAACTCAAAGAATGAATGGGCGTGGAGGCCTTCCTCCACCCCTCTATTTATACTACTCTTGGGCCACCTACCACCCTTGGATGAGTCCCAAACCCTAGGGCACTCCACCAAGGGCTAGGATTAACCCACTCATGCCTTGCCCACACTTGGGCCTTACATGGGCCAACATGGCCTTTCATGCACACGCACGCTTCTCAAAGCGACTAGACTTAACCACTACACTATCTTCTTGAACCGCGATCCAACGGCTCCCCTTGATCCGTGCAGCGTCAAGCTAGCTCCATTGCCTTTTCCTTGTCTTCTTGACTTGCACGAACTCCGTCTCCGATCATCTTCTGGCGACCTTCGACCGCCTGGACCTCCGACGCACCTCGCCTAGTCGGTCATCCTCCGCCTCACCATGACCTAGCACCGTCGTCCTGCAATCATCAAAGACAAGGAAAACCATTTTGCACATTCCAAAATATAATCTTACCTTTTTCTTCCTGCATGTTAGTCCGTATTATCATAAATTTAAACATGCAATACCGAGTCAAATCAAACTCAAGCCTGAGCACACCTTGCTCAAATAAAGTCAAATACTCATCACAAAAATGGATGGACCTCCACATGGTCCTTCAATCTCCCCCTTGATGAGTATATTGACTAACCACACAAAAGGCATAAATTTGAGTTTGAAAGCAAAGGAAGAAAAGCAATTTGATTGCAAAAAAAAATCATATTTGGTCCAATTAAAAGAGAAAGAAAGCTCATGACCAAATAGATGAGAAGATTTTTAGAGCGCAACACTTGAAAGGATAATTTTTCAATAACAGCTCCAAAAACCAAGAAATCTCTCAAAAAGCTCAATATTACTCATGATCCAAAAGCAAGGTCAAAGGTTCATCATGATCATGAGAAAGAATTTTTTTAATTCTCTAAGATGCCTTTTCTACGTTTTCTCCCCCTTTTGGCAATATAGGCATCAAGAGAACAATTTTTTTTTCATGAAATGCAACCTAGAAGAGCTTTGAGGATTATGCAAGTGACCACTTAGACAAAGTAAGACACCATGCTACTCAAGTTCAGATTATGTCATCCTAAGTCATATCCAATGGCATATTTCAATTTTTACTAACTAGCTCAAAAGAAGTTGTAATACTTTGGTATGATTTCAACAATAGCAACACTTAGCATAACTTCAATACTAGAAGCAAAGCCAACCAAACGAGCAAATGGATATACTAGAGTTCAACCTAGTCAACACTTTGGGAAACTACAAGTCCATAAGAGAAGCCTCATGCTCAATCATCTCTTTAAATGCAAATTTTTAGATTAAAGCTCATAAAGCGGTATGAGAGAGTTAGGCTTAGTGAAGCACATCCTCGACTAGGAGCCATCGACAAGGTCCTCCTAAGCTTCACTCTCCTCCACAAACCATTCAGGGTTTAGAGAGTTTATCCTAGAGAAACACAACCTCGACTAGGAACCATCGACATAGGTCTCCTAGGCATCACTCTCTTCCTCTAGTTCTTTTTGCATTTTTCGGTGTATTGACTCAAGCCATTAGCAACCATCTCAAGCATGAAGCTTAAAAGAGTGGTTTTGGTCATACACACTTCATTCCAAGTTCATCCCAAGTGCAATGGGAAGCAGTCTCGTGAATGAAGAGTGTTGAGTTCAATTTTAGCACAAAAGAGTCAATTTATATTTTCAGCACTTTAGATTTATGAGCATTGTTGAGGATTCTAGAATGAAACAATGTAGCTAACCCAAGTTGCTTTAGGGACTCTAGTAGAAACCCACTATTTCAATAAGCATGGCATAAGCATCTAGTGAAGAAGTATAGCAAGTAAAAGCCAAGTTTCATCAAGTTTTCAGGAAAGCTCAATTTTAAAATGTTGGCTAGTTTCACATGATACACCAAATTGGATATGACCTAGATTAGCAAATATCTTCAGAAAAGTAGCTAGGTGCAACATATCTTAATTTTATCAATTGCATAATAGACAAAGCTCGTAAATGAAAAACAAGTCTATATGCAATGCAAAAGAATCAATTCCAAGCTCCCCCTCAACAAGTGAGTCGATTAAGCACAAAATCTGATTGAAGTTGAGTTATTAGCAATTTTAGATTCAAAAGGATGAAATGAACTCAACTGAAACCGTAAAAGACAGAAATGATGAGAAGGAATCAAGAAGCGACACAAGGGTAGTCTAGGAGCATAGATAACATGAAGAGAAACACTAACACTCAGACTCGCTCTCACCTTCCCCATATGACTTATATAGGAAAGCTACATCTCTAACTCCAACCCAGGAGCAAACACAGGACCACTGTCTACCTGGGGGGCCCAACACTGCTAGACCTAAAAGGCTGTGAGTGAGCTCAACCGAGGATAAGAGAGGAATAGCACCTAAAGCATAAGGTGAGAGGTCCATGCCGAAGCATGCGGAAGTCTAGGTGAAGTGGGCTCAACCAAATGAAAACCGTCCCAAAGATACCCGTAAAGAGAAAGAAAGGCTGAATATACATATGAACATATAATACAAGCCAGCTCCCCCTCAAGATATGCCATATGGGCTCATAATCCCAAGCTCTCCTCTCAGGAAACAAACACAGAGCTATCCAAAGGCTTGGTGAAAATGTCGACCAACCGGTGGTCACTCTCAAAAGCGGAGCACTATGTCACCCTTCTCCACATGGTCTCTAAGGAAGTGATAGCGAATGTCAATGTGCTTGGTCCGAGAGTGTTGCCTTTGGGTTCTTAGCAATGTGAATGGCAGGCGTGTTATCACGAGAAAAGTGGAACACAATCTGCTACTAACCCAAAGTCCCGCAAGGTCGATCTCATCCAGAGAACACAGCTACAAAGAATCGGCTGCGACAACATACTCGGCCTCGGTGGGTGTGCAACACCGGATCGCTTCCTAGACGACCAAGAGACAAGAGAAGTGCCAATGAATTGGCAAGTGCGGAGAAGTACTCTTCCTATCTATCCTACTGGCGAAGTGCGCATCGGAGAAGGCTCTCAGAGATAGACAGGAGGAAGAAGAGTACCAGATACCATAGTCAATGGTAGCTCGAAGGTACCTGAAGATGCGCTTCACCGCCTGACGGTGAGAGACGCGGGGAGAAGCCTGAAACCGAGCACAAAGACATACAGAAAAATGTATGTCAGTCTCGAGGCGATGAGATACAAAAGGGAGCCGATCATGCTCGGAACTCCTTCGATCAAGCGGCTCACCATCCTCGTCGAGGATCGAGGACAGCAGTGGTGGCCATAGGAGTCATAACCGGCTTTCCATCAGACATGTCAAAGCGCTTCAGGAGGTCTCGAGTGTACTTGCCTTGATGCAAGAATGTACCCTCCCGAGTCTGCTTAATCTGGAAGCCAAGGAAGTAGCTCAACTCGCCCATCATGCTCATCTCGAACTCAGTACTCATCACATCTGAGAATTGAGTAACGAGCGAATGCGAGGAACCACCGAAAATGATGTCGTCGACATAGATTTGGACTAGGAGAAAATCCGAATCAGAATGTCTGACAGAGTCTTGTCCACTTGACCCATATGAAAACCATGACTCAAGAGGTAGGACTTAAGCCTCTCATACCAAGCTCGTGGAGCTTGCTTAGAGTCCATACAAAGCTTTGGAAAGCTTGAAGACATGGTTTGGGTACTTGGGGTTCTCAAATCCTGGAGGTTGTCGACATACACCTCTTCCTCAATGAAGCCATTGAGGAATGCACTCTTGACATCCATTTGAAAAAGCTTGAAGCCCTTGGATGCCGCGAATGCGGCAGGATCGGATGGCCTCGAGTCCGCTACAGGGCAAAAGTCTCCTCGAAGTCGAGACCCTCAACCTGAGAGAAACCCTGGCGACTAACCTAGCCTTGTTTGAACTACAACCCCATCCTCACTCTGCTTGTTTTGAACACCCATTTGGTCCCAATGATATTGTGACCGGAAGGGGCTCGACAAGCTTCCAAACTTTGTTCCTCTCGAAAGTTTTCAAGTTCCTCATGCATAGCATTAATCCAAGATTCATCGGATAATGCATGAGAAACATCCTTCGGCTCAAAAGAGGCAACAAAGGCAGAGTGAAGGCAGAAAGTGGACAGACTGACTTAGAGCGAGTGACTCGCTCAAACAGATCTCCAATGATGCAGTCGGTGGATGAGCCTCTGAATGTGGCGGGGAGGTCCAGAAGCGAAGTGACCTCTACTCCTCGCGTGGGAGAAGTAGGAGCAGAGCCACTAGGCTTTGAAGAATCGAGGTAAGGGCTGATCTCCCTGAGGTGCAGATATGGAAATGGGAGGCACCTCGGGAGCAGGAATGGTGACTGGATCAGGCAAGGCGCCTTCATCTCCGTCATCAACTTCCTCTGAGAAGATAGACTGGGAAAGAGGAGAAGAGCCTAAAATGTCTGGTCTAGCACCGGGGCTAGCCTCATCAAAAGTCACCTCGCAGGTCTCTATGATCCTACCCAAATCTACAGCCCAAATCCTATAGCTACGGGCAGAAGTCGAGTAACCCAGAAAGATCCCATCAGCAGAACGTGACTCGAACTTATCTAGGTTCCCAGACTTCAAGAAGAAGCACTTGCAACCAAAAACACGAAAATGAGATACACTAGGCTTTCGCCCATATCTCAACTCATAAGAAGTGCAATGCAAGTGTGCCCTAAGAAAAACTCTGTTGGTGTAACACCCCAAAATTTTCCTTTTCCTAAATTCATGTGTGATTTGGCACTTTGGTGAATTTTTGGAATTTTCTGGAATTTATTTGGATTTATTTGGAATTTATTTGAATTTATTCCATTTTGAAATAATTAAAGAATTTAATTTTGCAAATAAAATTTTGTTGGAAATATTTTATTTGAGTCCAAAATGATCCAAAGTATTTTCCAGAATTTTTCTGGAATTTTTCTGAGTCATTTGCTATTTTTAATGAATTAAATGAATTACTGGGAATTATTTTAAATATTAAATCGCTGGAAAATCAAACTCGGGTCAAGATCTTGTTCATCCGATCGAGCCCGAAGTCAGACTCGAGTTCGAGTCCGACCAACCACGTGACTTTCGACCGAAGAACCCACTCCTAACCCTAATGAATCCCAACCGTTGGATCAAGATCCAACGGTGAGATCCGCCGACTCGACCCGAGCCGTGTCCGGACCGGACGTCGCGCCGTGCGATCGTGGCCGTTGATCGTGCCACGTGTACGGCTCTCCGTCGTCGTCTCCGCCGAGTCCGAGCCGACGCCGCCGCGTGTCGCCGTAGTGGAGAACTAGGTCTCCGTTTTTACGCAGGCGAGGCTATTTAAAGCCCGGGCATACCTCGAGGACCGCCGTGATCCCGCGCCCTCCCTTCTCTACTTCACCGAGGCAAAGCCGCCGCCCGTTTAGCCGTGCGAGCTTCGCCGTAATTCGCGCCGCTCATACGGTCTTTGCCCGTTCGCCGCCGTCGCCGTCCCCTGCGCCCGTTGACCTCAGATCCGGACTCACCGCGACGAGACGCGCACGAAGGACATCTCACCTCGCCGGAGGAGGCCGCAACGCCGTTGGCCGTGTCGCCGTCCCGGCTCGGCCCGGCCCGGCTCCGCCGCCGCGCCATCGCCGTCGCCGAAAGCTTCTCGCCGTCCGATCAAGATCCAACGTCCCAGATTGTGCCCACGTCACGCCGCGGTGAGATCCGTCCAAAATTCTAGATCTAATCTCGACCGTCGGATCTAGATCCAACGGTCCAGATCAAACGCGTTAACTCAAACGCGTGAAAGCCAGATCTAATCTGGGCCGTCGATTTTCAAATCAACGGCCAAGATTGCGCCACGTGTCGGGAAGCCTGACCGCGTGATCGGCACCGTCGTGTAGGACGCCGACACGCCGCCCAGCGTGTCGGGCCGACGTGACCGAACCGCACCATGATGTCATGCTGACGTCATGGCGGGCCCGCATGTCAGCGGCTGACCCAGCCAGCGCTGACGTCACCCATGACGTCATCAGTGGGTCCCACTGCCGACTGGTGGCCGAGCTCGCCGACGTCGGCGATGACGCGTCACCCGAGTGGACCCACATGTCGATCCTCACGATGGAGCCGTGGACCGAGTCCACCGTAGACCCGAGCCAAGCGTGGACCAAGTCCATGGACCGGTGACGTCACCAGCCAATCAGAGCTGACACGTGTCCATGCTGACGCAATAATTAATTTCCGAAAAAGAAAATGATTTATTAATTCGAAATATTGATTCAAATTTAGATTCAAACTTCAAACGCTTATAACTTTTGCGTTTCAACTCCGATTTGAGTGATTCAAATTTCTAAATTTGTAGAAAAATGAGCTCTACCTAAATATGAATTTTATTTAATTTTTGGACTAAAGTTTTTCTCTGCAAAATTATTTAATTGATTATTTAAACTTTAAATAATCATAACTTTTGCGTTTTAACTCCGAATTTGACGATTCCAGTTTCTAAAAATCCAGAAAATTATGTTCTCTCCGTTTATGGGTTTTATTTGGAGTTTTGGGATCTTTTTGCCTAGTGTTTATTTGTGTATTTGCTATTTGCACGCTTTACGAGTAGACGTTGAAGTGCCGGAAGGATTCGAAGGAGAAGTGTTGACTCAGGATCCAACTCAAGACCAAGAGCAAGTACTTTTTGAAGGCAAGTTGTGCTTTGACCATGTTGATCCTATTTCGAAATCTATTTTGATTTAAACTATTGCATGCTAGTTCAATTAGAAAGATACTTTGTTTAAACATGGGGGTTAGATAAATACCAATTTGCTATATGACACCTTGATTATCTAAGTATGTGCCATGACCCTTTGTCACCCTAGTTGTGGTTTTACTAGTTGGACATTATTAAATTGCCAACATGGGTTTAGACCGTTGTAGTATCTCGCTTAGACACGCTACGTGCTCATGACATGATTTTGGACAATCAAATGCTAATATGGACTTAATGATATATTGAACCTGTTTTGGAAAAGTATCATGTGATGTTGATGGCACGTGGTGCATGGTAATCAGCGGGTTTGATAAACGATTTTCGGCCAGGGCATGTGGCAAGAGTAATCAGGTGGGCAGTTGTGGCATTGGGAGTGTTGATTTGGTTTTTCGGGTAGTCTTGCCTGGTCACTCTAAGGACTTAACCTTGCAAGCCTTTGAACTGGGTCATACTTGCAACCACATGGCTGGAATGGGACGGCCCTAGTTGACTAAGTCGCTAAGGACTCACTTGTGGAGCCTCAGGGTGTCGATTACACCGTTTGTGTGATTATGCGGGGAGCGTATCGTCGTGGCTGTGGCCAGTACCCATCTAACGGTGTGTTGGTCCCATACTTCGCCTTGGCTAAGGGAAGGGATGGTGTAGAGCACGAACCTGAGAGGACCACTGTGTTGTTTGAGGCTTAGAAAGGCTTTATTCTGGAACTCGCCTTTGTGGTGTTTGATTGTATCTTGTGGGTAAAGTGCATAACCTCTGCAGAGTTGAGAATCTATTTAAATAGCCGAGTCCACTGCAGTCTTGGACAATGCTCGGAATTACAGTCAAGGGTTAGACTTTACGAAAATAACTTGGATTTGAAAAGTTGGGTTGGTTTAACAAGGAAGATGATGGAAATATGGTTTAGGATGGGAAAAATGTTTGTTAAACTTCTTGAAAAGTTATTTATGCTTTACTTATTTCTCTTTGCTTTGAATCTACTTTTATTACTTGTCAAAAGTCATTTCTTGCAAAAATACCCTGAGCTATTTCTTTGTACCAAGCCATGCATATAGTATATTAGCTTGCATTACATGCATGACTTGTCGAGTACCAAGTACTCACCCTTGCCTCAACACAATACCAGTTGAAGAGGAGATTACGCCGATTTGGGAGGATTTCCAAGAAGACCCGTCTACTTAGGGATGCGAGCCGATCGATTACTGTGGTATCTTGGATGGCGCCACGAAGTTATTTGATTTTCATTCTTTGTTATTTCTCTTTTAATAAGTTTCGCCTTGCAAGGCATATATTTGTACCTTGGCCATAAGGTCAAGTAACCCTTTGGTTATTTAAATAAAGTACTTTGATAGTATCGTTTGGTATGATTGTGATATATATACCGATGTTAAGACTGTGTGCACTAGCGCGTTCCTGGACTAGTGCTGAATACACAGAGGGTCCGGATTTGCAAATTCGGGGTCCCGACAGAGGTGGTATCAGAGCCATACTTGACTGTAGGCTCAACCCTAGCTAGAATGGTCGTAGTGAGGATAAAACCTATTTTCTAAAAGCTAAAAAAAAAATTGTCAAGATAAGAAATGACATCTCGACTTATCCCCTTCTCTCTTTTCTTGTCTCTTGCTGAAATTTTCCCTTACCTTGTCACAATTTAAAATTTCCGAGTTCTTACGTAAAGCACTCTTGTGACAGATGGAGGAAGAGTTCAACTACGTTGATCTGGGAGTTGGTCACGCCACGGAACTTTGGCATATGCTACAGACTCTCGGAGATTTTGAGAAGCCCCAATACCAAGTGGAAGTGATCAGACAAGCGGGATTGATCAAGGCTTGTGACGTGAGGATTGAGGTACCTGCTAGGAAAAAGGGCCCAGGCAATCGGTCGATACAACTGACCGCCAGGAGATCTACAATGCAGATGGGTATCCAAGAAGTATCACGACGAGCAATGCGGCACATTACCCGTATCTACGCCAGAGAATTGAGAGTACGGTGTTCGTTACCATCCGCCCAGCGATAACCTTCTCGACCAAGGCGATTCAGGATGAGGATGCCACGGTTACATACGCTTGGCACGATTTGTCGTCGCCCAGGAGGATGTACTAGATAATACAAGCAAGGAGCTACAGAAGGCCCGCAAGGAGATCACGACAGAGAAGAACAGATGGCGGGAAGCTCAAGAGTATGTGGCACATCTTCTGCGAAGGATTGACGAGTTGGAGATGACTTTATGCGGACTGCACCCGAGCCAAGATTGAGCTACACGAGCCAGATCCAGAGGAGTCAGATCTCGATGAGGACACCGCTTCTTCGACTACCACAGAGGACATAGTTGCTGGACATGGCGATCGTTTCGCGCCTATGCCACAGCACCCGTACCCAGGCCGTGGAGGTTTTCTCGATGAGTGAGCATAGGTTCTATAGTGAGACTCCTTCACGAGTCGCGTCATAGAATAAAGAGTCACCCTTTAGGCGTTAGACTCGAGAGTTAGTTCGATTTGGATTTTCATTGTTCTTTGAGTGTGCAGATGTGTTGCAAGGCCCTTAGGCATTGTAAGCGACCATACCAAGTTATTAATAATAAAGTTGGACCTTAAGGTTACACCTTTCGCCCGCATAAGTTCCATATTACTTGTCTATTCTTGTTTCCCTCTCATCTCTAAACCTAGAGCAAATCGACAGATGGTGAACACCCGTGGAAACTTTGGAAGCAATGGGAGTGGATCTCGCCAACAGAAAACCCCAATGATGGAGCACCAAAGCACCACCAGTTGATATGCAGAATTTTGGAGCCTTTCTTGCTGCCCAGACTCGGTTGATGCATGCTATGATGCAACAAATGCAGCACGTCCTTTGCTCAGGCCTTCGCTAATCAAGTTAATCGGGGACCACGCCGAGAATACCGGTGTCGAGAGTTCATGAGGACTCACCCACCCACTTTCTTCCGGGAATGCCAATCCATTGGAGGCCGATGATTGGTTAAGATCAATCGAGAGGAAGCTACACATAGCTCAATGCATAGGGAATGAGAAGGTACTTTACGCTTCTCATCATTTGGAAGGAACATTACCGAATGGTGGGAGAACTTACGTGCCACGTAGGAGAACCCTCAAGATATCACTTGGGAAGAGTTCACGGTGCATTCCGAGCGATTATCACGTGCTGAAGGAATCATGGACCTTAAGAAGGAGGAGTTCAGAGCACTGAAGCAAGGTAATCACCGGTGGTCGACTACCGAACAAGTTCACACAGCTAGCACGCCACGCTTTGAGGATGTAGCGACAGATAAATCCGCATACCTCGCTTTTATGAAGGGACTCAACTCAGGATTGCAAGTAGGGTTGATCACCCACACCTTTCCAGATTTCCAAGAGTTGGTGAATAAGGCGCTTATTCTTGAGGACAAGCGCAAGGAACCGGATGAGAACAGGAAGCGCAGGATGCAACGCAAGGATCACGTCGAGAACGCATCAGCGCTTGAGAGTTGCACCAAATCAATTCTTGATTCCAACCACGAATGCAACAAGGACACCCTCCCCAGCACCAAGACCTGCCAATCGTAACTATCGGACCCGGCCCCGCTAGAAACGCTTACTCGAGGCAACAAGAAGGAACAGGTGAGACGCTGCTACAATCGCAACGAGCCAGGACACTTTGCCAACGATTGTCCAAAGAAGACAGCAGAGTGACCCCGTTCGCTTCAATCTAGGAACCACCCAGCTAGGACGCCCGACCAGGAGCCACACCCTGCATCAGGTGAGAGGCCGAGTCAACCATGTCACCGCAGATGCCTTTGCAAAATGCTACGGACGTCGTCTTGGGTAAGTTACTTGTTAACTCGATTACACCTGCTTGATTTTGTTTGACTCGGAGCTTCGCATTCGTTTGTTTATGAAGGCTTTGCTACTAGAAATGATTTAAGGATTGCAAGACTTAAGTGCATGCTTTTAGTTCAAACCCCTGGTTCGAACTCCGAACGGAAGTAGGATGTTCCGGGGTGAGAATACTAATAGATGGAATAGAGTTCCTAGCAAATCTTATAATTTTGGAGACCCAGACCTTAGATGTTATATTGGGAATGGATTGGTTATCCAAGCACAAGGCCGTATTGGATTGTGGACGAAGGACTATCTCAGTGGAGAGCCCGTGTGGGAAGAAAGTGGAATTTCAAGCCACTGCAGTTAGGGATGGACAGTTGATGGTTAACAGTACCAAGGCAATCAGCATAGAGGATGTCCCGGTAGTAAATGAGTACCCAGACGTTTTCACGAGGATCTACCGGGTATGCCTTGAGACAGAGGACATAGAGTTTGTGATAGAGCTTGTACTGGTACAGCACCGATAGCAAAGAGACCCTATCGGATGTCTACCGAGGAGTTGGTAGAAATGAAGAAACATTGGAAGAGTTAATGGATAAAGGATTTATCGAGACCAAGTTAAATCGCCGTGGGGAGCACCGGTTTTGTTTGTCAAGAAAAAGGGCGGGAGTTTCTGGATGAGCATTTACTACCGTGCACTCAAGGAGGTCACCGTGAAGAATAAGAATACGCTACACAGGATTGATGATTGATTTGATCTGATAAGAGGAGCCGGAGTTGGCTCCAAGATTGATCTCGAGATCGGGATACCGTCGATTGAAGATCCGATCGAGAAGATATTCAAGGCGCATTCTCGTCAAGATATGGACATTACGAGTTCTGATTATGTCCTTTGGGCCGATTTAATGCGCACTTATTTCATGAGTATGATGAATAAGGTGTTCATGGAATATTTGGACAAGTTTGTCGTCGTGTTCATAGACGATATCCTAATCTACTCCAAGACAGAGGATGAACATGCCGAACACTTAAGGCGAGTTTTGGAAAAGCTGAGGGAACAGCAACTTTTCGCCAAGTTCAGCAAGTGTGATTTTTGGAAGGACAAGGTGGAGTTTCTTGGACATGTAATGACCGCAGAGGGAGTCGCCATGGATCCAAGCAAAGTAGAAGCTGTGTTACATTGGGAGCGTACCAAGGCTGTGACCAGCATTCGGAGTTTCCTTGGAATGGCAGGATACTACCGCCGTTTCATTGAAGGCTTTTCGACAATTGCGAAACCTCTTACGCAATTGCTGAAGAAGGAAAAGAAGTTTGCATGGGCGCTTGAGAATGTGAGAAAGGATTTCAGGAGTGAAGAAGCAATTGACATCGACCGGTGTTAGTTCTACCGGATGTTGCTCAAAGCTTCGATATTTATTGTGACGATCGCGCCAAGGACTTGGATGTGTCGTCACGCAGAATGGAAAGGTCGCCGCTTATGCATCAAGGCGATTGAGGCCGCATGAGGAAAATTATCCGACACATGACTTAGAGTTAGCCGTAGTGCATGCTTTGAAGATATGGCGTCACTATCGATTGGAAACAGATGTGAAGTGTATACGGATCATAAGAGCCTTAAGTACATATTCACCCGATCGGATCTGAATATGAGGCAGAGGAGATGGTTAGAGTTGATCAAGGACTATAATGTTGGAATCCATTACCATCCGGGAAGGCCAACGTAGTAGCCGATGCTCGAGTCGGAAAAGCCATACCGTGAGTACGTTGCTAGCCACAAGTCGAGGATGAGTTATGTGAGGATTTTCAAAAGATGAAGATTGAGGTTGTACCTAAGCGGATTCTTGGCCGCATTGGAAGTAAAGCCTACCCTAGAGGATCAGATCCGAGAAGGAGAAGGATGATGACAAGATCCGCAGGATTAAGTCCATCAAGGAGGAAGGCAAGGCAGAGGACTTCAAGTTGGATGAGCAAGGCACGTTGTGGATGAATGATCGCATTTGTGTGCCTAACAAAAGGAGTTAAAGCAATCGATTACGGAAGAAGCCCATGACTCCAAGTACTCGATTCACCACAGGAAGCGCCAAGATGTATCGGGATCTGAAGGAGAGATTCGGTGGCCGAGTATGAAACGTGAAGTTGCCGAGCATGTTGCATTGTGCGACGTATGCCGAGAGTCAAGGCAATGCATCGAGACCAGCAGGATTGCTACAACCGCGAAAAATACCGAGTGGAAGTGGGAGGAAATCGGAATGGATTTCATTACCGGTTTGTCGAAGACTCAAGGAGGTTATGACTCCATATGGGTTATAGTGGATCGCTTGACTAAAGTAGCCCATTTTATCCCGTGAAGACCACTTACTCGGGAGATAAATTAGCGGAATTATACATGATCAGATTGTTTGTTTGCACGAGTGCCAAAGAGGATTGTATCGGACAGAGGTACCCAATTTACCTCAAGGTTCGGAATAAGTTGCATGAAGCCATGGGAACCCGTTTAAACTTGATCTGACTTATCATCCACAGACGGATGGACCAGACCGAAAGAGTCAACCAGATTCGGAGGATATGTTGAGAGCTTGTGCATTGGCTTATGCTACCTCTTGGGATAAAAGTTTGCCGTATGCCGAGTTCGATTACAACAATAGTTATCGAGGCTAGTTCTGAGATGTCACCTTTTGAGGCCTTTGTATGGTCGACCTGCTTCGGACGCCATTGAATTGGAATGAGACCGTGGCGCCGTGTCTTTGGGCCTGATATTCTTCAAGAGGTGAAGAGCGGATCGCCATGATTAGGGAAAGGTTGAAGATAGCCCAATCTCGACAGAAGAGTTATCTTGACAATCGTCGCGAGATTTGAGTTTTGAACGAAGACTTTGTATACCTCGAGTTACGCCTCGTGGGGAGTTAAGAGGTTCCATGCCAAAGGGAAACTTGCACCCGTTATGTTGGACCATTTAAGGTTTTGAGCCGCAGAGGCGAAGTTGCTTACAGTGGAGTTGCCCGCGATCGTTAGCAGGAGTGCACGACGTATTCCATGTGTCCCAGTTAAAGAAGTGTCTCCGAGTTCCTGAGGAACAGACACCGCTGGAGTCAATTGAGTTGCAAGAGGACTTGACTTATAAGGAGCATCCCGTGAGGATTCTAGACACGATGGATCGAGAAACTAGAAACAAGTCAACCCGTTTCTGTAGAGTTCAGTGGAGCAACCATGAAGAAAGTGAAGCGACTTGGGAGCGCGAAGAGGATTTGAAGAAAGAATTTCCAAACATATTCCTTTAGTGAGCCCTGAATCTCGGGGACGAGATTCTATTAAGGGGGGGAGGTTTGTAACACCCCAAAATTTTACTTTTCCTAAATTCATGTGTGATTTGGCACTTTGGTGAATTTTTGGAATTTTCTGGAATTTATTTGGATTTATTTGGAATTTATTTGAATTTATTCCATTTTGAAATAATTAAAGAATTTAATTTTGCAAATAAAATTTTGTTGGAAATATTTTATTTGAGTCCAAAATGATCCAAAGTATTTTCGAATTTTTCGAATTTTTACGAGTCATTTGCTATTTTTAATGAATTAAATGAATTATCGGAATTATTTTAAATATTAAATCGCTGGAAAATCAAACTCGGGTCAAATCTTGTTCATCCGACCGAGCCCGAAGTCGGACTTCGAGTTCGAGTCCGACCGAACCACGTGACTCGACCGAACCCACTCCTAACCCTAATGAATCCCAACCGTTGGATCAAGATCCAACGGCCGAGATCCGCCGACCCGACCCGAGCCGTGTCCGACGGACCGGTCGCGCCCGTCGCGATCGTGGCCGTTGATCGTGCCACGTGTACGGCTCTCCGTCGTCGTCTCCGCCGAGTCCGGCCGACGCCTTGCCGCCGTGTCATGCCGCCGTGGAGAACTAGGTCTCCGTTTTACGCACGGACGCGAGGCTATTTAAAGCCCGAGGCATACCCGAGACCGCCGTGATCCCGCGCCCTCCCTTCTCTACTTCACCGAGGCAAAGCCGCCCGTTTAGCCGCGGCGAGCTCGCCAGAAGCTGCGCCGCCCGCCACGGTCTTTGCCCGTTCGCGCATTGTCGCCGTCCCTGCGCCGTTGACCTGGATCCGGACTCACCGCGACGAGACGCACCCGAAGGGACATCTCACCTCGCCGGAGGAGGCCGCAAACGCCGTTGGCCGTGTCGCCGTCCCGGCTCGGCCAGCCGACTCCGCCGACGCCATCGCTGCCGCTCGAAGCTTCTCGCCGTCCGATCAAGATCCAACGTCCCAGACAGTTACGCGTCACCGCACGGTGAGATCCGTCCAAAATTCTAGATCTAATCTCGGCCGTCGGATCTAGATCCAACGGTTCAGATCAAACGCGCGTTAACTCAAGCGGCGTGAAAGCCAGATCTAATGGGCCGTCGATTTTCAAATCAACGGCCAAGATTGCGCCACGTGTCCGGGAAGCCTCGACCGTGATCGGGCCACTCGTCAGTGTGACGCTGACACGCCGGGCCCGCGTGTCAGCGACGTGACCGAACCGCACCATGATGTCATGTCGACGCGTCATGGCGGGCCCGCATGTCGGGCCGTCGTTCTCAGCCGAGCGCTGACGTCACCCATGACGTCATCGGTGGGTCCCACCTGTCAGCACCGTGGGCTGAGCTCCGCTGACGTCAGCGATGACGTCACCCGAGTGGACCCACATGTCAGTCTCACGTGGAGCCGTGGACCGAGTCCACCGTAGACCCGAGCCAAGCGTGGACCAAGTCCATGGACCGGCTGACGTCAGCCAGCCAATCAGGAGCTGACACGTGTCCATGACGCATAATAATTAATTTCGAAAAGAAAATGATTTATTAATTCGAAATATTGATTCAAATTTAGATTCAAACTTCAAACGCTTATAACTTTTGCGTTTCAACTCCGATTTGAGTGATTCAAATTTCTAAATTTGTAGAAAAATGAGCTCTACCTAAATATGAATTTTATTTTATTTTTGGACTAAAGTTTTTCTCTGCAAAATTATTTAATTGATTATTTAAACTTTAAATAATCATAACTTTTGCGTTTTAACTCCGAATTTGACGATTCCAGTTTCTAAAAATCCAGAAAATTATGTTCTCTCCGTTTATGGGTTTTATTTGGAGTTTTGGGATCTTTTTGCCTAGTGTTTATTTGTGTATTTGCTATTTGCACGCTTTACGAGTAGACGTTGAAGTGCCGGAAGGATTCGAAGGAGAAGTGTTGACTCAGGATCCAACTCAAGACCAAGAGCAAGTACTTTTTGAAGGCAAGTTGTGCTTTGACCATGTTGATCCTATTTGAAATCTATTTTGATTTAAACTATTGCATGCTAGTTCAATTAGAAAGATACTTTGTTTAAACATGGGGGTTAGATAAATACCAATTTGCTATATGACACCTTGATTATCTAAGTATGTGCCATGACCCTTTGTCACCCTAGTTGTGGTTTACTAGTTGGACATTATTAAATTGCCAACATGGGTTTAGACCAGATTGTAGTATCTTGCTTAGACACACTACGTGCTCATGACATGATTTTGGACAATCAAATGCTAATATGGACTTAATGATATATTGAACCTGTTTTGGAAAAGTATCATGTGATGTTGATGGCACGTGGTGCATGGTAATCAAGCGGGGTTTGATAAACGATTTCGGCCAGGGCATGTGGCAAGAGTAATCATGTGGGCCAGTTGTGGCATTGGGAGTGTTGATTTGGTTTTTCGGGTAGTCTTGCCCTGGTCACTCTAAGGACTTAACCTTGCAAGCCTTTGAACTGGGTCATACTTGCAACCACATGGCTGGAATGGGACGGCCCTAGTTGACTAAGTCGCTAAGGACTCACTTGTGGAGCCTCAGGGTGTCAATTACACCGTTTGTGTGATTGTACGGGGGAGCGTATCGTGGCTGTGGCCAGGTACCCATCTAACGGTGTGTTGGTCCCATACTTCGCCTTGGCTAAGGGAAGGGATGGTGTAGAGCACGAACCGGAGAGGACCACCTGTGTTGTTTGAGGCTTAGAAAGGCTTTGTTACTGAGGAACTCGCCTTTGTGGTGTTTGTTGTATCTTGTGGGTAAAGTGCATAACCTCTGCAGAGTTGAGAATCTATTTAAATAGCCGAGTCCTGATCTTTGGACAATGCTCGGAATTACAGTCAAGGGTTAGACTTTACGAAAATAACTTGGATTTGAAAAGTTGGGTTGGTTTAACAAGGAAGATGATGGAAATATGGTTTAGGATGGGAAAAATGTTTGTTAAACTTCTTGAAAAGTTATTTATGCTTTACTTATTTCTCACGCTTTCGAATCTACTTTTATTACTTGTCAAAAGTCACATTTCGCAAAAATACCCTGAGCTATTTCTTTGTACCAAGCCATGCATATAGTATATTAGCTTGCATTACGTGCATGACTTGTCGAGTACCAAGTACTCACCCTTGCCTCAACACAATACCAGTTGAAGAGGAGATTACGCTTGATTTGAGGGAGGATTTCCAAGAAGACCCGTCTACTTAGGGATGCGAGCCCGATCGATTCTGTGGTATACTGGATGGCGCCACGAAGTTATTTGATTTTCCGCTGCTGTTATTTCTCTTTTAATAAGTTTCGCCTTGCAAGGCATATATTTGTACCTTGGCCATAAGGTCAAGTAACCCTTTGGTTATTTAAATAAAGTACTTTGATAGTATCGTTTGGTATGATTGTGATATATATACCGATGTTAAGACTGTGTGCACTAGCGCGTTCCTGGACTAGTGCTGAATACACAGAGGGTCCGGATTTGCAAATTCGGGGTCCCGACAGTTGGCAACATGGCATGCCGTAGCTACAGCCTCAGCCCAAAACTTCCTAGGAGTATTGTACTCATCTAGCATTGTCCTGGCCATCTCAACCAGGGTCCTGTTCTTCCTTTCCACTACGCCATTTTGCTGAGGGACGTATGGAGAGGAGAACTGATGCTCTAAGCCTAACTCCTCACAGAAATTTGCCAAAGTAGGAGTTCTTGAACTCCGTGCCATTATCATCGCGGATCGCTCGTAAGGCACTGGGAGCTCAACGGACAACCTACGGACCAAACCCCTGAAGTGTGAAAAACACTCATCCTTCGAGGCCATGAAAAACACCCAAGAGTACCTCGAAAAATCATTGACAATGACAAGAATATACCACTTCCCACTGCCGATCGCACTCGAGCCGACCAACAAAGTGTCCATGTGTAGCAGCTGTCTGGTGCATCAGTCATCACTCGGGTGACTGGAGGATGGGAGGCAAAGAACCATCTTGCCATGTCGGCAAGGAGAACAAACAACATCTTTGACCATCCTGAGTTTAGGCAGGCCACGAATGAGATCATGGCCGCTAACTCGAGTCAAATGATCAAAGCCAATGTGACCAAGTCTCCTATGCCAAAAGGAGAGATCACGGGACTCAGAAGCAATAAGGCAATGGAGAGAGTCTCTAGAGGAAGAAGAAAAATCAGCACGAAAGACTCACCCAAAACGAGAAATCCCGCAAACAAACTCCCCAGAAGAATCGAGGATCCTACAAGAGCTCCTCTTAAAATTTACCTCAAAATCGTCATCAAGAAGCTGAGAGACTGAAAGCAAGTTGAAATGCAGCTTACTGACTAAGGCAACATCCTTAAGAATGAAATGATCGTTAATGCAGACGGTACCTTTAGCAATGACTCTACCCGACGCAGCATCCCCAAAGGTGATCACTTCATCACCGGGATCTCGGTCCAGGGAAGAAAACCAACGGGAGTCTCCGGTCATGTGGCGAGAACAGCCGGAGTCTACGATCCAAACCTCTCCCTTCCTCGCCCTACGGACTGAATCAAAGAGAGCGAAAAGCGGATGTCTCGATGCAGGATAGATCAATGCAGATCTAGGAACCCAATCTTGAGTCAATCATGCGATGACGAAAGCTTGATCCAACGGAGTAGAAGAATGCAATCGGCACCTCTCCGTGACTTGACTCTCACAAACTTCGACTCGCTCGGTCGGACGTGGGAGCAGCCGGGTTGGTCCGCCGAGGTGCAAAGGCAGACCATCCCAGTCTTTGCTGCCCAGACCTCCCGGGGAAAGCAAACTCACGCCCGATATCTACCTCGATGGGAAAAGCGAGGAATATCAAGAGGACGGCGAAAGACCGACTGACGACTGGGGCGAAAACCAGAAGTAGAAGCCTGAAAACCAAGCCCCATGCGCTGTCCAAAAACAGGAGACTCTCTGTAACACCCCAAAATTTTGCTTTTCTTAAATTCATGTGTGATTTGGCACTTTGGTGAATTTTTGGAATTTTCTGGAATTTATTTGGATTTATTTGGAATTTATTTGAATTTATTCCATTTTGAAATAATTAAAGAATTTAATTTTGCAAATAAAATTTTGTTGGAAATATTTTATTTGAGTCCAAAATGATCCAAAATATTTTCCAGAATTTTTCTGGAATTTTTCTGAGTCTTTTGCTATTTTTAATGAATTAAATGAATTACTGGGAATTATTTTAAATATTAATTATTGAAAAGGACCGGTGGGTCGATTCTGTTCATCCGATCGAGCCCGAGTCGGACTCGAGTTCGAGTCCGACCCGAGCCACGTGACTCGGCCAGAACCCACTCCTAACCCTAATCAATCCCAACCGTTGGATCAAGATCCAACGGCCGAGATCCGCCTGCAGACGGTTCGAGCCGTATCGGCCGGACCCGATCGCGCCGTGCGATCGTGGCCGTCGATCGTGCCACGTGGACGGCCACGATTTCGTCGTCTTCGCCGAGTCCGAGCCGGACTCCGCCGCCGCGCCCGCCGCCGTAACGAACTAGGTTTCCGTCTAGGGCACGAACGCCGAGGCTATTTAAAGCGTGAGACGTCCCCCGAGGTTGCCCTCATCCTTGCGCACCCGGTTCCCCGAGCCATCTCGCCTGAGTCGCCGCCGTTGAGCCGCAATCGCTCGCCGGAGTTGTCTCTTCCCTCCGCTGCGGTTTGCGCCGTTTTCCGCCGTCGTCCGTCGTCTTCCGCCGAGAAGGAGCCCAGATCCGGAGTCCGTGGACGAGACGCACGAAGGAGGTTTCATCTCGCCGGAGAAGCCCGTAGCGCGCGCCCTTGGTCGTCGTCCCGTCTCCGGTCAAGCCAGCGCCGCGTGAAACCATCGCCCGTCCGCGAGCTCGGAGGACCGTCGAGATCGGATCGGACGGTTGAGGTGAGCCACGTTCTATCCCAACCCTAAGATTCCAGATTAGATCGGACCGTTGGATCAAGATCCAACGGCCACAATCGGCCACGTTGCTCGTAACGTGGGTAACGATCTGAGTTAGGGTTAATTTCAACCGTTGGATCAAGATCCAGCGGCTCGGATCGCCAGCGTTAATCCAACACGTGAAACCGAGACCCAATCCATACCGTCGGATTTCAAATCGACGGCCGAGATTGCGCCACGCGTCGGGAAGCTTAGCCGCGTGATCGGCGCGTAGCGTGAGGCGCCCGACACGCAGCGGGCCCGCGCGTCACGGGACAGCGGAACCGCACCATGACGTCATCGGCCGACGCCACGGTGAAACCCGCTTGTCGGTATCCCAGCGGTGTCTTGACGTCGGCAATGACGTCATCTAGAGGCCCCACCGCTGTCGGCGGCCGTGGCCGTGGACCGAGTCCACGGTAGACCCGAGCCGGCGTGGACCAAGTCCATGGACCGGCTGACGTCAACGAGCCAATCGAGGCTGCCACGTGTCCATCTTTTGACGCAATAATTAATTTCGAAAAAGAAAATGATTTATTAATTCGAAATATTGATTCAAATTTAGATTCAAACTTCAAACGCTTATAACTTTTGCGTTTCAACTCCGATTTGAGTGATTCAAATTTCTAAATTTGTATAAAATTGAGATCTACCTAAATATAAATTTTATTTAATTTTTGGACTAAAGTTTTTCTCTGTAAAATTATTTAATTGATTATTTAAACTTTAAATAATCATAACTTTTATGCGTTTTAACTCCAAATTTGTGATTCCAGTTTCTAAAAATCCAGAAAATTATGTTCTCTCTGTTCATGGATTTTATTTGGAGTTTTGGGATCTTTTTGCCTAGTGTTTATTTGTGTATTTGCTATTTGCACGCTTTACGAGTAGGCGTTGAAGTCTTGGGAAGGATTCGAAGGAGAAGTGTTGACTCAGGATCCAACTCAAGACCAAGAACAAGTACTTTTTGAAGGCAAGTTGTGCTTTGACCATGTTGATCCCATTTCGAAATCTATTTTGATTTAAACTATTGCATGCTACTTCAATTAGAAAGATACTTTGTTTAAACATGGGGGTTAGATAAATACCAATTTGCTATATGACACCTTGATTATCTAAGTATGTGCCATGACCCTTTGTCACCCTAGTTGTGGTTTACTAGTTGGACATTATTAAATTACCAACATGGGTTTAGACCGTTGTAGTATCTTTGCTTAGACACGCTACGTGCTCATGACATGATTTTGGACAATCAAATGCTAATATGGACTTAATGATATATTGAACCTGTTTTGGAAAAGTATCATGTGATGTTGATGGCACGTGGTGCATGGTAATCAACTGGGGTTTGATAAACAGTTTTCGACCGGGGCATGTGGCAAGAGTAATCAGGTGGACCAGTTGTGGCATTGGGAGTGATGATTTGGTTTTTCGGGTAGTCTTGCCCTGGTCACTCTAAGGACTTAACCTTGCAAGCCTTTGAACTGGGTCATACTTGCAACCACATGGCTGGAATGGGACGGCCCTAGTTGACTAAGTCGCTAAGGACTCACTTGTGGAGCCTCAGGGTGTCAGTTACACCGTTTGTGTGATTATGCGGGGAGCGTATCGTGGTCGTGTGGCGATACCCATCTAGCAGTGTGTTGGTCCCATACTTCGCCTTGGCTAAGGGAAGGGATGGTGTAGAGCACGAACAGGAGAGGACCACTGTGTTGTTTGAGGCTTAGAAGGCTTTGTTATGATCGCTCATTCGCATCTTGTTGTATGGCGATTCACTACCGACGTGGTGAGTGGATTGTATCTTGTGGGTAAAGTGCATAACCTCTGCAGAGTGTAGAATCTATTTGAATAGCCGAGTCCACTGATCTTGGACAATGCTCGGGAATTACAGTCAAGGGTAGACTTTACGAAAATAACTTGGATTTGAAAAGTTGGGTTGGTTTAACAATGAAGATGATGAAAATATGGTTTAGGATGGGGAAAAATGTTTAGTAAAACTTCTTGAAAAGTTATTTACGCTTTACTTATTTCTCTGCTCGAATCTACTTTTATTACTTGTCAAAAGTTTCTTTGCAAATATACCTGAGCTATTCCTTTGTACCAAGCCATGCATATAGTATATTAGCTTGCATTATGTGCATGACTTGCTTGAGTACCAAGTACTCACCCTTGCCTCAACACAATACCAGTTGAAGAGGAGATTACGCCACTTTGGAGGAGGAACTCCAAGAGGACCCGACTACTTAGGGATGCGAGCCGATCAGTTGCTGTGGTATCTTTGGATGGCGCCACTAAGTTTATTTGATTTTCATTCTGTTATTTCTCTTTTAATAAGTTTCGCCTTGCAGGCATATATTTGTACCTTGGCCATAAGGTCAAGTAACCCTTTGGTTATTTAAATAAAGTACTTGATAGTATCGTTTGGTATGATTGTGATATATATACCGATGTTAAGACTGTGTGCACTAAGCGCGTTCTGGACTAGTCTTGAATACACAGAGGGTCGGATTTGCAAATTCGGGTCCCGACAGAGGTGGTATCGAGCCAGGTTATTTGTAGGCTCAACCCTAGCTAGAATGGTCGTAGTGAGGATAAAACCTATTTTCTAAAAGCTAAAAATTTGTGAAGACAAGAAATGACATCTCGACTTATCCCTTCTCTCTTTTCTTGTCTCTTGCTGAAATTTTCCCTTACCTTGTCACAATTTAAAAATTCCGAGTTCTTACGTAAAGCACTCTTGTGACAGATGGAGGAAGAGTTCAACTACGTTGATCTGGGAGTTGGTCACGCTGCGGAACTTTGGCATATGCTCTGAGACTCTCGTAGATTTTGAGAAGCCCCAAGCCCAAGTGGAAGTGATCAGACAAGAGGGTTTGATCTAGGCTTGTGACGTGAGGATTGAGGTACCTGCTAGGAAAAAGGGCCCAGGCAATCGGCCAATACACTGCCTTTGCCAGGAGATCTACAATGCGAGATGGGTATCCAAGAAGTATCACGACGAGCAATGCGGCACATTACCCGTATCTACGCCAGAGAATTGGAAAGTGCGGTGTTCCGTTACCATCCGCAGCGATAACCTTCTTGACCCGGGCGATTCGGGATGAGGATGCCACGGTTACCACGATTGGCACGATTTGTCGCCGCCAGGAGGATGTACTAGATAATACAAGCAAGGAGCTACGAGAAGGCCCGCAAGGAGATCACGACAGAGAAGAGCAGATGGCGGGAAGCTCAAGAGTATGTGGCACATCTTCTGCGAAGGATTGACGAGTTGGAGATGACTTTATGCGGACCAGACCGAGCGATTACTCGAGCTACACGAGCCAGATCGGAGGAGTCGGATCTCGATGAGGACACCGCTTCTTCGACTACCACAGAGGACATAGTTCTTTGGACATGGCGATCGTTTGGCGCCTATGCCACAAAGACCGTACCAGGCCGTGGAGGTTTTCGATGAGTGAGCATAGGTTCTATAGTGAGACTCCTTCGCCGAGTCGCGTCATAGAAATAAAAAGTCACCCTTTAGGCGTTAGACTCGAGTTAGTTCGATTTGGATTTGCTTTGTTTGAGAGTGTGCGGTATGTGTTGCAAGGCCCTTAGGCATTGTAAGTGACCATACCAAGTTATTAATAATAAAGATGGACCTTAAAGTTACCCCTTCGCCCGCATAAGTTCCATATTACTTGTCTATTCTTGTTTCCCTCTCATCTCTAAACCTAGAGCAAATCGGCGAGATGGTGAACACCCGTGGAAACTTTGGAAGCAATGGGAGTGGATCTCGCCCAGAAACCCCAATGATGGAGCACCAGCACCGCCACTTGGATATGCAGAATTTCGAGCGTTTCTTGCTGCCCGGACTCGATTGATGCATGCTATGATGCAACAAATGCAGCACGTCCTTTGCTCAGGCCTTTGCTAATCAAGTTAATCGGGACCACGCTTGAGAATACAAGGCTGTCAGAGTTCATGAGGACTCACCCACCCACTTTCTCTGGGAATGCCAATCCATTGGAGGCTGATGATTGGTTAAGATCAATCGAGAGGAAGCTACACATAGCTCAATGCATAGGAAATGCGAAGGTACTCTACGCTTCTCATCAGTTGGAAGGAACAGCCGCCGAATGGTGGGAGAACTTCTGTGCCACGCAGGAGAACCCTCAAGAAATCACTTGGGAAGAGTTCACAGCTGCATTAAGACAGTATCACTTGCCTTAATGAATCATGGACCTTAAGAAGGAAGAGTTCGAGCATCGAAGCAAGGTAATCAGCCGGTGGCCGAGCTACTGAACAAGTTCACACGGCTAGCACGCTACGCTTTGAGGATGTAGCGACGGATAAATCCAGACAGTCTCGTTTCATGAAGGGACTTAACTCAGGATTGCAAGTAGGGTTGATCACCCACACCTTTCCAGATTTCCAAGAGTTGGTGAATAAGGCGCTTATTCTTGAGGACAAGCGCAAGGAACTGGATGAGAACAGAAGCGCAGGATGCAACGGCAAGGATCACGTCGAGGAACGCATAGCGCTTGAGAGTTGCACCAAATCAATTCTTGATTCCAACCACGAATGCAACAAGGACACCATCCCCAAAGACCAAGACCTGCCAATCGTAACTACCGGACCCCAATCCTCGCTAGAAACGCTACCCCTGTGCAACACAGGAACAGTGAGACGCTACAATCGCAACGAGCCAGACACTTTGCCATGATTGTCCAAAGAAGACAGCAGAGCGACCCGATTCGCTTCAATCTAGGAACCACCCAGCTAGGGCGCCAACACCAGGAGCCACACCCTGCACCGTGGTTAGAGGCCGAGTCAACCATGTCACCGCAGATGCACCGCAGAATGCTACTGACGTCGTAAATCTTGGGTAAGTTACTTGTTAACTTCGATACACCTGCTTGATTTTGTTTGACTCTGGAGCTTCGCATTCGTTTGTTTCGCAAAGCTTTGCTACTAGAAATGACTTGAGAATTGCAAGACTTAAGTGCATGCTTTTAGTTCAAACCCTGGTTCGAACTCCGAGCGGAAGTAGGATGTTCCGGGTGAGAATACTAATAGATGGAATAGAGTTCCTAGCAAACCTTATAATTTTGGAGACCCAGGACCTTAGATGTTATATTGGGAATGGATTGGTTATCCAAGCACAAGGCCGTATTGGATTGTGGACGAAGGACTATCTCAGTGGAGAGCCCGTGTGGGAAGAAAGTGGAATTTCAAGCCACTGCAGTTAGAGATGGACAGATGATGGTTAACAGTACCAAGGCAATCAGCATAGAGGATGTCCCGGTAGTGAATGAGTACCCAGACGTTTTTCCCGAAGACCTACCTGGTATGCCGCCAGACAGGGACATAGAGTTTGTGATAGAGCTTGTACCGGGTACAGCACCGATAGCAAAGAGACCCTATCGGATGTCTACCGAGGAGTTGGTAGAAATGAAGAAGCTTGACTAGAGGAGTTAATGGAGAAAGGATTTATCAGACCGAGTTCGTCACCATGGGGAGCACCAGTTTTGTTTGTCAAGAAGAAGGACGGGAGTTTCAGGATGTGCATTGACTACCGTGCACTCAACGAAGTCACCGTGAAGAATAAGTATCCGCTACCCAGGATTGATGATTTGTTTGATCAGTTAAGAGGAGCCGGAGTTTTCTCCAAGATTGATGCGAGATCGGGATACCATCGATTGAAGATCCGATCGAAGATATTCAAGATCGCATTCTCGTCAAGATATGGACATTACGAGTTCTGATTATGTCCTTTGAAATTTAACGAATCGCCCGGCTTATTTCATGAATATGATGAATAAGGTGTTCATGGAATATTTGGACAAGTTTGTCGTCGTGTTCATAGACGATATCCTAATCTACTCCAAGGCAGAGGATGAACATGCCGAACACTTAAGGCGAGTTTTGGAAAAGTGAGGAACAGCAACTTTTCGCCAAGTTCAGCAAGTGTGATTTTTGGAAGGACAAGGTGGAGTTTCTTGGACATGTAATGACCGCAGAGGGAGTCGCCGTGGATCCAAGCAAAGTGGAAGGCGTGTTACATTGGGAACAACCAAAGGCGGTGACCCAGATTCGGAGTTTCCTTGGAATGGCGAGGATACTACCGCCCGTTTCATTGAAGGCTTTTCGACAATTGCGAAACCTCTTACGCAATTGCTTTGAAGAAGGAAAAGAAGTTTGCATGGGCGCTTGAGAATGTGAGAAAGGATTTCAGAGCTGAAGAAGCGATTGACATCAAGCCGGTGTTAGTTCTACGGATGTTGCTCAAAGCCGATATTTATTGTGACGCATCGCGCCAAGGACTTGGATGTGTCTTTGTCACGAGAATGGAAAGGTCGCCGCTTATGCATCAAGGCGATTGAGGCCGCATGAGGAAAATTATCCGACACATGACCTAGAGTTAGCCGTAGTAGTGCATGCTTTGAAGATATGGCGTCACTATCTGATTGGAAACAGATGTGAAGTATATACGGATCATAAGAGCCTTAAGTACATATTCACCCAGTCGGATCTGAATATGAGGCAAAGGAGATGGCTAGAGTTGATCAAGGACTATAATGTTGGAATCCATTACCATCCCGGGAAGGCTAACGTAGTAGCCGATGCTCTGAGTCGGAAAAGCCATACCGTGAGTACATTGCTAGCCACAAGTCAGGATGAGTTATGTAAGGATTTTCAGAAAATGAAGATTGAGGTTGTACCTAGCGGATTCTTGGCCGCATTGGAAGTAAAGCCTACTTTAGAGGACCAGATCCGAGAAGGACAGAAGGATGATGACAGGATCCGCAGGATTAAGTCCATCAAGGAGGAAGGCAGGGCAGAGGACTTCAAATTGGATGAGCAAGGCACGTTGTGGATGAAGGATCGCATTTGTGTGCCTAACAAGGAGGAGTTAAAGCGACTGATTCTGGAAGAAGCCCATGACTCCAAGTACTCGATTCATCCTGGAAGCGCCAAGATGTATCAGGATCTGAAGGAGAGATTCTGGTGGCCGAGTATGAAACGTGAAGTTGCCGAGCATGTTGCATTGTGCGACGTATGCCAGAGAGTCAAGGCAATGCATCGAGACCAGCAGGATTGCTACTGATTGAAAATACGAGTGGAAGTGGGAGGAAATCGGAATGGATTTCATTACGGTTTGCAGAAGACTCAAGGGGTTATGACTCCATATGGGTTATAGTGGATCGCTTGACTAAAGTAGCCCATTTTATCCCGTGAAGACCACTTACTCGGGAGATAAATTAAGCGGAATTATACATGATCGAGATTGTTTGTTTGCACGGAGTGCCAAAGAGGATTGTATCAGACAGAGGTACCCAATTTACCTCAAGGTTACGGAATAAGTTGCATGAAGCCATGGGAACCCGCTTAAACTTGATCTGACTTATCATCCACAGACGGATGGACAGGCCGAAAGAGTCAACGGTCTGGAGGATATGTTAAGAGCTTGTGCATTGGCTTATGCTACCTCTTGGGATAAAAGTTTGCCGTATGCCGAGTTCGATTACAACAATAGTTATCGAGGCTAGTTTACAGATGTCACCTTTTGAGGCCTTTGTATGGTCGACCTGTCGGACGCCATTGAATTGGAATGAGACCGACGAGCGCCGTGTCTTTGGGCCTGATATTCTTCAAGAGGTTGAAGAAACGGTCGCCATGATTAGGGAAAGGTTGAAGATAGCCCAATCTCGACAAAAGAGTTATCTTGACAATCGTCGCCGAGATTTGAGTTTTGAACCGAGAAGACTTTGTATACCAGAGTTACGCCTCTCGGGGAGTTAAGAGGTTCCATGCCAAAGGGAAACTTGCACCCGTTATGTTGGACCATTTAAGATTTTGAGCGAGGCGAAGTTGCTTATCGGTGGAGTTGCCACGATCGTTGGCGAGGAGTACATGATGTATTCCATGTGTCCCGATTAAAGAAGTGTCTCCAAGTTCTGAGAGCAGACACAGATTAGAATCAATTGAGTTGCAAGAGGATTTGACTTATAAGGAGTATCCCGTGAAGATTACGGACACAATGGATCGAGAAACTAGAAACAAGTCAACCCGTTTCTGTAGAGTTCGAGTGGAGCAACCATGAAGAAAGTGAAGCGACTTGGGAGCCTTGAAGAGGATTTGAAGAAAGAGTTTCCAAACCTATTCCTTTAGTAAGCCACGAATCTCGGGACGAGATTCTATTAAGAGGGAGGTTTGTAACACCCCAAAATTTTGCTTTTCTTAAATTCATGTGTGATTTGGCACTTTGGTGAATTTTTGGAATTTTCTGGAATTTATTTGGATTTATTTGGAATTTATTTGAATTTATTCCATTTTGAAATAATTAAAGAATTTAATTTTGCAAATAAAATTTTGTTGGAAATATTTTATTTGAGTCCAAAATGATCCAAAATATTTTCAGAATTTTTGGAATTTTACGAGTCTTTTGCTATTTTTAATGAATTAAATGAATTATCGGGAATTATTTTAAATATTAATTATTTGGAAAAGGACCGGCAAGTCGATTCTTGTTCATCCGACCGAGCCCGAGTCAGACTCGAGTTCGAGTCCGACCCGAGCCACGTGACTCGACCGAACCCACTCCTAACCCTAATCAATCCCAACCATTGGATCAAGATCCAACGGCTGAGATCCGCCCGTACCGGTTCGAGCCGTATCCGGCCCGGATCCGATCGCGCCCGTGCGATCGTGGCCGTCGATCGTGCCACGTGGGCGGCCACGATTCGTCGTCTTCGCCGAGTCCGAGCCGGACTCGCCCGCGCGCCCGCGGCCAGTAACGAACTAGGTTTCCGTCTAGGAGCCGCGAACGCCGAGGCTATTTAAAGCGTGAGACGTCCCCGAGGTTGCCCTCATCCTTGCGCACCGGTTCCCGAGCCATCTCGCTGAGTCGCCGCCGTTGAGCCGCAATCGCTCGCCGGAGTTGTCTCTTCCCTCATTGCGGTTTGCGCCGTTTTCGCCGTCGTCGTCGTCTTCCGCCGAAGGAGCCCGGATCCGAGTCTCGTGACGAGACGCACCGAAGGAGGTTTCATCTCGCCGGAGAAGCCCGTAGCGCCGCGCCCTTGGTCGTCGTCCGTCTCCGGTCAAGCCAGCGCGCCGTGAAACCATCGCCGTCCATGAGCTCGGAGGACCGTCGAGATCGGTCGGACGGTTGAGGTGAGCCCACGTTCTATCCCAACCCTAAGATTCCAGTTAGATCGGACCGTTGGATCAAGATCCAGCGGCCCACAATCGACCACGTTGCTCGTAACGTGGGTAGCGTTCTGAGTTAGGGTTAATTTCAACCGTTGGATCAAGATCCAGCGGCTCAGATCCGCGCGTTAATCCAACACGTGAAAGCGAGACCCAATCCATACCGTCGGATTTCAAATCGACGCCGAGATTGCGCCACGCAGCGTCGGGAAGCTTGATGCCGTGATCGGCGCCCGTAGCGTGAGACGCCGACAGCGGGCCCGTCGGACAGCGTGAACCGCACCATGACGTCATCGGCCGACGCGTCACGGTGGGGCCGCTTGTCGGCGGTATCCCGATGTCTTGGCGTCGACGCAATGACGTCATCTGTAGGCCCCACCTGTCAGTGACCGTGAGCCGTGGACCGAGTCCACGGTGGACCCGAGCCGAGCGTGGACCAAGTCCATGGACCGGCTGACGTCAGCAGACCAATCAGAGGCTGCCACGTGTCCATGCTGACGCAATAATTAATTTCCGAAAAAGAAAATGATTTATTAATTCGAAATATTGATTCAAATTTAGATTCAAACTTCAAACGCTTATAACTTTTGCGTTTCAACTCCGATTTGAGTGATTCAAATTTCTAAATTTGTATAAAATTGAGATCTACCTAAATATAAATTTTATTTAATTTTTGGACTAAAGTTTTTCTCTGTAAAATTATTTAATTGATTATTTAAACTTTAAATAATCATAACTTTTGCGTTTTAACTCCAAATTTGACGATTCCAGTTTCTAAAAATCCAGAAAATTATGTTCTCTCTGTTCATGGATTTTATTTGGAGTTTTGGGATCTTTTTGCCTAGTGTTTATTTGTGTATTTGCTATTTGCACGCTTTACGAGTAGACGTTGAAGTCTTGGGAAGGATTCGAAGGAGAAGTGTTGACTCAGGATCCAACTCAAGACCAAGAACAAGTACTTTTTGAAGGCAAGTTGTGCTTTGACCATGTTGATCCCATTTCGAAATCTATTTTGATTTAAACTATTGCATGCTAGTTCAATTAGAAAGATACTTTGTTTAAACATGGGGGTTAGATAAATACCAATTTGCTATATGACACCTTGATTATCTAAGTATGTGCCATGACCCTTTGTCACCCTAGTTGTGGTTTACTAGTTGGACATTATTAAATTACCAACATGGGTTTAGACCGTTGTAGTATCTCGCTTAGAGCACACTACGTGCTCATGACATGATTTTGGACAATCAAATGCTAATATGGACTTAATGATATATTGAACCTGTTTTGGAAAAGTATCATGTGATGTTGATGGCACGTGGTGCATGGTAATCAAGCGGGGTTTGATAAGCGATTTCGGCCAGGGGCATGTGGCAAGAGTAATCAGTGGACCGGTTGTGGCATTGGGAGTGATGATTTGGTTTTGGGTAGTCTTGCCCTGGTCACTCTAAGGACTTAACCTTGCAAGCCTTTGAACTGGGTCATACTTGCAACCACATGGCTGGAATGGGGCGGCCCTAGTTGACTAAGTCGCTAAGGACTCACTTGTGGAGCCTCGGGTGTCGATTACACCGTTTGTGTGATTATGCGGGGGGCGTATCGTGGCTGTGGCCAGATACCCATCTAACGGTGTGTTGGTCCCATACTTCGCCTTGGCTAAGGGAAGGGATGGTGTAGAGCACGAACCAGGAGAGGACCACTGTGTTGTTTGAGGCTTAGAAGGCTTTGTTATGATCGCTCATTCGCATCTTGTTGTATGGCGATTCACGGTGACGTGGTGAGTGGATTGTATCTTGTGGGTAAAGTGCATAACCTCTGCAGAGTGTAGAATCTATTTGAATAGCCGAGTCCACGATCTTTGGACAATGCTCGGAATTACAGTCAAGGGTAGACTTTCTGAAAATAACTTGGATTTGAAAAGTTGGGTTGGTTTAACAATGAAGATGATGAAAATATGGTTTAGGATGGGGAAAAATGTTTAGTAAAACTTCTTGAAAAGTTATTTACGCTTTACTTATTTCTACTGCTTTCGAATCTACTTTTATTACTTGTCAAAAGCTGTTTACTGCAAATATACCCTGAGCTATTCCTTTGTACCAAGCCATGCATATAGTATATTAGCTTGCATTCTGTGCATGACTTGCTTTGTAAGAAGTACTCACCCTTGCCTCAACACAATACCAGTTGAAGAGGAGATTACGCGACTTTGGAGGAGGAACTCCAAGAGGACCCGACTACTTAGGGATGCGAGCCCGGTCAGTTACTGTGGTATCTTGGATGGCGCCCGCAGTTTATTTGATTTTCATTTCTTTGTTATTTCTCTTTTAATAAGTTTAAGCCTTGCGAAGGCATATATTTGTACCTTGGCCATAAGGTCAAGTAACCCTTTGGTTATTTAAATAAAGTACTTGATAGTATCGTTTGGTATGATTGTGATATATATACCGATGTTAAGACTGTGTGCACTAGCGCGTTCCTGGACTAGTGCTGAATACACAGAGGGTCCGGATTTGCAAATTCGGGGTCCCGACACTCTCTAGCTTGTCTATCCTGTCTAGAAGCCGTGTGTGCCTTAGGTGCACTCAGAGTCTGGGGATGACCCTGAATACCCCTAAGAGCATGGACACGCTCACGCCGAGAAATCTTGGCGCGTCTGAAGCAGAAATCAGCTATATGTCCATCCTTCTGACAGAAGGTGCATGTATACTTCGCCTTGGGGGGTGAAGTAGCATGAGAAGCACCCTTCTCGTCAGACGTCCCGTGGACAATCCCTGCTGATCTAAACAGTGGTGCTCACTGTGGAGCCACCACTATCTCTCCGCTCTTGGAGGCACGCTGCTTGATGGGCGGATGCGCCCGTGTATGCTCCAAGGCATCAAACCCTAGACCTTGATTGAATCTGCTAATCTTGGACTGATCTAGGATAAGATTGAGCTTCTTCTTACCTCCAACAAACTTCTCGAGAGTGCTCATAAGGTGCGACACTCTCGAAAAAGTGAGCACAAGAAGAGCAAGGGAAGGAGTAGCGAGGGAAGAACCAGATGGAGAAGAAGCGAACTAAGCGATCAAATCTTTCCCTATAAAGAGCAGCCTCAATCTTGAGAGACTACTTAAGAAACACATGGAGAGTCTCTAATCCTACCCACAGGCTTTGAGCTTCTTCCTAAGCTCTACATGAATTTGATTCATGTCCTCTGCTACCCCAACACACGACATGCAACCATTTTGTGACTTAGCTAGTAGATCCTTAGCATATTTTGAGTTTTCAAGCACCAAGTCATCATAAGCATTTTTAGTTGCTTACAGCCCTCACATGAGCCGACTGGGTCCTTAGAAGCATATGATTCAAGTTCATCATTCCTAGCATGAAAGCTTCCTAAGGTGTGAGCTCATGGCATCAATTCGATAAGCAATTTAGGGCAATTTTCACAAGATGCAGTTGTGTGAGCATGAAGAAAGCTAGCATCGGCGGGAATAGGATCAACAGAACATGTGCTAGCATCCTTCGACCTAAAAGCCTCAAGATCGGACACCACACTATCATGTAGGGTCCTTAGGTTCTCCAACTCCACAAGCAAAGCATCACACAAAGTTGACTATCGAGTCTCGGGAGGAACAAGATCTAAGTGAAGCTAACTCCGAGATAAGGTACCTACTTCCTTCTCTAGATCCAAACACCTAGCTCTAGACTTGGAATGAAACTTTCCTAGTTTGATAAAAGCATCATGGAGCTGGTCATAAGAAGGTACCTCCTCCGTGTCATTTGTCTGGCTCGGTGTCGGGTACTTCCATGGCAGTGGAGGCCATGAAGCACATGCTGGAGAAGTCATCGCCGCCCTTCGCCTTCTCTTGCGGTTCATCCTCGTCCTCGTTGCTCCAAGTCTCCGTGTCGGAGAGGTCAAGGTCGTCGAGCGGGGCGAGGATGCGGTGAAAGAGCTTCTTGCCCTTAGCGAACTTGCGGTGTTTCTTCTCTTGCGCCGCTCATGGTGGAGGCTTCTTGTTGCGGTTCTTGTTGATGTAGTCGTTCTTGCCCGCACCGCCTTGTTCATTATTGCCCTTCTCGGCTTGGGGCAGTTTGCCAGAATGTTGTTGTGGCCCCCTCACTCTATACAAGTGAACTTGCCACTCCTCTTCCTATCTCTCACCCTCTTTTAAATGTTAGAAATTTTTCGAGCGACAAGAGCGAGCTAAATCTTACGGAAATTGTTCGAATGTCATCGCTACGTCACAAAGAGCGGGGAGAGAAAAACGAAGAGAAGTCAAGAGGGGTCCAGAAGAGGAAGACCCAATGGGATCGGTAACCAATGCCATCGTTTGGGACTTCGTCTGCGAGCGGCGATGTCGAGCTCATGAGTCTTGAGGCGGGAATACAACGTCAAGAGTCAAGGTCGACAAGTCCGTATGGTCCGTGATGGTGGTTACCTTCATTTCCCAAATCCTTAGATCGAGTGCTCGAAGAAAGTGCCTCGCATTCTCGAATCGGTGTATGAACAACCTCTTGACCAAAGATTGAGAATCTTTGCAAAGCGAGCAAAGCACTCATCAAGGCTCTCACCAGCGTGCTGCTCAAACTTGTTGTAGTCACGCTTAAATTGATCCTGTCTCACGGACTTGATCTCGAGTGGTGCCCTCATGGTAAGCATTGAGGGTCACCCGGATCTCGTGAGCCGATCGTAGGTGAGAGACGCGATCATACTCACCGCGGCTAAGTCCTGTATGAGGAGGTTCTTGGCCTTAGCGTTTGCCTCAACGTCGACCATGTTTGCGGCGTTGGCGTTCTCATCGGCGGAACCTCATACGGGTGCTTCACCTTCTGCCATAAAGAAAAGCCCTGGGCAGTGATGTATGTCTCCATCCGAACCTTCGAGCGGATAATCAACTCCAGCAAAAATTGGAGGCTTAGTTGAGTACTTGTCCGTCGCCATGGCTCTTGAGACCGGTCAAGATCTATGAAAGAGCAAAACCGGCTCTGATACCAATTGAAAGACCGAGATGGCGATCAGAGGGGGGGTGAATGATCCCAAATAAAAATATCCCCTACTTCAACGTACTCCAAACAATCCCACAAAGAAAACCGATGCTCCTCAAAATCCCGAAACCCGCAAAAATCGGAACGACTTGACAACTATGTGTATCCCTAGCTTACATGGATGGAACCCATGAATCATGTGAGGGATGTTTAAATCACAAATCCTGGTTGTCAAGTGTCCAAAGCAAAGGAGAATCAATTCAACTACTTCTTTTCTAAAAGAGATCAAGCCAAATCACAAAAGCCTCTTTTAGAAAAGCAAAAGCAGAAATTTCAGGAATTGTCCTCAATTGGAGCAGGTGGATGGTGGACTTCTGTTGCTCCAAAATTTTTGGGAATTTTTTACCCTCTGAGCATGTGAGTCGTGAAGCATTCCACCAAAAATCACCTCCAAAAGCCTTGCATAAAAATCATGAAAAATCGCACACTACAGACTGTCAGGAACTTTGATCAGGAAATTTGGGGCTCGGTTTTCACCTCATAGCTCCCAAATGGTGCAAGCAATGGACTCCAAAATTTTTCCACAGATGGATATATGAGCCACGCACAATCTCTAACAAGAATCAATCAAAAAGGATTTTTCTAGATTTTTCTAAAAATCAAAGACTAACTGCTGCGCGAAGAAGAAGTTCTGGACAGATTTGCGATCTTGATAGAAACTTGATAAAATAAATTCTTGCGGCATACAAACTTTAGCAAATGAACTCGATCTTGAGCGAAGATCCAAATAGAGTATAGAAGGAGGTGAATGCGAATCGCTCAAGTCAAGAACAAAATCCAGCAATCATAAATGTAAGAGCGGGAATGTAAATGCTGAATTTAATACATGAAAGTAAATGCCGAAAGTAAAGACATAATGTAAATTGCAAGAATTAAATTGCGAGAGAATAAATTTGGATCTTGGAACTTCTATTTCATTCAGAGATGTGTGATTACAAAGCCTCACTTCATGTGGGCAAAGCTCAAAGGAGCAACACAACAACTCAAAGAATGAATGGGCGTGGAGGCCTTCCTCCACCCCTCTATTTATACTACTCTTGGGCCACCTACCACCCTTGGATGAGTCCCAAACCCTAGGGCACTCCACCAAGGGCTAGGATTAACCCACTCATGCCTTGCCCACACTTGGGCCTTACATGGGCCAACATGGCCTTTCATGCACACGCACGCTTCTCAAAGCGACTAGACTTAACCACTACACTATCTTCTTGAACCGCGATCCAACGGCTCCCCTTGATCCGTGCAGCGTCAAGCTAGCTCCATTGCCTTTTCCTTGTCTTCTTGACTTGCACGAACTCCGTCTCCGATCATCTTCTGGCGACCTTCGACCGTCTGGACCTCCGACGCACCTCGCCTAGTCCCGGTCATCCTCCGCCTCACCATGACCTAGCACCGTCGTCCTGCAATCATCAAAGACAAGGAAAACCATTTTGCACATTCCAAAATATAATCTTACCTTTTTCTTCCTGCATGTTAGTCCGTATTATCATAAATTTAAACATGCAATACCGAGTCAAATCAAACTCAAGCCTGAGCACACCTTGCTCAAATAAAGTCAAATACTCATCACAAAAATGGATGGACCTCCACATGGTCCTTCAATGACGGCGTATTGTCAACAGGTCCGAGAATTGGAGGGCAAGTTTGATGGACTGGAGCTGGTCCATGTCCTGCGCCGCAATAATGAAACAGCGGACGAGTTGGCCAAGATGGGAGCCACTCGGGCAGAGGTCCCGAGTGGAATCTTCGTCCAGGATCTTTACGAGCCAACAGTTACTAAACGACGAGAGCCAAGTAAGAATCCTGAGACTGAAGTCTTGTCCATTAACCCCGACTGGACGGCTCCATATCTAGATTATCTCTTGAAAGACGAACTTCCTGAAACTCCCACTCTGGCCGAGCGCATTTCACGACAAGCCAAGTCCTATGTGGTGATTGGGGGAGAGCTCTTTCGAAAGAGCGCCTCCGGCATTCTTAGGCGGTGCGTTACGCAACAAGTGGGAAAGGACCTGCTCAGATAAATCCACTCGAGAATGCGCGGCCATCACGCTGCATCAAGCGCCTTGGTTGGGAAAGCCTACCGGCAGGGCTTCTTTTGGCCTACAGTGGTGACGGATGCAAAGGAGATCGTTCGAACTTGCGAGGGCTGCCAGTTCTATGCAAGGCAGACACATTTGCCGGCACAGGAGCTGCAAACTATCCCCATCTCTTGGCCCTTTGCGGTCTGGGGGCTCGACCTAGTCGGGCCTCTCAAGAAGGCACAAGGCGGTTTCGCCTACCTCTTCGTAGCCATTGACAAGTTCACCAAGTGGATCGAAGCTAAACTAGTTGCCACGATCACTGCGGTCAAGGCCAAGGAGTTCTTCCAGGATATCGTGGTCAGATTTGGAGCTCCCAACCGGATCATTACAGACAATGGTACCCAATTCAGGAGCGAAGAATTTCAAGAGTGGTGCGAAAGCATTGGAATCAAGATTTGCTTCGCCTCGGTAGGTCATCCACGGAGCAATGGGCAGGTTGAGCGGGCTAATGGCTTGGTCCTCCAGGGCCTCAAGGCCAGGATTTTCGATCGCCTCAAACCATATGCTGCCCGATGGGTGAAAGAGTTACCGTCAGTACTTTGGGGACTCAGAACCACTCCCAGCCGAGCAACTGGGCAAACTCCTTTTTTCCTAGTTTATGGTGCAGAGGCGGTTTTGCCAACCGAACTAGAATTTGAATCCTCGAGGGTTCGGAATTACAAGGAAGCCGAGTGCGAGGAAAGCCGAGTGGTAGAACTTGATCAACTCGAGGAGGCTCGAAATGTTGTAGCCATCTAGTCGGCTAAGTACCTCTAGGGACTTCGGCGCTACCATTCTCGCAATGTCCGAAGTCGAGCCTTCTCAAAAGGAGATTTGGTCCTCAGAAGGAACCAGAAAAGTGAGCACAAGCTCTCTCCAATTTGGGAAGGCCCGTACATTGTGGAGGAGACGGTTCGACCGGGTGCCTATCGACTCAGACGTGGAGATGGCGCGGTTTTGGCGAATACTTGGAACGCCGAACAGCTGCGTCGCTTCTACGCATAAGTTATGTACCCGACTCTCACGCGTTAAATAAAATTATGAACTGTTTCGTTTTCTGAATTCCTACTGTGTAATGCTAGTCCCGAGTGGTTATTATCCGACTAGTATAGCGCCTAATCCCAGTCGCGCTGGTACAAAACGCATGGAAATAAAGACCGCGATGAGCGGATAAATCCGGCATTTTATACCAGTGCGCGAAGCGAGAAAAACAAAGCCAGAAAATACTAACCACTCGTGGACTACAATTCGCAGCGCTAGAATTTTTCCGAGAAGGCACCTAGTCGCGAGTTTCTAACTGTCAAAAGCTCGAGCCTCAACACCTCGTTGCTGGTGCTGGAGCAACTAACTAGGACGGTTGACTAGGCAGAACCTTAAACTCGGAATAATTAAGATGGCGAAGATTGGGCAAAAGTTTACGTTCTGTTCCATAATAAACTTTTTTACATCGCTGATTTTTTCTTTTTACCCCATTTTCTCGCATTAAAAAAAAGGGGCGGCATGCTCTTGGTGTCTGCTTCTTTGGTCTTCTTCTTTGGTGTCTGCTTCTTCTTTGGTGCGACCACTAGGACGGCCGGTGTCGGGATCGCCGAGGTCAGGCGCGGCGCGCGCGACCCAGAGCCGCGAGGATCTCGTCCTCAATCACCCAAAGGGGTGGTACAAGGCGGACGAGGGCGTCACAGCTAGGGTGTCGCGACGCTCGTGCCCTACCATCTCCATAATGACCTCGGCTAACTCAGAGAGCCCCGGCGCCACCTCCAATAAGGCGGCCACGGCGACGGCGTCTCTAGCGGCCCCAGCCTCCTCCTCCGCCTCCAGTACGGCGAAGTCATGGTCTTCCCAGAACTCCGCCTCCTCCAAGCTGAAGAGCAGGCCGAAGAAGCGCTGGCGGAAAAATGCCGCGTAAGGGCCGAACAATCTCCTCATGTTAGACATGGCGGGAAGCTTGGAGAAAGAAGGAGAAGAAGACTCGAAGAAGAGGGCGATCGCTCAAGAGCGGTAACGCCCCATTTATAGGCCATGCATGGCCCCGAAGCCGAGATGACACCATTTAAAAACACGGAAGACGAAGCGACGTTGCGACGCTGCTGATATTCTCAAAGTACAAAGAATATCAACACATTGAACAGAATGAAGGGATATTTCGCCAGACACGTGTCAGGTGTAGTTCAACTTAATTTGACCTTCCCGCTCAGTTGGCCCAATTAAGCGAGAAGTCCGGGGGCCGGGAGGCAACGACGTAAGCTTGGGGGCTGAACCACTCAGCCAGGAGGCCACAACGTAAGTCCCGACGCTCGAGAGCTGCACGCCAGCCACTCGGAAAAGCGTGCCTGGGGCGAGAAGGCCACGAGCCAAGGTCCCGGCGCTTGGGAGCCATACCAGTCGGCTGAAGGCCACCCAGAAAGGCGTAACGGGGGCCAAAAGGCCGCGAGCCTATGTGTTAGCAACTCAGACGAGCGGAAAAGAGCGAAAGAAGTTGTGAGCTCGCTTACCGAAGAACAAAGCAGACAAATTATATCCAAGTAAGAAATACAATGCTTCAAACAAGGAGGGTCAGCATTCGGCATGAAGATTCATATCAAATTCAGAATTCAAGATTCTCCAACAAGGCCTGTGATGTACCGGAAACCTCTTCAAGGAGTGTGTTGGCCTTGTCTTCGTCACAGGCAAAACCCTCTTTAACAGCTTCAAGGTCAACTCTCGGATAGTGAGATTTGACCACTGCCAACGCCTGATTAGTACTCATGGTCACCGACTCCATTGCGTAAGCCTTGATCCTGTCAGCTCCTCCCGAGAGAAGCGGAACGGCATCGTCCTTGGCTTGGTTCGGCTCCCTCGATACGTAGAAGGTGCAGAACTGGCTCGCAGGCGAAGCGGAGCTCGGTGCGGCTCCGTTCGGCAGCGGTCATCTTTTTCTTGCATTCTGCATCAAAGCCAAGCCGTCATCAGAAAGCGCACCCAGCGCGAGGCACGTCTAATTCGAATCAAGAAGTCTACCCTCCAGCTCTCGCTGTGTCTTCTCCAAGCTGGCCCGAGTTTCGAGGTTAGAACTTTTTGAAGCCTCCAGCTGTGCCCTCAGCTCAGTGATTGTCAAACCGCGCTCTGAAAACATGGAAAGTCAGACTCATCTCTGACCACTCAGGAGGAAGGCACCCGCCCTAGGCCCGCGGAAGTTCATACCTTGAAGTGACCACTCAAGTTCCTCCCTTTCTTCGCGGAGGGCCATGCATTGAGCCTCAAGCGCATGGACTTCCTTCCATCGCGTCTGACTGAGCTCCTTTAGCTCGTCTTCGTACTTTTGGTGGTCTTTAAGCTTGGGCAACGCCTTTCGGAAGAATTCAGACCTCTTTTCGGAGCGAGTTCCCATATCCTGGGCATCACAGCAGAACACCAGCAAGGGGTCAGCGCTTCAAAGATATACTGAGGGAGGGAAGATTGAAGAACTCACCCGGACCAGTCGGTTACACTTCACCGTGAGCTCATACAGCTCCATCCGGGCTGCTATCTCCGCTTCTTCATCCTCCTCCATCCCATCCCAGTCGGAACCTCCCCACCACATTGTCCGAGTCGGTGGCTCCGGGAGAGGACCGAGCGGTGGGGGTTCTCGATGAATCTCCTCCACGTCGGGGGCTGACGGACCGGCAGCATCTTCGCGATCAGGACCTCCGAACGGCCCAGCAGTTGAACGCGTCTCCTCTGCCGGCACATACTCCGCCGGTGAGGCAGCGCGCGAAGCAGCCCTCCCGGGAGAAGCCGACGCTGGAGCCTCCCTCTCAGAAGATGCCTCCACTGGGACGTTTGTGGAGGGAGCCCTGACTCACCAAAGGGCCAGTATGTTGGCACACATTCAAAGAGACAAGAACAAGAGTCAAGGGGTAATAAACCTTTTGGACTTCTTGAATTTCATCCCTGGCTTCCTACGGACCCCAGCACCACCCGGAGGAGAGCCTAAGTTCACGTCAACGTCCGAGGCAGGTGCTGGCTCGGAAGATGGAGCTCCTGAACCTTCCTCCTCGGGGCTAACAGCAGTGAATGGCCCAGTCGAGGAAGGGGCAGGAACCTCCTCCACCGACGTCCTTTCTCTCTTAGATGACCCTGGTCCCTCAGCCGAAGAATCCGCCGGATGCTTGCTCGGAACATTCCTCAGCCGAGAGACGCCGACGACCGGAGCATCAGGAATGAAAGCTTCACGCTCCTGAAAAGTGAACAATCACATATCATCAGAACCCCAAGTCAGGTGAAAACAACCAAGCAATGTCTCGAAGGTGAGGAATACTCACGCGAGGAGGAGCTCTCTTCGCCGAAAACTTGCCCGGACAGCCTCTGTTGGTTATCTCGGCGCCCGGAGTGAAGAGATCTATCAACCGCGCCCCCAGGACGTTTCTTGGCAGCGGCGCATTCGACTCCTGGGTGGGATCCCGAGTCCCGCCATACCGGAAACCCAGATGGATTCGTTCCTTCAAGGGTTGTACCCGCCGCTTAGCAAAGCTGACGGCGACCCCAATGCCGGTCAAGCCGTGGTTTTTCATATCATCGATCAGCGTCAGAAGTTCAGCGACTTGATCCAATCCGGGCCCCTGCGGGGGATCGCTCCAGCACTGGAGAACTACAGGGGCGCGGCCGATAAAGGGAGCGAGGAAAGGGTCTACATTGGCACAATAGAACCATTCCCGCTTCCAACCTTTGAGGAAGGTTTTGAAAGGGATAGAGAAGTAACGTTTCTTCAGGCCCTCTCGCGATTGGAACCCAGCTCCCCCAATGGCACTGGGAGAATTTCGATTCGGATGGGGTTTGAGCAAGAAGAGGGAGCGAAACAGATTGAAGTGAGGACGGATCCCAAGATACGCCTCACAGAGTTGAATCAATTCAATCCCGTAAAAATGAAGAAGCCCCCGAAAGAAGGCGCTCCCCGGGACACTAAACCCCCGCCAAAAGGACTCGAACACTACAATTTCGTTGGCTCGAGGAGTGGGGTAGGGTTCACTTGCCGCCGGCCGGGCGGAAATCAATTCCAGAGGAGGAAGAACGCCGCCGGCGACCATCTCCTCCAGGCGAGCCCCCGTCGACACGGAGGCCTCCCACCCTGCTACCGCCAGGTCTGTGCTCGCTTGCGGCGATGAAGAAGAGGACATCCTGACGAAGCGAGGTCTCTAGGGAGAAGTGCTGGGCACGAAACTGGAAACCCTAAGCCACCAAGGTCGCCCGAGAAGTTTTGGAGGTTTCACGACTGTGGGGATAAAGGGGCAAAGATGTCTTTCCCCCAACAAGAGTTCCCTCGCTTATAGGAAGTGAGTCTCAGTCTTCGCCTTACGGCGGGAAAAAGCAAGAGCTCCCGTACTTAATCCTGAGCCAGATCTAGGGCATGCCCCATGTTGGGCCGTTCGCTATGTCGCGCAAGCCGCGACCAGATGTCAAGTCTAGCTCGAGGTTTGGGATAGAGTGCGCCCCATGATGGGCCTGAACGCTGGTCACCATGGAAGATTGGGACCAGGCACTCTCCGAACATCTTCCAGCGATACACCCCATAATTTGGGGTCAAAAGCTGGTCACCGCCGTACGGCGTGATTGGGTACCGCAGGAGGATTTAACCAAAAAGGCCACGAGCCAACCAACTATGGTACGCCCCATGAGGGTTAATTGAGCTCTACGAGCCAATTGCCGCACACCGTAAACGGGTGCGGGTACCACTCGGCCACGAGCCAACCAACTATGGTACGCCCCATGAGGGTCAATTGAGCTCTACGAGCCAATTGCCGCACACTGTAAACGGGTGCGGGTACCACTCGGCCACGAGCCAACCAACTATGGTAGCCCCATGAGGGTCAATTGAGCTCTACGAGCCAATTGCCGCACACCGTAAATGGGTGCGGGTACCACTCGGCCACGAGCCAACCAACTATGGTACGCCCCATGAGGGTCAATTGAGCTCTACGAGCCAATTACCGCACACCGTAAACAGGTGCAGGTACCACTCGGCCACGAGCCAACCAACTATGGTACGCCCCTTGAAGGTCAATTGAGCTCTACGAGCTAGTTGCCGCACACCATAAACGGGAGCGGGTACCACTCGGCCACGAGTCAACCAACTATGGTACGCCCCATGAGGGTCAATTGAGCTCTACGAGCCAGTTGCCACACACCGTAAACGGGTGCGGGTACCACTCGGCCACGAGCCAACCAACCACGGTGACCTTAATTAATAAGTCCTTTACGATCTTTTTTCCCACAAAATCTTTCTGACAGGACAAGAGGGGGAAATCCGATCTTAAAGCACTTGGGGGCTGCTGTGGGATGCCCGAGACGGGGGTCCCGCAAGAGGGGCCTGTGCCCAACTGGGCCGAGGACGGTGCAGCAGGCCCTGAGCCTAGAAGCACTACGAAAAGCCCATAGCTATGGCCTGACTTCTTCCCCAAGGCAGCTAGTAGTCCCCTCGACGAAGCTTCGCGCCGCGTTAGGACAACCCCGTCAAAAGTAAAGCCTGCGACCTAGCGCCTGCAGAGCTTGTAGGCACCAGAACCTGGTGGATCGGCAGGCGTGGGTCAGGAAAGGAACGACCAAATCCCCTGGATGTAGTGGGGCTCAGCAGACAGAGACAAACCACATACTCATGAATCCACCTCGTCCAGGGCCAGGTGGCGCCCATTTGTAACGTGCCCTTCCCCCAGTATATAAGGGGGAGGGAACAACCCTGAAAAGGGGAGAGAAAACAGAAGAAGAAAAAGAGACCACATCCATATATCCAAGAACACAGGACTAGGGTATTATCTCCTCTGCGAGAGCCCGAACCTGTTTAAAAAGATCGCCCTCGCATCCTGTGTTACCATCTAGCTCTGATCTCGCACGAATCCCCTAGAATCACAAATCTCATTGCCGGCGGAACCAATCGTCGACAATTGGGATTCAAATATTCCCTAGTATTTTTGGAAATTTTTAGACCGTTTTTGGTATTTTTTCTAGGGCGTTGCTTTTACGTAATTTTCGACCAATCCAAGAGTGACACATGGCAGCGTTACTGTTCATCGTCTTCAACGTCTGTTGGAATTCCAGCAAACACGAAACCTCACTTCTCCATCAATGGTGACCCACTTTAAACTCTCATAACTTCCCCGTTTCAACACCAAATCACGAACGGCCGGTTGCATTTGAAAGAGGAAGACGAGGACATCCCATCCCCCATGACCATTCATTCCAAATTCCACCGGAAACGGCACAATCAACACGAAACCAAAATTAGGTAAAATGGAGATTACTCGGCTGTTTCAACTCCAAACGACGTGCTTCCACCTCTCAAATCTCAGTCTTGGAACCCTCTACCCCGTGCTCTCACTCTTCCAAAGCCACTCCTTCTCATTTGGCTGCAATCTCGCACGAACCGTCGCCGTTCGTCCTCCATTGACATCCCCGTGTCATCTTTCAATCCGGTGAGCCAAATTCGATTCCGATCGCGTCATTGTGTTCGTATCGTCGTCTAGGTCAAAACCCCTATATCAATTTCATGTTTTGTTGTAGGGTCGCGACGAATTTCGCTGTCGAAGTTCTTGTTTGGAGCTCGGTTTTTCGTCGACTACTCTTGATCCAATGAATTCCTCGCGAATCCGACCACACCGTTGGATTCGTCTCGTCGAGCCCTACACGATGCTCATCTCCTTTTCGCAAATACGTTCTCTGAATTTTTTTTTAATATTTTGGGTGTCATTGCCGTCGACATGACCGTGGCCGCCGCTGTTCCGGCGATTCTCCAGCCGAACCGGTGTGAGCGTTGCGTTCCCCATGCCTGGCCGCACCATCCCCACCCCTTCCCCGGCCGTGCGCCGCCCCTCCCATCGCCGGTGTCACATGCCGCCCCGTGCGCCGCTACGCGCGCCTTTGACCATAACTTCGGTGAGCTTTTACCAATGATACGCTCGTCCGATCGTCCTACAAATTGAACCCCAGAATAATCTCATCATTGCCCACACAACCCAATTGGAGTTTCTCCAATCCAACCTACGGATCTCCATGTAGAAGTCGTTCTTTCCGAAACTTCGGCGAGCTCTCCCGGTCACTCCCGACCTCCGTTCAGCCTCAAATTTTTACTGGAGTTCCCTCTTGGTGTCCTCTACCTCCAGTAAAATCAGATTTTTAATTTGATTTATGGAGCTCCGCCGGCAGCCATTTCATCTAAAATTAAGAGCTTTCTGCTAGTATGACTTTTATAATTTTTAGATTTTATTTTATTTTATTTATTTATTTGGTTGTACCGTTTTGCGCGTAGGAGAAGAGTTCGTTGGAGCCGTTGACGCCATCGCCGACCCGCAAGACTTCGACGCCCTCGCTACGACTGAAGGCAAGTCTCCTTGGCGCATGTTGATCCCAAGTTTACAAATGTTTTACAACGATTTACAACATGCATTGCTATCTTTACACATGTTATGTCAAATGTAGATTATTAGTTATTCCAATTTTGCTGTCATCCCCTTGTTATTGATATCACTTGTAACCCTAGGATACAATACTATGTCATGCTTAAATTATATTGTGATATATGATGACTAGTACGATAGTTATGCTTAGTTGCAAAATTGATTAAAATGACACATAGGTGGGATCTCATCGAAATTATGATTTAAAGTATGTTTTGAGAAATATTAGCATGGTATTGCTACTATTTTTGTAAAATAAAAATAAAATAAAAATGGTTTGGACTTGGGCGGAATGGAATGTCGGGCGGGTGCGGATTGAGCACTAGTTTTCATTGTCAAGTATCGCCTCAAGTCAATTAAGGACCGACGCTTATGATTGTTCTCATTCTAAGCATTACCGTACAACCACATGTCAAAGTGGGCACGACCTACCTGAATAATTTGTAGAAACCTAATTTAGACTTACCAGTTGGTGGAATGTGAGTGCCGGATAGAGGCAAGACTGTTTTCTCACACGGCGCAAGAGGGGGCTTCTGTACTGGGTGGATAGAACCCTAACTGCGGTGAAACCTCAGCGGGTGGGTCGGGTTAGGTGCATACATTGTAAAGGCCTTGTCATGATATCCCTGCCGGCACACCTAAGGAAGTGTGTTAATTGTACATGGCACTAAGGGAATATCATGTCTTATGGGTAAAGCTGTACACCTCTGCAGAGTGAAAAACTATTCGAATAGCCGTGCCTGCGGTCAAAGGCAAAGCGAAGAATATTGGTAAACTTTGGTTTTGGTTTTGAAAATAAATAAGGTTTTGTTTTGGGGTTCGGGAGTGGTTAGAACTCTCGCATGTTTTGTTGGCAGATTGAGCCAACCAGGTAGATGGAACCTGTTTTATTTCATGACGGATAGAGTCACGTGCGGATAACCTTGATCTTTTAAAACTGTGGTGGATAAAGCTTTTATACTAGTGATGGTGGATAGAACCCTCACTAAAATATTAAATAATTCAATTGTTAAAATAATTGTTAAAATGTGCTTTGAGAAAATTATTATTAAGTATGATTTGATGAAACTCAGCTTTATGCAAAAGAGCCATAATAAGACTTCCTTGGAAAGCCCTATACGTGCATACTTTCTCAGACTTGCTGAGTACTTTTGTACTCACATACTACCAAAATTGTTGTCATCACAGAATTATCAGGATGCCGTGGAAAACGGTGAATTCTACGCGGAGGAGTTTGAAGAAGATCGCCAGGACAACTTGTTGCGTTTCTAGTCGTCGCCTGTGGTGTGATTTTGGTTTCATTACTTGTCGTTTGTTTCCGCTATCATGAACTCTGGTCATGTGACCGTGTGATGTAATAACTAGCCATGTGGCTGGTATTTTATGTTTATGTTACAATTTCGTTATGTTCGGTAATGATTTGTCACTGTCTAACTGTGTGTACTAGCAACTGATCTGGGACTAGTATAGAAATACACAGGAGATTTCGGATAGCTGATCTGGGGTCTCACAGTTCTATGAAATAACCGTCTGTGATATACAGATAATCACAAACGGCTCTGTGTAAAAACCGTCTGTGATATATTACAGACGGTTCTGTACACTAAACCGTCTGTGATAGTCATGTATATCACAGACGGTTATTTCATAGAACCGTTTGTGATAATTTCACAGACAGTTTTGTATTCAAACCGTCTGTGATGACAGATGAAGAATGGTCCGTGATAGTTTCACTGACGGTTGGTTTATAGAATCGTCTGTGATGTTATATATTACAGACGGTTTGTGAAAACCGTTTGTGATGGTGCGTCTAATATAAACATTTCTGTAGTAGTGCGGGAATTGTTTCTGTACCGCTTCCTTCCACTTCACCAAACTCTAGCTAGAATCTTACCCTGAGTTTCCAATGAACGAATTATCTTGCTGCTCATCTCCGATTCCGCCCAGTTGGAATACTCTTCCATTGTTTCCGATCTAATATGGATCTAATGATCTTTTGTGGTGGATTTGAGATCGGTAAATATGATGAAAAAGAAAAGCACTCGGAGAAGATGAATTGATCTGGGGGAGATGAAAAAAAAATATAGGGTTACCACCCGAGTTCTACTTATAACCACCCACCATCGAAGCAAAGATCGAGACGAGATGATGGTTGATTTTCTTCCGGAACCGCTCACCGTCCTCCTTTTATGTTTATACTAATAAGACGTATCTCCATAGGCGTCAACTACCACCTTTCGATGCTATTTGAGAACAGCATCACACAATAAGCACTACAAAAATGTAAGGATTTGGAGGCAGAGTTTTCCGAGGCTGATATAATTGTTTGTCTCAAATTATATTTTGAGGCAAAGTGTTAGCCTCCGAAGGTTTCTGAGGCAGCCTGTTAGCCTCAAAAGGTTCATTTTGAGATAAGCAAGTTAGCCTCAGAAAGTTTTTCGATGCAGCCTGTTAGCCTCGGAATACTTTTTGCGACAGGGATACCTGAGGCAAGCAGCGTCTGCCTTATAATGTCTTCTGAGGCTAACTTTGCTATTTTTAAGGTTTATTTTGCCTGCCTCCAAATCCTTACATTCTTGTAGTGAAGGAGGAGATGGCAAGATGTTTTATGCTTGTAATCTTAGACATTTCACACAACACAGGAGTATAGTTGTTATTCTCTCGAGAAGGTTCGGGACCTATCTAACACCCCCTTACACTCTCTGCAACAGTAATTCGAGAAGGTTCAAACTGTTAACTTTCTCACATTTCTTGGTAATTAAGGTCGATAGTAATTCGTGGACACCTACTATATATCCTTTGGATTTGGCAAATATCTTATATGTTTTAATTTTCTTCCCCTGTAGGGTCGATGCTGCTGCTGCTGCTGCTCTTGTTTGTCAATGCACGAGTCCCTCGTTGCCATTCGTCAACATCAACCCAAAGTCTCGCATACAAATGAGCACTTATTCAGCAAACAATAAAACATCAAGTCCGTCGCACAACAAGCGAGCAGGGTAGGTCCTTGACAGTATCTGCGACGAATGGCTGCCCAAGCTCCGAAGCAGGTAACTGTTTGCCGAGCGACATTACCAAACACTTTTACATTCGATTGCACGTAAATGAAAATTTGGTTGAGAGTTCAGAACGACCATAGATGGGTTCAATAAAGGAGTAGAGCCTATTAGTAATAAACTTCTCTTAAGACAGCCCTAAATACAAGTTTATCCATGAATTCCCAAACAATTTAGCGTTTGAAAGCTTCAGATGTAAGCTTGGAATTTAGACACGACAAATATTCTCAAATCTCAAGTCTCAACCATCCATTCTTCTCGCCAAGTTGCAAGGAGTAGAGCCTATTAGTAAAGGTTGAACAATACACCTATGTCGGATTGTTCTTAATTTTTCTTTCCGAAAGAGAAACCCACTGTCAGAATGGGACTACACCTTGGTGTAAACATGTTATGCAAACCATCGAATTTTGTGTTAAAGATCTAACTAACTTCATCAATTCAGTAGCAAGGAAAAAAAACGTCATCAATTCGGGTGTGGAAAAGGTAAGAAGAATTAAAATAAAAACACAACTCTGTAATCGTACTTGATATTCTCTATATTATCCATATGTTTCCAGATCATGAACAATCCAAACTATCACAATCATGCATACCAATTATTCATCCATGTATCATCCAAAAAAACAACCAAACACTGCAGTATGCTACCCATCATCCATGGAAAATCTGAACACTGAAAATGGCGAAATCCAACCTAAAACTATAAAAATCCAGAAAAGATCAGCACATGTGCAAATATTGTTCTAGTTTTCCAAATGCCAGATTGCCAGTGTGTAAAGTACTTCAGTTGTTTCGTTCCTCAATCTTTTTCTGATTCTTTTTTTTTCCCAATATCCTCTAGTTTTTGTTTAGCTGGTAGACTAATGTAACATTAATGTCCACCGGGCTGTAAAAATAGCTCTTGTTTGGATCTACAATTGTCCAGAAATTATCACCTGCAAGTACCTAATCTAATTAGCGTACTAGTCTGCAAGTACCTAATCTAATCAGCGTACTAGTCTTCAAGTACCTAATCAGCATATATACTAGTCTTCAAGACATCCCAACACGATTTCCTTGAAATATTCGCAAACAATTTACCTTTGACAAATGTGACATGCACATGTAAAAAAGTTCTAAATGTGCGCTTGGAATCTCGACAAGACAAATATTCTCAAATCTCAGCCATCAACCGTGCGCACAAATTCGCAAGGGGTAGACCGACCTTGTTAGAAAGAGTCAAACTCTAGACATATGCCTACCTGCTTAAATGTCTTTTCCCCCCTTTTAGGAAATCCCCAATTGAAGGGAAGGAATACCATGCAAAACCATCAATTTGGTATAAACATGCAGAATCAAAGAGGTCCAAGAGATCTTTTTTTAAAAAAATATATATATAGTTATATATATATGTGTGTATATATTACAAGAGTTTATTAATTACCTATGTGTTCCCAGATCATGAACAATTAATCCAAGTGCATGAGAAGACCACACAGTCTGACAGACACAATCATGCATGTCCAAATTATTCATCCTCCAAACAACCAAGCACTGAAACATATATCTATGGGAAGGGAAAGAACAACCTGAAGCCTTTTAAAAATCCTGCACAAACACCACATACTCTATAACCCTCACACCCGTGTAGTGCTTCAACAACTCATTAGCAACACTTCATCAACAGCGCAAGGGTGCAACGGCTAATTAATCAGATCTTTCATGGACAACACCAATCCACAGGCCAGTCCATGCCGGCTCAGAAGCACAGGAGGATGGCACGGCGCCGCGGCCGGTCGTCGCCGACGCCGCGGTCGGGCCCGAGCCAACGGTCGCGATCCGTTGTCGACGACGGCGACAACCGCCTCCTGAGGTTGAACCAGCTCATCCATCTTCCTCCTCCTGACGGCCTCCTCCCCCTGCACTTCTTGGCCTTTGACTGGGACGACGACTGGTACGACGGCGGCGGCGAAATCGGCGGCAGCGCGTCGGCGGCCGCGGCGGGGACAACGGTCCTCTTGGGCGTGCCGGGCGTGGACTCCCAGACGAACGGCACCGTGCCGGCGCCGAGGCTGTAGTACACCCTGAAGGACGCATTGGCCACGCTGGAGCGATCCCTCGAGAGCATCCTTGAGCTCAACAGCTTCCCTCTTACTTCCTGCTTACTCGAGCTCATCAGAGACAGAGAGAGAAAGCTAGAGAGAGGGGGGGGGGGGGGTTTGCAATGAGCAAAGTTTGTGTGTGTGGCACAACACGTACACAAATGAATTGATGGGGCTCGTGAGAGAGAGGTTTGCGTGTGTGTGTATGCATGGAGCCTTTGAATTGATGTTGGGCTGGCTTTTTAATAGGGTTGGCTAGCTTGAGGCTGAAGAGTGCTGGGGTACAAAGCTTGCTATGCGTCTTGTGGTGGGGGTGGCAATTAAGTACTTTAGTTTAGGTGATAATGACCATGATTAATAGTACAGCGATGCAGTACTGTCATAGTTGTTTAAACAATATGATCAATGCACTAGGTGTTACTATATTAGGTTCAAGAGGGAATGGAAAGGAGAGGGGATAAGTAAGGCCGTAAGTGAGCCAAGTTTGTATGAGCTTGAGTTCTCGGCTCAGGTAAACTCGATAACAATTAATAATTAAACATACAATAAGTTTTTAATTGACGTAGATAGATTTGTTGGTGGTTGGAAGCTTGTCTTTTGAATGTATAACCATTTTTTACATTATGGCTAAAAAAAAGGTGTGTTTCTATGCTCTGCCATGGATACAGAAACCACGTATCTATTGTGATTTTTTTTTTAATAATCATTTTTAAACATGTATTACAAAAATATTCCACAGTTTTTTTTACAAAAATAATTCTCTATCGCGCCATGTGGCAGCAACTGACGCGTGAGCTGGCGGCGGCTGCTGTCCAAAGCTGGAGAGAAAAAAAAAAGAGCAGGGCGGCGACCCGAACCGAAGGAGAAAGAAAGGGAGGGAGAGGAAGAAAAAGAAGAAGAGAAAGAAAGGGAGGGAGAGGAAGAAGAAGAAGAAAAAAAGAAGCAGCAGCAGCCAGCAGGAGAAGAAGAAGGAGGAGAGAAAAAAGAAGAGAAAGAAAGGGAGGGAGAGGAGGAAGAAGAAATTTTATTGTGCTTGTTCATCTATTCGTCGTTTATCGTCCGTTCGTCGGTTAGTAATTTATATAATTATTTTTTTATCAGTATAATTGATACATAGTTAGGAAAAATATAGGTAGTCTCAGAAAATAGTTAGGGTAGGCCAAAAAATGTAGTACCTAATTAATTTTATTTTACGCATATTTTATGAAAGTAGGTATGGCTAATTTTTTATATGTGCAAATAATGTTGGTTCATAATATATTATTGGCCCCAGAAATATATTATGTACCAATTTGTACTGTGCAATAGGAATTAATGCTAGATCATATATAAAATGATGTTGGTTGTTGAAATGGAACAAAGATGCTAGTAAATGTATGTAGTGTGGTGGAAAAGTGGTAGGACACTGTTTAAATTATTTTATTGCACGCAGATTATGTGGATGTAGGTATGGATCATTTATGTATGTACGTAAATAATGTCGATATGTTAGATCTTATTTTCCTCAACAAAATAGTTAGTTGTTGGTTGTAAGGAATAAACAAGTTGGCAAGTACGGTTAGGAAAAAATACATGTAGGCATAATTTCTCAAATGTAAATAACTCTATTACAGTGGCCATTATTTCATATGTCAAATATTACTTACGCATGTTATAAAATATATTTAATATCCAGTGGTATGTCTGCTATGGATGCATTCAAAGTGTTTTACTGTGAAGGAGAAGTTCAGGAAGGGCCATATGGGGTTGATTTGAGTAGTTTTCAGCAGTGTGTTTTGTACCATTAGAATCTGGACGACATGAGTTTTGAAGATATGTGCGGGTGGCTTGGTATAGTCGTTCATTGAATCCTATGGTGCATGACGTGAACATTAAATGCTTGTGGCTGAGAGGTACACAAGACTCGATATGGGTGCTTAGACCGTTGGAGCGGTCTCAGCCTTGAAAGAACTACGCCAATGCATCAAGACGGCGTGGTTGGGGTTTTATCCTCTTTGTGCAGGCGACGGTCAAAACAGACTTGCCAAGTGATGAAATCCCTATCGCGGTGCAGGCAGAAAATGTGGCGGAAGTTCATGAGAATATTCCATCATGTGCTGCACTGATGGGACAAGCAGATGAAGGGGAGGAGTTGGAAGGGTTAGTTGATGTGCTAGAGCAAGACGATGAGCGAGCGGCGGAGGAAGAAGAGGCACTGGCAATGGAGGAACATGATGAATCTTCCTCGGATGATGATGGAAATATGTCCGTAGACATGCCCGCTGCTTGGAATAGGGGTGAATCGGAAGACCTAGTAGTCGACGATGCCCATGACTCGACATGTGAGTACCGATCAACTGAGGTTCGCGTGCACGCAATGTACGCGGAGAAGTCCTCTTTGTAGGATGCTATAAGGGTCTGGGCAATGAGCTTGCTACAGCTGGTGAGAGTTGTGAAATCTAATAAAGATTATTACACGGTGAAGTGTGAAAATGCCGAATATGGTTGGCGTGTTCATGCCCACAAGCCCAAGGATGTGTTGAACTGGGCTGTTTCGAAGGTGGTGCAGCACAGTTGTGTTCTAAGCAATTTAACATTGAGACATCGTAACCTCACATCCTCTTTCATCGCAAACGTGATGTATGGAGAGATTATCGAGAAGATTAATATGGAGGCACATCACATAGTACTTACCATGAAGAACAGATATAAATACTAAATCAGCTACGGCAAATTGTGGAGGGCAAAGCATAAGGCATTGGAGAAGCGCTTTGGGACCTTTGAGGCATCTTATGACAACCTTCCCCGACTTCTGGCTGTCCTGAAGGAAAGAAACCCTAGCCCCAGGACATATACTACTGTACATGACAAAGAATCTCATAACCCCCCTGGCTTCCTGGTTATAGAGCGTGCTTTCATCGCACTTAGGCCATGTGTGGATGCATTCAGGCATTGCCGCTGGGTCATTTGCGTGGACGGGACTTTCCTCACCGGCAAGCACAAGGGCCAAATCTTGACGACCATCTGTAGCCACAGTGGGCTGGTCTATAGGTACGGAGTGTGTACGCACACTTCACGAAGGCATTCGACCTTTTGCAGGCAGAGCGAGTCCGGTGGGAGCCTTACAGCTTACCGGAGGTCATGGAGCATGCACCACATGGTTTATCCATCCTTTGCGCGTGAGATCTTTCGTACAGTATCACACAACGGAAGCTGGTGTTCGATGTCTATGTTGAGGATTACTCGGTTCACCGAGTAATGAGGCAGTTTGGGCTCAGACAGGAGGTCCCCGTAGAGGCACACATGTACGTAACTTTTCTTGTCCTAACATTTTGAATGCAATTGACTACACACGCTAACGGGTTTATAACTTCTGCAAGCATTCGAGGAAAGGTGTGCAGGGCTGCCGAACTAACTGGGCTGTGAAGATGGCCTCTTGGGTGAAGCAGTGGAGTCATGAACTATAGGTAGTGGTTGCAGACGGGGATGCATACGACATAAAGGGATACCAGGAGTACTTGCAATGGTACTCCCCACTTACACGAGTACGCCTTTTGCCCGCTGCTGACCAGGAGGATATCCTACCGGCTAGGGCTGACGACACATATTGTAGTCATATTGCATCGACGATGCACTTCGTGGTACATCTACTAGACAGTGTACTTAAATTTTTAATGAAATGCAAGCATACATATATCTTACAGCATGTTAACACTTTCAGGTTGACATGGGGATAGAGATTGGGTAGGACTTGAGGTCCATGAGAGGCCATTTGTGTGGAGGTTTCAAGATCTCCCAGGAGGAGTTCACAGCGTTCATCGATCGAATGATCATGAAGACGAGGAGGATTGTGCAAGCCGCTTCGTGCCGGCATAGCTTCAACATCGGGGCTGCGGCCTCGCATACGGTGGGCCTACACCAGCAGGGGTTCGGATTAGTACACGACCACCGCCACCAACACCACCGTCGGACGACCCCACTGTCCGGCCATTCAGACCTCCCACCTTGCCGTACCCTCTGGCGTCGCCACAGGAGCTGCAGGGAGCTCATCGTGGCATCAGCCCTCGTACTTCGGGCCAGGTAACTTACTTACTTGCTCACTTAAATATGCATTGCATTTTGTGGTAACTAATACTTTTGTATGAAAGGCTACCCGTTCGGATACCCTACCGGAATGCCATGGATGGCTCCTCCTGTCATGGTTCAGACCCCAGGTGTGTTGAACGGTCGTCGTAAACTAACATTGCATGAAACTTTACTTTGAAACACATGCTTTATTCCAACATGTTGTAGTACTTTCAGGTTACTGTCCAGAGGGCCCCATTACGACGTACACGCGGGCGGACAACTTTGACATGGACTATGCAGGTTTGACGCATCCAGACCTCCTATTTGGGTGCAGCTTTCATACAAATTGACAGGTCGAGCAGCATTCGCAATGGGCAACAGGTCATGCAGCTTTCATTGACGGTGACAACTCATGTGACTTTCATAAAGAGTGACATGATGACCTGCTTTGATAGAGAGTAACAGGTCGTGCAGCTTTCAAAATGGGTGACAAGTTGTGCAGCTTTTCACAAAGGGTGACAGGTCGTGCAGCTTTCATATAGAATGACAAGTCATACAGATTTCATAGAGAGTAACTGGATGACCAGGCTTGATAAAAGGTGACAAGTCATGCAGCTTTCACAGAAGTTAACAGGTCGATGTCATGTAGCTTTCATGAAGGGTGACAGGGCACACAACTTTGCCAAAGGGGTTATAGGCCATGCAGCATTCATAAAGAATGCTAGGCCGTCAAGCTTTTCAAAAGCAACAAGTGATGTAGTTGTGTGGAGAAGCCCCTCACCACCACTATAAAACCAGCCGAGGGATAGACATCCACTACCGCCAGACCAGCAATAAACGTCAGCCTAATCTACACAAATTAGGGCACGATGTCGTTCTACCGTCGGTTCTTCAACAAGCGAAACTTATCCCTCCCCCGAATACCCGAATGCTAGTAGCATTGATGCCCCAGTTCTGCTGGAGTTTCCCTAGTCGAAATGTGATTGCAACCTTCCGGCAAAGATGATGCAATCTACGCACGGAGATACGGTCGCCCGCGCTCACTACTACTGTGCCCACTGCTACGAGGTAAACCTACTGGTGTCCATACAATATAGGGTAACACTCCCATTTCATGCATCTTTTATTGTTTTTTTAGCACAAGGACCAGTGTTGCTTCTTCCAATGGATCAACGGGTCCTAACGACGTGACTAAGAATATGTCCCCTTTCTAGATCGACCAGAGTTCAGGGCCGATGGGCAAGGGACCAACCAATCGGTGAGTTTCATGCGACATGCTCATGTTTTACTCCTAAAGTAATAATTCTAAACCAGTTCGTCGCATACAGGACTTCTATAAGAAACTTGTGAAATGGCTTAAGTCAAAGGATGAACATCCTCAAGGGCCACCCGAAGTTTGCGAACATGGCCTGCAGGCAGTGGTTGATACCTGCCACGACGATCTAGCAGACCAGAGATTCTACCGGTGCCCCTTGGCCGAGGATGAATCGTGCGGCTACTTCAACAGGGTGGACCCAGAGACATACCACCCACATCTCACCCTTCCTGCATGGGATAACTGGGGGAGTAACCCTCTCCGTGGTGCTACTACCGCCTAGAAAAGCCAGACCCCGAGTACACCTACAGTGCTATTCAATGACTACAGTGGGCATACTGCATTGATTGCAGGGCACGCTTCTGGTTGTACAAGGATAAGCCCAACTCACACCTCCTGCACCACACGGTGAAGTGCGAGCCGAACAGAGCAGGCATCTCGGCAAGTCTCTGCCAATGGCCAACGCACCAGAAGTGTAAGAGGGTACCTCCTCTCGAAGAAGAAGGGACAAGGGGAAGTAGTTGGCCGAGGTATGCACTATGCAACAAATCATTGACAGATTACGCAGACCATCTGGGAACCCGGATGGTATTAACATAGGGGACATCGGGAATCGAGATTACATGCCTATATGGGAGGGCAGAAATCCACATAAAGACAAAAAAGTTTGGTCTTATAACCCCGAGACGTACGGCATAGGCCACCCAATCGACCATGGCTGGGAGAACTGCGCATCCCCATGGAGTTCTTTCATAAGAGGGATTGAGCGGTGTCCGACAACACATCGCATAACTTACACAGGAACGGTAATGTGCAGAAAATATGGTACATCATTACCACTCTACCCAGATAGGCGGAACGACCACTTGTTCCACCATGACAAACATTGCCTTCCTTAGTTTGTTCATCTGGCAATTTCTTTACTATTGTAATGCCCTTGTAATATAATCTATTGCTTATTTCATCATCTGAACTTTCATTTTATGTGCCCTAATATGTGTTCAACAAATAATTTAAGTTGTTCGATTGCATATATTCATTTTAAAATATTTCATCATCTGAACCAACGCGATATTTTATGTGACCACCCACCTAGTTTCCATTGTATATATTTTTTTCCTTTCTTTTTTCCCACTCTTTCCGATAGCCGCCACAGCCGAGCATTTATTTCTCCACCTAGGCACGGAAACAGGTGCCTGCCCACGCTAGATTGGAAATCTATCCATAGACAATCTTGCAACCATCACTGTTATCTTGAGAAGAGATTTTGACAATTCTAATCATATAGAACCCACTAACTAATTGCTATGTCATTCCACAAATTCAACCTCATATGCTAAGCACCAACCTAGCCACATACATACTACTAGGATCAACTCAATATAAATAAGTACTACTTAAATTAAGAAGGAAAAGTTCCACCAATGCATTATAACCACTTAAATCATTTGTCATTTCATGTGACTAGTAACTCCATTCATTAACAATCTCGCAACCACAAAATTGACTTGAGAAGAAACTCCCACAATCCAGCAAATAAGACTCTCTAACCAATTTATGTGCGATTCCAATAATATTAGCCTATGACAAAGCAATCCGCTAGATTATATAATTCCAACGTTGCCGACCAACAATTAATATTTTGCTTTGAATATCGAATTAGTTAAACAATTTTCATGTGACCCCATAATACTCGACTGAAATATGATAATATACTAGATTAAATAATTCCAACAGGCACTGACTAACAAATAATATTTTACCTCAGTCAATCGAATTAATAAACTAAATTTTTTTGTGACACCAATAATGTTCGGCCATAACCTAGTTCATCTACTATATTCAACTTTGACTATCAAATTATTCGTACAGAGCAAAAGCAATGCATATTTAAACTGTCGAATAATTTGGGACTTAATGGGTATCTACATAGACTGTCAGACTAATTTCTAATGCATGTATGCATAGATATGGAATGGTCATGATTTAAATGCAATATGCACAAAAATTTATGCAAAATTAAATGGAACCGACTACGAAAATTTTACCATAATGATGAAAATGAATAAATTCAGCGCGGTATCTCCCCGTCAGCATGCGACCGAAAATTGGTTCGTCACCAAAAATTTGGATCCGTCCTATTTTCTCTTTTCTTTAAGTGCCGTTGATTGATGTGGGTGAATGATATGTTTCACAACATGTTATCAGCACCATCGCCCTACGCGGAGCTGACTGGGATCGTCTACACGACATCAACAATTTGATCATGGACAATCGTTGATCGTCTGCCTACGTCCAGTCTACACGGCATCGAGCACATCCGACATCACACGATCTACACTGCCTCGAGACCTACGTAAGTGATCACGCGTAAACAATTCCTGCATATTGTTTTCGCTGATTATATTGATCTAATGAACTATCAAGAATGGTTACTATTCCTCATCCTTTAAACAAAAAAAGGTGCTTCGGCCTAAAAGCTAAAGTCATCACCAGCTTGCCTCCGGCCCCGCAGGCTACCACCGGACTCCGCCGAGCACTCCATCGGCTCCTGCCGCACCGGTCACGTCGGTCGTCGGCCTTGCTACATCGGCCACGGCCGATCGCACTCGTTGGCCACGGCCTGCACGCGCTACCGAGCGACACGTCTTGTCGTACCATGCACGCTTGTCGCACCACACCGTTGGATCATAGCCGCACCGTAGCCCTATGCGCTGTCGCGCCCGCAGTGCCCAGCCGCGACTTGCCGTCCGCACGCCTATGATCTTAGCACCGCCCAACAGCTCGGTTGTGTCACGCGACCGATCGAATCTGGCCTGAAGCCATGCGGCCCGGGTGCCTAGCAAGAGGCGGCGTTGAGCTTGCGCACCGGCGGCGGCGGCCGAGACCGTGCGCCTAAAGCGTCGTGCCCATGCCCGCATACCAGCAATGGTGCCCTGCGCACGGCGCTGGTGATGGCGGCGATTGCCTAGAGGAGGCCCCGCATCTGTGTCCGCCCGCGCTGCTTGAACGGGCATGTGCCTACACCTGGAGATGCTCCGCCCGACGCCTTGATTTCCGATGCGTCTCCTTCGCTACCCGCTCGGCTCGAAACCATTGCCGCAGGTCCCGCGCCGCCTGGCGCCTCGGCTTCCTCGTGCCTGTAGTGCGACGCGTCTCCTCAGCCCCCCGCTCGGCTGAAGCCGCCGCAGCCACTGCCGCACTCGCTGTGGCGATGCCCGAAGCAGCACCCGATCTAGCGACTTCTAGCGCGATGGAGATAGGGCAGCTAAGGGTGGGAACCCTAGCCGTCAGATTATATGAGCCAGTTACGCCTTTGGGCCAGATGGGCCCAGATGGGCAGGCCTAGCTAAAAAAATGAAATTACTTTTATGCCCTCAGTTTTTCTAGTAATCCCGGAAATTAGTAAATTAATCCAAAAAATTGATTTTTAATACTTGAAATTAGTTTTTTAGGCTTTCGGACTTCCGAAAATTTGGCAAAATTGGTATTAGCACATATTGGAAGCACCATACCTATGGGTTTACTTTTCTAACATTATGCCTTGTTTATTATGTGCTGAAATTTATTTTTCTGTCATTAAGTAATTCTAAAAATTGCTTAATCATTAACGAAAAATTGCGAAAAATGCTAGAAATTTCTAGAAATTTATGGATGGCACATTTAGAATATTTTTGGCTCTAGATTTATTTTCTTAGCATTATTCCATATTTTAGGTGTATTGGACTTTATTTTTCTTTTGTTTAGTAATTTCGAAAATTTCTTGGTAATCAACAGAAAATCATGAAAATGATAGGAAAATTCTAGAAAATTCAAGATAGAATTTGGGATCCTTCTGTCTCTGAATTTATTGTCTTAGCATAATTTCACTTTGAAATTTATTTTCCTGCTTTTAGTAATTCTGAAAAATTTCAGATAATTATCTACTGAATAGATGTAGACTAAGCATTACTGATTGAAGAGTGAGCATTCAATACATTGATTTTACCTGTAGTAAAAATCATTTTGCATAAATAGAAATATGATATGTTAGACATCGCAAAGTGAAAATTATTTAGCTTGCCCTGAATGACAACAATTAGCTTACCTAGGCAATGAATCCTAAGATTAAAATGATAGCTAGGTCTTTCAGAGCTATTATATCCTAGCCTAAAACTAGTACCCCTGCTCTTCCCTAAGCCGCTAAATGTACGGCCTTGCACTTCCTGAGATCATTTTCATACAGACTTGAAGGTCGTATATTTTGATGAAAGAGGATCAACTGGTACTTTTGAATTCCTTGAAGGAAAAATATATAACCAACAAAGATCCGTCATGTTGCCAAAAGCACAACACGAAAGGACCCTCCCGCACTGTCAGGAATTTAAAGGCTATGGCAGCATATAACTTTACCATGCACAAGCTTGTCATCGAACTAACATTATGTAACTAGAAAGTTAACAATGCTAAAATGATTGACAAGATATTTTGCACTTTCCACCCCAATATAAGGATGCTGTTGTAATAGAATCATCATGCCAGGTACCAGAAGTACTCCGAGCTTACATGCATTGTGCTAGAAGTATAAAAGCGTGAAGAACTCCTAGTGCAGAATCATCACGTACTTCCCAATGGGAGTTATGCAATACTTGAAGCACATACAAATGATCAGTAGGTTAGCAATAACCATGGCCGTAGAAAGGGCCAAATGAATAAAGGGGACAAGTGGAAGTGTAACAAATTAGATATGGGAAGAGGCAATTTATAGTGGATGAGTAAAGTTAAAGGGCTAGGGGCTTCCAGAAGGAAAATTTAGCTAAATAAGGCTGCAATACCTGAATAACTCTGTTTTAGGTATGGATGCTCTGACCATTAGTCGTGCAACTATCGCATCCCAAGTATGTGGTAAACCATTACACTAAATCCACTAGAAAAGTCAATAAGACCTAGGGAAATAATGTCATGTCATACTTCACTGTACAATCTGTTGTTGACACGGATGCTGAAAAGTATGACGATATGGCTCTTAAAATTATTGAGTTCAAGAAGTCCCAAAAGGACACAGGACTCATATGGAGACCTGGATTAATCTCCTAAAGTATTCCTTCACTTTGCTACTCGATGTCACACATTCCTTATAAGTCTCTTTATCAGTTTAGCTCTAGTTCCTGAATGAACAATTGGTCTATGCTCCCATTGAGTGATTATCATTCAAAATTAAGTAAATACATATTTCTCAGATATTTCATTGATTGTGCTATGTTTGTTCTATATTTCACTATGTGTTCCTGATGCAATAATTGTCTGATTATTAAGTTATACTTTTAATATAGAACAAAGTATAGTCCAATAAAAGGGGAAGAAATATGTCTAGAAGACAGTTTGTACCACTCTAAGTAAATTAAAAATATTATGACCATCGCTAGAAGCGATGCTCTTATAGTTGGCACTGGAAGAATGTCATATTATACCCTGAGTCCAGTCGTACTCACTTACGTTTTAAAAACATTGGTCTAAATAGTAACCATATGCAGACAGAGAAAGAGAATGGTACAGAATACCTGCTCATGACTAAGATTAATAGGTGTAATAAACGTGTGGTTGAAAAACTTCCTCTGGGTTATACTATGCACATATAAAACTGAAGTTTATGTTGTGACGAAATCCTAGAAATATTTAAGATCTGGCAGATCGATTGGGTTATACTGAGTTGAATATTATGAGAAAATAATTAATAATTCTGTTGGCCATAGCATAAAGTCTTTTCTAGACCTAAAGATTTCTTATGCCCTGTTTATGCTATAGGAAAGCTTATAGTAAGATCTTCTTACCTAAAAATTAGGGCAGAATCAATGAATTTCCTGAAAAAAATTCAAAGTGATCTGTAGACCCATTCAGCCCCTGTCGGGCCCCTTTCAGATATTTTATGGTACACCTAAGATGCTTCTATTAATTGGTCCTACATATGCCTCTTATCTATAAGGAATCATGCTTTTGCCAAAATTAAGGCCATGTTTGGTACAGCTCCAGATCCCAGCTCCACCTCAGAGCTGAAACTTGTAGACTGAAATAAAGTGACTTAAGTTTATAATTTTATTCTAAAACAAGATGACCCACTTAAACACTCTTAATATACCCACAGCTCCAGCTCCACGAATTTGGTGATATTCCTAGCTCCACCAACTCCAAGAATTTGGTGGAGGTGGAGCTCTACCAAACACCCCCTAATTGCCAAAAAATTTTAGTTTAGAGCCTCCTTCCCGAAAAAGAATTAAGTCTATTCAAATATACAATGCTAACGAGTTTACCTCAAAAGCATTTAATGGTTATTATATGGCTCTGAGAATTAATACAGAACATTTAGTACCTCAAGTCCACACATTAGAATGGCCTTGTAGAGTCATTATTAAAGGAATAAAATTTATTGCTCAGCCACTTTTGCAGAATAGTAGGCTACCCACCAGTTGTTGGGGCCATGCAGTGCAACACACCGCGATATTAATTCAACTCAGATCAACTGCATATGATGGAATTTCCCCATTGCAGATAGTGCGTGGAAGAGAATTAAGTATTTCCCATCTATGAAAATTTGGTTGTGTTGTATACATGCCAATCTCTCCACCACAGTGTACCACCATGGGACTTCACCGGAAGTTGGGGATCTATGTAGGTTATGAATCTCCATCAATTATTAAACACCTATAGCCTATGACAGGGGATCTGTACACGGCTCGGTATGCTGATTGTACTAAGGACATTTTTCGGTATTAGGGGGGATAAGTACCACATTAAAGAATGCTGAGTCCTTAGATCCATGCACTAAAGAGATCGAACTTGAAGTTCGGAGAGTAATAAATCTGCAACAAATAAGCTAATAATCTGCCAAATGCTTTCACTGATCATAAGGGAGTGAAAAGATCTCATATACATGCACTGGAAGAGTGGAAATATCCTGGAATGATATTGAACTCACTCTTGACCCTCATGATAAAATGAGGGGGAGGCTTCCAAGTGCACGGGACTCAATTCAGCGGAGACGTTCGCAGAAATAGAGAACCAAACAAATGAGAACACTACCCGTGACAGTTGAAGAAGCTCAACCTGATGTTGAGAAAATCCCTGAAGTGAGCCATCCAGAAGATGGTAACATCCCTGAAGTGATTCATCCTGAAGATGATAACCCCAGCGTATATTTGTGCGCACAATCCAACGCTGGGAAGTCGGAACGCCCAGACTCCATCGTTGCGGGAAACCACGAGGAGCTGGAAGAAATAAATAAAGAGATATCCCTGAAGTGATGCAGGAGAATTGTATAAAAGAAAGACTACAATTTGTCGACATATTTACCTCTAAGAATTGTTAAAAGCTGGATCTAGGACAAAAGTCCATGGCAAAGTGCCAGAAGCGCTCAGATTGGGTCAAAATGAAAAAAAGGCAACTGAGGCAGCGCCCGCAAGAGGAAAGTTCTTGGTCCCGTTGACTGAACATTTCCTGAAGTGTTCCTTATAGGATCAAATGGATTTTTTATCCTGAAGAGATGTGAAAATATCCAGATGGTGAGATATAAAGCGAGGTTTGTAGCACAAGGGTTCAGCAGAGACCCATCATCGATTACGATGAAACCTGTTCTCCTGTAATGAGTGGAATAACGTTACGAATTTTAATATTAATGGTAGCAAGCTCAAACTTATCAATACAGTTGATGGATGTAGTGACTGTATATTTATATGAGTCACTAGATACGGATATTTACGTGAATCCGTGAAGGAGTTACAATTCCAAATCCCAAAATCGCAACATGTATAGCGTCAAACTGAAGAGATCGCTATACGGATTAAAACAATCGGGAAGGATGTGGTACAACCGACTTAGTGAATTCCTCCTGAAGAATGGATATTCAAATAATGATGATTGTCCTTGTGTGTTCATAAAGAAATCCCAGAATAGATTTTGTATCATCTTGGTATATGTCGATGATCTGAATATCATCAGAACCACAGAGGAAAGAAAGGAAGCAAGTGCTTACCTCACGACAGAGTTTGAGATGAAGGATTTGGGTAAAACTAAATTTTGCTTAGGCCTGCATCTTGAGCATTTCTCAGAAGGAATTTTAGTACACCAGTCTGCCTATACCAAGAAGGTATTGGAAATGTTTAACATGGATAAATCTCATCCTTTGAAAACCCCTATGGTAGTAAGATCCCTTGAAGTGGAAAAAGACCCATTTAGACCAAGGATGGAAGATGAGGAAGTCTTAGGACCTGAAGTTCCATATTTGAGTGCTATTGGTGCACTTATGTATCTTGCGAATTGCACAAGGCCTGATATTGCATTCGTAGTAAATTTACTAGCAAGACACAATGCAGCTCCAACCAGAAGACATTGGACTGGTGTCAAGACTTTACTCAGATACCTCCAAGGTTCTCAAGATCTTGGTTTATTTTACTGGAAGAACCAAGACTTAACTATGGTGGGATATACGGATGCTGGCTATCTGTCTGATCCCTACAGTACCAAATCTCAAACTGATTTTGTATTTTTCTGCGGTGGTACAGCCATTTATTAGCGGTCTTTCAAACAGACTTTGGTAGCCACTTCTACCAGCCACTTAGAGACTATATCTTTATATGAAGCCTCACGGGAATGTATTTTGCTAAGACGTGTAATTAACCATATCCAGAAGTCATGTGGTATGAATATCGTCGATACCCCTACTATTATCTATGAAGATAATGCTGCTTGTGTTGCACAAATGCAAATGGGTTATGTAAAGCGCAATATCACGAAGCATATTGCCCCTAAGTTCTTCTATCCTTACAAACTCCAGAAGAATAGTTAGATAAAAATAGTGCAAACTAAATCATGTGAATCTAGCAGATTTATTCATAAAATCTTTGTCAAAGTCTACCTTCCAAAGGTACGTTAACGACATTGGAATGCGGTGACTTAGAGATTTGCAGAGTTCAGGGGGAGTAAACCTTGAATCATAACCCCTTTTGCTCGATCATGAGGACCATAGTTTATATCCTGAAGATTATAAGTTGTGCTCTTTTTCCCTTCGTGAGTTTTCCTGAAGTTTTCTCACATGAAGGTTTTTAATGAGGCAACAAGTGTAACATGGAATGCAAGTGTAATGTACTTTTTTCTCCATCCTTTTTTCCCACTGGATTTTTGGGAGGAGTTTTTAATGAGGCATGTACATTACGCGGTATTCGCCCAAGGGGGGTGTTATAATATGGTTAGAGTCTGTGTCCCTGTATGGAAGGACTCTATCCATTTGTGGGCGAATCCGAATTAATCTCCAGGGGTTCTTCACTATATATATAGAGCATTGACTTGTACAGAGAGATAAATCTAATAAAGAGAGAGCTTTTTCCCTCACATTGTGTGCGCTCTTCCTTCTATTCGTGTGATTGCATTGACGTACCGTTGATTGACGTGGGTGAACAATCTGTTTCACAGCATAGTCGAGGAAAAAAGGTTCGTAAAAAGGTCGGATAAGAAAAATAAATTATTCGAGAGGGAAAAAAAAAGTCTTTTTTGTGGGACGGAGTAATTTGTTCTCGTCGAGTGCACAAAAAGGGCTCCTCCTGCATTAATCAGCGTAATCAATTTTCTTCATGATGATTGTGTCATCTCACCAAGATGGACAAATGATACTCAAAGATTAAAAAAAAAAAGAGGAAAAGGATTAATTAGAAATGTATACGTACGTAATGGTCCAATGGGGCTTAAACTAGTGCACCCGTTGTTTCTCCACCAAGGAAAGAATTTCCGAATCCTTTAGCGAAAGATCAAAAAGGTTGTGCTGATCGAATTGAACCTGTAACCACTTATATATCCTTCCGGCATACATGCAAACATGCATTTAAGTACCAGTACAAGGTTACTTTAGCTTTGTTCTTTATTCTTTAAGGCCCTCTTTCGCAACAGCGCGCCCAACATACCTCCTTTGGTTGCTTTATACTACATGCTTTGTCTCCATGTTTTCGTCTTTATCGCTTGTCCACAAGCTATATATGTTCCCATCTCCTCCTCCTCCTCCTCGTTGGAAGGTAGAGGATTGGATATCCAACTAACGAGATGAATTAACATAATTTAACATAATTTATACGTACCAAGACCGTGGCAAGATTAGCCCCTTACCAAGACCGTGGAAATTAACATAATTTATACGTACTGTATATAAGCTATGCACGTATTTTATGGTTACAATTGACCAGCTTTTTGTGTGTGTCGCCTCACCAAAGCTACCAAGAATTCAGTTCGTCCAAATGTATGACTAGATTTTACGAATCAGTCCAGTGCTGAAAGCGAGTTAAGAGTGCAGGCTTCAGCTGGTGCAATGTCATTTCCTCGGGCACTTTGATGCACGCAATGAGACCATTCAGTCGTTCAAAACTAATCACGCTGCCAATTAAGCACACGCGTTAGGTAGCTACTAGCTTAATTAATTTGTCAGTACGTACTTGTAGCCTTGTACCCTTCTACGAGCATGCAGTGTGACAGTCAACATCGTACCAAGGGAAGGGACAGTAGTTAACATAAGGAATGGATTTAATTGACCGGCCCTAGTGATTACTGAACAAGATACAAAATTGTCGTGGATTAGGTTAGCTAACTTTTACCTACTTGGCTTGCAAGTTACTGCCTAGGATAAAATTTGCCGCAATTTCGGAGAACAATCCATAGAAGCACTACTCATCGGGGTAACATGTTCGTCAACAAACGCCCACATTGCCCTAAGAGAAGAAAAAAACACACATGTTACGGACGCCATACACCGAAGATCGGTTCTGGAGATCGGAAGGTTGGGTGATTTTGTCCGTGGCCTATGTATACGAGCTTTTGGGTTGAAATGTCCGTGGCCTACGTAGCTGGCACAAGCTTCTTCTCTAATCCAGTGTTCATCAGCGGAAGGGTTAAACACAGTGTGCATTATGACATATCTTAATTACTACTACTACTACTACTACTCCAAATCATATTTTGCAGGGTTTCCCGGCTCAAAGGAGGACCTTTCTGTGCAGGTATCTAGGACTGCCACTGCATCCAACCAAGCTCTGATGTTATAGACAAGGCAGGTGCAAGACTCGCAAGATGGGAAGGAAAATTACTTTCGAGGGCCGCTCGCCTGGTCCTGGCAAATTCGGTCCTTACAGCCTGAGCCATTTTATCACATCACGGTTCTTCCCCTAACCAAATGGCATGGGCAACAAAAAACTTGACAGGCTCAGAAGAAACTTCAGTTGGAAGGGCGAATAGACTTGTAAAGGCGAATATTGTTTGGTAAGCTGTACAAAAGTCTGCGAGTCGAAGAATCTAGGGGGCTAGCTTCTTTCTTTTTTTACAATATACACGTAAGTTCTGATTTAGCTCTACATGTCAACGACGCAAAACACAACAAAAACAACTACGCATACGGTCGAATGAACAGAGTATGTTGGTCCGAGTAGCCGAGGGGGGGCTTGCACGCTCCTGTTCGTATAGATCGAGGCCTGGATCGATCTGATTGCACGGGCAGGCACGGCGCACACTCTGTTCAGGTGTTCTCCTGTCTCGAAAATGAAGAAGAGGCAGCTGCAAAAGAATTTACAACCCAAAACCAACCAGCTCAGCAATCAGCTAATCAGGCATGGCCCAGTGTCGATTGATCGTAAATCGGCTGCAGCAATCAGCTAATCATGCTGTTGCTATGAGATAAAAGCACAAAATGGATGGTTGTTAGCGAGCCCCTGTTCTCGCTGTTTAGGGAAGGCAGCAACAAGGGATAAAAAGAGACCGTGGCAGGCAAAGGCATCGCCGTCGCTATTCCGTAGAACAGGCAAGAGATGTTGGATGCGACGGGTGACGTAGCTTCAAATTGAATTTTAAGATGCGGATACATCGCGTACTGGCTGCATACGCGTTCTTTGCTACGAATAAAATTATGGGTTTTGATAAGTTTTATCCGGATGTTTTCTTTAGCAACCATCATCCAAATTCCTGGCCATTGGATTTGCTTTCAGATCAATGCACGACCCCCCTGAATTCGAGGTGGGTTGATCCTACGGATGTGTATTTTGATCGTACGGTCCAAAGCTTGGATGTTTTTGGGGACAAAAACATCCGGATGATGCCTATACACTCCTATATTGTATTATCGCAGGATGTCGGATCGATATCGTTGGGAGCGACCTTTTTGACCCATGTCGTCGCGCCTTCGTGCTCCCGCTCCAGGTTTTGGAATTTGTTTTATTTTATTGTATTACTTTTTTCTGTTTTTGTTAGAGATTTTTTAGAGGTGCAAGGGAGTTAGGAGGGGCAGATAAATCACCATCACTAGTTTCTTTCTTTAGTGGCAAAGATAGTTGGCACAGAAATAAGCTAGCTATCTGCAGCTTTGTTGGGCGTGAGTGGAGAGTGTCTCTGGACCGACCGATCGATGTCTTGATTAGATACTTTGTTGTGATGGGAGAAGGAAGTTCACATCGTTTTGGTAGGTGTGATCAAATTACAGGCAACATGCGAAGGACGAAAGAAAATAAAGCAAGAAGAAGAAGCAAAAACCCATAAACCATATTTGGAACGCATCAGAAACAGCTATTTCTTACGCGAACTCGTGCCTCTCAAACGGGGCTAAATCACCCTACATGAAGTGTTTTTCGCCCGGAGCATATCTAAGAGAGACCCTAAATATGGCCCTAACTTGAATTATAGGGCTTTTGGAGAAAAAATTAACTCCAGCAAGGACCCTAAATTGTTAAAATTTAGCAAATTGTTTTAGGGCCCCTAGGAGAGTAGCTATATTTAGCAACTCTGTGATTATGCCCTATATGGTAGTTGTGTTTTAGGGTCTAATTGCTGGAGTGAATATTTTATTGGAGCCCTAAATCTAATTAGTTAGAGCCCTAAATTGAAATCTAAGGCTCCTTTTTAGGGCTCTCTCTTGGAGATGCTCTAAGACCTACTAGGTAGTTAACATGGTTACCTCCCTCTTTTGAAACCAAAAAAAAAAAAATCAAATTACGTACATATACTGGCATTGGTCATTTCAACTATCTTGGGGTCTAAAATGTGGTAAAAAAATTGTAGATGTATGATATTGTCGCATGTAAAAAAGTCAAAAAAAAGAAGTGAAAACCCCTAAATCATCCTTTGTGAACCGTATACCTGGCTAACAGAAACCCTAACCTCTTTTGTAGCGCCATTAGTTTGGGACTGCGATTCTCTGATTGTGGCAGAGGAGCGTAGCTCCATGGCTTTGCTTGATTCTCAACAGTCCGATCTAAAAAGAACCGTCCAGATCTTATGCTAGAGTATATCATAAGCCATATGCCGTTGATGCAATGGAGGGGCAGGATAGTTACATCATACATTCGAGATTGCAGCTAGCCAGTGATATACCATTGAAAGTGCTACCAACGGTATGGTAAAATTTTATAGAGTTTCAACAGTGCAGTAAGTTTTATGTAAGTTTCAACGTCGGGTTTAAACAAAATAGAAGTTTCAACAAGGTTTCAACATGACTTCTGAGTAAATTTCAACAAGTTTCATAAATTCGAACAAGTTTCAAAAGGTTTTGAGGAAATTTTAAAAATTCAAGAAAAAATAAGTCTAATACTCTATAACTTGATATTTTACAACAGATTCAAGGAAAGTTTGAGGCAAAACTTTAGACACAAAGTTTTGCCTGGTCTAGCCAGACCTAAATGAGCCATTTAGGGTTAACCCGGTATAACCCGACCAATGATGTGTTGTTTGGGGGTAGTTTTATCCCAGTCTAGCCCGCTGAGATGAGCCGTTTGGGGGTAGTTTTAGCCTGATCTAGCCCAAAACAGACGGACCGTTTGGGGGCAGTTTATCCCAGCCAAGCCTGGTCTTGGGCCGTGTGTGACATTAAGGGTGTGTTTGGTTGATGGGATGAGGTTGAATAGGATAGGATGATCCTGTACCATTTGGTTTCATTATTTTGGGTGAATGAAATGGTTTAGCATCTAGAGGAAGTATTCCTTAAATTTGTATCACTTAGTCCAGGATTGGATGATTTCATTCAAGCAACTAAACATATGGATGGTTTTTTTTCTTGAATCATCTCATACATGTACTACTTGATATAGGCAACCAAACACAGCCTAAAGTCCTACTTGGGAGCCTTAAAATTTTGTACACCGGTAAATATCTTACACTTGTATTTTTCTGGACACAAAGAAAACCACTGGAATCATTTCACTTTGCAAACCCGTTTGGATACAAAGGTAAAACCATTTATGTAAGTTTATCTTACACTTGTATCATAAGCCACATGCTGTTGATGCAATGGAGGGGCAGGATAGTTAAATCATACATTCGAGATTGCAGCTAGCCAGTGATATACTATTGAAAGTGCTACCAACGGTATGGTAAAGTTTTATAGAGTTTCAACAGTGCAGCAAATTTTATGTAAGTTTCAACGATACAACAAGTTTTATGCAAGTTTCAGGTTTAAACAAAATAGAAGTTTCAACAAGGTTTTAGCATGACTTCCGAGTAAATTTCAACAAGTTTCATAAATTCGGACAAGTTTCAAAAGGTTTTGAGGAAATTTTAAAAATTCAAGAAAAAATTTCGTTCTTGTTTCATCAAGTTTCAATGGGTTTCACACAGTTTCAATGCATTTTTAGAATGTTTCAATGGGTCCAAAAAAGTGAAACTTGAGTGAAAAGTAAGTTTCTTGGAAGTTAAAGGTTTAAAAGTTGTAGTTTCAATGAAAGATTTTTTTTGTAGATTTTAACAAGGTTCACAAAAATTCGAACAAGCTTCTAAAGGTTTTAAGGAAGTTTCAAAAATTCAAGCAAAAATTTTATCCTTGTTTCATCAAGTTTCACTAGGTTTCAGATAGTCTAAAAAAGATGTCAAATAGATTCAGTGCATTTTCAAAGCGTTTCAATGAGTTTCAATATATTGAAACTTGATTGAAAAATAGTTTCAGTAAAAGATTCGAAAACAAACCTCAAAGTTTCGGTGGGCCAACAAAAATTCCAAGCAATTTGACAAGTTTCAGGAGGGTTTCGCAATTAAAAAATAAGTCTAATACTCTATAACTTGATATTTTACAACATATTCAAGGAAAGTTTGAGGCAAAACTTTAGAGACAAAGTTTTGCCTGGTCTAGCCAGACCTAAATGTGCCATTTGGGGTTAACCCGGTATAACCCGACCAATGATGTATTGTTTGGGGGTAGTTTTAGCCCTGTCTAGCCCGACCCAGATGGACCGTTTGGGGGAAGTTTATCCCGGCCAAGCCTGGTCTTGGGCCGTGTGCGACATCAAGCATTTTCTACGCCCAGTCATCTGTTCTTCCCCCAAACTCCAACGGCTAAATTAGACCTCTCCCTAAAAGAATCTGACGAATCAGAGAGAGAGGTGGGGAGGGGAATGGCGGCTAAGGGCAAGAAGAGGCCACGGCAAGGCTCGCCTCCTGAGGCGGCGGTGGCCGGCGACGGCAAGGAAGGACCCGGGCATGCCGGCGGCGGGTGTGGGTTCTTCTGCTGCTACCTCCTCCGCTCCCTCTGCCCCCGCCGCAAGGGCCACACCTACATCGGGTACTTGCTTCATCTCGCGTCGCCAGTTCCCGTTGGTTTCTTTCAATTCCACGCCCGATTGATGGATGGATCGATTGGAGCCGTTCTGGCAGGTTTACGGTGAACCCGCGGCGGCGGATCCGTCAGCACAACGGCGAGATCCGGTGCGGCGCGTGGCGGACCAAGCGCGGCCGCCCCTGGGAGATGGTGCTCTGCATCTACGGCTTCCCCACCAACGTCTCCGCCCTCCAGGTAGGTTCTTGCCCATCCAATCCAGTCATCTGTTCTTGCGCCCATCTCCTTGCATCAATTCTTGCTTGAGACTTGAAAGATTCGCCGCCTGGATGGATCATGGATAGGAATAGTTCTTGCCCTCTGTTTCTTGCTTAACGAAGCCTGTTTCTTGGCTGGCATGCAGTTCGAGTGGGCGTGGCAGCACCCGACGGAGTCGTTGGCGGTGCGCAAGGCCGCCTCCACCTTCAAGTCACTCGGCGGCATCGGCAACAAGGTCAAGCTTGCCTACACCATGCTAAACCTACCCTCATGGGAGAAGTATGGCCCCTTTCCTTTCTTCTATCTCCATTCCTGTCTTCTTCCTGTCATGGATTCTTGAGGCCATGTGTATACTGATGTGAGAGCTTGTGCTGTTATGGTTTCAGCCTGAATCTGACGGTGAACTTCTTTTCCACGAAGAACACCAAGTTCATCGCCGGCTGCCCGGCCCTGCCGAGCCACATGAAGACGGTCGTCTGCCCAATGGAGGATCTACAGTGCTACGCTGAGGACCTTTCGTCCGAGGAGGGCAAGGACAGCTGTGACGAGCCTCGAGAGAATCAGGAACCCGGTGCGCCTGTGGGAGAGGAACATTCCCATCATGTTTCGCAGCCAGTGGAAGGATATATCAGAATTGCAGGTTGTGAACCAAGCATTGATGAATTTGCCGCAATGGGATGGAGTGGAACCTTTGGGGCAAGAGAATTGGGCAGATCAAGAAGTACAGAATCCTCTGAAGTGCAACAAGAAGAAGAAATCAGGACTGCAGGCTGCGATGCTGAATGCTCCATTGATGAGTTTGCTTGCATGGAATGGAGTGGAATTCGCGACACAAGGGAATTGGACGGATTGACAACATCGCCTCGATGTTCCTCAAGGTCGCGAAGCGATGATGGTGGTGGAAGGATCGTCGACGGTCTGTTGAGGCAGTTGTCTCCAATGCCTAGGGCTGGTGCTAGTTCATCAGATGACAATGAGCATCTCTCCCATGAAAGAGATGTGGTGGACTTGGTTACCCCAGTAGGCCGGTTAGGGAGAAAAGGTGGCAAAGTGGCTACCATTTGCCCCAAGATTATTGATCTGACGAGCTCCCCTATTATTATTGAGCTATAAACTTGTAATGTCTTGTTAAATTGATCCACAGTGTGTACTAAATCTTGTAATAACAAAACCAGAAACACTTAATAATAGCGAATGCCAACCTGTGGTTAGCAACCGATGTTTGGATATAAGGTTGAATCTTCAGGTACAACCAGTCACCTGGCTTGGTGTCTGCTTGTGCCTTCATTCGTTGACTGGCTCGGTCGAGGCGTTGACACGAAAGCTGTGCTTGTTTCTTCAGCCAAGTTGCCAGATTATCACTGTATGTGCACACCGATGAGCGCACGATTCCAAAGTGCTGTGCTCCGTGGGCATAGATTCTTCCAACCGTAGAATGGAACGAGGTATTGTACCAGATCATAAGAGCTCACGTGAGGCTGTCACGTGGATTCTACTGTCAAACTTGCTATAAAAAATGATCAATTATAAAAGTTGTAGTTCCATTACACAAGTTTTTTTAAAATATATACTTCAACGAAATATGTGCTAAATCCTGTAATTTTTTTAAAAGTTTATAAAAAAACACTTGTAGTTCCGTGAAATTAACTCTAAAATAATTGACTGAAGAAACCTGTGTAACTTCAAGATGTTACAAAGTATGCTGCGCCATTGGGGAGCGGTGAATTGATGAGATAAGGCCACAAAGTGCATGTACATTGAGATTGAGAACTTGTCAACAACCACCGTAATGCTATTGTATCCCAACGACTGCGGCAAACCTTGTATGATATCCAGCGAGACTTTTGCCATGCATGCTCTGTGAGTGGAAGAGGCTGCAACAGACCAGCTCAGCTCATAGGAAACTGCAGACTTCAACTTATGAAATAGCAATCCTCCAGTTCAGGTGTCAGAGCTCAAACTGCTATTGCAAGAACGATTGTTAAGCAATCCAGCATAAAAAAGGGAAGTGTAGAACAGTGTTAATTCATATAGGATGGGCAAAATGGCTTGTAAAAAATTGATGGATAGCAGTGTATCTTGCTGATGCCAACTGTGTCGACTACTCTTGTCAAGAATTTCATCACTGTATTTGTCAATTTGAATGTCTACAACCAAAAGACAAGTAGAAACAATGAAGCACGAAATCTGAACCTATTGAACTCTGTATGAGATTAAAATCCTCACCCTGAGGCTGTGATACAAGCGTGGCCTTAAATATTGTGTCATGTGATCATAAAGCAGGGCTACCATTCGAGAAAATGGTAGCTGAACAGTAGGCTCACTTCAGAGCATGAGAGCACCATATTGTAAAACAATTCCATAAAGTGAGTCAAAATAACAAATTGTAGCAAGCAGGCTTATAGATTGAGTCCATCAACTACGCTAGTTTTGATGCACTTGGATTTGCTTTAACCACCACAACCACAAGTCACACACCAACAATTAAGAGACGTAGTGTACCTCAAAATATTGCCCAAATTAAGAGACGCAGGGTACTTCAAAACTGCTCCACAAATGTGCATCAAAATAACAATCTTAGTCTTCGCAGCAAGCAGGCTCACAAATTGAGTCTGTCAACTCGCTACTTTTCACAAAGAGAGAAGGATCAACCAAAACTATTAAAGATGCTAGCCTTATGATCTTCAGTTCCAGTGCACACAATGAAACCATTTTCCATACCATAGCACTATAACACAGGTTCTAAATTGATTTGAGCCTAACATGGTGTAGTGGTGCAAGACACCGCTGCGCTTAGATTTGCTTTAACCACCACAAGCACAAGACACATGTCAACACTTACAGATGCAGGGCACTTCAAAATATTGCCCAATATCAGGCCAAAAAATTTCCATTGTATCTGAATTTATTACACTTGGACTTTGTACAGCAATGACTAGTTGCTAGACTCAAGGCTTCACCACACACACAATAGTGCATCGACCCATGTTTCTCACAGGAAACTGCAGACTTGAATTTCAGAAGATACCAATGCTTAAGAATCTAAGTCAGCCAAGATTAATTTTACAGAGCCACTAGCACAGTCTCCGGACTTAAGGCAGCTCACACAACTTTGACGTGCATCAGTCGTTCAATTCTATTCCTTTTACTGCTACAAACGGGGTAGTAAACGGGCGGGTTTTTTTTTTTTGCAACGAGTGCGTTTTACGCTCCATCTCGTGCTAGTACTGCAGTAATGAGTTCTTTGCTCAATGATTTGCTCTACTTTACTTTATTCAACCGGCCCTTTTATTTACTTTGACCCATCGTTTAGGTTCAGTTTAATGGATATAGTGAACTTTGCTTCAGACACGCCTTAGGGCTCGCTGCCTAGTTGGAGACTCTGCTAACACTCTACCAAAATTATTAATGGCTGACAGAGATTCTAAGAGCACTAGAAATCTTCCAAAATAAGTGCAGAACCTAGAGACACGAGAGGTAGCAGTGAAGACATACTAACTGGTACTACCGAAGCAGCATCCTCTTGACGCTCTTGTAGAGGTTGGACAACTTGGAGAAAACTGGATGTGCCAAATGAGCTGCCTGTCCGCGAGGACGCGGATGAGACTCGCCGGGCGCCAGCTCGTCTTCAAGCTCAAGCTCCTCCTTGTCCACCTGCAGAGCCAGGAGGCCGTCCGGGCAAGGGCCATGTATGGTGGTGGTCTGGATGAACCCGACACCGGCGTCCCCCTCCGGCTCAGGCCCAGCTGGTGATGGTGGCGGCGCGCGCGGGAGTTCATCATCGAAGGACTGCAGTGCGCTCATGTCGACGCCGTCAAAGGACATCAGGTAGCGCTCGTCGAACTCGGAGGACATCTGGACGCCGTCACGCTCGAGCCTCTCGAGCATCTTGAACAGCTCGTTCACCTCGTCCTCTGCCTCTGCACGGTGATGATGACCGTCTTCAAGTTGGTTGTCGAGCTCCTGGAAGTCGAAGGACTGCAGTGAAGTCGAGTCGACGCCGGACATCAGGTAGCGCTCGTCGAAATCGACGACGTCACGCTCGAGCCTCTTGAACAGCTCCTCCTCGTCCACCTGCAGAGCCAGGACGCCCCCCTTGGGCTCAGGCTCAGCCGGTGATGGTGGTGGCGCGCGCGGGAGTTCATCATCGAAGGACTGCAGTGCGCTCATGTCGACGCCGTCAAAGGTCATCAGGTAGCACTCGTCGAACTCGGAGGACATCTGGACGCCGTCACGCTCGAGAATCTCGAGCCTCTTGAACAACTCCTCCTCGTCCACCTGCAGAGGCAGGACGCCGACCGGGCAAGGCTCAGCTGGTGATGGTGGTGCTGCGCGCGGCTCGCCTCCAGATAGGTTGTCAACCTCGTGGGAATCGAAGAACTGCAGTGCGGCGCTTACCTTGACCGTCTTCTGGCCGGCATCCGAGTGCCACCATTCCTTGCCGTCGGCGCCCACCGTGCGCGCCTTCCTCTTGCCAGCGCAGTGGTGCACGGGGCTGAAGAAGTACCAGACCCTGGCGTCCCCAATGCCGCTGCCAGGCGCGGCCGTGCGGCCGGCGACCAGCTGGTCGGGGGCGGCGGAGTAGACGTCGACGTCGTGGATGAGGCCGGCGATCTTGGGGCGGAGGAAGAGGTCGATGAGCTCGTGGTCGTCGGGGCGGAAGGCGAAGCCTCCAGCCATCTCGATCGATGGAGATCTTTCTTGGAATGGTGGAATGAACTCTTGGTGATTCTTGGTGGTGGCCCTGCCCTTTTATGATCGGGGCGATGGAGATGGAAATGGATGCGGATTCGAGAGGAGCTATGCGGTTTAGCTTGAATTCGACTTCGATGCGGTTTCCGCCCGCGCGTGGTTCGCTTGGGTGGCAATTAATCTCGTTCCGTGCTTCAATCTCATTCCAATTCGGTATTAATCTGAAAATAATTTTATATTTTACTTTCTCTGAAAAATATATGATAGCAACTTTGACATATCTTTTTTATAGCAACACAGGGCATTTCTAATGCATAGTTTTTTAGATGGTTTCTTAGGCTATTTTCAGTGCATGGTAACATACCTATTTAATGCATGCCGCATAAGCATTTTTGATGATGTGGCAAGAGAGTTAAGAGGGGAGAGAAGAAAACTATATATTTGCAATGCTGTTTCTACCATCGTTTCTTAGCATGCCAGCAAGGATGGAAAAATGACGTGGAAGGTAATAAATACAGATAGAGAAGATCATCGTCGTTTCCTTTCTCTGAAACGATTTCTTCACTTCTCCCAAAGCGATAGAAACGCAAGAATTCACCGTTGTGCTTGCCTCATCGTTTCTTGCCGTCCCCGCCAAATCTGATGCGCCGCACGCCCGATCCCATTTCATTCCTTCGTCCCCGACGTGACCTACTGCGCCGCCCGATCGATCGCCTCCACCCCTAGCCGAGCGCCTCCACCCCCAGTCGAGATCCGGCAGCCGAGCGCCTCCGTCCCGCCGGCAGCGTATCCTCATACGGCTTCTCCAAATCCGGCCAGCGCTCCGCCCCGGGGGAGAGAGGAAGGTGGAACCGGTGGCATTTGGAGGACGACAGGATGCGGTTGGCGGCGGCTAGGCGGGTTTGGGGCTGAGGGGACGACGAGGAGTCCTGTTCTTGGAGGGGTTGTTATGCTTTAACTGCTTTCTCCCCGCTGTTCTTGGAGGTATGAATGGTTCAGGCATGGTTTGTTCCCCTTTGCAGATTTGCTTTGCTCCCTCCGCCTGTTTGGTCCAATTTCTTGCTTAAAGTTGGTCAGATCTGGTTCTCCAAGTGCTTCGGCCTCTTCAATTTTGTCAGTTTTCTTTTCGTTCCCGGTGCATTTGGCTGCTTTGGTGCTTGTTTCATCTCTGGGTGGCGGTGGATACACAAGAGATAGCTCTGTTGTTGGGTTAATTTTTCTTTCCGATTCTTCTCACTCACTGTCTTTTCTTTTTTGTTTTACTGTGCTCGGATATTAGGTGTCGAAAAAAGTAGTAGAAGAAGAAACAATTTTGGCTTCCATCATTATCTTTCTTAGCATTTGGATACGAACAACCTAACCAGATACATTAGTCAATTTTCTTGGCATCACTGCTACATAATAACATGTCTGTGCTTATGCTCCTGATGGAGCGCCAGGTCAATGTCCATATCTCCAAAGATGTTAGCACTTCTTGCTTCTACAAATACAAGAAAAATGCTTGAACATAGACTAAATAGAATATATGTAACAGATTTCTTTTTTGCTCATAAAAATTGTCAACAGAAATGCCTAAGTGACAGATTTACCATCCTCAATCCACAAAAGCAAGTATGGAATGCGAATCTTGTGAGTGTGACTGTGTGAGAATGAGATATGCAATAATGTTCACAAGTTGATGACACCGGATTAATTTTACTTGTTGTAGGTGACTGCTATGAAGCTGATATAAGGTATGCAGTTAAGCCTGGTATACTACCATCATATAGAGGTTGTGAATACTATCTGTCGACGATCGAAGAACGGGCTCCCGCCGAGCTTATTTGTTGAACGAGGGATCAACAGGGCCCCGTCGTACGAATCTGGGCGTTCGTCCGAGCGATGCGAGGTCGGGAGAAGGACGTGTGGTGTTTATCCTGGTTCGGGCCTCTCACTGCCGAGATAACAGCCCTACTCCAGTGTATTGTGTTTTATGAGAGTTGTCTTTCCTTACAGATACCTGGGGGGTTTAAATACAGCGCCTAGAAATACACAGAAGGTAACTACCCCCTAGATTTACGCTACATACCCTTATTCGTGGTGCCCACGATCTGGCAGCCTTGATTCGTGCGTTGTTTTCAAATTTCTGGTGCGCCCTTGCTTGATTTCCGGAGGATTGATCGCTACCTTCCTTCTTCGTGGTATGACCGAGTCTACCGACCATGTACCCGGGTATGACGTGGTTTTTACGAGTATGCTTGCTCGTGATCGTCTGGAATGGTCGTAAGCGAAGTGGCGGATATGTATGCTCGGGAGGTACGCTGCTCGGATGGTCTCCTGAGCATCTTCTGCTGGTACTGCATGATCGGTGGCCTCAGGATCCTCCAGGGGTACCGCGGTCTTTTATCAGATAGCCAATCCCCGACAGCTAGTGTAACACCCCAAAATTTTGCTTTTCTTAAATTCATGTGTGATTTGGCACTTTGGTGAATTTTTGGAATTTTCTGGAATTTATTTGGATTTATTTGAATTTATTCCATTTTGAAATAATTAAAGAATTAAACTTTGCAAATAAAATTTTGTTGGAAATATTTTATTTGAGCCCAAAATGAACCAAAGTATTTTCCAGAATTTTTAGAATTTTTCGAGTCTTTTGCTATTTTTAATGAATTAAATGAATTACTAGGAATTATTTTAATTATTAAATCATTTGGAAAATGCGAGTGGGTTTGTACTATTCATCCGCCAGAGCCCGAGTCGGACTCGAGTTCGAGTCAGGCCGAACAGGCAGAGCCACGTGACTCGGCCGAATCAAGTCCAAACCCTAACGGTGAGCCGTTGGATCGAGATCCAACGGCCGAAATCGAGCCGACCGATCCGGTCGGATCCGATCGCACCACGCGATCGTGGCCGTCGATCGTGCCACGTGGGCGGCCGTGCGTCGTCGTCTCCGCCGGATCCGGCGGACTCGCCGTGTAGTGTAGGTTTAGGTTTCCGTTTTCGCCGCCAGGCGAGGCTATTTAAGGCCGAGTCACACCGAGTCGGCCACGACCTTGCGCACCCATAGCCCCTACTCACCAAGGCGAAGCAGCCGCCCGTTTAGCCGCGATAGCTCGCCGTAGTTAGCGCCACTCCGCCATGTTTTTGCCTCGTCTCGCCGCCGTCCGCCGTCTTCCGCCGAGTTGGAGCCCGATTCGAGTCCTCAAGTCAAAGCGCACCCCGTGGTACCTCTCGCTCCGTCGGAGAAACCCGGCCGTCGGGCTCGTCGTCGTCTCCGTCTCCGATTCTTTGCGGCTCGCCGCGTCGCCATCGACCTCGCGAGCTCTCAGGCGCCGTCCGATCTTGATCGTGCGGTTGAGAGTGAGTTCACGTGTTTCCAAACCGATTAGATGCGGGCCGTTGGATCAAGATCCAGCGGCCCACGATCGCCACGTCTTGCGTAGTAGTGTTAATGTAGGATTAGATGCGGGCCGTCCGATCTAGATCGAACGGCCCACGATCATCGAGTAGTTTTCAACGTGTTAACCCTGGATCTAATCGCGGCCGTTGATTTTCAAATCAACGGACACGATCGTGCCACGTGTCCGGGAAGCCGAGCCGCCGCGCCCACGCGCGCGTGTGTGGTCACTGACACGCTGGGCCCGCGTGTCAGCGGCTTAGCCGCAACCGCACCATGACGTCACCCATGACGTCATCGGTGGTCCCACTGTCAAGACCGTGGCCGAGCCCCGCCGACGTCGGCGATAGCGTCACCCGAGTGGTCCCACATGTCGGGCCTCACGTGGCCGTGGGCCGGGTCCACGAGACCCGGCCGGCGTGGGCCGAGTCCATGGGCCGGTGACGTCGCCAGAGACCAATCGAGTCTTGCCACGTGTCCATGCTTTGACGCAATAATTAATTTCGAAAAAGAAAATGATTTATTAATTGAAATAATGATTTGATTTTGTTTCAAACTTCAAACGCTTATAACTTTTGTGTTTCAACTCCGATTTGAGTGATTCAAATTTCTAAATTTGTATAAAATTGAGATCTACCTAAATATCAATTTTATTTAATTTTTGGACTAAAGTTTTACTCTGCAAAATTATTTAATTGATTATTTAAACTTTAAATAATCATAACTTTTGCATCTTAACTCCAAATTTGACGATTCAAGTTTCTAAAAACTCATAAAATTATGTTCTCTCTGTTTATGGATTTTATTTGGATGTTTGGACACTTTTTGCCTATTGTTTATTCGTGTATTTGCTATTTGCACGCTTTACGAGTAGACGTTGAAGTGCCGGAATGATTCGAAGGAGAAGTATTAACTCAGGATCCAACTCAAGACCAAGAACAAGTACTTTTTGAAGGCAAGTTGTGCTTTGACCATGTTGATCCTATTTTGAAATCTATTTTGATTTAACCTATTGCATGCTAAGTTCTAATAGAAAATACTTTATTTAAACATGGGGGATTAGATAAACACCAATCTACTGTATGACACCTTGATTATTTAAGTATGTGCCATGACCCCTTTGTCACCCTAGTTGTGGATTACTAGTTGGACATTATTAGATTGCCAACATGGGTTTTAGACCGTTGTAGTATCTTTGCTTAGACACGCTTTCGTGCTCATGACATGATTTTGGACAATCAAATGTTAATATTGACTTAATGATATATTGAACTGTTTTGGAAAGGTATCGTGTGATGTTGATGGCACGTGGTGCATGGTAATCAACAGGGGTTTGATAAACGATTTCGGCCAGGGCAGGTGGCAAGAGTAATCAGGTGGGCCAGTTGTGGCATTGGGAATGTTGATTTGGTTTTTCGGGTAGTCTTGCCCTGGTCACCCTAAGGACTTAACCTTGCAAGCCTTTGAACTGGGTCTAACGTGCAACCACATGTACGGAATGGGACGGACCTAGTTGACTAAGTTGCTAATAACGTACCTGTGGGACCTCGGAGAGTCAACTACACCCTTTGTGTAAGTTATGCGGCGGAGCGTCTGGGGCCCGAGGCAGTACCCATCTAGCAGTTGATTGGCCTAGACTTCGCCTTAGCTAAGGGAAGGGTTAGTGTGCAATAGCAGGGAGGACCACTTGTATTGTTAGAAGTTTAGAAAGACTTTGTTACTGAACTCGCCTTTGTGGTGTTTATTTGTATCTTGTGGGTAAAGTGCATAACCTCTGCAGAGTATAGAATCTATTCGAATAAGCGTGTCCGCGGTATTGGACATCGCTAAGGAATTACGATCAAGGGTTAGATTTTACGAAAATAACTTGGTTTTGAAAGGTTGGGTTGGATTAATGATGACGTTGATGGAAATGTGGTTTAGGATGGGAAAAATGTTTACTCAAACTTCTTGAAAAGTTATTTATGCTTTACTTGTTTTCTTGCTTTGAATCTACTTATGCTACTTTTCAAATCTTTGTTTCTTGCCAAATATACCTGAGCTATTCCTTTGTACCAGGCCATGCATATAGTATATTAGCACGCATTACGTGCATGACTTCTTGAGTACCAAGTACTCACCCTTGCCACCCTACAACACAGTTGAAGAGGAGAATACACGGCTTTGGAGGAGGAGCTCCAAGAGGATCCGTCTACTTAGGGAGCGAGCCCAGTCAGTTGCCTGTGGTATACTGGATGGCGCCACGATGTTACCTTCTTTGATTTTCCGCTGCTACTATTTCTCTCTTAATAAGTATCGCCCTGCGAGGCATACATTTGTGACTTGGCCATAAGGTCGAGTAACCAGTTGGTTATTTAAATAAAGTACTTTGATAGTATCGAATGGTATGATTGTGATATTTACCGATGTTAAGACTGTGTGCACTAGCGCGTTCCTGGACTAGTGTTGAATACACAGAGGGTCCGGATTTGCAAATTCGGGGTCCCGACAGCTAGCCCCCGAGGTTCAAGCGGGGAACCATCTGAGCTTGGGCTTCCCCTTGAGCCTAAAAAGACTCGAAGGAGGGATTGAATTTCCTTTGGTCGTGATCCACGACCATCTCATGTCGGGAGGCGACCTTATTGCCCGTCGCACGTTCATTCTGTGGTGGCGCGACGTTTGGTTATTTTCAATTCCTTCTCCGAAGCCTCCTGTAGCAGTAGCGGTTTCTCGGAAAGTGCGCTTTTACTGGGCAGTTTTCTGCCGTATCGGACAGGTGTCGCTTCGTGAAAGGTGGTGGCTTTTAATGCGCCCTTTCGCGGCCTTTTTAACCCCGTCCGTTGAAAGAGAATGGAGCAGCATCGCGTATTTGCTCGTCCTCGCCCAGAATCTTTCCAAGAGCCGCAGAGCCCTAGACCCTTCTTCACTCTCCTCCTCCCCTTGGCAATGGCACGTTTCGGAGTTAGCCAGATGACCCGGAGGAGGCTCCAGGTGCTCGTGGACGAGGGTTATATCGACCCGAGCACTGGTCGAGTGCCTGGGGGTGATGCGACGCCGGCACCGAGGGAGGGAGAGATCGTCTCCTGCGAGCCGTATGCCATCAACGGGCTTCATTTGCCCGAGAGTGAGTTTCTCGCCTCCGTACTCGCCTTTTTGTGGGTGTGAGATTTCCCATCTCCACCCTAACTTTATTCTCGCCCTTGCGATCTTCTCCCACCTCTGCGAGGCGTTCGTGGGCGTGATACCCACCGCCAGTCTTTTCTTCCACTTCTACTCCCCCTTCCGCACAGGCCGGGATGGTTCCGCCGGCTGCGTCTACCTTCGCCTTCAGCCCAACCGACCATACGAGTACCCTCTCGTTTCTTTGAAGGACTCGATGTCGGGCTGGGCCGACCTTTGGTTTTACCAGAAGAAGGCGGAGAGGACCCAACTGGTCTATACTGGAGATCGCCCACTTGGCCGAGACGGCCCGCCCGCCCGTGCAGCCTGAGGAAGAGCGGGTGCTCAGGACGATCAGCGAGCTCACCCAAATGGGGCTCACTGGTCGGGACATCGCCCGAGATTTCTCCTTCAACCGGGTGTCCCCCCTACGGCGCCGCGAGCATCCATTCTTCGAGGTGACCGGGTGGCAGGACATCACCCGCGAGGACAACGCAAGTATGTTCTTTGATCGCCCTTTCGAGCATTGTTGCTTTCTGGCGATTGGCCCTATTCTTTCTTTAAACCTTCGACCGTGTTGCAGCCCCGAGGACGGACTGGGTCGATGAAAGGGTCACCGAGATGTTCGGCGCCCTTAAAGAGAAGGAGCTGACCCCCAACCGACAAGTCCCAAAAAACATCTTCGACCACGGCGATGCGGTAAACACTTCTGCTCGCTTTCTGCCCGAGGAGCGCTTGCTGAGCTTATGCCACCTCATCTTTGCTCACAGGAGAAGGTCTCTCTTGAGCTCGCTGTGTCGAGCGTGGAGCCGCTGCCGCAAGGTGACAACCCTGCCCGGGGCGCACGCAAGAAGACGGCGGGTCGAAACCGCCGACCATCTGCCTCGCCTCGTGCCAAGTGCTCGAAGCGCCAGGCTTCGGCCAGGGCTCCCTCCACGCAGCATCTTGAGTACGCCGACCGGAGGGAGGTAAGAGAGCTTCGAACCTGGTTTGCTGATTTCAAGCGGAAGAAGCCGGAGCTGATGGGCCGACTGCAACAGCTCGCCGAGCAGGCGAAGAAGGCCGAGGAGGCGGCCAGGTCCACCACGAGCAAGGAGCAATTGGAGAGGCAAATCAAGGCCCTCCAGGACCGACTTGCTCAGGTGGCAGAGGATCCTGAGGAGGAGGAAGAGGAGGAAGACGCCTTCGCTCTGGTTAGAAGGAGCAGGAGGTCGTCTTCCCGATCAACATCGGCGCTGGAAGGGGTCGACATGGACGATGTCGACCCGGCGATGGCACAAGCTAGTGATGCCGCAACGGAGCGTGTCACGGCCGTCGCCGAGGCCTTTGAGGCCGCCGCGGGCAGGACGCCCGTGGCACAGGACGAGGAAGATGAGGACGTTGTCCGCCGGGCGGAAGGTAAGCCTCGCATGGTATTTTTGCTGAGTTTCTTTCTTTTTGTCTGCGGTTCTTCCAGGATAACCCCACTCCGCTCGGTGTGGGCGTGATAGCTCGGGTGCTGTCCTTGGACTTTCATCAAATGGCTGAGGAGATTCTCGACTCTGCAGTTGACGCCGAGCTCGACCGCATCCTTGATCAAGTGATGGCCGAGGATGAGGGGGAGCTGGCGGCGGCCGCACTTCCGGAGGACGTCAGGCCTTCTCTGGCCGCAGAGGAGCAGGACCCGCAGGGGGCCGAGGAGCAAGGGGCCACGGTCGTGGTCCTTGCGAAGGGCGAAGCGCAACGCCAGGCAGGCGAGGCCCAGCGGCGAACTCCGGCGAGAGTTGGTCGTCCTCGACCATCCGTCCTCGGCCCAGGACGGAGGGCAGGAGTTGGTCACTTCCGACCAACTGCCTCCGGCCGCGGACCAGGGGGTGGAGACGTTGGCGGTTAGCGTCCGACCCCGTATGATGGTGGCGAGGAAAGCGACCATGAGCTGCTCGCCCTCGGGGAAGATCAACCCCGAGACAACCAGGAGTTGGTCGCTTCCGACCAACTGCCTCCAGCCGCGGACCAGGGGGTGGAGACATTGCCGGTTGGCGTCCAGCCCCCGAGCGCAGCGGCTGAGCAGGGGGAAGGCGGCCACGAGCCGCTGGCCCTCGGGGAAGATCAACCCCGAGACAACCAGGAGTTGGTCGAGGGAGGAGTGGCTGCTGCCCCCTTGGGTGCGCCGGGTGCCTAGGAGGGGCATGAGCTCGACGTGCCAACTCGGGACCAGGATGATCCCGCGTGGATTAATCCTTTTTTCCGAGCTGGTGCGACCAACCGTCAGCGGCTCCAGGACAAGCTGGTCAGCCGTGCTCTTCTGGTGAGTACTTCGGCCCTTTCTTTTGTTTGAAAAACTTTCTAAGGTGTTCTTAACCCATCTTCTTCCTTGCTCGCAGTTTGTTGCCAAGGCCATGGAGGACATCAACGCCTCCACGGTTTCTGTAGAAGAGTACTGGAGGTACCACGCCGAGCAAGACGCCAAGATCGCTGATCTTGAGCGTCGGGTCTCCGAGGTGCGTGCCTCCGACCAGAAGGAGCTGGAGTCGGCGAGGAACCTTGTAGCCAAGCTTCGGGACCAACTCCTTCAGAGCTAAACGGCAAAGAGTACCTCCGTACGAAGGTGTGCCGAACTCGAGGAAGAGCTGGGGAAGCTGCAGCAGGAGGTTCCCGACCTGCGCCGCGAGGTCCAAGGAGCTCGGGAGCGCGCGGAGGCCCAGCTGAAGGAGGCACAGCGTCTTCGGGAAAGCGCGACTGAAGGTCGCGCTGCTCGGCGGAAGGTCTTGGACCTCGAAGCCCAGGTCGATTCCCTGAAGGAGGAGCTTGCTGCCCTCCAGGCCGGCCTTAGGAATTAGGCCTTAGACACCCCCTTTTTCCTTTCTCTTGCTTGTGTAGACCTGTAAAAGACTTTTGTCTGTTAAACAAGATCATGGAAGATTAGAGCCTTGCCTTCTTTTTTCCACTCTTGCTCTTGTTCGAAGTTCTTGCTCCAAGTTCGCCCTGCAGAGGATAGAATGACCACAGGAGAGATCAAGGAAGAAACTTTAAAACCTGGTTCCCTCGTAGAGGAAAGGCACTGTGAGCAAGGAATTTTAAAATCTGTCTAAGTGCAAAATGTTACTTTCACCCCTATTGCACGGAGCCCCCGCTATGGACAAAGGTCGTGCCCCTAAAGTTGCGGGCACGGGTTTGTTCATAGGAGAGGAAAAGAGAAACGTTGACTACAACGCATCGAAAAAAGGTCGTAGTTGCCGCTCGAGTCGAGGGAGGTGTGCGTGTGAGCAATGATACACGCGTAGGACAAGCGGGCTTACACCGACAATACATGGAGTCACCGAACCAGAGCAGGGACCGAAATCGTGCCGGGCTTAGAGGATGTCCGCGCCCAATCGTTCATGCAGTGAAGACCTACTGCGAAAGGTGATCGGGCGGGCGAACGGCCAGCCAGTGCTCGGTGGGATGGTACATACGTATTGTCGGCCAAGCTCGTTTGCCGTACTTGTGGTCCACGAAGCTCTCGGAAAAACGAGGTAAACGATAAAGAGAAAAACGAGCTAAAAGGAAGCGCAGCGGGTGCAAAATAGAGATACATGCCTAAACATAGAATTTACGCAGTTGATCAATGTTCCAGGTGCTGGCGAGCTCCCGACCGTCTTCCATCGCGAGGCGAACAGCCCCCGGGCGTGTTGCGGATACGACCGTGTAGGGGCCCTCCCATCTCGGGGTTAGTTTGTTAGCTTTTGATAGGTCCTGAACTCTTTGTAAGACCATGTCGCCAACTTGCAGGGCCCTTGGTCGAACCGACTTGGCCGCGTGCCTACGGAGAGCCTGTAGGTAAACCGCGGACCGGAGCAACGCCCGTTCTCGTGTTGCCTCTACGAGGTCTAGGTCGACGAGGCGCACGACCTCCTGATCGATGGAATCGATCAGCTGCACCCTTGGGGAACCCAGCACAATTTCCGCAGGCAAAATGGCTTCTGCGCCATAGACAAGTTGGAAGGGGGTTTCGCCCGTGGCCCGACTTGTCGTGGTGCGAATCGACCAAAGAACAGCGGGTAGCTCGTCCACCCACTGCTGCCTGTGCTGGTTGAGGCCCTCGAAGACCCTCTTTTTTATGCCCTGAACTAGTTGCCCGTTCACTCGTTCGGCCGCTCCGTTGCTCTGCGGATGTGCCACAGAGGCGAAACAGACCTTGGTCCCGACCTCCTCGCAATAACTTTGGAGCAACTCACGGGTGAATTGGGTTCCATTGTCTATGATGAGATGGTTGGGTATCCCAAACCGGGTTATCACATTGCTTCAGAGGAACCTCTTGGCCGCCTGGGCCGAGATGGTTGACACGGGCTCGGCCTCTATCCACTTGGTGAAAGTGTCGATGGCCACGAGCAAGTATTTGCAGCCTTTCCGGCCACGGGGGAAAGGTCCGAGGATATCGAGCCCCCAGGTCGAGAATGGCCACGAAAGTGGTATAGTTTGTAGCATATACGCCGGTTGATGGACTTTTCGAGCATGAAACTGGCATGCCCGACAGGTCATCACAATCGACCGTGCATCCGCCAAGGCCGTAGGCCAATAGTAACCCAATCGGAAGGCCTTGCTCACAAGTGTTCTGAACGACGAGTGAGCTCCGCACATTCCTTCATGGATGTCACGAAGAAGGTACTGGCCTTCCTCCTGAGAGATGCATTTGGATAGGACTCCTAATGCACCTTTTCGGTATAGGTCGTCTTCGATTAGTTTGTACTGAGAAGACCGCCTTGTTAGCCGGGAACGCTCGGCTTCTTCCTCGGGCAATGTCCCGTGCGCAAGGTATCGGACGAATGGCGTCATCCAACTTGCGGTTTGCTCGACGAAGGAGACCCTACCGTCGGCCTCTGATGCCTCCTCTGCAGAGGGAATGGAGGGCTTGTGTAGGTGCTCAACGAACACCCCCGCCGGAGCGGTAGTTTGGGAGGAACCGATCTTTGATAATTGGTCGGCCAGGGTATTATCCTTCCTGGGGATGTAGAGTACTTCGAAGTTCTTGAAGTACTTCTCCATCTTCCTAACTTCGACCAGGTAAAGCGCCATTGAGGTATCGGAACACTGATACTCCTTGTTGACCTGGTTCACGACCAACTGTGAATCGCCCATCACAGTGAGCCGTTGGACTCCTAACGATTTGCACGCTCGTAGTCCGGCCAAGAGGCCTTCATATTCCGCCGCGTTGTTGGTCGCGGTGAAGTGCAGTTGGATGGCGTACTGGAGTTGTTCTCCATCTGGGGAGACCAAAACGACTCCAGCCCCCGAGCGCTCGTACGCTCGGGATCCGTCGAAATACATGGTCCAGTGGTTCTCCCTTGATCCGGTGGTTTATTTGCTGGCGGTCTTTGGGCCGACCATTACGCCACGCAAGTCGGCGTAACTTGTGATTTGATCGCCGTGCGGGCCGAAAATATTACCTCGAATTCAGCGAGCTCCATGGCCCACTTAGCTATACGACCACTGGCGTCCTGGTTTTTCAGGATTTCTCTGAGCGGAAAATTGGTTGGTATCACGATCTTGTGCGCTTGAAAGTAGTGGCGCAGCTTTCTGGAAGCCATCAGCAATGAGTATAGAAGTTTCTGGACCTCAGGGTAGCGCTCCTTCGGTCCGTGAAGTACTTCGCTGACATAATAAACAGGTCGTTGGATACCATCTCTCTCCACCGTTAATACTGCACTCACCGCCTGCAGGGTTGCCGCCAGGTATAGCAGCAATCTTCCCCTGTCCTAGGTGTGACTAGGATGGGCGGTTTGGAGAGATATTGCTTAAGTTCCTCAAAGGAACGGTTCGCTTCTTCCGTCCATGAAAAACCATCGTGCTTGCGAAGGGCTTTAAAGAAAGGTAGCCCTCGCTCACCCAGCCGGGAAATAAAGCGGCTCAAGGTGGCCATTCGCCCGGTCAGGGCTTGTACTTCCTTCACGCATGTGGGCGGTCTCATATTCTCAATGGCTTTGATTTTCTCTGGGTTTGCCCCGACGCCTTGTGGGCCGACCATGTAGCCGAGCACCTTGCCGGTATTTACACCGAACACACATTTCTCTGGATTTAGCTTTATTCGATGCTTATTGAGGTTACAAAATGTTTCCTCTAAATCAGCGATATGATCCGAAGCGAGCTTGCTTTTGACCACTATGTCGTCAACATAGACTTCCAAGTTTCGACCTACTTGGTCTGTAAAGGTTTTCTGCATGAGGCGCTGGAAGGTTGCTCCTACGTTTCTTAGACCAAAAGACATGGTCGTATAGCAGAAAGTACCGAATGGGGTGATGAAGGAGGTCTTCTCTTCGTCTTCGCGCGATAAGCTGATTTGATGATATCCTGAATAAGCATCCAGGAAGCTCATGACCTGCGATTCCGCCGTTGCATCGACCATTTGGTCTATGCGAGGCAGCGGGTAGTTGTCTTTCGGGCATGCCGCGTTTAAGCCCGTATGATCGACGCACATGCGCCACTTGCTTCCTTTCTTTTTGACTATGACCGGATTAGCTAGCCATTCAGAGTGCTCGATCTCTCTAATGAAGCCGGCCTTAAGGAGCTTGTCGAGCTCCTCCCGGATGATCGCTTGTTTTTCCGAGGAGAACCGTCTAAGTTTTTGTCGCACTGTTTTTTTGTCAGGCTGAACTGCTAGCCTGTGCTCGATCACCTCCCTAAGGACCCCGGGCATGTCGGATGGTTCCCAGGCGAACGCATCCGGGTTTGCTCAGAGGAAGGTGACGAGCTCGAGTTCCTATTTGGGATCTAAGGAAGATCCCAAATGCACGACCTTGGCAGGTTCCGACTCGTTGAGCGGGACGGCCTTGGTCTCTCCTCCGGGTTGGAGGGCAACTTTAGGCCGGGAGTGCTTCGGCTCTTGGTCGAGGCCACGAGTGGGTAACTGGCCGACCATATCCAACGCCCTTTCATCGCAATTTAACGCGGACTTGTGGTTCCCCTTTATGGTTATGACCCCGTTCGGCCCGGGAACCTTCAGGCATTGATATGCGTGATGTGAGGCGGCCATGAACTTGGCCAAAGCGGGTCTGCCGAGAATGGCATTGTAGGTTGATTCGAAGTCCACCACCTCAAAGGTGATTAGCTCCGTTCTGAAGTTACTCGGGGTGCCGAAGGTCACGGGCAGGACGACCTGGCCCAAAAGCTTGATCGAGGAGCCCGGGACTATTCTGAAGAAGGGTACCGCTATACTTTTAATCTTGGAGCAAGGGATCTGCATCTCATCCAAGACCTTAGCCGAGATCAGGTCCAAGGAGCTTCCGGAGTCGATAAGGACCCGGCCAACAACAGTGTTGCTGATGGTGGGGCTCACGACCATCGGAAGCTTCTGTGGTTTGGTCATTCCAAGGGGACAGTCATCCTTGGAGAAAGTGAGGGATAGCTCGGACCACTTGAGCTACTGCACGGGAGGCTTACCTTGGGCAACATGGTGTACCTCCCTCGCAGCGTCCTTTAAATCCTGGCGGGATTTGTAGGCGGAGGAGCCCCCGAAGATAACCGCAATGTGCTTCTGCGGTTCTTCATACTCCATGTCATCCTCGTTTTCTTCGATGGGTTGTTTGCCTTTGCCATTCTCGCCCTGTTCTGGGAGTGATGGCATGGGACCCCTGCCGTTCTAAAACTGCTCCAGGCGGTAGGTCCACGTTCGGTAATTCCGTAGGTCATGCCGTCGCTTTGATGACCAGACGATGAGAGGCCGCCCGCTGATCTGCTTGGTCGCCTCGATCGCGGGGCGGTGTAGTATCCTCTTCCTCGAGCGTTAAACCCCGACGCCAGCTGCGGCCCGGGATGCTCGGGTCATTCTTTATTCTACCGGCAACCATGCCCGAAAGGTCGCTTTTCTTCTTCTTCTTGATCTTTTGTCCACAGAGTTCGAGCCCTTTTTCTTTGGCGGAGGTTTCGATCCGGCCGAGGTGGCGACTTCCCAAATCGTCGACATTTTTTCCTTTGGGCGGCCTCATCTGCGTTGGCATACCGGTCGGCCATCCGGAAGAGTTCGTTTGCCATTAGGTCCGGATGGATCTCCAGATCCTGCGTGAAGCGTACGTCTCGTACCCCGAACTTAAAAGCTCGGACGACTCCCTCGTCCGATATGTTTGGGATCGAGTTTCGGACTTGGATAAACCTCTGGACGAACTGTCGTAGGGTTTCCCCTTCCGTCTGAATCAAGCGCTCAAGGTCGCGCTCCTTTCCGGGGCGAATGTAACAGCTCTGGAAATTTGCTCGGAGTGCGGTGCTGAGCTGCCCCCAAGATCGTATGGATCCCTCCTTTTGGTTGAAGAGCCATGTACGAGCAGCCCCGTCCAAGACTGTTGGCAGATAGTTCGCCATCACCCCTTCATTGCCCCCGGCAGCCAGGATGGCGGTGGTATATATCGAGAGGAATTCGTCCGGGTTCTGAGTCCCGTTGAACCTCTCGATGTGCCCGGGCTTGAACTTGCTCGGCCATGTGATACTCCGAAGAGAGCTCGTGAAAGCCTGGCAGCCGAAGCTCGGGGTTTCACGATGGAACCCTCGACCGTAATGGTCTCTATGCGCGTCTTCCGTCCAACGCCCCGCGTGCGGGCCAAGTCGAGAGAAGACTTCGCGCGCGGGCCAAGTCGAGAGAAGACTTCGCGCGGAGGGTGTGCCGATGACCGTTCGGTTGTGGAGCGTTCGGAACGCTCGTAATCCGGGTGGTCGTGAACACGTCGTTCCGAAGTTGCTCGGGAGCTATTCTGAGGCCTCTCGCGGACCGAGTTAGCAGCCTGGGGCGATCTCCGAGCATGGCTCCGAGATTCATCCCTGTGCGAGCGAACAGGTGTATGTCCTCGATGGTCCCGGGAAACACTCCGGGCATCCTGGTCGCGGGGAGGATCTGGGACTTTCAGCTCGGCGGCAAGCCTCTCTAGATCCTCGGCCACAACCATACCTAGGGGTGGAATTTTAGCTCGAGGCTCGAGGCTCGGCTCGGTGCGGCTCGGCTCGGCTCGCATGGCCAACGAGCCGAGCCCTCTGCTTTGGCTCGCTTGGCCAACGAGGCAGTGCCCGGCTTCGTGAGCGGCTCGTTAGGCTCGTTAGGCTCGGCGATCATTGAGTTATATAAGGTATGAATTCACAATACAGTAATTAGTATACCCAATGCTAGACATCTAATGAGCAATGCTTGTCTTACCTTACTTTTTGAGTTTACTCTTCTTAGTACTTCAAATGTCTTGTATTGGGTCTACTGATTACTTTTGCACAGATAAAAGTAAGCGGAGTATTCTTTTTCCAGATTACATGTTTCCAGTTTTATAAACTGAAAGAGCAGTCTAACCATCTGTGCTTAAAAAGGCGTCCCATAAATGTGAAATTGCTTCTTAACCGAACCCTAGAGGAGGCTGGAGCCTGAGAACGATGAGAATGGATGGAGGAGCTTCGTTTTTTTGAGAGAATGAAGGGCATTTAGGCCCTTGCCAGTGCCCTTGTAGGCCGGCTAGCGAGCCGGCTCGAGGCTCGAGCGAGCCCGAGCCGAGCTCAAGATTGAGCTCGATGTATGCAACGAGCCGGGCTCGGCTCGGCTCGAAAACTGGCGAGCTCGACCGAGCCGAGCCGAGCTCGGCTCGGCTCGGCTCGATTCCACCCCTAACCATACCCACGGCCTCTAGGTTCACTTGATCGGGGAAGCTGCGAAGGTTGCGCACGACCGCCGCCAAGGCCTGTAGACGCTCTTAGTTCTGGCGAATAGGTGGCGGCGAGCTTCGACGGCGTTCTGGGACGCGATCGGGGGTCCAACACTCGCGAGAGTTTCTTTCCCTAGAAACCCGCCTTTCTCTCGCTTGGCGGCGTATGCTCGCGAGGGTCTTTCCCAAAGACGCCTCTAGGTGGAGCCTGGCCGCTTCATAGTGGTCGTGCTTAGCAGCCTCCGAGGATCGTACCTCAGGCTCGGCACGACTCCCAGCCATGTTGACATGGCGGGAGTGGGACGAGCGTGATGGGGACATCATCGTATCCCCTTGGGATGCTGTCTCTCTGTCGAACTCGAGATCGTCTGGTATATCCAGACCATCGTAGAGTCCGTCGTAGTCATCCTCGTTGTCACTGAGGGTAATGCATGGGGAATGGAGGACCTGTCCTCGCATTCCAGAGCCCGGGGTAAAGCTCCCGGAATCGGTGTGACCGGCAGGATCGGTCACGCCGACTACACCGTTGCCGGCGTAGTACATGTCGTCGTCATTAACATCGTCAAAGGCGCAGAGACTTCTAGTATCTCCCGAATTCGGCATCCTCATGGATCCCAATTCGTACGGGAATCACGCTGTCGTCCCCACGGACGGCGCCAGCTGTCGACGATCGGAGAACGGGCTCCCGCCGAGCTTACTTGTTGAACGAGGGATCAACAGGGCCCCGTCGTACGAATTCGGGCGTTCGTCCGAGCGATGCGAGGTCGGGAGAAGGACGCGTGGTGTTTATCCTGGTTCGGGCCTCTCATTGCCGAGATAACAGCCCTACTCCAGTGTATTGTGTTTTATGAGTTGTCTTTCCTTACAGATACCTGGGGAGTTTAAATACAGCGCCTAGAGATACACAGAAGGTAACTACCCCCTAGATTTACGCTACATACCCTTATCCGTGGTGCCCACGATCTGGCAGCCTTGATTCGTGCGTTTTTTTTCAAATTTCTGGTGCGCCCTTGCTTGATTTCCGGCGGATTGATCGCTACCTTCGTTCTTCGTGGTATGACCGAGTCCACCGACCATGTACCCAGGTATGACGTGGTTTTTACGAGCATGCTTGCTCGTGATCATCTGGAATGGTCGTAAGCGAAGGGGCGGACATGTATGCTCGAGAGGTACGCTGCTCGGATGGTCTCCCGAGCATCTTCTGCTGGTACTGCATGATCGGTGGCCTCAGGATCCTCCAGGGGTACCGCGGTCTTTTATCAGATAGCCAATCCCCGACACTATCTAAATTAGAATGAAGGTTGGTGCCTCCTGCTGCACCACCAAGAATTGTTCAATTACCAATGGTCTCCAAATTAATTTTTATGTGCAACTTGAATTGTTAAATAAAATCATATTTGTATGTGCACCTTGAAATGTCAAAATCATATTTTAACTATAGAATTTGAGCGCTTCATGGTCTCCAAATTAATTTTTCAAAGCAATTAGAGAGAGTATCGTTATGTCAATATTGTAAATTGAAGACAGGAATGCTCATAATGTTTGATGTTTATGGTTGCAGCGCTCAAAACAAATGAAGCAGTAGTAGTGATGTTTTGATTATGTTCTTATTCTAATTTTTTATTGAAATGTTTCCATAGATACTAAACAAAACTTATACTAGTGATCTGCTGGGTTGATGCTAGTTCCAGAGCTGCGTATCAGCATTTCTGTGATGTTTGATTTGATACCGTTTATTTGACATACCAGTTTGTTATTCCATTGATTGAGTAGAGATTGGTGCATGCATACAATCCAATAGATTTATAGCAATGTGCTGTTTAGTACATTGGTTTATTGAATCGTTGAAAGCAGCTTATTCTGTCATGTTTCCATATTATATGCATGATGCTTCCGATTACATATGGCACAATAGATATGGCACAATAGATCCAATGCAAATTAAACTAACTTGCAACGTTAATTAATGTTAGAAACAATAGATAGAAACCATGCATTGGGGTCCTTGTTTCGAAACCTTCATTTAATACACCTTCTCTCCTCAAAGAAATCATCTAAGAAACTATGCATTGGTAGGAAGATACCACTTGGGCACGAAATCATAGACATTAAAATTTGAATCATCTAAGTGGCCCACATTTCATACTCTCATACACATCTAGCATTTAATTATCTTGTGGGGACTAAGAAACAATCCATGATACCATGCATTGGGATAGCTGTATCTTTTAGGGCAGTTAGGCCATTCACAATGGAGAGTTTCATTACACGATTTCCAAGAGTGTCACATCAGCTTTTGTCTAGGTAACCGTGTATCTCAGGTTTCATCCAGATGAAACTCACTCACCTCCCATGAAACTCTTTCTATCTCTCTCTTCATAATTATCTTGCCATGTCACCAAACATGATGATGTGTCACATCATTTAATGAAAATGAAACTCCCACTGTGAATGGCCTTACAATGCAAGTTTCTTAGCTGTTTCTACAAGTGACACATAGGACAAAGAGCTGATGTGGCAATCAATTAATTAAGAGAGAGAGTGAAACCGTTTCTTATTTTTGAAACAGTTTCTTCACATAGCCCAAAGCCATGAAACAGCTAAGATACCCCATTGGAAGGTTATACCTGTTTCATACATGGATCCAAGCAATAAAGATAGCCAATCAAGAGATGTATCTATTAAATATGTAGGATACCGTTTCATGCTGACTTGTAAATTATAGAAACGAGATGATGAAACTATGCATTGGAAATGCCCTAATATCATATGACATGACAGCTTTGGATATTGTGACAAGATACAATGCAATGTGAATAGCCTTAAAGGAGAGAGGGTCTATTAAATGAAAATTTGGAAACAGCGATCCCAATGCGTGGTTTCTATCTATTGTTTCTAACATTAATTAACGTTACAAGTTGGTTTAATTTGCATTGGATCTATTGTGACATATGTTAAAACGGTTGTATCAACTGCATATGGAATCGCAAATGACATGGTGAAACAAAGCAACAAAAAATATATATGCACACGTTCAAGCTGGAGATCTCCATTGTACGAATAATACATATTCACACGTTCAAGCTAGAGCTCTCTATTGTATGAAATCTCAAAGTACTCAGTATAATAAGAAATTGTCACAAGCATTAGGTGTCAAATTGATGGTATTGAGTCTTTGTTTCTCAGGAAGTAGATAGTGAATAGCATGTTAAGGAAAAATCCAGAGCAAAAACTCAGTTTAACTATTACAATAGAAGGCACTGACACAAAGAGTAGCATTCAAAGTTAAAATGAAAATTTATAGGCTAGAGAGCTCCTAAGGCATCCATATTTGCAACCATATCTTGCTGAATCATGCAACCAATCATGTACCCACCAAAAGTAACCTCGGAACAACCAGTCAAGAAAGCCAATTAGTGGCAGAAAGAGAAACAGTGAACATGGAAATTTTTGTAACATACCTCTCAATTTTTATTACTAAACATACCTCAATTTTTATTAATAAACTGCTGAAAGCTTGAAGATCTAATATTTAACAGTGTTGTTTGATAGGTTCGTAAAATCAAATCCTGATAACACAAATGGCTCATGACATTGAGGTAACACAAATTCAACAGGCCTAATTCATGAGTGGTGTAGTGTAACAGAAGTGAACAAAGGAAATTTTTACCACAAGAGATAACATGTGCCACATGTGTATCAATTTAGTGATAGCATCCATTGAAACTTACTAATATGGATCACGAGCAATAATTGACAGATTGCATTTAGTAAACATGACCATCAAAAACTCAGTTCCAAATTAACAACTTAATAGTTGATCAAAATTTCATTTTGCAAATAACAGTTCAAATGCATTTTTGATTGGGCAATAATTGACAGTTTGCAAATAACTTCTTATATGGATTATTTTATTTCAGACAGTAGCACGTACCTCTCAATTTTTATTACCAAACAAAGAATCCCTCAAGCTGTCCAAAGCAGTAGCACGTTGAGCCTTCACATCGTCATCCATCGCGCTAGTGTCGGCAAGCAATAACTCCTTGTAAACGTCAAGCATTTTGTTTTCTTTGTAGATTTTTGCTATTTGTAGCTTCTCGGCAGACAAGCGTTGCTGCACCTCCATTAGCTTTTCGCGATCTTGCTTACTAATAGCTTTAGCATCAACTAACTTGTCTATTGTATCTCCAATTACAATTATGGACTCCGGCACCTCTGACTTCTTGCGTTTACCCTTACGATCGACCTTTGCTGCCTTGCAACCAATAGGACGTGCTAAGTTTTCCAAATCAACAACATTTTTATTATTCTCCGCTGCTGTACTATTGTTATTCTCCGTGCGCTTCACATAAGCCGTCCATTTTGGTTCATCGCGAAGTACCTTCCACATCTCCACTAGTTTGAAAGTTTCTTTGTGGTCTTCTCGGTACTTTTTCATTGCATTTTGCATCTTTTGATCATCTGACATGCCGCTTTGGTACACCGCATTTACACATTTCCAACAGCCATTGAAGTTGTTTATCTTAGTCTTCATGCGGTGCCAATAGAGCTTCAGTTGGCCGGATTCTCTTCTTCGATTTTTGGGGGTGGTGTTATTGTATGCAGCGGTGACCTCTTCCCAATATTGTTCAACTTTCTTATTGTTCCCATCTATTGGATCGTTTGAACCATTCAACCAACAGCTAACCTATAATTTCAATATCAATTAATAAATGCAACAATGCCACAAAATTAAAAAGAAAGTAAGTCTAACAAACATGATTACCAGTCTTATTTCCTCTTCTTCTATCCATTTCAAGCGCTTGTCTATTCTTGCAAGCTCACCATCATCTGCATCTTCAACTTCCAACTGGACTTGTGCTTTCTTTTGCATATATGATGCACTTCCTATATTGGAATCTACCATTGTTGTAGGTGGTGTCCTGTTGGATGCCATTGGTGTAGGTGGAATTCTATGGCCAGGCGATGGTTGTGGCGGTGAAATTGGGACATGGTTGGAAGTAGCACCGGTAAAATGGAAATTTTCTGCATATTGCTGTGTACTTCCAAAGTTTTGATGAAAGGGAAAATTGAGTGGACCATATTGTGGGTTTTGGAGGTAGCTTACGTAACCACCGGGTGGATTAGAATCTTTGGCCTTAAATAAAAAAAAAAGATATATATGTCATACAAACATGATTTCATTACTAACAAAAATCAATATTTTTAACAATGAATAAAACAAAATGTAGCTAGATGTAACACCCCAAAATTTTGCTTTTCTTAAATTCATGTGTGATTTGGCACTTTGGTGAATTTTTGGAATTTTCTGGAATTTATTTGGATTTATTTGGAATTTATTTGAATTTATTCCATTTTGAAATAATTAAAGAATTTAATTTTTCAAATAAAATTTTGTTGGAAATATTTTATTTGAGTCCCAAATACCCTAAAATATTTTCGTAATTTTTGGAATTTTTAAAGTCATTTGCTATTTTTAATGAATTAAATGGATTATCGGGAATTTTTTTAAATATTAAATCATTGGAAAATGCGAGTGGGTTTATCTTGTTCATCCGATCGAGCCCGAGTCGGACTCGAGTTCGAGTCCGACCGAGCCACGTGGTCGGCCGAACCCGCTCGCCGAACCCTAGTTACGGCCGTTGGATCGGGATCCAACGGTTGTGATTGGCGCCACGCCGCCTAGTCGAGACCGAAGTCGAACCCGCTCGCGTCTGCGATCGTGGCCGTCTGGTCGTGCCGCGTGGGACGGCTAGGATTGAGCCGCGTCGCCTCGCCGTGTCCGGAAGCCGGACTCGCCGCCTGCATCGCCTCGCCATGGAAACCGCGGCATCTCGACGTCCCGAGCGGTATTTAAGGCGTGAGTGCGTGCCCAAGGATCACCGTCACCGTCGCGCACCTTTTGCCCTAGCCGCCACTCGGAGCTCCTCCGTGCTCACGATTCCTCGCCGGAGTTGATTAGGGTTAATTTAGGGTTTTGGCGTCGTTCGCGCCGTCCACCGCTTCTCCGTCGTGTTGGTGGCCGATCCGAGACCGCAAGGGCGAGGCGCGTCTGGGAGTAGATCCGCCAGCGGAGACGCCCTCAAACGCCGTGTGGGAGGTCGCCTTCCCGACTCGACGGAGCGGCGCCGCAACACCATCGTCAACCCGAAGCACGTCAACCGTCCGATCGAAATCCAGCGATCCAGGTGAGCCACGTGTAACCAAAACCTCGAGCCGGATCGGATCTCGATCGTTGGATTAAGATCCAGCGGCCCACGATCGGCCACGCCCGCTCAACACATGAGCCTAGATCCAATCCGAGCCGTCGGATTTCAAACCAACGGCCAGGATAGCGCCACGCGTGTACTCTAGCTGCGTACACTCGGCGTGGCGTGTCTCGACACGCGGGCCGCTGTCTCGAGGGGCCGCACGCGTCGCCCACGCCCGCCAAAGATGAGCCCAAGCGGCCGACAAGTGGGGTCCGCATGTCGATGACCGCGGTCCGGTGGACCGGATTCACCGTGGACCAAGCCGTGCCGTGCGCCGATCCACAAAGACAAGATGACGGGACGCGTGTCATCACCGGGTGATGCCACGTGGCATGATGACGTCATCTTTGGCGTCATCGTGGAGCCGTTCGATCTTGGCGTCGACAAAACACCGTGGACCAATCGAGGCGCCACGTGTCCATGCCGACGCAATAATTAATTTCGAAAAGAAAATGATTTATTAATTCGAAATATTAATTCAAATTTAGATTCAAACTTCAAACGCTTATAACTTTTGCGTTTCAACTCCGATTTGAGTGATTCAAATTTCTAAATTTGTATAAAATTAAGATCTACCTAAATATAAATTTTATTTAATTTTTGGACTAAAAGTTTTTCTCTGTAATATTATTTAATTGATTATTTAAACTTTAATAAATCATAGCTTTTGCGTCTTAACTCCAAATTTGACGATTCCAGTTCCTAAAAATCCAGAAAATTATGTTCTCTCTGTTTATGGATTTTATTTGGAGTTTTGGGATGTTTTTGCCTATTGTTTATTTGTGTATTTGCTATTTGCACGCTTTACGAGTAGACGTTGAAGTGCCGGAAGGATTCGAGGGAGAAGTATTAACTCAGGATCCAACTCAAGACCAAGAGCAAGTACTTTTCGAAGGCAAGTTGTGCTTTGACCATGTTGATCCTATTTCGAAATCTATTTTGATTTAAATTATTGCATGCTAGTTCAATTAGAGAAATACTTTGTTTAAACATGGGAGTTAGATAAATACCAATTTGCTATATGACACCTTGATTACTTAAGTATGTGCCATGACCCTTTGTCACCCTAGTTGTGGATTACTAGTTGGACATTATTAAATTGCCAACATGGGTTTAGACCGACGTAGTACCTTTGCTTAGACACACTACGTGCTCATGACATGATTTTGGACAATCAAATGCTAATATGGACTTAATGATATATTGAACCTGTTTTGGAAAAGTATCATGTGATGTTGATGGCACGTGGTGCATGGTAATCAAGCGGGTTTGATAAACGGTTTCGGCCAGGGCATGTGGCAAGAGTAATCAGGTGGGCCATTGTGGCATTGGGAGTGTTGATTTGGTTTTGGGTAGTCTTGCCCTGGTCACTCTAAGGACTTAACCTTGCAAGCCTTTGAACTGGGTCATACTTGCAACCACATGGCTGGAATGGGACGGCCCTAGTTGACTAAGTCGCTAAGGACTCACTTGTGGAGCCTCAGGGTGTCGATTACACCGTTTGTGTGATTATGCGGGGAGCGTATCGTGGCTGTGGCCGGATACCCATCTAACAGTGTGTTGGTCCCATACTTCGCCTTGGCTAAGGAAGGGATGGTGTAGAGCACGAACCAGGAGAGGACCACTGTGTTGTTTGAGGCTTGAAAGGCTTTATTACTGAGGAACTCGCCTTTGTGGTGTTTGATGTATCTTGTGGGTAAAGTGCATAACCTCTGCAGAGTTTGGAATCTATTCGAATAGCCGTGTCCGCGGTATTGGACATCGCTCGGGAATTACAGTCAAGGGTTAGACTTTCTCAAAAATAACTTTGGTTTGAAAGGTTGGGCTGGAATAATAATGAAGTTGATGGAAATGTGGTTTAGGATGGGAAAGATGTTTACTAAACTTCTTGAAAAGTTATTTACGCTTTACTTATTTCTACTGCTTTCGAATCTACTTTTATTACTTGTCAAAAGTCATTTCGCAAATATACCTTGAGCTATTCCTTTGTACCAAGCCATGCATATAGTATATTAGCTTGCATTACATGCATGACTTGTCGAGTACCAAGTACTCACCCTTGCCTCAACACAATACCAGTTGAAGAGGAGACTACGCCGGTTCGGAGGAGGAGTTCCAAGAGGACCCGTCTACTTAGGGATGCGAGCCCGATCGGTTACTGTGTGGTATCTTGGATGGCGCCACGGTTATTTGATTTTCATTGCTATTATTTCTCTTTTAATAAGTTTCGCCTTGCAAGGCATATATTTGTACCTTGGCCATAAGGTCAAGTAACCCTTTGATTATTTAAATAAAGTACTTTGATAGTATCGATTGGTATGATTGTGATATTTACCGATGTTAAGACAGTGTGCACTAGCGCGTTCCTGGACTAGTGCTGAATACACAGAGGGTCCGGATTTGCAAATTCGGGGTCCCGACACTAGACATTACCATTCAGGCAAACTAGACTTGTCGCCATACAAATTTGTTTGGTGGGGAGTTGGCTGAGATGGTGGTGGTACGGCACCCCTTCCCTATTTTTCCTTCTCCTTTTGACCCATCCACAAGACGACAATGCAACCTGAAACCACAACAGGGACTATTTTATGTTGGTCAACTTCTCAAAGTGTCCGGTGTGGTTGTTTAGGAATAGTGTAGTACATATGCCATACATTATTTTAGCAAAAAAGAAGAAGAGGTTTTTGGCTTTGGAATATCGATCATTGAATAGTGGCATTTAGGTTCACTTGGATTGGTGAATGAATTTTCTCACCTAAAAGGCTTGTTTCTGTTCACACAAAAGAGAATTATGCCTTTTCTTATAGTTTTTTTTATTATTGCTTTATCTCCCTAGTGTGTGTGTGTGTATAGTTTATCTTATGTCACTTTATCTCCCATAGTGCAATAATTCTACTGATATTTGGTACTGAAAGTAACATCTAATGAGAGCTATCAAAATGATTCCCCAAAAAATCCTGGAGTTTCTGAACAGGGCTTCAGATTTGATGCTTCATGACACATGACTATATTAGTTTATTAACTATGTTTCTGAACTAAGTCATTGAGGTTGGAATTGATTGCTATTTCTACAACTGTTATTGTTTATTAACTATGTTTTTATAAACATAACAATTGATAAACATAGACCAAGAAAAAATGACAAAAATAAATCCAATCATCAACGCCACCAACCTTCCCATAAAAGATGGACACCAAGCTATTGTAAGCAAACATGGCAGCAAAGCTCAGAAGATTGTCCCAGATAGATAGATTGATGCAACGCACAAATTACTTAGCTGGAATTGTTTGATCGTTTCTTAATTCTAGGATTTGTTTGATCGTAAACATATGACGGAATAAAATGGATCTGGTTTTTTAACATTGGTTTGCCAATTTTACAGTAGTTCAGATGTGGCTGAGCAGATGGTACCGTGAACAGACAAGTCTGGAGGGATCACAAGGTGTCTAAGGTGATCTAGATTCATGGCACATGACTACATTAGATCTATACTTGTCCCAGTTTTAGCCTCAAACCAACAAAAGCAAAGCTTGACAAATAATTGAAGCGATCTTGGTACTAATGAAAACGGAATTGTAGGGGCTAATTCGGTACATGAGCCTCTCACAAAAATGGTACATCATATTTTAAAACTACATCACTATCTTGAGAGATATCTTGTCATCCCAACTACTGCAAAGACTTATCTGATGCAACCAAATGGTTTCAGTTCAGAATAAACAAACATCTCAGCATTGCCATGCAACAGCTTCTGAGAAAGCTAGAAGTTTTTGAAAAGTTGCTGCCCCTTACTGGTGGTCAGAGGATAAATTCCAAGCAAGGCTGAGGCTTGCTGCTGTATTTGCCCTGACATTGGCAACCACAGGAATTAGTGTTGGATTTAACTTTCTGGGTCATGACTTCTACAATGCCCTTGCCAGTATATTCTATGATCTGTTAACGTTTTTTTGATCTTGTAGCTTCAATGTTAACATTCTGAATAAATATACACATACACATAATTGCCAGTGCACATGATAATACGAGGGAGCAGGACAAAGGGAAAGATTTCTTTTCATAGCACAAAAAATTCTCAAAAGTAATACTAAAAAAAGAATAATACTCATTTGAAAATTTGGGTGATCTGTAATATCCAAACTAGAAAAGAATAATGTCGTTTTAGCCTTCTATATTTCTATTGGTACGAATGATTAAACACAACTAATGGTGGCATTTCATATCATCTATACTGTGAAATCATGTGATGAAAAATTGGCTTGTTGATGAATTTGGTATTGCAAAGTGGTTGTGCTCATGGCATGTGTGGTGCTTGTGCATGTGTTGACCAATTTGATCAATTGACATGCTTATGATATGCTTTAGTTATGTTTAGGAAAAACAGAGATTTTTCTGTTTGCGCCGGACCAAATATTTCAGTCTGTCATGAATATGCATTTTTCGTATCTGCGACGGACCAATTCTTTAGTCCGGCGTGAACGTGGTTTTGAGAGAATTGCGCCGGACCAAGTTTCTTGAAAAACAGTAAGTTTTACATGTACGCCGGACCAAATTATTTGGTCCGTCGTGAATGGCGTTTTGAGGTCTGTTTTCGCATTTGTGCCGGACCAAATTTTCAGTCCGTCGTGAACGTGACTTTGAGTGTCTTGCACCAGACCAGAATAGAAGTCCTTTTCATGTGTACGACGGACCAAAGATTTTTCGGTCCGTTGTAAATGGCATTTTCATGAGTGGACTTTGCATGTACGTCGGACCAAAGTTTTTGGTTCGTCGTGAACGGCACTTTGAGGTTGATTTCGTATACGCGCCGAACTGGGTTTTTACATGTACGCCGAACCAAATTTTTGGTCCGTCACGAACGCGATTTTGAGGGCTTTTGCGCCAGATCATTTTCTTTTGAAACCGAGCATGGCACGTGTACGTTGGACCAATTTTTTAGTCCATCGTGAGTGACGCCGGACCAAAGTTTCCGTCTGGTGTGAATGTGATTTTCTAGAGTTTAGTCCCTGTGTGCGCCGGACCAAGGATTTGGTCCGCCGTGAACGTGATTTTGAAATTGGAATGTTTTGTATGCAATGCTCGTGTGAGTAGTTGCATGGAGTAATGTTGAGTCAAGTTGCAGACTTGTGCTCGGAATCGTTTTGTGGATTGTTCATGTGCAAGTGTTGCTCGAGGGCTAATGTGGTCGATGACGGGACCGAAACTAGGTTCATGGAGGAACTGAGGTTCGAGACTAGGTTCGGGAGGAATCGAGGTCTTGGTGGTCAAGGATGTCATGCGGGAAGTTTGGGCGAGAGAACAATGCACATGGAGGCTGGTTAGTCACGTGAGTTGCCAAGGTGATCCATACGCGTGCAGAGTTGTAATCGTTTGGGGTAGCTTGCATGTATTGGGCCATGTTGGACCAAGTGGACATGCATGCGCTGTTAGGTTTGCCTATTATAAATAGGGGGAGGTGTCCCCTGTTTATGTGTGTGCAATAGAGCATAGCGCAGGAAACGATTTTGGTGCTGTGTTTTAGAGTTTGTACTCTTTTGATGGGAGTACTTTGGACAAAAAGAAATAAAAATCAATTCCTTTCAGATTCTCTACGTGCTACAGTGCACGCGTTGCTACAGTATTCTCTGTTTTGAGTGTTCATCTGTTCTGGTTCTAGATTGGTTCTTTGTCTACTTTGATTCTTTGAGTTCCATCTTGATTTGGTCCTTCCAAAACCTTCCTAGGGCTTTGATTTAGAGTTCCTCAAAGTTTTGTTGGTTAATCTTTTGTAGATTTTGCTTAATCACGAAATTGATGTTAGATCAATTCTCGTCGTATTCTGTTACAGCAAGCTCGCGAGGTTCATAACTTTTGATCCGTAAGTTCGATCGAGCTGATTCTTGTTCTGATAGATTTGTATTGGAATCCAGTTTCTTTTATTAAAATTTTAGATCAATCCGACGGTCGGATCTTCGGGAATTCACGTTTTACTGAATGTCTATCAATCTATTTTTGCTTGATCCGAAGCAATTATTTGAGTCCGAATTGGGGTGAATTTCTAGTAGATCAAAAATTTGGTGTCGGGACCCGAATTTGCAAATCTGGACCCTCTGTGTATTCAGCACTAGTCCAGGATCACGCTAGTGCACACAGTCTCAACATAGATGAATATCACAATCATACACAGCAGAATAATAACACAATTATAGAATATAAACTATTAAACGACCTTAAGGTCAACCTTACACTTGCGAAACCTTGACGGCTCCAACTCCAAATAAGCAGCAGCGGAACGAAGAACACCGGTGAATCCCATCGACGCTACAGTAACCGATGTGGTTCGACTCCTAGATAATCGCCTTCTCACGGAATTTCTTCTTCTTCGACGATGTAGACTTCTGCTCACTGGTGATTGTTTGTTTGCAAGGGGTGAGTACATAAAACACTCAACAAGTCATGCACAGAATGCAAGTCTAATAGCTATATGCATGGCTTATTCCAAATGACAGGCTGAAGGGGTTATTTTGCAATAAACAGCATTCACAAATATTCATAATAGATTGTAAAGTTGTAGAACAAATAATAATAGTAATAAATTTCACAGTTGTTTCACAAGTAAACCATTCCATATCCTTAAACAGTTATCACTTTTCCACAGGCAAACTGCCTCCAAGCTCAAGTTCAATTTTATGAAAAGCTAACCCTTGATTGTAATCCCCGAGCATTGTCCAGTACCGTGGACTCGGCTATTCGAATAGGTTTTTCACTCTGCAGAGGTTATACACTTTACCCACAAGATATAATCAACTCACCACGTCAGTCGTGAATCGCTATACAAGAGTATGCGAATGAGCGATCATAACAAAGCCTTTCGGAAACTTCTAACTACACAAGTGGACCTCTCCGGTTTTTGCCATACATCATCACTTCCCTTAACAAAGGCGAAGTATGGGACCGACATACCGTTGGACGGGTACCATGCCGCAGCCCTGGTACGCTCCACCTTCAAGCTACACAAAAGATGTAGTTGACACCCCGAGGTACCATATGCAAGTTATTAGTAACTTACTCAACTAAGTCCGTCCCATTACAGACATGTGGTTGTATGTTTGACTCAGTTCAAAGGCTTGCAAGGTTAAGTCCTTAGGGTGACCAGGGCAAGACTACCCAAAGAACCAAAACGACTTTCCCGGTGCCAACCATGGCCTACCAGCTCATTCTTGCCACTTGCCCCTGTCCAAAACATTTTATCACCCCAGTTGATTATTGCGCAACACAATGCCAACAACAACTCAACATACTTGAAGAAGCACGAAGGCCTCCGCATATCAACTTCATCGTGTCGGCAACACGTCACACCATTCCAAAATACATTGCATATTCCATTAGTCAATATTGAACTTTTGTATTTCCAAAATGATGTCAATGGTACGTTGCAAGGCTAAGCAGCTACTGACGGTCTAACTAACCCATGTCGGCAAAGTATTTAAAGCCAACTATTAATCAAGAAACCTAGGGTGACAAATGATTCATGGCATACAATTATTATAGACAAGGTGGCAATAGCGAGTAGGTTGATTATCTAATCCCAAATTAATGGAAATCAGTTTAACTTAAACTAGCATGCAATAATTTGAAATAACATAAGTTTCAAAAATGGGATCAACATGGTCAAAGCACAACTTGCCTGGCCCTTGCAATTTTTACTGTTCTTTACTCTTTATCTTTGATCCTCAATCCTCGATCTTCAATCTTCACTTCCTTGCCCTTCAGCTCCGCAGAACGACTTCCGGACGACGCGTCTAATGATTAAAGAAGAAGCAAATACAAACCAATTCAAAAGACAAATCAAGTAAAACTCCAATTAAGAAAAAATAACATTGGGCACAACGGCTTGGATGAATTCAGGAACTTGAGCGGATTAGACCGGAGGTTTAGACAAAAGAGAACGGGCTTTCGGAAAAACACCGAAAAGGAAAAGACTAATAACTGGGAAAGAAATAATAATATTCCGAAGAATATTTCTTCCGAAGTTATTATATATCTTGATTGGACAGACAAGGATATATGGGCGCTCGATCTGTAGACCGGGTCCATAAAGATACGTTAGTTCACAATGAACTAAGCTGATTCTCGAGGTTGACTTTTGTTGACCGAACGGACACAGTCGAACAAAAGAGAAACGGATAGATCGGGCACAGGGGTATGACAGATGGCCAATGGTCTATCGACCAAGTCCACGAATGAATTCTCGATTAATGGCAGATTGGGTTTTCAGGGATAAGACAAGACAAGTGTCTTACCACGATTGAAATGACGGAAAAGATTGCAAAGATAACAACACGGCTCACGATTAACTTAGTCCATCGAACCGGTTTTAGGTTAGGGTTTTGGTTCGACTTTGAAGATGATATGACGATGAGGCTAGGCTCACATCATGATGATAGAACAGATGAAGGCATCGCACTAGGGTTTGTGCATGAATGCACGCATGCGATGACAACGAAGCGATGAGAGCCAAGCGTTAATGATGAAGCGTTAACGATGGAACATTAACGGCGAAACGTTAACGGTGGAAAGTTAACGACGGAACGTTAACGACGAAGCGTTAACGAGGGAACGTTAACGACGGAGCGTTAACGACGAAACGTTAACGACGGAGCGTTAACGGCGAAGCGTTAACGGTGAAATGTTAACGTTGAAACGTTAACGGAGGAACGTTAACGGCGAAACGTTAACGGTGGAACGTTAACGGCGAAAGTTAACGGCGGTGGTTAAACAATGATAGGATACTCATGAAACAAGGTAGCGACCGTTGGTGCAATGACATGGCCATGACAAAACGCTAGCAAGGACAACTAACCAAAACGCGAACCGGCAACAACGCCACCGCCGCTCTGGTGAGCGTCTTGGCTCGACATGTGTGTCATTGCCTTGCTTAAGCTTTGTCCTCACCCTTTCTGTGCTTAATGAAGTAACTACGACCAAGTGAGACCGAGCCAACTTCATCTTCTTCATTTCTAGCGCTCGTACCCGATCCAAGTCACCGTATGCACCATGTTATCGGTGAGCTCCCTCCCTGTTTGTCCCTGTCACATATCGTTCCATACTCTGCTGATGAAAACATCTCATTCTATTGCTTGGTTTTGACATTTAAGCCTCGACACTATGCCAATCCCCTACTTTTAAGCCATTGTTGCCATTTTTGCTATCGCAGCTTCTCAGGTGAGCTCCATATCAATTCCTTACTAGGGCACCCTCCTTAGCATGCATGTGAGCTAAAGTGCACCATCTTGCATCCCCTCTTTCTCTGCAACCTATTGGCACCATACGAGTACCTATTGTCGCCCCTGCTCACCATCGACTAGCCACTCTAGTGCCTCTCTATCATCACCTGATCACCCGGTACACTCCTGGTAGTCCCTAGATGCTAGAGCACTAGTTAGATTTAGATGGATAGAACCAAAGACAAGGTTTCACATTGCCATCCATGGCATCGTCGCAGGAATGATCATTGCCACCACTCTGGTGACCATTGGTCCCCATGCGTGCCACCGTAGCATCACCGAGGATCCTTCATGCTAACCTGATGACTCGATTTATGTCGGGACCCCGAATTTGCAAATCCGGACCCTCTGTGTATTCAGCACTAGTCCAGGAACGCGCTAGTGCACACAGTCTTAACATCGGTAAATATCACAATCATACCATTCGATACTAGTAAAGTACTTTTATTTAAATAACCAAACTGGTTACTCGACCTTATGGTCAAGTCACAAATGCACGCCTCGCAGGGCGAAACTTATTAAGAGAGAAATAGTAGCAGCGGAAAATCAAATAACTTCGTGGCGCCATCCAGTATACCACAGGCAACTGACTGGGCTCGCTTCCCTAAGTAGACGGTTCCTCTTGGAGCTCCTCCTCCAAAGCTGGTGTAGTCTCCTCTTCAACTGGTGTTGTATTGTGGCAAGGGTGAGTACTTGGTACTCGACAAGTCATGCCAGAATGCAAAGCTAATATACTATATGCATGGCTTGGTACAAAGGAATAGCTTAAGGTATATTTGCAGTAAACAGCATTTGACAAGTAACATAAGTAGATTCGAAAGCAGTAGAAACAAGTATAGCATAAATAACTTTTCAAGGAGTTTAATAAACATCTTTCCCATCCTTAATCCACATTTCCATCAACATCATTATTAATCCAACCCAACCTTTCAAATCCAAGTTATTTTTGAGAAAATCTAACCCTTGACTGTAATTCCCGAGCGATGTCCAATACCGCGGACACGGCTATTCGAATAGATTCTACACTCTGCAGAGGTTATGCACTTTACCCACAAGATACAGTCAAACACCACAAAGGCGAGTTCCCGTAACAAAGTCTTTGGGAAACCTCTAACAATACAAGTGGTCCTCCCCGGTTATTGCGCACTAACCCTTCCCTTAGCTAAGGCGAAGTCTAGGCCAATCAACCGTTAGATGGGTACCTGGCCTCACCCAGACGCCCCCCCTGCACAACTTACACAAAGGGTGTAGTTGACCTCCCGAGGTCCCACAGTGCGTTATTAGCAACTTAGTCAACTAGGTCCGTCCCACTGAGACATGTGGTTGCACGTTAGACCCAGTTCAAAGGCTTGCAAGGTTAAGTCCTTAGGGTGACCAGGGCAAGACTACCCAAGAACCAAATCAACATCCCCAATGCCACAATTGGCCCACTGATCATTCTTGCCACATGCCCTGGTCAAAAACTATTTATCAAACCCCGCTTGATTACCATGCACCACGTGCCATCAACATCACATGATACCTTTCCAAAACAGGTTCAATATATCATTAAGTCAATATTAACATTTGATTATCCAAAATCATGTCATGAGCACGAAAGGTGTCTAAGCGATACTACAACAGTCTAAAACCCATGTTGGCAATTTAATAATGTCCAACTAGTAAACCACAACTAGGGTGACAAGGGTCATGGCACATATTTAAGTAATCAAGGTGTCATCTGACAAATTGGTATTTATCTAATTCCCAAATTTAAATAAAGTATTTTCTAATTGAACTAGCATGCAATAGGTTAAATCAAAATAGATTTGAAATAGGATCAACATGGTCAAAGCACAACTTGCCTTCAAAAAGTACTTGTTCTTGGTCTTGAGTTGGATCTGAGTCAATACTTCTCCTTCGAATCCTTCCCAAGCACTTCAACGTCTACTCGTAAAGCGTGCAAATAGCAATACACGAATAAACAATAGGCAAAAAGTGTCCAAACATCCAAATAAAATCCATAAACAGAGAGAACATAATTTTATGAATTTTTAGAAACTAGAATCGTCAAATTTGGAGTTAAAATGCAAAAGTTATAGCATTTTGAAGTTTAAATAATCAATTAAATAATATTACAGAGGAAAACTTTAGTCCAAAAATTAAATAAAATTCATAATTTGGTAGATCTCAATTTTATACAAATTTAGAAATTTGAATCACTCAAATCGGAGTTGAAACGCAAAAGTTATAAGCGTTTGAAGTTTGAAACAAAATCTGAAATCATTATTTCGAATTAATAAATCATTTTCTTTTTCGGAAATTAATTATTGCGTCAACATGGACACGTGTCGACCTCGATTGGTTGGTCGACGTCGGTAAATCCATGGACTTGGTCCACGCTTGGCTCGGGTCTACCGTGGACTCGGTCCCACGGCTCCACGTGTCGGCGACAGTGGGACCACTCGGGTAGCGTCATTCTTGGCGTCGCCACGGACTCGACCACGGCGACAGTGGGACCAGCTGTGACGTCATTCTTGGCGTCGGCGCTCGGCTGAAACGGCCGTGACATCTTGAGCCCGCCATGACGTCAGCGTGACGTCATGGTGCAGTTTGGATGGGCCGCTGACATGCGGGCCCCGCGTGTCAGAGACACATGCTCACGCACGCGTGGCGGCGCTGACCGCGGCGGTCAGTCTCCCGCACACGTGGCTAGATCTCGGCCGTTGATTTGAAAATCAACGGTCCAGATTGGATCTGGATTCACGCGTTTGGGGTGAACTCGGTTGATCTGGACCGTTGGATCTAGATCGGACGGTCAAGATTGGATCTAGTGGTTTTGGACGAAATCTCACCGTGAGATGACGTGGCGCAATCTGGGCCCTTGGATGAAGATCCGACGGCTGAGGGAGCTTGAAGTCCGTCGATGGCCCACGGCGGCGCTGGCTTGTCAGAGTTGGGGACGACGACCACGACAACGGCGCGTCGAGCGTGCTCCGGCGATGTGAAGGAGTCCTTCCGACGCGGCTTGGTCTCCGGTTCCAGATCGACCTCAGCGGCGCGTGAGGACGACGGAGATGGCCGCAATCGGCAAAGAACCGCTGCGGAGGAAAGAGGCAACTCCGTGGCGATTGCGGCTCAACGGCGGCTCAGCGGCGTTGTCTAGGGCTACGGTGCGCAATGAAACGGCGATCCCGACACGGGTGGCGGCGCAATAAATAGGGCCCTCGGCGTCCGTGAAACGCGCGGAATCCGAGGTCCTCTCCGTTGCGGCGGCGGCGTCCGGCGGCGACACGGTTAGGATGACGTGGCACGCGCCTGACCATTGGATCGAGATCCAACGGTCGCGAGTTTGGGTCCGGTCGGACTCGGCGAGCCGGTGGCTCGGTCGGGCTCGGGCTCGATGGCGTGGCTCAATCGTGGCCGTTGGATCAAGATCCAACGGCCACGCAGTTAGGCTTTCGGCCGAGTGGGTTCGGCCGAGTCACGTGATTCGGTCGGACTCGAACTCGAGTCTAACTTTCGGGCTCGATCGGATGAACAAGAATCGACTAGGTTTGATTTTCCAAATGATTTATTATTTAAAATAATTTCCAGTAATTCATTTAATTCATTAAAAATAGCAAAAGACTCAGAAAAATTCCAGAAAAATTCTGGAAAATACTTTAGGGTATTTGGGACTCAAATAAAATATTTCCAATAAAATTTTATTTGCAAAGTTTAATTCTTTAATTATTTCAAAATAGAATAAATTCAAATAAATTCCAAATAAATCCAAATAAATTCCAGAAAATTCCAAAAATTCACCAAAGTGCCAAATCACACATGAATTTAAGAAAAGCAAAATTTTGGGGTGTTACAATTTAGTCGCTTTGCCCTCCTGTGCTGAGTACTTTGCTAACCCAAGGGGCCCCGCCGCTCAACCTTGCCGCACCATCACCCTAGTCCACCTTTTCAACCACCGCCACTTCCCAGAGGTGTGCAAGGACATTGGATTTCAATTTTGCCTAAGCCCAAGGTCTTTCCAGTACTACCTAGCCACCAACGAGCTTGGCCACTATGTTCAGCTCGTTCCCGTGCCTTTTGTCTCTGACATGTGGTTCCAGCAATTAGTATTAATGATGTTTGTTAAGTTAGTTAAGTCCAGTTAAGTCTAATGAGTCTCTGACAAGTAGACCTGATTTGAATAAGTGAATCATTTTATAAATTAAACCAGTATTTCAAAAATTTTCACTAACATGTGGACCCTACATGTCGGTCCCAGCAAAATAATAAAAGACTACATGTTGGTCCCACCTGTTAGCCTCTCCGAGAGGAAAAATCCTTTTTGTAAATGAAAAATAAGATTTTAGCCATAAGGAGAATACAACTTCTCTGTTAGAAGACATAATATCTAATATTACACCTTCGACGTCATCCCCCTTTCCTTTTCCTTTTAGGATTTTCTCAGCCGAACCAAATTCGAATGCTTGTAACTTTTTCGTACAAACTCCAAATTGAGTGAAAATAGTTTCTAATTTTTTTATAAAATCAAGTTCTTTCTTAATCTACAAAAATATTGAAATTTGAGTTCTGTTTGTATCCATTTGATTCTTATTTATGCTTTACAATATGATGCGTGTAGACACCAACATCCCAGGAACTTCCATCATCAAACTTGAAGAAGATCAAGATTTCAACGACTAAGGCAAGCACCCCCTTTGATCATATTTGAACCAATATTTTACTGTTACATATGTAGTGTTTAAAACTATTATATATGCGTGTAATTTCTATAAAAATTGCTATGTTGTTAAGAATAGTAGATAAATCCAATTGTTGCATTCACCCTACCTTGATAATTTGATACATTCACCATTGTCACCCAAGTAAAACTGTTTGCTGATTATAAATGCTAAAAGTGGAACTATGGAGTAACAATGATCGCTAGATTCTTACCTATGCTTATACTGATATTATACCATTAGTTGGGATCATGGTCAAATTGTTCAAATGGGAAATATCTGTGATTTGATTCACAGGAGGTACCTCTGATATTTTTAGTACAAATGAAAATGGAAAACCTGATTTGAACTTGGGCTAGTAGTTGTTGTGAAAGGTGCAGTTGCACACAACGTATTTGATAGTCTTGCCCAGGTTACTAAGGACCGATCTATTATGCCATGACCCAAGTATTTCCATACAACCGCATGTATGGAATGGGACAAATCTAGCATAGTAAGTTGATGTAGATTAGAAGCAAAACTACAAGTGGTAGTTGATAGGTGGTTTTGGGCTAGTGCGAGCATGGATGGGATACTCCATGGCTTGAAGGGACCTTCCTAGTTAAGCATGATTTACCAACACAACGTTTGAGCTCTTGGGGTGTTAGAGTGATACTCCTCATCCTAAAGAGGGTATCGACAAGAGGTTTGTTGTTAGGACCGGTAATGCAAAAACTTTTTTATGGTCTCTTAGTTGCACGCCAAAGAAAGTGTGTATGGCCAACATTGACAGATGATCATGTCGTGTGGGTAAAATAGTACAACCTCTATAGACTGTAAATCTATTCGAATAGATGTGTCCCAAGTCATGGACATTGCTTGGTAATTTCACACAATAACTATCTTTATGTTTTTGTAAAATTTGATGAAAAATGTGTGGATGGGGAATCCATATACGGTTGACTGGCAAAAGGACTTTGATGAACTTTAAAATGTCTATGGCAGCAAGCCACGTGCTTACTTATGATTACTTATGCTCTATTACTACTTGTTAACAAATTTTAAATGTTTTACAAATTCTGTTTGCAATTTACTACTTGTTATTGTTAAATAAATCTCATTTTATGCAAAATTTAAGAACACGGTAGGATAGCCATTCCTTTGACATAACCTTACATACTATATACATTTGTGTAGAATTCTTATGAAGTACGATTTTTGTACTCAACTCTTACTTGTTCAACATATTCAGAGGATGGAGTTGGAGACTCGTCATATGTATACTTTTACACCGCGGGATTAAGTGATGAAGATGGCACTTTCTAGGTTGCCCCAATCAGTTGTCTGTGTATGGGTTGAGGCATACCAACTAGACATTTGATGCTCCTTATTTTGCTTCCACTATGTTATTTCTTATCTGAGCTATTTGGCCGGTCGGCCCCGTTACAAAAAACTAGTCATGTATTACTTAACTTTGAATGTTTAATATTATGTGATACTCTGTAATTTCTTGCGTGTATAGATGTGGTACATAAATGTTGAATGTGTGAGCTAGCTATTAATCGTGGGACTAGCACAATGTACACATAAGGATTGAAATGTAAATTCTGGATCTCGACAATTTTTTTCTAGTTTAGAAATTTTTTGTTTTTGTATTTTGTAGGGGTTCACTTAGGTTTACTTTATTTTTTTCTAAGTTAGAAATGTTTTATTTGTGTTTTTTTATTTTGTATGTTAGTTTATTAAAACTTGTGGGCCCCCGGATCGGCTATCTGGAGTCCTCTGTGTATTTCTGTACTAGTCCCAGATCAGTAGCTAGTACACACAGTCAAAAGTGATGAATCAACAACCATATCACGAGTACAAATAACTAAATAAGAATAATACCAAATAAAAGCAAAGACCTTATGGTCAAGGTTTACCATTACGGCTGAACAGTGAACAACTTGAACAAGCGCAAATGAAGACGAAAACGCCAATGCGACCCATCCAAATGCCCACAGGCAATCGAGTGGAGAACGCACCCTAGTCGTTGGAATTCCTTGACAGCTTCTTTCACTTCTGAGAGAGGATTAGAATGTAGCACGTGAGTACATAAAGTACTCAGCAAGTCTGGGAGATTATGCACAATGTAGGCTATCCAAAGATGGCTTAATATGGTTCTTTTGCATAAAGCCAAGTTTCATCAAATCATACTTGTTAATAGTTTTCACAAAGCATTTTTGAGCAATTCTTTTTAATAATTGAATTATGTAATATTGTAGTGAAGGTTCTAACCACCACTCACTAATATACAGGCTCTATCCGCCACATCTCAACAAAATCAGGGTTCAATCCAATCACATGGCTATGTCCGCCATGGTTCACAAAATCAGGTTCTTTCCACCTACCTGGCTTTGGCCGCCAGAAGCACACCCGAGAGTTCTAACCGCTCCCGGATCCCAAAACAAAACATTGTTTAGTTTGAAATCAAAACCCAAAGTCTACCAGTATGAAAGCATTCAGCAAGCTTCGCCCTTGACCGTAGGCACGGCTATTCGAATAGTTTTAACTCTGCAGAGGTGTACAACTTTACCCACAAGACATGATATTCCCTTGATGCCAAGCTATTAGCACACTTCCTTAGGTGTGCCGGCAGGGATATCATGACAAGGCCTTTACAATGTATACGCCTAACCTGACCCACCCGCTGAGGTTTCACCGCTGTTAGGGTTATTTCCACCCAGTACAGAAGCCCCCTCTTGCGCCGTGTGAGAAAAACAACAACAACAACAACAACAATGCCTCTTTCCGGCTCTCACACAACAACCGAGTGGTGAGTCTAAGTTAGGTTTCTACAAATTATTCAGCCAGGTCGTGCCCACTTTGACATGTGGTTGTACGGTAATGCTTAGAATGGAGACAGTCATAAGCGTCGGTCCTTAATTGACTTGGGGCGGTACTTGCACAAAAGGATCAAGGCTTGATCCGCTCCCACCCGACATTCCATGCCGCCCAAGTCGAAATCATTTTCCTTTTCTTTTTATTTTAGAAAACAGTACTAAACTCATAGTAATAAACTTCAAATCACATTTAATAACATTCTTTTTGAATAATCCCACCCATAGGTTGTTTTCATCGGAAAAGATCCTAAGCAATTCTACCGTACTACATAGCAACGGATACCATATAAGCCTAAGCATGGTATAAACAAGGTTCTAGGGTTACAATGGATATGATTAACAATGTCAAGGAGGAATCAACAAGTTCGGTATAACTAACACTTATATTTGACATATTTCATTAAACATAGCCATGCACTTTATAAATCATTTAAATCATTTCGCAAACATAGGAGCAAAATGCGTCAAGGAGACTTGCCTAGGTCACAGCGAGAAGGTTGAACTCTTTGAAGCCCGTCGGCGGGGTCGGCGGTCGCGTCGGGGTCGTCGACTACGCGCAAAACGAGACAACAAATAAATAAAAAGAAATAAATAAAATCCAAAAATTACAAAATTAGTACTGGCAGGTAGATCTTGATTTTAGATGAATTTAGAAATTTGAATGGAGTCAAACGGAGTTCGGACGCAAAAGTTATAAGCGTTCGAAGTTGGAAAATGATGGAAAATCAAGAAAAAGAGAAAAGTTACTATTTGCTACAGTAACTTGCGAGAAATTTGGTACAGAACCTGGCAAAACCAACAGAGCCCTCTTTTGCTTCCAAAAATCGGATTTTTGCCCCATTTTCGCACGGATTTGGATCAAACAAAAGCCTAGAACCTCTAAATAACATCCTTAGGGACATCTAGGAGGAAGGGATTGAACCAAAACTCACCGGAATCGGAGAAATCGACGAAGAACGGAGGTTCGGCCGAATGCACAAAAGCTCCAAATTCGTCGCCCACGGTTGAGAAATCCTAAAATTGATGATTGGGTTAGAAGCTAGACTCATCCATGGTCCCAAAGAACCAAGTGGCATGAAGAATGGCTCACCGGAGAAGGAGCTACAAGCATGAACTTGAAGAACACCGAAAAAGTGTGACACACCGTCGGTTTTCTTGATCTCACGGGCAAATGCGTGGAGTAGAGGGAAAGAGGAGCACACTCCCGGAAAGGGGATACTTATACGGAGTGGATGGAGGTGGTGGTGCGGCGTTTGGACGAGAAACGGACGAGTTAATGGCAAGTAAGTGGATTTCCGTTTTTGCTCGGTTGTTCAACTTCCGGCGAGCGTTGGGATTAAAGATGGTGGGGAATTGGAAGAGGACGCCGCTACGAATTCAACGGAACCGGCGCTTCGCGATTTGGAGTTGACATGAAAGAGTTAAGGGTGTTGGAATCAAGCCCTAGCCATTGTTGCACTTGCAAGCTTCTCTGTTCTTTGGCTTGGCTGGAGGTTGAAGATGACCACTATTCCCTTGCCACGTGGCAACGTCTCATTGGTCCGCCTTTACGCAAACAAGTCGCCCTAAAGAAAAATTAGGAAAAATGGTCTAAAAATTCCGGAAAAATTCCTAGAACCATTTTAGAATATTTAGGACCCAATAAAATTGGTTTGGTTGAATTTGGATGATTTTTGTGGAATTGGATATTCGGGCGCGGATCGCAGGCATTAAACAAAAGCCGCGCGAGATAAAATAGGAACGGAGGTCCAAAAATCCGGGGAATACTTCCTAAAATCATTTTGGAATATTTGGAACATTTTAGAAGTGGTTTGGAGATTTTTGGACTCGGGTGAATTTTCGGGTACCGGCGGAAACTGGAAAACCGATTTTTCGATCGGAGGGGAATTAAATCCCGATTTTGGATAGGAATGGATGCCAGGTTAATATAAACACCAAATAAACTCCAAGTTTTGAATTTAACTTATTTAAATTAGTTTTTCTCCAGAAAGCCAAAACTAGGGTGTTACAAAACTACACCCATCCTGATCATTCGGTCCTAGTTAGATCATCCGACTAGACTCGGATTATCCGGCCTAGTGCAATCCTTGAAATGTCCAATGTTGAATTGATATGAGTCATGTTTCGACCCACTCGAACCATCCAACTCAGTGCAAAATCTAAATTGCATACTCTCTGTGAAATTGATCTAACCCATATGTCGAGTCACTTAGATCATCCGACTTAACACAATCTTTAAAAACCACAACTATGTTGAATTGATCTAACTCATGCTCTGGGTGACTTAGATCATCTGACTCGGTTGATTTTCTAGAAAACATGCTCCACGTATAATTGATCCGACTGACCTGAATTCTTCATGATCTATGAAATCGATCCATGATTCTTGGCTTCCATTGACAAGAACTGAGCTAGACAGACTTAGTGTGCATCATAACTAGCTATCCAACCTAACTTAGCTCAAGCTATTAGCCTTGAACCCCCTTAATAGTATGGCCAAAGCAATAAAAACCTATCACTAAATTGATCCCATACTCGACTCATTGGATTAATTCTAGCTACAAAGTCTTTATCTTCATGAAGAACATGCTTTACCATCATTTTACACAAATGGGAAACTATGAAAGTGCAAGAACAACCCATATCCATCGCAAGGATCAAAATCCCGGTGAAATTTCGTGAAATTTTGGCGAAATCCCAGATTTTGGCCCCCTCCCCGACCGAGATTCATAATCTCGCTGGAATAAAATTCAAATTGTTACAGTGATTTTGGAAATTTTGGGTATTTAGACCGAAATTGCCACAAAAATGACCGATTTTGTTGTTTTTAAGACTGGATTTTGCTTCAATTTTTTGTGGAGAATTATAATGCCATTTATGATAAATACATATTATTCACGCTAAAAACATGAGGTAGGGTTCATAGCCTCGAACACACAAGACAAACGCCGGGTTTGAGCGTGCCAGTCAATTTGACCTAAAATTGACATGGTAAAAGTCGTAAAATCAATCGGAGCTGATAAAGAAATAACTATCGGCTTAACTCTGGTCGGCTAAGAGCCGATAAGAGGATAACTCGATTAACCAGTTACGGCTAATCCAAAGGTAAAGGCAGATCTGCTTTGCGAGGCGATGCGCAACAAAACAAAGAAAATCGAACCTGTGGTGAAATCGGCGGAATCAACAAATTGGCAATGCACAACTCTTTATTGATCTCGTCGACTTACAGAGGGATGCTTACAAAACTAGAAAATACTGAAAAGAACTGTAAAGGTAAATGTGTGATTGTGTTGGGTTGATTGTCCTTACAAAACTAGAAAATACTCTTAGTTTGCCATTTTTCTTTACAACAGGAACGATGTTTGAAACCCACTCAGCGTATCGGTAAGGCTTGATAAACTTGGCTTCCAATAATCGTTCTATTTCTTCCTTGATGGCATTGTACAAGGTCGGATTAAAGCGTTGGGGAAACTGCTTAAACGGCCGATAACCTTGCTTTATAGGTAGCCGATGCTCGACTAGCTATCGGCTTAGGCCAGGCATCTCGTAATATTCCCAAGCAAAGCAATCTTTATAATTTTTTAGTATTTCGACCAACTTAGCCCTATAATCCGCGTTTAACTTTGTGCTTATAAAAGTTGGTCTTTTCGTATCGCCTTTCCCTATGTCTTTTTCTTCAAGCGAATCGGCTGAAGTGAAACCTTGTCCCAATCTTTCCTCCTGAAAATCTTCAATGGCCTCTCCGCTGTCCGATGTTTGCCGATAGCTTTGAAGTTCGTTTTGAAGGTCGTCTTTTATTCCCGGTTCCATCTTCTTAACATTTCATTTGCCCGATCAAATGTACCTGGCCGACATCGATCGGCATTAGACCTGATTTTTTGACGCAAATGAAATCGCAGTCATCCAAGACTTTGCCGAATATGCATTCGGCTTCTTGATGCGGCCAATTTGTATCGGGACTAGCCAATGCTATGTGAGCGGATGTGTCGGCTGGTATTATTTCAACTTCGTCTCCGTTCCATTGCGCTAAAAGCTGATGCATTATTGATGGAATGCAACAGTTGGTGTGGATCCAATCTCGCCCGAGGAGTACGCTGTAATTCCCTTTGGCTTCGATCTTGAAAAATGCAGTCGGCAAAGTTTTACTGCCGACTGTCAGTTCTGTGACCATTACTCCTTTTGCCTCGGTGGGGTCGCCTGTGAAGTCATTTAACACCATGTTTGTCTTGGTTAAATCTTTATCGGCTTTACCCAGTTTCTTGAAGGTGCTTAATGGCATCAAGTTCACTGTGGCTCCACCGTCGACTAGCATCCTAGATATAGGTCGGCTGTTGATATGCCCCTTTAGGTACAACGGCTTTAAATGCTGATGCATGTCCTGGGGTTTTTCAAACACGACGTCCTGCGCTCCAAGGCATAACTGAGCCAAGGCATCCTCTGTCGACTTAGGCTCGGTTTTAAATTCGGCTGGCAGGGTGAAGACCATATTAATGTCCATTTGAGGAGTATCGTCCCGAATCATTGGCGATCCAGAATCGACCGATTGGTCTGAGTCCTCTTTGATCGGGTTTTTTTGCCTCCACTCCGGCTTTGTGGTATGTGTCGGCCGTAGTTCATTGAATACCCGATCTCATCTTTCTTCTTGCTTGGCCTCCCTCATTTCCAATGTCCTCAACCGTTGTAGCCATCTATGCTGGGATCAGCTAAGCCCAGAGGGACACCATCTTGGTTTTGGTTCAATCGGCTTACGGATTTTTCCGGCCAGATTGCCGATTTGGTCCTTGGATCCAGACAACTCAGATTGCTCTTCTGCGGGCTTAATCCGCTCTGTTGTCATCACCTTCCTTTGCATAGGTTCCTCGACCCACGGTCCTAGCCGATCATGGACCGGCCTGGTCAATCTCTCCGTGATCGGTCGCCTTGGCCGATTTTGGGGGAGATGACCCATTGGGCATGTTTGTACCGATGGCAACGGCATTCCTCTTTCCCAGCAAAACTGCCAGAAGGGGCACTGTTGGTGGGCTCTTTACTCATCGTCGACCCAATACATATTATCGGGTCGGCGAGGACATTGCTCGTGTCAACGGCTCATCTTCTCATACTTTTCTAGGAGTTGGGAGAACGATGGCTTGGACCTTGCAACTCGCTTTGGCGCGGTTTTTTTCAGCTTTGTACCATTGTTCGATCCGTGGTTCACCCTTAATTTTAACGGTCCTCGAGTTCTGGCCATCTCGATCGGCTTCTATTTGTAATGAGCCGATCATTATTTTTAGTGTTTCGCCGCCACTGGAACTTGATTGGACGTCAACCTGTCGAAACAGCTCGTTCATCAGCTCTTTTCCTTTTCGCGAGCATTGCACCATGTTGATTTGAAAAGGATTCACGTCCACCTGCATGGTTGGCTCTTCAGCAAACTTTAGTCGTCCATCCTCGATGGCCGACTGTATCTGCTGACGAAAAATATTGCAATCGTTAGTGTTATGTGAAAAGGAGTGGTGCCACTTACAATATCTTCGTTTTTTGATTTCATCAGCGGATGGGATAACATGTCCTTCTGGTAATCGTATCAACTTCTCCTATAGTAGTAGATCAAATATCCGATCACATTTGGATACGTCGAAGGCATATTTGACTTCTGACTTATTTTTGGTCGGCTAAAGCCACGAGCAAATGAGTGATTTTTAGGACCTTTTGCCCACTCGGCTATATTTATATCGGCTTCATCATCGTCGGAGGTCTCACTAGAGCTGCAATCGACCATGTATACTTTGGCTTTCTTGTTCCCATTTATTTTAAATCTATCTTTAAACCCTTTACTATCAGAATATCGGCTTTCTTGTGCCAATACTCAGTGGAGAAGATGGCCTAAATCGGAGAATTCTTGTCCAGTAAATTTTTCATTAAGTGGGGGAATTAAGCCTTGGAACGCTAAATCGGTTATCTGGTAATGTGACACTGAAGCACCAATTTCGTACGTCCCTAAACCTCCGGATGTAGTCCGACACAGGCTAGCCAAATTTCTGTCGAACTGAACTAAGATCCAAAATTCTGAGTTCGGGACTACCAGAATAGAAATATTCATGGAATCGGCTTTCTAAATCGTTCCAGAAATGGACCGAATTTGGGGGTAGGTTCGTGAACCACGTGAAAGTGATCCCTGACAAGGATAAAGGAAATAGCCTGATTTTTAACCCGTCGGATTGAGCGGCTTCGCCACATTGGGCAATGAACCATCCGATGTGTTCAAGGGTGGAAACAGAGTCGTCTCTTGAAAACTTAGCGAAATCAGGAATTCTATAGTTGTGTGGGTAGGCCATCCGATCTATGTAATCAGGGTACAGCTTTTTATAGCCGATGGTCTTACCCTTTGGCTGAAGGCCGAATTGCTCCCTTAGTACGGTAGAAATCTGGTCAGCCCAATTAAGACCACCAGTCGATATGGTGCCAGGGTTCTGCCAATTAGGGTAACTGGCATCCTATCCCCCGAGTTCTAGCTCGGGCTGTTGGTTAAATCGAGCCGATGGTGGATTAAGGTTTTGCCAATTATGCAAATTGGCATCCTGCCCCCGAGTGTAAACTCGGGTTGTCGATTAGGCCGAATCGACTGTTGCAGAGGTGAGCGGTCGTATTCATCCGGTACAGGCACAAAGGGTTCTTCATAAGCGACAACCTTATGTGGGATCGGATTCCGTAATGGAATCGACCCTTGGAATTGAGTATTCTGATCTGATTCAATCGGTCGAGGGACCGATTGCCCGAGAACATTTGCTGAGACTGCGTTCGTTGTGGTGCCCAATTTTGCGGCATCGGTGTACGCGTGGTAGTGGGTAATCCCACCTGTACGGGTACTTGGTGTCAGCACGGTGGGCTGGGTCGGCATATTAGTGAAGGAATTGGAGCCGACCCTTTCACGGCGCTGGTGTTTTGCGCCACAGAGTATACGGTGTACGTTGGGAGCGGCTGTAAAGGGTCTAGCAAACCCCCGGTTGAAGCCAGCTCCTAAGCAATCATCTTGACACTATTCTCAATCATCGGCTTCAATGTTGTAACCAAAGCCGATGATTGGTTGATTAAGGCGTGATGCACGGATTGCTCGATCATAACAGACAACTCGGCTTGAGCCGGCGTGTATCGGCTTACCGAGTTTGACGGAGCACCATCATCGCCGATGGGGTTGAGCGTTGGGAGTGTGGTCTTCTACGTAACCCCCCGTCGGGTCTTCTGATAGCACCCTAGCATCATCTCTTCCAGCGCAACTTTTTAGTCTTCAATTTCCTTCCGCTGCTCTGGGGTCAGATCGTCCAGCGTTGGGACGATGATGGCTTCAGTGTCGACGTCGGCCGGAGGGATAGTTTTTCCTGTGGCCACCTGATTGGTCCCACTGGGTGTGCCAAAATATGTTCGCGCTAAAAACGTGATGTAGGGTTCTTAGCCTCGAACACACAAGACAAACGCCGGGTTTGAGCGTGCTAGTCAATTTGACCTGAAATTGACAAGGTAAAAGTCGTAAAATCAATCGAAGCCGATAAAGAAATAACTATTGTCTTAACTCCGGTCGGCTAAGAGCCGATCAGTGGATAACTCGATTAACCAGTTACGGCTAATCCAAAGGTAAAGGCAGATCGGCTTTGAGAGGCGATGCGCAACAAAACAAAGCAAATAGAACCTGGGGCGAAATCAACGTAATCAACAAATTGGCGATGCGCAACTCTTTATTGATCTCGCTAGTACACACAGTCTTAACATCGGTAAATATCACAATCATACCACTCGATACTAATAAAGTACTTTAATTAAATAGTCAAACTGGTTGCTCGACCTTATGGTCAAGTTACAAATATATGATTGATCGCAGGCTAAACTTATTAAGAGAGAAATAATAGCAGCGGAAAATAAGATAACATCGTGGCGCCATCCAGTATACCACAGGCAAGTATTGGACTCGCTCCTAAGTAGACGGTTCCTCTTGGAGCTCCTCCTCCAAAGTGGTGTAGATTCTTCTTCAATCGGTGTTGTATTGCGGCAAGGGTGAGTACTTGGTACTCAAGAAGTCATGCACCTGAGAATGCAAGCTAATATACTATATGCATGGCTTGATACAAAGGAATAGCTCAAGGTATATTTGCGAAACTTGACATTTGACAATTAGCATAAGTAGATTCGAAAGCAGTAGAAACAAGTAAAGCATAACTAACTTTTCAAGGAGTTTAATAAACATCTTTCCCATCCTAATCCACATTTCCATCAACATCATTATTAATCCAACCCAACCTTTCAAGTCCAAGTTATTTTTGAGAAAATCTAACCCTTGACTGTAATTCCCGAGCGATGTCCAATACCGCGGACACGGCTATTCGAATAGATTATACACTCTGCAGAGGTTATGCACTTTACCCACAAGATACGTCAAACACCACAAAGGCGAGTTCCCGTAACAAAGTCTTTCGGAAACTTCTAACAATACAAGTGGTCCTCCCCGGTTGTTGCACACTAACCCTTCCCTTAGCTAAGCCGAAGTTTAGGCCAACCAACCGTTAGATGGGTACCTGGCCGCAGCCAGACGCTCCCCGCACAACTTACACAAAGGGTGTAGTTGACCTCCCGAGGTCCCACAGTGCACGTTATTAGCAACTTAATCAACAAGGTCCGTCCCATTACTGGACATGTGGTTGCACGTTAGACCCAGTTCAAAGGCTTGCAAGGTGAAGTCCTTAGGGTGACCAGGGCAAGACTACCCGAAGAACCAAACCAACATTCCCAATGCCACAACTGGCCCACCTGATCATTCTTGCCACATGCCCCGGTCGAAAACTATTTATCAAACCCCAGTTGATTACCATGCACCACGTGCCATCAACATCACATGATGCCTTTCCAAATCAGGTTCAATATATCATTAAGTCAATATTAACATTTGATTGTCCAAAATCATGTCACGAGCACGTAGCAGGTCTAAGCAATAAACTACAACGGTCTAAAATCCCATGTTGGCAATTTATTAATGTCCAACTAGTAAACCACAACTAGGGTGACAAGAGTCATGGCACATACTTAAGTAATCAAGGTGTCATACAGCAATTTGGCATTTATATAATTTCATATATTTAAATAAAGTATTTTCTAATTGAACTAGCATGCAATAAGTTAAATCAAAATAGGTTTCAAAATAGGATCAACATGGTCAAAGCACAACTTGCCTTCAAAAAGTACTTGTTCTTGGTCTTAAGTTGGATCCTGAGTCAATACTTCTCCTTCGAATCCTTCCGGCACTTCAACGTCTACTCGTAAAGCGTGCAAATAGCAATACACGAATAAACAATAGGCAAAAAGTGTCCAAACATCCAAATAAAATCCATAAACAGAGAGAACATAATTTTATGAATTTTTAGGAACTGGAATCACCCAAATCGGAGTTAAAATACAAAAGTTATGATTATTTAAAGTTTAAATAATCAATTAAATAATTTTACAGAGAAAAACTTTAGTCCAAAAACTAAATAAAATTCATATTTGAGTAGATCTGAATTTTATGAATTTTTAGAAATTTGAATCGTTCAAATTGGAGTTGAAACGCAAAAGTTATAAGCGTTTGAAGTTTGAATCAAATTTGAAATCAATTATTCGAATTAATAAATCATTTTCTTTTTCGGAAATTATTTATTGCGTCAGCAGTGACACGTGGCAGCCTCTGATTGGTCTACTGATGTGACACTACGGTATGGTGTGACATTAGAGAATGTGAAATTAGAGAATAAAACCTTTCGGCTTGAGGTTTACTCGCGTTTTTGGGCCGTTTGAAGTGATGTGTCACCACGGAGTGTCGTAACCTTTTAAATGGTGCATGTTAAGGTCAAAAAATTTATGAAATATGGTATGGCAGGTTAAAACCATAAGGTATGGAGGTTAATAACGTTTCCAGGCCGTTTTCGGGGTTTTGGGCCTTCCCGGGGGAGTCTGGGCCTTAAGTGGGCTTTGGTGGGATGGATTAGGTCTCCGTAACGGACTAGGATTGGGTGTGGGGGCTGGTAAAAGGGCTCCCCACCAGCCCTTGGTCATTCACCCCTGCCCCTTGTGCGCCCTTCCCCCCACTTGCCCTTGCCCTAGCCGCCTCCCTCCTCCCTTGGCCGTGCGCCTCCCCCTCCCTTGCCCCATTGCTCCCCACCTCTCCACCACCTCTCCTCCACCCCTTTCTGCCCTAGGGTGGCCTCCCCACCCCTGCATCCTCATGGATCCATCCGAGGAGCGAGGAGCGAGGAGCGAGGTGCGAGGAGCGAGGAGCGAGGAGCGAGGTGCGAGGAGCGAGGAGCGAAGAGCGAGGAGATCTATTGGAGTTTTCGTGCGTCGGGCAAAGGTATGACCATGGGAACCCTGGGGATTGATCTAGGTACTGTTATTAAGGTGTTTATCAAGTTTTTAGATCAATTGGAGGTGCTGGATTGGAGTAATTTGGGTTAGATCTAGATGTTGCCACGTTTCTGTTTTGGGACATCAGGAGCAGTCGGGCTAGGGTTTGAGTTTTCGTCGATTTAGAATCCGATTCTGTCCATACGGATGTTGAAGAAGTTGTAGATAATTTAATTATATTTCCATGGACATAAAGCACGTTAAATTCCGATCAGCCGTTTGAAAGTTATGGCTGTTTTACCGAGCGTGTTAAAATCTGTGACGTAATTGGAACAGATCACGGTAATCTGTAGATTAGACGACTTTAGAGTCCGAATCAGTCTTTACATATACCTAGAGAAAGTTGGGAAATTTCCTAAGCTACGCGAGGATGTACTCGTTTAATTGATTCGGAGTCCCAGAACTCAAGTTATGCCTTTTGCAATGCTGCTGTCCCGACGGGACAGAACCTCTGTTTTTAGGTTTTGCGAGTAGTTGGCAATGTCGGGGTAGATGAGGGTTTGTGTACTGTTTTGTGGACATTATTGTGAGCGTGTGGTACCTATGTGCAGGTGGTGCAACCCCGGGAGTGCCCTCTACTTCCCGCCAATCCGTTGCCCGTGGTTGAGGCAAGTGTGTTGTGATGGATAGCGATTTGTAGGTTGCTTGTTGAGAATAGATGGAATTGACTACATGATATATGATCACTTGCCATGCTTTTATGATTGCCAATGATATGATGAGCATGTTTAATATGTTATGATGCCATGTGTTAATATGTGAGTTAAATATGATGTTGGCATAAATGCATACATGGCATGTTACATGGCTCGGGCGGTGAGAAAGTCATAACTAGTCCGGGAAGGTCGGTGAGAAAGTTATGACTAATCCGGAAAGCCAATGAGTAAGTCCTACATCGTGATTCCATTCACCGCGGTGAACGGAAGCGAGGAGTAGGCACCCTCCATTTTCGGGATGGAAGGGGGGAGAGGGTGCACACCGACGGGTGTGTACTCAACCATACCGGTATGAGTTTCCAAGGAGACATGAGCATTGCATTACATTGCATACATAATGATGATGATATTGTTAAGTGTTCATGAATGAGATGATATATATGATGGGAGATGTTATTGCCATGATATTGTTCTTGTTGTCCATTGCAATATGCTTGCTGAGTTTCGAACTCACGCTTGTGTTTTCTTGTTATTTTAGGTACCATGAGAACGGCATGCGGGGAAGGGAAATAGTCACACGCCCACACGTAGCTTCACCATATTGATTCCACAAGTCATTCTATTAGTTTGATAATAAATTGTGTGTGATGATTATTGTTTTAAGGTTTAGCTTTGTTTATGAGTGATTTATTGTTCGTTTGACACTTGGAGACTTTAAGTGCTTGATGTTAGTCTTATATTGTCGTTAAGACTCCATTTATTGCTGTTTTAGATGTCTCTCATATTGCCTTATAATGCTATACTGTTGTTGCTCCTTAAATCCATGTTAAAACAAAGGAGGTGCTGCCGAAATCTCGTTTTTAGCCTATGCACTTTATGTTAAATGTGGTATTTAGATGTTGTTTAGCTTATGTTTGGTAGCATTCAGGCATATTAAATGCCGGGCTGTTACAGTTGGTATCAGAGCGGGCTGTAGGTCCTTGGAATGTGAATTTTAGTGTCATGCCATAGGGTACAACTAAAATATGATGTGGAATAACTTAGAAACATGGCTTAGGTTTCAACTAAAACTTTGTCATAGGATAGCAACATTAAAACTTGCAAAAAATGGTATAACTAATCTAAAATTTGACACACACTGGATGCACAGTAGGAAAGGGTATGGGTATCGTTTCTTTACGCTTAAATGTTGTATTTAAGCTTTGATGTTGAATGCTTCTTTTGACAATGCATGTTGCTATGTCAATGATATATGTTGTGGTGATAAGAGTGGGGTTGTGGTACCGAAGGGTTTCGGTCACCTCTTGTTGTTTATAATTAGGGTGAGGTTTGACGGTGTGGCTGGTTAGCGCCATCACCGAAAAACTGTTAACCCCTGTAGGAGAAAAGCGCTTACCCTTCCTGTCGTAAATCGGGTAGTTGATTGGAGACGAAAAGGAAGAGTTAATGGTGGTTTCCTTCGGATGTTCTTTGTCGTTCTGACGGTCGGTGTTTGTTGCTTTTCTTGGCTTTAGCTGTTTTGAACCAAATGAAAAGGTGATCGGCTTTCGCGGATCGTTCCGTATGCGATGTGTGGTTTTGTCTTCCTTGGGTGAAGACGAAGAAGAGGAGTCTAGTGTTGCGCTTCTTTTGGGCGCCTTTCCAAGTTTTAATGCTTAGTTTGTTGATTTCTTTATGGGAAGAAGCATTCGATTTATTCCTATGGTTGTCTTTCTCCGAGGCTAAAGGAGTTTTGTTCGGAGTTGTGCCAGACCTGGCTGTCAGGGCTGAAGTTCCGTGGCTTTGTAGGAGTAAGTGGTGTTTGATTTCGTCATTTTACTGGTTTAAGAAATCATCTTTGAAAGCCCCTCTTGAGTCGTGAAAGTTAGGGGTTTGGAGTTAAGGTTTTATTTGCAAAGGTTTGATTGAGCGCTTGGTTCCTTCGAGAAAATTGTCTTTCAACCTTTTTCCTTATGGGAGTCCTTGAGATTTAAAAGTGTTTTGGAGAATTCCTTTGCATGACCAAGTTTGGGTTTGTCTCATTGCAATTTTGAGTCAAGTTTCCTTATGAATTTGGGATGAGTTTTAAAACTAAATGCTGCAAACAAAGTAAGTAGTCTTTTGATCAAATCGTTTGTCCCTAGTAAGAATTGATGTTTAAGCATGTTATGTAGTAGGTAACAATGTGGTTTATGGATTGATGTGTTGCTAAGTTAAATTTTGAGTTGAATCAATTCAATGTGAGTAAAATCTCTAAGTTTGAGAATAAATAGACTACTAGTGTTGTAGTTTACTCTTAGCGAGGATGATTGAATGTGCTAAAGTACGTGCTTAGAATCTGTTGCTTTGCTTTAAAAGTGCTTATGACCCTTGATAATATTTAAAGTTTTAAACCCTGTTGCATAGTTAAAACATTAAGATGATGTAAACTGCTGATATTGTTAAGAAGCTTTGCTTGGTGTTTAAAGATGTGCTAATCTAACGGATTAGTAGAGACTAGTGACTTTAATTTGGAAGTTGATTGGAGTGGTTATTTATGTTGTTGCAAACTACTAGTATATTTGGAAGTATGCAGTTGTGACCCTTCAATGCTAGTTTTCAATCTATTTTAAATAGTTGGAGTATGTTGTAATTTTGTTATCACCTATGTATAGGGTAGCTAAAGGTAATGTTGATCGGTTGATGATTATGCCCATTTGTTTTTATTGATGACTTAGTAGTGGTGGTAGTTGTGTAGAATACTTGTTGGAAACCATTGACTAAATGGAGGGTGTTGTAACCTGTGGTGATGGAGTGAACCATGGATAATTAACCTGATGTAGAGTTTTATCCTTAATGAATGTATGCCTTGGAATCCTAGCTATGAACTTTGTCTTGTAGAGATAATATTTACATGTTGAAGTCGTTGTTTAACTGAATAAGGTTCGGTTATCGAGACGTGAATAGATAGGAGGTATGAAATTTATATGTTGATCTTCTTTGAAAGATTTGTGGAAGTACTATGTTTCAAATTTAGAATAAGAAGTATTATGATTCGGTGATCCGTGGGGATCATATCATTATAGTCTTGGTTGGGTGCCTTTTGATAAGCATCAAAAACCCTTATTAAAAGTGTTGGGAATGGTAACTAGAGGAAGAATTTGTTGTGAAGCTTTTGGTTGAATTGTGTTGGGGCTCCTCAGGGAAAAAAAAGTGATTATTAAAGTCTTTTAATGAAAAGCGTAGTGGAGTTCTAGAAATGGTTCTTTTTATGCTGAGCTTGTGTTTAAAGGCTTTTGGACTGGTTTGGTTGTTTGCCATTTTGGTTGAAGGGTTTTCGGTCAAGGTGTTCCATAAGGTGTGTTTCGGAGTTTCCCTAAAACCCGTAGAAATTGGTGCAAATATTTGGTTTTGGCTAATTTGTTTAGTTGGTGCTATGAGTATGGATTTACACCCCAAAAGTTTTTGAGTCGATCGCGCCCTTTCGCGTTCGCACTGAATTATCTTCGAAATTAATTTTAAAAGGAAGCAGATGGTCATAAAGGGTTGTGTTGGAAACTTTTGAGTTAAGCCCTTGTAACACCCCAAAATTTTGCTTTTCTTAAATTCATGTGTGATTTGGCACTTTGGTGAATTTTTGGAATTTTCTGGAATTTATTTGGATTTATTTGGAATTTATTTGAATTTATTCCATTTTGAAATAATTAAAGAATTTAATTTTGCAAATAAATTTTTGTTGGAAATATTTTATTTGAGTCCAAAATGATCCAAAATATTTTCCAGAATTTTTCTGGAATTTTTCTGAGTCATTTGCTATTTTTAATGAATTAAATGAATTACTGGGAATTATTTTAAATATTAATTCGCTGGAAAATCCAACTCGGGTCAAGTACTGTTCATCCGACCGAGTCGGACTCGAGTCCGACCCGAGCCAGTTGACTCGACCGAACCCACTCCTAACCCTAATCAATCCCAACCGTTGGATCAAGATCCAACGGCTGAGATCCGTCCGACCTGCACTCCGAAGCCGTGTCCGACCGGACCGCCGCCGCGATCGTGGCCGTTGGTTGTGCCACGTGGACGGCCACGATTTCATCGCTCTCCGCCGAAGTCCGAAGCCGACTCGCCGCCGTGTCCGCCGCCGTGGAGAGCTAGGTCTCCGTTTTCTGCACGGACGCCGAGGCTATTTAATGCCCGGGGCATACCCCGAGGATCGCCATCCCACGCCGGTTCCGAAACCCTAGCTCGCGCCGCTAGGATCCCCACCGGCTCGCCGTTATTGCTCGCCGGAGTTGGAAATGCATTCGCCGCGATTAACGCCGATATTGCCGCCGTCCGTCGCCCTCCTCGCCGTCATCAAGCCTGATCCGGATTCCCAAGACGAGGCTGCGTCGAGTACCCTCACTTCGCCGGAGCGCGCGAAACGCCGACGGCAAGGTCGTCGCCCCGCCTCTCGGTCAAGCCGCCGCGCGTGCCATCGCCGCCCTCGAAGTTTTCGTGCACCGTTGGATCCAGATCGGACGGCAGCGGTGAGTTCACGTGTTTCCCAAACCCTAGAAACCCGATTAGATTCGACCGTTGGATCAAGATCCAACGGTTCACAATCGCCACGCGTCGTAAGCGATGCGATTATAGGATTAGATCTCGACCGTCCGATCTAGATCGAACGCCCACGAGCATCGAGTAGTTTCAACGTGTTAACCCTGGATCTAATCCGCCGTTGATTTTCAAATCAACGGCCGTGATTGGCGCCACGTGTCGGGAAGTTGGACCGACGCGGTGGCCGGCCCACGCAGCTGGCGTGTAGACGCCGACACGCGGGCCCGCGCGTGTCGAGGGGCCCGCATGTCGCTGGCTAACCCAAGCGCCGACGTCACCCATGACGTCTGATGGGTCCCACTGCCGCCGTGGCTGAGCCCCGCGGACGTCAGCGATGACGTCACCCGAGTGGGCCCACATGTCAGTCACGTGAGCCGTGGACCGAGTCCACCGTGGACCCGAGCCGAGCGTGGACCGAGCCCATGGATCGGCCGACGCCAGGCCAATCAGGAGCTGCCACGTGTCCATGCCGACGCAATAATTAATTTCCGAAAAGAAAATGATTTATTAATTCGAATAATGATTTCAAATTTAGTTTCAAACTTCAAACGCTTATAACTTTTGCGTTTCAACTCCGATTTGAGCGATTCAAATTTCTAAATTTGTAGAAAAATGAGCTCTACCTAAATATAAATTTTATTTAATTTTTGGACTAAAGTTTTTCTCTGCAAAATTATTTAATTGATTATTTAAACTTTAAATAATCATAACTTTTATGCTTTAACTCCAAATTTGATTTATTCCAGTTTCTAAAAATCCAGAAAATTATGTTCTCTCTGTTTATGGATTTTATTTGGAGTTTTGGGATCTTTTGCATAGTGTTTATTTGTGTATTTGCTATTTGCACGCTTTACGAGTAGACGTTGAAGTGCCGGAAGGATTCGAAGGAGAAGTGTTGACTCAGGATCCAACTCAAGACCAAGAACAAGTACTTTTTGAAGGCAAGTTGTGCTTTGACCATGTTGATCCTATTTCGAAATCTATTTTGATTTAAATTATTGCATGCTAGTTCAATTAGAAAAATATTTGGTTTAAACCTGGGGGTTAGATAAATACCAATTTGATATATGACACCTTGATTACTTAAGTATGTGCCATGACCCTTTGTCACCCTAGTTGTGGTTTACTAGTTGGACATTATTAAATTGCCAACATGGGTTTAGATCGTTGTAGTATCTTTGCTTAGACACCGCTCGTGTTCATGACATGATTTTGGATAATCAAATGCTAATATTGACTTAATGATATATTGAACCTGTTTTGGAAAAGTATCATGTGATGTTGATGGCACGTGGTGCATGGTAATCAAGCGGGGTTTGATAATGATTTCGGCCAGGGCATGTGGCAAGAGTAATCAGTGGGCCGCTTGTGGCATTGGGAGTGTTGATTTGGTTTTGGGTAGTCTTGCCTGGTCACTCTAAGGACTTAACCTTGCAAGCCTTTGAACTGGGTCATACTTGCAACCACATGGCTGGAATGGGACGGCCCTAGTTGACTAAGTCGCTAAGGACTCACTTGTGGAGCCTCAGGGTGTCGATTACACCTTTTGTGTGATTGTGCGGGGAGCGTATCGTGGTCGTGGGCCGAGATACCCATCTAACGGTGTGTTGGTCCCATACTTCGCCTTGGCTAAGGGAAGGGATGGTGTAGAGCACGTCTGGAGAGGACCACCTGTGTTGTTTGAGGCTTAGAAAGGCTTTGTTATGATCGCTCATTCGCATACTCTTGTATGGCGATTCACTACCGACGTGGTGAGTGGATTGTATCTTGTGGGTAAAGTGCATAACCTCTGCAGAGTGTAGAATCTATTTGAATAGCCGAGTCCACTGTGATCGACAATGCTCGGGAATTACAGTCAAGGGTTAGATTTTCTGAAAATAACTTGGATTTGAAAAGTTGGGTTGGTTTAACAAGGAAGATGATGGAAATATGGTTTAGGATGGGGAAAAATGTTATTTAAACTTCTTGAAAAGTTATTTATGCTTTACTTGTTTTCTTGCTTTGAATCTACTTATATTACTTGTCAAATGCTGTTTACCGCAAATATACCTTAAGCTATTCCTTTGTACCAAGCCATGCATATAGTATATTAGCTTGCATTCTGTGCATGACTTGCTGAGTACCAAGTACTCACCCTTGCCTCAACACAATACCAGTTGAAGAGGAGACTACGCCAGTTTCGGAGGAGGAGTTACAAGAGGACCCGACTACTTAGGGATGCGAGCCCAGTCAGTTGCCTGTGGTATACTGGATGGCGCCACGAAGTTTATTTGAATTTCCGCTGCTGTTATCTCTCTTTTAATAAGTTTCGCCTTGCGAGGCATATATTTGTACCTTGGCCATAAGGTCGAGTAACCCTTTGGTTATTTAAATAAAGTACTTTGATAATATCGATTGGTATGATTGTGATATTTACCGATGTTAAGACTGTGTGCACTAGCGCGTTCCTGGACTAGTGCTGAATACACAGAGGGTCCGGATTTGCAAATTCGGGGTCCCGACAGAGGTGGTATCAGAGCCATACTTGACTGTAGGCTCAACCCTAGCTAGAATGGTCGTAGTAAGGATAAAACCTATTTTCTAAAGCTAAAAATTTGTGAAGACAAGAAATGACATCTCGACTTATCCCCTTCTCTCTTTTCTTGTCTCTTGCTAAAATTCTCCCTTACCTTGTCACAATTAAAAAAAAAAAAAAATATTCCGAGTTCTTACGTAGAGCACTCTTGTGACAGATGGAGGAAGAGTTCAACTACGTTGATCTGGGAGTTGGTCACGCTGCAGAGCTTTGGCACATGCTACAAACTCTCGGAGATTTTGAGAAGCCCCAATACCAAGTGGAAGTGATCAGGCAAGGTGATTGATCAAGGCTTGTGACGTGAGGATTGAGGTACCTGCCAGGAAGAGGGGCCCAGGCAATCGCCCGATACACTGCACTGCTAGAAGATCTACAATGCAGATGGGTATCCAAGAAGTTTCACGACGAGCAATGCGTCACATTACTCGTACCTACGCCAGAGAGTTGGAAAGCACGGTGTTCCGTTATCATCCGCAATGATAACCTTCTTGACCCGAAGACGATTCAGGATGAGAATGCCACGGTTACACAGTTGGCACGATTCGTCGTCGCCCAGGAAGATGTACTAGATAATACAAGCAAGGAGCTACAGAAGGCCCGCAAGGAAATCACGACAGAGAAGAACAGATGGCGGGAAGCTCAGGAGTATGTGGCACACCTTCTACGAAGGATTGACGAGTTGGAAATGACTTTGTACGGACTGCACCCAGAGCCAAGATTGAGCTACACGAGCCAGATCCAGAGGAGTCGATCTCGATAAGGACACCGCTTCTTCGACTACCATAGAGGACACAGCTTGCCGGACATGGCAATCAGCTTTCGCGCCTATGCCGCAAAGACACCGTACCCAGGCCGTGGAGGTTTTCTCGATGAGTGAGCTTAGGTTCTATAGTGAGACTCCTTCGCCGAGTCGCGTCATAAAATAAAGAGTCACCCTTTAGGCGTTAGACTCCAGAGTTAGTTCGATTTGGATTTGCTTTGTTTGTCGAGTGTGCAAGATGTGTTGCAAGGCCCTTAGGCATTGTAAGCAGCCATACCAAGTTATTAATAATAAAGTTGGACCTTAAAGTTACCCCTTTCGCCCGCATAAGTTCCATATTACTTGTCTATTCTTGTTTCCCTCTCATCTCTAAACCTAGAGCAAATCAACAGATGGTGAACACCCGTGGGAACTTTGGAAGCAATGGGAGTGGATCTCGCCAATGTAAAACCCCAATGATGGAGCACCAAAGACCGCTTTGGATGTGCAGAATTTTGGAGCATTTCTTGCTGCTCAGACCCGGCTTGATGCATGCTATGATGCAACAAATGCAGCACGTCCTTTGCTCAGGCCACTGCTAATCAAGTTAATCGGGGACCACGCGAGAATACAAGGTGTCGAGTTCATGAGGACTCACCCACCCACTTTCTCTGGGAATGCCAATCCGTTGGAGGCCGACGATTGGTTAAGATCAATTGAGAGGAAGCTACACATAGCTCAATGCATAGGGAATGAGAAGGTACTTTACGCTTCTCATCGGTTGGAAGGAACAAACGCCGAATGGTGGGAGAACTTCGTGCACGCAGAGAACCCTCAAGATATCACTTGGGAGGAGTTCACAGTGCATTCGACAAGATCACGTGCCTGAAGGAATTATGGACCTTAAGAAGGAGGAGTTCAGAGCACTAAAGCAAGGTAATCACCGGTGGCCGACTACGAACAAGTTCACACAGCTTAGCACGCCACGCTTTGAGGATGTAGCGACAGATAAATCCAGGCATACCTCGCTTTTATGAAGGGACTTAACTCGGGATTGCAAGTAGGGTTGATCACCCACACCTTTCCAGATTTCCAAGAGTTGGTGAATAAGGCGCTTATTCTTGAGGACAAGCGCAAGGAACTGGATGAGAACAGAAGCGCAGGATGCAACGGCAAGGATCACGTCGGGGAACGCAATGGCGCCGAGAGTTGCACCCAATCAATTCTTGATTCCAACCACGAATGCAACAAGGACACCATCCTCAGCACCAAGACCTGCCAATCGTAACTACTGACCCAGCCCCCGCTAGAACGCTTACTCGAGTGCAACAGGAACAGTGAGACGCCGCTACAACCGCAACGAGCCAGGACACTTTGCCAACAGCTGTCCAAAGAAGACAGCAGAGGCGACCCGATTCGCTTCAATCTAGGAACCACCCGGCTAGGACGCCAAAGACCAGGAGCCACACCCTGCATCGCGTGGTGAGAGGCCGAGTCAACCATGTCACCGCAGATGCACCGCAGAATGCTACGGACGTCGTGATCGGGTAAGTTACTTGTTAACTTCGATACACCTGTGATTTTGTTTGACTCTGGAGCTTCGCATTCGTTTGTTTCGCAAGGCTTTGCTGCTAGAAATGACTTGAGAATTGCAAGACTTAAGTGCATGCTTTTAGTTCAAACCCCTGGTTCCGAACTCCGAACGGAAGTAGGATGTTCCGGGGTGAGAATACTAATAGATGGAATAGAGTTCCTAGCAAACCTTATAATTTTGGAGACCCAGACCTTAGAGGTTATATTGGGAATGGATTGGTTATCCAAGCACAAGGCTGTATTGGATTGTGGACGAAGGACTATCTCAGTCGAGAGCCCGTGTGGGAAGAAAGTGGAATTTCAAGCCACTGCAGTTAGAGATGGACAGTTGATGGTTAACAGTACCAAGGCAATCAGCATAGAGGATGTCCCAGTAGTGAATGAGTACCCAGATGTTTTTCCCGAAGATCTACCTGGTATGCCGCCAGACAGGGACATAGAGTTTGTGATAGAGCTTGTACCGGGTACAGCACCGATAGCAAAGAGACCCTATCGGATGTCTACCGAGGAGTTGGTAGAAATGAAGAAACAGCTGGAAGAGTTAATGGATAAAGGATTTATCAGACCGAGTTCGTCGCCGTGGGGAGCACCAGTTTTGTTTGTCAAGAAGAAGGACGGGAGTTTCAGAATGTGCATCGACTACCGTGCACTCAACGAAGTCACCGTGAAGAATAAATATCCGCTACCCAGGATTGATGATTTGTTTGATCAGTTAAGAGGAGCCGGAGTTTTCTCCAAGATTGATCTGAGATCGGGATACCATCAGTTGAAGATCCGATCAGAAGATATTCCGAAGACTGCATTCTCGTCAAGATATGGACATTACGAGTTTACGGTTATGTCCTTTGGGCTGACGAATGCGCCAGCTTATTTCATGAATATGATGAATAAGGTGTTCATGGAATATTTGGACAAGTTTGTCGTCGTGTTCATAGACGATATCCTAATCTACTCCAAGACAGAGGATGAACATGCCGAACACTTAAGGCGAGTTTTGGAAAAGTCAAGGAACGACAACTTTTCGCCAAGTTCGCAAGTGTGATTTTTGGAAGGACAAGGTGGAGTTTCTTGGACATGTAATGACCGCAGAGGGAGTCGCCGTGGATCCAAGCAAAGTGGAAGCTGTGTTACATTGGGAACACCAAGATCGTGACCCGCATTCGAGTTTCCTTGGAATGGCGGGATACTACCGCCGTTTCATCGAAGGCTTCGACAATTGCGAAACCTCTTACGCAATTCTTTGAAGAAGGAAAAGAAGTTTGCATGGACGCCTTGAGAATGTGAGAAAGGATTTCAGGAGTGAAGAAGCGATTGACATCAAGACCGTGTTAGTTCTACCGGATGTTGCTCAAAGCTTCGATATTTATTGTGACGCATCGCGCCAAGGACTTGGATGTGTGCTGATGCAGAATGGAAAGGTCGTCGCTTATGCATCAAGGCAGTTGAGGCCGCATGAGGAAAATTATCCGACACATGACCTAGAGTTAGCTGCCGTAGTGCATGCTTTGAAGATATGGCGTCACTATCTGATTGGAAACAGATGTGAAGTATATACGGATCATAAGAGCCTTAAGTACATATTCACTCAGTCGGATCTGAATATGAGGCAAAGGAGATGGCTAGAGTTGATCAAGGACTATAATGTTGGAATCCATTACCATCCCGGGAAGGCCAATGTAGTAGCCGATGCTCTGAGTCGGAAAAGCCATACCGTGAGTACGTTGCTAGCCACAAGTCAGGATGAGTTATGTGAGGATTTCCAGAAAATGAAGATTGAGGTTGTACCTAGCGGATTCTTGGCCGCCTTGGAAGTAAAGCCTACTTTAGAGGACCAGATCCGAGAAGGACAGAAGGATGATGACAAGATCCGTAGGATTAAGTCCAAAATGGAGGAAGGCAAGGCAAAGGATTTCAAGCTAGACGAGCAAGGCACGTTATGGATGAAGGATCGCATTTGTGTGCCTAACAAAAGGAGTTAAAGCAATCGATTCTGGAAGAAGCCCATGACTCTAAGTACTCGATTCATCCTGGAAGCACCAAGATGTATCAGGATCTGAAGGAGAGATTCTGGTGGCCGAGTATGAAACGTGAAGTTGCCGAGCATGTTGCATTGTGCGACGTATGCCGAGAGTCAAGGCAATGCATCGAGACCAGCCAGGATTGCTACACGCTGAAAATACGAGTGGAAGTGGGAGGAAATCGGAATGGATTTCATTACCGGCTTGTCAAGACTCAAGGAGGTTATGACTCCATATGGGTTATAGTGGATCGCTTGACTAAAGTAGCCCATTTTATCCCCGTGAAGACCACCTACTCGGGAGATAAATTAGCAGAATTGTACATGATCAGGATTGTCTGTTTGCACGGAGTGCCAAAGAGGATTGTATCAGACGAGGTACCCAATTTACCTCAAGGTTACGGAATAAGTTGCATGAAGCCATGGGGACCCGCTTGAACTTCAAGATGACTTATCATCCACAGACGGATGGGCAGACCGAAAGAGTCAACCAGATTCTGGAGGATATGTTAAGAGCTTGTGCATTGGCTTATGCTACCTCTTGGGATAAAAGTTTGCCGTATGCCGAGTTCAGTTACAACAATAGTTATCAGGCTAGTTTACAGATGTCACCTTTGGAGGCCTTTGTATGGTCGACCTGTCGGACGCCATTGAATTGGAATGAGACCACAGCGCCGTGTCTTTGGGCCTGATATTCTTCAAGAGGCTGAAGAGCAGATCGCTATGATTAGGGAAAGGTTGAAGATAGCCCAATCACGACAAAAGAGTTATGCTGACAATCGTCGCCGAGATTTGAGTTTTGAACCAGAAGACTTTGTATACCTCAGAGTTACGCCTCTCAGGGGAGTTAAGAGGTTCCATGCCAAAGGGAAACTTGCACCCCGTTATGTTGGACCATTTAAGATTTTGAGCCGCAGAGGCGAAGTTGCTTATCACCGGAGTTGCCACGATCGTTAGCGTGAGTACACGACGTATTCCATGTGTCCTGGCTTAAAGAAGTGTCTCCGAGTTCCTGAGGAACAGACATCGCTAGAGTCAATTGAGTTGCAAGAAGATTTGACTTATAAGGAGCATCCCGTGAGGATTCTAGACACAATGGATCGAGAAACTAGAAACAAGTCAACCCGATTCTGTAGAGTTCAGTGGAGCAACCATGAAGAAAGTGAAGCGACTTGGGAGCGCGAAGAGGATTTGAAGAAAGAATTTCCAAACCTATTCCTTTAGTGAGCCCTGAATCTCGGGGACGAGATTCTATTAAGGGGGGGAGGTTTGTAACACCCCAAAATTTTGCTTTTCTTAAATTCATGTGTGATTTGGCACTTTGGTGAATTTTTGGAATTTTCTGGAATTTATTTGGATTTATTTGGAATTTATTTGAATTTATTCCATTTTGAAATAATTAAAGAATTTAATTTTGCAAATAAATTTTTGTTGGAAATATTTTATTTGAGTCCAAAATGATCCAAAATATTTTCCAGAATTTTTCTGGAATTTTTCTGAGTCGTTTGCTATTTTTAATGAATTAAATGAATTACTGGGAATTATTTTAAATATTAATTCACTGGAAAATCCAACTCGGGTCGAATCGTTCATCCGACCGAAGTCGGACTCGAGTCCGACCGAGCCGCTTGACTCGACCGAACCCACTCCTAACCCTAATCAATCCCAACCGTTGGATCAAGATCCAACGGTGAGATCCGTCCGACCAGACGGCCGTGTCGGACCGGACCGTCGCGCCGCGCGATCGTGGCCTTTGGTTGTGCCACGTGGACGGCCACGATTTCATCGCTCTCCGCCCGAAGTCCGAAGCTGGACTCGCCGCCGTGTCGCCGCCGTGGAGAGCTAGGTCTCCGTTTTTGCCGCAGACGCCGAGGCTATTTAATGCCCGGGCATACCGAGATCGCCATCCCACGCCGGTTCGAACCCCTAGCTCGCGCCGCTAGGATCCCCACCGTCTCGCCGTTATTGCTCGCGGAGTTGGAAATGCATTCGCCGCGATTAAACGCCGATATTGCCGCCGTCCGTCCGCCCTCCGCCGTCATCAAGCCCAGATCCGGATTCCCAAGACGAGACGCGTTAGGAGTACCCCTCGCCGGCGGAGCGCCGAAACGCCGACGGCAAGGTCGCCGCCCCTGCTCTCGGTCAAGCTGCCGCCGCGTGCCATCGCCGTCCCTCGAAGCCGTGCACCGTTGGATCCAGATCGGACGGCAGCGGTGAGTTCACGTGTTTCCCAAACCCTAGAAACCCGATTAGATCGGGACCGTTGGATCAAGATCCAACGGTTCACAATCGCCACGCGTCTTGTAGCGATGCGATTATAGGATTAGATCCGACCGTCCGATCTAGATCGAACGGCCCACGAGCATCGAGTAGTTTCAACGTGTTAACCCTGGATCTAATCCGCGCCGCTGATTTTCAAATCAACGGCCGTGATTGCGCCACGTGTCGGGAAGTTGGACCGACGCGGTCGGGCCACGCCCACGCTGGCGTGTAGGACGCCGACACGCTGGGCCCGCGTGTCGAGGGCCCGCATGTCGCTGGCTAACCTGGCCAAGCGCCGACGTCACCCATGACGTCACGATGGGTCCCACTGCCGTGGCTGAGCGAGCCCCGCTGACGTCAGCGATGACGTCACCCGAGTGGGCCCACATGTCAGTCACGTGAGCCGTGGACCGAGTCCACCGTGGACCCGAGCCGAGCGTGGACCGAGCCCATGGATCGCCGACGCCAAGAGCCAATCAGGAGCTGCCACGTGTCCATGCTGACGCAATAATTAATTTCCGAAAAAGAAAATGATTTATTAATTCGAATAATGATTTCAAATTTAGTTTCAAACTTCAAACGCTTATAACTTTTGCGTTTCAACTCCGATTTGAGCGATTCAAATTTCTAAATTTGTAGAAAAATGAGCTCTACCTAAATATAAATTTTATTTAATTTTTGGACTAAAGTTTTTCTCTGCAAAATTATTTAATTGATTATTTAAACTTTAAATAATCATAACTTTTGCGTTTTAACTCCAAATTTGACGATTCCAGTTTCTAAAAATCCAGAAAATTATGTTCTCTCTGTTTATGGATTTTATTTGGAGTTTTGGGATCTTTTTGCATAGTGTTTATTTGTGTATTTGCTATTTGCACGCTTTACGAGTAGACGTTGAAGTGCCGGAAGGATTCGAAGGAGAAGTGTTGACTCAGGATCCAACTCAAGACCAAGAACAAGTACTCTTTGAAGGCAAGTTGTGCTTTGACCATGTTGATCCTATTTCGAAATCTATTTTGATTTAAATTATTGCATGCTAGTTCAATTAGAAAAATATTTGGTTTAAACACGGGGTTAGATAAATACCAATTTGATATATGACACCTTGATTACTTAAGTATGTGCCATGACCCTTTGTCACCCTAGTTGTGGTTTACTAGTTGGACATTATTAAATTGCCAACATGGGTTTAGATCGTTGTAGTATCGCTTAGACACGCTACGTGTTCATGACATGATTTTGGATAATCAAATGCTAATATTGACTTAATGATATATTGAACCTGTTTTGGAAAAGTATCATGTGATGTTGATGGCACGTGGTGCATGGTAATCAACTGGGTTTGATAAACATGATTTCGGCCGGGCATGTGGCAAGAGTAATCGTGGGCCGATTGTGGCATTGGGAGTGTTGATTTGGTTTTTCGTAGTCTTGCCCTGGTCACTCTAAGGACTTAACCTTGCAAGCCTTTGAACTGGGTCATACTTGCAACCACATGGCTGGAATGGGACGGCCCTAGTTGACTAAGTCGCTAAGGACTCACTTGTGGAGCCTCAGGGTGTCGATTACACCTTTTGTGTGATTGTGCGGGGAGCGTATCGTGGTCGTGGCCAGATACCCATCTAACGGTGTGTTGGTCCCATACTTCGCCTTGGCTAAGGAAGGGATGGTGTAGAGCACGTCTTAGGAGAGGACCACTGTGTTGTTTGAGGCTTCAGAAGGCTTTGTTATGATCGCTCATTCGCATACTCTTGTATGGCGATTCACTACCGACGTGGTGAGTGGATTGTATCTTGTGGGTAAAGTGCATAACCTCTGCAGAGTGTAGAATCTATTTGAATAGCCGAGTCCACGATCGGACAATGCTCGGAATTACAGTCAAGGGTTAGATTTTGAAAATAACTTGGATTTGAAAAGTTGGGTTGGTTTAACAAGGAAGATGATGGAAATATGGTTTAGGATGGGGAAAAATGTTATTTAAACTTCTTGAAAAGTTATTTATGCTTTACTTGTTTTTACCGCTTTGAATCTACTTATATTACTTGTCAAATCTGTTTTACATAAATATACCTTAAGCTATTCCTTTGTACCAAGCCATGCATATAGTATATTAGCTTGCATTACAGGCATGACTTGTCGAGTACCAAGTACTCACCCTTGCCTCAACACAATACAGTTGAAGAGGAGACTACGCGATTTCGGAGGAGGAGTTACAAGAGGACCCGACTACTTAGGGATGCGAGCCCGATCAGTTGCCTGTGGTATCTTGGATGGCGCCACTAAGTTTATTTGAATTTCATTCTTTGTTATCTCTCTTTTAATAAGTTTCGCCTATGAGGCATATATTTGTACCTTGGCCATAAGGTCGAGTAACCCTTTGGTTATTTAAATAAAGTACTTTGATAATATCGATTGGTATGATTGTGATATTTACCGATGTTAAGACTGTGTGCACTAGCGCGTTCCTGGACTAGTGCTGAATACACAGAGGGTCCGGATTTGCAAATTCGGGGTCCCGACAGCCCTTGATGTGTAACTCTGTTTGGCTAGAGTTGGAGTCATTTGGAAAATGTGTCTGGTGTGCGGATGTTTCACAAGTCTGGATTTTTATGAATGTTTCATAAGTGAATTTGGTTAGAGAAGAGTTTTCTTTTGGGATTGAGTTTCCCTCTCTTTTGATAAAATTTATGGCAGTTGTTTGTGCAGATGTCTAACTTTGGAGTCAATGTTCTTTTCCAAAACGTTGATCTTGGTTAAAATGCGATGTTTTGCAAAGTTTAGCAATCTATCGTTGGTGGGTTCTGATTTGATGTGGTGCCTTACTGTTAATTATGTTGCCGTCATAGTCTATATGATTTAGCGCAACCGTCAGTGTTATGGGTATTTCAATCATTTGATACCGAGGAAGAAGTTATTTGGTGAATGACTATTCGGTACCGTTGTTCCATGATGAATGAATGGTGAAAAGTAAACATGACATCGTTTTTACATGTTAAATGATAAAAGAGTCGTTGAGCCAGGTCGGTGAGAAAGTCATATATGGAGATATGACTAATCCAGAGTGCTCCTGAAGAATGTGCATTTATGTCATGAAACAAGATTTCTCTTGCTTTCTAGTATGAAAAGAAAGAATGAAGAAATTATGGTATTTTGGTTGTGGTGTAGGGGATTTATGCTTCCTTTGTGTGCTCTTTGGATGTTGCCGAATTCTTTCCAAAATGGTTGTTAACGCTTTGGGTTTGAGTTGTCGTGAGTACACTTGGGCTTGATAGCTAAGTGTTTTTGTGTGAGGGCAAGACCATCTTAAGAAAGGAACCAATTGTGGTTTGGTAAGGTTTTTCGATCCTAGCTTGGGGCTAGGTGTTGAACCCTAGGGGTATAAGGGTGGTTTGTGATGGAGGTTGATGATGTATTGGTTTAACCATTATTAAGTGTAGCGATGGGTGGAAGTGAAGTTGACGGTAGTTCGGTGATATTTGTCCTGCCGTGAGCATTTGTCGTCACTAGTTGTTCTTGGATTTGAGTCTTGTCTGGGAAAGGATGGAATAAAATGTTAGTATGATGGTGTATCGGAAGGGCAAGTGTGCCTTAATGAGTTTTCCCCTCGATGAAAATTTTCGGGAATGTAGAAAGGTCATTAAAGGAATTGTGACTTCCTTTGATTATGTCATGTTGAGTTTAATGGAGTATGGTAGTCAGGTTGGTTGTGATAGAAGTATGAAGTGTTTGCCTTGAGGATTCGAGTGTTTTGGGTTGATGGAGCCCTTTGTGGTTGAAACGCAGATTCTGTTGGGGAATTGAAGTGAAGGTCGATTTGTGAGGAGTTGCCCTTAGTTGAGCTAGATCAACACTTTTTCTCTATGTGTTGGTTTTGGGAACTCGTTTGTTGTTTGTTCCGGTTTTAGTCGTTGTGTGAATGTTTTGAGCTGCAGAGAAGCCTTTTGTACCTTGGGGACTTTGTTGTTGATTATGGCGTCCTTCGGATTCGAGGTCGAATCCTATTGAAGGGGGGAAGAATGTGACACTACGGTATGGTGTGACATTAGAGAATGTGAAATTAGAGAATAAAACCTTTCGGCTTGAGGTTTACTCGCGTTTTTGGGCCGTTTGAAGTGATGTGTCACCACGGAGTGTCGTAACCTTTTAAATGGTGCATGTTAAGGTCAAAAACATTATGAAATATGGTATGGCAGGTTAAAACCATAAGGTATGGAGGTTAATAACGTTTCCGGGCCGTTTTCGGGGTTTTGGGCCTTCCCAGGGGAGTCTGGGCCTTAAGTGGGCTTTGGTGGGATGGATTAGGTCTCCGTAACGGACTAGGATTGGGTGTGAGGGCTGGTAAAAGGGCTCCCCACCAGCCCTTGGGCGTTCACCCCTGCCCCTTGTGCGCCCTTCCCCCCACTTGCCCTTGCCCTAGCCGCCTCCCTCCTCCCTTGGCCGTGCGCCTCCCCCTCCCTTGCCCCATTGCTCCCCACCTCTCCACCACCTCTCCTCCACCCCTTTCTGCCCTAGGGTGGCCTCCCCACCCCTGCATCCTCATGGATCCATCCGAGGAGCGAGGAGCGAGGAGCGAGGTGCGAGGTGCGAGGAGCGAGGAGCGAAGAGCGAGGAGATCTATTGGAGTTTTCGTGCGTCGGGCAAAGGTATGACCATGGGAACCCTGGGGATTGATCTAGGTACTGTTATTAAGGTGTTTATCAAGTTTTTAGATCAATTGGAGGTGCTGGATTGGAGTAATTTGGGTTAGATCTAGATGTTGCCACGTTTCTGTTTTGGGACAGCATGAGCAGTCGGGCTAGGGTTTGAGTTTTCGTCGATTTAGAATCCGAGTCTGTCCGTAAGGATGTTGAAGAAGTTGTAGATAATTTAATTATCTTTCCGTGGACATAAAGCATGTTAAATTCCGATCTGCCGTTTGAAAGTTATGGCTGTTTTACCGAGCGTGTTAAAATCTGTGACGTAATTGGAACAGATCACGGTAATCTATAGATTAGACGACTTTAGAGTCCGAATCAGTCTTTACATATACCTAGAGAAAGTTGGGAAATTTACTAAGCTACGCGAGGATGTACTCGTTTAATTGATTCGGAGTACCAGAACTCAAGTTATGCCTTTTACAATGCTGCTGTCCCGACGGGACAGAACCTCTGTTTTTAGGTTTTGCGAGTAGTTGGCAATGTCGGGGTAGATGAGGGTTTGTGTACTGTTTTGTGGACATTATTGTGAGCGTGTGGTACCTATGTGCAGGTGGTGCAACCCCGGGAGTGCCCTCTACTTCCCGCCAATCCGTTGCCCGTGGTTGAGGCAAGTGTGTTGTGATGGATAGCGATTTGTAGGTTGCTTGTTGAGAATAGATGGAATTGACTACATGATATATGATCACTTGCCATGCTTTTATGATTGCCAATGATATGATGAGCATGTTTAATATGTTATGATGCCATGTGTTAATATGTGAGTTAAATATGATGTTGGCATAAATGCATACATGGCATGTTACATGGCTCTGGCGGTGAGAAAGTCATAACTAGTCCGGAAGGTCGGTGAGAAAGTTATGACTAATCCGAAAGCCAATGAGTAAGTCCTACATCGTGATTCCATTCACCGCGGTGAACGGAAGCGAGGAGTAGGCACCCTCCATCTTCGGGATGGAAGGGGGGAGAGGGTGCACACCGACGGGTGTGTACTCAACCATACCGGTATGAGTTTCCAAGGAGACATGAGCATTGCATTACATTGCATACATAATGATGATGATATTGTTAAGTGTTCATGAATGAGATGATATATATGATGGGAGATGTTATTGCCATGATATTGTTCTTGTTGTCCATTGCAATATGCTTGCTGAGTTTCGAACTCACGCTTGTGTTTTCTTGTTATTTTAGGTACCATGAGAACGGCATGCGGGGAAGGGAAATAGTCACACGCCCACACGTAGCTTCACCATATTGATTCCACAAGTTATTCTATTAGTTTGATAATAAATTGCGTGTGATGATTATTGCTTTAAGGTTTAGCTTTGTTTATGAGAGATTTATTGTTCGTTTGACACTTGGAGACTTTAAGTGCTTGATGTTAGTCTTATATTGTCGTTAAGACTCCATTTATTGTTGTTTTAGATGTCTCTCATATTGCCTTATAATGCTATACTGTTGTTGCTCCTTAAATCCATGTTAAAACAAAGGAGAGTCGCCGAAATCTCGGTTTTTAGCCTATGCACTTTTGCTGGAATTTTATGTTAAATGTGGTATTTAGATGTTGTTTAGCTTATGTTTGGTAGCATTCAGGCATATTAAATGCCGGGGTGTTACAGCTGACGTCAGCCGGTTCATGGACGTGGTCCAAGTTTTGGCTCGGGTCTACCGTGGACTCGGTCCACGGCTCCACGTGTCGCTGACAGGTGGGTCCCCTCGGGTGACGTCATTGCTGACGTCAGCGAGGCTCAGCCCACGGTGCTGACAGGTGGGACCCACTGGTGACGTCATCGCTGACGTCACTACACGACTGGGGTGGCCGCTGACGTGCGGGCCCGCCATGATGTCAACGTGACGTCATGGTGCGGTTTGGTCGCGTCGCTGACATGCGGACCCAGCGTGTCAGCGTCACACGCACGCTGCCAGCGGCGTGGGCCCAGCGTGGCGGCGGTCACCTTCCGCGCGTGGCTAGATCTCGGCCGTTGATTTGAAAATCAACGGCCCAGATTGGACCTGGTTTCACGCGTTTGGGGTGAACACGTTCGATCTGGGCCGTTGGATCTAGATCCAACGGCGGAGATTAGATCTGGGTTTTTGGACAAGATCTCACCGGCGGGATGACGTGGACGCGTCTGGACCTTCTGATCTTGATCGGATGGCGGTGAGAGCTCGAGGGCAACGATGGTCATGCGGTAGTCATTGTCTCACCGGACGCGAAGACGGCGACGAACCCGTCGGCGTTTGCGGGCTACTCCGGCGAGATGGGTTGTACCTACGGGTGCGCCTTGGCCTGGGGAACTCGGGGCTGGGCTCGGCTGCGGCGGAGGACGGCGGACGGCGGCGAGGCGAGACAAAAACCGTGGCGGCGCTTCACGCAACTACGGCGAGCGATTCCGGCGAACCTACGGCGGCTAGAGCTCGGTGGGTTAGGGCAAAAAGTGCGCGGGGTCACGGCGGTCCTCGGGGTACCACCCGGTACTTAAATGCCCTCGGCATGCGCGCACGGGACGGAGCCCTAGTCCCACACGGCGGCGGAGTCCGGCGGCGATTCGGACGGAGACGATGACGCACGACCGTCCACGTGTCCGGATCAACGGCCGATCGCCGCGGTGTGAGCAGTGCAGATCGGATCCGATCGGATCGGTGCGGCTTGATTCGGACCGTTGGATCTCGACGGTCGGATCGATTAGGGTTAGGGTCGGGTTCGGTCGAGTCACGTGGCTCGGGTTGGACTCGAGTCCGACTCGGGTTCGGGTCCGGTCGGATGAACAGTACTCGACCCGACTCGATTTTCCAGCGATTTAATATTTAAAATAATTTCCAGTAATTCATTTAATTCAAGAAAAATAGTAAAATACTCAGAAAAAATCCAGAAAAATTCTGGAAAATATTTTAGGGCATTTGGGACTCAAATAAAATATTTTCAACAAATTTTTATTTGCAAAGTTTAATTCTTTAATTAATTCAAAATTGAATAAATTCAAATAAATTCCAAATAAATTCAAATAAATTCCAGAAAATTCCAAAAATTCACCAAAGTGCCAAATCACACATGAATTTAAGAAAAGCAAAATTTTGGGGTGTTACAAAAGGTAAAGGTGTGATTGTGTTGGGTTGATCGTCATTGCGTCTCCTGGCTCGTCCTCCTTTTATATGCCTCGGCCGATCCGAGTCCGTCGTCAATACGGCAACCGAGTCCATATCGGCCACGATCTGATCCTTGGTTTTCAAATCCGTTACAGTAACAAATTGCGTTGGTCACGATTTGATTTTTGGCCTCCAAATCTCAACCGTCAATTTTTTCTATACTTGGGCCGATACTTTCAGTGCGTGTCAGATTTCGGTGCAAACACATATAAAAAAAGTTTGCAATAAACTTAGAAATAGGATTCAGCTCAGTTGGTAGAGCTCTTGCCTAGCTTGTGCCTTCATTCATTGACTGGCTCGGTTTATGGGCTGTTTGGTTGCTTTCTCAGCTCAGCCAGGCTGCATGAGCTCAACCAGGCTGATGGGAGTCAAGCTGAGTGGATGCAAGGAGATGTTGTTTGGTTGGTCGTATGAGGTTGGACAGGCTGCATAGAGATGTTGTTTGGTTGGCTGCACTGGAATGGATGTGTGAAAGGCAAATTCAAGAGATGGATGAAATAAATTTTAAAAATACTAGAAAATCAATAATATCACAAACGAAAATAAAAAATTTTAAAATATATTCTAGAAAATCAATAAATTGAGAAACTAAAATTTTAATCTTTTGAAATTTATATAGCAAGTATGGTCTAGTTTTGTTCAAAAAAATATCAAGAACACATAGGTGAAATCGGTTCATTAATCGGAGATGTTAATCAAAAGATATAGCAAAGAAAAGAAGAAAACTAGCTAGTAAATGCTGATGTCAGAATGCATGCATAGCTCAGCAGACCCTGGCTCTGGGGAAACGGTGCATTTTCTCGTTTCCCTGGAACCAGGCTGAAAGGGGTGTTTTGCATATGTAGAGCCATGCTGTAACACCCTGTTGTCCTTCCTCCTCCCACGCGCCGCCGCCCAACGACCCCCACCCTTCGCGCAATCGCTGCCGCTGGCCAAGAAGTGCCGCCGCGATTTTACGCGGCCGTTCGGCCAGCGCCGCCTTCCGCCCCTATAAACCCCCTCGAGGCCCCTCTCTCCCGTGCCCTCCTCTCTCCCTCCGCTCTCCTCCCTCTCTAGCGCGCCGTCTTCCTCGGCTCGGCGAGCCCGAGCCGTGTCGCGCCATCCCGTGCCGCCTCAGCTCCGCTGCCCCTCCAGCCTCGCCGCCCGGCTCGTCGGCCACATCTACGCTGGCCGATGCGCGCTCCGCCGCCCCTGTCCTCTCGGCGGCCGTCGGCTGCACCGCCGGCCCGCTTGGCCGCCCGCAGCGGTGGCGCGTGAAGATGTACGCAGACGGTCGCGTGGACCCAGTCCACACGGCAGTGGGCCCCGCCTGTTAGTTAAAAAAAATGTTTTTAAAAATCATTTATGACGTCAGCGCTGACGTCATAAATCGGTTTTCTTTTTAAAAATCTTTTCAAAAACCCGAAAAATGGCCGCTGACGTCAGCATGACGCGGTAATTCGGATTTTCTTTTAAAAATGATTTAAAAATTCCAGAAAATCCGTTTTATTCGTTTTTAAACTTCCGGGAGCCTGTTTTCGCCCGTTCGAACTCCGTTTGGCTCCGTTCTTCTTCCTAAATTCATTAAAAATCTTAAATCTTAGTTTAGTGCTAGTTTGATTTTCAAATTTGAATTTATTTGAATTCATTTGAATTTTATTTGATTTTGGGTGCTTTTTACGCGTAGATTACGGAGAGTCCGAGGAGTTCCCGAACGACGATTTCGAGTAGTAACTCGTCGAACCAGGCAAGTCACACCCCCTTGACCATGTTGCTCCCAGTTTATGAACTGGTATGTTGTATTTAAAATTATTGCATGCTTATTTGTTATAGACATTAATTTTCAACCTAGTTTTAAAAGATAGTTATGACCATGATTGATGTGCCACCCTTGACATTTAAATTCCGATATCCTTGTAACCTTAGGAAAAATATGATTTATGACTATGGTAATATTTAGATATTGCTTAGATTGCTTAGATATGCTTAGAACTAAACTTCGGAAGTTTTGGGGAATTTTATGCCAAAATGATGACATGTTCAAATGGAAACTTATGATGATCAATGTTAGTAATAGTGTGGAGATAGTATGGTTAAAATGAAAATGACTTAGACCGAGCGAGAATTGGTTGGAAAGTAGTGAGGTCATGGTTCTGGGTTTGTGGACAGTCTCGCCTAGTCAATTAAGGACCGGTCTGAGTCTCGCTGAATGTAAAGCCTAACCGTACTACCACGAGTCTGGAATGGGACAGACCTGGATATCCTTATTAAATCATTTCATGGACAGTCATGCCATATGGGGGTAGTGGTGTGGTGAAAGCGAGATGTTGCCACTCTGGCGCAAGAGGGGGCTCCTGAATAGAGGGAGTCTTTCAGCGGTGAAACCTTAGTGGGCATGACTGCATGTATGATTTATTAATGGGGCCTTGTCATGATTTTCTCTGTCACTCACCAAAGGAAGTGTGTTGACACTAAGGGAAATATTATGTCTTGTGGGTAAAGTTGTACAACCTCTGCAGAGTGTCAAACTAATCGATTAGCCGCGCCCGCGGATATGGGCATGCCGAGCAAGCCATTCTCAGATTAGACTTTAGTAAATTAAAATTTGATTTCCAGAAAATGATGATTGGATGGAGGGAGTCCAGCATGGGTATAACTTAGCCAAATCCAGGAGAGATTCCTGAGTTAAATTGTATAGATTTGATTTTTGGAATAAAGTATGCCTTTTAAAATTATTGAAAATGTTATTAAACTGTTGCTTTATGCTTAAACAAACCATATTGCCATCCTTTGATTACCCGTACATTTATATTGCATTTCCGGTGTGGTTTGCTGAGTACGTATGTACTCACCCTTGCTTAATTTACCACTTCAGAGGAGGAGTACCACGATGGTGAGGATCAGTTGGACTAGGCCGCGTCCCCAGTCGATTGCCTGTGGCAAATTAATTGGGCTCTATTTATTATTCTTTAATTCCGCTGTTTCATTTATTCATTTATTTATTCATTGGCCTGCGCGCCATTTCATTTGTAACTTTGAATATTTATCTTTAATAAAGAACGACGGATATGCTATGGTTTTATTTCTACTGTGTGTACTAGCATTTCTTGGACTAGTACAAAATACACAGAGGATTTCGGAGGTGTTATTCCGGGGTCCGACAGAGATGGTATCAGAGCCATATCGACTGTAGGTGTGGCCTTAGTTAGAATGGTTTAACCTTAAGAACTTATTTTGGAATAAAAATAATATTTTGAATAAACTCCACTCTCATCTTATGCTATCTTGTCCTTATCTAAACTCTTATTTAAATGTTTTATCTACTTCATCCCCACTCTCAAAATATTAGACGGAGCTTCCAGCAAAACGATGAATTGACAAGATTCTTCCGAAAACATGGCGACTCGTTCCGTACCTGAAGATCAAGAATGTCAAGACCAGAAGAATACCCTAATTAAGGTCTAGAGTAAGCTATCCATTTTTAGTAGACGGTGATTGTGGGCTGTCCTTTTCCTCTTTTGTTGGCAGCCACAATAGTTTAAAAAAGAAAAAAGAAAAAAAGGTTGTTGGAGTTTATTGCTTCTTTGGGTGCGAATCCTTACCCCCTTTTGTTCCCAGTCTTCTCCTTCCTAAACCTTGTTCCCAACCGTCAGATGGTGAACACTCGTCGCAGCGCCGACAGTCCCCCTCCACCTGGTCTGCCACCTCCTCCTGTAGATGGACCCAACTGGCAGCAAATGATGGACAATCAGAACCAACTCATCCAACTCCTGGCTCAGTCCATCAACAATAATCAGACCATTCAAGCTACTCAACAAGCTTATACACCTCCTCAGTCCAGACTGTCAGAGTTTATGAGAACGAGACCTCCAACCTTCTCCAGCAGCACAGAGCCAATGGACGCCGATGACTGGCTCAGAAACATTGAGAAGAAGCTGGACATCATTCGGGCAAATGACCGAGAGCGAGTCTTGTTCGCTTCTCATCAGCTGAGTGGACCCGCTGCAGAGTGGTGGGACAACTTCCGTGTCACCCACCAGAACGCCCAAGCCATCATCTGGGATGAGTTCGTGGTAGCTTTCCGTAGAGCTCACATCCCATCTGGCTTGATCGCGTTAAAGAAGAAAGAATTTCACGGTCTACGCCAAAGAAGTCATACGGTGACGGAGTATCTACACAAGTTCAACCAGCTAGCACGCTACGCACCAGAAGATGTGGCCACAAATGAAGCCAAGCAGGAGAGATTCCTAGATGGACTCAATGACGAGTTGTCAATTCAATTGATTTCCCAAGACTACTCCGACTTCGAGCAATTGGTTAACAAGGCACTTCGCCAGGAAGACAAGCACTTGGAAATGGAGAACCGCAAGCGAAGAATGACTACCCAACGGATCAATCCGGGAGCTTTTCCCAAAACTTGGATAAATCCATCATCGTCTCCCAAGTTTGAGCTGACAGAAGTAACCAAGAAGCCAGTAATGGTGAACCATCCCAACAGCCTGGCAATCAACAAAGTAGATCAGGGAGGGCCAACACAACAAAATTCAAAACCCCAGTCCAAACTCACATGTTATGAGTGCCATGGAATTGGACACTTCGCCAGAAATTGCCCCAAGAAGCAGCAGAATGCAAGTCCAAGTGTGAACAACTCCGAAGCCTTCCGCAATGCAGCAAGGAAGCCACAAAACTATGGCAAAGGACTCCTGAACACTATCAAGGCTCAAGACTTGCAGCATGGTACATTTGAGAAATAAATTGAAGGATCTATAACCTATTCTCTTGCCAGCCTTTCCAAATCTCGGGGTCGAGATTCTTTTTAAGGGGGGTAGATTTGTAACGCCCTGCTCTCCTTCCTCCTCCCACGCGCCGCCGCCCAATAACCCCCGCCCTTCCCGCAACCGCCGTCGCCACAAGAATCGCCAAGATGAGCTGTCGGCCACCGCGCCGCCTTCCGCCCTTTATAAAACCCCCTCGAGGGCCCCTCTCTCCGTGCCCTCCCTCTCTCCCTCCGCTCTCCTCCCTCTCCGGCGCCACCGCCACCGCCGCTGTCTTCCTCGGCTCCGAGAGCCCGAGAGGCCGCCAAATTGTGCCCCTCCGCCCGGCCACCGGCTCCGCTGGCCACGCCACATCGGCAGCGCTCCGCCGCCCTTCTTCCTCTCGCGCTGCACCGCCGACCGCCCACGCTACGGGGCGCGCGGCGATGTACGCGACGGTCGCATGGACCCGATCCCACGCGCAAGGCCCTGTGTTAGTAAAAAAAATGTTTTTAAAAATCATTTATGACGTCAGCGCTGACGTCATAAATCGGTTTTCTTTTTAAAAATCTTTTCAAAAACCCGAAAAATGGCCGCTGATGTCAGCATGACGCGGTAATTTGGATTTTCTTTTAAAAATGATTTAAAAATTCTAGAAAATCCGTTTTATTCGTTTTTAAACTTCTGGGAGCCCGTTTTTGCCCGTTCGAACTCCGTTTGGCTCTGTTCTTCTTTCTAAATTCATTAAAAATATTAAATCTTAGTTTAGTGCTAGTTTGATTTTCAAATTTGAATTCATTTGAATTTTATTTGATTTTGGGTGCTTTTTACGCGTAGATTACGGAGAGTCCGAGGAGTTCCCGAACAACGATTTCAAGCAGCAACTCGTCGAACCAGGCAAGTCACACCCCCTTGACCATGTTGCTCCCAGTTTATGAACTTGTATGTTGTATTTAAAATTATTGCATGCTTATTTGTTATAGACATTAATTTTTGACCTAGTTTTAAAAGATAGTTATGACCATGATTGATGTGCCACCCTTGACATTTAAATTCCGATATCCTTGTAACCTTAGGAAAAATATGATTTATGACTATGGTAATATTTAGACATTGCTTAGATATGCTTAGAACTGAACTTCGGAAGTTTTGGGGAATTTTATGCCAAAATGATGACATGTTCAAATGGAAACTTATGATGATCAATGTTAGTAATAGTGTGGAGATAGTATGGTTAAAATGAAAATGACTTAGACCGGGCGAGAATTGGTTGGAAAGTGGTGAGGTCATGGTTTTGGGTTTGTGGACAGTCTCGCCTAGTCAATTAAGGACCGGTCTGAGTCTCGCTGAATGTAAAGCCTAACCGTACTACCACGAGTCTGGAATGGGACAGACCTGGCTATCCTTATTTAATCATTTCATGGACAGTCATGCCATATGGGGGTAGTGGTGTGGTGAAAGCGAGATGCTGCCACTCTGGCGCAAGAGGGGGCTTCTGAATAGAGGGAGTCTTTCAGCGGTGAAACCTTAGCGGGTATGACTCCATGTATGATTTATTAATGGGGCCTTGTCATGATTTTCTCTGTCACTCACCAAAGGAAGTGTGCTGACACTAAGGGAAATATTATGTCTTGTGGGTAAAGTTGTACAACCTCTGCAGAGTGTCAAACTAATCGATTAGTCGCGCCCGCGGATATGGGCATGCCGAGCAAGCCATTCTCAGATTAGACTTTAGTAAATTAAAATTTGATTTCCAGAAAATGATGATTGGATGGAGGGAGTCCAGCATGGGTATAACTTAGCCAAATCCAGGAGAGATTCCTGAGTTAAATTGTATAGATTTGATTTTTAGAATAAAGTATGCCTTTTAAAATTATTGAAAATGTTATTAAACTGTTGCTTTGTGCTTAAACAAACCGTATTGCCATCCTTTGATTACCCGTACATTTATATTGCATTTCCGGTGTGGTTTGCTGAGTACGTATGTACTCACCCTTACTTAATTTACCACTTCAGAGGAGGAGTACCACGATGGTGAGGATCAGTTGGACTAGGTCGCGTCCCCAGTCGATTGCCTGTGGCAAATTAATTGGGCTCTATTTATTATTCTTTAATTCCGCTGTTTCATTTATTCGTTTATTTATTCGTTGGCCTGCGCGCCATTTCATTTGTAACTTTGGATATTTATCTTTAATAAAGAACGACGGATATGCTATGGTTTCATTTCTACTGTGTGTACTAACATTTTCTGGACTAGTACAGAATACACAGAGGATTTCAAAGGTGTTATTCCGGGGTCCGACACATGCTGAGTTGAATGAGAAGACAACCAAATACCCATATTTTGCATCTGCAGATGCAAATCTCTTTGGATACAGCCAACCAAACAGCCCAAAGCGTTGACACGAAAGCTGTGTGTCATCAACTCTCGTTCCTTCAGCCAAGTTGCCAGATTATCACCGTGCACACCGATGAGCGCACGGTTCCAAAGTGCTGTGGTCCGTGGGCATAGATTCTTCCAACTGTAGAATGGAACGAGGTATTGTACCAGAATTTAACCAGGGAAAGCCAGGAAAAAACCACTTGCTCGGGCAGGCATGCACGAAACACTAAAGATAAGCATACAGGCGTTGGTGACCTCTCTCAGTTTGCCTGTCAGTACTCAGTACGCGTGTGATAAGTTAAACCTCATCCTTAGATGCGATTGCAAATCCGAAAATATTCTCCCAGCAGCGAGTTGGTGAATAGACGGTCCCAACGTACGATAACGAGTAAATTTCGCAAAATTGTAGATTTTTTTTTATAAATTAACAGAAAACTGCGTATTTTAGCTCTAATTTCATAGAACTTTAGTTCTTAAGAGTGCTCACGTGAGGCTGTTACGTGGGTTCATACGGTTAGACCAACTACAAGAAACAATTAATTATAAAATCTGCAGTTCCATGACATAATTTCTTCTAAACTATGTAGTTCGGTAAAATATGAGATAAATCCTGTAATTTTCTAATAGTTTATAAAAACACTGGTAGTTTCATGAAATTAACTCTAAAATAATTGACTGAGGAAGACTATGTAACTTCAAGATGTTACGAAGTATGCCTGCGCCACTTGGGGAGCGGTGAATTGATGAGATAAGGCCACAAAGTGCGTGTGCATTGAGGATTTTTTTTTTTGAAATTATCATTTTTTATTTATGAAATATAAAAATATATTGCAAAAATTTATTTTTGCAAAAATGACCATCTGTCGCGCCACGGTGGCGCTACAAGACATCAATCGCGCCACCGACGCAACAAGAAATCAATCGCTGGGCCGTGCCGCGACAAGCGTTTCAATCGCGAATTGCTGCCGTGACAGACTTTTCAGTCGCAAATTGCTGCCGCGATAGAGCGTTGGCGTGGTGGCGCGGTAGCAGCGTCGTTCGGCCGGTCCGAGAAAGAAAAGGGAGAGTGGGCGGCGGCAGAGAAAGAAAAGAAAGAAGAGAAGAGCGTCGGCCAAAAGAAGAGAAGAAAGAAGAAAGAAGAGAAGAAAGAGAGTGGGAAGAGGAGAAGAAAGAGGAAGCCGTGGCTGAAGTGGAAGGAGAGAAGAGAGAAGGAAGAGGAAGCAATACTTCGTTCGTTCTTCATTCATCAGTTAGTAATTTATATAATTTTTTCGTCAGAATAATTGATATGTAGTTAGAAAAAAATCTAGGTAGTCTCAAAAAACTATTAGGGGTAGTCAAAAAATGTAGTACCTAATTAATTATATTTTACGCATATATAATTGATATTTAGATAGAAAAAATATAAGTAGTCTCAGAAAATTTTTATCACGTGTCATCGGTACGTGACTAGGGGGTGGTTCCACGGTGGCGTTAGAACGTCTACCGCGGTAGCGAAAAACGCCTACGGCGCATCGTTTAAGTTGCCACAACGCATCAATTTAAGTTGCCACGGCAGAGTTTCGGAGGGAAATTTGGCGGTGTTGCCGTTTGCCGATGCTGACGGCCGGCGACCAGAACGACTAGTGTCGCGGTGGCCTCAGAACGGTTTCAATTGCCACGGCGGGGTTTCGATAGGAAACGTTGGCAGCGTGAAAACGGCTGATGCGGCAGCAAAAATGCCAACGGCGTGTCGGTTTAAGTTGCCACGGTGGGGTTTCGGCGGGAAATTTGGCGGCGTTGCCATTTGCCGATGTCGACATTCAGCGGCCAGAACGACTATTGCTGTGATGGCCTCAGAACGGTTTCAGTTGCCACGGCGGAGTTTCGATGGGAAATGTTGGTAGCGTGAGAACGGCTGACGCAGCAACTAAAAACGCCAACGACGCATCGGTTTAAGTTGCCACGATGGAGTTTTGGCGAAAAATTTGGCGATGTTGCCGTTTGCCGATGTTGATGTTCGGCGGCTAGAACGACTAGCACCGCGGTGGCCTCAGAACAGTTTTAGTTGCCACATTGGGGTTTCGACGGAAAACGTTGGCAGTGTGAGAATGGTTGATGCGGTAGCAAAAAAACACCAATGGTGCGTTGGTTTAAGTTGCCGCAGTGGGGTTTCGGTGGGAAATTTGGCGGCGTTGCTGTTTGCTGATGCCGACGTTCGGTGGCTAAAACGACTAGCGCCGCGGTGGCCTCAGAACGGTTTCAGTTGCCATGGTGGGGTTTCACCAGAAAACGTTGGCAGCTTGAGAACAGTTGACGTGGTAGCAAAAAACACCAACGGCGTGTCAGATTAAGTTGCCACGGCGGGGTTTCGACGGGAAATTTGGCGGCATTGCCGTTTGCCGATGCCGACGTTTAGCAGCTAGAACGACTAGTTACTTGTTGGTATGGATCATTTATGTATGTACACAAATGTAACATCCCAATTTTTGAGCTTTTGCATAGTTTCAAAGTCAAAAAGAACCAATCGGATTTTCCCGAATTAATTCTAGATTAATTTGAATTTTCTAAATACCAAAAGTTTTTGTTAGGTTCCTTGTGCTTCAAGGAATTTTTCTGTATGTTTTGGGATTTTTCTGAATTTATTTGCTATTTATTCAAATTTATTTACTTTTATTTGAAACTCTGGAATTTTCTTATTTTGGAAAGTGTTTTTAAATTCCAAAACCTTTGTGGGCCGAATCCCTCCCGGCTCGGCCCAGTCCGCCAGCCGCCACACGTCGCCGCCTCAGCCGCTCCCGCAGCCCGCTCAGCCCACGCTAGCCCGCTCCCGGGCCAGCTGCCGTCGGGCGATGCCCTAACCCTAGCTGCGTGTTGGCGTCCGTGCCGCGTAGCCGCCGCGTCCTCGAGCCTTTAAAAGCCGCCGCCGAGTCCCGTACGAGGTTTCCCACCTCGCGCCGCCTCCAACACCCCACTTCACGCACGCCGAGACGCCTCCGTCACCTCGCAATTCCGCGCCAGAGAGCGACCACCGTGGAAGCATCTTCCTCACTGTCGATCTCCTCCTCCGGTCCATCTTCGTCGCAGCCGTGTGTTCCCCCAAGTGCGCTGGGTCATCCTCTTCCGGATCCCTAAGGTTTGGTGCCTGATCTGGCCACTACTCACCGGTTGCTGTGTCATCTTCTCCACGGCCGGCAAAACGCCGTCGTGGTTTGCGCTGCCGGAGGTCCCGCCCAAGCACGAGCTGACGTGGTCGCCGCGTGTACATCCATGTCAGCCGCCACGTCCACAACCTCACCTGCGTGTCTGCCACGTCAGCGCCCGCGTGTCGCTCACACTGTTCCCGTCAGCCTAGTCCACCGTAAACCCTAGCCAGCCGTGGACTTGGTCCATAGACCAAGGGTCCCACCTGTCCGCCTCTCGGGATTAATTTTAATTAATTTCCAAAAAGAATATTCCCAGAATATTCTCTGTTTTTCATTTTCTCTCCCGCGGGAACTTCTGGAAGCCTGTTCTCCCTCATACGAACTCCGTTTGAACCCGTTCAAATTTCTAAAAATTTGTAAAATCAAGCTCTACGTTCCAGAGACATTTATTTTAATTTTTGGTACTGTTTACTTTCTGTTTTGTTATATATTTGTTTTCATTGCATTCTTTTCCAGTAGACGTTGATTCCCAGGGAGTGAGCGCAGGATTCGGAGACCAAGATTCAGCAATTGCAGTTGATCAACAAGGCAAGTCGTAGTCCTTGACCATGTTGGACTTATGTTTGCAAAAGTATTTTTGTTTCATACAATTGCATGCTATTTGTTTACAAGTATTATTTACGGGAATAGTTAAATACCTGATTGCCATTATGACACCTTGACTCATTGAAATGCCATGTATCCATTGTCACCCTAGGTTGGGTCATTTACTAGTTGGACATGATTGTAGTACCAACATTGGGTTATCGTAACTATGCTTAGACATGCTTAGTTGTACTATGGGTTCTTGTCACATGATGAATTAATAATATTGACTTAATGAGATATGGAATCGTGGCGGCTAGCCACTGTTGTAAAATTTGTTGTACCATGGCGAGGTGTGTCATTGGAAATGGTTATACAAAATTGTTTTCATCGGGCAAGTGATCGTGCAGTAAAGGGGGTGCTGTTAGCACATTTGGGATGTGGTTGTCTTGCCTAAGTATACTTAAGGACTTAATCTTGTGCGCCATTGAACTAGGCCTAACCTTACAACCACATGTCTGGTGACAGACCTGGCTGATTAATTTGCAATGTCTAAATTTGAGTACTGTTATGGTTGTGTGGGTTCCGGGATAGACGGGTAGACTCACAAGGCGCAAGAGGGGGCCCTGAGGGGTGAAACCTTAGCTGGCAGCACTGGGTTTATACAGAGCATTGTAAAGGCCTTGTCGTGATCTCTCTGCCACACACCAAAGGAAGTGTGTTAATCGCGTGGCATTAAAGAGATGATCATGTCTTGTGGGTAAAGCTGTACAACCTCTGCAGAGTGTATGTTAAACTATTCGAATAGCCGTGCCCGCGGTCATGGACGTGCCTGGGGATTTCACACGGGGTATAGTGATTTCAGAAAATGTGGAAGGATGGTATTGTTAGAAGTGAACGGGGAGTTCACTATTGTTTTCGATGACAAATTATTAATGCTGTTGAGTTCAATGGTTGATGGTGATCTAGTTGGTGACGGGTGATGCCTCACCAACCTTGTGTTGTTGTTTACCATTGATTTACCGGTTATTATTATCTTTGTTAAATATGCTTTGAATCTATTTATTGTATTTATCATCAAGTTATTGCTTTCTACAAAATAACCATATGACTATCCTTTGTCAAGCCGTACATTATTTGCATCATTCTCTATGGCTTGCTGAGTACTTTTGTACTCACGGCTTTACGCCTTTGTTGATCAGTTGTTGAGGAAGAACAGGGAAACACTGAGTTCTACCAGGAGGAGTATTATGAAGACTACGTGAACTAGGATGGCGCTCCCCAGACGATTGCCTGTGGCATGTCGTATGGCCCAAGTTATTTTGTTTCCGCTGCAAGAGTTTTATTTGTTTCATAAGCCCTTAAGGCACAGTTATGTAAACTTGACCATAAGGTCTGTTGTTACTATTTGCTACTTTCTTAGTTAATTCGATGTATGGAATGATATGTCAATTTTGTTGCCACTGTGTGCACTAGCGTGATCCTGGACTAGTGCAGTATACATAGAGGGTTTTGGATTTGCAAATCCGGGTCCCGACAACAAATAATGTCGGTATGTTAGATCCTATTTTCCCCAACGAAATAGTTAGTTGTTGGCAATAAGGAATAAACAAGGTGGCAACTACGGTTAGAAAAAATTACATGTAGACATAATTTCTCAAATGTAAATAACTCTATTACTGTGGCCATTATTTCATATCTCAAATATTACTTGCGCATGTTATAAAATATTACTTTCGTATTTGAGTAGGTATGTCTGCTATGGGTGCATGCAAAGTGTTTTACGGTGAAGGAGAAGTTCAGGAGGGGCCATATGGGGTTGATTTGAGTAGTTTTCAGCAGTGTATTTTGTACCATCAGAATTTGGATGACATGAGTTTTGAAGATTTGTGTGGGTGGCTTTGTCACAGTCTTTCATTGAATCATGTGGTGCATGACGTGAACATTAAATGCTTGTGGCCGAGAGGTACACAGGACTCGGTATGGGTGCTTAGACCGTTGGAGCGGTCTCAGTCTTGGAGGAACTACGTCAATTTATCAAGACGGCGTGGTTGGGGTTTCGTCCTCTTTGTGCAGGCGATGGTCAAAACAGACTTGCCAAGTGATGAAACCTTTATCGTGGTGCAGGCAGAAAGTGAGGCGGAAATTCATGAGAATACACTACTACAAAACTGCACATAGGAGACGCCTATCAGTGGCGGTTTGTTTGGAACCGCCACTAATAGAAATATCAGTGGCGGTTTTTTAGCTCAAACCGGTGCCAGATCATCGATGGCGGTTTTATTTCGAATCGCCACAGATAACCGAGTATCGATGGCGGTTTTGGTTAGAACCGCCATCGATATTTCGAGCACTATCGATGGCGGTTCTAACCACAAACCGCCATCGATACTCGATTATCTGTGGCGGTTCGGAATAAAACCGCCATCGATACTTGGGAACTATTTGTGGCGGTTCAATGTAAAAACCGTCACTGATAATGGGCGTATTTGTGGCGGTTTTATGTTAGAACCGTCGCAGATACTGTTATCTGTGGCGGTTTTTTGATAGAACCGCCACTGATAACTATAGTTACCTAATTTGAGTGCTCTAAATTTCAACTAAGTGCTTGATTTTACCATGACATGGGTACTTCAAATTTCAACTAAGTACTTGATTTTACCGTGACATGGATACTTCAAACCTCAACTAAGTGCTTGATTTTACCATGACATGGATACTTCAAACCTCAACTAAGTGCTTGATTTTACCATGACATGGATACTTCAAACCTCAACTAAGTGCTCTATTTTACCATGACATGGATGCTTCAAACTTCAAATTGGGAGCACTTAGTTAAAATTGGGAGCACCCATGTCATAGTAAAATCAAAGCACTTAGTTGAGGTTTGAAGTATCCATGTCATAGTAAAATCAAACACTTAGTTGAGGTTTGAAGTATCCATGTCATGGTAAAATCAAGCACTTAGTTGAAATTTGAAGTACCCATGTCATGGTAAAATCGAGCACTTAGTTAAAATAGAGCATGACAAATTCAGAGTATGAGAATACTAAAATTAGTGTTCGGGTCCTTTGTGGGGTTAAGGGGAGGGGGACACGTTATATTTCAAATGTGATCATACCAACACTACGGTACTAGATCACATAAGAACTCTGAAGTTAAGCGTGCTTGGGCTGGAGTAGTACTAGGATGGGTAACCTCTCGGGAAGTGCTTGTATTTGCATTAAAATCGGTGGTAGAACTCATTAGTTAAGCGTGCTTAGGTGAGAGTATTACTAATTAGGATGGGTGAGGGGTGACCTCTTAGAAAATATCTTCATTTTGTGTTAAAACTGCCGGAATATTAAATATAATTATTTGTGGCGGTTTTTCTTCAGAACCGCCACAAATAATGCATTATCAGTGACGGTTTTTCTTTGGAACCGCCACTGATAATATTATCAGTAGCGGTTCAAAACCGCCAATTATCAGTGGCACTATATCAGTGGCGGTTCAAAAAACCGCCACTGATGGCAGTTACGAACCGCCACTGATGTCTGATTTTCTAGCAGTGATATTCAGTCATGTGCTGCACCGACGGGACAAGCAGATGAAGGGAAGGAGTTGGAAGGTTTAGTTGATGTGCTAGAGCAAGACGATGAGCGAGCGCCAGAGGAAGAAGAGGCATTAGCGATGGAGGAACATGATGAATCTTCCTCGAACGATGATGGAAATACGTCCGTAGAGGTGCCCGCTACTTGGAATAGGGGCGAAGAGCAAGACCTAGTAGTTGACGATGCCCATGACTCGACATGTGAGTACTGACCAACTGAGGTTCGCGTGCACGCAATGTACGCGGAGAAGTCCGCTTTGCAGGATGCTATAAGAATTTGGGCGATGAGCTTGCAACTGATGGTGAGAGTTGTGAAATCCAATAAAGACTGTTACACGGTCAATTGTGAAAATGTAGAATATGGTTGGCATGTTCATGCCCACAAGCCTAAGTATGAGTTGAACTGGGTTGTCATGAAGGTGGTGCAGCACAGTTGTGTTCTGAGCAATGTAACATTGAGACATCATAACCTCACATCCTCTTTCATCGCGATATGATGTATGGAGAGATTGTCGAGAAGATTGACATGGAGGCACATCACATAGTACTTGCCATGAAGAACAGATATAAATACCAAATCAGCTATGCTAAAGCATGGGGGCGAAGCAGAATGCATTGGAGAAGCACTTTGGGATCTTTGAGGCATCTTATGACAACCTTCTCCGGCTACTGACCGTCCTGAAGGAAAGAAACACTGGGACATATACTGCTGCACTTGGGCCATGTGTGGAGGTTTTCAGGCATTGTCGCCTAGTCATGTGCATGGACGGGACTATTGTCGGGACCCGAATTTGCAAATCCGGACCCTCTGTGTATTCAGCACTAGTCCAGGAACGCGCTAGTGCACACAGTCTTAACATTGGTAAATATCACAATCATACTCAACGAAATAATAAAGTACCATAAATAGTTAACCAAACGGGTTGCTCGACCTTAGGGTCAAGTTACAAATATATGCCACGCAGGGTGAAAACTCAATAAGAGAGAAATAACTGCAGCGGAAAAATAAGATAACTTCGTGGCGCCATCCAGTATACCACAGACAACTGACTGGGCTCGCTCCCTAGTTAGTCGGTTCATCTGGGAGCTCCTCCTCCAAAGCTGGTGTAGATTCTCCTTCAACTGGTGTTGTATTGTGGCAAGGGTGAGTACTTGGTACTCAGCAAGTCATGCACAGAATGCAGCTAATATACTACATGCATGGCTTAGTACAAGGGGGTAGCTCAGGGTATAATTGCAGTAAAACAGCATTTGACAAGTAGCATAAGTAGATTCGAAAGTAGTAGAAACAGGTATAAGATCAATAACTTTTCCAGCAAATAAATAAACATCTTTCCCAATTCTAATCCACATTTCCATCAACATCATTATTAAACCAACCAGACCCTCCAAGTCCAAGTTATTTTCAAGAGAATCTAACCCTTGACTGTAATTCCCGAGCGATGTCCAATACCGCGGACGCGGATATTCGAATAGATTTTACACTCTGCAGAGGTTATGCACTTTACCCACAAGATACAGTCAAACACCACAAAGGCGAGTGTCCGTAACAAAGTCTTTCGGAAACTTCTAACAGCACAAGTGGTCCTCTCCGGTGATTGCACACTAACCCTTCCCTTAGCGAAGGCGAAGTTTAGGCCAATCCACCGTTAGATGGGTACCTGGCCGCAGCCCCGGTACGCTCCCCCGTACAACTACGCAAAAGGTGTAGTTGATATCCTGAGGTCCCACAGGTACGTTATTAGTAACTTAATCAACTAGGTCCGTCCCATTACAGACATGTGGTTGCACGTTTGACTCAGTTCAAAGGCTTGCAAGGTTAAGTCCTTAGGGTGACCAGGGCAAGACTACCCGAAGAACCAAAACAACGTTCCCGGTGCCACAACAGGCCCACCCGATCATTCTTGCCACATGCCCCGGTCGAAAACTATTTATCAAACCCCTAGTTGATTACCATGCACCACGTGCCATCAACATCACAACACATGATACCTTTCCAAAACAGGTTCAATATATCATTAAGTCAACATTAACATTTGATTGTCCAAAATCATGTCATGAGCACGCGTGTGTCTAAGCAATATACTACAACGATCTAAATTCCCATGTTGGCAATTTAATAATGTCCAACTATTTAAACCTCAACTAGGGTGACAAGGGGTCATGGCACATATTTAATTAACCAAGGTGTCATACAGCAATTTGGCATTTATCTAATATCCCATAATTAAATAAAGCATTTTCTCATTAAACTTGCATGCAATAATTTAAACCAAAATAATTTGAAAATGGGATCAACATGGTCAAAGCACAACTTGCCTTCAAAGAGTACTTGTTCTTGGTCCTGAGCTGGCTCCTGGGTCAACACTTCACCTTCGAAGCCTTCGGGCACTTCAACGTCTACTCGTAAAGCGTGCAAATAGCAATAGATAAATAAACAGTAGACAAAAAGTATCCAAACATCCAAATAAAGTTCACAAACAGAGAGAGCATAATTTTATGAATTTTTAGAAACTGGAATCGTCAAATTCGGAGTTTAGATGCAAAAGTTATAATCGTTTAAAGTTTAAAGAAAACATTAATTAAATAAAAATAGAGAAATATTCATAATCAAAAATTAATTAAAATTCATATTTGAGTAGGTCTCATTTTTTATGAAAATTTAGAAATTTGAATCACTCAAATCGGAGTTGAAACGCAAAAGTTATAAGCGTTTGAAGTTTGAATCCATTTTTGAAATCAATAATCCGAATTAATAAATCATTTTGTTTTTCGGAAATCAATTTATTGCGTCAGCATGACACGTGGACCAATCGGGAGCCGCCACGTCGCCTCCGGTCCATGGACCCAGCGCACGGCGCGGCTTGGTCCACCGTGGACCCGGTCCACGGCGCATGTGTCACTGACACGCGGGACCCATACTGACGTTAACGGTGACGTCAGCACGACTCGGCCGAGGACGGCTGACACGCGGGCCCCACCGTGATGTCAGCGGTGACGTCATGGTGCGGTTGGTTGGGCCGCTGACACGCGGGCCCCACGCTGACGTCAGCGGTGACCGGGAGGCGACCGCGCTGACCGCGGCGGTCAGACTTTCGCCCACGTGGCTAGATCTCGGCCGTTGATTTGAAAATCAACGGCCCAGATCGGATCTGGTTTAACACATTAGGAAACTACTCGGCTGATAAGGACCGTTCGATCTTGATCGGACGGTCAAGATCTAATCTAACGCTATCACGTGGGTTAACGCTAGCCATTTGATCTAGATCTAACGGCTGAGATTGGATCTAGTACGGTGCAGTTAAGGCTACGCGGCACAATCTAAACCGTTGGATCTAGATCCAACGGTTGGAAATAGATCTAGAGGTTAGCACGTGGATCTCACCGGGGGTGACGTGGACGATCCTGGGCCCTCGGATCTGGATCGGGCGGCTGAGGGAGTTCGGGGTCCGGCGATGGCTTGCGGCGGAGTTGGTTCGCCGGAGACGGGGACGGTGACACGCCCGACGGCGTTTGGGCGTGATTCCGGCGAAGTGAAAGGTCTCCTCCGACGCGGCTGGTCCTTGCGGTTCCGGATCTGGGCTCAACGGCGGCGAAGGACGGCGGCGGAATCGACGAAAAACCGCGGCGGAGCGCTAGACCAACTACGGCGAGCTCTAGCGGGTAAACGGCGGCGGCTCAAGCGACGTGAGCTAGGGCACGGGTGCGCACGGGAAAGGGGGTCCCGACACGGGTGGCGGCGCATTAAATAGCCCCTCGACGTCCGTGATATGCGCGGAAAACGAGGACCCACGCACGGGCGGCGGCGGAGTCCGGCGGCAACACGGAGAGCGTGACATGGCACACTCTCGGCCGTTGGATCGAGATCCAACGGTCGCGAGGTTGGGCTCGGGTCCGGCTCGGTGATCTGGCTGGCTTGGTCGGAGTCGGGCTCGGGTGACGTGGCTCAATCTCAGACGGTCGAGAGGGTTAGGGTTAGGTTGGGTTCGAGTCAGACTCGGACTCGAGTCAGACTCGGGCTCGGTCGGTGGAACAGTAAAACCAACTCGATTTTCAGCGATTAAATAATCCAATTAATTCCCAGAAATTCATTTAATTCATTAAAAATAGCAAAACACTCAGAAAAATTCCAGAAAAATTCTAGAAAATATTTTGGAACATTTAGTACTCAAATAAAATATTTCCAACAAAATTTTATTTGCAAAGTTAAATTCTATAATTATTTCAAAAGGGAATAAATTCAAATAAATCCCAAATAAATTCCAGAAAATTCTAAAAATTCACCAAAGTGCCAAATCACACTTGAATTTAAGAAAAGCAAAATTTTGGGGTGTTAAAACAATCCTCACTAGCAAGTACAAGGGCCAAATCTTGATGGCCATTGGTGTGGACAGAAACAATCAAATACTTCCGATAGCCTTCGTTTTTGTGGAGGGTGAAAATTACGAAAGTTGGTTGTGGTTCTTCAAGAAACTAAAGATCAGTGTTGTGAAGGATAGGCCGAGTGTGTGCATAATACATGATCACCATGCTGGGCTGATGAAAGCAATAGAGAAGATGCAAGAAGATGTGGAAGAGCCCTTTCCGTGGATGGATTTGTAGAACCGGTGGTGCATGTGACACATGGGGGCTAACCTATTCAAATATTTCAAAAATAAGAAGTTGATGAACCTATTCAAGAGGTTGTGTAAGCAAAATCAGCAGAGAAAGTTTGATGCAATCCGGGAGAAGCTTGACGAGTTCACTAGCAAGCAGATACGTGACGGAGAGAGATAAGACGGGGGCAGTAGTTCAGAGTCACCGCAGCATTTGCAGCCCTTACCGGACATTGACCCACCAAACATCAAAAGGAGCTTTCGAGAAACATCAAGTGTTTCTCACACTAGATCGAGTCTGAACCAGTTGAGAAGTGGGCACTGTTGCATGACACAAATGGGGCAAGGTACGGAGTGATGACAACCAACATGGTCGAGGTATACAACTGGGTAATAAGGGGTCTTCGTGGCATGCCCCTTGTTGCTATCGTCGAAGGTGTACTATAAGGTACAGTAAGGTATTTTCAGGAACAACACACCGCGGCAGTGTTGCATGCAAGTACCATTCAAAGTCCCTACTGCAGCGTCATTACGGCTTGGATGGCGAAGAAGGTTGAGAAGGCCCTCCTACACTCGGTCGTCATCATGGGTACCACGGAGTTACGATTTGAGTCAACACTGAGAAATATAGAGGGGTTGGGAATGGCAAGTGGAAGAATCACCCATGAAGTGAGCCTGGGGTATGGTATGGACGACATGCGCACCTGCACTTGCCGAAAGTTGTACCTTCTGCATAAACCATATTCGCATGTCTTGGCAGCCTGCGGGCAGATTCAGCTGAGTAATGTATAGTTCGTTTCTCCGTACTACATGTCGGAGACGGTTGTTCAAACATGATCCGGTGAACTACATGGGTTTCATGTCGCCGAAAACTTCACTGAAATTGATCATGACACGCAGATGGGTCCCTGACATTAACAGAGTCAAGGGTGGGAAAGGTCGTCGCCAAACGCGCCGCATCCACAATGACATGGACGAGTCCGAGGTGGGAGGCCCTGTCCGGAGGTGTGTCATATGTGGAGAATATGGTCACAGGAATAATGTAACACCCCAAAATTTTGCTTTTCTTAAATTCATGTGTGATTTGGCACTTTGGTGAATTTTTGGAATTTTCTGGAATTTATTTGGATTTATTTGGAATTTATTTGAATTTATTCCATTTTGAAATAATTAAAGAATTTAATTTTGCAAATAAAATTTTGTTGGAAATATTTTATTTGAGTCCAAAATGATCCAAAATATTTTCCAGAATTTTTCTGGAATTTTTCTGAGTCATTTGCTATTTTTAATGAATTAAATGAATTACTGGGAATTATTTTAAATATTAAATCGCTGGAAATCCAACTCGGGTCGAGTACTGTTCATCCGACCGAGTCGGAACCCGAGTCGGACTCGAGTCCGACCCGAGCCAGTTGACTCGATCAAACCAGCTCAAAACCCTAATCAATCCCAACCGTTGGATCAAGATCCAACGGCTGAGATCCGCCCGTACCGGTTCGAGCCGTATCCGGCCCGGATCCGATCGCGCCCGTGCGATCGTGGCCGTTGATCGTGCCACGTGGACGGCTGAGCGTCATCGTCTCCGCCGAGTCCGAGCCGGACTCCGCCGCCGCGCCCGCCGCCGTGTAGAATTAGGTTTCCGTCTCGGGCACGAACGCCGAGGCTATTTAAAGCCCTGGTCACGCCCCGAGGTTGCCCTCATCCTTGCGCACCCGTTTCCCCGAGCCATCTCGCCTGAGCCGCCGCCGCTTATTCGCGGCGAGCTCGCCAGTAGTTGAGCGCCACTCCGCCAGTTTTTGCTCGATTCCGCCGTCGTCCGTCGTCTTCCGCCGAGAAGGAGCCCAGATCCGGAATCCGTGGACGAGACGCACCGAAGGAGGACTCATCTCGCCGAGCAACCCCAAACGCCATCGGGCTCGTCGTCGTTCGCCTCCGGTGGCTGCAGCACCGCTGTCGCCATCACCCTCGCGAAGCTCGTGGACCGTCCGATCTTGATCGTGGCGGTTGAGGTGAGTTCACGTGTTCCAAACCCGGTTAGATTCGGACCGTTGGATCAAGAGCCAACGGTTCACAATCGCCACGTGCCGTAGTAGTGATTATTATAGGATTAGATCTGGACCGTCCGATCTAGATCGAATGGCCCACGATCATCGAGTAGATTCAACGCGTTAACCCTGGATCTAATCGCGACCGTTGAATTTCAAATCAACGGCCGGGATTGCGCCACGTGTCGGGAAGCCTCGACCGTCGCGGTCGGCCGCCCACGCTGGCGTGTGACGCTGACACGCGGGGCCCGCGTGTCAGAGGGCCCGCATGTCAGCGGCTGACCCAGCCAAGCGCTGACGTCAGCGATGACGTCACCCGAGTGGGCCCACATGTCAGCGACACGTAGAGTCGTGGACCGAGTCCACGGTAGACCCGAGCCGAGCGTGGACCAAGTCCATGGACCGGCTGACGTCAGCCAACCAATCAGAGGCTGCCACGTGTCCATGCTGACGCAATAATTAATTTCCGAAAAAGAAAATGATTTATTAATTCGAAATAATGATTTCAGATTTTGTTTCAAACTTCAAACGCTTATAACTTTTGCGTTTCAACTCCGATTTGAGTGATTCAAATTTCTAAATTTGTATAAAATTGAGATCTACCTAAATATGAATTTTATTTAATTTTTGGACTAAAGTTTTTCTCTGTAAAATTATTTAATTGATTATTTAAACTTTAAATAATCATAACTTTTGCGTCTTAACTCCAAATTTGACGATTCCAGTTTCTAAAAATCCATAAAATTTTGTTCTCTCTGGTTATGGATTTTATTTGGATGTTTGGAAACTTTTTGCCTATTGTTTATTTGTGTATTTGCTATTTGCACGCTTTACGAGTAGACGTTGAAGTGCCGGAAGGATTCGAAGGAGAAGTATTGACTCAGGATCCAACTCAAGACCAAGAGCAAGTACTTTTTGAAGGCAAGTTGTGCTTTGACCATGTTGATCCTATTTCGAAATCTATTTTGATTTAAACTATTGCATGCTAGTTCAATTAGAAAAATACTTTGCTTAAACATGGGGATTGGATAAATACCAATTTGCTGTATGACACCTTGATTATCTAAGTATGTGCCATGATCCCTTGTCACCCTAGTTGTGGATTACTAGTTGGACATTATTAAATCGCCAACATGGGTTTAGACCGTTGTAGTACACTGCTTAGACCTGCTACGTGCTCATGACATGATTTTGGACAATCAAATGTTAATATTGACTTAATGATATATTGAACCTGTTTTGGAAAGGTATCATGTGATGTTGATGGCACGTGGTGCATGGTAATCAACTGGGGTTTGATAAACAGTTTTCGACCGGGGCATGTGGCAAGAGTAATCGGGTGGGCGCGTTGGGGCCTTGGGGATGTTGATTGGGTTCTGCGGGTAGTCTTGCCCTGGTCACCCTAAGGACTTAACCTTGCAAGCCTTTGAACTGGTCTAACGTGCAACCACATGTCTCGTAATGGGACGGACCTAGTTGATTAAGTTGCTAATAACGCACTGTGGGACCTCGGAGGTCAACTACACCCTTTGTGTAAGTTATGCGGGAGCGTCTGGAAGTGAGGCCAGGTACCCATCTAACGGTTGATTGGCCTAGACTTCGCCTTAGCGAAGGGAAGGGTTAGTGCGCAATAACCGGGGAGGACCACTTGTATTGTTAGAGGTTTCCGAAAGACTTTGTTACGGGAACTCGCCTTTGTGGTGTTTGACTGTATCTTGTGGGTAAAGTGCATAACCTCTGCAGAGTTTAGAATCTATTCGAATAGCCGTGTCCGCGGTATTGGACATCGCTCGGGAATTACAGTCAAGGGTTAGATTTTCTCAAAAATAACTTTGGTTTGAAAGGTTGGGCTGGACTAATAATGAAGTTGATGGAAATGTGGATTAGGATGGGAAAAATGTTTATTAAACTTCTTGAAAAGTTATTTATGCTTTACTTATTTCTACTGCTTTCGAATCTACTTATATTACTTGTCCAAAGCTTTTTACTGCAAATATACCTTGAGTTATTCCTTTGTACCAAGCCATGCATATAGTATATTAGCTTTGCATTACATGCATGACTTGCTGAGTACCAAGTACTCACCCTTGCCTCAATACAACACCAGTTGAAGAGGAGACTACACCAGCTTTGGAGGACGAACTCCAAGAGGATCCGTCTACTTAGGGAAGCGAGCCCAGTCAGTTGCCTGTGGTATACTGGATGGAGCCACGATGTTACCTTATTTGATTTTCCGCTGCTATTATTTCTCTTTTTAATAAGTATCGTCCTGCGAGGCGTACATTTGTGACTTGACCATAAGGTTGAGTAACCAGTTTGGTTATTTAAATAAAGTACTTTGATAGTATCGATTGGTATGATTGTGATATTTACCGATGTTAAGACTGTGTGCACTAGCGCGTTCCTGGACTAGTGCTGAATACACAGAGGGTCCGGATTTGCAAATTCGGGGTCCCGACAGAGGTGGTATCAGAGCCATACTTGACCGTAGGCTCAACCCTAAGCTAGAATGGTCGTAGTGAGGATAAAACCTATTTTCTAAAAGCTAAAAGTTTGTCAAGATAAGAAATGACATCTCGACTTATCCTCTTCTCTCTTTTCTTGTCTCTTGCTGAAATTTTTCCTTACCTTGTCACAATTTAAAAATTCCGAGTTCTTACGTAAAGCACTCTTGTGACAGATGGAGGAAGAGTTCAACTACGTTGATCTGGGAGTTGGTCACGTTGCAGAACTTTGGCATATGCTACAGACTCTCGGAGATTTTGAGAAGCCCCAATACCAAGTGGAAGTGATCAGACAAGCGGGATTGATCAAGGCTTGTGACGTGAGGATTGAGGTACCTGCTAGGAAAAAGGGCCCAGGCAATCGCCCGATACACTTTGACCGCCAGGAGATCTACAATGCGAGATGGGTATCCAAGAAGTATCACGACGAGCAATACGGCACATTACCCGTATTCACGCCAGAGAGTTGGAGAGCACGGTGTTCCGTTATCACCCGCGCAGTGATAACCTTCTGGACCCGAAGGAGATTCAGGATGAGGATGCCACGGTTACACAGTTGGCACGATTTATTGTCGCCCAGGAGGATGTACTAGATAATACAAGCAAGGAGCTACAGAAGGCCCGCAAGGAGATCACGACAGAGAAGAACAGATGGCGGGAAGCTCAAGAGTATGTGGCACACCTTCTGCGAAGGATTGACGAGTTGGAGATGACTTTATGCGGACTGCACCCGAGCCGATTACTCGAGCTACACGAGCGAGATCCAGAGGAGTCGATCTCGATGAGGACATCGCTTCTTCGACTACCACAGATGACACGATTCTTTGGACATGGCAATCGTTTCGCGCCTATGCCGCAAAGATCCGCACTCCAGGCCGTGGAGGTTTTCGATGAGTGAGCATAGGTTCTATAGTGAGACTCCTTCGCCGAGTCGAGTCATAGAATAAAGAGTCACCCTTTAGGCGTTAGACTCCAGAGTTAGTTCGATTTGGATTTGCTTTGTTTGTCGAGTGTGCAAGATGTGTTGCAAGGCCCTTAGGCATTGTAAGCGACCATACCAAGTTATTAATAATAAAGTTGGACCTTAAGGTTACACCTTTCGCCCGCATAAGTTCCATATTACTTGTCTATTCTTGTTTCCCTCTCATCTCTAAACCTAGAGCAAATCGACAGATGGTGAACACCATGAAACTTTGGAAGCAATGGAAGTGGTTCTCGCCCGGCAGAAAACCCCAATGATGGAGCACCAGCACCACCACCGGATGTGCAGAATTTCGGAGCTTTTCTCGCTGCTCAGACTCAGTTGATGCATGCTATGATGCAACAAATGCAACACGCCATCGCTCGTGCCATCGCTAATCAAGTTAATCAGGGCCACGCCGTAATACAAGACTGCCGAGTTCATGAGGACTCACCCACCCACTTTCTCTCGGGAATGCCAATCCATTGGAGGCCGATGATTGGTTAAGATCAATCGAGAGGAAGCTACACATAGCTCAATGCATAGGAAATGAGAAGGTACTCTACGCTTCTCATCGGTTGGAAGGAACATGGCCAGAATGGTGGGAGAATTTACGTGCCACGCAAGAGAACCCTCAAGATATCACTTGGGAAGAGTTCACGGTTGCATTCGACAAGTATCACGTGCCTGAAGGAATCATGGACCTTAAGAAGGAGGAGTTCAGAGCATTAAAGCAAGGTAATCAGCCGGTGGTCGACTACGAACAAGTTCACACAGCTAGCACGCTACGCACTGAGGATGTAGCGACAGATAAATCCAGGCAGCCTCGTTTTATGAAGGGACTCAACTCGGGATTGCAAGTAGGATTGATCACCCACACCTTTCCAGATTTCCAAGAGTTGGTGAATAAGGCGCTTATTCTTGAGGACAAAGCGCAAGGAACCGGATGAGAACAGAAGCGCAGGATGCAACAGCAAGGATCACGCCAGTGGAACGCAATAAACGGCTTGAGAGTTGCACCAAATCAATTCTTGATTCCAACCACGAATGCAACAAGGACACCATCCTCAAAGACCAAGACCTGTCAATCAAAACTACTGCACTTCAGCCCCCGCTAGAAACGCTACTCGTGCAACAAGAAGGAACAGTGAGACGCCGCTACAATCGCAACGAGCCGTGACACTTTGCCAACAGCTTGTCCAAAGAAGACAGCAGGAGTGACTCGGTTCGCTTCAATCTAGGAACCACCCCAACTAGGACGCCAAAGATCAGGAGCCACACCCTGCATCGTGGTGAGAGGCCGAGTCAACCATGTCACCGCAGATGCACTACAGAATGCTACGGACGTCGTACTGGGTAAGTTACTTGTTAACTCAGTACCTGCAACGGTTTTGTTTGACTCTGGAGCTTCGCATTCGTTTGTTTCGCAAGGCTTTGCTACTAGAAATGATTTGGGGATTGCAAGACTTAGATGCATGCTTTTAGTTCAAACCCCTGGTTCCGAACTCCGAACGAAAGTAGGATGTTCCGGGGTGAGAATACTAATAGGTGGAATAGAATTCCTAGCAAACCTTATAATTTTGGAGACCCAGACCTTAGACGTCATATTGGGAATGGATTGGTTATCCAAGCACAAGGCCGTATTGGATTGTGGACGAAGGACTATCTCAGTTGAGAGCCCGTGTGGGAAGAAAGTGGAATTTCAAGCCACTGCAGTTAGAGATGGACAGTTGATGGTTAACAGTACCAAGGCAATCAGCATAGAGGATGTCTCCGTAGTGAATGAGTACCCAGATGTTTTTCCTGAAGATCTACCTGGTATGCCGCCAGACAGGGACATAGAGTTTGTGATAGAGCTTGTACTGCACAAAGACCGATAGCAAAGAGACCCTATCGGATGTCTACCGAGGAGTTGGTAGAGATGAAGAAACAGCTAGAAGAGTTAATGGAGAAAGGGTTTATCGAGGCCAGGCTCGTCGCCGTGGGGAGCACCAGTTTTGTTTGTCAAGAAAAAGGACGGAAGTTTCAGGATGTGCATCGACTATCGTGCGCTCAATGAAGTCACCGTGAAGAATAAGTATCCGCTACCCAGGATTGATGATTTGTTTGATCAGCTGAGAGGAGCCGGAGTTTTCTCCAAGATTGATCCGAGATCGGGATACCATCGATTGAAGATCCGATCGAAGATATTCAAGAAATGCATTCTCGTCAAGATATGGACATTACGAGTTCTGATTATGTCCTTTGGATCGATTTAATGCGCCACTTATTTCATGAATATGATGAATAAGGTGTTCATGGAATATTTGGACAAGTTTGTCGTCGTGTTCATAGACGATATCCTAATCTACTCCAAGACAGAGGATGAACATGCCGAACACTTAAGGCGAGTTTTGGAAAAGCCGAGGAACAAAGAACTTTTCGCCAAGTTCAACAAGTGTGATTTTTGGAAGGACAAGGTGGAGTTTCTTGGACATGTAATGACCGCATGAAGGAGTCGCCAGTAGATCCAAGCAAAGTAGAAGGCGTGTTACATTGGGAGCGACCAAAGACGGTGACCCAGATTCGGAGTTTCCTTGGAATGGCAGGATACTACCGCCGCTTCATCGAAGGCTTCTCGACAATTGCGAAACCTCTTACGCAATTGTCAAGAAGGAAAAGAAGTTTGCATGGACGCGGAGAATGTGAGAAAGGATTTCAGGAGCTGAAGAAGCGATTGACATCAGACCGGTGTTAGTTCTACCGGATGTTGCTCAAAGCTTCGATATTTATTGTGACGCATCGCGCCAAGGACTTGGATGTGTCTTGTCTGAGAATGGAAAGGTCGCCGCTTATGCATCAAGGCGATTGAGGCCGCATGAGGAAAATTATCCGACACATGACTTAGAGTTAGGCTGCCGTAGTGCAAGCTTTGAAGATATGGCGTCACTATATGAATGGAAAAAGATGTGAAGAATATACTGACAATAAGATCCTTAAGTACATAATCACCCAGTCGGATCTGAATATGAGTCATAGGAGATGGTTAGAGTTGATCAAGGACTATAATGTTGGAATCCATTACCATCAGGAAGGCCAACGTAGTAGCCGATGCTCTGAGTCGGAAAAGCCATACCGTGAGTGCGTTGCTAGCCACAAGTCAGGATGAGTTATGTGAGGATTTTCAAAAGATGAAGATTGAGGTTGTACCTAGCGGATTCTTGGCCGCCTTGGAAGTAAAGCCTACTTTAGAGGACCAGATCCGAGAAGGACAGAAGGATGATGACAAGATCCGCAGGATTAAGTCCATCAAGGAGGAAGGCAAGGCAGAAGACTTCAAGTTGGATGAGCAAGGCACGTTATGGATGAAGGATCGGATTTGTGTGCCTAACAAGAAGGAGTTAAAGCAACTGATTCTGGAAGAAGCCCATGACTCCAAGTATTCAATTCATCCTGGAAGCGCCAAGATGTATCAGGATCTGAAGGAGAGATTCTCGGTGGCCGAGTATGAAACGTGAAGTTGCCGAGCATGTTGCATTGTGCGGCGTATGCCGAGAGAGTCAAGGCAATGCATCGAGACCAGCAGGATTGCTACAACCGCTGAAAATACTCGAGTGGAAGTGGGAGGAAATCGGAATGGATTTCATTACGGTTTGTCGAAGACTCAAGGAGGTTATGACTCCATATGGGTTATAGTGGATCGCTTGACTAAAGTAGCCCATTTTATCCCCGTGAAGACCACTTACTCGGGAGATAAATTAGCGTAATTGTACATGATCAGGATTGTCTGCTTGCACGGAGTGCCAAAGAGGATTGTATCAGACAGAGGTACCCAATTTACCTCAAGGTTACGGAATAAGTTGCATGAAGCCATGGGAACCCGTTTGAACTTCAAGATCTGACTTATCATCCACAGACGGATGGACAGACCGAAAGAGTCAACCAGATTCTGGAGGATATGTTGAGAGCTTGTGCATTAGCTTATGCTACCTCTTGGGATAAGAGTTTGCCGTATGCCGAGTTCGATTACAACAATAGTTATCGAGGCTAGTTCTGAGATGTCACCTTTTGAGGCCTTTGTATGGTCGACCTGTCGGACGCCATTGAATTGGAATGAGGCCGTGGCGCCGTGTCTTCGGACCTGATATTCTTCAAGAGGCCGAAGAGCAGATCGCCATGATTAGGGAAAGGTTGAAGATCGCCCAATCTCGGCAGAAGAGTTATGCTGACAATCGTCGCCGAGATTTGAGTTTTGAACCAGAAGACTTTGTATACCTCAGAGTTACGCCTCTCAGGGGAGTTAAGAGGTTCCATGCCAAAGGGAAACTTGCACCCCGTTATGTTGGACCATTCAAGATTTTGAGCCGCAGAGGCGAAGTTGCTTATCAGCTGGAGTTGCCGCAGTCGTTAGCAGGAGTGCATGACGTATTCCATGTGTCCCAGTTGAAGAAGTGTCTCCGAGTTCCTGAGGAACAGACACCGCTAGAGTTAATTGAGTTGCAAAAGGACTTGACTTATAAGGAGCATCCCGTGAGGATTTTGGACACTATGAATCGAGAAACTAGAAACAAGTCAACCCGTTTCTGTAGAGTTCAGTGGAGCAACCATGAAGAAAGCGAAGCGACTTGGGAGCGCGAAGAGGATTTGAAGAAAGAGTTTCCAAACCTATTCCTTTAGTAAGCCCTGAATCTCGGGGACGAGATTCTATTAAGGGGGGGAGGTTTGTAACACCCCAAAATTTTGCTTTTCTTAAATTCATGTGTGATTTGGCACTTTGGTGAATTTTTGGAATTTTCTGGAATTTATTTGGATTTATTTGGAATTTATTTGAATTTATTCCATTTTGAAATAATTAAAGAATTTAATTTTGCAAATAAAATTTTGTTGGAAATATTTTATTTGAGTCCAAAATGATCCAAAATATTTTCGAATTTTTCGGAATTTTTCTCGAGTCATTTGCTATTTTTAATGAATTAAATGAATTATCGGGAATTATTTTAAATATTAAATCATTGGAAATCCAACTCGGTCGAGTCTTGTTCATCCGATCGAAGTCGGAACCCGAAGTCGGACTCGAGTCCGACCCGAGCGATTGACTCGATCAAACCGGCTCAAAACCTAATCAATCCCAACCGTTGGATCAAGATCCAACGGTGAGATCCGCCCGTCTGCGGTTCGAGCCGTATCCGGCCGGATCCGATCGCGCCCGGCGATCGTGGCCGTTGATCGTGCCACATGGGCCGGTGGCGTCATCGTCCGCCGAGTCCGAAGCCGGACTCCGCCGCGCCCGCCGCCGTGTAGAATTAGGTTTCCGTCTCGGCACGAACGCCGAGGCTATTTAAAGCCACAGTCACGCCCGAGGTTGCCCTCATCCTTGCGCACCCGTTTCCCGAGCCATCTCGCTCGAGCCGCCGTTTGCCCGGCGAGCTCGCCGTAGTTAGCGCCACTCCGCCGCGGTTTTGCTCGATTCGCCGCCGTCCGTCGTCTTCCGCCGAAGGAGCCCAGATCCGGAATCCGTGACGAGAGACGCACCCGAAGGAGGACTCATCTCGCCGAGCAACCCCGAACGCCATCGGGCTCGTCGTCGTTCTCGTCTCCGGTGGCTGCAGCACCGCCGTGTCGCCATCACCCTCGCGAGCTCTGTGGACCGTCCGATCTTGATCGTGCGGGTGAGGTGAGTTCACGTGTTCCAAACCCGGTTAGATTCGGGACCGTTGGATCAAGATCCAGCGGTTCACAATCGCCACGCGTCGTAGTAGTGATTATTATAGGATTAGATCTGGACCGTCCGATCTAGATCGAGCGGCCCACGATCATCGAGTAGATTCAGCGTTAACCCTGGATCTAATCGCGGCCGCTGAATTTCAAATCAACGGCCGAATGCGCCACGTGTCGGGAAGCCTGACCGCCGCGATCGCCGGCCCACGCAGCTGGCAGGTGACGCTGACACGCGGGGCCCGCGTGTCAGAGGGCCCGCATGTCAGCGGCTGACCCAGCCAAGCGCTGACGTCAGTGATGACGTCACCCGAGTGGGCCCACATGTCAGCGACACGTAGAGTCGTGGACCGAGTCCACGGTAGACCCGAGCCGAGCGTGGACCAAGTCCATGGACCGGCTGACGTCAGCCAACCAATCAGAGGCTGCCACGTGTCCATGATGACGCCAATAATTAATTTCGAAAAGAAAATGATTTATTAATTCGAAATAATGATTTCAGATTTTGTTTCAAACTTCAAACGCTTATAACTTTTGCGTTTCAACTCCGATTTGAGTGATTCAAATTTCTAAATTTGTATAAAATTGAGATCTACCTAAATATGAATTTTATTTAATTTTTGGACTAAAGTTTTTCTCTGTAAAATTATTTAATTGATTATTTAAACTTTAAATAATCATAACTTTTGCGTCTTAACTCCAAATTTGATGATTCCAGTTTCTAAAAATCCATAAAATTATGTTCTCTCTGGTTATGGATTTTATTTGGATGTTTGGACACTTTTTGCCTATTGTTTATTTGTGTATTTGCTATTTGCACGCTTTACGAGTAGACGTTGAAGTCTGGGAAGGATTCGAAGGAGAAGTATTGACTCAGGATCCAACTCAAGACCAAGAGCAAGTACTTTTTGAAGGCAAGTTGTGCTTTGACCATGTTGATCCTATTTGAAATCTATTTTGATTTAAACTATTGCATGCTAGTTCAATTAAAAAAATACAATGCTTTAACATGGGGATTAGATAAAAACCAATAATCTGTAAAACACCTTGATTATATAAGTAAGTGCCATGATCCCTTGTCACCCTAGTTGTGGATTACTAGTTGGACATTATTAAATCGCCAACATGGGTTTAGACCGTTTGTAGTACCTTGCTTAGACACACTTTCACGTGCTCATGACATGATTTTGGACAATCAAATGTTAATATTGACTTAATGATATATTGAACCTGTTTTGGAAAGGTATGATGTGTTGTTGATTGCACGTGGTGCTTGGTAATCAAGCGGGGTTTGATAAACGATTTTCGGCCAGGGCATGTGGCAAGAGTAATTAGGTGGGCCAGTTGTGGCATTGGGGATGTTGATTTGGTTCTTGGGTAGTCTTGCCCTGGTCACCCTAAGGACTTAACCTTGCAAGCCTTTGAACTGGGTCTAACGTGCAACCACATGTCTGTAATGGGACGGACCTAGTTGATTAAGTTGCTAATAACGCACTGTGGGACCTCGGAGGTCAACTACACCCTTTGTGTAAGTTGTGCAGGGGGGAGCGTCTGGGTGAGGCAGTACCCATCTAACAGTTGATTGGCCTAGACTTCGCCTTAGCGAAGGGAAGGGTTAGTGCGCAATAACCGGGGAGGACCACTTGTATTGTTAGAGGTTTAGAAAGACTTTGTTACGGGAACTCGCCTTTGTGGTGTTTGATTGTATCTTGTGGGTAAAGTGCATAACCTCTGCAGAGTTTAGAATCTATTCGAATAGCCGTGTCCGCGGTATTGGACATCGCCAGGAATTACTGATCAAGGGTTAGATTTTCTCAAAAATAACTTTGGTTTGAAAGGTTGGGTTTGGACTAATAATGAAGTTGATGGAAATGTGGATTAGGATGGGAAAGATGTTTACCAAACTTCTTGAAAAGTTATTTATGTTTTACTTATTTCTACTGCTTCGAATCTACTTATATTACTTGTCCAAAGCTTTTCTTGCAAATATACCTTGAGTTATTCCTTTGTACCAAGCCATGCATATAGTATATTAGCTTTGCGTGCATTGCATGACTTGTCGAGTACCAAGTACTCACCCTTGCCTCAATACAACACCAGTTGAAGAGGAGACTACACCAGCTTTGGAGGAGGAACTCCAAGAGGATCCGTCTACTTAGGGAAGCGAGCCCAGTCAGTTGCCTGTGGTATACTGGATGGAGCCACGATGTTACCTTATTTGATTTTCCGCTGCTATTATTTCTCTTTTTAATAAGTATCGTCCTGCGAGGCGTACATTTGTGACTTGATCATAAGGTTGAGTAACCAGTTTGGTTATTTAAATAAAGTACTTTGATAGTATCGATTGGTATGATTGTGATATTTACCGATGTTAAGACTGTGTGCACTAGCGCGTTCCTGGACTAGTGCTGAATACACAGAGGGTCCGGATTTGCAAATTCGGGGTCCCGACAAATAACACATATCGTGGGAAGAACATTTCAGGTGGAGGCTCTTGACGTACATTCCTGTAAGGCGTGTTGCCATGTTCGGGAGTTCCTTCCCTTTGTATAGAATGTAATAATCGTACAGTTCCCTTACGCGTGTATGTTAAGTTCTTACGGTTTTTAGATGAGTGGTCGGATTTCATTTGTCAAAATTGTTATGAACTCGTGTATGTCATGCTTCGAAAGCGATCAATTGTATTGTGAGAAGAAGTGTGTTCACAAGTATGTTCTATTTCCATCGTATGATTGGTATTGCTTTTTTTTTTCGTTACTGCTCGTACAATATTGCTTGTTTTTTTGTATGTTCTGTTTCCGTCGTATGTTTGGTATTGCTTGTTTCTTCGTTTAACATAATGTCTCCCTTTTATCACACGAATAGAAATTATTAAATTGTTTGTTGTGCGTAGGTATGGCGGCTGTGGGCGGCTGTGGGCGACCGTGGCGATTGGCCGTACGGCCTTCTAGATCGCCACTTAGATGCACGCCACCGTGGATACTTACACGCTACTAATGGAGTGGACGTGGAACCTGGTGTCTTGTCCACACGGACTCCAGCACGTGCCTAGGGTCTTGACAGACGCTGGTTACTGAGGTATGTAAGCGTATCAAATTTTATCGTACTTAGTAGGTCGTAACACGTTGTGCCCAAACTTGTTATTTATTGTTGCAGGTTGGAGGCGGCGGGATTACTTCCCCTTGCGCGGATGGTGGAGGGCACATAGGAGGACATCGTCAATGGTCGGGATGGTGAGGTTAGGGTCATGGAGAGATCCCGACGCTTTCCCTTCGACCGATCCCTCCTTACTGCCCTCGTGGACCGCTGGCGGCCGGAGATGCATACCTTCCACTTACCCTGCGGAGAGATGGAGCCGACTCTACAGGATGTTTCGATGCTGATCAGTCTTCCGATCGCTGGTCAGGAAGTTGTGCCAAAGGAGGTGGATGACTACTGGCACGATAATCTTTTTGCTAGGTTTGCAGCAGTCCTCCTCCCTGCACATGGAGGCCAACTGCAGTACGCCCCGCTAAACCCACGACAGAAGCATGGTCCTACTCTCACGTGGCTTCGCCAGTTCGAGGTATGTGTTGTCGTGGTTTAAAATTGGTACAAATTAATTTATCGGTGTAACCAACAAACTTTTCTTCTTACAGGTTATTAGGATGGCTGGGGACGCCGTGGAGTACCAGGTGAGCCGACACCTGGAGGCTTACCTTTTGTGGTTGTTAGGGTGGGTGATGTTCACCACCACCCATGGAGACAACGTCGATGCTAGGCTCGTTCTGATCGCACGGGCCATTGCTAACGCTGCTCCCAGCGAGGTACCTCAGTACAGTTGGGGGTCAGCTATACTTTGTGCCACCTACCGGGGTCTGTGTGACCCGTGCCTCAGGACACGCCTCGGTTCGATCCTCTCTGGGTGCCCACTCCTGCTCATGCTTTAGTCATTCGAGCGCTTCCAAATCTGACGACCATGGGTTAAGGACCGAGTGTACGGCCCAGAGTTCTACAGTGACATGGATGTGGACCGCCCTATGGTGGGCTCCCTTTGGTGCCGCAAACGAGTACATAAATGTTTTTTGTACTATGCAATATCGCATTCCTGCCTCTTTTGTACTTACTTTTTGTTAGTACCTTCTTTAGCCACAGTGGGCTAGTCTGCAGGTACGGAGTGTGTACGCACACTTCACGGAGGCATTCAACCTTTTGCGGGCCGAGCGTGTGTGGTGGGAGACTTATACCTTACCGGACGTCATGGAGCGCGCACCGCACGGTTTGTCCATCCTTTGCGCATGAGATCTTCCGTACTCGATCACACGGCAGAAGCTTGTGTTCGATGTCTATGTTGAGGATTACTTAGTTCATCGGGTAATGAGGCAGATCGAACTCAAGCAGGAGGTCCCTGTTCCGCGCGGCGTGCCGGTTGTCGGGACTCGAATGTGCAAATCTGGACCCTTTGTGTTTTCCGCACTAGTCCAGGATCACGCTAGTGCACACAGTCTCAACATCGATGAATACCACAATCATACATAGTGGAATAATGAATAAAGTCTTTATTATAACAAAAGCGGTTGAGTTAACCTTATGGTTAACTTACAAAGATAAGCCTCGCAGGGCAAAGTCTTAAATAAATAAACTTGCGGCAGAAAATAGATAAACTCGTGGCGCCAACCAATATCCCACAGGCAACTGACTGGACTCGCTCCTTAGTTCGCTGGCTCCTCCTGGAACTCCTCCTCCAACGCTGGCGTCGATTCTTCCTAAACTTATGGGTGTGTTGCGGCAAGGGTGAGCACTTTAAAGCACTCAGCAAGTTATGCACAGCATGCAAGCTACTACTACATGCATGGCTTATTCCAACGACAGGCTGAATGGTTATTTTGCAATAAGCAACATTCACAATTATTCATAGTAGATGGAAAAGCGGTAAAACGATAAGGATATTAATAACTTTCACAATAAATTTTTTAAGTAAAGCATTTATCATCATGTAACACCCCAATTTTTGCTTTTCTTGAATTCAAAGTGTATTTGTGAATTTTGGGAATTTATTTGGATTTAATTTGGATTTAAGTCATTTACTTTATTATTTAAATGTTTAAAAAGTTTTAAATAAATTTTTGTTGGAAATATTTTATTTGAGTCCAAAATGCTCCAAAATATTTTCCAACATTTTTCGGGAATTTTTCTGAGCATTTTACTATTTTTTCCCGAGTTATTTGGATTTCTGGTAATTAATTTATTATGTAATCGCTGGAAATTAGCCGGCCGGTCGGCTACTGTTCCTCCGATCGAGCCAGATCGGCGCCACTTGACCCAACCAAACCACGTTCGAAACCCAACTGTCGGATCGCGATCCAACGATCCGAATTCAGCCGTGACGCGCGTACGCGGCCGCCGGATGGTGCCACGTGTGCGGCCCAGATTTTGTCGTCCTCCCCGAGTCCTGCTCAGACTATGCCACCGCGGAGCCGGCGCGTTTGTTAGGGTTTTCGATTTGTGCGCGAACGCCAGCGCTATTTAAAGCGTGGGTCGTCGTCCGAGGTTCTCCGTTTGCCCGCACGCACTTTGCCCTAGGTCTTAGCCCCAGAGCCGCCGTCATCCACGCGCGATTGCTCGCCGAAGTTAGTCTAGGGTTTGCTGCGATTTCTGTCGTTTTACAGCGCTGGCCGCCGTCCTCCGCCGCGTTCGAGCCCAGATCTAGCACCGTCGGGTCGAGGCGCTTCGGGCCGGACCTTTCCCCTCGCCGGAACGGCCCCGAAACGTCGCACCCGTGGTCGTCTTCCCCGGCTCCGATCAAGTCGCTCCGCCGCGCCACCATCGTCAACCGCGAGCTTTCCTAGCCATCCGATCAAGATCCGACCGTCGCGGTGAGTTCACGTGCGCCCTAATTCCTGTAGAAACCAGATTATATCTCGACCATTAGATCCAGATCGTAGGGCTGGTGTTTAGCCACGTAGCCTGTACTGACGCGCTTAGGAATTGCACCGTAGCCGTTCGATCATGACCCAACGTTTGTGATGCACCCACGTGTCATAGCCCGGGTCATGCCACGTCACCGGTATTTCGCCGCAGCGTGGGATTGATCCGAGCCATTGAATTTTGAATGGACGGGCGGGATCTCGCCAAACCCGGACCAACCAGCGTGTGCCACATAGCTGTAACCGAGCCGCCGAGTGAGCGCGCACGTGGCCGCTGACATGCGGGGCCCACATGTTAGCCGCATCGAGCCCGTGCACCGCGTCCACCGTGAACCGAGCCGAGCCGTGTGTCGGGTCCATAGACTCGAGGCCACGTGTTAGCTCCCGATTGGGCCACGTGTCCCATGACGTCATGCTGATGTCATCAGGGGACCTGCCATGGGATGACGTCAGTAGTGACACGTGTCGGCTTGTGATTGGTCCATGTGTCAGTGATGACGTCATAATTAATTTCCGAATAAAAATTAATTTATTAATCCGGTTTATTCTTTTTAAATATATTTTCAAACTTCAAATGCTTATAACTTTTGCGTTTTAACTTCGATTTGAGCGATTCCAATTTCTAAATTTTTATAAAATTGAGCTCTATTTAATAATGAATTTTATTTGAATTTTTGAATCTTGTTTGCTTGCTGTTTATTTATTTATTGCTATTTATGCACGTTACGAGTAGACGTTGAAGTGCCCGAATGCTTCGAAGGTGAAGTTTTGACCCAGGATCCAGCTCAAGACCAAGAATAAGTACTTTTTGAAGGCAAGTTATGCTTTGGTCATGTTGTTCCCACTTTCGAAATTTATTTTGATTCAATTTATTGCATGCTAATTTAATTAGAGAATGCTTTAATTATTTCTGGGAATTAGTTAAATGCCAACTTTGTTGTATGCCACCTTGACATAATTAATTGTATGCCCTGAGCCATTGTCACCCTAGTTGTGGATTATTTAGTTTGACATTAATAATTTTGCCAACGTGGGTTAATTAGACCGTGTAGTATGCTTAGCCCTGCCATGTAGTCATGACATGATTTTGGATAATCAAATATTAATGATGGCTTAATGAGATATGGAACATGCTTTGATGAAGTGTCATGCGTTGTTGATGATGATGTTGATCGCACGTGGTGCATGGTAATCAACTGGGGTTTGAAAAAAATGCTTTAGACTGGGGCAAGTGGCAAGTTTGATCAGGTGGGCCAGGATTGGTATCGGGAAAGTCGTTTTGGTTCTTTGGGTAGTCTTGCCCTAGTCAATTATGGACTTAACCTTGCAAGCCTTTGAACTGAGTCATTCATACAACCACAAGTCTGGAATGGGGCAGACCTAGCTGATTAATTTGTTGATTCTAAACTTTAGTACTATTGTGGTTGTGTGAGGCCCGGGTAGTGGTAACCAGTCCTCGCACGGGTGGCTCACATGGCGCAAGAGGGGGGTCCTGGATGTGGTAACCAGTCCCACCAGTGTTGAAACCTTAGTGAGTAGTACTAGGTTTAGATAGGCTTTGGAAAGGCTTTGTTACAGACACTCATCTTTGTGATGTTTGACTATATCTTGTAGGTAAAGTGTATAAACTCTTCAGAGTGTAAAATCTATTCGAATAGCCATGTCCGCGGCATTGGACATTACTCGGGGATTACAGTCAAGGGTTAGACTTTCATGAAAATAACTTGATTTGTGAAAGTACTTGGGTTTGGAACCGTGAATTGGACTTAGGATTGGGAAGTGCTTACTTGTTCAAGTGTTGTGAAAGTTATTCTAATTACTATTGTTTTACCGCTTTGCAATCTATTACTGTATTTATGAATGCTGTTTTACTGCAAATGAACCTGTTGGCCTTCCTTTGTAACAAGCCATGCATGAAGAATATTAGCTTGCATTCTGTGCATGACTTGCTGAGTACCAAGTACTCACCCCTTGCAACAATACAACCTCAGTTGAAGAAGAAGCGACGCCAGTCTTGTAAGAGGAGTTGCAGGAGGAGCCATCTAACTAGGGAGTGAGCCCAGTCAGTTGCCTGTGGCAAATTGGTGGGCGCCACGAAGTCTGTTTTATTTCCGCTGCTGTTATCTCTTTAAATAAGTTTTCGCCCTGCGAGGCGTACTTTTGTAACTCTTCCATAAGGGCGAGCAACCAGTTTGGTTAATTAATTAAAGTACTTTATTAATTCACTAAGTATGATTGTGATATGAACCGATGTTGAGACTGTGTGCACTAGCGTGATCCTGGACTAGTGCTGAATACACAGAGGGTCCGGATTTGCATATTCGAGTCCCGACACATCCTTTATCAGGTTCATCCTTTCCAAACCAAGTATCAACCAACCCAAGTTCAATTTTATGAAATTCTAACCCTTCACTGTAATCCCCGAGCATTGTCCAATACCGTGGACTCGACTATTCGAATAGTTTTGACACTCTGTAGAGGTTATACACTTTACCCACAAGATACAGTCGCTCACCACACAGGCGATTAATTGTAACAAAGTCTTTCGGAAGCTTCTAACTAAACAAGTGAACCTCTCCGGTATTGCCTTCACTATCACTCCCCTCACACAGAGCTGAAGTATAGGACTGACACAAACCGTTGGATGGGTACCAAGCCTCAACACAGGTACGCTCCCCCGTATAGTTACACCCCTATATAGCTATCACCCTAAGGTACCACATGCAAGTTATTAGTAACTTACTCAACTAGGTCTGTTCCATTCCAGACATGTGGTTGTATGAGCACCTCAGTTCAAAGGCTTGTAAGGTTAAGTCCTTAGATGACCGAGGCAAAACTTCCAACACTCAAATGGCATACAGCCCTCACATCCACTCTTCACCCATTGCTAGACAGGCCCACCTGGCACATAGCCTCTTGCCACTTGCCCCAGTCTAAATCATTTCCCACCCCAATAATTATTGTGCAACACATGCCAACAATAACTCAACATCTATGTAGACCCACACAAGCTTCTACATATCAACATCATCACGTGGCATCATCACACTAGTTCAAAATACATTCCATAGTCCATTAATCAGTATCATATTTGCATTCCAAAACTAAGTCAATGACACGAAGCATAGCTAAGCAAACTAATGTCGGTCTAAATAACCCATGTTGGTAATTTATTAATGTCCAACTATAATCCACAACCTAGTGTGACAAAATAAATGAGGGCATATAGTAATTAATCAAGGTGGCATAATTCAAGTGGGTATATAGCTATTCCCGAATTAATTGAAAGCAGTTTAATTTAAACTAGCATGCAGAAATTTAAAACAATATACATTTCAAAAATAGGATCAATATGGTCAAAGCATAACTTGCCTTGGAAAATGTCATATTCCTGGTCTTGGACTTGTTCTTGAGTCAACACCTCACCCTAGAAGCCTTCGGGCACTTCGATGTCTACGCGTAACGATTTGAAATAGCAATAAATAACCAAAATAGAGGACAACTCAAGTTTAAAAATTAAATAAAATTCACCATTAAATATATCTTAATTTTACAAATTTTTAGAAACTAGAATCACCTCAATCGGAGTTAAAACGCAAAAGTTATAGCGATTTGAAGTTTGAAAATTCATTTAAATGAATAAACCGAATTACTTCATTTATTTTTCTATTGAAAATTCGGAAATATGATGTCAGCATTGCGTCACGGACACATGGACCAATCAGAAGCAACCACGTCGGTCCGGCATATAGACTGGGTTCACGCCCTCGCTCGGTCCACTGTGAACCGGGTTCACAAGAACTGAATAGACGCTGATGTGTGGGTCCCACCCAGACGACGTCACGTTGACGCCACCGTGATGTCACGGTGGACGACACCCAAGTAGCTGGCTCGATTGAGATGCTTCGAAAACCGTGCCTACACGCGTCGCGCCCTGATTGGTTCGAGCACCAGTGCGATCCTGCGCATCCAAGTCTGATCCAACGGTCGAGATCACATCCGATGGGCGTTGAAGCCCGATGACGTGTTATGTCTTGAAGTTGAGCACGTGGCAACCTACGAGCCACTCGTTCTGGATCAAACAGTCCGGATCAACTAAAGCGGCTAATAAGCGAACTAATATCAACCACACATCACAGATCTAACGGTTTGAATGGGTTTGATCTAATTCCCTAGATTGCACCTACGTGGACAAATATAGGTCACTCAACCAAGATCCAATGGTCCGGATCTAACCCAATCCTATGGTCAAATAGTAATGAATCTACGGCACGAATCAAAATACGTGGCCTTACCTGGTCCCTCGGATCTGGATCAGATGGCTACGATGCTTTGCGAAGGTCCGATAGTGGTACGACAAGGAGCTTGGCCCGAGATGAGGATGATGACCAAGCCATTGGCGTTCTGGGCCTTTCTCGGCTAGATGAAATACCCAAGCGAATGCGCCTCGACGAGCTCTTCCCAAAACTGGGTCCGACGTTCACCGAGGGCAAAGGACGGCGGTGAAAATAGCAAAAGCTCGCGGTGGCGGTCCTCAACTTTGGCGACCAATTATCCTCAAGTAGTGGCGGTTCGGTCTCCAACACTCAGGGTTTTGTGCAAACCGCGGCGCGGCAAACACAGCTAAGTATTTAAAGCCCTCAACTGTCGTGCCTAGCACGGATTCTACTGCGCGCATAACGACCGTGGCAGAAACCGACGGGGATTTGGTGAACTGACGTGAAGGGATCGGGAGCGTCCACAAGGCAATGGTCCGACGATTCGAACACATGCACAACGTGGCTAAAATCCAACCGGCGGATCGGATCTCAACGGCTCAGATCTAGGGAGGGTTTAGGTAGCGCGGGTTTTGGGCCGTACAGCCCGATGGCCCACTGGGCTTCACTCGGTCTAGTAGGGTTTCGTCCTGAGTACTGCTCCGGGTTTTCTGGCGATTTAACAATTAAAATAATTCCATTAATTCAATTTATTTGAGAAAAAAAGCAAAAAGCTTAGAAAAATTCCAAATTTTTTTGGAAAATACTTTGAGACATTTTGAACTCAAATAAAATACTTCCAACAAAATTTTATATAAAACTTTTAAATATTTAATTAATTGAAGAAGGGACTTAATTCAAATTAAATCCAAATAAATCCAGATAAATTCTAGAAAATTTCAAAAATTCAAATAACTCAATAAATCCAATAAAATCAAAATTTGGGGTGTTACAAGCGTCCCCCCTTAATAGAATCTCGACCTCGAGATTCAGGGCTAATTAAGGAATAGGTCGGGGAACTCTTTCTTCAGATCTTTTTCGTGCTCCCAAGTGGCTTCACTTTCTGAGTGATTGCTCCACTGGACCCTACAGAAGCGGGTCGACTTGTTTCTTGTGTCCCGATCCATTGTGTTCAAAATTTTCATAGTGTGCTCTTTATAAGTCAGATCTTCTTGCAACTTGATCGACTCCCAAGGGGTTTGCTCCTCTGGCACTCGAAGGCACTTCTTCAATTGCGACACATGAAACACGTCATGCACTCCTACCAGTGACTGTGGTAATTCCAACTGGTAGGCGACTTCACCTCTGCGGCTCAAGATCTTGAATGGCCCGACATATCTCGGTGCTAGTTCCCCTTTGGCATGAAATCTTTTAACTCCCTTGAGGGGTGTAACTCTGAGATATACAAAAACTTCGGGTTCAAGGCTAAACTCTCTGCGATGATTATCCGCATAACTCTTCTGTCTTGATTGAGCGATCTTCAGTCTCTCCTTGATCATGGCTATTTGCTCTTCGGCTTCCTGGCGAATGTCTGGTCAAAAGACATGGCGTTCACCGGTCTCATTCTAATTCAATGGCGTTCGACAAGGTCGACCATACAAAGCTTCAAATGGTGACATCTGGAAACTCGCTTGATAGCTATTGTTATAGTTGAACTCAGCGTATGGCAAACACTTGTCCCATGAAGTAGCATAAGCTAGAGCACAAGCTCTCAACATATCCTCCAAAATCTGATTGACTCTTTCGGTCTGTCCATTTGTCTGCGGATGATACGCTGTACTGAAATTGAGACGGGTCCCCATGGCTTCATGCAACTTATTCCAGAACCTTGAGGTGAATTGGGTTCCTCTGTCCGATATGATCTTCCTCGGCACTCTATGCAAATAGACAATTCTTGACATGTATAGCTCTGCTAAGCGGTCTCCTGAATAAGTGGTCTTCATAGGTATAAAGTGAGAGACCTTGGTCAAATGATCCACTATAACCCATATGAAATCGTATCCACTCTGAGTTCTCGGTAAACCGGTAATGAAATCCATACCGATTTCATCCCATTTCCATTCGGGTATCTTCAGTGGCTGTAGTAATCTCGCTGGCCTCTGATGCATTGCTTTGACTCTTTGGCATATGTCACACAACGCAAAATGCTCGGCAACTTCACGCTTCATGCTCGGCCACCAAAATCTCTCCTTCAGGTCTTGATACATCTTGGCACTTCCCGAATGAATTGAGTACTTGGAATCATGTGCTTCTTCCAGAATCAACTGCTTCAGCTCCTTCTTATTCGGCACACAGATACGTTCTTTAATCCACAGTGTACCTTGCTCGTCCAGCCTAAAATCCTTCGCCTTGCCTTCCTTCATTTTAGACTTAATTCTCTTTATCTTGTCGTCATCCTTCTGACCTTCCCTGATCTGGTCTTCTAAGGTAGGCTTCACTTCCAAAGCTGCCAAAAATCCTTCTGGTACCACTTCCAGCTTCATTTTCTGAAAGTCCTTGCATAGCTCGGCCTGACTCCCTTCTGTTAGCATATTCACAGTGTGGCTTTTCCAACTCAAAGCGTCGGCCACCACGTTGGCCTTACCGGGATGGTAATGGATTCAGACGTTATAGTCCTTGATTAACTCCAACCATCTCCTCTGCCACATATTCAGATCCGACTGAGTGAAAATATGCTTAAGGCTCTTATGATCTATGTATACCTCACATCTATTTTCAATAAGATAGTGATGCCATAACTTTAAGGTATGCACTATGGCTGCTAACTCCCGGTCATGCGTCGGGTAATTCTCCTCATGCGGCATCAACTGCCTCGATGCATAAGTGACTATCTTTCTATTCTGCATCAATACGAATCCAAGTCCTTGACGCGATGCATCACAGTAAATGTCAAAACTCTGGTAGACATCTGGTAAGACTAACACCAGTGCTAATGTCAACCGCTTCTTCAGCTCTTGGAAGCTCTTCTCGCACTCAGGCATCCATGCAAATTTCTTCTCCTTCTTTAACAATTGCGTAAAGGGTTTAGCAATCGTCGAAAATCCTTCAATGAATCGACGGTAATATCCCGCCATTCCAAGGAAACTGCGGATCTGAGTCACCGTCTTCGGTTGCTCCTAATGCAATATTGCTTCCACTTTGCTCGGATCGACTGCAACTCCCTCGGCCGTCATCACGTGTCCAAGAAATTCCACTTTACTCTTCCAAATATCACACTTGCTGAACTTGGCAAATAATTGATGTTCTCTTAACTTCTTCAGAACTAGCCTCAGATGTCCAGCATGTTCCTCTCTAGTGATGGAGTAGACAAGGATGTCATCTAGGAACACGACGATAAACTTATCCAAGTACTCCATGAAAACTTTATTCATCATATTCATGAAGTATGCGGGTGCATTCGTCGGACCAAAAGACATAAATGCAAACTCATAATGTCCGTATCTCGACGAAAACGCGGTCTTCGATACGTCTTCGGATCAAATCTTCAGCTGATGATATCCTGATTGCAGATCAATCTTAGAGAAAACTCCAGTTCCTCTTAACTGATCAAACAAGTTATCGATCCTGGGTAGCAGGTACTTATTCTGTAACCATTTCATTTGGCGACTTAGGTATATTTCTGTAATCTTTATTTTTGGTATGTTATTTCTATAATTTTTTTCAAGTATTATTTTAAAAAAATTTGCGCTGTGCATATGCAGTAACTCCTCAAGTGTGATTTGCACGTGATTTACTTGTCTTAATGCATAGCCTTTTGTCTAGGTTATTACCATTTACCAAGGCATCTGCTGTGGTGCTGTGTACAGCTTCCAATGAAATAAGACTCGTAGAAAGTAAAATAGGTTACTCTTGCCATTTGATTTACATCCCAGAAGCTACAGTGAGATGAATCCTTTAGCCAAAAATAAGAAAAAAAAGGTAAATTTCACGAAGCTAGAGGTTTCTTACGCAAACTATCAAAACTACGTAATTTAATAACTATATCACAAAACTACATATTTAGAGACTAGTTGTATTGCAAAGCTATATATTTTAGAAATCTCATCGCACTTTCCCGTATCTATTTGATGCCATGGGCCCACTTAGCAGCCTCTGCAACACCTTCATGTCTCGTTACTAGGGATGAAAACGGTACGAAAACGGTCGGTAAATGACTGTTTCGTTTCCGTTTCCACAGTTTTTACTGGTAACGGAAACGAAAACGGAAACCCCGGAAACGGATACGGACACGGATAGTGACGGAAACGAAATCGGAACGGAACGGAACGGATACGGAAACGAAAGCGAAAAATTCCACAAAAACATAGTAGAGAATTACAATATACATGACCACAAGAACAATATAGCCCATTACACCTCTAAGGTGGACACAAAAATAGTGCTATGTTCACTGATATCACTAGAAAATTTTTCTTAAGTTTGTCAACTAATGGCACATTATTTGTCTCCCATATCAGATCATCATGTCCTCATCCATATAATTATCATTGATATCCTATTGCTCCACGAACTACAAAGGTTTAGCACCCTAAAATTTTTATATTATTATTCGATGTTCATTTATGATTTTTTGAGATTTATCTTGGATTTTTTGGAGTTTATAAATACTATTTTGCACTTTTTAGATTTATAAAATTAATTTATTTATAAAAAAATTATGCTGAAAATAATTTTTCTAGGTTCAAAATATTCCAAAGTATTTTTGAGAATTTTTGTGGAATTTTTTAACTCTATTTAGTATTTTATATAAAACTATTTGTATTTATGAAATTATTTTAATTCGAAAATAAATATAAACTCTCTTCTCATTTTTGGGCCAAGCCCATTTCCCTTTCCGGCCCGTTTCCGTTTTTAGTTTCCGATTTCACTTATACGGAATTTCCGTTTCCTTTTCCGTTTCCGTCGGAATTGGCTCTCCCGTTTCCGTTTCCGTTTCCGACAAAAAATTTCCGTTTCCGTTTCCGTACCGATATTTTCCGTTTTCGTTTCCGAAAAAGAGCTTCCATTTCCGTTTTTCTTCGGAACGGTCGGGAACTTTCCGTTCCGTTTTCACCCCTACTCGTTACAGGCTCTCAACATCACGTGTCACGTTGCAGCTACAGCCCACCGGGTTCGCATGACATGATTTCTAAAACCTGCAGCTTTTGGGATACATCTAGTCTTTAAATTTAGAGTTTCGCAAAATATTTTTTAAAATATGTAGTTTTCCTCTAGTTTGTACAATAAATCTATAGTTTCAGGAAATTTACTCTAGAAAAACCATGCATGGTACTCAAATTTAAAGCCTGAAGTTGTTCAGCAAATCGATCAAAAGAAGACTGTAATTCCCCTTCAACGGAGATTCTTCTACGCTTCTTTCTTCAGGCCTATAACAAAAACAGTAGAAGAGAACAACATCAAAGGCTTTGGCCGTGAAGTCCGGTGTCTTGTGGACGGACTCGCGGCTGAAGTACGTTGTGTATACCCTGGTGGATGATGCAACTTTTGTCAAGTCTGGATGAAGGATGCCTAATGTTTTTATTTTTTAAAAAAACTCATATTTAAGGGTGGCAATTAGCAACCAAGCCCAAACTCTAGCCGCAAAAATTTGAAAGGAGCCAACCATATTTTTCTGGAGCGATTACTGTACTAGCATCCTTATTTTTTTTAAAAAAAACCTAGCTCTAGTACGAAATAATTTTCAAAAATGACCCCTGACCCTAGGGTTCAACTTTTCGTTGAAAATCACTTGATTTTTTGCGAAATTCGCGTGTACCGCACCAGTTCGAAAAGAAATACCGTTTGGTTTACCGGTCAAGTTCAAATTCAAAAATATTTGAACAAATACCCAAAAATTCCCTAAAATTAGTATTAATAGTTTTATAACCTCTGGCGAGAATATTTTTTGAAAAAAATGAAGTTTGAAGACGTTTTTCAGCCATTCAAAATGTAGAAATTAGAAAGAAAAAAAAAAGAAATTAGAAGTATTTTTAGTAGCAATATTTGTTCAAATATGTCAAGTAGCAATATTTACTTCAGCATGTTTTAGTAACAATATTTGTTCAATTATATTTAGTTGCAATATTTGTTAAAGTATATTTAGTACCAATATTTTTTCAGTTATATTTAGCTGCAATATTTGTTAAAGTATATTTAGTAGCAATGGATGACACCCGAAAATGGCACTTTTTGTTCAAGTAGCGATATTTGTATGTAGAAAAATTATCTTGCTATGGTATATTTTAATACGCTAATGTTATCCAGCATTGAAAAGCCTACTTCTCGTTGTATGCATGCATGAACTACAAAAACTTCTCATTTCATTACTATTTTCTTACATTTTAAATTTACGTTGAATTTTATTCTTACCCATCTATTATTATTTGATGTGTCTATTAATAACCACATATGGCTATATTAGTAGGTGATCCAATTATTTTGATTGATTTTATTATGGATGGCCGATCTTTAAATTATAATGCTAATTTAATGTTAAAGAACTCTTGTTCGAACAGAACACAGAACATCCCATAGTTCACAAAGTATATGTTGACACCATGATTTGGCACATAACTGATTTGGTATGAATCGGTTTGATATGATTAGTTTGTTAAGGAATGCACATCGGATTTGAGAGTCGTAAGCTGATACGTATTTGTTGGATTGTAACCGATGTTGATCTTAAAGGAAGATATCATGAAGATAGCTGAAGATGATACGGACTGCTCGAGAAGGCACTGTGAAGGACGCGATCGGACCTGATGTTATAAAAGAAGACAATGGGCAACCTCAGAGGACATCAGCTAATCAATCAACCAAACATGTTGTACTTTTACTTTACTTTCTGTCTACTAGGTGTAGTTTTTAGCATTGTAATCTTTTCTTTGTAATTCGCTCAATCAATAAAGTAGTGCATCGTCAATTATTGATTCTGTCGACTTACACCAACTCAGGTACGCTTCTTCTACGGTTTTTCTGCGCACCACCTTCTTTGGAAAAAACAACCTTTACCCCTATCTAACAACTCAATCATGTTGATTAGATCTATCAGTTACTTTTTTCTAAATTGGCTTGAATAAGCTAATCAGATTGAACCTCTATCGAGATTTTAGATCGATTTTATAGCCAATTGAATCATGTATTGTCTTCTTACCGATTGCAGGATCAAATCAACTGGCATGCTCGTACCCAAAACTAAACCCAATGTTTGTGTGTGTTGATTGTGATCAACCCTTTGTCAAGTTTTTGGTGTCAACACACTTTTTGACACGTCCGATGGGACTAGATCGGACAACAATGTCTTTATCTGGGAAATCAATCTCTCCGTCTGACATCAACACTAAAGCAATAATCGTCCCTACATTAGATGATTTGACGCCAGAGCAGCGAAAGGAAATCGAAGACCAAAAGGTTGCATTTGAGCAGATGATGCTCAATTGTTACCACAAGAGCCGACGCGGTGTTACACAGAAGTCTGCATTGCTAACGGTTAACCTTGGCTGCAAGAAGGATCCAGATGCTGCTAAAAGGGCACAGGTAAGCTGATATATGCCCACACAGGTGGAATTATCGAACATGATTAATCAATCCATACATTGTGCTCTTGTTAACTAATCATCGGCTTTAGTAACAACCCTTAGGCCGATGATAGCAAACAACGTCAAGAAAGCTACGCAAGAACTTGTATCGGTGTCTTGTGGATGGACTCACGGTCGAAGTTCGTTGTGTATACACTCGTGGACGATGCAACTTTTGTCTAGTTTGGATGAAGGATGCCTAAAGTTTTTCTTTTTTAAAAAAAACTCATATTTAAGGGTGGCAATTAGCAACCAAGCCCAAACTCTAGCCGCAAAATTTTGTAAGGACCCAACGTGTTTTTCTCGAACGATTTACTGAACTAGCCCCTCTTTTTTTTTTTACAAAACTAGCTCTAGTACGAAATAATTTTAAAAAATGACCCCTAGCCCTAGGGTTCAACTTCTCGTTGAAAACTACTCGATTTTTGTGAAATTCATGCGTACTGCGTCGATTCGGAAAGAAATACTGCTCGATTTACTGGTCAAATTTAAATAAAATATCCAAAAATTCCCTAAGATTAATGTTAATAGTTTTATGACCTCTTGCGTGAATATTTTTTTGAAAAAAAAATGAAGTTTGAAGATATTTTTGAGCCATTCGAAATGTAGAAATTAGAAAATCCAAAAAATAAGAAATCAGAAGTATTTTTAGTAGCAATATTTGTTCAAGTATGTCAAGTAGCAGTATTTGTTTAATTATATTTAGTAAAAAATATTTGTTCAAGTATGTCAAGTAGCAATATTTACTTCAACATATTTTAATAATAATATTTGTTCAGTTATATTTAGTAGCAATATTTGTTTAATTATATTTAGTAGCAGTATTTGTTGAAGTATACTTAGTACCAATATTTGTTCAATTATATTTAGTTGCAATATTTGTTGAAGTATACTTAGTACCATATTTGTTCAATTATATTTAGTTGCAATATTTGTTGAAGTATATTTGGTAGCAATGGACGACACCTAAAAATGGTACTATTTATTCAAGTAGCGATATTTGTATGCATAAAAATTATCTTGCTATCGTATATGTTAACATGTTAATGTTATCCAACATTAAAAAGCTTACTTCTCGTTGTATGCATGCATTAAGTACCAAAACTTTTTGTCTCACTACTCTTTTTTTATATTTTAAATTTACGTTGAATTTTATCTTTACCCATCTATTATTATTTGACATGTCTATTAATAACCTGATGTGGCTATATTAGTAAGTAATCCAATTATATTGATTGATTTTCTTATGAATGGTCGATCTTTAAACGATAATGCTAATTGAACGTTAAAGAACTCTTGCTCGAATAGAACACAAAACATTCTATAGTTCACAAAGTATAGTAAGATTGAGCTAGTCTTTCTGTTAAGTATAATCGGCATAACAATATAGTGATACACTAAATATATAGGCAACCATTTCATGCTGCTATACTGAAACTCAATTCAAAAAGTTAAATATATCAGCTCTCACACTCAAGCTAAACGAAACAAAAGACAATGTCGCTTAGCATATCTTAATACAATTAGGACAAAAAGATCAATTAATGTTGTTGCCCGAAAAAAATGCTAATTAGGGGTGAAAACGGATCGGATACGGACGGATAATGGTTCTATCATATTTGTTTTCATATTTTTTCTCGGATTCGGATACGAATACGGATAGTCCGGATACGAATACGAATACGGATAATGTCGAATCTGAATCTGGATCGAATACTTAATCGAATCGGATCTGATTCTGAATATTTATCGGAACATGATAATCCCTTAGACTGTACATAAAAAATCAATGAAAACACATAACTAGTTGATTTGATTAAAACTTTATTGAAAATTGAATAAATATAAGCATTTTCATTCACTTAGACAATAGTTAGATACCATGTTGCAAACAAAATTATGTAAGACTTAGTTCATCACGTACATACGATTAATCCATCATACATGTAGATCAAAACACAAAATAAAGGTGATCTTTGCTCAGAGATACAAATGGAAACAAATATAGACTACACAAAAAGTTTGATAATACTTAATTACCATATCTCTAGAAAACATATATAACACTTACATTTAATGACCCCAAGATTTGTATTATTTGTTAAATTATGTTTAAAATAATAAATTATGTATTTTATGAGTTTTTTGCATTTTAGCTACTTGTTTAAAATATTTTCCTATTGACGACTATTTTTTGAATTTTTAGAAAATTTAAAATATGATAAAATTTTAAAAATATTTTTTGTAAAAATTATAGACTATGTTAGGAATTTTATCAAAAAATTTCATAATTTTTGGAGCTAGTTTGCTAATTTTAATAATTAAAACTTGTTTTATGGATTAATTAAATTAGAAAACAAGTTAAAATTTAGTAACCTTTTTGGGCCAAAAGAGTAGCTTGGTCCAGCCCACATGTATATCCGGATATCCGATCCATCATTATCCGGATTATCCGAATCCGTATCCGTATCCGACGGATAGTGAGCTACCGAATCCGTATCCGTATCCGATAAAAAATATCCGTATCCGTATCCGATCCGACAGAATCCGTATCCGAAAATTATCCGGATCGGTCGGAAACTATCCGATCCGTTTTCATCCCTAATGCTAATGCTAAAGATTGTGATTCGTTTGATGAATCGGATGCTCTACGACAACATTGAAGATGACATGGTCTTTAATGGTTTTTTACAAATTTTACAATTTTTTTTTTGTAATTTTTCGATTTTTTTCAATTATTACTGGTTTTTCGCTAGAAATCGCTCGAAATTCAAGGCTTTTTGAGCGATTTTTGTTTAAAAACCGTGAAAATTGCTCGGCAGTTTGACCAGATTTTAAATTCATTTGACTTTCCAAACCATTTGGTTTCAACGAATTTCGAGCTGTTTTTGTGAATTTCGGTACCATCGAGTCGTCGAAATCCGAGCTTGAAACGGTATTGTTAACCCCGCCTAGCCCACCCCTACCACATCAAAGGTGCGCGGAAGCAAGCTCCTGTGGTCTGGTAGCACGGAAGCTTTTGCTTCCGCGCATGGCGAGTGCGGCACACAGGCAGGCGCACGCGGGCGATCGTGGGCAGTGGGTGGGGGTGTGTTGGCCCGTGGGCGCGCGCAGGCTTCTCGCACGCGGTAGAAGTGGGTTAAGGACTATTTTTGAAAATTATTTCATACGAAGGCTGGTTTTGTGAAGGAAAAAAATGAGGATAGTACAGTAAAAACTTAGTTTTTCTGTTCCATATATCGGTCTAGTTCATGTCAGCTTCTAGATTATAGATTCTGAATTATATGAGAAGCTGCTTCTAATTATGGGAGAATCAGATCGAGTCGGTTGCAACTTCTAGGTTCTGGACTGGACTGGAGAGAATCAGTAATAATCAGTGAGAATTAAGTTTCAGTCAGATTCTGATTCTTTATATATGGCAGTTTTTTATTCTCAAAAAACTATCTAGAATTATTTTATTCGATAAATAATTCGTTTTTTTTAAGTAAAAATTGTGTGGAAGCTAAACCTACGAGCAGGGTTCACAAAATCGATTCGGTGATTTTCAGATGAACAGTAATTTTCGATAATCGCAAAAATCGAATCGAAAATCAGCCAAAAATCGGATAAATTCAAAAACCAAATTTTTTCAAAAAAAATTCAAAAGGTAACACCCCTATCGTGCATGTCTGCGGAAACAACCAAAAAATATCAGGCCGCGGCATGGGCGATCGATTTCGTGAGCCTTCCAACGAGCCATCCTCGTGCATGTCTGAGGAAACAACCAAAAAAAAATATCAAGAAAAAAAGGTAATACCCCTCTCGCGGTCTCGCCCCTGCGGCTCTTATCCTCTTCCCATCGTGACGGCGCGGCGATTGGCTTCCCGTTTGCTTCCACAATTGCTCAAGGAAACACATCGGACCAAGTTAGCCACCCTGCCAAGCCGAACACGCGCACCTCTCGGCCTTCCTTCCACCGAGAAAGGCGTGGGTTGCTTCCAACTGATTTCTTGTTTCGTTGGTAAGGAAGCCCTCCTAGCTTGCTTAGATTGTTGTTTCTATCGTCTTGTTCAGCGGGATCTTTTCCTTGCTGCCATGCGAGCAACCAATCTAATCCAAATCTCTCTCTCTCCCCAATCCATGCAGTTTGTTGTGGATTTGTTGGCTGCGTGGTGGGGGTACTAGTGTACTGATAGCAGTTTGTTGAAATTTTTTTGGGATCTTCCTTATCATTTGGGGTTTGGGCTTGTCTGTCGTCAGAGGATGATGGTTCTCGCCAAACTCGGGGTACCGACCTCGCCAGGTGAGTCTTGATATTGCTATCTTATCCTGTGAAATTTTGTTGGAGAACTGTTATTGCTGGAGCCTACGAGAAGCCCGCTTAGTCTGGGAAAAGAAAACGATTAATTTCCAATCATTTTTGTCTATCGTTGTTTCTAACTCTGATTGTGCAAGCACTGCTTCGTTGGAAGTTACTGTGCCACTTTTTAGGCTTTAGCCGTACTGTAACTTCTTTTATCCAGTTGAAATGCGTTCTGCGTAAAAATGGATAGGTGGTGTTTGCACCCTCAGGTGTTCGAAATTAAGCATACTATCAATAAGAATGAAAGTTTGTGATAATTGATTCAGGTAGTGGGATTAGAAGTAGAATGTAATTTATCTGAATATTGAGAAGACAGTTCTCGTAAATTAACGTTCGGAATTGGGCGTGCTATGCGTAGGAACTAAACTAATAAAAATAAGTGAATAGAGGCTCCTGCAAACTAAATTTGGAGTGTGAATTCAGTTATTCTGAATCCAAATCAAATGGTATTGTTATTGGTTCTACTAAGTCCCTTGTTAACTACAAATGTACAGGTTGTATGACGGACAGAAGGCGACTACTGTTGATTCCTGCTGTTAGTATAAGCATGGGCTTCTTTCAGTACACTTTTGTGAAGGGAGCGGCAAAAGCTGAATTTGCTGATAGTGAGCCTTTCATATATATCGTTGCATTTGAAAAAATAGTCAGGTTCTTCTAATTTATAATGCATCTGCTCAAACCTATTAATTAGGCTATTACTATTACAATGTAGTCTTTAAATTTATAGCTATCATTGCTGCTTTCCTGACACAAAGTTACATGTAGACCTGACAATTAATAGACCTGAACAAAGGTCAGTGTGAAATGTTGTGCGTTGGACCATTTTTTTTTTTTTTTTTGCAACAACTGGATTTTCTTATTTGAGAAAAGCTACTAAAATGTTCTGTCATCTCGTCTTGTTTTCAGTTCCGATTGCTATGTTTCGTTAATTGAAGAAGCTCAGCATAAATGACTAATGCTGCCATGCTTGTATACAGCAACCTAGGATGCTCGGATACGCCGATACGGATACGGATACATGATACTATGATACGCCATTTCCACAAAAAACACCGATACAGCGATACATGTGTGTGTAATAAAAATATAGAGAAACATACATGAGATATGGTATATCGTACACAAAATAAACGTAAAAGATACATGATAATAAAGAAAATGAAGAAGCAAATGAGCTAGATCATCTCGTTGGCCAATCAACCCATAGCAAGTTATTTAGGGCATCTAGTCTATTGCTGCCCCAAACGTCTCCCCAATTGTACGCTTCTATTCCTGCCAGCCGCAGCCATATATCTTGCCTCCTAGCCACTGCTACCCTCACCAGCTCCTGGCTGTCGCTGGCTACCTGAGAGTATACCACACTACCACAATCAATAGCTTAGAAGAGGACTAATGGGAGGGCTCACTGTGCGTGAGGACAAAGGGCGCCATTGCGCCATCAAGGAAAGGGGTGCTGCACGCCATTGTTTACAGGGGGAGAGGAATGTTGGCGTGGGAGCCTAGAAGAAGAGGGGAGCAGGGGCGGTTGCGTGAGGAGCTAAGAGGGGCCCGGGATGGGAATAAACGATTCCAATGTCTCCTTCTGAGCTGGTACAGGTATTATCATGGTTATCACGGTGCCCTAGCGAGACGAGTCGCTTGGACGCCTACGCGTCAGTTAGGCAATCAAATGAAACAATAACGTGGCTGGCAACTCCTCCTATATTTATCGAAGCCCAGCCCACAAGGGGGGGGGGCGCAGAAGCCCAGTCCACAGGGGGAGCAGAAGAAGCCTTGTTGCCTTGACAAGGCTGGAAGAAGCCCTTCTTCTGCCCACACAGTCTTGCCTTGACACGCTGGAAGATTAGAAGAAGCCCTTATTCCGCGCTCCTTCTTTTGCACACACGGTCCAATGGAAGAAGCCCGAGGCGAGCGTCTCTCCAGTCCAGAGCCGGACATACCACCTCTTTCCACCGGACACGTCGCCTCCTTCCACCGAACCGTTGACCTTACCCAGGCGGTCACCACCGGACACGTCGCCTCCTTCCACCGAAGCACGCGGCCTACCTGATTTGGTTGGCGTGGGGTTAGGAGGGGATCCGCCTCCATGCCGTCGACATCGAGCTCCCCCTTGCCGGATTCCCAGGGCGACTGAGGTGGAAGCGAGTCAGGCGATGGGATCTTACCGGATCTAGGCGCCAGCGGTGGAGGTGATGGAGGTGGCGGGTGACGGGTGGTCTCCTCCTCTCCACGTGCTCATCTCCATCTAGCGCACGACTGGACGTTGCGGCAGCGACCCCTGACACGGCCAAGCGGACGACTCGCTGTCTCTAGGCGAGGTGAGCCCCCCTGGCGGTCCTGAACCAGTGATTAGACGCCTAGGCGGTGACTAGGCGTCGCCTAGGTGACGCCGTGATAACCATGGGTATTATGATTGAGAGGTTTTGGGGAAGTATCAGGCAAGTATCGCAGAAGTATCGGAAATTATTTTCTTTTTTTGAAAAATAGGAAATTCACCAATATGGGCAGGATACATATCCAATTGTATCGGGGCCATATCCATATCGATACGGTATCCAATACTGATACTCCGGTTTTCTGAACTATCCGAGTATCAGAGACAGCAACTAATAGCATGCTTAACATGCTTCCTATCTTCTATTGCATTCAGAGAAGTCTATGTTTGATAAACTAACAATCACATTGTGGAAGAGAGCTCAGTGTTAAACTAAAATGAACCAACCAAAGCAGCGATTACTTCTTTTTAGCACATTTCATAGAAATGATTCATTTGGTCTCTGTGTATAACAAGATGGGAAAATTTGCTCAATAACATTGCAACATTCATAAATTTGGAAATAATATCGCGTGTAATGTGAGGCTGACATGTGCATCTTGGTCTCTTGTCAATGAGTATCGATATTATTTCCCAGCTTCCAAACTATTGCAGTGATACTAACCATTTTGCCCCCAGAAAAATATTTGAAGCTACTAGTTACATGCCCGTGCGTTGCTACGAAAAACAAAATTGATAACGAAAAATAAAGATTAAAAAAAAAAAAAAAAATTCACAAGATCAAACATCTATCTTTAACGCTTCGTTTCTTGCGAAAGCTGGCTAATTAAAGCAACGCTTCGTTTTTTGCGTAGGGCAATTAAGCAGGGCAATTAAGTAGGGCAATTAAGCAGGGCAATTAATGACGTGGGTAGAACTCACCACTGCCACCAACTACTGCTTTATAATAGTAGAGATAAAGCAACTGAGGGACTGCTATAGACAGCTAACAGCCAAACTGCTACTAACTGAAGCTTGTTTTGGATCTATCTAGTGTTGTTTTCAAAAAGCATATTAGCACTCTTAACAAAAAATGGCAATCTTATCTTACTCCTTGTTATTCCAATTACAGTGCCTGCACTTCGTGGGAAGGATTATGGCAAAACGAAAATGCGGTATCCAGATTACACTGAAACAGAATCAGGTCTCCAGTACAAGGTGTCTATACTGCCATTCAGTGATTTCTATGTAACGCTCACATCATCAAACTCGTCAAGTTCATGATTCTGACGACAAATTACAGGACTTGCGGGCTGGTGATGGCCTGTCCCCAAAGAAGGGGGATACAGTAGTGGTGGGTTACAAACATCACATTTGAAGTGTACCTATAGCCAATTTTGTATAGTTGCTTGTGTATTGTACTACTGTTTACTTCACTATAATCTTTACTGTTGTTTGTTGAGTTCTGCCCACCCTGATGTAGATTTGGATTTGTGAATACACTTAAGGTTGATTGGGATGGCTACACTATTGGATACTATGGTCGCATTTTTGAAGCTCGAAACAAGACCAAAGGTGGTTCTTTTGAGGTATAAATTGCAGTCTGTAGTTTACTAAAGGATAAGTACTCACCTTCCTTACTAGGATGGTCAAAAGAATTGTGGCACAGATATTTGTTTAAATATGAACTGGATTATTTCTTCAATTTCACTGACACCCGATCCTGTAATCGAATTTCAGGGTGGTGATAAAGACTTCTTCAAGTTCAAGCTTGGATTCGGACAGGTGATTTACTAGTTTAAGCACGAGTGATCACCTAGTTATCTCACACTTGTACTAGCCAGCATGGGAGTGCTATATTGCTATGCCCATACTCAGCACTGTGTGACGGTTACCAGTGCTCCATTTACATGTCCATGTTTATGCAAACGAACTACTACCAACAATGGTTCAGAACTTCAAAGTACCTTGGAGATGTTTGCCTTCAGTTATAACTCAGTAGCCACTGTTTCTGTCAGTACCTTTCTGACATGTGGCATTTTTAACAATTAGGTCATACCCGCTTTTGAGGAGGCTATATCAGGCATGGCTCCAGGAGGAGTTAGGAGGTAAGGTGTCTTTCATTTTCTTTCCACTTCATTAAGCCATAATTTTGCTATAAGTTGACCTTTGTTATCACAACATGTAAATTTACTATTGATGAGTTCACACAATTCAGGATAATAGTACCACCGGATCTTGGATACCCAGATAATGACTACAACAAGTTGGGTCCAAAACCAACGACATTCTCGGTAATTTTTTTTGCGTGAATTTACAAGCCCTCTCTTTGATGATTAAATCATGAAAAACGCCTGTTATTTGTCTTACAGGGACAAAGAGCTCTGGATTTTGTTCTACGGAATCAAGGGTTGATAGATAAAACTCTCCTATTTGACATTGAGCTTCTGAAGATAATACCAAGTCAATAGGATATGAGACTCCTTTATTTCTTGGGAAATGATTCTAGCATTTATCGATGTGCATTTTTCACACTCTTGTTTGTCCTGCTCAACGCGATAAAATGGTGTAAGCATGCATTTTGTATGGCAATTTTTATAACTATTTTGGTGATGAAGCACCAGTTTTGAGCGTGGAATTCAGATCCATGAAAGATCAGTGTAGTGGACACGTAAATCGTAAATATTTTAACCTTGTACTCGGATATCAATAGATCTTTTTTCTTAGTACTTGTACATGTGGTGTGAAATATATTTAAATAAAAATCTCTGTGGGTTCGTCTCTGATTTTTTAAGAATTCATGTGGTCATATAATGATATCGCTTGGTTTCGATGCAGATTACAGAACTTGTTTGAGGTGCGGTCACATACATCTCATCAGGATGCTCCACTAAGGAAAGCAGAAATCATGTGACGATGCCATTTGTTCTTCATGTTTCATTCTGATAGTAGAGCTGATGGGACATAATCCAGAACCGATTGTTGCCTCCTTTAGCAGCGCGAGCATGACTTCTATGAATGGGAGGGCGCCATAGCGGAGTCGCGAGGCTTTTATTGGATGTCATCTGGACCTCCAAATGGGCCTACCAGTGGGCTTTTAACGGGCCTCGCCTAGCTACGCATGAAGGGTCAATCCGATACGCGAGACGAACCCGAGCGCCTGTGCTGCTGCCAAGTAGGGGCCCATATGTCAGTGACACGGAACACCATCCCGTTCCTCATGCTTTAATATTTATGTAATTTTCAAAAAGAAAAACATATAACTACCTCTTATACTTTTAATGTAGTGGAGAATCAAGTGGCATAATTTTTACAAATAGCCTATTGCCTCGGGGTTCCAACCCCGCCGAGCTCCTCCCAATGGCTGCCAAGCACGTGCCGATGCTTTCTCCTCTGTGTCGAGGGACCACCTATCACTGGTCTTCCGCTAGGAAGGTTTATTGCACACAAAAAAAAGATACCATAAGCTACACTAGCGCAAAATAAAGTTTTTTTTACCGTATATAACAGGAAGTCATGCGAGTAAAAGATGGTAGATCCTTACTACTAGACACATAGTGTAGTGGAAGAAGAGTTAGAACAACCCGATCTAACATTGCACACGCGATGTAGTGGAAGTAGTCGATCCTCCAATGTCCTTGGCTGTTGATGTTCTCCTCCAGTATGGGGGCTCCGGCCTTAGAACAGTGATCCGGGTCATTACTGTTGCGTCAGACTGAAAATTAACACAACCCATAAGACATCGAATCACTTATCTAAAACCGTATCCAAATTGAGGCTAATCAGTCAGCCCTTCGCATGTAACTCGTGCTCACATGCCAACTGTTGATACCAATCCAATCTTCCCACAAATATTTATCCAGTGCTAGTTCCCTAGATCTACTGCCTAGCACCCACATATCTTCAATCGAGTTGCATCGAATCACATACACAACTGTAATGGACATATATAAAAGGGTAGAATTATTACAACTGGCTTAAACCTTACAAACTAGGCCAACCGGCCAAATACAGCACAAAAGAAAACCATGTGCAACGGAATTAAACAACAAATACAACAACAGCCGCGGTGTGCCATCCAAACCCAAAGGCAACTGACAGATGTGAAGACCCAGCTACCCGTCAGACGCGTCTTCGGGACCCGGTTCGTAGAACTCATCGTCGGGGTCACCTTCGTCTTCTCCTGCGCCTTCTTCTACTCATGTTTCCAATTTAGAGCAAACGGTGAGTACACGTATGTACTCGCAAGACTTTAGTGTTTGCAAGTACAATAGTATGTAGGTTAGCTAAGATAATGAAACTAGTTCCTACACTAGTTTTGATTTGTGTGAAGCCAAATTCATTTGCAATAGAATAATATATTCAAATCAATTCGGAATTTACAAAAGCGATTGATAAAGAAAGTAATTGCAATAAGTATTTCATATAATCCATAATTCATATTCCATCCGACAGATTACCACATCCATCCACCAAGCCAAAGCATCATATCATCACACAGATGATTAGGTTCACCATTCAATTTCCGTTGCAATAATCCAACTATTCCACACATCCATTCTCCATACTGAATCCGATCCACCATACCATTTTGTCGACGATTGGAGAACGGGCCCCCGCCGAGCTTACTTTGTTGATTGGGGGATCAACCTAGGCTCCTTCTTACGTGAAGGGTTGCTTCCGGAGGATGCTCGACTTCTCGGGACAATGCACACTTGGGAAATGACAAAGTGATTTATCCTGGTTCAAGCCTCTCGTTGTGGAGATAATAGCCCTACTCCAGCGTGGTGTGATTGTATTTTCTATTCTGCGTAAGCTCTTCCAAGAGAAAGAATCCCCCCTCTCGTACATGTACCAGAGGTATTTATAGGTTACAAGGATATTTCCTTAATTACCATTTAAACAATAGGCGTTTAACTGTAGCCAATACTGTTGTAATTGAAACCTCAATCTACGCCAGGTTCTCATCGTGGGCGTAACGGCTCCATATCGTGGCGCAATCATTGCTATTCTGGCGTAACCGTCGATCATGACCATCCGACCATGCACCTTGCGGACGAGCTAAGACCGAGCAAGTTTGATCCTAACTGAGCAAGTATGATCCTGGCCGAGCAAGTATGCTCGGGCCCCGTGCTTGGATATCAAAGCCGAGCATCGAGACCGTACCGGCCGGGCGGACCGAGCAATCAAACCTGATGCTCGTGGGTCATCCTCGGGAACATTCTCCGAGGGTACGCATGGTCTGGACAGAACTGATTGACGGGGTATTATGGTAATTATAGAAATTATTCAATCCCCGAGGCTCAAGCGGAAAACTACATGAAGGGGTCTTCCCCTTGAGCCTACTGACTCAACGGAGGGATTGGAATCTCGCAGTGAACCACTACTACAGGATCCGAGCAAACCTTTCCTGTAGACGAGCACGATTGTGACTGGCCGAGCAAACAGCTCGATCCATGACCAAGAGAAGCTCGGGTAAGAGAATGTGAGAAGTTGTTGTGGTTCCTTCTTGGAGAAGCCTGACGGCTGCAGTGTGGACCGTTTTTTTGGGAACTGCTCCATTATGGGACAGTTTTGGAAACTGCGCACCCACACGTCGATTCGAGAGTGGCGAACTCTTCACCTGTGCTTGTGCCCTTAGGGCTTCTGGAGTACAACGGTGGGAAAACTCTTCGCTTTCCCCAAATCGTGTATTTAAGCAATGGCAAGTGTTCTCTTTGTTTACCCGCTGCAATCGAAACTCAAGAAATCCTCTTAAGCCTCTTGTTTTCGTCTTCCCTTTCGATCTTCCTCCTCGATCCAATGGCGAAGTTTGGCGTGAGCAGGATGAACCAGCAGAGGCTCGAGTTGCTCGTGAAGCTCAGGTACCTCGACGAGGGTTCATGGAGGACTGCGTGTGATGAGCAAGAGCCACAGCTGCATGACGGAGAGGTCGTCTCCTGCGACTTATACTCTGTCAATGGGCTTCGAATGCCCGAAAGTGAGTTCCTCAAGTTGGTGCTCGCTCACTGAAAATGTGAGGTCTCCAGCCTCAACCCTAACTCCATCCTTGTCATGTCCATCTTCTCACACCTTTGCGAGGGGTTTGTGGGTGTCATGCCCACAGCCAGCCTCTTTTTCCATTTTTATTCCTTGTTCTGCACCGGCACGGCTTCTCCTACCGGTTGCGTCTATTTTCATCTCCGATCCAACAAACCATATGAGTTCCCGAGCTTCACGCTCAAGGACTCGGTGGTAGGGTGGGCTGATGCTTGGTTCTACCTAAAGAAAGCAGAGGGAAGCACCCTCTGCTACACTGGAGCAAGAGCTCCAGGCGTTGAGACACCCCGACCTCCGGTGCAAGCCAAGGAGGAATGGGTTCTCATGACGATCAGTGAGCTCACCAACTTGGGGCTCACTGGTTGGGACAAAGTTCGGGACTACCTTTGGAACCGGGTGATGCCCCTCAGGAGAAGGGACCACCCCTTCTTCGAGATCATCGGGTGGCAAGACTTCACCCGAGAATCCAACTCAGGTAAGCCCCAAACCGACTCCTTTACTCTGCAAACCCGTACTACTTAGCTTGTACTTACGAACTTTCTTGCTCAAAATTCAACCCCGACCAAGAGCTGGGTGGACAAGAGGGTCACCGAGATGTTCGGCACCCCTAAAGGCAAGGAGCTCGAGGTTGGCCGCCAGGTCCCGAGCAATTTGCTCGAGCGAGGTAAAGTGGTAAGTAGTCAGGCAATCACGCTCGGGGTACTTCATCCCGAGCAGGCCATGCTCGGGGAACATCGTCCCGAGCGCACCGTGCTTAGGAAACAACATATGAGCATTCTTTTGATTCTTTTTGACAAGAGAAGGTTGCCCTCAAGGCCGTAGTGGTAGCGATCAAGCCACTATCGGGCGACTCCGGGGGCCTCACTCTTGGCATCAGGACCAAGAGGGTAGCGGGCCAAAAGCGACATGGTCGGTCACCACCGCCGTCTCCTCCCAAGCGCCTGAGGAGGCGGGCCAGCTCGAGCAAGAGTCCCCCTCGGCAACACTTGGAGTATGTCGACCAGAAGGGGGTAAGTGAACTAAGGCTGTGGATGGCTGAGCATATGAGAAAAAACTCAGAGCTGATGCCCCATTTGCACCAGCTCACCGAGAAGGCGAAGAAGGAGGTGATGGCCGTGGCGAAGGGCCCGGCGCGGAAGGAGGAACTGGAGGGCAAGATCGCTGCCCTCAAGGCCGAGCTTGCTCGGGTGGCATCGAGCTCGGCGCCCAAGCTCGAGGAGGAGGAAGACTCGGCGCCCTTGACCATGAGGAATCGAAGGTCGTCGGGTGCACCACTGAGGCGCTCGGCGGCAACCCTGACGGAGGTCGACCCCAAGGTGGCGAAGGCCAGCCAGGCGGCCGCAGACATGGCCAAGCTCCTGACTGCAACCCGAGCTGCTGTAGCTTAGTGATCCGGCACTGGTCATTGCACTTCTGGTCGGTCGTGCGCATGCTAGCCGATCCTTAGAAGAATGTGATTGAAGCAAATATTCTTGCCCTTTTGCACTCATCCTATCATCAAGATCATGAGGAGAAAAGTATGCCCTTGAGCGAGACTGACTCGGCTTACCAATGAGTAGGGACTTTGGAGTCATTCACAGGATCTTGGGAAGAATGAGAGTCTCAGGATGGGCGAAAGAACCAAATCTCATTGAGAAAAAACCGTTGAAGGTTACGAAAGAAAAACATGTAATAAAAACAACTAGATGAAGAACTTACGTAGTTGGTCGATGTTCCAGGTGTTGGTGAGCTCTCAACCATCTTCCATTGCAAGGCGAACAGTCCCTGGGCGTGTTGCTGAAATGACCGTGTAAGGACCCTCCCACCTTGGGGATAGCTTGTTGGCCTTCGACAAATCTTGAACTCGATGTAGGACGATCACCGACTTGCAAGGTCCTTGGTCGAACCAATTTAGCCGCGTGTCTGCAAAAAGCCTGCAGGTAAATCGCGGATCGGAGCAAAGCCCATTCACGTGTTGCCTCTGCGAGGTCGAGGTCTAAGCGACGCTCGCCCTCCTGGTTGACATCGTTGACCAGGTGCACCCTTGGGGAACCCAGGACAATTTCAGCGGGCAAGATGGTCTCTGCACCATAGACGAGCTGGAAAGGAGTTTCTCCCGTAGCTCGACTAGTCGTAGTGTGAATCGACCATAGGACGGAAGGAAGCTCGTCCACCCAGGCTTGTCCGCGCTGGTCGAGGTTTTTGAAAACCTTCTTAATTCCTTGTATGATTTGCCCATTTGCTCGCTCGACTGCTCCGTTGCTCTGTGGATGTGCCACAGATGCGAAGCATACCTTAGTCCTGATGTCTTCGTAATAGGCTTGGAATAGTTCGCTCGTGAACTGAGTGCCATTATTCGCAATGAGACGGTTTGGAATGCCAAAACGTGTCACCATATTATTGCAAAAAAACTTCTTGGCCGTCTGGGCTGAGATGGTCGACACGGGCTCCGCCTCGATCCACTTAGTGAAAGTGTCGATAGCCACGAGCAAGTACTTGCGGCCTTTTTGGCCCCGGGAAAAGGATCCAAATATATCGACCCCCCATACCGAAAATGGCCACGATAAAGGAATGGTCTGGAGCGTGTATGCTGGCTTATGAATTTTGCGAGCATGAAACTGGCATGCCCGGCAAGAGGTTACTATCGAGCGGGCATCGGCTAAGGCCATTGGCCAATAATAACCTAATCAGAATGCTTTGCTCACCAACGTTCTGAAAGATGAATGAGCTTCGCACATTCCTTCATAGATGTCTCCGAGAAGGTATTGTCCTTCTTCCTGAGAGATGCACTTGGAGAGGACTCCCAGTGCTCCTTTATGGTACAAGACGCCCTCGATCAGCTTGTATGGAGAGGGTCGCCTTATAAGCCAGAACGCTCAGCTTCTTCTTCGGGCAGTGTCCCATGTGCAAGATACTGAACGAATGGCATCATCCAACTCGCATCATGCTCGAGGAGAGACGTTACCGCACACCTCTGGTGCCTCCTCTACAGGCGGAATGGAGGGCTTATGTAAATGCTCGACGAGCACTCCTGCGGGAGCAGGGATTTGGGAGGAACCGACCTTTGAAAGATGGTCGACCAAGGAGCTCCTTCCTGGGGATGTAGAGTACCTTGAAATTCTTGAAGTATTTCTCCATCTTCCTAACTTCAACCAGGTAAAGAGTCATTAATTCATCGGAATACTGATACTCCTTGTTAACCTGGTTGACGACCAACTGCGAATCGCCCTTCACAGTAAGCTGTTGGACTCCGAGCGCCTTGCACGCGCGTAGCCCGGCCAAAAGGCCTTCGTATTCCACCGCATTGTTGGTTGCGATGAAATGTAACTGGAGGGCATACTGGAGTTGCTCTCCTTGTGGAGAGATTAGGACAACTCTAGCCCCCGAGCGTTCGTAAGCTCGAGACCCATCGAAATACATGGTCCAGCGACCTTCCCCAAGTCGATCGAGCTCGGTGTTAGGTGGCGCGGGATTTGTCCACTCTGCCACGAAGTCTGCCAAGACCTAGGATTTAATCGCCGTGCGAGCTAAGAACTCGATCTCGAACTCAGCGAGCTCCAAGGTCCATTTCGCTATTCGGCCACTGGTGTCTTGGTTCCTTAGGATCTCCTTAAGTGGAAAGTTGGTCGGAACCTGAATCCTGTGGGCTTGAAAGTAGTGCCGCAACTTCTTGGAAGCTACAAGAAGTGAGTACAAAAGTTTTTGAACCTCTGGGTAATGCTCCTTTGGTCCATGCAAGACCTCGCTAACGTAGTAGATCGGCCGCTGCAACCCCTCCCTTTCCCTTTGTCGAGCTAGCTTACTACTGTGAGTCGCGACCAAATCTGACGATAGGACCTCTCCTGATTTTGGTGTGGTTAGGATCGGTGGCCTAGACAGGTACTGCTTCAGTTCTTCAAAATACCTGTTTGCTTCTTCCGTCCAAATGAATTCATCGTCCTTGCGAAGTGCCTTAAAGAAAGGTAATCCTCGCTCGCCAAGCCGGGAGATGAAACGGCTTAGAGCCGCCATTCTTTCGGTCAATGCTTGGACCTCCCGCACACAAGTGGGTGGTCGCATGCTTTCGATAGCTTCGATTTTTTCCGGGATTGCCCCGATACCTTGAGGTCCAATCATGTAGCCAAGTACTTTTCCTGCTCTCACACCGAATACATATTTTTCTAGATTAAGTTTTATTTGATGTTTGTTGAGGTTACAGAAGGTCTCCTCTAGGTCAGAAACATGACCAGAGGCGAGCTTGCTCTTGACCACTATGTCGTCTACGTAGACCTCCAAATTCCACCCTATTTGATCCGAGAAGGTTTTCTGCATAAGACGCTGGAAGGTTGCCCCAGCATTCCTAAGACCGAAGGATATGGCCGTGTAGCAGAAAGTACCAAATGGTGTAATGAAGGAGGTTTTCTCCTCATCTTCAGGTGATATGCCAATTTGGTGGTAGCCTAAGTAGGCATCCAAAAAGCTCATCACCTGGGACTCCGTCGTTGTATTGACTAATTGGTCTATGCGGGGTAGCGGGAAATTGTCCTTGGGACATGTGGCATTCAGGCCCGTATGATCGATGCATATGCGCCACTTGCCCCCCTTTTTCCTCATGATGATCGGATTAGCCAGCCATTCTGAGTGGTCGACTTCTCGTATGAAGCCGACCTTAAGGAGCTTGTAGAGTTCCTCCTGGATGATCGTTTGTTTTTCTGGAGAGAAACACCTGAGCTTTTGCTACACTGGTTTTTTGTCAGGACGAACCGCTAGCCTATGCTCGATGACCTCCCTTGGGACTCCGGGCATGTCGGACGGTTCCCAAGCGAACACATCCGCATTCTTCCAAAGGAAGGTCACGAGCTCGAGTTCCTATTTATGGTCTAGGGAAGACCCTAAATGTATGACCTTGGCCGGATCTGCGTCGCACAATGGGACTGCCTTGGTCTCTCCTCCAGATTAGAGGGCAATCTTTGGCTGGGAGTTCTTTGGCTTTTGGTCGAACCCACGCTGAGGCAGTTGCCCGACCATGTCTAGCGCCCTTTCGTCGTAGTTCAAGGCCGCTTTCTGACTTCCTTTCACGGTGATCACGCCATCAGGACCAAGGATCTTTAAACACTGATACCCATGGTGAGTGGCGGCCATGAACTTGATGAGGGCTGGCCTGCCGAGGATGGCATTGTAGGCCGATTCAAAATTGGTCACCTCGAAGGTGATCAGCTCGGTTTGAAAATTGCTCGGACTTCCAAACGTTACAGGCAGAACGATCTAGCCAAGTGGCTTGGTCGAGGTGCCCAATACTATCCCGTAAAAAGGGACTACTATGCTCTTGATCTTGGACATAGAGATTTGCATCTCGTCCAAGACCCTAGCGGATATGAGATCCAAGGAACTCCCACAGTCGACGACTACCCGGGCTACCACAGTGTTGCTAGTAGTGGGACTCACGACCATTGGGAGCCTCTGAGGCTTGGTCATTCCAAGGGGATAGTCATCCTTGGAGAAGGTGAGCGGCAGCTCGGACCACCTGAGCTGCTGCACGGGAGGTTTGCCTTGAGTGACATGATGCACTTCTCGTGCCGCCTCCTTTGACTCATGACGAGATCTATAAGCAGAAGAGCCCCCCGAATATTACTGCGATGTGGTTCTGAGGCTCTTGGTACTCCATGTCCTCATCTTCATCAACGGCCTGCTTGCCCTTGCTATTCTCACCATGCTCCGGGAGCATGGGCATGAGACCCACCCTTACCGTTGTAGAATTGTTCCAGGAGGAAGGTCCAGGTCTGGCAGTTGCGAAGGTCGTGCCCATACGCCTGATGGAGCGGGAAGAAATGATTGCTCGGCTGACCACCTTGATCGCTACGATTCTGATCACCTCGACCTTGATCATTGCGACGTTGAGGTGATCGACCCCTGCCCCTTGCGCCGAAACCTTTGCGCGTCTGCGTTTGCGGAGCTTGCTGCTGACATTGCTCGACAGCTGCGACCATGTTTGGCACAGAGGTCTTCTTCTTCTTTTTCTTAATTTTCTTTTCAACCAAGCTTGCACTCTTCCTGCTCGCGGAGCCTTCCAATCCGGGGGCTGAGGCGGGAGCTTGCGCTCGTCCAATATTTCTTCCATTGGACTGCCTCATCGGCATTGGCATACCGATCGGCCATGCGGAACAATTTGTTGGCCATCAGATCTGGATGAATCTCTAGATCCTGTGTGAAACGAACATCTCAAACCCCAAACTTAAAAGCTCGGACTACTGCTTCTTTCGAAATGCTCGGGATTGAGTTCCGTACTTGGATGAACCGTTGGACGAACTATCGCAGAGTTTCATCCTCCGTCTAGATCAAGCACTCGAGATCGCGCTCTTTTCCAGGACAGACGTAACAACTCTGAAAGTTTGCCCTAAGGGCGCTGCTCAGTTGTCCCCAAGACCAAATCGACCCTTCCTTTTGGTTGAAGAGCCAAGTTCGGGCTGCTCCATCCAGCACTGTTGGTAGGAAGTTAGCCATGACTCCCTCATTGCCACCCGCAGCTAAGATGGAAGTGGTGTAGATGGAAAGGAACTCATCTGGGTTCTGCGTCCCATTGAACCTCTCGATGTGACCGAACTTGAATTTGCTCGGCCACGTCACGTGTCGGAGAGGCACCGCGAAGGCTTGACATCCGAAAATGGGGGTGTCACGGTGGTCTCTCTGATCACGATGATCATAGCGATCACCACTGGTCTGATCCCCAACTCGCAGACCTAACCGAGAGAAAACTTCTTGAGGTCGACGCAAGAGGGAGCAGCCTGAAGAAGAATACTCAATGTGGCCTTGGCCGTGCCGAGCATTTCTGTGGTCCCACGAGATTGCTTGTGAATCGCTCCGAGTGTCCTCGCGGTATCGATCGTGCCCCCTCCAGTCCTCTCGGGCATGGCTCATAGAATCACCGTGACGGGAACGAACAGGGGTGTCACTGTGATGCTCCCGAGAAGCACTCCGGGTCCTTCTGTCGCGAGATGCCTCTGTCGCTTTTATGTCAGCAACAATCTTTTCAAGATAGTTTGCCACGACTGCTCCCATGACCTCTAGATCCACTTGCTCGAGGAATTCCCTGAGGTTGCGCACGACTGTGGCCAAAGCCTATAGACGCTCCCTGCTCGGGAGAACGAGAGGAGACGAGCTGGGCCAACGATCGCGCACATGCTCGAGCGTCCCACACTCGCGGGAACTCTCACGAGCTTGGGTTCCAGCCCTCGCGCTAGGATTTCCACGAACTTGGCGGCGTAAGCTCACCAAGGTCCTATTCAAGGACGCTTCCACATGGTTCCTAGCCGCTTCATACCGGCGATGACGGGCATCTCTCGAGGGTTCATCCTTGGAGTTACCCTCTTCTCCCGCCATGTTGACATTACAGGATTGCGAAGACCACGAGGGTGACATCAGTGTCCCCTTGCAATGCAGTTTCCTGATCAGCCTTAAGATGGTCTGGGATATCCAGGCTATCATAGAGTCCATCGTAGTCACCATCATCTGTGAGAGCATCGCGCTGAGAGCGAAGAAACTACTGTCGCGTAGCAGCTACCAGGGAAAGGCTCCCGGGCTCGGTATGCCCTTCGGGGTCAGTGATGTCGGTGACACCTCCGTTGGTGTAATACAGGTCTTCATCTCCGGCGTCACTGAATGTGCAGAGGTCCCGTGAATCCTGGGAGTTAGGCATCTCTAGGGATTCTTCACGAAAGGAACTGTCGATCCCCATGGATGGTGCCAGCTGTCGACGATTGGGGAACAGGCCCCGCCGAGCTTACTTTGTTGATTGGGGGATCAACCTAGGCCCCTTCTTTGAAGGGTTGCTTCCGGAGGATGTTCGACTTCTGGGGACAATGCACACTTGGGAAATGACACAGTGATTTATCCTGGTTTGGGCCTCTCACTGGGGAGATAATAGCCCTACTCCAGCATGGTGTGATTGTATTTTGTATTCTGCGTAAGCTCTTCCAAGAGAAAGAATCCCCCCTCTCGTACATGTACCGGTGGTATTTATAGGTTACAAGGATATTCCCTTAATTACCGTCTAAGCAACGGGCCTTTGATTGCAGCCAATACTGTTGTAACTGAAATCTCAATCTACACCACGCTCTCATCGTGGGCGTAACAGCTCCATATCGTGGCGCGATCATCGCCATTCTAGCGTAACCGTCGATCACGACCATCTGACCATGCACCTTGCGGATGAGCTAAGACCGAGCAAGTTTGATCCTGACCGAGAAATTATGATCCTGGCCGAGCAACTATGCTCGGGCCCTACGCTTGGATACGAAAGCCGAGCATCGAGCCCGTACCGACCGGGCGGACCGAGCAATCAAACCTGATGCTCGTGGGTCTTCCTCGAGAACATCCTCCAAGGTTACGCATGGTCTGGATGGAATTGACTGCTGGGGTATTATGATAATTATGGAAATTATCCAATCCCCGACACATTTCCAAACCACTGCCCAAATAGCCCAAACCATTTCCCGACTCAACCGATTTTCAAATCCATCTATGAAAACACCAAAACCAAAAGTCTATACTTGACAACATTTTCCAAGCTGCTCTTGACCGTGAGCACGGCTAATCGATTAGATTTATTCTCTGCAGAGATTGTACACTTTACCCACATGACACATTCTAGCAATCATATCAACCATGCCACGCGATACTCATCGTACCCATTTTACTAGACTGTGATGAAACCATTCCACTTGCTAGGGCCTAGCCTTGCACCAACCCCTGTGATGTGCACCCCTTGCTATGGGTGGGAGTTCAGCTCGTACACACAATACTCTCCTAGGCTGGGTGGAAGTTCAGCTCGTCCACACAGTACTCTTCCCAACCCACTTCACACATAGTCCCAACGATGGTTGCTCCATCGTGCCCTTTACCCATAACAAGGCATACACCATTGTATTGGAATAATCTAACCCTGGCGCCTCAGCGAGGGAGTACCTAGAACAACACCAGTACCGTCAGTGTCTGTCCAATTGCTTTGGCCTACCAAAATGCAAGGCTAACCCCCAACTCCTGTACTAGGTTAAGGCTATCTCATACTAGCACATGCGGTTGCACTTTGTGACTCAATTAATAACATCAAGTTCAGTCCTTAGGGTGACTCAGGCGAGACCTTCATTCGTCCACCTGGTCTAAATCACACTACTCCTTTTTTGTTTTCCATTTTTACCAATATAACCCCTTTTAACCTAGACCACCATTTTAACCAAAATCACCATTCCAAAGCCTAGTTTGTACCCAAATGAGATTTTGATTGAATTGTATCACCGATATGAAAACATCATATCTACTGCATGACTAAGCTTATGCAGGTACTATTCATATATCCCATTCGACATTTATTGTAATGTCTAACCCTATCCTAGAGTTCGACAAGGTTCTCATGTCGAAAACGAGTAAGGTAATCCATCAATCTCGGTTATATTTACCACTTCCCCAACATAGCCAATTTACTAGAATTACACGCATGCATAGTAATTTAATAGATCAAAATAGATTTTGCAATTATAGGATCAATATGATCAAATGGGGTGCTTGCCTATTTCTTTGTTGATCGTGCCCTTGGGAACGGAATCGGGATCCTCGTTAACAGCCTTCGACGCATCAACACCTACACGATCGAACGGCAAAAGAAATGGCAAAACGAATCACTATGAATGAATCAAACAAATACAAAAACAAAGCAAATCTAGAAAGCGAGGGAAAGACTAGATGAAAGAAACCTGAACTCAACCCTGAGCCCAGCAGTATCGGCATCAGATGCTCAGTAGTGTCGCCCTGCCCGGTAGTACCGACCCCAAGTCCGGTAATGCCGGAGACAGGAAGGGTGCTCTTTGGAAAATAACTACCGATTTTCTACGGGCGGTACTACCGGCCGTTAACCTCGGTAGTGCCGAATTCTCCAGGGATCGAAGGGATGCCCTCTGGAAAATAGCTACCAACGTTGTTGCTGCGGTACTGCCACTCGGGCGGTAGTACCGACACTTCAACGGTGGTAGTGTCAGCCCTCCAGAAAATCTAGGGTTTGCAAAATTGGGATTTTGCGCAAACGAATTCGAGACTTTGATACGATCGCATGGTTAGGTTCCTAGCGACACCAGGGACCCATCCACACAGGTCTCACTAAGTTTTGACTTCATGTAACCTAGTCTCCCATTTTACAAACACGAAAATCCTAATTAATACCAAATCTCAATTTTCAACCCGAATCAAGTTCAAACTCGATTCTTTTTGTGAGAATCAAACTTTTGCAGTATCGGGTATATTCTAGAACTATTTTTTTTTTTACTTTTGGAGCTAGGGTTTCCAAAGGAAACTCCAAAACCCAAGGAAATGACTTTTAGGCAAATAAATCTGACAAAAAACAATAGGGATCGATTCTTTTGCGCCAACTAATTAATTTGGGCCCCACCTAGGTCTAGCAATCCATTTAACCCATGATCTACCTCTTGAAGCAAGATTTCTAGGGCTAAATCAAAAGGAAGAAAAGAGGGAAAAGAAGGAACTAGGGTTTTGAACTCAAATCTTGATGGATTGACCTAGGGTTTGATTCCACCAACCTTGGAGCTTGCCTAGGGCTTGAGGGAGTTGTCCACCACCTCGTGCACCCACAGTCGCCGATATGGGCACCAACGTGCGCGTTGATATTTCTCGGTCGGTAGTACCGCTCCTAGGGGGCGATAGTGCCGCCTGACCTACAGTATCGGCCTAAGCCTGCGGTACTACCACTCCAACAATAGAAACTCCGATTTCTTCACAAAATCACTTCGAAGTTTGGGATATCTCTTGGAGAGTTCTTGTAAAGGGTTTAGGCATTCCAAAGGGAGGTTCTAGGTTTTAGGTTGCTAAGGATTTCTAGCGGATTTGAGAGTTAGGGTTTTGGGCTATAATCAATCGAAACAGTTCGAGCGATTAGACCCTGACGCAACCAACACCAGATTAAGATCCAAATGAACGGCAAAAAAGGATTAGGCACTTAATCAAAACTGGATGTAACGCCCAGTAGATCCTCGCATTCCTCAAGTACATCATGGATCATCTCCCCTCATTGCTGCATGAACCATAATAGTACCTCTACAGTATCCACATGTCTAGGGATGGAACATTGTGCGCCGGTGTGCTAGCACCAGCGCTCATGATAGGACCTTTAGGGAGGTGGCAACTAGGGTTTTGGTAGGTGGTATGACGTCCTCTGCAAAGTCCCACACCTCTCCTTATAATAAGCCCCCTTATAGGAACCTTACGCTAGGGGCCAATAAGGTGCAAAGCTCATACGAAGTGGTTCCTATCCGAACTAATTTGTTCCAGCCTATTGAGCATGTGACCCATGTAAGTTCATATGCACTCAACGACGACCTAGAAACCCCTTTTTGATAACGAATATATACAAAGGTCATATCGAACAAACCTATATAATGCTCCTGTGCTGATCTCTTTGCCTCGTAATATCAAATCAAACTCAAGGTGAGATGCATGCCATCCTTGATAGCTCGATCTTGTAGTGAATTTTTTAGTTGTAGTTGACCCTTCAGCCATATTCGGCATGTTGTATGTTCTTGGGCCAACCGGCCCGGCCCAGCCCATGAGGCCAAACCAGCCCAGCCGATGCCCTTATCCTCTCCCTTACTTACCTTAGCTTGAGCTGTGACAGGATGGAGCAAGTCTGGAGGGGAATGAGAGGGCGGTGACGGTGACCGAGTAGCTCGGCGCGTCCTCCCCACGTGCAACAGCGGGGTGGTGGCTTCCTCGACAACCGTTACCTCTACTCCTCCTTCTTGGCTTCTCCTATTTAAGTCACGGTAAGTCTAGGGTAAAGCAGAGTAGAAAGAACTTCTGATTTTCCTTAATTTGCAATCCCTAATCCTCTCAAATCCGTTTGTTAAGAGGTGAATCCTTGGCTTTTTAGTGATCCCGACTTATTTATGTTGGGGAACGCGGTATGCTACTCTAGCACAAATTAAAATTTCTACCGCAAACCAGAAAAGCTACTCGCAAGAAGGGGATTATAGATCTATTACCACTAGACGCGCAGTTGCGGAATCCTTCGCACGTCGTTGTAGTGGATCGTCCTCGGCGTGGATCGTCCTTGCCGCGGATCGTCCTCGCCACGGATCATTCTCTCCACGCCGTAGTAGCAGCAGCGTCACCATAGTAGTCCACACGTCCGGGGATGGAACGCCGTGCGTCAGTGTGCAAGCACCGGGTCGCTCGGCAGGGCAACGAGGGGAGGTGGCTAGGGTTTCTGGCGAAACACCTCTAAACCGCAAGAAAGTGTGTTCTGCGTCCAGCCTCCTCCCCTCCTTATATAGCCACGAGGTGAAACCCTAGGCAGTCAGGGCCCATCTACGCGCTAAGCCCACGAGGTCCATTAATTACGGATCCAATCCGAATTAATGCGTCCCAGCTTGTTAAGTGTGTGACCATGTAGGTTCATGCGCATTTTGGACATGGATTCGGAAAACCCTTTTCTAATCCAATAGTCGGTAGTGGCTCCTTGCAGAGCATGCCAACTCCCAAACGCATATGATTAAAGTACTGATGTAATAATCCCTTTGCCAAACTATATGAAGATTGAACTCAAGGCGAGAAGCATGTCATCCTTTGACAGTTCAATCCATCTCTCGTATCCATGATATATTAATAAGTTGTGATTGACTTCTCAATCACGGCATGGCCATGCACTTCCTTAATCATATCACACGAGTGGCCTAGACATATATCTCCGTTACATTGGAGTGGCAAATTCCATCTTGACTGCTCACTTCCCTCTGCATGTTTCATAGTAAACATGAAAGCTACCTTTATAACTATCCGGTTAGGAAATAGTGTTTGGTAACCCCAAGGTAAACTATTACACATGTAGGGAATATGACAATCTCAGGTCTAAGGATCATACATCTACTATGTATGAGATACACTGATGACACATAAGAATGTAACATTCTCGCAGTGTCCCATTGTGGGTCTATCTAACCCATGTTCTTCAACATGCGTCCACAATGTATTGATGTAATCTCCATATCCCATGATCTGTGAAACATGATCATCGAACAATACATGTGATGATCTATTCATCGTTGTCCTATACGATGATATCCGATCGGATATATTTATCGAATTATATCAATAAGTAAAGAGCTTCATAAACAAGTCACACACTTGTTGATCAAAACAATGATATACATTCATTGGACCAATAATCATATTATTATTCATAAACATAGTCATGCTACAATCATCCATATGATTGCCTCAAGGGCATAACACTAATAGTTTATGTTTTGATTTGTGCTCAAATAATCTTGCGGATGCCACTTTTGTGTGCAATTTGAGGTGATTAGAATTCAATCTTAGATAAGCATTCTTGAGGGATTTAAGAAGTTGGTTCAGCCAGTGCTTTGTCTAGTTCTGAGGGTTTGATTGAAATGCTATTGGCTTGGTTCTAGCTGGCTATTACCTTGATCCTCCTACTCAGTTTAGTTGGCTGATACTCGGTTGAGTTGATTGTGAGCACAAGCCTTGTACGGCTTGCTTGGCTGCACCATCTCCCTTGGCCTAGGAGTTGATTCTAGTCTCTGAGCCACTCCAATTGTATCTCGGGACTCCTGGTGGATGGATTACCTCATCAGGTTTTCTATGGCATTGTATCTCCAAAACTCTTGCAGGTGAGCTCTGCAGCATTGTAGTGGCAATATTGTTTTCTGGGACATAATCTTCGACAAGCCTAGCTGGTTACACCGACTTTTCAGTTGATGCTTTGTGAGTATAATCATCTTCCTGTGGTTACTTTCTTTACTGTTATTGCAAAAGGGCTAGATAATTTTATTGTCTTGGGGACCTTGCATGTGGGGAGGCAATAGTTCGATGACGATTGGACTATAGAGAGACAATTTATGACAACGTGTTTTAATTCTCATTTCTCATTCATATATACTTGATTAGAACAATTGATATCTTCTCATATATGCTCTTGTTGTGAATCATTTAGCTTACTATTATTGTCTATCATTATTACTTTTATTGCCAGTTGTCCCTTGTTTACCTTTTTTGTTGGCTAGCTCTAGTACTAGCTCTGTTAGCTGCTTTTGGTTATTTAAGTAAGCTATTTTATGTATTGATCACTATTATTTGCATTTTACTTGAAGATTATCAATTGTTTAGGTTTTTTAAATAGTCAAGTATTAAAAATTGATAATAAGTATGGTAAAATTATCACAAATTAGTCTATTATCTTTTCCTTATAGTGGCTAGGAGGTCTTTTAATTAAGGCAGCCCAACATCTGAGAACTAATTATTCATATCAACTTGAGTAATGCTTGCTAGTTGTTTGCCTCTTTTTCTGTTCGTTGTTATGCATATGCTTAAATATTTTATTACGAAGCTATAAGCTTTGATATTGCCAAATATCTTGTTTCAGTATTTTTGTTTATGCTTTCTTAACAATGATAATTCATGGTTATATAATATGCTTGGAATTATTGTCATAATAAATTTGCTAATATCGTAATATTTACAACACGGCATAACCATGCACTTCCTTAATTTAATCACATTGAGAGGCTTAGAGATGTCTCTCCTATTATATGGGAGGAGCAAATTCCATTTTGATTGTTCACATTCCTCCAAATGTTTTATAGTAAAGCCAAAAGATATTTTATGAATATCCAGTTCCGGAGTAGCGTTTAGCAACCCCTAATTAACTATTAATTACACATGTAGAAAATCATGATGACCTCGGGTCTAAGAATCCTAGGAACACTATGATTAGAATACTTAAGAATATAACATTTCCCATAATGTCTTAAGATGAGTCAATCCAATATGATGTTCTCCAACATATGTCTATGTTAATGATTTGATATCTCATATCCATGATCCGTGAAATATGACCATCAATTAATACATGTTCTGATCTATAAATCATAAATGTCCACCATAACGACATAAGATCAAAGATATTTAGAATAACATCATAACATGAATATAGAGTTTCACAAATAATTCATGAACATGTTAATCAATATAAATGATATTTTATTCTAGATTAAAATATCATAAATTTAAATCGATACTTCATATATTAAGGATCGGATAGTCCTCGGCCGGAGGACCGCCCCACATGGCGCCACGCGATTTCACAAAAAAGTCCTTCTGTTTCTTCGAATTACGGATAGGTCCCTGCAAATTTACAGAAAGGTCCTTTGCGATTTTTTGTGAGGTGAAGAAAATTTTTCCCGAATCGCGTTTAGATCCCTCGCTCGCTACTTTACAGAAAGAACCTACTGTTAAATGTAAATCGCAAGCGAGCCATTTTCTACTTTTTCGGGTAGCGGTGAGCATGGATTACAAAATCGACGAAAATCGCTCGATTTTCACCCATATCGCCGTGGCCCGATATCAAAAACCGGTCGATAAACCGATCCAATTCAAAAAATAATTCAAAAAAATTTGAAAATTTGAAAAAATTTACGTGTCGAAAACCGGTGGAAATCGGTCGATTTTCGTCAAAAATCGTCGAAAATCGCTACAAAAATCGATCGCACAAAAAGTTCAACAAGTTCGTCGATTTTCCACACGAAATTGTCGATTTTCCACGAAAATCAACGATTTTTGAATTTTTTTTGAAAAAATTTGGTTTTTGAATTCATCCGATTTTTAACGATTTTCGGCCGATTTTCGACTCGATTTTTGCGATTATCGAAAATTACTGTTCATGTGAAAATCGCATGAACGATTTAGTGAACCCTGGCGGTGAGGTCCAAAACTATAACAAACAGGTCCCCGGTCTTTACATCTAGGTCCTTTCTCTGTTTTCCCCAAAAAAAATATTTTCATCAGCAGTTTGATGTGTACTTTTCCCCGGCTCGGTCTCTAAGGTTTCTCGAGCCTCCAAAATTTTTGAAAATACGTCTAAGTCTATTTTTTCTTAGAGAAAAAACGCAAAATCATTTTTTGTTCACGCTAGGTCCTTACTTTGTTTTCCCTGAAAAAATTTTCGTCAACAAAAAAATGTGTACTTTTCCCCGGCTCGGTCTTTAAGGTTTCTCGAGCCTCCAAAATTTTTGAAAATACGTTTAAGTCTATTTTTTCTCCGAAAAAAAACGCAAAATCATTTTTCGTTCACGCGCGCGGCGTGCGCCGCGCTTACGGGCCCAGGTCCTTTCTCCATTTTCCTCGAAAAAAATATTTTCGTCAAGAAAAAAATGTGTACTTTTTTCCCGGCTCAGTCCCTAAGGTTTCTCGAGTCTCCAAAATTTTTGAAAATACATCTAGATCTATTTTTTCTCCAGAAAAAAACATAAAATCATTTTTCATTCACGCGCGCGGCGTGCGTCGCTCTTACGGGCCTAGTGATATATACTGTCACAACCATGAAGGAAAATTCATGGGTCATTGGATATCTATTATAATATTAAAGTAGAACTAAAAGAAGTCATCATATTTATATTAATTGGAGAGAAAAATAAAATAAAAATATCTACACAGTTGATCGTGGTGGGTCTAGATTATAACGGTAAAGATTAAGAGAAAGACTTAGTGTCATTTACAATACAGAAAATAATTGAAATTCAAAATAAAATAAAATAAATTAGATTTTAATTTCCATATTACTACAAGAAAGATTTCATGTAAATTACAATAAAAAAACAAACAAAATTAGAATAAAAATAAAAGATAATTATTAATCTGGTTTCTATACGAACAACAAAATAAAACTAAAATTCTAAATAAAAATTAGTAGTTCGATTTATATTTGAATTCCAACATAAACGTCCCCTCTCAAGGCTAGAAAATCTCACATTAATTGGAGAAAAAAAAGAAAAATCTACATCGTTAATCGTGATGGGTCTAGATTATAACGTTCTAGATTAAGAGAAAGAGTTCATATCATTTACAACATATAAAATAACTAAAATTTGGAATAAAAATAGTAAAATAAAATTATAAATTTGATTTTCATATAATTAAAAGAAGAAGTCCATATAAAGTAGAATAAAAACAAAAACAAAAATAAAAAGATAATTAGTAATCTAATTTTCATACAAACATCAACATAAAACTTGAATTTAGAATAAAAATTAATATCACTAACACGCGCAACGATGCTTCGCCCGATACACTGCCGTCTATCCCTCATTCGACATTCCTATAAAAAATATAAGTGGTGCAGATAGAGGCAAGAGTTGCGGCGACAGCAGCTCGTGCTCGGATCTCTATTTTCTATCTATTTTGGGATCAAGACGGACGAGATCTGATGTATCAACGGTGGCGGCACTTAGGCCCCGTTTGGTACGGTTCCAGATTCTAGTAGAAACGGAAACGGTTTAAGATTCTTGGTAAAAACGTTTCAGGTAGAATCAGAATCACTTTTTGCAAACCGTTTGGTACGGTTCCAGATTCTAGTAGAAACTAGTAGAAACGGGGTTGAGGGTGATTCAGCCACGGCGTGGAAAAAGAAGAAACGTTTCGAGGAGAATCGTTCCAAGTTTTAGCCCGTTTGGCTGGGTTTCTCTCAGATTCTAGTAGAAACAGCTCGGTTCCAAGTTACCAAACGGGGCCTTAGTGTACTGGAAAAAAAAATGAAACCAGGTGTTAGCGCCAAAAACGTGAGGTAGGGTCTTTAGCCTCGAACACACAAGACAAACACCGGGTTTGCAGAGTGTGCTAGTCAATTTGATCTGAAATTGACAAGGTAGAATTTGTAAATTAATCAAAGCCGATAGAGCAATGTTTATCGGCTTCTCGCTAGTCGGCTGAAAAAAAACCGATTAGGGGATAACTAGATCAACCAGTTACGGTTAATCCGGATACAAGGTGAAATCGGCTTTGAGAAGGCGATGCGCAGCAAAACAAAGCAGATCGAACCTGGACAAAATCAGCTAAAACCAACAATCGGCGATGCGCAACTTTGTTGATTCCGTCGACTTACAGAAAGATGTTTGTAAACCCTAAAACAGTGTAAAGCTGTAAAAAGTAGATGTTGTGTTGGATTGATTGATCCCTTTACCGCTCGACGTCTACCACCTTTTATAATACATCTGCTATCCGTATCGGCCTCTGATCTGATCTGCTTCCTTTGTTAGAAACGGATTCTCCTTCCGATTCGTTCACCGATCTCTTTCCATACGAACGCTTCTATCCGATTCAAACTGATTTTACTATATACCGAATTTTGGTGCAAACACCAGGTTTGTCCACACTTGTAAATTTAGCATAGTTTTAAGCAGATAATGCACTAAATCGCATGTAATTTTTCAACAATTGTCGGTTAGCTACAAGCTTAAAGGTATTTGCATTTGTACCATGCTGAAATGGAGGGCCATGTTGTCAGTAGTGGTGCAGCCTTGAGATCGTCAAAGACAGGGGCTACATTGTTGTGACAGTTTGGCCCACGACTTGGATGAGATAAACGTACACAAAGAACGCGACTGCTTAGCCATAGCTTTTCTCCTCTCCTCTTCGTTGTTGTTTCTCCGTCGGTGATACGACTCAATGGTGACAGAGTTTCGGACTTTTCCATCCTCAGCACGTACGATCTTAGGCATCAAAAAACATAGCTTTCTTGCGATGATGGCCTTGATGCCTTTGCTATCATCTCTACGCCACCGGTGACACAACTTGCTAGCGACTCTAACCTTGACCATTGATCCAATGATTCTCCTCCGCCGATGACACCACTTCACGGCGATAGAGACTAGGATTTCGTCTACCTTGGCTTCATGAGGAAGAACACATGGCTCTGATACGAAATATTGATCCAAAGGCCAGGGAATAACGTACCCACACATATGTTCTCCCTTAGACATGCGCACTCAAAAGTAGAAGATTAACATAGAAGCCCAACTCATTTTCGATGCCAACAATGGCCTGTCGTCGTTTCTTGCTCTTCTCGTTCAACTACTAGCTAGACAAAGACTCAACTTAAATAGCTAATTAAATACATGCAACATACAGTGGTGAGTAACTAACTAACTTAAATTTCCTGACTCACGACCACTACTAGGGAATAGCCTGTCACAAGCGATTCGAAACAGCTTCTACAAGCTGTTGTGATACTCCCACCAGTATCACAAACGGTTTTATAACTGCTTCTAAAGCGGCCTAAAAAGAGAAATAAATATTGCGAGAAATGGGATTCGAATCTACGACCTCATCCCTCCTCGTAACCCACGTCTCACTGAGCTAGCACTACTACAGAACAGGCAATCCTTGCCACCATATCATTGCCGGTTGGACTAGAGCCGTCAGTGATAAAATATCACTGCCGGTTCGTAAGATCCGCTGTCCAGGAAACGTATCACTGCCGGTTGGTATAACCAACCGGCAGTGATAACAAACTATCACTACCGGTTTATACTCAAAACCGGTAGTGACATATCACTGCCGGTTCTAAATAGAACCGACAGTAATATTGGAACTTTTACTACCGGTTTATTCTTTAACCGGTAGTGATATGTATTTTCCCGCGCATCTGAGCGCAATTTGACATTATCACTGCCGATTATGCGTAGAGCCGGCAGTGATAAGGTTTGCCATGACTTGAATGCTTCAAATTTTGTCTTAGTGTTCGATTTTACTATGACTTGAATGTTCAAATTTTGGCTAAGTGTTCAATTTTACCATAACTGCCGGTTCCTTAGCCGCCAGTGATAATCCCAAGTATCACTGCCGGCTCCCATAACTGGCAGTGATGGCGTTTTGGACCCGGCAGTGATGTACTGTTCTGTAGTAGTATAGCCAACCCACCCATTAGGAAGACAAACCGCTTGTAGAAATTGGGTTTTACCAGCGGTTCGTGTTACCAACCGCTTGTAAAAGCCTTCTCCTGGCTTGTAGCTATTGAACCGCTTGTGATGCATTATTACAATGGGTTCAAAATTTACCGGTTGTAAAGATACCGTTTTTGTGATTCGTTTTTCTAGTAGTGGACGCGGCCACATACATATAATTTGGAACATGCAGGTCACATCCATGTAAGTACATGCCATGCATGCAACATCTAAGCAGTTGACTATACTAACTACGTACGTACATGCAGGCCACGCCAACTAGAGAGACCTATATATTCTCAAGTCATGACCTCCCCCAACGCGTGCGCGCGCGCACGCACACGTACGGCTCGATCTCACGTGTACACTACCGTACAAAGACTATTCTAGGTGCAGCAAATACAAGATGGTCTTTGATCGGGATGATTAGTTGTACTGACAGTTTTGTCAAGTGTACATTGCTAACCGTACCATGCCTTAATTGAAGGACACCATAAAAGTAACACGACCACGAGATGATATGATCCTTGGGGTTGCAGGGTTGGTCTGCACAGTTTAAAAACATGAATAAACATGATAAAAGGGGATTCACATTTGAATAAAACACCATTGACCACAAAATAGCATAATGTCTCGGATCCCTTCGGTAACAAAGCTTTCCCGTTAACTCAGAGGAGCGCGCATTCCCGAAAAAAACATCTCAGGCTGCGGCCACACCAGAAACATCACCAGATTAGGCGCGAGCTACAACAGCGGGAGGACCAGCAGGGCGTGGCGCGCCTTGCCCAGGCCTCGGGGCGTCGTCCTGCAGGCACATTCACGAAAATAAACATTAATCTATGACCCATCCTGAGAAGAGCAAAAGGCCATTCGGCCTTAACAGCAGGTTTAGGGATCACAAAACACATGTTTTCAACTAGTTGATCAAACAGCAGATTCATAGTTTGTTTCTCTATCCACAAGATTCAACAAATGAATAAACAGCAAGAACCGTACATCAGATTATAATGGAAAATGTAACGAGAGAACAATACTGAATCATTCGGTCCTTTGAGAATTTACCATCTTTAATGATCCTCCAAAAATTCAATGCTATTACCAGACAAAGTGAAGGAGATAATTAAAAAAATACAAGGGACCGGTTCATCCCAGAGATATCTGTTTTAAGTCGATGGGAGCAGACATGCAGTCTTTAAGTAGCAGATAACGACATAGTGATGTACGGATAATGCAGCACGCAGAATGTTGACTGCATAAGTGAACATTTACACAAAATACTATCCATAGATATGCTGAAATTTATATAACAGAACAGAACAGCGCAAAATGACAATCAAATTCCTAATGATCAGATGACAGCAATATATCTTAAATGCCTAGGAGCCCCCAACTAGAGAAGCTCAATAAAAGACACATAACTGATTCAAACACCAAATATTATGTATGTTCAAATAAGGTATATATATATCGCTGACAAGGTGAAGATACGGATTGCAGATTAAGGAATAATCTTCACAGAGGTACATGTTGAAAAACTCAACGGGGCAGATGCGCAGTACACTAATGTTAGTGGGCCATTAAAAAAAAATCACAAGATACTAATTTCTGGTTATAGCAAAGGTATAGACATACTCTATTTTTAAACTTATTATACAAAGGCATAACAAAATACTATCTGTAATGTCTTTATAATAAGTTTAAAAATAGAGTATGTTTATACCTTTGCTATAAATATAAATTCATACATAAATGCAATAGCCACGTAACTACAAGATGTCATTCCAGTTTATTAAAACATGAAAAGGAATCCGATAGTAATTTTCTGTCAACATAAACAATGAGTGCAATCAGGAACTGATGACTAAACATGGTATCAGTCATCACACATAAGCCTGCAACGCACCAACACATGTTCATTTACGCTTTCGTTGACGCATCCATTGCAACACAAGCACAATGAATGCAACGCCTATAAAAGCGCAATTTGCAAATACGTAAAAAATGTGAAGGGTGGAAATTGTAGAACAATATGAAGTAGAGAAGGCTAGTAAGCAGTTAACACTGCAATGATCACTTTCAATAGCATTTGTCACTTAAAACAGTTCTTGAGAGCCAAATAAAATACAAAAACATCGTTGAGTAAAATCAAACAGCACCTGTTGCCTGAACTCCAGAATGAACATAATTATCCATGGCAGGCAAAAACACAGCATAGCATTTGAACAATCTAGATGGGGAAGCAAAATGATCCACCATGGCTAATAAGACAATTCAATAGAGATCAACTGAACAATTTTACATAATGAGGATACATCACTCAGATTAGACGTAAGCTACCACAGGCAATAAATACCAAAGGGAATTGGCATGTAAAAGTTTGAAGGCAATTAATATCATACCCTGCGCCTGAAACGCTGCGGAGGCTCACGGTTTCTCCGGTTCTCACGAGAGCGCACCCGGACAATGTGAGCATGGATTGCACACGAAACACAGTGATGCACCTTCGCGTACAGCTTGGGGAGACTGTAACCTGCAATTTAACAACGAGTCATGCCATTTTCACATAGCTGAACGGTACAGTAGAGAAAAAAAAAAAAAAAAATCAAGAGTTACCATACCATCATGCACACAAGCCTCCTGCACATCCCTAACTGCAGCCTGCTCAACAATGTTTCTCACCAAGAAACGCTTGATAGCCTTGTCCTATTTGATCAGAAACCAAAATTAACCTCAAGTAAGAACCACACCCCCAAATTCAAAATACCAAAAATTCAAACTCCTGTTTATAAATAAGTTCAGGCATGACACACAAAAGAAACATCATTCCCGAAACCATTGTTTGCTAGTTATATTTACTCTACTTACTATACAACCAAAGATTTTTAAAGCCAGGCTAAGAAAAAGAAAATTGTGTTGCCCATTGCAATCCAAACCTCCATAACTGGATCACAGACTTTCATGACACACAGAATTTTCCCACTGAACCGAGGCAACTGGTATCATCATACACTCAAAAACCATTCATTTCATCAGCAATCGCAGCGAACTAGAACAATATCATATCCATTCACGTAATCTAAAACACATGGCCTGATCCTTCAGATGATAGCTGCAAATCATAGGACTTACATTTACCATGACGACCAAATTACGCCAGATAGATTACCACCGTGAACCTAAATTTACCAAAGTGCTAGTACACTAGAAGAGCATGTCTTCTTCACTAGAACACAAAATCCATCCCTTTCAGGGCTAAATCACGACCCACAACGACACATCAGAACACGAGCCACGTGGCAGCGACGAGCAACCAGGGTATGTACCTTGGGGCAGCACTTGGCGCAGTTGGAGCAGCGGATGTACTTGACATGGCCGCGGCCGTGCTTGTTGCGCCCGCCGTTCCTGCGCTTGAACGTCTGCACGAACAACACAGGGAGGTGAGAGAGTGCGACAGAAGCGGTGAGGGCGAGGAGAGAAATGGAGGTAGTGGACAGGGGATGCGTAGCGCTAGGGTTTGGGAGGAGAGGGTGACTTGCCATGGCGGGAGGAGGCGGAGGCGTATCTCTAGGGTTTGAGGATCGCGTGGAAGAAGAAGATGAAGAAGAAGACGGCGGCGGCGCTGAGATACGGGGAGCGAGGTCTCTCACTAGGGCTTTTGTAACTTTGATGGGCCAAAAAGTGGGCCCACAAAGCGTTGCCTCCAGCCCGACTCGGAAGAGCCATATAAATGCCCTTCTCCCACCACTCTCCTCCCCTCCAATCCTCGCGAAAACCCTAACGCCGCCGCTCTCCAACCCCTCCAAGGTGGCGGCGCTGTCCTTACCTTCTTCTTCCTCGCATCTACCTTGCTATTTGCTACTAAAATTTCGCGTGGTTTCTCCAGGCTCCAGATCCCTCCCCTCGCAGTCGGCTCGGTCTTTTGGTGCGCAGGACAGGAGATGGCGTAAGATCCCCCCCGCTGAAATCTTGGCTCTGCTCGTTTCTTGAATCTTGATTGGCTAATGGTGCTGCTGGAGATATTAGTTTCCGAGTGTTTTCGTGTTAGCTCGTATTCACTGGGTGCATGCATGTCTCTCGAGGTGTCACGGAGTGTGCGTTGTTTGTCTGCCCCCTTCGAGAATATTTAAGTCTTAGTTTGTGCTTCGAACTGCTATGGATGAAAAAAATATCTTGTGATTGTTAGGTGCTTAGGTCCCCCTGCAATGAATTGTGTGAATGAATGCATGCGTTGTCATCGGTGGAATTATAAGATCTTTTGTCTAACTGAACCGCAATTATCACATTCTACCTGGGCTGTTGATCAGGTTTGGTTTTCTGTAGGATTTCAGTTTAATTGTGTGCTCTTTAAATTCCAATACAATCAAGCTTAGTTTACCAACCTAACCAATGACGACAGATTATTGTGGTTTTTCATTGGCAGACTCAGCCTCGGATGATAAGTAGGTAAATACATACATGCCAGAGTTTCTTGATCCTCAGTAACTAAAGAACAACCCAATTATGCAAAACTAAAAGTAACAAATTTGCAATCGTTTGAGTTGTGTTAAGCACAGATTTGTTAGTATTGGTGTTATGTTTTTTTAGATGCTTGGTGTTCAAATTTGTAGCTATTAGATTCAGTAAGATTTCCTGATTTTGCAGGGAGGAGACCCCAGTTGAGGCACCTACCCCAGTTCTTGGAGAGCCGATGGACTTGATGACTGCTCTGCAGCTGGTGATGAAAAAGTCAAGTGCTCATGATGGGCTTGTGAAGGGGCTCCGCGAGGCTGCCAAGGCTATTGAGAAGCATGCCGCTCAGCTTTGTGTGCTTGCTGAGGACTGCGACCAGCCTGATTATGTCAAGCTGGTTAAGGCACTCTGCGCTGAACACAATGTTCACCTGGTTACGGTGCCTAGTGCTAAAACTCTTGGCGAGTGGGCAGGGGTGAGCTAGAGAATGCTTCTTCTAAAACTTTACTTTGTTATACTTAATTGATGTCATTGGAGTTTTCATTTTAGCGTTCAGTTGGTGACTTAACAATGCTTTGCTGTTGTTGATGGCGAAGAATGTGCTATATGTGTCAATATTTACATGCTTCTTTTTGTTGTCGTCTGAGTTGTTACTTGTTTAAGCTTTTATTTGGCGAGCGTGCCATTGTCCACCTTTGCCTTGTGTTTTTTTTTCAGTTGTATGAAAGTATAAGTACCTTGATTTTAACATGCTTTACTTGTGATTCTTTTGCAGCTTTGCAAGATTGACTCTGAGGGCAAGGCAAGGAAGGTGGTTGGGTGTTCCTGTGTCGTTGTCAAGGTAACCAATTGATTTCCGATGTACTGAAAGGCACTGTTTCTGTTTATGTAGGCAAAACATAACGTTTGGCTGTTCTCTTTCATTTACCAGGATTATGGTGAGGAGTCAGAGGGCCTTAACATAGTGCAGGAGTATGTCAAATCGCACTAGATATAGCGTTTCATTATCTGGAACTTGTGCTAGACATTTTGGGCCTGGGTTTGAATTTATGCTTTGTTCTGGGGCTTGCTAGGAGACATGGAAATTTTTAAGTGTGAGCCGAGGAGATAAGAGCAATTTGGACTTCTGAACTTTTGTTTAATGTGCTGAGTCAGCTGTTTCTAATGCAAATCATCAAGTGCTGAGAATATGTTTATTTCCGCATTATCTCTTGTTGATGGCATTGCTTCCTCTGCTATCTGTTGGTCGTATGGCTTCGTTTACTGGTACCTGTTTCAGGCAAATACTGATATGAACGTGTGCCGTGTTTGTGCTCTGCCGTGATGTGGTTTTGCATTTTACTTGGGTTTTGTCTGTACTTGATTGTTTTGCATTTTACTTGGGTTTTGTCTGTGCTTGATTGTGTTATGCGGATTGTTCTGTTTATGGGTAGAAAGCGTGTAGAGTGAACCTCAGATCGGAATTATGCTTTTTGCAATTTGCGATTGCAGGCAGCGCATTTGTTTCTGCTGCCACTGCACAAGAATTACTAGATCCTTTTGCTCTACGGTGTTCTGACTTCTGAGTTGTGTCAGCCTGAGTCTGCATAGGAGCAGATTCAACCGCATATAGTGTTTCATGCTTGCACTGCGGCACTGAATCTGGTGGCGGCTATGGCTGGTTATCTTTTACAGTCAACCTCCCCTCCCTCCGGTGCCGATTCGGATCCCCTGCCTGCCTTTGTTACTTAAAATGCCTGGTGCATTTTGATATGGTAGAATAAAAAATCCGAGAAAAAAATTAATTTGCTACAGTATTCAAGATTTTGATAAATTTTATTGAAATTTTGGATATTTTGATTGAAATTCATATTTTTAAACTAGATTTTATTAAATCTCGCAGGTATTTTCTAAAATACTGTAGTAATTTAATTTTTTTTTACTCTACCCGTTTAAGATGTGTCGTGCATTTTAAGTAGCCAGACAGAGAATCCAAATCCCGCTTGTGCAGGCTGTCATCGAAAACATCGAAAACCATGTTAGACAACCTCGCTATCGAATAGTCCGGGGTTGCCTAATAGATCTAAACTGGAGAATAGAGAGAGAGAGGGAGAGAGACACAATATGAGAAGGAACTGCTCTGCTTTATTATTCTCATTGCTTGTGTATACAAAGGGGTAGCCCCTGCCTCCTATATATAGCGGTTCTGCTAGAGATAAGGAAGAGTCCATATAGGATACGTCAATCAGTTTCCTAACACTCCCCCTTGGACTCTTCACTGCGAGATGCATATGCCTCATTAAAACTCTATAAAAACCCAGTGGGAAAAATAATTGGAGAAAGAGTACATAGCACACGCTTGCTGTGTTGCACGGATTGCCTCATCAAAAACCTTAGGTAAGAAAACTTCAATGAAAAACTTACTTAAGGAAAAGAGTACAATCAACCCAAACTTTAATGTTAATCTTCAAGATTCACGTTGGGTACTCAAACTTCATGTTCGAGATTTATGTAGGAGTATGTGAAAATTCTCCCCCTGAAATTTGCACTTCTCTAACCCTCATCATCCCGATTCCTCTAATACATCTTTCAAAGGAAGATACCGGGAGTGACTTAGTGAATAAATCTGCGAGATTTTCATACGACTTAGTATGCAGTATCTTTATCTCGTTCATCTTATGCATTTCATGGGCATAAAAGAACTTGGGGGTTGATATGCTTTGTAAGGTTACTCTTCACATATCCCATTTGCACTTGTGCAACACAAGCTGCATTATCTTCATAGATAATAGTGGGGGTTTGTTCCATGTTCAGGCCACATGACTTCTGGATGTGGTGAACCATTCTTCGAAGCCATGCACATTCCCGAGAGGCTTCATACAATGCAATGATTTCTGAGTGGTTAGTCGACGTTGAGACAAGAGTCTGCTTAGACGACTTCCAAGAAATTGCTGTTCCACCGCAAAGAAAAACATACCCAGCTTTGTGACTTGCGGTATGCGGGTCCGATAGGTACCAAAGATCGGCATAGCCAACTAAATTCAATTCATTGTTTCTTACGTAAAAGCAGCCGATGTCTTTGCTTCATTGAAGGTAACGGAAGATGTCCTTCACCCTTTCCAATGCTTTTGGTGGGTTACGCAGCATGCAGTGCTAGCAAATTCACGCTAACGCAATGTCAGGCCTAGTGCTATTTGCAAGGTACATGAGTGCTCTAATTGCACTCAAATATGGGAATTCCGCTCCCGGGACTTCCTCCCCTCTTCTCTAGGCCTGTATGGATCTAGGTGCGCTTGGAGTGACCTTCCGAGCCATTGGGGTCTTTGCGGGGTATGCCTTCTCAAAACCAAATCTCTCCAATACTTTCTGCGTGTAGGATGATTGGTGTACCAAGATTCCGCCTTGGACATGTTCAAGCTGCAAGCCTAAACAGAACTTGGTTTTACCCAATCATTTCAAACTCAGATTTCAAGTATGTGCATGCTTCTTCAATTTCTTCATCCGTCCCAATGATGTTCAAGTCATCTACATAGACGGAGATTATACAAAATCCATTCGTGGATCGTTGTATAAATACACATGGACAATCTTCGCTGTTCGTGTAGCCTTTCTTGCAGAGAAAGTCACTCAAACGATTGTACCACATTCTTCCCGATCGCTTGATCCATACAGTGATTTCTCCAATTTCACACTGTATAGGTTTCTGTTTGCTCTGTTTTGGTTCGGGATAGGGATACCTTCCGGTACTTTCATGTATATCTCCGAATCCAAGTTTCCATACAAATATGCTGTGACAACATCCATTAGCTTCATTCTCAACTTCAAGTTGACTGCTATTGAGATCAAGTACCTAAAGGTAATTCCGCCCATGACCGGAGAATAGGTTTCTTCATAATCAACCCCAGGACGTTGAGTGAAACCTTGAGCGACAAGCCTTGCCTTGTACCTTACAACTTTATTGTTTTCGTTTCTCTTGCGAACAAAAACCCATTTGTGACCTACGGGGTTTATATGGGGAGGCGTGCGACACACAGGCCCAAACACCTCTCTTTTGTTCAGAGAGACTAACTCTGCGGTGATTACCTTCTTCCAATCTTCCCAATCGAGCCTTTTCTTGTACTCTGCGAGAGATGCGGGCTCGGAATATTAATGATCGTGGCAATCTTCTTTGCAAAGTATGCATCGACATTGGCTGTTGCTCTATTCATTGATTCTCTTGATATTACAAAATTTATGACCATTTCGTCATGGTGTGCTTCATGCACTTTTACTTGCTCTTCATTGCTATTTCCCATTCCAGGAGCAAGTTCCTTTAGTTTTTCTCCGCCAATGTGTGCGCACACATTATTTCCGGCGGCTTCTTCCAATGGAAGGTTCAGATCTGGAATTGCCTTTTCCACAGGCTTCTTTCCAGTGCCAGGTCTCAACTGGCTCTCCTTCTTGCTTTGGGGCACTTTTGTGATTGGTTGTGGTAAGTCCTCTTGCCCAGTTTTCCCCAGACATCTCCGGGTACTTTGGGTTTGAGAAGCCAGATTTCCTGTTCTTTTTCTTTGAGGCCTCTGAACAGGATGAGGGATACCTTCTGCTTTCTTTGGTATTTCCACCCTCTCTGGTGCATTTCTTGCTGGTACATACGACTTAACCACGCTCTTCAGATCACAAAAATGATCAGGCAGTTCATTTGCTAAATTCTGCAAATCGATTGTCTTCTTGACTTCATGATTTGCTTCATTAGTGCGAGGGTCATGCACGGGGATCTCAATGGAATGCCATATGATTTCCCGGCATTTTCATCCAATGGTTCATTTCCTCCCTCTAATGACGGGAAAGCGATCCTCGTCAAAAAAATGCAATTAGCGAATCGGTTTGTATGCAAATCTCCAGTCGTGGGTTCCAAATACCTGATTATGGATGCATTCTCATAACCAACGTATATCCCAGACTTGCGGGGAGGGCCCATTGCAGTTCGCTGTGGGGGTGGTATAGGTACATATACCATTCATTCAAATCTTCAGGATGACCCATTACATTAGTTGCATAGTTGAATGGATGTTGTAGGCCGACGGTCTATAATTGATGAGTCTTCTTTGCGTGCATGATTGCGTGTCCCCAACAAGTGTTGGGCAAGTTACAACTCTGCAAGAGTGGTCGGGCTATGAGCTTAATCCTCTTTATTAGTGCTTCACTATTCCATTTTGCGTATGGATGTATGCAGTGCAGGGTGCTCAACGATTATTCGATTCTTGTGCAATAATCATTAAATGCCTTGGAAGTAAATTCGTTGGCATTGTCCATTCGAATGGACTTCAGCGATGATCGTGAAAAGCATTCTTAATTACGATGATCTGCGAGATCGGCTTTGCAAATGCATGATTCCTTCTTGACAAAGAAACATGTATGTGACCATTTCGAGGAAGCATCAATGAGCACCATAAAGTATCGAACGGCCACGACAAAGGCTGAATCGGGCCGCAAATATCCCCCTGAATGCGTTCCAGGAATGCAAGGATTTCATGTTGCACTTTCATAACAGAGGGTTTTGTTATTAATTTCCCGGTGGCACATGCATGGCACACAAAATCTTCGTGATTCGGGAAAATTTTTAACATTAGTGCCATGACCTTGTGAGTTGTTAACTATATTTTTCATCAATCTAAGACCAGGATGACCTAAATATACAATGCCATAACGAAAATAATTCAGAGCTTCTAAATACAGTCTTCAAATAAGTATACACTGCGTGTGCATTGATTATCGTGTAGTACAACCCAGATTCATATGAGGGATATTTTTCTAATACCATTTTTTTTCATATTCCGCGTGCTTCACAGTGCACAAATGCTCTTTGTCATTTTCTTCATTGGTTTCTACGTGAAACCTATTGGCGCGGATATCATTGAAAACTTAAGAGAGTGCGTGTTGATTCAGGGTATAAAAGGGCTTCTTCAATTACCAAAGTTGTACCCATTGGCAATATAATTGTGGCTTTTCCAGAGCCTATTATATGCGTATCGCTTCTTGCGATTTTCGTAATCTTTCCAGCGTTCTTCGTGATCGTCTGGAAGTATTTCGACTCTCTTAAGATGGTATTAGCTTTGCCTACTATCAACAATGCATATCTCCTCTATTTGGGCGCTACACAATTTCTCAATGAAAAGAAATATAATTCTAATCATACAGTGGCAAAGTAATTCAAAAACATTACTTGCAAATATAGAATACTGGAATAAAGAATAAATTACAATTCTATTCATAAGGAAAGAAAAATGTATGATCTTCGAGAGCTTACAATTCATTATTCAAAATTCATTAACCACTGTTCTGTAGTCTGCAAAATTTCAGGCGAATTCAATCTTGCTGTGCTTAGAGCAAGATGGTGGACTTGAGCTTCTCGAACCTCTTCTGAAGTGCAGTTTATAACTCAAGTACACTCATCTCAGCCATGTATTCATTCTTCAGAGTGGCTGAAAGGTGATGTCTGAGAAAGGGCAAAGTTTGATCATTTTGCTCGGCATTAGGTTGTGCGTCCTACGAGGACCCTAAGCCACATTTGGAGCTTCTTGCTCGCAAGCATGATCTTCAAATTTGATGCCCATGTGAGATAGTTCTGTCCATTCGGGGTCAGTTCTTCAAACTCACGTTTGACAATGCCAAGTATTTGCATATTCACAAGATTCTTTCTTTAGATTACTTCGTGTAATCTAATAGATAGTGGTTGCAAAAATTCATAAATGCATAAAACAAATTCTCATGAATTTCCAGTAAACTAAAAGAAAACAATAATTGCAAGATTCATAAATACAAGATTCATAATTACGGGATTCATAAATGCAAGATTCATATATACACAGATTCATAAATATTCATAAAGATTCATAAATACAGCTTCGTGCATGCGATCAGATTTATGCGCGCGATCGACTTCATGTATGCCATCGGATTCATGTGCATGATCGACTTCGTGCGATCTGTTTCATGTGCACGATCGGCTTCGTGCATGCGATCGGATTCATATGCATGATCGACTTCATGCGATCTGTTTCATGTGCGTGATCGGCTTGCGGCAGCGATCGGATTCATACGTCGCGATCGGCTTTGTGTGCACGATCGGCCGTCGCGATCGGCATAGCGGCCGTGCGTCTTGGCTGTCGATTCCATGCACGTCGGCCTTCTTGGCGCGACGGTGGCCGCTTCGTGCGGCATGCTTGAATTTCCAATGAATTATATTAAGGTAATTTTTCATCATTACTTGATAACAGAAAATAGATTCCAATATAAATTAAATACGGTGTAATGCTAATTACAACTTATGTAACTCTCGTTGGTTGGGAGCGAAAACAGGTAACGAATATCTCCGTCAATTCGACTCTTGGCCAGGTCAACCTGCCCCTAGGGCTCACATGAGGGAGGGAGCACTTCCCGTTTCCGGGTGCCAATTAAAGAACCAAGCCTCATGTGTGTTTTCCTAGACACCAATTGTCTCATGTCTGTTTATTCATTACCAAAATTAAATCCCAACCACTCAGGTTCTCATAAAATGTTGTATGAAATATTCTGGAATTTTCCTAGCACTTTTCATAATTTCTGCTAATTTCCAAGCAATTTTCAGAATTACTTGTGTAATAGAAAATAATTTACCACATGTTAAACATGGCCAACATCTAGAAAATAAAACCCAGGGTTTGGAGCTTCCAATAATTTTTAAAATTTTTCGGAAGCCCACATATCCAGATATCCAATTTTCTAGTTTAATAACAATTTTCTAAATTCATTTACTGATTTCTAGATTTATTGAAAACAGAGGGGCCTTCTGGGCATCCGGGGTATGTGATGGCTTCGTGCCCACGCATCGCTGTTAGCCGTGATAGGGCTTCATGCCGATGTACTATAGCGATCTGTAGCTTCATGCTACGATCTGCGAAAGTTGTTGTGAACTTGTAGCTTCGTGCCACGTTGAAGAACACGGTACTTAGATGCGTAGATTAGATGCATACTCGTAGCTTCATGCCACGATTAGATGCATTCATACTATGTACTAGAGAAACACCGCGAACTTCGTAGCCGTGCCCACGATTAGATGCGCGTAAAGAATTGAACGAGCTATTAGATTCAATCTTCTGCTTCTCACCTTTCCAATCTATTCTTGGTAGGCTATCGCGTAGGATAGAGTCGCGTAGGACTTTTTCTTTCGGCAATCCGAGTGGATGCCGGCTTGATGGCGAGTTGATTGCAGATCGGATCGGGCGATCAATCGCCGGTAGTAGTCGTTCGTCGTTGCCGACGATACTTCACTTCTTGTCTTTTTCTCACCTTTCAATATTTATACGGTAGAGCTTCGTGCTGATAAAGTGTTAGACAACCAAGCAATAGAATAGTCCGGGGTTGCCTAATAGATCTAAACTGGAGAATAGAGAGAGAGGGAGAGAGACACAATATGAGGAGGAACTGCTCTGCTTTATTATTCTCATTGCTTGTGTATACAAAGGGGTTGCCCCTGCCTCCTATATATAGCGGTTCTGCTAGAGATAAGGAAGAGTCCATATAGGATACGTCAATCAGTTTCCTAACAAACCACACCATTGATGAGCTCGTCTCCTCGGAACACAGGAGCTTTTTCGCGTGAAAATTGAACAGTTGCCCAAATGCAGTTGCAACCAAGGTTTCAAATCTCGGAGGTTCCCGAAATCCGAAATTTCGGCGAGATTCGGAAATTTCGGACAAAATCCGGATGAATTGCAAAAAACCAAATTTTAAATCCGGTTTTTTTTCTACCGAGAAATCCGAGATCTCGGCGAAATCACCGAGATCTCGACCAAATTAAACCGGCCAAAAATTGGTCCAAAACACGTCAAAAAATTTTGAAATTTTTTTTGGATGGTCCTGACACATCACTAATGTTTCCATAAAAATTTGAGATGATGATCAATTATGAAGAATTTTTTAAAAATCTAACAATGGTAAAGTCATCATAAAAATCGTATGTAAAGTCAGTTTTTTATTTTTCAAATGTAACAAATGAACTTCTAGTCATTTAAAAAGTTTTATATATGTTCCTATTATCTTATGTATTATAGAGAAATTTATACATGCGTATATGGTATATACTACTCACAAGTCTATACATAATGTGATTTGCTGGAAGAGTAGTATACGGTAGGTTCTACAGAAAATAGTAACCTGCAAGCAAACTAAGATTCATGCATGGAGGAGTATTATTGATAACAATTGTCCATAGCGTATTGTACATGCTTGCCATACCGTCACTCCACAAGAGGAACGCACTTATCTCTCGTCGTCTCAGAGACTTTGCTACATCATAGTAAAATTGAGGAGTTAGTTCAATTGAGCCGTACCTAAACCATAGTAAAATTGAGAAGTTAGTTAAATTTGCTACATCCAAATCATAGTAAAATTGAGATTTCATAGTGTTCAAACCATAGTAAAATTTTTCTTTGGAAATGATTTAGTGTTTGGCACCATAATTTTATGTGTGTTCAACTTTTTCTTTGGAAATGAAAAATAGTTCAAACCACTTTAAAAAATGTTGAAATTTTTTGTGAATAGTCCTAACACATCCATAAAATTTTCAGATGATAATCAATCTTGAGAAATTTTAAAAAATTCGGACAGTACAAACCAACTAATTGAACCGACCAAAAAATGGTCAAAAACACATCAAAAATTTTAGAAATTTTTTGTGGATGATCTTGACTCTAAATACAATCAAATACAGTGCAAAAAAAATCAAAATCCGGTAAAAAAAAACTCGAGATCTCGCCCGAGATACTCAAGATCTCGCCGAGAAATTCGAAATTTGAATTTTTTTTGAATTTTTTGAATTTTTCAGGATTTTAAATCTCGAAGGGTCCGAAATCCGAAATCTCGAATTTCGGTTCGAAATTTCAACCCCTGGTTGCAACCACATCGAAACAAGATCCCTACAAGAAATTATCCCCTTTTTCTGAGTTTTTACAAGCAACAAAAATTCTCAGCACGCATCTCCCTCAAAAGGGAAAGTTAGCACGAATCTCGATGAAAGAAAAGGAGAGAGAGAGAGAGAGCAAAAGGCGGGAACGGATAAGATGGCGAAACAGCTCCCAACCAAGCCTCCTCCGTTTCGCTTCTCTTCCAATGGCCACCGCCACCTTCCTTCCTCCCACACCCATCCCGACCCCTCGCCCCCGCCTCGCCGTCGCCGCCGTACACCCCACCTCTCATCACAGCCCCACACCCATCTGCGCCTGCGCCGGCGCCGCCGATTCGCCGCCTGAGGAGGATCCCCCCGAGGCCGACGAGGAGGCTCCCCGCGGCGGCAAGGACCGGCGCCGCGCGGTGCGCATCGCGTGGGAGAAGCTCGTCCGGTGGTCCCGCTCCTGGCGCCGCCGCAACCGAAGCGACGTCCTCGAGACCACGCGCAAGGTGAACCAATGGGGTGGGTTTGGTCGGCTCCTTCGCTTCCTTGCGGGATCTGATCGGGAGGAATTGCAGGTGGTGGTTATTGGTGGGGGCTCGTTCGGGACGGCCATGGCGGCGCATGTGGCCGCGAAGAAGGCCGACCTCGAGGTGGCCATGCTGCTCCGGGACGACCTCGTCTGCCGATCCATCAACCACAACCATGTCAACTGGTGGGTGCCGTCGTTGCTGTTGGAATATTAGACATCCTAACGATGAATTTATTCCGAAAATAAACTATCATGATAATTGAAGAACAGTGGGAATAAATATGTTATGGGGGTGTTTGGCAGGGCTCCAGCTCCACCAAATCTGTGAAGTTGATAGAGCTGGGTATTTCTAGCTTCATCAAATTCGTGGAGCTGGAGCTGTGGGTATATTAAGAGTATTTATGTGGGCCATCTTGTCTATATTTTAGAATAAAATTATAAACTTAAATCACTTTATTTCAATCTACAAGTTTCAGCTCTGAGATAGAGTTGGAATCTAGAGCTATGCCAAACAGGGCCTATATTCGCTAAGAACTAAGTCTGGGTCTTTATCTAGCCTAGGTCATGATCACAGAATCAAATACAAAAATAGATCATTAGGTACTAACCCGGATTCGAGGATGAAGCCATTAGGTCGTCGGTTAGGGTTCTTGAGTGTCGGTGAAGCAACTGCGTGAGGAAGAGTGAGGAATGGCACCGTGGTCCTCACGGTGATGGCAGGGATCTTCGTCAGCCTCAACACCGATGACCCAAATCGGATGGGATTTTAGAGAGTAGCAAAACTCGAGTATATCACCTTACCCACGAGTTCCGGCCACTACCCTTTTTTATATGGCGCTGGTTGATGGGACCGAAACCAAAAACATATTAGTGCGCTCCTGATCAATGCACATTAACATGAGTTTGTGGTATTCCTGGATCCGTGATTTTCAGGTTTCAGTTAGCCCAAGTCGAGATCACCACTAACATTCTCCCACTTAATCGAAAGGCCAATAACATAAGTCCATACTCAATAGAACAATATATCAAGACAATGTATTACATCAGTTAATAAAGTCACCGCTGAAACCTCAGTATCTATAGTATACCATTCTATTTCAATGGAATAATTACTTATTCTTAACGGGAGTTGGTTTTCTTCTTATGGTCCTCATTTCCAGAATCAAAGGCTTTCTAATAAACTCATGCCAGCAACATGTTCTCGAAAGAGATTTGGTGGTAAGCCTTTAGAAAGCAAATCCGCAAGCATAGACTTAGTACTTATATGCTTGACATCAATTGTTTGATCCTGAATTCTATCTTTCACAACATGATACTTAATGTCAATGTGTTTGGCAGCATCACTTGACTTGTTGTTACTTGAAGAGAAAACTGCGGCCTTATTATTGCAGTATACTATTAGTGGTTTAGACATATTGTCAACCACTTTTAGTCCGGGAATAAAGTTCTTAAGCCATACCGCCTGCCTGGTAGCCTCATAACATGCCACAAACTCAGCCTGCATCGTTGATGATGCAGTAAGCGATTGTTTTGAGCTTTTTCACGAAATGGCTCATCCCGTAAGTGTGAAGATATAAACTAATGTGGATTTCTTAGTATCTACACAACCTGCAAAATCAGCGTCCGAATAACCCACAACTTCAAGGTTATCAGACTTCTTATATGTGAGCATGAAATGCTTAGTGCCCTGCAAATAACGCAAGACTTTCTTAACGGCTTTTCAGTGGTCCAACCCTGGATTTGGTTGATATCTGCCAAGCATCCAGGTTAAGAATGCTAAATTGGGGTGAGTACAAACTTGAGCATACGTAGTGCTTCCGACAGCTGAAGCGTAAGGAATCCTCTTCATCTGATCAATTTTTAATTCATTCCTTGGACATTGGAATGTTCCAAATTTATCGCCTTTTACAATAAGAGCAGCCGTGGTAGAGCAATTATGCATATTATATATCTTAAGCACTCTACAATATATGCCTTTTGGGATAGGCCTAATATCCCTTTGGACCTATCTCAATGGATTTCAATACCCAAAACATAAGAGGCATCACCAAGATCCTTTGCCTAAGCTTTCTCCTCAACATCAAGAGATGCGATCGAACTCTCATCAACAGAGATTTCTTGCCTCTTGTGTTTTAGAGATGTGACAAAATTCTTCCACGAGGGAGTCAATTTGGCAATGATACCACTAGCCACAAACTTGTCGAGTAACGTTCACTTGAGGTGATCAATTTCCCTCGCAATGAACTGTATCTCGTGAGCCTGTTCAACTACAGAACGGCCATCAACCATTTTGTAGTCATGATATTGCTCCATAACATACAGTTCACAGCCAACTTTCGAGGCACTGAATTTATTTTCGAGTGCCTCCCACAGCTCCTTTGCATCTGACATGTGCGTATACACGTCGCAAAGGCGGTCTGAAAAAACGCTAAGAACAAATTCTACAAAAATTGTGGTGGCATCCTTGAACTCTTTTTCCTGCTCAGCAGTAAGAGTTTCCTTCAGGTTTGCCAGCCGCAACCTAGTAGACGTTTATAGCTATGAGTCACAGAGATGCTTTCATCATATTCACCATTAAGAGCCTATCATGTTTTTGGATTGTTGGAATATTAGGCATACTAATGATGAAGTTATCTTAAAAATAAACTATGACGATAATTGAAGACAAAACAGTGGGAATAAATAGACTAGACACTAGTAACATGCCAATTGTATTGTCTATCTCATGCATATTGTTAGATGAACAAAGCAGGCAAACGAACATTCTTAATCTATGCATAGAAAATAGATGCGGTTCGTGTGTGTTACCGAGTTGACGCGAAGGTGTGGCCGAACGGGTAGCAAATGTCGATGAAGATCAACAGGTGATGTAGTCGAAGCCGGTCGCCGGTGAAGAATGCAGTGAGTAGTTGCGTGAAGACGCTTCCCAAAAACGTGATTCGCCCTCTCCCGGTTCAGGATCTCAAGGATGGACATTTCGAAGACCTGCTCTCCCAACAGTCGATGCACGCCAGCGAAGAGATGGGAAAGGAGGCTATGCAGTATTGAAGGAAGGCAAAATGCTAGAGATAGAGAGAGGTCTGATCTCTTTTTCGCGTATATAACAGAGAGAGGGAGAGAAAAACGTGGAGCACGATACAAGTCGGTTACGGATTCGTACATGCATTTAGTTCCATGTAAAATTCGTCATGTTCACGTAACTATGTTGACCACAGTCCCACACCACACAAATTGCAAAAGTGGATTGCGCCTGCGCCATCCATCGGACTCGATTTCACTACACCATTCACGCGCATGCCGCGTACGCGCGCCGCCTTGCCTGGCCTGGTGAGGCAAGTGAGCGCGCACGTGTGTCCTCTTCTTCTCTCTCTTCTTCTCATACTCTAGCAATATGGAGGGAATCACCCCTTATAAGTTGAACTAATGGGCCTAGCCCAAATAATTCCAACAGTTGCCTCCTCCGTTCTTGTTGTGTTGTCACTTGTTACAGTTTTGGAAGATTACATTTTTATGAATTGAGATTCATGATCGATATGACATGGTCATCCCATTCTGGATTGAGCAACCATGTGGTTTGCTGTTATGATACATCAATCTCTGCTCAGCATCCACACCCGTATTGCTCCTGAAAGTTCGAAGGTGCCTGGTCCTAGCAAATAAGTTTCATGTATAAGAATGTGGAAGGGTACAACATTTAAAGTGACTTGAGAATTTAATCATTGATGTTAATGGACGTATTTGGCCTCAACGTGGTCTTTTTTTAACGACATGGTTGATCTGGAGACAAATTTGCTCTATGCTGAGAATTCTTACATGGTAATTCATTAATGATTGGTACAATGTCTTTGGTGCACCTACTCAGATACTCTTTTAGAGAAATTTTACAATGCATTATACTTGTAGTATATAATGGGAGTAGAAATCAGATCTAGCGATTGATTTATTGAGAGAATTCTACTAATCTACTACCCATGGAAGCATAAATAAATAGTAGCTAATCTGATCCATTGAATCGAGAAGAATGAATATTCTATATTGAATTTAGAGTACCATAAAAGAGCTTCTGTTTTATGCTATGACCAACTTTAAAAAAAAAAATCAGCACATTTTGTATCTAACTTATAGTTTCTGTCATTTTACTGCAGCAAATACTTAACAGAACACAGGTTGCCAGAAAATATTTTTGCAACAACTAGTGCTAGTGATGCTTTAGCAGGAGCTGATTTTTGCTTCCACGCTGTCCCTGTTCAGGTATTCGAAGTTCTTTATGAAGCATTGTTGTTGCAGCTTGACTCTGATATTTTTTTGTGGCAGTTCAGTTCTTCCTTTCTTGAAAGTATTTCAACACATGTTGATCCGAGGTTGCCATTCGTATCACTTAGCAAAGGGCTCGAACTTAACACCCTTCGGACAATGTCTCAAATCATCCCTCAAGCATTGGGAAATCCTCGCCAACCATTTATTGTTCTGTCAGGACCATCTTTTGCAGTGGAACTGATGAACAAATTGCCGACAGGTCTGCTAAGATCGATTTTTATACTCTCGTGTTGAATTCTGTGCAATGATGCTAATTTGTTGGAAAATGTTCATCCCCCATTTTTCACCTAAGTTTTATATTGTTGAGGTGCCTATATTTTGTGTCTTCCCTTTGTCAAGAATTTGGAATTTGTTTATCTACAAAGAAACAAGTATCATAGTTATTCAACTTCAAAATGGCAGCAATGGTAGTGGCATCCAAAGACAAAAAGTTGGCAAATGCTGTTCAGCAGCTGTTGGCCTCCCCAAATTTGCGGATAAGCACATCAAGGTAAATGTGCTGAGACATGTTTTTACTCCCAGGACTTAGCCTTTATAGCTTTATAGGATATTAGAAGCTTCAGTTACAAAATATTCAAAAAAATGCTTGTCCTATACTATGTTTGTTTCCTTTTTTTTGTTATAACGTTTCAAAAAAAAAAAACTCCATTTGTTACCCACCCACCCACCCACCCCCACCCCCCGCGCGCGCGTAGGTTCTAAAACCGGTCGAAATGTTTGAAAGTTTAAAGGGAAATTGTGCCCATGGGTTTGTACATATACGCATGTGATATGGTGGGTAAGGGGAAGACTTCAGCTATGCTGGTTGTGAGTTTGAGTTTTCCAACGGATAGTTTTTCTTTTCTACTTTTCTAATGAAAAGTCAAATTTGAATTAAAAAATTTCAGATGAAATTTCCTGGGTCCAAAAGTTTTTTGAAAACGAAATTTTATACCCTAATAAGGATTTGTCTTAGTAATATTAACAAAGAAGAGGAGAGAAAGGAAGCAAAATATGGAACTTAGAGCTTCACCTACCCTATTTGACTTTTGTGTAACAAGAAACACAGATGTCTCAGAATTAGTCCTTGCGGAAGCAAAATGATGATTTTAACTATCGAGAAACTTTGGATGCGATATTGTTTCTGCCTTGAATGCCGGAAATATCATTCAATACTGAAGAAGGAAAGCTTAAGGATCTGTCCTCAATTTTCTTCTGAAATTGAATAACAGTATATTAATTTTCCAATATTTACTATCATACATGTTTTTATACGACAGCTAAATTAGTTGTCATAGTTTCTCTATGAACCATAGGAAACTCTTTTAATGTTTGAATATTGAATCTGGTTTCTATTAAAATTTATGTTGTATAAGAAACTCTTGTCTGGCTAAAGCTATCTTAACTAATATGATTACTATCCTAACATACCAAGAAGTTCACTAGACATATGTAGTTGTCGAATGCTGAAACTCAGAAGTTTTATGTAAATCAATAAGTGTTTCGTCCTTTTAGTAGTTATTTACAATTTTAGACAAGAAAGATTATGAGTTAGATTAGTAGGGATATTTTTATATTAATTTCAACTGTGCATTTAAACATTAGAAAGAATATTTGAATGTGACTTGTGATGCTTCAGTGATGTTACAGGAGTAGAAATTGCAGGTGCACTTAAGAATGTTCTTGCAATAGCAGCAGGTATAGTGGAAGGTATGCATCTTGGGAATAACTGTATGGCCGCCCTTGTTGCCCAAGGCTGTTCAGAAATACGATGGTTGGCCACAAAGGTGTGCAGTAGCTTATATTCCAGATTTTTATTATTTTGTAAAATTCGAAAACTACTGGACCTATGAAGGATCAACTTATCCTGTTCACTGATTAATTTTTAAAAAATTTTGAAGATGGGAGCGAGGCCAACAACCCTTGCTGGTTTGTCTGGCTCAGGTGATATCATGCTTACATGTTTCGTCAATCTTTCACGGAATAGAAATGTGGGACTGCGTCTTGGTTCTGGTGAAAAACTTGACATAATCTTGAATTCAATGAATCAGGTATATAACGTTCCTTCTATTGCATCAATTTATGCATGAGATATCACATGTATGATTAGTATATATGTTCCTCTCTTTAGGTTGCTGAAGGCGTGTCAACTGCTGGGGCTGTTATCGCATTAGCTCAGAAGTACAATGTCAAAATGCCAGTCTTGACGGCAGTGGCCCGTATAATTGATAATGAATTAACTCCAAAGAGGGCTGTTATGGAGTTAATGAACCTTCCACAGGTCTAACATTAACCTTCATGTTTGATCCAGTTCTTCCCAATTACTGCTTTATCCCACAAACATAGCCTTCAAAATCCTTTCTTTATTTGAAAGTGATGTGCAAACTTGTGATGACAACTTAACATTTTTAAGCTTGTTAACTTGCAAAATTGCTCTTCCGTTTCACTGGCCGATGGCTAGCATTTAGTTAACAAAATTGAAACAGATACCTAGCATGTTGTCTAACTATGAACATCGTATGTCTTGCAATTTGCCTTCATCTGTCGCTCAAGGTCCATGTTTACTATGGTCCATCGGCACATTTTGATCATGAGAAAGAAATCAGCACCTTTTGGCTTGGTAGAGTTGATATTCCTCAAATCAGGACCTTTTTGGTTTGATATAATTAATATTTCTGTTTACCGTTTAACTAATTTTGCACTCATAAGTTTTGAATTTGATGGTTTTACCGTTTTATGGAAACTAACCTTTTCACTTATTTGTTTGCATCATATGTACACATTCTGATGACAGATCCATCAGCTAATCACTAATCTTGACAGAAATTGGCCTACATTTTGAAACGGTGCTTATACGTAAAAAAAAAAAAAAATTGGGGTTCTTTCCTGAAACACCGATGAAGAATTTTTGGCAATTACTCTGACAGCCAGATTATACTGAACTTCTATTTGCTTATTTTGACAGCTATGCTACATTGTTTTGTGAGTTGTACACAGTGAGAATTGAATGACAACCTGTGAAACCTTTGTTTACAGGTTGAGGAAGTCTAACAAGTATCCAAAGAAATAGAACACTGATCCTGCTGGCCTGCTGCTCTCGAACTAAACTAACAGTACGATCCAAATGTGTTGCTCTATATTTGATCAGCTACATTTTCAATGGAAGTTCTCCTCTTCAATCTCTTAAGCCATGCTAGCTTTCAGAGAACGTCGCCAATCATTTTACTTGCTATGAAACATTTATGTTTTCTTGCGCATGATTCTGCGCACACGCAGAGAGATGATGTAGATTATAGGCACCACAAATGAAATGGGACCAATGTCCCTTGTTTTATTTTCCAAAAGAAGACCAAGGTTGCAGGTTTACTCATTTTTATAATGAATTGTTAATAAATATGAATTCATTCTATTTTGTTATGCGTGAAAAAGCATGTAGCCAGCTCTTCACTTTTACATGTGCAATTGAGATACACGAGACATGTATAATTTGTCCATTTTCATGGGAAGACTTGTCTTGCATTGAATCTGTGGTTCTAAAAAAAAGATTACGAGAACAAATAGATGTGGAAATCGGTTACCAGTTGTGCAATGGATCAGCTTTTTACTCGGTGTGCATCATGTGTTCTTTGAGTAATGGAAAGACTTCATAAACCAAATTGCGGGTGGCTTTAGGCTTTTGTGCGCCCAATATGCTTCTACGTTGTTATTCTTCCTTTCTAAAAGTTTTCAAACGAGTTCTATCCAACTCTAATTGGTTTACCTGTTCAGAAATGGAGCTAGGTTGGAGCTTAGCCCGGTATAATCCAACTTCTTTTTTTTTTTTCTTCTTCTTCTTCTTCTGGTCAAGACTAAGGTTGTCCATACATGCATCGTTACAATGTTCGTCTAACTTAAATACTTGCACATCAAAAGAGGTACCGTGGACTATCTAGCTTATTTTTAAGAACACAACCTAAATGCACAATGGTTTGTAAGAATATCGGCGGCGAGGGCGCCACCGCCGGTGGTAGAAGCGGCGGCCACAGCGCCGGTGGCTACAGCTGGAGACGGTCCGCTGGGTGGGGGTGGGAGACGGGGGAGGCACGCGGACGTGACACCTCAGCACACCAAGTACTCAGATTGTTGTCTCATCATACTTTTTTCATTATCTATTAGCTTAATTTTGGCAACAATTTTAGCAAAACCTTTCCTAAACAATTATCACCGATGCTTAAACAACATTAACAAAAATAGGATAATAATATGATAAGCATAATAAACAATAACAAATTTAAAACCGCACACCCAAGAATGCCCAAGACCATGCGCCTAGGTCACATGTGTATGGGAGCAAACTTACCTTTTGGTGACGTCATTGAAAGATTTAAAGACAAATAAATATGCAAACAAACTTCTCAAAATATTATTTAAGTTCAACTAAATTCACACGACTATTGTTGTGCTATAGAAATTCAACAACAAACCGACTAGACATGTTATTACTCCATGAATGAACAACTAATACGCAATGATTTAAATCGCGATTATCACGGTATCACGGTGACGTGGCAAAAGAAAGCTATAGTGAATAGCAGAAGCTATCGCTGTGGCTATGCTACATCGCGGTACTATAAAAAAGATGCTATTCTATTTCTTTACATGTTATGTAGAATACAATATGAATAGTAAAAAATTATAACAAGAATGTCCCGCAAAGTGCAACTAAAAAGTTGCAAATCTACAACATTTTCATGAAATGTCCAACCTAAAATCTAAAAAATATAAATAATTTTTTTTCTTCAAAAATATAAAACATTTTGCTTGATTTATTAGCATAAATACAAGTAATTTTGAAGCATAAAATTTTAAAAGTTGAATTTAATGTATAAATTGATTTTTTTTCAAAACTAGAAAGTAATTCTTATTTCTTGAAATAGAATATGAAATGTAAAATATCTAAAATTTAAAGCTAGAATTCATGTACCAAATATTTGAACTCAAATGATCCTAAGATCAAGTTGTCTTTTGTAGATTTTCAAATGAAATACTTTCGTTAAAGACCATATTGATTTTTTTACTATTTTTGAACATATGAAATACCTTGTTTTCAAAATTTTTGTGTCAAAAACTAATCTTAGTTAGCTAAAAACTCTAACTATGAAATTAATGTACCAAATAATTGTTCACAAGCTTACATAATTACAAAACGAAGCATAGCGGCCACTATTTCCGCTATATGCTAACCGCTATAGTGAACTACTATTACCGCTATAGAGGCTATAGAAGCCATAGCTACAATAGTGTACATCTGTGCTATAGCTTAGCATTTCAAGGGCGAAATCTGTTATAGCCCACAATTTAAATCACTGCTAATACTAGATAAATGTGGTCAATGATGAGACATGTGATGTGACTATGCTATTCAAATCCCATGGATGTTGTTTTCAATATTCACCTATAAACAATAAATAAGCAAGGGTGAGTCCAAAACTCAGCAGGTACATAATAAAATAATAACATAATATCTTATCATATTTTTCTCATTAATCCTCTCTTATCATTAGCGATGCAATGCAATTCTTTCTATATGCACATCACATGGCTTATACCGGTATAGTTGAGTGCACACTCATCGATGTCGCACACTGTCATTCCCTCCATCGTGTGGAGGTGCCTACCGAAATGGTCTTCCATGGCCACACATAGTAGGTCATAGAGGCCCACATAGGTCACCTCTTTCCAACGTGAATGCATCGTATACATATGAAATGATTTATCAACATTTAATATTTATCATCATCATATAATTACCATAATAAATTAAAGTGATCATGTCAAACTTCATAGTAAATAAAATGCCAATATGAACAACAAGAGCGAACAAACAAGTCATCATTTTATCATACACTTGCCTTTTTACCCCGAAGTCACACCTCATACAATAGGTAATCCCAACTCAACAACATGCCAGAATAGTACATAACATCAATCATAACAATACCGCTCCTACGTAAAACCCTGAACCTAATTTTCCCTCTCGCCAAACAACTTCTCCTTTGCTGTCCCAACGATTGGATGACCATAACTCCTAGCTCAGGATCTCAAACATAGCAAACCATATGAGTTCCAAAAACTACATAGAATTGCCTACAATTTCCTAGTTGGCCAAAGGTTCAGATTAATTCATTTAATTCCTCATTTCTAGTCCCAAAGACCGTTTTGTTGCTTTACTGGATAGCATGCTTAACAATTTTGTATCTATTTTTATACACAATTCATGGATTAGGGGTGATCAGAGTAACTCTGGATAGCATGGCAAAGGATGCGGTCATGGAGATGCGACAACCATGGTGGTGAATGCTCTGGCAACAACAACTACAACAATCGCCCTACCTACCAGGTATACGGTAAGAATGGTCATGATGCTTTAAGGTGTTATCACCATTTCAGTCGTAGTTATCAAGCCGAAGATCAATGAGTTGCTGCCTCTGCCTCAACCAACTATACAGTGGATACCAATTTATATGTTGACACCAGAGCCATGGATCGCGTCACTAATGATCTAGATAGGCTTATGGTAAAAGAGCAATACATGGGAAACAACCAGGTGCAAGTTGCTAATGGGACAGGTACACCAATTTCTCATGTTGGTCATCATAGTACTGTTGATGGTTTAAATCGTTCTTTAGTCCTCAAAGATATAATTCATGTACCAAAAGCAAGCAAACATCTTTTGTTTGTCCCTAAATTCTTTGTTGACAAATGATGTATTTTTTGAATTTCATCCAAATGTGTTCTTTGTCAAGGATTGAGCTACTAAGAAGGTGTTTCTTCAAGGCAAAATGTAAGAGAGGGTTATACCCACTGTCTACTGCTGATGAACCTTGTCAGTCCCTCTCTACTATCTAAATTAGCAATGAACGATGGCATCAGAGGCTCGATCATCCTTCATCGACCGTGATTTAGTTCATTCTCCATCTAAATAAACTTCCTAGTGTATCTAATAAAGATCTTTTTGTTTGTGTGCCTATCTACAAACAAAAAGCCATCAACTTCCATACAGTTCTTCAAGTTGTGTAACTTGTTCTCCTTTTGAATTAGTTCATTCCAGTGTTTGGGGGTTTGCCCTTTCCTCTATCAATGGCTTTAAATACTATGATAGTTTTGTGGATGGTTTTAGTCCATTCACATGGATTTGTGTGCTGAAATCTAAATCTGGTGTTGAGCAAGTTTGTCTTAAATTTCAAAGTCATATTGAGAGGTTGCTAAACATAAAAAATCAAAACTTTTCAAACCGACTGGGGGTATTGGAATCGCTCACCAAGTTTAATTCTTGTCCTCGTACTCACACCACCATGATAGTACTAAAGTCTAGATATTGCAAATTAATCAGCTAGGTTTGTCCTACACCAGACATGTGGTTGTATGTTTAACCCAATTCAAATGCTTGCAAGATTAAGTCCTTAATTGGCCAAGTGAAGACTTAGCCAAAGACTCACAATAATCAATTTACCAAAAGAATAAATGCGACCATCCAAATGCTAGACTTGGCCCACCAGTTAACAACTCTTGCCACTTGCCTCAGTCTAAATCACTTTATCACCCTCATTTGATTACTATGCACAACATGCTATCAACAACATAAATAACACTTCACACACCTTTCATAAACATGTTCCATATATCATTAAGTAAGATTAATTTTGATATTCCAAAATGATATTAATAACATGTTGCATGGCTAAGAAAACTAGACGTTCTATCCATCCCACATTGGCAATTATTAGTTACCAATTAATAAGGAACCATTCTAGGGTAACAATGAACTATAGCATACAAGTGACAATGATTACATAAGTTCAATTGGTTGAATAGCTAATCCCAAATTTAATTAAAACAGTTGTATATTGAATTAGCATGAAATAGTTTAAACAATGTAACTTTTAAAATATGGGCTCAATATGATCAAAGCACAGCTTGCCTTCAAATAGCTCTCGATCCTATTCTGGTCTTTGTTCTTGAGTTGGCTCCTCGCTCACAACTATTCAGGTACTTCAACTCTACGCGAAACTAATAGCAATAAATACTAAAAATAAATAATAAAATCAAATCCAAAAATTATATAAAATTCACCATAAAATAGAGCATGATTTTACAAAATTTTAGGCTCTAGAATCACCTCAAATGGAGTTCGTATGAGGGAGGGAGAACGAGCTCTCTAAAGTTTGAAATAAAAGAAAAAGGCTGAAAATAAGAAAATCCAAATTATTGGAATTATTTTGTACTCAAAATTTGAAATAATGATGTCATGATGACATCAACAGTTATTTTGATTTCCATCCAAAATATTTTTAAAAGTAAAAATCCATTTATGATGTCATAAATTGATTTAACCAAATAAAAGAAAATCCTAAAACCTATCTAGTCACTGACAGTTGGGCTCGGGTCTATGGATTCGGTCCACACACACGCGCGCACGCATGGTGGACTCGGTCCACGGGAATCTTGACCGATGTTCAACAATGACGCAAGGCTGACGCAAGCAAGACACGCGACGGGTGGTGATTTGTGCGGTGCGCGGTGAAATCCAATCCGTATGTTCAAAATTGAACGACTTATATCTTATCAAGGTAGTACCGGTGGTGGCGCTATGTGGCATGTTCCGATGAGTGACATGTGGCAAGATCGTGGCAGCACGATCTAGATCGAATGGTGCATGATGACCTCGGTGGACGACGGCGACTGGACAAGTGGCAAACGTGGGGCGCTGCTACATGGCGTGATCTGGGCTACACCTACGGTGATCCAACAGCTAAGGTGAGGCTGGTCGGCGGTGACAACTCGCGCGGTGGCGCATGATTGGACATGAGGAAGACGGTGAGCACTATAGTGGAGACGCATCGGTTTTGACCTGGTTCGGTGCGGATCTATGAGCACTCGACTCAACAGACTCAACTGCAGCAGCGGCAATGACGGAGACCCACCGTCGGCGAAGAACGACACAGAAGAAGACGGTGGTGACCTCGCAAACTCCAATGAGCTCATATGGGCGAAAGGTGGTGGCTCAGTCAACAACAAGCGGGGCAATCGAAGCGGCGGGCGACAGCGAACTCAATGCGCACATTAATGTCTTAAATAGGGGTCTAGGCAGGCGTTACGAGCACGGATTCCACAACAAAATCGGCGGCGGCAGCAGACTCCCGGTCGGGATACGCAGCAGCGACACGATGTGATCCCCATCGTACACATGGCATGGATCCAATGGTCCACCACGTGCGAGTTACGGGGCGAGATCTCCACCGCTGGATCAAGATCCAATGATGCGAATCTTAGGGTTAGGGTTTACGGGCGGCGGTTGAAGCGGGCTGGGCTGGCATGGTGGGTTGGACCAGACTGGGCTAGGTTTCGGCCCACTTGGGTTTTAAGCATTTCTAGAATTTTTCCAATTAAAATAATCCAAAGAATCCGAATAATCCAAAATAAATATCAAATTACCCGAAAAATTCCAGAAAATTTTTGAAAATTATTTCAAGGCATTTGGAACTCAAATAAAATATTTTTAACAAAACTTTATTTAAACTTTTAAATACTTTTAGCAAAAGATTCAATTCAAATAAATCCAAATAAATTCTAGAAAAATATTAAAAATAGCAAATGCACAATAAATCCAAGAAAAGTAAATTTTGGGATGTTACAAACACTCTTTGCATGGCTCCTGCTGTAAGAAAAGATTTTTAACTACGGATAAGCTAGTGCAAAGGCATTGGCCACACTCGACAAGAGGGGTGAAAAAAAAGAGTTAAACGATTACTTGTAAATTCGGCTCAAACTTGTTCCTTAACGAGTCAAGTCGAGACGTGATATGAACTCATTTAGATAACGAGTTAAACGAGTCAACTCGCGAGTTTAACGAGTCCTCTAAATCAGCAAATATAGCTGTATACATGTGAGGCGAGGATGATAACACATGACATACCATATAGTCTCAACAGCAATTCTCCTCTCATATGACAATGTCGAGTTTAACGAGCCAACTCACAAGTTTAACAAGTCGAGCCGAGCTGAGGTTTGACTGTTTGAGCTTGTTAAAATAACGAGACGAGTCGAATCGAGCTAGCTCGTTATCATAATGAGTTTGACCAAGCCGAATCGAGTTGAGTTGGCTCGTTATTCACCCCTACTCGACAGTTTTTAGTTTGTGCCACCAAGAACAGGAGTCGGCCGAACATATGTACCTTCGGTGTATCTTCGCGATGGAAGTTTGGACGGCGATTGGGCAACGGGCTGGCAATCCAGGCATGGGATCAAGCCTTCTAGGCGTTGCTTCAAGACGCACTAGCCTTAGGGATCAGTAGTCTCAGCGCTTGAAGAGCATGCCAAGGAAGAGGCGCCAAACCAGCTGCGTACTAATTTACGAGACTTTTTATCATTTATGAGATGTGCTAAAATTTACATTGAAGTAGCATCAAGATATACTAATTTTTGGTATCTCTTGATACTATTTTAATGTAAATTTTAGTACCTCTAAGGATAATAAAAGGTCTCCTAATTTATACCTCTTGGAACATTTGGACGGAGCTTAATCGAAGAATTTTTCAACATGAGAACCTGATGAGTAATTTGCAGGTAGTGAACAAAACAAAAAGAGGATGTGGCCCTGAGGAAATGGGCGTTTGGAGTAGCTGATGTATCTTAGAGATCAGCCTTTAATCTCCTTTCTTAACCCCGTTTTGGTGGGCTGTTATGTACAAAAACTTAAAGAGAGGTGCTTCTGTGCTCTTCCTTTTTAAAGTTGCACAAATATTAAAGCATTAATACATGGTAGATGAGGATTACTTACCCCTTCGTTTGCTTCAAAATTTGTGCAACTTGTATTGGGAGGAAAAGCATAGAAGCATTGCTCAAACTTAAAATGCAAAGCTCTGCTCCTGAATTTAATTAAATAAAAAAAGTGGAGCTCAGACTAGTTTTTGGACGCATACTTGGTTCCGTACTGCTTCTCTATGTGCTCAACATCACTCTCTTTTTCTTCGTTGCTCTGATCCGGAAGTTGAGATTTCAGAATGTTTCCAGGAAGGTTATTGGCAGATTGATTTCAGGAGGTTCTTACTTCTTAGAGTAGGCGTGGCCATCGTGCCGTGGCCCAGCACTGGCACGATGGGTCGTGGGTCTAGACCGTGCTATACCGCCACAGCTCAGTTAGCGTCACGTGCTGTGTCCCGTGTCGGCACGGTTCATCTTCGGCGAGTTCAAACATAGCCCATTGATATGTTGTACTACTTTCGTGCTATGCCGGTCCAGGTTCGTACATTTGAACTATTGTGAGGAGAGAAAAGGAACCGAAAATGTACGGAGCTACGGCAGTGGACACAAATATTGGAAAATAGAACTAAATTTTATCTATCGCTGCAAAAGTCATATCGAGATAGTGGTTGATCTCTACTCGTGAATTCCATTGCAGCCTGCTCGGCGCTTGCAGCCCTTTTCGGCCATCCCCGACTATTAGTATTATGCCCTTGAGGCAGTCATATAGATGATTATAGCATGACTATGTTTATGAATAATAATATGATTATTGCTCCAATAAATGTACATTATTATATTGATCAGCAAGTACTTGCTTATGAAATTCTTTACTTATTGATATAATTCTATGAATATCTCTGACCGGATATCGTCGTATAGAACAACGATGAATAGATTAGCATATGTACTAATCGATGATCATGTGTTTATAGATCATGGAATATGGAGATATCATCAATACATTGTGAATGCATGTTGAAGAATATGGGTTAGATAGACCCGCAATGGGACACTGTGAGAATGTCACATTCTTATGTGTCATCAGTGTATCTCATATATAATAGATGTATTATCCTTAGACCTGAGATTATCACATTCCCTACATGTGTAATAGTTTACCTTGGGGTTAGCAAACACTATTTCCTAACCGTATAGTTATAAATGTAGCTTTTATGTTTACTATAAAACATGCAAAGGGAAGTGAGCAGTCAAGATGGAATTTGTCACTCTAGTGTAATGGAGATATATATCTAGGCCACTCGTGTGATATGATTAAGAAAGTGTATGGCCATACCATGATTGAGGAGTCAATCACAACTTATTAATATATCATGAACAGGGGAGATGGATTGAATTGTCAAAGGATGACATACTTCTCGCCTTGAGTTCTATCTTCATATAGTTTGGCAAATGGATTATTACATGAGTACTTTTGATAGGTTCTGTTCGATTTGATCATGGTATGTTTGGAGTTGGCATGCCTTGCAAGGAGCCGCTACTAACTATTGGATTGGAAAATAGTTTTTCGAATCCATGTCCAAATGTACATGAACCTGCAGGGTCACACATTTAACGGGTTGGGACACATTAATTCGAATTGAATCCGCAATTAATGGACTTCGTGGGCTGAACGCACTAATAGGCCCTAGCTTAGGGTTTCACTGCCTGGCTATATAAAGAGAGGATAACGGTGGGCATGCAGCAGAGATTTTCGTCCAGAACCCTAGCCTCCACCTCTCGTTGCCCCTGTCGACCGACATGGTGCTTGCACACCGACGCACGGCGTTCCATTCCGGGACGCGTGGACTGCTATGGTGACGCTGCTGCGACTGCAGCGTGGAGAGGATGAACTACTTCATCAACGCGAGGGCTACGGTGAGGGAAGGACGATCCAGTTCATCAATGCGAGGGTTGTGGCGAGGGAAGGACAATTGACTTCATCAATGCGACGTGGAGAGAACGATCCATCGCGGCGTTCGCGGCCAACCATATCAGTGATGATCTCGGCCACCTCGCGGAGCCCCGGTGCCACCTCCAGCAAGGCGGCCACGGCGTCGGCATCCCTGGCGGCCCCTTCCTCTTATTCCGCCCTCAAAAGGGCGAAATCGTGCTCCTCCCAGAGCTCAGCTTCCTCCCAGCTGTAGAGCAGCCCGGTTCGGATGAGGCTTGAGCAAGAAGAGGGAGCGGAACAAGTCAAAATGAGGGCGTATCCCAAGATACGCCTCGCAAAGTTGAACGAAGTGGGCAATGTGAAGGATGGAGTTGGGATTCAAATTGATCAGCTCGATCTCGTAGAAGTGAAGGAGCCCTCTAAAAGGCGCTCCAGAACGCTAAATCCTCGCCAAAAGAAGGACTCGAAGACCACGATTTCATTCTCCAGGGGAAGGGGATAAGGATCACCTGCGGCAGGACGGGCAGAGATCAACTCCAGCGGAGGGATAACGCCGACCGCGACCAGCTCCGCCAAAGTGACGCCGTAGTAATGTGAGGTCTCCCACCCCGCGTCCGCCGGACCGGCGCTATCCCCCGACGATGACGAAGAAGAGGAAGAAGAAGAAGACATCTCGATGGAGGAGACCCTGTAGGAGCAACCGCCGAGAATCTTGGGCGCGAAACTAGAAACCCTAGGTCGCCCAGATCGCCAAAGGAAATTTGAAGATTTCTCAGCCGTGGCGGGGGAGGGGCAAAGATGTCTTTACCACGGCAAGGTTTCCCTCATTTATAAGAAATGAGTCTCAATTTTCGCCTGACGGTGGGAAAAGCAAGGGCTTAGTGCTCGGTCTGGGCGGATCTAGGCACGCCCATGTTGGGCCAGAGGCGTGTCGCGCAAAGCGCGGCCAGGTGTCAAATCTGGTTCGAAGTTCGGGACAAAGTCGCCCCATGACGGGCCTGAACGCCGCCGCCACGGAAGATTGGGGCGGGCACTTTCCGAACATCCTCGGTAGTATGCCCCATAATTTGGGGTCAATTGCCGGTCGCTGCTATATAGCGGGATCGGGTATCGTGGGAGGATTTTTACTAACAACGGTCTTGAGAATGTGCTCCATGAGAGTCTGAAGCAGTGCGCCGTCAATGGGCACAGGCATTACTCTATATGACCAAGGTATGCCCCATGAGGGTCGATCGAGCTTTACAAGCCGGTTGCCGCATACCGTAACGGCAAGTGCGGTACCGCCGCCACGAGCCAAAAGACTACTGATGCGCCCCATGAGGGCGGTGAGCAACAAGCCGGTGCCGCGCACCTAAAGCGGTAGCGGGTACCACTCGACCCACGAGCCAAAAGACTACTGATGCGCCCCATGAGGGCCACCGAGTAACAAGCGATTCTTTGCGCACCTTAAGCGAAGCGCGGGTACCACTCGGCCACGAGCCAAAAGACTACGGTACGCCCCAGGAGGGCCAGCTGAGCGACAAGCCAGTTGCCGCCCACCTTAAACGGGCGCGGGTACCACTCGGCCACGAGCCAAAAGACTACGGTACGCCCCACAAGGGCCAGCTGAGCGACAAGCTAGTTGCCGCCGTAAGCGGTAGCGCGGGTACCACTCGGCCACGAGCCAAAAGACTGTGGTATGCCCCATGTGGGTCGGTCGAGCTTTACAAGCCGATCGCCGCGCACCGTAAACGGCGCGGGTGCCACTCGGCCACGAGCCAAACAACTCATTCAAGGTACACCCCATGAGGGTCGGTCGAGCTTTGCAAGCCGATCACCGCGCACCGTAAACGGGCGCGGGTACCACTCGGCCCCGAGCCAACCAACCACGATGGCCTTATTTAACAAGTTCTTTACGATCTTATTTCCACAAAATCTTTATGACAGGATAAGAGGAGGAAATCCGATCCTAAAGCACTTGGGGGCTGCTGTGGGATGTCTGAGATAGGGGTCCCGCAAGTGGGGCCTGCACCCGACTGGGCCGTAGGCGGAACAGCAGGCCCAGAGCCCGGAACAGCAGGCCCAGAGCCCGGAAGCGCCACGATGGGCCCGGGGGATGTCTCGACTTGTTCCCCAAGGCAGCTCGTCGATCCTTCAGCAAATCTTCGTGCCATGCCCGGACAACCTGTCGAAAGCGAAGCATGCGGCCGGAAACCTGCAAAGCCTGCAGGCGCCGGAACCTGACGGCGTGTCAGGCGCGGGTCGGGGAAAGCACAACTACCTCTCCAAGGCGTAGTGGGGCCAAGCCGATAAGAGACAAAATATGTACTCATGAAGCCACCATGTTCAGGGCCAGGTGGCGCCCGCTCGGTGGTATATCCTTCCCCTAGTATAAAAGGGAGGGAGAAAGAAAAGAAGACAGACTCAGATATCCAAGAACACAGGACTAGGGTATTATCTCCACCGTGAGAGCCCGAACCTGTCTAAAAGAGAGAGATCGCCCTTGCATTCTGTGTTACCATCTAGCTCTGATCCCGCACGAATCCCCTAGAATCACAAATCTCATTGCCGGCGAAATCGATCGTCGACACCCACAGATTCCTCGTGGACTTCTCCCATTGCTATTTTGGCCTCTTAGGTCTCCAAGCACCTTAATAGCAAGCCTTCCATGGTTCGAAAGTATAGTACGTCTTCTAGTATAACATATCTAGCGCTGCGCTGACCTTCCGCTTCGATCGGCTTAGAGGGTCGATAAATAATCCCTTATCTCTATTCTCCAGTCAACAGGATGGACACACAAGATCGGCCAAGCGTTCAGCTCGATTGGTTCCTGTCGGCCTTTGCTCCTATATCCCGATGCACATTGTGCCAGTAGGTTTGCTTTGTCATTAGTTTCTCTTGGGACATGTTCTATGGAGAATGTAGTGAACGTCTCGATAACTTGGAGGCATTGATGCAAATATTGAGCTAGCATGCCATCGTTGCATCGGTATTCTCCTTTGACTTGCTGCACAATTAACATCGAATCCCCAAAGGCTTCGACGTCTTTTACCCCGATGCTGTCTAGCAATTGCAGCCCTTTTAGTAACGCTTCATACTCTGCTTGATTATTTGAGCATCGGCTATTTAGCCGATACATGAACTCATACTCCTGCTTTCTAGGTGAGATTAACACCATGCCGATGCCTTCGCCCTCCTGGCAAACGGACCCATCGAAATATAATCGCCAAGGAGTCACATCGGCCGTTCCGGTTAACGTTTCACTCCATGTGATAAAATCGGCCACAACTTGCCCTTTTACAGATTTAGCCGATTCGTAGACCAAATCGAACTCGGTTAAGGCGTATGCCCATTTACCGAGCCGACCTCGCAGAATTGGTGCGGATAGGATGTATTTGACTACATCGGTTTTGCAAACTATAATACACTTTGATGCCAAAATATAATGTCTTAACTTGGTACAAGCAAAATATAAAGACAAACAAAATTTTTCCACCTGGGGGTACCTGGTTTCTGCGTCTAAAAGACGTCGACTTAAGTAGAATATGGCTCGTTCCTTTCCATCGGTTTCTTGTGTTAGAACCGCCCCTACTGTATCTCCTTCAGCCGATACGTACAATTTAAAAGGTATACCATGCTTTGGCGCGGCCAACACTGGCGGGCTCATCAGATAACTTTTTACATCATCGAAGGCCTTTTGTTGACCGACTCCCCACTTGAACTCTTGGTCGTCTTTAATCCTTAAAAGTGGTGAAAAAGCCCGAGTTCGCCCGGACAAATTTGAAATGAAGCGTCGCAAGTAATTGATTTTGCCTATCAGTACTTGCAACTCCTTTTTATGTGTCGGCGGTTTAGTATCGGCTATAGCTTTTACTTTAGCTTGGTTTACTTCAATCCCTTTTTTGTGTACTGTAAACCCAAGGAATTGTCCAGCCGATACTCCAAAAGCGCATTTGAGCGGGTTCATTTTTAACCCATGTGCCCGCGTATTTTCAAACATCTTTTCCAAATCGGCTAAGTGTTGCCAATCTTCTTTGGATTTTACTACCACATCATCGATGTAGATTTCCTGATATTACCGATTAAATTATGAAAAATATGGTTCATAGCACGTTGATAAGTAGCGCCGGCATTTTTAACCCGAACGTCATAACGGTCCATTCGTATAGACCTAAAGCCCTGGGCATCTGAAGGCCGTTTTGTGTATGTAAATCGCCATGAATATTTGATTATATCAAGCATTTCCATCTAAAAAGCGATGATTTTATTCCCGGATGCAGCATCGATAAGCATATCGGCTATAGGCATCGGGTATTAAATCTTTGGTGTGGCTTTATTTAAATCTCTAAAATCGACACATACCCTGAGTTTGCCGTTTTTGTTTCTCACAGGGACGATATTCGAGACCCATTCAGCATATCGGCAAGGCCGGATAAACTTGGCCTCCAGTAATCATCCGACCTCTTCTTTTATAGCGTCATACAAGGTAGGGTTAAATCGTCTGGGATACTGTTTAAATGGCCGATACCCAGGTTTTATGGGTAGCCGATGTTCGACCAACTGTCGGCTTAAACCCGGCATCTCATAATATTCCCATGCAAAGCAATCTTTATATTTTTTTGAGTATTTCGACCAACTTTGCTTTATAATTGGGTTCTAATTTAGCACTTACAAATGTTGGTCTTTTTCTGTTGTCTTCTCCTATGTTGATTTCCTCAAGCAAATCGACAGAGGTAAATTCTAACCCTTTCCTTTCTTCTTCAAAGTCCTCAACAGCTTCTTCGTATTCTTCTTGCCGATAGCTTCTTACCCTTTCTTGTAATCTTGCTATTGTCTTCGATTCCATCTTCTTACTACTTCGTTTGTCCGATCAAACGTACTAGGTTTAACACTGATCGGCTTGAATCCTGACTTCTCGATGCAGATGAAATCGCAATCGTCCAAGCTTTTTCCTGATATACATTCGGCTTCTTCGTGTGGCCAATTGGTATCGGGGTTGGCCATGGCGATATGAGCCGATGTATCGGCAGGCACAACCTCTACTGCATCATCGTTCCATTGCACCAACTTCTGATGCATAGTTGATGGTATGTAGCATTTAGCGTGGAGCCAGTCCCGCCCAAGGAGTACACTATAATTGCCTTTGGCTTCTATCACGAAAAATGCAGTTGGCAAGGTTTTACTGCCGACTGTTAACTCCGACATCATTACGCCTTTAGCTTCAATAGGATCTCCTGTGAAGTCATTTAACACCATGTTTGTTTTGATCAAGTCTTCATCGGCTTTACCCAATTTATTAAAAGTACTTAGCGGCATCAGATTAACCGTTGCCCCACCATCGACCAACATTCGAGATATTGGTCGGCCATTAATATACCCTTTTAGGTATAAAGGTTTTAGATGCCGATGTGTGTCTTGTGGTTTCTCAAACACGGCATCTGGCGCACCGAGGCATAGTTGGGCAAACACTTCTTCGGCCGATTCTTCAGTTTTGAATTCAGCAGGCAGAGTGAATACCATGTTTATATCCATCGGCGGTGTGTCATCTCGGATCATCGGGGACCCGGATTCGACCGATTGATCCGAATCGCTATCGGCCTGTTCCTTCTTCCTCCATTCCTGTTTCGCAACTGGTATAGGCCTTATCTCATTGAATACTTGATCCCTTTCCCTTTCTTTTTCGGCTTCCCTTTCTTCTTGTGTCTTCAGTCGCTGAAGCCGTCTGCGATGTGATTTGCTAAGACCTGAGGGACACCACCGAGGTCTAGGCTCTATCGGCTTTCTGATTTTTCCAGCCAAACCACTCATCTTACTGCCAGATTCTGTCCTGATCTCGATGTGAGAAGCCGATGTTTCTTGAGTTCGGGAGGACTCTTGTTCTGACGTTGACAATCTTTCATGTATCGGCTTCCTGTTTCTTTCTTCTAATCGATCATGCCTTTGATGCAGGCGATCTGTCTTTTACTAACAGGTTTAGCCGATGCATAGATGAGTGTTGCATAGGACACGACTGTACTGTTGGCAAGATCATCCCCTTCTCCCAGCAAAATTGCCAAAAGGGACATTGCCGGTGTTTTTCTTCTTCAGTAGTTTGCCGATGTGGCACCTCTGGCTGCCAGTACTCGTATGTCCTTTGATTCGGCCGATGGAAATTGCCGGGTTGTCGGGCATTGTGTCTCTGATTTATCCTTTCATACTTCCCCAGGAGTTGCGAGAAAGTCGGCTTTGGTTTGAAGTTTGTTTTTCTTGGAGCCCTTTCAGCTCTATACCATTTTTCGACTTCCGAGTCTCCTCTTGGTTTTACTGTTCTCGAGTTTTGCCCGTTCTTATCGGCCTCTATTTGTATAGATCCGATAGTAATCTGTACTGTTTTGTCTCCTTTTGATCGTGCCTCAACTTTCTTAGTTGGCTTGATGTCTTCTTCCGCAGGTCCCTTTCCTTTTCGTGAGCATTGAACCATATTGATTTGAAAAGGATTCACATCTATCTGCATAGTCGATTCTTCCGCAAATATAAATCTGCCATCGGTGATAGCCGACTGAATCTGTTGTTGAAAAATATTGCAATCGTTAGTATTATGTGAAAACGAATGGTGCCATTTACAGTACCTTCGCTTTTTAATTTCATCAGCCGATGGGATGACATGTCCTTCTGGTAGCCTTATGAGTTTTTCTTGCAGCAATAAATCAAATATCTTGTCACACTTTGACACGTCGTATGAATACTTGACTTCTGCCTTATTTTTCGTCGGCTTGAGTAAAGAGCATACGAGTGGGCCTTTTGGAACCCTTGGTCCACTCGGCTATGTTTATCCCTGCTTCTTCGTCGTCAGAAGTGTCGCTCGAATTATATTCTACCATATTTACCTTGGCCTTTTCATTACCGTTTGATCTAAATCTATCTTTAAACCCTTTGTTTTCTGCATATCGGCTTTCATGTGCCGATACACGATGGAGTAAGTGGCCTAAATCATTAATTCTTGTCCGGACAGCTTCTCTTTTAATGGTGGGATTAACCCTTGAAATGCTAGGTCGGCCAACTGATCATCGGGTAACGTTACACTAAAACATCTATTTCGTACGCCTCTAAACCTTCTGATATAGTCGAAAACCGATTCGCCGTAATTCTGTCGGACTGAGCTAAGATAAGATATTCTAAGCTCCATAGTTCCCGAAAAGAAGTATTCATGAAATTGGCTTTCCAAATCGTTCCAAACGTGAACTGAATTTGGAGGCAAATTGGTAAACCAAGTAAATGTTGCACCGGACAGTGATAAGGGAAATAGCCTAATTTTTAATCCATCGGACTGTGCTGCTTCCCCACACTGAGCCATAAATCGTCCAATATGCTCGATGGTAGTAACATAATCATCACCCGAAAATTTAACGAAATCTGGTATTCTAAAGTTATGTGGGTATGGCATACGATCTATGTAATCGTGATACGGCTTCCTGTAGCCGATTACCCTTCCTTTAGGCTGTAAGCCGAATTGTTCTCTTAAAACATTAGCAATCTGTTCCGCCCAATTGACATTGTCGGCTTGTGGTGCAACCAGACACTGCCAATTTGCATTGTTTACGCCCTGCCCCCCGAGTGTGAACTCGGGTCTTTGTCGTGCTATAGGGGGTCTTGGCACTTGATCATAATCGTGGTTTCTAAAAACCAACGTATCGGGTACCGATGCGAAAGGTTCAACGTATGGTACTACCTTATATGGTGCCTGCTTTATGGCTGCGGCTCCTCGTGATTGTGGAACTCGATCTGTTTCAGTCGGCTGTGGAGCCGATAAACCGGTGTTACCACCAGAGGGTCCGTTTGACGGGTTTGATACGCTTATTTTCGCCCCATCCGTGTGCCCATGGTAGTGTGTAACCCCACCTTCTCGCGAATCGGGTTTCAAAGCGAGGTGAATCGGCATCATGATAGGTGTTTGGGCCGGCACGTTTACTGCATTGGTATTGGGCGTCATGGAGTACACTGGGTATGTAGGGAGGGTTTGTAATGGATCTAGTAGACTCCCGGATACAGCCAATTCTTGAGCAATTGTTTTCACACTATTTTCTATCATCGGTTTCAACATAGATACTAGAGCCGATGATTGATTAACTAGTGCGTGATGCACAGATTGTTCAATCATATTTGACAGATCGACTTGAGCAGGTGCATATCGGCTTACCGAGTCAGATGATGAATCGCCGATAGGGTTGATACTTGGGAGTGTGGTCCTTTGGGTAACGCCACGGCGTGTTTTCTGAAAACACTGCAGCATCATTTCCTCCAAAGCTGCTTTTCGGTCTTCGATCTCTTTCCGCTGCTCGGGGGTTAGATCGGCCATCTGAGGCGCGATTATAGCGTCCTTGTTGATATCAGCAGTAATCGCAGGCTTATCGTTTGATGTCATCTTGATTTTCTTGGTCCCATCGGGCGTGCCAAAATATGTTCGCGCTAAAAACGTGAAGTAGGGTCTTTAGCCTCGAACACACAAGACAAACACCGGGTTTGCAGAGCGTGCCAGTCAATTTGACCTGAAATTGACAAGGTAGAATTTGTAAATTAATCAAAGCCGATAGAGCAATGTTTATCGGCTTCTCGCTAGTCGGCTGAAAACCGATTAGGGAATAACTAGATCAACCAGTTACGGCTAATCCGGATACAAGGTGAAATCGGCTTTGAGAAGGCGATGCGCAGCAAAACAAAGCAGATCAAACCTGGACGAAATCGGCTAAAACCAACAATCGGCGATGCGTAACTTTGTTGATTCCGTCGACTTACAGAAAGGTGTTTGTAAACCCTAAAACAATGTAAAAACTGTAAAAAGTAGATGTTGTGTTGGATTGATTGCCTCTTCTTTGCGCCCAGGGCTTCCCTTTTATAATGTCCTTGCCGATCCGAGTCACAAATGGATACGGTGTTTTTTGCCCATACTGGACTCTGATCCGATTTCCTTTCCTTATCCAAAACGGATTCTTCCCGATTCGTTTGATGCCAGTTTACCCTTTCCAAAACATTCTTCTAACCGATTTTACAGAGGACGCCAAATTTTGGTGCAAACAGACTCGAAGATGAACCAGGTTTTACTACGGAATGGGCCTTTAGTACCGGTTTAAAAGAGCCTTTAGTACCGGTTTTTGAACCGGTACAGGCCATCCGAGACTGATGCTCAAGGGCATCGATCCGGTTTTTCACCCTGCATCGATAGAGTATCAAGACGTTGGTAGTCACACGTGTGGCGCATCGTGAGACCCTGTGGACCTTATCAGTACCGGTTGGTGTCTCCAACCGTTTCTGATGAGGCCCTCATCAGTACCGGTTGTTTTATCTAACCGGTACTGATGGGTTGTATATAATATATATGTAAATATGTGTGTGTACAATACTGGCTATTATATATAATGTACTACAATATATATAATCAAATCACGGTGACTTCATGTGTGTGTTAAATCACAACGAATTAAAACACATATAATCAATCATGCACATTTGCCTGATAATGAAATCACTGTACATTCATTAACAAATTTAATTACATATAATGTACTACAATATGTACACAACTTTAATTACAACTCCAGTATTTCTTTTCCTTCTGTTCATTGGGATTTTTTACGTGCATCGCTCTTGCTAGCCGTAGATGTCGAGAATGATAGTTCACCGGTCCTTATCGAAGGGCCCCACCTGTTAAAATTTGGTTTGTGGAACTCGCCTTTTGGATTTACAACCTCATCGTAAATGAAGCCAACGAGTTGTTATTGAATTGCTCTCACTCGCGCCGGCGAGAGTTCCGAACCTTGTTCCGCCAAATATTGAGGCACCTGCCGTTAAGTCATTAACAAATCAATCCTTAAATTTGTACAAGATATAAGGAGTAATATACATCATTAAAGGTAGTAATTATATTTACTCACCCCCTTGTTGCCTTTTAGCATGCGGTCAGCGGCTCCGGTTTGGGTGTGCAAAAACTCACATACATAGTAACCGCATAAATTGTTGCCCGCCGACTGACTCAAGATCTGCGGTTGAAAAAGTTGAAAGCGTGAAATGAATGCAAGGAAATTAACTTAACTAACCAAAAAGCTAGCATTATGATATACGTACTTGAGAGGCTGTTGTAATTTCAAATTTCTCCTTGAATGCGCCCCTATTTTTAGCACGAAACTGTGCGAATGCACTACACATGTGATTACCAATTGTACATGATTAGAATTTGTTTCAAATGGAAGGAAATAGAAGTAATACAATAATGAAAGGAACAAGAATTAATACCGGTCAAGCAAATCGATAAAGGTTTGATACGTTTGAACTGGTTTCCTTCTCGAGTCCATAATTGTGATCCGACTATGATCTAGCTCGATCATAATAAGAATCCAGTGAAAACTGTACATATGTCAACATAGATAACTAATTAGTTCTAACATAGTGTTATGAAAAAGGAGTAGAACAAGGCGGTACGAAAACACATACTCATGTGCGTAGGGTAGATATATCCTTGACTTATATTGATGTCCCATTAGCGCATTGTATATGTTACTCTGTGTTTCGCTTGGGCTGTATCTAACGGTTGTCTCGTTGATAACTAATGGGTCCATGAATCCTATGTCAAAAATTTGATCCCTTCGGCATCTTTGTATCTCCATGCTACACAAGAAGAAATTAGTTAGGCTTGCAAGGTCCGTACTCTACAAGGGCACGCACGATGGTTTTTTTTGTAAATAAGACACTAACAGAGTCCAGCAACCCACCAAGGACGCGCTGAGGGCGTCTGTCTGGTATAGATCATACATGACGTGCCATTCGATAAAAAATTCACCGTCACCGTGAAAAAAATCTTGATCCTTGTACTTGAGAGCAAACAACTGTAGACCATGCTTGGTCGCATCCAAGTACCATTCATGGAATTGCCGCATCTTTGTCGTTAGATGGAGCAGCTCCTCACGCCTGACCAATGATCCACCCAATGTAAATGGCCATCTTACTTGGGTATACTCAATCTCTGCTGTGCCTAATATTTGATTTGGGTCAAGGCCAGTTTCATCAAAGAATTGTAGCATCGCCTTAGCCTTCTCCTTCTCCTTCTCCTCAGCTGTCATCTTCTTGTGTCATTCCTTTCGCAATGCGCGCTCGTAGTTTGATTGGCGAGGCATTTCTTTTTGATCCTTCAAATTTGTAATAGTCGTCAAGCCTTTGTGAAATTCTTTCGTGCCAGGTTGAACCTTCTTCTTTGGTGACTTGGGTCTAAAAAATTCAGTTACCTCACCTTGTACAATCTTATTGGTCTCCTCGTCGGTCATATCGTACGCCCGGCTTGAAAGTGGACGCAACTTCTTGGATTGGGTGGAGGACCTCGTCTTCTTGGGAGCTGCTGGCTGAGCTGGCTTGTTTCCTTTGGTCGGCGCCTTCTTGGGAGGAGACGGTCTTCTTGTGGGGCTTAAGTGCACGGGAGGTGGTGTAGAAGTCGGCGCATTCTTGGGAGGAGACGGGCTTCTCGTAGGGCATATGTGCGCGGGAGGTGGTGTAGGAGTCGGCGCCTTCTTGGGAGGAGATGGGCTTCTCCTAGGGCTTATGTGCGCGGGAGGTGGTGTAGGAGTCGGGCTTCTTCTTGGGCTTGGGTGTGCGGGAAGTGGTGTAGGAGTTGGGCTTCTTCGCAGAGAGGACACATCCATGTTATCTCAAAAAATTATGTGCCGTTTGCGCCATAGGATGAAAGTGTGTACCGCCTCTCCTAGCTTCGTACACCCGTCACCTCCGGGAATTTCGAGCTCAAGGTCGTCGTACCCTGGGCAAACCTCCTCCACCGAGACCTTGGAGTAGTTTGATGGTATCTGTTGGCCATGGATGAGCTGCCCTGGCTCCACTGGGTGAACCATGCCATGCGCCGCCTTCAAGGAGAGGTTTCGCGCCCCGACATGCAGCTCACAAGGTGTCTGCTGCCTGATGTCATCTACGGGATACCTGTCCAAGTCCGCTTCGGGCAGCCCACCGGAAGCGCAGCTGCTCCGCTGCCCGATGGGGCTGATGATGTTAGGATTGCTGGGAGGTTCCTGGCACGTCTCCCGCTGTTGGCTCTGGGCTAAATGTTCCTCTATTTGAGTCATGCGTTCTTCAAGCGCACTAAGTTGTTGTGCATGTCGAGCCTTGCTTTTCATCCAACTCCTATAGGTCTCGGCGTCCTGAGCGAAACCAACCTTCCACGGGATGACGCCAACGCCTCGTGTACGTCCAGGGTGCTCCAGGTTTTGTAGAGCCCTTGTTAGCTCGTCATTCTCCCTGTTTGGCACGAAGCTACCTTGGGAAGTCTCCTCGATGGACTGCACAAGCCTTCTGGCCACATCTCTCAGCACCTCCCCAAACACCGCATTGCTGCTATCATCGAGGCCACCGCTGTGAGCATAGAACCAATGCTTGCTCTGTCAGGCCATTCCATTGTTGCGAGTGTGACACCCTTCGCTAGCAGGTCATGCTCCCTCTTCTCCCATTTGGGTATTGCTTGGCGGTAACCACCAGGGCCGAGTCGGTGGTGGTAATTCTTCTTCTGTGCATTCAGCTTGTTCTTCTCACTCAAACTTTGACCTTCCTCCGAAGTCTTGTAGTTCAGGAACGCTTCCCAGTGATCTTGCAACTTCGGGAACTTGTTGAAGTCGGGCGTTCGATTCTCCTTGATATACTCTATGTTCAACTTCTTTTTATAAGTTTGGAATGCGATGGCCATCTTCTTGAGAGTGTAACTCTTCACCTTCTCTTCGGTCCCTTGGGGGAAGGTGAATGTCTCTCTGACATCGTTCCAAAGCATGTTTTTCGTATCTTCAGGAACCTGATCCCATTTTGCTATGCTAATGGGCACGTGGTCCCTAACGTGGACGCCGCATGCCGAATTGAACGGCCCAATCACCGTAAAGGGTTTCTGAGGTTGGCCGTTCTCGTTGAGTTCGGTGACAACATATCTTGCCTTCGGCTTCTTGGTTGGACCTCATTTATCGTGATTGCCCGCTTGGCTGATCGATCTGAAAGCATGGTACAATCATGAACGGGTCAAAATGTTGGCTTAGCATGATAGTGAAATCGACAATCATTAACGTGATTGATTGTTACCTTTGCGGCCTCATCGTGCTCTGCGGCCTCATAACCACCATCTCCCGCAATCAAATTTGTCATAAATTCTTCTTGATCAAATCCTTCGCCGTCCATCGTTGTTTCTTAGGCTAGAAGAAGGCACTGAAAATTAACGGCGTGGAAGACGGCGAGGAACAAATGCTGATTAGACCAACTTTACTTATACATTTCACATTTCACATATACTGACACATCTCACATATACATAACATTTGACATATAATTACTCATCTGACACATCTCACATATACATAACATTTTACATATAATTCGGTAAACAAAAGTTTTTTTTCTTTTTGCTTGGATGGTATATTGCTTCGTAGAAATTCGGTAAACAAAAAGAGTGTTTTCGGGATTACAATTGCCGGTTTATCACATTCCTGAAATTGACCACATGAAAAAGAACAGATATTGACAATTGAGAAAATATCTCTGGAGTAACCATTTCTTCACCAATGTAATCAATGATACATAAATTGACGGTTTCTAGATCATTTACTGCAACTGGAACTTACATCATTTTGCATACAAGGCCTGACATTGCAAATATATTACGTTTGCAACATATACCAAAAAGTTTCGATTCTATACAGGTGCCAATTCAAATATATTACATTTTGCAGTAATATTCACATGAACCGGTGCCAATTGGGTAAGGTTACTACAGTTTTCACCCTTGGCGGGAACGTTGCAATCTGGCAAAGTGACAATGTGATGGTCTAATTGCTGAAACAATACTAGCTAATGTCTAATTGATCAGTACAACATCATGTTAGCATTCATTCAATATTCACATGAACAAGATCACAACCGAAATAGAAATGAAATACTACACATTTTCCTCCAATTAGCAAATCCAAGATGAATCTATACCATACATGTACACCAGAGAGAAGGGACGACAAGGAGCAAGGGCTGCAGCGAGCTATACCCTCCACGGGTATGTGGTAAAAAGCGGCGAGGGGGAGCGGTCTCTGAGCTGTGATCAGACGAGCTCGGAGGGCGGCGCCGTCGGGGCGAGCTCGGGGCAACGGCAGCTGTGATCGGCGAGCTCCGGGAGGCGGCTGTCGAAGCGAGCTCGGGGCAGCGGCGATCGAGCGAGCTTCGGAGGCGGCGTCGTCGGGGCGAGCTCGGGGCAATGGCGCGATGCAGCGAGCTCCGGAGCGGCGTTGTCGAAGCGAGCTCGGGATGGCGCTGATCGGCGAGCTCGGGAGGAGCTTCCGGCGCCACGAGCTGCAGTGGCGGTGGTGCGTAGCGTCATGAGGAGGAAATGGGATAAAATCGGCGGGAAGAGCACCAAAGTGGGGAAGAAATGGCGGCAGCGAGGTTTATAGGGGCACCATCAGTCCCGGTTGGTGTAACCAACCGGGATTGATATACACATCGATGCGGTTGGATACACCAACCGGGGTGATCATTCCACATATGACTCAAGAAGGAAAACCTAGGATTTATCGATCTGCAGGTTGGTGTATCCAACCAGATGCGATTAGATCACATCAGTACTGGTTAAATACACCAACCAGTACTGATTAGAATTAAATTCAAAATCTCTTTAGAATAAAATGAAAGAAAAATCAATTATTGCTTCTTTGCTTAATAAAAAATAATAAATTATACTTATTCGGTTATTCCACACTAAAATGATTTTTTTTAAAAAAAAATAAGATTACTAGTCATTTATAAATTCCTTTTATAGTTTCTACAATTCAATAATAATATTGAAAATCTATATATTCTTTAGAATATTAGTTTATAAATTAAAAATATAAAAAAATAAGGTTATTAATATAAATTAAAAATATAAAAAATAAAGTAATTTTTGCACTCTTATAATTCCAATGCAAATTTTCACCTTGTTACATAAATTCAATTATTGCTTCTTTGCTTAATAAATAATAATAAATCATTATTATTCCACACTAAAATGATTTATAAAAAATAAAATAAGGTTATTAATACACAACTAGTATGTTAGTAGTCTATTACACCAAAAGAAAGCAAAGTGATCCATCACAATAGACAATTTAGTAGCATGGGAACACAGTAGACAAGATTTAACATGAAAAAAGAAAACTAAGCATCCATCAGTGATAGACTATCACTTGTAACAACGGACTATACAACAAGGTTGGACTTATTTGCTAACATACTTTGTTTTTACAAGCGATCCTTCATTATGATCGCGGCGTACGTAAGGAGAGTCCTCTGTATCATTCAGGTCACTAATGTCTACGTCCACTGTGAAAGGAGGCAGCTCGTCGAATTGATTATACTCTTCTTCGTCCGTGACGCCCTCAACTCCGACAATCCTTCTTTTACCTGAAAGAACCACGTGGCGCCTTGGTTGATCGCTCGCTAGTCTTCTCATTTTGATTTATGTTTTGGTAGATTTGTTATGCTTTGCCTCTTCCTTTTAGTAGGCTTGTCCTTCGCTTTTTCATTTCTTTGTCCATGTCCATCACATAGAATACTTGTGTCACATCATTAGCGAGCACGAATGGTTCATCCCTATAGGCCACTTGCTTGAGGTCCACAGTTGTCATACCGTACTCATCGATCTCCACGGCTGCCAGTTTGACCCATTGGCACCGAAACAGAGGGACTTTTAAAGGTCCGTACTCGAGCTCTCAAATCTCCTGTATGAAACCATAATAGGTATCCATCTTTCCATTTTTGTCCAAGGCATCTATACGGACGCCGTTGTTTTGGTTGGTGCTCTTGCTATCCTGGGATGTTGTGTAAAATGTGTACCCATTTATCTCATACCCTTGGAATGATATGACTGTTGTGGATGGTCCTCGAGCCAAGAGTTTCAATTGTTCATCATCTGTCTGGTTGCCCAACAGTTGCTTTTGTAACCAACCGCCGAAATGATCCATTTGCTCGACTGCGATCCACTTATCTGACTTCTCTGGGTATTGGGCGCGTAGACTCATCTCGTAATCATACATATATGGAGCCACTCTGATTTGCTTGTTTCAATCTTGTGAAATGTGCTTGTTTAAATGAAAGTAGATTGTCGCTATAGGATTCTTTTCTCCCTAAAGTCCCTTTTCCCCGTAGCCTCCCCTCATGGCGTGATACAGGAACGCCAATCGGATTCAGATCTTCAATGTAATTAACACAAAACTCGATCACCTCCTCTGTGCCGACACCCTGCGCAATGCAGCCTATACAGACAAGACCGGTTACGAACATACTTCTTTAGGATGCCCATGTACCTCTCGAAAGGGAACATATTGTGGAGAAACACGGGTCCAAGAATTTGTATCTCTTTAACAATGTGGACCATGAGATGGACCATAATATCAAAGAATGATGGAGGGAAGATCATCTCAAGGCTAACCAGACTATTGACCATGTCGTCATGCAGATTACATAACTTATTCGGCTCGATGACCTTCTGCGACACCGCGTTGAAAAACGAGCACAACTTTATGATTATCCCTCGTACCCAGTCCGACAGAATACCTCGCACCGCCACTGGGAGCAACTGTGTCATCAACACGTGACAATCATGGGAGTTTATATGTACGATTTTATTCTCTTTTGTGTTTATGAGTCTCCTTATGTTCGAGGAGTATCCAGAAGGGACCTTCACACTGTTCAAGAACTTAATCATATTTTTTTCTCTTCCTTGCTCAGAGTGTAGCTCGCGGGGTGGAGGTAATGCTGTCCTTCTGCTCTCATTTCCGGATGTAGGTCGTTCCTGATTCCCAGCAACTGTAGGTCCTTTCGTGCTTGAAGTGTATCTTTTGATTTGCCATACATATCTAGGAAGCCTAGCAGGTTCACGCAGACATTCTTTGTGATATGCATGAAGTCCAGTGAGTGGCGAACCTCTAAGTCTTTCCAGTAAGGTAAGTCCCAAAATATTGACTTCTTCGTCCAAATGGGCTTTGTGTGACCTTGTTTTGTCGGGACAAGTTTGCTACCTGGACCTTTTCCAAATACTACTTTCAGATCGTTTACCAAAGAAAATACAAGAGCCCCACTGCGATGCGGGGGCTTCTTACGTTTCTCTTCCGTCCCATCAAAATTCTCACCCTTCCTCCTTAACGGGTCCTTCATATGGAGGAATCTACGGTGGCCTATGTACACAACCTTTCGAGAGTTTTTTAGGTACTTGCTGTCCGTTTCCTCTAAGCAGTGGATGCAGGCTTTATATCCTTTGATGGATAGGCCCGACAGGTTACCAAGTGCAGGCCAATCGTTGATGGTTACAAATAGCAATGCACGTAAAATGAAGTGCTCTCTTTTGTACTCATCCCATACACGTACACCATCGTTCCACAATGTTAGTAGATCTTCAACCAACGGTTTGAGGTACACATCGATGTCGTTTCCAGGTTGCTTCGGGCCTTGGATAAGCAACAGCATCATAATGTACTTCCGCTTCATACACAGCCAAGGAGGAAGGTTGTAGATACACATAGTCACGGGCCAAGTGCTGTGACTGCTGCTCATCTCGCCATACGGGTTCATCCCATCTGTACTCAACCCAAACCTTATGTTCCTTGCATCCTCAGCAAAGTCTGGGTATGTTCTATTGACTTTCCTCCACTGGGAGCCATCAGCAGGGTGTCTTAGCCTTCCGTCCTCCTTACGGTCTTCTTTGTGCCAGCGCATCATCAGGGCATGCGCTTTGTTATAAATAAACACTTCAACCGTGGTATTATAGGGAAATACCACACCACCTTAGCAGGGGCCTCTTCTTCTTACGCTGCCCCTCTACCTCACAGGTCATCACGCCTGGTCTTATACCGCGAAGTTTTGCACACCGGACAAGCATCCAAATCCTCGTACTCATTGCGATAAAGGATACAATCGTTACGACATGCATGTATCTTCTGTACATTCAACCCCAAAGGGTAGACAACTTGTTTGGCATTGTACGTAGTTTCGGGCAGTGTGTTCCCCTCTGGAAGTATCTTCTTGATGAGGCATAACAACTCGTCGAATCTCTTATCAGATAATACATTGGTCGCCTTCCATTGCATCAGTTCTAGTGTAGTACGCAACTTTTTATGGCCCTGTTGGCAGTTTGGGTACAACAGTGTTTTGTGGTCCTCCCATAGGCGCTGAAACTTTTTGTAATGTCTTTCATCGATGTATTCTCCCTCTCCATCAAGCAGCATCTGGTCTAGGTCATCATTGCCAAACTCCCCAAATGTATCTTCGCAAGAGCCAGGTTGGCCAGCGTCTAAGATATTGTTCGCCTCTTCTTGTTCACCGTCTTCTTGTATAATCTCTTCTTCACCATGCTTGGTCCAACAGGTATAGTTTGTCATGAAACCTCTTGTGAGCAAATGGAAGTGAAGGTGGCAGGAGTTTGCCCACTCCTTCTCATTCTTGCAGTCTATGCATGGACAACATATGTAGCCTGACGTCGTGTATGCATCGGCCGCACGAAGAAAATCTTGCAAACCCTGCAAGAACTCCGGGGAGCGTCGGTCCATGTACATCCATCGCCGGTCCATCTACATTATATTACATCAAGGTAACTTTTAGCTCATTTTCCGATAATGAATTGTTCAACATTTCCTAAAATCCAAATCAAGACAACTATATTTTTAAAATGATTTTATTTCATAATATACATTAAAGGCACTATATTTCATTACATATTTTTCCATAAAATGATTATTTGCTCCGGTATTCATACTCGACAAGTTTTTGCAACCTACTAAAATAATTAGTCAATGAAAATCTAGATTCAAAATTCTTCATCAATCGATGGAACCAAAACCTAAATATTAATGCAAGCATAATTTCACGAGAGCTTTGCTCAAATTTTGAAAAAATTTTTTGAAAACTTTTTCACAAATTTTTTTAAAACTTTTCTCGAATCTTGAACTCATTTTATATTTTCTGTAAAGCCATTTATATTTTTTATATTATTCGCAAATGAAATTAAAATTCTTCTTTTTTCCACATAACTATTGCAATTTGAAGATCCTAAACGCTATGATTTTCATGCACCATTCTTAATTTCCCCAACTATATATGCACCATCCTACATCGAACGATGGAACTAAAACGTAAATTTGAGCTAGATCCACACCTTAAATGCGAGCTATATTATAATCCAAGCAAATTTAAGCTTAGTTACCTTGGTTGCGAAGAAAATTTTTGCATCCTACTTGAAAAGATCGAGTTAGAACTTTACATTTGTAATCTTTCATCGATTAATGGAAAAGATCAAATTTTCTTCATAATTCAAGCAAAGAAGAGGCTCCATTTAACACAAATGTAGTGAGGAATGATGTTACTAACCTTAGTTACCTTGGTTGCGAGTAAAATGACCAAAAATTTAAAATTTGGGTAGCACCTCCCCTTCCTTGGAGCTCTTGCCCGAACTCCTGTTCTTCTCGATCGCCGGCTGATCAAATGATCTTGGTCTGGCAGAGAGCGGGAGGAGGAAGAAGTTTAAATTGCGACAGAGTACCGGTTGACAGCACAAGCCGGTACTGATAGTTTCACATCAGTACCGGTTAGTGCCTTGCACCGGTACTAATATCCACCTGCAACTGTAGCCGTTGCTACTAGATAGTACCGGTTCGGAATACAAACCGGTACTGATGTGACTATCAGTACCGGTTGGTACCTTTAACCGGTACTGACCACCCCCGAGTGTATGTTCATCCAAACGAATGCCTCTTCGAGTTGAGACAGAGTACATGCGTCATCCAAACACCCCCGAGGCGTATGTTCAATTGAAAAATCAGAATGCGTATGTTCATCAAATAGAACAGCTAATATTTAATATTATCCACCGTTAAAAATGTTCAAATATATAGTGACATTACATAGTGGATAACATTACATAATTAAAAAGTTTAATTATTTCATGGTCACAGACGAAATTACTCCTCGTCGTCACTCCGCGGGGGGCTGCCGCTGTCATCACTATCATCGCTGTCACTGCTGTCGTCATCGTCGTCGGTGGCGGCAGGGTGAACATCGTCCTCGGAGGAGGAGGAGGAGGATGAGCTCCCCCAGCGGATGACGGTGACGTTCTCCTCCTCCTCTTCTTCCTCCTCCTCATCATCGTCCTTCTCCTCCTCCTCGTCGTCCTCCTCCTCGTCGTCGTCTTTCTCCTCCTCCTCCTCGTCGTCGTCGTCGTCGTCGTCCTCCTCCTCGTTGTCGTCGTCGGCGCGCTTTCTTTTTTTGGTGGCGGCGGGAGGTGCCTCGGGTGGAGGCGGCACTGGGGACAATGGCTCAGAGTCGGAGGAGTCAGAGGAGCTGGCGGGAGACACAGGCTCTGCCATGATCGGAAGAGGAAGATCGAGACCGGTCTCTGTCAATGGAGGTTCTCCATCTCGCTCACTCTGTTTATACTTCGCTAAGATCGGAAGACGACGAGAACAGGATGAACACGAAGAGGCGACGCGCGGGAGACTGTGCGTTGAATACACCAACCGGCGCTTATCAGTACCGGTTGGTTACACTAACCGGTGCTGATGTGGTATCATCAGTACCGGTTGGTTACACCAACCCGTACTAAGAAGCCAAGGAGCAGAGCAGGCTGCTTAGTACCGGTTCATGTAACCAACTGGTACTGAAGATCGAGAATCAGTACCGGTTGGTTACATGAACAGGTACTAAGCAGCCTGCTCTGCTCCTTGGCTTCTTAGTACGGGTTGGTGTAACCAACCGGTACTGATGATACCACATCAGCACCGGTTAGTGTAACTAACCGGTACTGATGGTCCCCCCGGACCTGTAGACCGTTGAACCAGGACTGATGTAAATGTCAGTCCCGGTTCATGCATGACCGGTACTGATAGGCCGGTATGGAAGGTCAGATCTATAGTAGTAGGCTCGAATACATCGGGTCGATTGGATTGCAAGATTGGGAGGCGCTGCTATATTCTACTTAAAGCGAAGCGTATACGCGTACTTGAGCAAAGCTTGGATTAGAAATAGGATACGGACTTCGGAGTCCATGGGTTTTTTAAAATTTCTCTGGAAAGAACTCTTTCTTTTTCTGTGAGTCGGACTAACATTAATATATTATAATATTCGTAAAGCTCTCCTACGTTGCTACAAAACCAATATATGTAACCTATGTTATACTACCATGACAATTTTTTGGTAGTGAGAAGTACATGACAAATGATAAAGTATACCGAATACACATAATTAAAAGGAAACAAATAACAAAACAAAATATCTCATAAACAGGGTTTTACCTTTGAGTCCAAGGTGAAGTGACTCTGTTCGCGCTAAAAACGTGAAGTAGGGTCTTTAGCCTCGAACACACAAGACAAACACCGGGTTTGCAGAGCGTGTCAGTCAATTTGACCTGAAATTGATAAGTTAGAATTTGTAAATTAATCAAAGCCGATAGAGCAATGTTTATCGGCTTCTCGCTAGTCGGCTGAAAACCGATTAGGGAATAACTAGATCAACCAGTTACGACTAATCCGGATACAAGGTGAAATCGGCTTTGAGAAAGCGATGCGCAGCAAAACAAAGCAGATCAAACCTGGACGAAATCGGCCAAAACCAACAATCGGCGATGCGCAACTTTGTTAATTCCGTCGACTTACAGAAAGGTGTTTGTAAACCCTAAAACAATGTAAAAACTGTAAAAAGTAGATGTTGTGTTGGATTGATTGCCTCTTCTTTGCGCCCAGGGCTTCCCTTTTATAATGTCCTTGCCGATCCGAGTCACACATGGATACGGTGTTTTTTGCCCATACTGGACTCTGATCCGATTTCCTTTCCTTATCCAAAACGGATTCTTCCCGATCCGTTTGATGCCAGTTTACCCTTTCCAAAACATTCTTCTAACCGATTTTACAAAGGACACCAAATTTTGGTGCAAACATATGCCCCCCGTTTTTGGGAGATAACTTCGTTATCTTTCAAAAATTCAGTCGGCTTTCGACCGGTGTCGACTTATAGCACAATCTTTCTTGGGAACCACCCATTAACTGCGCTGCGATAATCTCGGTGCGGTTTTAATGCAATAACTGCTCCCGCCTGTTCGCCTCTTTTCACCACGGTATAAATAGGGGTCCCTCCACGGTCATTTTCACGCTTGTGTGTTCTCGATCACTCCGAAATCGCCTTCTCCTTCAAGCTCTCATCCTCTTCTTCTTGCATCGGCTGAAATGGACGCTTCCCAGGTACTCATTCCCATCCCAAATAGTGACCAACAGTATTTTCTAGGTCCTATAGGAACCGTAGAAGCCGATACTGTTATTGGAGACAAGGTTCTTAGATTCCCCTTGTCGGCTCCTGGTTATAACATAAAGGAATGGAGCAAGAGTTTTAGGGCTTGGCCGACAGCTCTCAAGGGCTGGAGGTCTTGTTATATTAGAGTATCAGCCCAAAAAAGGATGGAGTGGGAAAGAATGGGTATCGCTGAGAGTCTTCCCATGTCTTTAGCCACCCAGAACCCAATGAACTCTTGGTGGCTGCTGCTTGCTATTTTTGGTCGGATTCTTTCAGTGCCTTCTTTTTCCCAATTGGTCCTATCGGCCCCACCCTCCTAGATATGGCCGAGTTGTGCTACCTTAGGCCTGACGGAGACCAAATATCGGCTTTTAGTGGAAAACCTCGGTACAAATTGGTTCAAAAAAAGGGGGAAGGCTGGTCCAAATACATCCAGAATAACAACAAGGTAACCGGTCCTGTATCGGATGAAGAACATATTGCTTTCCTCAACCTATGGCTAGACCGATTCCTTTTTTGCGGTGCTTCCTTAGGGCCAACCCAAGTATACCAATTTATGGCAGAGCAATTAGTGGTGGGTCGTCGGCTAGCCTTAGGGAAATCTTTGTTGGGGGCCGTCTATCATACGATGTATGTCATCCGAAGTCGGCTTTTTACCGGCAACGGTTCTTATGTCGTCGGCAATATTGGGGGTCCACTTTGGTTTATCCAGATCTGGCTCTATTGCGTCTTTGGCTGCCTTATCATCCCAGACCCTTCGGAAGAATCGGCTTTCCCAATGGAAGACTACCCTGAGGGCGCAACCCCTAGATTCCAGCCTAGCCGATCTTCGGGCGAGAAATTTATCATGTGTTCGTCCGATGAGCCAAAAATCTCCCCGGCTGGTTTTCATAAGTATCTATCCTTCTTTTTGAATCTCAACCAAGCTTCTTTTTGATGCCGACGCTCAAAGGGCTGCAGCAACTGTCCCTCCTCCGTCGGCTTTCGAACCTGTTCTATCTCCAGGCCCCCTTGTTGCCCCTTTCCAACTCCCGTTACTCGCCGCTCCAGCCGTTCCCATAATTCCAGCTGCTGAGGCCGCACTTTCTCCGATGCCTGCGGTAGACCCTGTCGACCTCCTGGGCTTCAGCCTGGATGAACTGAGTGATCCTGAAGTCTTGGCCACGGACAACTACCCAGCCGACGTTCAGCGAATCATCAGTGCTGCTGCGGGAGTATCGGCTACCGTGACTTCTGTGCCTGGAATGCAGGAGAGGCTTAACCACCTGTTTAATGAAGTCATGCAGCCCGAAGCCCAGCTCCTGGCTAATACGCAGTCATTGAGGACAGCCATGGCAGCGGTTGAAGCCGACCTCCCCCCAGAAGTAATGCAAGCCCTCTTGGATGTTTGTCATTTGGACTCTCAAAGGGAGGCAATTGCGACTGCAAGGACCAGACTAGCCCAGCGGACAGCGCAGAAAGCAGATCAGGACGCCTTGGACAGGATGGTGGTCGATACAAAGGCCAAAAAACAACAATACGATGAAGGCATCTCTAACTTCAAATTGGCTAAGACAAAACAGAGCGAGTTGACCTCTACCAAGAAATCTCTTGAGGAGCAACTAGCCAGAGTGACTCAACAATTAGCCGATATTGAGCTGTCTCTCACTACATCGGCTTCATCATTGTCTTCCCAGAAACGCGTCCTTGGTGATATGGTGGCTGCGGTGAAGAGTCAATCGGCCAAGATCAAAGACATCACTGGGAGCGCAACCGAAGATCAGAGGGTGGTCGACAATGTTCAAAAAACTATCGCTAAAGCTGCGGGGGCACTTTCAGGCCTAAGAGCTCATCTGCCCGGCTCGGGGTTGTAATTCTATGATGTTTCAATCGGTCTTTATCGCGAAACTGCTTGGCTAACTTATTTTGCATCGGCTATGTAGCCGACCTTGGCTTTCATGGGATATCTTTGGATGATGTAAATAGATCGGCTGTGTAACCGATCTTTTCTAATTTAAGTCGTTGTGATCCTTTCAACTGCCTCCGATTGTTTATTAGGATCCGATCCAAACGCTAGGGTAGTACATTTTTAAGTACTTTCCGTTAATTGCTTTAGGCAAGACAAATCCATCTAAGGTCTCAATTAGGTACGGATTTCCTCCAATTGGCCGATTTATTTTATAAGGCCCTTCCCATGTTGGAGACCACTTACCAAATCGATTATCTTTAGAGCCGATCGGTAACACGGTTTTCCACACTAAATCGGCTTGGTTGAAGGATTTTGCCACAACCTTCTTATTGTATGATCTGACGACCCTCTCCTTGTTTCTTTTGAGCCGATCTAATGTGATCAGCCTTAACTCAGCTAAATCATCTAAATTGTCCAGCATCGTTTGCTTGTATTCTTCAGTCGGTAGCTTCTCTTGCTTAGATACCCTAATTGAGCCGATGTTGATTTCTATGGGCAAAACGGCCTCTTGTCCATAGACTAACTGAAAAGGTGATAATTTGGTCGACCCATGGTAAGATAGCCGATAAGCCCATAAAGCCTCTGATAATGTTGAATGCCACTTTCTCGGCTCTTCCTCAATTTTTCTTTTTATCAGTTTTATCAGTGTCTTGTTGGATGACTCGGCCTATCCATTGGCCTGAGCATAGTAAGGTGAGGAGTTGAGTAATTTTATCCCGAGACTTTCTGCAAAATCTCTGAACTCTTTAGACATGAAAACAGTTCCTTGATCGGTAGTGATTGTTTGTGGGATTCCGAACCGATGAACAATGTGTTCGTTTATAAAGTCGATTAGTTCCTTGGTAGTTACTTTCTTGAGTGTACAGCTTCAACCCACTTCGACTGGACAAGTGGCAAACGTGGGGCGCTGCTACATGGCGTGATCTAGGCTACACCTACGGTGATCCAACAGCTAAGGTGAGGCTGGTCGGCGGTGACAACTCGCGCGGTGGCGCATGATTGGACATGAGGAAGATGGTGAGCACTATAGTGGAGACGCATCGGTTTTGACCTGGTTCGGTGCGGATCTATGAGCACTCGACTCAACAGACTCAACTGCAGCAGCGGCAATGACGGAGACCCACCGTCGGCGAAGAACGACACAGAAGAAGACGGTGGTGACCTCGCAAACTCCAATGAGCTCATATGGGCGAAAGGTGGTGGCTCAGTCAACAACAAGCGGGGCAATCGAAGCGGCGGGCGACAGCGAACTCAATGCGCACATTAATGTCTTAAATAGGGGTCTAGGCAGGCGTTACGAGCACGGATTCCACAACAAAATCGGCGGCGGCAGCAGACTCCCGGTCGGGATACGCAGCAGCGACACGATGTGATCCCCATCGTACACATGGCATGGATCCAATGGTCCACCACGTGCGAGTTACGGGGCGAGATCTCCACCGCTGGATCAAGATCCAATGACGCGAATCTTAGGGTTAGGGTTTACGGGCGGCGGTTGAAGCGGGCTGGGCTGGCATGGTGGGTTGGACCAGACTGGGCTAGGTTTCGGCCCACTTGGGTTTTAAGCATTTCTAGAATTTTTCCAATTAAAATAATCCAAAGAATCCGAATAATCCAAAATAAATATCAAATTACCCGAAAAATTCCAGAAAATTTTTGAAAATTATTTCAAGGCATTTGGAACTCAAATAAAATATTTTTAACAAAACTTTATTTAAACTTTTAAATACTTTTAGCAAAAGATTCAATTCAAATAAATCCAAATAAATTCTAGAAAAATATTAAAAATAGCAAATGCACAATAAATCCAAGAAAAGTAAATTTTGGGATGTTACAAACACTCTTTGCATGGCTCCTGCTGTAAGAAAAGATTTTTAACTACGGATAAGCTAGTGCAAAGGCATTGGCCACACTCGACAATAGGGGTGAAAAAAAAGAGTTAAACGATTACTTGTAAATTCGGCTCAAACTTGTTCCTTAACGAGTCAAGTCGAGACGTGATATGAACTCATTTAGATAACGAGTTAAACGAGTCAACTCGCGAGTTTAACGAGTCCTCTAAATCAGCAAATATAGCTGTATACATGTGAGGCGAGGATGATAACACATGACATACCATATAGTCTCAACAGCAATTCTCCTCTCATATGACAATGTCGAGTTTAACGAGCCAACTCACAAGTTTAACAAGTCAGCCGAGCTGAGGTTTGACTGTTTGAGCTTGTTAAAATAACGAGACGAGTCGAATCGAGCTAGCTCGTTATCATAATGAGTTTGACCAAGCCGAATCGAGTTGAGTTGGCTCGTTATTCACCCCTACTCGACAGTTTTTAGTTTGTGCCACCAAGAACAGGAGTCGGCCGAACATATGTACCTTCGGTGTATCTTCGCGATGGAAGTTTGGACGGCGATTGGGCAACGGGCTGGCAATCCAGGCATGGGATCAAGCCTTCTAGGCGTTGCTTCAAGACGCACTAAGCCTTAGGGATCAGTAGTCTCAGCGCTTGAAGAGCATGCCAAGAAGAGGCGCCAAACCAGCTGCGTACTAATTTACGAGACTTTTTATCATTTATGAGATGTGCTAAAATTTACATTGAAGTAGCAACAAGATATACTAATTTTTGGTATCTCTTGATACTAGTTTAATGTAAATTTTAGTACCTCTAAGGATAATAAAAGGTCTCCTAATTTATACCTCTTGGAACATTTGGACGGAGCTTAATCGAAGAATTTTTCAACATGAGAACCTGATGAGTGATTTGCAGGTAGTGAACAAAAAAAAAAGGATGTGGCCCTGAGGAAAAGGGCGTTTGGAGTAGCTGATGTATCTTAGAGATCAGCCTTTAATCTCCTTTCTTAACCCCGTTTTGGTGGGCTGTTATGTACAAAAACTTAAAATGCAAAACTCTGCTCCTGAATTTAATTAAAAAAAAAGTGGAGCTCAGACTAGTTTTTGGACGCATACTTGGTTCCGTACTGCTTCTCTATGTGCTCAACATCACTCTCTTTTTCTTCGTTGCTCTGATCCGGAAGTTGAGATTTCAGAATGTTTCCAGGAAGGTTATTGGCAGATCGATTTCAGGAGGTTCTTAATTCTTAGAGTAGGCGTGGCCATCGTGCAGTGGGCGAGCACAGGCACGATGGGTTGTGGGTCTAGACCGTTGTTTGCACCAAAATTCGGTATATAGTAAAATGAGTTTGAATCGGATAAAAGCGTTCGTATGGAAAGAGATCAGGTGACCGAATCGGAACAAGAATCCGTTTCTAAAGGAAGGAGATCCGATTGAGGCCGATACGGGTAAACACGCCGTACCCATATACAACTCGGATCGGCCAGATGAATTATAAAAGGAGACAGACGTCAAGCGGCAAAGAATCAATCAATCCAACACAACACATACGTTTTTACAGTTTTCACATCGTTTTAGGGTTTACAAGCATCTTTCTGTAAGTCGACGGAATCAACATAGCTGCGCATCGCCGATTGTTGGTTTTAGCCGGTTTCATCAGGTTCGATCTGCTTTGTTTTGCTGCGCATCGCCTTCTCAAAGCCGATTTCACCTTGTATCCGGATCAACCGTAACTGGTTGATCTAGTTATCCCCCTGATCGGCTTTTGGCCGATTAGCGAAAAAGCCGATAAACATCGCTCTATCGGCTTTGATTAATTTACGTATTCTACCTTGTCAATTTCAGGTCAAATTGACTGGCACGCTCTGCAAACTCGGTGTTTGTCTTGTGTGTTCGAGGCTAAAAATCCTGCTTCACATTTTTAGCGCGAACAACCGTGCTATACCGCCACAGCTCAGTTAGCGTCACATGCCGTGTTCCGTGTCGGCACAGTTCATCTTCGGCGAGTTCAGATATAGCCCATTGATATGTCGTACTACCTTCGTGCTATGCCGGTCCAGGTTCGTCCATTTGAACTATTGTGAGGAGAGAAAAGGAACCGAAGATGTAGGGAGCTAAGGCAGTGGGCACAAATATTGGAAAATAGAACTATATTTTATCTATCGCTGTAAAAGTCATATCGAGATAATGGTTGATCTCTACTCGTGAATTCCATTGCAACCTGCTCGGCACTCATGACCCTTTCTGGCCATCCCCGACTGTTAGTATTTTGCCCTTGAGGCAGTCATATAGATGATTATAGCATGACTATGTTTATGAGTAATAATATGATTATTGGTCCAATGAATGTACATCATTATATTGATCAACAAGTATGTGACTTGTTTATAAAATTCTTTACTTATTGATATAATTCTATGAATATCTCTGACCGGATATCGTCGTATAGGACAACGATGAATAGATTAGCATATGTACTAATCGATGATCATGTTTCATAGATCATGAAATATGGAGATATCATCAGTACATTGTGAATGCATGTTGAAGAATATGGGTTAGATAGACCCGCAATGGGACACTGCGAGAATGTTACATTCTTATGTGTCATCAGTGTATCTCATATAATAATAGATGTATTATCCTTAGATCTGAGATTGTCACATTCTCTACATGTGTAATAGTTTATCTTGAGGTTACCAAATACTATTTCCTAACCGGATAGTTATAAATGTAGCTTTTATGTTTACTATAAAACATGCAAAGAGAAGTGAGCAGTCAAGATGGAATTTATCACTCCAGTGTAATGGAGATATATATCTAGGCCACTCGCGTGATATGACTAAGAAAGTGCATGGCCATACCGTGATTGAGGAGTCAATCACAACTTATTAATATATCACGGACACGGGAGATGGATTGAATTGTCAAAGGATGACATGTTTCTCGCCTTGAGTTCAATCTTCATATAGTTTGGCAAATGGATCATTACATGAGTACTTTTGATAGGTTCTGTCCGATTTGATCATGGTATGTTTGGAGTTGGCATGCCTTGTAAGAGTCGCTACTAACTATTGGATTAGAAAAGAGTTTTTTGAATCCATGTCCAAATGTACATGAACCTGCAGGGTCACACATTTAACGGGTTGGGACACATTAATTCGGATTGAATCCGCAATTAATGGACCTCGTGGGCTGAACGCACTGCTAGGCCCTAGCTTAGGGTTTCAATGTTTGGCTATATAAAGAGAGGAGAACGGTGGGCGTGCAACAGGGATTTTCGTCCAGAACCCTAGCCTCCACCTCTCGTTGCCCCTGCCGAGCGACATGGTGCTTGCACACCGACGCACGGCGTTCCGTCCCCGGACGTGTGGACTGCTATGGTAACGCTGCTGCGACTGCGGTGTGGAGAAGATGAACTACTTCATCAACGCGAGGGCTGCGGCGAGGGAAGGACGATCCACTTCATTAATGCGAGGGCTGTGGCGAGGGAAGGACAATTGACTTCATCAATGCGACGTGGAGAGAACGATCCACTACATTGACGTGCGAAGGATTCTGCAACTACGCGTCTAGTGGTAGTCTGATCTTTGATCCCCTTCTTACGAGTAGCTTTCTGGTTATGCGGTAGAAATATTTTAATTTGTGTTAGTGTAGCATACCGCATATCTCAACACCAACCACCACCAACCTCTCCCCGAGGTCCCTCTCCACTTCCTATTGCTATCCTGAGCCTTGGAGCCAAAAGTTCCACCGCTGTCCACCACTGGCAGCCTCGCCCTAGCCACTGCCCTGTTTTGAGTCACTAACAAACCGACCCCATGTGTCAGTTTTCTTTTAAAAACTGATTTTAAAAATACAGTCACTGACATGTGAGCCCTAGTGGAAATAATGTGGTTTTGCAACTTAAACTAGTGTTTAGTTATGAGTCATTGACATGTTGACCCCACCTATCAGTTATTTTCGAAAAATAATAAAACTCTGACATATAGGCCCCACCTGTCAGCCTCTCGAAAAGAAAATTCAATTTCCCTAATTGAGAAATGGGCTTTCAAACTCAATGAGAATACTCCTTCCAACGCATCTGAGATTGCACCTCCCACATCACTCCTTCTTTTTCATTGTAAGTATTTTACAACCGATTTAAATTCAAGTGCTCATAAATTTTGCATACAAACTCCAGCAGTTTTGCTGTTGATACTGAGAGGTTTGAGAAATCACTGCCCTAGATGATCCATACTTTATCGCAAGTTTTGGGGATTATGACAACGATCTATTCTAGAGCTTTAATATAGTCGGATGCATGTCGATTTTTAGGTTGAGGCATACTGCTAGACATTGTAAGAACTATATACCGTATGTATATAAGACCTATGTTTTAATATCTATGATATGTTGCGTATGGATGTGATGACAATGTTGTGAATATGTTTACTACCCACTAATCATGAGACTAGTACAGTATATACATGAGGCCCTCGGGTATTCCAGGCCTGGGTGAGGGTCTCGATAGGAGTGGTCCCCATCACCTCCAAAAAATTTAAAAATGCTACAAAATCGCCTATTCAATAGTTCAAATTTGTTGATTGAATTGGTTTTGATGTTAGTGGTTTGAGATTTTAAAACTTTAGAACTATTTGTATTGTGCTTATTAGTAAATTTGAAATATATGTGCTAAATTTACGATGTTGAATTTAGCCCGGGTGATGTTTATTTGTTGATTTTTAAGAGTTGTATGCATGGAATGTACACTCATATTAAAGGTTTTATAGTTTCAGGGGTGTTTGACAGAGCTCCAGCTCCACCAAGTTCGTGGAGTTGGTGGAGCTAGGTATTCCTAGCTTCACCAAATTCATGGAGCTAGAGCTGTAGGTATATTAAAAGTGTTTAGGTGGGTCATCTTGTTTGCATTTTAGAATGAAATTATAAACTTAAGTCGCTTTATTTCAGTCTACAAGTTTCAGTTCTGAGATGGAGCTGGAATCTGAAGCTCTGCCAAGCAGATATTTCGTCTCTGATTGGCGCTAGAACCTGAATATGTGTTGGGAGTTGTAACTTTGGCTTTCTAGTAAAAGCAAGGTGAACATGTTAGATAATAGGCTAATTAACAGTTCCATTCTTGTACTCATTTTTTCACTGCATGAATTATTTGTCACCGCTACGTACGTACGTTGTCCAAGATTAGATACAAATATTCAGTAGCTGGAACTCAAGTTAGGATGTCCGTAACCGAGACCTACGTCACGCATGTTTCAGACACTTCGTTTAAGCTCATGGTATGCCAGTATAATTTAATAAAAAGATTTAGGAGTATATGGGTATCTTCCGGATGTTTTTGTCTTAAATAACATCTAAATTTTGGACCGTAAAATTAAAAATTCAACTGTTATATCAAATAATAGGATTGGATGTAATTGATACTTCTGAAACTCAACAATGATCCAATGCACCCAGATTTGGGTGATTTCAGCAAACAAAAACATCCGGATGATGTTTATCAAATCCCAAAGATTTTTCAAGCGCAAAAATAACTGGGATAATTTGTCCAAGATTGCATACAAAAGGAGGTCGGCCACCCAAGAATACGGCAATCAAACCATATTAATTTTGACCATTGATATTATCTAAAATATGTAGTTTGGATATATAAAAATAGTAAGTAAATTTGTCATTCAAAATTCTTTTGTAACATTGCACTTTTAAAACTTTTTTTAAAATACAATGAAAAATTTTAGTGATCAATGTGGCATCTTAGAGCATCTCCAGCAGAGCCCCTAAACCAGCCCCTAAACCTTAAAATAGGGAGTGTAGTAAAAAAAACAGATCCAGCAGGGCCCCAACTCAAGCCCCTAAAATTAGGGAGCCCCTAAATTTGCCTCCTCAGCCCCAATTCCCAGGGGCCCCCAACTCAAGCCCCTAAAATTAGAAGGCCCCTAAATTTGCCTCCTCAGCCCCAATTCCCAGGGACACGAGTACAACCCCTATTATTGAAGATAGGGAAATACATGAGAGGCTTCGAAAATTTTATCATGTTTTGAAAATTTTAAATTTAAATTTGAAATATCATGTTTTTAAATTGTAAATGTTAATATGCTTATGTTTTATGTATTACAAATATTTTTGATTGAATTTTAGTGGTGTCAAATGAAGATTATACATAGCGGATATGTCAAAATAGGAGAAAAAGTAAAATAAGGGCTGAGATTTAGGGACTGTTGCTGGACTTGTGTTCTGAAAACAGGGCCTCAAAAAATAGGGGGAGCCCCTAAATCCAAAATAGGGACCCTGTTTTAGGGGCCCTTGCTGGAGATGCTCTTAGTGACCCAGTGTATAAAAAAAAGGCATTCTTTTTTTTTTTTACTAGAACGAGTATAATTGGAGGCAGTAATGATATTAAGGACAAGAGGGACAAGGAAATGAGAGAGAGAGCACTGTGTTACAAGATGAACTAAACGTAATTACCATATCTATGGAAGAGCGAACGATTTGATCTGATATACGCGCCGCTTCGCCCAACAGCTGATTTCTGAATCCACTAGCAACAATTCAGTAATAAATGTCTAAGAGCAGCCCAAAACAGAGAGAAACAATAACAAGCGACTAACCGTTCCAGGAGATTTACAGATCAAAAAAACACCACGAAATTACGCAGGGAAGAACAGAGAGATAGGAAACACAAGAAGCCAACGATGCCACATAGCAGATCAGCGCACAAGAACAGGGCAAAAATACACGTAGGATTCGTGAACAAATATTTCTGAAGCAAATTGAACGTGTACATGAGTAGTTACACCCCGTGATGAATACAAGGTCAAATGGAAGAATTCCGAGTTCACTTCCATGAGATTTACAAGATCCTAGCTAGTAGAAGAGATGATCGTCGTAGTCTTTCAGGGGCACCGTGAGGAAAGCATCATCGATCTGATCATCGTCGAAGTCGTTGAGCACATCAAACGCCTTCTGCAGCTCGTTAGCGGCCGCCGGCTCGGTCTGCATCTCTCCGTACCTCGCCATGAAGTCCCGTAGCGTGGCGGCTGGCTCGTCAGCGGGGGCCTGCTCCTCTGCTCCCGCCGCTGCGGCCGATCCCTCGGCACCTTCGGCCGCTTCTTCTGTCGGAGCAAGCATCAAGTCTTCTTCCAGTGAGCTCGCAAACTGGTCCATGTCGTCGTCAGCTTCGGCTGCAGGGTTCTCCTGGCCAGTTGGAACCGATCCCTCCTCTGTCCCATCGAGCATGTCCTCCAACGAACTCGCAAACTGGTCCATGTCGTCGTCAGCTTCGGCTGCAGGGCTCTGATGGCCAGTTGGACGCGATCCCTCCTCTGTCCCATCGAGCATGTCCTCCAACGAGCTCGCAAACAGGTCCATACCGTCGTCAGCTTCGGCTGCAGGGTTCTCCTGGCCCGTTGGAATCCCACCGAGCAAGTCCTCCAACGAGCTCGCAAACAGGTCCATGCCGTCGTCAGCTTCGGCTGCAGGGTTCTCCTGGCCCGTTGGAACCGATCCAGCCTCTGTCCCACCGAGCATGTCCTCCAACGAGCTCGCAAACAGGTCCATGCCGTCGTCAGCCTCAACTGCGTTCTGACCAGTGAAGCCCTCCTCGATCGGCATCTCGTCGTCTGCTTCGATGATGTTTTCCAGGAAGTTTGCGAAGCCGTCGTCATCTTCAGCCGCGGCAGGGGCCTCCGTGAGTGGGCGATGAGATGCAACCGGCACGCGAGCTGGTGTAGGCCGTGCCACGAACTCTTGCACCACCGGGCAGGTCGGGACGGACGGACGAGGCAGAAACGAAGCAGGCGGCGCAGGCCCTGGCGCCATGACGCGTCGCGGCACCAAGGGAGCCGGCAACGGCGCCTGCCGCTGTGGCGCGAACGCCGTCAGGCAAGCCGGCTGCACCATCGGACGGGTCGGGACAGCGCCTCGCATCCGCTTGGGGCACGGTGGCTCGGCAACGGGCGCTGGCCTCTTGAGCGCGTGCGTGGTCACGGGCTTTGGACGCGGCGCGAGCGTAGGCACCGGCGGCGCTGGTTCTTGAAAAGCGGCGGATTCTCGCCGCGCCGCGGATCCTGGGGCCGCCCTCGGAGACACATATATCTTGCAAAGCACCTGCTCTGCATCGCCGACGACGGCTTCTTCCAAGCAGCAGCGGTACTCCTCCATGAGCCAGTCCGTGTTCGCACCGTCCTTCTTGAAGCGGAAGCTCTTGGTCTCGCCGATCTTGACGCCCGCATGGTTCGTGATCACCTTGGTATTCTGCGATACCCAGGTGCCGGCGCCGGCCGCGCGCGCGCTCCTGGTGGAGCTCCCTTTCTGCCGCTTGCAGAGCGTGAAGAAGAATCGGTCGCCGCTCTCGCTCTTGGGCACGGGACCGAACTTGCCAGCGAGGACCTTGGGCTCACAGCCGTAGACGTCGGCGTGGTGGATGAGCCGGGCGGCGTGGCGCAGTGGCTCGCCGGAGATAAGGCGAGGCAGGTAGTAGGTGACGGCCTGCACTGGGGAAGGGCTGAAGCGGAACCCTAGCTTGAAAAACTCTTTGAGCGCCTGCGCTTCCATATCCATCGGCTTCTTCTCAATTGGCGCGCAAGAGAAGACAAGAAACGGCAGTCGGGTCGGGTCGGGTCGGGTCGGATCGAATGGATTGAGAGGCGCTGCTTTCTATTTAAAGAGGCAAACGTCCTTCAGCATAGTTAGATTAATAATCGGATTCATGTTCCGACTCGGATTATGGGTTTTATTTTTTTATTTCTCTCTTTTGCTTGGAAAGAACTCCTTTTCCGAGCCTTATAATGTTAAATCGTTTAATTCTTTCCTCTCTTTTTCTGCCAGTCCGACTTAGCGACTTGGAGGTCACTCTTTGCTTTAATTTTGGAAAGAGAGGGTGTTGCCAGGGGTAAGGGGGTATTAGTATTGCAGAAAAACCGATAAACATAGTTCAAATTAATATTCACTTTTAGCTTTTATTCCCTCCAGAGATGTTTTGGACATGAAAACGGTCCTTAAAATACTTATTTGACAACTAATTTCTATTTATAAACATAATGAAATCATAATATTATAAAAATATTTTTTATGACTAATCTACACGCACCATTTTCATATCTAATCTAAATATCTATATAGGCAATACAATATTTGACCGCATGTATATATGTTCGCACTTCACAGCCATCAACAACGTCGGATCGGATCGAATGGATTGCAGACTAACATTAATATATATTACAATATTCGTAAAACTCTCGTATGTTGCTATAAAACCAATATATGTAACCTATGCTATACTACCATGACAAATTTTTGGTAGCGAGAAGTACATGACAAATGATAAAGTATGCCGAATACACATAATTAAAAAGAAACAAATAACAAAACAAAATATCTCATAAACGGGTTTTACCTTTGAGCCCGAGGTGAAGTGACTTGAAGATGTACCGGGTTTTCTTGTAGCATGCTTGCATGCGGATTGTACTCCTGATTTTGATAAATGAAATTGTAACTACTTGATTCATAGAAAAAAAATCATAAACAAACCTGAAGCTTCATATCTAATTCAAAAGACAGGATGTCCTTCTAGTTGTACATAATTATCTAGATTTGTTATAACTGAGCAGTTAATAGAAAAATATTTGTTTTATTTATAAATTAAACAATATTAAAGAGCTTCTAAAATGGTATTTAGGCTTCACCACAATTAACTATCTAATTGTAAGTAACATTTGCTAGGGTCCTAAGAAGACGACTATTGCTCAAGTTATTTGATGGACAGGTGGAGTGGATCAAAGCACTGGTAGCTGGGGTCAAAACCAAGGTGGCAACACAACGGGGAAAGTAGGTACTCCGATTGAAAAAAAAATTATAATAGCATTTCTTTTTGGATCAACTGATGATTTGCCATTACCGACTGAAATTGGATTTTAAAATACCCGACTAATATTATTCGTATCCATGTTGATTCCGATCCGTATTTGATCTATATTCGTAACCGATATTATCCTGTATAATTCGTATTCGGTTCTGTATTCAGCACTATTCGTATTCGATTCTGTATTCGATAAAAAATACAGATACAGATACAATAGGACGATATTCGACCGTATCCGATCCGATCACATCCCTAAGTACAGTATATACATGAGGCCGTCGGGTATTCCAGTCTTGGGTGAGGGTCTCGATAGGAGTGGTCCCCATCACTTCCAAAAAATTGAAAAATCCTACAAGATCGCCTATTCAATAGGTCAAATTTGTTGATTGAATTATTTTTTATTTTAGTGGTTTGAGATTTTAAAACTTTAGAACTATTTGTATTGTGCTTTTTAACAACTTTGAAATATATGTGCTAAATTTACGATGTTGAATTTAGCCCGGGTGATGTTATTTGTTGATTTTTAAGAGTTGTATGCATGGAATGTTGTACACTTATATTAAGAGTTGATTTTTAAGAGTTGACGCTCGCATGGTTGTGATCTCCTTGGTCGCCTGCGACACCCAGTCTTGGCGCCCAAGGCCTGTGCGCTCCTGGTGCTGCTCCTTTCTGCCGCTTGCAGAGTGTGAAGAAGAATTGGTCGCCGCTCTCGCTCTTGGGCACGGGACCGAACTTGCCAGCGAGGACCTTGGGCTCACAGCCGTAGACGTCGGCGTGGTAGATGAGCCGGGCGGCGTGGTGCAGTGGCTCGCCGGAGATAAGGCGAGGCAGGTAGTACGTGACGGTCTCCATTGGGGAAGGGCTGAAGCGGAACCGTAGCTCGAAAAACTGTTTGAGCACTTCCATATCCTTCGGCTTCTTCTCAATAGGCGCGCAGATCGAAATGGCAGTCGGGTCGGGTCGGGTCGGATCGAATGGATTGAGAGGCGCTGCTGTCTATTTAAAGAGGCAAGCGTCCTTCAGCAAAGTTGGATGAAGAATCGGATTCGGGTTCCGACTTGGACTATGGGTTTTTTTTGTTTTTTTTTTCATTCCTCTCTCTTTTGGAAAGAACTCTGTTTCCGAATCATGTACAGTGGTATAGACGGTAGTTGTCTATAATATACCTCTATGTCATCTACAGATATCACTAAAGATAATTTATAAAATAGACTATCTATATAGTTGTTTGTATAGTATACATAGTATAAAGCTGTCTATGAAATAGTAGATATCATATTTCTCTTTCTTCTCTCTGTCCTCCACATCATCCAAAATTTGATGTGACATATTCTTATAGACAACTAATATGTGCCATTGTACATAATGTTAAAATGTTTAAATCTTTCCTCTTTTTTCGACAGTCCGACTTAGCGCCTTGGGAATTTTTTTTAAAATAATATTATTTTAAAAAAGATTTTCGACATTAATACATGGATTTAAAAATTTGCAAGAATAATACATTTTCGCCGAATGGCTTGGTGAATATACTATTTTCACCGAAGGGTCTGGCGAAAATACTATTTTCGCCAAGCCATTCGACGAAAATACGTTGATCCGTGATTTCGAACCGAGTGAAACCGTTACAAATAGTAATTACCCTAATTTCGCCAAGATTTTCGGCAAAAATAATATTTTCGTTACACCGATTGGCGACCATTGTTTTCGCTAAATTATATGGCGAAAATAATAATTTCGCCAAACAAGTTGGCGAGAATAGCAAAGAAAAGAAATAAAGAAAGAAGAAGAAGAAGAAGAAGAAGAAGAAGAAGAAGAAGAAAAGAAATAGCTTAGGCTCTGTTTGGCAGAGCTCCAGATCTCAGCTCCACCTCAGAGCTGAAACTTGTAGACTGAAATAAAGTGACTTTAGTTTATAATTTTATTATAAAATGTAAACAATATGATGCACCTAAACACTCTTACCAACAGCTCCAGCTTCACGAATCTGATGAAGCTAGGAATACCTAGCTCCATCAACTCCACGAATTTGGTGGAGCTGGAGCTCTGCCAAACACCCCCTTAATATAGTCGGATGCATGTCGGTTTTTAGGTTGAGGCATACCGCTAGACATTGTAAGAACTATATACCGTATGTATATAAGACCTATGTTTTAATATCTATGATATGTTGCGTATGGATGTGATGACAATGTTGTGAATATGTTTAGTAGCCACTAATCATGAAACTAGTACAGTATATACATGAGGCTATACATGAGGCCCTCGGGTATTCTAGGCCTGGGTGAGTGTCTCGATAGGAGTGGTCCCCATCACCTCCAAAAATTTGAAAAATGCTACATGATCGCCTATTCAATAGTTTAAATTTGTTGATTGAATTGGTTTTGATGTTAGTGGTTTGAGATTTTAAAACTATTTGTATTGTGCTTTTTAGCGAATTTGAAATATATGTTCTAAATTTACGATGTTGAATTTAGCCCGGGTGATATTTATTTGTTGATTTTTAAGAGTTGTATGCATGGAATGTACACTTAAATTAAAGGTTTTCTAGTTTCGTCTCTGATTGGCGCTAGAGCCTGAATATGTGTTGGGAGTTGTAACTTTGGCTTTCTAATAAAAGCCAGGTGAACATGTTAGATAATAGGCTAATTAACAGTTCCATTCTTCTACTCATTTTTTCACTGCATGAATTATTTGTCACCGCTACGTACGTACGTTGTCCAAGATTAGATACAAATATTCAGTAGCTGGAACTAAAGTCAGGATGTCCGTAACCCAGACCTACATCACGCATGTTTCAGACACTTCGTTTAAGCTCATGGTATGCCAATATAATTTAATAAAAAGATTTAGGAGGGCATGGGCATCTCCCGCATGTTTTTGTCTTAAATAACATCCAAATTTTAGACCGTAAGATTAAAAATTCAACCGTTATATCAAATCATAAGATCGGATGTAATTGATACTTCGGCCTACATGCCGAAGCCGACGCATTGTCCAGAGAGCATGTGCGAAGCTCCAGTGGTGGTCGCGCCTGCCCGTAGTCTAAAGGGCTGTAACGCGGTGGTGGTTGACGCTCGCGGGGAGGCAACGCATACCCGTAGGAGGTGTCGTAGTCCTACTGCGCCAGCTGCGTCGGTGGAGGGGGATGCGTGAACTGCGTCGGTGGAGGGGGATGCATGAACTATGCACCAGTGAAGTACTAGTCCGACCAGAAGTTAGTCTTGACGTACCCCGAGGAGTGCGGTGACTGCGTGTACTGTCCTCCAGCGTAGCCTGCATGTTCGGGTAATAACTTTCAATTATAGTTAGGTGATACCTATATGAAACGTGAGTAGCTCGACTTACCTAGTGGGACCGCGTGGCGGCTGCCATCTGGACCCCTAGCGACTTCTGGCCCTAGAGGCAAGGGGGTGTGGAAGCTGGACTCCGCGCCCACTGTGTGAGGAGGAGCTAGGGTCGGCACACGTGGCGTCCTGGACGAGGTGGCACGATCAGTAGCGTCGACGTGCCGACAAGAACCGAGCTCCACGATCCTACGAGTGGTGTCCACCACGCGTGTCCACAACTCTCTTGCCTCCTCCATCGTGAAAGTGACTCCGTCACTCAGCCTGGACAAGATGCTACTGCCGTGCTCGTGTAGGTCCCTAGCGTGGTCCACCTATCACGTACGGCAAAAGGATACACACATGGACATAGCGTAGGGAATACATAATGTAATATACAAAATAAGACTTACCATGGCGTGCATGGCCGCTCCTGCCTGGCCTGGGTACTAGTCAGACACGCTAGGAGCATAGGCGTGGGTCAGAGGCTCCTGTACAAGTAGGAGATGGGCACGTGTCCGGGGCACGTACCAAGCAAGGTACTGCTGGTAGGACGAGCAGTCGTAAGGAATGTCCTTGTTGACGACATCGCCTTGCGCCCCATCCCACTGCGCGAGCCATGGCTCCATCCTATGTACCAAGGTCGGCAGGGTCTTCTGAGGTCCCTGCGTGGAGAACCTGAAAAGAAATCCAAATTATTAGACATATGATATAAGTACTTAACATATTCTTGGTCGAATAATGCACGTGTGTACTCCCTGCGGCACACGATTCCCCCAGGGAACAGGGACTAGCTGGCGAAGGCCAAACTGTCTGAGGACTCGGTGCGGTGCGTAGTCTTCCACAAAGATGTTGAGGACGATCTTCCTCCTCATAAGCCAGTAAGCTTGGTCCCTATAGCAAAGCGCCGAGAGCCCACCTGGCGCGGCTCTCTCCATGACACGACGCTCGCTGTAAGGGTCCCAGATAACCTGGTCTGCGTACAGGTGGTCGAATGCCTCCTTGAAGGAGTGGTACACCGCACGTACCTGCAGTCCTGCCCACTGTGGCTGCAACACAAAAAAATATGTGTAAGCACATGCGATTGCAATTTAAAAATCATAAATGCAATACAAGAAAATATGTACTCGTCATCGAGTCCAGAGCGAGCCCGGCCCATGGTCGGGTGGTCGATCTCGTCACCTCCGTACATGTCGGCGGTGTTGTGTCGCGGGTCCACAAAGGGTCGACCCACAGGGAAGCGCTCGAACAACCATGGCTGAAAAAGAAGAGGCATCCCAGCTAGATTAGCGGTCTTGCTTTTCTTCACGCACGCGTCACAAAGTGCGCGGTACGTGGCAGCAAGAACCGCCGAACCCCAGGACACCTGCGAGACATGGTTCGGCTCAGCATCAACTATATCCCGTGCATAGGCTATCTACCGCGCGTCGACGCTGTCGTCGTGAGTCATCGTGAACATGACCATCCCGAACAACCAAAAATAGGTAGCTAGGCCTCCAAGTGCCGTGCCACCTAGTACTCCGTGGGGTCCGCCGCCATCCGCTGAACCTGTGGCGATTAACATATGGTAACATGAGGTTACGCTTACAAAAAAATAGAATAAAAAATACATGTACAAGCACTAACCTCAAACTAGGCCAACCACCTCCTCGATGGCCCGTTCCTCTTCCCGGCAGGTATCGCTCGGTTTGTCTCCACCACTCCGATGAACCTCTCCTACAAGTTGTCCACCCACCCCGCAGGAGTCACCGAGGGTCCGATCGGTGCCCCAGCGATCGGCAACCCTGTAAGCATGGCAACGTCCTGCAGGGTCACCGTGACCTGACCAGGTGAAAAGTGTGTGTCTCAGGCCTCCAACGGTCGACCAAACAGAACAGCAGGCACCGGTCGAACGAAAAATGGTGTGATCGCTCCGGACCATCCTCTCCCCCCGCCTGGTCCTCGCCCACAACCGCGTCCTTAGTTGAGCCCTCAACCATGCGCACGAGAGGAAGTAACCCAGCACGTGCCAACCTATCGATAGCAAAACAGTTGTGTTATTAAAAAACTAGTTAGATAAAATGCATACGTACCAAGCAACGAAACATGTGACTGTAGTGGAACTCACCTGGTGTAGAAGCATGGGTGGATCTGCCATGCCTTGTTAGGCACACGGATCCACAGTAGTGGCACCTTCTCAATGCCCTCTGTTATGTGTACAAACGCACGGTGCCGTCGGTCCAAGGAAGAGTCTAGAAGTGACTCGGGGTGCTCCATCCCTGCAACTAAACAGGAGGACAACAGGGTTATTAATGTAAAACATAAGACTGAACGGTTCAACATAAATAACCAAATGACATACCATATGATAAGATGATACGTAGTACACAATACAGTACATATGACATAATTCAATACATAGACATGTTCGAAGGTCCCACATATGACAAAGTGATCCACATTGCACAATTCAATAAATATTACATCATTTGATACGTAAACTTGATAAAAGGTCCATCATACCTGCAAACACATAACATATGATAAAATGATACATACTACATAATTCAATACGTAACACTACGGGCATTGCGTTGCCTTGTGCCCATACTCACCGCACTTAGAACACCTTCTAACAGGGCCACCCACTTTAGATTCATCTATGTCATTACGAATGCTCCTAGACTGTAGACGACCAGCCTTCCCTTCCGCACACAGCCGCAAGTTTGCATCCGGTAGACATATGCGCTCATTTCTGTTAATGACAGTGAAATCACCGTGTGCACAGAAACCACGGAACTCACCAGACCAGGTATTGATAACACGATCCTTCAAGTATAAAGGGGACACGTATTGCGACGTATTCATCCCAATTTGCCCGCAAGCAGCGATCACATGTGAGCAGGGAATATGAAGAAGTCTTGGCTTGTTGCAGATGCATTCACACCATCCAGTGGCCCCTTGGCCTAGGTTAACCTCGTGTGTAATAACCGCTGTGTCGGTTCCCAATCCCCCTTTGCACCGGAGAGTCACTTCGAAGAGGTACTCAGTGATTCCAAAGCTACGCACCATATGCTGCTGATCTTTACTGGTTTGTTCCTCCATGTAGGCCATCATCCGTCCACAATACGACGTTTGCATTATCGTTGCATGAAGAATAGCCTCCGCATGTCGTTTCTGGAAGTAGCCAACGATGCCATGCAACATGCCTTCCAGGATGGCCACAAGTGGTAGCAGACGTAGGCCTCTAATGACCCAATTGTAAACCTCAGCTATATTTGTTGTCATCACACCAAACCTGTTGAAACATATCAGCTAGTACAACAACTCTAATTGTTCAACCGTCGCAAATATGTTAATGTAATGTACTAACCTGACGCCTCCAGTGTCATGCAGCAAAGCCCACTTCTCCAACGGCTCTGTCTCAATCCAGTGCGAGAAACACTTAATGTTCCTTGACGATCGTCTCCTCATATTAGGAGGGTCGAGCGCCCCAAGGGGTGATAGCCTTTTCGGTGGGCAATCGTTCGGCGTTGGCGGTTGCTTCTTCAGTTCTTCAATCTGTGCGGTAGTGTGCTTGTCCAACTCGGCCAGTATCGCGTTGAACTTGTGTGCCTGATTTTGCTTGCATAACCTCTTAAAAAGGTTCATGAGTTTCTTATTCTTAAACTGCCTAAAAAAATTTGCTCCCAAATGTCTCATGCACCACCTGTTCTGCATGTCACGCCATGGAAAAGGCTCATCAAGGTCCTCCTACAGAGTCTTAATTGCCGAAATGATACCTTTATGATGATTATGAATGATGCACACAATGGGCCGATCACCAACTACCTCGAACTTCAAATGTTTGAAAAATCATAGCCAACTATCCCGGTTCTCACCCTCAACAAATGCAAAGGCTAATGGAAGTATGTGGTTGTTCGCATCAACTGCAATGGCCGTTAGAATCTGCCCCTTGTATTTCCCGGTCAAAAATGTACCATCGACACATAGCAATGGACGGCAATACCGAAATGACGCAATGCAAGGACCTAATGAAAAAAACAGCACGGTGAAATATTGAGATCCCATTACCATCTGCTTCACTTTCTTCGAAAGCAGTGTACGTGCCAGCATTGGTTTCCTTCAAGACATCAAGCACATGAGGTAGGTTACAATACGAAGTCTCGTATGTACCAAACCTCTTCTCTAATGCCTTTTTCTTCGCACGCCAGGCCATCGAGTAACTTATCTAGTATTTAAATGTTCTGAACATTGCGTTTTGAATATAAAAACACTCAATGTCCCTCTTCTCGATGATTTCATTAAACATCACGCTAGCGATTACAGCTGCATTCAAGTTGCGGTTTCACCAGAACATTTTCTAGCCTGCATGTGTGCCCCTCTACTCGTGATGCAATCCAAAATGTCTCGCACTTCGGCCTGTACGCATGAACTCGGAATTGACATCCTTCGGTTCTGCACTTCACGGTGTATCTATCTGGCGTGGACAAAACAACTCGGAACTCTCTTTGCTGCGATAGTGCCCACAGCCTCACTGCCAACTTCAACTCAGAATTGTTTGCGAAAAGTTGATTCAGCTGAATGGCATTGGTACCGTGCTCCCAATGTGACTCATGGCCCCACAAAACTTCCATAGCAGCTTTGTTTTTCCAGTTCCACTCGTCGAGAATTGGTACATCCGTTGCCCCAGTACTACCATGCACTTCATCATCATCACCTGCCCCCCTTCCTCATCTTCGTCACTGTTATCATCACACTCCAGCATTTCAACTTCATCTTGCATCGCCGTACGGTACTCCAACTCCAATTGGTCAACAAGTTGCTGCATCTCCTCCCCTTCATCGACCAGACCTTCTGCATTTACTGTATCCCTATTATCATCCTCTGCTGCTACCTCAACCGGCACCGCTGCCTGCACTTGTTCGGCTGTAGCCGATGTGCTGCTTTCGCCCACACCGCTAATATTTACATCTTCTCTAGGACAAGCCTGCACCAGCATTACACATTCAAGGCTAGATCCCTTGCACCATCTTAACCATTTCTGCCACAAGCATGTCCGATCTACTTTCTTCAACTCCCACACAGCCGGGTCACCCTTACTACGTGTGAATACGATTTGGATGGTAACAGAGTAAATACTTGGATCCAGGGGAAAAAATTAGGTCAACCAAAGTTTTATATCACGGATGCTAACTCTATCAGGGAATAAGTGTTCCGCCATGGTGACTGCAAAACTGCTCAAATCAACACCATTCTGCCTAGTTTTTATTTCATCATCGCCATAATATACTCTAAATTTCACTGCGTCTGACATTACTGCGGTGACATAAACAAAATTAATTTTTAGATCACCACTGCCGTGACATTACTAACGTTTGATATCACTAACAAAACAAAATTAAGTCTTAACCTAAATTAAATAGCCCTAATTAACTAATTAAATAGCTCCAATATCGCTAACCTAAAATAGATCCAGTAATTAACAAGAATACTATCTAAAGCTAACTAATTATCTAAAATTGCATCAATATCTAGTATCGCTAATATTGCATCAATATCTAGTATCGCTAAAATTACATCAAGATCTAGTATCGCTAATATTGAATCAATATCTAAAATCAATAATATTGCATCGATAATATTCCATCAATATCTAAAATCTCTAATATTGCATCGATGTCTAATATCTCTAATATTGCATCAATACCTAAAATCTCTAATATTGCATAAATATCTAAAATTTCTAATATTTCATCAATATCTAATATTTAACTAAATTAATAATCATCATAAAAATTAAATAACGAAATTTCGAAATAATATTTTTACCTCTTTTTCTTCTTCTTCTTCCTCCCTCCCTCCCTCCCTCTCTCTCTCTCTCTCCTCCTCCTCCTCTTCTCCAGAACGCCCTCCCCTCCCTCTCTCTCGCGTGGGCGCACTCTCCCTCTCTCCCTCCCGAGCGCGCGCTCTCCCTCTCTTCCTCTCCCTCTCCCTCTCGCCCTCTCGCTTTTCCGTCGCCGGAGGCCGTTCGCTCGCTTCCGCTCGGGAAAATGAAACAATGGCGTTCGGCCAGATCTGTAATTGGCTATTTTCGCCAAATGGTGTGGCAAAAATCACGTATTTTCGCCAAGCAGTGTGGCGAAAATAGTAATCGTCAAATAGTGTGACGAAAATAGTAATTTTTGCTGAAGAGTTTGGCGAAAATAGGCTGATATTCATATTTATTGTTTGACACGATTCCAAATGGTGGATTAACGTATTTTCGTCACATGGTTCGACGAAAATAGTATTTTCGTCACACAGGTCGGCGAAAATAGTATTTTCACCACACGCTTCAGCGAAAATACTATATTCGCCAACCCATTCGGTGAAAATGTATTATTCTTACAATTTTTTAAATCCACGTATTAATGTCGAAAATCTTTATTAAAATAATATTATTTTAAAAAAAATCGCGCCTTGGTGGTCATTTTTTGCTTAAATTTTGGAAACGAGAGAGAGGGCGTTGCCAGGGTCAGGGGGTGTTAGTAGTGCAGAAAAACCGATAAACATAATTCAAATTAATATTCACTTTTAACTTTTAGTCCCTCCAGATGTTTTGGACATGGAAATGGTCCTCAAAATATTAATTTGACATATAAATTCTATTTATAAACATAATGAAATCATAATATTATAAAAATATTTTTCATGACCAATCTTCATGTATCATTTTCATGTCTAATCTAAATATCTATATAGCCAATACAATGTTTGACTCAATGTATACCAAAACACAACTCTTTTGTTTTTGCGGGAATATCTGATTAATATACAATATTGTGATCTAGGCCCGCCAAACTTAGGGCATATTTTTTTTTCCTTTTTTCTCCAACCAATGTCGGAATTTCTATTCACTCGAAGCAAACTTGGAGCATTATTTTAAAATTGTTTTAATAAAACAATGCTAAATAGATTTTTCCTTCATCATATTTCAACCCAAACTACAAAACAAAAATGGACAGTGAGCGCTGACTGTTAGGCATGTAACAAAGCTCAGGTTTGACGAGCTATTCAAGCTGGCTTTGAACTTGGCTCGATTAGGCTCGAATACATCGGTATATCTTAACTAATAAAAGAAATAGAGAATGGATCGAATGTACATCCGTATATCTCGACTCGATTAGGCTCGAATACATCGGGTCGAATGGATTGCAAGATTGGGAGGCGCTGCTATATTCTACTTAAAGCGAAGCGTATACGCGTACTTGAGCAAAGGTTGGATTAGAAATAGGATACGGACTTCGGAGTCCATGGGTTTTTTAAAATTTCTCTGGAAAAAACTCTTTCTTTTTCTGTGAGTCGGACTAACATTAATATATTATAATATTCGTAAAGCTCTCCTACGTTGCTACAAAACCAATATATGTAACCTATGTTATACTACCATGACAATTTTTTGGTAGTGAGAAGTACATGACAAATGATAAAGTATACCGAATACACATAATTAAAAGGAAACAAATAACAAAACAAAATATCTCATAAACAGGGTTTTACCTTTGAGTCCAAGGTGAAGTGACTCTGTTCGCGCTAAAAACGTGAAGTAGGGTCTTTAGCCTCGAACACACAAGACAAACACCGGGTTTGCAGAGCGTGCCAGTCAATTTGACCTGAAATTGATAAGGTAGAATTTGTAAATTAATCAAAGCCGATAGAGCAATGTTTATCGGCTTCTCGCTAGTCGGCTGAAAACCGATTAGGGAATAACTAGATCAACCAGTTACGGCTAATCCGGATACAAGGTGAAATCGGCTTTGAGAAGGCGATGCGCAGCAAAACAAAGCAGATCAAACCTGGACGAAATCGGCTAAAACCAACAATCGGCGATGCGCAACTTTGTTGATTCCGTCGACTTACAGAAAGGTGTTTGTAAACCCCAAAACAATGTAAAAACTGTAAAAAGTAGATGTTGTGTTGGATTGATTGCCTCTTCTTTGCGCCCAGGGCTTCCCTTTTATAATGTCCTTGCCGATCCGAGTCACACATGGATACGGTGTTTTTTGCCCATACTGGACTCTGATCCGATTTCCTTTCCTTATCCAAAACGGATTCTTCCCGATCCGTTTGATGCCAGTTTACCCTTTCCAAAACATTCTTCTAACCGATTTTACAGAGGACACCAAATTTTGGTGCAAACATATGCCCCCCCGTTTTTGGGAGATAACTTCGTTATCTTTCAAAAATTCTGTCGGCTTTCGACCGGTGTCGACTTATAGCACAATCTTTCTTGGGAACCACCCATTAACTGCGCTGCGATAATCTCGGTGCGGTTTTAATGCAATAACTGCTCCCGCCTGTTCGCCTCTTTTCACCACGGTATAAATAGGGGGTCCCTCCATGGTCATTTTCACGCTTGTGTGTTCTCGTTCACTCCGAAATCGCCTTCTCCTTCAAGCTCTCATCCTCTTCTTCTTGCATCGGCTGAAATGGACGCTTCCCAGGTACTCATTCCCATCCCAAATAGTGACCAACAGTATTTTCTAGGTCCTATAGGAATCGTAGAAGCCGATACTGTTATTGGAGACGAGGTTCTTAGACTCCCCTTGTCGGCTCCTGGTTATAACATAAAGGAATGGAGCAAGAGTTTTAGGGCTTGGCCGACAGCTCTCAAGGGCTGGAGGTCTTGGTATATTAGAGTATCAGCCCAAAAAAGGATGGAGTGGGAAAGAATGGGTATCGCTGAGAGTCTTCCCATGTCTTTAGCCACCCCAGAACCCAATGAACCCTTGGTGGCTGCTGCTTGCTATTTTTGGTCGGATTCTTTCAATGCCTTCTTTTTCCCAATTGGTCCTATCGGCCCCACCCTCCTAGATATGGCCGAGTTGTGCTACCTTAGGCCTGATGGAGACCAAATATCGGCTTTTAGTGGAAAACCTCGGTACAAATTGGTTCGAAAAAAGGGGGAAGGCTGGTCCAAATACATCCAGAATAACAACAAGGTAACCGGTCCTGTATCGGATGAAGAACATATTGCTTTCCTCAACCTATGGCTAGACCGATTCCTTTTTTGCGGTGCTTCCTTAGGGCCAACCCAAGTATACCAATTTATGGCAGAGCAATTAGTGGTGGGTCGTCGGCTAGCCTTAGGGAAATCTTTGTTGGGGGCCGTCTATCATACGATGTATGTCATCCGAAGTCGGCTTTTTACCGGCAACGGTCTTATGTCGTCGGCAATATTGGGGGTCCACTTTGGTTTATCCAGATCTGGCTCTATTGCGTCTTTGGCTGCCTTATCATCCCAGACCCTTCAGAAGAATCGGCTTTCCCAATGGAAGACTACCCTGAGGGTGCAACCCCTAGATTCCAGCCTAGCCGATCTTCAGGCGAGAAATTTATCATGTGTTCGTCCGATGAGCCAAAAATCTCCCCGGCTGGTTTTCATAAGTATCTATCCTTCTTTTTGAATCTCAACCAAGCTTCTTTCAACCGTCGAGATTTCTTTACGTACAACCAATTAGCCGATCTCCCATGGCCCTCTTTTCTCCATTTGAACTCCGATAGCTCTCTAATGCCCCAGTCTACTCTTGATCTTCTTCCTCTGTTGATCTCTCCTTGCATTCTCCATGTCGGCTTGAGTACTCGCAATAGAACCTTTTAGCCGACCTATGAGTTCTACCTTCCCTCCGTGTATGCACGCCAACTGGGTTTTGGACAAGTGATTCCTTGCTTCCCCTTACTTGCCATGATTAAGCCACGAAACAAAGTCACTAATGCTACTGCGGCGGAGCTTGTTATTGAACTAGCCGATGGGCTCCATGTGGTGGATTTGCCTTTCCTCGTGTTGAACACACATCGGTCGGGCCAGTTTACTTTGTGGTGGGCCGCCATAGCTGAGTCGCTCTTGCGGGGACGGACTATTCAGGACGTCCTGTCCTCCTTTCTCCCTGGCTTTCAAGAGCCGACGGAAGCCACCGCTGGGTCTAGCTCGAGTTCAGGCTATGCTAATTCGTCTTTAGAGGTACTTTGTTCTTGATATGCCTGTCAAAATAAGGTTTTCATCGGTTTTAACTATGTCTTTTTGTTCTACAGACTAGCAAGAGGTCGGCCCCAGCACAAACCGCATCAGCGACGACAGTGCAAAACGGCAAAGGCTGTTGGCCCTCTTGCTGGTTTCTCCTCCGGCACGCTGGGAGTTAACAACCCATCATTATCAGATCTCGCCGAACGGCGTACTGAGAGTATGTCCAGCTCTTAGTATTGTTAAAAACTCTTTTTCTGTCGACTAACCCCAATATTTGCCATTTTTAGAGAAGAAAAGGAAGGGCCACAGGGTCGTTATCAAACGGTCTTCTAAACCTGCTGGGCGCGATGCGGCGTCATCTCCGACTGGATCGGACACCGCGGTTGGTTTTCTCATTTGATGTCGGCTTCTGTTAGGGAAAATGCGCTCAACATAGGAATTTTCCTTCCAGGAAACTCCTACCTTGCTGGTGGTTGATGCCGACGCTCAAAGGGCTGCAGCAACCGTCCCTCCTCCGTCGGCTTTCGAACCTGTTCTATCTCCAGGCCCCCTTGTTGCCCCTTTGCAACTCCCGTTACTCGCCGCTCCAGCCGTTCCCATAATTCCAGCTGCTGAGGCCACACTTTCTCCGATGCCTGCGGCAGACCCTGTCGACCTCCTGGGCTTCAGCCTGGATGAACTGAGTGATCCTGAAGTCTTGGCCACGGACGACTACCCAGCCGATGTTCAGCGAATCATCAGTGCTGCTGCGGGAGTATCGGCTACCGTGACTTCTGTGCCTGGAATGCAGGAGAGGCTTAACCACCTGTTTAATGAAGTCATGCAGCCCGAAGCCCAGCTCCTGGCTAATACGCAGTCATTGAGGACAGCTATGGCAGCGGTTGAAGCCGACCTCCCCCAAGAAGTAATGCAAGCCCTCTTGGATGTTTGTCATTTGGACTCTCAAAGGGAGGTAATTGCGACTGCAAGGACCAGACTAGCCCAAATGGACAGCAGTAAAGCAGATCAGGACGCCTTGGACAGGATGGTGGTCGATACAAAGGCCAAAAAACAACAATACGATGAAGGCATCTCTAACTTCAAATTGGCTAAGACAAAACAGAGCGAGTTGACCTCTACCAAGAAATCTCTTGAGGAGCAACTAGCCAGAGTGACTCAACAATTAGCCGATATTGAGCTGTCTCTCACTACATCGGCTTCATCATTGTCTTCCCAGAAACGCGTCCTTGGTGATGTGGTGGCTGCGGTGAAGAGTCAATCGGCCAAGATCAAAGACATCACTGGGAGCGCAACCGAAGATCAGAGGGTGGTCGACAACGTTCAAAAAACTATCACTAAAGCTGCGGGGGCACTTTCAGGCCTAAGAGCTCATCTGCCCGGCTCGGGGTTGTAATTCTATGATGTTTCAATCGGTCTTTATCGCGAAACTGTTTGGCTAACTTATTTTGCATCGGCTATGTAGCCGACCTTGGCTTTCATGGGATATCTTTGGATGATGTAAATAGATCGGCTGTGTAACCGATCTTTTCTAATTTAAGTCGTTGTGATCCTTTCAACTGCCTCCGATTGTTTATTAGGATCCGATCCAAACGCTAGGGTAGTACATTTTTAAGTACTTTCCGTTAATTGCTTTAGGCAAGACAAATCCATCTAAGGTCTCAATTAGGTACGGATTTTCGCCAATTGGCCGATTTATTTTATAAGGTCCTTCCCATGTTGGAGACCACTTACCAAATCGATTATCTTTAGAGCCGATCGGTAACACGGTTTTCCACACTAAATCGGCTTGGTTGAAGGACTTTGCCACAACCTTCTTATTGTATGATCTGACGAACCTCTCCTTGTTTCTTTTGAGCCGATCTAATGTGATCAGCCTTAACTCAGCTAAATCATCTAAATTGTCCAGCATCGTTTGCTTGTATTCTTCAGTCGGTAGCTTCTCTTGCTTAGATACCCTAATTGAGCCGATGTTGATTTCTATGGGCAAAACGGCCTCTTGTCCATAGACTAACTGAAAAGGTGATAATTTGGTCGACCCATGGTAAGATAGCCGATAAGCCCATAAAGCCTCTGATAATGTTGAATGCCACTTTCTCGGCTCTTCCTCAATTTTTCTTTTTATCAGTTTTATCAGTGTCTTGTTGGATGACTCGGCCTGTCCATTGGCCTGAGCATAGTAAGGTGTGGAGTTGAGTAATTTTATCCCGAGACTTTCTGCGAAATCTCTGAACTCTTTAGACATGAAAACAGTTCCTTGATCGGTAGTGATTGTTTGTGGGATTTCGAACCGATGAACAATGTGTTCGTTTATAAAGTCGATTAGTTCCTTGGTAGTTACTTTCTTGAGTGTACAGCTTCAACCCACTTCGAAAAATAGTCCGTGGTGGCAAGGGTGAACTTGTGACCTTTACTGGAGTTCGGGAATATTTGGCCGATGATATCTATACCCCATCCTCTGAACGGCCATGGTTTGATAATCGGGCATAAAACCGCTGCTGGTGCCGTTTGTACGTTGCCAAACTTTTGACAAGTTTGGCACCCTTTATAGTACTTGAAACAATCTTCCAACATCGTCGGCCAAAAGTACCCCGTACGTCTCAATATCCATTTCATTTTGTGAGCCGATTGGTGTGACCCACTGTGGGATGTCTGAGATAGGGGTCCCGCAAGTGGGGCTTGCACCCGACTGGGCCGAAGGCGGAACAGCAGGCCCAGAGCCCGGAACAGCAGGCCCAGAGCCCGGAAGCGCCACGATGGGCCCGGGGGGATGTCTCGACTTGTTCCCCAAGGCAGCTCGTCGATCCTTCAGCAAAGCTTCGTCCCATGCCCGGACAACCTGTCGAAAGCGAAGCATGCGGCCGGAAACCTGCAAAGCCTGCAGGCGCCGGAACCTGACGGCGTGTCAGGCGCGGGTCGGGGAAAGCACAACTACCTCTCTAAGACGTAGTGGGGCCAAGCCGATAAGAGACAAAATATGTACTCATGAAGCCACCATGTTCAGGGCCAGGTGGCGCCCGCTCGGTGGTATATCCTTGTCGGGACCCAAATTTGCAAATCCGGACCCTCTGTGTATTCAGCACTAGTCCAGGAACGCGCTAGTGCACACAGTCTTAACATCGGTAAACATCATAATCATACCACTCGATGCTAAATAAGTACTTTAATTAAATAGTCAAACTGGTTGCTCGACCTTATGGTCAAGTTACAAATATACGCCTCACAGGGCGAAACTTATTAAGAGAGAAATAGTAGCAGCGGAAAATAAAATAACTTTGTGGCGCCATCCAGTATACCACAGGCAACTGACTGGGACTCGCACCCTAAGTAGACGGTTCCTCTTGGAGCTCCTCCTCCAAAGCTGGTGTAGTCTCCTCTTCAACTGGTGTTGTATTGTGGCAAGGGTGAGTACTTGGTACTCAGCAAGTCATGCACAGAATGCAGCTAATATACTACATGCATGGCTTCGTACAATGGAATAGTTCAAGGTTTATTTGCAGTAAACAGCATTTGACAAGTAGCATAAGTAGATTCGAAAGCAGTAGAAACAAGTATAACATCAACAACTTTTCCAGGAGTTTAATCAACATCTTTCCCATTCCTAATCCACATTTCCATCAACATCATTATTTAACCAAACCCAACCTTTCAAGTCCAAGTTATTTTCAAGAAAGTCTAACCCTTGACTGTAATTCCCGAGCGATGTCCAATACCGCGGACACGGCTATTCGAATAGATTTTACACTCTGCAGAGGTTATGCACTTTTCCCACAAGATACAGTCAAACACCACAAAGGCGAGTTTCCGTAACAAAGTCTTTCGGAAACCTCTAACAATACAAGTGGTCCTCTCCGGTGTTGCACACTAACCCTTCCCTTAGCTAAGGCAAAGTTTAGGCCAATCAACCGTTAGATGGGTACCTGGCCGCAGCCCCGGTACGCTCCCCCGTACAACTTACACAAAGGGTGTAGTTGACACCCAGAGGTCCCACAGGTACGTTATTAGCAACTTAATCAACTAGGTCCGTCTCATTATGGACATGTGGTTGCAAGATTGACTCAGTTCAAAGGCTTGCAAGGTTAAGTCCTTAGAGTGACCAGGGCAAGACTACCCGAATAACCAAACCAACATTCCCGGTGCCACAACTGGCCCACCCGATCATTCTTGCCACATGCCCCGGTCAAAAGCTATTTATCAAAGCCCAGTTGATTACCATGCACCACGTGCCATCAACATCACAACACATGATACCTTTCCAAAACAGGTTCAATATATCATTAAGTCAATATTAATATTTGATTGTCCAAAATCATGTCATGAGCACGTAGCAGGTCTAAGCAGTATACTACAACGATCTAAATTCCCATTATGGCAATTTAGTAATGTCCAACTAGTAAACCACAACTAGGGTGAGAAGGGGTCATGGCACATATTTAAGTAATCAAGGTGTCATACAGCAATTAGGCATTTATCTAATTCCCCAGAATTAAATAAAGTATTTTCTAATTTAAACTAGCATGCAATAATTTGAATCAAAATAGGTTTAAAAATAGGATCAACATGGTCAAAGCACAACTTGCCTTCAAAAAGTACTTGCTCTTGGTCCTGAGCTGGCTCCTGGGTCAATATTTCTCCTTCGAATCCTTTCGGCACTTCAACGTCTACTCGTAATGCGTGCAAATAGCAACCAATGAATAAAACAGTAGACAAAAAGTGTCCAAACATCCAAATAAAGTTCATAAACATAGAGAGCATGTTTTTATAAATTTTTAGAAACTGGAATCGTCAAATTCGGAGTTCAAATGAAAAAGATACAAGCATTTAGAGTTTAAAATAACCATTTAAATATTAATACAGAGAAAACTTTAGTCCAAAAATTAAATAAAATTCATCATTGGGTAGATCTCAATTTTATACAAATTTAGAAATTTGAATCACTCAAATCGGAGTTGAAACGCAAAAGTTATAAGCGTTTGAAGTTTGAATCAAAATCTGAAATCATTATTCAAATTAATAAATCATTTTCTTTTTCGGAAATTCTTTTATTGCGTCAGCGAGGACACGTGGCAGCCTTTGATTGGGCGGTGATGTCAGCTGGTCCACGGACTCGGTCCACGCTCGGCTCGGGTTCACCGTGGACCTGGTCCACGGCTCACGTGAGACTGACAGGTGGGACCCTACGGTGACGTCATTGCTGACGTCAGCGGGGACTCACTTCGCTATACCGACAGTGGGACTCCATCGGTGACGTCATCGCTGACGTCACCGCACGGCTGGGGTGGCCGCTGACATGCGGGCCCGCGGCCGACGCCACGGCGGTTGTGGTGAACTGGCCGACATGCGGGCCCGGCGTGTCAGCGACACGCACGTGAGTGCGTTGGCCGCGCTGACCGCAGCGGTCAGCCTTCCTGGACGCGTGGCACGATCTCGGCCGTTGATTTGAAAATCAACAGCCCAGATCAGATCTGGCTTCCACGCGTTTGGGTTAACGCGTTTGATTCGGACCGTTGGATCTAGATCCAACTGTCGAGATTGGATCTGGAATTTTGGATCGGAATCTCACCGGCGGGCGACGTGGCGCAATCTAGACCGTGCGATCTTGATCGGACGACTGAGAAGCTTCGAGGCCTGGTGATGGCGTGCGGCGGCGCTGGCTGGCCGGAGCTGGGGACGGCGACCAATGGCGCGGCGCTGCGGGGCTTCTCCTGCGAGGTGAGTTCTCCCTTCGGGTGCGTCTCGTCGCGGGGAACTCGGATCTGGGGCCAACGGCGGACGGCGGCGGGATTCGACAAAAACCGCGGCGGAACTCCTAAGCAACTACGGCGAGCGATTGCGGCTGAGCGGTGGCGGCTAGGGCTCGACGGGCTAGGGTTTCGGGTGCGCACAGCAAAGGGCAACCTCGGGCGATGTCCCACGCATTAAATAGCCCCGGGATGCGCGCACAAATCGGAACCCTAACGGAACACGGCGGCGGACGCGGCGGCGCAATCCGTATCGGACTCGGCGGAGACGAAGCAATCTCGACTGTCCACGTGTTCCATCCAACGGCTGGGATTCATCCGACGCGGGCGGGTCCGATCCGGCCTGGGCTCGGGTGACGTGGTCCAACGCGGACCGTTGGATTTTGATCCGACGGTCACGCGGCTAGGGTCTCGCCGAGCGGGTTCGGCTTGACCGCATGGCACGGGTCGGACTCGAGTCCGACTCGGGTTCGACTTCGATCGGATGAACAAGATACTCGACCGATTCGATTTTCCAAATGATTTAATATTCAAAATAATTTCCAGAAATTTATTTAATTCATTAAAAATAGCAAAACACTCAGAAAAATACCAGAAAAATTCTGGAAACTATTTTGGAACATTTTGAACTCAAATAAAATATTTCCAACAAAATTTTATTTGCAAAGTCAAATTCTTTAATTATTTCAAAATGGAATAAATTCAAATAAATTCCAAATAAATTCCAGAAAATTCTAAAAATTCACCAAAGTGCCAAATCACACATGAATTTAAGAAAAGCAAAATTTTGGGGTGTTACAATCCTCCCCTAGTATAAAAGGGGGAGGGAGAAAGAAAAGAAGACAGACTCAGATATCCAAGAACACAGGACTAGGGTATTATCTCCACCGTGAGAGCCCGAACCTGTCTAAAAGAGAGAGATCGCCCTTGCATCCTGTGTTACCATCTAGCTTTGATCCCGCACGAATCCCCTAGAATCACAAATCTCATTGCCGGCGAAATCGATCGTCGACAGTTGGCGCGCCAGGTAGGGGCTTGTGTCAAGATCTTCCTCAAGCTTGATGGCTGCGACGAGCGGAGTCTCCACAGTCTTCTCCCCGGGTCAGGTTTTCCGTTTCGGAAGCCTGACCTTCATCTCCGACGGCCTCGGGAACCTTTCCCTCTCTGAGGGGACCGTGCTGCAGCGCGGTGAGGTTTCCGGCGAGCCAGCGTCGCGACTTCCGCGCCGATCGGAGGGTCCCCCTGTCTCACGCTCTAAAGCGCCGAGTAGGGGACCGAAGGTTCGGTCCGGCCAGGGAGTCGGACCCATCGGCGCCGAGGCACGAATGGTGGGGGTTCTCACCGCCAAACCACTCGGCACCTCCGAGCGCCTGGAGCTATCCTCTTCAGGCTCGCCCACCTCACCGGCCGAGTCAGAAGGAAGCCTAGAGAGTTGCTGGAATTTTCGTAGAGTCTGCGTAATCGAGGGCTCGCGGGCGGATTCGCAGCAGCGCCTCAACACTTCGGCCGCCGCCGACCTGGAGTGTGGCCGAGTAGCAGAACCGGACGCGCGGGCGCGTGCTCTGCGGGACCGCGCCCGTGTCGTCAACGAAGACATTCTGCAAGCCAAGATGGGGGACCAAGCGGTCTTCCGTACTCCACAGCAGAATATCATCGCCTCCAAGACACTCCTGGATACCTTGAGCCCTATGCTGGGGGCGGGTGATCCAGTAGTCCCGATCGTGGCCCAAGTAAAGGCCATGGTGACGGCGGCAGCTATTCAGCAGGCTCAGACCGACCAGCCGGCAAAGGAGCCGTCACGCGGTCCGGCGAGGACCCAAACGGCCAGCAGCCGGTCAGGTCGGGAAGCCCCCCGCCAGACACATCATGTCCCACCCCGCGGAGACGACTTGCGACACAGCATCAACCGCGATCTCCGTTCCGACCTCGACGCCAGGCGCCGCGATCGAGAAAGGGAGGAGCAACGTCGCCATGCCGACGAGTATGAACGTTACGGCATCCTTCCACGAGATCGCGAAGCACGCCAAGCGTGATCCCCTCCACGTCGATCACCGCCTGGAGGTGGCCGCGGAGTCATAGAAGGGGTTCGCGCGTTTACCCCTCACCTACGCCGAGTGGTTTGGCCTGATGGGTTTAACCCCAAAGGCATCACTAGGTTTGACGGTGAGAGGGACCCGGAGGCTTGGCTATAGGTCTACGCTCTAGCGGTCAGGGCTGCCGGGGGGGATCAGAAGGTAATGGCAAATTACTTACCGGTTACCCTCTCGCCCCTGGGCCAAGCATGGCTCACTGGACTCCCAGCGAACTCTATAGATTCCTGGGGAGATCTGTGTGAGCAATTCATTTCAAACTTCCAAGGCACGTACGAGCGCCCGGGCACCCCCTGGGACCTCTATCAGCTGCACCAAAAAAGAAACGAGTCCCTCCGGGAGTTCATCAAGCGCTTCATGCACAGGAAAAGCACTGTTCGGGATGTCACGGATGCGGTTGTGATAGCTGCCTTCCAAAAGGGAGTCAGCGACCCTGATCTCATCAAGAAGATGTCTCGGAAGCCACCAACGTCGGTTTGTGAGCTCTTCGCCCTGGCGGACCGCTACGCTTCAGCCTCCGAGGCCTTGGCGGAACGGCATGACGAGCGGAAGGATCAGCCCGAGCCCCCCCGGCGGAAGGAAAAGAAGCGCAAGGGCGAAGAGCTAGTGGCAGTCGCTGAACCTACTCCCCCTCGCGCCCTCAAAGAGGATGGGTATGACAAGGTGATGAACTCGCTTTGCCCCTTCCATCCAAAGGGGAGACATTCCGCCAAGGACTGCTTCACTTTGAAGAGATTTGCCCGGGAAAGCAAGAAGCAGGCCGGGCAAGGTCCGAGTGGTCATGCCGCCAAGCCGCCTCCTCCTGAAGCCGAGGAGGACTATCAGGAAGTCGATCTCGAGCTCAACTACATATTCGGGGGTTCGGCTGCGTATGAGTCCAAGCGGAAGCAAAAGCTTACCGCCCGAGACGTCAACGCGATAGAGCCGGAGACCCCCCAGTATGTACACTGGTCCGAGGTCGCGATAACTTACGACCGCTCGGATCACCCAGATTGAGTCCCATTCCCTGGCAGATATCCGCTTGTCTTGGCGCCCGTTGTCCGCGGCATCAAGCTCAAGAGGGTATTGATTGACGGGGGAAGCGGGCTCAATGTCCTCTTTGTCAAAACCCTTGACGACATGGGGATTTCGCGATCGGAGCTAAAGCGCGGGTCGTCACCTTTCCACGGTGTCATACCCGGAACTTCTGCGACACCACTCGGACAAATCACTCTGCCGGTCACTTTCGGTGCAAGGGAAAATTACTGGACCGAAAACATTGGCTTCGAGGTGGCTGATTTCGCGACAGCGTATCATGCCATCTTGGGGAGACCGGCCCTGGCCAAGTTCATGGCAGTGACCCACTACGCGTACCTGACATTGAAAATGCCAGGGCCGAGTGGTATTATCGCTTTACGCGGTGATATAAGGCAGTCTTTTTCCTGTGACAAGGAGAGCTGCGAGATGGCCGAGTCCCTGGAGGCGCGAGCGGGTCGGGAGAGGATTCGGCGAGAGGCGGATTCCGACAAGCCGGAAGGAAGCGTCCCTGCTCGCAAGATGCCGAACCCTGGGATTGGTCCCAGAGAAGATACCAAGAGAATCACCCTCGACCCGTCCGATTTAGCTCAAACGGCCTTGATCAGGACAGGGCTCGGGGAGAAATAGGAGGATGCGCTCGTCACCTTTCTGCGGGCAAACAAAGACGTTTTTGCCTGGAAGCCGTCGGACATGCCCGGAGTCCCCAGGGAGGTGATCGAGCACACGCTGAATGTAAACGAATCGGCCAGGCCGGTCAAGCAAAGGCTACGACGGTTTGCCCAAGACCGCCGAGAAGCCATCAGGGAGGAGATCACAAAGCTGCTAGCCGCAGGCTTCATCAAAGAAGTGTATCATCCCGACTGGTTGGCAAACCCTGTACTCGTTCAAAAGAAGAATAAAAGTTGGCGCATGTGTGTTGACTATACCGACCTCAACAAGGCTTGCCCGAAGGATCCCTTTGGTCTGCCCCGCATCGATCAAGTGGTGGACTCCACCGCTGGATCTCAACTACTCAGTTTCCTGGACGCCTATTCAGGCTATCACCAAATCCGGCTTCAAGAGGAGGATTGTGAGAAGACTTCGTTTATCACCCCATTCGGAGCATATTGCTACATCACCATGCCGTTCGGGCTGAAGAATGCTGGCGCAACTTATCAGCGCGCGATGCAGCGGTGTTTTCACCATCAGCTTGGACGCAACATAGAAGCATATGTGGATGATGTAGTGGTGAAAACGCAGACCAAGGACACCCTCACCTCCGATCTGGCCGAGACGTTTGCAAGTCTAAGGGCGTTCCAGATGAGGCTAAACCTGGAGAAGTGCGTTTTTGGAGTTTCTTCCGGGAAGCTACTCGGGTTCATTGTCTCTCATCGCGGGATCGAGCCAAACCAGGAGAAAATCGGGGCCATCATGAGGATGGCCCCACCTACCAGCCAGAAAGATGTTCAAAAGCTTACTGGCTGCATGGTAGCACTTGGCAGGTTTATCTCCCGGTTGGGAGTTCGGGGGATGCCTTTCTTCAAGCTCCTCAAGAGGCAGGACCGTTTTGAATGGACAGCAGAGGCACAGCAAGCCTTCGAAGAACTCAAGGTGTTCCTCTCCACCCCTCCAATTCTAGTCTCGCCAGTGCCAGGGGAACTTCTCCTGCTTTACATAGTGGCAACAACTCATGTAGTCAGTGCTGCGATAGTTGTGGAGCGGGAAGAATCTGGACACCGCTACGGCGTACAACGCCCAGTTTATTTTGTCGGTAATCTTGGCGAATCCAAGACGCGATATCCTCAAGTTCAGAAGCTGCTGTACGCGATTTTGATCTCGTCGCGGAAGCTGAAGCATTACTTCCAAGGGCACTCGATTTCAGTAGTGACTTCTTTCCCCGTGGGAGAGGTCCTCCATAATCGAGAAGCCACCGGAAGAATTTCAAAGTGGGCGGCCGAGCTTGGAGCCTTCGACATCTCGTTCAAGCCGCGCACCGCCGTCAAGTCCCAAGCTTTGGCCGACTTTACGGCCGAGTGGACTGAATCCCAAGTTCCCCGCATGGAAGAAGAGCCAGAGTATTGGACCATGCATTTCGATGGATCTCTCATGCTTGGTGGAGCCGGGGCGGGAATTCTCCTCGTCTCGCCGAAGGGCGACAGGTTGAAGTACATCCTTTGGATTCACTTCCCGGCCTCGAACAATGCCGCAGAGTACGAGGTGCTCATCCATGGGCTCCGCATCGCCACATCGCTCGGAATCCGACGACTGGCGGTTCGCGGTGACTCCCAGTTGGTGGTGGGCCAAGTACAGAAGGATTGGTCGTGCGTCGATCAGACTATGACAGCGTATTGCCAGCAAGTCCGAGAATTGGAAGGCAAGTTTGACGGTCTGGAGCTGGTCCATGTCCTCCGCCGCAATAATGAGGTAGCCGACGAGTTGGCTAAAATGGGAGCCACTCGGGTTGAGATCCCGAGCGGTATCTTCGTCCAGGATCTTTACGAACCAACCGTTGCAAAACGACGGGAGCCAAGTAAAGACCCTGAGGCCGGAGTCCTGCTCATTAACCCCGACTGGACGGCCCCATACCTTTATTATCTCTTGAAGGACAAACTTCCAGAAGCAACCGCTCTGGCCGAGCGCATCTCCCGACAAGCCAAATCCTATGTGGTGGTTGGCGAGGAGCTCTTTCGCAAGAGCACCTCAGGTGTCCTCAGGCGGTGCATTTCGGAACAAGTGGGAAGAGACTTGCTCAAAGAAATCCACTCGGGGATGTGCGGCCATCACGCGGCTTCATGCGCCTTGGTCGGGAAAGCCTACCGCCAGGGCTTCTTTTGGCCTACCGCGGTGACGGATGCCAAGGAGATCGTTCGAACTTGCGAAGGCTGCCAGTTCTACGCAAGGCAGACACACTTGTCGGCACAGGAGCTGCAAACTATCCCCATCTCTTGGCCCTTTGCGGTCTGGGGGCTCGACTTAGTCGGCCCACTCAAGAAGGCGCAAGGCGGATTCGCATACCTCTTCGTAGCCATCGACAGGTTCACCAAGTGGATCGAAGCTAAACCAGTCGCCACGATCACTGCGGTCAAGGCCAAGGAGTTCTTCCAGGATATCGTGGTCAGATTCGGAGTTCCCAACCGGATCATTACAGACAATGGTACCCAATTCAGGAGTGAAGAATTTCAAGAATGGTGCGAAGGTGTCGGGATCAAGATTTGCTTCGCCTCGGTAGCTCATCCACGAAGCAACGGGCAGGTGGAGCGGGCTAATGGCCTAGTCCTCCAGGGCCTTAAAGCCAGGATCTTCGATCGCCTCAAACCATATGCTGCCCGATGGGTGAAGGAATTACCGTCGGTACTCTGGGGACTCAGAACCACTCCCAGCCGGGCAACCGGCCAAACCCCCTTTTTCCTAGTTTATGGTGCAGAGGCGGTTCTGCCGACCGAACTAGGATTCGAATCCACGAGGGTTCGGAATTACAAGGAAGCCGAGTCCGAGGGGAGCCGAATGGTGGAGCTTGATCAACTCGAGGAGGCTCGGAACGTTGCAGCCATCCAGTCGGCTAAGTACCTCCAGGGACTTCGGCGTTACCATTCTCGCAATGTCAGAAGTAGAGTCTTTTCAAAAGGAGATCTGGTCCTCAGGAGGAACCAGAAAAGTGAGCACAAGCTCTCTCCAATTTGGGAAGGCCCCTACATTGTGGAGGAGACGGTCCGGCCGGGTGCCTATCGACTCAAAGGGAAGACGGCGAGGTCCTGGCGAATACTTGGAACGCCGAACAGCTACGTCGCTTCTACGCATAAGTTATGTATCTTGCTCCCACGTATTAAATAAAGCTCCCGATTGTCTAGTACTTTGATGAGTTTCGACTAATGACCCACGACCCGATTGATTCCGAGTTGTTATCACCCTACTAGCGTATCGTCTGAGCCGTGCCGATACAGAATGCACGAAGATGCATGTTCAATACGATATCGCATCAATCGGCAATATCTGAACGCCTGTACTAGTGCACGAGTTAGAAAAGACTAAGCTATAAGAAGCTACCAACCACTCGGGAATAACGATCGGTACCCCAGGGAGTTCGTTGAACAGAAATCGGGGTCACTAGACTACAGTCGATGAAAATTCAGACCTCCAGCACCTCGCTGCAGGAGCTGGGGCTGTCGACTGGTGTAAACGACTCAAAGAAAAACAGTCAAACTCAGAAGAGTTAAAGCGTACTGATTTATATTTCATAATAGGCAGTAATTTACATTGCTGATCTTCTTTTTTTTCTTCTTTTTTCTCTCACATTTTCCTCCCGCAAAAAAAAAAGAAGAAGGGGAGACGCTGGTGCTGCTGATGTCGCCGATGCCGCCTGCATCGCTGTTGCCGATGGCCGGTGGTCGGTGCCGCCGCGGTGTCGCCACCGAGGCCTGGGGGCGGGATCGTTGAGGTCAGACGCGGCGTGCGCGACCCAGAGCCGCGAGGATCTCGTCCTCAACCACCCAAAGGGGTGGTATAAGGCGGACGAGGGCCCTGGCGGCTAAGTCGTCGCGGCGTTCGCGGCCAACCATATCAGTGATGATCTCGGCCACCTCGCGGAGCCCCGGTGCCACCTCCAGCTGTGATGCCTTAGAGCGTCAAAGCGATTCTAGGGTTCCTTTTCCTGGTTTTGTTTCGGGAGAGGAATGAAGGATTTGTCGGGGGATGAAATAATTGAAGTTTATCCGGCGTATTAATATTAAATTTGGAGTTGTCGGGCTAGAAACAGTGGGCCGAGGAAAACCTGGGCCTGGGCTGCGAATCCCCTCCCCACCTCTCTCTCTTTTCCCCTAGTGGGCCGGCCCACCATATAAAAGGGGTGTCACCCCCCCCAAAAGCCCTAGGGCACCCCCCTTCCTCCCCTAGCAGCCACACCACCCCTCCTCTTCCTCCCCTTGCGTGGTGGCTCAAGATCCACCGCGAAACGCGAAGGAGCAAGCGAGAAGAGGATCCGTGGAGGCGTGGAGGACGAGCAGATTTCCGTTTCGGGAATCGGCGCGTTTTAAGTGGAGTTCTCAAGGGAGAACTCAAGGTAAAATTCCCAATCTTTTACCCCTGTTCTACCTAGGGATTAGGAGTGTATTAGATCTGGTGGTGAGTGTTTTAGATGGATCTTGATGGGGGAAAAGGGTAGATGTTCACGTGGTGCTGTTTTTGGAAGGGGAGATTGTGCAGCGCGGATTATTTCGCGTTTTACGTGGCATAGACGATTTTTCCTGCAAAAACCTATAACTAGAAAGTTGTAGATAACGTCGAGATATAGCTTCTGTAATTTTTTCAGAATTTTTGGGGCGTCGGTCTGAGAGTTATTGCTGTTGCAAGATGACGGACAGAATCTGGAAACAGATTTTGTCCACTGTGTTGGACGTTTGTTTAGGCTTATTTAACAGTGGAATTGAAATTTGTGATCTTCATGAAAGTTGTAGATCTCGTCAATATCTAGCTACTGTAATTTTTTTGTATTTTTATGATCTGTATAAAAAAATATACGAAATTGTGAAGAGAGGGTGCTGCTGTTTGACCCGGACAGATTGGGGTTTTTGGCGCTTAAGAAGGGAGCGGGGATTAGGAAGCGTGTGTTCGAGTTGTGTGATCATTTGTGATGTCGCTATGTACTGAAATAATACTTGTACAGGTGGTGCCCCTTCTGGACGCAACTAGGTTCGTCATCCACGTTGGTAAAGGCAAGTGGAAGTAGCGGTCTTGCTAAACTATAACTCGCTATTTGTTTCGTCTTCAATATAAACCTTAATTGCAGCACACCTACATGGTTTAACTACTTGTTTATGAGATTACAATATCCTATCCTGCATTGTGATGTGGTTGTTTGGCTTTTGAATCATGAGTAAGAATGAAGAAAGATGTTGTTTGCAAGATGAATTGTGGAAATATTCTATCTCAATGATGTTCGCATTCTATCCATGTTATTTGATGGTATGCAAGCATGTGAATTCAGAGTGGGAAGTTATGCATGTATTTATGCATGAAGCATTAACTGCATAATCATGCATTGGAAGTTTGTCGACGCCACAGGCGCGATCAGTGCAGTACAACACCGTGTGTTCTGAGAAAGGGCACGGTGAGGAGGATCATGGCATAAGCATGTGCACAATCATATGCATTTTACTGAGGTTGTGTGGACTCTATAATGTGGTATTGGACATGAGGAATTTGGTATGCTAGTTTTACTGTGGCTGTGTTATTCGTTAGAAGTTGTTCCGCTTCTTTGAGATTACCCAATCTCACCCCTTGTTATTTTGTTGTTTTCAGGTAGTTCTTGTAGTCGTAAGCTTGAAGGGTGGGCTTAGTAGCACAATCAACCCTCCGGGGTCATCACGAATCACATGGACTAGTGCATTTAATAATTCATTAGCTTGCTGAAATTTTATTAATCATAGACCTGTTGATGTCCTCTTTGGAGCTGTTTTACGTTTATGTTTGTTTTCTGGTTGATTTAGACTTGTTATCTCTAGTATTGATGCTTTTATGTTATTCCTGTTTATAATGGTTATTATGAATCTTGTTGTCGCTTCCGTTTTGTCCTAATTTTAGGAGAGATGCTGTCGAAATTTTCTTGTACGACAGTTTAGATTTGTAGGGTGTTACACCAGCAAGGCGGCCACGGCGTCGGCATCCCTGGCGGCCCCTTCCTCTTATTCCGCCCTCAAAAGGGTGAAATCGTGCTCCTCCCAGAGCTCAGCTTCCTCCCAGCTGTAGAGCAGCCCGGTTCGGATGAGGCTTGATCAAGAAGAGGGAGCGGAACAAGTCAAAATGAGGGCGTATCCCAAGATACGCCTCGCAAAGTTGAACGAAGAGGGCAATGTGAAGGATGGAGTTGGGATTCAAATTGATCAGCTCGATCTCGTAGAAGTGAAGGAGCCCTCAGAAAAAGGCGCTCCCAGGAACGCTAAATCCTCGCCAAAAGAAGGACTCGAAGACCACGATTTCATTCTCCAGGGGAAGGGGATAAGGATCACCTGCGGCAGGACGGGCAGAGATCAACTCCAGCGGAGGGATAACGCCGACCGCGACCAGCTCCGCCAGGCGGGACGCCGTAGTAACGGAGGTCTCCCACCCCGCGTCCGCCGGACCGGCGCTATCCCCCGACGATGACGAAGAAGAGGAAGAAGAAGAAGACATCTCGATGGAGGAGACCCTGTAGGAGCAACCGCCGAGAATCTTGGGCGCGAAACTAGAAACCCTAGGTCGCCCAGATCGCCAAAGGAAATTTGAAGATTTCTCAGCCGTGGCGGGGGAGGGGCAAAGATGTCTTTACCACGGCAAGGTTTCCCTCATTTATAAGAAATGAGTCTCAATTTTCGCCTGACGGTGGGAAAAGCAAGGGCTTCCGTGCTCGATTCTGGGCCAGATCTAGGGCACGCCCCATGTTGGGCCAGGAGCTGTGTCGCGCAAAACGCGGCCAGGTGTCAAATCTGGTTCGAAGTTCGGGACAAAGTGCGCCCCATGACGGGCCTGAACGCCGGCCGCCACGGAAGATTGGGGCCGGGCACTTTCCGAACATCCTCCAGCGGTATGCCCCATAATTTGGGGTCAATTGCCGGTCGCTGCTATATAGCGGGATCGGGTATCGTGGGAGGATTTTTACTAACAACGGTCTTGAGAATGTGCTCCATGAGAGTCTGAAGCAGTGCGCCGTCAATGGGCACAGGCATTACTCTATATGACCAAGGTATGCCCCATGAGGGTCGATCGAGCTTTACAAGCCGGTTGCCGCATACCGTAAACGGGTGCGGGTACCGCCCGGCCACGAGCCAAAAGACTACGGTACGCCCCATGAGGGCCAGCTGAGCAACAAGCCAGCTGCCGCGCACCTAAAACGGGCGCGGGTACCACTCGGCCACGAGCCAAAAGACTACGGTACGCCCCATGAGGGCCAGCTGAGTAACAAGCCAGTTGCCGCGCACCTTAAACGGGCGCGGGTACCACTCGGCCACGAGCCAAAAGACTACGGTACGCCCCATGAGGGCCAGCTGAGTAACAAGCCAGTTGCCGCGCACCTTAAACGGGCGCGGGTACCACTCGGCCACGAGCCAAAAGACTACGGTACGCCCCATGAGGGCCAGCTGAGCAACAAGCCAGTTGCCGCGCACCGTAAACGGGCGCGGGTACCACTCGGCCACGAGCCAAAAGACTGTGGTATGCCCCATGTGGGTCGGTCGAGCTTTACAAGCCGATCGCCGCGCACCGTAAACGGCGCGGGTGCCACTCGGCCACGAGCCAAACAACTCATTCAAGGTACACCCCATGAGGGTCGGTCGAGCTTTGCAAGCCGATCACCGCGCACCGTAAACGGGCGCGGGTACCACTCGGCCCCGAGCCAACCAACCACGATGGCCTTATTTAACAAGTTCTTTACGATCTTCTTTCCACAAAATCTTTATGACAGGATAAGAGGAGGAAATCCGATCCTAAAGCACTTGGGGGCTGCTGTGGGATGTCTGAGATAGGGGTCCCGCAAGTGGGGCCTGCACCCGACTGGGCCGTAGGCGGAACAGCAGGCCCAGAGCCCGGAACAGCAGGCCCAGAGCCCGGAAGCGCCACGATGGGCCCGGGGGATGTCTCGACTTGTTCCCCAAGGCAGCTCGTCGATCCTTCAGCAAATCTTCGTGCCATGCCCGGACAACCTGTCGAAAGCGAAGCATGCGGCCGGAAACCTGCAAAGCCTGCAGGCACCGGAACCTGACGGCGTGTCAGGCGCGGGTCGGGGAAAGCACAACTACCTCTCTAAGACGTAGTGGGGCCAAGCCGATAAGAGACAAAATATGTACTCATGAAGCCACCATGTTCAGGGCCAGGTGATGCCCGCTCGGTGGTATATCCTCCCCCTAGTATAAAAGGGGGAGGGAGAAAGAAAAGAAGACAGACTCAGATATCAAAGAACACAGGACTAGGGTATTATCTCCACCGTGAGAGCCCGAACCTGTCTAAAAGAGAGAGATCGCCCTTGCATCCTGTGTTACCATCTAGCTTTGATCCCGCACGAATCCCCTAGAATCACAAATCTCATTGCCGGTGAAATCGATCGTCGACACCCACAGATTCCCTCGTGGACTTCTCCCATTGCTATTTTGGCCTCTTCAGTCTCCAAGCACCTTAATAGCAAGCCTTCCATGGTTCGAAAGTATAGTACGTCTTCTAGTATAACATATCTAAGCGCTTTGCGCCTGACCTTCTGCTCAGTCGGCTTAGAGGGGTCTGATAAATAATCCCTTATCTCTATTCTCCAGTCAACAGGATGGACACACAAGATCGGCCAAGCGTTCAGCTCGATTGGTTCCTGTCGGCCTTTGCTCCTATATCCCGATGCACATTGTGCCAGTAGGTTTGCTTTGTCATTAGTTTCTCTTGGGACATGTTCTATGGAGAATGTAGTGAACGTCTCGATAACTTGGAGGCATTGATGCAAATATTGAGCTAGCATGCCATTGTTGCATCGGTATTCTCCTTTGACTTGCTGCACAATTAACATCGAATCCCCAAAGGCTTCGACGTCTTTTACCCCGATGCTGTCTAGCAATTGCAGCCCTTTTAGTAACGCTTCATACTCTGCTTGATTATTTGAGCATCGGCTATTTAGCCGATACATGAACTCATACTCCTGCTTTCTAGGTGAGATTAACACCATGCCGATGCCTTCGCCCTCCTGGCAAACGGACCCATCGAAATATAATCGCCAAGGAGTCACATCGGCCGTTCCGGTTAACGTTTCACTCCATGTGATAAAATCGGCCACAACTTGCCCTTTTACAAATTTAGCCGATTCGTAGACCAAATCGAACTCGGTTAAGGCGTATGCCCATTTACCGAGCCGACCTCGCAGAATTGGTGCGGATAGGATGTATTTGACTACATCGGTTTTGCAAACTATAATACACTTTGATGCCAAAATATAATGTCTTAACTTGGTACAAGCAAAATATAAAGACAAACAAAATTTTTCCACCTGGGGGTACCTGGTTTCTGCGTCTAAAAGACGTCGACTTAAGTAGAATATGGCTCGTTCCTTTCCATCGGTTTCTTGTGTTAGAACCGCCTCATCAGTATCTCCTTCACCGATACGCATTACAATTTAAAAGGTATACCATGCTTTGGCGCGGCCAACACTGGCGGGCTCATCAGATAACTTTTTACATCATCGAAGGCCTTTTGTTGACCGACTCCCCACTTGAACTCTTGGTCGTCTTTAATCCTTAAAAGTGGTGAAAAAGCCCGAGTTCGCCCGGACAAATTTGAAATGAAGCGTCGCAAGTAATTGATTTTGCCTATCAGTACTTGCAACTCCTTTTTATGTGTCGGCGGTTTAGTATCGGCTATAGCTTTTACTTTAGCTTGGTTTACTTCAATCCCTTTTTTGTGTACTGTAAACCCAAGGAATTGTCCAGCCGATACTCCAAAAGCGCATTTGAGCGGGTTCATTTTTAACCCGTGTGCCCGCGTATTTTCAAACATCTTTTCCAAATCGGCTAAGTGTTGCCAATCTTCTTTGGATTTTACTACCACATCATCGATGTAGATTTCCACAGTATTACCGATTAAATTATGAAAAATATGGTTCATAGCACGTTGATAAGTAGCGCCAGCATTTTTTAACCCGAACGTCATAACGGTCCATTCGTATAGACCTAAAGCCCCTGGGCATCTGAAGGCCGTTTTGTGTATGTCGGCTTCTGCCATGAATATTTGATTATATCAAGCATTTCCATCTAAAAAACTGATGATTTTATTCCCAGATGCAGCATCGATAAGCATATCGGCTATAGGCATCGGGTATTCGTCTTTTGGTGTGGCTTTATTTAAATCTCTAAAATCGACACATACCCTGAGTTTGCCGTTTTTGTTTCTCACAGGGACGATATTCGAGACCCATTCAGCATATCGGCAAGGCCGGATAAACTTGGCCTCCAGTAATCATCCGACCTCTTCTTTTATAGCGTCATACAAGGTAGGGTTAAATCGTCTGGGATACTGTTTAAATGGCCGATACCCAGGTTTTATGGGTAGCCGATGTTCGACCAACTGTCGGCTTAAACCCGGCATCTCATAATATTCCCATGCAAAGCAATCTTTATATTTTTTTGAGTATTTCGACCAACTTTGCTTTATAATTGGGTTCTAATTTAGCACTTACAAATGTTGGTCTTTTTCTGTTGTCTTCTCCTATGTTGATTTCCTCAAGCAAATCGACAGAGGTAAATTCTAACCCTTTCCTTTCTTCTTCAAAGTCCTCAACAGCTTCTTCGTATTCTTCTTGCCGATAGCTTCTTACCCTTTCTTGTAATCTTGCTATTGTCTTCGATTCCATCTTCTTACTACTTCGTTTGTCCGATCAAACGTACTAGGTTTAACACTGATCGGCTTGAATCCTGACTTCTCGATGCAGATGAAATCGCAATCGTCCAAGCTTTTTCCTGATATACATTCGGCTTCTTCGTGTGGCCAATTGGTATCGGGGTTGGCCATGGCGATATGAGCCGATGTATCGGCAGGCACAACCTCTACTGCATCATCGTTCCATTGCACCAACTTCTGATGCATAGTTGATGGTATGTAGCATTTAGCGTGGAGCCAGTCCCGCCCAAGGAGTACACTATAATTGCCTTTGGCTTCTATCACGAAAAATGCAGTTGGCAAGGTTTTACTGCCGACTGTTAACTCCGACATCATTACGCCTTTAGCTTCAATAGGATCTCCTGTGAAGTCATTTAACACCATGTTTGTTTTGATCAAGTCTTCATCGGCTTTACCCAATTTATTAAAAGTACTTAGCGGCATCAGATTAACCGTTGCCCCACCATCGACCAACATTCGAGATATTGGTCGGCCATTAATATACCCTTTTAGGTATAAAGGTTTTAGATGCCGATGTGTGTCTTGTGGTTTCTCAAACACGGCATCTGGCGCACCGAGGCATAGTTGGGCAAACACTTCTTCGGCCGATTCTTCAGTTTTGAATTCAGCAGGCAGAGTGAATACCATGTTTATATCCATCGGCGGTGTGTCATCTCGGATCATCGGGGACCCGGATTCGACCGATTGATCCGAATCGCTATCGGCCTGTTCCTTCTTCCTCCATTCCTGTTTCGCAACTGGTATAGGCCTTATCTCATTGAATACTTGATCCCTTTCCCTTTCTTTTTCGGCTTCCCTTTCTTCTTGTGTCTTCAGTCGCTGAAGCCGTCTGCGCTGTGATTTGCTAAGACCTGAGGGACACCACCGAGGTCTAGGCTCTATCGGCTCTCTGATTTTTCCAGCCAAACTATTCATCTTACTGCCAGATTCTGTCCCGATCTCGATGTGAGAAGCCGATGTTTCTTGAGTTCGGGAGGACTCTTGTTCTGACGTTGACAATCTTTCATGTATCGGCTTCCTGTTTCTTTCTTCTAATCGATCATGCACTGGTCTGGACAGTCTGTCTTTTACTAACAGGTTTAGCCGATGCATAGATGAGTGTTGCATAGGACACGACTGTACTGTTGGCAAGATCATCCCCTTCTCCCAGCAAAATTGCCAAAAGGGACATTGCCGGTGTTTTTCTTCTTCAGTAGTTTGCCGATGTGGCACCTCTGGCTGCCAGTACTCGTATGTCCTTTGATTCGGCCGATGGAAATTGCCGGGTTGTCGGGCATTGTGTCTCTGATTTATCCTTTCATACTTCCCCAGGAGTTGCGAGAAAGTCGGCTTTGGTTTGAAGTTTGTTTTTCTTGGAGCCCTTTCAGCTCTATACCATTTTTCGACTTCCGAGTCTCCTCTTGGTTTTACTGTTCTCGAGTTTTGCCCGTTCTTATCGGCCTCTATTTGTATAGATCCGATAGTAATCTGTACTGTTTTGTCTCCTTTTGATCGTGCCTCAACTTTCTTAGTTGGCTTGATGTCTTCTTCCGCAGGTCCCTTTCCTTTTCGTGAGCATTGAACCATATTGATTTGAAAAGGATTCACATCTATCTGCATAGTCGATTCTTCCGCAAATATAAATCTGCCATCGGTGATAGCCGACTGAATCTGTTGTTGAAAAATATTGCAATCGTTAGTATTATGTGAAAACGAATGGTGCCATTTACAGTACCTTCGCTTTTTAATTTCATCAGCCGATGTGATGACATGTCCTTCTGGTAGCCTTATGAGTTTTTCTTGCAGCAATAAATCAAATATCTTGTCACACTTTGACACGTCGTATGAATACTTGACTTCTGCCTTATTTTTCGTCGGCTTGAGTAAAGAGCATACGAGTGGGCCTTTTGGAACCCTTGGTCCACTCGGCTATGTTTATCCCTGCTTCTTCGTCGTCAGAAGTGTCGCTCGAATTATATTCTACCATATTTACCTTGGCCTTTTCATTACCGTTTGATCTAAATCTATCTTTAAACCCTTTGTTTTCTGCATATCGGCTTTCATGTGCCGATACACGATGGAGTAAGTGGCCTAAATCGTCGAATTCTTGTCCGGACAGCTTCTCTTTTAATGGTGGGATTAACCCTTGAAATGCTAGGTCGGCCAACTGATCATCGGGTAACGTTACACTAAAACATCTATTTCGTACGCCTCTAAACCTTCTGATATAGTCGAAAACCGATTCGCCGTAATTCTGTCGGACTGAGCTAAGATAAGATATTCTAAGCTCCATAGTTTTAAAAGAAGTATTCATGAAATCGGCTTTCCAAATCGTTCCAAACGTGAACTGAATTTGGAGGCAAATTGGTAAACCAAGTAAATGTTGCACCGGACAGTGATAAGGGAAATAGCCTAATTTTTAATCCATCGGACTGTGCTGCTTCCCCACACTGAGCCATAAATCGTCCAATATGCTCGATGGTAGTAACAGAATCATCACCCGAAAATTTAACGAAATCTGGTATTCTAAAGTTATGTGGGTATGGCATACGATCTATGTAATCGTGATACGGCTTCCTGTAGCCGATTACCCTTCCTTTAGGCTGTAAGCCGAATTGTTCTCTTAAAACATTAGCAATCTGTTCCGCCCAATTGACATTGTCGGCTTGTGGTGCAACCAGACACTGCCAATTTGCATTGTTTACGCCCTGCCCCCCGAGTGTGAACTCGGGTCTTTGTCGTGCTATAGGGGGTCTTGGCACTTGATCATAATCGTGGTTTCTAAAAACCAACGTATCGGGTACCGATGCGAAAGGTTCAACGTATGGTACTACCTTATATGGTGCCTGGTTTATGGCTGCGGCTCCTCGTGATTGTGGAACTCGATCTGTTTCAGTCGGCTGTGGAGCCGATAAACCGGTGTTACCACCAGAGGGTCCGTTTGACGGGTTTGATACGCTTATTTTCGCCCCATCCGTGTGCCCATGGTAGTGTGTAACCCCACCTTTCTGCGAACTGGGTTTCAAAACAGTAGGCTGAATCGGCATCATGATAGGTGTTTGGGCCGGCACGTTTACTGTATTGGTATTGGGCGTTATGGAGTACACTGGGTATGTAGGGAGGGTTTGTAATGGATCTAGTAGACTCCCGGATACAGCCAATTCTTGAGCAATTGTTTTCACACTATTTTCTATCATCGGTTTCAACATAGATACTAGAGCCGATGATTGATTAACTAGTGCGTGATGCACAGATTGTTCAATCATATTTGACAGATCGACTTGAGCAGGTGCATATCGGCTTACCGAGTCAGATGATGAATCGCCGATAGGGTTGATACTTGGGAGTGCGGTCCTTTGGGTAACGCCACGGCGTGTTTTCTGAAAACACTGCAGCATCATTTCCTCCAAAGTCGCTGGTCTTCGATCTCTTTCCGCTGCTCGGGGGTTAGATCGGCCATCTGAGGCGCGATTATAGCGTCCGTGTTGATATCAGCAGTAATCGCAGGCTTATCGTTTGATGTCATCTTGATTTTCTTGGTCCCACCGGCAGCAAAATATGTTCGCGCTAAAAACGTGAAGTAGGGTCTTTAGCCTCGAACACACAAGACAAACACCGAGTTTGCAGAGCGTGCCAGTCAATTTGACCTGAAATTGACAAGGTAGAATTTGTAAATTAATCAAAGCCGATAGAGCAATGTTTATCGGCTTCTCGCTAGTCGGCTGAAAACCGATTAGGGAATAACTAGATCAACCAGTTACGGCTAATCCGGATACAAGGTGAAATCGGCTTTGAGAAGGCGATGCGCAGCAAAACAAAGCAGATCAAACCTGGACGAAATCGGCTAAAACCAACAATCGGCGATGCGTAACTTTGTTGATTCCGTCGACTTACAGAAAGGTGTTTGTAAACCCTAAAACAATGTAAAAACTGTAAAAAGTAGATGTTGTGTTGGATTGATTGCCTCTTCTTTGCGCCCAGGGCTTCCCTTTTATAATGTCCTTGCCGATCCGAGTCACAAATGGATACGGTGTTTTTTGCCCATACTGGACTCTGATCCGATTTCCTTTCCTTATCCAAAACGGATTCTTCCCGATTCGTTTGATGCCAGTTTACCCTTTCCAAAACATTCTTCTAACCGATTTTACAGAGGACGCCAAATTTTGGTGCAAACAGACTCGAAGATGAACCAGGTTTTACTACGGAATGGGCCTTTAGTACCGGTTTAAAAGAGCCTTTAGTACCGGTTTTTGAACCAGATAAAGTTATCCGAGATCGATGCTCAAGGGCATCGCCCCGGTTTTCACCCTGCATCGATAGAGTATCAGTACCGGTTGGTAGTCACACGTGGCAGCGCATCGTGAGACCCTGTGGACCTTATCAGTACCGGTTGGTGTCTCCAACCGTTTCTGATGAGGCCCTCATCAGTACCGGTTGTTTTATCTAACCGGTACTGATGGGTTGTATATAATATATATGTAAATATGTGTGTGTACAATACTGGCTATTATATATAATGTACTACAATATATATAATCAAATCACGGTGACTTCATGTGTGTGTTAAATCACAACGAATTAAAACACATATAATCAATCATGCACATTTGCCTGATAATGAAATCACTGTACATTCATTAACAAATTTAATTACATATAATGTACTACAATATGTACACAACTTTAATTACAATTCCAAAGATTTCTTTTCCTTCATGCTCATTGGGATTTTTACGTGCATCGCTCTTGCTAGCCGTAGATGTCGAGAATGATAGTTCACCGGTCCTTATCGAAGGGCCCCACCTGTTAAAATTTGGTTTGTGGAACTCGCCTTTTGGATTTACAACCTCATCGTAAATGAAGCCAACGAGTTGTTATTGAATTGCTCTCACTCGCGCCGGCGAGAGTTCCGAACCTTGTTCCGCCAAATATTGAGGCACCTGCCGTTAAGTCATTAACAAATCAATCCTTAAATTTGTACAAGATATAAGGAGTAATATACATCATTAAAGGTAGTAATTATATTTACTCACCCCCTTGTTGCCTTTTAGCATGCGGTCAGCGGCTCCGGTTTGGGTGTGCAAAAACTCACATACATAGTAACCGCATAAATTGTTGCCCGCCGACTGACTCAAGATCTGCGGTTGAAAAAGTTGAAAGCGTGAAATGAATGCAAGGAAATTAACTTAACTAACCAAAAAGCTAGCAATATGATATACGTACTTGAGAGGCTGTTATAATTTCAAATTTCTCCTTGAATGCGCCCCTATTTTTAGCACGAAACTGTGCGAATGCACTACACATGTGATTACCAATTGTACATGATTAGAATTTGTTTCAAATGGAAGGAAATAGAAGTAATACAATAATGAAAGGAACAAGAATTAATACCGGTCAAGCAAATCGATAAAGGTTTGATACGTTTGAACTGGTTTCCTTCTCGAGTCCATAATTGTGATCCGACTATGATCTAGCTCGATCATAATAAGAATCCAGTGAAAACTGTACATATGTCAACATAGATAACTAATTAGTTCTAACATAGTGTTATGAAAAAGGAGTAGAACAAGGCGGTACGAAAACACATACTCATGTGCGTAGGGTAGATATATCCTTGACTTATATTGATGTCCCATTAGCGCATTGTATATGTTAGTCTGTGTTTCGCTTGGGCTGTATCTAACGGTTGTCTCGTTGATAACTAATGGGTCCATGAATCCTATGTCAAAAATTTGATCCCTTCGGCATCTTTGTATCTCCATGCTACGCAAGAAGAAATTAGTTAGGCTTGCAAGGTCCGTACTCTACAAGGGCACGCACGATGGTTTTTTTGTAAATAAGACACTAACAGAGTCCAGCAACCCACCAAGGACGCTACCGAGGGCGCCTGGTCTGTATAGATCATACATGACGTGCCATTCGATAAAAATTCACCGCCACCGTGAAAAATCTTGATCCTTGTACTTGACAAAGAAACAATCAGAGACCATGCTTGGTCGCGTCCCAAGTACCATTCATGGAATTGCCGCATCTTTGTCGTTAGTCGAGCGACTCCTCACGCCTGACCAATGATCCACCCAATGTAAATGGCCATCTTACTTGGGTATACTCAATCTCTGCTGTGCCTAATATTTGATTTGGGTCAAGGCCAGTTTCATCAAAGAATTGTAGCATCGCCTTAGCCTTCTCCTTCTCCTTCTCCTCAGCTGTCATCTTCTTGTGTCATTCCTTTCGCAATGCGCGCTCGTAGTTTGATTGGCGAGGCATTTCTTTTTGATCCTTCAAATTTGTAATAGTCGTCAAGCCTTTGTGAAATTCTTTCGTGCCAGGTTGAACCTTCTTCTTTGGTGACTTGGGTCTAAAAAAATCAGTTACCTCACCTTGTACAATCTTATTAGTCTCCTCGTCGGTCATATCGTACGCCAGCTTCGAAAGTGGACGCAACTTCTTGGATTGGGTGGAGGACCTCGTCTTCTTGGGAGCTGCTGGCTGAGCTGGCTTGTTTCCTTTGGTCGGCGCCTTCTTGGGAGGAGACGGTCTTCTTGTGGGGCTTAAGTGCACGGGAGGTGGTGTAGAAGTCGGCGCATTCTTGGGAGGAGACGGGCTTCTCGTAGGGCATATGTGCGCGGGAGGTGGTGTAGGAGTCGGCGCCTTCTTGGGAGGAGATGGGCTTCTCCTAGGGCTTATGTGCGCGGAGGAGGTGGTGTAGGAGTCGGGCTTCTTCTTGGGCTTGGGTAAAAGGGAAGTGGTGTAGGAGTCGGGCTTCTTCGCAGAGAGGACACATCCATGTTATCTCAAAAAATTATGTGCCGTTTGCGCCATAGGATGAAAGTGTGTACCGCCTCTCCTAGCTTCGTACACCCGTCACCTCCGGGAATTTCGAGCTCAAGGTCGTCGTACCCTGGGCAAACCTCCTCCACCGAGACCTTGGAGTAGTTTGATGGTATCTGTTGGCCATGGATGAGCTGCCCTGGCTCCACTGGGTGAACCATGCCATGCGCCGCCTTCAAGGAGAGGTTTCGCGCCCCGACATGCAGCTCACAAGGTGTCTGCTGCCTGATGTCATCTACGGGATACCTGTCCAAGTCCGTGTAATATCCCGAGTATTTCTATACTCAAGTCACTGTACATTTGTACTCAAACACTGTTCAATAATACACTGTCCTTGTGTACTTCTGCAACTTAAGCTGTATATACTTAATTGGGATCAAAAAGAACCCTTCAACTTAATTAACTTCGCCCAAAATCAATTTCCCGTTTAATCGCCGACAAGTGATTTCGGTGATTGAATTCAGTTTTTGAGCTCTTGCCGTAATGTCTTAGCCTTTGATCCAAATACTCACTCCTCTGTCCTTTTGAAGTACAAATTACCTAGTTAATGGGAGCTTAAAAGTCTTCAAAAGGAGTTAGGGATCTATTTAATCGGAGCTCGTGAACTTTGATCGTGGTCACGTTTAACCACCCGACTTAATTAGTTGCGAATTGAGTTGGAAAAGTGTTTAACTGACCCGAAAACCTTCCTAAATATCTTAGGATCAATAAAAATCAACTTTGGAAGGTTTAATCTTCAAAAGCTGCCACTTGACCAAAGTACCCTCCATAAGTGCATAGTGCCCGCATGTGTTTTAAGCCATCTTCAAAATCAAGCATGCTCTCGCTAGTTCTTCGGTTCGTCGGAGTCCTAGTGAGGTAGGTGTCACTGCCCTAAGTTCAAAAGTTTCTGGGGCATCCGGAGTATCCGGATCCACATCCGGAGTATCCGGATCCAACCCGGAATGTCCGGATAAAAGTCCGGAGTATCCGGGTTACGCTGACAGAACACCCCAACCCGGAGTCTCCGGTTGAGTCCGAGAGTCCGTATTGGCGTGGGGTTTTGTATAAAAGTCCCATTTCGTGGCTCCTTCCATTCTTTCTTCTTCTACTTTGGTTTCCCCACTTCCTTGGTGTTCTCTCCACCACCCCGAAGCTCCTCTCCGGCCGAGCCACTCACGGTGACCCTCCCGTGACTCCTCCATCTCGGTGTGCTCCTCCACAAGCCGTCAATCCCCATCCTCCACCCGGCGTTGATCCTCCTCCATCTTCCTTGGAGGTAAGCTTTTCTCATAGGGTTTGATTAGAGGGATTCTTGGGTTCTAGAGTCGTTAATGGTGGGTTTAGGACTTAGGTTTGGATTTGGGAGGCTAGGGTTGAACTTGGATTCTAGGGTTTTGGGTGTAGTGGTTCTAGGGTTGAAAATGGGATTTGGATTAGTGAATGTGGTATGCTAGAGTGGTAGATCGGGTAGTAGTAATGTCGATTTAAGGAGTTGTTAGTGTGAGTTAGAGGTTTGGCGGGTTAGCGACGTTTTCTCGTAGAATCGGCTAGCTCGGAGCTCCTTCCGGTTCGCTAGGTGTACGAAAGTCGTAGATCGGGTCGCGGTGAAGTTGTAGGAAGTGGTAAGGTCTCCGTCTCCTCGTCGAGTTGGACCACACGCCCTAGGACCGGAGTATCCGGGCATATGGTCCGGAGTGTCCGGATTGTCCGGAGTATCCGGACGAAACGGTCCGGAGTGTCCGGCCTATCCGGACTGTCCGGATGCAAAACCCTGATCGTCCGGTTAGGCCGTTTCGTCCGGCCGTGTTGTGTTGTCCGAAAAGGCGTCGCTTCTTCAGGGTTTCTTGGTTGTACTTCATTCTTGTGTATTGCATGCACTTCATGGTGCATTTAAAACTTTCTTTTGCTAAGTTGTAATTCTTTGGCTGCTTTTGTTGCTTTGACCGATTAGAAGCTAGCGAGTCGGGCTTCGCCTCGAACAACCCGAGCATCATCCCGGACATCACCGAAGTGCAACAACAAGGCAAGCACCTCCTTTGACCATCTTGAAACCTATATTTCACGATGTCTACTTTGATTTCTCAAACTATATGCATTGTTTATATTCAGTAAATTGCTAGTTTGTGGGAATGGTAGATATACCCGATTTGGTGGTTTCCCTCAATTTAATTCCTGAGATCATTGATAACCTTAGTAGGGTTAGACAATTTAATAAAATGTCACTTGGGTATAAACGATTTAGTAATTGCATACGCTAGACACTTCAATAGAGGTTAGCAAAGTCAGTCCTTACCAAATGCTCAAAATTATGATAAATGTAATTGGTTTTGGAAAAGTTTTGGAAATGTGAATCGTAAAGGTATATTGGTAAAAATGTGAAGTGTCTAGTTGGTAATTAGACTTGGCGGGAGGTATAATATGTGCTAGTTAAACATGGTGGCGATTGGTTGGCGAGTTAAGCGCTTGAGTCACTAGGCAAAAATATAAGGACCGAACTTGTGACGGTTTTTGAATTGAACACCGTGCAACCGCGCAATGCTGGGATGGGGCAGCCTATTCTAGTACTTGAAGTGTGAGGATAGCCATGCCTGTTGGTAGGCCGAAGAGTGGACCTTTTCCTGTGTTGAGCAATCCAAGCGCGGTGTGTGTGTCCTCACGACCCGCCGTATGCGCCTTCGTGTGCGCTTGTACTTTTGGCAGCAGGGAATCGCTCCAGTTCATGTTTGTTGATACAACGGTGTACGCCTTGCTATGGGGTAATGCCGCGCCAACAATTCGCCGTCGCCACGATGAGTATTCCGTGGTCGCCTGAGTGGTGGTTGGCCTCTTATCGCCATAGTAGTGGATTTGTCGTCACCGGTCTTTGGGGTGTGGCTATAACCTCAACGATGGGAAAGAATAGATCATTCTTGTATATCGGATACCTCGTGTATCGCGTGTACCCTGGATGACAGGGATGCAAGTCTGAGTTGTGTTTGGGTAAAGTGCGCAAACTCTGCAGAGTATCAAATAATTCTAATCGATTAGCCGTGCTCACGGTTATGAGCAATCTTCTCTAATCATATCAAGTATAGAGATTTGGTTTGGTTTTGAAAACGAAAATCTATTTCGGAGTCGGTATAAAGTATGTGGTGGAATGGTACTTGATGGAATTGTGGATATGTGTATATGATTCTCGATGGGATTATGTATGGATGTCGATTCGTATCCCAGCCGCGACCATGGATGGTGGCAGCTGTGGAGCTCAGTTGCTAAATATACTGTAAATATGTCTTATTCAAACTGCTGTCTTTCAAATTATGTATTACTTTTCGATGAACTGCTTTAAATCCATTTTACGCAATTAACCCGGTGTAGAAGCTTTTATCCTATTGAAACAGCCTGCATTTATTCATATTTCCATACACTAAAGTCTTGCGAGTACATACGTGTACTCATCGTTGTCGCTAACCCTTTTCCACAGAGGAAGGTAATGATGATGTCCTGATGATGGCGAGCCCCTTTCTCGCGAGTGTTGCGGCCAGAGTCCCTCCCTCCACAAGAGCCTGTGGGGTGGTCGGGCACCGGGCTGGTTGTCTTTCTTTTGTTTCCGCTGCCGCTTTACTTCTTTTGGATTCTCAGAATGTACTCGTGTAAGATTTACACCCGTTATGTAAATTATCGTAGTTTATCCTTCCGTGCATTGATACTGCGTGTTGTTGGTACGCGATATCGGGCTACCGATCCAGGGATCCAGATCGATGCGCATGCACCGGTCCGGTTAAGGGTTCGATCCCGCCGATCGAATTTTTAGATTCAGATCTCCTGTCGAGGCTTCTGTTGCTATACGGTGCTATACGCTACAGAGACGCGTCTGACAAGACGGTATAGGAAGGGGGTCCTCACAATACTGGTATCGAGCCATTGATCGCAGTGGAAACTTAGTTAGCCTCGGACGTTAGACTTAGGGATGTGTTTTTCTTCTCAAAATTTATTTTGAAGTACAAAACTCTATTTTCAAAGTGTAGAATGCTATTCTTGTCCATTCTATAGCTTTTCGCTTATCTACTCTTCAAAATGAATCTGATCTTAATCCAAATCTCAAAATTTGTTTCCTTCTTCTATCTTGTTCAAAAGGATTAAGAGGAATGCGGGTTTAGCTAAGAATGGGTTAAGGATAGATGTTTGTGGTTGTAATTAGGGATTATTTGTCGTTTCCCTGAGTTGGTTTTTGAATTGGTTCTTATGCTTCTTTGAATGAATGCTTTTAGTGTGTTTGTGTTTATGAGTGCATCCTTTGGAATCAATCATTCTGCACTTGATTTGCACAGTTAGTTGACTCAACTGTGCATTTCAGGATGCCTCCCCGAAGGAGAACAGCCAGGCGCTTCCAAACTGATGATGCCGAGAGCGTGGCAAAGGCTGATGGGGAGCGGGGCCCAACGATCGCGGTCCCTACCGTGGGTCACTGGGGCTCGGCCTCGGCTACATGCCCAGAGTGATGAGCTCTCTCCACCTCCTCCTGCTCCCGACATGGCTGCACTCATGTTGCGGCAGACTCGGCCATGGAGCCGATGGTCCAGCTGTCCAGTGGGCAAGAATACCAAGAAGAAGAAGCAGTTAGCCTCGGTTGTCTGAGTTCCAGCCGAACTCGACCGCCGAGCTTTTCTTCACTACAGATCCGATGGAGGCAGAGGATTGGCTTAGCGACATGGAGGGGAAGTTGGAGTTAGTCGGTTGCACTGATGCGGAGAAGGTTCAGTACACCGCCTACTACCTCCAGGGACCGGCAGCTTCGTGGTGGAGCAGCTTCAAGGCTGTTCGCCCTGCAGATCAGGTCACCACATGGGCAGAGTTCAAGACTGCCTTTCGCTCCTTCCATGTTACATCGGTCTTTATCGAGATCAAGAAGCGGGAGTTCTACGACCTTCGCCAGGGGTCTATGACAGTGATGGACTACCTCCACCGCTTCAACCATTTGTCACGCTATGTTGCTGATGAGGTGACCACTGAGGCTAGGAGAGTGACATTGTTCAAGGAGCACCTCACCGAGGAGATCCGTTTCATTAGTCAACCCCGATGGCATTGTCATACCTTTTCTTCTGCTCCAAAGAAAGGCAGCAGCCTTTGCTCGCTGCTCTTTACATTCCGGGGACTACCAGTACCGGTGGTATGTGAGTACCCGATGTGTTCCTCGATGAGCTGCCAGGTTTGCCACCGATCGTGATTTGGAGTTCATCATCGATCTCTTACCTGGCACTTCTCCAATTTCTAAGCGTCCAGACAGATGCCCGCCGATGAGCTGATCGAGTTGAAGATTCAGCTCAAGGAGCGATTAGAGAAGGGGTTCATTCGTCCCGCTTCTTCTCCCTGGGGCAGCCCGATTCTGTTTGTGAAGAAGAAAGACGGCACTCTTCGCATGTGCGTTGATTACCTGGCCGTTGAATGAGGTCACTGTCAAGAACAAGTACCCTCTCCCTCGGATCGACGATTTGTTTGACCAATTAGGCGGAGCTCGAGTTTTCTCCAAAATAGACTTGAGATCCGGCTATTTTCAGCTCAAGATCCGCCCAGAGGATATCGTGAAGACCGCATTCACTACTCGCTACGGTCTGTACGAGTACACAGTTGTTTCGTTTGGCCTCACCAATGCACCAGCCACCTTCATGAATCTGATGAACAAAGTCTTCATGGAGTTCCTTGATAGATTTGTGGTGGTGTTCATTGATGACATCCTCATATACTCTAAGGATGATGATGAGCACGCACTTCACTTGCATATGGTGCTTAGCAAGCTTCGCGAGCATCGGTTGTATGCCAAGTTCAAGAAGTGCGAAGTTCGCTCAAGCAAGTGGAGTTTCTGGGGCATGTCCTGTCAGAAGGTGGGGTAGCAGTTGATCCACGCAAGATACAAGACGTACTCAATTGGGAGCAGCCCCGCAATGTCCCTGAGATTCGGAGTTTTCGGTCTTGCCGGGATACTATCGCCGGTTTATCGAGAATTTCTCCAAAATTGCTAAACCAATGACAGCGCTACTCAAGAAGGAGAAGAGATATGAGTGGTCGCCTGATTGTGAGTCCAGCTTCCAAGAGCTGAAGGATAGACTCACCACTGCACCAGTTTTGGTCCTTCCCGACATTCACAAGAACTTCGATGTCTATTGTGATGCATCCCGTCTTGGACTTGGATGTGTGTTGATGCAGGAGGGCAAAGTGGTTGCTTATGCTTCTCGACAGCTAAAGCCTCATGAAGCCAATTACCCGACGCATGATTTGGAGCTTGCAGCTGTTGTTCATGCTCTCAAGTTGTGGCGACATTATCTCATAGGAAACAGATGTGAGATCTACACCGACCACAAAAGCTTAAAGTACTTCTTTTCACAGCCAGATCTAAATTTGAGACAGCGTCGATGGCTAGAGCTGATCAAAGACTATGATCTGGGTATTCATTACCATCCTGGCAAGGCGAATGCGGTTGCAGATGCCCTCAGTCGCAAGCTGCACACAGTGAATGCCTTGGGTGTCATTGGCCGCCTCAATTTGGTTGAAGAGTTTTAAGCTCAATCTAGAAGTGGTTGAGTATGGTTACGTTTCTGCTTTAGCCGTACAACCCACTCTAGAGTCTCAGGTTCAGGCAGCTCAACTACAAGATGATGCTGTGATTGAGATTAGACGCCAGTTGACTGAGGATGGCGCATCTCCAGGCTTCTCTCGAAGGGTCCAATGGGCTGATCATGCATGGGCGGCAGATGTATGTCCTGATGATATAGTAATCAAGGAGTTGATCTCGTCGAAGCCCATGATACCCTCTCTCTGTTCATCCCGGCGGCACCAAGATGTATCAAGATCTTCGCAGACAATTACGGTGGCCAGGTATGAAGAAGGAGATCGCGGCTCATGTGGCACGTTGTGATGCGTGCGGCGTGTCAAGGCTGAACATCAAAGGCGGTCGGATTACTTCAGCCATTGCAGATCCCGAGTGGAAGTGGGAAGAGATTGGGATGGATTTCATTACCGGTCTACCAAGGTCCTCCACCGGTCACGACTCTATTTGGGTGATCATTGACCGTCGACCAAGGTAGCTCATTTCATCCCGATTCATACCACCTATTCTAGAGCCAAGCTAGCGGAACTCTATTTGCGAGAATATTGTTCGGCTCCATGGAGTTCCAAAAGTCATAGTCTCTCGACCGTGGTTCGCAGCTTCACCTCTAGATTTTGGGAGAGTTTGCAGTCCATTCTTGGCACTAAGCTATCCTTCAAGATCGCTTACCATCCCCAAACCGACGGATGACGGAAAGGGCAAACCAAATCCTTGAAGACATGCTAAGGGCTTGTGTCTTTGTGCTCTGACAAGAAGTCGTGGGAGAAATGCTTGCCATTTGTCGAGTTCTCCTACAACAACAGCTTATCAAGTCGGTCTTGAGATGTCGCCGAGGCTCTTTATGGCAAGAAGTGCAGAACGCCACTGCTTTTGGTCCGAGGTTGGTGAGAGGCAACTCTTCGGCCAGCCATGATTGAAGAGGCTGAAAGGCAAGTCACTTGATTCGGGACCGGCCGAGAGAAGCTCACCTCGTCGTAAGAGCTATGCGCCGATCGCCGACGCCATGAGTTGAGTTTTGAGGTGGGTGACTTTGTTTATCTCAAGGTCTCACCACTCCGCGGTACTCGCAGATTTCAAGTCCGCGGGAAGCTAGCCCCGCGATACATCGGTCCGTTCCGGATTCTTGAGAAGGTTGGTGTTGTGGCTTATCGGCTTGAGCTACCGCCACATCTTTCGGACATTCACGATGTGTTCCACGTGTCCCAATTGAGGAAGAGTCTCCGGGTTCCATCGGAAGTTACCCAATTGGACCATCTTAATTTGCTACCGATCTTTCAGACGAGAGTATCCAGTCAGTATTCTCGAGACAGCTGAGCGTCACACTCGCAGTCAGGTTATCAAGATGCTCAAGGTCCAGTGGAGCAACCATTCGGAAGATGAAGCCACGTGGGAGCGTGAAGACCATATTCAGGCAGAATACCCCGACTTTCTTCGAGAGAATTAGCAATCTCGAGGACGAGATTTTTGTAAGGGGGGTAGACTGTAATATCCCGAGTATTTCTATACTCAAGTCATCAGACATTTGTACTCAAACACTGCTCAATAATACACCGCCCTTGTGTACTTCGCAACTTAAGCTGTATATACTTAATTGGGATCAAAAGAACCCTTCAACTTAATTAACTTCGCCCAAAATCAATTTCCCGCTTAATCGCGACAAGTGATTTGGTGATTGAATTCAGTTTTTGAGCTCTTGCCGTAATGTCTTAGCCTTTGATCCAAATACTCACTCCTCTGTCCTTTTGAAGTACAAATTACCTAGTTAAATGGGAGCTTAAAAGTCTTCAAAAGGAGTTAGGGATCTATTTAATCGGAGCTCGTGAACTTTGATCGTGGTCACGTTTAACCACCCGACTTAATTAGTTGCGAATTGAGTTGGAAAAGTGTTTAATTGACCCGAAAACCTTCCTAAATATCTTAGGATCAATAAAAATCAACTTTGGAAGGTTTAATCTTCAAAAGCTGCCACTTGACCAAAGTACCCTCCATAAGTGCATAGTGCCCGCATGTGTTTTAAGCCATCTTCAAAATCAAGCATGCTCTCGCTAGTTCTTCGGTTCGTCGGAGTCCTAGTGAGGTAGGTGTCACTGCCCTAAGTTCAAAAGTTTCTAGGGCATCCGGAGTATCCGGATCCACATCCGGAGTATCCGGATCCAACCCGGAATGTCCGGATAAAAGTCCGGAGTATCCGGGTTACGCTGACAGAACACCCCAACCCGGAGTCTCCGGGTTGAGTCCGGAGAGTCCGGTATTGGCGTGGGGTTTTGTATAAAAGTCCCATTTCGTGGCTCCCTTCCATTCTTTCTTCTTCTACTTTGGTTTCCCCACTTCCTTGGTGTTCTCTCCACCACCCCGAGCTCCTCTCCGGCGAGCCACCGGCCGGTGACCCTCCCCAGTGACTCCTCCATCTCGGTGTGCTCCTCCCCAAGCCGTCATTCCCCATCCTCCACCCGGCGTTGCTCCTCCTCCATCTTCCTTGGAGGTAAGCTTTTCTCTTAGGGTTTGATTCGCGGGATTCTTGGGTTCTAGAGTCGTTCATGGTGGGTTTAGGACTTAGGTTTGGATTTGGGAGGCTAGGGTTGAACTTGGATTCTAGGGTTTTGGGTGTAGTGGTTCTAGGGTTGAAAATGGGATTTGGATTAGTGAATGTGGTATGCTAGAGTGGTAGATCGGGTAGTAGTAATGTCGATTTAAGGAGTTGTTAGTGTGAGTTAGAGGTTTGGCGGGTTAGCGACGTTTTCTCGTAGAATCGGCTAGCTCGGAGCTCCTTCCGGTTCGCTAGGTGTACGAAAGTCGTAGATCGGGTCGCGGTGAAGTTGTAGGAAGTGGTAAGGTCTCCGTCTCCTCGCCGAGTTGGACCACACGCCCTAGGACCGAGTATCCGGCATATGGTCCGAGTGTCCGGATTGTCCGGAGTATCCGGACGAAACGGTCCGGAGTGTCCGCCTATCCGGATCGTCTGGATGCAAAACCCGGACCGTCCGGGTTAGGGCTGTTCGTCGTCGGTCGTGTTGTGTTGTCCGAGTGCGCTGCTTTCTTCAGGGTTTCTTGGTTGTACTTCATTCTTGTGTATTGCATGCACTTCATGGTGCATTTAAAACTTTCTTTGCTAAGTTGTAATTCTTTACATCGCTTTTGTTGCTTTGACCGATTAGAAGTTAGCGAGTCAAGCCGCCTCGAACAACCCGAGCATCATCCGGACATCACCGAAGTGCAACAACAAGGCAAGCACCTCCTTTGACCATCTTGAAACCTATATTTCACGATGTCTACTTTGATTTCTCAAACTATATGCATTGTTTATATTCAAGAAATTGCTAGTTTGTGGGAATGGTAGATATACCTGATTTGGTGGTTTCCCTCAATTTAATTCCTGAGATCATTGATAACCTTAGTAGGGTTAGACAATTTAATAAAATGTCACTTGGGTATAAACGATTTAGTAATTGCATACGCTTAGACACTGCAATAGAGGTGAGCAAAGTCAGTCCTTACCAAATGCTCAAAATTATGATAAATGTAATTGGTTTTGGAAAAGTTTTGGAAATGTGAATCGTAAAGTTATATTGGTAAAAATGTGAAGTGTCTAGTTGGTAATTAGACTTGGCGGGAGGTATAATATGTGCTAGTTAAACATGGTGGCGATTGGTTGGCGAGTTAAGTGGAGTTCCCCGCTTGAGTCACTAGGCAAAAATATAAGGACCGAACTTGTGACGGTTTTTGAATTGAACACCGTGCAACACAAGAATGCTGGGATGGGGCAGCCTATTCTAGTACTTGAAGTGTGAGGGATAGCCATGCCTGTTGGTAGGTCGAAGAGTGGACCTTTTCCCTGTGTTGAGCAAATAAGCGCGGTGTGTGTGTCCTCACGACCCGCCGTATGCGCCTTCGTGTGTGCGCTTGTACTTTTGCGATGAGGGAATCGCTCGATTCATGTTTGTTGATACAACGGTGTACGCCTTGCTATGGGGTAATGCCGCGGCCAACAATTCGCCGTCGTCACGATGAGTATTCCGTGGTCGCTCGAGTGGTGGTTGGCCTCTTATCGCCATAGTAGTGGATTTGTCGTCACCGGTCCGGGTGTGGCTATAACCTCAACGATGGGAAAGAATAGATCATTCTTGTATATCGGATACCTCGTGTATCGCGTGTACCCTGGATGACAGGATGCAAGTCCGAGTTGTGTTTGGGTAAAGTGCGCAAACTCGCAGAGTATCAAATAATTCTAATCGATTAGCCGTGCTCACGGTTATGAGCAATCTTCTCTAATCATATCAAGTATAGAGATTTGGTTTGGTTTTGAAAACGAAAATCTATTCGGAGTCGGTATAAAGTATGTGGTGGAATGGTACTTGATGGAATTGTGGATATGTGTATATGATTCTCGATGGGATTACGTATGGATGTCGATTCGTATCCCGGCCGCGACCATGGATGGTGGCATTTGTGGAGCCTCGATTGCTAAATATCTTGTAAATATGTCTTATTCAAACTGCTGTCTTTCAAATTATGTATTACTTTTCGATGAACTGTTTTAAATCCAAATTTTCTCGCAATTAACCCGGTGTAGAAGCTTTATCCTGTTGAAACAGCCTGCATTTATTCATATTTCCATACAATAAAGTCTTGCGAGTACATACGTGTACTCATCGTTGCTGCTAACCCTTTTTCCACAGAGGAAGGTAATGATGATGTCGGATGATGGCGAGCCCCTTTTCGCGAGTGTTGCGGCCGTAGTCCCTCCCTCCGCCAAGAGCCTTGTGGGTGGTCAGGCCAGCTGCGCTGGTTGTCTTTCTTTTGTTTCCGCTGTCGCTTTACTTCTTTTTGATTATGTAATTTAATAGTGTAAGATTTAAAACCAGTTATGTAAATTATAGTAGTTTATTATTACGTGCATTGATAATAGTGTTTTTTGTACGCGATATTTGGCTACTGATACAGGGATCGAGATCGATGCGTCTGACGCGGGTCCGAAGCTAAGGAGTTCGATCCCGTCCGATCGAATTTTTAGATTCAGATCTCGGTGTCGAGGCTTCCTGTTGCTATACGATGCTATACGCTACATGAGACGGCGACAAGACGGTATAGGAAGGGGGTCCTCACACCGCTTCGGCAAATTTCACCGGAAGCGCACGCTCCACGCTCGATGGGGCTGATGATGTTAGGATTGCTGGGAGGTTCCTGGCACGTCTCCCGCTGTTGGCTCTGGGCTAAATGTTCCTCTATTTGAGTCATGCGTTCTTCAAGCGCACTAAGTTGTTGTGCATGTCGAGCCTTGCTTTTCATCCAACTCCTATAGGTCTCGGCGTCCTGAGCGAAACCAACCTTCCACGGGATGACGCCAACGCCTCGTGTACGTCCAGGGTGCTCCAGGTTTTGTAGAGCCCTTGTTAGCTCGTCATTCTCCCTGTTTGGCACGGTTACCTTGGGAAGTCTCCTCGATGGACTGCACAAGCCTTCAGCCACATCTCTCAAAGACCTCCCCAAACACCGCATTGCCGCTTATCATCGAGGCCACCACTGCGTGAGCATAGAACCAATGCTTGCTTTGTCGTGCCATTCCATTGTTGCGAGTGTGACACCCTTCGCTAGCGTGTCATGCTCCCTCTTCTCCCATTTGGGTATTGCTTGGCGGTAACCACCAGGGCCGAGTCGGTGGTGGTAATTCTTCTTCTGTGCATTCAGCTTGTTCTTCTCACTCAAACTTTGACCTTCCTCCGAAGTCTTGTAGTTCAGGAACGCTTCCCAGTGATCTTGCAACTTCGGGAACTTGTTGAAGTCGGGCGTTCGATTCTCCTTGATATACTCTATGTTCAACTTCTTTTTATAAGTTTGGAATGCGATGGCCATCTTCTTGAGAGTGTAACTCTTCACCTTCTCTTCGGTCCCTTGGGGGAAGGTGAATGTCTCTCTGACATCGTTCCAAAGCATGTTTTTCGTATCTTCAGGAACCTGATCCCATTTTGCTATGCTAATGGGCACGTGGTCCCTAACGTGGACGCCGCATGCCGAATTGAACGGCCCAATCACCGTAAAGGGTTTCTGAGGTTGGCCATTCTCGTTGAGTTCGGTGACAACATATCTTGCCTTCGGCTTCTTGGTTGGACCTCGCTGTCGTGATTGCCCGCTTGGCTGATCGATCTGAAAGCATGGTACAATCATGAACGGGTCAAAATGTTGGCTTAGCATGATAGTGAAATCGACAATCATTAACGTGATTGATTGTTACCTTTGCGGCCTCATCGTGCTCTGCGGCCTCATAACCACCATCTCCCGCAATCAAATTTGTCATAAATTCTTCTTGATCAAATCCTTCGCCGTCCATCGTTGTTTCTAAGGCTAGAAGAAGGCACTGAAAATTAACGGCGTGGAAGACGGCGAGGAACAAATGCTGATTAGACCAACTCTACTTATACATTTCACATTTCACATATACTGACACATCTCACATATACATAACATTTGACATATAATTACTCATCTGACACATCTCACATATACATAACATTTTACATATAATTCGGTAAACAAAAGTTTTTTTTCTTTTTGCTTGGATGGTATATTGCTTCGTAGAAATTCGGTAAACAAAAAGAGTGTTTTCGGGATTACAATTGCCGGTTTATCACATTCCTGAAATTGACCACATGAAAAAGAACAGATATTGACAATTGAGAAAATATCTCTGGAGTAACCATTTCTTCACCAATGTAATCAATGATACATAAATCGACGGTTTCTAGATCATTTACTGCAACTGGAACTTACATCATTTTGCATACAAGGCCTGACATTGCAAATATATTACGTTTGCAACATATACCAAAAAGTTTCGATTCTATACAGGTGCCAATTCAAATATATTACATTTTGCAGTAATATTCACATGAACCGGTGCCAATTGGGTAAGGTTACTACAGTTTTCACCCTTGGCGGGAACGTTGCAATCTGGCAAAGTGACAATGTGATGGTCTAATTGCTGAAACAATACTAGCTAATGTCTAATTGATCAGTACAACATCATGTTAGCATTCATTCAATATTCACATGAACAAGATCACAACCGAAATAGAAATGAAATACTACACATTTTCCTCCAATTAGCAAATCCAAGATGAATCTATACCATACATGTACACCAGAGAGAAGGGACGACAAGGAGCAAGGGCTGCAGCGAGCTATAACCTCCACGGGTATGAGGGAAAAAGCGGCGAGGGGGAGCGGTCTCCGAGCCAGCGCGGTCGGACGAGCTCCGGGAGGGCGGCGCCGTCGGGGGGGGGGCGAGCTCCGGGACGACGGCGCTGGCCGGCGAGCTCCGGAGGGCGGCGCTATCGGGGCGAGCTCGGAGGGGAGCTCGGGAGGGCGTCGTCGGGGAGCTCCGGAGGGCGCTGCTGGGGAGCTCGGGACAGCGCGGTCTGGCGAGCTCCGTGAGGGCGGCGTTGTCGGGGGGGCGAGCTCCGGGATGGCGGCGCGGTCGGGCGAGCTCCGGGAGGGCTTCCGACGCCGGCACAGGCTCTGGTGGCGGTGGTGCGCGCGTCAGGAGGAGGAAATGGGATAAAATCGAGCGGGAAGAGCACCAAAGTGGGGAAGAAATGGCGGCAGCGAGGTTTATAGGGGCACCATCAGTCCCTGTTGGTGTAACCAACCGGGATTGATATACACATCAGTACCGGTTGGATACACCAACCGGGACTGATCATTCCACATATGACTCAAGAAGGAAAATCTAGGAGTTCACAAGACTGCTGGTGTATCCAACCTGCATCGATTAGATCACATCAAGATCGTTAAATACACCAACCTGCATCGATTAGAATTAAATTCAAAATCTCTTTAGAATAAAATGAAAGAAAAATCAATTATTGCTTCTTTGCTTAATAAAAAATAATAAATTATACTTATTCGGTTATTCCACACTAAAATGATTTTTTTTTTAAAAAAATAAGATTACTAGTCATTTATAAATTCCTTTTATAGTTTCTACAATTCAATAATAATATTGAAAATCTATATATTCTTTAGAATATTAGTTTATAAATTAAAAATATAAAAAAATAAGGTTATTAATATAAATTAAAAATATAAAAAATAAAGTAATTTTTGCACTCTTATAATTCCAATGCAAATTTTCACCTTGTTACATAAATTCAATTATTGCTTCTTTGCTTAATAAATAATAATAAATCATTATTATTCCACACTAAAATGATTTACAAAAAATAAAATAAGGTTATTAATACACAACTAGTATGTTAGTAGTCTATTACACCAAAAGAAAGCAAAGTGATCCATCACAATAGACAATTTAGTAGCATGGGAACACTGTAGACAAGATTTAACATGAAAAAGAAAACTAAGCATCCATCGCTGATAGACTATCACTTGTAACAACGGACTATACAACAAGGTTGGACTTATTTGCTAACATACTTTGTTTTTACAAGCGATCCTTCATTATGATCGCGGCGTGCGTAAGGAGAGTCCTCAGTATCATTCAGGTCACTAATGTCTACGTCCCTTTGTGAAAGGAGGCAGCTCGTCGAATTGATTATACTCTTCTTCGTCCGTGACGCCTCAACTCCGACAATCCTTCTTTTACCAGAAAGAACCACGTGGCGCCTTGGTTGATCGCCATCGCTAGTCTTCTCATTTTGATTTATGTTTTCGTAGATTTGTTATGTCGCCTCTTCCTTTTAGTAGGCTTGTCCTTCGCTTTTCTATTCTTTGTCCATGTCCATCACATAGAATACTTGTGTCACATCATTAGCGAGCACGAATGGTTCATCCCTATAGGCCACTTGCTTGAGGTCCACAGCTTGTCATACCGCACTCATCGATCTCCACTACGCCGCTTTGACCCATTGGCACCGAAACAGAGGGACTTTAAAGGTCCGTGACTCGAGCTCTCAAATCTCCCGTATGAAACCATAATAGGTATCCATCTTTCCATTTTTGTCCAAGGCATCTATACGGACGCCGTTGTTTTGGTTGGTGCTCTTGCTATCCTCGGGATGTTGTGTAAAATGTGTACCCATTTATCTCATACCCTTGGAATGATATGACTGCTGTGGATGGTCCTCGAGCCAAGAGTTTCAATTGTTCATCATCCGTCTGGTTGCCCAACAGCTTGCTTTTGTAACCAACCGCGAAATGATCCATTTGCTCGATCGCGATCCACTTATCTCGACTTCTCTGGGTATTGGGCGCAGACTCATCTCGTAATCATACATATATGGAGCCACTACAGTTGCTTGTTTCAATACTGTGAAATGTGCTTGTTTAAATGAAAGTAGATTGTCGCTATAGGATTCTTTTCTCCCTAAAGTCCCTTTTCCCCGTAGCCTCCCCTCATGGCGTGATACAGGAACGCCAATCGGATTCAGATCTTCAATGTAATTAACACAAAACTCGATCACCTCCTCTGTGGCCGACACCTGCGCAATGCAAATTCGGACAAGACCGATTACTTAACATACTTCTTTAGGATGCCCATGTACCTCTCGAAAGGGAACATATTGTGGAGAAACACGGGTCCAAGAATTTGTATCTCTTTAACAATGTGGACCATGAGATGGACCATAATATCAAAGAATGATGGAGGGAAGATCATCTCAAGGCTAACCAGACTATTGACCATGTCGTCATGCAGATTACATAACTTATTCGGCTCGATGACCTTCTCGCGACACCGCTGAAAAACGAAAGCACAACTTTATGATTATCCTCGCACTCCAAACCGGACGTAATACCTCGCACCGCCACTGGGAGCAACTGTGTCATCAACACGTGACAATCATGGGAGTTTATATGTACGATTTTATTCTCTTTTGTGTTTATGAGTCTCCTTATGTTCGAGGAGTATCCAGAAGGGACCTTCACACTGTTCAAGAACTTAATCATATTTTTTTTCTCTTCCTTGCTCAGAGTGTAGCTCGCGGGGTGGAGGTAATGCTGTCCTTCTGCTCTCATTTCCGGATGTAGGTCGTTCCTGATTCCCAGCAACTGTAGGTCCTTTCGTGCTTGAAGTGTATCTTTTGATTTGCCATACATATCTAGGAAGCCTAGCAGGTTCACGCAGACATTCTTTGTGATATGCATGAAGTCCAGTGAGTGGCGAACCTCTAAGTCTTTCCAGTAAGGTAAGTCCCAAAATATTGACTTCTTCGTCCAAATGGGCTTTGTGTGACCTTGTTTTGTCGGGACAAGTTTGCTACCTGGACCTTTTCCAAATACTACTTTTAGATCGTTTACCAAAGAAAATACAAGAGCCCCACTGCGATGCGGGGGCTTCTTACGTTTCTCTTCCGTCCCATCAAAATTCTCACCCTTCCTCCTTAACGGGTCCTTCATATGGAGGAATCTACGGTGGCCTATGTACACAACCTTTCGAGAGTTTTTTAGGTACTTGCTGTCCGTTTCCTCTAAGCAGTGGATGCAGGCTTTATATCCTTTGATGGATAGGCCCGACAGGTTACCAAGTGCAGGCCAATCGTTGATGGTTACAAATAGCAATGCACGTAAAATGAAGTGCTCTGTTTTGTACTCATCCCATACACGTACACCATCGTTCCACAATGTTAGTAGATCTTCAACCAACAGTTTGAGGTACACATCGATGTCGTTTCCAGGTTGCTTCGGGCCTTGGATAAGCAACAGCATCATAATGTACTTCCGCTTCATACACAGCCAAGGAGGAAGGTTGTAGATACACATAGTCACAGGCCAAGTGTCGTGGATCGCCGCTCATCTCGCCATACGGGTTCATCCCATCTGTACTCAACCCAAACCTTATGTTCCTTGCATCCTCAGCAAAGTCTGGGTATGTTCTATTGACTTTCCTCCACTGGGAGCCATCAGCAGGGTGTCTTAGCCTTCCGTCCTCCTTACGGTCTTCTTTGTGCCAGCGCATCATCAGGGCATGCGCTTTGTTCGCAAATAAACACTTCAACCGTGGTATTATAGGGAAATACCACACCACCTTAGCAGGGGGCCTCTTCTTCTTACGCTGCCCCTCTACCTCACCTGGGTCATCACGCCTGGTCTTATACCGCGAAGTTTTGCACACCGGACAAGCATCCAAATCCTCGTACTCATTGCGATAAAGGATACAATCGTTACGACATGCATGTATCTTCTGTACATTCAACCCCAAAGGGCAGACAACTTGTTTGGCATTGTACGTAGTTTCGGGCAGTGTGTTCCCCTCTGGAAGTATCTTCTTGATGAGGCATAACAACTCGTCGAATCTCTTATCAGATAATACATTGGTCGCCTTCCATTGCATCAGTTCTAGTGTAGTACGCAACTTTTTATGGCCCTGTTGGCAGTTTGGGTACAACAGTGTTTTGTGGTCCTCCCATAGGCGCTGAAACTTTTTGTAATGTCTTTCATCGATGTATTCTCCCTCTCCATCAAGCAGCATCTGGTCTAGGTCATCATTGCCAAACTCCCCAAATGTATCTTCGCAAGAGCCAGGTTGGCCAGCGTCTAAGATATTGTTCGCCTCTTCTTGTTCACCGTCTTCTTGTATAATCTCTTCTTCACCATGCTTGGTCCAACAGGTATAGTTTGTCATGAAACCTCTTGTGAGCAAATGGAAGTGAAGGTGGCAGGAGTTTGCCCACTCCTTCTCATTCTTGCAGTCTATGCATGGACAACATATGTAGCCTGACGTCGTGTATGCATCGGCCGCACGAAGAAAATCTTGCAAACCCTGCAAGAAATCCGTTGAGCGTCGGTCAATCTACATCCATCGCCGGTCCATCTACATTATATTACATCAAGGTAACTTTTAGCTCATTTTCCGATAATGAATTGTTCAACATTTCCTAAAATCCAAATCAAGACAACTATATTTTTAAAATGATTTTATTTCATAATATACATTAAAGGCACTATATTTCATTACATATTTTTTCCATAAAATGATTATTTGCTCCGGTATTCATACTCGACAAGTTTTTGCAACCTACTAAAATAATTAGTCAATGAAAATCTAGATTCAAAATTCTTCATCAATCGATGGAACCAAAACCTAAATATTAATGCAAGCATAATTTCACGAGAACTTTGCTCAAATTTTGAAAAAAAAATTTGAAAACTTTTTCACAAATTTTTTTAAAACTTTTCTCGAATCTTGAACTCATTTTATATTTTCTGTAAAGCCATTTATATTTTTTATATTATTCGCAAATGAAATTAAAATTCTTCTTTTTTCCACATAACTATTGCAATTTGAAGATCCTAAACGCTATGATTTTCATGCACCATTCTTAATTTCCTCAACTATATATGCACCATCCTACATCGAACGATGGAACTAAAACGTAAATTTGAGCTAGATCCACACCTTAAATGCGAGCTATATTATAATCCAAGCAAATTTAAGCTTAGTTACCTTGGTTGCGAAGAAAATTTTTGCATCCTACTTGAAAAGATCGAGTTAGAACTTTACATTTGTAATCTTTCATCGATTAATGGAAAAGATCAAATTTTCTTCATAATTCAAGCAAAGAAGAGGCTCCATTTAACACAAATGTAGTGAGGAATGATGTTACTAACCTTAGTTACCTTGGTTAAGTAGTAAAATGACCAAAAATTTAAAATTTGGGTAGCACCTCCCTTCCTTGGAGCTCTTGCCCGAACTCCTGTTCTTCTCGATCGCTACCGATCAAATGATCTTGGTCCGCAGAGAGCGGAGGAGGAAGAAGTTTAAATTATGACAGAGTACCGGTTGACAAAGACAAGCTCTGCATCGATAGTTTCACATCAAGACCGTTAGTGCCTTGCACCGTACTAATATCCACTGCAATCGTAGCCGTTGTTACTAGATAGTACCGGTTCGAATACAAACCGCATCGATGTGACTATCAAGATCGGCTGGTACCTTTAACTGCAATCGACCACCCCCGAGTGTATGTTCATCCAAACGAATGCCTCTTCGAGTTGAGACAGAGTACATGCGTCATCCAAACACCCCCAAGGCGTATGTTCAATTGAAAAATCAGAATGCGTATGTTCATCAAATAGAACAGCTAATATTTAATATTATCCACCATTAAAAATGTTCAAATATATAGTGACATTACATAGTGGATAACATTACATAATTAAAAAGTTTAATTATTTCATGGTCACAGATTTAAATTACTCCTCGTCATTACTCCACGGGGCCGCTGCCACATCACTATCATCGCATCGCTGCCGCCATCGCCGGCGGTGGCGGCAGGGTGAACGTCGTCCTCGGAGGAGGAGGAGGATGAGCTCCCCCAGCGGATGACGGTGACGTTCTCCTCCTCCTCTTCTTCCTCCTCCTCATCATCGTCCTTCTCCTCCTCCTCGTCGTCGTCGTCTTTCTCCTCCTCCTCCGCCGCCGCCGCCGTTGCCGCCGCCCTCCTCGCTGTCGCTGCCGGGCGCCGCTTTCTTTTGGTGGCGGCGGGAGGTGCCTCGTGGAGGCGACTGGGACAATGGCTCGTAGCTCTGAGGAGTCGAGGAGCCGGGCGGGAGACACAGCTCGCCATGATCGGAAGAGGAAGATCGAGACCGGTCTCGCCAATGGAGGTTCTCCATCTCGCCACTCGCTTATACTTCGCTAAGATCGGAAGACGAAGAGAACAGGATGAACACGAAGAGGCGACGCGCGGGAGACTGTGCGTTGAATACACCAACCGGCGCTTATCAGTACCGGTTGGTTACACTAACCGGTACTGATGTGGTATCATCAAGACGGTTGGTTACACCAACCCGCATACTAAGAAGCCAAGGAGCAGAGCAGCCGCTTAGTACCGGTTCATGTAACCAACTGCATCAAGATCGAGAATCGCATCGGTTGGTTACATGAACAGTACTAAGCAGCCGCTTCGCTTCCTTGGCTTCTTAGTACGGGTTGGTGTAACCAACCGGCATCGATGATACCACATCGCACCGGTTAGTGTAACTAACTGCATCGATGGTCCCCTGACCGTAGACCGCTGGAACCAGGATCGATAAATGTCGGCCCTGCTCATGCATGACCGGTACTGATAGGCCGATATGGAAGGTCAGATCTGTAGTAGTAGGCTCGAATACATCGGGTCGATTGGATTGCAAGATTGGGAGGCGCTGCTATATTCTACTTAAAGCGAAGCGTATACGCGTACTTGAGCAAAGCTTGGATTAGAAATAGGATACGGACTTCGGAGTCCATGGGTTTTTTAAAATTTCTCTGGAAAGAACTCTTTCTTTTTCTGTGAGTCGGACTAACATTAATATATTATAATATTCGTAAAGCTCTCCTACGTTGCTACAAAACCAATATATGTAACCTATGTTATACTACCATGACAATTTTTTGGTAGTGAGAAGTACATGACAAATGATAAAGTATACCGAATACACATAATTAAAAGGAAACAAATAACAAAACAAAATATATCATAAACAGGGTTTTACCTTTGAGTCCAAGGTGAAGTGACTCTGTTCACGCTAAAAACGTGAAGTAGGGTCTTTAGCCTCGAACACACAAGACAAACACCGGGTTTGCAGAGCGTGTCAGTCAATTTGACCTGAAATTGATAAGTTAGAATTTGTAAATTAATCAAAGTCGATAGAGCAATGTTTATCGGCTTCTCGCTAGTCGGCTGAAAACCGATGAGGGAATAACTAGATCAACCAGTTACGACTAATCCGGATACAAGGTGAAATCGGCTTTGAGAAAGCGATGCGCAGCAAAACAAAGCAGATCAAACCTGGACGAAATCGGCCAAAACCAACAATCGGCGATGCGCAACTTTGTTAATTCCGTCGACTTACAGAAAGGTGTTTGTAAACCCTAAAACAATGTAAAAACTGTAAAAAGTAGATGTTGTGTTGGATTGATTGCCTCTTCTTTGCGCCCAGGGCTTCCCTTTTATAATGTCCTTGCCGATCCGAGTCACACATGGATACGGTGTTTTTTGCCCATACTGGACTCTGATCCGATTTCCTTTCCTTATCCAAAACGGATTCTTCCCGATCCGTTTGATGCCAGTTTACCCTTTCCAAAACATTCTTCTAACCGATTTTACAGAGGACACCAAATTTTGGTGCAAACATATGCCCCCCGTTTTTGGGAGATAACTTCGTTATCTTTCAAAAATTCAGTCGGCTTTCGACCGGTGTATACTTATAGCACAATCTTTCTTGGGAACCACCCATTAACTGCGCTGCGATACTCTCGGTGCGGTTTTAATGCAATAACTGCTCCCGCCTGTTCGCCTCTTTTCACCACGGTATAAATAGGGGTCCCTCCACGGTCATTTTCACGCTTGTGTGTTCTCGATCACTCCGAAATCGCCTTCTCCTTCAAGCTCTCATCCTCTTCTTCTTGCATCGGCTGAAATGGACGCTTCTCAGGTACTCATTCCCATCCCAAATAGTGACCAACAGTATTTTCTAGGTCCTATAGGAACCGTAGAAGCCGATACTGTTATTGGAGACAAGGTTCTTAGATTCCCCTTGTCGGCTCCTGGTTATAACATAAAGGAATGGAGCAAGAGTTTTAGGGCTTGGCCGACAGCTCTCAAGGGCTGGAGGTCTTGTTATATTAGAGTATCAGCCCAAAAAAGGATGGAGTGGGAAAGAATGGGTATCGCTGAGAGTCTTCCCATGTCTTTAGCCACCCCAGAACCCAATGAACTCTTGGTGGCTGCTGCTTGCTATTTTTGGTCGGATTCTTTCAATGCCTTCTTTTTCCCAATTGGTCCTATCGGCCCCACCCTCCTAGATATGGCCGAGTTGTGCTACCTTAGGCCTGACGGAGACCAAATATCGGCTTTTAGTGGAAAACCTCGGTACAAATTGGTTCGAAAAAAGGGGGAAGGCTGGTCCAAATACATCCAGAATAACAACAAGGTAACCGGTCTCCAGATCGGATGAAGAACATATTGCTTTCCTCAACCTATGGCTAGACCGATTCCTTTTTTGCGGTGCTTCCTTAGGGCCAACCCAAGTATACCAATTTATGGCAGAGCAATTAGTGGTGGGTCGTCGGCTAGCCTTAGGGAAATCTTTGTTGGGGCCGTCTATCATACGATGTATGTCATCCGGAAGTCGGCTTTTACCAAGCAACGGTTCTTATGTCGCCGGCAATATTGGGGGTTCACTTTGGTTTATCCAGATCTGGCTCTATTGGCGCCTTTGGCTGCCTTATCATCCTGCACCCTTCGAAGAATCGGCTTTCCCAATGGAAGACTACCCTGAGGGCGCAACCCCTAGATTCCAAAATTTAGCCGATCTTCGGGCGAGAAATTTATCATGTGTTCGTCCGATGAGCCAAAAATCTCCCCGGCTGGTTTTCATAAGTATCTATCCTTCTTTTTGAATCTCAACCAAGCTTCTTTTTGATGCCGACGCTCAAAGGGCTGTAGCAACTGTCCCTCCTCCGTCGGCTTTCGAACCTGTTCTATCTCCAGGCCCCCTTGTTGCCCCTTTCCAACTCCCGTTACTCGCCTCCACTGCTCCCATAATTCCAAATTACGAGGCCGCACTTTCTCCGATGCCTGTGGCAGACCCTGTCGACCTCCTGGGCTTTAGCCTGGATGAACTGAGTGATCCTGAAGTCTTGGCCACGGACAACTACCCAGCCGACGTTCAGCGAATCATCAGTGTTGCTGCGGGAGTATTGGCTACCGTGACTTCTGTGCCTGGAATGCAGGAGAGGCTTAACCACCTGTTTAATGAAGTCATGCAGCCCGAAGCCCAGCTCCTGGCTAATACGCAGTCATTGAGGACAGCCATGGCAGCGGTTGAAGCCGACCTCCCCCCAGAAGTAATGCAAGCCCTCTTGGATGTTTGTCATTTGGACTCTCAAAGGGAGGCAATTGCGACTGCAAGGACCAGACTAGCCCAATGGACAAAGCAGTAAAGCGATCGTGACGCTTGGACAGTATGGTGGTCGATACAAAGGCCAAAAAACAACAATACGATGAAGGCATCTCTAACTTCAAATTGGCTAAGACAAAACAGAGCGAGTTGACCTCTACCAAGAAATCTCTTGAGGAGCAACTAGCCAGAGTGACTCAACAATTAGCCGATATTGAGCTGTCTCTCACGACATCGGCTTCATCATTGTATTCCCATAAACGCTGGCCCTGGTGATATGGTGGCTGCGGTGAAGAGTCAATCGGCCAAGATCAAAGACATCACCGGAGCGCAACCGAAGATCGAGGGTGGTCGACAATGTTCAAAAACTATCGCTAAAGCCGCGGGGCACTTTCGTGCCTAAGAGCTCATCCGCCGGCTCGGGGTTGTAATTCTATGATGTTTCAATCGGTCTTTATCGCGAAACTGCTTGGCTAACTTATTTTGCATCGGCTATGTAGCCGACCTTGGCTTTCATGGGATATCTTTGGATGATGTAAATAGATCGGCTGTGTAACCGATCTTTTCTAATTTAAGTCGTTGTGATCCTTTCAACTGCCTCCGATTGTTTATTAGGATCCGATCCAAACGCTAGGGTAGTACATTTTTAAGTACTTTCCGTTAATTGCTTTAGGCAAGACAAATCCATCTAAGGTCTCAATTAGGTACGGATTTCCTCCAATTGGCCGATTTATTTTATAAGGCCCTTCCCATGTTGGAGACCACTTACCAAATCGATTATCTTTAGAGCCGATCGGTAACACGGTTTTCCACACTAAATCGGCTTGGTTGAAGGATTTTGCCACAACCTTCTTATTGTATGATCTGACGACCCTCTCCTTGTTTCTTTTGAGCCGATCTAATGTGATCAGCCTTAACTCAGCTAAATCATCTAAATTGTCCAGCATCGTTTGCTTGTATTCTTCAGTCGGTAGCTTCTCTTGCTTAGATACCCTAATTGAGCCGATGTTGATTTCTATGGGCAAAACGGCCTCTTGTCCATAGACTAACTGAAAAGGTGATAATTTGGTCGACCCATGGTAAGATAGCCGATAAGCCCATAAAGCCTCTGATAATGTTGAATGCCACTTTCTCGGCTCTTCCTCAATTTTTCTTTTTATCAGTTTTATCAGTGTCTTGTTGGATGACTCGGCCTATCCATTGGCCTGAGCATAGTAAGGTGAGGAGTTGAGTAATTTTATCCCGAGACTTTCTGCAAAATCTCTGAACTCTTTAGACATGAAAACAGTTCCTTGATCGGTAGTGATTGTTTGTGGGATTCCGAACCGATGAACAATGTGTTCGTTTATAAAGTCGATTAGTTCCTTGGTAGTTACTTTCTTGAGTGTACAGCTTCAACCCACTTCGACTGGACAAGTGGCAAACGTGGGGCGCTGCTACATGGCGTGATCTGGGCTACACCTACGGTGATCCAACAGCTAAGGTGAGGCTGGTCGGCGGTGACAACTCGCGCGGTGGCGCATGATTGGACATGAGGAAGATGGTGAGCACTATAGTGGAGACGCATCGGTTTTGACCTGGTTCGGTGCGGATCTATGAGCACTCGACTCAACAGACTCAACTGCAGCAGCGGCAATGACGGAGACCCACCGTCGGCGAAGAACGACACAGAAGAAGACGGTGGTGACCTCGCAAACTCCAATGAGCTCATATGGGCGAAAGGTGGTGGCTCAGTCAACAACAAGCGGGGCAATCGAAGCGGCGGGCGACAGCGAACTCAATGCGCACATTAATGTCTTAAATAGGGGTCTAGGCAGGCATTACGAGCACGGATTCCACAACAAAATCGGGCGGCGGCAGCACTCTGGCCGGGATACGCAGCAGCGACACGATGTGATCCCCATCGTACACATGGCATGGATCCAATGGTCCACCACGTGCGAGTTACGGGGCGAGATCTCCACCGCTGGATCAAGATCCAATGATGCGAATCTTAGGGTTAGGGTTTACGGGCGGCGGTTGAAGCGGGCTGGGCTGGCATGGTGGGTTGGACCAGACTGGGCTAGGTTTCGGCCCACTTGGGTTTTAAGCATTTCTAGAATTTTTCCAATTAAAATAATCCAAAGAATCCGAATAATCCAAAATAAATATCAAATTACCCGAAAAATTCCAGAAAATTTTTGAAAATTATTTCAAGGCATTTGGAACTCAAATAAAATATTTTTAACAAAACTTTATTTAAACTTTTAAATACTTTTAGCAAAAGATTCAATTCAAATAAATCCAAATAAATTCTAGAAAAATATTAAAAATAGCAAATGCACAATAAATCCAAGAAAAGTAAATTTTGGGATGTTACAAACACTCTTTGCATGGCTCCTGCTGTAAGAAAAGATTTTTAACTACGGATAAGCTAGTGCAAAGGCATTGGCCACACTCGACAATAGGGGTGAAAAAAAAGAGTTAAACGACATTTGTAAATTCGGCTCAAACTTGTTCCTTAACGAGTCAAGTCGAGACGTGATATGAACTCATTTAGATAACGAGTTAAACGAGTCAACTCGCGAGTTTAACGAGTCCTCTAAATCAGCAAATATAGCTGTATACATGTGAGGCGCAGGATGATAACACATGACATACCATATAGTCTCAACAGCAATTCTCCTCTCATATGACAATGTCGAGTTTAACGAGCCAACTCACAAGTTTAACAAGTCAGCCGAGCTGAGGTTTGACTGTTTGAGCTTGTTAAAATAACGAGACGAGTCGAATCGAGCTAGCTCGTTATCATAATGAGTTTGACCAAGCCGAATCGAGTTGAGTTGGCTCGTTATTCACCCCTACTCGACAGTTTTTAGTTTGTGCCACCAAGAACAGGAGTCGGCCGAACATATGTACCTTCGGTGTATCTTCGCGATGGAAGTTTGGACGGCGATTGGGCAACGGGCTGGCAATCCAGGCATGGGATCAAGCCTTCTAGGCGTTGCTTCAAGACGCACTAGCCTTAGGGATCAGTAGTCTCAGCGCTTGAAGAGCATGCCAAGAAGAGGCGCCAAACCAGCTGCGTACTAATTTACGAGACTTTTTATCATTTATGAGATGTGCTAAAATTTACATTGAAGTAGCAACAAGATATACTAATTTTTGGTATCTCTTGATACTAGTTTAATGTAAATTTTAGTACCTCTAAGGATAATAAAAGGTCTCCTAATTTATACCTCTTGGAACATTTGGACGGAGCTTAATCGAAGAATTTTTCAACATGAGAACCTGATGAGTGATTTGCAGGTAGTGAACAAAAAAAAAAGGATGTGGCCCTGAGGAAAAGGGCGTTTGGAGTAGCTGATGTATCTTAGAGATCAGCCTTTAATCTCCTTTCTTAACCCCGTTTTGGTGGGCTGTTATGTACAAAACTTAAAATGCAAAACTCTGCTCCTGAATTTAATTAAAAAAAAAGTGGAGCTCAGACTAGTTTTTGGACGCATACTTGGTTCCGTACTGCTTCTCTATGTGCTCAACATCACTCTCTTTTTCTTCGTTGCTCTGATCCGGAAGTTGAGATTTCAGAATGTTTCCAGGAAGGTTATTGGCAGATCGATTTCAGGAGGTTCTTAATTCTTAGAGTAGGCGTGGCCATCGTGCAGTGGGCCAGCACAGGCACGATGGGTTGTGGGTCTAGACCGTTGTTTGCACCAAAATTCGGTATATAGTAAAATGAGTTTGAATCGGATAAAAGCGTTCGTATGGAAAGAGATCAGGTGACCGAATCGGAACAAGAATCCGTTTCTAAAGGAAGGAGATCCGATTGAGGCCGATACGGGTAAACACGCCGTACCCATATACAACTCGGATCGGCCAGATGTATTCTAAAAGGAGACAGACGTCAAGCGGCAAAGAATCAATCAATCCAACACAACACATACGTTTTTACAGTTTTCACATCGTTTTAGGGTTTACAAGCATCTTTCTGTAAGTCGACGGAATCAACATAGCTGCGCATCGCCGATTGTTGGTTTTAGCCGGTTTCATCAGGTTCGATCTGCTTTGTTTTGCTGCGACGCCTTCTCAAAGCCGATTTCACCTTGTATCCGGATCAACCGTGAATCGGTTGATCTAGTTATCCCCCTGATCGGCTTTTGGCCGATTAGCGAAAAAGCCGATAAACATCGCTCTATCGGCTTTGATTAATTTACGTATTCTACCTTGTCAATTTCAGGTCAAATTGACTGGCACGCTCTGCAAACTCGGTGTTTGTCTTGTGTGTTCGAGGCTGAAAATCCTGCTTCACATTTTTAGCGCGAACAACCGTGCTATACCGCCACAGCTCAGTTAGCGTCACATGCCGTGTTCCGTATCGGCACAGTTCATCTTCGGCGAGTTCAGATATAGCCCATTGATATGTCGTACTACCTTCGTGCTATGCCGGTCCAGGTTCGTCCATTTGAACTATTGTGAGGAGAGAAAAGGAACCGAAGATGTAGGGAGCTAAGGCAGTGGGCACAAATATTGGAAAATAGAACTATATTTTATCTATCGCTGTAAAAGTCATATCGAGATAATGGTTGATCTCTACTCGTGAATTCCATTGCAACCTGCTCGGCACTCGCAGCCCTTTCTGGCCATCCCCGACTGTTAGTATTTTGCCCTTGAGGCAGTCATATAGATGATTATAGCATGACTATGTTTATGAGTAATAATATGATTATTGGTCCAATGAATGTACATCATTATATTGATCAACAAGTATGTGACTTGTTTATAAAATTCTTTACTTATTGATATAATTCTATGAATATCTCTGACCGGATATCGTCGTATAGGACAACGATGAATAGATTAGCATATGTACTAATCGATGATCATGTTTCATAGATCATGAAATATGGAGATATCATCAGTACATTGTGAATGCATGTTGAAGAATATGGGTTAGATAGACCATAATGGGACATCATGAGAATGTTACATTCTTATGTGTCATCAGTGTATCTCATATAATAATAGATGTATTATCCTTAGATCTGAGATTGTCACATTCTCTACATGTGTAATAGTTTATCTTGAGGTTACCAAATACTATTTCCTAACCGGATAGTTATAAATGTAGCTTTTATGTTTACTATAAAACATGCAAAGAGAAGTGAGCAGTCAAGATGGAATTTATCACTCCAGTGTAATGGAGATATATATCTAGGCCACTCGCGTGATATGACTAAGAAAGTGCATGGCCATACCGTGATTGAGGAGTCAATCACAACTTATTAATATATCACGGACACGGGAGATGGATTGAATTGTCAAAGGATGACATGTTTCTCGCCTTGAGTTCAATCTTCATATAGTTTGGCAAATGGATCATTACATGAGTACTTTTGATAGGTTCTGTCCGATTTGATCATGGTATGTTTGGAGTTGGCATGCCTTGTAAGAGTCGCTACTAACTATTGGATTAGAAAAGAGTTTTTTGAATCCATGTCCAAATGTACATGAACCTGCAGGGTCACACATTTAACGGGTTGGGACACATTAATTCGGATTGAATCCGCAATTAATGGACCTCGTGGGCTGAACGCACTGCTAGGCCCTAGCTTAGGGTTTCAATGTTTGGCTATATAAAGAGAGGAGAACGGTGGGCGTGCAACAGGGATTTTCGTCCAGAACCCTAGCCTCCACCTCTCGTTGCCCCTGCCGAGCGACATGGTGCTTGCACACCGACGCACGGCGTTCCGTCCCCAGACGTGTGGACTGCTATGGTAACGCTGCTGCGACTGCGGCGTGGAGAAGATGAACTACTTCATCAACGCGAGGGCTGCGGCGAGGGAAGGACGATCCACTTCATTAATGCGAGGGCTGTGGCGAGGGAAGGACAATTGACTTCATCAATGCGACGTGGAGAGAACGATCCACTACATTGACGTGCGAAGGATTCTGCAACTACGCGTCTAGTGGTAGTCTGATCTTTGATCCCCTTCTTACGAGTAGCTTTCTGGTTATGCGGTAGAAATATTTTAATTTGTGTTAGTGTAGCATACCGCATATCTCAACACCAACCACCACCAACCTCTCCCCGAGGTCCCTCTCCACTTCCTATTGCTATCCTGAGCCTTGGAGCCAAAAGTTCCACCGCTGTCCACCACTGGCAGCCTCGCCCTAGCCACTGCCCTGTTTTGAGTCACTAACAAACCAACCCCATGTGTCAGTTTTCTTTTAAAAACTGATTTTAAAAATACAGTCACTGACATGTGAGCCCTAGTGGAAATAATGTGGTTTGCAACTTAAACTAGTGTTTAGTTATGAGTCATTGACATGTTGACCCCACCTATCAGTTATTTTCGAAAAATAATAAAACTCTGACATATAGGCCCCACCTGTCAGCCTCTCGAAAAGAAAATTCAATTTCCCTAATTGAGAAATGGGCTTTCAAACTCAATGAGAATACTCCTTCCAACGCATCTGAGATTGCACCTCCCACATCACTCCTTCTTTTTCATTGTAAGTATTTTACAACCGATTTAAATTCAAGTGCTCATAAATTTTGCATACAAACTCCAAATAGCTTTGTTGATACTGAGAGGTTTGAGAAATCACTGCCCTAGATGATCCATACTTTATCGCAAGTTTTGGGGATTATGACAACGATCTATTCTAGAGCTTTAATATAATCGGATGCATGTCGATTTTTAGGTTGAGGCATACTGCTAGACATTGTAAGAACTATATACCGTATGTATATAAGACCTATGTTTTAATATCTATGATATGTTGCGTATGGATGTGATGACAATGTTGTGAATATGTTTACTACCCACTAATCATGAGACTAGTACAGTATATACATGAGGCCCTCGGGTATTCCAGGCCTGGGTGAGGGTCTCGATAGGAGTGGTCCCCATCACCTCCAAAAAATTTAAAAATGCTACAAAATCGCCTATTCAATAGTTCAAATTTGTTGATTGAATTGGTTTTGATGTTAGTGGTTTGAGATTTTAAAACTTTAGAACTATTTGTATTGTGCTTATTAGTAAATTTGAAATATATGTGCTAAATTTACGATGTTGAATTTAGCCCGGGTGATGTTTATTTGTTGATTTTTAAGAGTTGTATGCATGGAATGTACACTCATATTAAAGGTTTTATAGTTTCAGGGGTGTTTGACAGAGCTCCAGCTCCACCAAGTTCGTGGAGTTGGTGGAGCTAGGTATTCCTAGCTTCACCAAATTCATGGAGCTAGAGCTGTAGGTATATTAAAAGTGTTTAGGTGGGTCATCTTGTTTGCATTTTAGAATGAAATTATAAACTTAAGTCGCTTTATTTCAGTCTACAAGTTTCAGTTCTGAGATGGAGCTGGAATCTGAAGCTCTGTCAAGCAGATATTTCGTCTCTGATTGGCGCTAGAACCTGAATATGTGTTGGGAGTTGTAACTTTGGCTTTCTAGTAAAAGCAAGGTGAACATGTTAGATAATAGGCTAATTAACAGTTCCATTCTTGTACTCATTTTTTCACTGCATGAATTATTTGTCACCGCTACGTACGTACGTTGTCCAAGATTAGATACAAATATTCAGTAGCTGGAACTCAAGTTAGGATGTCCGTAACCGAGACCTACGTCACGCATGTTTCAGACACTTCGTTTAAGCTCATGGTATGCCAGTATAATTTAATAAAAAGATTTAGGAGTGTATGGGTATCTTCCGGATGTTTTTGTCTTAAATAACATCTAAATTTTGGACCGTAAAATTAAAAATTCAACTGTTATATCAAATCATAGGATTGGATGTAATTGATACTTCTGAAACTCAACAATGATCCAATGCACCCAGATTTGGGTGATTTCAGCAAACAAAAACATCCGGATGATGTTTATCAAATCCCAAAGATTTTTCAAGCGCAAAAATAACTGGGATAATTTGTCCAAGATTGCATACAAAAGGAGGTCGGCCACCCAAGAATACGGCAATCAAACCATATTAATTTTGACCATTGATATTATCTAAAATATGTAGTTTGGATATATAAAAATAGTAAGTAAATTTGTCATTCAAAATTCTTTTGTAACATTGCACTTTTAAAACTTTTTTTAAAATACAATGAAAAATTTTAGTGATCAATGTGGCATCTTAGAGCATCTCCAGCAGAGCCCCTAAACCAGCCCCTAAACTTTAAAATAGGGAGTGTAGTAAAAAAAACAGATCCAGCAGGGCCCCAACTCAAGCTCCTAAAATTAGGGAGCCCCTAAATTTGCCTCCTCAGCCCCAATTCCTGTGGCCCCAACTCAAGCCCCTAAAATTAGAAGGCCCCTAAATTTGCCTCCTCACCCCAATTCCTGGACACGAGTACAACCCCTATTATTGAAGATAGGGAAATACATGAGAGGCTTCGAAAATTTTATCATGTTTTGAAAATTTTAAATTTAAATTTGAAATATCATGTTTTTAAATTGTAAATGTTAATATGCTTATGTTTTATGTATTACAAATATTTTTGATTGAATTTTAGTGGTGTCAAATGAAGATTATACATAGCGGATATGTCAAAATAGGAGAAAAAGTAAAATAAGGGCTGAGATTTAGGATCATTCTTTGGACTTGTGTTCTGAAAACAGGGCCTCAAAAAATAGGGGGAGCCCCTAAATCCAAAATAGGGACCCTGTTTTAGGGGTCCTTGCTGGAGATGCTCTTAGTGACCCAGTGTATAAAAAAAAGGCATTCTTTTTTTTTTTTTACTAGAACGAGTATAATTGGAGGCAGTAATGATATTAAGGACAAGAGGGACAAGGAAATGAGAGAGAGAGCACTGTGTTACAAGATGAACTAAACGTAATTACCATATCTATGGAAGAGCGAACGATTTGATCTGATATACGCGCCGCTTCGCCCAACAGCTGATTTCTGAATCCACTAGCAACAATTCAGTAATAAATGTCTAAGAGCAGCCCAAAACAGAGAGAAACAATAACAAGCGACTAACCGTTCCAGGAGATTTACAGATCAAAAAAACACCACGAAATTACGCAGGGAAGAACAGAGAGATAGGAAACACAAGAAGCCAACGATGCCACATAGCAGATCAGCGCACAAGAACAGGGCAAAAATACACGTAGGATTCGTGAACAAATATTTCTGAAGCAAATTGAACGTGTACATGAGTAGTTACACCCCGTGATGAATACAAGGTCAAATGGAAGAATTCCGAGTTCACTTCCATGAGATTTACAAGATCCTAGCTAGTAGAAGAGATGATCGTCGTAGTCTTTCAGGGGCACCGTGAGGAAAGCATCATCGATCTGATCATCGTCGAAGTCGTTGAGCACATCAAACGCCTTCTGCAGCTCGTTAGCGGCCGCCGGCTCGGTCTGCATCTCTCCGTACCTCGCCATGAAGTCCCGTAGCGTGGCGGCTGGCTCGTCAGCGGGGGCCTGCTCCTCTGCTCCCGCCGCTGCGGCCGATCCCTCGGCACCTTCGGCCGCTTCTTCTGTCGGAGCAAGCATCAAGTCTTCTTCCAGTGAGCTCGCAAACTGGTCCATGTCGTCGTCAGCTTCGGCTGCAGGGTTCTCCTGGCCAGTTGGAACCGATCCCTCCTCTGTCCCATCGAGCATGTCCTCCAACGAACTCGCAAACTGGTCCATGTCGTCGTCAGCTTCGGCTGCAGGGCTCTGATGGCCAGTTGGACGCGATCCCTCCTCTGTCCCATCGAGCATGTCCTCCAACGAGCTCGCAAACAGGTCCATACCGTCGTCAGCTTCGGCTGCAGGGTTCTCCTGGCCCGTTGGAATCCCACCGAGCAAGTCCTCCAACGAGCTCGCAAACAGGTCCATGCCGTCGTCAGCTTCGGCTGCAGGGTTCTCCTGGCCCGTTGGAACCGATCCAGCCTCTGTCCCACCGAGCATGTCCTCCAACGAGCTCGCAAACAGGTCCATGCCGTCGTCAGCCTCAACTGCGTTCTGACCAGTGAAGCCCTCCTCGATCGGCATCTCGTCGTCTGCTTCGATGATGTTTTCCAGGAAGTTTGCGAAGCCGTCGTCATCTTTAGCCGCGGCAGGGGCCTCCGTGAGTGGGCGATGAGATGCAACCGGCACGCGAGCTGGTGTAGGCCGTGCCACGAACTCTTGCACCACCGGGCAGGTCGGGACGGACGGACGAGGCAGAAACGAAGCAGGCGGCGCAGGCCCTGGCGCCATGACGCGTCGCGGCACCAAGGGAGCCGGCAACGGCGCCTGCCGCTGTGGCGCGAACGCCGTCAGGCAAGCCGGCTGCACCATCGGACGGGTCGGGACAGCGCCTCGCATCCGCTTGGGGCACGGTGGCTCGGCAACGGGCGCTGGCCTCTTGAGCGCGTGCGTGGTCACGGGCTTTGGACGCGGCGCGAGCGTAGGCACCGGCGGCGCTGGTTCTTGAAAAGCGGCGGATTCTCGCCGCGCCGCGGATCCTGGGGCCGCCCTCGGAGACACATATATCTTGCAAAGCACCTGCTCTGCATCGCCGACGACGGCTTCTTCCAAGCAGCAGCGGTACTCCTCCATGAGCCAGTCCGTGTTCGCACCGTCCTTCTTGAAGCGGAAGCTCTTGGTCTCGCCGATCTTGACGCCCGCATGGTTCGTGATCACCTTGGTATTCTGCGATACCCAGGTGCCGGCGCCGGCCGCGCGCGCTCCTGGTGCTGCTCCTTTCTGCCGCTTGCAGAGCGTGAAGAAGAATCGGTCGCCGCTCTCGCTCTTGGGCACGGGACCGAACTTGCCAGCGAGGACCTTGGGCTCACAGCCGTAGACGTCGGCGTGGTGGATGAGCCGGGCGGCGTGGCGCAGTGGCTCGCCGGAGATAAGGCGAGGCAGGTAGTAGGTGACGGCCTGCACTGGGGAAGGGCTGAAGCGGAACCCTAGCTTGAAAAACTCTTTGAGCGCCTGCGCTTCCATATCCATCGGCTTCTTCTCAATTGGCGCGCAAGAGAAGACAAGAAACGGCAGTCGGGTCGGGTCGGGTCGGATCGAATGGATTGAGAGGCGCTGCTTTCTATTTAAAGAGGCAAACGTCCTTCAGCATAGTTAGATTAATAATCGGATTCATGTTCCGACTCGGATTATGGGTTTTATTTTTTTATTTCTCTCTTTTGCTTGGAAAGAACTCCTTTTCCGAGCCTTATAATGTTAAATCGTTTAATTCTTTCCTCTCTTTTTCTGCCAGTCCGACTTAGCGACTTGGAGGTCACTCTTTGCTTTAATTTTGGAAAGAGAGGGTGTTGCCAGGGGTAAGGGGGTATTAGTATTGCAGAAAAACCGATAAACATAGTTCAAATTAATATTCACTTTTAGCTTTTATTCCCTCCAGAGATGTTTTGGACATGAAAACGGTCCTTAAAATACTTATTTGACAACTAATTTCTATTTATAAACATAATGAAATCATAATATTATAAAAATATTTTTTATGACTAATCTACACGCACCATTTTCATATCTAATCTAAATATCTATATAGGCAATACAATATTTGACCGCATGTATATATGTTCGCACTTCACAGCCATCAACAACGTCGGATCGGATCGAATGGATTGCAGACTAACATTAATATATATTACAATATTCGTAAAACTCTCGTATGTTGCTATAAAACCAATATATGTAACCTATGCTATACTACCATGACAAATTTTTGGTAGCGAGAAGTACATGACAAATGATAAAGTATGCCGAATACACATAATTAAAAAGAAACAAATAACAAAACAAAATATCTCATAAACGGGTTTTACCTTTGAGCCCGAGGTGAAGTGACTTGAAGATGTACCGGGTTTTCTTGTAGCATGCTTGCATGCGGATTGTACTCTGATTTTGATAAATGAAATTGTAACTACTTGATTCATAGAAAAAAAATCATAAACAAACCTGAAGCTTCATATCTAATTCAAAAGACAGGATGTCCTTCTAGTTGTACATAATTATCTAGATTTGTTATAACTGAGCAGTTAATAGAAAAATATTTGTTTTATTTATAAATTAAACAATATTAAAGAGCTTCTAAAATGGTATTTAGGCTTCACCACAATTAACTATCTAATTGTAAGTAACATTTGCTAGGGTCCTAAGAAGACGACTATTGCTCAAGTTATTTGATGGACAGGTGGAGTGGATCAAAGCACTGGTAGCTGGGGTCAAAACCAAGGTGGCAACACAACGGGGAAAGTAGGTACTCCGATTGAAAAAAAAATTATAATAGCATTTCTTTTTGGATCAACTGATGATTTGCCATTACCGACTGAAATTGGATTTTAAAATACCCGACTAATATTATTCGTATCCATGTTGATTCCGATCCGTATTTGATCTATATTCGTAACCGATATTATCCTGTATAATTCGTGATTCTATTCAGATTCAGCACTATTCGTATTCGATTCTCAGATTCGATAAAAATACGAATCTGAGATACAATAGGACGATATTCGACCGTATCCGATCCGATCACATCCCTAAGTACAGTATATACATGAGGCCGTCGGGTATTCCAGTCTTGGGTGAGGGTCTCGATAGGAGTGGTCCCCATCACTTCCAAAAAATTGAAAAATCCTACAAGATCGCCTATTCAATAGGTCAAATTTGTTGATTGAATTATTTTTGATTTTAGTGGTTTGAGATTTTAAAACTTTAGAACTATTTGTATTGTGCTTTTTAACAACTTTGAAATATATGTGCTAAATTTACGATGTTGAATTTAGCCCGGGTGATGTTATTTGTTGATTTTTAAGAGTTGTATGCATGGAATGTTGTACACTTATATTAAGAGTTGATTTTTAAGAGTTGACGCTCGCATGGTTGTGATCTCCTTGGTCGCCTGCGACACCCAGGTGCCGGCGCCGGCCGCGCGCGCGCTCCTGGTGCTGCTCCTTTCTGCCGCTTGCAGAGTGTGAAGAAGAATTGGTCGCCGCTCTCGCTCTTGGGCACGGGACCGAACTTGCCAGCGAGGACCTTGGGCTCACAGCCGTAGACGTCGGCGTGGTAGATGAGCCGGGCGGCGTGGTGCAGTGGCTCGCCGGAGATAAGGCGAGGCAGGTAGTACGTGACGGTCTCCATTGGGGAAGGGCTGAAGCGGAACCGTAGCTCGAAAAACTGTTTGAGCACTTCCATATCCTTCGGCTTCTTCTCAATAGGCGCGCAGATCGAAATGGCAGTCGGGTCGGGTCGGGTCGGATCGAATGGATTGAGAGGCGCTGCTGTCTATTTAAAGAGGCAAGCGTCCTTCAGCAAAGTTGGATGAAGAATCGGATTCGGGTTCCGACTTGGACTATGGGTTTTTTTTGTTTTTTTTTTCATTCCTCTCTCTTTTGGAAAGAACTCTGTTTCCGAATCATGTACAGTGGTATAGACGGTAGTTGTCTATAATATACCTCTATGTCATCTACAGATATCACTAAAGATAATTTATAAAATAGATTATCTATATAGTTGTTTGTATAGTATACATAGTATAAAGCTGTCTATGAAATAGTAGATATCATATTTCTCTTTCTTCTCTCTGTCCTCCACATCATCCAAAATTTGATGTGACATATTCTTATAGACAACTAATATGTGCCATTGTACATAATGTTAAAATGTTTAAATCTTTCCTCTTTTTTCGACAGTCCGACTTAGCGCCTTGGGAATTTTTTTAAAATAATATTATTTTAAAAAAGATTTCCGACATTAATACATGGATTTAAAAATTTGCAAGAATAATACATTTTCGCCGAATGGCTTGGTGAATATACTATTTTCACCGAAGGGTCTGGCGAAAATACTATTTTCGCCAAGCCATTCGACGAAAATACGTTGATCCGTGATTTCGAACCGAGTGAAACCGTTACAAACAGTAATTACCCTAATTTCGCCAAGATTTTCGGCAAAAATAATATTTTCGTTACACCGATTGGCGACCATTGTTTTCGCTAAATTATATGGCGAAAATAATAATTTCGCCAAACAAGTTGGCGAGAATAGCAAAGAAAAGAAATAAAGAAAGAAGAAGAAGAAGAAGAAGAAGAAAAGAAATAGCTTAGGCTCTGTTTGGCAGAGCTCCAGATCTCAGCTCCACCTCAGAGCTGAAACTTGTAGACTGAAATAAAGTGACTTTAGTTTATAATTTTATTATAAAATGTAAACAATATGACGCACCTAAACACTCTTACCAACAGCTCCAGCTTCACGAATCTGATGAAGCTAGGAATACCTAGCTCCATCAACTCCACGAATTTGGTGGAGCTGGAGCTCTGCCAAACACCCCCTTAATATAGTCGGATGCATGTCGGTTTTTAGGTTGAGGCATACCGCTAGACATTGTAAGAACTATATACCGTATGTATATAAGACCTATGTTTTAATATCTATGATATGTTGCGTATGGATGTGATGACAATGTTGTGAATATATTTAGTAGCCACTAATCATGAGACTAGTACAGTATATACATGAGGCTATACATGAGGCCCTCGGGTATTCTAGGCCTGGGTGAGTGTCTCGATAGGAGTGGTCCCCATCACCTCCAAAAATTTGAAAAATGCTACAAGATCGCCTATTCAATAGTTTAAATTTGTTGATTGAATTGGTTTTGATGTTAGTGGTTTGAGATTTTAAAACTATTTGTATTGTGCTTTTTAGCGAATTTGAAATATATGTTCTAAATTTACGATGTTGAATTTAGCCCGGGTGATATTTATTTGTTGATTTTTAAGAGTTGTATGCATGGAATGTACACTTAAATTAAAGGTTTTCTAGTTTCGTCTCTGATTGGCGCTAGAGCCTGAATATGTGTTGGGAGTTGTAACTTTGGCTTTCTAATAAAAGCCAGGTGAACATGTTAGATAATAGGCTAATTAACAGTTCCATTCTTCTACTCATTTTTTCACTGCATGAATTATTTGTCACCGCTACGTACGTACGTTGTCCAAGATTAGATACAAATATTCAGTAGCTGGAACTAAAAGTCAGGATGTCCGTAACCCAGACCTACGTCACGCATGTTTCAGACACTTCGTTTAAGCTCATGGTATGCCAGTATAACTAGGCAATGTGGCGCGCTCCGCCGCGCCGCTCTGGTGAGTGCTTTCAGCAACCAACTGACAATAGTTAAGAGGATAGTTTGGAACTAAGGATGGTTGTATTAATTTTGTGTATGTTAATGTGTGTGCTGGTAATTGGAATGGACAAACGGGAATAATAGAAAGCATAAAGTTAACAGTGAGCGGATAGTAAAGGAATGCAAATATTTTTTTGGAATATTTAAACACATATATAAGGTGTGACCTGTAAAAACCAAGCTAAATAAACAGCAAAATATTTATCGTGATCAGTCTGTCTGGCACAAAAGGAAAGGGATATAGCTAGTGGAGCTGTATACGTGAAAGTCTGCGACGTTACAAAATAGATGAAGTGCAGCACTACACACTATACAAATATTGCGTATTTGATTATATATATATATACACACACACATATCATGTAACCAGTACGGGGAATACATTTAGTAGAGTTTTTTGTTAGTGAGGAACACAAAACACTACGGAGTATGACATGATTCCAAGCGCTCGTTCGGTGCGAGTAAAGGCTCCTGCAATGAATTGTTCAGTGTAAGTAAAGACTTGTACAATGAAGAGTGATGTAAACCAACAAAGCAAAATGCGATGAAATAGGAGTGGTGTCATCTGTATGAGAACCTTTCTTTAATCTGAGTTAGTTTCTTCGTGCAGAAATAGTTTTCTTTTAACCAAAGCTTTTATGTTGGTGATGCTGGAAGTGTTTGTCATAACAAAATAAATACGTCAATATTATACTATAAATGATTGTAATAGAAATAAAAAGCTGGCTGTTTATAGAAGCATAACCTTGTATCGCTTTCAGGAATGGGCAGATCAGAATGCCTGATGGACAACGTCTGTTTCAGTGTAGGTTCTGGCTCCTGTACTCTCTGTAAGGCAGAGAAATGAGGTCTGATGTAAAATTGACTCTGTAGATTTATAAATAAAAGATGGTCATTAAATGATCTGGGTTACTAACATGTGGTGACGGCGGTGTTTTTTCAAGTGCAACAGTAGGCGCCGTGGTGTCTTTCTGTCATCATATTTATATATACAATAAGGAAACGAGATGTTTTAAAGGTGAATTACTAAAGACTGTCTTGAGTAATGAAACTGTAGGCGCCTGTCAACAACATTAGGCGCCTGTAAGACTGTTGTTGATAGGTAAAGATAAACATCATTGTAAGTGAACAACTGTCTTACAGGCATGCCATATGAAATTATGTAACCAGTGCAAGGAAAAGATGCATAAAAAAGAGGAGGTCCATCCGTGTACAGTAGTGAAACACAAGGACCAATCCTGAAAAACCACTCCTCCCTACCTACGGAGTTTGACAAAGCCATCAATTGGGTCAAAGCAGAAAGAAATGTTGCATGATCAAGTCAAACAAAATGGAAAAAAGGAAGGTGATCTATGCCCAATTTCTTGAGTTTTTGGGAGTAAAGTAAGAAGAACAGCTCAATTTGAAGGTTAGACGCGTACCAAAGAGCTCGATCAGCTATTCTGGTTGATGCCACTCGATAGGAAACAGATTTCCCGAAGACTTCAAGCCTTCCGTCTAATCTCGCTCCTTGATTCAATACTTCGCCTTTCATTTCTGGTGCTTGAAATGCAGGGAATTGGCTTTCCGGATTTTTCCACATCAAGAGGAAAGTCCCACTCCCAAAACTTTAGTCTTATAACAGGAAGTACCCTGAAAAGCATCAACTCGAATTATTATATTATGATGATTGAGATCACCTTCTGGGTTTTTCGATTGTCTACATTTGACGAAACCTCTACTTGAAATAGTCTCCATTCCTTGAAATAGTCTTAAATCAAGTTATGTTTCTGGTTTGCCACCAACTTTGATCAGTTCAGAAACTATTGGGCTAGAGCAAGGTTTTTGATAGCAATGTGTATGATAAAATTGTTTCCCTAGAGACATAAACACGGCATTGGGAGTACATAAAATTTCTTTGTTTTGGAGAGTATCGGATAGATAAATTCTTGTAGGGGAGCTAGGAAGGTGGATTTACCATAACATCATGTGGGTTAAGATTAGATATCTATTGAACTGTAGTTGGTATAGGTTTTTCCTGTACCACCGGCTGGCCAATCCATCTAATTTCATATGGCACGCCTGTAAGACTGTTGTTGACAGGTAAAGATAAACATGAGTAAGATGAAGGATCATATGAGTAATTGTTATAACAGGAGAGTATAATGAAGTAAGGAATAGTTCATAGAGCAAAGTAATGTTATGAAATAGTATGGAACAGTGAAATAAAAACTATCTGTATCTGTAAGTAATAGATTTTGAAACTGATCTGATACTATACCTATTTTGCAAATCAGCTACCTCTGGAAGCATAGCATTAGTATACCATTTGAAGATAGTACTTCCTTAAGGGAGAGTTGACCTGTAAATTAGGAATAATTAATTTACTATGAAGAGTAGAGTTGAGATGTATAAGAACAAATAGGTATTTCAACTGTAAACAATTACATAGAATAGATTGACAAGTGTAGGGCAAGGATTAGAAGTTACCACTATACAGTTTAGTTATCAGCCTGACTAATAAAAGAACGATCGGTTCTCGTTGCGATTGATTTTGGATGGTATCAGCTTGAAATCGGATTGCTTGTGGGCCCCACATTGTGATCTCGGCGCTTTCTCTTTTAGACAAAGATCTCATTAGTGTATGAGCAGACAATAAGCAAGGAATGAATACATAACCAATCCTAAATTACAGAAACAAGGAGAAATGAATTTTCACAGCATGGGCGGAGAAATTTCAGAAACTTTGGGATAGACGTCATTGAGCTTATGGCCGAATGAATTTTTTGGCTGTTATGGACCAATTTCAGTGGCAGGAAAAGAAGTTAGAGCAGCAAGTGGCAGCATTTATCAACACTTCATCAGATAGATGTAACAATACGGGCCAGAAGAACTAAATTCCATCGGTATCAGATTGTCAGCACCTGCAACCACCACAGGGATCAATTGCAGACTGTGCAAATCATGTAGTATAATTAAATACTGATGTTGAAGTCACAAAACAGCATAATCAGCAACAACAACATGAAAGAAAGAAAAAAGAATGTGACCTATCTAAAAGTAGAAAAGAAAATAAATATATGTTATTTGTAGAATGTGTAGCCAACTTGGGCGTAATGCCAAGTTACAGACAGGATACAAAAGAAGAAAACCTCAAACCTGAATTCACATACGATGGCCAAACGTAAGAAGAACTAAGAACCAAACACATTAGGAAAAGTAAAAACGCAGATCAAATCAAGTAACATGAGATTTTGATTCCACTTTAGATGCCAGAGAGAGGCTGACCAGATCGTCGTCCCTCTTCTTCCCCTTGGACTTGGCAGCCGGCGGTGCGGGCTCCGAGTGCGCGGCTGGGGGAGGTTGGGTTCTTGTGGACTTATAAAGAGTTTAGGTTGGGGTGGAAGGGAGGAGATGGTTTTAGAAGGAATCGACCTTAGCACTGGTGGCGTTTGAGCATGGCCAGTTGCAGCATCGCCCAGGCTGGCTTAGGCGACGCGAAGGGAATGAGGGGTGGACGGGGGATTTGATGGCGCTGCCGACCTCCCTTCGCTCAGCCGCGCCCAGCCTCTGCACGTCCACCAGCCCGTGCCCCCTCGACGATGAAGAAGGCATAGCGGCACGTCCGGATCTGAGGTAAGACTCTTACCGCAAGAGTGGCGCGTCCGGATCTGGGGCAAGAACACGAGGACACCTCTGGATCCGGGGCAGATCGAGGAACGCCACTGCATTGCGGTTGGATCCGGGCCCCCGTGTTCGGCAGAACGGGAAAGGGAACGGGCGGTGGGCGACCGCAGAGGAAACATGGCTTGAAGGGCAGCGGGCAGGAAGCGCGATGGGTGAGGGCAAGGGCGGTGCTGCTGCCTCCTCAAAAAATCAAGGGCAGGCAAGAGCGAAAGAAGAAGCGAACAAGGAGCCACCGAGAGGATCGGCGATGCGGGTAGGCAGAGAGCGGGAGGGAGAAAGGGAGCGCCGCCTCGAGGACTCCGCGAGCGCCGATTCCTTGGCGATGAAAGAACCTGTGCTGGGAGACGCATGGACGACCGGATCGGCAGACACCTGCACCGAGGGCTCCGTCGCAATTACAGAAAACGCAAGGGCTTCACCGCTCAAAGCGCTGTCGTGGATGCCGTCGGAGGCCGGCAATTTCTCCCCTCATAATAGAGTTAATATTTAATAAAAAGATTTAGGAGGGCATGGGCATCTCCCGCATGTTTTTGTCTTAAATAACATCCAAATTTTAGACCGTAAGATTAAAAATTCAACCGTTATATCAAATCATAAGATCGGATGTAATTGATACTTCGGCCTACATGCCGAAGCCGACGCATTGTCCAGAGGGCATGTGCGAAGCTCCAGTGGTGGTCGCGCCTGCCCGTAGTCTAAAGGGCTGTAACGCGGTGGTGGTTGACGCTCGCGGGGAGGCAACGCATACCCGTAGGAGGTGTCGTAGTCCTACTGCGCCAGCTGCGTCGGTGGAGGGGGATGCGTGAACTGCGTCGGTGGAGGGGGATGCATGAACTATGCACCAGTGAAGTACTAGTCCGACCAGAAGTTAGTCTTGACGTACCCCGAGGAGTGCGGTGACTGCGTGTACTGTCCTCCAGCGTAGCCTGCATGTTCGGGTAATAACTTTCAATTATAGTTAGGTGATACCTATATGAAACGTGAGTAGCTCGACTTACCTAGTGGGACCGCGTGGCGGCTGCCATCTGGACCCCTAGCGACTTCTGGCCCTAGAGGCAAGGGGGTGTGGAAGCTGGACTCCGCGCCCACTGTGTGAGGAGGAGCTAGGGTCGGCACACGTGGCGTCCTGGACGAGGTGGCACGATCAGTAGCGTCGACATGCCGACAAGAACCGAGCTCCACGATCCTACGAGTGGTGTCCACCACGCGTGTCCACAACTCTCTTGCCTCCTCCATCGTGAAAGTGACTCCGTCACTTAGCCTGGACAAGATGCTACTGCCGTGCTCGTGTAGGTCCCTAGCGTGGTCCACCTATCACGTACGGCAAAAGGATATGCACATGGACATAGCGCAGGGAATACATAATGTAATATACAAAATAAGACTTACCATGGCGTGCATGGCCGCTCCTGCCTGGCCTGGGTACTAGTCAGACACGCTAGGAGCATAGGCGTGGGTCAGAGGCTCCTGTACAAGTAGGAGATGGGCACGTGTCCGGGGCACGTACCAAGCAAGGTACTGCTGGTAGGACGAGCAATCGTAAGGAATGTCCTTGTTGACGACATCGCCTTGCGCCCCATCCCACTGCGCGAGCCATGGCTCCATCCTATGTACCAAGGTCGGCAGGGTCTTCTGAGGTCCCTGCGTGGAGAACCTGAAAAGAAATCCAAATTATTAGACATATGATATAAGTACTTAACATATTCTTGGTCGAATAATGCACGTGTGTACTCCCTGTGGCACACGATTCCCCCAGGGAACAGGGACTAGCTGGCGAAGGCCAAACTGTCTGAGGACTCGGTGCGGTGCGTAGTCTTCCACAAAGATGTTGAGGACGATCTTCCTCCTCATAAGCCAGTAAGCTTGGTCCCTATAGCAAAGCACCGAGAGCCCACCTGGCGCGGCTCTCTCCACGACACGACGCTCGCTGTAAGGGTCCCAGATAACCTGGTCTGCGTACAGGTGGTCGAATGCCTCCTTGAAGGAGTGGTACACCGCACGTACCTGCAGTCCTGCCCACTGTGGCTGCAACACAAAAAAATATGTGTAAGCACATGCGATTGCAATTTAAAAATCATAAATGCAATACAAGAAAATATGTACTCGTCGTCGAGTCCAGAGCGAGCCCGGCCCATGGTCGGGTGGTCGATCTCGTCACCTCCGTACATGTCGGCGGTGTTGTGTCGCGGGTCCACAAAGGGTCGACCCACAGGGAAGCGCTCGAACAACCATGGCTGAAAAAGAAGAGGCATCCCAGCTAGATTAGCGGTCTTGCTTTTCTTCACGCACGCGTCACAAAGTGCGCGGTACGTGGCAGCAAGAACCGCCGAACCCCAGGACACCTGCGAGACATGGTTCGGCTCAGCATCAACTATATCCCGTGCATAGGCTATCTACCGCGCGTCGACGCCAGCTGCCGTGAGTCATCGTGAACATGACCATCCCGAACAACCAAAAACAGGTAGCTAGGCCTCCAAGTGCCGTGCCACCTGGTACTCCGTGGGGTCCGCCGCCATCCGCTGAACCTGTGGCGATTAACATATGGTAACATGAGGTTACGCTTACAAAAAAATAGAATAAAAAATACATGTACAAGCACTAACCTCAAACTAGGTCAACCACCTCCTCGATGGCCCGTTCCTCTTCCCGGCAGGTATCGCTCGGTTTGTCTCCACCACTCCGATGAACCTCTCCTACAAGTTGTCCACCCACCCCGCAGGAGTCACCGAGGGTCCGATCGGTGCCCCAGCGATCGGCAACCCTGTAAGCATGGCGACGTCCTGCAGGGTCACCGTGACCTGACCAGGTGAAAAGTGTGTGTCTCAGGCCTCCAACGGTCGACCAAACAGAACAGCAGGCACCGGTCGAACGAAAAATGGTGTGATCGCTCCGGACCATCCTCTCCCCCCGCCTGGTCCTCGCCCACAACCGCGTCCTTAGTTGAGCCCTCAACCATGCGCACGAGAGGAAGTAACCCAGCACGTGCCAACCTATCGATAGCAAAACAGTTGCGTTATTAAAAAACTAGTTACATAAAATGCATACGTACCAAGCAACGAAACATGTGACTGTAGTGGAACTCACCTGGTGTAGAAGCATGGGTGGATCTGCCATGCCTTGTTAGGCACACGGATCCACAGTAGTGGCACCTTCTCAATGCCCTCTGTTATGTGTACAAACGCACGGTGCCGTCGGTCCAAGGAAGAGTCTAGAAGTGACTCGGGGTGCTCCATCCCTGCAACTAAACAGGAGGACAACAGGGTTATTAATGTAAAACATAAGACTGAACGGTTCAACATAAATAACCAAATGACATACCATATGATAAGATGATACGTAGTACACAATACAGTACATATGACATAATTCAATACATAGACATGTTCGAAGGTCCCACATATGACAAAGTGATCCACATTGCACAATTCAATAAATATTACATCATTTGATACGTAAACTTGATAAAAGGTCCATCATACCTGCAAACACATAACATATGATAAAATGATACATACTACATAATTCAATACGTAACACTACGGGCATTGCGTTGCCTTGTGCCCATACTCACCGCACTTAGAACACCTTCTAACAGGGCCACCCACTTTAGATTCATCTATGTCATTACGAATGCTCCTAGACTGTAGACGACCAGCCTTCCCTTCCGCACACAGCCGCAAGTTTGCATCCGGTAGACATATGCGCTCATTTCTGTTAATGACAGTGAAATCACCGTGTGCACAGAAACCACGGAACTCACCAGACCAGGTATTGATAACACGATCCTTCAAGTATAAAGGGGACACGTATTGCGACGTATTCATCCCAATTTGCCCGCAAGCAGCGATCACATGTGAGCAGGGAATATGAAGAAGTCTTGGCTTGTTGCAGATGCATTCACACCATCCAGTGGCCCCTTGGCCTAGGTTAACCTCGTGTGTAATAACCGCTGTGTCGGTTCCCAATCCCCCTTTGCACCGGAGAGTCACTTCGAAGAGGTACTCAGTGATTCCAAAGCTACGCACCATATGCTGCTGATCTTTACTGGTTTGTTCCTCCATGTAGGCCATCATCCGTCCACAATACGACGTTTGCATTATCGTTGCATGAAGAATAGCCTCCGCATGTCGTTTCTGGAAGTAGCCAACGATGCCATGCAACATGCCTTCCAGGATGGCCACAAGTGGTAGCAGACGTAGGCCTCTGATGACCCAATTGTAAACCTCAGCTATATTTGTTGTCATCACACCAAACCTGTTGAAACATATCAGCTAGTACAACAACTCTAATTGTTCAACCGTCGCAAATATGTTAATGTAATGTACTAACCTGACGCCTCCAGTGTCATGCAGCAAAGCCCACTTCTCCAACGGCTCTGTCTCAATCCAGTGCGAGAAACACTTAATGTTCCTTGACGATCGTCTCCTCATATTAGGAGGGTCGAGCGCCCCAAGGGGTGATAGCCTTTTCGGTGGGCAATCGTTCGGCGTTGGCGGTTGCTTCTTCAGTTCTTCAATCTGTGCGGTAGTGTGCTTGTCCAACTCGGCCAGTATCGCGTTGAACTTGTGTGCCTGATTTTGCTTGCATAACCTCTTAAAAAGGTTCATGAGTTTCTTATTCTTAAACTGCCTGAAAAAATTTGCTCCCAAATGTCTTATGCACCACCTGTTCTGCATGTCACGCCATGGAAAAGGCTCATCAAGGTCCTCCTACAGAGTCTTAATTGCCGAAATGATACCTTTATGATGATTATGAATGATGCACACAATGGGCCGATCACCAACTACCTCGAACTTCAAATGTTTGAAAAATCATAGCCAACTATCCCGGTTCTCACCCTCAACAAATGCAAAGGCTAATGGAAGTATGTGGTTGTTCGCATCAACTGCAATGGCCGTTAGAATCTGCCCCTTGTATTTCCCGGTCAAAAATGTACCATCGACACATAGCAATGGACGGCAGTACCGAAATGACGCAATGCAAGGACCTAATGAAAAAAACAGCATGGTGAAATATTGAGATCCCATTACCATCTGCTTCACTTTCTTCGAAAGCGGTGTACGTGCCAGCATTGGTTTCCTTCAAGACATCAAGCACATGAGGTAGGTTACAATACGAAGTCTCGTATGTACCAAACCTCTTCTCTAATGCCTTTTTCTTCGCACGCCAGGCCATCGAGCAGCTTATCTAGTATTTAAATGTTCTGAACATTGCGTTTTGAATATAAAAACACTCAATGTCCCTCTTCTCGATGATTTCATTAAACATCACGCTAGCGATTACAGCTGCATTCAAGTTGCGGTGTTTCACCAGAACATTTTCTAGCCTGCATGTGTGCCCCTCTACTCGTGATGCAATCCAAAATGTCTCGCACTTCGGCCTGTATGCATGAACTCGGAATTGACATCCTTCGGTTCTGCACTTCACGGTGTATCTATCTGGCGTGGACAAAACAACTCGGAACTCTCTTTGCTGCGATAGTGCCCACAGCCTCACTGCCAACTTCAACTCTGAATTGTTTGCGAAAAGTTGATTCAGCTGAATGGCATTGGTACCGTGCTCCCAATGTGACTCAAGGCCCCACAAAACTTCCATAGCAGCTTTGTTTTTCCAGTTCCACTCGTCGAGAATTGGTACATCCGTTGCCCCAGTACTACCATGCACTTCATCATCATCACCTGCCCCCCTTCCTCATCTTCGTCACTGTTATCATCACACTCCAGCATTTCAACTTCATCTTGCATCGCCGTACGGTACTCCAACTCCAATTGGTCAACAAGTTGCTGCATCTCCTCCCCTTCATCGACCAGACCTTCTGCATTTACTGTATCCCTATTATCATCCTCTGCTGCTACTTCAACCGGCACCGCTGCCTGCACTTGTTCGGCTGTAGCCGATGTGCTGCTTTCGCCCACACCGCTAATATTTACATCTTCTCTAGGACAAGCCTGCACCAGCATTACACATTCAAGGCTAGATCCCTTGCACCATCTTAACCATTTCTGCCACAAGCATGTCCGATCTACTTTCTTCAACTCCCACACAGCCGGGTCACCCTTACTACGTGTGAATACGATTTGGATGGTAACAGAGTAAATACTTGGATCCAGGGGAAAAAATTAGGTCAACCAAAGTTTTATATCACGGATGCTAACTCTATCAGGGAATAAGTGTTCCGCCATGGTGACTGCAAAACTGCTCAAATCAACACCATTCTGCCTAGTTTTTATTTCATCATCGCCATAATATACTCTAAATTTCACTGCGTCTGACATTACTGCGGTGACATAAACAAAATTAATTTTTAGATCACCACTGCCGTGACATTACTAACGTTTGATATCACTAACAAAACAAAATTAAGTCTTAACCTAAATTAAATAGCCCTAATTAACTAATTAAATAGCTCCAATATCGCTAACCTAAAATAGATCCAGTAATTAACAAGAATACTATCTAAAGCTAACTAATTATCTAAAATTGCATCAATATCTAGTATCGCTAATATTGCATCAATATCTAGTATCGCTAAAATTACATCAAGATCTAGTATCGCTAATATTGAATCAATATCTAAAATCAATAATATTGCATCGATAATATTCCATCAATATCTAAAATCTCTAATATTGCATCGATGTCTAATATCTCTAATATTGCATCAATACCTAAAATCTCTAATATTGCATAAATATCTAAAATTTCTAATATTTCATCAATATCTAATATTTAACTAAATTAACAATCATCATAAAAATTAAATAACGAAATTTCGAAATAATATTTTTACCTCTTTTTCTTCTTCTTCTTCCTCCCTCCTTCCCTCCCTCCCTCCCTCTCTCTCTCTCTCTCTCTCTCTCCTCCTCCTCTTCTCCAGAACGCCCTCCCCTCCCTCTCTCTCGCGTGGGCGCACTCTCCCTCTCTCCCTCCCGAGCGCGCGCTCTCCCTCTCTTCCTCTCCCTCTCCCTCTCGCCCTCTCGCTTTTCCGTCGCCGGAGGCCGTTCGCTCGCTTCCGCTCGGGAAAATGAAACAATGGCGTTCGGCCAGATCTGTAATTGGCTATTTTCGCCAAATGGTGTGGCGAAAATCACGTATTTTCGCCAAGCAGTGTGGCGAAAATAGTAATCGTCAAATAGTGTGGCGAAAATAGTAATTTTTGCTGTAGAGTTTGGCGAAAATAGGCTGATATTCATATTTATTGTTTGACACGATTCCAAATGGTGGATTAACGTATTTTCGTCACATGGTTCGGCAAAAATAGTATTTTCGTCACACAGGTCGGCGAAAATAGTATTTTCACCACACGCTTCAGCGAAAATACTATATTCGCCAACCCATTCGGTGAAAATGTATTATTCTTACAATTTTTTAAATCCACGTATTAATGTCGGAAATCTTTATTAAAATAATATTATTTTAAAAAAAATCGCGCCTTGGTGGTCATTTTTTGCTTAAATTTTGGAAATGAGAGAGAGGGCGTTGCCAGGGTAAGGGGGTGTTAGTAGTGCAGAAAAACCGATAAACATAATTCAAATTAATATTCACTTTTAACTTTTATTCCCTCCAGATGTTTTGGACATGGAAATGGTCCTCAAAATATTAATTTGACATATAAATTCTATTTATAAACATAATGAAATCATAATATTATAAAAATATTTTTCATGACCAATCTTCATGTATCATTTTCATGTCTAATCTAAATATCTATATAGCCAATACAATGTTTGACTCAATGTATACCAAAACACAACTCTTTTGTTTTTGCGGGAATATCTGATTAATATACAATATTGTGATCTAGGCCCGCCAAACTTAGGGCATATTTTTTTTTTCCTTTTTTCTCCAACCAATGTCGGAATTTCTATTCACTCGAAGCAAACTTGGAGCATTATTTTAAAATTGTTTTAATAAAACAATGCTAAATAGATTTTTCCTTCATCATATTTCAACCCAAACTACAAAACAAAAATGGACAGTGAGCGCTGACTGTTAGGCATGTAACAAAGCTCAGGTTTGACGAGCTATTCAAGCTGGCTTTGAACTTGGCTCGATTAGGCTCGAATACATCGGTATATCTTAACTAATAAAAGAAATAGAGAATGGATCGAATGTACATCCGTATATCTCGACTCGATTAGGCTCGAATACATCGGGTCGAATGGATTGCAAGATTGGGAGGCGCTGCTATATTCTACTTAAAGCGAAGCGTATACGCGTACTTGAGCAAAGGTTGGATTAGAAATAGGATACGGACTTCGGAGTCCATGGGTTTTTTAAAATTTCTCTGGAAAGAACTCTTTCTTTTTCTGTGAGTCGGACTAACATTAATATATTATAATATTCGTAAAGCTCTCCTACGTTGCTACAAAACCAATATATGTAACCTATGTTATACTACCATGACAATTTTTTGGTAGTGAGAAGTACATGACAAATGATAAAGTATACCGAATACACATAATTAAAAGGAAACAAATAACAAAACAAAATATCTCATAAACAGGGTTTTACCTTTGAGTCCAAGGTGAAGTGACTCTGTTCGCGCTAAAAACGTGAAGTAGGGTCTTTAGCCTCGAACACACAAGACAAACACCGGGTTTGCAGAGCGTGCCAGTCAATTTGACCTGAAATTGATAAGGTAGAATTTGTAAATTAATCAAAGCCGATAGAGCAATGTTTATCGGCTTCGCTAGTCGGTGAAAACCGATTAGGGAATAACTAGATCAACCGATTCACGGCTAATCCGGATACAAGGTGAAATCGGCTTTGAGAAGGCGTCTGCAGCAAGAAACAAAGCAGATCAAACCTGACGAAATCGGCTAAAACCAACAATCGGCGATCGCAACTTTGTTGATTCCGTCGACTTACAGAAAGGTGTTTGTAAACCCTAAAACAATGTAAAAACTGTAAAAAGTAGATGTTGTGTTGGATTGATTGCCTCTTCTTTGCGCCCAGGGCTTCCCTTTTATAATGTCCTTGCCTATCCGAGTCACGCATGGATACGGTGTTTTTTGCCCATACTGGACTCTGATCCGATTTCCTTTCCTTATCCAAAACGGATTCTACCCGATCCGTTTGATGCCAGTTTACCCTTTCCAAAACATTCTTCTAACCGATTTTACAGAGGACACCAAATTTTGGTGCAAACATATGCCCCCCGTTTTTGGGAGATAACTTCGTTATCTTTCAAAAATTCAGTCGGCTTTCGACCGGTGTCGACTTATAGCACAATCTTTCTTGGGAACCACCCATTAACTGCGCTGCGATAATCTCGGTGCGGTTTTAATGCAATAACTGCTCCCGCCTGTTCGCCTCTTTTCACCACGGTATAAATAGGGGGTCCCTCCATGGTCATTTTCACGCTTGTGTGTTCTCGTTCACTCCGAAATCGCCTTCTCCTTCAAGCTCTCATCCTCTTCTTCTTGCATCGGCTGAAATGGACGCTTCCCAGGTACTCATTCCCATCCCAAATAGTGACCAACAGTATTTTCTAGGTCCTATAGGAACCATAGAAGCCGATACTGTTATTGGAGACGAGGTTCTTAGACTCCCCTTGTCGGCTCCTGGTTATAACATAAAGGAATGGAGCAAGAGTTTTAGCGCTTGGCCGACAGCTCTCAAGGGCTGGAGGTCTTGGTATATTAGAGTATCAGCCCAAAAAAGGATGGAGTGGGAAAGAATGGGTATCGCTGAGAGTCTTCCCATGTCTTTAGCCACCCCAGAACCCAATGAACCCTTGGTGGCTGCTGCTTGCTATTTTTGGTCAGATTCTTTCAATGCCTTCTTTTTCCCAATTGGTCCTATCGGCCCCACCCTCCTAGATATGGCTGAGTTGTGCTACCTTAGGCCTGACGGAGACCAAATATCGGCTTTTAGTGGAAAACCTCGGTACAAATTGGTTTGAAAAAAGGGGGAAGGCTGGTCCAAATACATCCAAAATAACAACAAGGTAACCGGTCCTGTATCGGATGAAGAACATATTGCTTTCCTCAACCTATGGCTAGACCGATTCCTTTTTTGCGGTGCTTCCTTAGGGCCAACCCAAGTATACCAATTTATGGCAGAGCAATTAGTGGTGGGTCGTCGGCTAGCCTTAGGGAAATCTTTGTTGGGGGCCGTCTATCATACGATGTATGTCATCCGAAGTCGGCTTTTTACCGGCAACGGTTCTTATGTCATCGGCAATATTGGGGGTCCACTTTGGTTTATCCAGATCTGGCTCTATTGCGTCTTTGGTTGCCTTATCATCCCAGACCCTTCGGAAGAATCGGCTTTCCCAATGGAAGACTACCCTGAGGGCGCAACCCCTAGATTCCAGCCTAGCCGATCTTCGGGCGAGAAATTTATCATGTGTTCGTCCGATGAGCCAAAAATCTCCCCGGCTGGTTTTCATAAGTATCTATCCTTCTTTTTGAATCTCAACCAATCTTCTTTCAACCGTCGAGATTTCTTTACGTACAACCAATTAGCCGATCTCCCATGGCCCTCTTTTCTCCATTTGAACTCCGATAGCTCTCTAATGCCCCAGTCTACTCTTGATCTTCTTCCTCTGTTGATCTCTCCTTGCATTCTCCATGTCGGCTTGAGTACTCGCAATAGAACCTTTCAGCCGACCTATGAGTTCTACCATCCCTCCGTGTACGCACGCCAACTGGGTTTTGGACAAGTGATTCCTTGCTTCCCCTTACTTGCCATGATTAAGCCACGAAACAAAGTCACTAATGCTACTGCGGCGGAGCTTGTTATTGAACTAGCCGATGGGCTCCATGTGGTGGATTTCCCTTTCCTCGTGTTGAACACACATCGGTCGGGCCAGTTTACTTCATGGTGGGCCGCCATAGCTGAGTCGCTCTTGCGGGGACGGACTATTCAGGACGTCCTGTCCTCCTTTCTCCCTGGCTTTCAAGAGCCGACGGAAGCCACCACTGGGTCTAGCTCGAGTTCAGGCTATGCTAATTCGTCTTTAGAGGTACTTTGTTCTTGATATTCCTGTCAAAATAAGGTTTTCATCGGTTTTAACTATGTCTTTTTGTTCTACAGACTAGCAAGAGGTCGGCCCCAGCACAAACCGCATCAGCTGATGACAGTGCAAAACGGCAAAGGATGTCGGCCCCTCTTGCTGGTTTCTCCTCCGGCACGCTGGGAGTTAACAACCCATCATAATCAGATCTCGCCGAACGGCGTACTGAGAGTATATCCAGCTCTTAGTATTGTTAAAAACTCTTTTTCTGTCGACTAACCCCAATATTTGCCATTTTTAGAGAAGAAAAGGAAGGGCCACAGGGTCGTTATCAAACGGTCTTCTAAACCTGCTGGGCGCGATGCGGCGTCATCTCCGACTGGATCGGACACCGCGGTTGGTTTTCTCATTTGATGTCGGCTTCTGTTAGGGAAAATGCGCTCAACATAGGAATTTTCCTTCCAGGAAACTCCTACCTTGCCGGCGGTTGATGCCGACGCTCAAAGGGCTGCAGCAACTGTCCCTCCTCCGTCGGCTTTCGAACCTGTTCTATCTCCAGGCCCCCTTGTTGCCCCTTTGCAACTCCCGTTACTCGCCGCTCCAGCCGTTCCCATAATTCCAGCTGCTGAGGCCGCACTTTCTCCGATGCCTGCGGCAGACCCTGTCGACCTCCTGGGCTTTAGCCTGGATGAACTGAGTGATCCTGAAGTCTTGGCCACGGATGACTACCCAGCCGACGTTCAGCGAATCATTAGTGCTGCTGCGGGAGTATCGGCTACCGTGACTTCTGTGCCTGGAATGCAGGAGAGGCTTAACCACCTGTTTAATGAAGTCATGCAGCCCGAAGCCTAGCTCCTGGCTAATACGCAGTCATTGAGGACAGCCATGGCAGCGGTTGAAGCCGACCTCCCCCCAGAAGTAATGCAAGCCCTCTTGGATGTTTGTCATTTGGACTCTCAAAGGGAGGTAATTGCGACTGCAAGGACCAGACTAGCCCAGCGGACAGCGCAGAAAGCAGATCAGGACGCCTTGGACAGGATGGTGGTCGATACAAAGGCCAAAAAACAACAATACGATGAAGGCATCTCTAACTTCAAATTGGCTAAGACAAAACAGAGCGAGTTGACCTCTACCAAGAAATCTCTTGAGGAGCAACTAGCCAGAGTGACTCAACAATTAGCCGATATTGAGCTGTCTCTCACTACATCGGCTTCATCATTGTCTTCCCAGAAACGCGTCCTTGGTGATATGGTGGCTGCGGTGAAGAGTCAATCGGCCAAGATCAAAGACATCACTGGGAGCGCAACCGAAGATCAGAGGGTGGTCGACAACGTTCAAAAAACTATCGCTAAAGCTGCGGGGGCACTTTCAGGCCTAAGAGCTCATCTGCCCGGCTCGGGATTGTAATTCTATGATGTTTCAATCGGTCTTTATCGCGAAACTGCTTGGCTAACTTATTTTGCATCAGCTATGTAGCCGACCTTGGCTTTCATGGGATATCTTTGGATGATGTAAATAGATCGGCTGTGTAACCGATCTTTTCTAATTTAAGTCGTTGTGATCCTTTCAACTGCCTCCGATTGTTTATTAGGATCTGATCCAAACGCTAGGGTAGTACATTTTTAAGTACTTTCCGTTAATTGCTTTAGGCAAGACAAATCCATCTAAGGTCTCAATTAGGTACGGATTTCTGCCAATTGGCCGATTTATTTTATAAGGCCCTTCCCATGTTGGAGACCACTTACCAAATCGATTATCTTTAGAGCCGATCGGTAACACGGTTTTCCACACTAAATCGGCTTGGTTGAAGGACTTTGCCACAACCTTCTTATTGTATGATCTGACGAACCTCTCCTTGTTTCTTTTGAGCCGATCTAATGTGATCAGCCTTAACTCAGCTAAATCATCTAAATTGTCTAGCATCGTTTGCTTGTACTCTTCAGTCGGTAGCTTCTCTTGCTTAGATACCCTAATTGAGCCGATGTTGATTTCTATGGCAAAACGGCCTCTTGTCCATAGACTAACTGAAAAGGTGATAATTTGGTCGACCCATGGTAAGATAGCCGATAAGCCCATAAAGCCTCTGATAATGTTGAATGCCACTTTCTCGGCTCTTCCTCAATTTTTCTTTTTATCAGTTTTATCAGTGTCTTGTTGGATGACTCGGCCTGTCCATTGGCCTGAGCATAGTAAGGTGAGGAGTTGAGTAATTTTATCCCGAAACTTTCTGCGAAATCTCTGAACTCTTTAGACATGAAAACAGTTCCTTGATCGGTAGCGATTGTTTGTGGGATTCCGAACCGATGAACAATGTGTTCGTTTATAAAGTCGATTAGTTCCTTGGTAGTTACTTTCTTGAGTGTACAGCTTCAACCCACTTCGAAAAATAGTCCGTGGCGGCAAGGATGAACTTGTGACCTTTACTGGAGTTCGGGAATATTTGGCCGATGATATCTATACCCCATCCTCTGAACGGCCATGGTTTGATAATCGGGCATAAAACCATTCTTTGGTGCCGTTTGTACGTTGCCGAACTTTTGACAAGTTTGGCACCCTTTATAGTACTTGAAACAATCTTCCAACATCGTCGGCCAAAAGTACCCCGTACGTCTCAATATCCATTTCATTTTGTGAGCCGATTGGTGTGACCCACTGTGGGTTGTCTGAGATAGGGGTCCCGCAAGTGGGGCCTGCACCGATCGGGCCGGCGAACAAGAGGCCCAGAGTCTTAACAATGAGCCCAGAGCCCGGAAGCACCACGATGGGCCCGGGGGATGTCTCGACTTGTTCCCCAAGGCAGCTCGTCGATCCTTCAAAGATAACCGTGCCATGCCGGACAACTGTCAGCGAAAGCGAAGCATGCGGCGAAACACGCAAAGCTGCGGTAGCCGGAACCTGACGGCGTGTCAGGCGCGGGTCGGGGAAAGCACAACTACCTCTCTAAGACGTAGTGGGGCCAAGCCGATAAGAGACAAAATATGTACTCATGAAGCCACCATGTTCAAGGCCAGGTGGCGCCCGCTCGGTGGTATATCCTTGTCGGGACCCAAATTTGCAAATCCGGACCCTCTGTGTATTCAGCACTAGTCCAGGAACGCGCTAGTGCACACAGTCTTAACATCGGTAAATATCACAATCATACCACTCGATGCTAAATAAGTACTTTAATTAAATAGTCAAACTGGTTGCTCGACCTTATGGTCAAGTTACAAATATACGCCTCACAGGGCGAAACTTATTAAGAGAGAAATAGTAGCAGCGGAAAATAAAATAACTTTGTGGCGCCATCCAGTATACCACAGGCAACTGACTGGGACTCGCACCCTAAGTAGACGGTTCCTCTTGGAGCTCCTCCTCCAAAGCTGGTGTAGTCTCCTCTTCAACTGGTGTTGTATTGTGGCAAGGGTGAGTACTTGGTACTCAGCAAGTCATGCACAGAATGCAGCTAATATACTACATGCATGGCTTCGTACAATGGAATAGTTCAAGGTTTATTTGCAGTAAACAGCATTTGACAAGTAGCATAAGTAGATTCGAAAGCAGTAGAAACAAGTATAACATCAACAACTTTTCCAGGAGTTTAATCAACATCTTTCCCATTCCTAATCCACATTTCCATCAACATCATTATTTAACCAAACCCAACCTTTCAAGTCCAAGTTATTTTCAAGAAAGTCTAACCCTTGACTATAATTCCCGAGCGATGTCCAATACCGCGGACACGGCTATTCGAATAGATTTTACACTCTGCAGAGGTTATGCACTTTTCCCACAAGATACAGTCAAACACCACAAAGGCGAGTTTCCGTAACAAAGTCTTTCGAAAACCTCTAACAATACAAGTGGTCCTCTCCGGTGTTGCACACTAACCCTTCCCTTAGCTAAGGCGAAGTTTAGGCCAATCAACCGTTAGATGGGTACCTGGCCGCAGCCCCGGTACGCTCCCCCGTACAACATACACAAAGGGTGTAGTTGACACCCAGAGGTCCCACAGGTACGTTATTAGCAACTTAATCAACTAGGTCCGTCCCATTATGGACATGTGGTTGCAAGATTGACTCAGTTCAAAGGCTTGCAAGGTTAAGTCCTTAGAGTGACCAGGGCAAGACTACCCGAATAACCAAACCAACATTCCCGGTGCCACAACTGGCCCACCCGATCATTCTTGCCACATGCCCCGGTCAAAAGCTATTTATCAAAGCCCAGTTGATTACCATGCACCACGTGCCATCAACATCACAACACATGATACCTTTCCAAAATAGGTTCAATATATCATTAAGTCAATATTAATATTTAATTGTCCAAAATCATGTCATGAGCACGTAGCAGGTCTAAGCAGTATACTACAACGATCTAAATTCCCATGTTGGCAATTTAGTAATGTCCAACTAGTAAACCACAACTAGGGTGACAAGGGGTCATGGCACATATTTAATTAATCAAGGTGTCATACAGCAATTAGGCATTTATCTAATTCCCCAGAATTAAATAAAGTATTTTCTAATTTAAACTAGCATGCAATAATTTGAATCAAAATAGGTTTCAAAATAGGATCAACATGGTCAAAGCACAACTTGCCTTCAAAAAGTACTTGCTCTTGGTCCTGAGCTGGCTCCTGGGTTAATATTTCTCCTTCGAATCCTTCCGGCACTTCAACGTCTACTCGTAACGCGTGCAAATAGCAACCAATGAATAAAACATTAGACAAAAAGTGTCCAAACATCCAAATAAATTTCATAAACATAGAGAGCATGTTTTTATAAATTTTTAGAAACTAGAATCGTCAAATTCGGAGTTCAAATGAAAAAGATACAAGCATTTAGAGTTTAAAATAACCATTTAAATATTAATACAGAGAAAACTTTAGTCCAAAAATTAAATAAAATTCATCATTGGGTAGATCTCAATTTTATACAAATTTAGAAATTTGAATCACTCAAATCGGAGTTGAAACGCAAAAGTTATAAGCGTTTGAAGTTTGAATCAAAATCTGAAATCATTATTCAAATTAATAAATCATTTTCTTTTTCGGAAATTCTTTTATTGCGTCAGCGAGGACACGTGGCAGCCTCTGATTGGGCGGTGATGTCAGCTGGTCCACGGACTCGGTCCACGCTCGGCTCGGGTTCACCGTGGACCTGGTACACGGCTCACGTGAGACTGATAGGTGGGACCCTACGGTGACGTCATTGCTGACGTCAGCGGGGACTTCGGCCGTGCGGCAGGTGGGACCGCGGTAGCGTCATCGCCGGCGTCCTGCAGTGGGGTGGCGTGACATGCGGGCCGTCTTGGCGATCCGCGGTGCGGTTGTGGCTGAACCGCTGACATGCGGGCCCGGCGTGTCGGCGGCTGCCTGCGTGGAGTGCGTTAGCGCGGCCGCGCGGCGGTCGGCCTTCTGGGCCAGCGTGTACGATCTCGGCCGTTGATTTGAAAATCAACGGCCCAGATCAGATCTGGCTTCCACGCGTTTGGGTTAACGCGTTTGATTCGGACCGTTGGATCTAGATCCAACGGTCGAGATTGGATCTGGAGTTTTGGATCGGAATCTCACCGGCGGGCGACGTGGCGCAATCTAGACCGTGCGATCTTGATCGGACGGCTGAGAAGCTTCGAGGCCCGGTGATGGCGTGCGGCGGCGCTGGCTGGCCGGAGCTGGGGACGGCGACCAATGGCGCGGCGCTGCGGGGCTTCTCCTGCGAGGTGAGTTCTCCCTTCGGGTGCGTCTCGTCGCGGGGAACTCGGATCTGGGGCCAACGGCGGCGGAGAACGGCGGACGGCGGCGGAGAACGGCGGACGGCGGCGGGATTCGACAAAAACAGCGGCGGAACTCCTAAGCAACTACGGCGAGCGATTGCGGCTGAGCGGTGGCGGCTAGGGCTCGACGGGCTAGGGTTTTGGGTGCGCAAGACAAAGGGCAACCTCGGCGATGTCCCACGCATTAAATAGCCGGGATGCGGCGCGACAAATCGGAACCCTAACGGAACACGGCGGCGACGCGCGGCGCGCAATCCGTGTCGGACTCGGCGAGACGAAGCAATCTCGACCGGCCCACGTGTTCCATCCAACGGTGGGATTCATCCGACGCGCGGGTCCGATCCGCCTGGGCTCGTGACGTGGTCCAACGTGGACCGTTGAATTTTGATCCGACGGTCACGCGGCTAGGGTCTCGCCGAGCGGGTTCGGCTTGACCGCATGGCGCGGGTCGGACTCGAGTCCGACTCGGGTTCGACTCGGTCGGATGAACACGATTCGACCCGATTCGATTTTCCGATTTAATATTCAAAATAATTTTAGAAATTTATTTAATTCATTAAAAATAGCAAAACACTCGTAAAAATACGAAAAATTCTGAAACTATTTTGGAACATTTTGGACTCAAATAAAATATTTCCAACAAAATTTTATTTGCAAAGTCAAATTCTTTAATTATTTCAAAATGGAATAAATTCAAATAAATTCCAAATAAATCCAAATAAATTCCAGAAAATTCCAAAAATTCACCAAAGTGCCAAATCACACATGAATTTAAGAAAAGCAAAATTGTAGGACCGAGTAGGCAACTAGAGGGGGGGTGAATAGATGCCGAATAAAATTCAACTATTTCTTTCAGAAAATTTAAAGACCCCTAAATAGCGGAAGAAATATTTAATATCGTAGAGATTAAAACCCTAGATTAATTAGCGAGACAAATCGAACAAAAATCAAAACTAGTTCTATCAAAGCTCTAACAAACCTTCTAATCAAGAATCATAGCAAAAGAGTATGTAAAGAATTGCATAACCTTTTCTTTATTCCAAAGCCACTCCTTCCGGGAGGACACCAAAATCTCTAATCTCACAAGATTAGAAAAACCACCAAAATCTCTAATCTCACAAGATTAGAAAAACCACCAAAATCTCTAATCTCACAAGATTAGAAAACCTTAAACAAACTAAAGAAAACACAAAATCTCTTCTTTGTTGTAGGCACCTCTTGCTTCTTGCCCTTTGCCTTGGATTGAAATGAGTTCTAAACCCCTAGAACCCTCTATTTAAAGGAATCCACAGCCACCGCTTCCATCTTGTATTCGAATCAAACAATCAGTATTCATGTAAAAACCGGACAGCAACCATCCAGCCGAAAACCTCTCGGATAACGTATCGGACAGCTTGCTCCGGACATCTCTCGGACAACCTGCGAATCGGCTGGCTCTGCCGTGTCCTTGACCGACTCCCGTAGACCTGCATACACACGACACAAGTTTGCATGCACACACACATGCAGCATGCACCCATACGGCTCATTGCCGCTAAGCCGCAACGATCTCAACCACACGTGCCTTTGTTCTCTAGTCCAAACATCTCGCATGACATCCTTGACCTTCACGACCTCGGTTCCTCCTGAACCTAGTCTCGGTCCGTCATCGACCATGTTCGACCTCAAGCAACACCTGCACATGAATCAAAAACACAAAACAATTCCGAGTACAAGTCCACGACTGACTCACATCAATCCATGCAAATACTCACTCGAGTAGTGCATAAAGTCCACTTCAAAACCAGTATCATGAAATTATCACAAATTTTATAATCTCAAAATCAAATTCAAATTTCAATCTCAAAATCGCTCAAAACCCTGATTGAGCAAATCCTATTCTGACGGACAACAAAACGATCCGGCGCAAATGCCAAGTGAAACCCTAGAAAGCGATTCACGACGGACCAACAAAGTGCATCCGTTGTACAAGGAAAATTCTTGGTTCCAAAAGAAAAACATTCGGCGAAAACATGTTTACGACGGACAACCAAAATCGGTCCGTCGTACATTCAAAATTCTAGGTTAAAAAACGCTTTCAAATTCATGTTCACGACGGACAAAAATCTTGTCCGCGCAAATGTGCCACACTCGGTTTCAAAAACAACATGATCCGAACGAGACCTTAAAGCAAACACATTCACGCAGGCATGAAAGAAAACTTGTCCGGTGTGGATGTGGAACTTACTGGTTTCTTGGAAAGAAAGAGTTTGGCTCAATGAGTTCACTTAAAACATGTGTATGACAGACCAAAGAGTTTGGTCTGTCATACATGGGAAAAATGAGTTCGCCAATTCAAATCTTTTTCGGATAACCAACCTGATTTCTGCTCTTTTCAAATCTTTAAACCAAATTCAAATCTTTTCGAATATTCAAATACTCATCATCAAAAACACATGGATCAAAAACAATGATCCTTCAATCTCCCCCTTGATGAGTAATTTGACAAAACATAATATAAGATTTGACAAAGGTATAGAAAAAGATTCCAAGACCAAGTAAATCCAAATTCCCAAATTTTCAAACAGCATTTGAATTTCTCCTTTCTTCTTATCTTGCTCTCCCCCTTTTTGACAAAATAGTCATCAAGATCTCAAAACTCCCCCTTAATGAATGCAGTATCTCAAGCTTTGAAGTATATTCAAGGTATATAATCAAAATAAAGCATTTGGTCAATTTATCCAATGAGAAGGCAAATCGTGAGAATATGAAGGCTCTAACACATAGAGTAGTTGTCGCATATGCAAATTAGAGCAAACAAGTAAAATGTCATAAACTGATTTTGCCAAAGCTAAAAAGAAATCTATCATGAGCAAAGAGAGACTTTCAAATTCACTAATATTTATCTCAAGCCTTTTTCAAAAATTGAATTTCCTTTTTCTCTTTTAGCAAGTTTGACAATTTTGCTTTGTGATCAACAGGGATGACAAGTAACTGCACACTAGCCCATACTTGTGTATGAGTAGGTAGTTCTTTCTTGTATTTTTCTTAGTTTATATTGGCAAGTGGCTTCACATTGTTCTGAACTTTTGTTTAGACAAGTAGCCTTTGCTTGCATCTTTTGAATTTAAATCCCTGGCAAGGAAGCTGCACATTGTACTAAACTTGTGTTTAGCCAAGTAGCTTTTGCTTGCATCTTTTTCAACTTGCTTTTATCATTTAAAACACTGATTTTGCTTGAGACTCATAATGATCATTTGAAGTCCAACAAAAGCTCACACATAGTTTCTAATCAGCTCTAGCCTTTCAACAGATGACAAGAAACTTTTAAGTCTATTTCACAAATGCCATACTATAATGTACAAGAGCCAAAATATTCTCGAAAAGCATCTCAAATTGAGTTCTTTTAGTCTTTTAGTCTTTTAATAAGAAGTGAAGCAATGTAGCAATAATTTGACTATATACACAAGAATAGTCAACAAAGCTTTGGACTACATGATGCAATGAAAGCAGGAGTTTTCTTTAAGTGTAACGGCAAAATAGCTCCTTGTAATAACTAAAGCCAAGTAACACAGATGAAAGAGTTAAAGTCAAGACTCCTCAAATCAACCCATGGGGATGAATGATCCCAAGTTCACCGCGTAAGAAAGCAAAGCGAGAAGAATCAAGCGGCTTAGTGAAAATATCAGCAATTTGAGCATCCGAATCAACAAATTTCAGTTCAATAGCTCCTTTTTCAACATGATCTCTAAGAAAATGATATCGAACATCAATGTGTTTAGTCCTTGAATGTTGAACAGGATTTTTAGCGATGTGAATTGCACTAGTATTATCACAAAGAAGTGGAACACTATTAAAGTTAATGCCGTAATCTTTAAGAGTTGAAGTGATCCAAAGAATTTGTGAACAACAACTAGCGGCCGCAACGTATTCAGCTTCAGCAGTAGATTGAGCAACTGAGGACTGTTTCTTAGAAGACCATGAAACAAGTGAAGTGCCAAGAAAATGACATGTGCCGAAGTACTCTTTCTATCTAATCTACACCCCGCAAAATCAGCATCGAATATCCTAGGAGTGTAAGCGAAGAAGAACAAGAATACCAAATGCCAAATTCGAAGTGGAGCGAAGATACCTGAAAATTCTTTTAATTGCTTGTCGATGTGATTCTCGAGGAGAGGCTTGAAATCGAGCGCACAAACATCTTGCACAATGTATGTCGGCCTCGAAGCGATCAAGTGAAGTGATCCAATCATGCTTCGTATTCTTTGGTCCATCTCGACACCATTCTCGTCAAGATCCAAAATTGTTGTTGTGCTCATTGGAGTAGATACTGACTTTCCTTCTCCCATGTCGAATTTCTTTAGTAGCTCCTTTGTATACTTGGATTGGTGCAAGAAGATCCCTTCTTTCGCTTGCTTGATTTGAAATCCAAGGAAGTATGTCAACTCTCCCATCATACTCATCTCGAATTCCCTGGACATCAGCTCGGAAAACTGCAACACAAGAGAGTGGGAGGATCCTCCAAAGATAATATCATCCACATAAATGTGCACCACAAGAAATTGATCATTTGAATTTTGAGTAAACAGAGTTTTATCAACTTTTCCCATCTCAAAATTATGTTGAAGCAAGAAGCCTTTTAATCTATCATACCATGCACGAGGAGCTTGTTTTAATCCATAAAGAGCTTTTGATAAACGATACACATGATTAGGAAATTTTTCATTTTCAAAACCAGGGGGTTGTTTCACAAAAACTTCTTCTTCTATAAAACCGTTTAGAAAAGCACTTTTCACATCCATTTGAAATAACTTAAAACCTTTTGAAGCTGCAAAAGCCAAGAGGATGCGAATAGCTTCTAAACGAGCAACAGGAGCAAATGTTTCATCAAAATCAATTTCTTCAAGTTGAGAATATCCTTGAGCTACAAGTCTAGCTTTGTTTCTAACAATTATTCCATCTTCATTTAACTTGTTCTTAAAAACCCATTTTGTTCCAATAATGTTTTGATTTTTAGGAGGTTCCACTAAAGACCAAACTTTATTCCTTTCAAAGTTTTCTAATTCTTCATGCATCGCATCTACCCAAGAACTATCAGTTAAAGCATGAGTAATGTTCTTAGGTTCAAAATTTGCAACAAAAGCAGAATGCATGCATAAAAGAGTTTGAGATGAATTAGAACGTGTCACCCTTTCATGAAGACTTCCAATAATTTGTTCAGGAGGATGGTACTTCAAAACAGTAAGGGGAGGTCCAGTTGTTTCAGTCGTCGTGGGAGGTGTAGGAGAATCTGAAGTAGTAGTCACATCAATTTGTTCAGAAACAACTTCCCGTTCTGTAGGTATGAGCTCATCATCATCATTATCTTCATCATTTTCTATGAATCTTTTATCCAAAAGATTGGCTCTAAATCTTCTCGTGAACCTGAAATGTCGGGTCTAGCCTGTGGCTAGCCTCATCAAAAGTAACATCGCATGTCTCCAACAATTTGTTAGTCGATAAATCAAGTACCACGATATCCACGAGAGTGCAACGAATAGCCAAGGAAAATACCATACGTACTACGAGCTTGAATTTATCAAGATTTTCATGTTTAAGAATAAAGCATTTGCAACCAAACACTCGTAAGTGAGAAGCAGATGGTTTACGATCAAATCTCAGTTCATAAGATGTTTTACCAAGTAAAGCTCGAGATAGACCCTATTTGATATATAGCAAGGTAAGAAATTGCCTCGGCCCAAAATTTTCTTGAAGTGTTGTATTCATCTAGCATAGTTCTAGCCATTTGAATCAAAGTTCTATTTTTCCTTTCTACAACACCATTACGTGAGGGAGAATATGGCGAAGAAAATTGATGTTCAATCCCATTAGTTTCACAAAAGATTTAAACAAGGCATTTTTGAATTCTGTACCATTATCTGTTCTTATGGCTTTCAATGAGTTAGGCAATTCATTTATCAATCTCTTAATGAAGACATGAAAGAGACCAAAAATCTCATCTTTTGAAGACAGAAAATGCACCCAAGAATATCTCGAATAATCATCAACTATTACTAGAAAGTACCACTTACCTCCAAATTGATTGTACTCGAGATGGTCCCATCAGATCCATGTGAAGAAGTTGACCGGGGCCAGTGGTCATTACAGTAGAGATAGGAGCATGAGGCGCTCCAACCATCTTACCATGTCGACAGGAAGCACAAACAATATTTTTGCAAGATTTTAATTTCGGCAAGCCACGAATTAAGTCTAGACCACTCAATCTCGACAACAGATCAAATCCCATGTGGCCTAATCGACGATGCCAAAAATTGAGATTTCTAGATTCTAAAGCAACAAAACAATGTGAACTTGAAGCATTACTAAAATTTGCTATGAAAATTTTTCCAAGTCTAGATATCTCAAGAATCAAGTTTCCAGAAGCATCGAGTACTCTACATGCATTAGGTTTAAAGCTCACTTCAAAGTTTTCATCCAACAATTGTGATACTGACAGAAGGTTGAATTTCAGTTTAGACACCAGAGAGACATTCTTCAAAGTAAAGTGTTCATTTACCTTCGCTTGTACCTTTTGCAAAGGACGCGTCCAAAGAGTAGCATCTCCAAAAGTGATCGTCTCGTTCCCAGATGCTTTTGTTAGGGAGGAGAACCAACTTGTGTTGCCCGTCATGTGTTGGCAGCATCCTGAATCAACAACCCAGATGTTCTCCTTCCTTCTCGTACCACCTACATGTTATGAGCAGAAGATGCCGAGGATTGATCTTTGGGGTTAAAAACATGCTTTAGGTATCCAAAGATGAATCACTCGACGAAAGGTGTGATCGCATAAAAACTTGTGAGAGTAATGTATTTTTGTTTGCTTTCACAGAGCCTGTCACAATATTGCTTTTATGACCATGTCTATGTACATACAAAGAAGTGGAAGGTGTTTTCTTTTTGTAACCTAAACCTGCTCTTCTATTGTCATAGATTGTAAAGGCCCTATTAGATGGTTTATGACGGTATGACTTGGGCTTTTCAAAATTTTTAATTTCTCCAGTCATTTTAGAATTTTTAATTCTCTTTCCCTTGTCGATTTTAGCTTTCTGTAGCGAAGTTTTCTAGATGACCATCTTTGTGACAAAAAGTGCATTTGTACCTGAGTTTTGAAGTACTTGCTCCTTCACTTTGAGTGGGTTGAGTTTTTCGAGAAAAATCAATAGATCCAAAGATTTGAATTTTGTTTCACTTGGTTTAGGAGGGAGGATTTCAATTTTACGGTACCAATTGTTTTCACAATTACAGGAGGGTTGTTTTTCAAGTGTTCAAAGTGATCAAAGCCTATCCTAATTGTTTTTAACACTTATTTTTGATTTATCAAGAATCGATTCAAGTTTTTCTTTCCTCCAAAGAAATTTTTCCAAAGTTGATTTTAAATATTCATTTTCTCTAAGTACAACAGGGCAATTTTGACATGGATCAACTTGACATTTTTAGCCTTTTCTTTTGAGATGACAGAGAGTGAGTAAAGATGATGTGTCCAAAGAAACAAGTTGCTCGAATTTTCCTTAAATTCTCTCTAGTGACAAACAATTCTCGCAACACATAAAAATGCATTATTGAACCAAAAGCTAAAGTTTGCTTGAACTTATCAACTTCACTTTTTAGCAAATTTAGCTCTTTTATTTTGCAAGAATGAGCAGCTCTAAGTGATTGCAATTCTAATGAGAACCCCTCACAATTATCACATGCATCATTGTTAGAAATAGAATTTCTAAGTTTTTCATTTTCAGTTTTCAGCATGGACAAATCATTCTCTAAATTTTTATTTTTGATTGAAGATTTTCTTAAAGATTTTCTCAATATGACTAAAACTTCACAAAGCTCATTATATGAAGGCATTACCTCATCACGATCATTTGGAAGTCTTGTCGTTGTTACTAGAATCACTAGTGTTCCCTTTTGCCATGAAGCACGATCCGGTGAAATCTTTCTCGTTCAACTTCGTTTGCTTTGCTTCCTTCTCATCGTCAGTTGAATCATCAATGTCGCTTAAGTCTAAGCGACCAATTGCGATGAAGACTTTGTTGAGCATTTTCTTCGTCCGTTGCTTATTTTTGTCCTTGCTCTCTTTTGGCGGAAGGTTTTGGAGGAGTTGCTTTGATCCTTCTCGTCTCTAACTTTGTTCTTGAAGCGATTAGCACGGACGTGTCTGCCTTGCCGCAGCTTGTAGCAGTGGATGGAGGCTCCTCTTCTCTCCCTTGATCTCATGTAAGCTGCATTGACACGCTTGGAAAGAAGAGCAAGTGTATCTTACAGTATTTGATCTAGTTGTTCATCACTAAGAGCACTCAAGGCAAGAATGGAATATGATGATGAAGCACTAGTAGCATTATCACATGAAGAAGAATTTGCATTAAGAGCCAAAGAGTTATCACTTTGGATGTTCGGAAACAATATCTATCTCAAAAGTTTTGAGACTAGAATATAATTTATCCAATGTCATTTCACTCATCTTGTGAGCCTCCTAAATGCGATTACTTTCATTTGCCAGATTTTAAGATCAAGAGATGATAAGAAATGTCTAGCATTTTCAGAGTCAGTGTATTGTACATCAACAGCTCTAAGATTGTTTAAGATTCTATTAAAACGAGCAAAACAATCATCTAATGATTCTCCAGAGTTCATTTCAAATCTAGTGTATTCCTTTTTAAATTGATCTTGCCTAGCCTCTTTGTGACAGTCGATTGCCTTCATGATAATCTTGAAGAGATTTCCAAATTTCATGAGCGTGAGTAAATGACAGACTCTATCGAATTCTTTTCTAGCAAGTCCTTGAAGCAATATGTTTCTAGCTCTATTATTACTTTCAACATCCTTTTCAAACTCGATTTTATCAATATCATCATTAGAAGGAAGCTTGTATGAAATCTTTACCTTGCGCCAAATCGCGTTACCTTGAGCTTGAAGATATGCAGTCATTCGGATCCGCCAGTGGGGGAAGTCTGTGCCATCGAAGATTGGCGGCTTGTTTGAATATTTCTCTGTTGCCATATCTTACCGTTTACTAATCACCTGTTAAGATGGATTAGTAGAACCTTGCTCTGATACCACTTGTAGGACCGAGTAGGCAACTAGAGGGGGGGGTGAATAGATGCCGAATAAAATTCAACTATTTCTTTCAGAAAATTTAAAGACCCCTAAATAGCGGAAGAAATATTTAATATCGTAGAGATTAAAACCCTAGATTAATTAGCGAGACAAATCGAACAAAAATCAAAACTAGTTCTATCAAAGCTCTAACAAACCTTCTAATCAAGAATCATAGCAAAAGAGTATGTAAAGAATTGCATAACCTTTTCTTTATTCCAAAGCCACTCCTTCCGGGAGGACACCAAAATCTCTAATCTCACAAGATTAGAAAAACCACCAAAATCTCTAATCTCACAAGATTAGAAAAACCACCAAAATCTCTAATCTCACAAGATTAGAAAACCTTAAACAAACTAAAGAAAACACAAAATCTCTTCTTTGTTGTAGGCACCTCTTGCTTCTTGCCCTTTGCCTTGGATTGAAATGAGTTCTAAACCCCTAGAACCCTCTATTTAAAGGAATCCACAGCCACCGCTTCCATCTTGTATTCGAATCAAACAATCAGTATTCATGTAAAAACCGGACAGCAACCATCGGTAGAAAACCTCTCGGATAACGTATCGGACAGCTTGCTCCGGACATCTCTCGGACAACCTGCGAATCGGCTGGCTCTGCCGTGTCCTTGACCGACTCCCGTAGACCTGCATACACACGACACAAGTTTGCATGCACACACACATGCAGCATGCACCCATACGGCTCGACTGCCGCTAAGCTGCAACGATCTCAACCACACGTGCACTGTTCTCTAGTCCATACATCTCGCTTGACCTCCTTGACTTTCTCGACCTCAGGTCCTCCCTGTACCTTGTCTCGGTCCCGTCATCGACCATGTTCGACCTCAAGCAACACACCGCACATGAATCAAAAACACAAAACAATTCCGAGTACAAGTCCACGACCGACTCACATCAATCCATGCAAATACTCACTCGAGTATTGCATAAAGTCCACTTCAAAACAAGTATCATGAAATTATCACAAATTTTATAATCTCAAAATCAAATTCAAATTTCAATCTCAAAATCGCTCAAAACCCCGATTGAGCAAATCCCATATACGACGGAAAACAAAACCAGAACGGCGCAAATGACAAGTGAAACCCTAGAAAACAGATTCACGACGGACCAACAAAGTCTGTCCGTTGTACAAGGAAAATTCTTGGTTCCAAAAGAAAAAACATTCCGCGAAAACATGTTTACGACGGACAACCAAAATCGGGTCCGTCGTACATGCAAAAGTCTCGGTTCAAAACGCTTTCAAATTCATGTTCACGACGGACAAAAATCTTGTCCGCGCAAATGTGCCACACTCGGTTTCAAAAACAACATGATCCGAACGAGACCTTAAAGCAAACACATTCACGACAGACAGAAAGAAAACTTGTCCGGTGTGGATGTGGAACTTACTGGTTTCTTGGAAAGAAAGAGTTTGGCTCAATGAGTTCACTTAAAACATGTGTATGACAGACCAAAGAGTTTGGTCTGTCATACATGGGAAAAATGAGTTCGCCAATTCAAATCTTTTTCGGATAACCAACCTGATTTCTGCTCTTTTCAAATCTTTAAACCAAATTCAAATCTTTTCGAATATTCAAATACTCATCATCAAAAACACATGGATCAAAAACAATGATCCTTCAAAAATTTTGGGGTGTTACAATCCTCCCCTAGTATAAAAGGGGGAGGGAGAAAGAAAAGAAGACAGACTCAGATATCCAAGAACACAGGACTAGGGTATTATCTCCACCGTGAGAGCCCGAACCTGTCTAAAAGAGAGAGATCGCCCTTGCATCCTGTGTTACCATCTAGCTTTGATCCCGCACGAATCCCCTAGAATCACAAATCTCATTGCCGGCAAAATTGATCGTCGACAGTTGGCGCGCCAGGTAGGGGCTTGTGTCAAGATCTTCCTCAAGCTTGATGGCTGCGGCAGCGAGTCTCCACGATCTTCTCCCGGGTCAGGTTTTCCGTTTCGAAAGCCTGACCTTCATCTCCGACGGCCTCGGGAACCTTTCCCTCTCTGAGGGGACCGTCTTTGCGGCCAGTGAGGTTTCCGGCGATGAGCTGGCCGCGACTTCCGCGCCGATCGGAGGGTCCCCCTGTCTCACGCTCTAAAGCGCCGAGTAGGGGACCGAAGGTCCGGTCCGGCCAGGGAGTCGGACCCATCGGCACCGAGGCATGAATGGTGGGGGTTCTCACCGCCAAACCACTCGGCACCTCCGAGCGCCTGGAGCTATCCTCTTCAGGCTCGCCCACCTCACCGGCCGAGTCAGAAGGAAGCCTAGAGAGTTGCTGGAATTTCCGTAGAATCTGCGTAATCGAGGGCTTGCGGGCGGATTCGCAGCAGCGCCTCGACACTTCGTCCGCCGCCGACCTGGAGGGTGGCCGAGTAGCAGAACCGGACGCGCGAGCGCGTGCTCTGCGGGACCGCGCCCGTGTCGTCAACGAAGACATTCTGCAAGCCAAGATGGGGGACCAAGCGGTCTTCCGTACTCCACAGCAGAATATCATCGCCTCCAAGACACTCCTGGATACCTTGAGCCCTATGCTGGGGGCGGGTGATCCAGTAGCCCCGATCGTGGCCCAAGTAAAGGCCATGGTGACGGCGGCAGCTATTCAGCAGGCTCAGACCGACCAGCCGGCAAAGGAGCCGTCACGCGGTCCGGCGAGGACCCAAACGGCCAGCAGCCGGTCAGGTCGGGAAGCCCCCCGCCAGACACATCATGTCCCACCCCGCGGAGACGACTTGCGACACAGCATCAACCGCGATCTCCGTTCCGACCTCGACGCCAGGCGCCGCGATCGAGAAAGGGAGGAGCAACGTCGCCATGCCGACGAGTATGAACGTTACGGCATCCTTCCACGAGATCGCGAAGCACGCCAAGCGTGATCCCCTCCACGTCGATCACCGCCTGGAGGTGGCCGCGGAGTCATAGAAGGGGTTTGCGCGTTTACCCCTCACCTACGCCGAGTGGTTTGGCCTGATGGGTTTAACCCCAAAGGCATCACTAGGTTTGACGGTGAGAGAGACCCGGAGGCTTGGCTACAGGTCTACGCTCTGGCGGTCAGGGCTGCCAGGGGGGATCAGAAGGTAATGGCAAATTACTTACCGGTTACCCTCTTGCCCCTAGGCCAAGCATGGCTCACTGGACTCCCAGCGAACTCTATAGATTCCTGGGGAGATCTGTGTGAGAAATTCATTTCAAACTTCCAAGGCACGTACGAGCGCCCGGGCACCCCCTGGGACCTCTATCAGTTGCACCAAAAAAGAAACAAGTCCCTCCGGGAGTTCATCAAGCGCTTCATGCACAGGAAAAGCACTGTTCGGGATGTCACGGATGCGGTTGTGATAGCTGCCTTCCAAAAGGGAGTCAGCGACCCTGATCTCATCAAGAAGATGTCTCGGAAGCCACCAACGTCGGTTCGTGAGCTCTTCGCCCTGGCGGACCGCTACGCTTCAGCCTCCGAGGCCTTGGCGGAACGGCATGACGAGCGGAAGGATCAGCCCGAGCCCCCCCGGCGGAAGGAAAAGAAGCGCAAGGGCGAAGAGCTAGTGGCAGTCGCTGAACCTACTCCCCCTTGCGCCCTCAAAGAGGACGGGTATGACAAGGTGATGAACTCGCTTTGCCCCTTCCATCCAAAGGGGAGACATTCCGCCAAGGACTGCTTCACTTTGAAGAGATTTGCCCGGGAAAGCAAGAAGCAGGCCGGGCAAGGTCCGAGTGGTCATGCCGCCAAGCCGCCTCCTCTTGAAGCCGAGGAGGACTATCAGGAAGTCGATCTCGAGCTCAACTACATATTCGGGGGTTCGGCTGCGTATGAGTCCAAGCGGAAGCAAAAGCTTACCGCCCGAGACGTCAACGCGATAGAGCCGGAGACCCCCCAGTATGTACGCTGGTCCGAGGTCGCGATAACTTATGACCGCTCGGATCACCCAGATTGAGTCCCATTCCCCGGCAGATATCCGCTTGTCTTGGCGCCCGTTGTCCGCGGCATCAAGCTCAAGAGGGTATTGATTGACGGGGGAAGCGGGCTCAATGTCCTCTTTGTCAAAACCCTTGACGACATGTGGATTTCGCGATCGGAGCTAAAGCGCGGGTCGTCACCTTTCCACGGTGTCATACCCGGAACTTCTGCGACACCACTCGGATAAATCACTCTGCCGGTCACTTTCGGTGCAAGGGAAAATTACTGGACAGAAAACATTGGCTTCAAGGTGGCTGATTTCGCGACAGCGTATCATGCCATCTTGGGGAGACCGGCCCTGGCCAAGTTCATGGCAAGGTGCCCACTACGCTGTACGACATTGAAAATGCCAGGGCCGAGTGGTATTATCGCTTTACGCGGTGATATAAGGCAGTCTTTTTCCTGTGACAAGGAGAGCTGCGAGATGGCCGAGTCCCTGGAGGCGCGAGCGGGTCGGGAGAGGATTCGGCGAGAGGCAGATTCCGACAAGCCGGAAGGAAGCGTCCCTGCTCGCAAGACGCCGAACCCTGGGATTGGTCCCAGAGAAGATATCAAGAGAATCACCCTCGACCCGTCCGATTTAGCTCAAACGGCCTTGATCGGGACAGGGCTCGGGGAGAAATAGGAGGACGCGCTCATCACCTTTCTGCGGGCAAACAAAGACGTCTTTGCCTGGAAGCCGTCGGACATGCCCGGAGTCCCCAGGGAGGTGATCGAGCACGCGCTGAATGTAAACGAATCGGCCAGGCCGGTCAAGCAAAGGCTACGATGGTTTGCCCAAGACCGCCGAGAAGCCATCAGGGAGGAGATCACAAAGCTGCTAGCCGCAGGCTTCATCAAAGAAGTGTATCATCCCGACTGGTTGGCAAACCCTGTACTCGTTCAAAAGAAGAATAAAAGTTGGCGCATGTGTGTTGACTATACCGACCTCAACAAGGCTTGCCCGAAGGATCCCTTTGGTGCGCCCGCATCGATCAAGTGGTGGACTCCACCGCTGGATCTCAACTACTCAGTTTCCTGGACGCCTATTCAGGCTATCACCAAATCCGGCTTCAAGAGGAGGATTGTGAGAAGACTTCGTTTATCACCCCATTCGGAGCATATTGCTACATCACCATGCCGTTCGGGCTGAAGAATGCTGGCGCAACTTATCAGCGCGCGATACAGCGGTGTTTTCACCATCAGCTTGGACGCAACATAGAAGCATATGTGGATGATGTAGTGGTGAAAACGCAGACCAAGAACACCCTCACCTCCGATCTGGCCGAGACGTTTGCAAGTCTAAGGGTGTTCCAGATGAGGCTAAACCCGGAGAAGTGCGTTTTTGGAGTTTCTTCCGGGAAGCTAGTCGGGTTCATTGTCTCTCATCGCGGGATCGAGCCAAACCAGGAGAAAATCGGGGCCATCATGAGGATGGCCCCACCTACCAGCCAGAAAGATGTTCAAAAGCTTACTGGCTGCATGGTAGCACTTGGCAGGTTTATCTCCTGGTTGGGAGTTCAGGGGATGCCTTTCTTCAAGCTCCTCAAGAGGCAGGACCATTTTGAATGGACGGCAGAGGCACAGCAAGCCTTCGAAGAACTCAAGGTGTTCCTCTCCACCCCTCCAATTCTAGTCTCGCCGGTGCCAGGTGAACTTCTCCTGCTTTACATAGCGGCAACAACTCATGTAGTCAGTGCCGCGATAGTTGTGGAGCGGGAAGAATCTGGACACCGCTACGGCGTACAACGCCCGGTTTATTTTGTCGGTAATCTTGGGCCGAATCCAAGACGCGATATCCTCAAGTTCAGAAGCTACTGTACACGATTTTGATCTCGTCGCGGAAGCTGAAGCATTACTTCCAAGGGCACTCGATTTCAGTAGTGACTTCTTTCCCCGTGGGAGAGGTCCTCCATAATCGAGAAGCCACCGGAAGAATTTCAAAGTGGGCGGCCGAGCTTGGAGCCTTCGACATCTCGTTCAAGCCGCGCACCGCCGTCAAGTCCCAGGCTTTGGCCGACTTTACGGCCGAGTGGACTGAATCCCAAGTTCCCCGCATGGAAGAAGAGCCGGAGTATTGGACCATGCATTTCGATGGATCTCTCATGCTTGGTGGAGCCGGGGCGGGAATTCTCCTCGTCTCGCCGAAGGGCGACAGGTTGAAGTACGTCCTTCGGATTCACTTCCCGGCCTCGAACAATGCCGCAGAGTACGAGGCGCTCATCCATGGGCTCCGCATCGCCACATCGCTCGGAATCCGACGACTGGCGGTTCGCGGTGACTCCCAGTTGGTGGTGAGCCAAGTACAGAAGGATTGGTCGTGCGTCGATCAGACTATGATGGCGTATTGCCAGCAAGTCCGAGAATTGGAAGGCAAGTTTGACGGTTTGGAGCTGGTCCATGTCCTCCGCCGCAATAATGAGGCAGCCGACGAGTTGGCTAAAATGGGAGCCACTCGGGTCGAGGTCCCGAGCGGTATCTTCGTCCAGGATCTTTACGAACCAACCATTGCAAAACGACGGGAGCCAAGTAAAGACCCTGAGGCCGGAGTCCTGCTCATTAACCCCGACTGGACAGCCCCATACCTTTATTATCTCCTGAAGGACAAACTTCCAGAAGCAACCGCTCTGGCTGAGCGCATCTCCCGACAAGCCAAATCCTATGTGGTGGTTGGCGAGGAGCTCTTTCGCAAGAGCACCTCAGGTGTCCTCAGGCGGTGCATTTCGGAACAAGTGGGATGTGCGGCCATCACGCGGCTTCATGCGCCTTGGTCGGGAAAGCCTACCGCCAGGGCTTCTTTTGGCCTACCGTGGTGACGGATGCCAAGGAGATCGTTCGAACTTGCGAAGGCTGCCAGTTCTACGCAAGGCAGACACACTTGCCGGCACAGGAGCTGCAAACTATCCCCATCTCTTGGCCCTTTGCGGTCTGGGGGCTCGACTTAGTCGGCCCACTCAAGAAGGCGCAAGGCGGATTCGCATACCTCTTCGTAGCCATCGACAAGTTCACCAAGTGGATCGAAGCTAAACCAGTCGCCACGATCACTGCGGTCAAGGCCAAGGAGTTCTTCCAGGATATCGTGGTCAGATTCGGAGTTCCCAACCGGATCATTACAGACAATGGTACCCAATTCAGGAGTGAAGAATTTCAAGAATAGTGCGAAGGTGTCGGGATCAAGATTTGCTTCGCCTCGGTAGCTCATCCACGAAGCAACAGGCAGGTGGAGCGGGCTAATGGCCTAGTCCTCCAGGGCCTTAAAGCCAGGATCTTCGATCGCCTCAAACCATATGCTGCCCAATGGGTGAAGGAATTACCGTCGGTACTCTGGGGTCTCAGAACCACTCCCAGCCGGGCAACCAGCCAAACCCCCTTTTTCCTAGTTTATGGTGCAGAGGCTGTTCTGCCGACCGAACTAGGATTCGAATCCACGAGGGTTCGAAATTACAAGGAAGCCGAGTCCGAGGGGAGCCGAATGGTGGAGCTTGATCAACTCGAGGAGGCTCGGAACGTTGCAGCCATCCAGTCGGCTAAGTACCTCCAGGGACTTCGGCGTTACCATTCTCGCAATGTCAGAAGTAGAGTCTTTTCAAAAGGAGATCTGGTCCTCAGGAGGAACCAGAAAAGTGAGCACAAGCTCTCTCCAATTTGGGAAGGCCCCTACATTGTGGAGGAGACGGTCCGGCCGGGTGCCTATCGACTCAGGCGGGAAGACGGCGAGGTCCTGGCGAATACTTGGAACGCCGAACAGCTACGTCGCTTCTACGCATAAGTTATGTATCTTGCTCCCACGTATTAAATAAAGCTCCCGATTGTCTAGTACTTTGATGAGTTTCGACTAATGACCCACGACCCGATTGATTCCGAGTTGTTATCACCCTACTAGCGTATCGTCTGAGCCGTGCCGATACAGAATGCACGAAGATGCATGTTCAATACGATATCGCATCAATCGGCAATATCTGAACGCCTGTACTAGTGCACGAGTTAGAAAAGACTAAGCTATAAGAAGCTACCAACCACTCGGGAATAACGATCGGTACCCCAGGGAGTTCGTTGAACAGAAATCGGGGTCACTAGACTACAGTCGATGAAAATTCAGACCTCCAGCACCTCGCTGCAGGAGCTGGGGCTGTCGACTGGTGTAAACGACTCAAAGAAAAACAGTCAAACTCAGAAGAGTTAAAGCGTACTGATTTATATTTCATAATAGGCAGTAATTTACATTGCTGATCTTCTTTTTTTCTTTTTTTTTCTCTCACATTTTCCTCCCGCAAAAAAAAAGAAGAAGGGGAGCAGCTAGTCTTCTTTCTTCTTCTTCTTCTTCTTGATCTTTGTCAAGTCTTTGGTCTTCTGCGGAGTCGCCAGCTGGGAGGCCTGGGGGCGGGATCGTCGAGGTCAGATGCGGCGCGCGCGACCCAGAGCCGCCAGGATCTCGTCCTCAACCACCCAAAGGGGTGGTATAAGGCGGACGAGGGCCCTGGCGGCTAAGTCGTCGCGGCGTTCGCGGCCAACCATATCAGTGATGACCTCGGCCACCTCGCGGAGCCTCGGTGCCACCTCCAGCAAGGCGGCCACGGCGTCGGCATCCCTGGCGGCCCCTTCCTCTTATTCCGCCCTCAAAAGGGCGAAATCGTGCTCCTCCTAGAGCTCAGCTTCCTCCCAGCTGTAGAGCAGCCCGGTTCGGATGAGGCTTGAGCAAGAAGAGGGAGCGGAACAAGTCAAAATGAGGGCGTATCCCAAGATACGCCTCGCAAAGTTGAACGAAGAGGGCAATGTGAAGGATGGAGTTGGGATTCAAATTGATCAGCTCGATCTCGTAGAAGTGAAGGAGCCCTCAGAAAAAGGCGCTCCCAGGAACGCTAAATCCTCGCCAAAAGAAGGACTCGAAGACCACGATTTCATTCTCCAGGGGAAGGGGATAAGGATCACCTGCGGCAGGACGGGCAGAGATCAACTCCAGCGGAGGGATAACGCCGGCCGCGACCAGCTCCGCCAGGCGGGACGCCGTAGTAACGGAGGTCTCCCACCCCGCGTCCGCCGGACCGACGCTATCCCCCGACGATGACGAAGAAGAGGAAGAAGAAGAAGACATCTCGATGGAGGAGACCCTGTGGGAGCAACCGCCGAGAATCTTGGGCGCGAAACTAGAAACCCTAGGTCGCCCAGATCGCCAAAGGAAATTTGAAGATTTCTCAACCGTGGCGGGGGAGGGGCAAAGATGTCTTTACCACGGCAAGGTTTCCCTCATTTATAAGAAATGAGTCTCAATTTTCGCCTGACGGCGGGAAAAGCAAGGGCTTCCGTGCTCGATTCTGGGCCAGATCTAGGGCACGCCCCATGTTGGGCCAGGAGCTGTGTCGCGCAAAACGCGGCCAGGTGTCAAGTCTGGTTCGAAGTTCGGGACAAAGTGCGCCCCATGACGGGCCTGAATGCCGGCCGCCATGGAAGATTGGGGCCGGGCACTTTCCGAACATCCTCCAGCGGTATGGCCCATAATTTGGGGTCAATTGCCGGTCGCTGCTATATAGCGGGATCGGGTATCGTGGGAGGATTTTTACTAACAACGGTCTTGAGAATGTGCTCCATGAGAGTCTGAAGCAGTGCGCCGTCAATGGGCACAGGCATTACTCTATATGACCAAGGTATGCCCCATGAGGGTCGATCGAGCTTTACAAGCGGTTGCTGTCGATATCAGAATGCAAGTGGTACCGCCGCCACGAGCCAAAAGACTACAGACGCCCCATGAGGGCTACCGGTGAGCAACAAGCCACCGCCACAAGACCTTAAACGGGCGCGGGTACCACTTGGCCACGAGCCAAAAGACTACGGTACGCCCCATGAGGGCCAGCTGAGTAACAAGCCAGTTGCCGCGCACCTTAAACGGGCGCGGGTACCACTCGGCCACGAGCCAAAAGACTACGGTACGCCCCATGAGGGCCAGCTGAGTAACAAGCCAGTTGCCGCGCACCTTAAACGGGCGCGGATACCACTCGACCACGAGCCAAAAGACTACGGTACGCCCCATGAGGGTCAGCTGAGCAACAAGCCAGTTGCCGCACACCGTAAACGGGCGCGGGTACCACTCGGCCACGAGCCAAAAGACTGTGGTATGCCCCATGTGGGTTGGTCGAGCTTTGCAAGCCGATCGCCGCGCACCGTAAACGGGCGCGAGTGCCACTCGGCCACGAGCCAAACAACTCATTCAAGGTACACCCCATGAGGGTCGGTCGAGCTTTGCAAGCCGATCACCGCGCACCGTAAACGGGCGCGGGTACCACTCGGCCCCGAGCCAACCAACCACGATAGCCTTATTTAACAAGTTCTTTACGATCTTCTTTCCACAAAATCTTTATGACAGGATAAGAGGAGGAAATCCGATCCTAAAGCACTTGGGGGCTGCTGTGGGATGTCTGAGATAGGGGTCCCGCAAGTGGGGCCTGCACTGATCGGGCCGAAGGCGAATAAAGAGCCCAGAGAGCCTCTAAGCGCCACGATGGGCCCGGGGGATGTCTCGACTTGTTCCCCAAGGCAGCTCGTCGATCCTTCAGCAAATCTTCGTGCCATGCCCGAACAACCTGTCGAAAGCGAAGCATGCGGCCGGAAACCTGCAAAGCCTGCAGGCACCGGAACCTGACGGCGTGTCAGGCGCGGGTCGGGGAAAGCACAACTACCTCTCTAAGACGTAGTGGGGCCAAGCCGATAAGAGACAAAATATGTACTCATGAAGCCACCATGTTCAAGGCCAGGTGACACCCGCTCGGTGGTATATCCTCCCCCTAGTATAAAAGGGGGAGGGAGAAAGAAAAGAAGACAGACTCAGATATCCAAGAACACAGGACTAGGGTATTATCTCCACCGTGAGAGCCCGAACCTGTCTAAAAGAGAGAGATCGCCCTTGCATCCTGTGTTACCATCTAGCTTTGATCCCGCACGAATCCCCTAGAATCACAAATCTCATTGCCGGCGAAATCGATCGTCGACACCCACAGATTCCCTCGTGGACTTCTCCCATTGCTATTTTGGCCTCTTCAGTCTCCAAGCACCTTAATAGCAAGCCTTCCATGGTTCGAAAGTATAGTACATCTTCTAGTAGAACATATCTAAGCGCTTTGCGCCTGACCTTCTGCTCAGTCGGCTTAGAGGGGTCTGATAAATAATCCCTTATCTCTATTCTCCAGTCAACAGGATGGACACACAAGATCGGCCAAGCGTTTAGCTCGATTGGTTCCTGTCGGCCTTTGCTCCTATATCCCGATGCACATTGTGCCAGTAGGTTTGCTTTGTCATTAGTTTCTCTTGGGACATGTTCTATGGAGAATGTAGTGAACGTCTCGATAACTTGGAGGCATTGATGCAAATATTGAGCTAGCATGCCATCGTTGCATCGGTATTCTCCTTTGACTTGCTGCACAATTAACATCGAATCCCCAAAGGCTTCGACGTCTTTTACCCCGATGCTGTCTAGCAATTGCAGCCCTTTTAGTAACGCTTCATACTTTGCTTAATTATTTGAGCATCGGCTATTTAGCCGATACATGAACTCATACTCCTGCTTTCTAGGTGAGATTAACACCATGCCGATGCCTTCGCCCTCCTGGCAAACGGACCCATCGAAATATAATCGCCAAGGAGTCACATCGGCCGTTCCGGTTAACGTTTCACTCCATGTGATAAAATCGGCCACAACTTGCCCTTTTACAGATTTAGCCGATTCGTAGACCAAATCGAACTCGGTTAAGGCATATACCCATTTACCGAGCCGACCTCGCAGAATTGGTGCGGATAGGATGTATTTGACTACATCGGTTTTGCAAACTATAATACACTTTGATGCCAAAATATAATGTCTTAGCTTGGTACAAGCAAAATATAAAGACAAACATAATTTTTCCACCTGGGGGTACCTGGTTTCTGCGTCTAAAAGACGTCGACTTAAGTAGAATATGGCTCGTTCCTTTCCATCGGTTTCTTGTGTTAGAACCGCCCCTACTGTATCTCCTTCAGCCGATACGTACAATTTAAAAGGTATACCATGCTTTGGCGCGGCCAACACTGGCGGGCTCATCAGATAACTTTTTACATCAACGAAGGCCTTTTGTTGACCGACTCCCCACTTGAACTCTTGGTCGTCTTTAATCCTTAAAAGTGGTGAAAAAGCCCGAGTTCGCCCGGACAAATTTGAAATGAAGCGTCGCAAGTAATTGATTTTGCCTATCAGTACTTGCAACTCCTTTTATGTGTCGGCGGTTTAGTATCGGCTATAGCTTTTACTTTAGCTTGGTTTACTTCAATCCCTTTTTGTGTCTTGTAAACCCAAGGAATTGTCCAAATTGATACTCCAAAAGCGCATTTGAGCGGGTTCATTTTTAACCCGTGTGCGCGTATTTTCAAACATCTTTTCCAAATCGGCTAAGTGTTGCCAATCTTCTTTGGATTTTACTACCACATCATCGATGTAGATTTCCTGATATTACCGATTAAATTATGAAAAATATGGTTCATAGCACGTTGATAAGTAGCGCCAGCATTTTTTAACCCGAACGTCATAACGGTCCATTCGTATAGACCTAAAGCCCCTGGGCATCTGAAGGCCGTTTTGTGTATGTCGGCTTCTGCCATGAATATTTGATTATATCAGGCATTTCCATCTAAAAAACTGTTGATTTTATTCCCAGATGCAGCATCGATAAGCATATCGGCTATAGGCATCGGGTATTCGTCTTTTGGTGTGGCTTTATTTAAATCTCTAAAATCGACACATACCCTGAGTTTGCCGTTTTTGTTTCTCACAGGGACGATATTCGAGACCCATTCAGCATATCGGCAAGGCCGGATAAACTTGGCCTCCAGTAATCATCCGACCTCTTCTTTTATAGCGTCATACAAGGTAGGGTTAAATCGTCTGGGATACTGTTTAAATGGCCGATACCCAGGTTTTATGGGTAGCCGATGTTCGACCAACTGTCGGCTTAAACCCGGCATCTCATAATATTCCCATGCAAAGCAATCTCTATATTTTTTTGAGTATTTCGACCAACTTTGCTTTATAATTGGGTTCTAATTTAGCACTTACAAATGTTGGTCTTTTTCTGTTGCCTTCTCCTATGTTGATTTCCTCAAGCAAATCGACAGAGGTAAATTCTAACCCTTTCCTTTCTTCTTCAAAGTCCTCGACAGCTTCTTCGTATTCTTCTTGCCGATAGCTTCTTACCCTTTCTTGTAATCTTGCTATTGTCTTCGATTCCATCTTCTTACTACTTCGTTTGTCCGATCAAACGTACTAGGTTTAACGCTGATCGGCTTGAATCCTGACTTCTCGATGCAGATGAAATCGCAATCGTCCAAGCTTTTTCCTGATATACATTCGGCTTCTTCGTGTGGCCAATTGGTATCGGGGTTGGCCATGGCGATATGAGCCGATGTATCGGCAGGCACAACCTCTACTGCATCATCGTTCCATTGCACCAACTTCTGATGCATAGTTGATGGTATGTAGCATTTAGCGTGGAGCCAGTCCCGCCCAAGGAGTACACTATAATTGCCTTTGGCTTCTATCACGAAAAATGCAGTTGGCAAAGTTTTACTGCCGACTGTTAACTCCGACATCATTACGCCTTTAGCTTCAATAGGATCTCCTGTGAAGTCATTTAACACCATGTTTGTTTTGATCAAGTCTTCATCGGCTTTACCCAATTTATTAAAAGTACTTAGCGGCATCAGATTAACCGTTGCCCCACCATCGACCAACATTCGAGATATTGGTCGGCCATTAATATACCCTTTTAGGTATAAAGGTTTTAGATGCCGATGCGTGTCTTGTGGTTTCTCAAACACGGCATCTGGCGCACCGAGGCATAGTTGGGCAAACACTTCTTCGGCCGATTCTTCAGTTTTGAACTCAGCAGGCAGAGTGAATACCATGTTTATATCCATCGGCGGTGTGTCATCTCGGATCATCGGGGACCCGGATTCGACCGATTGATCCGAATCGCTATCGGCCTGTTCCTTCTTCCTCCATTCCTGTTTCGCAACTGGTATAGGCCTTAGCTCATTGAATACTTGATCCCTTTCCCTTTCTTTTTCGGCTTCCCTTTCTTCTTGTGTCTTGATCGCTTGAAGCCGTCTGTATGTGATTTGCTAAGACCTGAGGGACACCACCGAGGTCTAGGCTCTATCGGCTCTCTGATTTTTCCAGCCAAACTATTCATCTTACTGCCAGATTCTGTCCCGATCTCGATGTGAGAAGCCGATGTTTCTTGAGTTCGGGAGGACTCTTGTTCTGACGTTGACAATCTTTCATGTATCGGCTTCCTGTTTCTTTCTTCTAATCGATCATGTACTGGTCTGGACAGTCTGTCTTTTACTGACAGGTTTAGCCGATGCATAGATGAGTGTTGCATAGGACACGACTGTACTGTTGGCAAGATCATCCCCTTCTCCCAGCAAAATTGCCAAAAGGGACATTGCCGGTGTTTTTCTTCTTCAGTAGTTTGCCGATGTGGCACCTCTGGCTGCCAGTACTCGTATGTCCTTTGATTCGGCCGATGGAAATTGCCGGGTTGTCGGGCATTGTGTCTCTGATTTATCCTTTCATACTTCCCCAGGAGTTGCGAGAAAGTCGGCTTTGGTTTGAAGTTTGTTTTTATTGGAGCCCTTTCAGCTCTATAACATTTTTCGACTTCCAAGTCTCCTCTTGGTTTTACTGTTCTCGAGTTTTGCCCGTTCTTATCGGCCTCTATTTGTATAGATCCGATAGTAATCTGTACTGTTTCGTCTCCTTTTGATCGTGCCTCAACTTTCTTAGTTGGCTTGATGTCTTCTTCCGCAGGTCCCTTTCCTTTTCGTGAGCATTGAACCATATTGATTTGAAAAGGATTCACATCTATCTGCATAGTCGATTCTTCCGCAGATATAAATCTGCCATCGGTGATAGCCGACTGAATCTGTTGTTGAAAAATATTGCAATCGTTAGTATTATGTGAAAACGAATGGTGCCATTTACAGTACCTTCGCTTTTTAATTTCATCAGCCGATGGGATGACATGTCCTTCTGGTAGCCTTATGAGTTTTTCTTCCAGCAATAAATCAAATATCTTATCACACTTTGACACGTCGTATGAATACTTGACTTCTGCCTTATTTTTCGTCGGCTTGAGTAAAGAGCATACGAGTGGGCCTTTTGGAACCCTTGGTCCACTCGGCTATGTTTATCCCTGCTTCTTCGTCGTCAGAAGTGTCGCTCGAATTATATTCTACCATATTTACCTTGGCCTTTTCATTACCGTTTGATCTAAATCTATCTTTAAACCCTTTGTTTTCTGCATATCGGCTTTCATGTGCCGATACACGATGGAGTAAGTGGCCTAAATCGTCGAATTCTTGTCCGGACAGCTTCTCTTTTAATGGTGGGATTAACCCTTGAAATGCTAGGTCGGCCAACTGATCATCGGGTAACGTTACACTAAAACATCTATTTCGTACGCCTCTAAACCTTCTGATATAGTCGAAAACCGATTCGCCGTAATTCTGTCGGACTGAGCTAAGATAAGATATTCTAAGCTCCATAGTTCCCGAAAAGAAGTATTCATGAAATCGGCTTTCCAAATCGTTCCAAACGTGAACTGAATTTGGAGGCAAATTGGTAAACCAAGTAAATGTTGCACCGAACAGTGATAAGGGAAATAGCCTAATTTTTAATCCATCGGACTGTGTTGCTTCCCCACATTGAGCCATAAATTATCCAATATGCTCGATGGTAGTAACAGAATCATCACCCGATAATTTAGCGAAATCTGGTATTCTAAAGTTATGTGGGTATGGCATACGATCTATGTAATCGTGATACGGCTTCCTGTAGCCGATTACCCTTCCTTTAGGCTGTAAGCCGAATTGTTCTCTTAAAACATTAGCAATCTGTTCCGCCCAATTGACATTGTCGGCTTGTGGTGCAACCAGACTCTGCCAATTTGCATTGTTTACGCCCTGCCCCCCGAGTGTGAACTCGGGTCTTTGTCGTGCTACAGGGGGTCTTGGCACTTGATCATAATCGTGGTTTCTAAAAACCAATGTATCGGGTACCGATGTGAAAGGTTCAACGTATGGTACTACCTTATATGGTGCCTGGTTTATGGCTGTGGCTCCTCGTGATTGTGGAACTCGATCTGTTTCAGTCGGCTGTGGAGCCGATAAACCGGTGTTACCACCAGAGGGTCCGTTTGACGGGTTTGATACGCTTATTTTCGCCCCATCTGTGTGCCCATGGTAGTGTGTAACCCCACCTTTCTGTGAACTGGGTTTCAAAACAGTAGGCTGAATCGGCATCATGATAGGTGTTTGGGCCGGCACGTTTACTGTATTGGTATTGGGCGTTATGGAGTACACTGGGTATGTAGGGAGGGTTTGTAATGGATCTAGTAGACTCCCGGATACAGCCAATTCTTGAGCAATTGTTTTCACACTATTTTCTATCATCGGTTTCAACATAGATACTAGAGCCGATGATTGATTAACTAGTGCGTGATGCACAGATTGTTCAATCATATTTGACAGATCGACTTGAGCAGGTGCATATCGGCTTACCGAGTCAGATGATGAATCGCCGATAGGGTTGATACTTGGGAGTGCGGTCCTTTGGGTAACGCCACGGCGTGTTTTCTGAAAACACTGCAGCATCATTTCCTCCAAAGCTGCTTTTCGGTCTTCGATCTCTTTCCGCTGCTCGGGGGTTAGATCGGCCATCTGAGGCGCGATTATAGCGTCCGTGTTGATATCAGCAGTAATCGCAGGCTTATCGTTTGATGTCATCTTGATTTTCTTGGTCCCACCGGGCGTGCCAAAATATGTTCGCGCTAAAAACGTGAAGTAGGGTCTTTAGCCTCGAACACACAAGACAAACACCGGGTTTGCAGAGCGTGCCAGTCAATTTGACCTGAAATTGACAAGGTAGAATTTGTAAATTAATCAAAGCCGATAGAGCAATGTTTATCGGCTTCTCGCTAGTCGGCTGAAAACCGATTAGGGAATAACTAGATCAACCAGTTACGGCTAATCCGGATACAAGGTGAAATCGGCTTTGAGAAGGCGATGCGCAGCAAAACAAAGCAGATCAAACCTGGACGAAATCGGCTAAAACCAACAATCGGCGATGCGTAACTTTGTTGATTCCGTCGACTTACAGAAAGGTGTTTGTAAACCCTAAAACAATGTAAAGCGTAAAAAGTAGATGTTGTGTTGGATTGATTGCCTCTTCTTTGCGCCCAGGGCTTCCCTTTTATAATGTCCTTGCCGATCCGAGTCACAAATGGATACGGTGTTTTTTGCCCATACTGGACTCTGATCCGATTTCCTTTCCTTATCCAAAACGGATTCTTCCCGATTCGTTTGATGCCAGTTTACCCTTTCCAAAACATTCTTCTAACCGATTTTACAGAGGACGCCAAATTTTGGTGCAAACAGACTCGAAGATGAACCAGGTTTTACTACGGAATGGGCCTTTAGTACCGGTTTAAAAGAGCCTTTAGTACCGGTTTTTGAACCGGTACAGGCCATCCGAGACTGATGCTCAAGGGCATCAGTCCCGGTTCCCTCACCCGGTACTGATAGAGTATCAGTACCGGTTGGTAGTCACACGTGGCAGCGCATCGTGAGACCCTGTGGACCTTATCAGTACCGGTTGGTGTCTCCAACCGGTTCTGATGAGGCCCTCATCAGTACCGGTTGTTTTATCTAACCGGTACTGATGGGTTGTATATAATATATATGTAAATATGTGTGTGTACAATACTGGCTATTATATATAATGTACTACAATATATATAATCAAATCACGGTGACTTCATGTGTGTGTTAAATCACAACGAATTAAAACACATATAATCAATCATGCACATTTGCCTGATAATGAAATCACTGTACATTCATTAACAAATTTAATTACATATAATGTACTACAATATGTACATAACTTTAATTACAACTCCAGTATTTCTTTTCCTTCTGTTCATTGGGATTTTTTACGTGCATCGCTCTTGCTAGCCGTAGATGTCGTGAATGACAGTTCACCGGTCCTTATCGAAGGGCCCCACCTGTTAAAATTTGGTTTGTGGAACTCGCCTTTTGGATTTACAACCTCATCGTAAATGAAGCCAACGAGTTGTTCTTGAATTGCTCTCACTCGCGCCGGCGAGAGTTCCGAACCTTGTTCCGCCAAATATTGAGGCACCTGCCGTTAAGTCATTAACAAATCAATCCTTAAATTTGTACAAGATATAAGGAGTAATATACATCATTAAAGGTAGTAATTATATTTACTCACCCCTTGTTGCCTTTTAGCATGCGGTCAGCGGCTCCGGTTTGGGTGTGCAAAAACTCACATACATAGTAACCGCATAAATTATTGCCCGCCGACTGACTCAAGATCTGCGGTTGAAAAAGTTGAAAGCGTGAAATGAATGCAAGGAAATTAACTTAACTAACCAAAAAGCTAGCATTATGATATACGTACTTGAGAGGCTGTTGTAATTTCAAATTTCTCCTTGAATGCGCACGAAACTGTGCGAATGCACTACACATGTGATTACCAATTGTACATGATTAGAATTTGTTTCAAATGGAAGGAAATAGAAGTAATACAATAATGAAAGGAACAAGAATTAATACCAGTCAAGCAAATCGATAAAGGTTTGATACGTTTGAACTGGTTTCCTTCTCGAGTCCATAATTGTGATCCGACTATGATCTAGCTCGATCATAATAAGAATCCAGTGAAAACTGTACATATGTCAACATAGATAACTAATTAGTTCTAACATAGTGTTATGAAAAAGGAGTAGAACAAGGCGGTACGAAAACACATACTCATGTGCGTAGGGTAGATATATCCTTGACTTATATTGATGTCCCATTAGCGCATTGTATATGTTACTCTGTGTTTCGCTTGGGCTGTATCTAACGGTTGTCTCGTTGATAACTAATGGGTCCATGAATCCTATGTCAAAAATTTGATCCCTTCGGCATCTTTGTATCTCCATGCTACACAAGAAGAAATTAGTTAGGCTTGCAAGGTCCGTACTCTACAAGGGCACGCACGATGGTTTTGTAAATAAGACACTAACAGAGTCCAAAGAACCCACCAAGGACGCACTGAGGGCATCGGTCTGGTATAGATCATACATGACGTGCCATTCGATAAAAAATTCACCGTCACCGTGAAAAAAATCTTGATCCTTGTACTTGACAGCAAACAACTGTAGACCATGCTTGGTCGCGTCCAAGTACCATTCATGGAATTGCCGCATCTTTGTCGTTAGCTGGAGCAGCTCCTCACGCCTGACCAATGATCCACCCAATGTAAATGGCCATCTTACTTGGGCATACTCAATCTCTGCTGTGCCTAATATTTGATTTGGGTCAAGGCCAGTTTCATCAAAGAATTGTAGCATCGCCTTAGCCTTCTCCTTCTCCTTCTCCTCAGCTGTCATCTTCTTGTGTCATTCCTTTCGCAATGCGCGCTCGTAGTTTGATTGGCGAGGCATTTCTTTTTGATCCTTCAAATTTGTAATAGTCGTCAAGCCTTTGTGAAATTCTTTCGTGCCAGGTTGAACCTTCTTCTTTGGTGACTTGGGTCTAAAAAATTCAGTTACCTCACCTTGTACAATCTTATTGGTCTCCTCGTCGGTCATATCGTGACGCCACCAAAGTGGACGCAACTTCTTGGATTGGGTGGAGGACCTCGTCTTCTTGGGAGCTGCTGGCTGAGCTGGCTTGTTTCCTTTGGTCGGCGCCTTCTTGGGAGGAGACGGTCTTCTTGTGGGGCTTAAGTGCACGGGAGGTGGTGTAGAAGTCGGCGCATTCTTGGGAGGAGACGGGCTTCTCGTAGGGCATATGTGCGCGGGAGTGGTGTAGGAGTCGGCGCCTTCTTGGGAGGAGATGGGCTTCTCCTAGGGCTTATGTGCGCGGGAGGTGGTGTAGGAGTCGGGCTTCTTCTTGGGCTTGGGTGTGCGGGAAGTGGTGTAGGAGTCGGGCTTCTTCGCAGAGAGGACACATCCATGTTATCTCAAAAAATTATGTGCCGTTTGCGCCATAGGATGAAAGTGTGTACCGCCTCTCCCAGCTTCGTACTCCCGTCACCTCCGGGAATTTCGAGCTCAAGGTCCTCGTACCCTGGGCAAACCTCCTCCACCGAGACCTTGGAGTAGTTTGATGGTATCTGTTGGCCATGGATGAGCTGCCCTGGCTCCACTGGGTGAACCATGCCATGCGCCGCCTTCAAGGAGAGGTTTCGCGCCCCGACATGCAGCTCACAAGGTGTCTGCTGCCTGATGTCATCTACGGGATACCTGTCCAAGTCCGCTTCGGGCAGCCCACCGGAAGCGCAGCTGCTCCGCTGCCCGATGGGGCTGATGATGTTAGGATTGCTGGGAGGTTCCTGGCACGTCTCCCGCTGTTGGCTCTGGGCTAAATGTTCCTCTATTTGAGTCATGCTTTCTTCAAGCGCACTAAGTTGTTGTGCATGTCGAGCTTTGCTTTTCATCCAACTCCTATAGGTCTCGGCGTCCTGAGCGAAACCAACCTTCCACGGGATGACGCCAACGCCTCGTGTACGTCCAGGGTGCTCCAGGTTTTGTAGAGCCCTTGTTAGCTTGTCATTCTCCCTGTTTGGCACGAAGCTACCTTGGGAAGTCTCCTCGATGGACTGCACAAGCCTTCTGGCCACATCTATCAGCACCTCCCCAAACACCGCATTGCCGCTATCATCGAGGCCACCGCTGTGAGCATAGAACCAATGCTTGCTCTGTCAGGCCATTCCATTGTTGCGAGTGTGACACCCTTCGCTAGCAGGTCATGCTCCCTCTTCTCCCATTTGGGTATTGCTTGGCGGTAACCACCAGGGCCGAGTCGGTGGTAGTAATTCTTCTTCTGTGCATTCAGCTTGTTCTTCTCACTCAAACTTTGACCTTCCTCCGAAGTCTTGTAGTTCAGGAACGCTTCCCAGTGATCTTGCAACTTCGGGAACTTGTTGAAGTCGGGCGTTCGATTCTCCTTGATATACTCTATGTTCAACTTCTTTTTATAAGTTTGGAATGCGATGGCCATCTTCTTGAGAGTGTAACTCTTCACCTTCTCTTCGGTCCCTTGGGGGAAGGTGAATGTCTCTCTGACATCGTTCCAAAGTATGTTTTTCATATCTTCAGGAACCTGATCCCATTTTGCTATGCTAATGGGCACGTGGTCCCTAACGTGGACGCCGCATGCCGAATTGAACGGCCCAATCACCGTAAAGGGTTTCTGAGGTTGGCCGTTCTCGTTGAGTTCGGTGACAACATATCTTGCCTTCGGCTTCTTGGTTGGACCTCGCTGTCGTGATTTCCTGCTTGGCTGATCGATCTGAAAGCATGGTACAATCATGAACGGGTCAAAATGTTGGCTTAGCATGATAGTGAAATCGATAATCATTAACGTGATTGATTGTTACCTCTGCGGCCTCATCGTGCTCTGCGGCCTCATAACCACCATCTCCCGCAATCAAATTTGTCATAAATTCTTCTTGATCAAATCCTTCGCCGTCCATCGTTGTTTCTTAGGCTAGAAGAAGGCACTGAAAATTAACGGCGTGGAAGACGGCGAGGAACAAATGCTGATTAGACCAACTCTACTTATACATTTCACATTTCACATATACTGACACATCTCACATATACATAACATTTGACATATAATTACTCATCTGACACATCTCACATATACATAACATTTTACATATAATTCGGTAAACAAAAGTTTTTTTTCTTTTTGCTTGGATGGTATATTACTTCGTAGAAATTCGGTAAACAAAAAGAGTGTTTTCGAGATTACAATTGCCGGTTTATCACATTCCTGAAATTGACCACATGAAAAAGAACAGATATTGACAATTGAGAATATATCTCTGGAGTAACCATTTCTTCACCAATGTAATCAATGATACATAAATCGACGGTTTCTAGATCATTTACTGCAACTGGAACTTACATCATTTTGCATACAAGGCCTGACATTGCAAATATATTACGTTTGCAACATATACCAAAAAGTTTCGATTCTATACAGGTGCCAATTCAAATATATTACATTTTGCAGTAATATTCACATGAACCGGTGCCAATTGGGTAAGGTTACTACAATTTTCACCCTTGGCGGGAACGTTGCAATCTGGCAAAGTGACAATGTGATGGTCTAATTCTTTGAAACAATACTAGCTAATGTCTAATTGATCAAGATACAACATCATGTTAGCATTCATTCAATATTCACATGAACAAGATCACAACCGAAATAGAAATGAAATACTACACATTTTCCTCCAATTAGAAAATCCAAGATGAATCTATACCATACATGTACACCAGAGAGAAGGGACGACAAGGAGCAAGGGCTGCAGCGAGCTATAACCTCCACGGGTATGAGGGAAAAAGCGGCGAGGGGGAGCGGTCTCCGAGCCAGCGCAGTCGGACGAGCTCGGGAGGGCGGCGCCGTCAGGGGGGGCGAGCTCGGACGGCAGCCATCGGGCGAGCTCCGGAGGGCGGCGCTTCTCGAAGCGAGCTTCGGAGGAGCTCGGGAGGGCGTCGTCGGGCGAGCTCGGGGCAGCTGCGAGGCGAGCTTCTGGGGCGGCCTTGATCGGGCGAAGCTCGAGGGCGGCGCTGTCGGCGAGCTCGGGGCGGCGCATCGAGCGAGCTTCGGAGGCGGCGTCGTCGGGGCGAGCTCCGGGGCAATGGCTTGATCTGGCGAGCTCCGGGAGGGCGGCGTTGTCGGGGGGGCGAGCTCCGGGAGGGCTTCCGACGCCGGCACAGGCTCTGGTGGCGGTGGTGCGCGCGTCAGGAGGAGGAAATGGGATAAAATCGAGCGGGAAGAGCACCAAAGTGGGGAAGAAATGGCGGCAGCGAGGTTTATAGGGGCACCATCAGTCCCGGTTGGTGTAACCAACCGGGATTGATATACACATCAGTACTGGTTAAATACACCAACCGGTACTGATTAGAATTAAACATATGACTCAAGAATGAAAACCTAGGAGCATCAAGACGGTTGGTGTATCCAACCTGCATCGATTAGATCACATCAAGATCTTGGTTAAATACACCAACCGGTACTGATTAGAATTAAATTCAAAATCTCTTTAGAATAAAATGAAAGAAAAATCAATTATTGCTTCTTTGCTTAATAAAAAATAATAAATTATACTTATTCGGTTATTCCACACTAAAATGATTTTTTTTAAAAAAAATAAGATTACTAGTCATTTATAAATTCCTTTTATAGTTTCTACAATTCAATAATAATATTGAAAATCTATATATTCTTTAGAATATTAGTTTATAAATTAAAAATATAAAAAATAAGGTTATTAATATAAATTAAAAATATAAAAAATAAAGTAATTTTTGCACTCTTATAATTCCAATGCAAATTTTCACCTTGTTACATAAATTCAATTATTGCTTCTTTGCTTAATAAATAATAATAAATCATTATTATTCCACACTAAAATGATTTACAAAAAATAAAATAAGGTTATTAATACACAACTAGTATGTTAGTAGTCTATTACACCAAAAGAAAGCAAAGTGATCCATCACAATAGACAATTTAGTAGCATGGGAACACAAAGAGACAAGATTTAACATGAAAAAAGAAAACTAAGCATCCATCAGTGATAGACTATCACTTGTAACAACGGACTATACAACAAGGTTGGACTTATTTGCTAACATACTTTGTTTTTACAAGCGATCCTTCATTATGATCGCGGCGTACGTAAGGAGAGTCCTCTGTATCATTCAGGTCACTAATGTCTACGTCCACTGTGAAAGGAGGCAGCTCGTCGAATTGATTATACTCTTCTTCGTCCGTGACGCCCTCAACTCCGACAATCCTTCTTTTACCTGAAAGAACCACGTGGCGCCTTTGTTGATCGCTACTGCTAGTCTTCTCATTTTGATTTATGTTTTCGGTAGATTTGTTATGCTGCCTCTTCCTTTTAGTAGGCTTGTCCTTCTGCTTTTTTTGTTTGCTGTCCATGTCCATCACATAGAATACTTGTGTCACATCATTAGCGAGCACGAATGGTTCATCCCTATAGGCCACTTGCTTGAGGTCCACAGTTGTCATATCGTACTCATCGATCTCCACTACCGCCGCTTTGACCCATTGGCACCGAAACAGAGGGACTTTTAAAGGTCCGTACTCGAGCTCTCAAATCTCCTGTATGAAACCATAATAGGTATCCATCTTTCCATTTTTGTCCAAGGCATCTATACGGACGCCGTTGTTTTGGTTGGTGCTCTTGCTATCCTGGGATGTTGTGTAAAATGTGTACCCATTTATCTCATACCCTTGGAATGATATGACTGTTGTGGATGGTCCTCGAGCCAAGAGTTTCAATTGTTCATCATCTGTCTGGTTGCCCAACAGTTGCTTTTGTAACCAACCGCCGAAATGATCCATTTGCTCGACTGCGATCCACTTATCTGACTTCTCTGGGTATTGGGCGCGTAGACTCATCTCGTAATCATACATATATGGAGCCACTACAGTTGCTTGTTTCAATACTGTGAAATGTGCTTGTTTAAATGAAAGTAGATTGTCGCTATAGGATTCTTTTCTCCCTAAAGTCCCTTTTCCCCGTAGCCTCCCCTCATGGCGTGATACAGGAACGCCAATCGGATTCAGATCTTCAATGTAATTAACACAAAACTCGATCACCTCCTCTGTGCCGACACCCTGCGCAATGCAGCCTTCTGGACAAGACCGGTTACGAACATACTTCTTTAGGATGCCCATGTACCTCTCGAAAGGGAACATATTGTGGAGGAACACGGGTCCAAGAATTTGTATCTCTTTAACAATGTGGACCATGAGATGGACCATAATATCAAAGAATGATGGAGGGAAGATCATCTCAAGGCTAACCAGACTATTGACCATGTCGTCATGCAGATTACATAACTTATTCGGCTCGATGACCTTCTGCGACACCGCGTTGAAAAACGAGCACAACTTTATGATTGTCCCTCGTACCCAGTCCGGCAGAATACCTCGCACCGCCACTGGGAGCAACTGTGTCATCAACACGTGACAATCATGGGAGTTTATATGTACGATTTTATTCTCTTTTGTGTTTATGAGTCTCCTTATGTTCGAGGAGTATCCAGAAGGGACCTTCACACTGTTCAAGAACTTAATCATATTTTTTTTTCTCTTCCTTGCTCAGAGTGTATCTCGCGGGGTGGAGGTAATGCTGTCCTTCTTCTCTCATTTCCGGATGTAGGTCGTTCCTGATTCCCAGCAACTGTAGGTCCTTTCGTGCTTGAAGTGTATCTTTTGATTTGCCATACATATCTAGGAAGCCTAGCAGGTTCACGCAGACATTCTTTGTGATATGCATGAAGTCCAAAGGAGTGGCTTAACCTCTAAGTCTTTCCAGTAAGGTAAGTCCCAAAATATTGACTTCTTCTTCCAAATGGGCTTTGTGTGACCTTGTTTTGTCGGGACAGGTTTGCTACCTGGACCTTTTCCAAATACTACTTTCAGATCGTTTACCAAAGAAAATACAAGAGCCCCACTGCGATGCGGAGGCTTCTTACGTTTCTCTTCCGTCCCATCAAAATTCTCACCCTTCCTCCTTAACAGGTCCTTCATATGGAGGAATCTACGGTGGCCTATGTACACAACCTTTCGAGAGTTTTTTAGGTACTTGCTGTCCGTTTCCTCTAAGCAGTGGATGCAGGCTTTATATCCTTTGATGGATAGGCCCGACAGGTTACCAAGTGCAGGCCAGTCGTTGATGGTTACAAATAGCAATGCACGTAAAATGAAGTGCTCTCTTTTGTACTCATTCCATACACGTACACCATCGTTCCACAATGTTAGTAGATCTTCAACCAACGGTTTGAGGTACACATCGATGTCGTTTCCAGGTTGCTTCGGGCCTTGGATAAGCAACAGCATCATAATGTACTTCCGCTTCATACACAGCCAAGGAGGAAGGTTGTAGATACACATAGTCACGGGCCAAGTGCTGTGACTGCTGCTCATCTCGCCATACGGGTTCATCCCATCTGTACTCAACCCAAACCTTATGTTCCTTGCATCCTCAGCAAAGTCCGGGTATGTTCTATTGACTTTCCTCCACTGGGAGCCATCAGCAGGGTGTCTTAGCCTTCCGTCCTCCTTACGGTCTTCTTTGTGCCAGCGCATCATCAGGGCATGCGCTTTGTTCGCAAATAAACACTTCAACCGTGGTATTATAGGGAAATACCACACCACCTTAGCAGGGGGCCTCTTCTTCTTACGCTGCCCCTCTACCTCACCTGGGTCATCACGCCTGGTCTTATACCGCGAAGTTTTGCACACCGGACAAGCATCCAAATCCTCGTACTCATTGCGATAAAGGATACAATCGTTACGACATGCATGTATCTTCTGTACCTTCAACCCCAAAGGGCAGACAACTTGTTTGGCATTGTACGTAGTTTCGGGTAGTGTGTTCCCCTCTGGAAGTATCTTCTTGATGAGGCATAACAACTCGTCGAATCTCTTATCAGATAATCCATTGGTCGCCTTCCATTGCATCAGTTCTAGTGTAGTACGCAACTTTTTATGGCCCTGTTGGCAGTTTGGGTACAACAGTGTTTTGTGGTCCTCCCATAGGCGCTGAAACTTTTTGTAATGTCTTTCATCGATGTATTCTCCCTCTCCATCAAGCAAAGATCTGGTCTAGGTCATCATTGCCAAACTCCCCAAATGTATCTTCGCAAGAGCCAGGTTGGCCAGCGTCTAAGATATTGTTCGCCTCTTCTTGTTCACCGTCTTCTTGTATAATCTCTTCTTCACCATGCTTGGTCCAACAGGTATAGTTTGTCATGAAACCTCTTGTGAGCAAATGGAAGTGAAGGTGGCTGGAGTTTGCCCACTCCTTCTCATTCTTGCAGTCTATGCATGGACAACATATGTAGCCTGACGTCGTGTATGCATCGGCCGCACGAAGAAAATCTTGCAAACCCTGCAAGAACTCCGGGGAGCGTCGGTCCATGTACATCCATCACCGGTCCATCTACATTATATTACATCAAGGTAACTTTTAGCTCATTTTCCGATAATGAATTGTTTAACATTTCCTAAAATCCAAATCAAGACAACTATATTTTTAAAATGATTTTATTTCATAATATACATTAAAGGCACTATATTTCATTACATATTTTTCCATAAAATGATTATTTGCTCCGGTATTCATACTCGACAAGTTTTTGCAACCTACTAAAATAATTAGTCAATGAAAATCTAGATTCAAAATTCTTCATCAATCGATGGAACCAAAACCTAAATATTAATGCAAGCATAATTTCACGAGAGCTTTGCTCAAATTTTGAAAACTTTTTTTGAAAACTTTTTCACAAATTTTTTTAAAACTTTTCTCGAATCTTGAACTCATTTTATATTTTCTGTAAAGCCATTTATATTTTTTATATTATTCGCAAATGAAATTAAAATTCTTCTTTTTTCCACATAACTATTGCAATTTGAAGATCCTAAACGCTATGATTTTCATGCACCATTCTTAATTTCCCCAACTATATATGCACCATCCTACATCGAACGATGGAACTAAAACGTAAATTTGAGCTAGATCCACACCTTAAATGCGAGCTATATTATAATCCAAGCAAATTTAAGCTTAGTTACCTTGGTTGCGAAGAAAATTTTTGCATCCTACTTGAAAAGATCGAGTTAGAACTTTACATTTGTAATCTTTCATCGATTAATGGAAAAGATCAAATTTTCTTCATAATTCAAGCAAAGAAGAGGCTCCATTTAACACAAATGTAGTGAGGAATGATGTTATTAACCTTAGTTACCTTGGTTGCGAGTAAAATGACCAAAAATTTAAAATTTGGGCAGCACCTCCCCTTCCTTGGAGCTCTTGCCCGAACTCCTGTTCTTCTCGATCGCCGGCTGATCAAATGATCTTGGTCTGGCAGAGAGCGGGAGGAGGAAGAAGTTTAAATTGCGACAGAGTACCGGTTGATGACAAGCTTGCATCGATAGTTTCACATCGATCAGGTTAGTGCCTTGCACCGGTACTAATATCCACCTGCAACTGTAGCCGTTGCTACTAGATAGTACCGGTTCGGAATACAAACCGGTACTGATGTGACTATCAGTACCGGTTGGTACCTTTAACCGGTACTGACCACCCCCGAGTGTATGTTCATCCAAACGAATGCCTCTTCGAGTTGAGACAGAGTACATGCGTCATCCAAACACCCCCGAGGCGTATGTTCAATTGAAAAATCAGAATGCGTATGTTCATCAAATAGAACAGCTAATATTTAATATTATCCACCGTTAAAAATGTTCAAATATATAGTGACATTACATAGTGGATAACATTACATAATTAAAAAGTTTAATTATTTCATGGTCACAGACGAAATTACTCCTCGTCGTCACTCCGCGGGGGGCTGCCGCTGTCATCACTATCATCGCTGTCACTGCTGTCGTCATCGTCGTCGGTAGCGGCAGGGTGAACGTCGTCCTCGGAGGAGGAGGATGATGAGCTCCCCCAGCGGATGACGGTGACGTTCTCCTCCTCCTCTTCTTCCTCCTCCTCATCGTCGTCCTTCTCCTCCTCCTCCTCGTCGTCCTCCTCCTCGTCGTCGTCTTTCTCCTCCTCCTCGTCGTCGTCGTCGTCCTCCTCCTCGTCGTCGTCGTCCTCCTCCTCCTCGTCGTCGTCGTCCTCCTCGTCGTCGTCGTCGGCGCGCTTTCTTTTTTTGGTGGCGGCGGGAGGTGCTTGGGGTGGAGGCGGCACTGGGGACAATGGCTCAGAGTCGGAGGAGTCAGAGGAGCTGGCGGGAGACACAGGCTCTGCCATGATCGGAAGAGGAAGATCGAGACCGGTCTCTGTCAATGGAGGTTCTCCATCTCGCTCACTCTGTTTATACTTCGCTAAGATCGGAAGACGAAGAGAACAGGATGAACACGAAGAGGCGACGCGCGGGAGACTGTGCGTTGAATACACCAACCGGCGCTTATCAGTACCGGTTGGTTACACTAACCGGTGCTGATGTGGTATCATCAGTACCGGTTGGTTACACCAACCCGTACTAAGAAGCCAAGGAGCAGAAGCGGTGCTTAGTACTGTTCATGTAACCAACCTGCATCTGGTTGGTTACATGAACAGTACTAAGCAGCCTCGCTTCCTTGGCTTCTTAGTACGGGTTGGTGTAACCAACCTGCATCGATGATACCACATCAAGACCGATTAGTGTAACCAACTGCATCGATGGTCCCCGGACCTATAGACCGTTGAACCAGGACTGATGTAAATGTCAGTCCCGGTTCATGCATGACCGGTACTGATAGGCCGGTATGGAAGGTCAGATCTGTAGTAGTAGCCTCGAATACATCGGGTCGATTGGATTGCAAGATTGGGAGGCGCTGCTATATTCTACTTAAAGCGAAGCGTATACGCGTACTTGAGCAAAGGTTGGATTAGAAATAGGATACGGACTTCGGAGTCCATGGGTTTTTTAAAATTTCTCTGGAAAGAACTCTTTCTTTTTCTGTGAGTCGGACTAACATTAATATATTATAATATTCGTAAAGCACTCCTACGTTGCTACAAAACCAATATATGTAACCTATGTTATACTACCATGACAATTTTTTGGTAGTGAGAAGTACATGACAAATGATAAAGTATACCGAATACACATAATTAAAAGGAAACAAATAACAAAACAAAATATCTCATAAACAGGGTTTTACCTTTGAGTCCAAGGTGAAGTGACTCTGTTCGCGCTAAAAACGTGAAGTAGGGTCTTTAGCCTCGAACACACAAGACAAACACCGGGTTTGCAGAGCGTGCCAGTCAATTTGACCTGAAATTGATAAGGTAGAATTTGTAAATTAATCAAAGCCGATAGAGCAATGTTTATCGGCTTCTCGCTAGTCGGCTGAAAACCGATTAGGGAATAACTAGATCAACCAGTTACGGCTAATCCGGATACAAGGTGAAATCGGCTTTGAGAAGGCGATGCGCAGCAAAACAAAGCAGATCAAACCTGGACGAAATCGGCTAAAACCAACAATCGGCGATGCGCAACTTTGTTGATTCCGTCGACTTACAGAAAGGTGTTTGTAAACCCTAAAACAATGTAAAAACTGTAAAAAGTAGATGTTGTGTTGGATTGATTGCCTCTTCTTTGCGCCCAGGGCTTCCGTTTTATAATGTCCTTGCCGATCCGAGTCACGCATGGATACGGTGTTTTTTGCCCATACTGGACTCTGATCCGATTTCCTTTCCTTATCCAAAACGGATTCTTCCCGATCCGTTTGATGCCAGTTTACCCTTTCCAAAACATTCTTCTAACCGATTTTACAGAGGACACCAAATTTTGGTGCAAACATATGCCCCCCGTTTTTGGGAGATAACTTCGTTATCTTTCAAAAATTCAGTCGGCTTTCGACCGGTGTCGACTTATAGCACAATCTTTCTTGGGAACCACCCATTAACCGCGCTGCGATAATCTCGGTGCGGTTTTAATGCAATAACTGCTCCCGCCTGTTCGCCTCTTTTCACCACGGTATAAATAGGGGTCCCTCCACGGTCATTTTCACGCTTGTGTGTTCTCGTTCACTCCGAAATCGCCTTCTCCTTCAAGCTCTCATCCTCTTCTTCTTGCATCGGCTGAAATGGACGCTTCCCAGGTACTCATTCCCATCCCAAATAGTGACCAACAGTATTTTCTAGGTCCTATAGGAACCGTAGAAGCCGATACTGTTATTGGAGACGAGGTTCTTAGATTCCCCTTGTCGGCTCCTGGTTATAACATAAAGGAATGGAGCAAGAGTTTTAGGGCTTGGCCGACAGCTCTCAAGGGCTGGAGGTCTTGGTATATTAGAGTATCAGCCCAAAAAAGGATGGAGTGGGAAAGAATGGGTATCGCTGAGAGTCTTCCCATGTCTTTAGCCACCCCAGAACCCAATGAACCCTTGGTGGCTGCTGCTTGCTATTTTTGGTCGGATTCTTTCAATGCCTTCTTTTTCCCAATTGGTCCTATCGGCCCCACCCTCCTAGATATGGCCGAGTTGTGCTACCTTAGGCCTGACGGAGACCAAATATCGGCTTTTAGTGGAAAACCTCGGTACAAATTGGTTCGAAAAAAGGGGGAAGGCTGGTCCAAATACATCCAGAATAACAACAAGGTAACCGGTCCTGTATCGGATGAAGAACATATTGCTTTCCTCAACCTATGGCTAGACCGATTCCTTTTTTGCGGTGCTTCCTTAGGGCCAACCCAAGTATACCAATTTATGGCAGAGCAATTAGTGGTGGGTCGTCGGCTAGCCTTAGGGAAATCTTTGTTGGGGGCCGTCTATCATACGATGTATGTCATCCGAAGTCGGCTTTTTACCGGCAACGGTTCTTATGTCGTCGGCAATATTGGGGGTCCACTTTGGTTTATCCAGATCTGGCTCTATTGCGTCTTTGGCTGCCTTATCATCCCAGACCCTTCGGAAGAATCGGCTTTCCCAATGGAAGACTACCCTGAGGGCGCAACCCCTAGATTCCAGCCTAGCCGATCTTCGGGCGAGAAATTTATCATGTGTTCGTCCGATGAGCCAAAAATCTCCCCGGCTGGTTTTCATAAGTATCTATCCTTCTTTTTGAATCTCAACCAAGCTTCTTTCAACCGTCGAGATTTCTTTACGTACAACCAATTAGCCGATCTCCCATGGCCCTCTTTTCTCCATTTGAACTCCGATAGCTCTCTAATGCCCCAGTCTACTCTTGATCTTCTTCCTCTGTTGATCTCTCCTTGCATTCTCCATGTCGGCTTGAGTACTCGTAATAGAACCTTTCAGCCGACCTATGAGTTCTACCATCCCTCCGTGTACGCACGCCAACTGGGTTTTGGACAAGTGATTCCTTGCTTCCCCTTACTTGCCATGATTAAGCCACGAAACAAAGTCACTAATGCTACTGCGGCGGAGCTTGTTATTGAACTAGCCGATGGGCTCCATGTGGTGGATTTGCCTTTCCTCGTGTTGAACACACGTCGGTCGGGCCAGTTTACTTCGTGGTGGGCCGCCATAGCTGAGTCGCTCTTGCGGGGACGGACTATTCAGGACGTCCTGTCCTCCTTTCTCCCTGGCTTTCAAGAGCCGACGGAAGCCACCGCTGGGTCTAGCTCGAGTTCAGGCTATGCTAATTCGTCTTTAGAGGTACTTTGTTCTTGATATGCCTGTCAAAATAAGGTTTTCATCGGTTTTAACTATGTCTTTTTGTTCTACAGACTAGCAAGAGGTCGGCCCCAGCACAAACCGCATCAGCCGACGACAGTGCAAAATGGCAAAGGCTGTCGGCCCCTCTTGCTGGTTTCTCCTCCGGCACGCTGGGAGTTAACAACCCATCATTATCAGATCTCGCCGAACGGCGTACTAAGAGTATGTCCAGCTCTTAGTATTGTTAAAAACTCTTTTTTCTGTCGACTAACCCCAATATTTGCCATTTTTAGAGAAGAAAAGGAAGGGCCACAGGGTCGTTATCAAACGGTCTTCTAAACCTGCTGGGCGCGATGCGGCGTCATCTCCGACTGGATCGGACACCGCGGTTGGTTTTCTCATTTGATGTCGGCTTCTGTTAGGGAAAATGCGCTCAACATAGGAATTTTCCTTCCAGGAAACTCCTACCTTGCCGGTGGTTGATGCCGACGCTCAAAGGGCTGCAGCAACCGTCCCTCCTCCGTCGGCTTTCGAACCTATTCTATCTCCAGGCCCCCTTGTTGCCCCTTTGCAACTCCCGTTACTCATTTGCTCGGTAGTTCCCATAATTCCATTGTGAGGCCGCACTTTCTCCGATGCCTGCGGCAGACCCTGTCGACCTCCTGGGCTTCAGCCTGGATGAACTGAGTGATCCTGAAGTCTTGGCCACGGACGACTACCCAGCCGATGTTCAGCGAATCATCAGTGCTGCTGCGGGAGTATCGGCTACCGTGACTTCTGTGCCTGGAATGCAGGAGAGGCTTAACCACCTGTTTAATGAAGTCATGCAGCCCGAAGCCCAGCTCCTGGCTAATACGCAGTCATTGAGGACAGCCATGGCAGCGGTTGAAGCCGACCTCCCCCCAGAAGTAATGCAAGCCCTCTTGGATGTTTGTCATTTGGACTCTCAAAGGGAGGTAATTGCGACTGCAAGGACCAGACTAGCCCAGCGGACAGCGCAGAAAGCAGATCAGGACGCCTTGGACAGGATGGTGGTCGATACAAAGGCCAAAAAACAACAATACGATGAAGGCATCTCTAACTTCAAATTGGCTAAGACAAAACAGAGCGAGTTGACCTCTACCAAGAAATCTCTTGAGGAGCAACTAGCCAGAGTGACTCAACAATTAGCCGATATTGAGCTGTCTCTCACTACATCGGCTTCATCATTGTCTTCCCAGAAACGCGTCCTTGGTGATATGGTGGCTGCGGTGAAGAGTCAATCGGCCAAGATCAAAGACATCACCGGGAGCGCAACCGAAGATCAGAGGGTGGTCGACAACGTTCAAAAAACTATCGCTAAAGCTGCGGGGGCACTTTCAGGCCTAAGAGCTCATCTGCCCGGCTCGGGGTTGTAATTCTATGATGTTTCAATCGGTCTTTATCGCGAAACTGCTTGGCTAACTTATTTTGCATCGGCTATGTAGCCGACCTTGGCTTTCATGGGATATCTTTGGATGATGTAAATAGATCGGCTGTGTAACCGATTTTTTCTAATTTAAGTCGTTGTGATCCATTCAACTGCCTCCGATTGTTTATTAGGATCCGATCCAAACGCTAGGGTAGTACATTTTTAAGTACTTTCCGTTAATTGCTTTAGGCAAGACAAATCCATCTAAGGTCTCAATTAGGTACGGATTTCCGCCAATTGGCCGATTTATTTTATAAGGCCCTTCCCATGTTGGAGACCACTTACCAAATCGATTATCTTTAGAGCCGATCGGTAACATGGTTTTCCACACTAAATCGGCTTGGTTGAAGGATTTTGCCACAACCTTCTTATTGTATGATCTGACGACCCTCTCCTTGTTTCTTTTGAGCCGATCTAATGTGATCAGCCTTAACTCAGCTAAATCATCTAAATTGTCCAAAGATCGTTTGCTTGTATTCTTCAGTCGGTAGCTTCTCTTGCTTAGATACCCTAATTGAGCCGATGTTGATTTCTATGGGCAAAACGGCCTCTTGTCCATAGACTAACTGAAAAGGTGATAATTTGGTCGACCCATGGTAAGATAGCCGATAAGCCCATAAAGCCTCTGATAATGTTGAATGCCACTTTCTCGGCTCTTCCTCAATTTTTCTTTTTATCAGTTTTATCAGTGTCTTGTTGGATGACTCGGCCTGTCCATTGGCCTGAGCATAGTAAGGTGAGGAGTTGAGTAATTTTATCCCGAGACTTTCTGCGAAATCTCTGAACTCTTTAGACATGAAAACAGTTCCTTGATCGGTAGTGATTGTTTGTGGGATTCCAAACCGATGAACAATGTGTTCGTTTATAAAGTCGATTAGTTCCTTGGTAGTTACTTTCTTGAGTGTACAGCTTCAACCCACTTTGAAAAATAGTCCGTGGCGGCAAGGATGAACTTGTGACCTTTACTGGAGTTCGGGAATATTTGGCCGATGATATCTATACCCCATCCTCTGAATGGCCATGGTTTGATAATCGGGCATAAAACCGCTGCTGGTGCCGTTTGTACGTTGCCGAACTTTTGACAAGTTTGGCACCCTTTATAGTACTTGAAACAATCTTCCAACATCGTCAGCCAAAAGTATGGAATTATCAGTGGCGGTTTTTAATTGGAACCGCCACTGGTATGGAATTATCAGTGGCGGTTTTTAGTTGGAACCGCCACTGATAACCCCGTCCGGCAATAAAAAAAATCGGCGCATTTCTGGCTAGCCTCAGGAAAGTGATAGCATTTTCAGTAGACAATGAAATACAATAGCAAGGTACCTTGTATCTGAACCAGCAACAGCAAGGTAGACAATGAAATACAACAGCATTTTTAGGAAAGTGATAGCATTTTCAGTGAAGGTACCTTGTATTTGAACCAGCAACAGCAAGGTAGCTTCCGCTAAAATCAAATTCCACTGCAGATCAAAAGAAAAAGCATTCATGCACCATACAATTGAACTCATTTACAAAATCAAGAAATTCTGCAGGAATGAGATATGTGGCGTACAACAATCATAGAAAACGATTTAAACATCATGTCAACAGGGAATTTTTTGTGTCTAATCCTTCATTATTTCCTCAATTTAAGAAGTAATTCAAAATATAAACACCAAAAGCTTTGTCACAAAAAAATTAGTAAATGATGTCAACTTTACTATAATGGCAATCTACATGTCATAGAGAGGAATGATGAATCTATGCATGCAGCAGAGTACCAGCTATCCATGCAACCCATACAGGAAATTGTAGCCTCAAGAATGTAACAATCTATTTTGCATATCAAGATCCACCTAAATACTAACCTCAGCAGTATGATCTTTCAATATATGGATGCAGTTATAGTTTCCATCCTCACTCCCTTGCCAAATCCGAACAGTCTGCAGAGTTTGTGAACATGTCAGTGAAGAACAAACTGCTGACACCGCTATCATCATATAATTGGAACCACAATAAGGTGATACTTTCTCAAGCTGCTAAAAAAATTGAGTAGTTCCTGTGTTTCTGCCGTTAATTTTGTCAGTGTAACATTTGAAAGCAAAGCGGTCTACTTCTAGTAGGAATAACATCAGTAGCTCAATAGAAACCATAGCAAATTGTACTTCGGTTTTCATACAATATCATTTCAGAAGATATTTGTAACATCCCAAAATTTGGGTTTTCAAAAATTTTGGTTTAGTTTAGCTTCCCAAAAATTTTCGTTGATTTTCTCGCGTTTAAAAAACTTGATTTGAATTTTCTAAAAGCTAAAACAATTTAATTTGATTATTCTAAACCCCAAATAAAGTTTATTTTATTTTACTTGGATTCCTTGTGTTTCAAGAAGTTCTTCTGTAATTTTTGAGATTTTTCGGAGCTCGTTTGCTATTTATTGGATCTATTCGAATTTGATTTGAATTAAGCCCTTTTATTGAAATTAATTAATTATTTGGAAAAGTTTATATAAAGTTTTGTTGCAAATATTTTATTTGAGTTCACATTATCTCAAAATATTTTCTGGAATTTTTCTAGAATTTTTCTGGTATTTTTATTGCCTCAAAATATTTATTTGAATTGTTGGATTTATTTTATTCGGAAATCGCTGGAAAATCGAATAATGGCATTGGGCCTCATTTCCCTTTCTCTCTCCCGCCGCCCCAGCCCACGCGCCAGCCGCCCAGCTTCGCCACGGCGCCAAAGACGCTCGCTTGGGTCAGCGCGACCAAAGCCGCTCGGCCACGCGCCAGAGGCCGGATCAAGACGCCGCCCACGCGCCCACGGCCGCGCGATCTAGATCCGGTGGCCAGCAGGCCGCCACGTCACCCCGTGTCCGAGTCCTGCACGGTTTGTGCTCGATAAAATGCCTACAAGACCCGTTTTTGCTCCAAACGCGTCCAAACTTGATTTTTCTTGATCTAGCCACCACCCTAACCTCATGTAGACCTCCCATGACCTCTCCCACGGATCTTCAACCTCCGGATCATCTCCAAAACTCCGAGATCCATCCAATGTCGCCCGAACGTCGCCCAACGCCGGCCGAACTTTGGAGCCGCGTCCCGGGCAGCTCGTCGACTCTTTTCGAGATCCGTCTTCTCCGTGGTGTGCCACAAGGTACCATCTGCTTGCTATCCACAATTCAACCAATTTGGTCCACGGGATCAAAAGTTACGGCCGTTTCAATCTCGAATCTTGCCGAGGCCATAACTCCCTCAATTTTTCGAGTTTGACGGTGAAATTTTTTGTGTAGACTCCTGGGGATGTCCTCTACAGGATGAACATCTTGCCCAAAGGTTTTTCCCTCTGGATTTGGCGCAGAAAAATAAATTCTCTGTTCAGACTGCGTTCCAAACAGCGACAAACTTCCTCGCTCGTCCCCCGCTGTTCTAGAAGGTATTTCTTCGAGCCACCTGCGTCACGGTGTGCCTCTTGGTCCCATCTATCTCTCGGTCAAATTTCGTTAAGTTCCGATCATTATTCTAGAAGTTATGGCCGTCCAAAGTTTTGATCCGAAACCCGTTAATCGCCAGTTTGTGATTAATCCGGAAGGGCGCCGCAAAATCCGCCTATACCGTTGAGTTCGTCTCGCCGCGTTCTACCCAGTAGACATTCTCCCTTTGCCATCCCATCCTCCGGAATTTTTTTTTTATATATTTAGGCCACCGTTTGCCGTCGCCGCGCGTCGCCTTTTGACGCCGGCTATTTTGGTTCGCTCCGGCCGTGTTGTCGCGTCCGGAGGATCATCTTGTACTGTTTTGGTCCATCATTAAGGTTCTTTTGGCCTCCGTTTGCCGTCGGAGCCGATGCCGGCCTTAAATCGTTATTTTTCAACCTAGCCCGTGCCGCCGGTTCGCACACCGGTTAGCCGTCCTTGGTAGCGTTTTGCCGCGGCCATGTCGTTGTACCGACGGTCGCTACTTCGTTTCATGAGTATCCTATCATTGTTTGACCTCCGTCGTTAACGTTCGCCGTTAACGATCCGCCGTTAACGATTTGTCGTTAACGCTCCGTCGTTAACGCTCCGTCGTTAACGTTTCGTCGTTAACGTTCCTCCGTTAACGTTTTGCGATAACGCTTCCGCGATTGCGCTGCACGCCTGCGCTCCGTCGTTAACGTTTTGCCGTTAACGTTTCACGACGCGCTGCATGCGATGCGCTCGTCGTTAACGTTCCTCCGTTAACGTTTCACCATTAACGCTCCACCGTTAACGTTCTGTCGTTAGCATTCCACCGTTAATGTTTCCCCGTTAACGCCCCGCTGTTAACATTCCGTCGTTAACGCTTCATCGTTAACGATTGGCTCTCATCGCTTCGTTGTCATCGCATGCGTGCATTCATGTACAAACCTTAGTGCGATGCCTTCATCTGTTCTATCATCATGATGTGAGCCTAGTCTCATCGTCATATCATCTTCAAAGCCGAATCAAAACCTAACCTAAGACCGGTTCGATGGACTAAGTTCATCGTGAGCCGCGTTGTTATCTTTGCAATCTTTTCCGTTGTTTCAATCGTGGTAAGACACTTGTCTTGTCTTATCCCTGAAAACCTAATCTGCCATTAATCGAGAATTCCTTCGTGGACTTGGTCGATAGACCATTGGCCATGTGTCTTACCCTTGTGCCTGATCTAATCTAACCGTGTCTCTTTTGTTTGACTGTGTCCGTTCGGTCAACAAAAGTCAACTTCAAGAATCAGTTTAGTTCACTGTGAACTAACATATCTTTATGGACCCGGTCTACAGATCGAGCGCCCATATGTCAATGTCTGTTCAATCAAGATAATAACTTCGAGAGAAATATTCTTCGGAATATTATTCTTTCTTCCCCAGTTTTAATCTTTCCCTTTTCGGTGTTTTGCCGAAAGCCCGTTCTCTTTTGTCAACTCTTCGATCTAATCCGTTCGAGTTCCCAAATCTCTCCCAAGCCGTTGTGCCCAATGCTGTTTGTTCTTAATTTGGAGTTTACTTGATTTGTCTTTTGAATTGGTTTGTATTTGCTTCTTCTTTAATCGTTAGACGCGTCGTCCGGAAATCGTTCGAACGAGCTGAGGATCGAGAAAGTGGAAGTTGAAGATCGAGGACCAAGGATCAAGGATAAAGAGTAAAAGACAATAAAGTTTGCAAGGGCCAGGCAAGTTGTTCTTTGACCATGTTGATCCTATTTTGAAATCTATTTTGATTTAACCTATTGCATGCTAGTTCAATTAGAAAAATACTTTATTTAAATATGGGGGCTTAGATAAATACCAATTTGCTGTATGACACCTTGATTATTTAAATATGTGCCATGACCCCTTGTCACCCTAGTTGTGGTTTACTGGTTGGACATTATTAAATTGCCAACATGGGAAATTAGACCGTTGTAGTATGTTGCTTAGACCTGCTACGTGCTCATGACATGATTTTGGACAATCAAATGTTAATATTGACTTAATGATATATTGAACCTGTTTTGGAAAGGTATCATGTGATGTTGATGGCACGTGGTGCATGGTAATCAACTGGGGTTTTGATAAAATAGTTTTCGGCCGGGACATGTGGCAAGAATGATCAGGTGGGCCAGTTGTGGCACTGGGGATGTTGATTTGGTTCTTCGGGTAGTCTTGCCCTGGTCACCCTAAGGACTTAACCTTGCAAGCCTTTGAACTGAGTCAAACGTACAACCACATGTCCGGAATGGGACGGACCTAGTTGATTAAGTTGCTAATAACTTACTTGTGGTACCTCGGGGTGTCAACTACACCGTTTGTGTAGCTTGAAGGGGGAGCGTACCGGGGCTGCGGCCAGGTACCCATCTAATGGTGGATTGGCCTAAACTTCGCCTTCGCTAAGGGAAGGGTTAGTGTGCAATCACCGGAGAGGTTCACTTGTGTAGTTAGAGGCTTCCGAAAGACTTTGTTATGATCGCTCATTCGCATACTCTTGTATGGCGATTCACGGCTGACGTGGTGAGTGGATTGTATCTTGTGGGTAAAGTGTATAACCTCTGCAGAGTGTAAAACCTATTCGAATAGCCGAGTCCACGGTACTGGACAATGCTCGGGGATTACAGTCAAGGGTTAGCTTTTCATGAAAATTGAACTTGGGATTGGAGGCAGTTTGCCTGTGGAAAAGTGATAATTGGTTAAGGATGTGGAATGGTTTACTTTTGAAACAACTGTGAAATTATTACTATTATTATCTGTTTTACCGCTTTACAATCTATTATGAATATTTGTGAATCTTTGTTTATTGCAAAATAACCCCTTGACTGTCATTTGGAATAAGCCATGCATATAGCTATTAGACTTGCATTCTGTGCATGACTTGCTGAGTGCTTTATGTACTCACCCCTTGCAAACAAACAATCACCAGTGAGCAAAAGCCTACCTCGTCGAAGAAGAAGAAGTTCCGTGAGAAGGCGATTATCTAGGAGTCGAACCCTGTCAGTTGCCTGTGGCGTATTGATGGGATTCACCGATGTTCTTCGTTCCGCTGCTGCTTATTTGGAGTTGAAGCCGTCAAGGCTTCGCAAGTGTAAGGTTGACCTTAAGGTCGTACAATAGTTTATATTCTATTATTGAGTTACTTTTACTATTCCGCTGTGTATGATTGTGATATTCATCTATGTTGAGACTGTGTGCACTAGCGTGATCCTGGATTAGTGCTGAATACACAGAGGGTCCGGGTTTGCAAATTTGGGTCCCGACACTAATCCATTGGAAGTCATAGCAACCTTGAATCAACAGAAGGCATAAATTACACAAGAAACTTCAAAACATTACATTATCCATAAGTCAGCAGCAAAAGGAAATATTACCATGACTTGGAGAAGTTGCTAGTAGTTTAATGGCCAACATACAGAAGTTACTATAACTATTAAGCAAACATAAAATTTCTAGCATGTTTGTATTTGAAGAGAACACATGAGCCAAAGCATTATCACAAATTCTTTGTAGATGAATCACCTCTCAAATTCAATTCATAGTCATAAATAGTACAAGGTCAACATGCTTTGGATGACGAGCAAGCAAAAAAAAAGCACCCTGAAGATTGAAGTACTCAGCTGTTACATATACATCATTAATCCTTTTTGCAGGAATATTGAACAAATTTATTCTACATTTATTCTACATTGCAGGAGAACACACAAAAATGGAAATAAACAATTTCAGTTATCACATAATTAAGCCAAAAATATATACAAATTGTTTACTTTTGGATTGAAGTATAAACATCTTTTGATATTAATATTGGTTTGGAAATCCAAGCAAAGAAATAGATGATCATATTTTGCAGCATGTAGAAATATGTCCCTACATGCCTCCTGTAGCTGACCTCGTCCCTACCTTCCCAACTCCTTCCCCTAATCGCTATCGCAAAATCCTATTTTGCAGAATGTTATACAGCACCTGAGAAAAGATCCAAATGTCATATATGCAATTTAAGGAATACAGATAACATGAAATCCTGATGTCAATTCAGCTATTATTCTACTCATAATAGTTTCATACTAATTTTTGGGTAATAAATACATCAGTCATTTTAGGAGAGGGCGATGGCATCCTAATTTCCCAATGTGGTGGCAGATCTGGAAAAGACACATTACATACCAAAACAATGGAGATGTGGGGCCCAAAATTCAAACATACTAAAACTTTTGTAGCAACATAATGCAAATAGGAATTGCTAGCCATGGCCACCCACATAATGCTCTCATATCCATCTTTCACAGTTTTCGAAGTGAACTAATATTAGTGAGAGGAGGAGGGGACTCACCTTCACAGCATCCTCTCCAAGGGCAACTCCAATGGCCAGCGGCTCCCTCCTCTCCCAATCTTTGCTTCCTCAAAACAGGTATGAGAAAAGGGGGGTTAGATGTAGATCACCTGCGGGAGGAGGAGGAATCTTTATCGGTGAGGCGCCGCTGCCGGAGAGGGAGGAGGAAGCGCTTAGTAGTGGAGGGAGGGAGGCACACGATGGCGCTGATGCGAGGAGTTCGTGATGCGATGATGCAGGTGAAGGAGGAGTTCACGATGAGACGAGAGAATAATTATATCACAAAAACCAATCAGCATTACAACATTCCGGTGTAATAGATCGATAATTATATCACAAGCAAAACTATTATATCACACACATTGTAATAGATCGATAATAAATAAGATTAGTCATATTGACCAGTAGAGTATCTTCTCGTTTCTAAAGTTTGTCATGCTCTCGTTTACAATTTACAAGTCCACATCCAAGACCTAGTATCTTCTCACACAATCTTAAGCCTACGAGCCTGTAGGGCTCTTTGGAGGCGAATGACGTTTAACAACAGCATGGAGCAATTGATCATTGTTGTCTTCATCATAAAACTCGCCCTTTTTGTTGATGACTTCCTTCATGATGAAGTAAGCGAGCTGTCCCTGAATGGCTTGGATGTCAAGAGGATGTAGTCCTGTCGTAGGCAATTTGAGGCGCTACAAGTACGAAAAATAAATCTAAGAGTATATATAGAAATTGATTGGTGCGAATAAATGTGTAATGTTAGCATGACAAACCTCTACGTCATTGTCTATTATTGTAGAAGATAAGATTTCGCGCATGTATTGGCACACGAAGTACCCACATAAATTTGTGCCTTGCGACTGCTTGTGACACTACAAAAATTGAATAAACTAAAATGTCATGGAAGGGTTATTTACTATGAAATGCGATATAAGAATATTTCTTGCGTGCATACCGGAAATTTAGTTCGGACTGAAAGGGATTTCTGGAATGGGCGGTATCTCAAGCTCTTTGTACAACATCTTTTGAACGCCGCATTCATTACACTTAGCAGCTCTTCGTAGTCTTTTTTATCTTTGTCCATCGAATCCATGACCAGCAACTTGCTCTTTTCTGGAGTCACTACTACAAGAATCCAGTGGAACCTACATATACATGTATGATGCTATAGTCATTAGCCCTAGGATAAGAGAAATGAACGAATTCAACAAGTGATTTAACTAGCCAGTGAGAAACTTACTTAAAATTGTATGGAACAAGTATGAATTCCTTGTCTTGTAGTTTTAGCAACGCATACTGTATATGTATTCCTCAACCTCATTTGGTGCTCTTAAGATTTCGATCGGCACACTGCCTCTGGTCGAGGAATCCCACTGGGCCCTTGGTTCTTCTCAATTCAATAGTCTCGTATCTAGATAAGGAAAAAGTTAGACAAGACATTTATCGATATTACGTGAATGTAAACCATGATTTATATAGTAGACACTTACGATTGTCCAAAGATCGCAAAAAAAGACACGTCGAGGGCGTCGTGATAGAACAAGTTGTGCAAGTTATCGAATTCTATCATGAAGTAGCCAGCCCCTCATGGTGAAAATGTTCCTCTCCGTAAATGGCGTTGATCATCTTCGGAGTATATGTTGATTGGATCGCATCATGTACCAGTCATGTAATCGCTGCATCATGAGTGTTAGGCTCTTCAACTTCGATTCGGTGACTAATGGCTTTCCAAGCTCGTATTTCAGCCTTTCGTGATTATCTTGTACTTGAGATTTCGCTTTGCCCTTTCCTTTTCCTCTGATGACATCATACTCTGTTCTGGCTTCGCCTGATCTAACTGATATGGCTTGTCTAACGGGCCATTTCTTCGGATCAGGTGTTGTACCTTCGTCTTTTGAAGTGGTCACACTAAGCTTTTGATGTTGAGGCGCTGGTGACGAATGGGCTCCTAGAGCAGGCTCCTTTATAGTGGGCGCACTAGCCATTTGACGCTCAGGTGTTGGTGATGAATGGGCGAGTTGTACTGCAGGAGAGGCTGGCGGTTGTACTGCAGGAGAGGCTGGCGGTTCATGATCCAAGATGATGTCACGCTTACGCCACTGGATGAAAGTGTGAACGGCACTTCCTAGAGTTGTGACCTCATCATTGCAAGGCATTTCCAGTCCAACCTCAAAGAATCGTGGAAGCACCGTGTCCACCTGGACCTTTGCATAACCTGGAGCTATCGGAGAGTTGTGCAAAACATCCCCTTGTTGGTATGGATAAGCTATCCCTGTAGCAGCCTGTAAAAATATGTTCATGATAGGCACATTGAGCTGGCAGGGTGTGGGGTCTTGTATGTCGTCCACAGGATAATGCGTGTTATCCGGTTGTACCAATGGTGTGGACGCGCAACTGCTACGGCGATTCGTAGGGCTGGCGAGAACAGTGTTGTGTCCTTGCGATCGCTCATGGCTTCTTGTACTTTTTGTTGAACTTGTTGTTCTATGGTGCTTTGTAATTCTTGAAGCATCTTTTGCTTCATCTCCTCCATAGCCCGTTCCTGCACGCTCTTCTTTCGCTCTCTTGCGACTCTGTCAGACGAGTCTCCGTGCTCGGGAAACCAATCTTCCAGTGGAACCTTGACCCCTACGCCTCGTGTCCGACCAGGATGCTCTTTATTTCCCAAGGCTGCTTTGTTAGTTCGTCCTTCTCCCTATATGCGTGAAAATTTCCTTGGGTGGACTCGGCGTGCAGCTCCCGAATTCGTTGGGAGATTGCTTCATCATCGTTGCTTTTGAATGATAAGCCCCCACTAGGCATGACAGATGCCCTTGCTAGCAAATAATGCTTAACTCGGTCGATGGTCCGGCCAAGGGACTTGTGCCACCGATCGGATTGCATCCAATTCTTGCCTCTCCCGGTGAGGAATCTTACCCGCGTACTCCACTCGTGCCTAGTCCGTGGGGTGAGTGTTCATCCTTGCGATCCGGCGGTGGTCCTCACCGGATTTTATTGCTGCTTCGTCTTGCTTCATCGCAATAAATTCATCCCAATATGGCTCTACTTTAGGATAATCTCGATGGTCGACCGATTTTTCATCACATATTGCGTATTCGGCTTGGACTTGAAGTTCCTCCATGCGACATCCATTGACATCAATGCATTATGACGCACGAGCTCTTCACTCCTTCAGGGAATTCGAAAGTTTCTTTCAGCTCTGTCCATAGATCCATTTTGATGGCGTCGGGCACTTTGTGCCAATCCAAATAGGTGATTGGCACTTTATCCCTTGCGATGTACCCGCATGTTGACCTATATTTTGTCGCTGCTTTTGCCGGTTTAACCGACTCAAAGATCTCGAGACCTCCGAGATGGTATGCCGGCCTTCAGGCTTCTTAGTTTTCCTCGGCCTCGACGCCTCGCAACGGGAGCATCAGCATCTCCGGCATCGATGGAGGCCTCGGCACCTTCGGTGGTTGGATGGTCCAACAGTATCTGCTCGGGCTTGAGTTCGGGACGGGTTGGAAGCATCCTCCAACCCAGCCGGGCCTCAGCTCCATAAGAACTACATTTCAAAGTAAACATAGTCATTTCAAGATAATGTGAACAAGAGGTCTTATTGTGTAGAGAGATCAACCGATGTGATAAATAATGTTGAGAAATCCTAACCGATGTAAAACTACTCGACAGCTATAGAAGGCAACTAAGACCGGACTAGGTAGGTTTACACGCTATGCTATGCGTCGGATAAAAATATGTAGTTAAAAGCAAGGCGGCTAAGACCAGAATAGGTACATCCTTAAGAACAGCAATTTGATTAAAAGAGAAGAAGTCTTGTAATAATTAGGTCTTATGGCCAAGTTCTTAAGCAATGAGGTAAGAAACAAGAATCTTGGTGTCCGAGCACCAAGAACTCCTCGAGGTCTACGCGCCTCGAGTCGCACCTATTGCTACTGAAGAACATGAACACCATAAGATGCAAATAAGAGAACAATAAAAACCCTAGTGTCCGAGCACTAGGAACTCCCCGAGATTAACGCACTCGGGCCGCCCTACTAAAGAGTAAAGACTACTTTAATATCGCTGTCTGCTGTTTGCTTGATTTGAAATCCCAAAAAGTATGTCAACTCACCCATCATACTCATCTCAAACTCCTTTCTCATTGTTTCTGAAAACTCAGACACTAAAACATGAGAGGAACCACCAAAGATAATATCATCAACATAAATCTGAACGAATAATTGATCATTGCCTTGCTTGAGTAAAAAGAGAGTTTTGTCAACCTTTCCCATTGAAAACCCCCTTTCAAGTAAAAAGGTTTTTAGCCTATCATACCATGCTCTAGGGGCTTGTTTCAAACCATACAAAGCTTTTGATAGTTTGAACACATGATTTGGAAACTTTGGATTTTCAAAACCAGGTGGTTGCTTGACATAAACCTCCTCATTTATGTAGCCATTAAGAAAAGCACTTTTCACATCCATTTGATACAATTTGAAACCTTTGGATGCAGCAAAAGCTAAAAGGATTCTAATGGCTTCAATTCTAGCAACAGGAGCAAAGGTTTCATCAAAATCTAAGCCTTCAATTTGAGTGTAACCTTGAGCAACCAATCTAGCCTTGTTTCTAACAACAACACCATCCCCACTTTGTTTATTTTGAAAACCCATCTAGTTCCAATAACATTAAAATTAGAAGGAGGTGAGACAAGTTTCCAAACTTTATTTCGCTCAAAATTCTCTAATTCTTCATGCATGGCATTGATCCAAGATTCGCCGATAATGCATGAGATATATCTTTGGGTTCAAAAGAAGCAACTAAAGCAGAATGAGCATGAGTGTCAGAATGAATAAACCTGGATCGAGTGACTCTCTCATTTAGGTCTCCAATCATTTGTTCAGATGGATGCATTTTTTGAATGTGCAAGGGAGCATTGGCTTTTGAGACTTCTCCTTCTCCTTCTTCATTTTCAGCATGTACAGATGATGTTGTAGCTTGAGGATGGTTAGCTGTAGGTGATGTAGTAGTAGGTACCAAGGGTGCTACAGCTTGTTGTGCATTAGGAAGAGTCAAGACATCATCTTCAACATCATCATTATCTTCAAAGATTTTCTCCCCCTGAATGTATGCGCCTGTACCTACATCACTTGGACTAGTACCTGGACTAGACTCATCAAAAGTAACCTCACAAGTTTCCACAATTTTGTTAGTTTCCAAAACAAGCACACGATAGCCACGAGTATGAGCAGGATATCCAAGAAAAATGCCATCAGTTGATCTAGCTTCAAATTTATCAAGATTTCCAGATTTCAAGACAAAACATTTGCATCCAAAAACTCGAAAGTGAGAAACAGAAGGTCTATGTCCAAACCGAAGCTCATATGGAGTCTTACCCAATTTTGATCTCAAAAACACACGGTTTGAAACATAACATGCAGTTGAAATCGCTTCAGCCCAAAAGTTCCTAGGAGTGTGATGTTCATCTAACATGGTTCTAGCCATCTCAACCAATGTTCTGTTGTTCCTTTCAACTATACCATTCTGTTGAGGCACTCTAGGTGATGAAAATTGATGATCAATTCCTTTTTCAGTACAAAAGTGATTAAAAGAAGCATTTTTGAATTCAGTTCCATTATCACTTCTAATAGCTTTGAGAGCTCCTGGATGATCAATAGAAAGCCTAAGAACAAGACTTCTAAAATGACTAAAAGCCTCATCCTTAGATGCCATAAAGTATACCCAAGAGTATCTAGAAAAATCATCAACAATCACAAGCACATACCATTTGCCTCCAAAGGATTGAACTCGAGATGGTCCAATCTGTATCAAGATGTAGAAGCTGTCCTGGAGCATTTGTCATCACCATGGTAAGAGGTGGATGTGAACCTGCAATCATCTTACCATGTCTACAAGAGGAACATACTAAATTGCTATCACCCTTAAGCTTAGGCAAGCCACGTATGAGATCTAAACTGCTTACACGAGTAAGATGATCAAAACCAACATGACCAAGTCTACGATGCCAAAAGAATAAATCTTTAGAAACATTGGCAATTAGACACCTATGTTTAGAAGAAGGTGATGCATCAAAATCAGCTTTAAAAACTCTTCCAAAACGAGAAATCTTGAACACAAGATCACCTGAAGTATTTAGCACTTTGCATTCATTTTTCTTAAAGCTTATCTCAAGATCTTCATCAAACATTTGTGAGACAGAAAGCAAGTTATATTTCAAGTTTTCAACAAGAGCCACATCCTTGAACATAAACTTGTCACTTACCTTTACTGTACCTTTTGCCACAACAGAAGAGGAAGAAGCATCTCCAAAAGTAACACTTTCAAAGACGAGATGCACGAGTGAGGAGGAGAACCAATTCTTTTACTGGACATGTGGCGTGAGCATCCTAATCCACTAGCCATATGTTCTCCTTCCTCGCGAGAAGCCTACATAGCAACAAAACATGTCGAGGTCTCGATCAAGGGTTAGGAATGAGATTTTTGGGAATCCAAAGATCGAGACACACGACGCACAACAGTAGGCACAATACGATAATTTTTATGCACAAAATCAGATTTATCTTTTCCCATGTTTCTAGGAACAGAAGGTGTTTTCATCACTCTAGGCGCATAAGGAGTAAAATGTGCTTTGCTGAAATTTGACCTAGCCTCAGTTCTTTCCTTCTTTTGTTGTTTGGCTAGTCTAAAGCAATAATCTACTAAGTGTCCATCTCTACCACAATGAGTGCAAGTGTACTTGACATGATGTTTAGCTTTAACAAGAAAGGCACATTTTGCTTTCATCATAGTAGAGGATAAAACCCCAGATTGAAAAGCAATTTTCTTAGGCTCATTAGATAACTCAATTTTGCAAGGAGCCTGAACAATGCTAACGAGGTTTAGTTTCAGATGTGGCATAAGGATCAAAACCTAAACCTCTCTTGTTAGTGCTAACCTTAGAATGATCTAAGAACAAGATCAACTTTATCTAGCAATTAGTTAATCGTTCCAAAGAGATTATCAGGAAATCAACTATCTAAACAAGAAGTAAAAAATTATTGAATGGAACATCTACTTTTCCTTTTGCTTATGCGACAAGTTGAGCATGAAAGAATTTCATGTGAAAGCAAATTATCAGTTAATTGAGAAACCCTAGCATTTGCATCTTTCAATTTTAATTCAAGAGTTGAGCATTTAGAACAAGAAGTTGAACTATGCAAATCATCAGTGGAACAGCTAGCATGTACAACATGTTTCTCATTTTTCTCATTTAGATGCAACAAAAGAGCATGTTCTTTCCTAAGCAAGGTGAGCTCATTGTAAATTAAGTCACATGATTTGCAAGTATCATCACTAGGAATCAAAGTCTTAAGTCTAGCAATTTCAGCATTCAATGATTCAATAATGAAATCATGTTTCTTAATTTTCTTATCACGTTTGTCAAGCAATTTTCCAAGACGAGCAACAACAATAGCTAATTCATCATAAGAGGGATCTACCTCATTGAAGTCGCTGTCGTGGTCGTCCTCGGTGAAGCTATCCTTGCTGCTTGCCATGAGACATAATCCTATTAAATTATGCTTGCTTGGAGTTGCATCATCTTCGCTGCTCTCCGAGTCCACATCGCTCAAATTGACTTGTTCAAGAGCGGAAAGAACTCGGTGAACCACCTTGCGGTTGATAAGGCTCTTCTTCTTCTTATCATTTGACGAGAACCTTTTCTTTTCATTCCTTCTGTCGTTGTCCTTCTCCTCCTTTGATGTTTTTCCTGCAAGCTTAGGACAATTTGTGCGAATATGGTTAAGGTCACCACACTCATAGCATCTTGGAGGACCACCTCTCTTTCTCATTCTCACATTCTGCAAAGCTTTGCTAAAGCGAGAAGAGAGTAGTGCCAGATCTTCTTCAGGAAACTCTTCAAGTTGCTCATCTGTTAAAGAAGACATGGAAGACAAGGCAAAGCTAGAAGAAGAATTTGCATTTGACATGTTAGGGTTAGAGATCAAAGCAATTGATTTAATGTTACCCTTCCTGGCAAGAACATCCAACTCATGAGTTTTCAACTTAGAGTAAAGAACATCTAATGTGAGTGTGCTCATGGTAGTAGATTCTTGTATAGATGTTACTTTCATCTCCCACACTGACATGTCCAAAGCACTAAGCAATTGTCGAGCATTTTCAGCAACAGATTAGCAAACTCCAACATCACGTAGAAAGCAAAGAATTTTATTGAAACGCAAAGAAGTCATCTACAGATTCACTAGGTTTCATCTCAAAACGCATGTATTCCTTTTGTAAATATCTTGGCGAACCTCTTTGACAGTGTTAGAACCTTCATGGTAATCACAAAGAGATTTCCATACCTCATATGCGGATCGAAGATGAACCACACGATCAAAGTCGCTGCGTCCCAAGCCTTGGATGATCAAGTTGCGCGCCTTGCTGTTTGCTTCAACATGTGTGCGATTGGTGTCGTTGACGTTGTCATTTGCAGGGACTTCATATGGCTTGTAGACCTTCTCCCAAATTGTGAAGCCCTGTGCTTGGATGAACGCCTCCATCTTGGCCTTCCAAAACTGAAAATCAACACCATCGAACACACATGGTTTTGTCGAATAACGATCCATTGATCTAATCACCGGTTAAGATAGATTAGAGAAACCTTGCTCTGATACCACTTGTAGGATCGAAGTATATGAATATAGCAATCAGAGGGGGGGGTGAATGATTGTGCGGAAGCTAAAACCAAATTCTTGATCTATTAAAAGTTCACCCCAAAACAGAACCAAATAATTGCTTCGTTTTCGACAAAAACAGAATGACAGAGGTTTAGTAAAACGAGAATTCCCGGAGATCCAACTGTTAGATTGATCTGAAATTTGGACACGAGAAACTAGATTCCAATACGAATCGAACCCAAAAAGAATCAACTCGATCGGACTTACAGATCAAAAGTTATGAGCTTATAAGCTTGCTGATCCAGAACTTGACGAGAATCAATCTAATCAAAACTTCAAGATTAAACAAGATCTTCAAAAGATTAAACAACTAGACTTTGAGAAACTCTAAATCAATACCCTAGAACGGTTTTTGATGGATCAAATCAAGATGAAACTCAACGATCAATAACCAATCTAGAATTAGAACAAGCATGCAAACAAGAACCAAAACAGAAAACACTGTAGCGACGTGGTTATCAGAGCACGCAAAAATCTTGGAAGAATTGATCTTTATTTCTTTTGTCTAAAATACTCTCATCAAAAGAGTACAAACCCTAAAACCAAGCTCAAGGCTTGATGCGCTCAGCTCTACTTGATTGGATGCCCTTCAACAGAGACACCCTCCTATTTAAAGGAGCAAAACACAAGGAGTTACGAATACAATTCCTAATCTAGAAGGAGTCCGTATTCAACACAACTCCTCTTGGCCCAACCTGGCCGAATACAACTCTTGCACGCTGTATGGCAACCCTACCATACTCACGTGACTAACACTTTGCACGCGTATGGCCACCTGCCATACTCACGTGACTAACACTTTGCACGCGAATGACCTCTGCCATTCTCACGTGACTAACCATCCTTCATGTGCACCATTCTCTGAGCCCGAACGTCCCGCATGACATCCTTGACCACCAAGACCTCAGTTCCTCCCTGAACCTAGTCCCGAACCTCAGTTCTTCCATGAACCTAGTTCCGGTCCGTCATCGACCACATTCGTCTTCGAGCAATACCGCACATGAACAAAAACAAATCCGAGCACAAGTCCACGACTTGACTCAATGTCAATCCATGCAACTACTCACATGAGCATTGCATAAAGTCCACTTCAAAGAAGTATCATGAAATTATCACAAATTTCATAATCTCAAAATCAAATTCAAATTTCAATCTCAAAATCGCTCAAAAACCCATTCACGACGGACCAAAAATTTGGTCCGCTGCATATGTAAAACTTACTGTTTTTCAATAACTTGGTTTGGCACAACAACCTTCAAAAACACATTTACGACAGGACCAAAAAATTGGTGCTGCGTACATGGGAAAACGAGGTTGTCAAAAGCATGTTTACAAAGGACCAAGAAAGTTGGTGCATGCGTACATGGGAGAATGAGGTTGTCAAAAACATGTTTACAAAGGACCAAGAAAGTTGGTCCGTTGTACATGGAGAATGAGGTTGTCAAAAGCATGTTTACAAAGGACCAAGAAAGTTGGTCCGTTGTACATGGGAGAATGAGGTTGTCAAAAGCATGTTTACAAAGGACCAAGAAAGTTGGTCCGTTGTACATGGGAGAATGAGGTTGTCAAAAGCATGTTTACAAAGGACCAAGAAAGTTGGTCCGTTGTACATGGGAAACTTACTGTTTCTTGTCAAATTGTCAAACACATGCACAAGCACATTTTGCAAATCCAATTCTAAGTTAATTTTTCAGTTCAAAACCAATTTTTCAGCACATGATTTCACAATCTCCCCCTTGATGAAAACATTGGCAACACTACTTAGAATTGAACATTTGGCATTCACTTTACAAAAGATTTTGAAATCCAAAGGATCAAAGACCAAAGTAAGAAAACACAGAATTCCCCTTTTTACCAAAAGCAAAACAAAATCTCCCCCTGAGAATGAAAAAGTGTGTGAATGTGCAATGCGCCCAAAAATTCCAAAATTCTCCAAACTTCTCCCAAAATTCTCAAATTTCCAAACACAACTCCCCCTTTTTCTTCTCCCCCTTTTTCATTAAACTTTTCAACAATTCCCAATTTTCTCCCCCTTTGACAATGGATTCATCAAGAGTACAAAAGAGAGAACATGTTTAAAATTTTCTTGTAGCAATGATTTCACAAGGAGAAACAAATGAGTGCCAAGATAGAAGAGGATGAGCTCATTTGATCATATAACCTTATATATCACATAATATGCAAAATACATGATATTAATGTGATTTTTAACAAGTTAGGGAATGACATGTATCTCAACCTCAATTACATCAACTATAGCCAAGTCTGAAGCAAGATCTCAAGAAAAGAACAAAAGCTCAAAAATTGAAGCAACTAACAACTCTGGGCGAGCAAGTGATTTCAACTCCAATCTAGTAGACCAATTTAATCTTTAAACAGTAAACTGCATGTGGCATGCTTGAAGCATACTTCTTTTATTTCCTTGGATTGGCATGCTTGAAGCATACATCTTGTTTTTGAGGGAATGACATGCTTGAAGCATATATCTTATCTTTTTAGGGAAAGCATTCCTGAAGCTCATAACTTGAGGCTTTTGCTTTTAACAACCCTTTTTTATTGATTCCCTTTTCTTTTCATTTTTCTTTGAAAACATGCAAAAGTGATTAAAAAGTCTTATGAAAGAGTAAAGCTAAAACAGACTTGCTTCATAGCCCAATTTTGTCAAGAAGATTCAATATCAAGCCTAGAAGAGTAAGATATCACAAAGTATTTAGCTATAGGCAATCAGACCAAGGAATTTCGCAATGTCATTTTTAGTTCAAGTGGAACAATTTAGATTATCATATATTAGCACAATTACACAATATATAAAGAAATATGATAAAGTGAGCTCATAAAGTGAAAGAACTTGGCAAAGAAACTCCCCCTCAAAACAAACCCATTGGATGAACAATCCCAAGTTCTCCCCGAATAAAAGCAAAACGAGAAGAAGACAAAGGTTTTGTGAAAATGTCTGCCAATTGATGTTCAGTATCCACATGATGAAGCACAATGTTGCCTTTTTCAACATGATCTCTAAGAAAGTGAAATCTGATGTCAATATGTTTTGTTCTTGAATGTTGCACAGGGTTCTTAGCAATGCAAATTGCACTAGTGTTATCACACAGAAGAGGAACACTATCCAAAATAGCCCCATAATCTTTAAGTGTAGCTACTATCCAAAGAATTTGAGAACAACAACTAGCAGCTTCCAAATATTCAGATTCAGATTGATTGTGCAACAGAAGATTGCTTTCTAGATGACCATGCAATGAGAGAATTTCCCAAGAAGTGACATGAACCAGAAGTGCTTTTCCTATCAATTCTACATCCTCCAAAATCAGCATCAGAAAAAGATCTCAAACTAATGCATGAGGAAGCAGAAAGCCAAATGCCAAAATCTTGAGTTCCATGAAGATACCTGAAAATCCTTTTGATAGCTTGTCGATGTGAAGCACGTGGGGAAACTTGAAAACGAGCACACAAGCATACAGCAAATTGTATATCCGGCCTTGATGCAGTGAGGTACAAAAGTGAACCTATCATGCTTCTATATTCCTTTTGATCAACCGGCTCACTATCTTCATCCGGATCAAGTGTGCAATTGCTTTCCATAGGTGTCATGATTGGTTTGCTGTTTTCCATCCCAAATCTATGCAACAAGTCTTTTGTGTATTTGCTTTGATGTACAAAGGTACCATCCTTTGTTTGCTTGATTTGAAATCCCAAAAAGTATGTCAACTCACCCATCATACTCATCTCAAACTCCTTTCTCATTGTTTCTGAAAACTCAGACACTAAAACATGAGAGGAACCACCAAAGATAATATCATCAACATAAATCTGAACGAATAATTGATCATTGCCTTGCTTGAGTAAAAGAGAGTTTTGTCAACCTTTCCCATTGAAAACCCCTTTCAAGTAAAAGGTTTTTAGCCTATCATACCATGCTCTAGGGGCTTGTTTCAAACCATACAAAGCTTTTGATAGTTTGAACACATGATTTGGAAACTTTGGATTTTCAAAACCAGGTGGTTGCTTGACATAAACCTCCTCATTTATGTAGCCATTAAGAAAAGCACTTTTCACATCCATTTGATACAATTTGAAACCTTTGGATGCAGCAAAAGCTAAAAGGATTCTAATGGCTTCAATTCTAGCAACAGGAGCAAAGGTTTCATCAAAATCTAAGCCTTCAATTTGAGTGTAACCTTGAGCAACCAATCTAGCCTTGTTTCTAACAACAACACCATCCTCACTTTGTTTATTTTTGAAAACCCATCTAGTTCCAATAACATTAAAATTAGAAGGAGGTGAGACAAGTTTCCAAACTTTATTTCGTTCAAAATTCTCTAATTCTTCATGCATGGCATTGATCCAAGATTCGTCAGATAATGCATGAGATATATCTTTGGGTTCAAAAGAAGCAACTAAAGCAGAATGAGCATGAGTGTCAGAATGAATAAACCTGGATCGAGTGACTCTCTCATTTAGGTCTCCAATCATTTGTTCAGATGGATGCATTTTCTGAATGTGCAAGGGAGCATTGGCTTTTGAGACTTCTCCTTCTCCTTCTTCATTTTCAGCATGTACAGATGATGTTGTAGCTTGAGGATGGTTAGTTGTAGGTGATGTAGTAGTAGGTACCAAGGGTGCTACTGACTTGTTGTGCATTAGGAAGAGTCAAGACATCATCTTCAACATCATCATTATCTTCAAAGATTTTCTCCCCTGAATGTATGCTTTGTACTGCATCACTTGGACTAGTACTGGACTAGACTCATCAAAAGTAACCTCACAAGTTTCCACAATTTTGTTAGTTTCCAAAACAAGCACACGATAGCCATGAGTATGAGCAGGATATCCAAGAAAAATGCCATCAGTTGATCTAGCTTCAAATTTATCAAGATTTCCAGATTTCAAGACAAAACATTTGCATCCAAAAACTCGAAAGTGAGAAATGAAGGTCTATGTCCAAACCGAAGCTCATATGGAGTCTTACCCAATTTTGATCTCAAAAACACACGGTTTGAAACATAACATGCGCTTGAAATCGCTTCAGCCCAAAAGTTCCTAGGAGTGTGATGTTCATCTAACATGGTTCTAGCCATCTCAACCAATGTTCTGTTTTCCTTTCAACTATACCATTCTGTTGAGGCACTCTAGGTGATGAAAATTGATGATCAATTCCTTTTTCAAGACAAAAGTGATTAAAAGAAGCATTTTTGAATTCAGTTCCATTATCACTTCTAATAGCTTTGAGAGCTCCTGGATGATCAATAGAAAGCCTAAGAACAAGACTTCTAAAATGACTAAAAGCCTCATCCTTAGATGCCATAAAGTATACCCAAGAGTATCTAGAAAAATCATCAACAATCACAAGCACATACCATTTGCCTCCAAAGGATTGAACTCGAGATGGTCCAACTGTATCAAGATGTAGAAGCTGTCCTGGAGCATTTGTCATCACCATGGTAAGAGGTGGATGTGAACCTGCAATCATCTTACCATGTCTACAAGAGGAACATACTAAATTGCTATCACCCTTAAGCTTAGGCAAGCCACGTATGAGATCTAAAGCGCTTACACGAGTAAGATGATCAAAACCAACATGACCAAGTCTACGATGCCAAAAGAATAAATCTTTAGAAACATTGGCAATTAGACACCTATGTTTAGAAGAAGGTGATGCATCAAAATCAGCTTTAAAAACTCTTCCAAAACGAGAAATCTTGAACACAAGATCACCTGAAGTATCTAGCACTTTGCATTCATTTTTCTTAAAGCTTATCTCAAGATCTTCATCAAGCATTTGTGAGACAGAAAGCAAGTTATATTTCAAGTTTTCAACAAGAGCCACATCCTTGAACATAAACTTGTCACTTACCTTTCTTGTACCTTTTGCCACAACAGAAGAGGAAGAAGCATCTCCAAAAGTAACACTTTCAAGACGAGATGCACGAGTGAGGAGGAGAACCAATTCTTTTACCAGGACATGTGGCGTGAGCATCCGGAATCCACTAGCCATATGTTCTCCTTCCTCGCGAGAAGCCTACATAGCAACAAAACATGTCGAGGTCTCGATCTTGGGGTTAGGAATGAGATTTTTGGGAATCCAAAGATCGAGACACACGACGCTGTGATGAGCTGTCAATACGATAATTTTTATGCACAAAATCAGATTTATCTTTTCCCATGTTTCTAGGAACAGAAGGTGTTTTCATCACTCTAGGCGCATAAGGAGTAAAATGTGCTTTGCTGAAATTTGACCTAGCCTCAGTTCTTTCCTTCTTTTGTTGTTTGGCTAGTCTAAAGCAATAATCTACTAAGTGTCCATCTCTACCACAATGAGTGCAAGTGTACTTGACATGATGTTTAGCTTTAACAGTAAAGGCACATTTTGCTTTCATCATAGTAGAGGATAAAAACCACAGATTGAAAAGCAATTTTCTTAGGCTCATTAGATAACTCAATTTTGCAAGGAGCCTGAACAACGGTCTGAGGTTTAGTTTCGTATGTGGCATAAGGATCAAAACCTAAACCTCTCTTGTTTGTGCTAACCTTAGATTGATCCAAGATCATGTTTAACTTTTTCTTGCCATTAGTGAATCGTTCCAAAGAGTTTTGCAGGTAATCAACTTTCTTAGCAAGAATTAAACAATTATTGCAGGGAACATCTACTTTTCCTTTTTGCTTGCGACAAGTTGAGCATGAGAGAATTTCATGTGAAAGCAAATTATCAGTTAATTGAGAAACCCTAGCATTTGCATCTTTCAATTTTAATTCAAGAGTTGAGCATTTAGAACAAGAAGTTGAACTATGCAAATCATCAGTGGAACAGCTAGCATGTACAACATGTTTCTCATTTTTCTCATTTAGATGCAACAAAAGAGCATGTTCTTTCCTAAGCAAGGTGAGCTCATTGTAAATTAAGTCACATGATTTGCAAGTATCATCACTAGGAATCAAAGTCTTAAGTCTAGCAATTTCAGCATTCAATGATTCAATAATGAAATCATGTTTCTTAATTTTCTTATCACGTTTGTCAAGCAATTTTCCAAGACGAGCAACAGCAATAGCTAATTCATCATAAGAGGGATCTACCTCATTGAAGTCATTGTCGTGGTCGCCCTCGGTGAAGCTATCCTTGCTTTGCTTGCCATGAGACATAATCCTATTAAATCATGCTTGCTTGGAGTTGCATCATCTTCGCTGCTCTCCGAGTCCACATCGCTCAAATTGACTTGTTCAAGAGCGGAAAGAACTCGGTGAACCACCTTGCGGTTGATAAGGCTCTTCTTCTTCTTATCATTTGACGAGAACCTTTTCTTTTCATTCCTTCTGTCGTTGTCCTTCTCCTCCTTTGATGTTTTTCCTGCAAGCTTAGGACAATTTGTGCGAATATGGTTAAGGTCACCACACTCATAGCATCTTGGAGGACCACCTCTCTTTCTCATTCTCACATTCTCGCAAAGCTTTGCTAAAGCGAGAAGAGAGTAGTGCAGATCTTCTTCAGAAACTCTTCAAGTTGCTCATCTGTTAAAGAAGACATGGAAGACAAGGCAAAGCTAGAAGAAGAATTTGCATTTGACATGTTAGGGTTAGAGATCAAAGCAATTGATTTAATGTTACCCTTCCTGGCAAGAACATCCAACTCATGAGTTTTCAACTTAGAGTAAAGAACATCTAATGTGAGTGTGCTCATGGTAGTAGATTCTTGTATAGATGTTACTTTCATCTCCCACACCGACATGTCCAAAGCACTAAGCAATTGTCGAGCATTTTCAGCATCGGTGTAGCTAACTCCAACAAAGACGTAGATTGCTAAGAATTTTATTGAAACGTGCAAAGAAGTCATCTACAGATTCACTAGGTTTCATCTCAAAACGCATGTATTCCTTTTGTAAATATCTTGGCGAACCTCTTTGACAGTGTTAGAACCTTCATGGTAATCACAAAGAGATTTCCATACCTCATATGCGGATCGAAGATGAACCACACGATCAAAGTCGCTGCGTCCCAAGCCTTGGATGATCAAGTTGCGCGCCTTCTTTGTTTGCTTCAACATGTGTGCGATTGGTGTCGTTGACGTTGTCATTTGCAGGGACTTCATATGGCTTGTAGACCTTCTCCCAAATTGTGAAGCCCTGTGCTTGGATGAACGCCTCCATCTTGGCCTTCCAAAACTGAAAATCAACACCATCGAACACACATGGTTTTGTCGAATAACGATCCATTGATCTAATCACCGGTTAAGATAGATTAGAGAAACCTTGCTCTGATACCACTTGTAGGATCGAAGTATATGAATATAGCAATCAGAGGGGGGGTGAATGATTGTGCGGAAGCTAAAACCAAATTCTTGATCTATTAAAGTTCACCCCAAAACAGAACCAAATAATTGCTTCGTTTTCGACAAAAACAGAATGACAGAGGTTTAGTAAAACGAGAATTCCCGGAGATCCAACCGTTAGATTGATCTGAAATTTGGACACGAGAAACTAGATTCCAATACGAATCGAACCCAAAAAGAATCAACTCGATCGGACTTACAGATCAAAAGTTATGAGCTTCGCAAGCTTGCTGATCCAGAACTTGACGAGAATCAATCTAATCAAAACTTCAAGATTAAACAAGATCTTCAAAAGATTAAACAACTAGACTTTGAGAAACTCTAAATCAATACCCTAGAACGGTTTTTGATGGATCAAATCAAGATGAAACTCAACGATCAATAACCAATCTAGAATTAGAACAAGCATGCAAACAAGAACCAAAACAGAAAACACTGTAGCGACGTGGTTACTGTAGCACGCAAAAATCTTGGAAGAATTGATCTTTATTTCTTTTGTCTAAAATACTCTCATCAAAAGAGTACAAACCCTAAAACCAAGCTCAAGGCTTGATGCGCCAGCTCTACTTGATTGGATGCCCTTCAACAGAGAGACACCCCTCCTATTTAAAGGAGCAAAACACAAGGAGTTCTGAATACAATTCCTAATCTAGAAGGAGTCCGTATTCAACACAACTCCTCTTGGCCCAACCTGGCCGAATACAACTCTTGCACGCGTATGGCAACCCTACCATACTCACGTGACTAACACTTTGCACGCTGTATGGCCACCGCCATACTCACGTGACTAACACTTTGCACGCGAATGACCTCCTCGCCATTCTCACGTGACTAACCATTCTTCATGTGCACCATTCTCTTAGCCCGAACGTCCCGCATGACATCCTTGACCACCAAGACCTCGGTTCCTCCCTGAACCTAGTCCCGAACCTCAGTTCTTCCATGAACCTAGTTCGGTCCGTCATCGACCACATTCGTCTTCGAGCAATACTGCACATGAACAAAAACAAATCCGAGCACAAGTCCACGACTTGACTCAATGTCAATCCATGCAACTACTCACATGAGCATTGCATAAAGTCCACTTCAAAGAAGTATCATGAAATTATCACAAATTTCATAATCTCAAAATCAAATTCAAATTTCAATCTCAAAATCGCTCAAAAACCCATTCACGACGGACCAAAAATTTGGTCCTGCGCATATGTAAAACTTACTGCTTTTCAATAACTTGGTTTGGCACAACAACCTTCAAAAACACATTTACGATGGACCAAAAAAGTTGGTGCATCGTACATGGGAAAACGAGGTTGTCAAAAGCATGTTTACAAAGGACCAAGAAAGTTGGTCCGCTGTACATGGGAGAATGAGGTTGTCAAAAACATGTTTACAAAGGACCAAGAAAGTTGGTCCGTTGTACATGGAGAATGAGGTTGTCAAAAGCATGTTTACAAAGGACCAAGAAAGTTGGTCCGTTGTACATGGGAGAATGAGGTTGTCAAAAGCATGTTTACAAAGGACCAAGAAAGTTGGTCCGTTGTACATGGGAGAATGAGGTTGTCAAAAGCATGTTTACAAAGGACCAAGAAAGTTGGTCCGTTGTACATGGGAAACTTACTGTTTCTTGTCAAATTGTCAAACACATGCACAAGCACATTTTGCAAATCCAATTCTAAGTTAATTTTTCAGTTCAAAACCAATTTTTCAGCACATGATTTCACACAAGCACTACAAAATACCCCGCAAATATTTTCAGAGCATAATATCAAGTCATCATATACCATGTAACCCCAACCAGTACCGAAACCATGATTATCATGCCATAACTGAATACTTGAGAACAGCATAGCAGAGCATAGCATCAATTTCATCATCTGCTATGCAAATTAATCTATACCAGAGCCACTGTTAATACCATTTCATGGCTAAGCATTTAGATCATCAAAAGCGTAGCCTAGTATCAGTCATCAAGTACCTAGGGCTCTATATCTTTGGCTTGCTTTTGATATCACATTTGTAATCAAGATCCAGCATACCAGCCCAACGAACAAAACAGCACTCAAACTAACCCAAAGTAATTAAAAGTTTTATCCTTCAGCACGCTTGCTCAATCTCAGTTCATAGGAACTAGATAAAAACCAACTGCGCATTGAGCAAACGACACAAGATTGTTACTTTCACTCAGTCAAACAAGCATTAAGCACAATGACGAATCTACATATGATAAAAAGTATATTATCAGAAAGAAGGGGCATAAACATTTGAGCAATTTATACCGAGCCAATTCGTCGTCCTGGCCTCTTGGGCTCCTATGGTGAAATGGCGATCAATCTGGCCTCTTGGGCAGCAAGCATACCAAGTCGGGTCGGGGGCTCACCTTCAATGGCGGGGACGAGCTGGACGGGGCCGGAGCAGGGAAGGGCGGGGGTGGCCGACGGGCGAGGGACGACGCCAGGAGAGCTTGTGCCAGGCGGGGACGGGTCGAGACGAGGGCGCCGGGCGGGTGGCCGACGGGCGGGACGACGCCAGGAGAGCTTGTGCCGGGCGGGGACGGGCCGGACGAGGGCGCCGGACGGGGGTGGCCGACGGGGGCGGGGACGACGCCGGGCGCGGGAGGGAGGCGGCGGGGTCTGACCACTGTGGCGAGGATTAGGGTTCAAGAGAAGCTAGTGGTGAGGACTGACTGTAACACCCCAGCTTCTACTAAGCCCAGAATGTCACCAAACATAGACCATAACACATTTAATACCATGATTTAAGATAAATTACAGCAAGTAATCATTTCGAATAATTGAAAATTTCGACAGCATCTCCTTTGTTTTAGCATGAAAATGATCGACATAGCATCATATCAATTTATAAGACAAACAGGATATCAACATGCAGTGATAATAATAGCTAATCATCAACTAACACATCAATAGACATCGCTAACAAAAGAATAGGCATCAATTTAAGTCTAGGAAGATATAACAATTCACTCCTTAGCCCCACATGATTCACATGAGGGAAACAACCAACATTAAGACCATAAACTAATGATTATTGCAATACTTATTGCAGTGTCTCCAAAAGAAGGTGAATTAGCTAGATTGTGATACTACGTGGAGGAGTGTAGCTAACTCCCTTTCCAGCGCCGATTTCATGGTACCTAAAGAAACAAACAACGAAAACACAAGCGTGAGTTCATCACTCGACAAAGTGTATTGCAATGGAACAACAAGGATCAAGACAACAAACCATCATTCCAGTCTCCACCGTTATATCACAACACATCACATTTAACATAATTTACAACCTTTAAAACAACATGGTAATCATCTCATGAGCATCTCATGAGTACTCTCATCATCATCTCATAAACACCTTCATTTATGAAATTCATTCATGCAATGCAATGCACATGTCTCTGGAATACTCATCTGGTATGGTTGAGTGCACACCCGTCGGCATGCACCCTTTTCCCCCTTCCATCCCGAAGATGGAGGGTGCCTATCACTTCGCTTCCATTCACCTCGGTGAAGGAATCACGATGTAGGACTTATTCGAAAGAATAGCCCCGGACTAGTCATAACAGTTCTCGCCCCCTCTGGAATAGTTATGACTTATCTCACTGATCGGCCATGAAAATATGCCATGTATGCAAAATGGACAGCAACGTAAACATGAATAGAAATATTGCATATCAACACTTGGCATCTTAACATGTAGGACCGTACCCAACAATCGACGAAACCGTACAAAACATGGCATGCGAATCATTCATCTCGACAAGCATATGTAATCATGGCATGAGGTCACCATATCATTGATATCATTTAATTCATGGCCTAAGAACATCATATCAAATATAACTTGTAAACCATGGCAACACAACATGTTATCTATTCCAAATGCCATCAAACCAATCTAGCAACACATAAAGCACACAATCCACACAATACACTTGCCTTCAACCACGGGCAGCGGGTAGCGCAGAGGTTGAGGCACTCCTGAAGGCACACCACCTGCAAACACGTGCCACACACTCAATTCGAGTCCACAAAACAGCACACATAAATCCGCTACCCGACTTCGCTTACAACTCCTAAAATCAGAAAACAGCAAATCTGTCCCTTCGGGACAGCAGCCTTCCGACTATCATAACTTCTGTTCTAGGACACCAAATTAAATAAGCAGTACACCCTCGCGTAGCTTAGGAAATTTCCCAACTTTTTCTAGTTATAGGGAAAGACTGATTCGGACTCTAAAGTTGTTTAATCTAACGTTGAACACGAACTGTCTCAATCTCGTCACAGATTTGACAGCGCTCGGTAAAACAGGCATAACTTCTAAACGGCTGGGCGGAATTTCAATTTCTTTATATGCACGGAAAGATAAGGAAATTATCTACAACTTCCTAAAAGTCCGTACGGTCAGATTCAAACTAGAAATTGGCGAAAACGCCTGCCCTAGCTCGGGTTCCCAATCTGCCCGAACTGGAACGCGAATACAACTCTAGTTTTCATTAGATCTAACCCATGGCAGCACCTCCCTTGATCTAAAAACATGGTAATCACCCTCTATAGCAGAATAAGAACTACCCCACAAGATCCCCCCATTACCTTCTTGGAGGAACACGAATCGACGGCCGAATCTTCGCGTTCCTTCAAGAAGGTAATGGGGGGATCTTGTGGGGTAGTTCTTATTCTGCTATAGAGGGTGATTACCATGTTTTTAGATCAAGGGAGGTGCTGCCATGGGTTAGATCTAATGAAAACTAGAGTTGTATTCGCGTTCCAGTTCGGGCAGATTGGGAACCCGAGCTAGGGCAGGCGTTTTCGCCAATTTCTAGTTTGAATCTGACCGTACGGACTTTTAGGAAGTTGTAGATAATTTCCTTATCTTTCCGTGCATATAAAGAAATTGAAATTCCGCCCAGCCGTTTAGAAGTTATGCCTGTTTTACCGAGCGCTGTCAAATCTGTGACGAGATTGAGACAGTTCGTGTTCAACGTTAGATTAAACAACTTTAGAGTCCGAATCAGTCTTCCCTATAACTAGAAAAAGTTGGGAAATTTCCTAAGCTACGCGAGGGTGTACTCGTTTATTTAATTTGGTGTCCTAGAACAGAAGTTATGATAGTCGGAAGGCTGCTGTCCCGAAGGGACAGATTTGCTGTTTTCTGATTTTAGGAGTTGTGTTAAGTCGGGTAGCGGATTTATGTGTGCTGTTTTGTGGACTCGAATTGAGTGTGTGGCACGTGTTTGCAGGTGGTGTGCCTTCAGGAGTGCCCTCAACCTCTCGCTACCCGCTGCCCGTGGTTGAAGGCAAGTGTATTGTGTGGATTGTGTGCTTTATGTGTTGCTAGATTGGTTTGATGGCATTTGGAATAGATAACATGTTGTGTTGCCATGGTTTACAAGTTATATTTGATATGATGTTCTTAGGCCATGAATTAAATGATATCAATGATATGGTGACCTCATGCCATGATTACATATGCTTGTCGTAGATGAATGATTCGCATGCCATGTTTTGTACGGTTTCCGTCGATTGTTGGGTACGGTCCTACATGTTAAGATGCCAAGTGTTGATATGCAATATTTCTATTCATGTTTACGTTGCTGTCCATTTTGCATACATGGCATATTTTCATGGCCGACCGGTGAGATAAGTCATAACTATTCCTAGAGGGGCGGTGAGAATCAAGTATGACTAGTCCGGGCTATTCTTTCGAATAAGTCCTACATCGTGATTCCTTCACCGAGGTGAATGGAAGCGAGTGATAGGCACCCTCCATCTTCGGATGGAAGGGGGAAAAGGGTGCATGCCGACGGTGTGCACTCAACCATACCGGTATGAGTATTCCAGAGACATGTGCATTGCATTGCATGAATGAATTTCATAAATGAAGGTGTTTATGAGATGATGATGAGAGTACTCATGAGATGCTCATGAGATGATTACCATGTTGTTTTAAAGGTTGTAAATTATGTTAAATGTGATGTGTTGTGATATAACGGTGGAGACTGGAATGATGGTTTGTTGTCTTGATCCTTGTTGTTCCATTGCAATACACTTTGCAGAGTGATGAACTCACGCTTGTGTTTTCGTTGTTTGTTTCTTTAGGTACCATGAAATCGGGCGCGGAAAGGGATTTAGCTACACTCCTCCACGAGTATCACAATCTAGCTAATTCACCTTCTTTGGAGACACTGCAATAAGTATTGCAATAATCATTAGTTTATGGTCTTAATGTTGGTTGTTTCCCTCATGTGAATCATGTGGGGCTAAGGAGTGAATTGTTATATCTTCCTAGACTTAAATTGATGCCTATTCTTTTGTTAGCGATGTCTATTGATGTGTTAGTTGATGATTAGCTATTATTATCACTGCATGTTGATATCCTGTTTGTCTTATAAATTGATATGATGCTATGTCGATCATTTTCATGCTAAAACAAAGGAGATGCTGTCGAAATTTTCAATTATTCGAAATGATTACTTGCTGTAATTTATCTTAAATCATGGTATTAAATGTGTTATGGTCTATGTTTGGTGACATTCTGGGCTTAGTAGAAGCTGGGGTGTTACACTGACCACTGTGGCGTGGTATATATTGGGGGACATATCAGTGGCGGTTGTTAATTAAAACCGCCACTGATAAGTCTTATCAGTGGCGGTTGTAATTAAAAAACCGCCACTGATAAGTATTATCTGTGGCGGTTTTAATTAACAACCGCCACTAATACTATTTTTCAGATTTCCTTCTATTATAAAGCTATGAATTAATGTATTAGTGAACCTATCATATATATTAACTACTAATTATTCAGAATTAATTTATATATGATATATAAATTTATATTCTTATGAAATTTGAATCCCTGATTGATATAAATTAATATAAAGCATATTTTCCAGATTTCCTTCTATTATAAAGCTATGAATTAATGTATTAGTGAACCTATCATATATATTAACTACTAATTATTCATAATTAATTTATCTATGATATATAAATTTATATTCTTATAAATTTGAATCCCTGATTAATATAAAGCCATGAATTAATATAAAGCATATTTTTTAACAAAAAAATGCCATTACTCCACATAAATGCATATTTCTGACATTACATTTCTATTACCCCACATAAATACACACATTTTGCCATTACTCCTAGCTAATTATTTTCTTTCACAATTTGGCCTTCTTCATGATCATCACGATGATAGGTGGCTTCCTGAGTGGTTGCTTCCTGAGTGGTTGCTTCCTCGAGCCTGATGCTGCCATCTACGAAAGGAGGCAACTCATAAAACTGGTTGTACTCTTCCTCATCCACGACATTCTCAACTCCGACGATCCTTTGTTTTCCTTGAAGAACTACATGACGCTTCTTATCTGCCGGGTCGATTACATAGAAGACCTGTGCAACTTGCTTCGCAAGTACGAATGGTTCGTCTCTATATCCGACTTGCTCGATGTCCACAGTAGTGAAGCCATATTTGTCCACCTTGACACCCTTTGGGAGTTGGACCCAACGACACCGAAACATCGGGATCTTGAAAATGCAAAGAGTCGAGCTCCCAAATCTCCTCTATAAACCCATAGAAGCTGCTCTTCTTCTTGCTGTATTGTCGTGAGGCATCTATACGGACACCACTGCTTTTGGTAAGTACTTTTGCTATCCTGAGCTCTCGTGTAAAATGTATATCCATTTATGTCGTATCCTTGCCATGTCACGATTGTACCTGATGGCCCTTTTGCCAACCACCTCAACGTAACACTCGTTTCTTCACCAGACATGTGCTCCTTGAACCAATGATTGAACACACGATTGTGCTCTTTTGTTATCCAAACCTCTGATCGTCCACGATTTTCCCTCTGTAGCTTTTCCTTGTGCATGTCCATAAACGGGATACCTCGATCGATCGCTGCAAGACTGTGAAATGAGCTTGTTCGAACAAAAAATGATCGTAAGAATTTGTGGATTTCTTTCCGATTACTCCTTTGCCAGCTAGCCTCCCCTCATGGCGTGATACAGGCACTCCTACCGGTTCAACCTCGTCCATGTAATCGATGCATAACTCAATAACCTCCTCAGTTGCATAACCTTCTACAATGGAACCTTCCGGTCGCGATCGATTACGTACATATTTCTTCAAAACACCCATGTACCTTTCGAACGGATACATCTGATGCAGGAATACTGGCCCACAAATATTTATCTCATTCACAAGGTGAACAATGAGATGAACCATGATATCGAAAAATGATGGCAGAAAATACATCTCTAGCTGACACAGAGTGTTGACCACATCAGCCTGCAGTTCATAAAGTCCAACGGGATCGATGACCTTCTGTGAAATCGCGTTAAAGAAGAAACACAACCTCATGATTGACTCTCGAACCTTGTCAGGCAAAATACCTCTAATTGCAATAGGGAGCATTTGTGTCATCATCACATGACAATCATGAAACTTCATACCAGTTAACTTCAAATCTTTCATCGATACCAGTTTCTTGATGTTTGCGGAGTAACCGGACGGAACTTTCACACTACGCAAGCACTTGCAGAGGTCTGTTTTCTCTTTCTTGGACAGAGTATAGCAAGTCGGGGAAGGTAAAGTCGGCCTTTCCGTGTCTTGAGGATGTAGCTCGGCCCTGATCTTCATATCTTCCAGTCCCTTCGTGCCTTCACCCATCCTTTGTTTTGCTAGGAATATTCAGTAAAAGACCAAGCATGCTGTCACATACATTCTTTTCTACATGCATGACGTCGATGCAATGTCGAACTTCTAAGTCCTTCCAATAGGGCAAATCCCAAAATAAGGATCTCTTCTTCCACGTGGTTTTCTCAGTACGGGACCTCGAGGTATCCCCCTTTCCAAGTACAACATTAATATCCTTAACCATATCATATACCTCTTCCTCAAGAAGAGGCCTTGGAGCTGAACCGTCCTCCTTTGTACCGTCAAATTGTTTTTTCATATTACGGCACGGATGATTCTTTCAAGGAACCGACGGTGTCGCATGTTTACTGTTTTCCTTGAGTTTTTAAGCCACACGCTACTAGTTTCATCCAGGCATTTGGGCAAGCTTTAGCTCCTTTTATAGTACGGCCGGACAGGTTACCTAGGGTCGGTAAATCATTGATGGTGCAGAACAACATTGCGCGTAGAGTGAAGTACTCCCGCTTGTACTCATCCCATACTGTACACCTTCATTCCACAAGAGCACAAGATCTTCCACCAATGGTTGTAGGTATACATCAATATCGTTTCCAGGTTGTCTCGGCCCTTGGATAAGCGACATCATAATGTATTTTCGCTTCATACACGACCAAGGAGGAAGGTTGTAGATACAGAGTCACGGGCCAAGTGCTATGAATATCGCTCATGTTACCGAAAGGATTCATTCCATCCGTACTCAACCCAAACCTTATATTCCTTGGCTCATTTCCGAAGTTCTCCTAAAGAGCCTATCGATGGTTCTCCTTTGGGCGTAATCACAGGTGCCTCGACTTTCCATCCCTCTTTCGCTCTTCCGAGTGCCATCGCATCAGCTTGGCATGCTTTTATTTGCAAATAAACGCTTTAGACGAGGTATTACCGGCAAATACCACACCACTTTAGCGGGAGCTCCATTCTTCACTTCTATGCCTTCGCTTTTCCTCGCCCTTACGCTTTGTATCGCGATGCTTTGCACACCGGACATACATGCGTGTGCATAGTCTTTGCGATAGAGTATACAATCGCTTGGACACGCGTGTATTCTTTCTACCTCCAATCCCAAGGGACATACAACCTTCTTGGCAAAATACGTGGTCTTAGGCAACAAAGTTGCCCTCTGGAAGCATGTCCGCTAAGAGACGTAGCAACTCCGTGAAACTCTTGTCGGACCAACCATTGCTTGCCTTCAATTTCAGTAGTGAAAGCACAGTGTGCAACTTTGTGTATTCCTCCTTGCAACCCGGGAACAAAGGTTTCTCCGAGTCCTCTATCAAACCCTTGAACTGATTAAACTCTCTCTCACTGCTGTAGTTTCCTTCTGCATCGCGCAACATTTGAGCCAGATTATTGTCATCGTCAACGACCAACCTATCCTCATCGGTTCCATACCCGATGTCAGCTGCCATATTGGAGGCTTCGTCGTCGTCGACATTATCACATTGAAGTATGATGTCCTCTTCACCGTGCCTTGTCCAACAGGTATAGCTAGGTACAAAGCCCCTCCGAATCAAGTGCAAGTGGATTTGGTCTTTGTCCGAAAACATCTTCTCATTCTTGCAATCAATGCATGGACAATGTATGTACTCCGTCTTCTTTTGCAATCTGTTCTCCTCGGCTGCTCGTAGAAAAGCAGATACGCCGTCGATGTATTCTCGGCTGCAATGGTTCGTATTGTACATCCATCTCCGGTCCATCTACAATTAATTAATGTAACAATTAATAATATGCAATAATCTTAATTACATAAATCATGAATCCATTATTTGTTACTATCCAATAACCTTAATTAAATAAATTTAATATATGCTCAATCATAATTTATCATCCAAAAAAGGTAGACAACTTAATCTAATAGAGCAAGGTAGTAAATTCATCATCTCACTAACGGTAAGAAAATTAATGGTAATTAGAAACAAATCTTAAGTACTATGCATAGCCAAAATTAAATTTATCCTCTCAAAGAGGTAGATAATTCATCATCTCAAAATGCAAGGCAACTTCATGATCACCTCTATACCATATACATTAAATTTAATGTGTATTAATATCCAACAATCTTAATTAAATAAATTTAATATATGCTTGCCATATTTTGTCATCTAAAAAAGGTAGACAACAAATAATCTAATGGAGCAAGGTAATAAATTCATCATCTAGATATAAATTAATCTAAAAATGCTAGGTAAATAAAAAAAATTGAATCTAAGCTTTGCCATTGAAGAAAGGAAAATCTTAAATAAACTAGATCTAGCCATTAAATTGCAACTACATCACCACAAATGAAGAGAGGAGAACAAAGTACTCACCTTGGAACAACCCTACGAAGTAAAAACTCAAGTTTCTTTGCAAACAAAATCTCAGATCTGAAATTTTGCTTTTCTTCTCGGGGAGGAAGATGACCCTGAGCTCCGGTAGAGTGCTGTCGCGACTAGTAGATATAGGGGGTTTTATTTGTGGCGGTTCTAAACAAAAACCGCCACAGATAACTGTATTTGTGGCGGTTTTTGTTTAGAACCGCCACAAATAAGCTAATTATCAGTGACGGTTTTGTCCTCCAACCGCCACTGATAATACCTACCTATCAGTGGCGGTTTTTTTTCCGAACCGCCACAGATAATGGACTATCAGTGGCGGTTTAGGGTTAAAACCGCCAATTATAGTTGTCGCAGTATTTGTGGCGGTTATAACCACAAACCGCCACTGATAGTCCACTATCTGTGGCGGTTCGGAACAAAAACCGTCACTAATGATCCTGGCACCGGTTTGCACTCAAGAACCGCCATTGATACTACTATTAGTGGCGGTTCCAAACAAACCGCCACTAATAGGGCGTCTCCTATTTGCAGTTTTGTAATAGTGAATATTGGTTTCATTTATAAATTAAACACTAAAGCGATTCTAAAATGGTATTTAAGCTTCACCACAATTAACTATCTAACCGTAAGTTACATTTGCTAGGTTCCTAAGAAGACGACTACTGCTCAAGTGATTTGATGGACAGATGGAGTCGATCAAAGCACTGGTAGCTACGGTCAAAAACAAGGTAGCAACACAGTAAGGAAAGTAGGTACTCCGATTGAAAAAAAATTACAATAGCATTTCTTTTTTGTCTAGCAGGCTAAAAGAACACACTCAAATTGTAGCAACATTGGTATTGTTCTTTAGTATTGAAGGCTAAACCTTCTTATTTATTCAAATTCAGTTTGTTTAACTAAATTTAGCTATCTCGTTACCCACTTTCTATGTCAACAAAAATATGCCATAGCATGCCATACTTTAGTGCATGGTACATATATCTCTATCTCATAAAGTTAACTAATTGCCGCAAATGGCTGGTGTGTTCTATTTAGTACACATTAAAAGCATTTGAGGGTGCAATTCCAAATGAAGCATTATCTCATATAGCATCGGTAAATGGAAAATGCAAAATGAATAGAGATAGTAATATCAAATAATTTTTGTGGACTAAAGCTGGGCTACTTACCATTGTTAATATTTCGCCCAATTTATTCCTACCCTTGCCTTTATTATTGTCAGGATGTTAAGGAAACTTAGCTACAATTCAAATTGCTTCATTTCCAAATCAAGTCCAAACTCAAACCTAAGCTCACTCAGCTCAAATATTGTCACTAACTCATCACACATAAGGATAGACCACAACATGGTCTTTCAATCTTCCCCTTAATGAGTATATTGACAAATCACACAAACGACATAAATTTGAGTTTGAAAACCAAAGAAAAAAGCAATTTAATTGCAAAAAAATATTTAGTCCAAATAAAAGATAAAACATGCTCCTAACCAAGTAGATGATGAGAATTTTAGAGCTTAACAAAGAAAAGAACAAGTTTTCGACAAATATTCTAAAATCCAAGAAATCTCTCAAAAGTTCCAAATAGGTCAATTTTGCTCATGATCCAAATGAAAGGACAATTGTCCAACAAGATCATGAGAAAGCATTTTTTTAATTTTAATCTCCCTCTGTCTTTTTCAATTTTCTCCCCTTTTTTGGCAATATAGGCATCAAGAGAGCATGTATGGATAAAATGCAACCTAAAAGAGCTCTGAAGATTATGTAATTGACCATGTAGACAAAGTATGACACCAAGCTACTCAAGTTTAGATTATGTCTTTCTAAGTCATCTCCAAAGGCATATTTGAATTTTTGCCAATTAGCTCAAGAAAAGTTATACTAAAATTTGCATGATTTCAACAATAGCATCATTTAACACAATTTCAAGACAAAAAGTAAAGCCAAACTAGGATCAAATGGATACTCTAGAGTTCAACTTAGTCAACACTTTGGGAAGCTATAAGTCCATAAGAGACCCCCATGCTCAATTATATATTAAATGCAAAATTCTTGATTTTAATACATACATTGTGGTTTGGAGAGCTTATCCTAGTGGATTACATCCTAGATTAGGAGCCATCGACAAAAGCTTCCTAGGTTTCGTGTTGGAGATATGCCCTAGAGGCAATCATAGATATGATTATATTTCCTTGTGTTCATGATTTATCATCTTGTTCCTTGAATAATCTTATCGTTATTTATTAGCAAGTATGTAACTTGTTAATGAAACTCTATAATGAATTTGTGATTATTATTGTAAAGTGATCCCTAGTCGATAATCATATGAGGACAAATGTATAGACTAGTATATGTATTGGTTGATGACCATGTTTCACGAGTCATGGATATGGAGATATCAAATCAATAATATGGACTCATGTTAGAGAACATGGAATTGGATCGACCCACAAGACACTGCGAGAATGTTGTATTCTTCTTGTCATCAGTTGGTTTCATATACAATGTGTATGCTGCATTCTTAGACCTGAGATTGACGCATGTGCTTGAGATGTGTAATGACTTACTTAGGGGTTGCCAAACACTACTCCATGACTGGGTAGTTATAAAGGTAGCTTCCAGGTTCGTCATAAAGCATGTTGCAACACGTGGTCAGTCAAGATGGGATTTGCCCCTCCACAACGGGAGAGATATCTTTAGGCCTCTCGAGTGATCGGATTTCGGAAATACATGGCCATGCTACTTGCAGTTAAAGAGTTAATCGTAATTGGGGATTCTGTGCACTACTACAGAAATGCTTATATTAGACGCAACATCACAGACGGTTTTCAAAAACCGTCTATAATATATAATATCACATACGATTCTATAAACCAACCGTCAGTGAAACTATCACAGACCGTTGTTAATTAAATCCGTCTGTGATTAGACAAACATCACAGACGGTTTTTTATTCCAACCGTATGTGATATTTTCACAAACGGTTCTATAAAAAAACTGTCTGTGATATAAAGTAATATCATAGACGGTTTTACTATATAACCGTCTGTGATATAAGAACAGGCGGGTTGTGTTTATAAACGTCTCTGATATTGTTTATATCACAGACGTTTTGTGTTTATAACCGTCTGTGTACTGCATTCTAACATTTTGATGTTTTTATCAAACTATGTATTTTCATCGAAGGGAATGTTTTTATCGAACTACTTGGCCATACTTCGTTGATAGATAGGACGAAAAATGGTGTGCATAATGGAATTTGATAACCACTGTAATAACATAACCATTGTAACAGCCATTTTATATATTATGTCATTTTATAACATAAAACAATACATTACAATAAGTAATAACATTATATTATTACTTATAAAAATAATCGTCGTCGTCGCTCCACGGTGGGCTGCCATCATCGTCGTCGTCGTCGTCGTGATTTTCCAATTTCACAGACGGTTTCAAATTACAACCGTCTGTGATACTTGAATTTCACAGACAGTGTATAATTCGAACCGTCTGTGATTTTTTTTCACAAGCGAGTAGAAAACCGTCTCTGATGATCTCTTTCATCACAGACACATTGTTACTGGCGGTTCACAAAACCGTCTGTAATGACGTTTGTGAACCGTTTGTAATGACGTTTTCTGTAGTAGTGGTGTCACGTAATCGAGAAAGAGTGATCGAGCTAACTAAACAAGGATGGCATATACTCACCTTGAGTTTGACCGATGTCATAAGGCAAAGGGAAATGCATATAACTAAACGTTGTTAAGGTTCGTCCAATGTGATCTTTACGTATATTCGGGAGTAGGCGTGTTTTGATAGGAACATCTACCGATTATTGGTCGAGTAATAGTACTCGGGCCATGTCCAAGTATACGTGAACCTATAGGGCCGCACGCTTAAAGGGTTGGAACAGAATTCGGATGGTGATAAGAACTTTTGTAAGTTTAGAGTTCCTAATGGGCCTCTAATATAGATCCTATTATGGGACGTCTATTTAAAGGGAGGGGTGCTAGCTTTAAGGGTGAGACACATTTAGGAATTCAGAATTCTCAAAATCCTAGCCACCACCCCTCATCCGCCCAGAGCCATGCAACCCACTTCCTACCAAAATCCGGTAATAAAAAATTATCAATTCCTATACCACCCGAGAGGTGAAATATAGTGTGTTGAGCCCTCGCCGCGTAGGGGTACCAATTCTTATTGTAATACAGAGGTCTATTCTATATAAACTTCCCTGGTCTTACCTTCCTCGAGTCGAAGTCTTGGAAGGCGCTTCAGGCTAGTCCCTTTTACCAACTCTAGATTCTAGACTTGAGATCAAGGGCATTAGACCGAAGAGTTTGCACTTCGGCGCATGGTGTTTCTTCCTTGTATGTGTGGATATCTTGGAATCGTTGCTGTGAGGCTTAAATGCTAGAACGATCCACAGCTAGAGACAATCATGAGGGTTTCTTGGTGGAGACGCAAGGCTACTACATCTGGTTGGTAGATTGGTCGATACTGATCAGAGTTTGTCAATGCTGATCGAATTAGGTCAGCGAGCTGGTCGAGGTTGATCGGATCAGGTTGGTGAGCTGGTCGGTACTGATCAGACCTAGTCAACGAGCTGATCGGCGCTGTTAGGGATTGCTCGGGACTGGTTAGCGAGGGACATGCTCCATTGACTCTACTTTCGCATTGGGTCTATGCGTCTAGTGGTAATTCTGTGATCTATTACTTGCAATGGTTCCTAAGTTTTGCGGTAGAAAATTTTTGTTTTGAGCTAGAATAGCTTACCTGTTACCCAACGGTGGTATCAGAGCCCTACTCCATAGTTTTAGATTTGGAATAGTTGCATATGATGATATGCGGTAGTAATAGTGATCTATTGTTGTTTTATTGGTCGTTCTATTTGATAGATCGATTTTTGGCACTGTTTAATAAGATTGATTCTTGTTTAGTGGTCCTAGATGGGTTCAAGGTCATTGATCTATGATCGTGCTATTTTGGTCGCGCTACTACTTACTCCTATCGGTCGGATTTTCGCCATCGGGGTAGACCATGAAACGTAAACCCATAAGCCGCACACGAAGGTTAATATGACTAACCCGAAGAGGTTTTCCATGGTCGGATTTATGGATTTGATCTGTGTCCCCCGAAGTGATTTCGGGTGCTACCTGAACCCGCAAGGGCTCTACCCTTGATATGCGAGGGGCTGTTGTATGCATACAATGCCTTACAATTCGTTGTGAGTTCACATCATTCGGTATAATGCAATTCTTTGCATAAGTTGTTTTTGTAGGATTAATGTGAAATAGTATGTCCCCTTGTGTATGTGATGCATGTGTGTAATTTTCATGTCCTATGTGTCATGCTTGATTGTAGCCCAAGGCTATCTATATTTGTATTAACGACATGTGTGTTGACTTATGTTGATTCTCTTCACTTCTTGTAATTTATTAGTAGTTCTATTAGGAGTAATAGCTTAGTGGTAGTACCTAGAGAACTCTAGCACTTGGAAGCATGACGAACAGGAAACATGGCAATAGAGATCACCATGTGAAGGGCCATACTATGTCACGATTAATGTGATTATCCGTGATTGCTTTTATGTTCCGATTTATTTATTTATATGCATGCTATATAGTTATTCGGAATGCTTTTAACATGGTAAAAGATCCCTCACGTAATATTAAGCAAAATTGATGCCCTCCCAATTGGTTGCACCATCCAATATCATGTAAATTAATGGTAGGTCTGCTAAAGTAGGGTGCCATTAACTTTCTTTTATTAGATGGGTTTGTATTGGACATTCACACACATAGCATTGGTTATACTTGACGAGATCATCATAACGGTTATGGACCTTAAGGCATATGGCTAGGGCTGGGGCATGGAGATGCCACCCAACAACAAGAGTCATATAGTGATATGATTAGCAAAGGGTTGCTTATCAAATTCATTAGCCTTCTAGCAGTGACGCTAAAGCTCACTAGTAGACTAATCAATTGTAGGTCTTGAATCACAATGTACCATGAGAGGGATATGGAATTTAGTGGGAGTATCTTTGTTAAATTGTTTAATTCAAGTTACTTTCATGAGTGTTTGTCTCAGTTTTTGTATATATTTTCTGTTTTAGATCATGGCATCACCTGTTGTTGCACCCACCTCCAGTTATGCTTTAAGTTCGATAATTGAAAAAGGAAAAATATAATGGAACAAACTTTAGTCTGCATTTTAATATACTTGCAAACACTAAAAGTCTTGCGAGTACATACAGGTAATCACCGTCAACTCTAAATTGAAACGTGAGACGCAGAAGACGCAGATGAAGGCGAAGATGACCACGATGATGAGTTCTACGAGTCGGGTCCCGACGACGCGTTCGCCTCCGCTGCAGATGTTTCATTTATTTTCTTTTGAGATGTATCTAGCTGGTTGGCCTAATATGTAAAACGCAGAACAGTTGTAATAAATGCATTCCTATATTATATAAGTCTTTTGCGGTTATATGTGTGATTTGATGCAACTTTTTCGAAATATGTGATGCTAGGCTATTGATCCAGGGAACTAGCACAGAATCACGTATTTGCGGGAAGCTCAGATTGGAATCAACCAGTTGGCACGAGAGCACGTGGTACGTGCGAAGGGCCGACTGATTGGCCTCAATTCGGGTACGGTTCTAAAAAGTGATTGGGAATCTTACGGGTTGCGCTAATTACCAATCCAGCGTAACAGTAATGATTAGAATCACTGTTCTAGGACCGAAGCCCCCACAGCAGTTGTCTCCAATTCTCGGATCTGACCAACAAGCAACATGATCTTGCTATGAAATCGTCCACTGATTCCGCGTCACACATGCTAACAAGGCCATCTGATCCTTCTTCTCATCTACAACCGAAGTTGTTCTCTTGGGATCAATCATATCCCATACTCCTTGTGCTCGCATGAGGATTTTCATCCTCGTCGCCCATACCACTAGTTCGTGCCTTGTCTCATCGGCAGCCTCGACATCACCTTGTTGCCGGTGTCGCTACTTGCAGCAGCACTGTTCGACGAACCATCTCTGGGCAGCATCATCTTCGGCAGGCATCTCCTCTTTCTTTCAGTGGTGGAACTAGCAATTTTTTGTAGGGGTGCATACTTCACATGAACAACTCTGAAGTCTTTTACAGTTATTTTGTAGTATCATAAATCCAACACATATATTTGAAATTTGTTAAAAACACAATATAAATAGTTCTAAGGTCTTAAAAATCCTAAACTACTAAACTCGAAACCAATTAAATAAATAAATTTGGTATATTAAAGAAGTTCTCTTATACAACTTTTTAAAATTTGAGGGTGCCGGTAATATCCTAGCATCCCTAGTACTGCCCATACTTTCTTTCTTCTCTTTTCTTCATATTTTCTCTCTATTCTCTATTCTCGATGCACTTTGCACTGCTGCAAAGAACTTCCTTCTCTATGCTCCCTCTAATCTCTCCGTTGCATGCACTGTCGCTGAAACTCTGGGGCGGCTGCCTCCACACGTGATCAAGGAAGCCTCTCTTGTGTTGCTGGTGTGCACGTTGGCTAGCTAGGGCATGCGTGCTGCCATCTGGAGCTTCTAGCTAGCTAGAATGGTCTGAGGGGCTTCACTGCTGCTGCACCTTTGCTCTTCCTCGTACAATCTCGCTGGCCACTCTGATTCAGCACACGCGAACAGGTCCGTTCGCTTCACCGACCGTGCCACGTACCTCCCCACACCACACCGACACCGCAACGCTCAACAATGATAATCTGTCCTGAGATGTAGCAGTAGTAGTTTTCCTCGGGATAAGCGTAACATCTAAGAGTGTAGGATGATTTAATGAAAGCTATAAATAAAGGGAGGGAGAGAGAGATGTCTTTTCCTTGAAGGTTTTTGTGAACCTTTGAGCTTTGCATATCTTGTTATGAGGCTTTGTAAACCTTTCATTCAATAAATAAAAAAAATTATTTCCTTACTATTCTGGATTTACTTTCAACATTTACATTATGTCTTAAATTCAGTTCTTACATTTTGCAATGTAAATTTAGCAATTTAATTTTCGTAATTTAAATTCTTGCAATTTACATTCCGCACATCTGGATTTGCCTCCACTCCTAAACGCTTGTGGGTTTTATATCGAGGATGAATTATTGTTGGATGAATCTTCTTCAGAGCATATCCCAATCATCTAGATGCATCTCTTCTTGAACTTTGCAAGAAATAAGTCGTTTTGCTTGAAACGAAGACATTCTTGTAGATTGCGTTTGTAGCTTTTGATTCTTGTATTTTTACTTGTTGGGACAAGTATGAGGATATCTAAGATTATCTTAATCATCAAAACCCTACGAGTAAGTCCAAAACTAAGATTGGTTTTTTCTTCTCCTTAGTGCACTTCTCCTTTGATTCAAAAAAGGACCGAATTTTGATATCAATTTTCACGATTGATGGTTAGAATAGGTTCCAGCATGAGAAAGTTAGGTCAGCAGTACACTGCAGACAAATAGAAATGTACTATACAAATGGTAGAATCCAACTACGAGTTTGTAATCGCTTTGCAAACAAGTGCCTGGAACTGATTATACAGGTTTTTTCCCCAGGTAAGTTATGATGGAGAACTGCCGTCAGCATGGCTCTTCTTCTTGCGGAACATTCCTGTGATGCTAGGCAGCGCTTTGTTCTCCTTCGATGACCATCACTCTTTTAGTGACTTTTGCAACAGAAGCCTTCTGCATGGATGGACACACAGTTGCAGGTGATTGCGCTTCCACTGGAGATGGAGCCTCTGCATTTTCTTCTGTTCCTTCTCTTGCCACCTCTTTAAATTCACTTTCTACTACTGTTTGCGCAAAAAATTCGAAGTAGGATTTTTCGCTTCAAACACACAAGACAAACACCAGGTTTGAGAGCGTGCCAGTCAATTTGACCTGAAATTGACAAGGTAATGCGATGGTGAGCGTAACCAGCCGATAATAAAAAATTATCGGCTTGACACTGATCGGCTACAGGCCGATAAGGGAATAACTAGATTATCCGATTAGGGCTAATCGGAGGTAAAGGTAGATCAACTTTGAAAGGCGATGCGCAACAAGCAAAGTAGATAGAACCTGAAGACAAGTCGACGAGGACAACAAATCGGCGATGCGCAACTCTTTATTGATCTCGACGGCTTACAGAGGAAAGATTGCTACGAAAAACTAGAAAAAAAAAACGTAAAAGTACGAATAGAAGTGTATGTTGATGGATTTGTCGATACCCTTTGTGTCTTTTGGCCCGTCCTCTTTTATACGCCTTAACCGCTCCGAGTCCTGCATGGATACAGCAACTGAATCCACATCGGCTTAGATTTAATTTCTTTCCGATTTGATAGAATCCCTGTCATTCACGGTACATCTTTTAACCCTATACGCATCATACTTTCCATATTCTCGAATTGGGCCTATATTCATCGTACATGCCAAATTCTGGTGCAAACATATGTCCCCCATTTTTGGAAGATAACTTGTTATCTTTCAAAAATCATATCGGCTTGTCTTCCCAGTTGGTCTATAAAAGAGATCTTCCTCGATAACTGTTCCATTAATGGCGCCGTAAAAATCTCGATATGCTTTTAATGCTCGAATCCGTTCCCGCCTGTTCGCCCTTTTTACCGCAGTATAAATATGCGGGTCCCCTGCGGTCATTTGCACGTCTTCGAGCTCTCGACTCAACAGCAATCGGCCATCCTCACTCTGTTTGCAAGTCCCAAATCGTCTCTCAAATCGGCTGACATGGATCCATCTCAGGTATTTATCCCCATCTCCCAAAGCGTAGATCAATTTTTCCTTAGACCCATAGGAACAATAGAAGCCGATGTAGTGATCAATCAAGAAATCCCCAGGCTTCCTTTATCGGCTTCAGGATACAATATAATAGAGTGGGGAAAAAGCTTTAGAGCCTAGCCCACAACCCTTCAGGGATGGAGGTCTTGGTACATCAGGGTGTCGGCTCAGAAAAGAGCAGAGTGGGAACGGCTAGGGATAGCTGAGTGTCTTCCTTTGTGTTTGGCCGATCCAGAAGCTAATGAACCCCTAGTGGCCACAGCCTGTTATTTCTGGGCTGATTCTTTCAACGCCTTTCTATTTCCAACTGGTCCAATCGGTCTAACTGTCCTGGATGTAGCTCAGCTGTGTTGCCTTAGGCCAGATGGTGACCAGCTATCGGCTTTCAGCGGACCCCAACTACAAATTGATCCGAACCAAAGGGGAGGGCTGGCGCAAGTATATTCAAAACAATAATAAAGTTAACGGTCTGGTATCGGATGAAGAGCACCACTACAAGGATCTTGCTCAGTGTCCTCGGCTTTTACCGACGACACAGATGCCAAAACCGCCGACACAGGGCTCTGTCGTCGGCCTCCCGACGATACAAGTCCCACGACACAGAGTCGACGACACAACCAACCTATGTCCACGGCCACAATAAATCCCGACGACACAGATGCCATCCGGGGCCGACCCGACACCCAGACATTTGTCGTCGGCGAACTTAAAGCTGCCGATACAGAGGAGACACTTCTGTCCTCGGCCTAATTAATGCTGCCGACACAGAGTGGACATCTGTGTCCTCGGCCTAATTAATGCTGCCGACACAGAGTGGACATCTGTGTCCTCGGCACTGGCTATAGCCGACGACCACGCACCCTTACGGTGCCAGAACCTGGGGCTATCTTGTGTCGTCGGCATGGTTAGAGCCGAGGACACAGGTTCAACTTTTATGTAATATTCTGACATTTTGAAACACAAAAACGAAGATATTTTCCAAGAGATCAACCCTCACCTATATCCTAGTTAGTACTACTCTCGCCTAAGCACGCTTAACTAATGAGTTCTACCACTGATTTTAATGCAAATGAGCACTTCCCATGAGGTCACCCATCCTAATACTACTCTCAGCCAAGCACGCTTAACTTCAGAATTCTTATATGATCTAGTACCAGAGTGTTGGTATGATCACATTTGAAATATAACGTGTCCCCCTCCTCTTAACCTCACAAATGACCAAAACTCTAATTTTAGTATTCTTATATTTTGAATTTACCATGGCATGGATGCTTCAAATTTCAACTAAGTGTTCAATTTTACTATGATATGGGTGCTTCAAATTTTAACTAAGTGTCCAATTTTAATAGTTGGATCCAAGATCGAACTAGCTACCTACTAGCTACATCTGTGTCCTCGGCCTGAGCTATAGCCGACGACACAGACCCCTTCTGGTGCCAGAACCTGGGGCTATCTTGTGTCGTCGGCATGGTTAGAGCCGAGGACACAGGACATCTGTGTCCTCGGCCTGGTTGTAGGCGACCACGGACCCCTTCCGTGCCGTAACACAGGGCTATCTTGTGTCGTCAGCATGGTTAGAGCCGAGGACACGGGACATCTGTGTCCTCGGCCTGGTTTGTGGCCGGCGACCACGGACCTTCAGTGCCGTAACACAGGGGCTATCTTGTGTCGTCGGCATGGTTAGAGCCGAGGACACAGGACATCTGTGTCCTCGGCCTGGGCTGTAGCCGACGACACAGACCCCTTCTGGTGCCAGAACCTGGGGCTATCTTGTGTCGTCGGCATGGTTATAGCCGAGGACACAGGACATCTGTGTCCTCGGCCTGGGCTGTAGCCGACGACACAGACCCCTTCTGGTGCCAGAACCTGGGGCTATCTTGTGTCGTCGGCATGGTTAGAGCCGAGGACACAGGTTCAACTTGTGTCGTCGGTAACATTTTTTGCCGTGGACACAGACAGCACTCATGGGCCCACCGTCAGATACTGGGACACAGGTCGTGCTCGCTCTTCTTTCTCCCGAGATTTTTAAGGCCAGTTTAAGGTTTTTAGAACATGCACAACCTATTCCAGCTAATTGCTCGCTCTTCTTTCGCCCGGCATTTCATCGTCAGAACAAATTCTTCTGAAAACTCAAGGAGAGTAACAGAGTCGCCACCACCGTACGTTCTTTTCTTCGATACTTTTGTAGCCTACGACGGGTCAAACGAAACATTTCTGCGATGACTTAAAGGTTTTACAACATGCACAACCTATTCTAAGTCATTCCTCGCTCTTTCAATTGGTCTGCGTTGAATCGTCACAAGGTTCAACTCAAAGTACTCGAGGTAACGTTACGGAGACACATACACACAAATACGCGTAACATACCAATTAATTAAATAATAAAAATTACATGTCATATAGATGTATGTTGCCTAACAACTATTCTAAAGCTCTATTTCATTTTTCTTAATTTTAAAAACAAAAAAAACATTTTCAAATTGGTTTTCTGAATTAATCTGGAATTATTATTATCGTCAGCTAAAATAAAGCCGTGGACAAAATGTTCTCTGTGTAGTTGGCTAGCTTTGTCCCGTCGACATAGAAATGTTTGTGTCATCGGCTGTTTCTTCCCCGACGACAAAGAGTCTTCTTGCCACTGGTCCGGCCTGAGCATCCTGCATGTTGGTCCCACATGTCGGAGTGCCTGTGTCGGCGGGGTAGGTGGGCCGAGGACACAGCTCTGCATCTGTGTCGGCGGGGTATGTGGGCCGAGGACACAGCTTGTGTTGGCGGGATGTGAAATTCAAATTTCATCACGCGCCGATGTTCCCCGTCTAGGGTGGAGTGCCTGTGTCGGCGGGGTAGGTGGGCCGAGGACACAGCTCTTCATCTGTGTCGGCGGGGTATGTGGGCCGAGGACACAGCTTGTGTTGGCGGGATGTGAAATTCAAATTTCATCACGCGCCGATGTTCCCCGTCTGGGGTGGAGTTCCTGTGTCGGCGGGGTATGTGGGCTGAGGACACAGGTCTGCCTCTGTGTCGGCGGGGTAGGTAGGCGGAGGACACAGATCTCCCTCTGTGTCGGCGGGCTAGTTGGACCGAGGACACAGATCTCTCTCAGACGGGCGGTTTAGGTGTTGCCGACGACATAGCTCTGCTTGGCGTGTATATGTCGTCGATTTTTATTGACGCCGTCGAGAGATGTAAAATTTTGTGTCGTCGGCAATTTTACCGACGATACAAATATTTCGGCCGAGGACACTGAGCTCGTTTCTTGTAGTGCACGCTGCTTTCCTCAACCTTTGGCTAGACCGATACCTATTTTGCGGAGCTTCCCTTGGTCCCACCCAAACCTATCAACTAATCGCAGAGCAACTGGTGGGGGGTCGTCAGCTTGCACTTGGAAAGATGTTTCTGGGGGCTGTATACCAGATGATGCATATCATCTGAAGCCGGCTTTTTTCTGGTTTTGCCAATTTTGTGGTTGGCAACATAGGGGGACCCTTATGGTTCATCCAGATCTGGTTATATTGTATGTTTAGCCGATTTATCCTTTCTGAGCCCTTGGGCAAATCAGCTTTCCCCCAGGAGGATTACCCAGAAACCACAAACCCCCAATACAGAGCTAGCCGATCCTACGGGGAAAAATTTATTATGTGTTCTACTGGCGAACAAAAAATAACTCCCGTTGGTTTGAACAAGTATCTAAATTTCTTTTTGACCTTAGACCGATCCTCCTTCGGCCAGCAGGACTTTTTCAGCTATATTGATGCAGCCAATCATCCTTGGCCCTCCTTCCTTTATTTGGATGTCGATAGTTCCCAGATGCCTCACTCGACATTAGATTTCTACAAGCTCTTCATTTCCCCTTGCATCCTCCATGTCGGCCTGAACACCAGAAACCGTACTTTCAGCCTTCTTATGAATTCTATCACCCTTCTGTCTACGCCCGACAATTGGGCTTGGGACAAGTTATCCCTAGTTTTCCACTTTTTGAACGCATCCAACCACGAACTAGGGTGACTAATAAAACAGCTGCTGAAATTGTGCTCGAATTAGCCGATGATCTTCAAATCCTTGAGATGCCGCATTTTTCCCTTAATTCTCGTCGATCGAGCCCATTCTCTCAATGGTGGTCCTTAGTGTCTGAGGCCCTTCTGCTAGATAGGGCTCCATCGGCTATTATTTCCTTGTTTCTGCCCGATTTCCATGAGCCAACGGTAGTCTCTACCAACAGTATACCGATGCTTCGGTAGCCGTAGAGGTATTTGACCTTTTTCAATATTTTATTGCTCGAACGTCTTTCATACATCATCTTGATTGAATTTTTCCTTTTGTTTTAGTGCCAGACTGCAAGGAGCACTGGCGCACGAGTGGCCGATTGTGCGGCCCCATCCGGCAGTGGCCGATCAAAAAGATCTGGCCAAGCGACGGGCATCATAGGCTACTCATTGGGCAATCTGGGTATCCAAAGTCCCTCATTGTCGGATCTCGCCCAGAAGCAGCACCCTTCAAGTAAGCTTTACTCCAAACTTCACCAGTAGTTACTATTCCTTTCCCCCTTTTTATTTTTGCCGATACTTATTTTAGCCAATCTTAACTTAGGAAAATCGAAGAGAAAATCGGCAGCGAAAAAATCTCTGAAGCCTGCGGAGCATAGTGCCCATCACTCCCCGGCCCGATCGACCAATGAGGTAAGGCATCTTTGCTTTGGCTTTGCTTACTTCCAACTCTGATCTCACACATGGTTATTTTCTTGAATTAGCCATCGCCGTCGGCGCGGGTGGTCGAGATTTTATCTGATATCCAAGGTACCTCATCGGCTATCCTGCCATCATTGTCTCCGACCTTCCGGTGGTGCCACCTTCAGCAGACATCGTACCTATTTCTCCAGACTCGGCTGACCCCGCCAATCTTCTGGGATTTACTTTGGACGAGTTGGTCGACCCTGAAGTGATGGCCACAGATGAATATCCTGCTGATATCCGCCGGATCCTTGACACTTCAATCATCGCATCGGCTGTTGTAACTTCCACGCCGGGGATGCAAGAAAGGCTCAATCATCTTTTCCACGAGGTCATGCAGCCCGAGGCCCGGCTCTTGGCGGACACCCAGCCTTTAAGGAACACGATGGTCGCTGTTCAAGCCGATCTCCCCCTTGAGGCCATGAGGGCTCTATTGGATGTTTGTCACTTGGATGTCCGAAGGGAGGAGGTGGAAGCCGCCAAGTCCAGAATCGCTCAAAGGGAAGCACAACAAGCCGATCAGTGGCTTCTGGACGAACTGGTAGATGATGCCAAGCTCAAGAAGAAGGAGTTTGACCAAGGCACTGCGTCCCTCAAGATGGTTAAGGGTAAAATTCACGAACTGGAATCGGCCAAGAGGAAGCTCGAAGAACAGCTGGCTTTGGTCACAAAAGAGCTTGCAGAGTGCCAAGTGCAGGCCGCTGAATCGACTTCTTCTCTAGTAGACAAAAAGTGACAGATTGGTGAGGTCTTTGCCAAGGTTAAGACACAATCAGCCAAGGTGACTCCTATTCCCGGCAATGCGGCAGCTGATCAACAATTGATTGACAGTATCCAAACTACTATCGACAAAGCGGCGGCGGCAATGTCGGGCCTTGGAGCTCATTTGCCCGGGTAAGGGCTGTAATAGTCTTAAGTTTAAACCATACTTGTTCGAAAACTATAGTTGAATGTTGATTGCTTTTGTAATGGGATGTAAACTCGATCTCATCATCGGCTTTTATAGCTGATTGCCTTAAAAGTTTTAATTCGTCTTTGAATCTGCCCACTGATATGTTTATGCTCTGATCCATACGCTGGGCTAGTACGGCTTCAAGTATTTTCCATTGATTGCCTTTGGTAGTATCGTCCCTTCGAGTGTTTCTATTATATAGGAGTTCCCGTCAACAAGCTAATTTATTTTATACGGCCCTTCCCACGTTGGTGACCATTTATCGAACCGATTATCCTTAGAACCGATCGGTGATATGGTTTTCCATACCAAATCGATTCCGCTGAACGATTTTGGTATCACCTTTTTGTTATAAAATCTGGCGACTCTTTCCTTATTGTTTTTAAGCCGATTCAACGTAATCAGCCTCAACTCTGCCAAGTCATCCAAGTTATCGAGCATCAACTATTTGTACTCATCAGCCTGTAAATCATCTTGTTTGGATACTCTGACCGAATCGATGTTGATTTCCACAGGCAGGACGGCTTCTTGTCCGTATACCAGCTGAAAAGGTGATAGTTTAGTCGATTCGTGATAAGCTAGCCGATAGGCCCATGGGGCCTCTGATAACGTCGAGTGCCAATTCCTCGGCTTTTCTTCAATCTTTCTCTTTATCAACTTTATCAATGTTTTATTTGACGACTCGACTTGTCCATTAGCCTGAGCGTAATAGGGTGAGGAATTGAGCAGTTTGATACCTAGACTTCTTGCAAAATCTTGGAACTCTTTGGACATGAATACCATCCCTTGATCGGTTGTGATCGTTTGCGGTATTCCAAACTTATGGACGATATGTTCATTAACAAAGCCGATCACTTCCGTGCTAGTAACCTTTTTGAGAGGTATGGCCTCTACCCATTTTGAAAAGTAGTCTGTTGGTGCAAGAATAAACTTATGGTCCTTGCTGGATGCTAGGAATATTTGGCCGATTATATCTATTCCCCATCCCCTTAACGGCCATGGTTTGATGATCGGATGCAAAGTCGATGCAGGCACTGATTGTATGTTACCGAACTTTTGACAGGTTTGGCATCCTTTGTAGTACTTGAAGCAGTCTTCCAGCATTATCGGCCAAAAGTATCCTGTCCGTCTTAGCATCCATTTCATTTTATGAGCCGATTGGTGAGATCCACAAATCCCTTCATGGACTTCCCCCATTGCCACCTTAGCTTCCTCGGTTCCAAGACATCTCAATAGTAAGCCCTCCATTGTCCGGAAGTACAATGTTTCTTCCAGCACAATGTATTTCAATGCTTTCCGCCGGACTTTTCGCTCAGTCGGCTTAGATGGATCCAACAAGTAATCTCTTATCTATGTTCTCCAGTCGACAGGGTGGACACACATGACTGCTTTGTCTATCGACTCAGTCATCCCTTGTCGGCTATGGATTTTATATGCTGATGCCCTTTGTGCCAGCAAGTTATCTTTATCGTTCAACTCTCTAGGAATATGTTTGATAGAGAACGTTGTGAATGATTCTATAATTTGAAGGCATTGCCGCCAGTACTGCATCAGCACATCATCATTGCATCGGAACTCGCCTTTAATCTGTTGTATGATCAACAAGGAATCTCCTGAGGCCTTCACATCGTATACTCCTATGCTTTCCAACAACTGCAATCCCCTGAGTAGTGCCTCGTACTCTGCTTGGTTATTAGAACATCGGCTGTTAAGCCGATATGTAAATTCAAATACTTGCCCCTTTGGGGAGATCAATACTATGCCGATACCTTCGCCTTCTTGGCACACTGACCCATCAAAGTATAATTGCCAAGGGGCGATATCGATCATTCCAATTAGGGTGCTACTCCCCGTAATGAAATCGACTACAGCATGTCCTTTGACGAATTTAGCCGACTCATAAGTCAGATTGAACTCGGTTAAGGCGTATGCCCATTTACCAAGTTGTCCTCGCAGAATTGGCGTGGATATCATGTATTTGATGATGTCGGTTTTGCATACCACAACGCATGTTGACGCCAAGATGTAGTGTCTTAGTTTGGTACATGCAAAATATAGGGACAGACATAATTTCTCTACATGGGAGTACCTGGTTTTAGCATCTAATAGTCGTCGGCTTAGGTAGAATATGACTCGTTCCTTTGCATCGGCTTCCTAGGTTAAAATAGCTCCGATAGTATCCCCTTCAGCCGATATATATAGTTAAAATGGGATTCCTTTCTTTGGTGCCGCCAAGACTGGAGGATTCATCAGGTATCTTTTTATATCCTCGAAGGCCTTCTGCTGATCGTTTCCCCATACAAACTCCTGGTTATCTTTAAGTTTCAGTAATGGGGTAAAGGATTGAATCCGCCTGGACAAATTGGAAATAAAGCGTCGTAGATAATTGATCTTGCCGACCAATTTTTGCAGCTCATTTTTGTTTGTCGGCGGTTTGGTATTGGCTATAGCTTGTATTTTTGCTTTATCAACCTCGATCCCCCTCTCGTGCACCATGAACCCGAGAAATTGTCCAGCTGATACTCCGAAAGCGCATTTAAGAGGGTTCATTTTTAGCCCATGTGCCGTCGTGCTCTGAAACACTTTCTCTAAATCGGCTAAATGTTGCCATTCGTCTTTTGATTTCACAACAACGTCATCTATATAGATTTCGACGATGTGGCCGATTAGGTCGTGAAAGATGAGATTCATAGCACGCTGGTACGTGGCGCTAGCATTTTTTAAGCCGAACGTCATGACAGTCTATTCATAGATCATCAACGCACCAGGACACCTGAAGGCTGTTTTTGGTATATCAGCTTCTGCCATGAATATTTGGTTATATCCAGCATTCCCATCGAGGAAACTTATAATCTTATTTCCAGATGCAGCATCGATAAGCATATCGGCTATAGGCATCGGATATTTGTCTTTCGGCGTGGCTTTATTTAAATCTCTAAAGTCCACGCATACACGGAGTTTGCCAATTTTCTTTTTCACCAGAACGATGTTTGAAACCCACTCAGTGTATCGGCAAGGCCTGATAAACTTGGCTTCCATTAATCGTTTTATTTCCTCTTTTATGGCACTGTGTAGCGCTGGATTAAATCGTCGTGGAATTTGTTTAAATGGCCGATATCCGGCCTTTATAGGTAGCCAATGTTCGACGAGTTGTCGGCTTAAAACAGGCATCTCATAGTACTCCCAAGCAAAACAATCTCTGTATTTTCTCAGTAAGTTGACCAACTTTGCTTTCTAACCCAATCCTAACTATGCACTTACAAAAGCTGGTCTTTTCTTGTCGCCTTCGCCTATGTCAATTTCTTCGAGCGAATCGGCAGAGGTGAAGACTTGTCCCCTCCTTTCCTCTTGGAATTCTTCAATGGCTTCTTCGTATTCTTCTTGCCGATAGCTTTTCATATTTCCTTGTAACCTTGCTACTATTTTGGACTCCATCTTCTTATTATTTCATTTGCCCGATCAAATGTGCCTGGCTTGACACTGATCGGCATAAAACCTGATTTACCGATGCAAATAAAGTCGCAATCGTCCAAAACTTTGCCTAATATGCATTCGGCCTCTTCATGCTGCCAGTTGGTTTTAGGGCTGGCCATGGCGATGTGAGCCGATGTATCAGCTGATACGACATTGCACAAGTTTCGATGCATAGTTGACGGTATGCAGCAGTTAGCGTGGATCCAATCCCATCCAAGGAGTACGCTATAATTTCCTTTAGCTTCAATCACGAAGAACGCCGTCGGCAAAGTTTTGTTGCCGATTGTTAACTCCGCGGCCATGACTCCTTTCGCTTCAGTGGGATCACCTGTGAAATCATTTAGCACCATGTTTGTTTTGATCAAGTCTTCATCGGCTTTACCCAACTTTTTAAAGGTGCTTAATGGCATCAAGTTCACTGTAGCCCCGCCCGCCGCCGTCTACCAACATTCTTGATATTGGTCGGCCATTAATGTGTCCTTTAAGGTACAATGGCTTTAAGTGCCGATGCATATCCTGTGGTTTTAAGCGTCCCGTGCTCCCAGGCACAACTGAGCAAACGTATCTTGAGCCGATTCAGTTTCGGTTCTGAACTCAGCTGGTAGCGTGAACACCATGTTTATATCCATAGGGGGAGTACCATCCCGGATCACTGGGGACCCCGATTCGACCGACTCGTCTGAGTTGTCGTCGTCGGCTTGGCCCTTCTTCCTCCATTCTTGCTTCATGGCTGGTCTTGGTCGTAACTCATTGAAAATCCGATCTCTTTCCTTTTCTTCCTCAGTTTCTCTCTTTTCCTGCGTTCTTAGCCGTTGGAGCCGTCTACGCTGTGACTTGCTGAGGCCTGAAGGGCACCATCTTGGCTTGGGCTCAATCGGCTTTCGGATCTTTCCAACCAGATTTCTTGTTTCACTGTTGGATTTCGATTTGGAGGTACTGTCAGCTATTGGTGCTCCCGAAGTACTAGTGGATTCGCCTTTTCTCGGTGCTGACAGCTTTTCATGGATTGGTTTCCTACTTCCAGGCCCCAATCGGTCGTGTACAGGCCTGGACAACCTATCTTTGATAGATTGTCTTGGCCAGTTCCTAACAGGGTGTTGCATAGGACATGACCGTACCGTGGATAAAATCATTCCTCTTTCCCAGCAAAACTGCCAGAAAGTACATTGCCAATGAGCTTCTTCTTCGTTCCTTGGCTGATAGGATCCAACTGGCCGATTGTTGTACTGAATTTGTCGGTGACTTATCCTTTCGTACTTTTCTAATAGCAGTGAAAAAGTAGGATTGGGTTTGGTATTTGGTCTCCTAGGAGGGGACTTCTCCGCTTTGTACCATTTCCCAACTTCCAGTTCTCCCTTTGGTTTTACAGTCCTTGAGCTCCGACCGTCTCGGTCGGCTTCTATTTGTATTGAGCCGATTGTTATTTGCACCATTTCATCCCCGTTGGCTTTTGGCCAAATATCAATCTTTTGCGTCGGCTTCGCATCCTCTTCCATCGGCTCTTTACCTTTGCGTGAACATTGAACCATGTTGATGGCAAAAGGGTTCACGTCCACCTGCATGGTTGATTCTTTTGCAAACTTCAATCGTCCATCTTCAATAGCCGATTGTATCTGCTGCCGAAAATTGTTGCAATCATTAGTGTTATGTGAAAAAGAATGATGCCACTTACAGTATCTCCGTTTCTTGATTTCGTCAGCCGACAAAATAACATGTCCTTCAGGCAACCGTATTAACTTTTCTTGAAGCAACAAGTCAAATATTCGATCACATTTGGACACATCGAAAGCGTATTTTACTTCTGTTTTATTTTTAGTCGGCTTAAGCCACGAGCAAACAAGCGATCTTTTGGAACCCTTGGTCCACTCGGCTATGTTTATTTCTGCTTCACCTTCGGAGGTATCGCTTGAATCACCTCAACCATGTTTACTTTGGCCTTTTCATTACCATTTAACCTAAATTTGTCTTTAAACCCTCTATTTTCTGCATATCGGCTTTCTTGTGCTGATACACGGTGAAGTAGATGACCCAAATCAGAGAATTCTTGCCTACCAATTTTTCCCTTAATGGCGGGATCAAACCTTGAAATGCTAGGTCCGCCAATTGATCATCAGGCAGTGTGACACTGAAGCATCTATTCCTCACATCTCTAAACCTCCTAATGTAATCCGAGACAGATTCACTATATTTCTGTCGGACTGAACTTAGATCAGAACTTCTCAGCTCCGTGGTCCCAGAAAAGAAATACTCATGGAATTGGCTTTCCAAATCGTTCCAAAGATGAACCGAATTTGAGGGCAGATTAGTAAACCAAGTGAAAGCTGCTCCTGACAAGGACAGCGGAAAAAGCCTAATTCTTAATCCTTCAAACTGTGCCGCTTCGCCGCACTGGGCTATGAATCGTCCGACGTGTTCAAGAGTGGTTACGGAGTCATCACCCGAAAATTTGGCAAAATCTGGGATTCTATAATTATGTGGATAGGGCATGCGATCTATGTAATCAGGATACGGCTTTCTGTAGCTATTACCCTTCCCTTGGGTTGTAAACCAAACTGCTCTCTCAATATAGCGGAAATTTGTTCAGCCCAATTAATGTTATCGGCTTGTGCGGCTACAGGGCCTTGCTAGTTATCGTAATTTGTATCCTGCCCCCCGAGTGCAAACTCGGGCTGTCGGCCACAACGCATCGGCTGATGTCGAGGTAACTGAATGTAAGCATCATTCCTTATAGCCGATGCCTCAGGCATAGGTACAAACGGATCGGTGTATGATACTACTATATGCGGGGCCAGTTCTCTTGGAGGGACTACCTCTTGGGCCTGATGTGTCCTGTCTATTTCAGTCGGCTTGTTAGCCGATTGAACGAACATACTGGTCGACGGCCCAAGATAATTTGTGTTTATTTTTGCTGCATCGGTATATGCTTAGTAATGTGGCATTCCACCCGATCGGCTATTTGGTGCTACTATGATTGGCTGAGCCGGTATCGCAGAGGGTACTGGAGCAGACACTTTTACCGTACCGGTGTTTTGTGCTATTGAGTAAATAGGGCATGATGGGAGTGGTTTTACTGGATCTAATAGGCCCCTCGACATAGCCAACTCCTGAGCAATTGTTTTTACGCTATTCTCGATCATCGGCTTTAATGTGGTGACTAGAGCCGATGACTAATTGATTAGCGCATGATGTATAGATTGCTCAATCATACTAGACAATTCAGCTTGACCTGGCATGTATCGGCTTATTGGATCGGTGGAGGTATTGCTGATAGGGTTGATGGTTGGGAGCGCAGTCTTTTGAGTGATGCCTCGTCGAGTCTTCTGGTAGCATTTCAGCAACATCTCTTCAAGTGCGGCTTTCCGATCTTCAATTTCCTTTTGCTGCTCGGGGGTCAAATCGTCCAATGTAGGCGCGATTATGGCGTCTGGGTCGATATCGGTTGTTGCCGTGGACTTTCCAGTTGCTTCCATATCGATCTTCGGGGTCCCACCGGGCATGCCAAAATATGTTTGCGCAAAAAACTCGAAGTAGGATTTTTCGCTTCAAAATCACAAGACAAACGCCGGGTTTGAAAGCGTGCCAGTCAATTTGACCTGAAATTGACAAGGTAATGCGATAGTGAGCGTAACCAGCCGATAATCAAAAATTATCGGCTTGACACTGATCGGCTACAAGCCGATAAGGGAATAACTAGATTAGCCGATTAGGGTTATGGTAGATCAACTTTGAAAGGCGATGCGCAACAAGCAAAGTAGATCGAACCTGAATACAAGTCGACGAGAACAACAAATCGGCGATGCACAACTCTTTATTGATCTCGACGGCTTACAGAGGAAATATTGCTACAAAAAACTAGAAAAAACGTAAAAGTACGAATAGAAGTGTATGTTGATGGATTTGTCGATGCCCTTTGTATCTTTTGGCCTGTCCTCTTTTATACACCTTAGCCGCAACGAGTCCTGCATGGATACGGCAACCGAATCCACATTGGCTTCGATTTAATTTCTTTCCGATTTGACAGAATCCCTATCAATCACGGTACATCTTTTAATCCTATACGCATCATACTTTCCATATTCTCAAATTGGACCGATATTCATCGTACATGCCAAATTCTAGTGCAAATAACTACTTTCTTTGCTGCTTTAGCACCTCCTCTGTCGCCAATTCCATGCCCTTCTTCTCCTTCCGAACAGCTTCCAATTTCTTGATCGGCTTATTCTCACTGGCTCTAACTGATGGAAAACAGCCGATAATGCACGGTTGGAAAACAGCCGATAATGCACTGTTGGAAATCTGCTGATCAAACGCTGTTGGAAATCAGCCGATCACACTCACAAGCACCTGGAACCGGAAGGATTTTGGTGCGGCTTAAATCACATTTTTCAGAGTCTATACCACTTAAATAGCAAACAAAATAGGAACTGCCACTAGGCCATGACGCGAATAAGCAACTAACCATTAACTACAAGTAACTGGCCATTGACTACTCTACGAAAACAGCAAAACTCGGATGACCATGACGCGAACAAGTAAATGCCTATTAACTACAAGTAACTGAACATGCAACAAATGCCTGGATTAAATAACAATCTCTCCCTAATACTGGTGTTCGCGCAAAAAACGTGAAGGAGGGTTTTCGGCCTCGAACACACAAGACAAACGCCGGGTTTGCAGAGTGTGCCAGTCAATTTGACCTGAAATTGACAAGGTAGAGTTTGTAATTCGATCAAAGCCGATAAACAAGGATCTATCGGCTTTTCGCTAGTCGGTTAGAACCGATTAGGAGATAACTAGATCAACCGGTTACGATTGATCCGGATACAAGGCAAAAATCGGCTTCGGGAAGGCGATGCGCAACAAAACGAAGCAGATCAAACCTGGGTGAAATCGGCAAAAACCAACAATCGGCGATGCGCAACTATGTTGATTCCGTCGACTTGCAGAGGGATCTATGAAGCTAAAACAATGTAAAAGAAAAGCTTGTAAAAAGTAGATGTGTGTGGTTGGATTGATTGATGTCCCCTTTCGCTTTGACGTCCATCCCTTTTTATAACATACTTGGCCGACCCGAGTTGTATATGGATACGGTGTTTATATCCGTATCGGCCTCTTATCTGATTTCCTTTCCTTTTTAGAAACGGATTCCTTCTCCGATTCGTTTACCGATTTCTTTCCATACGTACATTTTTTTTTCCGCTTCAGACCGATTTCAATACGTGCCGAATTTTGGTGCAAACATATGCCCCCCATTTTTGAAAGGTAGCTTGCTATTTTTCAAAAATCCCTTCGCCTTTTTCCGTGATCGGCTTGTCGTTTAGGATTCATCTTGGTAACTTCCCCATTAATGGCGCCGCAATATCCTCGGTGTGTTTTTAATGCAGCAACTGTTCCCGCCTTTTCATCTTTTTCACCGAGGTATAAATATGAGGTCCCCCCCTGCGGTCATTTTCACCCTGGCGTACTCTCGTTCATCTTGAAATCGGCTTTTCTCCGCGTCAATCCCCTCTTCCTGTCGTATCGGCTGAAATGGACGCATCCCAGGTACTCATTCCGATCCCAGATAGCGACCATCAGTACTTTCTAGGCCCAATAGGAACCATAGAGACCGATACGGTTGTTGGAGATGAAATCCCTAGACTCCCTCTGTCGGCTCCTGGCTATAATATTAAGGAATGGACAAAAAGCTTTAGAGCTTGGCCGACAGCTCTCAAGGGCTGGAGGTCTTGGTATATTAGAGTATCAACCCAGAAAAAGGCTAAGTGGGAAGGAATGGGTATCGCTGAGTGTATTCCCATGTCCTTAGCCGATCCAAAACCTAACGAATCCTTGGTAGCCGCTGCTTGCTATTTTTGGTCGGATTCTTTTAACGCCTTCTTTTTCCCAACTGGTCCCATCGGCCCAACCCTCTTAGACATGGCAGAATTGTGTTGCCTTAGGCCCGATGGAGACCAAATATCGGCTTTTAGCGGGAAACCTCAGTATAAATTGACTCGAAAAAAGGGAGAAGGCTGGTCCAGATATATACAAAATAATAACAAGTTGACTGGCCCTGTATCGGATGAGGAACATGTAGCTTTCCTCAACCTATGGCTAGACCGATTCCTCTTCTGTGGTGCTTCCTTAGGACCAACCCAGGTTTATCAATTTATGTCGGAGCAGCTAGTCATGGGTCGTCGGCTAGCTCTAGGGAAATCCTTGTTGGGGGCCGTATACCATATGATGCATATCATCCGGAGTCGGCTTTTTACCGGCAACGGTTCCTATGTCGTGGGCAACATTGGTGGTCCACTTTGGTTCATTCAGATCTGGCTTTACTGTGTCTTTGGCCGTCTTATTATCCCAGATCCATCGGAGGAATCGGCTTTCCCAACGGAAGATTTTCCCGAGGGTGCAACCCCTAGATTTCAACCTAGCCGATCTCCGGGTGAAAAATTCATGATGTGTTCATCTGATGAACCTAAAATCTCCCTACGGTTTTCATAAGTACTTATCCTTCTTCTTGAACCTCAACCAAGCCTCCTTCAACCGTCGAGACTTCTTTTCGTATAGCCAACTAGCCGATCTCCCATGGCCTTCTTTCCTCCGTCTAAACTCCGATAGCTCTTTAATGCCCCAGTCCACTCTTGATCTGCTTCCTCTGCTGATTTCTCCTTGCATTCTTCACGTCGGCTTGAGTACTCGAAATAGAACATTTCAGCCGACCTATGAATTCTATCACCCTTCAGTGTATGCTCGCCAGCTGGGTTTTGGACAAACAATTCCTTGCTTTCCTTTGCTCAACATGATCAAGCCACGAAATAAAGTCACTAACATTATCACAAGGAGCTTATTATTGAGCTAGCCGATGAGCTCCATGTGGTAGACTTGCCAGTCCTCGTGTTAAACACACGTCGATCGGGCCAATTTACCACATGGTGGGCTTCCATAGCTGAAGCGCTCTTGCGGGGGCGCACTATCCATGAGGTCTTGTCCTCTTTTTCCTCGCTTCCAAGAGCCGACTGAGACCGCCGGGTCTAGCTCGAGTTCAAGCCACGCTAACTCGTCTTTAGAGGTATTTTCATTTTGACGTTTATTGAAATAAGATTTTCATCGGCTTAATCATATCTTTTGTCCTTTTCAGACTAGCAAAAGGTCGACTCCAAATAAGAAATCGCATCGGCCGACGATCGCTCGAAACGGCAAAGGCCGTCGACCCCTCTTGCCGGTTTATCTTCTGGCACGTTGGGGGTCAATAGCCCATCACTGTCCGATCTTGCCGATCAGCGCACTAAAAGTACGTCCAGTTTCATTTTTGCTTAGATTTCTTTTGTAGGCGAAGTTTCATGCTTGCTGTCGGCTAACCCCATGTTTGTCATTTTTAGAGAAAAAGAAGAGCCGTAGAGTCGTTATCAAACGATCTCCAAAACCTGCGGGTCGTGATGCAGCATCATCCCCAACTGGATCGGCCACTGCGGTTAGCTTTGACCCTTATCTTGATTTTTGTCTCTGTCTTCCTTATCTAATCGTAAAGTATTCCTCAGGAAACCCCTTCCGTCCAGTTGTTAGAAGCCGATGCAGAGAAGACTCAGACAGATGTGCTTGTCTTGCCGGCCCTGGCTCCTGCTCCGCCATCCGCTTCCTCACCTCCAAAACCTGCTTCTGACCCGGCTCTAGCCGATCTTTTAGGCTTTTCTTTGGACGAGCTCGACGACCCGGAAGTGTTGGCCACTGACGACTACCCGGCCGACATTCAACGCATAATTGCTGCTTCTGCGCCCGGCGTCATTTCTTGTAACGCGAGCCGGGCATGCAGGAGCGGCTCAACCGCCTCTGGACGGCAGTGATGCAACCGAAGCGGCTCTTCCGCCAACACTCAACCTTCGAGGAATGCGATGGCGCCGCCCAAGCCGATCTTCCCCGCCGCTATGAACGCACTACTAGAGGTATGCCACTTGGACGCTCATCGGCAGGATGTAGAGTCACCAAGCAAAGGGTTGAGCAAATGAAGTCCCAACAAGCCGACCAAGAGATCTTGGACAAGCTCATAGCGGATGCCAAATCTCGAAAGAGTGCATTTGATCGAGTCTTTGCCGTGCTTTGAAATCGGCTAAGACTAAGGCCCAAGAGCTGGAGTTATCCAAGAAGAAACTTGAAGAACAACTGGCCTTGGTTACAAAAGAACTTTCAGATTGCCAGATCGGCATTACGGATGCGACGTCTTCACTGGCGGCCCAGAGACAGCAAATCGGTGAAGTCTTCACCAAAGTCAAGAATCATTCAGCTAAAATGATCCCAATTCCGGGTGATGCAAAAGCCGATGAGCAACTAATAGATAGTGTTCAAGCTACTATTGGTAGGGCGGCTGCAGCACTATCAGCTTTGGGAGCCCATCTGCCCAGTTCCGGACTTCACTGATTTGAAAGCATCGACTTCTAATGAACTGAGCATCGACTTCTAATGAACTGATTTGTAGCACTGGCTGTATAGCCGATTTTTGTAAACTATCTTCGCCTTGAGATGACATCTTTAGAAAACTTGCTTGATCGGTTATGTAACCGATCTTTATAAACTTTTAATCCGTGGATGTTTGCTTAACTGACTCGGTCGGCTGTATGACCGATTTTATATGCATGTGCTTCTGTAATTGATCCTGTTTTTCTTCCTGTAGTTAGGACCCGACCCATATGCTTGGGTGATACGCCTTTAGATATTTTCCATTGATCGCTTTAGGTAGGACGAACCCGTCTAAGGACTCCAGTATATACGAATTCCCGTCAATTGGCCGATTGATCTTATAAGGCCCTTCCCATGTTGGAGACCATTTGCCGAATCGATTATCCTTAGACCCAATTGGCAACACTGTTTTCCATACCAAATCGGCTCGTTTGAACGATTTTGAAATCACTTTTTTATTGTACGACCTGGCAACCTTCTCTTTATTCCTTTTAAGCCGATCTAGCGTGATCAGCCTTAGTTCAGCCAAATCATCTAGATTATCAAGCATCGCCTGTTTGTATTCATCGGCTGATACCTTATCTTGCTCGCATAGCCTTACAGAGCCGATGTTGATTTCCACGGGCAAAACGGCTTCTTGTCCGTATACCAACTGAAAAGGTGACAATTTAGTTGATCCGTGATGAGATAGCCGATAAGCCCATAAAGCCTCCGATAATGTTGAATGCCATTTCCTCGGCTCTTCCTCAATCTTTCTTTTTATCAGCTTTATCAGTGTCTTGTTTGACGACTCGGCCTGTCCATTGGCCTGAGCGTAGTAAGGGGAAGAGTTGTGCAATTTTATCCCAAGACTTTCCGCAAAACCTTTGAACTCGTTGGACATGAACACACCCCTTGATCGTAGTAATTGTCTGTGGAATTCCAAACCGATGGATGATGTGTTCATTTACAAAGTCGATCAGCTCTTTGCTAGTAACCTTCTTGAGTGGTACAGCCTCAACCCATTTTGAGAAATAATCTATGGCTGCAAGGATGAATTTATGCCCTTTGCTGGATGACGGAAATATTTGGCCGATTATGTCTATACCCCATCCTCTAAATGGCCATGGCTTGATAATTGGATGCAAAGCCGATGCCGGTGCTGACTGTATGTTACCAAACTTTTGGCACGTTTGGCATCCTTTATAATATTTGAAGCAGTCTTCCAACATTGTCGGCCAAAAATATCCTGTTCGTCTTAGTATCCACTTCATCTTATGGGCTGATTGATGTGATCCACAGATGCCTTCATGGACCTCACCCATCGCTACTTTGGCTTCCTCGGTTCCCAGGCATCTTAACAACAAACCTTCCATAGTCCGAAAGTATAATACATCTTCTAGTAGAACATATTTGAGTGCTTTGCGCCTGACCTTCTGCTCGGTCGGCTTGGTTGGATCTGACAAATAATCCCTTATCTCTGTTTCTCCAAATGATGGGTGAACACATAAAATCGGCCAAATGTTTAGCCCGATTGGTCCCTGTCGGCTTTCAATCTTGTACCCTGATGCACATTGTGCTAATCGGTTTGCTTTATCATTAGCTTCTCTGGGGATATGTTCTATGGCAAATGTAGTAAATGTCTCGATAATCTGGAGGCATTGCTACAAATAGTGGGTTAGCGCATCATCATTGCATCGGTATTCACCTTTGACTTGCTGTACGACTAACATCGAGTCTCCAAAAGCTTCGACGTCTTTCACCCCGATGCTATCTAACAATTGTAGACCCCTTAGTAATGCTTCGTATTCTGCTTGATTATTTGAACATCGGCTATTTAGCCGATACATGAAGTCATACTCCTGTTTTCTAGGTGAAATCAATATCACGCCGATGCCTTCGCCTTCCTGGCAAACGGATCCATCAAAATACAGCTGCCAAGGAGTCACATCAGCTGTTCCTGTCAATGTTTCACTTCCTGTGATAAAATCGGCCACAGCTTGTCCTTTCACAGATTTGGCCGACTCATAGGTTAACTCGAACTCTGTTAAGGCGTATGCCCATTTACCGAGCCGACCCCGTAGGATTGGCGCCGATAGTATGTACTTGACTACATCGGTTTTGCATATTATGACGCATTTGGAAGCCAGCATGTAATGTCTTAATTTGGTGCAAGCAAAATACAATGATAAGCATAATTTTTCTACTAGGGGATACCTGGTTTCTGCATCTAAAAGACGCCGGCTTAAGTAAAATATTGCTCGTTCCTTCCTATCGGCTTCTTGTGTTAAAGCGCCCCAATCGAATCACCTTCAGCCGATATATATAGTCTAAAAGGTATACCATGTTTTGGTGCGGTCAATACTGGTGGACTCATCAGATAACCTTTTATGTCGTCGAAGGCTTTTTGTTGATCGGCTTCCCATTTGAACTCTTGGTTGTCTTTAATTTTCAGCAGCGGTGTGAAGGCCCGAATACGCCCTGACAAGTTTGAGATGAAACGTCGCAAGTAGTTGATTTTCCCAATCAATACCTGCAACTCCTTTTTGCTTGTCGGCGGTTTAGTATCGGCTATGGCTTTTACTTTGGTTTGGTTTACTTCAATTCCTCCTTCATGCACCGTAAACCCAAGAAATTGTCCAGCCGATACTCCGAAAGCACATTTGAGAGGGTTCATTTTTAACCCATGTAACCTTGTGCTTTCGAACATCTTTTCCAGATCGGCTAAATGTTGCCAGTCTTCTTTGGATTTTACCACTACGTCGTCAATGTATATTTCCACGGTATTGCCGATTAAATCATGGAAAATATGGTTCATAGCACGCTGATAAGTAGCACCGGCATTTTTTAAACCGAAGGTCATAACTTTCCACTCATACAGCCCTAAAGCCCCCGGGCATCTGAAAGCCGTTTTGGGTATATCGGCTTCGGCCATGAATATCTGATTATATCCGGCGTTCCCGTCCAAAAAACTTATGATTTTGTTCCCAGATGCAGCATCGATAAGCATATCGGCTATAGGCATCGGGTACTCGTCTTTTGGTGTAGCTTTGTTTAAATCTCTAAAATCGACACATACCCTAAGTTTGCCATTTTTCTTCTTCACAGGGACGATGTTTGAGACCCACTCAGCGTATCGGCAAGGCCGGATAAACTTTGCCTCTAGCAATCGTCCTACTTCTTCCTTTATAGCGTCATACAACGTAGGATTAAACCACCTAGGGTACTGTTTGAATGGCCGATACCCAGGTTTTATGGGTAGCCGATGTTCAACTAGCTGTCGGTTTAAACCTGGCATCTCATAATACTCCCACGCAAAGCAATCCTTATATTTCTTGAGTATTTCGACCAACTTTGCTTTATAACTGGGTTCTAATTTAGCACTTACAAACGTTGGTCTTTTGCTATCACCTTCCCCAATATCGATCTCTTCGAGCAAATCGGCAGAAGTAAATCCTAACCCTTTTCTTTCTTCTTCAAAGTCCTCAACAAATTTTCTTCAGATTCTTCTTGCCGATAGCTCCTTGCCTTTTCCTGCAGCTTTGCTAGTGTCTTGTGCTCCATCTTCTTATTACCTCGTTTGTCCGATCAAACGTGTTGGGTTTAACGCTGATCGGCTTGAATCCTGATTTCTCAACGCAGATAAAATCGCAATTGTCCAAGGCTTTTCCTGATATACATTCGGCTTCTTCGTGTGGCCAATTGGTGTCAGGGCTAGCCATGGCGATATGAGCCGATGTGTCGGCCGGTACGACTTCTACTGTATCATCGTTCCACTGCACCAATTTTTGGTGCATAGTTGACGGTATACAGCAATTGGCATGGATCCAGTCCCGCCCAAGGAGCACGCTGTAATTGCCTTTGGCTTCAATCACAAAAAATGCAGTCGGCAGAGTTTTATTACCGACTGTCAATTCTGACACCATTACGCCTTTAGCCTCAGTTGGGTCTCCCGTGAAGTCATTTAGCACCATATTGGTCTTGATCAAGTCTTCATCGGCTTTACCCAATTTTCTGAAAGTGCTTAACGGCATTAGATTAACTGTCGCCCCGCCATCGACCAACATGCGAGATATCGGTCGGCCATTAATGTATCCTTTTAGATATAGTGGTTTTAGATGCCGATGCGTGTCTTGTGGTTTTTCGAACACAGCGTCTGGTGCTCCGAGGCACAATTGGGCGAACACCTCTTCAGCCGATTCTTCGGTTTTGAACTCGGCAGGTAGAGTGAATACCATGTTTATATCCATTGGTGGCGTATCGTCTCGGATCATCGGAGAACCGGATTCGATCGATTGATCTGAATCACTATCGATCTGTTCCTTCTTTCTCCACTCCTTTTTCAAAACCGGTACTGGTCTTAACTTATTGAACATCCGATCCCTCTCGCTCTCCTTTTCAGCTTCCCTTTCTTCTTGTGTCTTCAATCGCTGAAGCCTCCTGCGTTGTGACTTGCTGAGACCCGAGGGGCACCACCTAGGCTTAGGTTCTATCGGCTTTCTTATTTTTCCAGCTAAACTGCTCATCTCGCTGTCAGACTCCATTCTTCTTGTGTTAGCCGATAGTTCCTGATTTAGGGAGGACTCACCTTGCTCTGATGTTGACAACCTCTCATGGATTGGCCTCTTGCTTCCTACTTCTGGATGATTGTATATCGGTCCAGACAACCTATCTTTTACAGATTGGTTTGGCCGATATGCAGACGAGTGTTGCATAGGACAAGATGCAACTGTTGGTAAGGTCATCCCTCTCTCCCAGCAAAACTGCCAAAAGGGACATCGCCGATGTTTCTCTTCTTCAGTAGTTGGCCGACATGGCATATATGGCCGCCACCGTTCGTCCCTCTTTTGCCCTGGTCGATGAAAACTTTGAGTGTTACACCTTCGACTTATCCTCTCATACTTCCCCAGGAGCTGTGAGAAAGTCGGCTTTGGTTTGAAATCGATTTTTCTTGGAGCCCTCTCAGCCCGATACCATCTTCCGACTTCCAGGTCTCCTCTTGGTTTTACCGTCCTTGAGTTCTGTCCATTTTTGTCGGCCTCTATTTGTATGGAGCCGATAGTAATCTGTACCGTTTCATCTTTTGATTGTGCTTCAAATCTTTTAGTCGGCTTAACATCTTTGATAGGTCCCTTCCCTTTCTGTGAGCACTGCACCATGTTAACCTGGAAAGGATTCATATCTATTTGCATAGCCGATTCTTCCGCAAACTTTAACCTGCCATCGGCGATGGCCGATTGAATCTGTTGTCGAAAAATATTGCAATCGTTAGTGTTATGTGAGAATGAATGGTGCCATTTACAATACCTTCGCTTTTTAATTTCCTCGGCCGATGGGATGACGTGTCCTTCTGGTAACCTTATGAGTTTTTCTTGTAGTAATAAATCAAATATCTTGTCACATTTTGACACATCATATGAGTACTTGACTTCCGCCTTATTTTTCGTTGGCTTAAGTAGAGAGCATACGAGTGGCTTTTTAGAACCTTTGGTCCACTCGGCTATGTTTACCTCTGCTTCGTCCTCAGAGGTATCGCTTGAATTGTACTCTATCATGTTTATTTTGGCCTTTTCATTGCTGTTCGGTTTAAATCTATCTTTAAACCCTTTGATCTCTGCATATCGGCTTTCATGTGCCGATACGCGATGGAGTAGGTGGCCCAAGTCGGGGAACTCCTGGCCCGATAGTTTTTCTTTTAATGGAGGGATTAACCCTTGGAACGCTAGATCGGCCAATTGATCATCGGGTAATGTTACACTGTAGCACCTATTCCGTACGCCCCGAAATCTCTTGATATAATCAGAGACCGATTCGCCGTACTTCTGTCGGACTGAACTAAGATCAGAAATCCTAAGCTCCATAGTCCCCGAAAAGAAGTATTCATGGAATCGGCTTTCTAAATCGTTCCATATATGAACTGAATTTGGGGGTAGATTCGTGAACCAAGTGAATGCAGTGCCAGACAATGATAAAGGGAACAATCTAATTTTTAATCCATCGGACTGTGCAGCCTCCCCGCATTGAGCCATAAACCGTTCGATATGCTCAATTGTGGTAACAGAATCATCACCTGAGAATTTAGCAAAGTCTGGTATCCTAAAGTTGTGGGGGTATGGCATTCGGTCTATGTAATCGGGATACGGCTTCCTGTAGCCGATCACTCTTCCTCCGGTGTAGTCGAACTGTTCTCTCAAAACATTGGCAATTTGTTCTGCCCAATTAACATTGTCGGCTTGTGGTGCAGCCGGACATTGCCAATTCTCATTGTTCGTGCCCTGCCCCCCGAGTGCAAACTCGGGTCTTTGTCCAAATCGCACCTCAGGAGGTCTTGGCACTGTGTCATAATCATGATTAAAACCCAATGCATCGGGTATGGGCGTGAAAGGTTCGATGTGCGGCACCACCCTATATGGCGCTTGTTTTATGGTTGTGGCTCCTCGTGACTGCGGAACCTGACCCGTTTCGATCGGCTGATAAGCCGATAACCCGATGCTATTGGAGGGCCCTTTTGACTGATTTGATGCGCTTATCTTGGCCCCATCCGTGTGCCCATGGTAGTGTGTGAATCCATCTCTCTGTATGCTTGGTTTCAAAACAGTAGGTTGAGTTGGCATCATAACAGGTGTTTGAGCCGACACGTTTACTGTATTGGTGTTAGGTGTTATGGAATATACTGGGTACGTAGGGATGGTTTGTGGTGGATCTAGCAGGCTTCCGGACGCAGCTAATTCCTGAGCGATTGTTTTCACACTATTTTCTATCATCGGCTTTAATGTGGATACTAAAGCCGATGACTGGTTAATTAAAGCGTGATGAACAGATTGCTCGATCATACTTGATAAATCGGCTTGAGCGGGTGCGTATCGGCTTACCGATTCAGATGACGAATCTCCGATAGGATTGATGCTTGGGAGTGCAGTCTTTTGAGTAACGCCACGGCGTGTTTTCTGGAAGCACCGTAGCATCATTTCCTCCAGAGCTGCCTTTCGGTCCTCGATTTCTTTTCGCTGCTCAGGGGTTAAATCGGCCATTTGAGGCGCGATTATAGCATCAGTGTTGATATCGGCGGTGACCGCAGGCTTGTCGGTTGACGACATTCTTTTGTTGGTCCCACCGGGCGTGCCAAAATATGTTCGCGCAAAAAACGTGAAGGAGGGTTTTCGGCCTCGAACACACAAGACAAACGCCGGGTTTGCAGAGCGTGCCAGTCAATTTGACCTGAAATTAACAAGGTAGAGTTTGTAATTAGATCAAAGCCGATAAACAAGGATCTATCGGCTTTTCGCTAGTCGGCTAGAACCGATTAGGAGATAACTAGATCAACCGGTTACGATTGATCCGGATACAAGGCAAAAATCGGCTTCGGGAAGGCGATGCGCAACAAAACGAAGCAGATCAAACCTGGGTGAAATCGGCAAAAACCAACAATCGGCGATGCGCAACTATGTTGATTCCGTCGACTTGCAGAGGGATCTATGAAGCTAAAACAATGTAAAAGAAAAGCTTGTAAAAAGTAGATGTGTGTGGTTGGATTGATTGATGTCCCCTTTCGCTTTGACGTCCATCCCTTTTTATAACATACTTGGCCGACCCGAGTTGTATATGGATACGGTGTTTATATCCGTATCGGCCTCTTATCTGATTTCCTTTCCTTTTTAGAAACGGATTCCTTCTCCGATTCGTTTACCGATTTCTTTCCATACGTACATTTTTCTTTCCGCTTCAGACCGATTTCAATACGTGCCGAATTTTGGTGCAAACAACTGGCATCGTTCATCTGAGCTTGGTGACGCCGATCCGCCCCTAGAGTTCTTGGAACTTGATCCTTCCGAGTGGCATCGTCAAAATATCCGCGAGTTGCTCCTGAGTGCCCACGAACTCCAAGCCAATTGCCCCGCTGTCAACACACTCACGGATGTAGTGAAATTTGGTGTCAATACACTTACTACGATCGTGTAGAACAGGGTTCTTGCTCAGAGCGATTGTGGACATGTTGTCCATCTTTAGTTGCGGCGGGACAAATCAACACCGATTACATCGCTAAGCAGCCGCCTGACCCAAACACCTTGGTAAACCACGCTGCACCTGCAATATACTCTGCCTCGCATGATGACAAGGCGATTACCCACTACTTCTGTGACTGCCAAGTCACCGGGTTGCCGCCGAGGAAGAAGATGATGCCAGATGTGCTTTTTCGGTCATCTACGTCTCCTGCCATGTCACTGTCACTGTAGCCCACAAGATTGAGCTCAGCATCGCCTGGCGTGTACACCAAGCCATAGTCGATCGTGCCTGCGACATACCAGAGCAAGTGCTTCATTGCCGCCATGTGCTCCTGCTTCGGGTCCTCCATGAATCGGCTCAAATATCCTACGGCGAACGCGAGATTAGGCTGAGTGTGCATCAAGTACCGCAGGCTGCCAATGAGACTGTGATACTCTGTTGCGTCGACTGCTGGCGACGAAGACTGCTTGGATAGCTTGAGGCGAGTCTCCAACGGTGCCGCGCATGGATTGCATCTACCCATGCCTCCTTTCTCGAGCAGCTTCCTGGTGTAGGCAGCTTGACACAGTTCGATGACGCGCCTCCCCTGCTTCACTTCGATGTCGAGGTAGTAGGAAAGCTTTCCCAGATCACTCATCCGGAAAAGCTTCTTCATCTCTGTCTTGAAGGAGTCGATTTTGCCGGCGTACTCCCCCGTGATGATGATATCATCGACGTAGATGCCCACCACCAGCCGAGATCGCTCGACGCCACGTGTGTATAGCGCATGCTCGCACTCTCTCCTAGCGAACCCGAGTGCGTGTAGGCTCATGTCTAGCTTGACGTTCCAAGCTCGCGGAGCTTGTCACGGCCCGTACAAAGCCTTGTGCAGCTTCAGGACCTTCTCCTCATGTCCAGTGGCGATGAAGCCAAGCAGTTGCGCAACATAGACCTCCTCCGCCAGCTCGCCATTAAGGAATGCCAACTTTACGTCCATGTGGTGCACAAGCCAGCCACGAATCGCAACCACGGCGAGCACCACGCGCAACGACTCTATCCTTGCAATAGGGGCGAACACCTCCTCGTAATCGATCCCCTAGCACTGCACATACCCTTTGGCAACGAGACGTGCCTTGTGCTTCACCACCTCACCGTGTTCATTGTGTTTGAGCTTGAACACCCACTTCAAACCGATGGTACGCTACCCAGAAGGCAAGCTTACCAATGATCATGTCTCGTTTTGCTCGATTGACGCCATCTCCTCCAACATCGCCTTGCGCCATTCACAACTCTTCTTCGCCTCCTCCATAGACGAAGGTTCGTCACCGATCGCCACCATGAGATCTTCAGCAAGCTCACGGTTGGCACATCTCGGAGGCGTTGCCGCACCAAGGACATTGTCCAGAGTGCGAAATCGAAGTGGTGTATTGTCATGGTCGTCGTCTAGATCAAGTTCCCCGCTTGGTGGTGACACGAACTCAACCACCGGTGGCATCGGTGGTGTGCAGGGCTCAGACCCGCACGTGGGCATCGCCACGCTGACTGAAGTCGCTGGCGGTGTAGACGTTGCCAGCGTGTTAGTGTCGCTCCATTCCGTAGTCACCGAGAAGAACACGACGCATAATGTTTTAGCATCATCACCTGGCCTGGCTCCTTTGTCCTCCCGAAATCCTAGCTACACTCTTCCTCAAACACCACGTCAAGTGAAACGTGGACACGACGTGAGAGCGAGTTGTAGAACCGGTACGCCTTGGTCCCTGGTTCGTAACCCACAAACACCATGGGCGTACTCCTGTCGTCGAGCTTGGAGAGGTGCTTGCCGGCCGCCTTTACATGTGCAACACACCCGAATGTGCGAAGGAAATACACCGGTGGCCAGAAGCCATGCCATACCTCGTACGGTGTCTTCCCATCGACATTTTGAGTTGGAGCGCGATTCAACACAAAAACTGTCGTCGTCACCGCCTCCCCCCAAAACCAGACCAGCATCACCATTGCCTTCATCATGCTTCTAGCCATGCCCATCACCGTCTGATTGTGCCACTCCGCTACCCCCATTCTGCTACGGCGTGTACGACGCGATGAGGTATTGTTGATGCCCTGCTTGGCGCAGTAGTCGATGAACGCACACGCTATGAACTCACCACCGTGGTCGGTGCACAGCGTTCCCAACTTCCTCCCTGCTTCTGCTTCAGCTCCTGCCTGGAAATGAACGAACGCCGATGAAGCTTGATCTTTCGAGCCCAGCAGCACGAGCCACATGTAGCGTCTCAGGTCATCAACAAGAAGGAGGAAGAAATGGTTGCCGCTATGTGTCGCTAGTGTCACCGGCCCACAGAGGTCGCCGTGCACTAGCTCTAGCTTCTGTGTTGCCCGGTACGAAGCTTCGCCCGGGAACGCTAGGCACCGCTGCTTCCCGGCGAGGAAACTATCGTAGACCTGGTTGACATGGTCGATCCGCGGCAGTCCTCACACCATCTCCTTCTGCGCTAGCTCATGGAGGCCATGGAAGTTGAGGTAGCCGAACCGCGCGTGACACCGCCACGCCGCGCTGGTCCCTTGCGTTGCCAGTCACACTGGTCGGGCGATATCCACCTTGAGCACATAGAGGCAGTTAGAGCCCCTATTCACCTTCGCCATTAGTTGTCGGTGTTGGTCATGGATCCGAAGCATGCCGTCGCCAAGATGAATGTCGAAGTCGTCCTCATCGAGCTACCCCAAGCTGACAATGTTCGAAGTGAGGCGCAGAATTTGGTAAAGCCGATCTTGTGGAGGTCGGTTTTGATAAGGGATATGTCGGTTATAGCAAGTTGATACCGTTTCGGACTGGAGGGCCGCGATTCAAAGGAAACTGAGTCCGATACGGGTAGGATAAGGGATCGAGTCGGATACGATCGGACTTAATATGGTAAGGAGAGATTGAGGCCGATACGGGTGATTGAAGAAACCGAGAAGGATACGTTCAGGCCGAGTGCTATATAAGAGGACCAGAGGCGAGAAGGAAAAGGCGCCCAGAGCCAACCCACAAACACGCTTTACTTTTCCCTTATTTTCCTGTCAACTAGGAGTAGTCTCTAGTTTTGTAATCCTCCCTCTGTAAGTCGACAAAACCAACAGAGTTGCGCATCGCCGATTGTTGGTTTTAGCCGATTTCGCCCAGGTTCGATCTGCTTTGTTTTGTTGCGCATCGCCTTCTCAAAGCCGATTTCGCCTTGTACCCGGATTAACCGCCAGGTTAATCTAGTTATCTCCTGATCGGCTTTTTAGCCGACTAGCGTTAAGCCGATAATCATTGTTTTTATCGGCTTTGATTGCTTATAAATTCTACCTTGTCAATTACAGGTCAAATTGACTGGCACGCCTTGCAAACTCGGTGTTTGTCTTGTATGTTCGAGGCTAGAAACCCTCCTTCACGTTTTTAGCGCGAACATATTTTGGCACGCCCGGTGGGACCACGAGAGAAGCCAATATGACATCAACCGGAAAATCTGCAGCGGTTGCTGACATCAACTCCGACGCGATAATCGTGCCAACTTTGGCCGATCTGACGCCGGAGCAACGCAAAGAAATTGAAGACAGGAAGGCAGCACTAGAGGAAATGATGCTGGGGTGCTATCAAAAGACCCGATGGGGTGTTACCCAGAAGAACGCGCTCCCAACGCTCAACCCCATCGACGACGACAGCATCCCGACCAAGCCGGTAAGCCGATACATGCCGGATCAAGCCGAGTTATCGGCTATGATTGAACAATCTATGCGTCATGCATTAACTAACCAGTCATCGGCCTTGGTTACAACTTTAAAGCCGATGATTGAAAACAGCGTCAAGACAATTGCCCAGGGATTGGCTTCATCTGGGGGACTGCTAGACCCCTTACAGCCACTCCCATCGTACCCCATTTTCTCCATAGCACAAAACACCAGTACGACAAAAGGGTCGGCTCTGACACCTGCGATGATGCCGACCCAACCTACGGTGTTGACACCCAGTGCTTGTTTAGACGAGATTACGCATTACCACGCATGCACCGATGCGGCGAAGTTAGGCACAACAACCAACTTGCCATCGGTGGTTCCGGCCAACACTTTCGTCCAATCGGTTCCTCAGCCGATTGAGTCAGTGAGGGTTCCTCAATCTCAAGGGCTGATCCCACATAGGGTAGTCCCATACACCGAACCCTTTGTTCCTACACCCGATTCACCGGCCGTAAAGAGAGATGAGCACAACCAATCACTTCAATATCAGCCGGTTTCGTCTAGCCGACCGCCCGAGTTTACACTCGGGGGGCAGGATGCCAGTTACCACAATTGGCAGAACTCTAACGCCCAGTCGGCCCGAGCTAGCCGACCACCCGAGTTTGCACTCGGGGGGCAGGATGCCAGTTACCTCAATTGGCAAAACCCCAATGCTGCGTTAGCCGATAACGTTAATTGGGCCGACTAAATTTCTGCCGTTTTGAGAGATCAATTCGGCTTGCAGCCCAAGGGAAAAGTAATCGTCTATAGAAAGCCGTATCCTGATTATATCGATCGAATACCATATCCCAATAATTTTAGAGTCCCTAATTTCGCAAAATTTTCAGGAGACGATTGCACCACCACCTTGGAGCATGTTGGCTGCTTTATTGCACAATGTGGAAAAGCAGCCCACTCCGACGGTTTAAGAGTGAAATTGTTCCCATTGTCCTTGACAGGGGCAACTTTCACTTGGTTCACAACCTTACCTCCAAATTTGGTTAATACTTGGGCCGATTTGGAAAGCCGATTCCACGAATACTTTTTCCGTAGGAGTCTAGAACTTAGAATTTCAGATTTGAGTTCTATCCGACAGAAGTTTGGAGAATCGGTAATTGAGTACATTAAAAGATTTAGGGAGATTAGGAATCAGTGTTTTAGTGTGACTCTGCCCGATAATCAATTAACCGATTTGGCTTTCCAAGGGTTAATTCCCCCATTAAAAGAAAAATTCTGTGGGCAGGAATTCACCAATTTAAATCATCTCTTACGTCGAGTATCGGCTCAAGAAAACCGTTTCTCCGATGATGAGGCCTTCAAAGATGAATGCAGGAATAACAAAAACATGATACAATCGACTATGGAGGATGACCAATTACAATTTGCAGAAGGGCCGATGATGGAGTTTGCTCCCAGTCCGTTTTCTGTCAACATGGTTCACTGTTATGCAAAAGGGATAGAGCCGATACAAGATGCTGAATGTAGCCGACAAGGCGATCGGTCAAAGATGATTATCTGGCCGATGCACAGTCGATCAGGACCGGAGAATAAGAAGCCGATTCGTGAAACGCTACCAACGTCGAATCAAAGCGAGTCCTCTGAAGCCCCAAATTCTTCGGAATTCGACAGCGCTCCGAAGTCTTCGGAATCCAGCGGCGAAACTAGCAATCTGGCCGAAAAAATCCGAAAGCCGATTGAACCCAAGCCGAGATGGTGCCCCTCTGGTCTTAGCCGATCACAGCGCAGACGGCTCCAACGCTTAAGGACACGGGGAATGAAGGAAGCTGACGACGTAAAGCCGACACGATTTTTGGGAAGACAACAAGTTATCTTCCAAAATGGGGGGCATATGTTTGCACCAAAATTTGGTAAAGCCGATCTTGTGGAGGTCGGTTTTGATAAGGGATATGTCGGTTATAGTAAGTTGATACCGTTTCGGACTGGAGGGCCGCGATTCAAAGGAAACTGAGTCCGATACGGTTAGGATAAGGGATTGAGTCGGATACGATCGGACTTAATATGGTAAGGAGATATTGAGGCCGATACGGGTGATTGAAGAAACCGAGAATGATACGTTCAGGCCGAGTGCTATATAAGAGGACCAGAGGCGAGAAGGAAAAGGCGCCCAGAGCCAACCCACAAACACGCTTTACTTTTCCCTTATTTTCCTGTCAACTAGGAGTAGTCTCTAGTTTTGTAATCCTCCCTCTGTAAGTCGACGAAACCAACAGAGTTGCGCATCGCCGATTGTTGGTTTTAGCCGATTTCGCCCAGGTTCGATCTGCTTTGTTTTGTTGCGCATCGCCTTCTCAAAGCCGATTTCGCCTTGTACCCGGATTAACCGCCAGGTTAATCTAGTTATCTCCTGATCGGCTTTTTAGCCGACTAGCGTTAAGCCGATAATCATTGTTTTTATCGGCTTTGATTGCTTATAAATTCTACCTTGTCAATTACAGGTCAAATTGACTGGCACGCCTTGCAAACTCGGTGTTTGTCTTGTATGTTCGAGGCTAGAAACCCTCCTTCACGTTTTTAGCTCGAACAAGATTCAAATTCGCCCTTTTGAGATCGTGATATTTGCAGCTGATTCAGAAATTGAGGCACGGGCAGCATTTGCTCTGTCCGATAGTTGCTTGATCTGATCGAGCCCTTGATTCAGCAGCTTTTCTACTTCTGCTTCCTTCAAGGCGGAGTGCAGCTTTTGCTAGGCTTCAACTAAAACAATTTTTTTTTTTTTTTTTGAAAGACAACAATTTTATTGTTTTAACTTTTAGAGTTTTTACAAATGCCAAATGGAAGACGGAAAGGGGCAAACAAGGAAACTTTGTGCATTGCATCTGTGTCCAGAAAAATTATGGTACGCCAAATCTGGTAACTTCACTGTTGATGCAAAGTTTGAATGTACAAGTCCAATCAAAGAACTCCAGATGTATGTTCTAAGCTAGCAATTCTATCACAAATATAACCTTTAACTATGAGATCTGCCATAATATACTTCACTGTCCGTAGCTGCACATTCACATGTATGATATATATGTACACACTAATAAATCAGTGTTGCATACTTAAATATTATAGCACAAATATATTTGTTTCAAAAATTGTACCTCCCCTTGATGAGCCTTTGCCTTTTTAGCAGAGGATTTGTCAGATAAAAACTGGACCTTACCAAATAAGCTTACTGCAGCTTTCACGGATTCAATTGGAGCCCTAGAGTCTATTTCTCCAATCTGTCTTTCCTGAAATGTATTAGTTACTCTTTTGCAAAATGTATGCATGCACATGTACATCTATTTTGTGACGCCCGGCTTCTTCTTCTTGCGCCCGCGCCCAACGGCCGCCCGCCCTCCCCGCGCCGCGTCGCCGCCGCGTCCCCACAACTGCCGCCGCGAAATCGGCGTGCGGTTGCGCCGATCAGCGCTGCGCCTTCCCCTATAAAACCCACCGAGACCCCCTCTCTCCCGTGCCTCTCCTCTCTCCCTCTACTCCCCTTCTCCCCGAGCGCCCGCGCCGCCGTCGTCCCAGCTCAGGCCGCCCGGACCGCCAGCGCCGCCCGTCGCTGAAGCTCCCCGCCTCCCTCCGGCCTCCTCCGGCCGCTGCCTCGCCGCGCATCAAGGCCGCCGCCTCCTCTTCCCGCCGCTGCCGGGCGCGCGCACTCCGCGACGCACCGCTTCGCCCCGCGCCCAACGCGCCCCTGCATGTGCATGCACCCGGTCCACGGGTCGCGTGGACGTGGTCCACGGCCCGGGCCGGCCCCATTTAAAAAAAATTCGAAAAACCCTTTTATGATGTCATCCTGACATCATAAAGCAGATTTTCTTTTTAAAATAAATCCAAAAATCGAATTCCAGCCGTTGACGTCAGTGTTGCGCAATAATTCGGATTTCCTTTATAAAAATAATTCTAAAAATTACAGAAAATCCTTTTTAATTGTTTTTAAACTTCCGGGAGCCCGTTTACGCCCGTTCGAACTCCGTTTTTCTTTCTAAATTCATCTAAAATCTAAAATTTTAGTTTAGTGCTAGTTTGAAATTCAATTTGAATTTATTTGGATTTTATTTGAATTTAGGTGCTTTTTACGCGTTGATTACAGAGAGTCTGAGGAGTTCCCGAGCGACGAATTCGAGCAGCAACTCATCGAACCAGGCAAGTCACACCACCTTGATCATGTTGCTCCCAGTTTGTGAACTTGTATGTTGAATTTTAAATTATTGCATGCTTATTTTTTATAGATGTTAATTTTCAACCTAGTTTTAAATGATAGTTATATCCAATATTGAAATGCTACCTTTGAAATTCGAATTCCGATACCCTTGTAACCTTAGGAAAAATATAAACTATGACTATGGTAATACTTAGACATTGCTTAGACATGCTTAGAACCGAACTTAGGAAATTTTGGGCAACTTTATGCCAAAATAATGACATGTTTAAATGGAAACTTACAATGATTAATATTAGAGTGGAGATAGTATGGTTAAAATGAAAATGACTTAGACCAGGCGAGAATTAGATGGAAAGTGGTGAGGTCATGGTTCTAGATTTGCGGACAGTCTCGCCTAGTAAATTAAGGACCGGTCTGAGTTTCGTTGTATGTAAAGCCTAACCGTACTACCACGAGTCTAGAATAGGACAGACCTGGCTAGCCATATTAAATTATTTCATGGACAGTCATGCCATATGGGGGTAGTGGTGTGGTGAAAGCGTGATGCTGCCACTTTGGCGCAAGAGGGGGCTTCTGAATAGAGGGATTCTTTCAGCGGTGAAACTTTAGCGGGCATAACTACATGTATGAATTAATATAGGGGCCTTGTCATAATTTTCTCTGTCACTCACCAAAGGAAGTGTGCTGACACAAGGGGAAATATTATGTCTTGTGGGTAAAGTTGTACAAACTCTGCAGAGTGTCAAACTAATCGATTAGCCGCGCCCGCGGTTATGGGCATGCCGAGCAAGCCATTCTCATATTAGACTTTAGTAAATTAAAATTTGGTTTCCAAAAATGATGTTGGATGGAGGGAGTCCATCATGGGTAAAACTTAGCCAATTCTAGGAGAGATTCCTGAGTTAAAGAAAAATGTATAGATTTGATTTTCAGAATAAAATATGCCTTTTAAAATTATTTAGAATGTTTATTAAACTGTTGCTTTACGCTTAAATAAAACATATTGCCATCCTTTGATTGCCCGTACATTTATATTGCATTCTCGGTGTGATTTGCTGAGTACGCTAGTACTCACCCTTGCTTAATATGCTGCTTCAGAGGAGGAGTACCACGATGGTGAGGACCAGTTGGACTAGGCTGTGCCCCCAGTCGATTGCCTGTGGCAAATAAATTGGGCTCTATTTATTGTTCTTCATTTCCGCTGCTTTCATTTAGTCGTTTATTTATTCGTTGGCATGCGCGCCACTTCATTTGTACTCTGAATATTTATTATTAATAAAGAACGTTGTATATGCTATGGTTTTATTTCTACTGTGTGTACTAGCATTTTCTGGACTGGTACAGAATACACAGAGGATTTCGGAGTTGTTTTTCCGGGGTCTGACATATTTGATCTCAAGAAATGTGTTGATTATATGTGTGGCAAATTATCTTATTAGTTTATATGGTATTAGAGAACATTGCTTATGCATACACCGATGCACCATAGGCAAGTTACCTTGATCTTATCTTCTCTCACATGCCGGTTGCCCTACCAAACCGTGTGTCTTCAAATTCTACTTATCGTCATAGCTTTTCTGCCTCAACCTCCAACAGCAAGCCCGATTCTTGATCGATGCAATACCCTTTCCAATGCAATACTCTATCATATAGTTAGCTTCTATTTCTCTTCAATTATTGCTTAATGTTTATCGTTGCGACATCAAACCGAGAACATCCTTCACACTCTCTCTGGTGGAATTGAGCCTATTCTCTTTAATCCCTACCGATAATCCGCCACTCACTTTGGTGGAAACGAGCCTATTCTCTATGGTTGCACCATGTATACTCCGAGCTCTTTGGTCGTTTGCTTTTGTACACATCTGCTTCTATTCCTATAAATGCATGCATGTATATAAACAAGCATGATAGTATACGTGCTCGATATCCTCTTCTTATGTATTGGTCGCACCTTGTCTCCTTCGACTCTGGCCTGTCTCTTCAATGGGTTCGGCAAGCAACACAACATTGTCCTTGTTGAACATGTAAGGTGAGTAGAATGGCATTATCCTCATCTTTGTTGCCGCCGCCTCGACTCTTTGCATCCCCGTGAGACAATGTCTTATTGCAAGATAGATCGACGCCATTGCAGTCTTTCATAATCTCCTATGATACCATTCGTGTTATCCTCATTGTAACTTTTATTTTTGTTCAAAGTTTCAATTATTTTCTATTGGAGTTTGTAACAAATCAAATTGCTAATTTTATTTAATCTATTTTGAATTTTACTTATTTAGAGATTTTACTTTGGAATTCATATGAAAATGAAATTGCAAATTTTATTTTATTTGTTCCAAATTTTAATTTTTTTTGTTGGAATCCATATACAATCTAATTGCTAGTTTTTCTTTTTATTCCAAATTAAATTTATTTGATTTTTTGTCAAAAGCAATTCTGATTTTATTTTGTTTTTATTCCGAATTTCAATTATTTTGTGTTGGAATTCTTATACACATCCACTTGCTAATTTTTGTTTAATTTTTATCCCAAATTATTTATTTATGTATTTTATTTCAAAATTTGTATGGAACTCAAATGGCTAATTTTAATTTTTTATTCCGCATTATAGTTATTTCTCGAGTGCACTTGACATAGACTCTTTCTTTTAATATAGACAATTATAATATGAACCCAACACAATCGAAGGTGTAGATCCTTCTCTTTTCCACCGACTAATGTGAGAATTTCTAGCCCTTGAGAACGTGGCGGCTTCTTTTTCTATCGCTTTAATAATATAATAGAAGATTTACATGTTTTTTGAAATTTTCAACCACCATTTTGAAACAACAAAGGCTGATGTATCCCGATCAATGCACTATTTTTTTTACCAAAAATACCATTTCTCTTTTAACTTTATGTCTTCTCCAACATCCTAAGCCCTCTTATGTCCCCTCCGGTACTATAACTCAAATGCCCCCAAATTTTCAAAAAGGAAAATTCAAAACATGAATTCAGAATTCGAATTTGGAATTTGAGTTGAATCTGGTTGAACTTACCTGGGCCTCCTTCTCTATTCATGGGCCTCCTTCTCCGCACCCGCTGCCCGGTCCGCCACGCCCATCGCCCGGTCGCCGTCGTCCCGTCGCCACGTCCCCGCCCATCTCATGTACCCCACCCGCCCCCATCGCCGTCGACACCAAGCCCATCCCCTGCTCCGCCTCGCCCCGCACGCCCCGGCCACATTGCGTCCCATCCTCCCCCATGCCGGCTGCTCACCCGCCCTCGTCTCCCACCACACCATCGCCCATGCTGACCTCTCCGCACCCTCTTTCTCTCTTTCCTGTCATCGCCCGAGTATAAATACACGACCAAGGTTAAAATCTTACTATGGGGAAACTCCATTAAGAGAAAAAAAATAGCACCACGCAAAACTTTTATCGAAACAACTCACATTCACGAAAACAAAACATCAAGCTTTTAACAAGGAAAATGTCTCTCTTTTAGCAAATAAAGACTTCATTTCCCAAAAGAAACTAATTGAGGAATCAATCCACTTCCATCCAACAACCAACATCTTTAAGAGAAGGAAAAACTCATTTTCTCGCAGAAACATCTTAATCAATTACAGATCACTTATGAAACAATCATAAGTTTCATCTTCCGAGACATATTTCACCAATAAGACTCCAAGACAGGCATTTGCCAAGGACAAAACCCAAGTACCAATACAATCATTATATATATATATATCCATTCTTTAAGTGCACATCGTTTAAGTTATTTGTTGACCCACAAAAATTAATGGATCCATACGCAACATTGACCAACAAACTTCATTACTTTACATCCTTACACTGCAGTAGTTCACCGTGCTACAGTAAGTTCATTAAAAAGAGCCTTCTAAAGCTTCTCAATTATGATCAGTACTAGCCTTATAGGAACACGATTCCACACTTCCGATTAACTCCATGGCTCGCAACAACAAACATAAAACTCTAATCAACCCTCATTTTTGGATCACCTACCAACTCGATTGCATCCCTCTATCAACACATTATATCAGGTTGAATTTTTAATCAATCATCGCATTTACTGTAACCCAATCGGTTGCTTGTCTCCTTGCAAAGTCCTAACTATGCATCAAAGATTAACGTTAAGAACTCTATCCTTGGTCACTTACACATAACAGCATGGTGTGACCCTAACCTTTAAGTAAATACCCACTACTTGGAAATTCGACTATTCAGAAGAACCCAACCAAAGAAACTCGACTCTCAAACCTGGTCATGCAAAAGATCTCTGAATTAAAAGCCAAACCCTAAACTTCTAAGAAGGAAGAGGGTTACAAAAATGGTCTCAGAAAGGAAAATGACGAGATCAAATACCCATTACTATTACAAAGTCACAAAACTTCAGTCCTCACAACCAGGACAAGTACAAAACAACAATAACTCTTTTAAACTCAAAGAGTAATAAACACAAGAATAAATCGATAACTTTCCCTGTAAAGCAATCAACAAAGACCAACGAAACCAACTAAATCGAACGCCAAAACGGTAAAAGCAATCCTAAAGGATTCATCACAAAACTTTTTCTCATTGACTCCAACCGTCAAAGACAAAAGAAACTGACCCTATTCCGATTTAAACTTCAGCACCACTTAAACTCAATAATATAAACAATTTAATCCATTACTTTCATAAATATAGCAACATACCTTAACAAATGTATCATTCAACATCAAAGCTTAAATACGACATTTAGGCGTAATGCAATGAAACCCATCCCTTCCTACTATGCATCAGAGTGTGTCAAGTTTTAAGTTAATGAACCACGCTATTTCAGATTTTAAGGTTATTGCCCTAAGGCCAAATTTCAAAAGTAGATACCTAGGCCATGTTTCTAATCCCACACAGCAAAATTTTAGTTTAATCTAGAGTAATTTGCTAACTCCAACCACTGCGGACCCGAAGCCCGCTCTGATACCAACTGTAACACACCGGCACCCCAAGTGCCCTGAATGTTACACCCACAACCGAAACACAGCAGAAGACGCTTGTAACACCCCAAAATTTTGCTTTTCTTAAATTCAAATGTGGTTTGGCACTTTGGTGAATTTTTGGAATTTTCTGGAATTTATTTGGATTTATTTGGAATTTATTTGAATTTATTCCCTTTTGAAATAATTAAAGAATTTAATTTTGCAAATAAAATTTTGTTGGAAATATTTTAATTGAGTCCAAAATGTTCCAAAATATTTTATGGAATTTTTCTGAGTGTTTTGCTATTTTTAATGAATTAAATGAAATTCTGGGTATTAATTGGATTATTTAATCGCTGGAAAAACCTAATCGGTTCCACTGTTCATCCGACCGGACCCGAGTCCGAGTCAGACTCGAGTCCGACCCGGACCCGACCGAGCCAGCCGTTCCGGTCGAACCAAGTCACCAAGCCCTAACGCGCGTGACCGTTGGATCGAGATCCAACGGCCACGATCACGCCACGTCGCCGAACCCGAGCCCGACCGAGCCAGCCAGGTCGCCCGAGCCAGACCCGAGCCCAAACCCCCGTACCGTTGGATCTTGATCCAACGGCTCGCGTTGAGCCACGTCACCCAATCCGAATCCATTTCGGATTCCGCCGCCGCAGCCGTGTGGGCCTCGGTTTCCGCGGTTTTCACGGACGCCGAGGGGCCTATTTAATGCGCCGCCACCGCCATCGTGTTGCCGACTTCCGTGCGCACCCGTAGCCCTAGACAACGTCGCCTGAGCCGTCGCTGTTTGCCCGCGCGAGCTCGCCATAGTTGGTTTGGTGTTCCGCCGCCGTCCGCCGTCCTCCGCCGTCGTTGAGCTCAGATCCGGAACCGCAAGGACCAGCCACGTCAGAGGAGACCTTTCACTTCGCCGGAATCGCGCCCAAACACCGTCGGGCGTGTCGCCGTCCCCGTCTCCGGTGAACCAACTCCGCCGCGCGCCATCGCCGTCGCTCGAGCTCCCTCCACCGCCCGATCCAGATCCAAGGGCCCAGATTCGTCCACGTCACCCCCGGTAAAGATCTCACGTGCTAATCTCCAGATCTATTTCCAACCGTTGGATTTAGATCCAACGGTTTAGATCGCGCCACGTAGCCTTAACCGCACCATGCTAGATCCAATCTCAGCCGTTAGATCTAGATCGTACGGCTAGCAGTAACCCACGTTTTAGCGTTAGATTAGATCTTGACCGTCCGATCAAGATCGAACGGTCCAGATCAGCCGAGTAGTTTTCCTATTATGTTGAACCAGATATGATCTGGGCCGTTGATTTTCAAATCAACGGCCAAGATCCAGCCACATGGCTGGGAGGCTGACCGTCGCGGCCACGCCAGTCGCCGCTGACGTCAACCGTGACGTCACGCGGGGCCCGCGTGTCAGCGACCGAGCCAAAACGCACGATGACGTCATGCTGACGTCATGGTGGGGCTTGCGTGTCAGCCCACTCGGTTGAACCGTGTGTTGACGTCATGCTGACGTCACCAGAGGGGCCCACTTGTTAGAGACACGAGCTGTGGACCGTGTCCACGGTGGACCAAGCAAAACAGTGCGCCGGGTCCATGGACCCGAGGCGACGTGGCGGCCTCAGATTGGTCCACGTGTCATGCTGACGCAATAAATTAATTTCCGAAAAAGAAAATGATTTATTAATTCGAATTATGGATTTCAAAAATGGATTCAAACTTCAAACGCTTATAACTTTTGCGTTTCAACTCCGATTTGAGTGATTCAAATTTCTAAATTTTCATAAAAATGAGACCTACTCAAATATGAATTTTAATTAAATTTTGATTATGAATATTTATCTGTTTATATTTGATTAATGTTTTGTTTAAATTTAAACGGTTATAACTTTTGCATTTAAACTCCGAATTTGACGATTCCAGTTTCTAAAAATTCATAAAATTATGCTCTCTCTGTTTATGAACTTTATTTTGATGTTTGGACACTTTTTGTCTACTGTTTATTTATTTATTGCTATTTGCACGCTTTACGAGTAGACGTTGAGGTGCCCAAAGGCTTCGAAGGTGAAGTGTTGACCCAGGAGCCAACTCAAGACCAAGAACAAGTACTCTTTGAAGGCAAGTTATGCTTTGACCATGTTGATCCCATTTTGAATCCTATTTTGATTTAATTTATTGCATGCTAGTTTAACTAGAAAATGCTTTACTTAATTTTGGGAAATTAGATACATGCCAACTTGCTGTATGACACCTTGGTTAATTAAATATGTGCCATGACCCCTTGTCACCCTAGTTGTGAGTTATTAGTTGGACATTATTAAATTGCCAACATGGGTAGTTAGACCGATGTAGTATGCTTAGCCTTGCCACGTGAAATGCTTTGGACAATCAAATGTTAATTTGACTTAATGAGATACTGCACCTGTTTTGAAAGAAGTATCATGTGTTATGATTGTCGATGGCACGTGGTGCATGGTAATCAACTGGGGGTTTGATAAATAGATTTTGACCGGGGCAGTGTAAGAATGATCGGGTGGGCCAGTTGTGGCACCGGGAACGTTGTTTTGGTTCTTCGGGTAGTCTTGCCCTGGTCACCCTAAGGACTTAACCTTGCAAACCTTTGAACTGAGTCAAACGTGCAACCACATGTCTGTAATGGGACGGACCTAGTTGATTAAGTTGCTAATAACGTACCTGTGGGACCTTGGGGTGTCAACTATACCTTTTGTGGCGTATGCTTCAGTTTCTTTTGACAGATGATGATGAAGAACAACTACGCCGAGCGTGAGGGAGGTTGCCGAGTTGTGGCGTATGCTTCAGTTTCTTGGAGGTTTTGAGAGGCCGCTCTACCGAGGGACTACACTCGTGCAGGCAGGAGAGGTCATAGGATGGGACATCAGGATCACAGTGTATGCCCGAGAGAAGACGAAGTTCAGTCGCCCTTTCCACTTCACCGCCAAGAGGTCTACCTTTGAGATGGGAATCCAGGAGGTGTCGCGTCGAGCAATGTAGCAGATCGCTCGCACCTACTCCAAGGAGCTGGAAGGCACAGTGTTCCATCACCACCCACGCCGAGACAGCAGAGCTCAGCGGAAGCCGATAGAGGACGAGGATGCTACCGTCACTCACTTAGCCAGATTCGTCGCCGCTCAGGAGGAGCTGATCGATGACACAGTCCAGGAGTTGAAGAAGGCTCGCGAGCAGGTTGAGGAGGAGAAGAAGCACTTGGAGAATGCTCGTGAGTACGTCGCCTATCTTTGCGGAAAGAATCGTAGAGCCGAGACCGCCTTTGTATGGACAGGTGGCCCCGATCCAGTGTTGGAGTTGGACGCCCCAGAGCCAGAGGAGGACCCAAAAGAGGCGCCACCTGCACCCGCGCCACGCCCACAAAGACCACTGTAGGAGGACGCTGGCGTCGTCAACCATACCTAGATTGTGGGGCATGGCGATTGTTTCGCGCCGATGCCGCCTCACCCGCCGCGAGGAGGCAGTGGAGGTTTTCTTGACGAGTAAGCGTAGGTTTTGCTATTAGGACTCCTTCGTCGAGTCGCGTCATAGAATAAGAGTCACCCTTAGAGGCGTTAGACTCCTGTGTTAGTCATTTGGATTTTCTTTGCTTGCTGAGTGTGCAATATGTGTTGCAAGGCCCTTAGGCGTTGTAAGCAACCATACCAAGTTATTATTAATAATAAAGTTGGATTTTGAGTTACTCTTTTCCCCTGCATAAGTTTCCCTACTACTTATCTACTCTTGTTCCCTCTCATCTCTGAAACCTTGGAGCAATCGACAGATGGTGAACACCCGCGGAAACCTTGGAGGCAATGGAAGTGGTTCTCGCCCAGCTGGGAACCCCAATGATGGAGCACCTGCACCCGGCCAAAGACCGCTTGATTGACATGCAGAATTTCGGAGCTTTTCTTACTGCACAGACCCAGTTGATGCATGCGATGATGCAGCAGATGCAACAGATCACCGCTCATGCCACTGTTAATAAGAATAATCAAGTCAATCAGGGACAACGCCAGAATTCAAGACTGTCAGAGTTCATGAGGACTCATCCACCCACTTTCTCCGGGAATGCCAATCCGTTGGAGGCCGATGATTGGCTAAGGTCAATAGAAAGGGAGCTACACATTGCCCAATGCATGGGAAATGAGAAGGTACTCTACGCTTCTCATCAGTTGGAAGGGACAGCCGCAGAATGGTGGGAGAACTTCTGTGCCACACGGGAGAACCCTCAGGACATCACTTGGGAGGAGTTTACCGCCGCGTTTTGCCAGTATCACGTGCCTGAAAGAATCATGGACCTCAAGAAGGAGGAATTCAGGGCTCTGAAGCAAGGCAGCCAGCCAGTGGCTGATTACCTGAACAAGTTCACACAGCTTGCACGTTACGCACCTGAAGATGTAGCGACAGATAAAGCCAGACAGTCTCGCTTTATGAAGGGACTTAACTCAGGACTGCAGGTGGGACTGATCACCCACACCTTTCCAGATTTCCAGGAGCTTGTGAACAAGGCGCTTATTCTTGAGGACAAGCGCAAGGAACTGGACGACAACAGGAAGCGTAGGATGCAACAGTAGGGATCACGTCAGGGAGCGCAACAACATTTGAGGGTTGCGCCAAATCAGTTTTTCAGGTTCCAACCACAGAATGCTGCAAGGACACAGTCGCCAACACCAAGACCCGTCAATCAGAACTATCAGACCCCAGCTCCAGCCAGAAACACCGCTTTAGGCAATCAACAGGGGACAGTGAGACGCTGCTACACATGCAATGAGCCAGGGCACTTCTCCAACAGTTGCCCTAAGAAGACAGCAGGAGTGACCCCAGTCCGCTTCAATCTAGGATCCACACCAGCCAGGACGCCTGCACCCGGAGCCAACCGCGGAACAGCACAGTCGGGAGCCACGCCCCAGACCATAGTGAGAGGCCGAGTCAACCACGTCACCGCAGATGCACTCCAGAATGCCACGGACGTCGTGCTGGGTAAGTTACTTGTCAACTCGACTGCACCTTGATTTTGTTTAACTCTGGAGCTTCGTATTCGTTTGTTTCTCAAGGCTTTGCTGCTAAAAATGATTTGGAGATTGCAAGACTTAAATGCATGCTTTTAGTTCAAACCCCTGTTTCCGAACTCCGAACGAAAGTAGGATGTTCTGGGGTAAGAATATTAATAGATGGGATAGAGTTCCTAGCGAACCTTATTATATTGGAAACCCAGACCTTAGATGTTATTTTGGGAATGGATTGGTTATCCAAGCACAAGGCTGTGTTGGATTGTGGATGAAGGACCATCTCAGTTGAAAGCTCGTGTGGAAGGAAAGTGGAATTTCAAGCTACCGCCGTTAGAGATGGACAGTTGATGGTTAACAGCGCAAAGGCGACCAGCATAGAAGATGTCTCAGTAGTGAATGAGTAACCAGATGTTTTTCCTGAAGATCTACCTGGTATGCCGCCAGACAGAGACATAGAGTTTGTGATAGATCTTGTACCTGGTACAGCGCCAATAGCAAAGAGACCCTACCGGATGTCCACCGAAGAATTGGTAGAGATGAAGAAGCAACTTGAAGAGTTGATGGAAAAATGATTTATCAGACCAAGTTCGTCGCCGTGGGGAGCGCCAGTTCTGTTTGTCAAGAAGAAGGACGGGAGTTTCAGGATGTGCATTGACTACCGTGCACTCAATGAAGTCACCGTGAAGAATAAGTACCCGCTACCCAGGATCGATGATCTGTTTGACCAGCTAAGAGGAGCCGGAGTCTTCTCCAAGATTGATCTGAGATCGAGATACCACCAGTTGAAGATCCGATCAGAGGATATTCCAAAGACCGCATTCTCGTCCAGATACGGACATTACGAGTTCTGATTATGTCCTTCGGCCGATTTAATGCGCCGGCTTATTTCATGAATATGATGAATAAGGTATTCATGGAGTATTTGGACAAGTTTGTTGTTGTGTTCATAGATGATATCTTAATCTACTCCAAGACAAAGGATGAACATGCAGAGCACTTGAGGCGAGTTTTGGAAAAGCTGAGGGAACAGCAACTTTTCGCCAAGTTCAGCAAGTGTGACTTTTGGAAGGACAAGGTGGAGTTCCTCGGACATGTAATGACCGCAAAAGGAGTCGCCGTTGATCCGAGCAAGGTAGAAGCTATGTTACATTGGGAACAGCCGAAGACCGTAACCCAGATTCGTAGTTTCCTTGGTATGGCAGGTTACTACCGCCGCTTCATTGAAGGCTTTTCGACAATTGCGAGACCTCTCACGCAATTGCTGAAAAAGGAGAAGAAGTTTGCATGGACACCGGAATGCGAGAAAGGTTTCCGAGAGTTGAAGAAGCGATTGACATCAGCGCCGATGTTAGTCCTACCGGATGTTAATCAAAGCTTTGATATTTATTGTGATGCATCATGCCAAGGACTTGGATGTGTGCTGATGCAGAACAGGAAGGTCGTTGCTTATGCATCCAGGCAGTTGAGGCCACATGAGGAGAACTATCCAACGCATGACCTAGAGCTAGCTGCCGTAGTGCATGCTTTGAAGTTGTGGCGACACTATCTGATTAGAAACAGATGTGAAGTATACACGGACCATAAGAGTCTTAAGTACATCTTCACCCAATCGGACTTGCATATGAGGCAAAGGAGATGGTTAGAGTTGATCAAGGATTATAATGTTGGAATCCATTACCATCCCGGAAAGGCCAACGTGGTGGCCGATGCCCTGAGTCGGAAAAGCCATACTGTGAATGTACTGATAGCCACAAGTCAGGACAAGCTATGCTAGGAGTTTTAGAGAATGCAGATTGAAGTGGTACCAGAAGGATTCTTGGCCGCATTAGAAGTGAAGCCTACCCTGGAGGATCATATCAGAGAAGAACAGAAGGACGATGACAAGATCCTAAAGGACCGAGTAGGCAACTAGAGGGGGGGTGAATAGATGCCGAATAAATTTCAACTAATTCTTTCGGAAAATAAAAGACCCCTGAATAGCGGAAGAATATCTAATATTGTAGAGATCAAAACCCTAGCTTAATTAGCGAGACAAGACGAACAAAAATCAAAACTAGTTCTATCAAAAATCGAACAAACCTTCTAATCAAGAATCAAAGAAAAAAAATAAGAGAATATTGCATAAACTTATCTTTTTATTCCAAAGCCATCTTCAACAAGATGACACTAAAAAAAATCTTCTAATCTTCAATGATTAGAAAACCCTAAACAAAATCTCTAATCTCACAAGATTAGAAAACCCTAAACAAACTAAAGAGAGCACAAAAGCTTTTCTTTGTTGTAGGCACCTTTTGCTTCTTGCCCTTTGCATTGGATGATCTCTAAGCCCCTAGAATCCTCTATTTAAAGGACAAGAGAACAGGAATCCTTTTCCTATTCTTCATCTTCACGTTGACTCGAACACTGCTTCCGCTGGCCGACTCGTACTCGGATTGCTCTTGCGCCGTTGCTCCAATCGGACAGCAAAAACATAATTCGACTCTTCCACCGAATCGTTTTGCACACGCCACCACATGCTAGCCCATCGGACAAAAAGTCCAGCCATTAAATGAATGTGTCGGCTGGCTCATGAACCACACGCATGCATCACGTATACATACTTTTCATCTCTCTCGCACTCAACACGATACTGCACTCACACGCCAGCATCACACTCACGCTACTCACAGCACAACACTAACACACTTCTACACACACACAATGCATGACACTACACATTAACCCACATGCACACACTCACGCCATGCACACACATGCATTAAATGCATTCACACACACACATGCACATGCATGCAAACACACACACTCCATGCATGCACACACACATGCAAGTATTAAAAATCCGTATACACGCGTACGGCCTCCTGCCACTACGCTGCAACGATCTCGATCTCACGCGCACCGTTCTCTAGTCCGAACATCTCGCATGACACCCTCGACCCTCACGACCTCAGTTCCTCCCTTGAACCTAGTCTCGGTCCTGTCACCGACCACATTCGACCTCAAGCAACACCTGCACATGAACAAAAACACACAAACAATTTCCGAACCCAAGTCCGCGACTTGACTCACATTAATCCATACAACCACTAAATAATCAAACCACTTTCAAATCTTATCAAATAATCAAATCAATTTCAACTCTTTTCAAATACTCATCATCAAAAACAATTGGATCAAAAACAATGATCCTTCAATCTCCCCCTTGATGAGTAATTTGATAAAACACAATAAGATTTGACAAGAGTAGAGAAAAAAAATGAGAGTTTGAGACCCAAAAGATTCCAAGACCAAGTAAAGACCAAGTAAATCCAAATTCTCAAATAGTTTGAAATTCTCCTCTCTTTTTATTTTTCTTCTTCTTGACTTTTGCTCTCCCCCTTTTTGACAAAATAGTCATCAAGATCTCAAAACTCCCCCTTAATGAATGCAGTATCTCAAGCTTTGAAGTATATTCAAGGTATATAATCAAAGTAAAGCATTTGGAGAGTTTTTACGAGAGTTTTCACATTTTGTATCAATTTATCCAATGAGAAAGCAAATTGTGAGAATATGGAGGCTCTAACACATAGAATAGTTGTTGCATAAGCAAATTAGAGCAAACAAGTAAAATGTCATAAACTGATTTTGCCAAAGCTAAAAAGAAATCTATCATGAGCAAAGAGAGACTTTCAAATTCACTAATGTTTGTCTCAAGCCTTTTCAAAAATTTGAATTTCCTTTTTCTCTTTTAGCAAGTTTGACAATTTTGCTTTGTGATCAACAGGGATGACAAGTAACTGCACACTAGCCCATACTTGTGTATGAGTAGGTAGTTCTTTCTTGTATCTTTCTCATTTAAATTGGCAAGTGGCTTCACATTGTTCTGAACTTTTGTTTAGACAAGTAGCCTTTTCTTGCATCTTTTGAATTTAAATCCTGGCAAGGAAGCTGCACATTGTACTAAACTTGTGTTTAGCCAAGTAGCTTTTGCTTGCATCTTTTTCAACTTGCTTTTATCATTTAAAACACTGATTTTGCTTGAGACTCATAATGATCATTTGAAGTCCAACAAAAAGCTCACACATAGTTTCTAATCAGCTCTAGCCTTTCAACAGATGACAAGAAACTTTTAAGCCTATTTCACAAATGCAATACCATAATGAACAAGAGCCAAAATATTCTCGAAAAGCATCTCAAATTGAATTATTTTAGTTTTTTAGTCTTTTAGTGAGAAGTGAAGCAATGTAGCATTAATTTGACTATATACACAAGAATAGTCAACAAAGCTTTGTACTACATGATGCAATGAAAACAGGGGAGTTTTCTTTAAGTGTAACGACAAAATAGCTCCTTGTAATAACCAAAGTCAAGTAACACAAATGAAAGAGTTAAAATCAAGACTCCCCCTCAAATCAACCCATGGGGATGAATGATCCCAAGTTCGCCGCGTAAGAAAGCAAAGCGAGAAGAATCAAGCGGCTTAGTGAAAATATCAGCAATTTGAGCACCCGAATCAACAAATTTCAGTTCAATAGCTCCTTTTTCAACATGATCTCTAAGAAAATGATATCGAACATCAATGTGTTTAGTCCTTGAATGTTGAACAGGATTTTTAGCGATGTGAATTGCACTAGTATTATCACAAAGAAGTGGAACACTATTAAAGTTAATGCCGTAATCTTTAAGAGTTGAAGTGATCCAAAGAATTTGTGAACAACAACTAGCGGCTGCAACGTATTCACTTCAAAGTAGATTGAGCAACCGAGGAATTTGTTTCTTAGAAGACCATGAAACAAGTGAAGTGCCAAGAAAATGACATGTGCCAAGTACTCTTTCTATCTAATCTACACCCTTAAAATCAGCATCGAATATCCTAGGAGTGTAAGCGAAGAAGAACAAGAATACCAAATGCCAAATTCGTAAGTGGAGCGAAGATACCTGAAAATTCTTTTAATTGCTTGTCGATGTGATTCTCGAGGAGAGGCTTGAAATCGAGCGCACAAACATACTGCAAAATGTATGTCGAGGCCTTGAAGCGATCAAGTACGTATGATCCAATCATGCTTCGTATTCTTTTGGTCCATCTCGACACCATTCTCGTCAAGATCCAAAATTGTTGTTGTGCTTATTGGAGTAGATCTTGACTTTCCTTCTCCCATGTCGAATTTCTTTAGTAGCTCCTTTGTATACTTGGATTGGTGCAAGAAGATCCCTTCTTTCGCTTGCTTGATTTGAAATCCAAGGAAGTATGTCAACTCTCCCATCCTACTCATCTCGAATTCCCTGGACATCATTTCGAAAAGCGCAACACAAGAGAGTGGGAGGATCCTCCAAAGATAATATCATCCACATAAATTTGCACCACAAGGAATTGATCATTTGAATTTTGAGTAAACAGTGTTTTATCAACTTTTCCCATCTCAAAATTATGTTGAAGCAAGAAGCCTTTTAATCTATCATACCATGCACGAGGAGCTTGTTTTAATCCATAAAGAGCTTTTGATAAGCGATACACATGATTAGGAAATTTTTCATTTTCAAAGCCAGGAGGTTGTTTCACAAAAACTTCTTCTTCTATAAAACCGTTTAGAAAAGCACTTTTCACATCCATTTGAAATAACTTAAAACCTTTTGAAGCTGCAAAAGCCAAGAGGATGCGAATAGCTTCTAAACGAGCAACAGGAGCAAATGTTTCATCAAAATCAATTCCTTCAAGTTGAGAAAATCCTTGAGCTACAAGTCTAGCTTTGTTTCTAACAATTATTCCATCTTCATTTAACTTGTTCTTAAAAACCCATTTTGTTCCAATAATGTTTTGATTTTTAGGAGGTTCCACTAAAGACCAAACTTTATTCCTTTCAAAGTTTTCTAACTCTTCATGCATCGCATCTACCCAAGAACTATCAGTTAAAGCATGAGTAATGTTCTTAGGTTCAAAATTAGCAACAAAGGCAGAATGCATGCATAAAAGAGTTTGAGATGAATTAGAACGTGTCACCCTTTCATGAAGACTTCCAATAATTTGTTCAGGAGGATGGTTCTTCAAAACAGTAAGGGGAGGTCCAGTTGTTTCAGTCGTCGTGGGAGGTGTAGGAGAATCTGAAGTAGTAGTCACATCAATTTGTTCAGAACATCTTCCCGCTCTGTAGGTATGAGCTCATCATCATCATTATCTTCATCATTTTCTTGAATCTTTTATCCAAAAGATTGGCTCTAAATCTTCTCGTGAACCTGAAATGTCGGGTCTAGCTCCAGGGCTAGCCTCATCAAAAGTAACATCGCATGTCTCCAACAATTTGTTAGTCGATAAATCAAGTACACGATATCCACGAGAGTGCAACGAATAGCCAAGGAAAATACCATCTGTACTACGAGCTTCGAATTTATCAAGATTTCCATGTTTAAGAATAAAGCATTTGCAACCAAACACTCGTAAGTGAGAAAGCAGATGGTTTACGATCAAATCTCGATTCATAAGATGTTTTACCAAGTAAAGCTCTGAGATAGACCCTATTTGATATATAGCAAGCGTAAGAAATTGCCTCAGCCCAAAATTTTCTTGAAGTGTTATATTCATCTAGCATAGTTCTAGCCATTTGAATCAAAGTTCTATTTTTCCTTTCTACAACACCATTCTGTGAGGGAGAATATGGCGAAGAAAATTGATGTTCAATCCCATTAGTTTCACAAAAAGATTTAAACAAGGCATTTTTGAATTCTGTACCATTATACATTCTTATGGCTTTCAATGAGTTAGGCAATTCATTTATCAATCTCTTAATGAAGACATGAAAGAGTCCAAAAATCTCATCTTTTGAAGACAGAAAATGCACCCCAAGAGTATCTCGAATAATCATCAACTATTACTAGAAAGTACCACTTACCTCCTACGATTGTACTCGAGATGGTCCCATCAGTATCCATGTGAAGAAGTTGGCCAGGGCCAGTGGTCATTACAAGAGAGACAGGAGCATGAGGGGCTCCAACCATCTTACCATGTCGACAGGAAGCACAAACAATGTCTTTGCAAGATTTTAATTTTGGCAAGCCACGAATTAAGTCTAGACCACTCAATCTAGATAACAGATCAAAGCCCATGTGACCTAACCGACGATGCCAAAAATGGAGATTTCTAGATTCAAGCAACAAAACAATGTGAACTTGAAGCATTGCTAAAATTTGCTATGAAAATTTTTCCAAGTCTAGATATCTCAAGAGTCAAGTTTCGGAAGCATCGAGTACTCTACATGCATTTGGTTTAAAACTCACTTCAAAGTTTTCATCCAACAATTGAGATCTGCATGTAAGGTTGAATTTCAGTTTAGACACCAAAGAGACATTCTTTAAAGTAAAGTGATCATTCACCTTCACAGTACCTTTTGCAATGACGCGTCCAAAGAGTAGCATCTCCAAAAGTGATCGTTTCGTTCCCGAAGCTTTTGTTAGGGAGGAGAACCAACTTGGGTTGCCTGTCATGTGTTGGCGACATCCTGAATCAACAACCCAGATGTTCTCCTTCCCTTCTCGTACCACCTACATGTTATGAGCGAGAAGATGTTGAGGATTCATTTGGGGTTAGAGAAATATGATTTAGGTATCCAAAGATCGAATCACTCGACGAGGAGGTGATCGTACAAAAGCTTGTGAATGCAAAGTAGATGAATTTCCGTATTTTGTTTGCTTTCACTAGCGGAACATGTGGAGAAATGATACGTGTTTGTCTAAAGTTAGACTTAGCCTTTGAATTTTCCTTTCTCGTTGTTTGGCTAGTCTAAAACAAAAATTCATCAAATGACCATCTTTTCCACAATGAGTGCAATTGTACTTAACAAATGGTTTGACTTTAGAAGCGAAGCAACATTTGCATTCATCATAGTAGAAGATAAAATTCCAAAGCAGATTTGAAGACAGTTTTCTCGGGTTCTTTGACAATTTCAAACTTTCCACTTTCAAGAGTTTTAACAATAGTAGGAGCATATGATTTGTGATGAGCATAAGGATCAAAACCTAAACCTTTGTGATGAGTGTCGACTCTTGATTGATCCAAAATCATATTTAGATTTTTCTTTCCTTTAGTAAAACGTTCTAAAGACTTTTCCAAGTAATCAATTTTTCGAGAGAGTGTTAAACAATTATTACAGGAAACATCTACTTTTTCTTTTTGTTTGCGACAAGTTGAGCATGAAAGAACTTCATGTGTAAGCAAATCATTAAACAATTGAGTAATCTTAGCATCTGCATCATGCAACTTCAATTCTAGTATGGGACATTTAGAATAAGAAGTTTGACCATGTAAACCATCAGTAGAGCAACCAACATTTTTCACAAGTTTTTCATTTTTCAATTGTTTGGCATAAACTTGTTCTAGTTTAATCATATGTTCCTCTTTTAGAGATTTAATTTCAAATTTGAGATCTAAGCAAGAATCACATGTCTTTTCAGAATTTGAATTTCTAAGATCAAAGTTTTCAGTTTTCAGCATGGATAGATCTTTCTCTAAGTTTTTATTTTTGAGTGAAGATTTTCTTAAAGATTTTCTCAATATGACTAAAACTTCACAAAGCTCATCATACGAAGGTATTACCTCATCACCGTCGTTGGAGGTGCTGTCGTTGTCACTAAAATCACTAGTGTTCCCTTTCGCCATGAAGCACGATCAGGTGAAATCTTTCTCGCTCAAATTCGTTTGCTTTGCTTCCTTCTCATCGTCAGTTGAATCATCAATGTCGCTTAAGTCTAAGCGACCAATTGCCGCTAAGACTTTGTTGAGCATCTTCTTTGTTCGTTGCTTATTTTTGTCCTTGCTCTCTTTTGGCGGAAGGACTTGGAGGAGTTGCTTTGCTCCTTCTCCTCTTTATCTTTGTTCTTGAAGCTTGATTAGCACGGATGTGCCCGGCCTTGCCTTGATTGTAGCTTGATGGATGGAGGCTCCTCTTCTCTCCCTTGATCTCATGTAAGCTGCATTGACACGCTTGGAAAGAAGAGCAAGTGTATCTTCCGGTATTTGATCTAGCTGTTCATCACTAAGAGCACTCAAAGCGATAATGGAGTATGATGATGAAGAACTAGTAGCATTATCATATGAAGAATTAGCATTAAGAGCCATAGAATTATCATTGGAAGTTCTTGAAACAATGTCTATCTCAAAAGTCTTGAGACTAGAATATAGTTTATCCAAAGTCATTTCACTCATCTTATGGGCTTCCCTAAAAGCAGTCACTTTCATTTGCCAGATTTTAAGATCAAGAGATGATAGGAAATGTCTAGCATTTTCAGAGTCAATGTACTTTACATCTACGACTCTAAGATTGTTTAAGATTCTCGTTAAAGCGAGCAAAACAATCATCTAGAGATTCTCCAGAGTTCATTTCAAATCTAGTGTATTCCTTTTAAATTGATCTTGCCTAGCTTCTTTTCACAGTCGATTGCCCTCATGATAATCTTGAAGAGATTTCCAAATTTCATGAGCAGTGAGTAAATGACAGACTCTATCGAATTCTTTTCTAGCAAGTCCTTGAAGCAATATGTTTCTAGCTCTATTATTGTTTTCAACATCTTTTTCAAACTCGATTTTATCAATATCATCATTAGAAGGAAGCTCGTACGAAATTTTTACCTTGCGCCAAATCGCGTTACCTTGAGCTTGAAGATATGCGATCATTCGGATCCGCTTGATGGGAAGTCTGTGCCATCGAAGATCGGCGGTTTGTTCGAGTATTTCTCTGTTGCCATAACTTACCGTTTTACTAATCACCTGTTAAGATGGTTTAGTAGAGCCTGGCTCTGATACCACTTAAAGGACCGAGTAGGCAACTAGAGGGGGGGGTGAATAGATGCCGAATAAATTTCAACTAATTCTTTCGGAAAATAAAAGACCCCTGAATAGCGGAAGAATATCTAATATTGTAGAGATCAAAACCCTAGATTAATTAGCGAGACAAGACGAACAAAAATCAAAACTAGTTCTATCAAAAATCGAACAAACCTTCTAATCAAGAATCAAAGAAAAAAAATAAGAGAATATTGCATAAACTTATCTTTTTATTCCAAAGCCATCTTCAACAAGATGACACCCAAAAAAAATCTTCTAATCTTCAATGATTAGAAAACCCTAAACAAAATCTCTAATCTCACAAGATTAGAAAACCCTAAACAAACTAAAGAGAGCACAAAAGCTTTTCTTTGTTGTAGGCACCTTTTGCTTCTTGCCCTTTGCATTGGATGATCTCTAAGCCCCTAGAATCCTCTATTTAAAGGACAAGAGAACAGGAATCCTTTTCCTATTCTTCATCTTCACGTTGACTCGAACATCGCTCATTGGCCGACTCGTACTCGGATTGCTCTTGCGCCGTTGCTCCAATCGGACAGCAAAAACATAATTCGACTCTTCCACCGAATCGCTTTTGCACACGCCACCACATGCTAGCCCATCGGACAAAAAGTCCAGCCATTAAATGAATGTGTCGGTGGCTCATGAACCACACGCATGCATCACGTATACATACTTTTCATCTCTCTCGACTCAACACGACATACTGCACTCACACGCCAAAGATCACACTCACGCTACTCACAGCACAACACTAACACACTTCTACACACACACAATGCATGACACTACACATTAACCCACATGCACACACTCACGCCATGCACACACATGCATTAAATGCATTCACACACACACATGCACATGCATGCAAACACACACACTCCATGCATGCACACACACATGCAAGTATTAAAAATCCGTATACACGCGTACGGCCTCCTGCCACTACGCTGCAACGATCTCGATCTCATGCGCACCGTTCTCTAGTCCGAACGTCTCGCATGACACCCTCGACCCTCACGACCTCAGTTCCTCCCTTGAACCTAGTCTCGGTCCTGTCACCGACCACATTCGACCTCAAGCAACACCTGCACATGAACAAAAACACACAAACAATTTCCGAACCCAAGTCCGCGACTTGACTCACATTAATCCATACAACCACTAAATAATCAAACCACTTTCAAATCTTATCAAATAATCAAATCAATTTCAACTCTTTTCAAATACTCATCATCAAAAACAATTGGATCAAAAACAATGATCCTTCAGATCCGCAGGATTAAGTCCAACATGGATGAAGACAAGGCAAAGGACTTCAGACTGGATGAGCAAGGCACGTTATGGATGCAGGATAGAATTTGTGTACCAAACAGGAAGGAGCTGAAGCAGCTGATTCTAGAAGAAGCCCATGACTCCAAGTATTCAATTCATCCGGGAAGTGCTAAGATGTACCAGGATTTGAAGGAAAGATTCTGGTGGCCGAGCATGAAGCGTGAAGTTGCCGAGCATGTTGCGCTGTGCGACACAGTCAGAGAGTCAAGGCAATGCATCAGAGACCAGCAGGATTGCTACAGCCGCTGAAGATACCTGAGTGGAAGTGGGAGGAAATCGGAATGGACTTCATTACTGGTTTACCCAAGACTCAAGGAGGATATGACTCCATATGAGTCATAGTGGATCGCTTGACTAAGGTTGCTCACTTTATTCCCGTGAAGACAACCTATTCGGGAGATAAGTTAGCCGAGTTATACATGACCAGGATCGTTTGTTTGCACGGAGTGCCGAAAAAGATTGTATCGGACAGAGGTACCCAGTTTACCTCGAGGTTCTGGAATAAGCTGCATGAAGCCATGGGGACTCGCTTGAATTTCAGTACAGCTTATCACCCGCAGACGGATGGGCAAACCGAAAGAGTTAATCAGATTCTAGAGGATATGTTAAGAGCATGTGCATTGGCTTATGCTACCTCTTGGGATAAAAGTCTGCCGTACGTTGAGTTCAGCTACAACAATAGTTATCAAGCAAGTTTGCAAATGTCGCCATTTGAGGCATTGTATGGCCGACCCTGTCGAACACCGTTGAACTGGAATGAGACAGGTGAACGCAGTGTCTTTGGGCCGGATATTCTTCAAGAAGCCGAAGAACAGATTGCCATGATCAGGGAGAGATTGAAGATAGCCCAATCACGACAGAAGAGTTATGCTGATAATCGTCGTTGGGATCTGAGTTTTGAGCCGGAAGACTTTGTTTATCTCAGAGTTACACCTCTCAGAGGAGTCAAGAGATTCCATGCCAAAGGAAAACTCGCGCCGCGATATGTTGGACCATTTAAGGTTCTCAGCCGTAGAGGTGAAGTTGCGTACCAGTTAGAGTTACCGCAATCACTAGCAGGAGTACATGACGTGTTCCACGTGTCCCAACTAAAGAAGTGTCTTCGAGTACCAGATGAGCAGACACCGTTGGAATCGATTAAGCTACAAGAGGATCTGACTTACAAGGAACACCCCGTCAAGATTTTGGACACCATGGATCGAGAGACTAGAAACAAGTCAACCCGTTTCTGCAGAGTTCAATGGAGCAACCATGCAGAGAGTGAAGCGACTTGGGAGCGCGAGGAGGATTTGAAGAAAGAGTTCCCGAACCTATTCTTTAGTAAGCCCTGAATCTCGGGGACGAGATTCTATTAAGGGGGGAGGTTTGTAACACCCCAAAATTTTAATTTTCTTAAATTCAAATGTGGTTTGGCACTTTGGTGAATTTTTGGAATTTTCTGGAATTTATTTGGATTTATTTGGAATTAATTTGAATTTATTCCCTTTTGAAATAATTAAATAATTTAATTTTGCAAATAAAATTTTGTTAGAAATATTTTAATTGAGTCCAAAATATTCCAAAATATTTTCTAGAATTTTTCTGAATGTTTTGCTATTTTTAATGAATTAAATGAATTTCTGGAAATTAATTGGATTATTTAATCGTTGGAAAAACCTAATCGGTTTCACTGTTCATCCGACCGGACCCGAGTCCGAGTCAGACTCGAGTCCGACCCGGACCCGAGTCCGAGTCAGACTCGAGTCCGACCCGGACCCGACCGAGCCAGCCGTTCCGGTCGAACTAAGTCACCAAGCCCTAACGCGCGTGACCGTTGGATCGAGATCCAACAGCCACGATCGCGCCACGTCGCCGAACCCGAGCCCGGCCGAGCCAGCCAGGTCGCCCGAGCCAGACCCGAGCCCAAACCCCGTACCGTTGGATCTTGATCCAACGGCTCGCGTTGAGCCACGTCACCCAATCCGAATCCATTTCGGATTCCGCCGCCGCAGCCGTGTGGGCCTCGGTTTTCGCGGTTTTCACGGACGCCGAGGGGCCTATTTAATGCGCCGCCGCCATCGTATTGCCGACTTCCGCGGCGCACTGTAGCTCCTAGACAACGCCGCCGAGCCGCGCCGTTTGCGTATGAGCTCGCCATAGTTGGTTTGGTGTTCCGCCGCGGTTAATCACCGTTTCCGCCGCCGTCCTCCGCCGTCGTTGAGCTCAGATCCGGAACCGCAAGGACCAACCGCGTCAGAGGAGACCTTTCACTTCGCCGGAATCGTGCCCAAACGCCGTCGGGCGTGTCGCCGTCCCCGTCTCCGGTGAACCAACTCCGCCGCGCGCCATCGCCGTCGCTCGAGCTCCCTCCACCGTCCGATCCAGATCCAAGGGCCCAGATTCGTCCACGTCACCCCCGGTAAAGATCTCACGTGCTAATCTCCAGATCTATTTCCAACCATTGGATTTAGATCCAACGGTTTAGATCGCGCCACGTAGCCTTAACCGCACCGTGCTAGATCCAATCTCAGCCGTTAGATCTAGATCGTACGGCTAGCAGTAACCCACGTTTTAGCGTTAGATTAGATCTTGACCGTCCGATCAAGATCCAACGGTCCAGATCAGCCGAGTAGTTTCCTATTGCGTTGAACCAGATCTGATCTGGGCCGTTGATTTTCAAATCAACGGCCGAGATCCAGCCACGTGGCTGGGAGGCTGACCGTCGCGGCCACGCCAGTCGCCGCTGACGTCAGCCGTGACGTTACGCGGGGCCCGCGTTTCAGTGACCGAGCCAAACCGCACCATGACGTCATGCTGATGTCACGGTTGGGCCCGCGTGTCAGCCCACTCGGCTGAACCGTGTGCTGACGTCATGCTGATGTCACCAGAGGGGCCCACTTGTCAGAGACACGAGCCGTGGACCGGGTCCACGGTGGACCAAGCCAAACCGTGCGCTGGGTCCATGGACCCGAGGCGACATGGCGGCCTCAGATTGGTCCACGTGTCATGCTGACGCAATAAATTAATTTCCGAAAAAGAAAATGATTTATTAATTCGAATTATGGATTTCAAAAATGGATTCAAACTTCAAACGTTTATAACTTTTGCGTTTCAACTCCGATTTGAGTGATTCAAATTTCTAAATTTCATAAAAATGATACCTACTCAAATATGAATTTTAATTAAATTTTGATTATGAATATTTCTCTGTTTATATTTGATTAATGTTTTCTTTAAACTTTAAACGGTTATAACTTTTGCATTTAAACTCCGAATTTGACGATTCCAGTTTCTAAAAATTCATAAAATTATGCTCTCTCTGTTTATGAACTTTATTTGGATGTTTGGACACTTTTTTTCTACTGTTTATTTATTTATTGCTATTTGCACGCTTTACGAGTAGACGTTGAGGTGCCCGAAGGCTTCGAAGGTGAAGTGTTGACCCAGGAGCCAGCTTAAGACCAAGAACAAGTACTCTTTGAAGGCAAGTTATGCTTTGACCATGTTGATCCCATTTTGAATCCTATTTTGATTTAATTTATTGCATGATAGTTTAACTAGAAAATGCTTTACTTAATTTTGGGAAATTAGATACATGCCAACTTGCTGTATGACACCTTGGTTAATTAAATATGTGCCATGACCCCTTGTCACCCTAGTTGTGAGTTATTAGTTGGACATTATTAAATTGCCAACATGGGTAGTTAGACCGATGTAGTATGCTTAGCCTTGCCACGTGAAATGCTTTGGACAATCAAATGCTAATTTGACTTAATAAGATACTGCACCTGTTTTGAAAGAAGTATCATGTGTTATGATTGTCGATGGCACGTGGTGCATGGTAATTAACTGGGGGTTTGATAAATAGATTTTGACCGGGGCAGTGGCAAGAATGATTTGGTGGGCCAGTTGTGGCACCGGGAACGTTGTTTTGGTTCTTTGGGTAGTCTTGCCCTGGTCACCCTAAGGACTTAACCTTGCAAGCCTTTGAACTGAGTCAAACGTGCAACCACATGTCTGTAATGGGACGGACCTAGTTGATTAAGTTGCTAATAACGTACCTGTGGGACCTCAGGATGTCAACTACACCTTTTGTGTAGTTGTACGGGGGAGCGTACTGGGGCTACGGCCAGGTACCCATCTAACGGTTAAATAGCCTAGACTTCGCCTTTGCTAAGGGAAGGGTTAGTGCTCAATAACCGGGGAGGCCCACTTGTGCTGTTGGAAGTTTTCGAAAGACTTTGTTACGGACACTCGCCTTTGTGGTGTTTGGCTGTATCTTGTGGGTAAAGTGCATAACCTCTGTAGAGTGTAAAATCTATTCGAATAGCCGTGTCCGCGGTATTGGACATTGCTCGGGAATTACAGTCAAAGGTTAGATTCTCTTGAAAATAACTTGGACTTAAAAGGTTGGGTTTGGTTTAATAGTGTTGTTGATGGAAATGTGGATTAGGATTGGAAAAGATGTTTATTTAATTACTGGAAAAGTTATTGCTCTTAAACTTGTTTCTACTACTTTCGAATCTACTTATGCTACTTGTCAAATGCTGTTTTACTGCAATTATGCCCTGGGCTATTCCTTTGTACTAAGCCATGCATGTAGCATATTAGTTTACATTCTGTGCATGACTTGCTGAGTACCAAGTACTCACCCTTGCCACAATACAACACTAGTTGAAGAAGAGTCTATACCAGCTTTGGAGGAGGAGCTCCAAGAGGAACCGTCTAACTAGGAAGCGAGCCCAGTCAGTTGTCTGTGGTATACTGGATGGCGCCACGAAGTTATCTTATTTTCCGCTGCTGTTATTTCTCTTTATTTAAGTCCTCGCCCTGCGTGGCGTATATTTGTAACTTGACCTTAAGGTCGAGCAACCAGCTTGGTTAACTATTTAAGGTACCTTAATATTTCGTTGAGTATGATTGTGATATTTACCAATGTTGAGACTGTGTGCACTAGCGCATTCCTGGACTAGTGCTGAATACACAGAGGATCTGAATTTGCAAATTTGGGTCCCGACAACGCTATTGAGCAACAGGTAGACCACTTAACAACTAGAAGGACCAGGGGCGGTAGCGCCGTCGGCCGGATTGGGGTGGAGCGGCGGCATTATGTCGGCTCGGGGGAGGAGCAAGCGGATCTGGCTGGGAGGGAGAAGCTAGAGGGAGGGCGACGCCGACCGAGAGGAGGAACGGGGCAGCGCGGCGCCGGAAGGGTTGGGGAGGGAGCGGCGTCGGCCAACGAGGAGGGGCGCACGACGTCGGCCGGATGAGGCAGGGAGGTCCAACCGGGTGGGAAGGGGTAGGAAAGGATGAGGGGGTAAGGTTAGGTGAGGAAACAACTATAAAGAAGAGTATAAGATTTCTTTCCACACCTAACCTTGGAATTCCACATATCACAGGTAGGACCACCGAATGACCCAACTAGGAATTCCAGGACTTGGAAACAAACCACGGTATTACAACGTTTCCCGGTCACCTGTGAACAAAAATGCGTCTCTTTGTTTCTCGTGCGCCTTTCCATTAGAACTCTTCGTCTTCGTCACAACTTCTGTCTCTTCGTCTTCCCAGCCGCCTATTAAACTGTGTCTTTGTAGTACTTCATCACTACCGGCTGTCACCTTCAGAACTTCTAACTCATGCGCTAGTAGCTCTTCCATTGTCTGTCTTCACGATCGCCAGTGGCCGTCTCCTTCATGGCTGCTCCTCCTTCTCCCGCAAGCTCATCTGCCTCCTCCGCCGCTCCATCACCGCCCCCGACGCCACCGCTGATCATCTGCCAATACAATCCTTTGTTTGTTCGCGGGCAATGCTCAACATGCCACCCTTCCGCCGCCTCAGCCCCGGGCGCTTCCGCCGCCACCAGCGAAATGAAGCGCTCACGGGAGGACAGGGAGGTCAACGACGACGATGAGGAGGACAAGGAGCCCACACTCATCTGCTGGGGGAGCACATCGGAGGACAGTGACTCCTCCTCCTCCGAGTACTACTCACCACGTGGGACGACAACGACGACGGCGACGACAGCCCCTCGGGCAGCAGTGGCGAGTGGTGGCTGTGATCGCGCGCGCATGCCACTATATATTGTAATAACTAATATAATGTTTATGTTATTAATTATTGTAATTAATATATATACTGTTTGCCCCAATGATGGTCTTTTCTGATCTCATTCGTTTCCCGATCGCATAAAAAGATCAAAAAGGAAATGTGAGAATATAGTTACAGATGTGAAAAAAGTTCACTTTGTCTGAGTGGTCACTGACGGTTTTAAACACAACCCGCCTATGATGAATCCTGGACATATCACAGACGGTTGAACCTACGAACAGTCTGTGATAATTTCCATGCCATAGAGCGTTAAGAACCGTCTGTGATAAGGGTCCCCCACATCACAGATGGTTTTATCCACGAACCGTCTGTAATGTGGATTGTCATCATAGACGGTTTATGGATAAAACCGTATATGATATAGGAATCATCACAGACTGTTCGTGGGTACAACCGTCTGTAATATCACTGGGACTCATCACGGGTGGGTTGTGTTTAAAACAGTCAGTAAGGACGTGTCTAATATAACCTCTTTTGTAGTAGTGATCATCCCATCTGCATGGTATACTAACAGCCGGTGGTACACCGTTAAAGAAACATAAACCTTAAAACACTCGTTGGCAGAGAAAACTTAAACCCTAAGCCGCACTACCCTTAACACGCATGCAGCTTTACTCAAAGAAGATAACAAACAGCATCTATTCTCGCCGAAGCCAGCCATTGCCTCGCACAGCAAGCAACCAAACAGCACACACGCATGTCATACACTGGAGTAAAAGCCGTGGACGTAACGGTACGTACGTCAAGATGGGTTAGCACACCCCCTTAGGGCATGTACAATGGTATAGATGGCAGCTGTCTATAATGTAGCTCCACATCATCTACAGACAGCACTAAAAATAATTCATACAATGGATCGTCTATAGAGTTGTCTATAGTGGTCTCTCATTCAATTAACAGACTGTCTATACAATAGTACACAAAATGTAAAGCTGTCTATAAGCTGTCTATTAGATAGTAGACATCAGTCTTCTCTCTCCTTCTTCTCTCTCCTCCACATCATTTAAAATCCTACGTGTCATCTCTTATAGACAGCTAAATATAACCATTGTACATGCCCTTATGCCAACAGTACCGTAGGTACCCCTGGCAACCCCGGTTGATGGACGGTAACGGGTGAGCATGAGCAGCGGGTGTTCGAGTCGATGACCGGCAAGCGTCAGGTTGCAGGGGCGTGCGGCAGAGGCTGGGGAAGCAATGGGTGTGCAAGCTAGCTGCAGCGAGCTATAGGGGTCGAGTCGGCGATAGACATTAAGCTAGAAACGGGACATGTGGCATCAATCTGCACGATGTTGCACAGGCCATGATATACAATACCGTTGCATAAGATTCATTTCGCATGTACAGTCATGGAAAAAAGGTGGCATTCGGTGAGTCGGTGAATAGCCCTAAATTGATTCTAGATCTGCCACTAATAGTAGGCAGATGAGTAGATGCCAAAGCAGTTAAAAGAAAGGTAAGAAAAAAAAAGATAAAGAAAAGGGTAAAAGACTGGAGAAATCTGGAAGGCTGAGGCCCACACCACCTGGATGCCCCGCGTGATCCCAGCCGTCGGATCGGCGTTGTCTGCCTCGGATTCACCGTACGCTGCCTATAAATTGAACTCCCCTGTCTCTTTCGGCCGCTCATCCTTGCCTCTCTCCTCCTGCGCTGCCACCCCGCGACGACTACGGGACACCATCGGAGGGACACGCGCCACCACCGAAGAAAAAGGAAACCCGGGAGAGGCGCTAGAGGAGAGCCGCCGGGGTAGGGTTTTGGGGCCTCGAGGCGGCGGGGAGGCGATGGAAAGGGAGCTGCTGGAGGGGTTCGAGGCGGCGAGGAAGGCTGCGGACGCGGCCCCGGCGGAGGCCGCCCGCTGCGTCGACGCGCTGCGGAGGCTGCGCGGCGCCCGCGTCACCACCGCCGCGCTCGTCTCCACGCAGGTGAGCCGCCTCCGCCCTTTTAAAGGTTACAGTTTTACCGTGCCCGTATAGAGATTAGGAATACAAATCTACTCCGTTTTTGTGCGGCCTTGCGGCGGAGCGGGAAGTCTCGGCGCGGGGTCCGAATGGGGAGGGGAAATGTGGGCTTTCAGGGTTGTTTTGGTGGAAATAGATTCGCTTGGATTGTTAGATTTTTGAGTGGTATTCGTGCGGCGTTGCTGCGCGGGGTTAACAGATGGGAAACGTTGGGGCTTTTGAATGTTGAAACGCCTGTTCTGGATATGCTTTGTTCTGCTATTGACTGATTCGGTAGACGTACTGATTGTACGGATGTTTCAGCGAGTAGTGTACGTTAGGTTGGATTTGGATAAGAGGTTTACTGAATACCACAGCTGCTACCATGGAGGTTGCTAAGACTATCTCCAGCAATTTCCCTTCGTTCCATTCCCTTCCCTATTTTATTCTCCATATTCATTCCCTTTATTTTCTACCACCTCCAACAGCTTCCCCTCAAGAGAATTTGTGAAGGGATTGGAGAGAGAATTGACGGGATTTGGAGAGAGAATCCGTTGAAGCATCTGGGATCTGTTCGTGAAGGGATTTAGAGGCTGCTCAAGATAATCTAACATGGAAGTAATCCGGGGTGTACTTTGCTGGGCAGAGGGCATTTGTGTTGTGGACGTTGATTTCGACTTCGATGGAAGTGGTGTCCCAATCTGGGTGTGGGTGTGGTTTGTGGGCCTATAATTTAGTGTAATCAGCTATGGTTGCTTGTCTCCTGCTTAGGAGAAGGCTGAGAGATGGTGGTTAGCAGATGAGATGGGTGGTTCATTCAAATTCGTTGCGCGGGAAACTAGTTCCGAGGGAGAAGTATGCAGGCCGGCACGTGAAGACGTTTCGTGTGGTGCAAAGTTTTTTCAAATGGTTTGGGGGATTGCATGAGTCTCAGTGGAAAGAAATACTTTTAGTAGTGTTTTTTTTAGGTTCATAGATTCGGTGAAACACTGTCTCAGAATGACTGTATGGTTGTGACCTGTTTTATTTGAAATGAACTTCTTTTTGTTGAAAAATAAAAGATGAAAATGATTTTAGAATCCCTTCTCTGTCTTTGTCACTTACAAACAAAAGTTTAACAAACTTGATGCCCTGTTGCTCTAGTGGTAGCTGATAGCAGTTGCCGAGGCTTACTTTTCAATTATCCAGCTTGCCTGCCATATATAATCTTGCCTACCATTTGTAGCAGCACTCACCATTTAGAGCATCTCCAAGAGGGGCCCTAAATATGACCCTAACTTCAATTATAGGGCTTTTAGAGGAAAAGATCAACTCCAGCAAGGACTCTAAATTGTTAAAATTTAGCAAATTGTTTTAGGACCCCTGGGCGAGTAGCTATATTTAGCAATTCTATTATTCGGCCCTATCAAATTAGATGGTAGTTAGGTTTTAGGGTCTAATTGTTGGAGTGAACATTTCTTTGGAGCCTTAAATCTAAGAGCATCTCTAAGAGAGATTTCTAAAAAGGATCCCTAAACTCCAATATAGGACCCCAACTAATTAGATTTAAGGCTCCAAAAAAATGTTCACTCCAGCAATTAGACTCTAAAACCCAATTACCATCTAATTAGATAGGACCGAATCGCAGAGTTGCTAAATATAGCTACTCACCCAGGGGTCCTAAAACAATTTACTAAATTTTAACAATTTAGGGCCTTTGCTGGAGTTGATCTTTTCCCTTAAAAGCCATATAATTCAAGTTAGGGCTCTTTTTTACTAATCTCTCTTGGATATGCTCTTAGCTGATATTGCTTTGGTTATTGCTCTTCCCGATTCTGTGGGATATATGAATTTACACATTGTTTTGCTTCCTACTTGTTGGAGATAAACTCACCGGCTCCCAAAGGCAAGGTTTCGTACACCGCATGAAGTCCACGCCAGGAGAAAAACTGACCGCCCGCCCACCGGGATCCATCACCGGTATGCTACAGGAGATCTTCTCATACTCCGTGAGTCTGCTGCGAGAGATCCCATACCCCTCGGGGGTTTCTCACGTCCCGCGGGGGGTCTTCGCCTCCCCGGGGGCCTACCTCGCGGGCATACCCCGCGGGAGTTCTCCCTATGTCCCGCGGGAAGTCTATATCCTCCCCGGGGGCATACCTCGTGGCACTTCGGGAGGTCTCATGCCCTCCGGAAGACCTACAACCTCCCCGGGAGGTTACCCCGTGGCATACCCCGCGGGGGGTCCTCATGTCCCGCGGGAGGTCTACGTCTCCCCGGGGGCATACCCTGCGGGGGGTTTTCATCATATCCCGCGGGAGGTCTACGTCTCCCCGGGGGCATACCCCGCGGAAAGTCTCCTCACGAGAGACTTGAGTGGTGTCACCAAATCCCATGTGGGGCCCGGATGTCAGGGGTCCACTCCCTCGAGACGATCCCGTGGGACCCACTACCTCCCCGCCAGAATGACTAAGATGCCCCCACTTAGGCTAGTCTAGTAGGGGTATAATGGTACTTTTATGTAACAGGCTGGGTGCCTATAAATATTCAATGTAACCCCCTCATGTAAGGAGAGCTCTCATTGAATGAAAAAACAAAAACTGGAGTGTCCCTCGGGGAGTCTGGACAAGGAGACATCCCTCTACCCCCTCCCCCCCCCCCCCCCCCGGGAACACACCGACAGGAGTAGGGCGTCTTCCTTAAGCGCCCGAACCTGTATAAACCTTCGTGTCACATTTGCTTTCGTGGACGACGGCCCGTGAAACGGCCGGCGTCTGTTTTCATTCCCGTGTCTTGTTTCCGAACCTACGACACTACTTTACATCAACATGCCTAGCATTAAAATTATTTTCCTTTTGGAACTGAAAGATGTTTCTTTTTCAAAGTTCCGTTATTATTACTTCCAACAGGAATCTGCTTCTCCCTTGTCGCTTCTGATATTTGGTTGACATACCCCCTGCAATTCAGTGTTAATTAAAATTCACTAGATACTGTTGTTTGCATTTCAAAATTAGGCAGATAGTAGTTACTGATGCAGATAGCTAATGACAACTCATATACGCAATGTTTGGGCAATGGGACTCTGTTTCATTGAGATATGCATTTACCCAGTCTTGTTTCTTGTCAATCTGTGGACTATCTTGTTTCTTTAAAACAGACTATATGGTCTTATGGAATACCTTTTTTTATTTAAGGTGTTTAGAATTTTTCAAAACAAATTGAATTTTTAATGATAAAATTACCTGTGAAGAATCCTAATTCTTAGTACTAAGTTACTGCTTTCACTTCTTTTGCATATTCTACTCAAAACTGAGTGCATGGCACTCATTTCCCTTTATAAACTTTGCCTTCACGTCTTCTTCTTAGGGGCACGACTCTTACCAACTCCCAAACTCCCAATTTATCTTCTGTTTTCATAGGTGGGCAAACGCCTCCGCTATCTCACCAAGCATCCTCACTCAGGCATAAAGGCAACAGCTTCAGACCTATTAGGATACTGGAAAAGGGTTGTTCTTGTAGAGGCTGAAAAGAAAATTGGGTCTCCAGAGAATGGAATATTAAATAATACTGTGGTAAAGGTTGAGAAGGCTGAGCCTATGAAAGTTGAAGAAGTTTCTTTGTCTCCAGGGGGTGATGTCAGTAAAAGTGATATGAATGTCAGTGTTATGAAGCCTGAAGGTGCTAATGCCGAGAAGATTTTTGATAATGAGCTGAAAGCCCAGTCTGTCGAAGTTGAGGAAGTATCGAAGGAAGTTAGTGAATTTTCTGCTGCCGAGAACCCGTCTCCTGTCCGAAGTGGTCTGCCAAGGCTGACATCCATTGTTAGATGCAATGATGCTAATCGTGATAAAGTTCGGGAAATACTTGGTGACGCCTTCTCCAAAGTTTCTGAAGAGACTAGAAAGGATGACAGGGAGGAAGTGAGAAACATCCTAGATGAAGTAGAAGCATGCGAACCACTCAGGGTTGCTGTGACGGTGGAGTGTGCCTTGTTCCAGAATCTGGGGAGTTCCAGTGGACCTAATAAGGCCAAGTACAGATCACTGATGTTCAATCTGAAGGCGGGTAACAACACCGACTTCAGGAGAAGGGTTCTACTTGGGCAAGTGGGGCCTGAGAGAATCGCTGACCTAGCCCCTGCAGAGATGGCTAGCGACACAAGGAAGCTTCAGAACAAGAAGATCGAGGAGAAGGCTTTGTTTGAGTGTGAGCGCGGGGGAGCACCAAAGGCGACAACTGATCAGTTCAAGTGCGGCAGGTGCGGTCAGCGCAAGACTACCTACTACCAGCTGCAGACTCGGAGTGCCGACGAGCCAATGACAACGTTCGTGACCTGTGTGAACTGCAACAACCACTGGAAGTTCTGCTGAGTGACGGCCTGCCGAAGGTGTAAATCTAGTTAGTCGCATGATCCAACTTTGACAGACAGGTGAGTTTCAGGTTTTTGGATCCTGCTCATCTGGACCCGCTTCCCCCCGCGTCCCCTCCTCATCGTAAGTTGTAGCTTGTTGTGATCGTAGTTGTACCATTTGTCTGTGTAATGGCCATGGGCTTAAATTATCAACCTGCTGTTGTACTCATCGGTCCTGCATTGTGCATTTGTGCTAACTGGCTGATGATCATTGTTGATCTCTGTTTAAATTGCCTGTTTTTGTACCTGCTGTGTTGCCTAGTTGGTTTTGGTGTCCTTGTCTGCTCACCTGGGGCAAATGTGTCCGGCCAGGGAATGAAATCGAAATCTCGTATCTCAGGCTCCCTTGAGTTTCATAATCCTAGCAAAATTAAGATAACCTAAAAGAAATTCAAAGTGCTACAGTACCTAAAATCTCAACGAGATCTCGGTAAATTTGATCAAAACTTAACCGGATTAGATTCTTCACGTCGTTTTCTATGTGGGACCAAAATTTCAAAAAAAAAATGATGATTTTTGAACCAATTTTCGTTCGGTTAAAAATCACCCTCGTCGAGATCTTGGTAAATCTTTGCGAGAACTTGGAAATCTCGGTCAAAAAAGAACCGGATTTGAATTTTGCTTTTAGATTTCGGTCGAAATAACGAGATCTCACTAAAATTTCGGATTTCAAAGGGTATTAAGATAAAACTTTAAAACGAAATTTGAAACCCTGGTATGAACTCTAGGGTTGCCTTTCGAAAAGAATGCCAATAGAAGAATGGCATGCAAGGCTGAGAGAGTGGTATAAACTAGATGCTTTACAGGTCCGCACGTTGCTGTGTGGAGGAAGCATGGAGGCAAACAAATATTTTAATAGAGGAAATGTTTTTCGAAAATACCTCAAAAAAAGTAAACAAAATGCTGATTCTCTTTTAAAAAGCTTAAAAAACAAATTTTTTAATCGAATCAAAGAAATACTCCTTTAAAAAATCTTAGAAATTAAAAAATTTAAAAAAATATTTCTTGAAAAATTAAAAAAAAATCACCGTAGTAACAATGAAGAAAAAAAAATAAGCCGTGGCTAAGTGGCTGGTGTGTCGTACCTCTAGAGAATAGTCATCCTCATTTAATGCTTGCCACACAGGACAGGTTGTTGATGTGACATAGGAGTTAAAGAGGAGAGAGAGCAGTGCGGTATCATCCTGGAGATGTTGCTCCAGCTCCGTATCCAACACCTTGGTTTTCGGACGACACCGCACTGGGGTCGCTACGGTGTCTTCTCCACGCGTTTACATGATACATTTGATCATAGCATATGCAGCAATTTAATGGATACATGCTGTCTTGGATACTGTAGCATGATACTATGCACTGAAGAGGGTATTTCATCCAAACGGTATCGTACTATGTATCCTATGTGGTTGTCTTAAATTTTATTGTGTGTTTGGTTGGAGAGTGAGGTGGAATAGAATGATTCCATCCCAAATTTCAGAGATGGAATGTCTTCATCTCAGATTTCAGGGATGGAATGGTTCCATCCCAGATTTTCAGACAGGGCCCACTGTCACTCTCACATTCCAAGTGGGATGGCTGCGTTCCAGAAAATTTTTAGAACCTGGCCATCCCAAATCTAGAGAGAATATTTTCTTTTCTGGAACCAAGTCATCCTCAGCTCTCCAACCAAACACTAGACTTGGTGGAATGGGATGGTTCCATTCCACTCCATCCTACTAACCAAACACACAATTAAAGTATGACACCGTCCACTGAAAATAGCCTAAGCCACGTGGTGGGGCGGCTGGCGTGTCGTACCTCCCCCAGAATAGTAGTGAGTATAGATGTACGGTGTTTCGCTGATTCTGAAAGGCTGATGGAAGTTTAGAAAGGCAAAAGAAGGCATGCTCTCCTCCGTACTATTTTGATATTTTTCTGAATGTCGTTGGCAGCTGTGCTACTGTGAGTTTCGTTTCGTCAATTTCTGGATTCTTGCAGACCTGCATGCAAGTGGTGAAGAATCATTCCATTCCATTGAGAAAGTGGCACTTCCAGGATTCCTGGAGCTGCTGTACTTATGGTCAGGGTTTACAAAACCAAATTGACATTGAAAATCGAAAGTTTGTGGCACCGATTTATCGTGAAAATTAAAAGAAAATCATTAAAAACTGAAGGTTTCAAAATCAAACTTCTTTGAAAAAATAAAAAATTCAAAAAAAAGAATATGATTAGTTTTTACGAAAATCGACCGGCTAACTGACCTTGTTTGGCAGATGATTTTTTGAGCGATTTTTGCCTATTATCTACTGGTTTACGTCACATAAATTTTTTTGATTTCTTGAATTTGACCAGGGTTTCTAACCGACTCGATACGGTCGATTTTGGCAAACATCAACCGATTTTGATCGGTTCTGTGAATCTGCTTGTGCCACCAACTTTTAGTAGAAAACCATAGCGCGAGGTGGTGCTCTTTTGCAGATCACCATCTTCTTTCTTTTCTTTTTGCGAGGAATGCTAGAGCTTTATTAAATTATTACTTAGGTAAGGAAATTTACATTCTTGCAAATTAACGGCTCAATAGTCAATACAAGCTGGTGCTTGGGATAGGTATCCCATTCTATACTTCTTGCCCTTTGAGACAACTCGATCATACGCAACTTTGTTTTGCTCTCTATTTACCCATGTTGATGGTGTTAGAAATTGGCCCATGGCCCATTTCCTTTAATTCCATAGCATGCATGATTTAGTACCATATTGCCTAGCCAAGTGGAGGAAGGTCAATTTAAAAGGTGGAGTCTTTCCTACCTCTTGATTAATGTGACACTTGGCATGGGGATGGCATAGGGTGAATACTGGCTAAACACACACACACGTTGCGTTGTGTGTCTCCAAGCACTATGAGTTCATCTTTTATTTTGCTGAATCATGCAACCATTTAGCTTTTTGTACTGGTCAGGAAACTGCATAATTACCATTATTTTGTTTGAATTAGCAGTTACCAGTGCATTAAGCACATTTAATTGATCGATTACGATGCTTAACTGTCGATTACAAGTGAGTAATGGAGGCAGTTACTTGTGAGAGGCTATATAAGACCTGGAGACGTCCAGGCTAAGGAACTGAATTTTCAATTCCATTCTTTCTTTCCTCCTGTGAGAACTGTACTGTTGTGTTGAGCTGTTGGACCTCGCCGGCCTTCCTCCTCGGCGTGCACCGTGAAGGAGGGTGAGCGGTATCTCCGAGCCATTGCCTTGAGATCACTGCGGGCGGCAATAAGGTTTCTGGGCTGCGCAACTGCGCGACCGCTCCTGCGCTGCTTCCTCGACGTCGACTTCTTCCACGACCTCTTCTGCGCATCGTCCTGTTCTTCATCAAGCTCAACTGTAAGTCATTAGCGATCGTTCAACTTGACAGTATTCTTGAAGCATACATGTTTGGAAGTACAATGTGTAGCCTGCTATTAGATTTTCTGTGTGTGTTCGCGCTAAAAACTTGAGGTAGGGTTCTCAGCCTCGAACACACGAGACAAACGCCGGGTTTGCAAGGCGTGCCAGCCGATTTGATCCTGTAATCGGCAAGAGGATACGTCAACAGATCGGCTAGAGGATCCGATCTAGAAATCTGGTAAAACTCCTTTGCCGGCCAATACAGCGGCAGAGATAGTCGAAAGATAAATCTAATCAATCCGATGAGATTGACCAGATGAGGGTAAATAGGACGTTTCTTCCCGAAGAAGGCGATGCGCAGCAAAATCGGAGAGAAGACGAACCCAAGTATGGCGTAAAACAACAATGATCAATAACCGGCGATGCGCAACTTGATTGATCAAAGAGTATTACAGATGAAAGATTACAAACTAAAGTGGCTACTCCTAGTTGACAGGAAAATAAGGGAAAAGTAAAGCGTATTTGTGGGTTGGCTCTGGGCGCCTTTTCCTTCCCGCCTCTGGTCCTCTTATATAGCACTCGGCCTGAACGTATCCTTCTCGGTTTCTTCAATCACCCGTATCGGCCTCAATCTCTCCTTACCATATTAAGTCCGATCGTATCCGACTCGATCCCTTATCCTACCCGTATCGAACTTAGTTTCCTTTGAATCGCGGCCCTCCAGTCCGAAACGGTATCAACTTGCTATAACCGACATATCCCTTATCAAAACCGATCTCCACAAGATCGGCTTTACCAAATTTTGGTGCAAACATATGCCCCCCATTTTTGGAAGATAACTTGTTGTCTTCCAAAAATCGCGTCGGCTTTACGTCGTTAGCTTCCTTCATTCCCCGTGTCCTTGAGCGTTGGAGCCGTGATCGGCTAAGACCAGAGGGGCACCATCTCGGCTTGGGTTCAATCGGCTTTCGGATTTTTTCGGCCAGATTGCTAGTTTCGCCGCTGGATTCCGAAGACTTCGGAGCGCTGTCGGATTCCGAAGAATTTGGGGCTTCAGAGGACTCGCTTTGATTCGACGTTGGTAGCCTTTCACGAATCGGCTTCTTATTCTCCGGTCCTGATCGACTGTGCATCGGTCTGGATAATCTGTCTTTGACCGATCGCCTTGTCGGCTACATTCAGCATCTTGTATCGGCTCTATCCCTTTTGCATAACAGTGAACCATGTTGACAGAAAACGGACTGGGAGCAAACTCCATCATCGGCCCTTCTGCAAATTGTAATTGGTCATCCTCCATAGTCGATTGTATCATGTTTTTGTTATTCCTGCATTCATCTTTGAAGGCCTCATCATCGGAGAAACGGCTTTCTTGAGCCGATACTCGACGTAAGAGATGATTTAAATTGGTGAATTCACCTGCAAATTTTTCTTTTAATGGGGAATTAACCCTTGGAAAGCCAAATCGGTTAATTGATTATCAGGCGAGTCACACTAAAACACTGATTCCTAATCTCCCTAAATCTTTTAATGTACTCAATTACCGATTCTCCAAACTTCTGTCGGATAGAACTCAAATCTGAAATTCTAAGTTCTAGACTACCACGGAAAAAGTATTCGTGGAATCGGCTTTCCAAATCGGCCCAAGTATTAACCGAATTTGGAGGTAAGGTTGTGAACCAAGTGAAAGCTGCCCCTGTCAAGGACAATGGGAACAATTTCACTCTTAAACCGTCGGAGTGGGCTGCTTTTCCACATTGTGCAATAAAGCAGCCAACATGCTCCAAGGTGGTGGTGCAATCGTCTCCTGAAAATTTTGCGAAATCAGGGACTCTAAAATCATTGGGATATGGTATTCGATCAATATAATCAGGATACGGCTTTCTATAGATGATTACTTTTCCCTTGGGCTGCAAGCCGAATTGATCTCTCAAAACGGCAGAAATTTGGTCGGCCCAATTAACGTTATCGGCTAACGCAGCATTGGGGTTTTGCCAATTGAGGTAACTGGCATCCTGCCCCCCGAGTGCAAACTCGGGTGGTCGGCTAGCTTTCGGGCCGATCGGGCGTTAGAGTTACGCCAATTGTGGTAACTGGCATCCTGCCCCCCGAGTGTAAACTCGGGCGGTCGGCTAGACGGAACCGGCTGATATTGAAGTGATTGGTTGTGCTCATCTCTCTTTACGGCCGGTGAATCGGGTGTAGGAACAAAGGGTTCGGTGTATGGGACTACCCTATGTGGGATCGGCCCTTGAGATTGAGGAACCCTCACTGACTCAATCGGCTGAGGAACCGATTGGACGAAAGCGTTGGCCGGAACCACCGATGGCAAGTTGGTTGTTGTGCCTAACTTCGCCGCATCGGTGCATGCGTGGTAATGCGTAATCTCGTCTAAACAAGCACTGGGTGTCAACACCGTAGGTTGGGTCGGCATCATCGCAGGTGTCAGAGCCGACCCTTTTGTCGTACTGGTATTTTGTGCTATGGAGAAAATGGGGCACGATGGGAGTGGCTGTAAGGGGTCTAGCAGTCCCCCAGATGAAGCCAATCCCTGAGCAATTGTCTTGACGCTGTTTTCAATCATCGGCTTTAAAGTTGTAACCAAGGCCGATGACTGGTTAGTTAATGCATGACGCATAGATTGTTCAATCATAGCCGATAACTCGGCTTGATCCGGCATGTATCGGTTTACCGGCTTGGTCGGGATGCTGTCGTCGTCGATGGGGTTGAGCGTTGGGAGCGCGTTCTTCTGGGTAACACCCCATCGGGTCCTTTGATAGCACCCCAGCATCATTTCCTCTAGTGCTGCCTTCCTGTCTTCAATTTCTTTGCGTTGCTCCGGCGTCAGATCGGCCAAAGTTGGCACGATTATCGCGTCGGAGTTGATGTTAGCAACCGCTGCAGATTTTCCGGTTGATGTCATATTGGCTTCTCTCGTGTCCCACCGGGCGTGCCAAAATATGTTCGCGCTAAAAACTTGAGGTAGGGTTCTCAGCCTCGAACACACGAGACAAACGCCGGGTTTGCAAGGCGTGCCAGCCGATTTGATCCTGTAATCGGCAAGAGGATACGTCAACAGATCGGCTAGAGGATCCGATCTAGAAATCTGGTAAAACTCCTTTGCCGGCCAATACAGGCCGACGCAGATAGTCGAAAGATAAATCTAATCAATCCGATGAGATTGACCAGATGAGGGTAAATAGGACGTTTCTTCCCGAAGAAGGCGATGCGTAGCAAAATCGGAGAGAAGACGAACCCAAGTATGGCGTAAAACAACAATGATCAATAACCGGCGATGCGCAACTTGATTGATCAAAGAGTATTACAGATGAAAGATTACAAACTAAAGTGGCTACTCCTAGTTGATAGGAAAATAAGGGAAAAGTAAAGCGTATTTGTGGGTTGGCTCTGGGCGCCTTTTCCTTCTCGCCTCTGGTCCTCTTATATAGCACTCGGCCTGAATGTATCCTTCTCGGTTTCTTCAATCACCCGTATCGGCCTCAATCTCTCCTTACCATATTAAGTCCGATCGTATCCGACTCGATCCCTTATCCTACCCGTATCGAACTTAGTTTCCTTTGAATCGCGGCCCTCCAGTCCGAAACGGTATCAACTTGCTATAACCGACATATCCCTTATCAAAACCGATCTCCACAAGATCGGCTTTACCAAATTTTGGTGCAAACAGTGTGCATCACTATTTATCTGTAGTATTTGCCTCAATATAAAATCTGGAATTAAAATATTGCGCATGTTTCCAACAGATGGCCACCTCTGGGAGCTCTGATATGAAACAAGTCAGCTATTGGATGATGATGAACTTAAGCCTTGATCGATCCTCAGCAGGCGAGTAGACACGGTTGGTTGCCAAAGCACAGCCGGATTAATTCCAGGACGCACAGGCTTATACACCCATTTCCGGGGCTAACAATCTTGCCCGTTTACCCGCAAATCCCAAGGTAAAACTCTAATAGAAGTGGGTATATTTATCTTTTATTGCCTATGTGTATGTTTGTGGGGACAAAAATTTGCCCAACAGGCATGGGCATGGGGAGCTTCACCCGTGCTCATTCTACCTGATTACCAGACAACAAGCACTCACAAGTAGACTATGTTTGAAAAACCCTAAAGGTTTTCCATGTCCCACCCTTCCCGGCTCATGATTTCCTGCCACAAGTTTATTTTTTCTTCCATTCCCTATACTAAATACTGATTTGTTGCTTGTGATTTGTGTTGAACTCTCATATATGTGAGCTATATTATATATTTCTTAGATGTCGACTCTGAAAAGTAGTAGCAAACCTAGGTTTGATTGCTGCTTATTTTTTATTATGTTCATCACATTTATGATGAGACGTTGGTTGCATAAAGTGACGGTGGACACACGGGAACGCCTGTATTGAGTATGCACAGGCGCGACGAGTATAAATGAGATTCTTCGTCAACCACCCTTTGCGAGCCAACGAGCATAGATATGAATGAGCATTACCAATACTCTTCTGTTCCATTGTCATCCCTGGTAATTAACAAGTGCGATCCAACATCGAAGGCTGAGAAATAACTCTGGCTAATGTAGCCTTTGACAAGCCATGTAAGTTTTCATTGATGAGAGTTAACTAGCGACGCCTAACATTAAACAACGGGCACATTTCTGCCCTGTTTAGAACATACAAATTTTCCCGGTTTACAAATAAGTAGTTTATAATACCTCAGTGCTTACAAATCGCCCCAGGCTCAAGGTTTTTTTTTAACCTGCAACCCGTCCTTCATAGGCTTCGTTTGTTTCCTTCTTTTACTTAAGTCGTTCAATTACTTTGTTTACAAAAAAACGTCTAATCTTAGGATAAAATACATTAGCTTTCCCGCCACCACTAAGGGTGAAAATGGTACGAATAATTTCCGACCGACCGACCGAAGCGTCTCGATAGTAATTCGGATAATTTTTCGGATATCTGGATATTTTGTTCGGATACGGATACGGATATCTCGGATAATATCCGAGCATTTTTCGGATACTATTTGCCGGATAATGTCCGAATTTCCACCTCTTTAGTTTAGCCCGGCTTGGCCCATATGTCATCATTCACTAGATGGGCTTGGCCCATATATCACCACTTACCAGACGGTCTTGGCCCATACGTAAAAGGATTTCCCGCAAATGGTATCAGAGGCTTTGGAGCAGATCAATCACAATAAGAAAAAAAAAAACATTAGATCGAATCTACAGCCGCCTCGTTTCCGTCCTCGCGGCCGACCACCGACGCGCCGCCTCCACGTCCGCATCGTCGACCGCCGGACACGCCTCATCCGCGGCCGCCTGCCCGGGCGACCACCCGCGCCGGCCACCGCCCCGGCGACTTCGACTTCCGCACGGCCGCCTCCATCGCCGCCTTGGCCCGCGCGTCTTCCCGGGCTCCTGCTGCCACCGACCGCCTCCGCGCGCCGGCGCCACTGCACTCCGACCGAAGCAACCGCGCCTGGCCTCCCGCTTTCTCTGCCCGAGTCGTAGACCCGTTCCCGATCGGATTTCACGTAAGTGGTTGATTGTTTTCTTGTGGAGCTTACATCTAGCCGGTTCACGTCGGCAAGAGGCTACGTCCGTGAGTTCTTTATTCAATTCTCTCGTGAAAAGATTGCTTCAAGTCCGGGTTCTGTATGGAACTGTTCTGCCTCACGCGGAATTCCTGCGTTCTAAACAAACCCGACCTTTTCTAAACAAAACTACTAGACGTTTTCTTGTGAATTCTGGATTCCCAGAATTCGCAACATCTAGAACAATCTGTGTGCATGCGAGAATGATCAACAAACGCAGCAGTTGTGAAATATTGATGCTCGTGCGTTGTTACGATACAAAAAATCATGTTACCATGCATGTTGAGACACCCTTATTGGGCTCGACCTACGTCGTGCCATCAACTTCATTGGGCACAAAGCTAAGCTCTACCTCGGTACGTGTCACGCCTCTGTCGTCGTTTTTGGCTTCCATGACACACCCGACCTGTGACGTCTTTGCCGTCTTGTTTGGCTTCCCTGCCACACCCGACCTAGCTCTGTTGCAACTAGCATACAATCACAACAAGCACCCCTCCTAAAGTTCTTAGGTAGAAACCACTCACTAAGTTACAAGTAAATCCGACAAGAAAAGAAAATATTCAACATAAAAAATTGCAAATATTGCACGAGAGAACTAAACCCCCATTGTTATAATAAGATAGCACTTACTACCAGTAAGTCAACCAATTAAGATAATACTTGGCATTCAACAAAAACTCAACATTGGCATTTAGGTTGTGCACTGATCACCGTCTTCACCGCCTCCAGCCCTCAATTGCCGCCTCCAGCCGACCTCAAGCTCGGTATCGGAGTTGTTGGTTAGGGGTGTAAATGGGTCGGGTAATACCCAACCCGTACCCGTACCCAAATGCAAAATTACCCTAATAGGAACTATTTTACACTACCCGTCGGGTACGGGTACGGGTACGGGTAGTACCCGGTTAGATTAGGTTCGGGTTCGGATCGGGTACGGGATCGACAATACCCGGCGGGTACGGGTCGGGTTCGGATACCCAAACCGAAACCGGCAAGCCCATCTGCGGATACGTGCTTCTTGATGATACTGCCATTGGCTTTGATATGCTTGCCTTCTCTTGCTATAGTGATCTTTTAGTTAAAAACAACATTTTGATTTGCAGTTTTCTTGATGATACTGGATGATACTGCCATTGACTTTCCTCGGCTTCAGTAGCAAAAATTCAGATATTTGACTTGGTTGTAGTACCTGCATTTTACTATTGCAAGTGAATTGGAGCTTCCTTTATCAACGGTGCTGTTTGTTAGCATCAATCCTTACCAGTTAATGAATTTGAGGTAATTGTACCTACTTTGGAAGCAAGGTGTTTAGTGATAGTAATTCCGATGTGATGACTTGATTAGAAATAACTTCTGATGTGTGCAATTCTGTCTTCATATGCTTGCCTTTCTGTATTATGCCCTGTATTTCACTTCAATAAAAATCAGTCTAGCGTCTGGACATGTTCTACTTTTCAAGTTTAATTCTTGCAGTACTTGACTGCTCTTTTCCATGATGACTGTGTTGCCTCATTAGGAGTGTGGTATAGATTAACAAAACAAATTATTGAGTCCACCCTAATAAACTAGTCAGTCAAATCTTATGCAGCTTCTAGCTGACAATGCATTAACTCTTACATGCTAATGATCAAACGTGAATCCTGAATAACGAAAAAATTACTCTTGACTAGTTTATTTGGAACTAAATAAGGTATGATTAGAACATAAGAATTTCGTAGGAAACAGTTCATATCCTTATGAAATTTCGGAAAGTTTCAACGCTCTAAACAGGGCATAAAGTGAAGTTTCGTTTAGGAAGCAGAGGGGTGTCCCGCATGAAGATCTTTTTCTTGGAGTGAGATGCATGAGCAGATAATCTAAACATATTCTTTGCAACAAAAAACCCTAAACATACTGAATCCTACCCAGCCTGTAATCATGGCAGATTGATAAGTTAAAAGGTTCTTTAACATTTGCCAACCTGCCTGTAGTGTAATTTCTATTATACACCTTATTGTTGGAGCTAGCTAGTGTTAGGGCCGGTTACGATAGAGTCTTTGTAAGAAGCCGCAGGCCTTTGGTGGATAAGGAAGGACTTGGGCGGGCGGCTGCGTGAGTCATGCAGCTGGTTAGGCAATTGGCTATGAGTTAGGAAAGTATCCATCAGATCCTATTAGTTAGGAAGAGCAATAAAATAGGATCTTGATTGGCTAGGAGTTAGGAAAGTATCCATCAGATCCTATTAGTTAGGAAGAGCAATAAAATAGGATCTTGATTGCATGCAGGGAGAGGTGAGGAATAAAAGGCTGTTGACAGCCATCTGTAAAGGACGTTTTTGCAAATAATAAGATTGCTGCAAGCAATAGGCGGTGGCTCCGACAACAGCCCTATCCAAGGCGCCGGCAGGCGAGAGGAGCACCTCATCGTCTTGCCTGCGACCCGAGCTGAAGCCGGGAACCCGAGCCTTTGAGCTTGCACGTCGTTCTGCATCGGTTCATATCAATTTGGTATCAGAGCCCGGCGATCCGGAGAGGAGAAGCGGCGGTGGTCTGATGGAGGGAAGAGTTGCGGGACTGGAGGAGGAGATGAATGGGATGAAGACAGACATTCAGGAGTTGAAGGGAATGTTTGGAGAGATGATGAAGATGTTTAAGGGCAAGCAGCCGATGTAAGATGAGAGGGAGATGCAGGCGGTTGACCCTAAGGTCACGGATCCGATGGTGAGGACTGGTGGAGGCGTGGCTGGGCTTCGCAGAATGCTGGGCGAGGGAGACAGCCGTGTTGGAGGAGGAAGGATCACCGGCGGGCGACGTGGAGGCCGTGGGCGAGCAGAGGAAGAAGACGACCACCACTGGACACCTCGTCTCCCAAGACTGGACCTGCAGGAGTATGACGGCCAAGGAGATCCGTTGAGTTTGCTACGCCGGTGTGAGCATTATCTTCGCGTTCACAAGATCAAGGAGGAGGAATGGGTGGAGTTCGCTGGCTTGCATCTGTCCGGGGAAGCGCAAGATGTGTTGGACAATTGGCAGGAGGAAGAATCCTGGATCGCGTGGGAAGATTTCTACGATGCCTTCATCCAGCGCTTTACGCGGCAGTCCACCGCGGGCCCGTTGGGAGATTTGGCGAATTTCAAGCAGGAGGATCAAGGTGTAGATGAGTATGCACGTGAATTCCAGAGACTTCTGGCGAGGGTTCCAAGAATGCGCAAGGCAGACCAGCTCGAGATGTTTATGGCAGGACTATCTCGGGCGGTGGGTGCGGAGGTTCGCAGAGAACGACCCCATGACTTGGCGGAGGCTGTCAGAGCAGCAAGGGAGGCAGAAGCTCGGAAAGAAGCATGGATTGCAGAGGCAGAACAACGTTGGACCCAAGCTGGGCGGGGGAAGGGAGTTGCGCCGCGCATGTGGAGTACACCAACCACGGGGGCAAACTCCGGACGATTTGGTGCCGGATCAGTAACAGTAACGGCAGCGGGGCCGAATGCCGGATCAGGAGCAGTGGGATCGGGAAGCCAGCTACAGGGAGGAATCGCCAAGGGGGCGGCCGCAGGAGGAGGAAGCATCGGAATGACCTCTGGGAGGGCAGCGCCAACCAGCAGCATGCAGAGTTCGGCGGGATCAGCACCACGGCGACTACGGTTATCCGCCGATCAGCTTGCCGAGAGGAGAGCCAAGGGCCTTTGTTACAATTGTGACGAAATCTATACTCGGGGCCATAGGTGTAAGAGATTGTTTCACCTAGAAGTGGAAGAGGAGGAGGACATGGAGGAGTTCGGGGACGAGCTAGAGACAGAAGTAGCAGTGGAGGCAGCGCTGTCCATGATTGCTGCGGTTGGACCAAAACAGGGCGACACAATGCAAGTTCAGATTGAGATGGCAGGAAGGAAGTGGTTGGGCCTGATCGATAGTGGAAGCACGCACAATTTCATTAGTACTTACGCGGTCCGACAGTTGGGGAAGGAAGATGAAGCGCGAGCCACAGAACAGAGAAGCCAACGAGTCAAGGTAGCGGATGGGTGGCATTTACCTTGCTTGGGCAGTTTGGAAGCTGAATTTCTCATCCAAGGCAGAAGATTTGTGGCTCCATTCACAGTGCTACCAATTGATTCATTTGACTTAATTTTGGGGGTGCAGTGGCTGAAGACCTTGGGTCGTTTACAGTGGGATTTCGAGGAACTCACCATGGAATTTGAAGCGAAGGGGGAGACAGTGCAGCTTAGGGGTTTGCGCAAAAGGAACAGAGCGGGAGTGATGTTGGTCAGCATGGAAGAAAAGCACATGTTTGAAGCACTCTTGGAGTCATACGCGGACGTCTTTGAAGAGCCGCAGGGGCTACCACCGGAGAGGGCGTGCGACCATCGGATTCCATTGGAGGCAGGGACCGATCCAGTGGCGGTCCGTCCTTATCGATACCCGTATCAGCAAAAGGATGAGATCGAATGACAATGTGAACAGATGCTGCAGCAAGGAATCATACGTCCAAGTCATTCACCTTTTTCCTCACCTGTGTTGTTGGTGAAGAAGTCTGACGGGACTTGGAGATTTTGTGTGGATTATCGCCGGTTGAATGATAGGACCATTAAGGATAAATTCCCGATTCCGGTAATAGAAGAACTGTTGGATGAACTGGGAGGAGCTCGGTACTTCACCAAACTGGACTTGCGATCAGGCTATCACCAAGTCCGAATGAGAGAGGAGGACATCGGAAAGACCGCATTCCGCACACATCATGGCCACTATGAGTTCTTAGTGATGCCTTTCGGATTGTCCAATGCCCCGTCCACTTTCCAGGCGTTAATGAATGAAGTGCTCCAGGAATTCTTGCGTAAGTTTGTATTGGTTTTCTTTGATGACATCTTGATCTACAGCTCGACAGAGGTAGAACACCGGGGACACGTGGGAGCAGTATTGAGCAAATTGAGGGAACACCGACTGTATTTGAAGAAGTCCAAATGTGCCTTTGCTCAAGAGAAGATTGGGTACTTGGGTCACATAATATCGCATATGGGAGTAGAGGCTGATCCCTTGAAGCTCAAGGCGGTTGATGAATGGCCCCGTCCTATGTCAGTCACAGAATTGAGGGGATTCTTGGGCTTGGCTGGTTACTACAGGTGCTTCATAATGAATTATGCAGGCATCGCTGATCCTCTCACTGCATTGTTAAAGAAGAATGGGTTTGAATGGAGCACCGCCGCGGAGGACGCCTTCTTACAACTCAAGCAAGCTTTAACATCCGCTCCGGTGTTACAAATGCCTGATTTTGCCTTACCCTTTGAAGTCGAATGTGATGCCTCTGGGACAGGAATCGGGGCTGTCCTCCATCAACAAGGGCATCCCATTGCATATTTCAGCCGTAAATTGGCAGAGCGTCATCGGAAGCTTGCGGCGTATGAAAGGGAATTGATCGGGTTGTCCAAGGCAGTGCGGCATTGGCGACCGTATTTATGGGGGCAAAGGTTCACCGTCCGCACGGATCATAGCAGCCTCAAATTCCTCCTTGAACAAGCCTTGATTACGCCACCACAACAGCATTGGTTGAGCAAGTTGATGGGCTTCGATTTTTGCGTCGCTTATAAGCCCGGCAAACATAACCAAGCAGCGGATGCGCTGTCCAGAACTCGGGAGGAAGAGGGGCAGTGTTCAACCATATCGGTGGTGAAGGATATCACCCGTGAGCAGTGGTTGGAGGTACTGAAGGGTGATCCGGCGGTGCAACAGCAAATTTCGCACTTAGCCGGCAGAGTGGATGCGTCGCATTCGGAGGACACACCACCGCACATTCACTGGGAGGTTAAGGGAGACTTGGTGTTCCAGAATGGTAAGCTGTGGGTCCCTCGGTCGTCTTCCTTGGTGGAACCAATGATTGCCGCCGTGCACGACTTAACCCATGAGGGCATTCAAAAGACTCTCCATCGTCTTCGAGCTTTGTATTGGTGGGAACATCAGAAGGAGACGGTCGGTGAGTTCATTGCGAAGTGTGTTGTATGTCAACAACATAAAGCTAGCACTCAAGCTCCGACCGGTCTGTTGCAGCCTCTTATTATTCCTCATCAGGTGTGGGCAGATATTTCGATGGACTTCATCACCGACCTTCCAAAGTCCCAAGGTAAAACGGCACTGTTGGTGGTGGTTGACCGTCTATCGAAGTATGCACATTTCATTCCTTTCACCAGACCGGCCACAGCTTCAGCCATTGCCAAATTGTTCTTTGATCAGATTGTGAGGCTGCATGGCATCCCTGAGTCCATCGTCTCTGATCGTGATCCGGTATTCCTTAGCGCCTTTTGGCAAGGGCTGTTTAAGAGGAGTGGGACGGCTTTGCTGTTGTCCACCGCCTACCACCCACAAACGGATGGTCAAACAGAGGTTGTCAACCGGACCATTGAAATGTACTTAAGGTGTTTGACGGCAGCCCATCCATCTTCGTGGGCGCAGTGGGTTCCTTGGGCGGAGTATTGTTACAATACATCCTTCCACTCGGCTCATCGCCTCACCCCCTTTGAGTTGGTTTATGGAAGGTCTCCGCCACCTCTGTTGCCTTATCAGCAAGGGTCTACGAGCATTGATTCTGTTGACTGTACTTTGGTGGATCGTGACGCTCTGTTACATAAAGACGCCAAGACCAGCTTATTGCGTGCTCAAAACCGTATGAAACAACATTATGATGGCAAGCACAGAGAAGAGGAGTTTGAGGTGGGGTCTTGGGTGTGGCTCAAGCTACAGAAGCACCGGCAGCATTCTGCTCGTAACCAACCTTCCTGGACCAAATTATCTCCTCGTTTCTATGGTCCTTTTCAGGTGATCCAACGCATCGACTCAGTGGCCTACAAGCTTCAGCTCCTGGAAAGTGCTAGAATTCACAATGTTTTCCATGTGTCGCTGCTCAAACGATTCAAGGGCAATCCTCCAGAGCTGGTGGCGGACATCCCGGGCGATCTCCTTCCAGCAACAACTACGGCTCAGCCGGAGCCACTTACGCTGCTGGGCCAGCGCTTCGTTGGTGGCCATCGTCAATTTTTGGTCCATTGGACAGGGGAATCAGCGGATGAAGCAACGTGGATGGATGCTATTGCTCTTCGGCGATCCTTCCCTGATTGTAAGCTTGAGGACAAGCTTAGTTTCGAGGGGGGAGTGATGTTAGGGCTGGTTACGATAGAGTCTTTGTAAGAAGCCGCAGGCCTTTGGTGGATAAGGAAGGACCTGGGCGGGCGGCTACATGAGTCATGCAGCTGGTTAGGCAATTGGCTATGAGTTAGGAAAGTATCCATCAGATCCTATTAGTTAGGAAGAGCAATAAAATAGGATCTTGATTGGCTAGGAGTTAGGAAAGTATCCATCAGATCCTATTAGTTAGGAAGAGCAATAAAATAGGATCTTGATTGCATGCAGGGAGAGGTGAGGAATAAAAGGCTGTTGACAGCCATCTGTAAAGGACGTTTTTGCAAATAATAAGATTGCTGCAAGCAATAGGCGGTGGCTCCGACAACAGCCCTATCCAAGGCGCCGGCAGGCGAGAGGAGCACCTCATCGTCTTGCCTGCGACCCGGGCTGAAGCCGGGAACCCGAGCCTTTGAGCTTGCACGTCGTTCTGCATCGGTTCATATCAGCTAGCTAGCAGAGGTAGGCTATGTGCATGTTTGATTTATTTTTACTATATTTTGCTAGCATGGAGAATTTTGATCTTAGAATACTCTCATCGGTCAATATTGCATAAGAAGGTAAATGGGTTCTGAAGGGCATTCTATTGTAGAAAATGGTTGGATTATGTGATGTACCAGTGTGATGGTTGGATTGTTTTCATCATATGTTTTGATCCTAGGCATTTCGTGCACTACCCGATTAAGTACCTGTTGTCTGTATTATACCCGTCCACATACTACCCGGAACCCGATTTCTACCCGTTCGTAGAAAATGATACCCGTTACCCGTACCCTACCCGATTTTTACTACCCGTGACCGTACCCGTACCCAAAGAAAAAATAATAGAGTAAGGTATGGGATGACCTACTACCCGCCCGAACCCGACCCGTTTACACCCGTAGTCCCTGACTTCGACCTCAAGCTTAAGTCAGGGCAACCCCCAACTGCATCGACGCTGTTGGCCCCTGACATCTCCGGCATCGGAGTTTGCAGCCGCCGACTGCCTCGACGCCGCCGGCCCTTGACGTCGCTAACCGTCGACTAACAGGACACCACCGTTCCCCGAGCACCGACTCCGGCCTCCAGTGAAGGTTAGCTCTCCCTTGCCCTCCTCCGTTTGACTCCCTCCTCTTCGTCGGCCGCCCCTCCCCCTTGCCTTCCGTCACATTCACCTGCCGCCCCTCCCCGTTGCCTCCCTACTCCTCCCTTGTGTTTGAGGATGATTTAACATTGATCTCATGTTAGTGCTGCCTAGACTAGATGTTGAGCTAAGTACTTCTTGCACTCAATGAAAAGATGAACTGTTGTGCCCCTCCTGCTTAAAGACGGGTGATCCAGGACAAAGGACCCGTTGAGGTTGAACACAACATGATCAATGAATATATTTTATTTGAGTAATGTCGTTGGTTTTGGTTCGTTTTACTGCGTGCGTAGATATTTTGTTGTGCTACTGCATGCATTGATGTGCAATCGACCGATGAATGAATGATGCCATTCAGTCGTATGTGTGTTCTTATGAAAAATAATGTGCTATGCGTGTGCCAATTAAGGTAGCTGAATGATATGCTAGTAACAATGCTAGTTATTTGATTTGTGCAAGACCTAGCAAAATTTGATAAGTTCTTGATGTTGATTCCGAAAATATATACATGACGAAATATCAAATGAATAAACCAATTTTTTAAGAGTAATTGTCAACAAACCTAGGGCATGGATCTCAATCCAGATGACTATGACTTTGATGGTGAGGGCGAGCAGGAGGAGGAGAATAGGAGGAAGGCAGAGGAGCTTTGGAGATGTAAGGATCGTTCACCCTTCTTTGTGTTCACTTCTGCCATTATCAACTAATTCAGTCCCAACAATAACCTGTTGCAGGTGAGATAGTTAATGCACCTGTAGGTTCACGTTCTGCAGGTTTGCTTTTCCTCCCGCTTTACATATCTCTGCATTCGTACAGGAACATACCACAATGGTTCAAGTATTTACTGAAGGGTATTTCTTTTGATTTTTTTATAAGCAGATTGGATCCCATACGTTTCTACATCAGAAGAAGAATTTGGGACAGCATTTAAGCTTAAGGATATTAGCTGGGGAGTCGAGAGGTTTGCTGTAGAGCTTGCTCAAAGTGTAGTTGGACTTGAGTCTTTTACAGGTAAATTCATTTCTTTCTCATCTTAAAAAAATTATAAAATAGTCTTCATTGCCTTCTGTTACATCCAGTTACCATTTACCTTGGTTTCAACTTTCGTAAACTACAAATAGTTCGATCCTTTTTCCATGTAGGAAATAGGAAGCTTTTCACTTGTTCTGGTGTCATTGTTGACTTTGTGAACGACATTGGTTACGTGGTGACATCAGCAACTTTAGTTAGACATCGAGATGAAAATGAGGAAGCTGTAGCTGATGAACTTAAGGTTCGTGTGTTCTTATTTTCCTTTCTCTATGGAATCTGTACTCTTTCTTTTAAGCACTAAGCTATGCTCTTTGACATTTGGCTTTAGATCAGCGCATCATTACCAAATGGCGAAAAACTGGAGGGCTCTGTGTCAAATGTGGATTTTTATTACAACATCTGTGTGATTATAGTTCATTCTCCTTTCCACTTGCCAAGTAAAAGCTTTAGTCCAGACACTAGATTTGTCAACTTCTATGAACACCGTTCAAAGGATGTTGTGGCTTTGGGCCGTTGGATTTGTAAGCCCCAGGGCTTAAAAGTTGTTTTGGGAAAGGTCATTCCAAAAAGAAGCCAGTTCGACTGTGAAGAACTTCTAGTCTCAACTTGCAAGAGCTCGAAGGTATGTTGAGTTGCAGTAGTACATTTTGCAAAAGATGCCTGAGTTACTAGTTTTTGCATTTTGATAACCCATTCTACATACTATTTATAGATTAAATACACTTTGGTAATTTTTCAGAGTTAAAAAACATTTTACGCTGTCTGATTATTTTTGGCAGTTGTCTAGTTTGAGAATTAGATAAACATAACGTTGCTTCTTATACTTAGAGTGTTGCACCCAAGTCTGATGATCAATTGCATAGCTCATCTAGGTAGCTCCATTAATTTCATTGTTTAAAGACCAAGTTTGTGACATCGTGGGGAAATAGAGTGCTGACTTAAGTTTACTCTATGGAGATTAACATGTTTGTTGCTTGTGCGGTTGTGCCCATGTTGAAATTTTGAGGGCTGTCCTTTGCATGCAAATTTCGAATTTTGAACTTACGGAAGATGTTCTAACTGAATGTAATTATTACAAATGATCACATAATTTCTGACAACATATTTTGCAGAGAGGTGTTGGGGGTCCTCTGATGGACTTTGATGGAAATATCATTGGGTTGAACTTCTATGACAAGAAAGGAACTCCTTTCCTCCCAAGTTTCATTGTTTTGAAGTGTTTGCAGCACTTCAAAAATTTCGGGTATGTGTTTAGTTACTTTGGTTTTTGGTGTATTACAATAAGTATTTAAGCCATAGGAGCTGTGACAAAAGAGTTGAAACCCAAAATAGAAAACAAATTGTTACTATATAATCAAAATACATAATTTGGCAGGTTTTTATATTTTTTCTGTAATATTTAAGCAAACGTGAACAATTCTTTTTTGGCTAGTTTCAACTTTGAAGGCTAATGTTCCTGATGCTTATGTAGAGATCCTTTCAAGGGACGATTGACTATATAATTGTATTTTTTTCTTCTTAAGAAACAAAGTTATGTTTACATAACCAAACAGAGTAACTAAAACTTTTAAAATGGTGTATTTATTTGTACACAGTGGAGATATATTTTTAATATTGAACACAAAACTGACAAAAACAAGTTACAGATGACATGGAAAGCTAAAATGCGAGTGTACAATTTGAGATTAAAACTTTTAAGTGGATGGATGACATCAGCAAGAACTTGATTTACATGCAGACATACACTTGCGCACATTCGCACTTACAAACTGTAACTACCGATCGAGTGCTTAGCATAAAACTAGCTGATACGAGCAGACGCAGCGAGAGCTTGTTCGTATGCACGAGTTCCCGGCCGAAGGCCGGGTCGCAAGCTGCCTGTCGACGTGTTCGTCGTGGCTGCGTGCGCCTGGGTTTGGCTGTTTTCGGAGCCACCGCCTAGATTAGAATTTGTGGCAATGAAGCATGCCTTTTCCTTTGGTTTATTTCCTCTTTATATAAGCAGACCCTTTTCCCCCAATAGGAAGGCACGGATCTGATCCTAACAATCCAGAATAATATCTAATTATAACTCTTACTAACAAAGGATAGAAATAACTAAGAAGGGAAACAATCAATCTAAAAGATAGAATCTGGTAATAGCCTGTCCCGGCGCCCTTTCCTTATGCTTGCATGGACTCCTGCGCCGCACCTCCTGGTTGTGGTTGCACTCGCCTGGTAAAGACTCGATCCAGACCCTGGGCCATATCATTACTCCCCTCCTGAAGATGAAGCTTGTCCTCAAGCTTGCAGTCGAGATAGGATCGACGAAGCGCGATGGCATCCATCCAAGTGGCCTCCCCAGCAGACTCGCCGGTCCAATGAACTAGGAACTGGCGTTTACCTTCCACAAAACGTTGGGCCAGGATCAAGTGAGGTTCCGGTCGCCCAGGCTCGGTTGTTGGAGTAACATCAGAAGGCAACGGCATTGTATCTGTCGGTGGAGTGCCGTTGAATGGCTTCAGCAGCGAGACATGGAAGACATTATGTATCCTTAAAGATTCTGGCAGCTGCAATCGATAGGCCACTGGTCCCACGCGACTGATTACCCGGAAGGGTCCATAGAACTTGGGTGCGAGTTTGGATGAGACCAGAGGTCCCCGGGCCGAAAGCTGGCGGTGTTTTTGCAGCTTAAGCCAGACCCACGAATCGACTGCAAACACCACTTCCCTGTGATTGCCGTCATACCGCTGCTTCATGCGGTTTTGAACTTGTAGTAAGTGATCCTTGGCTTGCTGTAGGAGAGCATCTCTGTCCACTAGGGTGCAATCCACTGAGTCGATGCTAGTAGCTCCCTGTTGGTATGGCGTCAAGGGTGGAGGCAACCGACCATAGACCAACTCAAAAGGCGTCAACCGGTGAGCTGAGTGGAAAGAGGTATTATAGCAATACTCCGCTCATGGAACCCATTGTGCCCAAATTGACTGATTGGATGATATCAGACAACGGAGATACATCTCGATTGTTCTGTTGACCACCTCTGTTTGGCCGTCAGACTGGGGATGGTATGCAGTGGACATCAACAAGGCGGTGCCACTTCGTTTAAACAGCCCTTGCCAAAAAGTACTAAGGAACACCGGATCTCGGTACGACAATGGATTCTGGAATCCCATGGAGACGGACCACCTGATCAAAGAAGAGACGAGCCACGGTAGGGGCGGTGGCTGGTTTCTTGAAGGGTAAAAAATGAGCATACTTAGACAAACGATCCACCACGACCAACAAGGCGGTTTTGCCCTGTGACTTGGGAAGGTCGGTGATAAAATCCATCGATACATCAGCCCACACCTGGTGAGAGATCGGCAGTGGTTGAAGCAGACCTGCTGGAGCCATGGTACTAGACTTGTGTTGTTGACAAACCTTGCAGCGCGACACATAATCTTCCACTGAAGCCCGCTGATGCTCCCACCAATAATTGGCTTTGATGCAATGGAGAGTTTTCTAAATTCCCTCATGCGTCAGGTCATGAATTGAAGCAATGATCAGCTCGATCAATGCGGACCGAACTGGCACAAACAACCTGTTGTTGCGGTATAACACCCCTGCACGGACCTCCCACGTTGGAGTATTCCCTGGAGCTGGCGAGGAGTCATGTGCGGGCGCTGTCTTCTGTTGGCTGATGCGCGCCTGTACGTCCGAATCGGCGCGCAATAAGTCCAACCACTGTGCTCGTGTCACGTCCGTAGGCGTGGACAAGGCGGCACACTGGGGCTGATCAGAGTACGCTCGCGACAAGGTGTCTGCTGCTTGGTTGTGTTTGCCCGGTTTATATTCTACCTGAAAGTCAAAGCCCATCAATTTGCTTAACCAGTGTTGTTGCGGTGGCGTGATGAGGGCCTGTTCCAGGAGGAACTTGAGACTGCCATGATCGGTGCGGACGATGAAAGGATGACCCCATAAGTATGGCCGCCAATGCCGCACTGCTTTGGAGAGTCCAATGAGTTCCCTCTCGTACGCGGCTAACTTCATGTGGCGGTCGGCGAGGCGACGGCTGAAATAAGCAATGGGATGTCCACTTTGTTGAAGGACTGCTCCAATTCAGGTGCCGGATGCGTCGCAATCCACCACAAATGGAATCGTGAAATCTGGCATTTGGAGAACCGAGGCAGATACTAGCACATGCTTGAGACGGTGGAAAGCCCCCTGCGCCGCTGGCGTCCAAGTGAAATTATTTCTCCTCAGCAAGGCCGTAAGGGGTTCGGCGATGATGGCATAATCTTGGATGAACCTCCTGTAGTACCCAGTAAGGCCCAGAAAACCCCGTAATGCCGTCACTGTTGTGGGACAAGGCCAAGCGGTCACTGCTTCCAATTTGTTAGGATCAGCCGCCACACCATTGTGGGATATGATATGGCCCAAGTATCCCACGCGTTCTTGAGCAAACGCACACTTGGATTCTTTCAGGTACAGCCGGTGGAAGCGCAGTTGTCCTAACACCGCGCGGAGATGCTCCCTGTGTTCCTCTTTAGTGGGGCTGTATACTAAGATGTCATCGAAAAAAACAAGAACAAACTTACGTAAGAACTCCTGGAGGACCTCATTCATGAGAGCTTGGAAGGTGGATGGTGCATTGGACAAGCCAAATGGCATTACGAGGAATTCGTAATGTCCATGGTGAGTGCGAAAAGCCGTCTTGGCAATGTCCTGCTTTCGCATGCGAACTTGATGGTAGCCCGAACGGAGATCAAGCTTGGTGAAGAAACGAGCCCCGCGAAGCTCGTCAAGCAGTTCCTCCACCACCGGTATAGGAAATTTGTCCTTGATTGTGCGCATGTTGAGTGCACGATAGTCCACACAAAAACGCCAAGTCCCATCCGCCTTTTTGACCAACAAGACCGGAGAAGAAAATGGGGACCGGCTAGGTCGAATGATTCCTTGCTTCAGCATAGCCTCACATTGGGCTTCAATTTCATCCTTCTGGCGATATGGGTACCTGTAAGGCCTGACTACCACAGGATTAGTGCCTTCTGCTAGCGTGATCCGATGATCACACCATCGAGCCGGTGGCAGTCCTTCTGGTTCTGCGAAGACGTCCTGAAACTCAGCTAGCAGCCCTTGGATTGCCGTTTTATCTTGCACTTCGGTGTTCATCAGTAGAGTCCGACGCGATGATTGCATGCCCTGCAGCCGAACGCGCGCCCCATGGGGACCAAAAACCATGGATAATTCTTCAAAGTTCCACTGGATGTCTCCCAAAGTTCTCAGCCATTGCACACCCAAGATGACGTCGAACCCATCAATAGGGAGCACAATAAAGGAAGCTTCAAACTTATGGTCCTGGATGGTAAAAGCTACATGTGGAACCGTTCCAAGACAGGGTAAATGTGAACCCCCAGCTACTCGGACCTGTTGGTGCGAACTCTTGACTTGCTTCCACCCTCCTTGTCGGGCAGTGTAAGTGCTCATGAAGTTGTGAGTACTTCCACTGTCGATGAGACCAAGCCAGCGCCTCCCTCCCATGTAAAGGGGTACTTGCATTGTGTCTCCGTGCTTAGGTCCCAAAGCCGCAATCATGGACAGGGAAACATCATTTTCCTGTAATAGCGGGTCGTTCTCCTCTCCCTCCACTTCTTCCTCATCTTCTACCTCCAAATGGAACAGTCTTTTGCACCGATGCCCCCGAGTATACACCTCATCACAGTTGTAACACAAACCTTTCGCGCGTCGTTCGGCCATCTGATCAGCTGTTAAGCGCAGCCGGTGTGGCGCTGATGCTGCGCTGCTCTGCGTGCTGGCCGCCGGAACCGCCCAGTTGGCAGTTGTTTGACCCCCACTTGTTTGAGAAATTTGACTGCTCGGTTTTGTTGCTAATGCTCCATATGATCGCCCCACCGCTACAGTTCCACCAGTCGGCACGGTTGGCAGCGTGCTTGAGGTTGTATAGGGTTGTGTGTAAGAGCCAGAGCCATACGCCGGGTTACGGACTGGTCCGCGCCTAGCGGCCGTCATTCCTTCGATTGCCTCAGCAATCCAGGCGGTCTTTCTCGCCTCTGCTTCCCTCGCCAAGCCAATCGCCTCTGCTAGATCTCGGGGACGATCGCGGTGGACTTCTGCGCCCAACGTCACCGATAATCCGGCCATGAAGGTCTCCACTTGATCCATCCTCTTTAGTCGCGTGGTACGAGCGAGGAGTCTTTGGAACTCTCGCGCGTATTCATCCATGCCCTTTGCTCCTTGCTTGAGATTTACAAGATCACCCAACGGTCCAATACTCAAATGTCGAGTGAAGCGCTGTGTGAATGCTTCCGAGAAATCTTCCCAATCAATCCACGATTCCTCCCTCTGCCAGTTATCTAATACTTCCTGTGTCTCTCCCGACAAATGAAGGCCGGCAATCTCCACGTACTCTTCCTCAGGAATGCGATGAACCCGGAAGAAGCGCTCGCATCGGCGTAACCATCCGAGCGGTTCGGTCTGGCCATCGTAGTCTGGCAGATCGAAGCGTGGGGGACGGGGTATCCACCGGCGATCGCCATCTTCCTCCCCTCTTTCCGCGCCTCGTCTCCTTCCGTGTATTGGCTCATCACGCTCGCGCCCTGGGCCTGACCGATCGCCCCTTCGTGGAAGGTGGCCGGCGGCAGCCGTTCCCGACTCGTTTGTTAAGAGTGTTCCGCCATTGCCGTCTGGTTCCACAGCGGGCGTCTTACCCTTCAAGATCTTCATCATCTCTATGATCGTCTCCTTCATCTCCCTCATCTCCGTTTCAAGGGCAGCGACACGATCCTCCACTGGATTGGCCATGGCACCCGGAGCGCACGGCTCTGATACCAAATTGATACGAGCAGACTCAGCGAGAGCTTGTTCGTATGCACGAGTTCCCGGCCGAAGGCCGTCGCAGCCACTGTCGACGTGTTAAATCGTGGCTGCGTCTTTGGGTTTGGCTGTTTTCGGAGCCACCGCCTAGATTAGAATTTGTGGCAATGAAGCATGCCTTTTCCTTTGGTTTATTTCCTCTTTATATAAGCAGACCCTTTTCCCCCAATAGGAAGGCACGGATCTGATCCTAACAATCCAGAATAATATCTAATTATAACTCTTACTAACAAAGGATAGAAATAACTAAGAAGGGAAACAATCAATCTAAAAGATAGAATCTGGTAATAGCCTGTCCCGGCGCCCTTTCCTTATGCTTGCATGGACTCCTGCGCCGCACCTCCTGGTTGTGGTTGCACTCGCCTGGTAAAGACTCGATCCAGACCCTGGGCCATATCATTACTCCCCTCCTGAAGATGAAGCTTGTCCTCAAGCTTGCAGTCGGGATAGGATCGACGAAGCGCGATGGCATCCATCCAAGTGGCCTCCCCAGCAGACTCGCCGGTCCAATGAACTAGGAACTGGCGTTTACCTTCCACAGACGAAGCTTTTGACTAGCTTTTGGGCAGCCTTTAGGGCAGCCTTTAGACTAGTATTAGTGTATGCTGCGCCAGCAGCTATAAATATGGCACTTGCCCAACCCCTTAGGGTGGCAATAGCACTTGTATGAGCAATAAAATTCAGAAAATTGCCCCAATACAGTGTGTCATTCTCTCTCTCGATGATAGTAAGAATAGTGCTACTAACAAGTGGTATCAGAGCCGTTCTTTCTTGCAGCCTAAACATCTCTTGCTCATCTCCTTCCCACGCTCCTCCTCGCTCTCAAAGAAGCGGCGATACACAAATTGCTTCGCTCACCCTTCATCTTACGAGCGAGCAAAGCGGCCTCTGAGGCAGCGACTTCTTCCCCTAGCTGCCCCCACTAGCGCGCCATGTCGGAAGGATCTCGGTGCTCGGTCGCCTCGGCCTTGGCAGAGGCCGGTTGCGGGCGAAGACCGCGAGCGAGCAGCGGTAGAGACTGCAGCGACGGCGGCAAGGGCGGCAAAGCTGGCGGCGGCGGAACTGGCAGCGGCAAGAGCAGAGGTGGAAGCAGCGGCGATGCGCCAGCGTGGCGGCAAGAGAGCTTCGAGGCTCTGCGCGGCAAGAGCTCCAGCGGCTCTGCCGGCCGACGCGGCGCCGGCACGGCAGCTCAAGCGAGAGGGAGGCAGCAAGTGAGCGGCGGCTGATGGCGATTGCCCACCCTCATGAGCGCGATAGGAGCCAGGCAGCGCAGAGCGCCGGCAGAGCTCGGCGGGGACGCATGGCGGCAGCGCTCGGCAGAGCTCAAGGCGGGACGGGCGGCGATCGCGCTCCCGGCAGAGGTGGCGGCTGGGCTGACGGAGATCGTGGCCCTTACAGGCGGCGCGGCTCTCCCTCCCCGGACCGATACCATGGTCACCGCGGGCCCCAGGCCATTATCAGGGACATCGGCCCCGGTAGTGGGTGGCCTACCCTCACCAAGACCAACTATGTCGAGTGGGCCGCGGTGATGGGGATAAGGCTCCAGGTGCGGCACATGTGGGAGGCAGTCCGGTACGGCGACGTCGACTACGACGAGGATCGACGGGCGCTGGATGCCCTCATCGCCGCAGTCCCGTCCGAGATGCAGTTCACGCTTTCCAAGAAGCGGACTGCCAAGGAGGCTTGGGATGCCATCGCCGCGACGCATCGGCAGCCGCATCGCGCCCGCAAGACCACACCGCAGGCACTTCGCAAGGAGTGGGAGAACAGCGCCTTCGTGCGGTGAGGATGTTGATGATTTTGCTCTCCGCCTTAACACTCTACTACAGAAGATGGTGCAGTTCGGTGACGACACCTACGATGAGGAGAGAGCCATCGAGAAGCTCTTCCGTTGCATCCCCGAGAAGTACAAGCAGATCGCTCGCTCAATCGAGTCTATTGGACCTCTCCACGATGTCGATCGAAGAGGCAATAGGTCGTCTCAAGGTCGTCGACAGCGACGAGCCACAGCCTCTCTCGGGGCCTATCACCATTGGCGGGAAGTTACATCTCACTCGGGAACAGTGGGAGGCTAGCCAGGGTGACGGGAAGAAGGGGGAGTCCTCTGCCGCGACAGGCGGTCGCAAGCACGCCAAGCCGCGCAAGGCGCGCGGACGCGTCCAGGCTGGGGCGCGAGGACGTGCCAAGGGCGACACCCGCGGAGGCGCCCAGGCGGCGCGCCACGGCAACCAAAGGCCGGCATGAGGCGACTCTCGCCACAATCAGGCAAGCTTGGCCATTGGGCCAAGGAGTGTCGCCGACCACGACGTGGCCAGTCCACGTCGCACAAGTGGAGGAAGAAGAGCCGGCTCTGCTTCCTAGCAACGCAAGCATCGAAGCTATCTCCGACGCATCGGCCGCGTGAATCTCCTCCACCTTGATGAGCCGAGAGCACACGCCTTCCTTGGCGACAGCTCAGCGATGACAAGATCGACGGGTGGTACCTCGACATCGGGCGCTACCCATCACATGACCGGTCGACGGAGTTCTTCACCGAGCTTGACTCTAACGTCCGAGGCTCCGCTAAGTTTGGGGACGCCTCGGCGTGGAGATCCAGGGTGTCGGCTCCGTCATCCTCACCGCCAAGTCTGGTGAGCACAGTGCTCACCGAGTCTACTACATCCGCGTTGAGGAACTCTATCATCGGCTTGGGACGGTGGATGAGAATGGTTCAGGTGTGCTAGTAAAGAACGGAGTCATGAGGATTTGGGATCGCCATCGCCGCTTTCTTGCCAAGGTAACCAGAGGCACCAATCGACTCTACATCCTCAACGTGCGGTGGCACAACCTCTACCTCGCCGCTCGTCGACGACGAGGCGTGGCAAAGGGCACGAGCGCCGGACACCTTTCACTTCGAGGCTCGGCGACTCGGTGCCAAGGAGATGGTACGAGGCCTGCCGTGTCTCGACCACGTGGAAGCGATTCTGCGACATCTGGCAGAATAACGGCTGCAGGCGGCTCCTTTCTCCAAAGATCGAACTTCCGAGCCAAGGAGCGGCTCGAGCTCGTGCACGAGGACTGTGTGGCCGGTGACACCGCCACACCGGAGGACGGCGCTACTTCCTGCTGCTCGTCGACGACCTCACCCGCTACATGTGGGTAACGGTCCTCAGCAGCAAGGGAGAGGCTGTGGAAGCCATCAGCGCCACGCAGCTGCCGCGAGGCAAGTGCGACGCAGCTGCGTGTCTTCTGCCCGACGGCGGCGAATTCCACGGCGGTGAGTTCTATCGTATTGCGCGGATGAGGGCATTCAGCGCCACTATTCGCGCCGTACAGCCCGCGGCGAGAATGGCGTCGTCGGCGGCGTAATCGACGGTTGTGGGATGGCTCGCCCTCCTCGCTGCAGGGGGATGCCGGCTATTCTCTCGGGAGAGGCGTGGTAGCGGCAGTCTACATCCTCAACCGCCGCCACCAAGGCTCTCAACGGGCAGGACGCCGTCACGAGGCCTGGCACGACGCAAGCCGGCGGGCTCTCACCGACGGGTTTTCGGCTGCCTCGCGTTCGCCAAGGAGCTTGGACATGTTGGCAAGCTCGATGACAGGAGCACTCCAGGAGTGTTTATCGGTTACGCGGAGGGCTCGAAGGCCTACCGCATTCTCGACCCAAAGACAGCGTGTGCGCACGGCGCGCGACGTTGTGTTCAACGGCGAGGATGGGCGTGGGACAAGGCAGTTGACAATGGCTCGACTCCGACGTACGACGACTTCATCATTGAGTACGTCCACTTCGAGGGAGCTGGGGGAGTAGGCAGCACCTCTTCGTCGAACGCGCCTACCCCAGTCCCCGAACCCCCACAGACTCGGCGCGCTACTCCAAAGCACCAACGGTTACCCTCCAGCACGCCCTCTCCGACACTACCAGGTCGAGCACAGCCCGGTGGAGTTCGTTACTCCACTCTCCCACGACGAGGAGCGCATCGACGCGTACCACGACGGCGAGCCGTTGCGGTATCGTACGATGGAGGACCTTCTCGGCGACCAGCCGGTGCCAGGACTGGTGCCTCACGATCTGGAGGCGCAGTTGCATCTTGCGTGCGACGATGGTGAGGCTCGGTCTTTCGCAGAGGCCGAAAGACACGCAGCATGGCGTGCCGCGATGCAGACGGAGATGGACGCGGTTAAGAAGAACCGCACCTGGGAGCTTGCCGATCTTCCCGTGGTCACCGCACGATCACCCTTAAGTGGGTGTTCAAGCTGAAGAGGGATGAAGCCGGCGCCATTGTCAAACAGATGGGTCGCTTGGTGGCACGTGGTTTCGCGGCAGAGGGGATCGACCGACGATGCCTTCGCCCCGTGCACGCTTGGAATCCGTGCGACTCCTCGCGACCGGCCGCTCAGAGGGTGGCGGAGTTCACCACATGGACGTCAAGTCGGCATTTCTAAACGGAGATTTGAAGGAAGAGGTCTACGCAGACCACCACGGATTTGCGATCCCGGCAAGGAGGGCAAGGTGCTGCGCTTGCACAAGGCTCTCTATGGCTTGCGGCGGGCACCAAGGGCATGGAATGCCAAGTTAGATTCCACGCTCAAGGGATGGGCCTCGAGCAAAGCTCGCGACGAGGCGACCATCTACCGGCGGGCCAATGGAGGAAATGCCCTGCTGGTGGGTGTCTACGTCGACGACTTGGTGATCACCGGCACCAAGGATGCGGAGGTGGCGGTATTCAAAGAAGAAATGAAGGCCACCTGCCAAATGAGCGACCTGGGGCTTCTCTCCTTCTACCTGGGGATCGAGGTGCACCAGGACGACTCCGGGATGTCACTTCAACAGACTGCTTACGCCAGGCGCGTCGTTGAGCTAGCTGGGCTCACTGATTGCAACCCGGCTCCCACTCCGATGGAGGAGAGGCTGAAGCTGAGCCGCGACAGCACAACAGAGGAGGTGGACGCTACACAGTACCGGCGCCTTGTGGGGAGCCTTCGCTACCTCACCCACACACGGCCGGACTTGGCATTCTCCGTCGGCTACGTTAGCCGGTTCATGCAGCGACCGACAACGGAGCACCAGCAGGCTGTGAAGAGAATCATCCGCTACGTTGCGGGGACTCTCGATCACGGTCTCCACTACCCGAGGTGCCCTGGGGAGGCACACTTCGTCGGGTACAGCGACAGCGACCACGCCGGCGACGTTGACACCAGCAAGAGCACGAGCGGGATGCTCTTCTTCCTAGGCAAGTGTCTCGCTTACCGGCAATCGGTCAACAAACAGGTGTGGTGGCCCTGTCCAGCTGTGAGGCCGAGTACATAGCGGCCTCCACCTCTGCAACTCAGGCTCTCTGGCTTGCCCGACTGCTTGGTGATCTCATTGGCAGAAACACCAGCACGGTGGAGCTCAGGGTAGACAGCAAGTCCGCTCTAGCCCTGGCAAAGAACCCCGTTTTTCATGAACGGAGCAAGCACATCCGGGTGAGATATCATTTCATCCGAAGCTGTCTGGAGGAAGGAAGCATCAAGGCAAGCTACATCAACACCAAGGACCAGCTTGCGGACCTGCTCACCAAGCCCCTTGGGAGGATCAAGTTTCTTGAGCTACGCTCCAGGACCGGGATGGTCCAACTTTCCCACAAGACGACAGACAAGACTTAGGGGGAGAATGATGGAATAAGTCTTGGTCATTTGTGGGCAGCTTTTGACTAGCCATTTGGGCAGCTTTTAGGCAGCTTTTGACTAGCTTTTGGGCAGCCTTTAGGGCAGCTTTTAGGCAGCTTTTGACTAGCTTTTGGGCAGCCTTTAGGGCAGCCTTTAGACTAGTATTAGTGTATGCTGCGCCAGCAGCTATAAATATGGCACTTGCCCAACCCCTTAGGGTGGCAATAGCACTTGTATGAGCAATAAAATTCAGAAAATTGCCCCAATACAGTGTGTCATTCTCTCTCTCGATGATAGTAAGAATAGTGCTACTAACAAGATTCAACTACCTACAGTGCACACAATAACAAAAAGGTGAATGTGCACTGTACATTAATCGTTATTATATTATATATACAACTCCTGAACTCGTCTCCTTTGTTCGTCCTTCATAGACAAAAAGTTAGTACATGTGTATCTAGGCATACATCATATAACCTGCTTCTATCTTTTATATTGTACCAATGTACCTCATTATATTTATATGTAGAAAGAGAACCTTGTTATATGTCCAACTGTCCAAGTGACAAAGAATCGAAAGAATTCTATGTTAATTATTTCCTTTACTCTCCAAGTCTGATCATTCTTCTTTATATCGCATTTAATCAGTCTTTTTTTCTTCAATTGAGTTAACTAAACTACTGTCAAATTTTGTGCATAGTTCCCTAAGCCCTTCCCAATTGTTGCCATCTCCAATTTGGGCATTTTCTGGTATACAATTCATTCTTGTTAAATAGAATGTACACAGATATGTGGTACTATAGGAGCCTTTATTTTATTTGGGGGTGGTGGGGAATGCAATGGTTAAAAATGTGTTCTCCTATATTTCATTGATATGTTGTGACCGTTGGTTGGGTAAGGATCCAAGGACCGAGGGTAGGTAGGGTGCTTGCCCTCATCTAGCCATTGACAGGGATCTTCCCAGACGTGATAGAGGGGGTCTGCCTTTTAGAAGTGGAGGGAGACTGCATAATTTCTTTGTTTATTCATTGCTTAATCATATCGAGTACAATGTCCCTTTTATAGGGTTGGCTAGACTTAGACCCTTAAGAAACCTATTCCTATATTAAGGAAACTAATTTCTAATACATAGGAAACTTATCCCTAATACATGGAATAAGTCAAAGGAAACTAATTATTCTAATCCTAATCCGCGATATGCTGCCAACTAGGTCCGGTTAGGCGTGGCTGCACATGTGCATGTGCCAAGCCACTAACATTGTTGCTGTGTGCATTCTTGCTGCCATGCACCATTTCCTAGCTATTGCTTGTCACGCCATAACAGATAGAACATTCTTCTATAGTTCCATGTATTATGTGTCCCTTGCATAGGGGACTCAGCCTATGTGATCTCATAGAAATTTGGGTTCTTGCTGTTATTATGAACCTGTGGACCAATTATATGTAGACCCTGAACTTTTTTAATTTGATTTGTCAAAGGAATTTATTTTGCCCTTCAATTGTCCCTGTGGACTAATTTATCTGTGGAACCTACACAGTTTTTTACATCCTTTGCATGATATACTAAATTTGAGTGTGGAAAATGTCAATAGAAACAAGGTTGCAAATAAAGTTTCACGATATAGCGTAATATATCGGCAGATAAACGTTAAAAAGGCCATGATTACAAAGATCGTTTCCGCAAAGCGCACATAATACATCTACACTATATAAGACTTTTTATCAATAGTAAGAGTGTAAAACTGACTTGAGCAGATAATTACGAAATAGGCAAATACGGTCTTTTAAGTTCAACATGATACCATCACAAATACATATAAACACAGTAAAGTAGTTCTAAGAGAGCAACTGAGCACCCACTAAGTACTTAAGTTATAATTGACAAACATTAAACATCCGATTTGCCACCTTCAGATTCAGGATATGAAATCCCTGACTTAGCCATCTCAATAACTTCATGGTCTTCTTGATCTCCACAGGATCCCTTTTGTGGTCTTGTTTCTTTTCAAGGAGCCTTGAATTGAACTTAAGAAACACAAGATCACTCAGCCTTCCATGGAGCAAGATTCCAGTGGGAACTAAGAGAAGTGACTGACATCTGCGATATATCGTGCATGGAGCCACACGATATTATCGCCAATAAACATGATAAATCGACAAAAGTTGCCAATTACGATATTTATATGAATTTAGTGCCAGGCCTAGATTTGACAATTTAATGCCATATTGCCGCTATTTGTAACCTTGTTCTCGAATGTACCTGTATTGCACCTGTTCTTTTGGCTATACTGTTTTGCACCTTGCAATGTTGGGGGAATGTAGTTGGTACCTTTAGCTGTAGAATCTACAAGTGTCAAGTGTGGTTTGTTGAAGTATCACTGCTGTTTTTTAGCAATGATGAATAAAATGAACCATTTGATGATGCAGGAAGGTCATACGGCCATTGCATGGACTGCGAGTAAAAACCATTCATGAAACACAACTTACTGTACTTGAAGAGAAGATACGGTGTGGATTCACTGGGGTCTGCGGTGTGATTGTGGAGAAGGTACGCATCTTTTATCTGTTGCGCACTTGCATTTTACTCTTTTGTTATTGCTTTAATGTTAGTGGAATTAGGAACTTCATAATCCAAACCTTCTGTCTTTTGGTCTGATGAATAACCTCATTTATTTTTGTTATATGGTCACCTTAATTACTTTCCTATGACGTCATTTTTGGTGCACCTAATAGGTATATTGCAATTGTAGGTAGAAGAAGGCTCTTCTGCTGAACGTTGTAAGATAGAGGTAGGGGATATCATCACCCATGTTGATGGCATACATTTTTCCAGCGCCGCCGAGGTATGTGTCTTTCGAAACTTCTGATTATTTTGAGCATGAACTTAATGGATACTTAAAGCTTATATTCAAGATTCCAAAAACGCATTCCTTTACACTATGCACTGTGAAAGCTCAAATTCATGTACAAGAAGCTGTCGCTGGTTACTATTGCAAACTAGTGATTCAAAATTAATTTAAGACCTGGTGGTCACTACAGAGCTTGAACTAAAGTCTACAGAGGGCCAAATTGCCAATATAATGGAATATGTACCAAGTGATCTTTACAAGAGGCAAATAGTAGCATTTCATTAGAAACCAAGTGATAAAATCTTGGTGGCCATTTTTGGCCCTAAGGAAGCTCCATCACTGCTGGTGATTTTCTAATTTTTGTATCCACTGGAATCTCTAGAAACTGCTGGTAACCAGGTGGGAATTAAAACCTTAGTCTGAAGACAATTTATGAATGACATATTGACATCTATCTGTTCTACTAGTTGGGTGGCATACTGCTGGATATATGTGGTAAACATATGCTGGACAAACAAAAGATGAACCTATTGGAGGACCCCAACCAGATGGCAGCAGCGTTAGCTTTCAAGGTTTGGTGTAAATAAGCACGTTAGGTTTTTATTATGACTCAGTTGTGTTCTAATTGCAGTTTGTTGCTTTGCTCGTTTACACAATCCAGTTTGCTGTGACAAAAGCAACAGGCGGCAAATGTGAAACCGAAACAAGAACGATCATAATTGACAAGTATACTCCTAATGGAATTAACAGGTAATTTTGTATAAAGTGGAAACCATGCATATTTCCTGAGCAATGATGTCATGATTTCACTTTTTTTTCCCCTCAGATGGCCGCTTCCCAAGCCAATTATTGTTCGGAATTACATTGGTGACCGTCTTTTCACTGTGGAGTGGTTCACAGACCCCAAAAATGTTTAAGAGATGCTCTCCGGACAAACTGGATGTCCAAGTATTTCCAAAATATTTACAGGATTTCCAGACACACTGGATGTCGAAGTACATGGGTGCTGACTTTGAATTGTTAATGTTCAGTTTTTCAGCTTTGCGTGTTGCTATGGCAGATTAGGAACAAGGTGGCCATTGAGAAGCTTTTCCCTAAGCAGCCGGTTGATGTACGGTACAAATCTCTCTTACATGCAGCGTTGGCGCGTGCTACTTAAGGCTAACGTCCAGCCCAAGGTTGACACGGTGATAGCAAGATGAAGACGGTGGCTTGGAGACTCTAGGCACAAGGAAGAAAACTAGATTTCTATTTTTGTAATCGCAAAACAGCAGCTTGTTAGCGCCGTGGATTCTCGGTCTTCCTTTTGGTTGTGTGTGCTTGGTTTGAACTTGTATCGTGGAAGATGTAATAAACCTTTATTTGATGTCTTCTGTTTTTTTTTCAAGGATTGTAAGTTGGTAAACAAGTTAGTCATTTTCTTTTGGATAGATGTAGCTAACTTTATTTATAGCTCTTGAACGGAATACTGTTGCGATGAGATCTTGTCTAACACTTTTCGCTCGCTCGCTCTCTCTCTCTCTCTCAACGAGGCTTTGCACTGTATCATTCATGCATCAAAAAGCTTTATATGCTAACTGCAAAATGCCTTTAAAATTGATTTCAGTATAATGCATCAAAAAGCTCTATGGTAATTGCAAGACTTAAATTGTGATCAGTTGGATTCTGAGCAGATTAAGCGGAGAAGTGAAAGTGGTATTAAGTTGAGAAAGTGATCAGTATTTTTTTTTTTTTTTTTTTTGACTTGTGGAAGTTGATGTTGTTGGTATCAAAAGCTTAATGTTTTCATTATGATGTAAAGTTATCTTTTATTGTGGGGGTAGATGATGCCGATGAGAAGGGATAAAAAGTTGGGGAGTCCTCTACGTAGGTTATCATATAAAGATAAATAACTAATACTCGGGCAATGAGCCATAATTTCAGTATCAATCATAGTATGTAATCGGTTAGAAAAGGTTGTCCTATGAAAGTATTGTGATCTTCACATGGTGGTTAGCTAGTAACTAGGACGCCAAATCTGGGAATGCCAGAAACCCTAGAGAGACAGTGACAGATGGAAACCCAGCATAGTACTGAGGTTCTCCATACGGCGTTATATGTGAAGCCAGGGAAGTACTGCCACCATATGGTGGAGTACAACTGTTAGCTACGAGTGGGATGGCCCTGGGAGGATCCCCCACTCGAGTAACAGGGTGAAGATCACAATTACCAGATTAATGATAAACATTCTGGGGCCTCTCTTGAGGAAGTCACTGTGGGTAAAGTGATACAAACCTGCACAGGGTCTAAAATCATGAATCCATGTCTGTCTCCTGGATTGGAGGCTACGAAAGCTAATTCTGCCTCATATATGAGTGTTAGTAGTCTTTTTAATTAAAAGATGGAACTCTTAAAGAAAATCAAAACCTATTTTAATAAAAATCTGAATTTGAGAAGTGAGCTCAATTGGAAAAAGAAGAGAAAAATTCATGTATTGCATTCATTACTAATTGCTTAGAAGGTGAGCAATATGGATCTGCCCTTGCTTAGTACTCTGTACTCACTTTTGCTTAAATCTCCCCTTGCTTAGAAGGTGAGCAATATGGATCTACCGCTGAGGCCTGGGGCGAGGACGATTCGCAGGACCAGGGCCTTTTGGCGGACGACTACGACTACTATCAGGAGCAATAGGAGACCTAGGAAACCGTCACCAGATGTTAGGCGGTCTTCGGGGTAATTAGAGTTGTAATATATTTTTGTTGTACTTGGATCCAACGTATAAGTATTGTATTGGACATATATCCTGGTGTGGCTTTTCGAATGTGATATATATTCATTCAGTCTCTAATTATTGTTCTGTTGCAACACTCTCAATACGGCATAGTAGCTGATAAAGTATCGGGTCGCCCAATATTTTATTAGTCACTATGCTGAGATTCGTGTAATTAACATAGGATAATGAACGATTAGTTGTTAATTACCCTGGGCTAATTATACGGGTCGTCACAGTTAGCCGGTGGACGGGGGTGGAGCCAGCCTAGGGTCATGCCTCTAACCAGGCCACACCTTTTTTAGTCAATATATAATTTTTACTAATTTTTAACATATTTTACATAGGCTTTTTATGACAGGCCTCGGGCCAAGGCCTTGGTCCGGGTGGGCCAAGGCCTGCCTCCGCCTCTACCAGTGGGCGAAGCAGGAGGTCGGCGAGTTCCTCACCGACCGGCGATGGGGATGACATCACGATGGGTTGGGGTGACAACACTGCTAATGCACCAGCTTCATTTTATTGAAGCTGAGTCCGTCATTGTTTTTGGCTCAGTACATTTGACTAGAATCAAAATGACTTTCCGTCATTGTGATGAAGATGGAAAGCGTATATTCCTGAAGTGAAAAGAAACGAGACGATGTCAGAGGAGCATGATGCTTGACAATATAGGAGTGAAGCTTCTTTAGTGTGGCTCACCACCACTAGTCCTAAAGCGAGTATGGAAGCTACCGTAGGAAATACAGCTGAAAATCCAAAATTTCCTTTGGGTTTGGTGGTCGTGCAAGAACAAGGTTGTCAATGGCGAGGGATCTCTCTCTCTCTCTCTCTCTCTCTCTCTCTCTCTCTCTCTCTCTCTCAACGAGGCTTTGCACTTGGTGGCAAGCCGGTTTTTTTTTTCGGACCTTTGTCACCGTCAAACCATCGCGAAGGCAAGCAAGCAAGCGGCAAGAAAGAAACCATTGGAGGGGTAATCTTTGAAGCTGAACACTAATGGTTCCTTCCATGTGCAATATGGCTCAGGTGGATGGGGAGCGATTCGGAGAAATGGTAACCTCCCTGGCCTATCTGATGCCCATGACGCTAAAATACCGTGCACAATATAGGCTTATTACCGTGGAGACGGATGCTTCCGATCTCTGTGAAGCGCTTAATGCTGAATAACCGGAGGACATGCCGATTGGTTCTTTGATTCGAGATGTTAGAAACCTCCTGTTCTTTGATTTTGTTGCTTCTTAAGTGCTATGTCACCTCACAAGCTTTCCAAGTTCGGAGCGTATATGGAGATTTCAAGCGAGCAAGTTGGCTTGAGAATGCTCCAAAGTATGCCAGGTTAGTCCCACCGGTTTCTGTTTCTAATTCACGTGTGAACTAAATTTAAGTCCTATTTGTTTCAGCGGGAGATTATAGAAAGCAGTTTTTAAAAGCTGAAAGGTCAACAAACAGAAAGCTTTCAATATGGATTGTAATAACCTAAAAACCAAATTGTAGCAATCCCACAATCCACTCTGGAGAAGCTTTTCTCAGCTTTTTTTTTTTTACAAAAGACCACAATACCCATCCAACTTTAATAAAAATTACCCACCATTGCCCCCCCCCCTCACACTGTTCACACAGACTTTTTAACCTATAATCAAGGGTACCACAGACTTTTGCCAAGCAGAAATAGCAATCCAAACACACAATAATCTGGGTTGCCAAACAGCCATCAGATTTTCAACCTCCAGCTTTAAACAATCCCGCTTTTACAATCTAGATTTTAAAAGCTACTTTCTACAATCCCCAACCGAAACAAACAAAGCCTTAATTAAGTTCATAATTTTTTTTTTTTAAAAAAAAAGCAGTTTTCAATTAATATTTGTCCAACAACTATACTATTTATTATACTTCACTAAAAGCAAAACAATATGCCAATGCCGTCAAATTTACCATTACTATTCCACATCTAGCTTTTTAACATGCTTAGGAGGTACCAAAATGTATCGACAGTTTAAAGAGTCAAGAAACCAACAGGTACAAAAGTTTAATGATAATTTAGTGGTACCTCCAAAGGATGACTAAAATTCTCACTCACTCTATTATGCATGCTTTAAAATATTGCTTCTTTTCAGATGCACAATAACACATAGGAATACTTCTAGGTAAAACAATCATACCGCATCAGCTAATCCACGAAAGAAACCCCTTAAGCAAAACCTCCACAACAAACAACTGTTCACTACATCTCACAATGCTACACAGATCAATCATCACGTGATTCAGCAAACTTCCCACTAACACAAGTAGGAAAATACAACAGAAAGGCTAAATCTACACTGTTTGCAAAAATAGTGGGCAAAAACATCTTTCAGAACCACAGCGTAGCTACTGCTAACGCAAGAGTTAATTCTCAAATACACATGTTTTCTTAAATCAATTTAGTGGCCAAACATTAAACTGACAATAGATACTTCAACTCAGTAAGAGTTAACAAATCTCTCAAGGGTCCCATCGTGCTGATAGACAGGAATGACCAGGCATATTTACAAACCCTACACACGACTGCTGAACTTCACTCTTCCACATGACCTTGTGTAGACCCGTAACGACGTATGTGATCCAATTATCTGGGAAATATAAAACAAAAGCAGCGGCACATTCATCATAAGACATATGGAGGAATAGTGTCTGACAAAATCTGGAACATTCTATCCCAAGATAAAGAGTCATTAATGTTCAAGGACCCTAGGAAGATGCATTACACTACTATGCCCAGTCCATGAGACAAACCATAAGCATACAAAAGTCAAGTATAATGCAGCCCACGAGCAACTACAGCACCTACAGAGCCAGTCAGCCAGGACGAAGTCTGACAAGTGTATGATCCATGATGACATTATGTGTAACCCTTTCCAGATTACAGGAGGATGTTTAATATCGATGCTCACATGCATTAACAATTTGATATAGGAAGAAGAATGAAAATGGAAGAAAGCTCAGAAAGTTTTTGACCAATCTTGCACATTTTAATACTAAATCGACAGAACATGACATTTTTATACTCCATATTTGATGCATTTTAAAATTTTCAGGTTCTTATATTTTTAATTTTGTAAATTATTTAATGTCATCTATGTATTACAAGGCAATTGGTCAGCACATTATGACATCAAGTGGACGCCAAGCCATTAATTTAAATGGAGAACAAAACTGAGGTAAAGTGATTGGTTCACCAAATTGCCAGAGATAAGATCATCACGTTATTCATAGCCAGAGATGTAACACTCCAAAATCTGGCACGCTCCTATTCTCATCCCATGAGGCCAGATTGCCAATGCGTCTTGGGTAAGGGCCATCTGTCATTGAACAATCTTTATAGCAAACATTCACCAAAGGTTTTCAACAAAATAGTAGTGTGTCAGGAAAAACCTGCTTTGGTTACTCAAGTCAGTCAGCTCAGCATTGATAGTTGCAATGAACTTAAGACCATCACTGGGCCTTTGAACAGACACCTACGCTCCATATGTGAAGGCATGATGCAAATAATAATTAATGGAATCATGAATACGAACCGACTCATGACAACTCCATAATACAAGAAATGCAACTAACCTCGAGGCGTTTTCAATTGCCATGTTTCAAAGTGTCATCTGCCTTGTCTAAAACCAACTCATGGAACTGGCAATGGTAGGTATACATATATAAATTGTATGGTAGTAATATTAAGGATGTCATAAATTGCATGGCAGTAATATTAAGGATGTCTCCAGAAAAGTACACTTTAGAAAAAATCAGTAACAATAATGATTCTCCTTTTATTGGTTGAATGGGACAATCTTGCCAGTAATTCCTGAATCAGCGTCCTAACCCAGGATAAGTATCCAACACTAGTGTCTTTTAGCCAATACGGTGACATTATCCAATGCACAGTAATCTATTAGATCGCGTCCTTAGACACCGCGATGCAACCATATCCCACCTTAACTGGGTATGTATAGTACACTACTGACTAAACAGGGTTCAAGAAAACGAATACTGGCAAAAAAACAAGCAGTAACCGGATAGTTACAACTGATTTTCTGAACCCTCATCCATCCCTGACCCCATAATTTCAACCATTTTTTTTTAAAAAAAAATAACCCATGTGTCAGCCTCAACTTCATGTTTGCAACGCTTTGCTGCCAAACCTGTTGACCCAATAATGGCAAACACCAGACAAGAATCCAGAATGAACCCCAAGTCTACAATCCATCCAAATGCACCTTGAATGATCTTCAAATATTATAATAGGACTAGTTACTCGATGTGACATATTCCCCACATTTCGCAATCAATAAACACATTAAACTTCAAAAAACATGATTACTTGAAGAGTTCAAAATTAAAAATTTTAAATAACTGTTGTTTGCTACAGACATTATTGTACAACAGAGTTTGCTATGTGCATGAAAAACAGAGGTTATCAAAGGTGCTTTTCTTACCACTCAGTTTAGAATATTATTACAAGAAACACGACTGCTAAAAATAAATGAGCAAGCAGCACATAGCAGTTTTCAAAATAGCAGGGGTTCGCCTGAAAATTTTTACTAAATACTAAAATGCAATAGTTTGTAGACAACCAACAAACCACAAAAATGTATGTGAGTCCGATTTCACAGAACGAATTCACACAAAAGGGATCTCCTTGAATAAAATTTTTGAATAGAAACAAAACCTGTTGTGCATCGAACAGAGAAACTCCACCAAGCTTTGTAATAAGGTCACCTACAGTAATTCCAGAAACTGCTGCTGGGGATCCATCAATAACCTATGAAGAAAATTGTTGTGATTCAAGTGCTAAAGAGAGGATATAAATGTTTTACGATTAGTTTTGCTAGTTTCCAATCTTAAAATAGCTGCTCCAATTTTTGTTTGTCATTCAAGCAGATGAATATTAAGCATCCTCTTGCAAGGTATCTAAAGCTTACATAGATACCAAGTGAGTCGTGACTGACGTTCAAACAAAAGTTAACATCAACAATTATGAACTAATTAACATTTAAACCACCCATGAAAAATAAATGTACCAATTCAATTACAGAAGGAATCACCGCGCTCGCACTCGAAGCCCTAATCCGCCACCTCAAACTACACCTCAAATCCGCCGAATCAAAGGCAAAGTCGACGTCACCTTTGTCGTTGAGTTCCGCCGCAGCCAGCCCAGCGAGCATCGGATTTCACTGTCACCACAATTGAGTTCACATCATCGAGATCTACCTTGCCCACCGCTTGCCTTAGCGTCACCGCCGCTACAAAGCTCGCCGTCAGCCTTCTCCGTCAACCATCGGTCTTCGAGCGCCACCCAACAAGTTCGCCGCGCTCTCCTCTCAAATCTACTACACCAAACTGCCAAGATCCCCACCGTTCACCATTGCTGGAGTGCACCGCCGCTCGCTACCACCCTTGGTCACCATGAGTCGTCTTCAAAGCCCAATTAGGAGCCTCGTCAGCCACACCAACGCTAAATCAGCCGGTGTCGTGCAGTCAGCAGCCTCATCAGCCACTGCCACCCAGTAAACAAACGCATGGCACGCCCAAACTCTAGTTCAGTTCAATGGACCCGATCTACTGTGAACCGCGTCGCATACGCGTGGACCCCACCAATCAATGAGGTTGTTCCATTGGCCTAGTTCACCGTGGACCGCAACCCAAGCCGTGGACTCGATGATAGAACAGTGGCCCACATGTTGACGGCAGTGCATGGAATAATATTTTATCCCTTCATAAATTTGGTACTTTATTCATCTATGTTACCGATGTGTATGGAATGATATTATAGCTATGTTACCACTGTGTGCACTAGCTTGGTCCTTGACTAGTGCAGTATACACGAGGGTTCGGATTTGCATATTCGAGTCCCAATATAAGGGCAAGGTATATGTCCAGCCATATTGAGGCCGTATATGTATCAAATACTGAGACGTTGATTTTCCAAATTATATATCCAACATAATGCCATCATGTTCAAATGTTTTTGTAGATGAAGAATGATTGTAAATCCAAGAATCGCAGTGGTATACATCAATTCCCACCACCACCACCCCCCCTCCCCCACAAAATAAACAATGAGCTAGCTAGTACAACTGTCTCAAAATAATAGTAAAACTAATGAAAACAATGATTAAAAAAGCGCTTCAAACAATAGCAAACCAGAAAAAAAAGAAATATATGTTGCATAAGACAACCCACTGGATACTTAACGAGCAACATACATGATAGTAATGCAAAAAAAAAAAATATAGATGGAAAATAATACAAAAAAAAAAATCTGTGATGAGTGGAAACTTACCCCCTCTACATAACTACCATGTGTATGTGGGAAGCTGTTTTGTATTTCTTCCCATATACCCAATTTTACATTTTGGAGTACTCTGGTCCTCAGACCAAGCCAAGGCTGTACGACTCTCCTGCATACAGCACATAATTTAAGAGTATAAACGAAAAGTGTAAATTGGAAATGTGGACTTCAATAAAAACAAGGTAGCAACAAAAATCACATGCAACTATGCAATGCAGCCTAGCTGTTCTTGAGGAGGATCCCTACGTAAACTAGTTTTGGACCAATTGCTCCATCTCACAATATAAGTCCAAAGCCCACCATGCACACAAACCAAGGAGGCATCAAATTTAAGAAAAAGTTAATGTCATTGAATCATGTATGCCTCTAGAATACGCACAGTAATTGGACCCTGACTGCCTCAAAGCAGTAGTTTCATTAGATTATGATGAGCAGCTACTGTTATGTGTTGTGGCCTGTGGGAATGTAACAAGTTAGTATTTCTTTTTTAGAGGAAAGTTATTGTCTTGTTGGTAAAGCCTCAAATTGAATGTTCCCCTCATAACTTCGATGATTGAAGAGTTGCCGACTTGATGTGCATTGGTGATAATTATGAGCAAAAAATAAACCGATTTCTTAATTCCAAGAGCACAATCGCGTGCTTTCAATGGCAACCAGTTTAGTGGACGGAGGGAGTACATTGTGCCCGCATAGAAGGTAGAACTTTTTCTTGGATTCACCACTGGTATCCAGGCAACAGTACAATACCGATTGTGCAGGTAGTGTAAGGACCTAATTGTTAACAAGAAAGCAGCATTCCAAATGCCAAGTGAGTACGAAAGTAACTGCCGTTAAAAAATTCTACATTACAACACCACAGATGCTTCACATGACAACAAAATTCATTTCCTGAAGTAGACTATCAAGACAAAACAGTTTTGACTTTCAACAATGTCTCTGTCCTAAGCAGACTTGGCAAGAATAGATGAAACAGCTCCAAGCGACAATACTAAAAAAACAGCTGGAACTTTTTCAGCAATGGCAGATCGACTAGAGAATAGTGGTAGTAGCAGCAGTAGTACTACTTCCTGTTCGTGCAACCTCGGTAGATCGACTAGAGAATAGTGGTCTCAGTAAGTTCTAGGGTTGGTTAGCCGTTGGCCATGCCGTCTCGGTAGAACCCGTCATCATCGACCGATCTTGATGTCCAACATCGAAATCAAAGAGTAGAATGCGAAAACCAAGTAGATCGGGTAGTATCTGTTCTTACCACCATTAGAGGAGAGGAAGAGGGATTTGGCAGTAGGGAGGAAGTAGAGGGAGGAGAGGATTAGTAGAGAGGAGGGGTAGAGAAGAGGGGAGGGGAAAGCAAGGGAACCCGCGTGGGAGGGCTGCGGTGGCACGTTGCCCCGACCGGCGGCGGCGAGTCGACCAGCGGCGGTCGTCCGGGGCAGGGCAACGAGGAGAGGGCTCAGTCGCCTGGGGGGGCGTAGCGGCAGCCAGAGCAGCGCTGAGGGGAACCGCCTGAGAGGAGGAAGAACCGAGGCCAGGCCAGAGGAAAGAAAAAAGGAGAAGGGAGTGAAGAAAAAAAAGAGAAGAGGAAAAGAAAAGGAGGGATATTAGGAAAAATAGGTTATTGCTGTTCTTCGTACTTTTCACGTAGGTTAAATCACCGTAAAATTTGATCGAAGGAAAATTTTATTTAAATTCTAAAAACCGCGATAGTTAGCTGATAGCTGTGTAAATGTTATTATTGTTGCCAAATTAAACTGTGGTATAGATTGTTGGTAAAATATTAAAATTATGGGTTAAGCTAGTGGGTTTTAGTTAAAAGGGTGGCTTAGATCTATTCCGTAGATTTAATACTTTGAAATTTGTCAGGACTCGACCCGAACCAGTCACTTATCCCTACTTTCAAGGAACAGACAAGTTATACTTCAGGCAAGCATTCTTGGGAAATCTTTCATTAAATGCTTTCAATGAATTTCAAAATTATCACAGTACCATTCATGCATTGGAAAACATATATGTAAATTAAAAATATCAATTTGAGGTTTGGAAGAAAATGGTTATGGAATCTTTGTGTTGAAAAGGAGAAAAGTTGAGAAGTTGTTTGGTGTAGGGAGTGTGTTGGCAAGGTCAGCTGATGGAGCAGCTGGCTTGTGCTTATTTTCTTTATTACTGTATTGAGTTAGTATGATGGGTAGAGGACGCCGATGAGAATGTGAAAAAGGCCAGGAGTCCTCTACATAAGATATCATATAAGGTTAACCAACTAATACTTGGGCAATGAGCCGTAGCTCAGTAACAGCCATAGCGTGTGCAAAGTCAGAATAGATTGTCCTATGAGAGTATTGTGATCTTCACAATGGTGGTTAGGTAGCTACTAGGAGCACAAAATCCGGGTTACCGGAAGACCTGGAGAGACCGTGCGAAATGGAAACTAAGTCGTGGACTGTAGTTGCCCATAATGGCGCTATATTTGAAGCCAGGGAAGTACTGCCACAGTAGGTTGGAGTACAAATGTTAGCTGCGAGTTGAGTGGGATGGCCTTGAGAGGATCCCCCACTCGAGTAACAGGATGAAGATCACAATTACTGGATTAGTGATAAACAGTCTGGAGCCTCTCTTTGGAGGTCGCTATGGGTAAAGTGATACAAACCCGTGTAGGGTCTAAAATCATGAATCCATGCCCGTCTCCTGGATTGGAGGCTACGGAAGCTAAGTCTGCATCATATACGGGTGTTAGTAGTCTTTTAAATTAAAATGTACAATTCTTAAAGAAATTAAAAACCTATTTCCGATAAAAATCAGATTTTGGGGAGGAAGTGAGTTGGATTTGGAAAAAGGGAGGAAAAACTTATGTATTGCATTCTATACTATTACTTGCTGAGTACTCTGTACTCACTCTTGCTTAAATCTCCGCTTGCTTAGAAGATGAGCTGTATGGATCAACCGCCGAGGCCTAGAGCGAGGGTGATTTGCAGGAACAGGGTCTATCGGCGGACGGCGACTACCAGAACGTCTACAACTACTTTCAGGAGTAATAGGGTTCATAGGAGATCGTCGCCTGATAATAGGCGGTTTGCAGGGTATCAAGAGTTGTAATGTATTTTGGTTGTATATGGACTTTAGATGTAAATTATCGTACTGAACTCATAGCCTGGTGTGGCTTTTGGACTCTAATATATGTTCATCCAGTCTCTAATTATTGTTCTGCTGCAGCATTCTGAAGACAGCCTAGTAGTTGACAAAATACCAGTACTCACGTTATTTTGTTGGCCACCATGCTGAGATTCACGTAATTAACGTAGGGTGATGACCCAGTGGTCGTTAATTACCCTAAGATAATTATACGGGTCGCCACAATAGCATCACAAGATGTCTAGAGCTTGACCAACAATATATGCCATGCATCAATCTGGCATACCAAGCAACCGGGTGGATAGCTTTGTCACCTCAAAAGAGTCCTGATTAATCACTAAGCATGAAGAGAGCTTCAAGCAGCACATATGGTATGATGCTTCCAACAAAAGGAACCAATAAAATGAAAGAATGGATCAGATGATTATGATGTGACTACAGCAATTATGGATAACATCCAAAATGCTATAAGCTCGAGCAGTGGCCCCATTCTTCCCCTGCCCAACCACAGCCCACAGCCCACCCCAACCAGGGTAGCCTGACCTCTAGAATACGCACAGTAATTGGACCCTGACTGAATCAAAGCAGTAGTTTCATTAGATTATGATGAGCAGCTACTGTCATGTGTTGTGGCCTGTGGGAATGTAACAATTAGTATTTCTTTTTTAGAGGAAAGTTATTGTCTTGTTGGTAAAGCCTCAAATTGAAAGTTCCCGTCATAACTTCGATGATTGAAGAGATGCCGACTTGATGTGCATTGGCGATAATTATGAGCAAAAAATAAACCGATTTCTTAACTCCAAGAGCATTATCGCGTGCTTTCAATGGCAACAAGTTTAGTGGACGGAGGGACTACATTGTGCCCGCATAGAAGGAAGAACTTTTTCTTGGATTCACCAGTCACCACTGGAATCCAGGCAACAGTACAATATCGATTGTGCAGCTGGTGTAAGGACCTAATTGTTAACAAGAAAGCAGCGTTCCAAATGCCAAGTGATTACAAAAGTAACTGCCATTAAACAATTCTACATGACAACAAAATTCATTTCTTGAAGTAGACTATCAAGACAAAACAGTTTTGACTTTCAACAATGTCTCTGTCCTAAGCAGATTGGGCAAGAATAGATGAAACAGCTCCAAGCAACAATACTAAAAAAACAGTTGGAACTTTTTCAGCAATGGCGGATATGACATTCATTGTCCGAATTCAAAATCGTAGGAAAAAATCGTACTTAAACAACAATGCAGCCTGGGAAGACAATTTACTCTAGTTTTGATTTAAATAAAATGAGCATGTTCACAGCTGAACTCTTCTATATATATATATTCTTTCAATGTTGAAAGCAGTATAAAATAACATTCCAAATTGCTTAATCAATGTATGAGCTCATCTTGGCATGCTACATTTGGGTTGTCCTAGATATTCAGCCAATAACTAATAAATCTAAGAACTCACTAAATATTTCACGAATGCCATGTTATTTCCTTCCTGGTTATAGCTCATCAGAACAAAGCTCATATTAAAAGAATTGACCAGAAAATGAAGGTCAGTTTGTCCAACATTACGTTGACCACACACACTTGCAAGCCAAACAAGTGTGGCATTAAAGATTTCCATTTTCCCCATATTATGGATATGGATCCAAGGGCATGAGATGCATTGTCCAATATAAACCAGCCGCATGCTAATATAGTCACATTGTGAGATATCTATTTTCGGTATACTTGTGATATGTTATATCATATAATATAATGGCAAATACCTTTGTGATCATGCAAGTGGAGGTCATGAGTTCTTGGCAGTCCAGTTTGCTAGCATTATACAGGAGTGTCCCAGCTGTAGCCATTAGTTCTCCTAATTCAAAACCACGTCCAATGGCTACCACTTTACTTCGAGAGAATTGAAAATTAGCATGCATGTGATCACGAAGGCTTCTTACGTGCAGATCTGGGAAAGATTCGGTGTTGATGACAGAAATATTATAATGTAAATCAAATTTCCACAATTTTCCTTCAACAAGCTTGCCATTGGGCAGGTGAACCTTAATCTATAGTCATCACGCAACAATTATATCATCTTAAGCCAAAAATATAAAGAAGCAATGAGAGAATAATAGTGACCAGAAGCACTAACCTTCAATTTATCAACTAACTTAGTTTCATCTTTATCGCATCTAACCAAGCTTGCAGAAGTTAGAATGCTCATTTTGGATGCCCTGCATTCTATAATTGTGCTTGTGCATGCAAACAACCTCGTTTCTCCTACGCAGGACCAATATTTTAATTATCAATTGGTGATGATAAAAAATAATCACAAGAGATCCAATAAGGAAAATAATAATAGTATCATTACTCTTAAAAGAAGCAAGTAAAACAACTGACTGAGATACACTTCAAGCAACTAACATAATTTTGGGATGTTCTTCACTGTTACCATCGAAGTTCTCAAAATGATCTTCAAAAGTATTCACCAAACGCATTCCATCTAGTCAAAGAAACATGGCATACCACAATTTTAAGTGCCCAAATAAAGTTCTAGAAAAAAGTGAAAAGAACAAACGGAGAGAAAAAGAATCAGACAATGGAAATCAAAAACTCACGAGATAAAACTGTTGGCATAGGATAAGAACGGGGAATTAGACTCCTGCAGAACATGAGCGAGAGGTCTAGTGCAATAGGAATGAAAGGATTAGCCATGAATTTCATGTGCACTTATAGGATGACAGGTGCTAAAATAAAACTGACCATCTACTTTGGACAGCGAATCTGCAAATGATAAGCCATGAATAGCATTAAATACTACATTGTAAGTACTTGCACTATAATCCACAATTCATTGGACACCTGAAAAGTGATAGCACTTTGTTCGTCTTCTGGCACAGAGTTAGAATGTGTGAGACTTCTGCTTCTTACTTGTGCTTGCTCCTCCTCCTACGCTTCCACATCTTCTATTCTTTCTCAACATCTTCCAAATCCTATAGCAAAATAAAGTCCAAATCATGGCATTTATTAAGTACAGATCATCGTTATTGTTGTGGCTACACACCAAACATCGTCAGAGGATGGTCCCCGAACCGAATTCCCCGTGCAGGGGAAAGGAGTGAACGGGACCCGTGGGTCGAAGGGGTGAAAGTGCATCTAGGCCCCTCAAATTATTTTGGTGATTAATGATGACACAATTAAAGAGATCTAATGCTTCAATGAAGATTAATGCAGATATCGAGATCATATCAAGTTGGAATGAGATTGGATGCTCACACAACCTCTCAAAATTAGAAAAGACGGCATCAAGACAAGAATTGTAATTTTCATTTTATTTGAGTCTTAAGGATAGCCGTACTATTAAGAGGATACGACGAGAAATCGCCTCTAAGATGTGCATGTGCTCAAGGTCAAGTCTTGCATCTCAAACTAGCACTCAACCATTCAGTTTACAAAAGTTTAAAATTCCCACCGAGTCAGGTAACCCGGAGTCTCCGGTCAATTTGTCCGGACTGTCCGGGTTGGACCCCTCGGCCATTTTGGATTCTAGTTTGTCCGGAGTATCCGGACATTTTGTCCGGATAACCCGGAGTCTCCAGGTTAATTGTCCTGACACTCCGGCCTGTACAAAAACGAGAGTAACGGCTAGTTTTTGAATTGACTATTTAAAGCCTCCACTCTCTCCCAACGGCTAGAATCTCTATTGAGCTCATTCATAGCAGCATTCAAGCCATTCCTAACCATCTCTAAGCATTCAATAGAGCCCCCACTTCCTCCCACCATTTGATTTGGTAGTTGATCCATTTTGGTGAGGAGAGGAAGAAGTAAAGTGCTAGGTGCATTCATTTCGAGTTGTTGAGCACTAGTTCATCCTCCAAGCGATCTTCCGTGGTGTTTTTACTCTTGGAGGTTGAAGGTCTCCTAGACGGCTAGGAGTCACCGGGAGCTACCAACGAGTGTGGTGAGCCCCGGTCGTTTTTGAAGGCGAGTCTCGTCTCCGAAAGGGAAGAGACAAGAAGTGAAACCGGCGAGTGCATTTGTGCAACACCGGGAGGAAAGCGGGTTGAAAAAGACCCCGGCTCAAGTGCGACCGAGCCACCTCAACGGAGACGTAGGATTCCCTTCAAGAATCCGAACTTCGGTGAAAAATCGCGTCTCCAACTTCCTTTATTCTCTAGCTCTCTTTGTGTGAATTCTCTCTTGTTAAAGTTTAGATCTAGCTTAGTTTACTTCACTTTTCTAGATCCTAAATTGCTAGACTTGCTAGATTGTTTTTACTCCTCTTTATTCTAGCTCATAGTTACTCGTTTGAGGAGTCTTTATTTCCTTCCGAGCCAGCCAGTCCGGACTATCCGGAGTATCCGGACCACATACCCGGACACTCCGGGTTGACCAGCTCGGGAGCGTTTTATCCCGCTGCGATTTTTTTTAATACGCCTATTCACCCCCCCCTCTAGGCGACATATTTGGTCCTTTCAAGGGGGTACACCCAAAGCCCCGGTCTACGAGGGGAGTGCCCAGAGACCCAAAGATGCTTAGTGGAGGCGATTAAGGAGGAGTTAGGCAACACTTGTAGGGTAACATGATTGCATTATTTCTACAAAAAAATCCTCATTACATCACTAAGCCAGGGTCATTTTATTATGGGTGTAAATGAGTCGGGTATGGGCAGGTAGTAGGTCATCCCATACCCTATCCTATTATTTTTTCTCCGGGTACAGGCACGGGTAGTAAAAATCGGGTAAGGTACGGGTAACAGGTAGCATTTTCTACGAACGGGTAGAAATCGGGTTTCAGATAATGTGCAGACGGGTATAATACAGACAATGGGTACTTCATCGGGAAGTGCACGAAATACCTAGGATCAAAACATGCGATGAAAACAATCCAACCATCACACTAGTACATCACATAATACAATAGATAATGCCGTATAGTCTAATAAACATACATAGTCCAATAAAGAGTTTAAATAGTACATAATCAAACACATGAAGTTCAATAAACATACAAAATCCAATACATAAAGTGAAATTCACACACATAGTTCAACACATATAGCTCGGAGGTGTAGGTCACCGAAGCCGGAGGAGAGCTGGGAGGTGTAAGCCACCAACATTAGCAGCAAAAGAATGCATCTTCTCTCCATCTAAAAGGACCTTATCCACTCAGCAATGCACTCATAACTAAGCATCATCTCTCTTCCTGCACTTCAGGCAAAGAATCACAACCTTAGATGGTGAATGCTTGCGGTTTAACTGAATTGCCTGCCAGAATGCTGAATTTTCTATGTTTATGACACTAGTTATTTGATACAAGAACAAACCTGGGAAATAATTCCTAATTACATTTCAAGGACAAAAATTACTAGACATGACAAAATACAGAAGCACAAATCATTTCGAATCCATTTTCGTATTCGATAAAAATAATCCGAATCCGTATCCGATATCCGAAAAAAACGAATATCCGAAATTATGTTCCAAATAAGATCCGAATTTATATGGACGGTCGGTCGGAAATTATCCGCTCCGTTTGCACTCCTAAGTATAGATCATCGTTATTGTTGTGGCTACACACCAAGCACCGTCAGAGGAGGATCCCCGGACCGAATTCCCCGTGCAGGGGGGAAGGAGTGCACGGGACCCGTGGGACAAAGGGGGTACACCCAAAGCCCCGGTCTACGAGGGCAGTGCCGAGGGACCCGAAGATGCTTAGGGGAGGCGATCCAAGGAGGAGTTAGGCAACACTTGTAGGGTAACAAGATTGCATTATTTTTTTTAAAAAAAAATTCTCATTACATCACTAAGCCGGGAGGTTTTTATAAGGCTCCTGCCGCCTGGAGTCAAACTTACGACCCTGCCCCTATAGGCCTCGTAGGGTTATAGGGGCTTAGTTGTATTTTTCATCATCCGGGAGCTACCCTATAGGGGTCATGATGGCTATTAAAGTAGGTCGGCTTCCCCTTGACGTGACGGCGACTGCTTCAGGCTTGGCTCTGGAGGTTTGCCAGGAGCTTCGGCTCAGCACTTGGCTATCTTGGTCAAACTAAAGAAAAATACTATACTTTTCTTAACTTATGTGACAGAATTAAACCTTTACAAATGATGTGCTACACAAAGATCAGCAATTTAGTAATAAAAACTATAAGCTTTTAGATTTATTAAGAGAAAACATTTGAAATTTGCATCTAATATTCCAAACTACAATACTATTATTGAAATATGTAAAAAAAATAAGAAGTAAAAAACGCATTAACAGTAAGAGCATCATTGAAAACATGAAGCCCGTGCGGATCTAACAAATTAAGAACAAATCTAGAATATGGAGAAACAGGCGAGCAGCAGTACCTTATGAGAATGGCGGCGGCGGGATGGAGCTACGGCCCGCCGGACGGAGGAACGAAGAGAGGAACCTGCAGCGGCGGTGCGGATCTCGGAAGGAGCGAGGGACAGGGAGGAGGGGTAGGAGGACTGCAACGTCGGCAGTGGTAGTACGTGGGTCGCGGGAGGCTGGCGGTTAGATCCTCTCACCATTTTTTTGCACCGTGCGTTTAGATCCTCTCATCACGGCTTGGGAGGAGCTATGATGATCAGCTCACCAGTCTCTCATACCAAATTTGATATCCCTTGGCCTGCTACGATCGCCAGCTTGAGATCTACTGGCTTTCATCGATCGAAAGAGAGCAACTCAGAGGAAGGAGAAGGGGAGAAGAGAAGAATGCGAATGTCTCCATTAACAAATTTCAACATAGTCCGTTACAGCCAAACCCTTTTCCCTTAAGTACTCCCTTCCCCACCCTTAACATGTGGGCCTAACAAGCTGCCTTTGCAGCTGTTCTCTCTAGACACAACTCACCCTCTATTCATCGTCTAACAAAACTCATGCAAACTCCATGTTCAGATTTCAACATCCATGTTCAGATGGTGCACTGATCACTCCAGGGCTGTAACCCTTCGCGCTGTCCTGTCTTCACCGCCTCCAGCCGACCTCAAGCTCGATGCCTCCAGCCCCCCGGAGCTCGGCGCCTTCAGCCCCGAGCCCTCAGGCGCCTCCCCACCCGCGAGAGCAGTTGGGGCAACCCCCAACTGCATCGACGCTGTTGGCCCCTGACATCTTCGGCATCGGAGTTTGCGGACGTCGACTGCCTCGACGCCGTCGGCCCTTGATGTCGCTAACCGTCGACTAACTCGACACCACCGTTCACCGAGCACCGGCTCCAGCCTCCAGTGAAGGTTAGCTCTCCCTTGCCCTCCTCCCTTTGACTCCCTCTTTGTCGGACGCCACTTCCCCTTGCCTTTCGTCACATTCACCTGCCGCCCCTCCCCGTTATCTCCCTACTCCTTTGTGTTTGAGGATGATTTAACATTAATCTCATGTTAGTGCTGTCTAGATGTGAGCTAAGTACCAAAGAACTGGTGCCATATACCTTAGAGTGTATTTGTAATCCAGAAGTTGCTTGGAATTTTGTATAGGTTGCTTTCATCCATTTTCTGGATTACAAATTCCAGATTGCAAATACACTCTAAGGTATATGGCACCAGTTCTTCGGTACTTAGCTCACATCTAGGCAGCACTAACATGAGATTAATGTTAAATCATCCTCAAACATAATGGAGGAGTAGGGAGGCAACCGGCGGGGGCGGGGGGGGGGGGCAGGTGAATGTGACGGAAGGCAAGGGGAAGGGGCGTCTGACAAAGAGGAGGGAGTCAAAGGGAGGAGGGCAAGGGGGAGCTAACCTTCACTGGAGGTCGGAGCCGGTGCTCGGTGAATGGTGGTGTCGAGTTTGTCGACGGTCAGCGACATCAAGGGCCGGCGGCGTCGAGGCAGTCGACAACCACAAACTTCGATGCCGGAGATGTCAGGGACCAACAGCGTCGATGCAATTGGGGGTTGCCCCGACTCTGCCCTCGCGGGTGGGGAGGCGCCTAAGGGCTCGGGGCTGAAGGCGCCGAGCTCCGGGGGGCTGGAGGCACTGGGCTTGAGGTCGGCTGGAGGCGGCAATTGAGGGCTGGAGGCGGTGAAGACAGGACAACGCGAAGGGTTACAGCCCTGGAGTGATCAGTGCACCATCTGAACATGGATGTTGAAATCTGAACATGGAGTTTGCATGAGTTTTGTTAGACGATGAATAGAGGGTGAGTTGTGTCTAGAGAGAACAGCTGCAAAGGCAGTTTGTTAGGCCCACATGTTAAGGGTGGGGAAGGGAGTACTTAAGGGAAAAGGGTTTGGCTGTAACGGACTATGATGAAATTTGTTAATGGAGACATTCGCATTCTTCTCTTCTCCCCTTCTCCTTCCTCTGAGTTGCTCTCTTTCGATCGATGAAAGCCAGTAGATCTCACGCTGGCGATCGTAGCAGGCCAAGGGATATCACAACTGGTATGAGAGACTGGTGAGTGATCATCACAGCTCCTCCCAAGCCGTGATGAGAGGATCTAAACGCACGGTGCAAAAAAAATGGTGAGAGGATCTAAACGCAATTTTAGTTTTCTCAAGGGGTTTTCCAAAAGTAGGCTGGCTAGAGCCATCGATGAATTTGCGTAACCATGAGCCCTTCTTGCAAAATAAGGTGGAGGACCAGTCAGCGAGTTTGCGGAACCACGTGTACTTTTTGCAAAAAAAATCCATGAGGTCCTGTCTACGATTTCAGAATTCTCAGGGGGTTTCATAAAATAGGATGGCTAGCAGCCATCGGCGAATTTACGTAACCACAAATCCTTTTTGCAAGAATACCGATACTTCCATGCTGGCTTTAATAAGTTCCTTACTAATTTCTAGAAAGGGTTTCTTCATAAGATGTGGTAGAAAGCAGTTAATACGTAAGCTAAAATTGTGAAGCAAGTATTTCATTAATATACTACATACTGCATTAATATACTCTAACCTTGACATCTCCTTGTTTGAAATCAAAAGCTCAAGGGCCATTTGTGGTTCCAGCAGCAAACCCCATGGCTGTCGGGCATGGCTTCGCCACCCGCTAACCTCCCATACTTGTAGAAGCAATAACCTCAAGTTACAAGAAATCTAAATAAGTGTGCCGATAATCAATTTTGCCTTGTATTTCTTCAGAAGCTGAATCAAAGAGATCTACAACATTGAGAAATTGCCTATTCCTAATAATGTGGGGATACCTTCAAACTCATCAGGATATCTGCAAGACAATCATCAGCACCGCATAATCAAGTGCTAGAAAAGTATCCCCGTGCATCCTCTCATGGCAGCCTCTCGTTGAAAATTCTCCCAACACTCGTACTATCATTGGCTCATGCCCAATTATATCTGGGTTTTACACTCGAAGCCTAAACAGTTTGCATGTTTCTTTGCATAACCAAATGCCCTAGCTGTACGTGGCTGTGAAGCTCGGCAAAAAAGAACTAATTCCAATTGATTGATCCATCACACCGACAAAACGAATGCCCATATGAACTCATAAACATTGTTTCTCCTTACATGAAAATTGAAAATTCATATGCAACCATTTCAGCAAATATGTAACTCCACAAGAAAGATCCAGGGTGAGAACCCCATCAAATTGGTATCGGTCCTGTTAGCCAGCGCCATATTAAGAGGAGAGGGCCGGTCCGACTCACCTTTGGCGAGCCCATGCCCGGCCCATTTGCGCTTCGTTCCTGCTTCGTGCCATGACGGCCCAGGCCCGACCCATTTTCACTATTGTGATGAGCAAAGATATAAAACACATCACTACTACTAAACTACCTATTTTAATTACATAAGAGACTAATCACATCAACAAAATGTCAAACATAAATGCAATGCTTGAAGATGCCCTGAATTAACAATATATGCCAACTTTTAGGCCTTAATCCGTGATTTCGCGTTCGCTCGTGCGTTCTGGGCTCGGCGACGCCCGAGTTCTGAAGCAGTGGCCGCCGGCCCAAGACGAAATCGCGCCGCGCCGCGTGCTTTGCACCGGGCCATCCCATCATGCTTTGGGCCGGCCCAAAAGAGCCCGGCCCAAGTACCCACCTCTACTCCCCGACATCACCCAATCTACAGTTGGTGTCTACAGTTGGTGCTGAGGCTGGCGAAGACATCTACCATCACCGAGTGGATCTCAGCGCCCTTGTCTTCTTCCTTACCGATCTACTTCAGGAATACCAACCGACAAACTAATAGTTTGTCATCTTCATCACTGGGTTAGTTCATCTAATGACTCAATTTCCGCATCATCTATGTGATTATGCTTAGGCTAGTTCATGTATTAGTTCACCCTAATTCTAACTTTTGGTATCAGAGCAACCTAGCCTTAGCTTGATCCTGATTTAGGCCGGATTAGGCCTTGTTCTTGTTGTTTTGGCTCGGTTAGTATTTACAAGGAGGGGATTAGAGCAATCTGAACCCCAAATCCGAAACCCTAGTCCCCAAATCCCTAATTTGTTTTCCCCCAAAATCGCAAATCAAGAAACCCTAATGGTTAAAAGGGGTTCCGGGGCTTAGCTTTACTGGTAGCCGTCGCAGCCGCCATTTGTTGCCATGGTCACCGTCGTGTTCCCCCTAGAGTTTGCTCGCGCGTAGTCGTGGCCGCCTCGCCGGAGCTGTGGACGCCATCAGTCAGCCATCAATCCAAACGGACGGACAAGATGCTCCGGGGATGGAACAAAAACACGCACAGGCTACGAAACTCTAACCCTAACCCATTTGCCTTTCCCCGCCCGAAAACTCCATGAGGCGGCGACCGAGTGAAAGGAACAGAAGCCCGGCAAGGTGGCACGACGGCGCGCGCGTGCGGCGGACTGATGCCGCGCACAGCTCCGACGAGGCCACTTTTGCTTTTGCTTTTGAGGCCGTTTGATTGCCGTCTAATAGGAGAATGGTTCATGGGAGCCTGTACCGCCCCAATCTGACTCTAAAGATATGGTTATGGAGCTCATTTCCTATGAGCCTGACCGAGAATGCTTTGTACATCGTGCTGGTCTGGCTCTTCGTACCGCACATACAACCAAACAGCCATCTTGCATGCATGGGTGCAGGCTCATGTGATACAATGAGCAACCAAACAGTGGTTTCCTGCCTCCTGCAAGTATAGCTACGTGGAACCAGGCAACCAAACAGCCCCTTGGTGAATCACTTATCTATTGATGAGTTTAGGGATCTATTTGACCACTCGGGATAAGTTTAAGGACCTACATTGTATTTTACTCAATAATATAGGGCTAAACCATGTTAATAGGCCTTGTGAGACTTCGGAACTGATGGGCTAGTTTAGGTACAGCGTCACTCATTAAATATTATACAAAAAACAACAATATCCGGTAGGTCCCATCATGATTATGTTAAGGTATGTAAGGAACTAAATAATCTCTACACACTGATTGCTAAACACAAAGAAGGTGGCTTGGAGACTCCACCCAAGGTTGACACGGTGACAGCAACATGAAGACGGTGGCTTGGAGACTCCAGGCACAAGGAAGAAAATTAGATTTCTATTTTTGTAATCGCAAAACAGCAGCTTGTTAGCGCCGTGGATTGTCGGTCTTCCTTTTGGTTGTGTGTGTTTAGTTTGAACTTTATCGTGAAAGATGTAGTAAACCTTTATTTTCTTTTCAGACGCACAATAACACACAGGAATACTTCTAGGTAAAACAATCATACCGCATCAGCTAATCCACGAAAGAAACCCCTTAAGCAAAACCTACACAACAAACAACTGTTCACTACATCTCACAATGCTACACAGATCAATCATCACGTGATTCAGCAAACTTCCCACCAACACAAGTAGGAAAATACAACAGAAAGGCTAAATCTACACTCTTTGCAAAAATAGTGGGCAAAAACATCTTTCAGAACCACAGCGTAGCTACTGCTAACGCAAGAGTTAATTCTCAAATACACATGTTTTTCTTAAATCAATTTAGTGGCCAAACATTAAACTGACAATAGATACTTCAACTCAGTAAGAGTTAACAAATCTCTCGAGGGTCCCATCGTGCTGATAGACAGGAATGACCAGGCATATTTACAAACCCTACACACGACTGCTGAACTTCACTCTTCCACATGACCTTGTGCAGACCCGTAACGACGTATGTGATCCAATTATCTGGGAAATATAAAACAAAAGCAGCGGCACGTTCATCAGAAGACATATGGGGGAATAGTGTCTGACAAATTCTGGAACATCCTATCCCAAGATAAAAAGTCATTAGTGTTCTAGGACCCTAGAAGATGCATTACACTACTATGTCCAGTCCATGAGATGAACCATAAGCATACAAAATTTAAGTATAATGCAGCCCACGAGCAACTACAGCACCTACAGAGCCAGTCAGCCAGGACGAAGTCTGACAAGTGTATGATCTATGATGACATTATGTGTAAACCCTTCCAGATTACAGGAGGATGTTTAATATCGATGTCTCACACGCATTAACAATTTGATATAGGAAGAAGAATGAAAATGGAAGAAAGCTCAGAAAGTTTTGGACCAATCTTGCACATTTTAATTCTAAATCGACAGAACATGACATTTTTATACTCCATATTTGATGCATTTTAAAATTTTCAGGTTCTTATATTTTTAATTTTGTAAATTATTTAATGTCATCTATGTATTACAAGGCAATTGGTCAGCACATTATGACATCAAGTGGACGCCAGGCCATTAATTTAAATGGAGAACAAAACTGAGGTAAAGTGATTGGTTCACCAAATTGCCAGAGATAAGATCATCACGTTATTCATAGCCAGAGATGTAACACTCTCAAAATCTGGCACGCTCCTATTCTCATCCCATGAGGCCAGATTGCCAACGCGCCTTGGGTAAGGGCCATCTGTCATTGAACAATCTTTATAGCAAACGTTCACCAAAGGTTTTCAACAAAATATTAGTGTGTCAGGAAAAACCTGTTTTGGTTACTCAAGTTAGTCAGCTCAGCATTGATAGTTGCAATGAACTTAAGACCATCACCGGGCCTTTGAACAGACACCTACGCTCCATATGTGAAGGCATGATGCAAATAATAATTAATGGAATCATGAATACGCACTAACTTATGACAACTCCGTAATACAAGAAATGCAACTAACCTCGAGGCGTTTTCGGTTGCCATGTTTCAAAGTGTCATCTGCCTTGTCTAAAATCAACTCATGGAACTGACAATGGTAGGTATACATATATAAATTGTATGGTAGTAATATTAAGGATGTCATAAATTGCATGGCAGTAATATTAAGGATGTCTCCATAAAAGTACACTAGAGAAAACATCAGTAACAATAATGATTCTCCTTTTATTGATTGAATGGGACAATCTTGCCAGTAATTCCTGAATCAGCGTCCTAACCCAGGATAAGTATCCAACATTATTGTCTTTTAGCCAATATGGTGACATTATCCAATGCACAGTAGTACACTACTGACTAAACAGGGTTCAAGAAAATGAATACTGGCAAAAAACAAGCAGTAACCGGATAGTTACAACTGATTTTCTGAACCCTCATCCATCCCTGACCCCATAATATCAGCCATTTTTTTTTAAAAAAAAAATAACCCATGTGTCAACCTCAACTTCATCTTTGCAACGCTTTGCTGCCAAACCTGCTGACCCAATAATGGCAAACACCAGACAAGAATCCTGAATGAACCCCAAGTCTACAATCCATCCAAATGCACCTTGAATGATCTTCAAATATTATAATAGGTCTAGTTACTCGATGTGACATATTCCCCACATTTCGCAATCAATAAACACATTAAACTTCAAAAAACATGATTATTTGAAGAGTTCGAACTTAAAATTTTAAAATAACTGTTGTTTGCTACAGACATTATTGTACAACAGAGTTTGCTATATGCATGAAAAACAGAGGTTATCAAAGGTGTTTTTCTTACCACTCAGTTTAGAAGTATTATTATTACAAAAAAACACCAGCGGTGACTGCTAAAAATAAATGAACAAGCAGCACATAGCAGTTTTCAAAATAGCAGGGCTTCGCCTGAAAAATTTTAGTAAATACTAAAATGCAATTGTTTGTAGACAACCAACAAACCACAAAAATGTATGTAAGTCCGATTTCACAGAACGAATTCACACAAAAGGGGATCTCCTTGAATAAAATTTTTGAATAGAAACAAAACCTGTTGTGCATCGAACAGAGAAACTCCATCAAGCTTTGTAATAAGGTCACCTACAGTAATTCCAGAAACTGCTGCTGGGGATCCATCAATAACCTATGAAGAGAATTGTTGAGATTCAAGTGCTAAAGAGAGGATATAAATGTTTTACAATTAGTTTTGCTAGTTTCCAATCTTAAAATAGCTGCTCCAATTTTTGTTTGTCATTCAAGCAAATGAATATTAAGCATCCTCTGGCAAGGTATCTAAAGCTTACATAGATACTAAGTGAGTCGTGACTGACGTTCAAACAAAAGTTAACATTAACAATTATGAACTAATTAACATTTAAACAACCCATGAAAAATAAATGTACCAATTCAATTACAGAAGGAATCCCCACGCTCGTAGTCGAAGCCCTAATCCGCCACCTCAAACTACACCTCAAATCCGCCGAATCAAAGGCAAAGTCGCCGTCACCTTTGTCGTTGAGTTCTGCCGCAGCCAGCCCAGCGAGCATAGGATTTCACTGTCACCACAATCGAGTTCACATCATCGAGATCTACCTTGCCCTTTGCTTGCCTTAGCGTCACTGCCGCTACAAAGTTCGCCGTCAGCCTTCTCCGTCAACCATCGGTCTTCGAGCGCCACCCAACAAGTTCGCCGCGCTCTCCTCTCAAATCTACTACACCAAGCTGCCAAGATCCCCACCGTTCGCCATTGCTAGAGTGCACCGCCGCTCGCTACCACCCTTGGTCACCATGAGTCGCCTTCAAAGCCCAATTAGGAGCCTCGTCAGCCACACCAATGCTAAATCAGCCGGTGTCGCGCAGTCAGCAGCCTCATCAGCCACTGCAACCCAGTAAACAAACGCATGGCACGCCCAAACTCTAGTTCAGTTCGATGGACCCGATCTACTGTGAACCGCGTCGCATACGCGTGGACCCCACCGATCAATGAGGTTGTTCCATTGGCCTAGTTCACCGTGGACCGCAACCCAGGCCGTGGACTCGATGATAGAACAATGGCCCACATGTTGACCGCAGTGCATAGAATAATATTTTATCCCTTCATAAATTTGGTACTTTATTCATCTATGTTACCGTTGTGTATGGAATGATATTACAGCTATGTTATCACTGTGTGCACTAGCTTGGTCCTGGACTAGTGCAGTATACACGAGGGTTCGGATTTGCATATTCAAGTCCCAATATAAGGGCAAGGTATATGTCCAGCCATATTGAGGCCGTATATGTATCAAATACTAAAACGTTGATTTTCCAAATTATATGTCCAACATAATGCCATCATGTTCAAATGTTTTCGTAGATGAAGAATGATTGTAAATCCAAGAATCGCAGTGGTATACATCAATTCCCACCACCACCACCCCCCAAAAAAAACAATGAGCTAGCTAGTACAACTGTCTCAAAATAACAGTAAACCTAATGAAAACAATGATTAAAAAAGCGCTTCAAACAATAGCAAACCAGAAAAAAAGAAATATATGTTGCATAAGACAACCCACTGGATACTTAACGAGCAACATACATGCTAGTAATGAAAAAAAAAAAAATAGATGGAAAATAATACAAAAAAAAAGAATCTGTGACAAGTGGAAACTTACCCTCTCTACATAAATACCATGTGTATGTGGGAAGCTGTTTTGTATTTCTTCCCATATACCCAATTTTACATTTTGGAGTACTCTGGTCCTCAGACCAAGCCAAGGCTGTACGACTCTCCTGCATACAGCACATAATTTAGAGTATGATTGAAAAGTGTAAATTGGAAATGTGGACTTTAATAAAAACAAGGTAGCAACAAAGATCACATGCAACTATGCAATGCAGCCTAGCTGTTCTTAAGGAGGATCCCTACGTAAACTAGTTTTGGACCAATTGCTCCATCTCACAATAAAAGTCCAAAGCACACCAGCACACAAACCAAGGAGGCATCAAATTTAAGAAAAAGTTAATGTCATTGAATCATGTATGCCCCAATTAAATGACATACTACAACTCACCCATTTTTTTCAGCATTAAAATAGGGTTTTATGATGGAGATATTGCAATAACTACACATTTGATCTCCGCAATGAACTTATCAGGAAGCAGCGACTAGCTCAGTACCACTCTCAATATGCTTGCTGGCAGCTCTCGACTTAGATGATCAATTAGTTTCTTGTGGGATGTGGGCTCTGGCACTTGACAAAATCAACAGCTTTTTATTTCTTATTCGTTCAAGGGGAAACAATTAATCAATTGACATGAAAGAACGAGACGAAAAAAACAGGTGTTGTTCATAATTTGACAGTTGGGCTAGTTTTAGTATTTACTCGTATGCTGCACCTGAGATGTTTCGTATTTATCATACAGGACAGCATGAATATGCACAACTTGAGACAGCTTCTTGTAGAAACTGCCTAAAGTGTCCAACAGTGAAGTCTTGATCCATGTCAGTGTGATGGGACCTAATGCTCGGGTAAGAGTTTGTTAGTGCAGTTATTTCATTTAAATTCTTTCTTTTTTCCAGGTTTGTTTCAAATAGCATCACAAGATATCTAGAGCTTGACCAACAATATATGCCATGCATCAATCTGGCATACCAAGCAATCGGGTGGATAGCTTTGTCACCTCAAAAGAGTCCTGATTAATCACTAAGCATGAAGAGAGCTTCAAGCAGCACAAATGGTATGATGCTTCCAACAAAAGGAACCAATAAAATGGAAGAATGGATCAGATGATTATGATGTGACTACAGCAGTTATGGATAACATCCAAAATGCTATAAGCTCGAGCAGTGGCCCCATTCTTCCCCTGCCCAACCACAGCCCACAGCCCAGTCCCCGACCAGGGTAGCCTGACCTCTAGAATACACACAGTAATTGGACCCTGATTGCCTCAGAGCAGTAGTTTCATTAGATTATGAAGAGCAGCTACTGTCATGTGTTGTGGCCTGTGGGAATGTAACAAGTTAGTATCTTTTTTAGAGGAAAGTTATTGTCTTGTTGGTAAAGCCTCAAATTGAAAGTTTCCCTCATAACTTCGATGGTTGAAGAGATGCCGACTTGATGTGCATTGGTGATAATTATGAGCAAAAAATAAACCGATTTCTTAATTCCAAGAACATGATCGCGTGCTTTCAATGGCAACAAGTTTAGTGGACGGAGGGAGTACATTGTGCCCGCATAGAAGGTAGAACTTTTTCTTGGATTCACCACTGGTATTCAGGCAACAGTACAATACCGATTGTGCAAGTGGTGTAAGGACCTAATTGTTAACAAGAAAGCAGCGTTCCAAATGCCATGTGAGTACAAAAGTAACTGCCATTAAACAATTCTACATGACAACAAAATTCATTTCTTGAAGTAGACTATCAAGACAAAACAGTTTTGACTTTCAACAATGTCTCTGTCCTAAGCAGACTGGGCAAGAATAGATGAAACAACTCCAAGCGACAATACTAAAAAAACAGTTGGAACTTTTTCAGCAATGGCAGATATGACATTCACAGTTTGAATTCAAAATCCTATGAAAAAATCGTACTCAAACAACACTGCAGCCAGGGAAGACAATTTACTCTGAGTTTTGATTTAAATAAAATGAGCATGTTCACAGCTGAACTGTTCTATATATATTCTTTCAATGCTGAAAGCAGTATAAAATAACATTCCAAATTGTTTAATCAATGTATGAGCTCATCTTGGCATGCTACATTTGGGCTGCCCTAGATATTCAGCCAATAACTAATAAATCTAAGAACTCACTAAATATTTCACGAATGCCATGTTATTTCCTTCCTGGTCATAGCTCATCACAACAAAGCTCATATTAAAAGATTTGACCAGAAAATGAAGGCCAGTTTGTCCAACATTACGTTGACCACACACACTTGCAAGCCAAACAAAAACCTAAACAAGCACTTGAAAACATACCCGAATATATCGAAGTGTTTCATACATTTCAGAAGTATACTGATTGGTAAGAAAGGAGCTTTGTCCTTATCATAGAAGTTCATGCCAATGAAATTTCCACTGGAACCAATAAGGGGGCCACCAATACCAGCCTAGCACAAAATTGCATTAACAATAAACAAGTGTGGCATTAAAGATTTCAATTTTCCTCATATTATGGATATGGATCCAAGGGCATGAGATGCATTGTCCAACATAAACCAGCCACATGCTAATATAGTCACATTGTCAGATATCTATTTTCGGTATACTTGTGATATGTTATATCATATAATATAATGGCAAATACCTTTGTGATCTTACAAGTGGAGGTCATGAGTTCTTGGCAGTCAAGTTTGCTAGCATTATACAGGAGTGTCCCAGTTGTAGCCATTAGTTCTCCTGATTCAAAACCACGTCCAATGGCTACCACTTTACTTCGAGAGAATTGAAAATTAGCATGCATGTGATCACGAAGGCTTGTTACGTGCAGATCTGGGAAAGATTCGATGCTGACGACAGCAATATTATAATGTAAATCAAATTTCCACAATTTTCCTTCAACAAGCTTGCCATTGGGAAGGTGAACCTTAATCTGTCGTCATCAAGTAACAATTATATCATCTTAAGCCAAAAATATAAAGAAACAATGAGAGAATAATAGTGACCAGAAGCACTAACCTTCAATTTATCAACTAACTTAGTTTCATCTTTATCGCATCTAACCAAGCTTGCAGAAGTTAGAATGCTCATTTTGGATGCCCTGCATTCTATAATTGTGCCTGTGCATGCAAACAGCCTCGTTTCTCCTACGCAGGACCAATATTTTAATTATCAATCGGTGATGATAAAAAATAAACACAAGAGATCCCATAAGGAAAAGAATAATAGTATCATTACCCTTAAAAGAAGCAAGTGAAACAACTGACTGAGATACACTTAAAGCAACTAGTTTAATGTTGGGATGTTCTTCGCTGTTACCATCCAAGTTCTCAAAACGATCTTCAAAAGTATTCACCAAACGCATTCCATCTAGTCAAAGAAACATGGCATACCACAATTTTAAGTGCTCAAATAAAGTTCCAGAAAAAAGTGAAGAGAACAAATGGAGATAAAAAGAATCAGACAATGGAAATCAAAAACTCACGAATTACAACAGTTGGTATAGGATAAGAACGGGGAATTAGACTCCTGCCGAACATGAGTGAGAGTTCTAGTGCAATAGAAATGAAAGGATTAGCCATGAATTTCATATGCACTTATAGGATGACAGGTGTTAAAATAAAACTGACCATCAGCTTTGGACGGCGAATCTGCAAATGATAAGCCATGAATAGCATTAAATACTACATTGTAAGTACTTGCACTATAATCCACAATTCATTGGACACCTGAAAAGTGATAGCACTTTGTTCACCTTCTGGCACAGAGTCAGAATGTGAGAGAGACTTCTGCTTCTTACTTGTGCTTGCTGCTCCTACGCTTCCACGTCTTCTATTCTTTCTCAACATCTTCCAAATCCTGTAGCAAAATAAAGTCCAAATCATGGCATTTATTAAGTACAGATCATCGTTATTGTTGTGGCTACACACCAAACATCATTAGAGGAGGGTCCCCGGACCGAATTCCCCGTGCAGGGGGGAAGGAGTGAACGGGACCCGTGGGTCGAAGGGGGTACACCCAAAGCCCCGGTCTACAAGGGGAGTGCCCAGGGACCCGAAGATGCTTAGGGGAGGCTATCAAGGAGGAGTTAGGCAACACTTGTAGGGTAACATGATTGCATTATTTCTAAAAAAAATCCTCATTACATCACTAAGCCAGGGGCCTTTTATATAGGGGTGTAAACGGGTCGGGTACCAGCAACTAGTAGGTCATCCTATACCCTACCCTATTATTTTTTTCTCCGGGTATGGGTACGGGCACGGGTAGTAAAAATCGGGTAAGGTACAGGTAACAGGTAGCATTTTCTACGAACGGGTAGAAATCAGGTTTCACATGATGTGCAGACGGGTGTAATACAAACAACCGGTACTTTATCGGGTAGTGCACGAAATACCTAGGATCAAAACATGCGATGAAAACAATCCAACCATCACACTAGTACATCACATAATAAAATAGATAATGCCGTATAGTCTAATAAACATACATAGTCCAATAAAGAGTTTAAATAGTACATAATCAAACACATGAAGTTCAATAAACACACAAAATCCAATACATAAAGTGAAATTCACACACATAGTCCAACACATATAGCTTGGAGGTGTAGGCCACTGAAGCCAGAGGAGAGCTGGGAGGTGTAAGCCACCAATATTAGCAGCAAAAGGATGCATCTTCTCTCCATCTAAAAGGACCTTATCCACTCAGCAATGCACTAATAACTAAGCAGCATCTCTCTCCCTGCACTTCAGGCAAAGAATCACAACCTTAGATGGCGAATGCTTGCGGTTTAACTGAATTGCCTGCCAGAATGCTGAATTTTCTATGTTTATGACACTAGGTATTGATACAAGAACAAACCTGGGAAATAATTCCTAATTACATTTCAAGGACAAAAATTACGAGACACGACAAAATACAGAAGCACAAAAGATTTGTGGAAAGAGTATTTTGCTATGCCATTGTTGCACATCGTTCCAATCTACACGCAAAGAATAATACCGAACACTAGTTGCGATTTCCTGCTTCATTGACTCAAAATTGGCGAATATGGAGTCTCTTTTGCTTTGCTATCTCTATTTTAGGTCAAGGATCCCCCCCCCCCCCCCCCAAAAAAAAAATAATCACAGGCACCTAAATCCTCACTGGAAAGGCAAAATTCACAGAAATAGAACCAATTTTGGTCAGCCCATCTGAGATCTGTAACCTGACCATTACCATCAGCAGACTCTCGAATCATCACCTAAACTCCCCAAATTTCGCCCAAGGCGAAAAGCCTTTCCGCCAGAATCAACTAGAAAGCACTCAAATCACCATCGAAACACCCAAAATAAGCCATCTTCTCCCATAAGCAGCCAAAACACACAAACAAAACCCCAGAGGAAGCACCTTTCCCACCATTCCAGGACCAAGAGCCCACTATCGGCAAACTAAACCAAAAAAAAATCAACCCAAGCAACCAATCAAACCAGAGGTGCCCGAATCGGGAAGCAGGGCGTACCTACACTGCGGTGGTGTCGCCGAGGTGGGAGCAGGGTCGGGTTCCGGCGGCGAGCGCGAGGTCACGACGGAGTTGGAGACGACGAGAGAGAGGAGAGACAAGGACGCAAGTTGAGGCTGGAGGCGGCCGCGCGGGCAGCGGCGGCTGGGAGCCGGGGAGGGGAGGGGGACGAGGGGATGATCTTATTTGTGATTTGTGAATTGTGATCAGGGTTAACAAAATAATCGATTTTCGTGATTTTTACGCTCTCGTCGCGGTCCGATATTAAATACTGGTCGATAAATCGATCTAATTAAAAAAATCAAAAAATTAGACGAATTGAGGGAATCTTTGAATTAGACGGAGATATATAGATAGTTAGGCAACCAAAATCACAGAAAATAGAGAACTTAGCATTTTTATTAAATGGATCATACGCAAAACCATTTTAAGGTTAGGCATAACCCATTTTACATTACAAAAGCCTAAAGCAAGGAAGGGCACAACTTCTACGACTAACAGCCTAACTACTGCCAACGGCATCACCTCCGAGCTACTGGCGAAGATCGCCGAGGATTTTGAAATTCAGACGGCAGACAAAACTTTTAAAACAAAACTGAGAGGGATCAAAAACTCTAAAGAAGACAAGGTAGCAGGGGAAGAAGGAGACAGCAATAATACTTATATTTTCGAAATTTATTTTGTTTGTAAGCCGAAAATAATTTTGTAAAATTTCCTTATACCAACCTAAGGTCTTAATCTATGGTCAAGCCAAGGCTCTGATACCACTTGTAACGGACCGCCTTTTTAGGGGCAGAACCGTACGCCTCGACAGCTACCCAGGATGACTAGCTGCCGGAAACCAAGAGTATATTTGCCAGGCAAAAGCGAATCCAACTCTTTTTATTCAATATAGGGCCTAACGGCCAGGGTTTTTACAAAAGAGGGCGTAGCAGGGCCCGAATATCTTACAAGCAAAACACCGCACAGGCAGGCCTGAGCAAAAGACTAAGACCTCAAAACCAAACGAGATCGCCATCTACGGATTCCTGAAACGCTCCAGCTTCTTCAAACTCTGAAAGGGTCGGGGGTTTGCAAGGATGAGTACGGGAGTACTCAACAAGTCGTACGGAACCACTGAATACTACATGTAGGGGTATTCCAAAGGATGGCAGTAGGGTTAAGTATCTGGATGCAGTTTTATTTTATAACTCATTTTACATTTGAAGCACAGACCACAAATAATAGCTAGGGGGGTTTCACAAGTTCACACAACACTTAGCCAACTTTCTTCAAATTCCAAAACATAACTTGAGCTTGGTTACGGGTATCACCCCAATTTCAAACTTAACTTCATTAACCGGAAGTACGGCGTATTCGAATACCATCAAGATTAACTCTGCAGATGTGCTCAACTTTACCCACAAGATATCAGCGACCGTTAATGCCAAGCGCTAACAAACATGCAACTTAAATGCATGCGGCCGGGCCGAGATTATCACAGCATTTCGTTTAATCATTCCTGTTCTTTAGTTGTTAACCGATAGGTATAAAGCTACCTTGGACTCACAGTCCCCATTAGCACCTACCGTTGTGAGAACCAAGAATGACACCACCGGCCATTCTTGTTCCACCTCTCCCCCGGTATACTTCCCTGCCAGGAAGGCCGGTCCATATTCTCCCACGAGAATAGTTACTACCAAAAGTCCAATTATTATCTCAGGAATGATTAACCTACTGAGCTATGTCGGATACGGGTCCACCGACCTGTGGTTGAACGGGAACTAAGTTATTTACTTTGCTCAAGGGGGTTCATTAACCTTACACTGCCAAAGATCCAGCCTTCATTCACCACTTATCCCGGCATCCCATACTACCGGTCATCAGTCAAACAAGGCATTAATCATCAGCCGGGGATCGGAGTTATATCCACTCCGGGATTTATCCGATTCTGTCCCCCAAACTGTAGCACTTTCACAAACATCCGAATCCGAGACTCGGCAGCATTTTATTTCCATTTTCAAAAGCATTTGAGCTAACTGCAGGATTAATAATAACTAACTTAACAGGGTAATAGTACTCATCTAGGGTTACAAGGGATTAATAAGGTTCAAATAATTTCAAGGAGGTTCCATGAGCAATCCGGCATTATCTAGGTATCATGTCATTCTAAAATAACAGTTTTCAATAGTTCAACATACAGTAAAATAATGCGATATAAAATAATTAATACTATAGCATGGCATGATTGGATCAACATGATCAAGGGTGTACGGCTTGCCTTGCTCGGCGATCGGATCGGCTGAACCGTAGAGGAAGTAGTCGTTCGGGGCTCCTGTCGGGTCCAACGTCTGCTCCGGGATCTTCTCCGGGATCTGCGTCTGCTCCTGGAACTGCCCAACGTCCGGATCTAGCGCGACAAGAACGAACGACAAATAAACAAATGAAAAACGAAAAGAAAACAGAAACGAAACGAAACCGAAAACCGGAACCGGGCCGAGAGAGAGAACGAAGGGCGAATTGGGCAATTCGGAATTTTGGAGACTCCGGATTGAGGAACGGAGGGCATTTTTGGGATCAGTGGATCGAAACGGTTCGGATAGTGTATTTGGTGGGTTTCTGGGGTCTCTGGAATTTTCGAGGATTTTCTGGGGATTTTTCTGGATTTTAAAACGAACTTTCGGATTTAATAATTAAATTATTAAATCGAAAACGAAAAACACTGTTTTAAACAGTGAGTGGGCCGGCTTTGCTGGGCTTGGTGGGCCACGGCCCAAACGCGGGAGGGGAGGGGAGCTGAGCTTGGCCTGGCTTGGCCCAGCTGGGCGACGAGGCGGGGGAGCCCTAGGGTTAGGTTCGTGGCTGGGAAAGCGGCGGCGACGCTGTGGCGCGGCGGTCGAGCGAACGGGCGGCAGAGCGGGGAGGGAGGGGCTCACCGGCGAGGGCGGGGAAGCGGGGCGAGGAGAGCTGCGGGGCTGGGGCGGCTTTTATAGGGCTCATGGAGAGAGAGGCGAGCGGGCGACACGGCGCTGGGCGGGCGCAAGTGTCACCGGGCGGTGGAGCAGAGCGTGGCGCGGGCGGCGCGAGGCGGCGGGCGACGCGGGGCGCGAGCGGCGCGGGTCGGCGACCGGGGCACCGGGCAAGAGCTGGGCGGCGGCGAGGCGAGGCCGGGCCACAGAGGCGAGCTTGCCGGAGCCGGCTGGGCCGGAGGAGGCCGAAGGCCAGGAGGCCAAACGGGCCGAGGAAAAAGGAGAATGGGCCGGAAGGCCCAAAAGGAATTGGCCCAAAACCAAAACAAAACAAGAAACCAAAATTCAAACTTCCAAATTCAAAATTTGAACCTAAAATTTGAATTAACTCCAAATAAAATTCATTTTGAATTTTTTGAATTGTTTCAGACTAGTCATCTAAAATGCGTGTTGTCATTCCCCTGACCAGTCCACACCAATACACTACAAAATTAAACCTTTAAAAATGATGTGCTATACAAAGATCAGCAATTTAGGAATTAAAACTATAAACTTTCAAATTTGTCAAGAGTTAAAACATTTGAAATTTGCATCTAATAATCCAAACTACAATACTATTATTCAAATATGTAAAAAATAAGAAGTAAATTAAAAAAGCATTAACAGTAAGAGCATCATTGAAAACATGAAGCCCGTGCGAATCTAATAAATAAGAACAAATCTAGAATATGGAGGAGAAGCAGGCGAGCAACAGTACCTTATGAAAACGGCGGTGTCGGGATGGAGCGGCAGCCCGCCGGACAGAGGAACGAAAAGAGGAACCCACGGCGGCGGTGCGGATCTCGGAAGGAGGAGCGAGGGGACAGGGAGGAGGGGTAGGAGGACTGCAACGTCGGTAGCGGGAGTACGTGGGTTGCGGGAGGTTGGCGGAGATCTCTGGCGGGTGGTGGAAGTTACGGAAGAGCGTGCCGCCGCTTGTCCTTGCGTAACCCTAATCGCCTTGGTGAGGGGAGATGAATTCGGGTGGGGAGGGGAGAAGCAAGATTTTATACGCTGTCACTGCTGGTAAATACTCCGGAAAGGAATTGCGCCGTGCCTACCATTAAATCATGCCACGCCTTATTTTTCGTGAAAAAATCTATAAAAAAATCGAAATCATTAATATGTATTTGCACTATTTTTTTCAAATACTACTATTCTTACTCCAGAAAGAAATTGCGCGATGCCAACCATTAAACCATGACACACCACATTTTTGGTAAAACAAAACATTGAGAAACCGAAATTATGAATGCTGCTTACAAAGGTATGTACCTGTCGACGATCGGTTTCGCCGGCAATGAGATTTGTGATTCTAGGGGATTTGTGCGGGATCTGAGCTTGATGGTAACACAGGATGCGAGGGCAATCTGTTTTAGACAGGTTCGGGCTCTCTCAGAGGAGATAATACCCTAGTCCTGTGTTCTTGGATATCTCCGCTCTCTTTCTTGTTTCTCCCTCCTCCCCTTATATACTGGGGGAAGGATACATCATAGATGGGCGCCACCGGGCCCTGATCATGGTGGCCTGGCCGACATGTACTTTGTCCTTATTGGCCCTCGCGCTCAACGTCTTGGAGAGGTGGTTATGCTTTCCCCGACCTACGCCTGCCGCCCTGTCAGTTCCAAAGATCCGCAGCTCTGGCAAAGGTCAGCCGCATGCTTCGTTCTTGGCGGGTTGTTCGGGCGTGGCATAAGCTTCCCGAAGGATCGGAAGTTGTCTTGGGAACAAGTCGAAAACCTCCTCCGGCCCGTCGTGGTGCTTCGGACTTTGGGCTTTCTCCGCCTGGCCAAGCCTGGGCCGGTGTAGGCCCCTCTTGCGGGACCCTGTCCTCTCGACATCCCACAAAGAGCCCCCAAGTGCTTTAGGATCGGATTTCCGTCTCTTATCCTGTCATAAGGATTATATGGGAAAAAGATCGTAAAGAACTTGTAGTGTGAAGTCACCGTGGTTGGTTAGCTTCGTGGTCGAAGTGGTACCCGCTACTGTTCACGGTGCGCTTGGCGACCGCTTATCGCTCGGTGGCCCTCGGGTGTACTACAGATCTTTTGGCTCGTGGGTCGAGTGGTACCCGCGGGTTCACGCTCTTGTGGCGGCGACCGCTTGTCGCCAGGTGGCCCTCATGGGGCGTATCAGTAGTCTTCGGCTCGTGGTCGAGTGGTACCCGCTACCGTTTCGGCGCTGCAACCGGCTTTGTCGCTTCTACCGGCCCTCATGGGGCATACCGTAGTCTTTCGGCTCGTGGCCGAGTGGTACCCGCGCCCGTTTTCGGTGCGCGGCAACCGGCTTGTCGCTTGGCTGGCCCGCATGGGGCATACCAGAGGCTGTTTGGCTCGTGGCCGAGTGGTACCCGCGCCCGTTTTGGTCTTGGCAACCGCTTGTCGCTTCTAGCCCTCATGGGGCGTACCATAGTCTTTTTGGCTCGGGGCCGAGCGGTACCCGCACCCGTTTGCGATGTGCGGCGGTTGGCTTGTGAGACCCAACCGACCCTCATGGGGCATACCTTGGTCATCGAGTAATGCCTGTGCCCGCTACTGCCAAGATCGCTTCGCACCCTCATGGGGCGCATTCTCAAGACCGATTTAGTGAAAGTCCTCCCACGGTACCCAATCACGCTAGAAGCAGTGACCAGCAATTGACCCCAAATTATGGGGCATACCGCTCGAGGATGTTCGGAAAGTGCCCAGCCCCAAGCTTCCGTGGCGGTGCTCGTGCCCATCATGGGGCGCACTTTATCCCAAACTTCGAACCAGATTTGACACCTGGTTGCGTCTTGCGCAACTCAGCTATCGGCCCAACATGGGGCGTGCCCTAGATCTGGCCCAGAATCGAAAGCGGAGGCCCTTGCTCTCCCCGCCGTAAGGCGAAAATTAAGGCTTGCTCCTTATAAATGAGGGAAAACTTGCTAGGCGAAGGTACCTCTGCCCTTCCCCCACCACAGTTGAGAAACCTTTAAGCCTTTTTCGGCGATTTGGGCGACTTAGGGTTTCTAATTTCGCGCCCAAGGCCCCCGACGGTTCCTCCCTCCAGGTCTCCTTCACAGAGATGTCTTCCTCTTCGGGATCCTCGTCAGCGTCGGGGGGTAGCACCGACCCTGCGATCGGGGTGGGAGACCTCCATCACCACGACGCCCCGCTTGGAGGGACTGGTCGCCACGGCCCCTTCCTCCGGAGTTGATCTCACGCCCCGCCGCAGGTGACCCTTACCCCACACCTCTGGAGAATGAGATTGTGGTGTTCGAGTCCTTCTTCTGGCGAGGATTTAGCGTTCCTGGGAGCGCCTTCTTCCGGGGGCTCCTCCACTTTTACGAAATCGAGCTGATTAATTTGAACCCCAACTCGATTCTTCACATCACTATCTTCGTTCAGCTTTGCGAGGCGTATCTTGGGATACGTCCTCATTTGGACTTGTTCCGCTCCTTCTTCTTGCTCAAGCCTCATCCGAACCGGGCCGCTCCCAGCGTCGTTGGGGGCGCCGGGCTCCAGCTGCGGGAGGGCTCGAAGAAGCAGTATTTTGTCGTTCCCCTCAAGACCTCCCTCAAAGGTTGGAGGCGGGAGTAGTTTTATTGTGCCAATGTTGACCCTTTCCTCGCCCCCTTCGCTGGCCACGCCCCTAAAGCTTCCCGATGCTGGAGCGACGCCCCGGATGGAGGCGGTTCGGCCCAAATCCCCGAGCTTCTGGCATTGATTGACGATCTGAAGAACCGATGGCTGACGGGTCCCGGGATCGCGATCAGCTTTGTGAAGCGCCGGGTGCAGCCCTTAAAGGAGAGAGTCCATTTGGGGTTCCAGTACAATGGGCCTCAGGATCCTACCCGAGAGACGGACACGTCTTTGTCGATGGAGGCGCTGGCAGCACGGGTAGTTGATCTCTTCGTGCCTGGCACAGTGATCACCAACAGGGGCTGCCCTCATAAATTTTCAACGGCATGGCCTCCCCCTCCTGTGAGTGCACTATTCTCTCGAAAAACTGTTCCATGATTTCTTGACTGATGTGTGATTCAAACAGGGTGCGATCGTTCCTTTTTCAGGAACGCGCGTCCTTCCTCTCTGACGCTCCGGTCGTCGGCCTCTCTCGGCTGAAAAATGCTCAGGCGAAGCGAGTGGCTGACACCTCGGCCGACAGTGCCGGCAGGAATCGGCGGAGGAGGTCGTGGTCTTTCGTCACCGGGCCTTCGACCTGATGCACGGATCACGAAGCTACAGAGCCACGACCATACATCCCGAGGCAGCCCGGCTGCGGCGCCGACTTCCTCCGAGTGGTCTTTGGGTCTCGGATGAGACACAGGATGAAATTCAAGAAATCCAAGAGGTATTCTTTTGGGCGATCTTTGTCTTTTGTTATTGCTGTGGCCGAGGTGTCTTCCTTTTGCCGATTCAGGACTCCTGCTATGGACGTCCGGTGGAGGGGTCTCTTGAAAAGGAGCCCCGGCGCGAGCTTCCCCAAGGGGAGCCTCGCGTCGGCTAGGTCACCTCGCCGCCATCGCCGGCGCCGCCACCGGGCGCCGGCTGCTCGACGGTCGAATCCATCAGGTGGTCCGCTCACGACGAGATTGACCGGCATCGTCTCCGGAGTGGAGGAGGTGCCTCGAGAGCCACCGCCGCTCGGTCCTCTGCCGAAGCCCCCGAATCGGACCGTATGGTGGGAAGGGGGTTCCGACTGGAAAGGGATGGAAGAGGACGATGAGATGGAGAGAGCGGCTCAGACGGAGCTTTATGAGCTCACCGTCAGGTGTAGCACGCTCGTCGGGGTGAGTTTCTTGTCTTCAATTTGTTGCTCGACTTCTCCCCGAGATTACGCCTGTTACCTAGGATATGGGGAGCGCTGAGCAGCGATCGCAATTTTCGGAAGGTACTCCCGAAGCTCAAGGAGCAGAAGTAGTACCAGGACAAGCTCAGCGAGATCAGCACGGACAGGTGGAAAGAGGTCCACGGGCTCGAGGACCAATGTATGGCGATCCGGGAGGAGAAGGCGAAGCTTGAGCATGCGCTCGAAGGTGGGATCCTCCCCTGGACTCGGTTTGGATGTCTTTTTGGATGGTTGGAGAGGATGATGACGCCTCGTGTTTGAGCGCGAGCGACCGCTGTCGAGCCGAGAGCCCGATCGAGGCTTCAGAGAACTCGGCCTCAAGCTCGAGTCGCCTTGAGAGGATGCATGAGGTGAAGGGTAAATTTCTTTGACTTGGGTTGAACATACTTGGCGTCGGGTGTGCTCTTGATGGCCGTTTGACTTTGTTGCAGAATGCAAGGAGAAGATGGCCGCTGCCGAACAGGGCCAGACTGAGCTGCGCGTCACCTGCGAGCCAGTTCTGCACCTTCTGCGTATTGAAGGAGTTGATCCGGGCCAGGAGGACGACGCTGTTCCGCTTCTCTCCGGAGGAGCCGACAGGATCAGAGCTTACGCCAAGGAGTCCGCGACAATGAGTGCGAACCAGGCATTGGCGGTGGTCAAGTCTCATTATCCGAGAGTTGACCTCGAAGCTGTGAAAGAAGGTTTTGCCTGTGATGAAGACAAGGCCAACGCGCTCCTCGAAGAGGTCTCCGGTGCATCGCAAGCCTGGTTAGAGAATCTAGAATTCTGACTTCGATGTGAACCTTGATGCCGAGTGCTGGCCCTCCTTGTCTGAAATATTGTGTCTTCTCACTTGAATATAATTTGTCTGTGTTGTCCTCTGCTAAATGAGCTCAGGACCTCTTTCACTCCTTCTCCTTTGTCTCGAGTTGCTAGAATATAGGCCTACAGCCTTTTGGATTCCGTTAGCCTTTCTCGGGTGGGTTTCATTGACCGTTTGGCTCCTAGGCGCCAGTGGTCTTGGCCCGTGGCTTTCTTGCCCAGACACGCTTTTCCGAGAGGTCGGGCGTGCAGCTCTCGGCGTCGGGACTTACGTTGTGGCCACCTGGCCGAGTGGTTTAGCCCCAGGCTTGCGCTGCTTCCTAGCTCTCCACCGGCTTTTTCGCTTAATTTGAGCGAATTAAGCGGGAAGGCCGAATGAGCTTGAACCGCTCATGACACGTGTCCGGCGAAATGCCCCTTGATTTTGTTCAACGATCGATCTTCTTTGGTACTCCGAACAAATTGTCGGGCCTTGGCGGCGTCGCCGTCTTTTGCGTTTTGAATGGCGTCGCCGATTCCGAGCAGTGCAGGTTATAAATGGGACGTCACCGCCCTCGAGCGATCGTCTCCTTCTTCTTCTTCTTCTTCTCAGCCTTCCTCCATGGCTAGCATGAGGAGATTCGTTGGCCCCTACGCGGCATTCTTCCGCCAGCGATTCTTCGGGCTATTCCATAACTGGGAGGAGGCAGAATTTTGGGAGGAGCTCGACTTCGCCACTCTAGAGGCGGAGGAGGAGGAAGGAGCCGCCAGCGACGCCGCCGCAGTGGCCGCCTTGCTGGAGGTGGCTCCGGGGCTCCACGAGGTGGCTGAGATCATCATAGAGATGATCGGGCGCGAGCGCCGCGATGACCTGGCCATCAGGGCTGTCGTTCGCCTCATACCACCCCTTTGGGTGGTTGAGGACGAGATTCTAGTGGCGCTACGTCGCTCGCGTCGCGTCTGATCCCGACGACCTCTCTCCCGAGCCTCCCAGCCGGATACAAGAAGAAGAGGATTGGCGGCAGGAGCCGCCCCGCCTTCCCCCCCTTTTTTTTAGCGCGAGAAAATGAAAAAGAAAGTCAGTAGTGTAAATTACTAATATTAAGGAATAAAAAGTGGAATCTTGCCCAATCTGTGCCGTCATGTTTATTCCGAGTTTAGGGTTCCGCCTGATCAACTATTCTAGTCAGTTGCTCGATTACCCGAACGAGGCGCTGGGGCACGAGCTTTTGACGGCTAGAAACTCTCGATCAGGCAAATCTCGGTTAGATTCTGGCGCTGCGAATTGTAGTCCCCGAGTGGTTAGTGCTTTTTGCCCATTCCGTTATGCGCGTTGGTATAAACCGCCGGAGTTTTGTGCTCATCGCGGTTTTTATTTCCGTGCGTTTTGTAACAGCGCGTCCAGGATTAGGCGCTACACCAGTCGGGTAATAACCACTCGGGACTATCATTACACAGTAGGGCTTCAGAAAATAAAAGGGATCACCATTTTATTCAGTATGTGAGAGTCGGGTACATAAGTTATGCGTAGAAGCGACGGAGCTGTTCGGCGTTCCAAGTATTCGCCAAAATCTCGCCGTCTTCACGTCTAAGTCGATAAGCACCCGGCCGGACCGTCTTCTCCACAATGTACGGACCTTCCCAAATTGGAGAGAGCTTGTGCTCGCTCGATTCCTTCTCAGGACCAGATCTCCTTCTGAAAAGGTTCTACTTCTGACATTGCGAGAGTGGTAGCGCCGAAGTCCTTGGAGGTACTTAGCCGACTGGATGGCTGCAACGTTCCGAGCCTCCTCGAGTTGATCAAGCTCCACCATTCGGCTTCCCTCGGACTCGGCTTCGTCATAGTTCCGAACCCTCGTGGATTCGAACCCTAGTTCGGTCGGCAGAACCGCCTCTGCACCATAGACCAGAAAAAAGGGTGTTTGGCCAGTTGCTCGGCTGGGAGTGGTTCTGAGTCCCCAGAGTACCGACGGTAACTCCTTCACCCATCGGGCAGCGTATGGTTTGAGGCGATCGAAGATTCTGGCCTTAAGGCCTTGGAGGACCAGACCGTTGGCCCGCTCGACCTGCCCATTGCTTCGTGGGTGGGCCACCGAGGCGAAGCAGATCTTGATCCCGACGCCTTCGCACCACTCTTGGAATTCTTCACTCCTGAATTGGGTGCCGTTATCCGTGATGATCCGGTTGGGCACTCCGAATCTGACCACGATATCCTGGAAGAACTCCTTGGCCTTAACCGCAGTGATAGTGGCGACTGGTTTGGCTTCGATCCACTTGGTGAACTTGTCAATAGCTACGAAGAGGTAGGCGAAACCACCTTGAGCCTTCTTGAGCGAGCCCACTAAATCGAGCCCCCAGACTGCGAAGGGCCAAGAGATGGGGATAGTTTGCAGCTCCTGTGCCGACAAGTGTGTCTGCCTTGCGTAGAACTGGCAGCCCTCGCAGGTTCGAACGATCTCCTTGGCATCCGTTACTACCGTTGGCCAGAAGAAGCCCTTTCGGTAGGCTTTCCCAACCAAGGCGCTTGATGCCGCATGATGGCCACACATCCCCGAGTGGATTTCTTGGAGCAGCTCTCTTCCCACTTGTCCCGAAACACACCGCCTGAGGACACCTGAGGCGCTCTTCCGGAAGAGCTCGTCGCCCACCACCACATAGGACTTGGCTTATCGGGAGACGCGCTCTGCCAGAGTGGTCGCTTCCGGGAGTTTGTCCTTCAGGAGATAATCAAGGTACGGGGTAGTCCAGTCGGGATCGATGAGCAGGACCCCGATCCCAGGATCCGTACTCGGCTCTCGTCGTTTTGTAACGGTTGGCTCGTGAAGATTCTGTACGAAGATACCACTCGGGACATCTGCCCGAGTGGCTCCCATTTTAGCCAACTCGTCAGCTGCCTCATTATTGCGGCGGAGGACATGAACCAGCTCCTGCATCACAAACTTGCCTTCCAATTCTCGAACTTGTCGGCAAGATGCCGTCATGGTCCGATCCACGCACGACCAGTCTTCAGACTTGATTCACCACCAACTGGAGTCGCGAACCGCCAAATTGCCGGATTCCGAGTGATGTGGCGATACGGAGCCCATGGATGAGAGCCTCGTACTCTGCGGCATTATTCGAGGCCGAGAAGTGAATCCGAAGGACATACTTCAACATGTCGCCCCTAGGTGAGACAAGGAGAATTCCCGCCCCTGCTCCTCCAAGCATGAGAGATCCATTGAAGTGCATGATCCAATATTCTGGCTCTTCTTCCGTGCGGGGAGCCTGGGATTCGGTCCACTCGGCCGTAAAGTCGGCCAAAGCCTGGGACTTGACGGCGGTGCGCGGCTTGAACGAGACGTCAAAAGCTCCAAGCTCGGCTGCCCACTTTGAAATTCTTCCAGTAGCTTCCCGATTACGGAGGACCTCTCCCACGGGGAAAGAAGTCACTACTGAAATCGAATGTCCTTGGAAATAATGCTTCAGCTTCCGTGACGAGATCAAGATGGCGTATGCAGCCTTGGATTTGAGGATATCGCGTCTTGGATTCGCCAAAGACTTCACGACAAAATAAACCGGGCGTTGCACGCCGTAGCGGTGTCCCGATTCTTCCCGCTCCACAACTATCACGGCCGACTACATGAGTTGTCGCCGCTATGTAGAGCAGAGAGGTTCACCTTGCACCTGGCGAGACTAGAATTGGAGGGGTGGAGAGGAACACCTTGAGCTCTTCAAAGGCTTGCTGCGCCTCATTGTCCATTCAAAGCGGTCCCGCTTCTTGAGGAGCTTGAAGAAAGGCATTCCCGAACTACCAATCGGAGATAAACCCGCCAAGCGCTACCATGCACCCAAAGTGAGCTTTTGGACCTCTTTGGTTGGTAGGCGGGGCCATCCTCATGATGGCCCCGATTTTCTCCGGTTCGGCTCGATCCCGCAATGAGAGACAATGAACCCGAGTAGCTTCCGGAGGAAACTCACGAAAACACACTTCTCGGGGTTTAGCCTCATCCGAACGCCTCGGACTTGTGAACGTCTCGGCTAGATCAGAGGTGAGGCTGTCTTCGCCTCGGTTTTGACCACTATATCATCCACATAAGCTTCCACGTTGCGCCCAAGCCGATCTGAAAAACACCGCTATCGCTGGCCGGTAAGTCGCTGGTTCTTCACCAAACGGCATGGTGATGTAGCAATATGCTCGAACGGGGTGATAAACGAGGTCTTCTCGCAATCCTCCTCTCGGCCGGATTTGATGATAGCCTGAGTAGGCGCCCGTAAAACTAAGAAGTTGAGATCCGTGGTGGAGTCTACCACCTGATCAATACGAGGGAGACCAAAGGGATCTTTCGGACAAGCCTTGTTGAGGTCGGTGTAATCAACACACATGCGCCAGCTTTTATTCTTCTTCTGGACAAGGACAGGGTTTGCCAACCAGTCGGGGTGATACACTTCTTTGATGAAGCCTGCGGCTAGCAGCTTTGTAATCTCCTCCCTGATGGTTTGTCGGCGGTCTTGGGCGAATCGCCGCAGCCTTTGCTTGACTGGCCTGGCCGATTGGTCTACATTTAATGCGTGCTCGATCACCTCCCTGGGAACTCCGGGCATGTCCGACGGCTTCCAGGCGAAGACGTCTTTATTCGCCCGCAGGAAAGTGACGAGCACGTCCTCCTATTTGTCCCCGAGCCCTGTCCCGATCAAGGCGGTTCGCGACGAATCGGACGGGTCGAGGAGGATTCTTTTGGTACCTTATTCGGGGCCGATCCCGGGGTTTCGCGCTTTGCGGGTGGGGACGCCGCCTTCCGGCTTCTCGGAATCCGCTTCTCGCCGGATCCCCTCCCGACCTGCTTGCGCCTCCAGGGACTCTGCCATCTCGCAGCTTTCCCTGTCACAGGAAAAAGACTGCTTCATGTCACCGCGTAGAGCGATGATACCACTCGGCCCCGGCATCTTCAATGTCAAGTACGTGTAGTGGAATCGCCATGAACTTGGCGATCTTGCGGTCTCCCCAAGATGGCATGATATGCTGTTGCGAAATCTGCCACCTCGAAACCAAGGTTCTCTGTCCGGTAATTCTCCCTCGCGCCGAAAGTGACCGGCAGAGTAATTTGTCCGAGTGGTGTCGCTGAAGTTCCAAGTATGACACCGTGGAAAGGCGACGATCCGCGCTTTAGCTCCGACCGTGGAATCCCCATATCGTCAAGGGTTTTGACAAAGAGGACATTGAGCCCGCTCCCGCCGTCGATCAATACCCTCTTGAGCTTGATGCCGCGGACGACAGGCGCCACGACGAGAGGATACCTACCGAGGAACGGGACGTGATCCAGGTGATCCGAGCGGTCGTAGGTTATCGCGACCTCGGACCAGCGTACATATTGGGGCGTTTCCGGCCGTACCGCGTAGATGTCCCGGGCGGTGAGCTTTTGCTTCCGCTTGGACTCATATGCAGCTGAGCCCTCGAATATGTAGTTGAGCTCGAGATCGGCTTCCTGATAGTCCTCCTCGACTTCGGGGGGAGGTGGCTTGTTGGCGGCGTGCCCACTCGGACCTTGTCCAGCCTGCTTCTTGCTCTCGCGGGCGAACCTCTTTAGGGTGAAGCAGTCCTTGGCGGCATGCCTCCCCTTCGGATGGAAAGGGCAAAGTGAGTTCATAACCTTATCATATCCATCCTCTTTGAGGGCGCGAGGGTGAGTTGGTGCAGCGACTGCCACCAGCTCTTCACCCTTGCGCTTCTTTTCTTTCCGCCGGGGGGTTCAGCCTGATCCTTCCCCTCGTCACGCCGTTCCGCCAGAGCCTCGGAGGCTGAAGCGTAACGGTCCGCTAGGGCGAACAGCTCCCGGACAGACGTCGGTGGCTTCCGGGACATCTTCTTGATGAGGTCGGGGTCGCTGACTCCCTTCTGGAAGGCGGCTATCACAATCGCATCTGTGACATCCCAAACGGTGCTTTTCCTGTGCATGAAGCGCTTGACGAACTCCCGGAGGGGTTCTTTCCTCCTTTGGTGTAGCCGTCTGAGTCCCAAGGGTGCACAGGCATTCGTAGGTGCCCTGGAAATTTGAAATGAACTGCTCACACAGATCTCCCCAGGAATCTATAGAGTTCGCTGGAAGTCCGGTGAGCCATGCTTGGGCCAGGGGCGAGAGGGTAACCGGTAAGTAGTTTGCCATGACTTTCTGATCCCCCCGGCGGCCCTGACTGCCAGAGCATATACTTGTAGCCACGCCTCCGGGTCCCTCTCACCGTCGAACCTGGTGATGCCTTTAGGATTAAATCCATCAGGCCAAACCACTCGGCGTAGGTGAGGGGTAAACGCGCGAACCCCTTCAATGACCCCGCGACACCCTCCGGGTGGTGATCGACGCGGAGAGGATCGCGCTTGGCGTACTTCACGATCTCGCGGAAGAATGCCGTAGCGTTCATATTAAATCGGCTTGACGGCGTTGTTCCTCCTTTCGATCCGCGGCGCCTGGCGTCGAGGTCTGAACGGAGGTCGCGGTTGATGCTGTGTCGCAGGTCATCTCCGCGAGGCGGAACATGATGTGTCTGGCGGGCTTCCCGTCCTGACCGGCTGCTGGCCGTCTGGGTCCTTTCCGGACCGCGTGACAGCTCCTTTGCCGGTTGGTCGGTCTGGGCCTGCTGGATCGCTGCCGCCGTCACCATGGCCTTTACTTGGGCCACGATCGGGGCGACTGGATCACCCGCCCCCAGCATAGGGGTCAGGGTGTCCAGGAGTGTCTTGGAGGCGACAATATTCTGCGTAAGTGCGAAAACAGCTTGGTCCCCATCTTGGCTTGCGAATGTCTTCATTGACAGCCGGCGCGATCTCGAGTACGCTACCGCTGGCCATGTTCAGTTGCTTGGCCACCTTCCAAGTCGGCAGCGGCGGAGGCGTCGAGGCGCTGCTGCGAATCCGCCCGCGAGCCCTCGATTACGCAAACTCTACGAAAATTCCAGCAGCTCTCTAGGCTTTCTTCTGACTCGGCCGCTGAGCTGGGTGAGCCTGGAGAAGATAAATCCAGGCGCTCGGAGGTGCCGAGTGATTTGGCGGCGAGAACCCCCACCATTTGCACCTCGGCGTCTTCAAGTCCGACTCCCAGGCCGGAATGGGCCTTCGGTTCCTCATTCGGCATTTTAGAGCATGAGACAGGGGGACCCTCCGATCGGCACGGATGTCGTGGCGATGGCTCGCCGGAAACCTCGCCGCGCTGCAACACGGTTCCCTTAGAGAGGGAAAGGCTCCCGAGGTCGTTGGAGATGAAGGTCGAGCCCAAAGCGGAAGACCTGCCCGGAAGAAGGTCGTGGAGGCTTAGCTCGTTGTAGCCATCAAGCTTGACGAAGATCTTGACACAACCCCTACTGGCGCGCCAACCGCCGACGATCGGTTTCGCCGGCAATGAGATTTGTGATTCTAGGGATTTGTGCGGGATCCGAGCTTGATGGTAACACAGATGCGAGGGCAATCTGTTTTAGACAGTTCGTGCTCTCTCGGAGGAGATAATACCTAGTCCTGTGTTCTTGGATATCTCCGCTCTCTTTCTTGTTTCTCCCTCCTCCTTATATATCTTGGGGAAGGATACATCATAGATGGGCGCCACTGCCCTCGATCATGGTGGCCTGGCCGACATGTACTTTGTCCTTATTGGCCCTCGCGCTCGTCTTGGAGAGGTGGTTATGCTTTCCCGACCTACGCCGCCGCCTGTCAGTTCCAAAGCATCCGCAGCTCTGGCGATGTCGCCGCATGCTTCGTTCTTGGCGGGTTGTTCGGCGTGGCAAGCTTCCGAAGGATCGGAAGTTGCCTTGGGAAACAAGTCGAAAACCTCCTCCGGGCCCGTCGTGGTGCTTCTGGACTTTGGGCTTTCTACTCCGCCCGTCAAGCCCAGTCGGGTGTAGGCCCCTCTTGCGGGACCCCTGTCTCTGACATCCCACAGTACCGCTGCATCTAAAATTCATCCATGTCCAGTTCACAATCATTCACAGATATGTACACCTAGGGTCATGCATGTTCACTCACAAGCCGCACACTATCTGATCAAGATTGGGAAATTGGGGCCAAGTATTTGGACTCTAGCCACAGGCTATGCAATGCATTTATCCCAAAGTGCTAGAAAACTAATGATCCTATCTTAGGTATGGTATACTAGGAAGATTTGCGCGCTACGTCGCGCCGTGTGAAATTTGATCCAAGTTTTTATTTCTGAAAAAAAGCAGGAATATCCAAGTTAATACACGTTTTGAAAAATATTAGAGATCGCTCTGGACAATATTAGATTTCAAGTTGGCAAAAAAATAATAGATGTCGAGTTTAACACCCTATGCGTTTATCGCGTAATATAAGAGATCGAGCTACAAAAAAAATTATCTCCCTTTATTTTTCACCGGTAAAAGCGAGGAAAAACGGACAAAAACGAAGAAACGATGGACGAAAAATGAATTTCCAAAAAAAAAAATTTGGGGGGGGGGGAAGGGGACGACCAACGAAAACAACATTTTTTCGGGAAAAATGAGCCACGAAAACAATTTTCCCGGGAAAAATGAGGAAGAACTGTCAAAAAAGGAGAAACGACGGACGAAAAACGAATTTCCATTTTTTTTGGGAAAACGGTCCACGAAAACATTTTTCCCATGCTCCGGAGAAAAAACGGATCACGGAAACATTTTTTCCCAGGCAAAACGGAGAAAGGAAACGATTTTCCAAATTTTTTTTTAGAAAACAGCTAACGAAAACACTTTCCCCATGCTCCGGAGGAAAAACGGACCATGAAAATATTTTTTCTAAGCAAAACGGAGAAAGAAAATGGTTTTTCGTTTTTTTTTTTGAAAAACGGTCAACGAAAATATTTTTAAAACGGGCTACGAAAACAATTTTTTTCAGGGAAAAAGGACAAAAAACAGAGAAACGACGGACGAAAAATGAATTTCCATTTTTTTTTTGGAGAACGGCCAACGGAAACATTTTTTCCATACTCCGAAGGAAAAACGGATCACGAAAATATTTTTCCGGGCAAAACGGAGAAAGGAAACGATCTTTTAATTTTATTTTTTTTGGAAAACAGCCAGCAAAAACATTTTTCCCATGCTACGGAGAAAAAACGGATCATGAAAGTATTTTTTCCGTGTAAAACGGAGAAAGGAAACGGTCCTCCATTTTTTATTTGAAAAAACGGCCAACGAAAATATTTTTCGCATAGTTTGGAGAAAAAACGGGCCATGAAAACATTTTTTCCGGGCAAAACGGAGAAAGGACCTAAACGTAAAGCGTGGGGACTTATTTGTTATAATTTTGGACATGTTCGCTATTTTGAAAAATTAGGAAATGGTTCGTTCGCGATTCGCATTTAACGAGAGGTTCTTCCTGTAAAATGGCCACCGAGGGACCTAAACGCGAACTGGAAAAAAATATTTTTCTCTCACATAAAATCGCGTAGGGACCCGTTCGCAATTTCGAAGAAACGGGGGACTTTTTCGCAAAAATAATGGCTGACACGTGGAGCCTCTCTTTGGCTTCCAAAGCTAGGCACTATAAGGGGTTTACTATATCTTGCATCACACGCGCATGCCTGTATATGCATTGCACGGCCTTCTGCCGGTTGGCATGGTAGCGCAATACGGGGCTGTTTGGTTGTTTTCTCTCGCGAGCCTGGCCCGTTCAACTCAGCCAGGCCGATGGGATACGGGATGCACAGATGCAGAGACGGTGTTTGGTTGAGTATTTAGTAGGTAGATATTTTGAAATTTAAATATTTTAAATTTATGTTCGAAAAAAAGTCAAGAACTCATTTTTAAAATCGGTTCAGTAATCGGAGATGTTAATCAAAAGATATAAACAAAAAAAGAAAAAAAAAGAAACTTACATACCCACGTGGCACCCCATGTATGGTCCTTTACGCAGAACACGAGGCTGTCATGCGTTGCATCCAGAGATACGCCCATTTTCTACGTATCTCTAGAGCCAGGCTGCATGAAGAATCTTGCATCCAGAGAGCCAGGCTCAAGACTAGATGCATGCAATCAAACACAAGAAAAAAGAAAGATTCTGCATCTGTGGATGCAAATCTCTGTACATGCAGGCAACCAAACAGCCCAGTATACTATACACCAATACGGCATCCACGCATTGTCACGTTGTATTTTCCGGATACACTTAGGGTGTGTTTGGTTACCTGCACCATCCTAGCTTGTCTCGTATGAGCCATCCAGGCTAGCCTTGGCCTGACTGAGTGGATGCAAGTTAAGTTGTTTGGTTGCTTGTTTGTACATCTCACAGGCCTGCATTAGAGAGAAGTCCAATTTCTGTGTTTTCTCTATCCTGTATGAGTGGGTGCAATTGCATCCACCTGGCCAGGATAAATAGGAAACCAAATATGTGCCTAACAGATACAGTTGCATCCACTCATACAATCTCACTTTATGGCTAAAACACTTGTTGTTTTGGGTATTTGGTTTCTTTGATGACGCTTGCAGTATTAGCCGATTCTGTATGGACACCCACGCATGTGCTGCATATGCATTGAACCCTGGCCCAAACTTTGGCACTGGAAAGTGGGAATTTGATGAGGATTTTGCACGAACTGTTCTGCCTCACGCGGAATTCCTGCGTTCTAAACAAACCTGGTTAGCATTTGGCGAAAACTACTAGACGCTTTCTTGTGAATTCTGGATTCCCAGAATTCGCAACGTCTAGAGCAATCGTGCCATCAACTTCATTGGGCACAAAGCTAAGTTCTACCTCGGTACGTGTCATGCCTCTGTCGTCGTTTATGGCTTCCATGACACACCCTACGTTACCTGATAGTCACAAAGGGCATGTTATGAAATATAGATATGCAATATCTCTATGTTCAATCAAACTCAGGCAGTTGTGCAATTTCTTTTTGTCGTCCTCAAGTTTAAAGCGGAGGTTCAAAACAGAAACAAAGGATGTATCACGAATGCTCACAAATTAAAATGATTTTATGAGAAGATGCTCCAACGATGTTAATATATCAGCAAATAACCCCGCTTTCTAGGCTTTCTAGGCTTTTCAGGAGTACATTCTGGTTGCGTACAATCACAATAAGCACCTCTCCTAAAGTTTTTAGGTAGAAACCACTCACTAAATTACAAGTAAACCCGACAAGAAAAGAAAATATTCAACATAAAAAATTCCAAATATTGCACGAGAGAACTAAACCCATTGTTATAAGATAACACTTATGTATCATCCCCAAAATTTGCTTTTAATATATTTAGTGTGCTTATAGGATTATTTGAAATTTTTCGGAATTTATTTGAAGTCCTCGAGAATCATTTGAATTCAAGCTTTTTGAACTAATCGCATTAAATAAAGATCCTGCATTTTCGCATAAGCACAACATCTAAAATTTTGTTTAAAATAAAGATAATTGGAAGATGAGAGTGTTTCTTTCAAATATTCTCAAAAACATGTTATATAGCTTAAGTCGTTGATTTTATAAAAACCTGTACATGTGTCTGATTTTACTAAAAGAATTTTTGCGAAAAATCTATACATTGAAAAATCGCGAAACCAACTTTGATAAGTTCCAAATAGTTCCTAGTATTTTAGAGGAATTTTCTAGATTTTTAGAACGTCTCTGTTATTTTTTTTTCTTCTCAACACGTTTTTAGAATGTATATGCGTATATACCTACACGCACGAATACATGGACGTGCGCATTTCATTCCAGTCGTTCCCTGTTTCTCTGCAAGGAAGGAATCAGTAACGATTATTTCCTTTCCTTTGATTTCGTTCTTTCTGTTTTCCTTCACGTGCAAGAATCCTGGATGCTTGATTTACTTCCCAGCCATTTACATTTCACTAGTAATGCCTGCATGATTCTCTCCATTACTAGCATACACGCAGGAATTCATTCCTTCACATGCACCTGAAGTCCCTCATACCTCCATCCATTTTCTTCACGTCATTTCTTTTGCACCAACCCAAAGCTCCAGTACCTTGTCTATCGCATTCACGTCTTCTTGCCATTCTCCTTGACGTCGCGGTAGCCGCTGCAATCGCCACTACCGTCGCCGCCGGCACACCCTCCGACCTCACCTCTTTCTGCGTCGAACGGTATTCTTGTTCTCTATTTCCTTTCGCGCGCGCTCTATCTCCATCGGTCGATTGATCTTGTCATGTGTAATTGCGCATGTATATCGTGTTAGGCAAGTGCAAGTAGTATATATATGTATACCAATGTTTAGGGCGCATGTATATATGTAAGTGCATGTTAGGCGCATGCATATATTCACATATACCCTAGGACCGTAGGCATATTTATGCATGTATCATAATTTATATACACACTCTAGTCATGTAGCTCTGTATCCTTATAAAATAGGGCTATACGCATGCATGAACCTCTTTATCTATATATATGACGTGCTCGTTTACATATATATGGTAGTCTGTATCCTTATGTAACTACTCGCTAGGCCCTGCATGTTTCTATATTAGTCGTAGCCTATATACATTATATACATTATGCGTATATACATGTGGATATATGACGTGCCTATATGCAGTAGGTTGTATGTATATAGATATATATTAATGAGGGCATATCCTGTGCAATCAAAGGTTTGGTGCAATCATCGTGCAATCAAACTAAAAAAAGTTTTAAAAAATTCTGAAAAAAATCATGGATGTTCATGTCAACTTACCCCATCTACGTATAAAATTTCATGATCAAATTCGTCCTATGCTAGAAGTTACAAAAAAAACAAATTTCTAACAAATTTTTGCAGTTCAAATGCACCTCAAATTTGTCTTTTTGTAACTTCTAGCATAGGACGAATTTGATCATGAAATTTTATACTTAGATGGGGTAAGTTGAGATGTACATCCATGGTTTTTTTTAGAATTTTTTGAAACTTTTTTAGTTTAATTGCACGGTGATTGCACCAAACCTTTGATTGCACAGGATATGCCCCCTATATTAATACGCATATTTGTTTCCATATATATTTTAGGTGAGCACATATGTGTATATATATACTTGAATGTACCGTATACATGCATGTATTTTTACCAACCGTAGCCAAGGTTTTTTTTATATAGCCTAGCCTAACACATAAGAATACACGTATGCGCCATGAACAGTATCATGCATGGAAACTAAATGTTAGTTGTACGTGTTAATTTTTAGGATTTGCGAATTTTGTCTTTTTCGCTACAAATTCGTTTTAAGTCCAAATCGCTTGCAACAAATTTTGTTAATTAGTAAAAATTAATACCTTCCTATGATAATTTTACTGAAATTTTATAATTAAACTTATACTGTTAAATTATTCGCGGGAAGTCCAAACTTATAAATTTTGTAACTCCTAAATTATACGTCCAAAACTGTCCAAATAAATTTTGTAAATCTTATCAAATGCTAAAGTAATTATCTGGAAATTTTCATGAGATTACAAGCTAGTTTGATTTGTAGTATTTTTCTGAATGTGTGTTTGTACGTTGTTTTGCGTGTCGAGCTGTGTGAGGACGCGGATTTTGAGAATCAAGCTCCAGACCAAGACTCATTGCTTTACGAAGGTAAATTATGCTTTGATCATCTTGCTCCTATGTCTTTAAATGTTATGTTGATTTAAATTATGCATGCTATTTTGTTACAATGATTTTAAGTAATTTTGGGGGATTAGATAATTACCACCTGCTATCGATTCCTTGTCCCTAATAATTGTATGACACTAAATCATTTTTCACCCTAGGTTGGTTATAAGGAATGGTTAATATAAGTACCCGGTGGAATATGGTTAAACCGTGTAGTTCAGCTTAGCCATGTCGTGCGTACCAATAACAAAATTTTAGAAAGAAAGTGGAACATGATTAATGAACTACAGAACGTGCTTTGAAAGAACATGACTGGTGTTGTTGATGAATGGCACGTGGTGCATGGTAACCAACGGGGTGGAAAAATGGTTTAGACTGGGGCAAGTGGCAAGATGTTCAGTGGTGGGCCAGATATGGCAACTGGGCGGTCTCTTTTGGATTTAGTTTCTATGATGTGTTGACGCGATGTGTTTTGGGTAGTCTTGCCCTAGTCGCTTAAGGACTTAACCTTGCAAGAATTTGAACTGAGCTAACCATACAGCCACAAGTTCCGGAATGGGACGGACCTAGCTGATTAGATTGGGGAGTCTCTTCTTTAGTACTGTCGTGGTGGAGTGAGGCCCGAGTGTACGGGTGGTAAAACTCACAGGCGCAAGAGGGGGCCCTGTTGTGGAGATGTATCCCTTCAGTGTTGAATCCTTATCGGGCAGTACTTGGTTTAGATGAACCTTTAGAAAAGCTTTTTTACAGTCGTTCGCCTTTGTGGTGTTTGACTGCATTCTTGTGGGTAAAGTGTATAACCTCTGCAGAGTGTACAAACTATTCAAATAGCCGTATCCACGGTATTGGACATCGCTTGGGAATTACAGTCAAGGGTTAGACTTTGTTAAAAATGAGGGTGGGGTAAAAGATGAAGTTGATGGAATTATGGATTAGGATGTGAAAGTGCTTTTACTAAAACTTTGGAAAGGTTATTGTTAATCCTACTGGTTTTTACTGCTTTCGAATCTACCTGTATTACTTGCTAAATGCTGTTTACTGCAAATTAACCTTTAAACCATTCCATTGGAATAAACCTGGCATTTAGTATATTAGGTTGCATTCTGTGCATAGCTTGTTGAGTACCAATGTACTCACCCCTCCATAATCACAACATCAGAAGATGAAGAACCACAAGTGTTCGAGGAGAAGAGTGACGAGCCGGCTAACTAGGGGAAAGGCCCAGTCAGTTGCCTGTGGCAAACTGAGGAACCACGAATAATGTTATGATTCCGCTGCTGTTATTTGTTTACTCTGAACTCCGCCCTGCGTGGCTTATTATGGTAAGGCTGACCTTAAGGTCTTAACAGTTTTATTTGAATTAAATACATTATTGTTATTATTTCCGCTGTGTATGTGTGATGGTATTCATCTCTGTTGTATCTGTGAGCACCAGCGTGGTCCTGGACTGGTGTTTCACACAGAGTGTTCAGAACTCAAATTCCGGGCGCGACAACTTACTACCAGTAAGTCAACCAATTAAGATAATACTTGGCATTCCACAACAACTAAACATTGACCATTGTGTACAACATAGCTTGAAGTTAACACTTAACACTAGTACATGGCTTGCATGTTGTTCTGTCAATCGGACGCAAACAGTCTACAACGTGTTGTTTGCTGTCGGTGGAATAATCATCCCATAATTCTTATTTTGGCCAAGGATATTTGTGTAACTTTAGGATACTTGTACTTAACTTCACCGTAATTTAACAGAGCTGCTGCCCCCTAATTAGGGGCATATATACCTTAAAAGCAATGATAGAAAAGGAAATATAATATGTCCTACTAATCTTTGTCCTTAGCAATCAGTGTGTAAAGAGTTTTTAGTTCCTTACATACCTTAGCATAATCACGATGGGACCTACCGGATATTGTTGTTTTTGTATAATAACTAGTAAAGTGCCCGTGCGTTGCAACGGATCCCAAATAGATGATGACACCACAAGTTCTAAACTCTTAAAAACAAAAAAACGAGAATTTAAAACTTGAGCTATCACTTATTTGAGATCCGTTACTGAAGAATTACTGAACAAAAAAACGTGAAGGGATGACGTGATGGCTACAATGACTCACCTACTGGGCCTTAGGCCTCTACTGTTCTGGCCCAAGAATGGCCTGGCAGACTCACCATCACTACCAACTCATTCTTATAATAGTTAAGATATTTAATGAGTGACGCTGTACCTAAACTAGCCCATCACTTCCGAAGTCCCACAAGGCCCATTGACATGGTTTAGTCCAGGGGCGGATCCAGACCCCGGGCAGAGTAGGCTATAACCCGGGGCCTGGTACCGAAAGCCCACTAAAATTCTACGAAAAATTATTGAAAAATCATTGAAAATAGATATTTAATTTAAGATCAGCTGGTCCAGCCCGGGGCTTCGGCCTGGGCTAGCTCTGCCCCTGGTTTAGTCCTACATTATTGAGTAAAATACAATGTAGGTCCTTAAACTTATCCCGAGTGGTCAAATAGATCCCTAAACTCATGAATAGATAAGTGATTAACCAAGGGGCTATTTGGTTGCCTGATTCTACGTGGCCATACTTGCAGGAGGCAGAGAACTAGTGTTTGGATGCTCGTTGTATCATATGAGTCTGTATCCATGCATGCAAAATGACTGTTTGGTTGCCTGCGCGGTGCGAAGAGCCAGACCAGTACAATGCACAAAACACTCTCAACCAGGCTTGTAGAAAATGAGCTCCATAACTGTTTCTTCATAGCCAGGCTGGAGCAATACAGGCTCCCACGAATCATGCTCCTACGAGACGTCCACCAAACAGCCTCAGAAGCAAAAGCAAAAGCAAAAGCGGCCTCACGGCCCAGCCGAACAAGCCAACCCAGCCATCCGCAGGCCCGCGCAAGGGGAAAAGAGTCAGTCGTCGATCCAAACAGACGGACAAGATGCTCCGGGGATGGAACAAAAACACGCACGGGCTATGAAACTCTAACCGTAACCCCATTTGCCTTTTCCCCGATCGAAAACTCCATGAGGCGGCGACCGAGGGAAAGGAACAGACACCCAGCGAGGCGACACGATGGAGCGCGTGTGCGGCGGACTGATGCCGTGCATAGCTCCGGCGAGGCGGCCACGACGGAGCGCGAGCCGACTCTAGGGGAACACGACGGCGCGCACGGAGTGGTCGACGGTGACCACGGCAAGAAATGGCGGCGGCGATGACTACCAGTAAAGGTAAGCCTCGGAACCCCTTTTAGACCATTAGGGTTTCTTGATTTGCGATTTTGGGGGAAAACAAATTAGAGATTTAGGGACTAGGGTTTCGGATTTGGGGTTTTGGGGTTCAGATTGCTCTAATCCCCTCCTTGTAAATACTAACCGAGCCAAAACAACAAGGCCTAATTCGGGCTAAATCAGGATCAAGCTAAGGCTAGGTTGCTCTGGTACCAAAAGTTAGAATTAGGGTAAACTAATACATGAACTACCCTAAGCATAATAACATAGATGATGCGGAAATTGAGTCATTAGATGAACTAACCCAGTGATGAAGATGCCATTAGTTTGTCGGTTGGTGTTCCTGAAGTAGAGCGGTAAGGAAGAAGACAAGGGCGCTGAGATCCACTCGGTGATGGTAGATGTCTTCGCCAGCCTCAGCACCAACTGTAGACACCAATGTAGATTGGGTGATGTCGGGGGGGGTAGCAACTCGAGAGCGATCAATCCGTTCTTCACGAGTGCCAGCCCTCTCCTCTTAATATGGCGCTGGCTAACAGGACCGATACCAATTTGATGGGGTTCTCACCCTGGATCTTTCTTGTGGAGTTACATATTTGCTGAAATGGTCACATATGAATTTTCAATTTTCATGTAAGGAGAAACAATGTTTATGAGTTCATATTGGCACTCGTTTTGTCGGTGTGATGGATCAATCAATTGGAATTAGTTCTTTTTTGCCGAGCTTCACAGCCACGTACAGCTAGGGCATTTGGTTTGCAAAGAAACCTGCAAACTGTTTAGGCTTCGAGTGTAAAAACCAGATATAATTGGGCATGAGCCAATGATAGTACGAGTGCTGGGAGAATTTTCAACGGGAGGCCGCCATGAGAGGATGCACGGGGATTCTTTTCTAGGCACTTGATTATGCGGTGCTAATGATTGTTGTCTTGCAGATATCCTGATGAGTTTGAAGGTGTCCCCGCATTATTAGGAATAGGCAATTTCTCAATGTTGTTGATCTCTTTGATTTAGCTTCTGAAGAAATGCAAGGCAAAATTGATTATCGGCACACTTATTTAGATTTCTCGTAGCTTGAGGTTAGTGTTTCTACAAGTATGGGAGGTTAGCAGGTGGCGAAGCCATGCCCAGCAGCCATGGGGTTTGCTGCTGGAACCATATTAATGAAATGGCCCTCGAGCTTTTGATTTCAAACAAGGAGATGTCAAGGTTAGAGTATATACATATTAATGAAATACTTGCTTCACAATTTTAGATTACGTGTTAACTGCTTTCTACCACCTCTTATCAGGAAACCCTTTCTAGAAACTAGTAAGGAACTTATTAAAGCCAGCATGGAAGTATCGGTATTTTTGCAAAAAGGATACATGGTTACGTAAATTCGCCGATGGCGGTTAGCCATTCTATTTTATGAAACACCTCAAGAATTCCGAAATTGCAGACAGGTCCTCTCATGGATTTTTTTGTAAAGAGGACATGTGGTTCCGCAAATTCGCTGACAGATCCTCCACCTTATTTTGCAAGAAGGGTTCGTGGTTACGCAAATTCATCAACGGCTCTAGCCAGCCTACTTTTGGAAAACCCCTCGAGAAAACTAAAATTGCATTTAGATGCTCTCACCATTTTTTTTTGCACCGTGCGTTTAGATCCTTTCATCACGGCTTGGGAGGAGTTGTGATGATCACTCACCAGTCTCTCATACCAGATGTGATATCTCTTGGCCTGCTACGATCGCTGGCGTGAGATCTACTAGGTAGAACCGTGCGGCAATTCCGCACCGCGCAAAATTTGATTCAGAATTCTTTTTTGCAAGCAAACAGCAGAGAAATGATCTAGTCGTAATTTTTTTTAGTTTTTTTTTTGGAAAAAGGTGACGTGAAGGATCCTGTCACGAATCTACGAAACGACGGGTCTTTTTTTTAAAAAATAACTGGAAAAAAAATCTAGAGATAGAACTGTACACATATATCTGTTGATGAAAATATTATTTCCGGGAAAAACGAAGAAATAACCTAGACACAAATTTCTTTTGATGAATTTGGTTAACACTTTATTATTGCCCGACTAACCTCCTTTTGTCGAGTTTAATACTCTATATGTTAACCAGGTGATAATACATGTTCCGAAAAATATTAGAGATGTCGACCCGCTTTTATCGAGTTTAATACTCTATACATTCTCCGAGTAATAATACACGTTTCGAAAAATATCAGAGATCGAGTTGGGGAAAAAAATTTAGAGATTAGTGATCGAGTTGGGAAAAAATCTAGAGATAGAGCTGTACACATATTTCTGTTGATGAAAATATTTTTTCGGGAAAAACGGAAAAAGGACCTGGACATAAGGGCTGGGGACTTGCTTGTTATATTTTTTGACCTGATCGCTATTATGAAAAATTAGAAAAGGACTCGTTCGATATTTGTATTTAGCGGGGGGCGAGCCCAGTCAGTTGCCTGTGGTATACTGGATGGCGCCACGAAGTTACCTTATTTTTCGCTGCTGTTATTTCTCTTTAATAAGTTTTCGCCCTGCGTGGCGTATATTTGTAACTTGACCTTAAGGTTGAGCAACCAGTTTGGTTAACTAATTAAAGTACCTTATTATTCGTTGAGTATGATTGTGATATTTGCTAATGTTGAGACTGTGTGCACTAGCGTGATCCTGAACTAGTGCGGAATACACAGAGGGTCCGGATTTGCAAATTCGGGTCCCGACAGCAGAGCAAAAGAGAGGTGACCTCGTAGTCGTCATTGCAGCCTAGATGGGATCACAGGACGGTGTGTCAGTGCTACCCGCAGTTCGTCGCTGCATTCGACCGCCTCACCGACAATCGCCTCGCAAGAGGGTGAGGTGCTGGACACGCTGGTCTAGCCGGTCACACTAGAAGTGAGTACTTAATCGCACTTTCTATGTTTTGCAATCATTTTTTGAACTCACCCAACAATTCTTCATTTCTTACAAGCTCACAGGCATCTGCACCTGACGACTACGAGGGCCAGCCTGATGATACAGCCTACACCGTCTACGACTTCGACAATGCTGATGTGTTGAGGTACTTCGTTGGTGCGAATGAGCCTGGACCATCATAGTTGCACGGAGCACCACCACCGACGCAGCGTACTCAGCAGAGGTATGCTACACCTCCAGCTAGAGCACAGAGGCCCCACCGTGCACCGACTCAGTTGACGTACTCGCGGGGGCATATTCGCAGAAGGCCTGCACAGCCGGGTGGAGCCGCCCCAAAACAGGGCCGGCACTAGTTTCTTATGTTTAGGATTGTTACTACTTTTTATCTTATGTATTTAGTTTTTCTATTCCAGATATGTTGTACGACGACTATTCTATTTTGTTATGTAATACTATTATTTAAAATATCCCTTCGTAATGACTACAATATATTTACAATTGGACGACTCATAGGCGTGAATCTTTGTAACGGCGAGTACACAAGTCACATGTAGTAGCTTTGACAGGGTGATTAGACAACTCAGGTCACTGCAGCTTTTTCAGTGCGATTAGACAATGCACAGGCGTGTAGCTTTGTAAGTACAATTACACAAGTCACAAATAGCACCATTGTCAGGATGAGTTGTGAAAGTGCATATAGGCCCCTTAATTTGGTTTTGTGTGATTAATGACAAACGATTAAAGAATCTAACGTGTTTAACCAGTCCATGTGCAGGTAAAAGGTTCGAAAAGAGATCATCTATGGCCTTCGGGTACCCTCAAACTTTACAGAGTAAGAAAAACGGCATCTGCAATTGTAATTTCGATTTGTTGAGTCATAGGGTTGCCGTACTATTAAGAGGGGTGCATTGGTGTTGGTCTGGAGATAGTCACTTTGCTCGGATGAATGTTGTTTAGCCTCTCAAGTGTGCTTCAGTGTCCACACTCACTTTGGGATGAAGTTGTTTTCTAGTTCCTATCGGATGTTCCGATGTCAGTTCGGACATTCCGATCGTTCAGACTTTCCGAAGTGTAGTTGTGCTTTAGTCCATCGTGTGTTACTAGGTTCGGACATTCCGATGTGTGGTCATCGGATGTTCCGATGTTTGTTGGTTTTTAGTTTGGGAACTCTCTGTTAGCTTCGGATGTTCCGATCCTTGGTATCGGAAGGTCCGATGTGTGCTGTCTTGTAAAAGGGTTCTCTCTGTTCAGTTCGGACTGTCCGAAGTTTAACATCGGAAGTTCCGAAGTGGCTGTTTCTCAGTTTGGGAACTCTCTGTTTGGTTCGGATGTTCCGATTTTCAGATCGAACATTCCGAGTGGGACTTAGAAAGTTTTGTTGAAGTTCCTTTTCTGAGTAACATCGGAAGTTCCGAAGTGGTATTCGGACATTCCGATGCTTGTAGTTTTCGACCGTTGGGAGCTGTCCCAATTCTGGGTATTTGCACTCATCGGATGTTCCGATGTTACGATCAGACTTTCCGATGTTTGGCTGAGTGCGGGTATAACGGCTAGTTTTGAACCAAAACTATAAATACCCCTCTCCTCTCCCTTTTGTGTGTTACTCACTTGTTTTGGCTGAACACTTGAACACCTTGAGCACACTCTAGAGCTTTCTTGAGTCCTCCTCTTTGATCTTAGGGATCATCTAGTGAGTGAGATTTTGTGAAGTGTGGTTGTGAGACTAGAGCAAAGCATTCATTCATCTTGAGCAAATAGAGAACCACTCCAAGATCAAGAATCAAGTGCATTCATTTCTCTTGGAGGTTGAAGGACTCCTAGACGGCTAGGCGTCGCTCACGAGCTCCCGACGATTGTGGGACGCCGTGAGAAGTTTGTAAAGGCCGGCTCCGCCTCCGAAAGGAAAGGATCCAATAGTGGAACCAAGCCTCAAGTGTGACCGAGGTTTGGGAGGAAAGGGTTGGAAGAGACCCGGCTCTTTGGGAGCCTCCTCAACGGAGACGTACGATCCCCTCAAGGATCCGAACTCCGGGAAACAAATTCTTGTGTTCTCTCTTGTCACTTATTGCTTGTTTAGTCTCGTTCATTTACTTTGGCATAATTCTTAGTAGTCTAGAGCTAGTTGTTAAATTGCTTGTCCTAAACTTAATTCGTTCTTTCAGTGTAAATCGGATATTCCGAAGTAATTACGGAAGTTCCGAAATGATCGGAGGTTCCGATATTGAATCGGAATATCCGACTTTTTCCGCTGCAGTAAATTGCCTTTTAAATTTTAATAGCCTATTCACCCCCCCTCTAGGCAATTATCCACCTTTTCAATTGGTATCAGAGCCAAACCTTTTCGAAGGCTTAACCGCTTGAAGGGAATGTGATGGCAAATACGGGGTTAAAGGTTGTCGTGACGGACGAGCAAAACAGTCCGAGAGCCGGAGATGGAACTCCGGGCAAGAGCAAAGCGGAAACTACCTCTACTTCTACTCAGGGAGCTCAAATTCCTTTTAATTATGAAAAATTGAATACTTCGTGTTCGCATTCCTATATTACTGTGCCCTTCGGGCGTGCTCCCTTCTTTGATGGCACATACTATTCCGCTTGGAGGCACAAAATGAAAATGCATCTAATGTCGCTTCATCCAAGTGTGTGGAAGATTGTTTGCACTGGTTTAGATATGCCAGAAGACGACATGGAGCTCACACCGGAACAAGAGCAGAACATTCACCGCAACGCTCAAGCCGCAAGTGTGTTGCTTGGAGCTTTGAGTCCCGAAGAATTCAACAAGGTTGATGGTCTAGAAGAAGCAAAAGAGATATGGGACACTCTCCAAGTCGCTCATGAGGGAACTTCAAGTGTTAGAGAGTCTAAAATCGAGCTCTTGGAAGGAAAGTTGGGGAGATTTGTTATGAATGATGATGAGACACCTCAACAAATGTATGACCGTTTGATGATTCTCGTGAATAAGATCTGAGGGCTTGGAAGCAAGGACATGACGGACCATGTCGTGGTGAAGAGGATGTTGAGAGCATTTGCTCCAAGGAATTCGACTCTCGTAACACTTATACGAGAGCGAAAAGATTTCAAAAGACTCACTCCAAATGACGTGCTCGGAAGAATTCTTTCACATGAGCTTATGGAAGAAGAGGCAAAAGAAGTGAAGAATCTTGCCAAGCAAAGTTCAAGCTCAAGACCAAAGGAGATAGCTTTGAAGGCAAGCAAAAAGGAAAAATCAACTTCAAGCGACGATGAGGAAGATGAAAGCGAAGATGAGGAAGGTTTGGCATTGTTCGTGAGAAAATTCAAGAAATTCCTCAAGTACGACAATTCAAGCAAATATAAAAAGAACTACAATGACAAATCAAGGAGAAGAAGGAGCACAAAGAGGGCGTGCTATGAGTGCGGTGAAGTTGGACACTTCATCGCCGATTGTCCAAAGAAGAAGAACACTTCAAATGAACATAAGACGAGTGAGTCGAACAAGAAAAACAAAACTTACAAGAAGAAGTACTCGGGGCGAGCTCATATTGGCGAAGAATGGGATTCAAATGACTCCGACTCCGACACCGATGATGAAGGAGTCGCCACCATTGCCATTGAAGCCGCTCCAACAACCAAGTCACTCTTCGGGGAATTGAGCAACAACGACTCCGACCACGACGCGCCTATTTGTCTTATGGCAGAAGGGCGAAAGGTAATGACTAAGTCAAAACCTCCAAGTAGTGATAGTGAATTAGATAGTGATGATAATGATGATGATGATGCTCTATTTTGTGATTTGAGCAAATCGGCTATTGCTAAAATCCATAAACTATTGAAAAGAATAGATAGCCAAGAGGAGACTCTTGAGAAGCAAGAAGAGTTATTAATTTGTGAAAAGAAGAAAACTCTTGCTCTCGAGAAGATCCTCACAAAAGAAAAGGAGACTATTGAATTGTTAACTAAAAATCTTGATTTGGCTAATAATTCAATTGCAATGCTTAAGGGTTCAAATGAGTCACTTTAAGAGAACGTTATAAGTCTAGAAAACAATCTTCAAGCTCTTGAAGTGCAAATTGAATCTCTTAATGATCTTAATTCTCCAATTGTTGATTCATCATTGGCATCTATTCCTTCCACTAGCAATGGTTGCTCTCGTTGCTACAATATTGATATTAATGCTTGTACTACTAACTCTCAATTTGTGCAAGTATTAAAAGGTGAGAACGAGAGACTTAGTGCCTTGGTAAGGTACGGTTGCATAAAGACTTATCAATCCAAGGATGCCCTATATAAGACCATTAATGGCCGAGGCAACAAAAACAAAGAAGGGCTAGGATATGATAAGTACGAATGCAAAAGAAATGACTATGTGGTGGTGAAAGGTAAGGAGTGCATTAAGTTTGTCAAAGGAAATGACAAACAACCATTGACCATCACACAAGTCATCAAGACCGGGCAAGAATCAAAGAAACATCTTCAATATCATACATCTCATTCTATTCACTATGCATCCTATGTGTTGAAGAGAAATCACCGTGGTAAAGTGATTGCTCATTTTGTCGGTGCCCACAACTCCAGTGAAATGAGCAAGAAGAAGGTGTGGGTACCGAAAGCTTTAATCACTAACATGCAAGGACCCAAAAAGATTTGGGTACCTAAAAACAAGATCTAATGTGCTCTTGTAGGATTACACCTCCGGTGGATCAAGTTGGGTGCTTGATAGTGGTTGCACAAACCACATGACCGGAGAAAAGAAAATGTTTTCCTCTTTTGATGAGAAAGGGTCACAATATGAAAATATTGTGTTTGGTGATAATGGTAAAGGTGAGGTAATGGGATTAGGTAAAATTGCTATTTCTAATGATCATTCCATTTCCAATGTTCTTCTTGTCAAATCTTTAAATTACAACTTGTTGTCCGTCTCACAACTTTGTGAAATGGGCTACAATTGTCTATTTACCAATGTGGATGTGACCGTCTTTAGAAGAGATGATTCCTCAATTGCCTTTAAAGGATATTTGAAGGGTAAGCTCTATTTGGTTGATTTCAATACAAATAGCGCTAAACTTCAAACATGCCTTATGGCAAAGTCTAGCATGGGTTGGTTGTGGCATCGCCGGCTAGCCCATGTTGGCATGAGAAATCTCGACAAACTTCTCAAAGGGGATCACATCATTGGACTAACGAATGTTGAGTTTGAGAAAAATAGGATTTGTAGCGCTTGTCAAGCCGGAAAGCAAGTTGGAGCGCGTCATCCCGCGAAGAACATCATGACTACGACAAGACCATTGGAGCTTCTACACATGGACCTCTTCGGACCCGTTGCTTATATAAGCATCGGAGGTAACAAGTATGGTCTAGTCATTGTTGATGATTTTTCTCGCTTCACGTGGGTTTTCTTTTTACAAGAGAAGAGTGAAACTCAAGGCATATTCAAGAAGTTTGCAAGAAGAGCCCAAAATGAATTCGAGTTGAAGATCAAGAAGATTCGGAGTGACAATGGAAGTGAGTTCAAGAATACTCAAGTCGAAGAATTCCTTGATGAAGAAGGGATCAAGCACGAGTTCTCCGCTCCATACTCCCCTCAACAAAATGGAGTGGTGGAAAGAAAGAATCGGACATTGATAGAGATGACAAGAACGATGCTTGATGAGTACAAGATCTCTGATCATTTTTGGGCCGAAGCCGTCAACACCGCTTGTCATGCCGTCAACCGATTATATCTCCACAAGATATTGAAGAAAACGGCATACGAACTCCTCACCGGTAACAAACCAAATGTTTCATATTTTAGAGTTTTCGGTAGTAAATGTTTTATTCTTAACAAGAAGCCTAAGAACTCTAAATTTGCTCCAAAGATCGATGAAGGTTTCTTGCTAGGATATGGATCAAATGCTTACGCCTATCGTGTTTTCAACAAAACCACGGGTTGTGTTGAAATAGCGAGAGACGTGACATTTGATGAATCTAACGGCTCTCAAATAGAGCAAGTTGATTTGAATGTGCTAGAAAATGAGGAAGAGCCAAGTATTGCAATCAAGAAGATGGCAATAGGTGAAGTGAGACCGCAAGAAAGGGTGCACCAAGACAATTCATCTACACAAGTAGAGCCTCCTACTTCAAATCAAAGTCAAGACATTCCTCAAGATAGTCCAAACAAACTATTGGAGGATGATCAAATTGAAGATAATGAGCCAATTCAACAAACGTCTCAAATGCCGCATCCAAGAGTGCATCAAAGTATCCAAAGAGATCACCCCATCGATAATATTCTTGGTGATATCCAAAAGGGGGTAACTACACGCTCTAGAGTATCTAACTTTTGCGAATTTCTCTTTCGTGTCTACTTTGAAACCTTTGAAGGTAGAAGATGCATTAAAGGATCCGGATTGGGTAATGGCAATGCATGAAGAGCTCAACAACTTCGTTAGAAACAAAGTATGGTCACTAGTGGAAAGACCTAATCAAAACGTGATTGGAACCAAATGGGTCTTCCGCAACAAACAAGACGAAAACGGAATTGTTACAAGAAATAAGGCTCGGTTGGTAGCTCAAGGATTCACTCAAATTGAAGGTTTGGATTTTGGTGAGACGTATGCTCCTGTTGCTAGACTAGAGTCAATTCGTATTTTGGTTGCATTTGCTACTCACCATGATTTCAAGCTTTATCAAATGGACGTCAAGAGTGCTTTCCTAAATGGTCCAATTGCCGAACTAGTATATGTTGAGCAACCGCCAGGGATGGAAGATCACAATAACCCTACACACGTATACAAGCTACATAAGGCACTCTATGAGCTTAAGCAAGCACCTAGAGCATGGTATGAATGTCTTAAGAATTTTCTTATTAAAAAGAGTTTTGAAATTGGTAAGGTCGATCCTACTCTCTTCACAAAATATGTTGATGATGACTTATTTATATGCCAAATATATATCGATGACATTATATTTGGGTCTACTAATAAAAACTTTTGTGAGGAGTTTAGTAGGCTAATGACAAAAAGGTTTGAGATGTCAATGATGGGCGAGCTAAAATTCTTCCTCGGATTTCAAGTCAAACAACTCAAGGAAAGGACGTTCTTGTGTCAAACAAAGTACATCAAGGATATGCTCAAGAAGTTTGACATGGAAAACGCCAAGCCAATTCATACACCCATGGCAACAAACGGACATCTCAGTCTAAGTGAGGAAGGTAACCCTGTGGATCAAAAGGTATATCGATCCATGATAGGCTTATTGCTTTATCTTTGTGCATCTAGGCCGGATATTATGCTTAGTGTTTGTATGTGTGCAAGATTTCAAGCCGCTCCGAGAGAGTGTCACTTAGTAGCCGTGAAAAGAATTCTTAGATATCTAGTTCACACACCAAATCTAGGGCTTTGGTATCCTAAAGGATCAAAATTCGATTTGATTGGTTATTCGGATGCTGATTATGCGGGTTGCAAAGTGGATAGAAAAAGCACCTCGGGGACTTGTCAATTTCTAGGTAGATCACTAGTGTCTTGGTCCTCAAAGAAACAAAACTCAGTAGCTCTATCCACCGCTGAAGCCGAATATATTGCCGCGGGAAGTTGTTGCGAAATTTTTTTTTAAATAATACTTTTTTTAAATCAAATTGCGTTTTTAATATACGGAATAAAAAATTTGCAAAAATAATATGCCGTCGCCAAACGGTATGGCGAACACCCTATTTTCGCCGTACCGTGTGGCGAATACCCTATTTTCGCCACACGGTTCGGCGAAAATAGGCTAATTGCGCTATTAATTGTTCAGAACCATGGGTTAGGGTATTTTCGCCGTACGTTGTGGCGAAAATAGGGTATTCGCCACACCGTTCGGCGAAAATAGGTAGTCGCCATGCTATACGGCGAAAATATATAGTTCGCCAAGCCGTATGGCGAAAATAGGTAGTCGCCAAGCCGTATGGCGAAAATATACAAAATATGGAATAAAATAATTATACCATATGCATATAGTGTTGGATGTTCCATTTATGCAAAAATATGTAGGTATCGTACCATATTATGGAAAAATATTTCATCTACGCCTTTGTTCACTGCAAAAATATACTGCGACAATAACCCTAAATACTATTGTCAACCATAACTTTTAAGCATTTTAATGACTGTAAAATGTCACGTTCGAATGTATTTTTTGGCACGAATACCGCAGATTTGCTCTTTGATATATGGAATACCATATTATGGGAAAATATTTCATCTACGCCTTTGTTCACTACAAAAATATACCGCCACAATAACCCTAAGTACTATTGTCAACCATAACTTTTAAGCCTTTTCGGCAGCCTGTGAAATGTCACGTTCGAATGTATTTTTCGGCACGAATACCGCAGATTTGCTCTTTGATATCACGAATACCGCAGATTTGCTCTTTGATATATGGAGTACCATATTATGGGAAAATTTTTCATCTACGCCTTTGTTCACTACAAAAATATACCGCCACAATAACCCTAAGTACTATTGTCAACAATAACTTTTAAGCCTTTTAATGACTGTAAAATGTCTCGTTCGAATGTATTTTTCTACACGAATACATGATTTGCTCTTTGATATATGGAGTACCATATTATGGGAAAAATTTTCATCTACGCCTTTGTTCACTACAAAAATATACCGCCACAATAACCCTAAGTACTATTGTCAACCATAACTTTAAGCCTTTTCGGCAGCCTGTGAAATGTCACGTTCGAATGTATTTTTCGGCACGAATACCGCATATTTGCTCTTTGATATATGGAGTACCATATTATGGAAAAATATTTCATCTACGCCTTTGTTCACTACAAAAATATACCGCCACAATAACCCTAAGTACTATTGTCAACCATAACTTTTAAGCCTTTTCGGCAGCCTGTGAAATGTCACGTTCGAATGTATTTTTCGGCACGAATACCGCAGATTTGCTCTTTGATATATGGAGTACCATATTATGGGAAAATTTTTCATCTACGCCTTTGTTTACGCTGATAGAATTAAATGGTAAGACAATATGAGAAAGGACAATAACAAAAGCATGTAGATGCAGCCAGCAATCTTAGTACGCAAACTCAACCTTAGTACGGCAGATACAACGGATATTAAACAGTGACGGCATTGCTAGGAGAAGTGCCAATAACAGCGATTGTAATGGTGGAACAAGTGATCGTTCCGCCTATGTTCAGAGAGTGGGAATGATGCCATACATTTTCTACATATTACATCACTGTCAATCTTGTGCGATTTGTTCTCGGACACCGCTCAATCTCTCTTATGAAAGAGCTCCATGGCCGTGCTTGATGCTCCCGGTGTCGCCGAATGGGTAGCCTATGCCATACGCCTCTGGGTGTAAGAAGTAACTTGTTTGTGTGCATTCAGTGGAGTCCTGCCCTCCCATATGGGCATGCCTTCCCGATTTCGGCGCCCCTATGTTAATACCACCGGGTTACCGGATGGCCTTTGTAATGCGTCAAGGATTTGTTGCGTCTGCGGACCTCGGCATTGCTTCCCCTTATCCCGTACCATTCGAGAGGGCGAACCCTCTTGCCCTTCAGGAGACTTACCGAGACGCCTCCTCTGTTTCGGCTTGCACTCCACTATATGGTCCAGGAGGTGTGTGTTGGGCTTCTGGTTGTACAACCGAAAACGTGCCCTGCAGTCAATGCAGTATGCCCGCTGTGGTGGTTGGAGAATACCGTATGCGTACTCGGGGTCCGGCTTTTCTGGGAGGTAGTAGCACCACGGCGAGGGTTGCTCTCCCCAGTTATCAAATACGGGAAGTTTGAGATGTGGGTGGTACGTCTCCGGGTCCACCCAGTTGAAGTACCAGCACCATGCATCCTCGGACAAAGGGCACCGGTAGAATCTTCTGTCCGCTAGATCCTCGTCGCCGGTATCAACCACTGCTTGGAGGCCGTGGTCGCACAGTTCCTGGCTTTGCATTGGCCCCTGAGGAGGATTTTCTTGCCTTGACTTGAGCCATTTTGCAAACTTCTTTTTGAAGTCCTGTATGCGATGAATTGATTTAGAATGGGTACATTGTAGCTGAAACATGAGGCACGTGAAACTGACCGATTGGTTCGTCCCTTGCCCACCGGCCCTTAACTCCGGTCGATCTAGGTAGGGGACATATCCCGGCGGCCTCTCCCACCGTGTGAAGTTCTCTGGCGAAGTGGGGTAGGCGTCGTGGCAGTTGTAGAGAAATTCGTAGTCACGTCGTTCCGGCCCGTCGATCCATTGGAAAAAGAAACAACGGTCCTCGTCCTAAAAAACAAATAACGATGCATGAAATGGCATCATACCGTAATTAGGGTATGGACAACATTTGGTTTACCGAAGCCGCGAACTGCTTGATAGTGGCGCGGGAGGCCGTATCTCCGTCGTGAAGCTGCGTAACCTTCGCCACCAGGTTGCAGTCACATTTCGGGCGTGGCAACTCCGGCAGAACTAGGGCGTCAACGCTACTCTCATCCGGGTATTGGGGGGTTAGCCTTCGCTTGCTGAAGAGGCGACGGTAGAACGACATCATGGCCTACTGTGTGTGTGGGAAAAACAGACTAAAGTTTATGGAAGTTCTGGCTGTGTGATGCACATATTCCTCCCTCGGTGGGTTTATAAAGAGCTGGCGAAGGGGCAACCAAAGGAGTCTCGCGGACTTCAGAGTATTTCAAATCCGCAGGCATCGGATGCTTCTGCAGCTCATGATGACATGAGCATGGCTATGCCCACAGCTTTAAACAGGGAATCTCTGCCATAGCCGGCTTTTGGCAGCATTATGCAGCTGAAATGACAAAGGCTGGAAAAGTTGATATGACAAAAGCTGAAAAAGCAATAATGACACGCGGTTGATATGACTAAAGATGACAGAAATATATAATAGACCACGTATATGAGAAAGTACACAAAATAGATGGTAAAGCATAATAGGACAAAGTACCCAAAAATAACGCACATCCTAAGCCTGATCACCCCCCGGTGGTAGACCCTGACCCTGGCCCTGACCCCTAGCTCTCCTTCGCCGACGCGCCGAAGGGGGTGCATCGTCGAGAGGTCATGGGCGAAGCACCTGCGACGGTCCCGCCTGGCCGTAGTCCGAAGGGGTGTACCGAACCGGCGGGACACGCAGGCGGGGAGGCAACGGGTCTGGAGGAGGCTGCGTGATCTGCGTGGCTAGAGGAGGCGGCGTGTGCTGCGTGGCTGGAGGAGGCTGTGTGAACGGAGCCCCTGCGAAGAACTGATCGGTCCAGTAGTCAGGGACGCCGTGCCTTGACTGGGTGTCCGAAGTAGAGGCATGTCCTAGGAGGCCTACAGTACAGACATTAACATTTAATTATAGTGAGAAGATTAGATTCGAAACGGGATCAACTGAATGTTTATCGGCCACGGGTGTGGGGACCATGGTAGGCCCGCGTGGTGGCGTCGCCAGCTGGATCCTCCACCGTGCTCGAGCCGAGGCACTGGGTGTGGAAGCTGGACCACTGGGTAGCGGTGGTCGAGAAGGTGGTGTCTGTGAGCCGAGCCCGGTGGCGGCCTAGACGAGGTGCCACCGAAAGCTTGGCTGGGCCTCGCCAAAGCGACACCAAGCTCCACGATCCGTCGAGTGCAGCTCCACATGCCCCATGGCCTCTGATAGCTGCTGCACTGTGAAAGTGGTCCCCTGCTGCAGCCTAGACAGAAAGTCAGCGGCATGCTGTTGCAAGCCCCTCGCCTCGTCTACCTATCACGTACAAACAAACATTAAACATAACGACATAGCATTGAAATTACAATTGCATTAATGAGTAAAAATACAACGAGACTTACCATCCAGTGCAAGGTGCCGATCTGCGTGGCTCGAGTACAAGTCTGCGATGCTAGCAAAGAAACACTGGGCCGGTGCTCCTCGCGTGGGAGGCAGTGCGGGTCCGGGGCACGTGCCAGGACAAGTACTCTGGTAGGAGGAGGGGTCGAGGCGCGACCTCCTCGACAACGCCCTCCAGCGCCCCCCACTGGCGCAAGCCACGGCGCCATCCTCTGTGACAAGGTCACCATGGCCTTCTTGGGTCCACTGGGTGGAGTACTGCACAAAAGACCTCATTACTACAAATATGTCGTAAGCACTTAGCATTCTGTAGTGGCGAGTAACTCACGTGTGCACTTTCGCCGCACGCGTTCCCAAAGGAACAGGGACCACCTGGCGTAGTCCGAACTGCCTAAGGACTTGGTGCGGCGCGTAGTCCTCTACGAAGACGTCGAAGACGAGCTTCCTCCTCGTCTTCCAGTAAGGCTGGTCCCTATCGCAGAGCATGGACAACCCCCCCGCAGCTCTCTCTCCTACACGCTCGTCGCGGTAGGGGTCCTGCATTTACATTCCCGTCCCTCAGGTGGTCGAAGGCCTCCGTGAAGGCGAGGTACGCCGCACGTACCTGGACACCTGCCCACTGTGGCTGCAATAGAGTAGAAATAACTGTAAGCAGATGGCATTGAAATTACAATTCCATTAATGAGTAAGAACATGTACCCGTCGCCTGGTCCAGAGCGAGCCCATCGTCGGTCGGTCCAGCGCATCACCGCCGTACATGTCGGCGGTGTAGTGCCGAGGGTCGACAAGGGGTCGACCCACGGAGAAGCGCTCGAATGACCAAAGCTGAAGAAGAAGCGGCATCCCGGTCAGATTGGAGTTCCTGCCTTTCTTCACGCACGCGTCGCAAAGGGCGCAGATGCGTGGCAGCAAGAACCGCCGAACCCCAGGATACCGCCGGTACATCGTCAGGCTCTGAGTCCGCAATAGCCCGTGCGTAGGCTATCCAACGCGCGTCCACGGTGTCGCCGTGACTCGACGTGAACATCACCCAGCCGAACAACCAAAGCAGATAGGCCTCGAGGTGCCTAGCAACCTGGTAGTCCGTGGGCTCGGCCGCCATCAGCTGCACCTGCAACAATTGAAATAGTGTGATATCACGTGAATGCTATGCAAAGCTGGAGTAACATAGTAATATGTACAATCACTAACCTCGAACTGTGCCAACCACCTCCTCGATGGCCCGTGCTTCTCGCCTACCGGTATCTGTGGGTCGACCTCCGCGACCCCGGCAAAGCGCAGCAGTAAGTCCGCGTCCCACCCAGCAGGAGCCACCGAGGGGCCGATCGCTGCCCCGGCGATCGGCAATCCAGTGAGCATGGCGACGTCCTGCAGCGTCACCGTCATCTCCCCGACAGGCAGGTGAAAAGTGTGCATCTCCGGCCTCCAGCGGTCGACCAAACACGCTAACAGCGAGTGGTCGTACGGGAAACGCCGCGACCGCTGAGGGTCGTCACCCTGTGCCTGGGGGTCGTGCTCGACGGGGTTGGCAGCTGAACCCTCCACCATGCGGACTATCGGAAGCAGCCCGGCACGTGCAAGCCTAACGAGGAACCACAGAGTTGAATGAATTGAATGTAATGAACACTAATTGTACGAACAATGGAACATGTACAAGTACTGCAACTAACCTGGTGTGGAAGCGAGCGTCAACGCACCATGCCTTGTTAGGCACACGAATCCGCAGTAAGGGCAACTTGTCATTCCCCTCTGTCGTGTGGACGTGCGCACGGTGCCGCGCATCCAAGACAGGGTCCAGGAGTGAGTCGACCTGCACCATCCCTGCACATAGAAATGTTTCAACATAAATCATACTACACAACTTACAGCAAGCACGACATATGTGAATAAAAGTACACAACGTATAATAATAAAAGACATGAGGGTTGAACATAAATAAAGGTACACAACATGTGACAAACACAACATATCTGAATAAAAGACACAACATATATGAATAAAAGACAATCAATTACGTCAATATTACAATACATATATGTATAAAAGACATAAGGGGTGAACATAAATAAAAGTACACAACATGTGAGAGACACAACATATATGAATAAAAGACACCCAATCGCGTCAATATTACAATAAAAGACATCCAACGTGGATATAATAACATATTTCGATACATAGCCACCACAACTTTCAGAACCTACACCCTACGTGCACTGGTTTGCCTTGTGGCCATACTTGCCGCACTCAGAACACCTCCTAAGAGGGCCACCCACTTCAGATTCATCCATGTCATTGCGAATGCGCCTAGTCTGTGGACGACTGTGATCGCCCTTCCACACACCTCCGCAAGGTTGGATCCGGCAAACAGATGCCCTCATCTCTGTTAATCGCAGTGAAATCACCGTGTGCACGAAAACCACGAAACTCACCCAACCAGATATGGACAACATGATCCTTCAAGTAGAAAGGGGACATGTATTGCGACGTGTTCATCCCAATTTGCCCACAAGCAGCCATCACGTGTGAGCAAGGAATATGGAGAAGTCTTGGCTTATTGCAGCTGCATTCACACCATCCAGATGCCCCTTGGCCTAGATTAACCTCGTGCGTAATAACCGCTGTGTCCGTTCCCAATCCCCTTTTGCACCGAAGAGTCACCTCGAAGCGGTATTCAGTGACCCTGTAGCTACACACCATATGCTGCTGAGCTTTCATGGTTCGTTCCTACATGTAGGTCATCATCCGCGAACAATACGGCGTTTGCAATGTGGAGGCATGAAGTACCGCTTCCGCATGCCTTTTTTGGTAGTAGCTAACGATGCCGTGCAACATGCCTTCAAGGATGGCAACAAGCGGAAGCGAACGGAGGCCTCGGATGACCCAATTGTAAACCTCGGCTATGTTCGTTGTCATCACGCCAAACCTGTTCAACGCAAAACAGTTTAGAACAACAGGCCAAATTGTTTAGCGCTGTTTTGATATTTTAATGTACCATACTAACCTGGCGCCTCCGGTGTCATGGAGCAATGCCCACTTCTCTAGAGGCTCAGCCTCTATCCAGTGCGAGAAACACTTAATGTTCCTTGACGTTCGTCTCCTCATATTAGGAGGATCGAGCTCCCCAAGGGGTGTTAGCCTTTTGGGTGGACATTCGTTCGGCGTAGGTGGTTGCTTCTTCATCTCTTCGATATGCGCACTGGTGTGCTTATCCAACTCGGCAAATAGCGCGTTGAACTTACGTGCCTGATTCTGCTTGCATAACCTCTTAAACAGATTCATCAGTTTCTTGCTTTTGAACTGCCTGAAGAAATTGGCACCCAAATGTCTCATGCACCACCTGTTCTGCAGGTCAGGCCACGAAAATGGTTCATCTCGGTCCTCCTGTAGAGTCTTGATTGCCGAGAGGATACCTTTGTGACGATCATGAATGATGCACATGCTGGGCCGATCACCAACTACCCCCACCTTCAGATGTCTGAAAAAACCACACCACTATCCCGATTCTCACCCTCAACAAAAGCAAAGGCCAATGGAAGTATGTGGTTGTTCGTGATCAATTGCAATGGCTGTTAGAATCTGCCCCTTGTATTTTCCAGTCAAAAATGTGCCATCAACACAAAGCAATGGACGACAGTACCTGAATGACGCAATGCAAGGCCCCAATGAAAAGAAAGCACGACGAAATGTACAGAACCCATTTGCATACCGCCGCTTTCTTTGAAAGCGGTGTATGTGCCAGGATTGGTTTGCTTGATTACTTCAAGCACACGAGGTAGGTTGCAATACGATGCCTCGTATGTGCCAAACCTCTTCTCTAATGCTTTCGCTCGCAGACGCCAGGCCATGGAGTAGCTTATCGATACTTAAATGTTCGTGAACATTGCTTTACGAATATACTGAACACTCGATATCCCGCTTCTCAATGATTTCATTAAACATCACGCTAGCTATTACAGCCGCATTCAAGTTACGGTGTTTGACAAGAACATTTTCTAGTCCGCATGTGTGCTCGCCCACTCTTGATGCAATCCAATATGTCTCACACTTCGGCTTGTATGCATGTACTTTAAATTCACAACCATCGACACGCACTTCACCGTGTACTTATCTGGCTAGACAGACAACCCGAAACTCTCTTTGCAGCGATAGTGCCCACAAGCTCACTCGCCAACTTCAATTCAGAATTGTTCGAACATTTGATTCAACCGAATGGCACCATTACCATACTCACAATGCGAGTCATGGCCCCACAAAGCTTCCATACCCGCTTTGTTCTGCTGTTCCATTCATCGGGGATGGGTACCTCCGAGCGAGTCCTACCATGCATTTCATCATCTTCCTCTCGGTCATCATCTTCGCCGATGGTATCGACTGGGTCCAACATTTCGGCTTCCTCTTCTATCGCCATGCGGTCCACCCAATCCAATTGATCCACAAGTTGATCGATATCCTCCCCTTCATCAGCCCGACCTTCTGCGCTTTGTCGCATCCATGTGATCATCCTCGCCTTTGCCTCAACCGACACATTGGCTGAACTTGTTCACCAGAGCCGATGTGTCGCTCTCGCCACACCAGTAGTACTCACCTCTTCCCTAGGGCAAGCTTGCACCAAAGCATCACACAATTGAGGCTAGATCCCTTGCACCATCTTAACCATTTACGCCACAAGCGTGTTCGACCCATCGCCTTCAACTCCCACACAGCCGGGTCACCCTTGCTACGCGTGTATACGATTTGGATGCTAACAGAATAAACACTTGGATCCAGGGAAAAAAATTGGGTCAACCAAAGTTTTATATCACGAATGCTAACAGTATCGGGAGACAAGTGCTCCGCCATGGTGACCGCAAAGCAGCTTAAATCCACTCCATTCTGCCCATTTTTTACTTCACCATCGCTATAATATACCCTGAATTTCACTGGTTCCGACATCACTGCGACGACATAGACATAGACATAATTAATTTTTCCTTCCCTACCGCGCTAATTAACTATCGCGCTATCGATACTATATTCGTATAATATTATAGCGCATGTCTAATATGTCTATTTGCTAAATGTTCGAAAAATCGGCCGGTTACCCGATTAACTGGCCGATTGGCTCATGATCGAAGACCTAAAGATTCCATTTTTTAAGTTTACGGTGATAGAGCGTGGCCGACCGATCGATAAAACGGGATTAATCACTTTTTCAATAATTGACCGATTTGTTCAGTTCATCCTAGGTCGACCAATTAGCTACCGATTAATGATTTCTTCAACAATGCTAATAACTAAATTTCATTACTGTACATTTCAAAACATTTAAATATGCAAAGTAATATCACCACTGTAAATTAAATAACTAAAACTGCTACTCTAAACTAAAGAACTAGAATTGCTACTCTAAATTGCACTTATCTATATCGCTACTGTAAATTGCACTGATCTATATCGCTACTCTAGATTGCATTGATCTAAATCGCTACTCTAGATTGCATTGATCTAAATCGCTACTCTAGATTGCACTACTCTATATCGCTACTCAAAATTAAAAAACAGGAAATTAAACGAAATGGCGATGCGATCTTACCTCCTCCTTCTTCTTCTCCTCCTCCTCTTCTTCTTCTCCTCCTCCTCCTCTTCTTCTCCTCTTCTTCTTCTTCTCCTCCTCCTCTTCTTCTCCTCTTCCTCTCTCTCCCTCTCTCCTTCGCTCTCTCTCTCTCTCTCTCCCTCTCTCCGGCCGGTGGCTCGCCCTCCCCTCCCTTTTCTTCTCTACTACGGCGGCTGAACGAATAGATGGATCGATCGATCGATCTGGCTTCGGCCAGTTTTTTACCGAGCTATTTTCGCCACACCGTGCGGCGACAACCTATTTTCGCCGTACGGTTTGGCGAAAACTGGGTGTTCGCCACACCGTTTGGCGAAAACTGGGTGTTCGCCGTACCGTGTGGCGAATATACCCTTGATTCCCGTGCGGCCGGTTAATAGCGCAATTAACCTATTTTCGCCGAACCGTGTGGCGAAAATAGGGTGTTCGCCGCACGGTTCGGCGAAAATAGGGTATTCGCCGTACCGTTAGGCGACGGCATATTATTTTTGCAAATTTTTTATTCCGTATATTATAAACGCAATTCAGTTTAAAAAAAGTATTATTTAAAAAAAAAATTCAAGTTGTTGCGCACAATTACTTTGGATGAGGCAAACCTTGAGGGATTTTGGATTAAGGTTGGATAGAGTACCACTCTTATGTGACAATGAGAGTGCCATCAAAATAGCCAATAATCCCGTCCAACACTCCCGGACCAAGCATATAGATATCCGCCACCACTTTCTTAGGGATCACTCACTAAAAGGAGACATTGATATTACCTATGTGAGAACCGAGAAACAATTGGCCGATATATTCACCAAACCTCTAGATGAGAAACGTTTTTGCGAGTTGAGAAGTGAGCTAAATATCCTAGACTATCGGAATGTGTCTTGACACCTTGTTCGCATTTGATTGCTACTTCTCATGTTGATTTCAAAATAAAATGCTTACAAAATTAGATATTTGTCTTTGAAAAAGTTTTATTATTGATCGCATCTTCGGTCATTCCACTCATGATCATTGCTTTGATTGTTGTTATGCTCTCTGATCACAAGTGGGATGACTCTCGAGTTCGCTATCTCAAAGTCTCTTTTCATCCAGTCTCTGAAATCCTATCTTTTCCTTCTCTCGGCTGGAAAAATCAACTCTTCGGAACTTCCGATACAGGCATCGGAACTTCCGAAATTCTGTGAATTCAGTTCTTCGGAACATCCGAAATTTAATATCGGATTATCCGAAGCTTGCTCTTCTGGAGCTTTGCTGGAAACTCCAACGCTTCGGAACTTCCGAACCACAGTTCGGAATGTCCGAAGTGTGTGTAAACGCTTGAAAAGGACCGTTCGGTTGGCCCCTCCTATCTCATTCTTTTATTCTCCAGAGCCTCCGTACACTTCTATTCTCTTTTCTTGTCGTCTTCGGAGACTCCGACCCTACAGAAACTCCGATTTCTCCCTAAGGAAGGTTTTACCTTGCATCGAAGGAACCTCACTCATTTCAATCTTGTTTTTCGTGTTCTCAGGTAAATCTAAGAACCCTAATCTTGAGATTCCTTGCTCTCTAGACTTTGTGCTCAATTTTCTTTCGGTAAACTTGTTGTCCTTGTCCTCCTTTGCTTAGATCTGAAGTTTCATCAAATTCTATCGGTCGATCTCGTCAAAATCCTAGTTTTAGGGTTGTACCGAAAACTTCGGATCTTCCGAAATCTTGCATCGGAACTTCCGATAAAAGTTCGGAACCTCCGATGTGGGATCGGAACATCCGATGTTAACAGTACAGCACTAAAACCAGGTTCCTCTCAAGTTTCTTTCGACTTATCGAGCTACTCCTTTCTCAGTTGATCTCAATGGATCCCGGTCAAGGTGACCAACCTCCTCAGGGCTCAGCTAAAGTCACTTTCAGTCGGAAACGCAAAACTCCAACCGGAACTAGAACAAAGCGAGTTGCCACCAGGGGATCCCAGCCAGGTATCTCAATCAATGAACCCTCTCAGGCTGCTCAAACAGTGAATGTGCCTTGTGGAGCACCGCTACCTTCTAGGAAAGGCAAGGGCATTGTTGGTGCGTCAGGGTCTCAGGCTAGAGACATGCCACGTCTGAGGAAGCCCGAAAGGAATCCTAGGCTTCAAAGAAAGCCGATAAACTACAAAGGCAAAGCAGCTCAAGTCCGAAAGGCTCGAGAGGAGAACCCCAAGAGGACAGACCGGTTCTCCACTGATTCTCGTTTCTGGACTTTCTTTCAGCAGGACTTTTATGAATCAGTCATTCTTCCAAGAAAGAATCCTGTTATCTTGATGCAGTGTGTTGATTGGGAATATATGGCAGCGGCAGACGACCCTATCTTCAATGAGGTCATTGCTGCTTGTGAAAGAACCGGCATCAAGAGAATTATGAGTTTTCAGCATGATTGGAATGTGGAGATCATTGCTCAGTTCTATGCAACAATGTATGTCTCCAGGGATCGAGTCTCTACTCTCCACTGGATGACTGAAGGAACTTGGTATGAGGCTACCTATGCTCAGTTTGCCAGACTACTTGAGTTCACAGAAGCAGATTCGAGAGACAGAGATCAGATTCATAATGAAAATCCTCTAGGAGCATCCAATCTGGGTTTTCTGTATGAGGAAAATGCTGATTATGAGGAAGGGAATACCAAGGGTATGAAGCCCTTCTTTGCCATTCTGAACAGGCTTTTCAGAAAGACTTTGGCTCCTAAAGAAGGTGATGCCTCTCATGTTCTCTCCTACACAAGGAACCTTTTGAGTAGACTGAGGGAAGATCAGCGACCATTTGATGTCTTTGACTTCATTTGGAATGAGATTAGACTCATTGGTCAGGAGCCCAGAAGGAGCTGTGGTTATGCTCCATACATCATGCACTTGATTGAGCAGGTGACACAGCTGCAGTTTGAATTTGATGTCAAACACCGTGCTCTTCAGGTTAGGGCTGTGAAAGCACCCTCTCAGAGAGCTACCAGGGCCTCTACCAGAGGAGCCACCTCATCTACTGCTCCTGCAGTCTCGGCCCCCAGTGGTTCATCATCACCAATCTTCCGTGCTTTGAAGTCAATCTTTGTCCTGTGCAAGGGCAATGCAGCAGCGCAAAAGAAGAACACCAAGCGACTCAAGGATATTCAGAGGCATCTGAATCTGGAGTGTTTGGATGATGAGGAGAGAGAAGAAGAGATCGAGGATCCATTTGCTCCAGCACCTGACGCTTCAGATGAGTCTAAGGACGATGCCGAAGAGTCTGGCTCTGATGATGGTGAATCAGAGGAGTCCGACTAGTTTTCTCTCTCCCTACCTCCTTTGTGGTGCTTGATGCCAAAGGGGGAGAGATGAAGACAAATTCTATCAATTCTATCTATCCAGAGTCCTTCAGTCTAAGCGAACTCGGTTGTGTTCACTTTTGGTTATGCTTTGTTTAAAACTCTGTGGTTGACTAGTGAACTTTTGTCGTTTTTAAAATTCTCTTTATCGTTGATTGGATACTTATGTTGACTTGTTGGATGTTAATACTGAATGTTGCTTAAATTACACTTGTTTATCATGCTTACCCTGTCTCTACTATTTGTTAATCTCCTATGCAAAGATATAGGGGGAGCTTCCTAAATTTCTTTTCTCTCAAAATGTGCATTTGCTCTCAAATCTAATATTCAATGCACATATCAAGGGAGAGTTCACTCTATATTCCTTCTTTACACTTGCTCTCTAAATTTGTCTTTAATCGGGTTGTCATCAATCACCAAAAAGGGGGAGATTGAAAGTGCATCTAGGCCCCTTAATTTGGTTTTGTGTGATTAATGACAAACGATTAAAGAATCTAACGTGTTTAACCAGTCCATGTGCAGGTAAAAGGTTCGAAAAGAGATCATCTATGGCCTTCGGGTACCCTCAAACTTTACAGAGTAAGAAAAACGGCATCTGCAATTGTAATTTCGATTTGTTGAGTCATAGGGTTGCCGTACTATTAAGAGGGGTGCATTGGTGTTGGTCTGGAGATAGTCACTTTGCTCGGATGAATGTTGTTTAGCATCTCAAGTGTGCTTCAGTGTCCACACTCACTTTGGGATGAAGTTGTTTTCTAGTTCCTATCGGATGTTCTGATGTCAGTTCGGACATTCCGATCGTTCAGACTTTCCGAAGTGTAGTTGTGCTTTAGTCCGTCGTGTGTTACTAGGTTCGGACATTCCGATGTGTGGTCATCGGATGTTCCGATGTTTGTTGGTTTTTAGTTTGGGAACTCTCTGTTAGCTTCGGATGTTCCGATCCTTGGTATCGGAAGGTCCGATGTGTACTGTCTTGTAAAAGGGTTCTCTCTGTTCAGTTCGGACTGTCCGAAGTTTAACATCGGAAGTTCCGAAGTGGTTGTTTCTCAGTTTGGGAACTCTCTGTTTGGTTCGGATGTTCCGATTTTCAGATCGGACATTCCGAGTGGGACTTAGAAAGTTTTGTTGAAGTTCCTTTTCTGAGTAACATCGGAAGTTCCGGAGTGGTATTCGGACATTCCGATGCTTGTAGTTTTCGACCGTTGGGAGCTGTCCCAATTCTGGGTATTTGCACTCATCGGATGTTCCGATGTTACGATCGGACTTTCCGATGTTTGGCTGAGTGCGGGTATAACGGCTAGTTTTGAACCAAAACTATAAATACCCCTCTCCTCTCCCTTTTGTGTGTTACTCTTGTTTTGGCTGAACACTTGAACACCTTGAGCACACTCTAGAGCTTTCTTGAGTCCTCCTCTTTGATCTTAGGGATCATCTAGTGAGTGAGGTTTTGTGAAGTGTGGTTGTGAGACTAGAGCAAAGCATTCATTCATCTTGAGCAAATAGAGAACCACTCCAAGATCAAGAATCAAGTGCATTCATTTCTCTTGGAGGTTGAAGGACTCCTAGACGGCTAGGCGTCGCTCACGAGCTCCCGACGATTGTGGGACACCGTGAGAAGTTTGTAAAGGCCGGCTCCGCCTCCGAAAGGAAAGGATCCAATAGTGGAACCAAGCCTCAAGTGTGACCGAGGTTTGGGAGGAAAGGGTTGGAAGAGACCCGGCTCTTTGGGAGCCTCCTCAACGGAGACGTACGATCCCCTCAAGGATCCGAACTCCGGGAAACAAATTCTTGTGTTCTCTCGTCACTTATTGCTTGTTTAGTCTCGTTCATTTACTTTGGCATAATTCTTAGTAGTCTAGAGCTAGTTGTTAAATTGCTTGTCGTAAACTTAATTTGTTCTTTCAGTGTAAATCGGATAGTCCGAAGTAATTACGGAAGTTCTGAAGTGATCGAAAGTTCCGATATTGAATCGGAATATCCGACTTTTTTCGCTGCAGTAAATTGCCTTTTAAATTTTAATAGCCTATTCACCCTCCCTCTAGGCAATTATCCACCTTTTCAAGTTGTCATAAATGAAAGCATCAATCACCTTTTCCAATGACAAGTTACAACACTATACCATCAGCTTTTCAGAATGGGTGACAAGTCGTGTAGCTTTTCACAGAGGGGGACAGGTCATGTAGCTTTCATATAGAATGACAAGTCATGCAGATTTCACAAAGAATGACAGGACGATCAGACTTTACAAAGGGTGACAATTCGTGCAGCTTTCACACAACGACAATTCATGCAGCTTTCACAGAGCTTTCATAAAGCATGACAGGTCATGTAGCTTTGCCAAAGGAGTGACAGGCCATGCAGCTTTTGCCAAAGGGGTGACATGCCATGTATTGCAGCTTTCATAAAGCGACAAGAGCTGTAATTCTGTGGAGAATCCCCTCACCACCACTACAAAACCGGCCGAGGGATACACATCCACTATCGCTAGACCAGCAATAAACGTCAACCTAATCTACACAAATTAGGGCACGATGTCATTCTACCATTGAGTCTTCAACAAGTGGAACTTATCCCCCCAAATACCCGGATGCCAATAGTATTGACGCCCCAGTTATGTCGGAGTTGCCCCCGACCGAAATGCGACTACAACCTTCCGTCGAAGATGATGCAATCTACGCACAGAGATACGGCCGCTCGCGCTCACTACTATTGTGACCACCACTGCGAGGTAAACCTACTAGTGTCCATACAATACAGGGTAACACTACCATTTCATGCATCGTTCTATTTTTTAGCACAAGGACCGGTGTTGCTTCTTCCAATGGATTGACGGGTCGGAACGACGTGACTACGAATTTATCTACAACAGTCGCGACGCCTACCCCACTCGTCCGAGAACTTCATCTGGTGGGAAAGGCCGCTAGGATATGTCCCGTTCTAGATCAACCGGAGATCAGGGTGGGTGGGCAAGAGACCAACTAATTGGTGAGTTTCATGCGACATGCTCATGTTTCACTTACAAAGTAATAATTCTAAACCAGTTCATCGCATACAGGACTTCAAAAAGAAACTTGTGAAATTGCTCAAGTCTAAGAAGAAACGTCCTCAAGGGCCAGCCGAAAGCCCCGAAGTTTGCGAACACAGCCTACAGGCGGTGGTTGATACCTGCCACGACGATCCAGCCGACCGGAGATTCTATTGGTGCCCCTTGGCTGAGGATGAATGGTGCGACTACTTCAACTGGGTGGACCAGGAGACGTACCACCCACATCTCACCCTTCTCACATGGGATAACGAGGAGAGCAACCCTCTCCATGGTGCTACTATCGCCCATAAAAGCCTGACCCTGAGTACGACTACAGTGCTATTCAACGACCACAGCGGGCATACTGCATTGACTACAAGGCGCGCTTCTGGTTGTACAAGGACAAGCTGAACTCGCACCTCCTGCACCATACGATGGACTGCGAGCTGAAACAGAGCAGGTGTCTCGACAAGTCTCTGCCAACGGCCAATGCACCAGAAGTGCAACAGGGTACCTTCTCTCTCGAAGAAGGGACAAGGGGAAGCAATCAGCCGAAGTTCGCATTACACAACAAATCCTTGAAGGGTTATGCAGACCATCCGGGAACTCGGATGGTACTAACATAGGGGACGCTGGGAATCGGGATGACATGCCCATATGGGAGGGCAGAAATTCACATAAAAGCCAAAAAGTTCGGTCTTATACCCTGAGACGTATGGCATAGGCCACCCAATCGGTGACAACTGGAAGAACTACGCATCCCTATGAAGTTCTTTCATAAGAGGGATTGTGCGGTGTCTAAAAACAAATCGCAAAACTTACACGAGAACAATAATGTGCAGAAAATGTTGGACATAATTCCCACTGTACCCAGATAGGCGGAACGACCATTTGTTCCACCATGACAAACAGTACCTTTTTTAGTTAGTTCATCTAGCAATTTCTTCACTACTGTAATACCCTTGTAATATAATCTATTGCTTATTTCATCACCTGAACATTCATTGTATGTGCCCTGATATGTGTTCAACAAATAATTTTAATCGTTCCATTGCATATATTCGAATTCAAGAAACTAAGATTATCTAGATTAATAAAATTACGACATTAGTAAAGGTGTTTACGTGAATGGTACTTAGCCCTAAATTTCGTTTGCATAAAAAATGATTTACACAAGTTGGGTTTGCTTACTAAGGTTACTGGGCTGCATCTACGTGCGTTTCTCGATGATCCTTATGACTTAAACACTTTAGCTAAAGTTTTCCTAAGCTTAACTATTCATAACATGAGTTGTTGTCGATTATAATACTTAGGGTTATTGCATTAGCAGAATGTACATGCAAAGCAAGGTGTAAATTAAATATTTTTCGAGAATATGGTAGTCCATATATCAAAGAGCAAATCTGGTCCATTCTTTCTAAAAATTATATTTAAACATGATATTTTACGGGCTACCAAAAAGGTTTAAACGTTTCTAGTATTGAAACTTTGACTACAGAGGTATATTTTTGAAAAAAAAATTATTCGCAGTATAAAAGCATTTCACGAATAAAAAATGATTATTTAAAAAAAATTCAAAAAAATAACCATTTTTAAAAGGGTCTATCGCCAAACCATTTGACGACAAAGATACGTCGCAATTTGAATTCGCAACATGATTGAGCGACAAAGACCTCGGCCGCCACATGATTTGGCGACAAAGACCTATGTTCATTTTATTTTACGATAGAGGCTACCTTAGCGTTAAGTCATCTATGCCTAAGGTCTGACTCATTGTCGCCATATAGTCGGGTGACAAAAGCATTTTTTGGAAAAATTTTTTATCGAGATATATTTTTGCAATTTGAATAAAAAAGTATTATTAAAAAAAATTCGTCAGTTGTCAGTTGTGTATATACCAAAGCCCAAACCATTTGGTTCAATGGAAATCATGGCCGATGTGAATATGGGTTTATCCTACTCAGCTCTCACAAGTCACAACGCTATTCATATTGCTCTTTGAACAAGAAAACCTAGTTAAATCATGTTAGAGGCGGCTTGGTGGATGTATAAATATATCCATCTAGATGACAGCTACATTTGACAGAAAAAAAAAATGCGAGCGGACGAAAAACAACACTTTGGAAGCCCACATTGATCCCCAACATAAACCCACACGCTCCATGGTCTTGTTCCACCATCCAATAATGTCATCAGTGCAACTGTTACAGTTAAACACCAAAGTCTTGCTTCTTTCACGGCAATGTCCATCTACGGTTAGAACAGATCTCAACGTCAATCATCTGTATGTATGTATGTATGTATAAAGAACAAGTCTTAGGAGTATTTTTTGAAGAAAAACCTGTTGTTGAAGGAATTGTCGCATTCACCAGGGGCAAGCTCCCGTACATTCAGCATTGCAACAAACGTAGTACAATCTTTGGGTCTTTGCACGACTGCCTTCTTAACCATACATAGAAAGAAAAGTATTAACAAAGGAACATAATTACAACGACTCCTCTGGTTACCAAGACTAACCTCGACGAACACTGTCTTCCGCAAATTGCTTGCAACCTCCACTTTATCTAGAAATATCCCAGTAAGCTGATGATACAAAATAAAACACGAGCATGAGTTCCTGAGAGCGCGATCAAGTTGTTACACCAAAATACCACACGAATGTGTTCAAATTCTCCAACCAGAGTATGTAGGAGGGTAAGCAAGGTGGGCATGAAGAGAGGAGTTAGGGATTATAAAGAGTCATTATGGAAATACAGATGAACTAACATGAGTTGGAGTTATGAAATGCCAAACAAAGTGTTATCAGGAAATATTTCTGTGACACTTTGGAACAATTCTGAGACTTTATGACAAGGTTTAGAAAGGGTGCCAGAACACATTGGTTTTGTCTTCAGTATATTTCTAGGATGTGTACACAGAACTGTAATTTTGTAAATTGACATGAAGAAAATGCTACAGATTCACAACAATAATAATACCTGCGCTACAGAGTTGAGAGCAACTCCATCCAGTTGAAAGATAATATCACCAATCTCAATGCCTCCACAATTTCCTGGTAATGCTTCAGAAATCTACAAGGTTTATTTGGTAAGTTGACGCAGACAAAAGAATGTAGAGGGAGCAAGAAACCAGGAACGCAAAGCATGTTATATGCTCATTTTCTAAAGAGAAAAAGGCACCACACTCAACTGTACTATCCCCTTTTCTCGAGAACTACTCAACTATACTTTTTGGCAAATAGCAAATCCCTACCTTAACTTCACATTTTAGCAAAATACCAAGCAAGGCATCCACCTCACACAAATATTGACTCGAGTTACGGTAATATAGAGGAGACAAAACTGTTTGAAGCACACACAGAGCCAAAAGTGCCCCTTGTTTCAAAGGGAGGAGGGTGTGTATTTACATTTAATTTTATAGTCAGAGGCAAATCGAAAGCTATGTAGTGGTAACAAAAGATACATTGGACAGGAGTAAACCAACATCAGTGGACACAATAATATAGAAAGATGACCTATCTGGCCATATAAGCCACCGAATTATCTAATGTCCTACAAAATCCCAGACATCTCAATTTGTTACCATGTTCAATGTGAGTTGGGAAGTTGTGATGCTATGGACAATGTGACAGCTTAGAGCCTTACAAACCTTGCAACACCACAGAAATAGAGAATTTAATGGCCATGCATATGTGCCACTGTTTGTGTGATGCCATTATCTACATCACCAGAACAATACAAATTACAGAAGAGCTTTGCGCAGACAAACCTAACGTTGGGTAGTTTTCGAGAGTCATTCTTGTATTCAAAAAAGAATTGGGACTTTGCTTCCCTACATATAGATCTAAAAATGATAAGGAATCTGGAATAACTTTTGTTCTGGATTGGATCTACAACAAATGCAAAGGCATAAAATAAAGAAAGCTGGACGCAAGTGACTATGTGATACAGAAAAGAAGGGCTCAAGCCGCTCCGATGGTCATGGGTTAAAAAATGTAGCGAATGCAAATGAGACACTTGAGCTCTCTCGGATGGCTCTTATGTTCACTCAACTTCAGTTTCTGTCAAACAGTAAACCACACATAATCTATAATTAACGGTCACAAAAAATATCAGACAAACAAACAACCTTAATACCAGAATAGTATATCACCATAGAAGACATATTCGGCGAAAACCACCAAAAGGTTGAAAACCTATGAAAACCATGTCTTCGAAATTTTCAAAAATTCTGTTGGAGATAAGAGTCTGAGTCGCAGAGTCATATTAGAGCAAGAGTCCGGGATCGCGTCCGGTTAAATTAGAGATAAAATAGGAAGTTAGTGATAGAGTTTGTATGTAATTTGGTTATGATTGATGCTATAAATAAAGTGTGTCGGGATCTGATGAGAAACACACAAACACAATTATTCCTAAATTTCTACAAATTCCAACAACAATATCAGATGTATGGGAGGGGATAAACACACAAACACAATTATTCCTAAATTTCTCTAACCATGTAAAATTTCAGGATCAAACTCAAACCTCATTTGCAAGATATGAAAAAGACAAATTCTGCATGAATTTCAACTTTTATGTGGTTTTCACTGGATACACTCTCATCATCATAATCACATAGTAGTTGCTGCAAAATTAATTACATTTACGTAGTTGTCATCATGGTGCTTGTTTGAAACAATCAAACAAGCATTTCCGTCCCAAAATGGAGGTCCATAGGGTCATCTCTTGAATAAACCAATCCAAAGCTGGTACTGGGAAATCAACAGCAAAGGCGGAACTAGGGGGTGTCGGGTATGCCCCGGCACCCCCAAAATTTTAACTCTTTGATAGGCTAAATTTGTTGATTGAATTGGCTTCAATTTTAGTGGTTTAAGATTTTTAAGGCCTTAGAACTATTTGTATTGTACTTTTTAGCAAAATTCAAATCTATATGTTAGATTTATGATGATACGAAATTATTGTACAAGATTATATAATTGTACGTCTGAAGTGTGCACCCCCATCCAAATTTTTTTAGTTCCGTCACTGACAAGCGGGATTCCGAACCCTAGTTGTATGTCATTATTAGATTACTAGCTAGTAAGTTTTCATCATAGTAACGATGTATTTTGCCACTGAACTCTGTCATATTGCCGGTGGGAGGACGACTACCTTCTCGACCAGAATTCCAGAAACCAGATTGGGATACTTGCAGCATATTTCTTCCAGCTTGTCTAGCTCCAACATGTGAAGAGCCCGACCCCTTATGCAAAACCATGGCTGTTTGAATGTCCTGTATTCATCATAAAATTTGTCAGCTTATCAAAGTATAAATGGTGTGTCAACTACTATTGTTGATACATCTCTTGCACAAAAAAGCCTTACAATATAACTTTAATTTGGAAATCAATAAACAGCATAGGTTCCTGACCAGGGTTTGAGAAACCAGAATCAGCCCTAAATGCAACCTGGGGGATGGGGGTAACCACTGTTTGGAAACTGCCCGAGATTTATTCTTCAAATTTGAAAATTTATATTTATATTTACTTTCAGATTCGGACAGTATGGAAAATCTCAGGAGGCAGAAGATTTCAAAAAACTTTACCGCCGATTTTCTAAACCCTAGTAGTAACCACATTTTTTAGATGCATAAGCCCACTAGCAGTAGAATGCTGCTTTGCACACAACCAAATCTAAAGAAGTTGCACACAACAACCACATAATTAGGCTTATAGTATTGGGTTCGATGGTGGAAGTTTCAATAATACAATTACATGCAAATATGAGTAATCACCAAGATAATATATCCAGAGACAGACACCGCGAAATATTCATAACGAAAAGATACTTCAAAGAAACAAGCACAAATAAAGATGGCATCGCAACCAAATTATAGCTTTAAGAATGCTAAGCTTCCTTAGACTACAGAAACAACTCATCAATCCTCCACACCGTTCTAAAAGTCGGCATTAGGCGGCGCCTAGGCGTTCCGCGGTCGCTGGCCGCCGCGACTTAGGCCTCGGTGGGCTGTTAGGCGGGGGAATCGCCTAGGCGGTCGCAGGCGGGAGGGCGGGATTAGGCGCGGCGGAAAACGGCGGACGCGGCGGTGACTAGAAGGCTCTAGGCGGCCGACTTCTTGATGGACCGCACAAAGCATCATCGCCGACTTCACGGGACGGCAGAACCCTAGGGCGGAGCAGAGGAGGTGAACTGACCTTCGGCCGCTGCTCATCATCGCCAAGTCTGTCGCCGTCGCCGCTGGCCGCCGCACAGGTCCGCTGCTCCGCCCCTCCGCTGCTCCGCCTCTCCCTCCCCTGCCTCCCCCTCCCCTGCTCTGCCCCTCCGCCGCAGCACCACCCCTCCCCTGCGGCGCCGCCTCCCCCTCCCCTCTCTGTCTCCCCTCTCTCGATCTCTCTCTGTCTCTCTCGCTCCCTCTCTGTCTCCCCTCTCGATCTCTCTCGATCCCTCTCTGTCTCCCCTCTCGATCTCCCTTTGTCCCCCCTCTCTTGATCTGTCTCCCCCCTCTCTCTGTTTATTAGAATTGCAAGTGATTGATTTTTCCTAATGCCATTTATATGATACACCGTTCCGCCTAGGGCTTGCCGCCTAATTCCGATTAATCCCCGCCTAATCCGCCTAGGCGCTAGGCTATGGCTCACCGCCTGCCTAGCGCCTAGCGCCTTCTTGAACATTGATCCTCCATATTAGAAACAACTGCAGTATTCTTTCAAACTAATTGAAACGAGCCTTGGTGACTCATCACCTCAGACTCAGTATAAACTAAAAAAAAAGATGGAAAGCATCCAGCTTTCTCAGTCATGAACAAGCCCACATGCGTGCATATACACATACACATTTTAAGAGAACAAGGTTGAACGCTAAAGTCAAGATAATATGAACAAAACCCAGATAATTACAGAAAAGGTCAAAGAGAACAAAACATACCAGAACTTCTTGAAATGATTCAGGCATCTCATCACAATCTCAATCGGCAAGAAGGGAGTAGCTTCCTTATCTAAAAAGGTGATACCAATTATTCTTTTTTCAAAATCCATGACAGGCCCCCCAATGAAATTCTGGCACAAATGACACCATTGTGAGATGAGCTTAGCTTTCAGCAATGGCATTGGCCCACACAACATCATAAAATCAAACCACCATGGTCTAAATGACTAAATCAGATGAAAACCTGAGATTCAACCACTCAGCATCATAAAATCATGATCTGAATCAGCTCAAAGCCTGATAGTCAACCACTTGTGGAGCGGTGTAGTAAAATAGAGAATACGCTTACCAGATGGACAGGATACACACTGAATGATGAAGCATTATATGCCCATTAATTGAAACTGAATGGACAATTATGCAATCATAATTATACGAGCACAAATGTTCACAATGTACTAATAATACAATTTACCTGTAAGATTACAATTATGTTATCACCAGTATGCAAGTTGTGTGTGTGTGTGTTTTAACTCATAGCACCATCAGAAATATCAAGCATGCTTATTACCAACTTAATTTTCCATTTAGAAATATAATACTGTGAACCTAAAGTAGGCTGCTGCTTAGGATACATCTAGACATAAAAAAAATGCATGATCAAGTATAATTTTGAAGTAGTAAATTGTGAGGGTAATGCCATAAGGCAGATTAGGTGACACTTTATATTCTACACTTAATAATGTATTTCTATGACACAAATGCTATGCTTCGTAACATTACTAGCAATTCATGATTTGTAATTGATTAATAATTTTAGGGTGTTACTTCTATGCCCTCACAAACTAAATTGAATTAATAGTAGTAGTTAATCGCAAAAAATGTCCTATTAATCTAATTTATTGGCTGCTCAATCTTTCAAGACCACTGAATGCTCTACAAACATTCAAAATACTATATGACAGTTCAAGCACCACCAATAATTAATCAGGCCATAGCAATTCATTGGCCTCACATCCTTCTTTTTAAATACTGTAATGGAGCCTCATTCATATTCACATTATTCCTCATTGTGAGCTCTCTGGTGTATGCCTTTTTACCTTACTAACAGGGCAAGTGCAGACTACAAGCTCATTGCAGTCCAACTTGCTACTTCTACGAATCATTTCCCCGCATCTCATCAGTAAATCTTGCGACTCGAAGTCCCGACATACAGCTACCACAGGCCTAGGCAGCAAGAAATAGTAGCTAGGAAGGTCGTTGAGCGTCACCACGGGAAGATCCGTACGCCATTCAATGGTGACAACAGCAATATTATACTGTAAGTTGCACATTTCTAAGCTTCCCTCAACAACCTTTTTGTTATGCAGAAGCACTTCAATCTGGAAGGCAATAAGTTAAAACCAAGTTACCCACATCAATGAGGAGAAAGTCGAGGCATAAAGAACAGATTAGAATAGTAATGTTGTGTTGACCTTAATGTCGCCCCTTTCATAAGCCTGGTAGTCATTGTCAGGTTTCCTAAACAGAGTAGCAGTGGTGAGAATCCACGCTTCGGAGCCCACATGATCAACCACCGTCCCCGTGCAAGCAAATAGAGGTCTCCCATCTGTGCACGGCGGGTAGCGGAATCACCATCCATAGACAAATTTATTGATTAACTAAATAAGAATGCAAGGCATAAAACCAGATAGGCGGAAAATCGGTCAAGCTACCCACGGAAGAGGCCAGGGACACGATGGATTTGGATATGGTCAAAACTGCCTCTTTTGCCTTTAGGCAGTCTTCCGTCAAATCCTCCGGATCACTTGAATCATCGTCGTAACAGTCGGCCTCCCAACCGCTGGGATCAAAATCATACTCTGTTGGGTTGAATAATGATAAGCATGCAGAGAAGTAACACATCGATTAGGGGTGAGCAACTGAGCATGAGCACAAGGGAACGACGTTAACAGTTTCTTTTTCCCTATAAAAAAGAGAGCATCCATGCACGCAGAAAATATAAGATTTATTATCACCTGGTTCCCAATCCTCCATCTCAGGAGGCTAGGGCACAAGGGCTGCGGCGCGCGCACGGACGACGGGAAACGGAATAGCGAGGCCGAATGCGGATGGAGGAGCCGAGTGCGAGAGGAAAAGAGGCGGACATGGGTGGGAGGTGCGGCGGCGTGTAGCTACAACGGGGGGGAGATCTAGGACTATAGTAGCTCGGCGGCCATGGCTGAGGCGGCGAGGACAAAGGCGCGAGTGTGGGACGGTGGGGCGGCGATTTCTGCTAGGGGAGCGAACCGACGCCACGAGTGAGGCCCAAACCAACGGGGCTTTTAAGGTATCGATGGCCACAGGCCCGCGAGCCAGCTGGACCGGGCAGCGACCGGATGGACCGGTGACCCGAGGCGAGGGAGGGATGACACGCAGGAGGCGAAGATCGGCACGGGAACAGGACAGTGTACCTCATGCGAAGCTTCACGGGATCTCTTGTGCTGGTAGTATAGGTAAGCGCGGCGCACCTGAAAAAAAACAAATTAATAACATGTCTCGAAAAATATTAGATATTGAGTTAAGAAAAAAAAAAGTCTAGCGATAGAGATGCACACGTATTTTTGCTCACGAAATTTTTTTTCGGGAAAAACGAAGAAAGGACCTAGATGTAAGGAGCAGGGATATATTTGTTATATTTTTGGACCCGACTGCTATCCTGAAAAATTAGAAAATGGCTCGTCTGTGATTCGTATTTAACGGAAGCCTCTTTCCGTAAAGTAACGAATGAGGCACCTAAACGCAATCCGGAAAAAAATTTCTTGTCCTTACGAAAAATCGCAAAGGACCTCTTTGTAACTTGGAAGGACCTATCCGCGATTTAAAGAACTGGAGGGGTTTTTTCGAGAAATAGGAAGGATGGCAGGTGGATGCATTTGTTGAGCTCCAAAGCTCCCACCTTTAATAGGAGTGATATATTATTATTCAGTCAGGAGGGGGATGAATTCGGCCCGGGAGGGGAGAAGCAAGATTTTATCTAATTGTACTGTATGTAATTTTAGGCCCTGTTTGGCAGAACTTTAGATCCCAGCTTTATCTCAGATATGAAAATTTGTAGGTTAAAATAAGGTGAATTAAGTTTATATTTTTATTCTAAAATGTAAACAAGATGACCCATCTAAACACTTTTAATATACCCACAGCTCCAGCTCCACAAATTTAGTGGAGCTAGAAATACCCAGCTCCTGCCAAACACCCCCTTAATAGGTGGTGTCATCTTTTATTTATTTATCATATAAAGTTGATGGAATGGAAAAGTCTAGCGGGGGTAAGTTTTATAGGTGGTGTAATCTATTGTAATCGTAGTCGTTCATCGTATTAATCAATAGCATACCAACAAACTTACACGAACAAAATCAGGGAGCACAAACAAAGTAAGGGGCAAAATTCTCTTTCTTTATTAAATTGATCTTTCTAGACAAGGGTTACTCAATATATAGCAAAGTCAATTGTAGATATATTTGGATTCGCCCACCAATAGATGGAGTCCTTCCAAACTTGGATTGAGATTCTATCTATATCATAACATAATCTTTATTTATTTAATTATTTATTATATAAAGTCAATGGGAATGTGGAAGCCCAGCCCGTCCACGTGTCACGCAGTTTTTTTGCGAAAAGCTCTTCTGTAAATTCTGAAATTAGTTAAGGTCATTCCAACAGCTTTTTTATTATTTTTTTTGCAAAAAATGTTTTTTTTATCAAAATTGCCTATAGGTACAGAAATAACATTTAGGTCCCTGAGTGTCTCTTTTGCGAGAAAGCTCTTGTGTTTCCAGGAAATTCACAAAAAGGTCATGTGCCCTCTAGCAATCTTACACGATGGCGCTTGAGGTCCCGAAAATTCACGAAGAGATCCTTCGTGATCTTACACAAAGGCCCAGAACCCTAGAAATCCGTCATACCCTGCCTGGCGCAACGTAGCGCGTGAACCCATTTAGTGCTATTTACGATTAATGAAAATTCCAGGCAAATAAAATGTGAAAACCACTTTCTGAATGAATATAGATGAAAACTATATATGTACTCGTGGCGCCACGCTGCGCAACCGCACGTGGGCGATTTTACATTTTGTTTTTTTGTAAAAGGGCATGGTCCGGGATGAACGCAAGATTTTTTACTGCTTTACGAATTCCTCATGATTTTTGCTACTTAAAGAAAAGTTTTGTATTGGTTAAAATAAGGTATATCAAATTTAAATTTTAAAATCAAATAACGTAAATATGCTTAGGATTTTTGCTACTTAGATAAAAGTTTTGTATCATTAAGAACGAGGTCCAATTTAAATTTAAAAATCTAATGAACATATAATCTAGAGAAAATATAATTAAATCCTAAATAACCCTCATATAATCTCCAAAAGTTACAGGAAATCTGAAATCATTTGTCGCCTCTAGAAAACCAAAGCAAATTTAAATTTCAAAATTGAATGAATATAAAATATGGAGAAATATAACTAAATCCTAAATAACTCTTAGACCATCTCCAAAAAGTTACAGGGACATCTAAAATGATTTGTGCCATTGGAAAACCAATGACAATAAAATTTAAATGCATTAGTACCATTATTAAAAATTTTAAAAATCTCAAAAATTCATTCATGATTTAGTATTTTTATGATAGCTTAGGAATTCTTTCAGTATGCTTTTAAAAAAATTTGAAAAAAAATTCCCACATGATTTAATGCTCAACTAAATAAGTACATTTGCATCGTTGGGATTTTAAAAATTACACAAGTTTGATCATGGTTTGAAATTTTATGGTAGATTAGGAATGCTCTCAGGACCCTTCTAAAAAAGTTTCAAAATCCAAATTCATTTGATGCCGTAGTGAAATCTAAATGCATTAGTATTATTGCTCGAATTTTTTAAAATCATGCAAGTTTAATCATGATTTGAAATTTTTATGGTAGCTTAGAAATGCCCTCAAGACCCTTATCACTAAGTTTCAAAAATTTCCAATATGTTTTAATAGCTCAATTAAGTCAGTGAATCTGCTTTAAATGCATTAGTAGCGTCACTAGAATTTTTAAAAATTGCATAAGTTTGATAGTTTATAATTTTTATGGTAGCTTAGGCATGCTCTCAGAACTCTTCTAAAAAAAGTTTAAAAAATAAAATTCATTTTGATGCCTTTAGAAAACCAAAAACAGTGAAATTTAAATGCATTAGTAGCATTGCCAGAATTTTTAAAAATCTTAAATCTTTGATCATGATATAAAATTGTTATGCTAGCTTAGGACTACTCTTAGGATCCTTCTCAAAACGTTTCAAAAATTTCTAACACGATTTAGTACCTTAATTAAATCAATGAAGTTGCTTTAAATCCATTAGTGGCACTCTCAGAATTTTTAAAATTTAGACATGTTTGTTCATGATCTGAAATTTTTATGGTAGCTTAGACATACTCTCAGGACTCTTCTAAAAAGGATTCAAAAATTTCAGACATGATTTAGTAACTCAATTAAATGATGCAAAAAAATTAGCTTTCACTTAGAGTCAAACCTGAGGCCTCACTCACACGACACAGACCACAAACAATCATCGTTTGTGGTATAAGCCAAGTGATAAATATTAATATTAATATTAACTATATTACAGGGGTGCCACGTCGGCACAGTACGCGTAGCCAGCCCGGTGTTTCTTTGTATTTGCGTTCGGCTCCTCCGTTCTTTTCTTCGGCTGTTCGGCGCCCAGCCCGTCAAGCGTCACCGGATCCGCCGTCGCGGAGCCCTCCATGCGGCCTGCCCGCGCACACGCGCCGCTGTCGCCCTCGCCCCTTTCCCCGTACGCGCCGAGCTCGTGCCCGTCGCCCTCGCCCCTTTCCACGGCTCCTCAGCAAAATCTACCCCGCTTAAGGCACGGTGCGCTCGGCCGACGCGAAGCCGTGGGGCCGACCGAAGCGGAGTCCTCGAGAGGCATTGCTCCCCGGCTGCCTCCTCGCGCCCTCCGCCACTCGCCCCCGCGTGCTCCTCGCGGCCTCCAGCCCTACGAGGATGGCAAGCCCGTCGGCTGCGGTGCCCTCCTCGTCGCCCACTTCCTCGACGCCGTCTTCTCCGCCTGCCAGCCCATCCGGCCGTCCGGGTCTCCCTCGAGATGCGCTGCTCCCCGGCTGCCGCCTCGCACCCTCCGCCGCTTGCCTCCCGCATGCTCCTCGCGGCCTCCGGCCCTTCGAGGATGGCAAGCCCATCGGCTGTAGTACCCTCCTCGACGCCCGCTTCCTCGACACCGTCTTCTCCGCCTACCAGATCCCATTCGGTCGTCCGCGTCTCCCCTTCGATGGAGCTTAGGGCGCGGTGGGCTCGGCCTACGCGGAGCCCTCGAGAGGCGCCACTCCCCGCTCGCCTCCTCACGGCCTCCGCCGCTCGTCCCCGCCTACTCCTGGCGGCCTCCGCCCCTCCTCCAAGACCTGCATGGTCGCCAGCTTTGCGAATCCGTACGTATCTGTTGCGCGCCGCTCCCTCCCCTTTCTCCCCCCTCTATGGTTCCCAGAACTGTGCACCACCTGTTCGACGCTATGCCCACAACGTTGATTCGGTTCGTTTGCCTCTACAGGTGCGGCAGTTCGTAGAGATGCTTCACGTTCTTGATTATTGTCATATTTTTAGGAAATTTGGATTAAATAGAACAAATGCTTATCGTACTTGATTGTATATCTCATGGGATTGCCTTTTAATGTATTGCGACTTTTTTGATGTATTGCTCTAACTTTTGGGTTGATTTGATTTCATGAACTAAATTTAACTAGATGAAGCAATCGAGTAGTTGAAATCCCTGCAATTGCAAGTTCAGGATCGAGATCACATCCCCCGGCTCTCCGCACGCATGAAATAGTATAATCCTTTTGGATCAATCAGTCTTGCTACTCGATTGAGGATGTTGTTCCTGGTTCAGATCATACGGATGGCTACCGGGATGGCGCCAATGATGTTCCCCGGTGCTCACCAGCTCATGTCGCCGATGGCCATTGGCTTGAATTCAGCGTGCATGCCTGCGGTGAAATAACCCAAAATTTCCAAATCAAGTTTGAATTAGACTCTATTTGCATTTTGTAATTTTTCTGAATTTTTTTGGATTTTATTTGAATTTATTTGGTTAAATTACGATTTCTTGCCGTTTTTGGAAAGTTTCGGCGCTTTTGCGCTTTCCCCTTTCGGCCAATGCGCTTTCCTCCTCTCCTTGCGCCTCGCCCGCGAAGCCGCCTCCCCTCCCCGCCCGCGTGGCCGCCTCGCGCCTGCGCCTGCGCCCCAGTGCTTGGCGTGCGCTTGTAGCTCTTCCTCGCGTGAGCACGCCATGGCAGAGCTGCCGCTCGCCCATGACTCTGCGCGCTCGCCCGTCACGTCGCCGCCTAGCCCTTAGGGCACTCAACGCCGCCGCTGATCCCGCTGCCCCCGCTCCGAGCCCCACGCCGCCTGCCGCCCCATCGCCGCACCAGCCTCGCGCAATGATGAAGCCATTGACATCCCCGAGCTCGCCGGCTATATAAGCCTCCTCCGGCCCCATTAATGGCTTCCCAAGCTCGCCTCCTCCTCCTCTCTCTAATCCCTCTCTCACTCGCACTCCGTGCTCTCCTGTGCCCCTCCACGGAGTCTTCTCGTCTCCGGCCGCTGCCGCCGCTAAGCCGCTCGCGCCGCTTCGCCTCCTCCGTGCCGCGCATAAGGTCCGTGGCAAGCTCCTCTCCCTTTTCCCCAAGCCCTACACCCTCCGTGCCCTAAATCGCGGAACGCCCCGTCTCCTCGGCTCGGCGAAGACGCCGCCCGCTTCCGGCCAACACCTCCACTGCCAGCGACCAGGCCCCACTGCCAGCCCGCCTCGCCCCAGCCCCATGGCCCACGCTGATCACCCCTCCTCTCTCTGCGCCCGGCCCCACTCGCCCCTCTCCTCTCTCACGCTGGCCGCCGCCGGCTCACTTTGTCAGCGGCCTGCGCAGTTTGGGCCAGTGGCCATTCCATCAAACCCAGGCCGAATTCGGTCCAAAGGCCCAAATGAACAGTAGCCATTTTCAATTTTCCTATTCGGATTTTATTTTCCAAAAATCCTTTTAATTCATTTTAATATCCAAAATGCCCAAAATTATCCGAGAGTCCAAAATGCCCCAAAAATACTTTTCCGAACTGCTTTGAGCCACCGAGTCCAAAATGCCCTCCGTTCCTCAATCCGAGACTCGAAAATTCCCAAATGCCCAAAACGCCCTTCCTTTCTCTCTCTCGGCAGGTTAGATTTAGTTTCCGTTTCGTTTCAGTTTCTTTTCGTTTTTCGTTTCTTTATTGTCGTTCGTCCTTTTCGCGTTAGATCCGGACGTTGGATGATTCCAGGAGCCGCTGCAATTCCCGGAGCAGGACCCGGATCCGACAAAGAGCCGATTTCGACCACGTCAACGACGCTTCGTCCGATCCAATCGCCAGCAAGGCAAGCCGTACACCATTGATCATGTTGAACCTATTCATGCCTTATTATAGTTAATTACTATTTTCTACCGCATTACTTTACTGTATGTTGAAATATTGCAAATCTGTTTAGTTTAGAATGACATGATACTTAGTTAATGCCAATTTGCTCATGAGACTCCCTTGAAAATTATTGAACCTAATTATATCCTTGTAACCTTAGGTTAATTAATATTCCGGTATTAATTATTATTATCCTGTTAGTTTAGTTAAATGCTTTTGAGAATGGAAATAAAAGGTTGCCGAACCGTTGGTTCGGTTATGTTTGGAAAAGTGCTACGGTTGGGGGACAATTGGATAAATCCGGAGAGGATGAGTTCCAATCCATGATGATTAATGCCATGGTTGGTTGTGGTGGCTGGTACGGTTAGTCTTGGATTGGTTTGTGGATCGGAAAAGGCTTGGTCTTTGGCAATGTAAGGATCATAATCCCCTTGAGCAAAGTAAATAACTTAAGAACTCGTTCAACCACAAAGTTGGGCGGTCAACTCGTTGGCTTGACTCAACATAGCTCGGTACATTGTACTTTCCCTCGGAATACCTATAGGAGCAGGGTTACCTTCCCAGGTGTGGGAGATGGTCCAATGATTATGGGAGTGAAACGAAAGTGTGCCTGAGGAAAGCGTGGCATTTCGGTTCACAGCGGTAGGTGCCACAAGAGCGGGACCAAGCACTCCACACCGGCCAAGTGGGGACCCCGGATAATGTGGAGCAAAACTCTGGGATAGGGGTGAAGAGGGAAATGTCCAACGAAAGCTATGATAACCTCGATCCGCCGCACGCATTTAAGTTGCGTGTTAAACTCGAGTTGGCATTAACGATCGTGGAATCTTGTGGGTAAAGCTGAACACCTCTGCAGAGTGAATAAATGGTATTCGAATACGCCGTGCTTCCGGTAAATGAAGCTAAGTTTAATTGGGGTGAATCCCGTAACCTAGCTCAAGTAGATCTTGGTGCATGTTTTGAGAATGTGGTTTAATGGTGATGACTTTGTGAATGGAACCCCCCTGGATTACTATTATTATGGATTGTGTTTTAAATGTAAAATGATGTTACAAATAAAACTGCATCCACAAATACTTTAACCTTGTACCAATATTGTGCTACATCCTTGCATGTAATATTCAGTGTTTTCCGTACAACTTGTTGAGTACTCCCGTACTCACCCTTGCAACCCCGACCCCCCTCTCAGAGTTCGAAGAAGCTGGAGCGTTCCAGGAATGCGTAGATGGCAACTTGGTTTTGAGGTCTTAGTCTTTTGCTCAGGCCTGCCTGTGCGGTGTTTTGCTTGTAAGTTATTCGGGCCCTGCTGCGCCCTCTTCTGTAAAAACCCTGGCCGTTAGGCCTTATATTGAATAAAAATGTCGGAATTTGACTTTTGCCTGGCAATAATATGCTTGGTTCCTGGTAGCTAATCATCCTGGTATTTGTCGAGGCGTCTGGATCTGCCCCTAAAAGGCGGGCCGTCACAAGTGGTATCGAGCTTTGGCTTGACCATAGATTAAGACCTTAAGTTGGATTAGGAAACCTTTCAAAACTTATTTTGATATACAAACAAAATGAATTTCAAAATATAAGTATTATTCTTTGTCTCCTTCTTCCCTGCTACCTTGTCTTCTTTAAAGCTTCTTATCCCTCGGTCTTGTTTTAAAGTTTTGCCTGCCCTTCTAAATTTCAAAATCCTCACGATCTTCGCCAAAGACTTGGGGATGATGCCTTCAATGATAGTTAGACCGTTAGTCGTAGAAGTTGTACCCTTCTTTGTTTTAGGCTTTTGTAATGTAAAATGGGTTATGCCGAACCTTAAAATGGTTTTGTGCATGATCCATGTCTTATAAAAATTGCTAAGTTCTCTATTCTCTGTGATTTTGATTGCTTAAACTATCTATATATCCCGTCTAATTCAAAGGTTCCCTCAATTCATCTCGAGCCCCATCTATTCTTGCTATTCTCACCCCATGCCCTAAATTCTTACTCGTCTTTTTCGCTTTCCTCAAAACCTGCTGCAGGCCAGAAAAGAAAGTCGATTGAGACCATGGCAGATTTTGGATCAAAATTCTGCATGATGACTCGGCGAAATGAAGAGTCAAGAAATCACCCGACCAACGTAGCTCAATTACTGACCATAATGGAAAGAAGCAGACAACAAGCGGAAAGGCACCATACGCGGCTATTGGAAAGAATTTTCGAGCGGCTAGTTGAAAAACCTCAAGGACACACCCAAGGAAATGCATGAGACAAAGAGGAAAGTACAGCGATGGGATATCTGACGAATCCGACTACTTTACGGTGATATTCCCAAGGAGATGGACCTCAAGCTAGTAGGATGAAAGAATTTTTGGAAGGATTACAGAGAAGCTTGAAGTTCCACACCTCGGTTATAAAAGACATGTCGCTTAAATGGACAAGCGGATAGCAATCGAAGAAGCCCGGAATGAATTAAAAATGATGAAAAAGAGAAAGAAAGAAATTCAACAGACATGGAAACCGACTCCCACCCAGATCGGAGGAAAGACCCCAGTCCTCACCCAAGGATTCCCTAACAAAAAGCATTCAAAAGAAAAAGAGCAACCAACACTGCGAAACCTCAACCTAAATCAGTTAAGTGCTACAAGCGCAATGGAGACCACCGCCGTCGCAATTGTCCCACGAGGTGGGATAAATGCTATCATTGCATGTAAGGGACATTTCAGACGCAATTGCCCAAAGAAAAGTCTACCGACTCGTAGCCAAGACGCGAGTGATAGACCCTCACCTCCACCAACCGACACTAGTGACCCGTCCACCGCAATGAGGCGAGAGATACCCAAGGAATAAGATACAAGATGGGACAAAGGAAAGACACCACCGAAGATATCCAATCATGTCACGTCCAAAGGAACAACAATCGCAACCAAGAGTTAATAAGGAATTCCGGAAATTCCAAGCAACAGGAGGTAGACTAATAGCTAGATTTGAAAGTGGCAACTTGGATATGGAGATCCAAGGGATAAAGATTAGGATCAACTTGTACTATCAAGAATGTAAGGTCTGAACAATATATTGGAAATAAAACAGTTGTTTTTGATACATGAACTGTGCGAATGATGAACAAAATAGTGACTATTGAGTTAAATAAGATTTCTTCCCATGACACATCACCACTGAGAGGTGGAATAGAAATGGATCTCAACAACCAAGTAATGATGGAATGAAAGCAACCCATGTCAGTGACAGGAGTCAGAAGTTTTCTGAGAATAATAGGACAAGGAATTAGCCAAAGAATTATTCCGAAATAACCAACCTTTAGCTCGACACCCTAGAATGGCAGCCCTACAGATGAACACAACAGAGTCCGAATGGGCAATAAAGGAAAATAATTGGACTTGAGTTTCAACCTCAAAAATCGGAATCACCCAGAGGAAAAGTAAACCTGATGGTTAAGGTTTGCACAAGAAAGAGCGCCATTAAATGATTTGAGGACAAGGACACGTTCCCAGCTAGAATCTGAGTTGCGACAGTTAGACCGCCAGACAGTGTCAGAAAGGCCAGAAGGCTTCCTTGAAAGACAGACTGGTTTATTGAGACAAGGATATAAGAGGATTGATTTTGACAAAATTCACCCACCCAAATGGTCGACGCTCTACAAAACGCAAGAATCTACCAGTCTTGAAGAAAGGAATACTGACAGAAAGTAATGAATAAACACGTGGTTGGATTGGGATGTAAAGTATAAGATGGACCACCAAAATAATAGCCAGACTGCCACCACCACTTACAGTGCCCGTATAGAAATGGGAGAGAAAATAAAAGACTTTGCCGCCAGATTACCTAAAGAATCAGCAAGGATTGACGAGAGATGGAACATCACTAATGGATTGACCTACCAGGGAGATCTTTTGGAAAGAACCAGTTAGTACACTTAGATTCAACCCAGATTGACGGACCCCAAAGAATCCTCTGAGTCAGATTGTGAGCTAGTTTAGCTCAATGTTCAGGGAAAGTCTGAATAAGACTACAAAGGACATATTTGAACTCTGACATAGTACCCCACCCTCCGCCAGGTAGACAAGCAGAGAAGAAACGACCAAAGTCTGAAGAAAAAGTCGAGAACCTACGCTCTAAACACTTGGGACCCAATCAGGCCACCTATTGCTGTCCACAAAAGCCTCCACACCACCTCACTTACCAAGACAGCCAGACATCACGGAAGGAAATACCGAACCCTTGGGACAGAATAAAAGACTAAGATTAAACAGCAGTGGGACCCAGCTCATTCAGGATACAGAAGTCCGTGAAAGAATCACCACCAATAAGTTGAGTGCAAGCTCCAATGTAATAGGAAGGTTACACTGGCTCCGAAAGGGAATTTTGTCAGAAAAATATCAATCATCAAACCCCGCGCCATTTTGGATAAAAGATGAGGAGTTAAGACCGGATAGACTGGACTGTACGAAGATTCTGACAAAATAAGAGGAATGGCATGCAAGTTACAGTTTGGTTCAGGATTTGTTTGAAAATTCACGGTATGCCTCGTAGAGGACATTTCCATCAATGATCAAGACAAGTGCTACCCAAAGGATTTGAATTCCAGATTTATTCTCCATAAAAGACCTGGCCAGGATCTTGGAAATCATGGAAAGCAGATTTGGATTTTAAGACTATCGAGAATTTCTTGAGTATTGTGGAAGAATCACACTCTTACAGAAACCACATGGGAAAAGGAGTCGGAATTGCAGCAGAATTTTCCCAACCTCTTTCCTCAGGCGAAATGAATCTCGGGGACGAGATTTATTTTAAGGGGGGTAGGTTGAAATAACCCAAAATTTCCAAATCAAGTTTGAATTAGACTCTATTTGCATTTTGTAATTTTTCTGAATTTTTTTGGATTTTATTTGAATTTATTTGGTTAAATTACGATTTCTTGCCGTTTTTGGAAAGTTTCGGCGCTTTTGCGCTTTCCCCTTTCGGCCAATGCGCTTTCCTCCTCTCCTTGCGCCTCGCCCGCGAAGCCGCCTCCCCTCCCCGCCCGCGTGGCCGCCTCGCGCCTGCGCCTGCGCCCTGCTGGCAGTGCGGCGTCTTGCGCCTTCTTAGCTCTTCGCGTGAGCCGCCATGGCGAGCTGCCGCTCGCCCCGTGACTCTGCGCAGCTCGCCGTCACGTCGCCGCCTAGCCCTTAGGGCACTCAACGCCGCCGCTGATCCCGCCGTCCCCGCTCCGAGCCCCACGCCGCCCGTGCCGTCCCATCGCCGCACCAGCCTCCCCGCGCAATGATGAAGCCATTGACATCCCCGAGCTCGCCGGCTATATAAGCCTCCTCCGGCCCCCATTAATGGCTTCCCAAGCTCGCCTCCTCCTCCTCTCTCTAATCCCCTCTCTCACTCGCACTCTCGTGCTCTCCTGTGCCCCCTCCACGGGAGTCTTCCTCGTCTCCGGCCGCGCGTCGCCGCCAAGCCGCTCCGCCGCCGCTCGCCTCCTCCCGTGCCGCGCATAAGGTCCGTGGCAAGCTCCTCTCCCTTTTTCCCCCAAGCCCTACACCCCTCCCGTGCCCTAAATCGCGGGAACGCCCCCGTCTCCCTCGGCTCCGGCGAAGACGCCGCCCGCTCCGGCCAACACCTCCACCTGCCGCTGACGACCAGGCCCCACTGCCAGCCCGCCGCCCCAGCCCCATGGCCTGCGCCCGATCACCCCTCCTCTCTCTGCGCCCGGCCCCACTCGCTTGACCCTCTCTCTCTCTCACGCAGCTTGCCGCCACTTTGTCGGCGTCAGCGCAGTTTGGCCGGCCAGTGGCCATTCCGCGAAACCAGGCGAATTCGGTCCAAAGACATTAAATGAACAGTAGCCATTTTCAATTTTCCTATTCGCATTTTATTTTCCAAAAATCCTTTTTAATTCATTTTAATATCCAAAAATGCCCAAAATTATCCGAGAGTCCAAAAATGCCCCAAAAATACTTTTCCGAACCGTTTCGAGCCATCGAGTCCAAAAATGCCCTCCGTTCCTCAATCCGAGACTCAGAAAATTCCAAAATGCCCAAATCGCCCTTCCTTTCTCTCTCTCGGCCCGGTTCCGATTTCCGTTTTCGTTTTTAGTTTCTTTTCGTTTTTCGTTTCTTTATTGTCGTTCGTCCTTTTCGCGTTAGATCCGGACGTTGGACGATTCCAGGAGCCGCCGCAGTTCCCAGAGCAGGACCCGGATCCGACAAAGAGCCGATTTCGACCGCGTCAACGACACTTCGTCTGATCCAATCGCCAGCAAGGCAAGCCGTACACCATTGATCATGTTGAACCTATTCATGCCTTATTATAGTTAATTACTATTTTCTACCGCATTACTTTACTGTATGTTGAAATATTGCAAATCTGTTTAGTTTAGAATGGCATGATACTTAGTTAATGCCAATTTGCTCATGAGACTCCCTTGAAAATTATTGAACCTAATTATATCCTTGTAACCTTAGGTTAATTAATATTCCGGTATTAATTATTATTATCCTGTTAGTTTAGTTAAATGCTTTTGAGAATGGAAATAAAAGGTTGCCGAACCGTTGGTTCGGTTATGTTTGGAAAAGTGCTACGGTTTGGAGGACAGAATTGGATAAATCCCGGAGAGGATGAGTTCCAATCCCCGGCTGATGATTAATGCCATGGTTGGTTGTGGTGGCTGGTACAGTTGGTACTGGATTGGTTTGTGGATCGGAAAAGGCTTGGTCTTTGGCAATGTAAGGATCATAATCCCCTTGAGCAAAGTAAATAACTTAAGAACTCGTTCAACCACAGGTTGGGCCGGTCAATTTCGTTGGCTTGACTCAACATAGCTCGGTACATTGTACTTTCCTCGGAATACCTATAGGAGCAGGGTTACCTTCCTGTGTGGGAGATGGTCCAATGATTATGGGAGTGAAACGAAAGTGTGCACGAGGAAGCTGTGGCATTTCGGGTTCACAACGGTAGGTGCCACAAGAAGCGGGACCAAGCACTCCACACCGCCAAGTGGGGACCCCGGATAATGTGGAGCAAAACTCTGGGATAGGGACTGAAGAGGGAAATGTCCAACGAAAAGCTATGATAACCTCGATCCGCCGCACGCATTTAAGTTGCGTGTTAAACTCGAGTTGGCATTAACGATCGTGGAATCTTGTGGGTAAATGAACACCTCTGCAGAGTGAATAAATGGTATTCGAATACGCCGTGCTTAGGTAAATGAAGCTAAGTTTAATTGGGGTGAATCCCGTAACCTAGCTCAAGTAGATCTTGGTGCATGTTTTGAGAATGTGGTTTAATGGTGATGACTTTGTGAATGGAACCCCCCCTGGATTACTATTATTATGGATTGTGTTTTAAATGTAAAATGATGTTACAAATAAAACTGCATCCACAAATACTTTAACCTTGTACCAATATTGTGCTACATCCTTGCATGTAATATTCAGTGTTTTCCGTACGACTTGTTGAGTACTCCCGTACTCACCCTTGCAACCCCGACCCCCTCTCAGAGTTCGAAGAAGCTGGAGCGTTCCAGGAATGCGTAGATGGCAACTTGGTTTTGAGGTCTTAGTCTTTTGCTCAGGCCTGCCTGTGCGGTGTTTTGCTTGTAAGTTATTCGGGCCCTGCTGCGCCCTCTTCTGTAAAAACCCTGGCCGTTAGGCCTTATATTGAATAAAAATGTCGAATTTGACTTTTGCCTGGCAATAATATGCTTGGTTCCTGGCAGCTAATCATCCTGGGTAGCTGTCGAGGCGTACGGATCTGCCCCTAAAAAGGCGGGCCGTCACAAGTGGTATCAGAGCTTTGGCTTGACCATAGATTAAGACCTTAAGTTGGATTAGGAAACCTTTCAAAACTTATTTTGATATACAAACAAAATGAATTTCGAAAATATAAGTATTATTGCTGTCTCCTTCTTCCCCTGCTACCTTGTCTTCTTTAAAGCTTCTTATCCCTCCCGGTCTTGTTTTAAAGTTTTGCCTGCCCTTCTAAATTTCAAAATCCCCGCCGATCTTCGCCAGCAGCTTGGGGATGATGCCGTCAGCAGTAGTTAGACCGTTAGTCGTAGAAGTTGTACCCTTCTTTGTTTTAGGCTTTTGTAATGTAAAATGGGTTATGCCGAACCTTAAAATGGTTTTGTGCATGATCCATGTCTTATAAAAATTGCTAAGTTCTCTATTCTCTGTGATTTTGATTGCTTAAACTATCTATATATCCCCGTCTAATTCAAAGGTTCCCTCAATTCATCTGAGCCCCATCTATTCTTGCTATTCTCACCCCATGCCCTAAATTCTTACTCGTCTTTTTCGCTTTCCTCAAAACCCTGCTGCAGACCGAAAAGAAAGTCAGATTGAGACCATGGCAGATTTTGGATCAAAATTCCTGCATGATGACTCGGCGAGAAATGAAGAGTCGAGAAATCACCTACCAACGTAGCTCACCATTCTGACCATAATGGAAAGAAGCAGACAACAAGCGGAAAGGCACCATACGCAGCTATTGGAAAGAATTTTCGACGGCTAGTTGAAAAACCTCAAGGACACACCCAAGGAAATGCAGACAGACAAGAGGAAAGTACAATGATGGGATATCTGAACGAATCCGACTACTTTACCAGTGATATTCCCAAGGAGATGGACCCTCAAGCTAGTAGGATGAAAGAATTTTTGGAAGGATTACAGAGAAGCTTGAAGTTCCACACCTCGGTTATAAAAGACATGTCGTCAGAAATGGACAAACGGATAGCAATCGAAGAAGCCCGGAATGAATTAAAAATGATGAAAAAGAGAAAGAAAGAAATTCAACAGACATGGAAACCGACTCCCACCCAGATCGGAGGAAAGACCCCAGTCCTCACCCAAGGATTCCCTAACAAAAGCATTCAAAAGAAAAAGAGCAACCAACACTGCGAAACCTCAACCTAAATCAGTTAAGTGCTACAACCGCAATGGAGACCACTTCGTCAAGAATTGTCCCACGAGGTGGGATAAATGCTATCATTGCGCATGACGAAGGGACATTTCAGACGCAATTGCCCAAAGAAAAGTCTACCGACCACGGTAGCCAAGACGCGAGTGATAGACCCTCACCTCCACCAACCGACTGACTAGTGACCCGCCCACCGCAATGACAGGCGAGAGATACCCAAGGAATAAGATACAAGATGGGACAAAGGAAAGACACGGTAGAAGATATCCAATCATGTCACGTCCAAAGGAACAACAATCGCAACTTGATCAAGTTAATAAGGAATTGCTGGAAATTCCAAGCAACCGGAGGTAGACTAATAGCTAGATTTGAAAGTGGCAACTTGGATATGGAGATCCAAGGGATAAAGATTAGGATCAACTTGTACTATCAAGAATGTAAGGTCTGAACAATATATTGGAAATAAAACAGTTGTTTTTGATACATGAACTGTGCGAATGATGAACAAAATAGTGACTATTGAGTTAAATAAGATTTCTTCCCATGACACATCACCACTGAGAGGTGGAATAGAAATGGATCTCAACAACCAAGTAATGATGGAATGAAAGCAACCCATGTCAGTGACAGGAGTCAGAAGTTTTCTGAGAATAATAGGACAAGGAATTAGCCAAAGAATTATTCCAGAAATAACCAACCTTTAGCTCAGCACCCCTAGAATGGCAGCCCTACAGATGAACACAACAGAGTCCGAATGGGCAATAAAGGAAAATAATTGGACTTGAGTTTCAACCTCAAAAATCGGAATCACCCAGAGGAAAAGTAAACCTGATGGTTAAGGTTTGCACAAGAAAGAGCGCCATTAAATGATTTGAGGACAAGGACACGTTCCCAGCTAGAATCTGAGTTGCGACAGTTAGACCGCCAGACAGTGTCAGAAAGGCCAGAAGGCTTCCTTGATAGACAGACTGGTTTATTGAGACAAGGATATAAGAGGATTGATTTTGACAAAATTCACCCACCCAAATGGTCGACGCTCTACAAAACGCAAGAATCTACGGTCTTGAAGAAAGGAATCTTGTAAAGTAATGAATAAACACGTGGTTGGATTGGGATGTAAAGTATAAGATGGACCACCAAAATAATAGCCAGACTGCCACCACCACTTACAGTGCCCGTATAGAAATGGGAGAGAAAATAAAAGACTTTGCCGCCAGATTACCTAAAGAATCAGCAAGGATTGACGAGAGATGGAACATCACTAATGGATTGACCTACTAGGGAGATCTTTTGGAAAGAACCAGTTAGTACACTTAGATTCAACCCAGATTGACGGACCCCAAAGAATCCTCTGAGTCAGATTGTGAGCTAGTTTAGCTCAATGTTCAGGGAAAGTCTGAATAAGACTACAAAGGACATATTTGAACTCTGACATAGTACCCCACCCTCCGCCAGGTAGACAAGCAGAGAAGAAACGACCAAAGTCTGAAGAAAAAGTCGAGAACCTACGCTCTAAACACTTGGGACCCAATCAGGCCACCTATTGCTGTCCACAAAAGCCTCCACACCACCTCACTTACCAAGACAGCCAGACATCACGGAAGGAAATACCGAACCCTTGGGACAGAATAAAAGACTAAGATTAAACAGCAGTGGGACCCAGCTCATTCAGGATACAGAAGTCCGTGAAAGAATCACCACCAATAAGTTGAGTGCAAGCTCCAATGTAACAGGAAGGTTACACTGGCTCCGAAAGGGAATTTTGTCAGAAAAATATCAATCATCAAACCCCGCGCCATTTTGGATAAAAGATGAGGAGTTAAGACCGGATAGACTGGACTGTACGAAGATTCTGACAAAATAAGAGGAATGGCATGCAAGTTACAGTTTGGTTCAGGATTTGTTTGAAAATTCACAGTATGCCTCAGAGAGGACATTTCCATCAGCAGTCAAGACAAGTGCTACCCAAAGGATTTGAATTCCCAGTACGATTCTCCATAAAAGACCGGTCAGGATCTTGGAAATCATGGAAAGCAGATTTGGATTTTAAGACTATCAGAATTTGCTGAGTATTGTGGAAGAATCACACTCTTACAGAAACCACATGGGAAAAGGAGTCGGAATTGCAGCAGAATTTTCCCAACCTCTTTCCTCAGGCGAAATGAATCTCGGGGACGAGATTTATTTTAAGGGGGGTAGGTTGAAATAACCCAAAATTTCCAAATCAAGTTTGAATTAGACTCTATTTGCATTTTGTAATTTTTCTGAATTTTTTTGGATTTTATTTGAATTTATTTGGTTAAATTACGATTTCTTGCCGTTTTTGGAAAGTTTCGGCGCTTTTGCGCTTTCCCCTTTCGGCCAATGCGCTTTCCTCCTCTCCTTGCGCCGCTCGCCGCGCCTCCCCACTCGCGCCGCCCGCGTGGCCGCCTCGCTGCGCCAAGGCGCGCAGTCTTGGCGCGATCTGTAGCTCTTCTCGCCTGTGAGTCGCCATGGCAGAGCCGCGCTCCGCTGCGTGACTGCGCCGCCCGCCACGTCGCCGCCTAGCCCTTAGGGCACTCAATGCCGCCGCCGATCCCGCTGCCCCCGCTCCGAGCCCCACGCCGTGCGTTGCCCCATCGCCGCACCAGCCTCCCGCAAGAATGATGAAGCCATTGACATCCCCGAGCTCGCCGGCTATATAAGCCTCCTCCGGCCCCATTAATGGCTTCCCAAGCTCGCCTCCTCCTCCTCTCTCTAATCCCTCTCTCACTCGCACTCCGTGCTCTCTCGTGCCCCCTCCACGGGAGTCTTCCTCGTCTCGGCCGCGTGCCGCCAAGCCGCTCCGCCGCGCTTCGCCTCCTCCGTGCCGCGCATAAGGTCCGTGGCAAGCTCCTCTCCTTTTCCCCAAGCCCTACACCCTCCTGCCCTAAATCGCGGAACGCCTGCCTCCTCGGCTCGGCTGAAGACGCCGCCCGCCCGGCCAACACCTCCACTGCCGGCCGACGACCAGGCCCCACTGCCAGCCCGCCGCCTCACCCCATGGCCCACGCGCCAGCCACCCTCCTCTCTCTCTGCGCCCGGCCCCACTCGCCACTCTCTCTCTCTCACGCCACGCCGGCTACTTTGTCAAAGCGGCCTAGTGACAGTTTGGGCCGCTGGCCATTCATTCCTAAACCCAGTGCCGAATTCGGTCCAAAGACAAATTCAAATGAACAGTAGCCATTTTCAATTTTCCTATTCGGATTTTATTTTCCAAAAATCCTTTTTAATTCATTTTAATATCCAAAAATGCCCAAAATTATCCGAGAGTCCAAAAATGCCCCAAAAATACTTTTCCGAACCGTTTCGAGCCACTGAGTCCAAAAATGCCCTCCGTTCCCTAATCCGAGACTCTGAAAATTCCCAAATGCCCAAAACGCCCTTCCTTTCTCTCTCTCGGCCCGGTTCCGATTTCCGTTTCCGTTTTCGTTTTTAGTTTCTTTTCGTTTTTCGTTTCTTTATTGTCGTTCGTCCTTTTCGCGTTAGATCCGGACGTTGGACGATTCCAGGAGCCGCCGCAGTTCCCAGAGCAGGACCCGGATCCGACAAAGAGCCGATTTCGACCGCGTCAACGACACTTCGTCCGATCCAATCGCCAGCAAGGCAAGCCGTACACCATTGATCATGTTGAACCTATTCATGCCTTATTATAGTTAATTACTATTTTCTACCGCATTACTTTACTGTATGTTGAAATATTGCAAATCTGTTTAGTTTAGAATGGCATGATACTTAGTTAATGCCAATTTGCTCATGAGACTCCCTTGAAAATTATTGAACCTAATTATATCCTTGTAACCTTAGGTTAATTAATATTCCGGTATTAATTATTATTATCCTGTTAGTTTAGTTAAATGCTTTTGAGAATGGAAATAAAAGGTTGCCGAACCGTTGGTTCGGTTATGTTTGGAAAAGTGCTACGGTTTGGAGGACAGAATTGGATAAATCCCGGAGAGGATGAGTTCCAATCCCCGGCTGATGATTAATGCCATGGTTGGTTGTGGTGGCTGTACGGTTGGTACTGGATTGGTTTGTGGATCGGAAAAGGCTTGGTCTTTGGCAATGTAAGGATCATAATCCCCTTGAGCAAAGTAAATAACTTAAGAACTCGTTCAACCACAGGTTGGGCCGGTCAACTTCGTTGGCTTGACTCAACATAGCTCGGTACATTGTACTTTCCTCGGAATACCTATAGGAGCAGGGTTACCTTCCCAGTGTGGGAGATGGTCCAATGATTATGGGAGTGAAGCGAAAGTGTGCACGAGGAAGCTGTGGCATTCGGGTTCACAGCGGTAGGTGCCACAAGAAGCGGGACCAAGCACTCCACACCGGCCAAGTGGGGACCCCGGATAATGTGGAGCAAAACTCTGGGATAGGGACTGAAGAGGGAAATGTCCAACGAAAAGCTATGATAACCTCGATCCGGCCGCACGCATTTAAGTTGCGTGTTAAACTCGAGTTGGCATTAACGATCGTGGAATCTTGTGGGTAAAGCTGAACACCTCTGCAGAGTGAATAAATGGTATTCGAATACGCCGTGCTTAGGTAAATGAAGCTAAGTTTAATTGGGGTGAATCCCGTAACCTAGCTCAAGTAGATCTTGGTGCATGTTTTGAGAATGTGGTTTAATGGTGATGACTTTGTGAATGGAACCCCCCCTGGATTACTATTATTATGGATTGTGTTTTAAATGTAAAATGATGTTACAAATAAAGCGCATCCACAAATACTTTAACCTTGTACCAATATTGTGCTACATCCTTGCATGTAATATTCAGTGTTTTCCGTACGACTTGTTGAGTACTCCCGTACTCACCCTTGCAACCCCGACCCCCCTCTCAGAGTTCGAAGAAGCTGGAGCGTTCCAGGAATGCGTAGATGGCAACTTGGTTTTGAGGTCTTAGTCTTTTGCTCAGGCCTGCCTGTGCGGTGTTTTGCTTGTAAGTTATTCGGGCCCTGCTGCGCCCTCTTCTGTAAAAACCCTGGCCGTTAGGCCTTATATTGAATAAAAATGTCGGAATTTGACTTTTGCCTGGCAATAATATGCTTGGTTCCTGGCAGCTAATCATCCTGGGTAGCTGTCGAGGCGTACGGATCTGCCCCTAAAAAGGCGGGCCGTCACAAGTGGTATCAGAGCTTTGGCTTGACCATAGATTAAGACCTTAAATTGGATTAGGAAACCTTTCAAAACTTATTTTGATATACAAACAAAATGAATTTCGAAAATATAAGTATTATTGCTGTCTCCTTCTTCCCCTGCTACCTTGTCTTCTTTAAAGCTTCTTATCCCTCCCGGTCTTGTTTTAAAGTTTTGCCTGCCCTTCTAAATTTCAAAATCCTCACGATCTTCGCGACTTGGGGATGATGCCTTCATGATAGTTAGACCGTTAGTCGTAGAAGTTGTACCCTTCTTTGTTTTAGGCTTTTGTAATGTAAAATGGGTTATGCCGAACCTTAAAATGGTTTTGTGCATGATCCATGTCTTATAAAAATTGCTAAGTTCTCTATTCTCTGTGATTTTGATTGCTTAAACTATCTATATATCCCCGTCTAATTCAAAGGTTCCCTCAATTCATCTGAGCCCCATCTATTCTTGCTATTCTCACCCCATGCCCTAAATTCTTACTCGTCTTTTTCGCTTTCCTCAAAACCCTGCTGCAGACCGAAAAGAAAGTCAGATTGAGACCATGGCAGATTTTGGATCAAAATTCTGCATGATGACTCGGCGAGAAATGAAGAGTCAAGAAATCACCTACCAACGTAGCTCAATTCATCGACCATAATGGAAAGAAACAGACAACAAACGGAAAGGCACCATACGCAGCTATTGGAAAGAATTTTCGAACGGCTAGTTGAAAAACCTCAAGGACACACCCAAGGAAATCTGGACAGACAAGAGGAAAGTACAGCGATGGGATATACGAACGAATCCGACTACTTTACCAGTGATATTCCCAAGGAGATGGACCCTCAAGCTAGTAGGATGAAAGAATTTTTGGAAGGATTACAGAGAAGCTTGAAGTTCCACACCTCGGCTATAAAAGACATGTAAATCGAAATGGACAAACGGATAGCAATCGAAGAAGCCCGGAATGAATTAAAAATGATGAAAAAGAGAAAGAAAGAAATTCAACAGACATGGAAACCGACTCCCACCCAGATCGGAGGAAAGACCCCAGTCCTCACCCAAGGATTCCCTAACAAAAAGCATTCAAAAGAAAAAGAGCAACCAACACCTGCGAAACCACAACCTAAATCAGTTAAGTGCTACAACTGCAATGGAGACCACTTCGTCCGCAATTGTCCCACGAGGTGGGATAAATGCTATCATTGCAGACAGAAGGGACATTTCAGACGCAATTGCCCAAAGAAAAGTCTACCGACCCTGGTAGCCAAGACGCGAGTGATAGACCCTCACCTCCACCAACCGACAGCTAGTGACCCGTCCACCGCAACAGCAGAAGCAGAGATACCTAAGGAACAAGATACAAGATGGGACAAAGGAAAGACACCAGCCGAAGATATCCAATCATGTCACGTCCAAAGGAACAACAATCGCAACCAGTACCGTTAATAAGGAATTGCTGGAAATTCCAAGCAACCGGAGGTAGACTAATAGCTAGATTTGAAAGTGGCAACTTGGATATGGAGATCCAAGGGATAAAGATTAGGATCAACTTGTACTATCAAGAATGTAAGGTCTGAACAATATATTGGAAATAAAACAGTTGTTTTTGATACATGAACTGTGCGAATGATGAACAAAATAGTGACTATTGAGTTAAATAAGATTTCTTCCCATGACACATCACCACTGAGAGGTGGAATAGAAATGGATCTCAACAACCAAGTAATGATGGAATGAAAGCAACCCATGTCAGTGACAGGAGTCAGAAGTTTTCTGAGAATAATAGGACAAGGAATTAGCCAAAGAATTATTCCAGAAATAACCAACCTTTAGCTCAGCACCCCTAGAATGGCAGCCCTACAGATGAACACAACAGAGTCCGAATGGGCAATAAAGGAAAATAATTGGACTTGAGTTTCAACCTCAAAAATCGGAATCACCCAGAGGAAAAGTAAACCTGATGGTTAAGGTTTGCACAAGAAAGAGCGCCATTAAATGATTTGAGGACAAGGACACGTTCCCAGCTAGAATCTGAGTTGCGACAGTTAGACCTTGAGACAGTGTCGAGAAAGGCGAAGGCTTCCTTGAAAGACAGGTGGTTTATTGAGACAAGGATATAAGAGGATTGATTTTGACAAAATTCACCCACCCAAATGGTCGACGCTCTACAAAACGCAAGAATCTACCAGTGTTGAAGAAAGGAATACTGACAGAAAGTAATGAATAAACACGTGGTTGGATTGGGATGTAAAGTATAAGATGGACCACCAAAATAATAGCGATCGCCACCACCACTTACGATTGCCCGTGATAGAAATGGGAGAGAAAATAAAAGACTTTGCCGCGGATTACCTAAAGAATCGGCAAGGATTGACGAGAGATGGAACATCACTAATGGATTGACCTACCAGGAGATCTTTTGGAAAGAACCAGTTAGTACACTTAGATTCAACCTGCATTAGCGGACCCCAAAGAATCCTCTCGAGTCGATTGTGAGCTAGTTTAGCTCAATGTTCAGGAAAGTCTGAATAAGACTACAAAGGACATATTTGAACTCGACATAGTACCCCACCCTCCGCCGAGTAGACAAGCAGAGAAGAAAAGCGACCAAAGTGCGAAGAAAAAGTCGAGAACCTACGCTCTAAACACTTGGGACCCAATCAGGCCACCTATTGCTGTCCACAAAAGCCTCCACACCACCTCACTTACCAAGACAGCCAGACATCACGGAAGGAAATACCGAACCCTTGGGACAGAATAAAAGACTAAGATTAAACAGCAGCGGGACCCAGCTCATTCAGGATACAGAAGTCCGTGAAAGAATCACCACCAATAAGTTGAGTGCAAGCTCCAATGTAACAGGAAGGTTACACTGGCTCCGAAAGGGAATTTTGTCAGAAAAATATCAATCATCAAACCCCGCGCCATTTTGGATAAAAGATGAGGAGTTAAGACCGGATAGACTGGACTGTACGAAGATTCTGACAAAATAAGAGGAATGGCATGCAAGTTACAGTTTGGTTCAGGATTTGTTTGAAAATTCACAGTATGCCTCGTAGAGGACATTTCTATCGGCCGATCCAAGACAAGTGCTACCCAAAGGATTTGAATTCCCAGTACGATTCTCCATAAAAGACCGGTCAGGATCTTGGAAATCATGGAAAGCAGATTTGGATTTTAAGACTATCAGAATTTGCTGAGTATTGTGGAAGAATCACACTCTTACAGAAACCACATGGGAAAAGGAGTCGGAATTGCAGCAGAATTTTCCCAACCTCTTTCCTCAGTGAAATGAATCTCGGGACGAGATTTATTTTAAGGGGGTAGGTTGAAATAACCCAAAATTTCCAAATCAAGTTTGAATTAGACTCTATTTGCATTTTGTAATTTTTCTGAATTTTTGGATTTTATTTGAATTTATTTGGTTAAATTACGATTTCTTGCCGTTTTGGAAAGTTTGGCGCTTTGCGCTTTCCCCTTTCACCAATGCGCTTTCCTCCTCTCCTTGCGCCTCGCTTGTGGCCGCCTCCCCTCCCGCGCGTGGTCGCCTCGCGCTGCGCTGCGCCCACAGTGCGCGTGGCCTGTAGCTCTTCCTCGCGTGAGCTCGCCATGGCAGAGCCGCTGCCGCTCGCGTGACTGCACCGCTCCGCCGTCACGTCGCCGCCTAGCCCTTAGGGCACTCAACGCCGCTGGCCGATCCCGCTGCCCTCGCTTCCGAGCCCCACGCCGCCCGTGCCCCATCGCCGCACCAGCCTCCCCGCGCAATGATGAAGCCATTGACATCCCCGAGCTCGCCGGCTATATAAGCCTCCTCCGGCCCCCATTAATGGCTTCCCAAGCTCGCCTCCTCCTCCTCTCTCTAATCCCCTCTCTCACTCGCACTCCCGTGCTCTCCTGTGCCCCCTCCACGGGAGTCTTCCTCGTCTCCGGCCGCGCGTCGCCGCCAAGCCGCTCCGCCGCCGCTCGCCTCCTCCCGTGCCGCGCATAAGGTCCGTGGCAAGCTCCTCTCCCTTTTCCCCAAGCCCTACACCCCTCCCGTGCCCTAAATCGCGGGAACGCCCCCGTCTCCCTCGGCTCCGGCGAAGACGCCGCCAGCTCCGGCCAACACCTCCACCTGCCGCTGACGACCAGGCCCCACACCGCCGCCCCGCCTGGCCCCACCCCATGGCCCACGCGCCAGTCACCCCTCCCTCTCTCTGCGCCCGGCCCCACTCGCCAGCCCCTCTCCTCTCTCACGCCGCTGCCGGGGGCTTTGTCGAGCGGCCGCATGTTTGGGCCAGATGGCCATTCCGTCTTGCGAAACCCAGGCCGAATTCGGTCCAGCACAGCCCAAATGAACAGTAGCCATTTTCAATTTTCCTATTCGCATTTTATTTTCCAAAAATCGTTTTTAATTCATTTTAATATCCAAAAATGCCCAAAATTATCCGAGAGTCCAAAAATGCCCCAAAAATACTTTTCCGAACCGTTTCGAGCCACTGAGTCCAAAAATGCCCTCCGTTCCTCAATCCGAGACTCCGAAAATTCCCAAATGCCCAAAACGCCCTTCCTTTCTCTCTCTCGGCCCGGTTCCGATTTCCGTTTCCGTTTTCGTTTTTAGTTTCTTTTCGTTTTTGTTTCTTTATTGTCGTTCGTCCTTTTCGCGTTAGATCCAGACGTTGGACGATTCCAGGAGCCGCCGCAGTTCCCAGAGCAGGACCCGGATCCGACAAAGAGCCGATTTCGACCGCGTCAACGACACTTCGTCCGATCCAATCGCCAGCAAGGCAAGCCATACACCATTGATCATGTTGAACCTATTCATGCCTTATTATAGTTAATTACTATTTTCTACCGCATTACTTTACTGTATGTTGAAATATTGCAAATCTGTTTAGTTTAGAATGGCATGATACTTAGTTAATGCCAATTTGCTCATGAGACTCCCTTGAAAATTATTGAACCTAATTATATCCTTGTAACCTTAGGTTAATTAATATTCCGGTATTAATTATTATTATCCTGTTAGTTTAGTTAAATGCTTTTGAGAATGGAAATAAAAGGTTGCGAACCGTTGGTTCGATTATGTTTGGAAAAGTGCTACGGTTTGGAGGGCGTAATTGGATAAATCCGGAGAGGATGAGTTCCAATCCCCTACCGATGATTAATGCCATGGTTGGTTGTGGTGGCTGGTCGTTGGTACTGGATTGGTTTGTGGATCGGAAAAGGCTTGGTCTTTGGCAATGTAAGGATCATAATCCCCTTGAGCAAAGTAAATAACTTAAGAACTCGTTCAACCACAGGTTGGGCCGGTCAACTTCGTTGGCTTGACTCAACATAGCTCGGTACATTGTACTTTCCCTCGAATACCTATAGGAGCAGGGTTACCTTCCCAGTGTGGGAGATGGTCCAATGATTATGGGAGTGAAATGAAAGTGTGCACGAGGAAGCGTGGCATTCGGGTTCACAGCGGTAGGTGCCACGATAAAGCGGGACCAAGCACTCCACACCGGCCAAGTGGGGACCCCGGATAATGTGGAGCAAAACTCTACCTGATAGGGATCAAGAGGAAATGTCCAGCAGCTATGATAACCTCGATTACGCACGCATTTAAGTTGCGTGTTAAACTCGAGTTGGCATTAACGATCGTGGAATCTTGTGGGTAAAAGTGAACACCTCTGCAGAGTGAATAAATGGTATTCGAATACGCCGTGCTTCCAGGTAAATGAAGCTAAGTTTAATTGGGGTGAATCCCGTAACCTAGCTCAAGTAGATCTTGGTGCATGTTTTGAGAATGTGGTTTAATGGTGATGACTTTGTGAATGGAACCCCCCCTGGATTACTATTATTATGGATTGTGTTTTAAATGTAAAATGATGTTACAAATAAAACTGCATCCACAAATACTTTAACCTTGTACCAATATTGTGCTACATCCTTGCATGTAATATTCAGTGTTTTCCGTACGACTTGTTGAGTACTCCCGTACTCACCCTTGCAACCCCGACCCCCCTCTCAGAGTTCGAAGAAGCTGGAGCGTTCCAGGAATGCGTAGATGGCAACTTGGTTTTGAGGTCTTAGTCTTTTGCTCAGGCCTGCCTGTGCGGTGTTTTGCTTGTAAGTTATTCGGGCCCTGCTGCGCCCTCTTCTGTAAAAACCCTGGCCGTTAGGCCTTATATTGAATAAAAATGTCGGAATTTGACTTTTGCCTGGCAATAATATGCTTGGTTCCTGGCAGCTAATCATCCTGGGTAGCTGTCGAGGCGTACGGATCTGCCCCTAAAAAGGCGGGCCATCACATGCGGCGCAAGGCCTAAGCCACCTACAAAGAGTACCACCGTATATCAGCAATCCTCTCCCAAATCAGATGCCCCAAACTCCATCTTCTCCAGCCACCGATGCACCCCCCCTCCCCCAATGTGGCCAGCCAGATGCAAAACAATGGCATCTGCGAGCCAAGGAATCCATTCCTTCAACCTAACGACACGGTGACAGCAACATCTCAGGTTACTGTCAAGGCATTTCGTTCATCTCTACTTATCTTTCATGATTTCACTCCTGTCAGCTTAAGGTATCAATTCTTTGCAGACGCCGGGATTAATTTTTCCTTATGGATCTCAAATGGCGCAACAAAGTGAGATCCAAGAGTTACTGGCTAGCACTGCCATCCCAGCCTTAGGAGCCCGGCCACCGTCTTCTTCTGACTGAACCGGAGCATGATACTACCATGTTCCAGTAAGATACCTTATTACTATTCATTGGTCAGTACAAAGTTGTGCTCCTCCAGAAGTGAGCTCTCCTTCTTAGTTGACAATTCACATTTAAATGCAGGGCTCAGTGGATGCTCTAAATGGTAGCTCTCCTTCTTTGAGAGTAATGACCATTTTTCTCTATTTTTTTGTTTTCTTCTTTTCAATTTTTTTTAGTTTACTTGCCTTCTCCGTATGCAGAACATATCTAGAATAGATTAAACGAATTTGTCTCTTACTCAAAGTGTTTTTTATAGTTCTAATTGTGTTACTACTTTTGAATAAAAGGGTAGAGCAGTACAGCCGCTGGTTCTTCATTTTAATCTACATCAGGAAATATTTGATTCTTGAAAATAGACTTGTCAGTTGTCACTGTCCATTGCTTATTTGTTTGAAGTTTATGTTTAATAGCATCGTGACCGTTACCATCTTCAGTTTACGATCGTTTCAGGCATAATTATGGTGATTGGGCTCATATCATGATGATTTCGACTTAATCAGGCATCAGTATTTATTTAGTTTCAGTTCGGTTTGAGTTATGGAATTGGCCTTGGAACCTTAGCCCTTATCGCTTGGTTCGTAAGTGGTCATTTGCAGCTGAATGTTGGATTGTCGTTTTACTGAGATCTTCATGAGCTGAGTTGTGCAGTAATCCCTTTTACTCTTGCACCCATGGGTTGGAAGCTGGTTTCAACTACTATCGTGCAATAGGAGAATTCCCTTCTTGCAAAAATCATACTGGAATGTCAAAGCTAGAATTGTTATAGCAATGATAGATCCTTTAAGTCCTATCTTCTCTCTTTTTGGGTTAGCAAATTCAATTAGACTTCCGTCACATCAGGTCATGTTAATTTTTTAGTTACTTTCTTATTGTATGCAAGAAACCAGCGTTGTTGTCGCTGATGACCCAATGGGACCTATGCCTCATGAGGTTGTTGCCCAGTGTTTATTTTTAGTACCGTTTTCGTTAAAACCACTTCCGGCCTTAGTTATTTTTAGGGTTGTTTGTTTAATCAGTGAGTATATACAATAGTTCTATACCGTTTCATGTGCAGCCTTCCTTTCCGTATTCTGTTGTCTTGGTCATTTTTGTATTGTTTTGTTTTGTTTTGCAAGCAATGTTGCTGTTGCCACCACTAGGAGATGAACCAGACCATAATAACAATGTCTCCATCTTGTGAGTTAGATGACGGGCCTGTTGTACTACAGTTATATAGATGGAAAAGGTCACAGCCCCACATTAAGCTATCAAAATTTTGAGGCACTTCGAAATTTTTTTATGTTGTTTTGCAAGCAATGTTGCTGTTGCCACTATTAGGAGGTGAACCAGACCATAATAACAATGTCTCCATCTTGTGAGTTAGATGACGGGCCTGTTGTACTACAGTTATATAGATGGAAAAGGTCACAGCCCTACATTAAGCTATTAGTGTGTGCTTGATTATGAATAAAGTTGTGTCCTTTCCTTTAGCTATTATGTGCAAGTGGTAATCTTCACAGGCTGGTACTGAAAGTCTGAAACTATATACCTCATGGTAAACCTATAACTCTTGTTATTTGTTTGTATATTTCAGGGTCTGTTTCAGATGATTTCATGGAATACATGCTATTACAATTCCCAGCAAACATAACAGGATGGATTTGTCACACGTTGGTTACATCAAGTCTTCTGAAGGTATCCCGTAATTTATTAGTCATGTTGTTACAAATGTAAATAGTATTTTGTCATTGAAACAATAAAAATTGATAAGCTGAAGAAAATATAATTTTCAGGTACTACGGATTGCATTATTGGATAACTACAAAATAACTTATATGATAGGAAATGCTCTCTATCAGTTAGTTTTTTATGGTGAATCTGATCAGTACATGCTTTCAGGAGCAAAATTACGGCAAAACTCAACCTAATTTTCATATTGTTTGCAATATATTTTGTGCCAGCTTTGCCCTGTAGCATTGGCAATGACTTCGCCAGCATTATTTGATGCACGATTTTCATTTCAGGAATTTGTCGTAAAACAACTTTTCTGGACATGTCCCATTGGCAAAGAGCTTCTCAAAATTCCCAATCGAAAGGTATTAGACGATTCCGCCTACAATCTTTGATATCATTTTATTACTATCTTATTGGTGCTATAGTAACCAATACCAAAATGCAGTTTCTTGGGTAATCCAATGCTGTATGTTTACGCCATCAATGTATCTGTTTTTTTTATACTTAATATTTCGTGATCTTGTTTATTACCTCAGACAACCATCTATACATCTTAAGCTATTTCATCATTGTTTGATGCGGCAAATCGCATTGACCGAGTCTTCACAAGGCGCGCACGCATGCAGGAGGATGGCGAGATTTAGGCAGGAGAACAATTAGTTTATTTCCTAAAAAGATTAGTTTCTATCTTTAAGTTATCAATTCGGTTGTGGTTTCCTTTTTTGTTGGATCTGTTAGTTGCTTCCTTGTAAAGGGAGGAGGGTGAATAAAAGGGGAAGAGAAACACAAGAAAAGGTACGTTTTAAGTACCACAAATCCAGGCTCAGGCGCTGCCGTCGACAACCGGCCGGTGGCTCCGATCGCTTGATTATCTCGCCGGATTCAGCCTGCTTGGCGTCTTCGTCTCTTTCGCGCGCGGGTCTCCGACCAGGAACTCGCGCGTTCCAACGCTCCCAACCCAGCGAACCACAACAACTGGTATCAGAGCCCTCCGATCCTTCGGACATGGCGGGAAATGAGGAGCGTCTCACCAAGCTGGAGGTGGCGGTGGAAGGATTGGTTGGGTCAAACGCCCGACTGGAGAAGATGCTAGCCGATTTCCTCAAGGTCCAGGGAAAACGGTCGGAGGAGGAGGTCCAAGTAGAGGTGGGCGACGGCGGCTCGGCGCATGCCGATCTTGATCGGGAGGGCCCGCTGATCGGCCGTGGGGACACAGGGCGGTTCGGGCGTGCGCCCCAGATTCCGGCGCGACCGAGCCGATTTAACCGGCAAGGGTGGCACGAGGAGGATCCAGCGCGTCTCCACTGGCCGGAACGGGCCGAACGTGGAGAGGCGACGCTACCGCGCCAACGCCGACCGCGCCAGGAGGAGTGGGGAGATGAGGGTGACCGCGATCGCCTCCTTCCCCGGGCGCCTCGCTATGAGCTACCGATCTATGACGGAACGGAAGATCCCTTGCTTTGGCTGAGGCAATGCGAGAGGTTCGCACGTGCTCACGACATTCCACGTCGTAAGTACGTCCAGATGGCCGGTCTTCACGTGCGAGGAGAAGCACAAGAGGTCCTTGATAACTGGGAGTTAGAGGAAGGCCCCATCTCATGGGACGACTTCTACGAGACGTTCTTGCAGCGGTTTACGCGCCATGCGACTGCCGGTCCCCTTGGCGATCTGGTAAATCTCAAGCAAGGGGAATCGCGAGTTGATGATTACGCGCGGGAATTTCAGAGGCTTCTCGCCCGGGTGCCCCGGATGAAACGGGAAGATCAGATCGAGACCTTCACAGCGGGTCTATCCGTGACCTTGGCCGCGGATGTACGCCGTGACCGGCCTCGCGACCTAGCAGAGGCGGTAGCACTCTCGCGAGAAGCTGAACGCCGAGAGGACGTGTGGATTTCCAGAGCAACCCGGAGTTGGGGTCCGCAGGTCCGAGCGCGTCCCGCGTTCAGCCGGGGCTTACCTTCAGCAGAAGCTCCGGCCAATCCGGCGCCGTGGATGGTGCCCGCGGCCACTCGTCCTCAACCGGCTACTTCCGCGCCGCCGATTCGTCCATCTAACCCCGGGACCACGGGAGGGCTACCGGGCGTCGCGCCATAAGCGATCTGGCGTCATTTGGGTTCCTCATCGGGCCAGTCTCCTTACCGGCGTCGCTTGACCGCAGACGAGATGGCAGAACGACGAGCCAAGGGACTATGCTTTAATTGCGATGAAATATACACCAGGGGGCACCGTTGCCAGCGCTTGTTCTATTTGGAGGCCATAAGCGCCGAAGAGGAGGCAGGAGGAAAACACAGACGGCGGCCGGAACTCGGCGTTGGCACTCCAGGGACCTCGGAAGGGCTGCACTATGCAACTCGATATCCTAATGCATGGCAAAACGCTGCGTGGACTGGTTGACACTGGTAGTACGCACAACTTCATTAGTACGTACGCCGCAGACCACGTGGGAATACAACCGCAACCCGTGAGGGCCAAGACGTCCGGGTGGCTCATGGCGCGGAATTGCCATACAGGCTGCACCACGGAGGACTTCTGCGTGGAGACTCATACATTCCGGGCACCCTTCTTCCTCATTCCATTGCAAGGATTTGATGTGGTGCTCGGGGTTCAGTGGCTCAAGCCCTTGGGTGATGTCGTGTGGAACTTTGAGTCCCTTACAATGTCGTTCCAATTCGGCGGACGCACCGTGTCGCTACAAGGCTTGGGTACACCTGTCACCTCCCAAGCACTTCATTTCGAGATACCGTCTGAAAAGGTGGCCACCCTGATCGCAGATTTTGAGGAGGTCTTTGTGGAACCTCAAGGCTTGCCACCCTCCCGGGCGTGCGACCACCGCATTTGCCTACAGGAAGGAACGGATCCGGTGGCGGTTCGTCCCTATCGTTACCCCTTCCGGCAGAAAGATGAGATCGAGAATCAGTGTGCCACCATGATGAACCAGGGGATCATTCGTCCCAGCCGATCCCCCTTTTCCTCGCCAGTGCTCTTGGTGGCAAAGGAGGATGGATCGTGGCGTTTCTGCGTGGACTATCGCGCCCTCAATGCCAAAACAATCAAAGACAAGTTTCCCATTCCCGTGGTGGAAGAACTTCTGGACGAACTACATGGAGCGCAGGTTTTCTCCAAACTCGATCTTCGTTCCGGCTACCACCAAATTCGGATGCGGGAAGAAGATGTCGAGAAGACTGCATTCCGCACCCACCATGGCCATTTTGAATTTCTCGTTATGGCATTTGGGTTGTGCAATGCACCATCTACTTTTCAGGCACTAATGAACGAAGTGCTCGCGGACTTCATGCGGAAATTTGTCTTAGTCTTCTTTGATGATATTTTGATATACAGCGCATCACTGGACACTCACATGCAGCACCTGCGGCAGGTGCTTGAGAGGTTGCGCCACCACCACCTTTTCCTCAAGCGAGCCAAATGCGCCTTTGCGCAACGCGAGGTGGCCTACTTGGGCCACATTATCTCCAGCAGCGGCGTGGCGGCCAACCCATCAAAGCTCCAAGCTATCACCGCTTGGCCAACCCCGGCATCGGCATCAGGGGTGCGTAGTTTCCTTGGCCTGGCCGGGTACTACAGGCGGTTCATTCGACAGTACGCTACGATCGCCGAACCATTGACCAGCCTTCTACGACACCAAGCATTCCAGTGGTCGCCGGCAGCTGAGCAGGCCTTCCGCGACTTGAAGGCCGCTCTGCAGTCCGCGCCGGTCCTGCGGTTGCCAGATTTCGACGCCAACTTTGTGATCGAATCACGGCGCATCCGGTAGTGGCATTGGGGCGGTTCTCGGCAAGAGGGCCATCCCGTGGCCTTTTTCAGTCGGCGCCTTGCGGAGCGGCATGTCCGTCTTGCCGCGTATGAACGGGAATTGATCGGTCTCTCCAAGGCAATCCGACATTGGCGGCCGTATCTGTGGGGCCGCCCCTTTGTGGTGCGCACTGATCATGCCAGCCTGAAATATCTTCTCGAGCAGGCCTTGGTGACTCCGCCACAACAACATTGGTTAAGTAAATTAATGGGGTTTGATTTCAGCGTCGAGTACAAGCCAGGCCGAACCAACCGCGCTGCCGACTCTTTATCCCGGATGTACGAGGAAGAGGGACTGTGTGCAGCAATTTCCTCTCCCACTACTCCGGTGATGGATGAGTGGAAGCACCTATTGCGCCAGGATCCGGAGATACAGCGCCGTTGTGCTAGCTTGCTACAAGGGGCGGCTGATCCATCTTCCAAGGAAGTTACCTCTAATTGGTCTACGGCCGATGGCCTTTTGTACAAGGCGGGTCAATTATTCGTACCCGCCTCATCGCCGGTCTGTGCCTTGATCGTGGCTGCCTTCCATGATGTGACACACGAAGGTGTTCATAAAACTCTTCATCGTGTTAGGCAACACTTTCTTTGGGACAAGCAACGCCAAACGGTCGATGCATACATCCGGCAGTGCCGCATTTGTCAGCAGTACAAAGCAAGTTCCTTGTCCCCGGCCGGCCTGCTGCAACCACTACCTGTCCCACACCATGTTTGGGCCGACATCTCTATGGATTTCATCGTCGGGTTGCCCAAATCCCAAAGCCGAACTGCTATCTTGGTGGTCGTTGACCGTCTCTCCAAGTATGGACATTTCATTGCCATCAAACGGCCGACGACCGCTCCTCAAATTGCTAACATCTTCTTCAACGAGGTGGTCCGTCTCCATGGAGTGCCCGAGTCCATTGTCTCGGACCGCGACCCCGTCTTTACCAGTGCTTTCTGGCAAGATCTCTTTAAGCGATGTGGCACTCGCTTGCTCACGTCCTCGGCATATCATCCCCAGACCGATGGCCAGACAGAAGTGGTCAACAGGACATTGGAAATGTATTTGCGCTGCCTAACAACTGATAACCCGTCTTCGTGGGTTCAGTGGCTACCCTGGGCGGAATTTTGCTATAATACTTCCTATCATTCCGGATTGCGGATGGCGCCATTCGAGTTGGTCTACGGCCGGCCGCCACCCAGCATGCTGCCGTATTCCCAGGGGACCACTACCATCGATGCGGTGGACTGCAAGTTGGTGGATCGGGATGCCCTTCTGGCCCAGGCTCGCCAGCATCTTCTCTGTGCCCAGAACCGCATGAAGCAGCGATATGATGCGGGCCACCGCGAGGTCTCGTTTCCGGTAGGTGCCTGGGTGTGGCTACGTCTGCAACTTCACCGGCAACAGTCCTTGCGGTCCGCTGGACCGCACAAGCTTTCTCCTCGCTTCTTCGGCCCGTATCAGGTGCTTGCTCGCGTCGGCGAAGTGGCGTATCGGCTAGAGCTCCCGGCGACGGCTCGCATTCATAATGTATTTCACGTCTCCCTTCTCAAGCCGTTCCACGGCACACCTCCAACCACAGCGGCTCCGCTTCCTCCCAGTGTGGCGGGCAGTGAATCGGTGGTATCGCGACGAGTGCCCGCCTTCCTGCTGGGGCAGCGGTTCCTTCGCGGCCACCGTCAATTCTTGGTTCAGTGGGAAGGTGAGCCCGCCTCGGAAGCGTCGTGGGTGGACGCCATCGTTCTTCGCCGTTCCTATCCTGATTTCAAGCTTGAGGACAAGCTTGGTGTCCAAGGGGGGAGTATTGATGCGGCAAATCGCATTGACCGAGTCTTCACAAGGCGCGCACGCATGCAGGAGGATGGCGAGATTTAGGCAGGAGAACAATTAGTTTATTTCCTAAAAAGATTAGTTTCTATCTTTAAGTTATCAATTCGGTTGTGGTTTCCTTTTTTGTTGGATCTGTTAGTTGCTTCCTTGTAAAGGGAGGAGGGTGAATAAAAGGGGAAGAGAAACACAAGAAAAGGTATGTTTTAAGTACCACAAATCCAGGCTCAGGCGCTGCCGTCGACAACCGGCCGGTGGCTCCGATCGCTTGATTATCTCGCTGCGGATTCAAGCTGCTTGGCGTCTTCGTCTCTTTCGCGCGCGGGTCTCCGACCAGGAACTCGCGCGTTCCAACGCTCCCAACCCAGCGAACCACAACATTGTTCCTGCAGGATCCACATTATAAATCAAGTTTGCCTACCCCAAGCGACCTACCTGTTAGTTGGAAACAAAACACAGGGCCTAATAAGAATTCCAGCTGTATCTTATGCCTATTTTGAGCTCTACCTTATACATACATGTGTATTGCCAGCCTACCGTAGCAGACTAATGCTGTTGTTCCTTATGCTATCCTCGCACCCATGTAATTATCTATCTTAATTAGCTGGTCTTTTTGTGAGCCGTCCAACGAACAACGTATGTATCCATATGCAGCAAATACTGACTCAATATATCACTACTTATATTATCCCTTAATCATATGTATCTCATCGAAGGCATTTGCTGTTATCCAAACCTTCGGCTACGTGATTACTAAACATAGAATTACTCCTTTGTATTACCTAGAATTCTATCAGGGATAAATAGAATATACCTTCGTTTACCTAATTACTTCCCTCTGTAACCTAATGATGCTGAAAGTATTATTGCTCAATGATAGAACCAACTGCATTCTTTTACTTTTGGTATGTCAGCTCATGAACAGTATTTACCATACTTGAGGGAAGTCCTTATGCCACAGCGCGTCCCTACGAATAAACTTTGATGCCAAAATCCAAAATTAGCTATGTAGAGTCTGCGTGCTTACCATAGCATAACCTATTTTCTGTCAATACCTAATCAAACTTTATTAATATAATTGGCTATGTCAACGTCAGCATTCAGCTCTTATCAAAGATTACATTTAGATATCATCGATAGAGCCATTACATCCGAACGAACACATCAAATTTGTTAATCTATACATAATTAACGTTTGCTGGTACATCCATCCCTTCAACCAGACTCCAAATGAATTTTGAATTTCAACCTCCCTGCGTTTATACGATTTAGTTAAAAAGATTAGAATTTTTCTTTACATTTCTAAACTATTTTTCACCTGATTTCGTCTGCTAAAACAATGTTACTAGGCGGCGCGGCATGCCCGCGCAAATCTACCTAGTTTATGAGGGTTAGCGAGGTTGAGAATGGATCGAGTCGTGGACTCATTCGAGGTTATCGATTGAGGTATGTGTATTAATTGAAGTTTAGACCACGACAAAATCGAGTTATAAAGTGAAATGCGATGATTGGCGGTGGTAATTATGGTTCTAGGTACTTGTTGAGTTCAATTAGGAAGAAAGTTGTTCCATTATTATTCTTGGTTGTTAAAAGATTAAGATTCTACCATTTAATGCACTTTGCTGAATTTTGAACTCACACTTGCTTGTTTATTGTTTGTAGGTACCTTGAAGCCGACATGCATGGGTGGGAGTAGTGGCACGAACACGTGTGGAATCATTGTAGTTTCATATTGACGAGGACGTGGTGCAAATATAGGATCCGGTTGCAACCACGTTGGCCACGGTCAAGCGTTCGTGGCTTGAGCTGTAATCGACACGATACTCTTGTAAACTATAAGTACCTCCTAAACATTGGAGGAAGGGACAAGGCAATACATACACACCATACTGGAGTAGGATTATTATCTCCCAAGCGAGAGGCCCTAACCAGGATAAACCATTGTGTCATCCCCTGATCGCTCTTGGTCCCGGGCCGTACGTGCATCCTTCGAAAGCAACCCTTCACGCAAGAAGGGGACATGGTTGGTCCCCTAACCAACTAAGTAAGCTCGGCGGGGGCCTGCTCCCCAATCGTCGAGATAAACTGATCTATGATCCTCTTCTTGCGAGTACCTTTCTAGTTATGCGGTAGAAATTTTAATTTGTGCTAGCATTGCATACCACGTTCCTCAACTCCATTCTTCGTTCCGACTAGCAGGATTGTCTTCCACACTATGTCACCTTCTTCGAATGACTTTGGCACAACCTTTATGTTGTATGCTCTTGCCACCCTAGCCTTGTTCTTTTGGATCTGCTCCGGTGTTCTAAACCTTAGCTCTGTCAAATCCTCCAGTTTATCAGCCAATGCGTCTTTGTATTCTTCAGCCGATACGATCTTATTTGGCTGTTCTGAGTGAGCTTATGCCGATTTCTATCGGCAACACTGCCTCTTGTCCATACACCAATTGGTATGGTGACACCTTGGTGACTCCATGGTACAACACTCGATATGCCCACAGCGCGTCGGCCAATGTAATGTGCCAACCTCTAGGCTTGTCGGCGATCTTCCTCTTGATTAACTTGATCAACGTTTTGTTTGATGACTCAGCATGTCCATTAGCCTGAGCATAATACGGTGAGGAATTCAGCATCCTGATACCTAAACTTCGGGTGAAGCTCTAGAATGCTTCGGACATAAACACGGTGCCTTGATCGGTCGTAATGGTTTGTAGGATTCCAAACCGATTAACAATATGCTCCTGGACAAATGCTATTACCTCCATACTTGTCACTTTCTTTAACAGGATTGCTTCGACCCATTTGGAGAAGTAATCCGTGGCGACCAAAATAAATTTGTGGCCTTTGCTCGAGGCCGGGTAGATCTACCCGATTATATCGATACCCTATCCGCGAAACGGTCAGGGTTTTATTACCGGGTGCAAGGTTGCGGTGGGCGCGTTCTGCAGGTTCCTAAACCTCTAGCAATCTTGGCATCCTCTGTAGTATCGAAAACAGTCCTCTAGCATTGTCGGCCAATAATAACCAGTGCGTCTTAGTAACCATTTCATTTTATGGGTCAATGTTCCACGGATTCCCTCGTGGACTTCTCCCATCATCGTTTTTGCTTCCTTGATATTGGGACAACGAAGGAGCAATCCCTCCAGCGTCCGATAATACAGGGTATTATCGATCATCACATATCTTAATGCTTGTCTTCTGGTTTTCACGTCTGCCTTTGCTGAGGGATCCGTCAAGTAAGCCGAAATCTTCTCGCCCCAATCAGGTGTTGCCAAGCACATTATTGTTTTCTCAATCGGCCCATAATCAGTCAACCGATCAGGGGGCATGTACCCTGACGCTTGTTGTGCCAGTGCGTTAGCTCGACCGTTCTCCTCTCGGGGTATGTGGTCGATCGTGAAAGAGTTGAAGGCGTTGATTAGTTCACGACATCGTGCTAAGTACTTGGTCAGGACTTCGTCATAGCAGTTGAATTCTCCCCGTACTTGCTAGACTACGAGCAGGGAATTGCCATAGGCTTCGATAGGGTTCGCTCCAATACAGTGTAGCATGCATAATCCTTTGATCAAAGTTTCGTACTCAACCTGATTGTTTGAACATCGGCAGTTTAGGCTAAAGGTGAACTCAAAGTAGCACTTCCTGGGAGATACCAAGACTATTCCGATACCATCCCCTTCCTTGGAGACCGACCCATCGAAATAAAGTCACCAAGGAGCGAGGCTTACTAGTCTGTAAATGCGAGTGTGATCTGCAATGAAATCGGCTATCACTTGTACTTTTACGGATTTAGCCGATTCAAACATTAGGTCAAACTCTGTGAATCTATAGGCCCACTTCTCGAGTTGTCCTTTCATTATGGGGGCAGATAGCATATACTTTATAACATCGGTCTTGCACACGACCGTGCACGTTGATCCCAATACGTAATGTCTTAACTTTGTGCATGCGAATTAGAGAGACAAACAAAGTTTTTTGACCGATGGATACCTATTTCTGCATCTATCAACCATCGGCTCAGGTAGAATATCGGCTGTTCTTTGCCACCCACTTCTTGCATTAGAACTGTCCTTATCGTTGTTTCTTCTGTCGATATGTACAGTCTGAACGGCACTCCTTTCCGTGGTGCTATCAACACCGGGGGTTTTGATAGATACCACTTGATATCGTCAAATGCTTTTTGCTGCTCTTCTCCCCACACGAATTCTTCGTCCTCCTTTATCCTCAGTAGTGGGGTGAACGCATTGATCCGACCAGATAAGTTGGAGATAAAGTGCCTTAAATAATTGATCTTACCGATCAATTTCTGCAGGTCTTTTTTATTCTTCGGTGGTTGTGTATCAGTTATGGCCTTGATCGGGTCTTGGTTCACTTCTATTCCTCTTTCATGCACCATGAACCCGAGGAACTGTCCAGCCGATACCCCAAATGCACACTTTAATGGATTCATCTTCAAGCCGTACATCCGTGTCCTCTTGAATACTTCTTCTAAGTCGGCCAGATGCTGCTGGTCCCCTGCCGACTTTACCACCACATCATCGATGTATATTTCCACGATGCGACTGATTAGTTCATGAAACATCATATTCACGGCTCTCTGATAAGTGGCTCCAGCGTTATTCAATCCAAATGTCATGACAACCCACTCAAATAACCCAGTGCCCCAAGGCATCGGAAGGTTGTCTTGTGAATATCGGTTTGGCCATAAATACCAGGTTATATCCTGTGTTCCCGTCAAGAAAACTAATGACCTTATGCCCTGATGCAGCGTCGATAAGCATATCGGCTATAGGCACTGGGTACTCATCCATATGGGTAGCCTTGTTTATATCCCTGAAGTCAACGCAAACCCTAAGCTTTCCGTTTTTCTTTGTTACTTGTCAAGGCCCCAGTTTCAAAAAGTCCTGGGAAGTCCGGAGTATCCGGATTAAACATCCGGAATGTCCGGATATAACTCGGAGTATCCGGATAAATCATCCGGAGTATCCGAGTTGGGTCTAACCGAATGCCCTAACCCGGAATGTACGGAGTGTCCGGCCTGGGTTGACCGAACGCCCCAACCCAGAGAGTCCGGACTAATTGTCCGGAGTATCCGGACCTTGTGGAGCTTGAGTATAAAAGTCCCATTTTGTGGCTTCGTCCTTCATTTCTTCTTCCTCCTTGCCCCCTAATCCCGTGCTCTCCACCTTGGGCTCCTCTCCGGCGACACCCCACCGGCCGGCGACCTCCCATGCTCCTCCCCGGTGACTCCTCCACTCCGGTGTCCTCAAGCTCCTCCCTAAGCCGGCGTTCCCTTCCCTCTACCCGGCTTCCCCTCCCTCTCCTTCACCCCCTTGACGGTGAGACCTCTTCTTGGAGTCTAGTCGTGGGTTCTTGGGCTCTAGGGCGTCCATGGGGTTGGATTTAGGGCTTGGGTTTGTAGAATGGGGTTGGGGATGAATTTTGGGTATGTTAGGGTTTTGGTGGGTGTTGGATTAGGGGTGGTTTAAGCAATGTAGGGTGTTAGGGTTAGAGATCGGGGGTAGATGATGTCCTCTCTAGCGTTGGATTTGGATTTGGTAGAGTTCTTAGAAATGAGACCCGTTCGTCGTGGTTTTAGCTAGCTCGGAGCTTCTCCAGCCATGCCGAGGGTGGGAAAGTCGTAGATCGGGTCCTCGTGGAGTTGTAGTGCTCGGGGCACTTCGGTGTTGTGAGCCGTTTTCTCCAAGTCTTGGGATCATCCGGAGTCTCCGGATGAATTACCCGGAGTGTCCGGATTATCCGGACTATCCGGATATTAAACCCGGACTATCCGGGTTAGGTTGGTCTGTCCAGTTGCGTCGTTTTTGTCGGGGTTTGCATTTGTGTTTATTTCATAAGCATTGCATGCATCTCATTCCTGCATTATGTTCGTGTAGAGAACGAGACCGCGGTGACCGAAGCGACCGTGGTTGAGGGGATTGCCGACGAGCAACTTGTCGTCGATCCGCAGGCAGAAGCACAAGGCAAGCACCTAAGCATATTGAGCCATATATGTAATTTACTTTTGTGAATAAATTGCTTATTGGATCATTACGTCATGCATTAGGAGTTGAAGTGTGGGGATAGGCTAGATCCTATTTGCTGCATGCACCACCCTTGTTACTTGTTAAACACCCTCGTTGGAGCTGTATTATGGGTATATGTTGAGTCCATGCTTAGTTGGCTTAGAAGTCGGGATTGGGCCAAGTAGTGGATGGTTCCACTGCTTGAGGTCTATCATTTACACACTATGGAACGGGTTGGTTGTGTTGTGGAAAAAGGTATAATTGGGGACCGGGCGGGAGAGATGGTCATTTTGGTAAGGAGACTCAAATGTGGTAGACCCGCCTGAGTCAGATAAGGACTGATCCGATGTTTAACTGTGGCCGAGCACAAATTTGTTGGTCGCATGTCGGAAATGGGCCGGTAATGCTTTTCTTTCATCGCATGCCGTTCGATGGGCCATGACCTCATGCGGTTGGACGTGGTTGAGGGCGAGGCTTAGGCCGACTCTCGAGGGCCAAGCCAGGCTTGGGCCGCTCGAGGGGGTTCTAGGTTTTCGGACCGCATGAAGATGCCCCAACGAATTGGTATGGGTGGGAGGAGGGTTGACACGAGGTTCTTGTGGCACTGTCATGCGGTCAATGCTTCCCTGCAGGGTTAATTAAGCGATTCGAATTGCCGCGCTCTCGGATATGAGCACACTTGGTTATCTGTTACTACACGTAGTAATAACTTGAACTGAAGTTCGCCTTTGGGCTTGAGATCGAAATTGTTATGAGGTCACTCACTTGGTTATCATTAAATGTTGAACTCCACTCTGGATGTAGGTGCTGTTGCAACTGCTTTAAATTGTGACTTGAATAGTGATACAAACTAATCAATAAAGTTAAGCTTTCCGCACTTTTAAACTTCGGCTGATTTCCTTGCTTCATCCAAATGCATACTCTCTGGAGTCGGTGGTATATGGACCACGGGTAAGACTTGCAAGTACCTTCCGTACTCAGGCTTCTGCTTTTGTGGTTTGCCGGTGAGGATGCCGTGGGGTGTGAGTTTTTCCCTTACTGCCTCTCGGTGACCGGGCGGGGCACCGAGTAGAGGCTACCGCCGTCGTACACGCCCGGGAGTGTTCAGAGGCAGAACACTTCCGGAGATGTTCTACTTTTGGGGTTTAGTCTTGTAGTTGTGCGCCCTTTTGACGTACAGTTTAATTAAACCATGTCATAATTGCAGGGAATACTTGGTTTTTGTTGTATGTCATTGTCCACCTGATAATTAGTTTCACTCCTGTCTCTGCCGGCCTTCGTGCCTGGTTGGTGTGGTCGTGGGGTTTGTCTTTGTGCCGGGTCGTTCGGTTGTTGTTTTGCTTGCTTCTGCGCGTGTCTGGTTGTGGGGTCTTCGAGTTCGTTGCCCCCTTTATGCAAATTGACGTGATACAAGGTTGTAAACCGGTATGCGGGGATCCTGGGCGAGTTTCGGGTCGCATACCGGGGGAATACCGGGATTGTTGTCGAGTTATTCGAAGGGTCTCACTGTCGTCTTGATTGGGCTTGGGTGCTAACACTGCGAGCGCCCTCGGCGATCCGTTGTTAGCCTCCAAATCCGATTAGGATGACTAAACCTTTTTATAACCCGAGGACAGTCTGGGCGGCTCCCTGTCAAGCTGGTATCAGAGCAAGGTGCATGAAGACGAACCCGAAACTTGATAACCACTTAGGGAATTGATTAGGATTGTCATCATGCATTAGGTAGAAGTTGGTATTTGTACCTCGCCCTAGGTATATAAGCCATGAGTGTGGGTTACGTTGGACTCGTGCATTTCATATCATATCATGCATATATCATGCCATTTTGCATCGTGAACTGTGCTTTGGGTATGTTGGACTTGTTGGGCTCCAGTGCGGAGTGCTACAGTCTGACTTGGGTTTGGTTCGCGGGTTTATCGAATCTAAGACCTATTCTTTCCGTGGGCCTAACCCTTGTGTCTGACTTGGTTGACGACAGCATGAGGACCCGTGGAACTGCGGGAGGTGATGATGGCGCTAGGCAATCGCAGCCTGGCCGTGGCGACCCGCCTCCTCCTCCCAACTTGTTGGATGTTCTGATGCGGTCGGAGCAGAACCAGTAGACCACCAACCGCATTCTGGAGATGCTTGTCCAGAATCAAGCTGCTCCAGGTGGCCGTGGTGACGGGCGAGGCCGACCGAACGGCTACTTGGATTTCTTACACACCCAGCCGCCGATCTTCTCCAGGGCCAGTGACCCATTAGAGGCCAACGACTGGCTGCCACGATAGAGCAAAAGTTCGCTCTCATCCAGTGTGAGGACCTCCAGAAGGCTCCCTTCGCAGCGCAGCAGCTTCAGGGTCCCGCCGGTGCTTGGTGGGCCAACTTCCTGGTCATGCAGCCTGCTGGTCACCAGGTGACATGGGCGGAGTTCCGTGAGGCCTTCCGGGCGTACCACATCCCAAAGGGGCTCATGGACATCAAGAAGCAACAATTCCTCTCTCTCAAGCAGTTGAGCAAGTCCGTGATGGACTATTCATGGGAGTTCAACTACTTGGCTCAGTATGCACCGGAGGAAGTCAATACTGATCAGAAGAAGTAGGATCGTTTCATGAGTGGACTGTCAGCCAAGATGCAAGACAGGCTCTCCGTGTGCGATTTCCCGGACTTCAATACTTTGGTGAGCCAGGCGATCACGGTGGAACATAAGATGAGAAACCATCAAGAGGAGAAGAAGCGGAAGCGGAGTGCACAGTTCGCAGCTGGTGGCAGCTCGCAGCGTGCTCAGACTGTCCTTCCTCCTCCCAGAGCACCTGTTCCTCCGATTCCTCTACCAGCTGGGATGGCCCGTCCGGCTCCTGCTACTGCTCCCCGGCCTCCACCACCACCTCCGGGAGTGAGAGCGGGGGCGAGTTCCGGACCGGGTCCCTGCTATAACTGTGGGCGTGCGGGGCACTTCATCCGCCACTGTCCTTTTCCGAGGCGGGGCGACAATTCCAATGCCCCAAGACCCCAAGGCGCGACTGCACCACCTCTACCTCCACTTCCTGCGCCAAGCCGTGGCCGTGGCCGCATTAATTATGTGGATGTTGAGGCAATTCCTGAGGGCGCCACCGTGCTGACGGGTACGTTATGCATCGAGAGACATACTGCTAGGGTGTTGTTTGACTCGGGGGCTTCCCATTCCTTCATTAGCAAAGGTTTTGTCATTCAACATCAGATGAAAGCGAGTTACAGCCACACTTCCTTCCTAATTGAAGCGCCGGGTGCAAGGATTGTTGTTAATCAAATGGTCCCAAAAGCCACTGCGTTAATCCAAGGGGTTCCGTTCCTTGTCAACCTGCTGCTCCTTGACCTTCGTGGAATGGACATCATCTTGGGCATGAATTGGCTCACACGGCAGCGGGCCATTATAGATTTTTCTCGCCGTTCCATCTCGCTCAAGGGATCGAAGGGCGACGTGCTGACCCTACTTCTTGATGATGACAAGACCGCGCTTTACTCCTTGAATGGCGCTGAAGTTGAAGAATTAGAATCCATTCCCGTGGTTTCGGAGTACCCGGATGTGTTCCCATCGGAACTGCCAGGGATGCCACCGGATCGGGACATTGAATTCGTAGTGGAACTTCAACCCGGGACTGCTCCAGTTTCCAAGTAGCCGTATCGGATTCCGCCAAATGAATTGGCCGAGTTGAAGAAGCAGCTGAAGGAACTGATGGACAAGGGATTCATTCGCCCGAGATCCTCACCTTGGGGCTGCTCGGTTCTCTTCGTGACCAAGAAGGACGGTTCTCTTCGCCTTTGTGTCGATTATCGTCCTTTGAATGCAGTCACTATCAAGAACAAATACCCTCTGCCACGGATTGATATCCTGTTCGATCAGCTTGCTGGTGCATGGGTGTTCTCCAAGATTGGCTTGAGGCTCGGGTACCATCAGATCAAGATTCGGGCTGAGGATGTCCCAAAGACATCATTCTCCACCCGATATGGGTTATATGAGTACACCGTCATGTCGTTTGGATTGATGAACGCGCCGACGTACTTAATGTACCTCATGAACTCCATCTTTATGGAGGAACTTGACTCATTCGTGGTCATATTCATCGATGACATCCTTATCTACTCAGCGAATGAGGAAGACCATGCTAAGCATCTTCATATCGTTCTCGAGAGACTTCGAGAACATCGCCTTTATGCCAAGTTCAGCAAGTGCGAATTTTGGCTGAAGGAGGTATCTTTCTTGGGGCACGTCCTCTCTGAGCAAGGTGTCACTGTCGACCCAAGCAAAGTACAGGATGTCCTCAAATGGGAGCAACCCACGACAGTCACAGAGATCCGCAGTTTTCTTGGGCTTGTCGGCTATTATCACCGCTTCATCCATGACTTCTCCAAGATTGCCAAGCCTATGACGGAGCTACTGAAGAAAGGTGTGGAATTCAAATGGTCGATGAGTGTGAGCAGCGTTCGGACTACGAGCGGCGCGACTACAGCTCCTGTCCTTACCCAACCGGATATCCACAAGCCATTTGATGTGTATTGCGATGCATTAGGCATCGGCCTTGGCTGCGTACTTATGCAAGAAGGCCGGGTTGTTGCCTATGCATCTCGACAATTGAAGCATCATGAAGAGCACTACCCCACTCATGACTTGGAGCTTGCAGCAGTGGTCCATGCTTTGAAAATTTGGCGCCATTATCTCCTAGGGAACAAGTACAATATCTATACCGATCACAAAAGTCTCAAGTACATCTTCACTCAGGCAGACTTGAACATGAGGCAACGAAGGTGGCTTGAGTTGATCAAGGACTACAGTTTGGAAGTCCATTACCACCCGGGAAAGGCTAATGTGGTGGCGGATGCGTTGAGTCGCAAGGCTCGATGCAATTGCATCACTCTTCAACCTCAAAGCACCACCCTCTGTGCCGAATTTCAGAAACTCGGCTTAGAAATGGTTGCAGAGGGGTTCGTCGCTAATCTGGAGTTGAATTCCACGCTGTTGGACCAGATTAGAGAAGATCAAAAGGGGGACAATGACGTAGCCCGAATTTGCAGCGAACTGAATTCCGGCCCAGCCACTAGCTTCCGTCTTGATGACCGTGGAACCTTGTGGTTTGGTGAGCGCTTGGTCGTCCCCGAGAACCAAGAGTTATGAAGAAAGGTTCTTGATGAAGCCCACAACTCCTTGCTCACGATCCATCCGGGCAGCAACAAAATGTACCAAGACCTGAAACAACGGTTTTGGTGGACTCGCATGAAGCGTGATATTGCTCGCTATGTGGCTGAATGCGATGTCTGCAAGAGGGTGAAGGCTGAACACCTTAGGCCGGCTGGCACTCTTCAACCATTGCCCATTCCACGTTGGAAGTGGGAAGATATCAGCATGGATTTCATCACCGACCGGCCGACGACCTCTTCGAGTTATGACTCGATATGGGGTATAGTCGACCGGTTGACGAAGTCCGCTCATTTCCTAGCTGTTCGCACCACCTATCCAGCCAAGAGGTATGCGGAGCTGTACATATCTCGGATTGTGAGCCTTCATGGAGTACCAAAACGGATAGTTTCAGATCGAGGCTCCCAGTTTATGTCTCGATTCTGGAGAAGTTTGCATGAGGCCTTGGGCACCAAACTACTTCACAGCTCAGCATATCATCTGCAAACGGACGGCCAAACCGAGGGTCAATCAGATCCTCGAGGATATGTTGAGGGCTTGTGTCTTGTCCTATGGGAAAAAGTGGGATGAATGTCTTCCCTATGCTGAGTTCGCTTACAACAACAGCTACCAAACCAGCATCAAAATATCCCCTTTTGGGGCACTGTATGGTCGTAGCTGCCGAGCACCCCTCAACTGGTTTGAGAGTGGGGAACGTTCATTCCTAGGGCCTGAATTGGTCATAGAGGCAGAAGAAAAGGTGAGAACCATTTGCGAAAATCTAAGGGTAGCACAGTCACGGCAGAAGAGCTATGCTGATCGCCGTAGGAGGCCCCTCTCCTTCGGCGTTGGTGATTATGTCTACCTGAAGGTGTCTCCTCTCCGGGGCACCCGTCGTTTAGGAATCAAGGGAAAGTTGGCACCTTGCTACATAGGGACATTCTAGATCCTTGCGCAGCGTGGCCAGGTGGCGTATCAGTTAGAACTTCCTCCCTCGCTTGAGATGGTCCACGACGTCTTCCACGTCTCGCAATTGAAGAAGAGCCTCCGTATTCCTCTTGAGCATATCGAAGTGGATGAACTTGAAGTTTGGCCTGAACCTGATCTATCTTATCAAGAACATCCTATTCGGGTTTTGGATGAAGCTGAACGCAAGACCCATCGACGAACCCTCAAGTTCTATAAAATTCAGTGGAGCAATCACACTGAAGATGAAGCTACTTTGGAGTCCGAAGATCGTTTAAAGACCGAGTATCTCGAGTTCTTCCATACCATGTAAGTTGCTAATATGCGCATTTCTTCGCAGTCCAAACTGTACTATCTATCTGCATCCTGTTCTGCCTATGTGTTTGTTCTGAATCTCGGGGCGAGATTCCCTTAAGGGGGGAGGGTTTGTCAAGGCCCCAATTTCAAAAAGTCCTGGGAAGTCCGGAGTATCCGGATTAAACATCTGGAATGTCCGGATATAACCCAGAGTATCCGGATAAATCATCCGGAGTATCCGAGTTGGGTCTAACCGAATGCCCTAACCCGGAATGTCCGGAGTGTCCGGCCTGGGTTGACCGAACGCCCCAACCCGGAGAGTCCGGACTAATTGTCCGGAGTATCCGGACCTTGTGGGGGTTGAGTATAAAAGTCCCATTTTGTGGCTTCCTCCTTCATTTCTTCTTCCTCCTTGCCCCCTAATCCCGTGCTCTCCACCTTGGGCTCCTTTCCGGCGACACCCCACCGGCCAGCGACCTCCCGTGCTCCTCCCCGGTGACTCCTCCACTCCGGTGTCCTCAAGCTCCTCCCCAAGCCGGCGTTCCCTTCCCTTTACCTGGCTTCCCCTCCCTCTCCTTCACCCCCTTGACGGTGAGACCTCTTCTTGGAGTCTAGTCGTGGGTTCTTGGGCTCTAGGGCATCCATGGGGTTGGATTTACGGCTTGGGTTTGTAGAATGGGGTTGGGGATGAATTTTGGGTATGTTAGGGTTTTGGTGGGTGTTGGATTAGGGGTGGTTTAAGCAATATAGGGTGTTAGGGTTAGAGATCGGGGGTAGATGATGTCCTCCCTAGCGTTGGATTTGGATTTGGTAGAGTTCTTAGAAATGAGACCCGTTCGTCGTGGTTTGAGCTAGCTCGGAGCTTCTCCGGCCTTGCCGAGTGTGGGAAAGTCGTAGATCGGGTCCTCGCGGAGTTGTAGTGCTCGGGGCACTTCGGTGTTGTGAGCCATTTTCTCCAAGTCTTGGGATCATCCGGAGTCTCCGGATGAATTACCCGGAGTGTTCGGATTATCCGGACTGTCCGGATATTAAACCCGGACTATCCGGGTTAGGTTGGTCTGTCCGGTTGCGTCGTTTTTGTCGGGGTTTGCATTTGTGTTTATTTCATAAGCATTGCATGCATCTCATTCCTGCATTATGTTCGTGTAGAGAACAAGACCGCGGTGACCGACGCGACCGTGGTTGAGGGGATTGCCGACGAGCAACTTGTCGTCGATCCGCAGGCAGAAGCACAAGGCAAGCACCTAAGCATATTGAGCCATATATGTAATTTACTTTTGTGAATAAATTGCTTATTGGATCATTACGTCATGCATTAGGAGTTGAAGTGTGGGGATAGGCTAGATCCTATTTGCTGCATGCACCACCCTTGTTACTTGTTAAACACCCTCGTTGGAGCTGTATTATGGGTATATGTTGAGTCCATGCTTAGTTGGCTTAGAAGTCGGGATTGGGCCAAGTAGTGGATGGTTCCACTGCTTGAGGTCTATCATTTACACACTATGGAACGGGTTGGTTGTGTTGTGGAAAAAGGTATAATTGGGGACCGGGCGGGAGAGATGGTCATTTTGGTAAGGAGACTCAAATGTGGTAGACCCGCCTGAGTCAGATAAGGACTGATCCGATGTTTAACTGTGGCCGAGCACAAATTTGTTGGTCGCATGTCGGAAATGGGCCGGTAATGCTTTTCTTTCATCGCATGCCGTTCGATGGGCCATGACCTCATGCGGTTGGACGTGGTTGAGGGCGAGGCTTAGGCCGACTCTCGAGGGCCAAGCCGGGCTTGGGCCGCTCGAGGGGGTTCTATGTTTTCGGACCGCATGAAGATGCCCCAACGAATTGGTATGGGTGGGAGGAGGGTTGACACGAGGTTCTTGTGGCACTGTCATGCGGTCAATGCTTCCCTGCAGGGTTAATTAAGCGATTCGAATTGCCGCGCTCTCGGATATGAGCACACTTGGTTATCTGTTACTACACGTAGTAATAACTTGAACTGAAGTTCGCCTTTGGGCTTGAGCTCGAAATTGTTATGAGGTCACTCACTTGGTTATCATTAAATGTTGAACTCCACTCTGGATGTAGGTGCTGTTGCAACTGCTTTAAATGTTGACTTGAATAGCGATACGAACTAATCAATAAAGTTAAGCTTTCCGCACTTTTAAACTTCGGCTGATTTCCTTGCTTCATCAAAATGCATACTCTCTGGAGTCGGTGGTATATGGACCACGGGTAAGACTTGCGAGTACCTTCCGTGCTCAGGCTTCTGCTTTTGTGGTTTGCCGGTGAGGATGCCGCGGGGTGTGAGTTTTTCCCTTACTGCCTCTCGGTGACCGGGCGGGGCACCGAGTAGAGGCTACCGCCGTCGTACACGCCTAGGAGTGTTCAGAGGCAGAACACTTCCGGAGATGTTCTACTTTTGGGGTTTATTCTTGTAGTTGTGCGCCCTTTTGACGTACAGTTTAATTAAACCATGTCATAATTGCAGGGAATACTTGGTTTTTGTTGTATGTCATTGCCCACCTGATAATTAATTTCACTCCTGTCTCTGCCGGCCTTCGTGCCTGGTTGGTGTGGTCATGGGGTTTGTCTTTGTGCCTGGTCGTTCGGTTGTTGTTTTGTTTGCTTCCGCGTGTGTCTGGTTGTGGGGTCTTCGAGTTCGTTGCCCCCTTTATGCAAATTGACGTGATACAAGGTTGTAAACCGGTATGCGGGGATCCTGGGCGAGTTTCGGGTCGCATACCGGGGGAATACCAGGATTGTTGTTGAGTTATTCGAAGGGTCTCACTGTCGTCTTGATTGGGCTTGGGTGCTAACATTGCGAGCGCCCTCGGCGATCCGTTGTTAGCCTCCAAATCCGATTAGGATGACTAAACCATTTTATAACCCGAGGACGCTCTGGGCGGCTCCCTGTCGTTACTGAAACGATATTGAAAACCCATGCAGCATACTAACACAGTCTGATGAACTTGGCCTCTATTAATCGTTCTATTTCTTTGTCGATGTTATCATATATCACCGGATTAAAATGCCTCAGTGGCTGTTTGAATGGCCGATATCCTGGTTTTATCGGCAACCGATGTTCAACAAGCTGTCGGCTTAAGCCTGGCATCTCATGATACTCCCAAGCGAAGCAATCTTTATATTCTGTTAATAATTTTACAAGTTTTTCCTTGTACTCGACGTGTAACCTAGCATTGATGAAATTCGCCTTTTTTCGATCCCCATCGCTTATGTCTACTTCTTCTAATCGATCGGCTGAAGTGAACCATTGCCCGAGCCTTTCATCGTCTTTGAAGTCTCTGATAGCTTCAAGACTATTGGTTGCCCGCTGATAGCTCCTTGCTCTTTCTTGCAGCAGCTTCATGGTTCGGTCGGTTTCCATCGTCGTAGTATTTCACTTGTTCGATCAATCGTGCTGGGTTTCACGCTGATCACGTTGATTTTGGCATCATTGATGTAGACGAAGTCGTATTCCTCTAATGCTTTGCCTAAGATGCATTTGGCTCCATCGTGTGGCCAATTTGTTTCTAGACTGGCCATGGCGGTGTGAGCCGATGTGTTAGCTTCCACTACTTCGATTGCATCACCATTCTATTGTATCAATTTTTTATGCATGGTGGACGTGATGCAGCAGTTGGCGTGTATCCAATCTCTTCCTAACAATACATTACAGCTTCCCTTGGCGTCCACCATGAAGAAGGCGGTCTGCAAAGTCTTACTGCCGATTGTCAATTCGGTCACCATGACTCCTCTAGCTTCTGTGGGATCTCCTGTGAAATCATTCAGGACCATGTTGGTCTTGATGTGGTCTTCATCGGACTTTTCCAACTTCTTGCATATCGAGTACGGCATCAGGTTGACCGTCACGCCTCCATCTACCAGCATCCTAGATATTGGCTTGCCGTTGATATGCCCTTTCAAATATAGTGGCTTCAGGTGCTGATAGTCCTCTTGAGGCTTTTCGAAGATCGCTTCCTGGGATCCTAGGCATAGCTGTGAACAGGACTCCAGGGTGGTTGTGGCTCGAGCTCTGAACTCGGCCAGTAGGGCGAACACAATGTTGATGTCCATCGGAGGAGGTGTTTTGTCCTGCACCACGGGTGATTCTACATTGTCGACTGTGGATGGTTTCTCCGAGGTGACTTCCTTCTTGCGCCATTCCTTCTTTACGGTCCTTGCAGGGTGCAATTCATTGAACATCTTGTCTCTGTGGGATTCCAAACCGATAGGCAATGTGTTCTTGCACAAATGCTATTACCTCTGTGCTTGTGACTTTCTTCAATGGGATGGCTTCGACCCATTTGAAAAAATAATCTATGGCAGCCAGAATAAACTTATGTCCTTTGCTCGAGGGAAGGTAAATCTGTCTGATTATATCTATGCCCCACCCACGAAACGACCAAGGTTTTATCACCGGGTGCAAGGTCGCAGCGGGTGCATTCTATACGTTCCCAAATTTCTAGCAATCTTGGCATCCTTTGTAGTACCGAAAACAATCTTCTAACATTGTAGGCCAATAGTAACCGGTGCGCCTTAGCAACCACTTCATCTTATGGGCCAACTAATGTGTCCCGGAGATTCCTTTGTGGACTTCTCCCCTTGCCATTTTTTCTTCCTCAGTACTGAGACATTGGAGTAGCAAACCCCCTAGAGTCTGATAATATAGAATATTATCGATCATAACATATCTCAGCGCTTATCTCCTGGTTTTCATGTCCGTTGTTACTGAGGGGTCTGATAAATAGGCCAAAATCTTTTTGCGCCAATCAGATGTCGCCAGGCACATTACTACCTTCTCAATCGGCTCACAATCATTTAGCCGATCAAGGGTTTTGTATCCGAATGCTTGCTGTGCCGGTGCATCAGTTCGATTGTTCCTCTCTCGAGGTATGTGGTTGATCGTGAAGGAGTTGAAGGCTTCAATCAATTCATAACATTGTACTAAATATTTGGTCAGGATTTCATCATAGCAATTGAATTCTCCCCGCACTTGTTGGACTACGAGTAGGGAATTGTCGTAGGCTTCAACAGAATCCGCTCCGATGCTGTGCAGCATGCGTAGTCCTTTTATCAGAGCTTCATACTCAGCCTGATTGTTCGAACATCGGCAGTTTAGCTTGAAGGCGAATTCAAAACTGCACCCCCTGGGAGATATCAGTACTACTCCGATACCATCTCCACCCCTACAGACTGATCATCGAAATAAAGTTGCCAAGGAGCGACGCTCACTAGCCCGCAAGTGGGGGTGTGATCTGTAATGAGATCGGCCACCACTTTCCCTTTTATATCTTTAGCCGATTCGAACGTTAGGTCTAACTTTGTGAGTTTATAAACCCACTTCCCGAGTCGACCATTCATTATGGGGGCAGACAGCATATATTTTATAACATTGGTCTTACACACGACCATGCATGTTGACGCCAATATGTAATGCCTTAGCTTCGTGCATGCGAAGTATATAGACAAACAAAGTTTCTCGACTGACGGATACATGGTTTCTGCGTCTATCAACCACCGGCTTAGGTAAAATATTGGTTTCTCTTTACCGCCCACTTCCTGCATCAAAACTGCCATGTTCGTTGTTTCTTCTACCAATATGTACAATCTGAACGGCACTCCTTACTGTGGTGCTATTAACACCGGAGGTTTTGACAGATATCTCTTGATATCGTCGAATGCCCTTTGTTGGTCCTCTCCCCACACGAATTCTTGGTTCTCTTTTATCCTTAGTAGTGGGGTGAATGCGCTGATCCGACCAGGTAAGTTTGAGATAAAATGCCTTAAATAATTGATCTTACCGGTCAACTTCTGCAGGTGTTTCTTCCTTTTTGGTGGTTGTGTATCAGTTATGGCTCTGACACATTCTTGGTTCACTTCTATCCCTCTTTCGTGCACCATGAATCCGAGGAATTGTCCAACCGATACCCCAAAAGCACACTTTAGAGGATTCATCTTTAAACCGTGCATCTGCGTCCTCTTGAATACTTCTTCAAAGTCGACCAGATGTTGTTGATCTCCTGTCGAGTTCACCACCATATAATCAATGTATATCTCCATGATGCGGTCGATTAATTCGCAAAACATCAGATTCATGGCTCTCTGATAGGTGGCTCGAGCATTCTTTAATCCGAATGTCATGACAACCCACTCGAATAACCCTAGTGCCCTAGGGCATCGGAAGGCTGTCTTATGAATATCGGCTTTGGCCATGAATATCTGGTTGTATCCTGCATTCCTGTCAAGGAAGCTAATGACCTTGTGCCTCGATGTAGCATCGATAAGCATATCGGCTATAGGCATCGGTTACTCGACCTTAGTGGTAGCTTTGTTTATGTCTCTGAAGTCGACACATACCCTAAGCTTTCCGTTTTTCTTTGTTAATGGAACGATATTGGAAACCCATTCAACATACCGGCACGGTCTCCTGAACTTGGCCTCTAATAATTGTTCTATTTCTTCTTTGATCTTGTCGTATATCACTGGGTTAAAACGTCTAGGGGCTGTTTGAATGGCCGGTATCCGGGTTTTATTGGTAGCAAATGTTCTATAAGTTGTCGGCTTAGTCCTAGCATCTCGTGATACCCCCAAGCAAAGCAATCTTTATATTCTTTTAATAATTTTACAAGTTGTTCCTTATACTCATTGTGTAACCTAGTGTTGATGAAAGTTGGCCTTTTTCGATCACCATCGCGTATGTCTACTTCTTCTAGTGGATCGACTTAAGTGAATCCTTGCCCAAGCCTTTCATCATCTTCGAAGTCTCCGATAACTTCAAGACTATAGGCCATCTGCTGATAGCTTCTTACTCTTTCTTGCAACAGCTTTACGGCCTAGTTGGTTTCCATCGACGTAGGATTTCACTTGTTTGATCAATCGCGCTATGTCTTACGCTGATCGGGCTAATTCCAGCATCATTGATGAAGACAAAATCGCAGTCTTTCAGTGCTTCACCCGATATACACCTGGCTCCCTCATGTGGCCAATTTGCCTCTAGACTGGCCATGGCTATGTGAGTCGATGTGTCGGCTTCCACTACTTCGATTGTGTCATCGTTCCAATTTTTGATGCATGTTGGACGGGACAGCAGTTGGCATGTATCCAATCTCTTCCCAACAATACGTTGTAATTTCCTTTGGCATCCACGACAAAAAAGGCAGTCGGCAAAGTCTTCCTGCTGACCATCAATTCAGTTACCATCATGCCTCTGGCTTCTGTGAGATCTCCTGTGAAGTCATTTAGGACCATGTTGGTCTAAATGAGATCTTCATCGGACTTACCTAATTTTTTACACATTGAGTACAGCATCAGGTTAACTGTTGCCCCTCCGTCTACCAGCATCCTGGATATCAGCTTGCCATTTATATGCCCCTTCAGATACAGCGGCTTCAGGTGCTGATAGTCCTTTTGTGGTTTCTCGAAGATGGCTTACTGAGATCCCAGACATAGTTATGCGCAGGATTCCCTGGTCACTGTAACCTAAGCTCTGAATTCAGCTGGTAGGGCAAACACCATGTTGACATCCATCGGGGGAGGTGTACTATCCTGTACCACTGGTGATTCTATGTTGTCTGTTGTGGGCAGTTCTTCAAGGATGACTTCCTTCTTCAGCCATTCCTTCTTTACTGTCTTCACAGGGTGCAACTCGTTGAACACCTTGTCCCTCTATTCTTCTTCCTTGGCTTCTCACAACTCTTGCATCCTAAGGCGCTGGAGTCGACGTCTCTAAGATTTCGTTAATCCGGAGGGACACCACCGTGGCTTTGGTTCTATTGGCTGGTGGATTTTTCCAACTAATCCCACTACATCAGCCTTCTTGTATTCTTCCTGCTTGTGGGCTGCTCCGGAGGCTTCCTTCTGAGTTGGCTTCTCCGGTTCCTTCCGGTTAGACGATTATGATCGATCGACCTTGCAATCTCCTTATGGTTGCTCTTGCACCTGATTTGGCTAAGAGGTTCTCTTGTGGATTGATTTTCTGTGACTTCCTTGGCCAATCAATTCTGATCCTACAGCCTTGCGTGGCTGTTCTTGTATTTGTACTGGCTTAGAGATCCTTGCGTGGATGGCCTCCTGTAGCTCTCCGAGTGCTGACCAAAGCGTTGCTCTGACGTTGGCTTCGTGGTACCGGGTGCGTGCTCTTGGTTCTGTCCCGGCTAATGTTGCATTGGACAGATGTAAGGAGATGGCAACGCTAACCCACGCTACCAACAGAATTGCCAGAAGGGACACCGCTCATGGGCCTTTTTAGCAGCCGTTGGTCGGTGCGCTCCTACCTATGCCTGTTGAGGTCTGCTCTGCACCCTCTGGCCTTTCGGCTCATACTTAGCCAGTAATTGGGCAAAAGTCGGCTTGGCCTTTTGTATCGGCCTTCTTGGTGGTACTGGCCTTTCGGCCTTATGCCATTTGCCAGCTTCAAGCTTTTCTCTCACCTTGATCGTCCTAGAGTGTTTTCCTTCTCGATCGGCTTCTATTTGAATTGAGCCGATCATGATCTGTACTATTCTCTCATCATTCACTATTTTCTTATCGGCCTTCGTGGTCCACAAAGGCAATGAATGGATCTCGTCTCGCACTACCCCTTTCCCTTTGGATGAACAACTAACCATGTTGACTGGGAAAGGGTCGGTATCTACCTGCAGAGCTCGCACCTCTGCAATCTTCAGACATCCGTCCTCTATAGCCGACTGTATCTGTTGATGAAAAATATTGCAATCATTAGTGTTGTGCGAGAAGGAATTGTGCCACTTGCAATACCTGCGCCTTTTGAGTTCTTCAGCCAATGGTATGACGTGTCCCTCAGGAATTCGCACTAACTTTTCTTGCAATAATAGATCAAAGATGCGGTCACATTTGGTTATGTCAAACGAATACTTAACTTTCGACTTGGATTTAGTCGGTTTGAGCCAAGAGCACACTTGTCGACGATTGGAGAACGGGCTCCCGTCGAGCTTACTTGTTGAATGGGGGATCAACAGAGCCCCGTCGTACGGACCGAGGAAGTCGTTCGAGCGATGCTAGGTCGGGAGAAGAGGGACGCGGGGTTTATCCTGGTTCGGGCCTCTCACTGCAGAGATAATAGCCCTACTCCAGTGTATTGTATTCTACCGGAGGGGTCTCCTTGACTTGTTACAGATAGGGGGTTTAAATACTACGCCTAGAGATACACAGAAGGTAACTACCCCCTGGAATTACGCCACGCAGTCATACTCGCGATCTGCCGCCCTTGATCTGTGCGTTATTTGAATTTCGGGTATGATTTCCCTTGATCTTCGGCTGATTGGTTGTCCCCTTCCTTCCTCGTAGCATTGACCGAGTCCACCGACCAAGTACCTGAGTGTGACGTGATCTTTACGAGCATGCTCGCTCGTGGTCGTCTTTGGAATGGTCGTGAGTAAAGGGGCGGATATGTATGCTCGGGAGGTATGATGCTCATTTCGTACTACCGAGCATCCTCTGTCGGCATCGTATGGTCGGCGGGCTCATGATCTCCCGGGGGTACCGTGGTCTTTTGCCAGATAGTCAATCCCCGACAGCTAGCCCCCGAGGTTCAAGTGGGGAACCATCGGGCTTCCCCTTGAGCCTAAGAAGACCTGAAGGAGGGATTGAATTTTCTTTGGTCGTGGCCTACGACCATTTTACATCGGGAGGTGACCTTCTCGCCCGCCGCGCGTCTATTGTGTAGGGGCGCGACGTTTTGGTTGTTTTTTCTGGTTCCTTCTCCGAGAAGCCTCCCTGTAACGGTAAAGCAGTTTCTTGGAAAGTGCGCCCTTATCAAGGGCGGTTTCACCGCCGATCGATGGGCAGTGTCGCTATGCGATAGGCGGTGGCTTTTAACCTGCCGCTGCACAGCCTTTTTAACTTCGCTCGCTGGGAAAGGACGGGGCTATTGCGCTCTTGCTCGTCCTCGGCCAGAATTTTCCTAGAGCGTTAGAGCCCAAGAACCTTCTCCCTTCTCCCTTCGGCCATGGCACGCTTCGGGATTAGCCAGATGACCCGGAGGAGGCTCCAGGTGCTCACCGACGAGGGGTACGTCGACCCCAGCTCGGGTCGAGTGCCTGGGGGCGACGTGGCGCCGGCACCGCGGGAGGCAGAGATCGTCTCCTGCGAGCTGTACACCATTAACGGGCTTCGCTTGCCCGAGAGCGAGTTTCTTGTCTCCGTACTCACCTTTTGCGGGTGCGAGATCTCCCATCTCCACCCTAACTCCATTCTCATCTTCGCGATCTTCTCCCACCTTTGCGAGGCGTTCGTGGGTGTGATCCCCACCGCCAGTCTTTTCTTCCACTTCTACTCTCCTTTCCGCACCAGCCGGGATGGTCCCGCCGGCTGCGTTTACCTTCGCCTTCGGCCCAACCGACCATACGAGTACCCTCTCGTTGCTTTGAAGGACTCGGTGTCAGGTTGGGCCGACCTTTGGTTCTACCAGAAGAAGGCGGAGGGATCCTGGGCTGGTCTATCTTGGGAGGCCGCCCGCCAATCGAAAGTTGGTGCGCCACTGCCGTGCGGCTGAGGAGGAGCGGGTGCTCAGGACGATCAGCGAGCTCGCCCAAATGGGGCTCACTGGTCGGGACATTGCCCAGGATTTTTCCTTCAACCGGGTGTCCCCCCTGAGGCGCCGTGAGCACCCTTTCTTCGAGGTGACCGGGTGGCATGACCTCACCCGTGAGGACAACGCAGGTATGTTCTTTAACCTCTTTTTCGAGCACTGTTGCTTCCTGGTGATTGGCGCTACTTTTTCTTTTAACCCTTGGTCGTGTTGCAGCTCCGAGGATGGACTGGGTTGACGAGAGGGTCGCCGAGATGTTCGGCGCCCCGAAGGAGAAGGAGCTGACGCCCAATCGTCATATCCCCAAGAACGTTTTTGACCGCAGCGACGCGGTAAGTACTTGTTTGCTCCCGCCGAGGGCATGTTTCCGAGCTCATTGCTCCCGTTTACATTTGCGTGAGAAGGTCGCCCTCGAGCTCGCCGTGTCGGCGCCAGCGTCATTGCCGCATAGCCGACACCCACCGAGGGTTCCCGCAAGAGGTCGGCGGGTCGAGGCCGCCAAGCATCCGCCTCGCCTCCTCGCGCCAAGCGGTCGAAGCGCCGAAGCCGACAGGTTTCCTCCGCGCCGCATCTCGAGTACGCCGACCGGAGGGAGGTAAGAGAGCTTCGCACCTGGTATGCTGACTTCAAGCGGAAGAAGCCGGAGCTGATGGGCCGATTGGAACAGCTTGCCGAGCAGGCGAGGAAGGCCGAGGAGGAGGCCAGGTCCCCCCCGAGCAAGGAGCAGCTGGAGAGGAAGATCAAGGCCCTCCAGGACCAGCTCGCTCAGGTGGTCGAGGACCCTGAGGAGGAGGAAGAGGAGGAAGACGCCTATGCTCTGGTTAGAAGGAGCAGGAGGTCGTCTTCCCGATCGGCCTCGGCGCTGGAAGGGGTCGACATGGACGACGTCGACCCAGCGATGGCGCGGGCTAGCGACGCTGCAGAAAGGCGCGTCGTGGCCATCACTGAGGCCTACGAGGCCGCCGCGGGCAGGACATGAAGGGAATATGCCCGAGAGGCAATAATAAATTGTTTATTATCTTATTCCATGTTTATAATAGATGTTTATTTCTCATGCTAAAATTGTATTAACCGGAAACGTTGATACATGTGTGTGTAATAAACAAACAAAAGGTTCCTAGTAAAGCCTCTCTTTTAAACTAGCTTGTTGATTAACTGATGATCAAGGTTTCCTGATCATGAACATTGGATGTTGTTAATAACGGGGTCACATTATTAGAAGAATGATGTGATGAACACACACCCAAGTTGGTATAGCAAATTCGATCAAGTCATTAAAGTTTGTTGCTTTGTCTTGAACATATACAAAATAGCTCTTTTCCTTAGACCATGAGATGATGTCAATCACTAACTCCGGAAGAGTACTTTGATGACATCAAACGTCACTCCGTAACACGGTGACTATAAAGATGGATTTGGGTACTATGAAAGTATTAGTTGAGGCTCATGCATCAAGAGTGGGATTTGTCCATCCGGATGACGGAGAGATATACTGGGCCCTCTCGGTGATATCACATTGACATCGCTTGCAAGCACGTGACTAGGTCGGAAGAATGTCATATCACGGAACGAGTAAAGAGTACTTATCGGTAACGGGATCAAACTAGGTATAGTTGATACCAATGATCGGATCTCGGATAAGTAATATATCGCGAGACAAAAGGAATTGGTTATGTTGGTTTTGGTTCACACGATCACTAGTTCATCGTTGAGTAAGTGGGAGTCATTATGGATCTCGGATCCCGCTGATGATTATTGATCGAGAGGTGTCTTGATCATGTCCATTTTATTCACGAACCGTAGGGTGACACACTTAAGGTTCATCGACGCTTTTGAGTGGATACGAACAGGAGAAAAGTTTGGACAACACCGGAATAGTTTCGGGATATCAGAACATTCACATGAAGAGAATGGAGAGTCCATTCACATGGAGAGTCCATTCACATGAAGAGAATGGAGAGTCCATTCACATGGAGAGTCCATTCACATGGAGAGAATGGAGAGTCCATTCACATGGAGAGTCCATTCACATGGAGAGAATGGAGAGTCCATTCACATGGAGAGAATGGAGAGTCAACTCACTCCTATAAAAGGGAGGGTGGAGCTCCTCTCTCATGACTAATCTCCATGACCCTTTGGTTGGTCTTTTCTCCTTCCTCCTGCTGTTCCACCTTTCAAGCGATGGCTTAAGCGGCATTTCTTGAAACTGATTTCTCCACCACCACCACTAAGTCGTAGTGTTGTTGGAGTTTCCGTGGATCCTCTACTTCCGCTGCCTACTGGATCGAGGGATTGGAGGTCGTCGTTGTTCCGCACGCGTGTGACCAAGCACGGAGGCGCCGCCGTTTGTGGCGCTCATCTTCGCGACTTTGAAGTCGGGCGTGTACCTCTACTTCAACCACGTTTGTTTGCGGGAACGTTATTCCCGCTTTCGGTCTACGAGGGTGAGTCCTTCTGAAACCGTTTGCATGCATCTCCTAGATATGATCTTGGTGTTTGGTTGCATTCGTAGGAAAATTTTTGTTTTCCATGCTTCGAAACCCATCAGGACACCCGTGACCCGAAGCGAGGAAATCGAGGAGGAGGGCGCTGCTCGCCGGGCGGAAGGTAAGCCTTGTTTGGTTCCTTTGTTGAATTTCTTTGTTCTTGTTTCGCGATCTTCTTCCGGGCTAACCCCACTCCGCTCGGCGTGGGCGTGATAGCTCAGAAGTTGTCCTTGGACTTCCGTCAAATGGCTGAGGAAATCATCGACTCTGCAGTTGACACCGAGCTCGACCATGTCTTCGACCAAGTGATGGCCGAGGTCGAGGAGGAGTCGGTGCCGGCCGCGCCCTCAGAGGGACCCGAGCTTCCCCCGGCGTATGTGGAACCGACTCCAGCCGCGGGGGAGCAAGACTCGCAAGGGGCTAAGGACCAAGGAGCCTTGGCCTTGGTTCCTTGTGAAGGGGCAAGTGCAAGCGAGGCCCAGGCGACGGGCTCCGAGGGTCATGGGTCGATCGCTCTCGACCAACAGCCCTCGGCCGCGAGTCAAAGAGAGGAGGAGTTGGCCGCCGCCGGCCAGCTGCCTCCAGCCGCGGACCAAGGGGCGGAGGTGGTCGTCGTCGACCAGCTGCCTCCGGCCGAGCATCAAGAAGAGGAGGTGGTCGTCGTCGACCAGCTGCCTCCGGCCGCGGAGCAGGGAGAGGAGATGGTCGTTGTCGACCTCTCATCCCCGGCCGCGGAGCAAGGAGAGGGGACGGTCACCATCGACCAATCGTCTCCGACTGCGGAGCAAGGAGAGGAGACGGTCGTTGTCGACCAATCCTCTCCGGCCGCGGAGCAAGGTGCGCGTGCGCTCGTAGCTGGCGTCCAGCCCCCGAGCGCAACGGCCGAGCAAGAGGATGGCGGCCGCGAGCCGCCCGTCGAGGAAGATCAGCCTCAGGGCGACCTGAGGTTGGTCGAGGGGGAAAAGGTCGTTGCCCTCCTGGGGGCACCGGGTGCCTAGGAGGGGCAAGATCTTGACGTGCCAGCTCGGGATCAGGACGATCCCGTGTGGGTCAATCCCTTTTTCCGAGCTGGCGCAACCGACCGCCAGCGGCTCCAAGACAAGTTGGTCGGCCGGGCTCTTCTGGTAAGTGCGTCGCTTCTTTCTTTCTCATAAGTCGAACAATCTTCTTAAGGCTCCTTTGACTCTTTCTCTTTCCTTTTTCGCCTGAAGTTTGCTGCGAAGGCCATGGAGGACATCGACGACTCCTCCGTTCCAGCAGAAGAGTACTGGGCGTACCACCGCGAGCAAGACGCCAAGATCGCTGATCTCGATCGTCGGGTCTCCGAGGTGCGTGAGGCCGACCTGAAGCAGCTGGAGTCGGCGAAGAGCCTCATTGTTGGGCTTCGAGACCAGCTCTTCCAGAGCGAGACGGCGAAGAGTGCTTCAGAGCGGAAGTGCGCCGAGCTTGAGGAGGAGCTGGTGAAGCTGCGGCAAGAGATCTCCGACCTGCGCCGCGACCTCCAGCGAGCTCAGGAGCGCGAGGAGACCCAGCTCAAGGAGGCACAACGTCTCCGGGAAAGCGCGGCCGAAGGTCGCGCGGCCCGGAGGAAGGTCCTGGACCTGGAGGCAGAGGTCGATTCCCTTAAGGAGGAGCTTGCTGCCCTCCAGGCCGAACTTAGGACTTAGCCTTTCTTCTTCTTTTTTCTTAGCTCGCGCCAAACCTGTAAAAACAATCTTTCGATTTAATGAGCGAAATTACAAATGTTTAGGACCTTGCCTGTTTTTCTCGGCTTTGCTTTTAATGCGTGCTTGCTCGGAATCGGTCCTGTAGAGAAAAGATTAAGTCCCCGCACAAGGCAGACAATACGACCACGAGCAGCCAGGTAAAAAGATAGTATGAGCAAAGAATCCCTAGTTTTAAAAAAAACTCGGAGAAAAGGATGGAACGTCCCTATCGCACGGAGCCCCTGCCATGGATAAAGGTCGTGCCCCTAATGTTGCGAGCACGAGTTTGTTCATGGGAGAGCTGAGGGAATCTTTGAGCGTAACGTGTTTTTGAATGATCTAAAAGGTCGCTTGAGTCGAGGAAGAGATGCGCGCGAGCATTGTTACGCTCGTAGAGCAGGCGGGCTTAGGCCGACAATATGTAGGGTCACCATACCCGAGTAGGTGCTGAGCCGGGCTTTAGGGAATGCTCGCGACCGACCACACATACAGCGAAGAGCTACTGTGGAAAGTGATCGGATGGGTGAGCTTCCGGCCGGTGCCCAAGAGGAATGGTGTGTACATATTCGTTGGTTAAGCTCGCCCGTAGTGCCGGTAGTCGACGATGCTCGTTTGATAAAGCAATGACAAAGTCAGAAGTAGGAAGGAAAATGACTTATCGGGAGAAACGCAAAGGTTGTGAGATAGGGATATGCGTCTAAACGTAGAATTTACGTAGTTGGTCGATGTTCCAGGTGCAGGCGAGCTCCCGACCTTATTCCATCGCGAGGCGAACAGCCCCCGGGCGTGTTATGGACACGACCGTATAGGGTCCCTCCCACCTTGGGGTCAGCTTGTTGGCTTTTGATAGGTCTTGAATTCTTTGTAACACCATGTCACCAACTTGCAGGGCCCTTGGTCGGACTGACTTGGCCGCGTGCCTACGAAGGGCTTGTAGGTAAACCGCAGACCAAAGCAGCGCCCGTTCGCGTGTTGCTTCGACGAGGTCTAGGTCGATGAGGCACTCGACCTCCTGATCGATAGAATCGATCAGTTGCACCCTTGGGGAACCCAGCACAATTTCGGCAGGTAAAATGGCTTCCGCACCATAGACGAGTTGGAAAGGCGTTTCGCCTGTGGCCCGACTTGTCGTGGTGCGGACGGACCAAAGAACGGCGGGAAGCTCGTCCACCCACTTTGTTATGCAGGCCGATTGAGGCTTTCGAAAACCCTCTTTTTTATGCCCTGAACTAACTGCCCATTTGCTCGTTCGGCTGCTCCATTGCTCTGTGGATGTGCCACAGAGGGAAGCAGACCTTGGTCCCGACCTCCTCGCAGTAACTTTGGAATAATTCACTGGTGAATTGGGTCCTATTGTCTGTGATCAGACGGTTGGGTATCCCGAACCGAGTTACTATGTTGCTGCGGAGGAACCTCTTGGCCGCCTGAGCCGAGATGGTTGAAACGGGCTCGGCCTCTATCCACTTGGTGAAAGTGTCGATGGCCACGAGCAAGTATTTGCAGCCTTTCTGACCCCGGGGGAAAGGTCCAAGGACGTCGAGCCCCCAGGTCGAGAACGGCCACGAGAGCGGTATGGTTTGCAGGGCATAGGCCGGTTGACGGACTTTGCGAGCATGAAACTGGCATGCCCGGCAGGTCGTTACGATCGACCGTGCATCCGCCAAAGCTGTAGGCCAGTAGTATCCTAGTCGGAAGGCCTTGCTCACAAGCGTTCGGAACGACGAGTGAGCTCCGCACATTCCTTCATGGATGTCACGAAGAAGGTACTGGCCTTCCTCCTGAGAGACGCACTTGGAAAGGATTCCTAATGCGCCTTTTCGGTATAGGTCGCCTTCGATTAGTTTGTACTGAGAAGATCGCCTTGTTAGCCGGGAACGCTCGGCTTCTTCCTCGGGCAATGTCCCATGCGCAAGGTATCGGACGAATGGCGTCATCCAATTTGCACTTTGCTCAAGGAAGGAGACCCTACCGTCGGCCTCTGATGCCTCCTCTACAGAGGGAATGGAGGGCTTGTATAGGTGCTCGACGAGCACCCCCGCCGGAGCGGTAGTTTGAGAGGAACCGACCTTAGACATTTGGTCGGCCAGGGAATTGTCCTTCCTGGGGATGTAGATCACTTCGAAATTCCTGAAGTATTTCTCCATCTTCCTTACTTCGGCCAGGTAAAGCGCCATTGAGGTATCGGAACACTGATACTCCTTGTTAACCTGGTTCACGACCAACTGTGAATCGCCCATCACAGTGAGCCATTGGACTCCTAACGATTTACACGCTCGAAGGCCGGTCAAGAGACCTTCGTATTCCGCCGCGTTGTTGGTCGCGGCGAAATGTAGTTGGATGGCGTATTGGATTTGTTCTCCATCCGGGGAGACCAAAACGACGCCACTTCGGCGCCAGATGCTCGGGATCCGTCGAAATACAAGATCCAACGGTTTTCCCTTGATTCGGTGGTCTCGCCGGCTGTTGGTGCTGGGGCCGACCATTCTGCCACGAAATCAGCCAGAACTTGCGATTTGATCGCCGTACGGGCCGAAAATATTATCTCGAATTCAGCGAGCTCCATGGCCCACTTGGCTATGCGACCACTGGCGTCCTGGTTTTTCAGGATTTCTCTGAGCGGGAAGCTGGTCGGTACCACGATCTTGTGCGCTTGAAAGTAGTGGCACAGCTTCCTGGAGGCCATCAGCAATTAGTACAATAGTTTCTGGACCTCGGGGTAACGCTCCTTTGGTCCGTGAAGTACTTCGCTGACATAATAAATAGGTCGTTGGAAACCATCCCTCTCCACTACTAACACTGCGCTCACCGCCTGCGGGGTTGCCGCCAGGTATAGTAGCAATTCTTCCCCCGTTGCAGGTGTGACGAGGACGGGTGGTTTGGAAATGTACTGCTTCAGTTCTTTGAACGAGTGATCAGCTTCCTCCGTCCATGTGAAGCCATCGTGTTTGCGGAGGGCTTTAAAGAAAGGTAGTCCTCGCTCCCCCAGCCGGGAAATGAACCGGCTTAAGGCAGCCATTCTCCTGGTCAGAGCTTGCACTTCCTTCACGCATGTGGGCGGCCTCATATTCTCAATGGCTTCGATTTTCTCTGGGTTTGCCCCAACGCCTTGTGGTCCGACCATGTAGCCGAGCACCTTGCCAGCTTTCACACCGAACACGCATTTTTCAGGATTTAACTTTATTTGATGCTTATTGAGGTTACAAAATGTTTCTTCCAAATCAGCAACGTGACCCGAGGCGCTCTTGCTTTTTACCACTATGTCGTCAACATAGACCTCCAAGTTTCGACCCACTTGGTCTGCGAAGGTTTTCTGCATGAGGCGCTGAAAAGTTGCTCCCGCATTCCTTAGACCGAAAGACATGGTCGTGTAGCAGAAAGTACCGAATGGGGTGATAAGGGAGGTCTTTTCTTCGTCTTCACGCGACAGGCTGATCTGATGATAGCCCGAATAAGCGTCTAAGAAGCTCATGGTTTGTGATCCCGCCGTTGCATCGACCAGCTGGTCTATGCGAGGCAGCGGGTAGTTGTCTTTCGGGCATGCCGCGTTTAGGCCCGTATGGTCGACGCACATGCGCCACTTGCCCCCTTTCTTTCTGACCAAGACCGGATTGGCCAGCCATTCGGAGTGTTCGACTTCCCTAATGAAGCCAGCCTTTAGGAGTTTGTCGAGCTCCTCCCAGATGATCGCCTGCTTTTCCGGGGAAAAGCGCCTAACTTTTTGTCGCACTGGTTTTTTGTCAGGCTGAACTGCTAGCCTGTGCTCGATCACCTCCCTAGGGACCCCGGGCATGTCGGATGGTTCCCAGGCGAACGCATCCGTGCTTGCTCGGAGGAAGGTGATGAGCTCGAGTTCCTATTTGGGATCTAAGGAAGATCCCAAATGTACGACCTTGGCGGGTTCCGATTCATTGAGCGGAACCGCCTTGGTCTCTCCTCCAGGTTGGAGGGCAAGTTTAGGCCGGGAGTGCTTTGGCTCTTGGTCGGGGCCGCGAGTGGGTAACTGCCCGACCATATCCAGCGCCCTTTCGTCGCAATTCAGTGCGGACTTGTGGTTCCCCTTCACGGTTATGACCCCATTTGGCCCGGCAACTTTCAGGAACTGATATGCGTGATGTGATGCAGCCATGAACTTGGCCAGAGCCGGTCTGCCGAGGATGGCGTTGTAGGCCGATTCGAAGTCTACCACCTCGAAGGTGATTAGCTCCATTCTGAAGTTACTCGGGCCGCCAAAGGTCACAGGCAGAACGACCTGGCCCAAAGGCTTGATCGACGTCCCCGGGACTATTCCGAAGAAGGGTACAGCTATGCTTTTGATCTTGGAGCGAGTAATCTACATCTCGTCCAAAACCTTAGCTGAGATCAAGTCCAAGGAGCTCCCGGAGTCTATAAGGACCCGACCGACGACAGTGTTGCTGATGGTAGGGCTCACGACCATCGGAAGCTTCTGTGGTTTGGTCATTCCAAGGGGACAGTCGTCCTTGGAGAAAGTGAGAGACAGATCGGACCACTTGAGTTGCTGCATTGGAGGCTTACCTTGGGTGACATGGTGTACTTCCCTTGCAGCGTCCTTTAAATCCCGGCGAGATTTGTAGGCGGAGGAACCCCCGAAGATAACCGTAATGTGGTTCTGCGGTTCTTGATATTCCATGTCTTCTTCGTTTTCTTCGACGGGTTGTTTGCCTTTGCCATTCTCGCCCTGCTCTGGGAGCGACGGCATGGGACCCCTGCCGTTGTAAAACTGTTCCAGGCGGTAGGCCTACGTTCGGCAATTCTGTAGGTCATGCCCGTGCGCCTGGTGGAGCGGACAGTAGAGGTCGCCCCGTCGATCCACTTGGTCGCCTTGATCACGGGGCCTGTGCGGCTGGCCCTTTCCCCGAGCATTAAACCCCCGGCCGCGGGCTGGGTTGTTCGGGCTATTCTTTGTTCGACTGCGGCCACCATGCCCGGCGGGAGCTGTTTTTTCTTCTTCTTCTTGATCTTCTTATCCACGGAGCTCGAGCCCTTTTTGCTAGCGGAGGTTTCCAACCCGGGCTAAGGTGGTAGCTTCCCCTCATCTAGCATTTTCTTCCTTTGGACAGCCTCATCTGCGTTGGCGTATCGGTCGGCCATTCGGAAGAGCTCGTTTGCTGTTAGATCCGGATGGATCTCCAGATCCTGCGTGAAACGCACATCTCGTACCCCGAACTTGAAAGCCCGGACGACAGCTTCGTCCAATATGTTCGGGATTGAGTTCCGGACTTGGATGAATCTCTGGACGAACTGTCGCAGAGTTTCCTCATCCGTCTGTATTAAGCGCTCAAGGTCGCGCTCCTTTCCCGGGCGAATATAACAGCTCTGGAAATTTGCTCGGAGCGCGGCGCTGAGCTGGCCCCAAGATCGTATGGACCCCTCCTTTTGGTTGAAGAGCCATGTACGAGCAGCTCCGTCTAAGACCGTTGGCAGATAATTCGCCATTACCCCTTCATCGACTCCGGCGGCCACGATGGCGGTGGTATATATCGAGAGGAACTCGTCCGGGTTCTGGGTCCCGTTGAATCTCTCGATGTGGCCGGGCTTGAACCTGTTCGGCCATGCGACACTCCGGAGAGAGCTCGTGAAAGCTTGGCAGCCGAAGCTCGGGGTTTCGCGGCGGGAACCTCGACCATAATGGTTCCCACGTGTGTCTTCCGCCCAATGTCCCGCACGTGGGCCAAGCCGAGAGAAGACTTCGCGCGGAGGTCGTGCTGATGACCGTTCGGTCGTGGAGCGTTCGGAACGCTCGTAGTCCGGACGGTTGTAGGTATGTCGTCCCGAGGTTGCTCGGGAGCTATTCCGAGGCCTCTCCCGAACCAGGTTTGCGGCCTGGGGCGATCTCCGAGCATGGCTCCGAGATTCATCTCTGTGCGAGTGCACGGGGGAGCGTCTGTGATGGTCCCGGGAAACACTCCGGGCATCCCGGTCATGGGGAGGATCCGAGACTTTCAGCTCGGCGGCAAGCCTCTCCAGATCTTCGGCCATGACCTTGCCCACGGCCTCTAGGTCCACTTGTTCGGGGAAGCTGCGTAGGTCGCGCACGACCGCCGCCAAGGCCTGCAACCGTTCTCGGTTCTGGTGAACAGGCGGCGGCGAGCTTCGGCGGCGTTCTGGGACGCGATCGGGAGTTCGATACTCGCGAGAGTTTCTTTCTTCGGACACTCGCCTCTCTTTCGCTTGGCGGCGTATGCTCGCAAGGGTCTTTCCCGAAGACGCCTCTAGGTGGAGTCTGGCCGCCTCATAATGGTCGCGTTTAGCGGTGTCCGAGGATCGAACCTCGGGCTCACCACGGCTCCCAGCCATGTTGACGTGACGAGAGTGGGATGAACGTGATGGAGACATCATCATGTCCCCTTCAGACGTAATCTCTCGGTCGAACTCCAGATCGTCTGGTATATCCAGGCCATCGTAGAGTCCATCATAGTCATCCTCGTGGTCTCTGAGGGTAATGTCTGGAGAACGGAGGACCTGTCCTCGCATTCTAGGGTCCGGGGAAGGGCTCCCGGACTCAGTGTGATCGATAGGATCGGTCACATTGGCCACGCCGTCGCCGGCGTAGTACATGTCGTCGTCTTCAACGTCGTCAAAGGCGCAGAGATTCCTAGTATCCCCTGAGTTCGGCATCCTCGAGGATCCTGATCCGTACGGGAATCAAACTGCGATCCCCACAAACGGCGCCAGCTGTCGATGATTGGAGAACGGGCTCCCGTCGAGCTTACTTGTTGAATGGGGGATCAACAGAGCCCCGTCGTATGGACCGAGGAAGTCGTTCGAGCGATGCTAGGTCGGGAGAAGAGGGACGCGGGGTTTATCCTGGTTCGGGCCTCTCACTGCAGAGATAATAGCCCTACTCTAGTGTATTGTATTCTACCGGAGGGGTCTCCTTGACTTGTTACAGATAGGGGGTTTAAATACTACGCCTAGAGATACACAGAAGGTAACTACCCCCTGGAATTACGCCACGCAGTCATACTCGCGATCTGCCGCCCTTGATCTGCGCGTTATTTGAATTTCGGGTATGATTTCCCTTGATCTTCGGCTGATTGGTTGTCCCCTTCCTTCCTCGTAGCATTGACCAGTCCACCGACCAAGTACCTGAGTGTGACGTGATCTTTACGAGCATGCTCGCTCGTGGTCGTCTTTGGAATGGTCGTGAGTAAAGGGGCGGATATGTATGCTCGGGAGGTATGATGCTCGTTTCGTACTCCCGAGCATCCTATGTCGGCATCGTATGGTCGGCGGGCTCATGATCTCCCGGGGGTACCGTGGTCTTTTGCCAGATAGTCAATCCCCGACAACACTAAAGGCTTTTTATTGCATTTAACCCACTCGACTACGTTAATATCCATTTCTTCACCATCTGTTGACTTCTCTGACTCGTATTTTATGAGGTTAACTTTGGGTTTTTCTTTTTCTTTATTACTTTCAAATTTATCTTTGAATCATTTGTTTTCGTAGAGTCGGCCTTCTTGAGCCGATACTCTATATAGAAGATGAATGAGGTCGGTAAACTTTTGGCCACCAAATTTCTCTCGTAAAAGAGGGATCAAACCCTGGAAAGCCAAATCGGCTAACTGCTTATCAGGCAAGGTGACACTAAAGCACCGATTCCACACCTCCCTAAACCTCTTGATATACTCTGCCACCAATTCTCCGAATCTTTGTCATATGGAGCTTAGATTGGAGATTCGTAACTCTAAGCTCCCATAAAAGAAATACTCGTGGAATTGGCTTTCCAAATCAGTCCAATTGTTGACCGAATTTGGGGATAATGTGGTAAACCAGGTGAAGGCTGCCCTGGATAAAGATAATGGCAACAACTTTACCCAGAGTCCATCGGAGTGTGCATCCTCCTCGCATTGCACTATAAAGCGTACGATGTGCTCCATGGTAGCAGTTGCATCATCTCCCGAGAATTTAGCAAAATCGGGAACCCGACATCCATTGGAATATGGGATCCTGTCGATGTAGTTGGGGTACGGTTTTCTGTAACTCAGAATTCATCCTCTCAGCTGAATGCCAAACTAGTCTCTTAAGACGGCCATGATGGCATTAGTCCAGTCGGCCCCTCTAGGTGGCGTGACATGCACTGGAGGCACTTGTCGACCTAGCCCGTGTCGTTGCCCCCGAGTGCAAACTCGGGCGGTTCATGGCGATGCCCCCTGAGTGTAAACTCAAGTAGTTCGCGGTGATGCCCCCAGTGTGAACTTGGGCTAGTTCAATGGTCTGGGCTGTAGGTGATCTTGTAGTGATTTGTGACTAACAATTTGGTGCTTCATGGGTTCCTACAGCGGTACAAAGGGTTCTGAGAACATGACTATTCCGTGCGAGTCCTGTGCTGGGGCTAGCTTAGTGTATGGGCCGCTTTTTGCCGGTTGTGGTACTAAACCAATGAAGCTCAGGGATTGTGTATTTAGGGGTAGGTTCAATGAACAACCTGTTTTAGCACCATCTGTATGGGTGTAGTATTGCGTGACTTCACTCGTCCCGGGTCCCTGGGCAAGATTATGGTCAGCTATGATGGTGTGGGCATCACGACTGTAGCCAATGGTTTGCTCTCAACCATCGGCTTCATGCTCTGAGTGCTTTGTTCGATCGAGAAGACCGGATACGTGGGAAGAGGTTGCGGTGGCTCCAAAAGAGAACCGGTCATTACTAGTTCCTGTGCCACCTCCTTCATGCTATTTGATATCAACGGCCTAAGTTAGTCACCAGGGTCGATGATTGATTCAACAACGTGCAATTTATGGACTGATTAATCATATCCGATAATTCTACTTGGGCAGGCAAATATCAGCTTATCGTGGTTCCATCGGCGGCGTTGGAGGTGTTTGTGCCGAAGGGATTGATTTTTGGCAGCGTCGTCTTCTGTGTGACACCGCACCACATCTTCTGATAGCAGCTTAGCATCATCTGCTCGAACGTTGCCTTTTGGTCCTCAATCTCTTTGCGTTGTTCTGGCATTAAATCAACCATAGTTGGCAAGATTATCGCGTCAGAGTTGATGTCGGCTACCGTAGACTTCCCTGCTGATTTCATGTTTGGCTTCTTCGAGCCCCATCAGACATGCCAAAGGTGTGTTGGCGCAAAAAACTTGATGACGGGTTGATCGCCACCAACACACGAGAATGCCGGGTTCAGATTTCGTTCATGTCATGTTGGCTCCGGCCTTTCCTTCAAATCCATGCGTTACCATGTGATCGTAACCTTCTAATTTATCTATTCACCGTCCTTTGCCAACCTAGTCCGTGCCGGTCTTTTCAGACTCACGCCAATATTGCACCCGTCTCGGTCGCTCAATTTTGGGTGCTAATAGTGAGACTAATTGCTTAGACTTGCAACGTGTTGTTGATATAATTTTGGAAATACCAAATTAATGTTCAGTAATGGAATATGGAATGTATTGTTGAAATGGTGTGATGTGTTGCCACACGATGATGTTGATATGTAGAGGTCTGTTTGGTTCTACATGAATGTTGAGTTATTGTTGGCATGTGTTGCACGATAATCGACTGGTAGGGAATGATTTAGACTGGGGTAAGTGGCAGGAGTTGTGAGTGATGCAGGGCCCAGGGTGGCATTGGGTTGATATAGTAACATGGTATGTGAATGAGTGTTTGGAAGTCATGACTCGGACAATTAAGGACTTAACCTTGCAAGCCTTTGAACTGGGCCAAACATAAAATCACATGTCTGGAATGGGATAGATCTAGTTAAGTAAGCTACTAATATATTGCATGTGGTACCTCAAGGTGATAGTTACACAGGGGTGTAGCTGTATAGAGGAGCGTACCTGTGCTGCGGCTTGGTACCCATCCAACGGTATGTCGATCCTATACTTTGCCTCTACTAAGGGAAGGGATAGTGTATGGCAACTGGAGAGGTTCACATGTTGGGATAGAAGTTTCCGAAAGGCTTTGTTGTGATCTCTCTGCCGACACACCAAAGGAGGTGTGTTAATAGCTTGGTACCGAGAAATGATCATGTATTGTGGGTAAAGTGTATAACCTTTGCAGAGTGTCAAAACTATTCGAACAAAAGATAGGGTTTGGCTCAAAACTCCATGGATCAATCTAGAGTTTGATTCCACCCACCTTTAGGCTTGATTAGCGCTTAAGGAAGCTCCCCAACTCCTTGGCTTGATTCCTCCTTGAGCTCAAATCCACCGAAGAGAGAAAGAGGGAGAGAACTCAGGTGAGGGAGGGAGAAACCGAGGGAGAGAAGGAGAGATCGAGAGAGGGAGTGAAGGACAGAGTGAGAGGGAGCAATGGAGAGGGGGGAGCCGGCTGGCTTAAGAGTGAGAGGGAGAAGAAGCCGGAAGCGCTGAGGTGGCGGTCAATAGGCAGCGGCATGGGCACCATCGCCCTGCCCTGACCCGTTGGCCGGCACTAGCACTCCCATGGGGGTGTTAGTGCTGCTGGTCCGACAGTACCGGCCCCAAACCAACGGTATTGCCGCCCCAACTGCAAACAACTCTGATTCTTTCGCAATTGCTTCGTAGTTTGGAATTTTTCCCAAAGAGTTCTTGGAAAAGGTTTTGGGATGCCAAAGGGAGGCTTTTAGGTTTTGGTTACTAAGGAATTCTAACCAAAATGCAAATTAGGGTTTTGGGTCTAAATCGATTGAAACGACTTGAACGATTAAACCCTGGCATGACTAACACCAAATTAAGAATCAAATGCCATGCAAAACTCGGTTAAGTACTTAATAAACTATTTACACAAATCAGGGCATTACAAAGGATATGACGGTAAAAATTAGATTGAGTAGCGCATATCATCCTCAAACGAATGGGCAAACGAAAACGGTTAATCAATGTCTTCAGAATTACTTGAGGTGTATGGCATTCTCAAAACCTAGAAGGTGGCACTATTGGCTATCACATGCATAATGGTGGTACAATACATCTTTCCACACATCCCTACAAATGACTCCTTTTCAAGCCTTGTATGGGATGAAACCGCTAATGGTCATTGAGTCCATATTGTTTGATTCAGTTACTGAAGAAACCAGAGATAGAATTCAAGAAAGACAAAATGTTATAGAGTCAATCAAAGCAAACCTTGAAAAGGCCGGCTCAAGGATGAAATACTTTGCTGATAAGCATAGGACTGAAAAGAAGTTAGAAGAAGGGGAGATGGTATATCTAAAAATGCAGCCATACCGACAATGCACATGATGTTGAAGTTGCACACCAAATTCTATGGGCCCTCCAGAGTCATTGAAAAAGTTGAAAAAGCAGCTTACCAGTTACTATTGCCTGAGGGATGCCAAATACATCTAGTTTTTCATGTTAGTTAGTTGAAGAAGCATGTTAGGCCAAGAGTGATTCCAAATAAGGACTTAACCTCTAGTGGATGCTAAAGAAAATATATTGATTGAACTGATTGTTGTGACAGAGCGAAGGATGATACCCACGAACAATGTACCACTAGTTCAATGGAAGATTCAAAGGGCCAATTTACCAACCGAGGTGGCCACCTCGGAGGATGCGGAGTTCATTTCGAGGATCTTTCCAAATTTTAATCCTTGAGGTCAAGAATCTTAAACAGGGAGGAAATTGTCAGACTACTGAGGTTCAGACTCCGAAGCGAGGAGGATTGAGTTCATTTCAGTTGATGGACAGTCTTGATTCTATGATACCCTTTCGTTTAGTTAGATTGTGTGGTTCTCTGGGATTATGAAGATCTAATGATGCAGGAGAGCGATGATGCAGAAGATGCTGAGTTAGAGGTTACCGAGTTAGGACTATGAACTAGAGTAGAGATTTTACTTGATGTGATAGCTCTCTACACTGCAACTGGAGGGGTTTAATGCGTCCCATTCTTCAATAATGCGAAGAAGAGATGTTGCTGGAAAAGTTTAGACTTCAGCTCATTTTGTTTAGTAAAGTATAACATTCATATCATGTGCTACTTTCTTGAAGTAAATTTGAATGGTCGCACTGTGCATACATTTGAATGGATGTGCTGCTTAAACAGTACAAAACAGGTTAGCATTTGGATGCATTTGTGCATACCAGGAAGGGATATTTCATGCCATTATATTCCCAACAGTGCTTCTATGCTTTCTTTCCCAATATAAGTTGCATAAATTTTAAAGCAAACAAAGGGGTAAGGGGTAAGTAATCTCCATCCACCTTTCATTCATGCTTTAATATTTATGTAACTTTTTTTTAAAAAAAAAACATAGAAGCACCTAGTCTATTGCTAGCAAACGCTGTACTTCTCAATGCCATTTGTTAGGAAGAATCATGTTCCTCAGCTGTGAAAGACCACACACACTTTTCGCCTTGATACTGCCATGCTCTAAAGGCATTCCACTTTGAGACGTCGTACAACAACCAAATTAAACCATATGAGCGGCTTATCCTCTTGTTTGAGCATAAAGGTCAGCATGCAAGTACTAACATAGTGAAATGCCCTAAAAATTTCAAAGTCTATTTTATTGGGTTTTATTGGAATTCTTTGATTTTTTTAATTTTATTTCGGATTTTATTTGAGTATTTTGGGTACTTTCCATTTTCGGAAAGTTTCCTCGCCAGGGCGCTTTCCTTTCTTGGCGAATACGCTTCCTCCTCGCACCTGCGCCTCGCCCGCTCGGTCGCCTCCCGCACCACGCCCACGCCCCGGGCAAAAACCTGCCTCCACCCCGCGGCGCTCCGCGCCGCTTCGGCTTCCCACGCGCGCCCACGCCCTAGAGCGAAACCCGCTTTCCGCAAACACCCGCGCCCGCGAGCGACCCCGCCCGCACCAACCGCCCGCGCCCCCGCCCGAATCCCGCATTGCCCCTGTTCATCTTCCCCGAGGAGGGGAAGCTGCCATGGCAGCTTTGCCAGCGCCACGTCCCCTCGCCGCAACCCTAGCACCATAGGGCACTCCGCAACTCACCGCGCTAGCCTCGCCCCGAGCCCCACGCTTGCGCACAGAGCCTGCCACCACCTCCAAGCCGTCTCCGCCGCGATGATTTGGCCGAAGACCTAGAGCTCCCCCTCGCCGGCTATTTAAGCCCTTCCCGGCCGCCATTTTTGGCTCACCGAGGCCGCGAGGACCTCCTCTCTCTATTCCACTCTCTCTCACCCACTCTCGTGGTCTCCCGTGGCCGCTCCACGAGCATCTTCCTCCTCTCCGGCCAAGCGACGTCGCCAGCCCGCTCCGCCGCCGCTCGGCCTCCCCCGAGCCGTGCCCTAGAACCGGGGTGAGCTCCTCTCCCTTTTCCCTCAAAGTCCCGTGCGAGCCGGTGTCCAAAAATGCGAAATCGCACTTCGTCTTCCTTGGCTCCGGCGACTAGCACTGCACGGCCGCGCGGCCTCCACTGTCGCTGGCAACCGGGCCCCACCGGTCGGCCTCACCCCGCCCACAGCCCCCGCGGCCCACCAGTCAGCCCCCCGCTCCCGCGGCCCACCCGCAGCCACCTCTACCCCCACGCAGCAAAGACCCGAGCCCCACTTGTCGGCGCCAAGACACCGCTGGCCCACCCGTCGACCACACGTGTACATCGCCGCCCGAGCCCGCCTGTCTGCGCGGCCTGGCCGCAGGAATGGGCCGGCCCAGTGGCTTTTCTAGCGCGCGCCGAGCCCCGGGCCGGATCCAGTCGCTATGCGGCCCGAAGGAACAGTGCCCCTCTTTATTTTCTTTCGGTTTTCATTTTCCAAAAATCCAAATAAATTCAATTAATATTCCAAAAAAATTCCAAAAATCCAAAAATGCCCAAATATACTTTTCCAAACCGTTTCGAGATGCTGAGTCCGAAAATGGTCCCCGTTTCGCCAAACCAAGTCCCGAAAATTCCGAAAATGCCCCTCCAACCCATTTTCGGGTTATTTTCTCTCTTTTTTTCTCTCTTTTCTTTTCTTTTTGTATTATTTTATTTATTGTTCTTATGGTGGATGTTTGCGCTAGAACCGACGCCCGAGCAGTACCAACTTCAGGAGCAGACACAGGAGCCGGAGCAGTATCTGGAGCAGGAACCAGACCCACGTGAAGCAGAGTACGACTACACCGACTACGAGCTAGGAAACCCCTCCGCCTCGCAAGGCAAGCCGCACTCCATTGATCAAATTGAGCCGAATAATTCCCTAGTATAAATTAGTAGTTATTTTTTTATTGCATTATTTCTAAGCTATATGTTGAAATATCATAAATCTGGTATGTTTGAATGGCATGAAAGCTAGTTAATGCCAAAAGGCTCATGGAATTTCCTTGAAAAATATTGAACTCTAATAATCCTTTGTAACCCTAGGAAACCACTAATGTCAGTATTTGGTCAGATATTACTACTGTAGTTAATTCACCCGTTTTAATGGAAAAATGAAATGTTGATGGAACGTTGATTTGAAATGTTTATGAAAACGTTGCGGTCTGGGGGACAGTATTGGGCTAACCACCTGGTGGGTGTTAGTCTGATCCCCGGCCGAGGACTAATACCAAGGTATGAACGGATGGTGGTACACTGGGTACCAAGGACTGTGGAACGTAATGGTTTGGTCTGTGACAAGATAAGGACTTACAATCTTGGGCAAAGTAAATAACTTAAGAACTCGTTCAACCACGGGTTGGGCCGGTCAACTTCGTTGGCTTGACTCAACGTAGCTCGGTACATTGTACTTTCCCTCTGAATACCTATAGGAGCAGGGTTACCTTCCCGGGTGAGGGAGATGGTCCGCGAGTATGGGGGTGGAACGGTAATGTGCACAAGGATATTGTGGCATTTCGGGTTCACAACGGTAGGTGTCCGCAGCCGGCGGGATTGCGAACTCCACTCTGGCCACTGGGGGCCCCAGGTGACTGTGGACCGAAACTCTATCGGATAGGGACTAAAGAGGGAGAAGTCCAACGAAAAGCTATGATAACCTCGATCCGGCCGCATGCATAAAAGTTGCATGTTAATCGCGTGGCATTAACGATCGTGGAATCTTGTGGGTAAAGCTGAACACCTCTGCAGAGTTAATTCGAATACGCCGTGCTTCCGGTAAATGAAGCTGAGTTAAAATGGGGTGACTCCCGAACCTGAGCTCAAGTAGATTTTGGTTAACAAGTGTGGAAGTATATAACTTTGGAAAGCCCCCCTTATTCTTATTATTATGTTTTGTGTTTCAATTAAAATATCAAATAATTGGGAAATCTTGCATCCACCAAATGAGACATACAACTATCTCTTGTTATCCTTCGCATTTGGTAATTAGGTTTCACTATGTGGCTTGTTGAGTACGTTGTTGTACTCACTCTTGTTTAATTAACCTATTTTAGAGTATCAAGATGCGGGAGATTTCCAAGAAGTCGTGGATGGCGACACCGTGTGGTTTTAGTCTCAATCTTCGCTCAAACTGCCTGTGCAGATTCTTTTGTGTTGTAAAGACTATAATTTGTGCTTACCGCGCTATTGTAAACTCTGGCCGTTAGGCCCTATTTTGCTTAAAACTGTTGCTCTTGGATGTTAACCTAGCAATGTACATTTGGTTTCCCTACGGTTAATCTTCCTGGGTAGCCGTAGCGATAATTAAGTGGCCTCCCTAGAATGGGCGGTCCGTCACAAGTGGTATCAGAGCCTAGGTTTGACCGTAGATTGAGACCCTAGAATGGCTTAAGAATCTTTCTGCAAAAATTATTTAAACTTATAAACAAAATGAGTTGTGAAAATATAAGTATTATTGCTATCTTCTTTTACCTCTTTCTACCTTAACCCTCCTAGAATTCTTACTTTCCGGTTTTGTTTTAAGATTTTCCCCTCCTTGACTTACTTCAAATTTTGCGTTGGTCGTAGATGGTTCATCGTACCTACCCAGACCCGACTGTTTTTGGAAGATGGGCCGAATTACTGTGGAGAATGATGCTGCGAGTGGGAGCAGATGATGAGCACCGTCCCAAATTCCATACTCAAGAGATGCTCCGGGATGGATTCCATTGTCAATGGATGGCATGGGTCGAACTACAGCCCCTACCACTCCGCCCCGATGTCCCTCATCGGTTTGTGGGGAGACGACTTTACGAGTCTGCAGCAATTCAGGATGCCGCCCGCCAAGCAGTGCACTATCTTCGAGGCCATTTCGAAAGAGAATTTGATGCTGACCAATTTCAACTGATTCCCTAGATATGCGAAGCGCCCCAAGGACTTGGCATTTCCTTCCCTCTTGAGGAGGCAAACCCGAGGATCGAGGAGACCTCTGACTACGTGTTACTGATGGAACGCCAGTACAACCGTGTGCTTCGAGAGAATAGAGAACAACATCAGCATCTACATCAGATGTGGGATCTGGTGGATCAGCAGGAGGACCAGCTGAACCAGCTTCAAGCCCAGGTGGACCAACTGGTCAATCATATGATGCAGATCGAACTTATTCAGCAGCCAGTCGAGCTCCCGGTAGAGGAGCCCTCGGTGGATGGACCTTCGATGGTGGTCGACGAGCCGCCGCCCCCAGATGTCACCATGGAGGATGAGGAGGACCCAGAAGAACGCTTCTTCTACGGCCCCGACGGGGGATGGATCCCTTAGATTGTCGAGTTGTTAAAGTTTAGTTATGAACCCCTCTTTATGTATTAGAACTATCTTTTGGTATTGTAAAATAGGTGGTGCCCTACCTTAAAATGGTATGGCGTACAACCTATGGTTTGTACGAAAACTATGATCCCTATCCTTATATGTTGGTTGTAGTAATGTATCGGAATTAATCCTACCTAACTCAAAGAGTTCTCTCCCTTTCATCTAAGCCCTCATCTGTTCATTCTACACCTCTCTGAAAATCTTAACTCCCGCTTACCTTTCACTTCCCTTAAAACCCTGCTGCAGGCCGAAAAGCTAATCAGAAACAACCATGGTGAGACCAAATTTACGAGGAAACAATAGCGAAGAAGGCAACTCCAACGCTGAGCAGGCCAGTTTGGCCCAAGTTTTGGCCATGATGGAACATAACAGATATGAGGCAGAGAGACATCAGACCCAGCTAATGGAAAGAGTCTTAGAACAGCTAGCAGCAAGGCCTCAAGGACACCCTCAGGGCAACCACAATGGTCAAGAAGGCCATATTGGAGGAACGAAATGGTCCGACTTCCACAAATCCCGACCACCTATCTTTTCAACACCAACAGAACCCTTAGCCGCGAACGACTGGGTCCGTGACATTAAGAGAAAGTTAGAAACCATCCAATGCATAGACAAAGAGCAAGTACTGTTTGCCTCGCACCAGCTACAGGGACAAGCAGCAGCCTGGTGGATGAATTTTCAAGCCACCAGGAACGAGCAGGATATCTCATGGCTTGAATTTGAGGAAGCATTCCGCAAAGCTCACATCCCGGCTGGACTAATGGCCTCCAAAAGAAGAGAGTTCCTAGCCCTCCGGTAGGGAGGTAGGACTGTTATGGAATACCTCCAGCAATTCAACCAGCTAGCCCGCTATGCACCAAACGAGGTGGACACTGAAGCCAAGAAAATGGAAAGATTCTCCGAAGGTTTACAGAAGAACTTAAAGTTTCATATCGCAGCCCTAGAATTTAGGGACCTGGCGACTATGGTCGACAAGTTGATGATGATAGAGGAAGCTAGAAATGACTTGGAGGACACTCGGAAAAGGAGAGCCCAGCAGTTAAGGTTTTATGTTCCCAACCAACTCAGAGGAAGAGCCCCAGCCCCCATACCCGGTTTTCCTTCTAAGAGACAAGCAGTAGGAGGATCCCGACCCGTTCCTACTCAAAGCCAGACAGGAGTAGTAAAATGCTTCAAGTGTGGTGGAAACCACTACTCCAATAACTGCACCAAGAAGACTATGAGTTGTTATCACTGTGGTCAGGAGGGACACTTCAAACAGAATTGCCCGAGAAAGAATCAGCCAGCTAAAGTGGCCAGATCGCAAGTGACAGCAGCTTCAGGAAACCGTCAACCGGCAGCCTACCGACCGCAACCACAGCAACAGGGGATGCTACAAGGCAGAGCACCCGCAAGAAGCGAAGGGAGCTCCAACCCGAACAACTCCAAAAACTTCCAGGGTAGGATCAACAACATGTCGGCTTAGGACGCCGCAGCCGCCACCGACGTGATTATCGGTAAATTTCGAATCCAATCTCAGATGGCTTTGATATTATTTGATCCTGGAGCAACCCACTCTTTTATTTCGATGGCTTTCGCATGCAAGCATGGTTTTCCGTACTTACCGTTACAAAACCCTTGTGCGTTCCAAACGCCTGGCAGTCGATTAATGGCTCGATATAAGAGCAAAAGGTTAGAAATAGTATTTCAAGGAGTCACGTTTACCGCTGAGCTGTTGTTGTTAGAAATGAATGGACTGGACGTCATCCTAGGGATGGATTGGCTGTCCAAACATAAAGCAACATTGGATTGTGAAAGGAAGTTGGTAGCAGTTATCAACAATAAAGGGCAATGGGTAACCGTAAGGACCAACCCTGATTTAAAAAAGGCAAAAGAAGAGGCCTTAATGCCATAACCCAAACCATAGACCAAGTACCCATTGTTCGGGAATACCCAGATGTTTTCCTAGAAGAATTACCAGGAAGACCCCCAGACAGGAGCATAGAGTTAGCCATAGAACTGGTACCAGGAACAGTACCACTCACCAAGCGCCAATACCTGATGTCGGCAATGGAATTAAGAGAACTCAAAAAGCAACTGGACGAATTACTGGAAAAGGAATTTATCCGATCAAGCATATCACCATGGTCCTTTCCAGTCCTATTTGTCCCTAAGAAAGATGGAGGTGTAAGACTCTGCGTGGATTACAGAGCGTTGAACGCCACAACCATAAAGAATAAGTATCCCTTACCTCGGATTGATGACTTATTCGATCAACTCAAAGGAGCTAAGATTTTCTCGAAGATAGACTTAAGGATCGGATACTATCAGTTGAAAGTCAGAGAGCAGGACAGAGAAAAGACAGCGTTTACCACCAGATACGGACTGTATGAGTTCACAGTGGTCCCATTCGGACTCACAAACGCCCCAGCTTATTTTATGAACTTGATGAATCAAGTGTGCATGGACTATTTAGACCGATTCATCGTAGTATTCCTAGATGACATTCTGGTTTACTCAAAGACGGAAGAAGAGCATCAAGAGCATCTGCATTTGATTCTAGGGAGACTCAGGGAACATCAACTGTATGCCAAGTTCTCCAAATGTGACTTTTGGATGAGAGAAATTGCATTTCTGGGACACATCATCACCGAAGAAGGAGTGAAAGTGGATCCAACAAAGGTAGTGTAGGATCGAAGTATACAAATATAGCAATCAGAGGGGGGGTGAATGATTGTGCAGAAGCTAAAACCAAATTCTTGATCTATTAAAAGTTCACCCCAAAACAGAACCAAATAATTGCTTCGTTTTCGACAAAAACAGAAAGACAGAGGTTTAGTAAAACGCGAATTCCCGGAGATCCAACCGTTAGATTGATCTGAAATTTGGACACAAGAAACTAGATTCCAATACGAATCGAACCCAAAAAGAATCAGCTCGATCGGACTTACGGATCAAAAGTTATAAGCTTCGCAAGCTTGCTGTTTCAGAACTTGACGAGAATCAATCTAATCAAAACTTCAAGATTAAACAAGATCTTCAAAAGATTAATCAATTAGACTTTGAGAAACTCTAAATCAATACCCTAGAACGGTTTTTGATGGATCAAATCAAGATGAAACTCAACGATCAAAAACCAATCTAGAATTAGAACAAGCATGCAAACAAGAACCAAAACAGAAAACACTGTAGCGACGTGGTTACTGTAGCACGCAAAAAATCTTGGAAGAATTGATCTCTATTTCTTGTCTAAAATACTCTCATCAAAAGAGTACAAACCCTAAAACCAAGCTCAAAGCTTGATGCGCTCAGCTCTACTTGGTGCCTTTCAACAGGAGACCCCCCACCTATTTAAAGCACCAACCCACAAGGAGTTCTGAATACGATTCCTATTCCCTAGAAGGAATCCGTATCCAACACAACTCTACTTGGCCCAACCTGGCCGAGTACAACTCTTGCACGCGTATGGCAACCCTACCATACTCACGTGACTAACACTTCGCACGCGAATGGCCACCTGCCATACTCACGTGACTAACACTTCGCACGCGAATGACCTCCTGCCATTCTCACGTGACTAACCATTCTTCATGTGCACCATTCTCTTAGCCCGAACGTCCCGCATGACATCCTTGACCACCAAGACCTCAGTTCCTCCTGAACCTAGTCCCGAACCTCAGTTCCTCCATGAACCTAGTTCCGGTCCCGTCATCGACCACATTCGTCTTCGAGCAATACCTGCACATGAACAAACCACAAAACAAATCCGAGCACAAGTCCACGACTTGACTCAATGTCAATCCATGCAACTACTCACATGAGCATTGCATAAAGTCCACTTCAAAAGAAGCATCATGAAATCATCACAAATTTCATAATCTCAAATTCAAATTATTTCAATTCTGCTCAAAACCCTAATTCAGCAAAAACGCGTTCACGACGGACAAGGAAATATGGTCCGGCGTACACATGAAAAATCACTCAAAAAACCATTCACAAAATTGAAGCAACTAACAACTTAGGGCGAGCAAGTAGTTTCAACTCCAATCTAGTAGACCAATTTAATCTTTAAACAATAAATCGCATGTGGCATGCTTGAAGCATACTTCTTTTATTTTCTAGGAGTGGCATGCTTGAAGCATACATCTTATCTTTGAGGGAATGGCATGCTTGAAGCATACATCTTATTTTTTAAGGAAAGCATGCCTGAAGCATACAACTTGAAGCTTTTGCTTTTAACACCCCTTTTTTTTATTCCCTTTTCTTTTTTCTTTTTCTTTGATTATAAACATGCAAAAATGATTAAATGGTCTTATGAAAGAGTAAAGTTGAAACCACACTTGCTTCATAGCCCAAATTTGTCAAGAGGATTCAATATCAAGCCTAGAAGAGTAAGATATCACAGAGTATTTAGCTATAGGCAATCAGATCAGGGAATTCCGCAATGTCATTCTTAGTTCAAGTGAGACAATTTAGATTATCATATATTAGCTCAATTATATAGTATATAAAGAAATATGATAAAGTGAGCTCATCAAGTGAAAGAACTTGGCAAGGAAACTCCCCCTCAAAACAATCCCATTGGATGAACAATTCCAAGTTCTCCCCGAATAAAGGCAAAACGAGAAGACAAAGGTTTTGTGAAAATGTCTGCCAATTGATGTTCAATATCCACATGATGAAGCACAATGTTGCCTTTTTCAACATGATCTCTAAGAAAATGAAATCTGATGTCAATATGTTTTGTTCTTGAATGTTGCACAGGGTTCTTAGCAATGCAAATTGCACTAGTGTTATCACACAGAAGAGGAACACTATCCAGAAAAAACCCATAATCTTTAAGTGTAGCTACTATCCAAAGAATTTGAGAACAACAACTAGCAGCAGCCACATATTCAGATTCAGCAGTTGATTGTGCAACAGAAGATTGCTTTCTAGATGACCATGCAATGAGAGAATTTCCCAAGAAGTGACATGAACCAGAAGTGCTTTTCCTATCAATTCTACATCCTCCAAAATCAGCATCGTAAAAGATCTCAAACTAATGCATGAGGAAGCGAGAAAGCCAAATGCCAAAATCTTGAGTTCCATGAAGATACACGAAAATCCTTTTGTGACTTGTCGATGTGAAGCACGTGGGGAAGCTTGAAAACGAGCACACAAGCATACAAAGAAATTGTATATCCGGCCTTGATGCGTTGAGGTACAAAAGTGAACCTATCATGCTTCTATATTCCTTTTGATCAACCTGCTCACCATCTTCATCAGGGTCAAGTGCGCAAGTGCTCTCCATAGGTGTCATGATCGGCTTGCTGTTTTCCATTCCAAAGCGATGTAGCAAGTCTTTCGTGTATTTGCTTTGATGTACAAAAGTACCATCCTTCGTTTGCTTGATTTGAAATCCCAAAAAGTATGTCAACTCACCCATCATACTCATCTCAAACTCCTTCCTCATTGTTTAGAAAACTCGGACACTAAAACATGAGAGGAACCACCAAAGATAATATCATCAACATAAATCCGAGCGAATAGTTGATCATTGCCTTGCTTGAGTAAAAGAGAGTTTTGTCAACCTTTCCCATTAAAAAGCCTTTTCAAGTAAAAAGGTTTTTAGCCTATCATACCATGCTCTAGGGGCTTGTTTCAAACCATACAAAGCTTTTGATAGTTTGAACACATGATTTGGAAACTTTGGATTTTCAAAACCAGGTGGTTGCTTGACATAAACCTCCTCATTTATGTAGCCATTAAGAAAAGCACTTTTCACATCCATTTGATACAATTTGAAACCTTTGGATGCAGCAAAAGCTAAAAGGATTCTAATGGCTTCAATTCTAGCAACAGGAGCAAAGGTTTCATCAAAATCTAAGCCTTCAATTTGAGTGTAACCTTGAGCAACCAATCTAGCCTTGTTTCTAACAACAACACCATCCTCACTTTGTTTATTTTTGAAAACCCATCTAGTTCCAATAACATTAAAATCTGGAGGAGGTGAGACAAGTTTCCAAACTTTATTTCGTTCAAAATTCTCTATTTCTTCATGCATGGCATTGATCCAAGATTCGTCGAGATAATGCATGAGATATATCTTTGGGTTCAAAAGAAGCAACTAAAGCGGAATGAGCATGAGTGTCGAATGAATAAACCTGGATCGAGTGACTCTCTCATTTAGGTCTCCAATCATTTGTTCAGATGGATGCATTTTTGAATGTACAAGGGACCATTGGCTTTTGAGACTTCTCCTTCTCCTTCTTCATTTTCAGCATGTACAGATGATGTTGTAGCTTGAGGATGGTTAGCTGTAGGTGATGTAGTGGTAGGTGCCAAAGGTCCTACATCTTGTTGTGCATTAGGAAGAGTCAAGACCTCATCTTCAACATCATCATCATCTTCAAAGATTTTCTCCCCTGAATGTATGCGCTGCACTGCATCACTTGGACTAGTGCCTGGACTAGCCTCATCAAAAGTAACTTCACAAGTTTCCACAATTTTGTTAGTCTCCAAAACAAGCACCACGATAGCCACGAGTATGAGCGGGATATCCAAGAAAAATGCCATCGATTGATCTAGCTTCAAATTTATCAAGATTTCCAGATTTCAAGACAAAACATTTGCATCCAAAAACTCGAAAGTGAGAAGCAGAAGGTCTATGTCCAAACCGAAGCTCATATGGAGTCTTACCCAATTTTGATCTCAAAAACACACGGTTTGAAACATAACAAGCGATTGAAATAGCTTCAGCCCAAAAATTTCTAGGAGAGAGATGTTCATCTAACATGGTTCTAGCCATCTCAACTAACGCTCTGTTTTTCTTTCGACTACACCATTTTGTTGAGGCACTCTAGGAGATGAAAATTGATGATCAATTCCTTTTCAGCACAAAAGAGATCAAAGGAAGCATTTTTGAATTCAGTTCCATTATCACTTCTAATAGCTTTGAGAGCTCTGGATGGTCAACAGAAAGCCTAAGAACAAGACTTCTAAAATGACTAAAAGCCTCATCCTTAGATGCCATAAAATACACCCAAGAGTATCTAGAAAAATCATCAACAATCACAAGCACATACCGCTTTGCCTCCAAAGGATTGAACTCGAGATGGTCCAAGCGTATCAAGATGTAGAAGCTGTCTGGAGGCGTTTGTCATCATCATGGTAAGAGGTGGATGTGAACCTGCAATCATCTTACCATGTCTACAAGAAGAACATACTAGATTGCTATCACCCTTAAGCTTAGGCAGGCCACGTATAAGATCTAAACCACTTACACGAGTAAGATGATCAAAACCAACATGACCAAGTCTACGATGCCAAAAGAATAAATCTTTAGAAACATTGGCAATTAGACACCTATGCTTAGATGAAGCTGATAGGAAGCAAAATGCACGCTCTCGATGTCATCGCACTGAGCCAAGTGAAGCTTGCGCTCAATCTCCTTGAGCCAGTCGTCCGCCTCTAGCGGGTCTCCGGACCCAGCAAAGGTCGGGGGTCGCGTCCTCATGAACTCCCCAAACTTCGATGGGGGCGGTTGAACTTGAGCCGGTGCTGCCGCGGCTTGCTGTTGGTTCAGGACGTTCTGAGCTAACGCCTGAAGGAGTTGAATCTGCATCGCCATCATCTGCTCCAGATTAGGTGGCTGAGCTGGGGGTGGGGGCGGCGGATCAAACTGAGCTGCCGGTTGCTGAACGTGTTCTGCTCCCAGCTGCTGAGGTGGCTCCACAAACGCTTCTTCCTGAAAGTGCACCTGTCCTCGGGCACGTCCACGGCCTCTGCCACGGCCTGCTGGCCTTCCACGGCCGCGACCACGACCCGGGTTCTCCATCTGCACAAGGCGGTCAAGCAATAGGAAAGAGGGAAAAGCATAGGTAAGCAACAGGGGATTAAACCACATCCTCCACAACCAGAGCACAACCACAAAAGCACACAACAGAAGGGAAAACCAACTGAACTTCCATTAAAACAAAATAGTTTGGAGGTGGCTGTATCACAACTACCAAAGGGCACGATACAATCCAACCATACTTATTCATCGTTCTAATCGAAAGCAAAACAAAGTGAAGGTCCTTCAGGCTAGACAATTAGTCACTCTCGTCACTCGCAGCGCCACGCGGGGACGGATCCTCCTCCTCCTCGCTCCTGCTGCGGGAAGGCGTAGCAGCTGCCGAAGGTCCTGCTCCTCCGGAAGCGGTCAAGAACCCCAACGGCGACTGGGGACGGACTGACTTGCGCGCCTGGCAACGAAGCCTCAGACCCTGATGACGCTTGGCGGGCGGAGCATCCATCGGTATGTCGCGGATCGGCGGGTACTCTGGAACCGGGGCTGGTGGCGGTGGCGGGGCGTCCTGCCTCTCCTTCTCGAGCTGACGGATCCTCTCCCTCGCGGCCGTCAGGTCCCGACGCTGCCTCTGCATCTCGTCGGTCAACCGCACGTAGGCGTCGTCCAGAGCCTGGATGAGTGACCCCTGGTGCACCACGGTCGGGTCAGCCTCCTGATCCAAACTCCGAAACAGGCTGTACATCCCCCCGAACTGGAAACGGGGAAACAAGCGGTACGGGGTGTCCTCCAAGCGATCGCGGTAGCTATGCCCCAACATGAGGATAGCCTTTCTGGCCGCGTCCTGCAAAGCGTACGCCAGAATCGACCGCTCGGCCGTAAAGTAGAAGGGTCGGTCCTCCTCGCGAACCCTGCTCCTCGCGAAGACCAGCAGGCGGACCTGCCACAAGTCCTGGCTAAGACCAGTAATAAACTGGTACCGATACTCAGGACGATGGGGAAACCCCAACTCCTGCAGCATCAGCGATAGCTCCTGGCAGAAGCCTCCAGTCTGAGCGGCAAAGGTGGTGGTAACCGGCATCTACAAATTTTGAAACCAAGGTGGGATTAGTAACAAATTTTAACAAAGGACAAAACAAGAGTAAGACACTAAGACAGGAGAGATAGAAGCAAAGGAACTTAAATTTTTGTAAATACATTTTTATAAAAATATAAGTCCTTAAGGCTTTGCCATGCTAACTAGGTCACGTCCTACGGTCGTCTGTGCTCGATACCACATTGTGAGACCCCGGATCGGCTATCCGAAATCTCCTGTGCATTTCCGTACTAGTCCTAGATCAGTAGCTAGTACACACAGTCACAGTGATACTTCATTGCCGAACATAACGAAACTCGTATTATAAATATTCAAGTACGGGCCACATGGCCACTTATTACAATACTCGGTCTAAAGACCGGAAACAAAGCAGCGGAAACAAAAGCGAAACGGGCAGACGCCAAAACGCCACAGACGACGACTAGGAACGCGACTAGTCCTCCTGGCAGCCTTCCTTGTACTCCTCCGCGTAGAACTCGCCCTCCTCAGTCGCATCTTGATAATTTTCTGATGATGACATGTTGGTGTAGCACGTGAGTACAAACGTACTCCGCAAGTATGGGAAAGTATGCTTATGTGGGCTTTCCAAAGGAAGCTTAGTAGGGTTCATTTGCATAAAGCCAAATTTTATTAAACCATACTTAGGTAATAACATTTCACAAAGCAACTTTTCGCAATTCTTGTTAATCATTGAATTATGTAATATTGTAGTGAGGTTCTATCCACCATCACCGATGTAAAAGGCTCTATCCGCCAGATTTTAAAGAATCAGGGTTAATCATGTGACTCCACCCGTCAAATACAAACACAGGTTCTTTCCACCTGGTTGGCTCTATCCGCCAAATTACATCCGAGAGTTCTAACCACTCCCGAACCCCAAAACAAAACACTTTTCAGTTTTCGAAACCAAAACCAAAATCTACCAATATGAAAGCATTCCTTGCTTTGCCTTTGACCGTAGGCACGGCTATTCGAATAGTTTTAACTCTGCAGAGGTGTACAACTTTACCCACAAGACACGATCATCTCTTAATGCCAAGCTATTAGCACACTTCCTTTAGTGTGCCGGCAGAGAGATCGTGACAAGGCCGTTACAATGTTTCTACCTAGCTAGACCCACCCGCTGAGGTTTCACCGCTGTTAGGGTTCTCTCCACCCAAGATGAAGCCCTCTTGCGCCGTGTGAGGAAAACAACAACAACAACAACAAGGCCTCCTTCCGGCTCTCACACAACAACCGAGTGGTGAGTCTAAACTAGGCTTCTACAAATTAGTGGGCCAGGTCGTACCATTATAGACATGTGGTAGTACGGTATTGCTTAAAATGGCAATCATAAGCGTCGGTCCTTATATGACTTGGGGCGGTACTTGCACAATAGGATCAAGACTCGATCCGCTCCCACCCGACATTCCATGCCGCCCCAGTCGAAATTATTTTCCCTTTTCTTTTTATTTTAGAAAAACAATACTATAATCATAGTAATAACCTTCAAATCACATTTGATAACATTCTTTTTGAATAATCCCACCCATGGGTTGTTTTCATCGGAAACGATCCTAAGCAAATCTACCGAACTAGATCACAAAGGATACCGTATAAGCATAAGTACGGTATAAACAATGTTCTAGGGTTACAAGTAACATGGATATCAATCTCAAAGGAGGAATATTGCAAATGGGAGTAACTAAATACTTATACTTGAAATATGATAAAAGATAGCATGCAATTGTATAAGACATTTAAAACAAGTTCAAAATCTTGGGATCAAGATGCATCAAAGAGACTTGCCTTCGTTCGCGGAAAGGTCGGCGAACGTGTGAAGTCCGGCGGCGGCGTCAGCGGTCGCGTCAGCGGTCGTGTCTACGCGCAAAACGGGGCAATAAATAAATACCAGAAAATAAAAAAAAAATCTAAAAATTACAAAATTAGTACTGGCAGGTAGACCTTGATTTTAGATGAATTTAGAAATTTGAATGGGATCAAACGGAGTTCGGACGAGAAAGTTATGAGCTTCCGAAGTTTGAATTTCGAATAAATCGGAAAACCGGGAATATTCCCGGAATATCCCGTTTTGACCGAGTCAATCGTTTGACTGTGCTTTGACCGGACTTTGACTGGCCAAGAGAGTATGACATGAGGGGCCCATGTGTCATAGAGAGAGGGAGAAGGCTTCCTCAAGAAGCTTCTCTGATTCCCATGCATGAGAGAGAAAAAGAAAAAGAGAGAGAGAGAGAGAGTTCACAGGAGAGAGAGAGGGGGCGCCGGTGGGGGCTCCGGCGGCGGGGCGGCGAGGTCGCCGGCGGGGTGGCGGCGCCGGCGACGGCGGGGCGGCGGCGGCGAGGTCGCCGCTGGCGGCGGGCGGGTGGCGCCGGCCGGCGACGCGGCTGGGCAGGCGAGCTTCGGCGGCGCGAAGGCGCGGCGCGGCGCAAGGCGGACCGGCGTGGCGGCGGGCGGCGGGCGGGCGAAGCGGCGGCGCAGGCCGGCCGGCGAGCCGGCGGCGGCGGGCTGCACACGGGCAAGGCCCCATGCCCAGGGAGCTCACTCCATGGCCATGTACAGAGAACACAACCAAAACAAAAAGAACCCCTACACCTCCAAAAACTTGATTTTTCTCTCATTTTTGCATGGAATTGATCCAAACAAAAGCCTAGACTCACTAGATAACATCCTTAGCTACATCTAGGAGGAAGGGATTGAACCAAAACTCACCGGAGTTGATGAATTCGACGACGAACGGAGTTTCGGCCGGATTGAGAAAAACGCGAAATTCGTCGCCACTGATTGATGCAACCTACAACCAATTATTGGATGAGCTCCTAGACTTCCTCACGGTCATAAGGAACTAAGAACCAAGAAGAATGGCTCACCGGAGAAGAAGAACCAACGACGAACGCGAAGAACACCGAAAAAGTGACCCGTGCTCGGTTTTCTTGAGCTAGAGATTGAATGGAGGGGAGCTGCCAAAGGAGGATCATATCACCGGGAAGAGGGCTTTTATACGGTGAGATTGGAAGTGGTGGCGCGGCGTTTGGACGAGAAACGGCCGAGTTATGAGCAATTAAAGCCATGAGGGCCGTTTTCGGTTTTTGGGCGCCCGTGCGAATTCCGGCGAGGGGTGGTGGGGAATGCGAAGAGGACGACGCTACGGATTCAACGGAACCGACGGCTTGTCGTTTGGTGTTGCGTGGAGGAAGTTATGAGCAATTAAAGAAGAGGTAGCCATTGATGGAGCTTGGAGCTTCCTCTCCCACCATGCATGGCTAGAGGTTGAAGATGACACTATTCATGTGCCACGTGTCACTCCCTCATTGGTCCTCTTTTACGCAAACGTTCCGCCCTAGAGAAAAATTAGGAAAAATGGCCTAAAAATTCCAGAAAAATTCCTAGAGCCATTTTAGAATATTTGAAACTCAATGGAATTGGTTTGGTTGAATTTGGACGAAATTTGTGGAATTTAATATTCCGGAGCGAATTGCGGGCATTTAACAAAAGCCGCGCGAGATAAAATAGGAACGGAGGTCCAAAAATTCGGGGATAAATTCCTAAAATCATTTAGGAATATTTGGAACATTTTAGAAGTGGTTTGGAGATTTTTGGAGCATTTCTGGACTCGGGTGAATTTTCGGGTACCGGCGGGACTGGAAAATCCGATTTTTCGACCGGAAGGGAATTGAATCGCGATTTTGGGTTGGATTGGATGCCAGGTTAATATAAACACCAATGAAACTCCAACTTTTGAATTACTTTATTTAAATTAGGTTTTTCTTCCAGAAGGCGAAAATGAGGATGTTACAGCAAGGATGCCACCGGTTGTACTTCTAGCTCCGGATCGACCTAGTGTGATCTGTATGTATCTTACATTTGAGACTCTTAGAACTATTTGTTTTGGCTTAGGTTTTTTGGCTTTTGGCTTAAAGCTAGCTTTTTAGTTTAATGGGCTCTTAAGCCATTTACTTTTAAGCCAAGATATGTTGTTTGGTATTTTGGTTTATTGACGGGTTGGATGGTGTAGCTTATTGATGAAAAATCTAAAATACCCTAAATGAGATGGGGGAGAGATTCTCAATTTATATATGATGGCATTTGGTGGGTAATTTTGGAGATTTTGAGTGGCAAAGGGTTATTTCATCCCAAAAAAGTCCAAAAAAGCACCTCTTGCCTGGCTTTTGGCTTATAGTTATACAGGGGCTTTTGGCTTTTTTAAAGTCCGGCTGAAAAGCCAATCGTTTGTTTTGGCTTAGACTTTTTGGCTTTTAAGCCGGTAAAAAAACCCGAAACAAACAGGACCTTAATATTGCCATTCTATGTGAACTCTTGTTATGTTAGACCGAGACCGTGCGAACTTCAGACCAATCATGTGGTATTGTAGTACTGTGCTGCCCTTGTGACTTGTTGCTCTTAGATTCAGCTCGTTATCATAACTGCTTTGCTTGGTTGTTCTGGGTGGTTCTGCTTGTGTTTGGTTGTAAACATGTCAATTTGGGTAGCATGGTTGATGGTTTCCTACGTCCGATGACTGATGCGTTTCTTTTCCTTTTCTGTTTCCCTTTTTTCTCCGGAGAGAATGGGATAATCGGCTAATGATGCATCTTAGGATTCCAGCAACATAGAGGTCTGGATCAAATCCTAATAAATTCACAAATAACGCACCTAACACATGGTTAGTACTAGGGGGAGTTGAACTAGGCAACTCAAGTGAGCCAATGGTTGGCGGCTGATGCATTCCTATATGGCGTGGTTTGTTGGGTGGTTGGACCCGTAGCCTGGCCCATCAGATGCACCCTTGCATGCTGGCCGATGGGATGCAAAGATTCTCTCTTGGTCAGGCCCAAGAAAAACGTAGATGGATTACGATTTGGTTAGTGCATAGTAAGGGTGATTTGTGTACATTAAGGCGGATTAAGTGTTAATAAGGTCAAATAAGGGCTATTATAGTACATTAAGACAAATTAAAAGCTTTTTCTACCTCTAACTAATAACTGATGTATCATGTATTCCTAGCCATCAAACAAAACATCTCAACCAGGGTCGTTCCTGGGCTAGGCAATACGGGCGACCGCCAAGGGCCTCCCAGCCCATGTATGCACCTATACATATAGCTTGTTTACTCCTTGTTAGATGGGCCACTGCAATTCGGCAACTCTTCAATGCATCATCCTATTCTACGAGGAAGTATATGTTGAAAGTAGACGTACGGTGAAATTATAAAAGTAGGTAAAAGAGATGCTGGATCGAACCTGAATAGTCGGTGAAATCCTATCTCCTCCACTTAAACATGCTTATGTAAAACGCGCTTAAGTAGAGAAGATAAGATTTCAGCTAAATCTAGACCATTCAAATTCGATTCACCACCTATATTTATCTATTTTCGTGATTTTACCGTATGCCTACTTTCAACACCTAACCAAACGTCCACTCCTGCGCCTCGTTCATTAATTTCTACCTGCAGCTTGTGGTCTGATTCATCCCATCACGCACCAATGCACTGAATGTACTCCCAGTTCCGGCGATCTTTCAGTCGAGTACGGAGTAGCAAGTTGCAGGATGTTCTTCGCTGAGAGCATGTATAATACATATATAGCTATCAAAGTTGTTACATCATCTGTTTGCTGATATGGATAAAAAAAGAGAAAAAGGAAAAAAAAATTGTCTGTACATTTGTAGTCGATTGTAGTAAAGAAACCAAGATAGTTATGTGTAGAGATAAATTGTCTATAAAGAAAATATTTATCTGTATTATTGTATAATTATCTTTAAGATTATCTATAGATAACATAGCAACTTGCTATAAAAAAAAAAGAAGAAGAGCAACTCGTACCTATAGAGAAAAAAAGTGCATACGTACGTGTCGATCTTTCACGCGGTGATAGAGATTGCACGGCAATGGATGGACGGCAGTATCATCGGTTCGGCGTGGAGAGACCGACGGCTCGAGCCGAGCGAAGAAGAGCCGTGTGCGTACATGCTACTGCTACCTCCGGAAATGCTTCCCACCTACTCGAGATCCGGAAATCTCAAGCCAGCAGCCTCTCTTTGCTCGTGTCGTGTTATTACGTATCGACGAGCTGAGCGGCGGTCGAGCACGCAGCGGATCCCGGCGCCGAATGCTCACCAGCACGAAAATCACCCCTCCTCCGATGGTATTAAGTTTCATCAATCAGTTAAAAATTAAATAAAATTTAAAATAAAAAAAAATTAAACTCAACGGTAAAACAACAGCGAAATAATTCGAAATCCGATCGATTTTACCGATTTTCGACCAATTTACATCGAAAATCAGCACATTCAGCGAAGATTGGGGAAAAAAATTCTCAAACTATTGTAACACCCCGGCATCTAGTATGCCTGAATGTTACCAAATATAGACTAAACCACATCTAAATACCACAAATAAAGATAAATTACAGCAAATGAGTAAATACTAAAACCGAAAATTTCGGCAGCATCTCCTTTGTTTTTCCATGAATTGGAGCAACAACAAAATGATCACAGGATAAAACATAAAGAATGACATCTAAATCATCAATAACGAGGGTTCTAGCAACAGTACAAGGTTAGAATAATGAGTTCAACCATCTCATGAGCCAAACGAAGTAAATAAGGAATCCAAGCACACAATTTAACCATGCACCAAGTTTCATGGCACTATTCTTATTATCATGACCCAAACGAATAAATTGTCTATAAGTGTGGAGCTATGTGTAGATGTGTAGCTAATACCCTTTCCCGCATAACGGTTTCATGGTACCTAAAAACAACATAAAACACAAGAGTGAGTTCATCACTCAGCAAGTATATCGCAATGGATCATAAAGAACAAATCAATGCCAACATCAATACATACCATACTTAACATCATGATCGAATCATAATTTCATATACAACGTCATGACCATGTCTCAATCTCATTGTACACATTTCATTATCACCGTCATGTATGCAATGCAATGCAATGCACATGTCTCCTCGAAGCAAATACCGGTATTGCTGAGTAGGCGTGCACCCTCTTTCCCCTTCCATCCCGTAGATGGAGGGTGCCTACTCCTCGCTTCCACTCACCACGTGGGTAGAATCACGAGGTAGGTCTTACATCCATGGCGCTCCGGATTAGTCATAACTTTTTTACCGACCTTACCGGACTAGTTATAACGTTCTCACCGATCGAGCTAGTTTTCATACCATGTATGCAACATATGCCATAAACATAAACAATTAACCATTGCATAGCACCATAAAAGATCATTTTCACCATAACATGGGCAAGCACTAACCATGGCAAGGTAGCATATCATGAAAACAATTTGCATCTAGTCAAGTCTAATGACATTCAACACGATACCCATTCCAATACACTTACCTTAACCGCGGGCGACGGATTAGCGAGAGGATGAGGGCACTCCTGGGGTCACACCACCTGCACATAAGTACCACATACTCAAAACGTGCCCACAAAACAGTACACACTCGCTCATCTACCCCGATTACGCAAACTAATCGCGAAAACGAAAAACAGAGAATCTGTCCCCCGGGACAGCAGACTTCAATCTAGCATAACTTAAGTTCTAGGTCTCCAAATAGAGTAAACGAGTAGATCATCGCGAAGCTTAGGAAATTTCCTAGCTTTCTCTAAGTATTGGGAAAAGCTAATTCGGCCTCTAAAATTGTTTAATCTGCAAAACATTACGTTCTGTCCCAATTACGTCACAGATTTGAACACGTTTGGTAAAATGATCATAACTGTCAAACGGTTGGGCGGAATTGGACGTTCTTGGTGTCCAATTAAAGGTATTGAAGTTATCTACAACTTCTTCAACAGGCAGACGACCAAATTCCAAATCTAAAATTGCGAAAACTCGAACCCTAGGTCGTGTGCCCAATCTGCCCGAAACAGAGAACTATGCAATCTCTAGTTTTCATCCAATCTACCCAATCACAGCACCTCCTTTTGATCTAAAAGCATCAAATCAACCTCTAGATCAGCACCTAAACCAACCCCAAGGGTCACCCATACCATACCTTTGCCCAACGAACGCTGAATCCTCTCCTCCCGATTTCCCCGATAGTCTTCCTCGCGTCGGAACCGCCGGATCTCCTCGTCGCGGGGCTTCCCGATGGAGAGATAAACGGGATGGCGAGGTAGGGATCTCCTCTAGGAAGCAAGGGGGGTGGAGAGGGGAGGGGAGAGGTGGTGGCGCAAGGAGGAAGGAGATGGGGGGCGCACAAGGAGGTGGAGAGTGGGAGGGGCGGTTAGGGTTAGATGGGGGCGCACAAGGGCAGGGGGAGGGCGCCCCAAGGGCAGAATTTCAGGTCTCCCCCTTCCACACGGGCCCAAATCCCCTCCCACTAAAGCCCACGACTCAATCCCTTGGGCCCAAACTCCCCCGGAGAGGCCTAGACTCCCGAAAACAGCTCGAAAACGTGATTAAACCTCATACCGTATAGTTTTATTCTCTAATTTCACATTTTATAATGTCACACCATTCCGTAGTGTCACAACTATCCATTTTTTTCAAATTTCTTAAATTTACTGATTTTCATGACAGACGTCGAAAGGCTATTAATACTAATTTTAAAGAACTTTTTCTAAACTTTAAAAAAATTTAAATTTAAATTTAAATTAGAACGATTTATCAGCCGTTTGTTCTCGAACCAAAGGGAATGCTCACCAGCACACAGCGTCTGGTAGCCGCGTGCCAAACGCCCGAACCAATTAAAAAAAAACATGAGCGCGCGCTTGCTTGCATACGATGCTTAATTGATCAACATGCCTGCTATAATTGATCTGGATGTGACGTGTTGGAGCTACGCGCGGCTAGAGCGGGAAAAAAAAACCTCATTAAGCTTCGAATCAAAAAATTTTAATTATAGTTTATAACATATTTAAAATTAAAATAAGTCTAATTCAAATGAAAAAAATTAATGGATCTCAGGCTCTTAGCTTGATAGTGGCTCGTTAATTCGAATTTAAAATAATTAACCACTTAAATAGTAAATAAAATTATTTTATGTTGACTTATATCAATTTTAAAAGAAGATTGATATTAGCTTATTAAGCTCAATAGCACTGGCGGAGCCAGCGGTTGGCACAGTTGGGCCATGGTCCAACCAATGCCCCACGGCCTATTGTAATCCCCGGTCCACTGTATCTTTCCTAGAAACTCGAAGAGACGAAGATAGAAAGTGAAATGATGATTGTGTGTGGTTATTATATTCATTGTTCTGCACATCAACAACAACTAGCTCTTGTTGATGTTGCCAAGGAAAATGATGACTGTGCGTGATTTTTTGATCAAGTATCTCTCTTGCTAAGTATTGTTGGAGTTTCTTGTAAACGTCATGACATGCTTCGAAATGTTAGACTTCAACACGTCTTGGAAGCAATTAAATGTGGTGAGCTAGAATCTAGAAGTGGATTAAATCAATAGATGGGGTTAGCTAGGCCCGGTGATACTCGATGGGGTTCTGATTATAAAACTGTTGCCAACCTTATTGCCATGTATCCTATGATCCGTGACGTACTCATAAGTCTTGGCGAAGATACTACACAAAGGGGTGATTGGCCGAAAATTCATACCATGGTTGGAGCATTTGAGTCATTTGACTTTATTTTTAGTGCACACTTGATGTTTATCATTCTTGGATACACAAAATGATCTATCTAAGTGCTTACAAAGAAAGAACAAGATATTTTTAATGAAGTATCACTTGTTAGTTTGGCAAAGAGTAGAATGCAACAATTGAAGTCTGTTGGTGGGTTGAATTCCTTCAAAGGGTCAGTTTGTTTTGCAATAAATATGGTGTCAAAGTTCCTACAATGGATGGATTATGTGCTTTATGGAAGATCAACGCGGTTTGCTCGAAACCAAACAAATAATGATCACTTTAAAAGAGAAGTGTATGATGAGGTTAATATGAAGTTGCTTTCTTGTATCTCGGCTTTGAATCCCGCCGACTCATTTGCTTCTTTTGATGCACACAAGGTACGTAAACTTACTGAGTTTTACCCCAATGATATTTCAAGCATCGACTTGTTACGACTTGAAATGCAACTTAACTATATTGATGACATGAGAAAAGAGAACACCTTCAAAGACTTAAAAAATCCAGTTGAACTCTGAGTTAAGCTTGTTGAAACAAAGAGGCATAATATTCATAATTTGGTGTACTTGCTTATTAAATTGGTATTGCTTCTACCGGTGGCGACGGCAAATGTTGAAAGGGCATTTTCTGCAATGAAGTTTGTCAAGAATAAGTTGAGAAATAGAATGGATGATAGTCTTTTGAATGATTGTCTAGTCACCTTCATTGATCGAGATATGTTCTCCAAAATCGATGAAGATGATATAATCGAGACTTTCATGGCTATTAGGTGTAAGCCCGACAAGAAGTAGTAGTATGATAATATTCTCTGAACTGTTATAAAATCTTATTATTATATTTGTATTGTGCTTTTGATACATTATGTATTTATTTGTTACCCTGTTAGATGATTTGTGTTGTGGAACTGGGCATTTGTAGTAGCAACTAGGCAGCTTGTAAAAGGCTAAACGCTGTATGTTAAGATCAATCAAAGTAAAAGTTAAGTAGATTTGAGCTGTTGATGTCTTATTTTGTTGTGGTTATGGCTTGAGTAAGCTTAATTTTGAACTATTTTATCCAAATTATGCTCCCAAATTGTTCAACATAAAGGCCTGCAAACTGCTTTCTCGGAACGTAATCTGAGTTCCTACGGTGCTGCGACTGACAATCTCAAAATTGATCAAGCAACAAGTTTATTAAGTGTTCAGAGGTTGATGAGGCTGCAAAGCGAATGATGGGCTGATTGTGTACGTCACCCATGGAGCATACCCTAACAGCATCCATGGTGACATGGTTTCCATTTCAAAAACATCAGGTCACTAATACTACAATTGACTAAGCTTGAAATGTTACATCTTGGATTCATGTGGGCAGTAGTTTCAGTTTTCGTTCATCAGGCAGCCTGTAGTTCTGCTATGTGGGCATTTATTACAAGGATAGCACTGGTTGCCGTCCATGCTTTGACTAACAGATGCATCAACTCACTATTTCAACAATTGAATCACCCTAATCTGACAAATTTTCGCTAGCTCAATATACAAACCACCCAATAATCTGGGGATTTCAGACAAAAAAAAATAGCTAATGACGATGATGGCGTCATGCCACGCCTATCCCCATCAGCTAATCTAACCTCAACGGAAGAATCATTCCGTCCATCAGCTGCTTGACTGCTTTCAGTTTCAGAAGGTTGCGTGATTTGTGTCGCTGTAGTTTCATCATCATCGTCAGAAGCTTCTCCGGACTCTTATCCACTGCAGCGATGCAAGTCATGCAACCTTCTGAAACTGAAAGCAGTTAAACAACTGATCTGCTAGAACTTCATCATCGTCAGGAAAGGCCTTCTCGGCTTCTTCATCGGATGCTTCTCTGGACTTTCTTTTCTTGCGAGCAGAACTGTCCTGATCTATGGATACTTCTTCACCATCACCAGAGGCAGCGTGAGATTGACTTGCACATACGCCATTTTCAATGTTGGCTTCCTGAACATCAGATTTTCTGGGCTCACTGGTCGATTGACAATTCTTGAAAGCTGATGTATTTGGAGAACTACCATTGGTGGTGCTAAACAACACATTTAACTGTGTTCTAACAGAAACTGCCAAAGCAATTGCATGGTCACTGATCACAGAGTCGCTGGGTGGGCAATGAACAACATTTGCCAGTGCCTGGTGATAGCGAAATAGCGCCAAGGATGGCGGTGCCAATCCCCTGTCGCGGCAGGCCTTAGTAGACTTAATTGCATGTTTGCAAAGGTTTCCCTTCCTTGACCAGCTACAATCACACAATGCAAGCTCAGAACCTGGGTTCAATATGGCGTGCGACTTCTCCTTATTTTTCTGGCAGACCACTCTAGCACAATTGCCTTCGATAACAACATCAGAATCTGGAATTTGCAATCCCTGGCACCAATGGTTTGGGCCACTATTCCACTCACTCCTCCAGTAACGAGAAAAATTGTCCTTTTCAGAAAATTCATCCAACCAGTAGTAAGAATGGACCTTTGTACCCAACTTATGAACCAGCCAATCTGCACGCTGGTAAATGCTTTCATCTACCTCATTCAATATCCGGAGTTTTAGCAGGTGATGGTAACTCTCGATTGCTGAAGCTACCTCAGCAGTAGCCAATGGGGTGACCTTTAAGATAGTTGTCCATTCCCCTGGAAGATATTGAGCAGTCAGCAGTAGCAGACAAAATATTCAATAAGAAAACTCATCAAACAAGTAAAGTAAAATCCAGAGATGGCAAGTAAAACAAGATACAGAAAAGGGATATGGACCAACCAAGTCTTGGATACCCATAAAGCTTTGAAGTAGTCCAGAAAAACAGAGCAATCAACAAAATCTTCCAGAAACGCTTCAAATAACTCCATATCACCATTTCCTCTGCAGATACTGGATATTACCTCCCCAAGTCGTTTAGCCATCATTGCACGATTCTCAATATTTGAACACTTATTCACTAAATTTTTATGCCAAGCATGCCGGATACGCCATAAGCTAATCAACACCGGGCACTGGAAAACTTCCCTGTTCAGCATGCTATATACTCAGGCAATGCAACCTCAGGAAAGAGCACACTACTAGAGAAGCATCAGTTACCTTATTGTGTGCACATCTGTTAAGGGATCATCAATAATAAAGCCACCTAATTGCCATGTTGGATCTTTTGTACGAACTTGATCATAAAGAGCACCCATCCATCTATATATTTCACCATGTGTAAAATTGGGAGTTATGATCCAAGCAACAGGAATTGCATTTTTCTGCTGGTCGAAAACAAGGATGCTATGCACAGGGTACTGCAAAATGGCAAATAACAATGCTACTATGAAATCAAGCAAACTTTAAACTAATATTAGAACAAAATGAACAAAAATGGTATTGGCAAACCTTTAACTTGTGTGTTCCAAACTTTGAATCGGAAGCCAGTAAACTGCGGTTGCCATACTGAATCATCTGCTGTAGCTGCCAATCTGTCTGAATGCCCAAGACAAAGGTACCCGTCTCAGAAAAATCTTCATAGAAAAATACGTAGTCCTGGTGATTTTCAACCCATATGTTAATACTAACAGCGTCGTCGTCGTCAAGTTCGTAAACAGAACGCCGTATTTTCCTTTCCAGCCTCCTAACATATCTGTGAGTAAGAAGATCATCTCGGTTTGATGGTCCTCCTTGCTTTTTGACCATTTCAGTATGTCTCTGCATTATGGTCTCCACAGGAATACCAACATAGAGCAAAGACACAACTTGAAGACGTAGTTCATCCGATATGTAAGGTGCAAACATTGCCTTCGTCCCTATAGACATCTTGTCCATGGGACCATGGCAGGGTGAACCTTTCTTATCTACATGCTTATCGTGGTTATATATCACAAGAGCCACAGATGGTTCAGCAATCAAACGCTTCACAATAAAATGGCAAACACAGCCCCTCTTTGTGTTAGGGCGACCAGCAGGAGTTTTCCTCTTTTCTGAGAAGGACCTGCTAGGCCGGACAGCACCACCCTTTCTATAATCGTCTGGGCCAAAAGAACACCAATACCTGCATCCAATGTCATCATCTTTGTTCAAATTCTAGCATCTCAAAACAAGGAACAGCTAAGTTTAAAATAACTAAAGAAAAGGTCCAAAACCAGCCAATCAAATGATGCATGATGCAGTATAAATGTCTAATAAAACCGCAATAACCTGATTATCCTTAGTGAAAAGGTAGCTCAATCGCAACAATAAGCATATTTTAGTTCACAAGATGAATAAACAGTCCAGGGTCATGTCCTAAAAAAACATTAGCTGTGCTTCCATTTACTTACAGAATATACTCGAGTATCCCATCAACTTTCGGTTTGCAGTTCATTGTTGGAGGACGCCTTCTCCGTGCCTCCACATGAAATCTTGTCGGACATTCTTTGTTGTTTGATTCTCCTCTGACAAAGTCATTCACCCTGGAATATGGAATGAGTGCAAGCCTGTCCATTGAGTCCCTCCAGCCCTCCACCCTAGACCACATGATATCTGCTGCTGAAAATTCTAATGTGGTTGGGTTCTGAACTGGAAGAGTCAAAATTTCATCCCACCTAGCCATCTGCATGCACAGGAGTCATCACAAATAAGGAACAAAAACAAAGTCAAATAGCTAATACTCCCTCCAGTCACAAATACATGTCGTTTTGGGATATGTGTAAGTCAAACTTTCAAAACTTTGGCTATCGATATCTTTTCAAATATTTAGGTTGGATTCATGAAAATTATACATATAGATTTGTCTTGAAAAGTATTTTCATAATATTATAATTTCATTGGGTGTTATAACTATATTACAATAGAAATTAGTGGTCAAATTTGTGTTTTGGGTACCGTGTCAATGTCCAAAATGACATGTATTTGTGATTGGAGGGAGTACATTGCGATGTCAAATCTAGTTTTTGAATTGATACATGGATGAGGAATGTTCTGGTCCATGCAAAGAGGACCACATAGACCAAGACTAAGAGAGCCATGTATGTTACAGAGAAATGTGTCCATGGTTGTTATGGCGTCCTTGAAAGGACGCCTAATCGACGCCTTAGCGTCGTGGCGGTCCGGAGCGGACGCCACGGCGGACGCCTTGCCGAGGTCGCGTATGGCGTCCGAGGCGTCGCCGTGGCGTCGCCGAGGCGTCCGTGGCGTCCGAGGCGCCGCTGGCGCTCGTGGCGCCGCCATAGACCTAACTCCTAGCCCACAAAATAGAGAAAAGAAGAGGTAAGTTGGGACCTCCATGCAGACTTGAGGAGAAGGGACTAACTCCGGCGCCGACTCTCCAAACCTCGGCCGTGGCGCCGACCTCCGGCCAGGCGCTGCCGTGCCGCTCCTCCGGCGCCGCCAGCTCTCCCGTCCGCCTGGCGCTGCGTGCCGCTCTGCTCGACCTCACTCCGGCCGCTGCTCGACCTCCGGCCGTCAGCGAGAGCAGACGACCTCCGCCGTGTAGCCGAGCCCGACTCTCCTCCTCTGCTCCAAATAAGACCGAAAGCGGTCGATCTCTCTTGTGTCGAGCTCCAAAGACACCGAGCTTTGCTCTCCAGTCGAGCTCCAAGTCGATCTCCTTCTCCTCTGCTCTTTTAACTCTCTCAGACTCTCAGTGCCTCTGCTCTTTTAACTCTCCAGGCCGATCTCCAGGCTGATTGCTCAACTCTCTGCTCTCAGGTGGACATGGCAGACGAGCAGCACGCAACCACCGAAACGAACTCCTCTCGGGTAGATGCATATGACCCATTGACAGATCCAAAACGAAGGCCAAAAAGCAACGATCCGAGTTGGAAGTATGGGTATTGGGACGAGATTGGCAACCGGGATGTTGTGCGATGCTCTTTATGTCAAAGGAGGATAACAGGGGGATTAAGAGATACAAAGAGCATCTTGCGGGAGGATTTGGTGATGTGCAAAAATGTCTAAAAAGGCGCCTTACATATATGTCTAAAAAGGCGCCTCGCCTCGCGCCTTAACCTTTTAAAAGGTAAAAAGGTCCTGGCACGCCGCGGACGCCTTACCGCCGTGACAACCATGAATGTGTCAAGTTCTAGTCATGATTTAAAAATTATTTTTGCTTGCATGGAACAAGAGCGTAGCTGCAGTCCCAATACAGGTGATTCATGCCCCTTAAGCCATAGGAAACTTCGCAAATTAAGTTTAGTTGTGTTTGTATGCTTAGACATGACCAATGATCAACTGTAGCTTGTCCATTTTCTTCTTTCCTACTTATCGATTTTTTTCCCCTTCAAACACAGCAATCTGAATCAAGAATCAGTCTACCAAAAGTTTACAAAATCCATGACGGGAACAATTCAACGTGATGCCATTTCCCTTCAGCACAGCCCTTCCCCATTGAATCTTCAGCTTTGAAGACAAAATTCGGAGCCCTCCAAAACTGTCTGGAGCTTAGCCATCACTTTTTCTTTGTTCCCCAAACTAGTGTGAAACTGGAATTAAACACTAAGTGGGGCAATTGGTGGTGGCGGGTAAGCTAGCGATAACCGCTTTTCTAGAATCTTGCAAGGGAATTGTTTGTTCCTAGTCCCACTGGAATATTCAACTCAAAACTACCGACCTTTTTTTTTTATCTTGTCGGAAACTATAATAGGTTGCAAGAACTACAATGATGGAACAATAGAACACAACACATCTGTACTGACCTTTTCTTGGACCGCTAAGGGATTTGCCGCGCCGCCGCCACCTTGTCACGACTGGGCCAGGCCCACATGTAAGAGGGAAGGAGAGACTATTAGAGAGGGGAGTGCTGATTGTATCGGGGAGAAAATTATGGAATAGAAACTTACTTTCACCTTTGCTGTCTTCTTCCTTCCTCCTGTCTTTCTTCTTCTTCTTGGTCTGCAAGTTCCAATCCAGTTCGGTTCCACGATCTCACGCCTCGGATTCCTCCGTTGGCCAAGGGACATTACAATATGGTATCAGAGCTAGTCTCCGCCCCGCCTTCCACTCCCTCGCGCTTCCATTCTCCACTGCCAGCCGCCACCTCCGCGCCGCCATCTACGCCGCTTCCTCGCCCTCCTCCTCTGGCGCAAGAATCGGCCGACGACGCGGTCACCCTCGCTGCGGTACTCGCCCTCGCCGCCGCCGACCTCTGCGCCATCGGCGTTTCCGCTCGCAAGACCGCCACGATCCGGATCTCACGCCGCTGCCTTCGATCTCCTTCGCCGACCTCCTTCGCTCGGTTCTTCCACCGCCGTGGGCTCTATCTGCGTCATCTCCGCCTCGGCTACCTCCGGCGCTTCACACCTCCCCGATGGCGCCGCCGCCGGATCCGGCCGCGCTGCTCAAGACCTCCTCCTCGAGTTGCGACTCGATCTTGTCACCGACAGAGAGGAGAAGCTAGCCTACATCCAAGGGAAGCTCGAACTCCTTTGCGCTTCGGTTGGACTCCTTTGATACCACTCACGACAACCGATGAGGCGGACCGAGAGTTTCGCGAAGGAGGCAGAGCAAAGATGCGATGAATCAACAACTTTTCGCCAAACGGCTTGAAGCAACGGCTCACGCTGTGGCGCCTCACCCCAGGGAGGATCTGGGAATCTCGCTTCTCCATCGAGCTTGTATTTCCTCACCTGGTAATTTTTCACAGTGGTCATTTGAGGCAAAAACTACTGAGAAGAACTCAAAGAGTGGAGAAATACACTAGAGAATGTTGTGGGGCAAAATCCAATAGTCAGCACTAATATAACAGAATTTGAAGATATGTCAGATGTTCAGTTGTGTGTTGAGAATTCTTGCCAAGAAAATTCGGTGTGCTCTTTAGTTGGTCATCTGAATGATTTTGCTGTTACTAAAGTATCTGGCATTCTCAACTCCATTGCTAAAGACAATTGTAGTGAAGGCATTTCAGTGAAGGGCATTGTTGAGCCATCACGTCTACCACTGACAACAAGCAAAGAGGATGTTAACCAATACAGGGATCAGTGTGGCTCCAAAATGTTGAAGCCGTCATCTCTTAATATTGAAGCAAAGAAGGAAGGAAAGTCTAGCAGCGAATGTTTGGATTTTAAGAGCCTAACACGACTTCCAAAGATGGATGGATTTGCCTTGCCACCATTCAAGTCAACTTGCATCTGCAGGGATAAGGACAGGGGTAAACACCAAGAAGATGTGCCATGTGATCATCAGTGCAAAGAAAATGCAGCTGCTGACCGCAATCTAGAAGAAGAGGATATGTCCCTGAATATATGGTCTGCAACTAGGCCATGGGATCCTGGTGTGTTTAGGCTCACTTCCTTAACCAAGATAGAGATACTATTTGGTGGAGTGATTGACACAGAGAACAAGCATATCAGGCGTTTCAATGTGGAGGATGCCGCTGCAATGCATATTGTGATTTGCACCATGAGCAAAAGGCCATGGGATCCCGGTGGTATCAAAAATGACAATATGATGGTTTCGTTTGTACCAGAATCATCCAAATTTGCTTGTTGGTTTCTTGACAAAGACTTGAAACCTGCAGAAGACTTGTCGTCAAAGAGCTTGCTATCTATGATTGTCAAAAATGAAAAGCCAGGTCCAGAAAATATAGCTCCTGGTGCTAACTATGACAAAGAATTTTTAAAAAATAGTTACAGTATACATCCTTTTCCTGAGATTGGTGATTCTGAAGATGTTTATGACATGGATGATTGCCTTAAGGAGCATCATATATTGCACCTCTATGATTTTTTCTACTATCAGGAGCTTCTTTTCATTGTCACTGCATTACTACAGGCGGATCTATATGAATTTCAGAAATATAACCAGAAGTCTGGTGATGAGATTATTAAGTTTGCGTCACCAACATCTGCCGGAGCTGACTGCATTGACCCTGATTGCAGTTGGGTTGAACAATGGGTACACCGTGCTGGCCCACGTAAACAAATATATTTTGAGCCTCAATATGTAAAGGCTAGAATTGTCACCTGTGGTGGACTTTGCCCTGGTCTAAATGATGTTATTCGGCAGAGTGTGCGTACACTTGACAAATATGGAGTGAAAAACATTGTTGGGATACAGCATGGTTTCCGTGGATTTTTTGAGGATCATTTATCAAAAGTGCCGCTTAACAGACATGTTGTCCAAAATATTAATCTTGCTGGTGACAGCTTCTTAGAAGTTTTTCGGGGTGGGGCAAACATTTCAGACATTGTCGACAGCATCCAGGCCAGGAAGATTGACGTGCTCGTTGTACTAGCTGGAAATGGAACTCATGCTGGAGCTAATGCTATACATGAGGAGTGCCGCAAGAGAAAACTGGAAGTGTCGATTGTGAGTGTCCCAAAAACCATTGATAATGACATACTACTGATGGACAAGACATTTGGATTTGATACCGCAGTAGAAGCAGCACAAAGAGCTATCAACTCTGCATATATTGAGGCACATTCTGCATTTCATGGCATCGGATTGGTCAAGCTGATGGGAAGAAGCAGCGGATTTATTACAATGCATGCTTCCCTGTCAAGTGGCCAAGTGGATATCTGCCTGATACCGAGGAATGAGGGGACTGGCCAGTTGGAAAATTTGATCCCAGAGAAATCCTCCTTGCGGCGCCCCTTAGAATACCTGGACTCCAAGTGTGCTGATAATTCTTGCCAGGGAACTTCGGACAATTCAATTGCTTGGGGACAAGCAATTTCTCATGGGGACGGTAATGTCACGACTGGGCCAGGCCCACATGTAAGAGGGAAGGAGAGACTATTAGAGAGGGGAGTGCTGATTGTATCGGGGAGAAAATTATGGAATAGAAACTTACTTTCACCTTTGCTGTCTTCTTCCTTCCTCCTGTCTTTCTTCTTCTTCTTGGTCTGCAAGTTCCAATCCAGTTCGGTTCCACGATCTCACGCCTCGGATTCCTCCGTTGGCCAAGGGACATTACACACCTTTGCCCGGGGAGAAAGCGGACGAGCGGTGGCAGCCTCCTTATGAAGGAAGCTACCCACCAACCTCTGCCCCTCCTAAAGGCGGCGCCACCGCATGAGGGGGCGGCCGGGCGCGAGGTCGGCGAGGAGGAGGAGGAAGAGGGGTCGCCGGACGGCGAGGGCCGATGGACGAACCGGCGGCCGGCGGCGGTGTGGTTTGGGGATGAGTAGGAGGAGGGGAGGTGTTTGGACTTTGGAGTTCGGGGTGGGGCGCGGGGCGGGGTCGCGTCGAGGGTTTTGGGCCCCTCGCGCTTCAGTCTGGGGAAGACAGAACAGAAGAGGGAAGAAGGCCGAAGCCGCACGGGCAACTGGGGCATTCCCCGCCGGGGAGTGTCTCTCCGTTCCGTTCCCGCGACCTAAAATTTTCCCCGTCATCGTTCTTCGTCTTGAAAGAGAAAATCTCTTCGTCCCCATCCTCGTTCGGGTATCGGGGCCCCGTCGGGAACCCATCCCCGCGAAAATTTCACACAAGAAAAGAGATCTTATAGCCATTTTAACTCTAAAATCATATCAACAGGTAAGAAAAAGAAGAATACATGCATTCATTGAAGATTATGTTGTCCCATTTATGAAAATGTGAATATGATGGGCTAGAGAATATGTTTGCAATCTAACAACAAAATTGGGCCAAACTAAATTTGGATCCCCAACCAGGTCCCTCTGTGGGGATTCTATCCCCATCCCCGTCATCCCCGACGGAGGAATAATTTTTCCCATTTCCATCCCCGCAGGGGACGATTTCCTCACATACCCATCCCCTAATAAAGAAATTCGCCGCCGAGGATCGGGAAACGGGTCCCCATTGCCACCCCTAATATAGACAGATGTCTAGCACACTATGCTCTGTCGGATCCGTGTCCAAGATATGCCTTAAAAGTTACCTAGGTGTTCCAAACAAGAAAATTTCGTGTGTTATTAATCCTATCTATATATATCTACAAATAATGGTGATATATATTCAAGGTGCCTCCGCTTTAAAGGTCCAAAATATCCCACAATAATCCTTACGTAAGAAAAAACAAAATTCCTAGAAATTGTCTCATTAATGAAGAGGGAAAAAAAGGAGAAGATCTACACAACATCTTTTAGTGGCCCACATTATAACGATGTTGATTAATCATACATAGATAAAAAATTATATCATTAATCAAGAGAAAAAGAGATTTACACCACTTAATTTGATGGTATTAGATTATAACAGTGCATGTGTGTGTGTTACAACTATTATAATTGTACAACAAATACAACTATATTTTCGAAAGACAACAGAGTTATGTATCAAATACAATATAGTGCAATATCTTAGCTGCACAACTACATCATAAATTCGGCTAGCAAGGCTTGCTCACGGTTAGTGGCTAGATGCGCAGCACATATGTTTGAGTGTCTACTTTTTAGTTCAATTTAGGTTAGGAGCAATCATACATCAAGGCATCTTCAATACTGCCATTTCTGTTGTCTCTTAGCAATATAATATCAACAAAATTCTATGTGGAAAAAAGAGAAGGTGGGGAAAGAGAATGTGCTATTTCTTATGGAAGAGACACTGATTATATAAACCAACACAGAAAATGATAGTGTGAGGAAAACAATATGATAAAAACAATATAAAATAGTTAGAGGAAAGATTTTAGAGATAAATTATTGGAGATGTTGTCTTTGATGCTATCTTTAGATGAGTTAAAATCTTTAAAAATAACTTTTAAAAATATACTATTATACATGCTCTCATAGTCTGGCAAAAAAAAACTCACTTGTTTTTTGCAACCAGAAGTAGCAATGACTATGGCAGCACTGACAAAGGCCAGTTGCCAGCATCGAGGTAAATGGGCCATAAACCAACAAGGCAAACGACTCCACTCAATAAAATTAGCCCCGCGACACTTAATTCATGTGTCGTTCTGGCTATGTGTATAACATGTGGGATCATCTGTATGTATAACTATGGATCAGAGTGTCAAATATTAATACGCGAATTTCAAAGAGTGTCACGTGTGCCAATCTCCCCAACCATTTGAGGGGTTGTACATGTAGCTCTTGATCAGCGGCGATGCCCAACGAACGACGAGAACTAACAAGTGAGCGCTTGCGTGATGCGCAGGCAAACCATAGGGAGAAAACTAAAAAGATCACGAGCTTTAATGATTTTAGCGGTTCGATTGGCCATACGGCGAGTTAGTATCCATTAAGTTATGACATTGTAATACCTCAACATGAAATCCGTTCTAAAAGATCACGACTAAAATCCGTTCTAAAAGATCACGACCTTTAATGATTTTAGCAGTTTAATTGGCCATACGGCAAGTTAGTATCCATTAAGAAATACCTCGACATAAAATCCGTTCAATGCCTAGCTCACAATGCGATAGATCTGCACATACACAATACCACACTTACACTTTCGTCATCGTTTAGTATAAAAAGATTAACATGTAGGTATTATATTTTGACATAACAAGTATTATATACTAACTCCCCTAGTGTCTAGCTAATTAGATACGATATCAACAACCGTTTTAATCATTAAAAGTGATTTCATATGCTTGATGCACAGGTGAAAACATGGACGAAAAACTAAAGATCCTAAAACCAGACAACTAGTTATCCCTCGAAACAGTCTTAGAGATAAATAAGGGTGGAGCATAGGGAGTTAACTAGGTAGAACGTGCGGTCGCACCGTGTAAAATTTACTCTGATTTTTGTTCTGAAAAAAGATGGTAGAAGGATATTAACATAATTTCTATTTTCTCGAAGTGATTTCTAAAAAATGGGATGGGTATGAGTCATTTACAATTTGCGTACTAAATCCTGCATCAGACAGGCAAATTAATAGATATCAAACAGTGAGAGTAACAGACGAATAGGCATCACATATCATAAATGTCCAGTTTGCATATGCTACGAAATTCCATATCAATGAAATTAACAGGCCAATCTCACAGTGTTTCCAACCCTAATACAGAGTAAAAACGGTAATAGTACCCATTTGGAAGATCTATCAAGATTAACAATGCAGATTGCGCTAATCATAAGGCACAGCTCGCTGGAAATGCAAAGTGCCTCTCCTGAAGTAAACATTGTCCAAAATGCATTGTTTTCACCTAAATTAGTATCTGCTTCGGTTGTCCTTCTGCAGAAACCAAAAGCCAATAATACATAAAGCTAGAATGCTATATTGCTGTTGCAGTTAATGAGATTTGGTAAATCTAAATAGCGAAACTGAATCAAAGATGATAAGTAGGAAAACACAGCAGCTTGTTTGTAAAAAGCATAACCGAAAAGTATAACAAGAGCAGTAAATACCTGCTAACAAGAATAACAATATACTCACTATTTGATCTATTGAATTTCAAAAACATGTACAATGGTTGACAATACCAGTTGAAAACTGAAAAGTATGAAGTCTCTAAAGACCATAAATTCTCTGAAGACCATAATGGGCACAAAAGTCAAAGATATACTAAGTACTTACTAATAATTTATGTCCTATTTGATTTATATGAACGGCGACCCTTTTTTGTTTCTACTATTCTGGCATACTAACTAAAAAAGTTTCTACATCGAAAACGAAATAGTTGACAAAAAGGAAATTGAATGTAAATGAGAACATGCTGTTTTAGCATGGGAAATACTATTCTTGTAGCATATAACAATCTTCCATTCGAAAGAAGAAAGTACCAAACAATTCGTAGAGAAGTTCAGTAAAATCAAAATTAAGGAAGAAACATAATCAAACTAAATCCCGATTTGTTATCACAAATTGCATTATCTGCAAGAATATGTGACTGATCAATAATAAACAGATGAACTAATTTAAACGGAACACAAACACTATAAATATAATTGACGAGTACCCATACCATGGGTACCCCCATCAGCCCAGGACCGCGAACGGGCTGACCTACCTCTCCGGGAGCCCAGTACTGGCGAAAGGTGCGTGGGCTGCAGAGAGTGGGCTAGGCCCCGGTCTGAGCCAGCCCCACACGGTCGGTCGATCCCGACCTCCAAGGTCGGGGCACACGGTCGGTCGGCTCCACCGGCACCCGAAGGGGCAGACCCCGTGCCTGTGGAGCCAGCCACCCCACGCACGCATCATCCACTGACACCCGTACGGGGGTAGACGGCTCCTTCCCGAGATTGTCAAAAGGACCACCGAAGGAGTCAAGCCCCCGTCCCTTCGTCTGACACGCCGCAGAGGGAAGCGCCCTCTCCCGAGGCCGAGCTAAAGTCAAGCACCATTAAAACTACCGAAGCTGACAGGTACACAGAACAGCACGTCATCCTGACAGATCAGCGGAAGACCGCTCACCGCAGGACTACCAACCCGGCGTGGGGTAGGAAGAGGTCGGACGACAAGACGGAAACCAGACTCCAAGGCAGACAGTACCCCTTCCTCTTTTTCTCCCCCGAAACTTCCGTGTAAACCGTCCGTCTCCAGGTATATAAGGAGAGGCAGGAGCGGGGAGATAGAGAGGGGGAAACACAGCATTCTAGACCACGATTGAACAACCCACCGAGACCAGCTCTCGTTGTATTCCTGTGGTAATTGTTCGACGCTAAGAGCAATACACCTTATCGAGCTTAACCGAGTAGGGACGTTCAGCCCAACCAGTATAAACACCTGGCTTCTTGAGTCGACCATTCGGGAGAGGGAGCGCGACCCTCCGACCAGAAGTCAGATTGCCGGCACGAAACACCGGCTAGCCATGGCGCGCCAGGTAGGGGTCTATCGCGCGTCATCGCCGCATCCTCCTTCGGATTCCCATCTCCCTCCCCGATGGCTTCTTTTTCTCGCGGCGACTCGCCGGCGTCGAGGGGCTGGATTCGCTTCGGTGCCCTCGACTTCGTTGTCACCACGGCAGGGGAGCTCGTTCTCGTCCCCGCCGCCCTCCGAGACCGGGCGCCCTCCACGAGCTTGGACGTGGTCGCCGATGTTCTCGGCAACCTCCGCCTCGAGACCCCGGCGCGGGCCTCGCTGGTGGACCCATCGCGCGCCAGCATTGCCTCCGACAATGCTACGCGCGATCCACGACGAGCGATAATCTCGCCCTCCGCGAGCTCCCGGCTCGTGGCCATGACTGGCTACGCGCCTACCTCTCTCCACGACCTGCTGGGGGACTCCTCCAGCCACAGCTCCAGCTCCGACAGGGAGCACCCCCCGCGCAGGATGAACTCTCGAGAGTGCAACATGATGGGTGCGGCGGAACCATCCTCCACCCCCGCAACTCTCGGGACCCTCCTCCCGCGCGATGAAGCACGGCGGGAAGAATCCCGGTGGGAAGACGACGCGCACCACCAGCGTCGCCTCGCCGACCTCTAGCAGCGGCGCGAAGAGCTGGAGGCCCAAAAGGCCGAGCTCGACAGACTCCAGGCCGACCTGGAGCAACGTCAGCCCGAGCCGCCACTTGTCTTCGGCGCGCGACGCTCGCGCCATGGCGTCAGTGCACCAAGAGCTAGCCGAGGGGACGGACGATCTTCCGTTCTTCCCCATGCCAACGAGAACATCGCCATGGCGGCCATGTTGCCAGCGGGTTGCTCGAGCCAACGGATCCGAAGCCGTGGCCACCTACCGTAACCTCCGGTGGTCGAGCGTCTTGCCGTCGTCAAAGACGCCCAGTGGTTCCGGCTCCCGGACACTCGGGCGCGACCTCGGTCGTCTGGTCCATTCCTCGAGGGGTCGCCGTGAGCCTAGCCAAGACGGCCCCACTCAGAGCTCCTCAGGCATCGCGCACTCAGTGCGCCACCGATCGGGACAACCGTGACCTTCGCGCCACTCTCGAGGCGCGAAGGAGAGTCACCGACGCGGCGGCGTCATCTCGAGTTGCGGATAGCGGGCGACGCGACCATCCCGACCCAGGCCTCGATGGCTCGGATCACAAGGCGTTCACTCGCTGGCCCGCAACGCCGACTTCCCGGCCAGATTCCGGGCTCCGACCAACATAGCCAAGTACACAAGGGCGACAAACCCCAGTGTGTGGCTAGAAGACTACCGGCTCGCCTGCCGGGCCGAGGGAGCGACTGACGACCTCTTCGTCATCCAGTATCTCCCCATCTATCTTGCGGACTCCGCTCGAGCCTGGCTCGAGTACTTGCCCGCAAACACCATCGGCAGCTGGGCCGACCTGACGAATCTCTTCGTCGGGAACTTCCAGGGCACGTACAAACGCCCTGGCAACTCCTGGGACTAAAGTCGCAAGCAACAGAATCGGAGACCCTCCGGGACTACATCTGCCGCTTCTCCCAGCAATGCAACGAGCTCCCCGACATCCGTGACGCCGACATCGTCGGGGCTTTCATCTATGGCACCACTTGCGAGGCTCTGGTCCACAAATTGGGTTGCGCGAAGCCCCAGACCACCAAGGAGCTTCTCGACATCGCCACCAATCACGCCTCCGGCAAAGAGGCCGTGGGGGCCATCTTCGAGAGGAAGGTGGCCCACAAGGCGTCCGGCTCCGAGGCCGGCGCCCCTTCCGACCGCTCCAACAAGAAGAAACGGAAGGGGAAGCAAGGCCGCGAGGGCCACATGGTCGCCGCTGCCGACCGCCCAGCCAAGCAGCAAGCACGGCAGACGCCCGACCGGTTCGAAAGGTTGATGGATTGTCCGTGCCCGAACCACGACTACCCCGTCAAGCACAAGTATCGGGACTGCGAAGTCCTGAAACGGTTTCTCTCTGGGAACCCCACGACGTCGCGGGGAAAGGGGAAGAAGCGCGACCCGGCGCCCGACGCCGGGGCGAAGGGTGATGAGGCGACCGACGAGTTCCCACAGCTCGACGGTTGCCTCATGATCTTCGGAGGGGCAGAGTGCTACGCCGACAAGCGTTGGTTGAAGCTTGCTCACCGTGAGGTCCACACGGCGACGCCCGCCGTACCCAGCTACCTGAGGTGGTCGGAGTGCCCGATCGCCTTCGATCGGACCGACCACCCCGACCACGTCCCACACCCAGGACGCTACCCGCTCGTCGTCGACCCCATCATGGGGACGAAGCGCCTAACCAAGGTGCTCATGGACGGCGGCAGCAGTCTCAACATCATGTATGCCGAGACCCTGGACGCCCTGGAAGTCCCCCGCACTGCCCTTCACCCAAGCAAGGCGCCTTTCCACGGCGTTGTTCCGGGCCAGCAGGCCCATCCGCTCGGGCAGGTTGACCTGCCCGTTACTTTCGGGAGCCTGGACAACTTCCGCACCGAGAGCCTCATCTTTGAGGTCGTGGATTTTCCCGGCTCTTACCACGCCATCTTGGGGAGGCCGTGCTACGCGAAATTCATGGCGGTCCCCAACTATACCTACCTCAAGATGAAGATGCCAGGGCCACAGGGTGTCATCACCGTGGCCACGTCTTTCCAGCTTGCTTACAACTGCGAACGGAGCAGTTGTGAGCTCGCATCGGCGGTCGTCGCTTCCGCCGAGCTCGCCCAGCTCCAGAAGAGGGCCCCCGAATCCGCCCCCGACTCCAGTAAGTCGGGGTCGAGTTCCTTCAAATCCGAGGAGGACACGAAGGAGGTCGCGGTTGATCTCCAAGATTCCGCCAAGGCCGTGCGGATTGGGGCCGCCCTCACTACCAAATAGGAAAGCGCGCTCGTCGACTTCCTCCGAACAAACCGAGACATCTTCGCTTGGAGACCCTCGGACATGCCGGGAGTTCCCAAGGAAGTCGCCGAGCACTCTCTAAATATCCGACCGGGCTCCAGACTGGTCGCCCAACGCCTGCGCCGCTTCGACAAAGAGAAGCGCCGGGCCATTGGGGAAGAAATCGCCAAACTTTTGGCCGCTGGCTTTGTGAAGGAGGTGCGCCACCCCGAATGGCTCGCCAATCCCGTTCTTGTAAGAAAAAAGTCGGGGCAATGGAGAATGTGTGTTGATTATACGAGCCTCAACAAGGCCTGTCCGAAAGACCCGTTCCCGTTACCTCGCATCGACCAAGTCGTGGATTCCACCGCCGGGTGTGAGTCCGTTTCTTTTCTGGATGCCTACTCGGGCTACCACCAGATTGCGATGAAGGAGTCCGACCAGCTCGCGACCTCCTTCATCACTCCGTACGGCTCGTACTGTTACGTCACGATGCCCTTCGGTCTGAAAAATGCGGGCGCAACATACCAGCGATGTATGCAGACGTGTTTTTCAGACCAAATTGGCCGTAACATCGAGGCCTACGTCGACGACAACGTTGTCAAGACCAGGAAGGCCGAGGACCTCGTCGCCGACCTGGAGGAGACTTTTGCGAACCTTCGACGGTTTCGCATAAAGCTCAACCCCGAGAAGTGCGTCTTTGGGGTTCCGAAAGGGGAGCTGCTCGGCTTCATCGTCTCCGAGCGCGGCATCGAGGCCAACCGCGACAAAATTTCCACCATCATGAGGATGGGGCCGATCAACGATCTGAAGGGGGTCCAGAGGCTGATGGGGTGTCTCGCGGCCCTGAGCCGCTTCGTGTCCTGCCTCGGCGAACGAGGGATGCCACTCTACAAGCTGATGAAGAAGTCCGACCGCTTCTGCTGGACCAAAGAAGCTCAGGAAGCCCTCAGTCGATTGAAGGCATTTCTGACTTTGCCTCCGGTGTTGGTCGCCCCGGAACCACAAGAGCCGCTCCTCCTCTACATCGCCGCCACGACCCAGGTCGTCAGCGCGACGCTCATCGTAGAGCGAGCGGAAGAAGGCCGTGTCTTCAAGGTACAAAGGCCGGTCTACTTCGTCAGCGAAGTGCTCTCCAAAACAAAGGCTCGGTACCCCCAGGTACAGAAGCTGTTGTATTCGGTGCTCATCTCCAAGAGGAAGCTGGTCCACTACTTCGACCAGCACCCCGTCTCCGTGGTGACCTCGTCACCCCTCGGAGAGATCGTCCACAACCGCGACGCCACCGGAAGGATCGCCAAGTGGGCCTTTGAGCTCAATGGCCTCAACATATCGTACGTCCCTCGGACGGCGATCAAGTCGCAGGCCTTGGCCAATTTCGTCGCCGAGTGGACCGAAGCGCAAGTCCCGCCGGTGGTCGAGGACCCCGAGTACTGGACAATGTACTTCGGCGGGTCCTACACCAAGAACGGGGCCGGCGCGGGGGTCGTCATCATCTCCCCACTCGGCAACAAGCTCCTGTACGCCATCCGACTGCTTTTCGACGCCACCAACAATGTCGCCGAGTACGAAGCCCTCGTCAACGGTCTTCAGATCGCCGCCGACCTCGGCGCTCGACGGCTCGACGTCCACGGCGACTCCAAGTTGGTCGTCGACCAAGTGATGAAAGCCAACGAGCCTCGCGACGCTCGGATGGCCGCCTGTGGGACCCCGGATCAGCTATCCAGAATCTCCTGTGTATTTCCGTACTAGTCCCAGATCAGTAGCTAGTACACACAGTCACAGTGATACTTCATTGCCGAACAAAACGAAACTTGTAATATAAATAGTCAAGTATGGGCCACATGGCCACTTATTACAATACTCGGTCCAACGACCGGACACACAAAACAGCGGAAGCAAAAGAAAGCAACAAGCGAACGCCACAACGCCACAAAGCGATTTACTAGGAACGCAACTAGTCCTCCTGGCAGTCCTCCTCGAAGAACTCCTCCTCCTCGGCATCTTGATAAATTTCTGATGATTACAATGTTGGTGTAGCACGTGAGTACAAAAGTACTCAGCAAGTCGGGAAAGTATGATCATGTGGGGCTTTCCAAAGGAAGCTTAATAGGGTTTATTTGCATAACGCCACATTTGATTAAATCATACTTAAGTAATAAATTTCACAAAGCATATTTTACAACTCTTTTTAATAATTGAATTATTTATTATTGTAGTGAGGTTCTAACCACCATCACTAGCATAAAGGCTCTATCCGCCAACAGTTTAAAGGATCAAAGTTAATCATGTGACTCCATCCGTCAAATGTAAAACAGGTTCTATCCACCTGGGTTGGCTCTTTCCGCCAAACAACATTCGAGAGTTCTAACCACTCCCGAACCCCAAAACAAAACACTTTTCGGTTTTAAAAACAAAATCAAAGTCTACCAATATGAAAGCATTCTTCGCTTTGCCTTTGACCGTAGGCACGGCTACTCGAATAGTTTTACTCTGCAGAGGTGTACAACTTTACCCACAAGACAAGATATACCCTTGTTGCCATGCAATTAACACACTTCCTTAGGTGTGCCGAGGATATCTTGACAAGGCCGTTACAATGTATCTACCTAACTAGACCCACCCGCTGAGGTTTCACCGCTGTTAGGGTTCCCTCCACCCAGTACAGAAGCCCCCTCTTGCGCCGTGTGAGAAAAACAACATTGCCTCCGTCCGGCATTCACATTCAACCGAGTGGTGAGTCTAAGCTAGGCTTCTACAAATTAGTTGGCCAGGTCGTACCATTATAGACATGTGGTAGTACGGTATTGCTTAAAATGGCAATCATAAGCGTCGGTCCTTATATGACTTGGGGCGGTACTTGCACAAAAGGATCAAGACTTGATCCGCTTCCACCCGACATTCCAGGCCGCCCAAGTCAAAATCATTTTCCTTTTCTTTTTATTTTAGAAAACAGGACCAAAATCATAATAATAAACTTCAAATCACATTTAATATCATTCTTTTTGAATAATCCCACCCATGGGTTGTTTTCGTCGGAAAAGGTCCTAAGCAATTCTACCGTACTACATAGCAACGGATACCATATAAACATAGGCATGGTATAAACAATGTTCTAGGGTTACAATGGATATGATTATCAATGTCAAGGAGGAATTAACAATTTCGGTATAACTAGGACTTATATTTGACATATTTCATTAAATATAGCCATGCAACTTTATAAACAATTTAAATCATTTTGTAAACATAGGAGCAAAGTGCATCAAGGAGACTTGCCTTCTTCGGCGGTGGGAGTGTCGAACTCGAGAAGTCCGGCGGCGGAATCGTGATCACAAGGATCGTCGACTACACGCAAAACGAGGCAATAAATAAATAACAGAAAATAAATAAAATCCAAAAATTATAAAATTAGTACTGGCAGGAAGATCTTGATTTATGATGAATTTAGGAATTTGAATGGGGTTAAACGGAGTTTGGATGAGAAAGTTATGAGCTTCCGAAGTTTGAATTTCGAATAAATCGAAAAACCGAGAATATTCCGGGAATATTCCTCTCGGGTTTGACTGGGTCAAAGTTTGACCACGGACTTTGACTTTGACTGGGCTGGTTAGGAGTGAGTCTATGACAGTGGGCCCCATGTGTCATAGACATGGGGTTTCTTCATGCTTGGCTTGTGAGAGAAGCCATGGAAGCCATGGCTAGAGAGAGAGAGCTTGAGGGAGAGAGAGAGAAGGGAGGGGGCGGCCGACGGTGAGGGGCGGCGGTCGCCGGCGAAGCGGCGGCCGTGGCGGCAGGTGGCGGCGAGGCTGGCAAGGCGATCACACAGCGTATGGAAGGCGATGCATGGCGGCTGGCCGGCCGGCATGGCTCCGGCGAGCTTTCAGATGCGCAGGAGCAAGGCTCCAAAACAGAGAGCAAAAAAAAAAATTGCCCACGTCCATAGCTCTCCAAAAAAATCGATTTCGCACCCATTTTTGCATGGAATCGATCCAAACAAAAGGCTAGAACCTCTAGAGGACCTCCTTAGCAACATCTAGGAGGAAGGAATTGAACCTAAACTCACCGGAATTGGAGAAATCGACGACGAATGGCGGTTCGGCCGAAAGCACCAAAACTCGAAATTCGTCGCCCACGGAGGATGAAACCTAAAACCAACGATCGGGTTAGAAGCTAGACATCCATGCTAACACAAAGAAACGATCGGGAGGAAGAAAGATCCACCGGAGTGGAAGATATGAGCAAGAACACGAAGAACGCGAAGAACAACCAAAGTTCGTCGGTTTTCTTGATCTTGCGGCCAATTGGATTTGAGAGGCTAACGGAGAGCTATACCACCGGAAAGAGGGTTCTTATACGGAGAGATGAGGGGCGGAATCACGCGAAACGGATTAGAAACGGCCGCTCTATCACCATAAAGGTCGATTTTGGTTTCCTTGCAACTGTTCAAAATCCAGCGAGATCTCGGGTGCATTAACCCCATGGATAGAAAGAGGAGGCCGTTGCGATTCCAACGGATCCGACGGTGATTGATTTGGTGCAATATGGAAGGAGATACACGGATTTGGATCTATGGAGGAGAGAAGAGAAGCTTCTCTGTTGTCCTCCACGGCATGAACACGAACAGGCCAATCCAAGGTGGAAGATGCACTGTTCACTGGCCACGTGGCGGCCTGTGAGTGGTTGGCTTATACGCGAAAGTTCCGCCCTAGAGAAAAATGAGGAAAAATAGCCTAAAAATTCTGGAAAAATTCCTAGAGCCATTTTAGATTATTTGGGATGCAATGAAATTGGTTTGGTTGAATTTGGATGATTTTTGAGGAATTGGATATTCGGGCGCGGATCGCAGGCATTAAACAAAAGCCGCGCGAGATAAAATAGGAACGGAAGTCCAAAAATCCGGGGAATGATTCCTAAAATCATTTTGGAATATTTGGAACATTGTAGAAGTGGTTTGGAGATTTTTGGAGCATTTTTGGATTCGGGTGAATTTTCGGGTCCCGGCGGGAACTGGAAAACCCGATTTTTCGCCCGGGAGGGAATTAATTCCCGATTTCGAAGGAGAATGGATGCCAGGTTATTATAAACACCAGAGAAACTCTAACTTTTGAATTTACTTTATTTAAATTAGGTTTTTCTCCAGAAAGCCAAAAAGAGGATGTTACACCACCTATTGCTTGGAGGTCCGCAAGCTCGAAGAAAGGTTCAAAGGGTTCGAGCTTCATCACAGTTACCGGCGCTACAATAGTGAAGCCGATTCCCTCGCCAACCTTGCCTCCAGCAAAGGGCCGGTTCCCCCCGGAGTCTTCATCTCCGACCTCCATAAACCATCCATCCGGTTGGAACCAAGCGCTGAGGGCCCATCCGACCCCCTAAAAGCGGATGCTCCGGCCGACCTTCGGACGGACTCGCACCCGCCTGGGTCAGATCTTGGCATCCTAAACGTCGAGACCGACTGGAGGCAACTCTACATCGACCGGCTGACGGACGGGTCACTCCCCGCCGATACCACCGAGACTCGACGCCTCGCTCGGCGGGCCAAGTCTTTTGTCCTGATCGACAATACCCTCTACAAGAGGAGCCCATCAGGAATCCTTCAGAAGTGCATCCCGGCCGACCAAGGGAAGCACCTTCTGCTTGACATCCACGGCGGGGTCTGCGGGCACCATGCTGCGCCGCGGTCCCTGGTAGGAAAGGCCTTCCGACAAGGTTTTTACTGGCCGACCGCCGTGGCGGACGTAACGCAAATCGCCCGCACCTGCGAAGGATGCCAATTCTTCGCCAGGCAGACGCACCTGCCCGCACAAGCCCTGCAGACGATCCCCATCACGTGGCCCTTCGCGGTTTGGGGGCTCGATCTGGTCGGGCCCTTCAGAAAGGCGCCCGGGGGCTTCACTCACTTGCTCGTCGCTGTGGACAAGTTCACCAAGTGGATAGAAGCCAAGCCATTGGCGACTATTACCTCGGCGCAGGCAGCAAGCTTCTTCCGCGACATTGTCTACCGCTTCGGAGTCCCAAACTCCATCATCACCGACAACGGAACGCAGTTCACAGGGAAGGAGTTCCTCGAGTTCTGCGACGACTTCAACATCCGAGTCGACTGGGCGGCGGTTGCGCACCCTCGCGCCAACGGTCAGGCCGAGCGGGCCAATGGCATGATCCTTCAAGGGCTCAAGCCACGGATCTTCAGTCGACTGAAGAAGTTCGCAGGACGGTGGGCCGCCGAGCTGCCCCCCGTTCTTTGGAGCCTGCGCACCACGCCGACACGATCGACCGGGTTCACGCCTTTCTTCTTGGTGTTCGGAGCGGAGGCCGTCCTCCCAACCGACCTCGAGTACGGCGCGCCAAGGGTACAAAACTACGACAGCGCGCGGGGGCCGGAGGCGCAGCAAGACGACCTCGACCAACTCGACGAAGCACGAGACGTCGCAATCTTGCGATCGGCCAAGTATCAGCAGACACTGCGCCGGTACCACAGTCGGCTGGTTCGCGGCCGGTCGTTCGAAGTTGGCGACTTGGTGCTACGCCAAGTTCAGTCCACGAAGGACAGGCACAAGCTCTCTCCGCCTTGGGAGGGCCCTTTTACCGTCGCAGAAGTCCTCCGACCCGGCACTTTTCGTCTCAAAGACACTGAAGGAAATCTCGTCATGAACGCTTGGAACATAGAGAAGCTGAGAAGGTTCTATCCGTAGCGAGCCTCTCTCCTCTTTGTACCGCTCGAAAAATACTTGAACAAAGAAAGCTGCAGCGGTCGGACGACCGACCGAGTGGTCTCTCTCTCTCTCTCTTTTGAATCTCTCCCGTTTTGTTGACCCCAAGCACTACGACCTCCGCCCCGGAAGCAGAGGTCCCGAAGTAGTACTCTACGGGTCACGCAGTCCGCGAATGCGAGGGCGACCGACTTGCAGTTGGTCGGGGCATTCCATTCTGTCGCGCAAGCTCGCAATAAGCGCCACCTCGAACCTACGCCTGACCCCTTGCGGTCCCTAAAGGCTGCGGTTATCGGCGAGCACGAGGGCGAAATCTTAAGGAAGAAGAAAAACGGGGAGCAAACAGAGACAAAGGAAAAGCACGATCACTTTATTCATTTACAGGAGGAGCATCAGTCCCACCGGCGAAGTGTCGCTCACCGAGGTCCCTTCACTCGGCAAGTGCACGGTACTCCTCTTGGTGCGCGCCCAGCCAGCCAAACGACGCGTGACGTCGCTCAGTCAGCGCCTGGACCAGTGGCGCCCTCACCTCCCACAGGCGAGGAATGCCCGCGACAAGGACACCAACTCGCCGCGCATCCCCGGCCACGGCTTCGGCCTCAACCTCCGCCACCACCTGCAGCCAGGCTCGCTCGTCGCCTACTTCCCCTCGGAGCTGTGTGTAGCGGTCCGCCATGGCGCGCGAAGGAAGCTTGGCTAGTGAGAGTCCTGATGAAGCCCACAAAGACGCCAGCGCGTCTCCCTTTATAGCCCGCGACGCAGAAGACGAAGCGCCTCGAGTTACGATGGGAAGCGAGAGCCGAGGCGTCTGACACCAATTCCGAAATCGGCACGGTCCTCCAGGCGAGTTAATCCAGCCTTATCCCGAAAAGTTCCTCTTCTTTCGATTTTTCGCGCGCCTGCCCCAGGCTCAAGCGGTGCGCGGCGACTGCACCTCCAGTCCCCACGCACCACTCGGGTCGCATTTACCCTGTGGGTCGGTGACCTAGGTCGATAACCCGACCGACCGAGCTACCTTCCTCATAGTAACCTCTTCGACCCAAATGCTGCAGCCTACGCCCCCGCGGCTACGGCTTCGAAGTAGCACTTTGCGGAAGAGGGGAGCTACTCGAGCAAGAGGCCAAGGCCAGTCGGGACCTTTCGATTTGGGTCAGCAGACCGACAGAGCGAACGATCTACTTTAACCCAGGTCAACCCCCGACCGACCAAATAATCTTCCTCGCGGTGATTTCCTCAACTCGAACGCTACAGCCTACGCCTCCGTGGCTACGGCTCCAAAGTAGCACTTCACGAAAAAAGGGAGTCGCCCAAGCAGAAGATAGCTTGGTCGGTCAGGGCAGTCCGACCTAGGGCACTACTAAAAGGCATACGAGTCGCTAACCTAGGCCGTAACTCGACCGACCAAGCTATCTTCCTCGCGGCGATTTCCTCGACCCAAATGTTGCGACCTACGCCTCCGTGGCTACGGCTTCAAAGCGGCACTTTGTGTGGCAAAGAAGTCCTCCGAGCAAGAGAAACTAGTGTCGGTCGAAACACTCCGACTTAGGCCAGCGTTCCAACCGACCAAACGGGAACTTCGCGGAGGAGGCAGTCTGAACTAAGCAATTCGATGCCATTCCAAAGCACCTTTCCCCTGCGAAGCAAGCGCTCTAAGTCGCTTGTCTCATCCCGTGTTCTCTTCAGATGTAGTTGGCACAACACCTACGCTCTCGGAGCACCCCCGCGGGTCCTGTAGCTACGGTCGTAAGATTGTCCATCGCACAGAAGAAGCACGAGATAGGCAGGCAAAACTTAAAGCAACCCGACAGGTCGGGTCCATTTGCGATAGTTATGTTCGTTACATATACTGCAAAAATAAAAAGCAAAGAAAGCTAATCATCTCCTTCCCCTCGGTGGAGGATGTCCCACGGTGAGATCCGGTTGGCGATCTCCTGGGCACACGGGTCGACTTGGGCCATAAACGCCTCAACTTCTTCATCACTCTGATCGGTGGCGACGCCGCTCCCGACCGCCTCAAGGTCGACACCGTCATAGTAAGAGACGGTGTTAACCAGGGCCGAGGAAGCGCCAAGCACCGCCGCCTCCCGCATCGACGCCTCGACATGCTCTGGGACCCTCCCAAGTATAGCGGAGATGGCACTGGGGCCCGGAGTAAGCCCAAGCAGCTGGTCGCAGACGGCCCGGCTGGCCACCCGGAGGGTCGTCAGCTCGACCGTCGTATCGGCCGCATCCCTCTCCGCCACCTGCTTGTCCAAAAGGGCCGAGTCTCGCGACTCGACCGCCGCGTCCCGCTGCTCCACAGCCGCCCTTCGCGACTCCAGCATGTCACTAAGGTCCTTCCGCAGATCTGCAAAGACAAAACAGCGTCAGAAGACGCCTGCTACAACAACTACCGAGAGGTGGGACTAATCACCGGTCACGGAGGCCTCCTTGGCGCGAAGCTCCTCCTCGGCCTTGGCACGCGCTTCCCGGTCGGACGCAAGCTCCCCCCGAGCAAGGTCTCACTCACCACGCAGCTGGTCGGCCTCCCTCCGGGCTGTAGGATCGAAAGACACGAATATAGCAATCAGAGGGGGGTGAATGATTGTGCGGAAGCTAAAACCAAATTCTTGATCTACTAAAAGTTCACCCCAAAACAGAACCAAATAATTGCCTCGTACTCGACAAAAACAGAATGACAGAGGTTTGGTAAAAGGTGAATTTCCGGAGATCCAACCGTTAGATCGATCTGAAATTTGGACACAAGAAACTAGATTCCAATACGAATCGAACACAAAAAGAATCAGCTCGATCGGACTTACGGATCAAAAGTTATGAGTTTCGCAAGCTTGCTGTTCTAGAACTTGACGAAAATCAATCTAATCAAAACTTCAAGATTAAACAAGATCTTCAAAAGATTAATCAACTAGACTTTGAGAAACTCTAAATCAATACCCTAGAAAAGTTTTTGATGGATCAAATCAAGATGAAACTCAAAGATCAAAAACCAATCTACAATTAGAACAAGCATGCAAACAAGAACTAAAACAGAAAATACTGTAGCAACGTGGTTACTGTAGCACGCAAGAATCTTGTAAGAATTGATCTTTATTTATTTTGTCTAAAGTACTCTCATCAAAAGAGTACAAACCCTAAAACTGAGCTTGAGGCTCTCAATGCGCTCAGCTCCAATTGATGCCCTTCAACAGGAGACACCCCTCCTATTTAAAGGAGCAAAACACAAGGAGTTCTGAATACAATTCCTAATCCTAGTAGGAGTCCCACTCCTAACCCTAGAAGGAGTATGTATTCAACACAACTTCTCTTGGCTCAACCTAGTCGAGTACAACTCTTGCACGCGTATGGCAACCCTACCATACTCACGTGATTAACACTTTGCACGCGTATGGCCACCTGCCATACTCACGTGACTAACACTTTGCACGCGAATGACCTCCTACCATTCTCACGTGACTAACCATTCTTCATGTGCACCATTCTCTTAGCCCGAACGTCCCGCATGACATCCTTGACCACCAAGACCTCAGTTCCTCCCTGAACCTAGTCCCAAACCTCAGTTCCTCCATGAACCTAGTTCCGGTCCCGTCATCGACCACATTCGCCCTCGAGCAATACCTGCACATGAACAAACCAGAAACCAAATCCGAGCACAAGTTCGCGACTTGACTCAACATTAGTTCATGCAAATACTCACACGAGCATTGCATAAAGTCCACTTCAAAACAAGCATCATGAAATTCTCACCAATTTCATAATCTCAAGGTCAAACCAAAAAACTCAATTCCAAGTTTGCTCAAAACCCTAATCGAGCAAAAACGCATTCACGACGGACCAAAAAATTTGGTCCGGCGTACATGTAAAACTTACTGTTTTTAAGAACTTGGTCCCGCGCAAAAACCTTCAGAAGCACATTTACGACATACCAAAAAATTTGGTCTGTCGTACATGGAAAAAACGAGGTCGCCAAAAAACATGTTTATGACAAACCAAAAAATTTGGTTTATCATACATGGGAAAAACGAGGTCGCCAAAAACATGTGTATGACAGACCAAAAAATTTGGTTTGTCATACATGGGAAAAACGAGGTCGCCAAAAAACATGTGTATGACAGACCAAAAAATTTGGTTTGTCATACATGGGAAAAACGAGTTCGCCAAAAGCATGTGTATGACAGACCAAAAAATTTGGTTTGTCATACATGGGAAAAAACGCGATTTCTTGAACAAGCGTAAAAACATCAAAATCACGTTTATGACAGACCAAAAAAATTTGGTCCATCATACATGCGAAACTCACTGTTTTTGGATGTTTGGTCCTTCATACAAGCAATTTTGCAAGATTAATCCTAACCAATTTTTCAGCACATGATCAAGCCAATTTTTCATCATATGATTTCACAATCTCCCCCTTGATGAAAACAATGGCAACACCACTTTAGATTTGAACATTGGTATTCTCTTTTACAAAAGATTTTGAGATCCAAAGGATTAACACCAAAACACAGAACCTCCCCCTTTGACAAAAAGGCAAAACAAAATCTCCCCCTGAGAATGAAAATGTGTGTGAATGTGCAATGTGTCCAAGAATTCCAAAATTCTTCCAAAATGCTCAAATTTCCAAAAAAAAAACTTTTCCCCCCCTTTTTCTTTGAACTTCTCAAATATTCCCAAAATTTCTCCCCCTTTGACAATGGATTCATCAAGAGTACAAAAGAGAGAATAGGTTCAAAATTTTTCCTGTAGCAAAGATTTCACAAGGAGAAACAAGGGAGTGCCAAGATAGGAAAAGATGAGCTCATTCGATCATATAACCTTATATATCACATAATATGCAAAATACATGATCTTAATGTTATTTTAACAAGTTAGGGAATGACATACATCTCAACCTCAATTCAGTCAACTATAGCCAAGTACTAAGCAAAACCATTAGTAGAAAAATAAAGGCTCAAAGTTGAAGCAAATAACAAATCAGGGCGAGCAAGTAGTTTCAACTCCAATCTAGTGGACCAATTTAATCTTTAAACAAGAATCGCATGTGGCATGCTTGAAGCATACTTCTTTTATTTCCTTGGAGTGGCATGCTTGAAGCATACATCTTGTCTTTTGAGGGAATGGCATGCTTGGAGCATACATCTTATCTTTTTAGGGAAAGCATTCCTGAAGCTCATAACTTGAGGCTTTTGCTTTTAACAACCCTTTTTTATTGATTTCCTTTTCTTTTCATTTTTCTTTGATTATAAACATGCAAAAGTGATTAAAAGGTCTTATGAAAGAGTAAAGCTAAAACACACTTGCTTCATAGCCCAAATTTGTCAAGAAGATTCAATATCAAGCCTAGAAGAGTAAGATATCACAGAGTATTTAGCTATAGGCAATCAGTCCAGGGAATTCCGCAATGTCATTTTTAGTTCAAGTGAGACAATTAGATTATCATATATTAGCTCAATTACATAACATATAAAGAAATATGATAAAGTGAGCTCATCAAGTGAAAGAACTTGGCAAAGAAACTCCCCCTCAAAACAAACCCATTGGATGAACAATCCCAAGTTCTCCCCGAATAAAAGCAAAACGAGAAGAAGACAAAGGTTTTGTAAAAATGTCTGCCAATTGATGTTCAGTATCCACATGATGAAGCACAATGCTTCCTTTTTCAATATGATCTCTAAGAAAGTGAAATCTGATATCAATGTGTTCAAGAAAGAGAATTACTCAAGAAGTTGCATGAACCAAATGTACTTTTTCTATCAATTCTACATCCTCCAAATTCAGCATCAGAGAAAGCTCTTAAACTAATGCATGAGGAAGCAGAAAGTCAAATGCCAAAATCTTGAGTACCACGGAGATACCTTAAAATCCTCTTGATAGCTTGTCGATGTGAAGCACGCGGGGAAGCTTGAAAATGAGCACACAAGCACACAGCAAACTCCAATTATCTCATCCTCAACAGCATCATCATCATCTTCATCAACAAAGATACTCTCCCCCTGAACATATGCACCTGTACCTGCACTATTTGGACTAGTGCCTTTTGCGAAAACAGAGGTGGAAGAAGCATCTTAAAAATAACACTTTCAGCACGAGATACATGAGTGAAGGAGAACCAAAACTTGTCACCGAACATGTGGCATGAGCATCTGGAATCCACTAGCCAAATGTTCTCCTTCCTCGCGTGAGAAGCCTACATAGAAGTAGAAAATGTCGAGGTCTCGGTACTGGGGTTAGAAATAAGATGTTTAGGAATCCAGTACTGAGACACACGACGCACAACAGTAGGCACAACACGAGCATTCTTATGCACAAAATCATATTTGCCTTTTCCCGTGTTTCTAGCAACAAAAGGTGCTTGTTTCACCCTAGGCACATACTGAGAAGCAAGGTGTGCCTTTCTGAGATTTGACCTAGCCTTTGTCCTTTCTTTCTTTTGTTGTTTGGCTAGTCTAAAGCAAAAATCTACTAGATGTCCATCTCTACCACAATGACTGCAAGTGTACTTAACAGGATGTTTGGCTTTAGAAGTAGAAGCATCATTTGCATTCATCATAGTAGAAGATAACACTCCAGCAGACTTAAAGACAATTTTCTTAGGCTCATTGACAATTTCAAATTTTCCTCATTCAAATGATTTAACAACAGTGGGAGCATGTGATTTATGATGAGCATAAGAATCAAAACCTAAACATTTGTTATGAGTGCTGACTTTTGATTGATCGAAGATCATGTTTAGGTTTTTCTTTCCTTTAGTGAAACGTTCTAATGACTTTTCCAAGTAATCAATTTTTCGAGAAAGAGTTAAACAATTATTACAGAGAACGTTCACTTTTCCTTTTTGCTTGCAACAAGTTGAGCATGAAAGAACCTCATGTGTAAGCAAATCTTCTGTCATTTGAGAAGCCCTAGCATTTGCATCATGCAACTTCAATTCTAGTATGGAGCATTTAGAACATGGAGTTGTATCATGCAAATCAATGGTAGAACAACTAGCATGTTTAACAAGTTTCTCATTTTTCTCATTTTCAGCATTGATTTGCTCTAACAAGGAAACATGTTCTTTCCTAAGCAACGTAAGCTCATTGTAAATTAAGTCACATGATTTGCAAGCATCGTCATCAGGAATCAAGGTTTTAAGTTTAGAAATTTCAGCATTCAATGACTCCACAACAAAATCATGTTTCTTCTCAATTTTCTTGTCACGTTTATCAAGCAATTTACCAAGACGAGCAATAGCAATAGCTAATTCATCGTAAGAAGGATCTACCTCATTGAAGTCACTGTTGTGGTCGTCCTCAGTAAAGCTGTTGCTGCTTTTAGCCATGAGACACAACCCCGTCAACTCATGCTTGCTTGGAGTTGCATCGTCCTCACTGCTCTCCGAATCCACATCGCTCAAATTGACTTGTTCAAGAGCGGAAAGAACTCGGTGGACCACTTTGCGATTGATGAAGCTCTTCTTCTTTCTATCACTTGAAGGGAACTTCTTCTTCTATTTTCTTCTGTCGTTGTCCTTCTCCTCCCATGATGCTTTACCTGCAAGCTTTGGACAATTTGATCTCATGTGGTTGAGATCACCACACTCATAGCACCTTGGAGGACCACCTCTCTTTCTCATTCTCACATTCTGCAAAGCTTTGTTAAAGCGAGAAGAGAGTAGTGCCAAGTCTTCTTCAGGAAATTCTTCTATTTGCTCATCTGTTAAAGAAGACAAGGAGGACAAGGCAAAACTAGAAGAAGAATTTGCATTTGACATGTTAGGGGTTAGAGATCAAAGTAATTGATTTAACATTACCATTTCTGGCAAAAACATCCAACTCATGAGTTTTCAACTTAGAATACAAAACATCTAATGTAAGTGTACTCATGACAGTAGATTCTCTGATGGATGTAACTTTCATCTCCCAAATAGACATGTCTAAAGCACCAAGCAATTGTCTAGCATTAGCAGCATCATCAAAGCTAACTCCAACAGCACGAAGATTACTAAGAATTTTATTGAAACGTGCAAAGAAGTCATCTAGCGACTCATCGGGTTTCATCTCAAATCGCATGTATTCTTTTTTGTAAAGATCTTGACGAACCTCTTTAATAGTGTTAGAACCCTCATGGTAATCACAAAGAGATTTCCATACCTCATATGCGGATTTGAGATGGATCACACGGTCAAAGTCGCTGCGTCCCAAACCTTGGATGATCAAGTTGCGCGCCTTCTTTGTTTGCTTCAACATGTGTGCGATTGGTGTCGTTGACGTTGTCGTTTGCAGGGACTTCATATGGCTTGTAGACCTTCTCCCAAATTGTGAAGCCTTGTGCTTGGATGAACGCCTCCATCTTGGCCTTCCAAAACTGAAAATCAACACCATCGAACACACATGGTTTTGTCGAATAACGATCCATTAATCTAATCACCGGTTAAGATAGATTAGAAAAACCTTGCTCTGATACCACTTGTAGGATCGAAAGACACGAATATAGCAATCAGAGGGGGGGTGAATGATTGTGCGGAAGCTAAAACCAAATTCTTGATCTACTAAAAGTTCACCCCAAAACAGAACCAAATAATTGCCTCGTACTCGACAAAAACAGAATGATAGAGGTTTGGTAAAAGGTGAATTCCCGGAGATCCAGCCGTTAGATCGATCTGAAATTTGGACACAGGAAACTAGATTCCAATACGAATCGAACACAAAAAGAATCAGCTCGATCGGACTTATAAATCAAAAGTTATGAGTTTCGAAAGCTTGCTGTTCTAGAACTTGACGAAAATCAATCTAATCAAAACTTCAAGATTAAACAAGATCTTCAAAAGATTAATCAACTAGACTTTGAGAAACTCTAAATCAATACCCTAGAAAGGTTTTTGATGGATCAAATCAAGATGAAACTCAAAGATCAAAAACCAATCTACAATTAGAACAAGCATGCAAACAAGAACCAAAACAGAAAACACTGTAGCAACGTGGTTACTGTAGCACGCAAGAATCTTGGAAGAATTGATCTTTATTTCTTTTGTCTAAAGTACTCTCATCAAAAGAGTACAAACCCTAAAACTGAGCTTGAGGCTCTCAATGCGCTCAGCTCCAATTGATGCCCTTCAACAGGAGACACCCCTCCTATTTAAAGGAGCAAAACACAAGGAGTTCTGAATACAATTCCTAATCCTAGTAGGAGTCCCACTCCTAATCCTAGAAGGAGGATGTATTCAACACAACTTCTCTTGGCCCAACCTGGCCGAGTACAACTCTTGCACGCGTATGGCAACCCTACCATACTCACGTGACAAACACTTTGCACGCGTATGGCCACCTGCCATACTCACGTGACTAACACTTTGCACGCGAATGACCTCCTGCCATTCTCACGTGACTAACTATTCTTCATGTGCACCATTCTCTTAGCCCGAACGTCCCGCATGACATCCTTGACCACCAAGACCTCAGTTCCTCCCTGAACCTAGTCCCAAACCTCAGTTCCTCCATGAACCTAGTTCCGATCCCGTCATCGACCACATTCGCCCTCGAGCAATACCTGCACATGAACAAACCACAAACCAAATCCGAGCACAAGTCCGCGACTTGACTCAACATTAGTTCATGCAAATACTCACACGAGCATTGCGTAAAGTCCACTTCAAAACAAGCATCATGAAATTCTCACCAATTTCATAATCTCAAGGTCAAACAAAAAAACTCAATTCCAAGTTTGCTCAAAACCCTAATCGAGCAAAAACGCATTCACGACGGACCAAAAAATTTGGTCCGGCGTACATGTAAAACTTACTGTTTTTAAGAACTTGGTCCCGCGCAAAAACCTTCAGAAGCACATTTACGACATACCAAAAAATTTGGTCTGTCGTACATGGAAAAAACGAGGTCGCCAAAAAATTTGGTTTGTCATACATGGGAAAAACGAGGTCGCCAAAAACATGTGTATGACAGACCAAAAAATTTGGTTTGTCATACATGGGAAAAACGAGGTCGCCAAAAAACATGTGTATGACAGACCAAAAAATTTGGTTTGTCATACATGGGAAAAACGAGTTCGCCAAAAGCATGTGTATGACAGACCAAAAAATTTGGTTTGTCATACATGGGAAAAAACGCGATTTCTTGAACAAGCGTAAAAACATCAAAATCACGTTTATGACAGACTAAAAAAATTTGGTCCATCATACATGCGAAACTCACTGTTTTTGGATGTTTGGTCCTTCATACAAGCAATTTTGCAAGATTAATCCTAACCAATTTTTCAGCACATGATCAAGCCAATTTTTCATCATATGATTTCACACGGGCCAACTCGCATTCCTCTCGGAAGAGAGCGGCCTCCGCCCGAGCGGACTCCTCTGCCCGGACCGCAGAACCCTTGGCCCTTTCGGCCTCCGCCAGGGCCGACTTGGCCCTCTCCCCCTCGTCGGTCAACGACTCCGCAAGTCGCTGAGCCTCTCGCAAGGCTTTAGTGACTTCCCCCAGCCGCTGACCGGCCGCGGCGGCCTTCCCTTGCTCGGCAACGAGCGCCCTTTGGGCGTCGCACAGCTCTTCCTCCACGACACTCCCCTGGCTTTGCAAACGCCGGAGGAAGCTTGACTTGTCCACCGCCCGGGATATCAGACGCTGCAACTGAATTGCCTGCCCGGTCAGTCTCCTTTTCGTTCAAAAATCTACAAAGGACGAACCCCCGTCAGTCTTACCGATCCGGCCGGGCGGGACTCCTGAACGATGGACCTCATCGCCCTGGAGGAAGCGTCAACGGCGTGGAGGAGGTCGGTGCGGATCCTCCCCATCTCCTTCTCCACTTCCCTCTCGCACCGCTCCATAGTATTCCAGTCCCCGCGTTCTGCCTCATCGTCTAAGACGAATGCCGGCTCTCCGGACGGGTCGCTGCCGGGTCAAGACGGGCCGGCGATCGCTGGCTGCAGATCCCGCTTCTACGGAAAGGCGTCCACGCAGCCGGTTATGGGTCCTCTGCGGCGCCGAACCGCCAGCAGCGGTCGCCCGCCGGCGGGGGCGGCAGGTCTTCACCGACTTCCCCGGTCGACTGCGCGGGGGGGGGGCCTGGTAGTACTTCCCCCACCAGTGTCGCGGCCGGCAACGGCCCCGGCGCTCCCCCCGCCGGCGGCATCACTTCACCAACGGGCTCCGCCGTGGGAAGCGCACCCGCGGGACCCTCGCTCCCGACGATCGTCGCCGCGGACCCCGCTGGCGGGGGCAGAAGTGTGCGACTCCTCGCTCCCGAGGTGGGGCTCAGCGCCCTCCCTACGCTGGAGTGCCCCCTGCACACGACGGCCAGTCAGGAACCGTATAAAAGAAACACAGGCAAAGGACCGGTCGGGAGACGCACAAGGCACTTACCGTGAAGAGCGAGTGAGTAGCGCCTGACGCGCCCTTTTCGCCGGGCCCCTGCGAGGGGGCGTGCGGGATCTCCGTCTCCTCAAAACGAACCCCGCGCTTGCGGCGTCGTCCTCAGAATCGCGAGCACCGACCACGTGGTCGGAACCCACGTCGGAGCCGCCCAAGTCGCCCCCGGCGCTTGGGCCCCCCTCGCTCGACGCCGACTCCTCGTCGCCGTCGCTCAGGGTCTCGTCGGAGACCTCTTCACCTCGCGCGGCCCGATCCGCGCGCTCCTTCCTCTTCCGCGCCTTCGCGGCCTCCTTCTCCGCCCTCCGCGCCTGGAGGGCGGCGTCGTGCTGGTCCGCGATGAGGCGCGCCGCGGCTCTTGCCTCCTTTTCTCCTGGGAGCAAGGCCCGGGAGACCATACCGCCGAGCCCCTGCGAAAGCGCACTCGGGTAAGTGGGCGGGGGAGCAAGAGAAGAAAGAGCCAGAAAGAAGGAACCACCCGACGTACCAGGTTCTGCGGGTTCTGCGCTGAAAACGGCGCGAGCGCCTCGCCCACCGCTTCGGTATCGTCCATGCCGGCGATCGCAGTCACGCGCGCGAAGACCTCCGACCCAGGGAGCTCCACCGAAGACGACCTCATGGGGTCGGACACTCCGATGTACTCGAACATGGGCGCAACTGATCCCTAAAGGGTTGGACGCGCCTCTCCACGAACGTGCGGACGACCACCTCGCCTGTTAGGCCTCGTCACTTCAGATCCTCGAGCCGCTCGAGGATCACCTCCACCTTCTTCTGGTCCTTCGAGTCGGGACCCCAAGTCCAGCGGGGACTCTGCACCGGCGGGTTGTCGCTGAAGGCTAGGGCGCTGTTGCCAAGGTTCTGAATGTAGAACCACTCGCTGTGCCACCCTCGGTTCGACGTCGACAGCTTCATGTCAATGTAGTACTGCTTGCGGCCGGGACGCAGTTGGATGGCCAGGGCGCCAAGGAGACCGGCGGCGTCCGACGGCGGCCGCGCAAAGAAGAAGTTACGCCAGAGCCCCCAGTGGGGCTCGATCCCTAGGAAAGCCTCGCACAGCGTGATGAAGATCGCGATATGGAGGACCCCGTTTGGGTTTAGGTGGTGCACTTCCCCCTGGTAGAAGTGCAGCAGCCCGCGGATGAACGAATGGAGTGGGAGGCCGAATCCACGCTCATAGAAGGCAGCCAGCACGACGATCTCCCCATCACCCAGCACGGGGGTCACGGTCCCGGCCGGCGGCACCCGTCAGCCAGACTCGTCTCGCGGAGGGAGGAATCCCTTCCTCTCCAAGCCAATGAAGCGGCCGGCCGCAGACGAGTGCGGAACCAACGACATCTCCGATGCGGGCAAGGAGACGGGGCGTGGCGCAAGGAAGCAGGGAGCTCTTTTCCTTCCCTTGTGGTTTTTTCCCTTTTTACAGAGAGCACAAGCAGTCGCCTCCCTCCTCGCGCCGCCCTCACCTTCCTTTATAGGCATTGGGCGGGAACAGACGCCTCTTCGCGCCCAACCGGCGCCTCCTCGCGCGAACCAACGCGATCGCCGACCGTCCGCCTGCCACCTCGGCCACTGCTTCGGTAACGCGCCGCAACCCATTTAATTCCCACCGAGCAATAATTGCTCTGACAGGGCAGACAACCGCCTCGGGCCGCACGCCGGGCAGTACTACGAACCACGTTGGGCGTAACGGACCGAAGCGCTCCGAAAAAAGGTACGAACAGTCCCATCAGCCGCCGGCCGGACAAAGAGATCGCCGGCTCGCACTGAGGCCGGCAGACCGTGTTGGGGTTACGAAGGCCAAGTCCAATGATCGAATCAAGCGCCGCAAGACGTAAAGCAGCGGCGGGCCAGGGTGAGCTCCCAGGGAGCCTCCAGTTGGGTCGGCGAACGACCCAATCACCCTAACCCGCATCCGAGACCATACCTCACACTCTCCTACGGAGCTCATCGATGAGTAGCGCCCAGCCGCGCTCCGGGTTGGGGGACGACCCGGTAGCCCGATACGGGATCGAGTAAGGAAATGTTCTCATGGGACGCCCCACAGCGGGTCGGACGCCCATGCCGGGACCCACGTCCGCTTGGGAACGATCCCCCTCAAGAGAGATCGCCAAGGTTCCACTCGGATTTCCCGTTAGAAGCTTGCATGGGCACGGCGTTCAAACCGACAAAGGTAAACGCGCGCTCGCTCGCCCGACTCTTGGACCCACAGCCGTGGCCAAACCAGAGTCCGACCGGGTAAACCCCCGACCGGCTCTCCGACCCGCTCGGGGCTCGAGAGCTACACTCCACCGGTCTTGTTGGCACCGAACGCCGACCAGCAAGACGGCCAGCCAGTGCTCTTGACTAAACCACCGCTGACCTCCTGGTCGGCGGACCGCCTCGACCGGGTAAACCCCCGACCGGCTCTCCGACCCGCTCGGGGGCTCGGGGGCTACACCCACCGGGTGCGCTCGCGCGCACTCCGTCTCTTCGGAAGGAGCAATTCCCGACTAGCCGCTCCGACCTGATTGTGCCCATCGACCCCGGCGCTACGTCGACCTCGTCAAAACCCCCGACCGGCTCTCCTACCCGGATGGGGGCTCGGGGGCTACTGACGAGTACCCATACCATGGGTACCCCCATCAGCCCGGGACCGCGAACGGGCTGACCTACCTCTTCGGGAGCCCAGTACTGGCGAAAGGTGCGTGGGCTGCAGAGTGGGCTGTGCCCGGTCCGAGCCACCCCACACTGGCTTGGTCGATCCCGATCTCCAAGGTCGGGGCACACGGTCGGTCGGCTCCACCGGCACCCGAAGGGGCAGACCCCGTGCCTGTGGAGCCAGCCACCCCACGCACGCAACATCCACTGACACCCGTACGGGGGTAGACGGCTCCTTCCCGAGGTTGTCAGAAGGACCACCGAAGGAGTCAAGCCCCCCTCCCTTCGTCTGACACGCCGCAGAGGGAAGCGCCCTCTCCCGAGGCCGAGCTAAAGTCAAGCACCATTAAAACTACCGAAGCTGACAGGTACACAGAACAACACGTCATCCTGACAGATCAGCGGAAGACCGCTCACCGCAGGACTACCAACCCGGCGTGGGGTAGGAAGAGGTCGGACGACAAGACGGAAACCAGACTCCAAGGCAGACAGTACCCCTTCCTCTTTTTCTCCCCCGAAACTTCCGTGTAAACCAGCCGTCTCCAGGTATATAAGGAGAGGCAGGAGCGGGGAGATAGAGAGGGGGAAACACGGCATTCTAGACCACGATTGAACAACCCACCGAGACCAGCTCTCGTTGTATTTCTGTGGTAATTGTTCGACGCTAAGAGCAATACACCTTATCGAGCGAACTGGAGTAGGGACGTTCAGCCCGAGCCAGTATAAACACCTGGCTTCTTGAGTCGACCATTCGGGGAGAGGGAGCGCGCGACCCCCTCTGACCAGAAATTCGTATTGCCGGTGCACGAAACACCGACAATAATGGACCACTTAAATATGATAAATAAACCACCTATCAGTGGCGCAATAGAAAGGGAGCAGTGAATCGCACAAGACATGCATAAATCTGTTGTGACTGGATTTGATTTATAACAGAAACAAAAGTCAAATATGAACCACACAAGACATGCATAAATTTGTTGTGACTGGATTTGATTTATAACGGAAACAAAAGTCAAATCTGAACATGATAAATGCCTTAAGATGTGATTTATACTAACCAATGTCATATGAAAGCCCAGGCCTAATATTAGGGATTTTTTCTTTTGTTCTCAGTAGTTTTGCCACCAGCCTAGGCCTAATACATAATCTCACTTGTTTTAACATAAACATAATAAAACAGCTAAGTAGATAGCATGCATGTATCGGAACAGTTCCTGTACTATTTCAGGAGGCACTGGGAGATAATTAATGTACTTATCATATCATCTGCTTCATGCTAAAGAACCTCAGCCGGTATCTCTATTCCCATCTTGTCGTAAAGCACCTAAAAGTGAAGTAACAACCTGAGAATCGCCTTTGGACATGCCATCTCAAAGTGATAGACCTACCTTGATAAAACGATGTGCATGATCTACATGTGAAGTAAAAAAAACATTATGCTCAGTTAAATTTCTATTGGTTTTAGCCGCCTCCTCATATCTTCTCTGGAGATTTTAGTTAGCCACAGGTTGGGTGATTTCATGCTACTATCTTTAGCAACATCGAATGACAGCCTTTTTATAGCACCATCTGTGCTACTGCCATACAACCATGGAGCATGGTACAACACATCAGAGTTTAAGCAACAAAGTTTAGGAATAGCGAAACAAAACAACAGGGTTTTGTAATAAATATCATTCACTAAATCAGTTTTAGAACTATGCATAACCTTAATAAGAGACAAATATCAGCAATGAGACAACCATCAAGTAAATGATTATCAAAGCCCTCTCACATGATACCAGCAAGCAGCTACATGCAGTAGTTGCTAGTCCATGAACACTTAAAAAAATTCCAAGCAGCATCCAATAACCAAATAACACCCACCTTTGACAGAACAAATCAAGTCAATTCAAATTCGTGGATATGAAAAAAAAAACTTCTGTAACTCTTATGAAAGGATTAACCTTTGAGGAGAGAAGCGAACACCCCCAGTGGTCGACGTCAAGGATCTTGGGTCAGCAAATAGTGGCGGTAGCAGGAGGAAAGACCACGACAACAATGAGATTAAGAAAGAACTCGAAACCTGCACTCAAACCTAAACTATAAGAGGAAGTATTAACATCATTAGATGGAACCACCTCCATTATATGTTTTTTGGGATTAAGAAAGATTCATAACCTGTGTAAAATCTCTGCACGGGAGGGGATCCGGCAGATATGACCCAACGCTATCCATCAGCGAAGGGGTCTGTGGGATCTGGTCCTCTCGACGGGGCTAACGACAATGGATCTAAGAATCAGTGAAGAAGAGGTAAGGAGCACCTTGGGGACTCGAGGGAAGCGAAGAGGGTGAGCAGGAAATGCAAGGGAGAGGGTGACGATGAGAGGGCTTGACGGGCAAGCGCGATCGCACGGAGAGGAGCGGCGGAGGCGATGGCAACTCAGGCAGGCGAAGGCAAGCGGTAGGGAGGGCGAAGGAGATCGCCTCCTCGAGGTCTTCGGGTTGCGGCCGCGAGGGCAGTGGGGAAAACCAGAGAGACCCCTCGAGTGCTCCGCGGTGGTGGATTTTTTGGCGAGGCAAGGGTCGAGGCTAGGGTATGCGTGGACGGGCGGATCTGCAACAACACGGAAAATGGACGGTCGCCGGTAATCCAGACTTGCACACAATTACTAAACATGCGAGGCCTTTTCTGCAAATAACGTGCCGTGGCACAGCTGAGCTTTCGACAATTCCTTCAGACACAATAGAGTTAATATTTTATAGGGGAAAATATATGCAAAGTAATTTTGCTAATTTTGGCAACTTTATTCCGATATAGAAGATAAGCACCAACCAAGGCCATGTTTGAATGGGCTAAAGCTAATTGTTAGCTGGCTAATGGCTAGAGCTAATTGTTAGCCAGCTAATAATTAGCCCATCTAAAATTAGCCTAGGGCTGTTTGGATACATGGCTAATGGTTGGGCTAATTTCTTAGAAAAGTCATGTTTGTCCCTCATAACAGACTGAGGAGCGAACGCACGGGTGAGGAAGTGAGGATAAGGCCAGCGCGAGGGTATTTCAGTTTTTTCCCACCATGTTATATGCTATTAGCCCAAATTAACTCCCCTCCACCAGCTAATGGACTAATTGTTAGCTCAGGGGTTGGCTAAAAATTAACCCACCTATTAGTCTTCCTGTTTGGATAGACTAGAAGAAATTTTTAGCCAGTTAACAATTAGACCAGGGATCCAAACATGGCCCAAATCACATGCCATCGGGCTGTAGTCCATCCCAGTCCAACCAAGCACCTCCCCAAAACGACTGCGCCCGGGCTGAACTGTTTACTTACGAGTTTACCCTCTTAGAGCATATACAATAGTACATGTCAGTCTGTAAGCTAATATCATAAAGAATTTCAAGTGATGTGGAAGAGAAAAGATGAGAGAAAAAAGTGTTATCTATTATTTAATAGATGGTCTTATATACGGCTTTAGATTGTTTGTATTGTTGTATAGACAGTCTATAGTTGCATGAGAGGTTATTACAAACGACTATATAGACAACTTATTGTATGAGTTGTCTTTAAATCTATCTGTGGATAATATAGAAATGTATTATAAACAACTATCGTCTATACAGCTGTACTTGTCCTTAGAAATTTGAACCTGCAGATGTTCGAGATGCCAACTAGAGGGGCAATCACGTCATTTCGCGCCCAATACAGAGATGAGTTTTAACTGAATTGTAAATGTAGGAACGAGTATGGCAACTAGAGGGGGGTGAATAGTTGCACGGAAGCTAAAAACAATTTTTGATCTACTGAAAATTCACCCCAAAAACAGATTCAAATAATTGCTTTGTAATCAACAAAAACAGAGTAGATGCATTCGGTAAATTGCAAATATCCAAAAATCCAACCGTCAAATTGACGTGAATTATTACTACAAAAACTAGATTCAATTTAGAAAACTAAAGCAATAAGAATCAACTCAATCGGATCTTCAGATAAAAGTTATAAGCTTTGCAAGTTGACTGTTTCGAAATCGACTAGTTCGGACCAGTCCGATCGTGAGCGTCAAGTTCGGACTGCTCCGATCCAGGTTCGAACCGCTCCGATCCAAGTTCGGACCAGTCCAATCAGGGTCGTCAAGTTTGGACCAGTCCGAACTTGATGATATTGGCTTTTTGTAGATGTGTTCGGTAAAACATGATTTTCCGGTGATCCAGTCGTCGGATCGATCAGAAATTTGGATACAAGAAACTATATTCCAGTACGAATCTAACAGAAAAAGAATCAGCTCAATCGGACTTACGGATCAAAAGGTTTGAACCTCGCAAGCTTACTGTGGTAGAAAATGACGAGAATTTATCTAACCAAAACTTGTAGATTAAACAAGAACGATAAAAGATTAATCAACTAAACTTTGAGGAACCATAAATCAATACCCTATGAAGGTTTTTGATGGATTAAATCAAGATGAAATTCAAGGAACAAAAACTAATCTAGAATTAGAACAAGTATGCAAACAAGAACCAAAATAGGGAGCACTGTAGCAAAGTGGTTACGGTAGCACGCAAGGATCTGAAAGAATTTATCTTTATTTCTTTTGTCTGAAGTACTCCCATCAAAAGAGTACAAACCCTAAACAAAGCAGCACTCAGCTCTCCTGGCGCAATGCACTAATTGATTAATTATTAAACAAGAGACAACCCCTCCTATTTAAAGGAACCAATACAAGGAGTACAGATGCATGTCCACTTGGCCCAACCTAGCCCAATACATGCAAACTATCCCCAAACGATTATAACTCTTGCACGCGTATGGCCCACTCGCCATACTCACGTGACTGACAACTTTGCACGCATACGGCCACCCTGCCATACTCACGTGACTAACAATTCTGCACGCGTATGGCCCACCTGCCATACTCACGTGACTGACTAGTCTTCATGTGCACCGTTCTCTAGCCCGAACGTCACGCATGACATCCTCGACCATTAGGACATCGATTCCTCCCTGAACCTAGTCCCGAACCTCAGTTCCTCCATGAACCTAGTTCCGGTCCCGTCACCGACCATGTTCGCCCTCTAGCAATACCTACACATGAACAAACACATAATTCTCCGAGCACAAGTCCACGACTTGACTCAACGTCAGTTCATGCAACTACTCACACGAGCATTGCACACAATCAAAACAAATACCATGCTATCACAAGCATATCAAGTTCATGCCGGATCAAAAACCTTGGTCCGACGTATATGTGTTACGCTCAGTTGGCGTGCTATTTCCCTTGCACAGGCGTGCTATTTTCCTCTCACAAGCATGCTATTTTCCTCTCGCAGGCGTGCTATTTTCCTTCAGCAGGCGTGCTATTTTCCTTTCGTAGGCGTGCTATTTTCCTTCAGCAAGCGTGCTATTTTCCTTCCAAGAGAGAAACTTAGCCAACCAAAAGAACGAGTAATACAACATATCCACAAGCACCACACATGCCATGAGCACAACCACTTTGCAAAACCAAAATCATCTCCAAGCCAATTTTTCATCACATGATTTAATAGTAAATCAGTAAGAAAGAAACAACAGTAAGGAGTAAGGGCCTGTTTGGCAACAAAGTTTTGCAAAACCATGGTTTAGGAATTGTCTTGGCATAAAAAACATAGTTTTACCAAACCCTATTGAAACCATGGTTTTTCGTGGAACTCTCAACTGTTTGGCTACAAAGTTTTTGGTTGACAAAATCTTGGAACAAGAGTTGTTTTGGCACCAGCGCTCAGCAAATTTTGCCCAAGACCAAAGTTTTCAAAACAGAGAAAAAATTATGGTTTTGTGAAAACCATGGTTTTTAAAATAGAGTTTTTTTGAAGGGCTACCAAACTCCTCTTGGTTTCTAAAACAGAGTTTTTCTCCAAAACCATGGTTTTGTCTCGAAACTATGAAAAAACCTTTGTTGCCAAACATGCCCTAAATTGTTTCAGGTCTTCTTTCTCTCAGCTAAACGACAATCACTGTTTTCGGTCATCTGGCCGTCGGATGTCTTTTTTCTTCTGTTCTGCGTGACTGCCCACCGTTGATGGTCACTGTCGGACCCCGGAATAACACCTCCGAAATCCTCTGTGTATTATGTACTAGTCCAGGAAATGCTAGTACACACAGCAGAAATGAAACCATAGCATACCCGTCGTTCTTTATTAATAATAAATATTCAAGGATACAAAAGAAATGGCGCGCAGGCCAACGAATAAATAAACGAATAAATGAAAGCAGCGGAAATAAAGATAAATAGGTAGAGCCCAATTAATATGCCACAGGCAATCGACTGGGGGCACGGCCTAGTCCAAATTGCTCCTCACCATCGTGATACTCCTCCTCCGAATTGGTAAATTAAGCAAGGGTGAGTACATACGCATCAAAGAAATCACACTAGAGATGCAATATAAATGTACAGGCATTCAAAGGATGGCAATATGGTTTGTTTAAGCATAAAGCAACAGCTTTAATAACATTTTCAATGATTTTAAAAGGCATACTTTATTCCAAAATCAAATCTATACATTTTAACTCGTGAATCTCTCCGGAATTGACTAAGTTTTACCCATGATGGACTCCTCCATCCAACATCATTTTGGAAACCAAATTTTAATTTACCAAAGTCTAGTTTGAAAATGGCTTGCTCAAGATGCCCATAATCATGGCGCGCTAATCGATTAGTTTGACACTCTGGCAGAGGTTGTACAACTTTACCCACAAGACATAATATTTCCCTTTTATGTCAACACACTTCCTTTGGTGAGTGACAGAGAAAATTATGACAAGGCCCCATTAATAAATCATACATGTAGTCATGCCCGCTAAGGTTTCACATTTGAAAGACTCCTCTAATCGTAAGCCCTCTTGCGCCAGAGTGGCAAAGATCTCGCTTTCACCACACCACTACCCCCATATGGCATGACTGTCCATGAAATGACTTAATAAGGATAGCTGTGTCTGTCCCATTCCGCACTTGTGGTAGTACTGCGGTTAGGCTTTACATTCAAATAAACTCAGACCGGTCCTTAATTGACTAGGCGAGACTTTCCACAACCTGCAACCAAAGACCTCCCACTTTCCAACCAATTCTCGCCCGGTCTAAGTCATTTTCATTTTAACCATACTAATCTCCACATTAATATTAACATTGATCACCATAAGTTTCCAATTGAACATGATATCATTTTGGCATAAAGTTTCCCAAAATTTCCTAAGTTCAGTTCTATGCATGGCTAAGCAATGTCTAACTAATACTATAGTCATTACTCATATTTTTGCTAAGGTTACAAGGGTATCGGAATTCAAATGTCAAAGGTCGCATATCGGAATTGGATTTAGCTAACATTTAAAACTAGGTCGGAAATTAATGTTTATAGTAAATAAGCATGCAATAATTGTAAATACAACATACAAGTTTATAAAATTGGGAGCAATATGGTCAAGGGAGTGTGACTTGCCTGGATCGACGAGTTGCTGCTCGAAATCGTCGTTCGGGAACTCCTCGGACTCTCCGTAATCTACGCGCGAAAAACAACCAAATTCAAATAAGACTCAAACGAATACAAATAAACCCAAATTGAATTTCAAACTAGCCCTAAACTAAAGTTTGGGATTTCTAATGAATTTAGGAAGAAGAACGGAGCCAATCGGAGTTCGAACGGGCGAAAACGGGCTCCCGGAAGTTTAAAAACAAATAAAACGGCTTTTCTGGATTTTTCGGAATTTTTAAATTATTTTTAAAATAAAAACCGGATTTACTGCGTCATGCTGACGTCAGCAGCAAAAACGGTTTTTCAGATTTTATTTTTAAAACGAAAATCGCTTTATGACGTCAGCATGACGTCATAAAGGTTTTTGAAAACTTTTTTTTTTCTTTTTCTTTTCCCTCGGCTGACAGTGGGCCGGCCCACTCGGTGCCATGCGCAAGCACACGCCCGTGCGCACGCACGCGAGGGCGCGACGGGGCCACGACGGCGCGGCGCCGGCCGAGCGGAGGAGGAGGCGGCGCAAGACGGCGGCGGCGGAGTCGGAGGAGGGCGGCGACGGGCGGGCGGGCGAGTCGGGAGTGAGCTGGCGGGCATGGGACGGCGCTGGCGGGCAGTGGCTCGGGCCGAGTCGAGGAAGGAGGCGGCGGCGGCGCTTCGGAGGAGAGGGAGCAGAGAGGGAGGGGGTGGGTGGTACGGGAGGAGAGGGGGGGTCCCGGGGGTTCTTATAGGGGGGGCGAGGCGGCGCAGCGGCGGAACGGCCGGAGCGGGATTCGCGGCGGCGGTTGCGCGGGCGCGGAAAGCGGGACGCTGATGACGACGCGGCGCGGAAGGCGGCGCGGCCACATGCAGCGCGACTAGGGCGGAGCCGGCGGCAAAAAGGTACGGGCGTTACAAATCTACCCACCTTAAAAAGAATCTCGACCCCGAGATTCGGGCTGGCTAGCAAAAGAGTTGGGGATACTCGGACTTCAGCTCCTCTTCTTTTTCCCAAGTGGCTTCTCTTTCTGAATGATGACTCCACTTAACCTTGCAAAAGCGAATGGTCTTTCTCCTCATGACATGCTCGGCAGTCTCAAGAATCTTGATTGGATGCTCTTTGTAAGTCAAATCGTCTTGGATCTCGATATCATCCAACTGTGCCTGCTCAGTGGGTACTCTAAGGCATTTCTTCAACTGTGACACGTGAAATACATCATGTACTCCTGCCAGTGCTGGTGGTAAACTCAGCTGATAAGCAACTTCTCCCTTCCTGGACAGTATGGGGTATGGACCCACATACCGTGGCGCTAGCTTCCCTTTATTCCCAAAGCGTTTCACGCCTCTAAGGAGTGACCCTGAGATACACATGATCACTGGCTCAAAAGCTAGCTCTCTTCTACGAGTGTCCGCATAGCTTTTCTCGCCTAGATCGAGCTATCTTGAGTCTATCTTGTATAAGCTTGACTTTCTTACGCCTCATTCAGAATACTTGGACCGAACAACTGTCGTTCTCCAACTTGATCCCACAAGAGCGGAGTTCTGCATTTCCTTCCATACAATGCTTCAAATGGTGACATCTTCAAGCTGGCTTGATACCTATTATTATATGAGCACTCGGCGACTGGAAGACACTTGTCCTAATCGGCTTGATAGTCCAACGCACAAGCGCAAACATATCTTCCAAGATCTCGATTCACCCGCCTGGTTTGTCCATCTGTTTGAGGATGGTAAGTCAGATTGAAATTCATCGAGTTCCCATGGCTTCATGCAAACTTTTCCAAAAGTGTGAGGTAAACTGACTGCCTCGATCTGAGACTATCTTCTTAGGAATCCCATGTAGACACACAATCTTGGTTATGTATAGCTCAGCCAGTTTATTTCCACCATATCTAGTGTTCACCGGTATAAAGTGGGCTACCTTGGTGAGACGGTCCACAATTACCCAAATGGAATCATAATTTGTTTGGGTTTTAGGTAGTCCGGTGATGAAATCCATTCCAACTTCTTCCCATTTCCACTCTGGGACTGCTAATGGTCAGCAAGCCTGGCCGGTCTCTCGATGTTCTGCTTTCACCCTCGACAAACATCACAATGAGCAATATACTGCAATTTCTCTCTTCATGCTAACCCACCAATATTTTTCCTTCAAATCCTCGATACATTTTTGTGTCACGGGATGAATAGAGAATGGCGACTCATGTGCTTCCTCAAGAAGTATCTCCTTTATCTCCTTATGGTCCCAAGCACACACAACCTATTCTCGAACCATATGACACCTTGTTCATCTTCACGAAAATCCCGGGACTTTCCTCTTCTCATGTTCTTCTTAATTTCTTGGATATCAAGATCTTCTTTTGAGCTTCTCTAACTGATCTCGAAGTGTGGGTTTTACTTCAAGTGCATTTATCGATCCGTGAGCGACAATCTCGAGATTCAACCTCTGCATTTCCGACACAGATTCGGACACACCTTCTCTGGCATTGATCATGTTGACATGGCTCTTCGCCAAGGCATCGGCTACCACATTGGCTTTCCCTGGATAATAATGGATACCAATATCATAATCCTTAATCAACTCTAGCCATCTTCTCTGCCTCAAGTTGAGCTCACCGAGTGAATATGTACTTCGTGCTCTTATGATCTGTGGTATATTTCGCAACGACATCGATGAGGTAATGTCGCCAAATCTTCAAAGCATGCACAATCGCGGCTAGCTCTAAGTCATGAGTAGGATAGTTGCTCTCATGAGGCTTCAATCGCCGTGATGCATATGCTACCACTTTTCCTTCTTGCATCAAAGACACAACCTAATCCTTGCCGTGAGGCATCACAATAAATCACAAAGTCCTTGTGAATATCGGGTAGGATCAGGATCAGTGCCGAGACAAGTCTTTTCTTTAGCTCTTCAAAGCTTTTCTCACATGATTCTCGTCCATTCAAACTTCTTCTCCTTCTTCAAGAGTTGAGTCATTGGGCGTGCAAGCTTGGAGAAACTCTCTATAAATCTTCGGTAATATCCACTAATCCCGTAAAGCTTCGACTTGGTGACAGACTTTGGGTGTTTCCATCCCATCACCGCTTCTACTTTGGCTGGATCCACCGCTACTCCACTTGGCGGATACAATATGTCCAAGAAATCCTACTTCCTTCACCTAAAACTTCGCACTTGCTGAACTTGGCGCATACCGGTGATCCCCGAGCTTTTCCAATATCAATCTCAGGTGAGTCTCGTGCTCCTTCTCATCTCTAGAATAGATGAGAATATCATCAATGAACACCACCACAAATTTATCCAAAAATTCCATGAACACCTTATTCATCATATTCATGAAATAGGCTGGTGCATTGGTTAACCCAAATGACATAACGGTGAACTCATAAAGTCCATACCGAGTGGTGAAGGCTGTCTTGGGTACATCTTCAGTCGGATTTTTAATCGATGATATCCTCGACCAAGATCTATTTTGGAGAAGACACTGCTTCCTTTAGCCGATCGAACAAGTCGCCGATCCTGGCAAGGGGTACTTGTTCTTAATGGTGACCTCATTAAGAGCTCTATAATCCACACACATCCTCATACTACCGCCCTTTTCTTGACAAAAGAACAGGTGCACCCCAAGGTGATGAACTTGGTTTGACATATCCCTTGTCTTGCGGCTCACGAATTTGCTTCTTTAATTCAGCTAATTCGCTTGCAGTGCATTCTCAGACGGCCTCTTTGAAATTGGGGCTGTACCAGGGACGAGATCGATTATGAACTCAATATCCCGGTCTGGAGGCATACCGGATAAATCCTCTGGGAAGACATCCGGATATTCCTGTACGATTGGCACTTGCTCTAAGATTAAGCCCTTGAGCTTATTGAGACTGGCTTGCTTCTCCCTACTGTTCTTGGACTCAAACTCAACCTTGATTCCATCTTCATTGGTGAGTTCAATGGTCCGATTAGAGCAATTAATTCGGCCCTTATTCTTGGTCAACCAATCCATACCAAGAATCACATCCAAATCCTGGGACTGCAAAACTATCAAGTTTGCTAGGAATGTCACTCCCTCTATGATCAAAGGAATTTTTGGGCAAATGGAGCTGACTCTTACTTCTATGCCGGGGGAGCTGACTAACATAGGATTGGCAAGAGGAAAGACGGCTATCCCATGCTTACCCACAAATCGACTAGCAACAAAAGAATGAGAAGCTCCAGAGTCAAATAAAACTGATGCTGGGACTGAATTTACGAGGAACGTACCGACGACCACATCCGGAGCATCCTGGGCTTCTTCTGCCGTGATATTGTTGACACGGCCTCTGACTGCTGGCATTGGCTTTGCTGCTGGAAGAGCTGAAGGGTTGGGTCTGGTCGGTGCTGGTGCTAGCATGGCTCTCTTCTTAGGGCACTGATTTGCAAAATGTCCCATCTCATGACAGTAGTAACACCGACTTCGCCGCAAATCTGTGTAGTTCTCTGGTCTCAAGATCGCCGGCCGGAGGTGGCCTGGTTGGGGTTGGCAGGGCGCCGCGTGCCACTAATGCCCTGGATGAAGAAGAAACCTGAGGTCCGGCATGTCGCGGAGGTCGCGTATCGCGTGCGAGGCCTGGGTGTCCTCCGGGTTATTCTTCCGAAAGCCATCCTTCTCTTGCGACTTTCCATTTCCCGATGCTTGCCCTCTGGCGAATAGCCTTGTTGACTAACCGCTGAAAGTCAACATAGTCATGGGATATGAGCTGAATCGCCACTCATCATTCGGTCCCTCAATGAAGCGCCTCGCTTCGCTTCGCTTGGCTACGCTCTTCGAGCATATCCGCCAGGTGATTGAACTTGTGCAAATATTCCACATCGCGCGCCCTCCCTGACGCAAGGAACGGAACTCCTTTTTCTTAAGTGCAATGACACCTGAAGGAATGTGAGCGCGGCGGAAAGCTCGCACAAAGTCATCCCAAGTGATAGCTTGAGCGTTCCGGTGAGTAACCCGAAAATTATCCCACCACTCAAAGAAGAAGTCCGGCCACCGATGAGAAGCGAACAAGACTCGCTCTCGATCACTACACTGGATGATGTCCAACTTCTTCTCAATGGTCCTAAGCCAATCGTCCGCATCAAGAGGCTCAGCGCTGCTGGAGAACACCGGAGGCTGGGTTCTCAAGAATTCTGGCAACTTGTTCTGCTGGTGATGCTGGTGGGTGGCGGCTTGAGCAGTTTGATTATTGTTGATACTTTGTGCTAACAGTTGGATGAGCTGGTTCTGATTCTCCATCATCTGCTGCCAGGTGGGTCCATCTGCGGGAGGAGGGGGCAATCCTGGCGGAGGGGGACTGTTGGCGTTGCTACGAGTGTTCACCATCTGACGGTTGATGACAAGGTTTAGAAAAAGGAAGGAATAGAGTTCTACCCAAAAACCCCACACACAAGCGATAAAACTCCAATAAAACTCCAATTAAATGAACGAACGAATGAATCCAATCTTTATTAAACTACTAGCAAAAGAAGGCGCCTGTTTACAAGAGGTAACGACAGCACGCACAACGAAAGAAACAACGTCTAAATCTATCTAAAACGAAAACTAATCTCGCCGAGGTCCACGGAATCGCTCAAGTAAGTCTTCTGGTCGCCGGTCTTTCTCTTCTTCGGGACATGGACAGACTCCGAGTGCTCTGAAGTCTCTCCTTGGACGGACGAACCCTCATTGCCGGCCTTGTCCATGGCCAGCTCCTCCGGCACTTCGCGAAGCTTCGGCTGGTCGTCAACGGCTCATCAAGGGTGTCTTGGTAGCTTTAGTCCATAGCCTCCGTGGAGCACCATCTCGTCGAAGCAAAACGGTGGAGCCGGTCGTCGTAGGTGGGTGGAAGGCACTATATGTGCCGTGACCGGTACTTGATGGGATGGTAGCGAAACTCGAGGGCTTCACCGCACCTCATAGAGTCTACCCATCGTCCGCATCGCCTCACGAGCCGCTGGCCCCGATGCCCGTGGGCGAAGGTGTCTCTCATGATTGGAGCTTCATAGATGTGGGAGATGGTCCCGCCGCGTCCTGGGCGTAAAGGTGAACCTCAACTCTCCATCGATCTCAGGCGAACGCTCAAGGCCCGAAGCCGTGGTAGATGGGTCTCTGGGTGAATCCGAGGAATCGCGCCATATCCAGCAAAATCCTGGTCCAGCTCTCCGTGTACAGTCCGTACGACATCGCAGTCGGGATCTCAGCCATCTACAAATTTTGAGAAAAATAACTTAGAAACGAATTTTTATAAACAGAAGGGGTGAGTGAAGAGGGAATAAGGAATAAAAGTTTTTGAAATTATCTTTCTTTTTAAAATATAGTCCTTATGTTTGAACCATGGCTATGACTCATACGATATGGCTCGATACCATCTCTGTCGGACTTCGAATAACACCTCCGAAATCCTCTCGTGTATTATGTACTAGTCCAGAAATGCTAGTACACACAAGCAGAAATGAAACCATAGCATACCCGTCGTTCTTTATTAATAATAAATATTCAAGGATACAAAAGAAATGGCGCGCAGCCAACGAATAAATAAACGAATAAATGAAAGCAATGGAAATAAAGATAAATAGGTAGAGCCCAATTAATATGCCACAGTAATCGATCGGGGCACGGCCTAGTCCAAATTGCTCCTCACCATCGTGATACTCCTCCTCCGAATTGGTAAATTAAGCAAGGGTGAGTACATACGCATCAAAGAAATCACACTAGAGATGCAATATAAATGTACAGGTATTCAAAGGATGGCAATATGGTTTGTTTGAGCATAAGGCAATAGTTTAATAACATTTTCAACAATTTTAAAAGGCATACTTTATTTCAAAATCAAATCTATACATTTTAACTCAGGAATCACTCCTGGAATTGGCTAAGTTTTACCCATGATGGACTCCCTCCATCCAACATCATTTTGGAAACCAAATTTTAATTTACCAAAGTCTAGTCTGAAAATGGCTTGCTCGGCATGCCCATAATCATGCGCGGCTAATCGATTAGTTTGACACTCTGCAGAGGTTGTACAACTTTACCCACAAGACATAATATTTCCCTTTTATGTCAACACACTTCCTTTGGTGAGTGACAGAGAAAATTATGACAAGGCCCCATTAATAAATCATACATGTAGTCATGCCCGCTAAGGTTTCACCGCTGAAAGACTCCCTCTAATCGTAAGCCCTCTTGCGCCAGAGTGGCAAAGATCTCGCTTTCACCACACCACTACCCCCATATGGCATGACTGGCCCATGAAATGACTTAATAAGGATAGCCAGTGTCTGTCCCATTCCGCACTTGTGGTAGTACGGTTAGGCTTTACATTCAAATAAACTCAGACCAGGTCCTTAATTGACTAGGCGAGACTTTCCACAACCCGTAACCAAAGACCTCCCCACTTTCCAACCAATTCTCGCCTGGCCTAAGTCATTTTCATTTTAACCATACTAATCTCCACATTAATATTAACATTGATCACAATAAGTTTCCAATTGAACATGATATCATTTTTGCATAAAGTTTCCCAAAAATTCCAAAGATCACTTCTATGCATGGCTAAGCAATGTCTAACTAATACTATAGTCATTACTCATATTTTTGCTAAGGTTACAAGGGTATCGGAATTCAAATGTCAAAGGTCGCATATCGGAATTGGATTTAGCTAACATTTAAAACTAGGTCGGAAATTAATGTTTATAGTAAATAAGCATGCAATAATTGTAAATACAACATACAAGTTTATAAAACTGGGAGCAATATGGTCAAGGGAGTGTGACTTGCCTGGATCGACGAGTTGCTGCTCAAATCGCCGTCGAACTCCTCGGACTCTCCGTAATCTCACGCTAAAAACAACCAAATTCAAATAAGACTCAAACGAATACAAATAAACCCAAATTGAATTTCAAACTAGCCCTAAACTAAAGTTTGGGATTTCTAATGAATTTAGGAAGAAGAACGGAGCCAATCGGAGTTCGAACGCTAAAACTGCTCCTAAGTTTAAAAACAAATAAAACGGCTTTTCCGATTTTTCGAATTTTTAAATTATTTTTAAAATAAAACCGGATTTATCGCGTCATGTCGACGCCAAGAAGAAAACGGTTTTTCAGATTTTATTTTTAAAACGAAAATCGCTTTATGACGTCAGCATGACGTCATAAAGGTTTTTGAAAACTTTTTTTTTTCTTTTTCTTTTCCTACCGACAAGGCCGCCCACTTGGTACATGCAGTTAGCACACGCTCGCAAGACGCACGCGAGGGCGCGACGGGGCCACGACGGCGCTGAGGCACGGAGCGAGGAGGAGGGAGGGCGGCAAGACGGCATGGGCGTGAGTCGGAGGAGGGCGGCGACAAGGCTGGCGAGTTTGGGGAGCAATGAGCGGCGGCGGGACGGCGCGGGCAGTGGCTCGGGCCGAGCCGAGGAAGGAGGCGGCGGGCGGCGGCGCTTCGAGGAGAGGGAGCAGAGAGGAGGGGTGGGTGGTACGGAGAGAGAGGGTCCCGGGTTCTTATAGGGGCGAGGCGGCGCAGCGCGGAACGGCCGGAGCGGGATTCGCGGGCGGCGTTGCGCTGGCGCGAAAGCGGGACGCGCGACGACGCGGCGCGGGGAAGGCGGCGGCGGCCGTTGGCGCAGGCGCGACTAGGGCGGAGCCGGCGGCAAAAAGGTACGGGCGTTACAGTCACTTACTGGAAGTCGACGAAATGGTATCGCTGTCGTCGAGTTTCCTGTTATTCGTTCACCTCCAGACATACAGCCCTGACACTGGAGGTGGCGGCGGAGGTCGGGATGGAGGCGGAGGAGGTGCAGCGCCGCCGCGTGGTGCGCGTCTATGCGCGCGATGACGATGCTACCGACTCATCGTCCGACGAGGGCGGGGAGGAACGCGCGCCGTCGAGGGTGGCTGGCGTGAAGCGACGGTGCATGCTATGGGTCGGCGGCGAGCAAGAGGTGCCGAAGTATAGGGGCGTGCGGAAGCGGCGGCCGGGAAAGTGGGTGTCGGAGATCCGCGACACACAGCTCCACCGCCGTATGTGGTTTGGCACCTTCGACACTGCCGAGGAGGCCGCCACCGCCTACGACGCCGCCTGCGTCCGCATCCGTGGCCCCAATGCGGCCATCAACTTCCCCTCGCGCTGGTACCCGGTGCCACCACCGCCGCTATGGCCACCGCGGGCAAAGGAGGGCGTCGATGCCCCTGCCCCAGAGCCGTTCGTGCCGCAACCGGTGTGGCCGCCTCTGGGCGATAAGCGGTCAGGCTGCGGCGGCCGCGTCCCTGCCCTCCAGACCGCCGCCGTCAAGGAGGCCGCCCGTGCCTGGCCTGAGGCGCCCTCCCCTCCCAAGCATCCACCCACCTAGTAATCGCTCAACTTCTCCTTACTCAAAAAAGAAAAAAGAAAAAAAACTAAGAACACCAGTGGCGTCGTGCTAGTATAGTTGATTCTCACGCCGAAAGCTTTGTGATTTCTGCGATGTTATCTGATGGCGATGAGCTGATGTTGCATATTAAGCCCTGTTTGGCAGAGCTCCAGATCCTAGCTCCATCTCAGAGCTGAAACTTGTAGACTGAAATAAAGTGACTTAAGTTTATAATTTTATTCTAAAATATAAATAAGATGACCCACCTAAACACTCTTAGGCCCCGTTTGGTACGATTCCAGATTCTAGTAGAAACGGAAACGGTTCCAGATTCTTGGTAGAAACGTTTCAGGTAGAATCAAAATCACTGACTGGAAACCGTTTGGCTAGATATCTGGATTCAGATTCTGGAAAGAGGGTGAAGTGGTGAAAATGACCAAAGTGCCCTTTGTATTTGTGATGGATTTGTAGTACATTTTAATGTAAAAAATGACGATGAAATACATGCATCCATAATAATCTCATTACAGAATTTTTGTAACAATGTTTGGCCATTCAAATACAAGAGGTAGCAAAATACATCGTTGTACTAATATTACAAAAATGATAAAGTGAACTACAATTTAGATTACATAATTGCCTTTGCAAGATCCTCACGAAATCTATCTATATTTATGTCATTTGCATCGAATGTAGCCGTAATTGATTGAAGCGGACAAACCAAAGCAAGTTCACATTTCAGCACCTAAACTTGATCAAAAAGGAATAACGATAATGTGGAGTTGCTCCAGCATTCTTCTCACAAAAAGGAATAACGATAATGTGGAGTTGCTTACGAGTGATGTTGGCATGCGAGGGGGAGCGAGAGGATGCGAGGGGTAGAGGGGTAATGTATTCCGCGAATCCGTGTAGAACGGCTCAAAGCTGGATTCGAAGACTCTGCACAAAAAGGAGAATCGTTCCGACTTGGAACGTTCCAATATTTTTCCGTTTGGCTGTGATTATTTTGAATCTGAGTAGAATCGGTCTGGTTCTAAGGTACCAAATGGGGCCTTAATATACCTATAGCTCCAGCTCCACGAATCTGGTGAAGCTAGGAATACCCAGCTCCACCAACTCCACGGATTTGATTTAGAATGCTGCGATTTTTCATTGTGCTCCTAAACTATTTCCTACTTGATCTTCACCGAAAACACAGTGTGTTTAGTGGCGCGGCGCGGCGTGCTAATCTTACTAGTACATTATATGCATGATTGTATCTTGGATTGCTACACCTGTTATGGACTATAGCGGCTGTATGAATTGATTGCACAAGAGAACTGCATAGTTGAGATTGAACAAACATATGTAAACTGGCAACTCATTACAGTATAGATTGAATAATTTTCCTAGGTCCAGATATATCTTTTGATTATTAAATGGCCAAGTGAACTTAAGCATGTTTATGATGAGCTGAAACGATGCTGACCACTGGAGAATTCAAATTGGAAAATGCAACCTAGCTGATAGTTCATTAAAAAAAAACACATATAAGTAACCATTCAACTTTTCAATCGTCCATCATACTGGAAATGGAAATAAGGCACTTCGCATTAATACAGAACGCTCTGAATACACATTGTTAATTCAAAGCTGTACCCATTCAAAGTTGTACATCATCATCTGCATTTTGCAACTCCATGATGTTAAATATATGTAATACAAGTTGATTAAACATCTAAATTAAAAGCTGACATTCCCAAATCTCTCAAATCTCTCCTGTAAAAGGAAAGCCACCTATCCATAGCACCACAAGCTACGAGGGTTAACAGACAATAACGAACAAAATGAATGTTCTGACCTCACAACTACACAGCTGGATCTACCAAACGATTGAGACCCTGATTTCTCCTTATCCGAAGGAGAAAACCCACTTGATACCCGATTAACCATCCAGCAAAAGCATACTGTTTCTTACACAATTGCCCACAAATGGAACAACTCGAGTTCAAAGGCATGCTTAAGGGCATAGGGCCCCCTTTGACAATGCACCACGAAGGGCGGGCAAAACGACTTCTCTACTGGCTCGGTTTCGCACGTTTCATGCCACCATTGCTGAATGGAGAGGTGCTTCCAGGATGAGGGCTATCCTCTCTGAGTGTTGAATTCAGCATTGCCAGTTCCCTCAGCTGTTGCCTTTTATAGAAATCCTGCGATTCATCCTACATGGGGAAACGAAATGAGAATGAGTTCTGAAACATAAGTATTATGAGGAAGCCATTAATAACTGTAAGTAATTTATTAATAAGATAGAAAAAACAAACTACTTTACACAAAAATAAAGTAGTTCTATGGCATCAAATAAGCCAGCTTTTCCTAACTGGAGGGGTAGTGGGAATCGGTCTGGCACCAAAAACTTAAACCCTGGCCCTTCGTTGTTGCCACCACATTTGCACCATAGTTACCGGATTCACCATAAACCCCAATACCCCACATACTGGATTCTTCGATCTAGGTACAATTCAAGGTATGTGGTATCCATCATTATGTAGTTTGGGAGTAAAAATGGAGTACTGCGTACCGTGACCCAGATGTACCACATTCCACAGAAATATGATTTGCACCTAAGCAATCAAAACAATCACTTTGGACAATAAATTGAAGCATTCAATAAAGAAATGATTTGAGGGATGGACAAATCATGCCCGACGAATTTTTTGGTTCTTGATACTAGGGATCAAATTGAAATTGAAATTTTGCAGGTCTACATAACTTTCTGTACTAATAAGTATTTTTGGTTCACTACAACACTCTTTAGTTTCAAGTTCTAGTTTTTGTACGGGTTGTAGACTAAAGTTTGCAAAGTTATACCATAGTCAACAATTTAATGTTCATGTTAACTGAAATTAATTACTGGATACTGTTATGAATAGGACTTGTATTGAATATGAGGGCCAATGGCCACAATATAGAGTACATGAGGGAAAGGAATAACATGACTCTATCTCTAATATAGATACTAGAATAACAGGACTCTATCTCTAACACCCCCCCACAAATGCAAGGCGTATGCAATAGCATGGCATTTGGAAGGGATTAACTAAAATAGGAAAAATCCAAAGTCATAGTCCTGAAGTAGCCGTCGTAGTATGTAACTCTTGAAAAATCGAGCTGACGAAGAACAGCCAACGAAGAACCGAGTCGATGGAGAAAAGTCGACGAATAGAAGTCGAAGGTAGAGCCGAGTCGACGAAGCCGACAAAACGAGCCGAGCCGAGGTAATAAGAGTTGACAGAATGAGCCGAGCCGATAAGAGAACCGAGCGACGATAGAATAAAAAAACTAAAGAATTGGATGGACGCAACGGAGACTAAAGAAAATATTAGGAATTACTAGCCGCAGCACTAAAAAGCAGTATCCTAAAAGCCATCATGCCAACGAAAATCAAGATGACAGAGCTATGCTGAAATAAGCCGAGCCTAGCTGAAAAGATCCAAGAAGCTGGAGCCGATAAGCATCAAAGATAACCGGACAGCGAGGAACAAAAACAGTTCCCGAAGAACCGAAAGATGATGACATTTTTTTTCTTCCCGAAACCTTTGCTCTTGCAGTCGGACTTGAAGCCTACAGACTTGAGCCTTGAAAAATCCTTCACGTGAGTGTCTGCTCTTGAAAGCTAGTAAAAGATTCACGTGCAGGCCTTAAGCAAATGGAACCGAACTAGCCATCCTTCACCAAGACTTGGAACCAGACTTCACAGAGTCCGATCGGGAGAGCCGGCTGGAGCGACGGTGCAAGGAGAAGTCGGAGCTGGTGGCCGCGGCGTCGAAGCCGAGGGCGACGGCCGGAGCTGGCGGCCGGTGATCGGTGGTCGGCTCAGGCGCACGAAGGCTTCGACCAGACCAGGAAGGCAGCAGAATGAGCGTCCGTGGAACACGACCGCCGGGCGGCGCCGAGTCGCGTGGCTTCAATCGGCTCGCGGCGCAGAGATGCGTGAGCTGGCCATGGCGGAGGCTCGCCGCAGAGGCGCGTGCAGAGGCCGGCTTCGCAGAGGCGCGGAAGGCACACGGCACGGCACTGGCGGCGGCTGGATCGGCAGCGCAGAAGGCAGAGGTTGGTCATGAACAAGCCGGCAGCAAAGAGGCCGGAAGTCGGCGCCGCGCGCGCCAAGGGACAAGGCAAAGCAGTCGGCGACGCTGATCGCCAAGACGGCAGCTGCCGTAAGGAGTCCGGCTGACGGCTTGAGATGGCTTGATGGCGAGCGACCCGAAGGAGTCCGGCGGCGGATGGCTTGGAGATGGCAGAGGTGCGATGCCAGAGCGGTCGTCCGGAAGAGGAGGACAACAGCGGGGACAAGACCGGTGAGGCTAGATCGACGGGAAGAGGAGTAGAGGCGACGAGAAAGCCGCCGAAAACCTAACCCTAAAACCTGGCTCTGATACCATGTTATGAATATGACTTATATTGAATATGAGGGCCAATGGCCACAATATATAGAGTACATGAGGGAAAGGAATAACATGACTCTATCTCTAATATAGATACTAGAATTACAGGACTCTATCTCTAACAGATACAAGTCCTGTTGCATTACAGGAGGTGCTCCTTTCAGGCTTTCCACATATAAAACAGCCACAAGGGCAGTCCATGATAGGAAAACATCACTACTGGTCCGCTGTCAAGGACTGTGCCTGCAAGCCAGATGCAGATCTGCAGTTCATGCATATATTAGCCAGTTGCAACACGGAGTACGTGAGGCCTGAATGAGGGGTTGTGCCACTGGGCTGAGAAGATTACAAGAGGTGCTCCTTTCAAGCTTTCCACATATAAAACAACCACAAGGGCAGTCCATGATAGGAAAACATCACTACTGGTCCGCTGTCAAGGACTGTGCCTGCAAGCCAGATCTGCAGTTCATGCATACATTAGCCAGTTGCGACACGGAATACGTGAGGACTGCATGAGGGGTTGTGGCACTGGGCTGAGAAGAAGAGACGAGAGGGAAGACCAGAAGAGCAAAGTGAGCATGAGGTGGGAGGTGAAGTAACCATAACTTGTACTTGGGGTTGAGGAGGCCCTGAATTTTATGGCAACATGTTCAGAGGTGTAAATAGCTATAGTATACACCAACAAACATGAAAGACGTAAATGTTAATGCCTTTCATCAACAGTCATGGGCAAACTGATAAAAAACATAACTAATGGAAAGTTGAGGCCATAGCCTGTAATGGCATTTTACTACCTAAAGGAAGTTTTGGAGTGATTTTTCCTATCTTGACCTCCATGGTGGCATTTTCCCAAATTATAAAAATTTAAAGTGATATTATCCAAATTTCAGCATAAATTAACACTGCTGCAGCATTAAGCCAATTACACAGAAAGTATCCACGTGGATAGAATTTAAAGTACACTTACCAATGGCTTCAGCAGTTCTTCCATGATTTCTTGTGCCTGCCTCAATCTTGTATCAATGATATTGGCTGGTAACTCAGCCTCGATTAAGACATGCAGTGGATCATTTAGATGCTCATAGCCGGGTTTTCCTTTTAGTTTCTCCTCCTACAGAAATCAAAGAAAAGATTTGTAACTGTGTATTCTTGGGGGAAATGGCAGAAGAAAAAACATGGACATGGAGCAATAGGAGCTGAAATTTGTGAGTAATCTCTAAAATATGACATGGAGAAAGGCTGCTTCTTAATTATCACAAAATTGATGTAACAACATTAACAAGAGGCAAAACTAGCTTAAAAAAGAGAAGATACAAAGCCATATGCCCTGCGAGCATAGACTACTACAATACTAGTTAAGACTAATAAATGATATATGGATAGAAGTCAGAAATTCATTTCCATATTTTGCTACCTCCGAAAACAAAAAGGAAACTGAAAATTGAAACAACAAATTCGTCCAGAAAATGTAGCAAATACACTACTCAATCTTACCATTGTTACAAGCTACTAAGTGAAGTAGTCACAGGATAGTTGGGTAAATCACAGAAAACGGATGCAATTTCTTTGATAGAGGGCTCTTGTAGAGTTATACAATATATGTTAAGAGCTCTACTATTTGTACAAACAAAGACTTGTATTAGCTTTTTGGAGGAATAGCTAATAGGTGGTACAGTGGCCAGGGAGCCCACCTGTTAAGAGTGTTTCTGCAAACAATTAAAATGTTATAATGGAAAAGTCACTTGCCTATAGTTAAACATTAGCATCAAAATGCCACAGCATAAAGCATAAATCAGCATGCTAAACACGGCATAGAAAGATTTCAACCTTTCCTTCTTTATCAAATCCAGTAGTAATATTTCCTTCCTAGTTGATCTACCAGAAGGAAAAAAACAAACAAAGATATGTGCCAAGGTAAGCTGTAGTACACTATGCCCCATTGGGTGCTGTGTTTCTCAGGGTCCTCTTCATGATAGGATGTGGACCTCTAGCAAACTGATTGGTCACTGTCTCATGCAGATGACAAAATTTCGTGAAATACTAAGGCAAACTGACGAGCAGGCACTATAAAATCTGCCTTGAATCTACCTACATGTTGGCCATCAAAACAGCAGGTATTTTGTGCTTTTCATCGTATGTATTAAAATTTCTGATCAAGTTAGCACACATTTGACGATCAGAATTTGAAAATATTAAACGGAAATACTAATTCAGCATCAGAGATTGATAATAGGGATTTCTAGTCAAGAAAGAAAGCTAAAGAGGAGAGTCGTTCAAAGAGTTCAGTAAAGGGAGTTGAATTAAACATAGCAAAGAAATTTCTTGACCTAACAAGTGTTAAAAGTTGGGTAAATTTAATATAACATAAATAACTAAGTATATTACTGTGATGTATGTGAATGTTACAAAATTTTGTTACCTTGTCTGTATCTTTGATGGAACCTTTCCCTCTAATGAAAACACGGCAGCCAGTTGATACTTCAACCCGCTTTAGAGAATTACCCCTTGGTCCTAGAATGCGTCCCACAAAATTGAACTGGAGCAAAGTGAAAATAAAACAGATTAAAAGCTGCAAGTTGATTATTCTGTGCTGATGGATATTGCACAAGTTGTGGAAGGCATACATTAGGGTAAGCATCAACTGGAACCTCCAAGCGTATGATCTTCTTGACGATATAAGAACCAGAACTTGGCGGTGCTCCATGCCAGTCCATACTTGTTCCAGGAGGAGGAAAGCCTAACCTCTGTCATATAAAAAAAAGTTCATTAGTATTTTTGAAGTATGTCAGCAACAGAACATGCTAACAATGGTAGAGAGCTTTCATGATTTTAAATCTACCATCAAAGCAAAACGTTCTAGAATTGTACGCTAAAAATAAGGAAACATTGAATAGCAAAAGAAGGCTCTTGAAGTGATTAAAATATGTAAAAGAGGAAGTTTGTTTCAATGATTAATTTCTTATGCCTACCTCTTGGTGTAGCCCACTCCAAGGACCAACGCCATTGCCATGTATGTTAGGCCGCACACTTGGTGAAGACATAGGACTGGGACTTCTATATCGACACCTGTCAAAATCGTTGAATCCATGGTCGTGGACCATGCTTGATACCCGCATTATTTCTAAATAGCAAAAAGTTGGAAGAGCAGGAATAGACAAAGCATATCTGAGAATTGGGAGTTTATATTTTGCTATGAAATGTCAGCGTTAAACGTTAGTCATATATCACAATCAAGCCGTAAAGCACTTACGAGAAACATTTACTGGAAAACAAAAGTAAAAAAGAAGTATGTGCAGATAGATATTGCAAAATGCAAATATATGTTCCTTTCAGAATAAGTGGTGGATCCAGAGCATCATAAATTCATACTTGTGGGGACAAATATATAATTACAGTTGGGTCTGTCACTGTAAATTTTTTATAGTGTGACGGATATTTGTCATAAATACATATAAACATTGGCTAAGGATTCTTCAATTCAAGCAACCAAAAGAGGCCAACATTTTTAATTTTTGAAGACCCAAAACAAAAAGGAGAAAGCACTTTTTCAGAAGTAGCGCTGTACGAACTTAGTACCTCGACCGTTGGTACAACAAAAGGGTAACACAACTGGGGAGATCAGTGGATCAATTTCTGTAAGCAATGCTTGGTCCCTGTTTCTAAATCCTGCTATCTTACAGTAAAGTGCAGTTCCTTTAGCACAAAATTTTAGTCAGCATTCAAAAAAAGGCCGGTCAGGCCTTGTAAAAAGGCTGTATGAAAGGAAAAGATAGCCTTTTCAGTTTGATTATTGAAAAATGGCCAGATTGAAAGATTAAAATAGTTAAAAGGGTTGCATACACGGTTAGCGTATTCAGCCTGGTTACTCGGGTTGAACGGTGGGCTAGGCTTTAAAAAAGAAAGGAGACAGATTCTCCACATGATAAAAAAGATGTATTTAATGTTTGTGGACACTTAGCGCTCCAGTCTATATAAATGAAAGAAAGATGTAATACATTTGCCTTGCTATATAAGTATAGATATGTAAGTTTTAAGTAATAAAACCGTATACCAGGCCTGATATAGTGATATTATTATAAACTAGTAATTAAATGCAATATTACCATTTTCTAGAACATTATTATAAACTAGTAATGAAATGCAATATTTGTAACCATTACGCAAAACTATACATTGGTTTAATGAATTTTTCATGGGGCCTATCGTATGTGGATGCCTGTAAGTGCAGTTTTGCTATCTGGTTGTATGGTTGACTGACAACCAGCACATAAGCCATGTTGCAACTATTGTTAGCATGAATCCAAGAATTTTAGCCTTAAAAAGGGAACAGTTTCCTAAAGCTCTAATGTGGCAAGCAATAAGATGCCTTGAAAGCATGTGGTTTAGACAAATATGTCGCTCAACAAAAAGTTGATATGCCGCTAATATAGAAAGATCATAATAGAACCTGATCAGACAAGATTTTCATCTTGTTCACTAAATCAATGACAACACTTTTCAGCATCCCAACACAAAGAAGAATACAGAAACATCTCCAGTAGTAATCAATAGTTCCCAAGGTATTTAGACTTTCAAAGGATCTTCAAAAATGAAAGAGCACAATCTTCATATCAAGCAAACAATTTACAATATGTGGTGCAGTGCAAAACTTCCTGATATAGTCGTGCCGTATCTACAATGTACATGCCGTTGTCTGATGGTGATGCAGTGAACAAATGCGGGCATTCCAGATATAAACCTTTGCTGCCACTGGCTCTATCACTTGTTTGTTACTGATGCTAAGATAAATTCTCAATTGAGCATCTCATTCTCACAAGTGACAAGATATCAAAACATCCACACTCTTTAGTGGCAAAATCGAATGGCAATCCCCAAAATGCGACAGTATGGCTTAATACGATTGATCTATACCATTTACCGGTCATCTCATCTCGCTTGTCCAAAAAACATCGCAAGATAAATCAAGAGGGCAACTCGTATTAAGCAATCCCCAAAATGCGGCAGTAAGGCTTAATACGATTGCTCTATACCATCGACCGATCATCTCATCTCGCTTGTTCAAGAAACATCGCAAGATGAATCAAAAGGGCAACTAGCCAACTCTATCCAAACATCAACACAGACCATCGCCCGAACACATAAGCTCGGAAAGATCAGCAGCCACCCAAGCGTTGGAGTCACGCGATTCCCCAATCCCGATTGCCAAAAAAGATCCCCCTCTCTCTCACATGCAAAATTGTTCTCACCAATCTGCAAGGAACAGTAGGCAAGAGGTAAAAATGATCTCACCTTGGTTCAACAGCCGGCTGCATATGGGCAGCACCTGCATGAACGGTCCCAGCTTCTGATGCTCACCAAGAAGCTCAGCCAAGTACTGACTGCAAAGAAGCCAAGAATTGCATCGTCACAACACCAATCAATCGAAAAGGGGCAATCAAAAAAAAAAAAGAAGAAGAAGAAGAAGAAGAAAAAAGAAAAGAAGAGAGAATAATCCTTGGATCAAGAATCAGCAAGAAACAATCCAAGGATCGCTCAGAAATCATCGGCGATGCTGCACCTATCAGCGTCAGGGTTGCTCCTAATCTGGGGCGAGAGGGTTCTTGCAGGGGAGAAACCCTGGCTGTAGAGCCCTGACATGGTGGCGGCCAAGAGGGAGAGAGAGAGCTGTGTGAGAGGAGGAGGGCGCGAGCGTGATGGTAGAGGAGAGAGAGAGGGGGGGACCCAGTCACCCAGAAGAGGAAAATAGAAGTGGGGAGGGGATGGTATGCGGCAAGTGTCAGGTGGTAGAAAGTTTTTTTTTTTTTTTTTTTTTTGCTGCTTTAGGGTGCAGTTGCACACAGCCTTGCGGGGGCTGCTGCATAAAGAGAGGCTGCCCAACGCCTAGCTGCTATTTCTCTGTTTCTCGCGTGACGCCAGGAAAAATCCTGCATAATTGTCAAGGCTGGCAATCATAGAGTCTGATTATTATACCTATCTTAAGTTTCGGAGGTTTCAAGACCTTCAGCGGTGTTCACCTCGCAGTCCCATAAATTTGCGAAAAAGTCTCTCTGTTTCTTCGAATTACGGATAAGTTCCTGCGAATTTACAAAAAGGTCCTTTGCGATTTTTGTGAGGGAAAGAAAAATTTTCTCGGATTGTGTTTAGGTCCCCGTTCGTTACTTTACGGAAAAAGGCTCCCGTTAAATACAAATCGCGAACGAGCCCTTTTCTATTTTTTCGGGATAGCGGTGGGGTCCAAAAATATAACAACCAGGTCCCCAGTTTTTACATCCAAGTTATTTCTCAGTTTTCCCCGAAAAAATATTTTCATCAGCAGAAATATGTGTACTTTTTTTCAGCTCGGTCTCTAATATTTCTCGAGTGTTCAAAAATTTTGAAAATACATCTAGGTCTATTTTTTCTCCAAAAAGAATGCAAAACCATTTTTCGTTCACGCGCGCGGCATGCGACGCGCTTATTGGCCTAGTTTGTTTTCATAAGTCAAATAGATAGGAATTAAATAAATAGCATTGGTTTTATAGTTATATTCTCTAAAAAGAAGTGGTTTTTCAAGATTGCGTTAAGTCGGGATGATCCGAGTGACCCAACGTATGAGTGAGATCAATTTCACTGAGTATGCAATTTGGATTTTGCACTGAGTCGGGATGATTAGAGTGGGTCGAAACATGACCCAAATCAATTCAACAGAGTACATGATTTTTATGCATTGCACTAGGCCGGATAATCCGAGTGTAATTGGATAATCTGTCTACGGCCGAATGATCAGGCTGGTAATTTTAATAAAGTAAGATACAACATACAAAAACACAAATAAAAAATTTCTAACTTAGATAAAAATAAAGTAAACCTAGGTGAACCCCTAAAAATACAAAAAAAAAATCCTAACCTGGACAAATATTATCGGGATCTAGAATTTGCATTCCAACCCCTATGTATATATTGTGCTAGTCCCATGATCAGTAGTTAGCACATATATTCAACATTGATGTACCACATCCATACACGCAAGAAATTACAGAGTAGTACATAATATTAAACATTCAAAGCTAAGTAATACATGACTAGTTTTTGGTAACGGGGCCGATTGACCAAATAGTTCACATAAAAAATAACACAACGGAAATAAAATAAGAGGCATCAAATATCCAGTTAGTATGCCTCAACCTGTCTGCAGGCAACTAACTGGGGCAACCTAGAAAGCGTCATCTTCATCACCAAATCCCAGGGAGTAAAAGTATTCGTATGATGGGTCTCTAACTCCATCCTTTGAATATGTTCAACAAGCAACGGTTGAGTACGAAAATCGTACTTCGCAAGACTTCTACACAAATGTATATAGTATGCAAAGCTATGTTAAAGGAATGACTATCCTACCATATTCTCAAATTTTGCATAAAGCAAAATTTATTTAATAATAACAAGTAGTAGATTGCAAACGGAATTTGTAAAAGCATTTGACATTTGATAACAAGTAGTAATAGAGCACAAGTAATCATAAGTAAACTAGTTACATGCCCGTGCGTTGCTACGAAAAACAAAATTGATAACGAAAAATAAAGATTAAAAAATAAAAAAAATTATTTCACAAGATCAAACATCTATCTTTAACGCTTCGTTTCTTGTGAAAGCTGGCTAATTAAAGCAACGCTTCGTTTCTTGCGTAGGGCAATTAAGCAGGGCAATTAAGCGGCAATTAATGACGTGGGAAGAACGGACCACTGCCACCAAGTGCTGCTTTAGAATAGTAGAGATAGATGGCTTGCTGCCATAGACATTTCAAAGCTTAGCAAAAGTCCTTGTGCCGGTCTACCATATATGGATTCCCTATCCACACATTTTTCGAACCAAATTTCAAAAAACATAAAGCTACTTATTGTGAGGAATCACCAAGCGATGTCCATGACTAGGGACACGACTATTCGAATAGATGTTCACTCTGCAAAGGTTATAATACTTTACCCACATGACATGATCATCCTTTAATGTCAGCCATTACATGCTTCCTTTGGCGTGTGACTAAGAGATCATGATAAAGCTTTTATATTGCCGATTCTAACAACAAACCACCTCTCGATACCCTTTTTAGGATGAAGAGTACCCCTCCAACATCCAACGAGCTCAAACATTGTGTTGGTAAACCATACTTAACCAGCAAGGTTCCTTCGAGCCATGGAGTACACCCTCCATGCCCGCACTAGCCCAAAACCACATATCAGCTACCGCTTGGAGTTTTACTGTTGGTCCGCTCAACTTATTATGCTAGATCTGTTCCATTCCAGGCACAATAGATCGGTCTTTAGTAACCCGGGCGAGACTATCACATACCCCGCGTGCACCTGCACCTTTCCCAACAACCACTAGCCTAAGTTCAAATCGTGTTTTCCACTTTCATTTGTACTCAAAATATCATATGTACCTCCTTTGAATCATATGACAAGTATTTCTCATTTGAACATTTTGACCATGATCCCAACTAATGGTCTAATATCGGTATAAGCATAGCTAAGCATCTAGCAACTATTGTTACTCTATAATTCCACTTTTAGCATTTACGAATAGTGAATAGTGTTCCTAGGGTGACAATGGTGAATGTGTTAAATTATCAAGGTAGGGTGAATGCAACGATTGGATTTATCTACCATCCTTACAAACATAGTAATTTTTTACCGAAATTACACGTATGCATAATAGTTTTAAACATAACATATGTAATAGTGAAATATGGACTCAAATATGATCAAAGGGGTACTCACCTTGCTCGTTGAACTATTTGATTTCTTCTAGTTCGATGATGGAGGTTTTTGGGACTTCGGTGTCTATATGCATCACACTGCAAAGCACAAACAAGAAACAAATGGATACAAACAGAACTCAAATTCCAATGTTTTTCTAAATTAAGAAATATCTTGATTTTAAAAAATTTAGAAACTGGTTTCACTCAATTTTGTGTTTGTATGAAAAGTTACAAGCATTTGAATTTGGCTCGGCTGAGAAAATCCTAAAAGGAAAAAGAAAGAGGAGGTTGACACTGAAGGTGTAATGTCAGGTATTACGTCTTCTAACAGAGAAAGTGTATTATCCGTAAGGCTATAAGTGTATTTTTCATTTAAAGAAAAGGATTTTCCTTTCGAAGAGGCTGATAGGTGGGATTAACATGTCAGTCTTTTATTATTTTTGCCGGGACTGATAGGTAGGGTCCACATGTCAGTAACACATTTTCAAACACTGGTTTAAGTTATAAAACGATTCACTTATTTGAATTGGATCCACATGTCAGAGACTCATTATGCTTAACCGGACTTAACTAACTTAACAAACATCATTAATACTAAATGTCGAGACCACATGTGACATGTCAGAGACAGAAGGCATGGGAACAAACTAAGCACAACGGCTGAGCTTGTCTCCGAGCTCACTGGAGGCAAGGCAGCGGTGGAAACACCCTGGGCTCAGGCAGAATGGAATCCAGTGTCCTTATGCACCGTTGGGAAGTGGCAGCGATCTAGCATCTATGGACTACCAAGAGCGTACTGGGTGGTCGGGTGATGACGGAGAGGCACTGGAGTGGATGATGAGCAGAGGCGACGACAGCGCCGGGGCTCTTATGGTGCCAATGGGTTGCAGAGAAAGAGGGGCCGCAAGATGATGCGCTTCAGCTCACATGCATGCTAATGAGGGTGCCCGAGTAAGGAATCGACTCGGTGCTCACCTGAGATGCTGTGACAGCAAAAATGGCGGCGCAGTAGCTTGAAAATAGGGGATCGGCATGGTGTCAAGGCTTGATTATCGAAACCAAGTAATAGAGTGTTGGGATTTTATCAGAAGAGTATGAAACACAAGGTGATGCGAACAAATAGGGAATGAGCTCATCGAAAACAGGGTGGTGTAGTGACTTGGATGGGGTACACGCACCGGAAACAAAGAAGATGAAGTTGGCTCGGTCTCACTCGGCTGCAGCTGCTTCATTAAGCACAAAAAGGGTGAGGGCGAAGCTGAAGCAAGGCAATGACACGCGTAGTAGTGGCGTACGTGGATGTGTGCTCATCGGCGTCGAAGAAGATGATGCAAGTCCTAGCAATCCACAAGGCCAAACTTCCTGGCGCTTAGGAGGGAAGCTAAGGGTGGCGAGCTAAAGGACATGACACGCTGAGCTGACCTTAAGTAGAGGCGAGAGGCTCAGGGGAGGTTCACGAGTTCTTGTGGCAAGACTAGAAATGGCGTAGCGCTCGAGTTCTTATCTTCGGCTGGCGACGCATGGAAAAGGACAAAGGCAGAGAGAGACGGTTCGGGGAGAAGAGGGCGTGGCAGTGGCTACAAAACCATGTGCGACACAATCACAAACCCGGAGGGAGTGGCACCGTGAGGCACGTCGGTTGTGCTCGACGGGCAGCTGAAATGCTCGTGGGTGTATGGGCGAGTGTTCTGGACCGACGACATGGTGGATAGGTCCTGCGGCAAGGGACTAAGGTTCATGGGTCAGCGACGTGGCGAGAGAGTGAGAGAGAGAGAGAGAGAGAGCATGCTCTCTACAGGCACATCGTCTGGAGCACATTTTCTCTTGGAAGAAACGGTTTCGGCCAGTCGCTTTCTAAAAAGCGGATCTTAAAACATTTTTCCAAAGGGCTCTAATTGCACGGAATAAGTTTGAATTTTTAGAAATAGCAAACCAACTTAAAAAATTATGAAATTTTTGTGAGAGGTTCTTTAGATCAATTAGAACCGACATAAAATTTTTTCAAGCAGATGTCTGTAACGTGGGAAGGCATTCAGAACCAGAACAATGCAATACAAAGCAATAAACGCAAGAGAGCAATAAGATTATAGTTGCATGCAGCAGAAAGAAGAACTTCTTCCGTGCGTGAGTTGCTACGACTTTAGGCAAACAGAAGCCGAGTTTCTAGTCGTGTATGAGCTAGCTCGTGAGTTGCATGCATGTTCTTCATTATCGCCGAAGCCTGATCCTGATCTCATGATTATTCTTTGAGCCGATCCAACAATATCTTCAGCTGGCGACGCATGGAAAAGGACAAAGGCAGAGAGAGACGGTTCGGGGAGAAGAGGGCGTGGCAGTGGCTACAAAACCATGTGCGACACAATCACAAACCGGGAGTGGCACCGTGAGGCACGTCGGTTGTGCTCGACGGGCAGCTGAAATGCTCGTGGGTGTATGGGCGAGTGTTCTGGACCGACGACATGGTGGATAGGTCCTGCGGCAAGGGACTAAGGTTCATGGGTCAGCGGCGGGGTGAGAGAGAGAGAGCATTCTCTCTACAGGCATGATGAAAGGTGGATGAAGACCTTTGACGCGTGGGCCGGGTGCGCTAGGTGTGGGGGGGGTGCTAAGAGAGAAGGCACATCGTCTGGAATACATTTTCTCTTGGAAGAAACGGTTTCGGCCAGTCGCTTTCCAAAAAGCGGATCTTAAAACATTTTTCCAAAGGGCTCTAATTGCACAGAATAAGTTTGAATTTTTAGAAATAGCAAACCAATTTAAAAAATTATGAAATTTTTTTGAGAGGTTCTTTAGATCAATTAGAACCGACATAAAATATTTTCAGGCGCTGAACTATTTTTTTTTAATAATTTTAAAAATTCAGAAACAACAGTTAGAAAATAGAACTAAAGGAGTAGTATTAAAATTGTACATTATTTAGCATTGCAATTTTAGGCTTAGCCCTGTGCAACTTTAGCTGACTGAGAAATAAGAAAATCTACTAATTTATATTAGTAGAGACATGTGTTGCACATGCATGATTACTAGTCTTTTCTAAAATACGTACGATTAAGAAGTTCTACATAGATATTCAAGCGAATTGCGCAAAACAAAAGAGAAATGCGAACATGGTCATGTTTTTTGGAAGCAATGTAATCAATATGTACATCTATGGTTTTTTGTTTCTACGAGATTAGTATAGATGATCCAAGAGTCACGATAATCAACCCTGGTGGATACCGCATCTATCTCCAAAACTCATATATTTTTCAGACAACTTAAATATAAAATTATTTTAAATGGTAAAATATGACATTTAGTTCATGTGCTTAATTTATATGCTATAACACATACTAATATAATGGTCAAAGTTGAACGTACACCTGTATTTACAGACGGAGAAAATAGTTCGTATGTGCGCTTTATTTATTTAATTCGTTAAGCACCGTAGCTACAGGCTGCGATCGAGGCTTAAGCTTTAATCAACACGCAGCGAACGTATAAATGATCAATACCGTATTGGAATGGGATTGGAGCATGGAACAATATTACGCGCGGGCGGAAACCGCATCGAATTCGATTTCAAGCTCCTCTCGAATCCGCAACCATTTCCATCTCCCCACCATCCTGCCGCCACGGGAAGATCAAACCGAGTAGCTAGCGGATAAACAGAGTAGTTAGCACGGATCCCCACCGCCCCCGATCATAAAAGGGGCAGGGTCACCACCAAGAACCACCAAGAACTAATTCCACCATTCCAAGAAAGATCTCCATCGATCGAGATGGCTGCAGGCTTCGCCTTCCGCCCCGACGACCACGAGCTCATCGACCTCTTCCTCCGCCCCAAGCTCGCCGGCCTCATCCACGACGTCGACATCTACTCCGTCGCCCCCGACCAGCTGGTCGCCGGCCGCACGGCCGCGCCTGGCAGCGGCGTTGGGGATGCCAGGGTCTGGTACTTCTTCGGCCCCGTGCGGCACTGCGCCGGCAAGAGGAAGGCGCGCACGGTGGGCGCCGGCGGCAAGGAATGGTGGCACTCGAATGCCGGCCAGAAGACGGTCAAGGTAAGCGCCGCACCGCAGTTCTTCGATTCCCACGAGCTTGACAACCTATCTGGGCCACCACCATCAACAGCTAAGCCATGCCCGGTCGGCGTCCTGGCTTTGCAGGTGGACGAGGAGGAGTTGTTCGAGATTCTCGAGGATGACGGCGTCCAGATGTCCTCCGAGTTCAACGAGTGCTACCTGATGTCCTTTGACGGCGTCGACATGAGCGCACTGCAGTCCTTCGATGATGAACTCCCGCGCGCGCCGCCGCCATCACCAGCTGGGCCTGAGCCGGAGGGGAACGCCGGTGTCGGGTTCGTCCAGACCACCACCGTACATGGCCCTTGCCCGGACGGCCTCCTGGCTCTGCAGGTGGACGAGGAGGAGCTTGAGCTTGAAGACGAGCTGGCGCATTTGGCACATCCAGTTTTCTCCAAGCTGTCCAACCTCTACAAGAGCGTCAAGAGGATGCTGCTTCAGTAGTACCAGTTAGTATGTCTTCACTGCTACCTCTCGTGTCTCCAGGTTCTGCACTTATTTTGGAAGATTTCTAGTGCTCTTAGAATCTCTGTCAGCCATTAATAATTTTGGTAGAGCGTTAGCACAGTCTCCAACTAGACAGCGAGCGCTAAGACGTGTCTGAAGCAAAGTTCACTATATCCATTAAACTGAACCTAAACGATGGGTCAAAGTAAATAAAAGGGCCGGTTGAATAAAGTAAAGTAGAGCAGATCATTGAGCAAAGAACTCATTACTACCGTACTAGCACGAGATGGAGCGTAAAACGCACTCGTTGCAAAAAAAAAGGCCTGTTTACTACCCCGTTTGTAGCAGTAAAAGGAATAGAATTGAACGACTGATGCACGCCAAAGTTGTCCGAGCTGCCTCAGGTCTGGAGACTGTGCTAGTGGCTCTGTAAAATTAATCTTGGCTGACTTAGATTCTTAAGCATTGGTATCTTCTAAAGTTCAAGTTTGCAGTTTTCTGTGAGAAACATGGGGTCAATGCACTTTTGTGGGTGTGGTGAAGCCCTGAGTCTAGCAACTAGTCATTGCTGTACAGAGTCCAAGTGTAATAAATTCAAATATCAATGGAAATTTTTTTGCCTGAATTTGGGCAATATTTTGACATGCGTCTTGTGCTTGTGGTGGTTAATGCAAATCTAAGCGCAGTGGTGTCTTATACCACTACACCATGTTAGGCTCAATTTAGAACCTGTGTTATATTGCTAAGGTATGGAAAATGGTTTAATTAACTTATCAAAACAGATAGTCACATCAAGATCATTGTGTGCACTGGAACTTTGAGGATCATAAGCCTAGCATCTTTAATAGTTTTGGTTGATCCTTTTCTTTTTTTGAAAAGTAGCATAGTTGACAGACTCAATTTGTGAGCCTGCTTGCTGTGAAGACTAAGATTGTTATTTTGATGCACTTTTGTGGAGCAGTTTTGAAGTACTCTGCGTCTCTTAATTTGGGCAATATTTTGAAGTACACTGTGCCTCTTAATTGTTAGAGTGTGACTTGTGGTTGTGGTGGTTAAAGTAAATCCAAGTGCAATGATGTTTAATACCACTACACCTTCTCAGGCTCAATTCAGAACATGTCTTATATTTATATGGCATGGACACCAAGATCATTGTTTGCACTGGAACTCTGAAGATCATAAAGGCTAAGATTGTTATTGGTATAATTGCCTCAGGGTGAGGATTTTGATATCATACAGAGTTCAATAGGTTCAGATTTTGTGGCAAAGATTCTCCTAATTGTGCTTGGCCCTAACAACCAAAACCAGTTGCCAAATTTGTAGGTTATGCATCCAATGGTCTGGGATCCAATGGTCTGGGATGTCTCTAATTCAAAACATTAAAGGAGCATGTTAACCCTATGGCCTTGGTGTCAGTCAAAGATGGAGGTAATTTGAATGACCTTTGAAATGGTTGAGAATTTGATCTCATCTAGCTTGAGCACATTCGACTCTTTGCTCACTGTCCGAAATGAGTATATGTTCGTTTTGCACAGAAAAAAGCTAGAAAGGGGCTACAGATTCTGACAAAACTGAAGCCAAGGTACATTGGCCAATTCCATTGTCATCATGAGTTTACTGTACGGTTAGCCATTTCATAAGCAAAGCAAGCTGGGGAAAGTATATAAATTGAGCAATTAACATACATAAAAATACGGTCTCATCCAATATGCCAGAAGAACCAGAAGCATAGTTTACAATGTTAGAGATAGAGTCCTGTTATTCTATCTCTATACTAGTTACATGCCCGTGCGTTGCTACGAAAAACAAAATTGATAACGAAAAATAAAGATTAAAAAATATATGCCCGTGCGTTGCTACGAAAAACAAAATTGATAACGAAAAATAAAGATTAAAAAATAAAAAAATACTATTTCATAAGATCAAACATCTATCTTTAACGCTTCGTTTCTTGCAAAAGCTGGCTAATTAAAGCAACGCTTTGTTTCTTGCGTAGGGCAATTAAGCAGGGCAATTAAATAGGGCAATTAAGCAGGGCAATTAATGTGACGTGGGAAGAAACTCTCACTTTATATAGTAGAGATTAGAGATAGAGTCGTGTTATTCCTTTCCCTCATGTACTCTATATATTGTGGCCATTGACCCTCATATTCAATACAAATCATATTCATAACATGGTATCAGAGCCCAGATTCAAACCCTAGCTCCAAGATTCTTCCGCTGTCGCTGCCCCCGGGAGGATCTATCTCCACTCTCGAGGGCGGCCACCTCCGGCTGTTGCTGCTAGCGACTAGCACATGTCGCTGCACCGACTGCTTCACCGCCTGTCTTGCCGCGCCGGCGCGCAGCCGGTCGGCCGTCTCGCTACCTGCCGTCGCATCCGTCTTGGACGAAGACGTCGCCACCGGCGCCTCGCTCTCGTCGGCTCGGCCGCCTTGGATGAAGACGCTGCTAGCGGCTCGCTTGCTCCCGTCGGCTGTCGATCTGCGTCTAGCCGAAGCCTCGCCTGCGCAGATCACATCTCACCGAAGCGCTGGCCCACGTCTCCTGCTTCACCACTTGGACGACAGTCGGGGCCGCCTTCGCCGCTTGAACGACACCGTCCCGGCTCCCGTTGGCTTGAAGCAGCAACCAGCGCCTCGAAGCAGAGGCCTCCATCGCCGGCTGCAGGCGTCCTTCGCGCCGTGCGGCCACCTCCGGCCCGCGTCGCTGGTTCCTCCACTTCAGTCGCCAATCCGCCGGCTCGCCTCCTTCGGCGACATCTCGACCGGCTTGCCTCGGCTCCGCACGGGCCACCGCCTCCGGCCGGTCACTGCCACGCGCTGTTTTTCCTCTGGCCGATTCGTCGCTCGTTCGGCTGACCGGAAGGAGTGTACTTCCTCACGCGTGAAGGCTTCAAGTTCGATCGGACTTAAAAGACTCCGTTTCGTTTTTTTTGACGTCGCCCGTAAGGAGCCCTCCAAGCCACCGATCGGATTTGATCGGACTTGATCGTTTTTTGGCTGCTTCGTTTTCAAGTCCGTGACTACAAGTCCAAGGCATTGGTGAACCCAAAGTGAAGTGCGATTGGAGATTCTTTCAGATCCAAAAGAAGTGCTTTGGAAATTCTTTCAGGTCCAGCTCCGCTGAGTTTTAATCTAGCTGTTGCTGCTGGTGGGATCTACTACCAGTATTTTTAGTATTTTATTTAGTCTTCCGTTGCGTCCATCCAAGTCTTTAGCATCATGATTCTATCGTCGCTCGGCTCTTTTATCGGCTTGGCTCATTCTGTCAACTCTGATTACCTCGGCTCGACTCGTTTCGTCGGCATCGTCGGTTCTTCTTCGTCGACTCGGCCCTACATTCGACTTTGGTTCGTCGATTTGGCTTCATCGTCGACTTTTCTTCGTCGACTCGGCCGTACCTTCGACTTCTGTTCGTCGATTTGGCTTCATCGTTGACTTTTCTTCGTCGACTCGGCCCTACCTTCGACTTTCGTTCGTCGATTTGGCTTCTTCGTCGACTTTTCTTCACCGACTCGGTTTTTCGTTGGCTGTTCTTCGTCAGCTCGATTTTTCAAGAGTTACATGCTACGACGGTTACTTCAAGATTATGACTTTGGATTTTCCCTATTTTAGTTCATTCCTTCCAAATGCAATGCTATTGCATACGCCTTGCATTTGTGGGGGGTGTTAGAGATAGAGTCCTGTTATTCTATCTCTATATTAGAGATAGAGTCCTGTTATTCCTTTCCCTTATGTACTCTATATATTGTGGCCATTGACCCTCATATTCAATACAAGTCATATTCATAACATACTGTATTGTTAGCCATTTCAGCACTTGAATTTGGAGCCAGGTATGGTGGAGCAAAAGATGTCTGCCCTAAGGTTTAGATCAAGTATGAATAAATTAAGTGAAGTTTCTCATGCAGTTCATACTTGACAAAGTTGACATTACCAATGACATCCGCAATGGTCCTCCCATTTGTGAATTTCCAGTTGCCTTGCCACCAGAAGATGCAAAATCAACAGCGTATGGAGGAGCATTAAATGTTATATTCAAAATCAACAGCGTCTAGTCTGTTGGTGTGTGGGCAGAACCTTTTTCTAAGGAATTATGCTCCATCTGTAAATGTTAGACAGCCAGAACAGTGAATAAACATCAATGAATTGATTAAGCTCTGTATAATAAATTGATGAAGCTGTACAATATGAAATCGGATGCTGTAAATTATAATAAATTGCAGCTCTTGTAAGTTGAAATGTGCAGAATCTCCGGATTTTGTTTGACGCACTCCATTGTGTGAGTGATGCACGCCCGTTTACTACCCGTTTGTAGCACTAGAAGGAATACTATGTACTCTTTATGTGTGTGGTGAAACCATAAGGCTAGCAGGTCAATGATGTACAGAGTCCAAATGTAATAAATTCAGGAGAGGTGTTTCTATGCTCTTCCTTCTAGTACAAGTTGTACAAATCTTAAAGCAAGCGAAGGGGTAAGTAATCACCATCTACCCTTCATTCATGCTTTAATAGTTGTGCAACTTTTAAAATGAAGAGCATAGAAGCACCTCTCTAAATTCAGATATGAATGGAATCTTTTTGGCCTGAATTTGGGCAATATTTTGATGTGCCCTGTGTCTCTTAATTGTTAGCGTGTGACTTGTGATTGTGGTGGTTAAAGCAAATCCAAGTGCAATGGTGTTTAATACCACTACAACTTCTCAGGCTCAATTCTGAAGCTATCTTATATTTATATGGCATGGACACCAAGATCATTGTTTGCACTGGAACTCTGAAGATCATTAACGCTAGCATCAAAAGTAGCGTAGTTGATGGATTCAATCTATAAGCATGCTTGCTACAAAGACTAATATTATTTATTTGACTCACTTTATGGAGCTTTTTTACCATATGGTGCTCACATGCTCTGAAGTGAGCCTACCGTTCAGCTGAAAATCTACCATTTTGTCGGATGGTAGCCCTGCTTTAAGGCCCGGCTTGTTTCACTGCCTCAGGGTGAGGATCTTATTCTCATACAGATACTTGTCTTTTGGTTGTAGACATTCAAATTGACAAATAAAAGTGATGAAATTCTTGACAAGAGTAGTCGACACGGTTGTCATCAGCAAGATACACTGCTATCCATCAATGTTTTACAATCCATTTTGCCCATCCTATATGAATCAACATGTGTACGCTTGCCTTTTTCATGCTGGACCGGTTAACAATCGTTCTTGCAATATGCACTTCTAAAGTTCTAATCTTTAGCGGTTTGCAATATGTTAGACTGACAAATGATCTCCAGGAGACGAATTAGAAGTGCTAACTATCTTGCCCTTATATATATATACTCCAGGTGTCCAAGGGTCTGGTTCTCTAATGAGGATTTGGGTTCAAATCCCATAATGACAAAAAAAAATTATATATATTTTAGCTTTTGTTCATTTACTATGTTTCTACTAGGATTTTCTTTTGCTTGCAAGAATTTTTACAAGGATCTTTACTGGGCACAGAAGACGACTAGAAACTTGAATATTGATGTTGTAGCTTGTTAACTAGAAAAGAGGTAGTATTCATCCTCTATGAAACATGATTTGCGAATTCTTTGGCATATATGTTCAAGCTAATTGTGCAAACCGAAAGCCAACTTTGAACGTCTTGGTGCTTTGAGGAAGCTATGTAATCAATCCATACATCTATGAATTGGGAGCGCAAGCTGAGCGGCCTAGGTTGGAATTGGGGGCGATTCAAGGCCCCAGGGTATGAAGGACTGTCTCAATGCTCTCTTCGCAAGAACAACTCTATTTTCCTCCGCCTTCTCTCTTCGTAATCACCTTCAAGAACACAAAATCAAACCATACATGTTATACCGTTGCAATCACCATCGCGTGAGTATTCCATTTTCACAATAAAATTTTGCATGCAAGATCATCTGAATAATTTTTGAAAGAAGAGAAGAAGTAGTGACAAGCAGATACTATGCAGCACACCATCCCTCTGTCATTTCCTTTTCACCCATCCCTCGTTAAATAGCCAACACAAATGCCTTCTCCCCCATTCTTCTCCCTCCCTCCATTAATTTTCTTCCCTCTCCAATAGACAGACCACAAGAACAAGACAAGCATAAAACCCAGATTTTTAATCCTTTTCCTAGCTGAGAAAATTTGAGAAATGCAAATAGTTTCAAATAAATAGCAAACAAGGTGGAGAAATTCTAGAAACATTCTGAAAAAAAATACTTTCAAGTATTTAGAACCAAAATAAAATAATTGGAACATATGTTCACATTTAATTTAATCATATTAAATCTTTTTTAATTAAATAGATTCATAAATAAGCTTTAACTAGCAAATATATTTTGAAAATTTCAAAACACATGAATCAAATCTAAATACAAAAATTTAGTATGTTACAGTGGCCTGTCAACGACTTGGGTGTGAGTGTGATGGGACTCTGACCGGTGATCCCATTTTATGGCCCTAGTGGCCCGAGCCGAGGAAGACGACGAGCGGTGCGGTTGCGATCTGGTGGTATAGAGCTACAAGAGAGGTGCGCATTGTACTCAGGGCATCCTTAGGAAGATCTATGTTACAGTCCGGCGTCGAAGGATGAGCAAGTTCGTAGGCCTTGGTTCCCGACTGAAGACCGGATCGCAAGCTGGACGTGGAAGAGTTCGCCGTCGCAGCCAGCGCCTTGGGATCGGCTGTTGTCGGAGCCACCGCCTGAGTCTAGAATAATTTTGGCAAAAAGCCCTTCCTTCTCCTCTGCTTCTCCCTTTTATTTCCCCCTTCTACCGCATAAATGCATGCAGCCAGATCCTATTTTGGCGCTTCCTTTCATAACTAATCAGCCTGTTGCCATCTAATTACAAACGATAATTAGGCAGCCGCCCCCCAGCTTGCCATCTATAGCTGCGGCCCACGACGCCTCACAAACACCCTATCATAGCCGGCCCTAACATCACTCCCCCCGTCGAAAGTAAGCTTGTCCTCAAGCTTACAGTCAGTAAAGGAACACCGGAGAGCAACCGCATCCATCCAAGTCGCCTCTTCCGCCGATTCCCCGGTCCAATGCACCAGAAATTGGCGGTGGCCCTCCATGAACCACTGGCTCAACAGCTGATACGGCTCTGGCTGATCAATGTCTGTAGCGGGGAGAATGTCTTCCGGAATGTCCACCACTGCCTCCGGAGGAGTGCCCTTAAATCGCTTAAGCAACCAAACATGAAAAACATTTTGAATTTTGGACCTCTCGGGAAGCTGAAGTTTGTATGCTACTTCGCCAATCCGCTATAGCACCTGAAAAGGACCATAAAAGCGAGGGGACAACTTGGACCAAGATGGTGTGCCGCGAGCTGAATGTTGCCGGTGACGCTGTAACTTGAGCCAGACCCATGAGCCCACCTCAAATCTCTCTTCTTTATGCTTGCCATCATAATATCGCTTCATCCGGTTCTGAGCTTGCAGCAGCTAGGCTTTGGCCTGTTGGAGAAGAGCATCGCGATCCACAAGAGCACAATCCAGTGAATCAATGCAAGTTGATCCTTGCTGGTATGGCAACAGCGGCGGGGGCGCGCGGCCATAAACCAATTCAAAAGGTGTGAGTCGATGGGCAGAGTGGAAGGACGTATTATAACAATATTCCGCCCAAGGAACCCACTGAGCCCAGGAGGAAGGATTGGACGCCACCAAGCACTTTAGATACATTTCAATAGTCCTGTTGACGGCATCTGTTTGCCCGTCCATCTATGGACGATACGCCGTGGACAGCAATAAGGATGTACCACTCCGCTTGAACAACCCTTGCCAAAATGCACTAAGGAACACCGGATCCAAATCGGACACAATGGACTCCGGAATGCCATGTAGCCTCACAACCTGGTCAAAAAAATGTTTGGCCACTATAGATGCGGTCGCTGGTCTAGTAAAGGGTAGAAAATGGGCATATTTGGATAGCCGATCGACCATGACCAACAATGCGGGCTTTCCTTGAGACTTCGGAAGATCGGTGATAAAATCCAAGGAGATGTCTGCCCATACTTGGTGGGGAATATTCAGGAGCTGCAGCAGGCCTGCTGGTGCTTGGGTGTTTGCTTTATGCCGCTGACAAATTGCACACTTGGCCACAAACTCCCGTACTGCCTCCTTCTGATGCTCCCACCAATAAAAGGCGCGAAGGCGGTGAAGAGTTTTCTGACTACCCTCGTGTGTCAAGTCATGCACAGCTGTGATCATTTTCTCTACCAAGGGTGACCCGCGAGGTACCCACAACTTGTCGTCCCGATAAACCAGCCCATCCTTGGCTTCCCATGTTATGCTCGGCGGTGCTTGATCTGAACCGAACTCTACCACCGGTCATGAGAGTTGCGACACCTGCTGCACCTCAGGATCTTGCTTCAATATTTCCAGCCACTGCTCGCGCGTCACATCTTGCCCAATCGATAAAGCCACACATGTTCCGTTGTCCTCTGGTGTCCTAGACAGTGCATCTGCTGCCTTATTGTGCTTTCCTGGTTTGTACTCAACTCAGAAATCAAAGCCCATCAACTTACTCAACCAATGTTATTGCGGAGGGGTGATTAAGGCTTGTTCTAGCAGAAACTTGAGACTTCCATGATCCGTCCGGACTGTGAATTGTTGGCCCCATAAGTACGGTCGCCAATGACGCACTGCCTTGGACAACCCAATAAGTTCTCACTCATAGGCAGCGAGCTTCCAGTGGCGCTCCGCCAGCTTCCTGCTGAAATAAGCAATCGGGTGCCCCTTCTGTTGAAGGACGGCCTCAATTCCTGTTCCTGACGCATCGCATTCCACCTCAAAAGGCAACAAAAATTCCGGCATCTGCAGGACGGGAGCTGACGTTAGAGCTCGTTTCAATCTTTCAAAAGCCTCCTCTGCCGCTATGCTCCACACAAAGCCATTCTTCTGCAATAATGCCGTTAATGGATCTGCGATGCTAGCATAGTCCCTGATAAACCGCCTGTAATACCCAGCCAATCCTAAGAATCCACGCAACTCCGTTACCGTCGATGGTCGGGGCCACTCTTCCACCGCCCTGAGCTTGGCTGGATCGGCCTCAACTCCCGAACATGAAATAAGGTGGCCTAGATACCCAACCTTTTCTTATGCAAAGGCACATTTGGACTTCTTCAAGTACAAGCGATGCTCCCTTAGTCGAGCCAGCATGGCTCCAACGTGCTCCCTGTGCTCCTTGGTTGTCCTGTTGTATATTAAGATATCATAAAAAAAACAGCACGAACATACGTAGGAAATCATGAAGCACCTCATTCATGAGTGCCTGGAAGGTGGAGGGCGCATTGGACAGACCGAATGGCATTACGAGAAACTCGTAGTGGCCATGATGCGTCCGAAAAGCCGTCTTCATAATGTCTGCTTCATTCATGCGGACTTGGTGATAGCCAGACTGTAACACCCCAAAATTTTGCTTTTCTTAAATTCATGTGTGATTTGGCACTTTGGTGAATTTTTGGAATTTTCTGGAATTTATTTGGATTTATTTGGAATTTATTTGAATTTATTCCATTTTGAAATAATTAAAGAGTTTAATTTTGCAAATAAAATTTTGTTGGAAATATTTTATTTGAGTCCAAAATGATCCAAAATATTTTCCAGAATTTTTCTGGAATTTTTCTGAGTCTTTTGCTATTTTTAATGAATTAAATGAATTACTGGGGATTATTTTGAATATTAAAATCGCTTCGGGTTTAGTACTGTTCATCGGGTCCGAGTCGGACTCGAGTCCGACCCGAACCCGACCGAGCCACTTGATTCGGTCGAACCGCGTCGCCAAACCCAACCCTAACCCTAGCCACCGACCGTTGGATCTTGATCCAACGGCCGCGCGCGTGAGCAGCGTCGCGTGCGCGCGTGGGCGCTCGATGCGGGACACGTGGGCGGCATCGGTCGTCGTCCTCGCCGAATCAGGCTCGGAGAGCGCCGCCGTGTCCGACTAGGGTTCCGCCGAGCACGCCTCCGGGGCTATTTAAGGCCGGGCCGCCCCGAGGTTGCCCTCACCCATGCGCCGGTTGCCCCTAGCTAATAGAGCTCAAGCCGCCGCCAAGCCGTGCCGATTGCTCGCCGAAGTTGGACGGAGCCGCTACGGTTTCCTCGTCTTCTCCGGCACCGATAGCCCTTGTCCGCCGTGTTGAAGCCCGGGTTCGGAACCCCCAAGACAAGGCGCACCTGCGGGACATCTCGATCACGCCGGAGAACGCCCGTAGCGCCGAGCCCGTGGTCATCTTCCTGGCGCCGGCAGAACCCACCATGCCGTGACTCCATCTCCGTCCACGAGCTCGCGTGCACCGCGTTGGATCTTCATCGGACGATCACGGTGAGTCCACGCTTCCCGAGACTTTGGAAAACGGATCGGATCTCGGGCCGTTGGATCAAGATCAGCGGCCCACGATCGCCTCGTGCTAGAAAGCTGCGTTAACTTAGGGTAGATCTAGACCGTCCGATCTAGATCGAACGGCCGTGATCATGCCACGTAGCCGCCGCCCGCGCGTGCGTTGAGTCATCGACAGCCGGGCCCGCGTGCTGGCGGCCGAGCCTGGCGTGATGCGTGTCACCGATACGCGGGGCCCGCATGTCGATGTCTCGCCGAGAGAGCCTCACCGTGCGTGACCCCGGCGACGGGTGGGACCCGCGTGTCAGCCTCTGTAGCTGTAGGCGCGCCCACCGTGGGCGGGTGTCACCGTGGACTCGATCCATGGGCCGAGACACGTGGCGACACCGGGACATGCCACGTGGCATGATGACGTCATCTTTGGCGTCATCATGGAGGCCGTTCGGTGCTAACGTCGGCCAGGTTCTTGTGGACCAATCACAGGATGACACGTGTCCATGCTGACGCAATAATTAATTTCCGAAAAAGAAAATGATTTATTAATTCGAATAATGATTTCAAATTTAGATTCAAACTTCAAACGCTTATAACTTTTGCGTTTCAACTCCGATTTGAGTGATTCAAATTTCTAAATTTGTATAAAATTGAGATCTACCTAAATATGAATTTTATTTAATTTTTGGACTAAAGTTTTTCTCTGTAATATTATTTAATTGATTATTTAAACTTTAATAAATCATAACTTTTGCATTTTAACTCCAAATTTGTGATTCGGTTTCTAAAAATCCAGAAAATTACGTTCTCTCTGTTTATGGATTTTATTTGGAGTTTTGGGATGTTTTTGCCTATTGTTTATTGGGTATTTGCTATTTGCACGCTTTACAGTAGGCGTTGAAGTCTTAGGAAGGATTCGAGGAGAAGTGTTGACTCAGGATCCAACTCAAGACCAAGAGCAAGTACTTTTTGAAGGCAAGTTGTGCTTTGACCATATTGATCCTATTTGAAATCTATTTTGATTTAAACTATTGCATGCTAGTTCAATTAGAAAGATACTTTGTTTAAACATGGGGTTAGATAAATACCAATTTGCTATATGACACCTTGATTACTTAAGTATGTGCCATGACCCTTTGTCACCCTAGTTGTGGTTTACTAGTTGGACATTATTAAATTGCCAACATGGGTTTAGATCGTTGTAGTATCTTTGCTTAGACACACTTTCGTGCTCATGACATGATTTTGGATAATCAAATGCTAATATTGACTTAATGATATATTGAACCTGTTTTGGAAAAGTATCATGTGATGTTGATGGCACGTGGTGCATGGTAATCAAGCGGGGTTTGATAAGCATGATTTATTTGGGGCATGTGGCAAGAGTAATCAGTGGGCCGGTTGTGGCATTGGGGATGTTGATTTGGTTTTTCGGGTAGTCTTGCCTGGTCACTCTAAGGACTTAACCTTGCAAGCCTTTGAACTGGGTCATACTTGCAACCACATGGCTGGAATGGGACGGCCCTAGTTGACTAAGTTGCTAAGGACTCACTTGTGGAGCCTCGTGGTGTCGATTACACCGTTTGTGTGATTATGCGGAGGCGTATCGTGGTCGTGGGCCGATACCCATCTAATCGGTGTGTTGGTCCCATACTTCGCCTTAGCTAAGGGAAGGGATGGTGTAGAGCACGAACAGGAGAGGACCACCTGTGTTGTTTGAGGCTTAGAAAGGCTTTGTTCACGGAACTCGCCTTTGTGGTGTTTGACTGTATCTTGTGGGTAAAGTGCATAACCTCTGCAGAGTGTAGAATCTATTTGAATAGCCGAGTCCACGGTCTTTGGACAATGCTCGGGAATTACAGTCAAGGGTTAGATTTTACGAAAATAACTTGGATTTGAAAAGTTGGGTTGGTTTAACAATGAAGATGATGGAAATGTGGTTTAGGATGGGAAAAATGTTTGTTAAACTTCTTGAAAAGTTATTTATGCTTTACTTATTTCTCTTTGCTTTGAATCTACTTTTATTACTTGTCAAAAGTCATTTCTCGCAAATATACCTTGAGCTATTCCTTTGTACCAAGCCATGCATATAGTATATTAGCTTGCATTCATTGCATGACTTCTTTGAGTACCAAGTACTCACCCTTGCCTCAACACAATACCAGTTGAAGAGGAGACTACGCGATTTCGGAGGAGGAGTTCCAAGAGGACCCGTCTACTTAGGGGATGCGAGCCCGGTCGGTTGCCTGTGGTATCTTGGATGGCGCCACTAAGTTTATTTGATTTTCCGCTATTATTTCTCTCTGAATAAGTTTCGCCTTACGAGGCATACATTTGTAACTTGACCATAAGGTCAAGTAACGATTGGTTATTTAAATAAAGTACTTTGATAATATCGATTGGTATGATTGTGATATTTACCGATGTTAAGACCGTGTGCACTAGCGCGTTCCTGGACTAGTGCTGAATACACAGAGGGTCCGGATTTGCAAATTCGGGGTCCCGACAGAGGTGGTATCAGAGCCATACTTGACTGTAGGCTCAACCCTAAGCTAGAATGGTCGTAGTGAGGATAAAACCTATTTTCTAAAGCTAAAAATTTGTGAAGACAAGAAATGACATCTCGACTTATCCCCTTCTCTCTTTTCTTGTCTCTTGCTGAAATTTTCCCTTACCTTGTCACAATTTAAAAATTCCGAGTTCTTACGTAAAGCACTCTTGTGACAGATGGAGGAAGAGTTCAACTACGTTGATCTGGGAGTTGGTCACGCCGCGGAACTTTGGCATATGCTACAGACTCTCGGAGATTTTGAGAAGCCCCAATACCAAGTGGAAGTGATCAGACAAGCGGGATTGATCAAGGCTTGTGACGTGAAGATTGAGGTACCTGCTAGGAAAAAGGGCCCAGGCAATCGCCCGATACACCGTGACCGCCAGGAGATCTACAATGCGAGATGGGTATCCAAGAAGTATCACGACGCCGCAATGCGGCACATTACCCGTATCTACGCCGAGAGTTGGAGAGTACGGTGTTCTGCTACCATCCGCGCCAGCGATAACCTTCTCGACCGAAGGAGATTCAGGATGAGGATGCCACGGTTACACGGTTGGCACGATTTGTCGTCGCCAGGAGGATGTACTAGATAATACAAGCAAGGAGCTGCTGAAGGCCCGCAAGGAGATCACGACAGAGAAGAACAGATGGCGGGAAGCTCAAGAGTATGTGGCACACCTTCTACGAAGGATTGACGAGTTGGAGATGACTTTGTACGGACGGACCCAGAGCGATTTTCGAGCTACACGAGCGAGATCGGAGGAGTCGATCTCGATGAGGACACCGCTTCTTCGACTACCATAGAGGACACGATTCTTTGGACATGGCAATCGTTACGGCGCCTATGCCACAAAGACCGCACCAGGCCGTGGAGGTTTTCTCGATGAGTGAGCATAGGTTCTATAGTGAGACTCCTTCGCCGAGTCGAGTCATAGAATAAAGAGTCACCCTTTAGGCGTTAGACTCGTGAGTTAGTTCGATTTGGATTTGCTTTGTTTCTTTGAGTGTGCGTTATGTGTTGCAAGGCCCTTAGGCATTGTAAGCAGCCATACCAAGTTATTAATAATAAAGATGGACCTTAAAGTTACCCTTTCGCCCGCATAAGTTCCATATTACTTGTCTATTCTTGTTTCCCTCTCATCTCTAAACCTAGAGCAAATCGACAGATGGTGAACACCCGTGGAAACTTTGGAAGCAATGGGAGTGGATCTCGCCCAGAAAACCCCAATGATGGAGCACCAGACCGCCACCGGATATGCAGAATTTGGAGCGTTTCTTGCTGCCCGAGACTCGATTGATGCATGCTATGATGCAACAAATGCAGCACGTCAACGCTCAGGCCATCGCTAATCAAGTTAATCGGGGACCACGCCCGTAATACAAGGCGTCGAGTTCGTGAGGACTCACCCACCCACTTTCTTCTGGGAATGCCAATCCATTGGAGGCCGATGATTGGTTAAGATCAATTGAGAGGAAGCTACACATAGCTCAATGCATAGGGAATGAGAAGGTACTTTACGCTTCTCATCGCTTGGAAGGAACAAATTACGAATGGTGGGAGAACTTCTGTGCCCACACGCAGAGAACCCTCAAGATATCACTTGGGAAGAGTTCACGGTGCATTCGACAGTATCACGTGCCTGAAGGAATCATGGACCTTAAGAAGGAGGAGTTCGAGCAAGAAGCAAGGTAATCAGCCGGTGGTCGACTACCTGAACAAGTTCACCCAGCTAGCACGCTACGCACCTGAGGATGTAGCGACAGATAAATCCAGACAGTCTCGTTTTATGAAGGGACTTAACTCAGGATTGCAAGTTGGGTTGATCACCCACACCTTTCCAGATTTCCAAGAGTTGGTGAATAAGGCGCTTATTCTTGAGGACAAGCGCAAGGAACTGGATGAGAACAGGAAGCGCAGGATGCAACAGCAAGGATCACGTCAGGGAGCGCAACAGCAGAGTTGCACCAAATCAATTCTTCAGATTCCAACCACAGAATGCAACAAGGACACCATCCCCAGCACCAAGACCTGCCAATCGGAACTACCAAACCCCAGCCCCCGCTAGAAACACTACTCCGTGCAACAAAGAAGGAACAGTGAGGCGCCGCTACAATCGCAACGAGCCAGACACTTTGCCAACAGATTGTCCAAGGAAGACAGCGAGAAGCGACCCGATTCGCTTCAATCTAGGAACCACCCAGCTAGGACGCCAAAGACCAGGAGCCACACCCTGCACCGTGGTGAGAGGCCGAGTCAACCATGTCACCGCAGATGCACTTTGCAGAATGCTACGGACGTCGTCTTGGGTAAGTTACTTGTTAACTCAAGACTGCAACAGCTTTGTTTGACTCGAGCTTCAGATTCGTTTGTTTCGCAAGGCTTTGCTACTAGAAATGATTTAAGGATTGCAAGACTTAAGTGCATGCTTTTAGTTCAAACCCTGGTTCCGAACTCCGAACGGAAGTAGGATGTTCCGGTGAGAATACTAATAGATGGAATAGAGTTCCTAGCAAACCTTATAATTTTGGAGACCTGCACCTTAGATGTTATATTGGGAATGGATTGGTTATCCAAGCACAAGGCCGTATTGGATTGTGGACGAAGGACTATCTCAATCGAGAGCAGTGTGGGAAGAAAGTGGAATTTCAAGCCACTGCAGATTAGAGATGGACAGCTTGATGGTTAACAGTACCAAGGCAATCAGCATAGAGGATGTCCCGGTAGTGAATGAGTACCCGATGTTTTCCCGAGGATCTACCCGGTATGCCGCTGACAGGGGACATAGAGTTTGTGATAGAGCTTGTACTGCACAAGACCGATAGCAAAGAGACCCTATCGGATGTCTACCGAGGAGTTGGTAGAGATGAAGAAACAATTGGAAGAGTTAATGGATAAAGGATTTATCAGACCAAGTTAAATCGCCGTGGGGAGCACCGCTTTTGTTTGTCAAGAAGAAGGACGGGAGTTTCGGGATGTGCATTGACTACCGTGCACTCAACGAAGTCACCGTGAAGAATAAGTATCCGCTACCCAGGATTGATGATTTGTTTGATCGCTTAAGAGGAGCCGGAGTTTTCTCCAAGATTGATCTCGAGATCGGGATACCATCGATTGAAGATCCGATCGAGAAGATATTCAAGATCGCATTCGTCAAGATATGGACATTACGAGTTCTGATTATGTCCTTTGGATTGACAAATGCGCTGACTTATTTCATGAATATGATGAATAAGGTGTTCATGGAATATTTGGACAAGTTTGTCGTCGTGTTCATAGACGATATCCTAATCTACTCCAAGACAGAGGATGAACATGCCGAACACTTAAGGCGAGTTTTGGAAAAGGCGAGGGGCGACAACTTTTCGCCAAGTTCAGCAAGTGTGATTTTTGGAAGGACAAGGTGGAGTTTCTTGGACATGTAATGACTGCAGGAAGGAGTCACCGTAGATCCAAGCAAAGTAGAAGCCGTGTTACATTGGGAGCACCAAGACTGTGACCAGATTCGAGTTTCCTTGGAATGGCAGGATACTATCGCCGTTTCATTGAAGGCTTCTCGACAATTGCGAAACCTCTTACGCAATTGCTGAAGAAGGAAAGGAAGTTTGCATGGACGCCGGAATGTGAGAAAGGATTTCAGGAGTCAAGAAGCGATTGACGTCGGCATCAGTGTTAGTTCTACCGATGTTGCTCAAAGCTTCGATATTTATTGTGACGCATCGCGCCAAGGACTTGGATGTGTCTTGATGCAGAATGGAAAGGTCGCCGCTATGCATCAAGGCGATTGAGGCCGCATGAGGAAAATTATCCGACACATGACTTGGAGTTAGGCCGTAGTGCATGCTTTGAAGATATGGCGTCACTATCTCGATTGGAAACAGGTGTGAAGTGTATACGGATCATAAGAGCCTTAAGTACATATTCACCCAGTCGGATCTGAATATGAGGCAGAGGAGATGGTTAGAGTTAATCAAGGACTACAATGTTGGAATCCATTACCATCCCGGGAAGGCCAATGTAGTAGCCGATGCTCGAGTCGGAAAAGCCATCACCGTGAGTACGTTGCTAGCCACAAGTCGAGGATGAGTTATGTGAGGATTTTCAAAAGATGAAGATTGAGGTTGTACCTAGCGGATTCTTGGCCGCATTGGAAGTAAAGCCTACCTTAGAGGACCAGATCCGAGAAGGACGAAGGATGATGACAGGATCCGTGAGGATTAAGTCCAAAAAGGAGGAAGGCAAGGCGAGAGGACTTCAAGTTGGATGAGCGTGGCACGTTGTGGATGAAGGATCGCATTTGTGTGCCTAACAAAAGGAGTTAAAGCAATCGATTCGGAAGAAGCCCATGACTCTAAGTATTCAATTCATCCCGAAGCGCCAAGATGTATCAGGATCTCAAGGAGAGATTCCGTGGCCGAGTATGAAACGTGAAGTTGCGAGCATGTTGCATTGTGCGACGTATGCCAGAGAGTCAAGGCAATGCATCGAGAGACCAGCAGGATTGCTACTTGAAAATACCGAGTGGAAGTGGGAGGAAATCGGAATGGATTTCATTACCGGTTTCTTAGAAGACTCAAGGAGGTTATGACTCCATATGGGTTATAGTGGATCGCTTGACTAAAGTAGCCCATTTTATCCCCGTGAAGACCACTTACTCGGAGATAAATTAGCGTAATTGTACATGATCAGATTGTCTGTTTGCACGGAGTGCCAAAGAGGATTGTATCGGACAGAGGTACCCAATTTACCTCAAGGTTTTGGAATAAGTTGCACGAAGCCATGGGGACCCGTTTGAACTTCAGTACAGCATATCATCCACAGACGGATGGACAGACGAAAAGAGTCAACCAGATTCTAGAGGATATGCTGAGAGCTTGTGCATTAGCTTACGCTACTTCATGGGATAAAAGTTTGCCGTATGCCGAGTTCAGTTACAACAATAGTTATCGAGGCTAGTTTGAGATGTCACCTTTTGAGGCATCAGATGGTCGGCCCTGTCGGACGCCATTGAATTGAACGAGACCGGCGAGCCGTGTCTTGGACCTGATATACTTCAAGAAGTCAAGAAGCAGATTGCCACGATTAGGGAAAGGTTGAAGACGGCCCAATCTCGGCAGAAGAGTTACTGTGACAATCGTCGCCGAGACTTGAGTTTTGAACGAGAAGACTTTGTTTACCTCAGAGTTACGCCTCTCGGGAGTTAAGAGGTTCCATGCCAAAGGGAAACTTGCACGTTATGTTGGACCATTTAAGATTTTGAGCCGCAGAGGCGAAGTTGCTTATCACCGGAGTTGCCACGATCGTTAGCGAGGAGTACATGATGTATTCCATGTGTCCCGATTGAAGAAGTGTCTTGAGTTCCCGAGGAATGCAGACACCGCTAGAGTCAATTGAGTTGCAAGAGGATTTGACCTATAAGGAGTATCCCGTGAGGATTCTAGACACAATGGATCGAGAAACTAGAAACAAGTCAACCCGTTTCAGAGTTCGATGGAGCAACCATGCAGAGAGCGAAGCGACTTAGGAGCGAAGAGGATTTGAAGAAAGAGTTTCCAAACCTATTCTCAGTAGTGAGCCACGAATCTCGGGGACGAGATTCTATTAAGGGGGAGGTTTGTAACACCCCAAAATTTTGCTTTTCTTAAATTCATGTGTGATTTGGCACTTTGGTGAATTTTTGGAATTTTCTCGGAATTTATTTGGATTTATTTGGAATTTATTTGAATTTATTCCATTTTGAAATAATTAAAGAGTTTAATTTTGCAAATAAAATTTTGTTGGAAATATTTTATTTGAGTCCAAAATGATCCAAAATATTTTCGAATTTTTCTGAATTTTTCTCGAGTCTTTTGCTATTTTTAATGAATTAAATGAATTAATCGGGATTATTTTGAATATTAAAATCGCTTCGGGTTTAGTATCTGTTCATCGGGTCCGAAGTCGGACTCGAGTCCGAATTCGAACCCGACCGGAGCCACTTGATTCGGGTCGAACGCGTCGCCGCCAAACCCAACCTAACCCTAGCCACGGCCGTTGGATCTTGATCCAGCGTTGCAGCGTGAGCAGCGTCGCGTGTCTTGGCGTGGGCGTTCGATGCGGGACCGCGTGGGCGGCATCGGGTCGTCGTCCTCGCCGAATCGAGGCTCGGAGAGCGCCGAGTGTCGACTAGGGTTCCGCCACGAGCACGCCTCCGGGGCTATTTAAGGCCAGGCCGCCCCGAGGTTGCCCTCACCCATGCGCCCCGGTTGCCCTAGCTAATAGAGCTCAAGCCGCCGCCAAGCCGTGCCGATTGCTCGCCGAAGTTGGACGGAGCCGCTACGGTTTCCTCGTCTTCTCCGGCACCGATAGCCCTTGTCCGCCGTGTTGAAGCCCGGGTTCGGAACCCCCAAGACAAGGCGCACCTGCGGGACATCTCGATCACGCCGGAGAACGCCCGTAGCGCCGAGCCCGTGGTCATCTTCCCTGGCGCCGGCAACCCAGCCCTGCCGTGACTCCATCTCCGTCCACGAGCTCCGTGCACCGTTGGATCTTCATCGGACGATCACGGTGAGTCCACGTTTCCCCGAGACTTTGGAAAACCAGATCGGATCTGGACCGTTGGATCAAGATCCGACGGCCCACGATCGCCTCGTGCTAGAAACTGCGTTAACTTAGGGTAGATCTAGACCGTCCGATCTAGATCGAACGGCCGTGATCATGCCACGTAGCCGCCGCCTGCGTGCGTTGAGTCACGACGGCCGTGCCCGCGCGTGCGGCCGCCGAGCCTGGCGTGATCGCGTGTCAGCGACATACGCGGGGCCCGCATGTCGTGTCTCGCCGAGAGAGCCTCACCGTGCACGTGACTCCATCGACGGGTGGGACCCGCGTGTCAGCCTCAGAGCTGTAGGCCGCGCCCACCGTGGGTAGGGTGTCACCGTGGACTCGATCCCATGGACCGAGACACGTGGCAAAGACCCAGGGACATGCCACGTGGCATGATGACGTCATCTTTGGCGTCATCATGGAGGCCGTTCGGTGCTAACGCCAAGATTCTTGTGGACCAATCACAGGATGCCACGTGTCCATGCCGACGCCAATAATTAATTTCCGAAAAAGAAAATGATTTATTAATTCGAATAATGATTTCAAATTTAGATTCAAACTTCAAACGCTTATAACTTTTGCGTTTCAACTCCGATTTGAGTGATTCAAATTTCTAAATTTGTATAAAATTGAGATCTACCTAAATATGAATTTTATTTAATTTTTGGACTAAAGTTTTTCTCTGTAATATTATTTAATTGATTATTTAAACTTTAATAAATCATAACTTTTGCATTTTAACTCCAAATTTGACGATTCCAGTTTCTAAAAATCCAGAAAATTACGTTCTCTCTGTTTATGGATTTTATTTGGAGTTTTGGGATGTTTTTGCCTATTGTTTATTGGGTATTTGCTATTTGCACGCTTTACGAGTAGACGTTGAAGTGCCGGAAGGATTCGAGGGAGAAGTGTTGACTCAGGATCCAACTCAAGACCAAGAGCAAGTACTTTTTGAAGGCAAGTTGTGCTTTGACCATATTGATCCTATTTCGAAATCTATTTTGATTTAAACTATTGCATGCTAGTTCAATTAGAAAGATACTTTGTTTAAACATGGGGGTTAGATAAATACCAATTTGCTATATGACACCTTGATTACTTAAGTATGTGCCATGACCCTTTGTCACCCTAGTTGTGGTTTACTAGTTGGACATTATTAAATTGCCAACATGGGTTTAGATCGTTGTAGTATACTGCTTAGACCTGCTACGTGCTCATGACATGATTTTGGATAATCAAATGCTAATATTGACTTAATGATATATTGAACCTGTTTTGGAAAAGTATCATGTGATGTTGATGGCACGTGGTGCATGGTAATCAACTGGGGTTTGATAAACAGATTTCGACTGGGGCATGTGGCAAGAGTAATCGTGGGGCCATTGTGGCATTGGGGATGTTGATTTGGTTTTTCTAGTAGTCTTGCCCTGGTCACTCTAAGGACTTAACCTTGCAAGCCTTTGAACTGGTCATACTTGCAACCACATGGTCGGAATGGGACGGCCCTAGTTGACTAAGTTGCTAAGGACTCACTTGTGGAGCCTCAGGGTGTCGATTACACCGTTTGTGTGATTATGCGGGGAGCGTATCGTGGCTGTGGGCCAGATACCCATCTAATGGTGTGTTGGTCCCATACTTCGCCTTAGCTAATGGATGGGATGGTGTAGAGCACGAACCGGAGAGGACCACCTGTGTTGTTTGAGGCTTCCTATAGGCTTTGTTACGGGAACTCGCATTTGTGGTGTTTGATTGTATCTTGTGGGTAAAGTGCATAACCTCTGCAGAGTGTAGAATCTATTTGAATAGCCGAGTCCACTGATCGACAATGCTCGGAATTACGAGTCAAGGGTTAGATTTTCAAAATAACTTGGATTTGAAAAGTTGGGTTGGTTTAACAATGAAGATGATGGAAATGTGGTTTAGGATGGGAAAAATGTTTGTTAAACTTCTTGAAAAGTTATTTATGCTTTACTTATTTCTACCGCTTTCGAATCTACTTTTATTACTTGTCAAAAGTCACATCGCAAATATACCTTGAGCTATTCCTTTGTACCAAGCCATGCATATAGTATATTAGCTTGCATTCTGTGCATGACTTGTCGAGTACCAAGTACTCACCCTTGCCTCAACACAATACCAGTTGAAGAGGAGACTACGCCGATTCGGAGGAGGAGTTCCAAGAGGACCCGTCTACTTAGGGATGCGAGCCTGGCCGGTTGCCTGTGGTATACTTGGATGGCGCCACTAAGTTTATTTTGATTTTCCGCTGCTATTATTTCTCTCTGAATAAGTTTCGCTTACGAGGCATACATTTGTAACTTGACCATAAGGTCAAGTAACGATTGGTTATTTAAATAAAGTACTTTGATAATATCGATTGGTATGATTGTGATATTTACCGATGTTAAGACCGTGTGCACTAGCTGCGTTCTGGACTAGTGCTGAATACACAGAGGGTCGGATTTGCAAATTCGGGGTCCCGACAGAGGTGGTATCAGAGCCATACTTGACTGTAGGCTCAACCCTAAGCTAGAATGGTCGCAGTGAGGATAAAACCTATTTTCTAAAGCTAAAAATTTGTGAAGACAAGAAATGACATCTCGACTTATCCCCTTCTCTCTTTTCTTGTCTCTTGCTGAAATTTTCCCTTACCTTGTCACAATTTAAAAATTCCGAGTTCTTACGTAAAGCACTCTTGTGACAGATGGAGGAAGAGTTCAACTACGTTGATCTGGGAGTTGGTCACGCCGCGGAACTTTGGCATATGCTCTGCACTCTCGGAGATTTTGAGAAGCCCCAATACCAAGTGGAAGTGATCGGACAAGCGGGATTGATCAAGGCTTGTGACGTGAAGATTGAGGTACTGCTAGGAAAAAGGGCCCGTGCAATCGCCTCGATACACCTGACCGCCAGAGATCTACAATGCAGATGGGTATCCAAGAAGTATCACGACGCGCAATGCGGCACATTACCCGTATCTACGCCCGAGTTGGAGAGTACGGTGTTCCGTTACCATCCGGCAGCGATAACCTTCGACCGAAGGAGATTCAGGATGAGGATGCCACGGTTACATACGCTTGGCACGATTTGTCGTCGCCAGGAGGATGTACTAGATAATACAAGCAAGGAGCTGCTGAAGGCCCGCAAGGAGATCACGACAGAGAAGAACAGATGGCGGGAAGCTCAAGAGTATGTGGCACACCTTCTACGAAGGATTGACGAGTTGGAGATGACTTTGTACGGACTGCACTCCAGAGCCAAGATTTCGAGCTACACGAGCCGATCCAGAGGAGTCGATCTCGATGAGGACACCGCTTCTTCGACTACCATAGAGGACACAGATTCTTTGGACATGGCAATCGTTACGCGCCTATGCCACAAAGACCTGCACCCAGGCCGTGGAGGTTTTCTCGATGAGTGAGCATAGGTTCTATAGTGAGACTCCTTCACGAGTCGAGTCATAGAATAAAGAGTCACCCTTTAGGCGTTAGACTCCAGAGTTAGTTCGATTTGGATTTGCTTTGTTTCTTTGAGTGTGCATTATGTGTTGCAAGGCCCTTAGGCATTGTAAGTGACCATACCAAGTTATTAATAATAAAGATGGACCTTAAAGTTACCCCTTCGCCCCGCATAAGTTCCATATTACTTGTCTATTCTTGTTTCCCTCTCATCTCTAAACCTAGAGCAAATCGGCAGATGGTGAACACCCGTGGAAACTTTGGAAGCAATGGGAGTGGATCTCGCCAACAGAAAACCCCAATGATGGAGCACCAGACCGCCACTGGATATGCAGAATTTCGAGCGTTTCTTGCTGCCGGACTCGATTGATGCATGCTATGATGCAACAAATGCAGCACGTCCTTTGCCAGGCCACTTTGCTAATCAAGTTAATCGGGGACCACGCCGTAATACAAGGTCGCCGAGTTCGTGAGGACTCACCCACCCACTTTCTCTGGGAATGCCAATCCATTGGAGGCCGATGATTGGTTAAGATCAATTGAGAGGAAGCTACACATAGCTCAATGCATAGGGAATGAGAAGGTACTTTACGCTTCTCATCGGTTGGAAGGAACAATGGCCGAATGGTGGGAGAACTTCGTGCCACGCAGAGAGAACCCTCAAGATATCACTTGGGAAGAGTTCACAGTGCATTCGACAAGTATCACGTGCCTGAAGGAATCATGGACCTTAAGAAGGAGGAGTTCAGAGCATCAAGCAAGGTAATCAGCCGGTGGCCGACTACTGAACAAGTTCACACAGCTAGCACGCCACGCACTGAGGATGTAGCGACAGATAAATCCAGGCAGCCTCGCTTTTATGAAGGGACTTAACTCAGGATTGCAAGTTGGGTTGATCACCCACACCTTTCCGCATTTCCAAGAGTTGGTGAATAAGGCGCTTATTCTTGAGGACAAGCGCAAGGAACCGGATGAGAACAGAAGCGCAGGATGCAACAAAGAAGGATCACGTCGAGGAGCGCACAAAGAGAGTTGCACCAAATCAATTCTTCAGATTCCAACCACGAGAATGCAACAAGGACACCATCCTCAAAGACCAAGACACGCCAATCGGAACTACCAAACCCCAGCCCCGCTAGAAACACTACTCGAGATCGGCAACAAGGAACAGTGAGGCGTCGCTACAAAACGAGCCAGGACACTTTGCCAACAGCTTGTCCAAGGAAGACAGCAGGAGCGACCCGATTCGCTTCAATCTAGGAACCACCCCAGCTAGGACGCCAAAGACCAGGAGCCACACCCTGCATCGTGGTGAGAGGCCGAGTCAACCATGTCACCGCAGATGCACCGCAGAATGCTACGGACGTCGTCTTGGGTAAGTTACTTGTTAACTCAAGACTGCAACGCTTTTGTTTGACTCGAGCTTCAGCATTCGCTTTGTTTCGCAAGGCTTTGCTACTAGAAATGATTTAAGGATTGCAAGACTTAAGTGCATGCTTTAGTTCAAACCCCTGGTTCGAACTCCGAACGGAAGTAGGATGTTCCGGTGAGAATACTAATAGATGGAATAGAGTTCCTAGCAAACCTTATAATTTTGGAGACCAGGACCTTAGATGTTATATTGGGAATGGATTGGTTATCCAAGCACAAGGCCGTATTGGATTGTGGACGAAGGACTATCTCGATCGAGAGCCCGTGTGGGAAGAAAGTGGAATTTCAAGCCACTGCAGATTAGAGATGGACGATTGATGGTTAACAGTACCAAGGCAATCGGCATAGAGGATGTCCCAAGAGTGAATGAGTACCCGATGTTTTCCCGAGGATCTACCCGGTATGCCGCCAGACGAGGGACATAGAGTTTGTGATAGAGCTTGTACCGGTACAGCACCGATAGCAAAGAGACCCTATCGGATGTCTACTGAGGAGTTGGTAGAGATGAAGAAACAAATGGAAGAGTTAATGGATAAAGGATTTATCGAGACCAAGTTAAATGCGCGAAGTGGGAGCACCAGCTTTTGTTTGTCAAGAAGAAGGACGGGAGTTTCAGGATGTGCATTGACTACCGTGCACTCAACGAAGTCACCGTGAAGAATAAGTATCCGCTACCCAGGATTGATGATTTGTTTGATCGATTAAGAGGAGCCGGAGTTTTCTCCAAGATTGATCTCGAGATCGGGATACCATCGATTGAAGATCCGATCGTAAGATATTCAAGATGCATTCTCGTCAAGATATGGACATTACGAGTTTCTGATTATGTCCTTTGGATTGACAAATGCGCATGACTTATTTCATGAATATGATGAATAAGGTGTTCATGGAATATTTGGACCAGTTTGTCGTCGTGTTCATAGACGATATCCTAATCTACTCCAAGACAGAGGATGAACATGCCGAACACTTAAGGCGAGTTTTGGAAAAGCTGAGGGGACAAAGAACTTTTCGCCAAGTTCAGCAAGTGTGATTTTGGAAGGACAAGGTGGAGTTTCTTGGACATGTAATGACTGCAGAAGGAGTCGCCGTAGATCCAAGCAAAGTAGAAGCTGTGGTTACATTGGGAGCGTACCAAGGCGTGACCCAGATTCGGAGTTTCCTTGGAATGGCAGGATACTACCGCCGTTTCATTGAAGGCTTCTCGACAATTGCGAAACCTCTTATGCAATTGCTGAAGAAGGAAAGGAAGTTTGCATGGACGCCGGAATGTGAGAAAGGATTTCAGGAACTGAAGAAGCGATTGACGTCGGCACCGGTGTTAGTTCTACCGGATGTTGCTCAAAGCTTCGATATTTATTGTGACGCATCGCGCCAAGGACTTGGATGTGTGCTGATGCAGAATGGAAAGGTCGTCGCTTATGCATCAAGGCAGTTGAGGCCGCATGAGGAAAATTATCCGACACATGACTTGGAGTTAGCTGCCGTAGTGCATGCTTTGAAGATATGGCGTCACTATCTGATTGGAAACAGATGTGAAGTGTATACGGATCATAAGAGCCTTAAGTACATATTCACCCGATCGGATCTGAATATGAGGCGAGAGGAGATGGTTAGAGTTAATCAAGGACTACAATGTTGGAATCCATTACCATCCGGGAAGGCCAATGTAGTAGCCGATGCTCGAGTCGGAAAAGCCATACCGTGAGTACGTTGCTAGCCACAAGTCGGGATGAGTTATGTGAGGATTTTCAAAGATGAAGATTGAGGTTGTACCTAAGCGGATTCTTGGCGCATTGGAAGTAAAGCCTACCTTAGAGGACCAGATCCGAGAAGGACGAAGGATGATGACAGGATCCGTAGGATTAAGTCCAAAAGGAGGAAGGCAAGGCAGAGGACTTCAAGTTGGATGAAGCAGTGGCACGTTGTGGATGAAGGATCGCATTTGTGTGCCTAACAAAAGGAGTTAAAGCAACTGATTACGGAAGAAGCCCATGACTCTAAGTATTCAATTCATCCCGAAGCGCCAAGATGTATCAGGATCTCAAGGAGAGATTACGGTGGCCGAGTATGAAACGTGAAGTTGCCGAGCATGTTGCATTGTGCGGCGTATGCCGTAGAGTCAAGGCAATGCATCGAGAGACCAGCAGGATTGCTACAAATTATTGAAAATACTCGAGTGGAAGTGGGAGGAAATCGGAATGGATTTCATTACCGGTTTGTCGAAGACTCAAGGAGGTTATGACTCCATATGGGTTATAGTGGATCGCTTGACTAAAGTAGCCCATTTTATCGTGAAGACCACTTACTCGGGAGATAAATTAGCGTAATTGTACATGATCGGGATTGTCTGTTTGCACGGAGTGCCAAAGAGGATTGTATCGGACAGAGGGTACCCAATTTACCTCAAGGTTTTGGAATAAGTTGCATGAAGCCATGGGAACCCGTTTGAACTTCAAGATGACTTATCATCCGCAGACGGATGGACAGACCGAAAGAGTCAACCAGATTCTAGAGGATATGTTGAGAGCTTGTGCATTGGCTTATGCTACCTCTTGGGATAAAAGTTTGCCGTATGCCGAGTTCGATTACAACAATAGTTATCAGGCTAGTTCTGAGATGTCACCTTTTGAGGCCTTTGTATGAGTCGGCCTGTCGGACGCCATTGAATTGGAGCGAGACCGTGGCGCCGTGTCTTCGGACTGATATACTTCAAGAAGTGAAGAAGCGGATTGCCACGATTAGGGAAAGGTTGAAGACGGCCCAATCTCGACAGAAGAGTTCTACCGACAATCGTCGCCGAGACTTGAGTTTTGAACGAAGACTTTGTTTACCTCGAGTTACGCCTCTCGGGAGTTAAGAGGTTCCATGCCAAAGGGAAACTTGCACCCCGTTATGTTGGACCATTTAAGATTTTGAGCCGCAGAGGCGAAGTTGCTTATCACCGGAGTTGCCACGATCGTTAGCGAGAGTACATGATGTATTCCATGTGTCGATTGAAGAAGTGTCTTCGAGTTCCTGAGAATGCAGACACCGCTAGAGTCAATTGAGTTGCAAGAGGATTTGACCTATAAGGAGTATCCGTGAGGATTCTAGACACAATGGATCGAGAAACTAGAAACAAGTCAACCCGTTTCAGAGAGTTCAAGTGGAGCAACCATGCAGAGAGCGAAGCGACTTGGGAGCGAAGAGGATTTGAAGAAAGAGTTTCCAAACCTATTCTCAGAGTGAGCCCTGAATCTCTGGGACGAGATTCTATTAAGGGGAGGTTTGTAACACCCCAAAATTTTGCTTTTCTTAAATTCATGTGTGATTTGGCACTTTGGTGAATTTTGGAATTTTCTGGAATTTATTTGGATTTATTTGGAATTTATTTGAATTTATTCCATTTTGAAATAATTAAAGAGTTTAATTTTGCAAATAAAATTTTGTTGGAAATATTTTATTTGAGTCCAAAATGATCCAAAATATTTTCCAGAATTTTTCTGGAATTTTTCTGAGTGTTTTGCTATTTTTAAGGAATTAAATGAATTCCTGTGGATTATTTTGAATATTAAAATCGCTTCGGGTTTAGTACTGTTCATCGGGTCCGAGTCGGACTCAGTCCAATTCGAACCCGACCGAGCCACTTGATTCGGTCGAACTGCCGCCAAACCCAACTCCTAACCTAGCCACCGATCGTTGGATCTTGATCCAACGGGCTGCGTGAGACGCGTCGCGTGTGCGCGTGGGCCGTTCGATGCGGGACACGTGGACGGCATCGGGTCGTCGTCCTCGCCCGAATCAGGCTCGGAGAGCGCCGCCGTGTCCGACTAGGGTTCCGCCCTGAGCACGCCTCCCGGGGCTATTTAAGGCCCGGACCGGCCCCCGAGGTTGCCCTCACCCATGCGCCCCGGTTGCCCTAGCTAATAGAGCTCAAGCCGCCGCCAAGCCGTGCCGATTGCTCGCCGAAGTTGGACGGAGCCGCTACGGTTTCCTCGTCTTCTCCGGCACCGATAGCCCTTGTCCGCCGTGTTGAAGCCCGGGTTCGGAACCCCCAAGACAAGGCGCACCTGCGGGACATCTCGATCACGAGAGAACGCCTGTAGCGCCGAGCCCGTGGTCATCTTCCCTGGCGCCGGCAACCCAGCCCTGCCGTGACTCCATCTCCGTCCACGAGCTCCGTGCACCGTTGGATCTTCATCGGACGATCACGGTGAGTCCACGTTTCCCCGAGACTTTGGAAAACCAGATCGGATCTGGACCGTTGGATCAAGATCCGACGGCCCACGATCGCCTCGTGCTAGAAACTGCGTTAACTTAGGGTAGATCTAGACCGTCCGATCTAGATCGAACGGCCGTGATCATGCCACGTAGCCGCCGCCGCGCCGTGCGTTGAGTCAGCGATGTAGGGCCCGCGTGCGGCCGCCGAGCCTGGCGTGATGCGTGTCAGCGATACGCGGGGCCCGCAGGTCAGTGTCTCGCCCGAGGGAGCCTCCCCGTGCACGTGACCCACTGTCGGGTGGGACCCGCGTGGCCGCCTCTGTAGCTGTAGGCCGCGTCCACCGTGGGCGGGGTGGCACCGTGGACTCGATCCATGGGCCGAGACACGCGTGGCGGCACCGGGACATGCCACGTGGCATGATGACGTCATCTTTGGCCGACGTCATCATGGAGGCCGTTCGGTGCTAACGTCGGCCAGGTTCTTGTGGACCAATCACAGGATGCCACGTGTCCATCTGACGCAATAATTAATTTCCGAAAAAGAAAATGATTTATTAATTCGAATAATGATTTCAAATTTAGATTCAAACTTCAAACGCTTATAACTTTTGCGTTTCAACTCCGATTTGAGTGATTCAAATTTCTAAATTTGTATAAAATTGAGATCTACCTAAATATGAATTTTATTTAATTTTTGGACTAAAGTTTTTCTCTGTAATATTATTTAATTGATTATTTAAACTTTAATAAATCATAACTTTTGCATTTTAACTCCAAATTTGACGATTCCAGTTTCTAAAAATCCAGAAAATTACGTTCTCTCTGTTTATGGATTTTATTTGGAGTTTTGGGATGTTTTTGCCTATTGTTTATTGGGTATTTGCTATTTGCACGCTTTACGAGTAGGCGTTGAAGTCTGGGAAGGATTCGAGGGAGAAGTGTTGACTCAGGATCCAACTCAAGACCAAGAGCAAGTACTTTTTGAAGGCAAGTTGTGCTTTGACCATATTGATCCTATTTCGAAATCTATTTTGATTTAAACTATTGCATGCTAGTTCAATTAGAAAGATACTTTGTTTAAACATGGGGGTTAGATAAATACCAATTTGCTATATGACACCTTGATTACTTAAGTATGTGCCATGACCCTTTGTCACCCTAGTTGTGGTTTACTAGTTGGACATTATTAAATTGCCAACATGGGTTTAGATCGTTGTAGTATGCTGCTTAGACCTGCTACGTGCTCATGACATGATTTTGGATAATCAAATGCTAATATTGACTTAATGATATATTGAACCTGTTTTGGAAAAGTATCATGTGATGTTGATGGCACGTGGTGCATGGTAATCAACTGGGGTTTGATAAACAGATTTCGACTGGGGCATGTGGCAAGAGTAATCAGGTGGGCAGTTGTGGCATTAGGGATGTTGATTTGGTTTTGGGTAGTCTTGCCTGGTCACTCTAAGGACTTAACCTTGCAAGCCTTTGAACTGGGTCATACTTGCAACCACATGGCTGGAATGGGACGGCCCTAGTTGACTAAGTTGCTAAGGACTCACTTGTGGAGCCTCAGGGTGTCAGTTACACCGTTTGTGTGATTGTACGGGGCGTATCGTGGGCTGTGGCCGGATACCCATCTAACGGTGTGTTGGTCCCATACTTCGCCTTAGCTAAGGGAAGGGATGGTGTAGAGCACGAACCAGGAGAGGACCACTGTGTTGTTTGAGGCTTCCGAAAGGCTTTATTACTGAGGAACTCGCCTTTGTGGTGTTTGATTTGTATCTTGTGGGTAAAGTGCATAACCTCTGCAGAGTGTAGAATCTATTTGAATAGCCGAGTCCACGGTACTAGACAATGCTCGGGAATTACAGTCAAGGGTTAGATTTTCTGAAAATAACTTGGATTTGAAAAGTTGGGTTGGTTTAACAATGAAGATGATGGAAATGTGGTTTAGGATGGGAAAAATGTTTGTTAAACTTCTTGAAAAGTTATTTATGCTTTACTTATTTCTCTTTGCTTTGAATCTACTTTTATTACTTGTCAAAAGTCATTTCTTGCAAATATACCTTGAGCTATTCCTTTGTACCAAGCCATGCATATAGTATATTAGCTTGCATTACATGCATGACTTGTCGAGTACCAAGTACTCACCCTTGCCTCAACACAATACCAGTTGAAGAGGAGACTACGCGATTTCGGAGGAGGAGTTCCAAGAGGACCCGTCTACTTAGGGATGCGAGCCCGATCGATTGCACGTGGTATCTTTGGATGGCGCCACGAAGTTTATTTGATTTTCCGCTGCTATTATTTCTCTCTGAATAAGTTTCGCCTTACGAGGCATACATTTGTAACTTGACCATAAGGTCAAGTAACCAGTTTGGTTATTTAAATAAAGTACTTTGATAATATCGATTGGTATGATTGTGATATTTACCGATGTTAAGACCGTGTGCACTAGCGCGTTCCTGGACTAGTGCTGAATACACAGAGGGTCCGGATTTGCAAATTCGGGGTCCCGACACAGACCGCAAGTCCAGTTTAGTAAACCATCGGGCTCCCCCCAATTCATCTAGTAGCTCTTCTATTACTGGAATTGGAAATTTATCCTTGATGGTCTTCGCATTTAGCCTCCGATTGTCCACACAAAATCTCCAGGTCCCATCTGCCTTCTTCACTAACAGAACTGGTGACGAAAATGGCGAATGGCTCAACCTTATAATACCTTGTTGCAACATCTGTTCACATTGTCGTTCAATCTCATCTTTCTGTCGGTAGGGGTATCTATAGAGATGTACTGCCACTGGAGTCCTGGTCTCTAATGGGATCCTGTGATCGCAAGTCCTAGCAGGTGGTAGTCCTTGCGGTTCCCTCAAAAACATCCGCATAAGAATCCAGAAGAGACTCAAACATTTGTGTATCCTCCATACCGATGTGCATCACTCCAGCCCCTTTCTTCTTGCGTAAGCCCTGCAGCTTCACGTCCTCCCCATTGTCCTAAAACTCCATGGTCAACTCTCCAAAATCCCACCACAAACGACCGAGTGTCTTCAGCCACTGAACCCCTAGTATCAGGTCAAATGTATCGATGGGCAACACCGAGAATGGGGCCAAAAATTGCCGATTTTGGATGGTGAACTCCGCTTCCATATGACCCAGGCAAGGTAAATGCCATCCATCTGCCACCTTCACCCGCTGGTTTTCCCTAAGCTCAGCCCGCACCTTTCCTTCCGCCTCTAACTGTCGAGCAGCGTAAGCACTAATAAAGTTGTGAGTACTTCCACTGTCAATCAACCCCAACCACTTCTTTCCTTCCATCTCAACCTCCACTTGCATTGTATCCGCTGTGATGATTGAGAGTGCTGCCTCAACTGCGGTCTCTGGTTCTAGCTCTTTGTGAGAGCCCCTCTTCCTATACCGTATTGTACACCGTCTACTGTAGTGTACGGCACCGTATAGCAACAGGGTTCTCGGTACCGGAAATCTGAACCTAAAAATTTCGATCACCACAATCGAAATTCTAGCTTCAAACCCGGTGCACATGACGCACAGATCTTTGGTTCCCTAGATCGAGAGCCCAAGTATCACATACCAACAACGCGAATATCAAAGCACAGAAGCTAATTTAATTTACATAACTGGGTGTAGAACTTGCAGAAATATAATATAAGCCAAAAGAAGAAGTACGACAGCGGAAACCCAAAAGAAACACAACCGGTATGGTAGCCCACTCAACCCTAAGGTCATTTGGAGGAAGGCGCCTGAAGCCACAAAGCTCACGAAGTGAGGCTCGCCATCATCCAGGACATCATCGATACCTTCCTCACGGGGAAAAAGGTTAGCAAGCAACGGTGAGTACACGTATGTACTCGCAAGACTTTAGTGTATGGAAATATAATTAAATGCAGGCCGATACAAATGAAATGGCTGCTACACTAGGTCTCATAGCGGCGGCTTGAAACAGCTTCATCAAAAAGTAGTACATAATGTAAAAGACAAATAGCTTTGAATAAAACATATTTACTGACATATGTAACATTTGAGCTTCTCATTGCCATCATCCATGATCGCAGCTGGGATACGAAATGACATCCATATATGCATAAATCCACAAAGTACCATACCGAACCAAATACCTTTAGCTAGACTCCGAACTAACTTTTTATTTTTGAAACCAAAACAAATACTATACTCGATCCATTAACTGAAGAATTGCTCTTAACCGTGAGCACGGCTAATCGATTAGATTTGTTTTAAGACTCTGCAGAGTTTGCACACTTTACCCAAACACAATTCATAATTGCACTCCTGTCAGCCAGGATACACGCGATCTGAGAGGTACCCGATATGCAAGAATGAACTATTCGTTCCCATCGTTAAGGGTTTAGCCACACCCCAAAGACCGGCGATTTAAAACCCCTGCTATGGCGAAAGAGGCCAACTCCACACGAAGGGAGCCACTGGAGAAGAAACCTTGTGACGGCGGCCAAAATACGTACCGCGGCATTTCCCATAGCATGGCGTACGCCGTTGTATCATTTTATGAACTGGAGGATCTACTACGCCGCATCTACCAGCTATGCACACAAAGGTACAACCGGTGGTTTTTGAAAACATACACCGCGCTGGCCTGCTCTACGTGGGAGATCCTCCACTCTTCGGCCTACCAACAGGCACAGCTAACCCCTCACACTTTAGGTACTAGAATAGACTGTCCCATACCAGCTTGCGTGGTTGCGCTGCGTTCATTCAGAAAGCGTCTCAAGTTCAGTCCTTATAGTTTTTGCCTAGTGACTCAAGCGGGGAACTCCACTTAACTCGCCAACCACTCGCCACCAATGTAACTAGCACATAATATACCTCCCGCCAAGTCTAATTACCGACTAGACATTCCACATTTACCAAAGTACTTTCACAAGTCACATTTCCAAATCCAATTACCATAATCCGTAGTTTTGAGTGTTTGGTAAAAGACTGACTTTCAGACTCATTCCTATTGCATTGTCTAAGCATGTGCAGTTACTAGATTCGTTTATACCCAATTGACATTTTATTTAATTGTCTAACCCTACTTAAGGTTGCCAATGGATTCGAGGGAATTAAATTGAGGAAATCCACCAAATCAGGGTATAACTACCATTCCCACAATCTAGCACTTTATTGAATTTAAACAATGCATATAGTTTGAGAAATCAAAGTAAACATCGTGAAATATGGGATCAACATATTCAAAGGAGGTGCTTGCCTTGTTGTTGCTCTTCGGTGATGTCCGGGATGATTTCAGGAGTGCTTGATGCGAATCCTGACTCGCTAGCCTCTAAACGAGCAAAAACAGGAAAAACGACGAAAGCGAAATAAATTAGCGAAAAAGAGAATTAAGTGCATAAACATCAACTTAACATCAAATAAGACTCAAACAAGTGCTCAGAGAGAAAACAAAAGAGCAAAACGAGAAAAACGGCGAAATTGCGACAAATACGACGGTTTCTACCCTACGCGAATGAAAATATATAAACTGAAGAAAAATACAACAAAATTTGGTTAAATACCTAGAAATAGGTATAATAGACCTAAAGGAACTTAATGGAACTCGTTTGGCACTAAAACGATCAACCGGGACCTAAAACGACAAATTTTCCGAAACGGCCGAAAACGATCGTTTCGACGGAAATCCGCCAAATGACCCTTTGATCACTAGACCTTCAGAGCTCGTTTACAAGCACCGGGAGAGCTGATAGTGCCGACCATGCGTGGTACAGGTCCAGGAGAGCTAGGAAAATAAAACGGGAGCTATGATCACTAAAATAAAATGGCTTTGGTCACTATGATCACTAAAATAAAATGGGAGCTAGGAAAATGCAAAATCAACCCTTCAGAGCTCGTTTACAAGCACCGGGAGAGCTGATAGTGCCGACCATGCGTGCTACAGGTCCTTGGCATTTTATAAAAATAATTGGATCTCGAGGAATAAAATAAAATGCGGGCTAGCAAAATGCAAATCTAGCGATTCTAATTGCTTTTCTAATATCTACGAAGACTAACGGCATACTCACTACATGCCCTGGAGGTCTAGCATTTTGCAAAAATACTAGTGACCTAGAGCAGCAAAGTATATCGGGAATTTGCCGAAACTGAATTTCGACACTGCTAATCGAGGTCTCTACTCGCAGGGAAGCCGTCCAGGCTATCCATTTGATCACTAGACCTCTAGGATTTTTCAAAAATAAAGTGACCTAGAGCTGACAAGTGCTAGCAGGATTTGCTGAAATGCAGTTCTGACTCTTCTGATCGCGATAAAAGCTATCAGAAGAGCTAATGAAGTTGTCGATTCACGCTTCGGACCTCTAGAACTTTGCAAAAATAATTAATGCCTAGAGAAATAAAATAAATTTCGGCTAGGCAGAATTGAATTCTGATTCCTCCGGTAGCGGCTCTAGCTACCAGAATTGCTAATGGAACAGTCTATACATGCCCTACCTCACTAGAACTCCGACAAACCGAAGACCTAGCGAGAGCATGCTCGATTTTGAAGATGGCTAAAAGCCAGGTCAACTATAGAGTTAAACGGACCTAACGACGACCTGAGTCTAGATTTTAAAGCAGAATTGCTATGCGATGCATTGAACACATGGTACCTAGACATGGCCTAGGCTAGGGTTTGGGAAAACTTGATGAAATGCGAAGCTACAGGAGAAAAGAGTCGTAGCTACGGCAAGAGGATCGACCCGGGAGTCGAGAAATCAGGTCAGATTGTAAAAGCACCACGTGAGCTCCGAGGAATGTCGATGAGACTCGATGGATTTCTCACCCGGAGGCGTTGAGAGGGTGAGGAACGCGATGAGGACGCCAAATCCAGCCTCCGATTCGATTTTCGTCAGTTGAATCGCCCGGAATCCGCGGATTTGGGTGCTCAAGTGCTTGGGCTCCTTCTCCTCTCTTCCTCTTGATCAAAACGTGTGAGGAGAGGATGGGGAAATGGGGAGTGGCTTTGGAAATGAGGGAATAAAGGGTATACACACTATGCACTTAAGGAGGGGTAAAATGGTCAAAGGCCAAAACTTGAAGATTCAAACATCAAAAGTTGATTTTGAATACTTCTAAGATATTTTGGATAGTTTTTGAGGACTTTTAGACATTTAATTTCCTCAATTTCCAATTTGTCCAAAAGGACAATTACGAACCGCAATTGAACTCGATTTGATTTTGAGTGAGTTTAATTAAGTTAAAGGGTTCTTTTGGATCCCGATCGAGTCTACTCGGCTCAAAATCTGAGAAATACACAAACTTGATGTATTATTGAACAACGTTTGTGTACAATGGTGCAGTGCTTGAGTATAAAAATACTCGGGATATTCTGACCTACCCCCTTACAAAAATCTCGTCCTCGAGATTGCTAAAGCTCTCGAAGGAAATCGGGTACTCGGCTAGGATATGATCTTCACGCTCCCATGTGGCCTCGCTTTACGAATGGTTGCTCCTTTGGATCTTGAGCATCTTGATAACCTCGATCGCGAGTATGACGCTCAGCTGTCTCGAGAATACGAACTGGATACTCTCGATATGAAAGATCAGGCTGCAGATCAAGATTGTCCAATTGAGTAACTTCTGATGAAATGCGAAGGCTTTTCTTCAGTTGGGACACGTGGAACACATCGTGAACGTCCGCAAGCTGTGGTGGTAGCTCAAGCTGATAAGCTACAGCACCAATCTTCTCCAGAATCCGGAACGGACCGATGTATCGCGGGGCTAGCTTCCCGCGAACCTGGAATCTGCGAGTACCACGGAGTGGTGAGACTTTGAGGTAGACAAAGTCACCCACCTCAAAGCTCAACTCATGGTGACGGCGATCAGCGTAGCTCTTCTGACGAGACTGAGCTTCTCTCAGTCGATCCCGAATCAAACTAACTTGCTTTTCTGCCTCTTCGATTGTGGCTGGCCCGAAGAGTTGCCTCTCACCAACCTCGGACCAAAATAATGGCGTTCTGCACTTTCTGCCATAAAGAGCCTCGAAGGGCGACATCTGAAGGCTGGCTTGGTGACTGTTGTTGTAGGAGAATTCGGCGAATGGCAAGCATTTCTCCCACAACTTGTTGTAGCACAGCACACAAGCCCTGAGCATATCTTCTAAGATCTGATTTGCTCTTTCCGTCTCGTCATTGATGCAGGGATGGTATGCGATCTTTGAAAGACAGTTTAGTGCCAAGAAGTGACTGCAAACTCTCCCAAAACTGGAGGTGAAGCTGCGAACCACGGTCGAGAGACTATGACTTTTGGAACCCCATGGAGCCGAACAATGTTACGCAAGTAAAGTTACGCTAGCTTGGGGCCCTCATATGTGGTAATGCGTCTTGGGATGAAATGTGCTACCTTGGTCGACGGTCAATGATCACCCAAATAGAGTCGTGATCGGTGGGCGACTTGATGAGACCAAGAATGAAATCCATCCCAATCTCTTCCCACTTCCACTCAGGAATCTCTAGTGGCTGAAGTAACCGGTGGTCTTTGATGTTCGGCTTTGACACGCCGGCATATGTCGCCAAGACTACGTACTTAGCAATGTCCTTCTTCATACCGGCCACGAGAATCGCTCACGGATATCGGTACATCTTTGTACTACCGGGATGGATGGAGAGAGGAGAGTCATGGGCTTCATCCAGAATCTTCCCTTTTACTTCTTCATCAGCTTGGACATAGATCCGACGCCCATGCATAATCAGCCCCTCTGCACTCTCAGAGAACTCAGGAGGTGCGCTCCCCTCAGCCAACTGGCTTCTGATCTCAATCACAGCATCATCTTGGAGCTGAGCTTCCTGAATCTGAGACTCTAGTGTGGGGTCATGCGGCTAAAGCGACAATATAGCCATACTCAACCACTTCTAGATTGAGCCTCACGAAAGTCTTCAATCAACTAAGGCTGACCAATGACACCCAAGGCATTCACTGTATGCAGCTTGCGACTGAGAGCATCTGCAACAACATTAGCCTTGCCAGGGTGGTAATGAATACCCAGATCATAGTCTTTGATCAGCTCTAGCCATTGGCTGCCTCAAATTCAGATCTGGTGGGAGAAGAAGTACTTCAAGCTCTTGTGGTCGGTGTAGATCTCACATCACATTACCTATGAGATAATGTCGCCCACGGCTTGAGAGCATGAACAACATTGCAAGCTCCAAATCATGAGTCGGATAATTGGCTTCATGCGGCTTGGTGTCGAGAAGCATATGCAACCACTTTGCCCTCTTGCATCAACACACATCCGAGCCCAGCGAGATGCATCACAAGATATCGTCGAAGCTCTTGTGGATGTCGGGGAGGACTAACCTTTGGCGATGGTGAGTCTTTGTTTCAGCTCCTGAAAGCTGGTCTCACAATCGATCGACCACTCAAACTTCTTCTCCTTCTTGAGTAAGCGCTGTCATGGGTTTAGCAATCTTGGAGAAGTTCTCGATAAACCGGCGATAATATCCGGCAAGACCGAAAACTCCGAATCTACGGGACATTGCGGGCTGCTCCCAATCAAGTACATCCTGTACCTTGCGTGGATCAAGCTGCTACCCGCCCTCGACGGGACATGTCCCAAGAACTCCACCTTCTCGAGCCAGAACTCGCACTTACAGAACTTGGCATACAGCTGATGCTCGCGAAGCTTGCCAAGCACCATATGCAAGTGAAGTGCGTGCTCTTCCTCATCTTTGGAGTATATGAAGATGTCATCAATGAACACAACCACAAATCTATCAAGGAACTCCATGAAGACCTTGTTCATCAGATTCATGAAGGTGGCTGGTGCATTGGTGAGGCCAAATGAAACAACTGTATACTCGTACTGACCATAACGAGTAACAAAGGCAGTCTTTTGGATATCCTCTGGACGGATCTTGAGCTGAAAATAGCCGGATCTCAAGTCTATTTTGGAGAAGACTCGAGCTCCGCCCAACTGGTCAAACAAATCGTCGATCCGAGGAAGAGGATACTTGTTCTTGATAGTAACCTCATTCAAGGACCGGTAATCAACGCACAGGCGAAGAGTGCCGTCCTTCTTCTTGACAAAGAGAACAGGACTGCCCCAGGGAGAAGAGCTGGGACGAATGAACCCCTTCTCAAGCTGCTCCTTGAGCTGTTTCTTCAATTCAACTAGCTCATCAGAAGGCATCCTGTAGGGATGCTTGGAGATAGGAAAAGTGCCAGGCAACAAATCAATGATGAACTCTACATCACGATCAGGAGGTAGACCTGGCAACTCATCAGGGAACACATCAGGATACTCGAACACTACAGCGTCGAGTTTGTCTCTGCACAAAGAAGAGCATTGAGCAAAGAATGCTGGGCAGAGGGAACTGATGAGAAGGTCACTGAAATGCCATCAGGATTGACTAATAAGATAGACCTTCTAGCACAGTCAATATACCCCTGGTTCTTGGACAACCAGTCCATACCCAGAATCACATCAAGACCTGATGTCTCAATGTTAATGAGATCACCCCAGAAATCTACTTCGTTGATCACAATTCTAACTTCTGGACTTACCAGTTCAGCAACTAAAACAGACCCAGGTGAGTGGATCAGCAAGTACTTGTCGAGGTGGACAGAAGGAATCCCATGCTGATCAACAAACCGGGAAGAAACAAAAGAATGCGATGCTCCAGAGTCAAATAAAACCAAGGTAGGTACGGAATGCACCAACAACGTACCCAAGACCACATCTGGAGCTGTAGCTTCCTCCTCTGCGGTGGCCACGTTCAAACGGCCACGGACCGGGGCCGATAGTGCTCGAGGCAGGGCGTCTGCTGACCACCCCACGCCCGCAGGCCGACTGCGGGGCGGGCGGTGCACTCAGCTGCGGCGGCTGCTGCTTTGCTGCTTTCGGGCAGAGCATTGGCGAGTGCCCCTTCGGCGCAGCGGCAAGTAACATGGGCATGCGGGTTCTGGAACCCCGACTGCTGCACTGGGCGGTGGTGTGACTGAGCAGCACTCTGAGTAGGGCGAGGAGGAAGGCCCTGAGGTCGCTGGGCTGGTGGCGCTGAAGACTGCGAGCCCGACTGAGCAGAGGCTCGGCTCCTGGAAGGACCGTCACTGACCGGCCGTTGCGCTGCCCATTTGCGCTTACGGCTCTCCATAAGCGCTCTCGTGCTCTCCTCAGCGCGAATGGCCTTATCCACCAGTACTTGCATACTGGGGATATCCTGGACAGACAGCACATGCTTAATCTCCTCAGTAAGGTGCTCTCTGAACAAAGCCACCCTCCGTGCCTCGGTGGTCACCTCATCATCCACATACCGGGACAGGTGGTTGAAGCGGTGAAGGTAATCCATCACAGACGAGGATCCCTGGCGAAGATTATAAAACTCCCGCTTCTTCATCTCGACTAGCCCCGATGGGATGTGGAATGAGCGAAAGTCAGCCTTGAACTCTGCCCAACTGGTCACCTGATCTACTGGTCGAACAGCTTTGAAGCTGCTCCACCATGAAGCTGCTGGTCCCTAGAGGTAGGAGGAGGCGTACTGCACCTTCTCATCGTCGGTACAGCCGACTAGCACCAGCTTCACCTCTATGTCGCTGAGCCAATCCTCTGCCTCCATGGGATCTGCTGCTGTGGAGAAGTTAGGCGGCCGAGTTATTTGGAACTCAGGCAGCCTAGGCTAGCTCTTTGAAAGCTACGGTTTGTGGCTGCGGTGCTCTTTGGCCACTGAATGGTTCGCAACATCAGCTCCATGAGCCGAGTCTGGGCGCCGCATCATGGCTGCCATGTCGAGGAGAGGAGGAGGAGGAGGGAGCTCCTCATCTCGGGCCCTAGGTGGGAGCGGACCTCTGCTGGTCCCAATTTGGAACATGGGACTGTTGGGTCCCCTGTCTCTGAGATCATTGCTCCAACACGCTCCCAACATCACCGGGCCGGGGTGGTCGCTGGATGGCGAGCACCACGCCTCTTTGGCGGCATCCTGAAATGCACAGCTGAGTCAATCAAACTGCACAAAATAGGTGAAAAGAGCTCGATCCTAAAGAATGCAAACAGAATCATAAACATCCCAAAACACTCAACCAAAACTGCACAAGATCAAAGCCATCGGCAATTTAAGGAAATGATAAACAAACCCCAATTACAATCACAAACATCTACTTTTAACCCACTTAAACCAAACCCGTGTTCCTTCTAATCCTTTTGAATAAGATCGAAGAAGAAATCAAATTTTGAGATTTGGATTAAGATTAGATTCATTTGAAGTTTAGATAAGAGGAAGGTGCTAAGACGGGGTAAGGAAAGCACTCTACATTTTTGAAACTAGTATTTATAGCTCAAAATAATTTTTGAGAACAAAATTCTGTTTCCTATGTATATCGACCAACTAACTAGGTTTTCCTGCAGTCAATTGGCTCTGATACCACCGCTGTGAGAGCCCCTCTTCCTATACCGTACTGTACACCGTCTACTGTAGTGTACGGCACCGTATAGCAACAGGGTTCTCGGTACCGGAAATCTGAACCTAAAAATTTCGATCACCACAATCGAAATCCTAGCTTCAAACCAGTGCACATGCGCACTAGATCTTGGTTCCCTAGATCAAGAGCTCCAAGATCACATACCAACAACGCGAATATCAAAGCACGAAGCTAATTTAATTTACATAGCGGGTGTAGAACTTGCGAGAAATATAATATAAGCCAAAAGAAGAAGTACGACAAATGAAACCCAAAAGAAACACAACCAACAAGCTGCCCACCAACCCTAAGGTCAGCTGATGGAGGAAGGGCCCACGAAGCCACAAAGCTCACGAAGTGAGGCTCGCCATCATCCAGGACATCATCGGTACCTTCCTTTGGGGAAAAAGGTTAGCAAGCAGCGGTGAGTACACGTATGTACTCGCAAGACTTTAGTGTATGGAAATATAATTAAATGTAGGCGATACAAATGAAATGGCTGCTACACTAGGTCTCATATGCGGCGGCGGTTGAAGCAGTTCATCGAAAAGTAGTACATAATGTAAAAGACAGCTTTGAATAAAACATATTTACAAAGATATGTAACATTTGAGCTTCTCATTTGCCATCATCCATGATCGCGGTGGGATACGAAATGACATCCATATATGCATAAATCCACCAAGTACCATACCGAACCAAATACCTTTAGCTAGACTCAGAAGTAACTTTTTATTTTGAAACCAAAACAAATACTATACTCGATCCATTAAGCGAAGAATTGCTCTTAACCGTGAGCACGGCTAATCGATTAGATTTGTTTTAAGACTCTGCAGAGTTTGCACACTTTACCCAAACACAATTCATAATTGCACTCCTGTCACCAGGATACACGCGATCTGAGAGGTACCCGATATGCAAGAATGAACTATTCGTTCCCATCGTTAAGGGTTTAGCCACACCTCAAAGACCGGCGATTTAAAACCCCTCGCTATGGCGAAAGAGGCCAACTCCACACGAAGGGAGCCACTGGAGAAGAAACCTTGTGACGGCGGCCAAAATACGTCTGCGGCATTTCCCATAGCATGGCGTGCCGTTGTATCATTTTATGAACTGGAGGATCTACCACACCGCATCTACCACTATGCACACAAAGGTACAACAGGTGGTTTTGAAAACATACACATGGCCTTTGCTCTACGTGGGAGATCCTCCACTCTTCGGCCTACCAACAGGCACAGCTAACCCCTCACACTTTATGTACTAGAATAGACTGTCCCATACCAGCTTGCGTGGTTGCGCTGCGTTCATTCAGAAAGCGTCTCAAGTTCAGTCCTTATAGTTTTTGCCTAGTGACTCAAGCGGGGAACTCCACTTAACTCGCCAACCACTCGCCACCAATGTAACTAGCACATAATATACCTCCCGCCAAGTCTAATTACCGACTAGACATTCCACATTTACCAAAGTACTTTCACAAGTCACATTTCCAAATCCAATTACCATAATCCGTAGTTTTGAGTGTTTGGTAAAAGACTGACTTTCAGACTCATTCCTATTGCATTGTCTAAGCATGTGCAGTTACTAGATTCGTTTATACCCAATTGACATTTTATTTAATTGTCTAACCCTACTTAAGGTTGCCAATGGATTCGAGGGAATTAAATTGAGGAAATCCACCAAATCAGGGTATAACTACCATTCCCACAATCTAGCACTTTATTGAATTTAAACAATGCATATAGTTTGAGAAATCAAAGTAAACATCGTGAAATATGGGATCAATATGTTCAAAGGAGGTGCTTGCCTTGTTGTTGCTCTTCGGTGATGTCCGGGATGATTTCAGGAGTGCTTGATGCGAATCCTGACTCGCTAGCCTCTAAACGAGCAAAAACAGGAAAAATGACGAAAGCAAAATAAATTAGCGAAAAAGAGAATTAAGTGCATAAACATCAACTTAACATCAAATAAGACTCAAACAAGTGCTCAGAGAGAAAAGAAAAGAGCAAAACGAGAAAAACGACGAAATTGCGACAAATACGACGGTTTCTACCCTACGCGAATGAAAATATATAAACTGAAGAAAAATACAACAAAATTTGGTTAAATACCTAGAAATAGGTATAGTAGACCTAAAGGAACTTAATGGAACTCGTTTGGTACTAAAACGACAAATTTTCCGAAACGGCCGAAAACGATCGTTTCGACGGAAATCCGCCAAATGACCACTTTTGCCCACACGACCTTATCATCTTTCAATGTTGGCCATTACACACTTTCTTTGGCGTGCGACTAAGAGACCATAAAAAAGCTTTTACATTACAGGTCCTAATAACAAACCTCATGTCGATACCCTCTTTAGGATGAGGAGTATCACTCTAACATCCCAAGAGCTCAAACATTGTGTTGGTAAATTATGCTTAGCTAGGAAGGTCCCTTCGAGCCATGGAGTACCTCATCCATGCTTGCACTAGCCCAAAACCACCTATCAACTACCACTTGTAGTTTTTCTTGTAATCTACATCAACTTATTATGCGTTTGTATGGAAATACTTGGGTCATGGCATAATAGATCGGTCCTTAGTAACATGGGCAAGACTGTCAAATACGTTGTGTGCAACTGCACCTTTCACAACAACTACTGGCCCAAGTTCAAATCAGGTTTTCCACTTTCATTTGTACTATACATATCAGAGGTACCTCTTGTGAATCATATCACAAATATGTCCCATTTGAACATTTTGACCATGATCCCAACTAATGGTCTAATATCGGTATAAGCATAGCTAAGCATCTAGCGATCATAGTTACTCAATAGTTCCACTTTGAGCATTTATAATCAGCGAACAATTTTACTTGGTTGACAATGGTGAATGTATCAAATTATCAAGGTAGGGTGAATGCAACAATTGCATTTATCTACTATTCTTAACAACATAGCAATTTTTATAGAAATTTCACGCATACATAATAGTTTTAAACACAACATATGTAACAGTAAAATATGGGTTCAAATATGATCAAAGGGGGTGCTTGCCTTAGTCGTTGAACTCTTGATCTTCTTCAAGTTTGATGATTGAAGTTCTTGGGATGTTGGTATCTACACGCATCATATTGTAAAGCACAAAAAAGAAGCAAATTGATACAAACATAACTCAAATTCCAATATTTTTGTAGATTAAGAAAGAACTTGATTTTATAAAAATTTAGAAACTATTTTCACTCAATTTGGAGTTTGTACGAAAAAGTTACAAGCATTTGAATTTGGTTCGGCCGAGAAAATCCTAAAAGGAAAAACAAAGAGGGGGACGACGTCGAAGGCGTAATATCATATATTATGTCTTCTAACAGAGAAGTTGTATTTTCCTTATGGCTAAAAGTGTATTTTTCATTACAGAAAAGGATTTTCCTATCGGAGAGGCTAACAGGTGGGACCAACATGTAGTCTTTTATTATTTTGCTGGGACTGACATGTAGGGTCCACATGTTAGTGACACATTTTGAAATAGTGGTTTAAGTTATAAAATGGTTCACTTATTCGAATCAGGTCCACTTGTCATAGACTCATTAGGCTTAACTGGACTTAAATAACTTAACAAACATCATTAATACTAATTGCCGGAACCACATGTCAGAGACAGAAGGCACGGGAACGAGCTGAGCATAGTGGCCGAGCTCGTCGGTGGCTAGGTAGTACTGGAAAGACCTTGGGCTTAGGCAAAATGGAAATCCAATGTCCTTGCACACCTCTGGGAAGTGGCGGTGGTTGAAAAGGTGGACTAGGGTGATGGTGCGGCAAGGTTGAGCAGCGGGGCGCCTTGGGTTAGCAGAGTACTCAGCACAAGAGGGCAAATTGATTGAACCGGGTCCTCAGGTTAGCATCAAGGATCCTCGGTGATGCTACGGTGGCAGGCATGGTGACCAATGGTCACCGGAGTGTTGGCAATGATCATTCCTGCAGTGGTGCCATGGGTGGCAATGTGAAACCTTGTCTTCGGTGCTATCCATCTAAATCTAACTAGTTCTCTAGCATCTAGGGACTACTAGGAGCGTACCGGATGATCGGGTGATGACGAAGAGGCACTAGAGTGGCTAGTCGATGGTGAGCAGGGGTGACAATAGGTACTTGTACGGTGCCAATAGGTTGCAGAGAAAGAGGGGCTGCAAGATGGTGCGCTTTAGCGCACATGCATGCTAAGGAGGGTGCCCGAGTAAGGAATTGAGACGGAGCTCACCTGTGATAGCAAAAATGCTAAGGAGGGCATGTAACTAGTTTCTCTCATAAGAAATGGATTTTCAACCGCCCGCTTTCCAAAAACTGGATTTTAAAATATTTTTCCAAAGGTTTTTAATTACACATAATAAGTTTGAAATTGTAGAAATAGCAACCAACTACCAAAATAATGAAAATTTTTGGATAGTTTCTTTGGATCAATTATAACCCAACAGTCACGATAATCAACCCTTGCATACTGGCTTCAATCATCCATCAATGATTTACAGGTTTTGATTGGCCTATAAGTATAACTCGTTGTGAAGTAGTGACCATCACCGAGAACACTTACAGAAAAAACAAAGACTAATTGATGCCACCACAACCTTCTTGCCCGATAAGGAGGCTTCTTGAGTTGCTATAAAAAAGATGTCAAAGTTGCTATCATATATTTTTCAGAGAAAGTAAAATATAAAATTATTTTTCAGATTACAACCGAATTGGAATGAGATTGAAGCACGGAACGAGATTAATTGCCACCCAAGCGAACAACTCGCGGGAGGAATCCGCATCGAAGTCGATTTCAAGCCCAACCGCATTACCTCCTCTCGAATCCGCATCCATTTCCATCTCCATCGCCCCGATCATAAAAGGGCAGGGCCACCACCAAGAATCACCAAGAATTCATTCCACCATTCCGAGAAAGATCTCCATCGATCGAGATGGCTGGAGGCTTCGCCTTCCGCCCCGACGACCACGAGCTCATCGACCTCTTCCTCCGCCCCAAGCTCGCCGGCCAGCCCCTCGCTGCCGGCCTCATCCACGACGTCGACGTCTACTCCGCACAGAAGACGGTCAAGGTAAGCGCCGCACTGCAGTTCTTCGATTCCCACGAGGTGGACAACCTATCTGGAGGCGAGCCGTGCGCACCGCCACCATCACCAGCTGAGCCTTGCCCGGTCGGCGTCCTGCCTCTGCAGGTGGACGAGGAGGAGTTGTTCAAGAGGCTCGAGATTCTCGAGCGTGACGGCGTCCAGATGTCCTCCGAGTTCGACGAGTGCTACCTGATGACCTTTGACGGCGTCGACATGAGCGCACTGCAGTCCTTCAATGATGAACTCCCGCGCGCGCCACCACCATCACCGGCTGAGCCTGAGCCTGAGCCCGAGGGGGGCGTCCTTGCTCTGCAGGTGGACGAGGAGGAGCTGTTCAAGAGGCTCGAGCGTGACGTCGTCGATTTCGACGAGCGCTACCTGATGTCCTTTGATGGCGTCGACTCGACTTCACTGCAGTCCTTCGACTTCCATCATCACCGTGCAGAGGCAGAGGACGAGGTGAAGGAGCTGTTCAAGATGCTCGAGAGGCTCGAGCGTGACGGCGTCCAGATGTCCTCCGAGTTCGACGAGTGCTACCTGATGACCTTTGACGGCGTCGACATGAGCGCACTGCAGTCCTTCGATGATGAACTCCCGCGCGCGCCACCACCATCACCGGCTGAGCCTGAGCCCAAGGGGGGCGTCCTGGTTCTGCAGGTGGACGAGGAGGAGCTGTTCAAGAGGCTCGAGCGTGACGTCGTCGAGTTCGACGAGCGCTACCTGATGTCCGGCGTCGACTCGATTTCACTGCAGTCCTTCGACTTCCAGGAGCTCGACAACCAACTTGAAGACGGCCTTCATCACCGTGCAGAGGCAGAGGACGAGGTGAAGGAGCTGTTCAAGATGCTCGAGAGGCTCGAGCGGGACGGCGTCCAGATGTCCTCCGAGTTCGACGAGCGCTACCTGATGTCCTTTGACGGCGTCGACATGAGCGCACTGCAGTCCTTCGATGATGAACTCCCGCGCGCGCCGCCACCATCACCAGCTGGGCCTCAGCCGGAGGGGGACGCCGGTGTCGGGTTCGTCCAGACCACCACCGTACATGGCCCTTGCCCGGACGGCGTCCTGGCTCAGGTGGAGTTTGAGCTTGAAGACGAGCTGGCGCCCGGCGAGTCTCATCCAGTTTTCTCCAAGCTGTCCAACCTCTACAAGAGCGTCAAGAGGATGCTGCTTCAGTAGTACCAGTTAGTATGTCTTCACTGCTACCTCTTGTGTCTCTAGGTTCTGCACTTATTTTGGAAGATTTCTAGTGCTTTTAGAATCTCTGTCAGCCATTAATAATTTTGGTAGAGTGTTAGCACAGTCTCCAACTAGGCAGCGAGCGCTAAGACGTGTCTGAAGCAAAGTTCACTATATCCATTAAACTGAACCTAAACGATGGGTCAAAGTAAATAAAAGGGCCGGTTGAATAAAGTAAAGTAGAGCAGATCATTGAGCAAAGAACTCATTACTGCCGTACTAGCACGAGATGGAGCGTAAAACGCACTCGTTGCCAAAAAAAACCCGCCCGTTTACTACCCCGTTTGTAGCAGTAAAAGGAATAGAATTGAACGACTGATGCACGTCAAAGTTGTGTGAGCTGCCTCAAGTCCGGAGACTGTGCTAGTGGCTTTGTAAAATTAATCTTGGCTGACTTAGATTCTTAAGCATTGGTATCTTCTGAAATTCAAGTCTGCAGTTTCCTGTGAGAAACATGGGGTCAATGCACTCGTGTGTGTGGTGAAGCATTGAGTCTAGCAACTAGTCACTACTGTACAGAGTCCAAGTGTAATAAATTCAGATATCAATGGAAATTTTTTGGCCTGAATTTTGGCAATATTTTGAAGTGCCTTTCGTCTCTAAGAGTTGCCGTGTGTCTTATGCTTGTGGTGGTTAATGCAAATATAATATTCCACTACACCATGTTAGGCTTAATTTAGAACCTGTGTTATATTGCTATGGTATGGAAAAAGGTTTAATTAACTTATCAAAACAGATAGTCACATCAAGATCATTGTGTGCACTGGAACTTTGAGGATCATAAGCTTAGCATCTTTAGTAGTTTTGGTTGATCCTTTTCTTTTTTTTTGAAAAGTAGCATAGTTGACAGACTCAATTTATTAGCCTGCTTGCTGCGAAGACTAAGATTGTTATTTTGATGCACTTTTATGGAGCAGTTTTGAAGTACCCTGCCTCTCTTAATTTGGGCAATATTTTGAAGTACACTGCGTCTCTTAATTGTTGGAGTGTGACTTGTGGTTGTGGTGGTTAAAGTAAATCCAAGTGCAATGGTGTTTAATACCACTACACCTTCTCAGGCTCAATTCAGAACCTGCCTTCTATTTATATGGCATGGACACCAAGATCATTGTTTGCACTGGAACTCTGAAGATCATTAAGGCTAACATCAAAAGTAGCGTAGTTGATGGACTCAATCTATAAGCCTGCTTGCTACAAAGGCTAAGATTGTCATTGGTATAATTGTTATTTTGATTCACTTTATGGAGCTGTTTTACAATATGGTGCTCTCATGCTCTAAAGTGAGCCTACTGTTGAGCTGAAAATCTACCATTTTCTCGGATGGTAGCCCTGCTTTATGATCACATCACAGCCTCAGGGTGAGGATTTTAATCTCATACAGAGTTCAATAGGTTCAGATTTTGTGCTTCATTGTTTCTACTTGTCTTTTGGTTGTAGACATTCAAATTGACAAATACAGTGATGAAATTCTTGACAAGAGTAGCCGACACAGTTGGCATCAGCAAGATACACTGCTATCCATCAATTTTTTACAAGCCATTTTGCCCATCCTGTATGAATTAACACTGTTCTAACTTGATCTCTCGGTTGTAAGCGCAATAGCTCTACCATCTACGCAACGGAGCCATGTTGTCATATTATATAATAATCTTATGAGCTTACACTTGCTATATAAAAAAAAATCCCACCGATGTGAATCTTGCCCACTACAAATATTTATAAAGGAAGTTACGGAAAAATCATTTTTCATGGTTTCTTGAAAAGATACCACCTGATCTACCCTAATCTGGGGACCAGTTCCAAACAAAATCTTACCCACCACAAATATTTCTCAAAGAAGTTACGGAAAAATCAATCTTCATGGTTTCTTGCAAACCAATGAAAATCGAGAAGAATATCTCTTGGAAATCCTTTCATTATTTCTCCTTTTTTTTCTCCTTTTTTTTTCAATCTTGACAAGGGGGTTTCACACAGAAAACATCCGGTGATCCCTTCTTATTTCTCCTTTTTGTCCCAGGTGATACCAGCTCGAACTTAGCTAGGCAGGATTGCTTTAAATCCAACTGAGAATTATCTTGTAATGAGATCTAAATTACTATCAATAGCATGAATAGCACACCCCAGATTAACCCCCAACATGACGGCAATCTCAAAAAGAGAGGGATCACAAGAATTCAGCACAGTAGCTTCAGCCCTTTTTTTTATCCTTGTCCTGAATATTCTTATCTTCATGTTCCCTCAGTGCTGAACATCATCTTCTAGGAACAGTTGGATCTCCCTCACTCTGAATCTGATGATGCACCATCTGATTTTGTGGGAGAACATTCTACACGTGCTGCGGTATCTGACTCTGTGGCGGAGCATCCTGAGCTTGTTGCAGCATCCCCTGAGCATGCTGCTGAGAATGATTGACCGGCTGAGAATGATGTGGCCATCTGAATTATCTTCCGTATCAGATCAACATAACACAGCTTCTAAATTGAGCCTAACAAGGCGTATTGGATATAAATCATTTTTGTAGCAGATCTGATAGTATGAATCCACGTGACAGCCTCACGTGAGTTCTCTTATTGTCTGGTACAAATACAATACCTTGTTCCATTCTAGAATGTTGGAAGAATCTATGCCCACGGACCACAGCACTTTGGAATCGTACGCTCACCGAGCTGCACATACAGTGATAATCAACCTGGCTGAAGGAACGAGAGTTGATGACACACAGCTTTCGTGTCAACGCCTCAACCGAGCCAGTCAACGAATGAAGGCACAAGCAGACACCAAGCCAGGTGACTGGTTGCACCTGAAGATTCAACCTTATATCCAAACATCAGTTGCTAACCACAGGTTGGCATTCGCTATTATTAAGTGTTTCTGGTTTTGTTATTACAAGATTTAGTACACACTGTGGATCAATTTAACAAGACATTACAAGTTTATAGCTCAATAATAATAGGGGAGCTCGTCAGATCAATAATCTTGGGGCAAATGGTAGCCACTTTGCCACCTTTTCTCCCTAACCGGCCTACTGGGGTAACCAAGTCCACCACATCTCTTTCATGGGAGAGATGGTCATTGTCATCTGATGAACTAGCACCAGCCCTAGGCATTGGAGACAACTGCCTCAACAGACCGTCGACGATTCTCCCACCACCATCATCGCTCCGCGACCTTGAGGAACATCGAGGCGATGTTGTCAATCCGTCCAATTCCCTTGTCTCGCGAATTCCACTCCATTCCATGCAAGCAAACTCATCAATGGAGCATTCAGCATCACAGCCTGCAGTCCGGATTTCTTCTTCTTGTTGCACTTCAGAGGATTCTGTACCTCTTGATCTGCCCAATTCTCTTGCCCCAAAGGTTCCACTCCATCCCATTGCGGCAAATTCATCAATGCTTGGTTCACAACCTGCAATTCTGATATATCCTTCCACTGGCTGCGAACCATGATGGGAATGTTCATCTCCCACAGGCGCACCGGGTTCCTGAATCTCTCGAGGCTCGTCACAGCTGTCCTTGCCCTCCTCGGACGAAAGGTCCTCAGCGTAGCACTGTAGATCCTCCATTGGGCAGACGACCGTCTTCATGTGGCTCGGCAGGGCCGGGCAGCCGGCGATGAACTTGGTGTTCTTCGTGGAAAAGAAGTTCACCGTCAGATTCAGGCTGAAACCATAACAGCACAAGCTCTCACATCAGTATACACATGGCCTCAAGAATCCATGACAGGAAGAAGACAGGAATGGAGATAGAAGAAAGGAAAGGGACCTTACTTCTCCCATGAGGGTAGGTTTAGCATGGTGTAGGCGAGCTTGACCTTGTTGCCGATGCCGCCGAGTGACTTGAAGGTGGAGGCGGCCTTGCGCACCGCCAACGACTCCGTCGGGTGCTGCCACGCCCACTCGAACTGCATGCCGGCCAGGAAACAGGCTTCGTTAAGCAAGAAACAGAGGGCAAGAACTATTCCTATCCATGATCCATCCAGGCGGCGAATCTTTCAAGTCTCAAGCAAGAATTGATGCAAGGAGATGGGCGCAAGAATAGATGTCTGAATTGGATGGGCGAGAACCTACCTGGAGGGCGGAGACGTTTGTGGGGAAGCCGTAGATGCAGAGCACCATCTCCCAGGGGCGGCCGCGCTTGGTCCGCCACGCGCCGCACCGGATCTCGCCGTTGTGCTGCCGGATCCGCCGCCGCGGGTTCACCGTAAACCTGCCAGAACCACTCCAATCGATCCATCCATCACTCCGGCGTGGAATTGAAAGAAACCAACGGGAACTGGCGACGCGAGATGAAGAAAGTACCCGATGTAGGTGTGGCCCTTGCGGCGGGGGCAGAGTGACCGGAGGAGGTAGCAGCAGAAGAACCCGCACCCGCCGCCGGCATCCCCGGGTCCTTCCTTGCCGTCGCCGGCCACCGCCGCCTCAGGGGGCGAGCCTTGCCGTGGACTCTTCTTGCCCTTGGCCGCCATTCCCCTCCCCACCTCCCTCTCTCTCTCTCTCTCTCTCTCTCTGATTCGTCAGATTTTTTGAGGGAGAGGTCTAATTTAGCCGTTGGAGTTTGGGGGAAGGGGAAGAGAGAGCCCAGTAGAAAATGCTTGATGTCGCACACGGCCCAAGACCAGGCTTCACCTGGAAAAACTACCCCCAAACGGCCCATCTGGGTCGGCCTAGACCAGGCTAAAATTACCCGTCTACCCCTAAACAGCTCATCCGGAGTCGGACTAAAACTACTCCAAACGGATCATCTAGGTCTGGCTAGACCAGGCTAAAACTTTCTCTCTTTAAGTTTTGCCTCCAATTTTCCTTAAATCTTTTGTAAAATACCAAGTTATAGAGTTTTAAACTTGTAACTTTCACTGTGAAACTCGCCTGAAACTTATGTAATTGCTTGGAATTTTTGTTGGCTCACGGAAACTTTGAGGTTTATTTTCGTACCTATTATCTCTACTATTATAAAGCAGCAGTTGGTGGCAGCGGTCCATTCTACTCACATCATTAATTGTCGCTTAATTGCCCTGCTTAATTGCCCTACTTAATTGCCCTACGCAAGAAACGAAGCGTTGCTTTAATTAGCCAGCTTTCGCAAGAAACGAAGCTCTTGTGAAATAATTTTTTATTTTATTTTTTAATCTTTATTTTTCGTTATCAATTTTGTTTTTCGTAGCAACGCACGGACATGTAACTAGTTGAAACTATTTTTAAATCAAAGTTCATACTTTGAAACTCATTGAAACGCTCTAAAAATGCATTGAATCTATTTGAAATCTTTTTTTAGGTTTTCTAAAACTTAGTGAAACTTGATGAAATTAGGATAGAATTTCTACTTTAATTTTTTAAACTTCCTCAAAATCTTTTGAAACTTATTCTAATTTTTGTGAACCTTGTTGAAATCTACAAAAATCTTTCACCGAAATCTTCTTGAAATTACAACTTTTTAAACCTAAAAGTTCCAGAAAACTTACTTTCCAATCAAGTTCCATCATTTTAGACCCATCGAAACACTCCAAAAATGCATTGAAACTATCTGAAACCAATGGAACTTGATGAAACCAGGATGGAAATTTTTCTTGAATTTTTGAAATTTCCTCAAAACCTTTTGAAACCTGTTAGAATTTATTAAAGTTGTTGAAATGTACTCAAAAGTCATGTTGAAACCTTCTTAAAACTTTGATTTTTTTTTTAAACTCGAAACTTCCACGAAACTTTTTGTATTATTGAAACTTGCATGATACTTACTGCACTGTCGAAACTCCATGAAACTTTGCTATATCGTTGGTAGCACTTCCAACGATGTATCATTGGCTAGCTGCAATCTTGAATTTATGATGTAACTATCTTGCCCCTGCATTGCATCAACCACATGTGGCTTATGATATAGGGAGAATTGATCATTTGCCCCGTTTTAGTTGGTTCAATTGATCATTTGTCATGTATGTGTCACTGAACATGATCCCAGTGCTCACAAGGCTAATGATCAATAACACAAGTAAATAAAGGCAAATCATCAATTATTCCTGTGATATACCCTAGCATAAGATCTTGACGGTTCTTTTTAGATCGGACTGTTGATAATCAAGCAAAGCCATGGAACTACGCTCCTCTGCCACAATCAGAGAATCGCAATCCCAAACTAATGGGTCTACACACTACTACAGACATGGTCATCTGTGTCGGTTCGCAACCAACATTAGTGTCGGTTTTCCAACCGACACAGACGTACCGACAGTAATAATCGTGAATTATCAGTGTCGGTTTAAAAACCGACACAAATAAAGATATCAGTGTCGGTTCTAATCACCATCCGACACAAATAGTTACATATCAGTGTCGGTTCTGAACACGAGCCGACACAGATAGTTAAATATCCGTGTCGGTTCTACACACAAACTGACACAAATAGTCACCTATCGATGGCTCAAAACACAAACCGACACAAACATGGACATATCAGTGTCGGCTCGAAACACAAACCGACAGAAATATTCATCTATCAGTGTCGGTTAGAAACACAAACCGACACAAATATTCATATCAGTGTCGGTTTGTACTAAGAACCGACACAAATAATTCCCCCACCAGAAAAATAAAAAACTGCATTTTTGGCTAGCCTCAGGAATACTGCTAGCCATGCCCTCTGGATTGATATAGCAGAACTCGAAAAAATACATTGATATAGCAAATACAGTGATATAGCAGATGCATTTTTGTCTTTTTTGGTACTCTCATTATTGACAAATTTGACCTTAAAATTTTTCATGTTATGAATATTTCCATTATGATTAATCTTCAGGTTAGGAATCCATATTGCCATGCCGGTAACGGTACTAGCATCATTGAAATGCCACTAACGCTACTTGCATTAATGAACTTCTATTTTGAGATCTAGAACCAAAAATCTGAACCCCTGCCACATATGCATTCCATAAGATCGACACCCTCATTAGTTTACGAAAATAACATTATCAAAAGAAAGCAAGATCAGGTCCACCTGTTCCCAGCATGCTTGTCATGAGTTGCAGTTCTGTCATTTGTAGCAATACCTTAACCTTAACTGCTGTGAGCTCTTGCAAATTGTAGCCTCTGTCTACAAGTTGTTTAGTTTACAGTGAACCCAAATATCCATATGAGCATGCAACACAGCAATCAGTAGAATTAATAATATGCAAAATCTCCCTAGTGCAGATAAACTAAATGAAAATACCAAGCCGAAAAAGCAACAAGAAAGAGCTAACTAGAAAGAACAACTTACCAATTGGCCGAACATTCTCATATTGTAGCAATATTACTTTGTCTGCTTCATCATATATTACACTTGATATGGATGTTGAATGGTAGTAAGAATATGCTTTCCGATCCATGAAGTGCGGATATTGTTTTATCATCAGATCACCTCCAATATTGATACATTGGGAGGCAGAAAGATAAAGCTGTTAAAGTATAATATACGTTGGCATGTAGTGAGCTTAGGCCTTACAAAGTATCAAAATAAGTAACTGGAGATGCAATTACAAATTTCTTTTATTTATTTTGTTGGTAACTATATTACTTGATCTGGATTGCTTCATATGTCAGACATGCATGTAGCCATATACAATCAATTTCAACAAATATATTCATACCAAAACAATATTGTGTCAAACAATTTAACCCATAATTGCTACCGAATCTTAACAATGAGAACATCAAATTAGTAAGCATTTCTTGAGCAACTAGTTGCTGCTATCAACTGAGTTATGACAATATTATTTAGCATCACGACACCTAGATAAAAGCCTCTACAAAGTCCATAGCAACAATTGGCACCATAGTTGTCACGGTCTTTGGAGCATCCAGAGCAAAATAATAAATGTCAACTAACTTAATCATATTATTCTTTATCAATTCCTTTTCGCTTTCATGAACTTCATCTGTTAAGAGTCGGTCCATATATGCTAACCAACAATCAATTCTTTGTTAAGTACATAATCGAAGAAGGAAATTTCCAAAAGGAGTTAGATCATATAAAATTATAAAGGTTGTATGGATCGATAAGATTTAGGAAATAGCCACCAACACCAGATACTCAAAATATCTTGATCGAGATCTACACAAAATCAAAGCTTTACTTTTCTAGTGATAAGCTTAAACAGTCAAAGGTTGGAAACAAATGAAGAAATGCAAAACCCCCCACCAAGCTCTAACAAATAGGACATCCACATTGTATATTATTCTGGGAAACATTCTCCTTTCAAATACAATACAAATATTTTAACCTTTTACAATGGAGTGTAGTGCCAACAGATGTTGTAACTAGTTCATAGTAATTTAAGTAGTCATGCTTCACATCATGAATATGATAATGAAATGCACACAATATTTTGCACTAACCAAATGTGGAAAAGGCAACAAAATGAACTCTTTGGGCCCCTAAGTCATATAGCTCATGCCCTAGGGAAGACACCATCGTTTATTTCTAGAGGGTGTCTAGAGAGAACATAAATGTTTTCTTGCTAAATAACGCTTAAATTTTAAGTCTTCGATCTAGATCAAATTGATAGAATCAATTTGCATCCTGTACTCCCATTTAATTACTATATAGACAAAAAAAATCGACTACTCGTAAACAAAAAAACACTTAAGTGCCATTTAGCCATTCCCTTGTTTCCATTATAATGTGTTGTTATAGATCACGCCCCGCCCATTAGAATGTGTTGTCATAGATCGCCTGCCCATTATAATGTGTTGTTTCCATTATAATGTGCTTGTGTTGCCTAGTCATACATTTGTGATGTGTACGTATCCAAGCATTTACATATGCCCATTAGAAGAGCAAAACGTGTTCAGAGATGCCATTACAAAAATATTCCAAATGTTCAATACTTACTGCTAAAACTGAATTTAAAGAATTAAAAACATATCACTTTGAAAGTGATTCTGAACAAGTAAACCATAACTGATCCCACCAAATCAACGGAAGTGGCAAAACATGATCCATAAAGTAACATGAAGGATCACACATACACATACTCATACAGTAAGCATTTGTCGTCTTTAGCAAATCGGTCTATATAGAAGCATGAAATAACACAAGACTCCTTTCGGATCCAAGAGTGCACGAACTTTGCATTAGTACAGAAGACTCCAATGATTGAACATCATTTTACATATATCAATCGGAGTGGGATGCAGACACATTATGTTCGGATGAGTACGTAAGATCGGGTCATTATTGTCAGGATCATGAAACTCGCCATTCTTATTGATGATTTGACTCATGATGAACCAAGCGAGTTGTCCCTGAATGGCTCTGATTTCAGGTTGTTTTAGTTTTTCCGTAGGGATTTTGAGGTGCTACAAGGAGAAAAGAATTAATATGAGAACTTTAGTATAAATCGTTATGCACGAACCATTTTGTGTTGTTAGTATGACAAACCTCTACATCATTGTCTACAATTGTAGAACCTAAGAGTACCCGCATGTAATGGCAGACAAAATACCCACATAAATTTGTGCCTTGCAACTGTTTGTTACACTGCAAAATAAATAAATTGCAATGTCACAAAATGAGTCATTTACTACAAATTGGGATATAGGAGTAATATGTGCGTACCGGGAAATCAGTACGTATTGAGAAGTGCTTTTGGTATGGGCGGTATCTCGTGGACTTTTGACAGTATCTTTTGAAGGCATTTTGGAATATATCTGTCATGTCCTTGTAAAGTTCTTTATCTTTGTTTAGGGGATCCAATACAACTATTTTGCTTTTCTCTAGTGTAATGGCAAAGAGTATCCAATGGAATCTACATACGGAGTAATATGCCATATAAAATTAGTGCTAAGATCGCAATAAGAGTAAGGAACAACATCGAGTGATCTAACTAGCTAGCGAACCGCTTACTTGAAGTTGTAGGAAACGATATCATGTCCTTGTCTTGAAGTTTAATGAAAACCTTATAGATGTAATCCTCGACATACTTCGGTGTTCTTGGACTTGTGTTAGGACACCGATCGGTCGAGAATCCCACACGAACTCGGGTTTTTTCTTAGTTCAATAGTCTCGTACCTACATAATAAAGAATTCGATAACTTACAATTATAGGTATTACAAGAATGTAGACAATAATTTATGAAGTTCACACTTACGATTATCGACATCTCAAAAGAGACACGTCAAGGGCATCCTGGTAGTACATGTCGTGCAAGTTATCGAATTCAACCAGGAGGTAACCACCCCCCTCATGGTGAAAATGCTCTTCTTTATAAACTCCACATATCGACTTCGGCAGCACGTCCTGGTTGGACCGCTCCATGTACCACTTGTGCAATCTTTGCATCATCATTGTAAGGGCATTCAACATTTTTTCGCCACGAACTCATCCCAGTATGGTTCCTCACTTGACTTCTTTGCTGATTCTTGTAACTTCATCGCCACGAACTCATCCCAGTATGGTTCCAATTTCGGATATTTCCCGATGGGACTCAAGTTTTTCTTCACATATGTGCAATTCAACCGGGTCTTGAAGTTCTTCCAACACGTACCCATGGTCATCAATGCATCCCGGCGCACGAGGTCTTCAGCTTCTTCGGGGAATTCAAAGCTTTATTTTAGCTCTGTCCAAAGGTCCTCTTTGGTGGCGCGGGGTACTTTATGCCAATCCTGATAGGTGATTGGAACTTTATCCCTGGCAATATATCCATGAGTTGACTTTGTACTTAGCCGCTTCTTTTGGTGCTATAGGGGACCCAGAATCTGTAACATCGGAGATGGTATGTACGCCTTCGAGTTTTTGGTTTGCCCTCGACCACGACGCCTTGCTACTTCTACATCAGTGGTAGGTGGAACCACGACGCCGGCTTCCAGTTCGTCGAAGTTAAGGAAGCTAGTCGGGCTCCTGCTCGGGTTAGGCTCAGGGGTCCCCTCCATATGTTGTTATGCCTTGTTTACTATTCAATAAACAATATCACTTTAATCTACATGCATGCATTGAATATAGTACTTAGAGATAATAATTAGGGATAACTTAGTCATACTCAATATGAACCGTTCATTCTTTTCGAAATGCAATAAAGAGCTGAGATATATGAATCAAATTCTCGAGAGAATCATGGGGCTGTTTATTTTATCTAGGGGCTGTTTAATTAGAGTCATTGGTGTAGTTACCCATCCCTCTGATCACATAAGAATGTTATTTTCAACATTGATACAATTTCTAAAATATAATTAGAGTCATTGGAGCCCTTTATTTCTTCAGTATATACCCGCATGGAAGAAGGGAGAAGAAAGAGAAGGGAGAAGAAAGAGAAGGGAAAAAAACTCCAGAAAGTTGCGGCGATTCCATTTTTGTATTCCTTTTTGTTTACCGTTGATCAAACTCCTAATCTACCAAATAGCAGCAAGCATACACAACAAAATAATCAAAAATAGTATTTACTGGAGGTAGAAAAAACCATAAGTAAGAGCATTATTCCAGGATCACCTCCTGGATGACCGATGTAGAATGGAATGAGCACGGAACTCGTAATATTTTAGAGCCCGGACTGTGCGAACCAAATAAAGGCTCCAATGATAAACCAAATAAAGGCAAACTAAAATTATTTTTAAAACTGATTAAGCTCATTCCATTCATTGAACAACATGCAGATTAAGCTCTGACAAGCTCATTCCAAAACTAATCAACAAACAAAACTTTGGCCTCAAAGTCGCAAACACGACCTCTACCTCATAAATTACTCAGCTTAGTGTGCTCAATCTCTCTGATGGCATATACCTTTCATTGAATACCAACACAGAGCAACATATGTTTTTATATTAGAACTAGTAGTCTTATTTGGAAATTCATTTTATAATTCAGGACTAATCTTCCATTACAATGAAATAAAAGGTTAGGCTGCCTACTCACATTCTTTGAATATACATTGTATCACTATCTTTCATTAGCACTGAAATCAGACGGAGTACTAGCTATCATTGTACCATTATCTTTCATCTCTTGCCATATCGAAGCAAATTCAAAAATGGTAGATTGAAAATTCCATATCAGTTTGGAATTTTGCATTTTGCCATAAGGGCATGACTAAGTGACCATTCTATAGAGCTCAATAGCATGAATAATGAACATCACAAAAAAACAATAAAGAAACTAAACGAGATAACAGATTTAGCACAGGCCTGTCATGGTTGAGTTAGTTGTTTGACGACAGTATTCATCCAGATTTAGCACCGCAATGACTGAAGTACCAATCAAGCATAAGTAGATAAATTGGATATACAATGTAGCAACCATAAAGATTCAGGATTCAAGACCACTACGGGGTTCCATTGGGGTCGGCAATGGGAGTAATTACCTCGGCGTCATGGCGAGATCGAGCACGGCGGGCGGCGTCAGCGGGGCGACCACCGGCGGAGACGAGCACCGGCGGGCACGACCACCGCGAGGGCGAACACGGCGAGCGGCGGGTGGGCGGGGTCGACCACCGGCGGAGACGAGCACCGGCGGGCACGACCACCGGCGGGGGACGAACACCGGCAAGCGGGTGGGCGGTCAGCGAAGACGAGCACCGGGCGGGCGGCGGGCGGTGGTCAGTGAAGACGAGCACGGCGGGCGAGCACGACCACCAGCCGAGACGAGCACCGGCGGGCGGGCGGGGTCGAGCGGTGTCGAGCACGGCGGCGGGCGGGGTTGAGCGGTGTCGAGCACGGCGGCGGGCGGGGTTAGGGTTAGGGTTAGGGCGGAGAGTGGCGAATGGCGAGCCCTAAGCACGGGAGATATATGGTGGGTTTTCAGTGTCGGTTCCATTAACGAAAAGGCACTGAAAATATATTAGTGTCGGTTATAGTAAATAACCGGCACTGAAATTATATTTGTGTCGGTTTTAACCATGAGCCGACTCTGAAAAGTGTCTTATTTGTGCCGGTTTAAGGATAAAACCGACACAAATATAGGTTTTTAATTTGTTGTTATTAGAGAATTGTAATCAACATGATTATAATAACAAAAAGTCGACATAAATATATAATAGGTATATATTTATTTACAATATAGGATTGTTACTTTTTTGATATTATAAACATATCCCAAAATTGTAATCAACATGAGTATAATAACAAAAAGTCGACATAAATATATAATAGGTATATATTTATTTACAATATAGGATTGTTAGTTTTTTGATATTATAACAATATTCCAAAAATGTAATCAACATGACAATAATAACAAAAAGTCCACATAAATATATAATAGGTACATATTTATTTACAATATAGGATTGTTAGTTTTTTGATATTATAAACATATCCCAAAATTGTAATCAACATGAGTATAATAACAAAAAGTCGACATAAATATATAATAGGTATATATTTATTTACAATATAGGATTGTTAGTTTTTTGATATTATAACAATATTCCAAAAATGTAATCAACGTGAGAATAACAACTAACAGTCTACATCACATTGACATTACTGCTAGCTAATTTTATTTAACAATTTGCCCTTCTTCATGATCATCGCGATGATATGTAGCTTCTTCCTCAGTGGTTTCTTCATCTAGCCTGATGCTTCCATCTACGAAAGGTGGCAACTCGTCAAACTGGTTGTACTCGTCCTCATCCATGACATTCTCAACTCCGACGATTCTTCTTTTTCCGTGAAGAATAACATGACGCTTCTTATCTGCCGGGTCAATTACGTAAAAGACTTGTGCTACTTGCCCATAAAGTACGAATGGTTCATTTGTATATCCGACATGTTCAATGTTCACAATAGTGAAGCCATACTTGTCCACCTTCACACCCATTGGGAGTTGGATCCAACGACACGAAACATCGGGATCTTGAAAATACAATAGTCGAGCTCCCAAATCTCCTCTATGAACCCATAGAAGCTACTCTTACGTCTTGCTGTCTTTGTCATAAGCATCTATCACGAACACCACTGTTTTGGTAAGTGCTTTTGCTATCTTGACCTCTAGTGTAAAATGTATACCCATTTATATCGTATCCTTGCCATGTCACGATTGTACCTGATGGCCCCTTTGCCAACCACCTCAATGTAACACTCGTTTCTCTCCCAGTCATGTGTTCCTTAAACCAGTGATTGAACAAATGGTTGTGCTCTTTTGTTATCCAAACCTTTGATCGTCCTTGGTTTTTCCTCCGTAGCTCATCCTTATGCAAGTCCATAGCGAGGACACCTCAAGCGATTGTTGCAAGGCTGTGAAATGTGCTTGCTCAAACAAAACATGATCGTAAGTATTTATTGATTTCTTTCCGATGACCCCTTTTCGGCTAGCCTACCCTCATGTCGAGATACGAGCACACCAACCGGATCGACATTGTCCATGTAATCGACGCAGAACTTCGATAACCTCTTCGGTTGCATAACCTTCTACAATGCAGACCCTCGTGAGATTGATTACGTACATATTTCTTGTAATGACCATGTACCTCTCGAGCGGGTACATCTGATGCAAGAATACAGGGCCGCATATCTTTATCTCATTCACAATATGAACAATGAGATGGACCATGATATCAAAAAATGATGGAGGAAAGTACATCTCTAGTTGGCATAGAGTCTTCACCACATCATCCTGCAGTTCACATAGTCCAACAGGATCGATAACCTTCTGTGAAATTGCGTTAAAGAAGAAACATAACCTCATTATTGTCTCTCGGACTTTGTCAGGCAAAATACCTCTAATTGCAATAGGAAGCATTTGTGTCATCATCACATGACAATCGTGAGACTTCATGCCAGTTAACTTCAAATCTTTCATCGAAACCAGTTTTTTTATGTTTGCGGAATAACCGGATGGAACTTTCACACTATGTAAGAACTTGCAAAGTTCTGTTCTCTCTTTCTTGGCTAGAGTGTAGCAAGTCGGGGGAAGATAAAGTCGGCTGACCGGTGTCTTGAGGATGTAGCTCGGATCTGATTTTCATATCTTCTAGGTCCTTTCGTGACTTGAGTCCATCCTTAGTTTTGCTAGGAATATTCAATAAAAGACCAATCAAACTATCACATACGTTTTTCTCTACGTGCATGACATCGATGCAGTGTCGAACTTCTAAGTCTTTCCAATAGGGCAAGTCCCAAAATACCGATCTCTTCTTCCACGTGGTCTTCTCAATTCGGGATCTTGAAGTATTATTACTACCTTTTCCAAGTACAACATTAATATCCTTAACCATATCATATACTTCTTCCCCATGACGAGGCCTTGGAGCTAAACCGTTCTCCTTTGTTCCGTCAAATTGTTTCTTCATATTGCGGTAGGGGTGATTCCTTCGAAGGAACCTACGGTGACGCATATACACAGTTTTTCTTGAGTTGTTGAGCCACACACTTTCTGTTTCATCCAAGCACTGTGGACATGCTTTGGCCCCTTTTATAGTACGACCAGATAGGTTACCTAGGGCAGGAAAATCATTGATGGTGCAAAACAATAATGCATGTAGAGTGAAGTACTCCCGTTTGTACTCATCCCATACTGCACACCTTCATTCCACGATGTCGAGAAGATCTTCCACCAATGGTTGCGGTATACATCAATATCGTTGCCAGGTTGTCTCGGCCCTTGAATAAGCAAATGACATCATAATGTACTTTCGTTTCATACACAACCAAGGAGGAAGGTTGTAGATGCTGAGAGTCACGGGCCAAGTGCTATGAATGCTGCTCATATTACCGAAAGGATTCATTCCATCTGTACTCAATCCAAACCTTATATTCCTAGGTTCATTTCCGAAGTTGTTCCTGAAGAGCCTATCGATGGTTCTCCACTGGGCAGAATCAGCAGGGTGTCTCAGCTTTCCATCCCTCTTACGCTCTTCCGAGTGCCATCGCAACAATTTGGCGTGCTTTTTGTTTCCAAATAAACGCTTCAACCGAGGGATTACTGGCAAATACCATACCACTTTAGCAGGAGGTCCTTTCTTTACCTCGCTGACATTGTTGTCATCACTCTTTCGCTTGTATCTTGATGTTTTGCATACCGGACATACATGCATGTCTGAATACTCTTTGCGATAGAGTATACAGTCGTTTGGACATGCATGTATTCTTTCTACTTCCAATCCCAAGGGACATACAACCTTCTTTGCAAGATATGTGGTTTCAGGCAATACGTTTCCCTCTGGAAGCATGTCCACTAAGAGATGTAATAATGCCGTGAAACTCTTATCGGACCAACCATTGCTTGCTTTCAATTTTAGTAGTGACACGGTGTGCAATTTTGTGTATTCCTCCTTGCAACCCGGGAACAAAGGTTTGTATGAGTCCTCCATCAAACGCTGGAATTGATTAAACTCTCTACGCCTAGTGTAGTTCCATACGCATCACGCAACATCCGAGCTAGATTATTTTCATCATCGACGAGCAACCTATCCCCATCGGATCCGTAATCGATGTCATCTACCATGTTGCTTGCTCCGTCGTTGTTGGCGTTAACTCCTTCATGTATGATCTCTTCTTCACCATGCCTTGTCCAATATGTATAGCCAGGTAAAAAACCCCTTCGAATCAAGTGCAAGTGGATATGCTCTTTATCTGAAAACATCTTCTCATTCTTGCAATCAATACATGGACAATGTATGTATTCCTTTTTCTTTTGCAACTTGTCCTCCTCGTGAATCTTAGAAAAGCAGACGCCGTCGATGTATTCTCATCGTAACGTGATGCACTGTACATCCATCTCCGGTCCATCTATAATTAATTAACATAAACGATTATCAAATTAACCTTAATTGAAATAGGTCTAAACATTAAATTACAAGTAGAGTCCACAAATTTAATTTAATATCTTAAATTTAATATATGTTTGATAATAATTAATTAACTAACAAAAGTGGATGGACATAATTTTAAACTATATTATATAAAGCTAAGCAAAATTTTATGTAATGGAGCTAGGTAATAAATTCATCATCTACAAAATGCTTGATCAATAAAAAGAAACTAAATCTAAACCATCATATGATTATTAAAATTTAATATATGTTTGATAATAATTAATTAGCTAACAATAGTAAATACACATAACTTTATTCTATATTATATAAAGCTAGACAAAAGTTCCAATTCTTTTTTCTCCTATCAGGGATAAAGTTCCAATCATCTATCAGGATTGCCATAAAGTACCAACTCTTTCTAATATATGTTTGGTAATAATTAATATATGTAGTGGACGGACATAATAATTAATTAGCTAACAATAGTAAATAGACATACTTTTATTCTACATTATATAAAGCTAGACAAAAGTACATCTAAAGGAGCTAGGTACGTAAATAATTCATAATCTACAAAATGCTAGATCAATAAAAACATATAAATTAAACTTAATTGAACTAGATATAAACATTAAATTTTAACTAGATGGCGTTCAAATCATTACTTACTGAAATTTGATATATGTTTGATAATAGTAAATTAGTTAACAATAGTAGATGGACATGATTTTAATCTATATTATATAAAAACTAACGAAGAGATTTTAATCTATATTAGCATCTAAAGGAGCTAGGTAAGAAATTCATCTAAAGGAGTTAGGTAATTTGAGTGTTTATACCGCGCAAAAGTTCATCCAAAGGACCTAGGTAATAAATTCAACAACTATAAAATGTTATATAAATAAAAACAAAATAAATCTCAACTATAATTTGAGCTCATATAAATTAATCATCATTGTACTAAATCTAAACATTAAATTCCATCTACATAACCACAAATTAAGAGAGGACAACAATTTACTCACCTTGAAACACACTTAGAGGGAGTACAAGCTCAAAAATGGATGTACTGCAGTCGGCAATGGAGCAGCTAGATAATGCGCAATGGAGCAAGAGCTGCAGTCGGCAATGGAGCAGGAGCTGCGATCGATCGGGAATGCAGCAGGAGATGCGAGCTGTAGTGGTAGGTATAGGAGGGTTTATTAGTGTCGGTTCGTAAATGGAGCCGGCACAAATAATAGGTATTAGTGTCGGTTCTATTTACAAACAGACACTAATAACCGAAAAAGTATTTGTGTCGGTTTTTAAATAGAACCGGCACAAATAAAAATTTATTAGTGTCGGTTTTAATTACAAACCGACACAAATAATATTTGTTTCGGTTTTAATAACAAACCGACACTAATAATAAACTATTAGTGTCGGTTTCAATTATAACCTGACACACTCCCCGATTTGGTTTTTAGAACCGACACAAAAAACTTTACTGTGTCGGTTCCAACAAAACCGACACTGATAGACCGATTCCTATTTACTGTTCTGTAGTAGTGACAAAAGAGGTTAGGGTTTCTGTTAGCCAGGTATACGGTTCACAAAGGATGATTTAGGGGTTTTCACCTTTTTCTAACTTTTTTACTTGCGACCATATCATACATCTACATTTTTTTAGCACATTTTAGATTCCAAGATAGTTGAAATGACCAATGCCAGCATATGTACGTAATTTGATTTTTTTTTTTTTCAGAAGAGGGAGGTAACGATGTTAACTAACTAACTAACTAGTAAGCCTTAGGGGGGGAACACTTCACGGAGGGTCCGCGTTTGAGAGGCACAATTTCACGTAAGAAATAGCTATTTCGGATGTGTCCCAAATATGGTTTATGGGTTTTTGCTTTTTCTTCTTCTTTCTTTATTTTCTTTCGTCCTTCACATGTTGCCTGGAATTTGATCGCGCCTACGAAAACGATTTGAACTTATTTCTCCCATCGCAACAAGAATCTAATCAAAACGATGATCGATCGAGAGAGAGACGAACGACTCAATCACACAACAAAGCTGCAATTAGCTAACTTATTTCTGTGCCAACTAAAAAGGAAGTTAGTGGTGGTGATTCATCTGCCCCCACCCCCACCCCCCAACTCACTTCCATCTCTCTGTAAGGAAATAAAAAAAAAGTAATATGAATAAAAAAACAAATTCTAACACCCCGTTCACTTCCAACCGTGAACTCTCCGTTCACTTCCAATAATTTCATTGTATTAATATTTAGACATCAACCACTGAACTCAATAGTATTAATATTTAGACATCGAAAATAACAGTGAACTCCTCGTTCACTTCCAACAATTCCACCTTCTAATATTTTACTAAAAACTCTATACTCCATGTGAAATTCTCAGGCACGTCCATGACCTCGGACATGGCTATTCAATTAGTTTTACACGCTCTGCAAAGGTTATATGGCTTTACCCACAAGATATGATAATCTTGGAATGTCTGTCTGACACACTTCCGTAGGTGTGCGACTAAGAAAATCATAACAAAGCCTTAACAATGCTCTGTCTAAATTCAGTACTTGCCCCCTAAGGTTTCACCCCTCAGGACCCCCTCTTGCGTCATGTGAGTCTACCTGTCTATTCCGGAACCCACACCACCAAGGCAGTACTCAAATTTATACATTGCAAATTAATTGGTCAGGTCTGTCCATACCAAACATGTGGTTGTATGGTTAGGCCCAATTAATGCACACAAGACTATTCTTAATTAGCATCAGGCAAGACAATTACATCCCAAATGTGCTATTGGCACCCCCCTTTACTGCACAGTCACTTGCCTGAGTGGAAACAATTTTGTATAACCAAGACCAATTGCACACTCTACCATGGTACAATAAATTTTACAACAGTGGCTACCAGCCATAATTCTATATCTAATTAAGTCAAGATTATTAATATTTATCATGTGACAAGAGCCCATCGTACAACTAAGCACGTCTAAACATAGCTACGGTAATAAATTGTTGGTTATTCAATTATGTTCAACTATTAAATGACCCAGCCTAGGGTAACAATGGATACATGACATTCCAATTAACCAAGGTGGTATAATGACAATCAGATATTTAGGGGGTGTTTGGCAGAGCTCCAGCTCCACCAAATTCGTGGAGTTGGTGGAGCTGGGTATTCCTAGCTTCACCAAATTCTTGGAGCTGGAGCTGTGGGTATATTAAGAGTGTTTAGGTGGGTCATCTTGTTTATATTTTAGAATAAAATTATGAACTTAAGTCATTTTATTTTAGTCTGCAAGCTTCAGCTCTGAGGTGGAGCTGGAATCTGGAGCTCTGCCAAACAGGGCCTTAGCTATTCCCAGTAAATAATACTTGTAAACAAATAACATGCAATTTGTATGAAACAAAGTACTTTTACAAACATGGGTTCAACATGATCAAAGACTATGACTTGCCTTATTGATCAACTGTTATTGCTGGGTCTTGATCATCAAATCCTGTGCTCACTCCTTGAGGATCGACGTCTACCGAAAAAGAAAGCAATAAATATAAATAAATACCAAGCAAAGACTCAAACAATCTCAAAAGTGAAAATAAATGGCTCTAGAATATATATATATATATATATATATATATATATATATATATATATATATATATATATATATACAAAATTTTAGAAACTGAAATGGGCTCAATCGGAGTTCATATGCGCACTGATGGCATCAGCTTGGGATTTTCAGGAATTAAAATAAATCAAAAAAGCTTTGAGTGGCTGATAGTGGGGCTCTTGGTCCATAGCCAAGTCCACGGAGAGGCTACAGCCTACCATGGATGAGATCTAGGGCTAACATGGCACGGCCGGCCGATGATGTCATTTTTGACGCGATGCTCGGTAGACGCTGATGTGCGGGCCTGTTCGGCTTGACATGGCATTGATGGGTGCACATGTGGCGATGACGTGGATGGCATGGAGACACGGGCTCAGTTAGGGCTTCCGGCAAGGAGACAGTTGCTTGGACTCGCCGACCGCGAGGAAGAAGACACGGCAAATTGGTGAAAAGTGAATGGATCGGATGCAAGACCTTGGGGTTTCCGAAGAGGGCGACATGATGAACTCGGAGAAGCAAGTGACATCAGCGGAGACCAACCAGAGAGGTAGATCGATGGGGAAGAAGGCCAAGACAGCGGTGCGCAAGTCTAGCGAGCTCATGCGAGGTGACGGCGACGGCTCGGGCGGCACAAGATGGGGCAAACGAAGCGACAGATCTTGGATAACCTCGAACGAGGTGTGCTCGGCTTTTAAAGCCTCAGGAGACGCGGATTTGATGTGGAATCCACAGGCAGCGACATATGGTAGGCGAAATTCGGCGATATTAGGATTAGGGTTAGTGTTCATGTGGCGGCGGGCTGTGAAGCAGAGATGGGTCGTGGGCTGGGCTGAAGTGGACCGAGTGGGGAATAGGAATGGGCCAGGGCGAAGAGATTCGGCCCGAGATGATTTTTGAAATAAAAGAATTGATTTTCTGATTTAACAAATCACCATAAATTCATATAAATAGAAAATAAATTCATAAAAATCCAAACAAATACAAAAAAATCCTTGTAGCATATAGAACACAACTATGGCTGAAAATATTTAATTTGATGCATAGATTAATTAAATTAAATATTTTAATTAATTAAAAAAATAGAATTAAGCTTTAATTTATTCAGGAAAAATTCAAATGATTCTTTTTTATTTTAAAACTTTTCAAAAGCTCAAAATTTGGGATGTTAAAATTAAGTTGCGTTGTGGTAGTCATCTTTATACTTATTTTGCTTGTATATATGCATGTACAATATTGGTGTAGATGCAAATGTGATGCGGGTGGCTTTGTTTCGTCAATGCCCAGACAAGATATATCGATGAAGAGGATGACTTTCACCTCGTCGATGCCCGGTCGTGTATACGCCTGACTTCATCGTACGTGGACGTGTGTGTTGCCTTTGCCTCGTCGGTGCCCGGCAATGGAGTGTCCGATCCCGTTTGTTTGAGACGTGTTGATGGAGTAGTGACCTTGCCTCATCGGCACTTGGTCATAATTTTGTGTCCCTTTTTCTCTTGTCAACACCTGGCTAAGGTGTCGATGCATGGAAATTATGTGGATTACGCGCCTCGGCATTGCAGCGAGCAATATGCATATGATGAACTAGACAATGCTTGCTTTGAAGCATTAAATAACTATACTCCCGTGCGAGGGGCAAGAATCAAAATTGTATTATACTCTCCTTTATTGATCTGCATGGAGCCGTAATTGATTTTCTACCGATCGGGAATTTGAACTATGATTTTCCATGCTCGTGTGAACTTTCATGGCCGATTCCAGCTCATTAGGAGCACATGCACTATGATCATTTTGATCTATAGCCAGACTTGCTTCGACGGGAACATGTGGCGTATGTTTTGGAGAATTTTATTCTCATATCACTACTACAGAGAACCTCATCTGTATCGGTTCGGAACCGACATTAGTATCGTCGGTTTGAAAACCGACACTAATAAGACTATTTGTGTCGGTTTTTGGCTAGAACCGACACAAATAATATGACTATTTGTGTCGGTTTTTGGCTAGAACCGACACAGATAATATTATCTATGTCGATTTTTAGCTAGAACCGACGCAAATAATATGATAAAAAATATATCTGTTATTATTTGTAGTTGTGTTAAATATGGCTCCATGCCACGCATCAACCTCATATAGCCTATACTAGTATGTGCTCTTGCCCAAGCACATTTAATTTCAAAGTTCTAACAGGATCGAGCTTAACTTCCCGAGAGGTCACCCATCCTAGGACTACTCTCACCCAATCACGCTTAACTTCGGAATTCTTACAAGATACAGTGCTTTAGTGCTGCTGTAATCGCATGTGACATATAACGCGTTCTTCTCCTCTTAACCCTGCAGAGCACCCGAAAACTAATTTTAATGTTCTCATATTCTAAACACGGTTTAAGATATGTTTTAATGTTATCGTACTCCAAAACGGATACTAAACTTCGGAGGCCGTTTTGAGGTCTTAAACGATGTTTTCGTTGAATTCTTTCATCTTGCTCGCACTCACACAAGTAAATAATTGAAAAACCTACTCATTTATGGATAGAGCTTCTCGTCATCTTTCTAACAAGCCAAAGAACGCCTCGATCGGAGTTACGAGTCAAAAGTTATAGCCATTTTACGATCACACATAGACGCGGACTATTTGTGTCGGTTTTTTTGCTAGAACCGACACAAATAATAAACAGACTATTTGTGTCGGTTTTTAGCTAGAACCGACACATAAAATTGGACTATTTGTGTTGGTTTTTTGCTAGAACCGACACAAATAATATGACTACTATTAGTGTCGGTTTTTGGCTAGAACCGACATAAATAAAGCATTATTTGTGTCGGTTTTTAGCTAGAACCGACACAAATAGTCTTCCCGCCATTTTGAGTTTTAGAACCGACACAAAAACTTTATTTGTGTCGGTTCCAAAAAAACCGACACAAATGGACCGACACCTATTAAGTGTTTTGTAGCAGTGTATGGCAAGGTCAAATTGCTTATCATCAAACTCGGATACCGTGAGTTGCAGCATGTTAACGATGATACACAGAGTTGGCGATCGACGGCAGGAGGCGAAAGAAGTTAACCGCGCGCTTTGCAGATTTCTTCCTTGAGCAGGGATGCCTGTGCGTCTGGCTATGCCTCGGGTGTACGTGCATCTTTGTGTTTGTGTTCTCCAGGCGAGATTGTGCCTGCCTCTTCCTTCGTCTGCCTCCGTCCGATATATAGCAGCTATGCCTTATATAGGCAAGGGGTAGGGCACGGGAGGAGCGACGTGAGCGCCATCACAAGTTGTTCAACGGCCTCTGTAAAAATCTCTTGTAGATAAGATTCCTGGGTTAAACTGTGGATAGAGGTTTAAATTAATAGAGGTGTTTTCATGCTTTTCTTTTTTAAAATAGAGGTTTAAACTAATAGAGGTTTGCACTCGGACTTTGTGTTGCACTAGTTGCCTGATTAAAAACCTTTATGTGAGAAACTTTAGGAAAACACACTAAGGAAAGAAGAGCACAACTCAAAATCCTCAGGATATAAACTATGATTTTCAGGATCATGCAAAAGATGTTATGGTTCAGGGATATGCTCCCCCTGAACTGTACAATCTCTAAGTTGCCTCATTCCAATGCCATTAACGCACCTTTGGAAAGTAGACTTTGGTAAAGATTTTGTGAATAAATCTGCTAGATTTTTCACATGACTTGGTTTGCATTATTTTTATCTCACCATTTTTTTGGAGTTCGTGAGGATAGAAGAACTTAGGGGCAATATGCTTCGTGATATTGCTCTTAACATAATCCATTTGCATTTGTGCAACATAAGCAACATTATCATCATAGATTGTTGGACCCGAATATGCAAATCCGGACTCTGTGTATTCAGCACTAGTCCAGGATCACGCTAGTGCAAACAGTCTCAACACAGATGAAATATCACAATCACACACATCGAAATAATAAAATAACTCAATTATAGAATATAAAATTGTTAAGCGACCTTAAGGTCAACCTTACACTTATGAGACCTTGATGGCTTCAACTCCAATTCAATAAGCAGCAGCGGAACGAAGAACATCGGTGAATCCCATCAATATACCACAGGCAACTGACAGGGTTCGACTCCTAGATATTCGCCTTCTCACGGAACTTCTTCTTCTTCGATGAAGTAGTCTTCTTCTCAACTGGTGATTGTTTGTTCCAAGGGGTGAGTACATAAAGTACTCAGCAAGTCATGCATAGAATGCAAGTCTAATAACTATATGCATGGCTTATTCCAAATGGCAGGCTGAATGGTTATTTTGCAGAAAAACAACATTCACGAATAAACATAATAAATTGTAAAGCAGTAAAACAAATAATAACAGTAATAGATTTTCACAGTTATTTCACAAGCAAACCATTCCACAACCTTAACTAGTTATCACTTTTCATATGCAACCCGCCTCCAAGCCCAAGTTCAATTTTATGAAAAGCTAACCCTTGACTGTAATCCCCTAGCATTGTCCAGTACAGCGAACACGGCTATTCGAATAGATTTTACACTCTGTAGAGGTTATATACTTTACCCACAAGATACAATCAACTCATCACGTCAGCGGTGAATCGCCATACAAGAGTATGCGAATGAGTGATCATAACAAAGTCTTTCAGAAACTTCTAACTCCACAAGTGAACCTCCCCGGTTGCCATACACTATCCCTTCCCTCAGCAGAGGCGAAGTATAGGACCGACATACCATTGGATGGGTACTATGCCGCAGCACCTGGTACGCTCCCCCGTACAACTACACCTAGGTATAGCTGACACCCTGAGGTACCACATGCAAGTTATCAGTAACCTACTCAACTAGGTCTGTCCCATTCCAAACATGTGATTGTATGTTTGGCCCAGTTCAAAGGCTTGAAAGGTTATGTCCTTAGAGTGACCAGGGCAAGACTTACATCAACACTCTCAAGAAATCACAATCCCCATCGTCGAACTGGCCCACCATAAATCTTGCCACTTGCCCCAGTCCAAAACATTTTATCACCCCAGTTGATTATTGCGCAACACAATGCCAATAACAACTCAACATCCTTGAAGAAGCATGACGACCTCCACATATCAACATCATCGTGTCGGCAACACGTCACACCATTTCAAAATACATTGCATATCTCTTTAGTCAATATTGAACCTTGTATTTCCAAAATGATGTCACTGATACGTTACATGGCTAAGCAAACTACTGACAATCTAAATAACCAAGGTTGTCAAAGTATTAGCTAACAACTATTAATCAACAATCCTAGGGTGATAAATGAATCATGGCATACAATCATTATAAACAAGATGGCAATAACAAGTGGGTTGATTATCTAATCCCAAATTAATTGAAATCAGTTTAACTTAAACTAGCATGCAATAATTTGAAACAACATAATTTTCGAAAATGGGATCAACATGGTCAAAGCACAAATTGCCTAGCCCTTGTAATTTTTTACTGTTCTTTACTCCTTATCTTCGATCCTTGATCTTCGATCTTCAATCTTCACTTTCTTGATCCTTGGCTCCTTCGAGCGACTTCCGGACGACGCGTCTAACGATTAAAGAACAGCATTGGGCACAACGGCTTGGATGAATTTAGGAACTTGAATGGATTAGATCGAAAAGTAGACAGAAGAGAAGGGGCTTTCGGAAAACATCGAAAAGAGAAAGACTAATAACTGGGAAATAAAGAATAATATTCCGAGGAATATTTCTTCGAAAGTTATTATCTTGATTGGGCATACAATCACATATGGACTCTCGATCTATAGACCGGGTACATAAGGATATGTTAGTTCACAGTGAACTAAGCTGATGCTCGATGTGGACTTTTGTTGACCGGACGGGCACAGTCAACCAAAAGGAAGATAGACTGATATATTAGATCTGGCACAAGGATATGACACATGGCCAATGGTCAATCGACCAAGCCCACGAATGAATTCTAGGTCAATGGCAGATTAGATTTCCAGGGATGAGACCAGGAAGGATGGGATCGATATCCACTGCGATTCGATCCAGGGTTTAGTCATTCATCGATGAAGTGACTCGACGATGACAAGGCGGTGATGATAAGAGGACGAGGCTGAACTCAATGTAATAGGGCTAGATCACATCAAGGCGATAGAAAAGATAAGGATATCGCATTATGGCTTTCACTTGTATGCGCGCATGCGATGACAGTGAAACGAGAGCAAAGCGTTAACGATGGAGCGTTAACGGCGAACGTTAACGGTGAACGTTAACGGCGAAGGTGAAGCGATGATAGGATGCGCATGAGTTAACAAAGTAGCGACTGTTGGCACAACGACATGGCCACGAAGGAATACTAACAGGGATGGCAAACCGAAACGCGAACCGGTGCAAAAGGCTAGGTTGAAAGACGACGGGTACAACCTAGGGCAAGGTTTTGTGGGCAACCAAAGATCAAATGCACTAAAAGGACGAGCAAAATAGTATGTGATGACCCACCGGGCGAGACGGCACGACCAAAGCGAACTAGGATGGTTAGCGGCAAAAGGCGCCGCGCGGCGGCGGCTAAAAGACGGCTTAAATAAATAAATAAATTTCGGAGGATCGGACAGCAAAGGGAGATTGTCCATCACGTAGAACGTGACGAGACGAACTCAACGGTATATGCGGATTTTGTGGCGACCCAACGGATTGATCCCAATCTGCCGTTGAACGGCAATAAGGGCTAAACTTCAGACGGCCATAACTTCTAGAATATTGTATGAAACTTAACCAAATTTTACAGAGAGCTAGATGTGACCTAGAGGCACACCGTGACATAGGTGGCTCATAGTTTTACCTTCTGGATCAATGGGGAACGCGCGAGGATGATTGTCGCTGTCTATAACGTAGTCTGATTAGAGAAAAAGATTTTCCGCAAAAATATAGAGAACAAAACCTTGAGGCAGGGTGCGAAATGTGTAGAGGACATCACCAGGAGTCCAGGAGTCTACACAAAAAATTTCAATGCCAAACTCGACAAATTGAGGGAGAACGGGCCTCGGCAATATGCGAGATTGAAACAGGCATAACTTTTGATTTCGTGAACCAAATTGCACGAAATTTGGAAGACAGATAGAGGGTACCAAGGGGCTCATTGTGCAAAGACGGTTGTTGAAAAGAGTCGACGAGCTGACAGGGAACGCGCCTCAAAGTTCGGTCGGTGTTGGACGGCGCCTCAGAAGATGACGGCTGAACTTCTCGAGTTTGGGAGTGTCCTGGGGTTTGGGTATGCGTGGGAGAGGGCCATGGGAGGTCTACTAGGGCTTGGAGTGGTGGCTAGGTCAAGAGAAACCAAGAAAAATGCGAAAACCGGGTCCATAGGCAATTTATCGAGCACTTGGTGGGTGTTCAGCCGGTTCAGGGTGACGTGGTTGCACGGGAGCCGTCGGATCGGGCGCGGGCGGCTGGGATGGAGGCGGTGACGCGGCTGGGCCGGATGAGCAACGCGTGGCGGCGGTCTTGCGACTGCGGCTTGGCCCATTGGTCTTGTGCGATGTCTTGAGTGGGCCGCTTACGTGGGCTGAATTTGGCCGGGCCGAATGGAGAGAGATGAAAGAGATTAGGCCCAATGCAGCTCCGGATTTTCAAAGCATTTTCCAATAAAAATAAATTCAGAAATTAAATTAATTCATTTGAGGCAACAAAATATATCAGAAAAATTCTAGAAAATATATTGAGACATTTTGAACTCCAATAAAATATTTTCAACAAAACTTTATGTAAACTTTTCAAATAATTAATTAATTTCCGTAAAAGGGCTTAATACAAATCAATTTCAAATAAATCCGATAAATAGCAAACGAGCTCTGAAAAATCTCAAAATTTACAAAAAAAAATTCCTTGAAGCACAAGGAACCCAAATAAAATTAAATTTCTTTTATTTGAAATATAAAATAGTCAAATTAAATTATTTTAGCTTTAGAAAATCCAGATTAAGATTTATTAACGTGAGAAAAACAACGGAAATTTTTGGGAAGATAAACTAAACCAAAATTTTTTGAAAACCCAAATTTTGGGATGTTACATAGATAATGGTATCGACGGTATTAAGAACCACATTACTTTTGGATATGACTAATCACACGTCTCAGCCAAACATATTCACATGAGACTATAATCTCTAAATGATTGGTACAAATAGCTACCAAGGTCTGCTTAAAAGACCGCCAAGAAATGGTTATACCATCGCAGAGAAACGTAAAACCAGTATGAGATTTGGCGTTTGTGGGAATCAGACAGATAGCCAACATCCATACATCCCACCATGGTTAAGTCTTGGTTCTTCGGGAAAAACAATCCAAGATCTTGGGTACCTTGGAATTATGTGAGTAAAGTCTTGACACTAGCCGAATGTCTTCTGGTTGGGACTACACTATTTCATGCTGGTAAATTTACTATGAATGCAATATCAGACATGGTGCAATTCGCAAGTGAAGGATCGAGATGGCGATCAGAGTGGGGTGAATGACCCCAAATAAAATTTTCCTCCACTCAAAGTACTCCAAATAATCTCGCAAGGAAAATCTGAGAGACCCAAAGATTTTTCTTCAGACTGATGCTCCTCAAATTTACCAACCCGCAAAAACTGGAATAACTAGACAACTATGTGTATCCCTAGCTTACATGGATGAGAACCATGAAATATGTGAGGGATTTTTGAATCACAATGCTGGTTGTCAAGTGTCCAAACAAAAAGGAATCAATTCAAACATTGCTTTTCGAAAAGAGATCAAGCCAAATCACCAAAGTCTCTTTTAGAAAAGCGAAAGCAAATTTTTCAAAAATTATCCTTAATTGGAGCAGGTGGTTGGTAGATTTATGTTACTCTAAAATTTTTGGGAATTTTTCTCCTTGTGATAAATTTAGTCGTAAAACACTCCACCAAAAACCACCTCAAAAAGCCTTTTACAATAATCAAGAAAAATCAAGCATTACAGATAGTCAGGAACTTCAATTAGAAAGTTTGGGGCTCAGTTTTCACCTCGTAGCGCCCAAACGGTGCAACCAGTGGACTCCCTAATTTTTTCATAGATGTATATATGAGTCACTCACCTTCCCCAACAAGAATAACCCAAAAAAGATTTTTCTAGATTTTTCTATAGTTCAAAGACTACCTGCTGCACGAAGAATAAGTTCAGGACAGATTTGCATCTTGATATAAACTTAATCTCTAGTCTATTCTATGGCGCAAGAGAGATGTAAAACCAAATGAGCACCCTCAAGATATCCTTAATCAACATCATTTAGAAGGAGGGGGGCAAATCCAAATTGCGAGAAAGTAAATTGCGGGAATTTAAATGTGGGAAAGTAAATGCTAAATTTAAATCGCATAAAGACATAATGTAAACACGCAATTTAAATTCACAAGAATAGAAAAGAAAATCTTTGTATTTTATGGATAGAAGGTTTATAAAGCCTCACTTCATGTGGACAAAGCTCAAAGGAGCAACTCAAACCTTCAAGTGAGGGAGGGCACCCCTCCCCCTCTATTTATACTACTCTTGGGCCACCTACCACCCTTGGATGAGTCCCTCAACCCTAGAGCACTCCACCAAGGGCTAGGATTAACCTACTCACACAGCTATGCAAGGGCAACCCAAAACCCACACACATAATGGGTTTTCTTGCACGATTTCAAAACATACTACCTAGACCCACTAACCTATCAACTAGACCGCAATCCAATGGCCCTCATTGATCCTCGCGACATCTTAGCTAGTATCATCGCCTTTCTTTGTCTTCTTGACTTTCTTGGACTTCGTCTCCGATCGTCTTCCAGCGATCTTCGACCGTCTGGAGCTCCGACGCACCTCACATAGTCCTAGTCATCCTCCGCCTCACCAAGACCTAGCACTGTCGTCCCACAATCATCAAAGACAAGGAAAACCCATCACATAGCATTGTCCAATAATCATCACAAATACTCACAATTAATCATGTCTCATTCATCAGTTGGTTCTACCGCCAGCCATAGGCCGATAGTACCATAAGAAGCTAACACAACTCAAATTTCTTTCTTTTAAATTCTAATTAAAATCAAACTCAAACCTGAGCACACCCTGCTCAAATAAGGTCAAATACTCATCACAAATATGGATGGACCTCCACATGTCCTTTAGCAAAATATATAAGTGCACCAATAGCACTTAAATATCGGACTTCAGGTCCTAAGACTTCCTTATTTTCCATTCTTGGTCTAAATGGGTCTTTATCTGCTTCAAGGGATCTTACAACCATGGGGGTTTTCAAAGGATGATATTTATTCATATTAAATCTTTCCAATACCTTCTTTGTATAGGCAAACTGGTGTACTAAAATTCCTTCTAAAAAATGCTCAAGCTGTAGGCCTAAGCAAAATTTGGTTTTACCCAAATCCTTCATCTCAAACTCCGTCGTAAGATAAGCACTTGCTTCCTTTATTTCCTATGTGGTTCTGATGACATTTAGATCATCGATATATATTGAGATGACACATAATCTATTCTGGAATTTTTCATGAACACACAGGGACAATATTCCTTCTTCAAGAGGAACTCACTAAGTATATTGTACCCCATCCTCCCTGACTGTTTAATTCATATAGCGATCTCTTCAGTTTGACGCTATACATGTTGCGATTTTAGGATTTGGAATTGTGACTCCTTCATGGATTCATATAAATATCCATATCCAGTGACCTATATAAACATGCGATCACTACATACATCAACTGCATTGTTAAATTTAAGCTTGCTGCCATTGATATTAAATTTCGGAAAGTTATTCCATTCATTTACAAGAGAATAGGTTTCATTGTAATCGATGCCAGGTCTATGCATGAACCCTTGTGCTACAAGCCTCGCTTTATATCTCACCACCTGGATATTTTCATTTCTCTTCCGGATGAAAAATCTATTTGATCCTCCAGGGAATATTTTAGGAGATATTCGGTCAACACGACCAAAAAATTTCCTCTTGTTAAGCGAGCGCTGACTCAATTGCTTCTTTTCATTTGACCCAATATGAGCGCTTTTCGCACTTTACCATGAACTTTTGGTTCTAGATCCAGCTTTTTAGCAATTCTTAGAGGCGAAATATGTCGACAAGTGTAGTCTTTCTTTTATACATTCTCCTGCATCACTTCAGGGATATCTCTTCATTAATTTCTTCCAGCTCCTCGTAATTTCCCACAATGATGGAGTCTGGGTGTTCCGACCTCTAGTGTTGGATTGTGCACTTAAATATACACTGGTGCTATCATCTTCAGGATGGATGACTTTAGGGATATTGCCATCTCCTGGATGGCTCACTTCAGGGATTTTCTCAACTTAGGTTGAACTTCTTCCACTATCACGGGTAGTGTTCTCATTTGTTCAGTTCTCTAGTTTTGTGGACATCTCTGCGAAATTGAGTCCGTGCACTTGGAGGCCTCCCCATCATTTTATTATGAGGGTCAAGAATGGGTACAATATCTTTCTAGGATATTTCCACTCTTTCAGGTGCATATACTGCAGGTATATGAGATCTTTCCACTTCCTAATGATCAGTGAAGGCATTTGGAATATTAGCTTATTTGTTGCAAATCTATTGTCCTCCGAACTTCAAGTTCGGTCTCTTTAGTGTGTGGATCGAAGGACTTGGCATTCTTTAATATGGTACTTATCTCCCCCTAATGTCGACAAACATTCTTAGTACAATCAACGTACCAAGCCATATACAGATCCCCTGTCATAGGCTCTTAGGTTTTAAATAATTGACAGAGATTCATAACCTACATATAACCCAACTTTCGGTGAGGTCCCATGGTGGTACATTGTGGAGAAGAGATTGGCATGTATACAACATAACTAAATTATTTGCAGATGGGAAATACTTAATCCTTTTCCACGCACTATCTGCAACAGGAAAATTTCATGATGTGCAGTTGGTCTTAGTTGAATTAATACTGCAGCGTGCATCCACTACTACAGAACACGCAATAGGTGTCGGCCTATCTGTGTCAGTTTTTTTCGAACCGACAGAGATAAAGATTTTGTGTTGTTCTAAAACTCAAAGTGGCGGGAAGCTTATTTGTGTCGGTTGTAATTGAAACCGACACAAATAGTATTTGTGTCAGGTTGTAAACGGAACCGGCACAGATATAAAATTATTACTGTCGATACATTTGTGTCGGTTGGAAAACCGACACTAATGTCGATTCCGAACCGACACAGATGAGCTTCTCCATAGTAGTGATCATTGCTTGGCCCCAACAACTGGTGGGTAGCCTATTATTCTGCAATAGTGGCCAAGCAATAATTTCTATTCTTTTAATTAATGACTCTGCAAGATCATTTTGAGCATGAACATGAGGTACGAGATGCTCTATATTAATTCCCAGAGACATACAATAATCATTAAATGCTTTTGGGGTAAACTCACTAGCATTATCCATTCGAATGACTTTATCATTTCTTCCGGAGAGGAGGCTCATAACTTAATTATTTGGGCAATTAATTTTGCAAAAGCATGGTTCCTAGTAGATAAGAGACAAACATGGGACTATCTGGTAGAAGCATCTACTAGTACCATGAAATATATGAATGGCCCCGACAGGGGTTGAAATGGGTCCACATAGATCACTTTGAATTTTCTCAGGGAAAGTGAGTGATTCTTCCCTAACTTTTAGGTAAGAAGATATTACTATAAGCTTTCCTATAGCACAAATAGGGTATAAGAAATCTTCTAGTCTAAGAAAGTCTTTATGATGTGGCCAGTAGAATTCACTACTACAAGAATGTACATTAGAATCGGTTCTTTTTCGTCATCACAATTGGTTTTGGTGGTGATAGAAAGTCCAATGATTGTAATGAGGAAGCACTATCATAGTCGGTTTTTTCCCCGATTGTGATAAACGGTCATCATATTCGGTTCTAGCAAAGAACCGATTGTGATGAGCCCATTTCACTATTTTTGATTGGTTTACAATATGAATATCATTCACAATATATATAGAACGCAAACACTTTATAATACACATATCACATTCGTTTATATGAATATAGAACACAAACATACTTAACAGTCAGTACACATGCATCATCTACCCATTCATCCAATTAAAAGACGGTGATACACTTGACAAAATATTGTGCACGTGTTTATGGAATATACTTGGCAACATTTTATAGAGCTAGTGATACTCCATGTTCACATTGTACTTGGTCTACACCACCTATTCAGCTTTGTAGCCATGTCCATTTGCCATTACCATGAATCTGAAAATGATTGAAAAATTAGTACATGATATAATGGGCAAATAAAGAAATAAATTTAATTTGGACAAGAAGAAATCACAATACATCAAAGTTTAGTTCCTTACCATTATCGAAGTGCTCCATGCTGTGATTTTTTCCAAAACCAAGAAATGCAAAACCAAGATCCACATCCTAGTGCAGTCGCCTTTCACCTCGGCTCCTATCTCACTCTCTCTATCTATCTACCTGTCTATGTATCTATCTACAGTGCAAGTGAGAGGGAGAGCAGGAGAGGAGAGGAGCAAGTGGAGGAGATGAGTGGTGAGCACAAGGTTATGTATAAATATATAGGCCAGTGGTTTTCCCAGCAAAATTATTTTAAAATTGGAACCCGCTCGACGCCCAAATTTCACTTTGGCAGGACTATCCCGAGCACATCACAATCGGTTCTGAGCTAGAACCGATTGTGATGACACCCTTAGAACCGATTGTGATGAGGGCCCCCTTATCACAATCGGTTCTGAGTAGGAACCGATTGTGATGACCACCCTCATCACAATCGGTTCTAGCTTAGAACCGATTGTGATAAGGGGGCCCTCATTACAATCGGTTCTCAGCTAGAACCGATTGTGATGTGGTGTCCATCACACATTTAATTCTATTTGCCATCTAATTTAAGTTCTAGCCGAGTCGGTCTCTACTTTGCTGAACTTTCTGTATATATGCTATTGAAATGCATTCCTTTCATTGCCTTCACAAAAAGCAATAAATTTGATTAGTAGTGTCGTTTTTAACTGAAACCGACTGCAATATGAAAGGACTAGTAGTGTCGATATTGTTCTAATAATTGACTGGGTATTGTTATAATAATTGTTTGGGATTATGTGCTATACTTGGATGGAGTGAAAAGAATGTGCAAGTAATTACTAATAATTTTGCGTTGAGTGGAAAAATTCTTCCCTTTCCTTCCTTATGGAAGTATTGTCCTGTATATTTTAACTAAAATAGGGTCAATAGCAAGTTATAGAGAATAAGTTGGCAAGTTTGTACTTTTACTTTGTTGGTACTTTACCCTTGAAATGGCATTAGCTTGTCTCAATTAGACCTAGCAATCTTACAACTTTATTTACAATACAACCTTTCTTGATGATCTACACGCATGTAATTTGTTCCATGTGTGTCGTCGTCACCACTAAGTGCTTGCTTATAAATATGCTGAAAACCTCAAATGAGGGAAGATTGTAACATCCCAAAATTTGGGTTTTCAAAATTTTTTGGTTTAGTTTAGCTTCCCAAAAATTTTCGTTGATTTTCTCGCGTTTATAAAGCTTAATTTGAATTTTCTAAAAGCTAAAACAATTTAATTTGATTATTCTAAACCTCAAATAAAATAAATTTTATTTTATTTGGATTCCTTGTGTTTCAAGAAATTCTTCTGTAATTTTTTAGATTTTTCGGAGCTCGTTTGCTATTTATTGGATTTATTCGGGATCGATTTGTATTAAGCCCTTTTATTGAAATTAATTAATTATTTGAAAATTTTATATAAAGTTTTGTTGCAAATATTTTATTTGAGTTCAAAATGTCTCAAAATAATTTTCTAGAATTTTTCGGGTATTTTTATTGCCTCAAATGATTTATTTGATTTTGTGGAATTGTTTTATTCGAAAAAGATTGAAAAATAGATTTCACATTGGGCCAAATCTCTATCTCTCTCTCTCCCGCCGGCCACCCCGCCAGCCGGCCCAGCCCACGCCGCCACCGGCCTCGCACCCTTCCCTCGCCTCGGCCAAGGCTCGGCCCGCTCGGCCAAGGCCGCCACCGCCACCAAGAAGGCCCAGCTGCGCGGGCAGCCCGCCAGCCACGCGCCAGAGGCCAGCCCAGCCACGCCGCCGCCACGTGTTGCGCCCACGAAGCGCCACGTCGCCCCAATCCGTTTCATGCACGGAAACTGCTCGTTTAAATGCCTACAAGGCCCGTTTTTGCTCTAAACGCGTCCAAACTTAATTTTTCTTGACCTAGCCGCCACCCCAACCTGGTATAGCCCTCCCATGGTCTCTCCCACGCATCCACACCCCCATGAATCTTCTCCAAACCCGAGAAACCATCCAATGTCGCCCGAACGTCGCCCGAACACCGGCCGAACTTTGCAGCCGCGTCCCGGGCAGCTCATTTACTCTTTTCGAGATCCGTCTTTGCCATGGTGTGCCACAAGGTACCATCTGCTTTCTGTCCGAACTTCTGCCAATTTGGCCCACGGGATCAGAAGTTATGGCCGTTTCAATCTTGAATCTTGCCGAGGCCATAACTCCCTCAATTTTTCGAGTTTGACCGTGAAATTTTTTGTGTAGACTCCTGGGGCGGTCCTCTACATGTTGCACATATTTCCTCATGGTTTTTCCCTCTGGATTTGGCGCAGAAAAATAAATTCTCTGATCAGACTTCGATCAGACTGCGTTTCAAACAGCGGCAAACTTCCTAGCGCGTTCTCCGCTGTTCTAGAAGGTATTTCTTTGAGCCACCTACGTCACGGTGTGCCTCTTGGTCCCATATAGCTCTCGGTCAAATTTCGTTAAGTTCCGATCATTATTCTAGAATTTATGGCCGTTCAAAGTTTAGATCCGAAACCCGTTAATCGGATGTTTGTGATCAATCCGGAGGGGCGCCACAAAATCCGCCTATATCGTTGAGTTCAGCTCGCCGTGTTCTACGTGGTAGACATTCCCCCTTTGCCATCCCATCCTCCGAATTTTTTTTATATATTTAGGCCACCGTTTAGCCGTCGCCGCGCGTCGCCTTTTGACGCCGGCTATTTTGGTTCGCCCCGGCCGTGATGTCGCGTCCGGAGGATCATCATGTACTGTTTTGGTCCATCATTAAGGTTCTTTTGGTCTCCGTTTGCCGACAAGCCCGGTGCCGGCCTTAAATTGTTATCTTTCAACCTAGCCCGTGCCGCCGGATCGCGCACCGGTTAACCGTCCTTGGTAGCGTTCTACCGCGGCCATGTCGTTGCACTGACGGTCGCTACTTCGCTTCATGAGTACCCTATCATTGTTTGACCTCCGCCGTTAACGTTTCCCCGTTAACGTTCCTCCGTTAACGTTTTCCCCGTTAACGCTCCTCCGTTAACGTTTTGACGTTAACATTTCACTGTTAAAGCTCTGTCGTTGATGTTCCACCGTTAACGCTCCGTCGTTAACGTTTCGCCGTTAACGCTCCACCGTTAACGCTCCACTGTTAATGTTTCCCCGTTAACGCTCCGCCGTTAACATTCCGCCGTTAACGCTTCATCGTTAACGCTTGGCTCTCTTCGCTTCGTTGTCATCGCATGCGTGCATTCATGCACAAACCTTAGTGCGATGCCTTCATCTGTTCTATCATCATGACGTGAGCCTAGCCTCATCGTCATGTCATCTTCAAAGCCGAATCAAAACCCCAACCTAAGACCGGTTCGATGAACTAAGTTCATCGTGAGCCGCGTTGATATCTTTGCAATCTTTCCCTTTGTTTCAATCGTGGTAAGACACTTGTCTTGTCTTATCCCTGAAAACCTAACCTACCATTAACCTAGACTTCGTTCGTGGACTTGGTCGATAGACCATTGGCCATGTGTCATACCCTTGTGCCCGATCTAATCTATCCGTCTCTCTTTTGTTTGACTGTGTCCGTTCGGTCAACAAAAGTCAACTTCGAGAATCAATTTAGTTCATTGTGAACTAACATATCCTTATGGAGCCGATCTATAGATCGAGAGTCCATATGTCCTTGTTTGTCCAATCAAGATAATGACTTCGGAAGAAATATTCTTCGGAATATTATTCTTTCTTCCTCAGTTATTAGTCTTTCCCTTTTCGGTGCTTTCCCGAAAGCCCGTTCTCTTTTGTCAACTCTTCGATCTAATCCGTTCAAGTTCCTAAATTCATCCAAGCCGTTGTGCCAAAGCTGTTCGTTCTTAATTTGGAGTTTATTTGAATTATCTTTTGAGTTTTGTTGTATTTGTGTTTCTTTATCGTTAGACGTGTCGTCCGAAAGTCGTTCAAACGAGCTGAGGATCGAGAAAGTGGAAGTTGAAGCTCGAGGATCAAGGATCAAGGATAAAGAGTAAAGGACAGTAAAGTTTGCAAGGGCCAGGCAAGTTGTGCTTTGACCATGTTGATCCCATTTTCGAAACTTATGTTGTTTCAAATTATTGCATGCTAGTTTAAGTTAAACTGATTTCAATTAATTTGGGATTAGATAATCGACCTACTTGTTATTGCCACCTTGTCTATAATAGCTGTACGCCATGATTCATTTGTCACCCTAGGTTTGTTGATTAATAGTTGGTAGCTAAATACTTTGCCGACATGGGTTATTTAGACCGTCAGTAGTTTGCTTAGCCATGCAACGAACCTTTGACATCGTTTTGGAAATACAAAAGCTCAATATTGACTAATGGAATATGCAATGTATTTTGGAACGGTGTGACGTGTTGCCGACACGATGAAGTTGATATGTGGAGGTATTCGTACTTCTTCAAGGATGTTGAGTTGTTGGCATTGTGTTGCGCAATAATCAACTGGGGTGATAAAATGATTTAGACCGGGGCAAGTGGCAAGATTATGATCGGGTGGGCCAGGTGTGGCACCGGGAAGGTTGATTTGGTTCTTCGGGTAGTCTTGCCCTGGTCATTCTAAGGACTTAACCTTGCAAGCCTTTGAACTGAGTCAATCATACAACCACATATCCGGAATGGGACGGACCTAGTTGATTAAGTTGCTAATAACTTACTTGTGGTACCTCGGGGTGTCAACTACACCGTTTGTGTGGATTGAAGGGGAGCGTACCAGGGCTGCGGCATGGTACCCATCCAACGGTATGTCGGTCCCTGTAACACCCCAAAATTTTGCTTTTTCTTAAATCTATGTGTGATTTGGCACTTTGATGAATTTTTGAAATTTTCTGGAATTTATTTGGATTTATTTGGAATTTATTCCATTTTGAAATAATTAAAGAATTAAACTTTGCAAATAAAATTTTGTTGGAAATATTTTATTTGAGTCCAAAATGATCCAAAATATTTTTCAGAATTTTTCTGGAATTTTTCTGAGTCTTTTACTATTTTTAATAAATTAAATGAATTACTGGAAATTATGTTAAATATTAAATCGCTGGAAATTCAATTAGGGTTAGTACTATTCCTCCGACTCGAACCAGACCCGAGTCCGAAGTCGGCCGGACTCGCCGCCACGCGACTTGGTTCAACCGCGTCCCGAACTCCAAACCCTAACCCTAATCTGCAAGACCGTCCGATCCGTCGAACGAATGCCGTTCGGCCGGCGCACGCGTGCTTGGGCCGTTGGATCTCGCCACGTGCGCGGTCGCACTATCGCCTCCCGATGAGTCCGAGCCGGACTCCTCCGCCGTGGGCCGCCAAGGCCTGCTAGGGTTTCCGCGATTCGCACGGAAGCCGGGGGCAATAAATACCCCCCACGAGATCGCTCGGGTATGCTGAGCACGCACGTCTAGGTCCCAAGCCCTGCGCCGCCACCCGTAGCGTGCAATCGCTCGCCGACGCTAAGAACCGCCGCCGAGGGTTTTGCGTTGTTTCCGTCGTCGCCGAGGACTCTCCGCCGCCGTGAGACCCGGATCCAAACTCCTCGCACCGAGCCGCGTCCGGGAAGTGCACTCACATCGCCGGAGCGTGCTCCAAACGCCGCTTCATAGGTCGTCATCCCCAACCCCGGCAGCCTGCACCACCGACCTCCATCGCCGGACTCGCGAGCTCCACGGACCGTTCGATCCCCATCCGACGATCACGGTGAGTCCATGTTTCCTTGAAACTTTAGAAAACCAGATGTAGCCACGTAAGCCAGTCGCACCAAGCGCTGGATAAGGTTCAACCGTTCGATCAAGATCGAACAGCGTAGGTAGCGCCACGCGTCATCCGCCGGATCGTGCCACGCCACCCACGGTGAGGCAAAAATCCGATCCAACGGGCCGCTCGATCTGAATCGAGCGGCTCGGATCGTGCCACGTAGCCTAAGCGCGCCGTACCGTGCGGCGCCGCGTGGGCGGCTGACATGCGGGCCGCATGTCGATCGCACCAAGCCGCGGCGCTTAGTCCATCAGGACCCGCGTCCGTGGACCCGATCCATGGGCCGGACACGCGTGGCAAAGACTCGAGTGGTGCCACGTGTCATCTTGGCGTCGACAAGATGACATCATCACGAGCCGTTCGGTGATGACGCCACCGACCAATCCAGTCTTGACACGTGTCCAGGCTGACGCAATAATTAATTTCCGAAAAAAGAAAATGATTTATTAATTCGAAATAATGATTTCAGATTTTGTTTCAAACTTCAAACGCTTATAACTTTTGCGTTTCAACTCCGATTTGAGTGATTCAAATTTCTAAATTTGTATAAAATTGAGACCTACCTAAATATGAATTTTACTTAATTTTTGGACTAAATTTTTTCTCTGTAAAATTATTTAATTGATTATTTAAACTTTAAATAATCATAACTTTTGTGTTTTAACTCCAAATTTGACGATTTCAGTTTCTAAAAATTCATAAAATTATGTTCTCTCTGTTTATGGATTTTATTTGGATGTTTGGATACTTTTTGCCTATTATTTATTTGTGTATTTGCTATTTGCACGCTTTACGAGTAGACGTTGAAGTGCCGGAAGGTTTCGAAGGAGAAGTATTGACTCAGGATCCAACCCAAGACCAAGAACAAGTACTTTTTGAAGGCAAGTTGTGCTTTGACCATGTTGATCCTATTTCGAAACCTATTTTGATTTAACTTATTGCATGCTAGTTCAATTAGAAAATATTTTATTTAAATATGGGGGATTAGATAAATACTAATTTGCTGTATGACACCTTGATTATTTATATATGTGCCATGACCCTTGTCACCCTAGTTGTGGATTACTAGTTGGACATTATTAAATTGCCAACATGGGTTTTAGACCGTTGTAGTACCGCTTAGACACCTTTCGTGCTCATGACATGATTTTGGATAATCAAATGTTAATATTGACTTAATGATATATTGAACCTGTTTTGGAAAGGTATCATGTGATGTTGATGGCACGTGGTGCATGGTAATCAAGCGGGGTTTGATAAATAGTTTTCGGCCAGGGCATGTGGCAAGAATGATCGGTGGGCCGGTTGTGCCTTGGGGATGTTGATTTGGTTCTTGGGTAGTCTTGCCCTGGTCACCCTAAGGACTTCACCTTGCAAGCCTTTGAACTGGGTCTAACATGCAACCACATGTCTGTAATGGGACGGACCTAGTTGACTAAGTTGCTAATAATGTACCTGTGGGACCTCAGGAGGTCAACTACACCCTTTGTGTAAGTTGGGCGGGAGCGTCTGGGGTGAGGCCAGGTACCCATCTAACGGTTGATTGGCCTAAACTTCGCCTTAGCTAAGGGAAGGGTTAGTGTGCAATAACCGGGGAGGACCACTTGTATTGTTAGAAGTTTCCGAAAGACTTTGTTACGGGAACTCGCCTTTGTGGTGTTTGACTGTATCTTGTGGGTAAAGTGCATAACCTCTGCAGAGTGTAGAATCTATTCGAATAGCCGTGTCCGCGGTATTGGACATCGCTCGGGAATTACAGTCAAGGGTTAGATTTTCTCAAAAATAACTTGGATTTGAAAGGTTGGGTTGGATTAGCAATGATGTTGATGGAAATGTGGATTAGGATGGGAAAGATGCTTATTAAACTCCTTGAAAAGTTAGTTATGCTTTACTTGCTTCTACTGCTTTCGAATCTACTTATGTTACTTGTCAAATGCTGTTTTCTGCAAATATACCTTGAGCTATTCCTTTGTACCAAGCCATGCATATAGAATATTAGCCTGCATTCTGTGCATGACTTGTTGAGTACCAAGTACTCACCCTTGCCACAATACAACACCAGTTGAAGAGGAGACTACACCAGCTTTGGAGGAGGAGCTCCACGAGGAACCGTCTACTTAGGGAGCGAGCCCGATCGGTTACTGTGGTATACTGGATGGCGCCACGAAGTTATTTGATTTTCCGCTGCTACTATTTCTCTCTGAATAAGTTTCGCCCTGCGAGGCATACATTTGTAACTTGACCATAAGGTCGAGTAACCAGTTTGGTTATTTAAATAAAGTACTTTATTAGCATCGAGTGGTATGATTGTGATATTTACCGATGTTAAGACTGTGTGCACTAGCGACTTCCTGGACTAGTGCTGAATACACAGAGGGTCCGGATTTGCAAATTCGGGGTCCCGACAGAGGTGGTATCAGAGCCAGGTTGACCGTAGGCTCAACCCTAGCTAGAATGTTCGTAGAGAGGTTAAAACCTATTTTCTAAAGCTAAAAATTTGTCAAAACAAGAAATGACATCTCGACTTACCCCCTTCTCTCTTTCCTTGTCTCTTGCTGAATTTTTCCTTACCTTGTCACGATTTAAAAATTTCGAGTTCTTACGTAAGCACTCTTGTGGCAGATGGAGGAAGAGTTCAACTACGTCGATCTGGAGGTTGGTCACGCCGTAGAACTTTGGCGTATGCTACAGACTCTCGGAGATTTTGAGAAGCCGCAATACCAAGTGGAAGTAATCAGACAGGCAGGATTGATCAAGGCTTGTGACGTGAAGATTGTGGTGCCTGCTAGGAAGAAGGGCCCAGGCAATCGGCTGATACACTGCACTGCCTGGAGGTCTACGATGCAGATGGGTATCCAAGAAGTATCACGACGAGCAATGCGGCACATTACCCGTATCTACGCCAGAGAGTTGGAGAGCACGGTGTTCCGTTATCATCCGCGCAGCCATAACCTTCTTGACCCGAAGACGATTCAGGATGAGGATGCCATGGTCACACAGTTGGCACGACTTGTTGTCGCCCAGGAGGATGTACTCGATGATACAAGCAAAGAGCTACAGAAGGCCCGCAAGGAGATCACGACAGAGAAGAACAGATGGCGGGAAGCTCAAGAGTATGTGTCTCACCTTCTGCGAAGGATTGACGAGTTGGAGATGGCTTTGTACGGACCAAAACCAGAGCCAGTACTCGAGCTACACGAGCCCGACCCGGAGGAGCCGGAGCTTGAGGAGGACACTGCTTCTTCGACTACCACAGATGACACAGTTGCTGGACATGGCAATCGTTTCGCGCCTATGCCGCAGCATCCGTACCCAGGCCGTGGAGGTTTTCTCGATGAGTGAGCGTAGGTTCTATAGTGAGACTCCTTCGCCGAGTCGCGTCATAGAATAAAGAGTCACCTTTAGGCGTTAGACTCCAGTGTTAGTTCGATTTGGATTTTCATTGTTTGCTGAGTGTGCAGTATGTGTTGCAAGGCCCCTAGGCATTGTAAGCAACCATACCAAGTTACTATTGATTAAAATAATAAAGTTGGACCTTAAAGTTACACCTTTCGCCCCGCATAAGTTCCATATTACTTGTCTATTCTTGTTTCCCTCTCATCTCTAAAACCTAGAGTAAATCGACAGATGGTGAACACCCGCGGAAACTTTGGAAGCAATGGAAGTGGTTCTCGCCAAGAGAAACCCCAATGATGGAGCACCCCGGCACCGCCACCGGATATGCAGAATTTGGAGCTTTTCGCTGCTCGGACTCGGTTGATGCATGCTATGATGCAACAAATGCAACACGTCCTTCGCTCAAGCCACGCTAACCAAGTCAATCGGGGACAATGCCGTAATACAAGACTCGCCGAGTTCATGAGGACTCACCCACCCACTTTCTCTGGGAAAGCCAATCCATTGGAGGCCGATGATTGGTTAAGGTCAATTGAGAGGAAGCTACACATAGCTCAATGCATAGGAAATGAGAAGGTACTTTACGCTTCTCATCAGTTGGAAGGAACATTGCATTGAATGGTGGGAGAACTTCATGCCACGCAAGTGAACCCTCAGGACATCACTTGGGAGGAGTTCACGGCTGCATTCCGTCAGTATCACGTGCCTGAAGGAATCATGGACCTTAAGAAGGAGGAGTTCAGAGCACTGAAGCAAGGTAATCAGCCAGTGGCCGACTACCTGAACAAGTTCACACAGCTAGCACGGTACGCACCTGAGGATGTAGCGACAGATAAAGCCAGACAGTCTCGCTTCATGAAGGGACTTAACTCAGGACTACAAGTAGGACTGATCACCCACACCTTTCCAGATTTTCAAGAGTTTGTGAATAAGGCGCTCATTCTTGAGGACAAGCGCAAGGAACTGGATGAGAACAGGAAGCGCAGAATGCAACAGCAGGGATCACGCCAAGGAACGCAACAGCGTCTGAGAGTCGCACCAAATCAGTTCTTCAGATTCCAGCCACAAAATGCAACGAGGACACCGTCACGGCGCCAAGACCCGTCAATCAAAACTACTGCACCCCAGCCCGTTAGAAACGCCGCCTGTGCAACAAGAAGGAACAGTGAGACGCTGCTACAATCGCAACGAGCCAGACACTTTGCCAACAGATTGCCCAAAGAAGACAGCAGAGTGACTGATTCGCTTCAATCTAGGATCCACCCCAGCTAGGACGCCAGCACCAGGAGCCACATCCCAGACCGTGGTGAGAGGCCGAGTCAACCATGTCACCGCAGATGCACTGCAGAATGCTACGGACGTCGTATTGGGTAAGTTACTTGTTAACTCAGTACCTGCAACAGTTTTGTTTGACTCTAGAGCCTCGCATTCGTTTGTTTCGCAAGGCTTTGCTGCTAGAAACGATTTGGGGATTGCAAGGCTTAAATGCATGCTTTTAGTTCAAACCCCTGGTTCCGAACTCCGAACGAAAGTAGGATGTTCCGGGGTAAGAATACTAATAAATGGAATAGAGTTCCTAGCGAACCTTATTATTTTGGAGACCCAGACCTTAGATGTTATTTTGGGAATGGATTGGTTATCCAAGCACAGAGCCGTGTTGGATTGTGGACGAAGGACTATCTCAGTTGAGGGCCCGTGTGGAAAGAAAGTGGAATTTCAAGCCACTGCAGTTAGAGATGGACAGATGATGGTTAACAGCACCAAGACAATCAGCATAGAGGATGTCTCAGTAGTGAATGAGTACCCAGATGTTTTTCCACGAGGATCTACGGTATGCCGCTTGACAGGGACATAGAGTTTGTGATAGAGCTTGTACTGGTACAAAGACCGATAGCAAAGAGACCCTATCGGATGTCCACCGAGGAGTTGGTAGAGATGAAGAAACAGCTAGAATAGTTAATGGAGAAAGGATTTATCGAGGCCGAGGCTCGCCGTGGGGAGCACCAGTGTTGTTTGTCAAGAAAAAGGACGGAAGTTTCAGGATGTGCATTGACTACCGTGCACTCAATGAAGTCACCGTGAAGAATAAGTACCCGGTACCCAGGATTGATGATTTGTTTGATCAGCTAAGAGGAGCCGGAGTTTTCTCCAAGATTGATCTGAGATCGGGATACCATCAGTTGAAGATCCGATCAGAAGATATTCCGAAGACTGCATTCTCGTCAAGATATGGACATTACGAGTTTACAGTTATGTCCTTTGGATCGATTTAATGCGCCAAAGATATTTCATGAATATGATGAATAAGGTGTTCATAGAGTATTTGGACAAGTTTGTTGTCGTGTTCATAGATGATATCCTAATCTACTCCAAGACAGAGGATGAACAAGCCGAACACTTGAGGCGAGTTTTGGAAAAGCTGAGGGAACAGCAACTCTTCGCCAAGTTCAGTAAGTGTGATTTTTGGAAGGACAAGGTAGAATTCCTTGGACATGTAATGACCGCAGAAGGAGTTGCCGTTGATCCAAGTAAAGTAGAAGCTGTGTTACACTGGGAGCAGCCGAAGACCGTAACCCAGATCCGGAGTTTCCTTGGAATGGCAGGATACTATCGCCGTTTCATTGAAGGCTTTTCGACAATTGCGAGACCTCTTACGCAATTGCTGAAAAAGGAGAAGAAGTTTGCATGGATGCCAGAATGTGAGAAAGGATTTCAGGAGCTGAAGAAGCGATTGACATCAGCGCCGGTGTTAGTTCTACCGGATGTTAATCAAAGCTTTGATATTTATTGTGACGCATCGCGCCAAGGACTTGGATGTGTGCTGATGCAGAATGGAAAGGTCATCGCTTATGCATCAAGGCAGTTGAGGCCGCATGAGGAAAATTATCCGACGCATGACTTAGAGTTAGCTGCCGTAGTGCATGCCTTGAAGATATGGCGTCACTATCTGATCGGGAACAGATGTGAAGTGTATACGGATCATAAGAGCCTTAAATACATATTCACCCAGTCGGATCTGAACATGAGGCAGAGGAGATGGTTAGAGTTGATCAAGGACTACAATGTTGGAATCCATTACCATCCCGGAAAGGCCAACGTAGTTGCCGATGCCTTGAGTCGAAAAAGCCATACCGTGAATATGTTGATAGCCACGAATCGGGATGAGCTATGCCAGGAATTTCAAAGAATGAAGATTGAGGTGGTACCTAGCGGATTCTTGGCCGCATTAGAAGTAAAGCCTACCCTAGAGGACCAGATCCGAGAAGGACAGAAGGATGATGACAAGATCCGCAGGATTAAGTCCATCAAGGAGGAAGGCAAGGCAGAGGACTTCAGGTTGGATGAGCAAGGCACGTTATGGATGAAGGATCGCATTTGTGTGCCGAACAAAAAGGAGTCAAGCGTTGATTCTAGAAGAAGCCCATGACTCCAAGTATTCAATTCACACTGGAAGCGCCAAAATGTATCAGGATTTGAAGGAAAGATTCTGGTGGCCGAGCATGAAGCGTGAAGTTGCCGAGCATGTTGCATTGTGCGACGTATGCCAGAGAGTCAAGGCAATGCATCAGAGACCGGCAGGATTGCTACAGCCGCTGAAAATACCAGAGTGGAAGTGGGAGGAAATCGGAATGGATTTCATTACCGGTTTGCCTAAGACTCAAGGAGGTTATGACTCCATATGGGTTATAGTGGATCGCTTGACCAAAGTAGCCCATTTTATCCCCGTGAAGACCACTTACTCGGGAGATAAATTAGCAGAATTGTACATGATCAGGATCGTCTGTTTGCACGGAGTGCCAAAGAGGATTGTATCAGACAGAGGTACCCAATTTACCTCAAGGTTCTGGAATAAGTTGCATGAAGCCATGGGAACCCGTTTGAACTTCAAGATGCCCTATCATCCACAGACGGATGGACAGACCGAAAGAGTCAATCAGATTCTGGAGGATATGTTAAGAGCGTGTGCATTGGCTTATGCTACCTCTTGGGATAAGAGTTTGCCGTATGCCGAGTTCAGTTACAATAATAGTTACCAGGCTAGTTCTGAGATGTCACCATTTGAGGCCTCAGTATGGACGACCTGCCGGGACGCCATTGAATTGGAATGAGACCGTGGCGCCGTGTCTTCGGCCCGATATTCTTCAAGAGGTGAAGAGCGATTGCCATGATTAGGAAAGGTTGAAGATAGCCCAATCACGATGTAAGAGTTATCCGACAATCGTCGCCGGGACTTGAGTTTTGAACCAGAAGACTTTGTATACCTCAGAGTTACGCCTCTCAGGGGAGTTAAGAGGTTCCATGCTAAAGGGAAACTCGCACCCCGTTATGTTGGACCATTTAAGATTTTGAGCCGCAGAGGCGAAGTTGCTTACCCGCTAGAACTACCGCAGTCGTTAGCAGGAGTACATGACGTATTCCATGTGTCCCAGTTGAAGAAGTGTCTCCGAGTACCTGAGGAACAGACGCCGCTAGAGTCAATTGAGTTGCAAGAAGATTTGACTTACAAGGAGCATCCCGTGAAGATTTTGGACACTATGGATCGAGAGACCAGAAATAAGTCAACCCGTTTCTGTAGAGTTCAGTGGAGCAACCACACGGAGAGTGAAGCAACTTGGGAACGCGAAGAGGATTTGAGGAAAGAGTTTCCAAACCTATTCCTTTAGTAAGCCCTGAATCTCGGGGACGAGATTCTATTAAGGGGGGGAGGTTTGTAACACCCCAAAATTTTGCTTTTTCTTAAATCTATGTGTGATTTGGCACTTTGATGAATTTTCTGGAATTTATTTGGATTTATTTGGAATTTATTTGAATTTATTCCATTTTGAAATAATTAAAGAATTAAACTTTGCAAATAAAATTTTGTTGAAAATATTTTATTTGAGTCCAAAATGATCCAAAATATTTTCCAGAATTTTTCTGGAATTTTTCTGAGTCTTTTACTATTTTTAATAAATTAAATGAATTACTGGGAATTATGTTAAATATTAAATCGCTGGAAATTCAATTAGGGTTAGTACTATTCCTCCGACTCGAACCAGACCCGAGTCTGACCCGAGTCGGACCCGCGCCACGCGACTTGGTTCAACCGCGTCCCCGAACCCAAACCCTAACCCTAATTGCGCACCGTCCGATCCCGATCGAACGAATGCCGTTCGGCCGCGTCGCGCACGTGCTTGGGCCGTTGGATCCTGCCACGTGTGCGGTCGCGCTATCATCTCCCCTGACGAGTCCGAGCCGGACTCCTCCGTCGTGGGCCGCCGCGTCCGTTAGGGTTTCCGCGATTCGCACGGAAGCCGGGGGCAATAAATACCCCCACGAGATCGCTCGGGTCTGCTGAGCATGCACGTCTAGGTCCCAAGCCCTGCGCCGCCACCCGTAGCGCGCAATCGCTCGCCGACGCTAAGAACCGCCGCCGAGGGTTTTGCGTTGTTTCCGTCGTCGCCGAGGACTCTCCGCCGCCGTGAGACCCGGATCCAAACTCCTCGCACCGAGCCGCGTCCGGGAAGTGCACTCACATCGCCGGAGCGTGCTCCAAACGCCGCTTCATAGGTCGCCATCCCCAACCCCGGCAGCCTGCACCACCGACCTCCATCGCCGGACTCGCGAGCTCCACGGACCGTTCGATCCCCATCCGACGATCACGGTGAGTCCACGTTTCCTTGAAACTTTAGAAAACCAGATGTAGCCACGTAAGCCAGTCGCACCAAGCGCTGGATAAGGTTCAACCGTTCGATCAAGATCGAACGGCGTAGGTAGCGCCACGCGTCATCCGCCGGATCGTGCCACGCCACCCACGGTGAGGCAAAAATCCGATCCAATCTGTTTATGGATTTTATTTGGATGTTTGGATACTTTTTGCCTATTATTTATTTGTGTATTTGCTATTTGCACGCTTTACGAGTAGACGTTGAAGTGCCGGAAGGTTTCGAAGGAGAAGTATTGACTCAGGATCCAACCCAAGACCAAGAACAAGTACTTTTTGAAGGCAAGTTGTGCTTTGACCATGTTGATCCTATTTCGAAACCTATTTTGATTTAACTTATTGCATGCTAGTTCAATTAGAAAATATTTTATTTAAATATGGGGGATTAGATAAATACCAATTTGCTGTATGACACCTTGATTATTTATATATGTGCCATGACCCTTGTCACCCTAGTTGTGGATTACTAGTTGGACATTATTAAATTGCCAACATGGGTTTTAGACCGTTGTAGTATCGCTTAGACACACTTACGTGCTCATGACATGATTTTGGATAATCAAATGTTAATATTGACTTAATGATATATTAAACCTGTTTTGGAAAAGTATCATGTGATGTTGATGGCACGTGGTGCATGGTAATCAACTGGGGTTTGATAAATAGTTTTCGACCGGGGCATGTGGCAAGAATGATCAGTGGGCCGGTTGTGGCAATCGGGATGTTGATTTTGTTCTTCGGGTAGTCTTGCCCTGGTCACCCTAAGGACTTCACCTTGCAAGCCTTTGAACTGGGTCTAACATGCAACCACATGTCTGTAATGGGACGGACCTAGTTGACTAAGTTGCTAATAACGCACTGTGGGAACTCAGGAGGTCAACTACACCATTTGTGTAAGGTGTACGGGGGAGCGTACCGGGGCTGAGGCCAGGTACCCATCTAACGGATGATTGGCCTAAACTTCGCCTTAGCTAATGGAAGGGTTAGTGTGCAATAACAGGGAGTACCACTTTTATTGTTAGAAGTTTCCGAAAGACTTTGTTACATGAACTCGCCTTTGTGGTGTTTGACTGTATCTTGTGTGTAAAGTGCATAACCTCTGCAGAGTGTAGAATCTATTCGAATAGCCGTGTCCGCGGTATTGGACATCGCCGGGAATTACAAATCAAGGGTTAGATTTTCTCAAAAATAACTTGGATTTGAAAGGTTGGGTTGGATTAGCAATGATGTTGATGGAAATGTGGATTAGGATGGGAAAGATGCTTATTAAACTCCTTGAAAAGTTAGTTATGCTTTACTTGCTTCTACTGCTTTCGAATCTACTTATGTTACTTGTCAAATGTCAAGTTTTCGCAAATATACCTTGAGCTATTCCTTTGTACCAAGCCATGCATATAGAATATTAGCTTTGCATTCATTGCATGACTTGCCGAGTACCAAGTACTCACCCTTGCCACAATACAACACCAGTTGAAGAGGAGACTACACCGGCTTTGGAGGAGGAGCTCCACGAGGAACCGTCTACTTAGGAGCGAGCCGGTCGATTACTGTGGTATACTTGGATGGCGCCACGGGTTATTTGATTTTCATTGCTACTATTTCTCCCTGAATAAGTTTAGCCTGCGAAATCATACATTTGTAACTTGACCATAAGGTCGAGTAACCAGTTTGGTTATTTAAATAAAGTACTTTATTAGCATCGAGTGGTATGATTGTGATATTTACCGATGTTAAGACTGTGTGCACTAGCGAGTTCCTGGACTAGTGCTGAATACACAGAGGGTCCGGATTTGCAAATTCGGGGTCCCGACAGTCCCATACTTCGCCTTAGCTAAGGGAAGGGATGGTGTAGGGCAAAAACCGGAGAGGTCCACTTGTGTAGTTAGAGGCATCCGAAAGACTTTGTTATGATCACTCATTTGCATACTCTTGTATGGCGATTCACGGCTGACGTGATGAGTTGATTGTATCTTGTGGGTAAGGTGTATAACCTCTGCAGAGTGTAAAATCTATTCGAATAGCCGTGTCCGCGGTACTGGACAATGCTCGGGGATTACAGTTAAGGGTTAGTTTTTCTCAAAATTGAACTTGGGCTTGGAGGCAGTTTGCCTGTGGAAAAGAGATAACTGGTTAAGGTTGTGGTATGGTTTACTTGTGAAATAACTGTGGAATCTATTACTGTTATTACTTGTTTTACTGCTTTACAATCTATTATGTTTATTTGTGATTGTTGCTTTTCTGCAAAATAACCATTCAGCCTGTCATTTGGAGTAAGCCATGCATATAGTTATTAGACTTGCATTCTATGCATGACTTGCTGAGTGCTTTATGTACTCACCCCCTTGCAAACAAACAATCACCAGTGAGCAAAAGTCTACATCGTCGAAGAAGAAGAAGTTCCATGAGAAGGCGATTATCTAGGAGTCGAACCCTGTCAGTTGCCTGTGGCGTATTGATGGGATTCATCGATGTTCTTCGTTCCGCTGCTGCTTATTTGGAGTTGAAGCCGTCAAGGCTTCGCAAATGTAAGGTTGACCTTAAGGTCGTACAATAGTTTATATTTTATAATTGTGTTATTTTTATTATTCCGCTGTGTATGATTGTGATATTCGTCTATGTTGAGACTGTGTGCACTAGCGTGATCCTGGACTAGTGTTGAATACACAGAGGGTCCGTATTTGCAAATTCGGGTCCCGACAAAGATAGAGGGGAAATCTCCCCAAGCTGGTGCTTCAACTTACCTCTTAACACACATTCTCAAGGATTTCAGATTTTCTCCCCCAAGTCTAAGTTGCAACAAGAGTATGTTCTGTTTTTCGGGGTGGTGACGGTTTTTTTTACTCTAGAACACCAACAGAGGAGAGTTCATCCCGAGAGGATGTAAAACCTAGCGAGGCTCATCGCAATCGGTTCTTTGTCAGAACCGATTGTGATAAGTGGTCCATCATCACAATCGGTTCTTTCTAAGAATCGGTTGTGATAACCCGTTTCAAAGAACCGATTGTGATGAGGGGATGATTCTTATCACAATAGAACCGATTGTGATAGCCTATTACCAAAATTTACAAATGACATACACGTATCACAACCGGTTTTTTAGTCAAAAGTTTGGAACCGACACAGATGAAGTGATAGTGATGTATCATTCTGTAGTAGTGATTATTAATTATTTTCTCATAATATTCAACTCAGGATAACCCAGTCGATCTGCCATATCTTAAATATTTCTAGGTTTTCATCCACACGTTTATTACACACATTAATCTTAGTCATGAGCAGGTATTCTGTACCATCCTTTCTCTGTCTGCATATGAAAACCATTCGGACCATTTTTTTAAAAACTTAAGTGACTACGATTGGACTCAGGGTATAGGCCTTGTTTGGCAGAGCTCTAGATCCCAACTCCACGTCAGAACTGAAACTTGTAGACCGAAATACAGTGACTTAAGTTTATAATTTTATTCTAAAATGTAAACAAGATGACCCACCTAAACATTCTTAATATACCCACAGCTCCAGCTCCACGAATTTGGTGAAGCTAGGAATACCCAACTCCACCAACTCCATGAATTTGGTGGAGCTGGAGCTCTGCCAAACACCCCCATAACATGGCATTCTTTTAGTGCCAACTATAAGAGCATCGCTTCTGGCGATAGTCATAATATTTTCAAATCACTTAGTGTGTTATAACAGTCTTCTAGACAGATTTTTCCTCCTTCATTGGATTATACTTTGTTCTATATTAAAAGTATGACTTAATAATCAGGCAATTGTTGCATCATGAACAAATTGTAGAATATAGAACAAATGTAGCACAATTAATCAAATATCTAGAAAATAGGCATTTATTTAATTTTAAATATTAATCGCTCAACAGGAGCGTAGACCAAATGCTCATTCAGGAACTAAAGCTTAAACTTGTAAGGAATATGTGACATTGATTAGCAAAGTGAAGGAATACTTGGGAGACTAATCTCGGTCTCCATGTGAGTCGTATACGTTGTTCTGTGACTTCTCAAACTCAATAATTTTAAGAGCCATATTGTCATATTTTTCAGCATCAGTGTCAACAACAGGTCGTAAGGTGAAGTATGATATAACATTATTTCCTCAGGTCTTATTGGCTTTTCCAGTGGATTTTGTGTAAAGGTCTACCGTATGCTTCAGGATGCGATAGTTGCATGACTAATGGCCAGTGCATCCATACCTAAAACAGGGTTTATTCAGGGTTTGTAGCTTTATTTAGCAAAATCTTGTTTCTGGAAGCCCCTTGGCTCTTTAACTTTACTTATCCACTATAGTTTGCCTCTTCCCGCATCTGATCTACTATTCTTCCACTTATCCCCTTTATTCTTTTGGTCTTTCCTGTGGCCATGGCTATTGCTAGCCTTATGAGCATTTGCATCTGCTACAGGCACTGCATGACTCCCATTAGGAAGAACATGATGATTCTTTACCAGGGGTTTATCATGCTTTTCTACTTCTAGCAAAATACATATAAGCTCGGTGTATTTCTAGTACTTGGCATGATGATACTATTGTAGCAGCATTCTCATATTAGGGTGGAAGGTGCATGATATCTAGCTGATCATTTTAGCATCAGTAACTTTTTGGTTACATAATGTTAGTTCAGTGACAAGCTTGTGCACGACAAAGTTATCTACTGCCACCGTCTTTAAATTCCTGAGATCGCAGGAGGGTCCATTCGTGTTATGCTTCTGGCAACATGACGGATCTTTACTAGTTATATATTTTTCTTCAAGGAATTCAAAAATACTAGCTTATTCTTTTTTATCAAAATATACGATCTTCACATCTGTATGAAAATGGTGCCTTAGGAAGTGGAAAAACCATAAGCATATTGGTTTCCAGAAGAGCAAAGGTACCAGCTTTAGGCTAGAAAAATAGTAGCTCCAAAGGATCGAGCTATTAGATTTATCTTAATATTCATTGCCCGGGTAAGATAATTGTTGCCATTCAGGGCAAGCTTAATAAATTGCCTCTATGCGATGTCTAACATATCATATTTCTATTTTTGCAAAATGACTTTTACTACTGGTAAAATCAATATATTGCATGATCACTCTTCAATCAGTAAAGCTTGGTCTATATCTATTCAGCAGATAATTATCTAAAATTTTTCTAGCAATTTCCACAGGTTTCTGCTAATTATTTAAGCAATTTCCAGAATTACTAAATAGCAAAAAAAAAATTCAACATAAAATTATGCTAGGACAACAAATTCAGAGACACAAGGCTCCCAATATTCTATCTGTAATTTTCTAGCATCTTCATGATTTTCTGTTGATTACTAAGCAATTTTTAGAATTATTTAACAACAGACAAATAAATTCCAGCACATATTGATATGAAATAATGCTAAGAAAAATAAAACCAGAGCTATGGTATGAACAATGTGTCATCATGATTTTCTAGAATTTTCTAGCAATTTCCACAATTTTCATTTAATGTTAAGCAATTTTCAGAATTACTTCATTACAGAAAATTACATTTCAGCACATATTAAACATTATATAATGCTAGAAAAATAACCCAGATATATGGAGCTTCCAATGTGTGCTAATACCAAATTTACGGATGTCCACATACCTAGAAATCTAATTTCTAGGATTTAACACCAAATTTTAGAATGTATTAACTATTTTTTGAAATTGCAGAAAATCATGGCGGTAAAATTGTGATTTTTCTTTTTAATTTTAATAGAAACAAAAAAATTTCGAAGAAAACTGGTACAGCCGGTTCGACCCATGTAGCCCACTTGGGCCCATGGGCCAAAATCCCCATCTTAAGCCAGCGGCTAGGGTTTCTGCCACTTCTCCCACGCCAATCAGGTTGCTCTGCAGCCACTTCGGGGACCGCCGCAATAGCCCAAGGAGATGCTTCAGATGGGTGTGGGCAGTGCTACCATCGGATTGCCGTCGCCACTCGCGCGGGCTCTATGGACAGGCCCAGCCGCCGTCGGTGCAGAACGCGAGGCGCCCGACGGCTGGCACGCGAGACACGAAGCATCAGCTAGCGATTGGTGGCGAAGCAGCAGCGGGCGCATAGCTATGCGGTTACAAGCTAGCAATGAGGTGGAGGCAAGGCACGTAGTTGGCATGAATCCGAGAGGCCAGAGGCCACAGTGGTGGCGGGCCACAAGGAGGCCAGCGGAGGTGGTGCTTCGGGCTGCAGTAGCGGTGGCGTTCGATCGGCGGGATCAACGTGGGTAGTCCGCAAGGCCGCGACGGTGAGTGGCCAGTGGCTATGGGTCGCGCGTGAGGTCAAGCGGCGGCTAGCCGGTTGTGCACTTCTTGGGCATCTCCAACCACAAGCGAAGGCCAGTCGACGGCTACGGATGCACGTAGCGTGAGGCATTCACCGGTTGGCGAGCGGGTGCGGGGGCCGGTGGCTGACTGGCGCGCTGCGAGCGCATGGAGCTCAAAATGCTACAGCCGGCAGGTCAGGGTGAGTAGCCGTCTTCGCGGGAGGACGAGTTTGGCGGGGCCACAGCGCGAGGCCTACCGGTGGCTGGAGCGCAAGAGTGACGACAGCTGGCGCTGTAGGCGCTGAACCGGAGCGACGGGCGGTCAAATCGAAGTGCAGGAGTGGCCAGGCTGAGGCTACATGCAGCCGCGAGGTAGCGTGCAGCTGTGAGGCGACGCACGGCTGGTGTGGTAGCCGGGGGACGGGGCTGGCAATGGCGGTGGGCCATGGGCGACCGCGGCGGCTTCGGGTCGGTTGGCGGCGATGGCTTCTGGCCATCATGCTGACTATTTTTTCTCTCTTTTTCTCTATGAAAAGTATTCTTGAATTTGCAACAGTTAGTATGTAAAAGGAACATCTGCATGATGTGATTTACTGTTCACATGCGATTACATACATAGGGCTTGGGGTAGCGTAGATCACGTAACGCGGGGAGAGCTTGATGCAGTTCGATTGTCACAGGTAGACGATGCAGCATCGACGATCATGCTCGGTCACACGTAGAACAATTGTGCTGATAACGTGTTGTGAAATAGAATCATTCACCCACGCTAATCGACAACACGGCAATGCAATTCCACGAACAGAATTAGAAGCACAAGTAGAAGCACACACAATGTAAGTGGAAAAGCTCTCTCTTTATTAGATTTAATTTTTTGTACAAGGGAATGCCCTATATATATAGTAGAGAACCCCTGGAGATTAACTCGGATTCGCCCACCAATGGATAGAGTCCTTCCATACAGAAATACGGACTCTAACCATATCATAACAGCTAGCACTTATTCTGTACGCTGCACATGCATGTTGACGTGAGTTAGCTGATCTTCTAGTTTTGTACATATTTCATTACTAGCATACTAGACATCATATCTTTTAACCGAAGCGTCGGATTTGTGATCCATTTGAATATCTATGCTCCTTACAAAAAATCTATCGGATAGGTTAACATAAAAAAATATTTGATGACACGCGGGACCCACACATCATAGTCTTGCTTCAGAGAATTTTATACGTCACATGCGTGTACCGATAGTTGTGGGTCACTATCGCTTTATTTTATTTTTTTATTTAATAAATTTTGCCTACAAAAATTCATCAAACAGTCCTTCACTGCATTCATTTCTTCTCTTTTTTTCTTTCTTCCCTGCCGTCCTCCTCTATTGATCTTGTTGCTTCCTCCCTTCAATTGATGTCGCCTATGGCAAATGCAGTCAAAGTTCCAAATTTTGTTTTCGGTTCACATCTCGCCACCCTCCGAAATCTGAAATTCCAGTAAAATCTTGTTATTTCGAATAAAATCTGGATGAAATTAAAAAAATTTCAAATCCAAATTTTTGGACCAAGATTTCTGAAAATTTGGATAAAAATTCAAAATTTCATCCAAAATTGCTGAAATATCGACAAATTTCAACTGAACGAAAAATAATTCAAACTATATTAAAAAATTTTAAATTTTTTTGGTTGGTCCTGACACATCACTAATATTCCCATAAAAATTTCAGATAATGATCAAGCATGAGGAATTTTTAAAAATTATGATAGTACTACTGTCATGATAAACGGTTGACCAACAAACTTCAATCGGAGGGAAAATGGTGCAAACTATGTTAGAAACTTTTAAAAATTTTTGTGGATGGTTCTAAAACATCCATAATATTTTCATAAAATCTTTAGATGATGATCAAACTTGTGGAATTTTCAAAAATTCGAACAGTTCTACTGAAAGCTGACAGGCAAATTTCAACCGAATGAAAAATAGTTGAAACCATGTTATAAAATTTGAAAAAAAATTGTGTATGTACTGATGCATCAATAATATTCCCATCAAATTTTCAGATGATTTTCAAGTTAAAGGATTTTTTTAAAATTATGATAATGTAAAATACTGTAAAATAGTCTCTCGCGGCTAGAAAAAAGGAAAATTTTTTAAAAAAATCATGAAAGAATATCTTGATAACATAAGTAATAGAATTATCATTTTTTTGTTGACACACAGTATGCACCTACTCTTCATTGAGAAAAGATGCATCAGATCATGTGCATATGTGTGTGTGTGTGAATTACAAAATTTTTATATATATTCCTCATAAATGGCATTCTAATTCTCTATAAAAAAAAATTGGTCCCAAATCCGGCACAAAAACATAGAAATTTGGCATAAAAACATATAATATCGTCACGATTAATCGAAATCTCGGCGAGATTTTAAGTTAATATAGCAATTGATTTTTTTTCAAATTTTTTTATTTATATATTTTGGAGGGGTTAAAATAAGAGATTTCACAAAATCTCACCGAGATTTTGAATCCTACATGCAGTAGCAGGACAACAAGCACACGTGTATACACCAACTAGAAGTAGCAAGGGCAACTAGCAGTCGCAGCAATCAGCAACTAGCAATGGCCACACACAACATTAGCGGCAACATCAACATGCAGCAATAGAACAGCAACTAGCGGCACTGCCGGCTAGGGATGGAACTGGTACGGATATTTTTCGACCGACCGGCCGACCGAATTGATTTGGATGATGATTTGGATAGTTTTACAGATATCCAGTTGATTTCTCGGATAAGGATATGGATACAGATAATTTACATGGATATGGATACGGATATGGAACACTGATTATCCGATGGATACGGAATATCCGAGTTTTTGTTCGGATAATATCCGGATATGACATATGGATATTATCCGAATAACACGTTTCAGAATAACACATTAACAATTTAACATGTTTCACTGCTTGGTAGACTGCATTGGATGACAAAATATAATGTGTTCATGTGTGCTAGATGCTAATTTGGAGATATTTGGGTAAAGGTGGTACAGAAATTAGCAAGTGGCGTTTCAGGAGGGCTACTTAGGATTCAACAGCATATGCCAGCTGCAAATCATTTGATTCAATTATTGCAATTGGGTACATTGTTACTCACAGAGTCACATGTATGACAAGCTAGGGATAAAAAGGCAAAAAAAAAAGACATACAAATATATTTCTTTTGGAATTTAAATTTGGACCGATTTTGGAAAAAAACTGAAATTGGATTTTAAAATATCCGACTAATATTATTCGTATCCATGTTGATTCCAATCCGTATTCGATCTGTATTCGTAACCGATATTATCCTGTATAATTTGTATTCGATTCTGTATTCGACACTATTCGTATTCGATAAAAAATTAGTTACATGCCCGTGCGTTGCTACGAAAAACAAAATTGATAACGAAAAATAAAGATTACAAAATAAAAAAAAATTCACAAGATCAAACATCTATCTTTAACGCTTCGTTTCTTGCGAAAACTGGCTAATTAAAGCAACGCTTCGTTTTTTGCGTAGGGCAATTAAGCAGGGCAATTAATGACGTGGGTAGAACTCACCACTGCCACCAACTGCTGCTTTATAATAGTAGAGATACGGATACGGATATGAATAGGACGATATTCGACCGTATCCGATCCGATCACATCCCTATTGCCGGCTCTTATCTCTCCTCGTATGTGCACCAAGGTTTCAAATTTCGTTTTAGGGTTTCATCTCGGCAACCTCTGAAATCGAAATTTTGGCGAAATCTCGTTTTTTTTTTGACGAAATTTGAACGAAATACAGTAAGGAAAATTTGAATTCGGTAATTTTTGAACCGAAATTTCTGAGATTTTATTTCAAAAGACCAAAATTTTAGTACAAAATGCCGAGATCTTAGCGAAATTTTAGGTGTCGCCGACCTTTGAATTTTTTAGGGTTTTTTAATTTCACCGAAATTATGATCTGCCGACTGCCCCACACGGAAAACGATGTGAGGAATCTAATCCGGCCAAAATCCGGTCAAATATGGTCAAGTTTTCATTCAAATCTCGGTCAAATTTTTCGAGATTTCGATCAAATATACCGAGATCTCACCGAGATTTTAGGTTGCTGTAGTACTTTGTATTTTTCTAGAGTTTATTCTAAATTTCATCGGGATTATGAAATTTAGAGAGGGTCCAAGATCTAAAATTTCGCTGAGATTTCATTCGCTTATGTGCACACAGATGAGGCGAGAGAGAAAAAAAAGGAGGCGGCGGCGACTAGGGCATTGCATGGGGCGGGCCCTGGACATCCCTTTTATTCTTGTGCACGGCCGAGCGGGCTTGACTCAGGCCAGTTTGGCCCAAAACACCCTTTATTTGTATGGGTTGTCGCGAACTCACGATATACCCAGCGATCGACCAGGTGTACAGTTGCTTAGAATCTTCATCATGAGGACCTGTCTAGCGAGCCAACATGTTCGCCAACTCAGAACAAATCAGACGCCATCTTGCCCCCGCTCTCCGGCCAACTGATTAAAAAAAAAGCCGGCCGGAGGGCAAACACTCCTCCCCGCGACACGCGCGCGCGCGCGAGCGACGCGAATCTACGACGAAATCCTACGATTCCGTTCGTACTCGCCTCCCCGCCTCGATCACGCCTTGGACGGCGGAATCCCGCGCCCCAAGGAATCAAGGAGGCGTGGCCCCCCCGCATTTGCATGCCCGGAGCTCGCCGGAGCCGGAATGCCCTGGTGCCCGCCGCCGCTCGGAATCGGGCCGCGGGTGCGCTCCTTCCTGCGCGACTGCGACGCGCTCCAGTCCCTCGCCCTCGCCCTCATCTACCTCCAGGTGCGCGCGCATTCATTGCCCCCGCTCGATCAGATCGGCGTGCTCGGCCGCCGGCTCCCAATATCGGTTACTTTCTTCTTCTTGGTCTTGTTATCCTCCGTTGTGGGAATCTTGGGTGCGGAGAAGCGGAGAAAGGAGATTTAAGCGTGCTGTAATTTTGCTACCTTAGCGGTAATTGTGGGCGTTGCGGCGGTCTTGGAACCCTCGGTTTACCCAAATTTGTCTAGTTCTTGATGCTCGCGGCGTCGAAATATGCTGGGAAATTGAAGTAATTAGTTTGAATGCGGTTTAGGTATTGGGCTTCAACTTCGATTCCTTCTTACACGTGACGCAACCTTAGGAAGAGAAGTGAGGAGTTTTAGTTGAATCTGATCCTGGGGTCAAGTTTGAGCATGCTGCAATTCACTGCTTTAGTGACAACTGTTTGCTTTGACTCTCTGGGAGAGTGAATTTTCCAAACATTTGTTGTCCTTTTCTGTCCATTTGATTAGGTCAATTTTTTTCTAATGACGGCTTGGATGGAGGCTTCCCAAATTCAATTCTTCTTTTTTATGCTTCATGGCAACCTTGGAAACAGGAAAGGGTTGAAAGGAGATGAGTTAGTGATAATTAGGTCCAGACTTCAAGTTTGTCTGAATTCTGGCTATTATTTTGGTTTAACCCCTCGTGGATGAGCTTCGGCCTTTTTCTTTTTCTTTTTATCTATGATTGCAATGTTGGAAACGGAAATGAGAGGAAGGGCGACAACTTGATGCTGGAAGCAATTTTAAGTGTGCTGCAGTTATATCATCTTAGAGTTAATGTTGTACCTTGGTTCTTGCCAGAATCAATCCCCATGCTTTTAGCAAAAAAGGTTACTTGCTTCTGGTCTTCTTAGACTGAGAATTAGCACAAAGTCTCTATATTCGAGCAGTTCTTGATGGTTGCAGTGGTAAGCAACTAAGCAATTAGTCTTGGCCTAGTACGACCTAGATGAGTTTCATGATTCAACTATTTTTTTTATTCATGGTAGCAGTCTAGGAAATAGGAAGGAGAAGAATGAAGGTAACTTTGTGCTGGAATCAGAAGAGTGCTTTAATTTTACTGCCATAGTGTCATAGTGATAATTATGCCTTTGTTAAGGTATTGCAATTTTTTCTGAATTTGGGCAGTTTTTTTTGTCTTCTCGATGCTTTCAATGTTGGAAACAAATTAGTTTTGATTGAGGCAACTTAGAAGACTGGTCTGCTTCAAATGCCATGATGTTTAAATCATTGTATTACATTCAGCTTGTTTAGCTTTAATGATTGTTAGGGTTCTTGCTTTATGTTTGGTTCTTTTAATTTTTATGTGATTTTAATGGTTATAATGTCGAAATGAGTTCTTACTCAGCAGAAAATTGAATTTACTTGAAACTAAGTTATTCACATGCATAATTAGTTCTTCAATTTTTTAGATTGGTTGTGCGCTGATTGGATCTCTCGGGGCACTTTTCAACGGGGTTCTTGTGATCAACCTGGTGATAGGGCTCTTTGCTGTTGTTGCGATTGAGAGTAGTAGCCAGAGACTTGGCCGGACATATGCTGCCCTTCTAGTCTTCACTATTGTCCTTGATGTTGTGTGGTTTATACTCTTCTCACATGCTATATGGTAAGTCTTCTGCTACCACTATCTTTCAGTTTAATAACCTATTTTTCCTTTGTGTATTGTGGATGCACACATTTCTGCACATGGAAAAAATAATGGTACGATGTTCTGCATAATAAATAGACTAGTGATTTTTGGTGATATTGATTTTTGTTTGATGTTCTGCATAATAAATAGACTAGCTTTATAAATTTTAATTAAATGAAGTACTGATGCAAAATAGCTATCGAGTCAAACCACTCTTCAAGTTTTAATGCATTTTCATGGAGCACACCAATCTGAATGGCATCAATATGATTTCCATGTTAGTTTTTCTGCCATTCCTCAGCGGGGAAATAGTATGGTATTCTTATGAAGGTTCAGGGTAACTATTGTTTCTCGAAACTTGTTTAGATTGGTTATTCCCATTCCATGCCTAGTTTACAGGAAATCGCCTGAGTGGTTTGTGCATTCTTCTTTCAGTAGGCACACATAAGTGTTTCTTCTATTAGAGATAAATTTAATTTCAGTATTTGCTGTATCGTGAATTCTGTATAATTTATGATTTGCCAATGATTTTTTATCCAATAAGTACCTGTGCGAGCTTTGCTTCTTCTATTATCCCATTTCTTATGTTTATCAAACGTCAAACTTAGAAGTATAACTGCATAAGTCATTTGGTATGTGTGTGGTGTTAGATGAATATAGAAACATTTGCCAGTGCACTTTCTTCTTTAGTAACAGGGAGTTTATTCTAAAATTATAATTTAGTGTTTACCCCATATTCTTCTGACTCTTGTATCTATTTATACAGGAATATTACACCTGATGAGAAGTATGGTCAACTTTTTGTTTTCTCACTGAGACTAGCACTATGGATGCAAATTATTGGGTTTTCAGTGAGGTTTTTGTCATCATTCATATGGATCCAGATGTATAGGTTAGGGGTCTCATCCAGCACCCCAACATATCATGATGTAAACTATGATGCAAGAAATAGTTTCTTGAGCCCCAGATCTAATTCAGTTAGACGGAGTTCCATGGCTGATGATATATTGGGAGGTTCAATATATGATCCTTCTTACTATTCTTCACTTTTTGAGGATGTCCCAAACAATGCATACAACCATCAGGTACTTCCTTCTAATTTATGTTATATCTTTCCTTATGTGTATTTGTATGTGCAAGTACCAAAGTGGTCATTGGAGAGCATAACATATCTTTTTATTTTTCTGGTAAGGTTGACCTACCTTTTTAATTCATATCATATTACATTTTCATATAAACGGCTCTTATCTTTGCTAATACATTTGCATCATAGTTTGAAGATAACATCGTACATGTTTGTGTAAACTTTTGGACTGCTTTACATTTTCGTGCTTTGCAGCTAACATAATATTCCCCACCTTCAAGTATTCTCAGTCTATAAAATTTGGCATTTTAGCTGTTGATAATTAAAATTTATAATATTCTCAAGTTCTCAATAATGAACCATACATAGTTCATCAATTTTTTAAAATTCAATTGGTAACCTTGATATCATGGGAAAGCTTACCCTTGATTATTTCAGTCAGATTGTTTCCCCATGGGATAGACGGGGATTCCATCTGGCCACTAAAATTCTGCCAGGAATATTTTTTCTTGTACCCAAACAATTGTTAATCCTAGTTATGTGATGGTTATATTGATATCCTTTTGTTTTGGGTCTACTAAATTGAAGATGTTAAATTTTGACCTAGATGGCTGGATCTAACATGAAGATTACCTGAATTTTTTTTTTTGTCATGCAATGGACTGCAATAACTGCTTATTTCTGTGTTCTCGATGCCTTCTAGATGTTGGTTGTCTTTTTTATCAGTAGATACATTATGTTGAGTTTTTTTCCTGTCATACATCACTTCAGGCTGAAGTTGTTTAAATGTATGTCTCTCTTAGCTGTCAAAGTATTGTATGCATTTTTCATGAGGACTGTCTTGTAGCCTTCTGAAACAAAGAGGGGGGGGGGGGGAAGCATTCAGCACTCAGTTGTTAACTCAGTTATACTGCAAGTCTCTGTAAACACTGATAGAAGCCTAGAGTCTGTTAATTTACAAAGAGCTTTTCTATTTGCAGGGCGATAAACAAAGTGGTAGTAATGATAGTGGGTCAACATCTGCAGGCCAATCTCCACGACTGAAATCTTTTGCTAGTAGATCTTATCTGGCTAATGATGTAAGTTATTTCCAATTACTGGAATTATAATATAACAAGTTCATTCTGATACTTATTCTCCATATCCCATCATTGCGTAAAAAATCCTGGGCTTATAAAGTTGTTAGCATGGAGCTATAACCTTATTTCACTGTCTCATTTAAGTTGAAGATTGACTCTATGAATGCATGAAGGTTCTATATATCTTTAACGCAATTAATCATGACTGCTCATTAGTCATTATGGTGGTATGAAACCATAATTATGGTATATGATGCCATGGGTCCTCTGATGCCTCTCTTGAGTTGGTTTCATTAATTTTTTGGATATGCAGTGCTAAATGTCATGTACCATTGGAGAACAACACGTATGAACTAATCCATTTCTAAAACTGTTGTATTACAAAATGCGGATATGCGTAGCTTATTCTTTTATGCACACCAGTATTTATCATAGCCTATCACTGTCATCTGTCTTTTTTGTAAGTCTGCTTTGTAACACAACTAATGCTCAGCAGTCAGCAGTTCCCTCTAATCCAATCTGATCATCAGTTCCCTGAGTTCTCTGAGAGGTTTAAAGAGAATGCACCTTGGTTGTCCTGCCTACTATAACATAAAATATAGCACTGATAGACACTTTTGGCTAATTGCTATTATTAATGCTCCACAAGAATGGAGTTCTTGGTTAAATATTCAAACTTTGGGGTTAGGGCTGTGCATATTAGGTCGTAACAAGCAATCGAAACAATTTTGGGCTGATTGGCATTAAGTTCTATTCGTAGTATGTTCATGGATTATTATCTGGATGCATTTATGGAGAGCTATTGCAATTTCATACTCTCGGCCATGTATTTTAGGAAATGATTGGGACGCTTTTTTTTAATAGGTGGAAGCTGGACTAAGAAGACCCCTGAACTCTTGATGTAAAGCGCAGCAGACTGAAGTTGATGATGGAACTCATTGTTGAAATATGAGATTTGTACGGTGCAAAAGCCCATTTCTCGGACCAGAGGGTTTCCTAATGAAAGGAGATCAGCAAAATACCGCAGCGATGATTGCCTGTGTTCCTGTGCATTCTTGAACTTCTACAAGAGCTTTGGTGCCATTTTGGAGCATCATTTGTGATCGGCGCACATGAGTTGGATGGTTTCACAAAGAGCAGTAGATTTCACAACCGTCGATGTCCCATATTGGTTTATCACTTAATGTTTTGCTGCTCAGTATGGTCCATTTTTCAGACCTGTGTATTGCCTGTTTCTCCTGACTGTCAAGAAAATGAATCTAGTTCTCCTATAGTGACTTGGTCCGACGGATAGCCACAGGCAGGCATCTTCATCTTCTTCCCTAGCATTTCGGCCGTTGTTCATATTTTTATTTTGACAAGCTGCACATCTTGGCCAATTAATGAAAAGAAATGTAACTTTCATTCTGCTGAGAAAATTAAATGCCTAATACTGTAGCAGCCTTGAATTTATCATATGCCAATCCTCTTGTGATGGCATCGGTATGGGTGCAGTTGGATCGGATAGATGCCTTGAATATTCGAATTTGGATATTTACAGTTTATATTCTAGCAGCTTTAATTGGGCCCACTCAAATAGTCCAAGTTAGACCCTCCCTACATGGCTCCACCCTCCTGCTGCTATCCCATTCGTCATCTTGCGGGCCAGTGCCGGCCACCAATAGAGCGTGATATGCAAGAATATTCTTCTACTATCTATGTGAATACATAGTATTCTTTTACGAAACATAAACGAATATTTGATACTTTTACGATTTTATTGGACTACTTGATAAAATAATTTGTTAAATTTCGATAATCCTATTGTATATTGAACTCATACGGTTGATTACTCATGGCTACATGTGTGCTATATGTAGTATCTATTTTTGCACGATATCTAACAATAAAATATTTGGTATCGTATCGATTCCGCTTTGTATTTGATTTGAATTCATGGCCGATATTATCCGCGCCTATTCGTATTCGACATTATCGGTCTCTAACTCTGCGTCCGATAAAAAAAAATGGTTTAGGATACAGAAAGAATGATATCTAATCGAATCTGAGCCGATTGCACTCATAAGCATCGGTTGTGAAGCGATTGCAAGAAATGGTTACATCCTGATCGATTAGGGATGACAATCGAGTGGGTATCTTTGAGTACGACCACCTCAAATCCGCCATCCAAGCCCGAACACGTGTCGCCCACCAAAACCCAATAAGGTTCACAGGCACAGATCTGTGCCCACGTCCGAACCCGATTGGTACCCGATATCCAATAGGTACCCATAGGTAGAATCACCATCCACTCCACTCCTAACTGAGCCAACAAGCGTGAAAAAAGTGAGGAGAGAGAAGAACCTTCTCTAGGTCAATGAGAGGTGCCATGGAGGAGACGAATTCCTGTAGCGACGTGATTCTCCTTGCCGCCTTCTTGCCTGAGCCCCAGACGCCGTCACCGCCTCTTCCCTCCATGGCTTTTGGTCGCGGTTCTTTGTGGCATGGAAGGCCAGGCACTCCAGCAAGTGGGCACCCCCGCAACGCTGGCCATGTCGAGCACAGTTGCTCCACACAACCACCGTGACCCGCGGGCTCTGTCGCCCTTTGCTGCGGGCGACAGCACCTGCACCAACAGCTACACATTGTGAGCTCCCTCCGGCCACCGAACATCGCCTCCCCCGAGTGATCTCCCACCTGAGCGGCTGCAAAAAACACATCATTGATCAGATCTTGACGCATATATACCATAAAAGTGGTATATAAAAGTGGAGGGTGCACTTGACCAGGAATCCCTCCTATCTATAAAAATGGAGCCTATATACCATAGGATACCCATTAGGTACCCATGGTACAAATTAGTATCCACACCTATCATATAATCTTACATGTACCCAAACTCGAAAACCCATTGTAAAACCCCGGCACCTTACGTGCCCGAAGTGATACCAAAACCTGTCTAATTCTCACTAAAAAAAAAAATTTTGCAAGACCTCTCCTACTAAGTGGACATCCACTCAGCAGACAAAAGAGATCACAATTATCAATATAGCAATAATAATTTCAACATGTCATGGAATCAATCAACCATCATGACATGTAGGCAATTAACAACTACCAAAAATCCATTCATTAACAACTCAACTTAAATACTACATGATTACACAAATGGATTAACTAGTTACAAATTTACTAATTGATTCCAAAAGTCTGAAACATGTCGTGAGACACAATGGAGGTGCAGCTACGCCCCAAACCCGGCAAGTCGCTCTTCCGAGTACCTAAAAATATTAACAAACAAGCGTGAGTTCGAAAACTCAGCAAAGTGCATCAAATCAATAAGAATAACAAGTTAGCAATCCAACCCATCATTAAGAATGTAACTCTTACAAAATTCAACCAATACATAAACAATTGTACCGCTACCACTTACCTCATTGCCCTTTTTATACACATACCTCATTGAATCTTTTTGGGTGAGTCCACGACTCGATTCCCTATTTCACTTCCCTGTAATCTCTCATCTTAATAATTTTTTTTTTCACAATTCATCTTATTCGTGACAACAAGTTGATATGAGGCTTTTCATTCTATCATACCTCCGAACCCATTCTCAACCAATCAATCATACCACCCGTTTAATCATTTCGGGTTCCAGACTTGAACCCCAAAGACGCAAATACACCCAATCCCATCTTGTCTAATTTGATTGAATTTTTCCACGAAAGGATTGTAACCAACCAATGTCATCTAATTACATAGCCCCATAGGCAATATTTTCCTTCCATCCACAAACCATGTTGTATTTTCATTCCCTCGTCTCCCGAGCATGTCTCATACCCGACGACAACTAGCTAGGCCAAATGTTCATGACAGAACATTTTACATCACAATTTCTATAACCTTCTTTACCACCAAACGGTACTCTCAACAAAATTTGAACCACGACATCAACAATCTCCATCATAATTACCTTTTAAACCACAACCAAAGTTCTACATCTAGCCTAAGCTAGGACCACAGATCATTACCACGCCACAGTCAATCCCTTTTTCCTAAGAGGGTCTCGCCCTCACATTTTTTCACTCAAATATAACCAATTCCAAGAGTATAAACTTCCATTATACTCTACAATTTCATAAACATTCCATTCTTATCTCAAGCTAAAATGCCAACAATTAGCAATTCTCTTTAGCCAGAAGAACTACGTTCATCAACTTGCACCCACGTGCTACAAATCACATTGGAAATAATTCGATAACATCCAAAGATCACTCTTTTCTTTTCCTAAGTCAAGTCACACAGGAATCTCAAACCTCTTAAGACTCCAAAAACAAACACCCCTTTTTTTACCACTTTCCAAACAATGCGATACAACTCTCATCGGGGAGCACTCAACTAGAAGAGAGACTCCACACAAATCTTGAAAGGAGCTTTCAACAACCAAAGACAATTCACTTGCTTACCAAAGCCAAACAACTTATTTTAACCCGAATCAACACTTTGGAAAAGAGAAAACCGATTCGCACAACTGCCACAAAATCTCCCAAAGAGAAAGGGAAACTCCATTCTCTTACAACACAAAGCCAAAAGCCAGAAATTACTCATTCTTGCTTCTCAAGCTAGAAAGCAAAGGAAATCTCGATTTCCTTTAACCACTCGATCCAGATCCAACACATTAAAACACGGCACATTTAGAAGAGAAAAGCCGCATGAAACCTTAACAAGGCAACTTATTTTCACGAAAGCAACATCAAGCTTTTTACCAAACCAAAACAACTTTTAAACAACCACAGAGCACTTATGAACCGATCATAAGTTCCAACTTTAGAAACACTCGCAAACGACAACCATTCTTTAAGAGTAGGAAACTCAATTCCCTTATAATTACCAAAGTCACTTTAACAATTCCCAATCAATGCGATAAAGGTCGCATCGGGAAGAAATTCAAATTACAAGAGAACTCCACACGAAGCATTGCCAAAAGCTCTCGAAAATAACCACAACAACTCAGCTTGCTTTTGCAAAAGAAAACCTCTCGCGATTAACCAAAATCAACATTTTGGAAAGAGAAAATCGATTCTCAAACCAAGCATCTGAACCCACAACTATCACATTTTCGATTAAGTCCAACTCTCGTCAAAAGTAGCGTCACAAAGACTTCTCAACTCAAGATTTCCAACACAATCCATTGTGTCGGTTTGATTCCTTTAACTACTGATTCCAAAGATAATTCAATCTGCACGCTAAGAAGCGCGATCAACTCATACACTCTTGGGTATAAAACCCACTCTTCCTTTAATTACCTTTTTCCTATTCATATAACCATCACTTATCATAACATCAAACACTAACCCAAGTTTATCTCTTGACAATCAACGAAGAGAACCGCGTTGTAACATCCCAAAATTTTGCTTTTCTTAAATTCATGTGTGATTTGGCACTTTGGTGAATTTTTGGAATTTTCTGGAATTTATTTGGATTTATTTGGAATTTATTTGAATTTATTCCATTTTGAAATAATTAAAGAATTTAATTTTGCAAATAAAATTTTGTTGGAAATATTTTATTTGAGTCCAAAATGATCCAAAATATTTTCCAGAATTTTTCTGGAATTTTTCTGAGTCATTTGCTATTTTTAATGAATTAAATGAATTACTGGGAATTATTTTAAATATTAAATCGCTGGAAAATCCAACTCGGGTCAAGCATCGTTTCATCCGACCGAGTCGGACTCGAGTCCGACCCGAGCCAGTTGGCTCAACCAAACCAGCTCCCAACCCTAAGCGATCCCGACCGTTGGATCAAGATCCAACGGCTGAGATCTGCCCGTACCGGTTCGAGCCGCGTCCGACCCGGACCCGATCGCGCCGTGCGATCGTGGCCGTTGATCGCGACACGTGGACGGCCACGATTTCGTCGTCTTCCCGTGACCAAGCCGGACTCCGCCGCCGTCTCCGCCGCCGTGGAGAACTAGGTCTCCGTTTTCTGCACGGACGCCGAGGCTATTTAAAGCCCGGGACATACCCCGAGGACCGCCGTGATCCCGCGCCCTCCCTTCTCTACTTCACCGAGGCTAAGCCGCCGCCGTTTAGCCGTGCGAGCTCGCCGTAGTTGCTGGGCCGCTCGCGCAGTCTTTGCCCGTTCATGCGCCGTCCGCCGTCCCTGCCGCCGTTGACCTCAGATCCGGACTCACGCGTCGAGACGCACCGAAGGACCCTTCATCTCGCCGAGCAACCCCGAACGCCGTTGGGCTCGCTATCGTCTTCAACTCCGGCAGCGTGCGCCACCACGGCCATCACCCTCGCGAAGCTGCGGCACCGCCGAGATCGGATCGGACGGTTGAGGTGAGTTCACGTGTTCCAAACCCGATTAGATTCGACCGCTGGATCAAGATCCAACGGCCACAATCGCCACGCGCCGTAGCAAAGGCGATTATAGGATTAGATCCGACCGTCCGATCTAGATCGAACGGCCCACGAGCATCGAGTAGTTTCAACGTGTTAAACCCTGGATCCAATCCGCGCCGTTGATTTTCAAACCAACGGACGAGATTGCGCCACGTGTCGGGAAGTTGGACCGACGCTGTCGGCCGGCCCACGCAGCTGGCGTGTAGACGCCGACACGCGGCCCGCGCGTGTCGAGGGCCCGCATGTCGCTGGCTAACCCAGCCTAAGCGCCGACGTCACCCATGACGTCACAGTGGTCCCACTGCCGCTGCGGTCGAGCCGGCCGACGTCGGCCGATGACGTCACCCGAATGGGCCCACATGTCAGTCACGTGAGTCGTGGACCGAGTCCACGGTAGACCCGAGCCGAGCGTGGACCGAGCCCATGGACCGGCTGACGTCAGCCAGCCAATCAGAGGCTGCCACGTGTCCATGCTGACGCAATAATTAATTTCCGAAAAAGAAAATGATTTATTAATTCGAAATATTGATTCAAATTTAGATTCAAACTTCAAACGCTTATAACTTTTGCGTTTCAACTCCGATTTGAGCGATTCAAATTTCTAAATTTGTATAAAATTAAGATCTACCTAAATATGAATTTTATTTAATTTTTGGACTAAAGTTTTTCTCTGTAATATTATTTAATTGATTATTTAAACTTTAATAAATCATAACTTTTGCGTTTTAACTCCAAATTTGATTTATTCCAGTTTCTAAAAATCCACAAAATTATGTTCTCTCTGTTTATGGATTTTATTTGGAGTTTTGGGATCTTTTTGCCTAGTGTTTATTTGTGTATTTGCTATTTGCACGCTTTACGAGTAGACGTTGAAGTGCCGGAAGGATTCGAAGGAGAAGTGTTGACTCAGGATCCAACTCAAGACCAAGAACAAGTACTTTTTGAAGGCAAGTTGTGCTTTGACCATGTTGATCCTATTTCGAAATCTATTTTGATTTAAACTATTGCATGCTAGTTCAATTAGAAAGATACTTTGTTTAAACATGGGGGTTAGATAAATACCAATTTGCTATATGACACCTTGATTATCTAAGTATGTGCCATGACCCTTTGTCACCCTAGTTGTGGTTTACTAGTTGGACATTATTAAATTGCCAACATGGGTTTAGATCGTTGTAGTATACTGCTGTTTGCACCAAAATTCGGTATGTATTGGAATCGGTCTAAAAATAGGAAGTATCGTACAGAAAGGAATCGGTAATCGGCCCGGAAAAGGAATCAGTTTCTAAAAAAGGAAAGAAAATCGGATAAAAGGCCGATACGGATAAATACACCGTATCCATGTACAACTCGGATCGGTCAGGTGTGTTATAAAAGGGGGAGGGCGCCAAGCGAAGAATAACAATCAATCCAACAACACATACATCTACTTTTACAAGCTTTTCTTTTACATTGTTTTAGCTTCATAGATCTCTTTGCAAGTCGACGGAATCAACATAGTTGCGCATCGCCGATTGTTGATTTTTGCCGATTTCACCCAGGTTTGATCTGCTTCGTTTTGTTGCGCATCGCCTTCCCGAAGCCGATTTTACCTTGTATCCGGATCAATTGTAACCGGTTGATCTATTTATCTCCTAATCGGTTCTTGCCGACTAGCGAAAAGCCGATAGATCTTTGTTTATCGGCTTTGATCGAATTACAAATTCTACCTTGTCGATTTCAGGTCAAATCGACTGGCACGCTCTGCAAACCCGGTGTTTGTCTTGTGTGTTCGAGGCCTAAAACCCCTTCACGCTTTTCGCGAACATATTTTGGCACGCCTTGATGGGACCGAAAAGAATGTCGTCAACCGACAAGCCCGCAAATACCGCCGATATCAACACCGATGCCATAATCGCGCCTCGGATGGCCGATTTAACCCCGAGCAACGGAAAGAAATCGAAGATCGAAAGGCAGCTCCGGAGGAAATGATGCTACGATGCTTCGGAAAACACGCCGTGGCGTTACTCGTAAGATTGCACTCCCAAGCATCAATCCTATCGGAGATTCAACATCCGAATCGGTAAGCCGATACGCACTCCGCTCAAGCTGATTTATCAAGTATGATCGAGCAATCATCCATCACGCATTGATTAACCAATCATCGGCTCTAGTATCTACTTTAAAGCCGATGATAGAAAATAGTGTGAAAACAATTGCTCAAGAATTAGCCGCGCCTGGAAGCCTGGCTAGATCCACCACAAACCATCCCTACGCACTAAAGATATTCCATAGCACCCAACACCAACACAAGAAACATGTCGGCTCAAGCGCCTATCATGATGCCGCTCAACTCGCTGTTTTGAAACCAAGCATACGTAAAGATGGGTTCACACACTACCATGGGCACACGGATGGAGCCAAGATAGGCGCATCAAATCAATCAAGTGCGCCCTCCAACATCGGGTTATCGGCTTATCAGCCGATTGAAATTGGACAGGTTCCACAGTCACGAGGGGCCACAACCATGAAACAAGCACCATATAGGGTGGTGCCATACGTCGAACCTTTCGCGCCCATACCCGATGCATTAGGTTTTAATCACAATTATGACACAGCACCAAGACCTCCTGAGGTGCGAGTTGGACAAAGACCCGAGTTTGCACTCGGGGCAGGCGCATAAACAATGAGAATTGGCCATGTCCGCTGCACCACAAGCCGACAATGTTAATTGGGCGTAACAAATTGCCAATGTTTTGAGAGAACAGTTCGGTTTACAACCCAGGGAGAGTGATCGGCCACAGAAGCCGTACTCGATTACATAGACCGAATGCCGTACCCCCACAACTTTAGGATACCAGACTTTGCTAAATTCTCAGGGGATGATTCTATTACCACGATTGAGCATATCGGACGGTTCATGGCTCAATGTGGGGAGGCGGCACAGTCCGATGGGTTAAAAATTAGGTTGTTTCCTTTGTCATTATCTGGCACTGCATTCACTTGGTTCACGAATCTACCACCTAATTCAGTTCATATATGGAATGATTTAGAAAGCCGATTCCATGAGTACTTCTTTTCGGGAACTATGGAGCTCAGGATTTCTGATCTTAGTTCGATCCGATGTATACGGCGAATCGGTCTCTGATTATATCAAGAGATTTCGAGGCGTACGGAATAGGTGCTATAGTGTAACATTACCCGACGATCAATTGGCCGACCTAGCATTCCAAGGGTTAATCCCTCCATTAAAAGAAAAGTTGTCAGGCCAGGAGTTCCCCGACTTAGGCCACCTACTCCATCGCGTATCGACACATGAAAGCCGATATGCAGAGAGCAAAGGGTTTAAAGATAGGTTTAGGACAAACGGCAATGAAAAGGCCAAAGTAAACATGGTAGATTACGATTCGGGCGACACCTCTGACGACGAAGCAGAAGTGAACATAGCCGAGTGGGCCAAAGGTTCCAAAAAACCACTCGTCTGCTCTCTGCTTAGGCCGACAAAGAATAAGGCGGAAGTCAAGTACTCGTATGATGTGTCAAAGTGTGACAAGATATTTGATTTATTACTACAAGAAAAACTCATAAGGTTACCAGAAGGGCACATCATACCATCGGCCGAGGAAATTAAAAAGCGAAGGTATTGCAAATGGCATCATTCATTCTCCCATAACACTAACGATTGCAATATTTTCCGACAACAGATTCAATCGGCCATCGCCGATGGCAGGCTAAAATTTGCGGAAGAATCGGCTATGCAGATAGATATGAGCCCTTTTCAAGTCAACATGGTTCAATGTTCACGAAAAGAAAAGAGGCCTACGGAAGAGGATAAGCCGACTAAGGGAACTGTATCACGAGACGAGATGGTGCAAATTACTATCGGTTCTATACAAATAGAAGCCGATAGGAATGGACAAAACTCAAGAACGGTAAAACCAAGAGGGGACTTGGAGGTCGGTAAATGGTATCGGGCTGAGAGGGCTCCAAGAAAAGCCGATTTCAAACCAAAGCCGACCTTCTCACAACTCCTGGGGAAATATGAAAGGATAAGTCGAAGGTATAACCCTCAACACCACCAGGGTTTTCATCGATCAGGGCAAAGGAGGGACGAACGTCGGCGGCCAGATGTGCCACATCGACCGATTACAGAGGAAGAGAAACATCGGCAATGTCCTTTTTGGCAGTTTTGCTGGGAGAGAGGGATGACCTTACCAACAGTTGTATCTTGTCCTATGCAACACTCGACTACATGTCGGCCAAACCAATCTGTAAAAGACAGGTTGTCCAGACCGATACACGATCGTCCAGAAGTAAGGAGCAGAAGGCCGATCTATGAAAGGTTGTCAACATCAGAACAAGGCGAATCCTCCCAAAATCAGGAATTATCGGCTAACGCAAGAAGGATGGAATCGGCGGCGAAATGGGCAATCTAGCCGAAAGATAAGAAAGCCGATAGAACCCAAACCTAGATGGTGCCCTTCGGTCTCAAAGAAGTCGCAACGCAGAAGGCTTCAGCGATTAAAAACACAAGAAGAAAGGGAAGCCGAAAAGGAGAGTGAGAGGGATCGGACGTTTAATAAGTTAAGACCGGTACCGATTTTGAAAAAGGAGTGGAGAAAGAAGGAACAGACCGATAGTGATTCAGATCAATCGGTTCAATCCAGCTCTCCGATGATCCGAGATGATACGCCACCAATGGATATAAACATGGTATTCACTTTACCTGCCGAGTTGAATCGAAGAATCGGTGAAGAAGTGTTCGGATTGTGCCTCGGAGCACCGTGACTGTGTGTTTGAAAAACCACAAGACATGCATCGGCATTTGAAACCATTGTATCTAAAAGGATACATTAATGGCCGACCAATATCCCGTATGTTGGTCGATGGCGGGGCAACGGTCAATCTGATGCCGTTAAGTACTTTCAGAAAGTTGGGAAAAGCCGACGAAGACTTAATCAAGACCAATATGGTGCTAAACGACTTCACCGGAGACCCAACTGAGGCTAAAGGCGTAATGGTGTCGAATCGACGGCCGGTAATAAAACTTTGCCGATCGCGTTTTTGTGATTGAAGCTAAAGGCAATTACGTACTCCTTGGGCGGATCGATCCATGCTAATCGTTGTATACCATCAACTATGCACGGAAGCCGTGCGGTGGAACGATGATACAAGAGAAGTCGTACCGGCCGACACATCGGCTCATATCGCCATGGCTAGCCACGACACCAATTGGCCACACGAAGAGGCTGAATGCATATCGTGAAAAGCCTTGGACAATTGCGATTTTATCTGTGTTGAGAAATCAGATTCAAGCCGATCAGCGTTAAACCCAATACGCTTGATCGGACAGGCGAAGTGATAAGAAGATGGAGCGCAAGACACTAGCAAAGCTGCAGGAAAAGCAAGGAGCTATCGGCAGGAAGAATCTGAAGAAGTTTGTTGAAGATTTTGAAGAAGAAAGAAAGGGGTTAGGATTTACTTACGCGATTTGCTTGAAGAGATCGATATTGGGGAAGGGGATAGCAAAAGACCAACGTTTGTAAGTGCTAAATTAGAACCAGTTATAAAGCAAAGTTGGTCGAAATACTCAAGGAATATAAGGATTGCTTTGCATGGGAGTATTATGAAATGCCAGGTTTAAGCCGAATGACTAGTTGAACATCGGCTACCTATAAAACCTGGATATCGGCCGTTCAAACAGTACCTAGGCGGTTTAACCCCACGTTATATGACGCTATAAAGGAAGAGGTAGGACGATTGCTAGAGGCGAAATTTATCCGGCCTTGCCGATACGCCGAGTGGGTCTCAAACATCGCCCTGTGAAGAAGAAAACGGCAAACTTAGGGTATGTGTCGATTTTAGAGATTTAAACAAAGCTACGCCAAAGACGAGTACACCGATGCCCATAGCCGATATGCTTATCGATGCTGCATCCGGGAATAAAATCATAAGTTTTTTGGACGGAACGCCGGATACAATCGATATTCATGGCGAAGCCGATATACCCAAAACGGCTTTCGATGTCCAGGGGCTTTAGGGCTATATGAATGGAAAGTTATGACCTTCGGTTTAAAAATGCGGTGCTACTTATCAACGTGCTATGAACCATATTTTCCATGATTTGATCGGCAATACTGTGGAAATATACATTGACGACGTAGTGGTAAAATCCAAAGAAGGCGGCAACATTTAGCCGATTCGAGAAAAATGTTCGAAAGCACAAGGTTACATGGGTTAAAAATGAACCCTCTCAAATGTGCTTTCGAGTATCTACCGGACAATTTCTTGGGTTTACTGATTGCATGAAGGAGGGATCAAGTAAACCCAACCAAAGTGAAAGCCATAGCCGATACTAAACCACCAAAGCATGTAAAAGGAGTTGCGGTGTTGATTGGGAAAATCAATTACTTGCGACGCTTCATCTCAAACTTGTCGACGTATTCGGGCCTTCACACTTCGAAGATTAAAGATAACCAAGAGTTTAAGTGGGAAGCCGATCAGCAAAAGGCCTTCGACGACATAAAAGGTTATCGACAAGTCCACCAAGATTGACCGCGACCAAACACGGTATACCTTTTAGACTATATATATCGGCTGAAGGTGATTCGATTGGAGCAGTTTTAACACAAGAAGCCGATAGGAAGGAACGAGCAATATATTACTTAAGCCGACGTCTTCTAGATGCAGAAACCAGGTATCCCTTAGTAGAAAAATTATGCTTGTCATTATACTTTGCTTGCACCAAGTTAAGACATTATATGCTGGCGTCCAAATGCGTTATAATATGCAAAACCGATGTAGTTAAATACATATTATCGGCGCCCATCCTGCGGGGTCGGCTTGGTAAATGGGCATACGCCCTAACAGAGTTTGAGTTATCCTATGAATCGGCTAAATCTGTGAAAGGACAAGCTGTGGCCGATTTTATCACAGGGAGTGAAACATTAGTAGGAACAACATTAGTAGGAACAACTAGTGTAACTCCTTGGCAGCTGTATTTTGATGGGTCTGTTTGCCAAGAAGGCGAAGGCGTCGGTGTGATATTAGTTTCACCTAGAAAGCAGGAGTATGACTTCATGTATCGGCTAAATAGCCGATGTTCAAATAATCAAGCAGAATACGAAGCATTACTAAGGGGTCTACAACTGTTAGATAGCATCGGAGTGAGAGACGTCGAAGCTTTTGGAGATTCGATGTTAATTGTACTGACAAGTCGAGGAGAATACCGATGCAATGATGATGCACTAACCCAGTACTTGCATCAATGCCTCCAGATCATCGAGATGTTCACTACATTTTCCATAAAACATATCCCCAGAGAAGCTAATGATAAAGCAAACCGATTGGCACAATGTGCATCAGGGTACAAGAGTGAAAGCCGACAGGGACCAATCGAACTAGACGTTTGGCCGGTTTTATGTGTTCACCCTGTCGACTGGAGAGCAGAGATAAGGGATTATTTGTCAGATCCAACCAAGCCGACCGAGCAAAAGGTCAGGCGCAAAGCGCTCAAATATGTTTTACTAGAAGACGTATTGTACTTTCGGACTATGGAAGGTTTGTTATTAAGATGTTTGGGAACCGAGGAAGCCAAAGTGGCAATGGGTGAAGTTCATGAAGGCATTTGTGGGTCACATCAATCGGCTCATAAGATGAAATGGGTACTGAGACGAACAGGATATTTTTGGCCGACGATGTTAGAAGACTGCTTCAAATATTATAGAGGATGCCAAACGTGTCAAAAGTTTGGTAACATACAGTCAGCACCGGCATCGGCTTTACATCCGATTGTCAAGCCATGGCCATTTAGAGGATGGGGTATAGACATAATCGGCCAGATATTTCCGTCATCCAGCAAAGGACATAAATTCATCCTTGCAGCCACGGATTATTTCTCAAAATGGGTTGAGGCTGTGCCACTCAAGAAGGTTACTAGTAAAGAACTAATCGACTTTGTAAATGAACACATCGTCCATCGGTTTGGGATTCCACAGACAATCACTACTGATCAGGGTACTGTGTTCATGTCCAACGAGTTCAAAGGGTTTGCGGAAAGTCTTGGGATAAAATTACTCAACTCCTCCCCTTATTACGCTCAGGCCAACGGACAGGCCGAATCGTCAAACAAAACATTGATAAAGCTGATAAAAAGAAAAGTTGAGGAAAAGCCAAGGAGATGGCATTCAACGCTATCGGAGGCTTTATGGGCTTATCGGCTATCTTATCACGGAACAACTAAATTGTCACCCTTTCAGTTGGTATACGGACAAGAAGCCGTTTTGCCCGTTGAAATCAACATCGGCTCAATAAGGCTACACGAGCAAGATAAGGTATCAGCCGATGAATACAAACGGGCGATGCTGGACAATCTAGATGATTTGGCTGAGCTAAGGCTAATCACGCTAGATCGGCTTAAAAAGAACAAAGAGATGGTTGCCAGGTCGTACAATAAAAAAGTGATTGTTAAGTCATTCAATCAAGCCGATTTAGTATGGAAAACCGTGTTGCCGATTGGGTCTAGGGATAATCGATTCGGCAAATGGTCTCCGACATGGGAAGGACCTTATAAGATCAATCGGCCGGTTGACGGAAATTCATATATACTGGAATCGTTAGAAGGGTTCGTCCTGCCTAAAGCGATCAATGGAAAGTATCTGAAGGCATATCACCCAAGCATATGGGTCGGGTCCTAACTATAGAGGTGAAGGCATCAGGATCAATGACAAGCACATGCATATAAAATTGGTCATACAGCCGACCAAGTCGGTTTGAAACATCCATCCACAGATTAAAGGTTTACAAAATCGGATGCACAGCCGATCAAGCAAGAGTTCAAAAGGCATCTCAAGTTTAAAGCAATATTACAGAGGTTGGCCACAATCGATCAAGAAGTTAAAAACTAGTGTAGTCCCGACCGCAAATGGGCTCCCAAAGCCGATAGTGCCGCCGCTTGCCCTTCCGATGGTAGCTTGAACGCCGTCTATCAATTGTTGATCAGCCATCGCATCACCCGGATAGGACTATCTTGGCCGATTGGCTCTTAACTTTGGCAAAACTTCGCCAATTTGCTGCCTCTCGAGACGCTAGTGAAGATGTCGCATCTGCAATGCCGATTTGGCAATCTGCAAGTTCTCTTGTAACCAAGGCCACCGTTTCTTCAAGTTTTTCTTGGATGACTCCGGCTCTGGGCCTTAGCTTTGGCCGATTTCAGCATAGCAAAGACCTGGTCAAAAGCACTCTTTCGAGATTTAGCATCTGCTATAAGTTTGTCCGTAATCTCTTGGTCACCTTGTCGGGCCTTCCTCTGTTCAAGTCTGGCTTTGGCCGATTCTACGTCTAGCCGACGATCATCCAGATGGCACACTTCTAGCAAAGCATTCATGGCCGCAGGGGGAAGGTCGGCTTGCATGGCCGCCATAGCATTCCTCAAGGGCTGAGTGTTGGCCAGAAGAGCTGCCTCTGGCTGCATCACTTCGTCCAAGAGACGGTTGAGTCGCTCCTGCATACCCGGCTCAGCGGTAACGGCAGCCGATGCTGGCGCAGAAGCTGCTATTATGCGCTGGATGTCGGCTGGGTAGTCATCGGTGGCTAGCACTTCCGGATCGTCGAGCTCGTCCAGAGTGAAGCCCAGCAAATCGGCCAAATCAGTTGATAGCGTTTTGGGGTCAGGATCGGAGATCTCGATAGTCTGTTGCGGTATGGCCGGCGGCAATGGAGAGGATGGAGGGATAGCCGATGTAGCACCTTGGAGATCGGCTATAACTCCCGCCACTTGCACTGACGGAGATTGCTAGGGATTCAAGAGAATAAAATCAGCAATATGAAAAAATGATATTAAGCAAAGAATAAAGAATAAAACTTACATCAGTAGCTGAGTGCTCTGGAGAGCCATCAGGTTGCCGCCTCACAGGTCTGGGTGAGCGCCTGGCCGACTTCTTCCTCCTCTCTGCAGTGTTTTCGAGTTAGCAATTGTCAAAGCAAGGGGCATGTTAGCCGATATGCAAAAGACTTACTTGGAGCACGCTGGCGAGCTAAGTCCGTTAAAGAGGGAGCTTGAATGTCTAAATTCCCTGAAGTATACCCCGTAGTGCCGACAGATTGACCTGGACGTCGTTGTCGGCCACTACTCGCAGAAGCATGGGGATCGGTTGTTTGCTCACCAGCGCCCGTACCAACCTGAAGAGGCCAGAGGCATTTTAGTAAAAGTTGATGACCAATGTAAAAACAGACGAATACAAGACAGTGGTACCTCTACGGCTACTGAAGAATCGCTATAACCCGAACTCGTGCTGGAACCAGATACTACCGTCGGCTCATGAAAGTCGGGAAGAAATAAGTGGATTATAGCCGACGGAGTCCTGTCCATGAGTACAGCTTCTGATATTCTGGTCCACCACTGCGAGAAAGCAGCTGACCGACGGGAATTAAGAACAAAATGTGGTGTTGATAGGATTTGCAATCCATCGGCTACATCGGTATATGGGAAAAAGTCTTGTTGGCCGAAGGAAGTCCTATCTAGGGAAAGGAAGAAACTGAGGTATTTGTGCAAGCCGATCGAGTCCATTTTTAACTCTCCAGCCGAAGACATGATAAACTTCTCGCCATAGGATCGGCTAGCTCTATACTGTGGAACAACATGCTCTGGGTAGTCCTCCCGAGGGAAAGTTGAGCTCCCAGAGGGTTCGGATAAAATAGATCGGCTAAACATACAATGGAGCCATGTTTGAACAAACCACAGAGGACCTCCTATATTGCCAACGACATGTTTGGCAAAACCAGAAAAGAGTCGGCTACGAATCACATACATCATTTGAAATACCGCCCCTAGGAACATCTTGCCAAGGGAAAGCCGATGACCCTCCAGCAGACGTTCTGCCACTAACTGAAAGGTTTGGGTAGGGCCGAGGGAAGCACCACAGAAAAGATATCGGTCTAACCAAAGATTGAGAAAAGCGACATGCTCTTCAGCCGATACTGGACCAGTAACCCTATTGTTATTTTGGATGTATTTATGCCACCCTTCGCCTTTTTTGCGGATTAATTTGAAAGAAGGTTTTCGTGAAAGCCGATAATGGTCCCCGCCTGCCTAAGGCAAAGATAGTTGGGCCACATCTAGCGAGTAGGGCCGATTGGGCCGGACGGGAATAAAAAGCGTTGAAAGAATCCGACCAAAAATAACATGCCGCAGCCTACCAAGGGTTCATTGGCTTGTGGTCGGCTAGACTCAAAGATAGAGACTCGGCTATACCCATCCTCTCCCATTCTACCCTCTTTTGAGCCGATACCCTAATGAACCAAGATCTCCATCCTTTCAGGTTAGTGGGCCATGCTCTAAAGCTTTTTCCCCATTCAGAAATATTATATCCAGCGGCCGATAAGGGGAGTCTAGGGATCTCGGTATTGATAACTGTGTCTGCCGACATACTACCTATCGGTCCTAAGTAGAATTGATTTGAACTTTGAGGAATCGGAATGAATACCTGGGAGGGGTCCATGTCAGCCGATTTTGAAAGAACAAGGAGAAAAGATGACAAGAGCCGATGGTGCCTGATCCGAGAGCTTGAAAGCGTGAAAATGACCGTGGGGGGACCCCATATTTATACCGCGATGAAAGAAGGCGAGCGGGCGGGAACAGTTGCTGCATTAAAAACGCACTGAGATTATTACGGCGCCATTAATGGGGGAGTTACCGAGGAAAATCTTGAACGATAAGCCGATCACGCAGAAAAGACGAAGGGATTTTTGAAAGATAACAAGTTACCTTTCAAAAATGGGGGGCATATGTTTGCACCAAAATTCGGTATGTATTGGAATCGGTCTAAAAATAGGAAGTATCGTACAGAAAGGAATCGGTAATCGGCCCGGAAAAGGAATCAGTTTCTAAAAAAGGAAAGAAAATCGGATAAAAGGCCGATACGGATAAATACACCGTATCCATGTACAACTCGGATCGGTCAGGTGTGTTATAAAAGGGGGAGGGCGCCAAGCGAAGAATAACAATCAATCCAACAACACATACATCTACTTTTACAAGCTTTTCTTTTACATTGTTTTAGCTTCATAGATCTCTTTGCAAGTCGACGGAATCAACATAGTTGCGCATCGCCGATTGTTGATTTTTGCCGATTTCACCCAGGTTTGATCTGCTTCGTTTTGTTGCGCATCGCCTTCCCGAAGCCGATTTTACCTTGTATCCGGATCAATTGTAACCGGTTGATCTATTTATCTCCTAATCGGTTCTTGCCGACTAGCGAAAAGCCGATAGATCTTTGTTTATCGGCTTTGATCGAATTACAAATTCTACCTTGTCGATTTCAGGTCAAATCGACTGGCACGCTCTGCAAACCCGGTGTTTGTCTTGTGTGTTCGAGGCCTAAAACCCCCTTCACGTTTTTCGCGCGAACAACTGCTTAGACCTGCTACGTGCTCATGACATGATTTTGGACAATCAAATGTTAATATTGACTTAATGATATATTGAACCTGTTTTGGAAAAGTATCATGTGATGTTGATGGCACGTGGTGCATGGTAATCAACTGGGGTTTGATAAACGATTTCGGCCAGGGCATGTGGCAAGAGTAATCAGGTGGGCCGCTTGTGGCATTGGGAGTGTTGATTTGGTTTTTTCGGGTAGTCTTGCCCTGGTCACTCTAAGGACTTAACCTTGCAAGCCTTTGAACTGGGTCATACTTGCAACCACATGGCTGGAATGGGACGGCCCTAGTTGACTAAGTCGCTAAGGACTCACTTGTGGAGCCTCAGGTGTCGATTACACCGCTTGTGTGATTGTGCGGGGAGCGTATCGTGGTCGTGGCCAGGTACCCATCTAACGGTGTGTTGGTCCCATACTTCGCCTTGGCTAAGGGAAGGGATGGTGTAGAGCACGAACCGGAGAGGACCACCTGTGTTGTTTGAGGCTTCCGAAAGGCTTTGTTATGATCGCTCATTCGCATACTCTTGTATGGCGATTCACGGCTGACGTGGTGAGTGGATTGTATCTTGTGGGTAAAGTGCATAACCTCTCGCAGAGTGTAGAATCTATTTGAATAGCCGAGTCCACTGTGATCGACAATGCTCGGAATTACTGATCAAGGGGTAGACTTTCTGAAAATAACTTGGATTTGAAAAGTTGGGTTGGTTTAATAATGAAGATGATGGAAATGTGGTTTAGGATGGGGAAAATGTTTATTAAATTTCCTGAAAAGTTATTTATGCTTTACTTATTTCTACTGCTTTCGAATCTACTTATACTACTTTTCAAATGCTGTTTACCGCAAATATACCTTGAGCTATTCCTTTGTACCAAGCCATGCATATAGTATATTAGCTTGCATTCTGTGCATGACTTGCTGAGTACCAAGTACTCACCCTTGCCCCAACACAATATCAGTTGAAGAGGAGATTACGCCAGCTTTGGAGGAGGAACTCCAAGAGGATCCGTCTACTTAGGGATGCGAGCCCAGTCAGTTGCCTGTGGTATACTGGATGGCGCCACGAAGTTTATTTGATTTTCCGCTGCTGTTATTTCTCTTTTAATAAGTTTCGCCTTGCGAGGCATATATTTGTAACTTGGCCATAAGGTCAAGTAACCAGTTTGGTTATTTAAATAAAGTACTTTGATAATATCGATTGGTATGATTGTGATATTTACCGATGTTAAGACTGTGTGCACTAGCGCGTTCCTGGACTAGTGCTGAATACACAGAGGGTCCGGATTTGCAAATTCGGGGTCCCGACACGCGTTCTCGCTTCCTTTGCGCAATTAACCGATTAGATAATTCAACACAAACATGTGTCATCAATTTCCTTTGGTCTACTAATCATGACAAACAATCATTCATATATTTGTTTATTCCAAACTTAGAACACAACCCTTCAACATTTATCTCAACAGAACCAACAAGTACCCTTAGTATAACCTCGAAGTCATCATTTTGGCATCCCCAGTTCACTCCACCGATACATACTTCTAACAACTCAATATCATTTCCACAAGGCTTATTTCACAAATAAAGTTTGAAGACAAACATTTGTCCAGGACAACTCAACCTTTCACACGATCATTCCATACCCCTATTCCTTGATTACACATCGATCAAGTCATTATGTCAATCCACCGTCTAATTGTCCCATAACAACACTAACCAAAAATCCCTCTGACGTTACACCATCCTCTTGCTATCGCAAGTTCCTCAACCAAAACATTCTCAACCTTCTCAGTCGTGATCAATACTCACCCCACAGGAATACAAATCCTGAATTTCATATTAACTCCATGACTCGCAACATTTTGCACAAAACACTAATTAATCTTCAATTTAGATCACTTACAATCTCTATTATTCCTTCTCTAGCAATACGATAATTTAGGTTGTCTCTAAACGACCCACATCATCTGAAACTCTAACTCCCCATCATACCCTTAACCTCTTGAACAACCACATGGGTCACACACCCAACCCTTAAGAAAACCACAGTTTCTCAAGAAAAGAACAACACCGAAAACATCGGAAAGACCCAACCAGAAATTACATGAGAACTCGACTCTCGAATTCCCCAAATTCTGATGTGCAAAAGCCTTTCGAACAAACCTCAAGATTACCAACCCCCATCAGGGATGATGGATACAATAATGTTTTTCCACAAAAAAGGGAAAAACCAAGCGATCAACCAAATCTCGTAACACTTAAATCCACACGACTAAGGTTTTACACTAAAAACTTCAGTAAACTCTTTCAAATCCAAAGAACGATAAACACGAGAACAAAATCACTTTTCTCCACAAAAGGACTAACCAAATCGAATACCAAGACGGTAGCAAAAGGAATCCAAAAGGATTCAATACTAAACCTTGCTATTGACTCCAACCAACGAAGTCAAAGGAAACCACAACTTCATCCACACTCTAAACTTTGTCGCAAAAAGGCGACGACTCAAACCTACGAAAGGCTCCAGACTTCCGGTTGTGGCTTTACCCAACCACAACCCCCACCACAGCCTTGACCATGGCCACACCACAATAGAAGGTGACCGAAACCCTTCGGCACCACAACTCACTTAAACACAATACTCCTTTAGCTCTTACACAAAATAATAACATCATACATCATGCATAATCAAAGCAATAAGCATCTTTAACTTTAACATTTAGCATCAAAGCTTAGATACAAAATTTAAGCGCAACGCAAGGATACCCATACCCCTTCCTACTGTGCATCAGAGTGTGTCAAGTTTTAAATTAGTTAACCACACTATTTCAGATTTTAAGGTTATTGCCCTAAGGCCAAGTTTTCAAGGGAAGAAACCTAAGCCATGTTTCTACTTTTCCAAGTCACATTTTTAGTTTACTATAGAGTAAATTACTACATTCATATTCCACTGACCTGAAGCCCGCTCTGATACCAATTGTGTAGGATCGAAGTATACGAATATAGCAATCAGAGGGGGGGTGAATGATTGTGCGGAAGCTAAAACCAAATTCTTGATCTATTAAAAGTTCACCCCAAAACAGAACCAAATAATTGCCTCGTTTTCGACAAAAACAGAATGATAGAGGTTCGGTAAAACGCGAATTCCTGGAGATCCAACCGTGGGAACGATCTGAAATTTGGACACAAGAAACTAGATTCCAATACGAATCTAACCCAAAAAGAATAAGCTCGATCGGACTTACGGATCAAAAGTTATGAGCTTCACAAGCTTGCTGTTCCAGAACTTGACGAATACTAATCTAATCAAAACTTCAAGATTAAACAAGATCTTCAAAAGATTAATCAACTAGACTTTGAGGAACTCTAAATCAATACCCTAGAAAGGTTTTCAATGGATCAAATCATGATGAAACTCAAGAATCAAAAACCAATCTAGAATTAGAAGCAAGCATGCAAACAAGAACCAAAACAGAAAACACTGCAGCAACGTGGTTACTGTAGCACGCAAGAATCTTGGAAGAATTGATCTTTATTTTCTTTTGTCTGAAATACTCTCATCAAAAGAGTACAAACCCTAAAACTGAGCTTGAGGCTCTCAATGTGCTCAGCTCTGCTTGATGCGATTGATGCCCTTCAACAGGAGACACCCCTCCTATTTAAAGGAGCAAAACACAAGGAGTTCTGAATACAATTCTTAATCAAGAAGGAGTATGTATACAACTCCTCTTGGCCCAACCTGGCCGAGTACAACTCTTGCACGCGTATGGCAACCCTACCATACTCACGTGACTAACACTTTGCACGCGTATGGCCACCTGCCATACTCACGTGACTAACACTTTGCACGCGAATGACCTCCTGCCATTCTCACGTGACTAACCATTCTTCATGTGCACCATTCTCTTAGCCCGAACGTCCCGCATGACATCCTTGACCACCAAGACCTCAGTTCCTCCCTGAACCTAGTCCCGAACCTCAGCTCCTCCATGAACCTAGTTCCGGTCCCGTCATAGACCACGTTCGTCTTCGAGCAATACCTGCACATGAACAAACCACAAAACAATTCCGAGCACAAGTCCACGACTTGACTCACATCAATCCATGCAAATACTCACACGAGCATTGCATAAAGTCCACTTCAAGCATTATGAAATTCTCACAAATTCCATAATCTCAAAAACAAATCAAACACAATTCCAATTTTGCTCAAAACCCTAATCGAGCAAAACCGCATTCACGACGGACCAAAAAATATGGTCCGGCATACACATGAAAAAGTCACTCAAAAAACCATTCACAACGGACCAACAAAATCGGTCTGGTGTACAAGTGAAAGTCTCGGTTTCAAGAAGACATCATTCCGGCGAAAACACGTTCACGACAAACTAAAGAAATCACCAGTCAGACATGCGAAACTTATCGGTTTCTTGGAAAATTGAGTCCGACTCATGATCTCAAAAGCACGCCCACGATGCACCCAAAAACTTGGTCCGTCAGACATGCTGGACTGCTATTTTCTTGGAAAATTGAGTTTGGCACAAGAGCTCAAAAACATGTGCACGACAGACCCAAAAACTTGGTCCGTCGTACACAAAATCGGTTCGGCGCAAAAGGACTCAGATTCATGTTTACAACAGACCAAAAAACTTGGTTTGTCGTACATGGGAAAATGAGGTTGCCAAAGCATGTTTACGACAGACCAACAAATTTGGTCCGTCGTAGATGGGAAACTTACTGTTTTCTTTAAGTTTGGTCCGGCGCAAAAGCGAAACTTACTGTTTCTTGTCAAATTGTCAAACACATGCACAAGCACATTTTGCAAAACCAATTCTAAGTTAATTTTTTAGTTCAAAGCCAATTTTTCAGCACATGATTTCACAATCTCCCCCTTGATGAAAATATTGGCAACACCACTTAGAATTGAACATTTGGCATTCACTTTACAAAAGATTTTGAAATCCAAAGGATCAAAGACCAAAGTAAGAAAACACAGAATTCCCCCTTTGACCAAAAAGCAAAACAAAATCTCCCCCTGAGAAGGAAAATGTGTGTGAATGTGCAATGTGCCCAAAAATTTCAAAATTCTCCAAACTTCTCCCAAAATCCTCAAACAACTCCCCCTTTTTCTTCTCCCCCTTTTTCTTAAACTTTTCAACGATTCCCAAATTTCTCCCCCTTTGACAATGGATTCATCAAGAGTACAAAAGAGAGAACATGTTCAAAATTTTACCTGTAGCAAAGATTTCACAAGGAGAAACAAGGGAGTGCCAAGATAGGAAAAGATGAGCTCATTCGATCATATAACCTTATATATCACATAACATGCAAAATACATGATCTTGATGTGATTTTAGCAAGTTAGGGAATGACATGCATCTCAACCTCAATTCAGTCAACTATAGCCAAGTACTAAGCAAAACCTTTAGTAGAAAAACAAAGGCTCAAAGTTGAAGCAAATAACAAATCAGGGCGAGCAAGTAGTTTCAACTCCAATCTAGTGGACCAATTTAATCTTTAAACAGTAAACTGCATGTGGCATGCTTGAAGCATACTTCTTTTATTTCCTTGGAGTGGCATGCTTGAAGCATACATCTTGTCTTTTGAGGGAATGACATGCTTGAAGCATACATCTTATCTTTTAGGGAAAGCATCCTGAAGCTCATAACTTGAGGCTTTTGCTTTTAACAACCTTTTTTATTGATTCCCTTTTCTTTTCATTTTTCTTTGATTATAAACATGCAAAAGTGATTAAAAGGTCTTATGAAAGAGTAAAGTTGAAACCACACTTGCTTCATAGCCCAAATTTGTCAAGAGGATTCAATATCAAGCCTAGAAGAGTGAGATATCACAGAGTATTTAGCTATAGGCAATCAGTCCATGGAGTTTCACAATGTCATTTTTAGTTCAAGTGAGACAATTATATTATCATATATTAGCTCAATTACATAACATATAAAGAAATATGATAAAGTGAGCTTATCAAGTGAAAGAACTTGGCAAGGAAACTCCCCCTCAAAACAAACCCATTGGATGAACAATCCCAAGTTCTCCCCGAATAAAAGCAAAACGAGAAGAAGACAAAGGTTTTGTGAAAATGTCTGCCAATTGATGTTCAATATCCACATGATGAAGCACAATATTTTCTTTTTCAACATGATCTCTAAGAAAGTGAAATCCAGTATCAATATGCTCAAGAAAGGGGATTACTCAAGAGGTGGCACGAACCAAATCAATTCAACATCCTCCAAAGTCAACATCAGAATAAGCTCTTAAATTAATGCATAAGGAAGCAGAAAGCCAAATGCCAAAATCTTGAGTACCATGGAGATACCTGAAAGTTCACTTGAACGCTTGTCGATGTGAAGCACGTGGGAAGCTTGAAAACAAGCACACACAAGCACGTGGGAAGAGTCTCTCATGTAAACCTCCAATTATCTCATCCTCAACAGCATCATCATCATCTTTTATGAATAAAGACACTCTCCCCTTATCACTGAACATATGAAGTGAGCATCCGAAATTCACTAGCCACATGTTCTCCTTCCTCGCGTGAGAAGCCTACATAGAAGCAGAAATTGTCGAGGCCTTGGTACTGGGGTTAGAAATAAGATGTTTAGGAATCCAGTACTGAGACACACGACGCACAACAGTAGGCACAACACGAGTATTCTTATGTACAAAAACATATTTGCCTTTTTCCGTGTTTTTAGAAACAAAAGGTGTTTGTTTCACCCTAGGCACATAATGAGAAGTAGAGTGTGCCTTTCTGAAATTAGACCTAGCATTAAACCTTTATCTTTTTTGTTGTTTAGCTAGTCTAAAGCAAAAGTATACTAAATGTCCATCTCTACCACAATGAGTGCAAGTGTACTTAACATGATGTTTTGCTTTAACAGTAGAAGCACATTTTGCATTCATCATAGTAGAAGATAAAAGACCAGCAGATTTAAAGACAGTTTTCTTAGGCTCATTGATAAGTTCAAATTTTCCACTTTCAAGTGTTTTGACAACAGTGGGAGCATGTGATTTATGATGAGCATAAGAATCAAAACCTAAACCTTTGTTATGAGTGCTGACTTTTGATTGATCCAAGATCATGTTTAGGTTTTTCTTTCCTTTAGTGAAACGTTCTAATGACTTTTCCAAGTAATCAATTTTTCGAGAAAGAGTTAAACAATTATTACAGGGAACGTCCACTTTTCCTTTTTGCTTGCGACAAGTTGAGCATGAAAGAACCTCATGTGTAAGCAAATCTTCTGTCATTTGAGAAACCCTAGCATTTGCATCATGCAACTTCAATTCTAGTATGGAGCATATAGAACATGGAGTTGTATCATGTAAATCAATGGTAGAACAACTAGCATGTTTAACAAGTTTCTCATTTTCTCATTTTCAGCATTGATTTGCTCTAACAGGGTAACATGTTCTTTCCTAAGCAAAGTAAGCTCATTGTAAATTAAGTCACATGATTTGCAAACATCATCATCAGGAATCAAGGTTTTAAGTCTAGCAATTTCAGCATTCAATGACTCAACAACAAAATCATGTTTCTTAATTTTCTTGTCACGTTTATCAAGCAATTTACCAAGTCGAGCAATAGCAATAGCTAATTCATCGTAAGAAGGATCTACCTCATTGAAGTCGCTGTCGTGGTCGTCCTCAGTAAAGCTGTTGCTGCTTTTAGCCATGAGACACAACCCCGTCAACTCATGCTTGCTTGGAGTTGCATCGTCCTCACTGCTCCGAGTCCACATCGCTCAAATTGACTTGTTCAAGAGCGGAAAGAACTCGATGAACCACTTTGCGGTTGATAAAGCTCTTCTTTTTCCTATCACTTGGAGAGAACTTCTTCTTCTCTTTTCTTCTGTCGTTGTCCTTCTCCTCCCTTGATGCTTTACCTACAAGTTTAGGACAATTTGGACGAATATGGTCGAGATCACCACACTCATAGCATCTTGGAGGGCCACCACCACCTCTCTTTCTCATTCTCACATTTTGTAAAGCTTTGTTAAAGCGAGAAGAGAGTAGTGACAAGTCTTCTTCTGGGAATTGCTCAATCTGTTCATCGGTTAGTGAAGACAAGAAAGATAGAGCAAAGCTTGAAGCAGCACCATTATGAGATATGCTAGATTGAGATGTCAAAGCAATTGATTTATGATCATTCTTTCTAGCAAGAATATCTAATTCATGAGTTTTCAACTTGGAATAAAGAACATCTAAATTAAGTGTACTCATGACAGTAGATTCTCTAATGGATGTAACTTTCATCTCCCAAATAGACATGTCTAATGCACCAAGCAATTGTCTAGCATTAGCAGCATCATCAAAGCTAACTCTAACAAAGACGCAAATTGCTAAGAATTTTATTAAAGCGTGCAAAGAAATCATCTAGTGACTCACCAGGCTTCATCTCAAATCGCATGTATTCCTTTTTGTAAAGATCTTGACGAACCTCTTTAATAGTGTTAGAACCCTCATGGTAATCACAAAGAGATTTCCATACCTCATATGCGGATTTGAGATGGATCACACGGTCAAAGTCGCTGCGTCCCAAACCTTGGATGATCAAGTTGCGCGCTTTGTCGCTTGCTTCAACATGTGTGCGATTGGTGTCGTTGACGTTGTCGTTTGCAGGGACTTCATATGGCTTGTAGACCTTCTCCCAAATTGTGAAGCCTTATGCTTGGATGAACGCCTCCATCTTGGCCTTCCAAAACTGAAAATCAACACCATCGAACACACATGGTTTTGTCGAATAACGATCCATTAATCTAATCACCGGTTAAGATAGATTAGAAAAACCTTGCTCTGATACCACTTGTAGGATCGAAGTATACGAATATAGCAATCAGAGGGGGGGTGAATGATTGTGCGGAAGCTAAAACTAAATTCTTGATCTATTAAAAGTTCACCCCAAAACAGAACCAAATAATTGCCTCGTTTTCGACAAAAACAGAATGATAGAGGTTCTATAAAACGCAAATTCCTGGAGATCCAACCGTCGAAACGATCTGAAATGTGGACACAATAAACTAGATTCCAATACGAATCTAACCCAAAAAGAATCAGCTCGATCGGACTTACGGATCAAAAGTTATGAGCTTCGTAAGCTTGCTGTTCCAGAACTTGACGAAAACTAATCTAATCAAAACTTCAAGATTAAACAAGATTTTCAAAAGATTAATCAACTAGACTTTGAGGAACTCTAAATCAATACCCTAGAAAGGTTTTTGATGGATCAAATCATGATGAAACTCAAGAATCAAAAACCAATCTAGAATTAGAGCAAGCATGCAAACAAGAACCAAAACAGAAAACACTGTAGCAACGTGGTTACTGTAGCACGCAAGAATCTTGGAAGAATTGATCTTTATTTCTTTTGTCTAAAGTACTCTCATCAAAAGAGTACAAATCCTAAAACTGAGCTTGAGGCTCTCAATGCGCTCAGCTCTGCTTGATGCGATTGATGCCCTTCAACAGGAGACACCCCTCCTATTTAAAGGAGCAAAACACAAGGAGTTCTGAATACAATTCCTAATCAAGAAGGAGTATGTATACAACTCCTCTTGGCCCAACTTGGCCGAGTACAACTCTTGCACGCGTATGGCAACCCTACCATACTCACATGACTAACATTTGCACGCGTATGGCCACCTGCCATACTCACGTGACTAACACTTTGCACGCGAATGACCTCCTGCCATTCTCACGTGACTAACCATTCTTCATGTGCACCATTCTCTTAGCCCGAACGTCCCGCATGACATCCTTGACCACCAAGACCTCAGTTCCTCCCTGAACCTAGTCCCGAACATCAGCTCCTCCACGAACCTAGTTCCGGTCCCGTCATCGACCACGTTCGCCTTCGAGCAATACCTGCACATGAACAAACCATAAAACAATTCCGAGCACAAGTCCACGACTTGACTCACATCAATCCATGCAAATACTCACACGAGCATTGCATAAAGTCCACTTCAAGCATTATGAAATTCTCATAAATTTCATAATCTCAAAAACAAATCAAACACAATTCCAATTTTGCTCAAAACCCTAATCGAGCAAAACCGCATTCACGACGGACCAAAAAATATGGTCCGGCGTACACATGAAAAAGTCACTCAAAAAACCATTCACAACGGACCAACAAAATCGGTCCGGTGTACAAGTGAAAGTCTCGGTTTCAAGAAGACATCATTCCGGCGAAAACACGTTCACAACAGACTAAAGAAATCAGTCCGTCGTACATGCGAAACTTACTGGTTTCTTGGAAAATTGAGTCCGGCTCATGATCTCAAAAGACGCCCACGCATGCACTCCAAAAACTTGGTCCGTCGTACATGCGCTGATTGCTATTTTCTTGGAAAATTGAGTTTGGCACAAGAGCTCAAAAACATGTGCACGACAGACCCAAAAACTTGGTCCGTCGTACACAAAATCAGTTCGGCGCAAAAGGACTCAGATTCATGTTTAAAACAGACCAAAAAACTTGGTTTGTCGTACATGGGAAAATGAGGTTGCCAAAGCATGTTTACGATAGACCAACAAATTTGGTCCGTCGTAGATGGGAAACTTACTGTTTTCTTTAAGTTTGGTCCGGCGCAAAAGCGAAACTTACTATTTCTTGTCAAATTGTCAAACACATGCACAAGCACATTTTGCAAAACCAATTCTAAGTTAATTTTTCAGTTCAAAGCCAATTTTTCAGCACATGATTTCACAAATTGTAACACCCCGGCACCTCACGTGCCCGAAGTGCTACCAAAACCTATCTAATTCTCATTAAAAAAAATTCGCAAGACCTCCCCTACTAAGTGAACATCCACTCAGCAGGCAAAAGAGATCACAATTATCAATATAGCAATAATAATTTCAACATGTCATGGAATCAATCAACCATCATGACATGTAGGCAATTAACAACTACCAAAAATCCATTCATTAACAACTCAACTTAAATACCACATGTTACACAAATGGATTAACTAGTTACAAATTTACTAATTGATTCCAAAAGTCTGAAACATGTCGTGAGACACAGTGGAGGTGCAGCTACGCCTCAAACCCGGCAAGTCGCTCTTCCGAGTACCTAAAAATATTAACAAACAAGCGTGAGTTCGAAAACTCAGCAAAGTGCATCAAATCAATAAGAATAACAAGTTAGCAATTCCAACCCATCATTAAGAATGTAACTCTTACAAGATTCAACCAATACATAAACAATTGTACCGCTACCACTTACCTCATTGCCCTTTTTATACACATACCTCATTGAATCTTTTTGAGTGAGTCCACGACTCGATCCCAACTCTTCACAACTCCATTTAACACACAAAACTCAATCGTTAACGATGCAATGCACATGTATGCTCTTTTTAGATGCACGTACCGGTATTGCCGAGTGCACACCCGTCGGTGTGCACCCTTACGTCCCTTCCATCCCGTGGAAGGTGCCTACTCTTACTGTCTCGCTCCCATTCACCTCGATGAATGGGACTACGAGGTAGGACTTTCGTGTTCACTACGTGTGAACACAGAGGCCCGCATCAGAATGGGTCGCCTCTTCTTTTATGAATGCACAAATGCAATTAACACAATTAAATTGCATAAACAAACATTTCTATCCTTCCACATGGACATAAGTGAATACACACATGGCAATCCATTCTCAAATTCATCAATATAATCATCAAATCAACCAAAACACTAACAAATACTTAACCTTCATATGCCTCTAATCGATTCACACACACAAGGGACAAATGAATAAATTTATGAACTTAACATTTGCATCAACATAAATATCAACATGATGAAAATCACAAAGCAAAGCATGATTCATTCCTTTTTAGCATTTAATCGAAATGACACACTTGCCTTCTACCGAGAGGAATGGAGTGGCGGGAAGAAGAGGTCACTCCCGAAGCTACTCCATCTGGAAACATAATCACATACTCAATTCCACAAGTTCTAGAGTCAACAAACAACAACAAACCACATAAATACTCCCTAAGTCAAACTTGCCCCCAAATCTGAAATTTCATCCAAAACTGGTTTGGGTAGCCCACTTTGCCAAAGCAAAACTATTGCTAAACAACTCCAAATTGAGCAACCAAAGACATTTTAAGCATCTACTCAGAAAGTTCTAGCTAGCTCTAGGCAAAATTAAATCCAAATTCTGCCTCTATCTTGCTCAAAATCACAACTCAAAATTGAATATACTAATAGTTGCAATTTGGACAGCAAAGACGTAAAACTTGCATAACTTTCTAATGGTTCAACCAAAATTCAAGTTCTTGGACTCTAAATGAGCACAAAAGGATAAACTACAGTTACCCCATAACCATTTATTCAACCATTTATTTTAAAGTCCTCAAACTAAAGTCTGAACTTTAGTTTAAAGTCTGAACATTTCAGAAGTTCAAGTTTTAATATAGCAATTTCAACAAAGCATAACTTTTGCTTCAATTGACCAAATTGAGTAAACTTAGACTCTAATTAACCACAAAAGGGTCACCTTTCATTATTGCAAACCCATTTATGTTGGTTCTTCATCAAACAATCCCAGATTTCGAAAGAATACGTGTCATTTGCATTGAGTTCAATTCCGGACAGCTTTCATTCAAATTATCATATCTTTTAATTGGCTAAACCAAAATTGGAGTTCTTGTGCTCTAATCGACTGCGAGACAACCATTTATCCATACATCAAATCCATACAAGCTAGTTCTTCTCCAATCACTACCAGATTTCAAAAGAGTGGCTTACCCAAAATAACTTCTTCTCTGAATTTCAGACAGAAAAACAGTTTCGGGTATCCCACTTCAATAATCCATAACTTTTGATTCCCAACTCCAAATCAATAAAACAAGTACATTTTATAAAACTACACAAAATTTCCTACAACTTTCTAGGCAACCAAAAAAGCTCAATCGGTTTGCAGCTAGGTCTAAAACGCAGTTGAACATTTCAGCTCACAAAACAATCTACTCGGGACAGCAAACACTAAAAACGGCATAACTTTTAATTGGCTTCTTGGATTTTCGACTTCTTGTACTCCATTTGAAGGTAATTAGATTACCTACAACGTTATATACTACCGAAAATGCATTTGACCAACCTAGGTACCCCAAAACCGAGCTACAACAACAGGCAGAAATCTTCTCGGAAATGGATTTTAGGTTTCCCTCCAAATCTGCTAGTTTCCCTCCACAAGTTTCAACTCTAGAACCACTCCTAGGCAGTGTAGGACGTCCAGATCTGAGCTCACAAGGGAGAAAATCAAAGGATCTAGCTCACTCACCAAGTGTAGAAGAAGGAGGAAGCAAGGTTGCTGCTGCTGCTCGGGTGAAGGGTGGAGGAGAGGCGCCGGTTGAGGGAGTGGAGTGGGGGAGCAAGGCGCCACCAAGGGAGGAGCTGCAGCTGCTTCTTCACCATGCTTGGGAGGAGGAGGAGGCCATGTAAGCCCCCTTGTTGCTGCTCACATGAAGAAGAGGAGAGGAGTGGTGTTTGGCTGGTTTGGATGGGGGAGAGAAAAGAGAGGGAGTGAGTGAGTGGGTTAGGTGGGTTGGTTAGGTGGGAGAAAAGAATAAATGAATGTTTCTCCTCTCTCCCACACCAGATGAATATGATCATTCCACAGATAAACTCGCAGATCACCCACTCTCCCAGATGAGAAAGAATTATCAAAGAAACTCAGAACGAAATTCTGCGATGTTTCTTTCTCGAAACTTTGCGACGTTACACCCATGAGTCTAAATTACTATCTATGCCTACCCTTATTGAGTTGGGTACCCAAACCCATGAGTAAAACTGCCACCCCTATGATCGGTCGATGTATAAAATGTCACTAGACCTATGCCAATTTTTGTTTTTTTTCTTGTGTGACATCCAATGACACTTGAAGTTTTCCCGTGTGTCCCATTCATGTGTTTTTTAATACCCGTATTTCAAACGGAGCCTAAAACATTTAAGGGCCTATTTGGAAGGTCGGTTTTTGGCTCAAAACTACTGTAATATACAAGCCCCTAAAATTTTCCATATTGGGCTGTGAAAATCTGCTTGGATGGGTTGACTCGACTGTGCTCACGAGCCGTGATGCAAGTCGCGTCCTCGACTATAGGCAGGGAACCCTAGAAGACTAGAGCAATCTTGACAGCGACGACGAGGACTCTCATCGCGACGATGGCGAGTGCGAGCGGGCTCATCAGCAACGTCGACGGCAAGCTCCCCTATGCCATTCTCCTCACCTCTTCTCCCTCCAACCAGATCACCTAGGTAGCAAATTGATCTATCTTCGCTGTTGTGTTGCTCTAATCTGTGAGAACTTGAGATTTTTTGGTACAAAATTTTAGATCTGGTCACTTGAGGGGCAATGGTGTGTCTTTGAATCCATGTAAGTTGCCATCTAACTTCGAGGAATGAAAGAGACAAGTGTATAAGAAGATAACTAGAAGATTTTGGGGTTACTGTAATTTGAGGTGGTTGAACTGAATTTGGCTTGCTGCTTGCTATTGCATGCTGAATGTTGTTTTGTTAATAGATAGGAGAACAAAAATGTTGTTTTCTTCATCGTTATTTGAGCAATTAGTTACTCTTGGATGGATTTGTGCCATTTTTTTGTAAAATTTGTCCAATTTGTGACAAAAATTCCATTCCTGGTCAGTTTACACATTTGGGTGAAGCATCAGTGCCAAGAATTGTTCTAGTTCAACTAATTTGTTCAACTAGGTTGTGTCTGAAACTAGATTCTGCTCTGTTTTCTTCATCTTGCTTTTGTTTTTTTTTCAACTATCTGAACTTGTAAGGTATGATTCCACCTTGGCAAAATCTTATGGTGCATGGTTACTTGAGCAATGCTTCTGGTCATAGTTAAATATGTGAACTATGTAGGAGAGTTGTTTTCAGAATTATCTGTGAAAGTTAAGTATGTTGTGTTGAGTTTTAACAAGGATAAGGTTGTTGTGCTAAGGTTATTGTGCTGAGTTTCTGAATTTTCTGTGGAAGTTAAGGTTGTTGTTTTCAGAACTGATCACACGAGTTAAGGTGGTTGTTGTGCTGAGTTTCAGAATTATCTCCTAGTTTTAACAAGCTCCCCCTCCAGTTCTGCAAGAACAATTCAGTTCTTCCTTCGCTTCCACGATATATTTGGACCGCAAAAGCTTTTGAATATTAGAGCATCATATTTCACATATTAACAGCTTCTCCTGAGGGTGGTTATCGATTTCTTTATCAAATATCTGACAGACTAAATCCCCATGGGAGTTTAAAGTGTCAACGGTGTCCAAAACTATCTTTAACATGTAGTCTATGTATTTCAGCCGGTGGCCAAATAAAGAAGTTGGGTATTCAAAGCTTAACTCAATCACTCTATCCACTTGCAGTGGCGTGGAACCGTTGCAAATGTTATTAGCTGACCCCTTTGCTATTATCTTCTGAACATTCCTAGAAAGATTTTGTCTAAGATAGGCATCCTCATCCTCTAACAACTGGATCCATATGAACCACAAATCAAGTATCTTGCATGCATAAAGACTGAAATTCACCCACACGAGCTTCCAAGCATTTCTCCTCGATATGGCTTTCATCATGTTCTGAAGAAAGGAATATGTTGGACACAGATGAAGCAACAAAGTTTGCCTCTTTAAGAGCCCTTCGAGAATTCACAGTTTCAGATGGTGCATTTTGCAAGACCGACAAAAAAGACCAGACTAGTATAATTACTGTACATACCCCAAACAGATCATCATACATGTTTATAAGGGAAACAATTATAGCTGTATTTCTTTGCCAAGGAAAATACCAATGTAAACTGCTTACAGATGGAAATACACTTGGAGCTTCTAAACAGGCCCTAAGTGTGCACGCACAAAGAGTGCCATTTTACAAAATAGCAAGATTTACATTTCATTTTTCTTTCCTACTTCAGAATTCCTTTTCGTAAGGATAATTCTAGTAGGACAAAAGCGAGGTGGGCCTCACAACATCATTCACATGACAACAATTTTTTTTTAATGCGACAACGAAATACTACTCACTTATAAGCTTCCAAGACAAGGCGCAATCGAATCTAGGGGATATTCATCGGCATAATAAGAGTGATGTTATTAGAGAACTCCTTTTTTTTATTATAGATATCATTTTATCTACTGGTCAATTAGAAATTATAAAGGAAATAAAGACTTAGAAATTTACAGAGTTCGGTGGAGTAAATCCCTGAACCATAACCCCTTTTGCATGATCCTGAAGATCATATTTTATATCCCGAAGATTATGAGTTGTGCTCTTTTCCTCTTAATGAGTTTTCCTAAAGTTTCTCACATAAAGGTTTTTAATAAAGGCAACTAGTGTAACACGAAGTGCGAGTTCAATGTACTCTTTTCTCCATCATTTTTTCCGGTGGGTTTTGGGAGGAGTTTTTTGTCGGCTTACTAACCAACAGGCACCCTAAGACTGGGTGCTTGAGAGATTCGGACTGGGGGCTTTTGTGGCAACCGCTCCAAAGACAGGAAGAACGGGATGCTGGAAGCAAGCAAGAAGACAGTCGAGTTTACCCAGGTTCGGGCCCTCCACAGGAGTAATAACCCTAGTCCTGCTTGGTGGTTTCCTCTGAGTTCAAGGTTCTTACAAGGCTGGGGAAGAAGACCCTCTGAGGTTCTGCCAACCAAGAATCAACAACCTTCTCCCATGCATCCTAGCTCCCTTTTATACTCTGGCCGGGCCGAGGCGCATGGGGCTTACAAGCTGAAAGCGAGCGTCGACACGTTACTACAGTACATTTAATGCACCGTCATATTCTCTTACATCACATTTAATGTCTGTCCTAGCCGACTTAGACTTCGCCTTGGGCCCACTGTCTGTCATTACCCCTGCATGCTCGCCAGAGAGGGGATGTCGATTCGCGCCACCCATCATTAATGCGCGCCTAGGGAAGACGCGCCGCCATACCACACCTTCATACCACTGCAATTAATGCGCACGTCTCGCATTAAATACCCTTGACCCTTCGCCTCAGTAGCAGTTACGGGGTTGATTATTGGGAACTACGCCGAGGAGCGACTGAATGCCACCTGCCTCTTGGCGAGCACCTTTGCCGTCGCCACAGGAGTGGCTCAACGCCACTCGCCTGGGCGAGCACCTTCGCTGGTCTCCCGAGGAGTGGCTCGAACGCCACCGCCTCTGGCGAGCACCTTGGCTGGTCGCCTCGAGGAGTGGCTCGAACGCCACTCGCCCTCCGGCGAGCACCTTGTTGGTCTCCCGAGGAGTGGCTCGAACGCCATCATCGCCCTCTTGGCGACAAGATTTTAATGCGTGCGTGGATACCCCAGCCGCTTAATACGCCGACAAGAGCTCCCTGCCCACCCAGGAGTGTCTTTATTCTCTCTTTTTCTTCGTCGAACGGTTCAATCTCCCGGGTGGGGCCCATAAATGTCCACGCACGCCGCGGTCTTTAAAAACTTGCCTCTTTTTCCGGTCCCGAGGTGGATACGGCGGCCGTTTCCGTGGCTTCGTGGGATGTGCCCACTTCCTTGAAAAAATGCTTTGGTTTTCCCGCATCCGAACTGCCGCGTCTCTTCGACTTTTTCCCGCCAGGCTCTCCCTTGAATTCTTATAAATAAGCAGGCGACAGTGGATGTTCCTGCTTTTACCGCCTCTGCTCCTTCCTGCCTTAGCTTCCTTTCTGCCTTAGCTGATTCTGATGGCCTCTCCGACTCCTGTCCTCCCTCCTTCAACTGTGGAAGAGAACACCGCCGCTAAATGCTCCAAGGTGATCGCCCGCGGCGCTCTCAACATGCGGGCCGGGACTGTCGCTCCTCATGGCCAGCCCGGGGAAGTCATCTTCTTTGTCTGGGCGATGATGGCGGGCTTGGTCCCGCCCATCTCGGACTTCTACATCGCCGTCCTCAACTTCTACGACATTCACAACATCCACCTTCCCCCTAACTCCATTGTGCTCCTCTCCGTCTTTGCCCACTTCTGTGAGATGTTCATAGGGGTAATGCCCAATCTTCTCCTTTTCCGCTACTTCTTCTCGCTCCGCGTCAGCCAGGGCTCCAACATCTCCGGGTGCTGCCATCTGCGACTTAGAGACGGGGCCGTTGCGCGCTACATTCCAATGGAGACCCGATCCAGCTGGAAAATGTGGCGCCACGAATGGTTGTATGTTGAAGACGATAGCGGCATTGAAGCCACAGGGCTTCCAGGAGCGGTGGGCAAATCTGATCGGGATCTTCGGTCGCCGATACGCCCGAGCTACTTGCAATGTTGGCTCGGGTTGATCGGCCAGACAGCGAGGCTGGCCGGAGGCATGGTTCTCAGGACTTCGTGTCGGAGGATTAGTCCTTTGCGCCGCCACCGTCCCACTGGCACTATCTGGGCGTGGATGACGGGACTCTGACGATTCCTGGAGGTAAGCTTTATACCTTCCTTCTTCATCATCATCATTCTTTCATCATTTTTTTGTGTGTCGGTAGTGGGAGAGCTGGACGCCGCGCAGACGCTTCTGGATGGGGCGATCGGGCGATTGAGCGACGTTCCACCCTTCCCGAGGCTGCGCTTCCACTCTGCGACATGCAGCCTCTGGATCGGCGGAGATCGTCAAGGCGATGCCCAAGATGGACGCCATGGGGCGCCCATCATCGTCCATCAAGGGCCCCGATAATCGCGGCACTCCTACGGTGGCGACCAGGGAGGAACAAGCGTCCTGCCGACGACATCGCCCCATCGAACGTCCGGCCCGACCACGGCTATCGGGGCCATCTTCGCCGGGCCGGCGGATCTTCACAGCCCGCCACGGGACTTCCTCCTCACCGCGGGGCTCTTCATCAACGGTCGCGACGCGTCCGCCTCCGCCATCACCGCCTGCATCTGGTTCGCTGGCGCCGCCAGCGGCTAACCCGCCGGCGCGCCTTCCTCCACCGCCACCGCCACCGGCGTGGTGACCGCCGGCGCTACGATGGCGGACCGGCCGCGGCGACCTCGCCGCCACCGCCATCGCCGGCGGTGATCGCCGGCTGGCGCGATGGCGGATTCACCGGCGGCATCCTCCGCCGCCACCGCCGGCGCCGACCGCTTCGCTGCGCGATGGCGGATTCACCGGCGGTTGACTCCGCCAGCGCTTCCGGTGGAGCGGTCCTCGCCTCGGCCGCCACCGAGGCGCCGGTGCCTCGAAGGGGTGGTTCGCCGAGTGCCTCGGTTTCGAGGCCTCACCAGTACTAGAATCCTTGAAACACACACAAAAAAGCGGTAAAACTTTTAACCTTCGAATGGAGCCTTACCTTTGCTTGCTTTTGCTTGTTCCAGGGCACTCGCAGACCCCAGCCGGGCGATCGGGCTGAGGTAGTGACGGAGCAAGCGGCTGATCCGCCAGACGAAGAAGCCGGCGATCAACATCTGGCCGGCCAGCTTCGCTGCTGCAGCCAGAGGCGCTGGGCCACAGCCACTCCGGATCCTCCCGCGGACTCCGTTCCTTCGGCGGACGCAGATGCCGCTGGCCGCCCTTGGACAGCTCTACTCCCACACCGCCGCCGTCGGCGAGCAACGGCTGGCCGACGCCGCCATCGAGATCGGCCGCCTCCCGTGAGGTGGCTGATTTATGATCGAGTGGAAAGGAAGGAGCGGAGCTGGTGGGGAAGCGAGCGAGGGCCACTCGCCGCCGAGCTCATGGAAGAGCTCGGCGCGCAATGACGAACCGCATCGACCCGAGACACTCTGCGGATCTTGAGGTACGCCGGCCGGATGGAGGCAGCCTCGCTTCCATCGGGGTTGGTGCGCAAGCGCCCGCGGAAGCGGCCGGCGCCTCGCCTATACGCCTCGGTCGGATCGCGGACTTCACCGCCGGCTTCCGCCGCCTGGCCGACCGGTCCACTCAGAAGGACGCGCGAGCGGCCGCTACCGCGACGTTCGTTTTGGCGCGTCTGCGCGTCCAAGGACGCCAACTTTGATCCTCAGCCGCCGCCCAGGGATTGAAGGAGATCGGCGGAGGCGGAGGCGCGGTGCAGGCGCCGCCGACCACGCCGCCGCCACCGGAGATGGTCAACCCGCGGAAGCGCAGCGAAGACGTGGCATCGGGCGCCGACGCGGACCCCTCGCGGAAGACCTGCGATGTACCGCGATGGCGGACGAGGAGGAAGAAGGATAGGATAGCCTAGACCCTTCTTCCCTTTCTCCTTTCTTTCTTTCTCTTTTTAACTTGCTGTCCTGCAACAACTTTTGTAAAGCACTTTCATGGAATAGACATGACATTTTTTAAACCTATTCAGCAATGTTTAACTTGTCTTCTTAGCCTTCCACCTTCATCGATCGCCAAGATTAACTCGAGTGCTCTTGCCTGGCTTAAGGCTTAGAAGGAAAAAGAAGGGAGTAAAACACCCCTTGTGTCCGGCGATTCTTTTCGTTGCTTTACTGATCCTGCAAACAACACGCACCCTTGTGGCCTCGCGGCGGTTCTGATGTAAGACGTGACAGGATGTAGGCTTTTGGTAGCGATGTTTAAATCGCCACTTCACGGGACACCCGAGTGTCATGACCGTCGAGCCGAGTTCAAACTAGCCCAATTGCCCAATCTCGCTCGCCGCACTTACAGAGTGGTCCCGCTTTGCCACTGGGCGCCACAGATCGAGCGGACTAGAGTGATCGCTCGAACACTTTGCCACGAAACACTGAGAACTGTAAAGGCATGAAGTAGCGCTAAAAAACAACGGAACGTAATACTTAATTTACGAACAACAGTCGTTTCCCACTAGTCGAAGCAAAGATGACATGATTCGACCGGCGAGGAACAAAACTCAAACTTACAACCGCTCAAGGGTAGAACTTGCGCAGTTCTCTATATTCGCGAGTTCGCGATTCCTCCTCCTCGGTGGCCAACTGGCCAACGACCGCCCGGTCGAGACCGAAACCACCTTAAAGGGGCCCTCCCACTGGGAGACAGTTTGTGCAACCCACCTGCGATCGAATCTTTCGCAAGACCAGTGTCGCCCAACGCCGATGTTCTCTTCGACCGGCGGCGTGGTACTTCTGAGGCTTTGTCGATACCGAAGCGGCGCAGGGCCGCCGCGATCCCGGCTTCTTCCAGGAGATTGACGTCGTCTTGGCGCATCTCTTCACGATCTTCTTCCTTGAACGCAGCAGCGCGGCGACCCAAATGTCAATGCGAAGGAGGATCGCCTCGCTCCGTAAACCGAGAAAGAATGGAGTCTCTCCGTAGTCTTGGCCGAGTGGTCCGAGTGACCACAAGATCGCCGGAGTTCTTCAACCCACCGTGAGCCACGCCGGGTGAAGTCGATCAAACGCCCGAGTCTTGAGGCCCTTCGACACGGTGCATTGGCTCGCTCAACTTGGCCGTTGCTTCTTGGATGGGCAACGGAGGCAAAGCAAACCTTCGTGCCCATTTCTTCGCAAAAAGTCCATAAAAGCGGCCTGGTGAACTGGGCGCCATTGTCGGTGATGATACGGTTGGCGACCCGGCGGCGAAGATCCTCGCATGAACTTAACAAATGGCGCGCAAGAATGGTTCTCACGGCTTCAGCTTCCACCCACTTGGTGAACTTGTCAATGGCGACGAACAGATGAGTGTAACCTCCTCGTGGCCCGCGAGAGCGGACTCAGGATATCCGGCCCCTGCATCGCGAAGGGCCATGAGAGCGGGATGGTTTGCAGAGCTTGGGCTGGTTGGTGGATTTGCTTGGCGTGGAATCGCACGCCTCGCATCTCCTCACCACCGCAAGCATCCTGGAGGGCGCTGGCCAATAGAACCCGTGGCGGAAAGCTTTTCCCACCAGGTTCATTGGAAAAATGGCTCCCGACACGCCTCCATGGATATCGAAAGCAAAATGCTTCCTCTTCCCGAGTGATGCACTTGGAAGAACTCCGTTTCCACCCCGTGATACAGTCCCCATCTACCAGGGTGTAGCGCTTGGCCTTTCGCGCTATCTTCTCGGTGGCGCATCATCGTCGGGGCATACTTGATCCCGCAGTAGGCCAGGATCGGGTCCATCCATGTGCCTTCCCGGTCAAGCACGGCGACCACAGTGATCGTCCGGTACTCGCAGCCAGCGTTTCCACCGTGCCACCTTTCCTCCACGCAGCGTGGTGGGCGACGCCACCATCGTCCCCACCGTAAACGGGGTTGCGATAGGCGGCGTCACCTTCCCATCCGAGGTGAGGGCTGAAGCAAAGATCACCATCCTCCCCACCAGAGACGGTGAGATGGACGATCGCGAAGCCTTTCTTCAAAGACTCCGGCCGAACAGGGGCTCTTGTCGAGGCGAAATGAGAGAGCTCGTCAGCTAAATAATTGTCGCCGGGTATGTGTGTATACCCTAGCCCTTCAAGTGTCTCTCCATCTTTCTAACCTCCGCTGAGTAAGCCGCCATGACGGGATCAGAGCGGTGAAGTCCTTCCTTGCCTGGTTGATGACCAGCAAAGAATCGCCCTTAATCAGAGGGCGCCAGATGCCGATGGTCGCGGCAGCTGAGCCCACCAAAGAATCCTTCGTATTCCGCAACATTGTTGGTAGCTTTAAAGTCCAGAACGACTATATATTTGAGGGGGTCCCCGGTCGGGGAGACCAGGAGGAACCCAGCCCCCGCGCCTTCGAGCCTGAAGGATCCATCGAAGAGGAGCGTCCAAGGCGTGGGCACGGGGACTTCCTTATCTTCCCATCTGCCGAGTCCATTCAACAATGAAGTCCGCGATCTTTGACTCTTGATAGCGGTCATGGGGGCAAATTTGAAGCCAAATTCCCACTCGACAGACCACTTAGCGTCGACCTTGACTTCACGATTGTGAAGGATCTCCGCAGAGGATACGAGGAGACCACGTGATCTCCCTTCCTTGGAAATAATGTCGCAGCTTTCTTGATGCCACCAAAGACAAAGATACACCATTTTACGGGCCTGGGATACCTAGTTTCAGCATCATGCAAAGACCTTGCTCACATAATAGACCGGCCACAGACGCCTCTCGCTCTGCTACTAGTCTTTGCACTCACCGCCGAGGGGCTTGCCGCTACATAAAGGAGAAGCGGCTCACCAGGCTCGGGGCGACTCAGCACAGGAGGCGAGGAGAGATACTTCTTCAGATCTTCAAATGCCTGCTGGGCTTAGGGTCCACTCGAAGGAATTAGTCTTCTTCATCGGCTTGAACAATGGGAGACTTTTCTCCCAGTAGGGCTATGAACCTACGAGGAGGCCAGCGACCAGCTAAGCAATCAAGCCGCTTGAGCCGGACAGGTGGCTTCATTCGCTCAATTGCTTCAATCTTGTGCGGATTGGCTTCGATCCCGCGGTGGAGACCAGGAAGCCAAGCAACTTCCAGATGACACCCGAACACGCACTTCTCAGATTCACTTTAAGCGGTAGTGCAGGAGATGGGAGAAAGTTTCCTCCAGATCTTCAACCAACCCATCGTGGCCTTAGCTTTTATCACCAAGTCATCAACATATACCTCCAGGTTCTTCCCAATTTGTGACTTGAATACAATATGCATGGCTCGCTGGTAGGTAGATCCGGCATTCTTCAACCCAAAGGGCATTCGAACATAACAGTACACACCAAAAGAGGTCACAAAGGCCGTCTTTTCTTCGCCTTCCTCGCGCCATTCTAATCGATGATATCACGAGTAGGCGTCTAGGAAACATAGAGCTTCACATCCCGCCGTAGAATCGACAACGAGGTCAATCCTTGGCAGAGGGTAAGGGTCCTTAGGGCAGGCTTTATTGAGGCTCGGTAAAGTCTATACACATTCGCCACTTCCCATTGGACTTCTTCACGAGTACGGGGTTAGCCAGCCACTCAGGGTAGGCGGCTTCCCGCACAACTCCGGCTTGCAATAGCTTCTCCACTTCTTCCCGAATGGCTTCTTGTCGCTCTGGCGCCTGCCTCCGGATCTTCTGTCGGACTGGGTGCGCTCCAGGTAGCGTTGCCAATCGGTGCTCGATCACCTCCCTAGGAACCGGTCATTTCGAGATGGTTCCCAGCGAACACATCTAGATTAGACCGGAGGAAGGTGACGAGCGTCTTCCTATTTGGCGCCGAGATCGCGCCAATTCTCACTGACCTTGCCGAGCCTTCCTCACCCACGGGACCACCTTCACCTTACCCAAGGGATGGGTGAAGCGCGGCCTTGGCCGGGGAGCGCCGAGGGGTCTTTCAGGCCACGCGCCGAACAAAGCGGCTCCAAATAAGTCTTGCACTTGCTTATCGAGGCGCAAGGCTTCGAGCTTGTCCACCTTTACCACAATTGGGCCCTACGGCCCAGGGATCTTCATCGGCAAATAAGCATGATGCGAATCGCCATGAATTTGACTAGCGGCGGCCAAGCGAGGCGTTGTAAGGGAGGTCAAGTCGGCGACCTCGGTTAATGAGCTCCGTCCGGAAGTTTTCGCGCTTCCGAACGTGGCGGGCAGTGGACTTGTCCTGCAGGCATTAGGCCCATCCCGGGCAATTCCATAAAAGCGGTCGGCGCAGCTTCTTCATAAGGTATTTGGAGTGCTTGATACGCCCGATCGACAAAGGAGTTGATGGCACTTCCTCCATCAACTAGTACTCGCCAAGCTTCGCATTCTCGACCGTAGGGGCGACCACGATCGGGAGATGGTTTGGGCCTGAAGTGTTCGGCCGGGTGGTCGGCCCGACCGAAAGTGATCGATTGATCCGACCACTTCAGCCGACTCGATCCGGGCTCTGGCATGGTGGCACACACTGTCTCGGCTCGCTTATGCTGCGAGTTGGAAGAGTAGGTGGCGAACCCCATGAATGTATGCCACCGTGTGCTCGGCTTGTTGGAAAGCGGTGGGGTGCCATCTTCGTCGTCATCATCTTCGCGATCCTTTTCGCGGCGCTTCTTGAGCCGCTTTTCCACCAACTTGGACACAACCTGGCAATCTTCCAAGTCGTGCCCATTTGTGCGGTGGATGGGCAAGATGGCTTGCCCTATCGTCTTCACGGCGGGGAGAACGGCGGTCCCTGCGATTGTCTCGCTGGTCGGCGATCTCTCCTTCGCTCTCGATCGTCGCGCCACGAGGCTTGGCTTCGGATCGGCCACCAAAACCTCTCGGCGACGGCCTCCTTGCGCTTCTTCTTTTTACGGTCGAGAGGACTTCGACGCGCTCGGCCGTCGGGGTTTGAGGCCTCGCCGCACCTTCCAGAGCCTCACGCCGGGCACACTTGTGAGCCAGGGAGAAAAGCTCGGAAGTGGTAGCGATAGTGCGGGTAGCCATCTTCTCCCGCATCTTCTGATCCCTAACCCCCCTCCGGAACGCAATAATAACCGACTGCTCAGAGATCCGGGGGATCGTGTTGCGGCAATGGCTAAACCGCCGAATAAACCCCCTCAGGGGTTCCCCCTCCCTCTGCTCCAAAGCGTGGAGGTCGTCCTCCACACCCGGTTGGGCGTAGGAGCCCTGAAAGTTGGCGACAAAAATGTCGCACAGTTCCTCCCACGAGTGTACCGAACCCCGAGGAAGGTTCGGCCAGGCCGAAGCGGGCGAACTGTCAGCGACATCGGGAAGTAGTTGGCCATAACTCTATCTGACCCCCCGGCAGCACGCACCACCGTCGTATAAATCTGCAGGAATTCTTCAGGGTTGGTGGTGCCGTCATACTTCTCGATGGCGCGGGGACGAAATCTTTACAGCCACGCCGATTGGCGTGACGGAGAAACGCCTGGCACCCAACATTATATGGGGAGTAGTGTCGCCCACTGACCACGACCCTGAGATGGGGTCGAGGAGTGCGAGTCTACACTCTCCCCATAGTCGGAAGAAGCCCCTTCTCGGCCGGCAGCGAGGGTTCGGCGCGTTGTTGCGGATGACGCCTCAGAAGAACTTGACGCAGATCGTCTCTCGCTGGAGCCGCCTCATTGAGGCGTGCCCTTAGATCCCAGCGGTTCTCCTCCGGCATGGGAGTACCGCGGGAAGATGCGAAGCTTGTGCACGTCCCCTGCTGCAGAGGGGCTGCGGCGATACTCCTTCCCTTTATCCCGGCCTGCGGCGGAGAGGTCGCCAAAGAGCGGCGGAAGCTTGTGCATCCACCATACGAACTCCTTGGCGGAGGACGCGGAAGCCTCGGCTGAATTGCCACAAAGAACTGCTTCTGGCCGAGTCCACTAGACGGGCAATGTCCTGGAGCCAAGGGTGGGCTGGGTGTCGCCCGTCAGTTGGACCGGAGGATGATCCAGAGCAACCGGGCGCATGAAGGCTTTGCATTGGGGTATCTTCCCCAACAAAAGCGCCATTGGGCCGGTGAACTCCGGGCTTGATGCGGCTCGCGCCCTCCCGCCATGAAGGACTCGGTGACCCGACTCCCTACGGGAGCCGAGATCGACTTAGCGCCGCTTTCCTCGGGGAGGCGCTCTGGCTGGCGATGAGATTCCGCCATACCGGATGATCTTGATTCTTGCAAACTCCTCAAAAGGAATGGAAGAAAGGAACGATCTAACCACTAAGCCCCTACGGGCGCGCCACCGCTTGGCCATTAACCAACAGCACCCTAAGACTGGGTGCTTGAGAGATTCGGATCGGGGCTTTTGTGGCAACCGCTCCAAAGACAGGAAGAACGGGATGCTGGAAGCAAGCAAGAAGACAGTCGAGTTTACCCAGGTTCGGGCCCTCCACAGGAGTAATAACCCTAGTCCTACTTGGTGGTTTCCTCTGAGTTCAAGGTTCTTACAAGGCTGGGGAAGAAGACCCTCTGAGGTTCTGCCAACCAAGAATCAACAACCTTCTCCCATGCATCCTAGCTCCCTTTTATACTCTGGCCGGGCCGAGGCGCATGGGGCTTACAAGCTTGCGTAAAGCGGCGTCGACACGTTACTACAAGACATTTAATGCACCCGTCATATTCTCTTACATCACATTTAATGTCTCCCTAGTGACTTAGACTTCGCTTTGGGCCCCGCTGTCTGTCACCCCCGCATGATCCGCCAGAGAGAGGGGATGTCGATTCGGCGCCACCCATCATTAATGCGCGCCTAGGAAGACGCGCCGCCATACCACACCTTCATACTCGCAATTAATGCACGCGTCTCGCATTAAATACCCTTGACCCTTCGCCTCAGAGCACGATTACGGGGTTGATTCTTGGGAACTACGCCCAGGAGCGGCGAATGCCACTCGCCCTCTTGGCGAGCACCTTTGCCGGTCGCCAGGAGTGGCTCGAACGCCACTCGCTTCTGGCGAGCACCTTCGCTGGTCTCCCGAGGAGTGGCTCGACGCCACCGCCCTCTGGCGAGCACCTTGGTCGGTCGCCGAGGAGTGGCTCGAACGCCACTGCCCTCCGGCGAGCACCTTCATTGGTCTCCTCAGGAGTGGCTCAACGCCACCGCCTCTGGCGAGCACCTTGGCTGTCGCCTCGAGGAGTGGCCTGAACGCCACTCGCCTCCGGCGAGCACCTTCGCCGCCGCCCAGGAGTGGCTCAACGCCACCTCGCCCCTGGCGAGCACCTTGGCTGTCGCCTCGAGGAGTGGCTCAACGCCATCTCGTCCTCTTGGCGTGATGATTAATGGTGCGTGGATACCCCAGCGCTTAATACGCTGACATTTTTAATGAGACATATGCATTACGTGGTATTCACCAAATAGGAAGTGTTGTGAAATGGATAGTCCCTGTTCCTATCCATTGATGGGCGAATCCAAATTTATCTTCAGGAGTTTTTCTACTATATATTGAGCATTGTCTTGTACAGAAAAATCAATCTAATAAAGAGAGAAAAATCCTATATTTTGTGTATGCTTCTATTTGCGTTTCTACTTTTATTCGTGTGTTCATATGGATGTACTGTTAATTGGCACAGGTGAACGACTACGTTTCACAACAGAACAAACATGGTGTTGTTGCGCAATTAGTTGACTTGAGAGATGCTTTTTGCCATCATGGCAGTGCTAGATGATGTCAGTGGCTAGCAGGGCAAAACTGCCCATAAAAACCACCATCAAGGGGTGATTTGTATCTGTATTTAAAGTCAAGTGTGTTATTTAGACGGACTAGTATATTGCCCATGCTAACGCTACGGCGATATTTGGTAATACAATTCAAATAAGCAAAAGGTGTTATATGTTTTGGTAATGAAGTGTAGTAAGATGTGCACAAAAGAAAGATACAGAGAGTTTGATTTATCAGAACATACTAAGTCCTCGATTCTCTAGGCCACGAGCTTTGAGCCCTAAGTCCGCATGTCTTCTGCTATGATTAGGACCTCCAGGCATACGTGATCGGTGGTCGTAACCAAGGCACTTTTCATTCTCTTTTTTGACACCGTGTTCTTCCATAGCTTCCTTTGGCTTGGCATTTAGTGGAACTATCTTGTTGCCGTCTGTTTCAGGAAATTTCACTGAATCCTTTACAAGCAATCCTGAAAACAAAATTCATGATGGCATGTTAAGGACATACATATGTTGCTTTATTTGGAAAAAAAGCAAATCATGGTTCAAGCAGTAGATTCATTTGCACAAGCTATATAAACATACATGTTTAGTTTCTGGTGCAGCCCATAACTTGATTTCCAATGCCTTGGTATCAAAACCAACTGATAATTCTTCAGCAATACTTTGCATGGCTTTCAATTTTTCCTCATTAGTAAACAACTTATTGTCAAGTTTCAGAACAAACTGCAGGTTGACGATCATTAATCAGATTAAGTAAAACACCACGAAGCAAGTCAATGACAACAAATCTTTGGCATCTTGCACACCTCAAAGCTAACAAAAGGCTCCAGAAAATTCCCGTATCTCTCTGTGAATATGTGACTAAGGTCACACAGTTCAGGCAAATCTGGAAAGTGGGCGGCAGCAAAAATTAGAGTCGGCACAGCTTCACTGGCTTCCTGGGGGCAATCCCTATTGATGGAAAAATAACATAAATATCCTGATCAATTGTAACATGGAGATAATTGAAATTCCTTTCAGTTTGCACTCCTAAGGTACTAATAATGGTTAACATGGTAAATTAATTAACTAAAGTTCCAAACAAAAAAAAATATTTTGGTAACACCAAACTAAACCATCAAAAAGATCATATGGATATATATATTATGAATGCTACAGTCCAAATTTGATTCCTTAACAAATACAACAGAGTGGGTCCCACTAAAGACTTGGGGTGCATAACTCTCTTGAGCCATTAACAATTAATTAACAAACTTGTGATTTGTAGGTCGATTGCTTCACTGCCACAATGATTGCTTATCGTTAACAGCAGAAACATGGAAGCAAAACAAAACGTTAGCTGAATCGATCGGAGTTACCTCTGTTTCTGCAGGCTGCTGAGTTGCTTCCCAATGTACTCACAGAAGTGCTCAATCATATCATAGCAAGAAGCATGGTTCATCTCAATTATCAGCCCATCCATCTGCATTCCAGAGTGGGTCTTCAGCGCGGCGCAGGTGGCGGCGGATAATTGTATTGCTGAATGTTTGGGTTATCCAACATTTCAATTTTCTCCACTAAAAAACATTTTGACTTCCTAAAAGTCAGCGAATGCTTCCAACAAGATGTTGTTGTCTCATATTAAAGAATAGACAAAAAAAATTCAATTGATACACCTCCCTGTATTAACTCATACACCTGTGTATTGAAAGTTAATCAAAATGGCAGGATCCTAGCCCATAGAAAACAAAATGCAAACAAGGTAAAGCACCAAAGAAATACATGATGTGGTCAGAGCTTACATGAGCCATATCACAAGCGATCACCAAAGGGTTGTATGGTAAGTTATAGGGTAAGTTCTATAGGATGATGATCAAACCTGCGATGTTGTATGGAGCAGAATGTTGGGCGACAAAAAGACGACATGTACAGAACATGAGCGTAACAGAGATACGGATGTTGTGGTGGAACTGTGGTCATATAAGGCGAGATCAGATCCGCAATGATGATATACGTGATAAGTTGGGGTAGCACCAATTGAAAAATAAACTTGTCCAAAATTGTCTTCAATGGTTTGGACACTTGCAACAGAGGACTCCTGAGGATTGGTGCGAAGTGGAATTTTAAGTCCCGTCGAAAAAAATAAGAAATGGCATAGATCGACCAGGACTGATATGAGAAGAAGCAATTAAAAGACTTGAGGGATTGGAATGTTTCCAAAGATTTGGCATTGGATAGGAATGCATAGAACTTAGCCATCCACGTACCAGAACCATGACTTAAGATCGAAGATTTAGGTATTTTATTGACTTTGATTGGATTTCTTTCCTAGCCTACCCCAACTTGTTAGGGACAAAATGCTTGGTTGTTATTGTATAATAATACAAAAAATGTATAACATCCCACATCAAAAAGCTTGGGCTCATTTTTGAAGTAGTCAAATGCATCCTGACCACTGAAAAAGATAAACCACATGAGTGAAAGTACAAAACATACAAAAATGGACCTCTAGTTCCCATGGGTTCCACTTCAAAGAGTAAAGGCACATTAAGTAATCCAAGTCAGAACAGCATGCTTTGTTGATGAGAAGGGCAGAAGGCATTCCCTTTTTTCAGGCATACCAGTTGATATGAGGGGTAAATTAACAGTACCAGGTCAAACAAAGCATGAAGACGATTGCCGATATTAAGGTCAACAATTGTTGTATTCAACTTTTATCCCTTATCATGATCAATACTTAGCAATATTTGAACAAAATCAGAGCAAATGTCGTAATATGTGATATTTCAAAATATGAAATAGAAGCACCGCCATGTTCTTAATTATTGGCGCAAAACTATCCTATGCAATGAGAGGAAGTAAAGAGTTCAAGCCTACCAACACATCAAATTAACCAAAAAGAAGTGTTCTCTGGAAAGAATTGGAACCTGTAAATGTACAGCTTCTCGTTTAACATTCTGAAATGACCTCCAGATAACCTTGCACGCATCTAGAAATGGATGTTACCAGACAACAGATAAACAAATTATTCACAAAAAAAGGTGATAGAATGGAATAGAAGGTGAACCCAGTAACACTCATGTAGATGCCAATCATGTTCTACAACTCCTGCCATCCAAACTTCAGATAAATTGCAGGATTTGTTAGGGAGCACAAAATTTAAACCCAACTTGCGCTTTATGCAAAAAAAAAAGAAGCCATATATTTATACTCAGCTATGCATAGAAGCATATGGGGACTCCCTGGTTTACTCATGCTCTACTTCTACATACATCTAAGAACATAGTAGCCCGTGAGTTGACATCACCAACACAAATCAAACACCTGCTCATCCTACGCTTGAGTACATAATCACCATGTTAAACACATGCCCTACTCAAATGCTTCTGGCCATTGTTGAATTTTCCGCCCAATACAGTTCAACAGTTTGAAGTCTGCAAGAAGCCTCTACTGCTGAATACTCCTCCTAGTCCTACTCCACCCATACATGTCTAGCAATCTCTACTCCGTCAACGCAATGACCTTTTCGAGGAGGGTCGTAGGCTTTGCCCCCTTGGACGTGGCGGCGACCTCACCGCCCTTGCGCCGCCGCTTCGCTAGAGGGGAGCGCGCGGCCGCTGGAGGGGCGGGCGGAGCCGCCGCCTGCGACGAAGACTTCCGGCCGCCTCCTCGCCGACGCCGCTTGCGGCCGGCTGCAGCCGAGTCTTGCAGGGGTTCCATCGAGAAGATAGCGGCAGCGAGCGCTTCTGGCCCGTGCTATATCGGCGGGTCTTCAGCACGACGCAGGTGGTGGCGGGTGTCCGACGCGGCAGCCACGGGTGCTTGCCGGCGACGAAAGCGGCTTCGGCGCGGCGCAGGTGCCGGGCGATTGGGGGCTTGGGGGCTTAGGCGCGATTAAGGGCGGCGCACACGGGCTCGCGATTGGGGGGCCACACGGGCGATTGGGGGACTCACGGGCGGGCGATTGGGATGAACCGGGTGATTTGATCGATCAGTTTTGATGAAGTGATATGATAAAACATCTTAGTGTTTGATTATGAGGAAATCGGATTTCTGGGTGCACGTGTTGGGGTGAAGAAAGAAAATGTATCCTCTGTGGGGGCAGAATAGTGTGTGCATGTAGAAAAGAATTAACTGGTGAATTATAAAAGGGTAAAGATTTGTAGCTGACGATGTACATTAGAATTTCAAGATAATTTTTGTTTTTAAAAAAGGGACTTTCAAGATAGTTTTGGTGTTAGAATGGACTTCCTTCGAAAAAAAAAAAAACTCTTCTGGTAATGGGCCGAGCCTCGGTTAGACCCAGCCCAGCCCACGGGCCACTGCACCCTTTTCTTCCTCCCGGCTCGGGTTTCCCCTCCTCCCCTTCGTGCCGCACAACAGTACAACACTACCATCTCTCTCTCTCTCTCTCTCTCTCTCTCTCTCTCTTCGCCAGCGCCGCCGAACCCGAACCCTCTCTTCGCCTGCCCGCGCCTCCTTCCACCGGAGCACGCCCGCGCACACGCCACCTGGAAGGAGCTCTCCTCTCGTAGCCGTCGGCGTCCCCCTCCTCCTCCTCCCCTCTACTGGAATGGCGATCCACCCCGAGTTTGCTCTTGGTAAGCCCTAGTTTCTTCCTTCGCTGCGAGCAACCAAATCCAAACCTTTTTTCCTGGGATTTAGCTGCGGATTTGTTTGCTGCTGTTGTGGAGTGGTAATCCAATCCAATCTAATCCATCCACGGCTCGATCCGTAGTTGCGCGCAAAGATCAGATCGATCTCGCCGAGGTGCCGTACTGTGCCCCCACAGGCCATAGTGGTACGGGTGCATCTACCCATGTGTTCAAGTGCATGTATTGTTTTAGGTTGTCTATTACCCTAAGCTAGTACTGCTGATAGCAGTTTATTCTACAGAAATGTTGGGATTTTGCTGTACGGGTGCTGGAGATGATAGTGCCAAATGCATGTGCCAGTGGCCATTAATTTTAGCCTTCTTTCAATATGTACCGCGATATTTGGACGGAAAGAAGATGCTATGGTGGTTGTCTCAAAAGAAGGAACCTGTAGCAGGGCATAATGCTAGTACGGAATAGCTTGTTGAGACTTGAGAGTTGCACGAAATGGGGATGCTTCTTTTGCCATTACCTCATCAAACAATCTTATAATTCACTGCCTTGCATGCATTATATAGTTGTTTGGTTGTGTGGATAATCTTAGTATCAAAGAAGAAAATTCTTAGGATAAGAATATGGTATAACAGCTGCCCATTCTTGCACCAATCTTAGGCCCTGTTTGGGGGGGCTCCGCTTCAGCTGTGCTTCAGTTTTGGGCCTAAAGCCCCCCAAACAGCCCAGCTGCAAAATTGATGTATAGCTAAGCCACAGCTGAAGCACCCCTAAAAGCCACAGCTGGTAGGGAGGTGCTTTTCAGCTGTGACTTCGCTCGACCACCTCCCCGCTCACTCCGCCTTCCTCCTTATCCCATCGTATCCCTGCCCAGTCGCCTCCTCAACTCCCTCTGGCTCGGGCACCACCTCCCCGACTCCCTCCTCACTTGGGCCCACTCAGTTACCCTCCAAAAGCTACAACTGCAGCAGCCAGTTTGCCAAACAACATATCAAGAAAAGCCACAGCTGCCAGCTACAGCGGCTTTACAGTTCAACAAACCAAAAGCAGCTTTTTAGCCCAGCCGCAGCCTCCCCAAACAGGCCCTTAGTGGGTACTGATCAATGTTTTGTACTGGAGAAGCAATGCTTTTTGCTAGGCCCATCAACGTGTGAATAACATGCTGCAGAGCATTTTGGAATAGCTTGCGTGACAAACATGGACGGCAATTGTCGGGACCCGAATTTGCAAATCCGGACCCTCTGTGTATTCAGCACTAGTCCAGGATCACGCTAGTGCACACAGTCTCAACATTGGTAAATATCACAATCATACCACTCGATAATAATAAAGTACTTTAATTAGATAATCAAACTGGTTGCTTGACCTTAAGGTCGAGTTACAAATATACGCCTCGCAGGGCGAAACTTATTTAAAGAGAAATAATAGTAGCGGAAAAATAAGATAACATCGTGGCGCTATCCAGTATACCACAGGCAACTGACTGACCTCGCTCCCTAGTTAGACGGTTCCTCTTGGAGCTCCTCCTCCAAAGTTAGTGTAGACTCTTCCTCAACTGGTGTTGTATTGTGGCAAGGGTGAGTACTTGGTACTCAGCAAGTCATGCACAGAATGCAGCTAATATACTACATGCATGGCTTAATACAAAGGAATAGCTCAAGGTATATTTACAGTAAACAACATTTGACAAGTATCATAAGTAGATTCGAAAGCGATAAAAACAGGTATAATATCAATAACTTTTCCAGGAGTTAAATAAACATCTTTCCCATTCCTAGTCCACATTTCCATCAACATCATCAATTAACCAAACCAAACCTTCCAAGTCCAAGTTGTTTTCACTAACGAATAGATTTCTCACTCTGCATAGGTTATGCACTTTACCCACAAGATACAGCCAAACACCACAAAGGCGAGTGATCGTAACAAAGCCTTTCGAAAACGGCTAACTACGCAAGTGAACCTTTCCGATTTTTGCCCTACACCATCCTTTCCCTTAACAAAGGCGAAGTATGGGACCGACATACCGTTGGACGGGTACTATGCCATTGCATCGGTACGCTCCCCCTTCAAGCTACACAAAGGGTGTAGTTGACACCCGAGGTATCACATGCAAGTTATTAGTAACTTACTCAACTAGGACCGTCCCATTCCGGTCATGTGGTTGCACGATTAACTCAGTTCAAAGGCTTGCAAGGTTAAGTCCTTATGCTGACCAGGGCAAGACTACCCGAAGAACCAAACCATCGCTCCCGGTGCCACAACTGGCCCACCCGATCATTCTTGCCACATGCCCCGGTCGAAAACTATTTATCAAACCCCTAGTTGATTACCATGCACCACGTGCCATCAACAATCACAACACATGATACCTTTCCAAATCAGGTTCAATATATCATTAAGTCAATATTAACATTTGATTGTCCCAAAATCATGTCGTAAGCACGTAGCAGGTCTAAGCAACATACTACAACGATCTAAATACCCATGTCGGCAATTTAATAATGTCCAACTATTTAATCCTCAACTAGGGTGACAAAGGGGTCATGGCATACAGTTATTTATGTCAAGGTGGCATATAGCAACTAGGCTTTTAACTAATTTCCCAAATGAATTAATGCATTTTATAATTGAACCAGCATGCAATAATTTAAATCAAATTAATTTCAAAATGGGATCAACATGGTCAAAGCACAACTTGCCTTCAAAAAGTACTTGCTCTTGGTCCTGAGCTGGCTCCTGGGTCAACACTTCACCTTCGAATAATTCCGGCACCTCAACGTCTACTCGTAACGCGTGCAAATAGCAATAAATGAATAAAACAGTAGACAAAAAGTGTCTAAACATCCAAATGAAGTCCATAAACAGAGAGAGCATAATTTTATGAATTTTTAGGAATTTGAATCGGCGAAATCGGAGTTAAAACGCAAAAGTTATAAGCGTTTAAAGTTTAAATAATCAATTAAATAATATTACAGAGAAAAACTTTGGTCTAAAAATTAAATAAAATTTACCACTAGGTAGATCTCAATTTTATACAAATTTAGAAATTTGAATCACTCAAATCGGAGTTGAAACGCAAAAGTTATAAGCGTTTGAAGTTTGAATCTAAATTTGAAATCAATAAACCGAATTAAATAAATAATTCCTTTTTCGAAAAATGATTTATTGCGCCAGGACACGTGTCAAAGACCTCATTGGTCCACGTGGACTCGACGTCAAGATCGGCCGACTTCCCGATGACGCCAAGATGGCGTCACCATGACACGTGGCGCCTCTCGAGTGGCCACGCTTGGCCACGCCAAGATGGAACCGGCCCACGCGGCACGGCCCATCGATGCCGAAGCCATCGACAAAGTGCCCGCCTGCCACGGCTTGGGCTCACACCTGAGCGGCGTGCCTGACACATGGGCCCTCTGACACGCGGGACCCGCTTGTCAGAGACACATCCTACGCGCCGGCGCTGACCGCGACGGTCGGCCTCCCGGCCACGTGGCGCGACGGTCCAGATTCGATCTGGTTTCACGCGTTTGGGGTGAACGCGGTTAATCCGGACCGTTGGATCTCGATTGGACGGTCGAGATCCAATATAACGCGTACAAAGCGGCTAACGCTAACCGCATTTATCTAGATCTAACTACCGAGATTGGATCTGGGTTCGTGACGTGAATCTTACCCGCGGATGACGTGGCGAAATCTGGGCCCTTGGATGGAGATCCGACTACCGAGGGAGCTTGGGGTCCGGTGATGACGCTGGCTGGCCGCGTGGTCGGAGCCGAGGACGATGACCACGCTAACGCTGGGCCATGGCTTTCCAAATGAGGCGAGTGGTATTCACGACGCTGCCTCGACCTCCTGCCCGGATCTGGGCTCAACGGCGGCGGGGATGGCGACGGCGGCGGAGATCGATTTAAAACCGCGACGGAACCCTACCTCAACTACGGCGAGCTCGCGGCAACGGCGGCGGCCATGGCGACGTTGTTCAGGGCTACTGGCGCAAGACGGAGAGGCGGTCCCGACACGGTGGCGGCGCTTTAAATAGCTCCTCGACGTCCGTGGAACGCGGAAAACAAGGTCCCACGACGCGCGGCGAGTCCGGCAAATGACACGAGAGGCGACGTGGCTCAACGTGAGCCGTTGGATCAAGATCCAACGGCCACACTGCTCGTTCTGGAGCGGTTTCGGCCGATCACGTGGCTCGGTCGGACTCGAACTCGAGTCCGACTTCACTTCGGTGAATTGAACAGTAAAACCCGTTCGGCATTTTCCAGCGATTAAATATTCAATTTAATTCCCAGAAATTCATTTAATCCATTAAAAATAGCAAAACACTCAGAAAAATTCCAGAAAATATTTTGGACTCAAATAAAATATTTCCAACAAAATTTCATTTGCAAAATTAAATTCTTTAATTATTTAAAAAGGGAATAAATTCAAATAAATTCCAAATAAATCCAAATAAATTCCAGAAAATTCCAAAAATTCACCAAAGTGCCAAATCTTAATTAAATTCATGAAAAGCAAAAATTGGGGTGTTACAGCAATGGAATTGATTCGCAAAGCGCGCCTTGTGCCAAATTTAGCAAAACACTAGGATTTGACTCCGGTGGATCTAGGTTAGTTGCTTGGCTGAGTTTCATCATAGAGATCCACAGGGTTAGTGGCCGTGGGTCCACGGTGTACAAGAAACAAGTAGTTAGGGTGTGCTCACCTCTTATTCGAACAAAAAAAGTGTGTGGTACACGCACCTATACTAGTTTTTCACTAGAAAATGCATACCTGACCCCCCCCTCCCGCAACCCCACATGCGCGCACGCACACACTGTGAATGGCCACTTGCTGGCCACCCACCCCCTGCCAGCCTGCACCTATATGTGGTCATCCTCAAGTTTTTCTTGTTTGACAAACCGGTTTTTATCCAATAATTCATGGTTGCCATAATCTTATTTGTCAGTTACCAACTATTATTCCCAGCAGGCCAATACTTTTAAAGCAACCAATTACTACTAAGATTTTTTTACTTTTGATTGTCTACTTGCAAAACGATCTTCAGCCTTCATGTTACTATCTATTGTTATGTGTAAAATTTGCTATTTTTTCAACTAGTTGCTATAAACATGGGAAGTTATTTTCTAATCTTAGTCCCGTGCTTCCACAAAATTTAAACACCAAATATTTATTAAACTGATTAGTCATGTTATATTCACATGGAGTTGTCTCAGCTCACAGCCGTGTATAGCCTAAGAAACTTTTGGAAATTTGTAGTGTAAAAACTTTCTACAGCACCTGTTACTGTCTGAGTCACGAAAGAATGTTGTTTTTCTCACTTTATATGTTCTCTAATACACAACATTGACAGTATTTTTGCTGTTATAAATTAGGTAAAACATATAAAACTACAATATTATGACACAATTTTTTTTATGATGAATATAGTTTTGCTATTTTCCCACTCACAATCTTGATACCAAATATATCAATGATTCAAGTTCAAAAAGTTTACTGGTGGCACATATACAAAAGCAACATTCAATTTAGACTGGAGAGGCTAATTACTTAGTTACATGGTCACCTGAACAACATTTTACTTTGGGTCTGCCCCTAATTGCTTGTATAAGTTCCAACATCTGTGCTACTCTTGGTCCTTCTTGTAACTTTCTTTGGCAACCATGTCTTGCAGATGTTTTTACCTCATTACTAGATGTTTTTTAACTTTCAGTATTGTGATTTTGAATTGGTACTTAATTATTCTTCGTAGTATATAAAATTCTCTTTTTTTCTTGTCTGAATTATGCTATTGATGTTGCATATCTCTTGTGTCGTACTCAGTGAGCTAGAAATCTGTGATGACAGTCAAGCTTTAGTATTTTTTCTCAATCTTCTGGTAATGCTTCTTGTTTGGTAACACAGAATATTCCAAAAATGTTGAATTGAACAATCATATCTTTAAGTTCTTGCTCAATTGTATACTGAAGATACTCATGTATTTCTTTTTTCCTTTCCAGCTTTCTCTAAAGTGTGACCTGTAAACTAGTGTAGACTGCAGAGCAAGACATAAAGGAAACACAGCCATAAATCTCGATTTGCCAAAAGATCAGTTAGTGGTTTAGAATGGCTGGAAATCAGCAAACGGCATCAGTTCCATTAAATGATGCAGCAGTTGTTGACGCCAAACCCTTGCGCACATTGACTCCCATGTTCCCTGCGCCGCTCGGGCTGCACACTTTCACCCCTCAAAACTCATCTTCGTTTGTTTGTGTCACCCCTTTTGGACCATCTGCTGGAGGCGCCGGACTGGGGATGCCTGCTAGTGTTCCACCAATGTTTGCAGCACGGGCTGCTCCTGCAGATCCCAATCAGAGGCAGTCGTATGTGGTTCATATGAATGGAGCCGCTCATGCTAACGGTACTGCAAACAACACAATGGCCACCCCTGCCATGCAGACTCCTGCAGCAGCTGCAACACAGGAATCTGGTAAGAAGAAGAGGGGAAGGCCCAAGCGGGTGCAAGTTACTACTGTTCCTTCAGTTCCTCCAGCTCCTCCAAAAAGTAACAATGTTGCTTTCCGGACACCTCCTTCAGCTACCACATTTGAATCTGGTAAGAGGAAGAGGGGACGACCGAAGCGTGTGCAAGATATTTCTGTCCTTCCAACTCCGTCATCTCGTCAAGCAGGTAGTACACCTGTTTTCCAGACACCTCCTTCATCCACTGTACATGAATCTGTTACGAGGAAAAGGGGACGACCCAGGCTTGTGCAGGATAGTTCAGATACCTCAGCTCCTCCAATTCATTCAAAAGATGGTGAGACTATTTTGCAGACACCTTCTGAAGCCACCTTACCGGAAGACGGTAAGAAGAAGAGGGGACGGCCGAAGAGTGTTCCCAGTGGTTTAGCAACTCCTTCAAGTCATTCAGGTCTTTCAATAGATGATGACACAGGTGACACAATAGTAAAATGTGGATGGCCGAAGAACGTTGCCACCAACCTGCTGCACCTGCCATCTTTGTCTTCAGATGATCCTAGGGAGTCTGTAGATAATGTACTTATGATGTTTGATGCACTGCGGCGGAGACTCATGCAGCTGGATGAGGTGAAACAAGCAGCAAAACATCAGCATAACTTGAAGGCTGGGAGTATCATGATGAGTGCTGATCTTCGTGTCAACAAGAACAAGAGGATTGGAGAAGTTCCAGGTGTCGAGGTTGGTGACATGTTCTACTTCAGAATCGAGATGTGCCTGGTAGGGCTGAATAGCCAGAGCATGGCAGGAATTGATTACATGTCTGCTAAATTTGGTGATGAGGAGGACCCTGTGGCTATTAGTATTGTGTCAGCTGGTGTGTATGAGAACATGGAAGATGATCCGGATGTTTTGGTTTACACTGGACAAGGCATGTCTGGTAAGGATGACCAAAAGCTTGAGAGAGGTAATCTTGCACTGGAGAGGAGTTTGCATAGAGGTAATCCAATTAGAGTCATTCGAAGTGTAAGAGATTTGAATTGTCCAACTGGTAAGATATACATATATGATGGCCTTTACAAGATTAGAGAAGCCTGGGTGGAGAAGGGGAAATCTGGTTTCAATGTATTCAAACACAAGTTGCTCAGGGAACCTGGCCAACCTGATAGCATCGCCGTGTGGAAGAAGACGGAAAAATGGAGGCAATATCCATCCTCTAGAGACCATGTTATATTACGTGACATATCATGTGGTGTGGAAAGCAAGCCTGTTTGCCTTGTGAATGAGGTTGACGATGAGAAAGGCCCTAGCCACTTCACCTATACAACTAAAATGAACTACGGGAATTATCTGAGCTCAATGAGAAAGATGCAAGGCTGCATATGCACAAGTGTATGCCTCCCTGGTGATAACAACTGTTCTTGTACGCATCGAAATGCTGGTGACCTTCCGTACAGTGCTTCAGGCATACTTGTTAGCCGGATGCCTATGTTATATGAGTGTAATGATTCCTGTACTTGTTCACATAATTGCCGGAACCGAGTTGTACAGAAAGGTACCGAGATCCACTTTGAAGTGTTTAAGACAGGAGACCGAGGTTGGGGCCTTCGTAGTTGGGATCCAATTCGAGCAGGCACGTTTATCTGTGAATATGCAGGTGAAATTGTTGACAAAAATAGTGTGAATGGAGAAGATGATTACATCTTTGAGACACCTCCTTCTGAACAGAATTTAAGATGGAACTATGCACCAGAATTACTGGGTGAACCTAGTCTTTCTGACTCAAATGAGACATCTAAGCAACTGCCAATAATCATTAGTGCAAAACGAACTGGCAACATTGCTCGCTTTATGAACCACAGCTGCTCACCTAATGTGTTTTGGCAACCAGTTTTGTATGATCACGGTGACGAAGGATATCCACATATCGCATTTTTTGCAATTAAGCATATTCCTCCCATGACAGAGCTTACATATGATTATGGTCAGAGCCAAGGTAATGCTCAACTGGGAATCAATTCTGGTTGTCGGAAGTCTAAAAATTGTTTATGTTGGTCTCGCAAGTGCAGAGGTTCCTTTGGCTAAATAACCAACCCATAAAGAAAGCACTGAAGCATAATTTGCCATTACAAGGTTAGTGATTTCTGATTTCTTTCTGAAAATGTCATGCTCTAAAAATGTGATTGCTTAGTTTATGCTGCCTTATGGAGTTCATATGCTAGTGGAGGTGTGATACTTTTGATCTGATGTAGGGATGAACGTGTTCCTTCTGAGCTATTGATAGATTGAAATATTCCAGTGAAGTGTTAAGAATTCACAAGACTTGGGGTTAAAGAAGCTTCTTTATGTACCCTATGAATGCTCACTTTGGAAATGTGATTTAGCCCGTGTTACCTGTAAGGTTGTAACATCTTATTCTTATGCTGACACAAGCGCCCAATTTGGCAAACTTGGTAAATAGGGATTTGGAGTATGAGTACTACTACCAATTTTGAATCATCGTACACAAATAGTATGACAAAAAGCACTAGATATACCATGGAAAATTTTTAGAACCTTTCTTAAAGTTTTGCCCATCTCACAGCATTTTAATCACTCCTTATTTTCCTCACTTGCTCTTTATAAATTTGCATAAGGCCCAACACAATAAGAGCTGCATCTTGCTTTCACATCTACCTGTAGATCCCTGTTGAATAACACCGGATTCAGCACTGTCCAAATGTATTTCGGACTTTCCATTCTCATGAACTGAACTGTCATTATCAACAGAAGTTGCTGATTGTCGTGGCATTATGATGCAGCGGGGCATACTTGGTGTTCCAGTCGACCATGGAATAAGCGCCCCTATTCGGGTTAGAATGCAAAAGAGAGTATTTATTGCTCAAAGCATTGGCAATGTACCAGAATTTATTGCAATAACTTGTTTCTAGGCATCTGCTGCGAAGGGATAATGTATGCTACTATGTTCTTTTTAGTGTTGTAAGCTACTCCTATTAAGAACCATCTGAATTTTACTGATTGTAGAAGATCTTCCTGGTGTTTTGCATGTCATTGTTAGTGCATTTGTTCTCGTTTTATCTTGTTGATTTTTATTGGCTACATAATGCGGCAACGTGTCATCTGTACATAGCCTTATTCGTGCACTCAGCCATTCTGGATCCTCCGATCGAGATCCAACGGGCAAGATCCAGGTGTGCTCACCTTGCACAAAACCGCTCGTCTTTTTACTGTTAATTTTGCAACAAAAAAAAGCCCCTTTGTCTCCCCCCGACTCTAGCTTTTCTTCCTTCCCCATCCCAATCCCCATCGCAACCATGGCTCCCTCTACGTGCGGCACCGGCGGCCACGGGGGGTGGCGACGACCACCCCACTACTATCTCTGTGCAGCGGCAGCGGCAGCGGCCCACGTGAGGCCAAGATACGAGAGATCTTGCTAGTGCTCAGCTCCACCATGACCGACGGCAAGATCATCTAAACCGCCTCCAAGGACAACCCCGTCGTCGATGTCGAGTCCGACCAGGTTGACATGGATGTCGAGATCGTCCATGATGGGTTGCTCACTTCCTTGTAGAGCTCATCGAGAGCATCAGTTGTGAGTTGTGACGGAGGACCCGATCCTGAACGTCGGGACGGCAAGGCTCCCCACCGTGTTCTTGCTCACAACGGGATCTCGTCCTTGGCGTCGGAGAGGAACACGATGCTGGACCCGACGGGCTCGGACTCACCGGCACGCACGATCACCGCCGTGGAAGGTATCAACATCCATGTCGACCTGGTAGGGCTCGACGATGACGATGGTGTGGCCCTCAGCAGCGGTCCAAGAGACGATCTTTCCTTCGGGGCCATGGTGGACATGGTGGATCTGAGCACCGGCATGAAGATCTCCTGGATCTTGGCCTCCGCCTAGCACTGGCGGGGCTGTCTCCTGTTCGGAGATAGGTACAGGCAGGATTCAAATTTTATCCTGGGATCTTATTTCGGAGGGGACTGAAATCAGAAATTTCGGTGAGATCTTAGAATTTCGGATGAAATCCGAATTAAATTTAAAATGCAAAATTCAAATCCGGTAAATTTGAAAACGAGAGAAATGAAAATCCGTCTGAAATCACCAAAATTTTGGCAAAATTACGGTCATTTTTAACTCGTGTAAAAAAGTCTTCCGAGACTAGGAAAACTTGGGAAAATAACTTCATGGTATGATATGAAATGGCGATGGCTCCGTTGGTCTAAGGCTTCAAGCTAAGGTTTGGCTCGGTTTGGGATCTAGGTTTGAATCCCACCTTTGGCAATTAAATTTTTTCATTTTCCTTTTGCATTTAATGCTTGCAGGCAACAAAAAGCCAAAAGGATTTGATAAACATCACTGGGATATTTTTATTTGCTGAAATCACCCAAATCTGAGAGCATTAGATCATTGTTGAGATTTAGGAGTATTAATTACATCCGATCCTATGATTTGATCCGATCATCCGGATGTTTTTGGCAAAATTACGGTCTTTTTTAACTCGTAAAAAAGTCTTCCGAGACTAGAAAAACTTGGGAAAATAACTTAATGGTATGAAATGGCGATGGCTCAGTTGGTCTAAGGCTTCAAGCTAAGGTTTGGCTCGGTTCGAATCCCACCTTCGGCAATTAAATTTTTTCATTTTCCTTTTGCATCTAATGCTTGCAGGCAACAAAAAGCCAAATGCGCCCGTGAGGATTCAAACCAGGGTCATGGAGATCAACTGAGAGGGATAAATTGCCAACTAAGCTAAGCACCTTTATTGCAAAGTTTGACAGCTAGTAACCTCTTATAGCAAGGCAGCTCTTAAGGTAGAACAGAACACCATCCGGTCAAAAAACAATAAAATTCGGTCCAAAACAATGAGATAAAATTGTAGCAACTTGAATTTTTTTTATTCTGTCGGGATTGTGAATCTCGAGGAGGAGGGTGCAAAATCGAAGATTTCACCAAAATCTCGTTAGGATTTTGAACCTTAGGTACATGGTAGTTGCTATTGCCCATGGACGCCATCATTGCTACCGCACAGAAAGGGCTTGGGAGACAAGGATTGGGGTGGCAAGTGTGGTAAGTTGGGATCGGGAGGCAATATATATATATTGCAAATTGTGCCCAGCTCGATCTTGTCTCTCAGATTGCGATTGGAGAGTCCAGGATGGCTGTGTAGGAGTACACCAATAAGACTGTGTGCATAGGATATGTTGCCATATAATGCATTGATTTATACTCATCCAAAATTGATGAAAATTGAAAGACAGCAATAGAAGGTCCTCAGGGTCATGATTCCAAAGGGAACCTCACAACAAAGCCCAAATAAGAGACCTATCAAGCTCAACATCCATGCAGCACAAACAGAGGTTCCAGAAACTTGACCGTGAAGAAATCTCAATAACTTTTGATCTACTCTGCCAAAATGGACAAAATTTGAAACATAGCAAGATAAGATCCTCAGGGTCATGATTCCAAAGGGAATATGAAAACAAAGCCCAAATGAGTGACCTATCTAGCTCTACATTCACATTGCACAAAAATAGATATTTCAGAAACTTGATCTTAAAGAAACCTAAATAACTTTTGATCTATCCAACTAAATGTCGGGACCCGAATTTGCAAACCCGGACCCTCTGTATTTAGCACTAGTCCAGGATCATGCTAGTGCACATAGTCTCAACATCGGTAAATACCGTAATTATACTCAGCGAAATAGTAAGGTACTTTATTGAAAGGGAAATATAACTGGTTGCTCGATCTTATGTCAAGTTACAAAAGTACGCCTCGCAGGGCTTAAGTCTTACTCAAATAAATCTGCAACGGAAAATAAAGAAACGCGTGGCGCCAACCAATATGCCACATGCAACTGACTAGGCTCTCCCCCTAGTTCGTCAGCTCCTCCTGGAACTCCTCCAAACCTGGTGTTGCTTCTTCTTCAACTGATGTTTTGTTATTGCAAGGGGTGAGTACTTTGGTACTCAGCAAGTCATGCACAGAATGCAGTCTAGTAGCTACATGCATGGCTTATTCCAAATGACAGGCTAAGTGGTTCATTTGTAGTAAAGCAACATTTATAAATAACAGTAATAGATCGAAAGCAGTAAAACAATGATAACAATAGTAACTTTCATAAACAATTTCACAAGTAAAGCATTTACCAACCTAAAGCAAATTCATCCATTCCATACCAAATGACCAAGTTATTTTCATGAAAGTCTAACCCTTGACTGTAATCCCCGAGTAGTGTCCAATACCGTGGACTCGGCTATTCGAATAGGTTGTACACTCTGCAGAGGTTAAACACTTTACCCACAAGATACAGTCAAACACCACAAAGGTGAGTGACTGTAACAAAGCCATTCGAAAACTTCTACCTTAACAAGTGAACCTCCCTGGTTGCCATACACTATCCCTTCCCTCAGTAGAGACGAAGTATAGGACCTGGTACCATGCCACAGCACTTGGTACGCTCCCCCGTACAACTACACCTATGTAATATCCTGAGTTTGTACTTGCCTTTTTAATGCTAATTATCCTTTGGGAGTTGTTTGGATTTCAAATTTGGAGTTAACTGTTTTTGGATTTGTTTGCTCGATCTGTTTCGTTTTAGTTTTTGTTCCAAAATCTCATTTCGTGTTGCGGTTAGAATTTCCGAGCAACCGTAGTTTCCAAACCTTCTTTAGCTATCCTAGAGTCTATCCTAAAGGTTTCTGGGAAGGGTTTTTGAGTTTCGGAGCTTTTTCCGGGTCTTTTAGGGTTTTTACGCCTGGCGGCAAGATCTGGCCCCTGGCCCAGATCTGCCGGCCGAGGGGTTCGAGCGGCGGGCGCCTGCTCGACTTGCCCTGGCCACCTCATCGTGTTCTAGAGGGTTCACCTCCCCCAGCCAACTCCCTCTCCCTCACTTCACTCCCTCTCACTCTCACCCTCACCCTCTAGCTCTCCCTCTCTAGCTCTCTCTCCCATGGAGCTCTCTCCCTCTCCCTCAAGCTTTCCCTCCAGCTAAACCTCTCCCTCCGGTGTTCTGGAGCTCGTGGAGCAGCTAGTCAAGGAGGAGGACGTCGCTTCCCAAACCCTAGACGAGCACTGTGGTGAATGGAGAAGTTTCAGTCAGATCTGTGATGACTTGAGCTTGATCTTGTACTTTTCTCCATTTCTATCAACTTTTTTTTTAGCCAAAACCCTAGAAAACCTAGTTGTAGAGCTCAAATTTTAGTTAGCCGAGTATCTAGACCTAGGTTAAGTGCTAGAGTTCTCGTTAGTGCGAAAACTGAGATCGGAAACCCCAAATACGTTTTTATCGGATATATTTGGGTAAATGTCATTTTCGTAGCTTTTGGAAGTAAACCTTGGAACCCTAGTTCCAAAAGCTAGGAAAAGGACACTAGAATATATTCGACGTTTTTAAAGTCCGAGTTTCGCGAAAGGAATCGAGTTTGAATACGATTCGGGGTGAAAGTCGGAATTTAGCATGAATTAGGACTCTAGAGTTTCTCGGATTAGAAATTAGGCCAAATGAGGTCGGAACCTCGGGTGGTTTGCGTAAATGGGTCCTTGTCATCTCCGAGAACCCATCCGTGCAATCGCCGCGAAATTCGGAAGTCGTTTGTGCGAAAATCCTTTTTCTGGAAAATTCAGTCGACCTGTGGCCGGCACTACCGACGTGGTAAGTCCGGTACTGCCGCTCAGGCCAGCACTACCGACCCTTGTGGCCGGTACTGCTGGGCTTAGGCCAGTACTACCGCTCCCGCAACGCCGGTAGTTATTTTCCAGAGAGGTCCTCTTTTAGGATTCGCAGCCGCCGGTACTACCGACCCTTGCGGCGTGCAGATCGCTGATCAGAGCGGCACTACCGGGGTTTGTACGCCGGTACTGCTGGTCTCCTGTTCAAGTTTTGGTTTTTGTTAAGTTTCTCTCTCTCGTGTTCGCTTATTGGTTGTTGTCCGCTTCTTTGAGCTTTTTGCCTTGTTCTCGTTGGATCTTAAATCGTTTCCTCGTTATTTCTTTTGTCGCGCTTTCGTTTAGACGTTGATGCCTCGGGAGCAGTAGGCGAGGATCCGGACTTCGACCCAGAGGACACGCAAAACCAAGAGCAAGCAGGCAAGCACCCCCTTTGAACATATTGCTCCTATAATTGCGAAAGTACTTGATGATTTGCAAAACTATTACGCATGCATATGATTATTACAAGTATTTAAATGGTGGGAATAGGTAGTTACCCTAATGGTTGGATGGCTTATCTTAATCTTGTTGCTACCCTAAAATCCTTGAGTAACCCTAGTTTAAGGATAGACGCTATAATAAGTGTCGTCAGGGGTTATAAGTCTAATAGTTGCATACGCTTAGCCCAGCTTTAGACTGATTGAATAATGATCGGTGGACTCAGTCAATCAAAGATTTTCGATACGTTATTAGGATTTCGGAAATGGTGATTTCGGAAAAACAAAGGCTATGTTGGTAAAAGATGAAAAAGGAAAGGCGTACGGTGATTTATGCCGGACGGATGATGGGAGGTCTAGTCTGTGCAATCCTAAGGACTGAACTTGACGTTTTTAACCAAGTCCTTTCGTACAACCACATGTGCTAGTATGGGATAGCCTAAACCCAATACAGGAGTTGGAATTTGATCTTGCGTCGTGGTAGGTCGAAGTAGTTGGGCAATACCGACGTGCTGGTGTTGCTTAGAATACTCCCTCACCACGCGCAGGTGTTGGAGACTTTCGTGAAACAACGGTGGATGCTTTGCTGAGGGTAAAAGGCACGATGGGCTGTTAGCCATCGTTGGATCCGTGTGGGTGAATCAGGTTTGGAGTTTAAGGTACCCAAACACCTTAATTGGGGGGTACTCTCGCCTGGCCCGGGGGTACTCTGTGTGGGTGTGTGGAGCCCCCACCCAAAGCAAAGAGCACACATCGCCGGGGCTGACGCAAGACTAGATGCCGACAATTGGAAGAGTTTCATCACAATCTAGCAAAACGGATACGGTATGTATCGCGTGGCATGGTTGACATGATTGCTAGAACGTGTCGTGTGGGTAAAGTGTGCATTCTCTGCAGAGATTAATCAAACTAATCGATTAGCCGTGCTCACGGTCACGAGCATCTTGGGTATTTACTGTCAAGTATAGTATTTTGGTTTTGATTTCTGAAAAGGATTTGAAATCGGTAGATCTTTTAAACGTTGGGCTGTATCATGCAAATGTTGAGTCGTTGAACTCAGAGATCGGTTGGTTTGGTGATTTGATCAAGCTGGTGGTGATTCCTGATGCCATGAGATGGTATGATGGTTATGTTGAGGGAAATGATTCCTGATGCCATGTGATGGTGGCGTTGGTTATGTTGGAGGAATTTGGGTGTTGAATGAAATGTACAATTACATTATGTATTGCTGTACTCTCATTTACTAAATGTTTTATAAACTGTGCAGTATTCCAATCTATTAGTCTATTACAAATAACTTCAGCTTCATGCAAAAATGAACTAGAATAGCAACCATCTTCATTGTTTAGCCTGCATTATATTTATACTTGCAAACAATAAAGTCTTGTAAGTACATACGTGTACTCACCGTTTGCTCTGAAAATTTGCGTGAGAAGCAGAAGATGCAGGTGAGGAAGAAGGTGACCAGGAGTTCAATGACCCAGACGTGGGTGGTGCGTTTGACGGCTAGCAGAGTTAGTTGCTCGCCGGTTGCCTGAGGGAATGGAGGCACACCGCGGCCGTTTTACTTTTGTTTCTCTGATGTTTTTCTCTTCAGTTTACTTTAAGCCAATCGGCATTTTGTAAACAGAAACAAGTTGTAATATTATTATCTATCGCTGTAATATATTACCTCTGCCCTTATATTGCGTTCGCTTGGATGAGACTCTACCTTCTCAACATGTGACACTAGCCTACTGATCCAGGGACTAGTGGTTATCACATGGTTGCGGGAAGCTCAAATTGGATCCAATTGGCTGGCACGTGACCTCATTACTCGACTATCGTGCTGACCAAGTGGTTTCAATCTGAGTCTGTCGTGATGCCGTGATCGTTACGTTACTGGTTGCGTGATTAACCAGGCCCGTGCAACAGTAATGGAGTATCACTGTACCAGGACAGGAGCCCCCACGACAACCTAGTTATACCTGACACCCTGAGGTACCACATGCAAGTTATCAGTAACCTACTTAACTAGGTCTGTCCCATTCCAGACATGTGGTTGTACGATGAACTCAGTTTAAAGGCTTGCAAGGTTAAGTCCTTAGGTTGACCAGGGCAAGACCACCCAATTAGCAAAACCAAAACGACTCTCCCGGAGCCACTCCTGGCCCACCATTACAATCTTGCCACTTGCCTCAGTCTAAAATCATTTTATCACCCGGGTTGATTACCATGCACCACGTGCCATCAACATCATCATCAATAACACATGACACTTTCCAAAATATATTCCATATCTCATTAAGTCAACATTAACAATTGATCATCCAAAATCATGTCATGACTACATGGCAGGGCTAAGCATTATACTGCAGCGGTCTAATTACCCATGTTGGCAATTTAATAATGTCCAACTGAATAATCCACAACTAGGGTGACAAAGGGGTTCATGGCTCATAATTAAATAATCAAGGTGTCATACAGCAACTAGGCATTCATCTAATTCCCAGAAATATTTAAAGTATTTTCTAATTAAACTAGCATGCAATAATTTGAATCAAAATAATTTGCAAAAACAGGATCAACATGATCAAAGCATAACTTGCCTTCAAAAAGTACTTGTTCTTGGTCTTGAGCTGGCTCCTGGGTCAAAACTTCACCTTCGAAGCCTTCGGGCACTTCAACGTCTACTCATAACGTGCACAAATAGCAATAAAATAAATAAATAGCAAGCAAACAAGGTTCAAAAATTCAAATAAGATTCATAAACTGAAAGAGCTCAATTTTACAAATTTTTAGAAATTTGAATCGCTCAAATCGGAGTTTAAACGCAGAAGTTATAGCATTTTGAAGTTTGAAACTGTATTTGAAAAGAATAAACTGAATTAATAAAATAATTTTTATTCGGGAAAAACATTTATGACGTCATCACTGACACATGGCACAATCTACACCATACGAACTAAATCTAACGGCTTAAACAATCCGTTCACACTGGACCAGGAACTTGGTCCGGCATCATCCACAACGGACCAAACTTTTGGTCCGGCGTCAGTCACGACGGACCAGAGATTTGGTCCGGTGTACACGTTGAACTGTACATTCACCACGGACCATTACTTTGGTTCGGCGCAAACATAACCTACATGTTCAATCGGAGTTAAACTTTGGTCCGGTGCCAACAGGCTACACGTGCACCACGGACCCCAATCTTTGGTCCGGCACAAACGTAATCTACAAGTTCATCGGCATCGTCCATGACGGACCAATCTTTGTGAGAAATTATTGGAGAAGTGCCCTGGCTCATCCATCTTGGACTTAATTATGTGGATCTTATCGTCATCCTTCTGTCCTTCTCGGATCTGGTCTTCCAAGGTAGGCTTTACTTCCAAGGTTGCGAGAAATCCTTCTAGTACAATTTCCAGCTTCATCTTCTGAAAATCCTTGCACAGCTCAGCCTGACCCTCTTCCACTAGCATATTCACAGTGTGACTCTTCTGACTCAAAGCATCGGCTACTACATTAGCCTTACCGGGATGGTAATGGATTCCAATATTATAATCCGGGATGGTATTTGAGACTCTTGTGGTCTGTATAAACTTCATATTTATTTCCAATAAGGTAATGACGCTACAACTTCAGAGCATGCATTACGGCGGCTAACTCTAAGTCATGCGTCGGGTAATTCTCCTCATGCAGCCTTAACTATCTTGATGCATACACGACTACTTTTCCGTTCTGCATCAACACACATCCAAGTCCTTGGCGCGATGCATCACAGTAAATGTCAAAACTCTGGTGCACATCTGGCAATACCAATACTGGTGCAGATGTCAGTCACTTCTTCAACTCTTGAAAGCTCTTCTCGCACTCTGGTGTCCATGCGTACTTCTTTTCCTTCTTCAACAATTGCTTAAGGGGTCTAGCAATCATCGAGAATCCTTCAATGAATCGGCGGTAGTATCCCGCCATTGTAAGAAAACTACGAATCTGGGTCACCATCTTCGGTTGTTCCTAGTGCAACACTACTTCTACCTTGCTCGGGTCAACTACGACTCCCTCGGCAATCATTACATATCCGAGAAATTCAACTTTGTTCTTCCAGAAGTCACATTTGCTAAACTTGGCAAATAACTGTTGCTCCCGCAACTTCTCAAGAACTAGCCTCAAGTGTTCGGCATGCTCTTCTCTTGTCTTGGAGTAGACCAGAATGTCATCAATGAACACGATGACAAACTTATCCAAGTATTCCATGAAAACTTTATTCATCAAGTTCATGAAAAATGCGGGTGCATTTGTCAGACCAAAGGACATAACTGTGAGCTCGTAATGTCCATATCTTGATGAAAATGCAGTCTTCGACACATCTTCTGATCGGATCTTCAGCTGATGATACCCTGATCGCAGGTCGATTTTGGAGAAAACTCCAGCTCCTCTTAACTGATCAAACAAATCATCGATCCTAGATAACGGATACTTGTTCTTTATCATCACATCATTGAGTGCACGATAATCAATACACATCCAAAAACTTCCATCCTTCTTGTTCACGAACAGGACGGGTGCTCCCCATGGCGACGAACTAAGTCTGATAAATCCTTTCTCCAATAGCTCCTCGATCTGTTTCTTCATCTCTACTAACTCATCGGTAGACATCCGATAAGGTCTCTTGGCTATCAGGGCTGTACCGGGTACTAACTCAATCACGAACTCAATATCTCGGTCTGGTGACATACCAGGTAAATCCTCAGAAAAGACATCCGGGTACTCACTGACCACTGGCACATATTCAATGCTGACTGTCTTCACACTGTTGACCATCAGCTGTCTATCTTGAATGGCGGTCACTTAAAACTCAACTTTTCTTCCACAAGGGCTCTCAACTAATATGACCCTTCGTCCACAATCTAACACAGCCTTGTGTTTAGACAACCAATCCATTCCCAAGATAACATCTAGGGTTTGGGTACCCAATATGATGAGGTTTGCTAGGAATTCTACCCCATCTATTAATAGTCTTACCCCAGAACATCCTACTTTGGATCGGAGTTCTGACCCAGGGGTTTGAACTACAAGCATGCATTTGAGTTCCACAATTTTCAAATTGTTTCTAGCAACAAAATCTCAAGAAACAAACGAATGCGAAGCTCCAGAGTCAAACAAAACTGTTACAGGTACTGAGTTAATATGTAACTTACCTAGTACGACATCCAAAGTGTTCTGAACTGTATCTGCAGTGACGTGGTTGATCCGACCTCTCACCACAGTTTGGGTTGCAGCTCCTGGCTGTCCAGCTCCACAGCTTGCTCCTTGTGTAGGTGTTCTTGCCGGTGTAGATCCTAGATTGAAACGAACTGGGGTCACACCTCCTCCTCGCTTAGGGCAATTATTGGAGAAGTGCCCTGTCTCATTGCAGGTGTAAAAACGTTTCACCGTTGTTGGCTGACTTCCTGCTGGTACGATTCTGGCTTGTGCTAGTGTCTGGTAATTCTGTCCGGCAGGCCTTGGTGCTGGTGATGGTGTCTTATCAACGTTCTGAGGCTAAAATCTGAAAAACTGATTGGGTGCAACTCTCAGCCTTTGTGCTCCTGGGCGAGCTCCTTGTTGTGCCATCCGTTGGGTCTGTGCAGCAAGGAAAGCTCCAAAGTTCTGCATGTCAATTGGGGGTGCGGGTTGGGGTGCAGGTATTCCATCATTTGGGTTTCCTGCGGGGTGAGAACCGCTTCTACTTCCTCCATTGTTTCCACGAGTGTTCACCATCTGTTGATTGCTTCAAGGTTTAGAGATGAGAGGGAACAAGAATAGACAAGTAGTAGAGAACTTATGCGGGGTGAAAGGTGTAACTCAAAATCCGACTTTATTAATTATCAATAACTTGGTATGGTTGCTCACAATGCCTAAGGGCTTTGCAACACATACTGCACACTCAGCAATCAATGAAAAATCCAAATTAAACGAACACACTGGAGTCTAACGCCTAAAGGGCGACTCTTTATTACTCTAAGACACGACTCAACACTGACGTCTCAACTGCTGAACCTAAACGCTCACACATCGATCCATCCCCCATGGGAACATCCTGGTTGACACTTGGGCGGGTGTGACGGCATCGGGGCAAAGCGATCATCGTATCCCTCAACAACGGTGGTTGACGACGCAACATCCTCCTCTGGCTCTGGCTGTGGTGCAGGTGGTGCCTCCTCTGTAGGGATGAAAACGGATCGGATAGTTTCCGACCGATCCGGATAATTTTCTGATACGGATTCTGTCGGATCGGATATTTGTCGGATAGTATCGGATCGGATACGGATACGGATATTTTTTGTCGGATACGGATACGGATTCGGTATCTCACTATCCGTCGGATACGGATACGGATTCGGATAATCCGGATAGTGATGGATCGGATATCCGGATATACATATGGGCTGGGCCAAGCACTCTTTTGGCCCAAAAAGGGTACTAAATGTTAAATTGTTTTCTAATTTAATTAATCCATAAATCAAGTTTCAATTTTTAAAATTAGCAAACTAGCTCCAAAAATTATGAATTTTTTTGATAAAATTCCTAACAAAGTCTATAATTTAAAAAAATATTTTTAATATTTTATTATATTTTAAATTATCTAAAAAATTCAAAAATTGTTGTCTTTAATAGGTAAATATTTTAAATAAGTAGGTAAAATGCATAAAAACAAATAAAAAATATAATTTATTATTTTAAACATAATTTAACAAATAATACAAATCTTGGGGTTATTACATGTAAGTGTTATATATGTTTGACATGGTAATTAAGTATTATCAAACTTTTAGTGTGTTCAATATTTGTTTCCATTTGTATCTCTGAGCAAGGATCACCTTTTATTTTGTGTTTTGATCTACATGTATAATGAATAAATCATATGTACGTGATGAACTAAGTCTTACATAATTTTGTTTGCAACATGGTATCTAACTATTGTCTAAGTGAATGAAAATGCTTATATTTATTCAATTTTTAATAATGTTTTAATCAAATCAACTAGTTATATGTTTTCGTTGATTTTTTATGTACAATCTAAGGGATTACCATGTTCCGATAAATATCCGTAACCGTATCCGATTCGATTCGTATTCGATCCGTATCTGTATTCGACATTATCCGTATTCGTATTCGTATCCGAATCCGAGAAAAAATATGAAAACAAATATGGTAAAGCTATTATCTGTCCGTATCCGATCCGTTTTCACCCCTACTCCTCTGGGTCCTCCTCAGGGTCTGGGTCGTGCATCTCTAACACTGGCTCTGGTGCTGGCCCGTATAGTGCCATCTCCAGCTCGTCGATCCTCCATGAAGAGTGAGCAATGTACTCCCGAGCCTCTCGCAGCTGTACCCTCACATCCTCGATCTCATCGCGGGCCTTCTGTAGCTCCTGAACTGTCTCATCGATAAGATCCTCCTGGGCGATGACAAACCCTGCCAAGTGAGTGACCTTGGCGTCCTCCTCTGCTATCAACTCCTGATCAAATCGGTTATCTCTGCGCAGATGGTGACGAAACACAGTGGCCTCCAACTCTGATGAGTAGGTGCGAGCGATCTGCTGCATGGCTCGACGCGACGTCTCTTGTATCCTGGCCTCAAATGAAGACCTCCTCGCTGTGATGTTGATAGGATGACTCGCCTTGGTCTTCTCTCGAGCATACATAGTAATCTTGACGTCCCATGCTATGACCAGTCCTGCCTTCAATATGGTGGTTCCTCGATAGATCGGTCTGTCAAAACCTCCAAGTAGCTGTATCATGCGCCACAACTCAGCGGCGTAACCTCCCTGACGTTCAGCATAGTTGTTGATCATCTTCATCTATCAAAGACACTCATGTGAGAACGCAACATTTTAAAAATCAAAGTGGAAACAAAAAGAATTCAGCAAGGGGTATGAACAAGAGAGAAAGGGATAAGTCGAGAGTTCATTCATTATCTTGGCAAACTTTTAATCTTTAGAAAATAGTTTTATCCTCACTATGACCATTCTAACTAAGGGTAGTCCTACAGTCAGTATGGCTTTGATACCACCTCTGTCGGGACCCGAATTTGCAAATCCGGACCCTCTATGTATTCAGCACTAGTCCAGGATCACGCTAGTGCACACAATCTCAACATCAGTAAATACCACAATCAGACTCAGCGAAATAGTAAGGTACTTTATTGAAAGGGAAATATAACCGGTTGCTCGACCTTATAGTCAAGTTACAAAAGTACGCCTCGCAGGGCTTAAGTCTTACTCAAATAAATCTGCAACAGAAAATAAAGAAACGCGTGGCGCCAACCAATATTCCACAGGCAACTGACTGGGCTCTCCCCCAAGTTCGTCAGCTCCTCCTGGAACTCCTCCTCCAAAGCTGGCATTGCTTCTTCTTCAACAGATGTTGTGTTATTGCAAGGGGTGAGTACTTTGGTACTCAGCAAGTCATGCACAAAATGCAGTCTAGTAGCTACATGCATGGCTTATTCCAAATGACAGGCTAAGTGGTTTATTTGTAGTAAAGCAACATTTATAAACAACAGTAATAGATCGAAAGCAGTAAAACAATGATAGCAATAGTAACTTTCATAAACAATTTCACAAGTAAAGCATTTACCAACCTAAAGCAAATTCATCCATTCCATACCAAATGAACAAGTTATTTTCATGAAAGTCTAACCCTTGACTGTAATCCCTGAGTAGTGTCCAATACCGTAGACTCGGCTATTCGAATAGGTTGTACACTCTGCAGAGGTTAAACACTTTACCCACAAGATACAGTCAAACACCACAAAGGTGATTGACTGTAACAAAGCCATTCGGAAACTTCTACCCTAACAAGTGAACCTCCTCGGTTGCCATACACTATCCCTTCCCTCAGTAGAGGCGAAGTATAGGACCAACATACCGTTGGATGGGTACCATGCCGCATCACCTGGTACGCTCCCCTGTACAACTACACCTAGGTATAGCTGACACCCTGAGGTACCACATGCAAGTTATCAGTAACCTACTCAACTAGGTTTGTCCCTATTCCAGACATGTGGTTGTACGATGAACTCAGTTCAAAGGATTGCAAGGTTAAGTCCTTAGGTTGACCAGGGCAAGACTACCCAATTAGCAAAACCAAAACGACTCTCCTGGTGCCACTCCTGGCCCACCATTACAATCTTGCCACTTGCCCCAGTCTAAAATCATTTTATCACCCGGGTTGATTACCATGCACCACGTGCCATCAACATCATCATCAATAACACATGACACTTTCCAAAATATATTCCATATCTCGTTAAGTCAACATTAGCAATTGATCATCCAAAATCATGTCATGACTACGTGGCAGGGCTAAGCATTATACTGCAGCGGTCTAATTACCCATGTTGGCAATTTAATAATGTCACCAACTAGGGTGACAAAGGTGTTCATGGCTCATAATTAAATAATCAAAGTATCATACAGCAACTAGGCATTCATCTAATTCCCAGAAATATTGAAATCATTTTCTAATTAAACTAGCATGCAATAATTTGAATCAAAATAATTTTCAAAAGTAGGATCAACATGATCAAAGCATAACTTGCCTTCAAAAAGTACTTGTTCTTGGTCTTGAGCTGGCTACTGGGTCAAAACTTCACCTTCGAAGCCTTCGGACACTTGAACGTCTACTCGTAATGTGCACAAATTGCAATAAATTAAATAAACAACAAGCAAACAAGGTTCAAAAATTCAAATAAGATTCATAAACAGAAAGGGCTCAATTTTATAAATTTTTAGAAATTTGAATCGCTCAAATCGGAGTTTAAACGCAAAAGTTATAGCATTTTGAAGTTTGAAACTGTATTTGAAAAGAATAAACTGAATTAATAAAATAATTTTTATTCGGGAAAAATATTTATGACATCATCACTGACACGTAGCATAATCTACACCATAAGAACTAAATCTAATGGCTTAAACAATCCTTTCACACCGGACCGGGAACTTGGTCCGGCATTATCCACGACGAACCGAACTTTTGGTCCGGCGTCAATCACGACGGACCAGATATTTGGTCCGGCGTCCACGTCGAACTATACGTTCACCACAAACCATTACTTTGGTCCGGCACAAACATAACCTACACGTTCAATCGGAGTTAAACTTTGGTCCAGTGCCAACAGGCTACACGTGCACCACGAACCCCAATCTTTGGTCCGGCACAAACGTAATCTACACGTTCATCGGCATCGTCCACGACGGACCAAATTGTTGGTCCGACGTCACTCACAATGAACCAAATTGTTGGTCCGACGTACACGTGCTACTCTCGGTTACTTGGGAAATTTGGTCCGGCGTCAATCTAACACGGTGCATCGCAGAGCTACGTGGCGAATAGATCTAAACAATACCACATGATCTAACCCTAACCGTACAATCGAGATCTAAAGGCTGAGAACAGATCTAAATTGTAACACGAATTTTGGCTCGGGGATGATGTGGACGAACCTAGGCCATGCGATGAAGATCCAACGGCTGTCGAAGCTCAGGAGGGCGGCAATGTCGCGGTAGCGCTTGTTGACCGAAGTCGTGGACGCTGACGATTGCAACGGCGTTCTCGTACCTTTCCGGTGAGGTGAAAGGTCCAATCCGGTGCGCCTTGATGCAATGGTCTCGGATCTGGGTTCGATTACGCCGGGGTGCGGCGACAATGGCGGAAAAGCTCCAAAACCTGAGGGGAAGCCTAAGCAACTACGACGAGTGATTGCTAGGTGTTGGCAGCGGCTCGGGCGTCTAGACCTAGGGTAAAACGAGGCACAAGAAACGGCGATCCTTAGGGGCCGGTCCACGCATTAAATAGCCCCGACGTCCGCGCCTAATTCGGAACCCTAGGCCCACAAGGTGGAACATGGCGGCGCTATCCATGTCGAAGACGGAGATGATGTGGGTCAATCACGGCCGTCGGATCAAAATCCAAAGGTTCGTGCGAATTGGAGTTTGAGTCGGGTTCAGTCCGGCACTGATTTTGTCCGGCGCGAACACAGTTCAGTCCGGCGCGATTGGGCTCAATTTGGTCCGGCGCTGTCTGGCTCAATTTGGTCCAGTGCAATTGGTTCGGCGCGGTTGGATTTGGTCCGGCGTGAGTCAAAACTTGGTCCGGTGCTGTTGGGTTCAACGTGATTGGGTCCGGCGTAATTGGGCTCAATTAAAATATTTCCAACAAAATTTCATATGAAACTTTTAAATATTTAAATAATTCAATAAATGACTTAATTAAAAATAAATCCAAATAAATTCTAGAAAATTCCAAAAATTTGATTAACTCATTAAATTAAATAAGAGCACAAATTTTGGGATGTTACACTAAACTTGATGAAATATCTTAAAGAAACCTAAATAACTTTTGATCTATCCAATCAAACTTGATGAAATTTGAACCATAACTAGGAAATGACCTTATAACTATGATTCCCAAATGAATTACAAGGAAAATACGAAGGTCTAAACCTTTCATGTAAATGGTTCAAGCTGTACCAAAAACAACGATTTCAAATCAATAATTCGGCATTGCAAGCGTAACTTGAGTAAGAATGAGTTCTAATGGATCCTGCTGGGTTGGAACATGATTTATATGAGTTCCTCAATCTCTTACACATCCTAGATCCAAGCAAAGCTCAAGTTGCAAGAAAGAACCAGGCAAAAATGCAAGAACTAAAATAAATTTCAGAATATATATGAAATATAACTTGTATTGCTTTGAGAGGAAGGTTTACAAAGCCTCACAACCAGGTAGGCAAAGCTCAAAGGAGCACAAGGAAACCAAAATCCTTCTCACAAGCTTGGTGTGGAGGCATCCCTTCACCCCTCTATTTGCAGCACACTAGGAGCAACCTCCACCCTTGGATATCCTTCTCGGCCTTTAAGAAACCTCATCAAGGGTTGAGATTCACTCACTCACTTAAAGTAATCACTTTTGGATGACTTTCCCCATCCATAAGGAACCTCATCAAGGACTGGGATTGACTCACTCACTCATACATGGGCTAACCCGCAACCCAATAACATAACGGGTTTTATCCATACACACTAACTTAACCACTACTCCATCCGCGAATCCACCATCCAATGATAATCTTTCGCTTGAGTATGGCTTAAGCTAGCATCATCACCGTCCACTTGGCTTCTCAGCTTGCAGCGACTCTTCGACTTCAGTCATCTTCAGCGTCACCCAACTATTTGGACCTCAACTCTCATAGCCTAGTCTCGGTCCCCTCCTCCTCACCATGACCTAGCTCCAAGTAATGCAACCATCATAAACAAGGAAACACATCACATAGCATTGTCCAACAAAATATTAATCAACAGTAGTATCAAATATTTTGTTCTAGAAAATAACTACCACTTCACAAAAGTCGGCAGTCTTGCTTACATTAACAGCAAACCAAGTTGATTCAAATTCAAATATAATTCAAATCAAACTCAAACTTGAGCACCACAATCCCAAAAATAGTCACTTACACTTCACACACATGGGTTGATCTCCACACGGTCTTTCAATCTCCCCTTGATGAGTATATTGACAAACACTAAAAATAGAAAGAAAGCAATTTGATTGCAAAGCTGTACTTGGTCTAAATGCAAGAGAAAACAGGATCATGATCAAGCAGACAAGAATTTGATTGCAAAGTCATACTTGGTCCAAATGCAAGAGAAAGTAATATAATGACCAAGTAGACAGGAATTTGATTGCAAAGCCATACTTGGTCCAAATACAAAAGAAAGCAAGATCATGACCAAGTAGACAAGATGAAATTTAGAATAAACTAAGAAAAAGAACAAGTTTTCCACAAATGTTCTAAAAATCAAGAAAAGTAAACAAAAGCTCAATTTTGCTCATGATCTAAAGAACAAATTTTCACCATGATCATGATAAAAAAATTCTCCCTTTTTCTAATGGTGCCTTTTCACATTTCTCCCCCTTTTGGCAATATAGGCATCAAGAGAACATGTATGCATGAAATGTATCCTAGAAGAGTTTTGAAAATTATCCAAGTGACCATAAGGACAAAGTATGACAATAAGCTACTCAAATTCAAATTATGCTAGACTAAGGCATATTCAAGTGCATATTTCACAATATTTGCTAGCAAGCAAAAAGAATTATGCTATTTTTGCATGATTTCAATAAGAGCACCATTTAGCATAACCTCCAAACTAGAAGCAAATCCATGCCATTGAGCAAATAGAAAACCTAGAGTTCAACCTAGTCAACACTTTGGGGAGCTACAATTACATAAGAGAACCTCATGCTCAATCATATATTATGAATGTAAATTTTGGATTTTAACACACATAGTGCAGTTTAAAGAGCTTATCCTAGCAAAGCACATTCTCGACTAGGAGCCATCGACAAAGGCCTCCTAGGCTTCACTCTCTTCCACACATAATGAGGTTTAGGGAGTTTATCCTTGCGAAGCACATCCTCGACTAGGAGCGATCGACAAAGGCTTCCAAGGCTTCATCCACTTCCGTATTTTTTTATTTTATTTGTATTTTTCCAATTTTGATTGACTCGTGCCATATGCTACCATCTCAAGCATGATACTTAAAATAATGGTCCTAATCATACATAGGGATGGCAATGGGGCCCCATTTCCCCGCAGGGAATTCCCATATTAGGAGATGGGGGCCAGGGATATCTCCCCCGTGGCGGGGTGTCATCAGGGAAAATGTTGCCCCTGTCGGGGATCACTGGGACGGGGATATTCCACCATTCCCCATCCCTGATCCCTATCCTCGCTCCCGCGTTTATCATTAATAGGTGAGAGCAAATGATCAATTCTCAAAAGAAAAAAGAATATATGTGAGGTTATTATTAATAAACATGCTAAATATGAATTACTATAATGATTCACTTACCGTTGAATCACACATGTACCATTACTCTAGTGATTCACTCATGTATCATGTGGTCTTTCATGGAGCATTTTGGGGATTAGTCCCCGTCGGGGATCAAGGACGGGGGTGGGGGGGATTAAGTCCCATGTGCAGGGCCGTGGACGGGGACGGGGACGGGGAAGTTTTGGTTATCAGGAATCGGGGATGAGAGGGCACTCCCCGCGGGGATTTTCCCCATTGCCATCCCTTGTCATACACATACACTCCAAGTTCATCCTAAGTGCAATGGGAAGCAGTCTTGTGAATGTATAGTGTTGAGATCAATTTTAGCACACACAAGTCAATTCTTAATCATTTTTAGCATTTAAATTCACGAGCAAGCTAAGGATTCTAGTGTGAAACAATCTAGCTCCAACCAAGTTGCTTTAGGGACTCTAATAGAAATCCAAGATTTCATCAAGCATGGCATATGCACTTAGTGAGAAAATATAACAAGTACAAGCTACAAGTTTCATCAAGTTTTCATTAAAGCCCAAATTTTAGTTTTTAGTGAGTTTAGCATGATGAAGCAATATAAACTTAGGCATGACTAAGCTAGCAATGATCTTCAAAAAAGTAGCAAGGTGCGTACATGATCGTGAACTCAATTGTGTAATAAACAAAGCTCAGAAGACAGAAAATAAAGTCTATATGCAATGCATGAAAAAGAATAACTTCCCAAAACTCCTCAACAAGTGAATCAATTTTAAGCACAAATCTGATTCAAGTTGAGTTATTAGCAGAATTAGTTCAGAAAACCTCCAAATAAACTCAACTAAAACCATAAACATAAACTGTAGCCAAGAAACTGAAAACTGGGTGGACAATAGAGTATAGAAAAGATGGTAGAGAACACTAAATCTAAGACTCGCTCTCATCTTTCCCATATGACTTACATAGGAAAGCTAACTCTACAAAACCTAGCTAGGGAGTACACACAGACCCTATCAACCAAGGGGCCCAACACCTACTAGTCCTAGAAGGCTGTGAGGGAACTCAACCAAGAGAGAAGAGAGATAGCTAATTAAGCATGATAGCAACCTATAGCATAAGACGAGAGGTTCATGCAAAACATTCCAGAAGTCTAAGTGAAGTGAACTTTGCATAGAAGCACTAACCCTGAAAGCAACTAGAAAATGCAAAGAAAAAGAAAATGATGGAAGTAAATATGTAGTACATAATATAAATAGCCATCTCCCACTCAAGTGATGTCGTAAGGGCTCATGACTCTAAGCTCTCCTCTCAAGGCCATAAACCTAGAGCTATCGAAAGGCTTGGTAAAGATATCGGCTAACTAGTGGTCACTCTCCATAAACTGAAGCACTATATCACTCTTCTCCACATGGCCTCTAAGGAAGTGTCGGTGTTTCGGGCACCGGCTAGTGAATTTGTATAGGTCGAAGGGGGTGCACGCTCCCTCTCCTCGAACGGCTTGACTCGGGTGAGCACAAGATGTATACTGGTTCGGGCTGAACGTCCCTACTCCAGTTCGTGTGAGTTGGATTGTATTGATTCTCTTTTTGTTCGTCGTTCTGCACGCTCGCCCTTCCCCCTCTTATATAGGCGAGGAGGAGGGTTACACTGTAAATTGGAAAGGAAGGAAAAAAGGCTACCCCTATGGGCTTCCGTCTTCCGCGCTCACGCTTGCTCGAAAGTGACGGGCTGACGGGACTGGCCGCCGACTCCCCCTGCTCTGCTGCTGGCCGTCGTAGTTAATGCGGGGGTCGGGGACTTGTGCCGCTGGGTTACGGCCATTATGGCCTGCATTTAATACGCTCGATACGCAATAAATGCCGTCGCTTCCTCGGGATATCGGAGACTCGGTCATGCCTTCGGGCCCCGACCGCCTCGGGTCCCACACGCGCCTTCCGGGCGGGGTACCCGAGGTATGGATATTCGTCAGTAGCCCCCGAGCTGGTCGGAGAGCAGGTCGGGGGGTCACGCCTTGTTCGGCCGATGCTTTGCCGTGTCGGGAAGCCCGACCGGAGCTGGTCGGGAAGAAACTTCGACCGGGTGCGCGCGAGCGCACCCGGTGGGTGTAGCCCCCGAGCCCCCGAGCTGGTCGGAGAGCAGGTTGGGGGGTTATAGTCGTTCGACCGGCGCTTTGCCGTGCCGGGGAGCCCGACCGGAGCTGGTCGGGAAAAAACTTCGGCGCAAGGCGAGCGCTTCTGGGTGTAGCTCTTGAGCCCCGAGCTGGTCGGAGAGCAGGTTGGGGGGTTACGGCCGTTTGGCTGGGCAATAGGGCTGGGCCCCGACCGGCTCGTTCGGTGGGACCCGCGCGTCGATCTCCTCGTCGTGGTCGAGGTGGGCACGCTTGCGCTGGGTCGGAGCGGGGCAGGTTAGAGTGACTCATTTTACGCCGGAGCTGGGCGAATCGCGGCCGACCTGGGACATCGTCTGGTGAGTTCGCTAGTGGATGGAGAGATTCGCTGTCTATCCCACGCTTACGCCCCGTCCGCAGGTGTGGGACCTGGAGGGGGTGAGAGACGCGTGCTTGCCTCCGCTGGCTCGAGCGCCGCTCTCGTGGAGCTACAAGTGAGTGATCCGGGTGGAACCTGGAGGCCCCCTCGCGAGGGGGGGTCCCCTAGCGGACGATCCCAGCGCGGGTGTCCGACCCCACTTGGGGGCGATCCATAAAGAACCTTTCCTTATTCGATCCCGTATCGGACCTTGGATCGTTCGCCAACCCAGGGTGCAGCTGACTGCCGCCCGTCGACGGGCTCCGCGGGAGAGCGTGAGGTATGGTCCCGGACGCGAGTTAAGGCGATTGGGTCGTCCGCCGACCCAACTAGGGGCCCGCTGGGCTCGCCGTCCTCACCCCTTGCTCGCTTTTTTTGTGGTGGAGCCGGATTCGCTTTTATGCGGCCGGTTTTGCATCCTCGGCGTTAGGCCGGGCCTCAAAGCGGTCTGTCGAGGTCTGGGAGGCCCTGGGGCCTCGGTGGCTCAGTGGGCCCTTGGCGTTGTCGATCGCGTCTCTGGGCCGACCCGGAGGTAGAGACCGAGAGGACGCTGGGAGCGCCTTTTGAGGTGGCGCCCGTTCTCCCTGCGGTTTTCTGACAGCATTTAACGCGTAGTGGGGGATTGGTAGCCGGCGTACTTACAGCGACGTGGCTAGGTGGCGGGACGTGCCGCTTTTCGTGGTGTGGGGCGGTTGGCTTGACCTGCGTCCGCTCGACTCCCGCCGGTCCGCTTCTTATACATAAGGGAGGATGGGAGGAGTTGTGGTTGCCCCTGTTTTTACCTGCGACGGGAGAGAGATCAAGAGAGAGGGAGAGAGACGGGAGAGAGGTGTTTTACCAGCTTCCTGCTGCCGCCGTCGTTTTAGCGTTTCGAAGATGTGGCAGGAGTGCTCCACTCGCTCCTCCAGTGCGGTCGGCCTGGAGAAGAAAGGCTTTCTTGCGCCGCGGGATGTCTCCGGGTGGCGGGTTCCGGCGGCGGGGGCGGTTCCCGAGCCACACGCCGACGAGATCGTGGCGCATGCCTGGTTTTTTGAGCGCGGGCTCGGGTTTCCCCTCCACGGGTTCGTCCGGGGACTCCTCTTCTACTACGGGGTGGAGGTGCATCAACTCAACCCGAACGGCGTGCTTCACGTCGCGGTGTTCATGACGTTGTGCGAGGCGTTTCTCGGCATCGAGCCGCACTGGGCGTTGTGGAAGTACTTCTTCTCCTGCCGTTTGGTGAAGGACAGGGGGGCGAGTCGGGGGCGCCTTTTGGAGGCGCGGCGTTGTACCTGCGCTCTAATCGAGCGTTGGAGTACATTGACCTGGAGCTCCCTAAGTCCAATCGGTAATAAACGAGGTAAAAGGAAAAAAAGGACTAAGGGTAGAATCGTCTTAGCTTTTCAATATTCCAGGCGTTGGACAAGATGTTGCCATCGGGATCCTTGAGCCGGTAGGCGCCGGGTCGAAGGACTTCTACTACAGTGAAGGGGCCCTCCCAAGGAGGGGAGAGCTTATGCTTGTCTTTGTTGGACTGAATCTGGCGCAGAACCAGGTCGCCTACGTTGAACGCTCGCCCTCTAATCTTGCGGTCGTGGTAGCGTCGCAGTGCCTGCTGGTACTTGGCTGAGCGGATGATGGCGACATCCCGCGCTTCATCGAGCCGGTCGACAGCGTCTTGCTGAGACTCGAGCCCTTGGGTTTCGTTGAAGGCTTGAACCCTTGGGGCGCCATAGTTCAAGTCGATTGGTAAGATGGCCTCGACTCCGAATGCCAAGAAGAATGGCGTGAATCCGGTCGACCGGGTTGGGGTGGTCTGCAGGCTCCAAAGTACGGGAGGCACCTCGGCCGCCCAACGTCCCGCGTACCTCTTCAATCGGTTGAAGATCCGCGGTTTGAGCCCTTGGAGGATCATGCCGTTCGCGCGTTCGACTTGGCCGTTGCTCCGTGGATGGGCAACGGCTGCCCAATCCACGCGAATGTTGAAGCTGTCGCAGAGCTCGAGAAACTCCTTTCCCGTGAATTGCGTTCCGTTGTCGGTGATGATGGAGTTCGGGACTCCAAACCGGTAGACGATATTGCGGATGAAGTCCGCCGCCTGTGCTGAAGTGATGGTCGTGATCGGCTTAGCTTCTATCCACTTGGTGAACTTGTCCATCGCAACCAGTAGGTGGGTGAAGCCCCCGGGCGCTTTCTTGAAGGGCCCGACCAGGTCGAGTCCCCAAACGGCGAAGGGCCAGGTAATAGGGATCGTTTGGAGGGCTTGCGCTGGGAGATGAGTTTGCCGAGCATAGAATTGGCACCCTTCGCATGTCCGGACGATTCGTTCGGAGTCGGCCACGGCAGTTAGCCAGTAGAAGTCTTGTCGGAAGGCTTTCCCGACCAGGCTCCGCGACCCAGCATGAGCAGTTCTCTTCCCTGGTCGGCCGGAATACACTTCTGGAGGATCCCGGAGGGGCTCCTTCTGTAGAGGTCGTCACCGACCAGTACAAAGGACTTTGCCCGTCGAGCGAGGCGGCGGGCCTCGGTTGGATTGTCGGGGAGGGAACCGTCGGTCAGCCGATCGATGAAGGGTTTCCTCCAATCGGTGCTGGTCATCAGGACGTTGCAGCCCGGCTCGACCAGCTCGACCTACAGTTCTTTGGCCGATTGGCGGAGGTGCTTTCGGCGGGTCGTCCGTCCGATCGTCTGGACGATCGGGTCGGATGGATGCTTGGTGTAGGTCGAGGACGAAAATCCCCGGCGGGACCGGCCCTCTGCCAGAGGCAAGATTGGCCAGATGGTCGGCCTCACCGTTGTTCCGTCTGTAGCTATGATGAAGCTCAAATCCCTTGAATTTCTGCTCCAGTTTGCGTACCTCTCGACAATAGGCCGCCATCCGACTGTCGTGAGGTTCCGTGGCCTTCATGACTTGGTCGACGACCAGTTTTGAGTCACCATGCACGTATAGCCGCAGAGCTCCGAGGTCGGCGGTGATGCGAAGACCGGTAACGAGGGCCTCGTACTCGGCAACGTTGTTGGTTGCGTCAAAAGCGGCGGATGGCGTCTCGGAGCTTGTTTACGGCGGAAACAATGACGACCCCGGCCCCGGCTCCGTTTTTGGTGAAGGACCCGTCGAAGTACATCGTCCAGTACTCAGGGTCTTCGAGCGGAGGCGGTGCCTGGGCTTCGGTCCACTCGGCGACGAAGTCGGCTAGAACTTGAGATTTTACGGCGGTCCGAGGGACGTATGATATGTCGTGCCCGTTGAGCTCGAGTGCCCACTTGGCAATCCTCCCGGAGGCGTCGCGGTTGTGGACGACCTCGCCGAGTGGTAGGGAAGTTACCACGGAGATGCGGTGCTGGTTGAAGTAGTGTACCAGCTTTCTTTTTGTGATCAGAACCGCGTAGAGCATCTTCTGCATCAGTGGGTACCGTGCCTTGGACTCGGAGAGTACTGGCCGACAAGTAGACCGGCCGTTGGACCTTGAGGACCCGTCCCTCCTCCGCTCGCTCTACGACAAGTGCCGCGCTAACGACCTGGGTCGTGGCGGAAATGTAGAGCAGCAGAGGTTCTTCTGGTGCCGGGGCGACCAGCACTGGAGGGGAGGTCAGGAGAGCCTTTAGCGCGTCGAAGGCGTCCTGAGCTTCCTTCGTCCAGCTGAACTGGTCGGATTTCCTCAGGAGTTTGTAGAGAGGCAAACTGCGCTCGCCGAGGCGGGACGTGAAGCGACTCAAGGCCGCTAGGCATCCTGTCAGCCTCTGGGCCCCTTTGAGGTTGCTGATCGGTCCCATCCTTAAGATCGCGGAGATCTTGTCTTGGCTGGCTTCGATGCCGCGCTCGGAGACGATAAAGCCGAGTAGCTTTCCCTTGGGTACCCCAAAAACGCATTTTTCGGGGTTGAGCTTGATGCGGAACCGTCGAAGGTTCGCAAAAGTCTCCTCCAGGTCGGTGATGATGTCGTGGGCCTTCCTGGTCTTGACAACGATGTCGTCGACGTACGCCTCAACGTTGCGGCCGATTTGGTCGGAAAGGCAGGTTTGCATACATCGCTGGTATGTAGCTCCCGCGTTTTTCAGGCCAAATGGCATTGTTACGTAACAGAATGAGCCGTACGGAGTGATCAAGGAGGTCGCGAGTTGGTCGTCTTCCTTCATCGCGATCTGGTGATAGCCTGAGTAGGCGTCCAGGAAGGACAGGGATTCGCACCCTGCGGTGGAGTTCACCATTTGATCGATGCGGGGCAGAGGGAATGGATCTTTCGGACATGCCTTGTTGAGGCTTGTGTAGTCGACACACATTCTCCATTTCCCAGTCTTCTTTTTTACAAGTACAGGGTTTGCTAACCACTCGGGGTGGCGAACTTCTTTGATGAACCCTGCAGCCAAGAGCTTGGCGATTTCCTCTCCTATGGCCGTGCGCTTTTCTTCGTCGAAGTGGCACAGACGCTGGGCGACTGGTCTGGACCCAGACCGGACGTTCAGAGAGTGCTTGGCGACTTCCCTCGGGATTCCTGGCATGTCGGAGGGCCTCCATGCGAAGATGTCCCGGTTGGCGTGGAGGAAATCGACGAGCGCGCTTTCCTATTTGGCAGGAAGCGTGGTCCCGACCTGAACGGTCTTGGTCGGATCTTTGGGGTCGACCTGGATATCCTTCGTATCCTCGGCGGGCTTGAAGGAGCCCGATCCGGACTTGCTGGAGTCGGGGGCAGACTGTTGGGTCATGGCCCGGAAGCCGGCGAGCTCGGCGGACGCAACGATCAGCCGAAGCCAACTTCATAGCTGTCTTTCATGATTGTAAGCGTCTTTGCCGAAAGACGCGGTTACGGTGATCACCCCATGCGGCCCGGGCATCTTCAGCTTCAGCTAGGTGTAGTTGGGGATCGCCATGAATTTCGCGTAGCATGGTCTTCCCAAGATGGTGTGGTAGGAGCCGGAAAAATCCACAACCTCGAAGGTGAGGGTTTCGATGCGGAAGTTAGCCAGGCTCCCGAACGTGACGGGCAGGTCGACCTGCCCGAGCGGGTGGGCCTGCTGGCCAGGGACGACGCCGTGAAAAGGCGCCCTACTTGGTCGGAGACTCGAGCGGGGGATCCCCATGGCGTCGAGGGTCTCGACGTAAAGGATGTTGAGACTGCTACCGCCGTCCATGAGCACCTTGGTCAGGCGCTTCGTCCTCACGATGGGGTCGATGACAAGCGGGTACCTCCCTGGTTGCGGGATGTGGTCGGGATGGTCGGTCCGGTCAAAGGTGATCGGGTACTCTGACCATCGAAGGTATTTGGGTACGGCAGGGTTCACCGCGAACACCTCTCGGCAGGCGAGCTTGAGCTGCCTTCGGTCGGCGTAGCTTGCCGGCCCGCCAAAGATCATGAGGCATCCATCGGTTTCAGGGAAACCGGCGTCTGCCCCTTTATTCTCGGCGGTCGGCGCCGAGTCTTGCTTCTTTCCTTTGCCCCGCGGCGTCGTGGGGGCTCCGGAAAGAAAGCGCTTTAGGACTTCGCAGTCCCGATACTTGTGCCTGACGGGGTATCCGTGGTTCGAACACGGACTCTCCATCAGCTTCTCGAAATGGTCGGGGGGTTGCCGGTTTTGCGGCTTCCCCGGCTGGTCGGCGGCCGCGACTAGGCGGTCCTCGCGGACCTGTTTGCCGTGGCACTTCCGCTTGTTGGGGCAATCGGAGGAGGGGCTGGGCTCAGCGCCAGTCCCTCGCTTCGACTTCCCTTTGTCGAAGATGACATCTACGGCCTCCTCGCCCGAGGCGTGGTTGGTGGCGATGTCCAGGAGTTCTTTGGTAGTTCTGGGCTTCGCGCATCCCAGCTTGTGGACCATGGTTTTGGAGGTGGTGCCGTAGATGAATGCCCCTACGACATCGGCGTCGCGGATGTCAGGAAGCTCGTTGCACTGTTGGGAGAAACGTCGGATGTAGTCCCGGAGGTTCTCCCCTGGCTGCTGTTTGCAGCCCTTCAGGTCCCAGGAGTTCCCTGGTCGCTTGTAGGTGCCCTGGAAGTTGCCGACGAAGTGGTGCTTGAGGTCGGCCCAGTCCCTGATGATGTTGGCGGGCAGGTACTCGAGCCATGCTCGAGCTGAGTCCGCCAAGTAGATGGGGAGGTACTGGATGACGAAAAGGTCGTCTGTTGCTCCCCCCGCCCGGCATGCGAGCCGGTAATCTTCCAGCCACACACTGGGGTTTGTGGCCCCCGCGTATTTGGCTATGTTGACCGGCGCTCGGAACCTGGCAGGGAACCTCGCGCTGCGAATCCCTTGACAGAATGCCCGCGGCCCGGGGCCTTCGGGGCTCGGGCTGCGGTCACGTCGCGGAGCGCTGTCGGCGACGTATGTCCGTGCCGGGTCGTTCCCTGCCCTTCTTCGTGCTTGGAGGGTGGCACGAACGTCGCGTTCGTCGCCCAAGCGTTGGCGCACTAGGGTGCGTGATGCCTGGGGTTGTTCGGGGAGCGATGCTGCCCTTGCTTCGCTTCGGTGGCCCCGGAAAGCGTCGCGGTGCGGGCCGTCCGAAGAGGCGCCCGAACGCTGCGATCCAGAGCCATGCGCGTGTTGTGCGGCTGCTCGTTCCACCAGCCCTCGGAGGTTCTGGTGGGTTGCCTTGGCCGTGGGATCGTCTGGCTCGGGGATGCCGCGGAGCAACATTGCCGCCGCGGCGATGTTTTGGCCGGCGTGTGGAAAAAACGATGAATCGTTGGTCCCTTTGGCTACCGGTGGTGAACGACGCGGCGCGAGCACGCGCGCCGCTAGGTGCAGGTAGAGTTGCGGGTAGATGCTGTTCCAGGTCAGCTTGGAGCTTGTCAAGCTCGGCTTTTTGAACCTCCAGCTCATCGTGCCGCCGCTGGAGGTCGGCGCGGCAAGTCTGGTGGTCCTCTTCGGTACGTTGGAGGAGAGTCTTCGGTGTGACCGGGGTAGCGGAGGGGTTGTTCGCGCCTGCCGCGGTGTCGGGATCATGATAGCGCTTGATGCATTCTTATCTCTTCCTCCGCTATAGCCGTGGCCGGAGGAGTTGTCCGAATGGTTGTCGTCGGGTACGTGGCCGACCATCGCTACGAAGCGCGAGGTCACAGCGGGCGCAACCGCCAATATTCGATGCCCCTGCGCATCATTTGGGGTGATGGAGCTTTTGGCGTGCTTCGGCGTCGAGGTCCGCGCGGGAACCTCGAGCCGGAGGTCACTGAGGGCGCTGGGGATGGCGTCAGGGTCCACGGGGGACGTTTGGCGCCGGAGCATGGCGGGGACGATCACTATCTGTCCCGCCGTGGTGGTGACGAAGTCGAGAGAGCCGAAGCGGATCGATGCTATCGGCATGGCGATGTCGAAGAAAAAAGTACCGTCGAGGAAGCTAAGTGGGAAAGCAACGGCGACGGCGTGCACAGGCCCCTACCTGGCGCGCCAACTGTCGGTGTTTCGGGCACCGGCTAGTGAATTTGTATAGGTCGAAGGGGGTGCACGCTCCCTCTCCTCGAACGGCTTGACTCGGGTGAGCACAAGATGTATACTGGTTCGGGCTGAACGTCCCTACTCCAGTTCGTGTGAGTTGGATTGTATTGATTCTCTTTTTGTTCGTCGTTCTGCACGCTCGCCCTTCCCCCTCTTATATAGGCGAGGAGGAGGGTTACACTGTAAATTGGAAAGGAAGGAAAAAAGGCTACCCCTATGGGCTTCCGTCTTCCGCGCTCACGCTTGCTCGAAAGTGACGGGCTGACGGGACTGGCCGCCGACTCCCCCTGCTCTGCTGCTGGCCATCGTAGTTAATGCGGGGGTCGGGGACTTGTGCCGCTGGGTTACGGCCATTATGGCCTGCATTTAATACGCTCGATACGCAATAAATGCCGTCGCTTCCTCGGGATATCGTAGACTCGGTCATGCCTTCGGGCCCCGACCGCCTCGGGTCGGCCCACGCGCCTTTCCGGGCCGCTGGGGGTACCCGAGGTATGGATATTCGTCAGGAAGCAATATCTAATATCTATATGCTTGGTCTTGGAGTGTTGCACTATATTCTTGGCAATATGAATGGCATAAGTGTTATCACAACAGAGTGGAACACTATTTATATCTAACCTAAAGTCCTGCAAGGTCGATCTCATCCAAAGTACCTAACTACAATAACTGGCTACAGCCATATACTTGGCCTCGGCGGTGGACTGTGCAACTCTAGACTGCTTCCTAGATGACTAAAAAATAAGACAAGTGCCAATGAATTAGCATGTGCTAGAAGCGCTCTTTCGATCTATCCTACAATTAGTAGAGTATACGTCTAAAAGGCTCTAAGGGACAAACAAAAGAGTAAGAGTACCATATACCATAGTCACTGGTAGTTCTAAGATACCTAAAGATACGCTTCACCACCTGGCGGTGAGAGGCGCAAAGAGATGCCTGAAATCGAGTGCACATACACACAGCAAAGTGTATGTCCAGCCTCAAGTCAGTAATGTAGAAAAGAGAGCCAATCATACTCCTGAACTCCATCTAATCAACTGGCTCACCATCCTCACCAGGCTCAAGGGTAGTAGTGGTGACCATATTAGTTATCACTGGCTTCCCATCATACATGTTGAAGCACCTTAGGAGAACCTAGGTTGGTTACTACTTTCTAGAGTCGACATCTGAGAACCATGTGATATAGCTCACAGATCTGAGAGCTCAACACAAATTACAAGCAACAGATCTAGATTTAGGATAGGGAATGGAAGAAAACTGAGCTTGGTGATGGAAAATGATGGGCCGAGGGGGGTGGGACCATGGGATGCCTATAGGGTTTTTCAAACATGGCCCACTTGTCAGTGCTTATTGTTGGGTAATCGGGTAGAACGGGCATAGGTGAAGCTCCTCTATGCCCATGCCCGTTGGGCAAAGATTTGCCCCCACGAACATGCCCAAGGGCAATAAAGGAGAAACATATCCACCTCTATTAGGGTTTTTACCCATGGGTTCATGAGTAATCGGGAAATATTGACATCCCTACCTAGCACCCACCAGTTGCCATGACCTCCTGCAGAAGACTAAGGTAGATAGGAGAAGGACAAGTAGCAGTGACCACACAACACACAATCCTCGACCACTGAAGGGAACATGTTGACCTTGATAGCTCACAAGCCAATCCTTGGAATATATTCAATTGTGGGGACACTCAGCGATTTACATGTATGTATCTCTTGTTCGCACAACTGTCTAGAAAATTAGTTACGCACAAACATAACACCAAACCTACTTCAAGTTTTTAAACACAACAAAGTTCCAAATTTTTGGAAAATTGTGATAATTATCTATTGAATAGATATAGACCAAACTTTATTAATTTAATGAGATGCATGCAATATAATATTTTACCAGTAGTAAAATTCAATATTGCTTGCAAATAGAATATGTCTAAAATCGTAAAAAGGAATTTGCTGTGCTTGCCCTGGATGATAGCAATTATCTCACTTGGGAAATTGATGCCAAAATCCACCTAACAGCTAGAGCACTTGGAGTTGCTATTAACCAGCCTGAAGCTTATTTGTGTTCTGCTAGAAGTAGAAAAACATGATGAACTCCTGATGGAGTATCATCATGCAATTTATTATAAAAAATTAGCAGTGCCTGAAGCACATGCTAACGCTCAACATGCTAGTAATATCCAAGGCCATAGAAAGGGCCAAATACATAAGGGGATTAAATGGAAAAATGACAAAAAAAAAAAAACAAAAAGGAAAGAGCAAATCCCAGTGGAAAGGTAAAGGAAAGGGTCTAGGAACCTTCTAGAAGAAAGGTTTAGCCAATAAGACTGCTAACCCTCCTCAGCGATGCTTTAGGTGTGGACGCATTGACCATTGGTCGCGTACTTGTCGTACCCCAAAATATTTGGTGGAACTTTACATAAAATCCACTAGGAGATTTTAGAAGAATCAAGAAAAGAATGTTGAGACACACTTCACCGCTCAACCAGACGTTGATCAAGAAGGTGAGAAGAAGGACAACAACATCTCTGATTCGACGGCTAAATTTCAAGAGAGCCTTCTCGGATATGAGAACTCACCCATGGATGAAGATGACCTTCTTGGTGTCGAGCTCGAGGAATTCCAGAAGAATACCAATGTTTCCTAGGAGGAGGAATATGATTTATACAAAGACCTGTAGTAGTCTGTCGGGACCCAAATTTGCAAATCTGGACCCTCTGTGTATTCAGCACTAGTCCAGGAACACGCTAGTGCACACAGTCTCAACATTGGTAAATATCACAATCATACTCAGCGAAATAATAAGGTACCTTAATTAGTTAACCAAGCTGGTTGCTCGACCTTAAGGTCAAGTTACAAATATACACACGCAGGCTTAAAACTTATTAAAAGAGAAATAACAAAGAAATAAAAATAAGATAACTTTGTGGCGCCATCCAAGATACCACAGTAAATCGATCGGGCTCGCTCCCTAGATAGACGGTTCCTCTTGGAGCTCCTCCTCCAAAACTGGTGTAGACTCTTCTTCAACTGGTGTTGTATTGTGGCAAGGGTGAGTACTTGGTACTCAGCAAGTCATGCACAGAATGCAACTAATATACTACATGCATGGCTTAGTACAAAGGAGTAGCTCATGGTATAATTGCAGTAAAACAGCATTTGACAAGTAACATAAGCAGATTCGAAAGCAGTAAAAACAAGTATAAGATCAATAACTTTTCCAGGAGTTTAAAAAACATCTTTCCCATTCCTAATCCACATTTCCATCAACGTCATTATTAAACCAGACCAAACTTTTCTAGTCCAAGTTATTTTCAGGAAAGTCTAACCCTTGACTGTAATTCCTGAGCAATGTCCAATACCGCGGACACGGCTATTCGAATAGATTTTACACTCTGCAGAGGTTATGCACTTTACCCACAAGATACAGCCAAACACCACAAAGGCGAGTGTCCGTAACAAAGTCTTTCGGAAACTTCTAACAGCACAAGTGGGCCTCCCCGGTTATTGCACACTAACCCTTCCCTTAGCGAAGGCGAAGTTTAGGCCAATCAACCATTAGATGGGTACCTGGCCGCAACCTCGGTACGCTCCCCCGTACAACTACACAAAAGGTATAGTTGACACCCCGAGGTCCCACAGGTACGTTATTAGCAACTTAATCAACTAGGTCCGTCCCATTACAGACATGTGGTTGCACGTTTGACTCAGTTCAAAGGCTTGCAAGGTTAAGTCCTTAGGGTGACCAGGGCAAGACTACCCGAAGAACCAAATCAACGTTCCCGGTGCCACAACAGGCCCACCCGATCATTCTTGCCACATGCCCCGGTCGAAAATTATTTATCAAACCCCCAGTTGTTTACCACGCACCACGTGCCATCAATATCATCATCAATAACACATGACACTTTTTGAAACAGGTTCCATATCTCATTAAGTCAATATTATCATGTAACTGGCAAAAACATGTTACGTGGCCAGGCTAAGCATACTACATCGGTCTAATTTCCCATGTTGGCAATTTAATAATGTCCAACTAATAATCCACAACTAGGGTGATAAGGGGTCATGGCACATAGATAATAATCAAGGTGTCATAGAGCAAAGTTGGCATTTAACTAATTCCCTAAAGTTAATTAAAGCATTTTCTAATTAAACTAGCATGCAATAAATTAAATCAAAATAAGTTTCAAAATGGGATCAACATGGTCAGAGCACAACTTGCCTTCAAAGAGTACTTGTTCTTGGTCTTGAGCTGGCTCCTGGGTCAACACTTCACCTTCGAAGCCCTCGGGCACTTCAATGTCTACTCCTAAAGCGTGCAAATAGCAATAAATAAATAAAGAGTAGACAAAAAGTGTCCAAACATCCAAATGAAGTCCATAAACAGAGAGAGCATAATTTTATGAATTTTTAGGAATTTGAACCGGCAAAATCGGAGTTAAAATGCAAAAGTTAGAAGCGTTTAAAGTTTAAATAATCAATTAAATAATATTACAGAGAAAAACTTTGGTCCAAAAATTAATTAAAATTCACCGTTAGGTTGATCTCAATTTTATAAAAATTTAGAAATTTGAATCACTCAAATCGGAGTTAAATTGCAAAAGTTATAAGCGTTTGAAGTTTTCAAATAAATCAATAATCCGAATTAATCCATTTATTTTTGTACTGAAAAACTGAATAATGACGTCAGCATGACGTCAGCGTGGATTTTGATTTTCTACCGAATTATTTTTCTATTGAAAAATCGATTTATTGCTTCAGCCGGTCCATGGACGTGGTCCACGGTTCGGTTTGGGTCCACCGTGGACCCGGTCCACGGCTGTACGAGCCGTTGACAGGTGGGACCCTTCAGTGACGTCAGCGCACGGTTCGGCCGAGAGCTCTGATAGTTGGGCCCCACCGTGACGTCATCATGATGTCACGGCTGACGTCATCGAGCCGTTGGAACGGCCGCTGACACGCGGGCCCCACGCTAACGTCACGCGTGACGTCAGCGGTGACAGGGCGGCGACTGCGCTGACCGCAACGGTCAGCCTACCGGCCACGTGGCTAGATCTTGGCCATTGATTTGAAAATCAACGGCCCAGATCGGATCTAGGTTTCACGCGCTGGAAACAGCTCGGTCCATCTGGACCGTTCGATCTTGATCGAATGGTCAAGATCCAATCTAAAGTTACAACGTGGCTAACCCTAGCCGTACGATCTAGATCTAACGGCTGAGATCTATCCAAGCACGATGCAGTTACGGCTACGTGGCACGATCTAAACCGTTGGATCTAGATCCAACGGTTGAAAATAGATCTAAAAACTAAAACGTGAGATTTTACCCGAGGATGACATGGACGAATCTGAGCCCTCGGATCTTGAGGACGGCGATGGCTTCGCGGCGAAGCTGGTTCGCCGGAGACGAAGACGACGACACGCCCGAAAGCGTTTGGGTGCGATTCCGGCGAAGTGGATGGTACCTCCCGACGCATCTTGTCCTTGCGGTTCCGAATCTGGGCACCAACACGGTGGAGAATGGCAGACGGCGGCGGAAACGACGGAGAACCGCGACGGAACCCTAAATCCACTACGGCGAGCGATTGCGGTGCAACCACGGCGGCTTGAGCTCGGTGAGTTAGGGCTATGGGTGCGCAAGGAAACGGAGAACACGATGGCGGCGGCGGCGCATTAAATAGGGGCCTCGGCTTCCATGAATCACGCGGAGGCCGAGGTCCACCTGGCTGCGGCGGCGGAAACCGAATCCAATTCGGATTCGGTGACGTGGCGCAACGGTAGCCGTTGGATCAAAATCCAACGGTCGAGGGTTTGGGCTCGGGTCCGGCTCGGTGATCTGGTTGGCTCGGTCGAAGCCTGGCTCGGGCGGCGTTGGCGCGTTCGTGGCCGTTGGATCTCGATCCAACGGTCACGCGTGTTAGGGTTTGGTGACGTGGTTCGACCGAGACAGATGGCGCGGTCGGGTCCGGGTCGGACTCGAGTCTGACTCGGACTCGGGTCCAGTCGGATGAACAGTAAAACCTGATTTGGTTTTTCCAGCGATTAAATATTCAAAATAATTCCCAAAAAATCATTTAATTCATTAAAAATATTAAAACACTTAGAAAAATTCCAGAAAAATCCTGGAAAATATTTTAGGGCATTTGGAACTCAAATAAATTATTTCCAACAAAATTTTATTTGCAAAATTAAATTCTTTAATTATTTGAAAAGGAAATAAATTCAAACAAATTCCAAATAAATCCCAGAAAATTCCAAAAATTCACAGAAGTGTCAAATCTTATTTAAATTCATGAAAAGCAAAAATTTGGGTGTTACATAGTCTCCCTGGTACCCCTTTTAGTTTATTAAATTGATGTCACATCTTCCCTAGTGAACTCTCCTTAGGAGCCTCACTTTATGAGTTTAGTATTTATGTTCCTGCAAGAATATTCTACACTCATGTTGAGCGATTATCATTTGTAACTTAATAAAGTGTCATTTCATAGAATATTTGCTCATTTATGCTATGCTTATTCTATATTTTCAATATGTTCCTATTGTAACAATTGAATTGATTGAATTTATTTCTTTAATATAGAAAAATCGTACAATCCAATGGCGGAGGATGAAATCTATATTGTAGATAGTTGCACCATAAATACTATTCTTATGGATACTAAATATTTTCAGACTGTGACGAAGAAAACTGGAAATATTATGACCATCACTGGAAGCGATGCCCTCATTGTTTGCATTGGAAGAGCCATTATAGTTCTCTCTATGGTCACTCGTATAATAATTGAGAATGCCCTATTATACCCTGAGCTAGTTGTACTCTTTAAGTTTTAAAGACATTCATCTCATCTCCATCATTCTCATCCTTTGCAAAGATGGTCTAGGAATTCATGGAGTTTTAATGAAATGTATATCCCAAGAACAAGGGATAACATTACTCTGTGAGATACATGGGGGCTTGTGTGGAGCACACGCTTCATATAGAATGCTGGTTGGGAAAGCATTCCAACATAGGTTCTATTGGACTACCGCTCTACACGACGTTATGCAACTTGTAAAGACTTGTGAGCAATATCAATTTCATGCTCGACAAGTACATCAACCTGCTAATCAATTGCAAATAATACAATTATCATGGCGAGTTTCCACAAGGGGCATTGATATATTAGGTGCATTACCTAAAGCAGTGAATGGATATAAATTCCTATTTATTGCTATTGATACTTTCATTAAATGGATAGAAGCTGAGCCTGTAATTTCAATTACGGCACATGCAACAAAGAAATTCTTTGTGAAGAATATAGTCACTAGGTTTTGAATTCCTAGTAGACTAATTATTGCTAATGGATCATAATTTATTAGTGGTCTATTTCAAGATTGCTGTGATGAAAAATAAGCACAAAGATTTGTTACACTTCTATTGCTCATCCACATAGTAATGGACTAATAGAACGTGTAAATGGCCAAATCATGCAAGGCATGAAGAAATGAGTATTTGATCATCTTAGAACATGCTCAGGGGCTTGGGTAGATGACCTATACTAAGTGCTTTGGGCCATATGCACGACGACCAGTAGAACTACTGGTGAAACACCTTTTTACTAGTCTACGGAGTAGAAGCTATTCTGCCTAGTGAAATTCATTTAGGTTCTACAAGAACTACTTCTTTTGAACAAGTTAATCAAGAAAATTAACGTGAAGATGACATTAATCTTCTTAAATAAAAGCGAGATCGGGTACTTATCAGGTCGGTAGCCTACCTACAAGGCTTACGACAATACTATAATAAAAGAATTCAACCACGAACTCTTAGTGTGGGAAATTTGATTTTAAGGCGCATCCAAAACCAGTCTAATTTAAAAAAGTTATCGTCCAAATGGGAAGGTCCCTTCATTGTTGTATCAGTCACCCGACCTGGTTCTGTTTGGCTTGCTATGAAAGACGGTTGAATCCTTTCGAATACTTGGAACATCCAACATCTTTGCAAGTTCTATATATAAATCTTTATATTTGTGTATTAAGTTCACATTCAATACATTACATCTTTACTGTGTTATATTCAAACTATTTTTTTGTCTTGCTTTCATTCTAAAGAATCATGAAAGTTTTATCCGACCTAACTCCCTGAGCAAAATACAAGGTTGCTGGTCGGGTTGTGAGATGACTTCTAATAGAGCATTTTCATATAAGCCAATACTTACTGCATTGAAACTCATTATACTGACTTTATCTCTGACCTGCTACCAGTTAATACTAAGTATAAAGAGAAGAATGAACTGGTTGGTACTCCATAAAAACTGTTTGTCTTTCGATCATGATGTTGATCAGTAAACAAACAGTTGGGGGCTAGTAGTGATAAATTTAAGAAAAATTCACAAGCAGATAAGCAAAAGTATAAATTCAACACAAAAGAGATTGACACAGAAAAAATCTTCATTCATTTGTAAAGAATTTTTACATTATCTCTATTACCTCTTCTTCGGTTGAGAATTGCAGGTTGGGTACCAATTTTTTCAAATCAATGGCATCCTTATAAAAATGCCTCAATTTCATAAAAAGAGCATTAATCTGGAAAGCAATTGACATCGAAAGTGCTAAATTGATATTGTTCACCACATCGGGGATGTGATCGTTGATAATCTTCAAATGGTCCCTTGTCCCCGCAACCAGCTCATCAATTGATGGATTTGGATTTGTAAGTTCAACTTGTTTCCCTTTCAAATCAGCTGATATTTTCTTCAATTGAACAAAAACAAAGTCAGGTTAGATTTACTTACTCCCTGAACTCTTATTATTTCTTCATTGAATGTTTTCGTTTGTTCCTTTAGTTTGTTGATTTCTTCTTGTGCCTTGGGATTCAGCTTTGTTAGTTTTTTCTTCTTTGATTCCTCTTGAAAGAGCTGATGTTCCTTCGCTTTTATTATATTTGTTAATTCTAACAAAAAAACAAAACTAAAATAAGCCTTATTGTTTAAAAGAACAAATAAGCAAACTATTATCAGGTTGGGAAAAGTTACTTACTTTCTACTTTGGCCTACTTCTCAAGAATGATGACCGGAAGGTCTTAATCGAGCTGCCACCCGATCATCATGCTCCTTGAGGGGCTGTTCAAGCCTGGATTTCTCTTCCTCGCTAAATTGAAGTTTTTTCCTTCAATGCAATCAGGTTAAACTCATAACCCTTGGTGGTGTTATGTGCCACCATGAGCTGCTTCTCCAGCTCGATTATTCTTTTTTCTGATCTATTTTTGAACAGATAAAGTTATAATAAAATCAAGAAAGCACAAAAAAGGAGTTCTAATCAACTTACTTTTTTGTTAGTAAGTTAAGACTTCAGACTTCGCCGAAGTCTTAACTTACCGACCTAGTAGGTCGAATGCCTCTTTTGAGAACTGCAAAGCAAGAAGAGAAAATGAATCAAATATACTCTTTCTTTCTCTTACGATTTAATAAAAAGAAAGTAAGAAGAATACCTTAGAAAGCAAGATATTAAAAACTTGCTTGAAATCCTCCTCTTGGTTAGCAACACTAGAAGAGGATGGAATCAAACCGACATCGATGGTCATGGTCGTTGTTGTGACCACGTCCACTGGTCTCTTCTCATAGGTCGGAGCAACAGTCATCTTCTCGGCTACCTCGACCTCTTCCTCTACCGCCTTAGGAGATGGATGTACCTCCTCGGCGGCAGTTGATGTTTGAACCTCTTCGGCAGCAAGTGAGGTCTGTACTTTTTATGCAGCAATAGATGCCTTGCCGATTTGTGGTTCATCTTCAATAACAGGGAGATCTTGACCTTCAACATTGGTCAGCTCCTCCCCTATACCTTGTGCACCCACCGAGATCTCTTCGGCAACCTCAACAGTAGGTGCCAAAGAAGGTTCCACACTGGTTAGCACAACTCCAACCAGAGTGTCCACCTCGAGATTTGCTTCAATCTGAGGTGCAGCCAGGGGCTAAAAAAAGAGAAAAATCAATATTAGTTCTAAAGGATTGAAAATGCTTAGAAATTAAAAAGTAAAAAAGAAGACTTACTTAAAGGACACTCCTAAATCCATGCTCCAAGAAAAGAAATGAGTATCGGATGTCCCTACATCCAATACAGGAGTCTTTCTCCTTTTTATGATAAGAGGAACATTGTTATCATTACTCTCTTCCTCCTCACCTTGAATATATGGAAATAAGGGATAATTCTTATAAGGAATATCCAATGCACCATATCTTCTCTTGTTACGTACCTGCAAGGATGTCATCCTCCGTATTCCAGTAGAAGTTTTAGTTCTCTTCTCTTGAATTTGAGGCTGGTTGGTGGTACGCTTAGAGCATGCTCCTTGACCAGTGCTAGTAAGTTTAGTACTAGTCCCTGCGGTGGAGGTTGGATCCACCACCTTCGAGGCAATTCTTCACATAGTCCTCTTCTTCTTCACTAGAGGAGCCGCGACAGAGACTTTAGACTGGTCGGCGCCTCATTTTTGACAATGCATCTAAAAAATATTTCAAGCTCAATTGTTAGATATAAAACAAGTTGCTTATCTATTTTACCAAACGAATTACTTGGTACTTAGCTCGATGTGTTCATTAATGAACTCATCACTTTGACCGATCGGGCTGGACTGCTACTTGTCCAAAGCAATCTGATCGGTCCCGTCCGAAGAAACGCCTAAAATCTGTGCAATTTTGGTATGAGCCTCCTTGGCAATCAAGACTAAAATACAAAGAATTAGTGAAAAATTCCTTTCAATAAGAGAGAGAAGAAAAAAGAGGTCGAGATTTAGAACCCTACCTCTAGGCTCGTCCTTTGATGGATTTTGGTCACCCTCGATCCTCCAGGCAAGAACATCCTTTTTCAAGTGACTCAGCTTATGGAACAGAAAACCATAGATGATTTTCTGTTATGAAAGTCCCCCTGCCACCAGCTTGGAGATGACTTTCACGATTTTCTTCTCCTCACTGGTTAGCTCTAGGGAGTCCTTCTCATTCTTCGCCTCCAACCTTGCCCAGGTTGGGGCAACCTTCTCGGTGAATCGGAGGCAGCTAACTCCCAGTAACTCCGAGTAAAACCACTCCCACCGATAATCCTTCCAGGTATCTGTCAGCGTATTAGCTATCAGACCCATTGCGAAAGGGAGTACCGGAAGTCCGAATCAGGGGCTTTCGTGATGGATCGCTCGAAGGGTGTTGCGAAGTAACGCGCGAAGCTCACAAGAGAGAGAGAGACTCCATTTTTCCAGGTTCGGGCCCTCCTTACGAGTAATAGCCCTAGTCCTGCTGGTGTTGTTCTTGGCTATGTTCTTGGTGGACACTACATACATTCAACTGAAAGAGAGCCAACCGAAAAAGATCGAACCCCCTCCCCCATGCACCCTGCCCCCCTTTTATACTCAGGCGGGGGTGCACCGGGGGGGGGGGTTACAGTGGTGCAGCGTATAGAGTACACAGTCGTAACGCATGTAATGCACCTGTCACTGTTCTTGCAGCACACTTAATGCCCTGACACAGCTATCCTCTCCTCGCCGGCCTCGCTGCCGACTCCGCCCGCTTTGCGGGGTGGGAAAATGCATCATGACACCTTTTGCATTGATGGCGCGCGTTGGGAACGTGCGTCGCCATACTGTAGCCTTCATTACCCCCATTTAATGCGCACGACGCGCATTAAATGCCTCTGACCTCCTGGGTGGCCGCACTAGCCACGAAGTGGCCTCGGGAACTGGGCGCCAGCGGCGTGGCCTGGTCGCCACCTGCCTGCTGGCAACCACACAGCTGACCGCCAGGGGTGTGGCCTGGTCGCCACCTGCCCGCGGCGATCACGCAGCTACCCACCAGCGGCGTGGCCTGGTCACCACCTGCCCGTTGGTGATCACACAACTGACCGCCTGCGGCGTAGCCTGGTCGCCACCTGCCCACTGGCGATCACACAGCTGACCGCCAGCGGCGTGGCCTGGTCGCCACCCGCCCGCTGGCGATCACCAAGCTGTCCTCCGGTGCTGTGGCCTGGCTGCCAGCCATCTGCTGGACGATGTCCTGTCCGACTGCTAGCGGGGTGGCCTGGACGCCACGTGCCTGCCAGCGACTCTCACTAGTGCGTAGTGGGCACCCTAGTGCAGAATACGCCGACAGTAGCCCCCGGACCCACCCTGGAGCGTTTTGCCTTCCCAGGAACGGAAGCGGTTTAGTCTCCTGGGTGGGTCCACTATAAATGCCCTTGTAACGTGGCGGCTTTTTAAATGCCGCCACCGTTTCTGGGCACCGAGGTGGAACGTGCAGCTGCCCCCGCCTCGTAACCGGCGCCTCTTCTGATTCTTTTGGTTTTCCCGCCAACGACCCGCCACGCCTCCTCGGGAATCCCGCCATTCGAACCGCCACACCCCTTCGGTCTTCGGAATCTTGACGAGAATGTGGTCTTCGGAATTGAAGGGTTTCGTAGCATGGAAAACAAAAATTTTTCCTACGATTGCAACCAAACACCAAGATCATATCTAGGAGATGCAAGTAAACGGTTTCAGAAGGACTCACCCTCAGATCAAAGCGGGAATAACATTCCCGCAAACAAACGTGGTTGATGTAGAGGTACACTCCCGACTTCAAAGTCGCGAAGATGAGCGCCACAAACGGCAGCGTCCGCATTTGGTCACACGACGGATCAACGATGACCTCCACTCCCTCGTTCCAGCGGGGCAGCGGAAGTAGTGGATCCCCGGAAAACTCCAACAACACTACAGCTTAGTGGTGGTGGTGGTGAAGAAATAATTTCAGCAGCGCTTCGCTTAAGCCACAAATAAAAAGCGGATCGCAGGAGGAGGGAGAATGGACCAACCAAAGGGTCATGGATGAACACCAAAGAGAGGAGCTCCTCCTCCCTTTTATAGGAGGAGGAGGAGGCATGCCAAGGGGTGGGGTGGCCGGCGCATGGGGGCTGCCCCTTGCCCTCCCTCTCTTCATGTGAGTGATCTCTCCACTCACACATTAACCACTTTGATTTCCATTAAAACCCCACTCAAGAAAATGAAAGGTTTTCTCCCATAAACATTTTTATTTCAGATTTAATATATGTTAATTCTTTTAATTAACAAACATTAACATATACCCCTTTAACTATTCCGATATCCCGAAACTATTCCGGCGATACTCAAAGCTTGATCCTATCTGTCCATATTTTTCTCCTGTTTCGTATCCACTCAAAAGCATCGATGAACCTTAAGTGTGTCACCCTACGGTTCGTGAATAAAATGGACATGATTGAGACTCCTCTCGGATCAATAATCATCGTGGGATCCGGAGATCCATAATGACTCCCATTCACTCAACGATGAACTAGTGATCGCGTAAACCGTAAAACGACATAACCAATTCCTTTTGTCTCACGATATTTTACTTGTCCGAGGGATCCGATCATCGATCAACTATACCTAGTTCGATCCATCGAGCAAGTACTCTTTACTCGTTCCGTGATATAACATTCTTGTGACCTAGTCACATGCTTGCAAGCGATGTCAATGTGATATCACCGAGAGGGCCCAGAGTATATCTCTCCGTCATCTGGATGGACAAATCCCACTCTTGATGCATGAGCCTCAACTAATACTTTCATAGTACCCAAATCCATCTTTATAGTCACCGTGTTACGGAGTGACGTTTGATGTCATCAAAGTACTCTTCCGGAATTAGTGATTGACATCATCTCATGGTCTAAGGAAAAGAGCTATTTCGAATGTGTTTGATACAGCAACAAACTAAATGACTTGATCGTATTTGCTATACCAACTTGGGTGTGTGTTCATCACATCATTCTTCTAATGACATGACCCCGTTATTAATAACATCCAATGTTCATGATCAGGAAACCTTGATCATCAGTTAATCAACGAGCTAGTTTAAAAAGAGGCTTTACTAGGAACCTTTTTGTTTATTAAACACACATGTATTAACGTTTCTGATTAATACAATTTTAGCATGAGAAATAAACATCTATTATAAACATGGAATATGATAATAAACAATTTATTATTGCCTCTCGGGCATATTCCCTTCAGTCTCCCACTTGCACTAGAGTCAATAATCTAGATTACATTGTGATGATTCTAACACCCATTGAGTTCTGGTGTTGATCATGTTTTGCCCTTGGGAGAGCTTTAGTCAACGAGTCTGCCACATTCAGATCCGTGTGCACTTTGCAAATCTTTATATCGCCATCCTTGACATGTTCACGGATGGAGTGAAACCGACGCTTAATATGTTTGGAATTCTTGTGTGACCTTGGTTCTTTAGCATTGGCTATGGCACCATTGTTGTCACAATAGATAACCATCGGGTCCAACGCACTCGGAACCACACCTAGTTCGGATATGAACATCTTCATCCAAACCGCTTCTGGCTACGAAGCGGCAATATATTCCGCCTCTGTTGAAGATCCCGCCACCACAGATTGCTTGGAACTTCTCCACTCACGCTCCTCCATTCATTTCAAAAATGTACCCGGATTGAGACTTAGAGTCATCCGGATCGTGTCAAAGCTAAGGCCGACGTAACACTTTGACGAGCTCTTCTTCACCACCATATATGAGAAACATATCCTTAGTTCTTCTTAAGTACTTAAAGATATTCTTGACCGCCGTCCAGTGTTCAAAACCTGGATCAGACTGGTACCTGCTAGTCAAACTAATAGCATGTGCCACATCCGGTCTTGTACACAACATAGCATACATGATAGAGCCTATGGCTGAAGCATAGGGAATCTTATTCATTACTTCTCTATCTTCTGCTGTAGCTGGACTCGGAGTATTACTCAACGTCTTGCCTTGCATCATAGGTAAGAACCCTTTCTTACTTTCATCCATTCTAAACTTCTTTAGAATCTTGTCAAGATATGTACTTTGTGATAGCCCAATCAAGCGTCTCGATCTATCTCTATAGATTTTGATGCCTAAAATATATGCCGCTCACCAAGGTCCTTCATTGAAAACTTCTTGTTAAGTAATCTTTTACACTTTTCAAAAGTTCTATATCATTTCCTATCAACAATATGTCATCCACATATAATATCGTAAATGCTATAGAGCTCCCACTCACTTTCTTGTAAACACAAGATTCTCCGTAAGTTTGGACAAATCCAAAACCTTTGATTACCTCATCAAAACGGAGATTCCAACTTCGTGATGCTTGCTTCAGTCCATAAATGGATCGCTGAAGTTTGCATACCTTATTAGCAACCTTAGGATCAACAAAACCTTTGGGTTGTATCATATACAACTCTTCCTCAATGTTTCCATTAAGGAACGCAGTTTTGACATCCATCTGCCAGATTTCATAATCGAAAAATGCAGCAATTGCTAACATAATCCTAACAGACTTTAGCATCGCTACGGGTGAGAAAGTCTCATCGTAGTCAACTCCTTGAATTTGTCGAAAACCGCTGCGACAAGTCGAGCTTTATAGACGGTCACATTACCATCAGCGTCTATTTTCTTTTTTGAAAATCCATTTGTTCTCAACGGCCTTACGGTCATTGGGTAGGTCCACCAAAGTCCATACTTGGTTTTCATACATGGATCCCATTTCGGATTTCATGGCTTCTAGCCATTTGTCGAATCTGGGCTCATCATCGCTTCATCATACGTCCGCAGGGTCATTATTCTCAACTACCATGACATTCATAGTAGGAACATAAAAGTCGAGGAGCGATGATGCGCTCTTGTTGACTGCGAGGTGCGGTAGTGTTCTCTTCTGAGTTTCATGATCCTTATCATTAGTTCCCTCTTCATTTGGTGAAGTCAACTCCGAAACAACTTCCGCTGCTGCACTTGCCATTCCATGAAGAGAAGGTTCAACAACCTCGTCGAGTTCTACCTTCCTACTACTCACACCTTCGAGAGAAACTCTTTTTCCAAAAGGATCCATTCTTGGCAACGAAAACCTTGCCCTCGGATTCGTGATAGAAGGTGTACCCAATTGTTTCTTTAGGGTATCCTATGAAGACGCATTTTTCCGCTTTGGGTTCGAGTTTATCAGTTGAAGTTTCTTCACATAAACATCGCATCCCCAAACTTTTAGAAATGATGACCTTAGGTTTGTTGCCAAACCATAATTCATACGGTGTCATTTCAACGGATTTAGATGGTGCCCTATTTAAAGTGAATGCTGTTTCTAGTGCATGACCCCAAAATGAAAGTGGCAAATCTGTAAGGGACATCATAGATCGAACCATATCCAATAAAGTACGATTACGGCTCGGATACACCATTACGCTGTGGTGTTCTAGGAGTGAGTTGTGAAACTATTCCACATTGTTTCATGTGTGTGCCAAACTCGTAACTAAGATACTCTCCTCCACGATCAGATCGTAGAAATTTGATCTTTTGTTACGATGATTTTCTACTTCACTCTGAAATTCTTTGAACTTTTCAAATGTTTCAGACTTGTGTTTCATTAAGTAAATATATCCATATCTACTCAAATCATCCGTGAAAGTAACAAGTAACGATATCCACCACGTTGACACACTCATTGGACCACACACATCGGTATGTATGATTTCCAATAAGTCGGTTGCCCGCTCCATTGTACCGGAAAACGGGTTCTAGTCATCTTGCCCATGAGGCATGGTTCACATGTCTCAAATGATTCATAATCAAGTGATTCTAGTAGTCCATCGTAATGGAGCTTCTTCATGCTTAACACCAATATGACATAAGCGGCAATGCCACATATATGCAGCAATATCATCATTCAACTTAATTCTTTTGGCATTCACATTATGAACATGTGTACTATTATCAAGATTCAAAATAAACAAACCATTCTTTTCGTGCATGACCATAAAAGATATTATTCATATAAATTGAACAACCATTGTTCTCAGACTTGAATGAATAACCGTCTCGCATTAAACAAGATCCAGATATGATGTTCATGCTCAACGCAGCACTAAATAACAATTATTTAGGTTTATAACTAATCTCGATGGTAATTGGATAGGTAGCGCCCCGACGGCGATCACATCAACGTTTGATCCAGTGCCGACGCGCATCATTACCTCATCCCTTGCTAGTTGTCGCTTATTCCTTAGCTCCTGTTTCGAGTTACATATGTTAGCAACCGAACCGGTATCAAATACCCAGCACTACCGCGAGTACTAGTAAGGTACACATCAATAACATGTATATCATATATACCTTTGCTCACTTTCCCGTCCTTCTTATCACCAGATATTTTGGGCGATTGCGCTTCCAAAGGCTCAGGTTCTTGCAATAAAAACATTCAAGATTCGACTTAGGGCCAGCCTTGGTCTTCTTCTCGGATGTAGCAACAGACTTGCCCTTCTTCTTGAAGTTTCCTTAGACTTACCTTTCTTCTTGAAATCGATAGTCTTTTGGACCATCAACACTTGATGTTCCTTCTTGATCTCCACTTCAGCTTTTAGCATTGTGAAGTTCGGGAGAGACTTCTTCATGCCCTGCATGTTGTAGTTCATCACAAAGCTCTTGTAGCTTGGTGGCGGACTGGAGAACACGATGAATTCCTAGCTCAATGGGGATCAAGTTATTCCCAAAGCTATGAGTTTATCGGCGTACATCTGCACATTTTGAGTACGTGCTCACTAACTTGAGCTGTTTTCCTCCATCATGCAGCTAAAGAACTTTTCAAGCTTCATAACTCTCTCTTGCGGCATGGGTGTCGAAGATCATTTTCAACTCCTCATTGTATCAAAAGCATTGTGCTCAAACGCGTGCAGCTCGTGCTCAAGGCCATACAAAATGCCGCATTGAACTAAAGCTGTGGTCCTCCTTTGAGTCAAGAAAACATTTTTCTCCTCCTGGGCATCATCAACAAGTGTCACCTAGCGGTGCTTCTAGCACATAGCTCCTTTGAGCTTGAGGAGAATCCTCAGGTTAAGGGCCCAGTTGGTAAAGTTGCTACCATTGGTGGCTAGTTTCTCTTTCTCCATGAACAGATTGAAATTGAAAATAGGGGGTGCCATCTACAACATATTTGCAAAGTTATTTAGACTAAGTTCATAATAGATTAAGTTCAATGTTAATTCAAAATTAATACGAAATCCCACTCAAAAACAACATCCCTCTAGTCATCTTTAGTGATTACATGAACCAAATTCACTATACCGAAACCGATCATCACGTGAGACGGCATAGTTTCAAAGGCGAACATCAATATGTTCATCATATCATCCATATGACTCATGCTTTACCTTTAGGTTCGTGTTCGAGGCCATGTCTCAGTACATGCTAGGCTCGCCAAGTAGAACCAAAGTATTTGCATGTGTAAATCTGGCTTACACCCGTTGTATGCGAACGTAGAGTCTATCACACCCGATCATCACGTGGTGCTTCGAAACGACGAACTTTCTTAACGGTGCATACTATGGAAGAACACATTATTATCTTGATATTAATTTGGAGGGATCATCTTATAGTGCTATCGACGTGATCATAATCAAGCAAAATAAGATGCATAAAAGGATTAACATCACATGCATGAATAAAGTGATATGATATGGTCCTTTCAAAGACTTGATCTCCATCTTGTGCGACATGGTATGATCTCCATCATTCCACCGGCATGGCACCAAGGTCCATGATGCTGCCATCTTGATTGTCTTCCTCCATTACAATATATCACATGGACATATATTTAGCACGCAGGCCATAAAAGAAAAACAACCAAATGGCTCCTGCCGGTTGTTTAAATTTACAATAAATTTCATTTCATACAACAATCTTTGTATCAATGACCATATCACATCACAAGCCCCGCAAAAACAAGTTAGACGCCTCTAATTTATTTTTGCATATTTTACGTGGTTTTGGGCTTTCTAGGAAAAACTATTCTTACCTACGAACAAGAACCACAACGGTGATAAAAACATTATTAGCAAACCGTTGTAAATTAGATCATGACTATAGTGGGAGAAACTGACACCCGCAAAGCCACTTATGCAATACTAGTTGCATGTCGAGCGTGGAACAAGTCTCATGTGCGAGGACATGTAAGGTTAGTCCGGGCCGCTTCAAATCCCACTATGCCACCATGATCCAAAATACACGAAAGTATGCAATAACATGATCATCAACGCCCACATCCACATGTGTTTTAAACCGTACAAAACATCTACGCATAGACACGGCTCTGATACCACTGAAGGGTTTCGAAGCATGGAAAACAAAAATTTTCCTACGATTGCAACCAAACACCAAGATCATATCTAGGAGATGCAAGTAAACGGTTTCAGAAGGACTCACCCTCGTAGACCGAAAGCGGGAATAACGTTCCCGCAAACAAACGTGGTTGATGTAGAGGTACACTCCCGACTTCAAAGTCGCGAAGATGAGCGCCACAAACGGCAGCGCCTCCGTACTTGGTCACACGTACGGATCAACGATGACCTCCAATCCCTCGTTCCAGCGGGGCAGCGGAAGTAGTGGATCTCGAAAACTCCAACAACACTACAGCTTAGTGGTGGTGGTGGTGAAGAAATAATTTCAGCAGCGCTTCGCTTAAGCCACAGCTCGAAAAACGGATCAGCAGGAGGAGGGAGAATGGACCAACCAAAGGGTCATGGATGAACACCAAAGAGAGGAGCTCCTCCCTCCCTTTTATAGGAGGAGGAGGAGGCATGCCAAGGGGTGGGGTGGCCGGCGCATGGGGGGGCTGCCCCTTGCCCTCCCTCTCTTCATGTGAGTGATCTCTCCACTCACAAATTAACCACTTTGATTTCCATTAAAACCCCACTCAAGAAAATGAAAGGTTTTCTCCCATAAACATTTTTATTTCAGATTTAATATTTGTTAATTCTTTTAATTAACAAACATTAACATATACCCCCTTTAACTATTCCGATATCCCAAACTATTCCGCGATACTCAAACAGTCCTCAGACTTGTCCATATTTTTCTCCTGTGTTTCGTATCCACTCAAATGCATCGATTAATCTTTAGTGTGTCAGCCTACGGTTCGTGAATAATATGGACATGATTGAGACTCCTCTCGCATCAATAATCATCGTGGATCTGAGATCCATAATGACTCCCATTCACTCAACGATGAACTAGTGATCGCGTAAAACCGTAAAACGACATAACCAATTCCTTTTGTCTCACGATATTTTACTTGTCCGGGATCCGATCATCAAGATCAACTATACCTAGTTCGATCCGTTACCGACAAGTACTCTTTACTCGTTCCGTGATATAACATTCTTGTGACCTAGTCACATGCTTGCAAGCGATGTCAATGTGATATCACCGAGAGGGCCCAGAGTATATCTCTCCGTCATCTGGATGGACAAATCCCACTCTTGATGCATGAGCCTCAACTAATACTTTCATAGTACCCAAATCCATCTTTATAGTCACCGTGTTACGGAGTGACGCTTTGATGTCATCAAAGTACTCTTCCGAATTAGTGATTGACATCATCTCATGGTCTAAGGAAAAGAGCTATTTCGAATGTGTTTGATACAGCAACAAACTAAATGACTTGATCGTATTTGCTATACCAACTTGGGTGTGTGTTCATCACATCATTCTTCTAATGACATGACCCCGTTATTAATAACATCCAATGTTCATGATCAGGAAACCTTGATCATCAGTTAATCAACGAGCTAGTTTAAAAAGAGGCTTTACTAGGAACCTTTTTGTTTATTAAACACACATGTATTAACGTTTCTGATTAATACAATTTTAGCATGAGAAATAAACATCTATTATAAACATGGAATATGATAATAAACAATTTATTATTGCCTCTCGGGCATATTCCCTTCAGGAATATCCTCTGATCGGATCTTCAACTGATGGTATCCCGATCTTAGATCAATTTTGGAGAAAACTCCGGCTCCTCTCAGCTGATCAAACAAATCATTGATCCTGGGCAGCGGGTACTTATTCTTCACGGTGACTTCGTTGAGTGCACGGTAGTCAATGCACATCCTGAAACTTCCGTCCTTCTTCTTGACAAACAAAACTGGCGCTCCCCACGGCGACGAACTCGGTCTGATAAATCCTTTCTCCATTAACTCTTCAAGTTGCTTTTTCATCTCTACCAATTCTTCGGTGGACATTCGATACGGTCTCTTTGCTATCGGTGCTGTACCAGGTACAAGCTCTATCACAAACTCTATGTCCCTGTCTGGCGGCATACCAGGTAGATCTTCAGGAAAAACATCTGGGTACTCATTCACTACTGAGACATCCTCTATGCTGATTGCCTTGGTATCATTAACCATCAACTGTCCATCTCTAACGGCAGAGCTTGAAATTCCACTTTCTTTCCACACGGGCTCTCAATCGAGATAGTTCTTCGCCCACAATCCAATACGGCCTTGTGCTTGGATAACCAATCCATTCCCAAAATGACGCTCTAAGGTCCGGGTCTCCAAAATAATAAGGTTTGCTAGGAACTCTATCCCATCTATTAGTATTCTCACCCCGTAACATCCTACTTTCGCTCGGAGTTCTAACCAGTGGGTCCGAACTAAAAGCATGCATTTAAGTCTTGCAATCCCCAAATCATTTCTAGCAGCAAAGCCTTGTGAAACAAACGAATGCGAAGCTCCTAATCAAACAAAATCAAGCTGGTGTAATCGAGTTGACTAGTAACTTACCCAGTACGACGTCCGTAGCATTCTGCAGTGCATCTGCGGTGACATGGTTGACTCGGCCTCTCACCATCGTCTGGGGTGTGGCTCCTGGCGCTGGCGTGGATCCCAGATTAAAGCGAACTGGGGTCACTCCGGCTGTCTTCTTTGGACAACTGTTGGCAAAGTGTCCTGGCTCGTTGCAGTTGTAGCAGCGTCTCACTGTCCCTTGTTGACTGCCTGAAGCGGCGTTTCTGGTTGGTGCTGGGGTCTGATAGTTCTGATTGACGGGTCTTGGTGCTGGTGACGGTGTCCTTGTTGCATTCTGTGGCTGGAATCTAAAAAATTGATTTGGTGCAACTCTCAGGCGCTGTTGCGTTCCCTGGCGTGATCCCTGCTGTTGCATCCTGCGCTTCCTGTTCTCATCCAGTTCCTTGCGCTTGTCCTCAAGAATAAGCGCCTTATTCACCAACTCTTGGAAATCTGGAAAGGTGTGGATGATCAATCCCACCTACAGTCCTGAGTTAAGTCCCTTCATGAAACGAGACTGTCTGGCTTTATCTGTCGCTACATCCTCAGGTGCGTAGCGTGCAAGCTGTGTGAACTTGTTCAGGTATTCGGCCACAGGCTGATTACCTTGCTTCAGTGCTCTGAACTCCTCCTTCTTGAGATCCATGATTCCTTCAGGCACGTGATACTAACGGAATGCAGCTGTGAACTCCTCCCAGGTGATGTCCTGAGGGTTCACTTGCGTGGCACAGAAGTTCTCCACCATTCAGCGGCTGTTCCTTCCAACTGATGAGAAGCGTAGAGTACCTTCTCATTTCCTATGCATTGAGCAATGTGTAGCTTCCTCTCAATTGACCTTAACCAATCATCAGCCTCCAACGGATTGGCATTCCCAGAGAAAGTGGGTGGGTGAGTCCTCATAAACTCTGACAGTTTGGTATTCTGGCGTTGTCCCTGATTGACTTGATTAGCGGTGGCCTGAGTAGTGACGTGTTGCATCTGTTGCATCATAGCATGCATCAACTGAGTCTGAGCAGCAAGAAATGCTCCAAAATTCTGCATGTCTAGTGGCGGTGCTGGTGCTCCATCATTGGGGTTTTCTGTTGGGCGAGAACCACTTCCATTGCCTCCAAAGTTTCCGCGGGTGTTCACCATCTGTCGGTTGCTCCAAGGCTTAGAGATGAGAGGGAACAAGAATAGACAAGTAACAGGGAAACTTATGCGGGGGAAAAGTGTAACTTAAAGTCCAACTTTATTAACTAATGATATCAATAACTTGGTATGGTTGCTTACAATGCCTAAGGGCCTGCAACACATACTGCACACTTAGCAAGCAATGAAGATCCAAATCGAACTAACACTGGAGTCTAACGCCTAAAGGGTGACTCTTTATTCTATGACGCGACTCGGCGAAGGAGTCTCACTATAAAACCTACGCTCACTCATCGAGAAAACCTCCACGGCCTGGGTACGGATGCTGCGGCATAGGCGCGAAACGATCGCCATGTCCAGCAACTGTGTCATCTGTGGTAGTCGAAGAAGCAGTGTCCTCCTCAAGCTCCGGCTCCTCCGGGTCTGGCTCGTGCAGCTCAAGCATTGGTTCCGGCTCTGGCGCGTACAATGCCGTCTCCAACTCTCCAATCCTTTGCAGAAGGTGTGACACATACTCTTGAGCTTCCCGCCATCTGTTCTTCTCTGTCGTGATCTCCTTGCGGGCCTTCTGTAGCTCCTTGCTTGTATCATCGAGTACATCCTCCTGGGCGACAACAAGTCGTGCCAACTGTGTGACCATGGCATCCTCATCCTGAATCGCCTTCGGGTCAAGAAGGTTATTGCTGCGCAGATGATATCGGAACACCGTGCTCTCCAACTCTCTGGCGTAGATACGGGTGATGTGCCGCATTGCTCGTCGTGATACTTCTTGGATACCCATCTGCATTGTTGACCTCCTGGCAGTGCAGTGTATCAGGCGATTGCCTGGGCCCTTCTTCCTAGCAGGCACCACAATCTTCACATCACAAGCCTTGATCAATCCTGCTTGTCTGATCACTTCCACTTGGTATTGTGGCTTCTCAAAATCTCCGAGAGTCTGTAGCATACGCCAAAGTTCCGCGACGTGACCAACCTCTAGATCGACGTAGTTGAACTCTCCCTCCATCTGTCACAAGAGTGCTCATGTAAGAATTCGAAATTTTTAAATCGTGACAAGGTAAGGGAAAAATTCAGCAAGACGTAAGAAAAGAGAGAAGGGGATAAGTCGAGATATCATTTCTTATCTTGACAACCTTTTAGCCTTTAGAAAATAGGTTTTAACCTCTCTACGACCATTCTAGCTAGGGTTGAGCCTACGGTCAGTATGGCTCTGATACCACCTCTGTCGGGACCCGAATCTGCAAATCCGGACCCTCTGTGTATTCAGCACTAGTCCAGGAACGCGCTAGTGCACACAGTCTTAACATCGGTAAATATCACAATCATACCACTCGATACTAATAAAGTACTTTAATTAGATAGTCAAACTGGTTGCTCGACCTTATGGTCAAGTTACAAATATACGCCTCATGCAGGCTTAAAACTTATTAAGAGAGAAATAGTAGCAAATAAAAATAAGATAACTTCTGGCGCCATCCAGTATACCACAACAACTGACCGGGCTCGCTCCTAAGTAGACGGTTCCTCTTGGAGCTCCTCCTCCAAAGCTGGTGTAGTCTCCTCTTCAACTGGTGTTGTATTGTGGCAAGGGTGAGTACTTGGTACTCAGCAAGTCATGCACAGAATGCAGCTAATATACTACATGCATGGCTTAATACAAAGGAATAGCTCAAGGTATATTTGCAGGAAACAGCATTTGACAAGTAGCATAAGTAGATTCGAAAGCAGTAGAAGCAAGTAAAGCATAACTAACTTTTCAAGGAGTTTAATAAACATCTTTCCCATCCTAATCCACATTTCCATCAACATCATTATTTAACCAAACCCAACCTCTCAAGTCCAAGATATTTTCATGAAAGTCTAACCCTTGACTGTAATTCCCGAGCGATGTCCAATACCGCGGACACGGCTATTCGAATAGATTCTACACTCTGCAGAGGTTATGCACTTTACCCACAAGATACAGTCAAACACCACAAAGGCGAGTTCTCGTAACAAAGTCTTTTGGAAACTTCTAACAATACAAGTGAGCCTCCCCGGTTATTGCACACTAACCCTTCCCTTAGCTAAGGCGAAGTTTAGGCCAATCAACCGTTAGATGGGTACTGCCTCGGCCAGACGCTCCCCGTACAACTTACACAAAGGGTGTAGTTGACCTCCTGAGGTCCCACAGGTACGTTATTAGCAACTTAATCAACTAGGTCCGTCCCATTACAGACATGTGGTTGCAAGATTGACTCAGTTCAAAGGCTTGCAAGGTTAAGTCCTTAGGGTGGCCAGGGCAAGACTACCCGAAGAACCAAATCAACATCCCAAAGGCCACAACCGGCCCACTGATCATTCTTGCCACATGCCCCTAGAAAACTATTTATCAAAACCCAGTTGATTACCATGCACCACGTGCCATCAACATCACATGATACTTTTCCAAAACAGGTTCAATATATCATTAAGTCAATATTAACATTTGATTGTCCAAAATCATGTCATGAGCACGAAAGGTGTCTAAGCAACATACTACACGATCTAATTTCCCATGTTGGCAATTTAATAATGTCCAACTAGTAAACCACAACTAGGGTGACAAGGGTCATGGCACATATTTAATTAATCAAGGTGTCATACAGCAATTTGGCATTTATCTAATTTCCCATATTTAAATAAAGTATTTTCTAATTGAACTAGCATGCAATAATTTGAAACAAAATAGATTTCAAAATAGGATCAACATGGTCAAAGCACAACTTGCCTTCAAAAAGTACTTGTTCTTGGTCTTGAGTTGGATCCTGAGTCAATACCACTCCTTCGAATCCTTCCGGCACTTCAACGTCTACTCGTAACGCGTGCAAATAGCAATACACAAATAAACAATAGGCAAAAGCATCCCAAAACTCCAAATAAAATCCATAAACATAGATAACATAATTTTATGAATTTTTAGGAACTGGAATCATCAAATTTGGAGTTAAAATGCAAAAGTTATAATTATTTAAAGTTTAAATAATCAATTAAATAATATTATAGAGGAAAACTTTAGTCCAAAAATTAAATAAAATTCATCATTAGGTAGATCTCAATTTTATACAAATTTAGAAATTTGAATCACTCAAATCGGAGTTGAAACGCAAAAGTTATAAGCGTTTGAAGTTTGAATCAAAATCTGAAATCATTATTTCGAATTAATAAATCATTTTCTTTTTCGGAAATTAATTATTGCGTCAGCCTGGACACGTGTCAGCCTCTGATTGGTTCGCTGACGTCAGCCGGTTCACGGACTCGGTCCACGCTCGGCTCGGGTTCACCGTGGACCCGGTCCACGGCTCACGGTCGCTGACAGGCGGGACCCACGGGTTAGTGGCACGTGCACGGTGCACGCCCGCACGGTGTGACAAGCCCCCGGCCACGTGTCACGTCCGGATTGGTTCTGGCTACGGTAGATCTAAACCCTAAATTCGAAATTGGACAGCTCGGATCGCATCCATCCGTCGCGGTTTAACAGCGACGTGGATAGACCCGGCGTGAGACACGTGGGTGCGTCTCAACCCTTGATTCTAGATCTAACGTCCCACATCTAACCCGGTGCACTGCTGTTAAGCGCTACGTGGCTCCATCTCGTCCTTTGGATCTAAATCGAACGGTGACTAATAGCCCTAAACGGTACTACTCGATCCAATCTACACCGCAAGATCTAGATCTTACGGCCCGTAATGCATCTAAGTCTCTACGCAAAAAGGAATACGTGGCCTCACCTCGAGCGTCGGATGGGGATCGGACGGCAGACAAGCTTCGCGGCTCCGGCAATGGCACGGTGGCGAGTCTCGGCCGGTAGCGAAGAAGATGACTACGGCTGCGGCGTGTCGGCGTGACTCCGATGAAACGAAGGGGTGCCCCAAGCGCGTCTCGACGTGCTCTCTCCGGATCTGCACTCCACGCGGCGGAAGAAGCCTCGACGACGGCGTCACACGCGGAAAACCGTGGCGGTGGTGCGCCAACTTTGGCGAGAAATTGGCACGGTTCGGCGTCGGCTCAGGCACCAGCGTCTAGGGCAAACAACACGCAGGGACAAGGAGAAGGTGGCGGCGGGGTCGGCCCTTTAAATGGAGCCTCGGCGTGCGGGTTTTCCATGAAACCCTAACGGACGCGGTTGGCCCGCGGCGGCGCAATCCGAGCGTGACTCGGGTAGACGATGCAATCGTGGCCGTCCACGTGGCCCCGATCGGGCGGTCTTCACGCGCGCGCGACGCGGCTGGTGGCTGGCCGATGGATCTAGATCCTACGGTCGGGCGAGTTATGACCCGACGCGGTCGAGTCGAGTCACGTGGCTCGGTCTGGTTCGGGTTAGACTCGAGTCTGACTCGGACTCGGGTCCGGTCGGATGAACAGTACTCGACTCGACTTGATTTAATTAATCCAATTAAATTCTCAGAAATTCAATTAAATCATTAAAAATAGCAAAAGACTCAGAAAAATTCTGGAGAATATTTTAGGGCATTTGGGACTCAAATAAAATATTTCCAACAAAATTTTATTTGAAAATTTAATTTCTTTAATTATTTCAATATGGAATAAATTCAAATTAAATCCAAATAAATTCCAGAAAATTCCAAAAATTCACCAAAGTGCCAAATCACACATGAATTTAAGAAAAGCAAAATTTTGGGGTGTTACACCGTCCTCAACTTCTACTCCATCCACAACATTCACCTTCCTCCCAACTCCGTGGTTCTTCTTGCTGTCTTCGCCCACTTCTGTGAGATGTTTGTGGGGGTGGCTCCCAATCTTCCCCTCTTCCGCTTCTTCTATTCCTTGCGTGCGGCCAAGGACCTTTCCACCACGGCGAGCTCCTGCCACCTTCGCCTTCGGGACCGCGCGGCTTCCCGCTACATTTCGCTGGACCTCCGTTCTAACTGGAGGGCTTGGCGCAATGAGTGGCTCTACGTCGAGGACGACAGCGGTGTAGAGGTCTTGGAGTTGCCAACTGGGCCAGCGGTCAGTACCCCTACCTGGGGAGCTCACGTCGACGAGACGCCGTAGCTCCAGGTGATGCTGGCCCGCGTGGACCAATTGCGGACAGCGGGCTTGACGGGGGCCATGGTTCTCCGGGATTATGTCATCCGGAGAATCAGTCCTCTACGCCGCCGTGCCCGCCTCGCCTGGCAGTACACGGGCCCCGGCGACATGACCCGGACTGCTCCCAGAGGTAAGTCCTTTGTCTTGTTGCTGCTTGTTTGTTTGTAACTATCACTGAACCATTGGCCACTTCATTTATTTCCCTTCTTCCTCCTTTTGTTTCAGTTGCAGGGGATTTATCCCTTGCAAAGATTGACGCGTGGATGGCTCAGCTGGGCGTCCTCGGCCCCATCCCGCCTTTTGCAGCGGGCGCGCTCCCGCTCTGCCAGGTGGAGCCCAGGGAGCATGTGGCGATCACCCACGCCATGCCTGCTATGGATGCCATGGGGCTGGTGAACACGCCTCGCCAAGTGGCGTTGACGATCCGGGACCCTCCCCCGGCTGGCGACTCGAGGAGGGGCAAGCGCCCTGCCGACGACAACGCCTCCGGTACCAGCCCCAGGAGGGTCCGCATCGCGCCAGGGGGCGCGGCGACCTCGACCGGAGCGGGGAGCTCTACAGCGGCCACTGCTTCCCCTTCGGTTGGCGTCGCGCCGACAACAACTCCACCGGCTCCGGTCCTAGTTCCATCGCCGCCGGCGCCGATTGTCACTCCGCCGCCGGTAGCGCAAGTCGACCCTTCGCCGCCGGCGGCACAGGTCGACCCTCCGTCGCTACCGCCAGCACCAGTCCTTCCTCCGCCGCCATCGGCGCAAGTTGTAACATCCCAAAATTTGTTTTTAATATATTTAGTGTGTTTTTCGGATTATTTGGATTTTTCGGAATTTATTTGGAATACTCGAGGTTAATCTGAATTCCAGTTTATTGAAATAATCACGTTAAATAAAGAGCAGGCATTTTCAAATGAGCATAAAATTTAAAATTTTGATTGATAATTAAGATAATTGGTAGACGAGAGTGTTCGCTTCAAAGATTTTCGAAAAACGTGCTTTATAATGTAAGTCGTTGATTTTACCCTACTCTGTACAGGTGTCTGATTCACTAAAAGATTTATTACGAAAAATCTATGCGTCAAAAAATCGCGAAACCAACTTTGTTAAGTTCTAAATAATCCCTAGTATTTTAGAGGATTTTTTTCAAAATGTTTAGAAACTTTTTACTGTTTTAATTTAAATCCGTTTCGGGACATGTGTACGCGTGTGTAGATATACACTTGTATACGTATTGTATTTATTTGGAGGTGTCACGAAAAGTCATGGGCACTCTTGCATGCATGAGCTAGCTTGTGTTCGGCAACCATCCTTAGCAGCCGCACATGTCTACTTCATGTGAAGTAGTAACGTGTGATGTAATTAGTAGTAAGAGGGAATTGGTAACGTGTACTATGTGCATGCATGACATTCCTTCCCTGCCGGCCATTTATTTGCTGGTAACCGGCACATGGCTGGGCATTTTTAGCGCCGCATGCTTGCCGTTTCCTTTTCCTTAATCACCTCAGTCGTTCCCTTTTCCTTGATTAGTCCAGCCGTTCTAGGCATTAGTCCATACGTTACTAGCTGCATACATTGCTTCATACCAGCACGACACCAGTTCTATCCCATTGCTTCTCTCCATATTGTTTTTCCCTGTTGACGACGCCGCGCTGCCGTCTCATCACCGTCGCGTCGCCGCTGCCGTTGCCGACTCGACCGACCGACTGCCGTCTAGCCGCCGCCGCTCATCCGGCCGACCTCGCGCTCTTTCCGTCATCGTCATCGCCGCCGCCGTCTACATTGCGAGCACCTCTTCCGGTCACGCCGCCTTCTTCCTGCGCCCAACGGTCTGCGCCACTGCATAGCATCGTTCGGTACTTTTCTTTATTTACGCGCGATCGGTTCCGTTGATCAGTAGATCTAATTTTTATGTGTTTGTGCATGTAAACATAAGTATCGTAGTGTTTTGTTTCGGTACTCTCTGTTGTTCAACGCTAGTTGCATGAATATGATATTGTGTACCTATTTTCTATATATCTACCATGTTGTTTCTCCGCGTAGTACGCACGTATTTACAATAGCCGTAGTTAGTATACATACGTATATAATTACTCGCTAGGCGCATGCTTGTGTAATAGCCGTAGTCACCATCCCCGCCGTCGCCGTCGACTAATTCCGGTTGACTGCGTTCGCCGCCGCCGTCGCTGTCTCTGGCCGACTACGCCCGCTGTCCCGCTCTAGTCGTCGGGCCGATCTCTGTTTTTTTCCTTTACGTATGTGCATGTATATATACAATTTTACTAGTGTGTATAAATCGAATACCTTCCCATGCACGCGCACGATCCCTCCCTCACGTCCAGAACAGGGCCCTGCGCCGAACAGTGCAAGCTTGAATGGGAAAACTAGAAGACTAGTTGTACATGCACTTTTCTAGAAATTGCGAAATTTGTTATTTTCACTACGATTACGTTTTAAGTCCAAACTGCAGGAAACAAATTTTGTAAATTAGTAAATATTAATACATTTCTACAGTATTTTTACTGGAATTTTATAAACAAATTTATACTGTTAAATTATTTACGGAAAGTCCAAACTTACGAATTTTGTATCTCTTAAACTACGGGTTGAAAAATGTCAAAATAAATTTCATAAATCTTAGAAAATGCCAAAGTATTTATCTGGAAGTTTTCGTGAATTAACGCATTAGTTTGATTTGCGGTTTTTTCCTAAATGTGTGTTTATTTGGTTATCGGATACGTGTAGACGTTGATCTGAGCGGAAGTACGGAAGTTGAAGACCAAGCCCAAGCTTTAGATCAAGATCATCAACTTTTTGAAGGCAAGTTGTGCTTTGACCATATTGCTCCTAGTTTTTTAAATGTATTTTGATTTAAATTATGCATGCTATGTTGATTAAAATGAATAATTTAATTTGGGCTAACTAGTTAATCAACCTAATTGTTAATTCCATCCTTGTTAATAATATTTGTATGCCATATATTCCATTGTCACCTAAAGTTGGGATTAAATTGTTGGATGATATGATTGTGCCAACACGGGAGGCTAGACCGTGACTAGTTGCTTAGCTATGCTTGCACGAAATATATTTCAAATAGCAAAATAATATTGACTAATGACAAATGGAATGATTTTGGAAGTTAAGTGTGATCTTGTCACGTGATGATGTGAAGTGTAGGTACCTTTGTGGTTCTACATGGTAACTGATATTATTGTTGGCATGTGTTGCACAATAATGGAACAGGGGTGGGAAAGGATTTAGTCTGGGGCAAGTGGTATGAGGCTTTATGCCAGGTGGGCCTTTATGGCAATGTAATTTGAGAAACTTGACCTTTGCGGCATTGGGAAGAGTGATGTGTGAGGATTTGGATCAGGGTTTGTGAGAAGGATGTCTTGCCCTGGACAGTTAAGGACTTAACCTTGCAAGCCTTTGAACTGGGCCTTACGTACAACCACGTGGCTGGAGTGGGACGGTCTTAGTTTAGTAGGATTCGGAAGTCTTACCTCTGATACCTCAGGGTGTGATTACATCGGGTAATCAGGTGGGGAGCGCACGTGCTACGGCTTGGTACCCTATCCAACGGTGATTGTCGGTCCTACACTTCGATCCTTCGTGGGGGAAGTGATAGTGAAGGCAATACCGGCGAGGGTCATAGGTGTAGATGGAAGTTTCTGAAAAACTTCGTTACGGTTCGCCTTTGTGGTGTGCGACTGTATCATGTGGGTAAAGTGTACAACCTCTGCAGAGTGTGTCAAAACTATTCGAATAGTCGAGTCCACGGTACTGGACAAAGCTCGGGGATTACAGTCAAGGGTTAGATTTTTTAAAACAAAAATGTGGGAATGGGTGGCTGTATGCCAGAGATAACTGCTAAAGTGATTTAGGGCTTTGTGCCAAACTGCTTGAAAAGAGATTTATAACTTATTATATAATATGGTTTTACCGCTTTTGAATCTATTAAGATTATTTAATCAAAGCAAAAGGCTGTTTGATGCAAATTAACCACTTAAGCCATCCCTTTGGAAGAAGCCATGCATGTAGTAATAGATATGCATTTCTGTGCATGACATGCTGAGTATGTTGTATACTCACCCTTGCTTTCAACACAATCATCAGTTGAGGAGAAGACTACAATTTCGAAGAAGGCGAAGTTCCACGAGAAGGCGATTATCTAGGAGTTGAACCTTGTCAGTTGCCTGTGGTATACTGATGGGTGTCACCGACGTTCTTCATTCCGCTGCTGATTATTTACTTTTGTTATTGTCAGCCTTGTGTGGCTAAATATTGTAAGGTGACCTTAAGGTCTTGCAACAATTTATATTAATGTTTTGAAGTACTTTATTTATATTTCCGCTGTGTATGGATGTGATATTTAACCCTGTTTGACTGTGTGTACTAGCGCGATCCTGGACTAGTACAGAATACACAGAGGGTTTGGATTTGCAGATTCGGGTCCCGATACAGGTTGACCCGCCTTTGCCACCGCCGGCGGCGGGAGGTGACCCGCCCCTGCTGCCGCCGGCGGTACAGGGAGATCTGCCCCCACTGCCGCCGGCTCAGGGTGATCCGCCCCCACCGCCGGCACCGGCCCTACTTCCGCCACCGCCGGCGCGGGTCGCTCCACTGCAGACAGCGCGTGGGGAATAACGCCGCTTCGCCACGCACGCCTCGATTCAGAGGCCTTCACCGGTAAATGCATAGACACGCAACAAACTGTTAATTTTTTTTAATTTGAGAGACTCACCCCTCTTTTACCTTCAGGGCATCCACTTCGAAGGGTCCAGCCAGGGGCGACCCGGGCGCAGCGGCTACCGCGGCAGTGCCGGCTGCGGTGGACGAGCACCCGGGCGACCACCAGGTGGCCACCGCAGGGGTGGCCGCCTTACCGCCCGGAGGCGGGATAGGCTTGTCGCCCACTCCGGAGGTCCCCAGCGCCCCAATCCCCTCGGCGGATGCGGACGCTCTGCTGGCCGCCCTCAGCGAACTGCACACCAACGTGAGCGACCGCCTCGCGGCGAGCAGGGAGAGGCTGAAGGAGGCCGTCGCAGAGAACAACCGCCTCCGTGTGGAGGTGCAGGACTGGCACGGCCGGGTGGAGAGGTCGAAGCGGGACCTGCAACAGGAGAGGGAGCGGGGAGCCCTCCTCGTTGAGGCGATCACCCGAGAGCGCAACGAGGAGAAGGGCGAGCGGCTTCGCGCGGAAGCCGAGACCACCTCCATGTTGCGCCCCGCCTTCGACCGGATGGTGGCCAGCTTGGCGCCGTTGGGGTTGGAGCAGCCGACCCCTGTCGAGCAGACGGCCCGGCACTATGCCTTCTGCATGGGCCGAATCGCCGACTTCCTCACCTTCCTGCCCAGCGCCTTAGCCACCCGGTCCAGCCAAGAAGGGCAGGCAGTCGCGGCAGCCACGGCGTCGTACGTGCTAGCCTATTGCACCAGCCAGGATGCCAACTTTGACCCCCTGGTCGCCATCCAGGGAGTGGAAGGAGACTGGGCCCGCGCCGAGGCTCAGGTCAGCAGCGCCGCCGAGCGGGTTGCCGATCATCTCGAGATGGTCAACCCGGCGCTGGAAGCGATGGCCGAGGACGTGGCACTCGAGCTGGACGTCACCCCGGCGGAGGACCAGGAGGCCGCAGAAGCCGCAGCAGATGAAGATTGAAGACTTTTTGTTTTGCTGTTCTTTGTAAAGAACCTATGCAAGTTAGCCCCTTATTAATGAATGCATATCATATGCTTCCCTTCGCGTGCCTTACGTTCGGGTGCTCGCTCATGCCTCCACTATGCTGGTTCTGAGCGAACAAAGAGACCACTGCGCACGTTGAGTGTTAGTTGGAGTGCAGGGTCCGAATCCCTCGTGCCAGTATATCGCTACCTCAGGACTTTAGGGCCCTGTGAAATTAATCACTCTCACGGTCTATCGGGGCCAAACACTTGGTGAGGTGCGGCAGGGTAGTAGGCTTTCGGTAGTGGTGTTTGAATCGCCGGTTCTTACGGGAAAACCCTGAGCGTCATGACCGTGTTGGAAACCGTGTCAAACCAGCCATCTGATCACCTATCCCTATACGACACGCTCACCCAGCGGGCCAACCTTTACCGTCGAGAAGTCAGAGAGCCTTAAGGCACTGAGGGTGATCACGCGGACACGGCCCATCGGGGCGCAAACCAGAAAAAGGAAAACAAATGTGACAACTGCTTTTGACTAGAAAACTGGACATTGGATTTGATAGCAGCTTCCTTCGACCAGCCTCGGAGAGGGAGGCTCAACTTGGCTGGTCAAGGCGCGCAGCTTTGTACTTACAACCTTTTCAGGGATAGAACTTGCACAGAAGCTCTATGTTTTGTGAATTCGCTAACTCCACCCCGTCCTTAGTGGCTAACCTGACCGCCCCGGGGCGAGAGACTGAGACCACCTTAAAGGGGCCCTCCCACTGGGGAGACAGTTTGTGCAACCCAGCGTGTGCTTGAACTCTGCGTAAGACCAGGTCGCCAACTGCCAGTGTTCTCTCGCTAACCCGGGCGGCGTGGTATCGCCTGAGGCTCTGCTGGTACCGGGCGGCGCGCAGGGCCGCGCGATCTCGCACTTATTCCAGGAGGTTGACGTCCTCTCGATGCAAATCTTCCTGGGCTTCTTCAGTGAACGCCGCCACACGTGGTGACCCCAAGGCCAGCTCCGAGGGTAAGACCGTCTCCGCACCGTAGACAAAGAAAAAGGGAGTTTCCCCGGTGGCCCGGCTGGGAGTGGTATGAAGCGACCATAGCACTGCCGAGAGCTGTTCAGTCCACCGGGCTTCGCGCTTGTGGAGTCGATCAAACGCCCTAGTCTTGAGGCCTTTCAGCACCAGCGCATTAGCCCGCTCAACCTGGCCGTTACTCCTTGGGTGGGCCACCGAGGCAAAGCAAACCTTGGTTCCCATTTCTTCACAAAAACCTAGGAAGGCGGCGCTGGTGAACTACGTGCCATTGTCGGTGATGATGCGGTTGGCGACCCCGAAGCGGGCGAAGATTCCTTGCATGAACTTGATCGCTGCGGCGGCTGTAATCGCCCTTGTGGCCTCGGCTTCCACCCATTTGGTAAACTTGTCAATGGCGACGAACAGATGGGTGTAGCCCCTTGTGGCCCGTGGGAACGGGCCCAGGATATCCAGCCCCCAGACCGCGAAGGGCCATGAGAGCGGGATAGTTTGCAGAGCTTGGGCCGGTTGGTGGATCTGCTTGGCGTGGAACTGGCTCGCCTCACACTTCCTCACCAACTTGCAAGCATCCTGGAGGGCGGTTGGCCAATAAAACCCTTGGCGGAAAGCTTTCCCCACCATCATTCGACTGGACATATGGCTCCCGCACACGCCTCCATGGATATCAGAGAGCAGATTGCTCCCCTCTTCCCGAGTAATGCACTTCAGAAGAACTCCGTTTCTATCCCGGCGGTAAAGGTCCCCGCCCACCAGGGTATAGCACTTGGCCTTTCGTGCTATCTTCTCTGCTGACGCATCATTGTCGGGGCACACTTGATCCCGCAAGTAGGCCAGGATCGGATCCATCCATGTGCCTTCCCGGTCAATTGTGGCGACCACAGGGTGATCATCCGGGTACTCCACCTGGCCTGGCATTTCCGCCAGTGCTGCGTTCCCTTCCGGAGCGAGGGCTGAAGCAGCGTCACCATCGTCCCCACCAGAAGCGGGGGCTGCGATGGACGGTCGCGGAAGCCTTTCTTTAAAGACCCCGACCGGAACAGGAGATCTTGTCGAGACGAGCTGCGCGAGCTCGTCCGCCAAGTAGTTGTCGCGCCGGGGGATATGGGTATACCCCAGCCCGTCGAAATGTCGCTCCATCCTTCTAACATCCGCCAAGTACTCCGCCATGACGGGTCAGAGCAAGAGAACTCCTTTCTCACTTGATTGACGACCAACAGCGAGTCGCCCTTGACTTGTAGGCGCCGAACACCGATGGCTGCGGCGGCGCGAAGCCCCGCCAGCAAGCCTTCGTACTCGACAACATTGTTGGTGGCCTTAAAATCCAGGACGACCACATACTTGAGGAGGTCCCCGGTTGGGGAAACCAGGAGGACCCCAGCCCCCGCGCCTTCAAGCCTGAAGGAACCATCGAAGTAGAGTGTCCAGGGGGGCGCGGGGGTTTCTTCAGCTTTGGACTCGGCAGGAGTCCACTCGACAACGAACTCCGCCAACCTTTAACTCTTGATCGCCGTGCGGGGGGCAAACTTGAGACCGAACTCTCCCAACTCCACAGACCACTTGGCAATGCGGCCTTCAGCTTCGCGGTTGTGGAGGATCTCACGCAAGGGATAGGCGGACACCACTGTGATCTCCCTTCCTTGGAAATAATGCTGCAACTTCTAGGACGCCACCAACACGGCATATATCATCTTCTGAGCCTACGGGTACCTTGTTTCTGCATCATGTAGCACCTTGCTAACGTAGTAGACTGGTCGCTGGACCCCTTCACGTTTTGCCACCAGTGCCGCGCTCACAACCGCCGGACTAGCCGCTACGTATAAAAGTAGCGGCTCGCCTGCCTCGGGGGCGACCAGCACCGGGGGGGAGGAGAGGTATTGCTTCAATTCTTCAAGTGCTTGCTGCGCTTCCGTAGTCCACTCGAAGGAGTTGGTCTTCTTTAGCAGCTTGAAGAAGGGGAGGCTCTTTTCCCCAAGCCTGGCTATAAATCGGCTGAGGGAGGCCAGGCGACCAGCTAAGCACTGAACCTGCTTGAGTCTGGTGGGTGGTTGCATGCATTCGATGGCCTCGATCTTTTCCGGGTTAACCTCGATTCCACGGTTGGAAACGAGGAACCCAAGCAGCTTTCCAGATGACACACCGAACACGCACTTCTCAGGATTCAGCTTCAAACAATACTGCCGGAGGTGGGAGAAAGTTTCTTCTAAATCCTCGATAAGCCCATCAGTCTTTTTGGTCTTTACTACCAAATCATCAACATATACTTCGAGATTTCTCCCAATTTGCGATCGAAATACAGTGTGCATAGCGCGCTGGTAGGTTGAACCAGCGTTTTTTAACCCAAAAGGCATTCGGACATAGCAGTACACGCCTAGAGGGGTCACAAAAGCCGTCTTTTCTTCGTCTTCCCGCGCCATACTGATCTGGTGGTAGCCGAAGTAGGCATCTAGGAAGCACAAGACCTCACACCCTGCCGTGGAATCGACGACGATGTCTATCCGCGGCGAAGGGTACGGGTCCTTGGGGCAGGCCTTGTTGAGGTCGGTGAAGTCGATGCACATCCGGCAGGTTCCATTCGACTTCTTGACAAGCACAGGGTTGGCCAGCCACACGGGGTAGGCGGCCTCCCGTACAATCCTCGCATGCAGCAGTTTCTCTACCTCATCCCGAATGGCATCCTGCCGCTCTGGTGCCTGCCTCCGGACCTTCTGCCGGACTGGGTGCACTCCAGGGAGCGTTGCCAATTGGTGCTCGATCACCTCCCTAGGGACCCCGGTCATTTCAGATGGTTCCCAGGCGAACACATCTAGATTAGACCGGAGGAAGGTGACGAGCGCGTCTTCCTATTTGGCGCTGAGGTTGGCGCTGATCTTCACGACCTTCCCAGAGTTGGCCTCACCCACGGGGACCACCTTCACCTCACCGAAGGACCAGGTGAGGCACGGGCCCTGACCGAGGGGAGCTCTGGGCAATCGTCCTTGTCTCGAGCTGAGCAGGTGGTGCCGGCCAGGTCCTGCACCTGCTTGCTTAGGCGCAGGGCTTCCAGCCGATCCACCTTCACGGTAATCGGGCCTCCGGGCCCAGGGATCTTCATCATCATGTATGCGTAATGCTTGGTCGCCATGAACTTGACCAGAGCCGGTCGGCCAAGCAAAGCATTGTAGGGAAGGTCGAAGTCTGCGATCTCGAAGTTGATTTTTTCAGTCCGGAAGTTGTCCACACTTCCGAACGTGACATGCAACCGGACTTGCCCCAGGGGCGTCAAGCCCACCCCAGGGGCAACTCCGTAGAAAAGAGGGGCCGGGCGCAACTCCTCATAAGGTATTTGGAGTGCCTTGAACGCCCCTATAGACATGAGGTTGATGGAGCTCCCTCCATCGACAAGCACCCGCCCGAGTCTCGCATTCCGGACCGTGGGAGAAACCACGATCGGGAGATGGCCCGGGCCTAAAGTACTCTCCGGGTGGTCGGCCTGACTAAAGGTGATCGGCTCCTCCGACCATTTTAGTAGCCTGCTCGCCCCGGTAGCTGGTACGGTGGCGCACACCTCTCTCACCTCTCGCTTGTACTGCGAGTTTGATGAGTAGGTGGCGGAGCCCCCATGGATGAACGCCACTGTGTGGTCTGCTTGCTGGAAGGCCAGCGGAGTAGGGTCCTCATCCGTCATCTTCGCGGCGCTCCTTAAGCCGCTGCTCCACCAGCTTGGACATGACCTGGCAATCCGCTAGATCATGCCCATTGGTCCTGTGGATGGGGCAGTATGGTCTGCCACCGTCGTCTTCTCGGCGGGGGGATCGGCGATCCCTACGATCACCTCGCGGGCCTCGGCGGTGACCCCTCCTGTCCCGACGATCGCGCTTCTGGGGCTTTTCCTCCGGCTCGGTGACTAGGACCTCCCCAGGACCGACTTCCTTGCGCTTCTTCTTCTTCTTGTGCTCGGAAGACTTTGAGGTTCCCGCTTCGCTGTGGCCGGACGGCCCCGCCACGCGCTCTTGGGCCTCCGCCGCCCTGGCGCACTTATGTGCCAGGGAGAACAGCTCGGAGGTAGTAGAAATGGTGCGGGTGGCCATCTTCTCCCGCATCTTTTGATCCCTGACCCCCCTCCGAAAGGCGATAATCACCAATTGCTCGGAGATCCGGGGGATCATGTTTCGGTAGTGGCTGAACCGCCGAATGAACTCCCTCAGGGACCCCCTTTGTCTGTTCCAGGGTGTGAAGGTCATCCTCCACACCTAGCTGAGTGTAGGAGCCCTGAAAGTTAGCGACGAAGATGTCGCACAATTCTTTCCACGAGTGCACGGAGCCTCGGGGGAGGTTCAACAGCCAGGAGCAGGCGGAGCCCGTCAGCGATGTCGGGAGGTAGTTGGCCATGATCTTCTCGGACCCTCCCGCAGCGCGCACCACCGTGGTTTAGATCTGCAGGAACTCCTCCGAGTTGGTGGTGCCGTCGTACTTCTCGATGGACGCGGGACAGAATATCTCCGGCCACGTAGCTTGGCGTAGGCGGAGGGAAAACGCCTGGCACCCAACGTTGTAGGGGGAGCAGCGCTGCTCGCCCGCCTCTCGGCTCCGAGATGGAGTCGAGGAGTGCGAGTCTGCGCTCTCCCCGGAACTAGGGGGCGAGGTCTCCCCCCGAGCACTAGACATCGGGCGGTCCCTGCGGCACTGCACGCGCGCAGGACGCCCTCCGAGGACGTTGCACAGGTCACTGCCATGGTGGGACCTCCTTTTGTCTAGGCGGGCCCTCAAATCCCCATGGCCCTCGCCAACAGAGGGGGAACCACGGAAGAAGTGGGGCGCGGCGTGTCCCCTGCACCGAGGGGCCGCGTCAGGCGCTTCTTTCCTTACCCCCAGCCTTCGCAACCGGGGAAAGTTGTGGCCATGCAACTGGAGGCTTGCGCATCGGTGACGCGCATGCCTTGTCGCCCAACGCCAAAAGCCCCCAGCTGAATTGCCGCTTCCACATGCTGTTGGGCGGCATCCACTAGGCGGGCGATGTCTCGCAGCCATGGAGCGGCCGGGGTTTCGCCCCTTAGCGCAATCGGGGGGTGATCGAGGAGCAGCCGGGCCGCATGGAGATTCCGTGCCAGGGTGTCATCTCCCATAAGGAGACGCCGCCGAACGAGCTGAGCTCCCGGTGCGAGAGCACCAAGCTCCCCTCCCCGGGCGGAGGAACCCGGGGCGCCCGACGCCCTAGGCGAGCGCCGGGACCGGCTATGGGCGCTGCTCTCCTCGCGCAGGTCACTGTGCTTGGACCGAGAAGTCGCCATGCTAATGACCGTCGAAACTTCTTGCAAACTTCGCAGGAGAATGGGAGAAGTTAGAACGAACCCGCCACTAAGCCCCCTACCTGGCGCGCCACTGTCAGCGTATTAGCTAACAGACCCCTTGCGAAAGGGAGTACCGGAAGTCCGAATCAGGGGCTTTCGTGACGGATCGCTCGAAGGGTGTTGCGAAGGAACACGCGAAGCTCACAAGAGAGAGAGAGACTCCATTTTTCCAGGTTTGGGCCCTCCTTACGAGTAATAGCCCTAGTCCTACTGGTGTTGTTCTTGGTGGACACTACATACATTCAACTGAAAGAGAGCCAACCGAAAAAGATCGAACCCCCTCCCCCATGCACCCTGTCCCCCTTTAATACTCAGGCGAGGGCGCACGGGGGGGGGGGGTTTACAGTGGTGCAGCGTATAGAGTACAAAGTCGTAACGCATTTAATGCACCTGTCACTGTTCTTGCAGCACACTTAATGCCCTGACACAGCTATCCTCTCCCCTGCTTCGGGCCCCGCGCCTGCCGACTCCGCCCGCTTTGCGGGGTGGGAAAATGCATCATGACACCTTTTGCATTGATGGCGCGCGTTGGGAACGTGCGTCGCCATACTGTAGCCTTCATTACCCCCATTTAATGCGCACGACGCGCATTAAATGCCTCTGACCTCCTGGGTGGCCGCACTAGCCACGAAGTGGCCTCGGGAACTGGGCGCCAGCGGCGTGGCCTGATCGCCACCTGCCTGCTGGCGACCACACGGTGACCACGGGGTGTGGCCTGGTCTCCACTCGCTCACGGCGATCACGTTAGCTTGCCCGATGGCGTGGCCTGGTCGCCACTCACTACCGGGCGATCACATACCGATCGCTCATGGCGTAACCTGGTCGCCACCTACCGGGCGACATTACCGACCGCCCGGGCGTGGCCTGGTCGCCACCTGCCCGCTGGCGATCACCAAGCTGTCCTCCAGTGTTGTGGCCTGGCTGCCACCCATCTGCTTGACGATGTCCTGTCCGACTGCTAGCGGGGTGGCCTGGACGCCACGTGCCCGCCAACGACTCTCACTAGTGCGTAGTGGGCACCCTGGTGCAGAATACGCCGACAGTATCCTTGTCGAAATCGACGGATACAGGACACCGGCTTGGAGCATAAAATAAAAACTCCCAAAAACATATAGGTTTTATTATTTCTGGTATAATGGTAAAAGAAATGAAAAGGAGGAATGGAAGGAGGAATACCAAGAAAAGCCTCGCAAAGATGCACAAAAAAATACATAGAGCGATAAGGAGGAAGATGAATTGAATTAGGAGGAAGATGATGTAGTTCGATCTCATAGTGATCAAGTAGATCAGCTAGGAATTCACTCTTAGGGAGATGAAAACCTAACTTAGGAATGCAGAGAAGAGCACAATCCTCCCCTCCTGAGGGACGAGTTTCGCATCTTCTTCGCTAGGATCCTAGTGCACCATCTCTTGCGATGGGATCAATTCCTGATTCTCGAGTTCTTGAATCTTGCTCTTAGTAAAAACAGACCTCTCCATTGCAAATAGAGAAAATGAGCAAGAGAAATCAAAATATGAAAAGCTTCAAACTTTCTTCTAGTTCTTAAGGCTTTTCACCTCTATTCGTGATCAAACTTTTCAAATGCAGAAAAGAAAACACGGAAGATGAAAAACCTCAAGAACCAATAAGAAAGAAAGCAGAAAAGACAAGTGTTTTCGTGCTCAAAAAGTTTGAAGGCATGAATCATTCGAGAGAAGCCTCTCCCCCTTTATTTATACTATCCTTTAGGACAGGTATATTGTTGGTTTGGTTACCAAGGAAATCTCAAAATATTTCTATCGGGAACTAAAACGGTGACATGATTAGTATGTGACTCCATAATTTGTCATGAAAATTGAAAAGTATTGAATAAATATACATATTTAAACCTTGGGGGCTAGCTAACGATGATTAATATGTCCTTAAAATATAAAGCATAGGCCTACGTGCTCATAAACTAAAAAGAGCCTATAAATAAACACTCAGCCCAAAACCGAATACTTGGTTACGACTTCCAATCAGAGTTAAAATATGGACATGTGGGACTATCACTGACCAGTTATACATACACTGGTTGGTAACAATACATTTATTACTCCAACCTCATTCAGGTCAGATATATAATAACTTTCACTCCAACCTAGATGAGGACGGGAAGTAAATTATCTCTGTGCAGGAATAACATGCGGAGGATACTTCTTCTAACAAGTACAGATAGAGATGTCTCTTCGGACAAAGAGTTGCCTCTTCAGAGAGGTGCATTTTCAGACAAAGATGCACCTTTAGTCAAAATGATATCTTTTGATAGGAAGACACCTCTCTGAAGATGACAACTAACATCCCTTCGATGCTATAAATATGAGACTCCCACAAGGATTAAACGAAGAGGTAGAGTGATACTTATAAATAGTGCGTAACAATTGATTAGTCTATATTCTGTGATCTAATAAAGAAGCAATCTCATTTTCTGCTCTCTTCAATATCTCTTTTTTGACAAAGGCAACCAAAATTATATTCGTAAGCTCGATTTAGGGACCTCTGGGTCTTGAACATCGATAAGAGTAAGCAAAATCAGCACAAAAAACTCTCCCATACATAGAAATCCCACAAACTAACCCTCTAGAAGAATCAAGAATTCTACAGGCATTACGCTTGAACCTTACCTTGAATTCATCATCAGTAAGCTGAGAAACAGAACCATTAATGCATATGGTACCTTTAGCGATGACTCTACCTGATGAAGCATTCCTAAAGGTGATTAGCTTATCACTGGGGGCACGGACTAGGGAAGAGAACCAACGATAGTCTTCGGTCATGTGACGAAAACATCCAGAGTCTACATCCAAATCTCTCCTTTCCCATCCCTACGAATATGAATCAAAGAGAGTGAAAGGTCGATGATGTAGTACTGGGGCAGATTAGTGTAAATCTAGGAACCCAATACTGAGTCATACGATGAGCAAAAGTAGCAATCAAAGGAACAAAAGATTGAACTCTAACATTTCTTTATCAATTAACTCTCACAAATCTAGAATCAACTCCTACAGGACATTTGGGAGCTGGTGCTGGGTTGGTCCACTGGTAAGCAAAGGCTGAACCATCCTAGTAATGCTGCCAAACCTTCTAAGGGAGGAAGCAGACTCACGCCGTTGATATCCACCTCGATGGAAAAACTTGACCATGAACAGCTCTAGGACTAAAAACAGAAGAAGCATCCTGAAAATCAAGTCTTGGATGTTGTCTAAAAATAGAAGACTCTCTAGCCTGTATAAGAGCAGTGGATGCCTTAGGAGCACTCAAAGTCTAGGGATGACCTTGAATACCCCTAAGAGCATGAACACGCTCATGTCCAGTGATCTTGGTTCATCTAAAGTAGAAATTAGCTAGATGTTCATCCTTTTGGCAAAAGGTGCATGGGTACTTCACCTTACTAGAGGCTGAAGCTACAGGAGAAGCAATCTTCTCATCAGAGATCCTATGGACCAAACCTATTGACCTAGTAGGTCCTTAGCAAGTTCATCACATTTGACATTCAAAGTATTATTGTTAAGTTTTAGTTACCTATAGCCCTCACATGAGCTGACTGAGTCCTTATAAGCAAATTATTCAAGCTCTTCATTTCTAATAGAAAGCTTCCTAAGGTGAGCACTCATGGCATCAATTTTAGCTAACAACTTAGGGCAATTGTCACAAGAAGAGCATGTGTAAGCATGAAGAAAAATAATATATACTAGAATAGCATCATGTAACACCCCGGCATCTAGTATGCACGAATGCTACCAAACATAGGCTAAACAACACCTAAATACCACTAATAAAGACAAATTACAGCAAAGGAGCAAATGCTAAAACCGAAAATTTCGGCAGCATCTCATTTGTTTTAACATGATTTGAGACAATAGCAATAACAGGCAAGTAACATAATATCATAAGATATCCAAAGAAGCAATGTAAATAGATATAGCAACAACATAAGGCAATAATATCAAGTTCAATCACTCCATAAACTATAACGAAGCAAATAAGGGACACGACCACACAATTTAATCCATACACCAAGATTCATAGCACTATTATTATGATCATGACTCAAAGTTTGGTAAATGTGACTGGTACTACGTGAAGATGTGTAGCTAATGCCCTTTCCCGCATGCCGGTGTCATGGTACCTAAAAAAAACAACATAAACACAAGCGTGAGTTCATCACTCAGCAAGTATATTGCAATGGTACAAAAGAAACAATTACATGGCTACAACAACTCACATCATGTCAATCATCTCATCATGATCACATATCATTATCATCTTCATTATGTATGCAATGCGATGCGATGCTCATGTCTCCTTGGAAACTCATACCGGTATGGTTGAGTACACACCAGTCGGTGTGCACCCTCTCCCCCCTTCCATCCCGAAGATTGAGGGTGCTTACTCCTCGCTTCCATACACCGCGGTGGATGGAATCACGATGTAGGACTTACTAATTGGCTCTCCAGAATAGTCATAACTTTCTCACCGACCTTCCCCGGACTAGTTATGACTTTCTCACCGCCCGAGCCATGTATCATGCCATGTATGCAAACATGCCAACATCATAAATACTTGTACATTAATACATGGCATCATAACATAATAAGCATATTCATCATATCAATGGCAATCATTAAAGCATGGCATGTGAACATATCATATATTCAATTTACATCTCAATCAATCTAGCAACCTACAACCCGCTACCCATTCCAATACACTTGCCTCAACCACGGGCGACGGATTGGCGAGAAGTAGAAGGCACTCCCGGGGTCACACCACCTGCACATAGGTACCACACACTCACAATCATGTCCACAAAACAGTACGCAAACCCTCTTCTACCCCGACATCGCAAACTACTCGCAAAACCCAAAAACAGAGGTTTTGTCCCGTCGGGACTACAGCCTTCCAAAAGGCATAACTTGGGTTCTAAGACTCCCAATCGAATAAATGAGTACATCCTCGCATAGCTTAGGAAATTTCCTAACTTTTTCTAAGTATATGGAAAGACTGATTCGGACTCTAAAGTGGTTTAATCTACATAATACCGTGATTTGTTCCAATCACGTCACAGAGTTTAATACGTTCGGTAAAACGAGCATAACTTTAAAACCGCTGGGCGGAATTGGACATTCTTTATACCCACTGAAAGGTATTGAAATTACCTACAACTTCTTCAACAGGCGGCCGACCAAATTCTTACTCTAAATTGGTGAAAACCCAAACCCTAGGCCGACTCCTCATGCTGCCTGAAACAGAGAACGTGGCAACTTCTAGAATTCATCTAATATACCCAATTCCAGCACCACCAATTGATCTAAAAATATGATAATAACCCTTAGAAAAGATCCTAGACCAACCCCAAGGATCCCCGTGGCCATACCTTCGCCCGACGACCGAAAACCCAACGGATCTCCTCCCGGTTCGCGCGATCTCCTTCCTCGCTCCAATTCCGCCGGATCTCCTCATCGCGGAGCGCTCCAACCGATGGATCTTCGAGGTGTTGAGGTGGAGAACTCCCCTAGGGGTATCAAGGGAGGTGGAGAGGTGGTGGCGTAATGGGGAGCAAGGGGGTGGTGCAAGCAAGGAAGAGGGGGTGGCGGAGGTGGCGGCTAGGGCATAGGGGGGCGCAACCAGCAGGGGTGGGGGTGCAATAGGAGCTGGGGAAGGCCCCCAACCTGGTCTCCTACTACCAAAAGGACTCAAACTCTTCCCCACCAAGGCCCACGACCCTTTCCCCTAGGCCCAATGTCCCCCGGAAGGCCCATTTTCCCTCCCGGAAGGCCCAAAACACAAATTAACCTCATAACGTATGGTTTCAACCTCTAAGGTTTTGACCTCAATATTCACATTATATAAGGTTACGACACTCTGTGGTGTCACATTCTCCCCCCCCTTCAACAGGATTCGACCTCGAATCCAAGACACACCAATACGCAACCCAGCAAAGCAAAAGATAGCTAGGTTTCTATCGGGACCCAAATTTGCAAATCCGGACCCTCTGTGTATTCAGCACTAGTCCAGGATCACGCTAGTGCACACAGTCTCAACATTAGTAAATATCACAATCATACTCAACGAAATAATAAGGTACCTTAAATAATTAGCCAAGCTAGTTGCTCGACCTTAAGGTCAAGTTACAAATATACGCCACGCAGGGCGAGAACTTAAATAAAGAGAATTAACAGCAGCGGAAAATAAGATAATTTCGTGGCGCCATCCAGTATACCACAGGTAACTGACTGGGCTCGCTTCCTAGTTAGACGGTTCCTCTTGGAGTTCCTCCTCGGAAGCTGGTGTAGACTCTTCCTCAATTGGTGTTGTATTGTGGCAAGGGTGAGTACTTGGTACTCAGCAAGTCATGCACAGAATGCAAACTAATATACTACATGCATGGCTTAGTACAAAGGAGTAGCTCAGGGTATAATTCAGTAAAACAGCATTTGACAAGTAACATAAGTAAATTCGAAAGCAGTAAAAACAGGTTTAAGAGCAATAACTTTTCCAGGAGTTAAATAAACATCTATTCCATTCCTAATCCACATTTCCAACAACATCATTATTAAACCAAACCAAGCCGTTCAAGTCCAAGTTATTTTTAAGAAAATCTAACCCTTGACTGTAATTCCCGAGCGATGTCCAATGCCGCGTTCACGGCTATTCGAATAGATTTTACACTCTGCAGAGGTTATGCACTTTACCCACAAGATACAGCGAAACAACACAAAGGCGAGTGTCCGTAACAAAGTCTTTCGGAAACTTCTAACAGCACAAGTGGGCCTCCCCGGTTATTGCACACTAACCCTTCCCTTAGAGAAGGTGAAGTTTAGGCCAATCAACCGTTAGATGGGTACCTGGCCACAGCCCCGGTACGCTCCCCCGTACAACTACACAAAAGGTATAGTTGACACCCCGAGGTCCCACATGTACGTTATTAGCAACTTAATCAACTAGGTCCGTCCCATTACAGACATGTGGTTGCACGTTTGACTTAGTTCAAAGGCTTGCAAGGTTAAGTCCTTAGGGTGACCAGGGCAAGACTACCCGAAGAACCAAATCAACGTTCCCGGTGCCACAACAGGCCCACCCGATCATTCTTGCCACATGCCCCGGTCGAAAACTATTTATCAAACCCCAGTTGATTACCATGCATCACGTGCCATCGACAATCACAACACATGACACTTCTTCAAAACAGGTTCAATATCTCATTAAGTCAATATTAGCATTTGATTGTCCAAAGCATTCCACGTGGCAAGGCTAAGCAAACTACATCGGTCTAACTACCCATGTTGGCAATTTAATAATGTCCAACTAATAATCCACAACTAGAGTGACAAGGGGTCATGGCACATATTTAATTAACCAAGGTGTCATACAGCAATTTAGCATGTATCTAATTTCCCAAAATTAAGTAAAGCATTTTCTAGTTAAACTAGCATGCAATAAATTAAATCAAAATAGGTTTCAAAATGGGATCAACATGGTCAAAGCATAACTTGCCTTCAAAGAGTACTTGATCTTGGTCCTAAGATGGCTCCTGGGTCAACACTTCACCTTCGAAGCCTTCGGGCACTTCAACGTCTACTCGTAACGCGTGCAAATAGCAATAAATAAATAAACAGTAGACAAAAAGTGTCCAAACATCCAAATAAAGTTCATAAACAGAGAGAGCATAATTTTCTGAATTTTTAGAAACTAGAATCGTCAAATTCGGAGTTTAAATGCAAAAGTTATAACCGTTTAAAGTTTAAAGAAAACATTAATTAAATATAAACAGAGAAATATTCATAATCAAAAATTAATTAAAATTCATATTTGAGTAGGTCCCATTTTTATGAAAATTTAGAAATTTGAATCACTCAAATCGAAGTTGAAACGCAAAAGTTATAAGCGTTTGAAGTTTGAATCCATTTTTGAAATCAATAATTCGAATTAATAAATCATTTTCTTTTTCGGAAATTAATTTATTGCGTCAGCATGACACTTGGACCAATCAGAGGCCGCCACGTCGCCTCGGGTCCATGGACCCGGCGCACGGTTTGGCTCGGTCCACCGTGGACCTGGTCCACGGCTCGTGTCTCTGACATGTGGGCCCCTCTGGTGACGTCAGCATGACGTCAGCACACGGTTCAGCCGAGTGGGCTGACACGCGGGCCCCACCGTGACGTCAGCATGACGTCATGGTGTGGTTTGGCTCGGTCGCTGACACGCGGGCCCCGCGTGACGTCACGGCTGACGTCAGCGGTGTCCGCGGCTGACTGGGTTGACCGCGACGGTCCAACTTCCGAGCACGTGACATGATCTCAGCCGTTGATTTGAAAATCAACGGCCCAGATCAGATCTAGCTTAACGCAATAGGAAACTACTCGGCTGATCTGGATCGTTCGATCTTGATCGGACGATCAAGATCCAATCTAGAGTTTACAACGTGGCTAACCCTAGATCTAGATCTAACGGCTGACATCTATCCAAGCACGGTGCGGTTTTAGCTACGTGGCACCATCTAAACCGTTGGATCTAGATCCAACGGTTGGAAATAGATCTAGAGATTAACACGTGGGATCTCACCGGGGTGACGTGGACGAATCTAGGCCCTTGGATCTTGATTGGACGGTGGAGGGAGCTCGAGCGACGGCGATGGCGTGCGGCGGAGCTGGCTCACCGGAGACGAGGACGGCGACCACGGTAACGGCACTTGGGCGCGATTCCGGCGAAGTGAAAGGTCCCCTCTGGCGCGGCTTGTCCTTGCGGTTCCGGATCTGAGCTCAACGGCGGCGGAGGACGTCGGCAGGCGGAAACGGCGAATAACCGTGGCGGGGCGCTAGACCAACTACGGTGAGCTCGCGCGGGCAAACGGCGGTGGCTCAGGCGACGTTGTCTAGGGCTACGGGTGTGCAAGGAAACGGAGAACACGATGGCGGTGGCGCATTAAATAGGCCCCTCGGCGTCCGTGAAACTCGCGGAAACCGAGGCCCACACGGCTACGGCGGCGGAATCCGAAATGGATTCGGATTGGGGTGACGTGGCTCAACGTGAGCCGTTGGATCAAGATCCAACGGTACGGGGGTTTGGGCTTGGGTCCGGCTCGGGCGACTTGGTTGGCTCGGTCGGGCTTGGGTTCGGGCAACGTGGCGCGATTGTGGCCGTTGGATCTCGATCCAACGGTCACGCGCGTTTGGGCTTGATTACTGGGTTCAACCGGAATGACTGGCGCGGTCGGGTCGGACTAAAGTCCGACTTCGGACTCGGGTCCATCAGATGAAACGATGAAACCGGTTAGGTTTTTCCAGCGATTAAATAATCCAATTAATTCCCAGAAATTCATTTAATTCATTAAAAATAGCAAAACACTCAGAAAAATTCCAAAAAAATTCTAGAAAATATTTTAGAACATTTTGGACTCAAATAAAATATTCCCAACAAAATTTTATTTGCAAAATTAAATTCTTTAATTATTTCAAAAGGGAATAAATTCCAATAAATCCAAATAAATTCCAAAAGATTCCAAAAATTCACCAAAGTGCCAAATCTTATTTAAATTCATGAAAAGCAAAAATTGGGGTGTTACAGTTTCACATCTCATACCTGAGGCGAAAAGCTCGGGGTACTTCTCGCGCATGCGAGACTCCAGTTCCCAAACCGCTTCTCTCTCTGACTAAAGCCACTGGAACTACACTGATCGAGACTCGATGGTAAGATGCTTAGGCTCGAAGACCCACAGCTCTAACGATAACCCACTATCAACCTCTTGCAAGAACTTTACTCAACATTGAAACCCAAAGCACTCAAACAAGGCCTCGGCAAGACCCAAGCGATAGGATAAAATCCCAAACAGACCACGAAAATAATACGATCTCACACTCCTCATTCCATGCATTCCTTGGCACTAAAGTGCCCGATCCCTTTAACCAAAGCCACTCTCCAGAAGGACATGGGACCAACTTTTAGATCCATCTTCCGCTCCCACGCACAAAAGTGAATCACGACCCAACGTCTGAACTGTGGTTCATCGTATTCGAAACGACGCAAACCAAGTGAGACACAACACTCTAAGATTACTAACACCGAAAGGAGAAGCCTACTTTATGACTAGGGTTCTGAAAAAAGACCCCCGCAAAATCAAAAACAACAGAACATTCCACTTCGGTTGGCATAACACGCTCAAGCCCGGCGATAAAAAGATCCAATACTCTTCGAAAACAGAAAACAAATTACTAGCAACCACCAAGCGGTCCACTAACAATTTGATCAGCCCCACCGAGGAACACATCGATGACACAATTCTCCATGAAGGTTTGAATTGAGACATAGACAACCATCCTTTGCTCTACACTTCTACACCATTTACGATCAACAACTAGCCACACCAGGTTTCTCTTACTAAGAAAGTCTTGCCCTCACATCCTTCCACTTAAAGGACCAGGACAAAGAGTACCATTATTGAGTAAGCTCAACCGTAAAACATGAATCCAATTGATCCACATACAACAACTCGAACCCCAAAGCGCTAAAAACCACTTTGGAAAGAATCCGGCAACATCCAAAGAGCACACATTTCTTCTTCTTTTTTTTAAGCCAAATTGCAAAGGAAACACAAATCCCTTCACCACAACCAACACCAGAAATTATTCTTTCTTTTCTTTTCAAACTAGAAAGCAAGGGAAATCTCGTTTCATGACATGAATGCACATTCTTCAAGAGCACTCCAGATTAGTCATATATCCATATATGACTTTCTCACAGACCAGGCTCATCGGCTCCTTTATGATTAATTATTCATAAACAATGTCTCGTTTTCCTTTTCACCATTCATTCATCATGTAACAACGGTACCGAATAGTCATTCACCAAATGACTTCTTCCTCGGTATCAAATAATGGAAACACAATTAACATCGAATGTTGCGGAAATTCATATAGACTATGATGGTAGCATAGTTGACAGTAAAACACCACGTCGCATCACATCCCACATCAATTGAAAACTGAACTTGCAAAACATTGCATTTCATCCAAATTCAACACTTTGGAAGAGAACATCAAAATTTCAAGTTGAGCATCTGCTCCCACAATTGTCACAAATTTTCTCAAGGAGAGGGAAACTCATTTCCAAAAGGGAACACCTCACTAATAAAATCACTTTATAAAACATTCATAAAATCCACCTTTTTGAAGCACTCGCAACCATCACACACATTATGCAAATAAATCCAACTCCAGACAAAAAGAGTTACAAGTTAAATCTCAAGAGTTTCCAACACAACCCACTATGTCCATCTGCTTCCGTTAGAATTTATTCCAAAGATAATTCAGGGTGAACGCGAAGGAGCGTGATCCACTCAAAATCTTTTGGGTGTAAATCCATACTTATAACACAAATTAAACAAAATAGCCAAAACCAAAGATTGACACCAATAGCTACGGGTTTTAGGGAAACTCGGAAACACAACACAAGGAATACCTTGACCGAAGGCATTCAACCAAAATGGCAAACAACCACACCAGTTGAAATGGTTTTAAACACCAGCTCAGCATGAATCCCATATGAGTGACCTATCTAGCTATACATCCATGCTCCACAAAAACAGAGATATTAGAAACTTGATCTTAAAGAAACCTAAATAACTTTTGATCTATCGAACCAAGCTTGATGAAATTTGAACCATGACATGGAAATGACCTTAGAACTATTATTCCAGAAGGAATTACAAAGAAAAGCCCAATATCTTAACCTTTCATGTAAATGGTTCAAGCTGTACCAAAAACAACGATTTCAAATCATAACTCGGTGTTGGAAGCATAACTTGAGCAAGAATGGGTTCTAATGGATCTTGATGGTTTCAAACATGATTTATATGAGTTTCTAAACCTATTACACATCCTTGATCTAAGAGAACTATAGAAAGTAGAAGGAGGGGAGCAAAGCTCAAGTTGCAAGAAAGAATCAAGCAAAAATGTAAGAACTAAAATAAATTTCAGAACATATATGAAATGTAAAGCCTAGTCCCAGTCTCTTCCGCCTCACATGACCTAGCTCCAAGACCTGCAACTATCATAGACAAGGAAACACATCACATAGCATTATCCAATAAAATATTAATCAACAGCGGTATCAAATCATTCGTTCTGAAAAATAATTACTGCTTCACAAATGCTGGTAGTCTCGCTTGCATTGACAGCAAGACAAATTGCTTCAAATTCAAATCAAACTCAAACTTGAGCATCTCAATCTCAAATACAATCAGTTACTCATCACACATATGGGTAAACCTCCACATGATCTTTCAATTTTAGTTACCCAAAGTTATTGTAAATCATCCCTCTAAAAAATATATTTTACATCCAAAAGATACATACTATGAACACTATGACACAATATTATAAACTAATTTTATTGTACTTAATGAATAAAAATAAGCTATTTTTGTGATTAAACAAGAAATCCCAGATGATGAATTAGAAAATGATTAATTAATTGGATTATACAGTCAATTAATCATTCAACTGTGTTAATTGCATTCTGTTTAAACTAATTGTGACGATTTAGTCACTGTCACCGATTAATCGGCCGACTAATTGGTTGAGTCTACCGTTTTTCACAATAGTGTTTGTAACTACGCCGAGACTCTAGACAAGAGTGGAATGTGCAACAATCAATTGGCAATGTCTTACTTCATCGGTGGATATTCTCTCTGTCTAAGTTTATATGATGTATTGTTTGAATGATCTTGACTATAAATATATGATGTATATATGCATTAAATATAATGCTTAGAGATAATAACTAGGAGTAGTCTAGAAATTTTGAATATCTCCTTGGTCTATATATTAAAAGAAAATATATCCTATAAACTTGGACGGAGGGAGTACAACAACAATTAGCTTCTTACTCACGTGGAAGCCAATGTAAAAGGCACTAGTGCAAGGTGAGACGATAGATTGCTTGGAATGTTAGACATGTATCCTCTTCATCATGCGAATCAGAATGTAGGAGCCCATGAGCCATGCATTCCTGCATATTTTTTCTTTTTCAAGGTGAATCAGTCTTGCTGTCAAGATATCTCCGAAAAACTCTTCCATGGCGGTCGACATATCTGCCGCTTGGCCGGCATTGACATGGGGCAATGCGATCTTTCGACCAGACCAATTGACTCCCATTATCTGCAAGGAATGAAATCAGCCACTCTCTTACCTCAAGAATTTATCAAGAAGTTTCACGCATGGTTCTTCGAAGAGGTTATAAATGATTTTGTACATAGGCACATAGCATCGTTGCTATTAAATTATCTAGACCATCTTTCCAGGTAAATCTTTGTATGTAGGCACACACAGCAAACTACTCCGCTATAGTCACTATGTGTATAAGGTTTGGTTTGAGCTGGTTGAACTGGATCATGAGAAGAAATGGTCCAACTTCCTTGATCTTTTTATGTTGACTAGTGAAGAGACTGAGATCTGAACACAAGAATTCGGCTGGCTGTATCGCTTCGAAGGGACAAGCAGACTGGGTTGGCCAACAAACTTGGACCGAATCCATTTCCCTTAGAACGCTTCCCATGGAAATTCCTTCTTCCTTTTCCTTTTCCAGGGCCTGAGGAGCAAGGCTGCATTTTTGTTTTGAAACAATGGGGCAGGAGACTGTCTTGATGAAATAGCATGCATATTGTACACCATTTCATTCTGAGTTCACATTTCCATGATGAACACTCTGCAAATCCATCTTTTTTTAAAAAGGATCCTCAAGGTGAAGCATATTGTGTAAGACAACCTGTAGGTTGTAGTGGTGCTACCTGGGATTGGAGGAGGCTAGTTTTCCCATCCTCATGTTGGAGTATTTGGCCGTGATCCAAATAAATATTCCTATAAATCTCAAAGGCTCATTCATGTATGGTGGAAGTTAGGAAGTTTAGTATTATATTGCTAGTCTAGGTGGGATGATACCAACATATAAGGAAATATTGGTCTTACCTAGTTGAAGCATAACATAGAGGTGAAATGCAATGCACACACGCATGTGCACATGTACGTGTTTCGCGTTTCATGTTCACTTCGAATTCAGGAGATGATCAGTGGCTTATGCACTACTTGAGAGGTACAATGAGTTATGGAATTTATTATACTGGGTACCCTAGTGTACTTGAGGGGTATAGTGATTCCAACTGGATTTCTGATGCTAAAGATATAAAGGCTACCATTTTGACGAAGTCAACCATAGAAGCAGAACTCACAACGCTGGACACAGCCACTATTGAGGCAGAGTGGTTGCGAGAACTCTTAATGGATTTACCGGTGATTAAAAAACAGCTATCTCTCTTGTACCGTGATAACCAAACAATTATCCTAAAGGTGACAAGTACAAAGGATAATATGAAATCATTAAGACATGTGAAAAGACGTTTGAAGTCTGTCAGAAAATTGAGAAACTCTGGAGTTATAGCTGTGGATTACATCCGAACAGCTAAAAATCCAGCAAATCCTTTCACAAAAGGACTATCACAAAACAAAATGTGATTGACAGTGCATCGAAAGAGATGGGAATGAGACCCACGTGAGTTACACATAGTGGTAACCCAAACCTACGTGATCGGAGATCCTATGAAATAGGCCTTGGGAAAAACAAGCTGTTTGGGGTAACAGGGAGAGTACACTTACTTCATATTCCACTTCGTTGGAGATACAATACTCTCATTACTGTAAGGTAAGATGACTATGTCTTAATGTGTTCGAAAGCTTAACAGTGAGGTACTGTCCTACAGGGTATCATTGTACGAAAACACCTATGTGAGTTGACTGTTGGTCGCAATCCGTGTGACATGGAAACTCTCTAAGAAGCTCATGAAAAGACACAGGAGTATGACCTATATGCTCCAACCGAGGGGTAGCTAATTGCCAGCCAAGTATCAGCTTAAGCTCTAAGTGAAATTTGTTCACACAAAACTATCAATTCAAGGCATAGTCCATTGTGCAGTTGTGGATGAATATAGCTTTTGGCTATATGTGGATGTTCAACCCTAACAGGTCTCCATCGAAAAACTAGTATATTAACAACGCTTGGGACAACAAGCAAATTCTTGTATCATGGTGTCTTTGGGATCTGGTGGGGGATTGTTGGAGTATTTGGCCTTGACCTAAATAAATATTTCCATAAATCCCAAAGGCTCATTCATGCATGGTGGGAGGTGGGAAGTTTAGTACCATATTGCTAGTCTAGGTGGGATGATACCAACATATAAGGAAAGGTTGGTCTTACCTAGTTGAACATGATATGGGGGTGAAATGCAATGCACACACGCGCGCACGCACGTGTACGCATTTCGTGTTTATTCGCGTATTTATCGTGTGACTTGCGACGACGCGCGACCGCAATGTGGTGTGCCATGTGTAATTTTCTTTTGCCATGTGTGCTAATATTGACACGTCATCACTGCCACATGTCGCTATAGACTAGGAGATGCACGTTCGCGTGCGGTTAGATTGTTGGCACACGTTGAGAGAATCCTGGATGGTTTCTTGGAGATAATGCAGTTTGACAGTTTGAATGTGTCACGTTCTTATCTCCAGGACGGTTTCTAGAGATAATCCGGATATCGTCCTAATATAAATCGATCAAAGAGACGTCCTTGAGAGATGAGTTTAGAACGTGAAAAGAGAGAACGAGCAAGTTGGCCCTGTTTCTTGATGTTGCGCATGTAGGCTTCTCTATCCCTTCATCAGCGTGCACCAATGTGGGGAGAGCAATGTCTATGGAACCCTCGTCCTCAACATCCTGCATAGGTTGGGGGCAAATCAGGTTTTTAGGAAGCGTTCGCGCGACTGCTCAGGTCTTCCACGATCGATCTGCTACCTACTACGAACTTCATCAGACTCTACATCAACCATCGTATAAGTAATCTACTGTGAATCGCGGTGAAATCTTCTGGAATATCTTGTAATAGCGATGCCTCTTACATCTACTAAAAAGTATTCCTAAGTTTGTAATCAATCTGGTAGGGCGTATGTATGAGATAGTATATTGTCGTTCATGATGATGCTACTATTTATTGCTTCCAATATACCAAGTATATATGTCAGATTACAATTATGTCTGTTTTAGGAATTAAAATAATCATAAAAGTGCGCAATTTTCTAACAATTCAAAAACCTGATAGGTACTTTGTGATAGCTGGTTTTGCCAAGGCTATGAAACCAGAGAAGTTCACTGGTGTGAACTTTAAGAGATGGCAAACAAGGGTCCAGTTGTGGCTCGCTGCGATGAATGCCTGGTGGGTCGTGTTAGTTCGGTCTGAGGAGGGACCTCTTTCTGCCGAAAGACAGAAAGAGTTTGACACGGTCACGATAGTTTTTATCCAACGCATTCTTAGTGTGCTATCTGACCAGCTGTGTGATATGTACATGCACATCAGAAACGCTAAAGAACTGTGGGAGGCACTCGAACATAAGTTCGCTGTTTCAGATGCTGGTCGTGAGTTGTATGTCTTGGAGCAGTATCATGACTACCAAATGGTTAATGACTGTTTTGTGGTAGAGCAGGCTCATGAACTACAACTCACTATGAAAGAACTCTCGCACTTTGGTTGTCAATTGCCTAACAAGTTTGTGGCAGGGGGCATTATTGCCAAATTACCTCCTTCATGGTGGAATTTCGCCACATCTTTGAAACACAAGAGGCAAAAATTTTCCGTTGAGGATTTATGTCGGGACCCGAATTTGCAAATCCGGACCCTCTGTGTATTCAGCACTAGTCCAGGATCACGCTAGTGCACACAGTCTCAACATAGATGAATATCACAATCATACACAGCGGAAAAGAGAAATAACACAAATATAGAATATAAACTATTGAACGACCTTAAGGTCAACCTTACGTTTGTGAGGCCTTGACGGCTTCAACTCCAAATAAGCAGCAGCGGAACGAAGAACATCGGTGAATCCCATCAATACGCCACAGGCAACTGACAGAGTTCGACTCCTAGATAATCGCCTTCTCACGGAACTTCTTCTTCTTCGACGATGTAGACTTTTGCTCACTGGTGATTGTTTGTTTGCAAGGGGTGAGTACATAAAGCACTCAGCAAGTCATGCCTGTAATGCAAGTCTAATAGCTATATGCATGGCTTATTTCAAATGACAGGCTGAAGGGGTTATTTTGCAATAAACAGCATTCACAAATATTCATAATAGATTGTAAAGCGGTAAAGCAGATAATAATAGTAATAATTTCACAGTTGTTTCAAAAGTAAACCATTCCACATCCTTAACCAATTATCACTTTTCCACAGCAAAGCGCCTCCAAACCCAAGATCAATTTTATGAAAAGCTAACCCTTGATTGTAATCCCGAGCATTGTCGATCGTGGACTCGGCTATTCGAATAGGTTTTACACTCTGCAGAGGTTATACACTTTACCCACAAGATACAATCCACTCACCACGTCACCGTGAATCGCCATACAAGAGTATGCGAATGAGCGATCATAACAAAGCCTTCGGAAGCCTCTAACTACACAAGTGGACCTCTCAGGTTTTTGCCCTACACCATCCCTTCCTTAGCTAAGGCGAAGTATGGGACCGACATACCGTTGGATGGGTACCATGCCGCAGCCTCGCACGCTCCCCTTCAATCTACACAAACGGTGTAGTTGACACCCCGAGGTACCACAAGCAAGTTATTAGCGACTTAATCAACTAGGTCCGTCCCATTACAGACATGTGGTTGTACGATTGACTCAGTTCAAAGGCTTGCAAGGTTAAGTCCTTAGGGTGACCAGGGCAAGACTACCCGAAGAACCAAATCAACATCCCCAATGCCACAACTGGCCCACCTGATTACTCTTGCCACATGCCCCGGTCGAAAACTATTTATCAAACCCCAGTTGATTACCATGCACCACGTGCCATCAACATCACATGATACCTTTCCAAAACAGGTTCAATATATCATTAAGTCAATATTAACATTTGATTGTCCAAAATCATGTCGTGAGCACGAGCAGTCTAAGCAAAGATACTACAACGGTCTAAAACCCATGTTGGCAATCTAATAATGTCCAACTAGTAATCCACAACTAGGGTGACAAGGGGTCATGGCACATATTTAAGTAATCAAGGTGTCATACAGCAAATTGGTATTTATCTAATTCCCCATATTTAAATAAAGTATTTTCTAATTGAACTAGCATGCAATAGGTTAAATCAAAATAGGTTTCAAAAAAGGATCAACATGGTCAAAGAACAACTTGCCTGGCCCTTGCAAACAATACTGTCATTTACTCATTATCCTTGATCCTTGGTCCTCGATCTTCAACTTCCACTTTCTCGATCCTCAGCTCGTTCGAACGATTTCCGGACGACGCGTCTAACGATTAAAGAAGAAGCAAATACAAACCAATTCAAAAGACAAATCAAGTAAACTCCAAATTAAGAACGAACAGCATTGGGCACAACGGCTTAGGAGAGATTTGGGAACTCGAACGGATTAGATCGAAGAGTTGACAAAAGAGAACGGGCTTTCGGCAAAACACCGAAAAGGGAAAGATTAAAACTGGGGAAGAAAGAATAATATTCCGAAGAATATTTCTCTCGAAGTTATTATCTTGATTGAACAGACATTGACATATGGGCACTCGATCTGTAGACCGGGTCCATAAAGATATGTTAGTTCACAGTGAACTAAACTGATTCTCAAAGTTGACTTTTGTTGACCGAACGGACACAGTCAAACAAAAGAGAAGAAGACTGATAGACTAGATTGGGCACAAAGGTATGACACATAGCCATTGGTCTATCGACCAAGTCCACGAAGGAATTCTAGATTAATGGCAGATTAGGTTTTCAGGGATAAGACAAGACAAGTGTCTTACCACGATTGAAACAACGGAAAAGATTGCAAAGATAACAACGCGGCTCACGATGAACTTAGTCCATCGAACCGGTCTTAGGTTAGGGTTTTGATTCGGCTTTGAAGATGATATGACGATGAGGCTAGGCTCACATCATGATGATAGAACAAGTGAAGGCATCGCACTAGGGTTTGTGCAAGAATACACGCATGCGATGACAACGAGGCGAAGAGAGCCAAGCGTTAACGATGAAACGTTAACGACGAAACGTTAACGACGGAGCGTTGACGGTGGAACGTTAACGACGAGCGCAGGCGTGAACGTTAACGGAGGAACGTTAACGACGAAATGTTAACGACAGAGCGTTAACGGTGAAACGTTAACGGCAAAACGTTAACGGAGGAACGTTAACGGCGAAACGTTAACGGCGGAGCGTTAACGGGGAAACATTAACAGAGGAACGTTAACGGAGCGTTAACGACAAAACGTTAACGGGGAAACGTTAACGGCGAACGCAACGACGAGGTCAAACAATGATAGGAGACTTCATGAAGCGAAGTAGCGACCGTCGATACAACGACATGGACGCGACAAAACGCTACCAGGGCGGCTAACCGGTGTGCGAACCGGCGCGCACGGCTAGGTTGAAAAACGACGGGTTTAGGCCGGAATCGGCTCCGACGGCAAACGGAGACCAAAAGAACCTTAATGATGGACCAAAACAGTACAAGATGATCCTCCGGACGCGACAACACGGCCGGAGCGAACTAAAATAGCCGGCGTCAAAAGGCGACGCGCGGCGACGGCAAACGGTGGCCTAAATATATAAAAAAAATTCCGGAGGATGGGATGGCAAAGGGAGAATGTCTACTGCGTAGAACGCGGCGAGACGATCTCAACGGTATAGGCGGATTTTGCGGCGCCCTTCCGGATTAATCACAAACTGGCGATTAACGGGTTTCGGATCAAAACTTTGGACGGCTATAACTTCTAGAATAATGATCAGAACTTAACGAAATTTGACTGAGAGCTAGATGGGACCAAGAGGCACACCGTGACGCAGGTGGCTCGAAGAAATACCTTCTGGAACAGCGGGGAACGCGCGAGGAATTTTGCCGCTGTTTGGAACGCAGTCTGAACGGAGAAATTAATTTGCTGCGCCAAATCCAGAGGGCAAAACCTTGGGGCAAGATGTGCATCCTGTAGAGGACATCCCCAGGAGTCTACACAAAAAATTTCACCGTCAAACTCGAAAAATTGAGGGAGTTATGGCCTCGGCAAGATTCGAGATTGAAACGGCCGTAACTTTTGATCCCTCGGGCCAAATTGGCTGAATTTTGGACAGCAAGTAGATGGTACCTTGTGGCACACCACGGAGAAGACGGATCTCGAAAAGAGTCGACGAACTGCCCGGGACGCGGCTCCAAAGTTTGGCCGACGTTGGGCGACGTTCGGGCGACATTGGATGGATCTCGGAGTTTTGGAGATGATCCGGAGGTTGAAGATCCGTGGGAGAGGTCATGGGAGGTCTCCACTGGGTTGGGGTGGCGGCTAGATCAAGAAAAATCAAGTTTGGACGCGTTTGGAGCAAAAACGGGTCTTGTAGGCATTTTATCGAGCAGTTTCCGTGCATGAATCTGATCCGGCGACGTGGCCAACGGAGTCCGACACGTGGCGGGTGGGGCGCTGTGGGCTGGCGCGCGGCTGGGCCGGCTCTTTGGCGCACGCGCGGAGGGCGAGTGGTGGCGGCGGCTGGTCACTGGCCGGCCTTGCGCGCGGAGTGGAGGGTGGGCGGCTCGGGCGGGGTGGGCTGCGGGAGGCAGGGTGGGCTGGCGCAGGAGAGAAGGCCCAAGCCATTTTCGGAATTTCTCAGCAATTTCCAATAAAAACAATTCCACAAATTCCAATTAAATCATTTGAGGCAATAAAAATACCCGAAAAATTCTAGAAAAATTCCAGAAAATATTTTGAGACATTTTGAACTCAAATAAAATATTTCCATCAAAACTTTATATAAACTTTTCCAAATAGTTAATTAATTTCAACAAAAGGTCATAATACAAATCAATTCCGAATAAATCCAATAAATAGCAAACGAGTTCCGGAAAATCTCAAAAATTACAGGAAAATTTCTTGAAGCACAAGGAACCCAAATAAAATTAAATAAATTTTATTTGAGGTTTATAATAATTAAATTAAATTGTTTTAGCTTTTAGAAAAATTCAAATCAAGTTTTATAAACGCGAGAAAATCAACGAAAATTTTTGGGAAGCTAAACTAAACCAAAATTTTTGAAAACCCAAATTTTGGGATGTTACAAATCTCTCCCCCTTAAGAGAATCTCGTCCCCGAGATTCAGGCTGACTAAAGAATTAGGTTCAGGGGGACTCAACTCTTGAGCTTCTTCGACTTCCAAGCAAATCGCATTGACAGTGGTTACTTCAACAAGCGCTTGATAACATCCAAAATTTGTAGGTCGCTCTTTGCGGATGAGTTCCTTTTGCAACTCCAATCGACTCCAAGCGTGGTTCGCTTTTCGCACAAGGAACTTCTTCTCGCGGAAAATCTTGATACCACCTCCGCTTGGCTTGATTCTTTAGCATTGATCAAACTCAGATCAATCGAATACTCCTTCACAATTCACTTTCTGTCGCAAGTGTCTAGGTAGGCGAGGGACTAGGGTTGAAGTGAACAAGTATAACACCTTTTCTCTTAGGACAACTGTTGGCAAAGTGTCCCGACTCATTACATCTAAAACAACGCTTGACTGATGTCTGCTGGCTTCCACAGGATGTAGCACCAGTCTTGGTAGGGGTAAAGCTGAGATCGATGCGATCCGCAGTGATCACTTTCTTCTGAGGATAGTGGTTAGCAAAATATTCTGGCGGATGACAGGCATAGCAAACTCTAGAGAGCAGGCTTCTTTCTTGAGAACGTTTCACCGGGTTGGTGTTACCAAAATTCTGGCTATCAAGGCGAGGCATAGGTGAAATTGTCTCGAACACAGCTTGAGCAGTATGGCGGCTGAGTTGTTGAGAGGCACTCCTCATTCGCTGTTGCAGTGGTCCTTCTTGACAAACTTTCTGACGCTTGCGGTGGTCTGCCAATTCCTTGCACTCATCTTTTAGGTTAAGGCCTTTGTTAACCAACTCCTCTTGCTTCAACTGACTCCTTAAGCAAGTTGCTTCCATAGCCTTACCATTCACTTTCTGTGTTATAATCTTTACTGATGTAATTTTCTGGGATGATCATGGCTTTCGAAATTGCTTGATCTTTCTGTGGCATTCCTTAACAAAATGACCTAACTCACCACAGCTGTAACATGAACGTTTGGGTCATCATGCCGGGTTGATGGGGCATTCTCTAGGCCAATGACCTCATTTATCACACAAGAAACAATTCCATGGTGACCAAGTATTACTGATTTCCTGAGGTAGATGGATATGGTTGACATGCTTCTTCTTTTCTTCACGTGGCACAGCTGGTGCGGATGACAATCCTTCTCTTTTTGCTAACTCTTGAGCAATGACAGCTCGAAATTCTCTCACGATGCCGAGTCACAATGTCACTATCGAATCCAGGGAACATTGAGATGGGCAATGATCCTGACCTTCACAAAGATAGCATATGATGTTGCACGTAGGACATTCTCCAGGTAAATGGCTTCCTTCACAGCTGGAACAATTGGTTTCATGTTCATCAGCAGTGTGTCCTATTTCTCCACAACGGATGCATGCACGATCTTCTAACTTGCTTGGTTGACAGCACTTCAAAGAATAACATCTCGGTATGGTATTAGGTGCAGGGGTTGTACTCTTTTCAAAACTCGTGGTAGTCACACTATCATCTGATGACGCAACAAACTGACGAAGGGCAGTGGCAAATTCCAATCAAGTGATAATATGTCCATCTTCTGAGGTGGCGTAGAAACCTTTCCTCCAGACTAATGCATCTCCTTTTAACTAGCAAGTAGCATAGGGGACCTTCTCTTCATCTTCACTTTGCACCAAATCAAGTTTCTCTTCTATGACACGAAGCCATATTTTTGCGTCTTTGAGAGTGGCTGATCCATCAAACGTGGGTGGTTACAAACTGATCTAAGTGTTGAATTGTCACGGTTGGTACAAAGGATACCGGGCCGTCACACCGCTTCAACACTAACACCAAAGAGTAGCAAATCGAATCGACTTGAACTGCCTCGAAGTCACTGCTGTAGTTGGTCCTCTCCATTTGTTGATCACTCCAAGGTTTAGGTAAGAGGGAAAAGCATAGATGAGGTTCAAGAATCCTAGTGCAGGGGAGCAGGTTTAACCCAAGAACTTATAAAAACAACTAAAAACTAGGTATGGTTGCTTATCCAAGCCTAAAAGCTTTGCAACACATACTGCACACTCAGCAAACAAGAAAGAACCAAATTCCTAAGCACACAAAAGTCTAGCGTCTAAAAGGGTAACACTCCTATCTTAAGAGACGCGACTCTCACACATGAGTCTCAACTTACTACTAAGCACTGGTTCTTCAAGCTTCTGGAACACTTCATCGATCCACTTCTCTTCGAGTTCGATGATTCCTTACTTCACAATCTTCAGGGTTAACGGCGACATCCAGTACTTTCTGCTTAAGTGTGAAACATCGTTAACTATTTGGAACAACTCAGGTAAGATTTCCATTTAAATCGAAGGGAAGGATAGAACTTTCAGCAAAGAGGAAAGAATGGAAGAATAAGATAAGTCAAGAATGTATTATTCTTTCAAGTTAAATTTTCTCTTTAGAAAATAATTTTGAAGCTCCTAAAGACGGCCAATCTATCTAAGGTCAAGACCTACAACAAGATGGCTCGATACCACCTCTGTTGGGACCCGAATTTGCAAATCCGGACCCTCCGTGGTATTCAGCACTAGTCCAGGATCACGCTAGTGCACACAGCCTCAACATAGATGAATATCACAATCATACACAAATGGAAAAGAGAAATAACACAAGTATAGAATATAAACTATTGAACGACCTTAAGGTCAACCTTACGCTTGTGAGGCCTTGACGGCTTCAACTCCAAATAAGCGGCGAATGAACGAAGAACATCGGTGAATCCCATCAATACGCCATAGGCAAATCGATGAGTTCGACTCCTAGATAATCGCCTTCTCACGGAACTTCTTCTTCTTCGACGATGTAGACTTTTGCTCACTGGTGATTGTTTGTTTGCAAGGGGTGAGTACATAAAGCACTCAGCAAGTCATGCACAGAATGCAAGTCTAATAGCTATATGCATGGCTTATTCCAAATGACAGGCTGAAGGGGTTATTTTGCAATAAACAGCATTCACAAATATTCATAATAGATTGTAAAGCGGTAAAACAGATAATAATAGTAATAATTTCACAGTTGTTTCAAAAGTAAACCGTTTGTAACACCCCAAAATTTTGCTTTTCTTAAATTCATGTGTGATTTGGCACTTTGGTGAATTTTTGGAATTTTCTGGAATTTATTTGGACTTATTTGGAATTTATTTGAATTTATTCCATTTTGAAATAATTAAAGAATTTAAATTTGCAAATAAATTTTTGTTGGAAATATTTTATTTGAGTCCAAAATGATCCAAAATATTTTCCAGAATTTTTCCGAATTTTTCCGAGTCATTTGCTATTTTTAATGAATTAAATAAATTAATGGCAATTATTTAAAATATTAAATCGAAGGAAAATCCAACTCGGGTCATATCTTGTTCATCCGACCGAGTCGGACTCGAGTCCGACCCGAGCCAGTTGACTCGACCGAACCCACTCCTAACCCTAATCAATCCCAACCGTTGGATCAAGATCCAACGGCTGAGATCCGTCCGACCCAGACCCGAGCCGTGTCCGGACCGGACCCGGTCGCGCCGCGCGATCGTGGCCGTTGGTTGTGCCACGTGGACGGCCACGATTTCATCGCTCCGCCGAGTCCGAAGCTGGACTCGCCGCCGTGTCCGCCGTAGTGGAGAGCTAGGTCTCCGCCGACGGACGCCGAGGTTATTTAATGCCCGGCATACCCGAGGATCGCCATCCCACGCCGGTTCAAACCTAGCTCGCGCGCCGCTAGGATCCCACCGCCTCGCCGTTATTGCTTGCCGGAGTTGGAAGTCTGTTCGCCGCGACAAACGCCGATATTGCCGCTGGCCGCCCTCCGCCATCATCAAGCCTGCATCCGGATTCCCAAGACGAGACGCGCTCGAGTACCTCACTTCGCCGGAGCGCCGTAAACGCCGACGGCAAGGTCGCTGCCCGTCTCGGCCAAGCCGCCGCCGCGCCATCGCTGCCCTCGAAGCCAGGCACCGCTGGATCCAGACGGACGGCAACGGTGAGTTCACGTGTTTCCCAAACCCTAGAAACCCGACAGATTCGGGACCGCTGGATCAAGATCCAACGGTTCACAATCGCCACGCGTCGTAGCAAAGGCGATTATAGGATTAGATCTGGACCGTCCGATCTAGATCGAACGGCCCACGAGCATCGAGTAGTTTAACGTGTTAAACCCTGGATCCAATCCGCGCCGTTGATTTTCAAATCAACGGTCGTGATTGGCGCCACGTGTCGGGAAGTTGACCGACGCTGCGGCTGGCCCACGCGTGCGTGCAGACGCCGACGACACGCGGCCCGCGTGTCGAGGGCCCGCATGTCGCTGGCTAACCCAGCCTAAGCGCCGACGTCACCCATGACGCGTCACGCTGGGTCCCACTCGCCGCCGTGGTCGAGCCTCGCCGACGTCGGCGATGACGTCACCCGAGCGGGCCCACATGTCGATCCACGTGAGCCGTGGACCGAGTCCACCGTGGACCCGAGCCGAGCGTGACCGAGCCCATGGATCGGCCGACGCCAGCAGGCCAATCAGGAGCTGCCACGTGTCCATGCTGACGCAATAATTAATTTCCGAAAAAGAAAATGATTTATTAATTCGAAATATTGATTCAAATTTAGATTCAAACTTCAAACGCTTATAACTTTTATGCGTTTCAACTCCGATTTGAGTGATTCAAATTTCTAAATTTGTAGAAAAATGAGCTCTACCTAAATATGAATTTTATTTAATTTTTGGACTAAAGTTTTTCTCTGTAAAATTATTTAATTGATTATTTAAACTTTAAATAATCATAACTTTTATGCTTTAACTCCAAATTTGATTTATTCCAGTTTCTAAAAATCCGTAAAACTATGTTCTCTCTGTTTATGGATTTTATTTGGAGTTTTGGGATCTTTTGCATAGTGTTCATTTGTGTATTTGCTATTTGCACGCTTTACGAGTAGACGTTGAAGTGCCTAAGGATTCAAGGAGAAGTGTTGACTCAGGATCCAACTCAAGACCAAGAACAAGTACTTTTTGAAGGCAAGTTGTGCTTTGACCATGTTGATCCTATTTCAAATCTATTTTGATTTAAATTATTGCATGCTAGTTCAATTAGAAAATATTTGGTTTAAACACTGGGGTTAGATAAATACCAATTTGATATATGACACCTTGATTACTTAAGTATGTGCCATGACCCTTTGTCACCCTAGTTGTGGTTTACTAGTTGGACATTATTAAATTGCCAACATGGGTTTAGATCGTTGTAGTATAACGCTTAGACTCGCTACGTGTTCATGACATGATTTTGGATAATCAAATGCTAATATTGACTTAATGATATATTGAACCTGTTTTGGAAAAGTATCATGTGATGTTGATGGCACGTGGTGCATGGTAATCAATCGGGTTTGATAAACGATTTCGGCCAGGGGCATGTGGCAAGAGTAATCAGGTGGGCCGCTTGTGGCATTGGGAGTGTTGATTTGGTTTCGGGTAGTCTTGCCTGGTCACTCTAAGGACTTAACCTTGCAAGCCTTTGAACTGGGTCATACTTGCAACCACATGGTCGGAATGGGACGGCCCTAGTTGACTAAGTCGCTAAGGACTCACTTGTGGAGCCTCAGGGTGTCGATTACACCGCTTGTGTGATTGCACGGGGAGCGTATCGTGGTCGTGGCAGGTACCCATCTAACGGTGTGTTGGTCCCATACTTCGCCTTGGCTAAGGGAAGGGATGGTGTAGAGCACGTCCGGAGAGGACCACCTGTGTTGTTTGAGGCTTCCAAAGGCTTTGTTATGATCGCTCATTCGCATACTCTTGTATGGCGATTCACTACCGACGTGGTGAGTGGATTGTATCTTGTGGGTAAAGTGCATAACCTCTGCAGAGTGTAGAATCTATTTGAATAGCCGAGTCCACGATCGACAATGCTCGGAATTACAAATAAGGGTTAGATTTTACGAAAATAACTTGGATTTGAAAAGTTGGGTTGGTTTAACAAGTAAGATGATGGAAATATGGTTTAGGATGTTGAAAAATTTAAATTAAACTTCTTGAAAAGTAATTTATGCTATACTTGTTTTTACCGCTTTCGAATCTACTTATATTACTTGTCAAATGTTGTTTACAGAAAATATAACTTAATCTATTCCTTTGTACCTAGCCATGCATATTGTATTTTAGCTTGCATTCTGTGCATGACTTGCTGAGTACCAAGTACTCACGCTTGCCTCAACACAATACCGCTTGAAGAGGAGATTACGCCACTTTGGAGGAGGAACTCCAAGAGGACCCGACTACTTAGGGATGCGAGCCAGTCATTGCCTGTGGTATACTTTGGATGGCGCCACTAAGTTTATTTGAATTTCCGCTTTGTTATCTCTCTTTTAATAAGTTTCGCTAAGCAGGCATATATTTGTACCTTGACCATAAGGTCGAGTAACCCTTTGATTATTTAAATAAAGTACTTTGATAGTATCGATTGGTATGATTGTGATATTTACCAATGTTAAGACTGTGTGCACTAGCGCGTTCCTGGACTAGTGCTGAATACACAGAGGGTCCGGATTTGCAAATTCGGGGTCCCGACAGAGGTGGTATCAGAGCCATACTTGACTGTAGGCTCAACCCTAAGCTAGAATGGTCGTAGTGAGGATAAAACCTATTTTCTAAAGCTAAAAATTTGTGAAGACAAGAAATGACATCTCGACTTATCCCCTTCTCTCTTTTCTTGTCTCTTGCTGAAATTTTCCCTTACCTCGCCACGATTGAAAATTCCGAGTTCTTACGAAAATCACGCTTGTGACAGATGGAGGAAGAGTTCAACTACGTTGATCCGGGAGTTGGTCACGCCGCAGAGCTTTGGCACATGCTACAAACTCTGGAGATTTTGAGAAGCCCCAATACCAAGTGGAAGTGATCAGCAAGCAGTGATTGATCAAGGCTTGTGACGTGAGGATTGAGGTACCGCCAGAAGAGGGGCCTGTGCAATCGCTCGATACAACGCAGACCGCTAGAAGATCTACAATGCAGATGGGTATCCAAGAAGTTTCACGACGAGCAATGCGTCACATTACTCGTACTTCACGCCAGAGAGTTGGAAAGCCGCGGTGTTAGTTATCATCCAGCAGCGATAACCTTCTTGACCGAAGACGATTCAGGATGAGAATGCCACGGTTACACGGTTGGCACGATTCGTCGTCGCCAGGAAGATGTACTAGATAATACAAGCAAGGAGCTACGAAGGCCCGCAAGGAAATCACGACAGAGAAGAACAGATGGCGGAAGCTCAGAGTATGTGGCACACCTTCTACGAAGGATTGACGAGTTGGAAATGACTTTGTACGGACGGACCCGAGCCAAGATTACTCGAGCTACACGAGCCGATCGGAGAGGAGTCGATCTCGATGAGGACACCGCTTCTTCGACTACCATAGAGGACACAGCTTGCCGGACATGGCAATCGTTACGCTTATGCCACAAAGACCCGTACTCAGCCGTGGAGGTTTTCTTCGATGAGTGAGCATAGGTTCTATAGTGAGACTCCTTCGCCGAGTCGAGTCATAGAATAAAGAGTCACCCTTTAGGCGCTTGACTCAGAGTTAGTTCGATTTGGATTTGCTTTGTTTCTTGAGTGTGCATTATGTGTTGCAAGGCCCTTAGGCATTGTAAGCAGCCATACCAAGTTATTAATAATAAAGTTGGACCTTAAAGTTACCCCTTTCGCCCGCATAAGTTCCATATTACTTGTCTATTCTTGTTTCCCTCTCATCTCTAAACCTAGAGCAAATCAACAGATGGTGAACACCCGTGGGAACTTTTGGAAGCAATGGGAGTGGATCTCGCCAACGTAAAACCCCAATGATAGAGCACCAAAGACCGCCATCGGATGTGCAGAATTTTGGAGCATTTCTTGTCGCTCAGACCCGATTGATGCATGCTATGATGCAACAAATGCAGCACGTCATCGCCAGGCCATCGCTAATCAAGTTAATCAGTGACCACGCTTGAGAATACAAGGTGTCGAGTTCATGAGGACTCACCCACCCACTTTCTTCGGGAATGCCAATCCGCTGGAGGCCGACGATTGGTTAAGATCAATTGAGAGGAAGCTACACATAGCTCAATGCATAGGGAATGAGAAGGTACTTTACGCTTCTCATCGCTTGGAAGGAACAAATTGCGAATGGTGGGAGAACTTACACGCAGAGAGAACCCTCAAGATATCACTTGGGAGGAGTTCATACCGCATTCCGACAAGTATCACGTGCCTGAAGGAATTATGGACCTTAAGAAGGAGGAGTTCAGAGCACTAAAGCAAGGTAATCACGGTGGTCGACTACTGAACAAGTTCACACAGCTTAGCACGCTACGCACTGAGGATGTAGCGACAGACAAATCCAGGCATACCTCGCTTTTATGAAGGGACTTAACTCAGGATTGCAAGTAGGATTGATCACCCACACCTTTCCAGATTTCCAAGAGTTGGTGAATAAGGCGCTTATTCTTGGGGACAAGCGCAAGGAACTGGATGAGAACAGAAGCGCAGGATGCAACAAAGAAGGATCACGTCGTGGAACGCATACGGCGCTGAGAGTTGCACCAAATCAATTCTTCGATTCCAACCACGAGAATGCAACAAGGACACCATCCTCAAAGACCGAGACCTGCCAATCAGTAACTACTGCACCCCTCACTTCGCTAGAAACGCTTACCTGTGCAATGAAGGAACAGTGAGACGCCGCTACAATCGCAACGAGCCAGACACTTTGCCAACAGCTTGTCCAAAGAAGACAGCAGAGCGACCCCGATTCGCTTCAATCTAGGAACCACCCCAGCTAGGACGCCAAAGACTGTGAGCCACACCCTGCATCGTGGTGAGAGGCCGAGTCAACCATGTCACCGCGGATGCACCGCAAAATGCTACTGACGTCGTCTTGGGTAAGTTACTTGTTAACTCCGTGCACTGCAACAGTTTTGTTTGACTCGAGCTTCGCATTCGTTTGTTTCGCAAGGCTTTGCTACTAGAAATGACTTGAGAATTGCAAGACTTAAGTGCATGCTTTTAGTTCAAACCCTCGGTTCCGAACTCGAACGGAAGTAGGATGTTCCGGGTGAGAATACTAATAGATGGAATAGAGTTCCTAGCAAACCTTATAATTTTGGAGACCCGGACCTTAGATGTTATATTGGGAATGGATTGGTTATCCAAGCACAAGGTGTATTGGATTGTGGACGAAGGACTATCTCGATTGAGAGCCCGTGTGGGAAGAAAGTGGAATTTCAAGCCACCGCAGCTTAGGGATGGACAGTTGATGGTTAACAGTACCAAGGCAATCAGCATAGAGGATGTTCCGGTAGTGAATGAGTACACAGACGTTTTCCCGAGGATCTACCCGTATGCCGAGACAGGGACATAGAGTTTGTGATAGAGCTTGTACTGGTACATGCACCGATAGCAAAGAGACCCTATCGGATGTCTAATGAGGAGTTGGTAGAAATGAAGAAACATTTGGAAGAGTTAATGGAGAAAGGATTTATCGACCAAGTTAGTCACCGTGGGGAGCACCGCTTTGTTTGTCAAGAAGAAGGACGGGAGTTTCAGGATGTGCATTGACTACCGTGCACTCAATGAAGTCACCGTGAAAAATAAGTATCCGCTACCCAGGATTGATGATTTGTTTGATCGCTTAAGAGGAGCCGGAGTTTTCTCCAAGATTGATCCGAGATCGGGATACCATCGATTGAAGATCCGATCGAAGATATTCAAGACTGCATTCTCGTCAAGATATGGACATTACGAGTTTACTGATTATGTCCTTTGGATCGACAAATGCGCCACTTATTTCATGAATATGATGAATAAGGTGTTCATGGAATATTTGGACAAGTTTGTCGTCGTGTTCATAGACGATATCCTAATCTACTCCAAGACAGAGGATGAACATGCCGAACACTTAAGGCGAGTTTTGGAAAAGGCGAGGACAAAGAACTTTTCGCCAAGTTCAGCAAGTGTGATTTTTGGAAGGACAAGGTGGAGTTTCTTGGACATGTAATGACCATGAAGGAGTCGCCAGAGATCCAAGCAAAGTAGAAGTCGTGTTACATTGGGAGCACCAAGATCGTGACCTGCATTCGAGTTTCCTTGGAATGGCAGGATACTACCGCCGTTTCATTGAAGGCTTTTCAACAATTGCGAAACCTCTACGCAATTCTTTGAAGAAGGAAAAGAAGTTTGCATGGACGCTTGAATGTGAGAAAGGATTTCAGGAGTTGAAGAAGCGATTGACATCAAGACCGGTGTTAGTTCTACTGGATGTTGCTCAAAGCTTCGATATTTATTGTGACGACGCGCCAAGGATCGGGATGTGTCCGATGCAGAATGGAAAGGTCGCCGCTTATGCATCAAGGCGCTTGAGGCCGCATGAGGAAAATTATCCGACACATGACCTAGAGTTAGCCGCCGTAGTGCATGCTTTGAAAATATGGCGTCACTATCTCGATTGGAAACAGATGTGAAGTATATACGGATCATAAGAGCCTTAAGTACATATTCACCCAAATCGGATCTGAATATGAGGCAAAGAAGATGACTAGAGTTGATCAAGGACTATAATGTTGGAATCCATTACCATCCGGGAAGGCCAACGAGTAGCCGACGCCCGAGCCGGAAAAGCCATACCGTGAGTACGTTGCTAGCCACAAGTCGATGAGTTATGTGAGGATTTTAAAATGAAGATTGAGGTTGTACCTAGCGGATTCTTGGCCGCCTTGGAAGTAAAGCCTACTTTAGAGGACCAGATCCGAGAAGGATGTAGGATGATGACAAGATCCGTAGGGATTAAGTCCAAAATGGAGGAAGGCAAGGCAAAGGATTTCAAGCTAGACGAGCAAGGCACGTTATGGATGAAGGATCGCATTTGTGTGCCTAACAAAAAGGAGTTAAAGCAACTGATTCTGGAAGAAGCCCATGACTCTAAGTACTCGATTCATCCTGGAAGCGCCAAGATGTATCAGGATCTGAAGGAGAGATTCTGGTGGCCGAGTATGAAACGTGAAGTTGCCGAGCATGTTGCATTGTGCGACGATGCCGAGAGTCAAGGCAATGCATCGAGACCAGCAGGATTGCTACAATTTGAAAATACGAGTGGAAGTGGGAGGAAATCGGAATGGATTTCATTACCGGTTTGCCGAAGACTCAAGGAGGTTATGACTCCATATGGGTTATAGTGGATCGCTTGACTAAAGTAGCCCATTTTATCCCCGTGAAGACCACCTACTCGGGAGATAAATTAGCGTAATTGTACATGATCGGGATTGTCTGCTTGCACGGAGTGCCAAAGAGGATTGTATCGGACGAGAGGTACCCAATTTACCTCAAGGTTACGGAATAAGTTGCATGAAGCCATGGGGACCCGATTGAACTTCAAGATGACCTTATCATCCATGCATCGGATGGGCGGACCGAAAGAGTCAACCAGATTCGGAGGATATGTTAAGAGCTTGTGCATTGGCTTATGCTACCTCTTGGGATAAAAGTTTGCCGTATGCCGAGTTCGATTACAACAATAGTTATCAGGCTAGTTCTGAGATGTCACCTTTGAGGCCTTTGTATGGTCGACCGCTGTCGGACGCCATTGAATTGGAATGAGACCGTGAGCGCCGTGTCTTTGGGCCTGATATTCTTCAAGAGGTCAAGAAGCGGTCGCTATGATTAGGGAAAGGTTGAAGATAGCCCAATCACGACAAAAGAGTTATCTTGACAATCGTCGCGAGATTTGAGTTTTGAACCAGAAGACTTTGTATACCTCAGAGTTACGCCTCTCAGGGGAGTTAAGAGGTTCCATGCCAAAGGGAAACTTGCACCCCGTTATGTTGGACCATTTAAGATTTTGAGCCGCAGAGGCGAAGTTGCTTATCAGCTGGAGTTGCCACAGTCGTTAGCAGGAGTACACGACGTATTCCATGTGTCCCAGTTAAAGAAGTGTCTCCGAGTTCCTGAGGAACAGACATCGCTAGAGTCAATTGAGTTGCAAGAAGATTTGACTTATAAGGAGCATCCCGTGAGGATTCTAGACACAATGGATCGAGAAACTAGAAACAAGTCAACCCGATTCTGTAGAGTTCAGTGGAGCAACCATGAAGAAAGTGAAGCGACTTGGGAGCGCGAAGAGGATTTGAAGAAAGAATTTCCAAACCTATTCCTTTAGTGAGCCCTGAATCTCGGGGACGAGATTCTATTAAGGGGGGGAGGTTTGTAACACCCCAAAATTTTGCTTTTCTTAAATTCATGTGTGATTTGGCACTTTGGTGAATTTTTGGAATTTTCTGGAATTTATTTGGACTTATTTGGAATTTATTTGAATTTATTCCATTTTGAAATAATTAAAGAATTTAAATTTGCAAATAAATTTTTGTTGGAAATATTTTATTTGAGTCCAAAATGATCCAAAATATTTTCAATTTTTCGAATTTTTCTCGAGTCATTTGCTATTTTTAATGAATTAAATGAATTATCGGGAATTATTTTAAATATTAATTATTGGAAAATCCAACTCGGGTCGGCATCTGTTCATCCGACCGAAGTCGGACTCGAGTCCGACCGAGCCGCTTGACTCGACCGAACCCACTCCTAACTCCTAATCAATCCCAACCGTTGGATCAAGATCCAACTACCGAGATCCGTCTCACCTGCACTCCGAGCCGCGGTCCGGATCGACCCGGCCGCGCCGCGATCGTGGCCGTTGGTTGTGCCACGTGGACGGCCACGATTTCATCGCTCTCCGCCGAGTCCGAAGCTGACTCCGCCGCCGTGTCCGCCGCGGAGAGCTAGGTCTCCGTCGCGACGGACGCCGAGGTTATTTAATGCCCGGCATACCGAGGATCGCCATCCCACGCCGGTTCGAAACCTAGCTCGCGCCGCTAGGATCCCCACCGCCTCGCCGTTATTGCTTGCCGGAGTTGGAAGTCTGTTCGCCGCGATTAAACGCCGATATTGCCGCCGTCCGTCGCCCTCCGCCGTCATCAAGCCTGCATCCGGATTCCCAAGACGAGACGCGTTCGAGTACCCTCACTTCGCCGGAGCGCGCCGTAAACGCCGACGGCAAGGTCGCCGCCCCCGTCTCCGGTCAAGCCGGCGCCGCCGCGTGCCATCGCCGTCCGAAGCTGCGGCACCGTTGGATCCAGATCGGACGACAGCGGTGAGTTCACGTGTTTCCCAAACCCTAGAAACCCGATTAGATCCGGACCGCTGGATCAAGATCCAACGGTTCACAATCGCCACGCGTCGTAGCAAAGGCGATTATAGGATTAGATCCGACCGCCCGATCTAGATCGAACGCCCACGAGCATCGAGTAGTTTAACGTGTTAAACCTCGGATCCAATCGCGCCGTTGATTTTCAAATCAACGGCCGTGATTGGCGCCACGTGTCGGGAAGTTGGACCGACGCTGTCGGCGCTGGCCCACGCAGCTGGCAGTAGACGCCGACACGCGGCCCGCGTGTCGAGAGGGCCCGCATGTCGCTGGCTAACCCAGCCAGCGCCGACGTCACCCATGACGCCACGGTGGGTCCCACTGCCGGGCCGTGGCCGAGCCTCGCCGACGCCGGCGATGACGTCACCCGAGTGGGCCCACATGTCGATCCACGTGAGCCGTGGACCGAGTCCACCGTGGACCCGAGCCGAGCGTGACCGAGCCCATGGACCGGTGGCGACGCCAAGCCAATCAGGAGCTGCCACGTGTCCATGCTGACGCAATAATTAATTTCCGAAAAAGAAAATGATTTATTAATTCGAAATATTGATTCAAATTTAGATTCAAACTTCAAACGCTTATAACTTTTGCGTTTCAACTCCGATTTGAGTGATTCAAATTTCTAAATTTGTAGAAAAATGAGCTCTACCTAAATATGAATTTTATTTAATTTTTGGACTAAAGTTTTTCTCTGTAAAATTATTTAATTGATTATTTAAACTTTAAATAATCATAACTTTTGCGTTTTAACTCCAAATTTGACGATTCCAGTTTCTAAAAATCCAGAAAACTATGTTCTCTCTGTTTATGGATTTTATTTGGAGTTTTGGGATCTTTTTGCATAGTGTTCATTTGTGTATTTGCTATTTGCACGCTTTACGAGTAGACGTTGAAGTGCCGGAAGGATTCGAAGGAGAAGTGTTGACTCAGGATCCAACTCAAGACCAAGAACAAGTACTTTTTGAAGGCAAGTTGTGCTTTGACCATGTTGATCCTATTTCGAAATCTATTTTGATTTAAATTATTGCATGCTAGTTCAATTAGAAAAATATTTGGTTTAAACCTGGGGGTTAGATAAATACCAATTTGATATATGACACCTTGATTACTTAAGTATGTGCCATGACCCTTTGTCACCCTAGTTGTGGTTTACTAGTTGGACATTATTAAATTGCCAACATGGGTTTAGATCGTTGTAGTATACTGCTTAGACCTGCTACGTGTTCATGACATGATTTTGGATAATCAAATGCTAATATTGACTTAATGATATATTGAACCTGTTTTGGAAAAGTATCATGTGATGTTGATGGCACGTGGTGCATGGTAATCAACTGGGGTTTGATAAACGGTTTCGGCCAGGGCATGTGGCAAGAGTAATCAGGTGGGCCAGTTGTGGCATTGGGAGTGTTGATTTGGTTTTTCGGGTAGTCTTGCCCTGGTCACTCTAAGGACTTAACCTTGCAAGCCTTTGAACTGGGTCATACTTGCAACCACATGGCTGGAATGGGACGGCCCTAGTTGACTAAGTCGCTAAGGACTCACTTGTGGAGCCTCAGGTGTCGATTACACCGCTTGTGTGATTGTGCGGGAGGCGTATCGTGGCTGTGGCCAGGTACCCATCTAACGGTGTGTTGGTCCCATACTTCGCCTTGGCTAAGGGAAGGGATGGTGTAGAGCACGTACCGGAGAGGACCACCTGTGTTGTTTGAGGCTTCCGAAAGGCTTTGTTATGATCGCTCATTCGCATACTCTTGTATGGCGATTCACTGCTGACGTGGTGAGTGGATTGTATCTTGTGGGTAAAGTGCATAACCTCTGCAGAGTGTAGAATCTATTTGAATAGCAGAGTCCACTGCATCGACAATGCTCGGGAATTACAGTCAAGGGTTAGATTTTCTGAAAATAACTTGGATTTGAAAAGTTGGGTTGGTTTAACAAGGAAGATGATGGAAATATGGTTTAGGATGGGGAAAAATGTTATTTAAACTTCTTGAAAAGTTATTTATGCTTTACTTGTTTTTACTGCTTTCGAATCTACTTATATTACTTGTCAAATGCTGTTTACATAAATATACCTTAAGCTATTCCTTTGTACCAAGCCATGCATATAGTATATTAGCTTGCATTCTCATGCATGACTTCTTGAGTACCAAGTACTCACCCTTGCCTCAACACAATACCAGTTGAAGAGGAGATTACGCCAGCTTTGGAGGAGGAACTCCAAGAGGACCCGACTACTTAGGGATGCGAGCCCAGTCAGTTGCCTGTGGTATACTGGATGGCGCCACGAAGTTTATTTGAATTTCCGCTGCTGTTATCTCTCTTTTAATAAGTTTCGCCTTGCGAGGCATATATTTGTACCTTGACCATAAGGTCGAGTAACCCTTTGATTATTTAAATAAAGTACTTTGATAGTATCGATTGGTATGATTGTGATATTTACCAATGTTAAGACTGTGTGCACTAGCGCGTTCCTGGACTAGTGCTGAATACACAGAGGGTCCGGATTTGCAAATTCGGGGTCCCGACACCATTCCACATCCTTAACCAATTATCACTTTTCCACAGGCAAACTGCCTCCAAACCCAAGATCAATTTTATGAAAAGCTAACCCTTGACTGTAATCCCCGAGCATTGTCCAGTACCGTGGACTCGGCTATTCGAATAGGTTTTACACTCTGCAGAGGTTATACACTTTACCCACAAGATACAATCCACTCACCACGTCAGCCGTGAATCGCCATACAAGAGTATGCGAATGAGCGATCATAACAAAGCCTTTCGGAAGCCTCTAACTACACAAGTGGACCTCTCCGGTTTTTGCCCTACACCATCCCTTCCCTTAGCTAAGGCGAAGTATGGGACCGACATACCGTTGGATGGGTACCATGCCGCAGCCCTGGTACGCTCCCCCTTCAAGCTACACAAACGGTGTAGTTGACACCCCGAGGTATCACAAGCAAGTTATTAGCGACTTAATCAACTAGGTCCGTCCCATTACAGACATGTGGTTGTACGTTTGACTCAGTTCAAAGGCTTGCAAGGTTAAGTCCTTAGGGTGACCAGGGCAAGACTACCCGAAGAACCAAATCAACATCCCCAATGCCACAACTGGCCCACCTGATTACTCTTGCCACATGCCCCGGTCGAAAACTATTTATCAAACCCCAGTTGATTACCATGCACCACGTGCCATCAACATCACATGATACCTTTCCAAAACAGGTTCAATATATCATTAAGTCAATATTAACATTTGATTGTCCAAAATCATGTCGTGAGCACGTAGCAGGTCTAAGCAGTATACTACAACGGTCTAAAACCCATGTTGGCAATCTAATAATGTCCAACTAGTAATCCACAACTAGGGTGACAAGGGGTCATGGCACATATTTAAGTAATCAAGGTGTCATACAGCAAATTGGTATTTATCTAATTCCCCATATTTAAATAAAGTATTTTCTAATTGAACTAGCATGCAATAGGTTAAATCAAAATAGGTTTCAAAATAGGATCAACATGGTCAAAGCACAACTTGCCTGGCCCTTGCAAACTTTACTGTCTTTTACTCTTTATCCTTGATCCTTGGTCCTCGATCTTCAACTTCCACTTTCTCGATCCTCAGCTCGTTCGAACGATTTCCGGACGACGCGTCTAACGATTAAAGAAGAAGCAAATACAAACCAATTCAAAAGACAAATCAAGTAAACTCCAAATTAAGAACGAACAGCATTGGGCACAACGGCTTAGGAGAGATTTGGGAACTCGAACGGATTAGATCGAAGAGTTGACAAAAGAGAACGGGCTTTCGGCAAAACACCGAAAAGGGAAAGATTAAAACTGGGGAAGAAAGAATAATATTCCGAAGAATATTTCTCTCGAAGTTATTATCTTGATTGAACAGACATTGACATATGGGCACTCGATCTGTAGACCGGGTCCATAAAGATATGTTAGTTCACAGTGAACTAAACTGATTCTCAAAGTTGACTTTTGTTGACCGAACGGACACAGTCAAACAAAAGAGAAGAAGACTGATAGACTAGATTGGGCACAAAGGTATGACACATGACCATTGGTCTATCGACCAAGTCCACGAAGGAATTCTAGATTAATGGCAGATTAGGTTTTCAGGGATAAGACAAGACAAGTGTCTTACCACGATTGAAACAACGGAAAAGATTGCAAAGATAACAACGCGGCTCACGATGAACTTAGTCCATCGAACCGGTCTTAGGTTAGGGTTTTGATTCGGCTTTGAAGATGATATGACGATGAGGCTAGGCTCACATCATGATGATAGAACAAGTGAAGGCATCGCACTAGGGTTTGTGCAAGAATACACGCATGCGATGACAACGAGGCGAAGAGAGCCAAGCGTTAACGATGAAACGTTAACGACGAAACATTAACGATGTAGCGTTAACGACGGAGCGTTGACGGTGGAACGTTAACGACGAGCGCACCCGCGGAACGTTAACCCGAGGAACGTTAACGCATTTAAATGTTAACGATGCAGCGTTAACGGTGAAACGTTAACGGCAAAACGTTAACGGAGGAATGTTAACGGCAAAACGTTAACGGCGGAGCGTTAACGGGGAAACATTAACGGAGGAACGTTAACGGAGCGTTAACGACAAAACGTTAACGGGGAAACGTTAACGGCGAACGCAACGACGACGGTCAAACAATGATAGGAGACTTCATGAAGCGAAGTAGCGACCGTCGATACAACGACATGGACGCGACAAAACGCTACCAAGGACGGCTAACCGGTGTGCGAACCGGCGGCACGGGCTAGGTTGAAAAACGACGGGTTTAGGCCGGAATCGGCTCCGACGGCAAACGGAGACCAAAAGAACCTTAATGATGGACCAAAACAGTACAAGATGATCCTCCGGACGCGACAACACGGCCGGAGCGAACCAAAATAGCCGGCGTCAAAAGGCGACGCGCGGCGACGGCAAACGGCGGCCTAAATATATAAAAAAAATTCCGGAGGATGGGATGGCAAAGGGAGAATGTCTACTGCGTAGAACGCGGCGAGACGATCTCAACGGTATAGGCGGATTTTGCGGCGCCCTTCCGGATTAATCACAAACTGGCGATTAACGGGTTTCGGATCAAAACTTTGGACGGCTATAACTTCTAGAATAATGATCGGAACTTAACGAAATTTGACCGAGAGCTAGATGGGACCAAGAGGCACACCGTGACGCAGGTGGCTCGAAGAAATACCTTCTGGAACAGCGGGGAACGCGCGAGGAATTTTGCCGCTGTCTGGAACGCAGTCTGAACGGAGAAATTAATTTGCTGCGCCAAATCCAGAGGGCAAAACCTTGGGGCAAGATGTGCATCCTGTAGAGGACATCCCCAGGAGTCTACATAAAAAATTTCACCGTCAAACTCGAAAAATTGAGGGAGTTATGGCCTCGACAAGATTCGAGATTGAAACGGCCGTAACTTTTGATCCCGCCGGCCAAATTGGCTGAATTTTGGACAGCAAGTAGATGGTACCTTGTGGCACACCACGGAGAAGACGGATCTCGAAAAGAGTCGACGAGCTACCTGGGACGCGGCTCCGAAGTTCGGCCGATGTTGGGCGACGTTCGGGCGACATTGGATGGATCTCGGAGTTTTGGAGATGATCCGGAGGTTGAAGATCCGTGGGAGAGGTCATGGGAGGTCTCCACTGGGTTGGGGTGGCGGCTAGATCAAGAAAAATCAAGTTTGGACGCGTTTGGAGCAAAAACGGGTCTTGTAGGCATTTTATCGAGCAGTTTCCGTGCATGAATCGGATCCGGGCGACGTGGGCCAACGGGAGTCCGACACGTGGCGGGGTGGGGCGCTGTGGGCTGGCGGCGGCTGGGCCGGCCACTTTGGCGCGCGGGAGCGAGAGTGGTGGCGTGGTCGGTTTGGCCGGCCTAGCCGGCCTTCTTGGCGCGGAGTGGAGGGGGTGGGCCGGCTCGGGCGGGGTGGGCTGCGGGGAGGCAGGGTGGGCTGGCGCAGGAGAGAGAAGGCCCAAGCCATTTTCGGAATTTCTCAGCAATTTCCAATAAAAACAATTCCACAAATTCCAATTAAATCATTTGAGGCAATAAAAATACCCGAAAAATTCTAGAAAAATTCCAGAAAATATTTTGAGACATTTTGAACTCAAATCAAATATTTCCATCAAAACTTTATATAAACTTTTCCAAATAGTTAATTAATTTCAACAAAAGGTCATAATACAAATCAATTCCGAATAAATCCAATAAATAGCAAACGAGCTCCGGAAAATCTCAAAAATTACAGGAAAATTTCTTGAAGCACAAGGAACCCAAATAAAATTAAATAAATTTTATTTGAGGTTTATAATAATTAAATTAAATTGTTTTAGCTTTTAGAAAAATTCAAATCAAGTTTTATAAACGCGAGAAAATCAACGAAAATTTTTGGGAAGCTAAACTAAACCAAAATTTTTGAAAACCCAAATTTTGGGATGTTACAATTTAGCTGCTACTCTTGATGTTGAGGAGAAGGCTCGGGCAAAAGATGGGACATCCAAGATGCAAGTGGGACACTCCAACGCTAATGTTATGCAGTATGCTGGTAAGAATAAAAGGAAGGTAAAGGCCAAACTGAACACCAATTTCAAAAGAACCAATAAAAAGAAGATAAATGTGGAGGATATCAGTAGCTTTGTTTGTAGCGACAATGGCCATTGGACCAAGAAGTATCACAAGCCAATGGGCAAGAAGGATTAGCCAAGACAGAAGAATCTGTTAATGTGACTATTGGCGATGCTGGGGTATCTGGGTATGGTAATTTACCTACTGTTCTTTCGACATGTCTATCCACTGAATGGTGGATTGACACAGGGGCTAATATTTATGTGTGTGCTGATACATCCTTGTTTTCTTCTTACCAGGTCACTCGGGGTTCCTTTGTCCTACTGAGGAATGGGTCACATGCTTTTGTTCTTGATGTTGACACAGTAGATCTGAAGTTCACTTCGGAAAAAATTATACGCCTGAAGAACATGCAGTATATCCCTACAATAAATAAGAACCTAGTCAGCGAGCCGTAAACAAAGAAGTCTGCTTACGAAATTTCGCGAGGGTTTCATTCGCGCGCTGGCTCGTGGTAGCGTGAAGATGTGGCCGGCGTTTTCCTGTAAAAAAGAAGCATGAAAACGCTACAATATATCCATGGACACAGCTTTATTGTAGAACATGTAATCGTGGCTAACAAATAGGACTACATCGACGAGAAGAATTAACCCATATGACGCGTTCTTAATAAATGAGTTTTACTTGGGCAATTTCGCGAGGGTTTCGTTCGCACGCAGAGTCGTGGTAGCGATGCTATATAGTATCCAACTAAAAGACGGCCATCTATTGTCGGTTGTAGCATTAATTTTCATTTTTTTTTTTCCATTCGGGAGATCTCCAATAGTGCTACTTTAGCTATCTCTTAGCTATACCATATCAGTAAAATCCTATATGAAGGAGATATGTATGGAAAGAGAATGTGTTGTCTCTTATGCAAGAGATAAACTGATCATACAAACCAATGTAAAAAGTAATGAAGACAAATTACTAGAAATGTTGTCTCAAGTGCTATCTCTCTAGGTAAGTTGGAATCATTAGAGCATCTCTAGTAGTGCTACTTCAGCTATTTCTTAGCTACGCCATGTAAGCAAAATCATACATGGAGGAGAGAGGACATGAGGAAAGAGAATATACCATCTCTTATGCAAGAGACAATCTGATCACGCAAATCAATACAAAAAGTAATGAAGTGTGAGAGAGAAAATATAACGAAGATGAATAATTTTAGACACAACTATTGAAGATGTTGCCTCTAGTATTGTCTTTAGGTGAGTTAAAATCTTTAGAGACAATTTTTAGAGACAGACTATTGTACATGCTCTTAGAGACAATCTTTAAAGACTGACTGTTGTACATACCCTAACAATGGAACCTTGGGTGTTGTCCTCAGGGTTCACAGTATCAGCGAAAATTGTGATTTTCAGGCGTATTGGAGGGGTATGACATCAAAAATCGGCCGGTAAACCAGTTAAATTAAAAAAAAAATTCAAAAATTTGGGAAAAAATAGGAAGTAATATTGCGATAATCATGAAAATGGAGATAAAATCAGTGAAAATCGAGATAAAATTGTTCAAAAAATCGACTTTGAGAAACATTCAACTGGCCGGTCAAAATCGAGAGAAAATCGGTCAAAATAGAAAGAAAATCGGTAGATTTTTTATTTTTATTTTTTAAATTTCGGATTTCAAAACCGTACGATTTCTAGCGATTTTCGAACGATTTTTTCTGATAATCGAAAATCGGAGGATTTTTTCAAATAAGATAAGTCGTTGAACACTGGTTGCCCTCTATATACGATAAATTTCCGGGAAGTTTCATTGACAGGCTAGCAACCATAGCCTTTTATTTGAAGCGGCGCCTGTTGAAGTCATCTCCATTATCGATACACAAAAGAACAAGTTGGGCAATAAACAAGATATCCATCTCCCTCTGAATTTCTCCGAAATGATGCAGGCTTCTTCATTGCCTTTCCCGGATCACCGAGCTATATATACGCACCAGTGCCTATGCCTCATGAAGTTCCTTTGAACCACCATCCTAGGGTACGTCTTAGATCGATTCCATTTATGTTTAATTTGTTGCGATCACACAACCATGTGGGAGATGCTGGTGGATCACAACATGCTAATCGCACTGGTGTCATCTCTGCTGATGCTAATCTTGGGGCCATTGATCATAGATGTCATCTCGGTGAGTAGAAAGATTGGGAGATTCTTCAGCACGGCTGCCAGATTCCTGTCGCACGACGATACCATCGTCGACCCTGCAATCCTTGATGGGAATCGTCCACCGGTGCGACCAACCGGTGGAGGGCTGCCGTGCCATGACGCGGCAACTGTCATGGCGAGCTTAGGCCTCGCCGGCGGGTGGAGGTGCCTGGAGACAGCGAGGTGTGACCTGATGAGCATCGTAGATGAGCTGATGGATGACAAGACGGCGGCCGACGGCGAGCTGGAGGAGGCATTTTGCGTGTTCGACCGCAATGAGGATGGGTTCGTATGCGCGGCGGAGCTGTGGAACGTGATGAGGAGGCTAGGGTTCAAGGAAGGGGCGAGGTACGAGGACTGTACGAGGATGATCGGCGCCTTTGATGACGATGGAGATGGAAAGATCAGCTTCTTAGAATTTACAAGGATGATGGAAAATACTTTCTAGTTTTTATTTGCACTTTTCCTCTTACTGTGATACTCGTTTTGGATACAGTAACAGTTGAACTCTCAAAACTTTGATTTCAATATCTTTTAAAATATTTAAATTTGATACATGAAAATCATATGTATAGATTTGCCTTGAAAAATATTTTCATAATATTATAATTTTATTAGATTTTATAAATATATTATAGATCCTCCATGCTATAGGGTTGTGTTTGTAAAATTCGAAGTCTAGCTATTTTTCATTTGATAAGCTTAGACAAAGGCTAGCTAAAATAGCAGTTGCGAAACGAGTACTATTTGCAGTAATTAATTAGTTTGTACTCGTAGTTTATGACGGTGAACTATTTTCAATTCCAATTTCATCTTCCGTTGTGCATGTTACAAGATGTGAATGAACATGGCGTTATGCGGCGGTGGCAAACGTACGTCGATCATTTACGAGCCTTAATTACTCGTCCACTAGCTCCTTGCAAACCAAGAAAATGACATGCTTCCTCGATCGAACATTGATTAAAACGAAAAGAAAACACACAAGCAAAAGCTTTACAAAAAAAAAAAACAAATTAAAGCTAGTGTATCGGACATGATAAAGACATTCAGGTGCAGCTGGCAACAACGTGCTGGATCTTTAGCAAGCTGACGTACGGGATTTTGTTAGCAACTTCCGTGGTAAGTAGTGCCTGGTTAGTTTGTTGGGAATTGCTAACTTAGACCATCTCCAACCATATTCTCTTCGTTTCATTCCCTTTCCGCTGAAGGGAATCCCTTCGTAAAGGGAAAGAAAGAGGGGAAGGGACACGGTTAGAGATGGTCTTAGGACATGAAGGACGTTATATTTTTATGATAAATGATAGTATCTTTTTTTTTTTCATTTGCTTCTCTTTTAATTTACCTCGAAAGTACTCTAATTATGACAAATGGCAACACATGTTTCTTTCCACTCTTAAAGGCTCTCTCATCTTGATAGTGGTGCCACACTCTTCGTCCCCTATTATCCTCCATTCTCTTTCTCTCAAACCCAAAATACTCCATCCGGTCTGGTAATATCTGTCGTTTTGGACATCGACACGGTCTTCAAAACACAACTTTGATCGCTAATTTTTATTATAATATATTTATAAAACTCAATAAAATTATAATATTATGAAAGTACTTCTCAAGACAAGTCTACTCATATAATTTTTTTGTATCCAATTTAAATATTTAAAAATATATTGTTAGTCAAAGTTTCGGAAGTTTGACTATCATTATGTCCAAAACGACAGGTATTACCAAACCGGAGGGAGTAGTTTTTACATTTCAAATTTCCCTCAAGATTTTGAAAACATGTATTTTTAACTGTTTTCGAAAGTTTTTTAAAGGGAACTTTTCGAATCGAAAGTTTGTTGAATAAAAACTTTTTGAACCGAAAGTTTTTAAATGAAAATTTTCGGAGTTCATACTTTTCTATTTGAATTTTTTGAGTTGAAACTTTATAATTTAAAAATTTCTTGATTGAAATTGTTTGAGTCGAAACTTTTCGATTTGGATTTTTTTGAGTTGAATTTTACATGAAAATATTTCGAAGCGAAAGTTTTTGACTTGAAAGTTTTCGAGTTGAAACTTTCTAATGTGAAATTTTTTATTTAAAACTTTTTGAGTTGAAACTTTTCGATTTGAAATTTTTTGATTTAAAATTTTTGAGTTGATTTTTTTTTTGGATCAAGTCAAAATTTTATGTTTCTGAAATTTTTACAAACTAATGCAAAGGAGTTTGAGGCGAGTTGGAACATTTGCTTCGATGGTCTGCCACGCGAGAGGAAGGAAGAAGGTTTGGAGGAGAATGTTTTTAAATAATATTTTTTAATAAAAATACAAAAATAATATGCCGATTTAAAGAATAACAAATATACCCCTCTATCGTAGTTTGAAATGGCGACAGAGTCTATCGCCATTTGAAATGGCACAGAGAGCTTATCGTCAAACGGTCCAACTATCTATCGCCAATTCAAATAGCAATAGAGCTTTTTAGGCCTTGGCTGCGCGGCTAGATGGCCATTTTGCCGAGAGCAACCGAGAGAAAGAGAGAGAGGAAGAGAGGAGAGGGGAAGCAAGAAGAGGGGAGAGGGGGGAAGCGAAGAAAGGGGAGAGGAAAGAGGAGGAGGGGGAGGGGGAGGGGAAGAAGAGGGAGGAGGAGGAAAATGGGAAGAGAAGAAGAGGAGGAGGAGGAGAAAGAAAGACATAGTTGTTTGGCAAGTAATTTTTTTGTTTATTTAAATTAAAAATATAAAAATATAATTTAGTGATTAGATTAAATAGATTTATAAGTAAATAGGTGTAGAGTAACATAGTTGTTCAGATATACGACTTAGCGACCAGATTAATTAGCTGTGTAGAATACTAGTAGTTTTTGTAGATACATTGTCGGGACCCGAATTTGCAAATCCGGACCCTCTATGTATTCAGCACTAGTCCAGGAACGACCTAGTGCACACAGTCTTATCATTGGTAAATATCACAATCATACCACTCGATACTGATAAAGTACTTTAATTAAATAGTCAAACTGGTTGCTCGACCTTATGGTCAAGTTACAAATATACGCCACGTAGGGCGAAACTTATTAAGAGAGAAATAATAGCAGCAGAAAATAAGATAACTTCATGGCGCCATCCAGTATACCACAGGCAACTGACTGGGCTCGCTCCCTAAGTAGACGATTCCTCTGGAAGCTCCTCCTCCAAAGCTGGTGTAGATTCTTCTTCAACTGGTGTTGTATTGTGGCAAGGGTGAGTACTTTGGTACTCAGCAAGTCATGCACAGAATGCAACTAATATACTACATGCATGGCTTGATACAAAGGAGTGGCTCAAGGTATAATTGCAGTAAGAGCATTTAACAAGTATCATAAGTAGATTCGAAAGCAGTAGTAACAAGTAAAGCATAAATAACTTTTCAAGAGGTTTAGTAAACATCTTTCCCATCCTAATCCACATTTCTATCAACATCATTATTAATCCAACCCAACCTTTCAAGTCCAAGTTATTTTTGAGAAAGTCTAACCCTTGACTGTAATTCCCGAGCGATGTCCAATACCGCGGACACGGCTATTCGAATAGATTTTACACTCTGCAGAGGTTATGCACTTTACCCACAAGATACAGTCAAACACCACAAAGGTGAGTTCCCGTAACAAAGTCTTTCGGAAACTTCCAACAGCACAAGTGGTCCTCCCCGGTTGTTGCACACTAACCCTTCCCTTAGCTAAGGTGAAGTTTAGGCCAACCAACCGTTAGATGGGTACGTGGCCGCAGCCCCGGTACGCTCCCCCGTACAACTTACACAAAGGGTGTAGTTGACCTCCTGAGGTCCCACAGGTACGTTATTAGCAACTTAATCAACTAGGTCCGTCCCATTACAGACAGGTGGTTGCAAGATTGACTCAGTTCAAAGGCTTGCAAGGTGAAGTCCTTAGGGTGACCAGGGCAAGACTACCCGAAGAACCAAAACAACATTCCCAATGCCACAACTGGCCCACCTGATCATTCTTGCCACATGCCCCGGTCAAAAGCTATTTATCAAACCCCAGTTGATTACCATGCACCACGTGCCATCAACATCACATGATACTTTTCCAAAACAGGTTCAATATGTCATTAAGTCAACATTAACGTTTGAGTGTCCAAAATCATGTCATGAGCACGTAGCAGGTCTAAGCCATATACTACAACGATCTACAAACCCATGTTGGCAATTTAGTAATGTCCAACTAATAATCCACAACTAGGGTGACAAGGGGTCATGGCACATATTTAAGTAATCAAGGTGTCATACAGCAATTAGGCATTTATCTAATTACCCATAATTAAGTAGAGCATTTTCTAATTTAAACTAGCATGCAATAATTTGAACCAAAATAGGTTTCAAAATGGGATCAACATGGTCAAAGCATAACTTGCCTTCAAAAAGTACTTGTTCTTGGTCCTGAGCTGGCTCCTGGGTCAACACTTCTCCTTCGAATCCTTCCGGCACTTCAACGTCTACTCGTAAAGCGTGCAAATAGCAATACACGAATAAACACTAGGCAAAAAGTGTCCAAACATCCAAATAAAATCCATAAACAGAGAGAACATAATTTTATGAATTTTTAGGAACTGGAATCGCTCAAATCGGAGTTAAAACACAAAAGTTATGATTATTTAAAGTTTAAATAATCAATTAAATAATTTTACAGAGAAAAAATTTAGTCCAAAAATTAAATAAAATTCATATTTGAGTGGATCTGAATTTTATGAATTTTTAGAAATTTGAATCGTTCAAATCGGAGTTGAAACGCAAAAGTTATAAGCGTTTGAAGTTTTGAAATTCAAATCAATTATTAAACCGAATTATTAAATCATTTTCTTTTTCGGAAATTATTTATTGCGTCAGCAGTGACACGTGGCAGCCTCTGATTGGGCGGCTGACGTCAGCCGGCTCATGGGCTCAGCCCACGGCTTGGCTTGGTCCACCATGGACTCGGTCGACGGCCACGTGTGCGATCGACAGTGGCCCTCGGTGACGTCATTCGGCGTAAGCGGGCTCGGCCCTTACGGCCGGGTGGGACCCATCGGTGACGTCATCCGACGCCACTACACGGCTGGGTGACGGCCGACGGCGTGCGGGCCCGCCATGACGTCATCGTGACGTCATGGTGTGGTTTGGTCGCGTCGCTGACACGCGGGCCCGACATGTCAGCGTCACACGCACGGGTGCGCTGACCGCGGCGGTCAAGCTCCCCGTCACATGGCGCAATCTCGACCGTTGATTTGAAAATCAACGGCCCAGATTAGATCTGGACTCACGCGTTTGGGTTAACGCGTTTGATCTGGACCGTTGGATCTAGATCCAACGGTCGAGATTGGATCTGAGATTTTGGAACGGGATCTCACCGACGGTGACGTGGCGCAATCTGGACCGCTTGATGAAGATCCGACGGCTGGCAGAGCTTGAAGTCCGGCGATGGTGAGCGGCGGCGCTGGGTCACCGGCGCAGGGGACGACGACCTAGCCGACGGCGTTTCGGGGGTGCTCCGGCGAGGTGAGTTGGACTCCCGGACGCGTCTTGGCCTCCCGGTCCCGGATCTGGGGTCAACGGCGATGGAGGACGGCGGACGGCGGACGGCGGCGGAATTCGACGAAAACCGCGGCGGCTCCTTCTCCTTACTCCGGCGAGCTCTAGCGGCGCAACCACGGCGGCTCAGGCGAGGTGAGTTAGGGCTACGGGTGCGCAATGAAGTGGCGGCGCAATAAATAGGGCCCTCGGCGTCCGTGAAACGCACGGAAACCGAGGCCCACTCCGTTGCGGCGGCGGAGTCTGGCGGCGACTCGGATTGGGTGACGTGGCTCAACCACAGCCGTTGGATCAAGATCCAACGGTGCGGGGGTTTGGTCTCGGGTCTGGCTCGGGCGAGCTGGCTGGCTCGGTCGGGCTCGGGCTCGGGTGACGTGGCTCAATCGTGGCCGTTGGATCTGAATCCAACGGTCACGCGGTTAGGGCTCGGCCGAGTGGGTTCGTTCGAGTCACGTGGCTCGGGTCGGACTCGAGTCCGACTCGGGTTCGACTCGGTCGGATGAACAGTACTTGACCCGACTCGATTTTCCAGCGATTTAATATTTAAAATAATTTCCAGTAATTCATTTAATTCAAGAAAAATAGCAAAATACTCAGAAAAATTCCAGAAAAATTCTGGAAAATATTTTAGGGCATTTGGGACTCAAATAAAATATTTCCAACAAAACTTTATTTGAAAATTTAATTTCTTTAATTATTTCAATATCGAATAAATTCAAATTAAATCCAAATAAATTCCAGAAAATTCCAAAAATTCACAAATGTGCAAAATAATATTTAATTTCATGAAAAGCAAAAATTGGGGTATTACAAACCTCCCCCCTTAATAGAATCTAGTCCCCGAGATTTAAGGCTAACTAAGAAATAGGTTCGGAAACTCCTTCCTCAAATCCTCTTCGCGTTCCCAAGTCGCTTCGCTTTCTTCATGGTTGCTCCACTGAACTCTACAGAAGCGGGTTGACTTGTTCCTCGTCTCTCGATCCATTGTGTCTAGAATCTTCACGGGGTGCTCCTTGTAAGTTAAATCTTCTTGCAACTCAATTGACTCTAGCGGTGTCTGTTCCTCAGGTACTCGGAGACACTTCTTCAACTGGGACACGTGGAACACGTCATGCACTCCTGCTAATGACTACGGTAACTCCAGCTGGTAAGCAACTTCGCCTCTGCGGCTCAAAATCTGAAATGGTCCAACATAACGGGGTGCAAGTTTCCCTTTGGCATGGAACCTCTTAACTCCCCTGAGAGGCGTAACTCTGAGGTATACAAAGTCTTCTGGTTCAAAACTCAAATCCCGGCGACGATTGTCAGCATAACTCTTCTGTCGTGATTGGGCTATCTTCAATCTCTCCCTGATCATGGCAATTTGTTCCTCGGCTTCTTGAAGAATATCAGGCCCGAAGACACGGCACTCGCCGGTCTCATTCCAGTTTAATGGCGTCCGGCAGGGTCGACCATACAGTGCCTCAAAAGGTGACATCTGTAAACTAGCCTGGTAACTATTATTGTAACTGAACTCGGCATACGGCAAACTCTTATCCCAAGAGGTAGCATAAGCCAATGCACACGCTCTTAGCATATCTTCCAGAATCTGATTGACTCTTTCGGTCTGTCCATCCGTCTGTGGATGATAGGCTGTACTGAAGTTCAAACGGGTTCCCATGGCTTCATGCAACTTGTTCCAGAACCTTGAGGTAAATTGGGTACCTCTGTCCGATACAATCCTCTTTGGCACTCCGTGCAAACAGACGATCCTGATCATATACAACTCTGCTAACTTATCCCCCGAGTAAGTGGTCTTCACGGGAATAAAATGGGCGACCTTGGTCAAGCGATCCACTATAACCCATATGGAGTCATAACCCCCTTGAGTCTTGGGTAAACCGGTGATGAAATCCATTCCGATTTCCTCCCACTTCCACTCAGGTATCTTCGGTACGCAATAATCCTGCTGGTCTCTGATGCATTGCCTTGACTCTTTGGCATACGTCGCACAATGCAACATGCTCGGCAACTTCACGCTTCATGCTCGGCCACCAGAATCTCTCCTTCAAGTCTTGATACATCTTGGCACTTCCAGGATGAATCGAGTACTTGGAGTCATGGGCTTCTTCTAGAATCAACTACTTCAGTTCCTTCCTGTTCGGCACACAAATGCGATCCCTCATCCATAACGTGCCCTGCTCATCTAGCTTGAAGTCCTTTGCCTTGCCTTCCCCCATTTTGGACTTAATCCTGCGGGTCTTGTCATCATCCTTCTGTCCTTCCCGAATCTGATCTTCTAGGGTAGGCTTTACCTCTAGTGCGGCCAAGAATCCACTAGGTACCACCTCAATCTTCATTCTCTGAAATTCCTGGCATAGCTCATCCTGATTCGTGGCTATCAACATATTCACGGTATGGCTTTTCCGACTCAAGATATCGGCCACCACATTAGCCTTTCCGGGATGATAATGGATTCCGACATTGTAATCCTTAATCAACTCTAACCATCTTCTTTGCTTCATATTTAGATCCGACTGGGTGAATATGTACTTAAGGCTCTTATGATCCGTGTACACTTCACATCTGTTCCCGATCAGATAGTGATGCCATATCTTCAAGGTATGCACTACGGCAGCTAACTCTAGGTCATGTGTCGGGTAATTCTCCTCATGCGGCCTCAACTGCCTTGATGCATAGGCAACAACCTTTCCGTTCTGCATCAACACACATCCAAGTCCTTGGCGTGATGCATCACAATAGATATCAAAGCTTTGATTGACGTCCGGCAGAACCAACACTGGTGCTGATGTCAATCTCGTCTTCAGTTCTTGGAATCCTTTCTCGCACTCTGGCGTCCATGTAAACTTCTTCTCCTTTTTCAGCAATTGCGTAAGAGGTCTCGCAATTGTTGAAAAGCCTTCAATGAAGCGGCGGTAGTAACCTGCCATTCCAAGGAAACTCAGGATCCGGGTCACGATCTTCTACCGCTCCCAATGTAACACGCCTTCTACTTTACTTGGATCAACGGCGACTCCTTCCATGGTCATTACATGTCCGAGGAACTCCACCTTGTCCTTCCAAAAATCACATTTCTTGAATTTGGCGAAGAGCTGCTGTTCCCTCAGTTTTTCCAAAACTCGCTTCAAGTGCTCTGCATGTTCATCCTCTGTCTTGGAGTAGATTAGAATATCATCTATGAACACAACAACAAACTTGTCCAAATACTCCATGAACACCTTATTCATCATATTCATGAAATATCTTTGGCGCATTAAATCGAGACCAAAGGACATAACGATAAACTCATAGTGTCCGTATCTTGACGAGAATGCGATTTTGAATATCTTCCGATCGGATCTTCAATCGATGGTATCCCGATCTCGGATCAATCTTGAGAGAAAACTCCGGCTCCTCTTAGCTGATCAAACAGATCATCGATCCTGGGTAGCAGGTACTTATTCTTCACGGTGACTTCATTGAGTGCACGGTAGTCAATGCATATCCTGAAACTCCCGTCCTTCTTCTTGACTAACAAAACTGGTGCTCCCCACGGCGACGAACTCGGTCTGATAAATCCTTTCTCCATTAACTCTTCAAGTTGCTTCTTCATCTCTACCAATTCTTCGGTGGACATCCGATAAGGTCTCTTTGCTATCGGTCTTTGTACTGGTACAAGCTCTATCACAAACTCTATGTCCTCGTGCAGCGGCATACTGTAGATCTTCAGGAAAAACATCTGGGTACTCATTCACTACTGAGACATCTTCTATGCTGATTGCCTTGGTGCTGTTAACCATCAACTGTCCATCTCTAACGGTGGTAGCTTGAAATTCCACTTTCTTTCCACTCGGGCTCTCAACTGAGATAGTCCTCCGTCCACAATCCAATACGGCCTTGTGCTTGGATAACCAATCCATTCCCAAAATGACATCCAAGGTCTGGGTCTCCAAAATAATAAGGTTCGCTAGGAACTCTATCCCATCTATTAGTATTCTCACCCCAGAACATCCTACTTTCGTTCGGAGTTCGGAACCAGGGGTTTGAACTAAAAGCATGCATTTAAGTCTTGCAATCTCCAAATCATTTTTAGCAGCAAAGCCTTGAGAAACAAACGGATGCGAAGCTCCGGAATCAAACAAAATCAAGGTGTGCATCGAGTCGACTAGTAACTTACCCAGTACGACGTCCGTGGCATTCTGCAGTGCATCTGCGATGACATGGTTGACTCGGCCTCTCACCACAGTCTGGGGTGTGGCTCCTGGTGTTGGCGTCCTAGCTGGTGTGGATCCCAGATTGAAGCGAACTGGGGTCACTCCTGCTGTCTTCTTAGGACAACTGTTGGCAAAGTGTCCTGGCTCGTTGCAATTGTAGCAGCGTCTCACTGTCCCCTGTTGATCGCTCAAGCGGTGTTTCGGCTGGGGAGTCGATAGTTCTGATTGACGGGTCTTGGTGCTGGTGACGGTGTCCTTGTTGTATTCTGCGGCTGGAATCTGAAAAGCTGATTTGGTGCAACCCTCAAACGTTGCTACGCTCCCTGACGCGATCCCTGATGCTGCATCCTGCGCTTCCTGTTCTCATCCAGTTCCTTGCGCTTGTCCTCAAGAATAAGCGCCTTATTCACCAACTCTTGGAAATCTGGAAAGGTGTGGGTGATCAGTCCCACCTGCAATCCTGAGTTAAGTCCCTTCATGAAACGAGACTGTCTGGCTTTATCTGTCGTTACATCTTCAGGTGTGTAACGTGCAAGCTGTGTGAACTTGTTTAGGTATTCGGCCACCGGCTGATTACCTTGCTTCAGTGCTCTGAACTCCTCCTTCTTGAGGTCCATGATTCCTTCAGGCACGTGATACTGACGGAATGCAGCTGTGAACTCCTCCCAAGTGATGTCCTGAGGGTTCACTTGCGTGGCACAGAAGTTCTCCCACCATTCAGCGGCTGTTCCTTCCAACTGATGAGAAGCGTAGAGTACCTTCTCATTTCCTATGCATTGAGCAATGTGTAGCTTCCTCTCAATTGACCTTAACCAGTCATCGGCTTCCAACGGGTTAGCATTCCCGGAGAAAGTGGGTGGATGAGTCCTCATGAACTCTGACAGTCTTGTATTCTGGCGTTGTCCCTGATTAACTTGATTAGCAGTGGCCTGAGCAGTGACGTGTTGCATCTGTTGCATCATGGCATGCATCAACTGAGTCTGAGCAGCAAGAAAAGCTCCGAAATTCTGCATATCAACTGGCGGTGCTGGTGCTCCATCATTGGGGTTTTCTGCTGGGCGAGAACCACTTCCATTGCCTCCAAGGTTTCCACGAGTGTTCACCATCTGTGGTTTGCTCTAGGTTTTAGAGATGAGAGGGAAACAAGAATAGACAAGTAATATGGAACTTATGCGGGGCGAAAGGTGTACTTAAAGTCCAACTTTATTATTTTAATCAATAGTAACTTGGTATGGTTGCTTACAATGCCTAGGGGCCTTGCAACACATACTGCACACTCAGCAAGCAATGAAAATCCAAATCGAACTAACACTGGAGTCTAACGCCTAAAGGGTGACTCTTTATTCTATGACGCGACTCGGCGAAGGAGTCTCACTATAGAACCTACGCTCACTCATCGAGAAAACCTCCACGGCCTGGGTACGGACGATGCGGCATAGGCGCGAAACGATCGCCATGTCCAGCAACTGTGTCATCTGTGGTAGTCGAAGAAGCAGTGTCCTCCTCAAGCTCCGGCTCCTCCGGGTCTGGCTCGTGCAGCTCAAGCATTGGCTCCGGCTCTGGTGCGTACAATGCCGTCTCTAACTCTCCAATCCTTTGCAGAAGGTGTGATACATACTCTTGAGCTTCCCGCCATCTGTTCTTCTCTGTCGTGATCTCCTTGCCGGCCTTCTGTAGCTCCTTGCTTGTATCATCGAGTACATCTTCCTGGGTGACAACAAGTCGTGCCAACTGTGTAACCATGGCATTCTCATCCTGAATCACCTTTGGGTTAAGAAGGTTATTGCTGCGCGGATGATATCGGAACACCGTGCTCTCCAATTCTCTGGCGTAGATACGGGTAATGTGCCGCATTGCTCTTCGCGACACCTCCTGGATACCCATTTGCATTGTAGACCTCCTGGCAGTGCAATGTATCGGGCGATTGCCTGGGCCCTTCTTCCTAGCAGGTACCACAATCTTCACGTCACAAGCCTTGATCAATTCTGCTTGTCTGATCACGTCCACTTGGTATTACGGCTTCTCAAAATCTCTGAGAGTCTGTAGCATACGCCAAAGTTCCGCGGCGTGACCAACCTCCAGATCTACATAGTTGAATTCTCCCTCCATCTGTCACAAGAGTGCTTACGTAAGAACTCGAAATTTTTAAATCGTGACAAGGTAAGGAAAAATTCAGCAAGAGACAAGAAAAGAGAGAAGGGAATAAGTCGAGATGTCATTTCTTATCTTGACGAACTTTTAACCTTTAGAAAATAGGTTTTAACCTCTCTACGACCATTCTAGCTAGGGTTGAGCCTACGGTCAATATGGCTCTGATACCACCTCTGTCGGGACCCGAATTTGCAAATCCGGACCCTCTGTGTATTCAGCACTAGTCCAGGAACGCGCTAGTGCACACAGTCTTATTATTGGTAAATATCACAATCATACCACTCGATACTAATAAAGTACTTTAATTAAATAGTCAAACTGGTTGCTCGACCTTATGGTCAAGTTACAAATATACGCCACGCAGGGCGAAACTTATTAAGAGAGAAATAATAGCAGCGGAAAATAAGATAACCGTTGGCGCCATCCAAAGATACCACAGGCAACTGACTGGGCTCGCTCCCTAAGTAGACGATTCCTCTGGAAGCTCCTCCTCCAAAGCTGGTGTAGATTCTTCTTCAACTGGTGTTGTATTGTGGCAAGGGTGAGTACTTTGGTACTCAGCAAGTCATGCACAGAATGCAACTAATATACTACATGCATGGCTTGATACAAAGGAGTGGCTCAAGGTATAATTGCAGTAAGAGCATTTAACAAGTATCATAAGTAGATTCGAAAGCCGTAGTAACAAATAAAGCATAAATAACTTTTCAAGAGGTTTAGTAAACATCTTTCCCATCCTAATCCACATTTCTATCAACATCATTATTAATCCAACCCAACCTTTCAAGTCCAAGTTATTTTTGAGAAAGTCTAACTCTTGACTGTAATTCCCGAGCGATGTCCAATACCGCGGACACGGCTATTCGAATAGATTTTACACTCTGCAGAGGTTATGCACTTTACCCACAAGATACAGTCAAACACCACAAAGGCGAGTTCCCGTAACAAAGTCTTTCGGAAACTTCTAACAGCACAAGTGGTCCTCCCCGGTTGTTGCACACTAACCCTTCCCTTAGCTAAGGTGAAGTTTAGGCCAACCAACCGTTAGATGGGTACCTGGCCGCAGCCCCAGACGCCTCCCCGCATACAACTTACACAAAGGGTGTAGTTGACCTCCCGAGGTCCCACAGTCGTTATTAGCAACTTAATCAACTAGGTCCGTCCCATTACAGACAGGTGGTTGCAAGATTGACTCAGTTCAAAGGCTTGCAAGGTGAAGTCCTTAGGGTGACCAGGGCAAGACTACCCGAAGAACCAAAATAACATTCCCAATGCCACAACTGGCCCACCTGATCATTCTTGCCACATGCCCCGGTCAAAAGCTATTTATCAAACCCCAGTTGATTACCATGCACCACGTGCCATCAACATCACATGATACCTTTCCAAAACAGGTTCAATATGTCATTAAGTCAACATTAACGTTTGAGTGTCCAAAATCATGTCATGAGCACGTAGCAGGTCTAAGCCATATACTACAACGATCTACAAACCCATGTTGGCAATTTAGTAATGTCCAACTAATAATCCACAACTAGGGTGACAAGGGTCATGGCACATATTTAAGTAATCAAGGTGTCATACAGCAATTAGGCCTTTATCTAATTACCCATAATTAAGTAGAGCATTTTCTAATTTAAACTAGCATGCAATAATTTGAACCAAAATAGGTTTCAAAATGGGATCAACATGGTCAAAGCATAACTTGCCTTCAAAAAGTACTTGTTCTTGGTCCTGAGCTAGCTCCTGGGTCAACACTTCTCCTTCGAATCCTTCCGGCACTTCAACGTCTACTCGGAAAGCGTGCAAATAGCAATACACGAATAAACACTAGGCAAAAAGTGTCCAAACATCCAAATAAAATCCATAAACAGAGAGAACATAATTTTATGAATTTTTAGGAACTGGAATCGCTCAAATCGGAGTTAAAACACAAAAGTTATGATTATTTAAAGTTTAAATAATCAATTAAATAATTTTACAGAGAAAAAATTTAGTCCAAAAATTAAATAAAATTCATATTTGAGTGGATCTGAATTTTATAAATTTTTAGAAATTTGAATCGTTCAAATTGGAGTTGAAACGCAAAAGTTATAAGCGTTTGAAGTTTTGAAATTCAAATCAATTATTAAACCGAATTATTAAATCATTTTCTTTTTCGGAAATTATTTATTGCGTCAGCAGTGACACGTGGCAGCCTCTGATTGGGCGGCTGATGTCAGCCGGCTCATGGGCTCAGCCCACGGCTTGGCTTGGTCCACCGTGGACTCGGTCCACGGCTTACGTGTGCGACTGATAGGTGGCCCCCCCGGGTGACGTCATTGCTGACGTCAGCGGGGCTCAGCCTACGGTGCTGACGGGTGGGACCCACTGGTGACTTCATCGCTGACGTCACTACACGGCTGGGGTGACCGCTGACGTGCGGGCCCGCCATGACATCATCGTGACGTCATGGTGTGGTTTGGTCGCGTCGCTGACACGCGGGCCCGGCGTGTCAGCGTCACACGCACGGGTGCGCTGACCGCGGCGGTCAAGCTCCCCGTCACGTGGTGCAATCTCGGCCATTGATTTGAAAATCAACGGCCCAGATTAGATCTGGACTCACACGTTTGGGTTAACGCGTTTGATCTGGACCGTTGGATCTAGATCCAACGGTCGAGATTGGATCTGGGATTTTGGAACGGGATCTCACCGACGGTGACGTGGCGCAATCTGGACCGCTTGATGAAGATCCGGCCGGTGGCGAGCTCAAGTCCGGCGATGGCGGCGGCGGCTGGGTCACCGGCGCGAGGGACGACGACCTAGCCGACGGCGTTTCGGGCGCGCTCCGGCGTGGTGAGTTGGACTCCCGGACGCGTCTTGACCTCCCGGGCCCGGATCTAGGGTCAACGACGACGGAGGGCGGCCAGGCGGCGGCGAGTCGACGAAAACGCGGCGGCTCCTTCTCCTTACTCCGGCGAGCTCTAGCGGCGCAACCACGGCGGCTTCGAGCGAGGTGAGTTAGGGCTACAGTGCGCAATGAAGTGGCGGTCCCGACACGGGTGACGGCGCAATAAATAGGGCCCTCGGCCTGGTAAACGCATACGGAATCGAGGCCCACTCCGTTGCGGCGGCGGAGTCCGGCGGCGACTCGGATTGGGTGACGTGTCTCAACCACAGCCGTTGGATCAAGATCCAACGGTGCGGGGGTTTGGGCTCGTCCGGCTTCAGTGCGCTCGGGCGGTGGCTCGCTTCGGTCGGGCTCGGGCTCGGGTGACGTGGCTCAATCGTGGCCGTTGGATCACGAATACAGCGTCCACGCGGTTAGGGCTCGGCCGAGTGGGTTCGGTCGAGTCACGTGGCTCGGGTCGGACTCGAGTCCGACTCGGGTTCGACTCGGTCGGATGAACAGTACTTGACCCGACTCGATTTTCCAGCGATTTAATATTTAAAATAATTTCCAGTAATTCATTTAATTCAAGAAAAATAGCAAAATACTCAGAAAAATTCCAGAAAAATTCTGGAAAATATTTTAGGGCATTTAGGACTCAAATAAAATATTTCCAACAAAACTTTATTTGAAAATTTAATTTCTTTAATTATTTCAATATGGAATAAATTCAAATTAAATCCAAATAAATCCAAATAAATTCCAGAAAATTCCAAAAATTCACAAATGTGCAAAATAATATTTAATTTCTTGAAAAGCAAAAATTGGGGTGTTACATACATGACCTGCAGATCAGATTAATTAGGTGTGTACGTAATTAGCTGTATAGTGTAGCAATAATTTTGTTTACATACATGACTTGGCGACCAGATTAATTATGTTCATAATTAATTAACTGTATAGAGTAGCAAGGACTATGTACACATATATAAGTAATTTTATATTACTATCTGCATGTATGGTTCAGTATGGATTGGATTGGACATACATAATGGTGAAAAGTATGCGAAATATTATGTAGTTAGAGAATAAATTTATGTATACCTGCAGCAGTTGTCTCAAGTAGTGTAGAGTACGTCGTCGTGGTACGTAGGTGTAGCAGTGTGGGTAGATTGAGAATTTAAAAGGTGATAGCGTTAAGTTGTGCACATATTAAGAATTTCCTGAAATGCTTGATACGTATGGATGAATGTGTGCAATTTAAAATAAACTATGGAGAATGGGTTTTGCATATGGGTGCGCAAGGAGTGGAACTAAGTTGTTTTTCAAGTGTCGTGGCTAGCTTGTCATGTGCAGGGGAGCGTTCATGGGGCACGGTTATAAGATGGTTGTACCACATGTTCTCATTGGACCATGAATGTCATGATTTGAAGCTGCACAGAGTAGGGTGTCGGAGACGGGATTGCACGTGTAGATGAGACACACCAATGGACTAATCTGCGAAGTAGGTGGTGCAAGTGGCACATGGGAGCCAACTTCTACATGTAGTTTAGGAACTATGAGCTGATGAAGCTTTTCAATAGGCTGTGTGATCAGAACCAACATAAGAAGTTTGATGCACTGCGAAAGAAGTTGGACAAGCTGACATTAAGGCATATAGCGGAGGCAGCAAATAGGGCAATGCCTGGCCCATAGGAGGCCCAAGTAGCGCTTTAAGAGTTACCAACGGACCCTCCACACCTAGTTCGAAGGAATGAAAGGGCTATGAAATGCTTCCCCGAATAGATAGAGCATGAGCCTAGAGAGAAATAGGTTGGGGTCTTGACGATAAATCTTGCTGAGATTTACAATTGGGTTATGCGGGGCCGGAGACCCCTTCCCCAAGTTGCTATAATGGAGTGTGTTCTTTGTGACATCATGAATTACTTTGTGGATCGCCATACTAGGACGATCGCGCCGCATGAATGATCCTGCTGTGAAATACTCCGAGATGATTTTTACATAAATGGAGGCGAAAGGGAAAGAAGGGAGAGATGCATAGAGCATTGAAGATGGGCACGAGAGAGTTTCGTTTTGAGGTACTGTGTAAAGAGAAAGCCAATCGTGGGATGAACCAGTGAAAAGTTGCTCATGAATTCATTCTACATAGAAAACATGTGTCTGCACCTGCAACAAACCTTATCTGTTACACAGGCCATGCTCATACATCATGGCTGCCTGCTCAACAATTCCTATGGATCCAAGAATATTCTTGTCACAATGCTTCAATAAGGAAGCGGTGAGGGTAACTTGGAGCGCAAAAATTTATAGTTTTTGAGTAGTGGGTTTATTCACGAAGCATCAGAGATGGGAGGATACATGGTTAGTTCTGGATGTCAGTACGCTAAAGGGCATAGGGCGGCGGTAGACAAGACGTATAAGGAAAGACATGGACGTAGCGAAAAGTGGGCATCGCGTAATGTATTGTTCAGTTTGCAAGGAAATGGGGTACACTTTCAAGTATTACCCGATGGTTTAGATGTCATGAAATTGTTGTATGGACTTTGCATATGAAATTGTTGTACTTTAGTTTCATGTCAATTTAGTATATCGAATTCGTATGTGTAATGAATGTATGGACTTTGTATATGTAATTTTTGCATTCAATTTGTATGACTAAGTATCATATTCAAATTTTAAGTGTACTTATCGCATTCAAATTCTATTTGTAATTACTGTATTTAGTTTGTATATATATTTGAATTTGAAGTAACATTAAACTATTGAATTTCAGGTATGACGGACATTGAGCAGTACGAGTTGTTTGACTCAGTGATAGACGCGACTCACCAGAGCTGCTTAGCTACCTTGCCAGAGCCAGACGGTGAGCCAGCATTTGAGCTTAGCGCCCTATGCTTGCGCACCCCCATGAGAGCGTGGCGGATCAATCCACGATGGATTCCGAGGTTGGTGCACTGTTGTTATAGTTGCATTACGATGGCTTGTATGTGTGCAACAATCATACTTACAATGTTTTCCTACAGGTTGAGAGCGGCAGGGTTACTTTCTGTAGCCTAGATGGTGAAGGCGATTGCTGCCAACGTGCAGAACAAATAGGGTGCCTCCAAGAGTTTCCCCTATGATATAAGCTTATTGACTCTTTGGTAGACCTCTAGCGATCAGAGACGCACACGTTTCACCTCCCCTGCGGTGATATGGCGCTGACACTAGAGTACATCAGTTACCTCCTGGGCCTACCTTGCTTCGGGACGCGGTGGTGCCTGACGACGTCCACCTAGAGTGGCGAACGGAGTTCTTGGACCGGTCGGTGGGCGTGCTACCCGAGTAGGCAAGGTACACACCTTTCACTTCTACGCATGGTCCGACATAGAAGTCACTGGTACAGTTCTACATAAGTGCGATTTAATTTGTCTTATATTTATTTTATTTTCCCTTGTAGCTGTCAACTTGAACATTACTTTTTGAAGCTCGAGAAGATGGCGGACGGAGCAGGGGAGTACATCGTTAGCTGCCACTTCGAGGCAACCTTCTCTGGCTGTTCGGCTGGGTCTTGTTCTACTTGTCCCACAGGGACAACGTCGATAAGCACATGATCCAGTAACGAGGATGATCACGAACGCCGCCCTGGAGGAGATCCTGCAGCTGGCTTGGGGACCTACTGTAATTGCTGTCACCTATCGGCCCCTTTGCATAGGCTTCTACGGGGCCCCGGGGATGACGTTGACCGTCCTGCCTAGGGATATTGTAGTGTTGCCGACAGGTTAGTAAAATCACTTTTATCGTCAATTGTATAATAATTTGCCATATTTTGTACTAACGGTCGCCTATTTCGCTTTTGTGCAGCCGAATTTTACCCTAGTTACGTCGTACATTTCATATTCCAAGTACGTAGCGATGCTTGATCAGCTAACGGATGATCACGTCATCTAGCGCACGTACTTTTCAGAGCTCGTCGGCACGCGAGCACCTCAAGGCCTCTCGCTGCAGTGCACTAATGATGCCACCTTCTGGCTGACACAACGTCACCTAGTTTTTGACATGTTCATGGAGACCTACACCATTCACCATGTCATGAGGTAGTTCGGTCTCCGGCAGACGTTCCCCATCCTCACTGGTGACATCTTCTCGTCGAGCGTGTACACATAGCTCCCTTTCACATCACTTTTAATTGCATTACTCTTTCAGATATCCTTACTAATGATGTTATGTTATGAATCTTTTTATGCAGACAGATACGCAAGTGTTTTATTGGTACTGCGAGCTAGGTGGCACGCATATTGCCTCATGTTCATCAATGGACCAGGCGTTGATGACATGCACGAGGAGGCTACACTTTATGACCATGGCACGTACGATGAGTACATCTGGTAGTACAGCCCATGCACACACGTTTGAGTTGTGCGTGTCATCGACTCACCTCCGAGGCATGTTCCCTCCATAACGAATACATACCCTACACAGCCAGACTCTGCTTTTCACCGCTCAATTAATACTTTTTTTTCACATATCATATAATGTACTGATAATACAATTGTAATAACTAACAAGCCTTTAAACGTGCACGCAGAGTGATTTTGCTAGAAAGATTTCGGAGGAGGTAGCCGTACTGATAGCTGAAGTTTGCAGGAGGAACAGATTAAAAATCACTATAGACCACTTGTAAGGGGTGTTGCAGTGTGTTTACGAGAAAGCTCATAGGCCGATCATAGGAATAGAATCCACGACCAGTCCTAAGCTGACCTGTTTACGAATCAACGAGTTACGCGTAGCTCCCTCTACGCACATATGTTTTTGCGTGAACGAGGTGCACTTTCGCTGTATCCGATTAAGCTTGTTGGCTGGCGCTGGCATGACATGTGATTTGTCATTTGTCAATAGCTTCGGACAATCCGGCCGGCCAGTTTACACGGCATCGGCATCGCCTCATTTCCGTGTTTTTTAACCCCGGTCTCATTTTCTTGGTTTCAAACTACTGCCGACACAATTAATTAAACTCCGGTTGTTTCATGTAGTTTAATTGACAACTACATCTTAATTACTCTCTCCGTTCACGTTTATAAAATCTATTTGAATGATCTTATCCACAAATATAAAACGTATTTTATATTCTAATACAAAATTTATATGATATCCTCTTATACTCCTAATAAATATCCATCTTTACTTTATATTCTATATATGTATATAATGAGTATAGTGCTTATTGATAATAATTAGAAGTAATTTAGTTATTTTTAATGGTTTTTAGTTTATATACTAAAAAAATATATCTTGTAAATTTGAACAAAGAAGTAGAGTGTATACACGCTGCCAGCTCTCCGAGGTTAATTAACTCGATCGTCCTGAACAGTGAATGAACGTACCTTGAATGATCTGAATATACTTCCTCCGTTTAAGTTTATATGTCGTAATTTCTTTTGATATGTAGACTAAAGATATATTAAAAACGACTGAACTACCTCTAATTATTATCTCTTAGTATTATATTTAATACATACATGTAGAGAATATCAACTAAATCTAGATATTTATTAGAGGTATACAAAAAATATTATAGTAATTTATATTAAAACATAAAATATACTTTATATTTATAAGCAAAATTATTAAAATAATATACGTACTATGTAAACTTAGAAGGAATATCTATTTTAAACACCCACTACATAAAAGACATTGGCCTATATTATGCACGAATCATGTTAAGCAGTATCGTTCCATGCATACAGTGACACTTGGGAAGGATTACTAGGTGTAGCAATTTGTTTCTATTTGCATCGTAGTTTACGAAGATAGACTAGATATGATTACGTACATAGAAGGCAATTCAATACCAATATTTTTTCTGTTAAAACTCACCGTAATACGGACCAAATAAATACTAATTAATCTAAAAAAATTAATGCCATTGATCATACATATTTTTTTATTGAAGAGTATACTACAACTATATAACCACTTTTTTCTACATTAAAATAGAGGTATATAGTTAAAATATTACAATAACTACACCTTTAATAAACTTATACCGTACCATTTTTTGGTTGTGCACCGACAAATAATCAATGTTCGGAATTTTAACTACTTTTTTAAAGACGCAAATTACTTGCACGCATTTCACTAAAAAGGAATTTTAGCTATCTGAATATCTCTTATATTTTAATTAAACACCCACTACATAAAAGCCTTGTTTGGTATCCTGGCTTATTAGAGCATCTCCAGCAAGGACCCCTAAAACAGGGTCCCTATTTTAGATTTAGGGACTCCCTCTATTTTTTGAGGTCCTGTTTTCAGAGCACAAGTCCAGCAATAACCCCTAAATCTCAGCCCCTATTTTACTTTTTCTCCTATTTTGACATATCCGCTATTTATAATCTTCATTTGACACCACTAAAATTCAATCAAAAATATTTGTAATACATAAAACATAAGCATATTAACATTTACAATTTAAAAACATGATATTTCAAATTTAAATTTAAAATTTTCAAAACATGATAAAATTTTCGAAGCCTCTCATGTATTTTTCTTATCTTCAATAATAGGGGTTGTACTCGTGTCCCTGTGAATTGGGGCTGAGGAGGCAAATTTAGGGGCCTCCTAATTTTAGGGGCTTGAGTTGGGACTTTGCTGGATCTGTTTTTTTTTTTACTACACTCCCTATTTTAAGGTTTAGGGGCTGGTTTAGAGGCTCTGCTGGAGATGCTCTTAATGGGTTAGATGGTACAGCTTATAGATGAAAAGTCTAAATACCCTAAATGAGATGATGGATGAATTCTCAATTTATATATAATGGCATTTGGTGGGTAATTTTGGAGACTTTTAGTGGCAAATGGTTATTTCATTCAAAAAAACCCAAAAAAGCACATCTTATCTAGCTTTTGGCTTATAGTTATACAGGGGTTTTTGGCTTTTTTAAAGCTCGGCTTAAAATCCAGTCGTTTGTTTCGGCTTAGGTTTTTTGGCTTTTAAGCCGATAAAAAAGCCGAAACAAATAGAGCCTATGTATGAATCAAGTTAAGCGGTATCGTACATGCATATATATATATATATATATATATATATATATATATATATATATATATATATATATATATATATATATTGACAGTTGGGAAGGACTACTAGTTGTACTAATTTGTTTCTATTTGCATCGTAGTTTTCGAAGATCGATGGAGTACATGTGATTATGTACATAGAAGGGCAATTTAATATCGGTACTTCGTATATTCCGCAATACAAGTTCAAACTCACGGTGCAGACATATCAAATAAACACTAAATTTAAGAAAAAATAATGTTATTGCACTGTACTTCATTTGTTACTAAATAGATGTTATTTTAGTTTCTTGCATTTCCACCAAAACACATATACAAAAGATTACTGTTCGCGCAAAAAACGTGAAGGAGGGTTTCCGGCCTCGAACACACGAGACAAACGCCGGGTTTGCAGAGCGTGCCAGTCAATTTGACCTGAAATTGACAAGGTAGAATTTGTAACTTGATCAAAGCCGATAAACAAGGATCTATCGGCTTTTCGCTAGTCGGCAAGAACCGATTAGGAGAACTAGATCAACCGGTTACAATTGATCCGGATACAAGGTAAAATCGGCTTCGAGAAGGCGATGCGCAACAAAGCGAAACAGATCGAACCTGGGTGAAATCGGCAAAAATCAACAATCGGCGATGCGCAACTATGTTGATTCCGTCGACTTGTAGAGAGATCTATGAGACTAAAACAATGTAAAAAGAAAAGCTTGTAAAAAGTAGATGTGTGTGTTGTTGGATTGATTGATTGATGTCTTCTTTTCGCTTGACGTCTACCCCCTTTTATAACACACCTGGCCGATCCGAGTTGTATATGGATACGGTGCGTTTACCCGTATCGGCCTCCGGTCTGATTTCTTTTCCTTTTTAGAAACGGATTCCTTTTCCGATTCGCTTACCGATTCCTCTCTATACGAACACTTCTTTTCCGATTCAGACGGATTTCAATATATGCCAGATTTTGGTGCAAACATATGCCCCCGTTTTTGGAGGATAACTTTGTTATTTTCCAAAAAGAATCGGCTTTTTGTCCGTATCGACTTTATAGAAGAATCTTTTTCGGGAACCACCCCGTTAACCGTGCCGTAAAAATCTCGGTGCGTTTTAAATGCACAACTGCTCCTGCTCGTTCGCCTTCTTTCATCGCGGTATAAATATGGGGGTCCCCCCACGGTCATTTTCACGCTTTCAAGCTCTCGGATCACGCACCATCGGCTCTCGTCATCTTTCTCTTGCTCTTTCAAAATCGGCTGAAATGGACCCTTCGCAGGTATTCATTCCGATTCCCCAAAGTTCAGATCAATTCTACTTAGGACCGATAGGTAGCATGTCGGCAGACACCGTTATCAATACCGAGATCCCTAGACTTCCCTTGTCGGCCGCTGGTTATAATATTTCCGAGTGGGAGAAAAGTTTTAGGGCCTGGCCTACCAGCCTAAAGGGATGGAGATCTTGGTTCATTAGGGTATCGGCTCAGAAGAGGGTAGAATGGGAGAAGATGGGTATAGCCGAGTCTCTATCTTTGAGTCTAGCCGACCCTGAAGCCAATGAACCCTTGGTAGCTGCGGCATGTTATTTTTGGTCGGATTCTTTGAATGCCTTTTTATTCCCGTCCGGTCCAATCGGTCCTACTTTGCTTGACGTGGCCCAATTGTGCTGCCTTAGGCCAGATGGGGACCAGCTATCGGCTTTTAGCGGAAAACCTTCTTTCAAATTAATCCGCAAGAAAGGCGAGGGCTGGCACAAATATATCCAGAATAACAATAGAGTTACTGGTCCGGTATCGGCCGAAGAGCATGTCGCTTTTCTCAATCTTTGGTTAGATCGATATCTTTTCTGCGGTGCTTCCCTTGGCCCCACCCAAACCTTTCAGTTAGTGGCGGAACGTTTGGTGGAGGGGCGTCGGCTTTCTCTCGGCAAGATGTTCCTCGGGGCTGTATATCAAATGATGTATGTAATTCGTAGTCGGCTTTTTTCTGGCTTTGCAAAACATGTCGTCGGCAACATAGGAGGCCCTTTGTGGTTTATCCAGACGTGGCTCCATTGCATGTTTAGCCGATCCATCTTATCTGAGCCTTCGGGGAGTTCAACTTTCCCTCGGGAAGATTATCTGGAACACGTAGTCCCCCAGTATAGAGTTAGCCGATCTTATGGTGAGAGATTCATCATGTCTTCAGCTGGTGAACTAAAAATAGATCCTGTCGGCTTGCACAAATACCTCAGCTTCTTTCTTACCCTAGACAGGACTTCTTTTGGTCAACAAGACTTCTTCCGTTACAATCGATGTAGCCGACGTCTGCACCCAACATTCCTTCACCTAGATGCTGATAGTTCCTTGATGCCCCAATCTACTTTAGATTTGTACAAAATCATCCTCACCCCTTGCATCTTTCATGTCGGCTTGAATACCCGCAATCGGACATTTCAGCCATCTTATGAGTTCTACCACCCTTCGGTTTACGCCCGTCAACTAGGTTTTGGGCAAACCATCCCATCCTTTCCTCTGCTATCTTGTGTCGAGCCCCGAGCTCGGGTAACTAACAGCGTTGCCGCGGAGGTTATTCTTGAAGTAGCCGATGGATTGCAAATTCTCTCGACACCGCATTTTGTTCTCAATTCCCGCCGGTCAGCTGTATTCTCGCAGTGGTGGACCAGAATATCGGAAGCTGTACTCATGGATAGGACTCCGTCGGCCATAATCCACTTATTCCTTCCTGATTTTCATGAGCCGACGGCAGTTTCTGGGTTCAGTGCAAGCTCGGGTTATAGCGACTCCTCAGTAGCTGTAGAGGTACCGGTGTTTTACATCCTTCTTTCACGCTGGTTATCGGCTTTTTGTAAAAAATGCCTTTGATCTTTCCAGGGTGGCACGGGTGCTGGTGAGCAAACAACCGATCCCCATGTTTCCGCCAGTAGTAGCCGACAGCGACGTCCAGGTCAATCTGTCGGTACTACGGGATATACTTCTGGCAACTTGGACATTCAAGGTCCGTCTTTATCGGACTTAGCTCGCCAGCGCGCCCCAAGTAAGTTACTCTCGCATTAGCCACTATATCCTTTACTTTTGATATTCGTTGACCTGAAGTTGCTGCAGAGAGGAGGAAGAAGACAACCAGGCGCTCGCCCAGACCCGCGAGGCGTCAACCCGATGGTTCTCCGGAGCACTCAGCTACTGATGTAAGTTTTATTCCCTACTTAATATCGCTTTTACGCTTATTTTGCATTGTTGACTTTTATTCTTTTTAATCCCTAGCAATCTCCGTCGGTGCAAGTAGCGAGGGTTGAAGTTGATACTCAAGGTGCTACATCGGCTATTCCTCCATCGCTACCGGCAGTTCCGACTCCGACGATTGATATATCCGATCTTGATCCAAAAGTGCTGCTGACGGACCCGGCCGACCTGCTGGGCTTTACTTTGGATGAGCTTGACGACCCGGAGGTTCTGGCTACCGATGATTACCCGGCCGATATTCAACGCATAATAGCGGCCTCCGCTCCAGCGTCGGCTGCCCGTATCGCTGCGCCGGGCATGCAGGAGCGACTCAACCGCCTCCTAGACGAAGTAATGCAACCGGAAGCGGCTCTTCTGGCCAACACTCAACCTCTGAGGAATGCAATGGCGGCCATGCAAGCCGATCTTCCTCCCGCGGCTATGAACGCCTTGCTAGAGGTATGTCATTTGGACGCACGCCGGCTGGATGTGGAGCCGGCCAAACTAAGGGTTGATCAGAGGAAGGCCCAGCAAGCCGATCAACAGCTCTTGGACAAGCTTATAGCAGATGCCAAACATCGGAAGAGCATATTTGATCAAGGTGCTGCTACACTTAAATCGGCTAAAAGCAGAGCTCAAGAGCTGGAGTCGACCAAGATTAAACTTGAAGAACAGTTGGCCTCGGTCATAAAAGAACTTGCAGACTGTCAGATTGGCATCACAGACTCTACATCCTCACTGGCCGTTCAGAGGCGGGAGATTGGCGAGGTTTTTGCACAAGTCAAGACTCAATCGGCCAAAATAGTTCCAGTTCCGGGTGATGCAGTGGCCGACCAACAACTTATAGATAGTGTCCAAGCTACTATTGGCAAAGCAGCAGCGGCACTATCAGCTTTGGGAGCCCATTTGCCCGGATCAGGACTACACTAGACTTTGATTTATCGGTATCAGTTGTGTGGCCAACCTTTTGTAATATTGCTTTAACCTTGGGATGACGTTCTTGGAGAACTTGCTTGATCGGCTATGTAACCGACTTTTGTAAACTGTTTAATCCGTGGATGGATGTGTTTAACTGACTCGGTCGGCTGTATGACCGATTTTATATGCATGTGCTTTTGTAATTGATCCTGTTTTTCTTCCTGTAGTTAGGACCCGACCCATATGCTTGGGTGATATGCCTTCAGATATTTTCCATTGATCGCTTTAGGTAGGACGAACCCATCTAAGGACTCCAGTATATACGAATTCCCGTCAATCGGCCGGTTGATCTTATAAGGCCCTTCCCATGTTGGTGACCATTTGCCAAATCGATTATCCTTAGACCCGATTGGCAACACGGTTTTCCATACCAAATCGGTTTGACTGAACGATTTTAAAATTACCTTTTTATTATACGACCTGGCAACCCTTTCTTTATTCCTTTTAAGCCGATCTAGCGTGATCAGCCTTAGTTCAGCCAAATCATCTAGATTGTCAAGCATCGCCTGTTTGTATTCATCGGCTGATACCTTATCTTGCTCGCATAGCCTTACTGAGCCGATGTTGATTTCCACAGGCAAAACGGCTTCTTGTCCGTATACCAACTGAAAAGGTGACAATTTAGTTGATCCGTGATGAGATAGCCGATAAGCCCATAAAGCCTCCGATAGCGTTGAATGCCATTTCCTCAGCTCTTCCTCAATTTTTCTTTTTATCAACTTTATCAATGTCTTGTTTGACGCCTCGGCCTGTCCATTGGCCTGAGCGTAGTAAGGGGAAGAGTTGAGTAATTTTATCCCAAGACTTTCCGCAAAACCTTTGAACTCGTTGGACATGAACACAGTCCCTTGATCAGTAGTAATTGTCTGTGGAATTCCAAACCGATGGATTATGTGTTCATTTACAAAGTCGATCAGCTCTTTGCTAGTAACCTTCTTGAGTGGTACAGCCTCAACCCATTTTGAGAAATAATCTGTGGCTGCAAGGATGAATTTATGTCCTTTGTTGGATGATGGAAATATTTGGCCGATTATGTCTATACCCCATCCTCTAAATGGCCATGGCTTGATGATCGGATGCAAAGCCGATGCTGGTGCTGACTGTATGTTACCAAACTTTTGGCACGTTTGGCATCCTTTATAATATTTGAAGCAGTCTTCTAACATCGTTGGCCAAAAATATCCTGTTCGTCTCAGTATCCACTTCATCTTATGGGCCGATTGATGTGATCCACAGATGCCTTCATGGACTTCACCCATCGCTACTTTTGCTTCCTCGGTTCCCAGGCATCTTAACAACAAACCTTCCATAGTCCGAAAGTATAATACATCTTCTAGTAGAACATATTTGAGTGCTTTGCGCCTGACCTTCTGCTCGGTTGGCTTGTATGGATCTGACAAATAATCCCTTATCTCTGTTCTCCAGTCGACAGGGTGAACACATATAATCGGCCAATCGTTTAGCCCGATTGGTCCCTGTCGGCTTTCAATCTTGTACCCTGATGCACATTGTGCCAATCGGTTTGCTTTATCATTAGCTTCTCTGGGGATATGTTTTATAGAAAATGTAGTGAACATCTCGATGATCTGGAGGCATTGATGTAAATCGAGTTAGCGCATCGTCGTTGCATCGGTATTCTCCTTTGACTTGCTGTACAATTAACATCGAGTCTCCAAAAGCTTCGACGTCTTTCACCCCGATGCTATCTAGCAATTGTAGACCTCTTAGCAATGCTTCGTATTCTGCTTGATTATTTGAACATCGGCTATTTAGCCGATACATGAAGTCATACTCCTGTTTTTTAGGTGAAATCAATATCACGCCGATGCCTTCGCCTTCCTGGCAAACGGATCCATCAAAATACAGCTACCAAGGAGTTACATCAGCTGTTCCTGTTAATGTTTCACTTCCTGTGATAAAATCGGCCACAGCTTGTCCTTTCACAGATTTAGCCGACTCATAGGTTAACTCGAACTCTGTTAAGGCGTATGCCCATTTACCAAGCCGACCCCGCAGAATCGGTGCCGATAATATGTATTTAACTACATCGGTTTTGCATATTATAACGCATTTGGAAGCCAGCATATAATGTCTTAATTTGGTGCAAGCAAAATACAACGATAAGCATAATTTTTCTACTAGGGGATACCTGGTTTCTGCATCTAAAAGACGTCGGCTTAAGTAAAATATTGCTCGTTCCTTCCTATCGGCTTCTTGTGTTAAAACTGCCCCAATCGAATCACCTTCAGCCGATATATATAGTCTAAAAGGTATACCATATTTTGGTGCGGTCAATACTGGTGGACTCATCAGATAACCCTTTATGTCGTCGAAGGCTTTTTGTTGATCGGTTTCCCATTTGAACTCTTGGTTGTCTTTAATTTTTAGCAGCGGTGTGAAGGCCCGAATACGCCCTGACAAGTTTGAGATGAAACGTCGCAAGTAGTTGATTTTCCCAATCAATACCTGCAACTCCTTTTTGCTTGTCGGCGGTCTAGTATCGGCTATGGCTTTTACTTTGGCTTGGTTTACTTCGATTCCTCCTTCATGCACCGTAAACCCAAGAAATTGTCCAGCCGATACTCCGAAAGCACATTTGAGAGGGTTCATTTTTAACCCATGTAATCTTGTGCTTTCGAACATCTTTTCCAGATCGGCTAAATGTTGCCAGTCTTCTTTGGATTTTACCACTACGTCGTCAATGTATATTTCCACGGTATTGCCGATCAAATCATGGAAAATATGGTTCATAGCACGCTGATAAGTAGCACCGGCATTTTTTAAACCGAAGGTCATAACTTTCCAGTCATACAGCCCTAAAGCCCCCGGACATCTGAAAGCCGTTTTGGGTATATCGGCTTCGGCCATGAATATCTGATTGTATCCAGCGTTTCCGTCCAAAAAACTTATGATTTTATTCCCGGATGCAGCATCGATAAGCATATCGGCTATAGGCATCGGGTACTCGTCTTTTGGTGTAGCTTTGTTTAAATCTCTAAAATCGACACATACCCTAAGTTTGCCATTTTTCTTTTTTACAGGGACGATGTTTGAGACCCATTCAGCGTATCGGCAGGGCCGGATAAACTTTGCCTCTAGCAATCGTCCTACTTCTTCCTTTATAGCGTCATATAATGTAGGATTAAATCGCCTAGGGTACTGTTTGAATGGCCGATACCCAGGTTTTATTGGTAGCCGATGTTCAACTAGCTGTCGGCTCAAGCCTGGCATCTCGTAATACTCCCACGCGAAGCAATCTCTATATTTCTTGAGTATTTCGACCAACTTTGCTTTATAACTGGGTTCTAATTTAGCACTTACAAACGTTGGTCTTTTGCTATCACCTTCCCCAATATCGATTCCTTCGAGTAAATCGGCAGAAGTAAATCCTAACCCTTTTCTTTCTTCTTCAAAGTCCTCAACAGCTTCTTCGTATTCTTTTTGCCGATAGCTTCTGGTCTTTTCCTGCAGCTTTGCTAGTGTCTTGTATTCCATCTTCTTACCACTTCGTTTGTCCGATCAAACGTGTTGGGTTTGACACTGATCGGCTTAAACCCTGTCTTCTCGACGCAGATAAAATCGCAATCGTTCAAGGCTTTTCCTGATATACATTCGGCTTCTTCGTGTGGCCAATTGGTATCAGGGCTAGCCATGGCGATATGAGCCGATGTATCGGCTGGTACAACTTCTACTGTATCATCGTTCCACTGCACCAATTTCTGGTGCATAGTTGATGGTATACAGCAATTGGCATGGATCCAGTCCCGCCCAAGGAGCACACTATAATTTCCTTTGGCTTCAATCACAAAAAATGCAGTCGGCAAAGTTTTATTACCGACTGTCAATTCTGACACCATTACGCCTTTAGCCTCAGTTGGGTCTCCCGTGAAGTCATTTAGCACAATATTGGTCTTGATTAAGTCTTCATCGGCTTTACCCAATTTTCTGAAAGTACTTAACGACATCAGATTAACTGTTGCTCCACCATCGACCAACATACGAGATATTGGTCGGCCATTAATATACCCTTTTAGGTATAACGGTTTTAGATGCCGATGCATGTCTTGGGGCTTTTCGAACACAGCGTCTGGTGCTCCGAGGCACAATTGGGCGAATACTTCTTCAGCCGATTCTTCGGTTTTAAACTCGGCAGGTAGAGTGAATACCATGTTTATATCTATTGGTGGCGTACCATCTCGGATCATCGGAGAACCGGATTCGACCGATTGATCTGAATCACTATCGATCTGTTCCTTCTTTCTCCACTCTTTCAAAACCGGTACTGGTCTTAACTTATTGAACATCCGATCCCTTTCGCCCTCTTTTTCGGCTTCCCTCTCTTCTTGTGTCTTTAATCGCTGAAGCCTCCTGCGTTGTGATTTGCTGAGTCCCAAGGGGCACCACCTAGGTTTAGGTTCTATCGGCTTTCTTATCTTTCCAGCTAAATTGCTCATTTCGCTGTCAGATTCCATTCTGCTTGTGTTAGCCGATAATTCCTGATTTCGGGAGGACTCGCCTTGCTCTGATGTCGACAACCTTTCATAGATCGGCCTCCTGCTCCTTACTTCATGTATCGGTCTAGACAACCTGTCTTTTACAGATTGGTTTGGCCAATATGCAGACGAGTGTTGCATAGGACAAGATACAACTGTTGGTAAGGTCATCCCCCTTTCCCAGCAAAACTGCCAAAAAGGACATTGCCGATGTTTCTCTTCTTCAGTAGTTGGTCGATGTGGCATATTTGGTCGTCAACAATAGTCGTCTGTCTTCTGGTCTGGTTGAAAACTCTGGTGTTGTCGAGTGTTAACTCTTCGACTTATCCTTTCATACTTCCCCAGGAGTTGTGAAAAAGTCGGCTTTGGTTTGAAATCGACTTTTCTTGGAGCCCTCTCAGCCCGATACCATTTTCCGATTTCCAGGTCTCCTCTTGGTTTTACCGTCCTTGAGTTCTGTCCATTTTTATCGGCTTCTATTTGTATGGAGCCGAAAGTAATCTGTACCGTTTCATCTTTTGATCGTGCTTCAAATCTCTTAATCGGCTTAACATCTTTCATAGGTCCCTTCCCTTTCTGTGAGCACTGTACCATGTTGACCTGGAAAGGATTCATATCTATTTGCATAGCCGATTCTTCCGCAAACTTTAACCTGCCATCGGCGATGGCCGACTGAATCTGTTGTTGAAAAATATTGCAATCGTTAGTGTTGTGTGAAAATGAATGGTGCCATTTGCAGTACCTTCGCTTTTTAATGTCTTCGGCTGATGGGATGACGTGCCCTTCTGGTAACCTTATGAGTTTTTCTTGTAACAATAAATCAAATATTTTGTCACATTTCGAAACATCATATGAATACTTGACTTCTGCCCTATTTTTCGTCGGTTTGAGCAGAGAGCATACGAGCGGCTTTTTAGAACCCTTGGTCCACTCGGCTATGTTCACCTCTGCTTCGTCCTCAGAGGTGTCGCCTGAATTGTAATCTACCATGTTTACTTTGGCCTTTTCATTGCCGTTTGGCTTAAATCTATCTTTAAACCCTTTGCTCTCTGCATATCGGCTTTCATGTGCCGATACGCGATGGAGTAGGTGGCCCAAGTCGGGGAACTCCTGGCCCGATAGTTTCTCTTTTAATGGCGGGATTAACCCTTGGAACGCTAGATCGGCCAATTGATCATCGGGTAATGTTACACTGAAGCATCTATTCCGTACGCCCCTAAATCTCTTGATGTAATCGGAAACCGATTCGCCGTATTATCGGACTGAACTAAGATCAGAAATCCTAAGCTCCATAGTCCCGAAAAGAAGTATTCATGGAATCGGCTTTTAAATCGCTCCATATATGAACTGAATTTGGGGTAGACTAGTGAACCAAGTGAATGCAGCACTGCAGACAATGATAAAGGAAACAATCTAATTTTTAATCCATCGGATCAGGCAGCCTCCCCACATTGAGCCATAAACCGCCCTATATGCTCAATTGTGGTAATGAATCATCACCGAGAATTTGGCAAAGTCCGGTATCCTAAAGTTGTGGGGGTATGGCATTCGGTCTATGTAATCGGGATATGGCTTCCTCAGAGCCGATTATCCTTCCTCTGGCCGTAGTCGAACTGTTCTCTCAAAACGTTGGCAATTTGTTCTGCCCAGTTGACATTGTCGGCTTGTGGTGCAACCGGACATTGCCAATTCTCATTGTTCGTGCCCTGCCCCCCGAGTGCAAACTCGGGTCTTTGTCCAAATCGCACCGCAGGAGGTCTTGGTACTTGGTCATAATCATGATTAAAACCCAATGCATCGGGTAGGGGCGCGAAAGGTTCGATGTACGGCACCACCCTATACGGCGCTTGTTTCACGGTTGTGGCTCCCCGTAATTGCGGAACCTGATCTGTTTCGATCGGCTGATAAGCCGATAAACCGATGCTATTGGAGGGCCCATTTGACGGATTTGATGCGCTTACCTTAGCCCCATCCGTGTGCCCATGGTAGTGTGTAAATCCATCTCTCTGTATGCTTGGTTTCAAAACAGTAGGCTGAGTTGGCATCGTAATAGGTGTTTGAGCCGACACGTTTACTGTATTGGTGTTAGGTGTTATGGAATATACTGGGTACGTAGGGATGGTTTGTGGTGGATCTAGCAGGCTTCCAGACACAGCCAATTCCTGAGCAATTGTTTTCACACTATTTTCTATCATCGGCTTTAATGTGGATACTAGAGCCGATGACTGATTAATTAATGCGTGATGAACAGATTGCTCGATCATACTTGATAAATCGGCTTGAGCGGGTGCGTATCGGCTTACCGATTCGGATGACGAATCTCCGATAGGATTGATGCTTGGGAGTGCAGTCTTTTGAGTAACGCCACGGCGTGTTTTCTGGAAGCACCGCAGCATCATTTCTTCCAAAGCTGCCTTTCGGTCTTCGATTTCTTTCATTGCTCAGGGTTAAATCGGCCATCTGAGGCGCGATTATAGCATCAGTGTTGATATCGGCGGTGACCGCAAGCTAGTCGGTTGATGACATTCTTTTTGTTGGTCCCACCGGGCGTGCCAAAATATGTTCGCGCAAAAAACGTGAAGGAGGGTTTCCGGCCTCGAACACACGAGACAAACGCCGGGTTTGCAGAGCGTGCCAGTCAATTTGACCTGAAATTGACAAGGTAGAATTTGTAACTTGATCAAAGCCGATAAACAAGGATCTATCGGCTTTTCGCTAGTCGGCAAGAACCGATTAGGAGAACTAGATCAACCGGTTACAATTGATCCGAATACAAGGTAAAATCGGCTTCGAGAAGGCGATGCGCAACAAAGCGAAGCAGATCGAACCTGGGTGAAATCGGCAAAAATCAACAATCGGCGATGCGCAACTATGTTGATTCCGTCGACTTGCAGAGAGATCTATGAGACTAAAACAATGTAAAAAGAAAAGCTTGTAAAAAGTAGATGTGTGTGTTGTTGGATTGATTGATTGATGTCTTCTTTTCGCTTGACGTCTACCCCCTTTTATAACACACCTGGCCGATCCGAGTTGTATATGGATACGGTGCGTTTACCCGTATCGGTCTCCGGTCTGATTTCTTTTCCTTTTTAGAAACGGATTCCTTTTCCGATTCGCTTACCGATTCCTCTCTATACGAACACTTCTTTTCCGATTCAGACGGATTTCAATATATGCCAGATTTTGGTGCAAACAATTACATTACTCATCTTTTATTATATCTTTGGATAGTGTATCTTACTCTAGTTCATAGTATTACATACCAAGTAACATTGAAAATAGTTAAAGAGGAGAGGTACAGAAAGAAAAAATGATAGAAAGTCGTTTTGAAATGGTAGAATAATATGTATTTAGAAATAAAAAATTGAAAACTAGAATAACATGTATTCGGAAACGAAGGGGATACATATTCCTGTTAAAGGATACAGTAGTACTATCACTACTTAACCACTTTGCTTTTGCATTAAAATAGAGATACCGAGGGAAAATATTATGAGAACTGCACTTTGATTACCTCAGTGAGCTTATACTGTGGACGGCTTTCTAAGAGAACGGATTTGTATCGCGGGAGCGAGGGAGAGGGAGTAGCTTCTTTGGTCGATCGATCGGGCATGATGCATGGTTGTGAACGAAACACGAGTTTATACGTCCGCGCGGTGGCAAAACCGCGCCGCAGTTATCCACCTTAGTTAATTATAGTGGAAAAACACGTGCAAAAGCAAGCTTTAAGGTACCACTATCATTATTAATTTGATCATCAGTTCATTGGAGATGATCAGATCGATGCAACTACAGCATGTCGACATATTAATATTAACTCTTCTTATAAGAGAAGGAATTCCGGGCCTCTGACGTATGCCACGTCGATCTGTTGCACTGTGGAGGCCTCCTTCCCTCCTGCGCGGTTCACCTGTCACGGGGAAGCCACGTCGCCCTCTCTGGGTCCACGCCGTTCGCGCGGCTCAGCCCAGGCTCCTCGGTCGGACCTCTGCCCGCTGCCCGTGCGTTCCCCCGCCCCGTGTTCCGCCCGTTTACGCCGTCCGCCTCCTCGGTGTGTCCGCCTGGTCCGCGCGAATCGCCGCCGACCGCGTGGCCGCCTGCCGTCTGCTCGTCGTTAGGTTTGCGGCGGCGTCGGCGTTTGCTTCGACCCGAGGCTGACCTGCCCGATAAAGGGTCATGTTTTTGGCCTCTGGTGGCTTTGGCCGAGGCCTGCGGTTGCATTCGTTCCCCATCGTTGGCTCCGCCTCCGCCGTGTGTGGTCGCATTCGTTCCCCAGTGTTCGCTCCGCCGCCACCGTTGTCTGGGCGTTGTTCCTTTTTCGTCAGCCGCCGTCGGTTCTTGATAGGTACTGTCATGCCGTCTCTTTACCCCCCCTGCTCCGCTCGTATTTGACCTATCCTCGGTTCTTCGTTTGTCCCTGCGTGTGCTCCCGTTTCTGCTATTTATTAACCTTCTTCTTTGTGCCGTTTCCATGGTGTCGCAGGCTTTCCCCTCGCTTGGCTTGGAAAATGTATACGGCTGCTCCGGTTGCCTGTTGCGGTGGATGTCGCCTGTTCGCCGCCCGTCCTCGCCGCGGCCCCGCCGTCCTCGTCGGCTTGCTTTCGCGACTCTGTATCGCAGGTATCGGTGTAGGGTATGCTTTTGGGTTTTGTCCGTTTATTGTTGCATGCCTGTTTCTTTTTTTGTTGTTTATTTACCTTCTTCTCTATGCTTTTTTCATGTTGCGCTTTGTTTGCTCGTGGCTGGGAAAATGCCGATTCGATGGTCGATCGATGGTTGCGTCGGTGTCGTCAGTTCGTCGTTGCTCGGCGCGGCCACCTCGTCCTCATCGTTTTGCTGCCGCGATCCCTTGTCGCAGGTATCGATTCTGGTTTTGCTTTTGGGCTTTCTCGCCGTGCATTTCCTCGACCTTCTGTTCTGCCTGATTTATTTTTAGTTAGTCTTTTCTTTCCTATTGCCTATTTATCCCCTTCTGCTTACTGATTTCCTTAGCGTGCTTCTGTGCAGCTCTCCGTTCCTTCGTTAGACCGCGCCATTCGTGGATTAAGCCTGTTCTATATACTTATTTTCATGCTGCACAAGTTGTGCTGTTGTTTTCTTTGTGACCCTTGGTGATGCTGTGTTTCATGGTTTATATAGTAATTATAGAAATATGGTTGCTACTACATATATGCTCCTTAACAATACCTTTTTCTTCACGAAAACACTTTTGTTCTGGCTTGTTCTATATACTTATTTTCATGCTACGTAGGTTGTACTGCTGTTTTCTTCCTTTACCTTCGTGATATTGTATTCCATGCTTTATGTAATGATTGTATAGATATGGTTGCTGCTACATATATGCTCCTTAGCGATTTTTCTTTCTTTACGAAATTGCCTATAACACTGTGGTATGTTATGCAGTTGTTATTCAATCAGTGTAATCTCCCAAATATTTTAGTATCGCTGTTGCCATTTACTCTTGTGCAGAGATAGACTGTTTTTACCATGTGAATATAGGACAGGAGCCTCTTCAGCTCGGTTGCAAATACAATTGACGATACATTTAGCATTACATTCTTATACACATTTGTATATTCTTATACAGCTTTTATTATGCTCCTACTCGATTATTCTTCCTTGCGCTGATTCGCTGTATCATTAAATTGCACTCCTGTTTTCTTCATGCGCCTTGGTGATATCATACTTTATGCTTTACATGATGGTCATGCAAATATAATTGCTACCGTGCGTGTGCTCCTTCGCGATTTCTCTTCCTTAAAAAAATCGGTTATAACAATATGGTATGCTATACAAACCTTATTCGACGGGTATAACACTATTAACTATTTTAGTATTGCTACTTCCGTTTCCTCTTTTACAGAGATCGGTTGTTTTTCCTATATTAATATAAGATAGGTGCCTCCTTTGCTCGGCTACAAATACATTTTATATTATACAAGCCTTTTATACTGCCTTGTTCTGTGTACTTATTTTCGTACTGCATGCATTTGACGTTATACAAGCCGTTTAAACTACCTTGTTCTATGTGCTTATTTCCGTACAGCATAAATCGCGCTGATGTTTTCCCCATTGCCTTTGATAATGTTGTGTTCCATGCTTTATATGATGGTTATACAAATATGATTATCACCGAGTATATATTCCTTAACGTTTTCTGTTTCTTCGCCGATTTGCCTATAACACTGTGGTATACTGTACATGTTCAATCAATGTAGCGTTCGTACATATTTTACCATTGCTATTACAGTTTTCCCTCCTACAGAGATAGGTTGTCTTCCCCGTATGGATATAAGACAGGAGACTCTTCAGTTCGGTTGCAGATAGTATTATCGATTCGTTTCCCGTTACATTGTTATACGTATTTCTTGTGACCCCCCTTATTTTTACAGACAGACGCTATATTTTTGAGATTGGTATAAAACGTGGGCCTTTTCAATTCAGCTATACAAACAATCTGTAAATACTAAACCGTTATATAATTGCATGTTTAATTTTGTGTGCTTTTGTATGGTCCATTTAATCTGCTGCGCTTATTTCAGTCCTATTTGCTCCTCTTGCTTTTCCTTTGAGATGTCTATGGATACTGTGCGTTATTACTTATATGACAATCCTATTTTTGCTTGGTGTTTACCGTTGATGCAGATTTTAGTACCTTGGCCCTACGTATTTTTAGGCTATCTTGCTTTGTTTACCTCTTCTGCTTTATATATATCAAACATAGGGCTTTATCTAGCGTTAGTATCATTCTGTATAGATTGTTGCTCCATTTTTTCGCCTTGTTTTTCTTTTCGTTCTACTTTATTCCCTCTGTCTTTTCTACTTTATACATAGTGAAGGTATGGTCCTCATGATTGCTAGACCTCTATGCCTTTTCGGTTGCCATATCTAGGGCTAAGTTATTATGCTCCTTTAGTAACCCTCTCGTGCAATGTTCAGTCTGAATAATACATGCTTATTATAGATGATTGTATGCAATGTTCAGTCTGAATAATACATGCTTATAGGCGACAATGAACTCATCCCTCCACAAATAACACGTCTTTACAGAAAGCAATATAATCTCAACGTATCTGTGACACGCTGAGCATTACAAAGGACACAAATATCATACCAAGTTGATTCTATGTCGGCTCTACTGCCTGTTTCCACATCAGCCTCCGTCGATGAACAAATCCAGCAGAAAACCAGTGGTGTCGCTACTGATCCCCCCATTGTTCTTATGACTGACCAGGTCATTCCTCAACGTTTATTTCAATTGTCATACCTGCTTAAAATGCTACTTTTTGGCGCCCTGGGGTCCCGTATTTATGCAATAGCTTAATTTTTAATTGTTGTTTCCGCCTTTCTCACGTATCTGTTTCTCATACAGCCCCAAAGCTCTACCTCTGTCCATATCGGTTATGAAGAGTTTGTCACAACCGAAGTATGTGTTCTGTTCTTTTTGTGTAACATGATTACCTTTTTATTGCTATGGCACATATTCTCATCAAGACGGGCATGATCTTTGTAACAGAAAACCGACACTAGATCTACGATGACAGACCGCTCCACCCCCCTGAACTACAGGTCAGCCATCTAGATCACCAGGCATCTACAGTTTTTTATTAACGCTTATTACAGCACATATTGCCTAACAATCCTATGTTACTCATGAAGCACAATTCTCACTGCAATTGGATCCTGCTTTGAAAAAACCTTTGTCGTTTGCTACTGAACCACCAACTGCTCTCGCAAATGTCCACAAGTGATTTCTCTTTGCGTCTTTATACATTTATTATTGACATAATCCAACATCTTATAATTCTGACAAATTATTCTAATCCATGTGTGTAGCACCGAGATGGCTCATAAGAAACCTACGTCTAAGAGGAAATTATTTGAGAGCGACGTAGAAGAACATACATGAAAAGCCTCCTTCAAGGTACATGAGATACGATATGTAGTTCCTTTTGCAATATCTCAGATAGATGCCACCAGGACGTAGTGGAGCTACCTGAATTTTCCTGCACGATATATTTCAACGCCGTTTTATCTTCCTTTCCAGTGCATTCCAACAGTATATCAAAGTGTTTGCAGCTGTGATCCAATATATTCAAGGCTATAAAATTTGTCTTCTCCCTTACCGTTATCTTATGCAGCTGCCACTCTTGCATAACCAGACCAACTTTTTCTGTATTATCTTAACTTGTTAGTGACCAGCATGTAATGTATTACCTTACCTTATTGCTGACGTTCTTACAGAATCAGGCCACCTTTTACCAGTCGTTGTATTATGTCCTGTGGAAAATAATCATAGCCTGTTTATCCCTTAGATCTAGCTTTGTGCATCCATTATGTACATCTACATCTTACAGCAGGGCCTAGCTTGGAGCGTCAAACCTTTAATTTATGTATTATGTATATTAACTGCTATTGGCGCTGGAGTCATGCTCCTTATCGTTCTTCTCTTTTGCTTAGTTCTGTATTCAATTTAGCTGCAATTGTTTTACCATCTATCAATATTATACATTCCCTATTTAACATTGCTATCGTATCAACTTCATTGCTTATTTGATACATGATCTCTACAAAACCAACGAAATTATCATCGGCGCGGCATAGCGCGCATATCAATCTAGTTTAGGCATATTTGCCAAGGAACTTCCTAAAGCAACTTCCACACGACGTCGGCGCGTCGCGTCAAACCGGTCACACTGTTTATCTACGAGTAAATTAAATTGTATCAGAGGTCTGCAGCAGGCTGCGCCGATTAGAACCATGCATTTATTGCTCGCGTGCCACGCCTTTTGCGGTAAAGAGAGGTTATTTTGTAAATAAATTTATGAGAAAGTTAATTTTGCAACAAAAAAAAGCTTCAGGGCTATATATATAGAGAGAGGATGGCTAGAATACTATCGATAGCAAAGTGAACTTGTACTACCCACGTTCTAAACTATCCGATCGCACAACGTATGGTCCAGATGAATCAAGGTGGAAGGCCACTTAAACCATTTTACACAAAACACCCACATTGATTCCTCTTTCGCGAATACATCCTTTCACCTTGATTCATCTGGACCATACGTTGTGCGATCGGACGGCTTAGAACGTGGATAGTACAAGTTCACTTTGCTATCAATAGTATTCTAGCCTTCCTCTCTCTCTCTCTCTCTCTATATATATATATATATATATATAGAGGATGGCTAGTGTACTATTGATAGCACAGATCCTCCGTGCTATAGGGTTGTGTTTGCAAAATTTAAAGATGAAACTGTTGATCCAAACCGTGCATTCTATTCATCTCATTGAAATCTCACTACCCACCAAATTTTATATATTTTGAACATTTTCTCCTATTTATTTTGTATTTTTAAAAATTAGCTTCATTGGACGCCCCACAACTAATTAGATCGTGGGTTTTTAAAAATACAAAATAAATAGGAGAAAAAGTTCAAAATATATAAAATTTGGTGGGTAGTGAGATTTCAATGAGATGAACAGAATGCACGGTTTGGATTAACATTTTCGTCTTTGAATTTTGCAAAGACAACCCTATAGCACGGATGATCTATACTATCGATAGTACACTAGCTATCCTCTCTCTATATATATATATGACCAACGATAGTGATAAGGTAGATCTATCACAATCAGTTTTAACCCGACAGTAATAATCACTTATCAATGTCGGTTCTTTGTCGGAACTAACTGTGATAATCAGCTTATCTCAATCGGTTCTAAGATGAGTAGAATATCACAATTGGTTCTTTGTTGGAACCAATTGAAATGATGATAGTATCACAATCGGTACAAATAAAGAATTGATTGGGATGAGGAGAGTTTTACAGTCGGTTCTTTGTTGGAACCGATTGTGATATTGTCGTCATCCCAATCGGTTCTTTATTTGTACCGATTGTGATACGCTACCCATCCCAATCGGTTCCAACAAAGAACCGATTGTGATGATGTTACTGTCATCGTCCGAAAACAGCCGCGCATTCACAATATGACATATAACATTCACAATATGACATTCATCACAATCCACAATATCACATAACATACATCACAATATGTAACACATCACATTCACATTAATATTGTTTACAATCTGTAACAGATCACATTCACATAAACATCCAAGCATAGCATTACACATCACATTCACATTAATTTTGTTTACATTATATGGACTAGTAAATGCCTGTCGGCTCTCTATATCTACCATCCTCCGTTATAACTTCTGTCCAGTACCACTGGCATATATGGTCTCGTAATCTCTTGAGATCAATGTTGCTTAGGCTCTTCCGGAGGATATCAACGTCCTGCAAAATAGAAAGTAGTGCACTAATATATTTAAGTCTTAAAATTTGATTGTAAAAGACTGATAGTATTATACATGTAAACAAATAGGTGTCAGGAAAAAATCCTATGATAGATACTTGTACCTTGAAGCACTTCCACTCCAGTTTGGTGCCTTATTTATCAATGTGTCGGCCACCTTCAGCAACGTAAGATAAGAAAGCCCTACATATATTGGAGAGTTGCCATTGAGGTAAAAAATATCTAACGTAGTTCAATATGTAAAGTGTTAGGTTAGAGGAATGTACTTACTTCTGCAAAACAGGCTGGATCGCGTAGTCCATCGGTCTATTTTTGAGTGAGTTAAACGTGTAAACTTTGTTTTGACTTGAAACAACCACAAGTAGAACACAATAGTTTCTTATTAAACAGTACACAGTGCAAAAAAATAAGTTCATATACGATTTAAGTGTGTACATGTAATTGAATTGTATAGTAGTACATACTCCTGGTGGTATGGGAAGAGAATGAAGTCTTTTTTCGCCTCAGCATGCAATGCCTGCTTGATGTATCCTGCAAGGAACTTCGATTGCAACCTAGCCATGGTCACAGACACCATCTTGGGGTCGACAAACCCGACAAGGTCCCGACCCGTCACGGCTCGCTACCTCATGATCCTGCGATTCATGTCAATTGTTAAAAAATATAATACAATATCAGTAAACAGTTGTAGGAATGAGTATGGTGCGATACTCACAACGTCTAGGATCGTATGGTAGAAATATCGACGGCTTTCAAGCTGTACATAAAGTACAGATCCTCCAAAACAACTGGGAATGTCTCATCCTCTTGGCGGTGGAATTGTCCCCCTCGATACTTCACATTGAAATCGTGGTGAGGCTCGGTCTCATGTGACTTATCGATGTACCATCCATGTAGCAAGCAAGTGAACAAGCCTAAAGCATTCAATTCATTGCTTGCGATAAAAGGCTTTTCATGTATGAACCGCTTGTGATCATCAGGGTGCTCTGAGCCCTCTAACAACTTTGCCTTCTTCACGGAGGGACTCTCTGAACTCTGCTATGGATCTTTCATCAGCGTGGTAGAAATCCTTTTGCGCACCAACTGTGCACCAGCAGTTGTAGCAGCAGGCGTAGGTGCAGGTGGTGCAGCAGCAGGCGTAGGTGCAGGTCATGCAACAGGGGTAGGAGCAGGTGCTATAGCAGGCGTAGCAGCAGGAGCATGTGCAAAGAAAGAGCAGTGAGCAAGCAGAAGAGCAGCAGAAGAAGAAGAATAGTAGGTGCAGCAAAGCAATAGCAAAGTGCAAAGAATGGCGAGCGGTGAGCAAAGTGCAAAGAATGTGAGTGTGAGCAAGAATAAGAGGAGGTGTAGCAGCAGTAGAAGGAGCAGGTGCAGCAGCAGGAGTATCAATAACCTGTAAAGCACATGCATATGTAATGTGATGTGTTGCTGTATTGAAATGATGGACAAGATGCAGGGTTTTATACCTTTTGCACTACGACACCCGTCGTGGGCCACTTGATGAACGACATCCGTGCTTGCCCGAGAGTGGTGATATCTTCGTTCAGGGGGAACTCCAGGGCATCAGACAGGAAAACACCATGGACATAGTCCACCTGCACCCTCATGTAGCCCTTCCCCAAAGGTATACCATGCACCGTGTCATCCTCCTTGCTTGGAAATGCAACCATGCGTCTAGCCTCAATGTGTAATCCGTCTTTGATCAAGACTAGCTGGCACTTGGCAGGATCCTACAAGAAGTGAGCATCTTCATCATAATCTTTGTTAAGCTTACTCATGTACCTTTTAGTCCGAAACAGTTATTACCTTGAGGTGTGGAATGGGCAGATCATTTCTGGAAGCGCAGCTGCTAGGGCGTAGCACTGGCGAGGGTTCAGGACTCTGACTCTGGGAGAACATTGCCATCATCTCAGCCTTTAGGCGCTCCTCACGTGCCAGCACCTCCACCATCACCTCCTGCCTCACCTCCTCATTCACCTCCTCCTTCACCTCGGCCCTCAGGCGCGCCACACGTTCTTCCCATGATCTTGACCTGGCACTGGAAGCGCTCTCCTCTACAAAGAAGGACCTCTTCGTATGGCCCGCACCTGCGGCAAGCACCCGACCCTTATGATCGGGCTTCCCGATTACCGAAGACAGGATGTCCCTTGACCCTTGGCTTTGAAATATAAATTATTGCTAAAATACAATGGGAAGGGTCAGCTGCAATGTACTATGTTAGATGTCTTACGATGGTGGTGACGATATGTGCGGTCGCGGGGTTTGGAACGACAATCTGACCGTCAGAGGTTTTCTTTGTCCTCGCTAATACCCAGTAACATGCCCGCTCCTCACATATGTGGGAGTAAGGCATCATTGTCCCAAAGGTCGCATACTCCTCGGCTAGCGCCCACTCTGCATTCTTCCCTACATACTCGCTGGAACCGAGGTGGTGCGCATGTGTGTTACGCCTCTGTATAGCGATATTCTTCTCTCTCAGCTCCTCCACCTTGGGCGTATTCCTCATCTTTGTGAACTCCTCCCAAACCTCGGGAGTAACAAATGTGTAACACCCTGGCATCTAGTATGCCTGAATGCTACCAAACAAAGACTAAACATCACCTAAATACCATAAATAAAGACAAATTACAGCAAAGGCACAAATGCTAAAAACCAAAATTTTGGCAGCATCTCCTTTGCTTTAACATGAATTGAAACAATAGCAATATCATGGCAAGATATATCATAACATAAGACATCTAAAGCAGCAATATATAATGGATAAAGCATCAACATAAACCAATAAAACCAAATCCAACCACTCCATAGTCTATAGCTAAACAAATGAGGATCATAAGCACTCTAAAATTATTCCATACACCAATTTCATGGCACTTACATGGCTCAAATTGGTAAATGTGACTGGAACTACGTGAAGATGTGTAACTATTGCCCCTTTCCCACAAGCCGATGTCATGGTACCTAAAAACAACATAAAACACAGGCGTGAGTTCATCACTCAGCAAGTATATTGCAGTGGACCATAAAGAACAATTCAATGTTATCATCACTACATATCATGAACAACACCATGAACAAGTCATAATTTTATATACCATATCATTCTCATGTCTCATCATCATTGTACTCATTTCATCATCATCATGTATGCAATGCAAATGCTCATATCTCCACGAAGCACATACCGGTATTGCCGAGTGCACACCCATCGGCGTGCACCCCCTTCCCCTTCCATCCCGTAGATGGAGGGAGCCTACTCTTACTGACTCGCTCCCATACACACCCGTGGATGGGACTACGAGGTAGGTCTTTCGTGTTCACTACGTGTGAACACAGAGGCCCGCATCAGCATGGGACGCCTCTTCCATTATGAATGCACATATGACGTAAACATGTAAATATTGGCTTAAACATTAAATACCACACAATAATAATCAATATGAAATCATGTTCATCATGTCATAGGCAAACATCAATCTTAGCATCATATCATAAAGCAAGTTGCATCTAATCAAGTCTAGCAACAATCTAAACGATACCCATTCCAATACACTTGCCTTAACCTCGGGCGACGGATTGGCGAGAGGATGAGGGCACTCCCGGGGTCACACCACTTGCACATACATACCACACACTCAAAACGCGCCCCAAAATATTACGCAAAAGCTCGTCTACCCCGACTTCACAAACTACCCCCAACATCGAAAAACAGAGAATCTGTCCCGCTCGGAAAACAGACTTCAAACTATCATAACTTTAGATCTAGGACTCCGAATCGATTAAACGAGTACATCCTCGCGTAGCTTAGGAAATTTCCTAACTTTTTCTAAGTATATGGAAAAGCTGATTCGGAATCTAAAGTTGTCTAATCTACAAAACTCTACGTTTTTTCCCAGCTACGTCACAGATTTGAACACGCTCGGTAAATCGAGCATAACTTTCAAACAGCTGGGCGGAATTGGATGTTCTTTATGTCCACTGAAAGGTATTGAAGTTACCTACAACTTTCTCAACAGGCAGCCGACCAAATTCCGAATCTAAGGTCGCAAAAACTCAAACCCTAGGTCGACTGCACAATCTGCCCGAAGCAGAGAACGTGGCAAACTCTAGTTTTCATCTAATCTACCCAATCACAGCACTATTACATGATCTAAAAGCATCAAATTACCCTCTATAACAGCCCCTAGACCAACCCCATGGATTCCCCTAAACATACCTTAGCCCCACGAACGAAGATCCGACGAATCTCCTCCCGGTTCGCGCGATCTCCTTTCTCGCTCCAAATCCACCGAATCTCCTCGTCGCGGAGCGTTCCAATGGACGGATCAGCGGGGTGGTGAGGTGGAGAACTCCCCTAGTGGCAGCAAGGATGGTGGAGAGGAGAGGAGGGGGTGGTGGCGCACAAGGGGGAGAGGAGGCTAGGGGAGGCGCATGGGGGGAAGGGAAGGGTGGCGGCTAGGGTTAGGAGGGGTGGGACTGGCGCATGGGGGCAGGGCAGCAGCCTTGCTGCCCCCCAAAACCCCTCCACATGGGCCCGTACTTCCCCCACCTCCGGCCCAATTCATCCCCCTAAGGCCCAACTAGCTCCCGCTAGTCCCAAACTCCCGAAAACGGCCCGAAAACGCGATTAAACCTCAAACCGTAAGGTTTTAGTCTCTAATTTCATATTTTATAATGTCACATCATTCCGTAGTGTCACAAAATGGATACCTTTGGAAGGGAGTACGGCTTTTCAACACGTACTCGGCATGCATGCTAACCCTGAAATGCCTCAAAGCCATACCCATTCTCTTCAAGGCGTACCGTCTCGCATTGATTTCATCTTCCTTTGGTATAATCCATTTCCCCTTAACTTCGTCTCACAGTCGGTTCTTCTGCTCAGCGCTGACTTCCTTCCTCCAGTCCTTAACTATGATCGGCACTCTCTCCCTCACCAATTGGCCAAAAAAGGAGGAGTATTGCCCCTTAAACTTGCTAGGACCCGTGCAAACCCCCGGGGCATTGAAGTGGAGCGCTTGCGGCGTTCTCCCTGTGGCCCCTTTATTTGGTCCTCTGCCCTTTCTGACCTTCCTCGATGGGGTAGCAGGACCTTGTTCTCTCTCTGGAGTTGAGCCAGTGCTCTCTCTTTGAGACATTTCGAATATATATATATATGTGTGTGTTTGTGTGTGTGTGTGTCAAACCTAAAATTCATGAGAGAAAACAATTCATATATCTGACATGATTATATTTCACATAAGCGAAATTATATTGTAGAAAATTAACAAATTAAGGGATAATTGATACCATATAATTATACTAGCTACCAGATTAATGTGTGATCTTAAAGAAACATCTATCTGTTGACCAACTAAGTACATACCAACGATGACTCCTAATCTCTAATTAGGTTAGGCCCTAATCCCATTCGAGGATATGTGGTTCGGGTGAGTTCCTAAGCTGTTGTACAACTCCAAAGAAAATTTCGACAGCATCTCCCCGCTGTTCTCCAAATACACATCTCGACAATAGGTCAAGAGGGTGTGTATTCGAAGAACACCAGGGAGGATGCTGTCAAAACTTTCTCTAGAGTTGGACAACAGCTTAAGACCTTGCCCGAACCACATATCCTCGAACTGTCCAAAAACGTGGACAATTCGAGACTGTTTGCTTATAAATATGTCATTTTAACATATTTATAAACAAGCACGCTCGAACGGGAGATGCATAGGGTACGCAACTAAACTCGATAATAAAGTGCGATAATATAGTAGATTACCCGAGCGTACTTGAATGAGTCAGGATTTTAGTTGTGTGGTTGATGGCAACAATAGAGTAGTGCACTAATTAGAATACAATTGTGAACATTTAATATGCAAGTCTGACAGCATTTGGGTACTTAATTGAGCTCTCAGATTGTACAAGTTTCAAATTGCAATGAGAATATAATCTGCACATATTCAAACCATCATCATAATGAACAAAACAACAGCAGGTGTAAACTCAGATTTTATTTGTAATGGATTGCTCTCAGATTGCTATAGAAGGGTTGCTAAATTAATTATCCGTCCAACTTCTAGATGTGTCGAAGATTATGAAATCGATGGTAAACTTATAATCGGGTACCTTCGGGGTTCGCAGGATCAACAGACATAGGTGAGGCAAAGAATTAGACACGTTCTGGCCTCTAAGAAGAGTAATACCCTACTCCTGTTGTTTAACACTATTGGATCGCTCAAAGGGAGTACAAATCTGGGGGGTGTAATCTTTGATTATGTCGGGACCCCGAATTTGCAAATCCGGACCCTCTGTGTATTCAGCACTAGTCCAGGAACGCGCTAGTGCACACAGTCTTAACATCGGTATATATATCACAATCATACCAAACGATACTATCAAGTACTTTATTTAAATAACCAAAGGGTTACTTGACCTTATGGCCAAGGTACAAATATATGCCTCGCAAGGCGAAACTTATTAAAAGAGAAATAACAAAGAAATGAAAATCAAATAAACTGCGTGGCGCCATCCAAAGATACCACAGTGCAATCGATCGGGCTCGCATCCCTAAGTAGTCGGGTCCTCTTGGAGTTCCTCCTCCAAAGCTGGCGTAATCTCCTCTTCAACTGGTATTGTGTTGAGGCAAGGGTGAGTACTTGGTACTCAGCAAGTCATGCACAGAATGCAAGCTAATATACTATATGCATGGCTTGGTACAAAGGAATAGCTCAGGGTATATTTGCAAAGAAATGACTTTTGACAAGTAATAAAAGTAGATTCAAAGCAAGAGAAATAAGTAAAGCGTAAATAACTTTTCAAGAAGTTTTACTAAACATTTTCCCCATCCTAAACCATATTTTCATCATCTTCATTGTTAAACCAACCCAACTTTTCAAATCCAAGTTATTTTCGTAAAGTCTACCCTTGACTGTAATTCCCGAGCATTGTCCAAGACTGTGGACTCGGCTATTCAAATAGATTCTACACTCTGCAGAGGTTATGCACTTTACCCACAAGATACAATCCACTCACCACGTCGGTACCGTGAATCGCCATACAAGAGTATGCGAATGAGCGATCATAACAAAGCCTTCGGAAGCCTCAAACAACACAGGTGGTCCTCTCAGGTTCGTGCTCTACACCATCCCTTCCCTTAGCCAAGGCGAAGTATGGGACCAACACACCGTTAGATGGGTATCTCGGCCACGCCACGATACGCCCCCCGCATAATCACACAAACGGTGTAATCGACACCCTGAGGCTCCACAAGTGAGTCCTTAGCGACTTAGTCAACTAGGGCCGTCCCATTCCAGCCATGTGGTTGCAAGTATGACCAGTTCAAAGGCTTGCAAGGTTAAGTCCTTAGAGTGACCAGGGCAAGACTACCCGAAAAACCAAATCATCACTCCCAATGCCACAACTGGCCCACTGATTACTCTTGCCACATGCCCTGGCCGAAAATCGTTTATCAAACCCCGGTTGATTACCATGCACCACGTGCCATCAACATCACATGATACTTTTCCAAAACAGGTTCAATATATCATTAAGTCCATATTAGCATTTGATTGTCCAAAATCATGTCATGAGCACGTAGTGTGTCTAAGCAGCATACTACAACGGTCTAAACCCATGTTGGTAATTTAATAATGTCCAACTAGTAAACCACAACTAGGGTGACAAAGGGTCATGGCACATACTTAGATAATCAAGGTGTCATATAGCAAATTGGTATTTATCTAACCCCCATGTTTAAACAAAGTATCTTTCTAATTGAACTAGCATGCAATAGTTTAAATCAAAATAGATTTCGAAATGGGATCAACATGGTCAAAGCACAACTTGCCTTCAAAAAGTACTTGTTCTTGGTCTTGAGTTGGATCCTGAGTCAACACTTCTCCTTCGAATCCTTCCCAAGACTTCAACGTCTACTCGTAAAGCGTGCAAATAGCAAATACACAAATAAACACTAGGCAAAAAGATCCCAAAACTCCAAATAAAATCCATGAACAGAGAGAACATAATTTTCTGGATTTTTAGAAACTGGAATCGTCAAATTTGGAGTTAAAACGCAAAAGTTATGATTATTTAAAGTTTAAATAATCAATTAAATAATTTTACAGAGAAAAACTTTAGTCCAAAAATTAAATAAAATTTATATTTAGGTAGATCTCAATTTTATACAAATTTAGAAATTTGAATCACTCAAATCGGAGTTGAAACGCAAAAGTTATAAGCGTTTGAAGTTTGAATCTAAATTTGAATCAATATTTCGAATTAATAAATCATTTTCTTTTTCGGAAATTAATTATTGCGTCAGCATGGACACGTGGCAGCCTCTGATTGGCCTGCTGACGTCAGCCGGTCCATGGACTTGGTCCACGCTCGGCTCGGGTCTACCGTGGACTCGGTCCACGGCTCACGGTCGCTGACAGGTGGGGCCTACAGATGACGTCATTGCTGACGTCAGCACACTGCTGGGACAGCTGCTGACAAGCGGGCCCCCACCGTGACGTCAGCGATGACGTCATGGTGCGGTTCCGCTGTCTCATTGCCCGGCTGGGCCCGCCGGCGTCGGCGCTGTGCGGCGCGGCACGGCGGTCAAGCTTCCCGACGCGTGGCGCAATCTCGGCCGTCGATTTGAAATCCGGCGGTATGGATTGGGTCTCGGTTTCACGTGTTGGATTAACGCGCGGATTCGAGCCGCTGGATCTTGATCCAACGGTTGAAATTAACCCTAACTCAGAACGCTACCCACGCGTTACGAGCAACGTGGCCGACAGGGGCCGTTGGATCTTGATCCAACGGTCCCGATCTAATCTGGAATCTTAGGGTTGGGATAGAACGTGGCTCACCTCAACCGTCCGATCCGATCTCGACGGTCCTCCGAGCTCGCGGACGGCGATGGTTTCACGGCGCGGCTTGGCCGGAGACGGGGCGACGACCAAGGCGCGGCGCTACGAGGCTTCTCGGCGAGATGAAACCTCCTTCGGTGCGTCTCGTCACGGGGACTCGGATCTGGCTCCTTCGGCGGAAGACGACTGACGACGGCGAAAGCGGCGCAAACCGCGGCGGAGGGAAGAGACAACTCCGGCGAGCGATTGCGGCTCAGCGGCGACTTCAGGCGAGATGGCTCGAGGAACCGGTGCGGAAGGATGAGGGCAACCTCGGGACGTCTCACGCTTTAAATAGCCTCGGCGTTCGTGCCCTAGACGGAAACCTAGTTCGTTACTGGCGGGCGCGCGGCGGAGTCCGGCCGACTCGGCGAAGACGACGAAATCGTGGCCGCCCACGTGGCACGATCGACGGCCACGATCGACGGGGCGCGATCGGATCCGGCCGGATACGGCTCGAACCGCAGACGGGCGGATCTCACCGTTGGATCTTGATCCAGCGGTTGGGATTGATTAGGGTTAGGAGTGGGTTCGGTACGAGTCACGTGGCTCGGTCGGACTCGAACTCGAGTCTGACTCGGGCTCGGTCGGATGAACAAGAACCGACCGTCGGTCCTTTTCGATGAATTAATATTTAAAATAATTCTATAATTCATTTAATTCATTAAAAATAGCAAAAGACTCGAGAAAAATTCGGAAAAATTCTGGAAAATATTTTGGATCATTTTGGACTCAAATAAAATATTTCCAACAAAATTTTATTTGCAAAATTAAATTCTTTAATTATTTCAAAATGGAATAAATTCAAATAAATTCCAAATAAATCCAAATAAATTCCAGAAAATTCCAAAAATTCACCAAAGTGCCAAATCACACATGAATTTAAGAAAAGCAAAATTTTGGGGTGTTACAAACCTCCCCCCCTTAATAGAATCTCGTCCCCGAGATTCAGGGCTTACTAAAGGAATAGGTTTGGAAACTCTTTCTTCAAATCCTCTTCGCGCTCCCAAGTCGCTTCACTTTCTTCATGGTTGCTCCACTGAACTCTACAGAAACGGGTTGACTTGTTTCTAGTTTCTCGATCCATTGTGTCCAGAATCCTCACGGGATACTCCTTATAAGTCAAATCCTCTTGCAACTCAATTGATTCTAACGGTGTCTGTTCCTCAGGAACTCGGAGACACTTCTTTAACTGGGACACATGGAATACATCATGTACTCCTGCCAACGACTGTGGCAACTCCAGCTGATAAGCAACTTCGCCTCTGCGGCTCAAAATCTTAAATGGTCCAACATAACGGGTGCAAGTTTCCCTTTGGCATGGAACCTCTTAACTCCCGAGAGGCGTAACTCTGAGGTATACAAAGTCTTACGGTTCAAAACTCAAATCTCGCGACGATTGTTAGCATAACTCTTTTGTCGAGATTGGGCTATCTTCAACCTTTCCTAATCATGGCGATCTGTTCTTGACCTCTTGAAGAATATCAGGCCCAAAGACACGGCGCCACGGTCTCATTCCAATTCAATGGCGTCCCGACAGGGTCGACCATACAAAGGCCTCAAAAGGTGACATCTGTAAACTAGCCCGATAACTATTGTTGTAATCGAACTCGGCATACGGCAAACTTTTATCCCAAGAGGTAGCATAAGCCAATGCACAAGCTCTTAACATATCCTCCAGAATCTGGTTGACTCTTTCGGCCTGTCCATCCGTCTGTGGATGATAAGTCATCTTGAAGTTTAAGCGGTTCCCATGGCTTCATGCAACTTATTCGAACCTTGAGGTAAATTGGGTACCTTCGTCCGATACAATCCTCTTTGGCACTCCGTGCAAACAAACAATCTCGATCATGTATAATTCCGCTAATTTATCTCCGAGTAAGTGGTCTTCACGGGATAAAATGGGCTACTTTAGTCAAGCGATCCACTATAACCCATATGGAGTCATAACCCTTGAGTCTTCTAAGAAACCGGTAATGAAATCCATTCCGATTTCCTCCCACTTCCACTCGGGTATTTTCGGTAAGTAGCAATCCTCGCTGGTCTCGATGCATTGCCTTGACTCTCGGCATACGTCGCACAATGCAACATGCTCGGCAACTTCACGTTTCATACTCGCCACCGAATCTCTCCTTGAGATCTGATACATCTTGGCGCTTCGGGATGAATCGAGTACTTGGAGTCATGGGCTTCTTCCGAATCGCCGCTTTAACTCCTCCTTGTTAGGCACACAAATGCGATCCTTCATCCACAACGTGCCTTGCTCATCCAATTTGAAGTCCTCTGCCCTGCCTTCCTCCTTGATGGACTTAATCCTGCGGATCCTGTCATCATCCTTCTGTCCTTCTCGGATCTGGTCCTCTAAAGTAGGCTTTACTTCCAATGCGGCCAAGAATCCGCTAGGTACAACCTCAATCTTCATTTTCTGAAAATCCTCACATAACTCATCCTGACTTGTGGCTAGCAACGTACTCACGGTATGGCTTTTCCGACTCAGAGCATCGGCTACTACGTTGGCCTTCCCGGGATGGTAATGGATTCCAACATTATAGTCCTTGATCAACTCTAGCCATCTCCTTTGCCTCATATTCAGATCCGACTGGGTGAATATGTACTTAAGGCTCTTATGATCCGTATATACTTCACATCTGTTTCCAATCAGATAGTGACGCCATATCTTCAAAGCATGCACTACGGCAGCTAACTCTAGGTCATGTGTCGGATAATTTTCCTCATGCGGCCTCAATTGCTTTGATGCATAAGCTTACCTTTCCATTCTGCATCAAAGACACATCCAAGTCCTTGGCGCGATGCGTCACAATAAATATCGAAGCTTTGAGCAACATCCGGTAGAACTAACACGGTCTTGATGTCAATCGCTTCTTCAGCTCTGAAATCCTTTCTCACATTAAAGCGTCCATGCAAACTTCTTTTCCTTCTTCAAAGCAATTGCGTAAGAGGTTTCGCAATTGTCGAAAAGCCTTCAATGAAACGTCGTTAGTATCCTGCCATTCCATGGAAACTCCGAACGGGTCACCGTCTTTGGTTGTTCCCAATGTAACACAGCTTCCACTTTGCTTGGATCCACGGCGACTCCCTCTGCGGTCATTACATGTCCAAGAAACTCCACCTTGTCCTTCCAAAAATCACACTTGCTGAACTTGGCGAAAAGTTGCTTTGTTCCTCGGCTTTTCCAAAACTCGCCTTAAGTGTTCGGCATGTTCATCCTCCTGTCTTGGAGTAGATTAGGATATCGTCTATGAACACGACGACAAACTTGTCCAAATATTCCATGAACACCTTATTCATCATATTCATGAAATAAGCCGGGCGCATTAAATCGACCCAAAGGACATAATCAGAAACTCGTAATGTCCATATCTTGACGAGAATGCAGTCTTGAATATCTTACGATCGGATCTTCAATCGATGGTATCCCGATCTCGAGATCAATCTTGGAGAAAACTCCGGCTCCTCTTAATCGATCAAACAAATCATCAATCCTGGGTAGCGGATACTTATTCTTCACGGTGACTTCATTGAGTGCACGGTAGTCAATGCACATCCCGAAACTCCGTCCTTCTTCTTAACAAACAAAACTGGTGCTCCCCATGGTGACGAACTCGGTCGATAAATCCTTTATCCATTAACTCCTCTATTTGTTTCTTCATTTCTACCAACTCCTCGGTAGACATCCGATAGGGTCTCTTTGCTATCGGTCTTGTGCATACAAGCTCTATCACAAACTCTATGTCCTCGTCTGGCGGCATACTGTAGATCCTTGGGAAAACGTCTGGGTACTCATTCACTACCGGGACATCCTCTATGCTGATTGCCTTGGTATCTGTTAACCATCAACTGTCCATCTCTAACTGCGGTGGCTTGAAATTCCACTTTCTTCCCACACGGGCTCTCCACTGAGATAGTCCTTCGTCCACAATCCAATACGGCCTTGTGCTTGGATAACCAATCCATTCCCAATATAACATCTAAGGTCTGGGTCTCCAAAATTATAAGGTTTGCTAGGAACTCTATTCCATCTATTAGTATTCTCACCCCGGAACATCCTACTTCCGTTCGGAGTTCGGAACCAGGGGTTTGAACTAAAAGCATGCACTTAAGTCTTGCAATTCTCAAGTCATTTCTAGTAGCAAAGCTTTGCGAAACAAACGAATGCGAAGCTCCAGTCAAACAAAGCATTGCAGTCTTGAGTTAACAAGTAACTTACCCAGTACGACGTCCGTAGCATTCTGCAGTGCATCTGCGGTGACATGGTTGACTCGGCCTCTAACCACGGTCTGGGGTGTGGCTCCTGGTGTTGGCGTCCTAGCTGGGGTGGTTCCTAGATTGAAGCGAACTGGGGTCGCTCCTGCTGTCTTCTTTGGACAACTGTTGGCAAAGTGTCCTGGCTCGTTGCAGTTGTAGCAGCGTCTCCTTGTTCCTCGATTTGCTGGGGTAGCGTTTCTAAGCGGGGATTGGGGTGCAGTAGTTACGATTGGCAGGTCTTGGTGCGAGGATGGTGTCCTTGTTGCATTCTCGTGGTTGGAATCAAGAATTGATTTGGTGCAACTCTCAAGCGCTATGCGTTCCTCGACGTGATCCTTCTTTGTTGCATCCTGCGCTTCCTGTTCTCATCCAGTTCCTTGCGCTTGTCCTCAAGAATAAGCGCCTTATTCACCAACTCTTGGAAATCTGGAAAGGTGTGGGTGATCAACCCTACTTGCAATCCTGAGTTAAGTCCCTTCATGAAACGAGGTATGCCTGGATTTATCCGTCGCTACATCCTCAGTGCGAGCGTGCTAGCCGTGTGAACTTGTTTAGGTAGTCGGCCTTTGGCTGATTACCTTGCTTCGATGCTCTGAACTCTTCCTTCTTAAGGTCCATGATTCCTTCAGGCACGTGATCTTGTCGAATGCACCGTGAACTCTTCCCAAGTGATTTCTTGAGGGTTCTCTGCGTGGCACGAAGTTCTCCCACCATTCGTAATGTTCTTCCAAGCGATGAGAAGCGAGAGTACCTTCTCATTTCCTATGCATTGAGCTATGTGTAGCTTCCTCTCGATTGATCTTAACCAATCATCGGCCTCCAATGGATTGGCATTCCCAGAGAAAGTGGGTGGGTGAGTCCTCATGAACTCGACAGCCTTGTATTCTCAAGCGTGGTCCCCGATTAACTTGATTAGCGATGGCCTGAGCGATGGACGTGCTGCATTTGTTGCATCATAGCATGCATCAACTGAGTCTGGGCAGCAAGAAACGCTCCGAAATTCTGCATATCCAGTGGCGGTGCTGGTGCTCCATCATTGGGGTTTTCTGCTGGGCGAGATCCACTCCCATTGCTTCCAAAGTTTCCACGGGTGTTCACCATCTGTCGATTTGCTCTAGGTTTAGAGATGAGAGGGAAACAAGAATAGACAAGTAATATGGAACTTATGCGGGGCGAAAGGGGTAACTTTAAGGTCCATCTTTATTATTAATAACTTGGTATGGCTGCTTACAATGCCTAAGGGCCTTGCAACACATACTGCACACTCGGCAAACAAAGCAAATCCAAATCGAACTAACTCTGGAGTCTAACGCCTAAAGGGTGACTCTTTATTTCTATGACGCGACTCGGCGAAGGAGTCTCACTATAGAACCTATGCTCACTCATCGAGAAAACCTCCACGGCCTGGGTACGGGTGCTGTGGCATAGGCGCGAAACGATCGCCATGTCCAGCAACTATGTCCTCTGTGGTAGTCGAAGAAGCGGTGTCCTCATCGAGATCTGACTCCTCTGGATCTGGCTCGTGTAGCTCAATCGGCTCGGAGTGCAGTCCGTACAAAGTCATCTCCAACTCGTCAATCCTTCGCAGAAGATGTGCCACATACTCTTGAGCTTCCCGCCATCTGTTCTTCTCTGTCGTGATCTCCTTGCGGGCCTTCTGTAGCTCCTTGCTTGTATTATCTAGTACATCCTCCTGGCGCATTTACAAATCGTGCCAATCGTGGTAACCGTGGCATCCTCATCCTGAATCGCCTTCGGGTCAAGAAGGTTATCGCTGCGCGGATGGTAACGGAACACCGTATTTCCAATTCTCTGGCGTGATACGGGTAATGTGCCGCATTGCTCGTCGTGATACTTCTTGGATACCCATCCGCATTGTAGATCTCCTGGCGGCGGTGATGTATTGGCCGATTGCCTGGGCCCTTTTTCCTAGCAGGTACCTCAATCCTCACGTCACAAGCCTTGATCAATCCCGCTTGTCTGATCACTTCCACTTGGTATTGGGGCTTCTCAAAATCTCCGAGAGTGCAGAGCATATGCCAAAGTTCCGCAGCGTGACCAACTCCCAGATCAACGTAGTTGAACTCTTCCTCCATCTGTCACAAGAGTGCTTTACGTAAGAACTCGGAATTTTTTTTTTAAATTGTGACAAGGTAAGGGAAAATTTTAGCAAGAGACAAGAAGAGAGAGAAGGGGATAAGTCGAGATGTCATTTCTTGTCTTCACAAATTTTTAGCTTTTAGAAAATAGGTTTTATCCTCACTACGACCATTCTAGCTAGGGTTGAGCCTACAGTCAAGTATGGCTCTGATACCACCTCTGTCGGGACCCCGAATTTGCAAATCCGGACCCTCTGTGTATTCAGCACTAGTCCAGGAACGCGCTAGTGCACACAGTCTTAACATCGGTATATATATCACAATCATACCAAACGATACTATCAAGTACTTTATTTAAATAACCAAAGGGTTACTTGACCTTATGGCCAAGGTACAAATATATGCCTCGCAAGGCGAAACTTATTAAAAGAGAAATAACAGCAGCGGAAAATCAAATAAACTTCGTGGCGCCATCCAGTATACCACAGGCAACTGACTGGGCTCGCATCCCTAAGTAGTCGGGTCCTCTTGGAGTTCCTCCTCCAAAGCTGGCGTAATCTCCTCTTCAACTGGTATTGTGTTGAGGCAAGGGTGAGTACTTGGTACTCAGCAAGTCATGCACAGAATGCAAGCTAATATACTATATGCATGGCTTGGTACAAAGGAATAGCTCAGGGTATATTTGCAGTAAACAGCTTTTGACAAGTAATAAAAGTAGATTCGAAAGCAGTAGAAATAAGTAAAGCGTAAATAACTTTTCAAGAAGTTTTACTAAACATTTTTCCCCATCCTAAACCATATTTTCATCATCTTCATTGTTAAACCAACCCAACTTTTCAAATCCAAGTTATTTTCAGAAAGTCTACCCCTTGACTGTAATTCCCGAGCATTGTCCAAAGACAGTGGACTCGGCTATTCAAATAGATTCTACACTCTGCAGAGGTTATGCACTTTACCCACAAGATACAATCCACTCACCACGTCAGCCGTGAATCGCCATACAAGAGTATGCGAATGAGCGATCATAACAAAGCCTTTCGGAAGCCTCAAACAACACAGGTGGTCCTCTCCGGTTCGTGCTCTACACCATCCCTTCCCTTAGCCAAGGCGAAGTATGGGACCAACACACCGTTAGATGGGTATCTGGCCACAGCCACGATACGCTCCCCCGTACAATCACACAAACGGTGTAACTGACACCCTGAGGCTCCACAAGTGAGTCCTTAGCGACTTAGTCAACTAGGGCCGTCCCATTCGACCATGTGGTTGCAAGTATGACCCAGTTCAAAGGCTTGCAAGGTTAAGTCCTTAGAGTGACCAGGGCAAGACTACCCAAAAAACCAAATCATCACTCCCAACGCCACATCTGGCCCACCTGATTACTCTTGCCACATGCCCTAGTCGAAATCGTTTATCAAACCCCGCTTGATTACCATGCACCACGTGCCATCAACATCACATGATACTTTTCCAAAACAGGTTCAATATATCATTAAGTCCATATTAGCATTTGATTGTCCAAAATCATGTCATGAGCACGAAAGTGTCTAAGCAAAGATACTACAACGGTCTAAACCCATGTTGGTAATTTAATAATGTCCAACTAGTAAACCACAACTAGGGTGACAAAGGGTCATGGCACATACTTAGATAATCAAGGTGTCATATAGCAAATTGGTATTTATCTAACCCCATGTTTAAACAAAGTATCTTTCTAATTGAACTAGCATGCAATAGTTTAAATCAAAATAGATTTCAAATGGGATCAACATGGTCAAAGCACAACTTGCCTTCAAAAAGTACTTGTTCTTGGTCTTGAGTTGGATCTGAGTCAACACTTCTCCTTCGAATCCTTAGGCACTTCAACGTCTACTCGTAAAGCGTGCAAATAGCAAATACACAAATAAACACTAGGCAAAAGATCCCAAAACTCCAAATAAAATCCATGAACAGAGAGAACATAATTTTCTGGATTTTTAGAAACTGGAATAAATCAAATTTGGAGTTAAAACGCATAAAAGTTATGATTATTTAAAGTTTAAATAATCAATTAAATAATTTTACAGAGAAAAACTTTAGTCCAAAAATTAAATAAAATTTATATTTAGGTAGATCTCAATTTTATACAAATTTAGAAATTTGAATCACTCAAATCGGAGTTGAAACGCAAAAGTTATAAGCGTTTGAAGTTTGAATCTAAATTTGAATCAATATTTCGAATTAATAAATCATTTTCTTTTCGGAAATTAATTATTGCGTCGGCATGGACACGTGGCAGCCTCTCGATTGGCTCTTGACGTCAGCCGGTCCATGGACTTGGTCCACGCTCGGCTCGGGTCTACCGTGGACTCGGTCCACGGCTCACGGTCGCTGACAGGTGGGGCCTACAGATGACGTCATTGCCGACGCCAAGACATCGGCCGGGATGGCCGACAAGCGGTTTCACCGTGACGCGTCGGCGATGACGTCATGGTGCTGATTCTGCTGTCCCGGCCGACGCGGGCCCGTGTCGGCGTCTCACGCGGTGGCCGATCGCGCGGCGGTCAAGCTTCCCGACGCGTGGCGCAATCTCGGCCGTCGATTTGAAATCCGACGGTATGGATTGGGTCTCGGTTTCACGTGTTGGATTAACGCGGCGGATCTGAGCCGTTGGATCTTGATCCAACGGTTGAAATTAACCCTAACCCGTAACGTTACCCACGTTACGAGCAACGTGGCCGATTGTGGGCCGTTGGATCTTGATCCAACGGTCCCGATCTAATCTGGAATCTTAGGGTTGGGATAGAACGTGGGCTCACCTCAACCGTCCGATCTGGATCTGACGGTCCTCCGAGCTCGCGGACGGCGATGGTTTCACGGCGGCGCTGGCTTGACCGGAGACGGACGACGACCAAGGGCGCGGGCGCTACGGGCTTCTCGGCGAGATGAAACCTCCCGCCGGGTGCGTCGTCACGGGGACTCGGATCTGGGCTCCTTCTCGGCGGAAGACGACGGACGACGGCGGAAACGGCGCAAACCGCGGCGGAGGGAAGAGACAACTCCGGCGGCGATTGCGGCTCAACGCGCGACTTCGGCGAGATGGCTCGGGAACCGGTGCGCAAGGATGAGGGCAACCTCGGGACGTCTCACGCTTTAAATAGCCTCGGCGTTCGTGCCCTAGACGGAAACCTAGTTCGTTACTGGCGGGGCGCGGCGTGAGTCCGGCTTCGGACTCGGCGAAGACGACGAAATCGTGGCGCCCACGTGGCACGATCGACGGCCACGATCGCCGGGGCGCGATCGGATCCGGCCGGATACGGCTCGAACCAGACGGGCGGATCTCACCGTTGGATCTTGATCCAACGGTTGGGATTGATTAGGTTAGGAGTGGTTCGGTCGAGTCACGTGGCTCGGTCGGACTCGAACTTCGAGTCCGACTCGGGCTCGATCGGATGAGCGAATCGACCGGTCGGTCCTTTTCCAGCGAATTAATATTTAAAATAATTCCCAGTAATTCATTTAATTCATTAAAAATAGCAAAAGACTCAGAAAAATTCCAGAAAAATTCTGGAAAATATTTTGGATCATTTTGGACTCAAATAAAATATTTCCAACAAAATTTTATTTGCAAAATTAAATTCTTTAATTATTTCAAAATGGAATAAATTCAAATAAATTCCAAATAAATCCAAATAAATTCCAGAAAATTCCAAAAATTCACCAAAGTGCCAAATCACACATGAATTTAAGAAAAGCAAAATTTTGGGGTGTTACAGATTACAAGATGGGAAAACTATTGTCAGATCTAATCTGGCAACTAGTACCTAATAGATGCTCTCCTCGGGCTTCTCTGTGTGTATGCTCCAATGGCTTCTTCTCTCCCAATTCGGTCCCCTTTCTCCGTGCATCTCTTCTGTATTTATAGTTGGGTATACCATCTTCTTCGAGATATCGTCGGATGAGGACTCCATATCGTTCCCGATCAGGGATGTTCCCTCCGAGATCCTCGTAGGTAATTGACTTTCCTTATCTGCTCGTTGTACTCGATCTGGTCTCCTCGTTACAGGAGCAGGATTGAGTCCTTCCAAATGTGGGGGTACCCTTCCCATTAGCCTGTTCTCCCGTAGAGATAGGGCTCTTGGTGTACGGGATCCACGGTATGATTTCCGTCTTTCCAACGCACGTGCATATCCCATATTTAGATATTCAACAGTAGCCCCTGAACTCTGTTCAGTGATGGGTCCGTGTTAAGCATTAGGTCGATTATTGCCAAGCCATGGACTCGATCGGATAATGCCATACATGCCTGTAGTCGACCGCATCGAGTAGGATCGGGCTGCGGGGATCGAATAGGAGGATGTCGGGTCGTCAGCCTGTCTGTCAACCTTCTTCGGATTCTCTGTACATCAGTTCCTTACTCGATATCAACCTTGAGAATTCGATGCTGAACAGAGTTGAGACTCGCCGTGTTGGGAATGCGCGACATTAAATGCAGCAGTCTGTAAAAAGCTGCAATGTTTCGCGCGCTTGCTTTGCTTTCCAACCACTCCTCTGTTTGCTGCACCGTGTAATGGGGAAATAGAATCGCCCACTACCGGCTAGGGGAGCTGTATACATTCCGTCTTCGAGTAAGCGTCCGTCACCTGCATTTCCAAAATGCTTCATCTTCTCCGCCACTATCTTCACCTTCTTTGTCCACGAGAAATTTCTCACCCTTTTCAATGGCCGCCGGATCCCGCGTGAGGGCTGCTGGAAGCGGCGCTCCACCAAGGGAGGTGGAGACTGATGAGGTGGTGCTCGAGGATGAAGTGCTCAAGAAGCACTGGCAGCCCTCGATCATGTCCGAGGAGCGCCTTGTCGACATGGAGAAGGAAGGCATGATTCCTCCTCGCACGCTAGTCAACTAGCGTCCTTCTGTGGGTGAGCTATACCCTACTCCGCGAGACCAGGATGAAACCATGACCTTTGCATCTTTCTTTTACTGCGGTCTGAATTTTCCGCCTTCGGCTTTCCTTCTTTCTGTTCTGGACCTTTATTCGGTCCAACTCTTCAATCTGATGCCCAATTCGTTCACAGCATTGAGCGTGTTTGTGCATCTTTGTGAAGCGTTCCTGGGCATTGCACCTAGCCTCAACCTTTTCCGCCACTTTTATATTTTGGCGAGAGTAAAACAAGAGGTGGTTGGAGGTGCCGGATTCCGCCTTTGCCCTGGCAGATCTTACATCTCTATTCCGGTCATCACTTCCTAGCAATCTGACTAGAAAAAGAAATGGTTCTACCTCACTTCCCGGACACCGTCAATTGTCCGATTTCCTACCGTAGCCTTCTGATCCATCCTACCGACCTTTGGTCCCGAACTCCACCTTCGACTGCCCACAATGAACATTATGTCCGGGAGATCGCGGAGCTGGCGAAGAGGGGCCTGACCAGCTGGGCTGTGGCGCACGACTTCATCGCTTGACAGACTAGCCCTCTCAAGAGTCGTGATCACTTGGCTTGGGACTATGATGGATCCGAGGATACTACCAGGGACTCCCCTACCAGTAAGGGCAGATGATGCGTCATCTACTTCTGCTTTAGTGGCATTATGCTGATGCTTGGTTTTTCCTCACAGTTTTGCTGCCTACAGGCATTGGAGCCTGTCTGAGCAAATTGTTTCATGGTTCCCACCCAGGCCGCAGCGGCATAGTGGGTTTCTCCAAAGATCTTCCATGACCACAGGTGAGTGCTATTGTTGGGCTATGTAATGCATCATTCGTGCATATGTTACCCGCTGCTAATCGACCTCACCTGCAGGAGCCGGCGTTTGGAGATGAGAATGAACTACCGGAGGGAACCGTCGACCTTGAAAGTGATGGTTCGGGCCCCGCGGTTGTCACCTTCGGGAGGGACGAGATCAATCCGGAGGCTTCTCCGGCCGTCCTTGCGCCCGTGCGGAGGCCCCCTCCAGCTGCTTCCAAGGATGAAAATGCTGGAGGTTAAGAGCCTGAGGTTCCTCCTAACACCGAGGAATGTTTGCTCCCAGAGCTTCCTCTGCCCCCCCAAATGAGCCCGAACACGGCCGCCCGCTTTGGTGATTTTCAATCCCTTGCTTAGATGTTACGAGCTTAGCCCCGAGTTCATTCGACGACTGATGGATGAACAGAGGGATGCCCTGAGGGACGATCTTCAGAGGCCGACTGCGCGCCCGCCACTGTCGCCTCATGGAAATCTTACAACTTTTTTTACAATACAATCCTTCTTGCTGAGCTACACGCATGTAATTTGTTCCATGTGTGTCTTCGTCACCGCTATGACATGCCCCATCTGCAAATGGAGGTGTTTCATTGAATTGGTTGTACTCTTCTTCATCTACGATATTTTCAACTCCAACAATCTGCCTCTTGCCATGAAGTACGACGTGCAACCTCGGATTGGCCGGATCACGCATGTAGAAAACTTTAGTTGCTTTCTTCGCAAGGACAAACAGTTCATCTTTGTAGGCCAGTCTATTGAGATCAACAAGAGTAAAACCTCTCTTGTCAACCTTCACTCTGTGAGGAAGTCTCACCCACTTACATCGGAACAATGGAACTTGGTATATTCCGTAATCGAGCTCCCATATTTCTTCGATCATCTCGTAGTAACAGTTCATTGCAGTTGAGGATCCTCTTTTCGAGTGATTATCGGACAAAGCATCTATGATCACACCACTGTTTTGCATTGTACTATTTACATCTTGACTTTCAGTATAAAATGTGTAGCCATTAATATCGTAACCCTGCCATGTCTGTACATTAAATCTTGGTCCGTCAACCAACCATTTGACAGCCTTAGTACTGACGGAGACCTTCACCCTTTCTTTGAACAATGTGACAAATCGATCATTGTGTTCTCGTGTGATGGAAAGCTTATCCATATGTGGATTCTCTTTCCGTAATACCAACTTATGCTACTGGATGTATGGATGAACTTCTGCGCTGTGTTGCAAGACTGTAAAATGCGCTTTACAGTACATATCAAACTGTGGACTCATTAGATTGGACCCAATGGTTCCTTTGCCACCAATCTGCCCACATGATAAGATACAGGAACACCAATCGGTTGTCTTTTACCTAGATAGTCCACGCAGAACTTAATAACCTCTTCAGTCCCATAACCTTCAATAATACTACCCTCAGGCTTCGACTTGTTCCTCACGTATGACTTTAATATACCCATGTACCTCTCAAACGGATACATGTAACGCAGGAATGCGGGTCCACAAATCTTAATCTCTCTAACAAGGTGAACAACGAGGTGGACCATGACGTCGAAGAACGACGGGGGGAAATGCGTCTCAAGCTGACAAAGAGTCTGCACCACCTCACTCTGTAAGTTGTCTAGTATATCGGGATCAATAACCTTGCATGAAATCGCATTGAAGAAATAACATAGCTTCGTGATTGCCAACCTGACGTCATCTGGTAGAATATTTCTGATTGCAACAGGGAGCATTTGGGTCATCAAGACATGACAGTCATGGGACTTCATACCAAGCAACTTCAAATCATCCATAGACACAAGCTTCTTAATGTTTGCGGAGTAGCCCGATGGAACTTTAATATCATGAAGACACTTGCAGAGGTCTTCTTTCTCCTTCTTGGAGAAGGTGTAGCATGCAGCGGGGATGTACGAACCTTTTTCATCCTCCTCTATCACTGCAAGCTTGGGTCTGATTCCCATGTAGGTCATATCGCGGTGAGCATTCACACCATCCTTGGTCTTCCCAGGTATGTTCAGCAGGATGCCAACCAAATTATCACAAATATTTTTCTCAACGTGCATGACATCAATACATTGACAGACATCTAACTCCTTCCAATATGGTAAGTCCCAAAATAGCGATCTCTTCTTCCAAATGGTCCTGGGATGAACAGATTTACGGCTCTTACCGTACTGAACATCGATATCCTCTACGCTTGAATATACTTGCCTTCCACTCATAGGCTGCGGGGCCGCACGAACTTCCCTCTTTCCATCAAATTTGTCATCCATCTTACGATATCGACGACTTCGAGGTAGAAACCTACGGTGACCCAAGTACACCGTTTTCTTCGAATTCGGCAGCCACAAGCTATCAGTGCCCTCTTCACAAATTGGACACGCTTTGGCTCCTTCGTGCTGTATCCCGCCAAATTACCAAGGGCTGAGAAATCATTTATGGTGCAAAATATCATAGCCCGTAGGGTAAAGTTCTCTCTTTTGTATGCATCCCACACCTCGACCCCCTCATTCAACAATTTTACCAAATTCTCAATTAGTGGTGCTATGTACACATCGATATCATTACCCGGCTGTTTGGGTCCCGAGATTAGCAACGACATCATGATATACTTCCGCTTCATGCATAACCAAGGAGGGAGATTGTAGACACACAACAAAACTGGCCAAGTACTGTGTCGACTGCTCATATTATCAAACGAATTCATTCCATCTATACTCAATCCAAATCTTATGTTCCTCATCTTGGCACCAACCTCCTCATGTTGCCAATCAATGTTTCTCCATTGAGCCGAATCAGCGGGGTGTCTCAACTTGCCATCTTCCTTTCGAGATTCATAATGCCAACGCAACAATTTTGCGTCTTTGGGATTTGCAAACAACCGCTCTAAAAGGGGAATGATGGGAAAATACCACAATACCTTGGCTGGTGCCCCTTTTTTCACATCTTCACCGTCGTCCGTTCGGCTCTTACGCTTCTTGTCATTACGCTTCTCCTTTTGTTTGTACCGGGGTACACCACAAACTAGACAAATGCGCAGTTTCTTATAGGCATTGCGGTATAATATGCAATTATTTGGACATGCATGTATCCTTTCTATTTCCATTCCCATGGGACATAATAGCTTTTTCGCTTCATAAATACTTGTTGGCAACTCATTTCCCTCTGGAAGCATATCCGATAGAAGTACTAAAAGTGCATTGAAACTTGTATCTGTCCAACGGCGTTTTGCCTTCAGTTCAAACAATGCAAGGACCGAACCCAACTTGGTGTATTCCACTTTGCAACCCAAAAATAACGGTTTGACATCGTCTTCCATCAAGCTTTTAAATTTTTTGAACTCTCATTCCGTGTAATTTCCCTCCACATCCCGCAACATTTGATATAAATTATCCTCATCAAACATATCACGCTCCGACTTGTGATCGGCTTCCAGCATGTCTTTGTTGCATATCACAGGGGTACTACCTGTCTCCCCATGATGGATCCAACACGTGTAATTCCTCACGAAGCCACATCGAATCAAATGGCCTTCAATTTGAGCTGAGTTGTTAAATCTCCTGAGATTGGTGCAATCCATACAAGGACAATAAATGAACTTTACACCCCTCATAACCATATCTACTTCTACAATTCTTATGAACTCCTTAACTCCCCTCTGAAATTCAGCACTCACACGGCTTTTTTGATACATCCATTCTTCACGGTCCATCTACAATTAAACCACAAACAATAAATTAATAATGCCAACGAGCGACAACTACCTATTTAATTACCTACGCATAATAGAGGAGATATGCATATTTAAAATTTGACACCAACCATGATATCAAAATACGTAATGCACTAATCTATGAAATAAAAGAAGGGTTGAAACATTAACAAAGTTGAGAAATTGAATGATCTTAAAGAAACGTCTATATATTGACCAACTAAGTACCTACCAACGATGACTCCTAATTTCTAATTAGGTTAGGTCCTAATCCCATTCGAGGATATGTGGTTCAAGAAAGTTCCTAAGCTGTTGTACAACTCCAAAGAAAATTTCGGCAGCATCTCTCCGTTGTTCTACAAATACACGTCTCGACAACAGGTCAAGAGGATGTGTATTCGGAGAACACTAGGGAGATGTTGCCGAAACTTTCTCTAGAGTTTGTACAACAGCTTAAGAACTTGCCCGAGTCACATATCCTCGAATTGTCCAAAAAACGTGGACAATTCGAGACTGCTTATGTATAAATATGCCATTTTAGCATATTTATAAACAAGCACCCCCGAACAGGAGATGCATAGGTTACACAACCTAAACTACTCTACCATTGATCATATTAATTATATTGAAACAATAATGATATGTAATGTACACATTCACCAAATAAAAAAATTAATTTAATTCATATAGCAATATTGAAGGGATTTGTAGGAATTAATGCTGATCACCTTTTGAGGAAAACCACAAATGAGGGGAAATCCAGCTCCTGATCAGGCTAGCTAGGGTTTCAATTAACTTTAACACTCAACCCACTGATCTCCTCCACGATTTAATTTCTCAACCATACTGGTTTAACCATATGGCTAATGGCAGATAACACATTCGTAATGCAAAATTGAAGGGATTTGAAGGAATGCCCACCTTTTGAAGAAAGCCACAAATAAGCTAGGTAACAAAATAGAGAAATCTCCTCAATGTATCAAATTACCCTCTTCACACACATCCTCAAGACTTTCATATTTTCTCATCCAAATATAAGTTTAAACCAAAGTATTCATTTTTTGAGGCAACGGCGGTATTTTTTTGGCTCCAGAACACCAACTCGATGAGAGTTATAAGTTCATCCCGAGTCCCGACGGTACATATATATAAAACCTGGCGAACCTCATCACAATCCGTTTTATACAAGAACCGTTTGTGATTAAATGGTTATCACAGTCGGTTCTATATAGAACCGACTGTGATAATTTGGATCCTCAACATTATCGGTTCCTTTATAGAACCGACACAGATAATATATCACAATTGGTTCTGAGAAAGAACCGACTGTAATAAGACCAGTCATCACAGTCGGTTCTGGGTAAGAACCGACACTGATATTCATCCATCCCTTCGTCTTCCCCGCCAATTAACCGATCAAACATAGCTTTCACACCATCGCGTCGACTCTTCGTGTTCCCTGATCGATCAAGCAGCCAATATATAAAAGTACGCTATGTCTCTCTAGTCATCGGTAGTCTTCCATAGCTCCTGTCTTCTCTGTCTCTTCGAGCGCAGTAATGGCAGCGCCTCCTTCTCCGGTAAGCTCTGACTCCTCCGTGGAGTTACCTTACTTCCATCCTTCAGCACCATCACCACCGCCTCAGCCCCCGGCGCCTCACTCCGGCCGGGCGCCATCACTGCCACCCCCGCTGTATCCTGACGTCTCTCCTGGCGCCTCACCCCGGCCGGGCGCCTCCAACTCCACCAGGAAGCTCCCGAGAGAGGACGACGAAGAGGAGGAGGAGGAGGAGTACAAGTGGGTCACCACCCCTTGGGGGACCGGCGCCTCTTCTGGTTCATCATCGGAGGATGAACCACGCGACGTCGCCTCCAGCGACGACAACTCCAGTGACAGTGACTCCCGCGACTCGAGTGACTCCTTACCCTCGGGCGAGAGCTGCGAGTGGTAATGTAATATTAAGTATAATGTGTTATGTTAATATGTTTATATAATTATAAACAATTAATGTTATATATTGTAATTAAGTATAATGTGTGTAAAATATTATATATAATATTATTATCTACTGCTACTATAATGTTATATATAAAATATATATAATTTGCATCACTACATCTATATAAATTGTCTGAAAGTTGAACCAAGTGTTGGGATTGGAGCAAAGATACTGATTGTAACACCCCAAAATTTTACTTTTCCTAAATTCATGTGTGATTTGGCACTTTGGTGAATTTTTGGAATTTTCTGGAATTTATTTGGATTTATTTGGAATTTATTTGAATTTATTCCATTTTGAAATAATTGAAGAATTTAATTTTGCAAATAAATTTTTGTTGGAAATATTTTATTTGAGTCCAAAATGATCCAAAGTATTTTCGAATTTTTGGAATTTTTCAGTCATTTGCTATTTTTAATGGATTAAGCAATTCTCGGGAATTATTTTAAATATTAAATCGCTGGAAAATCAAACTCGGGTCAAATCTTGTTCATCCGGCCGAGCCCGAGTCAGACTCGAGTTCGAGTCCGACCCGAACCACGTGACTCGGCCGAACCCACTCCTAACTCCTAATCAATCCCAACCGTTGGATCAAGATCCAGCGGTGAGATCCGCCGTCTGCGGTTCGAGCCGTATCCGCCCGGATCCGATCGCGCCCGTCGCGATCGTGGCCGTTGATCGTGCCACGTGGGCGGTGAGAGTCGTCGTCTTCGCCGAGACCGAGCCGGACTCCGCCGCCGCGCCCGCCGCCGTGTAGGATTAGGTTTCCGTTTGGGGCACGAACGCCGAGGCTATGTAATGCGTGAGACGTCCCCCGAGGGTGCCCTCATCCTTGCGCACCCGTTCCTCGAGCCATCTACTTTGAGCCGCCGCCGTTGAGCCGCAATCGCTCGCCGGAGTTGTCTCTTTCCTCCGCCAAGGTTTGCGCCGTTTTCCGTCGTCGTCCGTCGTCTTCCGCCGAGAAGGAGCTCAGATCTGGGATCCTCGCGACGAGACGCACCCGAAGGGACCCTTCATCTCGCCGGAGCAACCCCGGAACGCCGTCGGGCTCGTCGTCGTTCTCGTCTCCGGTGCCCAAGCTTCGCCGTGCCATCGCCGGACTCCGCGAGCTCAGAGGACCGTCAGATCCAGATCGGACGGTTGAGGTGAGTTCACGTGTTCCAAACCCGATTAGATCTGGACCGTTGGATCAAGATCCAACGGTTCACAATCGCCACGTGCCGTAGCAGTGCTATTATAGGATTAGATCTGGACCGTCCGATCTAGATCGAACGGCCCACGATCATCGAGTAGTTTCAATGTGTTAAACCCTGGATCTAATCCGCGCCGTTGATTTTCAAACCAACGGTCGCGATTGCGCCACGTGTCGAGGAGGTGGACCGACGCGGTCAGCGCCCGTCTGGCGTGTAAGCGGCGTGTCACGACACGCGGGCCCCGCATGTCAGAGGGCCCACACGTCAGCCGCGATTGCGTGAGACCCTGCACTGACCGGTGGGTCCCACATGTCAGTCTCACGTGGAGCTGTGGACCGGGTCCACCGTGGACCGAACAGCGCCGTGAGCCGAGCCCATGAGCGGTGACGTCAGCCAGCCAATCAAGAGCTGACACGTGTCCATGCTGACGCAATAATTAATTTCCGAAAAAGAAAATGATTTATTAATTCGAAATATTGATTCAAATTTAGATTCAAACTTCAAACGCTTATAACTTTTGCGTTTCAACTCCGATTTGAGTGATTCAAATTTCTAAATTTGTATAAAATTAAGATCTACCTAAATATAAATTTTATTTAATTTTTGGACTAAAGTTTTTCTCTGTAAAATTATTTAATTGATTATTTAAACTTTAAATAATCATAACTTTTGCGTTTTAACTCCAAATTTGACGATTCCAGTTTCTAAAAATCCAGAAAATTATGTTCTCTCTGTTTATGGATTTTATTTGGAGTTTTGGGATGTTTTTGCCTAGTGTTTATTTGTGTATTTGCTATTTGCACGCTTTACGAGTAGACGTTGAAGTGCCGGAAGGATTCGAAGGAGAAGTGTTGACTCAGGATCCAACTCAAGACCAAGAACAAGTACTTTTTGAAGGCAAGTTGTGCTTTGACCATGTTGATCCTATTTCGAAATCTATTTTGATTTAAACTATTGCATGCTAGTTCAATTAGAAAGATACTTTGTTTAAACATGGGGGTTAGATAAATACCAATTTGCTATATGACACCTTGATTATCTAAGTATGTGCCATGATCCCTTGTCACCCTAGTTGTGGATTACTAGTTGGACATTATTAAGTTGCCAACATGGGTTTAGACCGACGTAGTACCTTTGCTTAGACACACTTTCGTGCTCATGACATGATTTTGGACAATTAAATGTTAATATTGACTTAATGATATATTGAACCTGTTTTGGAAAAGTATCATGTGATGTTGATGGCACGTGGTGCATGGTAATCAACTGGGGTTTGATAAACGGTTTTCGACCGGGGCATGTGGCAAGAGTAATCAGGTGGGCCAGTTGTGGCGTTGGGAATGTTGATTTGGTTCTTCGGGTAGTCTTGCCCTGGTCACTCTAAGGACTTAACCTTGCAAGCCTTTGAACTGGGTCATACTTGCAACCACATGGCTGGAATGGGACGGCCCTAGTTGACTAAGTCGCTAAGGACTCACTTGTGGAGCCTCAGGGTGTCAATTACACCGTTTGTGTGATTGTACGGGGGAGCGTATCGTGGCTGTGGCCAGATACCCATCTAACGGTGTGTTGGTCCCATACTTCGCCTTGGCTAAGGGAAGGGATGGTGTAGAGCACGAACCGGAGAGGACTACCTGTGTTGTTTGAGGCTTCCGAAAGGCTTTGTTACGGGAACTCGCCTTTGTGGTGTTTGACTGTATCTTGTGGGTAAAGTGCATAACCTCTGCAGAGTTTAAAATCTATTTAAATAGCCGAGTCCACGGTACTGGACAATGCTCGGGAATTACAGTCAAGGGTTAGATTTTCTGAAAATAACTTGGATTTGAAAAGTTGGGTTGGTTTAACAAGGAAGATGATGGAAATATGGTTTAGGATGGGAAAAATGTTTATTAAATTTCTTGAAAAGTTATTTATGCTTCACTTATTTCTACTGCTTTCGAATCTACTTATATTACTTGTCAAAAGCTGTTTACTGCAAATATACCCTGAGCTATTCCTTTGTACCAAGCCATGCATATAGTATATTAGCTTGCATTCTGTGCATGACTTGCTGAGTACCAAGTACTCACCCTTGCCTCAACACAATACCAGTTGAAGAGGAGACTACGCCAGTTTCGGAGGAGGAGTTTCAAGAGGACCCGTCTACTTAGGGATGCGAGCCCAGTCAGTTGCCTGTGGTATACTGGATGGCGCCACGATGTTACCTTCGTTGTTTTTCCGCTGCTATTATTTCTCTTTTAATAAGTTTCGCCTTGCGAGACATACATTTGTAACTTGACCATAAGGTCAAGTAACCACTTTGGTTATTTAAATAAAGTACTTCGATAATATCGATTGGTATGATTGTGATATTTACCGATGTTAAGACTGTGTGCACTAGCGCGTTCCTGGACTAGTGCTGAATACACAGAGGGTCCGGATTTGCAAATTCGGGGTCCCGACAGAGGTGGTATCAGAGCCATACTTGACTGTAGGCTCAACCCTAAGCTAGAATGGTCGTAGTGAGGATAAAACCTATTTTCTAAAGCTAAAAATTTGTGAAGACAAAGAAATGACATCTCGACTTATCCCCTTCTCTCTTTTCTTGGCTCTTGCTGAAACTTTCCCTTACCTTGTCACAATTTAAAAATTCCGAGTTCTTACGTAAAGCACTCTTGTGACAGATGGAGGAAGAGTTCAACTACGTTGATCTGGGAGTTGGTCACGCTGCAGAACTTTGGCATATGCTCTGAGACTCTCGGAGATTTTGAGGAGCCCCAATACCAAGTGGAAGTGATCGGACAAGCGGTGATTAATCAAAGCTTGTGATGTGAAGATTGAGGTACTGCTAGGAAAAAGGGCCCAGGCAATCGCTCGATACCTTTGACCGCCGGAGATCTACAATGCGAGATGGGTATCCAAGAAGTATCACGACGCGCCAATGCGGCACATTACCCGTATCTACGCCCGAGAGTTGGAGAGTACGGTGTTTCGTTACCATCCGCGCAGCAATAACCTTCTTGACCCGAAGGAGATTCAGGATGAGGATGCCACGGTTACACAGTTGGCACGATTTGTCGTCGCCAGGAGGATGTACTAGATAATACAAGCAAGGAGCTACGAAGGCCCGCAAGGAGATCACGACAGAGAAGAACAGATGGCGGGAAGCTCAAGAGTATGTGGCACACCTTCTACGAAGGATTGGCGAGTTGGAGATGACTTTATGCGGACCGGACTCGAGCGATGCTCGAGCTACACGAGCGAGATCGGAGGAGTCGGATCTCGATGAGGACATCGCTTTGCTTCGACTACCACAGAGGACACGATTCTTTGGACATGGCGATCGTTTGGCGCCTATGCCACGACACCGTACCAGGCCGTGGAGGTTTTCGATGAGTGAGCATAGGTTCTATAGTGAGACTCCTTCGCCGAGTCGCGTCATAGAAGAAAGAGTCACCCTTTAGGCGTTAGACTCGAGTTAGTTCGATTTGGATTTGCTTTGTTTCTTGAGTGTGCGGTATGTGTTGCAAGGCCCTTAGGCATTGTAAGCAGCCATACCAAGTTATTAATAATAAAGATGGACCTTAAGGTTACACCCTTCGCCCCGCATAAGTTCCATATTACTTGTCTATTCTTGTTTCCCTCTCATCTCTAAACCTAGAGCAAATCGACAGATGGTGAACACCCGTGGAAACTTTGGAAGCAAGGGGAGTGGATCTCGCCAGAAAACCCCAATGATGGAGCACCAGCACCGCCATCGGATATCACGAATTTGGAGCATTTCTTGCTGCCCGGACTCGATTGATGCATGCTATGATGCAACAAATGCAGCACGTCCTTTGCCAGGCCACTTTGCTAATCAAGTTAATCGGGGACCACGCCGAGAATACAAAGTGTCGAGTTCATGAGGACTCACCCACCCACTTTCTCTGGGAATGCCAATCCATTGGAGGCCGATGATTGGTTAAGATCAATTGAGAGGAAGCTACACATAGCTCAATGCATAGGGAATGAGAAGGTACTTTACGCCTCTCATCAGTTGGAAGGAACATTACGAATGGTGGGAGAACTACGTGCCACGCAGAGAACCCTCAAGATATCACTTGGGAAGAGTTCACGGTGCATTCGAGCAGTACCACGTGCTGAAGGAATCATGGACCTTAAGAAGGAGGAGTTGAGCCTTTGAAGCAAGGTAATCGGCCGGTGGCCGACTACGAACAAGTTCACACAGCCTAGCACGCTACGCTTTGAGGATGTAGCGACAGACAAATCCAGGCAGTCTCGTTTTATGAAGGGACTTAACTCGGGATTGCAAGTAGGGTTGATCACCCACACCTTTCCAGATTTTCAAGAGTTGGTGAATAAGGCGCTTATTCTTGAGGACAAAGCGCAAGGAACTGGATGAGAACAGAAGCGCAGGATGCAACAAAGCAAGGATCACGCCAGGAACGCAACATGGCTTTGAGAGTTGCACCAAATCAATTCTTGATTCCAACCACGAGAATGCAACAAGGACACCATCCCGGCACCAAGACCTGCCAATCAAAACTACTGCACCCAGCCCCGCTAGAAACGCTTACTCGAGTGCAAAGAAGGAACAAAGGAGACGCTGTTACAACCGCAACGAGCCAGGACACTTTGCCATGATTGTCCAAAGAAGACAGCGAGAGCGACCCGATTCGCTTCAACCTAGGAACCACCCAGCTAGGACGCCCGGCACAGGAGCCACACCCGCACCGTGGTGAGAGGCCGAGTCAACCATGTCACCGCAGATGCACCGCAAAATGCTACTGACGTCGTCTTGGGTAAGTTACTTGTTAACTCGATACACTGCAATGATTTTGTTTGACTACGAGCTTCAGATTCGTTTGTTTCGCAAGGCTTTGCTACTAGAAATGATTTAAGGATTGCAAGACTTAAGTGCATGCTTTTAGTTCAAACCCCTGGTTCCGAACTCCGAGCGGAAGTAGGATGTTCCGGTGAGAATACTAATAGATGGAATAGAGTTCCTAGCAAACCTTATAATTTTGGAGACCTGACCTTAGATGTTATATTGGGAATGGATTGGTTATCCAAGCACAAGGCCGTATTGGATTGTGGGCGAAGGACTATCTCGATTGAGAGCAGTGTGGGAAGAAAGTGGAATTTCAAACCACTGCGATTAGAGATGGGCGATTGATGGTTAACGATACCAAGGCAATCAGCATAGAGGATGTCGGTAGTGAATGAGTACCCAGGCGTTTTCCCGAGGATCTACGGTATGCCGCACGAGGGACATAGAGTTTGTGATAGAGCTTGTACTGCACAAAGACCGATAGCAAAGAGACCCTATCGGATGTCCACCGAGGAGTTGGTAGAAATGAAGAAACAGCTAGAAGAGTTAATGGAGAAAGGATTTATCAGGCCGAGTTCGTCGCCATGGGGAGCACCAGTTTTGTTTGTCAAGAAGAAGGACGGGAGTTTCAGGATGTGCATTGACTACCGTGCACTCAATGAAGTCACCGTGAAGAATAAGTATCCGCTACCCAGGATTGATGATTTGTTTGATCAGTTAAGAGGAGCCGAAGTTTTCTCCAAGATTGATCTCGAGATCGAGGATACCATCGATTGAAGATCCGATCGGAAGATATTCGAAGGCGCATTCTCGTCAAGATATGGACATTACGAGTTCTGATTATGTCCTTTGGTCCGACGAATGCGCCACTTATTTCATGAATATGATGAATAAGGTGTTCATGGAATATTTGGACAAGTTTGTCGTCGTGTTCATAGACGATATCCTAATCTACTCCAAGACAGGAGGATGAACATGCCGAACACTTAAGGCGAGTTTTGGAAAAGCGAGGAACGGCAACTTTTCGCCAAGTTCAGCAAGTGTGATTTTTGGAAGGACAAGGTGGAGTTTCTTGGACATGTAATGACCGCAGAGGGAGTCGCCGTGGATCCAAGCAAAGTAGAAGCTGTGTTACATTGGGAACAACCAAGAAGGCGTGACCCATTCGAGTTTCCTTGGAATGGCAGGATACTACCGCCGTTTCATTGAAGGCTTTTCGACAATCGCGAAACCTCTTACGCAATTCTTTGAAGAAGGAAAAGAAGTTTGCATGGACGCGAGAATGTGAGAAAGGATTTCAGAGGTGAAGAAGCGATTGACATCAAGACCGGTGTTAGTTCTACCGGATGTTGCTCAAAGCTTCGATATTTATTGTGACGCATCGCCAAGGACTTGGATGTGTCTTGTCTGAGAATGGAAAGGTCGTAAGCTTATGCATCAAGGCGATTGAGGCCGCATGAGGAAAATTATCCGACACATGACCTAGAGTTAGGCCGTAGTGCATGCTTTGAAGATATGGCGTCACTATCTGATTGGAAACAGATGTGAAGTATATACGGATCATAAGAGCCTTAAGTACATATTCACCCAGTCGGATCTGAATATGAGGCAGAGGAGATGGTTAGAGTTAATCAAGGACTACAATGTTGGAATCCATTACCATCCCGGGAAGGCCAACGTAGTAGCCGATGCTCTGAGTCGGAAAAGCCATACCGTGAGTACGTTGCTAGCCACAAGTCAGGATGAGTTATGTGAGGATTTCCAGAAAATGAAGATTGAGGTTGTACCTAGCGGATTCTTGGCCGCATTGGAAGTAAAGCCTACTTTAGAGGACCAGATCCGAGAAGGACAGAAGGATGATGACAGGATCCGTAGGATTAAGTCCAAAAAGGAGGAAGGCAAGGCAGAGGACTTCAAGTTGGATGAGCAAGGCACGTTGTGGATGAAGGATCGCATTTGTGTGCCTAACAAAAAGGAGTTAAAGCAATCGATTACGGAAGAAGCCCATGACTCCAAGTACTCGATTCATCACGAAGCGCCAAGATGTATCAGGATCTGAAGGAGAGATTACGGTGGCCGAGTATGAAGCGTGAAGTTGCCGAGCATGTTGCATTGTGCGACGTATGCCAGAGAGTCAAGGCAATGCATCGAGAGACCAGCAGGATTGCTCTGGCTGAAAATACTCGAGTGGAAGTGGGAGGAAATCGGAATGGATTTCATTACCGGTTTGTCAAGACTCAAGGAGGTTATGACTCCATATGGGTTATAGTGGATCGCTTGACTAAAGTAGCCCATTTTATCCCGTGAAGACCATTTACTCGGGAGATAAATTAGCGGAATTATACATGATCGAGATTGTCTGTTTGCACGGAGTGCCAAAGAGGATTGTATCGGACAGAGGTACCCAATTTACCTCAAGGTTCTGGAATAAGTTGCATGAAGCCATGGGAACCCGTTTGAACTTCAGTACGGCTTATCATCCACAGACGGATGGACAGACCGAAAGAGTCAACCAGATTCTGGGGGATATGTTGAGAGCTTGTGCATTGGCTTATGCTACCTCTTGGGATAAGAGTTTGCCGTATGCCGAGTTTAGTTACAACAATAGTTATCAGGCTAGTTCTGAGATGTCACCTTTTGAGGCCTTTGTATGGTCGATCTGTCGGACGCCATTGAATTGGAATGAGACCGGCGAGCGCCGTGTCTTTGGGCCTGATATTCTTCAAGAGGTCAAGAAGCGGATCGCTATGATTAGGGAAAGGTTGAAGATAGCCCAATCACGACAAAAGAGTTATCTCGACAATCGTCGCCGAGATTTGAGTTTTGAACCAGAAGACTTTGTATACCTCAGAGTTACGCCTCTCAGGGGAGTTAAGAGGTTCCATGCCAAAGGGAAACTCGCACCCCGTTATGTTGGGCCATTTAAGGTTTCGAGCCGCAGAGGCGAAGTTGCTTACCAGCTGGAGTTGCCCGCGATCGCTAGCAGGAGTGCACGACGTATTCCATGTGTCCCAGTTGAAGAAGTGTCTCCGAGTTCCTGAGGAACAGACATCGCTAGAGTCAATTGAGTTGCAAGAGGACTTGACTTATAAGGAGCATCCCGTGAGGATTCTAGACACAATGGATCGAGAAACTAGAAACAAGTCAACCCGTTTCTGTAGAGTTCAGTGGAGCAACCATGAAGAAAGCGAAGCGACTTGGGAGCGCGAAGAGGATTTGAAGAAAGAGTTTCCAAACCTATTCCTTTAGTAAGCCCTGAATCTCGGGGACGAGATTCTATTAAGGGGGGGAGGTTTGTAACACCCCAAAATTTTACTTTTCCTAAATTCATGTGTGATTTGGCACTTTGGTGAATTTTTGGAATTTTCTGGAATTTATTTGGATTTATTTGGAATTTATTTGAATTTATTCCATTTTGAAATAATTGAAGAATTTAATTTTGCAAATAAATTTTTGTTGGAAATATTTTATTTGAGTCCAAAATGATCCAAAGTATTTTCCAGAATTTTTCGAATTTTTCGAGTCATTTGCTATTTTTAATGGATTAAACGAATTCGGGAATTATTTTAATTATTAAATCGTTTTAAAATCAAACTCGGGTCAAATCTTGTTCATCCGACCGAGCCCGAGTCAGACTCGAGTTCGAGTCCGACCCGAGCCACGTGACTCGACCGAACCCACTCCTAACACTAATCAATCCCAACCGTTGGATCAAGATCCAACTACCGAGATCCGCGTGTCGGTTCGAGCCGTATCGGCCCGGATCCGATCGCGCCGTGCGATCGTGGCCGTTGATCGTGCCACGTGGACGGCTGAGAGTCGTCGTCTTCGCCGAGACCAAGCCGGACTCCGCCGCCGCGCCCGCCGCCGTGTAGGATTAGGTTTCCGTTTGGGGCACGAACGCCGAGGCTATTTAAAGCGTGAGACGTCCCCCGAGGTTGCCCTCATCCTTGCGCACTGTTCCTCGAGCCATCTACGCCGAGCCGCCGCCGTTGAGCCGCAATCGCTCGCCGGAGTTGTCTCTTTCCTCCGCCAAGGTTTGCGCCGCTTTTCGTTGCCGTCCGTCGTCTTCCGCCGAGAAGGAGCTCAGATCTGGGATCCCCGCGACGAGACGCACCCGAAGGGACCCTTCATCTCGCCGGAGCAACCCCGGAACGCCGTCGGGCTCGTCGTCGTTCTCGTCTCCGGTGCCCAAGCTTCGCCGTGCCATCGCCGGACTCCGCGAGCTCGGAAGGACCGTCGATCGGATCGGACGGTTGAGGTGAGTTCACGTGTTCCAAACCCGATTAGATCTGGACCGTTGGATCAAGATCCAACGGTTCACAATCGCCACGTGCCGTAGCAGTGCTATTATAGGATTAGATCTGGACCGTCCGATCTAGATCGAACGGCCCACGATCATCGAGTAGTTTCAATGTGTTAAACCCTGGATCTAATCCGCGCCGTTGATTTTCAAACCAACGGTCGCGATTGCGCCACGTGTCGAGGAGGTGGACCGACGCGGTCAGCGCCGTACGCGTGTAAGCGCGTGTCCCTGACACGCGGGCCCCGCATGTCAGAGGGCCCACGTCGCCAGCGTTTGCGTGAGACCCTGCACTGACAGGTGGGTCCCACATGTCAGTCTCACGTGGAGCTGTGGACCGGGTCCACCGTGGACCGAACCGCGCCGTGAGCTGAGCCCATGAGCCGGCTGACGTCAGCCAGCCAATCAGGAGCTGACACGTGTCCATGCTGACGCAATAATTAATTTCCGAAAAAGAAAATGATTTATTAATTCGAAATATCGATTCAAATTTAGATTCAAACTTCAAACGCTTATAACTTTTGCGTTTCAACTCCGATTTGAGTGATTCAAATTTCTAAATTTGTATAAAATTAAGATCTACCTAAATATAAATTTTATTTAATTTTTGGACTAAAGTTTTTCTCTGTAAAATTATTTAATTGATTATTTAAACTTTAAATAATCATAACTTTTGCGTTTTAACTCCAAATTTGACGATTCCAGTTTCTAAAAATCCAGAAAATTATGTTCTCTCTGTTTATGGATTTTATTTGGAGTTTTGGGATGTTTTTGCCTAGTGTTTATTTGTGTATTTGCTATTTGCACGCTTTACGAGTAGACGTTGAAGTGCCGGAAGGATTCGAAGGAGAAGTGTTGACTCAGGATCCAACTCAAGACCAAGAACAAGTACTTTTTGAAGGCAAGTTGTGCTTTGACCATGTTGATCCTATTTCGAAATCTATTTTGATTTAAACTATTGCATGCTAGTTCAATTAGAAAGATACTTTGTTTAAACATGGGGGTTAGATAAATACCAATTTGCTATATGACACCTTGATTATCTAAGTATGTGCCATGATCCCTTGTCACCCTAGTTGTGGATTACTAGTTGGACATTATTAAGTTGCCAACATGGGTTTAGACCGACGTAGTACCTTTGCTTAGACACACTCGTGCTCATGACATGATTTTGGACAATTAAATGTTAATATTGACTTAATGATATATTGAACCTATTTTGGAAAAGTATCATGTGATGTTGATGGCACGTGGTGCATGGTAATCAACTGGGGTTTGATAAACGGTTTTCGACCGGGGCATGTGGCAAGAGTAATCAGGTGGGCCAGTTGTGGCGTTGGGAATGTTGATTTGGTTCTTCGGGTAGTCTTGCCCTGGTCACTCTAAGGACTTAACCTTGCAAGCCTTTGAACTGGGTCATACTTGCAACCACATGGCTGGAATGGGACGGCCCTAGTTGACTAAGTCGCTAAGGACTCACTTGTGGAGCCTCAGGGTGTCAGTTACACCGTTTGTGTGATTGTGCGGGGGAGCGTATCGTGGCTGTGGCCAGATACCCATCTAACGGTGTGTTGGTCCCATACTTCGCCTTGGCTAAGGGAAGGGATGGTGTAGAGCACGAACCGGAGAGGACTACCTGTGTTGTTTGAGGCTTCCGAAAGGCTTTGTTACGGGAACTCGCCTTTGTGGTGTTTGACTGTATCTTGTGGGTAAAGTGCATAACCTCTGCAGAGTTTAAAATCTATTTAAATAGCCGAGTCCACTGTGATCGACAATGCTCGGAATTACTGATCAAGGGTTAGATTTTCTGAAAATAACTTGGATTTGAAAAGTTGGGTTGGTTTAACAAGGAAGATGATGGAAATATGGTTTAGGATGGGAAAAATGTTTATTAAATTTCTTGAAAAGTTATTTATGCTTCACTTATTTCTACTGCTTTCGAATCTACTTATATTACTTGTCAAAAGTCAAGCATCGCAAATATACCCTGAGCTATTCCTTTGTACCAAGCCATGCATATAGTATATTAGCTTGCATTCTGTGCATGACTTGCTGAGTACCAAGTACTCACCCTTGCCTCAACACAATACCAGTTGAAGAGGAGACTACGCCAGTTTCGGAGGAGGAGTTTCAAGAGAACCCGTCTACTTAGGGATGCGAGCCCAGTCAGTTGCCTGTGGTATACTGGATGGTGCCACGATGTTACCTTCGTTGTTTTTCCGCTGCTATTATTTCTCTTTTAATAAGTTTCGCCTTGCGAGACATACATTTGTAACTTGACCATAAGGTCAAGTAACCACTTTGGTTATTTAAATAAAGTACTTCGATAATATCGATTGGTATGATTGTGATATTTACCGATGTTAAGACTGTGTGCACTAGCGCGTTCCTGGACTAGTGCTGAATACACAGAGGGTCCGGATTTGCAAATTCGGGGTCCCGACACTGATCCTTCTAGAGGAACATTACTGTTCATCATCCGAAAAAACAACCCTTACACAATTTGACAATACACACAGAACATTCACAAAACCACATAACATTTGATACATCACACGTCGGTTCTTGACAGGACCGACATAGATAATAATATTATCTATGTCGGTTAGGCATAAAACCTGATTGTGAGGAGTGTATCATTATCATTGTCGGTTTTTATCCCTAACCGACACAAATAATATTGTATTATCTTTGTCGGTGCTACAAATAAACCGATATTGATTAGTGTGCTACATATCACAGTCAGTTCTAGTTAGAACCAATTGTGATGAGAGTTTTCATCACAATCAATTCTTGTGTGAAACCGATTGTGATAACTCTGTCATGCAAATTTGTGACATATCACAATCGGTGTTTTCGCAAAAGTTAGGAACCGACACAGATGAAGCGATAGTGATGTCCTGTTCTGTAGTAGTGTTGGCAACTAGCCATACCCGTGATTTGTCAAATTAAGCTACAAGCGGCCAGTTGTTGCCTTTTCTTCTTTTATGATGATCATCTTATGTCTATCTTAATTTGTTTAGGATAAAAGGCTTAGTTATTATTAGTGTTGCTGTTGAGATGGTCGCCTTATTTATTTGGGTCTATTACTGAAAACACAGAACTTGACTGTCTAAGTTGGGATATACAAGTGAAATTAAAGTATATGCACAATCAAGACGTGGCTCCTCCCAAGGTTACAAATTTTGTTTTTGGCTCACATCTCGTCACCCTCTAAAATCCGAAATTTTGCTGAGATCTCGGACGAAATCTGAACATAACGCAAAAAGAAAAAAAATTTAAATCCAACATTTTTCCACCAAGATTTCTGATATCTCAGTTAAAAAAACAAAATCTCGGTGGAAAATACCAAGATTTCGGTCAAATTGAAGCAAGCAAAAAAGTGTTGAAATCGCGTTAGAAAATTTTGAAAATTTTTTTGTATGCTTCTGACACATCACGAATGTTCATATGAAATTTGTAGATTGGAACATTGAGCTTAACACACCACTAATGCTTCTGACACCGGGATTGAGCTTGAGGAATTTTCTAAAATTCCTACATTGCAAAGTACTGTAAAATGGTATCCTACGGCTAAAAAATGGGAAATTTTTTTAAAAATCATGAAAGAATTTATGTGACATTCCCTATCTGTTTTAATACAAATTACTAAGTTTTTGAACATAAAATACCTGGAGCATTATAGTCAATGCGTGAATTGCTAGCCTGCATTTGAAAGATCGACATGGTGATCAGAGGGGGGGTGAATGATCCGAAATAAAATTTTGCCCCACTCAAAGTACTCCAAACAATCTTGCAATGAAAATCTGAAACACCCAAAGATTTTCCTTAAAACTGGTGCTCCTCATATTCACAAAACCCACAAAAACCGGAATGACTAGACAACTATGTGTACCCCTAGCTTGCATGGATGAGAGCCATGAAACATGTCAGAGATTTTTCAAGCACAATCCTGGTTGTCAAGTGTCCAAATAAAAAGGAATCAATTCAAATACTTCTTTTCTAAAAGAGATGAAGCCAAATCACAAAAGTCTCTTTTAGAAAAGCAAAAGCAGATTTTTCAGGAATTGTCCTCACTAGGAAAAAGTGGTTGGTTGATTTTTGTTGCTATAAAATTTTTGGAAAATTTTCCCCTGTGACCAAATGAGTCGTGAAACACTCCACCAAAAAACACCTCAAAAAGACTTGTATACAAATCATTAAAAATCAAGAACTACAGATAGTCAGGAACTTCGTTCAGAAAGTTTGGGGCTCAGTTTTCACCTCATAGCGCCCAAACGGTGCAACCAGTAGACTCCAAAATTTTTTTATAGATGCATATATGAGTCATACACCTTCTCCAATAAGAATCACCCAAAGAGGATTTTTTTAGATTTTTCTACAAATCAATGACATACTACTGCGCGAAGAACAAGTTCAGGACAGATTTGCAATCTAGATATAAACTTGATCTCTAGTCTATCCTAAGGTGCAAGAAAAATGTAAAACCAAATGAGCACCCTCAAGATATCCTTGATCAACAGCATTTAGAAGGAGAGGAGGTAAATCCAAATTGCGAGAAAGTAAATTGCAGGAATTTAAATGCGGGAAAGTAAATGCTGAATTTAAATTGCGCAAAGTAAAGACATAATGTAAATGCGCAATTTAAATTCACAAGAATAGTAAATATAATCTTTGTATTTTGTAGATAGAGGGTTTACAAAGCCTCACTTCATGTGGGCAAAGCTCAAAGGAGTAACTCAAACCCTCTAGTGAGGGAGGGCACCCCTCCCCCTCTATTTATACTACTCTTGGGCCACCTACCACCCTTGGATGAGTCCCTCAACCCTAGAGCACTCTACCAAGGGCTAGGATTAACCCACTCACACAACCATGCAAGGGCAACCCAACACCCTGCACACATAATGGGTTTTCTTGCACGGTTTTGAAAGCATACTACCTAGACCCGCTAACCTATCAACTAAATCGCGATCCAACGGCCCTCATCGATCCTCGCGGCATCTAGCTAGTATCATCGCCTTTCCTTGTCTTCTTGACTTGCCCGAACTCCGTCTCTGATCATCTTCCAGTGATCTTCGACCATTTGGACTTCAGACACACCTAGCCTAGTCCCAGTCATCCTCCGCCTCACCATGACATAGCACCGTCGTCCTGCAACCATCAAAGACAAGGAAAAACCCATCACATAGCAATGTCCAATAATATGCAATAATCATTCAATTGTTCAAAATTAATCATGTCTCATTCATTATGTCGGTACTACCGCCAGCCATAGACCGGTAGTACTGCAAGAAGCTAAGACAACTCAAATTGCTTCATTTAGAATTCCAATACAAATCAAACTCAAACCTGAGCACACCTTGCTCAAATAAGTCAAATAATCATCACAAACATGGATGGACCTCAACATGGTCCTTCAATCTCCCCCTTGATGAGTATATTGACAAACCACACAAAAGGCATAATTTTGAGTTTGAAGATAAAAGCAGAAAAGCAACTTGATTGCAAAAATCATATTTGTTCTAATTAAAAGAGAAAGCAAGCTCATGACCAAATAGATAAGAAGATTTTCAGAGCTCAACACTACAAAGAACAATTTTTCGACCAGAGCTCCAAAAACCAAGAAATCTCTCAAAATGCTCAATATTACTCATGATCCAAATGCAAGGACAATTGTTCAACATGATCATGAGAAAGCATTTTTTTTTTAATTCTCTAAGATGCCTTTTCTACGTTTTCTCCCCCTTTTGGCAATATAGGCATCAAGAGCGCAATTTTTGCATGAAATGTAACTTAGAAGGGCCTTGAAGATTATACAAGTGGCCACTTAGACACAGTATGACACCAAGATACTCAAGTTCAGATTATGTCATCCTAAGTCATATCCAATGGCATATTTCAATTTTTGCTAACTAGCTCAAAAGAAGTTATATTAATTTTGCATGATTTCAACAAAAGCAACACTTAGCACAATTTCTAGACTAGAAACAAAGCCAATCTAAGGAGCAAATGGATATACTAGAGTTCAACCTAGTCAATACTTTGGGAAGCTACAAGTCCATAAGAGAAGCCTCATGCTCAATTATCTTTTAAATGCATATTTTGAAATTTAACGCACACAAGGCAGTCTTAGAGAGTTAGGCTTAGTAAAGCACATCCTCGACTAGAAGCAATCGACAAAGGCCTCCTAAGCTTCACTCTCCTCCGCAAACCTTTGAGGTGTAGAGAGTTTATCCTAGTGAAACACAACCTCAACTAGGAGCCATCGACATAGGTCTCCTAGGCGTCACTCTCTTCCTCTAGTTTATTTTGCATTTTTTGTATTGACTCAATACATTTTCAACCATCTCAAGCAAGAAGCTCAAAAGAGTGGTTTTGGTCATACACAATTCATTCCAAGTTCATCCCAAGTGTAATGGGGAACAGTCTCGAGAATGAAAAGTGTTGAGTTCAGTTTTAGCGCAAACAAGTCAATTCTTATCATTTAAGCACTTAGATTCATGAGCATGTTGAGGATTCTGGAATGGAACAATATAGCTAACCCAAGTCGCTCTAGGGACTCTAGTAGAAACCCACCATTTCACTAAGCATGGCATAAGCATCTAGTAAAAGCTAAGTTTCATCAAGTTTTCAAGAAAGCTCAATATAAATGATGCCTAGTTTAAACATGATACAACAGATTAGATATAACCTAGATTAACAAGAATCTTCAAAAAAGTAGCTAGGTGCAACTAATCACAGTTTCATCCTTTGCATAAAAGACAAAGCTCGGAAATGGAAACAAGTCTATATGCAATGCAAGAATTTAGTTCCAAACCCCCCCTCAACAAGTGAGTCAATTTTAAGCACAAATCTGATTCAAGTTTAGTCATTAGCAATTTTGAATTCCAAGAAAAAGAATTGAACTCAACTGAAACCAGAAACCAAAATGAGAAGAGAAAAAAGAGAAACTGACAACTCGGTGATCTAAGAGCATAGAAAAAGATGGTAGAGACCACTAAGCTTAGACTCGCTCTCACCTTCCCCATATGACTTACATAGGAAAACTAGTTCTCAATCTCCAGCTCAAGAGCAAACACAGACCCTCTTTACCCAAGGGGCCCAACACCTGCTAGACCTACAAGACTGTGAGTGAGCTCAACCAAAAAGGAAAGGAGAGTAGAAACCTAAAGCATAAGGTGAGAGGTCCATGCCGAGGCATGCTAGAAGTCTAGGTGAAGTGGACTCGACAAAATGAAAACCATCCCATAGACACCCAGAAGAAGCAAAAAGGAAATGCTGAATATACATATAAACATATAATACAAATCAGCTCCCCCTCAAAATATGCCATAAGGACTCATAATCCCAAACTCCCTTCTCAAGGCAACAAACCTAGAGCTATCGAAAGGCTTGGTGAAAATATCAGCCAACGGGTGGTTACTCTCCACAAACTGGAGCACTATATCACCCTTCTCCACATGGTCTCTGAGGAAGTGATATCAAATATCAGTGTGCTTGGTCCGAGAATGCTGCACTGGGTTTTTAGCAATATGAATGGCAGATATAACAGAAAAGCGGAACACAATCTGCTGCTAACCCATAGTCCCGCAAGGTCGATCTCATCCAGAGTACCTGGCTACAGCAACTGGCTGCAGCGACGTACTCGGCCTCTACGGTGGACTAAGCAACTCTGGACTGCTTCCTTGAAGACCATGAAACAAGAGAAGTGCCAATGAATTGGCAAGTGCCAAAAGTGCTATTCCTATCTATACTACAGCCAGCAAAGTCTGCATCTGAAAAGGCTCTAAGGGATAGACAGGAGGAGTAAGAGTACCAGATACCATAATCAATGGTAGCTCGAATGTACCTAAAGCAGGGTTTGAATTTTTGTTTTCGGGTTTCATCTCGTCACCCTCCGAAAGACGAAATTCCGGCGAAATCTCGGTATTTCTGATCAAATCCAAACGAAAATCAAAAAGCAAAATTTGAATCCGATAATTTTTGAAACGAAATTTCCGAGATTTCGGTTCATTTAGACGAAATTTCGGCCAAAATTCTGAAATCTCGGCGAAATTTCCCGGTAATATCACACTTTGAATTTTTTAGGGTTTTTTCCATTTCGCGAAAATTATGATCTACTGATTGTTTCACACGGGAAATGACTTGAAGAATTCAATCCGGTCAATTACGGTCAAATCCGGTCAACTTTTATACAAATCTCGGTCAATTTTACCGAGATTTCAGTCAAATTCATCGAAATCTCGGTGAGATATTAATGTACTGTAGCACGTTAAAAATTTTTTTAGGGTTTTTTAGTTTCGCCAAGATTATGAAACTCGGAGAGACCCGAAATCCAAAATTTTGTCGAAATTTCGTCTAATTTGGCCGAGATTTTGACCCCTGGCCTAAAGATGCGCTTCACCGCCTGGCGATGAGAGGCACGAGGAGAAGCTTGAAGTCGAGCACAAAGACATACAGAGAAGTGTATGTCAGGTCTCGAAGAAGTGAGATACAAGAGGGAGCCGATCATGCTCCAGAACTAGTGAGATCGAGAGTTCAAAGACTCAGTATTGGGGCAGATAAGAGCAGATTTAGGAACCCAATACTGAGTGACTTGACAAGCAGAAGTACCTGTCACAAAGGCAGAAGAGTGGACTCTAGTATCTCCTTGAGGCTCAAATCTCACAAGCTCAGAAATAGCTCCTGTAGGATGTCTAGGAGCTGGTGCTAGGATGATCCGTCAGAATGCAAAGGCCAAACTATCCAAATGATGTTGCCTAAACCTCCTGCTAGAGGAAGCAAACTCACGACGCAGATATCCACCTCGATAGGAAAAACGAGGAATATCATGAGGACGGCGGAAAGATTGACTACGGACAGCTCTGGCGTGAAGACTAGAGGTAGAATCCTAAAAACCAAGCCCTAAACGCTGTCCAAAAACAGGAAACTCTCTAACATGTCTATAAGCAGTGTGTGCCTTAGAAGCACCCAGAGTCTGGAGATGACCCTGAATACCCCTAAGGGAACGAACACGCTCACGCCGGATGATCTTAGCGTGTCTGAAACAGGACTTGGCTAGATGTCCATCCTTTTGACAGAAGGTACATGTATACTTCACCTTACCAGAGGCAGAAGCTGCAGGTAGATCAACCTTCATATCAGAAGTCCCTTGGATAGTCCCAGCTGACCGAAACACAGTGGTACTCGTCTGTGGAGCAACCACAATCTCTCTACTCTTGGAGGCATGCATAACTGTAGGTAGATGCGCCCGTGCGTGCTCCAAGTAGTCAAATCCTAGGCCCTGATTAAATCTGCTAATCTTGGACTAGTCTAGGATGATATTGAGCTTCTTCTTGCCTCCTACAAATCTCTCGAGGGTGCTCATGAGATACTCACACTCTAGGAAGAAAGAGGCACATGAAGAACAGGGGGAAAAAGTAGAAGAAGAGTCAAAAGAAGAACGAACAACACATGCATATCTCTCCCTAAGCATGGCTGCCTCAACCTTGAGAGCCTTACAAGAAACGTAAGGGGTATTCCTAACCCTAATAGTCTAGGCCTCTAGGTTCTTCATAAGCTCGACTTGAATTTTATCCAAGTCTCCCTCAATCTCAGCACATCGCAGACAACTTTCTTGTGACTTATCTAGTAAGTCTTTAGCAAGTTTAGCACACTTGACATTTAAGACATCATTGTCAAGTTTTAGTTGCCTACAGCCCTCACATGAGCTGACTAGGTCCTTAGAAGCATGTTGCTCAAGTTCTTCATTTATAATAGAAAGCTTCCTAAGGTGAACAGTCATAGCATCAATCTCAGCTAGTAATTTGGGGGCAATTATCACAAGAAGCACATGTGGAAGCATGAAGAAGACAAGCATTAGCAAAAATAGCATCAATAGAGCAAGTTGTAGCATTCTTCGACCTAAAACCCACAAGATCAGAACACATACTATCATGCATGGTCCTTAGGTTCTCAAGCTCCACAAGCAAGGCATCACACAAAGAGCAATCAGCGTCATGGGAGGGAGAAGATCTAAGCGAAGCTAACTCCCGTGACATGTCATCTAGTTTCTTCTCTAGCTCCGAACACCTTTTCTTAGATCTAAAATGGAATCTTCCTAACTTACAGAATGCATTATTAAGCTCATCATAGGAAGGTACCTATCGGGACACGAATGTGCAAATCCGGACCCTCTATGTATTCAGCACCAGTCCAGGATCACGCTAGTGCACACAGTCTCAACTTCGGTAAATACCACAATCATACTCAACTAAATAGTAAAGTATTTTATTGAAAGGGAAATATAACTAGTTGCTTGACCTTATGGTCAAGTTACAAAAGTATTCCTCGTAGGGCTTAAGTCTTACTCAAATAAACTTGCCACGAAAAATAAAGAAACGTGTGGCACCAACCAATATGCCACAGGCAACTGACTGAGCTCGCTCCCTAGTTCGTCGGCTCCTCCTAGTACTCCTCCTCCTGTGCTGGCATTGATTCCTCCTCAGCTGATGTTTGTGCTGTGGCAAGGGTGAGTACTTAAAAGCACTCAACAAGTCATGCACAGAAATACAATGCTAATAGCTACATGCATGGCTTATTCCAACAACAAGCTATAGGGTTCTTTTGCAATAAGCAACATTCATAAATGACAGTAATAGATTGGAAAACAGTAAAACAATAATAACATTATTAACTTCGTAAATAATTTCTCAAGTAAAGCATTTATCAACCTAAACAAGTTCATCATTTCCAATACCAAGTGTCCATGACCCAAGTTCATTTTCATAAAAGTCTAACCCTTGATTGTAATCATCAAGCAATGTCCAATACCGTGGACTCGGCTATTCGAATAGGTTGTACACTCTGTAGAGGTTATACATTTTACCCACAAGATACAATCAAACACCACCAAAGGTGAGTGACCATAACAAAGCCTTTCCAAAGTTACTTCTAGACCCGGTACTGCCCGCTAAGGTTTCAACACTAAAGGGACTGGTTACCACACTTAGGGCCCCCCTCTTTTGCCTGTGAGTCCACTCGTTAACCCAGGGCTCACGCCACCATGACAGCACCGAAATCTAGACATCACAGTTTACTCGGCCAGGTCTGTCCCATTCCAGACTTGTGGCTGTATGTTGGACTAAGTTCAAATTCTTGCAAGGTTAAGTCCTTAATTGACCAAGGCAAGACTACCCAAAGAGTTCACAAAGTGTCCAAATCAGCAAAACCAAATACGACCTCCCATGTGCCACTTTTGGCCCACCAGAAACAATCTTGCCACTTGCCTCAGTCTAAATCATTTTATCACCCAGTTGATTACCATGCACCACGTGCCATCAACATCATCAATAACACATGTTGCAATTCCAAAAACATGTTCCATCTCTCATTAAGTCAAGATTAATTTCTGACATTCAAAATTATATCAATAACACGACTGCATGTCTAAGAAGGCTAATTACAATCTAATTAGCCCATGTTGGCAAATTATTAATGTCCAACTAATATTCCACAATCTAGAGTGACAAATGATTCGTGGCATACAATTATTATGGACAAGGTGGCATACCACAAGTAGGTCGTATAAATATTCCCAGAATTATTTAAAAGCATTTTTAATTAAATTAGCATGCAATAATTTAAATAAACATAATTTTAAAAGTGGGATCAATATAGTCAAAGCATAACTTGCCTTGGAAAAGGTCTTGTTCCTGGTCTTGTACTTGTTCCTGGGTCAAAACCTCTCCTTCGAAGCCTTCGGGCAGTTCAACATCTACGCGTATCAGATAAATAAATAAAAAATAAATAAAAATAGAGAAAAACTCATATCCAAAAATTAAATAAAATTCACCATTAAATAAAGCTCAATTTTAAAAAAAAATTAGAAACTGGAATCGCCTCAATTGGAGTTAAAACGCAAAAGTTATAGCCGTTTGAAGTTTGAAAATCAATTAAAAAGAATAAACCGAATTACTTGATTTATTTTTCAATTGAAAAATCGGAATTATGACATCATCATGCGTCAGCACCGAAAACGAATTTCGGCCGAATTATTTTCCTAAAGGAAAATCGAATTATGATGTCATGCTTGCGTCAGTCGGTCCATGGACTGGGTCAACGGTTCGGCCCAGGTCCACGGTGGACTCGGTCCACGGGCACAGTGACGCTGACGCGTGGGCCCGCTCGGATGTCGTCACGCTGACGTCATCGCGTGGCGCGGCTGGGCCATCTAACATGTGGGTCCCATCGTGACGTCAGCATAACATCACGGCTCAGGTACAAACGCTGACGCGTGGGCCCGGCACTGACGTCACGTGTGACGTCACTGATGACCGGCGCTGACTCGCGCCATTTCGACTACCGCGCACGTGGCAAGATCTGGACCGTTGGTTTGAAATCCGATGGTCATGATTCAACCTGGTATCACGCATATGGGTTTATGTGATCCAATCCGGTTTGTTCAAATCGGATCGGACGGTTGAGATTCGCTCGGGTTTGCCGCATCAAGGGGGTGACATGGCATGACCCGGCGCCCGACGCGTGGCACGATCTAAGCCATACACCGTAGATCGGACGGCTACGATTAAATCTAGTGCTAACACGTGAATCAAAACCAACCGTATGATCTAGATCTAACGGCTGAGATCCAATCTACCACGGTGCATTGCAAGCTATGTGGCACAATCTAAAGCATTCAATGTAGATCCGACGGTTGAGATTAGATCTACACAAACTACTCGGTCTAATCTACACCGTCCAATCTAAATCAAACGGCTAGGGTTAGATCTAGTTCAACTCAGCGATGCGCTACGTGGTCGTACCTGGACCGTGCGATCTGGATAGGACGATTGGCGAGCTTCACGGGTTTCGATGATGGTGCGGCGGCTCGAGGTCACTGGGGACGAAAACGACAACCACTCCAACGGCGTTCCACGCTGTCCTCGGCGAAGTGAATGATCCCCTCTGAAGCGTCTCGTCACGGGGATCCCAGATCTGGGCACCAACACGGTGGAAGACGGCGGATGGTGCCGGAAATGACGAAAAACTCACAGCGGCAACCTCCCAACTACGGCGAGCAATTGCGGCGCGGTAATAGGGTTTTTGGCGGCTGCGCACTCCGGTGCTTGACCGCCCCTCTACCGGCTAGCAGCATGCGGCTCCGGCAGTCTGGTCTCTGGTTCTCGGCTCCTCTACTATGGCAGTACGGCTCACCCCACGCCGTCGCCCGAAGAAGAGCCCATCGGCACCGAAAAAGGTCAAGTACTCAACTCAAGTAGCCACCAGATCTGGTAAAAGTGTAAAACCGTAAAAGAACTGAGATTCATGCTGTGATGCTGACATGCTGTAGCTTTGAATTGATAAATTTAGGGGCATAGATTATTTAATAAAGAAAAATGGGGCATATACTAATTAACTAATATATCATTTACTGATAACATGCTGTGTAATTGTGTAAATGGTGCTAGTAATAATTTGGACTGCGGATTAGCTGGTTAGTAACTCGTATGTTTGTCCATGGCCTCACTGAAAATTAACTACAACTGTCAACCCTCATATAGAAATATGCTTTGCACATCTTATGTATTACTTAAAAGGAATCTGCATCAGCTAATAATGTGTAGCATGTAGACTGCTTAAACTTGTTTAGTTCAATTGGTTGCATGTTGGTGGTGGTATTGATGCCTAATAGAGGAGTAGAGTTTAGAGATAAACTTGTCATGTAATTTTTTTTTACTTATTTTCTAAAATTTGTCCATCAATCTTGTATCAATGTTGCTATGACATATGCTACCACTTTTGTCATTTGATTTCAATTGCAACAATGCTAGAAGTTATCATGGATTGTTATGGTATTAAGTATTAACCATTGCTTTCCTCTGCAGAGAAACAAAAAGAATTCTACAGGAATGCTAAATTGATTAGCAAGTACAAAAGGTCAATGAAGCAACAAAATCATTCAAACAATGCTTCACAATTTCCAATCCCAAAGGTAATTTTCTTTGATATTAAGACCGCTCTCAGTGATAGTAAGTTTAACCAAAATGGATGATTTGAACAACTTATACATTTCATGATTAATTGAGTGGACTCAATTTGATGTAATAGAAATACATCATGAAGAGGTTGAAGACATTGTCATTTTATTTTGCGCCTGGTGGATCCGGTGGACGCAGGACCTGCACAAGCGGTACGTCGACTACATGAATCAGCTCGGCGACACAGATAGTGAGTGTTCTTGATCTAAAAACCTTTATTCTTGATATTGATATATTAGTTTGTTTAGTAATTCGCAATAATTAGCTAGTTGATTCTATGTTTTTCCGGCATTGATAGTAAAAGATAAGCATCGATTCTAGGTTCTTGAATCTCAACTCTTTTGTTCGATGTCTTACTTTTTGTTGTATTTCGGTATGGATAGTATTTGACGTTAATTTTTTCCGCTTAGTTTTTGGGCCAAGGCTTATCCGAAATCCTGGCTCCACCACTGGCTAATAGTGAAGTTTTGCACGGTGGCATGCAATAAGATTAATGCACATCGAAATATACACGAAATAAATACGAAAATGCAAGATGGAGTTTATTGTTCAAAATTTGGAACTTAAATTTGGGTCCTATCCCCCAAACCGACCAAATCCAGTCGCTGAGCACGTATAAGCGCGTCTAAACGTACGGTAAAATTAAGACACATTCAAGTATATGGAGTATGTGGTGCGCGTACGTGATAGTACGTGCGTGTGCCGCTGTGCGCGTCTTTCACGTAATCCAAGAAAAAAAACACCGGCCAAGATTTTTCCACTGAACTCGGCAGCGCCTTGAAAAGATTGGACAGACCGTGGCCATGATCTTCGACAGTCCGACCTTTCTTCCTGGAGAAAAAAAGAAGACAAGATCGACGACGTACGGTCGGTGACGGTCATTGTACGATAGAAATGCTGTCCGGCCGTATGATTTGATCGGCACCTTTAATTTTTCCATTGCACAGGAATTTTTCTGCGCGAGTGAATTGCACGACAGGTTCAGAAATTTGTGGTGTTACGTGCGTCGGGCGGCGCCGTACGTACGTTATTTAGCTCGTCAGGCTACATTGAATTCTGTTGGCGAGCGCAATCGATGAACAATGCGGAATTAACCACTAGATGGTGAAATTTTGGATTTTAGACTCCTAGGATTCATAATTTTGATGAAATTAAAAAAAAATAAAAATTTCAAAATACTGCAGTAAACTATAATTTCATCGAGGTTTCGGTGTTTTTTTTTTATCGAAATCTCGGTCTTTTAATCGAAATTTGATGGAATATTGACCGAATTAGATTCTTCACGTCGTTTTCCATATGGAACAGTCGGTAGATCATCCAATTAGTCTATGCATATTAATTCTTGCTGTCATTAATTAAGTAACTCAATTATCAGAATTTTTAAAAATTTCTTAAGCTTGATCATTATCTGAAAATTTTATGTGAATATTAATGATGCATTAGGATCATCCAAAAAAAATTTTAAAACTTTTTAACATGGTTTGAATTATTTTTCATTTAGTTGAAATTTGTCGGCCATTCTTCAATAGCACTATTCGAATTTTTGAAAATTCCTCAAGATTGATCATCATCTAAAAATTTTATGGTAATATTATGTATGTGTTAGGACCATCCACACAAATTTTGAAAAGTTTTTAATGTGGTTTGCACCATATTCCATTCAGTTGAAATTTGTCGGTCAGCCTTTTATTAGGACAATAGCACTGTTAGATTTTTTTAAATTCCTCGGGCTTAATAATTTTTTATGGAAACATTACTGATGTGTAGGACCATCCAAAAAAAATTTCAAAATTTTTTGACTTCATTTGAACTATTTTTCGTTCAGTTGAAATGTACCAAGATTTCGGCAATTTCGAAAGAAATTTCGGTTCAAAAAATTCCGGATTTGAATTTTGCTTTTTAAATTTCATCTGAAATAACGAGATTTCACCAAGATTTTGGATTTCGGAGGATGATAAGATTTAAACCGAGAATGAAATTTGGAACCTGATCTAGGGAGAACCAACTAGGTAAGACCTTTTCCGGTTGGAGCATCGATCAAATCAACACGTTCCAAGTTCCATAAGGTGTGTGACCATTTCTTTGTTCGGACGAGCATTAATCATGTGGAATTGTGGATAGCAATGCGTCTATAGCCAATTAACGCGTACGTGCCTCCCGATCATATATATAGTCAAAAGATTAATTAGCTAGTATTTCTTTAGACATGTATAATAAGATCATCTTAGCTGACTCTTAGTCTATACACATCAGTTTGATTTATATAAAAAAAGAGAAAAGAGGATAGAAGAGAGCTAGCTCTCACTTAGTTGCTAGCTTTGCACAAGAGCATAAGTATATTATTTATGTACAAGAGAGAATATATAGTTATTGCATAATATTTAGATACAACTTTTAGAGACATTATTGTACAAGCTGACTTTTAATCTACTATTAGCCTGTAGTGGGTTTTGCTATTGTACTCGCTCTTACAAGCCACTTTGATGATATGTACAACATCACTAGATTTCTCGAACAAACATACACAAGAAGAGAGAAGTGCAAAATTAAGGGACTGTTTGGCGAGCTGTACCTTTTCTAAAAATTTATTTTTTTGCTTTTTAGGCTGAAAAATAGTTGTAGCTTTTTATAAGAAACCGTTTAACAAATAGCTAATTTTTTTCAGCAATAAACTGCAAAAACATGTCTAACCCAGCTTTCAGCTTTCAATATGGCTTCTACATTAAAAATCGCTTTTATGCCAAAAACCGCTTAAAAGTTGAGTTGTTTGGGGGATTGCTAGCTTTTTAGAAACTAAAGCTGGTTTAAAGCTCCCAAACACGGCCTAAGTTAATACTAATTACAAGTATTTACTGTCATTTGAGAGGATGATCGGACACACAGCTAGGATCGATCGAGAAGCTTTCATTAGTAACTTTCTTTAGTCGGTGCCATGGCAGGGTTTACCTTACCGTTTTGGAGTAAAAAATCGCTAAGCCATCGGTATCAATTTTCAGTGATTATCGAGCGAAAATCGCTAAAAATCGCACAAATGAACCGATTTGAACCGTTCAGCCAAAACCGATTAAAAAAATGTGGAAAATCGCTTAATAAGTGGCGATTATCGCTCGATAAGTGGCGATTATCGATGATAAATGGTGGAAAACTGTGCCTGTGAAGGAAAAATAGGAAAATTTGAGAAAATTTAGGAAAAATGCCAAAAAACTGAGAAATGTTAGAAATTTGTAAAAACATTGTAAATCATAATAAATGTTAGAAATACATAAAAAATAAAAAAGGGGGAAATGAATAGCACACCGATGGTAAAATATGAAAAAATATGTAAAATGTTGGCATGATCTTTGCTATATTTTAGATAATCTCAAGTTGTAAAGTAGGCATGTAGCAACAATACCTTAACAAATAATATTTCATGTCAATACCATACACAAATGAATCCAACAAGTTCACACGTCAATGTACATAGCATATAACATTTGAAATCAATATTTCTCACTGAAAATGAAAGTTCTCAATTGGCATAGCTTTGTCATCCTTCCATTGTCACATAAATGTCGTGAACACTATATTAGTAAAAATGGAGTTGCAATGAAATGATACATACAAATAAAACATTACCTTTTGGACACTATATTAGTAAAAATGGAGTTGCAATGAAATGAGACATACAAATGAAACATTACCTTTTGGGCATAGGTAGTATTGTTGAGTGTACACTTGGTTGCATTCAATGAATCCAAGAAGTCCGCATCTCAGTGTACATGGCATATGACATTTGAAATGAAAATGAATCTCAATGTACAGGGTTAATTTAATAATGTACAAACTACTAGGATCAATTCAATATATTTAACTACCGCCTAAATTGAGAGGGACAATTCTCTCCGATGCAATATAAACAACTAAGCCGATCGTCATTTTATAAGACTAGTAACTCTATCTATTGATAATTTGCAACTACCAAATTAACTTGAGAGGAGACTCCAATAAATTTAATCATACACTGTCTATTAATATATTTTTGTGTCCCTAATAATATTAGTCTCTGATAAGTAATTCACTAAGTTAAAATAATTTAATATCCATGACCGACAATTAATATTTCACTCTGGCGATCGAATTAATTAATAAATTCTCGTGCAACTCCAAATATATTCAACTACAACATGGTAATCTACTAATTTAAATATTCCAACATCCACCGACTAACATTTAATATTCCACTCCCACGGTTGAATGATTCATATAAAGCAAAGCAATAATTATTTATACTGCCTAACAGTTTAAGACTTAATGGATAGCTATATAACGAACATACTAATTTTTAATAAATGCTCAAATTTGGATTTTGCTGTAAACATCGCCCAAAATAATTTTTTTTACAAAATTTTCATGCCAAAGGCCACAAACCTATTAATACTATTTTTAGATAACTTCTGGATAAATATTTTCAAAATTCCTGAATTTTGAAAATTTGAATTTGAATTTTACCAATTTTCCACTCGATTTCTAAAACCGTACCCCGTCAATACCCTCAATAATCGCGATTATCGAGTGATAATCGACAATAATTGGATCCCTACGCCATGGTAATTAAAAGGAACTAGTACAATATGGTATACCATTTGAATTGATCCATAACGTCACAACTAAATTACAAGACATGAACTCAATAAACATAACCACAAAGCAAAATGATACTTAACAAATACAAAGCCAACTAACTTCTTACTATATAGAATAGCTCCACTACAAGTATCCCAAAACAGCCATTGTCTAAGTATTTCATGAAAACTAAGATCAAGGGTTATAGATCGGCAAGAGGATAAATGACGTGCAAGTGCCACTACTCCCTTCCATGCATGCCGGCTTCGCGTACCTAAAAACATTAACCAACAAGCGTGAGTTCAAAGACTCAGCAAAGCGCATCATATCAACACATAAACACATATAGTAATAATCAAGATAAATGATAACATTGAATGATAATCGTGCAAGAGTATAAACATCTTGATAATAACATAAGGATATAAACACATTCACTCAATATGTTTTTGCTTTTAATCATGCCCTTTTCACCATTTATCACAATAACAACCATTCATCATTACCAATGATATGCAATGCGAATATGCTTGCATGCTCATATGCACCTTTCATAGTTTATACCGGTATAGCTGAGTGCACACCAGTCAACATGCACCTTCTCATTCCCTTCCATCCCATGGAGGGGGCCTACCTAAGTAGGACTTACTCAAGAGCACTCAGGTCAAGTCATATACCTTTCTCACCAACTTGGGACATGCACTCCGGATTAGTTATATGACTCACTTAATGACCTGGCTCATATGCACTATCCAAGATATGAATGCAACATATTCATTTAGCGTTTCTCTTTGCACATGAGAACAACATAATCATTTAGCATTTCTCTTTTACCCATGCAATGCAACATGCATTCACCACAACAATTTCAAGATCTTCAACATAAACAATAATCATATACTTACATCCATCACCTTATCACTTGCATCATCATAAACATAATCATCATCCTAGACATATTCATAAACATAACCATAATCGTTAGCATAATCATATTCATAGTCACAAACAAGCAATCAACATACTAATATCATTCTAGTTGATACACTTGCCTTTAACCAGGAGAAGTGGAGTGGCGTAAGGTTGAGGCCACTCCCGAGGACACCTCCTGAAAAAAGAAATTGCATACTTTTCAATATCAAACAATCACAACATTTCAACGTCGCACCTACGCTCAACCCAAACTTTGCTTTCTCATAAGAAGAGCCAAAGTCTATTCCTTGTTGTCCCGATAACAGAAAGGCTACAAATTCTAACTCAAAAGCCCAGACAATAGAAGCATGGACTATAGGTGAGCTACCAAGGCTTACACTTAGGTTTTCAACTAGTTCAACATGCTCCAAAACTTCATCTAGCAAAACCAAAACCTAGCCCAAATTTTTCAGCATGTTGCTACCCAGGATAGCTAGCTTTAAACTATCATAACTTCTAAATAGCTGAACCAAAATTTGCATTCTTGGACTCTAATGAAACACAAGACTACCATTTACAATTTCTTCTACAGCCAACCTCTCAGGAAATGCCTCTAGATAGCTCAAATCAACACAAATATGAAGATAGAATCGATAGCGACTTGCTCTGAGCAGCAGACCTTCAAACTAGAATATCTTCTAAATGGTTGATCTAAAATTTATGTTCTTGGGTTCTAATTAATCACAAGACTACAATCTATAATTTATTCCACAGTCAACCCCACAGGAAATGGCTCTAAATACCTCAAACCAACAGAAATCCGAAACAACTGCCAACTAACAGCAATTTTGGACAATAGTAACTAAAACAATCATATCTTTTAAACCACTAAACCAAAATTGGTGTTCTTGAGCTCTAATGAAACTTAAGATAAAGCTCTACAACTTTTGCAGCAACCAACCTCTCTGGAACTGCCTAAAAGGACCCCAAATCTCGATCTGAGCCTCGAATCAGCAAAAGGCCCCAAACCTAAAATTCGTGCAGAGAGGCTGTTTCTGGACAGCGCATTCAACAGGGCATTACTACTACTATACAACTCCAAATCAAGCAAATGAAGACATTTTCAGCATTTATAGGAAATTTCCCATTTTTTCCAAGGTATTGAATAATTCTAATTCGACCTCCATCTAGCCTTAAACAGCAACTACTAAAGCGAATAGATTCAAGGCTGCCGGTAGTAAAACAATCATAACTTTTAAATGACTGTACGAAAATTAGTGTTCTTGCTCTCAGATTAAAGGAGAAGTGACGATCTAGAACTTCCTCTACAGCAAAACCCCTAGGAAATGCCTCTAGATGGCTCAAATCACAACTCGAAAATCGGATGATGCACATCCCGAAAATTCAGAACTTCTCCCCAAACCCTAGAGCCACCATTTCCCTCCAAAATCCCCAAATCCAAGAACCATAGAACACCAAAATCTATTAAGCTCCCTCTTAAAATAACATGCACACCTGCAACCCCTAGAAATCCTCATCTCCATTGCCCACGAGGAGGAAGAATGAGGGGAGCTCCTACTGTCATGAGGGAGAGGCTGAGCTGCTGCTGCCATGGGGAGGAGGGGGAGGAGCCGTGGGGGAGTTGCTGCCATGGAGGGAGGAGGAGAGCTTCATAAAGGGGGGGAGGCACCATAGGTGGGCTTTGGCTAGGAGGTGGTCGAGTGGGGAGTGGCAGAGAGGAGAAAGAGCTAGAAGGAAAAAAAGAAAGAGGGGTTAGGTGGGGAAGAAAAATTCAGAGATTTCTCCCACACAGACTAAAATTTAAACCCTGGAACTCACAGACAGGTCCACCAACTCCCGAGACCGTCTGCAAGAGGGACCCACACCCCGACTGGAATTTTCGTAACCTGGAGAAAGATCTACGATATTACAGAGGACACACTAATATTGTGGAATTCCGTGAAGGAACGTTACAACTAGCAAAGATCAGTGTTGTTGCTAGAAGCACAATGCAAATGGACCCTCCTACGCTTTCAGGACTTCAAATATGTGGTAGCATATAATTCTGATATGCACAAACTTGTCGCGAAATTAACATTTTGTAACCAGAAAGTTATTGATGCTGAGATGATCGACAAAACCTTGTGCACCTTCCACCCTAACATGATGATATTGCGGGAACAGTACTGTAATGCAAAGTATCGGAAGTACTTTGAGCTTATTAGTGTTCTGCTAGAAACAGAAAAACATGATGAACTCCTGATGGAGAATCGTCATGCAATTTCTAATGGAAGTCAAGCATTACTTGAAGCATACGCTAATGCTCAGTGAGCTAGTGATATCCAAGGCTACGGAAAGGGCCAAATGCATAAGGGGAATAAATGGAAGAATAGCATAAACCAAAAGGGAAAGTGCAAATCCCAATGGAAGGGTAAAGGAAAGTGTTCAGGAACCTTCCAGAAGCAAGGTCCAGCTAATAAGGCTGCTAACCCTCCTCAGCCATGCTTTAGGTGTGGATGCGTCGGCCATTGGTCACGTACCTATCGCACCCCAAAACATTTGGTGGAACTTTACATGAAATCCACTGGGATATTTCAGAAGAATCAAGAAAAGAATGTTGATGCACATTTCACCCTCTACCAGACGTTGAGCAAGAAGGTGATGACAATGTCCCTGATCCTACGGCCGAGTTCAAAGAGAGCCTTTTCGGATATGGGAACACACCCATGGATGAAGATGACCTTCTTGGTGCTAAACTTGAGGAATTCCAGAAGAATACCAATGTTCCCCATTAGGAGGAACTATATTTATATGGAGACCTACCGTAGTCTCCCTGTACCCCTGTTTCAGTTTATTAAATTGATGTTGCATTTTCTTAGTTTAGTCTCCTTAAGAGCCTCACTTTATCAGTTTAGTATTTATATTCCTGCATGAACACTTGGTCTACGCTCCTGTGATAATACGATAAGTATTTAGGTCGCGTTTTGTTCAATTCAGGGCTTTTCGGACTATTGCTGGGGAGATTGGGCTTTGAGGAATTGATTCTGGGCTTTCTGTGGGAGGTTCCTGGCACATGTGGGGGGATCCATCCAAACCCTAGCCTCTTTCCCCCCATGTGGTGCGCCCCCTTCCCCATCTGTAGCCGCCGCCCTCCCCCTCCCCAATCCCATGCGCCCCTCCCTCCCCAATCCCGTGCACCCCTCCTCCCCTCTCCTAGCCGGCCCTAACCTGGGTCCCCCCCCAAGCAGCCCCTCCCCTCCCTTCTCTAGATTTCTTGCTTGGAGAATTCATTCAACCGAAAGATTCCAGCGATTAGAGCGAGATCGAGGCCGGGAGGAGGAGAGATCCATCGTCCTTTTGATTCGTCAATGAGAGGTAAGTTATTGTAGGTTCTTTTGTAGTGATTTGGAGCTGCTTAGATGAGGGAATTATGCCTAAAACCTCCAATTAGGTGCTATTTCTAGATGTGTTTATGGTGATTGTAGATCTATCCTGCGTTCTGTCCTCGGGCAGATTAGCTCCCCTAACTTAGGGTGTGAATTTGAGAATTTTAGATTCGTTTTCTGGGGGACCGGCTGTTGCAAAAGTTTTAGATAATTGAATTATCTTTCAATGAAGACTGAAATATTAAGTTTTTTTAGCCGTTTAAAAGTTATGGCAGTTTTACCTAGCGTTGTACAATCGATGTCGCGAATGGTAGTGTCTATGTTCATCTGCAGATTAGAGCAACCTAGAGGCCGAATTAGATTTTTTGAATACTTAGAACAAGATGGGAAATTTCCTGTAGATTGAGAAAATATATTCGTTTACTTGATTTGGAGTTGTAGAACTCAAGTTATGATCGTTAGAAGGCTGTTGTCCCGTTTGGGCATATTGCTGTTTTTTTTCAGGATTTAGGAGTAGGTCGTGGAATCGATGTAGTTATGAGTATTGTGTTGCTTTGTTGGCATGCTTTTGAGTGGAATGTATCTATTTGCATGTGGTGTGACCCTGGGAGTGGCATCAACTTCTCGCCACACCGTTTCGAGAGGTTAAAGGCAAGTGTATTGTGGTGAATGTGGCTTGGGTGGCCTTATGATTTCGTATTGTTGCGATTTAACCGTTTGATATGTTGGGTTGCCATGTCTTGCTCTTGAATTTGATTAGATGAGTATGAATTGTTAGGTTATGTATGTGAGAGTTAGTTAATGATCTGTATCTAATTATGGCTATGCAATGGTTAGAAATGAGTGTACTTGCAAATTTATTCATGTCTCTGGCATATGTGCTTCATAATGGAAGAGGGCCCATTCTGATGCGGGCCTCTGTGCTCACACGTAGTGAGCACGAAAGTCCTATCTCGTAGTCCCATCCACAGATGTGAATAGGAGCGAGTCAGTAAGAGTAGGCCCCTCCACGGGATGGAAGGGAATGAGGATGCACACCGACGGGTGTGCATTTGGCAATACTAGTATGTGCTAAGAAAAGAATGAGCATGCATGATGCATTGCATAAATGAGAATGTGAATGAAGAATTTTTATGAATTGATCCCCCATGGTTCGTGTCTTGGAGTATGTATGTATGTTAAGTGTTATTACCTTGTTTCCATTGCAATACATTTTGCTGAGTGACGAACTCATGCTTGTGCTTTTTTGTTTTTATTTTAGGTACCTCCAGAGTGGCATTTCGGGAGACAGGCTAGCACACACTCACTCACAATGTTTTCATGTAGTTTAGAATGGTCATAATATCTTTTTAGAAGTGGTGCTAAGTTGAAAGAACTTGATTTTTGAATAGGTAGCTAATAAGTAGTTGGTGGTATGTTGGTTTACTCCCTTGGGTTGTGATGCGGATACTTGTAGTTCCTCTTTAGTTGCTCCATGGTTATCGTTTGAGTATTATTGCTCTCCCATGTTAGTATGCTTAGTGGGTCATGATGGTTAATCGATACCATGACCCTTTTGTTTGTGCTTAGTGGGTCATGATGGTTAATCGATACCATGACCCTTTTATTTGTGTTTAGTTGGTCATGATGGTTAACAGATACCATGATCTGTTAATGTTAGTGTTATAGTTTTAATATTGTCTTTTGTTTGCTGAGTTGGTGTCTGAGTTGTAGGGGAAGGTGCTGTCGAATTTTGTTTAGATCTTTAGTGTAGTTGCCATTTTTAAATGCAAATGTTTTTATTTGGTTGTTACTATTGTCCTGTGTGGTGACATTCTGGGCACACTAGGTGTCGGGGTGTTACAGCTCCTATTGAGCGATTATCAGTTGTAACTCAATAAAGTGTCATTTCCCAGAATATTTGCTCATTTATGCTATGCTTGTTTTATATTTTCAATATGTTCCTTTTACAACAATTGAATTGATTAAATTTATCTCTTTAATATAGAATAATCATATAATCTAAAGGTAGAGGAGGAAATCTGTCTTGTAGACAGCTGCACATAAATACTATTCTTAGGGAGATTAAATATTTTTAGGCTTTGATTGAGAAAAATAGAAATATTATGACCATCGTCGGAAGTGATGCGCTCATTATTGGCACTGGAAGGGCTATTATAGTTCTCCCTATGGGCACTCATATAATAATTGAGAATGCCCTATTATACCCTAAGTGCAGTCATACTTTGTTAAGTTTCAAAGACATTCGTCTTAATGGTTTTCGTATGGAGACTGACAATGAGGATTGTACTGAATACCTTCTCATGATAAAGTTAAATGGGTGCAATAAACATATGGTTGAAAAACTTCCTTCTCATCAGAGTTATATTATACACATATAAAGTCTGAAGTTTATGTTGCAATGAAAACCATCCATAAAGACCCAGAAATTTTTAAGGTTTGGCATGATAGAATGGGTTATCCTAAGTTGAATAAGATGAGAAGAATAATTAATAATTTTGCAAGCCATAGCATAAAAACTATAAACTTTTCTAAACCTGAAGATTTTGTATGCCCTACTTGTGCCAAAGGAAATCTTCTTACCTAAAGGCTTGGGAGGAATCTCTGAATTTCCTGGAGAGAATTCAAGGTGATATCTCTGGACCTATTCAGCCCTTGTCGGGCCCCTTTAGATATTTCATGGTACTAATAGATGCTTCTGCTAGATGGTCACATGTATGTCTCTTATTTACTAGGAACCATGCTTTCGCAAAATTAATTTCCCAAATAATTAAGCTAAGAGCCTTCTTTCTAGAAGAAAGGATCAAGTCTATTCGAATGGACAGTGCTGGTGAGTTATCTCAAAAGTATTTAATGATTATTGTATGGCTTTGGGCATTATTGTAGAACATTCTGTACCACATGTCCACACTCAAAATGGCCTTCCAGAGTTATTAATTAAAAGAATAAAACATATTGCTAGGCCACTTTTGCAGAATTTTAGGCTACCCACCAGCTGTTGGGGCCATGCAGTGCTGCACGCTGCGGCATTAATTCAACTCAGACCAATTGCATATCATGAAATTTTCCATTTGCAGATAGTGCATGGAAAAGAACCAAATATTTTTCATCTGCGAAAATTTGGTTGTGATGTATACGTGCCAATCTCTCCACCACAACATATCACCATGGGCCCTCACCGAAAGTTGGGGATCTATATAGGTTATGAATCTCCTGTGACACTACGGGATGTCAAAACATTATAAAAAATATGAAATCGGAGTTTAAAACTTTACGTTATGAAGTTTAATCGCGTTTTCGGGCCGATTTCGGGAGTTTGGGCCGTTCCGGGGAAGTTTGGGCCGAAGGAAAAGAGTTGTGGGCTTTAGTGGGAAGGTGTCTGGGCCCATGTGGGAGTTAGAGACCACCTCCCCACCCTCCTTGCTGCCCTTGGGGAGCCCCTCACCTCGCCATCCCACTGATCTTCCCCTCGGAAAGCTCCGCGACGAGGAGATCCGGCGGTTCCGGCGCGAGGAAGGCGATCGGGGAGCCCGAGAGGAAGGAATTCGGCGTTCGTCGTTCTTCGGGCTGAGGTATGGCTAGGGGAATCCTTGGGGTTAGTCTAGGTGCTGTGTTATAGGGTATTTGGATGCTTTTAGATCAAGAGGTGGTGCTGTGATTGGGTAGATTGGTTTAAATCTAGATGTTTCTTAATTCCCTGTTTCGGGCAGATTGTGCAGTCGACCTAGGGTTTGAGTTTTCACGATTTTAGAGTAGGAATTTGGTCGTCCGCCTGTTGAAGAAGTTGTAGGTAACTTCAATACCTTTAATTGGACATAAAGAAAGTCCAATTCCACCCTGCCGTTTGAAAGTTATGCTCGATTTACCGAACGTGTTCAAATCTGTGACGTAGCTAGGACAGAACGTAGTGTTTTGTAGATTAAACAATTTTAGAGTCCGAATCAGCTTTTCCCAATACTTAGAAAAAGTTAGGAAATTTTCCTAAGCTACGCGATGATGTACTCTTTTACTCGATTTGGAGTCCTAGAACCAAAGTTATGATAGTTTGAAGTTTGCTATCCGGGCGGGACAGATTCTCTGTTTTTCGATTTTGGGAGTAGTTTGTGAAGTCGAGGTAGACGAGCTTTTGCATACTATTTTGGGGGCACGTTTTGAGTGTGTGGTATGTTTGTGCAGGTGGTGTGACCCCGGGAGTGCCCTCAACCTCTCGCCAATCCGTCGCCCGAGGTTAAGGCAAGTGTATTGTAATGGGTAGTGTAATGTATGTTGCTAATGGTGACTACATGCAAATTGCTTACATGTTGTGATATCTTGCCATGATTAGTGCTATGATGTTGTGGATGAAATTATGATTTGATCATGATGTTAAAGTATGGTATGTATTGTTGATGGCCTTGATTTATTCTTTATGACCTATTGCGATATACTTGCTGAGTGATGAACTCACGCTTGTGCTTTCTTGACGTTTAGGTACCATGAGACCGGCATGCGGGGAAGGGAACTAGTCACACTTCTACACGTAGCTCACGCAGTTGATCCCACAGTCTATTCATCTGGAGTCTTGATAATAAATTTAGTGTGTTGCAACTTGGTTTATGATTTAGTTGTGTGCTATAAGTGCCTTAATCGTTTCGTTTGGCGCATGAGGAGTTTGAATGCTTAAATTGGACTTATATTGCTGTCATGTCATTTAGTATTGCTGTTTTAAATGTCTCGTATTATGCCATATTTTGCTATGCTATTGTTGTTGCTTCAAATCATGTTAAAACAAAGGAGATGCTGCCGAAATTTCGGTTGTAGCATTTGTGCCTTTGCTGTAATTTATCTTTATTCGTGGTATTTAGATGTTGTTTAGTCTATGTTTGGTAGCATTCGGGCATACTAGATGCCGGGGTGTTACATCTCCATCAATAATTAAAAACTTGAGCCTATAACAAGGGATCTGTACACGACTGGGTACGCTAATTGTATTTTTGATGAGGACAATTTTTTGGCATTAGAGGGAGATAAGTAGCACATTAAATAAATATCGGGAAATTGATTGGAATGTCAATGGCATTCAGTCCTTAAATCCACGCACTAAAGAAACCAAACTTAAAATTTGGTGGATAATAAATTTGCAACCAATAGTTAATAATCAGTCATATGCCTTCACTGATCGTAAGGGAGTGACAGAGATCTCATATACCTGCAGAAATGCACCTTGAAGAGTGAATTGCACCATAAGGATATTGAACCCACTCTTGCCCCCTCATAAAAAAAGAGGAGGCCTCCAGGTGCACGGGGCTCAATTCCGCGGAGACGTCCGTAGAGACAGATGATCGACCAAATGAGATCACTACCTGTGACAGTGGAAGAAGCTCAACCTAATGTTGAAAAAATCTCTGAAGTGAGCCATCCTGGAGATGGTAATATCCCTCAAGTGACCCATCTTGAAGTGATAATCCTATTGTATATTTGTGCGCACAATCTAATGCTGGGAATTCGAAACACCTAGACTCCATCATTCTGGGAAATCACGAGGAGCTGGAAGAAATAAATGAAGAAATATCCACCAATTATCTGATTTAAAAAAATTATATAAGAGAAAGACTAAAATTGTTGATATTTATTTTGCCTCCAAAATTGCTAAAACCCTTGAACTGGATCTAGAACCAAAGCCCACAACAGAGTGTCAGAAGCGATCAGATTGGGTCAAATGGAAAGAAGTAATTGAGGCTAAATTGCGCTCGCTTAATAAGAGGAAAATTTTTAGTCCTATTGACCAAACACCTCTGAAAGTGTTCCGTGTAGGATCAAAATGGGTTTTCTCCCGGAAGAGAAATGAAAACAATCAAGTGGTGAGATATAAAGTGAGGCTTGTAGCAAAGGGTTCACGTAGAGACCCAGCATGTGGGGGCTCCGGAATCATATTAGCGAACTGGGTCATTATTGTTGCATTGGACTGGTAAATAATGCAACCCTTAATAACTTCTGACCGCTAAGCTAAATTCGTACTCGGATTGAGGTCAATTGATTGACAACACTCGACACGAGTGTATGTGCCAACCGATTGAACACGACCTGAGCTTCCTGCAACCGTGTGTCTAGTACTGGTTCCCTGGATCAGTAGCCCAGTACCCACATGTTGTCAATTGAGACAGATCATATCCATGCAAGATTAAATAATTTACATCTGAAAGGTAAAGTTATTACAACTATATAATCTTACAGCTTATGGCCTCATGGCCTACACAAGTCCAAAAGACAGAATAAATACAGCGGAAGTTCAAAAGAGAGAGACGCGCAGTGTGCCATCCACCCATAGGCAACTGAGCACAAAGCAGGATTTATTTGCAATACGATAATAGATCCAAATATGCGCAATTTATAAAGAGGTTTCCAAAAGACATTTTAAAGTAACAACAATAATAAGCAATATTTGAACCATAACCAAAATCCAGCCATTCCGATTCCAACCCTTAGCCAAACCTTTCCAATGCCACAATCCACCAACCATCCACTGAACCAACCCTTTTCCTGACAACCAAACTCAAGCCAAACCAAAACCAACCCAAACCTTTTGTTTTCCAAACTTTTCCAAAACTAAAACCGCATCAAAAGATATACTTCACAGTACTTCCCAAGCTACTCATGACCGTGAGCACGTGTGTCGGGACCCGAATCTACAAATCCGGACCCTCTGTGTATTCAGCACTAGTCCAGGAACGCGCTAGTGCACACAGTCTCAATATTGGTAAATATCACAATCATACCACTCGATACTAATAAAGTACTTTAATTAGATAGTCAAACTGGTTGCTTGACCTTAAGGTCAAGTTACAAATATACGCCTCGCAGGGCGAAACTTATTAAAAGAGAAATAATAGCAGCGGAAAAATAAGATAACTTCGTGGCGCCATCCAAAGATACCACAGGCAATCGGCGGGACTCGATTCCTAGTTAGACGGTTCCTCTTGGAGCTCCTCCTCCAAAGCTGGTGTAGTCTCCTCTTCAACTGGTGTTGTATTGCGGCAAGGGTGAGTACTTGGTACTCAGCAAGTCATGCACAAAAGGTATAGTTGACACCCAGAGGTCCCGCAGGTACGTTATTAGCAACTTAATCAACTAGGTTCGTCCCATTATGGACATGTGGTTGCAAGATTGACTCAGTTCAAAGGCTTGCAAGGTTAAGTCCTTAGGGTGACCAGGGCAAGACTACCCGAAGAACCAACACAACTGGCCCACCCGATCATTCTTGCCACATGCCCCGGTCAAAAACTATTTATCAAACCCCAGTTGATTACCATGCACCACATGCCATCAACATCACAACACATGATACCTTTCCAAAACAGGTTCAATATATCATTAAGTCAACATTAACATTTGATTGTCCAAAATCATGTCATGGCCACGTAGCAGGTCTAAGCAATATACTACAACGGTCTAAATTCCCATGTTAGCAATTTAATAATGTCCAACTATTCAAACCTCAACTAGGGTGACAAGGGATCATGGCACATAATTAATTAACCAAGGTGTCATACAGCAATTAGGCATTTATCTAATTCCCATAGTTAAATAAAGTATTTTCTAATTAAACTAGCATGCAATACATTGAATCAAAATAGATTTCAAAATGGGAGCAACATGGTCAAAGCACAACTTGCCTTCAAAGAGTACTTGCTCTTCGTCCTGAGTTGGCTCCTGGGTCAACAATTCACCTTCGAATCCTTCCGGCACTTCAACGTCTACTCGGAACGCGTGCAAATAGCAACAAATGAATAAAACAGTAGACAAAAAGTGTCCAAACATCCAAATGAAGTCCATAAACAGAGAGAGCATAATTTTAGGAATTTTTAGGAATTTGAACCGGCGAAATCGGAGTTAAAACGCAAAAGTTATAAGCGTTTAAAGTTTAAATAATCAATTAAATAATATTACAGAGAAAAAATTTGGTCTAAAAATTAAATAAAATTTACCATTAGGTAGATCTCAATTTTATACAAATTTAGAAATTTGAATCACTCAAATCGGAGTTAAATTGCAAAAGTTATAAGCGTTTGAAGTTTGAATCTAAATTTGAATCAATAAACCGAATTAATTAAATAATTTCTTTTTCGAAAAATGATTTATTGCGTCAGCTATGACACATGTCAGCATCCGATTGGTCCACGTGGACTTGCTGACGTCAGCACCGGCCGAACCCACCGATGACGTCAGCATGACGTCACCGTGACACGTGGCAAGACCCGGATGCTGCCACGTGTCCGGGTCAGCGGACGCGGTCCACGTGCGCTCGGTCCCGTCGCTGACATGCGGGCCCGCCCTGTCAGCGGCTCGGGCTCATGCTGGCGCGGGCGTGGCTGACACGGGGGCCCCACTGACACGCGGGCCCCGCGTGTCAGAGACACGTTCTACGCGAGGGCGCTGACCGCAGCGGTCACGCTCCCAGCCACGTGGCTAGATCTCGGCCGTTGATTTGAACATCAATGGTCCAGATCAGATCTGGTTATCACGTGTTGGAGTGAACGCGGTCAATCTACACCATTGGATCTAGATCCAACGGTTGAAAACGACGTTAACCCCGTAACGTGGATTACGTTACGGGTGACGTGGCCGATCGTGGGCCGTTGGATCTCGATCCAACGGTCCAGATCCGATCTGGGTTCTAGGGTCTTGGATTGCACGTGGGCTCACCTGGATCGTTGGATGAAGATCCGACGATTCACCGAGCTCGGGGACGGCGATGGCACGCAGCGGCGCTAGGTGGCCGGAGCCGAGGACGACGTCCAAGCCAACGGCGCTCCGGGGCTTCTCCGGCGAGGTGAAATGTCCCTTCCGGTGCGCCTTGATCTGGGGATCTCGGAGCTGGGCTCAGACGCGACGGAGGACGACGGACGACGGCGGGGCGAGGCAAGAACCGAGGCGGGGGTGAGAGTATCTACGGCGAGCAATTGCGAAGGCTCAAGCCATCGGCGGCGGCGGCTAGGGCAACGGCCACACAAGGGCCGAGGCAAACCTCGGGGCATGTCCCGGCCTTAAATACCCTCGGCATCCGCGCGAAAGGCGGAGCCCTAGGCCCACACGGCGGCGGAGTCCGGCGGCGATTCGGACGGGGAAGATACAATCCTAGCCGTACACGTGGTGCAACCAACGGCCACGATCGCGCGAGCGGAACCGGGTCCGGGCCGGATCCAACTCGAACCGGTACGGGTCGATATTGACCGTTGGATCTTAATCCAACGGTCCAGATTGGATCGGCTTTAGGGAGGGTGCGGTGCGGTCGCACGTGGGCTACGTGGCCTCATGTGGGCCGTTGGATCTTAATCCGACGGTCCACGGGGTTAGGGTTCGGACGCGGTTTGACTGAACCGCACGGCGCGGTCGGGTCCGGGTTGGACTCGGACTCGAGTCTGACTCGGGCTCGGTCGGATGAACAGTACAAACCCACTCGCATTTTCCAGCGATTAAATATTCAAATTAATTCTCAGAAATTCATTTAATCCATTAAAAATAGCAAAACACTGAGAAAAATTCCAGAAAAATTCTGGAAAATATTTTGAGGCATTTTGGACTCAAATAAAATATTTCCAACAAAATTTTATTTGCAAAGTTAAATTCTTTAATTATTTCAAAAGGGAAAAAATTCAAATAAATTCCAAATAAATCCCAGAAAATTCTAAAAATTCACCAAGGTGCCAAATCACACATGAATTTAAGAAAAGAAAAATTTTGGGGTGTTACAACGTGTAACTCCCCAATTTTTACTTTTCATGAATTTAAATATGATTTGGCACTTTTGTGAATTTTTGGAATTTTCTGGGATTTATTTGGATTTATTTGGAATTTATCTAAATTTATTCCCTTTTGAAATAATTAAAGAATTTAATTTTGCAAATAAAATTTTGTTGGAAATAATTTATTTGAGTCCAAAATGTTCCAAAATATTTTCTAGAATTTTCCTGGAATTTTTCTAAGTGTTTTGCTATTTTTAATGAATTAATGAATTTCTAGGAATTAAATTGATTATTTAATCGCTGGAAAAACCAAAACCGGGTTTTACTGTTCATCCGACCGAGCCCAAACCCGAGTCAGACTCGAGTCCAACCCGAGCCGCGTTCGAGCCGAACCCGGTTCCATCCTAACCTAAACCGCGTGACCGTTGGATCAAGATCCAACGGCCACGATCGCGCCACGTCGCCCGAGCCCGACTCCGACCGAGCCAGCCAAGTCACCGAGCCGCACTGAGCCCAAACCCCGCAACCGTCGGATCTTGATCCAACGATCCACGTTGAGCCACGTCACCGAATCCGAATTGGATTCGGATTCCGCCATCGTAACCGGGTGGACCTCGGTCTCCGCGCAATACACGGAAGCCGAGGCCCCTATTTAAGGCACCGCCGCCGCCACCGGGTAGCCGACTCCCGTGCGCACCCGCAGCCCTAGCCCACGTCACCTGAGCTGCCGCCGTTCGCCCGCTAGAGCTCGCCGTAGTTGCGCTAGGTCTCCGCCGCGGTTATTCGCCGATTCCGCCGCCGCCCGCCGTCCTCCGCTGCCGTTGAGCCCAGATCCCGAACCGCAAGGACAAGCCGCGTTGGAGGGTACCATTCATCTCGCCGGAAGCGCGAAGAAACGCCGTTCGGGACGTCGTCGTCACCGTCTCCGGCCGCCGTGAACCACCACAGCGCCATCGTCATCTGCGAGCTTGGTGCACCGTTGGATCTTCATCAGACGGTCCAGATTGCGCCACGTCGCCCGAAGGTAATAACGTTGCGATTTCTAGATCTGTTTCCAACCATTGGATCTAGATCCAACGGCTTAGATTAGGCCACATAGCCTATGACCGCACCGTGCTAGGGATGATCTCAGCCGTTAGATCTAGATCGTACGGTTAGGGTTAGCCACGTTGTAAACTCTAGATTGGATCTTGACCGTCCGATCAAGATCGAACGGTCCAGATGGACCGAGCCGTTTTACACGCGTGAAAACCAGATCCGATCTGGGCCGTTGATTTTCAAATCAACGGCCGAGATCCAGCCACGTGGTTGGAAGGCTGACCGTCGCGGTCAGCGCGGTCGCCGCCCGGTCACCGCTGACGTCACGCGTGGGGCCCGCGTGTCAGCGGCCCAGCCAAACCGCACAGTGACGTCATGCTGACGTCACGGTGGGGCCCAGCTGTCATTTGTCCTCAGCCGTGCGTGATGACGTCACTGCTGACGTCATCCGAGGGGCCCACCTGTCAGTGAGACACGTGCGCCGTGGACCGGGTACACGGTAGGCCGATCCAAACTGTGCGCCGGGTCCATGGACCCGAGGCGACGTAGCGACCTCTGATTGGTCCACGTGTTATGATGATGCAATAAATCATTTTCCGAAAAAGAAATTATTTATTTAATTCGGTTTATTGATTTCAAATTTAGATTCAAACTTCAAACGCTTATAACTTTTGCGTTTCAACTCCGATTTGAGTGATTCAAATTTCTAAATTTTCATAAAAATGAGACCTACTCAAATATAAAATTTACTTAAATTTAGACTATGAATATTTCTCTCTTTATATTTAATTAATGTTTTCTTTAAACTTTAAACGGTTATAACTTTTGCATTTTAACTCCGATTGGGACGAATCCAATTTCTAAAAATTCATAAAAATATGCTCTCTCTGTTTATGGACTTCATTTGGATGTTTGGACACTTTTAGTCTACTATTTTATTCATTTATTGCTATTTGCACGCGTTACGAGTAGACGTTGAGGTGCCCGAAGGCTTCAAAGGTGAAGTGTTGACCCAGGAGCCACCTCAGGACCAAGATCAAGTATTCTTTGAAGGCAAGTTGTGCTTTGACCATGTTGATCACATTTTGAAATTAATTTGATTTAAATTATTGCATGCTAGTTCAATTATAGAATGCTTTAATTAATTTTGGGAGACTAGTTAATTGCCTAGTTGCTGTATGCCACCTTGACATAGATAATTGAATGCCATGAACCCCTTGTCACCCTAGTTGAGGATTAAATAGTTGGACATTATTAAATTGCCAACATGGGAATTTAGATCGTTGTAGCATATTGCTTAGACCTGCTACGTGCTCACGACATGATTTTGGACAATCAAATATTAATATTGACTTAATGATATATTGAACCTGTTTTGGAAAGGTATCATGTGTTGTGATGTTGATGGCACGTGGTGCATGGTAATCAACTGGGGGTTTGATAAATAGTTTTCGGCCGGGGCATGTGGCAAGAATGATCGGGTGGGCCAGTTGCGGCATCGGGGGCGTTGGTTTGGTTCTTCGGGTAGTCTTGCCCTGGTCAACATAAGGACTTAACCTTGCAAGCCTTTGAACTGAGTTAATTGTGCAACCACATGTCCGTAATGGGACGGACCTAGTTGATTAAGTTACTAATAACTTGCATGTGATACCTCGAGTGTCAACTACACCTTTTGTGTAGCTTGAAAGGGGGGCGTACCAAGGCGATGGCATGATACCCGTCCAACGGTATGTCGGTCCCATACTTCGCCTTTGTTACGCGAAGGGATGGTGTATGGCAAAAACCGGAAAGGTTCACTTGTGTAGTTAGCCGTTTCCGAAAGGCTTTGTTACGATCACTCGCCTTTGTGGTGTTTGGCTGTATCTTGTGGGTAAAGTGCATAACCTCTGCAGAGTGTAAAATCTATTCGAATAGCCGTGTCCGCGGTATTGGACATTGCTCGGGGATTACAGTCAAGGGTTAGATTTTCTTGAAAATAACTTGATCTTGAGAGGTTTGGTTTGGTTAAATGATGTTGTTGATGGAAATGTGGAATAGGAATGGGACAGATGTTTAATTAACTCCTGGAAAAGTTATTGATATTACACTGTTTCTATCGCTTTCGAATCTACTTATGTTATTTGTTAAATGCTGTTACTGCAAATGAACCATGAGCTATTCCTTTGTATTAAGCCATGCATGTAGAATATTAGCTTGCATTCTGTGCATGACTTGCTGAGTACCAAGTACTCACCCTTGCCACAATGCGACACCAGTTGAAGAAGAGTCTACACCAGCTTTGGAGGAGGAGCTCCAAGAGGAACCGTCTAACTAGGGAGCAAGCCCAGTCAGTTGCCTGTGGTATACTGGATGGTGCCACGAAGTTATTTTATTTTCTGCTGCTATTATTTCTCCTTTATTAAGTTTCGCCCTGCGTGGCGTATATTCGTAACTTGCCCCTAAGGCCGAGTATCCAGCTTGATTAACTATTTAAAGTACCTTATTATTTCGTTGAGTATGATTGTGATATTTACCAATGTTGAGACTGTGTGCACTAGCGTGTTCCTGGACTAGTGCTGATTACACAGAGGGTCCGGATTTGCAAATTCGGGGCCCGATAGAGGTGGTATCAGAGACATACTGACTGTAGGCTCAACCTTTAGCTAGAATGGCTGTAGTAAGGTTAAAACCTATTTTCTAAAGCTAAAAGTTTGTTAAGATAATGAATGAATTCTCGACTTGCCCCTTCTCTCTTCCCTTACCCCTTTTGCTGAATTCTTTTGTCTCCCACTTTGATTTAAAAATGCTACGTTCTTACGCGAGTATTTTGTGACGGATGGAGGGAGAGGTCAACTACGTCGATCTTGAGGTTGGCCACGCCGCGGAACTTTGGCGTATGCTACAGTTTCTTGAAGGTTTTGAGAAGCCGCAATACCAAGTGAACGTCATCAAACAAGCGGGACTGATTAAGGCTTGTGATGTGAAGATCACGGTACATGCCAGGAAGAAGGGCAAGGGCAACCGTCCGATATACTGCACCGCCAGGAGGTCGACAATGCAGATGGGAATTCAGGAGGTATCACGACGAGCGATGCGACACATCGCCCGCATCTACGCCAGGGAGCTGGAGGGCACGGTGTACCGCTACCACCCACACAACAACAACCTCCTTGACCCGAAGCTGATTTAGGATGAGAATTCCACGGTCACGCTGCTGGCACGACTTGTCATCGCTCAGGAGGATGTGCTCGATGATACGAACCGGGAGCTACAAAGGCTCGCGAGGAGGTCACGGTAGAGAAGAACCGATAGCGGGAGGCTCAAGAGCATGTGTCCCACCTTCTGCGAAGAATTGACGAGTTGGAGATGTCATTGTACGGACCAGGACCAGAGCCAGTACTCGAGCTACATGAGTCGAGCCCGGAGGAGTCAGATCTCGAGGAGGACACCGCTTCTTCGACTACCACAGTTGCAGGGCATGGTGATTGTTTCGCGCCAATGCCACCACACCCGCACCCAGGCAGAGGAGGTTTCCTTGACGAGTGAGCCTACGTCTTGTAGTTGGGACTCCTTCGTCGAGTCGCGTTATAGAATAAAGGTCCACCCTTAGAGGCGTTGGATTTTCATTGCTTACTGAGTGTGCAGTATGTGTTGCAGGCCCTTAGGCGTTGTAAGCAATCATACCGAGTTATTATTGTTTGGTTAATAAAGTTGAATTTTGAGTTACACTTTCCTCCCTGCATAAGTTACTCTACTACTTGTCTATGCTTGCTTCCCTCTTGTCTTTAAACCCTGGAGCAATCGACAGATGGTGAACAACCGCGGAAACCTTGGAGGCAATGGGAGTGGTTCTCGCCCAGCTGGGAACCCTAATGATGGAGCACCTGCACCCCACCCAAAGACCGCTTGATTGACATGCGTAACTTTGGAGCTTTTCTTGTTTTGCACAAACCCAAACCGATGCATGCTATGATGCAACAGATGCTGATGGAGGTCCTCGCTTCAGGCCACCGCTAAGGAAGCAAATCAGGGACAACGACAGGGAGCAAAGTTGTCGGAGTTCATGAGGACTCATCCACCCACATTCTCTGGGAATGCCAATCTACTGGAGGCGGATGATTGGCTAAGGTCAATAGAAAGGAAGTTACACATTGCCCAATGCATGGGAAATGAGAAGGTGCTTTACGCATCTCATCAGTTGGAAGGGACTGCCGCTGAATGGTGGGAAAACTTCTGCGCCACGCGGGAGAACCCACAGGACATCACGTGGGAGGAGTTTACGGCTGCGTTTCGTCAGTATCACGTGCCTGAAGGAATAATGGACCTTAAGAAGGAAGAGTTTAGGTCATTGAAGCAAGGTAATCAACCGGTGTTAGAATATCTGAACAAGTTCACACATCTTGCACGCTATGCACCTGAAGACGTAGCGACAGATAAGGCCAGACAGTCTCGCTTCATGAAGGGACTCAACTCAGGACTGCAGGTGGGACTGATCACCCACACCTTTCCAGATTTCCAGGAGCTTGTGAATAAAGCGTTTATTCTTGAGGACAAGCACAATGAACTGGATGAGAACAGGAAGCGCAGAATGCAGCAGCAAGGATCACGTCAGGGAGCGCAGCAGCGTCTGCGGGTTGCGCCAAATCAGTTTTTCAGATTCCAACCACAGAATGCAGAAAGAACACCGTCGCAGCACCAAGGCCTGTTAATCAGAATTTTTAGACTCCAGCCCTAGCCAGGAACGCCGCTACAAGAAACCAGCAGGGCACAGTGAGGCGTTGCTATACATGCAATGAGCCAGGGCATTTCTCCAATAACTGCCCCAAGAAGACAGCCGGAGTGACCCCAGTTCGCTTCAACTTGGGCTCCACACCAGCCAGACCCGGCCCGAGAGCAAACCGCGGAGCAGCACAGCTAGGAGCCTCACCCCAGACCGTGGTGAGAGGCAGAGTCAATCACGTGACCGCAGATGCACTCCAGAATGCCACGGACGTCATACTGGGTAAGATACTTGTCAACTCAGTACCTGCAATAGTTTTGTTTGACTCTGGAGCTTCGCATTCGTTTGTTGCCCTAGATTTTGTTTCTAAGAATGATTTGGAGATTGTGGATCTTAAGTGCATGCTTATAGTTCAAACCCCTGGGTCAGAACTCTGATCTCAAGTAGGATGATCTGGGGTGAGAATACTAATAGATGGGGTAGAGTTCTTAGCGAACCTTATTGTATTGGGAACAACCGAAGACCGTGACCCAGATTCGTAGTTTCCTTGGGATGGAAGGTTACTACCGCTGCTTCATCGAAAGCTTTTCGATGATTGCGAGACCCCTTACGCAATTGTTGAAGAAGGAGAAGAAGTTTGCCTGGACGCCAGAGTGCGAGAAGGGTTTTCAAGAGTTGAAGAAGCGATTGACATCAGCACCAGTGTTAGTTCAGACGTCAATCAAAGCTTTGATATTTACTGTGATGCATCGCGCCAAGGACTTGGATGTGTGCTGATGCAGAACGGAAAGGTCGTCGCATATGCATCAAGGCAGCTGAGGCCGCATGAGGAGAATTATCCAACGCATGACCTAGAGTTAGCTGCCGTAGTGCATGCTTTGAAGTTGTGGCGTCATTATTTGATTGGGAACAGATGTGAAGTGTATACGGATCATAAGAGTCTTAAGTACATATTCACCCAATCAGACTTGAACAAGAGGCAGAGGAGATGGTTGGAACTGATCAAGGATTATAATGTGGGAATCCATTACCATCCCGGGAAGGCCAATGTGGTGGCCGATGCCTTAAGTAGGAAGAGCCATACTGTGAACATGTTGATAGCCGCGAGTCAGGAAGAGCTATGCAAGGATTTCCAGAAGATGCAGATTGAAGTGGTCCCAGAAGGATTCTTGGCCGCATTAGAAGTGAGGCCTACCCTGGAGGATCAGATCCGAGAAGGACAGAAGGATGATGACAAGATTCGCAGGATTAAGTCCAAAATGGATGAAGGCAAGGCAAAATACTTCAAGCTGGATGAGCAAGGCACGTTGTGGATGGAGGATCGAATTTGTGTGCCAAACAAGAAGTAGCTGAAATAGTTGATACTAGAGGAAACCCATGACTCCAAGTATTCAATCCATCCAGGAACTGCTAAGATGTATCAGGATTTGAAGGAAAGATTCTGGTGGCTGAGTGTCGACGATCTGTTTCGCCGGCAATGAGATTTGTGATTCTAGGGGATTTGTGCGTGATCTGAGCTTGATGGTAACACAGGATGCGGGGGCAATCTGTTTTAGACAGGTTCGGGCTCTCTCGGAGGAGATAATACCCTAGTCCTGTGTTCTTGGATATATTGTCTGTGTTCTTCTCTTTCTTGTTTCTCCCTCCTCCCCTTATATACTGGGGGAGGAATACATGATAGATGGGCGCCACTGGGCCCTGAACATGGTGGCCTGGACGACATGTCCCTTGTCCTTATCCCCCTTCACGCCTACGCCCCGGAGAGGTGGTTATGCTTTCTCCGACCCACGCTGCCGCCTTGTCGTTCCAAAGATCTGCAGGTTCGCGGTGTCGCATCCGCATGCTTTGTTCCTGGCGGATTGTTAGGGCGAGGCGCGAAGCTTCCTTGAAGGATCAGGAGTTGTCTTGGGGAGCAAGTCGAAGGTCTCCTCTGGGCCCGTCGTGGTGCTTCTGGGCTTTGGGCTTTCTATTCCGCCTGTCAGGCCCGATCGGGTGTAGGCCCCTCTTGTGGGACCCTGTCTCGACATCCCACAAGAGCCCCCCCAAGTGCTTTAGGATCGACTTTCCGTCCCTTGCCCTGTCATGAGGATTATGCGGGAGAGAGATCATAAAGAACTTGTAGTATGAAGCCACCGTGGTTGGTTAGCTCGTGGCCGAGTGATACCCGCGCCCGTTTACGGTGCACGGCAACCGGCTTGTCGCTAGGCTGACCCTCATGGGGCATACCTTAGTCTTTTTGGCTCGTGGCCGAGTGGTACCCGCGCCCGTTTACGGTGCGCGGCAACCGGCTTGTCGCTCGGCTGACCCTCATGGGGCATACCTTGGTCTTTTTGGCTCGTGGCCGAGTGGTACCCGAGCCCGTTTACGGTCTTGTGACAACCGGCTTGTCGCTCGGCTGACCCTCATGGGGCATACCTTGGTCTTTGGCTCGTGGGTCGAGTGGTACCAGCGCCCGTTTACGGTCTTGTGCAACCGGCTTGTCGCTCGGTGACCCTCATGGGGCATACCTTGGTCTTTGGCTCGTGGTCGAGTGGTACCAGCGCCCGTTTACGGTCTTGTGACAACCGGCTTGTCGCTCGGTGACCCTCATGGGGCATACCTTGGTCTTTGGCTCGGGGCGAGGCGGTACCGCGCCCGTTCTGATCTTGTGGCGGCCCGGCTTGTCGCTCGGTGACCCTCATGGGGCATACCTTGGTCATACAGAGTAATGCTCGTGCCCGCTACTACAAGATCGCTTTAGACCCTCATGGGGTGCATTCTCAAGACCGTGTTGGTTGTAGATCCTCCCGCGACACCCAATCGCATTGTGAGACAAATGACCAGCAATTGACCCCAAATTATGGGGCGTGCCGTCGAGAGGATGTTCGGAAAGTGCCCAGCCCCAAGCTTCCGTGGCGGCCGGCGTTCAGGCCCGTCGTGGGGCGACTTTATCCCAAACTTTGGACCAGATTTGACACTGGCGCGTTTTGCGCGACGCAGCGGCTATTGGCCCGTCATGGGGCGTGCCTGATCGGCCAGAGGTGAACAGGAGGGCCCTCGTTTCTTCCCACCGTAAGGTGGAAATTGGGGCCCATTTCTTATAAGTCGAAGGATCCTCGCTGGAGCAACGGCCTCCTTGCACCTTCCCCACCAGTGCGAAACCTTCAAACCTCCTTTGGCGATTTAGGGTTTCGGTTTCGCCCTTGGCTTGCGGCGGTTCTTCCCACCAGTCTTCTTCTTCGCAATGTCTTCTTCCTCGTCATCGGAGGGTAGCACCGACCTGCGGCGGCAGGTGGGAGACTTCCATCACGACGACGTCCCGCTTGGAGGGATGGTCGCCGCCGGCGTCCTCCTCCCTCGGAGTTGATCTCCGCCCGTCCGCCGTGAGTGACCCTTACCCCACACCTCTAGAGAATGAGATTGTGGTGTTTGAGTCCTTCTTCGGCGAGGATTTAGCATTCTGGGAGCGCCTTCTTCCGGGGGCTCCTCCACTTCTACGAAATCGAGTTGATCAATTTGAACCCCAACTCGATTCTTCACATTGCCATCTTCGTCCAGCTCTGCGAGGCGTATCTTGGGATACGTCCTCATTTGGATTTGTTCCGCTCCTTCTTCTGGCTGAAGCCTCATCCGAACCGGGCCGCTCCCAACGTCGTTGGGGGCGCCGGACTCCAGCTGCGGGAGGGCTCGAAGAAGCAGTATTTTGTCGTTCCTCTCAAAACCTCCCTCAAAGGTTGGAGGCGGGAGTGGTTCTATTGTGCCAATGTTGATCCCTTCCTCGCCCCCTTTGCCGGCCGTGCTCCTAAAGCCTCCCGATGCTGGAGCGACGCCCCGGACGGAGGAGGTTTGGCGCAAATCCCCGAGCTTCTGGCATTGATTGACGATCTGAAGAACCGAGGGCTGACGGGTCCCGGGATCGCGATCAGTTTTGTGAAGCGCCGAGTGCAGCCCTTGAAGGAGAGAGTCCATTTGGGGTTCCAATACAACGGGCCTCTGGACCCCACGCGGGAGTCGGACGTGGCCCTGTCGATGGAGTCGCTGGCAGCACGGGTAGTTGATTTCTTCGTGCCTGGCACAATAATCACCAACAGGGGCTGCCCTCATAAGTTTTCGACGGCAAGGCCTCCCCCTCCTGTGAGTGCACTATTCTCTCGAAAGGCTGTTCCATGATTTCTTTGACTGATGTGTGATTCAAACAGGGTGCGATCGTTCCTTTTTTCAGGAACGCGCGTCCTTCATTTCTGACGCTCCGGTTGTCGGCCTCTCTCGGCTGAAACACGCTCAGGCGAAGCGAGTGGCTGACACATCGGTCGACGAGCTGCGCCGGGAGTCGGCGGAGGAGGTCGTCGATCTTTCGTCAGCCGGGCCTTCGACTTCCGGTGCACCCGGATCGCAAAGCGCGGGGCCACAGCCTTCTGTCCCGAGGCGGCCAGAGGGCGCTAACTTCCCTTCGAGTGGTGCTGGGTCTCGGATGAGACCTGGGATGAAATTCAAGAAATCCAAAAGGTACTCTTTTGGGCGATCCTTGACTTTTTGTTACCGCCTGTGCTGAGGTGTTTCTCTTTTTGCTGATGCAGGACTCCTACTACGGACGTCCCGGCGGAGAGGTCTCCTGAAAAGGAGCCCCAGGCGGAGGCTAGGTCACCGTCGCCGCCGACTGCCGGGGCGTCGCCACCGGGCACCGGCGGGCCAACGGTCGAACCGTCGGATGGTCCGCTGGCCGACGATCGACCGGCACCGTCTCGGCGTGGAGGAAGTGCCTCGAGAGCCACCGCCGCTCGGCCCTCTGCCAAGCCCGAATCGGACCGTATGGTGGGAAGGGGTTCACCGAAAGGGATGGAAGAGGACGACGAGATGGAGAGAGCGGCTCGGACGGAGCTTTATGAGCTCACCGTCAGTGTAGCACGCTTCGTCGGTGAGCTTCTTGTCTTCCATCATTTGCTGCCGACTTCTCCACGAGATTACGCCTGTTACCTAGGACATGGGGAGCGCTCGGAGCAAAGATCGCGGTTTTTCCAGAAGGTGCTCCCGAAGCTCAAGGAGCAGAAGCAGTACCAGGACAAACTCAACGAGATCAGCGCGGACAGGTGGAAAGAAGTCCACGGGCTTCAGGGCGAGTGTATGAGGATCCGGGAGGAGAAGACGAAGCTTGAGCATATGCTCGAAGGTGAGATTCTCCCCTGGATTCGGTTTGGATGTCTTTTTGGATGGTTGGAGAGGATGATGACACTCGTGTTTCAGAGCGCGACTGGCCGCTGTCGGTGAGGGCCCGACCGAGGCTTCAGAGAATTCGGCCTCAAGCTCGAGTCGGCTTGGAAAGGATGCGTGAGGTGAAGGGTAAATTTATTTGACTTGGGTTGAACATACTTGGCGTCGGGTGTGCTCTTGATGGCCGTTTGACCTTGTTGCAGTGCAAGGAGAAGATGGCCGCCGCCGAACAGGCGGACTGAATCAGCGTCGCTGCGAGCCGATCCTGCACCTTCTGCGCATTGAAGGAGTCACGCCGGGCCGAGGGGACGATCTGTTCCACTTCTCTCGGGAGGAGCCGACAGGATCGAGCTTACGCCAAAGAGTCCGCAGCAATGAGTGCGAACCAGGCATTGGCGGTGGTCAAGTCTCATTATCCGAGAGTTGACCTCGAAGCTGTGAAAGAAGGTTTTGCCTGTGATGAAGACAAGGCCAACGCGCTCCTCGAAGAGGTGTCCGGTGCATCGCAGGCCTTGTTGGAGAATCTAGAATTCTGACTTCGATGTGGGCCTTGATGCCGAGTGCTCGCCCTCCTTGTTTGAAATATTGTCTTCTTACTTCAATATGATTTGCCTGTATTGTCTTCCGCTGAGTGGTCTTCAGACCTCTTCCACTTTCTTCTCTGGCTGAGTTGTTAGAATATATGCCCGCAGCCTTTTGGATCCTGTTGCGCCTTTCCGAGTGAGTTTCAGCCGACTGGTATGGCTCCCAAACGCCAGGGCCTTGGCCCGCGGCTTTCTTGCCCCAGACACGCTTTTCCGAGAGGCTGGCGTGCAGCTTTCGAGCGTCGGGACTTACGTTGTGGCCACCTGGCTGAGTGGTTTAGCCCCCAGGCTTGCATCGCTTGCTAGCTCTCCAGCCCCCGGGCTTTTTCGCTTAATTTGGTATAATTGAGCGAGAAAGCCGAACGAGCTTGAACTGCTTAAGACACGTGTCTAGTGAAATTCTCCTTGATTTTGTTCAATGCGCTGATCTTCTTTGGTATTCGCACTGTCGCTTTGTTTTTCGCGCCTCGTTGATTGCGAGGCGGCGCATTTGATTGCCTTTGGAGACGCTTCGATTTCCGGGGCTGGGGTGGCTTATAAATAGGGCGTCACCGCTGATGAGCGATCGCCCGTTTCCCCTTGCCTTGTCCTTCTTCTTCCTCTTCCAGTTTCCTTCCATGTCTAATACGGGGAGGTTCGTTGGTCCCTACGCGGCATTGTTTCGCCACCGATTCTTCGGGATGTTGCACAACTGGGAGGAGGCGGAGTCTTGGGAAGACCTCGACTTTGCCACACTGGAGGCAGAGGAGGAGGAAGGAGCGGCGAGGGACGCCGCTGCCGTGGCCACCTTCTTTGCCGAGGCCGCACTGGCTCCACGAGGTGGCGGATATCATCCTCGAGATGGTTGGTCGCGATCGCGCGGCGACCTTGCCGTCAGGGCCCTCGTCTGTCTTATACCACCCTTGTGGGTGGTTGAGGACGAGATGCAGCGACTTTGGGTCGCGTGGGTCGCGTCTAACTCGAACGATCTCGCCTCCAGCCTCCCAAAGAATACAAGACCAAAGAAGACCAAAGACTGACCAAAGACTGGCACTAAGAAGATTCAAAGACCAAAGACCAAAGACTAAGAAGCACCAAAGAAGTAAAGACTAAAGACTAGTAGAGTTTTTTTTTTTTAGCGCGAGAAAAAGAAAAAAAGAAAGTCAGTAATGTAAATTATCAACATTACGGAATGAAATGCGAAATTTTGTCCAGCTCGCGCCTATCATGTTTAATCCGAGTTTAGTAGTTCTGCCTGATCAACTGATTCTAGTCGGTTGCTCCAGTGCCAGCAATGAGGCGCTGGGGCTCGAGCTTTTGACGGCTAGAAATTCGCGATCAGGCAAATCTCGGTTAAATTCTGGCGCTGCGAATTGCAGTCCCCGAGTGGTTAGTACTTTCTACCCGTTCCGTTGTGCGCGCTGGTATAAACCGCCGAGGCTTTGTGCTCATCGCGGCTTGTTATTTCCGTGCATTCTATATCGACACGACCAGGGTTAGGCGCAACACCAGTCGGGTAATAACCACTCGGGGCTAGCATTACACAGAACTTCAGAAAATAAGACGGACCACTATTTTATTTAATGTGTAAGAGTGGGATACATAACTCATGCGTAGAAGCGACGGAGTTGTTCGGCGTTCCAAGTATTCGCCAGAACCTCGCCGTCTTCTCGTCTGAGTCGATAAGCACCTGGTCGGGTTGTCTTCTGCACAATGTACGGACCTTCCCACATTGGAGAGAGCTTGTGCTCGCTTTTACAGTTCCTCCTCGGGACCAGATCTCATACGAAAAGGTTCTACTTCTGACGTTGCGAGAGTGATAACGCCGAAGTCCCTGGAGGTACTTAGCCGACTGGATGGCTGCAACGTTCCGAGCCTCCTCGAGTTGATCAAGCTCCACCATTCGGCTTCCCTCGGACTCGGCTTCGTTGTAATTCCGAACCCTCGGGGATTCGAATCCCAGCTCGGTCGGCAGAACCGCCTCTGCGCCATAGACCAGGAAAAAGGGGGTTTGGCCAGTCGCTCGGCTGGGAGTGGTTCTGAGTCCCCAGAGTACCGACGGTAGCTCCTTCACCCATCGAGCAACGTATGGTTTGAGGCGGTCGAAGATCCTGGCCTTGAGGCCTTGGAGGACCAGACCATTAGCTCGCTCAACCTGCCCATTGCTTCGCGGGTGAGCCACCGAGGCGAAGCAGATCTTGATCCCGACGCCTTCGCACCATTCTTGGAATTCTTCACTCCTGAATTGGGTGCCGTTGTCCGTGATGATTCGGTTGGGCACTCCGAATCTAACCACAATGTCCTGGAAAAACTCCTTGGCCTTAACTGCAGTGATAGTGACGACTGGCTTGGCTTCGATCCACTTAGTGAACTTGTCAATGGCCACGAAGAGGTAAGCGAAACCGCCTTGAGCCTTCTTGAGCGGGCCCACTAAGTCGAGCCCCAGCATCGCGAAAGGCCAAGAAATGGGTATAGTCTGTAGCTCTGTGCCGGCAAGTGTGTCTGTCTTGCATAGAATTGGCAGCCCTCGCAGTTCGAACTATCTCCTTGGCATCCGTTACGCTAGTTGGCGGAAGAAACCTTGCTCGGTAGGCTTTCCCAACCAAGGCGCTTGATGCCGCGTGATGGCCACACATCCCGAATGGATTTCTTGGAGCAGCTCTCTTCCCACTTATCCCGAAATGCACCGCTGAGGACACCGAGGCACTTTTCGGAAGAGCTCGTCGCCCACCACCACGTAGGACTTGGCTTGTCGGAGACGCGCTCGCTGCAGTGGTGGCTTCCGGAGTTTGTCCTTCAGGAGGTAATCAAAATGCGAGGTAGTCCAGTCTGGATCGATGAGTAGGACCCCGGTTCCAGGACCCTCGCTTGGCTTTTGCCGTTTTGTAACGGTTGGCTCGTGAAGATCCTGTACGAAGATATCACTTGGGACATCTGCCCGAGTGGCTCCCATCTTAGCCAGCTCGTCTGCTGCCTCATTATTGCGGCGGAGGACATGAACCAGCTCCAGACCGTCAAACTTGCCTTCTAATTCTCGGACTTGCTGGCAGTATGCCGCCATATTCTGATCCACGCACGACCAGTCCTTCTGTACTTGATTCACCACCAACTGGGAGTCGCCTCGAACCGCCAGCCGTCGGATTCCGAGTGATGTGGCGATACGAAGCCCATGGATGAGGGCCTCGTACTCCGCGGCATTGTTTGAGGCCGGGAAGTGAATCCGAAGGACATACTTCAACCTGTCGCCCTTAGGCGAGATAAGGAGGATTCCCGCCCCTGCTCCCCCAAGCATGAGAGATCCGTCGAAGTGCATGACCCAATATTCTGGCTCTTCTTCCGTGCAGGGAGTCTGGGATTCGGTCCACTCGGCCGTGAAGTCAGCCAAAGCACAGGACTTGGCGGTCGCGGCTTGAACGAGATGTCGAAAGCTCCAAGCTCGGCTGCCCACTTTGAAATTCTTCCAGTAGCTTCCCGATTACGGAGGACCTCTCCCACGGGGAAAGAAGTGACTACTGAAATCGAATGTCCTTGGAAATAATGCTTCAGCTTAGTAGCGAGATCAAAATGGCGTCTGGCAGCCTTCCGGATTTGAGGATATCTTGTCTTGGATTCGCCAAGATTACGACAAAATAAGCTGGGCGTTGCACGCCGTAGCGGTGTCCAGATTCCTCTCGCTCCACAACTATCACGGCACTTACTACATGAGATGTTGCCGCTATGTAGAGCAGAAGAGGTTCACCTGGCGCCGGCGAGACTAAGACTGGGGGAGTGGAGAGAAACACCTTGAGTTCTTCGAAGGCCTGCTGTGCCTCTGCTGTCCAATCAAAGCGATCTTGCTTCTTAAGGAGCTTGAAGAAAGGCATTCCCCGGACTCCCAACCGTGAGATAAACCTGCCAAGCGCCACCATGCATCCGGTGAGCTTTTGGACCTCCTTTTGGCTGGTAGGCGGGGCCATTTTCATGATGGCTCCAATTTTCTCGAGGTTATTTCGATCCCACGATGGGAGACGATGAACCCGAGTAGTTTCCCGGAAGAAACTCCGAAAACACACTTCTCGGGGTTTAGCCTCATCCGGAACGCCCTTAGACTTTTGAACGTCTCGGCCAGGTCGGAGATAAGGCTATCTTGTGTCTGCGTTTTAACTACCACATCATCCACATAAGCTTCCACGTTGCGCCCGAGCTGATGGTGAAAACACTGCACGGCGCTACTGGTACGCTATACCGGCATTCTTGAGCCCGAACGGCATGGTGATATAGCAATATGCTCGAATGGAGTGATAAACGAAGTCTTCTCGTGATCTTCTTCGAAGCCGAATTTGATGATAGCCTGAATAGGCGTCGAGAAAATTGAGTAGCCGAGATCCGGCGATGGAGTCTACCACCGATCAATACGAGGAGACCAAAGGGATCTTTCGGACAAGCCTTGTTGAGGTCGGTGTAATCAACACACATGCGCCCGACTTTATTCTTCTTACGGGCCGAGTGCAGGGTTCGCCAACGATCGGGATGATACACTTCTTTGATGAAGCTGCGGCTAGCGGCTTTGTGATCTCCTCTCGATGGCTTCTCGGCGATCTTGAGCAAACCGTCGTAACCTTTGCTTGACGGGCCTGGCGGATTGGTTTACATTCGGTGCGTGCTCGATCACCTCCTGGGGACCCGGGCATGTCGACGGCTTCCAGGCAAAGACGTCTTGGTTTGCCCGCAGAAAGGTGACGGCGCGTCTTCCTATTCATCCTCGAGCCTTGTCCGTCGAGGCGGCTCGCGCTGATCGGACGGGTCGAGGAGAATCCTTTTGGTGCCTTCCTCGGGCGATCCCGAGTTCTGCGGCTTGCGGTAGGGATCTCGCCTTAGGCTTGTCGAAATCCGCCTCTTGGCGAATCCTTTCCCGTCACTTGGCGCCTCCAGAGACTCGGCCATTTCGCAACTCTCTGTCGCAAGAGAAAGATCGCTTAACATCGCCGCGTAGAGTGATAATACCACTCGGACCGGCATCTTGAGCATCGGATACGCGTAGTGGGGCACCGCCATGAACTTGGCTATTTGGTCTCCCCAAGATGGCGTGATCTGTTGTCGCGAAGTCCGCCACCTCGAAGCTAAGGCTCTCGGTCCGGTAGTTGTCCCTTGCGCCGAACGTGGTGGTAGAGTGATTTGTCCGAGTGGTATCGCCGGCGTTCGGGTATCACTCCATGAAAAGCGGCGACCAGCGTTTGAGGTCGGACGCGGGATCCCCATATCATCGAGTGTCTTCACGAAGAGGGCGTTGAGCCCACTCCCACCGTCAATCAACACCCTTTTGAGCTTGATGTCGCGGACAACCGGTGCCAAGACCGGCGGGTATCTGTAGGGAATGGGGCGCGATCTGGGTGATCTGTGCGGTCGTAAGTTATTGCGACCTCGGACCACCGGATATATCGGGGGTCTCGGCTCTCTTGCCTGAGATGTCGGCGGTGAGCTTTTGCTTCCGCTTGGACTCATATGCGGCCGAACCCCCGAATATGTAGTTAAGCTCGAGGTCGACCTCCTGATAGTCTTCCTCAGCTTCAGGGAGAGGCGGTTTGCCGGCTGCGTGACCACTCGGACCTTGTCCAGCCTGCCTCTTGCTCTCGCGGGCGAACCTCTTTAGGGTGAAGCAGTCCTTGGCGGCATGCCTCCCCTTCGGATGGAAAGGGCAGGGCGAGTTCATAACCTTTTCATATCCATCCTCTTTGAGAGCGCGAGGATGAGTTGGTGCAGCGACTGCCACCAGCTCCTCGCTCTTGCGCTTCTTTTCTTTCCGCCGAGGGGGTTCAGACTGATCCTTCCCTTCATCACGCCGTTCCGCCAGAGCCTCGGAGGCTGAAGCGTAACGGTCCGCTAGGGCAAACAGCTCCCGGACCGACGTGGGTGGCTTCCGGGACATCTTCTTGATGAGGTCGGGGTCGCTGACTCCTTTCTGGAAGGCAGCTATCACAATCGCATCTGTGACGTCCCGAACGGTGCTTTTCCTGTTCATGAAGCGCTTGACGAACTCCCGGAGGGATTCGTTCCTCCTTTGGTGTAGCTGGTATAGGTCCCAAGGGGTGCCCGGGCGCTCGTAAGTGCCTTGGAAATTTGAGATGAACTGCTCACACAGATCTCCCCAGGAATCTATAGAGTTCATTTGGAAGTCCTGGTGAGCCATGCTTGGGCTGAGGCGAGAGGGTAACCGGCAAGTAGTTTGCCATTACTTTACGATCCCCACGGCCATTTGCGGAGCATATACTTGTAGCCAAGCCTCAGGGTCCCTCTCAGTCGAACCTAGTGATGCCTTTAGGATTAAATCCATCAGGCCAAACCACTCGGCGTAGGTGAGGGGTAGCGCACGAACCCCTTCGATGACAGCGATACCCCGGGAGGTGATCGACGCGGAGGGATCGCGCTTGGCGTGCCAGCGGCCTCGCGGAAGGATGCCGTAGCGCTCATATTAAATCGGCTTGACGGCGTTGTTCCTCCTTTTCTGGTCGCGGCGCTGGCGTCGAGGTGCGAGCAGGTCGCGGTGATCTTTGTGTCGCAAGTCGTCTCAGCGAGGTAGAACATGATGTGTCTGGCGAGCTTCCCGACCTGGCCATTCTTGGCCGTCTGGTCCTCGCCGGACCACGCGACAACTCCTTCGGCCGGTGGTCGGTTTGGGCATCTTCGGATAGCCGCCGCCCGTCACCATGGCCTTTACTTGGGCCATGATCGGGCAGCTGGATCATCTGCCCCGACATAGGGTCGGGGTATCCAGGAGTGTCTTGGAGGCGGCGATATTACTGGCGTGGGTACGAAAAACGGCTGGTCCCCATCTTGGCTTGCGAGAATGTCTTCATTGACAGCCGGCGCGGTCCGGAGAGCAGCGCCAGCGCGTCAGGCTCGATCACTCGGCCTCCTTCCAAATCGGCGGCGAGGTGTCGGCGGCCTTGTGAATCTGCCATGAGCCTTCGATTACCACAGACTCTACGGAAATTCCAGCAGCTCTCTAGGCTTTCTTGACTCGGCCGTGAGGTGGGTGAGTCTCGAGAAGACAAACCTAGGCGCTCGGGGTGCCGAGTGGCTTAGCGGTGAGAACCCCACCCTTCGTGCCTCGGCGTCCTCGAGCCCGACTCAGCGGCTAGAACGGGTCTTCGGATCCCCTCGGTACTTTAGGAGTGCGAGGCAGGGGACCTTCCGATCGGGCGCGGAAGTCGTGACGATGGATCGCCGGAAACCTCACCTTGTTGTGTGGCGCGGTTCCATAGAGAGAAAGGCTTCCGAGGTCGTTGGAGGCGAAGGTCAGGCTTAAAGCGGAAGACCTGGCAGGAAGAAAGGCTGTGGAGGCTTCGCTCATCGCGACCATCAAGCAGCGAAGATCTTGACACAAGCCCCTACCTGGCGCGCGCCAACCGCCGACGATCTGCTTTACGGCAATGAGATTTGTGATTCTAGGGGATTTGTGCGTGATCTGAGCTTGATGGTAACACAGGATGCGGGGGCAATCTGTTTTAGATAGGTTCGGGCTCTCTCGGAGGAGATAATACCCTAGTCCTGTGTTCTTGGATATATTGTCTGTGTTCTTCTCTTTCTTGTTTCTCCCTCCTCCCCTTATATACTGGGGGAGGAATACATGATAGATGGGCGCCACTGGGCCCTGAACATGGTGGCCTGGACGACATGTCCCTTGTCCTTATCCCCCTTCACGCTCTACGTCCTGGAGAGGTGGTTATGCTTTCTCCGACCCACGCCTGCCGCCTTGTCAGGTTCCAGCATCTGCAGGTTCTGGCGGTGTCAGACCGCATGCTTTGTTCCTGGCGGGTTGTTAGGGCGAGGCGCGAAGCTTCCTTGAAGGATCAGGAGTTGTCTTGGGGAGCAAGTCGAAGGTCTCCTCTGGGCCCGTCGTGGTGCTTCTGGGCTTTGGGCTTTCTATTCCGCCTGTCAGGCCCAGTCGGGTGTAGGCCCCTCTTGTGGGACCCCTGTCTCTGACATCCCACACTGAGCATGAAGCGTGAAGTTGCCGAGCATGTTGCGCTGTGCGACATATGCCAGAGAGTTAAGGCAATGCATCAGAGACCAGCAGGATTGCTACAGCCCGTTGAAGATACCTGAGTGGAAATGGGAGGAAATCGGAATGGACTTCATTACCAGTTTACCCAAGACTTAAGAAGGATATGACTCCATATGGGTTGTAGTAGACCGCTTGACTAAGGTCGCCCATTTTATCCCGGTAAAGACCACTTACTCGGGAGATAAGTTAGCAGAATTGTACATGACCAGGATCGTCTGTTTGCATGGAGTGCCGAAGAAGATTGTGTCGGACAAAGGTACCCAGTTTACCTCGAGATTCTGGAATAAGCTGCATGAAGCCATTGGGACCCGTTTGAATTTCAGTACAGCTTATCACCCTCAGACGGATGGACAGACCGAGAGAGTTAACCAGATTCTAGAGGACATGTTAAGAGCTTATGCGTTAGCTTATGCCACCTCTTGGGATAAAAGTTTGCCGTATGCTGAGTTCAGTTACAACAATAGCTATCAAGCAAGTTTACAAATGTCACCTTTTGAGGCACTATACGGTCGACCTTGTCGAACACCGTTGAACTGGAATGAGACTGGTGAATGCCGTGTCTTTGGGCCGGACATTCTTCAAGAAGCCGAAGAGCAGATTGCCATGATCAAGGAAAGACTGAAGATAGCACAGTCAAGACAGAAAAGCTACGCCGATAGTCGCCGAGACTTGAGCTTTGAACCAGAGGATTTCGTGTACCTTAGGGTTACACCACTCAAGGGAGTCAAGAGATTCCATGCCAAAGGAAAACTCGCGCCGAGATATGTTGGGCCATTCAAGGTTCTCAGCCGGAGAGGTGAAGTTGCATATCAGCTAGAGTTGCCACAGTCGTTGGCAGGGGTACATGATGTGTTCCACGTGTCCCAGCTGAAGAACTGTCTTCGAGTACCAGACGAACAAACACCGTTAGAGTCGATAGAACTGCGAGAGGATCTCACCTGCAAGGAACATCCCGTCAAGATTTTGGACACCATGGATCGAGAGACGAGAAACAAGTCAACCCGTTTCTGCAGAGTTCAATGGAGCAACCATGCAGAGAGTGAAGCAACTTGGGAGCGTGAGGAGGATTTGAAGAAAGAATTTCCAAACCTATTCTTTAGTAAGCCCTGAATCTCGGGGACGAGATTCTGTTAGGGGGGAGGTTTGTAACACCCCAATTTTTGCTTTTCATAATTTTAAATAAGATTTAGCACTTTTGTGAATTTTTGGAATTTTCTGGGATTTATTTGGATTTATTTGGAATTTATCTGAATTTATTCCCTTTTGAAATAATTAAAGAATTTAATTTTGCAAATAAAATTTTCTTGGAAATAATTTATTTGAGTCCAAAATTTTCCAAAATATTTTCTAGAATTTTCCTGGAATTTTTCTGAGTGTTTTGCTATTTTTAATGAATTAAATGAATTTTTGGGAATTAAATTGATTATTTAATCGCTGGAAAAACCCAAACCGGGTTTTACTGTTCATCCGTCCGAGCCCAAACCCGAGTTAGACTCGAGTCCGACCCGAGCCGCGTTCGAGCCGAACCCGTTTCCATCCTAACCTAAACCGCGTGACCGTTGGATCAAGATCCAACGGCCACGATCGCGCCACGTCGCCCGAGCCCGACTCCGACCGAGCCAGCCAAGTCACCGAGCCAGACCCGAGCCCAAACCCCGCAACCGTCGGATCTTGATCCAACGATCCACGTTGAGCCACGTCACCGAATCCGAATTGGATTCGGATTCCGCCGTCGTAACCGGGTGGACCTCGGTCTCCGCGCAATACACAGAAGCCGAGGCCCCTATTTAAGGCACCATCGCCGCCACCGGGTAGCCGACTCCCGTGTGCACCCGTAGCCCTATCCCACGTCACCTGAGCTGCCGCCGTTCGCCCGCTAGAGCTCGCCGTAGTTGCGCTAGGTCTCCGCCGCGGTTATTCGCTGATTCCGCCATCCTCCGCCGCCGTTGAGCCCAGATCTGGAACCGCAAGGACAAGCTGCGTCGGAGGGTACCATTCATCTCGCCGGAAGCCCGAAGAAACGCCGTTCGGGAGGTCATCGTCACCGTCTCCGACCGCCGTGAACCACCGCAGCACCATCGTCATCCGCGAGCTTGGTGCACCGTTGGATCTTCATCAGACGGTCCAGATTGCGCCACATCGCCCGAAGGTAATCACGTTGGATCTAGATACAACAGCTTAGATTGGGCCACGTAGCCTATGACCGCACCGTGCTAGGGATGATCTCAGCCGTTAGATCTAGATCGTACGGTTAGGGTTATCCACGTTGTAAACTCTAGATTGGATCTTGACCGTCCGATCAAGATCGAACGGTCCAGATGGACCGAGCCGTTTTACGCGCGTGAAACCCAGATCCGATCGCGGTTAGCGCGGTCATTTGCCGATCACGCCCGGCGTCACAGCGTGGCGTCGGCGGCCCACTGCGTGTCGGCCGGCCCAGCCAAACCGCACCATGGCGTCATCTTTGGCGTCACGGTGAAACCCGGTATCGGTATCCTCGGCCGTCGCGTGATAGCGCCATCGCTGGCGGCGTCATCCGAGGCCCGCTGTCGGTGAGACACGTCTTGTAGTGGGCCAGGGTCCACGGTGGGCCGAGCCAAACCGAGCGCCGGGTCCATGGACCCGAGGCGACGTGGTGGCCTCTGATTGGTCCACGTGTCATGATGACGCAATAAATCATTTTCCGAAAAAGAAATTATTTATTTAATTCGGTTTATTGATTTCAAATTTAGATTCAAACTTCAAACGCTTATAACTTTTGCGTTTCAACTCCGATTTGAGTGATTCAAATTTCTAAATTTTCATAAAAATGAGACCTACTCAAATATGAAATGTACTTAATTTTCGACTATGAATATTTCTCTGTTTATATTTAATTAATGTTTTCTTTAAACTTTAAACGGTTATAACTTTTGCATTTTAACTCCGATTGGGACGAATCCAATTTATAAAAATTCATAAAAATATGCTCTCTGTTTAAGAACTTTATTTGGATGTTTGGACACTTTTTGTCTAGTGTTTTATTCATTTATTGCTATTTGCACGCGTTACGAGTAGACGTTGAGGTGCCCGAAGGCTTCGAATGTGAAGTGTTGACCCAGGAGCCAACTCAGGACCAAGATCAAGTATTCTTTGAAGGCAAGTTGTGCTTTGATCATGTTGATCCCATTTTGAAATTAATTTGATTTAAATTATTACATGCTAGTTCAATTATAGAATGCTTTAATTAATTTTGGGAGACTAGTTAATTGCCTAGTTGCTGTATGCCACCTTGACATAGATAATTGAATGCCATGAACCCCTTGTCACCCTAGTTGAGGATTAAATAGTTGGACATTATTAAATTGCCAACATGGGAATTTAGATCGTTGTAGCATATTGCTTAGACCTGCTACGTGCTCATGACATGATTTTGGACAATCAAATATTAATATTGACTTAATGATATATTGAACCTGTTTTGGAAAGGTATCATGTGTTGTGATGTTGATGGCACGTGGTGCATGGTAATCAACTGGGGGTTTGATAAATAGTTTTCGGCCGGGGCATGTGGCAAGAATGATCGGGTGGGCCAGTTGCGGCATCGGGAGCGTTGGTTTGGTTCTTCGGGTAGTCTTGCCCTGGTCAACATAAGGACTTAACCTTGCAAGCCTTTGAACTGAGTTAATCGTGCAACCACATGTTCGTAATGGGACGGACCTAGTTGATTAAGTTACTAATAACTTGCATGTGATACCTCGGGTGTCAACTACACCTTTTGTGCAGCTTGAAAGGGGAGCATACCAAGGCGATGGCATGGTACCCGTCCAACGGTATGTCGGTCCCATACTTCGCCTTTGTTAAGGGAAGGGATGGTGTATGGCAAAAACCGGAAAGGTTCACTTGTGTAGTTAGCCGTTTCCGAAAGGCTTTGTTATGATCACTCGCCTTTGTGGTGTTTGGTTGTATCTTATGGGTAAAGTGCATAACCTCTGCAGAGTGAAAAATCTATTCGAATAGCCATGTCCGCGGTATTGGACATTGCTCGGGGATTACAGTCAAGGGTTAGATTTTCTTGAAAATAACTTGAACTTGAGAGGTTTGGTTTGGTTAAATGATGTTGTTGATGGAAATGTGGATTAGGAATGGGACAGATGTTTAATTAACGCCTGGAAAAGTTATTGATATTACACTGTTTCTATCGCTTTCGAATCTACTTATGTTATTTGTTAAATGCTATTACTGCAAATGAACCATGAGCTATTCCTTTGTATTAAGCCATGCATGTAGAATATTAGTTTGCATTATGTGCATGACTTGCTGAGTACCAAGTACTCACCCTTGCCACAATGCGACACCAGTTGAAGAAGAGTCTACATCAGCTTTGGAGGAGGAGCTCCAAGAGGAACCGTCTAACTAGGGAGCAAGCCCAGTCAGTTGCCTGTGGTATACTGGATGGCGCCACGAAGTTATTTTATTTTCCACTGCTATTATTTCTCCTTTATTAAGTTTCGCCCTTCGTGGCGTATATTCGTAACTTGACCCTAAGGCCGAGTAACCAGCTTGATTAACTATTTAAGGTACCTTATTATTTCGTTGAGTATGATTGTGATATTTACCAATGTTGAGACAGTGTGCACTAGCGTGTTCCTGGACTAGTGCTGATTACACAGAGGGTCCGGATTTGTAAATTCGGGGCCCGACAGCACGGCTAATCGATTAGTTTATTTATCTCTGCAGAGACTGTATACTGTACCCACATGACACGTTCTAGCAATCCTGTCATCCATGCCACGCGATACTTGTCGCACCCGTTTTGCTAGACAGTGATGAAACCTTCAAGAGATCGGGGTTTTAATCTTGCATCGGCCCGGTAATTTGTGTCCCTTGCTACAACCATAGAGGATGGCCACTAGTGGTCCCTACAGGCTCCTACTAGCCCATAGCCTCCCCGTAGTAGGCATTACCGTTGTATTGGGTAAACTCTCCCTCGACGCCTCGACGAGAGATTCCCTAGAACACACCGACACCACAGGTGTATCCATACCCCTTTGCCCTCCTTAAATGCAAGACCAGACCCTTCTCAATTTACTAGGTCAAGGCCATCCGATACTGGCACATGTAGTTGCACTCCTTAGGGTGACTCAGGCGAGATCTTCCAAATTCACTCGCTACGGTCACAGAGGATCGGCACTAGGGCCCCACGGAGCACCCACTAGTCCGCAACCTCCCCATAGCAAGGAACCAAACCAAATCAAGCCCCTGGTTTGAAATCTAATCCATATCCATTCCATCCAACCGATCCAAACCAACTTGACTACACCAAACCAATTTCCAAACCACCAACTCCACACATCTCGCCTGGGTCTAAACTCTCCGTGTTTTCCATTTTACTCACGCAACCATTCCTTTTTCAACCAAACCAAAGCACCATTTGAATTTCCAAACCAGAATCCAAATCCCAACCATAACCCAACCAACCACCATTTTAGTTTCAGGAGAAATGTAATTGAGTATGTCACGATCTCCTGTACCAATTACTACGGTAGGGCTAAGCGTATGCAACTACTACACTTTATTACCCTCTTGAAATTTATTGCTATGTCTAACACTAGTCTACAGTTTAATAAGGTTCTCAGTTCAATTCTGATTAAGGAAGTCCAATTCTGGGATTAACTACCAATTCCCACAAACTAGCATTATAGTGAACATACACGCATGCATAATAGTTTTGACAAATGAAAGTAGAATTTGCAAATATAGGATTCAAGATGGTCAAAGGAGGTGCTTGCCTGTTTGCTCTTTCAACGAAATCGGACTCCGGAACAAGGTCGGGGTCATTTGCGGTGTTTGACACTTCAACGTCTACGCGAAAAGCAACAAAGCCAACAACATCGATCAAAACAAGGAAAGAAGAGATCAACCACCAATAAGAACCAAAAACGGAAAACAAGACTCAATCAGAAAAAGGAAGTCAAGGTTACTCCCTGAGCCCGGCAGTACCAACTACTGTTGGGCGGTAGTGCCGACTTAGGCCGGCAGTACCGTCCACAAAATTCGGTAGTGCCGCTGGCCGAGAACCCAAAATGGATGCTCTTTAGAAAAAAGCCGTCGAGGATATTCACGGCACTGTCGGTCAGGCAGTAGTACCGGTCCTACCCACCGGTAGTGCCGGTCTCCAGAGATCGAAATGGGTGCCTCTTTAGAATTTAACAACCGACGTTATGCGAGCGGTACTACCGACGAGGTCGGCAGTACCGGCCTCACACGTCGGTAGTACCGGCCTATGGAGAGTCGCAAAAATTGCAAAAAGGAAAAATTATGCGGTTGAGTTCGAAACTTCACGGTAAAGGCGCAGATAGATTCCTAGCAATGCCAGGGATCCATTCACATTGGCCACGATGAGTTTCGAGCTCATTTGCCCGAATTTCCCCTTTTTGACCTAACGAAGGACGGAAACGACAGAAAATCGAGTTTCGACCCAAAATGAGTCCAAATTCGATTTCCTTCATGGCAATAGGACATCTACGGCACCAAGGACCCATACGCATCGAACTTGTTGATTTTGTAACTTCGGAATGCGAAATTGCTCCGAATGCCCAAAATGCAACTTTTTGCAAATCGGCCGACTCCGCGGATTTGCATCTCGCGTATTGGTTCCATTAGCGCACTAAGACCCTACATGACTGAGAGCTCAACTACGATCTCGGTGCACGTCGATCGAATTCCTGAAACTCGAAAACCTTAATTAATCCCGAATTCGATTCTGGACCCGAATCGAGTTCAAACTCGATTCTTCAGCAAGAATCGACCTTCAAGGCATGGAGTATACTCGCGAGTTGTTTTCTCAGCTTCCTGAAGCTAGGGTTTCAAAAGGGAAGTCTCCAAAATTTCGAGAAATGACATCCTGAGGCAAATGAACCCAACGAGAGGTAGATCGGGGTTTCCGAAATGGATCGATCGCACAAATAATCTTTCTAACCCTAACATAGGTCTAGCAACTCAAAGCGTCAATGATCCACTACTAGAACTAGGTTTCCTAGGGTTTGACCAAAGGGGAAAGAAAAGAAACAAACGAGATGAAGCTAGGGTTTGAGATTAAACCTAGGGATTGAGCTCAAACCTTGAATCCACCAAGCAAGAAGCTTCTTGGAGGCTTGAGGATGCTTCACCACACCTTGTCCTTGCTCCCTCTTGCTACAAACGACCTCCACCCGCTGGAATTGAGGAGGAGAGGTGGAGCTCGGGAGAAAAGGGGAGGGGGAGAGAAAGAACAAGCGAGAGAGGGAGAAGGGGCAAATGAGGGAAGGGAGAGAAGGAGGAGGCCCTCCATTGGGTTTAATGGCGACGTGGGGGCACGAAAATCGAGAAAAGGGGAGAGGTGGCCGACGACATGCAAAACAGGGGCTTTGTCCCCTGTGCTTGATGCTTCTGCCAGCAGTACTGCCCGGGTAGGCCGGTACTGCCATTCTGGTCGGCAGTACCGGGCTTACACCTGCGGTATTGCCGCTCCAGGGCTACAAGCTCTGGAACTACGTGGCTTTCACAACGGCACTTTACCAAATGCGTTGGGGACTTTTGGAATGGGTTTGGGGGAGGCCTAATGAAGGTTTAGGAACTTAAGTCTCAGCTCTAACTTACGCGAATTGAGATTTCACCCGACATCGAAGCAAGGGCTCCGATAGGGAAAAACGATCGAACGAAACAACAAAAAGGAATTCGAAAGCGAATAAATCCAAATTAAAGTTAGAAAACGAGTTAGAGCACTAACTAACACTTAATTAGCTTCATTAAGCTTAATTACAAAACACGGGTGTTACACAACATCGATTACGATGAAACATTTCTCCTGTAATGAGTAGAATAACGTCCCAATATTGAATATCAATGGTATCAAGCTTAAATTTAATAATGTAGTTGATGGATGTAGTGATCGCATATTTATATGGGTCATTGGATACAAATATTTACATGTGAGTCCCTGAAGGAGTCAAAGTTCCGGATCCTAACGACCGCAACATGTATAGAATCAAACTACAGAGTTCGCTATATGGATTAAAATAGTCAAGAAGGGTGTGGTATAACCGACTTAGTGAATTTCTCCCGAAGAAGGGATATTCAAATAATGAAGATTGTCCTTGTGTGTTCATAAAGAAATTCCAGAATGGATTCTGTATCATCTTGGTATATGTCGATGATTTGAATATCATCGGAACCACAGAAGAGATATAGGAAGCAAGTGTTTACCTCACGATGGAATTTGAGATGAAGGATTTGGGTATAACCAAATTTTACTTAGGCCTACAGCTTGAGCATTTTCCAAAAGGATTTTTGTACACCAGTCTGTCTATACCAAGAAGGTATTGGAAAGATTTATTATGGATAAATCACATCCTTTGAAAACACTCATGGTTGTAAGATCCCTTGAAGCGGATAAATACCCCATTTAGACAAATGATGGAAAATGAGGAAGTCTTAGGACATGAAGTCCCATATTTAAGTGTTATTGGTCTACTTATATATCTTGCAAACTGCACAAGGCCTGATATTGCATTCGCAGTAAATTTGCTAGCAAAACACAATGCAACCCCAACCAGAAGACATTGGGTCGGTGTTAAGACTTTACTCAGATACCTCCAAGGTAGTCAAGATCTTGGTTTGTTTTACCAAAAGAACCAAGACTTAACCTGTAACACCCCGGCATTTAATATGCCTGAATGCTACCAAACATAGACTAAGCAACCTCTAAATACCACAAATACAAGTAAATTACAGCAAAGGCACGAATGCTAAAAACCGAAATTTCGGCAGCATCTCCTTTGTTTTAACATGAATTGAAAGAACAACAACAGCATAGCAATATATGGCAATATAAGAGGCATCTAAAATCACAATAATTAACGGCATGACAGCAATATAAGTCTAATGCCAAGCATTCAATGTCTTCATGAGCCAAACGAACAGTAAGGCTCTCAAACCACAAACCTAAACCATAAACCAATATGCACCACACTAAAATTATTATCACGACTCCAAATGAATAACTGTGGGAACAAATGTGTGAAACTACGTGTAGGAGTGTGACTAGTTCCCTTTCCCGCATGCCGTTCTCATGGTACCTAAAACAACAAGAAAGGACAAGCGTGAGTTCAACACTCAGGAAGTATATTGCAATGGTACAAAAGAACAATTTCATGGCTACAACACCACACATCATGCATATCATCTTATTCATGCTCACATATCGTTATTCTCATATCATCATCATCATGTATGCAATGCGATGCGATGCACATATCTCCTGGAAACTCATACCAGTATGGTTGAGTACACACCCGTCGGTGTGCACCCTCTCCTCCCTTCCATCCCGAAGATGGAGGGTGCCTACTCCTCGCTTCCATTCACCACGGTGAATGGAATCACGATGTAGGACTTACTCACTGGCGCCCGGACTAGTCATAACTTTCTCACCAACCCGGCCATGTATGCAAATATGCCAACATCATATTTAACTTGTACATTAACACATGGCATCATGACATAATAAACATATTCATCATATCAATGGCAAACATTAAAGAATGGCATGTGAACATATCATATATTCCATTTCAATCTCAACAAAACTAGCAATCTACAACCCGCTACCCATTCCAATACACTTGCCTCAACCACGGGCGACGGATTGGCGAGAAGTAGAGGGCACCCCCGGGGTCACACCACCTGCACATAGGCACCACACACTCAAAATCATGCCCACAAAACAATACACAAACACTCTTCTACCCCAACTTCGCAAACTACTCGCACAACCCAAAACAGAGGTTTTGTCCCGTCAGGACAGCAGACTTGCAACGAGCATAACTCGGGTTCTAAGACTCCGAATCGATTAAACGAGTATATCCTTGCATAGCTTAGGAAATTTCCTAACTTTTTCTAAGTATATGGAAAAACTGATTCGGACTCTAAAGTGGTTTAATCTACAGAATACCGTGATCTGTTCCAATCACGTCACAGTTTTTAACACGTTCGGTAAAACGAGAATAACTTTCAAACGGCTGGGCAGAATTGGACGTTCTTTATACCCAATGAAAGGTATTGAAATTACCTACAACTTCTTCAACAGGAGGCTGACCAAATTCCGACTCTAAATTAGCGAAAACCCAAACCCTAGGTCGACTGCTCATGCTGCCCGAAACAGAGAACGTGGCAAACTCTAGATTCCATCTAATCTACCCAATTACAGCACCACCAATTGATCTAAAAACATGATATTAACCCTTAGAACAGAACCTAGACCAACCCCAAGGATCCCTGTGGCCATACCTTCGCCCGACGAACGAAAAACCAACGGATCTCCTCCCGGTTCGCGCGATCTCCTTCCTCGCTCCAAATCCACCGGATCTCCTCGTCGCGGAGCGCTCCAATGGACGGATCTTTGGGGTGGTGAGGTGGAGAGGCTTCCCTAGGGCAGCAAGGGGTGGTGGAGAGGGGAGGGGAGAGGTGGTGGTGCAATGGGGAGGAGGGAGGAGAGGGGAGGCGCATGGGGGTGTGGGGGTGGCGGCTAGGGTTTGAAGAGGAGGGGGTGGGGCGCCCAAGTGGGGGAGGGCTGGCGCATGGGGTGTGAGTAGCAGCCCTTGCTGCCCAAAAGTTCCACCAAACGGCCCAAAACTTCCCCCACCTTCGGCCCACTTCTTCCCCCTAAGGCCCAAACTCCCTCGGAAGCCCAAAAACGCGAGTAAACCTCATGCCGTAAGGTTTTACTCTCTAATTTCACATTTTATAATGTCACACCATTCCGTAGTGTCACATAACCATGGTGGGATATACGGATGCTGGCTATGTGTTTGATCCCCACGGTGTCAAATCTTAGACTCATTTCATGTTTCTTTGCAGTGGTTCAACCATTTCTTGGCGGTCTTTTAAGTAGACATTGGTAGCTACTTTTACCAACCATTCAGAGATTATATCCTTATATGAAGCCTCACATGAGTGTGTTTGGCTAAAATGTGTAATTAACCATATCCAGAAGTCATGTGGTCTTAATACCGTCGATACCCCTACCATTACCTATGAAGATAATGTTGCTTGTGTTGTACAAATGCAAATGGGTTATGTAAAGAGCAGTATCACGAAGCATATTGCCCCTAAATTTTTCTATCCTCATGAACTCCAGAAGAATGGTGAGATAGAAATAAAGTAAACTAAGCCATGTGAAAATCTAGCAGATTTATTCAGAAAATCTTTACCAAAGTCCACTTTCCAAAGGTGCGTTAACGGCATTGGAATGAGGCGACTTATAGATTTGCAGTGTTCAGGGGGAGTAAATCCCTGAACTATAACCCCTTTTACATGATCGTGAAGATAATATTTTATATCCTGAAGATTATGGTTGTATTTTTTTCCCTTAGTGAGTTTTCCTAAAGTTTCTCACATGAAGGTTTTTAATGAGGCAACTAGTGCAACACGAAGTGCGGGTGCAATGTACTCTTTTCTCCATACTTTTTTTCACTGCATTTTGGGAGGAGTTTTTAATGACACATGTGCATTACACGGTATTCGCCCAACGAGGAGTGTTGTGCTATAGATAGAATTTCTATTCCTGTATGGAAGGACCCGATTGTGCAAATTCGGATCCTCTGTGTATTCCACACTAGTCTAGGATCGCGCTTGTGTACACAGTCTCAACATAGATGAAATATTACAATCATACACAGTGGACTAATAAATAAAAACTTCATCTATTAATATAACCTGTTTAACCAACCTTATGGTCAACTTACAATAATACGCATCGCAAGGCAAAACTCAAAAGAAAGAAAACTGCAACAGAAAATAAAGACTTGTAGTGACCAATCAATATGCCACAAGCAACTGACTGGGCTCACACCCAAACTCGACGGTTCCTCCTAGTACTCCTTCAAAGCTGGCGTAGATTCCTCCTCCACTGGTGTTTGTATTGTTGCAAGGGGGTGAGTACATAAAGCACTCAGCAAGTCATGCACAAAATGCAAATCTAATATCTAAATGCATGGCTTATTCCAAATGAATGGCTAAGTGGTTGTTTTGCAATAAACAGCTTTCACAAATAATCATAATAGATTGTAAAGCAGTAGAACTAGAAATAGAAATACTAAATTTCACAGTTGTTCTCAAGTAAAGCATTCCACATCCTTAGACCAAATTCCACATTTTCATGTCATAACGTCCACCCATCCCAAGTTCATTTTACCAAAATCTAACACTTGACTGTAATCCCCGAGCATTATCCAATACCGTGGACACAGCTATTCGAATAGTTTTGACACTCTACAGAGGTTATACACTTTACCGACAGGACACAATCAATCCAACACAAATGCGAATGACCATAACAAAGCCTTTATAATGTTCCATCTAGACCCAGTACTGCCCGCTGAGGTTTCAACACTAATGAGACTGGTTACCACTCTCAGGGCCCCCCTCATGCGCCATGTGAGTCTACTCGTATACATGGAACCCACACCAACCATGACAGCACCGAAATCTAGACAAGACAAATTAATCAGCTAGGTCTGTTGCATTCCAAACTTGCGGTTGTATGTTTGGCTCAGTTCAAATGCTTGCATGGTTAAGTCCTTAATTGACCAAGGAAAGACTTTTCAAAACTCACAATATTCAAATCACCAAAACCAAATGCCAAATATGACCGCCTAGATGCCACACCTGACCCACCAATAACAACTCTTGCCACTTGCCCCAGTATAAATTATTTTACCACCCCGGTTGATTAACATGCACCACGTGCCATCAACTTCATCAACAACACATGCCACACGTTTCATAAACACATTCCATATCTCATTAAGCATGTTCAATTTTGATATTCAAAAATTATATCAATAACACGTTGCATGGCTAAGAAGACTAGTCACGACTACAACCCGTGTTGGCAAAGTAATAGCAACCAACTAATAATCAGCAATTCTACGGTGATAAATGAGTCATGGCATACAAATAATAGTGACAAGGCGGCATAAATCAATTAGGTTGATTAACTACTCCCAAATTACTTGAAATCACTTTTAATTGAATTAGCATGCTGTGAAATCATGTGCTGAAAAATTGGCTTTGAACTGAAAAATTAACTTAGAATTGGATTTGCAAAATGTGCTTGTGCATGTGTTTGACAATTTGACAAGAAACAGTAAGTTTCGCTTTGGCGCCGGACCAAACTTAAAGAAAACAGTAAGTTTTCCATGTACAACGGACCAACTTTCTTGGTCCTTTGTAAACATGCTTTTGACAACCTCATTCTCCCATGTACAACGGACCAACTTTCTTGGTCCTTTGTAAACATGCTTTTGACAACCTCATTCTCCCATGTACAACGGACCAACTTTCTTGGTCCTTTGTAAACATGCTTTTGACAACCTCATTCTCCCATGTACAACGGACCAACTTTCTTGGTCCTTTGTAAACATGTTTTGACAACCTCATTCTCCCATATGCAGCGGACCAACTTTCTTGGTCCTTTGTAAACATGCTTTTGACAACCTCGTTTTCCCATGTACAGCAGACCAACTTTTTTGGTGCATGTCGTAAATGTGTTTTTGAAGGTTGTTGTGCCAAACCAAGTTATTGAAAAGCGATAAGTTTTACATGTCTGGCGGACCAAATTTTTTGGTCCGTCGTGAATGGGTTTTTGAGCGATTTTGAGATTGAAAATTTGAATTTGATTTTGAGATTATGAAATTTGTGATAATTTCATGATACTTCTTTTGAAGTGGACTTTGTGCAAGGCTCATGTGAGTAGTTGCATGGATTAATGTGAGTCAAGTCGTGGACTTGTGCTCGGAATTGTTTTGTGGTTTGTTCATGTGCAGGTATTGCTCGAAGACGAATGTGGTCGATGACGGGACCGGAACTAGGTTCATGGAAGAACTGAGGTTCGGGACTAGGTTCAGGGAGGAACTGAGGTCTTGGTGGTCAAGGATGTCATGCGGGACGTTCGGGCTAAGAGAATGGTGCACATGAAGAATGGTTAGTCACGTGAGAATGGCAGGAGGTCATTCGCGTGCAAAGTGTTAGTCACGTGAGTATGGCAGGTGGCCATACGCGTGCAAAGTGTTAGTCACGTGAGTATGGTAGGGTTGCCATACGCGTGCAAGAGTTGTATTCGGCCAGGTTGGGTCAAGAGGAGTTGTGTTGAATACGGACTCCTTCTAGATTAGGAATTGTATTGAGAACTCCTTGTGTTTTGCTCCTTTAAATAGGAGGGTGTCTCTGTTGAAGGGCATCCAACCAAGTAGAGCTGGCGCATCAAGCTTTGAGCTTGGTTTTAGGGTTTGTACTCTTTTGATGAGAGTATTTTAGACAAGAAATAAAGATCAATTCTTCCAAGATTTTTGCGTGCTACTGAACCACGTCGCTCTGATTTTCTGTTTTGGTTCTTGTTATCATCCTTGTTCTATTTATAGATTGGTTTTTGTTATTCAAGTTTTATCTTGATTTTATCCATCAAAAAACTCTATAGGGTATTGATCTAGTGTTTCTCAAAGTCTAGTTGATCAATCTTTTGTCGTTCTTGTTTAACCTTGAAGTTTTGATTAGATTGATTCTCGTCAAGTTCTGGATCAGCAAGCTTGCGAAGCTCATAACTTTTGATCCGTAAGTCCGATCGAGCTGATTCTTTTTGGGTTCGATTCGTATTGGAATCTAGTTTCTTGTGTCCAAATTTCAGATCGTTTCGACGGTTGGATCTCCAGGAATTCTCGTTTTACCAAACCTCTGTCATTCTGTTTTTGTCGAAAACGAGGCAATTATTTGGTTCTGTTTTGGGGTGAACTTTTAATAGGTCAAGAATTTGGTTTTAGCTTCCGCACAATCATTCACCCCCCCTCTGATTGCTATATTCGTATACTTCGATCCTACACATGCATAATTTGAAATAACATAATTTTAAAACATATGATCAACATGATCAAAACACAACTTGCCTTGGAAAAAACTCTTGACTTGTCTCTAGACTTGCTTCTGGGGTCAACACTTCACATTCAAAGCCTTCAAGCACCTTGGATCACACATCTCTCGATCTGGACCGCACAAAATACATCTGAACTCTCACAAAATAGATCTGAACTCTCGATCTGGACCGCACAAAATAGATCTGAACTCTCAAGTGTTGACCCGATAGGTGCTACACAACTCGATCTGGACCGCACAAAATAGATCTAATGGTCTAGATTGAATCTAACTCTCACAGATATCTAGCTACATGTCAAAATCTGAACCACACATCTCTCGATCTAACGGTTGATATTTGATTTGATCAGAGCCGCATCCAACACCTTGGATCACAGCGCGTGCCATTACCTGGGCTCTCAGATGTGGATCGGATGGTTGGTAGAGTTCGCAATGTCACGGCGAGGTGTGATGGGGAGCCCTCATCGAAGTCGGAGAAGATGACGGTCTCGGCGGCGTTTTGGCACTCCTCCGGCGAAGTGAATTATCACCTTGGACGCATCTCATCACGATCTTCCCAGATCTGGGTCTAGCTATGGCTGAGGACGGTGGATGGTGGCGCACTCCTTGCAAAACCGCGACGATGGTCCTCTAACTATGGTGAGAAATTGCGAACAGAGAGAGGTGGCTCGGGCGCTAGAACCTAGGTCAAGAATCGTAACACGAGACGGCGAACACAGGGGGCCTATTTATTGTGCCTGGGTGTGCGTGCATAGCTCAAACTCCGCGGAGTGGCCATTGTGGTGGCGTAGTTCGACAAGGATTTGGTGCGGCTACATGGTTGCATCCGTGTTGTCCAGGCAGATCAGCTCCAACGACTCAACGCTCGTGCACGTGGTTGAACCCCGGCCACACGATCCAAACCAACGACCGATCTGGAGTTAGGGTTAGGGTTAGTCGCAGCGCGGGTTTTGGGCTAGCGGGTTAATGGGCTTGACCCATTGGGCCTCTGCCCAATAATGTAACACCCTGGCATCTAGTGTGCCTGAATGTTACCAAACATAGATTAAACAGCATCTAAAAACCTTAAATAAAGATATATTACAGAAAAGGAGTGAATGCTAGAACCGAAAATTTCGGCAGCATCTCCTTTGTTTATCCATGATTCGGAGCAACAACAAAATATCACATGATATATCATAATACAAAAATATCCAAAGCAGCAATAACAGGTAATATAGCGGCAATTTAAGTCTAACATAATGAATTTAACCACTTCATGAACCAAATCGAAGTAAAGGATGTAAACAGGCACATGAACAAATCATAATCCTAGTTTCATCACCCTAGATTCATGATCACAAATCCGAAAGGTAAATATTGTATAATTGTGTTGAAATTATGTGATGTCGTGCCGCTAAGCCCCTTTCCTACATGTCGGTGTCAAGGTACCTAAGAAAAACAACATAAACACAAGCGTGAGTTCATCACTCAGCAAGCATATTGCAATGGATCATAAAGAATAGATCAACGCCAAAAGCAATACATACCATACTTTAACATCATGATCAAACCATAACCTCATCTACAACATCATAGCCATGACAAAGCACATTGTACAAAACTCATAATCATCATCATGTATGCAATGCAATGCAATGCACATGTCTCCTGGAAGCATATACCGGCATTACTGAGTGCACACCCGTCGGCGTGCACCCTCTTCCCCCTTCCATCCCGTAGATGGAGGGTGCCTACTCCTTGCTTCCATTCACCACGGTGGATGGAATCACGAGGTAGGACTTACTCATTGGCTCTCCGAATTAGTCATAACTTTCTCACCGACCTTGCCAGACTAGTTATGACTTTCTCACCGACCGGGCCAGATCACATGCCATGTATGCGATTATGCCATAAACATAAACAACTTGTACCAAACTGAACTAAACATGGCATAACATCATAATAATTTTTTTTCATCATAACATGCCAAGCACTAATCATGGAAAGATATCACAACATGTAATCATGACAAGATAGCACATCATGTAAACAAAGTTGCACCTAGTCACAATTAACAACATACAATGCTACCCATTACAATGCACTTGCCTTAACCTCGGGTGACGGATTGGCGAGAGGATGAGGGGACTCCCGGGGTTACACCACCTGCACATACATACCACACACTCAAAATGTGCCCCTAAAATAGTACGCAAAAGCTCATCTACCCCGACTTCACAAACTACTCCCAAAATCAGAAAATAGAGAATCTGTCCTCCTAGGACAGCAGACTTCAATCTAGCATAACTTTAGTTATAGGACTCCTAATCGATTAAACGAGTACATTCTCGCGTAGCTTAGGAAATTTCCAAACTTTTTCAAAGAATTTGGAAAAGCTGATTCGGCATCTAAAGTTGTCTAATCTACAAAACACTACGTTCTGTCCCAGCTACGTCACAGATTTGAACACGCTCGGTAAATCGAGCATAACTTTGAAACGGCTGGGTGGAATTGGACGTTCTTTATGTCCACTGAAAGGCATTGAAGTTACCTACAACTTTCTCAACAGGCGGCCGACCAAATTCCGACTCTAAGGTCGCGAAAACTCAAACCCTAGGTCGACTGCACAATCTGCCCGAGGCAGAGAACGTGGCAAACTCTAGTTTTCATCTAATCTACCCAATCACAGCACCACCACTTAATCTAAAAGCATCCAAATACCCTCTAGCACAGCACCTATACCAACCCCAAGGATTCCCTTAGCCATACCTTCGCCCGACGAACGATGAACCGACGAATCTCCTCCCGGTTCACGCGATCTCCTTCCTCGCTCCAAATCCACCGGATGTCCTCGTCGCGGGGCTTCCCGAAGGATGGATCAACGGGATGGCGAGGTGGGGATCTCCTCTAGGGCTGCAAGGGGGGGTGGAGAGGGGAGGGGAGAGGTGGTGGCACCATGGGGGAAGATGGAGAGGAAGGGGAAGGGTGGAGGCGCATGGGGGGGCTAGGGGGTGGCGGCTAGGGTTGGGAAAGGGAGTGGGGGGCGTACCAAGGGGTGGGGCCCAGATTTGGCTGCCCAAAAGTCCCCCCCTTGGGCCCAAACCCTTCCACCGGAGGCCCAACTCAATCCCCAAGGCCCAAAGTCCCCCGGAGAGGCCCAAACACCCGAAAACAGCCCAAAAACACGCTATAAAGTCGTACCAAAATGCCGAATTCTAAAATGTCATATTCTGGGGTGTTACATTCTCTCCCCCTTCACAGGATTCGACCCCGAATCCGAGACACACCACTTCACAACCAACCAAATCGAAAGGAGCTATGGTTCAGTTCTCAGAACTCGCTCAGAAACCCCTACGATTTGCACTAGCCCGGACTGAAAAGCAAGGAGCTAAAGCTCGAAGATTGATGGCTCTAACGATAACTCACAAACAAAACTTGCCAGAATCTTACTCAACATTGAAACACAAAGCATTCACATACGGCCTCAGCACGACCCAAGCGGTAGGATAAATCCTCAAACAGACCACAAAAGAAAACGATCTCACACTCCTCATTTCATACATTCCTTGGCACTAGAGTGCCCGATCCCTTTAACCAACGCTACTCTCCAAGAGAACACGGTACCAACCTCTAACCCCAACTCTAGATCCCCCTTCAGCTCTCACGTGCAAAAATGCTTTCACACCTCAACCTCTCTACTGTGGTTCGTCATAAACAAGACGACGCGAACCAAGTGGGACACATCATTCCAAGACTACCAATTGCTTGAACAAACGGGGTTAAAACCTTGCAAAAGATTGATCTTTTACATCTAGGCCAACACCTACCGTTACCACTGAAGGAAAAACCTACTTTATAACCAGGGTCCTTAAAACCCACAAAAACACTGTCAACCGAGCAATCCCCATCGGTTGACATAGCTCGCTCAGAGATCGGCGACAAAAAGATCCAATACACTTCCAAAAGGAAAAGCAATTACTAGCAACCACCAAGTGGTCCACTAATAATTTAAACAACCCCACCGAGGAACACATCGATGCCACAATTCTCCAAGAAGGTTTGAATTGGGTCATACAAAACCTTCCTTTACTCTTCACTTTTAAACCATTTACGATCAACTACTAGCCACACCAGATTTCTCTTACTAAGAAAGTCTCGCCCTCACATCCTTCCACTCAAAGGACCAAGACAAAAAGTACCACCATTGGGTAAGCTCAACCACCAACCATTAACCCAATTGATCCCCATGCATAACTTTGAGTCCAATGCACTACAATCACTTTGGAAAGGATTCTACAACAACCAAAGAGTATTCATTTTAATTTTCTAAGCCAAGACGCAAAGGAAACACAAATCTCCTACACCACCACCAACATACCAGAAATTCTTCATTGTTTCTTTTCATACCAGAAAGAAATAGAAATCTCGATTTGTGACATGAATGCACACTTTTCAAGAGCACTCCAGATTAGTCATATATCTATATATGACTTTCTCACCGACCTGGCTCATCGACTCTCTCATCATTAAACATCTATAAACAATGTCATGCTTCCTTTTCACCATTCATTCTTCATGTAACAACAATACCAAGTAGTCATTCACAAAAAGACTTATTCCTCGGTACACATGATTGAAACACAATTAACATCGATGGCTGCGAAATTCTTATAAACTATGACGGCATCACCATTAACAGGAAAACACCACATCGTAAAAGAACCCACATCAATTGAAAAACTAAACTTGCAAAACCTCGCATTTTTAACCACAATCAACATTTGGAAAAGAACATCAGCTCCAACGTTGAACATTTGCACATACAACCGCCATAAATTTTCTCAAAGAGAAAGGGAAACTCATTTCCAAAAGAGAACACTTCACCAACAGCATCACCGATGAAACATCCACAAAAACCACCTTTTGAAGCACTTGCAAACACCACACAGATTTCCCAAATAACTCCAACTCTAGCCAAAAAGGATTACAAATTAAACCTCGTGAGTTTTCCAACACAACCCTCTATGTCCATATGTTTCCTTTCAATTTATTCCAAGGATAACTCAGTGTGAGCCTTGAAGGAGCGCGATCCACTCAAAAACTTTTGGGTGTAAATCTATACTCACAACACAAACTAAACAAATTAGCCAAAACCAAAGGATTGGCACCAATTTCTACGAGTTTTAGGAAAATTCTGAAACGCAACATAAGGAACACCTTGACCAAAACCCTTCAACCAAAATGGCAAACAACCAAGCCAGTCTGAAAGGTTTAGACACAAGCTCAGCATGAAACCCACCATGTCTAGTATTCCACTATACTTACCATTTAAGCGTTCAATATTCACTATTTACTCATCGAGAAGCCCATCATAATTCAACCAAGAGCTACATAACCAATTCTTTCTCTAGTTACCTTTCCCAACACTTATAAATAAAGTTTGTGGCGATTATCAAAAGACATCCAACCAATACTACCTCATCATGATCCCCACTGACCAACACATCATATAACAACGTATTCTATATTTCAAACATAGTACTTTCACGGATACTTAAACGTGATTAACCTATCAATTTTATTCCATCCATATGCCAACATCTTGACAATTGAAACTTGTTCAATCAATAAATGACTTCAACAAGTAAATATTATCTCTACAAGATAAAGTTCGTAAATAGGATTCTAAGATATGCATTCGTTAAGGATAAATCTTGCATCGTGATTATTATCCATTGTTCATCCCATCACAACATGTACTCGACATAATACCACAGTTTTACACTTTTCTTTTATTGGATCAATGGTTTCCAACAATTAACAACACTACCAAGTCATCAATATCAATTGTTTGCATAATCTTAAAAACTGCAACATTACTTTTAGTTACCCTATCCAAAGGCTATAGCAAATTGTTACTACTCAACATGCTCCAACTATTTGAAACAAATTGAATGGGTTGGACCATCACAAAGCTCTTACCACAACCGCAAAACATATGTTTTCCCAATTAACACGATACTAGCATTATAGGAACACAACCGCACTTCCAAATATACTAATAGTTTGCAACATCATAAATAACAACTCTAATCAACTTCCAAGTTAAGGTCACCAACACGATTAAATCTCTCTATTAACATGTAAAATTAGAACATCTTTAACAACCCGCAAAGTTTATTTAACAATATCAGCAGTCTACATCATCTTAATGTTCTAACCATGCATCAGGGTTTAAAACCTTAAACATTATCGGGGGTCATAAGCACTTTTAAAGCGAATCAACAGATTCTAAGCATGTATATTAACACCTTTAATCATTCTCGCTATAGAGTACTCTACAACACTAGTAGCCTATTTATTCTCAGGCTAAAGATAACAACCGCATTGAATTGTTTCAACTCACAAATTAACTTAACAATACGTCATTCCATAAACCACATTGGTACATACTACATAACATGCTAAACAACAATTCTCACTATTGATAAACAATTTCAGTCAAAAGACTACTTACTTTGTTTGCAGCATTTTATTTCTTTAAAACTCAACCCAAATTCACACGGAAACTTGACTCTCAAATTTGCAATGAGACAAACCCAAACTTGGTCATGCAAAAGGAATTCTCCAAAACACTTTTCAATCTCAAGGACTCCCATAGAGGAAAATGGTTGAAAGATAATTTTCTCAAAAGGGAACCAAGCGATCAAGTAATCCTTTTCAAATAAAACCTTAACACCAAACCCCAACCTTTCACGAAACAAGCAGGGTTTTCAAATATGATTTTCTCAAACCAGTAAAATGACGAAATCACACACCACTTACTCCTACAAAGCCACAGAACTTTAGCCCTGACAACCAGGTCTGGCATAACGCCGCAATAACTCTTTTAACCTTGGAGAAAGACAAACACAGGAATAAATTGACTGCTTCTCCCCATAAAGCAATCAACAAAATGAGCATCAAAGCTAGAAAGACGACCAAAAGAAGCGCAACACTAGACTCTTCTTCTTCGTCTTCAACCAAGGAAGACAAAACCACACACCGCATACGGAACAATCCGCGAAAATCCAATACCAAACACTTTTTTTCTTTTGGTTTCAATCAACTAAAACCAAGAAAACCAACCACGACCGACCGTTAGAATGGTAAAGAGCAATTGAAAGAATCCACCACGAACTCTTATATTCGACTCCAGCCAACTACCCGGTCTACGACAGAAAGGATAAGCACTCTTCTCCCACAGGGGTTAATAGTTCTTCAGTGATGGCGCTAACCGGCCACACCGTCAAACCACACCCTTTCTATGAACAAAAAGTGGTGACCGAAACCCTTCGGCACCACAACCTCCCTTAATCATTATCACAGGAACAACTCAATCAATTATCTCATAAACATAGCAGCTTACATTATCAAATATAGCATTCAACAACAAGGCTTAAATACAACATTTAAGCGTAAGTAACGATACCCATTCCCCTTTCCTACTGTGCATCAGAGTGTGTCAAGTTTTAAATTAGTTAACCAAACTATTTCAGATTTTAAGGTTATTGCCCTAAGGTCAAATTTTAACAAGTAATCCTATGCCATGTTTCTACTTTTCCAAGTCAATATTTTAGTTTACTCTAGAGTAAATTACTACATTCACATTCCACGGACCTGAAGCCCGCTTTGATACCAACTGTAACACCCCAGCATCTAGTGTGCCTGAATGTTACCAAACATAGATTAAACAGCATCTAAAAACCTCAAATAAAGATAAATTACAGCAAAGGAGCGAATGCTAGAACCGAAAATTTCGGCAGCATCTCCTTTGTTTATCCATGATTCGGAGCAATAACAAAATATCACATGATATATCATAATGGAAAAACATCCAAAGCAGCAATAACAGGTAATATAGCGGCAATTTAAGTCTAACATAATGAATTTAACCACTTCATGAACCAAATCGAAGTAAAGGATATAAATAGGCACATGAACAAATCATATTCCTAGTTTCATCACCCTAGATTCATGATCACAAATCCGAAAGGTAAATATTGTATAATTGTGTGGAAATTATGTGATGTCGTGCCGCTAAGCCCCTTTCCCACATGTCGGTGTCAATGTACCTAAGAAAAACAACATAAACACAAGCGTGAGTTCATCACTCAGCAAGCATATTGCAATGGATCATAAAGAATAGATCAACGCCAACATCAATACATACCATACTTTAACATCATGATCAAACCATAACCTCATCTACAACATCATAGCCATGACAAAGCACATTGTACACAACTCATAATCATCATCATGTATGCAATGCAATGCAATGCACATGTCTCCTGGAAGCATATACCGGTATTCTTTGAGTGCACACCGTCGGCGTGCACCCTCTTCCCCTTCCATCCCGTAGATGGAGGGTGCCTACTCCTCGCTTCCATTCACCACGGTGGATGGAATCACGAGGTAGGACTTACTCATTGGCTCTCCGGATTAGTCATAACTTTCTCACCGACCTTGCCGGACTAGTTATGACTTTCTCACCGACCGGGCCAGATCACATGCCATGTATTCGATTATGCCATAAACATAAACAACTTGTACCAAACTGAACTAAACATGGCATAACATCATAATAATCTTTTTTCATCATAACATGGCAAGCACTAATCATGGCAAGATATCTCAACATGTAATCATGACAAGATAGCACATCATGTAAACAAAGTTGCACCTAGTCACAATTAACAACATACAATGCTACCCATTACAATACACTTGCCTTAACCTCGGGCGGCGGATTGGCGAGAGGATGAGGGGACTCCCGGGGTTACACCACCTGCACATACATACCACACACTCAAAACGTGCCCCTAAAATAGTACGCAAAAGCTCATCTACCCCGACTTCACAAACTACTCCCAAAATCAAAAAACAGAGAATCTGTCCTCCTAGGACAGCAGACTTCAATCTAGCATAACTTTAGTTATAGGACTCCGAATCGATTAAACGAGTACATCCTCGCGTAGCTTAGGAAATTTCCTAACTTTTTCTAAGTATTTGGAAAAGCTGATTCGGCCTCTAAAGTTGTCTAATCTACAAAACACTACGTTCTGTCCCAGCTACGTCACAGATTTGAACACGCTCGGTAAATCGAGCATAACTTTCAAACGGCTGGGCGGAATTGGACGTTCTTTATCTCCACTGAAAGGTATTGAAGTTACCTACAACTTTCTCAACAGGCGGCCGACCAAATTCCGACTCTAATGTCGCGAAAACTCAAACCCTAGGTCAACTGCACAATCTGCCCGAGGCAGAGAACGTGGCAAACTCTAGTTTTCATCTAATCTACCCAATCACAGCACCACCACTTGATCTAAAATCATCCAAATACCCTCTAGCACAGCACCTAGACCAACCCCAAGGATTTCCCTAGCCATACCTTCGCCCGACGAACGATGAACCGACGAATCTCCTCCCGGTTCACGCGATCTCCTTCCTCGCTCCAAATCCACCGGATCTCCTCGTCGCGGGGCTTCCCGAAGGATGGATCAATGGGATGGTGAGGTGTGGATCTCCTCTAGGACAGCAAGGGGGGTGGAGAGGGGAGGGGAGAGGTGGTGGCGCCATGGGGGAAGATGGAGAGGAAGGGGAAGGGTGGAGGCGCATGGGGGGGCTAGGGGGTGGCGGCTAGGGTTGGGAAAGGGAGTGGGGGCACACTAAGGGGTGGGGGACAGATTTGGCTGCCCAAAAGTCCCCCCTGGGCCCAAACCCTTCCACCGGAGGCCCAACTCAACCCCCAAGGCCCAAAGTCCCCCGGAGAGGCCCAAATACCCGAAAACATCCCAAAAACACGCTATAAAGTCGTACCAAAATGCCGAATTCAAAAATGTCATATTCTGGGGTGTCGCAAATAAGGTTCGCGGTTTTTTCCTGTTTATTTTTCTTGTTTAAAATACTGCTTGTAAGTCAAATAATTCGGGAAAAAAGCAAATATACCAGAAAATTCTGGAAAATATTTTTAGACATTTTGGACTTAAATAAAATATTTCTAACCAAACTTTATATAAACTTTTCAAATATTTAAACAATCCAATTAAAGATTTAATTCAAATTAATTCTAAAAATTCAAATCATTAAATGCAATAAAAGCAAAATTTGAGATGTTATAATTGCCTTATACAGAGAAATCAATCTAATAAAAGAGAGTTTTCTCTTTACATTATGTGTGTTTCTACTTTTGTTCGTGAGTTTCTATGGACTTGCTGTTGATTGATACAGAAGAACGACTACGTTTTATAACATAATTAATTATAAGCAGGCTGTACGTCAGCACACATTACCCTGTATGTATATATATATATATAAGCAAGCTGCATGTGTGAGAATTGTTATGGTACACATTGTGAGAGTACATACTCTTACGATTACACTTTCATTTTCATGTATATAACCTCCCCTGAGTCATGGTCATCATCCTCCATGTAGGCGTCCTCCACCCCGGAGCCACAGGATCCGGCCATCTTAGCCTCCGCCGCCGTCAGATCTGGCCAACCCCGTGGCACATGCGTTGTCCAGGCTTGGGGTGGGCATATAAAAACCAAAATAGAAAAACCGAACCGAATTAACCGAATATTTTGGTTTTTTCGGTTTTCGGGTTTCGGTTCAGTTTTTATTTTACTGCTATTCAGTTTTTCGGTTTCGGTTCGGTTTTGGAATCGCGTTAACCGAAAAGTCGATCACCGAATATGTGGTGTCCAAACAAACCAACTCCAAGCCGAGCACTTCAGTCTCGTCCCCATTCCGCATCCGTGCGTCCCTATCCCCCACTTTTCTCCCAAAATTCAAACCCTAAGCTCTCGAGCCACCGCACGCCAGTAACTACCTCGCCGCGAAACTGCCGTCGTGCCATCCCTTATGCACCTTATCGCTAGCCATCCCGCCATGCGCTGCCCCGTCGCCCACCATTAGTAGCAGCACAGGAGGGGGAGGTCAACGAGCTCTACCGTGGGGCCCGATGAGTTCACCATCCCCATCGCCGTGATGCCGCCTAGGAGGCCCGCTCCAACTCCGACCTCCTTCCCCATCGAGCAATCGATCCGGCGTCATATTTGCTCCGGTGCTCCACTGCTCCCCCATCAATTGACGTCTACAAGGCGAGTTTTTTTAATCATTTTCTAGGGTTGCGGTATCGTGTAGTGCTCTTGTTTGTTGGATTATCGTTGGAATTTCTTGTTTGGTGATAGTGTTAATGTTGCACTTACAAGGAATCTGCAGACCCTTTTGTGGAACAGGAGATACAATTCTCAGTAGTGGCTGCAAAAGCCGATGTCTTGACAAGGAGAGGGAGGATCTGTTGAATAAGTATACGCAAGGTTGTGCAACTTTTTGTTAGTAGTTTTTATCCTCTCCAAATGAAATTTGTTGTATGCTGTATTATAATTTAATTTCATCTTTGTAAAATTTTCAGCTTCATTTGTGTAGGTCTGAACAAACCAACTCGAAAAAAACATTTAGCATAATATCACTTCAGTGGTTCAGCCTTATATTGGAATTGAATTAAAGAGCTTGATCCATTGTTGGTGTAGACATGATGTCGGGACCCGAATCTGCAAATCCGGACCCTCTGTGTATTCAGCACTAGTCCAGGAACGCGCTAGTGCACACAGTCTCAACATTGGTAAATATCACAATCATACCACTCGATACTAATAAAGTACTTTAACCAAATAATCAAACTGGTTGCTTGACCTTAGGGTCAAGTTACAAATATACGTCTCGCAGGGCGAAACTTATTAAAAGAGAAATAATAGCAGCGGAAAATAAGATAACATCGTGGCGCCATCCAGTATACCACAGGCAGGCCAGTGGGCTCGCTCCCTAAGTAGAGCGGTTCCTCTTGGAGCTCCTCCTCCAAAGCTGGTGTAGTCTCCTCTTCAAGCTGGTGTTGTATTACGGCAAGGGTGAGTACTTGGTACTCGGCAAGTCATGCACGAGAATGCAAGCTAATATACTATATGCATGGCTAGATACAAAGGAATAGCTCAAGGTATATTTGCGATGTGACATTTAACAAATAATATAAGTAGATTCAAAGCGGTAGAAACAAGTATATCATTAACAACTTTTCCAGGAGTTAAATAAACATCTTTCCCAATCCTAATCCACATTTCCATCAACATCATTATTAAACCAAACCCAACCTTTCAAGTCCAAGTTATTTTTGAGAAGGTCTAACCCTTGTTGTAATCCTAGCGATGTCCAATACCGCGGACACGGCTATTCGAATAGATTTTACACTCTGCAGAGGTTATGCACTTTACCCACAAGATACAGTCAAACACCACAAAGGCGAGTTCAGTAACAAAGTCTTTCGGAAACTTCTAACTTGATGCCAGTGGTCCTCTCAGGTGTTGCACTCTAACCCTTCCCTTAGCAAAGGCGAAGTTTAGGTCAAACCACCGTTAGATGGAGTACTGGCCGCATCCCCAGACGCTCCCCATACAACTACACAAACGGTGTAGTTGACACCCAGAGGTTCCACAAGTAAGTTATTGGTAACTTAATCAACTAGGTCCGTCCCATTACGGACAAGTGGTTGCACGCTTGACTCAGTTCAAAGGCTTGCAAGGTTAAGTCCTTAGGGTGACCAGGGCAAGACTACCCGAAGAACCAAACCAACATTCCCGGTGCCACAACTGGCCTACCTGATCATTCTTGCCACATGCCCCGGTCGAAAACTATTTATCAAACCCCAGTTGATTACCATGCACCACGTGCCATCAACATCACATGATACCTTTCCAAACAGGTTCAATATATCATTAAGTTAATATTAACATTTGATTGTCCAAAATCATGTCATGACACTACTACAAAACTGCAAATAGGAGACGCCCTATTAGTGGCGGTTTGTTTGGAACCGCCACTAATAGGAGTATCAGTGGCGGTTCTTGAGTGCAAACCGGTGACAGGATCATTCGTGACGGTTTTTGTTCCGAACCGCCACAGATAGTGTCATATCAGTGGCGGTTTGTGGTTATAACCGCCACAAATACTGCGACAACTATAAGTGGCGGTTTTAACCCTAAACCGCCACTGATAGTCCACTATCTGTGGCGGTTCGGAACAAAAACCGCCACTGATAGGTAGGTATTATCAGTGGCGGTTGGAGGACAAAACCGTCACTTATAATGAGCTTATTTGTGGCGGTTCTAAACAAAAACCGCCACAAATACAGTTATCTGTGGCGGTTTTGTTTAGAACCGCCACAAATAAAACCCCTATATATACTAGTCGCTCTGACTCTCTGAGGAGCTCATGGTCATCTTCCTCCCGAGAAGAAAAGCAAAATTTCAGATCTGAGATTTTGTTTGCAAAGAAACTTGAGTTTTTACTTTGTAGGGTTGTTCCAAGGTGAGTAATTTGTTCTCCTCTCTTCATTTGTGGTGATGTAGTTGCAATTTAATGGCTAGATCTAGTTTATTTAAGATTTTCCTTTCTTGAATGGCAAAGCTTAGATTCAATTTTTTTATTTACCTAGCATTTTTAGATTAATTTATATCTAGATGATGAATTTATTACCTTGCTCCATTAGATTATTTGTTGTCTACCTTTTAGATGACAAAATATGGCAAGCATATATTAAATTTATTTAATTAAGATTGTTGGATATTAATACACATTAAATTTAATGTATATGGTATATAGGTGATCATGAAGTTGCCTTGCATTTTGAGATGATGAATTATGTACCTCTTTGAGAGGATAAATTTAATTTTGGCTATGCATAGTACTTAAGATTTGTTTCTAATTACCATTAATTTTCTTACTACCTTGCTCTATTAGATCGGTCTTAGTTGCCTTCTATAGCTCTATTAGATTAAGTTGTCTACCTTTTGGATGATAAATTATGATTGAGCATATATTAAATTTATTTAATTAAGGTTATTGGATAGTAACAAATAATGGATTAATGATTTATGTAATTAAGATTATTGCATATTATTAATTGTTACATTAATTAATTGTAGATGGGCCAGGAGATGGATGTACAATGCGAACCGTTGCAGAGAATACATCGGCCAGCGTATACGCTTTTCTCTGACGAGCCAGGAGAGCAGTTGCAAAAGAAGGCGGAGTACATACATTGTCCATGCATTGATTGCAAGAATGAGAAGATGTTTTCGGACAAAGACCAAATCCACTTGCACTGATTCGGAGGGGCTTTGTACCTAGCTATACTGTTGGACAAGGCACGCAGTGAAGAGGAGATCATACTTCAATGTGATAATGTCGACGACAGCACGAAGCCGCCAATATGGCGGTGACATCGGGTATGGAACCGATGAGGATAGGTTGGTCGTTGGCGATGACAATGTCTGGCTCAAATGTTGCGCGATGCGAAGGAAACTCTGATAGTGAGAGAGAGTTTAATCGGTTCAAGGGTTTGATAGAGGACTCGGAGAAACCTTTGTTCCCAGGTTGCAAGGAGGAATACACAAAGTTGCACACTTTGTGCTTTCACTCACTGAAATTGAAGGCAAGCAATGGTTGGTCCGACAAGAGTTTCACGGAGTTGCTACGTCTCTTAAGCGGACATGCTTCAGGAGGGCAACTTTGTTGCCTAAGACCACGTATTTTGCCAAGAAGGTTGTATGTCCCTTTGGGATTGGAGGTAGAAAGAATACACGCGTGTCCAAGCATTGTATACTCTATCGCAAAGACTATGCGGAACACGCATGTATGTCCGGTGTGCAAAGCATCGCGATACAAGCGTAAGGGCGAGGAAAGCGAAGGCATAGAAGTGAAGAATGGAGCTCCCGCTAAAGTGGTGTGGTATTTGCCGGTAATACCTCGTCTAAAGCGTTTATTTGCAAATAAAAAGCATGCCAAGGCGATGCGATGGCACTCGGAAGAGCGAAAGAGGGATGGAAAGTCGAGGCACCTGTGATTACGCCGATGGAGAACCATCGATAGGCTCTTTAGGGAGAACTTCGGAAATGAGCCAAGGAACATAAGGTTTGGGTTGAGTACGGATGGAATGAATCCTTTCGGTAACATGAGCGATATTCATAGCACTTGGCCCGTGACTCTCTGTATCTACAACCTTCCTCCTTGGCCGTGTATGAAGCGAAAATACATTATGATGTCATTTGCTTATCCAAGGGCCGAGACAACCTGGAAAGCGATATTGATGTATACCTACAACCATTGGTGGAAGATCTTGTGCTCTTGTGGAATGAAGGTGTACAGGTATGGGATGAGTACAAGCGGGAGTACTTCACTCTACGTGCAATGTTGTTCTGCACCATCAATGATTTACCCGACCCTAGGTAACTTTGTCGTAGTACTATAAAAGGAGCTAAAGCTTGCCCCCAATGCCTGGATGAAACTAGTAGCGTGTGGCTTAACAACTCGAGGAAAGCAGTCTACATGCGTCACCGTCGGTTCCTTGAAAGAATCATCCGTACCGTAATATGAAAAAACAATTTGGCGGTACAAAGGAGGGCAGTTCAGCTCCAAGGCCTCTTCTTGGGAAGAGGTATATGATATGGTTAAGGATATTAATGTTGTACTTGGAAAGGGGATACCTCGAGGTCCGTCTTGAGAAAACCACGTGGAAGAAGAGATCCTTATTTTGGGATTTGCCCTATTGGAAGGACTTAGAAGTTCGAGCATTGCATCGACGTCATGCATGTAGAAAAGAATGTATGTGACAGCGTGCTTGGTCTTTTCTTGAATATTCCTAGCAAAACAAAGGATGGGTGAAGGCACGAAGGGACTGGAAGATATGAAGATCGAGCCGAGCTACATCCTCAAGACACCGGGAAAGGCCGACTTTACCTTCCCCGACTTGCCATACTCTGTCCAAGAAAGAGAAGCAGACCTCTGCAAGTGCTTGCGTAGTGTGAAAGTTCCGTCCGGTTACTCCGCAAACATCAAGAAACTGGTATCGATGAAAGATTTGAAGTTAACTGGTATGAAGTCTCATGATTGTCATGTGATGATGACACAAATGCTCCCTATTGCAATTAGAGGTATTTTGCCTGACAAGGTTCGAGAGGCAATCATGAGGTTGTGTTTCTTCTTTAACGCGATTTCACAGAAGGTCATCGATCCCGTTGGACTTTATATATCCTAGATAAATTAGTTATGAATAATTAGTAGTTAATATATATGATAGGTTCACTAATACATTAATTCATGGCTTTATATTAATAGAAGGAAATCTTAAAAATATGCTTTATATTAATTTATATTAATAAGGGGTTCAAATTTCATAAGAATATAAATTTATATAGCATAGATAAATTAGTTATGAATAATTAGTAGTTAATATATATGATAGGTTCACTAATACAGTAATTCATGGCTTTATAATTGAAGGAAATCTGAAAAATAGTATTAGTGGCGGTTTTTAATTACAACCGCATCGATATTTATCTGTGGCGGTTTTTAATTACAACCGCCATCGATAAACCTTATCTGTGGCGGTTTTAATTAACAACCGCCAGCGATATGTCCCCTATATAAACCACGGCAAAGTGGTCGGTCCTCACCGGTAGCTTTGAACCCTACCACCTCCCTCCGCGCCGGCGACCCGCCGCCTCCTCCTCGCCCGGTGACCCGCCGCCTCCCTCCCTCGCCCGGTGACCCCGCCGCCTCCCTCCCGCGCCCGGTGACCCCGCCTCCTCCTGGTGCCCCTCGACGCCGCCACCGTTCGATCCAGGGCCGTCCTGCCTCGCTTCGTCCGGCCCCGTCGGCCACCCCGCGCCCTCTGCTCCTACCCGTCTCCTCCGGTGCCCCTCGACTCGCTGCCCGTTCGGTGGGCGCCGTCCCCGCCCAGCACAAGGTCTCCTGGAGCCGTCCCCGCCCCCGTCGGCCACCCCCGCCCTTCCCTGCTCCAGCCCCGCCCAGCTCGTCCCCGCCATTGAAGGTGAGCCCCGTCCGACCGGGAATGGAGTAGTATATATTAGATTAATGAAAATGGCGAACCGTATAATCTTGGATTGGAGTAGTATGTATGTATGTTAAATTAATAGTGATTGGTTACCTCGTTGTTCCATATGCTCTTCGTGCTGACAGATCAAATGAAAAATTATGATTGATTAGCTGTTGGCTCTTTAGTGAACCTTATTGGTTGAAACTAATATGCTCACTAGTCACTATTCGGCACTAATATGGTCTTACATTAATTATCTTGTATATTCAATTCGAGATTTGTGTTGCGCTACAATAACATTTGTCTCCATTGGTCCACCCTTGTCGCTATAGTTTGGATGCTTCTGAGTTCAAATTAACTTTGTAGTTCTCTCTAAACCTTGAATTACCTTATGAAAACATTGCAAAGACTTTAGATGAAAATACTGACTTTCCATTCCTTGTTAGTACTATATGCAAGCAAATTGTACACACTATATGCAGCCAAAGTAAGGAAACTATGTTAAGAGTCGTTGAATGAGATCCATTGCATGCACACTTATTACATTGCCTTGAATAGACACTAAGCGGCAAATTGATTAGCGTTTCATACTTTGCTTTGAATGATCTGCACAATTACAATGGTTTCTTTGTCAACCATATAACCATATGAGGTAGCCCTCTACTTTGATAATACTCCATACAGTCCCTTTCATAAGGAAACTCCATGCAGTTCATATTGTTGATACCATTCATTATGATGAATTGTACTTGATCCCGACGGGTAAATAGGGATTGATAAGATGTATTTAAGGGACTGATGTACATATTTATATGCTCAATCTGTTTGATGTGTAAAATCCTGAAATAGTGAGTAATACTTGTGCTTACTATTTATATGCTCATGCTTCAAATTAATCTGACATCTTCTCTCTTCTTTAAAAACAAAACCATAATGGACCACTTCTTTAAAAACACTACATATGGCTGTCACTTTGTTATTGAAAGCACATTGTGCAAGAAAATGGTCTCATTTTTCTTTGCTTGTTGCGTGGTGACTAGAATAATATGCCAATTTTGGAACATTTGCTTAACTCGTATGCTCTGGATGAATTGTTGGTATTGTGGGTAATTCTCTGTGAGGAGTCGGCTTAAATGAGACGAGGTTGTGACAGTATAAGTAAAGTCCGAGATTAGTTAACTTGTTATTAGTATTTTGTCAAATTCCTTTCTTGGTTGTTGTGTTGATTACTTAGTTCGATTCATACATTACTTATCTAGTTCGTTACTTTTGTCGGTTTGTGAATAGGCTTTGATCTTTCTGTTAAAGTGTGCATGATATAGTTTGATTGTGTATGTCCTAAGCAACTCAATAACAGGAGGTAAAGCTGTGTTGACAAAGCGAGAACTAATTTCAAATTTTGCTAGAAGTAATCTTGTCACAACTAAGTCTATGATCTAGTTGCCTTTGTGGCGAGGAAGGCTAATCTTTTGATTAAGCAACCCGACATCCGAGAGAAATACTAAAATCAAATCTTCTTATTGTTCTCTTATATTCTCTCCCGTGGGACTATAATCAACCTTTGCTTTCGGACACTAGGGTTTTTATTGTTCTCTTATTTGCATCTTATGGTGTTCATATTCTTCAAGAGCAATAGGTGCGACTCGAGGCGCGTAGACCTCGAGGAGTTCTTGGTGCTTTCGGACACCAAGATTCTTGTTTCTTACCTCATTGCTTAAGAACTTGGCCATAAGACCTTCTAATTAATACAAGACTTCTTCTCTTTTAATCAAATTGCTTGTTCTTAAGGATGTACCTATTCGGTCTTAGCCGCCTTGCTTTTAACTACATATTTTTACTGACGCATAGCATAGCGTGTAAACCTACCTAGTCCGGTCTTAGTTGCCTTCTATAGTTTGCCAGAGTAGTTTTACCTGTTGGTTAGGATTTCTCAACATTATTTATCACATCGGTTGATCTCTCTACACAATAAGACCTCTTGTTCACATTATCTTCGAAATGACTATGTTTACTTTCGAAATGTAGTTCTTATGGAGCCTAAGGCCCAGCCTGGGTTGGAGGATGCTTCCAACCCGTCCCCGAACTCAAGCCCGAGTAGATACCTGTTGGACCATCCAACCTTCGAAGGTGCCGAAGCCTCCTTCGCTGTCGGAGATGCTGATGCTCCCGTTGCAAGACGTCGAGGCCGAGGGAAAACTAAGAAGCCTGAAGGCCGGCATACCATCTCAGAGGTCTCGAGATCTTTGGAGTCGGTTAAACCGGCAAAAGCAATGACAAAATATAGGTCAACATGCGGGTACATCGCAAGGGATAAAGTGCCAATCACCTATTTGGATTGGCACAAAGTGCCCGACGCCATCAAAATGGATCTATGGACAGAGTGAAAGAAACTTTCGAATTCCCTGAAAGAGCTGAAGAGCTCGTGCGTCGCAATGTATTGATGTCAATGGATGTCGCATGGAGGAACTTCAAGTCCAAGCTGAATACGCAATGTGTGATGAAAAATCGGTCAACCATCAGAGATTATCCTAAAGTAGAGCCATATTGGGATGAATTTATTGCGATGAAGCAAGACGGCAAAGCAATAAAATCGGTGAGGACCACCGCCAGATCGCAAGGATGAACACTCACCCCACGGACTAGGCACGAGTGGAGTACGCGGGTAAGATTCCTCACCGGGAGAGGCAAGAATTGGATGCAATCCGATCGACCGGCACAAGTCCCTTGGCCGGTCTCTGGACCGAGTTAAGCATTATGTGCTAGCAAGGGCATCTGTCATGCCTAGTGGGGGCTTATCATTCAAAAGCAACGATGATGAAGCAATCTCCCAACGAATTCGGGAGCTGCACGCCGAGTCCACCCAAGGAAATTTTCACGCAGATAGGGAGAAGGGCGAACTAACGGCAGCCTTGGGAAATAAAGAGCATCCTGGTCGGACACGAGGCGTAGGGGTCAAGGTTCCCTGGAAGATTGGTTTCCCGAGCACGGAGACTCAGACAGAGTCGCAAGAGAGCGAAAGAAGAGCGTGCGGAGCGGGCTATGGAGGAGATGAAGCAAAAGATGCTTCAAGAATTACAAAGCACCATAGAACAACAAGTTCAACAAAAAGTACAAGAAGCCATGAGCCGATCGCAAGGACACAACATCGTTTCTCGCCCGACCCTACGAATCGCCAGTAGCGATTGCGGCGTCCACACCATTGGTACAACCGGATAACACGCATTATCCCGTGGGCGACATACAAGACCCCACACCTGCCCGACTCAATGTGCTGTCATGAACATATTTTTACAGTACGCTACGAGGATAGCTTATCCATACCTACAAGGGGATGTTTTGCACAACTCTCCGATAGCTCGAGGTTATGCAAAGGTCCAGGTGGACACGGTGCTTCCACAGTTTCTTGAGGTTGGACTGAAATGCCTTGCAATGATGAGGTCACAACTCTAGGAAGTGCCGTTCACACTTTCATCGATGGCGTAAAGCGTGACATCGTCTTGGATCATGAACCGCCACCTCTCTGCAGTACAACCGCCCGACCTCTCCTGCGGTACAACTCGCCCATTCATCACCAACACCGAAGGCGTCAAATGGCTAGTCGCCCACTATAAAGGAGCTCGCTCTAGGAGCCCATTCGTCACCAGCGCCTCAACATCAAAAGCTTAGTGTGACCACTTCAAAAGACGAAGGTACAACACGATCAGAAGAAATGGCCCGTTAGACAAGCCATATCGGTTAGATCAGCGAAGCGAAGCAGTATGATGTCATCGGAGGAAAAGGAAAGGGCAAAGCGAAATCTCAAGTACAAGATAATCACGAAAGGTGAAATCTGAGCTTGGAAAGCCATTAGTCACCGAATCGAAGTTGAAGAGCCTAACACTCATGATGCACGGCGACTACATGGCGGTACATGATGCGATCCAATCAACATTTACTCGAAGATGATCAACGCCATTTACGGAGAGGAACATTTTCACCATGAGGGGTTGGCTACTTCATGATAGAATTCGATAACTTGCACAACTTGTTCTATCACGGCGCCCTCGGCGTGTCTTTTTGCGATCTTTGGACCTTTGTAAGTGTCTACTATATAAATCATGGTTTACATTCACGTAATACCGATAAATGTGTTGTCTAACTTTTTCCTTATCTAGATACGAGACTATTGAATTGAGAAGAACCAAGGGCCCAGTGGGATTCCTCGACCAGAGGCAGTGTGCGGATCGAAATCTTAAGAGCACCAAATGAGGTTGAGGAATACATATACAGGCGTTGCTAAAACTACAAGACAAGGAATTCATACTTGTTCCATACAATTTTAAGTAAGTTTCTCAGGCTAGTTAAATCACTTGTTGAATTCGCTCATTTCTCTTATCCTAGGGCTAATGACTATAGCATCATACATGTATATGTAGGTTCCTTTGGATTCTTGTAGTAGTGACCCAGAAAAGAGCAAGTTCTTTGGTCATGGATTCGATGGACAAAGATAAAAAGACTACGAAGAGTGCTAAGTGTAATGAATGCGGCGTTCAAAAGATATTGTACAAAGAGCTTGAGATACCGCCCATTCAGAGAAATCCTTTCAGTCTGAACTAAATTTCGATGCATACGCAAGAAATATTCTTATATCGCATTTCATAGTAAATAACTCCTTCCATGACATTTTAGTTTATTCAATTTTTGTAGTGTCACAAGCGATGCAAGGCACAAATTTATGTGGGTACTTAGGTATTGCCAATACATGCGCGAAATCTTCTCTTCTCCACTAATAGACAATGACGTAGAGGTTTGTCATGCGAACATTACACCATTATTCGCACCACTCAATTTCTATATATACTCTTAGCTTTATTTTTCGTCCTTGTAGCGCCTCAACTTGCCTACGACAGGACTACATCCTCTTGACATCCAAGCCATTCAGAACAGCTCGCTTACTTCCTCATGAAGGAAGTCATCAACAAAAGGGCGAGTTTTATGATGAAGACAACAATGATCAATTGCTCCATCTTCTTTGTTAAGCGTCGTTCGCCTCCAAAGAATCCCTAAAGGCTCGTAGGCTTAAGATTGTGTGAGAAGATACTAGGTCTTGGATGTGGACTTGTAAATTGTAAACGAGCATGACAAACTTTAGAAACGAGAAGATACTCTCTTGGTCAATATGACTAATCTTATTTATTATCGATCTATTACAATGTGTGTGATATAATAGTTTTGCTTGTGATATAATTATCGATCTATTACAGGAATGTTGTAATCTTGATTGGTTTTGTGATATAATTATTCTCTCGTCTCATCGTGAACTCCTCCTTCACTGCATCATCGCATCACGAACTCCTCGCATCGGCGCCATCGTGTGCCTCCCTCTGTAAATGTGGTTAGGATGTAGTGATGATGGTGCTCATCTTTGAATTCCCGAAGATGACCATCAATGTTGGTTTATCATTTGTAATGTGTTGAATGGGTTGCCACTTATAGTTCACTTGAAAATTTGTCCAAAATGGATATGAGAGCATGCATTATGTGGGTGGCCATGGCTAGCAATTCTGTTTGCACATTTTTGTTAACTGTTCTCACAATGTTGGCCTATGTTTGCATGTGCTTTTGGCCATATTTCTTTTTGAGTTACTTAATTGGTGAATTAATATGTTCTCTATTAGCATATGAAAGATACTGGTGAAGTGCTTGTTGGGCGTCACATTAGATTGTGGTCGACACTTAATATGTGGTAAAGTTACTTGCGAATTATCATATTATCAAACTATAATCACTTGGTTAGTGTAATTTTGACATGTTTTGACTCAATGTAGTTATAACTATGGAACTGTTGAGGCATATGATCGACAAAATGGCTTTCACAAGGTCTTGTTATTACTTTCTCTTGTGCAATGTCATATTAGTCTGATTATTTTTATTTGTTGTTTTATTGCAATACTAAAAAAATCATAAAGTTTATATTAAAAAAATCATAAAGTTTGTCTGCTTTGTTGTTTTATTGCCCAATATTAATAACTTGGAAGTTTATATCATACAAAAATGCTTATAAAGTAAAATGTAGTGTCAACGACTTCATAGCTTCATATGTATCTCCCTGCAGTCTGGGAATGGGGATCATCGACCTTACAAGCGGTGTAGACCAGGGTAATATGGTACTTCTAGTTTCAAGATGTCCAAATGGTTATCGAGCAAAACCTTTTAGGCTGCGACATTTTTGCATTAATGTTATTGTGTTTCTCAAATTCGACTATATTTGGAACTTACAATTATTTTATCCCTTATGGATCCTACTTCAAGATATGAAAATAATAGATGCGTTTGATGTCATTGGTTCATTGTTGATGAAAATTCATTTGGCAATACTTGTTGAAAATGCTTGAAATCTCTCGATGAATTTGGATCACAATGTTTAGTGGTTGGTGATTGTTGTGTTTTTGGTTTCATGAATATGATAAGATGCTTTTCTGGACATTGCAGAGAAATAGGTGGTGAAGGTTCTTGAGCATGCAAGTGTGATTACAAGATCTCTGTATGGTATTAGGGATGAAATTTGTTAGCACAATAATCGATCAAGTTCATAGCGATCTAGATGACTCTATTGGTAAGGACCACAAGAGCATTAACAATGATATCTGTCAAAACTTGATAGGACTATAGCTACCCTTAATAAGGAAAAAGTGTTGAGGCTAAAGAAGGTAATACATATCTTCGATTCTGTACTTGCCAACCAACAAATGTTCTCTTCCTACATTATAGTTCCATTTATTTTCAATTTAATTGCAACAAATATGAGAAGGGGTGCAGTTTTGAGTATATATATTGTTGTGTGACTTGTATATCTGTCCATGATATATTGTCATGATCATTGCTAGCCATATTTTGTTAGAATGGACTATTAAAATAATGCATTTCAAAGATTCATCTTTGTTCTTCATATGTGATTTTGTATGGTTTTGTAAACTACAAGCTCTATTTCCTAACAATAACTTTGGATATTTCAGGCAACTATTGAGGAAGGTGTTGTAGTTGGTGGTGGATGTAGCCTATTAAGATTATGTAAGAAGATCAGCGAGGCTCAAGGAGTCAATGGATAATATAGAGCAAAAGGTACCTCACGCCTTGCTTTATTTGTCGATTAAAAGGGTAACATGTGGCGGTTTGGATATGTGTAGCTTGCAACGTTTGATTCCACAAGCGATTATTTAAGTGTTTGGTTTTGTCCTTCGGCATGTATCATCTTGTGGTTCTTTTGTAATTCTGTGTAATGGTGAAATGGATGAATGAGACGATAGCTATATAGTTCTTTACGTATCTTGTTTGAGGGCATGGCTAGCAATTCTGAGGCTAGCCAAAAATACGTATTTTTTTATATCGACGGGATTATCAATGGCGGTTTGATCCACAAACCGCCACTGATAATAATACCAGTGCCGGTTTTACTTTTAAAACCGCCACTGATAAGTCAATAACAGTTACGGTTTTACCCACAAACCGCCATCGAAAGAGCAATACCAGTGGCGGTTTTACCCACAAACCGCCACTGATAATGGCAATATCAGTGGCGGTTTTGACCACAAACCGCCACTGATAATGGCAATATCAGTGGCGGTTTTGACCACAAACCGTCACTGATAATAATATTTGTGGCGGTTCTAAAACCGCCACTGATAATCGCCGAATATTAGTGGCGCTTAATCTGTGGCGGTTCAAAAACCGCCACTAATGTCAGTTTAGAACCGCCACTAATGTGCTTCTCTATAGCAGTGTGAGCACGTAGCAGGTCTAAGCCATATACTACAACGATCTACAAACCCATGTTGGCAATTTAGTAGTGTCCAACTAGTAATCCACAACTAGGGTGACAAGGGGTCATGGCACATATTTAATTAATCAAGGTGTCATACAACAAATTGGCATTTATCTAATTCCCCGGGATTAAATAAAGTATTTTCTAATTAAACTAGCATGCAATAAATTGAATCAAAATAGGTTTCAAAATGGGATCAACATGGTCAAAGCACAACTTGCCTTCAAAAAGTACTTGCTCTTGGTCTGGTGGCTCTGGTCAATACTTCTCCTTCGAATCCTTCCGGCACTTCAACGTCTACTCGTAACGCATACAAATAGCAACAAATGAATAAAACAGTAGACAAAAAGTGTCCAAACATCCAAATAAAGTTCATAAACAGAGAGAACATAATTTTATGAATTTTTAGAAACTGGAATCGTCAAATTCGGAGTTTAAACGCGAAAGTTATAGCATTTTGAAGTTTAAATATTTAATTAAATAATATTACAGAGAAAAACTTTAGTCCAAAAATTAAATAAAATTCATCATTAGGTAGATCTCAATTTTATACAAATTTATAAATTTGAATCACTCAAATCGGAGTTAAAATGCAAAAGTTATAAGCATTTGAAGTTTGAATCAAATTTGAATTCAATAATTCGGATTAATAAATCATTTTCTTTTTCGGAATTTCATTTATTGCGTCAGCAGGGACACGTGTCATTACGATTGGGCGGTGGCGTCGGCCGATGCATGGACATGGTCCATGGTTTGGCTCAGTCTCCGTGGACCGATCCATGGCTCCGTGAGGCCCGGCAGTGGGACCCACTAGGGTAGCGTCATTGCTAACGTCGTGGGGCTCACCCGCATCTTGGCAGTGGGACCCACCGGTGACGTCATGGGTGGCGTCAGCGGCGTGTGGGCTGCCTTATCGGCCGGGTTCACGCAGCGCATCGCGTGGTGGCGACAGTGGGCCCTCGACACGCGGCCCCACGTGTCGAGACACGCTCCACGCAGCGGCCCGGCGCGACGGTCGATTTCGACCACGTGGCGCGATCTCGGCCGTTGATTCGAAAATCAACGGCCCAGTTGGATCTGGTGACGCCGCGTTTGGGGTGAGCGTGTGTCTGGACCGCGTTGGATCTAGATCCAGCGGTTGAGATCAATCTAACGCGTATAACGCCGCTAACGCTAACCGCATGCGATCTAGATCTAACGGTGAGATTGGATCTGGGGTTTGGAGCGGGATCTCACCGGCGGACGGCGTGGCGTGATCTGGGCCGTGCGATTGTGATCCGACGGTGAGGAGCTCGAGTCCGGCGATGGCGTCTTGGCGGTCTTGTTGGCCGGGCCCAGGGCGGCGACACGAACAGCGGCGTTTGAGCGCTCGGCGAGGTGAGTTCTCCCTTCGGGTGCGCCTCGTCGCGGGGAGTTCGAATCTGGGGTCGTCGGCAGCGGAGGACGGCGGGCGGCGGCGGGAACAACGAAGAACCGCGGTGGTGCTTCACGCAACTACGGCGAGCAATCGCGGGCACGACGGTGCACTACGGGCGGCGGCGGCTAGGGCAATGGGCTGCCAGCGGGGTCAAGGCGGTCCTCGAGTGCGACCGGGCATTAAATACCTTCGGCGTCCGTAGCGAAAAGCGAAACCTAGGCCCACGGCGGCGGGCGCGACGGCGGAGTCCGTTTCGGACTCGGTGGAGACGACGACGGGCGACCGTCCACGTGGCGCGATCAACGGCCACGATCGCACGGGCGAAACCGGATCCGGCCCGGTCACGGCTCGAACCGGTCCGATCCAACGGTCGGGATCGAGTAGGGTTAGGATTGGGTTCGGTCGAGTCAGCTGGCTCGGGTCGGACTCGAGTCCGACTCGGGTTCCGACTCGGTCGGATGAACAGTACTCGACCCAATTGATTTTTCCAGCGATTTAATAATTCAATTAATTCCCCGAAATTCATTTAATTCATTAATATAGTAAAATACTCAGAAAAATTCCAGAAAAATTCTGGAAAATATTTTGGAATATTTTGGACTCAAATAAAATATTTCCAAAAAAATTTTATTTGCAAAGTCAAATTCTTTAATTAATTCAAAATGGAATAAATTCAAATAAATTCCAAATAAATCCAAATAAATTCCAGAAAATTCCAAAAATTCACCAAAGTGCCAAATCACACATGAATTTAAGAAAAACAAAATTTTGGGGTGTTACAAATGATTGCTTGTGAGTTGTAACTATGTCTGATATGTTAATTCGGTTAACCGAAAAACTGAATTAACCGAACCAAATTTTTCCAGTTTATTCGGTTCGGTTCTCGGTTTTGATTCGGTTTTAGGTTTTCAAAAACCAAAATAATTTAAAACCAAGAAAACCGAATGCCAACCCCTAGTCCAGGTGGATGAATGATGGATAGATGATGAACAACAATTCTAATTTTTGCTCTGTTTTTGTTTTGCAATGCGATCCAAAGATGATTGTTTATATGAACAACAATTCTAATGTTTATATGAATTGAGAATTTTGATATTCAGTTTTGATGATTACTGTGTATACATCCATATAATGTTTTAACTCAAAACTGATATATGCAAACCTTTCTTAGCTCATTTGAGTAAGGGTGGTTTGGACTTTCGTGCTTCACAACAATAAGCCATCCCAACAAAAAATATGCTACCAAATAAGTTGGCTTGGCTTTTCAGCTGTTTAAGCCAAAAACACTACGTAAAAGCAAACTAGACCTAAATAAGACCTCTAGATTCCCGAAAAATTGAAGCCCTGGAAGGTGTTTCTATGCATCATTATTTGTAGTTGCATAAATATTAAAGTACGAATGAATAACGAATAATAATTATTTATCTTTTTTGTACTTTAAAATCTATACAATTTATGTTAATAGAATGATAAAAGAACGATGTAAGTACTATTCGTAAAGCGCCATCATCTCTACAGAAAACTCCGCACCAAAAAAAGAGGAAAAATCAACTCAGGTTCGGAAGGCCCGGCCCAGAATCCACTACGACCCCCACCACATCGGACGGCTCCGATCCACTCCGCGACCGGCCAACCCTACTATAAATATCCCGCGCGGCGCACACGCGCGCCGCACCGGATGCGGAGGCGCTAGCTAGGGTTTGTCTCCAGTGCAAGGTGAGTTTCTCAGCCGTCCACCCACCCCCGGTTCGTGCTAGGCGCGTGGGGATTTTTTTTTTGCGTTGTAGAATCTGTGGCATTTCCAACCAATCGGACGGGGAGGAGGGATCTTTCTGGTCCGATCTGCTTGGAACCACCAGCCGTAGGCCTGTGAAATTTGATCTCTACGTTGGTGTTTCGATGTGTAGGTTGGATCTTTGATTGATTGTGGTCACGTGGTTAGGATGTTGGATTGGCTTTGCGCTTGAAGTTTTGTGTCGATTGGTGGTGATCTCTTTGCTTATTTATTATTCTGCTCGAAATACAGCAAATCCTTCTATTTGGCTTCATGCAATCACGCAAATCCTGCTATTTTGGCTTATGCAATTACGCAAATCCTGCTATTTTAGCTTGTGTTAGATTAGTTTGGGCATTGCTTTAGATGGATGTGGTTGCGTCTTACTTGTCTTGTGTTCGATTGCTGCGCATTATGCTAAGGCCTTTTTTTTTGGCTCATTGATTCAACCTGCTCCTGTAACTCTGACTAGGCACAGTTGTGTTTTGTACATCGAAATGTGTCACACTGGATGGTTTTGCTTTTGTCTTCCGCTCTAACAATAACGATGTCCAAATTTTAGGAGGAGTGTTGGAGGCTTGTCGAGGCAGCGAAGATGGTTCTCAAGTACGTGTTTTGCCCTCTGCATTGCTTTCTTTCATGGTTCATTTCTGTACTGCATGCTGGGGGTGTGGATATTCTAGATAGGTAGAATGTTTCTTATGCAATTTGGGAAATTCTGTTACACAGGACAGAGCTATGCCGTTTCAGTGGAGCCAAGATATACCCAGGGAAGGGTATCAGATTCATCCGTGCAGACTCGCAGGTAATCTTTTGGCATGATGACTTCTCATATGTAAGATGAAAACTAATCAATCTCTAAGTAAGTTCTGCAAATATATCAGGTGTTCCTTTTTGCAAACTCGAAGTGCAAGCGCTACTTCCACAACCGTCTGAAGCCGGCCAAGCTTACATGGACAGCCATGTACAGGAAGCAGCACAAGAAGGTAGGGGTAACAATGTCTCAAGAGGCTATGTTTACACTTTAGAAGTTTTATAATAGTCATCCGTTCACAAAGACCTGCGAATGAACAGTGATAAAGTGGGAGTTACCCAGTAGTTATGTTCGAACTGTTTGGTAGTTATTTTCAGTGATCAGTGGTGCTGTTTATTGTAATTTAGTTCTCCTGCAGAATGTGCTATATCGTTGATTAGAGACTTGATGCATTTTATTTATCCTACTATCTGTTATTGATAGCATACTGGTTCTGCATTTTTATTAGTGATGTTTGTATTTTTGGATTTGTGTTTTGTATTTTCTTTAAGTATTTACTTTTGTATGATATTGATTAATTTCTTTGTGTTTCCAGGATATTCATGCTGAGGCAGTCAAGAAGAGGCGTCGCACCACCAAGAAGCCGTACTCCAGGTCTATTGTTGGTGCCACTCTTGAAGTCATCCAGAAGAAGAGAGCAGAGAAGCCAGAGGTTCGTGATGCAGCTAGGGAAGCCGCTCTTCGGTATGATTTTTTTCTTTGACTTATCTTTTTTATGGTTGTTTCCATAATTTTCATACATGAAGCAGTAGAAGCCTATCTGTTTGTACATCACATTCTCGTGGTATCATTAGGATATTTGGCTATTTGCTTCGTTTGTAATCTCCTTGAGGGACTTCTGTCAGCTTGTTTAGTTTGGGGGTATTGACATATTTTGAACATGATATCATGCCCTTCTAATCTAAGATACTATTGTTGAGCAACGAGAGGCATGATACCTAAAGATAATTGAGCAAAGACCTAAAGTTCGGCTTTTGTTAGTTTATTCACTACCATTCAATTTACCAATGAGCAATGTTCATATCATAGTTACTAGAAATGCAGTTCGTTGAAGTCGCGGTATGGGATTGGGGTTCGCGATTCGTTACTTTTTTTTCAATTTCCACTGTGAACACAAACATGTACCTTAAATCTATTCGGGTTTGACAAATCCGGTTTGTGATGGGGGGGGGGGGGGGGCGTGTTTACAATGAATCAGGTAACTATGGTTCATATAGTGTGGTTACTGGTTATGCATGCTAACCTCTTTTTTCTGTTACATAAGATTAATAGTCAGGGTTACTTACCAATGTTATTTCCATAACAGTGAGATCAAGGAACGCATCAAGAAGACAAAGGATGAGAAGAAAGCCAAGAAGACAGAGGTGGCAAAATCTCAGAAGAGTGCCGGTAAGACCAATGCCCCCAAGCCTGGGAAAAGCACAAAGCTCGGGGGTGGTGGTGGGAAGCGGTAGATGCTTCATGTTGTTGCAGTTGATTTGATTGAGCCCTTGAATATCTCCTAGATAATCTAATGTGATGTATTCAGTGTCTTTTGAGAGAAAATTTTGCACTGCCACTTTGTTTTGTAGTACCATACAGATGGAGAACATTATTTGTAGCATTTTTGGATGCTTTGCTGCTTGGTTTACCCAGTGTTCGTACTACTGACTTGCCTCAAACTTGTATTACGCGCATGCTTTCGTAAATGCCCAGTTGGTGCTTTTTATTGCCGCGATGTCTGGTTTTCAGCTCATGCACACGTTGGAGGAAGATGTCTCTTGCATGAAAGAACACATGCCTATGAAGCTGTTCCTTTGCTGATTATTATCAAATCCCAAAAGAAATATTGTTATGTTTAGTACATAGAATCTGTTTGCTTTGAGGACGTTGATATGGAGCTTGCAATTCTATTGATGGGGGAAAAAAAACACTTTATAAGGCTCTAAACAAAAAATTTTTTTGTGCCAACTAGATTCACCCCTGCTTCCAGTTCCAAGGCCAAGCACAAACATATACACCAAATCAACCACGCCAGTTACGCAACTTGATTCTTATCTTTTATTTGATTCCAGGCATGCGACTGGTTCCTGTTCTTCAAGGTTTTCCCTATTAGCGGGATATATAATAGGTAACATCCTGCTCATATCATCATATGAATTCCTTGATCCATGTAGCATCAAGCTAGCATTCACATGGATTCCTTGACCCTTTGACTTGCACCCGCTCCAACTCTGGCCATCCTCCGCCGATCATCGGCCTCCTGGACCTCCGGCACTTCTCGCCTAGTCCCGACCTTCCTCCGCCTCACCATGACCTTGGATCGGAGCCATGCACACATCAAAAGACAAGGAAACACATCACATAGCATTGCCCAACATTAAAGTGAAATTAATGAACCATTTAATCATCCATTAAATCATTTGTTCATTAAAAACAGGGTGATTCGTTGCTTGGCTGGCACTACCGCAATGCTAAGGCCGGTACTGCCGCACAGCCGGCAGTACCGCCTAGCCCTGGCGGTAGTGCCGCCTAACGATGAACAGAAAACGCACCCTCTCTGGAAAAAGCGGTAGTCCTCTGGCCAGGTACTATCCGCTGAGACCGTGATCGCCCTCTGGTAGTGCCGCTTCGACCTGAAGCAATCCAAATTGATTCAAATTGAATTCAAATTCAAATCAAACTCAAACACGAGCAACCAAAGCTCAAATAAATGTCAAATACTCATCACAAACACGAGTGAACCTCCACATGGTCATTCAGCTAGAGAAAAGAGAAAGAGGAGAAAGGGGAGAAAAGAAAAGGAGAGAAGGGGAGAAAAGAAAAAAAAGGGGGGGAGGAGAGAAAAGAAAAGAAGAGAAGGAAAGAAAGGAAAAGAAAATAAAAGAAGAGGGGAGAAAAGAAAAAGGGGGAGAAAGAAAAGAAAAGGTGAAAAGAGGGAGAAAATTAGAGATTTGGTTCCCCGTTGTGAAACGTGTTAGATTAATTTGGTCGTCTCATAATCGTAGGAAATTTTGAAAATGACTCGAATAGCTGCAAGTAATTAGGTAATTAGCCTTTAAAGTTGTAAATCTTGTCATAATTAAATTTGCTGATTTTAATTCTGCTAAAAAAATGAATGTTGGGGTCAAATTAGTGGATTTTAGCTAAGAGGGCATCACACCTTTATTTGCCTTTAGCAACCCATAGAAGGTTGGACACCATGAAATCTTGTTGTAAATTAATTACCATAGATTAATACAATTTATTGTCAGGGCCTGAATTAAACCTGTCAGATTACCCACCCCAAAATTCGAGCTAGGTTGTACATTTCAGTTCTATACCAGGCAAGCTTCCCTTTGATCAATTTTCATTAAATATCTTTAAATTGATTTCAATATATTTATGTATATCATTCATGCATTGAAAAATATATATTTAAATTGAAAATATTAAATTGGAAATGGAAGGATTATGGGTTGATTATTGAATTGAGGAATGGATAATTGATTGAATTTAAGAATTGATAATTGGATGGCATTGAAAAATTGGTAAATTGATTGAATTGAAGAATCGGTAGTTAGATGTGGCGTATGGTTAATATGGTGGGTAGAGAGTGTCGATGACAAGGTTTGTGGCTAGCAGGGTCCTCTACATAGAATAGAATATAAGGATAAACAATTAATACTCGGGTAATGAGCCGTATTTACAGTATCAACCATAGTGTGTGAAATCGGTCAGAAAAGGTTATCCTATGAAAGTATTGTGATCTCCACATGGTGGTTAGGTAGTTACGAGTGTGCAAAATTTGGGGATGCCGGTAGTCCCGGAGAGACCATGTGAAATGGGGCCATGTGACTGAAGTTGCCCATAATGGCGCTATATGTGAAGCCAGGGGTAGTACTGCTACCATATGGGGAAGTATAACTGTTAGCTGCGAGTCTGGTAGGATGGACTTGGGAGCATACCCCACTCAAGTAACAGGGTTGGACATTCTGAATTAGTGATAAACATTCTGAAGTCTCACTTGTTGGGGTCACTATGGGTAAAGTGGTACAAACCTGTGTAGGTCCAAAAGCATGAATTCATGCCTATCTCCTAGATTGGAGGCTACGGAAGCTAAGTTTGCCTCATATACAGGTGTTAGTAGTCACTTTCTAAACTAAAATATCCAACCCTTAAAGAAAACCAAAAACCTATTTTAATAAAAACCAGAATTTGAGGGAAAGTGAGCTTCAATGGAAAAATGAGAGGAAAATTCATGTTATACATTCATTATTAATGCTTGCTGAGTACATCCGTACTCACTCTTGCTTAAACCCCCTTGCTTAGAAGGTGACTCTTATGGATCCATCTACGAGGTACTGGGTGAGGGTGATACGCAGGACCATGATTTATTGGAAGATGACTATTACTACTATTACCACCACCACCACCACCACCAGGAGGACTAGGGGTCTTGGGAGACTATTTACCGTTCTGGATGGTCGTTGGGGTAAACTAGAAAATTGTAATATTCTTTTGTTGTACTTGGGTCCAATGTATAGTTATGTAATGAATATGTAGCCCTGCATGGCTTGCAATGTAAATATATTTCCATTCAGTCTCTAATTATTGTTCTGTTGTAACACTTTGAACACGGTATAGTAACTGATCAAGTGTCAGGTTACCCGATATTTGTTAGCTACTATGCCAAGATTCATGTAATTAACTCGGTGTAATGATAGTGTTACTGTTATTACCCTGGGCTAATTATGCGGGTCACCATAGGTGGTATTAGAGTAATGGTTACGATAACACCATGCAATTAAAGGAGGGATTGATAGGTAGCCTAAGTAAAAAGGAGATCTCTCTGGCTATATGGCACTAATTATATCCTAACTCTCACCTTATCAAATAATAAGTGCTAAGTTTAATTTAATTTAATCATTTTGCTAATCTGACCACTAATACTGATTAGAAACCCTTTTTGTAGGATGTCTCGCTGAAGGATTCCGACAACCCACGTTCAGGGGTAGCATGTGGTGCTATTAGGACAATTGGTTTAGGAACTGAGAAGAAGTTGGATAGAGTACTATCAGGAGATTTATGAGGATTTGTCCACAACTAAGGTTGTGGTAATTATATCACGGTTAGTTATCCATCCTAGTTATTATGATGAATTTCTTTTCTTACTGGCACCACATCGACTATTTCTTACCCATTTAGGATGCCACTAGGAAAGCTATGGTAACTCTCAGGGCTCAGTTCATGAGACACTTGAGAGGCACTTACTTTGAGCACTTCCCTACTGGATCTTCGGCCTCAGAGTCCCACGTCACACACCACACCACCTCCATCACCTAGCTCGTATGGTCCCGGTGAGACCTCAGGATCTTCGGCCTGTAGAATCACTAGTAGTTACATGATGGCAGCTGACACCATGTACTATGAGGGGACAAATGCAGCTATTCATGATGCTGAGAGTTGCATCGTTTTTGGAGGCACCAGTTTATCGAGTCAGAGTCAGATAGGGAGTTCCTAGAGGACACACTTCAGCAGTATAGGTCCTCAGTACCAAACCCTTTTCCACCCCAGTCACCACTGCCACTACTACTCTCATAGCATTACCTTCCACCACTCACCCTACGCCTACAGACCCAGTACCTCCTACCTACCATCATACCTATGGCCCTAAGATGAGTACCCCAGCACCTCCCACATATCAGTATACCTTTCTTCCAAAGGTTGGTATTCCAGCTCCAACATTCTCCTTTAGTATCTTATAATTAGTATACGAGTGTACCTATTGACGTCAAAAAATATGACGACGGATTTATCAGCACCAAAAACACATAAACATCGGGTTTAATTTGGGTACAGGAGTGCCAGCCAATTTGATCCTACAATCGACAAGAAAAATATTTATACAATCTAAATGGCTATCTAGCCGATTAGTTTTTCAACGATAATCCGATCTAAATAGCTATCTAAGTCGATTAGATTGCAAGTAACATAAATCTAAATAGCCTGAGTGAGCTGAGTAGATGGTCGATAAAGGTAGATTTTCCCCAAAAAAATGCGATGTGCAACAAGATCGGAGAAAAAAATACGATGTTTGCAAAAGTATTTTGTTTCATATAAATTGCATGCTACTTCTATATCAATGTTATTTGCTGGGAGTAGCTAAATACCTATTGCCATTATACCATCTTGATTATTGAATGTCATATATCCATTATCACCCTAGGTTGGGCTATTAATAGTTGTATATAAATATATTAACAATATTGGATTACCATAACTATGTTTAGACATGCTTAGTTATACGATGAGCTCATATCACATGATGAATATAGTTAGTCTTGACTTAATGAGATATGAAATTGTGGCCATTGTTGTGCCATAGTAGGGTATGCTATTGGTCTTGGTTAAACAAAATAGTTTTCACTCAAGCAAGTAATTGTGCAATAAATGGGTGCAGTTAGTACATTTGGAATGTGAATGTCTCACTCAAGGCTATTTAACGACTTAATCTTGTGTGTCAATAAACTAGACCTAAATGTGCAATCACATGTCTGGAATAGCATAGACCTGTCTGAATAACCTATAGTATAATTGTGCTCCTTTGCATGATTAAATTGGAGGGTTAATCTAGTGGGTGTGCGAGCAGAGGGTTACTCTAATTCGATGAGACATCGGGTATACGATGCTGATTGAAGGGTTACTCTAATTCGATAAGACACGGAGTGTACGATGCTGATTGGAGGGTTACTACTTTCTCTCTCACAATGGTGAGCCTCTCATTACATTTTCCCTTCTTTTTTGTGAACAGTAACCAGAGACCCTAATTACGGTAATTAGATTAATCCAGTTTCCAATAGACAATTAAGAACGACTATTCTAAGTAATTAGGAAAATTAATTTGTAGGATTAAAAAAATTGCTCAGATGCGATTAACTTACGTATAGTTTGTAGTAGATTAATCTCTTGTTGCCAGTCAAACCTAGATTTAATGCATATTGATGCAGCAGAAAAAAATATTGTTTGGCTTCGGAGAGCTTCGTGGCGATAACTAGTTGGAAAATAATGATGTAGATCAATTTCAATCCTAATCAAGAATACACAAATAATAATAATAATAATAATAATAATAATAATAATAATAATAATAATAATAATAATAATAATAATAATAATGATGATGATGATGATGATGATGATGATGATGATGATGATGATGATGATGATGATGATGATGATGATGATGATGACGACGACGACGATAGTAGTACTGGTAGTAGTAGTAGTAGTAGATGATGAATACACAATATAGAGGATTTCTTTCTCTTTATTGATTGTAGATTGATTATCTTATACAATATGTGTTATAATTATACTCAAAACACTTTAGAGATAGTTTTAAAATTTGTCCACTAAAATTAAGAGTATAAAATATATTTCAATAACTAAGATCAAGAGTCTTGTTATATGTCGTGGTTTCTTTGGAAGGGCGATATTGAGGTTGGCTCCCTTGCCCTGCGAGAATAAGGCGTTGCACAACAGCACAAACTTGTTGGCGTGGTAGCGTGTCTACATGGCATTTCATGCTGGTTTGTCACACCAGTTATATTAGCGTGGCAGTATTAAAATGTCACGCTAACATTAACGCGTGGCCAGAAGGGTAGATTTAGAATAAAGTTTGGGGACAGATTGTTAATAAAATATTATTAAAACGGTAATGATAGCCATTGGGCGTCCAACACGTATCCGTAGAATCGGACTCCTCTCTTCTCTGTCAACTCGATGCTAAGGCTATTCCCAGTGGGGGTTTCAAATGGTTTCAATCTCATTAAATACTGTGACACATCAGCAAAATGGATGATTTGGCAATCTAATTAAGAGGAGAGAGAGGAAATCCGTTTCATGGAGATGAAATCCGTCCGTCGTTGTTTCCAACACAGATGAAACAATCTGAAACTTGCGTTGGGGCCAAAACGTTTCATTCTCACGCGCTTCTGGATCTCGTGCGTGCGGTCCTTCTCCCAAATCTCCCAGCGCCCGCTCCTTCTCCCGCACTCGGCCCCAATCTCCTGGCATTCGCACCGCATTCGCGCGCTTCGGCGCGGCAGGGTTCAAGCGGGCGGTGGCAGCAGAGGCAGGCTCAACTGGGCGGTGGCTACTGGGTCAACCAGGCGGCGGCGGCGGCTGAGGCAGAGGCAAGCGGACGGCGGCGGCTGGTTCAAGCGGGCGGCGGCGGCTGTGCTAGAGGCAAGCGGGCGGTGCGATGCCTCGCCGTGAGAAGAAGGGCGCCGGTGCATCTACCGCATCGCCTTCTTCTCCAACTGCTCCAACGCTGCCTGCGGCAGTGCCACCGCCGTCGGGCTTCGTGTACTCGGGTTCACCGCCCCAACCTCCACCTGCAGGATGGTGGCAATACTCTGAAGGTAGCAGCGGTTCAAGTCATTACCCATATGGAACCCAATCAACAAATCCATGGTATAGTTTCTTCAGTTCAATTTGTGATTATTGGTTAAGTAGAATTTTGATGGCTAATTCGTCTGCTGCTCATTAGCTCTGCATCTGTACCTTTTCTGTAGAAGGGCTCATATGTATTTATTCTTTTTTTTTCTTCTGTTTTTCATCTTTGAAGCTATAGAGTTTTGTACATTTGCCAACGTTACTTATTTATTGTGTATGTTTATTGAGCTCACCCGTAGCTTTGTTCCATATTTCCAATCACCATCTTGAACCTGCACTGGAGTGATGGTCATACGAGAGCTTAACAATGTTGTTATCATCTCTCCCATAACTTGTGATTTGACCAAGTAGCAGCTTTCTAAGTTTCTGGTACGCGAGCATGAAGTGATCTGTGGTTTGCATAGATGTGTATTGTAAAAAACTTGTTTAGACATTGACCAACAATATGGCTAAATATATCAGTTTATTGAATTGGATGCTGCTGCCAAGTTTATTGAATTGGATGCATTGTAAAAAAAACTCTGAATTTCCAATGCCCAATAGCTCTGTTTTGGCTTAGGCAATCTAGTGAGAGTATGATGTTTGGAAAAGTAATCTTTGTAAGGTGTCATGGGAATTATTCTTTGCTTCCTGGTGAGATAACGAGATGCATTTTAGAGGTTTGAAGCAATGCAGTTTGAAAACTGTCTTCGAAAGCAGCACATTGAATTGGATGCTGCTGCCTATTAATCTGTCAATATGTAGCATGCTTTGCTATTTTCATTTTCCTGAGTTTTGTCAATACGTAGAATGCTAGTCATTTTCCTGAGTTTTGTCAGCCACAATTGAATTCCTGAGTTTTGCAAGTATGTACTTGTATACAGGTATCCACCTCGGGGTTTTGTAAATATGTTAAATCAAGAACAATTTCCGCCTTCGCAGAGACCACTAGGAGAAAATTTCCATCTTGTTGGACTTACTCAGACGTTGAACCCAATATCTCCACCACCGCCACCATCGGCATCAGGAGCATCGGCTAAACAAGCTTCATCAAAACAGAAAAAGGGCACAATCAACATTGACGGGGATGATGGTGTTGAGGCAAGTAGGTCAGCCAAGAAGAGGCATTGGACACATGATGAGGAAGTTAGACTGGTAATCACACTACATGAAACATTTCTTCAAAAATTGTACATGAAGTGGCAGAATGTTCCCTTTTACTAAGTTGCTTTCTTTCCATATTTTGTAGGCAAGTGCTTGGCTAAACAATTCTACTGACTCAATCAATGGAAATGACAAGAGAAGTGATACCTTTTGGGGACAAATCACTGATGAGTTTAACAAGAATGCCGCACCAGATCGCATAAGAGACTCCAACCAACTTAAAATACATTGGTCACGTTTGAAGGCAGTCATCAATGATTTTAATGGCTGTTGGAGTACGGTATCTAAATTGAATAGAAGTGGCATGTCCGACGACCAATTGATGGATGAGGCACAACAATTGTTTATAAAAGACCATGGCAAGCCTTTCGCGTTGGTGCATTGGTGGAGGACTCTCAAAAACGAACCAAAATGGTGTGCTGCGCAATTGGAGAAAGAAAAAATGGAGAAAGAAAAGGACAAGAGCATGCCTATTAATATTGATGATGACAAAAGTGCTGAGCGTCCCATTGGGAGAGATGCAGCAAAGGCCCAACGCAATGGGAAGCGCAAGGCGGACCAAGTTATGGATGGTATTGCCCTCCTAGGAGAGAATGTAAACAAAATAGTTGCGGTGCAGCAAGAGCGTAAGCAGGAGCGTGAGAAGGTGACAAATGCGCAGCTTGAAATCTCGAAGCTTCAACTAAAGGCTGCAAAGGAGCAGAAGGAGGCAAAGCTGCTGGAAGTTTATAATTCACTTTTGAAACAAGACATAAGTCAGATGACCGATGAGTCGAAGGCTAGAAGAGAGAAGGCATTGGCGAAGATGGAGCTCAAGCTGTTTGGAGATGATGACGAAGAATAAAGTGATCTGATCATACAATTGGTACTGTGTGGCTATGTGGTTACTTTGAATTTTTTATTGCAGCCAGCTGTTTTTCTTCCTGTTGGAGAAATACACAAATGCTTTTGTCTGCCTGTTTTTGTTTCCCTTTTCTGACTTGGACTCACTCACTTGATTAATAAAAGCAAATACAAGTGGTCACATAGTCTCATGGAGCACTAAATCACAACACCATCCAAGCAGTAAATGGTATTGAGTGCCTATGAAACTGTGAAAATGAAACTGTGCACTGGGAATCCTTGTTTCATTTAACAGTCCACATCTCTTTAGATGAGGTGGCACCTTGGAAACCGCAGAATGAAACTCCTCACTGGGAATAGCCTAAGAACGAAAACCCACAAGCTCAGAAGTGTTTTGCTTAGCCCACCCGAAGTACATCTTCATCCAAATACGTATCGTTATTCAACACCACACAAGGACTCATCGTCTCCTCCATCATTCAACGAGAGCAACTGGAGCTTCGCCATTGGGAGCTGGCCATCTGTACCATGATATTCCCTGTCTCTCTTTTTTTTCCCCCTCCCTCGTCCCCTCTCTCTCCACCGACGCTTTATCTCCATCAAATTAGGTGCTATCTTCCGCAACCATGGCTCCCTACTGCTATCCTCATCCCCATTGACGTCAATGATGGAATAAGATGCGGCCACCACATGAACGAAGCTCATCGGATCTAGTGATACCAGGGTCGTGAGGAGCCAGTGTCAATGATGAGTAGGGTATGCCGCGGTAAAGGGGCACAACCCCTCGCCCTTGGGTCCCTCGTGCCTCTGCATCACCTGGGCATTCGCCGCCCTGGCCCTAGCCTCCTCGCGTAGGTACCTTAAGCCCGTCACCCCGGCGAGCTCGACCATCGTCACTACCCTCATGTCTTCCTCCTCTTGTAGGATCCACGTGCTTTCTCTGGGTATGATTTTTGTTGCAAGCGTTTGCTGGATTTGTTATAGGCATTCAATTGATTTGTTACACAAGTTCAATCAAAATGTTGCAGCCTTATATTCTCTGTGTTTTGATTGTTTATTGCAATATCGTTGCATCCTTTAATTGCTACAATGGGTTTGTTGTAGTCAGAGTGGGATTTTATTGCACAGGTAGCAATCAATTGTTGTGTTGTGCTGTGAATTTGTTGCGGAGTTAAATTTCTTTTGTTGCATCTATAGTTAAATTTGTTGCATATATTGCAAAGAAATGTTGCAGCTGCAGTAGATTTATTGCATTTTATTGCAAGCAGTGATTACAAATATTGCACACATTGTTAAAAAATATTGCGACGATACGTCTGATGGGAAGCTTTCCATCGATCGTCCGATCGCTAGTCATTCCCTTATTAAAAAAGATTAAATAATAAATAATTCTCAAGATGGCCCAAATTTGGTGTTCTTGAATGCTGACCGAATACAACAATTTTTTTGTGACATTGAACTAATTATTTTGGAAAAAAAACTCATGCGTTTTGAACTATACTCGAAATTCTCGAAGAAACGAAACAAAACTATTTGCCCGCTACCCAGCTAGGGGTGGAATTTCAGCTCAAGGCTTGGCTCGGGCTCAGCTCGGCTCGACGCAACAGCGAGCCGAGCCCAAGCTTAATGCATGGTTCGCTTGGCCAACGAGCAGAGCTCGAGCCAGCTCGTGAGCGGCTCGTTAAGCTCATTAGGCTCGATAGTCATATGAATAATGCATGTCACGTTAGTATTACTATTACTAAAAGATTACATGTCAAATGATATTACTAAAAGAAAATCAATAACATAAGATGTATAGTCATGACTACATGCTACATATCATTAAATAGCCAAATAAAATAGATGCTACAGATTAACAGATCAGCAAATAGCCAGGCCCACACGTCAGGCTGGCTTACGAGCTGAACCGAGCCGGTTCGAGGCTACAACGAGCCGAGTCGCAAACTGACGAGCCCGCCGAGCCGAGCTCGGCTCGATTCCACCCCAGCGGCCCATCACTAAGACCATCTCCAACCCATTCCCAGCATTTCATTCCCTTCCCAGCACCTGAAGGGATTCCCTTCCCACTTTCCCTTCCCTTCCCAGCATATGACTCCAACAGCATCCCTTCCTCATTCCCTTCCCTTCCCAAAAGTGTAACTTTTTCTTTCTCCCATGGCAACCATCCTTGCACTTCTATATATGATGGGGTTCCTTGCATCTGGTTGCCCACCCCCAAAACACATTGCCTACCTCTCTCAACGGAGTTCATGATGTGCGAGAATGATTTGAGTTCTGAGATCTCGTCGTCGTCATCTGATGAGGAAGAGGTTTTGCTTCTCATGGCTATAGCAGCGGAGGAGGAGGAGGCCGAGAAAAACATGCCCCGTCGTAGAGGCTCGGTTCCAGGACATGCGGTTACGAACAGAGGTCACCGGGAGGGAGCGGCTAGGCTCCATCTTGATGCCAGCGACTTCCTCAGGTATGCGGGCACACTGTTCAAGCGGAGGTGTGTTTTCTTAGCGATATTTTTGCATAAACAAGGAAGCATTAGTACTGTGTGTTATTTTCGAAGAATAAATGATTTTGTTCTACGCAGGTTTAGGATGAGCCGGACCCTTTTTGTACGCATAGCCGAAGCTGTCGAAGCACACGACGATTGGTTCAAGCAAAGAAGGGATGCTGTCGGCAAGCTCAGCTTGCACCCTCTACAAAAGATGACTGCAGCAATTCGGCAACTTGCTTACGGTGTCCTGCCGATCTTTGTGGATGAGTACGTGAGGATTGGGGAAAGTACCGCGATTGAAGCTCGAAGAAGAAGTATGTGAAGGCGGTGGTGGAGGTGTTCGGCGTTCAATATCTCCGTTGTCCCAACGCTGGCGACACTGGCGAGACTCCTACAAGTTGGTGGTGAGAGGTTTCCGGGATGCTTGGTAGCATCGATTGCATGCCTTGGACTTGGAAGAAGCGCGAAAGCATGGCGGGGGTTTCACAGGGCATACCGGAAGCCTTCTATAGTCTTGGAGGTTTGTGGCTTGCACGACCTATGGATATGGCATGCTTTTTTCGGGATGCCCGGTAGTTTGAACGATATTAATGTGCTACATCGTTCTAACATATTTAGCAGGGACAACGATGGTTCTACTCCGGAGGTGAACTACTACGTGAATGGTAACCAATACAACATGGGATACTACCTCGCCGATGGCATATATCCAGAGTGGGCCACTTTCGTGAAGGCCATTCCTGCCCCAATGGGACACAAGAGGATGTACTTCTCGAAGATGCATGCCGCAGCACGTAAGGACGTCGAGAGGGCTTTCGGAGTGCTGCAGGCTCGGTTTGCTATTATACGGGGTCCCGGTCGTTGCTGGAACCAGAGGACACTCTGGTACATAATGACTGCCTGCATCATTTTGCATAACATGGTGATCGAGGATGAGAGGGACGGTCCACCGCAGGAGGCGTATTTTGACTACATGGGTACCCCTGTAGTGACTAGGACGTCACCCGGAGGGCCGGTTTTGCACTGCATTGAAGCAACGCAAAGGCGTAGAGACCGCGAACAGCACCACCGGTTACAGGCTGACCTCGTCGAACACCTATGGGCCCGGCACGGCGAGTAGTACTACAATGTTATGAAACAAGGACCATTGTATCGGACTTTCCTATGTATCGTACGTATCTTTATGCAATGCATGCAAGCTTTCGAAGTGTTCTAACACATATTTACAAGGTCCCAACAGATAATAACAAGGTCCCAACACATAATAACAAGGTCCCAACACATAATAACAAGGTCCAAACACATAATAACTAGCTCCAAACACATAATAACAAGGTCCAAACACATAATAACTAGCTCCAAACACACAATAACAAGCTCCAAACACGTAATAACTAGCTCCAAACACATAATAACAACGTCCAAACACATAATAACTAGCTCCAAACACATAATAACAAGGTCCAAACACATAATAAGTAGCTCCAAACACATAATAACAAGGTCCAAACACATAATAAGTAGCTCCAAACACATAATAAGTAGCTCCAAACACATAATAACTAGCTCCAAACACATAATAACAAGGTCCAAACACATAATAACTAGCTCCAAACACATAATAACAAGGTCCAAACACATAATAAGTAGCTCCAAACACATAATAACAACGTCCAAACACATAATAACTAGCTCCAAACACATAATAACAAGGTCCAAACACATAATAAGTAGCTCCAAACACATAATAACAAGGTCCAAACACATAATAACTAGCTCCAAACACATAATAACAAGCTCCAAACACTTGCCGTAACAATCAAGGAAGGTCAGCTGCCATCTTCTTCAAAATATCCTCCTGGCGCTTTCGGTAGTACTCACGAGTTGGCCCGGTAATGTTGTTCAAATCAATGTTCATAATCCTCTCGTCCTCCGCCAACTCCTTCAAGTGCAATTGTCGACGCTTGATCTCTACCATAGCTTCTTTGGCTTGCCCGATCCGGTCGAACTGGTCGGTGTACGCACCCACTGATGATGCACTGGACGAACTGCCCCTCTTCCTTGCCGCCTTCGCCGCCTCCCGGCCAGTGGGTCTGCTGGACTCGTCGCATGAAGCAAATGGGTCGAACTGGCCCTCTGGAGTGTTGTTCGACCCCCCTGGACTCGCTCCATGGGGTCCTTCACGCAGTGTCTTCTGCTTCTTGTTGCCCAAGTGTGCAGCCCACTTTGGGTGCTCTGCGAGAATCACCCAACAGTGTGGAAAGGCGAAGGCCTTACCCTCAACGTCCTGGTACATCCTCGCTGCATTAGCCATCTGTACATCCAACGGACATGCATACGAAAGAAAAACACCCCGTTAACAAATACAATGAGTGGTACCATGTTATATATCCTGAAATGTAAGCGTCGTACCCTGTCACGCTCGGTGGTACCACTCTGATTCAGACCGTCTATCTGAGAAAGATACCCGGCATATTTGCTCACCGACTCATTGATCAAAGCCCAGTGATTCACCATTCCCTTCATGGATCTCTCGGAGACTTGCTCTTTCTTATGAGTATTGAAGTAATCCGCAATCCGAGTCCAGTACGTATCTGACGCTTGGTCCTTGCCCACGATGGGGTCCTGGCTCACATTCAGCCAGGCGGACACAAGGACCTCATCCTCGTGAACGGTCCATTTCATCCTCTCAGTCTTGGTCAATGATTTCTTCCCCTTCTTTCTTCCTGAAGGCAGAGGCCGAACGCCTTCCAAACTACGAGCATTGACTGCACTCGTATCTGTTGCAGGGGGGATACTTACATCATCGTTGATGTTGACAACTGATTGAGGTGACGGAGGCCATGTAATCTGGCCGGATTGATCCTCCATAATTGTCGCGAAGAATGGGTCCATGATGTCCTCCCTGAACATTGACAGCAAGTTGATTATCAGAGTATTCACAATGTAAACACTACCAGTTTACTACCACTGCTAATCACAATCCGAAAAGTATAGAAAATGCCGACACTACCAGTCCAAATCACAAACTGAATAGTGTACTGCAGGAAATAGCAAAACAAGTGTAGTGGTTCGCAAAATGAGTCGACCATGTTGATACAAAATGAGTCGACCATGTTGATAGCAAAACAAGTGTAGTGGTTCGCAAAATGAGTCGACCATGTTGATAGCAAAACAAGTGTAGTGGTTCGCAAACCGACAAGCTATGAATTTTGATACAAAATGAGTCGACCATGTTGTAAATTGAAAGCTAAATTCAACCTACATATGGAGAAGCCCCTTAAAAAACAAGTGTAGTGGTTCGCAGCTCTAAAAAATTAAACCTGTACAAAGTAAAACTAGTAATTCCGAGAATAAAAGATCGAGAAAAGTCAGTACTAAGTAAAACATGCCAATTTTGTATCTCCTAATATATTTCAAGTTTAATTTAGAGCTCAAGTTTGCTAGGATCTTTAGTCATCATCTCACAACCGATGTAATCAACTATTATATATGTTTCTACAGGATGTTCTCAAGGATGCCCACACACTACCAGGAACCAATACCTTATACGAAAATAGGCAAAACTGTCAGGAAAAATGCGAGCCGTCAAAAAACACATGATTTCTTGTAGTGAATCATACCAGATTGATGCATGCTTCAAAATGTAACATCAAAGCATTTTAAGAAAGTATCACTCCATTTAGAATACTACGACATTAGGACTCCATTCAGTACATATCAAAACAAGGCTACATTCGGAATGGCTAAACAGTTCAGTACACATATTAGGACACCATCACAACAAATTTCCAAAAAACAACATGACATGCTGGTTTGGCTAAGCAAAGTTCGATACGAAATCTTGAATAATTAAAGCAAATGATCTAATGAAGGTGGCCTGAACGATCAGACTCGATGGAGAAATCGGTATCCCTGGAGTAGTCGCTTAACATCGATCCAGAACTGCTTTCGTAGTCGGCGGGCATTATGTCGTCGGCTGGAACCCCTTCCTCGGATGCACCTCCTTCCATCGCACTGCCATCACGTGGGTTCCCAAATTCTATTGTCTCCAATGACATCTGCTCCAAACCCTCGGCTATGGACTCGACCTGAAGTAGAGTCTTGTTCAACTCAATAGCCCAAATGTGATCACTTGGACTGAAGTTGTCCCTAGCGAGGTCCCTGAGCTGCTCAGCCTTGTCCTCCAGCATACCTCGCATCTTCGATATGACCTCCCGAAGCTTGTCGGCTTCCATCTATAACAGCACGTTAACACATTTTGCAAGAGCTGTGGACAATTCAGCAATGGCACTTCCCAGTCTAGCTAAAACATTTCAATCAGGCTAGCCACCAAGTTAAAGTATACTTCTATCAGAGAACTACCAGAGAATACAAAACATTCTGAAAGTATACTTCTATCAGTACACTCAAACTACCTTGGAAAACAGCTACAGCTAGTAAACTACCATCAACTGTTTCAAGGTCGCCGAAGCATTCGATCGGTATCACTTTCCCTTGCAGATTCAACACCAGTACCCAACCTCCATGGTACAATCGCCTAAACCAGTATGATTCCATCAAGAGCATAACCTTCGTTTACCATCTACCTACAATCGGCTATATGAGCTTAATGTTGCTAACTACCGAGCAGGAACGACCGAGCAGGATGAGCTTAATGTTACAACATTCAGAATTAACTACCGAGCAGGAACGACCGTGACTTCACCATCTACCTACAATCGGCCATGGCTGAGCAAGACGAATCAGTTCATCGGGGATTTGGCACATTCGTTGGGAACATTTTGAATGATCTACCTACGAAGAACAACCGTGACTTCGCCATCTACCTACAATTGGCTATATGAGCAACACGAATCAGATAGACGGTTTTTTTGCACATTCGTTGGGAACATTGTTCAACCAGACTCACCCAAATTGCAAAATCACCGGATGGATTGCCAAATCGGGGAAATAATCAGTACATTCCCAAATCGGCGCAATTTACCCAATCCATTGCTAGGTTTTAGCACTCCAAATCTAGGTTTAGCGCGGGGATTGGGCGTACCTGAGGCAGTCGACTTCCCCCCGCTGCTTCTCCTCCCCGTCCGGTGACGCGCACGGCCTCCCCTCGTCGCGCTGGACTCCTGGATCGACTTCCGCCTTGTCCGAGCCGCCGCGCGAACGAACTGCAGTTGACGCCAAAGCGGGAGGGGAATGCGATAGGAAACCCTCGGCGTCGGGATTCTCTCTCCTCTCCCAAGCCGAGTCCCACGGGGAAGGGAAGCGCTTGGAGCCGCTAGGAACCCTCCCTTGCCGCCGCTTTCCCATGGAGAAGGGAACGGAACGAGGGACGGGATAGGCTTGGAGATGGTCTAAAACCCATAAACCCTGCTCTCCCGCTCGGGTTTCTCTCCCACCCCGCCGCCGCCCGCAATGGCCGCCGACACGTCGAAGCCCTTCTTCCCCGCCGCGCCGCACCCCGCCCTCATCCCGTCCCGCGGGAACCCCGCCCGCCTCTCGCCGGAGGCATCCTACTGGCGCTCCTTCCGCCCCTGCGAGCTCGCCTCCGGCTCCAAATTCGCCGTCACCCACCTCACCTTCTCCCCCGACCAATCCACCCCCACCCTCGCCGCCGCCTGCTCCTACTCCATCCACCTCTTCTCCGGTGACCCGCTCGCGCCCCTCCCCTCGATCTCCGTCTCCGAGGACATCGTCTTCTGCCCCTCCTTTCGCTCCGACGGCGCCCTCCTCGCCGCCGGCAATAAGAAGGGCGTTGTCCGCGTCTTCAGCGCCGACAAGCCGACGTCGGGGCCGCTCCGCACCCTCCACACCCACTCCGCCGAGACCCGCGTGGTCCGGTACCCGGTCGCCGGCGGCGACAAGATCCACCTCCTCTCCGCTGGCGACGACGCGCTTCTTGCCTACTGGGATGTGCCCTCCGAGACCCCCGTCTTCACCGTCCCCGCCGCCCACCGGGACTACATCCGCGCCGGCGCGGCCTCCCCCGCCGATCACAACCTCTTCGCCACTGGCTCCTACGACCACTGCGTCAAATTGTGGGACGCCCGTACGGGAAAAAACCTCGTCTTTATCTTTCTCTCACGGCTGCTCGGTGGAGAGCGTGCTGTTTCTGCCGTCGGGTGGACTGCTTGCCACGGCGGGAGGGAACGTGGTGAAGATTTGGGATGTCGTTGGCGGTGGACGGCTGGTGCACTCAGTGGAGAGCCATGTGAAGACGGTGATGGCGCTCACTCTCGGTAAGATGGGCAGCACCGGGGAAACACGGTTGCTTAGTACGGGGATTGATGGGTATGTCAAGAGCTTCGATTATGGGAAGCTTAAGATCACCAATTCGATGCGGTACCCTAAGGATCTGCTGTCTGTGGCAATGTCACCCTGTGGAACTGTGCTTGTTGCTGGGTCTTCAAAGGGGGATATTTATTATGGCAGGAGGAAAAAGAAGGCAGTAGAGGAGGAGCATGGGGGCAAGAGTGTCAGTGGTGAGTTCGATTGGGCATCGCCCAAACCAGAGAGGCCGGTGTTAACACCAAAGTACTATAGGTACTTCCTCCGTGGTCAGAATGGGAAGCCCAAGGAGGGTGACTTTGTGATTGGGAAGCCTAAGAAGGTGAAATTCGCCGAGCATGACAGGTTGCTGAGAAAGTTTAGGCTCTAGTTTCAGCATTAGCTAAGAACAATCCGAGGAGCGTTGTGGCAGTGATGGAGGAGCTGGTTACAAGGAGAAAGCTGGTGAGATGCGTTGGGAATTTGGACGTGGATGAACTCGGGCTTCTCCTGGAGTTCCTGCACCGGAATGCAACTTTGCCAAGGTATGCAAGGTTCTTGATGGGGGTGGCAAACAAGGTGCTGGAGATGCGTGCAGAGGATATCCGGTCAAATGACAAGCTGAAAAGGTACATTAGGAACCTTAGAAGAATGGTTGCAGAGGAAATCCACATACAGCACACATTGCAGAGGATTCAAGGGATGATATTACCCATGTTTGCACTTGCTGGTAGATGAACATGTGCTTTTCTTGAATGGGAGTTTTTGTTTATCTGTTGGATTACAATGAGGACTGCCATAAGCCATGATGTATGCTGGTTTACAAACCATGCTTGTTAGTGAAATTTTGTCTGTTAGCTGATTGAAATACTTTCGTGTGCCAAAAGCTTTGATCTGACCATTTCCAACTATGCTCATTTTGATGGTATGCATTATTGACATTCAAGTGTTGCAATGGATTGTTCCTTGTGCTTCTTGTCGCAATTTCGGCAAACTTTGGATAATTACGTATCTATACATAATCTGGCATGGACAATGTTCCGCAATGCATTTGATATTTTTGGTCAATTGTTTTGTATCCGGTGAATTGGTTATCCAGTTTCAAAACGCGTAGACTTTGCGCTGTTCTGTACCCAGTGAATTGGTTATTTAGTTTCAAAAAGTGTAGGCTTTGTGCCGAGTGCCTGAACTATGTTGTCACTTTTATCTCGAGGAAACTGGTAATTTTGGTGTTTCAGAAACTGGACCTCTTAGCGGCTCTCACCAATTCTTCAGTTAGATCAGTATAGGTTTGTGATGCGACTACGCAATTTGTACCTGGTGTGTGTATCTTATGTGGAGAGATCGTGGTGGATGGTTCTTTTTTTTTTACTTCGTACTAATGTCTTTGTGTAATTGTGAACGTTGTCAGTTGATACAGAGCAGTAGTGGTGGCGACATAACGCTTGAAGCTGATCTGGACAAGGAAAACCCACGCTAACTTGGTGCATTTTGTCGATTTATTGCTCATCTTTGAGGCTTTTTTCAGGTACTATCTGTACAGATTATAAGAAATCATGTTATACTTTGCATATCATCTTCCACAAGCTATTCAAATAATGTGGATAATCGCATTCTAGTGTAACATAGAAACCTTTTGAAACCGTATTATCTGAGTTGCGGTATTCAGTATTACGTAGTACACAAAGATCAGTTTACACAGATAGTAAAAGTATAAGACTGATGGTAGTGCTTGATAAGGGGGTAGAGAGAAGAAGAGACAATATGCATCGAAAGCTAGAGTATGTCCTACTTATATACCATGAGATGATGAGAAGGCACCAAATCATGTGACATCTTCAAGAAACATCGCACCTGCCTGTGCCCACATCCAGCTCGACCAGCCAACTCAGCACTTCAACGCTGCTGCACTTTCTCTTTATCTGAAACCATGCTGTTCCTTTCTTTTCAGATCTGCTCCAAACAGTTATTAAAACTAAAATTAGCCTGATGATAGGGACATTTCACCTATTTTTAACAACACAATAGCATGCTTTTCTAGCCCTTTCCCGCATAACCTTTCTGGATATGAACCTGTCATTCTTTGAGATTGATGCTATCCACAGGTGTGATTTGTGTAACCAATAACATAGCTTTATCGTCTCCAGTTAAGAAGTCATTCATCTTCCATCCTTCTGTAGGCAAACTACAAATCTTTTGCCACTTGCTTTCTATTGAGTTGCATGCATCAGCCAGTTCACCCAAAAGCTTAAAGCTGATGAGGAAAGACGGGTAATTCACTTATACTTTAACACTCTTCCTCACGTGTAGGCTCCCTCAGACCTAAGACGTGGAATAGAAGTGTGCTGCAATTATTATTTTTTAATTGCACCAACTGGGTCTTGAACTCAAGACCTTTTGGCTCTGATACAATATTGAGTTGCATGCACCAGCCAGTTCACCCAAAAGCTTAAGCTGATGAGGAAAGACTGGCAATTCACTTATACTTTAACACTTTCATATCATATGGTGGCCTCTTCTATCATTTTGTGGGTTTGTAGAACGATGTGATGTATGTGCCCAGGATCATTTTCCGAATGTAAGGAATATTTTTGTTTTATAAAGGATGATATAATTTATCATATAAAAATATTTTAAAAGTAGGTTAACACTTAACACCGGTACTTCAAGTTTCTAAATTGTAGACTTGCTATGATGTTCAACTTGTTGTCATCATGTGTGTGTCTATTTATCCTAATTTTGGCTATGCTGCTTCATCCTTCAGACTACCTGAATACCTGATTCAAATGGTGAAGATATTTTGCCTGGCGGAAATGCTGCTCTCCTGATACTTTTCGGTATTGCTGTGGTCCTAGCATTCTAGCACTAGAAGGTAAGAACATCAGAGGCACATTTTTTTTTACCAGACTATTCATGTGCCAAATCACAACCATTAAGGTTCAGAGATGGAGTCGCCCGTTCGGGACTTTGCGCCTACACGCTTACCGCAGTCGTTCGGGTTCGAGCAAACCTATACCACTCTTCCGCTGTCATCGTCTAGGTGCGAACATGAAACACATGCCCCTCCGGTCTGCACATGCTCCGACGTTGACTCAGATGATCATGACTTGCAAGTAGGAAATTTCCGTTTGGGGACGTTCACACCGGCAGGTTTACCGCCGTCGTCGTCATGATGTTGTTCGCAGATCAAGTGATTCGCAAGACGAAAATGAGCTAACACTATGTGGGTGCAGGTTTCTAGGGATGACTTTAGCCGGTGGGCACAACACTCTACAACCCCGCAACCGTCATCGGTAATTACTTGTAATTTTAATTACTTATTGCAATCTCTTCTGTCCGCCGCACTAACGGTACATTCCAATGCAGTCTCATGGGTGAGTGGAAGACATGTTCCGCGATCAACACATAGGACCTACCCCACTTGACAAGGCCCCTCGCGCAACACAGGACACCCAGTACGACCTGATCGGTTCACGTTCCCAGAAGAACAACTCCACCGTCAACGAAAGCGACGACCGGGTTAGAGTTGAGGACACGAGCGGTTGTATTGCTATAATGAAGTTCGTATGTATTACTATCAGTGGCGTAGCCAAGATTTTAGCTAAGGTTGGTCCAATATTTTTTAAAAATCATCTAACAGAACAATATATAAATACATAATGTATCAAAAGCACAATACAAATATAGTAATAAGGTTTTGCAACAGTTCAGAGAATATTACCATACTATTTTTTCTTCTTGTCGGGCTTACGCCTTCTAATAGCCATGAAAGTCTCGATTATATCATCTTCATCCACTTTGGAGAACATATCTCGCTCAATGAAGGTGACTAGACAATCATCCAAAAGACTATCACCCATCCTATTTCTCAACTTATTCTTGACAAACTTCATTGCAGAAAATGCCATTTCAACATTTGTTGTCGCCACTGGTAGAAGCAATACCAAATTGATAAACAAGTACACCAAATCATGAACATTATGCCTCTTTCTTTCAACAAGCTTAACTGAGAGTTCAACTAAACTTTTTAAGTCTTTGAAGGCGTCCTCTTTTCTCATGTCATCAATATAGTTGTCAAGTTGCATTTCAAGTCGTAACAAGTCGATGCTTGAAATATCATTGGGGTAAAACTCAGCAAGTCTACGTACCTTATGTGAATCAAAAGAAGCAAATGAATCGGCGGGATTCAAAGCCGACATACAAGAAAGCAACTCCATATTAACCTCATCAAACCTATTATCAAGCTCTTGGCTAATTTTGTCAATTACCCCAATATACACCTCTCTTCTAAAGTGATCATCATTTGTTTGGTTTCGAGCAAACCGCGTTGATCTTCCATAAGGCACATAATTACCCTCCATTGCAGGAACTTTGACACCATATTTATTGCAAAACAAATTTACCCTTTGAAGGAATTCAACCCATCCATCATACCTCAATTGTTGCATTCTACTATTTTCCAAACTAACAAGTGATATTGCATTAAGAATATCTTGTTTCCTTCTTTGTAAACACTCAGATAGATCATTTGTGTATCCAAAAATGATAGGCATCAAGTGTGCACTAAAAATAAAGTCAAATGACTCAAATGCCCCAACCATGGTATGAATTTTTGGCCAATCACCCCTTTGTGTAGTATCTTTGCCAAGACTTATGAGTACGTCACGGATCATGGGATACATAGCAATAAGGTTGACAACAGTTTTGTAATAAGAACCCCATCGAGTATCACAGGGCCTAGCTAACCCCATCTGTTGATTTAATCCACTTCCAGATTCTAGCTCACCACATTTAATTGCTTCCAAGACATGTTGAAGTCTAACATTTCGAAGCATGCCATGACGCTTACAAGAAACTCCAACAATACTCAGCAAGAGAGATACTTAATCAAAAAACCACACACAATCATCATTTCCCTTGGCAACAGCAACAAGAACTAGTTGTAGCTGATGTGCAAAACAATGAATATAATAAGCAGAAGGTGACTCTTCCATGATCAATGTTTTCAGCCCTTTAATTTCTCCTTTCATGTTACTAGCTCCATCATAACCTTGACCACGAATTTGAGTTATAGTCAAATAGTGACTAGAAAGTAAAGCTCCAATTGCTTAAGTGATAAAGAGGTAGTATCATCTACATGAACAACTCCAAGAAAGTGTTCACATGGCCTTCCCAGTTTATCAACATAACGCAAACAAAGAGCTAGTTGTTCTTTATGTGATATGTCACTAGACTCATCATCTAGAATTGCATAGTTCTCATCACCAAGTTATTCCATAATTTGCTTTCTAGTTTCTATGGCACAACATTGAATAATTTGCTTTTGTATCTCTAGAGAAGTTAAGGTGCAATTACTTGGAGCATTCTTCAAAACAAACTTATTCACCTCTTCACTATTTCCTGCCAGCCATTTTAAAAGTTCAAGAAAGTTCCCTCTATTACTAGAACCTTCACCTTCATTATGACCACGAAATGCCAATCATTGATGTAAAAGAAATTTCAAACATCTAATCGAGTAAGTCAACCTAATCTTGTAAAGACGTACATCACCCACATGTAAGTTGGGATTCAAATATAAGTTGTATCTCTCTTGAGCTGCATTATGAGCACCTGTTACACCACCCACATGTTTGATACGTGCTTTCTCTCCATGATGCCAATTTCTCCAACCACCAATAGTAAATGCATCAAACCCTTTACTATTTCTCCTTTTGAACAAGTAGCATACAAAGCAAAATGCAGATTCCTTCTTAATACTATTGTTCGCGCAAAAAACGTGAAGGAGGGTTTTCGGCTTCGAACACACAAGACAAACGCCGGGTTTGAAGAGCGTGCCAGTCAATTTGACCTGAAATTGACAAGGTAGAATTTGTGATTTGATCAAAGCCGATGAACAAGGATCTATCGGCTTTTCGCTAGTCGGCAAGAACCGATTAGGAGATAACTAGATCAACCGGTTACAGTTGATCCGGATATAAGGTAAAATCGGCTTCGGGAAGGCGATGCGCAACAAAACGAAGCAAATCAAACCTGGGTGAAATCGGCCAAAATCAACAATCGGCGATGCGCAGCTATGTTGATTCCGTCGACTTGCAGAGAAATCTATGAAGCTAAAGCAATGTAAAAGAAAAGGCTTGTAAAAGTAGGTGTTGTTGGAATTGATTAATTTCTTTGCTTGACGCCATCCTCCTTTTATAACACGCCTGACCGATCCGAGTTGTGCATAGATACGGTGCTTTTATCCGTATCGGCCTCTTATCCGATTTCCTTCCCTTTTAGAAACGGTTTCCTTCTCCGATTCGTTTACCGATTTCTTTTCCATATCTTCTCCGTCTTAGACCGATTCCAATACATATCGAATTTTGGTGCAAACATATGCCCCCCTGTTTTTGGAAAATAACTTGTTATTTTCCAAAAAGAATATATCGGCTTTTCATTCGTATCGGCCTTTATGGGAGAATCCTTTTTTTTTTTTGGGAACCACCCCATTAACCGTGGTCGGCTTGTTGTTTAGGATTTACCTCGGTAACTTCCCCATTAATGGCACCGCAATGCCCTCGGTGCGTTTTTAATGCAACAACTGCTCCCGCCTTCTCGCCTTCTTTCATCGCGGTATAAATATGGGGTCCCCCCACGGTCATTTTCACGCTTTCAAGCTCTCGGATCAGGCACCATCGGCTCTTGTCATCTTTTCTCTTTGTTCTTTCAAAATCGGCTGACATGGACCCCTCACAGGTATTCATTCCGATTCCTCAAAGTTCAAATCAATTCTACTTAGGACCGATAGGTAGTATGTCGGCAGACACAGTTATCAATACCGAGATCCCTAGACTCCCCTTATCAATTTGCTGGATATAATATTTCTGAATGGGGAAAAAGTTTTAGGGCATGGCCCACTAGCCTGAAAGGATGGAGATCTTGGTTCATTAGGGTATCGGCTCAAAAGAGGGTAGAATGGGAGAGGATGGGTATAGCCGAGTCTCTATCTTTGAGTCTAGCCGACCCTGAAGCCAATGAACCCTTGGTAGCTGCGGCATGTTATTTTTGGTCGGATTCTTTCAACGCTTTTTTATTCCCGTCCGGCCCAATCGGCCCTACCTGCTAGATGTGGCCCAACCGTCTTTGCCTTAGGCCAGACGGGGACCAGTTATCGGCTTTCAGCGGAAAACCTTCTTTCAAATTAATCCGCAAAAAAGGCGAAGGGTGGCATAAATACATCCAAAATAACAATAGGGTTCTTGGTCGATGTCCAATTTGAAGAGCATGTCGCTTTTCTCAATCTTTGGTTAGACCGATATCTTTTACGTGGTGCTTCCCTTGGCCCTACCCAAACCTTTCAGTTAGTGGCGAACGTCTGGCTGGAGGGTCATCGGCTTTCCCTTGGCAAGATGTTCCTAGGGGCGGTATTTCAAATGATGTATGTGATTCGTAGCCGACTCTTTTCCGGTTTTGCCAAACATGTCGTTGGCAATATAGGAGGTCCTCTGTGGTTTGTTCAAACATGGCTCCATTGTATGTTCAGCCGATCTATTTTATCCGAACCCTCTGGGAGCTCAATTTTCCCTCGGGAGGACTACCCAGAGCATGTTGTTCCACAGTATAGAGCTAGCCGATCCTATGGCGAGAGGTTTATCATGTCTTCGGCTGGAGAGTTAAAAATGGACTCGATCGGCTTGCACAAATACCTCAGTTTCTTCCTTTCCCTAGATAGGACTTCCTTCGGCCAACAAGACTTTTTTCGATATACCGATGTAGCCGATTGTCCATACCCAACATTCCTTCACCTTGATTCTGATAGTTCCTCGATGCCCCCATCTACTTTAGATTTGTACAAAATCATCCTTACCCCTTGCATCTTTCATGTCGGCTTGAATACCCGCAACCGGACATTTCACCCATCTTACGAGTTCTACCACCCTTCGGTTTACGCTCGTCAATTAGGCTTTGGGCAAACCATTCCATCTTTCCCTTTGCTATCTTGCGTCGAGCCCCGAGCTCGGGTAACCAACAGCGTTGCCGCTGAGGTTATTCTCGAAGTAGCCGATGGATTGCAAATCCTATCAACACCACATTTTGTTCTTAATTCCGTCGGCCATTGCTTTCGCAGTGGTGGACGAGAATATCGAAAATTTGTACTCATGGACAGGACTCTGTCGGCTATAATCCACTTATTTCTTCCCGATTTTCATGAGCCGACGGTAGTATCTGGTTCCAGCACGAGTTCGGGTTATAGCGATTCTTCAGTAGCCGTAGAGGTACCACTGTCTTGTATTCATCTATTTTTACATTGGTTATCGACTTTTACTAAAATGCCTCTGGCCTCTTCAGGTTAAATGCGCGGCGGTGAGCAAACAACCGATCCCCATGCTTCTGCGAGCAGTGGCCGACAGCGACGTCCAGGTCAATCTGTCGGCACTACGGGGTATACTTCAGGGAATTTAGACATTCAAGCTCCATCTTTAACGGACTTAGCTCGCCAGCGTGCCCCTAGTAAGTTTCTTTTGTGTCGACTATTATGTTATTGACGTTGTCAATGTTTTAACTTGAGTCGACTTCAAAGAGGAGGAAGAAATCTGCCAGGCGTTCACCAAGGCATGCAAGGCATCCATCCGGTGGTTCTCCGGAGCGATTCGCTCTTGATGTGAGTCTTGTGTAGTTATATTGTTTTACGTTTGTCTTATGTTGCTGACTTGCTTTTTGTTCTCTAGCAATCTCCATCAGTACAGATAGCGGGGGTTATAGCCGATCCCCAAGGTGCTACATCAGCTATTCCTCCATCGCTTTCCCCACCTCCAGCCGTACCACAACAGACGATCGAGATTTCCGATCCTGACCTCAAAGCGCCAACTGATCTAGCCGATCTGCTCGGTTTTACTTTGGACGAGCTGGACGACCCGGAGGTCATGGCTACTGACGACTACCCAGCTGACATTCAGCGTATCATAGCAGCTTCTGCGCCAAAGATCGGCGCCGTTCTTGCCCGACTGGTATGCAAGAGCGACTTGATCGTCTTTTGGACGAGGTGATGCAACCAGAGGCGGCTCTACTGGCTAATACGCAACCACTGAGGGATGCTATGGCGGCCATGCAAGCCGATCTCCCTCCTGCCGCCATGAATGCACTGCTAGAAGTCTGCCATTTGGACACTCGTCGGCTGGATGTGGAGTCAGCCAAGCTAAGAGTCGAACAGAGGAAAGCCCAGCAAGCCGATCAACAGCTCTTGGACAAGCTTATAGCAGACGCCAAACATCGGAAGAGCGTATTTGATCAAGGTGCTGCTACACTCAAATCGGCTAAGAGCAGAGCTCAAGAGCTGGAGTCGACCAAGACTAAACTTGAAGAACAGTTGGCCTTGGTCATAAAAGAACTTGCAGACTGCCAGATTGGCATCACAGATTCTACATCCTCACTGGCCGTTCAGAGGCGGGAGATTGTCGAGATTTTTGCGCAAGTCAAAACTCAATCGGCCAAAATAGTTCCGGTTCCGGGTGATGCAGCGGCCGATCAACAACTTATAGATGGTGTCCAAGCCACTATTGGCAAAGCGGCAGCGGCCCTATCGGCTTTGGGAGCTCATTTGCTCGGATCGGGACTACACTAGACTTTGATTTACTGATCAGTTGTGGCCAATCTTTGTAATATTGCTTTAAACTTGAGATGATGTCTTTTGAACTCTTGCTTGATCGGCTGTGCATCCGATTTTGTAAATTTTTAATCTGTGGATGGATGTTTTAAACTGACTCGGTCGGCTGTATGACCGATTTTATATGCATGTGCTTGTCATTGATCCTGATGTCTTCCTCTCTGTAGTTAGGACCCGACCCATATGCTTGGGTGATATGCCTTCAGATACTTTCCATTGATCGCTTTAGGTAGGACGAACCCTTCTAAGGATTCCAGTATATATGAATTCCCGTCAACCGGCCGATTGATCTTATAGGGCCCTTCCCACGTTGGAGACCACTTGCCGAATCGGTTATCCTTAGACCCAATCGGCAACACGGTTTTCCATACTAAATCGGCTTGATTGAATGACTTGAAAATCACTTTTTTATTGTACGACCTGGCAACCATCTCTTTGTTCCTTTTAAGCCGATCTAACGTGATCAGCCTTAGTTCAGCTAAATCATCTAGATTGTCAAGCATCGCCTGTTTGTATTCATCAGCTGATACCTTATCTTGCTCGTGTAGCCTTATTGAGCCGATGTTGATTTCAACGGGCAAAACGGCTTCTTGTCCGTATACCAACTGAAAGGGTGACAATTTAGTTGATCCGTGATGAGATAGCCGATAAGCCCATAAAGCCTCCGACAGCGTTGAATGCCATCTCCTTGGTTCTTCCTCGATTTGTCTTTTTATCAGCTTTATCAATGTCTTATTTGATGACTCGGCCTGTCCGTTGGCCTGAGCGTAGTAAGGGGAAGAGTTGAGTAATTTTATCCCAAGACTTCCCGCAAAATCTTTGAAGTCGTTGGACATGAACACAGTACCCTGATCAGTAGTGATCGTTTGTGGAATCCCAAACCGATGGACGATGTGTTCATTTACAAAGTCGATCAGCTCTTTACTAGTAACCTTCTTGAGTGGTACAGCCTCAACCCATTTTGAGAAATAATCCGTGGCTGCAAGGATGAATTTATGTCCTTTGCTGGATGACGGAAATATCTGGCCGATTATGTCTATACCCCATCCTCTAAATGGCCATGGCTTGATGATTGGATGTAAAGCCGATGCTGGTGCTGACTGTATGTTACCAAATTTTTGGCACGTTTGGCATCCTCTATAATATTTGAAGCAGTCTTCTAACATCGTCGGCCAAAAATATCCTGTTCGCCTCAATATCCATTTCATCTTATGAGCCGATTGATGTGACCCACAAATGCCTTCATGAACTTCACCCATCGCCACTTTGGCTTCCTCGGTTCCCAGACATCTTAATAACAAACCTTCCATAGTCCGAAAGTACAATACGTCTTCTAGTAGAACATATTTGAGTGCTTTGCGCCTGACCTTCTGCTCGGTCGGCTTGGCTGGATCTGACAAATAATCCCTTATCTCTTTTCTCCAGTCGACAGGGTGAACACATAAGATCGGCCAAACGTTTAGCTCGATAGGTCCCTGTCGACCTTCAATCTTGTACCCTGATGCACATTGTGCCAATTGGTTTGCTTTATTATTAGCTTCTCTGGGGATATGTTTTATAGAAAATGTAGTGAACATCTCGATGATCTGGAGGCATTGATGCAAGTACTGGGTTAGTGCATCATCATTGCATCGGTATTCCCCTTTGACTTGCTGTACAATTAACATCGAATCTCCAAAAGCTTCGACGTCTTTCACTCCGATGCTATCTATGATTGTAGACCCTTAGTAGCAACCGTACTACGCTTGATTATTTGAACATCGGCTATTTAGCCGATACATGAAGCTCATACTCTTGTTTCCTAGGTGAAACTAATATCACACCGATGCCTTCGCCTTCTTGGCACACAGATCCATCAAAATACAATGCCAAGGAGTTACACTAAATTGTTCCTAATGTTTCACTTCTGTGATAAAATCGGCCACAGCTTGTCCTTTCACAGATTTAGCCGACTCATAGGTTAACTCGAACTATGTTAAGGCATATGCCCACTTACCAAGCCGACTTCAGGATTGGCGCGATAATATGTATTTAACTACATCGGTTTTGCATATTATAACGCATTTGGAAGCTAGCATATAATATCTTAACTTGGTGCAAGCAAAATACAATTATAAGAATAATTGTTCTACTAGGGGATACCTGGTTTAAGAATCTAGAAGAATTCGGATTAAGTAAAATATAGCTCGTTCATTCCTATCGCCTTCTGGTGTTAAAACTGCTCCAATCGAATCACCTTCAGCCGATATATATAGTCTAACATGTATACCGTGTTTTTGTGCGGTCAATTCTGGTGGACTCATCAGATAACCTTTTATGTCGTCGAAGGCTTTTTGCTGATCGGCTCCCCAATTGAACTCTAGGTTGTCTTTAATTTTCAGCGTGTGTGAAAGCACGAATGCATACGACAAGTTTGAGATGAAACGTCGCAAGTAGTTGATTTTTCCAATCAATACCTGCAACTCCTTTTGCTTGTCGGCGGTTTAGTATCGGCTATGGCTTTTACTTTGGCTTCGTTTACTTCAATTCCTCCTTCATGCACCGTAAACCCAAGAAATTGCCCGGTAGATACCCGAAAGCACATTTGAGAGGGTTCATTTTTAACCCATGCAACCTTGTGCTTTCGAACATCTTTTCCAAATCGGCTAAATGTTGCCGATCTTCTTTGGATTTTACTACTACATCGTCAATGTATATTTCCACAAGATTGCCGATCAAATCATGGAAAATATGGTTCATAGCACGTTGATAAGTAGCACCGGCATTTTTTAAACCGAAGGTCATAACTTTCCATTCATATAGCCCTAAAGCTCCGGACATCCGAAAGCCGTCTTGGGTATATCGGCTTCGCCATGAATATCTGATTGTATCCGGCGTTCCGGCCCAAAAAGCTTATGATTTTATTTCCGGATGCAGCATCGATAAGCATATCGGCTATAGGCATCGTCGACGAAGTACCCGTACCATGGGTACCCCCCATCGGCCGGAAGCAATTTAACGGGCTGACCTATCACGACGGAAGTCCGGTACCACCGAAGGTACTTGGGCCAAAGAGCGAGTCGGAGCACAGTGCGGGCCGACCGACGGTCGGCGGACTGCAGTTCAAGCGGTCCGACACGCCGCCTTCGCCGCTAGTATCAGCTCAAGCTCGCCCACGCACAAGTCAGCAGGCTCACGATGTGGTATTGCACCGCTTGTGCGGCGATCTCTGACATCCGTACAGGTAGGCTCCTTCCCAAGGTTGTCGAGAGAGAACCACCGAAGAAGTCAAACCATCCGTCCGCCTTCGGCACACCTTGAGAGGAGTACGCCCACTCCCGAGGCCTAAGCAAAGTCAAGCGCCATTAAAGTCACCAAAGTGATAAGAGCACCATAACCGCCACCCTGACGAGTGTACGCAAGATGCGCCGCTATAGCCACCAACCCCACCTCGGACAGGCAGGGGTTGGCGGACAAGACAGAACAGGACCTCTCAAGACATGACCCTCTCCTCGTAGTCTTCACAACTCCCGTGTAAACCGCCTCCTCGTCTATATAAGGAGAGGCAGGGGCCAGAGGAGGGGCACGAAAAAGGGAGCCTCGAGGTAGCCTCGACTCCCCTAGCGAAAACCTCGAGGGATCGGACACCGGCCGTCGCCTCGCCTGTACACCCCTGTCCGTGCCTCCCAAAGATCAATACATTCACACCGCCTCGGAGTAGGGACATTCGGCCCGAACCAAGATACATCTTCGACTCACGAGTCGACCATTCGAGGAGAGGAGCGCGCGACCCCATCCGACCATAAATCATATTGGGTGCACGCGAAACAAACACCGACAGTTAGCGCGCCAGTAGGGGCTCTCGCGGCGTCTTCACCGACATCTTCATCTTGATTCCCATTCTCCTCCCTCGATGGCTTCCTCCCACTACGTTTCACGCATCGAGGCCGGATCCGGCCGGCGCCGATTTCATCGTCACCACGCGTGGGGAGCTTGTCCTCGCCTCCTGCTGTCGGACCGGGCGCCCTCCGCAAGCTTTGGATGCGATCGGCGTCCTCAAGCAACCTCGGCCTCGAGGCCCCAGCATAGCGCGGCGGGCGGCGTCTTGCCCGGCGTTGCTCGGCAGCTACTGTCTGGCCGCATGGGCAGAACCACCTCACGAGCTCACAACTTCGTGGCCATGGCCGATTCTGCCGGCTTCCCTCCACGACCTGGCCGGATTCCTCTAGCCACGGCTCTAGCTCGGCACAAGGAGTGTGCCTCGGCGGGCCTACGCCGGTGCAATATGACGGTGCGGCGTGAGCCATCCTCCACCCACTTCGCTATCGGGACCCTCCTCATGCGCGATTAAGCGGCGGAGAATCGCCGAAGGAAGATCGACGCCGACAAGACCTCAACGGCCCGACCTCCACCTTGTGAGAGCTAGAAGCCCTGAAAGGCCGAGGCTCGATAAGGCTGCAGTCGAGCTGAGCGCCGTCGACCTAGCCCACCACCGCCTTGTGGCGCGGCAAGTGCATCGACAATTGGTGAGGAAGCGAAGCGGCCTTCCGCTTCTTCCTCGCGCCAACAGAACATTGCCGCTTCGGCAATGCTTGCTCGAGGCTGCACGAGCCAGCGGGCTGCTAGGCCACCCTACCAACCGGGGGCGGTAGAGCGTCGTTCGGCCACGCCCAAGGTTCTAGTTCCCGCTGAGCAGCCACCTCGGGCCGCTGGGCCTCCCCTCACAGGGCGAGCCGGGCCAAGACGGCCCCTTACTGAACTCCCAGGCATCATACACCCGGTGCGCAATCGCTGGGGACATATGATCTCCGCACCACCTCGAGAGGCGAAGGAGAGCTACCGACGCGACAAAGACCCTCGCGGTCGCCCGATAGCGAGCGGCGACCATCCCGACCAGATTCGGCGGTCCTGGGCGGCGTCGTTCACCTGGCCAGATCCGTTAACGCCGACTTCGGTCGATTCGGGCCCGACCAACATAGCCAAGTACACGGGGGCTACCAACCCCAATGTTCGGTTAGAGGACTACCGGCTCGCCTTTGTCGAGTGGGGAAGCGACTGACGACTCCTTCGTTATCGATGCCTCCCCATCTATCTTGCGGACTCACTCGAGCATGGCTCGGTACTACCGCCGAGATACCATCAGCGGTGGGCCGACTGACGAACCTTTTAGTCGAAATTTCCAGGGCACATACAAACGCCCGGCAACTCCTGGGACCTGAAAAGCTGCAAGCTACGGCGTGGGAGACCTCCGGGACTACATCCGCCGCTTCTCAGCAGGTGCAATGAGCTCCCGACATCGCGACGCCCGGCTGTCGGGCGTTCATCTACGGCACCACGTGCGAGGCTGCAGTCCACAAGTTGGCAATTTGGCGGCTCGGACCACCAAGGAGCTCCTTGACATCGCCACCAACCACGCCTCCGCGAGGCCGTGGGGGCCATCTTCGAAGGAAGACGCCCACAAGGCAAACCAGCCTTTCGGGGCAGCGCCCCCTCCGAGCCGCCGGACAAAAGAAAGCGGAAGGGAAGCAGGGCGCGCTGAAGGCCGGTCGGTCGCCCGACTAGCAGGCCAGGCACCTTAAGCGGAGTGCCTTGGCACGCCCGAATCCGAGAAGCCGATGGATAGTCCGTGCTGGAACCACGACTATCCCAGTCAAGCACAAATGCTCGGGGCTGAAAGTCCTGAAGCGGTTTCTCCGGAAACCCACGACGTCGCGGGGTAAGGGGAAGAAGCGCGACCCATACCGACGACGGGACAAAAGCGATGAGCCACCAGTTCGCCTTTCGACGGGGTCTCATGATCTTCTGAGGGGCGGAGTGCTACGGCCCGACAGCGGCAGCTGGCTTCGCCCACCGAGAGGTCCACACGGCTACTCGCCGTGCCTCACCTACTGAGGTGGTCGGAGTGCCGTCGCCGGCTTCGGATCGAAACCACGATCATCCCGCACTTGGGACGCTATCCGCTCGTCGTCGACCCCATCGTGGGGACGGTTACCTGACCAAGGTACTCATGGGCCGGCAGCGATAGCCTCAACATCATGTATATTGAGACCTTGGATGCCACGTCCTCGCCTCGCCCGAGCAAGGCGCCCTTCCATGGCGCACTGTGCCAACAAAGGCCCACCCCTCGGGCAAGTCGGCTTGCCGTCACCTTTGGGAGCCGGACAACTTCCGCACCGAAAACCTCACTTTCGAGGTTGTGGACTTCCCACGCTCCTACCACGCCATTTTGGGACGACCATGCTCACGCTGAAGTTCATGGCGGTCCCTAATTACACCTACCTCAGGCGAAGATGCCAGGAGCCGCGAGTCATCATCGTACACATCTTTCCAGCCGCCTACACCGAAGCGTGCGGTAGCCTCGGCGGTCCTCGTCGCCGAGCTCGCCCGGCTCGAGAGAAGGCCCGGATCACCCGACTCAGGCAAGCCGGGGACTAGCTCTTTCAAGTCCGCGAGGGGACACGAAGGAGGTCATTGTTGATCCCGAGGATCCCGCTTAAGACCCGTGCGGATCGGGCCGCCCTCACCGCAAATAGGAAGGCGGCGCTCGTCGACTTTCTCCAAGCAAACCGAGATGTCTTCGCTTGAGACCCTCGGACATGCCAGAGTCGAAGGAGGTCGCGAGCACTCCCTGAACATTCGACCGATCCGTCGACGCCCAGCCGCTGCGCCGTTCGATGAAGAGAAGCGACGGGCCATTGGGGAAAGAGATCGCCAAACTTTTGGCCGCCGGTTTTGTAAGGAGGTACCCCGAGTGGCTCGCCAATCCCGTCCTTGTAAAGAAAAAGTCGGGGCAATGGAGAATGTGCGTTGACTACACGAGCCTCAACAAGGCTTTGTCCGAAAGATCCATTCCCATTGCCTCAGATCGACCTGTCGTGGACTCCACGCCCGGGTCGATGTATGCAGCGTGTTTTCGGACCAAATTGGCCGTAACATCGAAGCCTCGTCGGCGACATCGTTGTCAAGACCGAGAAGGCCGATGACCTCATCACCGACCTGGAGGAGACTTTGCGAACCTCCGACGATTTGCATAAAGCTCAACCCCGAGAAGTGCGTCTTGGGGTCCCCAAGGGCAAGTTGCTGGGATTCATCGTCTCCGGCGCGCGATCGAAGCCAACCGAGATAAGATTCCATCGCAAGGATGGGGCCAATCAGCGATCTGAAGGGAGTTCAAAGGCTGATGGGATGCCTCGCGGCCTTTGAAGTCGCTTTGTATCCACTTCTCGGCGTAACGAGGATGCCACTCTGGTGATGAAGAAGTTCGACCACTTCCCGACCATGAAGCTCAGGAAGCCTTTAGTCGACTAAAGCCTTTACGACCTCACCTCCGATCTGTGGTCGCCCCGGAGCCAGAGCCTTTGCTCCTCTACATCGCCGCCATCGACTCAGTGCGCCAGCGCACTTGTTGTGGAACGAGCGGAGGAAGGCGCGTTCTCAAGGTGCAAAGGCCGGTCGCCGTCGTGAGGTGCTCTCCGATACAAAGGTCCGATATCCCGGTGCGTAAGTTGCTATACTCGGTGCTCATCGCCAAGAGGAAGCTTGCCCACTACGCCGATCGGCACCCATCTCGTGGTAACCTCCTCGCCGCTCGGAGAAATCGTCCCACAACCGCGACGCTACTGGGAAGAATCGCCAAATGGGCTCGAGCTCAACGGCCTCGACATATCGTGACGCCCCAGGACGGCGATCAAGTCAGTGTCTTGGCGGACTTTGTCGCCGAAAGTGGACCGAGCGCAAGTCCTGCGGCGATCGAAGACCCGTGAGATCTTGGGACGATGTACTTCGATGGGTCTTACACCAAGAACGGGCCGGCGGGGTCGCCATCATCTCCCCACTCGGCAACAAACTCCAGACGCCATACGACTACTCTTCGGCGCCACCAACAATGTCGCCAGTCTGAAGGCCTCGCTAACGCCTCGCGAATCGCCGCCGACACAGGGCGCATCGACGTCTCAACGTTCGCGGCGACTCAGCCGGTCGCCGATCAAGTGATGAAAGCCACCGGAGCCTCGCGACGCCGGATGGCCGCCATCGCCGGAGGTCCGCAAGCTTGAGGAAAAGTTCAAGGGTTTCGAGCTCCATCATAGCTACCGACGCTATAACGGTGAAGCCGACTCCCTCGCCAACCTCGCCTCCGGGAAGGGGCCGGTTCCCCCAGGAATCTAACGTGCTCCGACCGCGGCGCGGAAGATAAAGCGCCCCAAGTCGCCAAGGCAAGAGTAGAGGCCCGAGCGAAAGCGCCAGGGTCAGCGACGTAAGAGAAACCAGCGCCAGCGTCCAAATCGCGTCCTCAAAGCGAAGTTAATCCACCCTTATCTCAAAGCGAAGAATTCCTTCGAAAAAAATCGCACACCCACCACGAACTCCAAGCGGCGCGTCGTGCACCCTCGAGTCCCCACGCACCACTGGTCGTGATGACCTCGAAGGCGACTTAAATCGATAACGGTTACCATCTGACCGAGCTCCTCCTAAAGTAACCTCTCAAAACCAAATGCTACGGCCCACGCCCAGCGATACGGTTCGTAGCACTTTGTGCAAAAAGAGGCTACTGGCGAAGGCCGAGCGGCGGTCGGATGGAGCCTTCGATATAGGTTGGCGAATGCTACGACTTACGCCCAACCCGACCATCTTTTAAAAACGCGTGGTCGCTAACCTAAGCCGCGCACTCGACCGAGCTATCTACCTCGCGACTATTTCCCTCGGCTCAAAGTAACACGGCCTACGCCCCGCGCTCGGCCAGTAGCACTCGCGAGGAAACAAGCCCCGAGCAAGAAACACTCCAGCGGCCTGAGCACCCCCACTAGGTTAGATTTCAACCCGCCAAAGCTTCGCGAAGGAGGTGGTTCGACTCAACACCTCCTTCACCAAGCAATCGCTGAGGCAGCTTCGCTCTCCCCATGTCCTCTTCGCATGAATACGGTGCAACGCCACGCCTCGAGGGCACTTCGTGGACCCCGTAGCTACGGTTGAAAAATTGCCCAAATTCATAAAAGAAACACGGGATAGGCAGCGAGTAACTTAAAAACAGCGGCGGTGAGCCCGACTAGGGCAATTCTGCTCATTACATACAATGCCAAAAGCAAACGGAAGAAAAACTAATCCTCCTCCCTTTCGACGGAGAAATTTCGCGGCGAGATTCACGGCAATCTCTTGGCACGGATCGACTCCGGGCCATGAACGCGTCGACCTCTTCATCGCCCGGCCAGCGACACCGCTCCAGCCTCAAGGTCGGCGCCGGACGTGTCAATAAGAGACGGTGTTGACGAGAGCGAAGCGCCAAGCACCGCCGCTTCCCGCACCGCGCCTCGACGCTGGCTTCGAGATCCACGCAAGCATGGCGGGGATGGCGCCCGGGGCGAGTAAGCCGAACGTCGGCACAGCCTGACGCCCACGTGGAGGATCGTCGGTGGCCGTCGGCCGACGCGTCCGTCTCCGCCGACTCGCTTACTCAAAGGGCGGTCGCGGATCGACTTCGGCCGCGCGTCTCGTGCCTTTTGCCAGCCCTTCGCGACTCCGGTAGCGTCGGTAAGGTTTTTTCGCAGTCTGCAGGGACGAAACAACGTCAAGGACGCCGCGATGACCGGGGAAGACTAAGCTACTCACGACCCACGGAAGCCTCCTTGGCGCGAAGTTCCTCTCTCGGCCTTGGCACGCCGCTTCCCGATCGGCCGTGGCGCGGTCGGCAAGCTCCTCCATCGCCACGAGCTCACCCCGGCGAGATCTCGCCGGCTGGCCAGCCGGATCGGCCTCCTGGCGGGTCGACTTCGCATTCCTCCCAGATAGAGGGCGGCCTGCCGCGGCGATTGTGCCGCCAGCCCGGACTGCGAAGCCTTGGCCGCTAAAGACATCCGCCCGAGGGACGACCTGGCCCTCTCTCCTCGGTGGCTAACGACCAAGACGTCGCTGAAGCCTCCTTGAGGCAATGACCTCCCCGCCGTGACCCGCGAGGCGACCTTCCTTGCTCACAGCGCCCTCCGAAAGCGTCGAGCGGCTCCTGCCCTATGGCACTCCCGTGTGCAAATGCGGAGGAACTTTGACTTGCCCACCGCTCGGAGGTCAAGCGCTGCGGTTACCGCCCGGTCCGGTCTCACTTTCCTCTCAAGAAGGTGCACAGAAAAGTCCTCATCAAACTTACTGGGCTAGCGGCGGGACTCCTCAAAGAATGGACCTCCTCGCCTTTGACGCGTCCAACGACAAAGGGTAAGTTCGGCGTGGATCCTTCCTATGTCATCCTCCGTAGCGTCCCAATCCATGCGTTACGCGTCGTCGTCGAGCGGCCGTAACGCTGGCCCGGGTCAGGACCAAGGCCAAGTCACTGGCGATCGGCGGCCATACGACTTTAATTTCCCGCCGACTGGAACGCTTTACAAGTGGCCAGCGATCGGTTATCGCCCATCATGACACTCGACCGGGCCATGCCGGGACCGGGCTGGCGAGGGTGGCAGATCTGTCCCCGCCGGCGTTGCAAGCGACGAATCCCGATGTTTTCGGCAGCGGCTCGCGACTTCCACGGACGGCACGGGGGAAAGCGAGGCCGGCAGAACTCGCGCCGGCCTCGCGGTCGACGCAGACGGCGAGCACGCCCGACGGGCTTCGCCGCGCGCTCACATCCGGCACGGCCGGATCGTCTCCGGGCGGCGTCCCTGCGCTTAACGGCCCTACAGCGGGGAGCGATCAACGATCCCTCCTCGACAACCACCACGCGCTGAGCGGGCAGATCGGGAGGCGTTCACCACCTGCGGCAAAGTAAGACTCGGCGCCCTCGGCTTAGTGAGAGCCCTAGCATCTGGCTGGCCCGATCGGGTCGAATTGCGAAGAAGTCGACTGCAGGAGAATTGCGCAAGTCGCACGGGAGGAAGCGACGGCCAAGACTTGACGCGTGCCCTCTTTGCCGGACCCCGAGGGGCGGCAGGACCCGCTTCCAGGATAAAACCTGCGCGCGGTGTCTCTGGAGGAGCCGCTGGCCGCCCGCCCGCGACTAGGACCGCTGTCGCGTGCAATCGCCCGGCAACTTCTCCCCACTGACAACGACTCCTCGCCACCCTCACTGAGGTCTCTTCCGAGGTCTCCTCCGAGACCTCCTGCCACCAGCTGCTGCTCGGTCGCGCTCTTTCCTCTTCCGCGTCTTGGTGGCCTCTTTTTCCGCTAGCGGGCGGCGTCACATTTCTCCTTTTCGAGCGCACGCGCCTTCTCAACTCCTTTTCCCCGGCAGCAAGGGACGGAGATCAGTCCACCGCCCCTGCGGAGCACGCCGGTAAGGAGGCGAGGAGCGAGCAAAGCAAAAGCGAACAGAGCCGTCAGACGTACCAGGTGCCTCAAGCGATTCTCAAGGCCGAGAAAAGCGCGGGCGCCTCGCCCGGGTTCGGTGTCTCCGTGATGGAGGCTGCGGACAGCGCGCAGGATCTCCGGCGAGGGAAGCTCCCGCTCCGGCGACCTTGGCGAGGTCGGTCGGCCCCATGTACTCAAACATGGGGCGCAACGATCCTTGAAGGGTTGGATGCGCCTCTCATGAACGTCTTGAGGACCACCTTGCCTGTCGGGCCCGGCCGCTTCAGGTCCGCGAGCTTCTCAAGGATCGCGTCCCACCTTCTTCGGTCTTCTTCGTCGTGGCCCCAGGTCCAACAAGGATGCGACGTCGGAAGATTCCCACTGGCGTCGGCCTTTGTCGGTGTTCCGGACATAGAACCACTCGCTATGCCACCCCGGTTGGGCGTCGGCGCTTCAAGTCGGCGTAGAACGGCTTTGCGGTGGTTGCTTGATTGAATCATCGAGCTCGGGGAGGGCGGTGTCGATGACGACCTCGCGAAGAAGAAGTGGCGCCAGAGCCCCCAGTGGGGTTCGATCTCGTGAAGGCCTCACCGCAGCGTCATGAAGACCGTGAATGTGGAGGACTCCATTCGGAGTTGAGATGATGAACCTCCCCGTAATTAGTGCAGCAACCCCAGGACGAGCGGGTGGAGTGGAAGGCCCCGTTCGTAGAAGGGCGCCATGAGACTATCTCGCCCCGTCCCCAAGTTCGGGGTCCCAGGCTGATCGTGAACTCTTGACGGACTCGGGCCGCGGAGGAAGGAACTCCTTCCTCTCCCAGGATCGATAGCGACCCGCCAGGCCCGAATCGCGTGCAGCCGACATCTCCAATTCTTGCTGAAGAAGCGAGGGACGGCCAGCGCCGGAGCGAGGAGACTCCTCTTCTTCCCTCGTTTTCTTCCTCCTTTTCCTTTTTGCAGCGCCTTACGAGCAGAAGGCTTGGCGCCTACCACGCCACCCACTCCTTCCTTTATAGGCTCGGCGGGAAACAGACGCGCCTCCGCCGAATCGACGCCTCTCGACGGTCGGCCAGCGGTCACGCCGTCACTTTCGCTTCTCGCCAGTTCCCGAACGCGTGCCGCGATCCATTTAAATCTCATGCGCGATTAATCGCTCCGACAGGGATGGCCGCCGCTGGCCACCACAAAGACATCGCGAGCCTCGCCGCTACGATGGGCGGTGAGCGCCTGGCCAGGAAAGGTATGCAAAGCGGCCGACTGGCCGCCTCGCGGAGAGTAAAGCGCCTATAGGCTCGCACCAGGCCCGGCACCCGTCTTTGTGGAGTTCTGAAGGCCGAATCGACCAGTAGGCCGAACGCCCGCCAAGACGTAAAGAAGCGAGCGGAGTCGCGGTGAGCCCCAGAGGGCTCCTCGGTTAGGTCGGCCAGACGAACCAATCACTATGACTCGCGTCAGAGACCATACCTCCACACTCTCCGCGAACTCATCGATGAGTAGCGGCGGCCTTTCGGGTGGCGGCGACGACCCGGCAGTCCGACACGGATCGAGTGGAAAGGTTTTATGGAACGCCCCGGTAGTCCGACGCCACGCCGAGCTACGCCTGGCTTGAAGCGAACCCCTCGAGGGATGGCGCCAAGGTTCCACTTTCGGATCACCCGAGCAAGATGCTTCGCGCGAGCACGGCGTTCAAACCGACGAAGGTAAGCGCGTCCGCTCACTGATTCTAAGGACCCACGTGCGCGTGGCCGGAAATCCGAGGTAAAACCCCGACCAGGCTCCCGACCGCCTTTCGGGGCTCAGAAGGCTTCATGCCAGGTGCCATAGCGCACCGGGCTCTTTGACGGGCTTGGCCGACAAGCGCGCCCCGACCAAAGCGTCGCCGACCTCGGGGTCGTGGCCACTTTTAGACCCAGGAAACCCCCACCAAGCTCCACGACCTCCGGGGTCGAGGGTTACCCGCCGGTCTTCGCGCACACAAGGCTCTTCAGCCGGCGCGACTCCCAAGCGATCCCGCCCGACCTAGACACCGCCGACCTCGGTCGACGACCATCATGGCCGGGGTAAACCCCGGGGCTCCCGACCGCTCGGGGCTCGAAACTCATGCCATCGGTGCTGGTAAGACCGGGCTCTTTGATCGGCTTGGCAAGACGACCAAAGCGTCGCCGACCAAAGGCGCCGCACCCTTTTCGACCGGGTAAACCCCGTGGCTCCACTGACCTTTCGAGGGCTCTGGAAACGACCGGTGCGCTCAGCGCTGCACAAGAGCTCTTTCCGAGATGGCGCGACTCCTAGCAGTCCGCCCGACCTGGGCCACCGCATCGACCTCGGGTCGACGACCACCTTGGCCGGGTAAACCCCGACCGGCTCCTCGACCCGCCGAGGCTCTGGAAGCACCACCGGTGCGCCTGCACTCCGGCTCTTGACAGGCTTGACCGACAAGCGGCCCCGACCAAAGGCGTCGCCGACCAGGGTCCGTGGGCCACTTTTCGATCGGTAAACCCCCGACCAGGCTCCCTCGACTGGCTCGGGGGCTAGAGCTACACCAAGATGCTTCGCTAGCGCACCTAGGCTCTTTTCTAAGTGGCGCGGCTCCCGAGGCAGCCACACCGACTCCGGCCGACGGTTATCGCCCAGTTAAACTCCGGCGGCTCTCCGACCCGCCTTTCCGGGCTCGAGGCTCTGACGAGTACCGTACCCCCATCAGCCGGAAGCGAACGGGCTGACCTATCACGACTAAGTCGGTACCAAAGGTACTTGGGCGCAAAGAACGAGTCGGAGCACATGGCGGGGCCGACCGACGGTCGGCGGACTCACGGATTCAAGCGGTCGACACCTGTAAACCGCGCTTAGTATCGGGCTCAAGCTCGCCACGCACAAGTCGCGAGGCCACGCTGTCGTCGCTTTGCCTTGCATGGCGATCCTCGACATCCGTCACAGGGTAGGCGCTCCTTCCCAAGGTTGTCGAAGAGCCACGAAGAAGTCAAACCCCTCATCCGTCGCTGGCACACCGCAGGAGTACGCCCGCTCCGAGGCCTAAGCAAAGTCAAGCGCCATTAAAGTCACTAAGGCCGACAAGAGCACCACGCAACACGCCACCACGGCGGTAAGATACGCAAGATCAGACGCAGAGCCACCAACCCCACCTCAGACAGCGAGGGTTGGCTGGGACAAAACGAGAAACAGACACTCAAGACATGGAGACCCTCTCCTCGTAGTCTTCACAACTCCGTGTAAACCGCCTCCTCCGTCTATATAAGGAAGCGAGGGCCCGAGAGGAGACCGCAGGGAAAAAAAAAGCGATCTCGAGGTAGCCTCGACTCCCTAGCGAAAACCTCAAGGGGATCTGACTGACCGACCGTCCGCCTCGCTGTACACCCCTACATCCGTCTCCCAAAGATCAATACATTCACACCGCACGAACCGGGTAAAGGGACATTCGGCCCGAACGATTATACATCTTCGACTCACGAGTCGACCATTCGAGAGAGGAGCGACCCCATCAGGACCATAAATCGTATTGCCGGCACGAAACACCGGCAATTATTGTACTGCCTTTTGGTGTAGCTTTGTTTAAATCTCTAAAATCGACACATACCCTAAGTTTGCCATTTTTCTTCTTTACAGGGACGATGTTTGAGACCCATTCAACAGATCGGCAAGGCCGGATAAACTTTGCCTCTAGCAATCGTCCTACTTCTTCCTTTATAGCGTCATACAATGTAGGATTAAATCGCCTAGGGTACTGTTTGAATGGCCGATACCCAGGTTTTATTGGTAGCCGATGCTCAACTAGCTGTCGGCTTAAGCCTGGCATTTCGTAGTACTCCCACGCGAAGCAATCTCTATATTTCTTGAGTATTTCGACCAACTTTGCTTTATAACTGGGTTCTAGTTTGGCACTTACAAACGTTGGTCTTTTATTATCACCTTCCCCAATGTTGACTTCTTCAAGCAAATCGGCAGAAGTAAATCCTAACCCTTTTCTTTCCTCTTCAAAATCCTCAACAGCTTCTTCGTATTCTTTTTGCCGATAGCTTCTTGCCCTTTCCTGTAGCTTTGCTAGTGTCTTGTGCTCCATCTTCTTACTACTTGCGTCCGATCAAACGTGTTGGGTTTAACGCTGATCGGCTTGAATCCCGACTTCTCAACGCAGATAAAATCGCAATTGTCCAAGGCTTTCACGATATACATTCGGCTTCTTCGTGTGGCCAATTGGTGTCGGGGCTAGCCATGGCGATATGAGCCGATGTGTTGGCGATGCGACTTCTCTTGTATCATCGTTCCACTGCACCAATTTTTGGTGCATAGTTGATGGAATACAGCAATTGGCATGGATCCAGTCCCGCCCAAGGAGCACGCTGTAATTGCCTTTGGCTTCAATAACAAAAAATGCAGTCGGCAAAGTTTTATTACCGACTGTCAGCTCCGACACCATTACGCCTTTAGCCTCGGTTGGGTCTCCCGTGAAGTCATTTAGCACCATATTGGTTTTGATCAAATCTTCATCGGCTTTACCCAATTTTCTGAAAGTACTTAATGGCATGAGATTGACTGTCGCCCCGCCATCGACCAATATACGAGATATCGGTCGGCCATTAATATACCCTTTCAGATATAATGGTTTCAGATGCCGATGCATATCTTGTGGCTTTTCGAACACAGCGTCTAGTGCTCCGAGGCACAACTGGGCGAATACTTCTTCAGCCGATTCTTCGGTTTTGAACTCGGCAGGTAGAGCGAATACCATGTTTATATCCATCGGTGGCGTATCATCCCGTATCATTGGAGAACTGGATTCGATCGATTGGTCTGAATCACTATCGATCTGTTCCTTCTTTCTCCACTCCTTTTTCAAAATTGGTACCGGTCTTAACTTATTGAACATCCGATCCCTCTCGCTCTCCTTTTCGGCCTCCCTTTCTTCTTGTGTCTTCAATCATTTGAAGCCTTCTGCGTTGTGATTTCTTTGAGACACAGGAGGGCACCACCTAGGTTTAGGTTCTATCGGCTTTCGTATTTTTCGGCTAAATTGCTCATCTCATTGTCGATTCCATTCTACCTGTGTTAGCCGATAGTTCCCGATTTTGGGAGGACTCGCCTTGCTCGATGTTGACAACCTTTCATGGATCGGCCATCGCTTCTCATATTCGGATGATTGTATATCGGTCTAGACAACCTATCTTTACTGAGGCGGGTTTGGCCGATATCTGAGATGAGTGTTGCATAGGACAAGACACAAGCTGTTGGTAAGGTCATCCCTTTCTCCCAAAGAAAGCGCCAAAAGGGACATTGTCGATGTTTTTCTTCTTCAAAGAGTTGGCCGACATGACATATCTGGCCGCCAACGATCGTCCCTCTTTTGCCTTAGTTGATGAAGATTCTGGTGGCGTTGAGGGTCACACCTCCGACTTATCCTTTCATACTTCCCCAGGAGTTGTGAGAAGGTCGGCTTTGGTTTGAAATCGGCTTTTCTTGGAGCCCTCTCAGCCCGATACCATTTACCGACCTCCAAGTCCCCTCTTGGTTTTACCGTTCTTGAGTTTTGTCCATTCCTATCGGCTTCTATTTGTATAGAACCGATAGTGATCTGCACTGTCTCGTCTCGTGATACAATTCCCTTAGTCGGCTTATCTTCTTCCGCAGGCCTCTTTTCTTTTCGTGAACATTGAACCATGTTGACTTGAAAAGGGCTCATATCTATCTGCATAGCCGATTCTTCCGCAAATTTTAGCCTGCCATCGGCGATGGCCGATTGAATCTGTTGTCGAAAAACATTGCAATCGTTAGTGTTATGGGAGAATGAATGATGCCATTTGCAATACCTTCGCTTTTTAATTTCCTCGGCCGATGGTATGATGTGCCCTTCTGGTAACCTTATGAGTTTTTCTTGTAGTAATAAATCAAATATCTTGTCACACTTTGATACATCATACGAGTACTTGACTTCCGCCTTATTCTTTGTCGGCTAAGTAGAGAGCATCACGAGTGGTTTTAGAACCTTTGGCCCACTCGGCTATGTTCACCTCTGCTTAGTCCTCGGAGGTATCGCTCGAATTGTACTCTATCATGTTTATTTTGGCCTTTTCGTTCTTTGTTCGGTTTAAATCTATCTTTAAACCCTTTGATTTCTGCATACCGGCTCTCATGTGCCGATACGCGATGGAGTAGGTGGCCTAAGTCGGGGAACTCTTGGCCCGATAATTTCTCTTTCAATGGAGGGATTAATCCCTGGAACGCTAAATCGGCCAACTGATCATCGGGTAATGTTACACTGTAGCACCTATTTCGTACGCCCCGAAACCTTTTGATATAATCAGAGACCGATTCGCCGTACTTCTGTCGGACTGAACTAAGATCAGAAATCCTAAGCTCCATAGTTCCTGAAAAGAAGTACTCATGGAATCGGCTTTCTAAATCGTTCCATATATGAACTGAATTAGGTGGTAGATTTGTGAACCAAGTGAATGCAGTGCCAGATAATGATAAAGGAAACAATCTAATTTTTAACCCATCGGACTGTGCAGCCTCCCCACATTGAGCCATGAACCGTCCGATATGCTCAATTGTGGTAACAGAATCATCACCTGAGAATTTAGCAAAGTCTGGTATCCTAAAGTTGTGGGGGTATGGCATTCGGTCTATGTAATCGGGATACGGCTTCCTATAGCCGATCACCCTTCCTCTGGGCTGTAAACCAAACTGTTCTCTCAAAACATTGGCGATTTGTTCTGCCCAATTAACATTGTCGCCAGTGGCGCGGCCGACATTGCCGATTTTCATTCGTGCCCTGCCCCCCGAGTGCAAACTCGGGTCTTTGTCCAAATCGCACCTCAGGAGGTCTTGGCACTGTGTCATAATCACGATTAAAACCTAATGCATCGGGTATGGGTGCGTATGGCACTACTCTATATGGCGCTTGTTTCATGGTTGTGGCTCCTCGCGGATCATGAACCTCGACTGCTTCGATCGGGCCGATAAGCCGATATCCCGATGCTATTGGAGGGCCCATCGATCGATTTGATGCGTTTATTTTGGCCCCATCCGTGTGCCCATGGTAGTGTGTGAATCCATCTCTCTGTATGCTTGGTTTCAAAACAAGAGGTTGAGTTGGCATCATAATAGGTGCATGGTGACACGCCATCGTGTTGGTGTTAGGCGTTATGGAATATACTGGAGTGCGTAGGGATGGTTTGTGGTGGATCTAGCGAGGTTTCCAGACGCAGCCTAATTCCTGAGCAATTGTTTTCACACTATTTTCTATCATCGGCTTTAATGTGGATACTAGAGCCGATGATCGGTTAATCAATGCGTGATGGATGATTGTTCGATCATACTTGATAAATCGGCTTGAGCGGTGCGTATCGGCCACCGATTCAGATGACGAATCTCCGATAGGATTGATGCTTGGGAGTGCAATCTTTTGAGTAACGCCACGGCGTGTTTTCTCGAAGCACCGTAGAGCATCATTTCCTCGAGCCGCCGGTCTTCGATTTCTTTCCGTTGCTCAGGGGTTAAATCGGCCATCTGAGGCGCGATTATGGCATCAGTGTTGATATCGGCGGTGACCGCGGGCTTGTCGGTTGACGACATTCTTTTTGTGGTCCCACCGGGCGTGCCAAAATATGTTCGCGCAAAAAACGTGAAGGAGGGTTTTCGGCTTCGAACACACAAGACAAACGCCGGGTTTGAAGAGCGTGCCAGTCAATTTGACCTGAAATTGACAAGGTAGAATTTGTGATTTGATCAAAGCCGATGAACAAGGATCTATCGGCTTTTCGCTAGTCGGCAAGAACCGATTAGGAGATAACTAGATCAACCGGTTACAGTTGATCCGGATATAAGGTAAAATCGGCCGAAGGCGATGCGCAACAAAACGAAGCAAATCAAACCTGGGTGAAATCGGCCAAAATCAACAATCGGCGATGCGCAGCTATGTTGATTCCGTCGACTTGCAGAGAAATCTATGAAGCTAAAGCAATGTAAAAGAAAAGGCTTGTAAAAGTAGGTGTTGTTGGAATTGATTAATTTCTTTGCTTGACGCCCTCCTCCTTTTATAACACGCCTGACCGATCCGAGTTGTGCATAGATACGGTGCTTTTATCCGTATCGGCCTCTTATCCGATTTCCTTCCCTTTTAGAAACGGTTTCCTTCTCCGATTCGTTTACCGATTTCTTTTCCATATCTTCTCCGTCTTAGACCGATTCCAATACATATCGAATTTTGGTGCAAACAACTATATTCAATCCATTGATATTTATAAAACCATAAAGGAGTGAATTGACGCTCCCTATTTCCAATTTTCCTTCTCTCAAAATCATGTGCATAAGGTTGGAATGGACCTTTAAGAATATATGCTCTTCGAACAGCATCTTGATTATTGGCAGGATAACTTGTAATTGGCAGCCTTTCCCTTGGATCGTGTGGAAGGCGATTGATATCATAAACCGGTGGTGGCTGGTCTGGCGGTGATGGTGAGACATCTTCAAATGGAGGTGGAACTGAAGGCGGAGAAGATGGCATTGAATTATCATTTTCTTCAATTATTCTCTCTTGTTGTAATGTGACTTCTTGCTCTTCATTTTGCTCTTCCGCCATAGCCACAACCGTGGGAGGAGATGAAGAAACAATAGCCTTCTTTCCCACATGCTTTCGGAAAAGAGATGCAATATCTACATTACTCTTCATGTTTCAATAATCCCTTTTAAGTTAGTCTGCAACCAGAAAAAATAACATAAAATCTTTAGTCTGAAAACTCGAAGCTAATAATGGGAAACATGGTTTAGCAAAAGATTCATACTTTGAAATTGGTTGTAGTTTCTGAGTACCCAATTGATTGTATTAATATCCAATCAGATTCCCTTGACACCTAGTAATAGCTAATTACATATCGGCATTATGTGGAACAATTAAGAAGGTTCTTATGTTGCAAGAGAAGTATTCTGAATCAACAATCAGATGGAGGTACGTCCCTCAATTACATGGTGTAGCAATCCGATGGATGAAAAACTAAACAATTATAACAATATGAGTATTTTGTTGCATACTGTTTATAGCATCTCTTCGAGTCTCCGCGTCCTGCCGTCCTGGCGATCGCCGTCCGCGTCTCTTCGAGACTTCGAGTCCTCGTGGCGTCTACGTTTGGACTCCTAGCGGTAGGCAGGTCTCATGGCGATTGCATCTGGATTCCTAGCGGTAGGCTGCAGGCAGGTCTCTGCTAGTAATCGCAGGGCGCATGCAGATCTCCAATCTCGTCGAGACTTCCAGTAGTTGATCGTGTCATGGAGTGGATCAGGCATCCCAGCTTGTCCGACGTCTGTGTACTGGAACTTGCCGAACTGTCAAGTGTGTCCGGGTCGATCACGAATTCACGATGGAGCCCTTGACGCCTTGACGGTCCATGTGGGCATCTGATGCATTTCTCCAACCCTTGATGGATCGAGTCAAGTGTGTCCGGCCATTGGTTGGGCCACGGCCCAACCATGACAGTGTTTGCCTCCGCCAATGATTATTATTGTAAGCCTTAAGGCGTCTTGCTGAATGCAATATGGTATTCCTTCAGTCCCCCTTTCGAACATCTGTTTATTACCATGCATGACCTTTAACTCTAAAGTGACAACTTATTGCATAGTATATTTGTCAATACTAACACTTTGCATGCATGATTGCCTTTTCAGTCTGATTGAACTACACACTACGGTGTTTTGCTATCTGTCTGCATGATTCAATCGTACTTACCAATACTTAGTCTATACACCACCCCTTGCAGCCTATAAAGGGCCAAATCGCATGCACACATACACAGGTATCACTCACACTTCACCATGGCTAGATCTTCAAGTAGAGCATTCTCGTGGACACCCGATATGAGTAGCTAGCCCTTCATTATACATTGAAGGTTATGCGTAATAGAAAGGATGATTCGTTCAAGCAGGAGAACCTACATAAAGTGGTGTTAAAATTGCAAGAGTGGCGTCCGACATCATCGAGGCATAACGTAATAACCTCTGGCCTAAACCTTGTGCCCTCCGATGACCTCAAGGCGCACTTGCAAGGGTGGCGTCAAAGGTATTTTAGGGTATGCGAACTAGCCGACCACCCTTCTGCTACAGGTTTCTCTACGAGACTTTATAGGGTTCTGATGCTGCCCAATCAGTATGCAGAGCATATTAATGTTAGTTAATTCATATTTGTTCCCCGTACTAATCTTTTTAGCATCATCCATAACTTCACTACTTCGTATGCTCGTCTTGTGTGTTAGTTATTCCCGGAGGATGAAGAGTTGCTAAACAAAGATATCCCACATTTCGTAGCGATGCATATGCTCTTCGACGGTGGTGTGATGCTTGGTTCGCGCATAAGATAGAAGAGGATCTAACTGGAGGGGTAGAGGTCCACCAGTACTTTTGCAGTAGAAAGTTCAAGAGGACGTTCAACCACCACCGAAGGAGGGCTTGCTCCTAACTTTAGAAATGGCGATGATGATGACGACGACGATTTCGTGTCACCTAGACTTCGACGTTCAACCATTATCACAACCGGCCGGTCAAACACTACTATAACAGGCCGTTCGAGCAACAATGTAAGAGGACGTTCAACCAGCACTAAAGGGGAGCTAGCTCCGAATCATACAAATGACAATGATGATGACAATTTCATGCCACCTAGGCCACGAACCTTGCATCCTCGGGTCCTCTGAATCCTGACGATGATATTACAATAAGCCCTCTAAGGTATCCATACGTAGTACCCCGTCAGGAACTAATATACCCCTATTGTCAGTTTGACTATGCCCTATTCCGACAACCATGGCCATAGATTGTATACTTCGATGACTTAGTCCTTCACCAGAGGCATGTACCTATGTTGTATCCCAGTTTTATGAATTCCTTTTGTATCTTATGTGTTTTTCACAAGCCATGCTATTGTAGTTGTTGTACTTACTGCACTTTGTAATATCAATATCAGGTTTTATTAAAACTTTGATTTGTCGTCAAATTTGTCGCACACCAAAAAAGAACGAGGAATAATGAAATTTGAATTTTATGTCAAACAAAATTAACTGAGAAATAATTTTGTAAAAAACAACAGCAGTGATTTTTAATAACAAACAACAGTGATTTCTTAAAAAAAACAAACAAAAGTGATTTTTAAAAAATCAAATAAAACAAAAAAAACAAATGATAAATGATTGCAGCAAGGATTTGTAAACCAAGTATTGTCCAATCAATAGGACAAAGCTATTGTCTGTGTATTGTCAAATCGATCTATAAAAATAGGTACTAGTGTGTTGCCAAATCGGTCTGAAAAAGCTGATATGACAACACGCTAAAAAGATGAAAAAGCTGATATAAAAAAGCCGATTGGACAACACGCACGACCAGCTTTCTCAGAGTAAATGACAACGCACTGACTACTCCTTTATCAGCTCGAATTGACAACACACTAGCAGCAGCTTTCTCAGGCCACTTGGACAACAGGATGCCACCGAAAACTTGCTATAAATACGGAGGCATGCTTAGCATATACATTCCACACTAAAACGTCGAGCATTTCACTTTTTCCTCTTCCTCCACTTCCTCATATCCTCTTCTTCCTCATCCCACTTCAGCGTTCGTCACTTGTTTGAAGGCCATGTCTTAAACGTCGAGCTCAGCAAATCAGAAGGCCCTTGCGCTAGCCACTGCAAGGCGGGTCGATTGCCCTAACTGCTATGTGCAAGCTAACGTGTTCTACGCCAACACTCCGAGAAATAATGGTCGGGTGTTTTATAAATGCCCTTTTTTCTCTGTAAGTGAAAATATAGTTCGATTTCTTCAGATTTTCATGATTATTCTCCTGTTCGAGTTGTATATTTATTGTGAGATCTTCTTTCTTTTCACAGCCTCAAAACATATTCACATTATCACGTAGGTTGCAGGATGCTAATATTTCCAATGGGCAGACACCATGAATACATCGATGGAGCGTCCTAGTAGCACATTACCATAGGGGATGCAGCTTAGGCTAGAGCAGAGGATGGACCCTATGCTCAAGCAGAGGCTTAACATGCTGATGTTTAAGGTGGAGCGCATTTTAGACCATATCAAGTGGTTAGAGAAGATTATGTATGTAGTTATCCTTGTTGTTCTTTATGCTTCAATTGCGAACTAGTTTGTTTCCAGCAAATTTGTATCGTACTAGTCGCCATTTGTATCGGACTGTATGCGCCACGTACATCAATTTCTTTATAATTCCACAAGCACCATGTCATTCTAAATTATATTTTTCAGTATTAAAATACGCGAAAAACGAAATCAAATGAATACACGAACAAAACAAAAGCAAGAAGAAAGGGAAATGGGAAAAATTCGGAAAGAGGGGCTGGGAAAGGGGTCAGAAGGGTATTTTGGAGATTTTGGATACTTGGTTTGAAGGAGTGGATGTCATTTTTGGATGCAGTGGCTCGAACTAATTAAGAAAATATATTTTAAAATTTTAGAATTTTTCGGATTAATTAAATCTGAAAAAAAAGAAAAGAAAAAATGAAAAAAAAAACAAAAAATAACAACGAACTGAGTCTGAATGAAAAATAAAATAAGAATCTAACGGACACAGTCCGCTTGAAAAAAATAAAAAAAAAATTAAAAAAATTATCCGACAGACACAGTCCGCTTAAATAAAAAAAGCAAAAAAAAATTACAAAAAATAGTAAACGGCCGGGGACCGCTAGAAAGAAAAAAAATTAAAAAAAACATACAATGGTCGGGGACCGCTGGAAATAGAAAAAAAAAATTAATCGGCCCGGACCATTGGAAATAAAAAAAAAAAAATCAGCGCACCGGATTCACTGAATTGCACTGTTCAGAGGCTATTCTTATAATTTTATCAGATCAACAACTAGTTACGTAAAAAAAAATTACACAATCGAACTAGAACATTAAAATAGATTCCGGTCCGGTGTCTGCCCAGCAATTCCCAGCCCTTGTTTCTGTTTTTTTTGGCATTTCCGCACGTGCTGCGGCTTGCCACTGCGCGCGGCGGGGGCAGCACTACTTTGACGTCCGAGAAAGACTTGCTCGGCACTCCACGTCCGAGAAAGACGTGCTACCACCGAGGATCCAGACCAGCTGCCAAGTCAAAATTCAACGAGAAAAGTGTGGCAGCGTGGCGGGCGCCGTGATCGTTTGTTCTATGGGGAAGTGGTAAACACAGGTATTTCAATTGAGTTGCAACCCGCTACAGATCATCGGCAAGATGCGTCTCTGAGAATAGATTAATTGAGAAAACCGAAGAGACAAGTTTCACTTTCTATGAATCCCATCTAGATCCCGTTGGGCAACTCTATTTGATGATCAACTCATCATCCATGTTGAGAGGGCCGAATCATATCAAGTCGATTGTGTTTTCCGTTGCGTCACCGCTTGTTCGCAGTTGAAATTCTAATTGATCTGAAGGACAACATATGACTACAACAGTGACGTCTTGCTCCCGGGTAGGGTCAGGGAAAACACTATACGCTTGCAAGAAAGTCGAGATTCTCTTTCATCCGGCATCCAGACATCAACACACCGTGGACCACACATTTCATTGGCTGCAGAAGAACCACCTCTCTCTGTCTAGTCCCAGGGCAGATGGAGACACATTTTGGGAGTGGACGATGAAGTCGGCGGTGACGTCATGTTGTTGGCCAAGCCAATCTCTATCAGAAAAGAAACAGAAACCTTTTTATTCGGTGGCAGTGAGGTGGCTCCGTTCAGAGCCACGCGATCGGTCATATCATATCACATCACGTATGTTAACTAGCAGCTCACCCCACTCCTTGGTCTTTTTCCCATCCACCCTTTAAATCGATTTCGTAAGACTACAAGTTATTTATATAAATTATCAGAAAAAACTAGGTTTAATTTCTAGTTTTTAAAACTATAAATTTTAGGATAAATTGTACCATAAAACTATAGTTATAGATTTGTTAGTTTCTTATAACAGTTTTAATAGTATAGACCCACGTGGTACACTCGTATCTATTGTTTCACTCGTACGTGAGGCTGCTACATAGATCTATACCTATCGACTACAGGCAATTTTATTGGTATGGTATTAAAAATGCAGCAAATCTATAGCATGTAAATGGTTTTTGATATTCGTTATCAGCTTGCTTTTACTATTTCTTTTTTTTACTAGTAACTTTTATAGTGGCATCTACAACAGTCGAACAATATAAGCTATGGAATATGGAGTAGTAATTTACAGTGTCCGTTAAACGGAAGAGACCCATCATAGTTTTTTTTTTGTTTCAAATTTAGTCTTCTCTCAAATATTTTTTTTTAAAAAAATAGTTCTCTCCCCCACCATGAAAGGCGCAGTAGGAAACATGTCCCCTGCCGCTAGGAGCATCGGGGTCGACAGCACCCCGGGTGGAGACAACATAAAGAAAGGGAAAGAGTGTGAACAGAGGAAAGGAAGAAGAGAGAAAGAGGGGGGTTGAAGAGGTTACCTAACTTGGGGAGGACCGAGGGGCCGTTAGTGTTGAAGAAGATGACTGGACCCCACGGATCCAGCAGCAGCTCCCTAAGGTTTTGCGTAGAAGAAGACCCCGGGTTAGGGAGCACTAGACCCGACAGGAACAGGCGGATCTAGGCCACCGGTGGCGCTAAAGACCATTGGAATCCGCAAAATCTGGGCGACGGAGTCGTCGGCTTGGAGGGAGAAGACGGGAAGAGTGGAGAGCGGCTCTCGATGGAGAGAAGGAGAGAAAAGGTGGACGGCTCGGTAGTGTAGGGAAAGTCAGAGGAAGGGCGTCGGTGCTAGGGAAGAACGACAGTGGCAGTGCCTAAGGAGGAGGGAGGCGGCGTGGAGAAGGGAGGCGCACAAGGGCGTGAGAGAGAGAGAGAGAGAGAGAGAGAGAGAGAGAGAGGACAACGAGGAAACGTGTAACATCCGAAAACTTTGTTATCTTGATAAAGTTTCATTTCATGCTTTTTCCAACTAAGCATTTTGAGGGGTGAAAGGCTATCTTCATAACTCCATTTTCCAAATCTGCTTGCTCAGGGTTTCCAAATCCTGTTGGACTCATCAAAGTGCACGCTCGTCAAGTCTTGTGCAAGAGACATCAAGTCACTGAACCAGGACCCCAAATCCTTTTGAACCACTCCAACGCAGGAACTGGGCAATACATCTGTCTAGATCCACAGTTCTTTAATCCAACAATTCCCTCTGCATTGCCTGATCAAGTGAGCAATGCTCTATTCGAGCACTGCAACTTGGAACCGAATGAGCAGTACTTTAATCTGACAACTAAATGTTCCAACCAAGTGCTGCAACTCTGAACCAAGTCCGGCACTGTAGTGGATCATGTGGCTACTCTTTGAACCTGGGTAAGGCCAAACTTGGAGCAAGAAGTTAGCAATGCAATATTCCTGGACTAGCAATCCTTGGACCAATCTAATGCTCTGAGTTGACAACTCAAGTTAATGGTCAGAGCTCTTGTAGAGTCCTCAATTTTTGTTGTCTAATTATAGTACCCATTTCCTGAGCATCCAACAAGAGCATTTCAAAACCAACCCGAGCACTGGAGGTTGCTTCCAGGAACTCCATCTCCTAGGCTGCTAGCTCCAAGAACTCCACCTCATGCTAGACCAACCTAGCGCTAGGACTTGGCATCTCGTTTGCTTGAACTGACAACTCGATGGAGCTATTGGAGTTATGTAATTTCTGAACTTTGCCGACTTCATGGTTGCCTTTCCATTTGGGCATTTCATTTCGGTTTGTGCAGTGGGTGGTTGAATTCAAAACCCTACTCCCAAGCTATTCAGCTCATAGATCTCCAAGTCCTTCTGGGACAACACAGTGCAGCAAATGGACGACTCATGCACCTCATCAATTTTGCTTGTCTGGACTTGCATTGTAGCACCTCATAGTATTTCTTTGAACCATGGGCTATCTGATTAAACAACCGAAACCTGTTGGTGAAATAAAACTCATTTCATTCCATTCCATTCCCAATTAAACTTTACCTCATTTCCTTGAGCTGGCACAAATGCACTCATTTGGAAACTTTCCTACTCAAAGATCTTCATATCTTGCTGGCCAATATGATGTTTGAATTAACATCTCTGTGCATTGGACTGCTCAACCCTCCAACCGAACAAGTGACTGTTTCGGACATTCTTCCAATTGATCTTCGTCACTGCTTGGAATTAGCTTTTATGCATCCAACCTTCAATCAAATGCATACCTGCTCAAGCAATTTTCAGATCAATTAGACCAATTGAGTGTTGGATCTTGACAACTCAAAGTAGCACTTAAAGTTACTGAAGTTGTCTGGAACCTTGTTGTCGGGACAAAGTAGTTTATCTCAAGCAGTTCTAATCGGTGCGTTACCGACTTGTGAGGTGAAAGACTACACCCAGGAATTCACTCCCAAATCATCTAGCTCAAAGATCTCCATTTCATTTTGGTTAAACCAATGCTTGCAGTTGACAAGTTCATTGGCAACTTCAATTACTGATTTTGTCTGGACTTGTGAACAGCGCACCGAATGGGTGTTTGATGGTGAGGCAGTGCTCGACCGAGCCGGCGTGTTTGGACGCCGTACACCGCCGTTTCCCCGCCGTTGCCATCTCGGCTCCTCCGCCTGTACACCGCGACGCCGGCCACTCCCTGCCGTCAGCATCCCTCACGGCGTCGCCTCCTCTTCCCATCACTCTCTCTCCCGGCCATGTCGCCTGTCAGGGCGCGCACGCCACGCGGCCGCCGCACACGAGCGCCAAACACTCCGCTGCCCATGCCGTGGACTGTGGCTTCGCCCTCTCCGCCTCAACTACCATAAAGCGGCGTCTGCACCTCGCCATTGCTCCCCCTTTTCACCCATTTCCCTGCTGCATTGCTCATTTCTTCAGTGAAGCACCGAATGGTGAAAATCACCAATTGAACCGACCGGTGAAGCAGCACTTCAATTCATACAAGTCTTGGCGATTTGGAGCACCGCTGATCACCCTCCTTCACTCCATTGCAGGTCTCGTTGGCCGAAGCGCCGCCGCGGCTCCATCTTTCTTCCTTGCCCCCGGTCGCACGGCGCCAGGCCGCTCCGCGCCACCTCCGCCGGGACCGAGTGCACTGCAAGGTCCCCCTCAATCCCTTGTTTGTTTTCCCCGCCTTCTTCTTCCTCGCCGGCAGACGCCGTCACCGAGCTCCGCCTCGCTCCGTCGCCAGGCCACTTCGCTACCGCTCGACCTCAAGCGACTGCTCCCCGAGGTTCGCCTCTCCACCCTCTTGCTCCCTGCCGGTCGCTCGACCTCCCCGGGCCGAGCGCTGTCGGCAAGGTCGCCCATGCGCGGCTCTGCTCTGGGCCAATGGCGCGTGGGCCGGCGGTCGAGGCACGGGTGCGTTGGCCCTCGACCAGGTGGGTCATTCTTTGTCGAGGCCCTTGCTGGCCAGTTGAGCGCGTGCGTGAGGAGAATACGCTTTTCCTTCCGAAAGCGTATTCTTCCATTTCCTTTTCATTTCTAAATCATTCCCTGACCGAATGAACTTCAAAAATGTATATCTTTTGCTACACAACTCCAACCGAGATGAAACCACTTCCAGAAATTTTTTTAAAATCATGAACTTTGTGAATATGTAAAAATATTTTAGGTTGGACTAATGTACAGGAACTGAACTCAAATATATACTTTAGGTTAGTATTTGCATAATGTGCTATTTGTGCATTTCAACTCCAAAATAAATGAAACCAACTCCATTGTGATCCTTGGTATATAATCTTCTCGAATGTGTGATCATACTTGTATTTGGACTTGATTTGCAATGAATGTCATCATAGTTGTGTTTATTCAACTAGATTTGCTGAAATAATGTTGATGTGTACAACTTAAGTATAAATGCATGTAAATGGATTCCTAGGACTTTAATATGGTGTGATCATGCTGTCATGTGACTTGCTTAGGCCTTATTTACTGCCTTCGCATGCTTTAGTATCAATGTTGTTTCATGCTCATTAGGGAAGAATGGTAGTAAGGCCTTCATGCTCAATTGTGCTATTAACCTTGCAATAGACTTCATGGCAGGATAAACCCAACCCTAAGCTACCTCCTTATGCATTCCCTAATAACTCTTAATGTTGATTAGACAAGTTTATTATGTTGCCACTCCAATTTAACATGTAAGTCCTAACTTTATACGTGTGCAAATATGATCTTTTAGGCCTTTTTAGTCCTCCGTAAAAGTATTCGTCTAAAGGCAAACTTAAGGGAGACTAGCTCGGAATCATTCTACATTATGTGTACTACCATGTTATAGAAAAACATTTAGTTAATAACTTGCTTTGCATCTGAATTCTGTTAGCACAATAGGCCTAAGTTTTATAATTAGAGAGTGCATTGCTTAAGTAGCTAGTCTTGAATTTCTTTTAATCCAAACAATCTTAGCTTCCTGAATTCGATTGTTTAAACACTGAAAGACGTAATTAACCTGCTGTGTGTGGAACTAGCATGCTAGCATTTGATTGAATTCTTCCTGTAAATGCTTATTCTTTTGTCGAGTTTTAAGTTGTTATTTGCTTCTGATTTCCTTTTGCCCCATTTGATTCGCTGTTATTTGCTTTTGTCGCGGTTTCTCTCGTTCGTGCGCGTAGCTGACGACGTGTCGGAGTCCGTTGCTAACGACCCCGACTACCTTCCCGAAAACGATTCCGTTGAAGAGCAAACAGGCAAGCACCATCCTTTGAACATGTTGATCCCATACTTTACAAAGTCTAATTTGTTTTACTCAAACTATTATGCATGCGTTTAATTTCTATAAAGTTGCTATATTGTGGGTCATGGTAGTTATATTCCTAACTTGTGGGTTTACCTTAATTACATTGCCATGAAAACTTGTTGGAACCTAGGCTAGGGATTATTCATGCTATGAAATGAAAGTTGGTTATACTCGATACATAATACTATGCTTAGTCATGCTTTAGTTGGGTAGAATGTTAGTCTTGAGTCTTTATGAAACTTTGAAAATGTTGAAAATGGCAGTAAAGGATATTGGTATGTGGTTAAAAATGGAAATGAAAGTATGTTTTAGACATAGGCGAGTTATGTATATCTGAAAGTGCAATGGGATGTCTTGCACCGTACAAGCGGCCACTTGTACGGTACAAGGAAATGGATTGGTGTTGTATGGAAACTGGTCATTGCACGTAGATAGGGGGAAGTACTCGCCTGAGTCAACCTAAGGACCGAACTTGGTACTATCAACTGAGTTAATTGGTGCAACCACATGTGCTAGTATGGGATAGCCTTAACTTAGTAAGCTAGATGAAGTTTTAACCTTGCACGTTGGTAGGCCGAAGAGTATGGACGAACCGGGTGAGCGGTGTCGTTCTAGGTGCTCCTTCATCGAGGCGTTGGGAACAAAGCATTCCAATACAACGAGTATGCCTTGCTATGGGGAGAACGAGGGCGATGGCTAGCGGGACCATCGTGAATCGTTGAAATTTCGCCGCCATAGTAAGGACAGGTCATACTCGGGCTAGTGCAAGGTTAGGCTTTAGCTAGTCGAAAAGTTTTGTCATAGTTCAGCAAAACGGATACGTGTGTATCGCGTGGCATGGTTGACATGATTGCTAGAATATGTCATGTGGGTAAAGTGTACACTCTCTGCAGAGATTTAAATCTAATCGATTAGCCGTGCTCACGGTCACGAGCGGCTTGGAAACATAATGTCAAGTATAGTGTTTTGGTTTTGGTTTTGCAAAATACTTGGAAAAATGGTGGTTAGTGTGTTGGTATAAGACATTGGTGGGTTGGTTATGTTGCGGATATTGTTTATGACCATGGAGGGTCATGAATGATTGTTCTAATACTTATATGCTACTTATAGCTTTTATCAAATGCTCATTTCAAATGTTATCGATGTTTAACAATTGCATGCTTACAAATAAAAGTTGCTTTATGCTGAAATTCAAACCTAGAGTAGAAGCTTTCATTCATTGAATAGCCTTGCATGTATAATATTTCTTCCATACACTAAAGTCTTGCGAGTACATATGTGTACTCACCGTTTGCTCTAATTAAAAATGCTTAGAGTAAGGTGATGAGGACGCTCCTGACGGCGCTTACTTCGAACCGGGGTCAAGCGATTTCTTGGTTGGATGAACTGGGTTATTCCCCCAGTCGGTTGCCTATGGGTTATGGTTGGCACACCGTTGTCCCCCTTTTTTTGGACTTAAGGTTATTTTCGCTGCTCTTTACTCTTTGTGTATTATTGAGTAGATGTAATCGTTTCTAGACTACCTTTATGTCTTTTACATATTTGTATGTGTGATGAAACATCTCGAGTGCCAAATATGTGTGTGCTAGGCGTTGATCTTGGGAACTAGCACCGAACACATATGCGGGAAGCTCGGATTGATTCCAACCGGTTGGCAAGAGCACGTGTGTTGCGCCGATTTGTTGATCTCAATCCGAGTACGATTTCAGATAAGTGATTGGATTTCTTCCGGGTTGCATCATTATCCAGTCCGATGCAACAGTAAGACACTACTACGGACATGTTCATCTGTGTCGGTTTGGAACCGACATTAGTGTCGGTTTTCCAACCGACACAGATGTACCGACAGTAATAATCGGACATTATCAGTGTCGGTTTATAAACCGACACAAATAACATTATCAGTGTCGGTTCTAATCACAAACCGACACAAATATATATATATTAGTGTCGGTTGTAATAACAAACCGACACAAATATTTACATATCAGTGTCGGTTCTAATAACAAACCGACACAAATATTTACATATCAGTGTCGGTTCTAAACACGAACCGAAGCTAATATTCACAAATCAGTGTCGGTTAAATCCATGAACCGACACTAATATACACCATATTAGTGTCAGTTCAAACCAATAACCGACACAAATAGACATATCAGTGTCGGTTTCTTTTAAGAACCGACACAAATGATACCTGACCGAAAAAAATAAAAATCAGAATTGTGGCTAGCCTCAGGAATACTGCTAGCCATGCCCTCTGAAGCAACATGATCACAAAGTAGAGAGATAGCAATGTCAAATCAGATTACAGAAGAAACCTGTGACCTCAGGAATAGCTACTATTTGCGTTGAAGTAACCTCAACGTAATCTATTGTTAACAAGCATTTCAAAGAAGAATCCATAGATTACGTAAGAAACTCGTGAAATATAATATACTAGATAGATTTCACGCGCTACGCCAAGGCGGCCAGTTTTGATGTAAAGAAGTATTCAAAAAGGTGACACACCAACGATTGCACCATATAAAAACATCCATACGATGATTCATCCTACATCATACTAACAGAGTAATAGACGTATTGGCAAAGAAACAGATGAGAAATAGCCGGTTTGCACATGATAGCTATATAATATATAAACGTAAGAGTTTAGTTCCACGCCTATAAATGTAGTCTCCGAAATTGCGTTTGGTCAAAAACTAATTCAGTTCTTTAAAAACCTCACATGGCTACTTCAATGACAATCGATTAAGTATTGTAGCATGCATTCACATATATGATCTCATTTCAGCTAGAAATGTAGAACTTGTCTAAGGACCAAATTTTCCGAGAAAAATTGGTATTAAACATCTAATCAAGACCTAATTACACAAAGCAATAAACTTTTTGCTGATGTGAGAACACCGAAATAGATCTAGATCTAAGCCTCAAGTAAAGCAAAGGGGCACAAATTTTGTAAGAAAAAGGAAACACCGCTGAACATAGGGAAATACCTGGAGCCGGATTCTGACTTGTTCCATTTTGAACTCCTGAAAACAAAAGAAACATTATGAGGAAAACAAAAGGTGGCATTTAAATCTCCAAATTTGTTGTTTATTTCAATTATCAGTCGCTAAAATTTCAAACTTTAGGGAGAAGAACCATGATAAGCTTTCACAAGATGGAAGGAAGCAAGAAATTTACCTAACAAAGATAACAGAATCACCAACAAATAGCCTCTTGCCATTCATGAAAAGGCCCAAACCAATACTAAGTAAATGTCTTTTTGGCTGACTTGATTTCAGCAAGAAAACCTGCAAGTATGAAAGAAAGCAAAGCAGTGGTAAACAAAGGAGCTGTAACAATGTACAGAGGGACATGGCAAAGGTAGAAGCTAGAAGATCTGCTACCTTGTATATATTTTTCATTGGCCATCAAACCGGCTATTGAGATGACAAAGTACTACAATACCTCGACAAATGATGAGTAGAAGTGATGGCAGTAAAAGATAAGATTAAATTGAAAAGGAAAAAGAGGGGAAAAAAGATATATAGATCATGGTTAGGGTATTCATTGGATTCATCATGCGATTTGGTCTTTGTCAGAAGATAGATCCTTTTCAATGAGGTATATCATTGAAACATTTATTCTAATGAAGAATGGTTATCGCATATCACCACATCTGAAAGCTGGATTGACGATGCGAGGGGGATGAATGGAGGAAGAGCAGCGCAAGGGTTTAGGGACATGAGGCCTCGAGAGCTCCTCGAGGCCCAAATCTACGACGCTTTATCATAAAAGAACCATCTCATTCAGAACCAAATAATTTAAATGTTACAAAACCATGCGTACATCATTCTACATTGCACCAACTGTTTCAGGGAAAAATATGAAACATCATCACACTCTGTAAAGATACATATATCAATCGGAGTGGGATGGAGACACGATTCGTTCCAGATTAGTACAGAAGACTGGGTCATTGTTGTCAGGGTCATGAAACTCGCCATTCTTGTTGATGATTTGACTCATGATGAACCAGGCGAGTTGTCCCTGAATGGCTTTGATTTCTTTATGGTGCAGTCCATCCGTAGGCAATTTTAGGCGCTATAAGTAAAAAAAATGAATGTGAGCTTTCGTAGCTATCGTTAGGCATGAATCAATTTGCGTTGTTAGCATGACAAACCTCTACGTCATTGTCTACTAATGTAGAACCTAAGATTTCCCGCATGTATTGGCAGATAAAATATCCGCATAAATTTGTGCCTTGCAACTGCTTGTGACACTGCAAAGAATAAATAAACCACAATGTCACGAAACGAGTCATTTACTACAAAATGCGATATAGAAAATAATGTGTACGTCATCGAATTTAGTACGCATTGAGAGGGACTTTTGGAATGGGCGGTATCTCATGCTCTTTTGACAAGATCTTTTAAAGGCATTCCAGTAGTATATTTGTCATGTCCTTGTAAAGTTCTACATCTTTATCCAGGGGATCCAGTACAACCATTTTGCTCTTATCGAGTGCAATGGCAATGAGTATCCAATGGAATCTACACACACAGGTAATATAGTCATTGTGTTAAGATCACAATGAGTAAGGAACAACATCGAGTAATATAACTAGCTAGTGAACCACTTACTTGAAGTTGTAGGGAAAAAGTATCAATTCCTTCTCTTGAAGTTTAATGAAAGTATTATATATGTATTCCTCGACCTCATTTGGTGTTCCTCCGACTAAAGGTTCACAAACTATTCCTGGGTCGAGGAACCCTACACTAAGTGCTTGCGTTTTCCTTAATTCAATGGTCTCGTACCTACATAATAAAGAAGTTTCACATATTTGCATTTATCGAACTTCATTAATGTTTATGCAATTTATGTAATTCATACTTACAGTACCCAACATCTCAAAAGAGACACGTCGAGAGCATCCTGATAGTACATGTTATGCAAGTTGTCGAATTCAATCAAGAAGCACCCATCCCCATGGTGAAAATGCTCATCTTTAAAAACTGAAATGACCGACTTCGGCAGTACGTCCTGGTTGGACCGCTCCATGTACCACTTATGCAATCTTTGCATCATTAATGTTAGGGTATCAAACATTTTTTGGGTCACTAAAGGCTTACCCATCTCGAATTTCAGTCTTTGTACAATATCTTGTCCGTCTGATTTCGATTTGCCCTTATATTTTTTAAGCACAACATGTTCAGTCTTGGCGTCACCTGATGTGTTCGACTTGGCTCGCCTACTTTTCAATTTCTTTGTAGTATGCACATTATGTTCTTCACGTATCTCCGACTGAACAGCTAATGCTGGAATATCTGATGCTGTCACGGCTGGTGGGGGCACTTGACACTGGGGTGCTGGTGATGACTCCGGAAAATCTAATGCAGGACAGGCTGGCACTTGAAGGTCGAGGACAATGTCACGCTTGCGCCATTGAATGAACGTGTGCAATCGTAGTCCCTAGAGTTGTCACGTCGTCATTTCCGGGCATTTCCAACATCATGTCGGTGAACTGCGAAGTACCGTGTCCACTTCAACCTTTGTGTATCCGGGCGCGATTGGGGAGTTGTGCAAAACACCGCCTTCTTGGCACTGATAAGCCATGCTCAGAGTGTACCTGAAGAGATATGTTCATGATAGGAATATTGAGCTGGCACGGTGTCGGTTGTTGTATGTCATCCACGGGATAACGGGCTAATGCATCTTCTGGCAATGGTGTGGATGCGCAACTGCTGCGATGGCGCGAGGTGCTTGGGAGAACAATGTTCCCGACTTCTGCATGGCTCATGGCTTCTTGTACTTGTCTTTGTACTTGTTCTTGTATTGTGCCTTGTAAATCTCGAAGCATTTCTTGCTTCATTACTTCTCGTTCATATTCGACACGTTCTTCTTTTGCTCTCTTCCGACTCCTGTAAGAGTCGGTATGATCGTGAATCCCTTGCTCCAAGGTACCTTAGCCCCAACACCCCGTGTCCGACCAGGGTGCTCTTTTGTTCCTAAGGCCACGGTAAGTGCGTCCTTCTCCCTATCTGGAATGAAAGTGCCTTCTATAGCCTGGACGGACCACTCATGGACTCTTTGGGACATCGCTTCATCTTCATTATTTTTGAAGGACAAGCCCCCACCGTGACGTGATGCTTGCCCTTGCTAACACATAGTGCTTGACTCGCTTTGGTAGTTCAAACAAGGGACTTACGCTAATCGATTGAGAGGCCTCTGCTTCTTGCCTCTCCCATTGAGGAATTTTTCCCGCGTACCCACCCGTACCTAGTCTGTGGGGATGAATGTTCTTTCTGGAGATCTGTTTGTGATCCTCACTTGACTTCTTTGCTGATTCATTGGACTTCATCGCCACAAACTCATCCCAGTATGGTTCCAGTTTCGGATAGTCCGTAATGGCCGACCGGTTTTTCTTCACATATTTGCAGTTCAACCGGGTCTTGAAGTTCTTCCAGCAGGTACCCATGGTCATCAAGGCATCCCGACGCACGAGGTTCTCGACTCCTTCAGGGAATTCAAAGCTTTGTTTCAGTTCTGTCCAAAGGTCCTCTTTTGTGGCGGCCGGCACTTTATGCCAGTCCTGAATAGATGATTGGCACTTTATCCCTTACGATGCACCCGCAGGTTGATTTATATTTAGACACTGCTGCTTGTGGTGAACTAGGAGCCCCAGTCTCTGATATGTCCGTGATAACATGTCGGCCTTCAGGCTTCTTTGTTTGCCCTCGTCCACGACGCTTTGCTACCGCGACATCAGTGGCAGGCGAAACTTCAGCGTCCGATGTGTGGATGTTGAGGAAGCTAGTCGGGCTTCTGCTCGGGCTCCTACTCTGTTAGGCTCAGGGGTCCCCTCCATCCATTGTTTATGAATTAATTAGTTAAATAAATTGTTATTCACAAACAAAGGGTTACTGATGAAGCTATTGATATAGAATTGTTATTCACAAGGTCATCTTGGTAGGTTAAGAGTTATTTTGTACATACACTTGATTGATTGGTAGTGCGCTCACGCACTTGGTGTAGCAAGTTAAGAGAACTAAATGTAAGAGAAGAAAGTTAAGAGAATTTAAGAGAAGGAAGTTAAGAGAACCAAATGTATAATTGATTGGTAGTGCGCTCAGGCACTTGGTGTAGCAAGTTAAGAGAACCAAATGTAAGAGAAGAAAGTTAAGAGAATTTAAGAGAAGGAAGTTAAGAGAACCAAATGTATAATTGATTGGTAGTGCTCTCAGGCACTTGGTGTAGCAACGCTAGAGACTAGCTCTTACCTCATCTACACCTGGGTCAGGTTTACCTTATTTGAACTAAACAATTAACTATGTAAAGAAGGCCTTGAATCCTTACCTTCCTAATCATGCAGATTAATGTATTATTTAATCAATTTCACAGTTCTTATGATCATAATTCAGAATAATACATATATCTGAGATAGTACCATGTTGGCAAATAAAGTAACACAGATAAGAATCAAAAGAGGACAACTACTGATGCGATAATCAATAATGAACAAGCTTTGCAACAAATAAAGGAATTAAACAATTTGCCGCATGTAAGTCTACTGATTCAAGGCCTAATTCACAACCTTAATTGTCCAATTCATCATTTGACCCAATTTGCATCATCGAGCAATAAAAGAAAAATCAAAAGAAAACATTGAAGCATTGACATAGCATATTCCAATCCTCGATAAACAATACAACATGGCATATAACTCATTCAAAACAAAGACAAAATTGAGCATTTTATAACCAAACATATACAGGTCACTCAATGAAATCATGTGTTCGGCCATATTAAATCAACTAGATAAAAACCTTAAGAAGATTTGTAATCTTATTTCTCTCAGATGTTGGGTTGCTTAATCAAGAGATTAGCCTTCCTCGCCACAACGGCAATTTGATCATAGACTAGTTGTGACAGTACTTCTAGCAAAATTTGAAATCAGTTCTCAGTTTTGGCAACACAGTTTACCTTCTGTTAGTGAGTTACTAGGACAGTCACAATCAATCTATGACAAGCACAGCTTTAACAGAAAGATCAAAGCCAATTCACAAACTGACAATAAGTAACGAACTGAACTAAGGAACCTACATAACATCCAGTAACGAATGTAACTATATAAGCAAATGTAAGAACCGATAATAAGTAACGAAACGAGAACTATATCGGCAATGTAAGAATCGAACTAAGGAACCTACATAACATCCAAGAAAGGAATTTGACAAGACAAGAACAACAAGATAACTAATTTCAGACTTCACTTATCTTGTCACAACCTTGTCTCACTCAAGCCGACTCCTCACAGAGAATTACCCACAGCACCAACAAACTGCACAATTTCACAAGCACAGCCCTTCAGCCAAAGGGGATCAAAGACACAGTCGGCAACAGAAGCAACCACAAGCCAACTCCCAACCGCAAGCCAACCCACTGGACGGCACAAGTCCGGTGCAAACCCTACGGATCCAACCCACGCAGCCTAGAACCCTAACCCTAGCCAAACAAAAGATCCATTATCCATTCCATAGTGGGGGCAAGCAAAAGTGAGGGCGGCGGGAGGCATCACAAACCATCACAAACCATCACAGAGATAACACACTTAGTGAACATAACCATCACAAACCGTCCTGGAGGCAGCTTGTGGGAGGAGGAGCAAGAGTCGGCGTCGGCGCTTTCGGGCGGCGTGGGCGGCGGCAGCGAGGCGAGGGGACAGGGACGGGACGGGACGGGGCGAAGCGGCAGGCGGCGTGGTGGCGTCGAGGGTCGGCGTCGGCGCTTCGGGCAGGCGTGGGTGGCGTCGAGAGTCGGCGTCGGCGCTCGAGCGGCGTGGGCGGCGACGTGGGCGAGGGCGAGGGCGAAGCGGCAGGTGGCCTCCGGGGGTCGGCGTCGGCGCTCAGACGGCGTCGACTTAGGTTTAGGGTTCAAGGGCACGGCGTATTGGACTTAGGTTTAGGGTTCAAGGACTTAGATTTATATCCTGAGATTGGCGTCGAAGTGTGCGGGAGTATTTGTGTCGGTTCAATACAACAACCGACACAAAATACATTTTAGTGTCGGTTCCATAAAAAACCCGACACTGATAGTCGATAATTGTGCCGGTTTAAACTACGAACCGACACAAAATATAGATTTAGTGTCGGTTCCATATTAAAATCGACACTGAAAGTGAATAATTGTGCCGGTTGCAACTACGAACCGACACAAATTATACTTTTAAGTATCAGTCTCATATATATCTTATTTAAAAGGTAGGATTTCTAGTTTTTTTATATTATATGCTAGGGTATATACTAAAATTGTAATCTACATGAGACTAATAAATAAAAGTCTATATAAATATATAATAGGTATATACTTTATTTATAATGTAGGATTCCTAGTTTTTTGATATTATAAAAATATTCTAAAATTGTAATCAACATGAGAAAAACAACTAAAAGTCCACAAAAATAATCTTTTCAATGTATTAATATAATTGGTATATATGTTATTTAAAAGGTAGGATTTCTAGTTTTTTTATTTTATAAAAATATCCTAAAATTGTAATCAACATGAGACTAATAAAATTGTAATCAACATGAGAAAAACAACTAAAAGTCCACATACATGCATATTTTTTACATCATATTTATATTATATTTTTGTACATCACATTAACATTACTCCTAGCTAATTTTCTTTCACAATTTGCCCTTCATGATCATCGCGATGATAGGTAGCTTCTTCCTCAGTGGTTTCTTCCTCTAGCCTAATGCTTCCATCTACGAAAGGTGGCAACTCGTCAAACTGGTTGTACTCGTCCTCATCCACGACATTCTCAACTCCGACGATCCTTATTTTTCCGTGAAGAACAACATGGCGCTTCTTATCTGCCGGGTCGATTACATAGAAGACTTGTGCTACTTGCTTCGCTAGTACGAATGGTTCATTTGTGTATCCAACATGTTGAATATTCACAATAGTGAAGCCATACTTGTCCACCTTCACACCCTTTGGGAGTTGGACCCAACGACACCAAACATCGGGATCTTGAAAATACAATAGTCGAGCTCCCAAATCTCCTCTATGAACCCATAGAAGCTGCTCTTCTTATCGCCTATCTTTGTCATAAGCATCTATGCGAACACCACTGTTTTGGTAAGTGCTTTTGCTATCTTGAGCTTTAGTGTAAAATGTATACCCATTTATATCGTATCCTTGCCATGTCACAATTGTACTGATGGCCCCTTTGCCAACCACCTCAACGTAACACTCGCTTTCTTTCCAATCATGTGTTCCTTAAACCAATGATTGAACAAGCGGTTGTGCTCTTTTATTATCCAAACCTCGATCGTCCTTGGTTTTCCTCCGTAGCTCATCCTTGTGCAAGTCCATATACGAGGACACCTCAACCGATTGTTGCAAGACTGCGTGAAATGTGCTTGTTCGAACAAAACATGATCGTAAGTATTTATTGATTTCTTTCCGATGACCCCTTTCCCGGCTAGCCTACCCTCATGTCGAGATACAGGCACACCAACCGGATCGACATTGTCCATGTAATCGACGCAGAACTCGATAACCTCCTCAGTTGCATAACCTTCTACAATGCGACCCTCACGTGAGATCGATTACGTACATATTTCTTCAGTACTCCCATGTACCTCTCAAACGGGTACATCTGATGCAAGAATACGGGGCCACATATCTTTATCTCATTCACAAGGTGAACAATGAGATGGACCATGATATCAAAAAATGATGGAGGAAAATACATCTCTAGTTGGCAGAGAGTCTTGACCACATCATCCTGTAGTTCACATAGTCCAACAGGATCGATGACCTTCTGTGAAATTGCGTTAAAGAAGAAACAGAACCTCATTATTGTCTCTCGGACTTTGTCAGGCAAAATACCTCTAATTGCAACAGGAAGCATTTGTGTCATCATCACATGGCAATCATGAGACTTCATTCCATTTAACTTCAAATCTTTCATCGAGACCAGTTTTTTAATGTTTGCGGAATAACCGGACGGAACTTTCACACCATGTAAGCACTTGCAAAGTTCTGTTCTCTCTTTCTTGGATAGAGTGTAGCAAGCTGGGGGAAGATAAAGTCGGCCTGACCCGGTGTCTTGAGGATGTAGCTCGGATCTGATTTTCATATCTTCTAGGTCCTTTCGTGACTTGAGCCCATCCTTGGTTTTGCTACGAATATCCAATAAAAGATCAATCAAGCTGTCACATACATTCTTCTCTACGTGCATAACATCGATGCAGTGTCGAACTTCTAAGTCTTTCCAATAGGGCAAGTCCCAAAATACCGATCTCTTCTTCCACGTGGTCTTCTCGATTCGGGATCTTGGAGTATTATTACTACCTTTTCCAAGTACAACATTGATATCCTTAACCATATCATATACTTCTTCCCCACGACGAGGCCTTGGAGCTAAACCGTTCTCCTTTGTTCCGTCAAATTGTTTCTTCATATTGCGGTAGGGGTGATTCCTTCGAAGGAACCTACGGTGACGCATATATACAGTTTTCCTTGAGTTGTTGAGCCACAAACTTTCTGTTTCATCCAAGCACTGTGGACATGCTTTGGCCCCTTTTATAGTACGAGCGGATAAGTTACCTAGGGCAGGAAAATCATTGATGGTGCAAAACAATAATGCATGTAGAGTGAAGTACTCCCGCTTTGTACTCATCCCATACCGCACACCTTCATTCCATAGTATCGGAAGATCTTCCACCAATGGTTGTAGGTATACATCAATATCGTTGCCAGGTTGTCTCGGCCCTTGAATAAGCAAATGACATCATAATGTACTTTCGTTTCATACACAACCAAGGAGGAAGGTTGTAGATCTGAGAGAGTCACGGGCCAAGTGCTATGAATGCTACTCATATTACCGAAAGGATTCATTCCATCCGTACTCAATCCAAACCTTATATTCCTAGGTTCATTTCAAGTTGTTCTGAAGAGCCTATCGATGGTTCTCCAGGCGAGAATCAGCAGGATGTCTTAGCTTTCCATCCTCTTACGCTTCTTCCGAGTGCCATCGCAACAATTTGGCGTGCTTTTGTTTCCAAATAAACGCTTCAACCGAGGGATTACTTGGCAAATACCATACCACTTTAGCAGGAGGTCCTTTCTTCACCTCGCCGACATTCTTTGTCATCACTCTTCCGCTTGTATCTTGATGCTTTGCATACGGACATATATGCATGTCCGAATACTCTTTGCGATAGAGTATACAATCGTTTGGACATGCATGTATTCTTTCTACTTGCAATCCCAATGGACATACAACCTTCTTTGCAAGATATGTGGTTTCAGGCACTACGTTTCCCTCTGGAAGCATGTCCGCCAAGAGATGTAACAACGCCGTGAAACTTTTATCGGACCAACCATTGCTTGCCTTCAATTTTAGTAGTGAAAGCACGGTGTGCAACTTTGTGTATTCCTCCTTACAACCCGGGAACAAAGGTTTATCCGAGTCCTCCATCAAACATTGGAATTGATTAAACTCTCTCTGACTAGTGTAGTTCCCTTCTGCATCGCGCAACATCTGAGCCAGATTATTGTCATCATCCACGAGCAACCTATCCTCATCGGATCCGGAACCGATGTCAGATACCATGTTGGTAGCTCCGTCGTTGATGATGCTATCCCCTTCATGTATGATCTCTTCTTCACCGTGCCTTGTCCAATGTGTATATCCAGGTAAAAAACCCCTTCGAATCAAGTGCAAGTGGATATGCTCTTTGTCTGAAAATATCTTCTGATTCTTGCAATCAATACATGGACAATGTATGCATTCCTTTTTCTTTTGCAACTTGTCCTCCTCAGCGAATCTTAGAAAAGCAGATACGCCATCGATGTATTCTCGACTGTAACGGTCTGCACTGTACATCCATCTCCGGTCCATCTACGATTAATTAACATAAACGATTATCAAAATAAACCTTTTATTTGAACCACATATAAATTAACCTTAATTGAACTAGATGTAAGCATTAAATTTCAACTGGATCAACAATAATAGATGGACATAATTTTAATCTACATTATATAAAACTAAGCAAAACTTCATCTAATGGAGCTAGGTAATAAATTCAACATCTACAAAATGCTATATCAATAAAAACAAAATCAACATCTACAAAATGCTAGATCATATAATTTAATCTTAATTCAATCAGATGTAAACATATAATTTCAACTAGATCATTACAAATCAATGCTTATTAAAATTTAATATATGTTTGATAATAATTAATTAGCTAACAATAATAGATGGACATAATTTTAATCTACATTATATAAAACTAAGCAAAACTTCATCTAATGGAGCTAGGTAATAAATTCAACATCTACAAAATGCTATATCAATAAAAACAAAATCAACATCTACAAAATGCTAGATCATATAATTTAATCTTAATTGAATCAGATGTAAACATATAATTTCAACTAGATCATTACAAATCAATGCTTATTAAAATTTAATATATGTTTGATAATAATTAATTAGCTAATAATAATAGATGGACATAATTTTAATCTACATTATATAAAACTAAGCTACATATCAAGAGAGGAGAGGAAATTACATTATATAAAACTAAGCTATACATTATATAATTAAAACTAAGCTACATATCAAGCTAGGTAATAAATTCATCATCTACAAAATGCTACACCAATTAAAACAAACTAAATCTAAACCTACATATAAATTAACCTTAATTCTACAAATTCTAAACATTAAATTGCATCTAGAACACCACATATCAAGAGAGGAGAAGAAATTATTCACCTTGGAACAACTAGAGGAAGTACAGACACTCAAAATGCAAAGAAATGAAATCAATGGAGCAAGAAGGAGAGAAGGAAGAGTTTTCGATCGGGAAGGAACAGTACTGATCGGGAATGGAGCAGGAGCTGCGAGTTGTTATATAGGGGGGAGTATTAGTGTCGGTTGGTAAACAGAACCGGCACAAATAATGACTTATTTGTGTCGGTTATTGTTACAACCGACACAAATACTGACTTATTTGTACCGGTTCCAATTACAAACCGACACAAATACTTAGGAAACTATTTGTGTCGGTTTGTGATTACCACCGACACTAATAATTTTATATCTGTGCCGGTTCCATATACGAACCGACACAAATACTATTTGTGTCGGTTGTAATTACAAACCGACACTAATAAGTAATTATTTGTGTCGGTTTTATTTACCAACCGGCACAAATCAGCTTGCCGCCATTTTGAGTTTTAGAACCGACGCAAAATCTTTATCTCTGTCGGTTCGCAAAAAACCGACACAGATAGGCCGACGCCTATTGCTTATTCTGTAGTAGTGAGAGTCTTTATCGCTAATCTAAGACCGGAGCCCCCACAAAACGATTAGCGCGCAAACAGGTTATGAGATGCAAGAACTATTGGTGATGACTACCGTGGACATCACTGCTGGTTTTTGGCTAAAACCGTCAATGATGACTATGATTACCATCACTAACGGTTTTTAACTAAAATCGTCTATGATGATGGTCTCATCACTGACCCTTCTAGCCAAAAACCGTCAGTGATGACAGTCATCACTGACGGTTTTTGGCTAGAAGGGTTAGTGATGAGGTGTTATCACTGACAGTTTTGGAAAACCGTCAGTGATGAAGGGTCTAATATAAGTCTTTTGTAGTAGTGAAGTGACACGTGTCGCCTATCGCGCCTTCCGCGATTGGAGAGAGGATCATTTTTGGAAAATCAGATGTGAGGAGTCTAGATTTGAAAAAAAAACGCACAAGAGGTTCGAACGGTAAAAAAAATCGATCATCGACACCTCATCTAGTATAGCTAGCTAGCATAAATTAGTAAATATTGTACTTTGTTTCCGAATATATAACCCTCCATTCATAAATCGTTGTCTTTTTGGACACTCCTTTGGTGTTTGAATATATGCTCCCTCCAGTCATAAATAATTTTTATTTTAGATATATGTGGACAAATATTCGAAACTTTGACTACCAATATCTTTTTAAATATTTAAATTGGATACATGAAAATCCTATGCATATATTTTTCTCGAAAAGTACATTCATAGTATTATAATTAAAATTGGTTTTCTAAATATATTATTGTCGTAGGTTCGGAAACAGGACACGGAAATGAGGGCGGACGCCGGCCGTTTCACGGGCCGTCGTCCGCGAGAGTAAATGTGACACGAGGATTTATACAGGTTCGGGCGCTTAAGAAAGGCACCCTACTCTGCTTGTGTGTTCTGGGGAGTAGAGGGATGTACCCTTGTCCAGACTCCCCGAGGGACACTCCAGTTGTTTGGTTTTGCATTCAATGAGAGCTCTCCCCACATGAGGGGGTTACAGTGAGTATTTATAGGCACTCAGCCTGCTACATAAAAGTATCATTATACCCCTACTAGACTAGCCTAAGTGGGGGCATCTTAGTCATTCTGGCGGGGAGGTAGTGGGTTCCACGGGATCGTCTCGAGGGAGTGGACCCTTGACATCCGGGCCCCACAGGGGATTTGGTGATGTCACTCAAGTCTCCCATGAGGAGACTTTCCGCGGGGTACGCCCCTGGGGAGATGTAGACGTCCCGTGGGGTATGAGGACCCCGCGGGCATGCCTGAGGTAACCTCGGGGAGGTTGCAGGTCTTCCGGAGGGCACGAGACCTCCCGAAGTGCCACGAGGTATGCCCCCGGGGAGGATGTAGACCTCCCGCGGGACATAGGGAGAACTCACGCGGGGTATGCCCGCGAGGTCGGCCCCCGGGGAGGCGTAGACCCCCCGCGGGACATGAGAGCCTTCTGCGGGGTATGCCCCGGGGAGACGTAGACCTCCCGCGGGACATGATGAGAGCCTCCTGCGGGGTATGCCCCGGGGAGACGTAGACCTCCCGCGGGACATGAGGACCCCCGCAGGGTACGGGATCTCTCGTAGCAGTCTCATGGAGCATGAAAGGATGTCCCGTAGCATCTCGGTGACGAACCCTGATGACCCGCCATGGAGCATGAAGCCTCCCTCTTCGGGAGTTGGTGGGTTTTCCTCCAACAATTATAATAAAAATTAGTGATTAAAGCTGTGTTTTATAGATAATGTTGATATCCAATTATTAATAATTATTTAGGACCGGAGGGATTATCATTCTAGCTGTTAAGTTTAGCCCCAGGTACATGTCATTTCAAGATTCCCATGGAACTTTTTACCATTTTTTTCTTATATAATCTATTCCCGAGCTATTTTTAAAGTTAATTATTATTATGGACTACGTAACATACCATCTAAAAGGCAACAAGTCACTAATCAAGAAGACTAACACATTTAGTCTTTTGAGTGTTCACCGACAGAATGAGTAACTCTTTATCTATAGTAACTTAAAAAGAGATAGTATTAAAGAAGATTCATCATTCATGTGCCAGCCAATTCCACCCGCAGGAACGTAAAACTGCAGGTCTGAACCGTCCATTTGCCGGATCCAACGGCACCGGTCGCTCCGCCCAAAATCTGCCGCCGCAAGAAACAAGAAGCAATGACGACCACCCATGTTAATGGCGAATTGGCGACCTTTCCTTCTTCCCTAGCCGCCGACCCCAAATCCACCTCACCTTCCGTCCAATCCCGCACCTTCCCACGAAGCTTCGTCCTCTCCGCCTATTTATCCCCCATCGCCGCCTCCCCGCCCACACCATTTCCCTAGGCACTCACAGCAACCAACACCAACCCCAAGCACCGAACTGCGAGGAGGAAGCAATGGTGCAGCGGCGGCGGGACGCGGAGGCGGAGCTGAACCTGCCGCCGGGGTTCCGGTTCCACCCTACGGACGAGGAGCTGGTGGCGCACTACCTCTGCGCGCGCGCCGCCGGGCGGGCCCCGCCCGTCCCCATCATCGCCGAGCTCGACCTCTATCGCTTCGACCCTTGGGAGCTGCCCGGGAGGGCGCTATTCGGCACGCGGGAGTGGTACTTCTTCACGCCCAGGGACCGCAAGTACCCCAATGGGTCGCGGCCCAACCGGGCGGCGGGCACGGGGTACTGGAAGGCCACCGGCGCCGACAAGCCCGTGGCGCATGCTGGGAGGACGGCCGGGATCAAGAAGGCGCTCGTCTTCTACCACGGCAAGCCGCCGAGAGTGGTCAAGACCGACTGGATCATGCACGAGTACCGCCTCGCCGACGCCGCCGACCGCGGCGCCGCCAAGAAGGCCGGCACGCTCAGGGTAAGCACGTCAAAATCTGTCCTTTTTTTGCAAGAAATTTTCTTCCTGCGAGACCGAAATGCTTATGATGTTTTGATGGTTAATGATTGCAGCTGGATGACTGGGTGCTGTGCCGGCTGTACAACAAGAAGAACGACTGGGAGAAGATGCAGCAGGAGAAGGAGAAGGACGGATCGCAGTCGTGGAGGGAGACGCGGACGCCGGAGTCGGAGATCGACAACGACCCTTTCCCGGAGCTGGACTCGCTGCCGGCGTTCCAGCACATGGGCCTGCCGAGGGTGGTGCTCAAGGAGGAGGTGCAGGAGCTAGACAGCGACTGGCTCATGGGGATCAACCTCGACGACCTGCCGGGGGACGACTTCTACGCCTCCATGCTCGTATCGCCGGCGGCCGCAAATATCGAGCAGGACGGCAGCCCATTCTTCTGACTTGTATAAACTCTGAGCCCAGTGGACGAAGAAGGTAGCAGGGGCTGTGTGTGCAGTGTGTCTGTATATAGGTTCAGACTTGTTCAAAATTCAGATAAGAAGAAGAAATTCTAGTTGGTTCTAGTGGTGTAGTATTATGGATCAGGATTGGAGGTTAATTAAGGATTGGATAGGAACCCAATGTGCTCAATCATCATCAGAGCTAGGACAAGAAGTGACAACATTCTTTTGTTCTGGTTTTTCATCTTCTTAGTTAGTTTTGTCCGTCAGAATTCGTATGGCTAATTGAGGGCCAATGCAGCCCTTCTTAATTTAGCAAGTGAAATGGCCAAACTTTGGTATTTTGATTGTATTTTAATTTTCCATTGCATTTCTAATTTTTGTGGATTTATCAGAGATTGCCATGGGTGCTAATTGTTTGGTAGTGCTGGTGATTTGCCAGTAACATGGGGACTAACAGTTGCTAGAGTCAATGAGTTGAAGGTATATACTAGGATTTGGGCAACTTGCGTTTGACTTTGACCACTTTCTCCCTATCAGATATAGTAAATCACTACAGTACTCTGAAGATTTTTGTACGTTGAGTCTGAAAAATCTCATATATACTCTGAAAAACTAAGTTGAGGACAGTCCGGGACAAGGAGGATTAGGTTAATCCCAGAAATATTTTCCTTGTGGTTTCTCGTCCCCGCAATAAAGAAATATTTTGCCAAACCAAAATGATTGCTCAGTTACTATTGCAGATTTCATGGTTTTAATGCACCTGATACTTACAACTATACAGCACCCACGTAAAATCGAAAAGTATCCTGCTTCTGGGAGGTGCATGCAGTATCATAAAATCTAAACGTGGAAACGAAAGATGCATGGTCAGAGCTTGCTGGCTGCTCAGATTCAGATCTCCATGGATGTACTCGTTGTCGGCAGGCCCTTCTGGAGATCACTGCAATACTACTAAAAGTTACTAGAAGGTTATTTGCGTATTCAAATAGCGAGGCCAGGACGGTGGTCATCATAGAGGTGGGCCGGCCCGGCACGGGTTATCCCGCTACGTGCCTAAACCGTGTCGTGTTATGTTGATCTAGTTTGTCTTCGACGAGCTTAGTCATAGTGCATTTGTAATTTGTGTCAGTTTTATACCGTGTTAACCTAGGTTTGCCCATTTATACTATTGTAACGAGAGGAAAGGAGTCGAAGTCGCACGGAGCTAAGGCAGTAGACACAAATATTAGAGGAAAATGAACTAAATTTTATTCATTCTTAAACAGATACAGAGTGACACTACGGCTCTTAGTACAAAGACTTGTACATTGCAAGAAGCTGCTCTCTCTCAACCTCTCTCAGCTCTCTCCCTTCACTCGTCCGTTGCTCCTTCTCTCAGCTCTCTCTCTCTCTCTCTCTCTCTCTCTCTCTCTCAGCTTTGTCCCTCAACTCTTGAAGGATCATGTGGAGGTTCATCCATGTTTGTGATGAATATTTGACTTTATTTGAGTAAGGTATGCTCAGGTTTGAGTTTGATTTGAGTTGGAATTCAAAAGAAAGCAATTTGAGTTGTGTTAGTTTCTTGCGGTACTACCGGCCTATGACTGGCAGTAGTACCGACATGATGAATGAGACATGATTAATTATGAGCAATTGAATGATTATTGCATATTATTGTTGGACAATGCTATGTGATGGTTTTCCTTGTCTTTGATAGTTGTAGGATGACGGTGCTAAGTCATAGTGAGGCGGAGGATGACCGGGACTAGGCGAGGTGCGTCCGAGGTCCAAACGGTAGAAGATCGCCGGAAGATGATCGGAGACGGAGTCCGAGCAAGTCAAGAAGACAAGGAAAGGCGATGATATTGCTAGATGTCGCGAGGATCGATGAGGGCTGTTGAATAGCAGTCTAATTGATAGGTTAGCGGATCTAGGTAGTATGCTTTAAAAACTGTGCAAAAAAAACCCATTATGTGTGTAGGGTTTTGGGTTGCTCTTACATGGTTGTGTGAGTGGGTTAATCCTGGTCCTTGGTGGAGTGCTCTAGGGTTGAAGGACTCATCCAAGGGTGCTAGGTGACCCAAGAGTAGTATAAATAAAGGGGGATGCCCCCCTCATAAGAAGGTTGTAGAGGTTTTTATGCTCCTTTGAGCTTTGTCCACTTTGTTGTGAGGCTTTGTAAATCTCTCCTTCCTGCAATGCAAATCATTTTCATTTATGTTTGAATCTACATTATGCAATTACTTTATGTCGTAAATTCAGCATTTGAATTTACGCAATTTACTTTCTCGCAATTTGGATCTACCTCTCCTCCTAAATGCTGTTGATCTAGGATGTCTTGGGGGTGCTCATAAGGTTTTGCATCTCTCTTTCACCCTAGGATAGACTAGAGATCAAGTTTATATCAAGTTGATAATATGTCCTGAACTTGTTCTTCGCGCAGCAATCAGTCTTTGATTTTTAGAAAAATATAAAAAAATCATTTTTGTGTGATTCTTGTTAGAGAAGGTGCGTGACTCATATATACATCTATAAAAAATTGAGGAGTCCATTGATATCACCGTTTGGGCGCTATGAGGTGAATACCGAGCCCTAAACTTTCTGATCAAAGTTCCAAACTGTCTGTAGTTCTTAATTTTTCCTGATTGTTCTACAAGGCTTTTTGAGCTGGTTTTTAGTGGAGTGTTTTAAAACTCATTTGCTCATAGGAAAAAAAATTACTAAAAATTTTAGAGCAACAGAAATCCACCAACCACCTGCTCTAATTGAGGAAAATTTCTGAAAAATCTGCTTTCGCTTTTCTAAAAGAGACTTTCGTGCCTTGATCTCTTTTCGAAAAGCAATGTTTGAATTGATTCTTTTTTGTTTGGACACTTGACAACCAAGATTATGATTCAAAAATCCCTAACATGTTTCATGGTTCTCATCCATGCAAGTTAGGGGTACACATAGTTGTCTAGTTGTTCCGGTTTTTGAGGGTTTGTGAATTTGATGAGCACCGGTCTAGAGAAAAATCTTCGGGTCTCTCAGATTTTTCTTATGGAATTTTTTGGAGTACTTTGAGTGGGGGGAAATTTTATTTGGGATCATTCACCCCCTCTGATCGTCATCTCGATCCTTCAACCCCGAAGGTGACGCCATGGCCCATGATGGAGGATATCATCGTCATGTGCCGTGCCAACTCAAGCACGGTCCATGCAAGCGTGTTATGCCGTGTCACCCATTGTGCCCGACCGTAAGGTTCGGCACGACCCTATTATTCATGCTGTGCTGACCCGACCTGCGTGCATGTGTGCTGTGCATTCGGTCATACTGTGCCTACCGTGCCATGGGCCAGCCCAAAAAAGCCCAAGGCAGTGCCCACGTTTTAGCTCTTAATGAGGGCATGGGTTCAAATCCCACTTCTGACATTTTTTCATACTTTTTGTTCCATCTACGGCTGCAAAAAAAAGCTCCTCAGGTTTGAATCAAAATTGCTTTGAGTACAATAGTTAATGGGGCTAAAATTAAAATGAATCTACTTCGAGAATTTGAAATAACTACTTAAATGATAAATAAAATAATTTTGTGTCAAATTGTATCAATTTCGAAAGAAGCTCAAACAAATTAAAGTGAGTTAATTTCAAGTGAAAAAAGGTTAATGAAGCTTAGCTCGATAGTGACACATTAACTTGAACTTGAAATAACAACTTAAATAATGTAACATCTCAAATTTGCACCAAACTCAGACATACAAGTTACCAAGTTATTTTCTAAGTTTATTATAAACTTTTAGATTTTTTTTGTGTTTTTCAAAATTTTGGCTTTTAAAGAAAATATTTTTCGATTACTTAGTTATTGATTATGATTTTTAAACTTCAAATGCAAATAATCACTGTCGAGACCTTCCCTTCTTGCGTGGGATACCGAAGGGCCTCATGTGCACATTGTACTAATCCCATAATCAGTGACTAGTACACATATTTACAACATTGTCATCATACACACACACACAATATCATAAATATATTAACTGAATATAGTTCATACAATCTCTACTATATAAAGTGGGAGTTTCTTCCCACGTCACATTAATTGCCTTGCTTAATTGCCCTACTTAATTGCCCTGCTTAATTGCCCTACGCAAGAAACGAAGCGTTGCTTTAATTAACCAGCTTTTACAAGAAACGAAACGTTAAAGATAGATGTTTGATCTTATAAAATAGTATTTTTTTATTTTTTAATCTTTATTTTTCGTAGCAACGCACGGGCATATAATTAGTAAAGCCTTAAAGGCCAAGTAGAGTGTAGTCGAACATATATAAACTTAGAAGTATGCCTTGGCCCATAATATTCCATAGGCAACTGACAAAAAAAATACTAGTAGAACCAAAGTTCCAAATTTCGTTTTCGGTTCACATCTCATCACCCTCCAAAATCTGAAATTTCACTGAGATCTCGTTATTATGGACAAAATCCAAATGAAATCCAAAAAAAAAAAATTCAAATCCGGTTCTTTTGTTACAGAGATTTCTGAGATCTTACTGAGATTTACCGAGATATCGGCGAGATTTGCCGATATCTTGGTGTTTTTTAATCGAACAAAAATTAGTCCAAAAATCATCAAAAAAATTTGCAATTTTTTGTGGACGATCCTGACATATCACTAATATTCGCATAAAAATTTTAGATGATGATAAAGTCCGAGGAATTTTTAAAATTTCAAACAATGCTACTCTCCTGATAAAAGAGCTAATCGGTAAATTTTAACCGAATGGAAAATGTTGCAAACCACATTAGAAACTTTTAAAAAAATTTGTAGATGGTCTTGACACATCCATAATATTCTCATAAAAGTTTTATATGATGATGAAGCTTAAGGAATTTTAAAAAATTTGGACAGTGCTACTGAAGGCTGACCAGCAAATCTCAACCTAATGAAAAATGGTTCAAACCATGTTAGAAAATTTTAAAAAATTTTGTGGATGGTCATGATGCATCAATAATGCTCCCATAAAATTTTTATATAATTATCAAACTCAAAATGTTTTTAAAAATTCTACCAATTGAGGTACTTAATTTATGATAAAGAGAATTAATGTGCAATAGGCTAACTGTATGATCTACCGACTGTCCCACATGGAAAACAATGTGAAGAATCCAATTCAGTCAAAATCCAATCAAATCTAGTCAAATTCGGTCAAAATACAATAAAATTTCTATAAAAAACTAAAATTTTGGTCAAATTTATCGAGATGTCATCGAGATTTTAGGTTACTATAGCACTTTGAATTTTTTTTAAAATTATTTAATTTCGCCATGATTATGAAACTCAGGGGGTATGAAATCCAAGATTTTGTTGAGATTTCATGAAATTTCACCGGGATTTTGATCCTTGAGTAGAACTCATTGATGAAATCCCCGTAACCTACAGTAAAGTATGTGTCGTCGGGGGTTGTGGATTCTTCGCCCACTAAATATGAACAAGAAAGAGCAAGTACATTTGTACTTAGCAAGGCTTGTAGTGTATCATAATTATAACAAATGCTAACTATATCAAAAGAAATGATATCATGTCTGCTTGCATAAAGCGATATTTGACACATGAATATTAAGTAGTAGATTGTAAACGGAATTTGTAAGAGCAAGTTTGATAGATATGTAAATAGCAAGTATAAATAGCATAAAATGTAACAACTCATGTCCTCCATGATTGTGAGTGACGAGTGCACATACCATGGGTACCCCCATCAGCCCGGAACCACGAACGGGCTGACCTCCTTAAAAGCCCAGTTCTGGCGAAAGGCCCATGGGCCATGAAGAGTGGGACTGGCCCCTGTTTGGAACCAGCCCCGAGCGGTCGGCTGCCTCCGACCCCTTAGGTCGGGGGGCGTGGTCGGTCGGCTCCACCAGCGATCGAGTGGTCAAGACCCGCGATGACGCTGCCAAAGCGCCTGCGTATGCAACGCCCTTCGACGTCTGCATCGGGTAGGCGGTCCCTTCCCGAGGATGTCAGAGGATGCGCCAAGAAGTCAAGCCCCGGTCCCATCGTCACTGACACATCACGGAGGAGAGCGCCCCCTCCCGAGGCCAAGCTGAGGTCAAATACAATTAACTGCCGGAGCTGACATTCGTACGGAGCAGTGCGTCGCCCTGTCAGCCCGGCCAAAGACCCCCTGCTGCAAGACTACCAACCCAGCATGGGGATAGTCGAAGCCCGGTCGAACGACAAGACGGAAGACCAGACTCCAAGGCGTACAGTACCCCTTCCTTTTTCTCTCCAAACTCCCATGTAACTTGCCACCTTCGGGTATATGAGGAGAGGCAGGGCTCCGGGGGAGGGGCGATGGGTGCAGTAAAAACCAATCGAGCACAAGGGAGATCGATCTTTCGAACCCCTATCTCGTCTGTAACCCTTGGTTCATCTCACGGAAACAATACACCCCAACGGCACGAACTGGAGTAGGGACATTTGGCCCGAACCAGTATAAACCCCTGACTTCCTGAGTCAACCATTCGAGGAGAGGAGCGCGACCACTAACAAAAATTCAGATTATTGCGGTGCACGAAACACCGCGATTGGCGTGCGGTAGGGGCTTCAAGGCGTCATCATCGCATCCAGCTTTGGATTCCCACCTTCTTTCATCCTCGATGGCTTCTCCCTCGCGCATCGACGGCGCACCGGCGCCGAGGGGCTGGATCCGCTTCGGCACCCTCGGCTTCATTGCTACGGCGGCAGGAGAGCTCGTGCTCATCCCCGCCACAGTTCGCGACCAGGTCTTCTCCGGGAGCCTGGGCGCAATCGCCGATATCCTCGGCAACCTCCGCCTCGAGGCCCCAGCGCGGGCCTCGGAGGCGGGCCTACCACGTACCGGCGTCGCCTCTGGTGATGCTACATACGAGCCACGATCGACGACGGTCCAGCCGTCCACGGGCTCTCGGCTCGTGGCCATGACTGGCTACATTCCGACTTCCCTACACGACCTGCTGGGGGACTCCTCTAGCCACGGCTCTAGTTCCGACAGATAGTATCCCCCGCGCAGGGCGTACTCCCGTGAATGCAACATGGCGGGTGCAACGGAGCCATCCGCCACCCCTGCAACTCCTAGAACCCTCCTCCCGCGCGACGGAGAACGGGGGGATGGGTCCCGCCGGGAGGACGACGCAGGCCTCCAGCTTCGCCTCGTCGACCTTCAACGGCAGCGTGAGGAGCTGGACGCCCGTAAGGCCGAGCTCGACAAACTCCAGGCCGACCTGGAGCGACGTCAGCCCGAGCCGCCGATGGCCTCTGGCGCATGCGCGCGCGCATGCCAAGTCCATCACCAGTTGGCCGAGGGGACAGACAACCTCCCGTTCTTCCCCCACGCCAACCAGAACGTCACCGCCGCGGCGATGCTGCTTCATGGGCTGCCCGAGCCAACGAACCCGGGCGCCAAGACCACGTACTAGAACCTTCGAGGGCTGGTGGAGCGTGCTGTCGTCCAGCACGCCCAGGGTTCCGATTCCCGGCACTCGGGCACGCCCTCGGGCCACCTGGGCCAGTCCCCTTAGCGGGGTCATCGGAGCCCGGCGGGGACAACCCCACATCATGAGCTCCCCCAGGCGTCCCGCACCCCGGTGCGCCACCGCCTGGGGGACAACTGTGACCTTCGCGCCACTCTCGAGGCCGCGAAGGCCGCATGGTCACCGCTGCCGACCGCCCTGCCAAGCAGCAGGCTCGGCAGACGCCCGACCGTTTTGAGAAGTTAATGGATAGCCCGTGCCCGAACCACGACTATCCCGTCAAACACAAGCATCGGGACTGCGAAGTCCTGAAGCGGTTTCTCTCCGAAAACCCCACGACATCGCGGGGCAAGGGGAAGAAGCGCGACCAGGCACCCGACGCCAGGGCGAAGGGAGATGAGACAACCGACGAGTTCCCACAGCTCGATGGTTGCCTCATGATCTTCGGTGGGGCGGCATGCTATGCCGACAAGCGTCGGTTGAAGCTCACCTACCGCGAAGTTCACACGACAACCCCCGCCGTGCCCAGCTACCTACGGTGGTCGGAGTGCCCGATCGCCTTTGATCGGACCGACCACCCCGACCATGTCCCGCACCTGGGACGCTACCCGCTCATCGTCGACCCCGTCGTGGGGACGAAGCTCCTGACCAAGGTGCTCATGGACGGCGTTAGCGGCCTCAACATCATGTATGTTGAGACCTTGGACACCCTGGAGGTCCCTCGCTCCGCCCTTCGGTGGAGCAAGGCGCCCTTCCACGGCGTCGTCCCAGGCCAACAGGCCCATCCACTCGGACAGGTCGACCTGCCCGTCACCTTCGGGAGCCCGGACAACTTCCGCACCGAGAACCTCACTTTTGAGGTTGTGGATTTTCCCGGTTCCTACCACGCCATCTTGGGGAGGCCATGATACGCGAAGTTCATGGCGGTCCCCAACTACACCTACCTCAAGCTGAAGATGCTGGGGCCACAGGGCGTCATCACCGTGGCCTCGTCTTTTCAGCTCGCTTACAACTGCGAGCAGAGCAGTTGTGAGCTGGCCTCAGCGGTCGTCGCTTCCGTCGAGCTCGCCCGCCTCCAGGATAGGGCCCCCAAGTCCACTCCCGACTCCAGTAAGTCGGGGCTGAGCTCCTTCAAGTCCGCGGAGGACACGAAGGAGGTCGCGGTTGATCCCAAGGATCCTGCCAAGACGGTACGGATCGGGGCTGCCCTCCCTGCCAAATAGGAAAGCGTGCTCGTCGACTTCCTCCGAGCAAACCGAGACGTCTTCGCTTGGAGACCCTCGGACATGCCTGGAGTCCCGAAGGAGGTCGTCGAGCACTCCTTGAACATCCGACCGGGTTCCAGACCGGTCACCCAACGCCTGCGTCACTTCGACGAGGAGAAGCGCAAGGCCATTGGAGAAGAAATTGCCAAGCTTTTGGCCGCGGGCTTTGTAAGGGAAGTGCGCCACCCCGAGTGGCTCGCCAATCCCGTCCTTGTAAAGAAAAAGTCCGGGCAATGGAGAATGTGTCTTGACTATACGAGCCTCAACAAGGCCTGTCCAAAAGACCCATTCCCATTGCCTCGCATCGACCAAGTTGTAGATTCCACCGCCGGGTGTGAATCCCTTTCCTTTCTGGACGCCTACTCAGGCTACCACCAGATCGCGATGAAGGAGTCCGACCAGCTCGCGACCTCCTTCATCACTCCGTATGACTCGTACTGCTACGTCACGATGCCCTTTGGTCTAAAGAACGCGGGCGCTACATACCAGCGATGTATGCAAGCATGTTTCTCCGACCAAATAGGCCGTAACATCGAAGCCCACGTTGATGACATCATTGTCAAGACCAGGAAGGCCGACGACCTTGTCACCGACCTGGAGGAAACATTTGCGAACCTTCGGCGGTTTCGCATAAAGCTCAACCCTGAGAAATGCGTTTTCGGGGTCCCGAAGGGAAAGCTGCTCGGTTTCATCGTCTCCGATCGTGGCATCGAAGCCAACCGCGATAAGATCTCTGCCATCATGAGGATGGGGCCGATCAACGATCTGAAGGGGGTCCAGAGGCTGATGGGGTGTCTCGCGGCTCTGAGCCGCTTCATGTCTCGCCTGGGCGAGCGCAGGATGCCACTCTACAAGCTAATGAAGAAGTTCGACCGCTTCTGCTGGACCCAAGAAGCTCAAGAAGCCCTCAGTCAACTGAAGGTATTCCTGACTTCGCCCCCGGTATTGGTCGCCCCGGAACCACAAGAGCCATTGCTCCTCTACATCGCCGCCACGACCCAAGTCATCAGTGCGGCGCTTGTCGTGGAGCGAGCGGAGGAAGGCCGCATCTTCAAGGTGCAGAGGCTGGTCTACTTCGTCAGTGAAGTACTCTCTGAAACAAAGGTTCGGTACCCACAGGTACAGAAGCTATTGTATTCGGTGCTCATCACGAAGAGGAAGCTGGTCCACTACTTCGACCGGCACCCCATCTCCGTGGTGACCTCCTCACCTCTCGGAGAAGTCGTCCACAACCGCGACGCCACCGGAAGGATCGCCAAGTGGGCTCTCGAGCTCAATGGCCTCGACATATCGTACGTCCCCAGGACGGCGATCAAGTCGCAAGTCCTGGCCGACTTCGTCGCCGAGTGGACTGAAGCACAAGTTCCGCCGATGGTCGAGGATCCCGAGTACTGGACGATGTACTTCGACGGGTCCTACACCAATAGGGGGGCTAGTGCGGGGGTCATCATTCTCTCCCCCCTCGGCAACAAGCTTCTGTACGCCATCCGACTGCTCTTCGACGCGACCAACAATGTCGCCGAATACGAGGCCCTCGTCAACGGCCTCCGGATCGCCGCCGACCTCGGCGCTCGGCGGCTCTACGTCCACGGCGACTCCAAGCTGGTCATCGACCAAGTTATGAAGGCCACCAAGCCTCGCGACGCTCGTATGGTTGCCTATTGCTTGGAGGTCCGCAAGCTCGAGGAGAGATTCAAAGGGTTCAAGCTTCACCACAGCTACCGACGCTACAACGGAGAAGCCGACTCCCTCACCAACCTCGCCTCCAGCAAAGGGCCGGTCCCCCCCGGAGTCTTCGTCTCTGACCTCCACCGGCCCTCCTTCCGGTTGGACCCAACCGTCGAAACACTGCCGACCCCAGCGGATGCTCCGGCCAAGCGTTCGATCGGACGCCGCGGCTACCGGTCGGACCCTAATGTGCTGAACGTCGAGTCCAACTGGAGGCAACCCCTCATCGACCGGTTGATAGAAGGATCGCTCCCCGCCAACCCCACCAAGGCTCGGCGCCTCGCTCGGCGAGCTAAGTCCTTTGTCCTGGTCGAGAAGATCCTGTACAAGAGGAGCCCCTCAGGGATCCTCCAGAAGTGCATCCTGGCCGACCAAGGGAAGCACCTTCTTCTCGACATCCACAGCGGGGCTTGCGGACACCATGCCGTGCCACGATCCCTGGTAGGAAAAGCCTTCCGGCAAGGCTTCTACTGGCCGACCGCTGTGGCCGACGCTACGCAGATTGTCCGCACTTGCGAAGGATGCCAATTCTTCGCTAGGCAAACGCACATCCCGGCACAAGTCTTGCAGATGATCCCCATCACGTGGCCCTTTGCGGTCTGGGGGTTCGATCTGGTCGGACCCTTCAGAAAAGCGCCCGGAGGCTTCACTCATCTGCTCGTCGCCGTAGACAAGTTCACGAAATGGATAGAAGCCAAGCCGCTGGCGACCATCACCTCCACGCAGGCGGCGAGCTTCTTCCGTGACATTGTCTACCGCTTTGGGGTTCCAAACTCCATCATCATCGACAACGGAACGCAATTCACGGGGAAGGAGTTCCTCGAGTTCTGCAATGACTTCAACATCCGTGTCGACTGGGCAGCGGTCGAGCATCCCCGCGCCAACGGCCAGGCCGAGCGAGCCAACGGCATGATTCTCCAAGGGCTCAAGCCGCGAATCTTCAGTCGACTGAAGAAATTCGCGGGACGGTGGGCGATCGAGCTGCCCCCCCGTTCTCTAGAGTCTGCGGACCACGCCTACACGGTCGACCGGATTCACGCCGTTCTTCCTGGTGTTCGGGGCGGAGGCTGTCCTCCCGACCGACCTCGAGTATGGAGCCCCGAGAGTACAGGCCTATGACAGCGCGCGGGGGTCGAAGGCGCAACAGGACGACCTCGACCAACTCGACGAAGCATGAGATGTCGCTATCCTCCGATCGGCCAAGTACCAGCAGACACTACAGCTGTACCACAGTCGACTGGTTCGCGGCCGGTCGTTCGAAGTCGGCGACTTAGTGTTGCGTCAAGTCCAGTCCACGAAGGACAGGCATAAGCTTTCCCCGCCTTGGGAAGGCCCCTTCGCCGTTGCGGAGATCCTCCGACCCGGCACTTTCCGTCTCAAGGACGCCGAGGGCAACCTCATTGCCAACACGTGGAATATAGAGAAGTTGAGGAGGTTTTATCCTTAGAAAAAATCTCCTCTCCTTGTACCGCTCGAGAAATATCAAAACCAAAGAATCACAACGGTTAAACGCCGTCTCAGACCTACGCTTGACCCGTTGCGGTCCCTAAAGGCTACGGTCGACGGAGCACGTTTTTCCCGAAAGCAATCCCGTGGAAGAGAAGCAGAATTAGCAAACAAAAGGAGAAAGCTGATAAAACAAACTTTTTATTCATTTACATGGGGGAACACTAGTCCCCCCGGCGGCAGCAGCCCGCCCTGATCAAAGACCACCGTCGGCCACGGCGAGGCTACTCCAGGCGCCCGCCGATCCAGTCGAACGACGCATGGTGCCCCTCGGTCAGCGCCTCGATCAGCGGCGCCCTCACCACTCGAAGGCGAGGGACGACCACAATCAGGGCGTCGACCCGCCGGGCGTCCACGATGACTTCGCCGGCCTCCATGTCGGCCACAATCCTCTGCCAAGCCGCCTCTGCATCCGCAGCGGACTCCCTAAGGAGCCTGGCAAAACGATCATCCATGATGAGTCGAAGAAGCCTGGCGAAAGGATTGCTGGTACGATTCAAAAAAGTTCTAATGTGCCTCCTTTTATACCCCGCGGCACGGAAGACGAAACACGACCAACAATAAACCGGGACCAGAAGCCGAAGCGTTCTGCACCGATTCCAACCATGGCGTGGCCCTCCAAAAAAGTAAAGGCAATCTGATCCAAAAGATTCCTTTTCCGTTTTTCGCACGTCTCTTCCCCCGAGCTCAAAGTGGTACACAACGACTGCACCCCAGTCCCCGCGCACCACTCGAGGGCTACTCATGACCACACGGGTCGGTGACATGAGACCTAGGCCCAGGCCTTCCTCGCGGTAACCTCTTCGACCCAAAGTGCTACGGCCCACGCCCCTGTGGCTCTTTGCTTCAAGTGGCGCCGCGGAAGAGTTACCCAGCGAGGAAAGGCCGGTCGGGTCGGAAGTACTCCGACTTAGGTCAGCGACCCGACCGACCGAACCTGCGTCAGTAACCCGACCGACCGAACGGCCTCCCTCGCGGTAGCTCTTTCGACCCAAAGTGCTACGACCTACGCCCCCGCGGCTACGGTTTCGAAGTGGCACTTTGCGAAAGAAAGAAACTACCCGAGCAAGGAAAGCCGAGGACGGTCGGAACTACTGACCAAACGGTCTCCCTCGCGGTGACCCTTTTGACCCAGAGCGCTCTAAGTCGTAGTCTCATCCCGTGCTTCCCTCGAATGTGATGAACACAAGACCCACGCTCTCGGGATGCCCCTGTGGAACCCTTGGCTACGGTCGTAAAAAGTTCATCACATAAAAGAGACATGGGATGAGCAAGGGGAAACTGGTCATTAGCATCTAAATTGTTTATTACACATTCTTTGCTAAACACCAAAGACTAATCGTCCCCTTCCTCTCGGTGGAGGATGCTCTGCGGCGAGATCCGCTCGACGATCTCCCGGGCATACGGGTCGACCTAGGCCTCAAAACTATCGACTTCTTCGTCGCTCCGGTTCGCGGCAACCCCGCTCCCGACCGTCTCGAGGTCGATGCCATCATAGTAGGAGATGGCGTTGACCAGTGCTGAGGAAGCGCCGAGCATCGCCGCCTCCCGCACCGAAGCTTCGACGTGCTCCATAACCCCCCTCCAACAGAACGGAAATAGAGCTCGGGCCCGGGGTAAGCCCGAGCAACCGGTCGCAGACAACCTGTCCGACCCTCTGAAGGGTCGACAGCTCGGCCGTCGGGTCGGCCGCCTCCCTTTTCGATATTTGCTGAGCTGACAAGGCGAAGTCCCGCGACGTGAGCGCCTCGTCCCGCTGCTTTGACGCCAGCCTTCGCGACTCCAGCATGTCGTAAGGTTCCTCCGCAGCTCTACAAGGGCGAAATTGCGTCAGAAGAGCCTACCCAACGCCCATCAAAGGGTCGGCTAACTCACCAGCCACGGAAGCCTCCCCGGTGCGAAGATCCTCTTCAGCCTTCGCGCGCGCCTCCCGGTCGGATGCTGCACGATCGGCGAGCGCCTTCGCCGACGCCAGCTCCTCCCGAGCAAGGTTTCGTTCGGCGCGCAGTTGGTCGGCCTCCCTCCGGGTCGACTCGCATTCGACCCGATAGAGGGCGGCCTCCGCCCGCGCAGACTCCTCGGCGCTATCCGCAGAGGCCCTAGCTCTCTCGGCCTCCGCCAAGGAAGACCTGGCCTCAGCCACCTCGCCGTTCAAGGACTGTGCCAGTCGCTGGGCCTCCTGCAGCGACCCAGCGACCTCCTCCAGCCTCCGACCAGCGACGGTGGCCTTCTCTCGCTCGGCGGCAAGCGCCACCTGAGCATCGCCCCGAAGCGGTCGCGCTCCTCTTCGGCAGCTTCCCTCTGACCGTGCATACGCCGGAGGAAGCCGGACTTCTCCGACGCCCGGGACCGTAGACGCTGCGAGAAAACACCTGACCGGTCAGCCCAGATCCCATTACCAAAAATTGCAAGAGCAAGGTTTTCTTAAACTTACCGCTCCGGCCGGGCGGGTTTCCTTGATCACAACATCCATGGCCTGGGAGGAGGATTCGAGGGCGAGGAGAAGATCCTTACGGATCCGGCCGACCTCGTCCTCAATTTTCCGCTCGCTCTCCCCCAGAGCCAACCAGTCGCGGTACTCCGCCGCGTCGTCGAGGACGAGCAACGGCTCCCCGGACGGGCCGCTGCCCAGCCAGGTCAGCACGGGGATGGACTCTACGGTGAGCTCCGGCTGCGCCGTCCCGGCGTCCTGCCCGTCCGAAGACCGACCTGGAGGGTCCGATCTGCCCTCGGCCGCCGCCCGGGCCGCTCCGCCCGGAGCATCCCCGATAATCCGTTGCAAGAAGTCTTGCGGCACTCGTCCTGTCCCGACCGGCGGTTGCCCCGGCGGTGGAGGCGGCAGGTCCTCCTCAACCCCCTCGACCGGTGTCGCGAAGGGCAGCAGACCTAGCGGCGCCCCCTCGACCGACGTCATGGTGGGCAGCAGACCCAGCGGGACTCCCTCGACTGATGTCACGGTGGGCAGCAGACCCAGTGGTCCCCCCGCCAACGGCATCACCTCCTCTCCCGCCGACTCCGCAGCGGGGACCGTACCCGTGAAGGCCCCGCTCCGGACAGTCGTCGACACGAACCCCGCCGACGGGGGCGAAGAAACGCGGCTCCTCGCTCCTGAAGTAGGGGTCAACACTACCCTCGTGCTTGAAAAGCCCCTGCACGCGACGACCAGTTGAGAACCGCGCAAGAAAACCCAAGCGGAGAACCAGTCGGAGGACGAACGAGGCACTTACCGCGTCGAGCGGGCGAGCGCTGCACGACGCGCCCTTTTCGCCGGACCCCTGCGTGGCGGCGTGGTAGCCCTCCGTCTTCTCAGAAGGAACCCCGAGCTTGGGGCGTCCTCTTGAGGCTCGCGAGCACCAACCCCTTGGTCGGAACCCGCATCAGAGCTGCCCAAGTCGCCCCTGGCGCTTTCGCTGCTCTTGCTCGAGGTCGATTCCTCGTCGCCATCACTCAGAGTCGTGTCGGAGACCTCCTCGCCTCGCGCGGCCCGGGCCGCGCGCTCCTTTTTATTCCACGCTGCCGCGGCCTTCTCCTCCCTCCGCGCCCGGCGGGCGGCGTTGTGCTGATCCGCGATGGCGCGCGCCGCGGCTCTCGCCTCCTTTTCTCCCGGCAAGAAGGCCCGGGAGATCATGCCACTGAGCCCCTGCCACTCGAATCAACGAAGAGAAGGGCAAGGGAAAAAGAGCCAGAAAGATAGGCGCCGCCCGACCTACCAGGTTCGGCGGATTATGCGCCGAAAACGGCGCGGGTGCCCCGCCCGCCGCCTCAGTGTCCTCCACGCGAACGACCGCTGATACGCGGGCGAAAAGCTCTGACCCCGGGAGCTCCGCCTCGGACGACCTCATGGGGTCGGACGTCCCGGTGTACCGGAACATGGGGTGCACCCGATCCTTGAAGGGTTGGACGCGCCTCTCTAAGAACGCGCAGACGACCACCTCGCCCGTCAAACCCCGCGCCTTCAGACCCCCGATCTGCTCGATGATTATCTTCACCTTCTTTCTGTCTCTCGCGTCGGGACCCCAACTCCAGTGGGGACCCGGCACAGGTAGTCTGCCGGTGAAGGCTGGGGCGCTGTTGCTCGGGTTTTGGACATAGAACTATTCGGTATGCCACCCCCGGTTCGACGACGGCAGCTTCACATCGATGTAGCCCGCCTTGCGGCCGCCGCACAGTTGGATGGCAACACCGCCCAGGGGAGCAGCCACGTCTAACGGTGTCCGCGCGAAGAAGAAGTGCCTCCAGAGCCCCCAGTGGGGTTCGATCCCCAAGAAGGCATCGCATAGCGTGATGAAGATCGTGATGTGAAGGACTTCGTTTGGGTTCAAATGGTGCACTTCCCCCCGGTAGAAGTGTAGCAGCCCGCGGACGAACGGGTGGAGAGGGAGCCCAAACCCGCGCTCGTAGAAGGAGGTGAGCGCGACGATCTCTCCGCCGCCCGGCGCAGGGGTTGCGGCCCCCACCGGCACCCTCCACCCCGACTCATCCTTCGGAGGAAGGAACCCTTTCCTCTCCAGCCCGAGGATGCAGTCGGCCGCCAGCGAGCACGGAGGCCACGACATCACCAAAACCGGCGAGGAGGCGAGGCGAGAAGCAAAGAAGCGAGGAGCTTTTTTGTAGGATCGAAGTATACAAATATAGCAATCAGAGGGGGAGTGAATGATTGTGCAGAGGCTAAAACCAAATTCTTGATCTATTAAAAGTTCACCCCAAAACAGAACCAAATAATTGCCTCGTTTTTGACAAAAACAGAATGACAAAGGTTTGGTAAAACGCTAATTCCTGGAGATCCAACCGTCGGCTCGATCTGAAATTTGGACACAAGAAACTAGATTCTAACATGCATCGAACCCAAAAAGAATCAGATCGATCGGACTTACAGATCAAAAGTTATGTACCTCGCAAACTTGCTGTGACAGAAGATGACGAGAATTGATCTAACGTAAAGTTGAAGGTTTTAACAGAAATGACAAAAGTTTAATCAACTAAACTTAGAGAAACCCTAAATCAATTCTCTAGAAAGGTTTTGATGGATCAAATCAAGATAAAACTCAAAAAACAAAAACCAATCTAGAAAAGAACAAGCATGCAAACAAGAACCAAAACAGGAAACACTGTAGCAACGCGATTCTTTGTAACGCAAGGATCTAGAAGAATTGATCTTTATTTCTTTTGTCTAAAGTACTCTCATCAAAAAGAGTACAAACCCTAAAACTGAGCTTGAGGCTCTCAATGCGCTCAGCTCCGATTGATGCCCTTCAACAGGAGACACCCCTCCTATTTAAAGGAGCAAAACACAAGGAGTTCTGAATACAATTCCTAATCTAGAAGGAGTATGTATTCAACACAACTCCTCTTGGCCCAACCTGGCCGAGTACAACTCTTGCACGCGTATGGTAACCCTACCATACTCACGTGACTAACACTTTGCACGCGAATGACCTCCTGCCATTCTCACGTGACTAACCATTCTTCATGTGCACCATTCTCTTAGCCCGAACGTCCCGCATGACATCCTTGACCACCAAGACCTCAGTTCCTCCCTGAACCTAGTCCCGAACCTCAGCTCCTCCATGAATTTAGTTCCGGTCCCGTCATCGACCACGTTCGTCTTCGAGCAATACCTGCACATGAACAAACCTGAAAGGACCGGGATGTCGGCCTAGAGGGGGGGTGAATAGGCGATTACAAAATTATACCCAATTAAAATTAAACAAACAGAGATAATGCGGAAGCGAAGGGTATAATTAAGTTTTGCAACTTAAACAATTTAGCCCGAGACAATTAACTCGGAGACTCCGGATATTTAGTCCGGATACTCCGGGTTATCCGGATACTCCGGATCAATGTACCGGACACTCCGGATGATCCAGATAGTTCGGATAAAATACCGGATACTCCGGGTTGAGTGTCTCGGCCAAGAATTCAAGATCTGAGCAATCTAGAAGCAATCCACTTGAACAAGAAGTAAGTAAATACTACCAAGAACCTATATCAAGTGGAGAACGGGAGCCAAGCACAAAAACAAGATAGATCGGGGCTCCTAAATAAATCAACCCTATACAATCAACTCAATCACACATATAGGAATGAATTCAAGCAAGTAATGAAAGAGATGAAACCGAAATGAAGATGGAGACACGAAGATTTTATCCCGAAGTTCGGATCCTTGAGGGGATCCTACGTCTCCGTTGAGGCGGCTCGGTCACACTTGAGCCGGGGTCTCTTTCAACCCTCTTCCTCCCGGTGTTGCACAATGCACTCGCCGGTCTTCACTTCTTTGATTCCTTTCCTTGCGGAGGCGGAATCGGACCTTCACAAACCTTCGATGGCCTTCCACACAAAGCTTGGAAGCTCACTGGCAACTCCTAGCCGTCTAGGAGACCTCAACCTCCAAGAGCAACAAATGCTCCCGAAGAACTCACTTAGAGTCCACCTCAAGTGCTCAACAACTCAAATCGATCCTCAATCCAAACACCTCTCTCCTCTACCCAACCCTTCACTCAAAAGGGGATCACTAAGATCTAAGGAGTAGGGAGGAGTATTGGGGGCTCAAGAACTCACTTAGAACACCTCTAAACCCAGCAAAAACATCCCCCCAACGGCTACCTTGAAGTGGGCAAGAAAGGGGCCTTAAATAGAGGAACCCAAAAAACTAGCCGTTTGGGACCGAACTGGGCAACCCGGAGACTCCGGAAAAAACCCCGGAGACTCTGGATCATCCGGATACTCCGGATAACCCGGAGACTCCGGGTTACAACCCGGATACTCCGGATCTCCCGAGCAAAGACACGGCAGTCCGACGAAAACGGGCATAACTTTTGATCCCGGACTCCGATTTCGGCAAATTCGGACTTTTCGGAAAGCTATGAACGATGGCTATCCAACTAACAAGGTCTCACTACCCAAATCCCAAAGGATAAAATTTGATTGCACAAAGAATCCACAAGGTGACCTCAAATTCTCACTTTCCGATACTAACAACACTTCTAACCCTCACACCAACCCACCTACACCTAGGTGAACAAAGTGTGACTTGGGTTTCTTAACCTTAGACAAGGATAGACCACTTTGAGCACTTGAGACTTGTCTAAGTGATTTCAACGATTGCATCCCTCTTAATAGTACGGCAATCCTTAGACTCAAATTTAAACACAAAATCTAAGTCTTACACTAAGCTTACATGCCGACTTCTTCCGGATGCATGGTGCATGATGACGCTTCCACAAAGATTGATGATGCCCTTCGTCTTGTCAACCTCAACGCGCTTCACCTCATGAGACTCTCGTCCTCTCGACCTTGACCTCGATCATCACCAAGACGATCCTCCATCAAGTCGAATCTGACTTAGTCCTCATTTGTTGGTGACACTTCTTTGTCTTGTTGACTTTGACTCGCTTATCATCCTTCAAACCACTTGGTCATCATACACACAGCTTTGGGACCTAATTCTTATCAAAGCACTCAGCAAACACATTAGTCCCACAAGCTCAAAAGATATGAATTAGAATTAAATGAATGAGATGAAATACAACAAGTGTTTCATATAAATAGGCATGATATCAACGGAAACACTTGACATAAGAAATGTTCTCTACTAAGTGCGGCATGATGAATATGTGATTGATCTATATGCACTTAGAGAGATAATTGCCAATAAGATGAATCATTTAAATCAAGGCAAGGATCACATACTTTGCTTAAATGAAACACATGATAGAATATACATGAATTGTACATGTGCAAATAATATTTGGAATGAGAGTAAATGATGTGATTCAATTCTAGATTAAACTTCACTAGGAGAGGTGCATTAGAAGATATACAACTAAGACATGTATGCACCAAGTCAATATGAAGCAATGAAGTTTAACTCTAGTTAACACAAGCATATTAAAAACAAAACACATAATGAACTCAAATGAATATATATATGCACAAGCAATTATGACATGAATCAATGTGCACATATGAAATCAACAAGTTACTTAGAGTTCAATATGCATTTGCTAAAGAGAAATGCAATGACAAATATGGAAGGAATACCGAGATTGCATACCTCATTTTTGCTTAACCAGCCCAATTGATTTTCCTCTAAAATAGATGAGACTAATATTCAACTAGGCAATAAACATGTTAGTCTCATAACAATATAAATATATTAGAGGTTTGTCATTTGTTAAGCACTAAGTTAATATTTATACAATTACATTGATTGATATTACATGCGTTTGTCATTAATCGTTTGTCATTAATCACCAAAACAACATAAGTGCCTAGACGCACTTTCAAAACCACAAAACAATTCCGAGCACAAGTCCACGACTTGACTCACATCAATCCATGCAAATACTCACACGAGCATTGCATAAAGTCCACTTCAAGCATCATGAAATTCTCACAAATTTCATAATCTGAAAAACAAATCAAACACAATTCCAATTTTGCTCAAAACCCTAATCGAGCAAAAACGCATTCACGACGGACCAAAAAATATAGTCCGGCGTACACATGAAAAAGTCACTCAAAAAACCATTCACGACGGACCAACAAAATCGGTCTGGTGTACAAGTGAAAGTCTCGGTTTCAAGAAGAAATCCTTCCGGCGAAAACACGTTCACGACAGACTAAAAGAAATCAGTCCGTCGTACATGCGAAATCAATCCTCAAAAAGCCATTCACGACTGACCAAAGAAATTGGTCCGACGTACATGCAAAACTTACTGGTTTCTTGGAAAATTGAGTCCGGCTCATGAGCTCAAAAGAACGTCCACGGCAGACCCAAAAACTTGGTCCGGCGCAAACACAAAATCGGTTCGGCGCAAAAGGACTCAGAATCATGTTTACAACAGACCAAAAAACTTGGTTTGTCGTACATGGGAAAATGAGGGTTCGGTGCCAAAGCATGTTTACAACAGACCAACAAACTTGGTTTGTCGTACATGGAAAAATGAGGTTGCCAAAGCATGTTTACGACAGACCAACAAACTTGGTTTGTTGTACATGGGAAAATGAGGTTGCCAAAGCATGTTTACGACAGACCAACAAATTTGGTCCGTCGTAGATGGGAAACTTACTGTTTTCTTTAAGTTTGGTCCGGCGCCAAAGTGAAACTTACTGTTTCTTGTCAAATTATCAAAACACATGCACAAACACATTTTGCAAATTGAATTCTAAGCCAATTTTTCAGCACATGATTTCACATTTTTTCTCCTGGTTTTCTCTCTTTTGCAGAAAGCACGAGCGAGTGCGTCCCTCCTGGCGCTTCCCTCGCCCTCTTGTATAGGCACCGGGCGGGAGCGGACGCCTCTTCGCGCCAACTGGCGCCCCTTCGAGCGAACCGACGCGTTCGCCGACCACCTCTGCCACTACCCCGGTAACGTGCCACAATTCATTTAATTTCCACTGAGCATTAAATGCTCTGACAGGACAAGCCGCCTCGCGCCGCACGCCACGCAGCCCCGCGGACTCCGCCGGGCGTAACGGGCCAAGGCGCTCCGAAAAAAAGGTATGAACAGCCCATTGGGCCGCCCGGCCTTGGGGTAGCGAACCGCCATCGGGCCCGCACCCGAGGCCAGGCACCGTGCTGAGGGTTACGAAGGCCAAGTCCAGTCGACTGGAACGAAAGCCGCCCCAGCACGTAAAACAGAGCAAGGGGCGGACCAGGATGAGCTCCCAGAGGGCCTCCAGTTGGGTCGGCGGACGACCCAATCACCCTGTCCCGCATCCGAGACCATACCTCACACTCTCCCGCGGAACTCATCGATGAGTGGCAGCCAGCCGCGCTCCGGGTCGGCGGACGACCCGGTAGCCCGATATGGGATCGAGTAAGGAAAGGTTCTCATGGAGCACCCCACAGCAGGCAGGACGCCCGTGCCGGGATTCACGTCCGCTTGGAAACGGTCCCCCTCAAGGGAGATCGCCAAGGTTCCACTCAGATTGCCCGTTAGTAGCTCGCACGAGCACGGCGTTCAAACCGACGAAGGTAAACGCGCGTTCGCTCACCCGACTCTAGGTCCCACAACCGTGGCCGACCAGAGTCCGACCGGGTAAACCCCCGAACGGCTCTCCGACCCGCTCGGGGGCTACACCCATCGGGTGCGCTCGCGCGCACCCGGGCCCTTCGGCCGGCCCAACTAGCAAGCAAGCTACGCCGACCGAACCCCGCCGACCTCCCGGTCGATGGGCCGCATCGACCGGGTAAACCCCCGACCAGCTCTCCGACCCGCTCGGGGGCTCGGGGGCCACACCCACCGGGTGCGCTCGAGCGCACCCGGGCCCCTCGGCCGGCCCAGTTTGCAGGCAAGATGCGCCGAACGAACCCCGCCGACCTCCCGATCGGCGGGCCGCCTCCTACTGGGTAGCCCCCCGACCGTCTCTCCGATCCGCTCGGGGCTCAAAACTACACCCACCGGTGCGCTTCGCGCCTGACCCAGCCAGTGACGCGGTGACAGGAAGGCTGCGCCCACCCGACCTCCCGGACGGCCAGACACCATCAACGGGTTTAACCCCCCGACCGGCTCTCCGACCCGCTCGGGGGCTACACCCACCGGGTGCGCTTCGCGCACCCGTCTCCGGACAAAGCGATTCCGGCAGACGCCTCGATCGATCTTATCGATCGACCCTGACACTGCGTCGACCTCGTCAAACCCCCGACCGGCTCTCCGACCCGAACGGGGGCTCGGGGCTACTGACGAGTGCACATACCATGGGTACCCCCATCAGCCCGGAACCACGAACGGGCTGACCTCCTTAAAAGCCCAGTTCTGGCGAAAGGCCCATGGGCCATGAAGAGTGGGACTGGCCCCTGTTTGGAACCAGCCCCGAGCGGTCGGCTGCCTCCGACCCCTTAGGTCGGGGGGCGTGGTCGGTCGGCTCCACCAGCGATCGAGTGGTCAAGACCTGCGATGACGTCAGGCCAACTACCCTGCGTATGCAACGTCCCCTGACGTCCGTACCGGGGTAGGCGGTCCCTTCCCGAGGATGTCAGAGGACGTGCCAAGAAATCAAGCCCCGGTCCCATCGTCACTGACACATCACAGAGGAGAGCGCCCCCTCCCGAGGCCAAGCTGAGGTCAAATACAATTAACTGCCGGAGCTGACGTTCGTACGGAGCAGTGCGTCGCCCTGTCAGCCCGGCCAAAGACCCCCTGCTGCAGGACTACCAACCCAGCATGGGGATAGTCAGAGCCCGGTCGGATGACAAGACGGAAGACCAGACTCTAAGGCGTACAGTACCCCTTCCTTTTTCTCTCCAAACTCCCATGTAACTTGCCGCCTCCGGGTATATAAGGAGAGGCAGGGCTCCGGGGGAGGGGCGATGGGTGGAGCAAAAACCAATCGAGCACAAGGGAGATCGATCTTTCGAACCCCTGTCTCGTCTGTAACCCTTGGTTCATCTCACGAAAACAATACACCCCAACGGCACGAACTGGAGTAGGGACATTCGGCCCGAACCAGTATAAACCCCTGACTTCCTGAGTCAACCATTCGAGGAGAGGGAGCGCGCGACCCCCACTAACCAAAAATTCGTATTGCCAGTGCACGAAACACCGACAGTAAGCATCAAACCATTCCTTGCCATCTCATGGCATAATATATGAAATAAGCTTTCCAAGAACTTTTTCAATTCAACCCTTTTTATGAAAACACAAATTATAACTAGTGTTAGTGCACCAAGTCTTTCATAACCACGAGCACGCTTTTTCAAAAAGTTTTACACTTTGCAGAGGCATATATCCTTACCTACAAGATATGACAAAATCTTTTTGCTTATATTCTCACGCTTCCTTCGGCGTGTGGCCAAGAGATCATGATATGAACTGTTACATTGCCTAGACCAATCTTTGCAGCAGCTCGGTGATGTCAAATCCTTGCAATGGCGGCAAAAATTCAAACATGTACACACAATACTAACGATGGTTTAGGCCACATTGTGTCCTTCCCCCCATAACAAGGCATAAATTGTTGTATTGGTGTGTGTTGAACCTACCTGGAATGCCCATACTACTTCGACCTTCTAACATGTAAAGCTACACCCAAGTAACTTACTAGGTTAAGGCTATCCCATAATAACACTTGTGGTTGCACTGAATATCTTGGATTATGGAACACTACATTTGGTCCTTAATCCAACCTGGGCGAGAACTCTCTCCCTACACTACGTGCAATCCCATGCACTTCAGGCCATTGAAATATCTTGCCTGTTCAAACCATATTTTTTATTTTGATTTTTAAGCCAAAATACCATAGCCCATTCTCCCAATATCTCAAAATTTCCACCTTTAAACAAATAGTATATCCGACCATTTGTTCTCCAAATTCTAAGCGTGACCAAGCAAATAATTACATATTTAAATATAACCAAGTTGACATCAATTATTGCATTGTCCCTTAACTAATGGCTTCCAAGGTTAACACTTACGTATTTACCAAGGAAGTTCCATGCAACAAGTAGAAGTATCTACCGGTACCCTAGTATAGCAAATTTACTAAAAATACAATCATGCATACATAGAATTGATACAAAAAAATAAATTAAGTGAAATATTATTATCAACATGATCAAAAGAGGTGCTTGCCTTGCTCGTTGAATTCTTGTTGGGTGTCAAGGTTTGAGGCGAAAGTTTCTGGAGCATTTGTATCTACACACAATTCAACGAATAGCAATAAAAAGAAGCAAAAGAATTCAAACGAAGTCCAAATCCAAATATTTTTTTGTGTAGAAACAGAAAGTTCACAATTTTAGAAAAAATTTAGAAACTAGTTTTACAAATTTAGACTTCATTTGCAAAAGTTTTGAGCAATTGAATTTTGAATTCACTGAAAATCACCTAAAATAGGGAAACACGTCTTCTAACAATGAAAGTGTATTTCTTATTTTTCCTGATTTTTGGTTCAATTCCAGAGATTACCATGTGGGAATGATTCTAACCTAATGGGCCCACTTGTTAGTGTGTGAGTATGTTTGCGTGAGGGCACAGGGCATCTGACTGGGTAACACAGCAAGGTGGAGCGAGGGTCACTGATGGTGAACAACGTCCATCGGTGGGGAGTGGGTAGTCAAGGAGGCTAGAGGGGAGCATACGAAAGCTAGGGGAAGCATTGGTTATTGGAAATTTTTTTTAAATATATTATATTTTATTCCGAATTGCAGAAATAAATGTCTTTCGCAAGAAATTACATTTTTATACGTCTGTCGCCTGTCCATCGGGCGATATAAGCCCGTCGCCCGATGGACGGGCGACAGGAGACCCCTCGTGTTTTCTGTCACCCGTCCATCGGGCGATATAAGCCTGTCGCCCGATCAACAGGCGACAGATTAAAAATCCCCCGATGGACGGGCGACAGATAGCATGCGGGGTTCCTGTCGCCCGATGGACGGGCGACAGGTATATATTATAATACCGCGCGCGTTCGGCCGGCTACAGAGGCAACGAGCGAGGAAAAGAAAAAGAAGAGAGAAAAGAGGAGAAGAAGAGAGGAAAAAAGAGAGGGAAGAAAATTTCTGCGCGATTTTGAGCCCGTCACTTCATACTCAGGTAATTTCTCGTTCTTTAGTTTTGGTATTTGTAGATCTAGAAAATATAGTTAAGAAATGTAGTTAGATGTAGAAAGATTTAGTAAACCTAGTTTGTAGTTATATGTAGTACAGACATAGCAAATTTAGTTAGGTGTAGGTAGATTTAGCAAACCTAGTTTGTAGGTATGCGATGGTCGTTCTAATTTTTGTAGCAGTAGGCTATGATTTAGTAGAAATGATTTTAGATCTTGGTTTGTGTGCGTTGATATATCGAATGTACATACTTTGAACAGATAGAAGTATTCATTTCTTAGGAATGCAGTTGGGTACATATAGCGAAAGTAGTTTGATGTATGTCGAGTAGAAATTAATCGCATGTAATGTAGTTCTGAGTTGTTCAATTCTTTAGTAGTAGATCTATTGAATGTAGATATTTTATACCGATACGAATACATCCATATACATATTCAATTCTTACGAATGTAGTACGGCAGAGATAGCGATTGTTACGATCGTAGGTATGTATTGTTAGAAATGTTGCAAATTCTTGTACGATTAAATAAGTAATTTTGTAGCATATAGATATACCAACGCAAAGTTGGGGGTCGTAATATTTTTTACGGAAAGTATTTAATTCGTGGGTGAATGAATGGATTTGCAGATATGGCAGAACGAGTTCAATTTAGAATATATTATGGCGAAGGGGTTGTAATGTATGGTTCGGAGGGTGCAGATCTAAGTAACTTCCAGTATGTAGACAGAAGTTTGAGTAGGGTCGAAGAGCGCACATTTTCTTCAGTGATGAAGTGGTTGTATTATACTTTTCGGATGGAAGAAGAGAAGTGGCAGCTGAAGGTATTTTGCCTCTGTAGTATGCAGAACAATCCATTTTGTTGGGAGCTAGTTGAGTTGAAAGGAACCGCATCGTGGAGATCATATGTGAGGGGGACAGAGCAACGGGGATGGAACCGGGTGCTTTTAGTGCAAGCCTATGCCCGAGATGTAGCCCCCCCAGCAGCAGCCGGACGGTGGGGAGTGTAGTCAGGCTCAAAATGAGTTAACTTTTGGTGACACCGAAATTGGGGGATCTAGCCGTGGGCAGTACATCCAGACAGCGAACGAGGACATTATTTGCAAAAGTGGCGAACAATCCGAATTTGGGGAGGACGAAGCAAATGTTGGACAAGTAGCGCTGGGAGTAGCATTTAAGGTGAGCAAATTGATGAAATAATAATTAGGATGGAAGAGGAAGACCTTGAGTACGGCATAGCGAAGTGGAAGACGGCGATGAGTCCGACGAGGAAGATGGAGGTGCGGAGCCGCTGTGCTACCGAGTGGAGCACACATCAATTTGATAGGTTGGTTGTTAATGAAACCAACGACATACGTTGGCGATCTGACCCCAACGAGGTTAGGCCTCGACGGTATGTACGCGACAAAGGAGGCCGTGTGCAGGATGCTGTGAAAGATTGGGCCTTATCATTAAGAAGGACTTTCAGGGTTAAGAAATCCACGCCGACCTGCTACGACGTGGTGTGTGAGATCCATGGCTGTCCATGGAGAGTGCACGCGTACAAGCCGAAGTGGGCCACCCATTGGTTATGCTCGAAGGTTGAGCAAAGACAAATTTGTATGATTGAGGAAACAATGATGGCTCACAGGAACTCGTCATCCGGGTTTGTCGCGAATCTCATGTACTCAGAGATAGTGGAGAACCTGGCTTATGAGCCCCGTGCTATTATCCGAGCTCTCGAGAACAGATATCAGTACACAATTAGCTATGGGAAGGCTTGGAGGGCGAAACAGAAGGCCTTAGAAACGAGGTTTGGGAAGTTTGAAGACTCGTACCACAATCTGCCCGCACTGCTCAGTTGCATTCAGGGAAGAAATCCCGGCACTTACTATGATTATCAAGATTGTCCGTCAATCAAGTGGCCAACTAAAAGGCATCTGAGGAGAGTGTTCTTCGCATTCGGAGCTTGCATTAAGGCGTTCTACCACTGTCGTCCATTGCTGTGCGTGGACGGAACATTCTTGACCGAGAAATACAAAGGGCAAATTTTGACAGCTGTGGGTGTTGACGGAAACAACCAGATTCTACCTGTTGCATTCGCCTTCGTAGAAAGTGAGAACTATGAGAGTTGGCTATGGTTCCTGCGGAACTTGAAGGTTGGGGTGGTCAAAACTCGTCAGGATGTGTGCGTGCTGCACGACAGGCATGCTGGTCTGCTTAGTGTGATCAACCAGTTGCAAACAGGGGCAGAGGAGCCATTTCCATGGCCTGACTTGTAGAGCCGATGGTGCATGAGGCATTTGGGTGCAAATTTCTACAAGCAATTCAGGAACAAGGAACTCATGAACATGTTCAAAAGACTATGTAAGCAGAACCAGGAGAGCAAGTTCCGGACTCTGTGGAAAAATATCGATGAGCTGACAAGAAAACACAAAGAGGAGACGGCGAACAAGAGTACTGCCAGCGAAGGGCACGATGAGGCGGAGCCTCTTCCCCCACTGCCAACAGAAGATGACGCGACTAATCGTCGTCGAAGGCAAAGGCCAATCAAATGTTTCTCGGACTGGATCAAGCACGAACCGATGGAAAAGTGGGCCTTTGTTACATGACACACATGGTGTCAGATACGGTGTGATGACCAGTAACGTTGCAGAAGTTTACAAGGGGGGCATGAGAGGGATGGGGTGTCTCCCCTTGGTGGGACGTGTTGAGGGAGTGCTGCGGGGCACCACCAAGTACGTCGTCGACAGACATCAAGCCGCCTGAGATAGTGCTGAGAGATGAGAAGCTCCTGTACTCCTCCATGATCAGTAAATACATGGAAGAGAAGAGTCAGAAGGCGGCCAAGCATAGAGCTATAAAAGTTGGTGCACGAACACTGCGCTTCGAGGTGATATGTAAGGATAAAGGACGGCGTGGAACCAACCAGCGGGTTGTCATTCAGGAGTGCGTATTACAGGACATCTGCAAATGCTCGTGTAACAAGCCCGACCTTTTGCACAGGCCGTGTTCTCATGTGATAGCCGCATGTGCTTTATTTGGAATGCAACCTGGTACCTATCTATCTGAATATTTCAGGAAGGAAAGGGTGATGGCAACTTGGAGCGAGGAGCTGTATGGTTACGGTGTTGTGGGTTCTTTCACGACAACTCCTAGTGTTGATGAAAGGTTACGGGTCCCGGATTTTAATGCAGTAGATGGAAAGCGTGGCGTCGGAAGACAAGACGTGTCGAAATGACATGGATGAGTCGGAAGTCGGCAAGCGCGTGAAGAAATGTTCATTGTGCAAGCAAACAGGACATACGCTCAAGAATTGCCACGCACAAAACGAAGGAGATGAAGGAGAAGATGGCAATCCGACGGTGGCGGGTGGATCGTCCTGTGCGACGAGTGCTGCACGACGCCAACGTACCACATGAGAAGCAATTTAATCGCAATGTAATCGATGTGACGTGTGTTGTGTGAACCCTGTGGTGGACCTTGTGTGTAAGCCTTTGCATGTGGTCGTGAGTGTTGTGCAATCGAAAAATTATTGTAATCAAGCTTTCGAATATTTATGATGCTTGAACAATTTTACGTGAATGTTTGTTTGAACACATTGTTGTGAGAAACCTATAGTATTCGGACGATTTTCTTTTGATATGGTTTTGAAATGTAACTCACAATTTGTTATTTACGTGTATGGTGACGGCCAGGAGATGACGAGTGGCCATTCGAGTTGTCGGATCCGGTGGTCGACGGTAGTCACCGTGCCCGCTTCGCCACCGGTTTTCCAATGGAGGGAGGCCAGCGACACGTTGGGCCCTTCGTCCGAGGACACCGCGAAGACGGGCCGGGATATTGATCCTCGTTGGGTCCCAGTGTAACATATTACAATTCAGATTTCTTTATATGTTTGAGGTCTTATTCTTCTGGTGTTGTCTTGGAAAAAATAACATGTTTTTCCTTTCGTAGGCTTCGAGCTTCGTGGTTGCTCCCTTTCGGCCGGATGGTGCAGGATGTGGGTCACGGTTTCCGCTCGACAGGTCCTCGATCACCGCTCTGGTGGATCGGTGGAGGCCAGAGACCCACACCTTCCACCTACCCGTCGGGAGATGGCGATCACCTTGCGGGGCGTGTCGCACTGCTCGGCCTCCCGATCGCCGGCGACGCTGTGGTGCCACACGACGTCGACCCTGCGTGGCGCCCGCAGCTACTTCAGCAGGTCGCTGGTGTGCTTCCAGCACCAGGCTACCGGGCCTTCACCGGGACACACGGTCCTACGCTGCGGTGGCCGGCGATGGCGGTACGCAACTACACTATGAAAAACAAGTACTCTTCAATTACAACTTACAACAACATGTAATATATGATCTTCTATCTTGCAGCCTTCGCAGTCGCCGAGGGGCGGGCGACTACAGTGGTCACCGCCACTTGAGGCGTACTGCTGTGGTCGTTTCGGTGGTGCTTGTTCACGAGCTCCCATGGGGATAGCGTGGACAGCACTCGTCGGTCGCGAGGGAGATAGCGGGCGCCCCTCGGCAGCGTCTTGCGGTACTCACGGGGTCCGCTGTCCTCTGCGGCGACGTCACGGGCCCTCTGCGGCGGGTGTACCGACCGGCGCCGAAGTCGACCTTCACTGGATGCCCGGCCGAGTACGGCTGTGGGCATCTGAAGGATTCGAATCGGCGCCCGCCATCAGCCTGGAGTCGGTTGACCCTACAGGCGATGGCGACGTGGACGGTCCGACCATGGGCACCATCTGGTGCCACCGACGGGTAAGATATTTGAACTGAAAGTTTGGTACTATTGCTTGTACATTTTTTAATACTAACGGTAACGTTTTGTTTCACTGCAGCCTAGGTGGGCACACCAGACGGTGCGCCAGGGCTACCCGCAGTTCGTCGCGGCGTTCGACCACCTCACGGACGACCACGTGCGCTGGACGCCGTACACTCAGGAGCAGGTACAGCTTCGTGTGACCGGCGCCGCCGTGTCGACCCTGTGCACGCGAGACGCGGCGTACTGGCTCACACGGCGGTTCCTGGTGTTCGACGTCCAGGTCGAGGCCTACGCTGTCCATCGAGTGATGAGGCAGTTCGGCCTACGACAGGAGTTCGATCTTGCCGGGCCGTCTGCTCCCACAAGCCGCCCACGCATAAGTTCCCTCAATCGATGTTCCATAATTACTATCGTGTGTTGCCATCTAATATTTATACATTCATTTCTCATCCACAGCCAGACTAGGAAGGGGGTGCATGGGGCCACCCCCTGGCACGTGCGGATGGCGCCATGGATCGAGGAGTGGGCCGGAGCCCTCGAGGACGTCCATGCTGACGATGCGCCATACGATCTGGAGACTTACCAGCGCATCGGCGGTGGTTCACCTCTCGCTGCGTGTGCGCTTAGTACGCTGTCGACCGGATCCTCCCAGGCACGCGTCCGGCCAGGAGACACGTATCCCGCCCATACGGACGCGGCTCGCACGCTGCGATACGTTGTATCCGATATACGCTTAACCATTTCAAATCGGTGCTATCTAATTTGCGATGTATTTTCCAGGCCCGACATGCTAGGCCGCTTCTACGAGGAGTCGCCGAGGATGCTCGCGATTGACCCGGCGGCCGGCGGTGACCAGAGCGGGCGTTGCTACCGCTGCTCGGTAGGTTCCGAGACGACTCGCACGCCGCTACCGGAGTTGGCCGGATCACCCTGCCTCGTGGTGTGGTCCCCGACGCACGCCGCGCCACTGAGGGGACTCATACCGGTGTGCAGCTTCGACACGAGTCGCTTCTTCTTCACAAAGACGGTGGAGGTGCGAGCTTCCACACTGGAGGTGCCGCAGTGTGTGTTTTTTCATGTTTTGCATTCACTTTTCATGCTTTGCACTCACCAAGTCACCGGTCTTAACATTTCTTCCCTTCGGTACCGCCTTTGGAGGTCTGCAGGTGTCGGGCCAAGACCGTGGTTGCCGATCGCCTCGATGACTACGACGGGCGGGGTGATGACCTTGACGACTACGAGGACGACACCGTGTGGAGGTACCTCGTTGATCCACCCCCGCTCAGCTTGGTACCGCACAAACAGAGTGGGCGCCACGACCGACGGCCTGGTCGTCGCAGTGGGTGCCGCCACCTCCACCGACCCAGGCTGGGTCGTCGCAGTGGGTGCCGCCACCTCCACCGACCCAGGCTGGTTCGTCGCAGTGGGTGCCGCCACCTCCACCGACCCAGCCGCCATGGGTGTCGCCACCTCCAAATGACCACCGGCCGCTGGGTGTCGCCACCGCAGCGACCCGGCCTCGGTCGTCACGCTTGGTGTCGCCACCTCGGCGACCCGGCCTGGTCGTTGGTGCCGCCACCTCCACCGACGCAGTTGCACCAGCGACACCAGACACCCCACCACCACCGTGACAGTCGACCCGCCTGGTACGCCACACCTCCAAATGAGACCACAGAGGGCCCACGGCCGCCGACCTTTGACGTACTCGAGGTCGATCCGGAGGAGGACTACACACCAAATGAGGAGGCGACGTGAAGAGGGCGGCACTAGTTTATTTTATTTTTCGATGTTTGTAATTTTTGTTTATTTTGGTTGGCGCTTCGATTAGGCGGTGATTGATGGTACTATGTTATGTAATACCATCTATTTTGTGTACTTTGTCATATTACGTGGTTCATTACATATTTACGTCCGCTTTTCCGGCTTTTGTCATATCATCTTTTTCACTTTTGTTATATGACCTTTGAAGCTTTTGTCATATCACCTTTACTGACTTTTGTCGACTTCCTCGCTTGAGCGAGAGAATACAGGATGCGAACATCGGGGACCAAAGACGGCAACGGGCCGCTGAAAATCGTTAGGGTTGTTGGGCGTTGTCGCGGCGCGAGTATAATACTTAGGGTTGTTGGGCGTTGAGAATTTATATGCGAAGAGAGTTGTAATCGAGATATTTTTACAGAATATGGTAGTCCGTATACCAAATAGCAAATCTGGTACCTCCGGCCCAAAAATAACTTCCAACATGCATTTCTACGGCCATGAAAATCCTTCATCGTTAGGGTTCGTGCGCGAATGTAATACTTAGGGTTGTTGGGCGTTGAGAATTTATATGCGAAGAGAGTCAGAATCGAGATATTTTTACAGAATATGGTAGTCCGTATACCAAATAGCAAACCTGGTACCTCCGGCCAAAAATAACTTCCAACATGCATTTCTACGGCCGAAAATCCTTCATCGTTAGGGTTCGTGCGCGAATGTAATACTTAGGGTAGTTGGGCGTTGAGAGTTCAAATGCGAAAAGAGTTGTAACTGAGATATTTTTACAGAATATGGCAGTCCGTATACCAAATAGCAAATCTGGTACCTCCGGCCCAATAAATAACTTCCAACATGCATTTCTACGCGCCGCCGAAAAACCTTCATCGTTAGGTTTGGTGCACGAATGTAATACTTAGGGTTGTTGGGCGTTGAGAGTTTAAATGCGAATAGAGTTGTAACTGAGATATTTTGACAGAATATGGTAGTCCGTATACCAAATAGCAAATATGGTACCTCCGGCCCAATAAATAACTTCCAACATGCATTTCTACGGGACGCCGAAAATCCTTCATCGTTAGGGTTCGTGCGCGAATGTAATACTTAGGGTAGTTGGGCGTTGAGAGTTCAAATGCGAAAATAGTTGTAACTGAGATATTTTTACAGAATATGGCAGTCCGTATACCAAATAGCAAATCTGGTACCTCCGGCCCAATAAATAACTTCCAACATGCATTTCTACGGGCCGCCGAAAAACCTTCATCGTTAGGTTTGGTGCACGAATGTAATACATAGGGTTGTTGGGCGTTGAGAGTTTAAATGCGAATAGAGTTGTAACTGAGATATTTTTACAGAATATGGTAGTCCGTATACTAAATAGCAAATCTGGTACCTCCGGCCCAATAAATAACTTCCAACATGCATTTCTACGGGACGCCGAAAAACCTTCATCGTTAGGGTTCGTGCATTTTTACAGAATATGGTAGCCTAGATTGCATCTCGCAAAGTTGTGTACTCCTTGCCATGACCCGTCGATGTCATCCGCAATGATGTGTACTCCACCGCCATGACCCGTCGATGTCATCTCAGAAGTCAGAAGCGGCATGCATCTGTCGATGTCAAGCACGACCACGATTGCAAGGGAATCCGATGCTCTTGGATTTTTCTTTCTTGTCGGGGACCGCGGAAATTAATTTCAAAATGAAAAACCGCGAACGGAAAGCCACGGTTTTGCGATGTTCTTGTTCAGCCAGGCCCCCACCTCGCGCGCTTAATGCTCGCTAATCGGTTGCCACCGCACCAGACTTCGAAAGATCGCAAACGCCGCCACGCGGCCGATTTTTCTGTCTTGGTGCCGCCAGCTGTCTCGTTTCTACCTCGCTCCTTGCCTATAAATTGCAAGGCCGCCTGCACTTATATCAGGCAAAAGCGATACATTGCTCCGAGTTCATAAAGTTTGGATTGAGTTGAGAAAACCCAAAGCGCAAAGAGGAGAACTGGTAGTTTAGCTTTCCTTTTTTTTTCCAAGATTTTATTTCTGTCTTGTTCCACAGTATTATTTACAAAAGTTATTTTGTACGGTGAGTCACATTGTTGTGTTCTTGGTTCAAGACACATTAATTTGTACTTTTTATGCTTCTTATTGATGTTTTTGCTTCGTGTAGACACCGACTTAAGTGTTCGTCTGTTCGTGAAAGCCATGTCGAAGGCGCCGAGCTCGGTGGTTGCCAATGCAGGCGGTAATTTGCCCTAATCGCCATGTGGATGCTCAAACCTTCTACATCGCGCCAAATAACGGACGAGCGTTCTATAGATGCCCAAATTTCTTTGTACGCCTAAATGTATTTCGATATCTTCATATTTCGATGATTATTCTCTTGCTCTAGTTTTAAATAGCCATGCTCACCTTTGCCGTGTAGTCTCTGGATGCCAATATCAGCGGTGGGCGACGGTATAAATACACCGACATCTTTAAACAGACGCTTCCAATGGTAGAGCAGAGGACGGATCTCGAGAACTTAACAGGCTAACTGCGAGAATTACCGCAAAGAGAGGGAGTTCGGCCTGAACAAAAGAAAACCGTGAAGCGTATGATCGCTTACTTGAGCACGCCGTACAAGATAACCACGAAGCCGTAAGCCCCGATTTGGTTGTTCCTCTTGACGGCCCTAGCGTTGAAGACTACAAACGTGACCGCTGGGAGTTTTTCAAGAAGAGGGTGTTGAATTCTATGATAGTGATGATTCGGAAAGTTCTAAAGCCGCTCAACCTTGCATCCATTTGTATGTTAGTTCTTATTCACAAGAAATGCTGTTGTAGTTGTTCTCCTATTGTACTGTAATATGAATGTCATGCTTCTTGGTAACTCAGATTTGTCATCAGATTTGTTGCACACCAAACAATACAAGGAAGAACGAATTTTCAATTTTTAAAAACTGCAGTGATTATTATAAACAAACAATGACAACAAAAACAAACAACAAACCGTAGCAAACGCACGCTTACCACTACAGTCATTATTATAAACAAACAATGATATTAGCACTTAGTCCATACAGCATGAGTTTTCTCATCCCATTCAGTTGTATTTTATAATCCAAGCAAAGGCTGCATGGTACGTCCTGTGAAAGCATTGCTGGCAAAGCCTGTAGGACATATCATGTCATAATCATGTCAGTCAGTTCCTGTCCGAAATGTCATGTCAAATGCATGTGTGCCAGATATTGCCTGAGTCGTCCCGTCAAAGCATAGCTGGCAAAGCTTTACTGGCACCTCCCTCCAAGATACAAAGCTGCGTGCATATGTCGGTATCAAGCACAGGCAGAGCTGCAAAGGAATCCGATGCTCACGGATTCCTTTTAAGCTTCAAGTCTGTCGCTCTATCTGGCTATTTAACCCCCTTCATGCCTTCGCAGCGTTGCATCGACCAAACCACTGCTCCAATACAACAAAGAGAACCATCACCGCCAACCCAAACGAGCAAAGACCAATGGAGTTCCTCGCCCCAAGGCACAACGTTTTGAAACAATCCTCGAAGGCACGGAGGTCCCCATGTGCCTGCGGGGATCCTTGCCGCTCCGGCGATCAGAGACAACTCATACACTTACGGTATGAGGTATCGAGCTGCCGCAACCACGACTCCGAGCCAACGCTGGGATGCGGATCTGGCGGAGAAGCCCTGTATGTTCATACTCACATTTGGTGCTGCTCCCAATTCATATGTGTTGTAACACCGTGTGATGTGACTAATTGCAGCCTCCATCATGCGAGTTCATCCGATTCTCTGACGCGAACAAACTCCCGAGATGGAGAGGAGGCGGAATCGAGTACTACTCGCATCGAGAGGGCTATCGTGGAGCAGCAGTGGTGTGAGCAGGATGAGGAGGAGAAGCGCCAACAGCATTTGGAACATATGCATGCACAGAGGAGGCCGAGCAGCAGCGCCATGCGGCGGAGAGGGAGGCTAAGCGAGAGAAAGCGTGAGAGGGCAGCTAGGGCCGAGCGGCAGAGCCGAAAACTTGCGTAAGGGAAAATATCCTCGTTGCACTCAGTAAAGCCCAAGAGAAGGGCCCTTATTGCTGTTTCCTCTGCCTAAGGCATGTTACGTTTAGTCCCGTATACTCGGTAGAGTGTGCCGTACATGCCATTGTTGTTTAGCATTTCTAAGCCGTATGCAATTCAGTACATTCTTATTGCTCCCCATCTATCTAAGATAAAGGTACCGTTAATATATTTCACATCTTTGAAGATAACTACACGAAGTCTTCAATAAATAATTACGAGTTGACCGGGAGTGAAGAAGGGCCACCTAAAAACCAGAATACTGTATTTTCTCATGCTTGCATCGAAATGGCTTCTAAACTGACAGTTTTAAAACTGAAATTTGTTGCGACATTTATTTCTGCAATTTGGAATAAAATATAATATATTTTTAAAAAAAAATCTCATAAAAACTAACAAAAATATCAAAAATGGTATATGTCGCCCGTACATAGGGCGACATCAATAATGTCGCCCGTCCATCGGGGGATTTTTAATCTGTCGCCTGTTGATCGGGCGACAGAAGCCTGTCGCTCGTCTAACGGGCGACAGAAAACACGAGGGGTCTCCTGTCGCCCGTCCATCGGGCGACAGTATTATATCGCCCGATGGACAGGCGACAGACGTATAAAAATGTAATTTCTTGCGAAAGACATTTATTTCTGCAATTCGGAATAAAATATAATATATTTAAAAAAAATTTCTTGGTTATTGCTAGGGTCGACTGGAGATAGAAGAGGAGTAGCGGTGGGAATAGCGGGTAGCCACCTGGGAGTTTTATGTGTGATCGTCCTCGAGGAATAGAGGGGAAAGGGCTAGAGGACCCTATGGAGCTCGTTTTGATACCTTGAAGCAGCGGGGATACACCATGGAGTCCTAGTGACGTTGACTGGAGTTGTAGAAACTAACATCCACGGCAGGGTTTGCCATCGTTGAGCTGCAAAAGAGGTATGCACTGTGCTCAGGGCATCCTTAGAACACTTCAATTTGAAATAACTAGAAAGGTCTGCGCCGCGCACGCGATCGGTTATAATTTCGGGGTTTTTTTTAGTTTTTTTTTAAGGAAAAATATACCGAAACATATTCTATAAATCTTCGGAGAGTTTTTTGGAGCGGGTAAGAAAATAGACCAAGCCATATTTTTTCCGGAATTTTCCGGGGCTTTTTTGCTTCTTTTGGAGTTTTTTTGCGGTAAGAAAGGGCCTTTTCGCAAAAAAACAGGACCTACATGTGTTTTTTTAAAGGAAACATTTTTTAAAGGGGAAATGGATTGGAGTAAGAAAATAGACCAAGTCATATTTTTTTCGGATTTTTCGTGGTTTTTTTGCATTTTTCGGAGGGTTTTTGCGGTCAGCAAGGGCCTTTTTGCAAAAAAAAAAACAGGACCTACATGCGTTTTTGAAAATCCAAAGGACTTATCGGCAAAAAACTGGGGGCGCCACGCGTCGCGCGCCTGCGGGTTGGACACGTGTCGCCGGGGAAAAATCGCGTTCACGTGAGCGTGCGTGGGGTTCGAACCCGCGCCAACGGAGCGGTAACGCCGTTCGCTACCGCTGGGCCAAGCGGTCCGCTTCGGCGAAGAAGGAGCACGCGGCTCCCTTTTATGCTATAGCTCAGCGCGGGATGACGTGGAGCGATCTCGGCTGCTCGCATGCGCGATCGGACGGCTGAGGACGCAAGGCGACGTGGCCACGGCGAGGAAGGCGGAAACCTTCGAGGAATGTTTATATAACTATTGACAAGAGGCTCGCTGGGGTGCTTCATCAAGTCTAGCTTGAGCTTTCGGTCCTTGGCAGAAATGGGGGACTTTGACAGCACAGGAGGAAGAAAGGAGGAAATGTGGCTGGTTGGGGAATGGGGAAAAGAGAAGAAAAGGGAGAGCTAGCTAGTGTAGAAGAAGAGATGGCTTCCAGTGGAAGCTAACGATTGTGTGGTCAGGATTAATTGTTGATGCAATGTGAGATTGTTGATTGTTGGCTGTGAGATAGTGGTAACGAGCCAACGAGCCACTCGCGAACCGGCTCGGGCTCGGCTCGTTAGCTGAGCGAGCCGAATAGTAGGCTCGGGCTCGGCTCGCTGCCGCTTTGAGCCGAGCCGAGCCACTTCGAGCCGAGCCGAGCTCGAGCCAAGCCTCGAGCTTAATTTCCAGCCCTAGCTACAGCTGGGCAGGCAGCTAAGGTCGTCGAAGGCTTGGTGAACCCTATAACGTAACCCTAACTCAATTTCACCATCCCTGTCGCTGGAGGAGACGACTGCACACTGTTTTGTGTTGCTATCCCAACGCACGCACTGATGGTAAAAGATTAATTTATGATATATCACTGGAATTTGGAGGAAATTCGTAAATGTGTCACTAACATGTGAATTCAGAGTCACATAACAGTGACACAATAAGTGGCATATAAGGGATAAGATTAACTTTTGATGGCATATAAGGAACTTAACCCGGATGAAACAACCCAAGATCTCCACAAGTGACAAAATGGGCTAACCTCCTGGCATGGAATCATTAAACCGAATTAACTGATTATTTCGGTTTTTCGGTTTACAGTTTTCGGTTCGGTTTTTATTTTCATATAAATCAATTTTTGGTGTTCGGTTCGGTTTTTCGTTTTCAAAAACCAAAATAACCAAATAACCAAATAATCTACGTACAACTGCACTTTTATAATGTTCTTTCTAAATCTACTAAACAATTATTATGTTCTAACATCTTTATGCATTTGTGGTATGTTTATATATTCTACTATACTTATATTGCAATGACATATGAATATTGTGTGGGTTTATCTCTACTCTATATTGCGACATAAGAAGGATAAAATCTAATCTACCTAGTATTTATTCATATTTTGATTAACCAAATTAACCGAACCAAAATATTTTGGTTAATTCAGTTCAATTTTTCATTTTAGTCTGGAAAATTCGGTTACCACTTTTCAAAAACCGAACCGATTAGACCGAAAAAACCGAATGCCCACCCCGCTACTGATTCCCGTTTCATAGACCACGGCTAAACCTACTTTTGCAAAGACATTTTAAGAACTAAACAGGCAATCCAAAACTCTGAAGGCACGCATTATCTGAAAGCAACAGCCATAGAATACACGGGCAAGTTTCATGCAACCAACTTTGTTTACTTCCTGAGATAACATTTAGAGAAGTTGGTTAGACTTTAAGAATAGCCAAACAGATACGATATTGAAAAGATCTAGAGCAAAAGTGCACGACCATTAGATAGTACAGGGAACATATACGAATATTTAGTTATTATTACACGCTCAAAAAATAGTTGAGCTTGTGGAATACACCTAAGAGATTGCAAATTGCAACGACCCTAAGGATCATCCATCCACGGCTCCTAGTTGATTCGAGGACCTCAAGAATTCCAAGCCTCAAGCCTGAAATACAGTCTCTTAGAAACACTCCATAGAAGAAAATGTATTTAAGTAAATGTAAGATCACCCTTCCAGAACTAAAAGATTTAGCAAAAACAGAACGAAGAATGAGAATGTAGACCTTGTTGGCAATGTTGCTGGACAGCCAGTCCAGACCCTCGTACAAACCCTCGCCAGATGTGGCGCAAGTGCTCTGTATGTACCTGTCACGCGGAACACCAGATTCTAAGCAGGGTTTCAAATTTTGTTTTTGGATTAAATTTCGCCACCTACCAAAATCCAAAATCTTGCCGAGATCTCGTTATTTCAGAAGAAATCCGAACGAAATACAAAAACCAAAATTTAAATCCGGTCAAATCCAATCAAGTTTTAGTCAAATCTTGATCAAATTTGCCGAGATCTCGGCGAGATTTTATGCGCCGTCACACTTTGAATTTTTTAGGGTTTTTTCAATTTCCTCGAAATTATGATCTACCGATTGTCCCACATAGGAAACAATGCGAAGAATCCAATCCGGTCAAGTTTTAGTCAAATCTCGGTCAAATTTGCCGAGATTTCGGTCAAATTCACCGAGAAAGCGGCGAGATTATAGGTTACTGTAGCACGTTGAATTTTTCTAGGGTTTTCTTAATTTCGCCGGGATTATGAAACTCGAAGGGTTCCGAGATCCGATATTTCACCGAATTTCGGCGAGATTTTGAACCTTGATTCTAAGGACTAAAAAGAGCTACTGGCTGTAACAGTGGTGTAACAATTAATACATGCTATCTACTCCCTCCAATTCAAAAATAGTTCTCTTTTTCGTATGCTGCCAGCCGTACCTTTCTAAGTTTTTCCACTATACCAAAGTAAAAGCAACATTAGAATAGTACAGCTTTTAAAAAATAGTAACATAATGTAGTAAAAAACTTCAAATTAATGGTGAAACTTGGACCTTGCGACTGCAGACTGTGCACAGTCAACAAAGAAATAGTATTTTTGGACTGGAGAGAGAGGTATTAGGTGAAATGATAGAAATGACATCGTTAGATAGTCCACACAATTCGTACATTAGCTCAGGGGAAAAATTGAAAGGTTATGAATGTCTACAGGCACAGTGGTCTGTAGTTGATTTTTAAAGCTATAACTGCAGTAAAGATAAATAAGTATATCGAGAAAGGACAAGCAAGAACTGATTTATCTACTCTAGTTAGAAACTCCATTACCAGTGTCGCTGGTGTAGGGAATGTAACCCAAGCTTATCAGTAATCTCTGCAGCATTCATAGCATTTGGAAGATCTTGCTTGTTAGCAAAGACAAGCAACACAGCATCACGCAACTCATCCTGCCACAAGTTTCAAGTGAATTTTGTGAATAGTCTATTCAAAATTTTGAGCTTCTCAGAGACAATATTCGCAATGCAGTAACATATCACCACTTTTATATCCTAAACTCGTAAAGAATAAACAATAATTGCAAACGACTGAAAAATGACCCTGAAAGGAGGAACCAGCTATTAAAACTTTTACAACGAATTGTGGCACTATGTAGCTGTAAAATTCAAGCCTTGATTCATAAATTAATTGACAGTACATAGATGAAACGATAGAGGTCATCCAGGAGGATATTTTACCTCATTCAGCATCCTATGGAGCTCATCTCTAGCTTCAACCACACGGTCCCTGTCATTGCTGTCGACAACAAAGATAAGGCCCTGTGTGTTCTGGAAGTAATGCCTCCAGAGAGGTCTGATCTGTTTTCACCAAAATGAGGGAATAAAACAGAAAACAAATGTTAAAGAAAGATGCAAGTTTAGCAATGAAAGCGATGGAGATAATATAAAAAAATTCTCTTGGAGGACCAGAAAGTGGAGATAATGGATTGATTACAATAGTGGATAAGTGTGCAATACAAAAAGGCTTCAGAAGCATCTGATCATAATCATTGTACCTTGTCCTGACCCCCGACATCCCAGACAGTGAAGCTAATGTTCTTGTACTCCACAGTCTCAACATTGAACCCTGTTTTTGAAGAAAATCAATATTCTCCAAGTCTCCAACACAAGAACAAAAATATATAGAATGCACAGATAACAGATCGTGTGGTAGATCAAGACTACAAGCAAACTGCACAGTAAATCCCATCAACAACTTAATGGCACTTCAAATAAAAAAAAGGGTTTTGATAAGTTTCATCCGGATGTTTTCTTTAGCAACCATCATCCAAATTATAGGCCATTGGATTTGCTTTCAGATCGATGCACACCCCCCTGAATTCGAGGTGGGTTGATCCTACGGATGTGTGTTTAGATCATACGGTCCAAAGTTTGGATGATTTTTAGGATAAAAACATCCGGATGATGCCTATACACTCCCATAAAAAAATCATAAAACTTCAAATGCCATTCATCACACCACTACTTTCGCAGTGTGTTCACCATAACATTTATTCACCTATCATACAAGCTCAACTAATGAAGGCATGTACTAACATTAAGCACTCTAGATCATTTACTTGGGAGGCACATTAGACAGGACCACCGGAATCAAAATTGTGAAAAGGCACTCATATAATGAACACTGTCAAGTAACAGTTAACTAAGGGCTGTATGGTCTTTGGCCACAAAAGGACAAAGAATGGTGTGGTTCCATACGAGAGAGTGGCATGAAACTTATTCGGTGGCTGACTTGGCCGCCACTACTTAGGAAAAATTCCACCATGTTTGTGCCCATGACATGCGTTTCACTAGCCTAAGGCTGTAATGGCACACCCCAACTCCAGCCAAAAACCAAAGCAGCTGAAGAATACCTAAAATACGGTCTTTTGTGGCCTCAAAACAATATTACAACAACAACAACAATACACATCATACACGATTCAAGAACTGAAACCTGAACAAGATGATGCAACAAGAACATATTTCCAAGAGATGTGGGGGACGATATCATTTATTACCAATGGTGGGGATGGTGGTGACGATCTCGCCGAGCTTGAGCTTGTAGAGGATGGTGGTCTTTCCGGCGGCGTCGAGGCCGACCATGAGGATCCGCATCTCCTTCTTGGCGAAGAGCCGGCTGAAGAGCTTCCCGAACGCCAGCCCCATCTTCGCTCACCTGCAGCACACAACAGTTGGCGCGTCCATCAGATCCAGCTCAAAGATTGGACAACAGGTGATGGATCCAAATCCTAATGGCACAGTTCGAATGCGCGGCGGCCTACGGATCCAAGAAACACGACGGGAAATCCCTTTTATGCCCGACGCAACTATGTGAATGTCACGACCCTTGGCACCGGATCAACCAGCACGTGAGCTATGAGCAACTCAATCGAAGAAGCTTGGTACAGGAGGAAGAACAAGGGAAGCAGACGCTAGGAGAAGACGAAGAACAGAGAGCGTGGAGAGGAAGAAAGAAGCAGACGAAGATTTCATTTTGTCATTTCTTTTCATGTCCCCTTTCCTGAACCCTTGAGACTATTTATACATCTCTCACATCTGCCAGTGGGACCCTTCTGCAGCCCAGATGTTACATTACCGCCCCCACGAGAATTTGCTTGTCCCCAAGCAAAAGCATAGCCTGATATTGAATCCGCATAATTCCGAAGTTCCATTGCACATAAAGTTGAATGTCAATTAGTGTTAACTTGTCATCAGTGTTGGCAACCTCAGATGGTACATCATCAACATTCTGTTCCTTGATAGTAGTAGGATCCACGGTGGTGTAGCCCAAAACATCCGCATACTGTTTTTCTAGAGACTTGATGACTGCCTTCTCAACATCTGCAATAGCATTCTCAAGAACAATTATATATTCGGGCCATCGGGAAATGATAACCTCATACGCTGTCAATGTATTCTTCAGCAAATCATACATCTCGTCCACAGAAGATGTTGTCATATGCTGAGTCCTAACTCCTGACCATTTAACCTTATGCAGCCTGCAATTTTCCAATAATGTCCTCCGTTTGTCTTCAATCCATAATACAATGTACAATTGGAACAACTCCTTTGCATCAACACTAGCTTTAACAGGGCAAATGTTCCAGCTACAAGGATCCTTCTGAAACTCAGCAGTAGCAATCACTAAATCTTCAACAGGAGAAAAACCGGTAGGAGGACATGGAACAAGGAAAGCACACAGTCTATTTGAAAGCCCCACACTATAGATGGAGGCAGCCAAATTAGGGAGGTCGACAAGACTGGGAAGTATGTGCTGATTATGAATTTCAATGTCTGCAAAAATTTCATTACGTATGTTATGGCATAAAGATTCCATCTTCTGATAAGCTGTGGTAAAGGTGACCAAGTCCATTCTAATGCCTTCAGAATTTCCTGCTACCAATTCGTCAATCTCGAGCATGTGCCGCCTCGATCGCTTCCTGGCAGCAGCCTGGAAATAATCGCATAATCTAAATTGAACCTCTGGAGACAGCACATCATTTCTAAATGCTGTACAGTTTTATAGCCGGTTCCAGAGCTGAAGCAACCAATCCAGTTGGCAGAGACTCATCGAGTGACTTGTAATTCTCAAATGCCATCGCTAAAGTTTGCTCAATTTGCTCCTCAACTTTCCCCAGAATGCGATTCTCTTGATGGCTCAATGTAGCAGTGCTATGGCTCTTCATTAGTACTGGCAACAAAAGCTCGTGAACGAGATTCAGCCAATCAGCAGTAGGGGTTGCAATATCCATTATATAAAAGAGATACTTCAGCTTCGTGTAGGCCTCTAAAACCCCATAGTACAATGCAAATTCTGTCCACAACCATTTCCAGGAACCTTGCAAGATGAGATTCCTTTGTTGAATGTGCTGTGCTTTCATTGCAACTTCCAGAACAATATCATATGCCACAGTTTCTGGAACAGAGCCATACTCACTAGCAAACTGTAGTATGATTTGGGTCCTGGTAACCTCATTTCCAGGACTGAATCCACTACACATCCATGGTGGCCTTTCCAAGAGCACCCAAAGAGAACCATCTATTTGAGAATTTCCAGGGCTAAACGCGCTCCGGCTCCATGGCGGCATTTCGCCAATCACCAAACAAATACCCTCCAATATGCGCCTTACTCCATGGAAAACAGATTCCTCACTGCCACCATTCCTCTCATGGCCAGCACTTACTCCATTGAAAAAGGAGTAGAAAACCTCATCCCTTTGTTGAACAGATCTCGGCATTGATGCTTCAAGGTCAACCGCACAAGTACTGTGTTCCTCAGTATTAGGAGTATCATTCTTAGTTACGTTGGGAACACAATAATGGTCTTCAGTTTTGTAGGCATCTACTGATCTTCCACTTAGTGTATCAGTTATATCTTCCAAACCTTTAACCTCTATTGAGCTTTGAATATCACCATCAGCAACCGCAGTTTTAAATTCATAATTTTCAGTTCCCATCCCACCTTCCTTGTTTTCATGACAGTTCAAGTGATTGACTCTGAGATGATGACTTATGGTGCTTGAAGATGGATGCACTCTTGGATCTGGCTCACTAGAGATGTGGAGATCCTTAGCAGCCACAGAAGCCTGAAGATCCAGCCCAGCCACTGCTCGCTCTACCTTGACTTGAACCGGCGGAGTGACCCCGACTGGCTCAACGACGAGTGGGATAGCCAAGGGCGGCGACACCACTGTAGCAGAGGTGGATGCCACTGTTGGCATGCCTGCACTGTGGTTGGGGCATGGTGTCGAACACTTGGCAGGCGTCACCGGAATGATGATGGTGGGGTGCGACATCTCGTATTGGATGTCCAACCAGCAGCAGTTGTCGTAGATGCACCGGTCGTGAAGGGCTTCTTGAGCTCGCACTGCATCACGGCATGACCGGAACAGGATGAGAGCCTCCACGCCAGCAACCCTCCCGTGCACGTACACCTTCTCAGCGCCAAATGCATCAAAGACTTGGTGAAGCACCTCCTCGGGTCACTGGATAGAACACATGGCTCACCGTGACCCGAAGCATGTGGCTGTTGTTGGCCTCCAGGTGGCCCAACCTTTCGTCGAACACCCGGTGGGCATCAACGGTCGGTGTGGCCTCCTTGTTGCCTAGGATGTTGTCCAGCTTCCTCTAGACAGCTTCCATCCTGGCGAGGAGCTGCTGCCGCATCCTCTGCTCCCGCGCATCTTGCACCTCCAAGGTCGCCATGGGAGTGGCTGGAGAGGATGTGTGGGCGGCGCGTTGGTAACTCGAGCGCGTCACCGAACCGAGCAGGTGGCGGAAGACCGGCTCCGAGCGGATGATGGGGAACTCGACGACCGGGTGGACGGGGCGCACGCGGTGGAGCTCGGTGAGGATCCCTGGGCAGAGCGGCGAGGAGAAGCGTACGGCCGTTGCGGATGGTGGCCGGAGACGCGAGAGCCGACGCGGATCCGGTGTGGAAGCGGCGGAACGGAAGGAGGCACGGCGTAGCGTGCCTAGCGGAGGGGCGCAGCGAGGACGGCGCTGCAGGTGAAGACTTCGACGGGTCGCGGAAGTTGGGGAGAGACTCCACGCGAGGCGGTGCTTGCGGGGAGGGAGTTTCCAGCGGATGGTGGCGGCGGTGGCCGTGGATCGCGCCGTGAGGCCGCTACCGGTGGCGGCGCCGACGAAGCCGAACAGATCCCACGGGATTGCAAGCGCTGAAGTCGCCGAACAGCAGTCGCTAGAGCGTGGGATTTTACGGGAACCACTTAGGATCGCGGTAGTGCTCACGATACCAAGTTGTCACGACCCTTTGGCACCGGATCAACCAAAGACGTGAGCTATGAGCAACTCAATCGAAGAAGCTTGGTACAGGAGGAAGAACAAGGGAAGCCAGACGCTAGGAGAAGACGAAGAAACGAGAGGCGTGGAGAGGAAGAAAGAAGCAGACGAAGATTTCATTTTGTCATTTCTTTTCATGTCCCCTTTCCTGAACCCTTGAGACTATTTATACATCTCTCACATCCGCCAGTGGGACCCTTCTGCCAGCCCCATCTTCGCTCACCTGCAGCACACAACAGTTGGCGCGTCCATCAGATCCAGCTCAAAGATTGAACAGGTGATGGATCCAAATCCTAACGGCACAGTTCGAACGTGCGGCGGCCTACGGATCCATGAAACACGACGGGAAATCCCTTTGATGCCCGACGCAACTATGTGAAGTGCGGGAAGAAGATGTTTGTCAAGACCTCCACTCTACGGAACGATCGGAAGTAGCGAACGAGAAATCAAAAGGGGATCGTGTCTAGGGACTAAGACATAAGAACTACTTTACTTGCAACATAAGTTGGTATTCGTTGCTTTCCCCATTCCAGAGTTCGGCTTATATGCCTGAAGTCCAAAATTACAAAGAAGAACGACAACGTAATTACAAGCATAGTAATTCTTGTGTTGTCTTGATGTTGCTAGATGCATTCAAGAAAAACAAAAATGGATCTCGGTAGTTGGCGGCTTTAAGTGAAGTCGTCGAACGTTCCTTCCTCGCCGTCTTCTATTGTCTCCCAAGATGTGCGATTTACGAACAAAACTCGCTATAACCAGCTCCGACAATTCCTCGCTCAAAGACCGACCTTGTCCTCAAGGTCTGAAATCAGGAAAGGTCTTTTGAATGAATGTCGCATCCTCCCACGTGGCATCTTCAGGAGCTAAATTCAGCCATTGAATTAACCATTGAGCCGCCGGTACCCCCTTGCGTGGTACGATTCTCCTACTCAGCACAGCAACAGGTTCAGTTTTTATTTGACCATTTTCAGCTACCAGTGGTAATCCGGGTAAAGGAACCGCGTGAGCTCCCAAATGCTTCTTCAGTTGGCTTACGTGGAATACTGGATGGATTCCCGCATCAACCGGTAGCTGTAAGCGATATGCCATATTTCCAATTTTCTCTCAGAATCTAAAAGGTCCATAAAATTTGGATCTAAGTTTGAGAGACTTCGAGTCCAAACGCATTCTCGACGCTATGGTTGGAGTTTTATATATACCATGTCTCCCATGAGACAAAACTCTCTCGATCTATGTTTGTCAAAGAAAATATTTCATCCTCTCTTGAGCCTTACGTAAACTCGCTTGATTCCTGCGTACTTGCTCTCTCTGCTGCAAGGTAGCTTTGGCCTCATCCGACAAATTGCAAGGGACTGAAAACTCACCAATCTGCGGTGGCGAATACCCATATAGAGCCTTGAATGGTGTGGAATCGAGTGAAGTATGATAAGTGGTATTATACCACCACTCCGCTTGAGTCAGCCATTGGAACCAATCTTTCGGTTTCATAAATGCCATACTCCTAAGATAAGCTTCCAAACATTGATTGACCCTTTCTGTTTGACCATCACTTTGTGGGTGATATGCTGTGCTCATTCTGAGCGAAATGTTCATAGCTTTGAAGATTTCCTGGAAAAGCTTGCTTGTGAAAATACGATCTCTGTCAGTGACAATGGCGATGGGAATCCCATGCAATTTCAGAACATTATCCATGAATACTTGAACGACCTGCTCCACTGTATAAGGGTGTGACATTCCGATAAAATGAGCATACTTAGTAAGCCTGTCTACCACCACCAAGACAACATCTCTTCCGTGCGATTTCGGAAGTCCTTCTACGAAATCCATGGATATGTGTGTCCATGCCATCTCTGGTATCTCCAGTGGGTCTAGCAATCCAGGAATGCGTAGATGCTCGGGTTTAGTGAGCTGACAAACCGGGCATTCAGCAACCAATTTCTCCACATCCTTTTTTAATCCCGGCCAGTAAAATAGTTGCTTCACACGATGATATGTAGCTCGGGTGCCAGAATGTCCACCAAATTTGGATGCATGAAAATTAATTAGAATCTTCTGTCTTATCCCAATATTGTCTCCAACATAGATCCTTCCTTTATACCTCAAAAGTCCTGCTACCAGTGTATAGTTCCCAGTTAAATCAGCTCAAGTTTGTACTTCCATCAGTAGCTTCTTACTATGTTCGTCATCAATATAGCTACCCTTGATATCTAAGACCCACTCAGGTAATACAGTGGTTATAGCAAGGCATGATCCTTCCAATTTCTCTGCATCATGATCTCTTCTGGATAGGGCGTCAGCTGCAATATTCTCCTTTCCTTTTTTGTATTCAACCCTGTAATCGAATTCCATTAACTTAAGTAACAGCTTGTGTTGAATTCCTTCTGTGAGCCGTTGGGAAGTGATATATTGGAGACTCTTTTGGTCAGTTTTAATGATCAGACTCCCTCCCAAAAAATAATGTCTCCAACGTTTTAGTGCTTCCAAAATGGCTAATGCCTCCTTCTCATAAACCGATTGAGCTGCAGCCTTGACTCCCAATGTTCTGCTAAAATAGGCTATGGGTCTGCCACCTTGCATCAATACTCCACCAATTCCCGTACCACAAGCATCAGTTTCCACCACAAAAGGCTCAGAAAAATTTGGAAGAGCTAATACCGGGCAATTAGTCATAACCTCTTTCAATTCCTCAACAGCTTGACTCTGAGCTTCACCCCAACCCCATGAGTCTTTCTTCAACATATCAAAGAGAGGCCTGCAGGTTTGCCCATATCCTTTTATAAATCGCCTGTAGTAACCAGTTAGTCCCAAGAAACCTCGAAGTTGGGTAACATTTTTAGGTGTTGGCCAGTTAAGGATATCTTTGATCTTCTTAGGATCAATAGCCACCCCTTGACCACTGATAATATGTCCCAGATACTCTACTTGATCAGCAGCAAATACGCATTTGTTGAGTTTGAGTTTGAGCTGATTTGTCTGTAGTATCTTCATCACCACTTCAAGCTGCTCTCTGTGCTCAGTTCGGCTTTTGCTGTACACTAGTATATCATCAAAAAAGACAAGTATAAACTTCCTCAAATGCAGAGCAAAAATATTATTCATCAAAGCCTGGAATGTTGCTGGAGCATTGGACAATCCAAAGGGCATAACCAAGTATTCATAATGTCCCACATGTGTTTTAAAAGCTGTCTTGTGTACATCTTCTTCTCTCATTCGGACTTGATGGTACCCAAACCTTAAATCCAACTTAGTGAAAATTGTTGATCCATGAAGCTCATCCAACAAGTCTTCAATAATTGGTATGGGAAATTTATTCTTGATTGTCATTGAGTTCAACTGCCTATAGTCAACACACAACCTCCAGGAGCCATCCTTCTTCCGTACCATTACAGCCGGAGATGCATATGGGCTGATGCTGTTCCTGATCTCTTTGTTTTCCAAGAGTTGCTTAATGATTCCCTCCAGGGCTTCCTTTTGATAATGTGGAATCTTATATGGCCTAAGATTAGGAGGTTCCGCCCCCGGTTTCAGATAAATGCCATGATCACAGTCTCTCTGCGGTGGCAATCCTTTAGGGTCAGACACTACATCTGGGAATTTTTGTATTATCTCTATCATATCAGCTGGGATGACTTCACATTTTTGTATCTCCTTCTCAGCAACATTTTGCAATTGAATTACACATCCTAATCCCCCTTTGCAAATCATCTTCTCAAGCTTAGCAGCCCGAATACTGCAATTACTGGGTGGAACTGTGAAATCATTGAATTCAATCACCCTATTTTCTTTACATATTGATAGGCTCCTTTGCTTCAAGTCAAGCCCAATGGGGCTATGCTCAAAAATCCAATCTGCTCCCAATATTATATCAAATGTTTTCAAGGGTAATAAGTTGAAGGTATTTCTGAACTGTACTCCTTGTATGAAGTATTCCAACTTATCAACTATTGCTTCGGTCTGAAGTTGCCCACCTCCAGCTACGGCCACCTTACGAGCTGTTCCAAATCTCAATGGACAATTTGCCTTGACAGCTAGCTCATAATCAATGAATGAATTCGTACTTCCACTGTCCACTAATGCCACTGCTTTGATACCACCAATAAACGTAAGCAGAGCAAACATGGAGATGCCAGCAGTCCCATTGATAGCTTGTTCTGAAATTTGCATCAACTGCTCCGTATCCTGTTGTGGATATGATTCTTCAGGACTTCCCGGTGCTGTCACAAAGTCACTCTCCCCATTAGGTTCCTTGTCCTCTTCCACATCAATTTTTTCTTCTTCCCCTCTCATAAGCAGAGCATGGAGTGCTTTCTTTACCTGACATTTATGTGAGGGAGTCCACGGCTCCTTGCAATACCAACATGAATTCTGTTTTTTTCCATCTGTTTTCATGGTACTCGAGCTCTCAGTATTCCGCTGTGTAGTCACTTTGTTGTTGGATGGAATAAACTTACCATTGTTACCCACAAATTTAGTCCTGTTATAATTGCTCATCAGTTGGGTTTTTCTAGCTGCTGAAGCCTTCTCATACACTCTCACGTACCAATATCCTTCCATTAGTCCTTGTGGTCTCTGTCCACTAACATCATGTTTAATGTCAGCTCTTAACCCACCAATAAAACAACTGAGCAAGAAATGTTCCTGGAGATCAAGAATGATCTCGCTTAACTGTGGCAACACAGTCTTCAAACCTGTCAATATAGTCGGATACAGTAGTATGTTGCTTGATATTTTGCAATGCTTCTACGGCTTCATGAGCGAGGCGATGTGCAAAATCACATCCGATCATCGCACAGAATTGAGACCAAGTCATAGCAGAGGAAGGAATTCCAATCCCTTTCAACCATGTCGCTGCACGGCCTGTCAAGTGAGCAGAAGATAAATTGATCCACTGATTAATTGGTGTCTCAGAGATATCGAAGAACTTCTCACACTGTTTCAGCCAATTTAACACTCCCTCTCCCTCAAATAAGGGAATCTCTAGCCTTGGTCCTCTAATCACCGCCTCTACATAATGATTTGTGTCATTCACCTCGCCAACAATGTGATTAGTGTTGTAATCAATCCACTGGACCCCTGCATGGTGTGGCCTCACTCCATAATTGTTCCACATACTTGCTGGCTTCTCCCTTGAGCCTTGGATGCCAAAAGTACTCCGATGTTGCGCATTTCCTCCACTCCTCCAATGATACGGACCAGTGTTAGTGTTCGCACAGTGCCTGGTCTCCAGATGAGTACCAATGTTAGAATCTGGAACCCATGTATTGTCATCCAGTCCTAATCGCTCTTCTCTTGCCCCCTTGTCTATCCGGCCTTCATCTGTCACCGGTATAGTATAGCGATTGCCTTGCTGATTGATCTGTGCCCGGTAGATGTTAATCTGTCTCCACGAAAACCAAAGACCTACACCTTCAATTGCTGATGTGCTAGCCTTGTTCAAGACCCCAGCTTCCACAATCTGAGGGCTAGATGATCCTGCAGAACACATATGTTTTAATATCTCCTTCAGTTCCTGGAACTCTATCTTGAGGTTCTTCATTTCTGTCAGATCCTCTTTAATCGCTGCTATTTCAGACCGCATCTCAGCCAACTCTTCGTTTCCCACCATCACGTCTTGTGATCTAGTTGTGACAACCATTGGGATAGAGTTACTCACGGAAAAAAAAGAACTCGGCAGATGTAGAAGGGATTTTACGGCGGCGCCTGGTAGATCGCCACCAACCTCTGTCGCCCTCTATGATTTGACGCGAACGACTCCAGATTAAGTTGATGCAGGGATTTTACGGCGGCGCCTGGAAGATCGCCCCCAACCTCTGTCGCCCTCTCCTCCGAGTATCGACTGTGCTCTGGTACCTTTGCCAAGAGTGAGCGAGTACATCCGGCAGGGCTTTTGCAACCTTTACCCATTCCTCGTGGAGCCTGGCAAGAAGTTACTATGGACTTTATTGAAGGACTGCCCACATCCGATACCTATAATACCATCATGGTGGTGGTGGATCGGTTTTCAAAATATGCGCATTTCATTCCATTGCGCCATCCTTATACAGCACTGCAAGTTGCTCAGTCTTTTCTGGATAATATTGTCAAACTTCATGGGGTGCCAGTCGCTATTATCTCGGATCGAGATAAGATATTCACCAGCCAGCTCTGGAAGGATTTGTTCAAATTACTGGGTACTAAGCTACAATTTAGCACAGCGTATCATCCTCAAACGGATGGCCAAAGTGAGAGGGTTAATCAATGTTTGGAGATGTATCTCCGTTGCTCTGTGCATCAGTCTCCGGCAAAGTGGAAGAAATGGCTATCGGTTGCTGAACTTTGGTATAATACTACCTTTCACTCATCCTTGCGAGAGACACCTTTTAAGGTTTTATATGGACATGACCCCAATTTTGGCATAATGGTCCATTCGGGAGCATCGGCACTTCCAGCTGTGGAAGAGGTGTTGAGAGATCGTCAAATACACTGGAATTTGGTCAGGCAACATTTAACCCTGGCCCAAAACAGAATGAAGATGTATGCAGACAAAAACAGGGTGGAACGGGAATTCCAAATTGGAGAACAAGTTTTGCTTAAATTACAACCGTATGCACAGCACTCTGTTGTCAATCGGCCATACCCGAAGCTGGCATTCAAGTTTTTTGGTCCATACACAATTCTTGAGAAGATTGGTTCGGTGGCGTATAGGTTGGCGCTGCCCCCCGAAGCTCAGATTCATCCCGTCTTTCACGTATCTCAGCTTAAACCGTTCAATTCGGACTATACTCCAGTCTTTCGTGAGCTACCAAAACTTGCTGAGCTTGATGTGGAGGATACTGAACCGGAAGAGGTATTGGAGAGGCGACTGGTAAAAAAGGGTAACGTTGCCGTGCCACAGGGCTTGGTCAAGTGGAGAGGTATTCCGGCGGAGGCAGCCACCTGGGAAGACTTAAACGTGCTGCGGGAAAGGTTTCCTTCCGTCCTTGCTTGCGGTCAAGCAAGCTCTGCTGGGCGGGGTATTGTCAGGCGCGAGAGTCTTCAGGCAGAGCGTTCGGCGACAAGGGATGACGGGAAATAGTGTTGTCATTTCAAAACAAGTGTAATTAGTTACAAGTAAACAATGTTTAGTTACAAAAGGGGATTACAGGTGGGACCTACGCCATAGCTGTCTTGCGGAAGGGTTTACATATACAGACAAACTGTACTTTCGTGGGCATGGATGAAATGAATTCGGTTTTGCCCTCTTCCTCTGCTTCTTCTCTTTTCTGCTATCTGTTCTCCCTTTTCCTCTGAAGTTTTTCTCTTCTGCTCTTGTGATCTGGAGGGTTGGCCGATCTCACGCCGGACATCAGTCCTGGTATAGGGGATCTTACACAGTATTGCGATTTCTGAACAAAACTCGCTATAACCAGCTCCTGACAGTTCCGATCTGCGACGAAGCTGGCAGGGAGATCTACTAACCGGCGAACAGATCAAGCAAAATTAAATCCGCTGAAAAAAAAACTAAGGGATCCACGTCCTAAAATCCGGCAAGATTTGGAAGGGAGACGATTGGTTCGAACAGGGGATCGGATTTGGACAGACGGGATGTGGAGATTGCGCTTACCTGATCAGAAGAACTCGGCGAAGAAACTTCACTTCGCTTGGTGCTTCGATGCGGCACGGTGATGCGAGGAGCGCGAGGGGCGGAGAGGAGGAAGAAGAAGAGGGGAGCGATTCGAGGCGTAGGGAATGCGCGTCGCGGCCAAGGTCGATCAACGGTCAAGACAAAACCGAATGGGGACGGACACGGTCAGCCATCACTAGCAGAGGAGAGGTGCACAAACGGGCGACCCGGCACGGTTCGATCCGTTTACCGTCCTAAGCATAGTTCGGATGGCTTTATCGTGTCGGCACGGGTCTTCTCGGACCGATGGACCGAGCTAGGCCGAGGTTGACCCGTTTAACACCAAAAAAAAATTTAATTTTTTTTTAAAAAAATCTGAAATAATTAGAAATCCTCAAAGAAATATAGAAAAAGAGAAAAACTTTGTAAAAATACATAAATTAGGGGAAAAACTAAAAATATGAAATAGTGTCGACCCGCTATATCGAGATGCCTGCCCAAGCACAACCCAACCGATTGGACCTTGTCGGCATGGCCTGTTTACTATCGGGCCATGCCGTGTGTTGACCATGCCTACAATGATGAACCATGGTCGGTCCATTTGGCATGATCCATTTGGACACCTCTAGCCGTCCGCCAATGACGACCATTCTCAAGTCTTTTTTTATTGTTTTGTCAAAAAAGGGGTAAAATTTCATAGAACTACACACAAAACTATCAAAGAAATGCATTTTTAATGTATTTTTCAATAGAAATGTATAAATTTTGCTCAAAAGTTGTCGACGATCGGAGAACGGGCTCCCGCCGAGCTTACTTGTTGAGTGAGGGATCAACAGGGGGCCCTTCGTGTGATAGGAAGAACGCGTCCGAGCAACGCACAGATGGGGGAGACACACAGTGTTTATCCTGGTTCGGGCCTCCCACTACGGAGATAATAACTCTACTCCAGTGTATGTGATTCAAGGTCTGTAAGCTATGTACCCTTTTTCCGTGGGCAAAATATCCAGTGCAACCACCGTTTTCGTGCAACCATCGTGCACCCTACTAAAAAAAGTTTCAAAAAATTCTGAAAAAAATCATGGATGTACATCTCAACTTACCCCATCTACATATAAAATTTCATAATCAAATACGTCCTATGCTAGAAGTTACAAAAAAGTCAAATTTTCGCTTGGAATCTTGCTACAGTAGACAACACAAAATTTGTTTTTTTTTTTTTGTAACTTCTAGCATAGGACGTATTTGATCATGAAATTTTATATGTAGATGGGGTAAGTTGAGATGTACATCCATGATTTTTTTCAGAATTTTTTGGAACTTTTTTTAGTAGGGTTGTACGGTGGTTGTACGAAAACGGTGGTTGCACCGGATATTTTGCTTTTTCCGTATCCCCTTCCACAGGGGTCAAGAGGGATTAAATACAAGATCTTAAGTCGTATACATGGTAACTACCCCTATAATTATGCCATGCTTCCATATCTTCCGCATCCATGATTCGGAGCCCTTGAATCACGCCTCGTTTCGAATTTTCGGCGCACCCTCCCTGGATCTTCGGCGGATTGGTTGCCACTCTCCTTTCTGGTGGTTTGACCGAGCCCCCCGACCATCCACCCGAGCATTTGCTTAGCCTATTCGAGCATCGTTGCTCATACCTACCCAGCGTGCTCGTAGGCGAGCATTCGGTTTTTAACAGGCGGACGCGTATGCTCGTTGCTCAGTCATCAGAATGCTCGGGCGCTCTCCTCGGGCATTCTCCCGAGGGCGTTGTATGGTCGGTGGCTTTTGGGCCGCTGGGGTAAAATGGTCTTTATGGCGAATAGTTTAACCCCCGACAGCTAGCCCCCGAGGCTCAAGTGGAGGACTACCTGGGCCGGGGCCTCCCCTTGAGCCTAAAAGACTCGAAGGAGGGATTAAATTCTTTCAGCGGAACCTTGTTGTAGTACCCTATCTTTTTGCGATAGTAAACGAGCTCGCCGTTTCAAGAACGAGCGTAGGATTTTGCCCAATGATCAAGCGGCCATGCCTGGGCAACACGACGATTGCTCGCGCCGGTTCCTTCCCCGAGAAGCTTCTTTGTAACGGTCGTACAATTTCTCGGGAAACGTGCATTTACTGGGCAGTTTCACCCGTAACGGACACCCGCCGCTTCGTGAAGGGTCACGGCGGCGATTGATGCGGCTTTTCACGGCCTTTTTAAGCCTGAACAGTGCAAGCGGTAAACCCACTCGCGCTTCTGCTCATTTTTGCTCGGACTCTTTCCAAGATCTCTCGCACTCGCAATCTCCACTTCCTGTTGCAATGGCGCGCTTCGGTGTCAGCCAAATGAGCCGGAGGAGGCTCCAAGCGCTCGTGAATGATGGCTACGTCGACCCGAACACCGCTCGGGTGCCTGGCAGCGACGAAGCACCAGCTCCACGGGAGGGATAGATCGTCTCCTGTGAGCTCTTCACCATCAATGGGCTTCGCCTGCCCGAAAGTGAGTTCCTCGTCTCAGTGCTTGCCTTTTGTGGGTGCGAGATTTCCAACCTCAATCCGAACTCCATTCTTGCTTTGACGATCTTCTCCCATCTCTGTGAGGCGTACGTGGGCGTAATGCCCACAACCAGCCTCTTTTTTCATTTTTACTCTTCCTTCCGCACCGGTGGGAATACCCCTGCCGGCTGCATCTACCTCCGTCTTCGGACCAGCCGACTATACGACTAACCTCTTCTTTCTCTGAAGGATTTGGTGTCGGGTTGGGCCGAACTTTGGTTTTATCAGAAAAAGGGGGAGGTCGCCCCAACCGTCGAGACCCCGCGCCCGCCCGTGCAGCCCGAGGAGGAGCGGGTCCTTAGAACCATCAGTGAGCTCTCCCAGATGGGGTTCACTGGTCGGGACGTTGCCCGGGACTTTATCTTCAACCGGGTATCTCCCCTGCGGAGACGGGAGCATCCCTTCTTCGAGATAACCGCGTGGCAGGACATCACCCGTGAGGCGGATGCAGGTATGCCTCTTGGTCCCCTTTTGGTATCCGCTTTGGGCCGAACAAGGGTCTGGTTCCTCACATCTTGTTTGCCTCGCAGCTCTGGGAATGGACTGGGTCGAGGAGAGGGTCACCGGGATGTTCGGTGTCCCGAAGGAGAAGGAGTTGAAGTCCGATCGTCAGTTCCCCAAGAACATCTTCGATCGCGGCGATGTGGTAAGTCTCTTTGCGTGTTTCCGCCCGGGAAATTTCATCCCAAGCTTACCTTATCTTGTTGTGGTCGTAGGAGAAGGTCGCCCTCGAACTTGCCGTGACGAAGGCGGAGCCAATGCGGCTAGGCGATGCCCCGATCAAGGGCACGCGCAAGAAGACGATGGGCAAACGTCGCCGACCTTCTCCCCCCCCCCCCGCCAGCGCTCCAAGCGCCAAGTCTCGTCCAAGGTCCAAGCCTCCGGTCAAGCACCACTTGGAGTACGCCGAGCGGAAGAAGGTAAGGGAGCTCAAATGGTGGTTTGCCGACTTCAAGAGGAAGAAGCCAGAACTGATGGCTCGCTTGCAACAGCTGGCCGAGGAGGCGGCCAAGTCTCCCGCGAGTAAGGAGCAGCTAGAGGAGCAGATCAAGATCCTCCAGGCTCGGCTTGCGCAAGTGGTCGAAGATCCCGCCGAGGAGGAAGAGGAAGACAACGTTCCCCTTTCTAGGAGGAGCCGAAGGTCGGCGGGCGCCACACCGGTGCGCCCGGCCAAGGAGCGGGCCGAAGCCGTCGCCAAAGCCTATGATGCCGCTGCAGGCAGGGCGCCCGCGGTTCATAGTGAGGAGACCAAAGACGAGGTCGCTCGTCTCAGGGAAGGTAATCCTCGCATGGCCCCTCTGTTTTTTTTGCTCCTTTCGATTTTCCGAGCTAACCCCACTCCATTTGGTGTGGGCGTGATAGCTCGCTTGTCGTTTTTGGACTTGCGCCAAATGGCTAAGAAGATCGCCGACTCTGCAGTTGACGCCGAGCTCGAGCGCATTATCGACTTGGTGATGTCTGAGGACCTGGAGGAGCCGCCTCAAGCAAGTCCCCCGGAGACCACCGGGCACCGACAAGAGGCCGCCGAGCTTCCCCTGGTCGAAGAGGATCAGGGCCCCTAGGGAGTCGAGTGGCCTGAAACTATGGCCCTGGTTCCTTATGTGGAGACGGGCGCGGCACCGAGCATGGAGGCAACCCGGGAGACGAGTCCTGAGGCTCAGGAGATGGTCGCCTCCGACCAACTGCCCTCGACCGGAGTTCCGAGCACGGATCCTAGATCGAAAGGTCTTCGGGGGCAAGTCCTGAGATGGAGGAGCCTATCTCTGATGCCCAGGACCCGGGCGCGGAGATCGAGCCGGGGGAAGAGCTTCCCCGGCCAAGTCCAATCTTAGGGCCCGCCCAAGGGGTGGACCACCAAGAACTGCAAACCTTGAGGGAAGAACATCCTCGAGGCGAGCAAGTTTTGGAGGGAGAACGTCTCCAGGGGACGACGGAGCGAGAGGCCGCTCTCGCCCTTCCGGGCGCATCGGATGCTCGGGAGGAGCACGTCCTCCACCCGAGCGGGGCGCATGCTCGGGGCGAGGATGACTCTGATTGGGTTAACCCATTTTTCCGAGCTGGCGCGATCGACCGCCAACGGCTTCAAGACAAGTTGGTCAGCCGGGCTCTCCTGGTGAGTTTTCTGTCTTTTCACCATATTTCGTCCTTTCTTCTACGACCGAATTTTTAAGACGGTTTAAATCCTCTTATTCGTAGTTCGCTGCCAAGGCCATGGAAGATGTTGATGCCTCTATCGTTGCCGCGGAGGAGTTCTGGAGATACCACAGCGAGCAGGATGCTAAGATCGCCGACCTTGAGCTTTGGATTTCTGAAACGCACACTGCCGACCAAAGGGAGCTGGACCTAGCAAAGAAGTTTGCCGCCGAGCTTCCGGACCGACTCTCCCAGAGCGAAACGGTGAAGGCCGCCTTGGAGCTCAAGTGTGCCGACTTTGAGGAAGAGTTGGGGAAGTTGAAGCAGGAGGTCCCCGACCTGTGCCATGCCGCGCAAGCAGCTCGGGAGCGTGAGGACGCCCAACTCAAGGAGGTGCAGCGCCTCTGAGAGAATGCTGCCGAAGGTCGCGCGGCTCGAAGGAAAGTCTTGGACCTTGAGGCTAGGCTTGATTCCGTCAAGGAAGAACTCGCCGTCCTCCAGGCCGAGCGTCGGGGCAATCCATAAATGTACTTTAGTTGTGAATCCCCTCCCTTTGTGATGTGACGATCAACAATTTTAAATTGAAATCTTGATCTTGTCCTTCTTCCCGTCTTTGTTCTGGATGCTCTTGAAATGGTTGAAGGTCGTCCTGTAAATAAAGGAGCAACAATGGGAGAGAACATACTTCGAGAAGAAGAGGTGAGCATTAAACGACATAGTTTTTTTAAAAAAAGGGCACGATTGTTCATCTCTACTAGCCCCCGCTATGGACAAAGGTCGTGCACCTAAGTTGCGAGCACGGGTTTGCTCATAGGAGAGTTAGAAAAATTTCGCGCGCGCCCTTTTGTACATTGCCGAGCACCCCCTAAGTTGCGAGCACATGTTTTTTTTGTGGCGGGTACGACACTATCTCTCCTCACGCGTGTAAGCCATGCTCCTAGTTTGCGAGCATTGTTGCACACGTGGTTAGAGATAAACGGGCCCTGCGCCGACAATGCATATGTCGGCCCAACGCGCCTAGGTCGGAATCGAGCTTTAGACCCACCCGAGGATGTCTGTGTGCGATCGTGTCATGCAACGAAGAACTACTGCGGATGGTGATCGGCTTATGTAGACAGCCTTCGGACGTTCGAGCTTGGTGGCATAGTGGTTGGCGCACATGCATTGTTGGTTGTGCTAGTTTGCCGGACTTAGAGAATTAGAGTGAAGCGTTTGTTCTAGTCTTTGATCTGCCCATTCAATCTTCGAGAATGTGAGCAGAAGTGTGCTGCTGTGCGAGACTTGGTCGGCTTACCAGTGTGCAGGCACTGTAACTCACACATCTTTTAGAAAGAAATGGGGGGCACCACGACGAAATGACCGGAAAAAACAACGCTAATGGTGCAAAAATAGATGCTTGAATTAGAAATACTTAAACATAGAACTTTCGTAACTGGTCAATGTTCCAGGTGCTGGCGAGCACTCGTCCATCCTCCATCTCTAGGCGAACAGCCCCCGAGCGTGTTGTAGATACAACCGTGTAAGGTTCCTCCCATCTGGGGGTTAGCTTGTTGGCTTTTGACAGGTCCTGAACTCGGCATAAGACCAGGTCGCCAAATTGCAGGGTCCTCGGCCGAACCGATTTGGCCGCGTGCCTACGAAGTGCCTGTAGGTAAATCGTGGATCGGAGTAATGCCCGTTCTCGTATTGCCTCTGTGAGGTCTAGGTCGACGAGCCGCTCGATTCCTTGGTCAATGGAGTCAACCAGTTGCACCCTCGGGGAACCCAGCACAATTTCTGCGGGCAAAATGGCATCTGCACCGTAGATGAGCTGGAATGGGGTTTCACACGTAGCCCGACTTGCCGTGGTGCGAATCGACCAAAGGATAGAGGGCAGCTCGTCCACCCACCCCTGCTTGTGCTGGTTGAGGTTCTTGAAGACCCTCTTTTTTATCCCTTGAATTATTTGCCCATTTGCTCGTTCGGCTGCGCCATTGCTCTGTGGATGTGCCACAGAGGAGAAGCAAACCTTGGTTCCGACTTCCTCGCAGTAAGCTTGGAACAGTTCAGCACAGTGAAGCGAGTTCCGTTAATACGTGATGAGGCGATTGGGTATTCCAAACCGTGTTACCACATTGCTTTGGAAGAACCTCTTGGCCGCTTGGGCCGAGATGGTTGACACGGGCTCGGCCTCTATCCACTTGGTGAAAGTGTCGATGGCCACAAGCAAGTACTTGCAGCCTTTCCGACCTCGGGGAAAAGGTGAGAGGATATCGAGACCCCAAGTCGAAAACGGTCACGAAAGCGGAATGGTTTGGAGTGTATATGTCGGTTGATGGACCTTGCGAGCATGAAACTGGCATGCTCAGCAAGTTGTCACGATCGACCGGGCATTCGCCAAGGCCGTTGGTCAATAGTAACCCAACCGAAAGGCTTTGCTCACGAGAGTTCTAAACGATGAGTGAGCGCCGCACATTCCTTCATGGATGTCCCGAAGAAGGTACTGGCCCTCCTCCTGAGAGATACACTTGGAGAGGACTCCTAATGTACCTTTGCGGTATAGGTCGCGTTCGATCAGTCTGTACTGAGAAGATCGCCTTATAAGCCGAGAACGCTCGGCTTCTTCCTCGGGCAGTGTCCCATGCGCGAGGTACTGGACGAATGGCGTCATCCAATTCGCGCCTTGCTCGAGGAGAGAGAATGTACCGCCGGTCTCTGGTGCCTCCACTACATAGGGAATGGAGGGCTTGTGCAGGTGCTCAACGAGCACCCCCGCCGGAGCGGCAGTTTGGGAGGAACCGACCTTGGATAGTTGGTCGGCCAGGGTATTGTCCTTCCTGAGGATGTAGAGTACCTCAAAATTCTTGAAGTACTTCTCCATCTTCCTTACTTCGACCAGGTAAAGCGCCATTGAGGTATCGGAACACTGATACTCCTTGTTGAGCTGGTTCATGACCAACTGCGAATCGCCCTTCACAGTAAGTCGTTGGACTCCGAGCGATTTACATGCTCGTAGTCCAGCCAAGAGGCCTTCATACTACGCTGCGTTGTTGGTCGCAGCAAAGTGCAACTGGATGACGTACTGGAGTTGTTCTCCTTCCGGGGAGACCAACACTATACCAGTCCCCGAGCGTTCATACGCTCGGGACCCATCGAAATACATGGTCCAGCGATCCTCCTCGGATCTGGCAGGCTTACATGTTGGCGGAGCCGAAGCTGTCCATTCTACCACGAAGTCTGCCAATACCTGGGATTTGATCGCCGTGCGAGCCGAGAATTGTATGTCAAACTCGGCGAGCTCCAGAGCCCACTTTGCTATGCGACCACTAGCGTCTTGGTTTCTCAGGATCTCCCTGAGTGGGAAACGGGTCGGGACCACAATTTTGTGGGCTTGGAAGTAATGGTGTAGCTTTTTGGAAGCTATCAGTAGTGAGTACAAGAGCTTCTAGACCTCAAGGTAACGCTCCTTTGGTCCGTGTAGTACTTCACTAACGTAGTAGATAGGTCGTTGGACCCCATCCCTTTCCACCGCCAGTACCGCACTTACGACTTGAGGGGTTGCTGCTAAGTACAGCAGCAGTGCTTCCCCCGCCTTGGGGGTGACCAGAATGGGTGACTTGGACAGATACTGTTTTAGTTCCTCAAACGAGCGGTTAGCTTCTTCCGTCGAGGTGAAGCTGTCGGGACCCGAATGTGCAAATCCGGATCCTCTGTGTATTTAGCACTAGTCCAGGATCACACTAGTGCACACAGTCTCAACATAGATGAATATCACAATCATACACAGCGGAAAAGAGAAATAACACAAATATAGAATATAAACTATTGAACGACCTTAAGGTCAACCTTACACTTGCGAAGCCTTGACGGCTTCAACTCCAAATAAGCAGCAGCGGAACGAAGAACATCGGTGAATCCCATCATTATGCCACAGGCAACTGACAGGGTTCGACTCCTAGATAATCGCCTTCTCACGGAACTTCTTCTTCTTCGACGATGTAGACTTTTTGCTCACTGGTGATTATTTGTTTGCAAGGGGTGAGTACATAAAGCACTCAGCAAGTCATGCACAGAATGCAAGTCTAATAACTATATGCATGGCTTATTCCAAGTAACAGGCTGAATGGTTATTTTGCAGAAAAGCAACAATCATAAATAAACATAATAGATTGTAAAGCAGTAAAACAAATAATGACAGTAATAGGTTTCACAGTTTTTCCACAAGTAAACCATTCCACATCCTTAAACAATTATCACTTTTCCACAGGCAAACTGCCTCCAAGCCCAAGTTCATTTTCATGAAAAGCTAACCCTTGACTGTAATCCCCGAGCAATGTCCAGTACCGCAGACACGGCTATTCGAATAGATTTTACACTCTGCAGAGGTTATACACTTTACCCACAAGATACAATCCACTCACCACGTCAGCCGTGAATCACCATACAAGAGTATGCGAATGAGTGATCATAACAAAGTCTTTCGGAAGCCTCTAAATACACAAGTGAACCTCTCCGGTTTTTACCATACACCATCCCTTCCCTTAGCAAAGGCGAAGTATGGGACCTGAAGAACCAAATCAACCTTTCCGGTGCCACACCTGGCCCACCTGATCATAATCTTGCCACTTGCCCTGGTCTAAATCATTTTATCACCCCAGTTGATTATTGCGCAACACAATGCCAACAACAACTCAACATCATTGAAGAAGTACGAATACCTCCACATATCAACTTCATCGTGTCGGCAACATGTCACACCGTTCCAAAATACATTGCATATTCCATTAGTCAATATTGAGCTTTTGTATTCCCAAAATGATGTCAAAGGTACGTTGCAAGACTAAGCAGCTACTGACGGTCTAACTAACCCTTGTTGGCAAAGTATTTAGCTACCAACTATTAATCAACAAACCTAGGGTGACAAATGAATCATGGCGTACAACTATTATAGACAAAGGTGGCAATAACAAGTAGGCTAAATATCTAATCCCAAATTAATTGAAATCAGTTTATATCCGACTAGCATGCAATAATTTGAAACAACATAATTTTCAAAAAGGGGATCAACATGGTCAAAGCACAACTTGCCTGTCCCTTGCAATTTTTACTGTCCTTTACTCTTTATCCTTGATCCTTGATCCTCGAGCTTTAACTTACACTTTCTCGATCCTCAGCTCGTTCGAACGACTTCCGGACGACACGTCTAGCGATAAAGAAACACAAATACAACAAAACTCAAAAGACAATTCAAATAAACTCCAAATTAAGAACGAACAGCATTGGGCACAATGGCTGGGATAAAATTAGGAACTTGAAAGGATTGGATCGAAGATTGGACAAGAGAGGACGGGCTTTCGGAAAAACACCGAAAAGGGAAAGATTAATAACTGGGAAAGAAAGAATAATATTCCGAAGAATATTTCTTCCGAAGTTATTATCTTGATTGGACAGATAGCGACATATGGGCTCTCGATCTATAGATCGGGTCCATAAGGATATGTTAGTTCACAGTGAACTAAAATGATTCTCGAAGTTGACTTTTGTTGATCGAACGGACACAGTCAAACAAAAGAGAGACGGATAGATCGGGCACAGGGGTATGACAGATGGCCAATGGTCTATCGACCAAGTCCACGAATGAATTCTCGATTAATGGCAGATTAGGTTTTCAGGGATAAGACAAGACAAGTGTCTTACCACGATTGAAACAACGGAAAAGATTGCAAAAATAACAACGCGGCTCACGATGAACTTAGTCCATCGAACCGGTCTTAGGTTAGGATTTTGATTCGGCTTTGAAGATGACATGACGATGAGACTAGGCTCACGTCATGATGATAGAGAAGATGAGGACATCGCACTAGGGCTCTTGCATGAATGCACGCATGCGATGACAATGAAGCGAAGAGAGCCAAGCGTTAACGATGGAACGTTAACGCCAAACGTTAATCCCATGCAGCGCTAACGCATTTAAATGTTAACGGAGGCGTTAACAGCAGAGCGTTGCGGGAACGTTAACGACGAAACGTTAACGGAGGAACGTTAACGGCGAAGCGTTAACGACAGAGCGTTAATGGTGGGATGTTAACGACGAAACGTTAACGGAGGAACGTTAACGGCGAAGCGTTAACGGCAAAACGTTAACGTTGGATCGTTAACGGCGAACGTTATCGGCAGAGGTTAAACAATGATAGGATACTCATGAAACGAGGTAGCGACCGTCGGTGCAACGACGTGGCCGCGATAGAACGCTACCAAGGACGGTTAACCGGTGCGCGAACCGGTGGCACGGGCTAGGTTGAAAGATAACGATTTAAGGCCGGCACCGGGCTTCTCGGCAAACGGAGACCAAAAGAACCTTAATGATGGACCAAAACAGTACATAATAATCCACCGGATGGGACAACACGGCTGGAGCAAGCTAAAATAGCCGGCGTCAAAAGGCGACGCGCGACGACGGCTAAACGGTGGCCTAAATATATATAAAAAAATTCGGAGGACGGGATGGCAAAGGGGAAATGTCTACCACGTAGAACGCGGCGATACGAACTCAACGGTATAGGCAGATTTTGCGGCGCCCTTCCGGATTACTCACAAACTGCTGTTTAACGGGTTTCGGATCAAAACTTTGGATGGCCATAACTTCTAGAATAATGATCAGAACTTAACGAAATCTGACTGAGAGCTAGATGGGACCAGGAGGCACACCGTGACGCAGGTGGCTCGAAGAAATACCTTCTGGAACAGCGGGGAACGCACGAGGAAGTTTGCCACTGTCTGAAACGCAGTCTGATCGCAGTCCGATCGGAGAAATTATTTTTCTGCGCCAAATCCAGAGGGCAAAACCATGAGGCAAGATGTGTATCACGTAGAGGACATCCCCAGGAGTCTACACCAAAAATTTCACGGTCAAACTCGAAAAATTGAGGGAGTTATGGCCTCGGCAAGATTCGAGATTGAAACGGCCATAACTTTTGATCCCGTGCGCCAAATTGGCTGAATTTTGGACAGAAAGCAGATGGTACCTTGTGGCACACCATGGCGAAGACGGATCTCGAAAATAGTTGACGAGCTGCCCGGGACATGGCTACAAAGTTCGGCCGACGTTGGGCGACATCCGGAGGACATGGGATGGATTTCTCAGGTTTGGGGGAGATCCAAAGGGTGGCACCTGCGTGGGAGAGGCCATGGGAGGTCTACAAAGGTTAGGGGTGGCGGCTAGGTAAAGAAAAATAAAGTTTGAACGCGTTTGGAGAAAAAACGGGCCTTGTAGGCATTAGATCGAGCACTTGGTGGGCGGATCGGACCCGGGGGCGATGTGGCGCTTCGTGGGGGCGACACGTGGCGGCGGCGGGGGCGTGCTGGCTGGCTGGCGTGGGGAGGCTGGCGAGGCGGTGGCGTGATCTGGCCTTGTGGCGAGGCGGGCCGTGAGGTGAGGAGTGGAGCCAAAGGCGGGGCGAGGTGGGGCGCGGGATGGGCTAGCGCGGTGGGCCGCGGGCAAGAGAGAGAAGGGAGGTTTGAGCCCAAGCCAAAAACCAGATTTTCCACAATTTCTGAATTAAAATAAATACAGAAATTCAAATAATTCATTTGAGGCAATAAAAATACCAGAAAAATTCTGGAAAAATTTTAGAATATATTTTGAGATATTTTGAACTCAAATAAAATATTTTCAACAAAACTTTATATAAACTTTTCCAAATAATTAATTAATTTCAATAAAAGGGCTTAATACAAATCGATTCCGAATAAATCCAATAAATAGCAAACGAGCTCCGAAAAATATCAAAAATTATAGAAGAATTTCTTGAAGCACAAGGAATCCAAATAAAATTAAATTTATTTTATTTGAGGTTTATAATAATCAAATTAAATTGTTTTAGCTTTTAGAAAATTCAAATCAAGTTTTATAAACGCGAGAAAATCAACGAAAATTTTTGGGAGCTAAACAAAACCAAAATTTTTTGAAAACCCAAAATTTGGGATGTTACAGAAGCCATCGTGCTTGCGCAGGGCTTTGAAGAAAGGTAACTCTCGCTCGCTTAGTCGGGAAATGAAGCCCATTTAAATTCCTCCCCATCCAGGAAGGCTAGGGTTTCCAACCCTAGCCCCCACAGCCGCCGCCTCCTCATGGCCTCGGCGCCGCCAACCACGGCATACTGCCGTCGCGCGGCACTGCACCGCGCGCCTGCGGCTCGCCGCCATGCCTTCTTGGCGCCGCCACGCCGTCGCCTCGGCGGTAGTCGTGCCTCCGCGTCTTGCGCGGCTCGTGTAATGGCCGTCGGCCGGTAGTCCGGCGACACCACCATGCGCCGCCATTGCGCTAAGCCGCCTTGCTCGGGGTAGCGCCACCACATCGGCGTCGTGAACGTAATACGTCGGCGCACCACGACGAGCAGCGCGCGTGCCTGCTCGACCGAGGGGTTGCGTCTCCACGCCATGCGCCGCCGGACGGAGAGAGGACGCCGCCTCGCCGGGGAGCAGTGCGGCCGAACCAAGCCGCATCGGTCCAGGCTCCTCCGTTGTCGAGCCGAGGGAGCGAGCCAGTTGGAAGCGCCGCGTCGCCTCCTCGCCATGACGCCGGGCCGGCGCCTCGACATGACGCCGTGCCAGCAGTGCGCCGGGGCGTCGCACCATGCGCCCATGTGCCACACACCGCTGCTGCGCCGGTCGGCCAGATCTTGGCGCCTCCCGCCGCCGGGCCTCCATCCGCCGGGACACTGCACGGTGATGTCTCACCCCTGCTCTATGCCCTCTCTGTCTATGATGCCTGTGTGGTGCTCGAGTTGGAACCGTCGAGTAGATCCACCATGATGCAGTACACAGTAGAAAAGGATAGGATCTCTCCCAAGAACAACAAAAACGATTGCCATGTCCGACCATTTAGAGAGTAATCCTTACCCAGATCGTGCTGATAACGTATTAAGCACTATCAGGCTATCAGCCCAGAGATGATTAACACAAGAGAGAGTTTCTATTCACTCAATTGTTTTTCATTACATGGGTATTACCCCTTTATATACACATGAAAAGATGCTATTAAAAGACACTTGTTACAAAAGGGTGCCATCTCATAACTCCCATAATTTGCCTACAATTAGCACATGCTAATATATCTTAACAAAGGAGACCGCGTGTATGAGACCGAAGCGGCGGCGCTCCTTCCTAGGGGTGGCAATGAGGTGCAATAGCACTACAGTAGCGCATATAGGAACACGTATAGTATACTGAAGCGCTAGGGCTTGTTCGAGACGGACGCGATGGCGTTACAGAGGTGCAGCATTGCCAAACCTTAGTATTCCGGTAGGTGGTGAGATAGCGATGGTACTAGCACTACGGCTATGAAAAACAAGTGAAGTAGGGGAATCATAGTGTATGGTAGGAGAGGCAATGAAGCCGACAGGTAAAGTAGCGGTTAGGGTGGGTATTTTTTAAACTGAAACCGAATTATCAAATCGAATCAAATTAACCGATTATTTCAATCTTTTGTTTTATAGTTTTTTGTTCAATTTTTATTTTAGTATAATTCAATTTTCAATATTCAGTTGAATTTTTTATTTCAAAAATCGAAATAACCGAATAACAAAAATAGACCATATCAATACCACTTTTATAATGTTCTTCCTAAAGCTATCTAATATCTTTATACATGTGTGTTGCATGTTTATATGTTCTACTATATTTATACTGTATAAATATTATGTAGATTTATCTCTACTCTGTGTTACAACATGAGAAGAATAAAATCTAATATACATAATATTTATTCATATTTTAGTTAATCAAAAAACGAAATCGACCGAAACAAAAATTTCGGTTAATTCGATTCGATTTTTTATTTTGGCCTAAAAAATTGGTAACTAATTTCTAAAAATCAATTATTTTAAAACCGAAAAGCTGAACACCCATCCCTAATGGCGGCCCGGTGACTATTGGAGGTGTAAGGAGGTGGGGTTGATCCCTCACGGAGAAAATCACAATAAAAAATCTAGAGGGAGACTAGGGAACTGTATACCGTTAATTTGTCAATTTCAATGCTGGTTTCATGAGTTTCAGTGTTTAGTTTCATCGGTTTCATGTTTCATCAGTGCTAAGTTTCATGAGTTTCAGTGTAAAAATTCATAAGTTTCATGAGTTTTAGAGGTATACCGTTCCTACGGTATACCGTTTCTTAGTTTTTCTGAAAATCTATTATGCCCTCAACAATTTAATGATTAAATTTGATTTATACTACCATCCGTAAATTTTCTCAACCTCAGCATGGATTTTATTCATATACGGGTACTACGTACTCTAACCTTGTACCGAGGCTGCCGTCCATACAACAAATTGGATTTCCACCGTATCGACTTCAATATGTTTTGGCTATTTAAGCTAGCAGTACTAAGACAAGTTCATCATAACTTGCCAGATATATGATATCGGAAATCCTCCTGCAAAATGAACAAGTACAAAGAACATTCAAACGTACAGGAAACATTTAACTGAGACATCGTTACAAAAATATTGAGCTCGCCGAAGACACGTAACAGGTTGGAACCGTTGCATCATCCTATGTATCAATGATGATACATTCATAGCTCCTAGCTAGCTCGCAGCCGAAATTCCAAACCTCAAGGCTCAAGCCTACAAGTGCCAAAAATTGATGAAGACAGTCCAAGGGAAAACAAGTGTGCAATAGAAATATTAAACAGACAAGCTTATTGGTAGCATGGAAGCAAATTATTGCCAGAAATACAGAAATGTGGTACAATTATCCTTAGAAATATTACTATAGAAGAATGCTAGTAAACTTCGATTCTGCAGGACATAAAGCTTTCTAAAACTGAACATAGAATAAATTATGCATACCTTGCTAGCAATGTTGCTGGACAGCCAGTCCAGGCCCTCGTACAGACCCTCCCCGGTTGTAGCACAGGTGCTCTGTATGTACCTGTCAGAACGAAGACCAGATTGAGATCTAGGGGTCCAATATAACGCAGGTCTGCAAGTTAGATCATCAATGCTACAGATGATGATCTCTTACTATCAAGTCAAAGGATAGAAGTATCCCTATAGTTCAAAAGGAAAGCTCACGAGTGTCTTATAGGTGGATCTCAAAACAAATATCCACAACAAAAGGAAGCAAAAGCCAACAGGTAGTCCTTATTTACCAGTGTCGCTGGCGAAGGGAATGTAATCCAAGCTTATCAGTAATCTCAGCAGCATTCATAGCATTAGGAAGATCTTGTTTATTGGCGAAGACAAGCAACACAGCTTCACGTAACTCATCCTGTCATCAATATCAAGTGAATTTCATTAAATACAGTTCCACAAAATTATTATCTTTTCAAAGAAAAGGTTTCTATGTTGTTTTTCCAAGAGAACATTCACAGCAAAAATACCACTTTTCCAAGAAAATGAACATATAATAACTACTAGCCAGTAGCCACGGAACAGTATTATCCTGAAACAGTCGTTCTCACACGTATTCTATATAGAAATTTTCTCAAAAAGGAAATAAAAAATAATAATAAAGGAGTTTAAGGTAATGTAAAATAAGTGGTGTCACCGTGTCACATCATATGGATGTCAAAGCAATTGATTCATTTACCAACAATTTGTTTAAGAAAGTAGGGTCCCGTTTGGCAACTTGGAACTGGACCATTTCTACTCGATTCTGAAAGAAACCCAATCAAACGGGCTAAAGCTCAGAACAATTCTTCTCGGATCGTTTCTTCTTTTTCCATTATGTGGCTGAATCGGTCTCAACCCCGTTCCACCCGATTCACATAATCCTACCTGAAACTTTTCTACCAAGAATCTGGAACCGTTTTTCGTTTCTACTAGAATCTGAAACCGTACCAAACAGGGCCTAGATGTCAAGCTAAAGGATGTATGGAATGGTTCATCAATTTCTTGCTATAGCACATGGATGCTTGCTATAGTACATCAATTTCAGCGATGCTATGGCAAGTGATGGTTATGTTAGTCTGGATGGAAAAGCAGTGTCCCGGAAGGAAAATTTTCGATATTTGAGATTGATGCTACAAAGTGAAGGCGATATTGATGAAGATGTGAGCCACAAGATACGAGCAGGGTGGTTGAAATGGCACCAAACATCGGGTGTTCAATGTGATAGAAAAGTCCCTAAAAAGTTAAAGATACAATGCGAGATTGAATCCACAATGATGATATACGTCATAGGGTTGAGGTAGCACCAATTGAAGAAAAGCTTGTCCAAAATCGTCTTAGTTTAGGCATCTCCAACGACGGCCGCCGGAGGCACCGGTGCGTAATGGAATTTTAAGTCGTCTCGAAAACATAAGAGAGAGAGATCGACCGAGACTGACAAGGGAAAAAGCAGTTAAAAGAGACTTGGGGGGATTGGAATGTTTCCAAAGATTTGGCTTTGGATAAGAATGCATTGAAGTTAGCGATCTATGTACGGGAACCATGGCTTAAGATCAAAGGTTTAGGGATTTTATTGACTTTGATTGGGTTTCTTTCCTAGCTTACCCCAACTTGTTTGGAACAACATGCTTGGTTGTTGTTGTAGTGTAGTAGTACATGGATGGCATCATAGAGTAACCCAGGAGAAATTTACCTCATTCAACATCCTGTGGAGCTCATCTCTGGCCTCAACAACACGGTCCCTATCATTGCTGTCCACAACAAAGATAAGACCCTGTGTGTTCTGGAAGTAATGCCTCCAGAGAGGTCTAATCTGTTTTCACAAGCACAAAAATAAAAAAATAAAAAATCAGCCAAAACATAATGGAACAATCTCTAGATAGTTTAGGGGTAAAAAAGATGTTAGGCCATAGGTCAAGCATAAGAAAAATATGGACTACAGCAGTGAATAATATGGAATACCAAACTCATACCTTGTCCTGACCCCCCACATCCCAAACAGTGAAGCTAATGTTCTTGTACTCAACAGTTTCAACATTGAAACCTGTATTTCAAAGGATCTCGGTAAATAGAAATAGAAAACATCATGGTTGTGCCATAAATCCAGCATAAGAAAAATCACAATAGAGGCCCCTTCACTATGCATTTATGTTGAGTTCAACTAAGCCTTTTTATCAAAATTTTGTTGATTTGAACCTATGTAAATATCTAATTGAGCCGCTCTGTCAATTATATAATAGTAGAGGTCAATGCCAACTTGAGGCCCCATTTTATATAAATTATTTTCCATTATATTATTCAACCCATATTTTGTTGATTTGACCTTCTACACCACAAAAATGTCTAAATAAACCTTCCATCAGTCTAACATACCAAAGGTCAGTTTTCAAGTACATACAGAAAATAGCATGCCACTATGTTCATCAACTGCTCTAAGCTTCTAAGAAGAATAGTTTAAGCAGGAACATAGTTACCAAAAATGTGGTTCGTTTGATTCGGGTTCGCGGTTCACCACTTTTTCTTCCAATTTCCATTGCGAACACGAACCCATAACCTAAATCAGTTCAGGTTCAACGAATCCAATTCGCGATTTGTGGGGGGTTTACAGCAAACCCGATGAGTATGAGCAGGAAGATGAACATCCTAATGCTATTCACTACATAGGACTATAGGAGTTCAATAAAGCATTGCCCTACTAAAAAGCTGGCAGCCATTGGTTAGCACCTTTGGTTTTATATTTCCATGCGTTCAACATCATCTAAGAACAAGGGCTCAAAAAGTACTTCTTTGTAGTATGTGTTTTGGCATGTCGTTCAATAATCCTTGGATGGATAAACAAACTACATTCACGAGCAAAAAATTTGAAATCTTTCAGTCGTATCTATGTTCCAAAAATTGGCCAGTTAAAAAAATATCAAAGGTAGGGTGACCGATCGTGTACTGGTACCATTTTTTAGAACAGTGAGTCAAATAGGCTTGTGTACAAATGTGAAGATCAGGTGCAACATGAGACACAGGTATTGTTACATCAGACATGGTGGGAGTTAAACTGTATGAGCCATGTGTTGAAAGTGCCTAGAAAAATAGGGACTTGCAAACCTGTTGGTGGCCATAGGCACTCAATAGATCTTTATTGGGTTATGAAACCATAAGGTTTCCATCAAATTTGGATCCGTCGGATCCTCGTCATTTTAGAAATATCAGTTTCTTTTCCAAATAGAAACTAACGGTGCATAATTTTCCTAGAACGTCATACCAACAACTCCTGCCCAACTGAATTAACGAGCCGAATTTAAACAGCATGCAACCGCCAGAAGAATTATACGATAGGGCATGCAAATGCAACGAGCGGTAGGTATATGTCACCGATGGTTGGGATGGTGGTGACGATCTCGCCGAGCTTGAGCTTGTAGAGGATGGTGGTTTTTCCGGCTGCATCGAGACCGACCATGAGGATCCGCATCTCCTTCTTGGCGAAGAGCCGGCTGAAGAGCTTCCCGAACGCCAGCCCCATCTTCCCTGTATCCTCCCTTCACGCTCACCTGCAATTCGTACACGCCATTCCTTGTTTAGATGTCCGGAAACCAAAAGGCGCACGAACCCTAAGCAATGGCGAATCGCGACGAATCCATGCCCTTACACCGCAAAGTCTAACCTAACCTAATCCAATCGCCGAGCAGACCGCACCGGAACTCGTCGAGATCCACGAATCAGCCCAGAAAAAGCCAAAATTCGCAAGGGGAGAAGACCATCTGAGATCCAAGAGCGGAGGAGCAGATCCGGCGATACCACCGCGAGTAATCGCGGCGCTGAAAGGCGAGATCTGATCCCTAGATCGGGGAAGGGGAAGAGGGCTCACCGGATCTGCTCGAGATGCGACGATTCCGGAGGAAAATTTGGGGATTTGCGTTGCTTCGTCTTCAGAGTTGGGGGAGGCGGAAATGTTAAGGACGCGCTTTGGGTTGGGGAGCTTCCTGGTTACCAGAGTCCAGAGGGGTGCTTAGTAAAAGAATACAGCCTTTTCTTGCCACGTAAGATAGACAGGTGTCGCATAGGGCAAACTATTTGATACCTGTTGTAAAACAAGTCCTTCACCCGGGAATCACCGGCAATCAACAAGAACGCATAAACAAGAACACACAGGATATAGGGTGAAACTCTCTTGTTTTATTCATCATTAATCATTACAATAGAGAGTACCCAATATATATAGAAGAGGAATTCGGGATTCGCCCACATAATAGAAATAAACTCCTAACCGACAATGGCGAAGCCAGGATTAAATTAGAGGGGGGGGGCGAAACTAAACATTTTAACTACTAGTAAAAGCTAAATTCGTACATAAATAACCATTTAACAAGTGAAACAAAGTAGAAGTTTATAAGATACTCACATAAATGAAGTTGCTAGGCACACTAGCCACGAGTTGGATTTGGAGGCAACAGGCAAGCACATTCTACCGGTTTTCATCCTTTGAAAGCAGTCCATAATTGTTTCATCATCAATAGATTTGAATATTGTTTTCTCGGTGTAGCACACCATTAAGTCCTTGAGCCAATCATCGGAGACTTTGTTGCGCAAATCAGTCTTGATAACCTTCATTACCGAAAAAATCATTTCAACAAAAGCAGTTGACACAGGAAGTATCAGTGTTAGTTCAATAAGACGATAGACCAATGGAAATGTTTTATGCTTTCCAAGTTGAACCATCTTTTCTGCTAGCATGGCAACATCATTGCATTCATGAAATTCCACACTTCTCTTGACATTGAGAATATAGATTTGCAATTCGGTTCTCAATAATATGCGATCACCAAAAGAGAAATCATCAGCATAAATCTATGCAAGTCGCATTAGCTTGTCCACATCGAACTTAGAGAATGAGTTTGTTGGATCAAGGGAACACATGCATAGCAATAGCTCAGTAGAAACTTCATTAAAGCGATGATTAAGTTCTAACTTAATGGCATCCATAGCCGCATAAAAGATTAGGGTTGGAGACCGACGCAGGCTGCAGGGGGGTAATGAGCTTCGGGCCGCGTTGGAGCAGGGGCGCACGCCCCAGTGCGCCCCATTGCTAGCTACGTCTCTGCTAACCGAATACGGTTAGAGTCTTTATCTCATAACACTCCCCCTTGGCCGAATACCACGTAATGCATATGTCTCGTTAAAAACTTCACTCAAAAACCCAGTGGGAAAAAAGAGATGGAGAAAAGAGTACATCGCACTCGTTCTTTATGTTGCATTTGTTGCCTCATTAAAAACCTTTATGTGAGAAACATCAGGAAAACTCACAAAGGAGAAAAGAGTACAACTTATGATCTTCAGGATCATGCAAAGGGATTATGGTTAAGGGATTTACTCCCCCTGAACTATGCAAATCTCTAAGTCATCTCATTCCAATGCCATTAACATACTTTTGAAAAGTGAATTTTGGCAAGATTTTTGTGAATAAATCTGCTAGATTTTCACACGACTTAGTTTGCACCCAAATCCTTCATCTCAAACTCTGTCGTGAGGTAAGCACTTGCTTCCTTTATCTCCTCTGTGGTTCCGATGATATTCAGATCATCGACGTATACCGAGATGATACAAAATCCATTATGGGATTTCTTTATGAACACACAGGGGCAATCATCATTATTTGAATATCCTTTCTTCAGGATGAATTCACTAAGTCTGTTGTACCACATCCTTCCCGACTGTTTCAATCCGTATAGCGATCTTTGCAGTTTAACGCTATACATGTTGCGATTATTGGGATCCAGAACTTTAATTCCTTCAGGAACTTTCATATAAATGTCTGTATCCAGTGACCCATATAAATATGCGGTCACCACATCCATCAACTGCATAGTTAAATTTAAGCTAGCTGCCATTGATATTAAATATCGGAACATTATTCCACTCATCACTAGAGAATATGTTTCATTGTAATCGATATCGGGTCTCTCCGTGAACCCTTGTACTACAAGCCTCGCTTTATATCTGACCACCTGGTTATTTTCGTTTCTCTTCCGGACGAAAACCCATTTTGATCCTACAGGGAACACTTTAAGAGGCGTTCAATCAACGGGACCAAAAACTTTCCTTTTATTAAGCGAGCGCAATTCTGCCTCAATTGCTTCTTTCCATTTGACCCAATCTGAGCGCTTCTGGCACTCTGCCGTGGACTTTGGTTCTGGATCCAATTCAAGATTTTTAGCAATTTTAGAGGCAAAATATATGTCGACAATTGTAGTCTTTCTCTTATATAATTCTCCTGAATCCACATAATTGGTGGATATTTCTTCATTTATTTTTTCCAACTCCTCGTGATTTCCCATAACGATGGAGTCTGGGTGTTCCGATCTCCCAGCGTTAGATTGTGCGCGCAAATGTATGCTAGGATTGTCATCTTCAGGATGTGTCACTTCAGGGACATCTTCATCTTCAGGATGGCTCTCTTCAGGGATTTTCTCAACGTCAGGTTGAGCTTCTTCTGTTGTCATAGGTAGTGATCTCATTTGTTCGGTCCTCTGTTTCTGCTGACGTCTCCGCGGAATTGAGTCCCGTGCACTTGGAGGCCTCCCCCTCTTTTTGTCATGAGGGGTAAGAGTGGGTTGAATATCCTTCTAGGGTATTTCCACTCTTTCAGGTGCATTTACTACGGGTATATGAGATTTTATCACTCCCTTATGATCAGTGAAGGCATCTGGCAGATTATTAGCTATTTGTTGCAGATTTATTATCCTCCGAACTTTGAGTTCGGTTTCTTTAGTGCGTGGATCTAAGGACTGAATGCCAGTGACATTCCAATCAATTTCCCAGCATTCTTTTATGTGCCACTTATCTCCCTCTAATGCCGAAAAATTGTCCTCATCAAAAATACAATCAGCGTACCGAGCCATGAACAGATCCCCTGTCTTAGGCTCAAGGTATTTAATTATCGACGGAGATTCATAACCCACATAGATCCCCAACTTCCGGTGAGGGCCCATGGTGGTATGCTGTGGTGGAGAGATTGGCACATTATCTGGCCTGACCAAATTTTCGCAGATGGGAAATAATTGGTTCTTTCCCACGCACTATCTGCAAAGGGGAAATTTCATGATATGCAGTTGGTCTGAGTTGAATTAATGCAGCAGCATGTAAGACTGCATGGCCCCAACAACTGGTAGGTAGCCTACAATTCTGCAATAGTGGCCTAGCAATGAGTTTTATTCTTTTAATTAATGACTCTGCAAGGCCATTCTGGGTGTGGACATGAGGTACAAAGTGCTTTACATTAATGCCCAGAGCCATATAATAATCATTAAATGCTTTTGAGGTAAACTCACCAGCATTATCCAATCAAATAGTCTTGATCCTTTCTTCTGGAAAGGAGGCTCGTAATTTAATAATTTGGGCAATTAACTTTGCAAAAGCATGGTCCCTAGTAGATAAGAGATATATATGGGACCATCTAGTAGAGGCATCTATTAGTACTATAAAATATCTAAAGGGGCCCGATAGGGGCTGAATAGGTCCACAGATATCACCCTAAATTCTCTCTAGGAAATTCAAATGTTCCTCTCTAATCTTCATGTAAGAGGGTCTCACTATAAGTTTTCCCTTGGCACAAGCAGGGCACATAAAAATCTTCAGGTTTAGGGAAGTTTGTAGTTTTTATGCTATGGCCTGCAGAATTATTAATTATTCTTCTCATCATATTCAACCCAGGATGACCCAGTCTATCATGCCAAATCTTAAATATTTCTAGACCTTTAAGGATGGTTTGCATCGCAACATAAATTTCAGGTTTTATATATGTGTAATATAACCCAGAGGAGAAGGAGGGAAGTTTTTCAACCACATGTTTATTGCACCCATTTGACTTAGTCATAAGAAGGTATTCAGTACCATCCTCATTGTCGGTTTCCATGTGAAAACCATTAAGACGAATGTCTTTAGAACTTAACAGAGTGCGACTGGACTCAGGATATAATAGGGCATTCTCAATTACTATACGAGTGCCCATAAGGAGAACTATGATGGCTCTTCCAGTGCCAACAATGAGTGCCTCGCTTCCGGCGATGGTCATAATATTTCCAGTTTTCTTGGTCAAAATATGAAAATAATTAATCTCCCTAAGAATAGTATTCGTGCTGCAACTGTCTACTAGACATATTTCCTCCTCCACCATTAGATTATACGATTGTTCTATATTAAAAGAAATAAATTTTAATTAATAAAATTGTTGCAACAGGAACAAATTAAAAGGTATAGAACAAGCATAGCAAAATTGAGCCAATATTCTGGAAAACACTTTATTTAATTATTACTGATAATTGCTCAACAGGAGCATAGACCAAATGTTCATGCAGGAACATACATATTCAAACTGATAATATGAGGCTCTTAAGGCGACTCAACTAATGGAAATGCGACATAAAGCAAAAAGGGGTACAAGGAAACTATTGCAAGTCTCCATATAAGTCATGTTCTTCCTCCTGGGGAACTTTGGTATTCTTATGGAATTCCAACAATTCAGCAACACGGATCTTTTTTGGTTGTAGCGTTCCTTCAGGGAATTCCATAATACCAACGGGTCCTCCTCCATCAAGTATTCGGACTTCATGTCCAGATGAAGATGGTGCCTCAGGAAATGTAAAGCAGCGCATTTTTATGTGTTCAGGCACAACAGGTGTACCAGCTTCAGGCTGGGCAATAGCAACTCCAAGTGCTCTAGCTGTTAGGTTGACTTTGGCATCCATTGCCAAAGTAAGATATTTGTTGCTATCTAGGGCAAGCACAATAAATTCCCTTTTTGCAATGTTAGACATATCCTGTATGTAAGCAATATGGAATCTTACTACTGGTAAAATATTATATTGCATGCATCTTTATTGAATCAATAAATTTTTGGTCTATATCTATTCAGTAGATAATTATCACAATTTTTCCAGAATTTTCCTAGCATTTAGTAGTTTTCTGTTAATTATGCAGCAATCTTCTAGCATTACTTGATAACAAAAAATAAATTCCAACATGAATTAAGTATAGGATAATGCTAAGAATTAATCCAAAGACATAGATCTCATAAAATGCTACATGAACTATTCTGAAATTTCCTAGCATTTTTCATAATTTATGCTAATTTCCAATCAATTTTCAGAATTACTTTACAACAGGAAAGTTGAATCTCAGCAAATATCGACATGACATAATGCTAAGGAAAATAAACCAGATCCAAGGCAATGACCAAAGCGTCCTCATAATTTTCTAGCAACTTTTGCAATTTTCTGTTAATATATGAGCAATTTTCAGAATTACTTACATAACAGAAAATCAATTTACCACATATTGAACATGACCAAAGGCTAGAAAATAAACACAAGGTATGGAGCTTCCAATATGTCCTAAATAATAATTTTTTCGGAAGTCCACATAACTAGAAAACTTATTTTCTAGTATAACCACTATTTTCTAGAATTTCCTCAATCACAGAAAGGCAAAAACATAAAATCACAGTTCTATTTTTTTTTATTTACAAACGGGCCGGCCCATTTTTGTTGCCCCAGGAGGGCCCAAACATGCTCACCATCTAATCGAGCTAGGGGGCTTTATTCCTGGAGATGGCGTAGAGGCCAGCGGCGGGCTCAGCGCATGGGCACGGGAGCCGGCGGCGGGCATGACGCATGGGCGTGGGATCCGGCGGCCGGCGCCACGCGAGCGGGGCCGGCGGCAGCGGCGGGGCCATGGGTAGCGACTCCTCGGGTGCGGTTTCGGCACGGCTACGGGCCGTGGTGGCGGCGCATCGAGTGTGGCCGGCATGGAGCGGTCGGCGGGACTCGCGGAGTTGTGGTGCGCTGGTCAAGCGGTAGGGAGGCGGCCAAGCGAGGCCGCAGCGTGACGCGGCTGGTAAGCGCCGCGCGTGCGTGGAGGCAACCGGCGGCGGCGAGCGCGAAGGCGGCCGGCGGCGATGAAGTAGAGAACCTTTGTCGATCGAAGCCTTCTGGGCATCACCACCGAAAGGGAATTTTTTTTCATTTTGTGATCATGAACAGTAACGGAGCATTCTTGACACCGGATTAGATCTATGCGTTAGAACAGTAACAATCAATCTAGTTCTCTAACGGCAGATTAGAAAATCAATCTCTATTTTCTAACAGTAGATTAGATCTATGCATCTAGCGAAACAATCTGCAGGATTTTTTGACTTACGTTCTGGATGCCGGAAGCGTTGGCTATCGCGTAGGACTTTTTCGGCTATCCGAGTGGATGCCGGCGTGGTGATGAGTTGATTACAGATTGGTCGGGCGATCAATCGCTGGTAGTAATTGTTCGTTGTCGTCGACAATCCTTCACTTCTTGCGGTAGAGACTCGTGCTGATAACGTGTTGTAAAACAAGTCGTTCACCCGGGAATCACCGGCAATCAACAAGAACGCATAAACAAGAACACACAGGATATAGGGTGAAACTCTCTCTTGCTTTATTCATCATCAATCATTACAATAGGGAGTACCCAATATATATAGAAGAGGAATTCGGGATTCGCCCACATAATAGAAATAGACTCCTAACCGAATACGGTTAGAGTCTTTATCTCATAACACTCCCCCTTGGGCGAATACCGCATAATGCATATGTCTCGTTAAAAACTCCACTCAAAAACCCAGTGGGAAAAAAGAGATGGAGAAAAGAGTACATCGCGCTCGTTGTTTATGTTGCATTTGTTGCCTCATTAAAAACCTTTATGTGAGAAACATCAGGAAAACTCACAAAGAAGAAAAGAGTACAACTTATGATCTTCAGGATCATGCAAAGGGATTATGGTTCAGGTATTTACTCGCCCTGAACTATGCAAATCTCTAAGTCATCTCATTCCAATGCCATTAACATACTCCCCCTGAACTATGCAAATCTCTAAGTTTAATCTGATAGCTTAACTTTTAGAGCTACCTTTTCCCCAGCCTGAGGCTGGTATTCCTGCTCTCCCCGAAGCCGCGAAGTGTACAGCTTTACACTTCCTAAGGCACCATCTTCATATGGACCTAAAGGTCGTATATTTGACGGAAGAGGACCAGCTAGTACCTTTGGATTCCCTGAAGGAAAATATATAACTAGCCAAGTTCCGACCTGTTGCCAGAAGCACAATATAAATGGACCCTCCCACGCTCTCAGGAATTTAAAGGCTATGGCATCATATAACTTTGCTATGCATAAGCTTGTCACTGAACTAACATTGTGTGACCAGAAAGTTGATAATGATAAAATGATTGATAAGACATTATGCCCTTCCACCCTAATATGAGGATATTGCTGTAATAGTACCATGCCAATTACCAGAAGTGCTCCGAGCTTATATACATTTTGCTAGAAGCAGAAAAGCATGATGAACTTCTAATGAAGTATCATCACATACTTCCTAATGGGAGTCATACAATGCCCGAAGTACATGCAAATGCTCATCAGGCTATCAATAGCCATGGCTGCAGAAAGGATCATGTGAATAAAGGGGATAAATAGAAGAATGACAAATCAAGATAGGGGAAGAGGCAATCCATAGTGAAAAAGTAAAGGTAAAGGGTCAGGGGATTTTCAGAAGCAAGATTAAGCTAAATAAGGTTACAAACCTTGAATAACCATGTTTAGGTATGGATGCACTGGCTATTGGTCGTGCAACTACCGCATCCCGAAGCATGTGGTAGACTTTTACACCAAATCCACTGAAAAAGTCAATAAGACCCAGGAAAATAAGGTTGTGTCATACTTCACTGTTCAAGCTATTGTTAACATGGATGCTGAAAGGTATGACGATATGGTTTTTTTAAAATTATCATGTTTGAAGTGTCCCAGGAGGTCGTATACAGCTCATATGGAGACCTGAATTTGTCTACTAAGTATTCCTTCACTTTACTAGTCGATGTCACATATTCCTTATAAGTCTCGTTATCAGTTTTAGCCTTAGTTCCTGAATGAACAGTTGGTCTACGCTCATGTTGAGCGATTATTATTGAATAAATGCCTATTTTCCAGATACTTCATTAATTATGTTATGTTTGTTCTATATTCTACAATTTATTCCTGATGCAACAATTATCTGATTATGAAGTTATACTTTCAATATAGAACAAAGTAAATCCAATGATGGAGGAAGAAATCTGTTTAGAAGATAGTCATACAACACTAAGTGATTTGAAAATATTATGACTATCGCCAAAAGCGATACTCTTATAGTTGGCACTGGAAGAATGCCATATTATACCCTGAGTCTAATCGTACTCACTTAAGTTTTAAAGACATTGGTCTGAATGGTTTTTTATATGTAGACAGAGAAAGAGGATAGTACAGAATACCTACTCATGACTAAGATCAGTGGGTGTAATAAATGTGTGGTTGAAAAACTCCCTTCGAGTTATACTATGCACATATAAGACCTGAAGTTTATGTTGTGATGAAAACTGTCGGGACCCGAATATGCAAATCCGGACCCTCTATGTATTCAGCACTAGTCCAGGATCACGCTAGTACACATAGTCTCAACATTGGTAAATACCACAATCATACTCAACAAAATAGTAAAGTACTTTATTGAAAGGGAAATATAACCGGTTGCTCGACATTATGGTCAAGTTACAAAAGTACGCCTCGCAGGGCTTAAGTCTTACTCAAATAAACTTGCAGTGGAAATTAAAGAAACGCGTGGCGCCAACCAATATGCCACAGGAAACTGACTGGGCTCGCCCCTAGATCGTTGGCTCCTCCTGGAACTCCCACTACTACAGAATGATACATCACTATCGCTTCATTTGTGTCGGTTCCAATCTTTTGACTAAAAAACTGATTGTGATACGTGTATCTCATTTGTAAATTTTAGAAACATGTTATCACAATCGGTTCTTAGAAGTAACCGATTGTGATAAGGTTCCTTATCCCAATCGGTTCTTTAAAAGAACCGATTGTGATAAGGAAATGAGTTATCACAATCGGTTCTTAGAAAGAACCGATTGTGATAAGTGGTAATCATTACAATCGGTTCTTCACAAAAACCGATTGTGATAAGGAAATTGGTCATCACAATCGGTTCTTAGAAAGAACCGATTGTGATTATAACCGCTTATCTGTCGGTTCTTATAAAGAACCGATTGTGATGAGAGACATGACTATCACAATCGGTTCTAGCAAAGCACCGATTGTGATAATCCCCCTCATCACAATCGGTTCTTTGCTAGAACCGATTGTGATGAGCCAATTTCACTATTTTTTGATTGTTTTACGGTATGAATATCGTTTCTAGCTCTATATTTTTTGATGACCCAATTTCGCTATTTTTGATTGTTTTACGGTATGAATACCGTTTCTAGCTCTATATTCCATAAACACGTGCACAATATTTTGTCAAGTGTATCAAAATCTTTTAATTGGATGAGCGGGTAGATGATGCATGCATATTGGTATTAAGTATGTTTATGCTCTATATTCATGTAAGCGAATGTTATATGTGTATTGTAAAATGTTTGTGTTCAATATATATTATAAACGATATTCATACCTTAAAACAATCAAAAATAGTGAAATTGGCTCATCACAATCGGTTCTTTGCTAGAACCGATTGTGATGACCCCCTCATCTGTCGGTTCTAGCAAAGAACCGATTGTGATAATCCCCTCATCACAATCGGTTCTTTGCTAGAACCGATTGTGATGACCTCATCACAATCGGTTCTAGCAAAGAACCGATTGTGATAATCCCTCATCACAATCGGTTCTTTGCTAGAACCGATTGTGATGACAATTTCACTATTTTTGATTGTTTTACGGTATGAATATCGTTTCTAGCTCTATATTTTTGATGACCCAATTTCACTATTTTTGATTGTTTTACGGTATGAATATCGTTTCTAGCTCTATATTCCATAAACACGTGCACAATATTTTGTCAAGTGTATCACCGAATCTTTTAATTGGATGAGCGGGTAGATGATGCATGCATATTATTTATTAAGTATGTTTATGCTCTATATTTATGTAAACGAATGTGATATGTGTATTGTAAAATGTTTGTGTTCAATATATATTATAAGCGATATTCATACCTTAAAACAATCAAAAATAGTGAAATTGGCTCATCTGTCGGTTCTTTGCTAGAACCGATTGTGATGACCCCTCATCTGTCGGTTCTAGCAAAGAACCGATTGTGATAATCCCCTCATCACAATCGGTTCTTTGCTAGAACCGATTGTGATGACCCTCATCTGTCGGTTCTAGCAAAGAACCGATTGTGATAATCCCCTCATCACAATCGGTTCTTTGCTAGAACCGATTGTGATGACCCAATTTCACTATTTTTTGATTGTTTTACGGTATGAATATCGTTTCTAGCTCTATATTTTTTGATGACCCAATTTCACTATTTTTGATTGCTTTACGGTATGAATATCGTTTCTAGCTCTATATTCCATAAACACGTGCACAATATTTTGTCAAGTGTATCACCGTCTTTTAATTGGATGAACGGGTAGATGATGCATGCATATTGGTATTAAGTATGTTTATGCTCTATATTCATGTAAACGAATGTGATATGTGTATTGTAAAATGTTTGTGTTCAATATATATTATAAACGATATTCATACCTTAAAACAATCAAAAATAGTGAAATTGGCTCATCACAATCGGTTCTTTGCTAGAACCGATTGTGATGACCCCCTCATCACAATCGGTTCTTTGCTAGAACCGATTGTGATGACCCAATTTCACTATTTTTTGATTGTTTTATGGTATGAATATCGTTTCTAGCTCTATATTTTTTGATGACCCAATTTCACTATTTTTGATTGTTTTACGGTATGAATATCGTTTCTAGCTCTATATTCCATAAACACGTGCACAATATTTTTTCAAGTGTATCACCGTCTTTTAATTGGATGAACGGGTAGATGATGCATGCATATTGACTGTTAAGTATGTTTATGCTCTATATTTATGTAAACGAATGTGATATGTGTATTGTAAAATGTTTGTGTTCAATATATATTATAAACGATATTCATACCTTAAAACAATCAAAAATAGTGAAATTGGCTCATCACAATCGGTTCTTTGAGAACCGATTGTGATGATCCCCCTCATCACAATCGGTTCTTTGCTAGAACCGATTGTGATAATCCCCCTCATCACAATCGGTTCTTTGCTAGAACCGATTGTGATGACCCAATTTCACTATTTTTTGATTGTTTTACGGTATGAATATCGTTTCTAGCTCTATATTTTTTGATGACCCAATTTTGCTATTTTTGATTGTTTTACGGTATGAATATCGTTTCTAGCTCTATATTCCATAAACACGTGCACAATATTTTGTCAAGTGTATCATCGTCTTTTAATTGGATGAACGGGTAGATGATGCATGCATATTGGTATTAAGTATGTTTATGCTCTATATTCATGTAAACGAATGTGATATGTGTATTGTGAAATGTTTGTGTTCAATATATATTATAAACGATATTCATACCTTAAAACAATCAAAAATAGTGAAATTGGCTCATCACAATCGGTTCTTTGCTAGATGGTAATGGCAAATGGTCATAGCTACAAAGATGAGGAGGTGGTGTAGACTAAGTACAATACGAACATGGAGTATCGCTAGCTCTATAAACTATTGTCATGTATATTCCATAAACACGTGCACAATATTTTTTCAAGTGTATCACCGTCTAGACGCGTTATATTTTGTTAAGGGGAGGGAGACGCGTTATATTTTCAAATGCTATCATACCAACACTACGGTACTAAATTGGACACTTAGTTAAATTTTGTAGCACCCAAGTCAGAGTAAATTCGAAGTATAAGAATACTAACATTAGTGTTTGGGTGCTTTGTGGGGTTAAGGGGAGGGAGACACGTTATATTTTCAAATGCTATCATACCAACACTACGGTACTAAATTGGACACTTGGTTAAATTTTGGAGCACCCAAGTCAGAGTAAATTCGAAGTATAAGAATACTAACATTAGTGTTCGGGTGCTTTGTGGGGTTAAGAGGAGGGAGACGCGTTATATTTTCAAATACTATCATAACAACACTACGGTACTAGATCATATAAGAACTCTGAAGTCAAGCGTGCTTGGGTGAGAGTAGTACTAGGATGGGTGACGTCTCGTGAAGTGCTCGCATTTGCATTAAAATTGGCGGCAAAACTCATTAGTTAAGCGTGCTTAGGCGAGGGTAGTACTAACTAGGATGGGTGAGGGTGACCTCCTGGGGAAATCTCTTCGTTTTGTGTTAAAACCGTCAGAACAATGTTTAATAGTGAAAATGTGTGATGAGGGGGTCTCATCTGTCGGTTCTATGCTAGAACCGATTGTGATGACCCCCTCATCACAATCGGTTCTATGCTAGAACCGATTGTGATGACCCCCTCATCACAATCGGTTCTTGCGAAGAACCGATTGTGATGAGCCCCTCATCACAATCGGTTCTACCAAAGAACCGATTGTGATGAGGGGCTTATTACAATCGGTTCTAGCAAAGAACCGATTGTGATGACCCCCTCATCACAATCGGTTCTAGCGAAGAACCGATTGTGATGACCCCCTCATCACAATCGGTTCTTTGCTAGAACCGATTGTGATGAGGCTCATCTGTCGGTTCTTCGCAAGAACCGATTGTGATGATTGTTTATCACAATCGGGGAGAAAACCGACTGTGATAGCTATTCCTCATTACAATCGTTGGACTTTCTATCGCCACCAAAACCGATTGTGATGACGAAAAAGAACCGATTCTAATGTGTATTCTTGTAGTAGTGTCCTCCTCCAGTGTTGGAGTTGATTCTTCTTCAACTGATGTTTGATGTTGCAAGGGTGAGTACTTAAAGCACTCAGCAAGTCATGCACAGAATGCAATGCTAATAGCTACATGCATGGCTTATTCCAACAACAGGCTAAGAGGTTCTTTTGCAATAAGCAATATTCACAAATAACAGTAATAGATTGGAAAGCGGTAAAACAGTAATAACAATAATAACTTCGTAGACAATTTCTCAAGTAAAGTATTTATCAACCTAAACAAGTTCATCATTTCCATCACCAAGTATCCATAAACCAAGTTCATTTTCATAAAGTCTAACCCTTGACTGTAATCACCGAGCGGTGTCCAATACCGTGGACTCGGCTATTCGAATAGGTTGTACACTCTGCAGAGGTTATACACTTTACCCACAATATACAACCAAACACCACCAAGGCGAGTGATCGTAACAAAGCCTTTCCAAAGCTACTTCTAGACCCGGTACTGCCCGCTAAGGTTTCAACACTGAAGGGACTGGTTACCACACTCAGGGCCCCCCTCTTGCGCCATGTGAGCCTACCCACGAACCCGGGCCTCACACCACCACGACAGTACCAAAGACTAGACATCACATTTTACTCGGCCAGGTTTGTCCCATTCAAGACTTGTGGCTGTATGTTGGACTCAGTTCAAATTCTTCCAAGGTTAAGTCCTTAGGGTGATTGAGGCAAGACTACCCAAGGATTCACAAGTAACCAAAGCAATAAAACCAAATACGACCTCCCAAGTGCCACATCTGGCCCACCAGAACAATCTTGCCACTTGCCTCAGTCTAAATCATTTAATCACCCAGTTGATTACCATGCACTACGTGCCATCAACATCATCAACAACACATGTAGCAATTTCCAAAATCATGTTCCATCTCCCATTAAGTCAAGATTAATTTCTGACATTCAAAATTATATCAATAACACGATTGCATGGCTAAGCTGGCTAATTACGGTCTAATTAAATCATGTTGGCAGAGTATTAGTGTCCAACTATTAATACACATCCAAGGGTGACAAATGATTCATGGCATACAATTATTGTAGACAATGTGGCGTAATCAGATTGGTCACATAACTATTCCCGGAATTATTCGAAAGCATTTTAATTAAACTAGCATGCAATAATTTAAACCAACATAGTTTCAAAAGTGAGATCAACATGGTCAAAGCATAACTTGCCTTCAAAAAGTACTGGTTCCTGGTCTTGAACTTTCTCCTAGGCCAAAACTTCTCCTTCGAAGCTATTTGCACCAAAATTCGGCGTTTTTAGTAAAATCGGTCCAATTCGGATAGAAGGGTTTTTATGGAAAGGATAAACCGGCATCGAACGAATCGGAAAGAGAATCCGTTTCTAACAAGGAAAGGAAATCATATCAGAGGCCGATACAGATATGGCCACCGTATCTATATGTGACTCGGATCGGCCAGAGTATTATAAAAAGGGGCGGGCTCTAGGCGATGAAGGCATGAATCAAAACATAACACACATCTACTTTTTACGGTCCCTTTTTATGTCTGTTTAGATCTACAAACTTCTCTGTAAGTCGACAAAATCAACAGAGTTGCTGTAACATCCCAAAATTTTGCTTTTCTTAAATTCATGTGTGATTTGACACTTTGGTGAATTTTTGGAATTTTCTGGAATTTATTTGGGTTTATTTGGAATTTATTTGAATTTATTCCATTTTGAAATAATTAAAGAATTTAATTTTGCAAATAAAATTTTGTTGGAAATATTTTATTCGAGTCCAAAATGATCCAAAATATTTTCGGAATTTTTCTCGAATTTTTACGAGTCATTTGCTATTTTTAATGAATTAAATGAATTATCGGGAATTATTTTAAATATTAATTCGCTGGAAAAGGACCGACGGGTCGGTTACTATTCCTCGGTCCGAAGTCGGACTCGAGTCCGACCGAACCCGACCGAGCCGATTGACTCGGCCGAACCCACTCTAAACCTAATCAATCCTAACCGTTGGATCAAGATCCAATCGGCCGAGATCCGCCTGCATTCTGCTCGAGCAATCGGGCCGATCCGATCGCGCTTGCGGCGATCGTGGCGCGGATCGCGCCACGTGGGCGGCCACGATTTCGTCGTCTTCGCCGAGTCCGAAGCCGGACTTCGCCGCCGCGCCGCCGTAGCGAACTAGGTTTCCGCTAGGGTACCTGACGCCGAGGCTATTTAAAGCGTGAGACGCCCCCGAGGTTGCCCTCATCCTTGCGCACCGCTTTCCCGAGCCATCTCGGCCGGAGCCGCCACCGTTGAGCCGCAATCGCCACGGAGTTGTCTCATCCCTCCGCCGCGTTTGCGCGGTTTCGCCGTCTGGCCGTCGTCTTCCGCCGAGAAGGAGCCCAGATCCGAGTCCTCGCGACGAGACGCACGGGAGGCTTCATCTCGCCGAGCACGCCCCAAACGCCGTCGGGCTTCGTTGCCGCCTCGTCTCGGTCAAGCCAGCGGCCGCTGGTAAACCATCGCCGTCTGCGAGCTCGGAGGACCGTCGGATCCAGATCGGACGGTTGAGGTGAGCTCACGTGTTCCCAAACCCGATTAGACTGGATCGTTGGATCAAGATCCAGCGGTTCACAATTGCCACGTCTTTGTAGCGGTGCGAATATAGGATTAGATGCGGACCGTCCGATCTAGATCGAGCGCCCACGAGCAACGAGTAGTTTCAACGTGTTAACCCTGGATCTAATCCGCGCCGTTGATTTTCAAACCAGCGGTGAGATTGCGCCACGCGTGTCGGGAAGATGGACCGCCGCGCCAACGCCGCCCACGCTGGCGTGTGCAGACGCCTGACGCGGCCCGCGCGGTCGAGGGGCCGCATGTCGCTGGTCGACCCGCCAGCGCCGACGCCACCCATGACGTCACAATGGGTCCCACCTGCCGCCATCGCGGCCGAGCCTACCGACGCCGGGCCGATGACGCCACCCGAGAGGCCCACATGTCGGGCCGACACGTAGAGTCGTGGACCGAGTCCTGAGACCCAAGCCGAGCGTGGACCAAGCCCATGGACGGCCGACGTCAAGAAGCCAATCAGAGGCTGCCACGTGTCCATCCGACGCAATAATTAATTTCCGAAAAGAAAATGATTTATTAATTCGAAATATTGATTCAAATTTAGATTCAAACTTCAAACGCTTATAACTTTTGGCGTTTCAACTCCGATTTGAGCGATTCAAATTTCTAAATTTGTATAAAATTGAGATCTACCTAAATATGAATTTTATTTAATTTTTGGACTAAAGTTTTTCTCTGTAAAATTATTTAATTGATTATTTAAACTTTAAATAATCATAACTTTTATGTTTTAACTCCAAATTTGTGATTCCAGTTTCTAAAAATCCAGAAAATTATGTTCTCTCTGTTTATGGATTTTATTTGGAGTTTTGGGATCTTTTGCATAGTGTTCATTTGTGTATTTGCTATTTGCACGCTTTACGAGTAGACGTTGAAGTGCCTGAAGGATTCGAGGAAAAGTGTTGACTCAGGATCCAACTCAAGACCAAGAGCAAGTACTTTTTGAAGGCAAGTTGTGCTTTGACCATATTGATCCCATTTCAAATCTATTTTGATTTAAACTATTGCATGCTAGTTCAATTAGAAAGATACTTTGTTTAAACATGGGGTTAGATAAATACCAATTTGCTATATGACACCTTGATTACTTAAGTATGTGCCATGACCTTTGTCACCCTAGTTGTGGTTTACTAGTTGGACATTACTAAATTGCCAACATGGGTTTAGATCGTTGTAGTATGTCGCTTAGACGCTACGTGCTCATGACATGATTTTGGATAAACAAATGCTAATATTGACTTAATGATATATTGAACCTGTTTTGGAAAAGTATCATGTGATGTTGATGGCACGTGGTGCATGGTAATCAAGCGGGTTTGATAAATGTATTTCGATCGGGGCATGTGGCAAGAGTAATCAGTGGGCGATTGTGGCATTGGGAGTGTTGATTTGGTTTTTCGGGTAGTCTTGCCCTGGTCACTCTAAGGACTTAACCTTGCAAGCCTTTGAACTGGGTCATACTTGCAACCACATGGCTGGAATGGGACGGCCCTAGTTGACTAAGTCGCTAAGGACTCACTTGTGGAGCCTCAGGGTGTCGATTACACCGTTTGTGTGATTATGCGGGGAGCGTATCGTGGCTGTGGCCAGTACCCATCTAACGGTGTGTTGGTCCCATACTTCGCCTTGGCTAAGGGAAGGGATGGTGTAGAGCACGTCTGGAGAGGACCACTGTGTTGTTTGAGGCTTAGAAAGGCTTTGTTACTGAACTCGCCTTTGTGGTGTTTGATTGTATCTTGTGGGTAAAGTGCATAACCTCTGCAGAGTGTAGAATCTATTTGAATAGCCGAGTCCACGATCGGACAATGCTCGGAATTACAGTCAAGGGGTAGACTTTACGAAAATAACTTGGTTTTGAAAAGATGGGTTGGTTTAACAAGGAAGATGATGGAATTATGGTTTAGGATGGGAAAAATGTTTGTTAAACTTCTTGAAAAGTTATTTATGCTTTACTCATTTCTCTTTGCTTTCGAATCTACTTATATTACTTTTCAAATGTCATTTCTTTGCAAAAATACCTTGTGCTATTCCTTTGTACCAAGCCATGCATATAGTATATTAGCTTTGCATTCTGTGCATGACTTGTCGAGTACCAAGTACTCACCCTTGCCTCAACACAATATCTGTTGAAGAGGAGATTACGCCACTTTGGAGGAGGAACTCCAAGAAGACCCGTCTACTTAGGGATGCGAGCCCGGTCAGTTGCTGTGGTATACTTTGGATGGCGCTAAGTTTATTTGATTTTCCGCTGCTGCTATTTCCCTTTTAATAAGTTTCGCCTTGCAAGGCATATATTTGTAACTTGGCCATAAGGTCGAGTAACCCTTTGATTATTTAAATAAAGTACTTTGATAGTATCGTATGGTATGATTGTGATATATACCGATGTTAAGACTGTGTGCACTAGCGCGTTCCTGGACTAGTGCTGAATACACAGAGGGTCCGGATTTGCAAATTCGGGGTCCCGACAGAGGTGGTATCGAGCCATACTTGACCGTAGGCTCAACCCTAGCTAGAATGGTCGTAGTGAGGATAAAACCTATTTTCTAAAGCTAAAAAGTTGTCAAGATAAGAAATGACCTCTCGACTTATCCCCTTCTCTCTTTTCTTGTCTCTTGCTGGAATTTTCCCTTACCTTGTCACAATTTAAAAATTCCGAGTTCTTACGTAAAGCACTCTTGTGACAGATGGAGGAAGAGTTCAACTACGTTGATCTAGGAGTTGGTCACGCCATGAACTTTGGCATATGCTCTGAGACTCTCGGAGATTTTGAGAAGCCCCAATACCGAGTGGAAGTGATCGAGACAAGCGAGGATTGATCAAGGCTTGTGACGTGAGGATTGAGGTACTGTCGGGAAGAGGGGCCAGGCAATCGCTCGATACATCTGACCGCTAGAAGATCTACAATGCAGATGGGTATCCAAGAAGTTTCACGACGAGCAATGCGGCACATTACGATATCCACGCCCGGAGAGTTGGAAAGCACGGTGTTCCGTTATCATCCGGCGCAGCGATAACCTTCTTGACCGAAGGCGATTCAGGATGAGAATGCCACGATTACACGCTTGGCACGATTCGTCGCCAGGAAGAAGTACTAGATAATACAAGCAAGGAGCTCTGAAGGCCCGCAAGGAGATCACGACAGAGAAGAACAGATGGCGGGAAGCTCAAGAGTATGTGGCACACCTTCTACGAAGGATTGACGAGTTGGAGATGACTTTGTACGGACCAGACCCAGAGCCAGTACTCGAGCTACACGAGCCAGATCCAGAGGAGTCAGATCTCGATGAGGACACTGCTTCTTCGACTACCACAGATGACATAGTCGCTGGACATGGCGATCGTTTCGCGCCTATGCCGCAGCACCCGTACCCAGGCCGTGGAGGTTTTCTCGATGAGTGAGCTTAGGTTCTATAGTGAGACTCCTTCGCCGAGTCATAGAATAAAGAGTCACCCTTTAGGCGTTAGACTCCAGAGTTAGTTCGATTTGGATTTGCTTTGTTTGCTGAGTGTGCAGTATGTGTTGCAAGGCCCTTAGGCATTGTAAGCAGCCATACCAAGTTATTAATAATAAAGTTGGACCTTAAAGTTACCCCTTTTGCCCCGCATAAGTTCCATATTACTTGTCTATTCTTGTTTCCCTCTCATCTCTAAACCTAGAGCAAATCGACAGATGGTGAACACCCGTGGAAACTTTGGAAGCAATGGGAGTGGATCTCGCTTGGGAAAACCCCAATGATGGAGCACCAGCACCGCCTTTGGATGTGCAGAATTTTGGAGCATTTCTTGCTGCTCGAGACCAGTTGATGCATGCTATGATGCAACAAATGCAGCACGTCCTTTGCTCAGGCCTGCTAATCAAGTTAATCGGGGACCACGCCGAGAATACAAAGTGTCGAGTTCATGAGGACTCACCCACCCACTTTCTCTGGAAATGCCAATCCATTGGAGGCCGATGATTGGTTAAGATCAATCGAGAGGAAGCTACATATAGCTCAATGCATAGGGAATGAGAAGGTACTTTACGCTTCTCATCAGTTGGAAGGAAACATTGCCGAATGGTGGGAGAACTTCGTGCACGAGAGAACCCCAAGATATCACTTGGGAAGAGTTCACATTGCATTCCGACAAGATCACGTGCCTGAAGGAATTATGGACCTTAAGAAGGAGGAGTTCAGAGCCTTTGAAGCAAGGTAATCGGCCGGTGGCCGACTACGAACAAGTTCACACAGCCTAGCACGCCACGCACCGAGGATGTAGCGACGAGATAAATCCAGGCAGTCTCGTTTTATGAAGGGACTTAACCGGGATTGCAAGTTGGGTTGATCACCCACACCTTTCCGGATTTCCAAGAGTTGGTGAATAAGGCACTTATTCTTGAGGACAAGCGCAAGGCCCGGATGAGAACAGGAAGCGCAGGATGCAACAAAGAAGGATCACGTCGAACGCATAGCGGCGCTGAGAGTTGCACCAAATCAATTCTTGATTCCAACCACGAGAATGCAACAAGGACACCATCCCGGCACCAAGACACGCCAATCAAAACTACTGCACCCAGCCCCCGCTTAGAAACGCTACCTGTGCAAAAGAAGGAACAAGTGAGACGCCGTTACAACTGCAACGAGCGGACACTTTGCCAACAGTTGTCAGAAGAAGGCAGAGGCGACCCGGTTCGCTTCAATCTAGGATCCACCCCAGCTAGGACACCAGCACCAGGAGCCACACCCCAGACTGTGGTGAGAGGCTGAGTCAACCATGTCACCGCAGATGCACTGCAGAATGCTACGGACGTCGTACTGGGTAAGTTACTTGTTAACTCGATACACCTGCAATTTTGTTTGACTCTGGAGCTTCGCATTCGTTTGTTTCGCAAGGCTTTGCTGCTAGAAATGACTTGAGAATTGCAAGACTTAAGTGCATGCTTTTAGTTCAAACCCTGGTTCCGAACTCCGAGCGAAGTAGGATGTTCCGGTGAGAATACTAATAGATGGAATAGAGTTCCTAGCAAACCTTATAATTTTGGAGACCGGACCTTAGATGTTATATTGGGAATGGATTGGTTATCCAAGCACAAGGCCGTATTGGATTGTGGACGAAGGACTATCTCGATTGAGAGCAGTGTGGGAAGAAAGTGGAATTTCAAGCCACTGCGATTAGAGATGGACGATTGATGGTTACTTGAGTACCAAGGCAATCGGCATAGAGGATGTCCCGGTAGTGAATGAGTACCCGATGTTTTTCCCGAGGATCTACGGTATGCCGCGAGACAGGACATAGAGTTTGTGATAGAGCTTGTACACAGTAAGACCGATAGCAAAGAGACCCTATCGGATGTCTACCGAGAGTTGGTAGAAATGAAGAAACAGCTAGAGGAGTTAATGGAGAAAGGATTTATCGAGACCAAGTTCGTCGCCGTGGGGAGCACCAGTTTTGTTTGTCAAGAAGAAGGACGGGAGTTTCAGGATGTGCATCGACTCAGTGCACTCAATGAAGTCACCGTGAAGAATAAGTATCCGCTACCCAGGATTGATGATTTGTTTGATCAGTTAAGAGGAGCCGGAGTTTTCTCCAAGATTGATCTCGAGATCGGGATACCATCGATTGAAGATCCGATCGGAAGATATTCAAGATCGCATTCTCGTCAAGATATTGACATTACGAGTTCTGATTATGTCATTTGGGCTGACGAATCGCGGCTTATTTCATGAATATGATGAATAAGGTGTTCATGGAATATTTGGACAAGTTTGTCGTCGTGTTCATAGACGATATCCTAATCTACTCCAAGACAGAGGATGAACATGCCGAACACTTAAGGCGAGTTTTGGAAAAGGCGAGAGCAGCAACTTTTCGCCAAGTTCAGCAAGTGTGACTTTTGGAGGGACAAAGTGGAGTTCCTTGGACATGTGATGACCGCATGAAGAGTCGCCAGTAGATCCAAGCAAAGTAGAAGGCGTGTTACATTGGGAGTGTAGAAGGCGTGACCAGTTCTGAGTTTCCTTGGAATGGCAGGATACTACCGCCGTTTCATCGAAGGCTTTTCGACAATTGCAAAACCTCTTACGCAATTCTTTGAAGAAGGAAAAGAAGTTTGCATGGGCGCTTGAGAATGTGAGAAAGGATTTCAGAGTGAAGAAGCGATTGACATCAAGACCGGTGTTAGTTCTACCGGATGTTGCTCAAAGCTTCGATATTTATTGTGACGCATCGCGCCAAGGACTTGGATGTGTGTCCGATGCGAGAATGGAAAGGTCGTCGCTTATGCATCAAAGCGATTGAGGCCGCATGAGGAAAATTATCCGACACATGACTTGGAGTTAGCTGCTGTAGTGCATGCCTTGAAGATATGGCGTCACTATCTGATTGGAAACAGATGTGAAGTATATACGGATCATAAGAGCCTTAAGTACATATTCACCCAATCGGATCTGAATATGAGGCAAAGGAGGTGGCTAGAGTTAATCAAGGACTACAATGTTGGAATCCATTACCATCCCGGGAAGGCCAACGTAGTTGCCGATGCTCTGAGTCGGAAGAGCCATACCGCGAGTATGTTGCTAGCCATAAGTCAGGATGAGTTATGTGAGGAGTTTCAGAAAATGAAGATTGAGGTTGTACCTCGCGGCTTCTTGGCCGCATTAGAAGTAAAACCGACCCTGGAGGATCGATTCGAGAAGGGCGAAGGATGATGACAAGATCCGCAGGATTAAGTCCATCAAGGAGGAAGGCAAGGCAGAGGACTTCAAGATGGATGAGCAAGGCACGTTGTGGATGAAGGATCGCATTTGTGTGCCTAACAAAAAGGAGTTAAAGCAACTGATTCTGGAAGAAGCCCATGACTCCAAGTACTCGATTCATCCTGGAAGCGCCAAGATGTATCGGAGATCTCAAGGAGAGATTCGGTGGCCGAGTATGAAGCGTGAAGTTGCCGAGCATGTTGCATTGTGCGACGTATGCCGAGAGAGTCAAGGCAATGCATCGAGACCACAGGATTGCCGCAACCGCTGAAAATACCGAGTGGAAGTGGGAGGAAATCGGAATGGATTTCATTACCGGCTTGTCGAAGACTCAAGGAGGTTATGACTCCATATGGGTTATAGTGGATCGCTTGACTAAGGTAGCCCATTTTATCCCGTGAAGACCACTTACTGGAGATAAATTAGCGAATTATACATGATCGAGATTGTCTGTTTGCACGGAGTGCCAAAGAGGATTGTATCGGACAGAGGTACCCAATTTACCTCAAGGTTACGGAATAAGTTGCATGAAGCCATGGGAACCCGTTTGAACTTGATACCTTATCATCCACAGACGGATGGACAGACCAGAAAGAGTCAACCAGATTCCGGAAGATATGCTAATAGCTTGTGCATTGGCTTATGCTACCTCTTGGGATAAGAGTTTGCCGTATGCTGAGTTCAGTTACAACAATAGTTATCAGGCTAGTTTAAAGATGTCACCTTTTGAGGCATCAGATGGTCGACCTGTCGGACGCCATTGAATTGGAATGAGACCGCGAGCGCCGTGTCTTTGGGCCTGATATTCTTCAAGAGGTGAAGAGCGGTCGCTATGATTAGGGAAAGGTTGAAGATAGCCCAATCTCGACAAAAGAGTTATGCTGACAATCGTCGCCGAGACTTGAGTTTTGAACCAGAAGATTTTGTTTACCTCAGAGTTACGCCTCTCAGGGGAGTTAAGAGGTTCCATGCCAAAGGGAAACTCGCACCCCGTTATGTTGGACCATTTAAGATTTTGAGCCGCAGAGGCGAAGTTGCTTATCAGCTGGAGTTGCCACAGTCGTTGGCAGGAGTACATGATGTATTCCATGTGTCCCAGTTAAAGAAGTGTCTTGAGTTCCTGAGGAACAGACACCGCTAGAGTCAATTGAGTTGCAAGAGGATTTGACCTATAAGGAGCATCCCGTGAGGATTCTAGACACAATGGATCGAGAAACTAGAAACAAGTCAACCCGTTTTTGTAGAGTTCAGTGGAGCAACCATGAAGAAAGCGAAGCGACTTGGGAGTTTGAAGAGGATTTGAAGAAAGAGTTTCCAAACCTATTCCTTTAGTGAGCCCTGAATCTCGGGGGACGAGATTCTATTAAGGGGGGGAGGTTTGTAACATCCCAAAATTTTGCTTTTCTTAAATTCATGTGTGATTTGACACTTTGGTGAATTTTTGGAATTTTCTGGAATTTATTTGGGTTTATTTGGAATTTATTTGAATTTATTCCATTTTGAAATAATTAAAGAATTTAATTTTGCAAATAAAATTTTGTTGGAAATATTTTATTCGAGTCCAAAATGATCCAAAATATTTTCCAGAATTTTTCTGGAATTTTACCGAGTCATTTGCTATTTTTAATGAATTAAATGAATTATCGGGAATTATTTTAAATATTAATTATTTGGAAAAGGACCGATCGGTTACATTATTCCTCGGGTCCGAGTCGGACTCGAGTCCGACCGAACCCGACCGAGGCAGTTGACTCGGCCGAACCCACTCCTAAACCTAATCAATCCCAACCGTTGGATCAAGATCCAACGGCCGAGATCCGCCTGCACGGTTCGAGCCGTAATCGGGCGGATCCGATCGCGCCGCGTCGCGATCGTGGCGTTGATCGCGCCACGTGGACGGCCACGATTTCGTCGTCTTCGCCGAGTCCGAGCCGGACTTCGCCGCCGCGCCGCCGTAGCGAACTAGGTTTCCGCTAGGCACGGACGCCGAGGCTATTTAAAGCGTGAGACGCCCCCGAGGTTGCCCTCATCCTTGCGCACCCGTTTCCCGAGCCATCTCGCCGGAGCGCCACCGTTGAGCCGCAATCGCCACCGGAGTTGTCTCATCCCTCCGCTGCGGTTTTGCGCCGGTTTTCGCCGTCGTCCGTCGTCTTCCGCCGAAGGAGCTCAGATCCGAGTCCCCGCGACGACGCACCGGCGAAGGAGGCTTCATCTCGCCGGAGCACGCCCCAAACGCCCGTCGGGCTCGTCGTCCCGTCTCGGTCAAGCCAGCGGCGGAAGCCATCGCCGTCTGCGAGCTCGGAGGACCGTCGGATCCAGATCGGACGGTTGAGGTGAGCTCACGTGTTCCCAAACCCGATTAGATTCGGATCGTTGGATCAAGATCCAACGGTTCACAATTGCCACGTCTTTGTAGCGGTGCGAATATAGGATTAGATCTCGACCGTCCGATCTAGATCGAACGCCCACGAGCAACGAGTAGTTTCAACGTGTTAACCTCGGATCTAATCCGCCGTTGATTTTCAAACCAACGGTGAGATTGCGCCACGTGTCGGGAAGATGGACCGCCGCCAACGCTGGCCCACGCTGGGCAGCGCAGGATTACCGACGCCGCGGCCTGCGTGTCGAGGGGCCGCATGTCGCTGGTCGACCCGCCAGCGCCGACGCCACCCATGACGTCACAATGGGTCCCACTCACAAGACTGCGGTCGAGCCCCGACGCCGGCGATGACGTCACCCGAGAGGCCCACATGTCGACACGTGAGTCGTGGACCGAGTCCACTGAGACCCAAGCCGAGCGTGGACCAAGCCCATGGACCGGTGGCGTCGCAAGCCAATCGGAGGCTGCCACGTGTCCATGCCGACGCAATAATTAATTTCCGAAAAGAAAATGATTTATTAATTCGAAATATTGATTCAAATTTAGATTCAAACTTCAAACGCTTATAACTTTTGCGTTTCAACTCCGATTTGAGCGATTCAAATTTCTAAATTTGTATAAAATTGAGATCTACCTAAATATGAATTTTATTTAATTTTTGGACTAAAGTTTTTCTCTGTAAAATTATTTAATTGATTATTTAAACTTTAAATAATCATAACTTTTGCGTTTAACTCCAAATTTGATTTATTCCAGTTTCTAAAAATCCAGAAAATTATGTTCTCTCTGTTTATGGATTTTATTTGGAGTTTTGGGATCTTTTGCATAGTGTTCATTTGTGTATTTGCTATTTGCACGCTTTACGAGTAGGCGTTGAAGTCTTAGGAAGGATTCGAGGAAAAGTGTTGACTCGAGGATCCAACTCAAGACCAAGAGCAAGTACTTTTGAAGGCAAGTTGTGCTTTGACCATATTGATCCCATTTGAAATCTATTTTGATTTAAACTATTGCATGCTAGTTCAATTAGAAAGATACTTTGTTTAAACATGGGGTTAGATAAATACCAATTTGCTATATGACACCTTGATTACTTAAGTATGTGCCATGACCTTTTGTCACCCTAGTTGTGGTTTACTAGTTGGACATTACTAAATTGCCAACATGGGTTTAGATCGTTGTAGTATGTCGCTTAGAGCACGCGTGCTCATGACATGATTTTGGATAAACAAATGCTAATATTGACTTAATGATATATTGAACCTGTTTTGGAAAAGTATCATGTGATGTTGATGGCACGTGGTGCATGGTAATCAAGCGGGGTTTGATAAATGATTTCGGCCGGGCATGTGGCAAGAGTAATGTCAGGTGGGCAGTTGTGGCATTGGGAGTGTTGATTTGGTTTTTCGGGTAGTCTTGCCCTGGTCACTCTAAGGACTTAACCTTGCAAGCCTTTGAACTGGTCATACTTGCAACCACATGGGTGGAATGGGGCGGCCCTAGTTGACTAAGTCGCTAAGGACTCACTTGTGGAGCCTCAGGGTGTCGATTACACCGTTTGTGTGATTGTGCGGGGAGCGTATCGTGGGTGTGGCAGGTACCCATCTAACGGTGTGTTGGTCCCATACTTCGCCTTGGCTAAGGGAAGGGATGGTGTAGAGCACGTCTGGAGAGGACCACCTGTGTTGTTTGAGGCTTAGAAAGGCTTTGTTACTGAGGAACTCGCCTTTGTGGTGTTTGATTGTATCTTGTGGGTAAAGTGCATAACCTCTGCAGAGTGTAGAATCTATTTGAATAAGCCGAGTCCACTAGATCGACAATGCTCGGAATTACAGTCAAGGGGTAGACTTTACGAAAATAACTTGGTTTTGAAAAGATGGGTTGGTTTAACAAGGAAGATGATGGAATTATGGTTTAGGATGGGAAAAATGTTTGTTAAACTTCTTGAAAAGTTATTTATGATTTACTCATTTCTACTGCTTTCGAATCTACTTATATTAATTTTAAAATGCTGTTTAATGCAAAAATACATTGTGCTATTCCTTTGTACCAAGCCATGCATATAGTATATTAGCTTTGCATTACATGCATGACTTGCGAGTACCAAGTACTCACCCTTGCCTCAACACAATATCAGTTGAAGAGGAGATTACGCCACTTTGGAGGAGGAACTCCAAGAAGACCCGTCTACCTAGGGATGCGAGCCCGATCGATTTACTGTGGTATCTTGGATGGCGCCACGAAGTTTATTTGATTTTCATTCTTGCTATTTCCCTTTTAATAAGTTTCGCCTTGCAAGGCATATATTTGTAACTTGGCCATAAGGTCGAGTAACCCTTTGATTATTTAAATAAAGTACTTTGATAGTATCGTATGGTATGATTGTGATATATACCGATGTTAAGACTGTGTGCACTAGCGCGTTCCTGGACTAGTGCTGAATACACAGAGGGTCCGGATTTGCAAATTCGGGGTCCCGACAGTTGCGCATCGCCGATTGTTGGTTTTGGCCGATTTCGTCCCAGGTTCGATCTGCTTTGTTTTGTTGCGCATCGCCTTCTCAAAGTCGATTTTGCCTTGTACCCGGATTAACCGCCAGGTTGATCTAGTCATCTCCTGATCGGCTTTTAGCCGACTAGCGTTAAGCCGATAACCCTAGTTTTATCGGCTTTGATTGCTTATAATTTCTATCTTGTCAATTATAGGTCAAATTGACTGGCACACCTTGCAAACTCGGTGTTTGTCTTGTATGTTCGAGGCTAGAAACCCTGCTTCACGTTTTTAGCGTGACCATATTTTGGCACGCCCGGTGGGACAAAGAAAAAATCAAAAAATGTCATCTACTGATAAGCCCGTAGTCGCCGCCGATATCAACACAGATGCTATAATCACGCCCAAGATGGTCGATTTAACCCCCGAACAGCGGAAAGAAATCGAAGACCGGAAGGTAGCTTTGGAGGAAGTGATGTTGCAATGTTTCCAGAAAACACGCCGAGGTGTTACTCAAAAGGCTGCGCTTCCAACAATCAACCCTATCGGCGATTCGCCATCTGACCCGGTAAGCCGATATGCACCTGCTCAAGTTGATCTGTCAAATATGATTGAGCAATCTGTGCATCATGCACTAATTAATCAGTCATCGGCTCTAGTGTCTATGTTGAAGCCGATGATAGAAAATAGTGTCAAAACAATTGCTCAGGAATTGGCTGTATCTGGGAGCCTGCTAGGTCCGTTACAAACCCTCCCTACATACCCAGTATACTCCATAACGCCCAATACCAACACAGTAAACGTATCGACCCCAACACCTATCATGATGCCGATTCAGCCTACTGTATTAAAACCTAGTTCGCACAAAGGTGGGGTAGCGCACTACCATGGGCGTACAGAAGGAGCAAAAACGAATATACCAACCCATCAAATGGGCCCTCTGCTAGTGGGATTAGTCTATCGGCTTCACGGCCGATTGAAACTGATCAGATTCCGCAATTCCAAGGGAGTGCGGCCAGAAACCAAACGCTACACAGGGTAATGCCACACGTCGAACCTTTTGCACCCATGCCCGACACGTTGGTTGTTAGGGATCACAATTATGATCAAGTACAAAGGCCCCCTACAACGCGGTTAGGACAACGACCCAAGTTTGCACTCGGGGGGCAGGATATAAACAATGAAAATTGGCGATGTCAGGCTGTGCCACAAGCCGACAATTGGGCGGAACAAATCGCTAATGTATTAAGAGAACAGTTTGGCTTGCAACCTAATGGGAGAGCAATCGGCTATAGAAAGCCATATCCCGATTACATAGATCGCATGCCTTACCCTCATAACTATAGGATACCAGACTTCGCCAAGTTTTCAGGTGACGATTCTGTTACCACTATTGAACACATCGGACGATTCATGGCTCAATGTGGAGAGGCCGCGCAGTCCGATGGATTAAAAATTAGACTATTTCCCTTATCACTGTCTGGGGCAGCGTTCACTTGGTTTACTAATTTACCTCCAAACTCGGTTCACATCTAGAACGATTTGGAAAGCCGATTTCATGAATACTTCTTTTCGGGAACGATGGAGCTTAGAATCTCTGATCTTAGCTTAGTCCGACAGAAGTACGGCGAATCGGTCTCCGACTACATCAGGAGGTTCAGAGGCGTTCGGAATAGATGCTTCAGCGTAACGCTTCTCGATGATTAATTAGCCGATCTAGCATTTCAAGGATTAATTCCACCACTAAAGGAGAAGTTAGCAGGGCAAGATTTCCCTGACCTAGGCCACCTACTCCATCGTGTATCGGCACACGAAAGCCGATATGCAGAAAACAAGGGATTCAAGGATAGATTTAGATCGAACGATAATGAAAAGGCCAAGGTTAACATGGTAGAATATAATTCAAGCGACACTTCTGAAGACGAAGAGGCCGGAATAAACATAGCCGAGTGGACTAAGGGTTCCAAAAGGTCGCTCGTGTGCTCGTTACTCAAGCCGATGAAAAATAAGGCGGAAGTTAAGTATTCATACGACGTGTCGAAGTGTGACAAGATATTTGATTTATTACTACAAGAAAAACTTATAAGACTACCAGACGGACACGTCATCCCATCGGCCGAGGAGATTAAAAAGCGAAGGTATTGTAAATGGCATCATTCATTTTCACATAACACTAACGATTGTAATATTTTCCGACAACAGATTCAATCGGCTATCGCCGATGGAAGATTGAAATTTGCAGAAGAATCGGCTATGCAGATAGATGTGAGCCCCTTCCAGATCAACATGGTCCAGTGTTCGCGGAAAGGAAAGGAACCTATGGAAGAGGATATCAAGCCGATTAAAAAGGTTGAGATACGGTCAAAAGGGGATGAAACAGTTCAGATCACTATCGGCTCAATACAGATTGAGGCCGATAAAAATGGGCAAAACTCAAGGAAAGTAAGGCCAAAAGGAGACTTGGAAGTCGGTAAGTGGTACAAGGAGCTCCAAGGAAAGCCAGCTTCAAGCCAAGGCCAACTTTTTCGCAACTTCTGGGGAAATATGAAGGGATAAGCCACAGACAAAATACCCGACAGTTCGATTACTTTCATCGGCCAAATCAAATGCCAGACAAACATTGGCGGCTAGATGTGCCACATCGGCCAACTACCGACGAAGAAGAACACCGGCAGTGCCCTTTTTGGCAATTTTGCTGGGAGAAGGGGATGATCTTACCTACGGTACTGTCATGCCCCATGCAACACCCCCCGTACATCGGCCAAATCGATCGGCTAAAGACAGGCTGTCCAGACCAGTACATGATCGGCTAGAGATGAGAAGTAGGAAGTCGATTCATGAAAGGTTGTCGACATCAGAAAAAGGCGAGTCCCCACGAACTCAAGAAACGTTGGCCTATCACGACACAATCAGGACGGAACCCGACAGTGAAATGAGCAATCTGGCTGGAAAAATCAGAAAGCCGATAGAACCTAAACCCAGGTGGTGCCCTTTAGGCCTCAGCAAATCACAACGCAGAAGGCTTCAGCGACTAAAAACACAAGAGGAAAGAGAAGCTGAAAAGGAGAGAGAAAGAGATCGGGTATTCAATAAACTAAGGCCTTACCAGTTGTAAAACAAGAGTGGAGGAAAAAGGAACAAACCGATAGTATTCAGATCAGTCGGTCGAATCCGGATCTCCAATGATCCGAGATGATACACCGCCGATGGATATAAACATGGTGTTTACTCTACCCGCCGAATTCAAAACCGAGGAATCGGCTGAAGAAGTATTCGCCCAGCTGTGCCTTGGCGCACCAGATGCTGTGTTTGAGAAACCACAAGATATGCATCGGCATCTAAAACCACTATACCTCAAAGGGTATATCAATGGCCGGCCGATATCGCGAATGTTGGTCGATGGTGGTGCGACAGTTAATCTAATGCCTTTAAGCACTTTTAAGAAATTGGGAAAAGCCGACGAGGACTTGATTAAAACAAACATGGTACTAAATGATTTCACGGGGGATCCCACCGAAGCTAAAGGCGTGATGATGTCGGAATTAATAGTCGGCAGTAAGACTTTGCCGACTGCATTCTTTGTGATAGAGGCCAAGGGCAATTATAGTGTGCTCCTTGGGCTGGACTGGATCCACGCTAATTGCTGCATACCATCAACCATGCATCAGAAATTGGTGCAATGGAACGACGATGCAGTTGAAGTCGTTTCTGCTAATACATCGGCTCATATTACTATGGCCAGCCCTGATACCAACTGGCCACATGAAGAAGCCGAATGCATATCGGGAAAAGTCTTGGACGATTGTGATTTCATCTGCATCGAGAAATCAGGGTTCAAGCCGATCAGCGTTAGACCTAACACGTTTGATCGGACAAGCGAAGTGGTAAGAAAATGGAGTCCAAGACAATAGCAAGTTTACAGGAGAAGGTAAGAAGCTATCGGCAAGAAGAATACGAGGAAGCCGTAGAAGATTTCGAAGAAGAAAGGAAAGGATTAGGGTTTACCTCTGCCGATTTTCTTGAAGAAATCGACATAGGAGAAGGTGATAGGAAAAGACCAACATTTGTAAGTGCTAAATTAGAGCCCAGTTACAAAGCAAAGTTGGTCGAAATACTCAGAAAATATAGGGATTGCTTTGCATGGGAATACTATGAAATGCCGGGTTTAAGCCGACAGTTAGTCGAACATCGGCTACCTATAAAACCTGGATATCGGCCATTTAAACAGTATCCCAAACGATTTAATCCTATATTGTATGATGCTATAAAGGAAGAAGTAGGACGATTACTAGAGGCCAAGTTTATCCGGCCTTGCCGATACGCTGAATAGGTCTCAAATATCGTCCCCGTAAAGAAGAAAAACGGCAAACTTCGGGTGTGTGTCGATTTTAGAGATTTAAACAAAGCCACACCAAAAGACAAATATCCAATGCCTATAGCCGATATGCTCATCGATGCTGCATCTGGAAACAAAATCATAAGTTTTTTGGATGGAAATGCCGGATATAATCAAATATTCATGGCAGAAGCCGATATACCCAAAACAGCCTCCAGATGCCCAGGGGCTCTAGGGCTCTATGAATGGACTGTTATGACGTTCGGTTTAAAAAATACCGGCGCCACTTATCAACGTGCTATGAACCATATTTTCCATAATTTAATCGGCAATACCGTGGAAATCTACATTGACGATGTGGTAGTGAAGTCCAAAGAAGATTGGCAACACTTAGCCGATTTGGAAAAGATGTTCGAAAACACACAGGCACACGTGTTAAAAATGAACCCGCTCAAATGCGCTTTTGGAGTGTCTGCTGGACAATTCCTTGGGTTTACAGTACACGAAAAAGGGATTGAAGTAAACTAAGCAAAAGTGAAAGCTATAGCCGACACTAAGCCGCCGACAAGTAAAAAGGAGTTACAAGTATTGATAGGCAAAATCAATTACTTGCGACGCTTCATTTCAAACTTATCCGGGCGAATTCGTGCCTTTGCACCACTACTAAAGATAAAAGACGACCAAGAGTTCGAATGGGGAGCCGATCAACAGAGGGCCTTCGATGATGTGAAAAGCTATCTGATGAGCCCACCAGTATTAGCCGCACCAAAGAATGGCATACCTTTCAAACTATATATATCGGCTGAAGGAGATACAATAGGAGCGGTTTTGACACAGGAAGCCGATGGGAAGGAACGAGCCATATTCTACTTAAGCCGACGTCTTTTGGACGCAGAGACCAGGTACCCCCAGGTGGAAAAATTATGTTTGTCTTTATACTTTGCTTGCACCAAGTTAAGGCATTATATTTTGACATCAAAATGCGTTATAACCTGCAAGACCGACGTAATTAAATACATTTTATCCGCACCGATTTTGTGAGGTCGACTTGGTAAATGGGCGTATGCTTTAACCGAGTTCGACTTGACATACGAATCGGCTAAGTCTGTGAAAGGACAAGCCATAGCCGATTTCATTACAGGAAATGCTACGTTAGCCGGGACAGCCGATGTGACTCCTTGGCAATTATACTTTGACGGATCTGTTTGCCAAGAGGGTGAAGGCGTCGGTATAATTTTGGTTTCGCCAAAGAGACGAAGCTTTGAGTTCATGTATCGGCTAAATGGCCGATGTTCTAACAATCAAGCGGAATATGAAGCACTGCTAAGAGGGCTGCAATTGCTGGACAACATCGGGGTAATAGACGCCGAAGCCTTCGGGGATTCAATGTTGGTTGTGCAGCAAGTCAAAGGAGAATACCGATGCAACGACGATACGCTAGCTCAATATTTACATCAATGCCTCCAAATTATTGAGACACTTACAACATTCTCCATAGAACATATCCCTAGAGAAGCCAATGACAAGGCAAACCTACTGGCACAATGTGCATCAGGTTATAGGAATAAAAGCCGACAGGAAACAATCGAGCTGGACGATTGGCCGATCATGTGTGTTAATACTGTCGACTGGAGAACCGAAATAAGGGATTATTTGCTCGATCCGTCTAAGCCGACTGAGCGAAAAATACGGCATAAATCACTTAAGTATGTTCTTTTGAACAATGTGTTATATTTTCGAACCATGGAAGGTTTGTTGTTAAGATGCTTGTGAATAGAAGAAGCCAAGGTGGCAATGGGAGAAGTCCACGAGGGAATCTGTGGATCACACCAGTCGGCCCACAAAATGAAATGGATGCTGAGACGCACAGGGTACTTTTGGCCAACAATGTTGGAAGATTGTTTTAAGTACTACAAGGGATGTCAAACTTGTCAAAAGTTTGGCAACATACAAACAGCACCAGCATCGGCTTTATACCCAATTATCAAGCCATGGTCGTTCAGAGGATGGGGTATAGACATCATCGGCCAGATATTCCCAGTATCTAGTAAAGGCCATAAGTTCATCCTTGCAGCCACAGACTATTTTTCAAAATGGGTTGAAGCTGTACCGCTCAAGAAAGTTACTAGCAAGGAACTAATCGACTTTGTAAATGAACACATCGTCCATAGGTTTGGAATCCCACAGACGATCACTACTGATCAAGGGACAGTGTTCATGTCTAAGGAGTTCAGAGACTTCACAGAAAGTCTTGGAATAAAACTAATTAACTCCTCCCCTTATTTTGCTCAAGCCAACGGGCAGGCCGAGTCATCGAATAAGACATTGATAAAGCTGATAAAAAGAAAAATCGAGGAAAAACCAAGAAGATGGCATTCAACATTATTAGAGGCTTTATGGGCTTATCGGCTATCTTACCATGGATCGACTAAACTATCACCCTTTCAGTTGGTGTATGGACCAGAAGCCGTTCTGCTCGTAGAGATCAACATCGACTCGGTTAGGGTAGCTGAACAAGATAAATTATCAGTCGAAGAATACAAGCAGGACATACTAGATAATCTGGACGATTTAGCCGAACTAAGGCTGATCACATTAGATCGGCTTAGAAGGAACAAAGAAAGGGTTGCCAAGTCATATAATAAGAAAGTGATGCCAAAATCGTTTAATCAAGCCGATTTAGTATGGAAAACTGTGTTACCTGTCGGTTCTAAAGATAACCGATTTGGCAAGTGGTCTCCAACATGGGAGGGGCCTTATAAAATAAATCGGCCGATTGACGGAAATTCGTATATAATTGAGACCCTATACGGATTCATACTACCTAAAGCGATCAACGGAAGATATCTAAAAGCTTATCACCCTAGCGTTTGGGTTGGGACATAATAAATGGAACCAATAAGAAAGTCGACCACATATACAAGTTGCCTGAAATATAAGACTGGTAAACAATCGGTCATGTCATAACACATTCACATCGGTTGAGGTTCACATCACAAAAGATCAGCTACATAGCCGATAGTATCAGCGGTTCTGACAAGTCAAATAACAGTAAGTTTAAACAAGATTACAGCCCTGATTCGGGCAAATGGGCTCCCAAACCCGACAGTGCTGCCGCCGCTTTCCCTATGGTTGTTTGAATACTGTCGACAAGTTTTTCGTCGGCCGTTGCGTCACCCGGAATTGGAACCACTTTGGCCGACTGAAGTTTAACTTGAGCAAAAACTTCACCTATCTGCTTCTTCTTGACCACCAGAGACGAAGCCGATTCGGCATTCTTTAGTTGGCAATCGGCTAGTTCCTTCGTCACCAGGGCTAATTGCTGCTCTAGTTTTGTCTTGGCCGCCTCCAACTCTTGAGCTCTGCCTTTGCCTAGCTTAAGGGCGGCAGTTCCTTGATCAAATTCCCTTTTCTGAAGTTTGGCATTGGCCACCAGCTCGTCCAGAATCTTCTGATCGGCTCTTTGTGCTTCTCTCCGGGCGATTCTAGATCTAGCCGCTTCCACTGCCTCTCTCCGGCCATCCAAGTGGCAAACATCCAGTAAAGCATTCATGGCCTCTGGAGGAAGATCGGCTTGAACGACGGCCATGGCATTCCTAAGTGATTGAGTGTTCTCCAAGAGTTTCGCTTCGGGCTGCATGACTTCATGAAGGAGACGGTTAAGTCTTTCCTGCATGCCCGGCTCAGAAGTCACAGCGGCCGACATGGTGATGGAAGCATCAAGAATCCGTCGAACGTCGGCCGGATAGTCGTCTGTGGCTATCACCTCAGGATCACTCAGCTCATCCAGGGTAAAGCCTAGGAGGTTAGTGGGATCGGCGGAGTCAGGAGAAATCGGCATAATGTCTGCAGGTGGCGGCACAGCGGGAAGTGTCGGAGACAACACGGGCGAAAGGGCCGATGATGTCCCTTGGAGATCGGCTAGAACCCCCGCCACTTGTACCGATGGCGATTGCTGAAAAAACAAAGGACAATCAGCATCACAGGAAAAAGGTATCGCTTAAGGAAGACAGGATCAAATTTACATCAGTAGCTGACTGCTCCGGAGAATGATCGGTCGAACGCCTCGCGGGTCTAGGGGATGGCCTGGTAGACTTCTTCCTCCGCTCTAAAAACATACCAGGTTAACGTTGGGCAAGATAAGGAAGATAGAAGCCGATACAGGAAAAGCAACTTACTTGGACGGTGCTGACGGGCTAGGTCCGACAAAGGCGGGCTACGGATACCCAAGGTACCTGAAGCGTAGCCTGTGGTACCAACCGTCTACCCCGACCGCCTCTGTCGGCTACTGCCGGCGGCAACGTTCGGATCGACTGTCGGTTCCCCGACATCCGTAACAGTCCGTTCCTGTGGAAAAATAAGAGCTCAATAAAAGCCGATCACGAAACAGGAACTATGGAAGAAAATAAACGCTGGTACCTCTACGGCTATTGATGAGTTGGTATAGCCTGAACTCTCACTCGAACTGCTGGTAGCCGCTACCGTCGGCTTACGAAAGTTTGGCAAAAACAGGGAAATGATAGCCGATGGCGTCCTATCCATCAAAAGGGCATCGGATACCAAGGACCACCAGTGAGAAAATGAGCTTGACCGACGGATGTTGAGAACGAAACGTGGCATGTGGACGACTTGGAACTCATTGGCAAGCTCAAGAACGACTTCAGCCGCTGTCAAATTGGTTACCCTGGTGCGAGGTTCAATATGCTCAAGCAAAGAAAAGCTGGGTATGGCTTGACCAAAGCCCAACTGTCGGGCATAGACAGAAGGGTGATAAAATTCGTATGACGGTTGGAAAGTCCGATTTCTGGTATTTAAACCGGCATGAAAAATACAAGGGGAGAGGAAGATTTTGTATAAGTCCAAAGTTGATTGAGGCATTTGAGCACTATCAGCGTCTAAATGTAGAAAGGAGGGCCAAGGATAATCGGCTGCATCAAGATAACTGAAGAAATCATGCTGGCCAAAGGACAACCGGTCTAAGGTCAGGAAAAAAGAGAGATATTTGTGCATGCCAGCAGGAGTTGCTTTTTGGTCGTCAGTGGAGCACATTATGAACTTCTCTCCGTAAGATCGGCTAGCTGTATATGTAGGGATTGTGTCTTCTGGATAATCTTCACGAGGAAAAGCCGATTGATCTATGGGTTGAGAAAGGAGGGATCGACTGAACATACAATACAACCAGGTCTGGATGAACCATAAAGGACCCCCTATGTTACCAACCACAAAATTGGCAAAACCAAAAAACAGTCGGCTCCGGATAATATGCATCGTCTGGAACACAGCCCCTAGAAACAGTTTTCCTAATGCAAGTCGACGACCCTCTACCAATTGTTCTGCTACTAGCTGGTAAGTTTGGGTCGGGCCGAGGGAAGCTCCGCAGATGTAGGACCGAGTAGGCAAATAGAGGGGGGGGTGAATAGATGCCTAATAAAATTCAACGATTTCTTTCGGAAAATTGAAGACCCCTAAATAGCGGAAGAATATCTAATATCGTAGAGACCAAAAACCCTAGATTAATTAGCGAAACAAATCGAACATAAATAAAAACTAGTTCTAACAAAAAGAACAGATTTTCTAATCAAGAATCAAAGCAAAAAGGATAAAAGAATTGTATAACCTTTTTCGTTATTCCAAAGCCATCTTCCACATGATGACACCAAAAATCTTCTAATCTCAAAAGATTAGAAAACCCTAAACAAACTAATAGAGCATACAAGCTCTTCTTTGCACCTTATGCTTGATTGAACAATTGTTTGCTTGATTGATTGCTTGTGTTTCTAAGCCCTTACAACCTCTATTTAAAGGACTCCACAGCCACGGAATCCATCTTGTATTCGGATCAAACAAGCAGTCTCCATGTTAGTTTCGGACAGCACACGCCAGCCAAACTCGGACACGACCAACCGATCTCCTCTCGGACAATGCACTCACGCACACATGCATCCATCACGACACAGCACTCACGCACACACGCATGCGATGCACTCACGCACACACGCACTCAACACGCCACGCACACCACGCACACATGCATTAAATGCACATGCATGCAGACACACACACACACAATGCACATGCACACATGCATGCACACACACATGCAACACACACACATGCAGCACACACACACATGCATGCACACGCACACACACTTGCATGCACACACACACATACTCAATGCATGCATGCATATTCACACACAAAAATTGTGATACACGTGTGCGGTCCGCTGCCGCTCTGTGCAACGATCTCGATCTCACGTGCACTGTTCTCTAGTCCGAACGTCTCGCATGACACCCTCGACCCTCACGACCTCAGTTCCTCCCTGAACTTAGTCTCGGTCCCGTCACCGACCACATTCGACCTCAAGCAACACCTGCACGTGAAAAAAAACACACAAACAATTTTCGAGCCCAAATCCACGACTTGACTCAAATCAATCCATGTAACCATTCTCATGAGTGAACTGCATCAAATAATCCTAACAATACAGTTTCAAAACACGAACCAAAACTTGTTCGTAAATTCAAATTTTTTTCGAATAACCAAACTGATTTCTGATCTTTTCAAATCTTCAAACCAAATTCAAATCTTTTCGAATATTCAAATACTCATCATCAAAAACACATGGATCAAAAAACAATGATCCTTCAATCTCCCCCTTGATGAGTAATTTGACAAAACACAATATAAGATTTGACAAAGGTATAGAAAAAAATACCAAATGAGAATTTGAGAGAGTTTGAGACCAAAAAGATTCCAAGACCAAGTAAATCCAAATTCTCAAACAGTTTGAATTTCTCCTTTCTTTTTATTTTTCTTCTTCTTGACTTGCTCTCCCCCTTTTTGACAAAATAGTCATCAAGAACTCAAAACTCCCCCTTAATGAATGCAGTATCTCAAGCTTTGAAGTATATTCAAGGTATATAATCAAAGTAAAGCATTTGGAGAGTTTTTACGAGAGTTTTCACATTTTGTATCAATTTATCCAATGAGAAAGCAAATTGTGAGAATATGGAGGCACTAACACATAGAATAGTTGTTGCATAAGCAAATTAGAGCAAACAAGTAAAATGTCATAAACTGATTTTGCCAAAGCTAAAAAGAAATCTATCATGAGCAAAGAGAGACTTTCAAATTTACTAATGTTTGTCTCAAGCCTTTTCAAAAATTTGAATTTCTTTTTTCTCTTTTAGCAAGTTTGACAATTTTGCTTTGCGATCAACAGGGATGACAAGTAACTGCACACTAGCCCATACTTGTGTATGAGTAGGTAGTTCTTTCTTGTATCTTTCTCAGTTTAAATTGGCAAGTGGCTTCACATTGTTCTGAACTTTTGTTTAGACAAGTAGCCTTTTCTTGCATCTTTTGAATTGAAATCCCTGGCAAGGAAGCTGCACATTGTACTAAACTTGTGTTTAGCCAAGTAGCTTTTGCTTGCATCTTTTTCAACTTGCTTTTAATATTAAAACACTGATTTTGCTTGAGACTCATAATGATCATTTGAAGTCCAACAAAAAGCTCACACATAGTTTCTAATCAGCTTTAGCCTTTCAACAGATGACAAGAAACTTTTAAGCCTATTTCACAAATGTAATACCATAATGAACAAGAGGCCAAAATATTCTCAAAAAGCATCTCAAATTGAATTATTTTAGTCTTTTAGTCTTTTAGTGAGAAGTGAAGCAATGTAGCATTAAATTGACTATATACACAAGAATAGTCAACAAAACTTTGTACTACATGATGCAATGAAAACATGGGAGTTTTCTTTAAGTGTAACGTCAAAATAGCTCCTTGTAGTAACCAAAGTCAAGTAACACAAATGAAAGAGTTAAAATCAAGACTCCCCCTCAAATCAACCCATGGGGATGAATGATCTCAAGTTCACCGCGTAAGAGAGCAAAACGAGAAGAATCAAGCGGTTTAGTGAAAATATCAGCAAGTTAAGCACCCGAATCAACAAATTTCAGTTCAATAGCTCCTTTTTCAACATGATCTCTAAGAAAGTGAAATCTGATATCAATGTGTCCAAGAAAGAGAATTACTCAAGACGTGGCATGAACCAGATGTACTTTTTCTATCAATTCTACATCCTCCAAATTCAGCATCAGAGAAAGCTCTTAAACTAATGCATGAGGAAGCAGAAAGCCAAATGCCAAAATCTTGAGTACCACGGAGATACCTTAAAATCCTCTTGATAGCTTGTCGATGTGAAGCATGCGGGGAAGCTTGAAAACGAGCACACAAGCACACAGCAATCTCCAAGTATCTCATCCTCAACAGCATCATCATCATCTTCATCAACAAAGATACTCTCCTCCTGAACATATGCACCTGTACCTGCACTATTTGGACTAGTGCCTTTTTGCGAAAACAGAGGTGGAAGAAGCATCTTGAAAAGTAACACTTTTAGCACGAGATGCACGAGTGAAGGAGGAGAACCAATTCTTATCATCGGATAAGTGGTGTGAGCATCCGGAATCCACTAGCCATATGTTCTCCTTCCTCGCGTGAGAAGCCTACATAGAAGGTAAAGTGTCGAGGTCTCGATGATCAAGGGGTTAGAAATAAGATGTTTAGGAATCCAGTACTGAGACACACGACGCACAACAATAGGCACAACACGAGCATTCTTATGCACAAAGATAGATTTGTCTTTTCCCGTGTTCTTACCAACAAAAGTTGTTTGCATCACCCTAGGCACATAATGAGAAACAAAGCGTGCCTGTCTGAAATTAGACCTAGCCTTAGTTCTTTCTTTCTTTTGTTGTTTGGCTAGTCTAAAGCAGAAATTCACCAAATGACCATCTTTCCCACAATGAGTGCAATTGTACTTAACATAAGGTTTGGCATTAGAAGTAACTTTTGCACTTGAAATAGTAGGAGATAGAGTGCCGCCAGATTTAATCAAAGTTCTTTTAGACTCATTATCAATTTTCACATTTTTGCTCTCAACAGGTTTAATAATAGTAGAAGCATAAGAGTTAAAACCTAAACCCTGTTTGTTGAAGCTCACTTTAGATTGATCTAAAATCATGTTCAAATTTTTCTTCCCTTTAGTGAACCTAGAAAGATAATCTTGCAAGTAGTCAACCTTTTTAGCAAGATTTAAACAATTATCACAAGGAGTGTCAATTTTAGCTTTCTGTTTCTGGCAATTTGAACACGAGTTAATTTCATGAGTGAACATGTCATTTGTTAATTGGGTAACTCTACAATTTGCATCTTTTAATTTCAACTCAAGAATTGAACATCTAGAGCAAGCAGTTTGATCATGTAAACTATCAGTAGATCAACCAATATTTTTCACAAGTTTTTCATTTTTCAATTGTTCGGCATAAACTTGTTCTAGTTTAATCACATGTTCCTCTTTTAGAGACTTAATTTCAAATTTGAGATCTAAGCAAGTATCACAAATATTTTCAGAATTTGAATTTCTAAGATCAAAGTTTTCAGATTTTAGCATGGATAGATCTTTTTCTAAGTTTTTATTTTTGAGTGAAGATTTTCTTAAAGATTTTCTCAATATGACTAAAACTTCACAAAGCTCATCATACGAAGGCATTACCTCATCACCGTCGCTGGAGGTGCTGTCGTTGTCACTAGAATCACTAGTGTTCCCTTTTGCCATGAAGCATAGTCCGGTGAGATCCTTCTCATTCAGCTTCGTTTGCTTCGCTTCCTTCTCATCTTCAGTTGAGTCATCAATGTCGCTTAAGTCTAAGCGACCAATTGCCTCGAAGACTTTGTTGAGCATCTTCTTTGTCTGTTGTTTATTTTTATCCTTGCTCTCTCTTGGCCGGAAGGACTTGGAGGAGTTGCTTTGCTCCTTCTCCTCTCTATCTTTGTTCTTGAAACAGTTAGCACGGATGTGCCCTGCCTTGCCGCAGTTGTAGCAGTGGATGGAGGCTCCTCTTCTCTCCCTTGATCTCATGTACGCTGCATTGACATGCTTGGAAAGAAGAGCAAGTGTATCTTCTGGTATTTGATCTAGCTGTTCATCATTAAGAGCACTCAAGGCAGAAATGGAATATGATGATGAAGAACTAGTAGCATTATCACATGAAGAAGAATTTGCATTAAGAGCCAAAGAGTTATCATTGGATGTTCTGGAAACAATGTCTATTTCAAAAGTCTTGAGACTATAATATAGTTTATCCAATGTCATTTCACTCATCTTGTGAGCCTCCCTAAAAGCAGTTACTTTCATTTGCCAGATTTTAAGATCAAGAGATGATAAGAAATGTCTAGCATTTTCAGAGTCAGTGTATTGTACATCAACAGCTCTAAGATTGTTTAAGATTCTATTAAAGCGAGCAAAACAATCATCTAATGATTCTCCAGAGTTCATTTCAAATCTAGTGTATTCCTTTTTAAATTGATCTTGCCTAGCCTCTTTGACAGAGTCAGTGCCTTCATGATAATCTTGAAGAGATTTCCAAATTTCATGAGCAGTGAGTAAATGACATACTCTATCGAATTCTTTTCTAGCAAGTCCTTGAAGCAATATGTTTCTAGCTCTATTATTATTTTCAACATCTTTTTCAAACTCGATTTTATCAATATCATCATTAGAAGGAAGCTCGTACGGAATTTTTACCTTGCGCCAAATCGCGTTACCTTGAGCTTGAAGATATGCAGTCATCCGGATCCGCCAGTGGGGAAAGTCTGTGCCATCGAAGATTGGCGGCTTGTTCGAGTATTTCTCTGTTGCCATAACTTACCGTTTACTAATCACCTGTTAAGATGGATTAGTAGAGCCTGGCTCTGATACCACTTGTAGGACCGAGTAGGCAACTAGAGGGGGGGTGAATAGATGCCTAATAAAATTCAACGATTTCTTTCGGAAAATTGAAGACCCCTAAATAGCGGAAGAATATCTAATATCGTAGAGACCAAAAACCCTAGATTAATTAGCGAAACAAATCGAACATAAATAAAAACTAGTTCTAACAAAAAGAACAGATTTTCTAATCAAGAATCAAAGCAAAAAGGATAAAAGAATTGTATAACCTTTTTCTTTATTCCAAAGCCATCTTCCACATGATGACACCAAAAATCTTCTAATCTCAAAAGATTAGAAAACCCTAAACAAACTAATAGAGCATACAAGCTCTTCTTTGCACCTTGTGCTTGATTGAACAATTGTTTGCTTGATTGATTGCTTGTGTTTCTAAGCCCTTACAACCTCTATTTAAAGGACTCCACAGCCACGGAATCCATCTTGTATTCGGATCAAACAAGCAGTCTCCATGTTAGTTTCGGACAGCACACGCCAGCCAAACTCGGACACGACCAACCGATCTCCTCTCGGACAATGCACTCACGCACACATGCATCCATCACGACACAGCACTCACGCACACACACATGCGATGCACTCATGCACACACGCACTCAACACGCCACGCACACCACGCACACATGCATTAAATGCACATGCATGCAGACACACACACACACACAATGCACATGCACACATGCATGCACACACACATGCAACACACACACATGCAGCACACACACACATGCATGCACACTTGCATGCACACACACACACACACATACTCAATGCATGCATGCATATTCACACACAAAAAATTCGTATACACGTGTACGGCCCGCCTGCCGCTACGCTGCAGCGATCTCGATCTCATGTGCACTGTTCTCTAGTCCGAACGTCTCGCATGACACCCTCGACCCTCACGACCTCAGTTCCTCCCTGAACTTAGTCTCGGTCCCATCACCGACCACGTTCGACCTCAAGCAACACCTGCACGTGAAAAAAAACACACAAACAATTTCCGAGCCCAAATCCACGACTTGACTCAAATTAATCCATGTAACCATTCTCATGAGTGAACTGCATCAAATAATCCTAACAATACAGTTTCAAAACACGAACCAAAACTTGTTCGTAAATTCAAATCTTTTTCGGATAACCAAACTGATTTCTGATCTTTTCAAATCTTCAAACCAAATTCAAATCTTTTCGAATATTCAAATACTCATCATCAAAAACACATGGATCAAAAAACAATGATCCTTCAGCAGAAAAGAAACCTATCTAGCCAGAGGTTGAGGAAGGCGACGTGCTCTTCGTCCGATACAAGCCCATTGACCTTGTTATTATTTTGAATATATTTACGCCAACCTTCCCCTTTCTTACGAATCAGCTTATGATGGGGCTTACCGCTAAAAGCCGATAATTGGTCTCTGTCTGGTCTAAGGCAGCACAACTGGGTGACATCGAGGAGAGTCGGGCTGATTGGACCAGTTCTAAAAAGAAATGCATTGAAGGAGTCGGACCAAAAGTAAGAAGCCGATGCTACCAAAGGCTCGTTAGCTTCAGGGTTGGCCAAACTCAGGGGAAGACACTCGGCTATACCTGACCTTTCCCACTCTGCTCGTTTTTGAGCCGACACTCTGATATACCACGATCGCCACCCTTTAAGGGGCGTGGGCCAAGCTCTAAAACTTTTTCCCCATTCTTTTATATTGTATCCCGCAGCCGATAAAGGGAGCCTAGGGATTTCCTCATTGATTACAGAATCGGAGGTTACGGTTCCTATCGGTCCTAGGAAGAACTGATCTGAACTCTGATGAATCAGTATAAATACCTGGGTTGGATCCATGACAGCCGATCGGAGAAAAGGAGAACTTGATGAAAAAAGGGAGAGAGAAGCCGATCACTGGTGATTCGAGAGCTCGAAGACGTGAAAATGACCATGGGGGGACCCCATATTTATACTGCAGTAAAAAGAGGTGAACAGGCGGGAACAGTTGTGCATTTAAAACGCACCAAGATTATTACGGCACAGTTAATGGGGTGGTTCCCGAGAAAGATTCCTCCATAAGCCGATATGGACGTAAAGCCGATAGGATTTTTGGAAAATAACAAGTTATCTTCCAAAAACGGGGGGCATATGTTTGCACCAAAATTCGGTGTTTTTAGTAAAATCGGTCCAATTCGGATAGAAGGGTTTTTATGGAAAGGATAAACCGGCATCGAACGAATCAGAAAGAGAATCCGTTTCTAACAAGGAAAGGAAATCAAATCAGAGGCCATTACGGATATGGCTGCCGTATCCATATGTGACTCGGATCGGCCAGAGTATTATAAAAAGGGGCGGGCTCTGGGCGATGAAGGCATGAATCAAAACATAACACACATCTACTTTTTACGGTCCCTTTTTATGTCTTTTTAGATCTACAAACTTCTCTGTAAGTCGACAAAATCAACAGAGTTGCGCATCGCCGATTGTTGGTTTTGGCCGATTTCGTCCCAGGTTCGATCTGCTTTGTTTTGTTGCGCATCGCCTTCTCAAAGTCGATTTTGCCTTGTACCCGGATTAACCGCCAGGTTGATCTAGTCATCTCCTGATCGGCTTTTAGCCGACTAGCGTTAAGCCGATAACCCTAGTTTTATTGGCTTTGATTGCTTATAATTTCTACCTTGTCAATTATAGGTCAAATTGACTGGCACGCCTTGCAAACTCGGTGTTTGTCTTGTATGTTCGAGGCTAGAAACCCTGCTTCACATTTTTAGCGCGAACAGAAGCCTTCGGGCAGTTCAACGTTTAGGCGTATCGGATAAATAAACAATAAATAAATAAAATAGAGGAAAAACTCATATGTAAAAATTAAATAAAATTCACCATTTAATAAAGCTCAATTTTATAAAAATTTAGAAACTGGAATCACCTCAATCGGAGTTAAAACGCAAAAGTTATAGCCGTTTCAAGTTTGAAAAATCAATTAACAGAATAAACCGAATTAATTCATATATTTTCTATTGAAAAATCCGAAATATGATGTCAGCATTGCGTCAGCACCGAATTTCAATTTTGGCCGAATTATTCTTCTAAAGGAAAATCGAATTAACCAGCATGACGTCATCGTGCGGTGCGATGAGTTGCTGATATGCGGGCCCAACGCTGACGTCACGCGTGATGTCAACGACGACCGTGCGACAACCACGCAGGCTGCGCCGGTCGGCTTCCCGCGATGTGGCACAATCTTGGTCGTTGGTTTGAAATCCGACGGTCAAGATTAGATCTGGATCCCGCACGTTGTGGATCAACGCGGTTGATCTGGACCGTTCGTTTCGAATCGGACAGCTAAGATTGGATTTGGATTCCGCATCACCGTGGGGGTGACGTGGCCTGGCCCGGTGGTTGATGCGTGGCACGATCTACACCGTACGATCTTGATCCAATTGTCAATATCCAATCTAACGCGTAACAGTTCCAACCTACGTGGCTAGATCTATGCCGTAGGATCTAGATTTAATGGCTGAGATCTAATCCAGCACAGTGCACTAAGGCCTACGTGGCTTAATCTGGTGCGTTGGATCTAGATCCAACGGCTGCTAATAGATCTAAATAGTAACATGATATCCAACCCTAATCGTACGATCTAGATCTAACGGCTGAGTTCCAATCTAGGATCTGAGCACGGGGTGGTGACGTGGACGAACCTAGAGCGTTGGATCTTGATCGGACGGCTGCGAGAGTTCGCAAGTTCGGCGATGTCCACGATGGTGCTGGCTTGCCGGAGTTAGAGACGATGACCACGGTGACGGCGTTTGAGCACGAGTTCGGCGAAGTGAGTCCTCCCCCCAGGTGCGCCTCGTCACGGCGGTCTCGGATCTCGCCTTGGTCGTGGTGGAGAACGGTGGGAAACGGCGAAAAACGGCATAAACCGTGTCGGCATTCTACGTCAACTCCGACGAGTGATTGTGGGCAAACGGCGACGGCTCAAGCGCAGAAACCTAGGGCATCCGGTGAGGGGCAAAGCGGGCTGCACGATGTGCGTGATAGCACATTAAATAGGGGCTTCGACGTCCTTGAAACCCGTGGAAACCGAGATTGGTTCTGTGGCGGCGGCGGAGTCCAGCGGCGATACGGAGGGGGTGATATGGCGCCATCTCGACCGTACACGCGTACACGATCAACGGCCCAGATCTGGCCAGCGCGAACGGATTCGATCTGATCCCGCGCGGGGGCGACGTGGTGCAATCTCGGCCGTTGGATCCAAATCCAACGGTCGCGCTGTTAGGGTTTGGGTCCAACGCGGACGTGGCTCGGTCGGACTCGAGTCTGACTCGGGTCGGTCCAACAGTGAAACCCATTAGGGTTTTTCCGATTTTTCCAATTAAATAAATTCTAAAAATTCAAATAAATCGAGAAAAATAGCAAAATGCCCAGAAAAATTCTGAAAAATACTTTGAGACATTTTAGACTCAAATAAAATATTTCCAACAAAATTTTATTTGAAACTTTTAAATATTTAAATAACCCAAAAAGGAATTAATTCATATTAAATCCAAATAAATTCCAGAAAATTCCAAAAATTCAAATAACTCAATAAATTAAACAAAAGCACAAATTTGGGATGTTACAAAAACCCAGAAATATTTAAGATCTGGCAGATCGACTAGGTTATCTAGAGTTGAATATTATGAGAAAAATAATAATTCTGCTGGCCATAGCATAAAGACTTTCCTAGATCTGGAGATTTCTTATGCCCTATTTGTGCTATAGGAAAGCTTATAGTTAGATCTTCTTACCTAAAGTTAGGGAAGAATCACTGAATTTCTTAAATAAAATTCAAAGTGATATATGTGGACCCATTTCAGCCATTGTCAGGCCCTTTTTAGATACTTTATGGTACTGATAGATGCTTATACTAGATGATCCTATGTATGTCTCTTATTTACTAGTAACCATGCTTCTACCAAAATTAATTGCCCAAAATTTTTTAAAGTTTAGAGCCTCTTTTTCAGAAGAAAGAATCATGTCTATTCGAATGGACAATGCTAGCACGTTTACCTCAAAAACCATTTAATGATTATTGTGTGGCTCTGGGAATTAATGTAGAGCATTTCGTACCTCATGTCCACACTCAAAATAGCCTTGCAGAGTCATTATTAAAGAAATAAAATTTATTGCTTGGCCACTTTGCAGAATAGTAGGCTACCCATCAGTTGTTGGGGCCACGCAGTGCTGCACACTGCGGTATTAATTCAACTCAGATCAACTGCATATTATGAAATTTCTCCGTTACAGTTAGTGCGTGGAAGAGAATTAAGTATTTCCCATCTGCGAAAATTTGGTTGTGTTGTATACATGCCAATCTCTCTACTACAGCGTACCACCATGGGACCTCACTAGTAGTTGGGGATCTATGTAGGTTACGAATCTCCATCAATTATTAAACACCTAGAGCATATGATAGGGGATCTGTATATGGCTCGGTACGTTGATTGTACTAAGGATATTTTTCGGCGTTAGGGGGAGATATGTACCATATTAAAGAATGCCTAGTCCTTAGATTCACGTACTAAAGAGACCGAACTTGAAGTTTAAAGGGTAATAAATCTGCAACAAATAAGCTAATAATCTGCCAAATGCCTTCACTAATCATATAGGAGTGGAAATATCTCATATATCTGCAGTATACGCACCTGAAAGAGTGGAAATATCCTAGAAGGATATTGAAACCACTCTTGACCCTCATGACAATATGAGGGGGAGACTTCCAGGTGCATGAGACTCAATCCTGCGGAGACGTCTGCAGAAGTAGAGAACCGAAGAAATGAGAATATTACCTGTGACAGTGGAAAAAGCTCAACCTAATGTTGAGAAAATGCTTGAAGTGAACCATCTAGGAGATGGTAATATCCTTGAAGTGATCCATCTTGAAGATGAAAACCCCATCATATATTTGCGCACATAATCCAACGCTGGAAAGTAGGAACACCCAGACTCCATCGTTGTGGGAAGTCACGAGGATCTGAAAGAAATTAATGAAGAGATATCCCTAAAGCGATGTAGGAGAATTATATAAAGGAAAGACTACAATTGTCGACATGTTTCGCCTCTAAAATTGCTAAAATTTGGATCCAAAACCAAAGTCCATGGCAGAGTGCTGGAAGAGCTCATATTGGGTCAAAATGAAAGAAGCAATTGAGGCAACGCTCACTTAATAAGAGGAAAGTTCTTGGTCCTATTGACTGAACATCTCCTATAAAAAATTGTTCCCTGTAGGATCAAATGGATTTTTTTCGTCCTGAAGAGAAATGAAAATATCTGGGTGGTGAGATATAAAATGAAGCTTGTAGCACAAGGGTTCGCGCAGAGACCCGACATCGATTACGATGAAACCTACTCTCTTGTATTGAATGGAATAATGTTCCGAAATTTAATATTAATGGCATCAAGCTTAAACTTATCAATGCAGTTGATGAATGTAGTGGCTGCATATTTTTATGAGTCACTAGATACAGATATTTATATGAATCTCTGGAGGGGTTACAATTCTAATCCCAAAATCGCAACATGTATAGCGTCAAACTGAAGAGATCGCTATACGGATTAAATAGTCGGGGAGAATGTGGTACAACCGACTTAGTGTGTTCCTCCTGAGAAGTAGTATTGTCCCTGTGTATTCATAAAGAAATCCCAGAATGGATTATATGTCATCTCAGTATATGTCGATGATCTGAATATCATTGGAACCACAGAGGAAATAAAGGAAGCAAATGTTCACCCTATGACGGAGTTTGAGATAAAATGTTTGGGTAAAACCAAATATTGCTTAAGCTTGCAGCTAAAGCATTTCTCAGAAGGAATTTTAGTACACCAATCTACCTATAACAAGAAGATATTGGAAAAATTTAACATAGATAAATCTCATCATTTGAAAACCCCTATGGTTGTAAGATCCCTTGAAGTGGATAAAGACCTATTTAGACTAAGGATGGAAAATGAGGAAGTCTTAGGACCTGAAGTTCCATATTTAAGTGCTATTGGTGCACTTATGTATCTTGCAAATTACACCAGGCCTGATATTGCATTTGCAGTAAAATTACTAGAATGAGACAGTGTAGTCCCAACCAGAAGACATTGGGCTAGTGTCAAGACTTTACTCACATAATTCCAAGGTACTCTAGATACTAGATTATTTTTCCTGCAGAACCAAGATTTAACCATGGTGGGATGTATAGATGTTGGCTATCTGTTTAATCCCCACAGTGCCAAATCTCTGACTAGTTTTGTGTTTCTCTGTGATGGTATGGTCATTTTTTGATGATCTTTTAAGCAAACCTTGGTAGCTATTTCTACCAACCACTCAGAGATTATAGCCTCACGTGAGTGTGTTTGGCTAAGACGTGTGATTAACCATATCCAGAAATCATGTGGTCTTAATAGCGCCAATACCCCTACCAATATCTATGAAGATAATGCTATTTGTATTGCACAAATGCAAATGGGTTATGTAAAGAGCAATATCACGAGGCATATTGCCCCAAAGTTCTTCTATCCTCATGAACTCCAGAAGAATAGTGAGATAAAAAATAATGCAAACTAAGTCATGTGAAAATGTAGCAGATTTATTCGTAAAACCTTTACCAAAGTCTACTTTTCAAATGTGCGTTAATGGCATTGGAATGAGGCGACTCAGAGATTTGCAGAGTTCAGGGGAGTAAATTCATGAACCATAACCTCTTTTGCATGATCCAGAAGATCATAGTTTATATCATAAAGATTTTGAGTTGTGCACTTTTTTCCTTAGTGACTTTTCCTGAAGTTTCTCACATAAAGGTTTTTAATGAGGCAACTAGTGCAACACGAAGTGCGAGTGCAATGTATTCTTTTCTCCATCCATTTTCCCACTAAATTTTGGGAGGAGTTTTTAATGAGACATGTGCATTACGTGATATTTACCCAAAAGGGAGTGTTATGATATGATTAGAGTCCGTGTCCCTGTATGAAAGGACTCTATCCGTTGGTGGGCGAATCCAAGTTAATCTCCAGAGGGTTCTCTACTATACATGTGGCATTGCCTTGTATAAAAATCTAATCTAATAGAGAGAGAGAGCGCTTTGCCCCTACTTTGGTGTGCTTCCTGCTCTTATTCTTATAATCTCACCGCTGTATTATTGATTGATCGTGGGTGAACAACTACTTTTATAACAGTAACTACCTCCAATTAATGGATATTGCACCTTTCTAAGCACCTACTAAGGGAAACATATCCTGTGCACATGGATAGGCTATGCACATATGCAATAATTAAATCTGAGCCATCCAAATCCCATCCAACGGTGGCTTCATCGGGGTGGTAATTGCAAAATGTGCATAGATTTGCAATTACCACCCCGATGAAGCTAACGTTGGATGGGATTTGGATGGCTCAGATTTAATTATTGCACATGTGCACAGGATATGCTCCCCCTACTAAGAGGTGTTTGCACTGTAGGAACATGGGTGCTTGAAGATCGATGACGTGTATCTCACTTCAAATACCCGCGTGCAGTGGCGGATCTACAGGGTATGTTGGGTGGGCCCCCGCATACCCTGTAGACGGTCTTAGCTAAGCCGGTAAGCACTGGTATTTTCTTCAGCCAGGTCGCTTGCAGGCTGCAGCAACGATTTGTAAACAGGAAACAGCGGCGATTTGTAAATAGGAAACAGGGTCTGTGTACAGCGCGCCGTAAACAAAGATGGAAACAGCCTAATACGGCTGTACATCAGCGATTTGTAAACGCGTCTTTGTGGCTTTACATCAGCGATTTGTCGGCGGCTGTACAAAGCGAAGCGAGACGACGACGAGCGATCGGCGGCTGACAGCGAGACGAGCGATCGGCGCCTGCAGCGATCGAAGCGACGTAGAGCTACAGTGCCACGCCTACGCTACGCTACAGTGATCACGTAAATTTCAACTGTAAATCTTATTTTCGTTCGCGTGTCTATTTAGGTTCTAGATTGATTCAATATTTTATCGTCATAATTTTGATTTGATCCATCCAAAACCTTTCTAGGGCATTAAGTGATTGATCTGAAGAGTTTGATTAATTAATTCCTTGTAGAATTTGATTAATCTCGTAATTAGAGTTTGATTAATTTCCATTATTATTTTATATAGAGTAGAAACAAATATAATTGCTACTTTGCTAGAGACGAGAGTTGTTTGTTGATGCATTGCTTTTTTGTTTGTAGAGTTGTTGTATTATGAAGAGGAACGGAGACATTGCATCTCTTTTCCGGAAACATGCAACAAAGAATGCTGCTATTGCTTCAGCTCCTTCCATAGATTCGCCTAGAACCGTGGCGGAAGATGAACCTCAAGAGCAAGAGAGAGTAATTGAGGAAATTGTGAATTCTATGCCATCTTCTCCGCATTCAGTTCCACTTGATAATGTCTCGCCACCGGTACCGGCACCGGCACCGCCACCACCGCCGGTCTATGATATCAATCGTCTTCCACATGATCCAGGTGAAAGGCTGCCCATTCAAAGTTATCATGTTAATGATCAAGATGCAATTCGAAGAGCATATATTCTTAAAGGTCCATTCCAACCATATGCACATGAATTTCCAAAAAGGAAAATTGGAAATAGAGACCGTCAATTCAATTTTGTATGGTTTGCTAAGCATCATTGGCTTGAATATAGTATCAAGAAGGATTCTGTGTTTTGCTTTGTATGCTACTTGTTCAAAGATAACAAATGTAAGGGCAAGGGGGCAAATACATTTACTACAGATGGTTGGATAAATTGGAATATAGGAGAGAAAGCACTTTTGAAATATATGGGTTTTAGTACACATAGTGCAACTCAAGAAAGATACAATGGCTTTGTGAATCCCATTGCAGCAATTGATTATCACATTGAAAAGTGGAGTGATGAGGATCTTCGTCTTTACAAGATTAGGTTGACTTATTCACTTAGATGTATAAAGTTTCTTTTGCATCAAGGATTGGCATTCCGTGGACATGATGAAAGCGAAGAGTCTAGCAATAGAGGGAACTTCCTTGAACTTTAGTTTCTTGCAACAAATAGTGAAGAAGTGAACAAGTATGTTTTGAAGAATGCTCCAGGTAATTGCACTTTAACTTGCCCAGAGATCCAAAAGCAAATTATTCAATGTTGTGCCATAGAAACTAGAAAGAAAATTATTGAAGAACTTGGTGATGAGCCCTATGCAATTCTAGTTGATGAGTCTAGTGACATATCACATAAAGAACAACTAGCTCTTTGCTTGCGTTATGTTGATAAATTGGGAAGGCCATGTGAGCACTTTCTTGGAGTTGTTCATGTAGATGATACCACCTCTTTGTCACTTAAGGCAGCAATTGAAGGTTTACTTGTTAGTCATGGCTTGACTTTAACTCAAATCTGTGGTCAAGGTTATGATGGGCTAGGAACATGAAAGGAGAAATTAAAGGGTTGAAAACATTGATCATGCAAGAGTCACCTTCTGCTTATTATATCCATTATTTTGCACATCAACTTCAATTAGTTCTTGTTGCTGTTGCCAAGGGAAATAATGATTGCGTGTGGCTTTTTGATCAAATATCACTCTTGCTGAATATTGTTGGAGTTTCTTGTAAGCGTCATGGCATGCTTCGAAATGCTAGACTTGAGAATACCATGAAAGCACTTGATTGTGGTGAACTTGAAACTGGAAGTGGATTGAATCAAGAGATGGGTTTGCCTGGACCCGGTGAGACTAGGTGGGGCTCTCATTATAAAACTGTTGTCAACATTATTGCTATGCATCCCACAATCCGTGATGTATTCATCACTCTTGGTAATGATGCTTCACAAAGGGGGGATTGGCAAAAAAATACATACTATGGTTGGAGTATTTGAGTCATTTGACTTTATTTTCAGTGCACACTTAATGCTTGTTATTCTTGGATACACAAATGATTTATTCGAGTGTTTGCAAAGAAGAGAGCGATATATTCTTAATGCAATCTCACTTGTTACCGTGGCAAAGAGCAAAATGCAACAATTGAGGTCTGATGGCTGGAATCAGTTCCTTCAAAGGGTCACTTTATTTTGCAATAAACATGGCGTCCAAGTTCCTGATATGGAGGGTAATTATGTGCCTTATGGAAGATCAACACGGTTTGCCCGAAACCAAACAAATGATGATCACTTCAGAAGAGAAGTATATATTGGGGTCATTGATCAAATTAGTCAAGAGCTTGATAATCGGTTTGATGAGGTTAATATGGAGTTGCTTTCTTGTATGTCGGCCTTCAATCCTACTGACTCGTTTGCTTCTTTTGATGCACAGAAGGTGCGTAGACTTGCTGAGTTCTACCCTAATGACATCATCTCAAGTACCGATTTGATAAAGCTTGAGTTGCAGCTTGATAACTATATTGACGATATAAGACTGGATGATAGATTCAAAGGTCTAGAGAATCTTGTTGATCTCTCAGTTAAGCTTGTTAAAACAAAGAGGCATATAATTTATGATTTGGTTTACTTGCTTCTGAAATTGGTATTGCTTCTACCGGTGGCTACAGCAAGTGTTGAGAGGGTATTTTCTGCAAAGAGTTTAGTCAAAAGTAAGTTAAGAAATAAGATGGATGATATTCTTTTGGATGACCGTCTAGTCACGTTTATTGAGCGAGATATTTTCTATCAAGTTGATGAAAATGATATAATCAAGAGTTTCATGGCTATTAGAAGGCGGAGGCCAGACAAGAAGGACAAGAAGTAATATTGTATTCTTTGAACTATTTGTTGAGGAACGCGGTATGCTACTCTAGCATAAATTAAAAATTTTCTACCGCATAACCAGAAAGCTACTCGCGAGAAGGGGATCATAGATCGATTACCACTAGACGCGCAGTTGCGGAATCCTTCGCCCGTCGATGTAGTGGATCGTTCCCGCTGTAGTCGTGGATCGTCCTCGCCTCGTCCAGCTGCGGATCGTCCTCGCACCGCCGTGGATCGTCCTCGCCTCGTCCGGCTGCGGATCGTCCTCGCACGCCGCAGTAGCAGCAATGTCACCACAGTAGTCCACACGTCCAGGGATGGGACGCCGTGCGTCGGTGTGCAAGCACCGGATCGCTCGGAAGGGGCAGTGAGAGGAGGTGGCTAGGGTTTCTGGCGAAACACCTCTAAAATGCATGAAAGTGTGTTCTGCGCCCAGCCTCCTCCCCTCCTTATATAGCCACGAGGTGAAACCCTAAGCACTCAGGGCCCATCTACGCGCGAAGCCCACGAGGTCCATTAATTACGGATCCAATCCGAATTAATGTGTCCCAACCTGTTAAGTGTATGACCCTGTAGGTTCATGCGCATTTGGACATGGATTCGGAAAACCTTTTCTAATCCAATAGTCGGTAGCGGCTCCTTGCAGAGCATGCCAACTCCCAAACGCATATGAGTAAAGTACTGATGTAATAATCCCTTTGCCAAACTATATGAAGATCGAACTCAAGGCGAGAAGCATGTCATCCTTTGACAGTTCAATCCATCTCTCGTATCCGTGATATATTAATAAGTTGTGGTTGACTTCTCAATCACGGCATGGCCATGCACTTCCTTAATCATATCACACGAGTGGCCTAGACATATATCTCCGTTACACTGGAGTGGCAAATTCCGTCTTGACTGCTCACTTCCCTCTGCATGTTTCATAGTAAACATGAAAGCTACCTTTATAACTATCCGGTTAGGAAATAGTGTTTGGTAACGCCAAGGTAAACTATTACATATGTAGGGAATGTGACAATCTCAGGTCTAAGGATCATACATCTACTATGTATGAGATACACTGATGACATATAAGAATGCAACATTCTCGCAGTGTCCCATTGCGGGTCCATCTAACACATGTTCTCCAACATGCATTCACAATGTATTGATGATATCTCCATATCCCATGATCTATGAAACATGATCATCGATCAGTATATGTGCTGATCTTTTCATCGTTGTCCACTATGATGATATCCGATCAGAGATACTTACAGAATTATATCAATGAGTAGAGAGTTTCATAAGTAAGTCACATACTTACGGATCAATATAATGATATACATTCATTGGACCAATAATCATATTATTATTTATAAACATAGTCATGTTACAATCATCTATATGACTGCCTCATGGGCATAACACTAACACTATTGTAGGTGCGTAAGATTCTTTTATGCAGATTTCATACCTAAAATGTTTGAACTATTTATATTGTAATTTATACTTGTATTATCATGTTTCTAGTTATTTTATACTCGTATACCAAATTTCTCGATAACATTTGTAGTTGTTTACCGAATTGCTCATTGCATTTTACCAAATTATATATTATAGTATTAGCTCGGCATACCCTACCTTATAATCCTAGATCCGCCACTGCCCGTGTGAGCGTTTATGTTTTTGTTAGATTTGATCTCAGGGCACTGTCACTCCGTCGTCTCTAGGAACACGAACATTGTCAACTTCCGAAGATTGAAATACAAATAATAATCCCTCCCCATGTTGATCGGACAGACTCATGATGAAGCTAGCATGTTAGCACTAAGGATACAGTTAGCACCAGATACATCCTAGTTCTCACCTTATTATGTCTAGGTTTTTAACTTTGGTGCATCATCTGGTTTCTAGGACACCAAGGGTCTGTTTAGTAGAGCTCCAGCTTCAGCAGATTCATGAATATGGTGGAACTAGGTATTCCAAGCTCCACTAGATTCATGGAGCTGGAGCTGTGGTATACTAAAAGTGTTCAGACGGGTCATCTTGTTTACATTTTAGTATAAAAATATAAACTTAATTCACTTTATTTTAACCTACAAGTTTCAGATATGAGGTGGAGCTAGAATCTAGAACTTTGTCAAATAGGGTTTAACTCTAAATCTCGGCAGTATGTCATAAAATTAGTCTTTTTCTTACAGTATGTTATAAAATTAGTCAGAACCCAAAACATGTTCAGCATTTGACCTAAGAAGCTGTAACAGCCCAAATTTGTGCTTTTATTTAATTTACTGAGTTATTTGAATTTTTGGAATTTTTTGGAATTTATTTGGATTTAATTTGGATTTAAACCCCTTTTGAGCTAATTAAATAATTAAAAAAATTTAATAAAATTTTTTGAAAATATTTTATTTGAGTCCAAAATGTCTCCAAGTATTTTCCAGAATTTTTCTGAGCATTTTGCTGTTTTTCTCGATTTAATTGAATTTCTAGAATTATTTTAAAAATTAAAATCGCTGGAAAAGCTCTAATGGGTTTTACTGTTTAAGCGACCCGAGTCGGACTCAAGTCCGACCGAGCCGAACCCGAGCCTAACCCGAACCCTTGCTCGAGCCGAACCCAAACCCTACTGAAGGACCATGTGGAGGTCCATCCATATTTGTGATGAGTATTTGACTTTATTTGAGCAAGGTGTGCTCAGGTTTGAGTTTGATTTGACTCGGTATTGCATGTTTGAATTAATGATGATTGTGGAATAACATGCAGGAAGAAAAAGGTATGTGCATTGTGGTATGTGCAAAATGGTTTGTTCCTTGTGGTACAGGTTCCTGAGGCAGCTATGGTCGTTGGTGAGTACCGGGACTAGGTTGGGAGAACCGAGGTCCGGAGCGGTCGAGGATGCCGACGAGATGGTTGGGCTCAAACCAGGAACACTTGGATGTCATGGAAATGGACTTGAGGTGGCTCAAGGTTTCCGGTTCGGGTTGGAGGCTCGAAGAGGAGGAAACTGAGCGGTCAAGTCCGGCGGATGAAGACCCGTTGCATCGGGTTGATCGGGTTGTGTTTAAAACCCATGTATGGCAAATGTGGCCCATGTAAAGCCCATGTGTGGGGGTGAAATGAGAGGGTTAATCCTAGCCCTTGGTGGAGTGCCCTAGGGTTTGGGACTCATCCAAGGGTGGTAGGTGGCCCTAGAGTAGTATAAATAGAGGGGGAGGGGTGTCCTCCCTCACTTGAAGGTTTGAGTTGCTCCTTTGAGCTTTTCCCACATGAAGTGAGGCTTTGTAAACCTTCCAACCAGAAAATACAAAGATTTTCTTTACATTCTTGTGAATTTAAATTCCGCATTTACATTATGTCTTTACTTTACGCAATTTAAATTCAGCATTTACTTTCCCGCATGTAAATTCTCGCAATTTACTTTCTCGCAATTTGGATTTGCTCCTCTCCTTATAAATGCTATTTATCAAGGATGTCTTGAGGGTACTCATTTGGTTTTACATCTTTCTTGCACCCTAGGATAGACTAGAGATCAAGTTTCTATCACGATTGCAAATCTGTCCTGAACTTGTTCTTCGCGTAGCAGTTAGTCTTCGATTTTTAGAAAAATCTAGAAAAATCCTTTTTGATTTATTATTATTGGAGAAGGTACTTGACTCATATATCCATCTGTGAAAAAATTTTGGAGTCCACTGGGTGAACCGTTTGGGAGTTGTGAGGTGAAAACCGAGCCCCAAATTTCCTGATTAAAGATCCTGACTGTTCGTAGTTCCTGATTTTTCCTGATTTTTTAGAAGGATTTTTGTGGTGATTTTTGGTGGAGTGATTCAAGACTCATATTCTCACAGGGTAAAAAATTACCAAATATTTTGTAGCAACCGAAGTCCACCATCCACCTGCTCTAAGTGGGGACAATTCCTGAAAAAATCTGTTTTTGCTTTTCTAAAAGAGGCTTTTGTGTTTTGGCTTGATCTCTTTTAGAAAAGAAGTATTTGAATTGATACCTCTTTGCTTTGGACACTTGACAACCAGGATTGTGATTTAAAAATCCCTCACATAATTCATGGTTCTCATCCATGTAAGCTAGGGATACACATAGTTGTCTAGTCGTTCCCGATTTTGCGGGTTTTGCGATTTTGAGGAGCACCGAGTTTCTTTGCGGGATTGTTTGGTGTACATTGAGTAGGGGATAATTTTATTTGGGATCATTCACCCCCCCTCTAAATCGAACGGTCCAGATCGACCGTGTAGATCCAATTCATACGAGATTAGATCTAATATTGACCGTCAGATTTCAAATGAACGGCCTAGATAGTGCCAATGCGCGGAGCCGAAAGGCGCGTCCGCGGTGACGCCGGTTGCCGCCGACGCCACGCTGCGTGACGCCAAAGAATGGGCCCGCATGTTAGTGGCTGGGCGCACCGTATGGTGACGTCATCCGTGACATCACGGTGGGGCCCGCGTGTCAGCCGTCCCCTCGATCGAGCCTTGCTAACGTCAGCAGCTGACGTCATCAAGCCGAGCCCACCTGTCAACGGGTCATGCGTCCGTGGACCGAGTCCATCGTGGACTCGAGCCGAGACGTGGACCGAGTCTATGGACCGGATAATGCAAGCATGACGCAATAAATCGATTTTCCTTTAGAAAAATAATTCAGTGGAAAATCAATTTCGGCGCTGACGTCATATTGCGGATTTTTCAATAGAAAAATAAATGAATTAATTCGATTTATCCTTTCAATTGATTTTTTAAATTTCAAACGGCTATAACTTTTGTGTTTTAACTCCGATTTAGGTGATTCCAATTTCTAAATTTTTATAAAATTGAGCTCTATTTAATGGTGGATTTTATTTAATTTTTGGACATGACTTTTCTCTGTTTTTATTTATTTGGTGTTTATTTACCCGATTGGCGTAGACGTTGAACTGCCCGAAGGCTTCGAAGGAGAGGTTTTGACCCAGTAGCAAGTTCAAGACCATGAACCAGTACTTTTTGAAGGCAAGTTGTGCTTTGACTATATTGATCCCACTTTTGAAACTATGTTTATTTAAATTATTACTTGCTAGTTCATTTAAAAATGCTTTCGAATAATTCTGGGAATAGTTATGTGACCTACCTGATTATGCCACCTTGTCTATAATAATTGTATGCCATGAATCATTTGTCACCCTAGGGTGTGGAATAATAGTTGGACACTAATACTTTGCCAACATGGGTTAATTAGACCGTAACTAGCCGGCTTAGCCATGCAATCGTGTTATTGATATAATTTTGAATGTCAAAAATTAATCTTGACCTAATGAGAGATGGAACATGGTTTTGGAAGTTGCTACATGTGTTATTGATGATGTTGATGGCACGTGGTGCATGTTAATCAACTGGGGTGATTGAATGGTTTAGACCAAGGCAAGTGGCAAGATTGTTCTGGTCGGCCAGGTGCGGCACTTGGGAGGTCGCATTTGGTTTATTGCTTTGGGGTTCTTGTGAATTACTGGGTAGTCTTGCCTTGGTCACCCTAAGGACTTAACCTTGCAAGCCTTTGAACTGAGTTCATCATACAACCACATGTTTGGGATGGGATAGACCTAGTCGATTAAGATGCTAATAACCTACATGTGGTACCTCAGGGTGTCAGCTGTACTTAGGTGTAGTTGTACAGGGGAGTGTACCTGTGATGCGGCTTGGTACCCATCCAACGACTTGTTGTCCTAGACTTCGCCTTTGCTAAGGGAAGGAATGGTGATCCTTGCTGAATTGTTTTTGGCTCCACTTGATTCAAAATGTTGCGTTCTTACGTGAGTATCTTTAGCAGATGAAGATGACCAACAACTATGCCGAACGTTAGGGAGGTTATGCCGCTGAGTTGTGGCGTATGATGCAGCTACTTGGAGGTTTTGATAGGCCGATCTACCGGGGAACCACCATAGTGAAGGCAGGACTGGTCTAAGCATGGGACGTCAAGATCACTGTGTAAGCCACGGAGAAGACGAAGGCAAGTCGTCCCATCCACATCATCGCGAGGAGGTCTTCATTTGAAGCCAGCATCCAAGAGACGTCGCGTCGAGCAATGCGGCAGATCGCTCGCACCTACTCTTCAGAGTTGGAGGGCACTGTGTTTCGTCACCATCCACGCAGAGACAGCCACCTCGATCGGGAGTTGATAGCAGAGGAGAACGCCACGATCACTCACCTAGCAAGGTTTGTCATCGCCCAGGAGGATCTTATCGATGAGACAGTTTAGGAGTTACAGAAGGCCCGCGATGAAGTTGAGGATGTGAGGAGGCAGCTGCGAGAGGCTCGGGAGTATATTGCCCACTCTTCACGGAGGATCGACGAGTTGGAGATGGCACTGTACGGACCAGCACCAGAGCCAGTGTTGGAGCTACATGACCCAGACCCTAAGGAGCCAAAACAGCAGCCAACACCAGAGTTGGAGGAAGATGTTGCTTCATCGACCACAGCTGTCGTTGGTCGTAGAGATCGTTTAGCGCCGATGCCGTCACACCCGCCCAAGTGTACCCCGAGTTGTTCCCATGGGGGATGGATCAATGAGTGAGAGTTTAGGTTTAGCAGTTGAGACTTCAGTGTTGAGTCACATCTTAGATTAATAAGAGTCACCCTTTAGGCGTTAGACTCCAGTGTGTTAATTTAATTTGGATCTTCTTGATTGTTGAGTGTGCAGTATGTGTTGCAAAGCCCTTAGGCATTGTGAGCAACCATACCAAGTTATTATTGAATAATTAATAAAGTTGAATTTTGAGTTACACCTTTTACCCCCGCATAGGTTCTCTACTACTTGTCTATTCTTGTTCCCTCTCATCTCTAAACCTTGGAGCAATCAACAGATGGTCAACACTCGTGGCAACAACGGAGGAAGCAGAAGCGGTTCTCGCCCCACAGAAAACCCCAATGATAGAGCACCTACGCCCCAGTCAGCACCGCCAGTGGATATGCATAACATTGGAGCGTTCCTTGCCGCTCAGACACAACTGATGCATGCAATGATGCAATAGATGCAGCAAGTTACTGCCCAAGCCGCTGCCAACCAAGCTAATCAGGGACAGCGACAGAATTCAAGGCTTTCAGAGTTTATGAGGACCCATCCGCCCACATTCTTTGGGAATGCAAACCCACTGGAGGCAGATGATTGGTCGAGGTCCATAGAAAGGAAGCTGCACATCACCCAATGCGTTGGAAATGAGAGGGTACTCTATGCCTCTCATTAGCTGGAAGGGACTGCAGCGGAATGGTGGGAGAATTTTTGTGCTTCGTATGAAAACCCACAGGAGATCACTTGGGAAGAGTTTACTGTAGCTTTTCGCCAGTATCATGTGCCTGAGGGAATCATGGATCTGAAGAAGGAGGAATACAGGGCACTGAAACAAGGCAGCCAGTCAGTGGTTGACTATTTGAACAAGTTTTCCCAGCTAGCTCGCTACGCACCTGAAGATGTAGCGACAGATAAGGCCAGACAGTCTCGCTTCATGAAGGGACTGAATTCAGGATTGCAAGTGGGGCTGATTACTCACACGTTCCCGGATTTTCAAGAACTGGTGAACAAGGCTCTTATTCTGGAGGACAAGCGCAAAGAACTGGATGACAACAGGAAGCGCCGGATGGCACAATAAGGAGCTCGCCCAGGAGCACAAAGGCTGAGAGTTGCACCCAATCAGTTTTTCAGGTTTCAGCCTTAGAATGTTGCGCAAACTCTGTCACCTGCACCAAGACCTGCTGGTCATAATTATCAGACACCAGCCCAAGCCATAGTTGCACCCGCAGGAAGTCAGCCAACAACGATGAAGCGTTGTTATAGTTGCAATGAGCCAGGGCACTTCTCCAATAATTGCCCTAAGCGAGGAGGTGTGACACCTGTTCGCCTCAACCATGGAACTCTGCCCGCAAGGACGCCTGCACCAGGAGGAAGCCGTGGAGCTACTCAAACTGGAGCCGCACCCCAAGCTACGGTGAGAGGTCGAATCAACCACGTCACCGATGATACAGTTCAGAACACTTCGGACGTCGTACTAGGTAAGTTACTGGTTAACTCAATACTTGCAACAGTTTTGTTTGATTCTGGAGCTTCGCATTCGTTTGTTTCTCGAAGTTTTGCTGCTAGAAATGACTTGGAGATCGTGGATCTTAAATGCATGATTATAGTTTGAACCCCTGGATCAGAACTCCGATCTAAAGTAGGATGTTCTAGGGTAAGACTATTAATAGATGGGGTAGAGTTTTTAGCGAACCTCATTATATTAGGTACCAAGACCCTAGATGTTATACTTGGAATGGATTGGTTGTCCAAGCACAAGGCTGTGTTATACTGTGGACAAAGAGTTGTATCAGTCGAAAGCTTAGATGGTAGAAGAGTTGAGTTTCAAGCAACTGTCGTTCGAGATGGACAACTGATGGTCAACAGTGTGAAGGCAGTCAGCATTAAAGATGTACCAGTGGTCAGCGAGTACCCGAATGTCTTTCCTGAAGATTTACCTGGTATGCCGCCAGATAGAGACATTGAGTTTGTGATTGAGTTAGTACCCGGTACAGCCCCAATAGCCAAGAGACTTTATCGGATGTCTATCGATGAGTTAGTAGAGATGAAGAAACAGATCGAGGAGCTGTTGGAGAAAGGATTTATCAGACCTAGTTCATCGCTGTGGGGAGCGCCAGTTCTGTTCGTCAAGAAGAAGGATGAGAGTTTTCGGATGTGTATTGATTATCGTGCACTCAATGATGTGACGATAAAGAATAAGTATCCGTTACCCAGGATCGATGACTTGTTTGATCAGTTAAGAGGAGCTGGAGTTTCTCCAAGATTGACCTTCAATCAGGATATCATCAACTGAAGATCCGATCAGAAGATGTATCGAAGACTGCATTTTCGTCAAGATAGAACATTATGAGTTTACAGTTATGTCCTTTGGTCTGACAAATGCACCTGCTTATTTCATGAACTTGATGAATAAAGTTTTCATGAAATACCTAGATAAGTTTGTTGTCGTATTCATTGATGACATACTTGTATACTCCAAGACGAGAGAAGAACACGACGAGCATATGAGGCTAGTTCTTGAGAAATTGCGAGAGCAGCAGTTATTTGCTAAGTTTAGCAAATGTGATTTCCAGAAGAGTAAGGTGGAATTTCTTGGACATGTGATGACCGCAGAAGGAGTCGCAGTTGACCCGAGTAAAGTAGAAGCGGTATTGCATTGGGAGCAGCCGAAGTCGGTGACCCAGATCCGTAGTTTTCTTGGAATGGCGGGATACTACCGTTGATTTATTGAAGGATTCTCGACGATTGCTAGACCTCTTAAGCAATTGTTGAAGAAGGAGAAGAAGTTTTCATGGATGCCAGAGTGCGAGAAGAGCTTCCAAGAGTTGAAGAACCGTTTGACAACGGCGCCAGTATTGGTTTTAGCAGACATGCAACAGAGTTTCCATATTTACTGTGATGCATCGCGCCAAGGACTTGGATGTGTGTTGATGCAAAATCGAAAGGTAGTTGCTTATGCATCAAGACAGTTAAGGCCGTACGAGGAGAATTATCCAATGCATAACTTGGAGTTAGCTGCCGTAGTGCATGCTCTGAAGTTGTGGCGTCATTACCTTATTGGAAATAGATGTGAAGTGTATACGGATCATAAGAGCCTTAAGTATATATTCACCCAGTCGGATCTGAATATGAGGCAAAGGAGATAGTTGGAATTGATTAAGGACTATAATGTCGGAATTCATTACCATCCCGGCAAAGCTAATGTAGTAGCCGATGCTTTGAGTCGGAAGAGCCACACCGTGAATATGCTGATAGAAGAGAGTCAAGCTGAGTTATGTAAGGATTTCCAGAAGATGAAGCTGGAAATGGTACCAGAAGGATTCTTAGCTGCCGTAGAAGTGAAACCTACCTTAGAAGACCATATCAGGGAAGATCAGAAGGATGACGACAAGATCAAGAGAATTAAGGCCAAGATGGATGAAGGCAAGGCTAAGGACTTCAAGCTGGATGAGCAGGGTACGCTATGGATTAAAGATCGCATCTGTGTACCGAACAAGAAAGAGCTGAAGCAGTTGATTCTGGAGGAAGCTCATGATTCCAAGTACTCGATTCACCCGGGAAGTGCCAAGATGTATCAAGACCTAAAAGAGAGATTCTGGTGGTCGAGCATGTAGCGTGAAGTTGCCGAGCATGTTTCGTTGTGCGATATATGCCAGAGAGTCAAGGCAATGTACCAGAGGCCAGCTAGATTACTACAGCCATTGAAGATACCTGAATGGAAGTGGGAGGAAATCGGTATGGACTTCATTACCAGTTTGCCTAAAATTCAGAGTGGGTACGATTCCATATGGGTTATAGTGGATCGATTGACCAAAGTAGCTCATTTCATCCCCGTAAAGACCACTCATTCGAGAGATAAACTAGCGGAGTTGTATATGTCCAGGATTATATGTCTGCATGGGGTGCTGAAGAAGATCGTATCGGACAGAGGTTCCCAGTTTACCTCAAGATTCTGGAATAAGCTGCATGAAGCCATGGGGACCCGTTTGAACTTCAGTACAACATATCATCCACAGACAGATGGACAGACTGAAAGAGTTAATCAGATTCTGGAGGACATGCTAAGAGCTTGTGTGTTGGCTTACCCTACCTCGTGGGACAAGTGTTTGCCGTACGCCGAGTTCAGCTACAACAATAGTTACCAAGCCAGTTTACAGATGTCACCCTTTGAGGCGTTGTATGGTCGACCATGTCGAAAATCGCTGAATTGGAATGAGACAGGCGAGCGCCATGTCTTTGGACCAGAAATTCTTCAAGAAGCCGAAGAACAGATTGCCATGATCTAGGAAAGATTGAAGATAGCTCAATCAAGACAGAAGAGTTATGCTGATAATCATCGTAGAGACTGAGCTTTGAACCTGAAGATTTCGTATACCTTAGAGTTACGCCTCTCAAGGGAGTTAAGAGATTCCATGCCAAAGGGAAACTTGCACCGCGATATGTTGGACCATTCAAGACCTTGAGCCATAGAGGTGAAGTTGCTTATCAGTTGAAGTTACCGCAGTCATTAGCAGGAGTGCATGATGTGTTCCATGTGTCACAACTGAAGAAGTGTCTGCGAATGCCAGACGAGCAAACGCCTTTGGAGTCGATCAAGCTGCAAGAAGATATGACGTACAAGGAGCACCCTGTGAAGATTTTGGACACAATGGATCGAGAGACAAGAAACAAGTCAACCCGCTTCTGTAGAGTTCAGTGGAGCAACCATTCCGAGAGTTAAGCGACTTGGGAGCGCGAAGAGGATTTGAGAAAAGAGTTTGCGAACCTATTCCTTAGTTAACCCTGAATCTCGGGGTCGAGATTCTGTTAAGGGGGGAGGTTTGTAACATCCCAAATTTGTGCTTTTATTTAATTTGCTGAGTTATTTGAATTTTTGGAATTTTTTTGGAATTTATTTGGATTTAAAACCCTTTTGAGCTAATTAAATAATTAAAAAAATTTAATAAATTTTGTTGGAAATATTTTATTTGAGTCCAAAATGTCTCAAAGTATTTTCCAGAATTTTTCTGGAATTTTTCTGAGCATTTTGCTATTTTTCTCGATTTAATTGAATTTCTAGAATTATTTTAAAAATTAAAATCGCTGGAAAAACCCTAATGGGTTTTACTGTTGAAGCGATCCGAGTCGGACTCGAGTCCGACCGAGCCTGACCCGAACCAGTGCTCGAGCCGGACCCAAACCCTACCCGCGCGACCGTTGGATTTGGATCCAACGGCCGAGATTGCGCCACGTCACCCCGCGCAGGATCAGATCGTACCCGTTCGCGTCGACCAGATCCGGGCCGTTAATCACGCACGCGTGGACGGCCAGGATGCGGCCACGTCACCCTCTCCTTTTCGCGGTCGAGTCCGCCACCGCCACGGTTGTTCCGCGAATTCCATGCCGAATCCGGACGTCGGGGCCGGTATTTATTGCGTGGGTCAGCGCGCCGTGTTCGCCGTTGCCACCTACGCGTTTTGCCCTAGGTTTTGGAGCCTGAGCTGCCGCCGCCAGCCGCCGATTCCTCACCGTTGCGCGGGGAGTAGCCGCTGCGGTTCTTCTTCGTTTCCGGCGCCGTCCGTTGTTCTCCGCCGTCTTGGTGCCCAGATCTGAAGTCCTCACATCGAGCCACGCCCGTAGGGACCATTCATGTCGCCGGACTCGCACCCAAACGTCGTCCCCGTGGTCATCGCCTCCAACTCCGGCGAGCCAGCACCGCTGTGGACATTGCCGAACTCGCGAACTCCCTCAGCCGTTGGATCTTCATCGCACGGCCCAGGTTCGTCCACATCACCCCGAGCAAAATCCCGTGTTACGATTTTGATCTATTTTCAGCCGTTAGATCTAGATCGTACGGTTAGGGTTAGATCCAGTGTTACCGTTTAGATCTATTAGCAACCGTTGGATCTAGATCCAACGCACTAGATTAAGCCACATAGCCCCTTAACCGCACCGTGATAGATTAGATCTCAGCCGTTAGATCTAGATCGTACGGTTAGATTCAACCCGTATTGTAGCGCTAGATGTAATCTCGGCCGTCCAATCAAGATTGTGCGGTCCAGATGCATCCATGCGTCAGCCGCCGCATCATGCCACGTCACCCCTAGTGACGCGGTAAACTCGATCGGATCTCACCCATCCGATCTAAATCGAACGGTCCAGATCGACCGTGTAGATCCAATTCATACGAGATTAGATCTAATCTTGACCGTCAGATTTCAAATGAACGGCCCAGATCGTGCCACGTGTGCGGGAGCCGAAACGGCGCGGTCCGCGCGGGTGACGCCCGGTCGTCGCTGACGTCACGCGTGAGTTCAGCAACGGGCCCGCAGGTCAGTGGCTGGGCGCACCATACGATGATGTCATTTGCGACGTCATCCGTGACATCACGGTGGGGCCCGCGTGTCAGCCGTCCCCTCGATCGAGCCTTGCTAACGTCAGCAGCTGACGTCATCAAGCCAGGCCCACCTGTCAGTAGGTCATGCGCCCGTGGACAGAGTCCACCATGGACCCAAGCCGAGCCATGGACAGAGTCTATGGAACGGATGACGCAAGCATGACACAATAAATCGATTTTCCTTTAGAAAAATAATTCGGTGGAAAATCAATTTCGGCGCTGACGTCATATTCCGTATTTTTCAATAGAAAAATAAATGAATTAATTCGATTTATCCTTTTAATTGATTTTTCAAACTTCAAACGGCTATAACTTTTGCGTTTTAACTCCGATTGAGGTGATTCCAATTTCTAAATTTTTATAAAATTAAGCTCTATTTGATTGTGAATTTTATTTAATTTTTGGACATGACTTTTTCTCTGTTTTTATTTATTTGGTATTTATTTACCCGATTCGCGTAGACGTTGAACTGCCCGAAGGCTTCGAATGAGAGGTTTTGACCCAGGAGCAAGTTCAAGACCAGGAACCAGTACTTTTTGAAGGCAAGTTGTTCTTTGACCATATTGATCCCACTTTTAAAACTATGTTTATTTAAATTGTTGCATGCTAGTTTATTTAAAAATGCTTTTGAATAATTACGGGAATAGTTATGTGACCTACCTGATTATGCCACCTTGTCTATAATAATTATATGACATGAATCATTTGTCACCCTAGGATGTGGAATAATAGTTGGACAATAATACTTTGCCAACATGGGTTAATTAGACCGTAGCTAGCCGGCTTAGCCATGCAATCGTGTTATTGATATAATTTTGAATATCGAAAACTAATCTTGACCTAATGAGAGATGGAACATGGTTTTAAAAGTTGCTACATGTGTTATTGATGATGTTGATGGCACGCAGTGTATGGTAATCAACCGGGTGATTAAATATGGTTTAAACCGAGGCAAGTGGCAAGATTGTTCTGGTGGGCTAGGTGTGGCACTTGGGAGGTCGCATTTGGTTTGTTGCTTTGGGGTTCTTTTGAATTACTGGGTAGTCTTGCCTTGGTCACCCTAAGGACTTAACCTTGCAAGCCTTTGAACTGAGTTCATCATACAACCACATGTCTCGGATGAGACAGACCTAGTCGATTAGGATGCTAATAACCTACATGTGGTACCTCAGGGTGTCAACTATACTTAGGTGTAGTTGTACAAGTGAGCGTACCTGGGCTGCGGCTTGGTACCCATCCAATGGCGTGTTGTCCTAGACTTCGCCTTTGCTTAGGGAAGGAATGGTGATCAACAATCGGGGAGGTTCAGTTGTTGAGTTGGAAGTTCCCAAAAGACTTTGTTACGGTCACTCGCCTTGGTGGTGTTTTACTGTATCTTGTGGGTAAAATGTATAACCTCTGCAGATTGTACAACCTATTCGAATAGCCGAGTTCACGGTATTGGACATTGCTCGGTGATTATAGTCAAGGGTTAGACTTTATGAAAATGAACTTGGTTAATGGATACTTGGTATTGGAAATGATGAATTTGCTTTAGGATGATAAATACTTTACTTGAGAATTGTTTATGAAAGTTATTACTGTTATACTGCTTTCAATCTATTATCGATATTGTGAATGTGCTTTGCTGCAAATGAACCATCATAGCCTATCCTTTGTAATATGCTATGCATGTAGAGTATTAGACTGCATTCTGTGCATAGTGCTTTAAGTACTCACCCTTGCCACCACACAAACATTAGTTGAAGAAGAATCAACACCAGCTTTGGAGTTCCAGAAGGAGCCGACGAACTAAGGGGGAGAGCCCAGTCAGTTGTTTGTGGCATATTAGTTGGCGCCATGTGTTTCTTTATTTTCCGCTGCAAGTTTATTTGAGTAAGACTTAAGCCCTGCGAGGCGTACTTTTGTAACTTGGCTATAAGGTCGAGCAACCGGTTATATTTCCCTTTCAATAAAGTACTTTACTACATCATTGAGTATGATTGTGGTATTTACCGATGTCGAAACTGTGTGCACTAGCGTAATCCTGAACTAGTGCTGAATACACAGAGGGTCCGGATTTGCATATTCAGGTCCCGACAGAAGCCTTCAATAAGGCCTTGGTCATTCTTTCATATCTCGAATTTTCTAACACTAGGCTCGTTTGGAACACGGAAACTTTTCCTATTTCTACGGGGAATAAACTATTTGCTGTGAAATTTCTGTAAAATTCATATATAGTTTATGCAAAATTCATACACCAATCTGTGACTGCATGCAATTGTTCTAGGACATTGTGGTTCCACGCACATACCCCGTAGTACCGTGTGGAAGAGAACATTGAGATCTGCGGGTTCGTTCACCATGCAATACTGTAGCACTTTGCACAAGAACCATTCTCATGGAACAAGATAAATTCTCACTATCAAACTCTTATAAGAGCAAGTACAATAAAATCAACTTAACTTACTATTTGTATGTACACATTAGCTTTATCCTACATAAAAGAGTGATAAAAGAGGAGAGAAGAGATATGGCCTTATTTAGTAGCCAGCTATGCACAGGAGCATTAATAGATTATTTATGTACAAGAGAGAAAAAAATAGTTATTGCAAAGCATCTAGAGATAACCTTTAAAGAGACAGTTATTATACAAACTAGCTTTTTGCTTACTCTAGATAATATGAATGAGAGATGAAATAATGAGCTTTGCTATTGTATTTGCTCTCACAATTTACTCTAAATCATCAGTCATCAAGCATGACAATTCTATGTACAGCTTTTCAACATCGTTTCCATCGTGGCAGTGGCATAATGTACAAGGAAAATAACAGGTAGAATAAACGCAAAGGTTTGGAACAAACAAAGCCAATGAGTAGTGCAGCCACATGCGGATTACATAAACAGCAAATGCTATCACAGGAAATATGATGCTTTGGTTCCTAAGGAAGCCTTTCAACCTGGTTTCAGTTTGAGATGAGGCAAATGAATATGAGATTAATTGGAGGTTTTGCACATCAATTTTTCATGTCACACGACAAAATATAAGCCAATGGCTGGACATAGATTGGACCTCACATTTACGGGGCATCCCCTCTACGGATCTGTTTGAGGGAGCTGTAGCTTTTTCTGAATGTTTTGTGCTTTCTGGGCTGAAAAATAGGCGTTTTATAAGAAACCATTTAACAAATAGCTGATTTCCCTCACCAATAAGCTGCAAAAGCATGTTTAACCAAGCTTTTAGTTTTTTATATATGACTTCTAGATTATATCAAAGGCTGCTTAAAAATTGACTTGTTTGAGGAGCTTGCTGGCTTAAAGCCCCCAACACACACACACAAAACAGGGCCTAAAGCCTGCGATAATCCATCTAACGAAATGTTAAATACTGATGTAAGTGCATTCCAGACCCCAGAGATTACAGAATACTTCATAAGTGGGAAAGAACAGGAAAGAATTGTGCTGGTACAGTTGGAACATCCATAAAATCCAACCGGCAGCATTATATGTTTGTCATAATAACGCAGCTAACAAACAAATCGAGGGCTTTAAGCCATCAGAACCAAAGTGCCATAACACAAATTGACATAATACCTGGATTTTTCATCTAACGCTAAAAATAAGAGTAGCTATATGAGGGCACAAATTCGGTTGGCAAGAATCCGTTAGAGGAGAAAAGGTAATAAAGTATGTGGTGCTTCATGTTATATTCTCCATGGCAAACAATATCGAAACATCACCATTTCTGCATCAACTCCTAAAAGTCTGGAGATGACCACAGCAACGTACTAGTTTTTTAGCAAAAAAAATTGCCCTCCCAAAGCATACCTTGAACAGTTGGCAATCATATACCCAAAATAAAAAGATGATGTGTAGTAACCAATCCTTTGCTAAGTACTTCTGAAGCTTCGAATCATATATGCCATCCACGCCCCCAATGCCATACTTCATTATAGTGAAAAAAACTAAAAACTACATAGCCAGGTGATGGAGATGACAAAAGAAAGAAGAAATCTTCTGAAAAAGCAACTATATACACAGAAGGTGCATCTACCAAAAGGTTTTAGTAAAACCATAGCTGGATATGGATAGGAAGAGCACAACAGAATGGCTGATCAGCAATGCTGAATGTGCGGGCCCAAGGTTTCAAATTTTGGTTTCGGATCATATCTCGGAGGTGACCAAAATCCGAAATCCCGGTGAGATCTCAGAATTTCGGACGAAATCCAAAAAGCAAATTTCAAATCCGGCTTTTTTTGGACCGGGATTTCTGAGATCTCGGACGAAATTGCCGAGATCTCGGCGAGAAACATTGAAATCTCGGCCCAAAAAACTTGAAATCCGGTCAAAATACCTCATGTGAAACGGTCTCAGACGGTTTTAGTCAAAAACCGTCCGTGATGTGAATTTACTATAGTATTTTTGAAAATTTTCAATTTTTTTTTCATTTCGCCGGAATTTGAAATCTCGTCCCGACTAAAATCCGAAATCTCGACCGAGATTTCCAAAATTTTTTGAACATTGTGTGGGGCACCACATCTCAGACGAGATACATAATCTCTCAGTGGCACCTCTCAATTACCACGTGTCATTGGATATGGCATCCAGTTTATGGATTCAGCACCAAGTCAAAACCATGTACAAACAACTCATAGTTCATACTAAACTGGTTGTTTTCTTCACTAGTCATACAAGTTGCATGAAAAATATAACCTTATGAATGTTCATGAAAAAAAAAAACAAAAGGTTTAAGATAGCTTTTTTGTGATCTATAATGGAAGGTGGGATGGGGCTTTCGCCTTTTCTGTTCATGCCAGTACTACAAAAATCACTCAATAAGCAGCAAGTAATACTGGTGAACTAGTGGAAACTGGTTAAGTACTAGTACATCCAGCAATACTCCAATCTACCTTGGTTTGCTTACTTAGTTGCAGCTGTCACACAGATGACTAACCACTAATATAAATTTCGTCACAACAGTAGATCATAATTGTGGAGTTCAAAATGACAAAAATAGTCAGCATATTTGATTAGTGACCAAACAACACAATGGCTCCAAAAACAATGATTAAGGCACTAAATGGTTGGGTAAGTGCAAAGTACAGTGTGAAGCCTCTGTTGTAATTACTTATATCGTAAACTTGTATATATGAACTTCATGGATTTTAGGACAGTGTGATTAACTGAAAGACCATATTGAACTTGGTTTCCCTTCCCATGCAACAATTGTAATACTCTTCACTAATCTAACTACAATTTTGTTACACAAAACCACACTAAAAACATCAATATTACAAATAAGAGTAAATAGGGCAACACTACATCTGTCATGAAACTGTGAAATTTGCAATCTCTTACATCAATTTCCAAAAGCAACGAGCCGTCATTTGTTCACAAATTTTGGGTTGCCTCTCGAAAACAGATGGAAGAAAATTGATAAAAGAAAATGACATGCGTTAGAGAACCCAATTTGCACAATGCAACAAAGGGCAAGCTCGTGACCAGCGAAAACTAGTTCATCAACAACATCACACACCATATAACAAACGCAAGAGCAAGTATCTAACATTGTCCCGTCACAAGAACAGAATGTTAATGTTCCATTCAAGATCAACGTCCACCGTGACACGGCGCGGAGCACCAGGGACCAGTTTTCCTGAACCACTCCAGCCAATTATTCATCCCCCGATCGGGGAAAAAAAACCAAGAAAACCATCACCTCGGATGCACCCAACTCAGGCTGCCATTGGGTGGTTGGCGACGTACTCGATGGCGAGCGGGAGCGAGTCGATCTCGTTGGCCTCCCCGTCGGGGATCTCGAGCTTGAACTCCTCCTCGATCGCCATCACCACCTCCACCGTGTCCAGGCTGTCCAGACCCAGATCCTTCTCGAAGTGCGCCTCCGGGGTCACCTGCCACCACCAAAAGCCGTGTTCTCTCAGGGTTAGGGTTCGGACGGCACCGCGCCGGCGCGACGCGATGAGGATTTAGGGGCGTTAGGGTTGCTGCTGTTGTTACCTTCGAGGGGTCGACCTTGGGGTGGCACTTGAGGACGTCGAGGACGCGGTCGACGACCTCATCGCGGGTGAGGTGGGCGTCGTGGGAGGACATGGGCCGCGTGAGCCACCGCGCCAGGGCGTGGGGCTGGACCGCCGCAGCCGCCGCGGCGAGAGGCGCCGCCGGGGAGGAGGAGAGGCGGATGTGGCGGAGGATCGCCGGACGGAGCGCCGCTGCCGCCATTTTCTTGTCTCGCGCTGTTCGGCCGGGAGTGAGTAGGAGCTCACCGTCCGTCGGCCAACTCTGGTTTTGGTTTTGGCTGGGGTGAAAACGGGTCGGATACGGTTGGACAGTAGGTCATTTCGTATCCTACCTTAATTATTTTTTTCCGGATACGGGTACGAATACGGGTAGTAAAAATTTGGGTAGGATATGGATATCGGGTATTTACGAACGGGTAGAGAACGGATACGGATATTATACAGACGGGTACAATACGAATAACGGGTACTTAGTCGGATAGTATGCAAACTACCTAGAATCAAAGCAAATATACAAAACTTGCAGGCGCTTCAATTGAGCTGAATAAACTTGGGAAAACGATGTTAGAGTGCATACACAGTATGCACTTCCATTGAGCCTACATACACTAAAGCATATCCTTTGGATGTGCTTGCTGGGAGCCAAGGAGGCTAGGATAGGTTGGACAGCTAAATGGCACCCTTCTGAATTAGGAGCATTTAGTACAAGAACAATAGTATTATGCTCACAACGTAAAGAAACAGTATAACGAGGCAAAGTTGAAGATAGTGACATATAGTCCAACACACATAGTGATAGTTCAAATCATACAAAATCAGTCCAACGCATTGACACACATATAGTCCAACAAATCATACAAAATCAGTCCAACGCATTGACACATAGTCACCGCAATACAAGACATAATGACAAAGTTCGAATCACACAATAGTCCAATACAACGCATAATGTTAGTTTTCAAATTACATAAAATAGTTCATGCATGTTTGAAGATCTCAAGTTGCGACATCGTCCTCCATCTCCGTAGCATTCATAGCATCACTTATAGTTTTAATTTCACTCTCTAAATCTGAAATTAATAGAGAACATATTAGTAGTCATCAACTGAGTCACGAAGACATATAATACAAACATAAATGAGAACACATAGTCAAGAAATCGAACCTTGTTCCAAAGCAAGCATCCAATCCTTGGTACAAACCAAGGCCTCAATAATTTCAAGTTTACGCCGGGCACAAAATGCATCAACAATGCGTCCACTTGAGCTAAATGCCGGCTACGAAGCAACCGTGGACACTTGCATTGATAACATCACGAGCAAGGGTAGAAAGAATAGGAAAATTTGTCATTTGCCCCTTCTACCATGATAGGACATCAAATGGTACATCACTTTCATTGATCTTCACTAGGCCCTCACTCATGTACACATCCAACTCTGGCATCTTCTTCTCATTACTTGCGGCTTGATACAACTCATCAAGATCAACCTCATCCTCGTCCTCATCATCCATCAATCGATCATTTGGATTAGAAACAAAATCACTCTCCTTCGAGCTAGGAGCCTTATTGGCTGATTTTGCATGGATGGTTGATGAATAGAAAGCAAAAAATTCTTTCACAACATTCATGAATTCCAACTTCTCTATCTCAGCCGTCTCACTGTCATACATCTTAGACATATACAAATCAACCATCTTGTGTTTGTACCTTGGATCAAAAAATGCTCCCACTGCTAAAGCCGTATTGTTCATTTCCCAATACTTATCAAACTTCTGTCTCATAGAGAATGCCATAGTAGAAATTATGACATCACTATTCTCACACCATCTTGCAATAGCCATCTTTACCTCAGAAATTTTTTGAAAGAAATGATTTGCAGTAGGATATGAAGTGCCAGAGAAAAGTAATGTCACATCGTAAAACTTTTTCAAACACTTGCTAATATTTGTTGCATTCAACCAATCCTCATCTGAAGGAGTGATATGACCATATCTGTTCTTATCTTTTTTAGCAAGGCGATCAAAAGCATCCTTGAAATAAATGGCATCTCTAACCATAATATATGTAGAGTTCCATCTTATGGCAACATCCAAGGAAAGGGCATTTGTTGTGTCTAGATCACATTCTTTACCACACTTCTCAAATGCCTCCAACCGTTGAGGTGATCTTTTTATAATTGTTATACATTGTCTAATGTTTCCAATGGTATTTCCAATTATTGCTAACCCATCTCTAGCAACAAGGTTTAATATATGATTTGCACATCTAGCATGGAAGAATCTTCCATCACATACAAGTAAGCCTTTAGCATTGCCAATGATTATATCAACTGCAACTTTGTTTGAAGCGGCATTGTCCAAAGAAAGAGCAAACATTTTCTTATCGAGATTCCAATTCAACACATTTGAAAAAAATGCATCACTCAATTTTATCCCTCCATGGCTGCCTTCTATATGGATAAAATTGATAATCCTTTTTTGCATGCTCCAGTTATCATCAACCCAATGCGCCGTGACACACAAGTATGACTTGTTTTGAATAGATGTCCATGTATCCATAGTGAAACTAACACGGTAAGAGAGTGTTTTGAAGTGGTCATACAACCTATTCTTTTCCTCTTTATAAAGATCCATAATCTTTTTAAGAACAGTAACACGAGACTTGAAAGGAAAGGTTGGTCGCAGTGATTTGATAAATTTCACAAAATACTTATGTTGGGCGATACTAAACGGATACTCATGCATGATGATGGCATGATAAAAATGTCTCAAACTAGTATTCTCCTCATACCGATAGGTTGCAATGCTATCCCCATTCTTACTTAGGAGTTGTTGACCTTTCAAAACACTATGCTTCAATCTCAAGTGATTACTAAATGCCTTTGTACCATTTATACTTTCAGCCCTAGCTTTATGTGTGCATCTATTGCATTTTGCCCACTTCTGCTTGATGATTGAACCATCATCCTTTACCACATCTACCTCATACCTTGTGAAATGTTGCCAAACCCATGAAGTGAGCTTTTTTCCAGTTTTGGTATTTTCTTGTTCTTTTTCTTCGTCTTGGACGTCTTCTACGCTTGCTTTCGTGCTTGCATTTGCACTTGCAGCTTGCGAAACTACGAACATAATGAGATAGAAAGGCAATTGTTAATTTTCAGCCAATTACAAAATAAAATATACAAGATAATGATGAAAATAGGATACCTTGAGCCGGCTTAGGCATTAAAACCATGGCCGTGTCCTTGCTTGACCCTGCTGCTTTGAATGCGGATGCCATAAACTTGCTTGTAGGGGTACCAACGGACTTATTGCTGTTGGAGCTTGTCATCGACACCTTAACCTTCTTCAAAGGCTGAGTTGCCGTTGCCTTTCCCTTGTTAAGAGGTGTTGAGATTTCAGCAAGTCTTCGTTGTTTCACCGGACGATGGCATGCACCCGTGGACTTCTTCTTGCCCAGACCGACTTGTTGGGCAATGGCATGCTCTTCGCTGGTAGTAACAGCAACATCAATAGCAGCAGGGTCAGTAGCAGCAACATCAATAGCAATAACATTGTCCTCCGGCTCCGCCATGTTGTCATTGATACTGGCATCACCAACTTCCTCAATTGGAACTTCAACTCCATCCTCGGTGCGAGCACAATCAATATCCACATCCATTGTTCCACCTTATGAAAACTGGAAAGTCAAAACAAAGTGGGTAGTACCACAATATGTCAATGGTATGAACTTAAAACTTATCACAGACTCTTTGAATTACAAACACACAGACACAGCTACCTTGTAAATCACAAGTTGATATTAGCAACTCATCATTCAAATATATCCATATCTGTTGCCCACTTCTGCAAGACGATACCATTTGCTTTGTCACAAATAACTCAACAAACAGCAACTATCTGCATCAGCCTAAACTGTATTATCATTTCAATCAATAGCTCAAAAAGCCAGGTGCATGACAATCGCTGATGACAGTCCATAAAAAAGATACAGAAGAAAATAATGGAAGCGCACATGCAGTAGTCTGCATGCAAGCTCACATGCTATAAACATGGCGGTTTGCTTGCATACACAAATGATGCAAGAAAAATAGTGTAGGTGCAATATATCAACATCATGATAATTTTGTTGTTGAAATGGAATTTAGTTGGCATACCTGACAACATGGCAGATATCGAGAGGAGTTACGGGGGCCTGAGGCAGCGACGGCCTGAGGCGACGGGGGCCTAAGGCAGCGGCGGCGACGGGGCTCGAGGCGGCGGCCGGGCCCCGAGGCAAAGCGGTGACGGCAGAAGAGCGACGGGGCCTGAGGTGGGCGGCGACGGGCTCGAGGCGGCGGCTAGGCCCCGAGGCGGGCCGGCGACGGGGCCCGAGGCGACGACAATGGTGACGGGGCCTAAAGCGGGGCGGCGACGAGGCGGCTGCTGGGCCCCGAGGAGGGAGGCAGGAGGCGGCGACGCACCGCCTGAGAAGGGAACTGGCGCGAGAATGCGCCTGAGGACTGAGGAGGGAGCTCCGGTCTCCAGAGCTGCACGCGCCGCCGAAACCCGAAAGCAAAGACGCCTGACCAAAATGCGAATACCAAATCGACCGCCCCTCAAACCCTAAGCAATTTGGGTTGGACTACCGATGCACTTTCATGGGCTATTGGGTTGTGCCGCTGACTGTGGGCTACTACGAAATTGTTTTCCCATGGATTCATGGACGGTTGTATTTTAATATTTTATACTCCCGGTTTTCTCATGGTTGTATGTATTTTATACTCCCGGGTACCTGAACCCCGGGTACCCGTATCGGCCCGAGATCCTCGGGTATTTGCCGGGTAGGGCTTGCTCCGAATCCGACCCGAATCCGACACTCAGCTATCCGGGTACTATCCGTATCCGACCCGATAAAAAAAAACCTGTATCAGTATCCGAAAAAACGGGTAAAAATATGTCCCGTATCCGATACCCGACGGGTAGTACCCGACCCGTTTTCAACCCTAGTTTTGGCATCTCTATACTCTACTGTGTTCGGACTTTGGGCTTGATTGCTCTGATGCTAACCTGAATTTTTTTAAAATAATATTTTTTAATGAAAATTTATAGAAATAATACGAACTTTTTTAGCATAATATTTTTTAATAAAAATTTATAGAAATAATAGATTGGTTAAAAAAATAACAAAACTACCTCTCTACAACCATTTAAAATAGCGACATACTTTCTATCGCCATTTGGAGCATTGGAAGGAAAAAGAGAGAGGAAGAGAAAGAAAGAGGAGGAAAGAATGAAAAGGGTAGCACATATGAATTTTGTTAAAATAAAACATTAGAAAATAAGTATACGGAAAACAGGGCAACGTGATCTAGGTTTTAAAACAATGCAAAAATAATAAACACGTTAACAAAATTTGACAGAAATTCAGGAGAGAGGTTTGTTACGTAGAAAATAACAAGGCGTAGAGAAATCAAAAAGAAAAAATTCGTAGAAGTGACGCTTAATGTTGGTAGAAACGAAATGAAGGCATGGAGTATATGACATTTTTCAAATTTTTTGGATCACTGATGTTGCGAAAAATTAGGGAATTTGAATCGATAATTTTTGAATTTTTTTTGGTTTACTGATGTATTGTAAAATTATAGAATTCTAATTGATAGTTATTGCTTTTTTTATTGAGTGTTGCACTCCAAAATTATGGAATTATAATCAAATTGATGCACACATAATAAACATGAAAATACACAAAATGTGTACAAAATGAGAGAAGATAGATGGTGCATATGGAACCGTTGCATTGCATAACATAGAAAAGCAAGTAAACATAGGTGGCGCATACAGTTCGGTACAAAATGATGACACGAACGAACGATGAACGGAAAGTACAACTACGATACATGTGCACCTTTTGGAATTATAAAAAAGTTATACTGCCTGTCGTAGACCTTACACGGAAGGATCCATCGGTGAGTTCCCCTTGGATTTGGCGAGGCTATTGGTATTGGCTTTCTTCCAATCAGGCTCATACATACACACCCAATAATAGTCTTCCTTGGCGATCTTTGGCTCCTCCTGGAAACGAGTCGTTTCGGCTTGCTCCTTCGGCTTCTTTTCTTGTTCATGACGCTCATACAGGGGCTTCAAGAAGTATGCATCTTTTGGGTGGTATGACGGGTGTTTTGGTTTCTCTTCTGTAGTCTTAGGGGAAGGTTTCCACCGTGTGTAGCGCAATTACATAATGTAGGTACAATTTGTGCTCGAAGTACTCCCTATCGTACTTGTCGGGGCCATCAATCCATTAGAAGAAGTAGCGACTGTTGTCTTGCTGGTGTCATGCACGGACGAAGTTAGAAGTATGAAAAACGCAATACGGAATGTACATGCATGTCGTTAACACATACCCCTTCGTTGTTGCGCGTATAGTGTGCCCGGCCAGTGGTGTTGGGATGTCTAGACTGCATTATCCATACTGGAGCACCGCAGTCGCAGTTTGAGTGGGGAAACTCTAATAGCACGGGAGCATCCTTGCAAGAAATATCCAGGTAGTTTTTCGCATTCTTGACAAGCCACTTCCACTTACGAAGAATCGCTCCATAGTGAGTCATCGTGAACTCGCCGGTGAAGGGGTCTGTGGTGCTGGTAGGGATGAGGTATTCGGTGTGGGGGTTGCCTTGGTGTAGTGTGAAATGTATATGATGGGCATGGCTCTGTATTTACAGTAAATTTTCAGTGGGAGCGTGCTGTCAAAGCGGCCTGGGAAAGCTGTAGCCCACAAGTTATTAAATTAGTTTGACAAAGTACATAGTAGTGTATTGTCAATTTGGTCTAAAAAAAAGCAGTTGTCAATGTGTTGTTAAATCGGAGCAGTGTGTTGTCACTTGGCTCTGAGAAAGTAGGACAGAATGTTATCAAATTAGGTTTACAAAGCTGTTGGCAGCGTTTTGTCAAATCAGGATAGTGTGTTCTCACTTGGCTCAGAGAAAAGCGAGGCAAAGTGTTATGAAATCAGGATGACAAAGCTGCTGGTATTGTGTATTGGAACCTCTGCTCTATTGTAAGTATGATGGCACATGGCTCTAAATCTAGGTCGCTCACATTCTCCCCATACATTGCATTAGCAACAAAGTCTGAAAATATGTTTCTATGCGACCACGTAGACTCTGTCAGCACGCATATGTGTGGGACGACTATAGAATACTTGCAAATGGTGTCCCACTTAGGCTGGTAAGCATGGACACACCATGGGCAACCCTCCATCTAGCATCTGACATCATACACCCACTCTGCTTCCTGCAGCTCACACTTATTCTTGTAAATTGCACCTTATCGCACCTCATTACGATCATACCCCCATGCGACATCTTCACCCTCGTTGACCATTAGCCCATTGAATCGACACTCATCCCACTCCGCAGGGAAAGGCTCTTCATCCTCTTCATTATTACTTAAAGTCTCTGTAGGATCGAAGTATACGAATAAAGCAATCAGAGGGGGGTGAATGATTGTGCGGAAGCTAAAACCAAATTCTTGATCTACTAAAAGTTCACCCCAAAACAGAACCAAATAATTGCCTCGTATTCGACAAAAACAGAATTACAAAGGTTCGGTAAAACGCGAATTCCTGGAGATCCAACCGTCGGAACGATCTGAAATTTGGACACAAGAAACTAGATTCCAACATGAATCGAACCTAAAAAGAATCGGCTCGATCGGACTTACGAATCAAAAGTTATGAACCTCGCAAGCTTGCTGTGACAGAATATGACGAGAATTGATCTAACCAACACTTCAAGATTAAGCAAGATCTTCAAAAGATTAAACAACTAAACTTTGAGGAACTCTATATCAATATCCTAGAGAGGTTTTGGATGGATCAAATCAAGATGAAACTCAAAGGATAAAAAACCAATCTAGAATAAGAACAAGCATGCAAACAAGAACCAAAACAGGAAACACTGTAGCAACGCGGTTACTGTAGCACGCAAGGATCTAGAAGAATTGATCTTTATTTCTTTTATCTAAAGTACTCCCATCAAAAGAGTACAAACCCTAAAAACAAAGCTCTAAGCTTTCAATGCGCTCAACTTTGTTTGATGCCCTTCAACAGGAGACAACCCCTCCTATTTAAAGGAGCAAAACACAGAGAGTCTTGGATACAATTCCTACTCCTAGAAGGATTCCCACTCCTAATCCTAGAAGGAGTATGTACCCAACATAACTCCACTTGGCCCAACCTGGCCAAGTACAACTCTTGCATGCGTATGTCAACCCTACCATACTCACGTGACTAACACTTTGCACTCGAATGACCTCCTACCATTCTCACGTGACTAACACTTTGCACGCGAATGACCTCCTGCCATTCTCACGTGACTAACCATTCTTCATGTGCACCATTCTCTTAGCCCGAACGTCCCGCATGACATCCTTGACCACCAAGACCTCAGTTCCTCCTGAACCTAGTCCCGAACCTCAGTTCCTCCATGAACCTAGTTCCGGTCCCGTCATCGACCACATTCGCCCTCGAACAATATCTGCACATGAACAAACCACAAAACAATTTCGAGCACAAGTCCACGACTTGACTCACATTAATCCATGCAACTACTCACACGAGCATTGCATAAAGTCCACTTCAAAACATGCATCATGAAATTCACACTAACTTCATAATCTAAAATTCAAACCAAGATTCAATTCCAAATTTGCTCAAAACCCTAACTGAGCAAAAAAAAAAACATTCATCACGGACCAAAATCCAGTCCAGCGCACACATGTCTCAAAACCCTAGAAGAACCAGTTCATGGCGGACCAAAAAATTTGGTCTGTCATACATGGCGAAAACAAGCATCAAAAATCCCGTTTGCGACGGACCAAAAAATTTGGTCTGTCGTACATGGGAAAAACGAGGTCGCCAAAAAACATGTTTATGACAGACCAAAAAATTTGGTTTGTCATACATAGGAAAAACGAGGTCGCCAAAAACATGTTTATGACAGACCAAAGAATTTGGTTTGTCATACACATGAAGTTTACTGTTTCTTGGAAATTTGGTTCGGCGCAAAAGATAAACACATGAGCATGCACAAAACACATTTATACAAGTTTAAAATCATCATTAAGCCAATTTTTCATCACATGATTTCACAGTCTCGTAGTCCTGGCATTTTGCGTCCATCGATTGCACCAACGACTCAATATATTCTCCCTCATCTTCCACACCCATTGGTTCCTACACCTCTGCCATCAGAACATCAACTTCCTCGCCTTGCACTGCATCCTGACCCGAACTAACATCTCGCCTCACTAAACATTCTCTAGCTTGGCTGCTCTCCCCAACTTCTTCCGGTTCATCACTAACAACCTCCTCCTGTGTCGCATGGACGACATTGGTTTGCTAAAATGCTTGCGCCAACAACACTAACAACCACCCTTTCTAAATCGCCATTGTTACATATGAACTCCACGACTTTAGCCCCTTCAGTTCCACTAATTTCTAGTACGTACAATCCTATCTTTGACATCATACTTCATGCAGCTTCAGGTCATGTAACTCATAGTCCAATAAGAACATTTGGTACAACCATCTTGTAACCGTGCTCAATGAACGCTCCCCTGCACGTGATTTAGGGCAAGTTAGAAACCAAATGGGAATTTCTAATTGCCTAGAGATAGATGGGAAATTTTATGTAGATGCTGAAAATGTCTTCGTTTGCTTAATTTGAAGTTGTATAGCAATAGTTATGCTTTGTCAAAGTGAGCTATCCAAACTAGTTTTTGTCTAAAATTCAGAGTTTTGGGGCAAATTTGGTTTAGGGAGTAAAAGTGTTGTTTGTTGTGGTTATTAAGCTTTATAGTTGGTATAAATGAGTATGCAAATGTTATTTCCAGGTGGAGTAGCTTCGGGAGTGGCTTCTTCTTCTCGCCACTCCACTCCTCGCGGTTGAAGGCAAGTACATTGTGTTTTGCTTTGAGGATGGTTTGTGTGTTGATAGGTAGTTTAAACGATTAAGTCGCTTTCTAGTGATTGTGTATATGAGAATTATTGATGCTGTCGTGTTATGACCATATTGTTATATTTTGTTATCATAATGCTTTCTATGGATTAGTTGCACTTGTGGGTATGGATTGTGCTCCATACCGGTGATGATAAGGATGGAATCATGTGGCAAATGATAATTTGGTAAGGATGAATGTGGGCTAATGAAAAGTGAGTATTTGTGTTGCATCCTTTAAAGTGGGTATTTAAGTTGCTTCTTTTGGAGTGTGTTTTCGATTGCATCGGTTGCACTCATGTCCTGCATGAGACATAGGCCAGGTCGGTGAGAGAGTCATAACCAATTCGGTGAGGTCGGTGAGAAAGTTATGACTAATCCGGAGCGCCATTTGGAAGTCCTACCTCGCAGTCCCATCCATTGTGGTGGATGGGAGCGAGTCATTAAGAGTAGGCCCCTCCACGGGATGAAAGGGAATGGGAGGGTGTACGCCGACGGACATACACTCATTATATCGGTATAAAAAGATGAAAAGGTGCATGAGCATGAAAGCATATTGCATTACATTGCATTGCTAATGTTGTTTGATGGAAATGTGTTAAGAAGGTTAAGGGATTGAGTCGTGGACTCGATCAAAGTTGATTAAGGAGTTACATTTGCAAAATGAGTAAGATCTTTACCGCTTTATTTTGCTCGCTGAATTTTTAATGAGAAATGCGGTTATGCTATTGTGTCATGTTAATTGGTTATGTTTCTGTTCTTTGGTGTACTTTGCTGAGTCTTGGACTCACGTTTGTTATTTGTTGTTGTTTTAGGTACTCTGAGGAGATCTCGCCGGGATGAGAAATAGTGTCACATCACTCATTACATGACATGTACAAATAATAGTTAGAAAGAATGACCAATATTGATAACTAGTGATGGATCTTTGCGGTAGTATGTTTGTAGTTCTTCTTTAATTGCACTTGGGTTACCTTTCAATATTGTTGCTCTTCCATGTTATTATGCCTAGTTGTGTGCTTAGTTGGTCATGATGGTTAATTGATACCATGACCCCATGTATGTGCTTAGTTGGTCATGATGGTTAGTGGTTACTGTGACACCACGGAGTGACATAACCTTATATAATGTGACTGTTGAGGTCAAAAACATTATGAAATATGGAATTAAGGTTAAAACCATAAGGTATGGAGGTTAATAGCGTTTCCGGGAGTTTGGGCCTTTCCGGGGAGTTTTGGGCCTAGGGAAAGGGTCGTGGGCCTTGGTGGGGGAGAGTTTGAGTCCATTTAGGAGTAGGATTCCTGTGTGGGCTGGTAAAAGGGGGTCCTCCCTGCCCCTTATGCGCCCCCACCTCCCTCTTGTGCGTCCCCTCCACCTCCCCTTGTGCCCTAGCCGCCCCACCTCCCCTCTCCCTCTTGTGCGCCCCCTTGCTCCCCCCACCTCTCCACCACCTCTCCTCCACCTCTTGCTGCCCTAGGGTAGCCTCTCCACCCCTGCACCTCGAAGATCCGTCCTTTGGAGCGAGGAGCGAGGAGCGAACCGGGAGGAGATCCATTGGGTTTTCGTGCGTTGGGTGAAGGTATGGCCATGGGAATCCTGGGGGTTGGTCTAGGATCTGTTCTAAGGGTGATTATCATGTTTTTAGATCAATTGGTGGTGCTGGAATTGAGTAGATTAGATTAGATCTAGAAGTTGCCACATTCTCTGTTTCGGGCAGCATGAGCAGTCGACCTAGGGTTTGGGTTTTCGTCAATTTAGAGTCGGAATTTGGTCGTACGGCTGTTGAAGAAGTTGTAGGTAATTTCAATACCTTTCAGTGGGTATAAAGAACGTCCAATTCCGCCCAGCCGTTTGAAAGTTATGATCGTTTTACCGAACGTATTAAAATCTGTGACGTGATTAGAGCAGATCACGGTATTTTGTAGATTAAACAACTTTAGAGTCTGAATCAGTCTTTCTGTATACTTAGAAAAAGTTAGGAAATTTCCTAAGCTACGCGAGGATGTACTCGTTTAATTGATTCGGAGTCCCAGAACTCAAGTTGTGCCTTTTGGAAGGCTGTTGTCCCGGCGGGACAGAACCTCTGTTTTTGGGTTTTGCGAGTAGTTGGCAGGACAGAACCTCTGTTTTTGGGTTTTGCGAGTAGTTGGCGATGTCGGGGTAGAAGAGGGTTTGCGTACTGTTTTGTGGACATGATTGTGAGTGTGTGGTCCCTATGTGCAGGTGGTGTGACCCCGGGAGTGCCTTCTACATCTCGCCAATCCGTCGCCCGTGGTTGAGGCAAGTGTATTGGAATAGGTAGCGGGTTATTGTTTGCTAGATCGGTTGTGATTGAGATCTAATACATGATATGTTCACATGCTATGCTTTGATGATTGCCAATGATATGATGGATATGCTTACTATGTTATGATGCCATGTGATAATGTACAAGTGGTTTATGATGTTGGCATGATTGCATACATGACATGATACATGGCCCGGGCGGTGAGAAAGTCATAACTAGTCCGGGGAAGGTCGGTGAGAAAGTTATGACTATTCCGGAGAGCCAATGAGTAAGTCCTACATCGTGATTCCATCCACCGCGGTGTGGGAAAGCGAGGAGTAGGCACCCTCCATCTTCGGGATGGAAGGGGGGAGAGGGTGCACACCGACGGGTGCGTACTCAACCATACCGGTATGAGTTTCCAAGGAGACATGAGCATCGCATCGCATTGCATACATAACGATGATGATATTGATATGTGATCATGAATGAGATGATAGACATGATATGAGTGGTTGAAGCCATGTAATTGATTTTGTGTACCATTGCAATATGCTTGCTGAGTGTTGAACTCACGCTTATGCTTTCTTGTTGTTTTAGGTACCTTGAGATCGGCATGCGGGGAAGGGAAATAGTCACACTTCTACACGTAGCTTCACTCAATTGTCCCACAAGTCGTTCAATTGGGTTTTGACAATAAACTAGTGTGATGCTTAATGCTTTATGGTTTAGCTTTGCGTTATGAGAGTCTTTTTGTTCGTTTGGCTCATGGAGGCATTGAATATTTGGAATTAGACTTATTTGGTCGTCATACCTTTAATTATTGCTATTTTAGATGTCTCTCAAATTGCCTTATATTGCTATGCTATTGTGTTTCCTTCAATTCTTGTTAAAACAAAGGAGATGCTGCCGAAATTTCGGTTTTTAGCATTGTGCTTTTGCTGTAATTTACCTGTAATTGTGGTATTTAGAGGTTGCTTAGTCTATGTTTGGTAGCATTCGGGCATATTAAATGACGGGGTGTTACAGTTACCATGACGTGTTATTGTTATTGTATGGTCATTGTGAACTTAAAACTGCTACAATGTTTCTTTTGGATGACTAGTTGTTTATACTTGTTATCTTCTTTGCCTGCTGAGTGGATGTCCAAGTTTTAAGGAAGGTGCTGCTGAAATTTTTTTTAATAAGTTTGGCAACCTACTAGCATGATTATCTTGTTTTGCATTTAGTCTTTAGTGTCTTCTGCTGTGTTTTTGCTTGAGGGTGTAATATTCGAGGCACATGGGGTGCTGAGAGGGTGTTACAATAGAAGAAAGCAATTTGATTGCAAATCTATATTTGGTCCAACTAAAAGAGAAAGCAAGTTCATGACCAAGTAGGCAATAAAAAATTTAGAGCAAACCAAGAGAAAGAACAAGTTTTTTCATAAATGCTCTAAAAGTCAAGAACAACCAATAAAAGCTTAATTTTGTAATTTTGCTCATGATCCAAAGAAAAGAACAACTTATCACCTTGATCATGTGAAAGCTTATATATATACTTTTTTTCTTCTCTCTAAGATGCATTTTTCACGTTTTCTCCCCCTTTTGGCAATATAGGCTTCAAGAGAGCATGTATGCATGAAATGCATCCTAAATGAGCTTTGAAAATTATCCAATTGATCATTTTAGACAAAGTATGACACCAAGCTACTTAAATTCAGATTATGCTAAACTAAGACATACTCCATTGCATATTTCAATTTTTTTAGCTAGCTCAAAATAAATTTTGCTATTTTTGCATGATGTCAACAAGAGCAACACTTAGCATAATTTCAAGACTAGAGTTCAACCTAGTCAACATATTGGGAAGCTACAAGTGTATAAGAGAACCCTCTTGCTCAATCATTTGTTAAATGTAAATTCTAGATTTTAACGCACATAATGCGGTTTAGAGAGCTTATCCTAGTGAAGCACATCCTCGACTATGAGCCATCGGCAAAGGCTTCCTAGGCTTTACTCTCCTCTGCAAACCTTGAGGTTTAAAGAGTTTATCCTAGTGAAACGCAACCTCAACTAGGAACCATTGACAAAGGTCTCCTAGGCTTCACTCTTTTCCTCAATTTTTTTTCTGCATTTTTCAATTTAATTGACTCAAGCCATATTCGACCATGTCAAACAAGAAGCTTAAAAGAATGATCTTGGTCATACACAATACATCCCAAGTTCATCTCAAGTGCAATAGAAGCATTCTCGTGAATGTAAGGTGTTGAGATCAATTTTAGCATACATAAATAAATTTTTCAACATTTTTAACACTTAGATTCATGAGCATTTTGAGGATTCTAGAATACAACAAACTAGCTAAACCCAAGTTACTCTAGGGACTCCAGTAGAAACCCAAAATTTCACAAGGCATGGCATAAAAACCTAGTAAAGAAATATAGCATGTAAAAGCTACATGTATTCATCAAGTTTTCATTAGTACAATTTTAAGGTTCAGCAAGCTTAGCATAATGAATTAGCACAATTTGGATAATACTAAGCTAGTAAAGATCATCAGAAAAGTAGCAAGGTGCATATCATCATAATTAATTTAATTGCATAATACACAAAGCTCAAAAATAGAAAAAGAAGTCTATATGCAATGCATGATGATTAGTTTCTAGAAACTCCCCCTCAACAAGTGAGTCAATTTTAGCACAATTTTGATTCAAATTGAGTTACTAGTATAATTAATTGCAGAAATGTCCAAATGAACTCAACTGAAAACAAAAATATAGGATGCGAAGGGAATGTTATGAAACTGACTGTCTGGGTGGACTATGGAGCATAAATAAGATAGTGAAGAACACTATAGCTCGACTCGCTCTCATCTTCCCCATATGACTAACATATAAAACTAACTCTACAGACTCGAGCTAGGGAGTACACACAGATCCTGTCTACCTAGGGGGCCCAACAACTGCTAGACCTACAAGATTGTGAGGGAACTCAACCTAAAGAGAAGAGAAACAACTAATTAAGCATGATAGCAACTATAGCATAAGATGAGAGGTCCATGCAAAATATGCCAGGAATCTAAGTGAAGTGAACTCCTAACACTAAGACTCAACCCAAATACACCCAGAAGATGTAAACAAAAAGGAAATGCTGAATATAGATATGATACATATAATATAAATCAGCTCCACCTCAAATAATGCCATATGAACTCACGATGCCAAGATTCTCTCAGGGATACAAACCTAGAGCTATCCAAAGGCTTCGTGAAGATATTGGCAATCTGGTGGTCACTCTCCACAAACTGGAGCACTATATCACCTTTCTTCACATGGTCTCTAAAGAAATGATATCAAACATCAATGTGCTTGGTCCTAGAGTGTTGCACTGGGTTCTTAGCAATATGGATGGCAGAATTGTTATCACAGAAAAGTGAAACACTATTAAAAGCTAACCCAAAGTCCCGCAGGGTCGATCTCATCCGGAGCACCTGGCTACAACAACTAACTGCAGCAACATACTCGGCCTCTACGGTGGACTGTGCAACTCCGGACTGCTTCCTACAAGACCAAGAGACAAGAGAAGTGCCAATGAATTGGCAAGTACCAGAAGTGCTTTTCCTATCTATCCTACAGCCAGCAAAGTCTGCGTTTGAGAAGGCTCGAAGGGACAGACAAAAAGAGTAAGAGTACCAGATACCATAATAAATGGTAGCTCGAAGATACCTAAAGATATGCTTCACAACCTAGCGGTGAGAGACACGAGGATAAGCCTGAAATCGAGCGCATAAACACACAGAAAAATGTATGTTCGGTCTCGAGGCAGTGAGATACAAGAGGGAATCAATCATGCTCTGGAACTCCTTCTAATCAACTGGTTCACCATCCTCGTTAGGCTCGAGCATAGCAGTGGTGGTCATAGGAGTCATCACCACCTTTTCATCAGACATATCGAAGCATCTCAGGAGGTCTCAAGTGTATTTGCCTTGATGCAAGAAATTACCCTCCCGGGTCTGCTTGATTGGAAGACAAGGAAGTAGCTCAACTCGCGCCATCATGCTCACCTCAAACTCTATGCTCATAACTTCTGAGAATTGAGAGACAAGAGAATGCGAGGAGTCACCAAAGATGATGCCGTTGATGTAGATTTGGACGAGGAGAAAGTTCGAGTCTACATGTATGACGAATAAGGTCTTTTCTACTTTACCCATATCAAACCCATGACTAAGAAGATAGGACTTAAGCCTCTCATACCAAGTTCTAGGGGCCTGCTTAAGTCCATACAGGGCTTTGGAAAGCTTGTAGACATGGTTTAGGTATTTGGGGTTCTCGAATCCTGGAGGCTGCCTGACATAAACCTGTTCCTCAATATAGCCATTGAGGAATGCACTCTTGACATCCATTAGATAAAGCTTGAAGCCCTTGGATGCCGATAATGCAAGCAGGATCCTAATGGCCTCTAGTCTAACTATAGGGGCGAAGGTCTCCTCAAAGTTAAGACCCTCAACCTGAGTAAATCCCTGAGCGACTAGCCTATCCTTATTCCTGTTGACTACCTCATCCTCACTCTACTTGTTCTTGAACGTCCACTTGGTCCCAATGACATTATGACTAGATGGAAGCTCGATAATCTGACATACCTTGTTCCTCTCGAAGTTCTTGAGTTCCTCATGCATAACATTAATCGAAGACTTATCAAATAATGCATGAGAAACATTCTTCGACTTAAAAGATGAAACAAAGGCAGAATGGAGATAGAAGGAAGACATACCTGATTTCGAGTGTGTGACACACTCGAACAAATCACCGATTATCTGATTAGGTGGATGATGCCTCTGAATATGGTGGGGACGTCTAGATGTAGAAGTGGCATCTACCTCATGCTTCTTTTCTGTCGAACTTCTCAAAAAATGCTAAGTGTGATCTGAAGGATCAGAATGGTGATCAGAGGGGGTGAATGATCTCAAATAAAATTTCCCCCACCTACTGGATAAGAAAAGACAACCAAAGATCAGAGAATCAAAAGGAACCACAAATCTTTATTCTAAGATTGCTCGTGGGGCTTTGATGATCAAAGTGATCTCGTATAGTCACCCACTTGTCAAAGCAATCAACAACACAAGATATGATGTCTAAAAATACGATCTACAAAAAATTTCTTCTCAAGCACAAAGATCGATTTCTTGCAAAAGTGACACAAGTTTTACCTAGATGATTGGGATATGATGTAGAAAAGATTCATCTATTAATTATTCATCCTCAGCAAAAGATCCAAAAGCATGTAGAAAGAGGGAAGGCAAATCCAAATGTGTGGAAAGTAAATTGCAAGAATTTAAAGTGCAAAAACTAAATGAGAGGTGCTTCTATGCTCTTCCTCTTAATACAAGTTGCACAAATCTTAAAGCAAACGAAGGGGTAAGTAATCCTCATCTACCCTTCATTCATGCTTTAATATTCGTGCAACTTTAAAAAGGAAGAGCATAGAAGCACCTCTCAAACTAAATTGCAAGAATTTAAATTGCAGAAATTAAATTGCAGAATGTAAGAATTGAATTTAAGACATAATGTAAATGCGAAAAGTAAATTCAGAATAGAAAATGAAATTAAACTTTCATTACTTTGAGACGAATGGTTTACAAAGCCTCACAACAAGGTGGGCAAAGCTCAAAGGAGCGCAACCAAAATCCTTCTCCAAAGACTTGAGGGAAGAGGCATATCCTTACCCCTCTATTTATAGCAATCTTGGGGTAATCTCCACCCTTGATACTTTCTTGGCCCTCAAGAAACCTCATCAAGGGTTGAGATTCACTCCCTCATACATGAGATAACCCGAAACCCACTAACAAGCGAGTTTTATCCACTAAGCTAACTTGACCGCTATTCCATCATTTAAACTGCGATCCAACGACTCTCATTGATCCAAGTAGCTCCAAGTTAGGGCCTATTTGTTTTTGCTTTTGATTCTGGATTCTGACCCTAAAAGTTGAATAAAAAACAAACAGCCTGATTCTAGAATCCGATTCTCACAATCCAGCCCCATCCAAATACACTAGAATCCACAATCCACTTCATACGTGCTTTTGGATCCAGCTTTTGGAAAATCAGCTTCTCAAAAACCACAATTCAGAATCAGCTTTTAGAGAATCCAAAGCAAAAACAAATAGGCCCTTAGTATCTTAGCCATTCCCTTGTCTTCTCGGCACGCAATGACTCTATCTCTGATCATCCTCCGACGATCCCCGACTGTCTGGACCTTCGGCGCACCTCGCCTAGTCCCGATCATCCTTCGCCTCACCATGACCTCGCACTGACATCCTGCAACCATCAAAAACAAGGGAACACATCACGTAGCAATGTCCAAAATGATATGCAATAATCATCCAATTTCTCAAATATCAAATCAAACTCAAACCCAAGTACACCTAGCTCAAATAAAGTCAATTACTGATCACAAAATATGGATAGACCTCCACATGATCTTTCATGATCCATCTCTGTCAGTATCAATTCTAAAATGCCTCCTTTTTGTAACTTGTCAAGAAGTTTCAAATGTTCTTTTACTTTCTTGATTGGACATACATTGTCAGCTCTCATCCTCTCCCTAAACCCGTGGGGTAAACTTTGGCATTGACATAAGCTTCAGCAACACAACATAAGGTGGTGTCCCTCCTGGATCCTCGACCTTCTTCTGCATATCAAACATCTTCTTGGAATTATAGATATCACCCCTTTTTGCATATTTTTTTTAGATAATAGAATATTACATCTCTCGGCCTCTGCATCATAAGATGCACACAACCAAACATTTATTACAAAGTTCCAACAAAAAAGCTGTCACAAGAGCTCCATATCATAAAAGTTTCAACAATCCATGACAATAAAAAATATAAAATTTTAACCCACACACAATCTATTACTGAATCGCCATCCATGGCTAATGAAGATATCCCGAAGCACAATCTCAAGTGAGTTGCATGCTTATAACACCACTTCACTTGCTTCCTGAGGCTGCAGCATAGACAACAATCACAACTAGTTATTGCAAATATAGATAAACTGTAATGGAATAGAATTTTTTTTGTGTTCTTAAAAATCACATCATTGCAACATTGCCAAATTGACCAACACAAAGCAGTAGCCCCAACCAAAATGTGAGCCCTTAAATTTTTTTCTGAACCCGAATAGCCAATTCCCAAACATATTGGTTATGCTACTAGGAGGTTATAGATTAAAAGTCGCTTGTATAATGCACCATGCAAAACATGCGAAATGGCAATAAAAAAAGAGATATTGTATAGTTTTCTCATTATTACAAAACAACACTTTTTTCTACCATTCCAATTTTTTTAGTTAGGTTATCTTTTGTCAATATCACACCACGATGTAAGTACCATAGAATTTTTTTTATTTTTAATGGCAACTTAAGTTTTCATAATTATCTATTTGTAACTGGGACATTTTGATGCATTAAGAGTGTATACATTGACTGAATAGAAAATTGTCTATTCTGATGAAGATGCCATCGAAAAGTATCCCGTTCTGGTGATAAGTGTAAAGCAACAACATTTGCAACAAGCTCTTGCCAGGCCAATACATTATGTTTCGTAATGGCTCTAAGAAAGGACACATTGAGTGGGACTAGGAATGGCAACGGGTATATACCCAGCGGGTATCACCACCCCGTACCCGTACCCGTGGTAGAAAAATCCACCCGCTACAATACCCATACCCGCATACGGGTACAAATTTTACCCCGTACACGTACCCGTGCGGGTAACGGGGACCCGCGGGTAACCCGCACCCGAAAGTCAGGACTCAGGTTTCATGACAAAAGTTCTATTTTGTTGCATATAGTACTTATATTTCGAAGGGTTACACAATATGATTGTATACAATATATAATATGCTGGGCCCGGTAAGATCGTATGCTATCATATTGACTGTACTAAGACAAAGCTGTGCATGCTTTCGTTTATGTCACCTAGCTATTGTATTAATTGATGGTATGTGATCATGTAGAACAAAGGTAGCTAACAGATTTAGTAGCACCAGCCCATTGGTTAATACCAAATGCTTGACAAATGGGCCGTAGAGATCCCAGGCTCCAAAAAAACAATTCGTTGATCTACTGTCTAGTTAGACAAACAGCAGCTAGCAACTTTTTCGCTCTTGTTCACACCTATATATACATGACATATTCCATATTAGCCACCCATATGTAACGGGGACCCGCGGGTAGCAACAGTAGTACGGACCCGTACCTGTTCTACCCACTGGGTAATAGTTTTTGCCCGTTAATATACCCGCGGGTATGAAAAACGGTTCATATCCGGCCCCTAATAGAGTAAAATACCCATCGGGTTTCGGGTTTCGGGTCCCCGTTGCCATCTCTAAGTGGGACAATGGACATTACTCCAGCTATAGTGGCATAATTTTTTCGAACAATGCTATAAAGTCGAGGATATTGTACACTGAGGGGGTTATTCCCAATACATACATCTTGCCAAAATCGAATTTGAGTTCCGTCACGAAGTTGAAAAGACCCAAATATAAAGAAGTGATGTTTGACTTTCATTAGGCCAGCCCAAAAATGAGAGTCCCCTAGCTTTCTTTTTGTATTAGAAAGAGTCTTATTTCCTAGATACTTTCTCTTGATGAGAGTTTGCTAGACACCATCATCATTTAGCATTTTGAAAAGCCATTTGCTAAGTAAGCAGGTATTTTTGATACCAAGATCTTGAATGCCCATACACCTTTGGTCCTTGGGTCAACATAATATATCCCACTTAGCTAGCCTATAATTTTTTTATAGTTGTCATTTTGCCAGAAAAATCTATATCTGTAATAGTACAACAATTTAAGTACCCCACATGGCATCTCAAAAAAGGATAACATAAACATGGGTAAGCTGGTAAGCACGGAATTGAGAAGGACTAAATGATCTCCAACGGATAAATGCTAGCCCTTTCAACTGCTCAATCGCTTTTTCAAATCTTTCTTCTACCCCTTCCACTCACTGATCTTCAGTTTTCTATATTGAATTGGTATATCAAGATATCGAAATGGAAAATTTCCTAATCCACAACCAAATAGTTGTATATATTGAGTCTTGAAATCATTAGCAGCTCCAAACAAAATAGTTCACTTTTGTGAAAATTGATTTTAAGACCAAAAAGTTGTTGAAATGCACAAAGCAATAACTTAATATTTTTGGCTTGTTCAAAATCATGCTCCATAAATAAAATGGTGTCATCAGCATACTATAAGATGGATAACCCATCATGCACCGAATAGGGTACCATTCTGCTTATCACCACATCCTTCTTTGCGCGTTCTAAGATAATAGCCAACATATCCATGACAATGTTAAATAATATGGGGGACAATGGATCCCCCTGGCAGAGTCCTTTTTTGGTTTAAAAGTACGAGCTAATATCATCATGGACCTTGATACCAACATTTCTCCCTCTAACAAAATTCTCAATCCACGAACACCACTGTGGAGAGAAACTTTTTATCCTTACAGAGTCCTTTTCTGGTTTAAAAGTACAAGTTAATATCATCATTGACCTTGATACCAACATTTCTCCCGCTAACAAAATTCTCAATCCACGAACACCACTGTGGATAGAAACTTTTTATCCTTCAAGTTTGTTGAAGAAAGGGCCATTTGACCTTATCATAGGCATTTTCAAAATCTACCTTAAAAATCACCCCATTCAATTTTTTCTTATGCAACTCATGAATCATTTTTTTTGAAGAATAATAACACTATCTATTATATTCCTATCCGTTATGAAAGTCATCTGCGTAGGACGTACAACATTTTCAGCCACATCTACGATCCTGTTAGTGCCAACCTTAGTAAAAATTTTAAAGTTGATATTTAGAAGGCAAATTGGTTGATAATGTTGTACTTCCTTCTTTATGTTTTGGTGAAATTGTGATTATGCCAAAGATCAGCCTGAAAAGAAGTAAGACTCCATTGTGTAAATCATGGAATATGGCCAGTAAATTATTCTTAATGACCTCCCAAAATACCTGGTAAAATTCGGTTGGGGATCCGTCCGGACCAGGTGCTTTGTTTTGTTCCATTTGAAAAAGTGCCACTCGCACTTCTTTCTCAGTGAATGCTTGCATGAGGAGATCATTCTCTAGAGCAGAAACTTGAGGAATATCATCCCAGTGTGATTCAATAATTGAATAATGATTGTTATCCAAGGGTCCAAAAGACCTATATAATATTTGGTTATGTATTTCTTAAGCTATACATCTCAACTATTATTCCCTTAGCTTGATCGAGTCAGAAAATTCTTTGTTTCCTGTGCTTACCATTTGCTACCAAATGGAAGTACTTAGTATTATTATCTCCCTAAAGGATATGTTTCACTTTCGCTCTTTGGTACCATCTAATTTCCTCCTCACATTACAACTATGCGAGCCTCTGAGCAAAGCGTTGTTTTAGATGAATGTCCTCATTAGAATGCCTAGTAAATTCTGATTTCTTATCGATGTCGTCAATAATATGAATTAGTTCTTTTTTCTTTCTAGTTATGTCCACTAGTGGTCTTAGCCCAACCCCTTAATTTCTGCCTTAGACTTCTAATCTTAAATTGCTATCTATCAATAGATGTGCACCCCCATTGCTTTTTGTGCCAACATTTTGACACCATTTCAAAGAAGCCATCCCTAGAGAGCCATCTAAGTTCAAATTTAAACAATGGTCGGTTCTTTGTGTGGAAAGCTACTCTAGTATTGAGCAAAAGTGGAGTATGATAAGAAAGGGATCTATTGAGGGCATAAACAGTGGTCAAAGGGAACTTCTGTTCACATTATGTGCTCATTAGTACTCGATCAAGCTTTTCAAAAGTTGTATTTTCCATGTATTTGTCCACACACAAAATGGCCTAGCGGAATCTTTGATAAAGAGGGTCAAACTGATTGTTAGACCTTTTTTACAAAATTGTAGGTTGCAAACAAGTTGTTGGGGCCATGTGGTCTTGTTTGCCGTGGAACTAATCCAAATAAGACCAACTGCATATCATACAGTCTCCCCATTGCAATTAGTACGTGGAAAATAACCCAGTATTTCCCATCTGCGAAAATTTGGTTGCGCGTTATACATACCGATTTCACCACCACACCATACATCAATGGGTCCTCATAAGAAGTTGGGGACCTACGTGGGGTATAATTATCTGTTAATAATAAAATACCTTGAGCCATTAACAGAGGATCTATTTGCATCTCGGTATGCTGATTGTATTTTTGATGAGGACAATTTCCCGGCATTAGGGGGAGATAAGTACCACAAAGAATGCCGAGAAATAGATTGGAATACCACTGGCATTCAGTCCTTAGATCCACATACTAAAGAATCTGAACTAGTGTTTAAAGAATAATAAATTTGCAACAAATTGCAAATAATCTGCCAGATGCGTTTACTGATTACAAGGATGTTACAAAATCATATATACCCATAATCAACGTACTAGAAAGAGTGATGGTACCTCAGAAAGCTACTCTTTCCCCTAGTGAGAAGAAGAGGGGGAGAATTCTGAATAAAAAAAGACTTAGTTCCGCGGAGACATCCGCAAAAATGGAATTTTTCTAAAGGTAAATGTACAATACTTGAATCAGTTAAAGAAAACATGAGGTTGAGAACCATCGAAGGATGGTAAACTCAGCATCAAAGTGCGCACAAATTTAGATGTTGGGACATCGAAACCCCTAGACTCCGTTGTTATGGAAAATCACAAGGAGTTAGAGGATGTAAATAAAGAAATTTCCATGAATTATATTAATTTGGGAGAATTATATAAAAGAGATACTACAATTATCAACATACATTTTGCCTCAAAGATTGCTGAGAGCCTTCAACTGAATCTAGAACCAAAGACGATTGCAGAGTGCATGAAGTGCTCAGATTGGGTCAAATGGAAGGAAGCAATTGAAGCAGAATTGCTCTCGCTTAATAAAAGGGAAATATTTGGTCCAGTAACACCAACTCCTCCTAAAGTGTTTCATGTGGGAAACAAATGGGTTTTTATTCAGAAAAGAAATGAAAACAATAAAGTGGTGAGATACAAAGTGAGGGTTGTAGCCCAAGGGTTCACGCAGAGACCCGGCATCGATTACGATGAGACATACTCTCCTGTTATGAGTAGAATAACATTATGATATCTAATATCTAGGCAGTTAATATGAAAGTATTAATGCAGTTAATATGAAAATATCAATGCAGTTAATGGATGTATTGATCGCATATTTGTATGGGTCATTAGATTTGGATATTTATATGAAAGTCCTTGAAGGGGTTAAAATTCTGAATCCTAATTCAAATCGCAACATGTATAATGTCAAATTGAAAAAGTCGTTATATGGATTAAAGCAATCGGGAAGGATGTGGTACAACTGACTAAATGAGTTTATTTTGAAGAAAGGATACTTCAATAATGATGATTGCCCATGTGTGTTTATAAAGAAATTCCAAAGTAGATTCTGTATCATCTCAGTATATATTGATGATCTAAATATCATCGGAATCACAAGGGAGATATAAGAGGCAAGTAACCATCTTGTGACGGAGTTTGAGATGAAAGATTTGGGTAAGATCAAATTTTGCTCAGGCTTATAGCTTGAGCATGTTCCTGAAGGAACATTTATGCAACAGTTTGCATATATCCAAAAGATATTGGATAATTCCAATATGGATAAATCGTATTTAACGAAAACACCTATGGTCGTGAGATCCCGTGATGTGGATAAAAACCCATTCAGACTTAAGGAAGAGGATGAAGAGATATTGAGATCGAAAGTTCAATATCTTAGTGCCATTGGAGAACTAATGTATCTTGCAAATTGCACCAGGCCTGACATTGTATTTGTAGCCAATCTATTGACTAGATACAACGCATCACCAACAAAAAGGCATTTGACTGGTGTTAAATAAGTCCTCAGGCACCTTAATGGTACAAAAGATCTTGGTTTGATGCTTCAAAGAAATCAAGATATAACTTTAATTGGATACACATATGCTGGCTATTTGTCTGATCCCCATAGTGCCAAGTCATATACTTAATTTGTTTTCCTTTATGGTGGTACAGCTATTTCGTGGAAGTCTTGTAAACAGACTTTAGTAGCCACTTCCACTAATCATTCTGAAATAATTGCTTTATATGAAACATCACGTGAATGTGTATGTCTTTGCATAATGATTAACCACATGCAAAGGTCATGTGGTATTAATCCATTGGAAGCTCTTACTATTATCTATGAAGATAATGCTGTCTATGTTGCTCAGATACAAAAAAGCTATATCAAGAGTAATATAATAAAACATATTGCTCCTAAACTATTTTATCCTCACGAACTTTGAAAGAGTAGTGAGATAAATGTTTTGCAAATGAAGTCATGTGAAAATCTAGCCGATTTATTCACTAAATGGTTTCTCATAGTGGGTTTTTAATGAGGCAACATTGAATATGAAATTATGCTATAAAGTTCCTCCTTATATTTTTTTCATTGGGTTTTAAAGGAGTTTTAGATGGCATATAATTATGATAACGAATTTCTGCTCATATTTTTCCTACAGGGATTTTGGAGGAGTTTATCGAAGCACATGAAGGCTGTGTTATTTGCCCAAGGGAGAGTGTTAAGAAGTTAAAGTGAGCGATTAACCATCAACTCTTAGAATGTGTGCCTTTTGGATAATGGGTGTCTTTTGGACACCATCAACTTTCACCCATTGGCCTATATAAATATGTAAACACATGTACAATAAGAAAATAATCATTCTCTATTCTATTCTTGATTTCAATTCCTGAATTCTTTTAAATAATAATTTTTAATGAATATTTACAAAAATAATATGCCGTTAAAAAATAACAAAACTACCCTCCTATGTCCGTTTGAAATGGCGATAGGCTCCTGTCGCCATTTCAAATGACTAGAGAGAGAGCTCAGTCGCCATTTCATTTGGCGATAGAGGGCAAAATTGTCATTCGCCTATCTGTCGCCATTCCATTTGGCGACAGGAGAATCAAAACCGCTCGGCCCCCTCGGCTTCGCCTAGATCGACAGCAGAAGAGGTCGATCGAAAGAAAAGAAGAGGGAGAGAAAGAAAGAAGAGGAGAGGAGGAATGTAACACCCCAATTTTTGCTTTTTTATAAATTTAAGTGAAATTCTACACTTTTGAGAATTTTTGGAATTTCTGGGATTTATTTCGATTTATTTGGATTTAATTTGAATTTATTCCCTTTTGAGATAATTAAATAATTACAAGTTTTAAATAAAATTTTGTTGGAAATATTTTACTTGAGTCCAAAATGTCTCAAAGTATTTTCCAGAATTTTTTTTGATTATTTTGCAATTTTTCTTGAATTATTTAAATTTCTAGAAATTATTTTGATTTTTAATCACTGGAAAATCCGAATGGGTTTGCACTGTTCCTCCAACCGAACCCGGGTCAGACTCGAGTCCGAGTCGGACCCGAGTCCGACCGAGCCAAACCCTACCCGCGCGAGCCGTTGGATCGAGATCCAACGGCCACGATCTCACCGCGTGTACGCGCACGCACGACCGTTGGATCGATTCCACATGGAGGGCCACGATTGCGCCACGTCGTCTCCGTCTCCGAGTCGGACAGCGCCGCCGCGTCGCCGCCGTGTGGGCCTATGTTTCCAGATTATGCGCGGACGCCGAGGCTATTTAATGCCCCGACCCCGCCGCCATATTCCCCTCGGTCGTGCGCATCGGATGCCCTGGCTGCTCAAGCTCAACCCGCCGCCTTGCGCCTACAATCGCTCGCCGTAGTTCGTGGAGTTGCCGCCGCGGTATTTCTTCATTTCCGGCACCGTTCGTCGTCCTCCGCCGCGTTCAAGCCAAGATCCGGAACCCTCGCGTCGAGTTGCATCGGGGAGGACCATCCACTTCGCCGGAACGTGCCCGAAGCACCGTTGGTCGTGTCGTCGTCTCCAGCTCCGGCCAGCCAGCTCCGCCGTGGACATTGCCGACCCCGCGAAACTCCACAGCCGTTCGATCTTCATCCAACAATCCAGGTGAGTCCACGTCACCCCCGTGTAAATTCCATGTTGCGGTTTTAGATCTAATATCAACCGTTGGATCTAGATCCAACGCTCTAGATTGAGCCACGTAGCCACTAGACTGCACCGTGCTAGATCCAATCACAGCCGTTAGATCTAGATCGTACGGTTAGATTTAGTCCGCGTTGTAGCGTTAGAATCTCAGCTGTTCGATCGAAATCGAACGGTGTAGATTGATCCACGTGTCGCCGCCCGGGACATGCCGCGTCGCCCCCATGACGCAGTGAAACCAGATCTAATCCTAACCGTTTGATTCAAATCGAACGGTCCAGATTGAACCACGTGATCCCACTGTAGCGGGATTTGATCCGATCTGGATTGTTGGATTTCAATCCAACGGCCCAGATCGTGCCACGTGTGCAGGAGCCAAGCCGTCGCGGTCCACGCGGTCAGCCCAGTCATCGGCGTCGGCGATGGCGTCGGCCGCGGGCCCGCGTGTCGGCCGCTCGATCCGTGCGGTGACATCATCCGTGACGTCACGGTGGGGCCCTCCTCTTAGTACCGTGTGGCCGAGCACGATGACATCAGCGATGACGTCATCTAGTGGGTCCCACGTGTCAGTGACACGTGCACCCGTGGATCGGGTCCACGGTGGACCGAGGTCGAACCGTGGACCGGGTCTGTGGACCGGATGACGCAAGCTGACGTCATAATTTGATTTTTCAACAGAGAAATAATTCGGTGGAAATTCAATTTCCATGCTGACGCAATAAATCAATCTTTCGATAGAAAAATAAATGAATTAATTCGGTTTATTCTTTCATTTGATTTTTCAAACTTCAAACGCTTGTAACTTTTGCGTTTTAACTCTGATTTGAGTGATTCCAATTTCTAAATTTTTATAAATTGAGATCTACTTAATGGTGAATTTTATTTAATTTTTGGACATGAGTTTACCTCTATTTATATTTAATTAATTTATTTTCCAAACTCTAAACGGGTATAACTTTTGCGTTTTAGCTCCGATTTGGACGATTCAAATTTCTAAAAATTTATAAAAATATGCTCTCTCTGTTTATGAAGTTTATTTGAATTTTTGGACGCTTTTTGCCTATGGTTTATTTATTTTATTGCTATTGCCGCGTTACGAGTAGACGTTGAAGTGCCCAAAGGCTAGGAAGGTGAAGTTTTGACCCAGGAGCCAGCTCAAGACCAAGAACAAGTACTCTTTGAAGGCAAGTTATGCTTTGACCATATTGCTCCTATTCTTGAAAATTAGTTTGATTTAGATTATTGCATGCTAGTTTAATTAGAAATTGTTTAAATTATTTTTGGGAATTAGGTAAATGCCAAATTGCAGTATGACACCTTGACTATTTAATTATGTGCCATGAACCCTTGTCACCCTAGCTGGGGATCATATTAGTTGGCCATGAGTGGCACCGGGGATGTCGTTTTGGTTCTTCGGGTAGTCTTGCCCTGGTCATCCTAAGGACTTAACCTTGCAAGCCTTTGATCTGAGTCAATCGTGCAACCACATGTCTGTAATGGGACGGACCTAGTTGAGTAAGTTATCAATAACTTGCATGTGGTACCTCGGGGTGTCAACTACACCATTTGTGTAGCTTGAAAAGGGGAGCGTAACAGGGCTATGGCATGGTACCCGTCCAACGGTATGTCGGTCCCATACTTCGCCTCTGTTAAGGGAATGGATGGTGTATGGCAAAAACCAGAGAGGTTCACTTGTATAGTTTGCGGTCTCTGAAATGCTTTGTTAGATCACTCGCCTTTGTGGTGTTTGACTGTATCTTGTGGGTAAAGTGCATAACCTCTGCAGAGTGTGACAACCTATTCGAATAGCCGAGACCACGGTATTGGACACTGCTCGGGGATTACAGTCAAGGGTTAGACTTTCTGGAAAACAACTTGGACTTGAAAAGTTTGGTTGGGTTTAATGATGACGTTGATGGAAATGTGGATTAGGAAAAAGGGGAAGTGTTTACTTAACTCCTGGAAAAGTTATTGATATTACCTTTACTTTTAGTGCTTTCGAATCTACTTATACTACTTGTTAAATACTGTTTACTGCAAATGTACCTGTTAGCCTATCCTTTGTACTAAGCCATGCATGTAGAATATTAGTTTGCATTCTGTGCATAACTTGCTGAGTACCAAGTACTCACCCCTTGCAACAATACAACACCAGTTGAAGAAGAAGCGACGCCAGCTTTGGAGGAAGAACTTCAGAAGGAACCGTCTACCTAGGGAGTGAGCACAATCTGTGGTATACTGGATGGCACCACGATGATGCTTTATTCTGCTGCAATTTACGTCCTTTAATATGTTTTCGCCATGTGTGGCGTACTTTTGTAACTTGTCCATAAGGTCGAGCAACCCGGTATATTTCCCCTTTTAAGTAAAGTACTTTACTATTTCATTGAGTATGATTGTGATATATACCGAAGTTGAGACTGTGTGCACTAGTGTGATCCTAGACTAGTGTTGAATACACAGAGGGTCCGGATTTGCAAATTCGGGTCCTGACAAGGAAGGGAGGAGGAAGAAGAGGGAGAAGAAGGGAGGAGGAGGAAAAAGGAGAGGAGAGGAGGAAGAAGAAGAATAGTTGCATTCATCTGTAGGTAAATTTCTATTTTTTGTATTTAATTAGAGACTTAGTGTGACGCCCTAGATTGTGACATTATAGATTTTGGCAATATGGTACGACATTATACCAAGTTTTTGGGCTTTTTGGGGTGTTTGGGCCTCTCCGGGGGAGTTTGGGCCTTACGGGAGCTAGTGTGGACCTTGGGGGATGTATTTGGGCCTTTGGTGGAGGCTCTTGGCCCATGTGGGGGAGTGGGGGGCTGAAATTTCAGCCCTTGCACCCTAACCCTAGCCCCCATGGGCCCCACCCCCTCTCCTCCCCTCCATGCGCCCCTCCCCTCCCTCCTAGCCGCCACCTCCTCCTCTCCTCTTCCCCCCATGCGCCACCATCCCCTTGCACCTCTCCTTCTCCCCTAGCCAACCCTAGAGCCTCCACCTCCTTGCGATCTCACTGTCCGGGAGCTCTCCGTCCAAGAAGATCCGGCGTTCCCGGTGTTTCCGGCGTTCCCGGCGATTTGGAGGAGAGATCGGGTCGCGAGGAGGAGGCGTTCGTCGTACGGGTGATCCGTCACGAAGAGGTACGGATTTGGGGTCTTGTTCGGGGTGGTCTAGGTGCTGTTAGATGGGGTATTCCTTGCCTTAGATCCATGTTTAGGTGCTGTGATTAGAAGGGTTTAGATTGATTTCATCTTTGTCCTGCGTTCTGTCCTCGGACAGATTGGCTCATCGGCCTTCGGTTGCGTTTCTGGCAATTTTAGAGTCGGAATTTGGTCATCCACCTGTTGAAGAAGTTGTAGGTAACTTCAATACCTTTCAGTGGAAATAAAGAACGTCCAATTCCGCCCATCCGTTTGAAAGTTATGCTCGTTTTACCGAACGTGTTCAAAAATGTGACGAGATTGGAACTGATCACGGTATTCTGTAGATTAAACCACTTTAGAAGCCGAATCAGTTTTTGCATATACTTATAAAAAGTTAGGAAATTTCCTAAGCTATGCGAGGATGTACTCGTTTAATCGATTCGGAGTCCTAGAACTAAAGTTATGCTAGATCGAAGTCTGCAGTCCTAGGGGACAAATTCTCTGTTTTTCGTTTTCGGGAGTAGTTTGCGAAATTGGGGTAGATGGGCAATGGCGTACTATTTTGTGGGCACGTTGTGATTGTGTGGCATCTATGTGCAGGTGGTGTGACCCCGGGAGTGCCCTCCTCATCCCGCCAATCCGTCGCCCGAGGTTAAGGCAAGTGTATTGGGATGGGTAACATGTGGTTTATTTGCTTGTCTTGACTAGATGCAATTGTTTCTGTCGGGGATTGACTATCTGACAAAAGACCTCGGTACCCCCGGGAGATCCTGAGCCCGCCGATCATACAATGCCGACGGAAGATGCTCGGGAGTACGAAACGAGCATGACACCTCCCGAGCATACATGTCCGCCCCTTCACTCACGACCATTCCAAACGATCACGAGCAAGCATGCTCGTAAAAACCACATCATACCTGGGTACATGGTCGGTGGACTCGGTCAATGCTACGAGGAAGGAAGGTAGCAACCAACCAGCCGAAGATCAAGGGAAATCATACCCGAAATTCAAATAACGCGCAGATCAAGGGCAGCAGATCGCGAATATGGCTGCATAGCGTAAATCCAGGGGGTAGTTACCTTCTATGTATCTCTAGGCAAAGTATTTAAACCCCCCTGATGTCTGTAACAACGACCCCCAATAGAACACAATACACTGGAGTAGGGCTATTATCTCGGCTGTGAGAGGCCCGAACCAGGATAAACACCACGCGTCTATTCTCCCGACTTGGCGCTGCTCGAACGACCACCTCGGTTCGTACGACGGGGCCCTGTTGATCCCCCATTCAACAAGTAAGCTCGGCGGGAGCCCGTTCTCCAATCGTCGACAGCTGGCGCCGTCCGTGGGGACGACAGCGTGATTCCTGTACGAACTGGGATCCTCGAGGATGTCGAATTCGGGAGATACCAGGAGTCTCTGCGCTTTCAACGACATCGATGACGATGACATGTACTACGCTGGCGATGGCGTTGCCGGTGTAGCTGAACCCGGGAGCCCTACCCCGGGATCTGGAACAAGAGGGCAGGTCCTTCGCTCCCCTAACATTACCCTCGGTAGCGACGAGGATGACTACGATGGGCTCTACGATGGTCTGGATATACCAGACGATCTCGAGCCCGATCGAGAGACAGCATCCCAAGGGGATACGATGATGTTCCCGTCACACTCGTCCCACTCTCGTCATGTCAACATGGCTGGGAGTCATGCCGAGCCTGATGTACGATCCTTGGAGGCTGCTAAACGCAACCACTATGAAGCGGCCAGGCACCACTTAGAGGCGTCTTTGGGAAAGACCCTCGCGAGCATACACCGCCAAGCAAGAGAAAAGCGGGTTTCTAGGGAAAGAAACTCTCGCGAGTATCGGACCCCAGATCGCATCCCAGAACGCCATCGAAGCTCGCCGCCACCCATTTGCCAGAACTGGGAGCGTCTGCAGGCCTTGGCCGCGGTCGTGCACGACCTTCGCAGCTTCCCCGATCAACTGGATCTAGAGGCCGTAGGCATGGTTGTGGCCGAGGATCTAGAGAGGCTTGCCGCCGAGCTGAGAGTCGCAGACCCTCCCCGCGACCAGGATGCCCGGAGTGTTTCCCGGGACCATCGGGGGCATACACCTGTCTGCTCGCACAGGGATGAATCTCGGAGCCATGCTTGGAGATCGCCCCAGACTGCTAACTCGGTCCGCGAGAGGCCTCGGAATAGCTCTCGAGCAACGTCAGAGCGACGTGTCCGTGACCACCCGGATTACGAGCGTTCCGAATGCTCCACAACCGAACGGTCATCGGCGTGCCCTCCGCGCGAAGTCTTCTCTCGACTTGGCCCACGCAAGGGACGTTGGACGGGGGACACACGCAGAGACCATTATGGTCGGGGATTTCATCGTGAAACTCCCAGCTTCGGCTGCCAGGCTTTCACGAGCTCTCTTCGGAATGTCACATGGCCAAGCAAGTTCAAGCCCGGCCACATCGAGAGGTTCAACGGGACCCAGAACCCGGACGAATTTCTCTCGATATATACCACCGCCATCTTGGCCGCCGGAGGCGCTGAAGGGGTAATGGCGAACTATCTGCCAACGGTCTTGGACGGGGCTGCTCGTACATGGCTCTTTAACCAAAAGGAGGGATCCATACGGTCTTGGGGACAGCTCAGCGCCGCGCTCCGAGCAAATTTCCAGAGCTGTTACATTCGCCCGGGAAAGGAGCGCGACCTTGAGCGCTTGATTCAGATGGACGAAGAAACCCTGCGACAGTTCGTCCAGAGATTCATCCAAGTCCGAAACTCGATCCCAAACATATCGGACGAGGCTGTCGTCTGGGCTTTCAAGTTCGGGGTACGAGATGTGCGCTTCACGCAGGATCTGGAGATCCATCCCGATCTGACGGCAAACGAGCTCTTCCGGATGGCCGACCGGTATGCCAACGCAGATGAGGCCGTCCAGTGGAAGAAAATGCTGGATGAAGGGAAGCTACCGCCTCAGCCCGGGCTAGAAACCTCCGCCAGCAAAAAGGGGTCGAACTCCGTGGATAAGAAGATCAAGAAGAAGAAGAAAAAACTGCCATCGCCGGGCATGGTTGCCGCGGTAGAACAGCAAAAGCCCCGAGCATCCCAACCGCAGCGCCGGGGGTTTAATGCTCGGGGAAGAGGACAGCAGCGCCGACCCCACGATCGAGATGACCATGCGAATCAACGGGGTGGCCTCTACTGTCCGCTTCATCAAGCACACGGGCATGACCTGCGAAATTGCCGGATGTGGACTTACCGCTTGGAGCAGTTTTACAGCGGCAAGGGTCCCATGCCATCGCTCCCGGAGCAGGGTGAGAATAGCAAGGGCAAACAGCCCGTCGTGGATAACGAGGATGACATGGATTACCAGGAACCCCGGAAGCACATTGCGGTGATCTTCGGGGGGTCCTCCGCCTACAAATCCCGCCGGGACTTGAAGGACGCTGCGCGGGAGGTACATCACGTTACCCAAGGTAAGCCTCCCGTGCAGCAGCTCAAGTGGTCCGAGTTATCCCTCACTTTCTCCAAGGAAGACTGTCCGTTCGGAATGACCAAACCACAGAGGCTCCCGATGGTCGTGAGCCCCACCATCAGCAACACTGTTGTTGGTCGGGTCCTTATAGACTCCAGAAGCTCACTGGACCTAATCTCGGCTAAGGTCTTGGACGAGATGCAGATCCCTCGCTCCAAGATCAAGAGCATAGCGGTACCATTCTTTGGGATAGTCCCGGGCACCTCGATCAAGCCTTTGGGCCAGGTCATCCTACCCGTGACCTTCGGCGGCCCGAGCAACTTCAGAACAGAGCTAATCACCTTTGAGGTGGTAGACTTCGAATCGGCCTACAATGCCATTCTCGGCAGGCCGGCTTTGGCCAAGTTCATGGCCGCCTCACATCACGCGTATCAATGCCTGAAGGTTCCCGGGCCAAACGGGGTCATAACCATAAAGGGGAACCACAAGTCCACATTAAATTGCGACGAAAGAGCATTAGATATGGTCGGCCAGCTGCCCACTCGCGGCCCCGACCAGGAGCTGAAGCATTCCTGGCCCAAAGTTGCCCTCCAACCTGGAGGAGAGACCAAGGCTGTTTCACTCAACGAGTCGGAACCTGCCAAGGTCGTGCATTTGGGATCTTCTTTAGATCCCAAATAGGAACTCGAGCTCGTCACCTTCCTCCGAGCAAACCCGGATGCGTTCGCCTGGGAACCATCCGACATGCCCGGGGTCCCAAGGGGGGTGATCGAGCACAGGCTAGCGGTTCAACCTGACAAAAAACCAATGCGACAAAAACTTAGACGGTTCTCCCCGGACAAACAAGCAATTATCCGGGAGGAACTCGACAAGCTCCTTAAGGCTGGCTTCCTCAGGGAGGTCGAACACTCCGAATGGCTGGCTAATTCGGTCATAGTCAAAAAGAAAGGAGGCAAGTGGCGCATGTGCGTCGACCATACGGGCCTAAATGCAGCATGCCCGAAGGACAACTACCCACTGCCTCGCATAGACCAACCCAGTCGGCCTTGGCAGAGTCGCAGGTCATGAGCTTCCTGGACGCTTATTCGAGATATCATCAGATCAGCTTGTCACGCGAAGACGAAGAGAAGACCTCCTTCATCACCCCGTTCGGTACTTTCTACTACTCGACCATGTCCTTCGGTCTAAGAAACGCAGGAGCAACCTTTCAGCGCCTCATGCAGAAAACCTTTACAGACCAAGTAGGGCGAAAGTTGAAAGTCTATGTTGACGATATAGTGGTCAAAAGCAAGTTCGCCTCGAGCCATGTCGCTGACTTAAAGGAAATGTTTTGTAATCTCAACAAGCATCAAATAAAGTTGAATCCGGAAAAATGCGTGTTCGGTGTAAAAGCCGGCAAGGTGCTCGGCTACATGGTCGGGCCGCAGGGCGTCGGCGCAAATCCAGAAAAAATCGAAGCTATTGAGAATATGAGATCGCCCACAAGTGTGAAAGAAGTACAAGCCCTGACCGGACGAATGGCCACTTTGAGCCGCTTCATTTCCCGGCTGGGTGAGCGAGGGCTGCCTTTCTTCAAGGCCCTCCGCAAACACGATGGTTTCATATGGACGGAAGAAGCTAACCATTCCTTCGAGGAACTTAAACAATACCTGTCCAAGCCGCCCGTCCTGGTCACTCCGAGGACAGGGGAAGAATTACTGCTATACCTGGCAGCAAGCCCACAAGCGGTAAGCGCAATATTGACGGTGGAGAGAGATGGCGTTCAACGACCTATCTATTATGTCAGTGAAGTGCTTCACGGACCGAAGGAGCGCTACCCTGAGGTCCAGAAGCTTTTATACTCATTACTGATGACCTCCAGAAAGCTGCGCCATTATTTCCAAGCACACCAAATTGTGGTCCCGACCAGTTTTCCACTCAGGGGGATCCTGAGGAATCAAGACGCAAGTGGTCGTATAGCAAAATGGGCCATGGAGCTCGCCGAATTCGAGATAACATTTTCAGCTCGCACGGCTATCAAATCCCAGGTCCTGGCGGACTTCGTGGCAGAATGGTCGGCCCCAGCCCTGCCAACGAGCGAGCCCACCGTACCTAGGGAAAACCATTGGACCATGTATTTCGACGGGTCTCGAGCGTACGAACGCTCGGGGGCTGGCGTCGTGTTAGTCTCCCCAGACGGAGAACGACTCCAGTACGCCGTCCGATTGCACTTTGCCACGACCAACAACGCGGCAGAGTATGAGGGCCTCTTGGCCGGACTACGCGCATGCAAAGCGCTAGGAGTCCAGCGGCTTACTGTGATGGGCGATTCACAGTTGGTCGTGAACCAGGTCAACAAGGAGTATCAGTGTTTCGATACCTCAATGGCGCTTTACCTGGTTGAAGTTAGGAAGATGGAGAAGTTCTTCACGAACTTCGAAGTACTCTACATCCCCAGGAAGGATAATGCCCTGGCCGACCAATTATCGAAGATCGGTTCCTCCCAAACTACCGCTCCGGCGGGGGTGTTCATTGAGCACCTACATAAGCCCTCCATTCCCTCTGCAGAGGAGGCATCAAAGGCCGACGGTAGGATCTCCTTCCTTGAGCAAAGTGTGAGTTGGATGGCACCATTCATCCAATATCTTGCACATGGGACGTTGCCCAAGGAAGAAGCCGAGCGTTCCCGGCTAACAAGGCGCTCTTCTCAGTACAAACTGATCGAAGGCGACCTATACCGAAAAGGTGCATTAGGAATCCTCTCCAAATGCATATCTCAGGAAGAAGGCCAGTACCTTCTCCGAGACATCCATGAAGGAATATGCGGAGCTCACTCGTCGTTCAGAACACTTGTGAGCAAAGCCTTCCGATTGGGTTATTATTGGCCTACGGCCCTAGCGGATGCACGGTCGATCGTGACAACCTGCCGGGCATGCCAGTTTCATGCTCGCAAGGTCCACCAACCGGCATACATGCTACAAACCATACCGCTCTCGTGGCCGTTCTCAACCTGGGGGATTGATGTCCTCGGACCTTTCCCTCGAGGTCGGAAAGGCTGCAAGTATTTGCTCGTGGCCATCGATACTTTCACCAAGTGGATAGAGGCCGAGCCCGTATCGACCATCTCGGCCCAGGCGGCCAAGAGGTTCCTCCAAAGCAACGTGGTGATGAGGTTTGGGGTACCCAATCGTCTCTTCATGGATAATGGGACTCAGTTCACTAGTGAATTGTTCCAGGTGTATTGCGAGGAGGTCGGGATAAAGGTTTGCTTCGCCTCTGTGGCACATCCACAGAGCAACGGGGCAGCCGAACGAGCAAACGGGCAAATAGTCCAAGGCATCAAAAAGAGGGTTTTTAAGAAACTCAGCCAGCACAAGCAGGGGTGGGTAGACGAGTTGCCCCCCGTGCTATGGTCGATTCGCACCAGCACAAGCCGAGCAACGTGCGAAACCCCATTCTAGCTTGTCTATGGTATAGAAGCCGTTTTGCCTACGGAAATCGTGCTGGGTTCCCCAAGGGTACAACTGGTCGACTCCGTCGACCAGGAAATCGAGCGGCTCGTCGACCTAGACCTCGTAGAGGCAACACGAGAACGGGCGTTGCTCCGGTCCGCGCTCTACCTACAGGCACTTCGTAGGCACGCGGCCAAGGCGGTTTGACCAAGGGCCTTGCAAGTTGGCGACCTGGTATTACGACGGGTTCAGGACCTGTCAAAAGCCAATAAGCTAACCCCAAGGTGGGAGGGTCCCTACACGGTCGTATCCGCAACACGCCCGGGGGCTGTTCGCCTAGCGATGGAGGACGGTCGGGAGCTCGCCAGTACCTGGAACATTGACCAACTGCGTAAATTTTACGTCTAAGCGCCGTTTCTTAATAACCCGACCATCTTCTTTGACGATTCGTCCGCCTTTCACGATCTTTCGCGACTCTCTGCGAACTACCGGTACGACCAACGGGCTAACAGGCAATACGTGTGTACCGTTGCCTTTTGGATACCGGCTGGACGATTACCCGCGCCGATACGTGTGTGACATGCCCGCAGTAGCCCTTCACTGCACAAATGATCATGCGAAAGCGTCCCCCAGCTCGCTCAACTCTTAACTGGGTTCGATAACTCTACGTATTGCCGGGGCAAGCCCGTTTTGTCCTATGAGTGCGACCATCCTCTGGCACGTCACTCGCTCGACCTGCGTAACGAATCCGATCACTTAAGACGCCGTGCGCTCAAGAAAATTTTACGACTCTTCTATGAACAAACTCGTGCTCGCAATCCTAGGGCCACGACCTTTGTTCATAGCGGGGGCTCATACCACACAGGCAAATCGTAATCATTTTTTCTTGATCGAAATTTCCGCCCTCTTTGCTCGTGATGCTTTTTTTTCGAGAATACAGCACCGCGCTCTCTTTTCTTGATCGGAATCCTTGCTCGTAATACTTTTGCACGGAACGTAATTGCTCTTATAAAGAAATTGAGCCTTTCTCTTTGCAGGTTCGATCGGGCAAACATCCGGAGCAAGGTCAGGAAAGAAAGGACAAAGGTGGAAGTCTCCTAATTCTTAATAATAAAATCAAGGTTTTTTACAGGTCTACACAAGCGAAGTAAGGAAAAAAGAGAAGAAGCGCCTAAGGTCAACCCCTACTTGCGGCCTGGAGGACGGCAAGCTCTTCCTTAAGGGAATCAAGCTCGCCCTCAAGGTCCAAGACCTTTCGCCGGGCCGCGCGACCTTCGGCGGCACTTTCCCGGAGGCGCTGCACCTCCTTGAGATGGGCCTCCTCGCGCTCCTGAGCCCCTTGGGCAGCGCGCCGCAGGTCGGGCACCTCCTGCCGCAGTTTCCCCAGCTCCTCCTCAAGCTCGCCACACCTTCGCTCGGAGGTGGCCTTCGCCGTTTCGCTCTGGAAAAGCTAGTCGCGAAGCTCGGTGATGACACCCTTTGCCGACTCCAGCTCCTTTTTGTCGGAGGCACACAACTCGGAGATTCGACGCTCGAGATCGGCGATCTTAGCGTCTTGCTCGCAGTGGTACTTCCAGTACTCTTCTGCAGAAACCGTGGAGGCATCGATGTCCTCCATGGCCTTGGCAGCAAACTGCAAGCAAGGATGAAGGCGGGTTAAGAGCACCTTGAAAAAATCTTCAAACCAAAGGAGGGGGCGAACCACTCACCAGAAGAGCACGGCTGACCAGCTTATCCTGGAGCCGCTGACGGTCAGTCGCACCAGCTCGGAAAAAAGGATTGACCCACGCGGGATCATCCTGGTCCCGAGCTGGCGTGTCGAGCTCGTGCCCCTCCTGGGCACCTGGCTCACCCAAGAGTGCGGCGGCCGAAGGCAGTTGGTCGGAAGCGACCAACTCCTGGTGATCTCGGAGTTGATGCTCCCCGACGGCAAGCGGCTCGTGGCCGCCTTCCTCCTGCTCAGCCGCTGCGCTCGGGGGCTAGACGCCGACTGCGAGCGTCCCCGCCCCTTGGTCCGCAGCCAGAGGCGGCTGGTCGGCAACGATTGCCTCCTCTCCTTGGTCCACGGCCAGAGGAAGCTGGTCAACGACGACCACTTCCTCCCCTTGGTCCGCGGCCAGAGGCGGCTGGTCGGCAACGACCACCTCCTCTCCTTGATCCGCAGCCAGAGAAAGCTGGTCAACGACGACCACCTCCTCCCCTTGGTTCGCGGCCAGAGGCGGCTGGTTGACGACGACGACCACTTCCTCTTCCCGGTCCGCGGCCGGAGGCAGTTAGTCCGCAACGACCAACTCCCCATCTCCTTAACCCGCGGCCGGAGACTGCTGGTCGAGGACGATCGTCCCTTGACCCTCGGAGCCCGTCGCCTGGGCCTCGCCCGCACTTGGCGCCGCGCTCGTTCCTTCGCAAGGGACCAAAGCTGTGGCTCCTTGGTCCTCGGCCCCTTGCGAGTTTTGCTCTTCTGCGGACGGACAGAGCTCGATCGCTTCTGGAAGCGCGGCCAACGCCGACCCCACCTCGTCCTCGGCCATCACTTGATCCAGGATGCGATCAAGCTCGGCGTCAACTACAGAGTCGAGAATCCTCTCAGCCATTTGATGAAAGTCCAAGGACAGCATCCGAGCTATCACGCCCACACCAGGCGGAGTGGGGTTAGCCTGGAGAAACCGCAACAAAAAAAAAGAACAAAGAAATTCAGCGGAGGAACCACACGAGGCTTACCTTCCGCCCGGCGAGCAGCGTCCTCTCCCTCGGCTTCCTCGCTTTAGGCCACGGGCGTCCTGCCCGCAGCGGCCTTGTAGGCCTCAGCAACGGCCACGACGCGCTCTTCTACAGCGTCACTAGCTCGTGCCATCGCCGGGTCGACATCGTCCATGTCGACCCCTTCCAGCGCCGAGGTCGATCGGGAAGATGACCTCCTGCTCCTTCTAACCAGAGCATAGGCGCCTTCCTCCTCTTCCTCCTCCTCAGGGTCCTCGACCACCTGAGCGAGCTGGTCCTGAAGGCTTTGATTTTCCTCTCCAACTGCTCCTTGCTCGGGGGAGACCTGGCCGCCTCCTCGGCCTTCTTCGCCTGCTCGGCAAGCTGTTGTACTTGGCCCATCAGCTCCGGCTTCTTCCGCTTGAAATCAGCAAACCAGGTTCGAAGCTCTCTTACCTCCCTCCGGTCGGCGTACTCGAGATGTTGTGTGGAGGGAGCCCTGGCCGAAGCCTGGCGCTTCGAACGCTTGGCACGAGGAGGCGAGGCAGATGCTTGGCGGCTCCGACCCGCCGTTCTCTTGCGGGCACCCCTGGCTGGGGTGCCGCCTTGCGGCAGCGGCTCCGCGCTCGACACGGCGAGCTCGAGGGCGACCTTCTCCTGCGAACAGAAACAGGGAGACATAAGCTCGGTAAAACGCGCCCTCGGACAGGAAGCAAGTAGAAGTACTTACCGCGTCGCTGCGGTCAAAAACATTCTTGGGGATTTGGCGGTTGGATTTCAGCTCTTTCTCCTTCGGGGCGTTGAACATCTCGGCGACCCTTTCGTCAACCCAGTCCGTCCTCGGGGCTACAACACGACCAAGAGTTTGAAGAAAGAATAGCGCCAATCACCGAGAAGCAACAATGCTCGAAAGAGCGCTCGGAGAACGTACCTGCGTTGTCCTCGCGGGTGAAGTCCTGCCACCCGGTCACCTCGAAGAAGGGATGCTCGCGGCGCCGCAGGTGGGACACCTGGTTGAAGGAAAAGTCCCGGGCAACATCCCGACCAGTGAGCCCCATTTGGGCGAGCTCGCTGATCGTCCTGAGCACCCGCTCCTCCTCAGTAGGGATGGCAAAATTACCCGTGGGTTTGGGTATCCATGGGTACCCGACCCGATTGGTTCGGGTATGGGTTTGATTTCAGACCCGCGGGTTTCAAATTTCGGGTTCGGGTTTGGGTTCGGGTTCGGGTTCGGGTTCGGTTCTGCACCCGTGGGTACCCATGGGTACCCGAATTAATTAATATAAATTAAAAATAGTGGAAAGTTAATTCAAGATTTTCAAGCATCGTTTGAGATGTAAGATGCGGTAACTTTCATGATTATATACACCATATATTTTTCCTTTAAACATAGAAATTACAAATGAATTGATTGACAATTGATGGTTGAAAATTTAATTGTAAGGTGATTAGGTGAATTTAATTTCGGGTTTGGGTACCCGTTCGGGTTCGGGTACCCATCGGGTTCGGGTATGGGCGTGGGTATGTACCCGTGAGAGATTTTGGGTTCGGGTTCGGGTATGAATTTCGGGTTTCGGGTTCGGGTATGCGGGAGGTCTACCCGCCCGAACCCGCCCGATTGCCATCCCTACTCCTCAGGCTGCACGGGCGGGCGCGCCGTCTCGGCAGGCGGGGCGGTCTCCCCAGTATAGACCAACTGGGACCCCTCCGCCTTCTTCTGGTAAAACCAAAGGTCGGCCCAACCCAACACCGAGTCCTTCAAAGAAACGATAGGATACTCGTATGGTCGGTTGGGCCGAAGGCGAAGATAGACACAGCCGGCGGGACCATCTCGGCCGGTGCGGAAGGGAGAGTATAAATGGAAGAAAAGACTGGCGGTGGGTATCACGCCCACGAATGCCTCGCAGAGGTGGGAGAAGATCGCAAGGGCGAGAATGGAGTTAGGGTGGAGATGAGAAATCTCGCACCCGCAAAAGGCGAGTACGGAGACGAGAAACTCACTCTCGGGCAAGCGAAGCCCGTTGATGGCATACAGCTCGCACGAGACGATCTCTCCCTCCTGCGGTGCCGGCGCCGCATCACCCCCAGGCACTCAACCTGAGCTTGGGTCGACATACCCCTCATCCGTGAGCACCTGGAGCCTCCTCCGGGTCATCTGGCTAACCCCAAAACGCGCCATGGCCAAAGGGAGAAAGAGGGTGAAGAAGATTCTTGGGCTCTGAGGCTCTTGGAAATTCTGGCCGAGGACGAGCAAGTGCGCAATGTAGCTCCGTCCTTCCCCAGCGGACGGGGTTAAAAAGGCTGCAAAGGGGCACGTTAAAAGCCGCCACCTATCGCATAGTGACACTGGCCCAAGACGGGCGGAAATCGCCAAGAAAAGCGCACTTTCCAAGAAAGCGCTGCGAATTCTGAGGAGGCTTCTCGGAGAAGAAATCGAAAAACAACCAAACGTCGCGCCACCACAGGATGAACACGCGGCGAGCAAAAAGGTTGCCTCCCGACATAAGATGGTCGTAGGTCACGACCAAAGGAAATTCAATCCCTCCTTCAGGTCTTCTTAGGCTCAAGGGGAAGCCCGAGCTCAGATGGTTCCCCGCTTGAACCTCGGGGGCTAGCTGTCGGGGATTGACTAACTGACAAAAGACCACGGTACCCCCGGGAGATCCTGAGCCCGCCGATCATACAATGCCGACGGAAGATGCTCGGGAGTACGAAACGAGCATCACACCTCCCGAGCATACATGTCCGCCCCTTCACTCACGACCATTCCAAACGATCACGAGCAAGCATGCTCGTAAAAACCACGTCATACCCGGGTACATGGTCGGTGAACTCGGTCAATGCTACGAGGAAGGAAGGTAGCAACCAACCAGCCGAAGATCAAGGGAAATCGTACCCGAAATTCAAATAACGCACAGATCAAGGGCAGCAGATCGCGAATATGGCTGCATAGCGTAAATCAAGGGGGTAGTTACCTTCTATGTATCTCTAGGCAAAGTATTTAAACCCCCCTGATGTCTGTAACAACGACCCCCCAATAGAACACAATACACTGGAGTAGGGCTATTATCTCGGCTGTGAGAGGCCCGAACCAGGATAAACACCGCGCGTCTATTCTCCCGACTTGGCGCTACTCGGACGACCACCTCGGTTCGTACGACGGGGCCCTGTTGATCCCCCATTCAACAAGTAAGCTCGGCGGGAGCCCGTTCTCCAATCGTCGACAGTTTCCATGTTATGCTATCTTGCCATGCTTAGTGTTTGCCATGATATGATAAAAAGGGTATGTTAAGATGCTATGCAATGGTTTATGGTTAATGATCATGGCATATGTTGCATACATGGCATGAAACTTGGCCTGGTCGGTGAGAACGTCATAACTATTCCGGTAAGGTCGGTGAGAAAGTTATGACTAATCCGGAGCGCTATGGATGTAAGACTGTAACACCCCAAAAATTTGTTGTTCCTAAATTCATGTGTGATTTGGCACTTTGGTGAATTTTTGGAATTTTCTGGAATTTATTTGGATTTATTTGGATTTAATTTGAATTTATTCCATATTGAAATAATTAAAGAAATTAAATTTTCAAATAAAGTTTTGTTGGAAATATTTTATTTGAGTCCCAAATGCCCTAAAATATTTTCCAAAATTTTTCTGGAATTTTTCTGAGTCATTTGCTATTTTTAATTATTTAAATGAATTTATGGGAATTAATTTGAATTATTAATCGCTGGAAAATCAATCGGGTTGAGTACTGTTCATCCGACCGAGTCGGAACCCGAGTCGGACTCGAGTCCAGGAGCGATCGACTCGGCCAAGACCCAATCCTAACCCTAATCGATCCGGCCGTTGGATCGGGATCCAACGATCGAGATTTCCGTCTGAGTTCGAGCAGTCGGGCCGGATCCGACCGCGCCCGCGCGATCGTGGCCGTTGATCGCGCCACGTGGACGGCCACGATTTCGTCGTCTTCCCGAGTCCCGCTCGGACTGCGCAGCCGCGTAGCCGCCGTGTCCGTTAGGGTTTCGCGATTCTTGGCGCGTCGAGGCACTATTTAAAGCCCCGAGGCCACCCCGTTGAAGCTCTTTGCCGTGCGCACCTTTCCCCTCAAGTTTCCGAGCCCTAGCCGCCGCCGTCTAGCCGCAAAAGCTCGCCGTAGTTGCCTCTCTCTTCCACCGCGTTCCTTTGCCGATTCCGCCGCCGGCAAGCCGTCTCCGCCGCAACCGAGACCGGATCCGGAACCCCCGAAGCCAGGCGCACCCGTGGAGCCATCTCACCTCGTCGGAAGGCCCTCGGAGCGCCGTTGCCCGTGTCGTCGTCCCCAACTCCGGTGACCTCGAGCCGCCGCGCTGCCATCGACATCTTCAAGCTTCCACAGCCGTCCGATCAAGATCCGACCTTCACGGTGAGCCCACGTTCTCACCCAAACCCTAGAAACTAGATCGGATCTGGACCGTTGGATCAAGATCCAACGGCCCACGATCGGCCACGTCACCGTAACGCAACCCACGTTGCGAGGTTAATGTTATTCTGGACCGTTGGATCTAGATCCAACGGCCCAGATGTAGCCACGTAGCCTAGGCACGCAGCACCGTGCGGGCGCACGTGGGCCGTTGACATGTGGGCCCGCATGTCAGCCGCACCAAGCCATGCGCTGGATCCACCATGGACCCGAGCCGCGCGTGCACTTTGTCCATGGACCGGGACACGTGGCAGCACCCGGGTGGTGCCACGTGGCCAATGACGTCATGCTGACATCATCGGTGGGCTCGGCCGGCGCTGACGTCAGCAAGTCCACGTGGACCAATCAGATGCTGACACGTGTCACTGCTGACGCAATAAATTAATTTCCGAAAAAGAAAATGATTTATTAATTCGAAATAATGATTTCAGATTTAGATTCAAACTTCAAACGCTTATAACTTTTGCATTTCAACTCCGATTTGAGTGATTCAAATTTCTAAATTTGTATAAAATTGAGATCTACCTAATGATGAATTTTATTTAATTTTTGGACTAAAGTTTTTCTCTGTAATATTATTTAATTGATTATTTAAACTTTAAATGCTGGTATCTTTTTCATTTAAACTCCGAATTTGACGATTCCAGTTTCTAAAAATTCATAAAATTATGTTCTCTCTGTTTATGAACTTTATTTGGATGTTTGGACACTTTTTGCCTGTTGTTTATTTGTGTATTGCTATTTGCACGCTTTACGAGTAGACGTTGAAGTGCCCGAAGGCTTCGAGGGAGAAGTATTGACCCAGGAGCCAGCTCAAGACCAAGAACAAGTACTCTTTGAAGGCAAGTTATGCTTTGACCATGTTGATCCCATTTTGAAACCTAATTTGATTCAAATGATTGCATGCTAGTTTAAATTAGAAAATGCTTTACTTAATTATGGGTAATTAGATAAACGCCTATTTGCTGTATGACACCTTGGTTAATTAAATATGTGCCATGACCCTTGTCACCCTAGTTGTGGTTTACTAGTTGGACATTACTAAAATTGCCAACATGGGTTTTAGACCGTTGTAGTATAATGCTTAGACCTGCTACGTGCTCGTGACATGATTTTGGACAATCAAATGATAATATTGACTTAATGATATATTGACCCTGTTTTGGAAAGGTATCATGTGATATTGATGGCACGTGGTGCATGGTAATCAACTGGGGGTTTGATAAATAGCTTTTGACCGGGGCATGTGGCAAGAATGATCGGGTGGGCCAGTTGTGGTACCGGGAACGTTGTGTTGGTTCTTCGAGTAGTCTTGCCCTGGTCACCCTAAGGACTTAACCTTGCAAGCCTCTGAACTGGGTCAAGCGTGCAACCACATGTCTGTAATGGGACGGACCTGGTTGATTAAGTTGTTGATAACGTACCTGTGGGACCTCAGGATGTCAACTACACCCTTTGTGTAAGTTGTACGGGGGAGCGTCTGGCTGCGGCAGGTACCCATCTAACGGTTGATTGGCCTAAACTTCGCCTTAGCTAAGGGAAGGGTTAGTGTGCAATACCGGAGAGGACCACTTGTATTGTTAGAAGTTTCCGAAAGACTTTGTTACGGGAACTCGCCTTTGTGGTGTTTGACTGTATCTTGTGGGTAAAGTGCATAACCTCTGCAAAGTATAAAATCTATTCGAATAGCCGTGTCCGCGGTATTGGACATCGCTCGGGAATTACAGTCAAGGGTTAGACTTTCTTGAAAATAACTTGGACTTGAAAGGTTGGGTTTGGTTTAAGAATGACGTTAATGGAAATGTGGATTAGGAATGGGAAAGATGTTGTTTAAACTCCTGGAAAAGTTATTGGTTTTATACTTGTTTCTACTGCTTTCGAATCTACTTATGATACTTGTCAAATGCTGTTTACTGCAAATATACCCTGAGCTATTCCGTTGTATCAAGCCATGCATGTAGTATATTAGCCTGCATTCTGTGCATGACTTGCTGAGTACCAAGTACTCACCCTTGCCACAATACAACACCAGTTGAAGAGGAGTCTACACCAGCTTTGGAGGAGGAACTTCTAGAGGAACCGTCTAACTAGGATTCGAGTCCCAGTCAGTTGCCTGTGGTATACTGGATGGCGCCACGAAGTTATCTTATTTTTTCGCTGCTATTATTTCTCTCTTATTAAGTTTCGCCCTGCGTGGCGTATATTTGTAACTTGACCATAAGGTCGAGCAACCAGTTTGACTATTTAATTAAAGTACTTTATTAGTATCGAGTGGTATGATTGTGATATTTACCGATGTTAAGACTGTGTGCACTAGCGCGTTCCTGGACTAGTACTGAATACACAAAGGGTCCGGATTTGCAAATTCGGGTCCCGACAAAGACCTACCTCGTGATTCCACCCACGCGGTGAGTGGAAGCGAGGAGTAGGCACCCTCCATCTACGGGATGGAAGGGGGACGTGGGTGCACGCCGACGGGTGTGCACTCGGCAATACCGGTATTTGCGTCGAGGAGACATGTGCATTGCATTGCATACATGATGATGATGATGATGAAATGATTTCAATGAGGTTGAGATATGAATATGATGTTGCATATGATGTATGACTTAATCATGATGTTAAGTTTGTTATGTAGTGATGATAATATTGAATTGTTCTGTATGACCTATTGCAATATACTTGCTGAGTGATGAACTCACGCTTGTGTTTTATGTTGTTTTAGGTACCATGACACCGGCATGTGGTAAGGGGCATTAGCTACACATCTTCACGTAGTTCCAGTCACATTAACCAATTTGAGTCATGATCATAATAAGTGCCATGAACTTGGTGTATGGAATAGTTTAGTGTGCTTGTGATCCTTATTTGCTTAACTATAGATTATGGAGTGGTTGGATTCGATTTTATTGGTTTATGTTGATGCTTTATCCATTGATATTGATGTTTTAGATGTATTATGTTGTGATATAACTTGCTATGTGATTGCTATTGCTCCAATTCATGATAAAACAAAGGAGATGCTGCCGAAATTTCGGTTTTAGCATTTGCGCCTTTGCTGTAATTTATTTTAATTTGTGGTATTTAGGTGACGTTTAGACTATGTTTGGTAGCATTCGGGCATACTAGATGCCGGGGTGTTACACTTAGTTCCAGATTAATTAGCGATTTAAGGATTTAGCGGCTATTTAGCAACTTAGCAACGACGATTTAGCGATTTAGTGATGTAGCGATTTAGTTACTATTTAGCGGCTTAGCACGATTTAGCGATTTATCTGCGATTTAGCGAATTAGTGACTATTTGGCCACTTAGCGATTTAGCGATATAGCGACGATTTAACCACTATTTAGCGATTTAGCAATGATTTAGCGAATATTTAGCGATTTAGCAATGATTTAGCGACTATTTAGCGGCTTTGCGATGATTTAGCTATTTAGCCGCGATTTAGCGAATTAGTGACTATTTAGCGACTTAACGATTTAGCCACTTAGTGATTTAGCGACTGTTTAGCGATTTAGCCGCGATTTAGCAATTTACCGAATTAGTGACTATTTAGGGACATAACGATTTAGCCACTTAGCGATTTAGCGACAATTTAGCGATTTAGCGATGTAGCAATTTAGTGACGATTTAGCGATTTAGTGACTAGCAGTAAGTTTTTTAGACACATGACTTAGTGATCAGATTAATTAGTCCGTAGATTAGTTAAATGTGTAGAATAGCAATGCATTTTTTTAGATATACGATTTAGTAACCAGATTAATTGGGTTTGTAAGTAGTTAGCTGTGTTGAATAGCAATAGCGATCAGGTATGGGTGTACACAGGTACAAGGTATTAAGAATTTCATGAAATGTTTTACAAGTATGGATGAACGAGTGCAATTTACAATACATTACGGAGAAGAGGTTCCGCACATGGGTGTAGAAGGGGTGGAACTAAGTCATTTTCCAAGTGTCGTGGCTGGTCTGTCACGTCCAGGGGAGCGTTCATGGAGCACATTTAGAATATGGTTATACCAAATATTCTCGTTGGACCGTGAATTGCATGGTATGAAGCTGCACGGAGTAGGGTGTCGGAGACGGAATTGCACGTACTGGAAGTTATTTGAAATTACAGGTCCGAAGTCATGGAGTTCGTATGTAAGAGCAGCGATTGAGAGAAGATGATCATTAGTGTTGTTGGCGCAAGCATTTGAGAAAGCAGAGGGCATCCATGTGACATAGCAGGAGGTTGTTGGTGATGACATGGAGGAAGTTGGAGAGAGCAGCCAGGCTAGAGAATACTCAGTGAGGCATGATATTAGTTCGGGTCAGGAGGTAGTGCAAGGTGAGGAAGTTAATGTTCCAATGGCAAAGGTGCTGGAAACAATGGGTGTAGCAGACGGGGGAGAACATATTGAATCTCTGGTGCAATCGATGGACGCAGAGAGCCAGGACTACGAGGCTTTAAGTAACGATGAAGAGGATGAAGAGCCTTTCCTTGCGGAGTGGGATGAGTGTCGGTTCGATAGGCTGATGGTCAACGGGGGTGAAGATGTTCAATGGGGGTACGATTGGAATGAGGTGCGGCAAGGTGCAATTTACAAGGATAAGGGTGAGGTGCACGGGCAAATGACAAAGATGGGCGTTGTCGCCACAGAGACCCTTTTGGGTTGCAAAGTCAGATCAGCGGGTGTATGATGTCAGATGCCAGATGGAGGGTTGCCCATGGCATGTCCATGCTTATCATCTTAAGTGGGACACAATTTGGAAGTGTTCTATAGTCATCCTGCACTCATGTTTGCTAACGAAGTCTACACAATTGCATAGAAATATATCTTTAGGTTTTGTTGCGAATGCAATGTACGGGGAGATTGTGGGCAACCTAGATTTAGAGACATGTGCCATCATACATGCAATAGAGCAGAGGTTCCAATACACCATAAGCTATGCTAAGGCATGCAGAGCAAAGCAGAAGGCATTGGAAGCAAGGTTTGGTACGTACGAAGACTCCTATCAGAGTTTGCCATGTTTGCTTCAGGTGATCAAGGAAAGGAATGTTGGGATTTATGTCGATATTTTTGAGTAGCCTTCGCAGCGTTTCCCTGAGAAGATGGTACTCAAGTGGGTATTCTTTGCTTTCGTTGCATGTATCAACGCGTTCAGACATTGCCGTCCGTTGTTATGCGTGGGCGGGACATTTCTGACAGGGAAGTACAAAGGCCAGATATTTACTGCCATAGGAGTCGATGGCAATAATCAGGTTCTTCCCATAGCGCTCGCATTCATAAAGGGTAAGAACACTGATAGTTGGCTATGGTTTCTAAGGAACATGAAAGCCGGTGTAGTGGAACAGCGGCATGGTGTGTATGTGTCATACATGATCAGCATCCAGGGCTGTTGAAGGCGATCGTGCAATTGCAGCAAGGTGAAGATGAGACACATCCATGGCCTGATTTGCGTAGTAGGTGGTGCAAGCGGCATATGGGTGCCAATTTCTACAAGTAGTTCAGAAACAAAGAGCCGATGAAGCTTTTTAAGAGGCTGTGCGATCAGAACCAACAGAGAAAATTTGATGCATTGTGGAAGAAGTTGGATGAGCTGACGTCAAAGCATACAACGGAGGCAGCGAAGAAGGCAACACCTTCCTCAGGGGAGGCCCTAGTAGCGCTTGAAGAGTTACCCACAGACCCTCCACACCTAGTTCAGAGGAACGGAAGAGCTATGAAATGCTTCTCCGAATGGATAGATCATGAGCCTATGGAGAAATGGGCTTTGCTTTATAACTCCGATGGTGCTAGGTATGTGGTCATGATGACCAAATTGGTTGAGGTTTACAATTGGGTCATGCAGGGGTTGAGACCGCTTTCCCTGGGTGCTAAAATGGAGGGTGTTCTTCGTGGCATCATGAAGTACTTTGTTGATCGCCATGCTAGGGCCATCGCTCACATGAATGCCCTTGATGCAAAGTACTCCGAGATGATTTCTACGTACAAGGAGGAAAAGGGCAAGAAGGGGGAGATGCATAGAGCATTGAAGATGGGCACAAGGGAGCTTCGTTTTGAGGTACTATGTAAAAATAAATCTGAGCGTGGGACGAACCAGCGAAAAGTTGCTCATGAATGCATCATGCATAGACAAACATGTGTATGCACCTGCAACAAGCCTCGTCTGTTACACAGGCCATGCACACACATTATGGCTACCTGCTCAACAATTCGAATGGATCCAGGTATATTCTTGTCACATTTTTTCAATAAGGAAGCGGTGATGGCAACCTGGAGTGCGAAAATTTACGGTTTTCGAGTGGTGGGTTTATTCACGGAGCATCAGAGATGGGAGGACACATGGTGGGTTCCGGATGTAAGCAGGCTGAAGGGTGTAGGGTGACTGCAGACAAGGCGTATAAGGAACGATATGGATGCAGCGGAAAGTGGCTGTCATGTAAAGAAATGTTTAGTTTGCAAGAAGACGGCCCACACTTTCAAGTATTGTCCCACGATTTAGAGGCCGTAAAATTGTTGTATCGACTATATAATGAAATTGTTGTACTTGTAATTTAGTATGTAATATTGTTATATGTAATGAATGTATGGACTTTGTACATGTAGTTGTTGTGTTCAATTTGTAACGTCACATTAACTTGTATGAAATAATTTTATTTGCATTCTATTCTTTTTGTAATTGCAGTTTTCATTTTGTATATATATTCTATTTGTGCTGACATTGAGCTATTGAATTGCAGGTATGTCGTACGAGTTGCTTGACCCGGTGATAGACGCGATTCATCGGAGCCACTTAGCCACCGCGCCGTCACCGGAGGGGGAGGCACCTCAGGAGCTTAGCGCCCTACTTTTGCACACCCCCATGAGAGCATGGAGGATTGATCCATAGTGGATTCCGAGGTTAGTACACTAATCACATAGTTGCATTACCACAATGTCTTGTATGTGTGCAGCGATCATACTTACAATATTTTCCTACAGGTTGAGAGCAGTGGGGTTGCTTCCATTAGCCAGGATGGTGGAGGCGACAGTAGTAGATGAGCAGGACAGACGGGGTGCCTCTAGGAGGTTCCCGTACGACCGGAGCTTACTGACTGCTCTGGTGGACCATTGGCGCCCGGAGACGCACACGTTCCACCTACCGTGCGGCGATATGGCGCTCACACTGGAGGACATCAGTTACCTCCTTGGTCTACCTTGCTCCGAAGACGCGGTGGTGCCTGCCGATGTCGACCCGGACTGGCGGACGGATCTACTATAGCGGTTCACGGATGTGCTACCAGAGGATTCAGGGTACACCCCTTTTGCTTCTACGCACGGCCCAATGCAGAGGTGGCTGGTGTAGTTCTATGTAAGTGGCAGTTTAATTGGTCTAATTTTTTATTTTGTTTTACCTTGCAGTTCTGAACATGACCATTACCTTTTGCAGCTCGAGAGGATGGCGGACGGAGCGGGGACTACGTTGTCAGCCGCCACTTTGAGGCGTACTTGATCTGGCTGTTTGGCTGGGTCATGTTCTGCTCGACCCACGGGGACAGCGTCGACAATCACATGATCTAGTTTGCTAGGACAATCGCGGAGGCTGACCTGGAGCAGATCTCGCAGCTGGCTTGGGGACCAGCTATACTAGCAGCCACCTACCGGGCCCTTTGCGATGGGTGTCGTCGCATCTCCGACGCCTCCGTTCTCACCAGGTGTCCTCTACTGCTTCAGTTGTGGTCGTTCGAGAGGTTTCAAATCGGACGACCACATATAGACTTGGACCCTTATGGCACAAGCTTCTACGGGCCCCCTGGGGATGACGTCGACCGTCCTACCATGGGGTCTTTGTGGTGTCGCCGACAGGTTAGTACAAAAAACTTTATTATACATTTAAAAGTTATTTAGCAACTTAGCGATTTAGCGACTTAGCGATTTGGGACTTAGCGACTTAGCGACTTATCATGAATTATAAAATTATTTGCCATGTTTAATTGTAACAATACTTTATCGTACTGACGATCGTCTATTCTTTTTTTTTGCAGCCGACTTTCACCCCAGTTACGTCGCACGCTTCGTACCCTGAGTACATAGCAATGTTTGACCAGCTGACGGATGATCGCGTCATTTTGCGCCTGTACCTTCAGGAGCTTGTTTCTGCGCGAGCACCTCACAGACTTTCGCTGCAGTGCACCAATGACGTCACGTATTAGCTGACACGGCGTCACCTGGTTTACGACGTGTTCGTTGAGACCTACGCCGCCCATCGCATTATGAAGCAGTTCAGTCTCTGGTAGGTGTTCCCCCCTACTGGTGACATCGTCACGGCGAGCATCTACATGTTAGTACTATTTTACATCTATTCTACATCTCTTTTAATTGCATCTCTTACTAATGAGGTTTATGTTGCAAATTGCTTTATGCGGACAGACACGCAAGGGCTTCGTTGGTACTACGAGCTGGTCGACACGCATGTTGCCTCATGCTGAGCAGTGGGCGCAGGCGTTGGCAGACGTGCATGACGAGACTGCCCCTTACGACCACGCCATGTACGTCGACTACATCCGATGGTACAGCCCCCGCACACGCGTTCGAGTTGTGTGTGTTGTGGAGTCACCTCCGAGGCACGTTCCCTCCACGGCGGACACCTACCCTATGCAGCCAGACTCTACTTTTCACCGCGTGGTTAGTACTTACTCCCACATTTCATATAATGTATCATTCATACAATAGCAACAACTAACAAGCCTTTTTCGCAGAGTGACCTTGCTAGGGAGGTGCACGAGGAGGCCACTGCCTTCATTGCCGCTATCGACACAGGGACTACGACCATGGATAACCTGAGAGGGATGGTGTAGTGTGTTCTGGACAGGACTGCTCGCATCGTCCACCTTACGTCGTGTAGGAGGGTGAGGAACAACGATGTGGCAGAGGTCCCCAGCCGGCCGTTCGCTGTACGTGGCCGACACACATCGCACACCGCACCGGGTACAGCGCACACGACACACACCCCTCCTCCCGATGTCCCGGGGAGCTCCAGCTGGCACCGTCCCACAGCTGGTATACTTTTATGGTCTCCCCTTGTCTCCTACGTTCTTTACACTATGCGGTGTACAAACGTGAAATATTTGTCAGCAGTCGTCGATGGCCGGAGCGCGGCCCACTCTGACGTCTCAAGCCCGTTAGTCGACCCGGGGATTTTTGACGAGTGGCTTGTGGATCCCTAGCAGGAGTCGATGGATGATGTCCTTGGTCGATCGCGATTCACCGTCTTGCCGGACCGAGCGACCATCGCAGCCCCTTCGCTACTCAGCGACACGAGCGGCCTGCTAGGAGTACTCGTGGACTACCTCCTGACCACCTGACATATCCATCTGGACATGTTCAACGTCGTAGGAGGCCTGGGGCCACACGAGGGGTCCTACCGCACAGGGGCGCCAGCTAGTTTTACCTTCCAGTTTCTTTTACCTTGTAGTTTTCATTGATAGTGACAACTCGTGTATGTTTGTACTTTCTCACATTATGTATGTTTTATTATTTTGCACCGTTAATTATACTGTCATTGCTTTTACTTTCTCACACGACGTGACAACACACTCGCTGAAAAGACGTCGTGCATCTTTTCACAGAGGATGACAGGTTGTGCAGCTTTGATGATGGGTGACAAATCCTTCAGCTTTTCACAGAGGGTGACACGTCGTGCAAATTTCATAGAGGGTGACAGGTTGCGCATCTTTTTACAGAGGGCGACAGGTCCTGCAGCTTTAATGATGGGTGACACATCGTGCAACTTTTCACAGAGGGTGCGCCTTCGACCCGCCGGAGAAGAGCTTAAAGAATCGCCATATGGTAATAATCATACGTGTTTCGTAATATTTCTACATGACACTTTGCTAATTTATGTATCTTGCAGTCGCCTTCGCCACTGTGTGATTTTGAGCAGTGGTTTGACATGGAGATCAACCCCGAGGAACAAAGGCTCCTTGATCAAGCCAACCGAGACGAGGAGCTCAAGCGGCAGATACTAGAGTAGCGTGATGTTTCACGCGAGGAGGCACATAGAAAGGAAGCGAAGGAGAAGGAGGACGAGAGAGAGAGAGAAAGCGAGAGAGGGCGCGTCGTGCTAGAGAAGCTCCACCGGAGGCATGGGCGAAGGGGAAGTGGCCTCGATGCACTCAGTAGACGTCTAGTTGTAACTATTATTTTCCTAATTCATGGTACTCCTTTCAGTTTTAAGCTGTAATAAAGAATGTGGCCTACGTACCTTACTTTCCACAGTAACATCTGATTTGTGAATCACCCTCTCTATTCTCCCTCTCCCACCCTCGTTTTGCAATAAAGTTGTTGTCGACTATAATACTTAGGGTTATTGCACTGGTAGAATTTAGATGCAAAGAAATGTGTAAATAAAATATTTTTTCAGAATATGTATATCAAAGAGAAAATCTTCCCCATTCCTCCAAAAATTTACATTTAAACACTGTAACATCCCAAAATTTGGGTTTTCAAATTTTTTTGGTTTAGTTTGGTTTCCCAAAAAAAATTGTTGTTTTTCTCGCGTTAATAAAACTTGATTTGAATTTTTTGAAAACTAAAACAATTTAATATGATTATTCTATATTTCAAATAAAAGAAATCCAGTTTTATTTGGGTTCCTGGTGCTTCAAGAAATTTTTATGTAATTTTTGAGATTTTTCGGAGCTCGTTTGCTATTTATCGGATTTATTTGAAATTGATTTGTATTAAGCCCTTATTATGGAAATTAATTAATTATTTAAAAAATTTATATAAAGTTTGGTTGAAAATATTTTATTTGAGTTCCAAATGACTCAAAATATTTTCTAGATTGTTTCTGGTATTTTTGTTGTCCTAAATAAATTATTTTGATTTTCTGGAATTATTTTATTCGAAAATGTTTGAAAATCCGGAAAATGCTTTTGGGACGCTTTTCCCGCGCCGGCCCGGTTTTCCTCTCCCTCCCGCTCAGCTCGGCCCAGTCGCTTCCCCGCCGCCGGCCCGTTCTTCTCCCGCGCGAGCACGCTCGTGCGTGGGCCGCCTCGCCTTGGGCCGCACGTTGCCTGCCTGGGCAGAGCCGTGCCGTACCTGAGCCGGCCATGTCGCCTGCCTTGCCCTAGCCCTCTGATCGCGATCCGTGCGCCCACAGGGCGCCACGTCACCCCAATTCGCGCAGCGCACGCCAAGTGCTCGATAAAATGTCTATGGACTCGGTTTCGCGTTTTTCTTGACCTTGCCACCACCCCAACCTATAGTAGACCTCCCATGACCCTCTCCCACGCATGAGCATGCCCCAGGACTTCTCCAAACCTTCGAGCTGCCACCGAGAAGCTCCGAAGCGTCGCCCAACGTTGGCCGAACTTTGCATCGCATTCCCTGTCAGCTCGTCGACCTATCTATACCCTCGTTCCCCCCGAAGGGGTCCCTCCGGTATAGCGTCGCGTCGGTAACTTTCGCAGGATCTGTTCCCCATGGGAACAGTCCAGTGGCAGCCTCCATCTAGCAATGGAGTCAATATCCACGATCTATTGCCTTCTTGTCCTTTGGCAACTCAAGTCATTTACCTTTTCTTGCTAGGGAATGTTTTGTCCTCTGGTAGAGGGAAGTTCTTCCTTTATCCCCGGGGGATGATTTAGGGTAGGTTCTTATGGCTCTCCCAAGCTAGCAATCAGCAAGATGATAGGAAACAACTCCTGTTGCACCAAAGGGTTCAATAGATCAATCTATGTCATTAAAATAGGGACCCGGTCTGCTGAACAGAGCGGAAAGGCCCGATATCGGCCCTATATCGCTAGATGTAGGGTTTCCTAGCAAGTTATTTCATTTGTAAAAAACAGTTTACCTGGCTCGAATTCGTCTAATAAAGCACCGCTTGTGGTGCACGCCATATCGTATCTTTGAGATAGGCCCTTTATGTTTGTACCTTTAGCTTGGGCAGCCCCACTTTCTGAGTGAGATTAGCTCTAAAAAAACACTTGGGTTCAAGGATTTTTCCCTTTGATTTTATTTATAGATCTGGCAATCGAGTTTTTTATATTTTACCAAGGGAATCAAAAGTTATGCCTGTTTCAATCTCGAATCTTGCCAATGCCATATCTCCCTCAATTTTTTGAGTTTGGCTGTGAAATTTTTACTATAGACTCCTCTTATTGTGCTCTACATGGTACTCACCCTAACCCATAGTTTTGCCCTGTGTATATTGCGCAGAAAATTCTTTTCCCCGATAAGACTGCATTGCAGACAGCTAAAAACTTCCTCACGCGTTCCCCGTCGATCCAAAAGGTAGAACTCAAATCCACCCATGTCACGCTATGAATTAGGGTCCCAATTAGCTCTCTGTAAAATTTGGTTAAGTTCCGTGCATTATTCTAAAAGTTATGGCCGTCTGAAGTTTAGCTCCGAAAGCTGTTTGTCGGCAATTTGTGATGAATCCGTTGGGTCACCGCAAAATCCGCCTATACCGTTGAGATCGTCTCGACGCGTTCTACATGGTGGACATTCCCCCTTTGCTATTGCATCTACCGAAATCTTTAATATTAATTAGCGCCGTCTTTTCGCCGCCGCCGTGCGCCGCCTTTTGCCGCCAACCATCTTAGCTTGCTTTGGCCGTGTTGTCCCGTCCTTTGGGTCATCATGTACTGTTTTAGTCCATCCCTAGAGTTCATTTGGTCTACGGTTGCCGGCAAAGCCGCAATCCGACATTTAACCGTCATCTTTCAGTCTAGTCCTTCGGTATCGGTTCGCGTCTCGGTTAGCCATCCTTGGTAGCGTTTTATCGCCACCATATCATTGCGTTGACGGTCGATGCCTTATCTCATGAGCGTCCCGTCATCGCTTTACTTTTGTCGTTAACGTTCCGCCGTTAACGTTCTGCCGTTAACGCTTCACCGTTAACGCTTTGCCCTCATCGTATCGCTGTCATCGCATGTGTGCATACAAGCGAAAGCCCTAGTGCGATGTCCTTATCTATTCCATCGCCTTAATGTGATCTAGCCCTATCACATTGAGTTCGGCCTCATCTTCTTATCATCACCACTTTATCATCGTCGATCCTCTTCTTCGACGTATGACTGAACCCCAGATAGGATCGCAATGGATGACGATCCTATCCGTCCTTGTTTTATCCTTGAAAACCTAATCTGCCTTTAACCTAAAATTCATTCTCGGACTTGGTTGATAGACCATGGGCCATGTGTCATATTCTTGTGCCCATATCTTATCCATCAGTCTATCCCTCTTTTGTTTGACTGTGCATCCGTTTAGTCAACAAAAGTCAACATCGAGAATCAGTTTAGTTCATTGTGAACTAACACATCTTTGTGGACCCGGTCTATAGATCGAGAGCCCATATGTCATTGTCCGTCCAATCAAGACAATAACTTCAGAAGAAATATTCTACGGAATATTATTCTTTCTTTCTCAGTTATCGGTCTTTCCCTCTTCGGTGTATTTTCTGAAAGCCCGCTCTTTTGTCTACTCTTCGATCTAATCCATTCAAGTTCCCAAATTCATCCAAGCCGTTGTGCCCAATGCTATTCGTTCTTAATTTGGAGTTTTAATTTATTTGTCTTTTCAATTAGTTTGTATTTGCTTCTTCTTTATCGTTAGACATGTCTTCCGGAAGTCGTTCTACAGAGCTGAAGGTCCAGGAAGTGAAGATCGAAGATCGATGATCAATAATCAAGGATAAAGAGTAAAAGAACAGTAAATAATTGCAAGGGCCAGGCAAGTTGTGCTATGACCATATTGATCCCATGTTTCGAAACTTATGTTGTTTCAAAATATTGCATGCTAGTTTAAGTTAAACCGATTTCAATTAATTTGGGATTAGATAATCGACCTACCTGTTATTGCCACCTTGTTTATAATAATTGTATGCCATGATTCATTTGTCACCCTAGGATTGTTGATTAATAGTTGGTAGCTAATAAATTGCCAACATTGGTTAGATAGAACGTATTAGTTTGCTTAGCCCTGCAACGGGTCAGTGCCATTATTTTGGAATTACAAACGTCAATATTGATTAATGGAATATGAAATATATTTTGAAATGATGTGATGGGTTGCCGACACGATGATGTTGACATGCGGAGGCCCTCGTGCTTTTTCAAGGATGTTGGGTTGTTATTGGCATTGTGTTGCGCAATAATCAACCGGGGTGATAAAATGATTTGGACCGGGGCAAGTGGCAAGGATTTTGGTGGACCAGATTGGCGGTTGGGATTGTTTGAAACATGATATATATATATATATATGAGTGATGGTGAGGTGGATTTTTTTGAGAGTATTGATTGAAGTCTTGTCTTGGTCACCCTAAGGACTTAACCTTGCAAGCCTTTGAAATGGGATAGACCTAGTTGAATAGGTTGCTAATAACTTGCATGTGGTACCTCAGGGTGTCAACTATACTTAAGTGTAGTTGTACGGGGAAGCGTACCTGTGCTACGGCTAGATACTCGTCCAACGGTTCGTTGTCCTAAACTTCGCCTTTGCTAAGGGAAGGGTTAGTGTTCGACAACGGGGGGGGGTTCACTTGTGGAGTTAGAAGCTTCCAAAAGGCTTTGTTATGATTGCTCATTCGCATACTCTTGTATGGCGATTCACGGCTGACGTGGTGAGTTGATTATATCTTGTGGGTAAAGTGTATAACCTCTGAAGAGTGTAAAATCTATTTGAATAGCCGTGTCCATGGTATTGGACATTGCTCGGGGATTACAATCAAGGGTTAGCTTTTCATGAAAATGAACTTGGGATTGGAGGCAGTTTTGCCTGTGGAAAAGTAATAATTGGTTAAGGATGTGGAATGGTTTACTTATGAAATAACTGTGAAATCTATTACTGTTATTACTTGTTTTACTGCTTTACAATCTATTATGTTTATTTGTGATTGTTGCTTTATCGCAAAATAACCATTCAGCCTGTTACATGGAATAAGCCATGCATGTAGTTATTAGACTTGCATTATGTGCATGACTTGCTGAGTGCTTTATGTACTCACCCCTTGCAACAAACAATCACCAGTTGAGGAGAAGTCTACATCTTCGAAGGAGAAGTTCCGCGAGAAGGCGATTATCTAGGAGTCGAACCCCGTCAGTTGCCTGTGATATATTGATGGGATTCACCAATGTTCTTCGTTTCGCTGCTTCTTATTCAATTGGAGTTGAAGCCATCAAGGCCTCACAAGTGTAAGGTTGACCTTAAGGTCGTTCAACAGTTTATATATTCTATAATTGAGTTATTTTATTATTCCGCTGTGTATGATTGTGATATGTTATCTGTGTTGAGACTGTGTGCACTAGCGTGATCCTGGACTAGTGCTGAATACACAGAGGGTCCGGATTTGTATATTTGGGTCCCGACAAACACGCTATCTAACGGGCTACCGAAAAGGCTTAAGCGTTATCATTTGTTGTCGACTATAATACTTAGGGTTATTGCACTAGTAGAATTTAGATGCAAAAAAAGGTGTCAATAAAATATTTTTTTCCAAAATATGGTAGTCCATATATCAAAGAGCAAATTTGCCCCATTCCTCCAAAAAATACATTTAAACACGCTATCTAACGGGCTGCCAAAAAGGCTTAAGCATTAACGTTTGTTGTCGACTATTATACTTAGGGTTATTGTACTAGTACAATTTAGATGCAAAGAAAGGTGTAAATAAAAATATTTTTTAGAATATGGTAGTCCATATATCAAAGAACAAATCTGCCCCATTCCTCAAAAAAATTACATTTAAACACGCTATCTAACGGGCTGCCGAAAAGGCTTAAGCGTTAACGTTTGTTGTCGACTATAATACTTAGGGTTATTGTACTAGTTGAATTTAGATGCAAAAAATGTGTAAATTAATATTTTCCTAGCATACGGTAGTCGATATATCAAAGAGCAAATCTGGTCCATTCTCCCTAAAAATTACATTTAAACATGATATTTTACGGGCTGCCGAAAAGGCTTAAGCGTTTCATGCAAGAGAGGTTTCTTATAGTCATTTGGTTTATTCAACTGAGTTCATTCCTAAATGTTTTTGCAAAAATGGGACATCTAAGACCTTAGAAACAAGTGATATTTATTTCATGTATGTTTGGAGCCATGGTTTGTATAGTTTCTTCATAATACATAAATGAGTTTTTAAGTAAACATGATTTAAACAATTTACATTTGCATGGAACATAGTAGTTTTTATTATGTAATCTGAATCCTTAGAGCTTAATACAAATTTATAAATGTATTCCATAATTCATGTGATTCATTTATTCGTCTTCGAAAATTTTGGAAAGAAAAAACATATAATCTACATTTCATGCATGTGATTCATATATAATTTACGGTATAAACAATCAAATAATATTATTTCATCCTTTTACATTATTTTTCCTTGACAATTCTTATTTTATACAATACTACATAAATTATCACACATAAATCTGATTTTTTTTCCCTTAATTTATTGAGTTAGCCCTCCTATGTCCATTTGAAATGGCGGCATGGGTATAAACGAGATTTTACCCTATGCAGCAACTTCCAACAAGGGGAGGGTTCTCTGTCGCCATTTGAAATGGCAACAGGAGCCTGTCACCATTTCAAACGGATCGTTATTTTTTTAATGGCATATTTTTTTTGTAAATATTCATTAAAAATATTATTTTTAAAAAAAAATCTTCAATTTCTAGTCTACTTTCAACCGATGCCTTTGGATTGTTTTTATTTTTGTTCACTGTCTATCATCCCCACCATGTGAATACCCCCGTCCATAGAAATTGAGGATCCCCACAGCGATGGAAGATGTGTGTAGATGGTGCTTGACAAGTTGGAAGTTTTGGAGTGGATACGTGGAATATAGATATCTTGCTTGTTGGTATCATATCTTGCGGTTTTGCTCAGTCCAACCCATTAAAGATGGGAGGTTTGAAGCTCCCTGGAAGCTCCACCTCACCTCCTTGTTGGTTTTGCGAAAATCGCCCTCCGTTTCTTCGAATCGCGGATAGATCCCTCTAAGTTACAAAAAGGTCCTTCGCGATTTCTTGTGAGGGGAAGAATTTTTTTTTGGGATCGCGTTTAGGTCCCTCATTCGCTAATTTTCGTGAAAAAAACTCCCATTAAATACAAATCGTGATCTAGCCCTTTTCTAATTTTTCAGAGTAGCGATCAGGTCCAAAAGCATAACAAATAAATCATCGCTCCTTACATCTAGGTCATTTCTTCGTTTTCTTTGAAAAAAATGTTTTCGTCAACATAAAGATGTGTACTTTTTTTCCAGCTCAGTCTATAAGGTTTCTCGAGCCTCCAAAAATTTGAAAAATACGTCTAGGTCTGCTTTTTCTACGGAAAAAAAACGCAGAGTAATTTTTCGTTCACGTGCGCGGCGTGCGCATTTTAAAAAAACGTTTAGATCTATTTTTTCTCCGGAAAAAAAACGCAAAATCGTATTTTTTTCGGCTCGGTCTCTGAGGTTTCTCGTGCTTCCAAAAATTTGAAAAATACGTCTAAGTATACTTTTTCTCCAGGAAAAAAAAGCTGAGTTATTTTTCGTTCATGCGCGCGCCATGCGCATTTAAAAATACGTCTAGATCTATTTTTTTCTCCGAAAAATTATTTTTCCTCCAGAAAAAACGCAAAATCATTTTTCGTTCAAGTGCATGGCGTTCACAACGTACTTTTTCCCTAGCGCGATCTCTAAGGTTTCACGAGCCTACAAAAAATTTAAAAATGCGTCTAGATCTATTTTTCCTCTAGAGAAAAACACAAAATCATTTTTCGTTCGCGCGTGCGATGTGCGCCGCGCTTATGGCCTAGCCTTTATAACATTCATTTTGTAGAAAATCGGTGTATGCTGCAACTGTGGATAGGCTGGACGACGCTGGCCGTCAGCTAGGGGTGGAATTTTAGCTCGAGGCTCGGCTCAGGCTCGGTGCGGCTCGGCTCGGCTCGCATGGCCAACGAGCCGAGCCCGAGCCTACCGCCTGGCTCGCTTGGCCAACGAGCCGAGCCCGAGCTAGCTCGTGAGCGGCTCGTTAGGCTCGACAGTCATTGAGTTATATAAGGTATGAATTCACAATACAGTAATCAGTATACCCAATGCTAGACATCTAATAAACAATGCTTGTCTTACCTTACTTTTTGAGTTTACTCTTCTTAGTACTTCAAATGTTTTGTATTGGGTCTACTGATTACTTTTGCACAGATAAAAGTAAGCGGAGTATTCTTTTTCCAGATTATATGTTTGCAGTTTTATAAACTGAAAGAGCAGTCTAACTATCTGTGTTTAAAAAGATGTCCCATAAATGTGAAATTGCTTCTTAACCGAACCCTAGAGGAGGCTGGAGCCTGAGAACGGTGAGAATGGATGGAGAAGCTTTGTTTTTTTGTGAGAATGAAGACCATTTGGGCCCTTGCCAGTGCCCTTGTAGGCCGGCTCGCGAGCCGGCTCGAGGCTCGAGCGAGCACGAGCCGAGCTTAAGATTGAGCTCGATGTATGCAACGAGCCGGACTCGGCTCGGCTCGAAAACTGGCGAGCTCAGCCGAGCCGGCTCGGCTCGGCTCGATTCCACCCCTACCGTCAGCTCACCCGCGTGTGATAATGCGTGCATCGGTGTGCCTCCGCCAGCGCCATGTACCAATGGTACCAGAGAAATAGTGGTGTGCGTGCACCTGCTGTTATTTCAGACTCGTACTGAAGCCCACGAGCTTGTACAAACCCTCCTATTTCAAGACCCAAGGGCCAAGGCTTGTAACTTCATCTTCGCTGCACCCTTGTTGAATGATACGTTTCAAACCCTCTTAAAAGACGGACGAAAGATGTTACTACATTGCTCAGCGTGTCAATGAATGATTGCACCAACACGGCTGAACAACCTCCTCCAAACAGATTATAATATGAAGTACCGAAGGAACGCCGATTACTAAAAATATCACACTCAAAACGTCCGCCAAGCATGCTTCAAAACGATATGTAAGCATCAGACTGCTCAAGTCTGAGTGCATCAAAACCTTTAGCCAAACGAAGGACTTTTTAACTGTGCTCCCAGGCACCAATCGCAACACCCACCACAACCCAATCATACGAACAAGTTTGGGCTCGACGCCTTGAATGTGGCCTTCGGCTTCCTGGTCGGTGGCCTTGATCTTCGAGTTGCGGAACTGCTTGGTGCTGTCCCTCTTGCAGAGCTTGAAATGGACAGCCGCGGTCTTGATGATCTGAATGCAAGGGCATCTCACACGGTGTCGAGAGGCCATCTCGGTGTACATCTGCTCCACGGCGGTAGGAGGTGCGGCAGCTCCCGCTGACCTCCCGTTGGTTCCACAACTTCCACCCCTGCCTTAGACATCGTCCTTGACGCCTTCTCTTCTCCTCCTCGCGGATGAACTGAGATTGGCGGAAGAGACGCACGGAGGCATCAGCGTCGGCGTCGGTGGCGGACTGGCGGTGTCGGAGCGGTCGGCGTCGGTAGTGGGGTCGGAACGGACGGCGCCGAGGATCGCCTCCTCCCTCAAGACATCGACCGGCGACCACCACAATCTTCACGCCCCGTGCCACCATCCGCAAGTGAACAATTTGTTGCCACGGGAATGTGAATAATTTGTTGGTACGAGGGAACAAAACATTGAGATCCGAAGTTTAGGCAAAAGCAGAGGTTGGCGTCATGCCATGCTGACTCGGCCCGGGCCCATCATGCTTCGAGTCAAAACCGTGCCGTGCCACGCCGGCCCATCGTGCTCACCATGCCGGGCCATGCTGGCCCAACTCACTTTTGACGAGCCCAAGCCCAGCCTATTTGCGCTTCGTGCCGTCCCATACCTGACCCATTTGCACTATTGCAATGAGAGAAAAGAACACAGAGACGCACAGAGCTGATGCAATAAAGACAAATGTTGGGGGAAAATATTAAATTTTATTCAATCGTGAATATATACAAAGTTACTGCCTCGTTAAAAACCTTACACCCCGGTGTGGGGTACCCCCGGTAAGGAAAAGAGTACAGTAACTACGCAAACATACATTAATACATAAACTACTAGATGTTGAGATTGTCGAAGTTAGCAACCGCCTCTGTAATCTCCGGATCTTCGGGCTCATGTTGTGTCCTCTCTACTGCACGCTCCCAGTCTTTTAGGCATGTAATTGCCTCAACCAACTCAGGCCGAAGAGACGACCTCCTCGGCTCAAGTACCCTTCCCACCAAATTGAAAGTGGCTTCCGACGAGACAGTGGACACCGGAATTGTAAGTACGTCCCGTGCAAAATGGGATAGCACGGTGTAAATACGTTCGTTATTCTTCCACCACAAAAGCAAGTTGAGTTGATTATCCTCGTCCACGTCAAGGTCGGTCTCCACGAAAGGCGTGTCGAGGTAGTGGTTGAGTTCTACTCGTGGATTCCACGTCGACCTGCTCGACGATTGGGAAGAGTCTGACGCCTTGCCTTTTAGCTTCTTTCAAATATTTGAAGCGGTCGAACTGCCTCGTGCTTGTTGCGTTGTTGAAGTAGATCTTCTTGCTTCACTTCTAGTGCCAAACTTGTCGTAATATTTGTCAAAAACTTTGAAAAACTCGTTATAAATATGAGTATAGACCTCGGAGAAATCAAGATCGAATGCCTCACCTATTCCGTGGAAGACGCCTTGCAAGTCAGATAATTTTCTCCGAGGATCCAAAATAGTAGCAAAGCAGTAAAGATGCAAAATAGCTTCAAAATATTTTAAATATTTTTTCTCCATTGGTTCTATAAAGGGTTGTAAAATATAATTATCTCTATTTTCTTTAAAAGAATTAGCAATAGTTCAAAGCCACTCGATAACGAAGGAAGAAGTTGGGTAGTACACACTAGATAAATCTTTGGATGCATTATAAAAAGTTTGTAAAAATCACGAAAATAACCGGCAATGTGCCAATCCGATTCAGTAACCAACGACTCACCATTATTGCAATTGACAAAGACAGTGATAATATGTTCATAGCCCTTGCACCGGTCCAGCATAATATACGTCGAGTTCCACCTAACTTTCATATCAAGGTTAAATTTTCTTGGGTCCTTATTGTTCGCCCTGCAATAATCTGAGAACTGTGCAAACCTTACGGGCGAAACAAATAATAAAATGGATAGCTTTACGTATGTTTTCCAAACTAGGTCCCATTACAGTCAAACCCGTCTGCACAATGAGATTAATAATATGGCATGCGCATCTCTGGTGAAGTACAAAACCTCCAATATATGTTTCTAGATGCGGTGAGAGATAATCCATAGCCGTCGTGTTAACCGATGCATTATCAAGAGTGATGGAAATAATTTTACCTTCTATTTTAAAGTCGGTAATAACTTCAAATATATGGTTAGCGATAGCCTCTCCGGTGTGTGACTCGGAGATTGGCTTAAACCCTATGGCTCTTTTGTTTAGTAAGTAGTTCTCGCCTAAGTAATGCGCAACAACACTAATAATAAGCTGTTCTTTGATGTTGTGAAGTCCATATATCCGATGTTAAGGTAAAAGAATAACTAGTTACCAAGAAAGTTTGTTTTAACATTTCTAATTTTTTTTTTGTAAACATTTTATAAATATCACGTGTAGTTGCTCTTCTCTAACATGTTGGTATTGTGGATAAAAACCACGTTGCACCATTCTTTCAAAACTAGAGCTCTCGCCCATTCTAAGTGGAAGATCCTCTGTAACTATATACCGTGCAATTTCGTCTCTAGCTACATCGGCGTTGTATACCCACGTACTTACCGAACCGTCGGTGTTGAAGTTGAGCTGCGTCTGCACACCCTCGCCCGCCCTCCGCCCTGTCGATATCTTCTTCAAACATGCCTCCGCGTGTCTCTTCAGATGACCTGTTCCAGCAGATGCACGTGCAGATAATTTAGTTTGACAATATTTGCAAATAGCATACACTGCCTCACTTCTGTCTACAATTTTGATGATTCTGTCCATGTGTTGCCAGCACCACACCCGTCGAGTGCCGGATATGGACGCCCGTCCCGGTTGCGGTTGCGTCGATGTCGCGGCATACGAGCTCGGTGCCGATACCGACGCCCGTCCCGGATACACCGATGCGGCGCCGTCGAAGCTCGGTGCACCCGAAATGTACGAGGCATCTTCGATTCCATGCGTACCGTCCAGATGATGGTCATCCATGCCGTAGTCTCCCATGCTGGGGGAGAGTTGGCGCGGATCGATCTCGTCTTCTCGGCGAGTGGGACTTGGAGAGCGAGGGCGTGCTCTCCTGCTCTTGCTCTTGCGAAACATTTTGTTTCGTGGCGGAAGAGCAAAGACTGAGGGTAAATTCAAAGTAAACACAGAGAATAAATGAGAGAGCGAGAAAGATGTTCCGAACAAAAACTGAGAGAGCAGAAGGATGTTCTGAACAAATGAGGACGCTAAGGATTTTATAGCGATTAGTATGATAGTTCAAAATTTGAAATTAGAAGCGGCCGCGCGGGATTCAATTGCTTTACATCGCGTCACATCGCTTTACGTCGCGTCAAGTCATTTTACGTCGCATGTGCAGCCACGGGAATGCAAAATTGAAATACAACTGTCGACAATCGGAGAACGGGCTCCCGCCGAGCTTACTTGTTGAATGAGGGATCAACAGGGTAAAAATCAGACCAATAACTGAGCATCATCGAAGGACAAAAGAAGGTCCAAGGGGCAAACCTACGTTTTCTTCGCGGGTGATGTCCTGCCACCCGGTCACCTCAAAGAAGGGGTGCTCCCGACGCCGCAAGGGGGACACCCGGTTGAAGGTGAAGTCCCGGACGATGTCCCGACCAGTGAGCCCCATCTGGGTGAGCTCACTGATGGTCCGGAGGATCCGCTCCTCCTCGAAATTTGCCACGGGGGCGCCATTGTCTCGATGGCCGGCGCGACCTCCCAGATAGATCACCGATCGCCCTCTGCCTTCTTCTGGTAAAACCAGAGGTCGGCCCAGCCCGACACCGAGTCCCTCAGGGAAAGGAGAGGGTACTCGTATGGTCGGTTGGGCTGGAGGCAAAGATAGACGCAACCAGCGGCTGTATTCCCACCGGTGCGGAAAGGAGAATAGAAGTGGAAGAAGAGGCTGGCCGTGGGCATCACGCCCACGTACGCCTAGCAAAGATGGGAGAAGATCATGAGAGCAAGGATGGAGTTAGGGTTAAGATGGGAAATCTCGCACCCGCAAAAGGAGAGTACGGAGACAAGGAACTCACTCTCGGGCAAGCGAAGCCCGTTGACGGCGTATAGCTCGCAGGAGACGATATCTCCCTCCCGCGGCGCCGGTGTCTCGTTGCTCCCAGGAGCTCGACCCATGCTCGGATCGACATAGCCGCCGTCCACGAGCGCCTGAAGCCTCCTCTGGTTCATTTGGCTAACACCAAAACGCGCCATTGCTGTGGGGAGAAGGAGGCCGAAGAGGGCTCTGAGGCTCTTGGAGCGAATCTGGGCGGAGTCGAGCAAAGCGCAAGGTAGCTTTGTCTCTCGCGTCGGTCGGGGTTAAAAAGGCCCGTGTAAAGGCGCATTAAACACCGTCGCGACCTTTCGCGAAACGGCATCTGTCCGTTACGGTGAAAACCGCCTAGTAAATGCACGTCCCCCAAGTAACTGCGTTACTGTTACAAAGAAGCTTCTTGGGGAAGGAACCAAAGTAACCTAGCCGCAGCATGGTCGCTCGGGCGACGAGCAAGCCGACGCTCGCTCCACGACGACATGCCTACTCCCTGCCATGAGATGGTCGTGTGTCACGACCATGCATCGCTACTAGAGACCAATTCCTCCTTCGAGTCTTCTTAGGCTCAAGGGGAAGCCCGAGCCCAGATGGCTCCCCACTTGAACCTAGGGGGCTAGCTGTCGGGGGTTGACTATCTGATAAAAGACCGTTGTACCCCCAGAAGATCCTGAAGCTACCAACCATACAGCACCAGCAGAAGATGCTCAGGAAACAATCCGAGCAACATAACTCCCGAGCATGCATGTCTACCCATTCGCCTACGACCATACCGGACGATCACGAGCAACCGTGCTCGTGAAGGCCACGCCGTTACCCGGGTGGATGGTCGGGGGACCCGATCATGCCACTAGAAAGAAAGATGGCAATCAATCCGCCGGAAATCAAGGGCAGGTGCACCGGAAATTCAAATTAATTGCGCAGATCAAGGGCCCCGGATCGTGGGCGCTACGATTATGGAAGCGTGGCATAAATCTAGGGGGTAGTTACCTTATGTACAGCGTGAGGCTCTGTATTTTATCCCCCCGAAAACACCTGTAAAAGGGACTCCTCTTTTGACCAATCATAAAGACTATACACTGGAGTAGGGCTGTTATCTCGGCAGTGAGAGGCCCGAACCAGGATAAACACTACGTGTTTCTCCCGTCTTGGCATTGCTCGGACGTCCCCCCTGCTCGTACGAGGGGGCCCCTGTTGATCCCTCATTCAACAAGTAAGCTCGGCGGGAGCCCGTTCTCCGATCGTCGACAACAACGCGCGGAATCAACCAAACATTCATCACATCGCGTCGCATCCTCTCTTTTTCCAGCGCGCAGTGGAGACCGGAGAGGGAAAGAAACAAAATTATGAGTTGCATGCATTCCTTTCCCTCTCTCTCTCCCTTTCCTTTTCCACCTCTCTCTGTCCCACTCTTTTTCCACGCTCGGCTCAAGGGGCGAGCTAACGCCCATGTGGCCAACTGGCCATGCGGCCATGCCCCCTGCCCCCCTCGGTTCCCCCTCCGTGACCCCCTGGCCCCTGGCGCTGTGCTCCGTGACCAGTCCGTGCCCTCATGGCCAGCCCCACTGGCGGCCTCGCCTTCGCGTGCCTCAGGCCCCCATGGCCCCATCTCCTTCTCCATGACGGCGCCCAGGCCCCGTGCCCCACTTTCGCTCCCCGATGGCCCCGCTGCCTCGGCCCCGACGGCCTCACTTACCATGACGGCCTCGGCGGCTCACACTTGCATGCAAGCGGTCTCGGCAGCCTCCGTCCGTGCCACGCTTGCGGCGCCCGACGGCTCCCTCTCCCTCCGTCCCTCGGTGGCTCCTCCCATCTGGCGGCCACATCGCCGCCTGATGGCCTCGACGACTCCCCGGCTGACGGCCAACGGCCTCGACCGCCCGTTTCTCCCTCTCGCCCTCCGGCCCGCTCTGTCTGTGCCATGATGCCGTCTTGGCGCCAGCGTGCCAGATTTCGGCCCGGCCGATGAAGATCTGTCTTGGCCAAGACGGCCACCTCGTCTTGGGGACTATGGACTGAGCAGGATAAGTAGTGCTTCGCCCATGGAGGCACTGACCAGGCACTTGTGTCTAGGCAAAAGCACCAAAGAATGCACTTCCATTCAAAAAATATAAATATAGAAGATAATTATACTACTACCCTTTATATAATTTCTACTATCACTACTACCGGTAAAAATAAAATAAAATTTTAACTCATCTAAACCGTTAGATCAACTAGAATGAACAATTAATATTTAATATTGTGTTCTGTAAAAAAAAGTGCTATATTTTTCTTTGATTCGTAAGAAGATGGTACAATACAACTACAATACAAACAACCGGTCGAAGTGATAAAAAACAAGAATCGTATGGTTTCTCATTATCTCGACCGTCCGATTCTAACATCTGGACGACAATGAACGGCCGCCGATCGCCCAATCCCCATAAAACCATCCGCTGAACGCTCCCCAACCCAGCCCCCTCTCCTATTCCCGTCTCCTCCCCAGTTCCCCCTCCTCGCGCCGCCACCCTCGAACCCTAAAAACCCTAGCCCCAGCCCAGGCCACCGGGGGAGAGGAGCCATGGCAGAGAACGACCTGACGGTGCGCATGGCGGCGCAGCTGGACCGCCACCTGGTGTTCCCGCTGCTGGAGTTCCTCCAGGAGCGGCAGCTCTACGCGGATGAGGAGATCCTCGAGGCCAAGATCCGCCTCCTCAGCGGCACCAACATGGTCGACTACGCCATGGACATCCACAAGTCACTCCACGCCACCGAGGACGTCCCCGCCGACATGGTTGCCCGCCGCTCCGAGGTTGTCGGCAGGCTCAGGTCGCTTGAGGAGGCCGCCGCCCCGCTCGTCGCCTTCCTCAGCAACCCGCAGCTCGTGCAGGAGCTCAGGCCCGACAAGCAGTACAACATCCACATGCTCCAAGAGCGCTTCCAGGTCCGTGATCCACAATATTCCTTCCACCTTCCCTCAGTTTTGATCCTATACTGCCGATTTGCGCCTTGGAGTATACAGATTACGGTTATTGATTCAGTGGGTTTGGGTAGAATTCGAGATTCTTGCTGATGCAAGGTGTGGTTTCGAAGTTAGGAGCGTGTCGCGAGTTGTTTGATTTTCTCCTGGTCTGTTTATTTGGGCAATGGTTTGTGATGTTTGTCAATTATGACGTCAGGCTTGTGGTGTGCTTCTTATGTTCTAGTTCTAGTAAATGTAGATGAGCCTGAGCTATTGAGCAGATGGTTTTAGTTTGTGTTTGCCATGAGTAAGATTGTGAAATTGATTTTACTTTGACAGCGAATAGATCTTTGAGACTAGGTGAGGTTATATGTGGATACATATAATTAGCACGGGATTTGGTTTCTAGTGATACGGCCCCGAGTGCATTTCCTACATTGGTGAGTAAACGGTAAACCTAAATTGCAATCTAGTGCTAACTCTCAATTTGGCGTTGTTTTGCAACAAAATAAAAAGAAAGAATCTACTTTGGCTGAGAGGAAGGAGAGGGAGGCAGGCCGGAAGGAGGAAAAATACTAATCGTGTACATGCGCATGTTTGCAATGTTAGCCACGTGAGTGCATACGCTAGTGGCTGGGGCTGCACGTGGTAGTGCGTGAACCAGCAGAAGGACGAGCGATGGGTGCAACGTGCGGGCATGCGGCGCAAAGTAGGTAGGCTCTTGGGCAGGCCAGAGTCCATGTGGCACACGGCACACGTGGGAGCCAGGTGTGCTACTTGCGTACAAGCCAGGAGAAAATGCCGAGCCAGACACGATCTGAGCCAGAAGGTAAGCTAGAGAGGAGCCATGATGGTGTGCGCTTGGAGCTAGAAATGGAAGAAACACGTGAAGAGTCCGAGCCAGGAAAGAATCTTGCATGAGCGATATTTCTTTCTGTTTGGATCAGATCAATTCTTATTCGAATCAATATTTGAGTCGACTAGCTTTTGTGTTCGAGTCTCTTTATTTTTGTTGAGCCTAATTTAGAGATTAATTTCCACATTGTTTTGTTTTTCCTTGGCTGCGATCGAATCAAAGGGAAACCAACGTATTCTCTTGTAACATGTCCATATTGCGTTCTAGTTCGAGTCCGCACGCACTGCGTGCAGGCGTTCGCCTATAAGGGCCGAGGCCTTAAGCCAGAGAAGCCTTAGATCGGCTTTCTGCATGAGTTTAATAAGCAGAAAAATCGCCATGTTCTTGGCGGCCAAGTTGGCTATAATGTCCTTGTGATTCCTCTAGGGTTTCATCTACGGTCAAGGGTTCTGGCTGTGGTGCTAGAATTCACGTGCTGATCAAGACTGATCTCGTTCTTCATTCGTGGGCTGCGATGTTCTCATGTGAAGAAAAATTATCTCGGAGTTCAGTGGTATTTCTCGATGACAAGAAAAGCATCTTGCTGCTATGTATCACCGATATGCGATACTGGTACGGCGATGCGCAAATTCCCAAAAACAAGAATCCGGCGATATGGCGAGTATATGCGTTTAAAAATAAAAAAATGTAAGATGGAGAAGGCGACGGTGGCTTGCAGAGGGAGAAGGCGGCGATGAGATTGTATAGGGAGAAGATGGTGGCGGTTAGCAGGCTGTGTGGCGGGTTGATGGTAGAAGGAGAATGGAGGGGAGACGTTGGCGGCTTGTAGAGGGAGAAGGCGATGGCGACAAGATTGCAGAGGGAGAAGGCGGCAGTGGTTGGTAGGCCGGTTGTTGGGGTGGCGACGGCGAGATTGCAGAGGGAGAAAGGAGGGGAGGCGACAACGGCGAGATTGCAGAGGGAGCGGTCTGCAGGCTCGGTGGAGGCTAGAGGGGAGGTGGCGGCTAGTACCAGTCATCGGCCGGCTAGGTGGAGGGCAGTGGCTGTCGGGTGTAGGGATTTTAGGGGTCTCAGTGGTACGAGAGATGACTGGCTGGAACGAATGTGTGTGTGTGTGTGTGTGTGAGAGAGAGAGAGAGAGAGAGAGAGATTTTAGGGTTAGGAGAGATGGTTTGGATTGGGCTTGGCTTAGTGTTTTTGGCTTGGAAGTATCGGAGAAGGATCGGAATTATTTTTATTAATTTTATCGGGAAGGATCGCGAAGGATTGCCATAGTTGATAAGAATCTGATACTGTTACGGTAATTTTGTGAAGGATCGGTAATTCATAGTACTGCTGGTCTTGCATCAGATTAGGGGTACTGTACACATCCCGTAATTGCTAATTGCTGCTGATTAAGAAGGATAGATAGAGGAGGATTGCTGCTGCTACTTGTGTTCAAGGAAGCAGAGAAGCTAGGGATTGGCCTATGAACATATATACATCTCTACTCTCCCTTTGCTGCTGTGCAAGTTCAAGGGAAATTGCTTCTTGTACTGTAAAAATTGGGCCAACCTGTACAAATTAGGGTTCCTCAAATTTGTGCCACATCATTTAGTTTTGACTGTTTGTTCTTTCCTTTGCTATGTTGTGAGGGATTCTTGATTCAGTTGGCTTATTTGTTTTAAGTTTTCAGGGGTTGCAAGTTGTGGTTTCCATGTTAGTGCTGTGTTGGGGGTTGTTAGATTTGTGTATGAGCAAATGATGGCTGAAATGTGGTTACATTAGTGTTAGGCTTGTGTTGATGATCTTAGATGGTGGTTTATGTAGAACAAGCATGTGTCGTTTGTTAGCTGTGTAGAGACGTTGACTGTTTGGTTTCAGTTTGCAGCCAGCGACGCTAGGATTGTGAGATTGATTTAGTTTGGTGGGATCCATAGTTGAAAATGTGAGGTATTGGGATGTAGGTGCCCTGAGATTGTGGACATATGTAATACTTATTAGCTTCACGCGATGTTTGTTTAGAGATTTCTGGAAATAATCTTTCTGTCGACTGTGTCTAAAATGTTGCAAATTGTTAAGTTTGGTGAATGTGCTAGATTGGGGAGGTTTGTAATGTCGGTTTTGCATCCATGCACCCCTTAAGTGAGGAACAACTTACATCTTTCCTCTTTTATTTCATTGTTTACTTGTTAAGGAGCACTATCCATAATAACCAAGATTATAATTTAGATGAATTGTTGAAGCTCTGTGCATAATAACTAAGATGTGGATTTAGAATTTTGAATCTCTGCATGATAAGTAAGATTAGAATTTAGAAGAAATGTTGAGGTGGGCACACTGATTGTTATGGGCCTATGGCTTGTCATGTGCTAATTAACTAATTGAATTCTTGTTAACAATGCAGATTGGTCCTGATCAGATTGAGGCTCTATATCAGTATGCTAAATTTCAGTTTGAGTGCGGGAACTACTCAGGGGCTGCTGACTACCTGTATCAGTATCGTGCTTTGTGCACAAACAGTGAGAGGAGCTTGAGTGCCCTGTGGGGAAAGCTGGCAGCAGAGATTTTGATGCAGAACTGGGATGTTGCACTGGAGGAGCTCAATCGGTTGAAGGAGATTATTGATTCAAAGGTTTGCCTCTCAATGCTTCATGGTGTGTCCCTTCTTGTTAGCGTAGTTTATATAACTAAGTATATTTCTTCTCTGGTTTTTTTCAGAACTTCTCATCACCTCTAAATCAGCTCCAGAATAGGATATGGCTGATGCATTGGAGCCTCTTTATCTTCTTTAACCATGAAAATGGCAGAAATGGGATAATTGATCTGTTCTTCCAGGACAGGTTTGTCTTTTAAAAGCTCAAAATGATTTAGTTCTCGCCTTTTGTAATAACCTAGTGTAATAGTTGAATAAGCAATGGCATTAGAAAAATCACCATAAACATGATGTGTTATTTCTATTGAGCAATATATCAATAATTTCTTCGAAGGTTTAAAGTTGAGGATATAGGCAAACAAAACTGCTGACTAAACAATTAGTATTTGTTTATTTTGTTTCATATGAACGAGTTGTTTATCTGAAATGTGATTGTGTGGTATGTAGGGATGAAAACGATACGAAAACGGTCAGTAAATAGCTTTTCACATTTTTTACGGGTAACGAAAACGAAGTCAAAAACTCTGAAAACGGATAGTGACGGAAACGGATGCGGAACAGAACGGAGAGGATACGGAAATGAAAGCGGAAAATTCCATAAAAACATAGTACATAATCACAATATATATTATCACAAGAACAATGTAACTCATTCCATCTCCAAGGTAGACATAAGAATAGTGTTATATTCACTGGTATCACTAGAAAGTTTTTTCTCAGATTTGTCAGCCGAAGGCTCGTTATTTGTCCCCCATATCGGACCATCATGTCCCTTTCATATCATTATCATCGACTTCCTCTTGCTCCACCAAGTACAAATGTGTAATGCCCTAAAATTTGTATATTATTGTTCGATGTTCATTTATGATTTTCTAAGATTTATCCTGGATTTTCTGGAGTTTATAAATACTATTTTGCTATTTTTAGATTTATAGCATTAATTTATTCATAAAAATAAAAACAAAATTATGCTAAAATAATTTCCTAGGTTCAAATTGTTTAAAGTATTTTTAAGATTTTTTTTTGGAATTTTTGAACTCTATTTGATATTTTATATAAAGCTATTTGTATTTATGAAATTATTTTAATTTGAAAATAAATGTAAATTCTCCTTTCTCCTTTTTGGGCCAAGCCCATTTCCCCTTCTGGCCTGTTTTCGTTTTTAATTTCTGGTTTCACTTATACGGAATTTCTGTTTCCGTTTTCGTTGGAATTGGCTCTCCCGTTTCCGTTTCTGTACTGGTATTTTCCGTTTCCGTTTTTGAAAAAGGGCTTCTGTTTCTGTTTTTCTTTGGAACGGTCGGAAACTTTCCGTTCCGTTTTCAACCCTGGTGATATGCATAGAAATAGTTGTTGTGAAGCAAAATGGTTTTGAAATAAGTTATTTGGAGGTTCGGTTTTGCTTGAAAATCTGTTCTTTCCTGTTGTGTTATCTAGTTCAATAATAAAATTAATTTTTCTTTGATGCCCAAGTTATATCAATCCATTTTCCAACTCATTCATTCTTTTTTTCCAGGTACTTGAATGCTATTCAGACAAACGCACACCACCTTCTTAGATACCTTGCTACTGCAGTTGTTGTGAACAAAAGGAGAAGGAATATGCTTAAAGAGTTGATTAAAGTCATTCAGCAGGAGCAGCAGTGCTACAAGGATCCCATAACTGAATTCCTGGAATGCTTGTATGTCAACTATGATTTTGATGGTGCACAACAGAAACTCATGGAGTGTGAGCAGGTAAGTTTCATGTTGTTTTTAGTAATCTTCATGGGCATCCTGTTCATCCTATTTATTGAGCTTCAATTATACTTGTTGAAATATTTTAAAGCTTGAAAGACAATGCATTGCCTTTTCTTTTGTTGGCAAAACCCCCTTTTGCAATGAGTCCTCACCCGCTAATGCTTTCATATGATGCTTGACTAAAATGTTTTATGTTCAACAAGTCAAACTTTATCTATTACTTCCTCAGAAGTATCATATGTATGCACACATTTCTTCAGTTGACAGTCTTATGGTTGTTACTGTGTATCCTATTTTTACTTTAAGATGATAGAGTGCTTATCTGTACTTAGCTGTGTTCTGCACTTCTGCTTTATGAAATTGTGGGCAACGTGACATCACTGACTCATATATGGTAGAATCATTGTCAATAATTATCGTACTATCATGTTACAGAACTTGCTGTCTTACGTGTCTTTATGTTTGACTGGCTATCTTTCCAGGTTATATTGAATGATCCTTTTCTGGGAAAGCGTATTGAAGATGGAAGTTTCATCACTGTTCCTTTGAGAGATGAATTCCTTGAAAATGCTCGTCTGTTTATTTTTGAGACATACTGCCGTATTCATCGTTGCATCGATATTAGGTGGGTGTTTCTGGCTTTCTGCTAACTTTTAATGTACAACGAGATTTCAGTTACAATGATCAATTGGAGGGAAGTGCAATTGTAAAGTATCAACTCACTAGATCAGACTTTCAATACACTTTCTACTTATGTACTACTTGCCACTTTGCCCGTTCTGTGTCTGCCATTTGCTTGAATTATTCTTCGTTTAGTATGTAGCTAGATGTTCCATGTTGTATTAAGACTCCATTGTTAACATCAGCAAGACTGTAATGTCTTACTCGATAGTAACTATTATTGCATCCTTCTATATCTGCTGTCATCCCTTCAGTTCAGAGACCATGAATTAGCTTGTTAACTAAACCTGTTAAGAACAATTTAGCTGAATGTAGCATTCTCAGGGTTCAAACCTGCAATAACCTTTCAGTTTAGGAGCATATGTTTTAAGTCTATATCCGCATCATGGACCGTGTATGAACTCAATTGTTCACAAATCTACAATGTTTTTCTGATGTTTTGCAATGAGCAGCATGCTCGCTGAGAAGCTGAACATGAGCCAGGATGAGGCAGAGTTGTGGATAATGAACTTGGTTAGGAGTTCAAAACTAGATGCCAAGATTGATTCAGCGTCGGGAACTCTTATCATGACGACCAATCATGTTAATGTGTAAGTTGTTTCAGCCATACATTCTCCATTCTATGCCAATTTATATTGTTTTATTTATCCATCCAAGTTATGGTTGATTTAAAGATTTCACCTACATGCTTTCTATTTTAAATATGCGATCTACTCGTATCATTTGTTTATAGCTAGAATAGTAATATGTTCCTCTGTATGGTCCATTTACGTGGAAAAACAATCTTTTGCAGCCATGAGCAGATTATCGAAAGCTTGAAGAATCTTAACATGCGGACCTACATGCTAGCAAAGAACATTGTGGAGCCAGCACAAGCAGCCGCACAGCAGTCAGCTCGGTGAGATTAACAGAGAATCTGCAGTTCTGAGGCGCCAAAAATTACTTTTTCGTAGAGAGCCTTGTAAACCTTTGGAGCTTTGTTGTTTCGACTCCGTTTGTACTTGTGTTACCCAGGACGTGGTTTGCAGTTTGCTACAGCTTATGCTGACGTTTTCAGTATTTTTTACTCGGAATTTTATGGCTGAAGTTTTCCTTTCCTATCTAGTACTACAATTGGGCTGCCAAAAAACTTAGTATCGAATTAAAATTTCTTCGATTACATTAGTTAATAGAGTAAAAGTTAAAATAAATTCATTTTGAGGAAAGAAAAGTAAATAAGGCTTGGTTCGATAGTAGTTCGTTAACTTAAATTTAAAATAGTAATTTAAATGATAAATAAAATAATTTTATGTTGATCTATGTTAATTTTAAAGAAACTTAAAAATAGCTGGTTGAGCGTGATAGCCGGACCTAACTACAATCACGCAACCGATTGATATAGTATGGATATGGAATTTGATATAGTATGGATATGGAAGCGGTTTACACCTGGATGTACATCCGGGTGCTAGAACCGTACGCCTCTTGTGGCCCTTGGATCTTCCTAACGCAAGAAATATGATCTGTTTGATTCCTTTCTGGCAGCAGACATCTTTTTTTTTTGAGAAATGTACTTCCTATAAAATTTGAGAAAGAAAAATTGCAACAAATAAGAAATGATCAATTCTAAAACTTATAGTTTTATAATACAAGTTCTAAACTATATGGTTTGCAAAAAGAATCATGTAGTTCCGTAGATTCACGAAAGGGTCCTGCATCGGTTTTTTTGTTTTCCCGGATGGGCCCTCTAGAAAAACCAAATTTACATCCAGGTCATTTCACCAGTTATTTGCAAAAAGGACCCGTAGTTCTGTAGATTCGCGGTTCTGACAAAAAAAACTCAAAGCAAATTTCGTACGGCGTGGCGTAGCGCGCAATTCTACCTAGTGATTTCTAAGCCACAAAAAGTATGGCATGCCACACTTTGGCACAATCTTTACACTTGCAGATTGGTTGAAGTGTTTGAACACGTATTTGTTTTTGTACAGCATATTCAGCAATTCATAGAACATATCAATGTACCCTACTATTTCGTTGGACATACACTTACCGTCAGCAATACGTGTAGCCCAATCTGGATGATAGTGAATTTCACTGGCGGTGACCATAACGGGTTTGCCGTGGTGAAATTTTTCTCCGACTGTCACCGGTCAGGAAAATCACATTTTCGTATGGCTCCTCCTCACAGGTAATACATGACGGTGTCCCGTTAGGAATATTTTTTCCTTACTGTTATCCCAATTTTCTTGCTGGTTTTTGATCATCATGAACGATCCTGAGTCTGTAGATATCCATGTTTGCAATTGATGGCAAAATGGTTCCCACATATTCGTGAAATGTTTTCTTGGTTGCTGACGATGAAAATAAGTTGGTACATTTACAGTTCAACATCATTATTATAAAAAAACGCCACTTTACTATAGTAGAATAGTCCACTGTATTAGTAATTCATTTTTGGAAATTGTTGTCTTAGATATGCCATAAATAGTCATATTATTAGTATTTAAAATGGCTAATCTATATGCTTACATTCGGAATACTCTGTATATTAAATTCCTAAGGTTTCCGGGCTCCCCATGGTGCCACACCATTTCTTGCCGACGTGCTTGCTTTGTGCGGGGCCACATTGCCCTTTTGGCTCCTCGGTTAATACGGCTTAAGTATTTTAATGTTGTTCCTTCTCACCAACGGGCGCACGGCACCTCGGTAAGCCCCCTCATGTTTACGCCTCCGGTTGCGCCTTCGAGCCCCCACGCACGCTCTCCCACATTGCCTGCACAGGTGCGCGGCGGCGTGGCGTGCGGATTTTTGCGGAAACGCTCCCGAAATTTTAAAAAATTATATATAGGGGCATTTTTTAACGGAAAGGCCTCTGAAACTTCTAAAGCCGGTTTTTCTTTAAAAAAAAAAGACCCTCCGAAATTACATCTAGGTTCAGTTTTTTTAGGGCAAGCCCTCCAAGCTTCTATAATCTTTTTTAGTGCAAATCCTTCTTTTTGCGCAAGGGCCATCGGAAATTACATATAGGTGCATTTTTTAAGCTAGAAGACCCTCAAAACTTCCAAATTTTTTTTTCCTTTTAGCACTGATTGTTTTTTTACATCTAGTTACATTTTTTTTAAGTGATGAGACCCCAAAAACTTTCAAAAAAATTTTCTGCAAAGGTCCCCAAGACTACTAAAACCAAATTGTTTTTTTTTCGCAATGTCCCTGAAAAATTACATCCAGATACGGTTTTTGATAGAAAGAACCTCCAAACTTTTTGGAATGTTTTTTTTTTTTTTTACAATTCTTTTCTTCGACAAGAAAATCGTCTCTTCGAGACGCCACGCGCCTATCGGGGGCGGCGTGACACCGCGCAGACGCATGTAGTAATCCAATTACACATACCTTCCGCACCGATTTGCTCGGCTGATGCATAACGAGTCACCAGTATACCATGTGCATTGAAATGGATGGCATGACAGATAAACTGTTAATTAGAAGCATTGCCTATACCGTAGTGGCGGAGGCACCTCCCGGGTAGGGTGGGCGCCTGCCTGGGTTCATCGGCGTCGCACAATACATACGTGCATCGGTGCGTGCGATATACGTTGGCCTTCGCCTCCGTAAACAACATCGAAAGCTTGCATCCGAGTGTGCCGAAGCAGTGCAGCGTGTGCATGCATGTGGTCATGCTCGTCACGGAGCAGCCGTCAGTGCCTCAGATTGCTCAAGTTCTGTTCCCTTGTTTTCCCAACAGTATTGCTCAATTCCTGCTTTTAGTAATATGAATACGTTTTTTATGTTATATGACGCACTAATCAATGTTTTTTTTTTTATCTTACAGAGTCTTTTTTGGTGTGTGGTTGGATCTTTGTTAGTAAATCGTTGAAGCGTTGATAATGTCGTAATGATGTACTTATCACATCTTTTTTTGTTTTTATCCATAAATATTCACATGTGTATTGGACTATACTTTTATTAAAAAAAGCGGTTGCGGTTATTAATTTTGCTTTATATATATATATATATATATATATATATATATATATATATATATATATATATATATATATATATATATATATATATATATATATATACACACACACACACACATACTTGTTTGCATTTATAGCTATATAGCTACACTTGCCCAGGCTCCCAAGTCTATATGGGTAATGAGAGATTTTCTCTCGGTCATTATTTTGCTCAACGCGAAGTTGCCTATGAGAATTTGTCAGCAGGGGTCAACGAGTGTGTTCAGAGTTTGCTGAAGCACTTCACTTGATTGATCTAGGTATTAGTGCTGCAAATGATCTTCATGTGTTTCATTCTCAGGTGTTCTCTTTTATCAATATTATATTTTCTTGAGATTAATATCAAGATGACTGCATATATGTTTATTAATTTTTAGATAATCAATTATATGGTATTGTTTTCATACTATATTGTCATTTCCTCCCCTGTCAGCATTACATAATTACTTCTTGTACCTTGTTTTGTTGTACCCAACATATACTGCTCTAATGACTATACTACTATAGTAAGCCACAACGCTGAAACGCGTACCTCATTGACTAATGTATTACAAATATCATAAACTGAACAAGTGTTTAAAATAACTGTCCACGCTGGATTACATTTCTAATATGGAGTAACTAAAATTAGATAACAAGAAATGAAGAAATACAAAACTATAAAGTTGCAGCATGAATTAGGTGAAGTTGCTTTTATAATTTTCTATGCCTTATGATGTAGGTACAATACATCATATTACTACAGAAATGATCATCTAGATTGGTTTTGGTGGCAATACAAAGTCCTTAGGTAGTGACAACGAGCGGCTATCACGATCGGTTTTCGCTCGATAGAGATATAGTGTCATTTGGGTCAATTATGAGCTCGAAACCAACCCAGAAGACCACTTATCTCTATCGGTTCTAAGTGTGGAACCGATAGAGATTTGTGAATTATTTCTATCAGTTCCACGCTCATAACCGATAGAGTGTACTATCACAGATGGCTTTTCCTAAGGAATCGTCTATGATATTTTGTATTGACATAGCACAAACAGATTACATCATAGCACAAGCACAAGTAGATTATATCACAATACAAGCACAACGATATTACATCACAGCACAAACACATTACAGAATGCACAATTGACAAATTCACGAATTCATAATTGACACATATGCCACTACAGCCTATGAAGTCAACCTCGAAGAAGCCCCCCAATAATTTTATAACAAGACAGAAACAAGGAATGAAGGTAACTCTACTATTGACAGTGTTAATTTATGGATACACACTCAATGCAGAAATCAGTAGCACAATCCTCTAACGTAACTGTTCGCGCTAAAAATGTGAAGCAGGATTTTCAGCTTCGAACACACGAGACAAACGCCGGGTTTGCAGAGCGTGCCAGTCAATTTGACCTGAAATTGACAAGGTAGAATTTGTAATTTGACTAAAGCCGATAGAGCAATGTTTATCGGCTTTTCGCTAGTCGGCTGAAAACCGATTAGGGGATAACTAGATCAACCAGTTACGGTTAATCCGGATACAAGGTAAAATCGGCTTTGAGAAGGCGATGCGCAGCGAAACAAAACAGATCGAACCTGGTGAAATCGGCCAAAAACCAACAATCGGCGATGCGCAGCTATGTTGGTTCCGTCGACTTGCAAGGAAAAATCTATGAAGCTAAGACGGTGTAAAAAGCTTGTAAAAAGTAGATGTGTTGTGTTGGATTGATTGATGTCCCTTTTTTCTTGACGTCTACCCCCTTTTATAACACACCTGACCGATCCGAGTTGTATATGGATACGGTGCGTTTACCCGTATCGGCCTCCGGTCTGATTTCTTTTCCTTTTTAGAAATGGATTCCTTTTCCGATTCGTTTACCGATTTCTTTCTATACGAACGCTTCTTTTCCGATCCAGATTGATTTCAATATATGCCAGATTTTGGTGCAAACATATGCCCCCCTTTTTTGGAAGATAACTTGTTATTTTCCAAAAAAGAATCCATCGGCTTTTCATCCGTATCGACTTTATAGAAAAATCCTCCTTGGGAACCACCCCGTTAACCGTGCCGTAAAATCTCGGTGCGCTTTAAATGCGCAATCGCTTCCCGCTTGCTTGTATTCTTTTACCGTGCTATAAATATGGGGGTCCCCCCACGGTCATTTTCATTCCTTGAGGCTCTCGCATCTTCGTTGATTGGCTTCTTCTGCAGTCCTGGTCTTCCTGAGCGGTTCCTCGCTTTTCTTCGTCTCTTCCTCCTTCTCAGTCGGCTGAAATGGATGCCTCACAGGTACTCATTCCCATCCAAAATAGTGATCATCAGTATTTTTTAGGCCCTATAGGAACCGTAGAAGCCGATACTGTCATTGGGGATGAGATTCCTAGGCTTCCTTTATCGGCTCCTGGCTACAACATTAAGGAATGGACTAAAAGCTTTAGGGCTTGGCCGACAGCTCTCAAAGGTTGGAGGTCTTGGTATATTAGAGTATCGGCCCAAAAGAAGGCGGAGTGGGAAGGAATGGGCATTGCTGAGTGTATTCCCATGTCTTTAGCTGCCTCAGAACCCAATGAATCCTTGGTGGCTGCTGCTTGCTATTTCTGGTCGAACTCCTTTAACGCCTTCTTCTTCCCAATTGGTCCTATCGGCCCAACCCTCCTAGATATGGTCGAGTTGTGTTGCCTTAGGCCTGATGGAGACCAAATATCGGCTTTCAGCGGGAAACCTCAGTACAAATTGACTCAAAAAAAGGGGGAAGGTTGGTCTAGATATATACAAAACAACAACAAGGTAACCGGTCCCGTATCGGATGAAGAACATGTCGCTTTCCTTAACCTATGGCTAGACCGATTCCTTTTCTGCGGCGCTTCCTTAGGTCCAACCCAAGTTTACCAATTTACGGCGGAGCAACTGGTTATGGGCCGTCGGCTAGCTTTAGGGAAATCCTTGTTGGGGGCTGTGTACCACATGATGTATATTATCCGGAGTCGGCTCTTTACTGGTAACGGTTCCTATGTCGTGGGCAACATTGGTGGTCCACTTTGGTTTATCCAGATCTGGCTTTACTGTGTTTTTGGCCGCCTTATTATCCCAGATCCATCGGAAGAATCGGCTTTCCCAACGGAAGATTTTCCTGAGGGTGCAACCCCTAGATTCCAACCTAGCCGATCTCCGGGTGAAAAATTCATGATGTGTTCATCCGATGAACCCAAAATCTCCCCGGCCGGTTTTCATAAGTACTTATCCTTCTTCTCGAATCTTAACCAAGCCACCTTCAACCGTTGAGACATCTTTTCGTATAGCCAACTAGCTGATCTCCCATGGCCTTCTTTCCTCCGTCTAAACTCCGATAGCTCTTTAATGCCCCAGTCCACTCTTGATCTGCTCCCTTTGCTGATTTCTCCTTGCATCCTTCATGTCGGCTTGAGTACCCGTAATAGAACCTTTCAGCCGACCTATGAGTTCTACCACCCTTCTGTGTATGCACGCCAGCTGGGTTTTGGACAAACAATCCCTTGTCTCCCCTTATTCAACATGATCAAGCCACGAAACAAAGTCACTAATGTTACTGCAGTGGAGCTCATTATTGAACTAGCCGATGAGCTCCATGTGGTGGACTTGCCTTTCCTCGTGCTGAACACACGTCGATCGGGCCAATTTACCTTATGGTGGGCTTCCATAGCTGAGTCGCTCTTGCGAAGGCGCACTATTCACGAGGTCTTATCTTCCTTTCTCCCTGGCTTTCAAGAGCCGATGGAGACCGCCGCCGGGTCTAGCTCGAGTTCAGGCTATGCTAACTCGTCTTTAGAGGTATTTTATCTTGATGTTTTGTCGAAAATAAGATTTTCATTGGCTTAACCATATTTTTTGTCCTTCAGACTAGCAAGAAGTCGACTCCGGCTCAGACCGCATCGGCTGACGACCGTTCGAAACGTCAAAGGCCGTCGGCCCCCCTTGCTGGTTTATCCTCCGGCACGTTGGGGGTCAACAGCCCATCATTATCGGATCTTGCCGAGCAGCATGCTAAGAGTATGTCCAGTACGTTTTTGCTCAAATTTCTTCTGTCGGCTAACCCCATGCTTGCCATTTTCAGAACAAAAGAAGAGCCGCAGAGTCGTTATCAAGCGATCTCCAAAACCTGCTGGTCGTGATGCAGCGTCATTATCCCGGTGGATCGGCTACTGCGGTTAGCTTCGATCCTTAATTTGGTTTTTGCCTTGGTTTTTGCTTATATTTTGATGCAAAGTATTATTCTTTCAGGAAACTCCTTCCGTCCAGGTGTTGGAAGCTACAGCCGACGCTGAGAAAATTCCGACAGATGTGCTGGTCTTATCGGCTCCTGTTCCCGTACCATCGCCTGTTTCCCCAACCCAAAAACCTGCTGCTGTTTCCCCGACGCTTGAAGCGGATCCTGCCGATCTTCTAGGCTTTTCCTTGGACGATCTGGGCGACCCCGATATCATAGCTACTACTGACTATCCAGCTGACATTCAGCAGATTATTGATGCTGCCGCAGAGGCATCGGCTGCCGTGACTTCCGCTCCAGGAATGCAGGAGAGGCTCAATCGCCTTTTTGACGCAGTCATGCAGCCTGAAGCCCGTCTCCTGGCTGATATGCAACCCCTGAGAATAGCTATGGCCGCAATGGAGACCGACTTGCCTCCAGAAGTCATGAAGGCCCTTTTGGATGTTTGTCACTTGGACGCTCAGAAGGACACAGTTGCAGCCGCCAGAGAGAGGATTGCCCAACGTCTTTGCGACAAGCCGATCAAGATACCTTGGACAAATTGGTGGCCGATACGAAAGCCAAGAAACAACAGTACGACCAAGGTATGTCTGCCTTCAAATCGGCTAAGATGAAGCAACAAGACCTGGAATCTACAAGGAAGTCTCTAGAAGAGCAGTTGGCCCAAGTGACCCAGCAGCTGGCCGATCTTCAGACGTCTATCTCTTCTTCGGCTTCATCTTTGTCAGCGCAGAAACACACCCTTGGCGATATGGTGGCGGCAGTGAAGAATCAATCGGCTAAGATCAAAGTAGTACCGGGGAGCGCGATTGAAGACAAGCGTATTGTCGATAATGTTCAGGACACTATTGCCAAAGCTGCGGGGGCCTTATCGGGATTAGGAGCCCGTCTGCCCGGATCTGGGCTGTAATCTTTCAAACAATGTTGTCGTCTATGTCCTGCTGCCGGTTTTTTGGGATACTTGTATGCGACGATCTTATCATCGGCTTCATAAGCCGATTGTTTTAATTCTCCTGTTTCTTAATGTGATTGGCTGTCTATGATCCAACCCAGACGCTGGGGTAGTATGCTTTTAGATATTTTCCGTTGATTGCTTTAGGTAGGATGAACCCGTCTAAGGACTCCAGTATATACGAATTCCCGTCAATTAGCCGATTTATCTTATAAGGCACCTCCCACGTTGGAGACCACTTACCGAATCGACTATCTTTAGAACCGATCGGCAATACGGTTTTCCATACCAAATCGGCTTGATTAAAAGATTTTAAAATCACCTTTTTATTATATGATTTGGCCACCCTTTCCTTATTCCTTTTAAGCCGATCTAATGTGATCAGTCTTAGTTCGACTAAGTCGTCTAGATTGTCAAGCATTGCTTGTTTGTATTCATCGGCTGGCAAATTATTTTGCTTAAATAGCCTTACTGAGCCGATGTTAATTTCCACGGGCAAAACGGCTTCTTGTCCATATACCAACTGAAAAGGCGATAATTTAGTTGATCCGTGATGGGATAGCCGATAAGCCCATAAAGCTTCCGATAGCGTTGAATGCCATTTCCTTGGTTTTTCCTCAATTTTTCTTTTTATTAGCTTTATTAAGGTCTTGTTCGATGACTCGGCCTGCCCATTGGCCTGAGCATAATAAGGGGAGGAGTTGAGTAGTTTTATCCCAAGACTTTCTGCAAAGTCTTTGAACTCCTTTGACGTGAACACAATTCCTTGATCGGTAGTGATCGTTTGCGGGATCCCAAACCGATGGACGATGTGTTCATTTACAAAGTCGATCAGCTCTCTGCTAGTAACTTTCCTGAGTGGTACAGCCTCAACCCATTTTGAGAAATAATCTGTGGCTACGAGAATAAATTTATGTCCTTTGCTAGATGACGGGAATATCTGGCCGATTATGTCTATACCCCATCCCCTAAATGGCCATGGTTTGATGATCGGATGCAAAGTCGATCGGTCTTGTTCAGTATGTTACCAAACTTTTGGCATGTTTGGCATCCTTTATAGTATTTGAAGCAGTCTTCTAACATTGTCGGCCAAAAATATCCCGTTCGTCTCAGTATCCATTTCATTTTATGGGCTGATTGGTGTGATCCGCAAATCCCTTCATGGACTTCTCCCATTGCTATTTTGGCTTCTTCATTTCCTAGGCATCTTAGCAATAAACCTTCCATGGTTCGAAAGTATAATACATCCTCCTGTAGAATATACTTGAGTGCTTTGCGCCTGACCTTTCGCTCAGTCGGCTTAGATGGGTCTGATAAATAATCCCTTATTTTTGTTCTCCAGTCGACAGGGTGGACACACAAGATCGGCCAAACGTTTAGCTCGATTGGTTCCTGTCGGCTTTCACTCCTATACCCTGATGCATATTGTGCCAACCGGTTTGCTTTGTCATTAGCTTCTCTGGGGATGTGCTCTATAGAAAACGTAGTAAACGTCTCAATAATCTGGAGGCATTGCTGCAAATATCGGGTTAGCGCACCATCGTTGCATCGGTATTCCCCTTTGATTTGCTGTACAATTAACATCGAGTCTCCAAAAGCTTCGACGTCTTTTATCCCGATGCTGTCTAGCAATTGTAGTCCCCTCAATAACGCTTCATACTCTGCTTGATTATTTGAACATCGGCTAGTTAGCCGATACATGAACTCGTACTCCTGTCTTCTGGGTGAAATTAATATTACACCGATGCCCTCACCTTCTTGGCAAACGGATCCATCGAAATACAACTGCCAAGGAGCTACATCGGTCGTTCCTGTTAATGTTTCACTTCCTGCGATGAAATCGGCTACAGCTTGCCCTTTCACAGATTTAGCCGATTCATAGGTCAAATCGAACTCAGTTAAGGCGTATGCCCATTTACCAAGCCAACCTCGCAAAATTGGTGCAGATAGTATGTAATTGATTATATCGGTTTTGCAGACTATGACGCATCTCGATGCCAGCATATAATGCCTCAATTTAGTGCAAGCAAAATACAAAGATAGGCACAATTTTTCTACTAGGGGATACCTGGTTTCTGCATCTAAAAGGCGTCGGCTTAGATAAAATATTGCTCGTTCTTTCCTATCGGCTTCCTGTGTTAAAACTGCTCCTACTGTATCGCCTTCAGCCGATATATATAGTTTAAAAGGTATACCATGTTTTGGTGCGGTTAATACTGGTGGACTCATCAGATAACCCTTTATGTCATCGAAGGCTTTTTGTTGATCGGCTCCCCATTTGAACTCTTGGTCGTCTTTAATTTTCAGCAGCGATGTGAAGGCCCGAATACGTCCTGACAAGTTCGAAATAAAACGTCGCAAGTAGTTGATTTTCCCTATCAATACTTGCAACTCCTTTTTGCTTGTCGGCGGTCTAGTATCGGCTATAGCTTTTACTTTGGCTTGGTTTACTTCAATCCCTTCTTCATGTACTGTAAACCCAAGGAATTGTCCAGCCGATACTCCGAAAGCACACTTGAGAGGGTTCATTTTTAACCCATGTAACCTTGTGCTCTCGAACATCTTCTCCAGATCGGCTAAATGTTGCCAGTCTTCTTTAGACTTTACCACCACGTCGTCAATGTATATTTCCACAGTATTGCCGATTAAATCATGGAAAATATGGTTCATAGCACGCTGATAAGTGGCGCCGGCATTTTTTAAACCGAAGGTCATAACTTTCCACTCATATAGACCTAAAGCTCCCGGGCATCTGAAAGCTGTTTTGGGTATATCGGTTTCGGCCATGAATATCTGATTGTATCCGGCGTTTCCATCCAAAAAACTTATGATTTTATTTCCGGATGCAGCATCGATAAGCATATCGGCTATAGGCATTGGGTACTCATCTTTTGGTGTGGCCTTGTTCAAATCTCTAAAATCAACACACACCCTGAGTTTGCCATTTTTCTTTTTTACCGAGACGATATTAGAGACCCATTCAGCATATCGGCAAGGTTGGATAAACTTCGCTTCTAGCAATCGTCCTACTTCTTCTTTTATAGCGTCATACAACGTAGGATTAAACCGCCTAGGATTTTGTTTGAATGGCCGATACCCAGGCTTTATGGGTAGCCGATGTTCAACTAGCTGTCGGCTTAAACCTGGCATCTCATAATACTCCCATGCAAAGCAATCTTTATATTTTTTGAGTATTTCGACCAACTTTGCTTTATAACTGGGTTCTAATTTAGCACTTACAAATGTTGGTCTTTTACTATCACTTTCCCCAATGTTGATCTCTTCGAGCGAATCGGCAGAAGTAAATCCTAACCCTTTTCTTTCTTCTTCAAAATCCTCAACAGCTTCGTCGTATTCTTCTTGCCGATAGCTTCTTGCCTTTTTTGTAGCTTTGCTAGTGTCTTGGACTCCATCTTCTTACTACTTCGTCTGTCCGATCAAACGTATTGGGTTTGACGCTGATCGGCTTGAATCCTGACTTCTCGACGCAGATAAAATCGCAATCTTCCAAGACTTTTCCTGATATAGATTCGGCTTCTTCGTGTGGCCAATTGGTATCAGGGCTGGCCATGGCGATATGAGCCGATGTGTCGGCTGGTACAACTTCTACTGTATCTTCGTTCCATTGCACCAATTTCTGATGCATAGTTGATGGTATGCAGCAATTAGCATGGATCCAGTCCCGCCCAAGGAGCACACTATAATTGCCTTTGGCTTCTATCACGAAAAATGCAGTCGGCAAAGTTTTATTGCCGACTGTTAGTTCCGACATCATCACACCTTTAGCTTCAGTGGGGTCTCCCGTGAAGTCATTTAGTACCATGTTGGTTTTGATCAAGTCTTCATCGGCTTTACCCAATTTTCTGAAAGTGCTTAACGGCATCAGATTAACAGTCGCCCCACCGTCGACCAACATACGAGATATCGGTCGGCCATTAATGTACCCTTTGAGGTATAAAGGTTTCAGGTGCCGATGCGTATTTTGTGGTTTTTCAAACACAGCGTCTGGTGCACCGAGACATAATTGGGCGAACACTCCTTCAGCCGATTCCTCGGTCTTGAACTCAGCAGGCAATGTGAATACCATGTTTATATCCATTGGTGGTGTACCATCTCGGATCATCGGAGACCCGGATTCGACCGATTGATCTGAATCACTATCGGTCTGTTCCTTTTTCCTCCACTCCTTTTTCAAAACTGGTATTGGCCTTAATTTATTGAATATTCGATCCCTTTCGCTTTCTTTCTCGGCTTCCCTCTCTTCCTGTGTCTTCAATCGCTGAAGCCGCCTGCGCTGAGACTTGCTAAGGCCTGAGGGACACCACCTAGGTTTAGGTTCTATCGGCTTCCTTATCTTCCCAGCTAAATTGCTCATTTCGCTGTCAGATTCCATTCTACTTGTGTTATGCGAAGCCGATATTTCTTGAGTTCGGGAGGATTCGCCATGCTCTGTTGATAGCCTTTCATGAATTGGCCTCCTGTATCCCTTTTCTAGCCGATCGTGTACTGGTCTAGACAACCTATCTTTTACTGACCGGTTTGGCCGATATACAGACGAGTGTTGCATGGGACAGGACATGACTGTTGGTAAGATCATCCCTTTTTCCCAACAAAACTGCCAAAAGGGACATTGCCGGTGTTTCTCCTCTTCGGTTGTTGGCCGACATGGCATATCTGACTGCCAACATTCATCCCTTTTTTGTTCTGGCCGATGAAAACGTTGGGTTTGTCCGACATTGTATTTTTGGCTTATCCTTTCATATTTTCCCAAAAGTTGCGAGAAGGTCGGATTTGGCTTGAAATTAACCTTTCTCGGAGCCCTCTCAGCCCGGTACCATTTGCCGACCTCCAAGTCCCCTCTTGGTTTTACCATTCTCGAGTTTTGTCTATTCCTATCGGCTTCTATCTGTATAGAGCCGATAGTAATCTGCACCGTTTCGTCTCGTGATACAATTCCTTTAGTCGGCTTATTTTCTTCTGCAGGCCCCTTCCCTTTCCGTGAGCACTGAACCATGTTGACTTGAAAAGGATTCATATCTATCTGCATAGCCGACTCTTCCACAAATTTTAATCTGCCATCGGCGATGGCCGATTGAATCTGTTGTCGAAAAAGATTGCAATCGTTAGTGTTATGTGAAAATGAATGGTGCCATTTACAATACCTTCGCTTTTTAATTTCCTCGGCCGATGGTATGACGTGTCCTTCTGGCAACCTTATGAGTTTTTCTTGCAATAATAAATCAAATATCTTGTCACACTTTGACACGTCATATGAATACTTGATTTCCGCCCTATTTTTCGTTGGCTTGAGCAGAGAGCATACGAGTGGCCTTTTGGAACCCTTGGTCCACTCAGCTATGTTTACCTCTGCCTCGTCCTCGGAGGTGTCGCTCGAATTATATTCTACCATGTTTACTTTGGCCTTTTCATTGCCGTTTGATTTAAATCTATCTTTAAACTCTTTGTTTTCTGCATATCGGTTTTCATGCGCCGATACGCGATGGAGTAAGTGGCCTAAATCAGGGAACTCTTGGCCAGATAGCTTCTCTTTTAATGGCGGGATTAATCCTTGGAATGCTAAATCGGCTAATTGATCATCGGGTAATATTACACTAAAACATCTATTTCGTACGCCCCTAAATCTTTTGATATAGTCGGAAACCGATTCGCCGTACTTCTGGCGGACTGAACTGAGGTCAGAAATCCTAAGCTCCATAGTTCCTGAAAAGAAATATTCATGGAATCGGCTTTCTAAATCGCTTCATACATGGACCGAATTTGGGGGCAGATTGGTAAACCAAGTGAATGCAGCACCAGACAATGATAAAGGGAATAACCTAATTTTTAATCCATCAGACTGTGCAGCTTCCCCACATTGAGCCATAAATCGTCCGATATGCTCAATTGTGGTAACAGAATCATCACCTGAGAATTTGGCAAAGTCTGGTATCCTAAAGTTGTGCGGGTAATGCATACGGTCTATGTAATCGGGATATGGCTTCTTATAGCCGATTACCCTTCCTCTGGGTTGTATACCGAACTGTTCTCTCAACACGTTGGCAATTTGTTCTGCCCAATTAGCATTGTCGGCTTGTGGTGCAACCGGACACTGCCAATTTTCATTGTTCATGCCCTGCCCCCCGAGTGCAAACTCGGCCCTTTGTCCAAATCGTGCCACAGGAGGTCTTGGTACTTGGTCATATTCATGATTAAAACTCAATGTATCGGGTATGGGTGCGAAAGGTTCAACGTACGGCACCACCCTATACGGCGCTTGTTTCACGGTTGTGGCTCCCCGTGATTGCGGAACCTGATCCGTTTCGATCGGCTGATAAGCCGATAAACCGATGCTATTGGAGGGTTCGTTCAATGGATTTGATGCGCTTATCTTAGCCCCATCTGTGTGCCCATGGTAGTGCGTAACCCCATCTCTCTGTATGCTTGGTTTAAGAACAGTAGGTTGAGTCGGCATCATGACAGGTGTTTGAGCCGACATTTTTACTGTACTGGTGTTAGGGGTTATGGAATATATTGGGTATGTAGGGATGGTTTGTGGCGGATCTAGTAGGTTTCCAGACACAGCCAATTCCTGAGCGATCGTTTTCACACTATTTTCTATCATCGGCTTTAAAGTAGATACTAGAGCCGATGATTGGTTAATTAGCGCGTGATGAACAGATTGCTCAATCATATTTGATAAATCGGCTTGAGCGGGTGCGTATCAGCTTACCGGTTCGGATGATGGATCTCCGATAGGATTGATGCTTGGGAGTGCAGTCCTTTGAGTAACGCCACGGCGTGTTTTCTGGAAACACCGCAGCATTATTTCTTCCAAAGCCGCTTTTCGGTCTTCGATTTCTTTCCGCTGCTCAGGGTCAAATCGGCCATCTGAGGCGCGATTATGGCATCTGTGTTGATATCGAAGGTGATCGTAGGCTTATCGGTTGACGACATCTTGACTTTCTTGGTCCCACTGGGCGTGCCAAAATATGTTCGCACTAAAAATGTGAAGCAGGATTTTCAGCTTCGAACACACGAGACAAACGCCGGGTTTGCAGAGCGTGCCAGTCAATTTGACCTGAAATTGACAAGGTAGAATTTGTAATTTGACTAAAGCCGATAGAGCAATGTTTATCGGCTTTTCGCTAGTCGGCTGAAAACCGATTAGGGGATAACTAGATCAACCAGTTATGGTTAATCCGGATACAAGGTAAAATCGGCTTTGAGAAGGCGATGCGCGGCGAAACAAAGCAGATCGAACCTGGTGAAATCGGCCAAAAACCAACAATCGGCGATGCGCAGCTATGTTGGTTCCGTCGACTTGCAAGGAAAAATCTATGAAGCTAAGACGGTGTAAAAAGCTTGTAAAAAGTAGATGTGTTGTGTTGGATTGATTGATGTCCCTTTTTTCTTGACGTCTACCCCCTTTTATAACACACCTGGCCGATCCGAGTTGTATATGGATAAGGTGCGTTTACCCGTATCAGCCTCCGGTCTGATTTCTTTTCCTTTTTAGAAACGGATTCCTTTTTTGATTCGTTTATCGATTTCTTTCTATACTAACGCTTCTTTTCCGATCCAGATTGATTTCAATATATGCCAGATTTTGGTGCAAACAGTAACTCTCCTCAGGTAGCCCTGCTGCAATGGCAGCATTTTCCTTATAGAACTTCTTGGCACAAAGAGCAGTCATTCATAAATAGGATAACTTTTTAGTCTTTCGTATTGTTTTTATAGCCAATTTTTGTCTAAAGTATTTTCTATTAGATTACAAGGATAAAATAAACTAGTATATATTAACCTTGAGCATATATACGCGATTGGCATTGTTGCTCTGCAATTAAATTTTTGTCAATTGTTGAGATGTTAGGTGTATACACTAGTACAAAAAGATCTATATTAGATGCCTTATTACAAACGGTTTTTAAAAACTATCTATGTCAAAGCTAATCATAGACAGTTTTGCTAGCAAGACTACCAAAGTTATAGGATATGCTAAGAATCGTCTGTGATAAGTTGATATCATAGACTGTTCGTCCCACGGACCATTTGTGATATGTAGTATCACAGACGGATTTTACAGAAAACAATTTGTGATTCTGCACAGACAGTTCATCCAATGAAACTTCTGTGATATGACTATATATCACATATCATTGACTATTTATCACAAAAAAACCGTATGTGATAACATTATCTATATACTAATATAAAATGGGAGTTTGTCCATTGTCCTGCCCTTTCACTAGCACTCCTGACACCTAGCACCTTAAAAAAACCAGCTTTTATTACAAAAAACCAAATCTCACAGAAACCGAAAAACCTGAATTGCCCCTATATGCACGCCAGCCATCTCCCGCACGTTCCCTTGCTTAACTCTCCCCTCACCTCTCGCACCTTCCAACTCTCAGACTCCTCTTGCGGTCCACCATGCCCGCGTCGCCCCTCCTTCCTCCTCTCCCGAGCCACCACTCCGGCTCCCTCATGCTCGCGCCACCCCTCGCCTCGCGAACTCTGCCCCTCCACCTTCCCCACGCTCCCCTCCGCCTCCACCTCCCCACGCCCGTGCTGCCCCCTCGCCTCACCCTTGCTAGCATAGCCCATCAGGTTCCCCTATGCCCGAGCTGCTGTCCCTTTGCCTCCCCCGTCGCACCCCCCTTACCTCCTCCTTGCCCTCCCGCCTCCCCTGTGCCCCATGCCTCCCCTTTGCCTCCCCCTCGCCCGCACCGCCTTGGCTTGACCTTGGAGGAGGACTTCAGCGCCAGCAACGATGAAGAAGACAATGACAAGAAGGATGTAGAGGAAGAAGGTTAACAAGAACAAGAAATAGTAGTGGTTGTGGATTGTGCTTTGCTAGGAAATTATCTAGCCAAGAATTAATCCTACTTATTTGGAATATGAACATGTACTGACCGCTCTGAATTTTCATGTCCTGAAGGCTTAGACTAATAAGGACAAGGAGGACAAGGTGGTCAAGTGTGACAGGATGTACAACTTAACTATCAAAATAGGGCTTAGGTGAGAAATTTATTCCTTTTTAATTACATTTTTCTTCTTAAAAGTTAGAATGTGGTAGCTAGGGATGATCAAGTGTGACAGGATGTATAGCTTTGTATGCACCATGAAAGGTTACTATATCATACTTGTTGAGAAAACAAGAAAAATAGATAGGAAATCTTCTAACTACTTTTTTAATTCCTTATAGCTTGCTATGAAAAAAGAGGGTTAATGTAATTAGTAGTAGGTTAAGAGCTTAGTATGGTTACGTGCGATATCATGGTCTCTATTAGCTTTTTTTTTTGCATACTACCTACACAACCACCTAGCTTCCTGTTAGTTATGTTGCTAGGTAGTATACTCTCTTTGTCACTTTGTATAATTGCTTTGTAAACATTTAGTTTATTTGTACGAGTTTTCTCTTCTAGGTTCCAATGATTGTACATACATTCTAAATGAGTAATTTTTGTAGGACAATTTGCCAGTGCAAAAATTTTGAAAATTTTACCATAGATGCATCACTTTCTTAGGTAGCTAAATTTTTTTTCATAATTTTTCTAGCTCTGTTGCAGCACCTAAAAATTCAAATACCCTGGCTAACAGAACCTTAAGTATCATAGTTTTTGCTGTTTTATCGCTTTTTCCATACTTAGCTTGTTTCATTCCATATAAGGCCTTGCTAACCTAAATATTTTCTTCCTTCTTAGATGCCAAGCCACTGGGAACTATGCTACTACACCAGGCTATCGTTGAGGGCTCTATACATCAAGCCTTGTGGGATACAATATACTGTGCTGGTTTTACCGAGCTACTGGAGTATCTTATCTCCCGCTTAGTTGTGAGCTCAGCATTGGCAATGTGCATCACGAAGGAGTCCATCCATGGGTGTCACGATGGGGAGCCAACCCGATGCTACCATGGGATGGCGTTGAGCCCACTTTCAGCGTTGCTCGATGGGGCGTATGTCGCCATTGTTCGTCTCTGCCATGATCTTCCCGAGATGGCACAGATGTATCCTTACTATCCCTTGCATGAGCAGGATAGTTTGGATAACATCTATGCGACGGTGGATGCTGCGTTGGATCTTTCACTCGCTTGGCATGCGGGGCTAGTGAGGTCCCTTGATGGGTATCTCCTTCGCCTCCATGATGACTCGATCCTCACGCGTCGCCACATCGCCGAGCTGGAGACTCATATGGCACCGCTGCTCCACCATGGCTTCTTCTCCATGGAGATAGTGTATGGTGAGCACGAGGTGTATGAGCCCATGAAGGACCTTCCATGTCCTTATGTATCCTATCGTCACCGTGCATGCATGTCGGTGGGAGGACATGGACGCCGCATCTTAGACACTCGTTTTAGCGGTCCCATGCACACAGTGCATGGACAAAGTGTCTTCTTCAACAAGCGCGAGTACGAGTTGATGATGCTAGTTGCACCAACTTTACCGCCCGTTACCCACAACACTCCTAACACTGTCGACAATGGTGGCAACGGTTAGGATGTGATTGGATGACCTAGATGTTAGAGCTCACTTTTGGGTTGTAGTATGAGCTAACTCAAGATGTACTTTTGTTATGTAAACTTGTAAAAGACTTGATGGGGGTGGTTTGTGTTAGCTGTTGTTGACCCCCATGATGTATTCCATCTATCTATGGCAACTGAACCATGTTGTCATCTCTTTTATCACCAAATATGCAATCTACCATTGCTGTCCACAATTTCATTTGAGCTTGATTATCAGTTTCCAAACTGAAATAGTGCTCTCATTCAACCTATCTTCGCTATACTTCCAAATCAAGTCATTTTCTTATTCGCTACGCATGAATTGCTCAATTTTCATGTGTATAATAATATGCTAATGGCACGATCGGTACGCGCACTCCTAGCAAGCGGTGCTACCTATGAAGGCCGCATTCCTGAGGGTGAGGTGCCCAATCTGTCCCACCCCAACCCGTTGCACTCGGGGTCTCAAAGTCATGAGACAACGCTTTGGCATGCATATGGAAAAGCAAGAGAGCGCTCATAACCATCAAGAGGCCCAAATTGAGGGATTGCCCCCAACACCGTCAATGGCACATGTCCTCGTAATTCAAACCTGTCTCCTTGAGAAAATGATACAAAATATAGAGAACCTCAATGCCACAACATATGGCGGAATGGCAGCCATGCCACCTCAATCCCGCTTGGCTGAGTTCCAACAGACTCATCAATTGATATTTTCTTCAGCAACTAATCCCTTGGACACTGATAACTGGCTTCATGACATTGAGTGCAAGCTTGACATTGTGAGATGCAATGATAAAGAAAAAGTGCAATACACTACATATTATCTTTAATGATCTGTCATAGCTTGGTGGGATAGCTACAAGGCTATTCATCCACTAGGTCAAGTGACTACCTGGGAGGCTTTCAAAGATGCCTTCTGCACTACACACATCCCCTCAAGTTTAATGAAGATCAAGAAGAGGGAATTTTATAATCTCAAGCAAGGCTCCATATCTATCATGGACTTTCTCCATCGATTTAATTAACTTGCTCAGTATGTCACCAACAAAATACAGAGCTGTAGGATCAATATATATGAATATAGCAATAAGAGGGGGGGTGAATGATTGTTTGGAAGTTAAAACCAAAATTTTGATCTACTAAAACTTCACCCCAATTCGGATTCAAAAAGTTGCTTCGTATCCAACAAAAACAGATTAGATGTGTTCTGTAAATCGTGAATTTATGGAGATCCAACCGTCAGATTGATCTGAAATTTGAACACAATAAACAAGATTCCAATACAAATTGAACCCAAAAAGAATCAACTCGATCGGACTTATGGATCAAAAGTTATGAACCTCGCAAGCTTGCTGTGATAGAATATGACGAGAATTGATCTAACACTAATATCGAGATTAAACAAAATCTTCAAAAGATAATCCAACAGAATTTTAAGGAACACTAAATTAGAGCCCTAGGAAAGTTTTGGATGGATTAAATCAAGGAGAACTCAAAGAATCAAAGTAGAAAAGGATCCAATCTACTAAACAAAAAGACGTGCGAGAGAAAACCCCAAAACAGAGATTACTGTAGCAACGCTTGCACTGTAGCTTCGAGATTACCGTAGCACGCAGAGGATCTGGAAGAAATTGATCTTTATTTCTTTTTGTCTAAAGTACTCCCATCAAGAGAGTACAAACCCTAAAGCCTTGTTCTGGCGTAATGCCCTACTGCTATGCCCTATTGCGCCCAGCTCAAGTTCACCTATAAACAGGGGACACCTCCCCCTATTTATAAGAAGTAAAACTAAAGAGTACGTATGCATGTCCACTTGGTCCAACCCGGTCCAATACATGTAAGCTACCCTAAACGATTACAACTCTTGCACGCGTATGGCCACCCTGCCATACTCACGTGACTAACTAGCCTCCACGTGCACCGTTCTCTAGCTCGAACGTCCCGCATGACATCCTTGACCACAAAGACCTCAATTCCTCCAGAACCTAGTCTCGAACCTCAGTTCCTCCATGAACCTAGTTTCGGTCCCGTCATCGACCACATTCGCCCTCGAGCAACACCTGCACATGAACAAACACAAAACTCCGAGCACAAGTCCACGACTTGACTCAAGATCAGTCCATGCAACCACTCACACGAGCGCATTGCATAAAACACGTTCATGGCGAACCAAACCCTGGTTCGGCGCACACATCGACTATACCCTAGAAAATCACATTCACGTCGGACCAAAACCTTTGTCCGGCGCAAGCCACGGCGGACCAAAAACTTGGTCCGTTGTACACTTCAAACTCTCGGTTTGCACCACCACACGGTCCGGCGCAAAACCCTATTTTTCACGTTCACGCCGGACTGAAGAAATTGGTCCGGCGTACATGGGAAAATCTCGGTTAAAAGAAACTTTGACCAGTGAAAAACACGTTCACGACGAACTAAAGAAAATTAGTCCGGCGTACATGCGAAATCAAAGCCCAAAACGCCGTTCACGACGGACCAAAAAATTTGGTCCGGCGTACATGCAAAACCTTCTGTTTTTCAAGAACTTTGGTCCATCACAAAAGTTTTAAAATCATGTTCACGGCGGACCAACGAAAAATGGTCCGGTGTACACAAGGAAACAAACTTTAAAATGCCGTTCATGATGGACTAAAGAATTTGGTCCGGCGTACATGGAAAACCTTCTGTTTTTCAATCCACTTGGTCCGGCGCTACGAACTCTTTTTCACGTTTATGGCGGACCAGAAAATTCGTCCGGCGTACACGTCCAATTCTCTGTAGCATGACAATTCGGTCCGGCGTAAAGGTCTCAAAAGCATGTTCACGGCGGACCAATAATTTGGTTCGGCGCAAACATCCAGTTCTCGCTTTCTTCAAAAATAGTCCGGCACAAAAAACGAAAAAGCCTCTGCCACCTTGAAACTTGGTCAAGCACATGCACAATCACACGCACACTTTGCAATACCAAAATCATCATTAAGCCAATTTTTTCATCACATGATTTCACAATCTCCCCCTTGATGAAAACATTAGCAACACCACTTAGAATTGAACATTGACATTCAAAAAGGTTCAAAATCAAAAGCCAAAGTGAAAAACCCAAAATCTCCCATTTTGACAAAAAAAAGCAAAGTGAAAACTCCCTTAGGTGAAAATAAGAAAAATCTCCCCATATGAAGAAAAAAAGTAAAAAAGTGAGTGAATGTGCAATGTGCCAAAAACTCTCCAAAATTCTCCCAAGAAGATTCTCCAAACTTCTTCCCCTTTGATAATGGATTCATCAAGAATACAAAAGAGTGAACATTTTTTTTTGTACTGAGCATTATAAGTCATTCACAAATGAAATTCATCTCCAAGTCATGCTATCCAAGATACTTACACCCTCAAATCTACACATAGACAATGTAGAGTAAGCACAACTAGAAATCAAGTTCTATTAACGATTATTTGCATGGCATGATCTCTCTTCATTAACTATCTCAAAGCCTGAAAACATTGAATTTTTTTTGTGCACTTTGGTGCTTGAAAAGCTGAATTATTGATTGATTGCAACTGAATACAAAGATGCAAGGAATTATATACACTATCAGCCTTACTTTTCAACCATGCCAAGCAATGAGCTTAAGGTTTTATGATTTCGGTCATACACAACTTCTTCCAAGTTCATATCAAAGTGCAATGATAAGCAGTCTCATAAAGAAGAAGTGCAACAGTGCATAACCTTGATCTTGCATCTATCAAATATCATTTTTGAGCTTTTATCTCTTTAAATTTGAAAACTTTCACATTGAGCATCTTTTCGAGCAGGATCAAGATAGCCAAGAAAGTTCAACCATGACAAGATTTAATTCAAGTTTTCATTCCATTTAAATAGTCATGCCATAAACTACACCACATATGCATAGAGATAAAGTTGCAAAGACCTTGTAGCATAAACATGGCTTCAAATAGCATGTGTGTATCAAATATAATGCTCAATATTTTTTCAAGTTTTTTTTTCATTTAAGAAATACAAAGAAAAAGGTGTTAACAAAGAATCACAAAGTCTTCACAAACTCCCCTTCAAAACAAGCCCATTGGATGAACAATCCCAAGTTCTCCCTGAATAAAAGCAAATCGAGAAGAAGACAAAGGTTTTGTGAAAATGTCTGCCAATTGATGTTCAGTATCCACATGGTGAAGCACAATATTCCCTTGTTCTACATGATCTCTTAGAAAGTGAAATCTGATATCAATATGTTTTGTCCTAGAATGTTGCACAGGGTTCTTAGCAATACAAATTGCACTAGTGTTATCACATAAAAGAGGAACACTATCCAAATTGACCCCATAATCTTTAAGTGTAGCTACTATCCAAAGAATTTGACAACAACAACTAGTAGCAGCCACATATTCAGATTCAGCAGTTGATTGTGCAACAGAAGATTGTTTTCTAGATGACCATGCAATAAGAGAATTACCCAAGAAGTGGCATGAACCAGATATACTTTTTCTATCAATTCTACAACCTCCAAAATCAGCATCAGAGAAAGCTCTTAAACTAATGCATAAGGAAGCAGAAAGCCAAATGCCAAAATTTTGAGTACCTTGGAGATACCTGAAATTCGCTTAACAACTTGTCGATGTGAAGCACGTGGGGAAGCTTGAAAACGAGCACACAAGGACACATCAAATTGTATATCCGGCCTTGATGCAGTGAGGTACAAAAGTGAACGTATCATGCTTCTATAATCCTTTTGATCAACAGACTCACCATCTTCATTCGGATCAAGTGTGCAAGCGCTTTCCATGGGAGTCATGATTTGGCTTGCTGTTTTCCATTCCAAAGCGATGTAGCAAGTCTTTCGTGTATTTGCTTTGATGCACAAAAGTACCATCCTTTGTTTGCTTGATTTGAAGTCCGAAGAAGTATGTTAACTCACCCATCATACTCATCTCAAATTCCTTTCTCATGGTTTCTGAAATCTTAGACACTAAAACACGAGAGGAACCACCAAAGATAATATCATCAACATAAATCTAAACGAACAGTTGATCATTGCTTTGCTTGAGTAAAAAGAGAGTTTTGTCAACCTTTCCCATTGTAAACCCCTTCTCAAGTAAAAAGGTTTTTAGCCTATCATACCATGCTCTAGGGGCTTGTTTCAAACCATACAAAGCTTTTGACAGTTTGAACACATGATATGGAAACTTGGGATTTTCAAAACCAGGTGGTTGCTTAACATGTACCTCCTCATTTATATAGCCATTAAGAAAAACATTTTTTCACATCCATTTGATACAATCTAAAACCTTTAGATGCAGCAAAAGCTAAAATAATCTAATGGCTTCAATTCTAGCAACAGGAGCAAAGGTTTCATCAAAATCTAAGCCTTCAACTTGAGTAAAACCTTGTGCAACCAATCTAGCCTTGTTTCTAACAACAACACCATCCTCACTTTGTTTATTTTTGAAAACCCATCTAGTTCCAATAACATTAAAATCAAGAGGTGGTGAAACTAGTTTCCAGACTTTATTTCTCTCAAAATTCTCCAATTCCTCATGCTTGGCATTGATCCAAGATTCGTCAGTTAATGCATGAGATATATCTTTGGGTTCAAAAGAAGCAACAAAAGCAGAATGAGCATGAGTGTCAGAATGAATAAACCTGGATTGTGTGACTCTCTCTTTTAGGTCTCCAATCATTTGTTCAGGTGGATGCATTTTCTGAATGTGCAAGGGAGCTGTTGTTTCAGAAGCTTCTTCTTCTCCTTGTTCATTTTCAGCATGAACTGGTGATGTTGTAGCTTGAGGATGCTCAGCTGTAGGTAGGATAGAAGTAGGTGCAGAAGGTGCTACAACTGGTTGTGCATTAGGAAGAGTCAACACCTTATCCTCAATATCATCATCATTGTCTTCAAAGATTTTCTCCCCCTGAACATATGCGCATGTACCTGCATCACTTCGACTAGTGCCTGGACTAGCCTCATCAAAAGTAACTTCAGAGGTTTCTAGAATTTTGTTAGTTTCCAAAACAAGCACACGATAGCCACAAGTATGTGCAGGATATCCAAGAAAAATACCATCAGTTGATCTAGCTTCAAACTTATCAAGATTTCCGATTTCAAGACAAAGCATTTGCATCCAATAACTCTAAAGTGAGAAACAGCAGGCCTATGTCCAAACCTAAGTTCATATGGAGTTTTACCTAGTTTTGATCTCAAAAACACACGGTTTGAAACATAACATGCAGTTGAAATTGCTTCAGCCGAAAATTTTATAGGAGTGTGATGTTCATCTAGCATAGTTCTAGCCATCTCAACCAACGTTCTGTTTTTTCTTTCAACTACACCATTCTATTGAGGCACTCTAGGTGAAAAAAATTGACGATCAATTCTTTTTTCAGCACAAAAGTGATTAAAAGAAGAATTTTTAAACTCAGTTCCATTATCACTTCGAATAGCTCTAAGAGCTCCTGGATGATCAACAGAAAGCCTAAGAACAAGACTTCTAAAATGGCTAAAAGCCTCATCCTTACATGCCATAAAGTACACCCAAGAGTATCTTGAAAAATCATCAACAATAACAAGCACATACCATTTGCCTCCAAAGGATTGAACTCGAGAAGGTCCAACCGTGTCAAGATGTAGTAGCTATCCTGGAACGTTTGTCATCACCATGGTAAGAGGAAGATGTGAACCTGCAATCATCCTACCATATCTACAAGCAGAGCATACTAGATCACTATCACCTTTAAGCTTAGGCAAACCACGTATGAGATCTAAACCACTTACACGAGTAAGATGATCATAACCAACATGACTAAGTCTATGATGCCAAAAGAATAAATCTTTAGAAACATTGGCAACTAGATACCTGTGCTTAGAAGAAGGTGATGCATCAAAATCAGCTTTAAATACTCTTTCAAAACGTGAAATCTTGAAAACAAGATCACCTGAAGCATCTAACACTTTGCATTCATTTTTCTTAAAGCTTATTTTAAGATCTTCATCAATCATTTGTGAGACAGAAAGCAAGTTATATTTCAGATTTTCAACAAGAGCCACATCTTTGAACATAAACTTGTCACTTACCTTCACTGTACCTTTTGCCACAACAGAGGAGGAGGAAGCATCTCCAAAAGTAACATTTGCAGCACGAGATGCACGAGTGAGGGAGGAGAACCAATTCTTATCACCGAACATGTGGCATGAGCATCCGGAATCCACTAGCCATATGTTCTCCTTCCTCGCGCGAGAAGCCTACATAGCAACAAAACATGTGTGACACCACGGAGTGTCGTAACCGTATATAATGTGAATGTTGAGGTCAAAAACATTATGAAATATGGAATTGGAGGTTGAAACCATACGGTATGAGGTTTATTTGCATTTTCGGGCCGTTTCCGGGAGTTTGGGCCTTTCCGGGGGAGTTTGGGCCTAGGGGAAAGGGTCGTGGGCCTTGGTGGGGAGGAGTTTGAGTCCATGTGGGAGTAGGAGACCTGTTTGGGCTGGTAAAAGGGCCTCCCCCTGCCCTTGCTTGCGCCCCACCCTCCATTGTGCGCCCCCAACTCCTTGTGTGCCCTAGCCCCCCCAATTCCTCCTCCTAGCCGCACCCCCTCCACCACCTCTCCCCATTGCGCCACCACCCCTCCACCACCTCTCCTCCTCCCTTGCTGCCCCTAGGGGAGTTATCCACCTCAACACCTCGAAGATTCGTCCATTGGAGCGCTCCGCGACGAGGAGATCCGGTGGATTTGGAGCGAGGAAGGAGATCGCGCGAACCGGGAGGAGATCCGTTGGGTTTTCGTGCGTCGGGCGAAGGTATGGCCATGGGAATCCTTGGGGTTGGTCTAGGTACTGTTATAAGGGTTATTATCATGTTTTTAGATCAATTGGTGGTGCTGTAGTTGGGTAGATTAGATGGAATCTTGAGTTTGCCACGTTCTCTGTTTCGGGCAGCATGAGCAGTCGACCTAGGGTTTGGGTTTTCGCCAATTTCGATTGGGATTTTGGTCGTCCGCCTGTTGAAGAAGTTGTAGGTAACTTCAATACCTTTCAGTGGGTATAAAGAAATTCCAATTCCGCTCAGCCGTTTAAAAGTTATGCTTGTTTTACCGAACGTGTTAAAAACTATGACGTGATTGGAACAGATCACGGTATTCTGTAGATTAAACCACTTTAGAGTCCGAATCAGTCTTTGCATATACTTAGAAAAAGTTAGGAAATTTTCTTAGCTATGCGAGGATGTACTCGTTTAATTGATTCAGAGTCTTAGAATCCGAGTTATGCCTTTTGGAAGGCTGCTGTCCCGACGGGACAGAACCTCTGTTTTTGGGTTTTGCGAGTAGTTTGCGATGTCGGGGTAGAAGAGGGTTTGTGTACATTTTTGTGGACATGATTGTGAGTGTGTGGTACCTATGTGCAGGTGGTGTGACCCCGGGAGTGCCTTCTACTTCTCGCCAATCCGTCGCCCGTGGTTGAGGCAAGTGTATTGGAATGGGTAGCGGATTGTAGTTCGCTAGATTGGTTGAGATTGAAATTGAATATATGATATGTTCACATGCCATGCTTTAATGATTGCCATTGATATGATGAATATGCTTATTATGCTATGATGCCATGTGTTAATGTAGAAGTTATTTATGATGTTGGCATGTTTGCATACATGGCATGATACATAGCCCGGGCGGTGAGAAAGTCATAACTAGTCCGGGGAAGGTTGGTGAGAAAGTTATGACTATTCCGGAGAGCCAATGAGTAAGTCCTACATCGTGATTCCATTCACCGCGTTGTATGGAAGCGAGGAGTAGGCACCCTCCATCTTCGGGATGGAAAGGGGGAGAGGGTGCACACCGACGGGTGTGTACTCAACCATACCGGTATGAGTTTCCAAGGAGACAAGAGCATCGCATCGCATTGCATACATAATGATGATGATAATGATATGTGATCATGAATGAGATGATAGACATGATGTGAGTTGTTGTAGCCATGTATTGTTCTTTTGTACCATTGCAATATACGTGCTGAGTGTTGAACTCATGCTTGTGCTTTCTTGTTATTTTTAGGTACCATGAGACCGGCATGAGGGAAAGCGGAATAGTCACACCTCTACACGTAGCTTCACTCATTTGTTCCCACAAGTCATTCAATTGGGTCTTGATAATAACTAAGTGTGATGCTTATTGATTTATAGTTTAGTTTTGCGTTATGAGAGTCTTACTGTTCGTTTGGCTCATGGAGACATTGAATGCTTGGAATTAGACTTATATTGCTGTCGTGCCTTTAATTATTGCTATTTTAGATGCCTCTCATATTGTCTTATATTGCTATGTTATTGTTGTTCCTTCAATTCATGTTAAAACAAAGGAAATGCTGCCGAAATTTCGGTTTTTTAGGATTAGTGCCTTTGCTGTAATTTAATTGTAATTGTGGTATTTAGAGGTTGCTTAGTATATGTTTGGTAGCATTCGGGCATATTAAATGCCGGGTGTATTCTGATTGGTATCGAGCGAAATTTGTAGGTCCTTGGAATATGTATTTTTAGTGTCATACCTTAGGTTACAACTAAAATGTGATGTGGAATAACTTAGAAACATGGCTTAGGTTCTAACTAAAACTTTGTCATAGGATAGCAACATTAAAACTTGCAAATGTGAAATAAGAAATTAAAAATTTGACACACTTGGTTGCACAGTAGGATGGGGTTTTGGTTCATCATTGCATTGCGCTTGATTATTTGATGAAGACTATGTCTATGATGATGTTTGATCTTTGTTCTTGATTATATGATGTTGTGCTTATCTTTATGTGATTGGATGGGTGTCTGTCTGTAGAAGCCATGCCGAGGGGTAGAGGTCGTGGTCGCCGTGGCTGTGGAGGCCAGGGGCGAGGTTCCCAGGGAGTTGCTGAGTCCGTAGCTTATCAGGGTAGCGCTTCGCTCAATGCTCATGGGCTAGCACAGGAGGAGCTCCCGACGGCACAGTCAGGGGCTGAGATACCCGCCGCCAATGATGATTTAGTTCAGGCTCTGCAGAGGGAGGTTCAGGAGTTGCGCCAGCAGTTGCGGGCAGCCCCTGCTGCAGTGCCTCCCCCTGCAGCGGCCCCAGTTGCTGCCCCCGCTGTGCCGGAGCCGAGGATGAGTCTCCGGGAGTGGATGTCCCTCCGTCTTGACACTTTTGATGGAGCGGGTACGCCGATCCAATCCGCAGATTGGCTGCGGTACATGGAGCGGCAGTTTGAGGTCCTAGAGTTGACCTTGGTCCAGAGGGCTCGCTTTGTGGCCTTTCAGCTGAAAGGCCAAGCTGATATCTGGTGGGAGGGGGTTCTGGCTACTAGAGCCCCTGATCTTGGTCCAGTCGCCTGGGAGGACTTTGTGGCTCGCTTCCGAGCCAAGTTCTACCCAGAGTCTTTCCTTGAGAGGATGGAGCATACTCTGACAACTCTTTCCCAGGGAAAGAAGTCGGTGACAGAGTATGAGGTGGAGTTCAACAGCGTGGTGCACTTCGTGCCAGCTGTGGCAGCCGATGACAGGGAGAAGGTGAGGAGGTTCCGTAGAGGCCTCAACCAGGAGTTCAGAGTTGTCATGGAGGCAACTGTCCCTCGTGACTTCTGCTCCGTGGTGGAGCAGGCGAAGGGCATGGAGCTTGAGTTGGAGCTCTACCGGGATAGGCAAAACCCGCCAGAAGAGGACTTTTGGTGGAGGAGGTGGGTCTTCTCAGCGACCCACCTTCAAGAAGTTCAAGGGGGGACAGGGCTCCTCCTCAGGGGCTAAGATGAGGCCGCCCCAGTCGTCTTCCTCGCGAGCGGCTGTTCGTCCTGTGCCTGGGCAGGGCATGATGTGTTTCAAGTGCGGTGGTGAGCACCGTGCTTCGGAGTGTGGTTGGACCGGGAGTTGCAACCACTGTGGCAAGCCTGGCCACATGGGACGAGTCTGCCGGATGAATCCCAGTAGCATCATCAAGTGGGAGATGGTGCCTTCTCCTCCCACTCCAGCGATGTTTTCCAGAGGATCAGTGCACATGATGGCGGCCCCTGCTCCTCAGCCACCCTTTGCATGGGCACCACCAGTAGCCTACTGGTGCCCGCAGCCGTTGGCTCCTCCTCAGATGCCTCCTCCACCCCCAGCTTTGTTGGGGCATCAGCCGGGAGTCGGGGCTCCTACTGTCCCGGCTCCACCAGGAGTGTACGCCTTGCCGACCGCCGAGTCAGCCGGGCATCCAGAGGTGGTTTCAGGTACTTTGCTTGTGGATTCAGTTGATGCCTTTGTTCTGTTTGATTTCGGAGCATCCTACTCCTTCGTGTCGTCTGAGTTTGCTAGTAGAGCTAAGCTGGGAGTACAACGGATTTCTGAGTCTGTGTTAGTCAGTTCTCCTGGGGGTTTGATTGCTAGTTCTTGGGTTTGCCCGGATTGCACCATTGCCATTGATGATGAGGTTTTCTTTGCCAATCTTATGGTGATCCAGTTGGCTCCTTTTGATGTCATTTTGGGCATGGACTGTTTGCATTAGTACCGTGCCAAGATCTGTTGCTTTTGGAGGACGGTTACCTTGCAGGCCCCGTCAAGGGTAGAGTTGATCTTTCAGGATGGTATACCTTCCAGTTCCGTCTTTGCTTTGGCTAGTCTGTTTTCTAGTCGCCGTTTGAGGCAGTTGGGTTTCCTCATGGCTATGACAGAAAAGCCATCTTCTTCAGTTTCCATTGAGGAGATTCCTGTAGTGAAGGAGTTTGTCGATGTTTTCCCTGACGAGTTGCCTGGTTTACCTCCTGTGAGGAATGTGGAGTTCCGTATTGATCTTGTTCCTGGCACTCGACCTATTTCCATCTCTCCATACCGCTTGGCTCGTCCTTTTCAAGACGAGTTGAAAAAGCAGTTGGAGGATCTGTTGGCCAAGGGTTTTATTCGGCGCAATGTGTCACCTTGGGGAGCACCCGCCCTCTTCGTTTTGAAGAAGGATGGAAGTTGGCGTATGTGCATTGATTATCGTGCTCTTAATCAAGTGACAGTCAAGAACAAATATCCTTTGCCTCGCATCGAGGATCTGTTTGATCAACTGAAGGGAGTAAAGGTGTTCTCCAAGATTGATCTTCAATCGGGGTACAATCAGATCCGTGTGAGGGAGCAGGACATTGAGAAGACTGCTTTCTCCACTAGGTATGGGCATTATGAATTTAAAGTTATGTCTTTCGGACTAACTAATGCTCCTGCTGTTTTTATGGAGGCGATGAACAATGTGCTACATAAGTACCTTGATGAGTTTGTGGTAGTGTTCATCGATGACATTCTGGTTTACTCTAAATCAGAAGAGGAGCATGAGCAGCATTTGAGGCTTGTGCTGAACACCTTGAGGGAGAATCGATTCTTTGCTAAGCTGAAAAAGTGCGAGTTCTGGATTTCAGAAGTGGGTTTTCTTGGCCACATCATCAATCCAGAGGGCATATCCGTAGATCCTAGCAAAGTCTCAGCAGTTTTGGATTGGAAGAGGCCTTCCAATGTTAAAGAGGTGCGTAGTTTCCTTGGGTTGGCTGGCTACTATCGGCGTTTTGTGCAGGATTTCTCTATCATTGCCAAGCCACTTTCGCAGCTGACTCAGAAGGGGATGAAATTTCAGTGGACTGCAGAGTGTGAGCACAGTTTCTGCACTTTGAAGGAGAAGTTAGTGACTGCTCCTGTTCTTACCCTTCCCGAGCCTGGGAAGTGCTTCACTGTTTATTCTGATGCTTCTCGTTTGGGACTTGGTTGTGTGCTCATGCAAGATAGCAAAGTGATTGCTTATGCATCGAGGCAGCTGAAAAAGCATGAGCAGAACTATCCCACACATGATCTTGAGCTAGCCGCTGTGGTGTTTGCTTTGAAGATATGGAGGCACTATCTGTATGGTGAGTCTTGTGATATCTTCACTGATCATAAGAGCCTCAAGTACATCTTTACTCAGAAAGATTTGAACTTGAGGCAGAGGAGATGGCTGGAATTGATAAAGGATTATGACCTCACTATCCAGTACCATCCGGGTAAGGCAAATGTGGTGGCTGGCGCTCTCAGTCGCAAGACTATGCCCCCTGTCATTGATTGTCTTGTTGCTGATTTTGAGCGATTGGGAGTCTCCTACTGCTTTGCGGGGACCGTGCAAGCTGAAACTCAATTGATTCTTGAGTCAGCGATTCCCGAGCGTGTGCGGGAGGCACAACAGCATGATCGTTTGCTCCAGCAGGTGAGGAAGCGCCTTGAGGATGGCAAGTCTGGAGACTTTACCGTTGATGATGCGGGAGCTTTGAGGTTTCAGGGTCGTCTGTGCGTACCTCAGAAATCCCAAGTGAAAGAGGATATTCTGAGGGAGGCTCATCGCACCCTGTACACGGTCCATCCTGGGGAGACCAAGATGTACAGGGATTTGAAAAATAATTTCTGGTGGAAAAGGATGTGAGTGGATATTGCCAAGTATGTAGCGTCTTGTGGGATTTGTCAGAAGATCAAGGCCGAACACAAGCGTCCTGCTGGTCTGTTGCAACCATTGGAGATTCCTGTGTGGCCATGGGATGACATGTCCATGGATTTTGTGGTTGGCCTACCTCGTACTCCATAAGGGAAGGATGTTGTTTGGGTTGTGGTGGACAGTCTCAGCAAGTCCACGCATTTCATTCCTATCCGCACTACCAATTCAGCGAGCGAGTTGGCTCCCATCTATGTGCGGGAGATTGTGAGACTGCATGGTGTACCCAAGACCATTATCTTTGATCGGGACGCGAAATTTGTTTCAAAATTTTGGGAGAGTTTGCAGAGTGCTTTGGGTACACAGCTTCGCCTTAGTACCGCTTTCCACCCTCAGACAGATGGGCAATCTGAGCGTACCATTCAGACTTTGGAGGACATGCTCAGGGCCTGTGTGATGGCTAGGAAAGGTAGCTGGGAGGATCATTTGCCTTTGGCGGAGTTTGCTTATAATAACAGCTATCATTCCAGCATCCGGGCTGCTCCTTATGAGGTACTGTGTGGCTGGAAGTGCAGATCGCCGCTTTGTTGGTTGCTGTGGGCGAGAGAGCAGTTCTTGGACCGAATTGGGTTCAGCAGACTGTTGATCGTGTGGCAGAGGTACGGCAGAACCTTCTTGCAGCGCAGAGCAGACAGAAAAGCTACGCTGATCTGAGGAGGCAAGATTTGGAGTTTGAGGTGGGTCATAGCGTACTCTTGCGAGTATCTCCCACTAAGGGTGTGGTTCGATTTGGCTCCAAGGGAAAGCTCAGTCCGAGGTATGTTGGACCATTTCCTATCATCGCCCGAGTTGGTAAGTTGGCCTATCGTCTGGAGCTACCGGAGTCAATGCAAGGTGTGCATAATGTGTTACATGTCTCGATGTTGAGGAAATACTTGCATGATCCGGAGTTGGTGGTTCCGTTGGAACCATTAGTGCTTGAGCAGGACCTCACCTTCGAGTCCCATCCTGTGAAAATTCTGGGGACTTCAGAGCGAGTGATGAAGAACCGGACGCTCAAGTTCGTCAAAGTCCTGTGGTCACATCAGACTGAGAGAGAAGCGACTTGGGAGCTGGAGTCTCGCATGCGCGAGAAGTATCCCGAGCTTTTCACCTCAGGTATGTGATGTGAAACCTAGCTATCTTTTGCTTTGCTGGGTTGCGTATTGGTGTGTCTTGGATTCGAGGTTGAATCCTGTTGAAGGGGGGAGAATGTGACACCACGGAGTGTCGTAACCGTATATAATGTGAATGTTGAGGTCAAAAACATTATGAAATATGGAATTGGAGGTTGAAACCATACGGTATGAGGTTTATTTGCGTTTCCGGGCCGTTTCCGGGAGTTTGGGCCTTTCCGAGGGAGTTTGGGCCTAGGGGAAAGGGTCGTGGGCCTTGGTGGGGAGGAGTTTGAGTCCATGTGGGAGTAGGAGACCTGTTTGGGCTGGTAAAAGGGCCTCCCCTACCCTTGCTTGCGCCCCACCCTCCATTGTGCGCCCCCACCCCCTTGTGTGCCCTAGCTACCCCCCAATTCCTCCTCCTAGCCGCACCCCCTCCACCACCTCTCCCCATTGCGCCACCACCCCTCCACCACCTCTCCTCCTCCCTTGATGCCCCTAGGGGAGTTATCCACCTCAACATCTCGAAGATCCGTCCATTGGAGCGCTCCGCGACGAGGAGATCCGGTGGATTTGGAGCGAGGAAGGAGATCGCGCGAACCGGGAGGAGATCTGTTGGGTTTTCGTGCGTCGGTCGAAGGTATGGCCATGGGAATCCTTGGGGTTGGTCTAGGTATTGTTCTAAGGGTTATTATCATGTTTTTAGATCAATTGGTGGTGCTGTAGTTGGGTAGATTAGATGGAATCTTGAGTTTGCCACGTTCTTTGTTTCGGGCAGCATGAGCAGTCGACCTAGGGTTTGGGTTTTCGCCAATTTCAAGTGGGAATTTGGTCGTCCGCCTGTTGAAGAAGTTGTAGGTAACTTCAATACATTTCATTGGGTATAAAGAAAGTCCAATTCCGCTCAGCCGTTTAAAAGTTATGCTTGTTTTACCGAACGTGTTAAAAACTATGACGTGATTGGAACAGATCACGGTATTATGTAGATTAAACCACTTTAGAGTCCGAATTAGTCTTTGCATATACTTAGAAAAAGTTAGGAAATTTCCTAAGCTATGCGAGGATGTACTCTTTTAATTGATTTGGAGTTTTAGAACCCGAGTTATGCCTTTTGGAAGGCTGCTGTCCCGACGGGACAGAGCGTCTGTTTTTGGGTTTTGCGAGTAGTTTGCGATGTCGGGGTAGAAGAGGGTTTGCGTATTGTTTTGTGGACATGATTGTGAGTGTGTGGTACCTATGCGCAGGTGGTGTGACCCCGGGAGTGCCTTGTACTTCTCGCCAATCCGTCGCCCGTGGTTGAGGCAAGTGTATTGGAATGGGTAGCGGATTGTAGTTCGCTAGATTGGTTGAGATTGAAATTGAATATATGATATGTTCACATGCCATGCTTTAATGATTGCCATTGGTATGATGAATATGCTTATTATGCTATGATGCGATGTGTTAATGTACAAGTTATTTATGATGTTGGCATGTTTGCATACATGGCATGATACATGGCCCGGGCGGTGAGAAAGTCATAACTAGTCCGGGGAAGGTCGGTGAGAAAGTTATGACTATTCCGGAGAGCCAATGAGTAAGTCCTACATCGTGATTCCATTCACCGCGGTGTATGGAAGCGAGGAGTAGGCACCCTCCATCTTCGGGATGGAAGGGGGGAGAGGGTGCACACCGACGGGTGTGTACTCAACCATACCGGTATGAGTTTCTAAGGAGACATGAGAATCGCATCGCATTGCATACATAATGATGATGATAATGATATGTGGTCATGAATGAGATTATAGACATGATGTGAGTTGTTGTAGCCATGTAATTGTTCTTTTGTACCATTGCAATATACTTGCTTAGTGTTGAACTCACGCTTGTGCTTTCTTGTTGTTTTTAGGTACCATGAGACCGGCATGAGGGAAAGGGGAATAGTCACACCTCTACACGTAGCTTCACTCATTTGTTCCCACAAGTCATTCAATTGGGTCTTGATAATAACTAAGTGTGATGCTTATTGATTTATGGTTTAGTTTTGCGTTATGAGAATCTTACTGTTCGTTTGGCTCATGGACATATTGAATGCTTGGAATTAGACTTATATTGCTGTCATGCCTTTAATTATTGCTATTTTAGATGCCTCTCATATTGCCTTATATTGATATGCTATTGTTGTTCCTTCAATTCATGTTAAAACAAAGGAGATGCTGCCGAAATTTCTGTTTTTTAGCATTAGTGCCTTTGCTGTAATTTAATTGTAATTGTGGTATTTAGAGGTTGCTTAGTCTATGTTTGGTAGCATTCGGGCATATTAAATGCCGGGGTGTTACCACATGTCGAGGTCTCAGTACTGGGGTTAGAAATCAAATTTTTGGGAATCCAGTACTGAGACACACGATGCAATAAGGTAGGCACAACACGAGTATTTTTATGCACAAAATTAGATTTGTCCTTTCCTGTGTATCTAGCAACAAAAGGTGCTTGTTTCACCCTAGACACGTAATGAGAAGTAGAGTGTGTCTTTCTGAAATTAGACCTAGCATTGAACCTTTCTCTCTTTTGTTGTTTAGCTAGTCTAAAGCAAAAATCTACTAAATGTCTATCTCTACCACAATGAGTACAAGTGTACTTAACAGGATGTTTAGCTTTAGAAGTAGAAGCAACATTTGCATTCATCATAGTACAAGATAAAACTCCAGCAGACTTAAAAATAGTTTTCTTAGGCTCATTGACAATTTCAAATTTTACACTTCAAACTCTCGGTTTGCACCACCACACAGTCCGGTGCCAAACCCTATTTTTCACGTTCACGCCAGACTGAAGAAATTGGTGATGTTCTTTTCTAAGCAAGGTGAGCTCATTGTAAATTAAGTCACATGATTTGCAAGCATCATCATCAGGGATCAAAGTTTTAAGTCTAGCAATTTCAGCATTCAATGATTCCACAAGAATATCATGTTTCTTAATTTTTCTATCACGTTTGTCAAGCAATTTACCAAGACGAGCAACAGCAATAGCTAATTTGTCATAAGAAGGATCTAGCTTATTGAAGTCGCTGTCCTGATTATCCTCGGTGAAGCTATCTTTGCTGCTTGCCATGAGGCACAACCCCATCAAATCATGCTTGCTTGAATTTGCATCATCCTCACTGCTCTCCGAATCCACATCGCTCAAATTGACTTGTTCAAGAGCGGAAAGAACTCGGTGGACAACTTTGCGGTTGATGAAGCTCTTCTTCTTTCTATCACTTGAAGAGAACTTCTTCTTCTTCTCTTTTCTTCTGTCGTTGTCTTTTTCCTCCTTTGATGCTTTACCTGCAAGTTTAGGATAATTTGTGCGAATATGGTTGAGGTCACCACATTCATAGCATCTTGGAGGGTCACCACCACCTCTCTTTCTCATTCTCACATTCTGCAAAGCTTTGTTAAAACGAGAAGAGAGTAGTGCCAAGTCTTCTTCGGGAAATTCTTCAATCTGTTCATCGGTTAGTGAAGACAAGGAAGACAAAGCACAGCTTGAAGAAGTATTGTTATGAGACATGCTAGTTTGAGAGGATAAAGCAATTGATTTATGATCATTCTTCCTAGCAAGAACATCCAACTCATGAGTTTACAACTTAGAATAAAGAACATCTAAAGTGAGTGTACTCATGATAGTTGATTCTCTAATGATGTTACTTTCATCGCCCAAATTGACATGTCTAAAGCACCAAGCAATTGTCTAGCATTAGCCGCATCAGTGTAGCTAACTCCAACAGCACGTAGATTGCTAAGAATTTTATTAAAACGTGCAAAGAAGTCATCTAGCGACTCACCAGGTTTCATCTCAAATCGCATATATTCTTTTTTGTAAATATCTTGACGAACCTCTTTGACAGTGTTAGAACCCTCATGGTAATCACAAAGAGATTTTCATACCTCATATGCGGACTTGAGATGGATCACACGGTTAAAGTCACTTCTACCCAATCCTTGGATGATCAAGTTGCGCGCCTTCCAATTTGCTTCAACATGTGCGCGATTGACGTCGTTGCCGTTGTCATTCTCAGGAACTTCGTATGGCTTGTAAACCTTCTCCCAAATTGCAAAGCCCTGTGCCTGGATGAATGCCTCCATCTTGTCCTCCAAAATTGAAAGTCAACACCATCGAACACACACGATTTTGTCGAATAACGATCCATTAATCTAATCACCGGTGAAGATAGATTAGAAAAACCTTGCTCTGATACCACTTGTAGGATCGATATATATGAATATAGCAATCAGAGGGGGGGTGGTGAATGATTGTGCGGAAGCTAAAACCAAAATTTTGATCTACTAAAACTTCACCCCAATTCGGATTCAAAAAACTGCTTCGTATCCAACAAAAACAGATTAGATGTGTTCTGTAAATGGCGAATTCCCAGAGATCCAACCGTCGGATTGATCTGAAATTTTAACACAAGAAACTAGATTCCAATAAGAATCTAACCCAAAAATAATCAGCTCTATCGGGATTATTGAACAAAAGTTATGAACCTCGCAAGCTTGCTGTGATAGAATATGATGAGAATTGATCTAACCCTAATATCGAGATTAAACAAAATCTTCAAAAGATAATCCAACAGAACTTTGAGAAACACTAAATTACAACCCTAAGAAAGTTTTGGATGGATTAAATCAAGAAGAACTCAAAGAATCAAAGTAGACAATGATCCAATCTACTAAACAAAAAGACGTGCGAGAGAAAACCCCAAAACAGAGATTACTGTAGCAACGCATGCACTATAGCTTCGAGATTACTGTAGCACGCAGAGGATCTGGAAGAAATTGATCTTTATTTCTTTTTGTCTAAAGTACTCCCATCAAAAGAGTACAAACCCTAAAGCCTTGTTCTGGCGCAATGCCCTATTGCTATGCCTTATTGCGCCCAGCTCAAATTCACCTATAAACAGGGGACACTTCCCCCTATTTATAAGAAGTAAAACTAAAGAGTACGTATGCATGTCCACTTGGTCCAACCTGGCCCAATTTATGCAAGCTACCCCCAAACGATTACAACTCTGGCACGCGTATGGCCACCCTGCCATACTCACGTGACTAACTAGCCTCCACGTGCACCGTTCTCTAGCCCAAACATCCCGCATGACATCCTTGACCACCAAGACCTCGATTCCTACAGAACCTAGTCTCGAACCTCAGTTCCTCCTTGAACCTAGTTCCGGTCCCGTCATCGACCACGTTCGCCCTCGAGCAACACCTGCACATGAACAAACACAAAACTCCGAGCACAAGTCCACGACTTGACTCAAGATCAGTCCATGCAACCACTCACACGAGCGCATTGCATCAAACACATTCACGGCGGACCAAACCCTGGTCCGGCGCACACATCGACTATACCCTAGAAAATCACATTCACGCCGGACCAAAACCTTGGTCCGGCGCAAGCCACGACGGACCAAAAACTTGGTGCGGCGTACACTTCAAACTCTCGGTTTGCACCACCACACAGTCCGTGCCAAACCCTATTTTTCACGTTCACGCCAGACTGAAGAAATTGGTCCGACGTACATGGGAAAATCTCAGTTAAAAGAAACTTTGATCCAACGAAAAACACATTCACGACGGACTAAAGAAAATCAGTCCGGCGTACATGCGAAATCAAAGCCCAAAACACCGTTCACGATGGACCAAAAAATTTGGTCCGGCGTACATGCAAAACCTTCTGTTGTTTAAGAACTTTGGTCCGGCACAAAAGTTTTAAAATCATGTTCACGGCGGACTAACGGAAAATGGTCCGGTGTACACAAGGAAACAAACTTTAAAATACTATTCATGACGGACTAAAGAATTTGGTCCGGCGTACATGCAAAACCTTCTATTTTCAGTCCACTTGGTCCGGCGCTACAAACTCTTTTTCACGTTTACGGCGGACCAGAAAATTGGTCCGGCGTACACGTCCAACTCTCTGTAGCTTGACAATTCGGTCCGACGTAAGGGTCTCAAAAGCACGTTCACAGCGGACCAATAATTTGGTCCAGCGCAAATGTCCATTTCTCTGTTTCTTCAAAAATAGTCCGCACAAAAACGAAAAAGCCTCTGTCACCTTGAAACTTGGTCAAGCACATGCACAATCACATGCACACTTTGCAATACCAAAATCATCAATAAGCCAATTTTTTCATCACATGATTTCACATGAGCGAAGCAAGAAAAGTTGCTCTCTTTCAGGAGCATCTCAATAAGCACTCACTCGCTGCTCACAATGTCCCCAATATGCAAGTATTGGTTAACAAGCAATTCGTGTGGAGGATAGTTCAAAAACAGTGATCGAGAGCTGGAAGTGCAAGTGTTTAGCACAAAAATTAGCAAGTAGCGGTCCATTGAAACCGCGTGTTTGGCTGCCTTTTAGTGCTTGTACCACCTCCAAGACCTCAAGGGTGCACTCCTCGCCCCTCTCCACTAGCGGTTCAGCCTTATGACCGTGGAGGACAGCCATCCAAAGGCCAAAATCAGGCTGGTGCCATCACCTGCTTTCCTTGTGGCGAGAAGGGACACTTCACTAACAACTGCCCATACAAGAGGCCACCAACTACTCAATCTCAACCCCAGAAATGCTCCATATTGACCTCAATGTCTAGCACATGGACGTGGAGGCCCCCTAGGAGGCAGGCTAGCTCCTAGACTAGCTCAAGGCTTTGGGCACAGCCGTTTGAATCATGCAACTTTCGAAGAAGAGAATGACACACCCATTGTGGTGCTGGGTATGTTTCTTGTGCATTCAGCTCCTACCTTGATTTTATTTGATTTCAGAGCATCTTATTCATTCATATCCACAAAGTTTGTTGAACAACAAAAGATTAAAATCAACTACCTAGCCAACAACATGCTAATCTATTCACCCGGGTCTGTCTTGAAAGCAAAATTCATAAGCTTGGGAGTTAGAATTGTGATCAATGGAGTGGATTTCAAAGGTGATTTAATCAACATTAATTCTCTGGGGCTTGATGTTATCCTGGACATGGATTAGTTATCAAAGAACAGAGACACATTGATTGTGCCAATCGAGCTGTCTCTTTAGTCAATTCTGATGGTATTCATGTCAAATTCACCATCGATCAAACCTCCACCTTGCAACAGCCATCCCTCCACTCTCTCTCAGTCCTAGAGATATACCAAGTACCGGTTGTCTATGAGTACCATGATGTTTTTCCAGAAGAACTACTTGGTTTGCCGCTAGACCGAGACCTGGAATTCATTATTAATCTTCTACCAAAATAAACACCCACTTCTAAATGTCCTTATCGTATGCCCCTAGATGAGTTGGTTGAATTGAAAAAACAACTAAAAGAATAGCTAGATAAAGGTTTCATTCATCCTAGCTCATCTCCATAGGGAAGTCTAGTGTTATTTGTTAAGAAAAAAGATGGTAGTCTCTGAATGTGTGTCGATTACTGATCATTGAGCTGTCGGGACCCCGAATTTGCAAATCCGGACCCTCTGTGTATTCAGCACTAGTCCAGGAACGCGCTAGTGCACACAGTCTTAACATCGGTAAATATCACAATCATACCAATCGGTATTAACAAAGTACTTTATTTAAATAACCAAAGTGGTTACTCGACCTTATGGCCAAGTTACAAATGTATGCCTTGCAAGGCGAAACTTATTAAAAGAGAAATAATAGCAGCGGAAAATAAGATAACTTCGTGGCGCCATCCAGTATACCACAGGCAACTGACTGGGCTCGCTTCCCTAAGTAGACGGATCCTCTTGGAGTTCCTCCTCCAAAGCTGGTGCAGTCTCTTCTTCAACTGATATTGTGTTGAGGCAAGGGTGAGTACTTGGTACTCAGCAAGTCATGCACAGAATGCAAGCTAATATACTATATGCATGGCTTGGTACAAAGGAATAGCTCATGGGATATTTGCAGTAAACAGCATTTGGAAAAGTAATATAAGTAGATTCGAAAGCAGTAGAAATAAGTAAAGCATAAATAACTTTTCAAGAAGTTTAATAAACATTTTCCCCATCCTAAACCACATTTCCATCATCTTCATTATTAAACCAACCCAACTTTCAAACCCAAGTTATTTTCAGAAAGTCTAACCCTTGACTGTAATCCCCGAGCATTGTCCAGTACCGTGGACTCGGCTATTTAAATAGATTCTACACTCTGCAGAGGTTATGCACTTTACCCACAAGATACAGTCAAACACCACAAAGGCGAAGTTCCTCAGAATAAAGCCTTTGGAAGCCTCAAACAACACAGTGGTCCTCTCAGGTTCGTGCTCTACACCATCCCTTCCCTTAGCCAAGGCGAAGTATGGGACCAACACACCGTTAGATGGAGTATCCGGCCACGACCACGATACGCTCCCCGCACAATCACACAAGCGGTGTAATTGACACCCTGAGGCTCCACAAGTGAGTCCTTAGCGACTTAGTCAACTAGGGCCGTCCCATTCCAGCCATGTGGTTGCAAGTATGACCCAGTTCAAAGGCTTGCAAGGTTAAGTCCTTAGAGTGACCAGGGCAAGACTACCCAAGAACCAAATCAACATCCCGATGCCACAACCGGCCCACTGATTACTCTTGCCACATGCCCGGCCGAAAACTATTTATCAAAACCCCGCTTGATTACCAAGCACCACGTGCTATCAACATCACATGATACCTTTCCAAAACAGGTTCAATATATCATTAAGTCAATATTAACATTTGATTGTCCAAAACCATGTCATGAGCACGTAGCGTGTCTAAGCGATACTACAACGGTCTAAAACCCATGTTGGCAATTTGATTATGTCCAACTAGTAAACCACAACTAGGGTGACAAGGGTCATGGCACATACTTAAATAATCAAGGTGTCATACAAAGAAAGCGGGTACTTATCTAACCCCATGTTTAAAGTATTTTTCTAATTGAACTAGCATGCAATAGTTTAAATCAAAATAGATTTCGAAATAGGATCAACATGGTCAAAGCACAACTTGCCTTCAAAGAGTACTTGTTCTTGGTCTTGAGTTGGATCCTGAGTCAATACTTCTCCTTCGAATCCTTCCGGCACTTCAACGTCTACTCGTAAAGCGTGCAAATAGCAATACACAAATAAACAATAGGCAAAAACATCCCAAAACTCCAAATAAAATCCATAAACAGAGAGAACATAATTTTCTGGATTTTTAGGAACTGGAATCGTTCAAATCGGAGTTAAAACGCAAAAGTTATGATTATTTAAAGTTTAAATAATCAATTAAATAATATTACAGAGAAAAATTTTAGTCCAAAAATTAAATAAAATTCATATTTAGGTAGATCTCAATTTTATACAAATTTAGAAATTTGAATCACTCAAATCGGAGTTGAAACGCAAAAGTTATAAGCGTTTGAAGTTTGAAACAAAATCTGAAATCATTATTTCAAATTAATAAATCATTTTCTTTTTCGGAAATTAATTATTGCGTCAGCATGGACACGTGTCAGCTCCTGATTGGCTGGCTGACGTCAGCCGGCTCATGGGCTCAGCTCACGGCGCGGTTCGGTCCACGGTGGACCCGGTCCACGGCTCCACGTGAGACTGACAGGTGGGACCCAATGTCGGTCGCTAAGGGTCTCACGCAAACGCGGCTGACGTGTGGGCCCTCTGACATGCGGGGCCCGCGTGTCAGGGACACGCGCTCACACGCGTACGGCGCTGACCGCGTCGGTCCATCTCCCCGACACGTGGCGCAATCGCGACCGTTGGTTTGAAAATCAACGGCGCGGATTGGATCCAGGGTTAACACGTTAAAACTACTCGATGATCGTGGGCCGTTCGATCTAGATCGGACGGTCCAGATCTAATCCTATAATAGCACTGCTACGGCACGTGGCGATTGTGAACCGTTGGATCTTGATCCAACGGTCCAGATCTAATCGGGTTTGGAACACGTGAACTCACCTCAACCGTCCGACCGATCGGCGGTTCACCGAGCTCGCGAAGTCCGGCGATGGCACGGCGAGGCTTGGGCACCGAGACGGGGCGATGACCAAGAGCGGCGCTACGGGCTCCTCGGCGACGCGGCGTGGTCACGTTCGAGTCGCCTTGGCTCGGGGATCCCGGTTCTGGCCTCCTTCTCCTCGGGCGACGGCGGACGGCGGCGGGAGGTGAGAAAAACCACCACAATACCCTAAGCCACTACGGCGAGCAATCCCGAGCAAGCGGCGGCTGCTAGGGTTTAGCAAGCTAAGGCAAAAAGTAGCGCAAGGTCACGGCGGTCCTCGGGGTGCGATCCGGGCATTAAATAGCCCCGGGAGGCGTGCTCAGGGCGGAGCCCTAGTCGATTCTGGCGCTTTCGGCGGCGGAGTCGGCTCGGACTTCGGCGGGGAAGACGGCACGAGAACCGTCCCACGTGTCCAGATCAGCGGCCCCGATCGGACCGGGCGCGAACGGGTTCGGTCGGACACGGCTCAACCCAGACGGCGGATCTCAGCCGTTGGATCTTGATCCAACGGTTGGGATTGATTAGGTTTAGGAGTGGGTTCGGTCGAGTCACGTGGCTCGGGTCGGACTCGAACTCGAGTCTGACTCGGGCTCGGTCGGATGAACAGTACTTGACCCGAGTTGATTTTCCAGCGATTTAATATTTAAAATAATTCCCAATAATTCATTTAATTCATTAAAAATAGCAAATGACTCAGAAAAATTCCAGAAAAATTCTGGAAAATATTTTGGAACATTTTGGACTTAAATAAAATATTTCCAACAAAATTTTATTTGCAAAATTAAATTCTTTAATTATTTCAACATGGAATAAATTCAAATAAATTCCAAATAAATCCAAATAAATTCCAGAAAATTCCAAAAATTCACCAAAGTGCCAAATCACACATGAATTTAAGAAAAGCAAAATTTTGGGGTGTTACATAAGCGAAGTCACTATCAAGAACAAGTATCCTCTTCCACGAATTGATGATTTATTCGATCAAATGAGTGGAGCTCAAGTCTTTTCAACAATTTACTTGAGACTTGGCTATTTCCAACTCAAAATCAGACTAGAAGATATCCTAAAGACTGCTTTCACCACTCGCTATGGTTTGTATGAGTACACTGTGGTTTCTTTTGAGCTTACTAATGCACCTACCGCTTTCATGAATCCTATGAATAAGGTATTCATGGAATACTTGGACAAATTCATGGTGGTGTTCATTGATGACATCATCATCTACTCCAAGAGTGAAGAAGAGCATGAACTTCACTTGTGTACGGTGCTTGACAAACTTCGAGAGGATGAACTAATGCAAAGTTTAGCAAGTGCAAATTCTAGCTCAAAGAAGTTGGCTTCCTAGGCCATGTTCTTTCTGAAGGAGGTGTTGCTATTGATCTAAGCAAGGTGCAAGATGTGTTCGATTGGGAACAGCGCTGAACCATTCTTGAAATCCGAAGTTTCCTTAGACTTGCCAGATACTATCGTTGGTTTATCAAGAACTTCTTAAAAATTACAAAGCCAATGACTGAATTACTCAAGAAAGAGAAGAAATTTGAGTGGTCAACAACTTGTGAAGTAATTTTCCAGCAGCTACAACAAATACTCACAAGAGGCCCAATACTCATTTTGGCAGACATACACGAGAGCTTCGATGTTTATTGCGATGCATCCCGTCAAGGCCTTGGTTGTGTGATGATGCAAGTGGGAAAGGTTGCAGCCTATGCTTCATGCCAATTGAAGCCTCATGAAGCTAATTATCCCACTCACGATTTGGAATTGGTAGCAGTCATTCATGCTCTCAAGATATTGTGGCATTATCTTATCGACAACCCGTGTGAGATATACACTGACCACAAGAGTCTGGAGTATTTCTTCACCCAACTAGATCTGAAACTTAGACAACAAATATGGCTATAATTAATTAAGGATTATGATCTAGGCATCCATTATCACCCTGGCAAGGCAAATGTGGTAGCTGATGCACTCAGCTGGAAGCTACACACCGTCAATACCTTAACTCTTTTCAATTAGTCGGAACTACTCAAAAATTCCTCAGACTCAACATGGGAATGGTTGAAAAGGGATATGTCACAGATTTGACCCTACAACCAACCCTTAAATCACAAATTAAGGCTGCCCAGCTCAAGGATGAAGGAGTGGCTGAAATTAAGTGCAAGATGAAAGAAGATGCACAATTGGCATTCTCTGAGAAAGCCGATGGTTTGGTCACACATGAACATCAAATATATGTTCCAGATGACTAAGGAATCAAATAGGTGATCCTAAAATAAGCTCATGAATCTCCTCTTCCAATCCATCCTGGAACCACCAAGATGTACTAGGACCTCCGAGAAATTTTTTGTCAACCTGTAGGAATGTTTCAACCCTTATGAATCTCATAATGTGTCGGGACCCCGAATTTGCAAATCCGGACCCTCTGTGTATTCAGCACTAGTCCAGGAACTCGCTAGTGCACACAGTCTTAACATCGGTAAATATCACAATCATACCACTCGATGCTAATAAAGTACTTTATTTAAATAACCAAACTGGTTACTCGACCTTATGGTCAAGTTACAAATGTATGCCTCGCAGGGCGAAACTTATTAAGAGAGAAATAGTAGCAGCGGAAAAATAAGATAACTTCGTGGCGCCATCCAGTATACCACAGGCAATCGACCGGCTCGCTCCCTAAGTAGACGGTTCCTCGTGGAGCTCCTCCTCCAAAGCTGGTGTAGTCTCCTCTTCAACTGGTGTTGTATTGTGGCAAGGGTGAGTACTTGGTACTCAGCAAGTCATGCACAGAATGCAGGCTAATATACTATATGCATGGCTTGGTACAAAGGAATAGCTCAAGGTATATTTGCGTAAAACAAAGATTTAACAAGTATCATAAATAGATTCGAAAGCAGTAGAAATAAGTAAAGCATAGATAACTTTTCAAGGAGTTTAATAAACATCTTTCCCATCCTAATCCACATTTCCATCAACATCATTATTAATCCAACCCAACCTTTCAAATCCAAGTTATTTTTGAGAAAATCTAACCCTTGACTGTAATTCTCGAGCGATGTCCAATACCGCGGACACGGCTATTCGAATAAATTCTACACTCTGCAGAGGTTATGCACTTTACCCACAAGATACAGTCAAACACCACAAAGGAGAGTTCCCGTAACAAAGTCTTTCGGAAACTTCTAACAATACAAGTGGTCCTCCCCGGTTATTGCACACTAACCCTTCCCTTAGCTAAGGCGAAGTTTAGGCCAATCAACCGTTAGATGGGTACCTGGCCTCAGCCCCGGTACACTCCCCCGTACAACTTACACAAAGGGTGTAGTTGACCTCCTGAGGTCCCACAGGTACGTTATTAGCAACTTAGTCAACTAGGTCCGTCCCATTACAGACATGTGGTTGCATATTAGACCCAGTTCAAAGGCTTGCAAGGTGAAGTCCTTAGGGTGACCAGGGCAAGACTACCCGAAGAACCAAATCAACATCCCCAGTGCCACAACTGGCCCACCTGATCATTCTTGCCACATGCCCCGGTCGAAAACTATTTATCAAACCCCAGTTGATTACCATGCACCACGTGCCGTCAACATCACATGATACCTTTCCAAAACAGGTTCAATATATCATTAAGTCAATATTAACATTTGATTGTCCAAAATCATGTCATGAGCACGTAGCAGGTCTAAGCAATATACTACAACGGTCTAAAACCCATGTTGGCAATTTAATAATGTCCAACTAGTAATCCACAACTAGGGTGACAAGGGTCATGGCACATATATAAATAATCAAGGTGTCATACAGCAAATTGGTATTTATCTAATCCCCCATATTTAAATAAAATATTTTCTAATTGAACTAGCATGCAATAAGTTAAATCAAAATAGGTTTCGAAATAGGATCAACATGGTCAAAGCACAACTTGCCTTCAAAAAGTACTTGTTCTTGGTCTTGGGTTGGATCCTGAGTCAATACTTCTCCTTCGAAACCTTCCGGCACTTCAACGTCTACTCGTAAAGCGTGCAAATAGCAAATACACAAATAAACAATAGGCAAAAAGTATCCAAACATCCAAATAAAATCCATAAACAGAGAGAACATAATTTTATGAATTTTTAGAAACTGAAATCGTCAAATTTGGAGTTAAAACACAAAAGTTATGATTATTTAAAGTTTAAATAATCAATTAAATAATTTTACAGAGAAAAACTTTAGTTCAAAAATTAAATAAAATTCATATTTAGGTAGGTCTCAATTTTATACAAATTTAGAAATTTGAATCACTCAAATCGGAATTGAAACGCAAAAGTTATAAGCGTTTGAAGTTTGAAACAAAATCTGAAATCATTATTTCGAATTAATAAATCATTTTCTTTTTCGGAAATTAATTATTGCGTCAGCCTGGACACGTGTCAGCACTGGATTGGTCGGCTGACGTCATCACCGAACGGCTCCCGTGATGATGTCATCGGCGTCGATGACACGTGGCACCACTCAGGCATCGCCCGTGTCGGTCCGGTCCATGGATCGGGTCCACGGGGCGGCACGGAGTCCACGGTGGGCTGGCGCACGGTCTTGGTGCGGCCCGACATGCAGGCCCGCATGTCAGCGCCCACGCGTGCGCCGCCGCGCATGCGGGCGCGCTAGGCTACGTGGCACGATCCGAGCCGTTCGATTCAGATCGAACGGTCCAGATTGGATCGGATTTTTGCCTCACCGTGGGTGGCGTGGCACGATCCGGCGGATGACGCGTGGCGCTACCTACGCCGTTCGATCTTGATCGAACGGTTGAACCTTATCCAGCGCTTGGTGCGACTGGCTTACGTGGCTTACATTCGACCGTTGGATCTTGATCTAACGGTCGGATCCAATCTGGTTTTCTAAAGTTTCAAGGAAACGTGGACTCACCGTGATCGTCGGATGGGGATCGAACGGTCCGTGGAGCTCGCGAGTCCGGCGATGGAGGTCGGTGGTGCAGGCTGCCGGGGTTGGGGATGACGACCTATGAAGCGGCGTTTGGAGCACGCTCCGGCGATGTGAGTGCACTTCCCGGACGCGGCTCGGTGCGAGGAGTTTGGATCCGGGTCTCACGGCGGCGGAGAGTCCTCGGCGACGACGGAAACAACGCAAAACCCTCGGCGGCGGTTCTTAGCGTCGGCGAGCGATTGCGCGCTACGGGTGGCGGCGCAGGGCTTGGGACCTAGACGTGCGTGCTCAGCAGACCCGAGCGATCACGTGGGGGTATTTATTGCCCCCGGCCTGCGTCTTGAATCTCGGAAACCCTAGCAGACGCGGGCCACGGCGGAGGAGTCGGCTCGGACTCGTCGGGGAGACGATAGCGCGACCGCACACGTGGCAGGATCCAACGGCCCAAGCACGTCGCGCTGACGGCCGAACAAAGATTCGTTCGATTGGGATCGGGCGGTGCGCCAATTAGGAGTTAGGAGTTTGGGTTCGAGGGCGGTTGAACCAAGTCGCGTGGCGCGGGTCCGACTCGGGTCAGACTCGGGTCTGGTTCGAGTCGGAGGAATAGTACTAACCCTAATTGAATTTCCAGCGATTTAATATTTAACATAATTCCTAGTAATTCATTTAATTCATTAAAAATAGTAAAAGACTCAGAAAAATTCCAGAAAAATTCTGGAAAATATTTTGGATCATTTTGGACTCAAATAAAATATTTCCAACAAAATTTTATTTGCAAAGTTTAATTCTTTAATTATTTCAAAATGGAATAAATTCAAATAAATTCGAAATAAATCCAAATAAATTCCAGAAAATTCCAAAAATTCATCAAAGTGCCAAATCACACATAAATTTAAGAAAAAGCAAAATTTTGGGGTGTTACAAACCTCCCCCCTTAATAGAATCTCGTCCCCGAGATTTAGGGCTTACTAAAGGAATAGGTTTGGAAACTCTTTCCTCAAATCCTCTTCGCGTTCCCAAGTTGCTTCACTCTCCGTGTGGTTGCTCCACTGAACTCTACAGAAACGGGTTGACTTATTTCTGGTCTCTCGATCCATAGTATCCAAAATCTTCACGGGATGCTCCTTGTAAGTCAAATCTTCTTGCAACTCAATTGACTCTAGCGGCGTCTGTTCCTCAGGTACTCGGAGACACTTCTTCAACTGGGACACATGGAATACGTCATGTACTCCTGCTAACGACTGCGGTAGTTCTAGCTGGTAAGCAACTTCGCCTCTGTGGCTCAAAATCTTAAATGGTCCAACATAACGGGGTGCGAGTTTCCCTTTGGCATGGAACCTCTTAACTCCTCTGAGCGGCGTGACTCTGAGATACACGAAATCTTCTGGTTCAAAATTCAGGTCTCGGCGACGGTTGTCAGCATAACTCTTCTGTCGTGATTGGGCGATCTTCAACCTTTCCCTAATCATGGCAATCTGCTCTTCAGCCTCTTGAAGAATATCAGGCCCGAAGACACGGCGCTCGCCGGTCTCATTCCAATTCAATGGCGTCCGACAGGGTCGTCCATACAGTGCCTCAAATGGTGACATCTGTAAACTAGCCTGGTAACTATTATTGTAACTGAACTCGGCATACGGCAAACTCTTATCCCAAGAGGTAGCATAAGCCAATGCACATGCTCTTAACATATCCTCCAGAATCTGGTTGACTCTTTCTGCCTGTCCATCCGTCTGTGGATGATAGGTCATCTTGAAGTTCAAACGGGTTCCCATGGCCTCATGCAACTTATTCCAGAACCTTGAGGTAAATTGGGTACCTCTGTCTGATACAATCCTCTTTGGCACTCCGTGCAAACAGACGATCCTGATCATGTACAATTCTGCTAATTTATCTCCCGAGTAAGTGGTCTTCACGGAGATAAAATGGGCTACTTTGGTCAAGCGATCCACTATAACCCATATGGAGTCATAACCTCCTTGAGTCTTAGGCAAACCGGTAATGAAATCCATTCCGATTTCCTCCCACTTCCACTCTGGTATTTTCAGCGGCTGTAGCAATCCTGCCGGTCTCTAATGCATTGCCTTGACTCTTTGGCATACGTCGCACAATGCAACATGCTCGGCAACTTCACGCTTCATGCTCGGCCACCAGAATCTTTCCTTCAAATCCGGATACATTTTGGCGCTTCCAGGGTGAATTGAATACTTGGAGTCATGGGCTTCTTCTAGAATCAACTGCTTGACTCCTTTTGTTCGGCACACAAATGCGATCCTTCATCCATAACGTGCCTTGCTCATCCAACCTGAAGTCATCTGCCTTGCCTTCCTCCTTGATAGACTTAATCCTGCGGATCTTGTCATCATCCTTCTGTCCTTCTCAGATCTGGTCCTCTAGGGTAGGCTTTACTTCTAATGCGGCCAAGAATCCGCTAGGTACCACCTCAATCTTCATTCTCTGAAATTCCTGGCATAGCTCATCCCGATTCGTGGCTATCAACATATTCACGGTATGGCTTTTCCGACTCAAGGCATCGGCAACTACGTTGGCCTTTCCGGGATGGTAATGGATTCCAACATTGTAGTCCTTGATCAACTCTAACCATCTCCTCTGCCTCATGTTCAGATCCGACTGGGTGAATATGTATTTAAGGCTCTTATGATCCGTATACACTTCACATCTGTTCCCGATCAGATAGTGACACCATATCTTCAAGGCATGCACTACGGCAGCTAACTCTAGGTCATGCGTCGGATAATTTTCCTCATGCGGCCTCAACTGCCTTGATGCATAAGCGACGACCTTTCCATTCTGCATCAGTGTCGGGACCCCGAATTTGCAAATCCGGACCCTCTGTGTATTCAGCACTAGTCCAGGAACGCGCTAGTGCACACAGTCTTAACATTGGTAAATATCACAATCATACCATTCGATATTATCAAAGTACTTTATTTAAATAACCAAAGTGGTTACTCGACCTTATGGCCAAGTTACAAATGTATGCCTCGCAAGGCAAAACTTATTCAGAGAGAAATAATAGCAGCGGAAAATCAAATAGCTTCGTGGCGCCATCCAGTATACAACAGTAATCGATCGGGCTCGCTTCCATAAGTAGACGGATCCTCCTGGAGGTCCTCCTCCACAGCTGGCGTCGTCTCCTCTTCAACCGATGTTGTGTTGAGGCAAGGGTGAGTACTTGGTACTCGGCAAGTCATGCAGAATGCAGGCTAATATACTATATGCATGGCTTGGTACAAAGGAATAGCTCAAGGTATATTTGGCAAAGAAACAAAGATTTGAAAAGTAATATAAGTAGATTCGAAAGCAGTAGAAATAAGTAAAGCATAAATAACTTTTCAGGAAATTTAATAAACATTTTCCCCATCCTAAACCACATTTCTATTACAAAACCAAACCAACCTTTCAAATCCAAGTTATTTTCAGAAAGTCTAACCCTTGACTGTAATCCCCGAGCATTGTCCAGTACCGTGGACTCGGCTATTTAAATAGATTCTACACTCTGCAGAGGTTATGCACTTTACCCACAAGATACAGTCAAACACCACAAAGGCGAGTTCAGTAACAAAGCCTTTGGAAGCCTCAAACAACACAGGTGGTCCTCTCCGGTTCGTGCTCTACACCATCCCTTCCCTTAGCCAAGGCGAAGTATGGGACCAACACACCGTTAGATGGGTATCTGGCCACACCACGATACGCTCCCCGCACAATCACACAAGCGGTGTAATTGACACCTGAGGCTCCACAAGTGAGTCCTTAGCGACTTAGTCAACTAGGGCCGTCCCATTCCGACCATGTGGTTGCAAGTATGACCCAGTTCAAAGGCTTGCAAGGTTAAGTCCTTAGAGTGACCAGGCAAGACTACAGAAGAACCAAATCAACATCCCGATTGCCACAATCGCCCACGATCATTCTTGCCACATGCCGCCGAAAACTATTTATCAAAACCCCAGTTGATTACCAAGCACCACGTGCTATCAACATCACATGATACCTTTCCAAAACAGGTTCAATATATCATTAAGTCAATATTAACATTTGATTGTCCAAATTCATGTCATGAGCACGTAGCAGGTCTAAGCAGTATACTACAACGGTCTAAAACCTATGTTGGCAATTTGATTATGTCCAACTAGTAAACCACAACTAGGGTGACAAGGGTCATGGCACATACTTAAATAATCAAGGTGTCATACAGCAAATTGGTATTTATCTAACCCCCATGTTTAAACAAAGTATCTTTCTAATTGATCTAGCATGCAATAGTTTAAATCAAAATAGATTTCGAAATAGGATCAACATGGTCAAAGCACAACTTGCCTTCAAAAAGTACTTGCTCTTGGTCTTGAGTTGGATCCTGAGTTAATACTTCTCCTTCGAATCCTTCCGGTACTTCAACGTCTACTCGTAAAGCGTGCAAATAGCAAATACACAAATAAACACTAGGCAAAAAGTGTCCAAACATCCAAATAAAATCCACAAACAGAAAGAACATAATTTTATGGATTTTTAGAAACTGGAATAAATCAAATTTGGAGTTAAAACGCAAAAGTTATGATTATTTAAAGTTTAAATAATCAATTAAATAATTTTTGCAAAGAAAAACTTTAGTCCAAAAATTAAATAAAATTCATATTTAGGTAGATCCCAATTTTATACAAATTTAGAAATTTGAATCACTCAAATCGGAGTTGAAACGCAAAAGTTATAAGCGTTTGAAGTTTGAATCTAAATTTGAATCAACATTTCGAATTAATAAATCATTTTCTTTTGGAAATTAATTATTGCGTCGGCATGGACACGTGGCGGCCTGTGATTGGTCCACGATGACTACCGACGTCACCACCGAACGGTTCGTGATGACGTCATGTCGACGCCAAGATGACACGTGGCACCACCCGGTGCTACCACGTGTCGGTCCATGGATCGGGTCCACGAGCGGCACGGGTCCACGGTGGATCCGGTACACGGCGTACGGTCGCTGACATGCGGGCCCGCCCTGTCAGCGGCACGCCTCCACGCGCGGTGCGGTGGCCTGGCTACGTGGCACGATCCGAGCCGTTCGATTCGGATCGAGCGGTTGAGATTGATTCAATCCACCGCAACGCGTGGATTTCGTTGCGATGGCGTGGACGAACGAGGGCCGTTGGATTTTGATCCAACGGTTGAGATCTAACACTGGTTCTACAGGGTTGGGGCGCACGTGGCTAACCTGGACCGTTGGATGAAGATCCGACGGCTATCCGAGCTTCGAAGCGGCGATGGCGGTCTGGCCGGCGCTGGTTTGGCCGAGAGGAAGGAGACGACCTTCCATAGCAGCGTTTCTTCGCGATTCGGTGAGATGAAGTGTGCGCCTGTGTTCGTCCCGCTCCTGGAAGTCCAAATCCGTCTTCGGTTTCGACGAGCGGCGCTGGTTTCTTGGCGGAGAACGAAGAACACAATGGCCGTATTCTTGACTTCGGCGAGCAATAGCGGCTAGGCGGTGGGGATCCTAGCGGCACGAGCTAGGGTTTCGGACCGGCGTGGGATGGCGTTCCTCTGCACCGATCCCTCTTTAAATAGGCTAGGTTTCCGAATCCAACACGGCGGCGGAGATGAGCAGTCTCGCCGGGAAATTGAACGAGCACGATGCACAGGAGCCGTACACGTGTCATGATCCACTGCCCGATTCGAACCGGCGCTACGCATCTACTCGGTCACCCACGGCGACGCCGACGACGCGGCCGTTGGATCTTGATCCAGCGGTCCGCAGAGCTAGGAGTTTCGGCGACACGGTTGGGTTCAAACGTGGTTCGAGTTGGGTTCGGTCGGACTCGAGCTCGGGTTCGACTCGGGCTCGATCGGATGAACAGTACAAACCCACTCGCATTTTCCAAATGATTTAATATTTAAAATAATTCCCAGTAATTCATTTAATTCATTAAAAATAGCAAATGACTCAGAAAAATTCCAGAAAAATTCTGGAAAATATTTTGGATTATTTTGGACTCAAATAAAATATTTCCAACAAAATTTTATTTGCAAAATTAAATTCTTTAATTATTTCAAAATGGAATAAATTCAAATAAATTCCAAATAAATCCAAATAAATTCCAGTAAATTCCAAAAATTCACCAAAGTGCCAAATCACACATGAATTTAATAAAAGCAAAATTTTGGGGTGTTACAATCAGCACACATCCAAGTCCTTGGCGCGATGTGTCACAATAAATATCAAAGCTTTGATTAACATCCGGTAGAACTAACACCGGCGCTGATGTCAATCGCTTCTTCAGCTCCTGAAATCCTTTCTCACATTCTGGCGTCCATGCAAACTTCTTCTCCTTTTTCAGCAATTGCGTAAGAGGTTTCGCAATTGTCGAAAAGCCTTCAATGAAAGCGGCGATAGTATCCTGCCATTCCAAGGAAACTCAGGATGCAGGTTACGGTCTTGGTTGCTCGATGTAACACGGCTTCTACTTTACTTGGATCAACGGCAACTCCTTCATGCGGTCATTACATGTCCAAGGAATTCTACCTTGTCCTTCCAAAAATCACACTTATCGAACTTGGCGAAGAGTTGATGTTCCTCGGCTTTTCCAAAACTCGCCTCAAGTGTTCGGCATGTTCATCCTCTGTCTTGGAGTAGATTAGGATATCATCTATGAACACGACAACAAACTTGTCCAAATACTCCATGAACACCTTATTCATCATATTCATGAAATATCTTTGGCGCATTCATCGATCCAAAGGACATAGCGTAAACTTCGTAATGTCCATATCTTGACGAGAATGCAGTCTTGAATATCTTACGATCGGATCTTCAATCGATGGTATCCCGATCTCGAGATCAATCTTGGAGAAAACTCCGGCTCCTCTCGGTGATCGAACAAATCATCAATCCTGGGTAGCGGATACTTATTCTTCACGGTGACTTCATTGAGTGCACGGTAGTCAATGCACATCCTGAAACTCCGTCCTTCTTCTTGACAAACAAAGCGGTGCTCCCCACGGCGACGAGCTCGATGCGATAAATCCTTTCTCCATTAACTCTTCTAGCTGTTTCTTCATCTCTACCAACTCCTCGGGTGGACATCCGATAGGGTCTCTTTGCTATCGGTCTTTGTACAGGTACAAGCTCTATCACAAACTCTATGTCACTGTGCGCGGCATACCAGGTAGATCCTCAGGAAAAACATCTGGGTACTCATTCAATACTGAGACATCCTCTATGCTGATTGTCTTGGTGCTGTTAACCATCATCTGTCCATCTCTAACTGCAGTGGCTTGAAATTCCACTTTCTTTCCACACGGGCTCTCAACTGAGATAGTCCTTCGTCCAGAATCCAACACGGCTCTGTGCTTGGATAACCAATTGTAACACCCCAAAATTTTGCTTTTCTTAAATTCATGTGTGATTTGGCACTTTGGTGAATTTTTGGAATTTTCTGGAATTTATTTGGATTTATTTGGAATTTATTTGAATTTATTCCATTTTGAAATAATTAAAGAATTTAATTTTGCAAATAAAATTTTGTTGGAAATATTTTATTTGAGTCCAAAATGATCCAAAGTATTTTCCAGAATTTTTCTGGAATTTTTCTGAGTCTTTTGCTATTTTTAATGAATTAAATGAATTATTGGGAATTATTTTAAATATTAAATCGCTGGAAAATCAACTCGGGTCTAGTACTGTTCATCCGACCGAGTCGGAACCCGAGTCGGACTCGAGTCCGACCCGAGCCACGTGACTCGATCAAACCAGCTCAAAACCCTAATCGATCCCAACCGTTGGATCAAGATCCAACGGCTGAGATCCGCCCGTACCGGTTCGAGCCGTATCCGGCCCGGATCCGATCGCGCCCACGCGATCGTGGCCGTTGATCGTGCCACGTGGACGGCTGTGCGTCGTCGTCTCCGCCGAGTCCGAGCCGGACTCCGCCGCCGCGCCCGCCGCCGTGTAGAATTAGGTTTCCGTCTCGGGCACGAACGCCGAGGCTATTTAAAGCCCTGGTCACGCCCCGAGGTTGCCCTCATCCTTGCGCACCCGTTTCCCCGAGCCATCTACTTTGAGCCGCCGCCGTTTGCCCGTGCGAGCTCGCTGTAGTTGAGCGCCACTCCGCCGCGGTTTTTGCCCGCCTCGCCGTCCGTCGTCTTCCGCCGAGAAGGAGCCCAGATCCGGAGTCCCCGCTTCGAGACGCACCCGAAGAGACCACCCACTTCGCCGGAACGACCCCGGAGCGCCGTCGGGCTCGTCGTCGTCTCCGTCTCCGGTGGCTGCAGCTCCGCCGCGTCGCCATCGCCCTCGCGAACTCTGTGCGCCGTCCGATCTTGATCGTGCGGTTGAGGTGAGTTCACGTGTTCCAAACCCGATTAGATCTGGACCGTTGGATCAAGATCCAACGGTTCACAATCGCCACGTGCCGTAGTAGTGATTATTATAGGATTAGATCTGGACCGTCCGATCTAGATCGAACGGCCCACAATCATCGAGTAGTTTCAACGTGTTAACCCTGGATCTAATCGCGGCCGTTGATTTTCAAACCAACGGTCGAGATTGGCGCCACGTGTCGGGAAGTTGGATCGACGCAGTCGTGCCGCCAGACGCTGACGCCGACATGGCGGGCCGCATGTCGTGGTGACCCGATAGCCAAGCGGCGTCGCCCATGACGTCACAGTGGGTCCCACCTGCCGACTGCGTGGCCGAGCCTCACCGACGTCGGCGATGGCGTCATCCGAGTGGTCCCACATGTCGGGCCTCACGTGGAGTCGTGGACCGGGTCCACGGTAGACCCGAGCCGAGCGTGGACCGAGTCCATGGACCGGCTGACGTCAGCCAACCAACCAGAGGCTGCCACGTGTCCATGATGACGCAATAATTAATTTCCGAAAAAGAAAATGATTTATTAATTCGAAATATTGATTCAAATTTAGTTTCAAACTTCAAACGCTTATAACTTTTGCGTTTCAACTCCGATTTGAGTGATTCAAATTTCTAAATTTGTATAAAATTGAGATCTACCTAAATATGAATTTTATTTAATTTTTGGACTAAAGTTTTTCTCTGCAAAATTATTTAAATGATTATTTAAACTTTAAATAATCATAACTTTTGCGTCTTAACTCCAAATTTGACGATTCCAGTTTCTAAAAATCCATAAAATTATGTTCTTTCTGTTTATGGATTTTATTTGGATGTTTGGATACTTTTTGCCTATTGTTTATTTGTGAATTTGCTATTTGCACGCTTTACGAGTAGACGTTGAAGTGCCGGAAGGATTCGAAGGAGAAGTATTGACTCAGGATCCAACTCAAGACCAAGAACAAGTACTTTTTGAAGGCAAGTTGTGCTTTGACCATGTTGATCCTATTTCGAAATCTATTTTGATTTAAACTATTGCATGCTAGTTCAATTAGAAAAATACTTGGTTTAAACATGGGGGTTAGATAAATACCAATTTCTTTGTATGACACCTTGATTACTTAAGTATGTGCCATGACCCTTTGTCACCCTAGTTGTGGATTACTAGTTGGACATTATTAAATTGCCAACCTGGGTTTAGACCGTTGTAGTATCTTTGCTTAGACACGCTACGTGCTCATAACATGATTTTGGATAATCAAATGTTAATATTGACTTAATGATATATTGAACCTGTTTTGGAAAAGTATCATGTGATGTTGATGGCACGTGGTGCATGGTAATCAACTGGGGTTTGATAAACGATTTCGGCCAGGGGCATGTGGCAAAGAGTAATCAGTGGGCGATTGTGGCATTGGGAGTGTTGTTTTGGTTTTTCGGGTAGTCTTGCCCTGGTCACCCTAAGGACTTAACCTTGCAAGCCTTTGAACTGGGTCTAACGTGCAACCACATGTCGTAATGGGACGGACCTAGTTGACTAAGTTGCTAATAACGTACCTATGGGACCTCGGAGGTCAACTACACCCTTTGTGTAAGTTGTGCGGGGAGGCGTCTGGGCCGAGGCCAGTACCCATCTAGCAGTTGATTGGCCTAGACTTCGCCTTAGCGAAGGGAAGGGTTAGTGCGCAATAACCGGAGGACCACTTGTATTGTTAGAGGTTTCAGAAAGACTTTGTTACTGGAACTTCGCCTTTGTGGTGTTTGTTGTATCTTGTGGGTAAAGTGCATAACCTCTGCAGAGTATAGAATCTATTCGAATAGCCGTGTTCGCGGTATTGGACATCGCTCGGGAATTACAGTCAAGGGTTAGATTTTCTCAAAAATAACTTGGATTTGGAAAGTTGGGTTGGTTTAATAATGAAGATGTTGGAAATGTGGTTTAGGATGGGGAAAAAGTTTATTAAACTTCTTGAAAAGTTATTTATGCTTTACTTATTTCTCTCGCTTTCGAATCTACTTATATTACTGTCAAATGTCATTTATCGCAAATATACCTTGAGCTATTCCTTTGTACCAAGCCATGCATATAGTATATTAGCTTGCATTACGTGTATGACTTCTTTGAGTACCAAGTACTCACCCTTGCCCCAACACAATATCGCTTGAAGAGGAGATCGCACCGGCTTTGGAGGAGGAACTCCAAGAGGATCCGTCTACTTAGGAAGCGAGCCGATCGGTGCCTGTGGTATCTTGGATGGCGCCACGAAGTTATTTGATTTTCCGCTGCTATTATTTCTCTTTTAATAAGTTTCGCCTTGCGAGGCATATATTTGTAACTTGACCATAAGGTCAAGTAACCTATTTGGTTATTTAAATAAAGTACTTTGATAATATCGATTGGTATGATTGTGATATTTACCGATGTTAAGACTGTGTGCACTAGCGCGTTCCTGGACTAGTGCTGAATACACAGAGGGTCCGGATTTGCAAATTCGGGGTCCCGACAGAGGTGGTATCAGAGCCATACTTGACTGTAGGCTCAACCCTAGCTAGAATGGTCGTAGTGAGGATAAAACCTACTTTCTAAAGCTAAAAATTTGTCAAGATAAGAAGTGACATCTCGACTTACCCCCTTCTCTCTTTTCTTGTCTCTTGCTGAAATTTTCCCTTACCTTGTCACAATTTAAAAATTCCGAGTTCTTACGTAAAGCACTCTTGTGACAGATGGAGGAAGAGTTCAACTACGTTGATCTCGGGAGTTGGTCACGCCAAGGAACTTTGGCATATGCTTCAGACTCGGAGATTTTGAGAAGCCCCAATACCAAGTGGAAGTGATCGGACAAGCGGGATTGATCAAGGCTTGTGACGTAAAGATTGAGGTACACGCTAGGAAAAGGGCCAGGCAATCGCTCGATACACCAGACCGCCAGAGATCTACAATGCAGATGGGTATCCAAGAAGTATCACGACGAGCGATGCGGCACATTACCCGTGATTCACGCCGTAGAGTTGGAGAGTACGGTGTTCGTTATCATCCGGCGCCAGCGATAACCTTCTTGACGGCGATTCAGGATGAGGATGCCACGGTTACACGATTGGCACGATTTGTAAATCGCCAGGAGGATATACTAGATAATACAAGCAAGGAGCTACGAAGGCCCGCAAGGAAATCACGCAGAGAGAAGAAGAGATGGCGGGAAGCTCAAGAGTATGTGGCACACCTTCTACGAAGGATTGACGAGTTGGAAATGACCTTGTACGGACCAGACCCGTGAGCCAAGATTTGAGCTACACGAGCCAGATCCAGAGGAGTCAGATCTCGATGAGGACACCGCTTCTTCGACTACCATAGAGGACACAGATTCTCGGACATGGCAATCGTTTCGCGCCTATGCCACAAAGACCCGTACCCAGGCCGTGGAGGTTTTCTCGATGAGTGAGCATAGGTTCTATAGTGAGACTCCTTCGCCGAGTCGCGTCATAGAATAAGGAGTCACCATTTAGGCGTTAGACTCCAGAGTTAGTTCGATTTGGATTTGTTTTGTTTGCTGAGTGTGCAGTATGTGTTGCAAGGCCCTTAGGCATTGTAAGCAGCCATACCAAGTTATTAATAATAAAGTTGGACCTTAAAGTTACACCTTTCGCCCCGAATAAGTTCCATATTACTTGTCTATTCTTGTTCCCTCTCATCTCTAAACCTAGAGCAAATCGACAGATGGTGAACACCCGTGGAAACTTTGGAAGCAATGGGAGTGGTTCTCGCCCAGCAGAAAACCCCAATGAGGGAGCACCAAAGACCGCCAATCGATATGCAGAATTTGAGCTTTTCTTGCTGCCCGGACTCGGTTGATGCATGCTATGGTGCAACAAATGCAACACGTCACCGCCAGGCCATCGCTAATCAAGTTAATCGGGGACCACGCCGTAATACAAGGCCGCTTGAGTTCATGAGAACTCACCCACCCACTTTCTCTGGGAATGCCAATCCATTGGAGGCCGGCGATCAAGTTAAGGTCAATCGAGAGGAAGCTACACATAGCTCAATGCATAGGAAATGAGAAGGTACTCTACGCTTCTCATCACCGGAAGGAACAGTCGCCAGAATGGTGGGAGAACTTCATTGCCACGCAAGAGAACCTCAAGATATCACTTGGGAAGAGTTCACGGTGCATTCCGACAAAGATCACGTGCCCGAAGGAATCATGGACCTTAAGAAGGAGGAGTTCAGAGCATCAAGCAAGGTAATCACTGGCCGACTACTGAACAAGTTCACACAGCCTAGCACGCTACGCACCGAGGATGTAGCGACAGATAAATCCGGCATACCTCGCTTTTATGAAGGGACTTAACTCAGGATTGCAAGTAGGATTGATCACCCACACCTTTCCAGATTTCCAAGAGTTGGTGAATAAGGCGCTTATTCTTGAGGACAAGCGCAAGGAACTGGATGAGAACAGAAGCGCATGATGCAACAAAGAAGGATCACGCCAGAGAACGCTTAGCGCTGAGAGTTGCACCAAATCAATTCTTGATTCCAACCACGAGAATGCAACAAGGACACCACCCCACACCAAGACCTGCCAATCAGAACCACTGCACTTCACCCGCTAGAAACGCTACCTGTGCAAATCGGCGAACAAGTGAGACGCGCTACAATCAGAACGAGCCGTGACACTTTGCCAGCTTGTCCGAAGAAGACAGCAGGAGTGACCCCGATTCGCTTCAATCTAGGAACCACCCGGCTAGGACGTCGGCACCGGGAGCCACACCCGGTCAGTGGTGAGAGGCCGAGTCAACCATGTCACCGCAGATGCCTGCGAGAATGCGACGGACGTCATCTTGGGTAAGTTACTTGTTAACTCAAGACTGCAACAGCTTTGTTTGACTCGGAGCTTCGTGATTCGCTTTGTTTCGCAAGGCTTTGCTACTAGAAATGATTTGAGGATTGCAAGACTTAAGTGCATGCTTTTAGTTCAAACCCCTAGTTCCGAACTCCGAACGAAAGTAGGATGTTCCGGGGTGAGAATACTAATAGATGGAATAGAGTTCCTAGCAAACCTTATAATTTTGGAGACCCAGACCTTGGACGTCATATTGGGAATGGATTGGTTATCCAAGCACAAGGCCGTATTGGATTGTGGACGAAGGACTATCTCAGTTGAGAGCCCGTGTGGGAAGAAAGTGGAATTTCAAGCCACCGCAGTTAGAGATGGACAGTTGATGGTAAACAGTACCAAGGCAATCAGCATAGATGATGTCTCAAGAGTGAATGAGTACCTGATGTTTTTCCCGAAGATCTACCTCGGTATGCCGACGCAGGGACATAGAGTTTGTGATAGAGCTTGTACCTGCACAAAGACCGATAGCAAAGAGACCCTATCGGATGTCCACCGAGGAGTTGGTAGAAATGAAGAAACAGCTAGAAGAGTTAATGGAGAAAGGATTTATCGATCGAGTTCGTCGCCGTGGGAGCACCGATTTTGTTTGTCAAGAAGAAGGACGGGAGTTTCAGGATGTGCATTGACTACCGTGGCACTCAACGAAGTCACCGTGGAAGAATAAGTATCCGCTACCCAGGATTGATGATTTGTTTGATCAGGTGAGAGGAGCGGAGTTTTCTCCAAGATCGACCGAGATCGGGATACCATCGATTGAAGATCCGATCGAAGATATTTCAAGATCGCATTCTCGCCAAGATATGGACATTACGAGTTCTGATTATGTCCTTTGGACTGACAAATGCGCCAGCTTATTTCATGAATATGATGAATAAGGTGTTCATGGAATATTTGGACAAGTTTGTCGTCGTGTTCATAGACGATATCCTAATCTACTCCAAAACAGAGAATGAACATGCCGAACACTTAAGGCGAGTTTTGGAAAAGTCGAGGAACAAAGAACTTTTCGCCAAGTTCAACAAGTGTGAGTTTTGGAAGGACAAGGTGGAGTTTCTTGGACATGTCATGACCGCAGAAGGAGTCGCCGTAGATCCAAGCAAAGTTGAAGCTGTGTTAAATTGGGAGCAGCCGAAGACTGTGACCCAGATTCGGAGTTTCCTTGGAATGGCAGGATACTACCGCCGTTTCATCGAAGGCTTCTCGACAATTGCAAAACCTCTTACGCAACTGCTGAAGAAGGAAAAGAAGTTTGCATGGACGCCAGAATGTGAGAAAGGATTTCAGGAGCTGAAGAAGCGATTGACATCAGCACCGGTGTTAGTTCTACCGGACGTTGCTCAAAGCTTCGATATTTATTGTGACGCATCGCGCCAAGGACTTGGATGTGTGCTGATGTAGGATGGAAAGGTCGTCGCTTATGCATCAAGGCAGTTGAGGCCGCATGAGGAAAATTATCCGACACATGACTTAGAGTTAGCTGCCGTAGTGCATGCTTTGAAGATATGGCGTCACTATCTGATTGGAAACAGGTGTGAAGTATATACGGATCATAAGAGCCTTAAGTACATATTCACCCAGTCGGATCTGAATATGCGGCAGAGGAGATGGTTAGAGTTAATCAAGGACTACAATGTTGGAATCCACTACCATCCCGGGAAGGCCAACGTAGTAGCCGATGCCCTGAGTCGGAAAAGCCATATCGTGAGTACGTTGCTAGCCACAAGTCAGGATGAGTTATGTGAGGATTGTCAGAAAATGAAGATTGAGGTAGTACCTAGCGGATTCTTGGCCGCATTAGAAGTAAAGCCTACCCTAGAGGATCAGATCCGAGAAGGACAGAAGGATGATGACAAGATCCGCAGGATTAAGTCCATCAAGGAGGAAGGCAAGGCAGAGGACTTCAAGTTGGATGAGCAAGGCACGTTGTGGATGAAGGATCGCATTTGTGTGCCTAACAAAAAGGAGTTAGAGCAACTGATTCTGGAAGAAGCCCATGACTCTAAGTACTCAATTCATCCCGAAGCGCCAAGATGTATCGAGGATCTGAAGGAGAGATTCTGGTGGCCGAGTATGAAACGTGAAGTTGCCGAGCATGTTGCATTGTGCGACGTATGCCGGAGAGTCAAGGCAATGCATCGAGACCAGCAGGATTGCTACACGCTGAAAATACGAGTGGAAGTGGGAGGAAATCGGAATGGATTTCATTACCGGTTTGCCGAAGACTCAAGGAGGTTATGACTCCATATGGGTTATAGTGGATCGCTTGACTAAAGTAGCCCATTTTATCCCGTGAAGACCACTTACTCGGAGATAAATTAGCGTAATTGTACATGATCAGATTGTCTGTTTGCACGGAGTGCCAAAGAGGATTGTATCGGACAGAGGTACCCAATTTACCTCAAGGTTACGGAATAAGTTGCATGAAGCCATGGGAACCCGTTTGAACTTCAAGATGACTTATCATCCACAGACGGATGGACCAGACCGAAAGAGTCAACCAGATTCTGGAGGATATGTTGAGAGCTTGTGCATTAGCTTATGCTACCTCTTGGGATAAGAGTTTACCGTATGCCGAGTTCGATTACAACAATAGTTATCGAGGCTAGTTTACGAGATGTCACCTTTTGAGGCCTTTGTATGGTCGACCCTGTCGGACGCCATTGAATTGGAATGAGACCGGCGAGCGCCGTGTCTTTGGGCCTGATATTCTTCAAGAGGCTGAAGAGCAGATCGCCATGATTAGGGAAAGGTTGAAGATAGCCCAATCTCGACAGAAGAGTTATGCTGACAATCGTCGTCGAGATTTGAGTTTTGAACCAGAAGACTTTGTTTACCTCAGAGTTACGCCTCTCAGGGGAGTTAAGAGGTTCCATGCCAAAGGGAAACTTGCACCCCGTTATGTTGGACCATTTAAGATTTTGAGTCGCAGAGGCGAAGTTGCTTACCAGCTGGAGTTGCCACAGTCGTTGGCAGGAGTGCATGATGTATTCCATGTGTCCCAGTTGAAGAAGTGTCTTCGAGTTCCTGAGGAACAGACACCGCTAGAGTCAATTGAGTTGCAAGAGGATTTGACTTATAAGGAGCATCCCGTGAGGATTCTAGACACAATGGATCGAGAAACCAGAAATAAGTCAACCCGTTTCTGTAGGATTCAGTGGAGCAACCATGCAGAGAGCGAAGCGACTTGGGAGCGCGAAGAGGATTTGAAGAAAGAGTTTCCAAACCTATTCCTTTAGTAAGCCCTGAATCTCTGGGACGAGATTCTATTAAGGGGGGGAGGTTTGTAACACCCCAAAATTTTGCTTTTCTTAAATTCATGTGTGATTTGGCACTTTGGTGAATTTTTGGAATTTTCTGGAATTTATTTGGATTTATTTGGAATTTATTTGAATTTATTCCATTTTGAAATAATTAAAGAATTTAATTTTGCAAATAAAATTTTGTTGGAAATATTTTATTTGAGTCCAAAATGATCCAAAGTATTTTCCCAATTTGAATTTTTCTCGAGTCTTTTGCTATTTTTAATGAATTAAATGAATTATTGGAAATTATTTTAAATATTAAATCATTGGAAAATCAACTCGGGTCTAGTATCGTTTCATCCGATCGAAAGTCGGAACCCGAGTCGGACTCGAGTCCGACCGAGCCACGTGACTCGATCAAACCGACTCAAAACCTAATCGATCCCAACCGTTGGATCAAGATCCAACGGCCGAGATCCGCCGTCACCGGCTTCGAGCCGTGATCCGCCCGGATCCGATCGCGCTTCACGCGATCGTGGCGTTGATCGTGCCGCGGACGGCCAGGCGTCGTCGTCTCCGCCGAGTCCGAGCCGGACTCCGCCGCCGCGCCGCCGCCGTGTAGAATTAGGTTTCCGTCTCGGGCACGAACGCCGAGGCTATTTAAAGCCCGGGTCACGCCCCGAGGTTGCCCTCATCCTTGCGCACTCCGTTTCCTCGAGCCATCTCGCCGAGCCGCCGCTGCTTATTCGCGGCGAAGCTCGCCAGAAGTTGAGCGCCACTCGCCGCGGTTTTGCCCTGCTCGCCGACGTCCGTCGTCTTCCGCCGAGAAGGAGCCCAGATCCGGAGTCCCCGCTTCGAGACGCACCCGAAGAGACCACCCACTTCGCCGGAACGACCCCGGAGCGCCGTCGGGCTCGTCGTCGTCTCCGTCTCCGGTGGCTGCAGCTCCGCCGCGTCGCCATCGCCCTCGCGAACTCTCAGGCGCCGTCCGATCTTGATCGTGCGGTTGAGGTGAGTTCACGTGTTCCAAACCCGATTAGATCTGGACCGTTGGATCAAGATCCAACGGTTCACAATCGCCACGTGCCGTAGTAGTGATTATTATAGGATTAGATCTGGACCGTCCGATCTAGATCGAACGGCCCACGATCATCGAGTAGTTTCAACGTGTTAACCCTGGATCTAATCGCGGCCGTTGATTTTCAAACCAACGGTCGAGATTGCGCCACGTGTCGGGAAGTTGGACCGACGCGGTCAGCGCCGTACGCGCGCGACGCTGACATGGCGGGCCCGCATGTCAGCGGCTGACCCAGCCCAGCGCTGACGTCGCCCATGACGTCACAGTGGGTCCCACTGCCGATCGTGGTCGAGCCCCGGCCGACGCCGCCGATGACGTCATCCGAGTGGTCCCACATGTCAGTCTCACGTGGAGTCGTGGACCGGGTCCACGGTAGACCCGAGCCGAGCGTGGACCGAGTCCATGGACCGGCTGACGTCAGCCAACCAACCAGAGGCTGCCACGTGTCCATGATGACGCAATAATTAATTTCCGAAAAAGAAAATGATTTATTAATTCGAAATATTGATTCAAATTTAGTTTCAAACTTCAAACGCATATAACTTTTGCGTTTCAACTCCGATTTGAGTGATTCAAATTTCTAAATTTGTATAAAATTGAGATCTACCTAAATATGAATTTTATTTAATTTTTGGACTAAAGTTTTTCTCTGCAAAATTATTTAAATGATTATTTAAACTTTAAATAATCATAACTTTTGCGTCTTAACTCCAAATTTGACGATTCCAGTTTCTAAAAATCCATAAAATTATGTTCTTTCTGTTTATGGATTTTATTTGGATGTTTGGATACTTTTTGCCTATTGTTTATTTGTGAATTTGCTATTTGCACGCTTTACGAGTAGACGTTGAAGTGCCGGAAGGATTCGAAGGAGAAGTATTGACTCAGGATCCAACTCAAGACCAAGAACAAGTACTTTTGAAGGCAAGTTGTGCTTTGACCATGTTGATCCTATTTCAAAATCTATTTTGATTTAAACTATTGCATGCTAGTTCAATTAGAAAAATACTTGGTTTAAACATGGGGTTAGATAAATACCAATTTCTTTGTATGACACCTTGATTACTTAAGTATGTGCCATGACCCTTTGTCACCCTAGTTGTGGATTACTAGTTGGACATTATTAAATTGCCAACCTGGGTTTAGACCGTTGTAGTATACTGCTTAGACTGCACGTGCTCATAACATGATTTTGGATAATCAAATGTTAATATTGACTTAATGATATATTGAACCTGTTTTGGAAAAGTATCATGTGATGTTGATGGCACGTGGTGCATGGTAATCAAGCGGGGTTTGATAAACGATTTCGGCCAGGGCATGTGGCAAAGAGTAATCAGTGGGCCAGTTGTGGCATTGGGAGTGTTGTTTTGGTTTTTCGGGTAGTCTTGCCCTGGTCACCCTAAGGACTTAACCTTGCAAGCCTTTGAACTGGGTCTAACGTGCAACCACATGTCCAGTAATGGGACGGACCTAGTTGACTAAGTTGCTAATAACGCACTGTGGGACCTCAGGAGGTCAACTACACCCTTTGTGTAAGTTATGCGGGGGAGCGTCTGGGTGAGGCCAGTACCCATCTAACAGGTTGATTGGCCTAGACTTCGCCTTAGCGAAGGGAAGGGTTAGTGCGCAATAACCGGGGAGGACCACTTGTATTGTTAGAGGTTTCCGAAAGACTTTGTTACGGGAACTCGCCTTTGTGGTGTTTGACTGTATCTTGTGGGTAAAGTGCATAACCTCTGCAGAGTATAGAATCTATTCGAATAGCCGTGTTCGCGGTATTGGACATCGCTCGGGAATTACAGTCAAGGGTTAGATTTTCTCAAAAATAACTTGGATTTGGAAAGTTGGGTTGGTTTAATAATGAAGATGTTGGAAATGTGGTTTAGGATGGGGAAAAAGTTTATTAAACTTCTTGAAAAGTTATTTATGCTTTACTTATTTCTACTGCTTTCGAATCTACTTATATTACCTGTCAAATCTTTGTTTCGCAAATATACCTTGAGCTATTCCTTTGTACCAAGCCATGCATATAGTATATTAGCTTGCATTCTCGTGCATGACTTGCCGAGTACCAAGTACTCACCCTTGCCCCAACACAATATCAGTTGAAGAGGAGATCGCATCTACTTTGGAGGAGGAACTCCAAGAGGATCCGTCTACTTAGGGAAGCGAGCCCAGTCAGTTGCCTGTGGTATACTGGATGGCGCCACGAAGTTATTTGATTTTCCGCTGCTATTATTTCTCTTTTAATAAGTTTCGCCTTGCGAGGCATACATTTGTAACTTGACCATAAGGTCAAGTAACCAGTTTGGTTATTTAAATAAAGTACTTTGATAATATCGATTGGTATGATTGTGATATTTACCGATGTTAAGACTGTGTGCACTAGCGCGTTCCTGGACTAGTGCTGAATACACAGAGGGTCCGGATTTGCAAATTCGGGGTCCCGACACCAATCCATTCCCAAAATAACATCTAAGGTCTGGGTCTCCAAAATAATAAGGTTCGCTAGGAACTCTATTCCATTTATTAGTATTCTCACCCCGGAACATCCTACTTTCGTTCGGAGTTCGGAACCAGGGGTTTGAACTAAAAGCATGCATTTAAGTCTTGCAATCCCCAAATCGTTTCTAGCAGCAAAGCCTTGCGAAACAAACGAATGCGAGGCTCCAGAGTCAAACAAAATCAAGCAGGTGTATCGAGTTAACAAGTAACTTACCCAAGACGACGTCGTAGCATTCTGCGGTGCATCTGCGGTGACATGGTTGACTCGGCCTCTCACCACGATGCAGGATGTGGCTCCTAGTCTTTGGCGCCCTAGCTGGGGTGGATCCTAGATTGAAGCGAATCGGGTCACTCCTGCTTTGTCTTCTTTGGGCAAGCTGTTGGCAAAGTGTCTGGCTCGTTGCGATTGTAGCAGCGTCTCATCGTTCCTTCTTGCCGATCGCTCGAGCGGCGTTTCTAACGGTGGCTGGGTGCAGTAGTTTTGATTGACGGGTCTTGGCGCTGGTGACGGTGTCCTCGTTGCATTTTGTGGCTGGAATCTGAAGAACTGATTTGGTGCGACTCTCAGACGCTATTGCGTTCCTTGGCGTGATCCTATTTGTTGCATTCTCGCGCTTCTGTTCTCATCCAGTTCCTTGCGCTTGTCCTCAAGAATAAGCGCCTTATTCACCAACTCTTGAAAATATGGAAAGGTGTGGGTGATCAGTCCTACTTGTAGTCCTGAGTTAAGTCCCTTCATGAAGCGAGACTGTCTGGCTTTATCTGTCGCTACATCCTCAGGTGCGTAGCGTGCTAGCTGTGTGAACTTGTTCAGGTAGTCGGCCACTGGCTGATTACCTTGCTTCAGTGCTCTGAACTCCTCCTTCTTAAGGTCCATGATTCCTTCAGGCACGTGATACTGACGGAATGCAGCCGTGAACTCCTCCCAAGTGATGTCCTGAGGGTTCGCTTGCGTGGCACAGAAGTTCTCCACCATTCAACGGCTGTTCCTTCCAACTGATGAGAAGCGTAAAGTACCTTCTCATTTCCTATGCATTGAGCTATGTGTAGCTTCCTCTCAATTGACCTTAACCAATCATCGGCCTCCAATGGATTGGCATTCCCAGAGAAAGTGGGTGGGTGAGTCCTCATGAACTCTGACAGTCTTGTATTCTGGCGTTGTCCCTGATTGACTTGGTTAGCAGTGGCCTGAGCAGTGACGTGTTGTATTTGTTGCATCATAGCATGCATCAACTGAGTCTGAGCAGCGAGAAAAGCTCCGAAATTCTGCATATCCAGTGGCGGTGCTGGTGCTCCATCATTGGGGTTTTCTGCTGGGCGAGAACCACTTCCATTGCTTCCAAAGTTTCCGCGGGTGTTCACCATCTGTCGATTTACTCTAGGTTTTAGACATGAGAGGGAAACAAGAATAGACAAGTAATATGGAACTTATGCGGGGCGAAAGGTGTAACTTTAAGGTCCAACTTTATTATTTTAATCAATAGTAACTTGGTATGGTTGCTTACAATGCCTAGGGGCCTTGCAACACATACTGCACACTTAGCAAACAAGGAAAATCCAAATCGAACTAACACTGGAGTCTATCGCCTAAAGGTGACTCTTTATTCTATGACGCGACTCGGCGAAGGAGTCTCACTATAGAACCTACGCTCACTCATCGAGAAAACCTCCACGGCCTGGGTACGGATGCTGCGGCATAGGCGCGAAACGATTGCCATGTCCAAAGAATCGTGTCATCCGTGGTAGTCGAAGAAGCGGTGTCCTCATCGAGATCCGACTCCTCCGGATCTGGCTCATGTAGCTCGAGCATCGCTCGTTCTCGTCCGCATACAAAGCCATCTCCAACTCGTCAATTCTTCGCAGAAGGTGTGACACATACTCTTGAGCTTCCCGCCATCTGTTCTTCTCTGTTGTGATCTCCTTGCGGGCCTTCAGAGCTCCTTGCTTGTATCATCAGTACATCCTCTGGCGACAACAAGTCGTGCCAACTGTGTAACCATGGCATTCTCATCCTGAATCGCCTTCGGGTCAATAAGGTTATCGCTGCGTGGATGATAACGGAACACCGTGCTCTCCAACTCTCTGGCGTAGATACGGGTAATGTGCCGCATCGCTCGTCGTGATACTTCTTGGATACCCATCTGCATTGTAGACCTCCTGGCGGTCACGGTGTATCGGGCGATTGCCTGGGCCCTTTTTCCTAGCAGGTACCTCAATCTTCACGTCACAAGCCTTGATCAATCCTGCTTGTCTGATCACTTCCACTTGGTATTGGGGCTTCTCAAAATCTCCGAGAGTCTGTAGCATACGCCAAAGTTCTGCGGCGTGACCAACCTCCAGGTCGACGTAGTTGAACTCTCCCTCCATCTGTCACAAGAGTGCTCACGTAAGAACTCGAAATTTTTAAATCGTGACAAGGTAAGGAAAAATTCAGCAAGAGACAAGGAAAGAGAGAAGGGGATGAGTCGAGATGTCATTTCTTGTCTTGACAAACTTTTAGCTTTAGAAAATAGGTTTTATCCTCACTATGACCATTCTAGCTAGGGTTGAGCCTACGGTCAGTATGGCTCTGATACCACCTCTGTCGGGACCCCGAATTTGCAAATCCGGACCCTCTGTGTATTCAGCACTAGTCCAGGAACTCGCTAGTGCACACAGTCTTAACATCGGTAAATATCACAATCATACCACTCGATGCTAATAAAGTACTTTATTTAAATAACCAAACTGGTTACTCAACCTTATGGTCAAGTTACAAATGTATGCCTCGCAGGGCGAAACTTATTAAGAGAGAAATAGTAGCAGCGGAAAAATAAGATAACTTCGTGGCGCCATCCAGTATACCACAGGCAACCGGTGGGCTCGCTCCTAAGTAGACGGTTCCTCGTGGAGCTCCTCCTCCAAAGCTGGTGTAGTCTCCTCTTCAACCGGTGTTGTATTGTGGCAAGGGTGAGTACTTGGTACTCGACAAGTCATGCAGAATGCAGGCTAATATACTATATGCATGGCTTGGTACAAAGGAATAGCTCAAGGTATATTTGCGTAAAACGACATTTAACAAGTATCATAAATAGATTCGAAGCGTAGAAATAAGTAAAGCATAGATAACTTTTCAAGGAGTTTAATAAACATCTTTCCCATCCTAATCCACATTTCCATCAACATCATTATTAATCCAACCCAACCTTTCAAATCCAAGTTATTTTTGAGAAAATCTAACTCTTGACTGTAATTTTAGCGATGTCCAATACCGCGGACACGGCTATTCGAATAAATTCTACACTCTGCAGAGGTTATGCACTTTACCCACAAGATACAGTCAAACACCACAAAGGCGAAGTGTCCGTAACAGAGTCTTTCGGAAACTTCTAACAATACGAGTGGTCCTCCCCGGTTATTGCACACTAACCCTTCCCTTAGCTAAGGTGAAGTTTAGGCCAATCAACCGTTAGATGGGTACCTGGCCTCGGCCAGACGACGCTCCCATACAACTTACACAAAGGGTGTAGTTGACCTCCCGAGGTCCCACAGTGCGTTATTAGCAACTTAGTCAACTAGGTCCGTCCCATTCTGAGACATGTGGTTGCATGTTAGACCCAGTTCAAAGGCTTGCAAGGTGAAGTCCTTAGGGTGACCAGGGCAAGACTACCCGAAGAACCAAATCAACATCCCCTGCCACAACCGGCCCACCTGATCATTCTTGCCACATGCCCGGCCGAAAACTATTTATCAAACCCCGCTTGATTACCATGCACCACGTGCCGTCAACATCACATGATACCTTTCCAAAACAGGTTCAATATATCATTAAGTCAATATTAACATTTGATTGTCCAAAATCATGTCATGAGCACGTAAGGTGTCTAAGCAATATACTACAACGGTCTAAAACCCATGTTGGCAATTTAATAATGTCCAACTAGTAATCCACAACTAGGGTGACAAGGGTCATGGCACATATATAAATAATCAAGGTGTCATACAGCAAATTGGTATTTATCTAATCCCCCATATTTAAATAAAATATTTTCTAATTGAACTAGCATGCAATAAGTTAAATCAAAATAGGTTTCGAAATAGGATCAACATGGTCAAAGCACAACTTGCCTTCAAAAAGTACTTGTTCTTGGTCTTGGGTTGGATCCTGAGTCAATACTTCTCCTTCGAAACCTTCCGGCACTTCAACGTCTACTCGTAAAGCGTGCAAATAGCAAATACACAAATAAACAATAGGCAAAAAGTATCCAAACATCCAAATAAAATCCATAAACAGAGAGAACATAATTTTATGAATTTTTAGAAACTGAAATCGTCAAATTTGGAGTTAAAACACAAAAGTTATGATTATTTAAAGTTTAAATAATCAATTAAATAATTTTACAGAGAAAAACTTTAGTCCAAAAATTAAATAAAATTCATATTTAGGTAGGTCTCAATTTTATACAAATTTAGAAATTTGAATCACTCAAATCGGAGTTGAAACGCAAAAGTTATAAGCGTTTGAAGTTTGAAACAAAATCTAAAATCATTATTTCGAATTAATAAATCATTTTCTTTTTCGGAAATTAATTATTGCGTCAGCCTGGACACGTGTCAGCACTGGATTGGTCGACTGACGTCATCACCGAACGGCTCCCGTGATGATGTCATGCTGACGTCAGCATGACACGTGGCACCACTCAGGTGCTGCCACGTGTCCGGTCCATGGACTGGGTCCACGGGCGGCACGGGTCCACGGTGGACTGGCGCACGGTCTTGGTGCGACTAACATGCGGGCCCGCATGTCAGCGGCCCACGTCTTCGCCGCGATGCAGCGGCGCCTAGGCTACGTGGCACGATCCGAGCCGTTCGATTCAAGATCGAACGGTCCAGATTGGATCGGATTTTTGCCTCACCGTGGGTGGCGTGGCACGATCCGGCGGATGACGCGTGGCGCTACCTACGCCGTTCGATCTTGATCGAATGGTTGAACCTTATCCAGCTTGCAGTGCGGCGGCTTACGTGGCTACATCCGACCGTTGGATCTTGATCTAACGGTCCAGATCCAATCTGGTTTTCTAAAGTTTCAAGGAAACGTGGACTCACCGTGATCGTCGGATGGGGATCGAACGGTCCGTGGAGCTCGCGAGTCCGGCGATGGAGGTCGGTGGTGCAGGCTGCCGGGGTTGGGGATGACGACCTATGAAGCGGCGTTTGGAGCACGCTCCGGCGATGTGAGTGCACTTCCCGGACGCGGCTCGGTGCGAGGAGTTTGGATCCGGGTCTCACGGCGGCGGAGAGTCCTCGGCGACGACGGAAACAACGCAAAACCCTCGGCGGCGGTTCTTAGCGTCGGCGAGCGATTGCGCGCTACGGGTGGCGGCGCAGGGCTTGGGACCTAGACGTGCGTGCTCAGCAGACCCGAGCGATCACGTGGGGGTATTTATTGCCCCCGGCTTCCGTGCGAATCTCGGAAACCCTAACGGACGCGGCGGCCCACGGCGGAGGAGTCCGGCTCGGACTCGTCGGGGGAGACGATAGCGCGACCGCACACGTGGCAGGATCCAACGGCCCAAGCACGCGACGCGGCCGAAACAAAGATTCGTTCGATCGGGATCGGACGGTGCGCAATTAGGGTTAGGGTTTGGGTTCGGGGACGCGGTTGAACCAAGTCGCGTGGCGCGGGTCCGACTCGGGTCAGACTCGGGTCTGGTTCGAGTCGGAGGAATAGTACTAACCCTAATTGAATTTCCAGCGATTTAATATTTAACATAATTCCCAGTAATTCATTTAATTCATTAAAAATAGTAAAAGACTCAGAAAAATTCCAGAAAAATTCTGGAAAATATTTTGGATCATTTTGGACTCAAATAAAATATTTCCAACAAAATTTTATTTGCAAAGTTTAATTCTTTAATTATTTCAAAATGGAATTAATTCAAATAAATTCCAAATAAATCCAAATAAATTCCAGAAAATTCCAAAAATTCATCAAAGTGCCAAATCACACATAGATTTAAGAAAAAGCAAAATTTTGGGGTGTTACATAATGGAAATGAGATGAAGTTGGCATGAACTTCATCACTAGCTTACCGAAGACATCGAACAAGCATGATTTCATATGGGTTATCGTTGACATTTTGACTAAAGTGGCTCATTTTATTATGTTCACATCACTTATAGCGGAGACAAGCTTGTTGAACTCTACTTTAGAAATATTGTTCGACTTCACCGACTTCCTAAGGTCATTATTTCCAACCGTGGATAGCAATTCACATCCCATTTCTAGGAGAGCTTACACAAGCTCCTTAGAACTAAGCTTTCTTTAGCATAGCTTTTCATCCATACATGAGAGGTCAAACTAAAAGAACAAATCAGATTCTGGAGGATATGTTGAGAGCTTGTGTACTGTCCTATAGCACAAATTGGGAGAAATGCTTAGCATTTGCTAAGTTTTCTTACAACAATAGCTGTCAAGCAAGTCTCCAAATAACGCCCTTCGAAGCACTCTATGGGAGGAAGTGCATAACACCTCTATTTTGGTCTGAAGTAGGAGAAAGGAAATTCTTTGGACTAGCCATAATCAAAGAAGCCAAAGATCATGTCATTTTCTTAGTTGAAAGAGGTGCAATCGTGATAAAGAGCTATGCCGACAACCACCACCGCGTGTTGAGCTTTGAGGTGGATGACTTTGCCTACCTCAAGATCTCACCGCTGTGCGGCACTCAACGATTTCAAGTCTGCAGAAAGTTGGCCTCTCAATTTATCAGTCTATACCGAATCCTCACGAAAAGAGGTGAAGTAGCTTACCAACTTGAATTCCTGCCTCTACTCTCAGATGTACATGATGTATTCTATGTGTCTTAGTTGAAGAAATGTCTTTGAGCTCCCACTGAGCTCACTCGCCTGGACACCAATGTCTTGCAACCTGATCTCTCTTATTGCAAGCATCCAATTTGCATCCTTGATGAAGATGAGCGTCATACTTGCAATCACACCGTCAAGATGCTCAAAGTTCAGTGGAGCAATCACATTGAAGAAGAGGCCACTTGGGAATGTGAAGACCGTCTAAGAACTGAATTCCCATACTTCTTTAATGAGTATAACTAATCTCGATGATGAGATTAATGTAAGGGGGTAGGTTTGTAATACCCTAAGAAATATAGAAATGGAATAAAGTCACTTATTATGCTTTTCATCATAATTTGTATTTTCTACTAAATATTATCTGATTTAAGATTTAAAATCCTTTAATTAAATCTTTTTTCTCTCAATTTGAGCATTCAAAGGGAACCTATAAAAATCCCAAACAACCCAATATAGAAAATAATTTTATAAAATACTAGAATACATGAGATGAATAAATATGAATTTTTCATTATTTTTTGTAAAATATGCATATGCTCTAAAAATTCAATCAAAGCTTAAAATAGCACAATTCTAGGAATTTTCATTTAAAATCTACAACTCCAAACTGAGTGCACTCAAGGGCATTTGAAACACCAAACACTAGAATATTTACAAAAAGTTTTCAAATTTTTTTGGATTAAGTAAAGCCATGAAATGATAGTTTCAATTGCCAGGCCAAAATTTGCATTTAATAGCCTAGCTATTTTACACCCTCGATGTGTTGGTGAAATGTTGCCGCTTCACCACCGCTACCAACTGGGCCACACCGGCTAGAATACCCCACCGGCTAGCCTCCCCTTCCCCTGCTCTCTGCCACGTCGTGACTCGGCCATGCCGCGTGCACGCCACGCATGGGCATGGCAGAGTGCGCACACCATGCAGCCGCCGCCTCACCAGCTCCACCCTGCCCTCGCCTGCTCACCACCCACAACATTTAAGCTAGCCGAAGCCCCCTTTTGCCTCAGCTCACCCCTGCTCATCTTTGTTGCGCGCCTCGAACTCGTTGTTTGCGCGAAGAACCACTGAGAGCACATATGAAGCCAGTGAGCACGCACTCGAGAAATTCTTCACTAGGTGAGATCACATTTCAAATTATGTATGCCTAGATTTGCTCCTCGATTCCTTGAGTCCATTCCCCCCTTTAGTTGTAGCTCCCAACGATCGAAATGCCGCCACGATTACTCCCTTCTTCCTCCGTTCCGACCACACACTGCCAGCTTGGCCCATGACTGCATTGTTGCTCCGATGTATCCCGCTCGACTCCCCATAACTCCTTGGGGAATTCCTCTCCCCTAGCCGAGACTAAGCACCTTCCTTCTTCCTCCCTGACAGCTTCCTCCACCGTGCTCCACCTATCCACATCGCCGGCTCACCATGGTATCACCCTACCACAACCGACCACTCCCCTAGGTTCCTGACCATCCCCTCTTGCTCACTGAGTCGCTGACCAAACCTCTCCACTGTTGCCTCGCCGTTGGCGTGTTCCCCTGACCTTACCCCTGTCTTGAGCCACTAATAGGCAGGACTAAGCCGTCAGTGATGCATGCACACATGGCCACTAATGGGTGGAGTCGCCATGTTAGTTGGCTCAGGATAATTCAAAATCCCTTAAAAATGCGAAAAACAGTTTCGAAGTTGGAAAGCTATTTTTCATTTTTCTTGGATTTTTCAAAACCGAGAGCATTCAAACTTGCATAAATTTTTGTAGGAAACTCTAAATTTAGCGAGATAAGTCTCTAAATTCATGTAAAATCATGAGGAATTTGAATATACAAAAATATTTTAGTTTTGGTCACTGTATAGTAAATGAGCTCAAAATTAAGCTTTAGGTCGAAAGTATGCTCTATATGAAATTTTCACAAATCAACCTAAAATTTGGTGAGATCAATTTTGTCTAATCCTAAGGTCATATGCTCTCCAAATATGTAAAAACATTTGTATTTGGACTTAAATTGTAACAAATGATAAAATAGCCGAATTTCAACGTATGCAAAAAGTTTAAATGTCTATAACTTGTGCAAATTAAATCCAAATTCAGCATTACCAATTCCTAAGGTCTTTAAAAATGATGCTCATTTTGTTTATACAAAAATATTTAGGTGTCTTGCTCGTTTACTCATGTTTACACCTTAAGAAAATTTAAATAAGGTTGAAAATGTGAAATATGAGCAAATACTGCAACTAGTCCTTAAAACCTTTAAAATAGAGCCCAAACTAATGAAAGATCATAAAATGGAGCCTTGTCACTGTAGCATAAACTTTAGCCTCTGTCCAAATAATTTTAGCCTATTGAATTTATAATTATCCTTACACGTAATTATAATTCTAACTTATTGAATTCAAGAAACAAAAATAGCAAATACATAAAAGTCAAGGAAATATGCCCTAAATTGAACCCTAGCTAGGTTGTCATTAACGGAATGTTATAAAAAGGACCAAATCGCGTATAAGAGTACTAATAGAATCGACATGCACAAATGGTAACTCCAAAAATCTAAAACCACACATGTCACTTTTGGTAAGTTTCAATTTGGTTTTACGTTTGACTACTTTTTTCCCTATTTTAAAGCCGTAATTTTGCTATTCTGTCATGCTTCTTCTCAAACGACGTGTATACACCAATGATTCAAAATACATTGACAATGATCCTGTCATCGATCCCGATTACGTACCAGATGACGAGAAGCAAGGCAAGCACCCTCCTTTGATCATGTTGATCCCATATTTTACGTGTCTATGTTGTTTTATTAAATTATTATGCATGCGTGTAATTTATATAAAGTTGCTATATTGTGGGAATCGGTAGATGTATTCCTGAAATTGTGGGATTTCCTTAATATTATTGACATGAGAACCTTGTTGAACCCTAGACTAGGTTTAGACACTCCATGAAATGTAAAATGGGTATACTCTAGTATTAACTGCATATGGTTAGTCATGCTATATAAGTTGAAAGGATGGGTATGCTAGTTGATCAAATTTGAAATATATTGTACATGATTAAATGTTGATGATATTCTAGTACAAATGAAAATAAAACTGATGATTTAGACATGGGCAAGATATATAAACAACTGGTTGTGCAAGGGGTGGACTTGCACCGTGTGAGGGATGGATTTGCACGTAGGTAGGGGGAGATTCTCGCCTGAGTCAACCTAAGGACCGAACTTGATGCTATCACTTGGGCTAATTTATGCAACCACATGTGCTAGTATGTGATGGTCTTAACTTAGTAAATTAGTTGAAGTTTAGCCTTGCAACTTGGTAGACTGAGGCGTTGGCACTAAAGTATTCCAATACAACAGTGTATGCCTTGCTATGGGGTAAATGATGCGATGGGGCATAAACCATCATTAGTACTGTGTGTACAGGTTTGGATTTTCCAAAGGATGCGATGGGGTGTAAACCATCGTTAGTACTATGTGTACAGGTCAGGATTTTCACCACCATATCAAGGGTTAGACATCACCGGAGTTGGTGCAAGGTTAGACACTAGCTAGTTGAACGATTTCATCACAATCTAGCAAAATGGGTACTGTGGGTATCGCGTGGCATGGTTGACATGATTGCTAGGATGTGTCATGTAGGTAAAGTGTACAATCTTTGCAGACATTTAAATCTAATTAATTAGCTGTGCTCACGTTCAAGGGCAACTTGGGAAAGTAATGTCAAGTATAGCTTTGTTTTTGTGATGATTTTGGAAAATGTGTTGTAATGAGTTGGTTTGTTCTTAAGTTACGATCGGCTGCGATATGCTCACTGCTCGTGGCCATGGAGGGTCATGAATTGATGAATTTAAACTTCATTTACTGCTATTAGTTTTATATCAAGGGCTCTTTATAATTATATTACTGTTTGATACCTGCTCACTTGCAAATAAAATCTGCTTATGCTGACAATAAACTTAGTGTAGAAGCTTAATTCCTTTGGACTAACCATGCATATATATTTATTTCCATACACTAAAGTCTTGCGAGTATATATGTGTACTCACCGTTTGCATAATTTAAAATGTTTAGACGAAGGTAATGAAGAGGTTTCCGATGATGCTTACTTCGCATTGGGGACATACGACTACTTCGACGGATAAATTGGGGCTTTTACCTAGCCGGTTGCCTCTGAGTTATGGATGGGCATACCACTGTCCTACTTTTTTTATGCTTTATTTTCGCTGCAATTTACTCTTATGTGCTATATTTGGCCGGTCAACCATGGACATGCAATATTAAGTAGATGTAATAGTTTCTAGTCTACTTTTATGCTATGTTAATTACATGTCTGTATGTGTAATGATTCATCTCAAATGCGGGGTATGTGGGCGCTAGACTTTGATCTAGGGAACTAGCACTGGACACATATCCTGGTACTCAGAGTTGTTCTCAACCATCCGACGTGTGGACACGAGTGATCGTCATTCCTTGCCTACTATGACGCACACCCCTCGGTGGGTGTGGTGGTACCAAGGTTCTGAGGTGGCCGGCATGTGCTACACCCATAAGGGTTGGTCTCAATCCTGGTATGGTTATATGGAAAAGAATTAGAACACTTTTGGACATGTAAGTATGTACAATGTAAATCAGGTGGCTCATATTTGTTTTAATGAGGGCCATCTGGTTAACATTCCGTGTATGGGACTATTAGTGGCAGTAAGCATACACTTAAGCGAAGTATGGGTGTCACTTCTAGTCCAACGCACGAGTGAGGCTCGATTCATGTTTCCAGGTGCCCACAATATCAAAGTAAATACACTCATAATCAGGAAATTAAGAATATGCATGACAATTAACATTAATAGAGGCATACAACTAGCAATCAAGTTGATTTTAAGGTGTTCTCAGATGTTAGGCTGCCTTAGAAAGGCCTCCTCGCCACTAGGGATAAGATATTAGACTAATTTGTGACAACTTTACCTCTAAAAATAGTTTATAAAACCTAATCAATTGAACCAATATATATTGAAGAGGCTGCTAGCAACAATTAGGATGCTAAAAACACCCAACAAATAGCATGAATAAAGCAATAACAACCAAGCACAAGTAGAACAGTAAGCACAATGAGCTTGAACATATATCTAGTATCACTTAACAGATAATACCAATTGAACTAATCAAGTATTGCAATATGTAAAGGATTAATCAATGTTGTCACAAACAATCTAACAAGCCCAACTCCTCATTGAACAATGCCTCCCCACATGCAAGGTCCCCAAGACAAGTAAATTGTCTAGCCCCTTTACAATGACAGTAAATAAATTAATCACAAGGAGATGATTATACTCATAAAGCATCAAATGAAAAGTTAGTGCAGCTAACACTGCTCAGGGAGGAGATGATGGTGATGTGCTTGGGGATGAAGTGATGAGTGATGACATGCTCGGGGAGGAGGAGGCACGATGTCCTCGGGAAGGAGGCAAGGATGTGCATGTGCTTGAGGCAGGAGATGATGGCAGCATGCTCAAAGCTGGCAGCTAGGTGATTGGGAGGGGGAGGCAGAGGGGCGTTGCGGGCAAAGAGGAGTAAACTTCTTTCTTATAGAATGGAGGGGAAACTCAGATGTCAAGTTCGAGGTGGATGCCTCCGCTTTTAGTATTTAAATGGATTGGGAGGAGAAGCTGAGAGGTCAAGCATGGGAGGAAAAGCCGAGAGGTCAAGCGCGACAACGTTTGGTATGTGTACTATCACAATCGGTTCTAACCTCAGAAATCGATCATGATGACCAAGTCATCACTATCGGTTCTCATATTAGAACCAATAGTGCATCACTATCGACTCATCACTCTCGGTTCTGATGCTAGGCCGATAGTGATGCTTTGCACTATATTTCTCACCCACGCTGAATCATATATCACTGTCGGTTTTTTCCTAAAAAGTTGTGAACTGTCTCAGACGAAGAAATGTGTGGTGAACTTTTGGGATCCATGGTCTTGAAAGTTTTGGCTATGCCCTTTGTCTACTCATCCAGATGTACCATGGGTATTTGGCAACTGATCAAGGCTAAATTAAGTATAGATGGTATATATTTTCCAAATATCATACCGAGCCATGTATGTTGGAAACTAATTAATGGTGTAGATGTTCTGGGCATTATATTTACCATCCATAATGATTCAAAATTTGTGCTTCGACCAAAAAGTTACGTTGCCATGAATTTTTGATATATTGTGAGAAAATGCTGGATAAATGCAAACAAATTGACATGAGGAAATATCACTAGTACAAAAATCATCATTAGATCTCCAAGAGGGGCCCTAAATATGGCCCTAACTTGAATTATAGGGCTTTTAGGGGAAAAGATCAACTCCAGCAAGGACCCTAAATTGTTAAAATTTATCAAATTGTTTTAGGGCCCATGGGAGAGTAGCTATATTTAGCAACTCTGTGATTGAGCCCTATCTTCATTGAGTTTTAGGGCCTAATTGCTGGAGTGAATATTTCATTGGAGCCCTAAATCTAATTAGTTGGGGTCCTAAATTAAAATTTAAGGCTCATTTTTAGGGCCCTCTCTTGGAGATGCTCTTAGTGGTGGTTTTTAACTAACATCAGTGGCGGTTTTCAAACCGTCATAGATTAAGTGCCACTGATAATCGAGGATTATTAGTAGTGCTTTTAAAACCACCACAGATAATACTATCAGTGACGATTTTTGGCTAAAACCGTCACAAGTACTCATATTATCTGTAGCGGTTTTAGCCAAAAACCGCCGCTGATAGTATTATCTGTGGCGGTTTGAGCCAAAAACCGTCATAAATACTTAAATCACTACTTTAAAAACCTACGTTTGTCAGTGGATTTAACTTCCCGAGAGGTCACCCATCCTAGTACTACTCTCACCCAAACATGCTTAACTTCAGAGTTTTTATAGGATCCAGTACTTTAGTGCTGGTATGATCGCATATGACGTGCAACGCGTCCCTCTCCCCTTAACCCCGCAGAGCACCCAAACACCGATTTTAATGTTATCATATGCTTCGAGCACGGTTTGAGCTATATTTTAGTGTTGTCATACTCCAAAATGGGTACATAACCTCGGAGGCCGTTTTGAGGCCCTAAACGATGTTTCTTATTTGAAATTCTGTCGCCGCTCTCGCACACGTAAATCATCATTGAAAGATCTGCTGATTTTCGTACATAAGCATATTTTCGGAGTTACGAGTCAAAAGTTATGGCCATGTTACCAAACGTGTTCGGATTTTCTATTTGCAAACTGAATCAAAATTGTTGCCCGAAAGAAAAAATCGGAGAGCACATCGTGCTGATTCCAGAAAGTACAAGAACGCCCCAATCGAAATTACGAGTCAAAAGTTATGATATTTTTACTAACTATGCGGAATATTATATGTGACGGTTTTGAACTAAAACCGCCACAGATAATACTATCAGTGACAGTTTTAACCAAAAACCGCCACAAATATTCATAATTATTTGTAGCGGTTTTTAGCTAAAACCGTCACAAATAATGTGTTATTTGTGACGGCGGTTTTTCTTTGGAACCGACACAAATATTTCAGAAGTATTTGTGATGGTTCCAAAAAAAACTACCACAAATAGCGTATTATTTGTGGCTGTTTCAAACAAAAAAAACCATCACAAATAGTGCTCCCACCATTTTAAATTTTAAAACCGTCACTGATAACTCTATTTATGGTGGTTCCAAAAAAACCATCATAAATAGGATGTCACCTATACGCCGCTTTGTAGTAGCGCTCTGAACTAGTTGTATATATATATGCATAGTTTTACGTGGCATTCTGTTCTTTTACGTTTCTATTCAGGTTTTGTTCTCTTGTGATGTGCACTTAAAAGCCTAGGAACTTTTAGTCGGTTTATGTGTGTGGGAGGATTGGTGTGAGCAAAATTTTCTTTGCTGTGAGTATACATGTGAGGATATATAGGTAGCTAGATCACATACGGTCAGATAAATCATGATCAGAAAGCTAATCTCCAGTGACTACAAAACCTGTCCCAGCTTCCACGCAAAACCCAACTTGCATTAATTATCAGTCTAACTAAATTCTGTTCCCAACAAATTAAAGCTCCAGTTCATGACACATATATAATCCATTTCAGTTTCAGAAGAATCCATTAGGAGAAAAGCACATACATCACTTGCCAGCCTGCCTCTCTCTTCCTTTCTCTCAGTATATATACATACAATATAGCAAAGCCTAGCTCCACCATCTTAAGCAAAAGCAAGAAATCGAATCAACGAGCAAGTAAGAATGGCATCCAACCACCTCCTCCTCTCGGCGGCCGTCCTGCTCTCCGTCCTCGCCGCAGCGGCTGCCAGCGCTGCGACATATTGCCAGCCAGGGTATGCAATCCCGCACAATCCGCTCCAAGGCTGCCGCGCCTACGTGGTAAGCCGGACCTGCAACCGCAGACCCCGCCTCCCGTTGCAGGCGATGAAGCAGAGGTGCTGCCAGGAGCTGGACGCCATCCCGGCGTACTGTCGGTGCGAGGCGCTGCGCATAATCATGGACGGTGTGGTGACTTCCGAAGGTGTTTTCGAGGGCAACCTCTTCGAGGACCGTCCTGGCTGCCCGAGGGATATGCAGAGGGGCTTCGCCGCCACCCTCACCACGCAAGAGGAGTGCAACCTGCAGACCATCCACGGCGGCCCGTACTGCCTCTCTCTCGCTGCCGGCGATGTGCCAAAATACTAAGCTGAAGCCCAACCAAGAAAGCCTACATATGTGTAGCTATATAAATAGTTCATGAATAAGGGTTGCATCCATTGATGAATCGTATGCATGTTTGTGTGTTCTGATGCGCTGAATAATAATAAAGAGCATGCAACTAGTGCTGTTATTCTGTTCTTGTGTTTCTGTCCCGTGTTGACATGTTTGGTTGTTTACTTACTCAGCTCCATGTCTCTTACTCCGTAATTAACCGTCATGTTTTTATCCTGCACATAACTCCAGAGTTAATCCATTTTCTGATGAAAAAGTTCTGGAAATTAAATATCCTCAAACTCTACCAATATGTGATGGACGCTACACGGGCGAGAAGCAGGAAGGCTTTAGGCGAGGATTTTGTCGAACGGTGAATAGCGTTCTGAAGAATGAGTTGTCCTGAGAGGAATATTCAGAGTATAGAGGTGAAGGTTCTAGCGGTAGTCAGGTCCACTTGTAAGAGAGTATGACTGAGTCTTTAAATAGGGTTCCGACGGATTGTAACAAACTTCTTCGTCTGCAACTTCTCTGTTCTTCCTCTTTCCAATCTCCAGTTCTGACGATCGCCGCACGATCTAGTTGATCTCACGCCTCGGTATTCATTATAGGTACACGGGATACGACAATCTGGTATTAGAGCCGTAAAATCCCGGGACTAGGGTTGGGTGTGGGAAGCGATTTGCACTTCCAATCTGTTCGCGCAAAAAACGTAAATAGGGTTTTTCGCCTCAAACACACAAGACAAACGCCGGGTTTGAGCGTGTCAGTCAATTTGATCTCGAATTGACAAGGTAAAAATTTGTAAAATCAATCAAAGCCGATTAACCAACGATTATCGGCTTAACACTGATCGGCTATGGGCCGATAAGGAGATAACTAGATTATCCGATTAAGGCTAATCCAAGGGGTAAAGGTAGATCGACTTTGAAAGGCGATGCGCAACAAGCAAAGCAGATCGAACTTGGAGACAAGTCGATGAGAACAACAAACCGGCGATGCGCAACTCTTTATTGATCTCGACGGCTTACAGAGGAAAGATTGCTACGGTAAACTAGGAAACGTAAAAGTTGTAAATAAGACTGTTGATTGATTGGTGGATGCCTTCGCCTTCTAGCCGGTCCCCTTTTATATGCTTCAGCCGATCCGAGTCCTGCACAGATATGGTAACCGAATCCACATCGGCTTCGATTCTCTTTCCGTTTAGGCAACCGAATCCTTGTTGGCTACGATGTATCTTTAAATCCCAACTTCATCATACTTTCCCTTTTTTTAATCTGGGCTGGTTATTCATCGTATATACCAAATCTTGGTGCAAACACAATCACTCCGTAAAATTCCCAAAGCCGGTTGGCTCAGTTGCAGCGATCAACACCACGGCCCCTACAAAGCCTTCACCACAGACTCTCTTCATCCTAGAGGTGATGGGTGAGGTGATCGCACAGGCGGATGAAAGGTGGTTAGTGATGCAGCGGAGTTTGGATCAGATGTTGACGAAGTTGGAGATGATGGAGGAATCTCAGCAACAGATGGCCGTCCGGGTAGAGCTCACCGCTCAGGTCGCAGACAATCAGATGCGGGAGCAACAGCTACTCGCTAAGCAGCTGGAAGCGACGGCCAAGCAGTCGCCAGGATAACGCTAGGGGCTCAAAGGAATCAAGTAAATGAAGCAAAGGATATGATACACACTCCAGCAGCTGGAGGCTGAAACACAGCATACACGCAAGCACCTCTGTTGCCGACTCCTGGGGGTACACCGGCCCAACATCAGGCCGAGAGTCATTCGAGTTCATCTGGAAATCATGGAGAACAAGTTAGCTTCCCGCGAAATACTCTACCAAAGTTGACTTTTCCCAAGTTTGAAGGAGAGAATCCCAGAATTTGGAGAGATAAGTGCATAGATTATTTCAAAACGTTCAACATTCCGGAGATTATGTGGGTGACGACAGCATCGATGCATATGGAAGGGAAAGCGGCTAAATGGCTTCAGGTATTCAAGCTGAGACAGGATTTGGGAAATTGGGAACAGTTTATTTCGGTGGTGGAGAAGAAATTTGGGATTTATTATCTCTGAAAATCATTAGAAATGATGGAGGAACTCAGACAGATCGAGTCGGTGAAGGAATACCAACTGCAATTTGAGGAGTCAATGTACCATTTATCAATGTTTAATCCTTATTATGATGAGCAATTTTTTGTGTCCCAATTCGTGAACGGTCTGAAAGAAGATTTGAGAGGTCCAGTGCAAAGGCAGTTGCTGGAAACGGTGGAGTGTGTAGCATTATTAGCCAGGGTCCAACAAGATATATAGGATAGGGTGAAGAATAGTAGGTTCAGACCACCCACAAATCGGGAAAATCCAGGAGGAAACAGAGGGGAAACCGGATGTGGTACCATAAAATTTGGTCAAGGAGATTTATGGAAAACAAGGTAGCTAAGAGAATACCGAAGAGCGAACGGGTTGTGTTATCAGTGCAAAGAAAAATTTGAATCGGGGCATCACTTACATTGCAAAAGAAGGGGACATGCGCAAGTATAGGCGATGACAATGGAAGAAGGAAATGAGCAGATTTCTGATGAGGTCCTTGACATGTTGGAAATGGTAGATATGGGATTGGAGGAAATCTGCAAATTATTGCTAAACGCAGTGACAGGAAATGATGACGGGGAGACAGTTAGAATCAGGGCTTTGGTGAGAAATCAGGTGATGCTGATCTTGGTAGATTCGGGGAGTTCGCACAGCTTTGTGGATGCTAGATTCTTGCATCGGCTAGGTTGGGAAACTAGTAAAACAAAGCCGGTACAAGTGAGAGTGGCAAATGGAGAAATATTACACTGTGATCAGCGGGTGCAAGACCTAGAATGGTGGACACAGGGATATACTTTCAACACAGATTTGAGGGTTTAGGACCTTGGGGCGTATGATGCTATTTTAGGCATGGATTGGCTGGGAAAATATAGTCCAATGAGCTGTCATTGGAAGGATAAAACTCTGGAGTTTATGTATGATGGGCGACAAATTAAACTTCAAGGTGTATCCGGTCCCCAGTCATATGAGTTGTTAGAATTGTCGAGCGAACAATATGTTAAGTGGCACAAAGGTAACGAGATTTGGGCAATGGCATTAGTGGAGGCATATTCTGAAGACAAGATGGAACATCTTCCACCAGATATTGCAGAGATGGGCAATGACATGGTCTTTGGTGAACCAATGGGCATACCACCTTCTCGAGAGTATGATCACTCAATACCATTAGTACCCAATGCCACACCCGTGAATTCCAAACCTTATCGGTATTCGCCTTTGCACAAGGATGAAATCGAGAGGCAAGTAGAAGATCAATGCTACGGGCAGGAGTGATCAGTCGTAGCACCAGTCCCTTTGCGTCTCCAGTTCTACTGGTTCAAAAGAAGGATGGCAGTTGGCGTTTCTGTGTAGATTATCGCCGACTAAATAACTTGACTATCAAGAACAAGTTTCTGATGCCTGTTATAGATGAATTGTTGGATGAATTGGGAGGGACCAAGTATTTCTCCAAATTTTATTTGAGAGCAGGTTACCATCAAATCCGCATGAAAGAAGAGGATGAAGCAAAGATGGCGTTCAAGACACATCATGGTCATTACCAATTCCGGGTCATGCCATTCGGTCCAACAAATGCACCGGCCACTTTTCAATGTGTGATGAACTCAATGCTGCAACCATACTTGCATAAATTCGTTTTGGTGTTCATCAATGACATTTTGGTGTACAGCCCAGATTTGGAGCAGCATGTGGAACAATTGAGACTTGTATTGGAACAACTTGCCAAGAATCAATTCTTAGTCAAACGCTCCAAATGTTCATTTGCTCAACATCAATTGGAGTATCTTGGACATATCATTTCGGATGTGGGAGTGGCGACCGATCCTCAAAAAACTAAAGCCATGGTAGATTAGCCGGTTCCATCAATAGTGACCGAATTGCGGGTTTTCTTGGGGTTAACTGGTTATTACCGAAAATTTGTATGCAATTATGTTGTGATAGCCAAACCTCTCACCAACTTGCTTAAGAAGAAAGCGTTTCTTTGGAGTGAACAAGCAGCAGAGGCATTTGAGAAATTAAAACAAGCCATGGCTACCACCCTGGTTCTGGCCTTACCCGATTTTAACAAGGTGTTCATCGTGGAAACATATGCTTGTGATGGGGGTATAGGGGCGGTGTTGATGCAGGAAGAACATCCAATTGCATTCCTCAGTAAAGCTTTGGGAGTAATGCACAAAAATCTATCAATCTATGAAAAAGAGTTTTTAGCCTTAATCATGGCGGTAGAGCATTGGACCTTACCTCCAATGAAACGAATTTGTCATACGCACTGACCATCAAAGCCTCAGTTATTTGGAGGAGCAGCAATTACAATCACCTATGCAAAGGAAAGCTATGACTAAACTGATGGGGTTACAATTCAAAGTGGTTTATCGTCGAGGTAAAGAAAACGTCGCAGCAGATGCACTGTCGCGAGTGGGTCACTTGATGGCGCTGCAAACTGTGTCAGAAGTTTGGCCGGAATGGATACAGGAAGTACTTAACTCATATGTGACCGATCGGGTGGCTCAAGACAAGCTGTCTCAGTTAGCTGTCAACAATCCAGATGCACAGGGAAATGAATTGGTGCAAGGTCTGATACGAAACAAAGGAAGGATCTGGATAGGAGAGAATTCTGCTTTGCAAACAAAATTGATTGATGCTTTTCATTCTAGCGCTTTTGGTGGTCATTCCAGCATTCTGGCGACGTACCAGCGGCTAAAGAAATTGTTTGTTTGGGGTGGCATGAAAGAGGCAGTGGAAAGTTTCGTGAAACAATGTGGAATTTGTCAAAAGGCAAAAGGGGAGCACAACCATCCGGCGGGCTTGTTACAGCCATTATCCATTCCCACCGGAGTTTGGCAAGACATTACCATGGACTTCATCGTGGGTTTGCCAAAATCAGATGGATATACAGTTATAATGGTGGTGGTGGATAGACTGTCGAAGTATGCACATTTTCTTCCCCTCCAACACCCATACACAGCTCATAAGGTGGCACAAGCATTTTTGGATCACATCGTCAGACTGCATGGCATACCTCAGTCCATTGTTTCTGACAGAGATAGAGTATTCACTAGTAATTTTTGGAAGGATTTGTTCACGATGTTGGGTACCAAACTGCATTATAGTACGGCATATCATCCACAAACGGACGGACAGAGTGAACGGGTGAATCAATGCTTGGAAATGTATCTCAGATGTGCTGTCCATGAGCCGTTGGCTAGATGGAAGAAATGGCTGCCTTTGGCTAAGTTTTGGTACAATACAAACTTTCATACATCTTTGGGTTGTTCACCCTACAAAGTATTGTATGGTTGCGAAACAAACTCCGGGCTAGTACCCACAACCAGTCGAACTTATGATGGCGATGTGGTGGAATGGTTGGCAGACAGACAAGCACATATTGCTCTAGCCAGACAACATCTGCTCAAAGCACAAAATCGCATTAAGCTGCAAGCGAATAAGCAGTGGCACGATCGGGCTTTTCAAGTGGATGAGAAAGTGTTATTGAAGCTGCAACTGTATGCACAAAGTTCGGTGGTAAACCGACCTTACCCTAAGCTAGCTTACAAATTTTATGGACCCTATGAGATTCTAGAAAAGATTAGCTCAGTAGCTTACCAGTTGAACCTTCTGGCGGGAAATCAAATCCACCCAGTATTTCATGTCTCCCAATTAAAGAGCTTCACTGATGATTACACTGCAGTATTCAAGAATTTGCCAAATATCGCAGACTTGAATGTTGCAAATCCTGAGCCCATGCAAATTCTGGAGCGCCAGTTAGTTAAGAAGGGTAACAGGGCAGTTCCTCAAGGCTTGATTTAGTGGTCAGGTATACCAAGTGACACAGCGACTTGGGAGGATCTAGATGTGTTGCAAAGCAGATTTCTTGACACAGACAAGCAACTATTCCAGCGGGGAGTAATGTGATGGATGCTACACGGGCGAGAAGCAGGGAGGCTTCAGGCGAGGATTTTGTCCGACGGTGAATAGCGTTCTGAAGAATGAGTTGTCCTGAGGGGAATATTCAGAGTTTAGAGGTGAAGGTTCTAGCAGTAGTCAGGTCCACTTGTAAGAGAGTATGATTGAGTCTTTAAATAGGGTTCCGACGGATTGTAACAAACTATCGTATGGAATATGACTTCCTTTTTATGGAGAACACAGCTACCGGGTATGCTCAAGAGGGTTAAAAAGGGTCTGGTAAGAAGAGACTAGTGGGGCCAGGCGAGTGGATTGGAAGCTGCGCAAGCCATCCCGCTGGAGCCCGTGAAGGAATAACGGAAGGGAATCGTCCCCTTATAGATAATGTTGTAACCGAAAAGGATACCGTCCTAGATAAGGAAGGACGGGATCTGCAAGCTTGTAACCAACTTAGACTCCTCCCTATTGTAACCGAGTTGGATCTACTATCTCTTCGTTTATATAAGAGAGATAGGGAGGCATAGAGGAGAAAAAAGAGAAGAGCAACATACAATCCCACAACACAGGACTAGGGTTTTACCTCCACCGCAGAGGGCTCGAACCTGTCTAAACCTTCGTCTTGTGTTACCATCGAGTTCCTGATCTAGCGACTTACCCCGCACACATACATCCCCACATTCATTGCCGATACATTGACACTTTTCCTGGCTCCCCTTTCTTCTTCTTCGTTCGCAACTTCTCTGTTCTTCCTCTTTCCAATCTCCAGTTCTGACGATCGCCGCTCGATCTAGTTGATCTCACGCCTCGGTATTCATCAGAGGTACACGGGATACGACACAATAGAAGCTGGAATTTTGCACAATGACACCTATATGTATTTGATCAAGTTGGAGACATTCCGTTTCTATGGAACTAATCAGATATTTATGCAGGCTAAACTACTTAATTTGGTGTCCCCACACAAACTGCCAATAGGTCACAAGCTCTAAGAAATACAAATTCGCTCTTGGTTTAACAATCCTCCCACACATCTAAGCAAAGGAAAAGTTCACTTTAAGTGTGCACACAACAAAAACGAGTAGTTGCGGAGGCCAGAGCGTCGACGTCCGTAGTCGCACAGCTTGATGTTGGGAGGATAACAAGAACAAAGAAACGGCAACTTGGAATCATGCATACAAGAAGGAAGAGATATACATGTCCATGAAATTGGGTCTATCTAAATTTCTAAATGAAAATAAGGTTTATGGGGCCAACTGGACTGACAAGGTCCATTGGGCCAACCAGCCCAAGCACCACATCATGAGCGTGGATCCCCACCTACAAATGAACCCTAGATTAATACTCTGTTTGGTATAGCTTCAGATTCTCATTTTTTAGCTTCTATTCCATATTATCTGAGAATCCAATTCTCGGAGAATATGGAGTAATCTTGGAAAAGCGTTTGGCTAGCAGATTGGCTCTAAGAGTCATAAAGGTGAGGATTGAAGGTAAATAGATATTGCTACCTCTAGTTGTAATACTTCAATTGTATTTATGTGTTACCTCTTTGTATCTGTACACAATTTGTTGGAGTTTATTTTTGTAATTTTTTGGAAAGAACATATTAATGTATATAAATGATATGAGTACCACTAGCCTTTTATTTTGAAGAACATATTAGCAAGGATGTTTTGCATTCAACCTGGATCGGAAACCAGCCACAATCCCACTACTAGGAACTCGTCTTGCTCCCGTGCTACATAACGTTGAAGTGAGTACAAACAAGTTCATTATCAGCAGTTCTATGGCTAAAAATGCATCAGTTCTATGGTTATATTCAAGCAATGGGATGCCCGATGATCAGAAACATGCATTTCCTGTCCATATTTACATCATTTAATTCCGAATTAGACCACCACAAAACATCATCATCCAGAACCATACACAACAAAACACATGTATGACCATTCAGGGATCCAAGAGGCATGAACCAAATGTAGTGACTAGTGACTCTACAAAAGTTATTAGTCTGTCTATATTAGTACAAAAAATAAAATGGACGCGGAACAGATCGTCTTTGTTTCATGTAGCCTTTGTATAATTAACCTCAGCAGCAGCAACACACAATATTGTGGAGGATCACGAAAAAAGATACTATAGAGCTCACATATTTAAAGCACAACTATGACTAACTTTCAAATATACACTTTTAACAAGAAATGTCGGCAATTTTCTCTTTGGTTAATGCATCGACATTGATGAGGAGAAGCAAAGTATTGGTAAAGAAATGTTTCTTAATTTTTGCAAGATCTGAAGCACATGTTTGTTTGTGTAAAAAACTTGATGACGGGTTAATTGCCACCAGCACACGTGAACGCCAAGTTCAAGTTTTGGGTTGCGAGCGTGCCAGCCGATTTGATCCTGCAATCGGCAAGAAGGAAGCGTTCGTCAATAGATCGGCTAAAAAAATTGATCTAAACCCTTGACGGTAATCGGATATTATTGATCAAGATAGATCGAGGCAGATCGTTGTAAAGGATAGATCTAATCAACTCGTGGCAGTTGATCAGAGGGGTAAAGGCCGTTTTTCCCAAAAAAAGGCGATGCGCAACAAGATCTTGAGAAAAATTGAACCTGATTTGGCGTAACGCAGCAATGATCAACAATCGGTGATGCGTAACTTTATTGATCAATGTGTATTACAAAGGGAAGATTACAAACTAGATGTCTACTCCTATGCAGAAGAAATAAAAGTAATGCTGGGTTGTGTTGATAGTTGATTGTCCTTTTTTCGACGTAGTCCATCGGCCCCTTTTATAACCTTTAGCCCAATCGTATCAGTCTTGGTCTCTCCGATCATTCGTATCAACCTTGAATCCTTCTTTCCATCTTGGACAAGGTCGTACCCGATCCCAATTGTGTTGGCCTCAATTTCCTTTTTAATATTACGGCTTACCATACAGTCATAATCCCTCAATCTGATGTCACATGAGCTCTCATTAGTCCAAAACCGTACTGTCTTTCTTACACCAAATCTACACCCATTTTGGCCAACCCTTAGCCATCAAATTTTGGGTGCTAACATATGCCCCACATTTTTGGGATATGTATGATCATGTCCCAAAAATTAACCGCCAATGCTCTAACGGGTCATCGTCTTTGTCGCTTTATCTTCTTCGCAACTATCTCCTCAAAACTCCGCACTGCAATCACTTCTGTGTCGAATCGCTTCGTGCTCCATCCGCATTTACTCAAGAGATGCTTTGTTCTCCGTGCCATGACGATCCACCTACCCAATTTGCCTTATAAATACCCAGTGATTCACAGTTTCACCACTCAATCTCACGGTAATCTTTCACTTTTTACGCCATAGCTTCTTCTTCCTCCTCATTTGGTTCTGTCTCTGACTATTCATCATCAGACGATGACTCAGCCATTATCGCAGTTCTCTAGGAAGAACTATCAACCGAAGTCCGCACCGAAGAGGAAGTGGCTGACGATGAAGCCATCGCCTGTGCCCTTCAAGAGGAGTTCGACGTTGACGCCGCCGAAGCCCCCACAGCAGCCGCTGTCCCTCCTACCGACACTACGGAACTCAACATCGGTGCAGCTGCTGCTCCTGTAGAGGTCGCCCTTGAAGCTGCCGGTCTTCCTCCAGCTGTTGCCCCGGATGACACCATGATCGCCGTTGTCTCCTCCAGTTCAAATGATGAGCCGATGCCTCCTGCCGTTGCTGCCCTCCAGGAGTCATCAAACTCCAGCAGCAGTTCAAGCACTCATGACATCCCTGACAGGAAGCGTCGTCGACTTCACTAAATATTGTAATAATTCCCAAGCACTTTTCATTTGTTTTGTAGGGATGCCACCATCCCTGAATACCTTTCATTTGAGGATTGTCGCATTTTTTTTTGAATTCTACCTTTTCCTTCAATCCTTAACTCTTTACTCTTTATCCTTTAGCCGATGATGTAAATATTTCGCTTATTCTTTAGCCGATGTTGTATCTTGCCTCCTAACTAATACAATCGTCCATATTTGAATGTTGAATCTACCTTAGTCATCGACTTTACATGTTCTCGTGAGTTTCAGCAGTGTTGATGCCTTTTGTCAACTAAAAAAACTGATCGGCCTTACTACGTACTTTGTTAGGACGCGGTCTCTCGATCGATGTAAATCAAATCAATCGGCTTTGCAATCGCTTGACTAATTGCTCTTCCCAGCTGATACATTCAGCCAATGCATGCCGATTAATGGTCATGACGAATCTATACTTCCCAAAACTGCTCCTTATTAACGAGCTCTTGCAGCTTTGTCCCGAATGTCATGTCCTTGCCAATCGCATGATTAGTGTGTGCGGGAATCGAGGCACGAGGTCCGGAACAGTTTCGACTGGGGCTCTTGTTGCTTTTTATATAGCTCATTTTTTCTTCGGAAACCCCCTTTCTCTTGCACCTCTTCTCTCCCAATACTCCCCTTTTGGCTGTATTGGCCTCCACTGTTCGTACGACCACCGCCGCACATTCATCCTCTAGGAATCATTCGCCAACCCAACCTCTTCCATCATCTGCCTCTCCATTGGCCCTTGTCACCCTCGACAGTTCACTTTTGACCCCTGCAACTGTAAGTCTCCGTGGGGTTCCTCCAAGAAACTTGTGTAGGTCCCAATAATCATCGGTTGTTTGATTAGCATATACTTGCTAATTCGTAGTTATCTTATCTTCTTATCCTTTTTCCATAGATGGCCGATTATCAGTCAAAGATTCTGGTCCCAGTATCAGATGCGGCCGATCAGTACTTGCTAGGACCTGCTGACAGTGAGGATCCTGGGATTTTATCAATAAGGAGATCATGCAGATCCCCCTGAATTCATTCTCCTTTAACTTGGCCGGCTGGAAAGACAGCTTCAGAGTCTATCCTACTACGCTCAAATGGTGGAGATCCTGGTAAAATCGGGTGGCGAACAGTAAGAGAGTGGATTGGGAATCGCTGGAGATAGCCAATTGTATAAGTCTCTCCTTGTCTGGTATGTGTAGGGACAAGTCATTAATAGCTTTAGCCTCTTATTTTGGTCAGATGCTTTCAATGCTTTTTCCTTCCGCCCGGGTTTCTTTAGCCCAACTCTTATGGACGTGGTGGTTCTTACCGGACTCAAGCCGACAGGACACCAACCTCACGCCTTTGAAGCAGTTGCGACCCATCGGCAATTGACTAAGATCAGTTGGTCTCAGTACATTAAAGAGTACAGCCGATCATCTGGCCTCGTGGGACCCCGCGAGCATACTACTTTTCTGAACATGTGGTTGGACAGATCTTTGTTCTGTGGCTCCTCTTTAGCTCCTACCAACAACTATCAAGCCCTCGTAGAGGCCTTAGCCAATGGTCAGGAAATAGCTTTGGGTAAACCCCTCCTTGGCGTAGTGTATCACACGATGCATGTTATTACCTTGAAGCTCAGGGGTGTCACTAATTCTCATGCTATTAGCAATCAAGGAGGACCCCTTTAGTTTGTCCAACTCTGGCTGATGGCTCAATTCCAGCGCCCTTTCAATACTGTCCCTACATCGACCCTCCAATTTCCTCGTGAGGACTCTTCAGAGGAAGAAGAACCAGCTTTCTGGCGATGCCGATCATATGGAGAGGCCTTTTCTCAGGTCCCAAAGAGAGATATGAACTTTGACATGGAAGCCTTCATTGTGTTTTTCTCATACTTCTACGAGGCCGATACCGTACCTTCTTCATATTTCCTTCCATATCGGCACATTGACGATTTGGAATACGAGCATCCTGCTTTCTCCCGTCCAGACAATCCTAATGAAGAGTGCTTTAGGCACATAATATCGCCTAGGATCTTCTCAGTCGGCCTCAGTCTTTCAAGCAGCACTCAGAAACCTTCATATGAATATTACCATCCATCTATTTGCGCCAAACAATTGAAGCTTGGGTTGTTTCCACCCCGGCTGGTGTTGTTCGACAAGCTTCGGGAGCATGAAGAGCTCAAGTGTGCTCTTGCTGCATGCATTGCACTGGACTTAGGCGGAGAGATGCTGATCGACTCCCTTCATCAGATCACCTTCGTTGATCGAACTGCTAGAACTTTTAACCGATGGTAGCAGGAGTGGAGTCGTCACCTTTTCATTAATCCTCTGGACATGGTGCTCCACCACTTTGACGGTTCCTACCCCGTCCCTCCTACTCTGAAGGTAACTTTTAAAGAATTGCCCCTTCTTCCGTACAACTTTGATGTTCCCTTTCTCATGTCTTCAATTTCCTTGATGTTCAGGAGATGGAGGACACTCGGCCAACCTTTTCTGATAGCGGCATGGTTATCGACTTGCATCCTAATGTCATCGGCTATACCAACATTGGCCTCCACTCTCCCTCTTTAGGAGACATTAAGAAGAAAGGTCACGTGGGGGCATCAGCTCATTCTCCCCAACAGAAAAGGAAACTTGCCGACCCATCAGGGGGTAATTCCCCAAAGAAAACTAAATCAATTAAGTAGCGCAATCGATGCCACCCTCTGCTGGTGTAGATCCCGCGAAGCCCGGTTAGTTTTGTCACCTATCTTACCGATTTGTATGAACGCCTTATCGGTGAACTTATTCATCTATCTGTTTTAGTCAAGAAAAAATGACTTGCTAGACGCATGAAGCCTACTCCTATCGTTCCACCTGTATCTCCAACAACCGACGTCTTTCCTGGGTCAATCCCTCAGGTAACTTAGCTTCTTTAGTCACTATTCTCTTTCTCTGGTGCTATCGACTCATATGCCTTTTATGCAGCAGATTACGAAAGATGTAGTACTTGAAGTCTCTCCTGCCATAATACAAGAGGTACGTACGGAGGCAGCCGCCAATGTCCTGGCTGAAACCATCATTGCAGAAGCATCATTGCCTCCAGCCACAGGTGTAATGGCAGACTTACCGGGGTCGATGAGTAACCCCCCTCACAGGAGCCGCTGAACATCGCCCCTTCTCCGAGTTCAATCTTAGAAACTGGGGTCTGTCCTTATAGACTTCTTTTAATCCTTGCTTGTCTCGTCCCCAGCTATCAGCTAGTGCCCTTTTTGGGTTCGCTCTAGAGGATCTCGGCTCTCTTTCTGATGAGGACATAACAACCAATGAGACCCCTTCATCACCCACCATTCAACCGTCGTCTCAGCTGGGTCAAGATTTCCCAATCATACCCCCAGATCAGCGAGACAAGCTAAAACAACTTCATCAGATGCTAGTCCTGTCAAGGTCAGATATTTTGGAAGATTATCAACCGATGGCCACCCTTTTTATTGAGGTAGCCCCTTATCTCTCTTCGGCGGATATGAGAATGTTCCATGGTCTTCATTGCTTCTATCTAGAAAAAGATGCGGTCAAGACGACATTGGAACACCAACGTAAGTGGGAGGAGGTTGCAAAAAACCGTGCAGAGCTCGATATGCTGGTTGCCGATGGTAAACAAAAGAAAGCCAATTTCAATACCACAACGTCATTGGCTAAAACTCTGAAGTCATCAAGACAAGCCCTGGTTGACGAAGTTGCATATTTGAGGTGGGCCTTGACTGAAGCTGAAGCCTGTCTTTCCCATGCTGACCATGCTCTCAACCTGGCCAAAGCAGATCTGAAGGCGCGCCATGCTGATATCACTGTGACCTTCAAGCTTGCCGAAGATAAAGCCAAAACCATTACATCGGTTCTGGGTGACGAAGCCGACGATGAGGCTTTAGTTTTGAGCATTCATTAGGCCGTGGAAGCCACAGCTGATAGTATCCTATCTCTTATTTAAACGATGTAATCCATTGTGTCTTCAGAATTTTGTGTCTTCTTGTGACTAAGCCATGCTTGAATCATCATCTTCAACCTTTATATTGTTTCCCTTGGTTTTTCTAAAGGCGACGCGCGGCATCGGCTATATAGCCGTAATTAACTGCATCGAGTTAATTCGGCATTTCTCATCTGGCCAGTGGCACCAGTTCTGGTCATGCTGGTGTGATTAGTATGACAACTAGGATCCTGTCCACACTCTGGGGTGATAGCTTTTTTAAGTACTTCCCATTGATATCCTTAGCAAACAATTCCCCATCCATAGTTTCCAATATGTACAAGTTACCTTGGACTGGCCGATTAACTTTATATGGCCCTTCCCATGTAGGAGACCATTTCCCATATTGGCTATCTTTTATCCCAATGGGCAGGATGGTTTTCCACACCAGATCACCTTCTTCAAACCATTTTGCTACAACTCTCTTGTTGTATTTTCTTGCTACCCTAGCCTTAATTCCATCAGGTCTTCCAGATTATCAGCTAGTGCGTCTTTGTACTCTTGAGCCAATAACATGTCCTGCTGGCGGTTCTTAACGAGCTTATGCCATTTTTATCGGCAACACAACCTCCTGCCCATATACCAGCTGGTATGGTGATAATTTAGTAACTCCGTGGCAAGAAACCCATATGCCCACAACAAATCGATCAACGTCGTGTGCCAACTTCTGGGCTTATCATCGATTTTCCTCTTGATTAACTTAATCAGTGCCTTATTCGATGATTCAGCTTGCCCGTTCGCTTGCGCATAATACGGCGAGGAGTTCAACAATCTGATCCCAAGGTTCCTGGCAAAATCCTGGAATGCCTCCGACATAAACACAGTGCCTTGATTGGTTGTGATTGCTTGTGGTATTCCAAACCGATAGACAATGTGTTCCTGCACAAAGGCTAATACCTCCGTACTCATAACCTTTTTTAAAGGGATTGCTTCGACCCACTTGGAGAAGTAATCTGTCATGGCCAAAATAAATTTATATCCTTTGCTCGAGGCAGGGTGAATTTGCCCGATTACGTCTATACCCCACCCTCGGAAGGGCCAAGGCTTTTATGACCGGGTGCAAGGTTGCAGGAAGTATGTTCTGCACATTCCCAAACTTTTGATAGTCCTGGCATCCTTTGTAATATCAAAAATAGTCCTCTAACATCGTCGGCCAATAATAACCGGTGCATCTTAGTAACCACTTCATTTTATGAGCCGACTAATGTGTTCCACAGATCCCCTCGTGGACTTCTCCCATTGCCATTTTGCTTCTTCGGCACTGAGACACCGAAGTAGCAATCCTTCTAAAGTCCGATAATACAGTGTATTATCGATCATGACATACTTCAGAGCTTGCCTCTTGACTTTCACATCCATTGGCGCTGAGGGATTTTTCAAGTAAGCCGATACCCTTGCACGCCAATCAGCTACCGCTGACCACATTACTACTTTCTCGATTGGCTCGCAATCGACTAGCCGATCGAGGACTTTGTACCCTGTTGCTTGATATACCAACACATTAGCTCAACTGTTCTTCTCTCGGGGTATGTGGTCGATCGTGAAAGAGCAGAAGGCTTCGATTAGTTTGTGACACCGTGCTAGGTATCTAGTCAAGATTTAATCATAGCAATTGAAATCTCCCCGCACTTGCTGGACTATGAGCTGGGAATCGCCATAAGCTTCGACAGAATTCGCCCCAAGACTATGCAGCATGCATAGTCCTCTGAGTAAAGCTTCATACTCTGCCTGATTATTTGAACATCAGTAATTGAGTCTGAATGCAAACTCAAAGCCATATCCTTTTGGGTATATTAGCACTATTTTGATGTCGTCCCCTTCCCTGCATATCGATCCATCGGAATACAGCTGCCAAGGGGTAATGCTTACTAATTCGCTAGTGGGAGTATGATCTGTAATGAAATCGGCCACCACTTGCCCTTTCACGGCCTTAGTCGATTCGAACGTTAGGTCGAACTTCATGAGTCTGTAGGCCCATTTTTTAAGCCGACTCTTCATTGTAGGGGCAGACAGCATATATTTTACAACATCGGTCTTGCAATCGACCGTACACGTTGATGCTAATATGTAGTGTCTTAGCTTGGTACAGGCGAAGTATAGAGACAAGCAAAGCTTCTCGACCGGTGGGTACCTGGTCTCAACGTCAACCAGACGTCGACTTAATTAAAATGTTGGTTGTTCTCTGCCTCCTGCACCAAAATTGCCCCAATTGTCGTTTCTTCTGCCGATATGTATAATTTGAATGGTACCCCTCTGTGTGGTCTTATCAATACTGGGGGTTTTGAAAGATACATCTTGATATCTTCAAAAGCTTTTTGCTGGGCCTCTCCCCATATAAACTCTTGGTTTTCTTTTATCCTCAACATTGGGGTGAATGCACTAATCCGACCAGATAAGTTTGAAATGAACCGCCTCAAATAATTGATCATACCAGTCAACTTTAGGAGATCTTTCTTGTTCTTTGGTGGTTGTGTATCGGTTATAGCTTTGACCCATTCTTGGTTTACTTCTATTCCTCTTTCGTGTACCATGAATCCGAGAAACTTCCCAGACGATACCCCAAACGCACACTTCAGAGGATTCATCTTTAGATCATGTACTCGCGTCTTTTTGAATACTTCTTCTAGATCGGCCAGATGTTGATGATCCTCTGCCGATTTTACCATATCATCATCAATGCATATTTCCACGATGTGGTTGATTAGTTCATGAAATACTAAATTCATGGGCCCTTTTGATAAGTAGCCCCAGCATTCTTTAAGTCCAACGTCATGACAATCCATTCAAACAACCCAGTGCTCTGAGGCATTGGAAAGCTATCTTATGGATATCGGCTTCAGCCATAAATATCTGGTTGTATCCTGCATTCCCATTGAGAAAGCTAATGATCTTATTTTCCGATGTAGCGTCGATGAACATATCGGCTATAGGCATCGGATTCTCATCTTTGGGTGTATCTTTATTTATGTCTCTAAAATCGACGCACACCCTAAGTTTGCCGTTCTTCTTCATCACTAGGACGATGTTAGAGACCCATTCAGCATACCAGCACGGCCTAATGAACTTGGCCTCCAACAATCATTCTATTTCTTCCTTGATTTTGTCAGATATTGTCGGGTTGAACCATCTAGGGGATGTTTAAATGGCTGATACCCAGGTTTTATTGGTAGCCAATGTTCAACAAGCTGTCGGCTTAGCCCTGGCATCTCATGGTACTCCCAAGAGAAACAATCTTTATATTCTTTCGACAATTCTACAAGTCTTTCCTTATATTCATCATGTAATCTAGAATTAATGAACATTGGCCTTTTCTGATCGCCATCACCTATGTCTACTTCTTCTAGCGGATTGGCCGACGTAAATCCTTGCCTGAGCTACTCGACATCTTCGAAGTCTTCGATGGCTTCAAAACTAATTCTATGATCCAGAAAAGAAATTGTGTGTACCTGAGTCAAAAGCCTCCGCCTCGAGGAGGGGTGTTGGGGGTCTCGACGCCCCAGAGGAGGAGAGGCGCCCCTTCTTCGGATGCCTTGCGTCGGAGACCTTGGAGCTCATGGAGGGTCCAGGTTTCCCGTGGCAGTGGACCCAGTACCCTACGATCGGGCTCCCAGAGTCGTCTGGGGGCTCAGGGTCCTTGCGACGGCCGCCGCCCTTTGCTGCTGCGAGAAGGAAGAAGGTATCAGGAAAGGCGAAAGGATGAAAGCTCAAGCTCGAGCAGATCCAGACCCGACCAGGGGTCAACTTACCACTGAGCGGTCGCCCCACTCTACATGCTGCTTCTTCGGGGAACTGCCGCTTGGGACGTTCGGGGGTGGTCTCTTGCCCGCCTTCTTGCCTTTACTCGCTCTGGGTAGCGACAGCATTCGCCTTTCTGTTCTGTGCAGCTCTTGGCCCTCTTGCGTGTACAAGTGAAGATCAATACAGGCCCGAACTCTCCCGAGGCAGGACCTGGCTCGATGCGTTACCTCGGCGCTTTGGTTCAGCACATACTTGGGAACAGGGTCATCCGTGGAGTAATTGAACACCGCCTTCCCAGGACTCCTTCGGTGCTGTTGTTAAAGACATGACTATTAAACAAGGCCTAGCTCGAGCTCGAGCATTTTTAGTTCGAAAAGACTTACCAGTCGGGCCTTCGCGGGTGAGATCGTCTCGTCCCTCGATCTCGAAGAATGGGTGCAACCTCTTTCGCAAAGGGTACACCCGGTTTCGTAAGAAGTTGTTGGCGACGACTTGGCCAGTGAGGCCATGTGTTGTGCAGATGTGGATGGCGGCGATGGCTTCTTGGTAGGCCGCTAGGTCGTCCGCTTTAGGGGTCTGGCGCTTGCTGTCGATGGGGGCTCCATTGTACGTGAGCGCGCTGTCCTCGCCTCTCTTTAGATAAAACCGCCTCTCAGCCCAGAGACCGAGATAGTCCCAAGCGTGGAGCTGTGGAAAGACAAGGAAAAGTAACAAAAAAAGAGAGGGGGTAGGGATGATTCCCAAGAACCCCTCACATAGATGAGAAAGGATGGAAAGAAGAAGGGTAGAGTTTGGCACTAGGTTGACGAGCTCGATCTCGCATTGTGCGAGAACCGAAGCCATGAAGTCGCTCTCCGGCGTCCGCAAGCCAAAGAGCATGTATTGCTCGGTGCTGACGAGCTCGTCTTCCTGGGGCTGCGGGTCGGTCTCCCCGCCCGACAACCACCATGTCGCCGGGTCCACCAGCCCCAGTCCTTCAAGCTCCTTCATCCTCACCAGGGACAATGAGCTCCTCCCGAACTTGGCCATTGGATTAGTGCTTGGTCGAGGAGGAAAGGGTGCTTGATCAAAGAGTCAAAAAGATGGGATCGCCAAAGATTCAAAATCAAAGAAGTTTGGGATTTTTCCAAGGGAGTTGACAGATCGGGCTTTATAAAGCCCTGATCGTCGACAGCTAGAGCCTATCGCGCCTCAAAAGGCACGCTTGTTGCTCTTCAAAAGGCGCGTCCGGGGATTTGGCGACGGAACCGAAGGGTCACAAACTTTTCTGCTGCTCTTCTGCGTCCGAGCCAATACTTCGAAGTCCAAGGGTCCCCAAGTGTAACCGTGCCAAGTCCCTCGGACGGTCCGAACTCGACCTCGAGCTCGAACGCTTCCGAACTCGGTCAAAGCGCCAAAGCCCGAATGTTCTAGGCACGACTACGTCGAGATTCCTCTTGCGGTTTTGAACTCAACCTCGAGCTTGAGCAATTCCGAGCTCAACCAGAAGTCCATCCCCTTTTCAAGATCATGAGACTCAAGGTCATCCCAAGCACTAGGGTCACGACTTGAGCCTCGGGGTCTAGCTGTCGGGGACTAGAAAAACCCTGCCCGATCAACAGTACAGTCAACAAACCCCTAGCTTGAGGTCGAGCGGGAGCCGTGCGGCCAACGATGTGGTCAGGGGCTCTTAGCTCAAGCTCGAGCTAGAGAGCAAGGAGCTAGCTCCCCCGAGAGGTCAAGCTCAGGCATCTCGATCGGACATTCACACCGTTAGTTACTAAGATCCTTAAATGATGGAGTTAAGCCAAACATGAACGGTAATCCTGAGACAGTTACGATCCGACTTTTGTGCACATGAAGCCACTCCCCCAAGAATCTCTCTTGGCCATTTCTAGTAACGGCTGGGAGAGATATAAAACCTCCCTGAGATGAACACAGTGAAAGGAGGCAGAAAATAGGACTAGACATACTGTTTGCGCAAAAAACTTGAAGTAGAGTTTTCGCCTCAAACACACGAGACAAACACCAGGTTCGAGCGTGCCAGTCAATTTGACCTGAAATTGACAAGGTAATTTGTAAAATTAAGCAAAGGCCGACAACAAACAATTGTCGGCGAAACTCCAATCGGCTAAGAGCCGATCGGGCGGGGTAACCAGACTAGCCAATTAAGGCTAATCTAAAGATAAAGGTAGATCGGCTTTGAGAGGCGATACGCAACAACACAAAGCAAATTGAACCTGGGCGAAATCGGTAGAATCAACAAATTGATGATGCACAACTCTTTATTGATCTCATCGGCTTACAGAGGAAAGTTTACAAGACTAGAAAACAACGAAAAAGAACTGTAAAAGTATATGTGTATTGTGTTGGATTGATTGCTTCCCTGCATCTTCTGGTACTCCCCTTTTATATGTCTTAGCCGATCCGAGTCCTGCATGGATACGGCAACCGGGTCCACCTTGGCTTTGATCCGATCTCTTTCCGTATTGGCAACTGAATCCTTGCTGTTCACGGTGTATCTTTTAATCCCAATTATCATATCCGTGTCGCACACTCCATTTTCGCATTTGGCCGATATTTACCGTATATGCCAAATTTTGGTGCAAATATATGCCCCCATTTTTGGAAGAGAACTTGTTGTCTTTCAAAAATCTTATCGGCTTTTCCTAATCGGCTTTTCTCCTCAGTCCCTGAAATCTTTCTTGGTAATTGCTCCATTAATTGCACCGTAAAAATCTTAGTGCATTTTTAATGCCCAAACCGTTCCCGCCTGTTCACCTCTTTTCACTGTGGTATAAATATGCGGGTCCCCCTTCGGTCACTTTCATGCGTTCGAGCTCTCGATTCATTAACGGTCGGCTTTCTTTGCTTTCTTGCCCAAGTCCCAAATTCTCCATCGGCCGAAATGGACCTGTCCCGGGTATTTATCCCGATCCCTCAAAGCACTGATCAGTTCTTCCTAGGGCCAATAGGAACCATAGAAGATGATGCTATAGTTAATCAAGAAGTCCCTAGACCTCCCTTATCTGCTGCTGGGTACAACATAAAAGAATGGGGAAAAAGCTTTAGAACCTAGCCTACACCCCTCAAAGGTTGGAGATCTTGGTACATTAGAGTGTCGGCTCAAAAGAGAGCAGAGTGGGAGCGGATGGGTATAGCCGAATGCCTCCCTCTTAGTTTAGCCGACCCAGAAGCCAATGAGCTCTTGGTGGCCGTAGCATGCTACTTTTGGTCTGACACTTTGAATGCCTTCCTTTTTCCCACCGGTCTCATCGGCCCAACCCTTCTTGATATAGCCCAACTATGCTGTCTCAGGCTGGATGGTGACCAAATATCGGCTTTTAGCGGAAAACCTAGACATAAAATGATCCAATCCAAGGGGGAGGGCTGGCGCAAATATATCCAAAATAACAACAAGGTCAACAGGCTAGTATCGGATGAGGAGCATATTGCCTTCCTCAACTTATGGCTTGACCGATACTTGTTCTATGGAGCCTCCCTCGGCCCCACCCAAACCCACCAACTGAGCGGAGCAGCTGGTGGAAGGCCGTCGTGTAGGACCCCAGATTGGCTATCCGGAATCCCCTGTGTATTTCTGAACTAGTCCCAGATCAGTAGCTAGTACACACAGTCAAAAAGTGATGAATCAACAGTCATATCACGATTACATATAACTCAATAAGAATAACACCAAATAAAAGCAAAGACCTTATGGTCAAGGTTTACCATTACGGCCTGAACAGGCAGAACAACTTAAACAACCGCAGCGGAAGACGAAAACACCAAGGCGACCCATCCAAATGCCCACAGGCAATCGAGTGGAGAGCGTGTCCTAGTCATTGGAAACTCCGTTGATAGCTTCTTTCACTTCTGAGATATGATTAGAATGTAGCACGTGAGTACATAAAGTACTCAGCAAGTCTGGGAAATTATGCACAATGTAGGCTATCCAAGGATGGCTTAATATGGTTCTTTTGCATAAAGCCAAGTTTCATCAAACCATAATTGTTAATAAGTTTCACAAAGCATATTTAAGCAATTCTTTTTAATAATTGAATTATGTAATATTTCAGTGAAGGTTCTAGCCACCATTCACGAGTATACAGGCTCTATCCGCCACATCTCGACAAGATCAGGGTTCAATCCATTCACATGGCTCTGTCTGCCATGGTTCACAAAAACAGGTTCAATCCACCTACCTGGCTCTAGCCGCCAGAAGCACACCCGAGAGTTCTAACCACTCCCGGATCCCAAAAGATCAGTTTTGAAAATCAAAACAAAAGTCTACCAATATGAAAGCATTCTTCGCTTTGCCTTTGACCGTAGGCACGGCTATTCGAATAGCTTTAACTCTGCAGAGGTGTACAGCTTTACCCACAAGACAGGATATTCCCTTGATGCCATGCAATTAACACACTTCCTTGGGTGTGCCGGCAGGGATATCCTGACAAGGCCTTTACAATGTATACGCCTAACTCCGACTCCACACGAGGTTTCACCGCTGTTAGGGTTCCATCCGCCCAGTACAGAAGCCCCCTCTTGCGCCGTGTGAGAAAACAATCTTGCCTCTATCCGGCGCTCACATTCTACCGTTTGGTGAGTCTAAGTTAGGTTTCTACAAATTATTCAGCCATGTCGTACCATTATAGACATGTGGTTGTACGGTAATGCTTAGAATGGAGACAGTCATAAGCATCGGTCCTTAATTGACTTGGGGCGGTACTTGCACAATGAAGACTAGTGCTCCATCCGCACCCGCCAAACAAACCATTCCGCCCAAGTCCAAACCATTTTTCGTTTTATTGTTATTTTGTAAACCAACGGCAATACTCCTTGCCCATAATTTCCAACATAGGTTTTCAAGAATTAAATGCAATTCCCACCCATAGGTGCACACTGACCGTTTGCGAGTCTAAGCATTTCTACCGAACTATTCTATTCCACCAATAGTTTATATTGTAGTTTTCAAGTCTCAATGTTGATCAAAACTGTTAGAATCAATTCTACAATCTCCAAAGTTCCTGAGATCCACCAAGACTCCCCCATTATTATCATGGCACTTTATAATCCGGTCCAATTTAGTACTCCAACAAGTAAAGTCTATATCGTGTGCCATTATGCCACGAAAATCATATCAAGCTACTATCACCATTGTATATGAAACAATCTCCCCAAAATACAAGTCTCATTATCGATTACCCATTATCCATACATCGATTAATTTGGTGAGCTACTTGATCCACCAAATAATTCATAATCTCATCCCCGAGCATCTTTCAAGAAATATTCTATAAATCCAAGATTTCATTAATTCATTGACTACAGCTATTTCCATAGACAATGATACCAAGTTGACCAAACAAATCACCCATAATCCACATTATTCATCATCCCACATAAAGGTTATCGCGAAACCATATTCCACAAAGTCATCTACGAAACCACCGAGTATGATTCTCAATATTATCCACTTACTCCATCGAGTATATTTGATAATATTATTGACTAAATCATCGAGTATCATTCTCAATATCACCTATTGTAATCTTTCGCATTGTCATCTCTAAATTACATAATATGCCTGTTAAAATCCACCGAAATATAATTCACCACTTATTCTATTTGATCCCCAAGTATGACTCTCAATATTATTTATTTAACTTTACCGACCATTATTCTTAATATCATACATCTTCCAATACTTCCCCAATTCATACTAATCATATTGCGATTCGCTATCACAATCCAACTTCGCAATATTTCAACTACCACCACTCATAGGTCACTTTCATAATGACTACCCCCACATTATCACTAATATTCATCTAACTCCAATTTGCATTCCATACCATTTGCTCCATCAAAATGTCTGCCAACTAGCCTTTTCCCTTAAATAAAGAATATTTTATCAAAAGCAGTTACATTGGTGGATCACTGTACTAGGGTGACAAAGAATCATGGATAACAATGTCAAGGAGGTAGGAACAACAGGTATAACTAATAACCTAACGTTAACATAATCCATTTAATATAAATAGCGATGCAATTTGTAAAACATGGAAAACATTTATAAATTGTAGGATCAACATGCGTCAAGGAGACTTGCCTTCAATCGCAGCGAGGGTCTCGAGGTCTTGAAGTCCGACGACGGAGTCGGCGGACTCGGCGGGATCATCGGCTATGCGCAAAACGATACAATAAATAAATAACAATAAAATAAATAAAATCCAAAACTTATAAAACTTATACTGGCAGGAAGGTATTGATTTTAGATGAATTTAGGAATTTTAACGGATTCAATCGGAGGTCAGACGGAAAAGTTATAAGCGTCCGAAGTTGGAAAATGCTGGAAAATGGAAAATCGGGAATATTCCAGGAATATTCCTATTTTTTTATTTTTCTCATTTTTTGGAAATGTATGTGTCTATGGCTTGTGGGTCCACCATGTCATTGAAGGGAGCTTCTTCCTCACATGCTTTTGCCATGGCAAGAAACAGAGGATGGGGAGGAGATCATGGGGGCGCCGGCGAGGGGCATGGCGGCCGGCGGCGAGGCGAGGCGGCGGCGCGGCGTGGCGAGGGCAGCGCGGCAAAAGCGAAGCGGCGCAGGTGGCGGCGGCACACCACCTGCAGCGAGGCGCCCGGCGGCCGTGGGTCGAGCGAGGCGGCGAGGAGGGGCGGCGCGGCGTGGCGGGCGGCCGGGTGTAACACCCCAAAATTTTTGCTTTTATTGAATTCATGTGTGATTTGGCACTTTGGTGAATTTTTGGAATTTGCTGGAATTTATTTGGATTTATTTGGAATTTATTTGAATTTATTCCATTTTGAAATAATTAAAGAATTTAATTTTGCAAATAAAATTTTGTTGGAAATATTTTATTTGAGTCCAAAATGATCCAAAGTATTTTCGAATTTTCTGGAATTTTTCTGAGTCTTTTGCTATTTTTAATGAATTAAATGAATTCTTGGAAATTATTTTAAATATTAAATCATTGGAAATTCAACTCGGGTCGAAATCTTGTTCATCCGACGAAGTCGAACCCGAGTCGGACTCGAGTCCGACCGAGCCGATTGACTCGACCAAACCGGCTCCCAACCCTAATCAATCCCAACCGTCGGATCAAGATCCAACGGTGAGATCCGCCCGTCACGGTTCGAGCCGTATCCGCCCGGATCCGATCGCGCCGCTGCGATCGTGGCCGTTGATCGTGCCACGTGGGCGGTAGGCGTCGTCGTCTCCGCCGAGACCGAGCCGGACTCGCCGCCGCGCGCCGCCGTGTAATTAGGTTTCCGTCTCGAGCACGAACGCCGAGGCTATTTAAAGCCCTGGTCACGCCCGAGGTTGCCCTCATCCTTGCGCACCCGTTCTCGAGCCATCTACGCTGGCCGCCGCCGTTTGCCGTGCGAGCTCGCCGTAGTTGAGCGCCACTCCGCGCGGTTTTGCCTCGTCTCGCCGCCGTCCGTCGTCTTCCGAGAAGGAGCCGAACCGGAACCCCGGCTTGAGCGCACCGAAGAGACCACTCACTTCGCCGAACGACCGGGCGCCGTCGGGCTCGTCGTCGTCTCCGTCTCCGGTGGCTGCAGCTCGCCCGCGTCGCCATCGCCCTCGCGAACTCGTGCGCCGTCCGATCTTGATCGTGCGGTTGAGGTGAGTTCACGTGTTCCAAACCCGATTAGATCTGGACCGTTGGATCAAGATCCAGCGGTTCACAATCGCCACGCGCCGTGGTAGTGATTATTATAGGATTAGATGCGGACCGTCCGATCTAGATCGAGCGGCCCACGATCATCGAGTAGATTCAACACGTTAACCCTGGATCTAATCGCGCCGTTGAATTTCAAATCAGCGGCCGAGATTGCGCCACGTGTCGGGAAGTTGGACCGACGCGGTGGCCCACGCTGGCAGCGTCGTGGCAGGACGCTGACACGCGGGGCCGCGTGTCAGAGGGCCCGCATGTCAGCGGCTGACCCAGCCAAGCGCTGACGTCACCCATGACGTCATCGGTGGGTCCCACCTGTCAGCACCGTGGGCTGAGCCCCGCTGACGTCAGCGATGACGTCACCCGAGTGGGCCCACATGTCAGCGACCGCGTGAAGTCGTGGACCGAGTCCACGGTAGACCCGAACCAGCGTGGACCGAGTCCATGGACCGGTGACGTCGACCAACCAATCGAGAGGCTGCCACGTGTCCTCGCTGGCGCCAATAAATGATTTTCCGAAAAAGGAAAATGATTTAATAAATCGGTTTAATAATTGATTTGAATTTCAAAACTTCAAACGCTTATAACTTTTGCGTTTCAACTCCGATTTGAGTGATTCAAATTTCTAAATTTGTATAAAATTGAGATCTACCTAAATATGAATTTTATTTAATTTTTAGACTAAAGTTTTTCTTTGCAAAATTATTTAATTGATTATTTAAACTTTAAATAATCATAACTTTTGCGTTTTAACTCCAAATTTGACGATTCCAGTTTCTAAAAATCCATAAAATTATGTTCTTTCTGTTTGTGGATTTTATTTGGATGTTTGGACACTTTTTGCCTAGTGTTTATTTGTGTATTTGCTATTTGCACGCTTTACGAGTAGACGTTGAAGTGCCGGAAGGATTCGAAGGAGAAGTATTAACTCAGGATCCAACTCAAGACCAAGAGCAAGTACTTTTTGAAGGCAAGTTGTGCTTTGACCATGTTGATCCTATTTCGAAATCTATTTTGATTTAAACTATTGCATGCTAAATCAATTAGAAAGATACTTTGTTTAAACATGGGGGTTAGATAAATACCAATTTGCTGTATGACACCTTGATTATTTAAGTATGTGCCATGACCCTTGTCACCCTAGTTGTGGTTTACTAGTTGGACATAATCAAATTTCCAACATGGGTTTTAGACCGTTGTAGTATCCTGCTTAGACACACTTTCGTGCTCATGACATGGTTTTGGACAATCAAATGTTAATATTGACTTAATGATATATTGAACCTGTTTTGGAAAGGTATCATGTGATGTTGATAGCACGTGGTGCTTGGTAATCAAGCGGGGTTTTGATAAATAGTTTTCGGCCAGGGGCATGTGGCAAGAATGATCGAGGTGGGCGGTGTGGCAATCGGGATGTTGATTTGGTTCTTCGGGTAGTCTTGCCCTGGTCACTCTAAGGACTTAACCTTGCAAGCCTTTGAACTGGGTCATACTTGCAACCACATGGCTGGAATGGGACGGCCCTAGTTGACTAAGTCGCTAAGGACTCACTTGTGGAGCCTCAGGGTGTCAATTACACCGTTTGTGTGATTGTACGGGGGAGCGTATCGTGGCCGTGGCCAGATACCCATCTAACGGTGTGTTGGTCCCATACTTCGCCTTGGCTAAGGGAAGGGATGGTGTAGAGCACGAACAGGAGAGGACCACTGTGTTGTTTGAGGCTTAGAAAGGCTTTGTTACTGAGGAACTCGCCTTTGTGGTGTTTGACTGTATCTTGTGGGTAAAGTGCATAACCTCTGCAGAGTGTAGAATCTATTTAAATAGCCGAGTCCACTGATCTTGGACAATGCTCGGGATTACAGTCAAGGGTTAGATTTTCTCAAAAATAACTTGGATTTGAAAAGTTGGGTTGGTTTAATAATGAAGATGATGGAAATGTGGTTTAGGATGGGGAAAAATGTTTATTAAACTTCTTGAAAAGTTATTTACGCTTTACTTATTTCTACTGCTTTGAATCTACTTATATTACTTTTCAAAAGTCGCATTTCTGCAAATATACCTTGAGCTATTCCTTTGTACCAAGCCATGCATATAGTATATTAGCTTGCATTACATGCATGACTTGCCGAGTACCAAGTACTCACCCTTGCCTTAACACAATATCGGTTGAAGAGGAGATTACGCCCGACTTTGGAGGAGGAACTCCAAGAGGATCCGTCTACTTAGGGATGCGAGCCCGATCGGTTACTGTGGTATCTTGGATGGCGCCACGCAAGCTATTTGATTTTCATTGCTATTATTTCTCTTTTAATAAGTTTCGCCTTGTGAGGCATATATTTGTAACTTGGCCATAAGGTCGAGTAACCAGTTTGGTTATTTAAATAAAGTACTTTATTGGTACCGAGTGGTATGATTGTGATATTTACCAATGTTAAGACTGTGTGCACTAGCGCGTTCCTGGACTAGTGCTGAATACACAGAGGGTCCGGATTTGCAAATTCGGGGTCCCGACAGAGGTGGTATCAGAGCCATACTTGACTGTAGGCTCAACCCTAGCTAGAATGGTCGTAGTGAGGATAAAACCTATTTTCTAAAGCTAAAAATTTGTGAAGACAAGAAATGACATCTCGACTTATCCCCTTCTCTCTTTTCTTGTCTCTTGCTGAAATATTCCCTTACCTTGTCACAATTTAAAAATTCCGAGTTCTTACGTAAAGCACTCTTGTGACAGATGGAGGAAGAGTTCAACTACGTTGATCTGGGAGTTGGTCACGCTGCAGAACTTTGGCATATGCTACAGACTCTCGGAGATTTTGAGAAGCCCCAATACCAAGTGGAAGTGATCAGACAAGCGGGATTGATCAAGGCTTGTGACGTGAGGATTGAGGTACTGCTAGGAAAAAGGGCCAGGCAATCGCCGATACACCAGACCTTTGCCAGGAGATCTACAATGCAGATGGGTATCCAAGAAGTATCACGACAAGCAATGCGGCACATTACCCGTATCTACGCCAGAGGTGGAGAGCACGGTGTTCCGTTATCATCCGCAGCGATAACCTTCTTGACCGGCGATTCAGGATGAGGATGCCACGATTACGCTTGGCACGATTTGTCGTCGCCAGGAGGATGTACTAGATAATACAAGCAAGGAGCTACGAAGGCCCGCAAGGAGATCACGACAGAGAAGAACAGCTGGCGGGACGCTCCAGAGTCTGTGGCCCACCTTCTCCGATGGAGTGACGAGTTGGAGATGACCTTATGCGGACGGACCGAGCGATGCTCGAGCTACACGAGCGAGATCGGAGGAGTCGATCTCGATGAGGACACTGCTTACGACTACCACGAGAGGACACGATCATTTGGACATGGCGATCGTTTGGCGCCTATGCCACAAAGACACCGCACCAGGCCGTGGAGGTTTTCTCGATGAGTGAACATAGGTTCTATAGTGAGACTCCTTCGCCGAGTCGCGTCATAGAAGAAAGAGTCACCCTTTAGGCGTTAGACTCCAGAATTAGTTCGATTTGGATTTGCTTTGTTTGCTGAGTGTGCAGTATGTGTTGCAAGGCCCTTAGGCATTGTAAGCAGCCATACCAAGTTATTAAATAATAAAGTTGGACCTTAAAGTTACCCCTTTCGCCCGCATAAGTTCCATATTACTTGTCTATTCTTGTTTCCCTCTCATCTCTAAACCTAGAGCAAACCGACAGATGGTGAACACCCGTGGAAACTTTGGAAGCAATGGGAGTGGTTCTCGCCCAGCAGAAAACCCCAATGATGGAGCACCAGTTTTGTTTGTCAAGAAGAAGGACGGGAGTTTCAGGATGTGCATTGACTACCGTGCACTCAATGAAGTCACCGTGAAGAATAAGTATCCGCTACCCAGATTGATGATTTGTTTGATCGGTTGAGAGGAGCGGAGTTTTCTCCAAGATTGATCCGAGATCGGGATACCATCGATTGAAGATCCGATCGAGAAGATATTCAAGACCGCATTCTCGTCAAGATATGGACATTACGAGTTCTGATTATGTCCTTTGGATTGACAAATGCGCCAGCTTATTTCATGAATATGATGAATAAGGTGTTCATGGAATATTTGGACAAGTTTGTCGTCGTGTTCATAGACGATATCCTAATCTACTCCAAGACAGAGGATGAACATGCCGAACACTTAAGGCGAGTTTTGGAAAAGGCGAGGAGCGACAACTTTTCGCCAAGTTCAGCAAGTGTGATTTTTGGAAGGACAAGGTGGAGTTTCTTGGACATGTAATGACCGCATGAAGGAGTCGCCGTAGATCCAAGCAAAGTAGAAGGCGTGTTACATTGGGAGCCCAAGGCGTGACCAGATTCGGAGTTTCCTTGGAATGGCGAGGATACTACCGCCGTTTCATCGAAGGCTTCTCGACAATTGCGAAACCTCTTACGCAATAGCTGGCGAGGAAGGAAAAGAAGTTTGCATGGGCCGGAATGTGAGAAAGGATTTGAGGAACTGAAAGCGATTGACATCAAGACGGTGTTAGTTCTACCAGATGTTGCTCAAAGCTTCGATATTTATTGTGACGCATCGCGCCAAGGACTTGGATGTGTGCTAATGCAGAATGGAAAGGTCGTCGCTTATGCATCAAGGCAGTTGAGGCCGCATGAGGAAAATTATCCGACACATGACCTAGAGTTATTGCCGTAGTGCATGCTTTGAAGATATGGCGTCACTATCGATTGGAAACAGATGTGAAGTATATACGGATCATAAGAGCCTTAAATACATATTCACCCGGTCGGATTTGAACATGAGGCGAGAGGAGATGGTTAGAGTTGATCAAGGACTACAATGTTGGAATCCATTACCATCCAGGGAAGGCCAGCGTAGTTCTGGATGCCTTAGTCGGAAAAAAGCCATCACCAGTGATGCGTTGCTAGCCACAAGTCGGGATGAGTTATGCAGGAATTTCAGAAAATGAAGATTGAGGTAGTACCTAGCGGATTCTTGGCAGCATTAGAAGTAAAGCCTACCTAGAGGATCGAGATCAGAAGAGCGAAGGATGATGACAAGATCAGTAGGATTAAGTCCAAAATGGAGGAAGGCAAGGCAAAGGATTTCAAAGCTAGATGGGCGAGGCGCGTTATGGATGAAGGATCGGATTTGCGTGCCAAATAAGAAGGAATTAAAGCAAGCTGATTACGGAGGAAGCCCATGACTCAAGTATTCAATTCACCGAGTGCCAAAATGTATCGATTTGAAGAAAGATTACGGTGGCGAGTATGAAGCGTGAAGTTGCCGAGCATGTTGCATTGTCACGGCGTATGCCCGAGAGAGTCAAGGCAATGCATCGAGACCAGCGAGGATTGCTGGCTGAAAATACCTGAGTGGAAGTGGGAGGAAATCGGAATGGATTTCACACGGTTTGAAGACTCAAGGAGGTTATGACTCCATATGGGTTATAGTGGATCGCTTGACTAAAGTAGCCCATTTTATCCCAGTGAAGACCACTTACTCGGAGATAAATTAGCGAGAATTATACATGATCAAGTTGTCTGTTTGCAGTGCCAAGAGGATAAGATGTATCGGACGAAGGTACCCAATTTACCTCAAGGTTACGGAATAAGTTGCATGAAGCCATGGGAACCCGTTTGAACTTGATCTGACAGCTTATCATCCGCAGGCCAGACGAGCGAGGCCAGAAAGAGTCAACCGGTCTGGAGGATATGTTGAGAGCTTGTGCACTAGCTTATGCTACTTCTTGGGATAAGAGTTTACCGTATGCCGAGTTCGATTACAACAATAGTTATCGAGGCTAGTTCTGAGATGTCACCTTTTGAGGCCTTTGTATGGTCGATACTGTCGAGACGCCATTGAATTGGAATGAGGCCGTATTGGCGAGTGTCTTTGGCTGATATTCTTCAAGAAATTTGAAAAGCAGATCGCCATGATTAGGGAAAGGTTGAAGATAGCCCAATCTCGAGAAGAGTTATCTTTTGACAATCGTCGCCGAGTTGAGTTTTGAACGGAAGACTTTGTATACCTCGAGTTCGCCTCTCGGGGGGAGTTAAGAGGTTCCATGCCAAGAAACTTCGCACCGTTATGTTGGACCATTTAAGATTTTGAGTCGCGAGCGAAGTTGCTTATCAGGTAGGTGCCCACGTCGTTGGCGAGGAGTGCATGATGTATTCCATGTCCCGAGTTGAAGAAGTGCCTCAGAGTTCTGAGGAGAGCAGACACTGCTAGAAGTTAATTGAGTTGCAAGAGGACTTGACTTATAAGGAGCATCGTGAGGATGCGGACACAATGGATCGAGAAACTAGAAACAAGTCAACCGTTCTGTAGAGTTCGATGGAGCAACCATGAAGCGAAGCGACTTAGGGCTGAAGAGGATTTGAAGAAAGAATTTCCAAACCTATTCCTTTAGTAAGCCACTGAATCTGAGGGCGAGATTCTATTAAGGGGGAGGTTTGTAACACCCCAAAATTTTGCTTTTATTGAATTCATGTGTGATTTGGCACTTTGGTGAATTTTGGAATTCTTTGGAATTTATTTGGATTTATTTGGAATTTATTTGAATTTATTCCATTTTGAAATAATTAAAGAATTTAATTTTGCAAATAAAATTTTGTTGGAAATATTTTATTTGAGTCCAAAATGATCAAAGTATTTTCAAATTACTAGGAATTTTACGAGTCTTTTGCTATTTTAATGAATTAAATGAATTCTGGAAATTATTTTAAATATTAAATCGCTGGAAATTCAACTCGGGTGATCTGTTCATCAGTAAGTCGGAACCAGAAGTCGGACTGAGTCGACCAGAGCGATTGACTTCGACCAAACCGACTCCCAACCTAATCAATCCCAGTCGGATCAAGATCCAGCGGTGAGATCCGCCCGTCTGGTTCGAGCCGTATCGGCCGGATCCGTCGCGCCCGTCGATCGTGGCGTTGATCGTGCCGCGTGGGAATGTACTCGTCGTCTCGCGAGAGCCGAAGCCGGACTCACGCGCCGCGCCATGTGGCCGTGTAAGTGGTAGGTTCCGTCTCACCGGAGCACGGCAGCAGAGGCTATTTAAAGCCCTGGTCACGCCCGAGGTTGCCCTCATCCTTGCGCACCGTTCCCGAGCCATCTCGCTGAGCGCCGCGTTTGCCGTGCGAGCTTCGCCGTAGTTGGCGCCACTCGCGCCATTTTTGCCTCGTCTCGCCGGCGTCCGTCGTCTTCCGTAGAAGAGCCAGGCGGAACCCGGCTTGAGCGCACCGAAGAGACCACTCACTTGGCCGGAACGACCGAGGCGCCGTCGGGCTCGTCGTCGTCTCCGTCTCCGGTAGGCTGCGGCTGCCCGGCGTCGCTATCGCCCTCGCGAACTGCGTGCGCCCGTCGATCTTGATCGTGCGGTTGAGTGAGTTCCGTGTTCCAAACCCGATTAGATCACGGGCCGTTGGATCAAGATCCAGCGGTTCACAATCGCCCGCGTCTTGTGGTAGTGATTATTATAAGGATTAGATCTGGACCGTCCGATCTAGATCGAGCACGATCATCGAGTAGATTCAACCGCGTTAACCCTGGATCTAATCGCGGCCCGTTGAATTTCAAATCAGCGGTCGAGATGCGCTGCGTGTCGGGAAGTTGGGCCAGGCGCGTGCCGAATCCGCATCGCGTCGTGTGGCCCGACACAGTTTCGAGGCCCGCGTGTCGAAGGCGCATGTCGACTGACCAGCTAAGCGGCGTCACCCATGGCGTCATCGGTGGGTCCCACTGTCGCCGTGGTGAGCCCAGACGTCGGCGATAGCGTCACGGTGGGCCCACATGTAGCCGACCGCGTGAAGTCGTGGGCCGAGTCCCGCAGTAGACCCGAAGCGATGGGCCAGGAGTCCATGGGCCGTGGCGTCGACCAACCAATCGAGAATTGCCCGCGTGTCCTCTTGGCGCCAATAAATGATTTTCCAGAAAAGAAAATGATTTAATAAATCGGTTTAATAATTGATTTGAATTTCAAAACTGGTAAGCGCTTATAACTTTTGCGTTTCAACTCCGATTTGAGTGATTCAAATTTCTAAATTTGTATAAAATTGAGATCTACCTAAATATGAATTTTATTTAATTATTAGACTAAAGTTTTTCTTTGCAAAATTATTTAATTGATTATTTAAACTTTAAATAATCATAACTTTTTCGTTTTAACTACAAATTTGTCGATTCAAGTTTCTAAAAATCCATAAAATTATTTTCTTTCTGGTTGTTGATTTTATTTGGATGTTTTGGACACTTTTTGCCTAGTGTTTATTTGTGTATTTGCTATTTGCACGCTTTACGAGTGACGTTGAAATGCTGGGAAGGATTGAAGGAGAAGTATTAACTCAGGATCCAACTCAAGACCAAGAGCAAGTACTTTTTGAAGGCAAGTCGTGCTTTGACCATGTTGTTGATCCTATTTGAAATCTATTTTGATTTAAACTATTGCATGCTAAATCAATTAGAAAGATACTTTGTTTAAACATGGGGTTAGATAAATACCAATTTCTTTGTATGACACCTTGATTATTTAAGTATGTGCCATGACCCTTGTCACCCTAGTTGTGGTTTACTAGTTGGACATAATCAAATTGCCAACATGGGTTTTAGACCGTTGTAGTATCTTTGCTTGACCTGCTCGTGCTCATGACATGGTTTTGGACAATCAAATGTTAATATTGACTTAATGATATATTGAACTGTTTTGGAAAGGTATCATGTGATGTTGATATACGTGGTGCTTGGTAATCAAGCGGGGTTTTGATAAATAGTTTTCGGCCAGGGGCATGTGGCAGAATGATCGGGTGGGCGGTGTGGCCTTTGAGGATGTTGATTTGGTTCTTGGGTAGTCTTGCCTGGTCACTCTAAGGACTTAACCTTGCAAGCCTTTGAGCTGGTCATACTTGCAACCACATGGCTGGAATGGGGCGGCCCTAGTTGACTAAGTCGCTAAGGACTCACTTGTGGAGCCTCGGGGGTGTCAATTACACCGTTTGTGTGATTGTGCGAGGGGGGCGTATCGTGGCGTGGCGAGATACCCATCTAGCAGTGTGTTGGTCCCATACTTCGCCTTGGCTAAGGGAAGGGATGGTGTAGAGCACTGAGCCAGGAGAGGACCACTGTGTTGTTTGAGGCTTAGAAAGGCTTTATTCTGGAACTACGCCTTTGTGGTGTTTGGTATCTTGTGGGTAAAGTGCATAACCTCTGGAGTGTAGAATCTATTTAAATAGCAGTCCATGATCTTGGACAATGCTCGGGATTCTGAGTCAAGGGTTAGATTTTCTCAAAAATAACTTGGATTTGAAAAGTTGGGTTGGTTTAATAATGAAGATGAGGGAAATGTGGTTTAGGATGGGGAAAATGTTTATTAAACTTCTTGAAAAGTTATTTAAGCTTTACTTATTTCTACTGCTTCCGAATCTACTTATATTACTTTTCAAAAGCTGTTTCTTTGCAAATATACCTTGAGCTATTCCTTTGTACCAAGCCATGCATATAGTATATTAGCTTGCATTACGTGTGCATGACTTCTGAGTACCAAGTACTCACCCTTGCCTCAACACAATATCGGTTGAAGAGGAGATTACGCCCGGACTTTGGAGGAGGAACTCCAAGAGGATCCGTCTACTTAGGATGCGAGCCCGATCGATTACTTTGTGGTATCTTGGATGGCTCAGCAACTATTTGATTTTCGCTGCTATTATTTCTCTTTTAATAAGTTTAGCCTTGTGAGGCATATATTTGTAACTTGGCCATAAGGTCGAGTAACGATTTAGTTATTTAAATAAAGTACTTTATTGGTACCGAGTGGTATGATTGTGATATTTACCAATGTTAGGCGTATTGCACTAGCGGCGTTCTGGACTAGTCTTGAATACCTGAAGGAGTCGGATTTGCAAGTCGGGTCCCGCCAAGGCAAAGCGTGGCGCGGGTGCGCGGCGGCTCGCCGGCGGAAAAGGAAGCGGCGAGGCACCGTTGGGGCGTGGTGGTGGCGACCGGCCCCGGAGGCAGCCAGCGGCGAGCTCACGGCGGCGCAGGCATGCCCCCAAAACAAAGACTTCAAGTTTTCCAAAAAATTCAAATTTTTGCACTAAACTTTATGAAATGATGAAAAATAAAAAGATAGATCATCTAGATGACTTCCTAAGGAACCTATAGAAACAAGGAATTGCATCCAAACTCACCGAAAACGAGGAACTCGACGAAGAACGGTGACTCGGCCAAAATGACTCAACTCCGAAATTCGTCGCCAACTCTTGGTGAAACCTAAAATCGATGGATGAATTAGAAACTAGACTCCCACACGATCACAAGGAAACAAACGGAATGAGGATTGACCCACCAGAGAGGGAGAAACGAGGATGAACACGAAGAACTCAAAAACCCGGCGTTCCTCGCGGTTTTCTCGATCTCCCAGCCGATTGGATTAGAGAGGCTAAAGGGGGGTTCTACCACCGGGAAGAGGACACTAACACGAAGATATGGGAGGTGGAAGCACGCCGTTTGGAGAAGAAACGGCCGAGTAATGCCCATCAATGTGCATTTCAGTTTTTGCTTAATGCGACGGTTTCCGGCGGAATTGGCGACTAATGATGGTGGGGGATGGAAGGGATTCGTCGCTACGGATTCAACGGACTCGACTGTTTGCGATTTGGACCATTAATGGAGGAGATATGAAGGATTGAGTGGAGGGAGGCATGTATGGAGAGAGATGAAAACTCCTCTGGAAGCATGCCATCGAAGACACCAGCCCAAGGTGGAAGATGACACTGTAGCTGCCACATGGCGCCCCGTGGTTGGCCGATGTTTACGTGAAAGTGACGCCCTAGAGAAAAATTAGCAAAAATGATCTAAAAATTCCAGAAAAATTCCTAGAACCATTTTAGAATATTTGGAACCCAATAAAATTGGTTTCGCAGAATTTGGATGAAATTTGTGGATTTGAATATTCTGGAGCGAATAGCGGGCATTAAACAAAAGCAGCGCGAGATAAAATAGGGGCGGAGTTCCAAAAATCTGGGGAATCATTCCAAAAATCATTTTGGAATATTTGGGACCTAATTGAAGTGATTTCGGGATTTTGGAGCATTTTTGGACTAAAGTGAAATTTCGGGTACCGGCGGGAACCGAGAAATTCAATTTTTCGAACGGAGGGGAAACGAATTCTGATTTTGGATAGATAAGGATGCCAGGCTAAATTAAACACCAAAGAAAATCCAAATTTTGAATTTAATTAATTTAAATTAGCTTTTCCCAGAAAGCCGAAAACGAGGACGTTACACGTCGGCTCGCGTTAGGGAAGATACTTCTAGGGGCCATATACCAAATGATACACATCATCCGGAGTCGACTTTTTTCTGGTTTTGCCAATTACATTGTTGGCAACATAGGAGGGCCTTTGTGGTTTATTCAGATCTGGCTATATTGAATGTTTAGCCGATCTATCCTTTCTGAGCCTTTAGGAGAATCAGCTTTTCCTCGAGAAGACTATCCCGAGACCGCAAATCCCCAGTATAGAGCCAGCCGATCTTACGGAGAAAAATTCATAATGTGCTCTGCTGGTGAACTAAAGATAACTCCAGTCGGCCTGAACAAGTACCTCAACTTCTTTCTGAAATTAGATCGCTCCACCTTCGGCCAACAAGACTTCTTTTGCTATATTGATGCAGCCGACAACCCATGGCCTTCCTTCCTTCAGTTAGATGCCAATAGCTCCTTGATGCCCCAATCCACCCTAGACTTGTGCAGACTCTTCCTTTCTCCTAGCATAATCCATGTCGGCCTGAATACCAGGAATCGAACATTTCAGCCATCATACGAATTATATCATCCCTCAGTCTGCGCCCGACAATTGAGCTTCGGACAAACTATCCCATGTTTCCCCTTGCTTTCTCGTCTTGAGCCCTGATCTCGGGTGACCAATCAAACTGCCACGGAAATATTGCTCGAGGTAGCCGATGATCTCCAAGTCCTTACAACGCCACGCTTCTTCCTCAACTCTCGTCGGTCGAGCTCCTTCTCGTAGTGGTGGTCCTCCGTGTCTGAGGCCCTTCTATTAGATAGGACTCCATTGGCTATTATTTCCTTGTTTTTGCTTGATTTTCATGAACCGACGGTAGTTCCTACCAATAATTCCAGCGAGAGTTCAGGTTATACCAACTCTTCAGTAGCTGTAGAGGTATTGGACCTCCAATATTTCATTTTTTGAATGTTCATCTATAATCGACTTGAATGAATTTTCATTCGTTTACAAGACAAGACAGTAACAGACACTGGTAGGCGAGCAGCCAGCTCCACGGCCCCATCAGGCGGTGGCTGACAAAAGAGGAGGGGTCAGACAACAGGCCTGACGAGCTACACGTCAGGCACTTTGGCCATCCAAGGTCCATCTTTATTGGACCTTGCTCAAAGACAACGCCCAACAAGTGAGTTATAATTTGAACTTTAATATCGGCTCTTCTTTTTTCTTTGCCGATACTCATTTCAGTCAATCTTGACTTAGAAAAAACAAAAAACAAAGTCAGCCGTGAGGAAATCCCCGAAGCCTGTTGAGCACAGTGTTGATCATTCCCCGGCCCAATCGACTACTGAGGTAAAGTCCTCTTACCTCGACTCTGCTTCCTTCCAACTCCAATCTTTATGCTCATGGCTATCTTTTCGAATCAGCCATCGCCGTCAGTGCAGATGGCCGGGATTCTAGCCGATATCCAAGGTACATCGTCGGCTATCCCGCCATCACTGTCTCCAACTCTTCCCGCGGTGCCACCCTTGACAGACGTCATGCCTATTTCTCCTGACTCGGCCGACCCTGCCAACCTTTTGGGATTTACTTTGGATGAGTTGGACGATCCCGAAGTGATGGCTACAGACGAATACCCAGCCGATATTCGTTGGATCATTTATGCTTCTATGGTTGCATCGGCTGCCGTGACCTCTGCGCCGGGCATGCAGGAAAGACTTAATCGTCTTTTTCATTAGGTAATGTAGCCCGAGGCCCAGCTCTTGGCGGATACGCAGCCCTTAAGGAATGCTATGGCTGCCGTACAAGCCGATCTCCCTCCCCCCCCCCCCCCCGAGGCCATGAGAGCTCTACTGGACGTTTGCCATTTAGATAACCGAAGGGAGGAGGTGGAAGCTGCAAAGTCCAGGATCGTCCAGAGAGAAGCACAACAGGTCGATCAATAGCTTCTGGACGAGCTTGTAGCCGACGCCAAGCTAAAGAAAAAGGAATTCGACCAAAGCACTGCTGCCCTCAAACTGGTGAAGGGCAAAGTTCATGAACTGGAATTGACCAAGAAGAAGCTTGAGGAATAGTTGGCTTTGGTCACCAAAGAGCTTGCAGAGTGCCAGGTGCACGCTACTGCGTCAACCTCTTCGCTGGTGGACAAGAAGCGGCAGATTGGCGAGGTGTTTGCGAAGGTAAAGTTACAATCGGCCAAGTTGGTTACTATTCCTGGCAACGCGGCAGCCGATCAACAAATGGTAGATGGCATTCAAGCGACCATTGGTAAAGCGGCGGTGGCACTATCGGCTTTGGGAGCCAGATTGCCCAGATCAGGGTTGTAATCTTGTTTTTTTTACTTTGAATAGTACTATTTTTATGCCAGAGGGTCTTACTTTTGTGATGTTTGAATGATTGTAAACTCTAATTCTGTCGGCTATGTAGCCGATCTCTATGATTTAAACAATTGCGTTCATGTTCTGATCAACTTTTACCCTGAGCGTGCTTAATGATTGAATACGCTCATGCTCTGATCCATACGCTGGGGTAGTATGATTTTAAGTATTTTCCATTAATCGCCTTAGGTAGTATTGACCCTTCTAGGGTTTCTAGTATATAGGAATTTCCGTCGACAAGCTGATTTATTTTATATGGCCCTTCCCACGTTGGTGACCATTTACCGAACCGATTGTCCTTAGATCCGATTGGTAATATAGTTTTCCATACTAAATCGACTTGATTGAAAAATTTTGTTATAACCTTTTTGTTGTATGATCTGGCAACCCTTTCCTTATTCTTTTTAAGCCGATCTAGCATAATCAGCCTTAATTCCACCACATCATCCAAATTACCAAGCATCAAATGCCTATATTCATCGGCTGATAGGTTATCTTGTTTGGACGCCCTAACCGAATCAATGTTAATTTCCACAGGTAAAACGGCTTCTTGTCCGTATACCAACTGAAAAGGTGACAACTTAGTCGATCCATGGTAAGCTAGCCGATATGCCCATAGTGCCTCTGATAGCGTTGGGTGCCAATTCCTCAGTTTCTCCTCAATTTTTCTTTTTATTAATTTTATCAGGGTCTTGTTCGACGACTCGGCTTGTCCGTTAGCCTGAGCGTAATAGGGCGAGGAATTGAGCAATTTGATACCTAGGCTTTTTGAAAAGTCTTGGAATTCTTTGGACATGAATACCATCCCCTAATCGGTTGTGATCGTTTGTGAGATTCCAAACCTATGGACGATATGTTCATTGACAAAGCCGATTACTTCCGCGCTTGTGACCTTTTTTAGCGGTATGGCCTCCACCCATTTTGAAAAGTAATATGTTGCTGCAAGAATAAATTTAAGACCCTTGCTGCATGTTGGGAATATTTGGCCGATTATATCTATTCCCCATCCCCTGAACGGCCATGGTTTGATGATCGGATGCAAAGCCAATGTTGGCGCCGATTGCACGTTAACAAACTTTTGACAAGTTTGACACCCCTTGTAATATTTGAAACAATCTTCCAGCATTGTCGGCCAAAAGTACCTTGTCCGTCTTAGCATCCATTTCATTTTATGGGCCGATTGGTGTGACCCACAAATCCCTTCATGGACTTCCCCCATTGCTACCTTGGCTTCCTCGGTTCCAAGACATCTCAATAGTAAGCCTTCCATTGTTCGAAAATATAATGTCTCTTCCAGCACAACATATTTCAATGCTTTCTGCCGAACTTTTCGCTCAGTCGACTTGGATGGATCTAACAAGTAATCTCTTATCTCTATCCTCCAGTCGACAGGATGAACGCACATTACTGCTTTGTCAATTGCCTCAGTCGCCCTTTGTTGGCTGTAGCTTCTATATCCTGATGCCCTCTGTGCTAGTAAGTTAGCTTTATCGTTCAATTCTCTAGGAATATGCTCGATAGAGAACGTTGTGAACGATTCTATAATTTGAAGGCATTGCTGCAAGTACCGCGTCAGTACATCATCATTACATCGAAACTCGCCTTTGACCTGTTGTACAATCAACAAGGAATCCCCGGAGGCCTTTACGTCGCCTACTCCTATGCTTTCCAACAATTGCAATCCTCTGAGTAATGCTTCGTATTCCGCTTGGTTATTAGAACATCGGCTATTAAGCTGACGAATTCAAACACTTGCCCCCTTGGGGAGATTAATACTATGCCGATGCCCTCGCCTTCTTGGCATACCGATCCGTCAAAGTACAATTGCCAAGGAGCGACATCAACCATTCTAGTTAGCGTGCTACTCCCTGTAATAAAATTGGCAACGGACTGTCCCTTGATGGCTTTAGCCGATTCATAAGTTAGGTCGAACTCAGTTAAGTCGTATGCCCATTTACCAAGTCATCCTCGCAGAATCGGCGCAGATAGCATATATGTAATAACGTCGGTTTTGAATATCACAGCGCAAGTCGATGCCAAAATATAGTGTCTTAACTTTGTGCATTCAAAATATAGGGATAGACAAAATTTTTCTACAAGGGAGTACCTGACTTCAGCGTTTAGTAGTCGTCGGCTTAGGTAGAATATGACTCGTTCCTTTGCATCGGCTTCTTGGGTTAAAACAGCTCTAATAGTTTCCCCTTCAGCCGATATATATAGCTTAAATGGGATCCCTTTCCTTGGTGCCACCAAGACCGGAGGATTCACCAGGTATCCTTTTATGTTTTTGAAGGCCTTCTGCTGATCGGTTCCCCATACAAACTCCTAGTTATCTTTTAGTTTCAGTAACGGGGTGAAGGCTTGAATCCGCCTGGACAAGTTTGAAATAAAGCGCCATAGATAATTGATCTTGCCGACCAATTTCTGCAGCTCATTTTTGTTTGTCGGTGGTTTGGCATCGGCTATAGCTTGTATTTTTGCTTTGTCAACTTCGATCCCTCTTTCATGCACCATAAATCTGAGAAATTGTCCAGCTGATACTCCGAAAGCGCATTTGAGAGGGTTCATCTTCAGCCCATGCGCTCTTGTGCTTTGAAACACCTTCTCCAAATCGGCTAAATGTTGCCAATCATCTTTTGATTTTACAACGACATCATCTATATAGATTTCGACAATATGGCCGATTAAGTTGTGAAAGATGAGATTCATAGCACGCTGGTACGTGGCGCCAGCGTTTTTTAAGCCGAATGTCATGACAGTCCATTCATAGAGCCCCAAAGCGCCTGAGCACCTAAAGGCTGTTTTGGGTATATCGGCTTCTGCCATGAGTATTTGATTATACCCAGCATTCCCGTCAAGGAAACTTATAATATTATTTCCAGATGCAACATCGATAAGCATATCGGCTATTGGCATCGGATATTTGTCTTTTGGCATGGCTTTATTTAAATCTCTAAAGTCTACACACACTCGGAGTTTACCATTTTTCTTTTTTACTAGAACGATGTTCGAGACCCACTCAGCGTATTGGCAAGGCCTGATAAACTTGGCCTCCATCAATCGTTCTATTTCTTCTTTTATGGCATCGTGCAGAGTTGGGTTAAATCGTCATGGAATTTGTTTAAATGGCTAATATCCTGCCTTTATAGGTAGCCGATGTTCGACAAGTTGTCGGCTTAAACCAGGCATCTCATAGTACTGCTATGCGAAACAGTCTCTATATTTTTTAAGTAAGTCGACTAACTTTGCCTTATAAGCTGGACCTAACTTTGCACTTACAAAAGTTGGTCTTTTCTTATCGCCTTCGCCTATATCGATTTCTTCGAGCAAATCGGCAGAGGTGAACCTTTGTCCCCTCCTTTCTTCTTGGAATTCTTCAATGGCTTCTTCGTATTCTACTTGCCGATAGCTTCTTATTTTCTCTTGTAACCTTGCTATTGTTTTGGACTCCATCTTCTTACTATTTCATTTGCCCGATCAAATGTGCCTGGCTTGACACTGATCGGCATAAAACATGTTTTACCGATGCAAATGAAATTGCAATCATCCAAAACTTTGCCCGATATGCATTCGGCCTCTTCATGCTGCCAGTTGGTTTCAGAACTGGCCATGGCAATGTGAGCTGATGTATCAGCCGATACGACTTCCACCTCATCATCGTTCCATTGCACAAGTTTCTGATGCATGGTTGATGGTATGCAGCAGTTAGCATGGATCCAATCCCGTCCAAGGAGTACGCTGTAATTTCCTTTAGCTTCAATCACGAAGAACGCAGTCGGCAAAGTTTTGCTGCTGATTGTTAACTCTGTGACCATGATTCCTTTCGCTTCAGTTGGGTCGCCCATGAAATCATTTAGCACCATGTTCGTTTTGATCAAATCTTCGTTGGCTTTCCTCAACTTCTTAAAGGTGCTTAATGGCATCAAATTCACTGTAGCTCCGCCATCTACCAACATCATTGATATTGGTCGGCCATTGATGTGTCCTTTAAGGTACAACAGCTTCAAATGCCGATGCATATCTTGTGGTTTCTCAAACACGGCGTCTCGTGCACCAAGACACAACTGAGCGAATGAATCTTGAACCGATTCAGTCTCGGTCCTGAACTCAGCTGGTAGCATGAACATCATGTTTATATCTACAGGAGGAGTACCATCCCGGATCACTGGCGATCCCAATTCGACCGACTCGTCTGAGTCGTCGCCGGCGGCTTGACCCTTCTTCCTCCATTCTTGTTTTATGGTCGGTCTCAGTCGCAGCTCATTGAAAACCCGATCTCTTTTTTTTCTTCTTCAGCTTCCCTTTTTTCCTGCGTCCTTAGCCGTTGGAGCCGTTTGCGCTGTGACTTGCTGAGGCCTGAAGGACACCATCTTGGCTTGGGCTCAATCGATTTTCGGATCTTTCCAGCCAGATTACTTATTTCACCGTTGGATTCTGATTTGGAGGCACTGTCAGACATTGGTTCTATCAAAGCGGAGGGTTCGCCCTTTTCTGATGCCGACAGCCTCTCATGAATCGGCTTATTGTTTTCAGGCCCCAATTGGTCATGCACGGGCCTAGACAACCTATCTTTCACCGACTGCCTTGGCCAGTTCCTGACAGGATGTTGCATGGGACATGACCGTACCGTGGGTAAAGTCATTCCTCTTTCCCAGCAAAACTGCCAGAAGGGACATTGCCAATGAGCTTCTTCGTCGTTCCTTGGCCAATAGGATCTAACTGGCCGATTGTTGTACTGACTTTGTCGGTGACTTATCCTCTCGTACTTTTCTAGCAGCTGTGAAAAGGTAGGTTTGGGTTTGGTATTTGGTCTCCTCGGAGGGGATTTATCGGCTTTGTACCATTTCCCAACTTCTAGTTCTCCCTTCGGTTTCACAGTCCTCGAGTTCCGACCATTTCGGTCAGCTTCTATTTGTATTTAGCCGATTGTTATTTGCACTGTTTCATCTCCGTCGGCCTTCGGCTGGACATCGACTTTTTGTATTGGCTTAGTATCCTCCTCCATAGGCTCTTTCCCTTTGCATGAACATTGAACCATGTCGATGGCAAAAGGGTTCACGTCTACTTGCATGGTCGTTTCTTCCGCAAACTTCAATCGTCCATCTTCAATAGCCGATTGTATCTGCTGCCGAAAAATGTTACAATCGTTAGTATTATGCGAAAAGGAATGATGCCACTTACAATACCTTCATTTTTTGATCTCATCGGCCGACGGAATAACATGTCCTTCAGGTAACCGTATTAGTTTCTCTTGAAGCAACAAGTCAAATATCCGGTCACATTTGGACACATCGAAAGCGTATTTTACTTCTGTTTTTGGTCGGCTTAAGCCATGAGCAAACAAGCGATTTTTTGGAACCCTTGGTCCACTCGGCTATATTTATTTCTGCTTCATCTTCAGAGGTATCGCTTGAATCGCACTCAACCATGTTTACTTTAGCCTTTTCATTACCATTTAACCTAAATTTGTCTTTAAACCCTTTATTTTCTGCATATCGGGTTTCTTGTGCCCATACACGGTGAAGCAGATGACCCAAATCGGAGAATTCTTGCCCTGCCAATTTCTCCCTTAATGGCGGGATCAGACCTTGAAATGCTAGGTCCGCTAATTGGTCATCGGGTAGCGTGACACTGAAGCATCTATTCCTCATATCTCTAAACCTTATAATGTAATCCGAGACAGATTTACCGTATTTCTGTCGGACCGAACTTAGATCAGAAATTCTCAGCTCCGTGGTCCCAAAAAAGAAATACTCATGAAATCGGCTTTCCAAATCGTTCCAAAGATGGACTGAATTTGGGGGCAAATTAGTAAACCAAGTGAAAGCTGCCCCTGACAAGGACATAGGAAAAAGTCTAATTCTCAATCCGTCGGACTGTGCTGCATCACCGCACTGGGCTATGAATCGTCCGACGTGTTCAAGAGTGGTAACGGAATCATCACCCGAAAACTTGGCAAAATCTGGGATTCTATAATTATGTGGATAGGGCATGCGATCTATGTAATCAGGATACGGCTTTCTGTAGCTGATTACTCTTCCTTTGAGCTGGCATTGCAGATGGGATTGGAGCCGACACTTTTACCGTAACGGTGCTTTGAGCTATTGAATAAACAGGGTACGATGGGAGAGGTTTTATTGGATCTAATAGGCTCCCTAACATAGCCAACTCTTGAGCAATTGTTTTTACGCTATTTTCGATCATCGGCTTTAACGTGGTGACTAGAGCCGATGATTGATTGATTAGCGCATGATGTACAGATTGCTCGATCATGCATGACAATTCAGCTTGACCTGGCATGTATCGGCTTACCAGATCAGTAGAGTTGTTGCTAATAGGGTTGATGGTTGGGAGCGCAATCTTTTGAGTGATGCCCCGCCGGGTCTTTTGGTAGCACTTTAACATCATCTCGTCCAGCGCGTTCTTCCGATTCTCAATCTCCTACTGCTGCTCCAGGGTCAAATCGGCCAATGTAGGCGCGATTATCGCTTCTGGGTCAATATTGGTTGTCGCTGTGGATTTTCCGGTTGACGTCATGTTGATTTCTTTGGTGGTCCCACTGGGCGTGCCAAAATATGTTTGCGCAAAAAACTTGAAGTAGGGTTTTTCGCCTCAAACACACGAGACAAACACCAGGTTCAAGCGTGCCAGTCAATTTGACCTGAAATTGACAAGGTAATTTGTAAAATTAAGCAAAGGCCAACAACAAACAATTGTCGGCAAAACTCCAATCGTCTAAGAGCCAATCGGGCGAGGTAACCAGACGAGCCAATTAAGGCTAATCTAAAGATAAAGGTAGATCGGCTTTGAGAGGTGATACGCAACAATACAAAGCAAACCGAACCTGGGTGAAATCGGCGAAATCAACAAATTGGCGATGCGCAACTCTTTATTGATCTCGTCGACTTACAGAGGAAAGTTTACAAGACTAGAAAACAACGAAAAAGAACTGTAAAAGTATATGTGTACTGTGTTGGATTGAATGTCACCAAACATAGGCTAAACAACATCTAAATACCACAAATAAAGATAAATTACAGCAAAGGTGCAAATGCTAAAACCGAAAATTTCGACAGCATCTCCTTTGTTTTTCCATGAAATGAAGCAACAGGAATAATAAGACAAGATATAGCATGATATGAAACATCTAAAGTAGCAATAACAATTGATATAGAATCACTTATGTCTACAACAATGAATTCAACCATTCCACAAATTATAACCAAGCAAACGATGAACTTAAGTTCGAAACCAAGCCATACACCAAATTGCATGGCACTATTCTTATTAACATGACTCCAAAAGAGTAAACTGTCGACATGTGTGAAACTACGTGTAGAAGTGTAGCTAAACCCCGTTCCCGCATGGCGATTTCATGGTACCTAAAAGCAACATAAAACACAAGCGTGAGTTCATCACTCAGCAACTATATTGCCACGGAACAGAAAAGACAGTTCAATGCTAACATCACTACATATCATAATTGGCATCACAATCATGACATAAGTACATATTCAACTTCATAATCATGTCCAAACATCATTGTACACATCTCATTATCATCATCATGTATGCAATGCAATGCACATATCTCCTCGAAGCACATACTGGTATTGCCGAATGCACACCCGTCGGCGTTCACCCCCTTTCCCCTTCCATCCCATAGATGGAGGGTGCCTACTCTTACTGACTAGCTCCCATGCACAACCGTGGATGGGACTACGAGGTAGGTCTTTTGTGTTCACTACATGTGAACACAGAGGCCCGCATCAGCATGGGACGCCTCTTCCATTATGAATGCACATATGACATAAACATAAACAACTTGCACATAAACTCAACTAATCATTTTCATCATGTCACATGCAAGAATCAATCATGGCATCATATCATACCATTTTCATCATGTCATGGGCAAACACTAATCTTGGCAAGATAGCATATGATGAAAACAATTTGCATCTAATCAAGATTAGCAACATATATACAACACGCTACCCATTCCAATACACTTGCCTTAACCGCGGGCGACGGATTGGCGAGAGGATGAGGGCACTCCCGGGGTCACACCACCTGCACATAGATACCACACACTCAAACCGTGCCCACAAAACAGTACACAATCGCTCATTTACCCCGACTTCGCAAACTACTCCCAAAGCCGAAAAACAGAGAATATGTCCCCTGGGACAGCAGGCTTCAAACTAGCATAACTTGAGTAATGTATCTCCAAATTAAGTAAACAAGTGCATCATCACAAAGCTTAGGAAATTTTCTAGCTTTCTCTAAGTATTGGGAAAAGCTGATTCGGCCTCTAAAATTGTTTAATCTATAAAACATTACATTATGTCCTAATTACGTCACAGATTTAAACTCGTTCGGTAAAATGATCATAACTTTCAAAAGGCTGGGCATAATTGGACGTTTTGGGTGTCCAATTAAAGGTATTGAAGTTATCTACAACTTTCTCAACAGGCGGCCGACCAAAATCTGAATCTAAAATTAAAAAAACTCAAACCCTAGGTCGCGTGCCCAATCTACCCAAAGCAGAACACTATACAATCTCTAGTTTTCATCAATTTCATCTAAATGCAGCACCACTTTTAGATCTAAAAACACCAAGACACCCTCTAGCACAGCACCTAGTCCATCCCCAAAGGATCTCTCCATGGCCATACCTTTGCCCAACGAACGCCAAAGAATCTCCTCCCGGTTCTCCCGATCTCCTTCCTCGCTCCTAATCCGCCGGATCTCCTCGTTGCGGAGCTTCCCAATGGAGAGGACAACGGGATGGAGGGGTGAGGAGCTCCCCTAGGATGGCTAGGGAGGTGGAGAGGTGAGGGAGGGAGGTGAGGCGCAAGGGGAGGTGTGGCTTGGACGCGTGGAGGAGGAGGAGGAGGAGGAGGAGAGGGAGGGGCGGCGGCTAGGGCAGCAAGGGACGCACAAAGGGGGCAAGGGGGCGCATGGCAGGGTTATGCTGCCCTCCTCCCCCCTCATGGGCCGAAAAACTCCACTTTTGGCCCATGAGGGTCCCCCCTAAGGCCCAAATCGCCCCAGAAAGGCCCAAACTCCCGAAAACGCGATTAAACCTCATACCGTATAGTTTTAATCTCCAATTTCACATTTTCTAATGTTACGACATTCCGTAGTGTCACATTCTCCCCCCCCCCTTCAACAGGATTCGACCTCGAATCCAAGACACACCACTATGCAACCCAGCAAAACAAAAGTTAGCTAGGTTTCACATCTCATACCTGAGGTGAAAAACTTGGGGTATTTCTCGCGCATGCGAGACTCCAGCTCCCAAGTCACTTCCCTCTCAGTCTGATGCGACCACAGGACTTGGACAAACTTGAGCGTCCTATTCTTCAACACTCGCTCCGAATACCCCAGAATTTTCACAGGACGGGACTCAATGGTGAGGTCCTGATCAAGCACTAATGGTTCCAACGGAACCACCAACTCTGGGTCATGCAAGTACTTCCTCGGCATCGATACATGGAACACATTGTGGACTCCTTGCATTGACTCCGGTAGCTCCAAGCGGTAAGCCAACTTACCGACTCGAGCTAAGATAGGAAATGGCCCAACATACCTCGGACTGAGCTTCCCTTTAGTGCCAAAACGCACCACACCCTTGGTGGGAGATACTCGCAGGAGCACACTATCACCCACCGCAAACTCGAGATCTCGCCTTCTCATGTCAGTGTAGCTTTTCTGTCTACTCTGAGCTGCAAGAAGGTTCTGCCGTACCTCTGCCACTCGATCAACAGTCTGCTGAACCCAATCCGGTCCAAGGACCGCTCTCTCTCCCACTGCATCCCAACAAAGCGGCGATCTGCACTTCCGACCATACAACACCTCATAAGGAGCAGCCCGGATGCTGGAGTGATAGCTGTTATTGTAGGCAAACTCTGCCAAAGGCAAATGATCTTCCCAGCTACCTTTCCAAGCCATCACACAAGCCCTGAGCATGTCCTCCAAACTCTGGATGGTACGCTCAGACTGCCCATCGGTCTGAGGGTGAAAAGCGGTGCTAAGGTGAAGCTGTGTACCTAAAGCACTTTGCAAACTCTCCCAAAATTTTGAGACAAATTTCGCATCCCTGTAACATCCCAAAATTTGGGTTTTCAAAAATTTTGGTTTTGTTTAGCTTCCCAAAAATTTTCATTGATTTTCTCGCGTTTATAAAGCTTGGTTTGAATTTTCTAAAAGCTAAAACAATTTAATTTGATCATTATAAACTCCGAATAAAGTTTATTTTATTTTATTTGGATTCCTTGTGCTTCAAGAAGTTCTTCTGTAATTTTTGAGATTTTTCGGAGCTCGTTTGCTATTTATTGGATTTAATTGAATTTGATTTGTATTAAGCCCTTTTGTTAAAATTAATAAATTATTTGGAAAAGTTTATATAAATTTTTGTTGAAAATATTTTATTTGAGTTGGAAATGTCTCAAAATATTTTCTAGAATTTTTCTGGTATTTTTAGTGCCTCTATTGAATTATTTGATTTATTGGAATTGTTTTTATTCGGAAATGCTGCAAATTTCGAAAATTGCTTTGGGCCTTTTCCCCTCCACTCCTCCCGCCAGCCCACCCCGCCGCTTGGGCCCCGCCTCCACGCGCCGGCCCACTCCGCTCCCGCGCCGGCCCACCCGGTCACCACTCCTCCCACGCCTCGCCGGCTGGGCCGAGCCAGCCCACGCGCGCGCGCGCTCGCCCACCGAGCCGCTGGGCCAGGCCAGGCCAGCCAGCACCCGCCGCCACGTGTCGGACTCCCGGTCGGCCACGTCGCCGGATCCGTCCCATGCACGGTAAGTGCTCGATAAAATGCCCAAACCGACCCAAACACCTCCAAACGCGTCCAAACTTGATTTTTCTTGATCTAGCCTCTTCCCCAAACCTATATAAGTGCCCCTAGACCTCTCCCACGGATATACAACCTCCGGATCATCTCCAAAACTCCGAGATCCATCCAATGTCGCCCGAACGTCGCCCAACGTCGGCCGAACTTTGGAGACGCGTCCCGGGCAACTCGTCGACTCTTTTCGAGATCCGTCTTCTCCGTGGTGTGCCACAAGGTACCATCTACTTGCTGTCCAAAATTCAGCCAATTTGGTCCACGGGATCAAAAGTTACGGCCGTTTCAATCTCGAATCTTGCCGAGGTCATAACTCCCTCAATTTTTCGAGTTTGACGGTGAAATTTTTTGTGTAGACTCCTGGGGATGTCCTCTACAGGATGCACATCTTGGCCCAAGGTTTTGCCCTCTGGATTTGGCACAGTAAATTAATTTCTCCGTTCAGACTGCGTTCCAGACAGCGGCAAACTTCCTCGCGCGTCCCCCGCTGTTCCAGAAGGTATTTCTTCGAGCCACCTGCGTCACGGTGTGCCTCTTGGTCCCATCTAGCTCTCGGTCAAATTTCGTTAAGTTCCGATCATTATTCTAGAAGTTATGGCCGTCCAAAGTTTTGATCCGAAACCCGTTAATCGCCAGTTTGTGATTAATCGGAAGGGCGCCGCAAAATCCGCCTATACCGTTGAGTTCGTCTCGCGCGTTCTACGCAGTAGACATTCTCCCTTTGCCATCCCATCCTCCGAATTTTTATATATTTAGGCCACCGTTTGCCGTCGCCGGCGCGTCTCGCTTTTAGCGCCCGGTTATTTTGGTTCGCTCCGGCCGTGTTGTCGCGTCCGTAGGATCATCTTGTACTGTTTTGGTCCATCTTTAGAGTTCTTTTGGCCTCCGTTTGCCGAGAAGCCGATTCCGGCCTAAACCCGTCGTCTTTCAACCTAAACCGTTGCCGCCGGTTCGCGCACCGGTTAACCGTCCTTTGTAGCATTCTACCGCGGCCATGTCGTTGCACCGACGGTCGCTACTTCGCTTCATGAAGTCTCCTATCATTGTTGACCTCCACCGTTAACGTTCACCGTTAACGATCCACCGTTAACGTTCGCCGTTAACGTTCCTCCGCTAACGTTTTGCCGACAATGTTTCACCGTTAACACTCTGTCGTTAACGCTCCGTCGGTAACGTCTTGCCGTTAACGTTTTGTCATTAACGCTCCGTTAATGTTCCTCCGTTAACGCTCCGTCGTTAACGTTTCGTCGTTAACGTTCCTCCGTTAACGTTTTGCCGTTAACGCTCTGTCGTTAACGTTCCACCGTTAACGTTTCATCGTTAACGTTCCATCGTTAACGTTTCATCGTTAACAATTGGCTCTCTTCGCCTCGTTGTCATCGCATGCGTGTATTCTTGCACAAACCCTAGTGCGATGCCTTCACCTGTTCTATCATCATGACGTGAGCCTAGTCTCATCGTCATATCATCTTCAAGCCGAATCAAAACCTAACCTAAGACCGGTTTGATGAACTAAGTTTATCGTGAGCCGCGTTGTTATCTTTGCAATCTTTCCCGTTGTCTCAACCGTGGTAAGACACTTGTCTTGTCTTATCCCTGAAGACCTAATCTGCCTTTAATCGAGAATTCCTTCGTGGACTTGGTCGATGGACCATTGGCCATCTGTCATACCCACGTGCGATCTATCAGTCTCTCTTTTGTTTGATTGTGTCCGTTCGGTCAACAAAAGTCAACTTCAAGAATCAGTTTAGTTCACTGCGAACTAACATATCCTTATGGACCCGATCTATAGATTGAGAGCCCATATGTCGCTAATCGTCCAATCAAGATAATAACCGGAAGAAATATTCTTGGAATATTATTCTTTCTTTCCCGATTATTAATCTTTCCCTTTTCGATTGTTTTGCCGAAGCCCGTTCTCTTTTGTCAACTCTTCGATCTAATCCGTTTGAGTTCCCAAATCTCTCCCAAGCCATTGTGCCCAATCTTTGTTCGTTCTTAATTTGGAGTTTACTTGATTTGTCTTTTGAATTGGTTTGTATTTGCTTCTTCTTTAATCGTTAGGCGTGTCGTCCGAAATCGTTCGAGCAGTGAGGATCGAAAGTGGAAGTTGAAGGTCGAGGACCAAGGATCAAGGATAAAGAGTAAAAGACAGTAAAGTTTGCAAGGGCCAGGCAAGTTGTGCTTTGACCATGTTGATCCTATTTCGAAAATCTATTTTGATTTAAACTATTGCATGCTAGTTCAATTAGAAAAATACTTTGTTTAAACATGGGGGTTAGATAACACCAATTTGCTATATGACACCTTGATTACTTAAGTATGTGCCATGATCCCTTGTCACCCTAGTTGTGGATTACTAGTTGGACATTATTAAATTGCCAACATGGGTTTAGATCGTTGTAGTATGCTGCTTAGACCTGCTACGTGCTCATGACATGATTTTGGACAATCAAATGCTAATATGGACTTAATGATATATTGAACCTGTTTTGGAAAACTATCATGTGATGTTGATGGCACGTGGTGCATGGTAATCAACTGGGGTTTGATAAACAGTTTTCGACCGGGGCATGTGGCAAGAGTAATCAGGTGGGCCAGTTGTGGCATTGGGAGTGTTGATTTGGTTTTTCGGGTAGTCTTGCCCTGGTCACTCTAAGGACTTAACCTTGCAAGCCTTTGAACTGGGCCATACGTACAACCACATGGCTGGAATGGGACGGCCCTAGTTGACTAAGTCGCTAAGGACTCACTTGTGGAGCCTCAGGGTGTCAGTTACACCGTTTGTGTGATTGTACGGGGGAGCGTATCGTGGCTGTGGCCAGATACCCATCTAACGGTGTGTTGGTCCCATACTTCGCCTTGGCTAAGGGAAGGGATGGTGTAGAGCACGAACCGGAGAGGACCACCTGTGTTGTTTGAGGCTTCCGAAAGGCTTTGTTATGATCGCTCATTCGCATACTCTTGTATGGCGATTCACGGCTGACGTGGTGAGTGGATTGTATCTTGTGGGTAAAGTGTATAACCTCTGCAGAGTGTAAAACCTATTCGAATAGCCGAGTCCACGGTACTGGACAATGCTCGGGGATTACAGTCAAGGGTTAGATTTTCTCAAAAATAACTTGGATTTGGAAAGTTGGGTTGGTTTAATGGAAATGATGGAAATGTGGTTTAGGATGGGGAAAATGTTTATTAAACTTTTTGAAAAGTTATTTATGTTTTACTTGTTTCTACTGCTTTCGAATCTACTTATATTACTTTTCAAAAAGTCATTTCATCGCAAATATACCTTGAGCTATTCCTTTGTACCAAGCCATGCATATAGATTTTAGAGTTGCATTATGTGCATGACTTGCTGAGTGCTTTATGTACTCACCCCTTGCAAACAAACAATCACCGAGTGAGCAAAAGTCTACATCGTCGAAGAAGAAGAAGTTCCGTGAGAAGGCGATTATCTAGGAGTCGAACCTGTCGGTTGCCTGTGGCATATTGATGGGATTCACCGATGTTCTTCGTTCATTCTTTGCTTATTTGGAGTTGAAGCCGTCGAGGGTTTCACAAATGTAAGGTTGACCTTAAGGTCGCTCAATAGTTTATATTCTATTATTGAGTTATTTTTTACTATTCATTGTGTATGATTGTGATATTCATCTATGTTGAGGCTGTGTGCACTAGCGTGATCTGGACTAGTCTTGAATACACAGAGGGTCCGGATTTGCAAATTCGGGTCCCGACAGAGGTGGTATCAGAGCCAGGTTGACTGTAGGTCTTGACCTTAGATAGGTTGGCCGTCTTTAGGAGCTTCAAAATTATTTTCTAAAGAGAAATTTTAACTTGAAAGAATAATACGTTCTTGACTTATCTTACTCTTCTATTCTTTCCCTTTGCTGAAATTTCTATCCTTCCCACCGATTTAAATGGAAATCTTACGAGTTGTTCGAATAGTTAACGATGTTTCACACTTAAGGAGAAAGTACTTGGATGTCGCCGTCAACCACGAAGATCGTGGAAGTAAGGAATCGTCGAGCTCGAAGAGAAGTGGATCGATGAAGTGTTCTAGAAGCTTGAAGAACCAGTGCTTAGTAGTAAGTTGAGACTCATGTGTGAGAGTCACGTCTCTTAAGATAGGAGCGTTACCCTTGAGACGCTAGATTATGGTGTGATTAGGAATTTGGATCTTTCTTTATTCTTTGAGTGTGCAAGATGCGTTGCATAGCTTTTAGGCTTGGATAAGCAACCATACCAAGTTCTTAATAATGTTTGTACAAGTTTTTGGGTTAAACCTGCTCCTGCAATAGGATTCTTGAACCTCATCTATGCTTTTCCTCTTACCTAAAACCTGGAGTGGACAAAAGATGGAAAAGACCAACTACAATGATAACTTTGAGGCGATTCAAGTCGGATTCGATTGCTACTATACGTGTCGATGTCAAAGCGGTTGTGACCAACAGCCGTCCACCGTACCAACCGTGACAATTCGACACTTGGATCAGTTTGTAACCACCCACGTTTGATGGATCAGCCACTCTCAAAGACGCAGAAATATGGCTTCGTGTCATAGGAGAGAAGCTAGCTTTAGTGTAATGTGAAGATGAAGAGAAGGTCCCCTGTGCTACTTGCCAGTAAAAAGGAGATGCATTAGCCTGGAAGAGATGTTTCTACGCCACCTCGGAAGATGGACATACTATCACTTGGTTGGAAATTGCCACCGCCCTTCGTCAGTATGTTGCGTCATCAGATGATAGTGTGACTACCGCGAGTTCAGAGAAGAGTACAACCCCTGCACCTAATACCATACCTGGACACTGTTCTTTGAAGTGTTGTCAACCAAACAAGTTATGCATCCGATGTGGAGAAATAGGATACACTGCTGATGAACATGCAATCAATTGTTCCAGGTGTGAAGGAAGCCATTTACCCGGAGAATGTCCTATGCGCAATATCACCTGCTATCTTTGCGAAGGTCGTGATCATTGCCCAGCTCAATGTCCCTTAGATCCAATAGTGACCGCTGTGACTCAGCATCAGCAAGAAGATTTTCGAGCCGTCATTGCTCAAGAGTTAGCGAAAAGAGAATGATTGTCATCCACACCAAATTGTGCTAATGCGTGAAGAAAAGAAGGAGAAACATGTCAACCCTATCCATTTACCTCAAGAAATCAGTAGTACTTGGTCACCATGGAATTGTTTCTTGAGTGATAAATGAGGTCATTAGCCTAGAGAATGCCCCATCAACCCGACACGATGACCCAAACGTTCATGTTACCACTGTGGCGAGTCAGGTCATTTGTTAAGGAATGCCACAGAAAGATCAAGCAATTTCGAAAGCCATGATCATCCCAGAAAATTACATCAGTAAAGATTTTAACTCAGAAAGTGAATGGTAAGGCTATGGAAGCAACTTGCTTAAGGAGCCAGTTGAAGCAAGAGGAATTGGTTAAGACCCCTGATCCAAAGGATGAATGCAAGGAATTGGAAGATCACCGCAAGCATCAGAAGTCTAATCAGGGAGGACCACCGCAACAGCAAATGAGGAGTACCCCTCAACAACTTAGTTGCCATACTGCTCAGACTTTGTTAGAGACACTTTCACCAGTGCTTCGCCCCAATGGTTAGAGTTTCCATAACATCAACCTAGTGAAACGTTCTCAAAAGAAAAGCCTGCTGCCTAGAATTTGCTTTGCCTGTCATCAGCCAGAAAATTTTGCTAACCACTACTCTCAGAAGAAAGTGGTCACCACTGATCGCATCGATCTCAGCTCTGCCCTACCAAGATTAGTACCATGTCAGGAGAAAGCCAACGGATGTCAGTCAAGTGTTGCTTCAGATGCAATGAGCCGGGACACTTTGCTAATAGTTGTCCTAGGAGAAAAGATATTTTACCTGCCCACTTCAATCCTAGTCCTTCACCCTCACCAGAGACACTTACGCCGAAGGTGAATTGTTAAGGAGTATTCGGTTGATCTGAGTTTCACCAAAGAATCAAGCCGACAAAGATAGTGCCGAGACCAACCAGGAATGCTATTCAAGTCTTGTCGGAAACCACGTAATCACAAGTAAGCTTTGTTGTCGAATCTGACTGTCCAATTTCTAGAAGAAGCGGAAAATCAAGTGTTCGAGAAGCGAAGCAAGGAGCCTATCAATGGAGTTACTAAACGCCAAGATGAGTGCGAAGATGTTCAAGATTTCGACAAAGTTAGTATTAAGATTTTCCGCATGAAGAAGTGCCTTTTGTGCCGTAAAAGTAGACACTGGTTGAGTCAGTGAACTTGTAAGAGGATCTCATCCGCAAGGAGCAGCCTGCAAAATTTTGGATGTTACCAAGCGTTTGTTCAGAAGTGACCCGGTCCGATACGCTTTGTTGGGAGTTTGAAGAAGCCCAAGAGTTGAGTCCCCCTGAACCTAATTCTATAGTCAGCCCTGAATCTCGGGGACGAGATTCTGTTAAGGGGGGGAGATTTGTAACATCCCAAAATTTGGGTTTTCAAAAATTTTGGTTTTGTTTAGCTTCCCAAAAATTTTCATTGATTTTCTCGCGTTTATAAAGCTTGGTTTGAATTTTCTAAAAGCTAAAACAATTTAATTTGATCATTATAAACTCGAATAAAGTTTATTTTATTTTATTTGGATTCCTTGTGCTTCAAGAAGTTCTTCTGTAATTTTTGAGATTTTTCGGAGCTCGTTTGCTATTTATTGGATTTAATTGAATTTGATTTGTATTAAGCCCTTTTGTTAAAATTAATAAATTATTTGGAAAAGTTTATATAAATTTTTGTTGAAAATATTTTATTTGAGTTGGAAATGTCTCAAAATATTTTCTAGAATTTTTCTAGAATTTTTCTGGTATTTTTAGTGCCTCTATTGAATTATTTGATTTATTGGAATTGTTTTTATTCGGAAATGCTGCAAATTTCGAAAATTGTTTTGGGCCTTTTCCTCCACTCCTCCCGCCAGCCCACCCCGCCGCTGGGCCCCGCCTCCTGTGGCCGGCCCACTCAGCTCTGTGGCCGCCCACCTTGGTCACCGCTCCTCCCACGCCTCGCCGGTGGCCGAAAACCCGACCAGCGCCTTGGCGCCACCGAGCCGCTGGGCCAGGCCAGGCCAGCCAGCACCCGCCGCCACGTGTCGGACTCCCGGTCGGCCACGTCGCCGGATCCGTCCCATGCACGGTAAGTGCTCGATAAAATGCCCAATAAGACCCAAACACCTCCAAACGCGTCCAAACTTGATTTTTCTTGATCTAGCCTCTTCCCCAAACCTATATAAGTGCCCCTAGACCTCTCCCACGGATATACAACCTCCGGATCATCTCCAAAACTCCGAGATCCATCCAATGTCGCCCGAACGTCGCCCAACGTCGGCCGAACTTTGGAGACGCGTCCCGGGCAACTCGTCGACTCTTTTCGAGATCCGTCTTCTCCGTGGTGTGCCACAAGGTACCATCTACTTGCTGTCCAAAATTCAGCCAATTTGGTCCACGGGATCAAAAGTTACGGCCATTTCAATCTCGAATCTTGCCGAGGTCATAACTCCCTCAATTTTTCGAGTTTGACGGTGAAATTTTTTGTGTAGACTCCTGGGGATGTCCTCTACAGGATGCACATCTTGCCCCAAGGTTTTGCCCTCTGGATTTGGCGCAGTAAATTAATTTCTCCGTTCAGACTGCGTTCCAGACAGCGGCAAACTTCCTCGCGCGTCCCCCGCTGTTCCAGAAGGTATTTCTTCGAGCCACCTGCGTCACGGTGTGCCTCTTGGTCCCATCTAGCTCTCGGTCAAATTTCGTTAAGTTCCGATCATTATTCTAGAAGTTATGGCCGTCCAAAGTTTTGATCCGAAACCCGTTAATCGCCAGTTTGTGATTAATCCGGAAGGGCGCCGCAAAATCCGCCTATACCGTTGAGTTCGTCTCGCCGCGTTCTACGCAGTAGACATTCTCCCTTTGCCATCCCATCCTCCGGAATTTTTTTTATATATTTAGGCCACCGTTTGCCGTCGCCGCGCGTCGCCTTTTGACGCCGGTTATTTTGGTTCGCTCCGGCCGTGTTGTCGCGTCCGTAGGATCATCTTGTACTGTTTTGGTCCATCTTTAGAGTTCTTTTGGCCTCCGTTTGCGAGAAGCCGATTCCGGCCTAAACCCGTCGTCTTTCAACCTAAACCGTTGCCGCGGTTCGCGCACCGGTTAACCGTCGCTGTAGCATTCTACGCGGCCATGTCGTTGCACCGACGGTCGCTACTTCGCTTCATGAAGTCTCCTATCATTGTTGACCTCCACCGTTAACGTTCGCCGTTAACGATCCACCGTTAATGTTCGCCGTTAACGTTCCTCCGCTAACGTTTTGCCGACAATGTTTCACCGTTAACACTGCATCGTTGCGCTCCGCTCGATAACGTCTTGCCGTTAACGTTTTGTCATTAACGCTCGTTAATGTTCCTCCGCTAACGCCCGCCGTTAACGCTTTCGCCGTTAACGTTCCTCCGTTAACGCTTTTGCCGTTAACGCGCTGCGTTAACGTTCCACCGTTAACGTTTCATCGTTAACGTTCCATCGTTAACGTTTCATCGTTAACAATTGGCTCTCTTCGCCTCGTTGTCATCGCATGCGTGTATTCTTGCACAAACCCTAGTGCGATGCCTTCATCTGTTCTATTATCATGACGTGAGCCTAGTCTCATCGTCATATCATCTTCAAGCCGAATCAAAACCTAACCTAAGACCGGTTTGATGAACTAAGTTTATCGTGAGCCGCGTTGTTATCTTTGCAATCTTTCCGTTGTTTCAACCGTGGTAAGACACTTGTCTTGTCTTATCCTCAAGACCTAATCTACCTTTAATCGAGAATTCCTTCGTGGACTTGGTCGATGCACCATTGGCCATCTGTCATACCCTCGTGCCCGATCTATCCGTCTCTCTTTTGTTTGACTGCGTGTCCGCTCGGTCAACAAAAGTCAACTTCAAGAATCGCTTTAGTTCATCGCGAACTAACATATCCTTATGGACCCGATCTATAGATTGAGAGCCCATATGTCGCTAATTGTCCAATCAAGATAATAACCGGAAGAAATATTCTTGAATATTATTCTTTCTTTCCCGATTATTAATCTTTCCTTTAGGTGTTTTGCCGAAAGCCCGTTCTCTTTTGTCAACTCTTCGATCTAATCCGTTTGAGTTCCCAAATCTCTCCCAAGCCATTGTGCCCAATGCTGTTCGTTCTTAATTTGGAGTTTACTTGATTTGTCTTTTGAATTGGTTTGTATTTGCTTCTTCTTTAATCGTTAGACGTGTCGTCCGGAAATCGTTCGAACGAGCTGAGGATCGAGAAAGTGGAAGTTGAAGGTCGAGGACCAAGGATCAAGGATAAAGAGTAAAAGACAGTAAAGTTTGCAAGGGCCAGGCAAGTTGTGCTTTGACCATGTTGATCCTATTTCGAAAATCTATTTTGATTTAAACTATTGCATGCTAGTTCAATTAGAAAAATACTTTGTTTAAACATGGGGGTTAGATAACACCAATTTGCTATATGACACCTTGATTACTTAAGTATGTGCCATGATCCCTTGTCACCCTAGTTGTGGATTACTAGTTGGACATTATTAAATTGCCAACATGGGTTTAGATCGTTGTAGTATGCTGCTTAGAGCACACTTTCGTGCTCATGACATGATTTTGGACAATCAAATGCTAATATGGACTTAATGATATATTGAACCTGTTTTGGAAAACTATCATGTGATGTTGATGGCACGTGGTGCATGGTAATCAAGCGGGGTTTGATAAACGATTTCGGCCGGGGCATGTGGCAAGAGTAATCAGTGGGCCGATTGTGGCATTGGGAGTGTTGATTTGGTTTCGGGTAGTCTTGCCACTGGTCACCCTAAGGACTTAACCTTGCAAGCCTTTGAACTGGGCCATACGTTCAACCACCTGGCTGGAATGGGACGGCCCTCGGTGACTAAGTCGGTAATGACTCACTTGTGGAGCCTCAGGGTGTCAATTACACCGTTTGTGTGATTGTACGGGGGAGCGTATCGTGGCTGTGGCCAGATACCCATCTAACGGTGTGTTGGTCCCATACTTCGCCTTGGCTAAGGGAAGGGATGGTGTAGAGCACGAACCTGAGAGGACCACTGTGTTGTTTGAGGCTTCCGAAGGCTTTGTTATGATCGCTCATTCGCATACTCTTGTATGGCGATTCACGGTGACGTGGTGAGTGGATTGTATCTTGTGGGTAAAGTGTATAACCTCTGCAGAGTGTAAAACCTATTCGAATAGCCGAGTCCACTGCTTTGGACAATGCTCGGGATTACTGATCAAGGGTTAGATTTTCTCAAAAATAACTTGGATTTGGAAAGTTGGGTTGGTTTAATGGAAATGATGGAAATGTGGTTTAGGATGGGGAAAATGTTTATTAAACTTTTTGAAAAGTTATTTATGTTTTACTTGTTTCTACCGCTTTGAATCTACTTATATTACTTTTCAAAAAGTCATTTCTTGCAAATATACCTTGAGCTATTCCTTTGTACCAAGCCATGCATATAGCTATTAGACTTGCATTCTGTGCATGACTTGCTGAGTGCTTTATGTACTCACCCCTTGCAAACAAACAATCACCAGTGAGCAAAAGTCTACATCGTCGAAGAAGAAGAAGTTCCGTGAGAAGGCGATTATCTAGGAGTCAAACCCTGTCAGTTGCCTGTGGCATATTGATGGGATTCACCGATGTTCTTCGTTCCGCTGCTGCTTATTTGGAGTTGAAGCCGTCAGGGTTTCACAAATGTAAGGTTGACCTTAAGGTCGCTCAATAGTTTATATTCTATTATTGAGTTATTTTTTTTACTATTCCGCTGTGTATGATTGTGATATTCATCTATGTTGAGACTGTGTGCACTAGCGTGATCCTGGACTAGTGCTGAATACACAGAGGGTCCGGATTTGCAAATTCGGGGTCCCGACAATCCCGATCAGAGATAATCGTCTTGGGTACACCATGCAGTCTCACAATTTCCCGCAAATAGATGGGAGCCAACTAACTCGTTGAATTGGTTGTGCGGATAGGAATGAAATGCGCAGACTTACTAAGTCGATCCACCACAACCCAAACAGCATCCTTCCTTCGTGGAGTATGAGGTAGGCCAACCACAAAATCCATGGAAATGTCATCCCAAGGCCACACAGGAATCTCCAATGGCTGCAACAGACCAGCGGGACGCTTGTGTTCAGCCTTAATCTTCTGACAAATCCCACAAGATGCCACATACTTGGCAATATCAACTCTCATCCTTTTCCACCAGAAATTCTTTTTCAAGCCCCTGTACATCTTGGTCTCTCCAGGATGAGCCAGGTTAATACTGAGTGCGATGAGCCTCTTTCAGAATATCATCTTTGACTTGGGATTTCTGAGGTACACAAAGGCGACCCTGAAACCTCAGAGCTCACACATCATCAATGGAAAAGTCTCCAGTTTTACCTTCCTCAAGGCGTTTTCTCACCTGCTGGAGCAACCGATCATGCTGTTGTGCTTCCCGCACACGCTCGGGGGTCGCTGACTCAAGAATCAATTGAGTTTCAGCTTGCACGGTCCCCACAAAATAATAAGAGACTCCCAACCGCTCAAAATCAGCAACAAAACAATCAATGACAGGGGCCATTGTCTTACGACTGAGAGCGTCAGCCACCACATTTGCCTTGCCCGGATGGTACTGGATAGTGAGGTCATAATCCTTTATCAATTCTAGCCACCTCCTCTACCTCAAGTTCAAATCTTTCTGAGTAAAGATGTACTTGAGGCTCTTGTGATCAATGAAGATATCACAAGACTCACCATACAAGTAATGCCTCCATATCTTCAATGCGAACACCACAGCGGCTAGCTCAAGATCATGCATGGGATAGTTCTGCTCATGCTTTTTCAACTGCCGCGATGCATAAGCAATCACCTTGCCATCTTGCATGAGCACACAACCAAGTCCCAAACGTGAAGCATCAGAATAGACAGTGAAGCGCCTTCCAGGCTCTGGAAGGGTAAGAATAGGAGCAATCACCAACTTCTCCTTCAAAGTACAGAAATTGTGCTCACATTCTGCAGACCACTGAAATTTCACCCCTTTCTGGGTCAACTGTGAAAGCGGCTTAGCAATGATAGAAAAATCCTGCACAAAACGCCGATAGTAGCCAGCTAACCCAAGGAAACTACTGTAACACCCTACAAATCTAAACTGTCGTACAAGAAAATTTCGACAGCATCTCTCCTAAAATTAGGACAAAACGGAAGCGACAACAAGATTCATAATAACCATTATAAACAGGAATAACATAAAAGCATCAATACTAGAGATAACAAATCTAAATCTACAAGAAAACAAACATAAACGTAAAACAGCTCCAAAGAGGACATCAACAGGTCTATGATTAATAAAATTTCAGCAAGCTAATGAATTATTAAATGCACTAGTCCATGTGATTCGTGATGACCCCGGAGGGTTGATTGTGCTACTAAGCCCACCCTTCAAGCTTACGACTCGCGAGAACTACCTGAAAACAACAAAATAACAAGGGGTGAGATTGGGTAATCTCAGCAAGCGGAACAACTTCTAACGAATAACACAGCCACAGTAAAACTAGCATACCAAATTCCTCATGTCCAATACCACATTATAGAGTCCACACAACCTCAGTAAAATGCATATGATTGTGCACATGCTTATGCCATGATCCTCCTCACCGTGCCCTTTCTCAGAACACACGGTGTTGTACGGCATTTGCCGCAAGACGCCAAGCGTCGACAAACTTCCAATGCATGATTATGCAGTTAATGCTTCATGCATAAATACATTCATAACTTCCCACTCTGAATTCACATGCTTGCATACCATCAAATAACATGGATAGAATGCGAACATCATTGAGATAGAATATCTCCACAATTCATCTTGCAAACAACATCTTTCTTCATTCTTACTCATGATTCAAAAGCCAAACAACCACATCACAATGCAGGATAGGATATTGTAATCTCATAAACAAGTAGTTAAACCATGTAGGTGTGCTGCAATTAAGGTTTATATTGAAGACGAAACAAATAGCGAGTTATAGTTTAGCAAGACCGCTACTTCCACTTGCCTTTACCAACGTGGATGACGAACCTAGTTGCGTCCAGAAGGGGCACCACCTGTACAAGTATTATTTCAGTACATAGAGACATCACAAATGATCACACAACTCGAACACACGCTTCCTAATCCCCGTTCCCTTCTTAAGCGCAAAAACCCCAATCTGTCCGGGTCAAACAGCAGCACCCTCTCTTCACAATTTCGTATATTTTTTTATACAGATCATAAAAATACAAAAAAATTACAGTAGCTAGATATTGATGAGATCTACAAGTTTCATGAAGATCACAAATTTCAATTCCACAGTTAAATATGCCTAAACAAACGTCCAACACAGTGGACAAAATTTGTTTCCAGATTCTGTACGTCATCTTGAAACAGCGATAACTCTCAGACCGACGCCCCAAAAATTCTTCAAAAATTACAGAAACTAGATCTCGACGTTATCTACAACTTTCTAGTTATAGGTTTTTGCAGGAAAAATCGTCTATGCCACGTAAAACGCGAAACAATCCGCGCTGCACAATCTCCCCTTCCAAAAACAGCACCACGTGAACATCTACCCTTCTCCCCCATCAAGATCCATCTAAATCACTCACCACCAGATCTAATACACTCCTAATCCATAGGTAGAACAGGGGTAAAAGATTGGGAATTTTACCTTGAGTTCTCCCTTGAGAACCCACGAAAAACGCGCGACGATTCCCGAAACGGAAATCTGCTCGTCCTCCACGCCTCCACGGATCCTCTTCTCGCTTGCTCCTTCGGCGTTCGCGGTGGATCTTGAGCCACCACGCAAGGGGAGGAAGAGGAGGGTGGTGTGGCTGCTAGGGGAGGAAGGGGGCGCCCTAGGGCTTTTGGGGGGTGACACCCCTTTATATGGTGGGCCGCCCACTAGGGGAAAAGAGAGAGAGGTGGGAGGGGATTCGCAGCCAGGCCCAGTTTTCCTCGGCCCACTGTTTCTAGCCCGACAACTCCAAATTTAATATTAATACGCTGGATAAACTTCAATTATTTCATCCCCGACAAATCCTTCATTCCTCTCCAGAAACAAAACCAGGAAAAGGAACCCTAAAATCGCTCTCGACGCTCTAAGGCATCACATTCTCCCTCCTTAAAAGGATTCATCCCGAATCTACTCCTCTTTGCTCTGAGAACCTTAAAAAAGGAAGGCAAAATGGTAATCAACACTTTACCTTCAGCATCCTCAAAGAGTGTAGGATACTTCTTCATAGCGGTCCTCAAGTTCCCAAGTTGCATCCCGCTCAGACTAATTGGTCCACAAATCTTTCATTGGACACTAACATGAACTATTCCCCTATTAAATAAAGGACACCTATTAGGTGAATCTGGTATCGATCTGGAATCTCAACTCCCACTTCTCTCTTCAACCCGATCGCGAAACTCCGCATTCCAATCTCAACTCCTCTACCACGGTTCGTCGCATTACGGACGACGCGAACCATGTGAGACACAACGCTCTAGGTAAGTCTCTAAATCAACCCAAACACAAACTCCTATCTCCTACAAGTGATTGATCTTTTACAAAAAGAACCAATATCCACCCTTACCAACGACAGAGATAGCCTACTTTCCAACCAGGGTCCGTAAATCGGCAGAAACAATAACAACCGAACAGAATCACTACGGTTGACACAAACTCGCTCGAACCCAGCGACAAAAGTTCCAAAAAATTAATGTAATTACCTGCAACTTCCAAGTTGTCCACTACTAAATTAAGCAACCCCACCGAGGAACATGTAACACCCCAAAATTTTGCTTTTCTTAAATTCATGTGTGATTTGGCACTTTGGTGAATTTTTGGAATTTTCTGGAATTTATTTGGATTTATTTGGAATTTATTTGAATTTATTCCATTTTGAAATAATTAAAGAATTTAATTTTGCAAATAAAATTTTGTTGGAAATATTTTATTTGAGTCCCAAATACCCTAAAATATTTTCCAGAATTTTTCTGGAATTTTTCTGAGTCATTTGCTATTTTTAATGAATTAAATGAATTACTGGGAATTATTTTAAATATTAAATCGCTGGAAATTCAACTCGGTCGAGCATCTTGTTCATCCGATCGAAGTCGAACCCGAGTCCGACTCGAGTCCGACCGAGCGATTGACTCGACCAAACCAGCTCCCAACCCTAATCAATCCCAACCGTTGGATCAAGATCCAACGGTGAGATCCGCCTGCATCGGTTCGAGCCGTATCCGCCCGGATCCGATCGCGCCCGTCGCGATCGTGGCGTTGATCGTGCCACGTGGGACGGCCGAAAGCGTCATCGTCTCCGCCGAGTCCGAAGCCGGACTCGCCGCGCGCCCGCGCCGTGTAGAACTAGGTTTCCGCTCGCACGAACGCCGAGGCTATTTAAAGCGTGAGACGTCCCCGAGGTTGCCCTCATCTTTGCGCACCCGTTCCCGAGCCATCTCGCTGAGCCGTCGCCGTTTGCCCGTGACGTGCTCGCGGAGTTGGAGCCCTGTAATGCAGCGGTTGAACGCCGCGTCGCCCGCCGTCCGTCGTCTTCCGCCAGAAGGAGCGATCCGGAACCACCGTGGCGAGACGCAACCGAAGGAAGGATTCATCTCGCCGGGAAGCGACCAAAGCAGCCGTCGGGCTCGTCGTCGTTTCGTCTCGGTGCCCAAGCCTCGCCGCGCCATCGCCGGACTTCGCGAGCTCGGTGAACCGCCGATCGGTCGGACGGTTGAGGTGAGTTCACGTGTCCCCAACCCGATGGATCCGACCGTTGGATTAAGATCCAGCGGTTCACAATTGCCACGCGTCGTAGTAGTGTTATTATAGGATTAGATCCGGACCGTCCGATCTAGATCGAGCGACCCACGATCAACGAGTAGTTTCAACGTGTTAACCCTGGATCTAATCCGCGGTTGATTTTCAAACCAACGGCGTGATTGCGCCACGTGTCGGGAAGTTGGGCCGACGGTCGGCGTCAGACGCGGCGTCGTGTGGCCACCGACACGCGGGGCCCGCTGTCGGCCCAGCACCGTGGCGTCACCCATGACGTCATCGGTGGACCCTGTCGGCCAGTGGGCGAGCCTCGCCGACGTCGGCCGATGGCGTCACCTCGAGTGGGCCCACATGTCGGCGACACGTGGAGTCGTGGGCCAGAGTCCACGGTGGACCCGAGCCGGCGTGGACTACGCCCATGGACCGGTGGCGCCAACAGACCAATCCAGTGCTGCCACGTGTCCCTGCTGACGCATTAATTAATTTCCGAAAAAAGAAAATGATTTATTAATTCGAAATAATGATTTAAGATTTTGTTTCAAACTTCAAACGCTTATAACTTTTGCGTTTCAACTCCGATTTGAGTGATTCAAATTTCTAAATTTGTATAAAATTGAGATCTACCTAAATATGAATTTTATTTAATTTTTGGATTAAAGTTTTTCTCTGTAAAATTATTTAAATGATTATTTAAACTTTAAATAATCATAACTTTTGCGTCTTAACTCCAAATTTGTGATTCCAGTTTCTAAAAATCCAGAAAATTATGTTCTCTCTGTTTATGGATTTTATTTGGAGTTTTGGGATGTTTTTGCCTAGTGTTTATTTGTGTATTTGCTATTTGCACGCTTTACGAGTGAGCGTTGAAGTCTTGGGAAGGATTCGAAGGAGAAGTATTGACTCGAGGATCCAACTCAAGACCAAGAACAAGTACTTTTTGAAGGCAAGTTGTGCTTTGACCATGTTGATCCTATTTGAAATCTATTTTGATTTAAACTATTGCATGCTAGTTCAATTAGAGAAATACTTTGCTTAAACATGGGGATTAGATAAATACCAATTTCTTTGTATGACACCTTGATTATCTAAGTATGTGCCATGATCCTTGTCACCCTAGTTGTGGATTACTAGTTGGACATTATTAAATCGCCAACATGGGTTTAGACCGTTGTAGTACCTTTGCTTAGACTGCTACGTGCTCATGACATGATTTTGGACAATCAAATGTTAATATTGACTTAATGATATATTGAACCTGTTTTGGAAAAGTATCATGTGATGTTGATGGCACGTGGTGCATGGTAATCAAGCGGGGTTTGATAAGCGATTTCGGCCAGGGCATATGGCAAGAGTAATCAGGTGGGCGGTTGTGGCATTGGGGATGTTGATTTGGTTCTTGGGTAGTCTTGCCCTGGTCACCCTAAGGACTTAACCTTGCAAGCCTTTGAACTGGGTCTAACGTGCAACCACATGTCCAGTAATGGGACGGACCTAGTTGATTAAGTTGCTAATAACGCACTGTGGGACCTCGGGAAGTCAACTACACCCTTTGTGTAAGTTATGCGGGGGAGCGTCTCTGGTGAGGGCAGGGACCCATCTAACTGTTGATTGGCCTAGACTTCGCCTTATCGTAGGGAAGGGTTAGTGCGCAATAACCTGGGAGTACCACTTGTATTTTTAGAGGTTTCGAAAGACTTTGTTACTGGAACTTCGCCTTTGTGGTGTTTGACTGTATCTTGTGGGTAAAGTGCATAACCTCTGCAGAGTTTAGAATCTATTCGAATAGCCGTGTCCGCGGTACTGGACAATGCTCGGGAATTACAGTCAAGGGTTAGATTTTCTGAAAATAACTTTGGTTTGAAAGGTTGGGCTGGATTAATAATGAAGTTGATGGAAATGTGGATTAGGATGGGAAAGATGTTTACCAAACTTCTTGAAAAGTTATTTATGTTTTACTTATTTCTACTGCTTTCGAATCTACTTATATTACTTGTCTAAAGCTTTTTACTGCAAATATACCTTGAGTTATTCCTTTGTACCAAGCCATGCATGTAGTATATTAGCTTTGCATTACGTGCATGACTTCTCGAGTACCAAGTACTCACCCTTGCCTCAATACAACACTGAGTTGAAGAGGAGACTACACCACTTTGGAGGAGGAACTCCAAGAGGATCCGTCTACTTAGGGAAGCGAGCCCGATCGGTTGCCTGTGGTATCTTTGGATGGCGCCACGATGTTACCTTATTTGATTTTCCGCTGCTATTATTTCTCTTTTTAAATAAGTATCGTCCTGCGAGGCGTACATTTGTGACTTGACCATAAGGTTGAGTAACCAGTTTGGTTATTTAAATAAAGTACTTTGATAGTATCGATTGGTATGATTGTGATATTTACCGATGTTAAGACTGTGTGCACTAGCGCGTTCCTGGACTAGTGCTGAATACACAGAGGGTCCGGATTTGCAAATTCGGGTCCCGACAGAGGTGGTATCGAGCCATACTTGACCGTAGGCTCAACCCTAAGCTAGAATGGTCGTAGTGAGGATAAAACCTATTTTCTAAAAGCTAAAAGTTTGTCAAGATAAGAAATGACATCTCGACTTATCCCCTTCTCTCTTTTCTTGTCTCTTGCTGAAATTTTTCCTTACCTTGTCACAATTCAAAAATTTCGAGTTCTCACGTAAGCACTCTTGTGACAGATGGAGGAAGAGTTCAACTACGTTGATCTGGGAGTTGGTCACGCCATGAACTTTGGCATATGCTACAAATTCTCGGAGATTTTGAGAAGCCGCAATACCAAGTGGAAGTGATCAGACAAGCGGGATTGATCAAGGCTTGTGACGTGAAGATTGAGGTACCTGCTAGGAAAAAGGGCCCAGGCAATCGCCCGATACAACTGACCGCCAGGAGATCTACGATGCGAGATGGGTATCCAAGAAGTATCACGACGCCGCAATGCGGCACATTACCCGTATCTACGCCAGGAGAGTTGGAGAGCACGGTGTTCCGTTATCATCCGCAGCAGCGATAACCTTCTTAACCGAAGGAGATTCGGGATGAGGATGCCACGGTTACACAGTTGGCAGGATTTATTGTCGCCCAGGAGGATGTACTAGATAATACAAGCAAGGAGCTACAGAAGGCCCGCAAGGAGATCACGACAGAGAAGAACAGATGGCGGGAAGCTCAAGAGTATGTGGCACACCTTTTGCGAAGGATTGACGAGTTGGAGATGACTTTGTACGGACCAGACCCAGAGCGATTCGAGCTACGAGCGAGATCGGAGGAGTCGGATCTCGATGAGGACATCGCTTCTTCGACTACCACAGATGACACGATTCTTTGGACATGGCAATCGTTTCGCGCCTATGCCGCAAAGATCCGCACCAGGCCGTGGAGGTTTTCTCGATGAGTGAGCATAGGTTCTATAGTGAGACTCCTTGGCCAGAGTCGAGTCATAGAATAAAGAGTCACCCTTTAGGCGTTAGACTCGAGTTAGTTCGATTTGGATTTGCTTTGTTTCTTTGAGTGTGCATTATGTGTTGCAAGGCCCTTAGGCATTGTAAGCAGCCATACCAAGTTATTAATAATAAAGTTGGACCTTAAGGTTACACCTTTCGCCCCGCATAAGTTCCATATTACTTGTCTATTCTTGTTTCCCTCTCATCTCTAAACCTAGAGCAAATCGACAGATGGTGAACACCCGTGGGAACTTTGGAAGCAATGGGAGTGGACCTCGCCCGGTAAAACCCCAATGATGGAGCACCAGCACCGCTTGATTGATATGCAGAATTTTGGAGCCTTTCTTGCTGCTCAGACTCAGTTGATGCATGCTATGATGCAACAAATGCAGCACGTCACTGCTCAGGCCACTGCTAATCAAGTTAATCAGGGACCACGCCAGAATACAAGACTGTCGGAGTTCATGAGGACTCACCCACCCACTTTCTCTGGGAATGCCAATCCATTGGAGGCCGATGATTGGTTAAGATCAATCGAGAGGAAGCTACACATAGCTCAATGCATAGGAAATGAGAAGGTACTCTACGCTTCTCATCTGTTGGAAGGAACAACCGGCCGAATGGTGGGAGAATTTACATTGCCACGCAAGAGAACCCTCAAGATATCACTTGGGAAGAGTTCACATTGCATTCGGCGATATCACGTGCTGAAGGAATCATGGACCTTAAGAAGGAGGAGTTCAGAGCATCAAGCAAGGTAATCGGCCGATGGCCGACTACTGAACAAGTTCACACAGCCTAGCACGCTACGCACCAGATGAAGTAGCGACAGATAAATCCAGACAGTCTCGTTTTATGAAGGGACTCAACTCAGGATTGCAAGTAGGATTGATCACCCACACCTTTCCAGATTTCCAAGAGTTGGTGAATAAGGCGCTTATTCTTGAGGACAAAGCGCAAGGAACTGGATGAGAACAGAGAGCGCAGGATGCAACAGCAAGGATCACGCCAGGAACGCATAGCGGCGCTTGAGAGTTGCACCAAATCAATTCTTGATTCCAACCACGTAATGCAACAAGGACACCATCCTCAAAGCACCAAGACCTGTCAATCAAAACTACGGACCAGCCCGCGAAACGCTTACTCGTGCAATCGAAGGATGAACAGTGAGACGCTACAATCGCAACGAGCCAGGGCACTTTGCCAACAGATTGTCCAAAGAAGACAGCAGAGTGACCCGATTCGCTTCAATCTAGGAACCACCCAGCTAGGACGCCAAAGATCAGGAGCCACACCCTGCAGACCGTGGTGAGAGGCCGAGTCAACCATGTCACCGCAGATGCACTACAGAATGCTACGGACGTCGTCTTGGGTAAGTTACTTGTTAACTCGGTACACACAGTTTTGTTTGACTCTGGAGCTTCGCATTCGTTTGTTTCGCAAGGCTTTGCTACTAGAAATGATTTGAGAATTGCAAGACTTAGATGCATGCTTTTAGTTCAAACCCCTGGTTCCGAACTCCGAACGAAAGTAGGATGTTCCGGGGTGAGAATACTAATAGGTGGAATAGAATTCCTAGCAAACCTTATAATTTTGGAGACCCAGACCTTAGACGTCATATTGGGAATGGATTGGTTATCCAAGCACAAGGCCGTATTGGATTGTGGATGAAGGACTATCTCAGTTGAGAGCCTGTGTGGGAAGAAAGTGGAATTTCAAGCCACTGCAGTTAGAGATGGACAGTTGATGGTTAACAGTACCAAGGCAATCAGCATAGAGGATGTCCCGGTAGTGAATGAGTACCCCGATGTTTTTCCCGAAGATCTACCTGGTATGCCGCCGCAGGGGACATAGAGTTTGTGATAGAGCTTGTACTGGTACAGCACCTATAGCAAAGAGACCCTATCGTATGTCTACCGAGGTGTTGGTATAGATGAATAAACAGCTAGAAGTTTTATTGGATAATGGTTTTATCAGACCGTGTTCGTCGCCGTGGGTAGCACCAGTTTTGTTTGTCAAGAAGAAGGGCGGGAGTTTCAGGATGTGCATTGACTATCGTGGCGCTCAATGAAGTCACCGTGAAGAATAAGTATCCGCTACCAGGATTGATGATTTGTTTGATCGGTTGAGAGGAGCCGGAGTTTTCTCCAAGATTGATTCGAGATCGGGATACCATCGATTGAAGATCCGATCGGAAGATATTCAAGCGCATTCTCGTCAAGATATGGACATTACGAGTTTCTGATTATGTCCTTTGGATCGACGAATGCGCCACTTATTTCATGAATATGATGAATAAGGTGTTCATGGAATATTTGGACAAGTTTGTCATCGTGTTCATAGACGATATCCTAATCTACTCCAAGACAGAGGATGAACATGCCGAACACTTAAGGCGAGTTTTGGAAAAGGCGAGGAACAGCAACTTTTCGCCAAGTTCAGCAAGTGTGATTTTTGGAAGGACAAGGTGGAGTTTCTTGGACATGTAATGACCGCATGAAGGAGTCACCGTAGATCCAAGCAAAGTAGAAGCTGTGTTACATTGGGAACGACCAAAGACATTGACCAGATTCGAGTTTCTGGGAAGGGCAGGATACTACCGCCGCTTCATCGAAGGCTTCGACAATTGCGAAACCTCTTACGCAATTGCTGAAGAAGGAAAAGAAGTTTGCATGGACGCCGAGAATGTGAGAAAGGATTTCAGAGCTGAAGAAGCGATTGACATCGGCTGCCGGTGTTAGTTCTACCTGATGTTGCTCAAAGCTTCGATATTTATTGTGACGAATCGCGCCAAGGACTTGGATGTGTGCTGATGCAGAATGGAAAGGTCGTCGCTTATGCATCAAGGCAGTTGAGGCCGCAAGAGGAAAATTATCCGACACATGAATTAGAGTTATCAGACGTAGTGCATGCTTTGAAGATATGGCGTCACTATCTGATTGGAAACAGATGTGAAGTATATACGGATCATAAGAGCCTTAAGTACATATTCACCCAGTCGGATCTGAATATGAGGCAGAGGAGATGGTTAGAGTTGATCAAGGACTATAATGTTGGAATCCATTACCATCCCGGGAAGGCCAACGTAGTAGCCGATGCTCTGAGTCGGAAAAGCCATACCGTGAGTGCGTTGCTAGCCACAAGTCAGGATGAGTTATGTGAGGATTTTCAAAAGATGAAGATTGAGATTGTACCTAGCGGATTCTTGGCCGCATTGGAAGTAAAGCCTACTTTAGAGGACCAGATCCGAGAAGGACAGAAGGATGATGACAAGATCCGCAGGATTAAGTCCATCAAGGAGGAAGGCAAGGCAGAGGACTTCAAGTTGGATGAGCAAGGCACGTTATGGATGAAGGATCGGATTTGTGTGCCTAACAAGAAGGAGTTAAAGCAATCGATTACGGAAGAAGCCCATGACTCAAGTATTCAATTCATCCCGAAGCGCCAAGATGTATCAGGATCTCAAGGAGAGATTACGGTGGCCGAGTATGAAACGTGAAGTTGCCGAGCATGTTGCATTGTGCGACGCAATGCATCAGAGACCAGCAGGAGTGCTACAACCGCTGAAAATACCTGAGTGGAAGTGGGAGGAAATCGGAATGGATTTCATTACGGTTTGTCAAGACTCAAGGAGGTTATGACTCCATATGGGTTATAGTGGATCGCTTGACTAAAGTAGCCCATTTTATCCCCGTGAAGACCACTTACTCGGGAGATAAATTAGCGAATTATACATGATCAGGATTGTCTGCTTGCACGGAGTGCCAAAGAGGATTGTATCGGACAGAGAGGTACCCAATTTACCTCAAGGTTACGGAATAAGTTGCATGAAGCCATGGGAACCCGTTTGAACTTCAAGATGACTTATCATCCACAGACGGATGGACAGGCAGAAAAGAGTCAACCAGATTACGGAGGATATGTTGAGAGCTTGTGCATTAGCTTATGCTACCTCTTGGGATAAGAGTTTGCCGTATGCCGAGTTCGATTACAACAATAGTTATCAGGCTAGTTCTGAGATGTCACCTTTTGAGGCATCAGTATGGTCGACCATCTGCTGGGACGCCATTGAATTGGAATGAGGCCGGCGAGCGCCGTGTCTTTGGGCCTGATATTCTTCAAGAGGTGAAGAGCAGATCGCTATGATTAGGGAAAGGTTGAAGATAGCCCAATCTCGACAGAAGAGTTATCTTGACAATCGTCGCCGAGATTTGAGTTTTGAACCGTAAGACTTTGTATACCTCGTGAGTTACGCCTCTCGGGAGTTAAGAGGTTCCATGCCAAAGGGAAACTCGCACCCCGATATGTTGGACCATGTAAGATTGTGAGCCGCAGAGGCGAGGTTGCTTATCAGCTGGAGTTGCCACAGTCGTTAGCAGGAGTGCATGACGTATTCCATGTGTCCCAGCTTGAAGAAGTGTCTCCGAGTTCTGAGAGCATACACCGCTAGAGTCAATTGAGTTGCAAGAGGATTTGACTTATAAGGAGCATCCCGTGAGGATTCTAGACACAATGGATCGAGAAACTAAAAACAAGTCAACCTGCTTCAGTAGAGTTCAATGGAGCAACCATGAAGAAAGCGAAGCGACTTGGGAGTCACAAGAGGATTTGAAGAAAGAGTTTCCAAACCTATTCTCAGAGTGAGCCCCGAATCTCTGGGACGAGATTCTATTAAGGGGGAGGTTTGTAACACCCCAAAATTTTGCTTTTCTTAAATTCATGTGTGATTTGGCACTTTGGTGAATTTTGGAATTTTCTCGAATTTATTTGGATTTATTTGGAATTTATTTGAATTTATTCCATTTTGAAATAATTAAAGAATTTAATTTTGCAAATAAAATTTTGTTGGAAATATTTTATTTGAGTCCCAAATACCCTAAAATATTTTCCGTAATTTTTCGAATTTTTCGAGTCATTTGCTATTTTTAATGAATTAAATGAATTATCGGGAATTATTTTAAATATTAAATCGCTGGAAATTCAACTCTGTCGAGTATCGTTCATCCGATCGAAGTCGAACCCGAGTCGGACTCGAGTCCGACCGAGCCGCTTGACTCGACCAAACCAGGCTCCTAACCCTAATCAATCCCAACCGTTGGATCAAGATCCAACGGCCGAGATCCGCCTGCACGGCTCGAGCCAGATCCGGCCGGATCCGATCGCGCCTCGTCGCGATCGTGGCCGTTGATCGTGCCACGTGGGACGGCTGAGCGTCATCGTCTCCGCCGAGTCCGAGCCGGACTCGCCGCCGCGCGCCGCCGCCGTGTAGAACTAGGTTTCCGCCTCGCACGAACGCCGAGGCTATTTAAAGCGTGAGACGCCCCCGAGGTTGCCTCATCTTTGCGCACCGTTCCCGAGCCATCTCGCCGAGCCGCCGCTGCTTGCTCGCACGTGCTCGCCGGAGTTGGAGCCTGCGGCGCAGCGTTGAACGCCGCGTCCGCCGCCGTCCGTCATCTTCCGCCGAGAAGGAGCCAGATCCGGAACCACCGTGGCGAGACGCAACCGAAGGAAGGATTCATCTCGCCGGAGCGACCCCGAAACGCCGTCGGGCTCGTCGCCGTTCGTCTCCGTGCCCAAGCCTCGCCGCGCCATCGCCGGACTTCGCGAGCTCGGTGAACCGCCGAGATCCAGATCGGACGGTTGAGGTGAGTTCACGTGTCCCCAACCCGATTGATCCGACCGCTGGATTAAGATCCAACGGTTCACAATTGCCACGCGCCGTAGTAGTGTTATTATAGGATTAGATCCGACCGTCCGATCTAGATCGAACGCCCACGATCAACGCAGTAGTTTCAACGTGTTAACCCTGGATCTAATCCGCGCCGCTGATTTTCAAACCAACGGCCGTGATTGGCGCCACGTGTCGGGAAGTTGGACCGACGCGGCCCAGACCGCTGCTGGCAGGTATCACCGACACGCTGGCCCGCTGGTCGGGCCGATCGCACCGCGGACGCCACCCATGACGCCATCTGGACCCACCTGTCCAAAGCACCGTGCGGTTGAGCCGCCGACGCCGACGCCGATGACGCTACCTCGAGTGGGCCCACATGTCAGCGACACGTGGAGTCGTGGACCGAGTCCACGGTGGACCCGAGCTGAGCGTGGACTACGCCCATGGACCGACTGACGTCAGCAGACCAATCCAGTGCTGCCACGTGTCCATGATGACGCAATAATTAATTTCGAAAAGAAAATGATTTATTAATTCGAAATAATGATTTCAGATTTTGTTTCAAACTTCAAACGCTTATAACTTTTGCTTCAACTCCGATTTGAGTGATTCAAATTTCTAAATTTGTATAAAATTGAGATCTACCTAAATATGAATTTTATTTAATTTTTGGACTAAAGTTTTTCTCTGTAAAATTATTTAAATGATTATTTAAACTTTAAATAATCATAACTTTTATGCCTTAACTCCAAATTTGACGATTCCAGTTTCTAAAAATCAAGAAAATTATGTTCTCTCTGTTTATGGATTTTATTTGGAGTTTTGGGATGTTTTTGACTAGTGTGTAGTTGTGTTGTTGCTATTTGCACGCTTTTACGAGTAGACGTTGAAGTGCTTGGGAAGGATTCGAAGGAGAAGTATTGACTCAGGATCCAACTCAAGACCAAGAACAAGTACTTTTTGAAGGCAAGTTGTGCTTTGACCATGTTGATCCTATTTCAAATCTATTTTGATTTAAACTTTTGCATGCTAGTTCAATTAGAGAAATACTTTGCTTAAACATGGGGATTAGATAAATACCAATTTCTTTGTATGACACCTTGATTATCTAAGTATGTGCCATGATCCCTTGTCACCCTAGTTGTGGATTACTAGTTGGACATTATTAAATCGCCAACATGGGTTTAGACCGTTGTAGTACCGCTTAGACACGCACGTGCTCATGACATGATTTTGGACAATCAAATATTAATATTGACTTAATGATATATTGAACCTGTTTTGGAAAAGTATCATGTGATGTTGATGGCACGTGGTGCATGGTAATCAAGCGGGTTTGATAAACAGATTTCGACCGAGGCATATGGCAAGAGTAATCAGGTGGGCGCTTGTGGCATTGGGGATGTTGATTTGGTTCTTCGGGTAGTCTTGCCCTGGTCACCCTAAGGACTTAACCTTGCAAGCCTTTGAACCGGGTCTAACGTGCAACCACATGTCCGTAATGGGACGGACCTAGTTGATTAAGTTGCTAATAACGCACTGTGGGGACTCAGGAGGTCAACTACACCCTTTGTGTAAGTTGTACGGGGAGCGCATCGGCCGAGGCCAGTACCCATCTAACGGTTGATTGGCCTAGACTTCGCCTTTAGCGAAGGGAAGGGTTAGTGCTTAATAACCGGAGGACCACTTGTATTGTTAGAGGTTTCCGAAAGACTTTGTTACTGAACTCGCCTTTGTGGTGTTTGACTGTATCTTGTGGGTAAAGTGCATAACCTCTGCAGAGTTTAGAATCTATTCGAATAGCCGTGTCCGCGGTATTGGACATCGCTCGGGAATTACAAATAAGGGTTAGATTTTCTCGTAAATAACTTTGGTTTGAAAGGTTAAATGACTAATAATGAAGTTGATGGAAATGTGGATTAGGATGGGAAAGATGTTTACCAAACTTCTTGAAAAGTTATTTATGTTTTACTTATTTCTATCGCTTTTGAATCTACTTATATTACTTGTCTAAAGCTTTTTATGCAAATATACCTTGAGTTATTCCTTTGTACCAAGCCATGCATATAGTATATTAGCCTTGCATTCTCAGCATGACTTGGTCGAGTACCAAGTACTCACCCTTGCCTCAATACAACACCAGTTGAAGAGGAGACTACACCAGCTTTGGAGGAGGAACTCCAAGAGGATCCGTCTACTTAGGGGAAGCGAGCCCGGCCGGTTGCTCGTGGTATACTTGGATGGCGCCACGATGTTACCTTATTTGATTTTCCGCTGCTATTATTTCTCTTTTTAAATAAGTATCGCTCATCGCGAGGCGACATTTGTGACTTGACCATAAGGTTGAGTAACCAGTTTGGTTATTTAAATAAAGTACTTTGATAGTATCGATTGGTATGATTGTGATATTTACCGATGTTAAGATCGTGTGCACTAGCTGCGTTCTGGACTAGTGCTGAATACACAGAGGGTCCGGATTTGCAAATTCGGGGTCCCGACATAGGTGGTATCAGAGCCATACTTGACTGTAGGCTCAACCCTAAGCTAGAATGGTCGTAGTGAGGATAAAACCTATTTTCTAAAAGCTAAAAGTTTGTCAAGATAAGAAATGACATCTCGACTTATCCCCTTCTCTCTTTTCTTGTCTCTTGCTGAAATTTTTCCTTACCTTGTCACAATTCAAAAATTTCGAGTTCTCACGTAAGCACTCTTGTGACAGATGGAGGAAGAGTTCAACTACGTTGATCTGGGAGTTGGTCACGCCGCGGAACTTTGGCATATGCTACAAATTCTCGGAGATTTTGAGAAGCCGCAATACCAAATGGAAGTGATCAGACAAGCGGGATTGATCAAGGCTTGTGACGTGAAGATTGAGGTACCTGCTAGGAAAAAGGGCCCAGGCAATCGCCCGATACATCAGATCGCCAGGAGATCTCACGATGCAGATGGGTATCCAAGAAGTATCACGACGCCGCAATGCGGCACATTACCCGTATTCACGCCAGAGAGTTGAGAGCACGGTGTTCCGTTATCATCCGCAAGAGCGATAACCTTCTTGACCAAGGAGATTCAGGATGAGGATGCCACGGTTACACGCTTGGCGTGATTTATTGTCGCCAGGAGGATGTACTAGATAATACAAGCAAGGAGCTACAGAAGGCCCGCAAGGAGATCACGACAGAGAAGAACAGATGGCGGGAAGCTCAAGAGTATGTGGCACACCTTTTGCGAAGGATTGACGAGTTGGAGATGACTTTGTACGGACTGCACCCAGAGCCAAGATTGAGCTACACGAGCGAGATCCAGAGGAGTCGATCTCGATGAGGACATCGCTTCTTCGACTACCACAGATGACACAGCTTGCCGGACATGGCAATCAAGCTTTCGCGCCTATGCCGCAAAGATCCGCACTCCAGGCCGTGGAGGTTTTCGATGAGTGAGCATAGGTTCTATAGTGAGACTCCTTCGCCGAGTCGAGTCATAGAATAAAGAGTCACCCTTTAGGCGTTAGACTCCAGAGTTAGTTCGATTTGGATTTGCTTTGTTTGTCGAAAGTGTGCAAGATGTGTTGCAAGGCCCTTAGGCATTGTAAGCAGCCATACCAAGTTATTAATAATAAAGTTGGACCTTAAGGTTACACCTTTCGCCCCGCATAAGTTCCATATTACTTGTCTATTCTTGTTTCCCTCTCATCTCTAAACCTAGAGCAAATCGACAGATGGTGAACACCCGTGGGAACTTTGGAAGCAATGGGAGTGGACCTCGCCCAGCAGAAAACCCCAATGATGGAGCACCAGCACCGCCAGTTGATATGCAGAATTTTGGAGCCTTTCTTGCTGCTCAGACTCAGTTGATGCATGCTATGATGCAACAAATGCAGCACGTCCTTTGCTCGTGCCACTTTGCTAATCAAGTTAATCAGTGACCACGCGTAATACAAGACTGCCGGAGTTCATGAGGACTCACCCACCCACTTTCTCTCGGGAATGCCAATCCATTGGAGGCCGATGATTGGTTAAGATCAATCGAGAGGAAGCTACACATAGCTCAATGCATAGGAAATGAGAAGGTACTCTACGCTTCTCATCGCTTGGAAGGAACAAATTACGAATGGTGGGAGAATTTCTGTGCCACGCAAGAGAACCCTCAAGATATCACTTGGGAAGAGTTCACAGTGCATTCCGACAAAGATATCACGTGCCTGAAGGAATCATGGACCTTAAGAAGGAGGAGTTCAGAGCATCAAGCAAGGTAATCAGCTGGGCCGACTACCCGAACAAGTTCACACAGCCTAGCACGCTACGCACTGAGGATGTAGCGACAGATAAATCCGCATAGCCTCGCTTTTATGAAGGGACTCAACTCAGGATTGCAAGTAGGATTGATCACCCACACCTTCCAGATTTCCAAGAGTTGGTGAATAAGGCGCTTATTCTTGAGGACAAGCGCAAGGAACTGGATGAGAACAGAAGCGCAGGATGCAACAAAGAAGGATCACGCCAGGAACGCAATAGCGCTTGAGAGTTGCACCAAATCAATTCTTCGATTCCAACCACGTAATGCAACAAGGACACCATCCTCAAAGCACCAAGACCTGTCAATCAAAACTACTGCACTTCACCCCGCCGTAAACGCTTACTCCGTGCAAACAAAGAAGGAACAAGTGAGACGCTACATAACCGCAACGCAGCCAGGGCACTTTGCCAACAGCTTGTCCAAAGAAGACAGCAGGAGTGACCCTGGCCGCTTCAATCTAGGAACCACCCCAGCTAGGACGCCAAAGACAGAGCCACACCCTGCACCGTGGTGAGAGGCCGAGTCAACCATGTCACCGCAGATGCACTAGAATGCTACGGACGTAAGATCGGGTAAGTTACTTGTTAACTCAAGACTGCACAGCTTTTGTTTGACTCGAGCTTCAGATTCGCTTGTTTCGCAAGGCTTTGCTACTAGAAATGATTTGAGAATTGCAAGACTTAGATGCATGCTTTTAGTTCAAACCCTGGTTCAACTCCGAACGAAAGTAGGATGTTCCGGGTGAGAATACTAATAGGTGGAATAGAATTCCTAGCAAACCTTATAATTTTGGAGACCTGCACCTTAGACGTCATATTGGGAATGGATTGGTTATCCAAGCACAAGGCTGTATTGGATTGTGGACGAAGGACTATCTCAGTTGAGAGCCCGTGTGGGAAGAAAGTGGAATTTCAAGCCACTGCAGTTAGAGATGGACAGTTGATGGTTAACAATACCAAGGCAATCAGCATAGAGGATGTCTCAGCAGTGAATGAGTACCCCGATGTTTTTCCCGAAGATCTACCTGGTATGCCGCCAAACAGGGACATAGAGTTTGTGATAGAGCTTGTACTGCACAAAGACCGATAGCAAAGAGACCCTATCGGATGTCTACCGAGGAGTTGGTAGAGATGAAGAAACAGACTAGAAGAGTTAATGGAGAAAGGATTTATCGGCCGAGTTCGTCGCCGTGGGGAGCACCGGTTTTGTTTGTCAAGAAGAAGGACGGAGTTTCAGGATGTGCATTGACTATCGTGGCGCCAATGAAGTCACCGTGAAGAATAAGTATCCGCTACCCAGGATTGATGATTTGTTTGATCGGTTGAGAGGAGCCGGAGTTTTCTCCAAGATTGATCCGAGATCGATACCATCGCTTGAAGATCCGATCGTAAGATATTCAAGATCGCATTCTCGTCAAGATATGGACATTACGAGTTCTGATTATGTCCTTTGATCGATTTAACGCGCCAAATTATTTCATGAATATGATGAATAAGGTGTTCATGGAATATTTGGACAAGTTTGTCGTCGTGTTCATAGACGATATCCTAATCTACTCCAAGACAGAGAGGATGAACATGCCGAACACTTAAGGCGAGTTTTGGAAAAGGCGAGGAACGACAACTTTTCGCCAAGTTCAAAGCAAGTGTGATTTTTGGAAGGACAAGGTGGAGTTTCTTGGACATGTAATGACCGCAGAATGAGTCACCGTAGATCCAAGCAAAGTAGAAGCTGTGTTACATTGGGAATGCGACCAAAGACGGTGACCAGATTCGGAGTTTCTGGGAAGGGCAGGATACTACCGCCGCTTCATCGAAGGCTTCTCGACAATTGCGAAACCTCTTACGCAATTGTGAAGAAGGAAAAGAAGTTTGCATGGACGCCGAGAATGTGAGAAAGGATTTCAGAGTGAAGAAGCGATTGACATCAAGACCGGTGTTAGTTCTACGGATGTTGCTCAAAGCTTCGATATTTATTGTGACGCATCGCGCCAAGGACTTGGATGTGTCTTTGCAGAATGGGAAGGTCGTCACTTATGCATCAAGGCGCTTGAGGCCGCATGAGGAAAATTATCCGACACATGACTTAGAGTTAGGCTGCCGAGTGCATGCTTTGAAGATATGGCGTCACTATCGATTGGAAACAGATGTGAAGTATATACGGATCATAAGAGTTTTAAGTACATATTCACCCGATCGGATCTGAATATGAGGCAGAGGAGATGGTTAGAGTTGATCAAGGACTATAATGTTGGAATCCATTACCATCCGGGAAGGCCAACGAGTAGCCGATGCTCGAGTCGGAAAAGCCATACCGTGAGTGCGTTGCTAGCCACAAGTCAGGATGAGTTATGTGAGGATTTTCAAAAGATGAAGATTGAGATTGTACCTAGCGGATTCTTGGCCGCATTGGAAGTAAAGCCTACTTTAGAGGACCAGATCCGAGAAGGACAGAAGGATGATGACAAGATCCGCAGGATTAAGTCCATCAAGGAGGAAGGCAAGGCAGAGGACTTCAAGTTGGATGAGCAAGGCACGTTATGGATGAAGGATCGGATTTGTGTGCCTAACAAGAAGGAGTTAAGCACATCGATTCTGGAAGAAGCCCATGACTCCAAGTATTCAATTCATCCTGGAAGCGCCAAGATGTATCAGGATCTGAAGGAGAGATTCTGGTGGCCGAGTATGAAACGTGAAGTTGCCGAGCATGTTGCATTGTGCGACGCAATGCATCAGAGACCAGCAGGATTGCTACAACCGCTGAAAATACCTGAGTGGAAGTGGGAGGAAATCGGAATGGATTTCATTACCGGTTTGCCGAAGACTCAAGGAGGTTATGACTCCATATGGGTTATAGTGGATCGCTTGACTAAAGTAGCCCATTTTATCCCCGTGAAGACCACTTACTCGGGAGATAAATTAGCAGAATTATACATGATCAGGATTGTCTGTTTGCACGGAGTGCCAAAGAGGATTGTATCGGACAGAGGTACCCAATTTACCTCAAGGTTCTGGAATAAGTTGCATGAAGCCATGGGAACCCGCTTGAACTTCAAGATGCCTTATCATCAACAGACGGATGGACAGACAGTAAGAGTCTATCAGATTCTGGAGTTTTTGTTGAGAGCTTGTGCATTAGCTTATTCTAGGTCGTGGGATAAGAGTTTGCCGTATGCCGAGTTCGATTACAACAATAGTTATCGTGCTAGTTTACGAGATGTCACCTTTTGAGGCATCAGTATGGTCGACTCTGTCTGACGCCATTGAATTGGAATGAGACCGTGGCGCCGTGTCTTTGGGCCTGATATTCTTCAAGAGGTCAAGAGCGGTCGCTATGATTAGGGAAAGGTTGAAGATAGCCCAATCTCGGCAGAAGAGTTATGCTGACAATCGTCGCCGAGATTTGAGTTTTGAACCAGAAGACTTTGTATACCTCAGAGTTACGCCTCTCAGGGGAGTTAAGAGGTTCCATGCCAAAGGGAAACTCGCACCCCGTTATGTTGGACCATTTAAGATTTTGAGCCGCAGAGGCGAGGTTGCTTATCAGCTGGAGTTGCCACAGTCGTTAGCAGGAGTGCATGACGTATTCCATGTGTCCCAGTTGAAGAAGTGTCTCCGAGTTCCTGAGGAACAGACACCGCTAGAGTCAATTGAGTTGCAAGAGGATTTGACTTATAAGGAGCATCCCGTGAGGATTCTAGACACAATGGATCGAGAAACTAGAAACAAGTCAACCCGTTTCTGTAGAGTTCAGTGGAGCAACCATGAAGAAAGCGAAGCGACTTGGGAGCTGAAGAGGATTTGAAGAAAGAGTTTCCAAACCTATTCTCAGAGGGAGCCCCTAATCTCTGGACTAGATTCTATTAAGGGGGAGGTTTGTAACACCCCAAAATTTTGCTTTTCTTAAATTCATGTGTGATTTGGCACTTTGGTGAATTTTTGGAATTTTCTGGAATTTATTTGGATTTATTTGGAATTTATTTGAATTTATTCCATTTTGAAATAATTAAAGAATTTAATTTTGCAAATAAAATTTTGTTGGAAATATTTTATTTGAGTCCCAAATACCCTAAAATATTTTCCGTAATTTTTCGAATTTTTCTGAGTCATTTGCTATTTTTAATGAATTAAATGAATTATCGAATTATTTTAAATATTAAATCGCTGAAATTCAACTCGGTCGAGTATCGTTCATCCGATCGAAGTCGAACTCCGAGTCGGACTCGAGTCCGACCGAGCCGCTTGACTCGACCAAACCAGCTCCCAACCCTAATCAATCCCAACCGTTGGATCAAGATCCAACGGCCGAGATCCGCCTGCACGGCTCGAGCCAGATCCGCCCGGATCCGATCGCGCTTCGCGCGATCGTGGGCCGCTGATCGTGCCACGTGACGGCTGAGCGCCATCGCTCTCCGCCGAGTCCGAAGCCGGACTCGCCGCCGCGCCCGCCGCCGTGTAGAACTAGGTTTCCGCCTCGCACGAATGCCGAGGCTATTTAAAGCGTGAGACGCCCCGAGGTTGCCCTCATCTTTGCGCACCTGCCTCTCGAGCCATCTCGCTCGAAAGCCGCCGCTGCTTGCCCGTGACGCGTGCTCGCCGGAGTTGGAGCCTGCGGCGCAATGGTTGAACGCCGCTGGCTGGCCGCCCGTCGCCTTCCGCCGAAGGAGCCAGATCTCGGAATTCACCGTGGCGAGACGCAACCAAGGAAGGATTCATCTCGCCGAGCGACCCCGAACGCCGCCGGGCTCGCTGCCGTTTCGCCTCCGTGCTCAAGCCTCGCCGCGCCATCGCCGGACTTGGAAGCTCGGTGAACCGCCGATCCAGACGGACGGTTGAGGTGAGTTCACGTGTCCCCAACCCGATTGATCCGGACCGCTGGATTAAGATCCAACGGTTCACAATTGCCACGCGCCGTAGTAGTGTTATTATAGGATTAGATCTCGACCGCCCGATCTAGATCGAAACGCCCACGATCAACGAGTAGTTTCAACGTGTTAACCCTGGATATAATCCGTGCCGCTGATTTTCAAAACCAACGGCCGTGGATTGGCGCCACGTGTCGAAGTTGGACCGACGCTGTCTGCCGTCAGACGCCGCTGCAGTGGTTACCGACACGCTGGGCCCGTGTCGGGCCGATCGCACCGCGGACGCCACCCATGACGCCATCGGTGGACCCACCTGCCGGCACTGCGGTCGAGCCCCGCCGACGCCGGGCCGATGACGCCACTCGAGCGGGCCCACATGTCGGGCCGACACGTGGAGTCGTGGACCGAGTCCACGGTGGACCCGAGCCGAGCGTGGACTACGTCCATGGACCGGCTGACGTCAGCAGACCAATCCAGTGCTGCCACGTGTCCATGATGACGCAATAATTAATTTCCGAAAAAGAAAATGATTTATTAATTCGAAATAATGATTTCTGATTTTGTTTCAAACTTCAAACGCTTATAACTTTTGCGTTTCAACTCCGATTTGAGTGATTCAAATTTCTAAATTTGTATAAAATTGAGATCTACCTAAATATGAATTTTATTTAATTTTTGGACTAAAGTTTTTCTCTGTAAAATTATTTAAATGATTATTTAAACTTTAAATAATCATAACTTTTATGCCTTAACTCCAAATTTGACGATTCCAGTTTCTAAAAATCAAGAAAATTATGTTCTCTCTGTTTATGGATTTTATTTGGAGTTTTGGGATGTTTTTGCCTAGTGTTTATTTGTGTATTTGCTATTTGCACGCTTTACGAGTAGACGTTGAAGTGGGAAGGATTCAAGGAGAAGTATTGACTCAGATCCAACTCAAGACCAAGAACAAGTACTTTTTGAAGGCAAGTTGTGCTTTGACCATGTTGATCCTATTTCGAAATCTATTTTGATTTAAACTTTTGCATGCTAGTTCAATTAGAGAAATACTTTGCTTAAACATGGGGATTAGATAAATACCAATTTGTCGTATGACACCTTGATTATCTAAGTATGTGCCATGATCCCTTGTCACCCTAGTTGTGGATTACTAGTTGGACATTATTAAATCGCCAACATGGGTTTAGACCGTTGTAGTACATCGCTTAGACTCGCTACGTGCTCATGACATGATTTTGGACAATCAAATATTAATATTGACTTAATGATATATTGAACCTGTTTTGGAAAAGTATCATGTGATGTTGATGGCACGTGGTGCATGGTAATCAATCGGGGTTTGATAAACGATTTGACCGAGGCATATGGCAAGAGTAATCAGTGGGCCACTTGTGGCATTGGGGATGTTGATTTGGTTCTTGGGTAGTCTTGCCCTGGTCACCCTAAGGACTTAACCTTGCAAGCCTTTGAACTGGTCTAACGTGCAACCACATGTCCGTAATGGGACGGACCTAGTTGATTAAGTTGCTAATAACGCACTGTGGGACCTCGGAGGTCAACTACACCCTTTGTGTAAGTTGTACGGAGCGCATCTGGCCGGTGAGGCCAGGTACCCATCTAACGGTTGATTGGCCTAGACTTCGCCTTAGCGAAGGGAAGGGTTAGTGCGCAATAACCGGGGAGGACCACTTGTATTGTTAGAGGTTTCAAAGACTTTGTTACTGAACTCGCCTTTGTGGTGTTTGACTTGTATCTTGTGGGTAAAGTGCATAACCTCTGCAGAGTTTAGAATCTATTCGAATAGCCGTGTCCGCGGTATTGACATCGCTCGGGAATTACAGTCAAGGGTTAGATTTTCTCAGAAATAACTTTGGTTTGAAAGGTTGGGCTGGACTAATAATGAAGTTGATGGAAATGTGGATTAGGATGGGAAAGATGTTTACCAAACTTCTTGAAAAGTTATTTATGTTTTACTTATTTCTACTGCTTTTGAATCTACTTATATTACTTGTCTAAAGCTTTTTACTGCAAATATACCTTGAGTTATTCCTTTGTACCAAGCCATGCATATAGTATATTAGCCTCAGATTCTGCATGACTTGCTGAGTACCAAGTACTCACCCTTGCCTCAATACAACACCAGTTGAAGAGGAGACTACACCAGCTTTGGAGGAGGAACTCCAAGAGGATCCGTCTACTTAGGGAAGCGAGCCCAGTCAGTTGCCTGTGGTATACTGGATGGCGCCACGATGTTACCTTATTTGATTTTCCGCTGCTATTATTTCTCTTTTTAATAAGTATCGTCCTGCGAGGCGTACATTTGTGACTTGACCATAAGGTTGAGTAACCAGTTTGGTTATTTAAATAAAGTACTTTGATAGTATCGATTGGTATGATTGTGATATTTACCGATGTTAAGACTGTGTGCACTAGCGCTTCCTGGACTAGTGCTGAATACACAGAGGGTCCTGATTTGCAAATTCGGGTCCCGGCGTAACACATCAATGAAAACAATTCTCCAAAAAAGGTTTGAATTGAGTCATACACAACCTTCCTTTACTCTTCACTTTTAAACTACTTACGATCAATGACTCCACACTAGTTTTCCCTTGTAAGAAGGTTTCGCCTTCACATTCTTCCACCCAAGGACCAGGGCAAGGAGTACAATCCTTAAATATACTCAACCATAACATAAACATTCATTTTCTTACCCCCAAGCTTGAACGTAAAAGAAATCTTAATTCTCACTAACACAACGAACGACAATCACCACCTTTAAACCAAAGGGCTGAAATTCACATACACGGGAACTCAACTTGGAAGAGGAACTCCATAGAACCAAAACCACCAAAAAAAACAAAATTTTCTTCGGGGAGAAGCTCTATTCAAAAGAGAAACACCGCGAAAGTCTTCTGCAAATGCATTTCACTTTTACCAAAACAAATCATCTCACTTTTATCCAAGGCCAAGCCATTCAAAAAAAAAGAAACCGATCAAGGAATTAAATGCTTCCACACAACCACCATCTCTTTTTCCTTAAAAAGGAACCAAACTCACTTCCCAACAGAAAAATTGTTTCAACCACGAATATCATTCATGTCACAACCAGAAGAATCGTCTCTTAAACAAAAATTGTCAAACACCTCACACCACAACACAACTCTAGGCCAAAATAGAAATACAAATATTTCCAGATCATGAAGTTCCAAATCTTACATTGGATTAGCTACTTCTTTTAATCAACAATGCAACCGATAACTCGACCTTGAAAGCTACGGACACAGTCAAAGCATACATCCTTGAGCATAAATGTCGCATTCATAACTTAAGCTAGTTTTCTTATCAAAGATGAATGAATGACGATATTTAATAGAATAACATTCCAAAATCTCCACAAATTACTTCAAGGTTAATCATTCTTTTATCCTTGTTTTAAGCCTCAAATTAACTCCACATTTGGCATAATCATTCTAAGTTTAGGGAAACTCAAACACAAAGACAAAGAATACTTTGACCAAAATATTCAACCCAAATATCAAACAAACAAACCAATCCATATGAATTTTTAAACATAAGTTCAAAGATAACTCCCGCCATCTATAGCATTCCACTACCCTTACCATTTAGATTTCAATATTCCCTATTTACTCATTGAGAAGGCCCATCAGGATTTAACAACAACTACACAACAAATTCTTACTCTTATTACCTTTTCCACAATTATAAATAAAGTTCATGCTGCTTATCAAAAACACATCCAACCAACACTACTCTCATCAAGATCCCCACTGAGCAAATTCCTAACCTATATCATCATATTCTAAATTTGAAAGGCAAGTGCTTCAACAAGTCTTTCTGCATGATGAACCTATAAATTCCATACCACATACGCCACAACATCTCGACAATGGAAATTTATTCACCTAAAAGATGACTCAACAAGTAAATATTATCTCAACAAGGCACCAATCGTAAATAGAAGTTTAAAACATACATTTATTAAGGACAAAATCACGCGTCATGCTAACTATCCCTGGTTCACTCCATCACAACATGTTACAATTTCCACCATTTTAACAAAAGTTTTCAACAATTAATCTAATCAGTTACCACCACTACTAAGTCATCAATATCAATAATTGGCATAATTGTAAAACAACAACATTGCTTTTAGTTACCCTATCCATAGGCTATGACAAACTGTCACTACACAACATACTCCAACTATGTAAAATAGATTGAATAATTTAAGCCATACAAAGCTCTTATAACAACAACGCTAAATTAAATTAAAAAAAAATTTTAATTTTTTTTTTTTTAGCTACCCTATACACGGGTTATAGCAAAATTGCCACTCCAAGACATACTCCAGTCTTTTTTTTAAGTGAACTGAATAGGTGAAATCATCACAAAGCTCTTACGGCAATGGCAAAAACTTATGTCTTCCCAATTGATATCGATACTAGCATTATTGGAACGCAACTGCATACTTCCGAATCTACTAATAGTTTGCAACGTCATAAATATCAACTCTAATCAATTTCCAAGTTAAAGTCACTAGCCAACACGATTAAATTAGAACATCTTTAAACAACCAGCATGGTTTCTTTAACAATATCGGTAGTCCACCATTACAATTAAATTGTTCTACCGACCTTATATTAAAATGTCTCTAAATAACCCACTAATTTTCTATTACCTTCACAGTAGTTTACATCATCGTAATGTTCTAACTACACATCAAGATTTAAAGCTTTAAACATTGTCCATGGTCAAGGGCACATTAAAATAATGCAATAAATCCTAAGCATGCACATTAACACATTCAATCATTATCGCTATAGAGCAATCTACAATACTAGAAGTTTATTTAATCTCAAGCTAAAGATAACAATTACATTTTAATTGATTCAACTCACAAATTAACATAGAAGTACATCATTCCATAAACCACATTGTTACATACTACGAATACGGACATAAAATTTCTAAACACCGTCATGGGTCACCTACCCTTGACAAACAGGAGGCAATCCCAAACATTAAAAACAAACACAGCTTCTAGATCAAGAACAAACACCGATAAAAATTTCTTCTTTTCGTGCAAGGAAGAAAAGCAAAATCCAAACATAAATGCAAGAGAGCTCGACCTCAAATGTCCAATCATAGTAGCCAAAACTCTTCAAGAAATCCAAAACCTACACTTTCCACAAAGGAAGACGGATGCAAAAGGGAAGACCAAATGTCCAACTAAAATTTTCCGATAAAGATTCAAACTTAGCTCCATCCAGCCTTGATCTGCAACAGAGAAACTCCAACCCCTTCTTTTAAAAAAAAAAAAATCTGGGAAACAACAACCACGTAAATTTCCTCCCAACGACAGTCCATCACAATAAATCAAAGCCAAAGCAAAATTGTGACCAAAAGACGCCGCAACGTAGAACTCTTCTTCCGTGTCTTCACCAAAGGAGACAAAACCACAAACCGCCAAAAGGACAAATCAGCGAGTGCTCAAAACTAAGCATTTTCCTGCTTTCGAACCAACCACATACCCGTAAAACCAACCAAAACCGACCGTCAAGACGGTAAAGAACATCCAAGGAATCCATCACCAACCTCTTCTATTTGACTCCAGTCACTACCCGATCTACGCATACACGGATAAGTACTCTTTCCCTACAGGGTTTAATAGTTCTTCGGTGGTGACTCTACCCGCCACACCGGCCAAACCACACTCACTACAAACAAAAGGTGACCTAAACCCTTCTAAGCACCACAACCACACTTTATCACAAATGAAGAAACTCAATCAAATCTATCATAAATATAGCATTATACATCATCAAAAGTAGCATTCAACAAAAAAGCTTAAATTCAACCTTTAAGCATAAGGCAACGATACCCATACCCTTTCCTACTGTGCATCCATGTGTGTCAAATTTTAAATTAGTGATTCCACTTACACAAGTTTTAATGTTGCTATCCTATCACAAAATTTTAGTTAAAACCTAGGCCATGTTTCTAAGTTATTCCACATCATATTTTAGTTGTATCCTATAATATGACACTAAAAATAGACATTCCAAGGACCGACAGCCCGCTCTGATACCAACTGTAACATCCTACAAATCTAAACTGTCGTACAAGAAAATTTCGATAGCATCTCTCCTAAAATTAGGACAAAACGGAAGCGACAACAAGATTCATAATAACCATTATAAACAGGAATAACATAAAAGCATCAATACTAGAGATAACAAATCTAAATCAACAAGAAAACAAACATAAACGTAAAACAGCTCCAAAGAGGACATCAACAGGTCTATGATTAATAAAATTTCAGCAAGCTAATGAATTATTAAATGCACTAGTCCATGTGATTCGTGATGACCCCGGAGGGTTGATTGTGCTACTAAGCCCACCCTTCAAGCTTACGACTCGCGAGAACTACCTGAAAACAACAAAATAACAAGCGGTGAGATTGGGTAATCTCAAAGAAGGAACAACTTCTAACGAATAACACAGCCACAAAGAAAACTAGCATACCAAATTCCTCATGTCCAATACCACATTATAGAGTCCACACAACCTCAGTAAAATGCATATGATTGTGCACATGCTTATGCCATGATCCTCCTCACCGTGCCCTTTCTTAGGAACACACGGTGTTGTCTGCAGACTGATCGCCAAGACGTCAAGGCCGACAAACTTCCAATGCATGATTATGCAGTTAATGCTTCATGCATAAATACATTCATAACTTCCCACTCTGAATTCACATGCTTGCATACCATCAAATAACATGGATAGAATGCGAACATCATTGAGATAGAATATCTCCACAATTCATCTTGCAAACAACATCTTTCTTCATTCTTACTCATGATTCAAAAGCCAAACAACCACATCACAATGCAGGATAGGATATTGTAATCTCATAAACAAGTAGTTAAACCATGTAGGTGTGCTGCAATTAAGGTTTATATTGAAGACGAAACAAATAGCGAAGTTATAGTTTAGCAAGACCGCTACTTCCACTTGCCTTTACCAACGTGGATGACGAACCTAGTTGCGTCCAGAAGGGGCACCACCTGTACAAGTATTATTTCAGTACATAGAGACATCACAAATGATCACACAACTCGAACACACGCTTCCTAATCCCCGTTCCCTTCTTAAGCGCCAAAAACCCCAATCTGTCCGGGTCAAACAGCAGCACCCTCTCTTCACAATTTCGTATCTTTTTTTATACAGATCATAAAAATACAAAAAAAATTACAGTAGCTAGATATTGACGAGATCTACAACTTTCATGAAGATCACAAATTTCAATTCCACTGTTAAATATGCCTAAACAAACGTCCAACACAGTGGACAACATTTGTTTCCAGATTCTGTACGTCATCTTGAAACAGCGATAACTCTCAGACCGACGCACCAAAAATTCTGCAAAAATTACTGAAACTAGATCTCGACGTTATCTACAACTTTCTAGTTATAGGTTTTTGCAGGAAAAATCGTCTATGCCACGTAAAACGCGAAACAATCCGCGCTGTACAATCTCCCCTTCCAAAAACAGCACCACGTGAACATCTACCCTTCTCCCCCATCAAGATCCATCTAAATCACTCACCACCAGATCTAATACACTCCTAATCCATAGGTAGAACTGGGGTAAAAGATTAGGAATTTTACCTTGAGTTCTCCCTTGAGAACCCACGAAAAACGCGCGACGATTCCCGAAACGGAAATCTGCTCGTCCTCCACGCCTCCACGGATCCTCTTCTCGCTTGCTCCTTCGCGTGTCGCGGTGGATCTTGAGCCACCACGCAAGGGGAGGAAGAGGAGGGGTGGTGTGGCTGCTAGGGGAGGAAGGGGGGGCGCCCTAGGGCTTTTGGGGGGGGTGACACCCCTTTTATATGGTGGGCCGGCCCACTAGGGGAAAAGAGAGAGAGGTGGGGAGGGGATTCGCAGCCCAGGCCCAGGTTTTCCTCGGCCCACTGTTTCTAGCCCGACAACTCCAAATTTAATATTAATACGCCGGATAAACTTCAATTATTTCATCCCCCGACAAATCCTTCATTCCTCTCCCGAAACAAAACCAGGAAAAGGAACCCTAAAATCGCTCTGACGCTCTAAGGCATCACAACTACGCACCTCTTTAACATTGGAAGGCCTTTTCCAGTCCAAAACTGCTGAGACTTTGCTAGGATCTACAGATATGCCCTCTGGATTGATGATGTGGCCAAGGAAACCCACTTCTGAAATCCAGAACTCGCACTTTTTCAACTTAGCAAAGAACTGATTCTCCCTCAGGGTACTCAGCACAAGCCTCAAATGCTGCTCATGCTCCTCTTCTGATTTAGAGTAAACCAGAATGTCATCGATGAACACTACCACAAACTCATCAAGGTACTTGTGTAGCATACTGTTCATCGCCTCCATAAAGACAGTAGGAGCATTAGTTAGTCCAAATGACATAACTTTAAATTCATAATGCCCACACCTAGTGGAGAAAGCAGTCTTCTCAATGTCCTGTTCCCTCACACGAATCTGATTGTAACCAGACTGAAGATCAATCTTAGAGAACACCTTTGCTCCCTTCAGTTGGTCAAACAGATCCTCAATGCGAGGCAAAGGATACTTGTTCTTGACAGTCACTTAATTGAGAGCATGATAGTCAATGCACATACGCCAACTACCATCCTTCTTCGAAATGAAGAGGACGGGTGCTCCCCATGGCGACATACTACGCCGAATAAAACCATTGGCCAACAAATCCTCCAATTGCTTTTTCAACTCGTCTTGAAAAGGACGAGCCAAGCGGTATGGAGAGATAGAAATAGGTCGAGTGCTAGGAACAAGATCAATACGAAACTCCACACTCCTCACTGGAGGCAAACCAGGCAACTCATCAGGGAACACATCAGCAAACTCCTTCACCACAGGAATCTCTTCAATTACTATTGAAGAAGATGGCTTTTCTGAAATAGCCATGAGAAAACCCAACTGCCTCAAACGGCGACCAAAAAATATACTAGCCAAAGCGAAGATAGAACTGGAAGGTATACCACCTTGAAAGGTCAACTCCACCCCTGACGGGGCCTGCAAGGTAACTGTCTTCCAAAAGCAACAGATCTTGGCACGGTACTGATGCAACCAGTCCATGCCCGGAATGACATCAAAAGGAGCCAAATGAATCACCATAAGATTGGCAAATAAAACCACATCATTAATGGCAATGGTGCAACCCGGGCAAACCAAAGAACTAGCAATCAGACCCCCAGGAGAGCTGACTATCACAGACGACACAAAAAAATTGGACGCTCCGGAATCAAACAAAACAAAGGCATCAACTGAATCCACAAGCAGAGTACGTGAAACTAGGGGTGGAAATCGAGCCAAATCATTGTTTTTCCGAGCTTTTTTGAAATTGACATAGTTTGATTTAATATGCTTTTATTTACAATTTGGAAGTATTTTTAGAGTCGAGCCAACGAGCCGAGCCGAGCCAGAGCAAAAATCAATTTCATTCAAAATTAACTCATTCAATGATTAATCAAAAAACGAGTGTAATTGGAGCAATTTTGAACCGAGCCAACGAGCCTCACAAACGAGCTTTTTTCCAGCCCTACCTGAAACCACCTCTGGATGCCCGGCTGACTCGGCAGTCGGCAAGGCGTACACTCCTGGTAGCGCCGGGGCAGCGGGAGCCCCGACACATGGTTGATGCCCCAACAAAGCTGGGGGTGCTGAGAGCAACTGAGGAGGATCCGTCGGCTGCGGGCACCAGTAGGCCGCCGGTGGCGCCCAAACAGAGGGCGACGGGGGAGCAGGGGCCGCCAGCATCTGCACTGAACCCCTGGAAGACACCGCTGGAGTGGGAGGAGAAGGCACCGCCTCCCACTTGATGATGCTACCAGGATTCATCCGGCAGACTCGTCCCATATGACCGGGTTTGCCACAGTGGTTACAGTCCCTGGTCCAACCACACTCCGCAGCACGGTGTCCACCACCGTACTTGAAACAGATCATTCCCTGCCCTGGCGCAGGACGAACAGCCACCCGCGAAGAAGACGACTGGGGCGGCTTCATCTTAGCCCCCGAGGAGGAGCCCTGTCCCCCCTTGAACTTCTTGAAGGTGGGTCGCTGAGAAGACCCACCTCCTCCACCAAAAGTCCTCTTCTGGCCCCCGCCCGGGGCCGCCGGAACCCCCGAACCACCAGGGTTTTGCTTATCCCTGGAGAGCTCCAGCTCAAGCTCCATGCCCTTCGCCTACTCCACCACGGAGGAGAAGTCACGAGGGACAGTCGCCCCCATGACAACTTTGAACTCTTGGTTGAGGACCCTATGGAACTTCCTCGCCTTCTCCCTGTCATCAGCTGCCACGGCTGGCACAAAGCGCGCCATGCTGTTGAACTCCACCTCATACTCTGCCACTGACTTCTTCCCCTGGGAAAGAGTCGCCAGAGTATGATCCATCCTCTCAAGGAAAGACTCTGGGTAGAACTTGGCTCGGAAGCGAGCCACAAAGTCCTCCCAGGTGACCGGTCCAAGAGCGGGGGCTCTAGCAACAAGAACCCCCTCCCACCAGATATCCGCTTGGCCTTTCAGCTGGAAGGCCACAAAGCGAGCTCTGTGGACCGAGGTCAACTCCAGAACCTCAAACTGTCGCTCCATGTACCGCAGCCAATCTGCGGATTGGACCGGCGTACCCGCTCCGTCAAAAGTGTCCAGACGGAGGGACATCCACTCCCGTAGACTCATCCTCGGCTCCGGCACAGCAGGGGCAACAACTGGGGCCACTGCAGGGGGAGGCACAACAGCAGGGGCTACCTGCAACTGCTGGTGCAGCTCCTGAACCTCCCTCTGCAGAGCCTGAACCAAGTCCGCAGTGGTGGCGGGTACCTCAGCCCGATCAGGCTTTGCCGGGACCTCCTCTGCGCTTAGCCCATGAGCATTGAGCGGCGCTTCCCTCGCCTGAGACTCAAGAACTCCCTGAGAACCTCGCCCCTGGCCTCCACGGCCTTAGCGACCACGGCCTCTACCCCTCGGCATGGCTGCTACAGTCAGACAACCATCCAATCACATAATCATAAGCACATCATCACATAAACAAGAGCAAAGATCAATCATCATCATAAACATAATCTTCATCAAATAATCAAATGCGATGCAATGATGAACCAAATCCCCATCCTACTGTGCAACCAAGTGTGTTAGATTTTAAATTGGTTATTCCACTTTTGCAAGTTTTAATGTTGCTATCTTATAGCAAAATTTTAGTTATAACCTAAGCAATGTTTCTAAGTTATTCCACATCAAATTTTAGTTGAATCCTATGGTATGACACTAAAAATACATGTTCCAAGGACCTACAAATTTCGCTCGATACCAATCAGAATAACACCCTAAGCATCTAGTATGCCTGAATGTTACCAAACATAGGCTAAACAACATCTAAATACCACAAATAAAGATAAATTACAGCAAAGGTTCAAATGCTAAAACCAAAAAATTCGGCAGCATCTCCTTTGTTTTTCCATGAAATGAAGCAACAGGAATAATAAGACAAGATATAGCATGATATGAAACATCTAAAGTAGCAATAACAATTGATATAGCATCACTTATGTCTAAAACAATGAATTCAACCATTCCACAAATTATAACCAAGCAAATGATGAACTTAAGTTCGAAACCAAGCCATACACCAAATTGCATGGCACTATTCTTATTAACATGACTCCAAAAGAGTAAACTGTCGACATGTGTGAAACTACGTGTAGAAGTGTATCTAACCCAGTTCCCGCATGCCGGTTTCATGGTACCTAAAAGCAACATAAAACACAAGCGTGAGTTCATCACTCAGCAAGTATATTGCCACGAAACAGAAAGGACAGTTCAATGCTAACATCACTACATATCGTAATTGGCATCACAATCATGACATAAGTACATATTCAACTTCATAATCATGTCCAAACATCATTGTACACATCTCATTATCATCATCATGTATGCAATGCAATGCACATATATCCTCGAAGCACATACCGGTATTGCTGAGTGCACACCCGTCGGCGTGCACCCCCTTTCCCCTTCCATCCCGTAGATGGAGGGTGCCTACACTTACTAACTCGCTCCCATGCACAACCGTGGATGGGACTACGAGGTAGGTCTTTCGTGTTCACTACGTGCGAACACAGAGGCCCGCATCAGCATGGGACGCCTCTTCCATTATGAATGCACATATGACATACACATAAACAACTTGCACATAAACTCAACTAATCATTTTCATCATGTCACATGCAAGAATCAATCATGGCATCAAATCATACCATTTTCATCATATCATGGGCAAAAACTAATCTTGGCAAGATAGCATATCATGAAAACAATTTGCATCTAATCAAGAATAGCAACATACAACACGCTACTCATTCCAATACACTTGCCTTAACCGCGGGCGACGGATTGGCGAGAGGATGAGGGCACTCCCGGGGTCACACCACCTGCACATAGATACCACACACTAAAACCGTGCCCACAAAACAGTACACAATCGCTCATCTACCCCGACTTCTCAAACTACTCCCAAAACCGAAAAACAGAGAATCTGTCCCTTGGGATAGCAGGCTTCAAATTAGCATAACTTGAGTTCTAGGTCTCCAAATTAAGTAAACGAGTACATCATCGTGAAGCTTAGGAAATTTCCTAGCTTTCTCTAAGTATTGGGAAAAGCTGATTCGGCATCTAAAATTGTTTAATCTACAAAACATTACGTTCTGTCCCAATTACGTCACAGATTTGAACATGTTCGATAAAATGATCATAAATTTCAAATGGCTGGGCAGAATTGGAAGTTCTTGGTGTCAAATTAAAGGTATTGAAGTTATCTACAACTTGCTCAACAAACGGCTGACCAAAATCCGATTCTAAAATTGTGAAAACTCAAACCCTAGGTCGCATGCCCAATCTGCCCGAAGCAGAACACTATGCAATTTCTAGTTTTCATCAATTTCATCTAAATGCAGCACCGCTTTTTGATCTCAAAACACCAAGACACCCTCTAGCACTGCACCTAGTCCATCCCCAAAGGATCTCCCCATGGCCATACTATAACACCCCGGCATTTAATATGCCTGAATGCTACCAAACATAAGCTAAACAATACCTAAATACCACAATTAAACATAAATTACAGCAAAGGAGTAAATGCTAAAACCCGAGATTTCGGCAGCATCTCCTTTGTTGTAACATGATTTGAAGGAGCAACAACAGTATAGCAATATATGGCAATATGAGAGACAACTAAAACATCAATAATTAAAGACTTAACAACAATTTAAGTCTAGTTTCAAGCACTTAATGTCCCAAAGAGTCAAACGAACAATAAGACTTTCATATAGCAAAGCTAAACCTTAAAGCAATAATCATCACACGCAGTTTATTATCAAAGACTAATTGAATGACTTGTGGAATCAAATGAGTGAAGCTACGTGCGGAAGTGTGACTATTTCCCTTCCCCACATGCCGGTCTCATGGTACCTAAAACAACAAGAAAACACAAGCGTGAGTTCAAAACTCAGCAAGCATATTGCAACGGTACAACAAGAACAATGACATGGAACTAACATCTCACATCATGTAAACCATCTCATTCATGTTCACAACTCATTATCATCATTATTATGTATGCAATGCGATGCGATGTTCATATCTCCTTGGAAACTCATACCGGTATGGTTGAGTACACACCCGTCGGTGTGCACCCTCTCCCCCCTTCCATCCCGAAGATGGAGGGTGCCTACTCCTCGCTTCCCCACACCGCGATGGATGGAATCACGATGTAGGACTTACTCATTGGCTCTCCGGATTAGTCATAACTTTCTCACCGACCTTCCCCGGACTAGTTATGACTTTCTCACCGCCCGGGCCATGTAACATGCCATTTATGCAAATATGCCAACATCATAATTAACTTGTACATTAACACATGGCATCATAACATAGTAAACATACTCATCATATCATTGGCAATCATTAAAGCATGGCAAGTGATCATATCATATAATCCATTTTCATCTAGTCTCAACAAGCAACCTACAAATCGCTATCCATTACAATACACTTGCCTCAACCACGGGCAACGGATTAGCGGGAAATAGAAGGCACTCCCGGGGTCACACCACCTGCACATAGGTATCACACACTCACAATCATGTCCATAAAACAGTACGCAAACCCTCATCTACCCCGACTTTGCCAACTACTCGCAATAACCAAAAACAGAGGTTCTGTCCCGCCGGGACAGCAGCCTTCCAAAAGGCATAACTCGGGCTCTAAGACTCCGAATCAATTAAACGAGTACATCCTCGCGTAGCTTAGGAAATTTTCAATTTTTTTCTAAGTATATGGAAATACTGATTCAGACTCTAAAGTTGTTTAATCTACAAAATATCGTGATTTGTTCCAATCACGTCACAGATTTTAACACGCTCGGTAAAACAGACATAACTTTCAAACGGCTGATCAGAATTGGACGTTCTTTATATCCACGGAAATATAATGAAATTATCTACAACTTCTTCAACATCCGTATGACCAAATTCGGACTCTAAATTGGCGAAACACCGAGCCCTAGGTCGACTGCTCATGCTACCCGAAACAGAGAACGTGGCAACTTCTAGATCTAATCCAATCTACTCAATTCCAGCACCACCAATTGATCTAAAAACATGATAATGACCCTTAGAACAGTACCTAGCCCAACCCCAAGGTTTTCCATGGCCATACCTTCGCCCGACGCAGGAAAACCCAATAGATCTCCTCCCGGATCGCTCCTCGCTCCTCGCTCCTCGCTCCAACGGATAGATCTTCGAGGTGCAGGGGTGGAGAGGCTACCCTAGGGCAACAAGGGGTGGAGTAGAGGTGGTGGAGAGGTGGGGAGCAAAGGGGCAAAGGGGAGGGGGCGCACGGCCAAAGGGAGAGGGAGGGGAGGGGAGGCTAGGGCACAAGGGGAGGGGTGGGGCGCACAATGGCTGGTTGGGGCGCACAAGGGGGCAAGGGGGAGCCCCTTTTACCAGCCCCAAATAGGATTCCTAATCCTAAATGGACTCATACTCCATCCCACCAAAGCCCACAACCCCTTCTTTTAGGCCCAAACTCCCCCGGAAAGGCCCAAACTCCCGGAAACGCAATTAAACCTCATACCATATGGTTTTAACCTCCAATACCATATTTCATAATATTTTTAACCTCATCATGCACATTAAATAAGATCACACCATTCCGTAGTGTCACACATACCTTTGCCCGACGAACAACGACCCGACGAACGCCAAAGAATCTCCTCCCAGTTCTCCCGATCTCCTTCCTCGCTCCGAATCCGCCGGATATCCTCATCGCGGAGCTTCCCAATGGAGAGGACAGCGGTATTGAGGGGTGAGGAGGTCCCCTAGGATGGCTAGGGAGGTGGAGAGGTGAGGGAGGGAGGTGAGGCGCAAGGGGAGGTGCGGCTTGGGCGCGTGGAGGAGGAGGAGGAGAGGGAGGGGCGGCGGTTAGGGCAGCAAGGGGCTCACAAAGGGGCAATGGGGGCGCATGGCAGGGTTATGCTGCCCTCCTCCCCCCTTATGGGCCGAAAAACACCACTTTTGGCCCATGGGGGGTCCCCCTAAGGCCCAAATCGCCCCGGAAAGGCCCAAACTCCCGAAAACGCGATTAAACCTCATACCGTATAGTTTTAATCTCCAATTTCACATTTTCTAATGTTACGACATTCCATAGTGTCACATTCCCCCCCCCCCTCAACAGGATTCGACCTCGAATCCAAGACACACCACTACGCAACCCAACAAAACAAAAGTTAGCTAGGTTTAACATCTCATACCTGAGGTGAAAAACTTGGGGTACTTCTCGCGCATGCGAGACTCCAGCTCCCAAGTCGCTTCCCTCTCAGTCTGATGCGACAACAGGACTTTTCCGATAAAGATTCAAACTTAGCTCCACCCAACATAAGGTCTGCACAAGGAGAAGCTTCAACACTTTTCTTAGATAGGGAGAACAACAACCACATAATTTTTCTCCCCAAGACAGTCTACAATAACCAACAAAACCGGGTGTCAAAACAAAAATTGCGACAAAAAACGCGCAACACACAACTCTTCTTCTTCGTCTTCAACCAAGGAAGACAAAACCACAAACCGCCTATGGAACAATCCGCGAGAATCAAATACCAAACACTTTTCTTTTGATTTCAATCAACTAAAACCAAGAAAACCAACCTCACCGATCGTCAGAACGGTAAAAGAAATCCAAAAGGATCCACCATCAACTTTTCTAATCAATTCCAACCAACTACCCGGTCTACGACAGAAAGGATAAGCACTCTACTCCTATAGGGGTTAATAATTCTTTGGTGATGACGTAACCGGCCACACTGTCAAACCACACCCTTACTATAAACAAAAAGAGGTGACCGAAACCCTTCGGCACCACAACCCCACTTCATCACAAATATAGCAACTCAATCAAATCTATCATAAAGATAGCATTATACATCATCAAAATGCAGCATTTAACATCAAAGCTTAACTACAATATTTAAGTGGATAGCATCGATACCCATACCCTTCCTACTGTGCATCAGAGTGTGTCAAGTTTTAAATTAGTTAACCAAACTATTTCAGATTTTAAGGTTATTGCCCTAAGGCCAAATTTTAACAAGTAAACCTATGCCATGTTTCTACTTTTCCAAGTCAATATTTTAGTTTACTCTAGAGTAATTTGCTACATTCACATTCCACGGACCTAAAGCCCGCTCTGATACCAACTGTAACACCCCGGCATCTAGTATGCCCTGAATGTTACCAAATATAGACTAAACAACATCTAAATACCACAAATTAAAAGAAATTACAGCAAAGACACAAATGCTAAAACCGAAAATTTCGACAACATCTCCTTTGTTTTTCCATAGTTCGGAGCAACAACACAATAACACATGATATATCATAATGGAAAACATCCAAAGCAACAATAACGGGTAATGTAGCGGCAATTTAAGTCTAGTATAATGAATTTAACCACTTCATAAACTAATACGAAGTAAAGGATGTAATCAAGCACACTAACAAATCATAACCTTAGTTTCAGCATGCTAAACCATGATCACAACTCCGAAAGGTAAGCATTGTCTAATTGTGTGGAAATTATGTGATGAAGTGCATCTAAGCCCCTTTCCCGCATGCCGGTGTCAAGGTACCTAAATACAACAAAAACACAAGCGTGAGTTCATCACTCAGCAAGTATATTGCAATGGACTGAAAAGGACAGTTCAATGCCAACATCACTACATACCGTACTTAACATCATGATCAAGTTATAATTTCACATACAATATCATATTCTTGTCTCAATCCTCTTTGTACTCATTTCATCATCATCATGTATGTAATGCAATGCAATGCAATGCACATGTCTCCTCGAAGCACATACCGGTATTGCCGAGTTCACACCCGTCGGCGTGCACCATCTTTCCCCTTCCATCCCAAAGATGGAGGGTGCCTACTCCTCGCTTCCATTCACCACGGTGGATGGAATCATGAGGTAGGTCTTACTCAATGGCGCTCCGGATTAGTCATAACTTTCTCACCAACCTTACCGGACTAGTTATGACTTCCTCACCGACCGGGCCAGTTTTCATGCCATGTATGCAACATATGCCATAAACATAAACAACTAATCATTGCATAGCATCATCATAAACCATATTCATCATATCTTGGGAAAACAATAAACATGACAATGTATCATATCATGTAATCCATTTGCATCTAATCAAGTTTAGCAACATACAACACGCTACACATTCCAATACACTTGCCTTAACCGCGGGCGACGGGTTGGCGAGAGGATGAGGGTACTCCCGGGGTCACACCAACTGCACATAGATACCACACACTCAAACCGTGCCCACAAAACAGTACACAATCGCTCATCTACCCCGACTTCGCAAACTACTCCCAAAACAGAAAAACAGAGAATCTGTCCCCCGGGACAGCAGGCTTCAAACTAGCATAACTTGAGTTCTAGGTCTCCAAATTAAGTAAACGAGTACATCATCATGAATCTTAGGAAATTTCCTAGATTTTTCTAAGTATTGGGAAAAGCTGATTCTGCATATAAAATTGTCTAATCTACAAAATATTACGTTCTGTCCCAATTACGTCACAGATTTGAAAACGTTCGGTACTTTCAAACGGCTGGGCGGAATTGGACGTTCTTGGTGTCCAGTTAAAGGTATTGAAGTTATCTACAGCTTTATCAACAGGCGGCCGACCAAATTCCGAATCTAAAATTGCGAAAACTCAAACCCTAGGTCACGTGCCCAATCTGCCCGAAGCAGAACACTATGCAATCTCTAGTTTTCATCCAATCTACCCAAGCACAGCACCACCTCTCGATCTAAAAGCATCAAAACATCCCCTAGCACAGCACCTAGTCCATCCCCAAGGATCACCCATAGCCATACCTTCGTCCGACAAACGATGAACCGACGAACGGCGACGAATCTCCCCCGGTTCTCCCGATCTCCTTCCTCGCGCCGAAACCGCCGGATCGCCTCGTCGCGGAGCTTCCCGATGGAGAGAATAGCGGGGTGTCGAGGCGAGGAGCCCTCCTAGGCCAGCAAGGAGGGTGGAGAGGAAAGGGAGGAGGGGTGGCGCATGGGGGGCGGCTAGAGGGGAGGCGAGTGGAGGAGGGGGTGGCGGCTTGGGGAGGGAGAGGGGAGGGGAGGGGCGCAACTAGGGCAAGGGGGGCACATGGGGCAGGGTCATGCTGCCCTCCCTCCCCCCACATGGGCTGGAAAACTCCACTTTTGGCCCATGTGGGTCCCCCCTAAGGCCCAAATCACCCCGGAAAGACCCAAACTCCCGGAAACGGCCCGGAAACGCGATTAAACCTTATACCGTAAAGTTTTAATCTCCAATTTCACATTTTATAATGTCATGACAATCCATAGTGTCACACGAGCACCATTCGTCGTTGTTTTTTCGCTGCTACAAAGCTCCTTCGACCCCTTCGACGCCTCCAAGAGCTTCACCTAGCCATCCCCATCCTTATGCATGCCTCGCTTCACCTACAACCAGCCTCCCTCACCTCCAACACCGTAGCCCCTGCTCCAAGCCATGCCGCCGCTACTTCTTGTCGCATGTCCGGCCGCCGACAACCGACCACGCCACTGTGGTTGTCTGCATCGTCGAGTCTGCAGCACTGCCACCATGCCTGTGCGCAGCTCCGCCAACCAATGGATAGTATAGTTATGAAACTGACGCTGAATCCAAATCCAAATCCAAATATCCTAAACCGAATCCAAATCCAAAAAAATCGGATCTGACTAGCCGAATCCGATCTAAAGTCGGTCGGTCGATCAGCATATATCTGATCCGATTGCATCCCTAGGCATGACTCATGTATGTATATATAAAACTTTCTAACATTTGCATGCATTTTAGAGAATTAATGCATGCAGCATGCTCTTCCCAATTCAACTAGAACGTTCATAAGGTGAATTTGAGTCGAAGTTGTTGAAGTATAAGTGAACTGCCCGTCTTTCCTCATCAGCTTAAGCTTTTGGGTGAACTGGCTGGTGCATGCAATTCAATATGGTATCAGAGCCAAGAGGTCTTGAGTTCAAGACCCGGTTAGTGCAATTAAAAAATAATAATTGCAGCACACTTCTATTCCACGTCTTAGGCCTGATGGAGCCTACATGTGAGGGGGAGTGTTGAAGTATATGTGAATTGTCCGTCTTTCCTCATCAGCTTAAGCTTTTGGGTGAACTGGTTGATGCATACAACTCAATATGGTATCAGAGCCAAGATGTCTTGAGTTCAAGACCCGGTTGGTGCAATTAAAAAATAATAATTACAACTCACTTCTATTCCACGTCTAAGGCCTGAGAGAGCCTACACGTGAGGGGGAGTATTGAAGTATAAGTGAACTCTCGTCTTTCCTCATTAGCTTAAGCTTTTGGGTGAACTGGCTGGTGCATGAACTCAATAGAAGTGATCCAGATAAATAATGGTATGTGTCTGTACCCAACGGTTCTCTCTTCTCATCATGCGATCCAAAGTTTTCATTCTTTGCTTTTCTATTTTCCTAGTACATTCCGTCTAATGCAGCAATGCGTTTATTTCCTTCGATTTTTCTCTGTTACTTTGGTGTATTAATCCTGCATCAACTGTGCTCGTTTACAGGCCTAGCAGTAAGTCCTAGTCCTCATGGATGCTTCACTGGCAATTAATCATCTTACATCGATCTATAATCTCTCTCCATCAGTGGCGGAGCCAGCCCAAATCCAAGCCCCGGGCTGGACCAACTGATCTTAAATTAAATCTCTGATTTTAATTATTTTTCAATAGTATTTTAAAAAAAAATTTAACGTGAGATTGCGGCTGCAGCACGGGCAGCCCGGGGCCTGTATCCGCCCCTGCTCTCCATCATGTTATTGACTGCAAAACAATACTTGGATAAGGCACATCATCGACAAATTATCAACCGTCTGATCATTCTCCAAAAAAAAATTGTAGATACGTTTGATATCTTTGATCACTTGATTTTCTCCAATTTTACCGAAGAGATCGACACCTAATGAATTCACGTCACATGCTCCGCATGCATGTTTGACAGCTTCATGCTTTACGAGTGCGATCGCTATCCTGCATCTTGCCAGTGTATGATCCCGATCTTTTCTCTAGTTCTGGATTTCTTGGCTCCTGATTTATTTGCCACTAAATTGATTGCCCTGTTCCTGTGCACCACCGGACAGGTGTTGGGCGATTCACCCAGGAGAAGCCTCGCTTGTGGACAAAACTCATCGACTTGTCCAAATCCTCCTGTCTAATCCTCTAATCCAATAGATAAATGATTGGATAAAGTTTACCCCTTTCCAGTCAGAGCCTCTCCCAGATGTGGGCTCCTACGTGGCAGTCTCCAGTAGGGCTGCAAACGAGCCGAGCTCGAGCGAGCTTGCCCTACGAAGCTCGAGCTCGAACAAGCTCGAGCCGAGCTCGAGCCGAGCCTCAAATTAGGTTCGAGTTTACAGGCAGGCTCGGTTCGAGCTCGAACAAAGCTCGAGTAGGCTCGAGCTCGGCTCGAAAAAGCTCGATAACATTTGTTTATATACAACAGCAGCAGATAAGCACAAACAAAAGCAACAAATCAAAACATCCGGTAGCAGATATGCAATGCACCAATTTAGTGAGCATTTGCATGCAACAATTTTCATCAAGAGAGCATTTGCATGCAATAATTTTCATCAAGTGAGAGCATTTGCATAACTTAAAAATCACATAACCCATGCAACAATTTAGTGAACAAAGCTCGAGTAGGCTCGAGTTCGGCTCGACTGGGCTCGCGAGCTTGAGATCAGGCTCGATTCGAGCTCGAATATAGCTCGAGCCGAGCTCGAGCCGAGTCTCTGACGAGCCGAGCTCGAATAGTTTGCGAGCCTCGAGCTTTTCTTGCAGCCCTAGTCTCCAGTTTGTTCTTGTGAGTTTGGTCCTAGGGGTTTCCTGAATTGCTTAATTGGCAGAGAATTGATAGTGAAAGATGTTTTTGATGGAAGGCAAGAAGACGGGGAAAGCAAGCAAGAAGCAAGTACCCAGTCTTATCTCTACTTAATTGCCTCGTAATTAAAGAATTCATGGTGGAATTGTTGAAAACTAGTGCCCTAAGTGGCAGGGTTTTACTGGTTCTTGCAAGTATCTGGGGGGCAAAAGCGAAGGTGAACACACTCAATTGCCTCATCTCTGTCCATATCATACATATCCTGGTCCTGTTCAAGATCCATCTTTGGTTGCCAAGTAGGAGGTGAAAGGGGAAGAAGGGTTTGCTGGCAGAAGAGGTAGTGAAATCTCTCCTCGTCTCCATTTAACTCCATCCTATCGAAGCAAAAAAAAATTGTGCTGAGTGGTGGTGCACAAGATCCTAATTCCTTGCCATGGTTGAAGGATTGACGCTGATTGGAGGTTGCTTCGGTTCTTGCATCGTGAATTTCCTTCCAGGAATCAGAAAGATAAGAGGTAATTCTTCTCTACTTCTTGTTAATTCCATCGTTTTATTGAAATCGAAACAGTTATTGCGCGACGTGCGCGCGAGACCTAATCTTTGATCATCATCGTGGGATCTTGTCGACTCACTCATGATTGGCAATAACCGTTGGTCCCTGCAAGCTGCAGGGTAGGTGTTTCGAGGAATTGCCTGCTCGGCAGCGGTAGTGGGAGGAAAGGCTAGGGAGAGGGAGAACAACGATGACGATGCCGTGGGGGCTCGCCGCGCACATAGTGGACATGGTGTGGGCGGTGCTCGCCGGGTGGGTGTCGACATGCCTGGCGATCGCCAACGAGATTGCCCGCGCCATGCGGGGCGGGGAGATTGGCCCCTTCGTTGTTGGCTGAACCCTCTCGAGTCCTTCCTGATTCGTTCCTGCAGGTGATCAGCTCAGATCCTTCGTATGCCGTTTCTTGCTCAATACCTCTGACCATTGGGAAGCTTGCATAGCACAATGATTTACCTTAAAGAAAAGATTTGTGGTGCATCTTTCTGGCCCTTTTTTCCTTATGCAATTTGCGTTATGAAGCATTGTGCTACCTTTTGTTGATAGCTTCTCTGCTGTTCTTCCTGAAATGACAGCCATGCCATAGTTTCCGACTGGCATATTTACCCGCGCAACTGCGTGATTAGATATTATGATATAATTTTCTTTGATGTGCAACGTTACTTGCTATAGTTGAAATACAATTGTATTTGTCGTATAACTCTAATATCTATATGTGATTAATCTACACTTATAATCTAGCCCCACATAAATAAGTAGTGGAGATCCTTCTCCTTTTCTTTGGATTAATGTGAGAATTTCTAGATTTTTTTTCTTTTTTCAAGGATTATTGTGAGATTTCTTTTCCTTTAAAATGAAGGAGATATCTTGAATATCACCGGTTGTTTTTATTTATATAGATTAAATTTAGGTGTTGTCTATTCTCTATATCATGCTGAAAAGAGGCTAACGACAAACTTAGTGGAGACGCACTTGCATCCCCTTGGGGCAACTGCAATAAAGATGTCTAGATTATTGAGCAACGGCCAATTGCCAAACTGGAGGGCTGCTTGAAGGGCCATTCTAAAAAAACTACAGAGATTAGTTTTAGCTGGATCAATTAAGCTGCACTAGGAAAAACTGATGCAATTTCGGAAGCCACTTCTATTAGTTTTGTCAGATTTATTCTTCTTTGGGTGTTATATTTTATTAGGCATTACATGGATTCTGACATTAGGTTTCCATTAGCTATGGCTTAATAGTTAGCTTCCATGAGAGAATTGTAGAATTTAGTCCAGAAGTCAGAAAAACTTGTCTGACTCCCAAATTTTATTGCTTCAACTGTACAGTGTGTCTGACTGAGAAAGTAACAGTATGTCTAGATTGTCCTTAAATTGTTGCTACCATAAACTTCAAAAAAGGTGCCCTGATCGTCCTGAAGTCCTGCATAAACACTTCCTTTGCTATCTGAAGTCTTCAGGCTATCTCAGTGAGCTGGAATAGCTGCTCTGATTATCGTAAACTTCTAGGCCTATGCTGAAACATATTTATTTATGTAGATTACTGTAGATGTGCTTGATCTTTTTTTTAACCTTTCAGCATAAGTCCTTTTAGGATGTCAATTGGGATGAATGTTTTCAGGTCGTAGCTTGATGCATTAATCTTAAGCTACCAAATTTCATTGCTTATGCTGCTTGTTTGGGAGTAATGTTGACATGATCAGATAATCACACTCTGCTTGTCTATTTAATATTTCTTAGATGCCTATTTAGTCTTCTGTTTACCTTGTTGCTTAATATGCTTTTCATCACTCGATATTATGACTTCATCGTTGTTGCAGATAGCTTTTTGGTGAAACCGGTCCGTCGATATACATTGCATTATACTGTACAGAGCCCATAAATCTCAGTTTGTATTGCATTAAATGGCTTCAAGCCTTCAACAGAAGTGACAGTCTAGTGGATGATTTGTTTCTTCTTTCTACATCTGTCTACATTTTTTCTTCTGTGTGGTAATCCTGTAAACATTTGTGCAACCACATACAAACAATCATGTTATGCTCCCCCTCCCTCCTGGGTATTGAACTATTGAGTTTTAGTTTTATAACGATATGACATGAGCTTCCACATATTCTGATGCATGAGATATCTAACTCTTGAGGGGAAATGGGAAGAATTCTCCAGGATCAAAAATGCAAATGCATTGCACTGCAGCAACATGTCATAATGCCATGAAAGGATAGGGCCCTGTATACAGTCAAGCCTGAATTCTGAAACGACATTATAAATTCATAAATCAGCAAATCGAGAGGTTAGCTGAACTCCAACCAACAGGTGTTGATCCCCTCGAGTAAATCCACTGGAGTTAGCCCTTCGCCATCCATTTTAAGTCAACTGCTAGGAATAATTAAAGAAGAAACTTACAACGGAGTCAGATCCCAAACATTGGTTAATCAATCAGAAATAAAGCAGGCGATTGCGCAGAAGTCCACATTGCCACTAAGGAGGAACTCCAAAGAATCCCAATCCCTCGTATATGCATCTTTGTTAGCTTAACTGAACATTTTTGAAGTGATTCTCATAGGCTGTAAATTTTTAAACGTTCCAGTGACTAAGCTAAAGCAGCACCTCATGGACACTGCCTGACAGTTTTCAAGTTCAAGCTTTTTCTGCAGTTTGGTAATCTCTAACTTGCAGTTTTATGTTCAGGAATAACTACTCCCTGATCACAAATAGTTATCATTTTAAACATCAACACGATACCTAACACACAGCTTTGACCACTAATTTCTATTATAGATATTTCTAAAACCCAATAAAATTACAATATTAAGAAAGTACTTTTCGAGATAAATCTATAATATTCCTCTAGTCGGCCATCTATGCACTAAACCCCTCCATCCCGCCTAACCGCATAGGCCAATGTTTCCCATCACGCAGCCACCTAGCACACCTAGGCGGCCAAGCGCTAAGGGAACACTGCAAATCTACACATATGATTTTTATGTATCCAATTTAAACAATATTGACAATCAAAATTTTGAAAGATTGACTACACATATATTCAAAACGACAACTATATGTGACCGGAGAGAGCACTTATTAAGCTGCTACCGCCAACGATCATAAGAGGCAATTGACATCATGTCTGTCTGGTATTGGAGAATCTACACATAACTGAACAGGTCTTATTAAGCATTCAGCAATGCACCAAATAGCCAACAAATTTTCAAAATTCAAGGGCAGCTCATCCCAAATGTGGATACTGATCATGTCTACAAAGATAACACTTCTGTTGGATGAAGATAACACTTCTGTTGGATGCCAATCATGTTATAGGGAAATACTAATGAGAGAACATTCAAAAAATAATAGACTATGACTTTGTATGAGCACTGTGTATGACAATTGATATGAAACAGTATTACATTCCGCACAATGTCAAAAATTTTGTACAACACATATTTCAATTGGACAAGTAACAGCAACAACTAGCAACCTCTTTCAGGGAAGAACCCTTTCTTAGTGTACATTTTTTGCTCAGTCATCATCACTCCCTTCTTCGGCTTTTGTGGTCGTGGTGGCGGCGGTGCTTGGATTTCTTGTCTTTTTTCTTCCTTTTCTCTTTCTTATCTTTTTTGTCCAACCTCTCTTTTTTCTTTTCTTTTTTGTTGCATGGTTGATAGCTGGATGGATCCCCATCCAATGTTTCCCTATGCCAATAATCATAAGGGGAATTGGATCTCAAAAACAGTGGCCTCTCCGGGCCTTGTACTCGGCATTCCCATTTTTCTTCCACCCGTATATCAGGATTTGGTCCATTTTCCTGACTATGTGATGAGGCATTAAGGTACGGACCAGGCTCATCCATCCTAGAACCAATGGCCCCTCGTCCTCGCTTCAACCTAGGATAGCACCAAATTACATCTTTTGTCAACGACATTGCGGATATGTAACAGAAGCAAATGTTTGCAGCATGCACAAGTTAAATATATCACCTAATAGGGTACTGGCAATCTCAATAGAATAATATGATATTATGACTATCAATAGGTAGATAAATTGTCTCGATTGATATAAGATCAGGAGAGGAAAAATCTTTAGTTATCTGTCAGGTGTCAATCTATCTATTGTTTATTTGTTCCATCAAGAAACTAATGGACATTCAAACTAACCTTGAATGAAGAAACTTTTCAATTTCATCATCCTCTAGACCATCCTCCTGGTCCGAGTAAGAAATATTGTAACCAACGCCTTCTTGTTCAATTCTTGAGCTGGAGCTCTGGTTTATTGTGTCACTTTTGCGTTTATCGCCTCTAGAGTCACCATGATTTTTACTTCTGCCTTTCATCTTAGACTCCAGTTCAACTTCCTTTTCCCTGGCACGCCACATTTCATTGATCTCCACAACACGGTTTGCTGCAGGTGAACAGCAGATGTCAATTCAACAAGTGATTCACAAGAGAGTTAACTGATTCTTTGCTTGAGAGAATGAGTAATACAAGATCAGTTGTACTTGTGAAGATCAATGTTTATCCAGTGAATCACTCATAGATAGAGGAACCAATTTTATAAATAGCACATGATTGCAACTGGCTTTTACATTGTGATTTGTTTTGATTGGATTCTCTTTAATGAAAAGGTTTCTCTAAGATCCTAAGACACACAAAAAAAGACATTTCCCCAGGTAAGCAACTAAATACATAAGATTTTACAACAGCTAATTCTAGATAAATCTAGAAAATGATTAACAAGGATTCAAAAAACTCAAAAGTACTTCTGCATTGATCACGTAATCAACACTAGAGTCCAGGACCAGGACAATGAAAAGAATGTATGATGCTAACCTTGTTGAACTCCACGAACTGTGGCTGTGAGGAATCGCGAGTTTGGGCGATGTCTTACATTGGGCCTTCGCAGATATGCCTGAACACCTTCCCTGTCAGCCTCTAACTGCAATTTCCGTGCCTCTTCAAGGAGTAAAGAAGCAAGACGATTCTCTGTCTCCAGATCCATTGTCTAACTCCAATTTCAGCAACTATGGAGACAGGCAATGAAATATTCAGTAATTAAAAAATAATAATTTCAACTAAGATCTAAGACGATATTGCAAACATAAATACCAAATAATTTATTAGCACTTGTCTATATCTATACAAGTATAAACAACAGGGTTCTAAAAAATGGATTTCCAGCTTTCAAACTTACACTGTATTGATAACATTTACTACTTTATATGGATTAAAAAAAGTAATTGTGATTTACTACTTTATACCATGAGACTTAGTAAGTGTGAAGATCAGGATTAAAAAAAGGATCTTGAGTTTTCAGGCTGACATTATATGGTTGATAATATTTTAGTATTATTTGGGCCGAATATTACTCATGGCATGGCTTGGGCAGTTGGACGACTAAAGAATATATAATTGCAATAGAATTCCTAATCCTGCTGAACACAATGCAAAATCTGAGTCTTATTTACCGCCAATGTGTAGGTTTAATCAGAACTAAGGTGTACGATTCAATACAGTGCAGCAGTGTCAGGCCTGTCAGGTAAGCAAAGAGGCATCAGGGCTAGGGTGACACATGGATCTGAACGGTATAAGGCAACACTGGTGTAGGAGATGCTCGGATGTAGGCTCTGTTGTTCAATTAAAAAAAAAAAATGTTATGTATTTACTAATGAGTCAAACAGATCTGGAAACTCAGGAACTCGTGCTATTCCTATGGTCAGTCCTATATGCTATGAATGTATCATAAATCTCACCAAGAAGTTACTATAATGATATGAAAAGCAGAAGCAGAACAAGACAACCTCAAAACTGTTGAACAATTTTGCGGGATTGAAGAATAAAAGCGGTAGCAGATTTCTCCTCCTAGCTAACGTGGAGAGACTAGGGCGAACGACAAGTCGACAACCCGCCACAAGAACAATACGCAGCAAGAACAAGTAACCTAATCTCTCCTCCTAGCTCCCCTCCACAAGAAGGTAAACTTCTCCTCTATCCCATCCCGAAGAACAAGCAAGGTGATAAATCGGTGATCCACCCACCAAGAAATCGCTTAGGAAGATGGGAATGGGATGAGCTATTCGTCGTACCTCGCTGTAGGGGGCAGCGCGATGCGAGGTCAGGATGTGGATGGAGGAGACCACCAAGAGAATCCCCCGAAATCTCCCAATCAGCCAACGCGTCCCTGAGCAAACATGCTCGTGTTCAAGTCCCCCAGAACTAGCCCTCCGAGGGGCACGACGGATCCGCCGCCGCCGCGCCGGCCGGTCGGGGTTGTTAGGGTTTGGGATCAATGGCTTGTGCGAGCTGCGAGAGGGGGAATTGGGAAACGTATTGTGCAGTTGCCGATCGGCTGGTGCGGTGGTGCCTATCGCTGGCAGTCGTGGTTATTCTAGGAGCAAATTGTGCAAGGGATATGCAATTTGCGAATAAGTCCCTGCAGTAACACCTATTCTGCATTGTTATATTTCCCTAGTTCAATACCAGTCCTTTGCTGTGGACGAAAAACCATATTACCTCAGCACATCGAGCTATCATCCCCGAGCTTGAAGAGTACTAGGTAGGATTGCGCGCATTGCGGCACCGTGTAAAATTGGATCCAAGTTTTTTTTTCTGAAAAAAGTAGGTAGATCTAAGCATTTTTTTTCTCTTGGGTTTTTTTTAAAAAAAATACGATAGGTAGGAACCGTCGCCGAATTTACGTAACAACGGACCTTTTGCAAAAAAAAATGAATAATACATGCTCCGGAAAATATTAGATTTTGAGTAGCAAAAAAAATTATAAATGCCGAGTTTAACACCCTATGTGTTCACCGGGTAATAATACATGTTTTAAAAAATATTAGAGATCGAGTTGCAAAAAAAATTATAGATGCCGAGTTTAACACCCAATGCGTTCACCGGGTAATAATACATGTTTTGAAAAATATTAGAGATCAAGTCGCGAAAAAAACTCTAGAGATAGAGCTGCACACATATCTCTCTTGACGAAATTGTTTTTTTCGGGAAAAACGGAGAAAGGACTCTGACGCAAGGAACGGGGACATGTTCTTTTTTTTGGACCTAAGCGCTATTCTAAAAAATTAGAAAAGGGCTCGTTCGAGATTTATATTTAACGGGAATTTTTTTTCGTAAAATAACAAATGATGGACCTAAACGCTATTCGAAAGAACACATAGTCTATTTTGAGAAAAAAAGTTTTTACCCTCACAGGTTTGGGCTAAAAAATATTAAAAAAATTTGAGGGTTTTTTTGTAATTTTACAGGGACCTATCCGTAATTTGGAGGAAGCCGAGGGGTTTCTTTGCAAAACCAGCAGGGAGTGACGTGGAGGCCCTGGTTGGCCTCCAAAACTTCCCCACATAAGGGTGTTATTATTATTGTCCTTTCCCTGCCGCAATGGGAAATTTTTGTATTTGATACAATGTATGACTCGTATTCACGAAACGATATAATACTTTTGTGTATTTATAAAAAACACAGTGATACCCAGCTTTTGAAATTCCATTTTGAATACCCGGAATTTCAGAACCCGATTTCGCCATACAAAGAATTTGAAGAGTCGATTTTCACGCATTTGGATTTTAAAAATCCGGGTATGCCATACCCAATTTTTGAAAAACCAGTTAGCTATAGTCAGTTTGTGAAGACAATTCCTCCCACAGTGTCATCCCATACCTAGTTTTTCAAATTCCGGCTATGGCTCCCATACCTGGATTTTCAGAAACCGAGTATAACTTAACCGGTTTTTTAAAATCGAGTATAGCATACCCAGATTTTTTAAATTCCAAATACGCCAAAAATGATTTTTTCCCCCTTTTCAATTTGCACCTCACACTTGGCTCCGCCGCCACGCCGAGTAGTGTCACTGTCCTTTCATTGCGCCGAGAGAGGCAACTTAACTCGATGATGACGAAGAGGATGGGTATAAATGAATTTCATATGCTTTTCAAGATATAAAAGAAAAGATCAAATGGAATTGCGCTACGAGAATTTACATGTAAAACTATGGATCTAAAATTGGTTTAATACTTAGCCCTCGGATGGGATGGGTGTTAGTGCTGATTTCGGTTAGGGCTAATAAACTCCGAGATTTTCGGATCTAAGATCACCATGCTCACGTTTTGCGCTTTGATCGAGAGCACTCCATATATATTGGTTTGGGTCCCGGTTGCCAGTGCTAGACTAAGAAAAGGTAGAGGCCGGCTCTTGTTGTTGCACGAGATTGACCCGAGTTCATCCTCTACTCTACACAACCCAACCTATCTGGGACCCTAGCACGAGGTGGCCGAAGATCCTCATCACCACAGTGAAGATCACGGTGATTCCTTTGGATTGGGGACACTTCTCACTACTTCTTCCTCACTGACATCAAGAACACTAATGGCGTCGTCTACCTCTCCGGGTTAGTACCTAATGTTGTATTCCGCATTAATCTTGTGATCATGACCTAGGCTAGATTAAAGACTTAGTCTAACATTTGGTATCAGAGCACTCTAGCCTTAGCATGTTCCTAATTAAACCCGGTTTGGTTCAAGATTGCGTCGATTTAGCTCTTGATCTGTTCGGATTAGCTCTGTTTTGGTTCAGATTAACTTTAATTTGGTTCGGATTTGGCCTTGTTGTTCGTCGGTCTAGAATCGAATTAGGCTCGGTTTATCACTGTTTGGGTTCGGATTAGGGGTAATTAGTCTCAATTTAAGCATTAAGAAGGAGGGGATAAGAACATAAAGAACCCCTAATTCGCAAAACCAATCAAATCCCGAAACCCTAATTCCCTAATCTCTTTCGGATTTGAACCTAAAATCCCCAAATCCGAGCGGATCTAGAAACCCTAAGCCCCAAAATCCCTAAATCCAAAAGGAAAACATAAGCTCTAGAGGGGTCTCGGGTTACCTCGATCCATGCGTGTTCTCGGTTGCCGTTGGATCTTCCATGGATCCGCCGTACGTGCGCCCTTCCTTCCCCGCGGGTGCGATCCTGCGCCGTCGCCGTGGCACCCGCCTCGCCGGATCTGCGTGCGCGTAAGTCAGCCGGGCGCACGCCATCGCCGCTGCGCTCGGGCGTTTCCCCGCTCGCCCCTGTCGCCGCGCGGTTTTTTCGGAGTATGGAGACGAATGGCATTAGGGTTAGGTTTTATCGATCTGAGCTAGAGAATTGATCCTGGCCGTTCGTTGCCTTCGATGGTGCGGATCTTCCCACGTGCTCCTGGGCTGCCGGCTTGTTTTCCTCGGTTGGGCCGAGCACATGTCATGGGCCGAGCGCGCGGTTGAGCCAGTTTTTCCAGCTGGGCCGAAGGCTATTTACTGTTTTTGACTTTTATAATTTAAGCCATTTACTGTTTTTTCATTATTAATTGTCTTATGCCTCATTTAATTTAACAATAATGTTGTTAATGATTATTTTTCCCCTGGGCATTAATTGTATTAATTTCATGATTAATTTTATTGAGCAAATTAAATTAATGTGACAGTTAATTATTTGAGATGATTATTTATGTGCATTGTCTCTAATTAATATGGAACCAATGGGAAATATTGATTAGAGATTGTGATCATAGTTATATTCTGACCAAAGTTGATTATAACTATGTATCACACCTATTTAATTAAAACTGGGATTATGTTATAACCATGATCATATTCTGACCAACGTTGTATATGACCATGTGTTACCCATAAGTTAATTTAGTTCATTTTTTCTGTCATTAGCATGTTATTAATCAGACCAACGTAGGGTTAATTTCATGCAAGACATTTAATTTCTCTAATATTTACTGATTATATTTTATTTTCTTGATTCAGCCATGAACAACGCTAATGTTGCCGCTTATTTGAACGGCATTGAGCAGCTGACAGGGACAAACTTTCCTTCTTGGAAGGAAAGAGTTCAGATTGTCCTTGGTATTATGGACATAGACTATGCATTACGTGAGGACACTCCCGTACCTCCTTCCGCTGAAGATGAGAGTTTCGCTGACAAAAAGAAACTCTATGATTTGACAGCAGAAAAGTGGGAGCGGTCCAACCGCATGTCTTTGATGATTATAAAGAGCACCATATCTGTTGCGATAAGAGGAGCAATCCCTGATTCCGACAACGTTAAGAAGTACTTGGCCTCAGTCGAGGAGCAATTTAAGGGCTCCTCAAAAGTTTATGCCAGTACTTTGATCATGAAGATGCTCACGAGTAAGTATGATGGCTCTAGCAGCGTTCGTGAGCATATCATGATGATGAATGATATGGTTGCAAAACTCAAGGGCATGGATATGGCCATTTCTTATGGGTTCCTGATCCATTTTATTATGACCTCTCTCCCTTCTGAGTACAATGCATTCAAAATTAATTATAATACTCAGAAGGAGCAATGGACCATGAGCGAGTTGATCGCTATGTGTGTCCAAGAGGAGGAGAGGATTAAGGCTGAAAGAAAGGACCAAGTTTTCCATGTTAGCCATGGAAAAAGGGAATTCCAAGAGGAGGCTAAGTCCAAAAAGAAGCTGCATTTCTCCCCTAAGGCTGAGTCAAGCTAGCAAGCCAAAGCAAAAGGAGAAGGTCACTGCTACATCTACTTCTGATGGGCCCATCTGTCGTTTTTGCAAAACCAGTGGGCACGTTCAGAAAGATTGTGCAGGCTTTATGAAATGGCTTGCTAAAAAGGGTAATGATGAAATTTCTTTTATTGATGAATCCCTTTATGCTAATGATTCTCCCAATACCTGGTGGATTGACTCAGGTGCCACTGTGCATGTTTCCAATTCATTGCAGGGATTCCTTACCATGAAGACTGTAAGAAAGGGGGAGCGAAGCCTTAGAGTTGCTGATGGAAAGGAGGCTGAAGTTGAAGCCGTTGGCACACTATCATTAGTATTAGATAGTGGCTTCACCCTTCTTTTGAATAATGTCGTTTATGTTCCTATTGTAAGGAGAAACCTCATTTTCAGTTTCTTTATTAGATGATGATGAATACACTTGTATCTTTGGGAACAATAAATGCATTGTAAACTTTAATTCTAATAATGTTGGTCTCGCAACTCGACGAGACAGACTCTATATGCTTCATCTCTCTGATTCTCCTGTATCAATGAATGTGTGTGATGCCACCAATAAGCGAAAGAGAAGTTTAGGTGATGAGACTTCATCGAAATTGTGGCACTGTCGTTTAGGCCACATTTCAAATGGGAGAATGAAGCGTCTCATTAAGGAAGAGATACTCCAACCCATAGACTTCTCTGACTCAGATCATTGTATTGATTGCATTAAAGGGAAATATGTAAAACAGATTAAGAAATGAGCCACACAAAGCACAGGAATTTTATCACGTTCACTGATGACTTCTCCCGTTATGGTTATATTTTCCCCATTCGTGATCGATCTGAATCACTCGATAAATTCAAAATCTTTAAGGCTGAAGTAGAAAATCAGCTCAACTTAAAGATTAAAGTAGTGAGATCAAATCATGGAGGAGAATATTATGGGAGACATGCTCCTTATGGACAAATTCCCGGTCCATTCGCTAAATCCTTTCAGAAAATGGCATAGTAGCACAATATTCCACACTTGGTGAACCTCAGCAAAATGGAGTAGCTGAAAGACGCAATCGCACCCTTATGGATATGGTGCGTAGCATGATGAGTTACTCCAGTTTACCAGTTAGTCTGCGGATGGAAGCATTAAAGACAGCTGCACACATACTTAATCGGGTTCCCAGTAAATTAATTAGTCCCTAAAACCCCTTATGAATTATGGACTGGAAGGAAACCGAGTTTAAAGTATTTGCGTGTGTGGGGTTGTCCTGCTGAAGTTAAAGTCTTTAATCCACATCTTGGAAAATTGGATCCTAAGACAATAAGTTGCCATTTTATTGGATATCCTGAAAGGTCTAAGGGATATCGATTTTATTGTCCAAATCATATCACTAAGTTTGTGGAAACCCGCCATGTTGTATTCTTAGAGAATGATGAAATCAGTGGGAGCTCAGAGGCTAGGAAAATAGATCTTGAGGAAGTTCGGACTTATGTACCATTGCCGATAATCCAAGAGACTATTGTTCCTGTACCTCATACAGTTATTCCTCCAGCTGAGAATCCTGGAGTTGAGTCCCCATCTGAGAATTCAGATTTCAACAGTACAGCACCTAACGATGAGCCTCAACAGCCTCCTGTGAAAACTAATGAACCACTAAGGAGATCACAGCGGGAAAGAAGATCAGCCATCCCTAATGACTATGTTGTGTACATGAATGAAGATGTATGTGACATAGGGAAGGTAGATGATCCTACATCATTTAAGGAGGCTATAATGACTAAGGATTCATCCAAGTGGCTTGAGGCCATGCAGGATGAAATAAAGTCTATGAGCATTAATGACGTTTGGGATCTGGTAGAAATTCCTGATGGAGTCAAAACAGTAGGCTGTAGTCTGTAGATGGGTCTACAAAACTAAGCATGACTCTAAGGGAAATGTCGAAAGATTCAAGGCAAGGCTTGTTGCAAAAGGGTTTACACAAAGAGAAGGGATAGATTATACTGATACTTTCTCTCCCATCTCGAAGAAGGATTCGCTAAGAATTGTCATGGCGCTTATTGCTCATTATGATTTAGAGCTACATCAGATGGATGTTAAAACTGCATTTCTTAATGGTGACTTGCATGAGGATGTTTTCATGGCTCAACCGGAAGGTTTTGTCGTGGAAGGCAAGGAACATATGTGATGCAGACTTAAGAAATCCATCTATGGACTAAAGCAGGCATCTAGACAGTGGTACCTTAAGTTCGATGAGACCATAAGAAATTTCGGCTTCAAAGAAAATGAAGTGGACAAGTGCATATACATTAAGATTAAGGGGAGCAAATTCACTAACTTAGTACTTTATGTGGATGATATCTTGTTGGCTAGCAGCGATAAGGATATGTTGTATGAGACCAAAAGATTCCTTTCCGCTAATTTTGACATGAAGGATCTTGGTGATGCCTCTTATGTTTTGGGCAATGAAATACACCGAGATAGATCCAAAGAGATATTAGGCTTATCCCAAAAGGCATACATTGACAGAGTGCTTAAGAGATATAACATGCATAACTGCTCTGCCATGCCTGCTCCTATCGTAAAGGGCGATAAATTTGGAACATTCCAATGTCCAAGGAATCAATTAGAAACTGATCAGATGAAGTGGATTCCTTACGCTTCAGCTGTCGGAAGCATTATGTACGCTCAAGTTTGTACTCGCCCCGATTTAGCATTCGTAACCGGGATGCTTGGCAGATACCAATCAAATCCAGGGTTGGACCACTAGAAAGCCGTTAAGAAGGTCTTGCGTTATTTGCAAGGCACTAAGCACTACATGCTCACATATAAGAAGTCTGATAACCTTGAGGTTGTGGGTTATTCAGACGCTGACTTTGCAGGTTGTGTAGATACTAAGAAATCCACATCAGGTTATATCTTCACACTTGCGGGAGGAGCCATTTCGTGGAAAAGCTCCAAAAAATCACTTACTGCATCATCAACAATGCAGGCTGAGTTTATGGCATGTTATGAGGCTACTGGGCAGGTTGTATGGCTTAAGAACTTTATTCCCGGACTAAGAGTGGTTGACAGTATATCTAAACCACTAACAATATACTGCGGTAATAAAGCCACAGTTTTCTATTCAAGTAACAACAAGTCAAGTGGTGCTGCCAAACACATTGACATTAAATATCATGTTGTGAAAGATAGAATCCAGGATCAGACAATTGATGTCAAACATATAAGTACTAAGTCTATGCTTGCGGATCCACTTACTAAAGGCTTACCACCCAATCTCTTTCGAGAGCATGTTGCCGGCATGGGTTTATTGGAAAGCCTCTGATTCTGGAAATAAGGACCATAAGAATAAAACCAAACTCCCATTAAGAATAAGTGATTATTCCATTAAGATAGAATTGTACTCTATAGATACTGGGGTTTCAGCGGTGATTTTATTAACTGCTGTAATACTTTATCTTGGCGTGCTGTTTTGTTAAGTATGGACTTATGATATTAACCTTTAATCAAGTGGGAGAATGTTAGTGGTCATTTCGGTTAGGGCTAACAAACTCTGAGATTTTCGGATCTAAGATCACCACGCTCACGTTTTGCGCTTTGATCGGGAGCACTCCATATATATTGTTTTGGGTCCCGGTTGCCAGTGCTAGACTAAGAAAAGGTAGAGACCGACTCTTGTTGTTGCACGAGATCGACCCGAGTTCATCCTCTACTCTACACAACCCAACCGATCTGGGACCCTAGCACGAGGTGGCCGAAGATCCTCATCACCACCGTGAAGATCACGGTGATTCCTTCGGATTGGGGACACTTCTCACCGCTTCTTCCTCACCGACATCAAGAACACTAATGGCGTCGTCTACCTCTCCGGGTTAGTACCTAATGTTGTATTCCGCATTGATCTTGTGATCATGACCTAGGCTAGATTAAAGACTTAGTCTAACAATGGGCTCACACGTGCATTGTATCCAGCTTTTCCGCTTTTTGATCGAGTCCTATATAGCAATTTTAAAAAGAAAAGAAAACATGTAATATCATGAGAAGCTACAACTTATTTCAAGCTCAAATTGGGAGAACAAAAATAAAAGAGTAAATTTTGGAAACTATGTGTTTATTATTAAAACTATCATAAAAATACAAGTTCAAGTAACAATTTCGCAAAACGACATATTTAAGGGGCAAATGTTTCACATAATTACAGTTTTCAGTTTTCTAGTCATATGTGGTTCTTGACTCTTGGACCCACATGTCAGCGTCACAAAGTAGCCTTGCACGTCCATTTCATTACTGGGTCTCATTTTCACTGTTAGATAGGCCTCTCGTTATGCAACCGTAGCATATAATATAAATATCAAAACTTGTAGTTTTATGAAATGTTTGTCGCTTAAATATGTAATTATACGGAATTGTTACTTAAACCTATAGTTTTGTAATGGTTTTGATAATAAATCTGTGGTTTTTTTGAATTTACTCAAAATGAAAACATGCTAGCTTGCTGAATAAAATTATACCACCATGGATTACACTTTAGGATGACGTGTGTTTGTCCAACAAAACTATGCCCTGGCTCTCTTCTCACATGATTACGTGCAATTTCCTACAAGAAAAGCAAAATATTTTTCTTGTTCAATACCTAATCGGAATAATCTAATGCCGCAAAATCAGAAAAAAAAATTTAAAAAAATTGGCGAGAGCATTGATATTCATTAAAAGAGAAGCAACAACCAAACTACATACATACACCCCTTCCATTACACATACATACACACACCTGCACTCGGCTCCAAATAAACACAAATGTTGAGCGGTCTCGAATGCGGGTGGCAGGGTTTCACTTTTCGTTGAAATCCGATCGGATTTCGCGAAATTCGCCCGTACCGCTCGAAGCCGAAAAGAGAAACCGTTCTGAAATTCGCTCAAATTTAAATTTGAATTCAAAAAATATAAAAAATTTGGAAAAATTTATCCAAAATTTCTCTATAATTAGTATTAATAGCCCTGTGACCATTGGTGTGAATATTTTTTGAAAATACGGATTTTAGAGATGTATTTGAGCAATTGAAAATGTAGATAATAGAAAAAAAAAAAAGAAAAACTCGGCCTGCAGGCTTGAATTTATTTAGTAGCAATATTTGTTGAAGTATATTTAGTATAAATATTTGTTGAAATATATTTAGTTGTCATATTTATTGAAGTATATTTAATTCCAATATTTTTTTGTAAGAACCAACAGCATGAGACAAGAAGAGCACTATCCATAAAATCATGACCTGTATTTAGAACGTACATCTGAGTTTTTCTTAAAATCACATATAAACTGCTAAGAGATCATTATACTAAATCAAAATCCCTAGTTTAACTTGTTAACAATCAATATAGAATTATATGAGATCTATAGTAATAAACCGTCTATCATTTTTTCCTATTATTTTGAGAGAGAGCCAAATCATAACTAAATATTCAACACGAATGCAAGTATTAAACTATCAACTATAGTGCATAAAAAATAAATGGAAATACATTGTTGATCAAATAAATGCAACATTTGAATCAGAATTTTAGACTACAACTTCACAACACACTGCGTGTTTCAATATTTATTCAATTATATTTAGTAGTTATATTTGTTGAAATAATTTTTCAAATATTATTTTTGGCATTTAATGGTTTTTTTTTCCAAATTTTACAATATTTTTTTTTACAATTTTTCCTAGTTTTTCTACATTTTCCCTCTTTTTTCAACTACCATCGGTTTTCAAGTCTTTTCGAGCGAATTTCGAGCCTTTTCGAGCGGTTTTCGAACCCAGCGGTTTTTCGAGCTCTTCGAGCGAATTTCGAACCTTTTTGAACGAATTTCGAGCCGTTTCGAGTGAATTTCGTTCGGAGATTTCGAGACTTTTTGACTAAATTTCAAATTCATTTGACTTCGAACCAAACGGTTTTTAACGGATTTCGAACCGAATTTCGCGAATTTCGATACCGCTCCTATTTAAAGGAGCAAAACACAAGGAGTTCTGAATACAATTCCTAATCTAGAAGGAGTATGTATACAACTCCTCTTGGCCCAACCTGGTCGAGTACAACTCTTGCACGCGTATGGCAACCCTACCATACTCACGTGACTAACACTTTGCACGCGTATGGCCACCTGTCATACTCACGTGACTAACACTTTGCACGCGAATGACCTCCTGCCATTCTCACGTGACTAACCATTCTTCACGTGCACCATTCTCTTAGCCCGAACATCCCGCATGACATCCTTGACCACCAAGACCTCAGTTCCTCCCTGAACCTAGTCCCGAACCTCAGCTCCTCCATGAACCTAGTTCCGGTCCCGTCATCGACCACGTTCGTCTTCGAGCAATACCTGCACATGAACAAACCACAAAACAATTCCGAGCACAAGTCCACAACTTGACTCACATCAATCCATGCAAATACTCACACAAGCATTGCATAAAGTCCACTTCAAGCATCATGAAATTCTCACAAATTTCATAATCTCAAAAACAAATCAAACATAATTCCAATTTTGCTCAAAACCTTAATCGAACAAAAACGCATTCACGACGGACCAAAAAATATGGTCTGGCGTACACATGAAAATGTCACTCAAAAAACCATTCACGACGGACCAACAAAATCGGTCCGGTGACAAGTGAAAGTCTCGGTTTCAAGAAGAAATCATTCCGGCAAAAACACGTTCACGACAGACTAAAGAAATCAGTCCGTCGTACATGCGAAACTTACTGGTTTCTTGGAAAATTGAGTCCGGCTCATGATCTCAAAAGCACGTCCACGATGCACTCCAAAACTTGGTCCGTCGTACATGCGCTGACTGCTATTTTCTTGGAAAATTGAGTTTGGTACAAGAGCTCAAAAACATGTGCACGACAGACCCAAAAACTTGGTCCGTCGTACACAAAATCGGTTCGGCGCAAAAGGACTCAGATTCATGTTTACAACAGACCAAAAAACTTGGTTTGTCGTACATAGGAAAATGAGGTTGCCAAAGCATGTTTACGACAGACCAACAAATTTGGTCCGTCGTAGATGGGAAACTTACTGTTTTCTTTAAGTTTGGTCCGGCGCCAAAGCGAAACTTACTGTTTCTTGTCAAATTGTCAAAACACATGAACAAACACATTTTGCAAAATCAATTCTAAGCCAATTTTTTAGCACATGATTTCACACAAAGTTCCCTAAAAGAGCTCTTCTACAGTGCACTAAATTGAATATGAACCGTTCATTCTTTTCGATCCAATGGATCGTATTAACTAGAGTTTACTTATACTTCATCTGGTAGTAGAGTAGTAGAAACACCCTTATCAAATCAACAATTAGATGCGATTTCTACTAAACATTATATATTATCAATATAATGCATCGTAAAATTTCTTTCCTAAAATTAGTATTAATAGATTTATCATCTCTGGTGTGAATATTTTTTGAAAAAAAATTAAGTTTGGAATTTTACATTACTTTTTTGTAATTTTCCCAAATTTTAACCTGTAGCCGATTTTCGCTGAAAATCGTTCAAAATTCGCCGCTTTTCGAGCGGTTTTCGATTTTTTTTTCGTTCAAATTTCGCTTCACGATTTGATAGATTTCAATTTTGTTTGATTTTTGAACCGTTCGGTTTTTTACAAATTTTATTCAGTTTTTCGCTAATTTTTATATCACCGGCTTGTCAAAATCTAATATCAAAATGATATTGTTAACCCTATCTCCTACTATCTTGCACGTCCGCATGTCACAAGTCGCAAGGTCGAAAGGTAGAGGCAGGAGGCAGTGGGATATGCACCGATAGGGTGGGTATACAGTTTTCTAGTTTGTTAGGGTTCATTTTTTACATACTTAGATTTAGGCTCCGTTTGGCAACTTGGAACCAGAACATTTCTACTATATTTTGGAAGAAACCCAACCAAACGGGCTAAAGCTCGGAACGATTCTCCTCGGATCGTTTCTTATTTTTCCATTATGTGGCCGAATCGGTCTCAACCTCGTTCCACCCGATTCACAGAATCATACCTGAAACATTTCTACTAAGAATCTGAAACCATTTCCGTTTCTACTACAATCTAGAACCATACCAAACAGGGCCTTAGTTTCCTCGAGTTTCTCCGCTTCTAGCAGTTCAAATAAAGGAGAAACAGCAGAGAGGCTAGGCCCACCCAACGGCGCGCGTTGTTTTTTTTTCTGAACAAGATGAGAACAAATGTATCACTTTTCAACATGTTCTTTTAGGTGTGTTTGATTGTTTGTACCAAATTGCATATGTATTAGATGGTTTAAGAAAGAAGTCATCTATATATTTGGTTGTTTGAATAGAACCATCCCATCCTGGATGGTGGGATACAAATTTAAATAATATTCCCTATAGATACTGAACCATTCCTTTCACAAAAAACAATAGAACCAATTGATACAAAACCATCTCATCCCATTTAACCTCATCCCATCAACTAAACGCATCCTTAAGTAGTAGTGATTGTTTAGAGTTAGAATTTAGTCACACTTACCTGTCATAGAACTTATAGCTTAGCATCTATCATATATCATTTTTTTGGGACTATCCTTAGATTAGGAGGATTTTAGGGCTACATTCCAGTTCACATATGGAGACATCTTCCCTTTAGCCAGAACGTGCTTACGTGTGTCGGAACCCTCCCTTTAATGGTGTGGAATACCAAGGGGGATTCCTATGTGCAAACAGTACTAGAACCATGATCAGTGGCTAGCACGCACATTTACAACATTGTCATCACATCCATACAAGTTCATATTACATTGATAGAAATATAGTCTTACATCATGGCCTATTGGCTGAATTTAAAAGTTTGCAGTGGAAGATATATTGCTTGGCAGTATGCCTTCTACCCAAAATACCACAGGCAACTGACAAGGGTAAAACCTTAGAAAGACTCGTTAGCAAGGTCCCCGTAATATGCGTCTGGATCGGAGTACTCATTCTCTTCATTCTCTGAATATCAACAATAGCAAGGTTGAGTACATGTATGTACTCGCAAGACTTGTAGTGTATCACAAATGTATAAAGTAAATGCAGGCTATGTCATGGGAAGCTACTAAGTTATTTTGCATAAAGCAGAATTGAATTGTAAATACAGAATAATAGATTGTAAGCGAAAATTTGTAAAGCAATTGATAGATATGTAAATAACAAGTATAAATAGAGTAATAACAATATCACAATCCTCCATGATTGTGAGTAAAGTACCGTCCATTCCCATACCATTGACATCAACAACATCTTCCATTGACCACAACACTTTTCACATGATTCTTTCCAACTACCATTAAGTTCCATCCATTTTATAAAAGTACCAAAACTCTAACTAGTGTCAGTGCACCAAGATTCCCATAACCGTGGGAACGGCTTTTCGAAAAGTTTAGACTCTGCAGAGTTGTACAACTTTACCCACAAGGAATGATCGGCTCTTTGTGCATTGCAAATTAACACACTTCCTTTGGTGTGCCGCAGAGTGATCATACACAACCGTTACATTATTTAATCCTAACTTTATACTAGCCCGGTGCCGACAAACCCTTACTATGGCAGCAGAAATGAAAGTTAGCAGGGATCATTTAGAACTCAAGGTAACCCATTTCCCCCCATAGCAAGGCGTACACCATTGCATTGGTATGTGTCTAACCCACACCCGCGTGTGGACACCCCTACGGGAAATTCTCGCAAGAACAACCCGTGCTACTACGGCCTTCCAAAGTGTAAAGCCAGTTTTAAACAACTTAATAGGTTGAGGCTACCCCATAAATAGCAATTGTGGTTGTACGGTAATTCCTGGATTATACAACACTATGTTCGGTCCTTAAATTAACTCAGGTGGAAACTCCCCCTACACTACGTGTAAGTTAACGCTTACACACCCGGCTATTGCCATAATCCACCTGTGTCAAATCATAGTTTTATTTTCATTTTTATCAAATTATCGGTATCCTTTACTGTCATAACCAACCTTTCCAATTTATGAGACAACACCTGTCTCGTCCAAAACATGTCTATTCTCATTGATTATCATGAACAGTGTAACCATCCATTCATGATCCCATTACTAGAGCATACTAAGCATGTGCAAATAATTAATCGAGTATACCCATTTGACATTACATTTTGTCTAACCATAACCTAGGGTTTCCAATGTTCTCATGTCAACAAATAATTGAGGTAATCCCACAATATAGGTTTAGTTCTACCGCATCCCACAGTATAGCAAGTTTAAGGAACATAGCGCATGCATAATAATATTGACAAACAAAGTAAACTATCTTAAAATAGTGGGTTCAATATGGTCAAAGGAGGGTGCTTGCCTTGCTTGTTGAATTCAGTAGTGAAGTCGGAGTCGTCGACGAAGGTATCCGGAGTATCGGTGTCTACACGCCATATCATAACAAGCGAAGCAACATCCAATTTGCACAATATGGTTTGCACAGTTGCTTATACTACTGAATTAGCCCTTCTAGCTCGGAGCAAGGAACCAATGAACTGTACTACAGGCTAGGCTGTGTTTCTTGCGACTCTTTCTTTCCCTTTTCACTTATAGCTTGAACAGGATGGTAGCGTATAAAGTGTGTTGTTCTTCTAAGTTTAGCACTTATACCTTTATTCTATGCACTATCCAGTTTAAACAACTTGATTGGGTTCAGTCCTTTTTCCTTAAGTCTGTCTCCTTGTTGTCGTATTAGATACAGCAATTAAAGTCCAAATTCAGAGCATACAGGTAGATTGGGATATATTCACCTGATCTGTCCATATGATCTGAAGATGAAATCCAGTTTGAAGTTATATTCATCTAACCTCTTTGTTCTAACTTTTATGGTTCTAATTGAGAAAAAAAAAATACCTACTGTTATTTGTACATGTACATATGTATTCTTAGGACAAGGATCCTTTAAGCTTTCAATCAAATCTCTACTTCAGTTAGGTCTTATCATCTGAATTAGTGCTCAATCTCCTAATCTGAATTAGAAATCAGAACATACGTACTAATTGGTCCCACAGATTTTTGAGCATTCATCTAATTGGTCCCACTTGTTTCGTTGAAGCACTGAACTGACAGCCTTAGCAGTTAATTGGTCCAATAAAATGTGAAGATCTTTGAACGGGTAAACTTTGTTTGAAATTCTGGATACGGTTGATCAAGCTCAGATCAGTCATTGCTAGATTCAGATTAGTGCAGCTTGATGGATGAGTCTTTAAATAATGTTAGGTTGTATTAGGTCTTGCTCAAACTATTGTTGGAAAGCTTAATGAAGGAAATAAGCTTTTCGTAAAAATGGATTTTCTAAGTATCCAAAATGACATTGAAACTTTTATCATATTGTCTCATAATTATATCTATTCCAAAATAAAAAGTTTAGAGCCAGAATACTTATATTTATTTTTATAAAATTCCTTTATTGAAATAGGCCCAAATTAGTCAAAACTGTTTTGTTTTCTCCTTAGCAACAAATCATTTTAAGTCCTTTTGAAAATTTGTAGCAATGGTATAAAGATAATGTAGGATTTAAATACATTTTATTTTTGATCTTATGCTAAATTTGTTTTTGATAAACAAGGTTAAGATTCCGTTTGCAAATAAAATAGAAGGTTTTTCTTGTGCAACAAAGTTCAAAGAAGTTCACAAAATACTAAAAATTTAGTTTAAAATAATAATTTAAAATTTTTAATTTATCTCTACTTTCTTTTATTTTGAGGATGTTACAAATCTACCCCCCTTAAACAAAATCTCGTCCTCGAGATTTGGCGGGACATAGGAGAAGGGGATCGGGTTCTTTTGCTATAGTGGCGAAAAGATCATTATTTAAGTAAGTGTATGGTCAATTTCGATTTTGATTTGATTGGCAATTCTTGAGAAGGATTGAAATGATCTAAGATCAAACAAAGTCATGGTAGAAATTGAGTGCGAGGAACATACCCAATGTCACATCGGGTGTATCATGTGTCTCTCCAGCAGTCACATGATGAAGATGACCATGACCATTGCTTTGAGCTGAGGCTGGTTTAGAATCTTGTGGCCTCACAGGTTCTTGGGGTCGATCTGAGAGACACTGTTGAGTTCCTTGAGGTTGAGGTCAAGGTGGTACAGGATTCCACTTTGGACAAGCTTTAACATAGTGGCCTCGCTCACCACAGCCGAAGCAAGTGACATTGGCTGCTGGGTTACCAGGAGGCTTTTTGCCATTATTGTCAAATGGATGAACAGGAATTTGCTGAGGTCGAGGATGTGGCGGTGTTGTCTTCTTCTTGGGACAGGTATCTTTGTCCAAACGCTTTTTCATTCCTCGTCTCTTTGGGTAAGTTGCTTCAGATTTTGTCTTTCCTATCCTCGGGGTTATTATTTTGACGGTGGTGATTTCTGGCATGACTATGGTATTGGGAAAAGTTTGCTCTCTTTGGGGGCATTGCTTAGCAATATGGTCCTCCTCATGACAGATGTAGCACTTGCGTGCCTTTTGCGATGCTTTACTGGGTACAAATGGGTGTCCTATGTTTTTGTTTTCTTGAATCTTAACTTGTCGTTGCTTAGGGCAATTCCTTGCCCAGTGACCTTCTTCATCACACAAGAAACAGGCTGTTGGCGATGGCCAATTACTGCTTCCCTGGTGATGATCGACAAGGTGGAAACGCTGATCTTTTAATTCTTTAACTGACATTACTTGTGTAGCTCCTCTTCTATGTGCTAACTTTTGAGCAACTAAGACTCGAAGGTTCTCTTGCTGAAGCTGAACTGCGGTGGTGACTAATGGATTAAGGGAGCATTGAGATGGGCAATGATCTCGACCTTCACAAAGGTAACAAGTGATATCATTCATGGGACATTTTCCCGGAGAATGATTTCCTTCACAACTGGAGCAATTGATGGCATGTTCATCAGAAGTATGTCCTATCTCTCCACAACGAATGCATGCCCGAACTTCAATTTGACTTGGTTGACAACATTTCAAGGAGCAACTTTCAGGCTTCGAACTTCCTTTATCGAGAGCCACGTCCACGTTGGCAGTGTTTTGCACCATCAGCTGAAGCAACAAGGTTTGGATTTGACGACCTTGCTCTATCATGGCAAGCACTTGTGCCATGGTCGGAGGTCCGGGAAGCTGTTCTTCAGGAATGGTTGGATAAGGATCCTGGGCAGGTGGCAGGTTATTGTGGCGTGGAGGACTTCCTACAGTTGGATGAACGGGATTGGGCTGACATGGAGCAGGAATATCGCTTCTTAGAAGCTGGGAGTTGGAGGTGCCTTTACTCCTCATGAGTTCATTGATGGACCTAGTCACAGGCATCCTGCAACGTGGTGTCCAATCGCAACAGATGAATAAGATAAAAGGATATAAATTGAGAGTTGGCTTGGTTGCAAGGCAACGTTTCATTCCCTAAAATTTTCTTAACTATACAATTCTTCATAATTCAAGGGTTGCCTCGTCGTGAGAACTTAAACCTAAGGGTTAAGCAGTCACGAGTGTAACCCGAATAGCAGTACAAAAGAGGGAACAATAAAGTTCAACAAGCATGATATACCCAAGTACTTAAGCTAGTATACAAGTGTTATAGGGTTTTTATTACCAGTCTAGTTCTAATTTATTAGATCGAATAAGAATAAGGGTACTTAAGCTATTAGGTCGAATGAGAATAAATTTCTATACTAACCTCAAAAGGTGGTTTGTGGTTGTTGGTGTAGGTATTGCAGTCTTTCTTGGTTAAGTGGAAGGATAGTAGTGGTACCCTACGGATATTCCCAAAAGCTGGTGGCAATGACGTATTGTATGTTTTAGTGACTAATAGAGGCTACCCGAATTATCTTTAAAAAGATTTGTTGGCAATATTTTATGAAGACACAGACAAGGAAAGAAAATCTAGTAGAAAGGATGAGAATATTTAGAGGTGAGGAAAGAATGTCCTATAGAAGGGAGAAGACTAGACTTAGCTACATTTTCCATACATGTATCTTTCAAAAATAAAGTTTTGAATTTCTATGCTCCTATACTAACGACCATTCTATCTAGGGTTTATCCTACAGTCAGTATGGCTCTGATACCAACGCTGTCGGAACCCTCCCTTTAATGGCGTGGAATACCAAGGGGGATTCCTATGTGCAAACAGTACTAGTCCCATGATCAGTGGCTAGCACGCACATTTACAACATTGTCATCACATCCATACAAGTTCATATTACATTGATAGAAATATAGTCTTGCATCATGGCCTATTGGCTGAATTTAAAAGTTTGCAGCGGAAGATATATTGCTTGGCAGTATGCCTTCTACCCAAAATACCACAGGCAACTGATAAGGGTAAAACCTTAGAAAGACTCGTTAGCAAGGTCCCCGTAATATGCGTCTGGATCGGAGTACTCATTCTCTTCATTCTCTGAATATCAACAATAGCAAGGTTGAGTACACGTATGTACTCGCAAGACTTGTAGTGTATCACAAATGTATAAAGTAAATGCAGGCTATGTCATGGGAAGCTACTAAGTTATTTTGCATAAAGCAGAATTGAATTGTAAATACAGAATAATAGATTGTAAGCGAAAATTTGTAAAGCAATTGACAGATATGTAAATAAGTATAAATAGAGTAATAACAATCTCACAATCCTCCATGATTGTGAGTAAAGTACCGTCCATTCCCATACCATTGACATCAACAACATCTTCCATTGATCACAACACTTTTCACATGATTCTTTCCAACTACCATTAAGTTCCATCCATTTTATAAAAGTACCAAAACTCTAACTAGTGTCAGTGCACCAAGATTCCCATAACCGTGGGAACGGCTTTTCGAAAAGTTTAGACTCTGCAGAGTTGTACAACTTTACCCACAAGGAATGATCGGCTCTTTGTGCATTGCAAATTAACACACTTCCTTTGGTGTGCCGCAGAGTGATCATACACAACCGTTACATTATTTAATCCTGACTTTACACTAGCCCGGTGCCGACAAACCCTTACTATGTCAGCGACGCGGCGAAACCGCACCATGACGTCAGCACGGGCCCACCCGTCAGCGGCCACCCCAACCGTGCAGTGATGTCACCCATGACGTCACAGTGGGTCCCACTGTCAAAGCAGTGGTGAGCCCGGCCGACGCCAAGAATGACGTCACCCGAGTGGTCCCACCGCCGGGCCGACCGAAGCCGTGGACCAGGTCGGTCCACGGGACTGCTGCCGTGGCCGAGCCCATGGACCGTGATGTCCACCGTCCAATCAGAGGCTGCCACGTGTCCTCGCCGACGCAATAATTAATTTCGAAAAGAAAATGATTTATTAATTCGAAATAATGATTTCAGATTTTGTTTCAAACTTCAAACGCTTATAACTTTTGCGTTTCAACTCCGATTTGAGTGATTCAAATTTCTAAATTTGTATAAAATTGAGATCTACCTAATGACGAATTTTATTTAATTTTTGGACTAAAGTTTTCCTCTGTAATATTATTTAATTGATTATTTAAACTTCAAAATGCTATAACTTTTGCATTTAAACTCCGAATTGTGATTCCAGTTTCTAAAAATTCATAAAATTATGTTCTCTCTGTTTATGAACTTTATTTGGATGTTTGGACACTTTTTGTCTACTGTTTTATTCATTTGTTGCTATTTGCACGCGTTACGAGTAGACGTTGAAGTGCCGGAAGGATTCGAAGGAGAAGTATTGACCCAGAGCCACTCAGGACCAAGAGCAAGTACTTTTTGAAGGCAAGTTATGCTTTAACCATATTGACCCTATTTTGAAACCTATTTTGATTTAACTTATTGCATGCTAGTTCAATTAGAAAATACCTTATTTAAGTATGGGAAATTAGATAAATGCCAAATTCTTTGTATGACACCTTGATTAATTAAATATGTGCCATGACCCCTTGTCACCCTAGTTGTGGTTTACTAGTTGGACATTACTAAAATGCCAACATGGGAAATTAGATCGTTGTAGTATATTGCTTAGACACACTTTCGTGCTCATGACATGATTTTGGACAATCAAATGTTAATATTGACTTAATGATATATTGAACCTGTTTTGGAAAGGTATCACGTGATGTTGATAGCACGTGGTGCATGGTAATCAACTGGGGTTTGATAAATAGTTTTCGACCGGGGCATGTGGCAAGATTGATCGGGTGGGCCAGTTGTGGCACCGAGAATGTTGGTTTGGTTCTTCGGGTAGTCTTGCCCTGGTCACCCTAAGGACTTCACCTTGCAAGCCTTTGAACTGGGTCAAACATGCAACCACATGTCCGTAATGGGACGGACCTAGTTGATTAAGTTGCTAATAACGTACCTGTGGGACCTCAGGAGGTCAACTACACCCTTTGTGTAAGTTGTACGGGGGAGCGTACCGGGGCTGTGGCCAGGTACCCATCTAACGGTTGGTTGGCCTAAACTTCGCCTTAGCTAAGGGAAGGGTTAGTGTGCAACAACCGGGGAGGACCACTTGTATTGTTAGAAGTTTCCGAAAGACTTTGTTACGGGAACTCGCCTTTGTGGTGTTTGACTGTATCTTGTGGGTAAAGTGCATAACCTCTGCAGAGTGTAAAATCTATTCGAATAGCCGTGTCCGCGGTATTGGACATCGCTCGGGAATTCTGATCAAGGGTTAGACTTTCTCAAAAATAACTTGGACATGAAAGGTTGGGTTGGATTAATAGTGATGTTGATAGAAATGTGGATTAGGATGGGAAAGATGTTTACTAAACCCTTGAAAAGTTATTTATGCTTTACTTGTTACTACTGCTTTCGAATCTACTTATGATACTTGTTAAATGCTCTTCGCAAATATACCTTGAGCCACTCCTTTGTATTAAGCCATGCATGTAGTATATTGGCGTGCATTCTGCATGACTTGTCGAGTACCAAGTACTCACCCTTGCCACAATACAACACCAGTTGAAGAGGAGACTACACCGGCTTTGGAGGAGGAGCTCCAAGAGGAACCGTCTACTTAGGGAGCGAGCCCATCGATTGCCTGTGGTATCTTGGATGGCGCCACGGTTATCTTATTTTTATTTGCTATTATTTCTCTTTTAATAAGTTTTGCCTTGCGTGGCGTATATTTGTAACTTGACCATAAGGTCGAGCAACCAGTTTGACTATTTAATTAAAGTACTTTGTTAGTATCGAGTGGTATGATTGTGATATTAACCGATGTTAAGTCTGTGTGCACTAGCGCGTTCCTGGACTAGTGCTGAATACACAGAGGGTCCGGATTTGCAGATTCGGGTCCCGACAGAGGTGGTATCAGAGCCATACTGACCGTAGGCTCAACCCTAGCTAGAATGGTCGTAGAGAGGTTAAAACCTATTTTCTAAAGGTTAAAAGTTCGTCAAGATAAGAAATGACATCTCGACTTATTCCCTTCTCTCTTTTCTTATCTCTTGCTGAATTTTTCCTTACCTTGTCACGATTTAAAAATTTCGAGTTCTTACGTGAGCACTCTTGTGACAGATGGAGGGAGAGTTCAACTACGTAGATCTGGAGGTTGGTCACGCCGCGGAACTTTGGCGTATGCTACAGACTCTCGGAGATTTTGAGAAGCCGCAATACCAAGTGGACGTGATCAGACAAGCAGGATTGATCAAGGCTTGTGACGTGAAGATTGTGGTACCTGCTAGGAAGAAGGGCCCAGGCAATCGCCCGATACACTGCACTGCCAGGAGGTCTACAATGCAGATGGGTATCCAAGAGGCGTCACGACGAGCAATGCGGCACATTACCCGTATCTACGCCAGAGAATTGGAGAGCACGGTGTTCCGGTATCATCCGCGCAGCAATAACCTTCTTGACCCGAAGGCGATTCAGGATGAGAATGCCATGGTTACACAGTTGGCACGACTTGTTGTCGTCCAGGAGGATGTACTCGATGATACAAGCAAGGAGCTACAGAAGGCCCGCAAAGAAATCACAGCAAAGAAGAACAGATGGCGGGAAGCTCAAGAGTATGTGTCCCATCTTCTGCACAGGATTGGAGAGTTAGAGACGGCGTTATACGCACTGCAGCCGGAGCGATGCTCGAGCTACACGAGCGGACCGGAGGAGCCGGAGCTTGAGGAGGACATCGCTTCTTCGACTACCACAGATGACACGATTCTTTGGACATGGCGATCACGTTTCGGCGCCTATGCCGCAGCGTCCGTACCAGGCCGTGGAGGTTTTCGATGAGTGAGCGTAGGTTCTATAGTGAGACTCCTTCGCCGAGTCGCGTCATAGAATAAAGAGTCACCCTTTAGGCGTTAGACTCGGTGTTAGTTTGATTTGGATTTTCATTGCTTGCTGAGTGTGCAGTATGTGTTGCAAGGCCCCTAGTCATTGTAAGCAACCATACCAAGTTACTATTGATTAAAATAATAAAGTTAGACTTTAAGTTACACCTTTCGCCCTGCATAAGTTCCATATTACTTGTCTATTCTTGTTTCCCTCTCATCTCTAAAACCTAGAGCAAACCACAGATGGTGAACACTCGTGGAAACCTTGGAGGCAATGGAAGTGGTTCTCGCCAAAGAAAACCCCAATGATGGAGCACCAAAGACCTTGATTGATATGCACTTTGGAGCTTTTCTTGCTGCTCGGACTCGATTGATGCATGCCATGATGCAACAGATGCAACACGTCCTTTGCTCAGGCCATCGCTAATCAAGTTAATCGGGGACAACGCGAGAATACAAGACTGCCGAGTTCATGAAGACTCATCCACCCACTTTTTCTGGGAATGAAAATCCGTTGGAGGCTGATGATTGGTTAAGGTCAATTAAGAGGAAGCTACACATTGCTCAATGCATAGGAAATGAGAAGGTACTCTACGCTTCTCATCAGTTGGAAGGAACAGCCGCCGAATGGTGGGAGAACTTCTGTGCCAGGCAAGAGAACCCTCAGGACATCACTTGGGAGGAGTTCACGGCTGCGTTTACAAGATTATCACGTGCTGAAGGAATCATGGATCTCAAGAAGGAGGAGTTGAGCATGAAGCAAGGTAATCAACCTGTGGCCGAATACTGAATAAGTTCACACGGCTTGCACGCTATGCACTGAGGATGTAGCGACAGATAAAGCCAGGCAGTCTCGCTTTATGAAGGGACTTAACTCGGGACTACAGTGGGGACTGATCACCCACACCTTTCCAGATTTCCAAGAGTTGGTGAATAAGGCGCTCATTCTTGAGGACAAAGCGCAAGGAACCTGGATGAGAACAGGAAGCGCAGGATGCAAAGATCGAGGATCGCGTCGAGGAGCACATCAACGCTTTGAGAGTTGCACCAAATCAGTTTTGATTCCAACCACGAGAATGCTACAAGGACACCGTCACGGCACCAAGACCCGTCAATCGAACTATCGGACCCGGCCACCGGCGAAACGCCACTTGAGCGATCAGAGGGGCAGTGAGACGCTGCTACAATTGCAACGAGCCAGGACACTTTGCCAACAGTTGTCCTAAGAAGACAGCAGGAGTGACCCCAGTTCGCTTCAATCTGGGATCCACACCAGCTAGGATGCCAGCACCAGGAGCAGCACCCCAGACCGTGGTGAGAGGCCGAGTCAATCATGTCACCGCAGATGCACTGCAGAATGCCACGGACGTCGTACTGGTAGGATGTTCTGGGGTAAGAATATTAATAGATGGGATAGAGTTCCTAGCGAACCTTATTATTTTGGAAACCCAGACCTTAGATGTTATTTTGGGAATGGATTGGTTATCCAAGCACAAGGCCGTATTGGATTGTGGACGAAGGACTATCTCAGTTGAGAGCCCGTGTGGAAAGAAAGTGGAATTTCAAGCTACTGCCGTTAGAGATGGACAGTTGATGGTTAACAGTACCAAGGCAATCAGCATAGAGGATGTCTCAGTGGTGAATGAGTACCCAGATGTTTTTCCTGAAGATCTACCTGGTATGCCGCCAGACAGGGACATAGAGTTTGTGATAGAGCTTGTACCTAGTACAGCACCGATAGCAAAGAGACCTTATCGGATGTCCACCGAAGAATTGGTAGAGATGAAGAAGCAACTCGAAGAGCTAATGGAGAAAAGATTTATCAGACCGAGTTCGTCGCCGTGGGGAGCGCCAGTTTTGTTTGTCAAGAAGAAGGACGGGAGTTTCAGGATGTGCATTGACTACCGTGCACTCAATGAAGTCACCGTGAAGAATAAGTACCCGCTACCCAGGATCGATGATCTGTTTGATCAGCTAAGAGGAGCCGGAGTTTTCGCCAAGATTGATCTGAGATCGGGATACCATCAGTTGAAGATCCGATCGGAGGATATTTCAAAGACCGCATTCTCGTCAAGATATGGACATTACGAGTTTACTGTTATGTCCTTCGGTCTGACGAATGCATCAGCATATTTCATGAATATGATGAATAAGGTGTTCATGGAATATTTGGACAAGTTTGTTGTTGTGTTTATAGATGATATCCTAATCTACTCCAAGACAGAGGATGAACATGCCGAACACTTGAGGCGAGTTTTGGAAAAGCTGAGGGAACAGCAACTCTTCGCCAAGTTCAGTAAGTGTGATTTTTGGAAGGACAAGGTGGAATTCCTCGGACATGTAATGACCACAGAAGGAGTCGCCGTAGATCCAAGCAAGGTAGAGGCTGTGTTACATTGGGAGCAGTCGAAGACCGTGACCCAGATCCAGAGTTTCCTTGGAATGGCAGGTTACTATCGTCGTTTCATTGAAGGCTTTTCGACAATTGCGAAACCTCTTACGCAATTGCTGAAAAAGGAGAAGAAGTTTGCATGGACGCCGGAGTGTGAGAAAGGTTTTCAGGAGCTGAAGAAACGATTGACATCAGCGCCAGTGTTAGTCCTACCGGACGTCAATCAAAGCTTTGATATTTATTGTGACGCATCGCGCCAAGGAATTGGATGTGTCTTTGTCTGAGAATGGAAAGGTCGCCGCTTATGCATCAAGACAGTTGAGGCCACATGAGGAGAATTATCCGACGCATGACTGGAGCTAGGCTAGTAGTGCATGCCTTGAAATTATGGCGTCACTACTTAATTGGAAACAGATGTGAAGTATACACGGACCATAAGAGTCTTAAGTACATCTTCACCCAATCAGACTTGAACATGAGGCGAGAGGAGATGGTTAGAGTTGATCAAGGACTACAATGTTGGAATCCATTACCATCCGGGAAGGCCAACGTAGTTGCCGAGTGCTCTGAGTCGAAAAAGCCATACCGTGAGTATGTTGCTAGCCACAAGTCGGGATGAGCTATGTGAGGATTTCCGGAGAATGCAGATTGAAGTCGTACGGAAGGATTCATGGCGCATTAGAAGTGAAGCCTACCTTAGAAGATCGAGATCCGAGAAGGACGAAGGATGATGACAAGATCCGCAGGATTAAATCCATCATGGATGAAGGCAAGGCGAGAGGACTTCAAGTTGGATGAGCAAGGCACGTTATGGATGAAGGATCGCATTTGTGTGCCGAACAAAAATGAGTGAAGCGATTGATTCTAGAAGAAGCCCATGACTCCAAGTATTCAATTCACCCAGAAGTGCCAAGATGTATCAGGATTTGAAGGAGAGATTACGGTGGCGAGCATGAAGCGTGAAGTTGCCGAGCATGTTGCATTGTGCGGCGTATGCCGAGAGTCAAGGCAATGCATCGAGAGACCAGCAGGATTGTTGCGACCCGAAAATACCTGAGTGGAAGTGGGAGGAAATCGGAATGGATTTCATTACCGGTTTGCCTAAGACTCAAGGAGGTTATGACTCCATATGGGTTATAGTGGATCGCTTGACCAAGGTCGCCCATTTTATCCTGTGAAGACCACTTACTCGGGAGATAAGTTAGCGAGTTGTATATGATCGGGATCGCCTGTTTGCACGGAGTGCCAAAGAAGATCGTATCGGATAGAGGTACCCGATTTACCTCGAGGTTACGGAATAAGCTACATGAAGCCATGGGAACCCGTTTGAACTTTAGTCTGACTTATCATCCACAGACGGATGGCGGTGAAAGAGTCAATCAAATTACGGAGGATATGTTAAGAGCGTGTGCATTGGCTTATGCTACCTCTTGGGATAAGAGTCTGCCGTATGTGGAGTTCGATTACAACAACGATTACGAGGCAAGTTTGCAAATGTCACCATTTGAAGCACTATATGGTCGACCCAGTCGGACACAATTGAACTGGAATGAGATAGGTTAAAGCCGTGTCTTTGGGCAGGATATTCTTCAATAAGATGAAGAACACATTGCCATGATCAGGGAGAGATTGAAGATAGCCCAATCACGGCCAGAAGAGTTATCTTGACAACCGTCGCGAGACTGAGTTTGAACCAGAAGATTTCTTGTATCTCAGATTCAAACCTCTCAGAGGAGTTAAGAGATTCCATGCCAAATGAAAACTCGCGGCGAGATATGTTGGACCATTCAAGATTTTGAGCCGCAGAGGCGAAGTTGCTTACAATTTGGAGTTGCCTTGATCGTTAGCGAGAGTACATGGCGTGTTCCATGTGTCGGCTAAAGAAGTGTCTTCGAGTGCCCGGATGAGCAAACGCCCTTGGAGTCGATTGAGCGCAAGAGGATCGACCTATAAGGAGCATCTGTGAAGATTTTGGACACTATGGACCGAGAGACTAGAAATAAGTCAACCCGTGTAGAGTTCGATTGGAGCAACCATGAAGAAAGCGGCGACTTAGGGAACGCGAAGAGGATTTGAAGAAAGAGTTTAGAACCTATTCTTTAGTAAGCCTGAATCTCGGGACGAGATTCTGTTAGGGGAGGTTTGTAACACCCCAATTTTGCTTTTCATGAAATTAAATATTATTTTGCACATTTGTGAATTTTTGGAATTTTCTGGAATTTATTTGGATTTATTTGGATTTAATTTGAACTTATTCCATATTAAAATAATTAAAGAAATTAAATTTTCAAATAAAGTTTTGTTGGAAATATTTTATTTGAGTCCAAAATGATCCAAAATATTTTCCAGAATTTTTCTGAGTATTTTACTATTTTTCTTGAATTAAATGAATTACTGGAAATTATTTTAAATATTAAATCGCTGAGAAATCCAAACCGGTCGATTCTTGTTCATCCGACCGAGCCCGAGTCGACTTCGAGTTCGAGTCCGACCGAGCCATGCGACTCGATCGAACACAGTCATCAAGGCAGAAACTCAACCGTTGGATCAAGATCCAACTACCGAGATCAACCGCAATAACCACCGAACCTAGCGTGACCGTTGGATTGAGATCCAACGGCTCACGTTGATCCACGTCACCCAATCCGAATGGGATTCGGACTCGCCGCCGCGGCCGTGTCGACCTCGGTCTCCGCGCGATACAGGCCGAGGCCCATATTTAATCGCGCCGTCGCCGCCATCGTGGCTTAGTTCCTTGCGCACTGTAGCCTAACCCACCCGTCGGGCTGCGCCGTTTAGCCGCGCGAGCTCGCCGTAGTTGGAATCCCTCTCCGCCGCGGTTTTTGCTTCGTCCCGCCGCCGCCTGTCGTCCTTCGCCGCCGTTGACCCCAGATCCGGACTTCCCGCGACGAGACGCACCCGAGGGGAGGACTCACCTCGCCGGAGGAGCCCGCAAACGCCGTTGCCCGTGTCGCTGTTCCCAGCTCCGCCGCACCGCCATTGCCGACCCCGAGCTTCGTGGACCGTCGGATCACCATCGCACGGCTAGGATCACGCCACGTCACCGCCGGTGAGATTCCAATCCAAAAACCCCAGATCCAATCTCAACCGTTGGATCTAGATCCAACGGTCCAGATCAAACGCGTTAACCCAAACGCGTGAGAGCCAGATCCAATCTGGGCCGTTGATTTTCAAATCAACGGCCGAGATTGACCCACGTGTGCGGAAGTTAGACCGCACGGCGCGTCTGCAGCGTGCGTGCGTGTGACGCCGACACGCCGTAGCGTCGGCGGCACGCGAAACCGCACCATGGCGTCGGCCAAGACGGGCCCACCCGTCGTCGGCCACCCCAGCTGTGCGATGATGTCACCCATGACGTCACTGATGGGTCCCACTGCCAAGACCGTGGTGAGCCCGACGTCGGCAAGAATGACGCGTCACCCGAGTGGTCCCGCTGTCGACGGCCGTGGACCAGGTCCACGGTGGACCAAGCCAAGCCGTGGTGAGCCCATGGGCCGGTGACGTCGGCCGATCCAATCAGAGGCTGCCACGTGTCCTCGCTGACGCAATAATTAATTTCCGAAAAAGAAAATGATTTATTAATTCGAAATAATGATTTCAGATTTTGTTTCAAACTTCAAACGCTTATAACTTTTGTGTTTCAACTCTGATTTGAGTGATTCAAATTTCTAAATTTGTATAAAATTGAGATCTACCTAATGACGAATTTTATTTAATTTTTGGACTAAAGTTTTTCTCTGTAATATTATTTAATTGATTATTTAAACTTCAAAATGCTATAACTTTTGCATTTAAACTCCGAATTTGACGATTCCAGTTTCTAAAAATTCATAAAATTATGTTCTCTCTGTTTATGAACTTTATTTGGATGTTTGGACACTTTTTGTCTACTGTTTTATTCATTTGTTGCTATTTGCACGCAGCGTTACGAGTAGACGTTGAAGTCTTGGGAAGGATTCGAAGGAGAAGTATTGACCAGAGCCATTTCGGGACCTAGAGCAAGTACTTTTTGAAGGCAAGTTATGCTTTGACCATATTGACCCTATTTTGAAACCTATTTTGATTTAACTTATTGCATGCTAGTTCAATTAGAAAATACCTTATTTAAGTATGGGAAATTAGATAAATGCCAAATTCTTTGTATGACACCTTGATTAATTAAATATGTGCCATGACCCTTGTCACGCTAGTTGTGGTTTACTAGTTGGACATAACTAAAATGCCAACATGGGAAATTAGATCGTTGTAGTATATTGCTTAGAGCACACTTTCGTGCTCATGACATGATTTTGGACAATCAAATGTTAATATTGACTTAATGATATATTGAACCTGTTTTGGAAAGGTATCATGTGATGTTGATAGCACGTGGTGCATGGTAATCAAGCGGGGTTTGATAAATAGTTTCGGCCAGGGCATGTGGCAAGATTGATCGGGTGGGCCGGTTGTGGCACCGGGAATGTTGGTTTGGTTCTTGGGTAGTCTTGCCCTGGTCACCCTAAGGACTTCACCTTGCAAGCCTTTGAACTGGTCAAACATGCAACCACATGTCCGTAATGGGACGGACCTAGTTGATTTTAAGTTGCTAATAACGTACTGTGGGACCTCGGGAGGTCAACTACACCCTTTGTGTAAGTTATGCGGGAGGCGTCTGGAGAGCTGTGACCGGTACCCATCTAACAGTTGGTTGGCCTAAACTTCGCCTTAGCTAAGGGAAGGGTTAGTGTGCAACAACCGGAGGACCACTTGTATTGTTAGAAGTTTCCGAAAGACTTTATTCTGACGGAACTCGCCTTTGTGGTGTTTGTTGTATCTTGTGGGTAAAGTGCATAACCTCTGCAGAGTGTAAAATCTATTCGAATAGCCGTGTCCGCAGATTGGACATCGCTCGAATTCTGATCAAGGGTTAGACTTTCTCAAAAATAACTTGGATATGAAAGGTTGGGTTGGATTAATAATGATGTTGATAGAAATGTGGATTAGGATGGGAAAGATGTTTACTAAACCCTTGAAAAGTTATTTATGCTTTACTTGTTACTACTGCTTTTGAATCTACTTATGATACTTGTTAAATGCTCTTACTGCAAATATACCTTGAGCCACTCCTTTGTATTAAGCCATGCATGTAGTATATTAGCTGCATTCTGTGCATGACTTGCTGAGTACCAAGTACTCACCCTTGCCACAATACAACACCAGTTGAAGAGGAGACTACACCAGCTTTGGAGGAGGAGCTCCAAGAGGAACCGTCTACTTAGGGAGCGAGCCCAGTCAGTTGCCTGTGGTATACTGGATGGCGCCACGAAGTTATCTTATTTTTCGCTGCTATTATTTCTCTTTTAATAAGTTTCGCCTTGCGTGGCGTATATTTGTAACTTGACCATAAGGTCGAGCAACCAGTTTGACTATTTAATTAAAGTACTTTGTTAGTATCGAGTGGTATGATTGTGATATTAACCGATGTTAAGACTGTGTGCACTAGCGCGTTCCTGGACTAGTGCTGAATACACAGAGGGTCCGGATTTGCAGATTCGGGTCCCGACACATAGCAAGGCATTTACCGTTGTATTGCTAAACTCCCACCTCGACGCCTCGACGAGGGAGCCCCTAGAACAACACCGAAACCATAGGTGTGTCCTTACTCTCCTGCCTTCCAAAGTGCAAGGTTAAATCCTTTCCAATTTACTAAGTTAAGGCTATCCCATACTAACACATGTGGTTGCTCTTTTTGACTCAGTTGATAGCATCAAGTTCAGTCTTTATGGTGACTCAGGCGAGATCTTCTAATACCACTTACTATGGCCACATAGGATGGTCAGTAGCGGCCCCCACAGAGCTCCCACTAGCCCATGCCCTCCCAATAGCAAAGCAACCACCGTACAAGCCTCTGCTTGTACGTCCATCCAACCAAGAATCCAAACCACCACTACACGAGTCCACACCTCGTACATACAACCACCATACATCTCGCCCGTATCTAAATCACACATTTCCTTTTGTTTTCCATTTTCACCAACACAACCATTTTCCACCCGATTGAAACCGAATTACCATTCCAGATTTCCCGAACCGTAACCCAATTCCGAACCATAATCCAAACCATTGATAATTTCCAGGAGGAATCAAATTTGTCCGAGTTGCAACCTCCTGTAACAATTACTGTTGCACGACTAAGCATATGCAGATACTACTCATTATTATCCACTCGATATTTATTAATATGTCTAAGTTTATTCTAAGGTTTAGCAAGGTTTTCATGTCAATTAAGAGTAAGGTAATCCTCTGATTTTAGGTATATCTGCCAATTTCCCACAACTAGCAATTTTACTGAACATACATGCATGCATAATAGTTTTGATAAATTGAAAAAAGATTTTGCAATTATTGGATCAAAATGATCAAAAGGGTGCTTGTTTGTTTGCTCTTTGACAAATTCGGACTCGGGGACGAAGTCGGGATCGTCGGCGGACTTCGACACGTCAGCGTTTACGCGAAAAGCAATAAGAGCGAACAACAACGATTCAAATAGGGTAAAGAGAAATGAAATGCAAAAAAAAATCAAAATTAGAAAACGAGAACTCAACGGTCAAAAGAAAGTCAAGGTTTTTCCCTGTGCCCGGCAGTACCGAAGGCTACTGTGCGGTAGTGCCACTCGAGCCCGGCAGTACAACTCACATGCCCGTTAGTGACAGAGGTCGAGGGGGTGCTCTCTGGAAAAAAGGTACCAGAGTGTTGCCCACGGTACTACCGCTTGTGCGGACCAGCCCCAAGCACTGGTAGTGTCAGAGTTCCAAAGGTCGCAAGCAGCACGCTCTATAAAATAACTACCGGTGTTTTAACCACAGTAGTGCCGCTCGAGCAGCAGTACTGGGGTTTCAACAGCGATAGTGCCGGCCTTCCAGGAATTCCATTTCGACCAAAAAGGGAATATTGCGCAAACGAGTTCGAAACTTCGCGGCAATCGCGTGGTTAGGATTCTAGCGATGATAGGAACCCATTCACGCCGGTCTCGCCAAGTTTCTAGTTTGTTTGACCTAGTTTTCCACTTTTCGAACACGAAATCCTAACTACTATCAGATTTCGATTTTCAACTTGAATCGAGTTCAAACTCGATTCTTTTTGCAAGAACCGAACTCTTGCAGCATCGGATATACTTAAGAGTCGTTTTCTTGACTTTTGGAGCTAGGGTTTCCAAGGATACTCCAAGGACTCAAGAAAATGACTGATTAGGGCTTTCAGCTCGATTCTTTCACGCTAACTAATTCCTTTGAGCCTAACCTAGGCCTAGCAACTCGATAAAACAACTATCTACCTCTCAAGATAGGATTTCTAGGGCTAAAACAAAAGGGAAAGAAAAGAGAAAAAAATGAAAGAAATAAGGTTTGGATCAAAACCTTGTGGATTGAGGTCAAGGTCCAAATCCACCGGTCTTGAAGCTTCTTGGGGACTTGATGAAGCTACTCCACACCTTGTAGCTTGATCTCCTTGCTCCACTTGAGCTCAAACCGCTGGGGAGAGAGAGGGAGAGGGAGAGCTCGATGGGGGGGGAGAAAATGGTGAGGAGGAGAAGCTCCTTGGCTTGGGGGAGCAGGGTTCAAAATTTCGGTTTAGAGTAGAATCTCGTCACTCACAGAAATCCGATTTTTCGCCGAGATCTCGTTATTTCGGACAAAATCCGAACGAAATTCAAAAAGCAAATTTTGAATCTGGTTTTTTTTAACCGAAATTTTCGAGATTTCGGTTGATTTAGAGGAAATTTCGTCCAAAATTCCGAAATCTCGACAAAATTTCCCGATACTATCACACTTTTAATTTTTTAGGGTTTTTTCAACTTCGCGGAAATTATGATCTACCAACTGTCCCACATGGGAAATGACGTGAAGAACCCAATCCGATCAAATCCGGTCAATTACGGTCAAATCCGATCAACTTTTATACAAATCTCGGTCAATTTTACCGAGATTTCGGTCAAATTCACCGAAATCTCGACGAGAAATTAATGCACTATAGCACTTTAATTTTTTTAGGGTTTTTTTAATTTCGCTAGGATTATGAAACTCGGAGGGGCCCGAAATCCAAAATCTCGCCGAGATTTTGAACCCTGTGGGGGAGTGAGGGAATGAGTGAGGGAGGGAGAGGGGAGGCCCTCCTGGCTCCTTCGAGCGGGGCAAGGCGACGTGCGCCATGTGAGTGCCGCAAGCTGGGAAAAAGTGGAGTTCGGCAGTACCGCCCGAGGGGGTCGGTACTGCCGCTCGGCCGGTAGTACCGCGCCTCGGTCGGCGGTAACTCCGCTCTCGGCTGGAGAATTCCAACTTCTCCGAAATTTTGCTTCAGGGTTTGGAATTATTCTAGGAGGGTTATTGGGGAAGGATTAGGGGATCACAAGGAAGGTTCTAAGGCTTAGGTTTTTTATCCAACTTAGTCATTTAAAGTTTCCACCAAAATCGAAACTTAGGGCTTCGAACTAGGAAATCAATCGAACGACTAGGCAAACGAACACCAAAAGCAATTAACTCCAAATTAAGATCCAAAGATCAAGTCAAGGCACGATTAAACACTTAATTAGCTTAATTACGCTTAATTACAAAACCAGGGTATTACTACTACACATATGTTACCAAAACTATAAAAAAAACCTTTAACGCTTCATTTCATAAAACTACATCTTTTGCATAAAATTTAGTCAAAAAAACCCATTTTACCATTTCCCAAGTTACTACCTCTAGTCTTAAAAAAATGACGTTTTGGATATCGACACAGTCTTAATTTTTATTATAATATATTTATAAAACTCAATAAAATTATAATATTATGAAAGTACTTCTCAAGACAAGTCTACACCTATAATTTTCATGTATCCATTTTAAATATTTTAAAATATATCGATAGTCAAAGTTTTAAAAGTTTGACCATCACTATATCCAAAACATCATCTTTTTAAAGATTGGAGGGAGTACCACCGATCAGCCCAATGTACCTCAAAATCATGGGCCTTGCATCGCTCCTTCACCACTAGCATACGCCACCCCCTATTTGCGACACATTGAGAGGAAGAAGACATATTCCTCTGTCTCCTCTCTGTATACAAAGGAATAATTAATTATTTGTCATAAAGTTGATATGTATTTGATGATTTACCACGTCATGTCTGATGAAATTTGGATCTAAGGACCACATATCAGTGAGACATAACGTGGCAAAGCATCAAGTGCACATCAACTTTATGACAAATAATCAAGTCCCATATACAAATGGCAGAATGATCATCATAGATGTTCCACCCCCTATTTGCGTTGTAGTGAGAGGAAGGAGACGTATTCATCTGTCTCCTCTAGAGGTCACCAAATGGGTCGTGCTAAACGGGTCGACTCGAGGCCTACCACTATAGGCACGGCCCGACCATAAACGGGTCATATCGGCATGTCCCATCTAGTCAGATCGTACTTGGGCTAGCACCACGGCACGATGGGCCGACACGGCACGTCTCGCATAGTCCCAGTCTAGCACGGCATGGACCATTTAGGGTGCACAACCCGTTTCCTAATTTACATGTATTTTTTAAAAGTTTTTCTACATTCTTTGAGTTTTTCTAATTATTCTATAGTTTTTTCAATTTTTTTATTTTTTTCAAACGTTTTCGATATTCCAATTTTTCTATCTTTTTTGAATTTTTTTTTAATTTTTTAGCACCAAACGGGCCGAACACTGCCGGTATTCTAGTTGGCCCGCGAGGACCCGTGCCGACACGACATGACCCATGAGCCATGGGATTGTGCTTAGGCCGGGGATTCGACACGTGGGCCCGCACAATACATCCCATTTATTAGCCATGTTTAAATGAGTCGGCCGCATGATAATCGAGCCGAGCCGTGCTGGACCAGTCATCACAGGTTAATGGTGATTTATGTCACATGAGGTTGGCCCTGCCTGTATAGGGGGAAGTTGATGGAAAGGGTTTTCTGATTAATGAATCCTAAATACGTAGCTTTTTTTTATATAGGGGGTGTTTGGCAGAGCTCCAGCTCCATCAAATTCTTGAAGTTGGTGGAGCTAGGTATTCCTAGCTCCACCAAATTCGTGGAGCTGGAGCTGTGGGTATATTAAGAATGTTTAGGTGAGTCATCTTGTTTATATTTTAGAATAAAATTATAAACTTAAGTCACTTTATTTCTGTCTACAAGTTTCAGCTCTGAGGTGGAGCTGGGATCTAGAGCTCTGCCAAACAGGGCCATAGTTTTGATCACATATGTCTAGTTCTATGAAATTTACATTAAGTAAAATGTTAGCTACCATCTTTTAACAAAATTTATTTTACAACACTATAACAACCAGTAGTGCATCATTATTTTCTTACGATAAAGTTGATGAGATATAACCGAACTCTCACTTCTGTTTGTTGAAATATCATTAGATTATATCTTTTTGTGGGAATTTGGATTTATCTCTAATAAGTTTTTCATTATAAATATGGCGCCTAATTATACAAGAGAATCAATCTAATAAAAAGAAAGAGGGTTTTGCCTCTATATCCTGTGTATTTTTTTTATAATTGTTCTGGTTATTCGATCAATGCATTGCGATTGATCTACGAAGGTTGTCATCATTTTACAATATTTTACAAACACAAAGCTCTCCAAGGTTGAACATGATTATATGTCTGTATCAATCTACACTGCATCGAATTTTGACTATGATCAAGCAATTAATATTCTACAAACCATATGTAAGTTTGAAGCACGTAAGTTGAGCATATTTGAACAATTTATTAATTTGGCAGAGTAATTTATTTAATTACCTAGATTAGTCGTTCTTAATCGTTGATTAGAGACTAGATTAATCTAATTATCGGAATAAAGGTTCTAGTTACCATTCACAAAAATGGTATACTCACGGCCCCCGCACTCATCCCACTAGACACTGTATTCTTTATAATTGTTCTGGTTATTCGATTAATGTATCATGATTAATCTACGATGATCACGATCATTTTACAATAGAAATAACTAGGTAGAGTTGCTCGTGATGCCGCGCTATGCGAAATTTGGTCCAAGGTTCTTTTTGCAAAAAATGTAATTTTGGTTTTCTCGGTAGTGTTTTTCTAAAAATAGGTTGGTTAGGTGTTGCTGACGAATTTGCGTAACCACGGAAACCTTTATGCCAAAAAAATCGGTGGACGACCTGTTCGCGAATCTGTGTAACCACAGGTCCTTTTTGCAAAAAATAGTGAAAGGACTTATTCACGATTGAAAAAACCAATGGAGAACCTATTTGTAAATATGTGGAATGACGGGTCTTTTTGCAAAAAAAAATGACGGGAGGATCATTCACAATTTTGTTTTTTTTTTGAAGGTTTTTTTTAAAAGGCGAGGTGGCATGCTGTGGGCTTGGGAAATACGTCCTCGCGTAAGGATACTAATAATTATATTGTGGTTCAGACGTTGAACCATAGTACTATCTGGTAAATATTTCGTTGACACTAAAGAGCTAATTCCTATAATAGCTCTTTTTTTCTACAAACTACCTGTCGGTGTTTCGTGCACCGGCAATACGAATTTTTGGTTAGTGAGGGTCACGCGCTCCCTCTCCTCGAATGGTTGACTCAAGAAGCCAGGGGTTTATACTGGTTCGGGCTGAATGTCCCTACTCCAGTTCGTGTTGTTGGGGTGTATTGTTTTCGAGAGCCGGCAGAAGGTTCTGAGTAGACAAGGGGTTCGATCGATCTCCCTTGTGCTCGGGGAGTTTTGTGCTTTCTTGCTTGATCGGTCTCTCCTCCCCCCGGAGCCCTGCTTCTCCTTATATATCCGGAGGTGGCAGGTTACAATGGGAGTTAGAGAGAAAAAGGAAGGGGTACTGTACGCCTTGGAGTCTGGTCTTCTGTTTTGTCGTCCGACCGGGATCCGACTACCTCCACGCTGGGTTGGTAGCCCTGTGGCGGGGAGTCTTCGACCGTGCTGACGAGGTGACACACTGCTCCGTACGAACGTCAGCCCCGGCAATTAATGGTATTTGACCTCAGCTTGGCCTCGGGAGGGGGCGCTTCTCCTCTGCGGTGTGTCAGTGACGATGGGACCGGGGCTTGACTTCTTGGCGCACCCTCTGACATTCTCGGGAAGGGACCGCCTACCCCGGTACGGACGTCAGAGGACGTCACGTACACAGAGCGGTTGGCCCCTCACCAGCGCGGGTCTTGGCCCTTCGAGCGCTAGTGGAGTCGGCCGACCATGCGCTCCGACCTGGGAGGTCGGAGTCCGCCGACCACCTGTGGCTGGCTCTAAACAGTGCCAGGCCCACTCTTCGCGGCCCGCGAACCTTCGCCATAACTGGTGTGAAGAGCCGCCCAGACCGTCCTCGGGTTATTTGAATGCCCTGTCGCTCTCGTCGGATTTGGAGACTAGCAACGGGTCGCCGATGGCGTTCACAGTGCTAGCACCCAAGCCCAAGCGAGGCAACAAAGATGCAAATCGAATAACTCGACAACAATCCCGGTATTCCCCCGGTATGCGACCCAAAACTCGCCCAGGATCCCACATACCGGTTTCCAAGATCACATCAACTCAATTTGCGTAAAGGGGGCAACGAACGCGAAACTATAAAACCAAACGCAGCGCGGAAGCAAACACACGCAAAAAGACAAACCTGACAACCACAACCAAAACCCAACGCGAGAACCACACAAAAACCAAACACCAACCCAAACCGAACACGAGAAACACTAAGACCCAAAATTCTACGAAAATTCGGCATGACCTTTTTGCAAACTACGGATATCCACTCAGCAGACAAGGAAACAACAATTGATATATATATCACAACCATAATCCAACATCAGAAGTAGTTCTAAGTACTCAACCACAAGATAGAGTTAAACATCTAACTCGACAACAGGAAGATATAGAACCGAAAGCGACACAAGTGTGGACGAACTAATTACACAACAAAAGAGAACTCATCCACAACAACAAAAATTTAAGCCTCTCCGGAAGTGTTCTGTCCCTGAACACTCCCGGACGTGCGCGACGCGCTAAACAGCCTCTACTCGGTGCCCCGCCTGGACACCGAGAGGCAATACGGGCTGAACTCACAACTGCCTAACTCCTCACCTGCAAAACAACAAAGCAGAAGCCTAAGTACAAAAGGTACTCGCAAGTCTTACCCGGGGTCCATATATGACCGACTCCAAAGGAGATGCATTTGGGTGTAGCAAAAGTAGGCATAAGGTATAAGTGTGGAAAGCTTAACATTTGTTGTATGGTTCTTTTACTAATCAGATTACCACATTTAAAGCGGTTATAAACACCACCTACTTCGAGCATGAGTTGTAATCGTCATCAATTAAAGCAACCACCACTTTTCAGATTAAGGCTCAAACCCAAAGGCGAACCACATATTCAAGTTATTTACTCGCAGGAAAAGTTTAGATCAAGCTTGCTCATATCCGAGAGCTCGGCAATTCGAATCACTTAATTAACCCTGCAGGGAAGCATTGGTCACACGACATGTGCACGAAGGAACCTCATGTCAACCCCCTCCCATCCATACTTACTCGCCGAAGTACCCTCATGGGTCCGAAAACCTAGCACCCTCTCGAGTAGCCCAAGCCCGGCTTGGCCACTCGAGAGCCGGCCTAGGCCTCGCCCGCATCATCACGCCCAACCGCATGAGGTCGTAGTCCTTCGAGTAAGCATGAGATAAAACAGGGCTTACCCTACCATAATCAGGCATGTGACCAACCGGGGGTGCTCAATCCGTATCCTCCTTACGGCTCGGTCCTTAATTGGCACGGACGAGACTACACGTTTGGATCTCCATACCCAAACAACCAACCTTCTCGCCCGGCCCACAAGTTTAACATTCTCAAAACCATTTGCCACCATTTTCCCATAGCTCAACATGTATAAACATTTAATCTCGAGCGGCGGAACCCTCCACCACTCGGCCCATCCCGACCTCTAAGCAAAGTTAAGCATGATATGACTTAATTACCCATAAGCTAGCTTCAAGGACATGATTAACAACATCAAGGAGTAAATGCAGCAATTAGGATCTAACCTAACCCACAGTTCAATTCCTAATGCAAAAACTTAAGCACTGAATAAGCAAGTTATTCTCCAAGTTAAAATGATATACAAGGTTAGATATGCATAGGAGCTTGCCTTGTGCTTCTGCTTGCGAAACCTCACCCTCTTGACCCACGGCACCCTCGTCATTTGCTTGCCGCGTCAACTCCAGCGGGATCGTTCGCTACGACACATATGTATGAATGAGATGAATGATATGCATATGGATGAATTGATCAATGCATAAACAAAGCAAGCTTGAGCAGCGCAACAACATTGCATTTCACAACTAGCGACATGGTTCTAACATGCACTTCAAGCTAGAGCAAGGAAAACTGAAACTAGAGACAACGCCCAAAAATTGACTTATTGCAACCCAAATGACCAAAATACTTGTTGAATGGACCAAAAGCCCCAAACTAAAAATTGAAAGCGAAAACCGAAATTGGACTTTGTGTAAATTTTCAGAAATCTGGGCACTACATCAAACCGGCATAACTTCCACTAAATTCATCCAAATCAAGCAAACAAATACATTTTCGAAATTTACACGAAATTCCCTACAAGTTCATAGGAAAAATTTTCTCCAAACTCGGCCCAGAAATTGGTCTAATTCACAGTTGAACTTTCAGCCTCAAATTTCAGAGATTCTGGACAGATCTGAATACAAATTGACGCAACTTCCTAACCGCTTAACCAAATCGAGTAATTTCGGACTCTAAACGATCGCAAGACATAGACCTACGACGTAGATTTGGCAAATAACATAGAAACATGATCTACAACTCCCAGTTTAGCCAAGAACAGAGAGCAAAATTTCAGTGCCCGATTTTCAGAGGTTGAGCAGCCTGAGACTTCAAATATGCATAACTTTTTAATCATCTAACCAAATTGAGTGTTCCCAGTTACTAAGTGAGCATGAGAACCTTACCTACACATCCCACTACCCCTAATTGCTCATCCATTAGTTTAACCCACTCAAAACTAAGTAAAACTGAAGCTCTGCCGAATTGATCCAAACTCTACACAATCTGTAGTAAAAATGGCATAACTTTCAGACGGATTAACGAAACGGAGCGATTCCAGTTGGAGATGAAAGACAACTTGATTATCTACAACTTCCTAAGCAAATGCAAACTCCAAATCGGCCTATAAGTAGCTCGAATTCGCAGAAAACTGAGAGCCAAAATCTTGCTCGAAAATGACAGATTTCAACTCAACCCTAACTTTAGCTTCTACAACATTTCTCCCCAAATATAGGCACTAGAACTCAACCAACAACACTTAGGGTCTCCATTAAGGTAGATCCAAGCCTAGGGAGGGTTCTTACCTCGCCCCATCAAGAGGTGGCCATGGAGGAGAGAGATGGAGCTGGGAGGAGATGGGGGCGCCGATCGGTGGGAGCTGCTGCTGCACCGGTTGGAGGACTACAGGGAGGGCGCTTGGAGGAGCAAAGGAGGAGCTCCAAGGTGCTGCGTGGAGGGGGAGGCTTCTCCCACAAGGGAGCTCGGCCAGGGAATGGAACTTGGGGGCTGCACGATTGGGGAAATGAAGTGGCTGCTGCTTTCATGCCTTCACTAGCTGCTGTTTTGTGTACTAAATTGCGGCTATTTGGTCCCACTAGCCACACTCACAAGGCTACACACAAAGAGACAATGCTAGGGTCAATTCCCCTAGGGCTAAGTCCCCAAATACTGCAGCTCTGGATTCAATTTCGCTGCTATGATTTAAATTAGTGCTTGATTTTGGATTGGGCTCAAAACTCAACCAAGTTGTAGAGGAAAGTTTCTAGTTTCCAATTTACTAACTTGCACATCCTAAATCATTATAGATTGCCAGTTACAAGGCTCCAAAGTTGGTTGAAAGTCACAAGTGCGGACTGAAATTTTTGGCTCTAAACTTTTATTTAAGCTTGGGATACTCCTAAGTGGCAGTTTAGGACATTAACTGAAGCCGGGAATTGACCTTAAGAGCGGCTAAAACTTAATTGATGCGAAACTTAGCCGCTAGAATCGAATTCGAATTCGGGACCGTGACAACTGGGCTTTGAAGGATGTCAGCCCGCTCGTGGTCTCGGGCTGATGGAGGTACCCATGGTATGGGTACTCATCAGTAGCCCCCGAGCCCCTGTCCGAGTCAAAGAGCCGGTCGGGGGTTTGACAAGGTCGACGTAGCGTCGGGGTCGATCGATATGATCCGGTCGGGCGACGATCGGGAAGCCGCCGTCGGAGAGAGAGTGCGCCTGGCGCACCGGTGGAGTGTAGCCCCAGGCGGAGTCGGAGAGCCGGTCGGGGGTTCCGCAGTGATCCGCCGGAGGTCGGCGGGTTTAATCGACACGGCTGCTGTTGGTATGTCGGTAGAACCGAGTCTTGTGGCGCTTCCGGTGGGTGTGGCCCCGAGCCCCGGCGGGTTGGAGAGCCGGTCGAGGGTTTACGATCGGCGGTGGCCGAGGTCGGCGGGTTTAGTCGGCCTGACCGCTTTGTCGGTGTGTCGTGAAGGGCAGTCTTGTGGCCGTGGAGTGTAGCCCAGCGGTTGGAGAGCCGGTCGGGGTTTACTGTGTCGAGGCGATCCGCCCGGAGGTCGGCGGGTATAGTCGGCCTGACCGCTTTGTCGGTGTGTCGGTAGAAGCAGTCTTGTGGCGCCGGTGGGTGTAGCCCTCGAGCCCCCGAGCGGGTCGGAGAGCCGGTCGGGGGTTTACCCAATCGAGGCGGTCCGCCGACCCGGAGGTCGGCGGGGTTTAGTCGGCACAGCCCGCCTGTCGGCTATGTCGGCCGAAGGGCCCGGGTGCACGCGAGTGCACCCGGTGGGTGTAGCCCTCGAGCCCCTGAGCGGGTCGGAGAGCCGGTCGGGGGTTTACTCGGTCGAGGCGGTCCGTCGACCCGGAGGTCGGCGGGGTTTAGTCGGCCTGACACTGTTGCTGTGTCGGTAGAGGCAGTCTTGTGGCGCTTCCGATGGTGTAACCCGATCCTCGATCCTCGGCGGGTCGGAGAGCGGTCGGGGGTTTACGGTCGGCGGTCCGAGGCCGGTCGGCGAGGTTTAGTCGGCCTGACACTGCCTATTGGGCGGTCGGTAGAGGGCGGGTCTTGGCCTCCGATGGGTGTAGCCCCCGAGCCCCCAAGCGAGTCGGAGAGCTGGTCGGGGGTTTACCCGGTCAGACTCTGGTTGGCCACGGTTGTGGGACCAAGAGTCGGGTGAGCGAACGCGCGTTTACCTTCGTCGGTTTGAACGCCATGCTCATGCGAGCTACTAACGGGCAATCCGAGTGGGACCTTGGCGATCTCCCTCGAGGGGGATCGTCTCCAAGCGGGCGTGGGTCCCGACGCGGGCGTCTGACCCGCTGTGGGGCGTCCCATGAGAACCTTTCCTTACTCGATCCCGTATCGGGCTACCGGGTCGTCCGCCAACCCGGAGCGCGGCTGGCCGCCACCCATCGATGAGCTCCGCGGGAGAGTGTGAGGTGTGGTCTCGGATGCGGGTCAGGGTGATTGGGTCGTCCGCCGACCCAATCGAGAACCCTGGAGCTTCGCCAGCGCCCCTCGCTCTGTTTTACGTGCTGGGGCTGCTTCAGTTCTAGTCGACTGGACTTGGCCTTCATAACCCTCAACACGGTGCCGGGCCTCGGGTGCGAGCCCGAAGGCGATCCGCCGCCCCGAGGCCAGGCGGCCCAATGGGCCGTTTGTACCTTTTTTTGGGGCGCCTTGGCCCGTTACGCCCGGCGGGGTTCGTGGAACTGCGTGGCGTGCGGCGCGAGGCGGCTGTCCTATCAGAGCAATTAATGCTCTGTGGGAATTTAATGAATTACGGCATGTTACCGGGGTGGTGGCCGAGGCGGCAGGCGAACGGTCGGCGGTTGCGCCGGTTCACGTGAGGAGGCGCCGGTTGGCGCGAAGAGGCGTCCGTTCCCGCCTGGTGCCTATAAAGGAGGGCGAGGGAGGCGCGTGGAGGTTCACACTCGTTCGTGCTTTCTGCAAAAAGGAAAAACCAGAAGAAGAGGAGGAGAAAAGCTCCCTGCTCCCTCGCGTTTTGCCTCGTCTCCTCGCCTGTTTCGGAGATGTCGTGGGTTCCCTACTCGTCCGCGGCCGGCCGCTTCATTGAAATTTGGAGAGGAAGGGTTCCTCCTCATGAGATGAGTCTGCAGGTGGAGGGTGCCGGCCGGCGAGCATAACCCAGCCGGGCGACGGGGAGATCATCGCACTCGCCTCCTTCTACGAGCACGGATTCGGCCTCCCCCTCCACCCGTTCATCCGCGGGCTGCTGCACTTCTACCGGGGGGAAGTGCACCACTTGAATCCGAACGGAGTCCTCCACATCGTGATCTTCATCACGCTGTGTGAGGCCTTCTTGGGGATCGAACCCCACTGGGGGCTCTAGAGGCACTTCTTCTTCGCGCGGTCGTCGTTGGACGCAGCCGGTCCCCTTGGCGGCCTGACCATCCAACTGCGCGGCGGCCGCAAGGTGTACTACATCGACGTGAAGCTACCGACGTCGAACTGGGGGTGGCATAGCGAGTGGTTCTATGTTAAGAACCTCGGCAACAACGCCCCAGCCTTCACCGGTAGACTGCCAGAACCGAGTCCCCACTGGATCTGGGGTCCCAATGCGAAAGACAAAAAGAAGGTGGAGGTGATCCTCGAGCGGCTCGAGGGTCTGAAGGCGCGGGGCTTGACGGGCGAGGTGGTCGTCCGCTCGCTCATGGAGAGGCGCATCCAACCCTTCAAGGATCGGGTGCACCCCATGTTCGAGTACACCGGAGTATCCGACCCCATGAGGTCGTCCGAGTTGGAGCTCCCGGGGTCGGAGCTTTCTGCCCGTGTGGCTGCGGTCGTCCGTGTGGGCGACACCGAGGCTGTGGGCGAGGTCCCTGCGCCGTTCTCGGCGCAGAATCCACCGAACCTGGTAGGTCGGGCGGTCTTTAACTTTCTGACTCTTTTTTCCCTTGCTCTTCTCCCCACTTACCCGAGCGTGCTTTTGCAGGGGCTCGACGGCATGATCTCCCGGGCCCTCCTGCCGGGAGAAAAAGAGGCGAGAGCCGTGGCGTGCGTTGTCGCGGAACAGCGCGCCGCCGCCCGCCGCGCGCGGAAGGAGGAAAAACAAGCCGCGGCGGCGAGGAAGAAAGGGGAGCGCACGGCCCAGGCCGCGCGAGGCGAGGAGGTCTCCGACACGACGCTGGAAGACAGCGACGAGGAGTCGTCCTCCAGTGAGGGCAGCGAGAGCGCCGGAGGTGACTCAGGCGACCCTGAGGCGGGATCCGACCAAGGGGTCGGTGGGCTCAAGCCTCAGGAGGACGCCTCGAGCTCGGGGTTCCTTCTGAGGAGACGGAGAGCCCCTACGCCCCCACACAGGGGTCCGGCAAAAAGGGCGCGTCAGGCGCTGCACATCCGCTCGACACGGTAAGTGTCTCGTACGCCCTCCGACCGGTCCTTTGCTTAGCCTTCCTTGCGCGGTTCCCGACTGGTTGTCGCGTGCAGGGGCCATTCGAGTACGGGGGCAGTGCTGAGCCCCACCTCGGGAGCGAGGAGTCGCGTTTCCTCGCCTCCGCCGGCGGTGCTTGTGCCGACGACTGTCCGGAGTGGGCCCCCGCGGGTACGGTCCCCGCCGCGGGGGTCTGCGGGAGAGGAAGTGTTGCAGCCGGCGGGGGGGGGGGGGACCGCCGTGTCCGACGCCTATGGTGACGTCGGCCGGGGGAGTCCCGGTCTGCTCCCCACCGTGACGCCGGCCGAGGGAGCTCCGACGGAAGTCCTGCCGCCCCCACCGCCGGGTGGGCGGTCGGCCGACGACGAGGCCCCGCTCTGAGCCACCGGACGCTCCGGGGCGAGATGCCGACAAGATACACCCGGGGCTCGCCGTGCTGACCTAGCCGGGTAGCGACCCGTCCGGAGAACCGTCGTTCGTCTTGGACGATGAGTCGGAGCGCCGCGACTGGAATGCTCTGGAGGAGAGCGAGAGGAAGGTCGAGAACGAGCTTGGTCGGATGCCCAAGGGTCTCGTCCTTGTCCTCGAGTCTTCCTCTAGGGTGATGGACTCTATCATCGAGGAGTCCCGCCCGGCCGGATCGGTAAGGCTAAGAGTGGCTTGTCCTTTGTTTCTTGATCGGAGCCGCGATTGACCGGGCAGGTGATTTCTTGTAGCATCTGCAATCCCGGGAATCGAGGAAGTCAGGCTTCCTCCGACGTCCTGCGATCGAGGATGCCGCGGAGGAGGAGCCGCGCGACGCCAGAGTCGCTTCGTCGCCGGCGACGAAGCCACCGCCACGGCCAACAATCGAGCGAAGTCACCGAAGCCTGCGAGAGGCTCGGCGATTAGCGCGATCTGAGCAGTGGAGGAGGCCAGGTCGTCCCTGGCGGAAGCTGAGAGAGCCAAGGCTTCGGCGGTCAGCGCGGAGGAGTCTGCTCGGGCGGAGGCCGTCCGCTTCCGGGACGAGTGCGAGACGGCTCGGAGGGAGGCCGATCGGTTGCGCGCCGCGCGAGACCTCGCTCGAGAGGAGTTAGCATCGGCGAAGACGCTCATCGACCGTGCAGCGCCCGACCGGGAGGCGCGCGCTAAGGCCGAAGAGGATCTCCGCGCGCGCCAACTGTCGGTGTTTCGTGCACCGGCAATACGAATTTTTGGTTAGTGGGGGTCGCGCGCTCCCTCTTCTTGAATGATTGACTCAAGAAGCCAGGGGTTTATACTGGTTCGGGCTGAATGTCCCTACTCCAGTTCGTGTTGTTGGGGTGTATTGTTTTCGAGAGACGAACCGAAGGTTACAGGCGAGACAAGGGGTTCGATCGATCTCCCTTGTGCTCTGCGAGTTTTGTGCTTTCTTGCTTGATCGGTCTCTCCTCCCCCCGGAGCCCTGCTTCTCCTTATATATCCGGAGGCGGCAGGTTACAATGGGAGTTGGAGAGAAAAAGGAAGAGTCTTGTCGCCTTGGAGTCTGGTCTTACATTTTGTCGTCAGGCCAGGGCCCGACTACCTCCACGCCGGGTTGGTAGCCCTGTGGCGGGGAGTCTTCGACCGTGCTGACGAGGTGACGCACTGCTCCGTACGAACGTCAGCCTCGGCAATTAATGGTATTTGACCTCAGCTTGGCCTCGGGAGGGGGCGCTTCTCCTCTGCGGTGTGTCAGTGACGATGGGACCGGGGCTTGACTTCTTGGCGCACCCTCTGACATTCTCGGGAAGGGACCGCCTACCCCGGTATGGACGTCAGAGGACGTCACGTACACAGAGCGGTTGGCCCCTCACCAGCGCGGGTCTTGGCCCTTCGAGCGCTAGTGGAGCCGGCCGACCATGCGCTCCGACCTGGGAGGTCGAAGTCCGCCGACCACTTGGGGCTGGCTCTAAACAGTGCCAGGCCCACTCTTCGCGGCCCGCGAACCTTCGCCAGAACTGGGCTTTGAAGGATGTCAGCCCGCTCGTGGTCTCGGGCTGATGGAGGTACCCATGGTATGGGTACTCGTCACTACCTCTCGTGTCGAAGAAATTATAAAAATAAACCTATTCATCACTACGGAAGTTGCTTCTGCTGTCGAGGAGTTAGGAATGACAACGGCTATATACCCGACGAGTATCACCACCCCGTACCCGTGTTAGTAAAATTCACCCGCTACAATACCCATACCCACACGCGGGTACAAAATTTATCCGTACCTGTACCCGTGCGGGTACCGGGTACCGGCGGGTAACCCAAACCCGAAATCTATATGCATTGTCCTTACTAAATGTAGACATCAAGGTTTAAGGTGGATACCGGAAAGAAAGATTGAAGTAAGAGAGGTGACGAGAATCTGTCAAGTTATTATGGTCGATATGTTTCGGTGGCAGTAATATAACAAGCAGGTCATTTCCAAACAATAGTAACAACCATGTAGTAGACCACATGGAGTTCTAACACTTCCAAATTTGCTTACCCTCTTTGATGCAATCATGTGCAAAAACATTGCAACAGAGAGTAACCGTGGAATCGGGGAACACGATGGGAAGACTAAGAGACAAAAAAGGAAACACATTTTGGCTACAAACTAGACTGTACAGGAAAGGAATTCTCATGTAATATTTGGCAGGAAATGCCGGCGGTGGGTTTAGAATGTATATATTTTTTATGGGCTTGTGGCTGCTGTTGGGCTAAATTATTAGTTGGTCATACCCACAGGTGAACGGGTACGAGTAACAGTAGAACTGACCCATACTCACTCTACCCGTGGGTAGTAATTTTTGTCCATTAATAGACCCATGTGTGTGAAAATTTATTCATATTCAGCCCCTAATGGAGTAAATACCCGTCGAATTTCGGATTTCGGGTCCCCATTGCCATCTCTACGAGGAGTACAGTACCAAATATCTTTGCACACACATGCTCTTGGGCCGACACGCACCATGCAAGAGCGCCAGCGCCGTCCTACCCGCACGACAAGCACCCTCGGGCCCACATGAACCACGTGAGCACGTGCTTCCCTTGCCACAAGTCCCTAGGCCCTCGCGCAACCGCACCAACGCCTCGCCCACATGGCTCCTGCGCTGCCAGCGCTACTGCTGTGCTTGCCCGTATGCTCCCATGTTGCTGCAGCACTAGACCGCGACAGGCGGTATGTGTCACCTCTCGAGTCTTCTGCGGTGGCGAAAGGGGTTATTTTTGTAATTTTTTGAGCACAAAGCTAGTTTTGTAAATAAAGGGAAATGGGTTAGTACAATAAATATTTCGATACTAAGGGCCTGTTCATTTTTGCTTTGGATTATCTAAAAACTGATTCTGGATTATGGTTATTGAGAAGCTGATTCTCTAAAAGCTGGAATTCAAAAGTACATATGAAGTGGATTGTGGATTCTAGTGTATTTGGATGGGTTGGATTATGAGAATCAGATTCTACAATCAAACTGTTTATTTTTTGATTCAGTTTTTAGGGTAAAAATTTAGAATCGAAAGCAAAAACAAACATACCCTAAATGTTGAGATAAAAAAGAGAGGAATATCACACCCAGCAATATGAACACGAGTAGAACGGCATTTGAGAGAAACATCCTCCGCTGTTGCCTATCTCACCCATTCGATTTGAGAAAAAGATAACACGCCTTATCGCGAAAGAACGGTGAAGCCTTCCACGAACAGTGGCAATGTCTTCGGCTCCTCCTCCTTCTCCATCGCCGGCGCCGCGCGCGCCGAACCAGGGAGCGCCTCCGCGCGTTGTCCGCCCGCCGCCGCGGCCCCGGCGGGCGCCTGGCCCGCCGCCGTGGGCCGAGCGGTTGCCTGCCGTGTCCGTCGACTACGACCGCGGCCGCCGCACCGCCCGCGCCGAGGTGGATGGCGTCGGCACCGACGCCCTCCCCGCACGCCACCGCCTCCGCGTGGAGGGTAGCCGGTGGCAGCGGGACTGGAAGGTGTCCGAGGCCGCCGCGCGCGTGCTCGCGGTCCCGCGCGCCGACGCCCATGCTGTCGATGCCGTGCTCAACTGCTGGGCCGGCTGCTTCGCCCGCCGTAACTTCCCGCTCCTCATCCGCGTAAGCCTTCTCTCTCTCTCTCTCTCTCTCTCTCTCTCTCCGCGCGCGCCTGCTTGCTACGTGTTCGATGAAATTAATTACCGGGGCATCCGTTTAGATTTAGCCTCTGCCGTGGCGCGGGAAAGATTTTTCCGCGACCATTGCGCTGTTTACCATTAGTGTGCCTCACAAATGGTTATATGGGAGTGCACGAACCTGATTGAACTTGCTACCTATTTCGGTTTTTCGGTTATTTGATGTAGTAATCTGGGTATTGTGTATCAACTATCATTCCATGCTCAATTCAAGTATATTCAGACCTTGTAAGTATTTGCCGGTGCTATTGGGCTATTCAGCAGTTTTTAAAATTATAACTGATGTAGTCCATCCTTGCGCATATTAGGGAGTTGCTTTTGAAGGACTCTTGGTTGGTCCTTTGTAATCTTATTCATGGTTATAAGTATGTTTCTCATGCCATTGTTTTTGTTTTGTACTTTTGTCAATAATTCCAAAAATCTAATTGTTCATTTCATGAGAAACAGTTATCACTTATCACTGTCTTTCTTGTGGTCTAATATATATCTTGCTTTCTTAGACGTTGTGCTGCAGTATCCCTTATGAGGTAGTAGCTACTGCAGTTACAAGCCAGGGTTCTCATTCTGTGAACAAAACTCAAGCATCTGTAAATTCACTAACAGCAAGGTAGCCTGTCCTGGTCATAAGTGATAACACACTTACACAGTTTGTATCACCTTTAGGAAATCACAATTGCCGGGTCCTTGCAACATGCTGTACATGTATTCCGCTGGATGAAAAATCAGGAGAATTACTGTGCTCGTAATGACATTTATGGCATGATGATACGATTACATGCCAGACATAACCAGGTTGATCAAGCACGAGGCCTGTTCTTTGAGATGCAAGAATGGCGGTATGAATATTATTAACTTATGATGACATTTTTATGACATAAGATTTCATTTAACTATCCTTTCTTTTTTCACCAAGAAGTCACAATAGTCCTTGAAAGCAACAGAGGTTGCGAGGAATAGTAGATTGATTAATTGAGAGATAATGTAGTTACATATATAGGGGAGGAGGACCGTGAGGCTAAAGGAAACCTACAGGATAAGGACTCCTCCCCGTATCCCTCTCTAACCGAACATACTATACATGGCCTGGCCGGGAGCCAGGTGCTCTAGGCCGCATAAGCATATAAAACATTCTAACACCCTCACTTGAAGGCGTCAGAGAGCAAACGTTGAGATCGGACCAAATTCATTGAATCTGCAGAGATCGTGATCCTTTGGTGAAAATGTTTCAACCGAGATGTCGTCGGGACATGAAGAACGCGGACATCACCAAGGCAACACGCCTCTAACAAAATGAAGATCAATTTCCACATGCTTAGTACGCCGATGCCGGATAGGGTTAGAGGACATGTAGATCAGGCCGATGTTGTCAATATACCAATGTTGTCTTGCGCAAAGGAGTGTGCGACTCGGACAACAATCGATTTAATCCAAGTGGCTTCAAGAATCGCACGGCGACTACGCGATACTCGGCCAAGACTGAGCGACACCAGATGTCGACGCTGAGGACCAGGAGACAAGATTGTCGCCGAGGAACACAAAGATATCCGGATGTGGATTTGCGAGTATCGGACAACCGACCAATCAAAGACATCGGAGTAAACCACCAACTCAAAGCTGGGAAGAGGGCGCACAAAAGACCCAAATGCAAGGTGTGCCTCGAACATAAGCGCCAAGATGCGCTTAAGGCGACAAGATGGGGTTCCAGCGGATCGTGCATGTGAAGACACACTGGCCGACAGACATATGAAATATCCTGGTCTAGTGAAAGTGAGATATTGGAGAGCTCTGCCAAGGCTGCGAAAGTCCGTAGCATCAACAGCACGCCATCTAAAGCTTGGGATTCACATCGGCCAGGAGTAGTACATGGCTTGCGATCGCTCATGCCACCGCTTAAGTATCTCAATCATGTATTGGTGCCGTGGAGAGGAAAAGGCCCGGCCAGGTGTGTTGGACATGCATACCGAAAATGATGCAACTTGCCAAGGTCCTTCATAGAAAACTCTGCCGCAAGGCACTGATGGTGTTAAAGCTGTGACTGAGGAAAGCGGTGAGCACAATATCATCAACATAAAGGAGAAGATACATCATATCCTTGCCTCGGTGGTAGATAAACGAGGGATGTATCTCGACTTGGCTTCGACAAAACCGAGTGAGAGATGAGAGGCAAACCTCGCAGACCAAAGCGCGAGGGCCTGCTGAGCCCATAAAGCGGCCTGGTTGAGGCGGCACACATAGTCGGAGATGAGTAGAATCTTCAAAACCAAAGAGTTGAGTACAATGAACAGCTGCATGCAGTGCCATGGAGGAAGGCATTGTTGACATCAAGCCGATGAATAGGCCAACCATGAGAGCCAGCGAGAGAACTGGTCAAACGAGCGGGCTTGACGATCGATCGAAAGTTTACGAGAAGTCGATACCAGGACGCCGAGTGAAACCGCGAAGCACCCACCGTGCTGTAAGGCCGAGAGAACCATCGGCCTTGAACTTGTGTTTGAACACCCACTTGCACTGTCACAACATTGGAACCTGGTGGTCGTGGAAGAAGTTCCCAAGTGTTGTTGGCAAGAAGGGCCGAGTATTCGTGTTCCATCGTGCGCCAATTTGGATCGGCGAAGCAAGACGGCGGTAACCGAGACAAGCAGGAAGCCGCAATGCCGGAACCGCAGCCGTTTACACGGCGTCACCACGTCGTCATGTCGGATGGTTGACCAGGAGGAATCACCACAATACGGGTAGTAGGGCGTCCGGTGATGTAAATGAGTGCATCGGCTTCAGATATCGCCGAGGAGTCGGGCGAGCATCGGGCGGGACGTCGACGTGAGTACACGATTTACGAAGGGTCCAGTGACCAGCCGGCAGAGCGCACGCCCGGCCGCCTCTCGGCGACCGATAGGTGGCCCCCACCGGCAAGAGGTGATGAAGGCCAGTGGGAGACGCAGGCGAAGCCGTGAGGTGTGCGGCGTGGGGCCGAAACCGGAGGCGCCAAGACCTACCAGATGGCTTACAAAGTAGAGAGGTCATCGCGACCTGACCAGGCCGCTCAGGGGTGTTGTTAGTCCGTCGTCGATGAGGGCCAGAGCTACTGTTGAAGACCTCAGAGAAGAAAAACTGGTGACACCTCAAGAGGAACTGAATCGTATTAGGCGGATCATCCAAAAAATCAAAGGCGTCGACGCTATGGGTGGAGAAGAATCTCGGAAAAGGGGAAAGGAGGTTTCTTCAAAGACCACATGGCGTGATATGATGGTACGATTAGTGTGGCGATCAAGACAGAGATAACCCTTGTGGTGTGGTGAATAGCCAAGGAAGACACACAAGGAGGAACGAGGTGAAAGTTTATGGGGAGCGGTGGCGGCGAGGTTAGGATAGCACTTGCAACCAAAGACACGAAGGTGCTCGTACGAGGGCTGCTTCCCTAGTAGAGCAAGGTGCGGCGTTGAAAAAGCAAGAGTTTTGGTTGGCAGAATGTTGAGAAGATATGAGGCAGATCGAGGCGCTTTGTTCCCAAAAGTTGGGGGAATGGCAGCTGAAGAGCAAGGAAGCGAATGACATTATTAATGGAACGGATAACGCTCGGCTTTGCCATTCCTGGCAGGCGGAGGTGTAGGGACAGGGACATGCGCAGATGAATCCCATGTGACAAGAAGAATGTGCGGTGACTGGAGTTATCGAACTCGCGGCCATTGTCGCGACCGAACCCTTGTATGGTGACGCTAATTTGTGTACTTAACGTAGGCAAAGAAATTGGTGGCGTGGAAAAAGTTGATTTCGATCGTAAGGGGAACGTCCACAAATAATGGGAGTGATCATCCAAAATAGCGGATAATACTTATGACCGGAGACACTAATGTAACAGGAGATGTCCAAAGGTCACAATGAATTAGCGAAAATTGCGAGTGGCACGCGAAGATGACGCATGGAAAGGTAGGCGAACATGGCGACCTAGCGACAAGCATGACAAAGAGTGTCATGAGCATTTTTATGACAAGAAATAGCAGATGATTGAGTGGTTAGTTTGGAGAGGGCTTCGCGACCAGGATGCCCGAGCGTTGATGCCAAAGAGTGGGCGTATGGAGAGCAAAGGTGAAGCCGTGGCGGTAGAGTGGTCCGGTCATTTGTCACACTCGACGATCATGCTCGGTGGGAAGATCCTTCGAAACGACCCAAAAGGATCAAATTCCGCAGAACAATTGTTGTCAATGGTGAATTGGCGAACGAATCAAATCCTTAATAAGTGATGGAGAAACCGTAACATTATTAAGGCGAAAGTTAGGGGATAACTGAGCAAGTTTTAAGAGGTGACGGAATGAGACTCATTACCCACAAACAATGTTAGAGGAAGATGTCGTGAAGAGGATGTGTGGAGATGATACGGCAAGATCGAGGTCATGTGACTAGTGGCACGATGTCGAAGAACCACTCCTGTTGTTGTGGTTGTTGAAGCGTGGGTTTGAAAGTTGGCGCGAGCTTGTTGATCCCGGCTGGCAGGAGGCGCAGTGGACCAAACATAGCGAGGCGGTCCATAAGTTGCCAGAGGGACGCCCACTGCGCTTTGCCATCGGCCAAAGCGGCTCAAAGAACAAAGGCCTGATGGTCTGGTCGACCAAAGACAGCGACGAGGGACAGAAGGGGCGCCGCCAGGCCACATGTAAATAGCCTCGCCCAGTGGGTTGTAAGGCTATGGCAGAGAGACTCGCCCCGTAGCCTGGCTCATGGAGGAGCTGAAGCGGATCCGGAGGAAGCGCTCGAGACGCAGCCGCTTATTTGTTACCACAGCTGCCACGCTTGCGCGTTCAGTAGCTGGGGGCTGAGGACGAAGGTGGAATCGCGCCGCCCCAGGCTAACTTCTTTGTCCTTGAGGGCGCGGCGGGGACTAAGCGAGGCGTGGAAGCGGCGCTTTGGGACCGGGCCGTGTCGCCATGATAAAAGCGGCGGTATGGTCAGGCGACAACTGCCATAGTGAGCTCCTCGAGCGCCAAGTCGCCGCGGACTGCAGTAGTCGTGAGATGGAGTGCGTGAGGGCGAGACTCAACAGAAAGCGCTGCCGAGGCCGACGATGTTGAGGACGCAGAGTCACATCGGAGAGAGCTCACCAAGATCGCGCAGATCCTCGCCGAAGTTTCTTATGGCGGGCAATACTGGCGGCGACGGGAGATCGCTGTGAAAGCGGAACTCTGGCTCGCCGTAGCATGGGCGCGGTCGGTTCCCAAGGAATCGCGATTCGATGGAAAGCCATAGGACGCGAGGCGTGGCACCGCAGACACCGTGGCTCGGCGAGATCGTCGGAGATAGTCCCGAGGATCCAGGTGCGAGCAGCGGCATTCATGCGCGCTCAATCCGGCGAATCAGCGATGGCGTCGAGAGGCGTGATGCTCGAGGAGAACTTGGTGAGTGGCGAGGAAGGATTCGCACTAACGTCGTAGAAGGTGGAATTGGTGTCGAGAGGAGGCGGCCAGACGAGGCGGATATTACCTCAGCGGCGGCTGAGCATGCAAAGTTGAGCAGGGCGGCGCGCTTCGTGTTGAAGAAGAGCAACGTCAAGGAGCGGATGTAGAGCCGTTACTGGGCCGGTGGAGCGAGCGAATCCTCCGTTGGTTGGCAGCAATGGCCGCGTTTCTCGAAGCAGACGTTCAGCGGCCAAGCGCTGGAAGGCGTCGGCCGTCGCGCTCTTGTTACAGCGAGGTGGCCTCACGCTCAGACCTGCCATCTGCGGCAAGAGCAAGCGGCCTTGGCGGCACAGGATTCTGGCAGCTCGCGTTCCTCGGCTTGGCGAAAGGTTTGCTGGCCTTTCGAGGTTCGCAGAAGAAATGGAGGCGATGTGGTCTTGCCAGGCTTGCCGAGTGGTCGACTACCTCGGCGCGAGTTGACGCCGACCGGCGCTGAGATTCACTGACCATGGGGCGTGGAAGAGAGAAAAGGGGCGCACTGACGCGAAGTGTGTTCAGGTTTTGAAACCCTAAACTCGTGATACCATGAAAGCAACAGAGGTTGCGAGGAATAGTAGATTGATTAATTGAGAGATAATGTAGTTACATATATAGGGGAGGAGGACCGTGAGGCTAAAGGAAACCTACAGGATAAGGACTCCTCCCCGTATCCCTCTCTAACCGAACATACTATACATGGCCGGCCGGCTGGGAGCCAGGCTCTAGGCCGTACAAGCATATAAAACATTCTAACAGTCCTGAATTATTTATGTGTATCAATCTATGTACAGATCATCCCAACATATTTAGTGTTGATTGCCTGATCGGCTGCTTTTCTAAATTACGAATAGCTTTTTGTTGTTGTATGAGTTGTATCAATTTTATTTGTTGACTTTGAAATTTGTAAAATTTTCCTATTATTCTAGCACAAAAAGTATAATTAATGTCAGTGTTCTCAATAGCTAGCTACAGCTGTGCTATAGCTTTTTTGGATCCCAAATATGAAGCTACGGGCTAATGTTCCGCTATATTGGTTACAAGCGCTATAACTAACAATAGCTCTGATATATGCCATAGCTTGTAGCTAGCGATAGCTCTGCCATCCTACGAAGGTACCCACGGGCCAAAACATTGAACCTATTTTGAAATCCTACACTACTAGTAGGCCCAAAGGCATCTCTTATAAGCTTCAACTATGATAACATCTAGAAAAAGATATTGTCTCGCCCTTTTTTAGTAATCTAGCATTCATATTTCTTAGTGATGAAGTACTTGTTAAGAACATTATGATATAGCATAGTTACCAGAAACGTGGTTCGTCCAAGTCACGGTATGGGATTCGGGTTCGCGATTCGCCGCTTTTTCTTCCAATTCCTACTGCGAACACGAACCTCATACCCGAACCAGTTCGGGTTCAACGAATCCGCTTCGCGATTCACGGGGGTTTACAGTGAATCTGGTAACTATGTAATATAGTTATCAGTTATTGTCTTTGACATGTATTAGCACGCTTGTTGATTCTTGACTTGACTCATATTCTTGTTATAAGAATATTAATGCCTTCTAAAGTACCATAGTTTTATGATTTGTTTGGAGGTGACTTATATTATATACATATTTAATTTTTAAAATTTTTAATACTGAAAACGCGATGAAGGATAGCTTCCGCGACAGCTGCTGTAGCTTTTTTGGGACCTTGCCGAGAAGCTGTGAAAATAGCGATTTAAAACCTTGATTAGTTTTGTTATATTTTCACCTTTCTTACTGTACATTGGTAATCTCTTTATTGGAGATAGCCAACCTAGCACCTCGAACAGTTGTACTGTTATCATAATACACTAGCAGGATATCTCTACTAAAATGTAGTTTACAGGTATCTGCCATTTCTTAATGGTTTATTTTTCCACAAATGAGATAAAATAGGAGGCCTTTTCTACATTATCTGTTCATTCTCTGATTTCTTTTGACATGAATGATATTCATAGGTGCAAGCCTGATGTTGATATATACAACTCTCTGATCCATGCTCATGCTCGAGTTGGTCAATGGCGTTGGGCCATCAACATTATGGAAGATATGCTTCGTGCTGCTGTCAGTATTGTTCTTTGAACCATAGATGTAATAATCATTGTGTTCGAAATGCTTTGTTTTCTTGAATATGGCTTGAGTGGATGTGCTTTATGCGTTTAAGTTGTTTTGAGTTGTACTTTCCAAACTGTGGTATTTAGTTTTATTCTCCTAAGTGGTAGAAGCTTTATATTTGGCCGGTGACCTTTTTTTAACTACGGAGCAGCAGAAAAAGAGATCTTGATCCTTGCAAGGCTTGTCCAGTTACAATATTGCCAGGGTGGCATTTGTGCCTTAATGTTTGTAGATAGATACTCGTACAGAATTCTGGTAAAGTACTTTCTCCAGTCTCGACCAATAGTTACAATTGTTAAGGATATATGTAGATTAGTACCACATTAGTTTTGTTTACAGTCTCTGTCTCTTGTCTTGCATTCTATGTAGTTGCCCTTTGGCCTACAATAGGATAACACCGATGTATTCATATCGTGGCCAAGGGCCAAATATAGAGTATAAGAGGACATAAGGTTCTTGACCAAAACCAACGTGGTACTAATCCACATATATCCTTACAACAATTACAGCAAAAGACTACCGCTGGTTGTAACTGTATTGCTATTTAGTTTAACAATGGTGCACATTGTCTCTGTTTACGACGGATGCTTTGTACCTGTTACCGCATATTACCTGGATTTCATTCTCCATGTTGGGCTAATGTTTCACTTAGAAACCCACTATTAGCCTTGTATTTTCTCCAAATTATGAATATTATATGTTCAACCCTTTGTCGTCTGACCAAGGACGTAATAGTGGCTGTAGTAGTAGTCATGGCGTCCTATGTAGTACTCCCTCCGTTCATGTTTATAGAGCGTATTTTTTGAATGATCTTGTTTATAAATATATGGTGTATTTCACTTCCAATACAAAATGTGTAATGTTCCCTTTATACCCCTAATAAATATTTAGCTTTACTTTATATTCTTTACTATACATGCATTGAATATATTGCTTAGAGCTAATAATTAGGGGTAGTCTAATCATTTTCAATATCTTCTTGGTTTGTGTGCCAAGATAAAATATGCCCTACAGACTTGGATGGAGGGGGTAGGCGCCAAAATACCTGCAGTAGCCTACTGTAACACTATTGAATATTATATGGTATTGCTGAAAGTGGAGTAGAACATTACAAGAATGGAGTAGGCATCTTCATCGATAAGAGCCTTAAGAGCGGAGTTGTAGACGTGAGGCGACATGGGGATAGGATTATCCTAGTCAAGCTAATCATTACTGACTTGGTTTTGAACGATATTAGTGCTTATGCTCCACAAGTAGGTTCGAGTGAGGCCATTTAGAGGCAATTTTGGGAAGATCTAGATGGCATGGTTAGAAATGTGCCTAGTAGTGAGAAGTTTTTCTTAGGAGGCGATTTCAACGGTCGTGTTGGTACAACTAGTGGGGGGTTTGAGAGAGCAATGTTCAAGAAGGCGCTAGGAGGGCGGCGAGCCATAGCCTAGCGCCTAGGCGCATTAGGCGGGGATTAATCGGAATTAGGCGGCAAGTCCTAGGTGGAACAGTGTATCATATAAATGGCATTAGGAAAAATCAATCACTTGCAATTCTAATAAACAGAGAGAGGGGGGAGACAGAGAGGGGGGATAGAGAGAGATCGAGAGAGGGGAGACAGAGGGATCGAGAGAGATAGAGAAGGATCGAGAGGGGAGACAGAGAGGGAGTGAGAGGGGAGATAGAGAGGGGGCGAGAGAGACAGAGCGAGATCGAGAGTGGGGAGACAAAGAGAGATCGGAGGGAGAGGCGGCGCCAGAGGCGGAGCGAGGGAGGAGAGGCGAGGAGAGAGGCGGAGCGGCGGACTGTCTTGGCCGGCGGCGGCAGCGGCGGCAGGCTTGGCGATGATGAGCAGCGGCCGAAGGTCAGTTCACCTCCTTTGCTCCGCCCTAGGGTTCTGCCGTCTCGTGCGGTCCATCAAGAAGTCGGCCGCCTAGAGCCTTCTAGTCGCCGTCGCGTCCGCCGTTTTCCGCCGCGCCTAATCCTGCCTGCCCGCCTGCGACCCGCATGCAACCCGCCTGCAACCGCCTAGGCGGTTCCCCCGCCTAGCGGCCCGCCGAGGCCTATGTCACGGCGGCCGGTGACCGCGGAGCGCCTAAGCGGCCTAGGCACCGCCTAATGCCGACTTTTTGAACAGGGTGAGAGAGTGAATGAGGGTTTTGGTTATGGTGATAGGAACCAAGAAGGAGAAGATATCTTGAACTTTCCTGTAGCCTATGACCTCATTGTAGCTAAACACTTTTCTTTAGAAAGAGACAATCCCATTAGTTACCTTAAGCAGTGGTCAGCATTCCAGCCAGATCAATTTTGTCCTTGGTACGAGTGAGGACAAACGAGTATGCATAGATTGTAAGGTTATATTTAGAGAGTGTGTTGTTCCACAACATAAGTTGGTAGTCTCGGACTTTAGATTTAGGATACGGGCTCGACCGACACCAAAGTCACGAGGACGAAGAGGTGGAAGCTCAAAGGGGACGCCTCATGGGCGTTTAAGGAGAGGATGATCGTGGAAGGGTCGAAGGGATATGAAACGTGGGGGAAGAGGCGAAAAGTATGTGAATGGAGATGGCAATTCACATTAGAAAGGTGGTTGTGGAGGTTTGTGGAGTGACTTGAGGGGCTAGATGCGAACCTAAAGACACTTGGTGGTGGAACAAGGAAGTGCAAAAGGCTATCGAGGAGAAGAAGGCATGCAACATGATAAGAGCGACGACAATGTACAGAATTACCAAGTAGTTAAAAAGAATGCAAAGAAAGCGGTAAGATACGGGGCAAGGCTTACGAGTATCTTTATCAGAAGCTGAGTACAAAGGAGGGCAAGAAGGACATCGACAAGATGCCTAAACTTCGAGAAAGGAAGATGAGAGATTTCAACCAAGTTAAATGCCATCAAAGATGACACAAATAGATTTCTGCTGAAAGACAAGATCAAGAATAGGTGGAGAGACTACTTTGACAAGTTATATTACAGTGACAATGGGGGTAGTATGACTGAACTGGATGATGCTTTTAATGACACCAATAGGAAGTTCGTTCGAAGAATTCAAGAGTTTGAAGTAAGAAATGCCTTAAAAAGGATGAAAGTATGTAAGGCATTGGGACCTGACAACATTCTGATTGAGGTGTGGGAATGCCTTTTTGGTTAGCTAAATTGTTTAATAGCATTTTTAGGTCGAGCAAGATGCCTAACGAGTGGCGGAGAAGCACATTAGTGCCAATTTTCAAGAATAAAGGAGACGTTCAAAATTGTACTAATTGTTAACCTAGACTTGTATAGGGTGTTATTTGCTATTTACACTTTACTGTACATGTACATATTTTTGGCCCATTGGCCCAGTTGGAATGGCAAGCTACTATTCTAACATGGTATCAAAGCAGGTTGGTTGCAACCCTAGCTAGGGTTTCTCACCAAAGATCGTAGCCGCCGCCGCGGTGTCAGTCGGCTCCCCGACGCGCCGCCGTCGCCTGTCGCTTCTCTCAGCCGCCTAGGCGCCGCCTCCTGAGCCGCCTCGCCGCTAAGGCCAAGGCCTCTCGCGTCGCGTGGCAATGAAGCAGACGACGACAGCAGCGCGGCGGTGACGCTCGTGGCCGACGGCTGGCGCTTCTTTGGGACGCGCGATCAACTCATGACGACGACGAGGGCGCGGCGGCGACAAGCAGTGGCTGGCGCTTCTTTGGGACGCACGCCGTCAACCCACCGACCCTCCTCTCCAGGCCGCCTCCAGGAAGCAACTTCCAGCACCAAATGGCCATTGCATTTCGTTCCTCGGGACTGATGCCTCTCCCGCCCGTCATGTTTGATGGGACCAACTTCCGGGAGTGGTCCACAATGCTTCGGGTCCCACTTGACAGCCAGCGTCTACGGGGTCACCTCACTAGAACTCGTCCTCGCCCACCAGTTCCGGTCGGCCCAGTTCAGCCTGTGGTTGGGCTAGATGGTGCTCCGATCCCTACAGATGTTCTAGCAACATATAAGCAGGACACTGATCATTATATCGACGATTTGCAGACTCTCGAGGGCTGGCAGATGGATGAGGCTCGTGCTGTTGCTGTCATCTTAGGCAGCATGAAGGTTGAGCTTGCCATGGATCTGGCCGCTCTTCCTTCTTCTCAGATGATGTGGGAGCGTGCGTAGGCTCAGTTTCAGCTGAGCAGCGATGCTCTCTACACCTCTACACTAGAGCTGGCGAGCTCTCTTTGTCAGTCGGACTCCACCGTCGATGCCTTCTACCAGCAGATTACCGACGTGTGGCGTCAGCTTGACTCCTTGGAGCCTCCCTTCAATTCACTTGACTCCTTGGAGCCTCCCTCAGTCTGACCTGTGACTGCTGTGGCCTTCATCGGGACCACAAGTGCTGTTCGCCTCTGAGTTCCTCTGCCGGCTTCGACCGTAATTTGAGCAGCTCCGTGCTTAGCTGCTGGCCCGCTCGCCGCGACCGTCCTTGGTTGAGGCGCTCACCCTGGTCCGTGAAGAGGAGACTCGTCTTCGTGGCGTTCTCTCGTCTTCCTCGTCGGTCCTGATCACTTCCATACCTCCTCCTGTGACTGCTCCTCTCCCAGCACCGGCAGAAGGCTCGGTTGCTGTGGCGAGCACCATAGGTGTAGTGGTTTGTTGTAACTACTGCAAGAAGATAGGGCACACCATTGAGCAGTGCAGGAGGCGGCCTCAGAACCGCAAGGGTGGAGCTGGTACCTCTCGCCCACCTGACACTCTCCTGACAGCCATACAGGGTGCGACTCAGTGCCTTGAGCGCATGGAGCGCCGTCTGGGGGCGACTCCTTCTCTAGGACTGTCTGTTGCCAGTCTTCCTTCAGGTATACAATTGCCCTGGATTCTTGACTCTGGGGCTTCTTTTCATGACACTTGATTCCACTCACCTTGGCCCACTGAGTTCTTCAGCGATCCCTATGTCTGTCAAGACGGCTGATGGTACTTCCCTTTCAGTTGCTGGTCGGGGCACTCTCCACACTTCTTGTTTTTATGTTCCTTCTGTTTCACATGTTCCTCGCCTTGATTTGCAACTGATTTCTGGTGGCAAGCTTGCTGACCTTGATTGTCGTATCATTCTTGAGGCTGACTCTTGTTCTAATTAGGATCGTCTCACCGGGACCCTGGTTGGTACTAGCCGTTGGGTCCGTGACTCTCAGCATCTTTGGGAGCTTGACTGGCTTCGCTTTTCCTCCGCTTCCTTCATGTCCACCTCCGTGACCGATCATTGCCGTCTCGATGTCACTTGTCCTCGCCACTTCGCTTGATTTGCCCGATGGCATCATCGTTGAGGTCACATGTGTGGGTCTCGTCTTTCTTTGTTAGTGAGTCATGGTGTTCTTGGGAAGGTTTCTGATGATACCTCCCTGTCCTGTATGGGCTGTAAGCTTGGGAAGCAGCTACAGCTACCATGGTTATCACGGCGCCCCGGCGAGGCGAGTCGCCTCCGGGGCGCCTGGACGCTTGGGCGTCTATGCGAAGATTAGGCGACCTAAAAAACTCTATTAATAGGCCTCTACCATAGAAAAATGAAGACAATACTTGTCTCTACTATATTAATAGGCCTCTACCAATGAAGCTTATCCCATGGTTATCCCTGTAAGTGTTTATTTTCGGCCCACTTGGCCAGCGGCCAAATGGCCTTTGCCTCCTAACCCTACTCTGTCTCCGACTCCCATCTCCGTCTGTGCGCCGCCCCTCCGCGCCTCGACTCCTCCTCGTCGCCTCGTCTCCTCCGCGCCTGCGCTGCGCCTCCGTCGCCCAGCGCGCGCTTGTCTCTCCACGCCTCCTGCGCCGCTCCTCCCACGCCGCGCCACTCCTCTCGCGTCGCGCCGCCACCATCCGCTCCTCCCGCGCCGCCACCGCCCGGATCTCATCCGTGAGCGCCGCCGCCCGGATCTCCTCATCCGCGAGCGCCGCCGCCTGGTTCTCCTCTCACTGCGATGTCTTTGGCGGCGAGCAGCAGTGAGGTGGCGGATCTCCTTCTCCAGGTGAGGCGACGTTTCACGGCAGTCCTCCTCCGGTGACCGGACGCCTAGGCGGCGCCTAGGCGACGCTGTAATAACCATGACAGCTATCCTATCGCACCAGTGATTTAGTGTCTCTTCAATCGTTTGACTTGGTTCATTCTGATGTTTGGGGCTCGGCTCCCTTCGTTTCGAAAGGGGGTCATCGCTACTATGTGATCTTTATTGATGATTTCTCTCGTTACACTTGGATCTATTTTCTGACCTCCAGGCATCAGGTGTTGTCTGCCTACCAGGCCTTCGCTGCCATGGTCCGCACATAGCTTGATTTGCCTATTCGTGTCTTTCGAGCCGACTCTACTGGCGAGTACCTATCCACCTCTCTTCGTCAGTATCTCCTCGAGCAGGGCACCCTTCCTCAGTACTCTTATACTGGTGCTCATGCTCAGAATGGTGTCTCTGAGCGCAACGTCACCTTCTTGAGACTGCTCAAGCGATGATGCTGGCTTCCTTTGTTCGCCCACTGGCCGAAGTGAGGCATTTCTTCTTGTCTATCTTGTGAACCTTCAGCCTTCTACTGCTCTTCGGGGTGCCACCCCTGTTGAGCGTCTCTTTGGTAGGACTCAGTACAGTCACCTTCGTGCATTCGGGTGTGTTGTCTTTGTGCTTCTTCAGCCTCGTGAACAGACGAAGCTGATCGCTCAGTCTGTTGAGTGCGTTTTTCTTGGCTACGATGTTGAGCGCAAGGGTTATCGCTGTTGGGACCCTGTGGCTCGCAGGATTTGGGTCTCCCGAGATCTCACCTTTGATGAGTCTCGATCCTTCTTCACCCGTGATCCTTCCTCTAACCCGCACTCTACTTCTGATTCGCTCTCCTTCCTCACTCTACTTGATGCTTCCTCCTATCCACCACCACCACCCTCTCCGTCCCTATCTTTACCTCCATCCTCGCCACCATCACCCTCACCTTCCATTCCCGTCCCTTTGTCCGTTGCTCCACCCTCTCTCTCGTCACCTCAGCAGCCTCCCTTTCCGCCTCCTCCTGTCCGTTTCCACTACACTCGTCGTCCACCTCCTCCCACTTCCTCCTCCCTTCTAGGTCCGGCTCCTACTCCCACTTCGGAGTCCTCTCCCTCTGCTCCTACTTCAGAGTCTACCTCTCCTGCTCCTTCACCGCGGTACGCTCTTCGTGATCGGAGTACGATTCCTCGTCCTGATCGCTACGGTTTCGTTGCTCCTGCTACCGTTTCCTCCGAGCCTACTTCCTATCGCGATGTTGTCACTCATCCTAAGTGGCAATTCGCTATGGCTGAGGAGCTTGCTGCTCTAGAGCTCAATAGAACTTGGGACCTTGCCTCTCTTCCCACTTTTGTCACTCCTATCACGTGCAAGTGGGTCTATAAGATCAAGACTCGCTCTGATGGCTCTATTGAGCGCTATAAGGCGCGTCTTGTTGCACGTGGTTTTCAGCAGGAGTATGGGCGTGACTATGAGGAGACCTTCGCTCCTGTTGCTCACCGGACCACTGTGCACACACTTGTGGCTGTTGCTTCTGTTCGCCGATGGACCATCTCCCAGCTTGATGTGAAGAAAGCTTTTCTTCACGGTGAGCTACGTGAGGAGGTCTACATGCACCCACCTCTTGTCTATTCTGTGCCAGATGGCCACGTGTGTCGCCTTCGTCATTCTCTCTATGGGCTCAAGCAAGCCCCTCGTGCTTGGTTTGAGCGCTTTACCTCTGTTATCACCACTGCTGGTTTTGTTGCTAGTGAGCACGACCCTGCATTCTTCGTTCACACTTCTCGTGGTCGTACTCTTCTCTACGTGGATGATATGCTCATCACTGGTGATGATCCTCAGTACGTTGCCTTTTTGAAGACGCGTCTCATTGAGCAGTTTCAGATGTTTGATTTGGGTCCTCTTCGGTATTTCCTTGGGTTGTGGTCACTTCCACGCGGGAGGGCTACTACCTCTCCCAGCGGAAGTACATTCAGGATCTCCTTGATCGGGCATGTCTCACTGATCAGCGTATCAGCGTACTGTTACCACTCCTATGGAGCTTCACCTTCAGCTTTGTCCTACTGACGGTAGTCCTCTTGAGGATCCTACTCGCTACCGCCACCTAATTGGGAGTCTTGTTTACCTTGGCATTACTCGCCCTGACATCTCCCATGCTGTTCACATTCTGAGCCAGTTTATGCAGATTCCTACTCAGATACACTACAGTCATCTCCTTCGAGTCCTGCGGTATCTTCGTGGTACCATTGATCGCTGTCTGTTTTTCTCTTGCTCCATCTCTTTGCAGCTCCAAGCCTATTCAGATGCTTCCTGGGCTAGCGATTCCTCTGATCGCAAGTCCCTCTCTGCTTATTGTGTCTTCCTTGGTTCTTCTTTGATCGCCTGGAAGACCAAGAAACTGACTGCAGTTTCTCGCTCCAACATTGAGGCTGAGTTGCGAGTGTTGGCCTCTATGACGGCTGAGGTGACTTGGTTACGGTGGCTCTTGGCAGATTTTGGTGTCACTGTCTCTACCCCTACGACAGTGTGCTCCGACAGTACCGGCGCTATCAGCATCGATCGAGATCCGGTGAAGCACGAGCTCACCAAGCACATTGTCGTTGATGCTTCCTATATCCGGTCGCAGGTGTAGCAGCAGGTCGTTGCCCTTTAGTATGTGCCTTCCGAGGTTCAGATCGCAAATTTCTTCACCAAGGCACAAACGAAGGCGCATCATGATCTTCATCTCCCCAAACTCAAACCTAGACTTGTATAGGGTGTTATTTGCTATTTACCTTTTAATGTACATGTACATATTTTTGGCCCAGTGGCCCAGTTGGAATGGCAAGCTACTATTCTAACACTAATTACATATGAATTAAGCTCATGATCCACAATGAAGCTTTGGAGCGAGTGATTGATCATCGTTTAAGAAGAGTGGCTAGCGTGACGAAAAACCAATTTGGTTTTATGCCTGGGAGGATGATCACGAAGGCGATCTTGACGCGACAATCGATAGAGGGGTATAGGGAGGAAGAGAAGGATCTACATATGGTGTTTATCGACTTGGAGAGCTTATGAGAGCGTGCCAAGAAAGGTCATGTAGTGGGCACTTGAAAAGAAAAAAGTCCCAACAAAATACATTACCCTAATCTAGGGTATGTATGACAATGTTGTGACTAATGTCAGAGCATTGAATAACTATACGAGTGTCTTTCCTATTAACATAGGACTACATCAAAGGTCAGCGTTGAGCATCTACATTTTTGCCCCAGTGATGGACAAAGTCACGCGGGACATACAAGGAGAGATTCCTTGGTGTATGCTTTTTGCGATGATGTGGTGCTAATTGACGAGCGTATGGTAAGTGTTAACATGAAACTAGAGCTGTGGAGGAAGACTTTAGAATCGAAGGGCTTTAGCCTTTAAACTTAGCGATGTAACATTGGGTGTCCCGATCTTTCGATGAGAATGATAACCTTCGATTTGGGTGAAGACGACTTTGACGATCCGACTACAACGTACAACGATGATGCGCCTTAGCAATCGCTAAACCAACTCCAGAGGGTTATTGACCTTGCCGTGGGCACGATCAACCTGACCACGAAGATAAATTCCTGCAAGCAATCGAAGAACAAGCAAGAACAAGGCAAAAGCTGATGGAATAAGTCCTTGTACTGTTGGTCTTTGTGGTCCTCATGGTAGTTTGCTTTTAGGACAGCATCTAAGGACAGCATCTTAGACTAGCATCTAGCATATGCTTGATTGCCCTGGCTAGCTATAAATATGTAACCCCAACCCCTCAGGATGGGTATGGCATTGAGTGAGAAATAAACCCGAAAAATTGCCCCAACTCCTATTGTCACCCTCTCTAAATGAGAGTAAGAATTCAGCTACTAACAAGTGGTATCAGAGCCGTTCTTTCCTGCAGCCTAAACATCTCTTGCTCATCTCCTTCCCACGCCCCCCTTTGCTCTCAGCTAGCAAGAAGAATAAATAATTCTGCTCGCCACCCTTCAACTCTGAGCAGACGAGCGGCGGCTCGTCGAGGCGAATTCTTCCCCTAGCGGCGATCCCCGCTAGCACGCGTCATGTCAGAAGGGCGATCTCAACCTTTCGGTCGCCTCGGCGGCGGCACCAGAGAGGCCGAGGTTGCGATGAGAGGATCGCGGCGGCAGCGGCAAGGCTGCGGCCCGGCAGCGGCAAGCGGCAAGGCGGCGGCGGAGCTAGCGGCGGCAAAGAAGCGAAGTGAAGCGGCGGCAACGGTGGATCACGGCGCGTCTTGGCGGCACGAGCTTCGAGGCTCTGCGCGACAAGAGCTCAGCGGCTCTGCCCTGCCGGCAGCGGCGGCAAAGTGGGGCTCAAGGCGAGGAGGAGAAGCGGCGAAGAAGCGGCGCGATGGCGGCCGCGCAACCCCTTGAGCGCGGTGGTAGCGAACGGCCAGCGCGGCATAGCGCTCCGGTGGCGGCAGTTGGGTCGGCGGAGATCGCGGCGCTACAGCGGCACGGCTCTCCTTCCCGAAGCCGTGACGATGGTCACCACGGGATCCAGGCCATTGTCGAGGGCGTCGGTCCGGCGGTGGATGGCCTACCCTCACCAAGACCAACTACGCCGAGTGAGGCGCGGTAATGCGTGCGGCTCAGTGCGGCACATGTGGGAAGCGATTCGATGCGGCGGCGTCGAGTACTACGAGGATCGACGGCGGCTGGATGCCTCATAGTTGCGATACCGTCAGAGATGCGATTCTTGCTTTCCAAAAGCGAATCGCTAAGGAGGCTGGGATGCCATCGGCTGCGCACGCATCGGCGGCCGCAGCGCTCGCAAGACCACCCTGCAGCGCCGCAAGGAGTGGAGAACCTGGCCTTCAAGCGGTGAGGACGTTGATGACTTTGCTCTCCGTCTCAACACTCTGCTGCGAGAAGATGGTGCGATTCGGCGACACCTCACCTACGGCGAGAGAGCCCGTCGAAGCTTTTTCGTTGTATCCCGAAAGGTACAAGCGGATCGCTCGCTCGATCGAGTCTCTGCTGGATATCTCCACGATGTCGATCGAAGAGGCGATAGGTCGCCTCAAGGTCGTCGGCAATGACGAACCACGATCCTCTCGGGGCCTATCACCATCGGCGGAAGTCGTATCTCACTCGGGAACAGTGGGAGGCTCGCCAGGGTGTCGGGAAGAAGAGTCCTCTTCCACGACAGCGGCCGCAAGCGCTAAGCCGCCAAGAAGGCACGCGGACGCTGGCCCAGCGTCGGGCGCGAGGACGTGCGCGGTGACCACGCGAGGCGCCGTGGCGGCGCCACCGGCAACCGAAGCCGCACGAGACGACTCTGCGCCGCAATCGTGGCAAGCTTGGCCATTGGGCCAAGGAGTGTTACCCACGGCGTGGCCAGGCCCACGTCGCGGAGGAAGAAGAGCGGCTCGCTCCTGGCACACGCATAGCGGCATCGGCAGGCCGAATCTCCTCCGCCTTGATGAGCCGAGAGCACACGCCTTCCTTGGCGGCGGCTCAGCGGCGACAAGATTGACGGGTGGTGCCTCGACACTGGCGCTACCCATCACATGACCGGTCGACGGGAGTTCTTCACCGAGCTTGACTCCAACGTCCGAGGCTCTGTCAAGTTTGGGGATGCCTCCAGCGTGGAGATCAAGGGCGTCGGCTCTGTCCTCTTCACCGCCGAGTCTGGAGAGCACAGGCTGCTCATCGGAGTCTACTACATCCCCGCGTTAAGGAACTCTATCATCAGCTTGGGACAGCTGGATGAGAACGGCTCGCGCGTGGCGATCAAGAACGGAGTCCTGAGGATTTGGGATCACCATTGTCTCCTTCTTGCCAAGGTAACCAGAGGCATCAATCGACTTTATGTCCTCAACGTGCAGGTGGCACATCCTCTCTGCCTTGTTGCTCGTCGGGACGATGAGGCGTGGCAGTGGCATGAGCGCTTCGGGCACCTTCACTTTGAGGCTCTGAAGAGGCTCAGTGCCAACGAGATGGTGCGCGGCCTCCAGTGCCTTGACCACATAGAGCAGTTCTGCGATGTCTGCGTGTTGACAAAGCAGAGGCGGCTCCCCTTTCCCCAGCAGTCGAGCTTTCGAGCCAAGGAGCGGCTCGAGCTCGTGCACAGGGACTTGTGTGGCCCGGTAACACCAGCTACACCAGGAGGACGACGCTACTTTCTGCTGCTCGTCGACGACCTCTCCCGCTACATGTGGGTGACGGTTCTCGGCAGCAAGGGAGAGGCTGCGAATGCCATCGGCCTTGCAGTCGCTGCGGAGGCGGAATGCGGCCGCAAGCTGCGCGTGCTGCGCACCGACAACGGCGGCGAATTCACGGTAGTTGAGTTCACGTCGTACTATGCGGATGAGGGCATTCAGCGCCACTACTCCGCGCCGTACAACCCGCAGCAGAATGGCGTCGTCGAGCGGCGCAACCAGACGGTTGTGGGGATGGCTCGGGCCCTTCTCAAGCAGAGGGGGATGCCGGCTGTTTTCTGGGGAGAGGCGGTGGTGACGACCGTCTACATCCTCAATCGCTCGCCCACCAAGGCTCTCAATGGCAGGACGCCGTACGAGGCTTGGCATGGGCGCAAGCCGGCGGTCTCCCATCTACGGGTCTTTGGATGCCTCGCGTTCGTCAAAGAGCTTAGCCCTATCGGCAAGCTCGACGACAGAAGCACTCCAGGGGTGTTCCTCGGCTACGCGGAGGGCTCGAAGGCCTACCGCATTCTTGACCCAGGGACACAGCGTGTGCGCACGGCGCGCGACGTAGTGTTCGACAAAGGGCGAGGATGGGCATGGGACAAGGCGGTGGACGATGGCTCGACTCCGACGGCACAACGACTTCCTGCCGAGCACGTCCCACTTCAAGGGAATCGGGAGTAGGCGGCCTCTCTTCATCAAGCATGCCTACCCGATCCCGAGCTTCCACCGCTCGGCGTCATGCTCTCCAGCCACAACTCTAGCTGCGGCAAGTTCTTCGCCAACACTACCACAGCAGGCAACTCCACGCACTCCAGCACCAACGGCCACTCCTCCGGGCACGTCCACTCCGCCATCAGCTAGTGTCGACCACGACCCGGTGGAGTTCGCTACTCCGCTCTCCCACGATGAGGAGCGCCTCGACGTATATCACAATGGCGAGCCGGTGCGGTATCGTACGATGGGGAACCTTCTCGGCGACCAACCGGTGCCGGGACTGGTGCCTCGCGATCTGGAGGCGCAGTTGCATCTTGCGTGTGACGACGGCGAGCCTCGATCTTTCGCGGAGGCCGCGAAACATGCGGCATGGCGTGTCGCGATCTGATCGGAGATGGATGCGGTTGAGAAGAACCGCACCTGGGAGCTTGCTGATCTCCCTCGTGGTCACCGCGCGATCACTCTTAAGTGGGTGTTCAAGCTGAAGCGGGATGAAGCCGACGCCATCGTCGAGCACAAGGCTCGCTTGGTGGCACGCGGTTTCGTGCAGCAGGAGGGGATCGACTTCGACGATGCCTTCGCCCGTGTACGCGGATGGAATCCGTCGACTTCTCCTTGCGCCGCCGCCCAGAAGGTGGCATGTTCATCACATGGACGTTAAATCGGCGTTTCTTAACGGCGATTTGAAGAGGAGGTTCACGTGCACCACCGGGCTTTGAGATTCCGGCAAGGAGGGTAGGTGCTACGCTGCGCAAGGCCCTCTATGGCTTGCGAGGCACCAAGCGTGAAATGCCAAGTTGGATTCCACGCTCAAAGGATGGGCTTGAGCAAAGCCCGCACGAGGCGACCATCTACCGGCGGGGCAATGGTGGAAACGCCTGTTTGGTGGGTGTCTACGTCGACGACTTGGTGATCACCGGCACCAAGGACGTGGAGGTGATGATATTCAAGGAGGAGATGAAGGCCACCTTCCAAATGAGTGACACTGGGGCCTCTCCTTCTACCTGGGATCGAGGTGCACCAGGCGACTCGGAATCACGCCGACCATCGCCACGCCAAGCGTGTCGTTGAGTCGGCCGGGCTCACCGATCGCAATCCAAAGACTCACCAGATGGAGGAGGCGGTGAGATTGAGCCGCGGCGACACGACGGAAGAGGCGGGCGCTACGATCTGACGGCGTCTTGTGGGGAGCCTCCGCTACCTCGTCCCACACGGGCCGGATTTGGCCTTCTCCGTCGGCCACGTTAGTCGGTTCATGCAATGACCGACGATGGAACACCAATAGGTCGTGAAGAGGATCATCCGCTATGTCGCGGGGACTCTCGACCACGGCCTCTACTACCCGAGGTGCCTGGAGGCACACCTTGTCGCCTCTGACAGCGACTACCACGGCGACATCGACACAAGCAAGAGCACGAGCGGGATTCTCTTCTTCCTCGGCGAATGCCTCGTTAGCTGGCAGTCGGTTAAGCAGCAAGTGGTGGCCTTGTCCAGCTGCGAGGCCGAGTACATAGCGGTTTCCACCGCTTCGACTCAGGCACTTTGGCTTGCTCGACTGCTTGGTGATCTCCTCGGCAGAGATACTAAAGCGGTGGAACTCAGGGTGGACAGCAAGTCCGCTCTGGCCCTGGCAAAGAACCCCGTCTTTCATGAACGGAGCAAGCACATCCGGGTGAGGTACCATTTCATCCGAGATTGCTTGGACAAAGGAAGCATCAAGGCGCGTTACATCAACACTAAGGACCAGCTTGCGGACCTGCTCACCAAGCCCCTTGGGAGGATCAAGTTCCTTGAGCTTCGCTCCAGGACCGGGAGGGTCCAGTTTTCCCACAAGACGACGGACAAGACTTTGGGGGGAGAATGATGGAATAAGTCCTTGTACTTTTGGTCTTTGTGGTCCTAATGGTAGTTTGCTTTTAGGACAGCATCATAGACTAGACTAGCATCGTACTGTTGGTCTTTGTGGTCCTCATGGTAGTTTGCTTTTAGGACAGCATCTAAGGACATCATCTTAGACTAGACTAGCATCTTAGACTAGCATCTAGCATATGCTTGACTGCCCTGGCTAGCTATAAATATGTAACCCCAACCCCTCAGGATGGGTATGGCATTGAGTGAGAAATAAACCTGAAAAATTGCCCCAACTCCTATTGTCACCCTCTCTAAATGAGAGTAAGAATTCAGCTACTAACAAAAGCAATCTAAAATTGCAAATATAGATGAAGTATAGAAAAAGTTGGGGTTCCGATACAAGGAGCTTGTTAGGCGGCCGTTGAGCACGTCTAAAAGACTCAAAATAGTAGCAAAAGGCTAAACTATCAAATAACCAAAACCCAAGTTATTTTGGGGGACTCCCTAGCTATATATAGGAGAAATAGAAGGCTAAAACCGTGCTAGGGGCGTCCAAAACACATCCATGGCCGAGTAGGACTCCTATTCCTAGTTTGACTTGGATTTGGAAAGATGACCGAACTTGTTTTGCAGATTCCCGTTGACTCGTAAGGAATTTGGACATGAGGCCGGATCCGTTGGAAAGAGGACGACGAAACCTTTCAAACCAATACTCATAGACCCCAAACACCCTTGTGGATCAAAAGTTATGGTCGTTTTAAGTTTGTGCTGTCCCGGAGGCCGAATCCGAGTTGAACTTGTGCACTGGAAGAATTGGCTTCATGCTTGACGTTTGGGAGACCTCCTTGGTTCCTAAGGACAATAAAATCATCACAAGAATTAAATAGCATTCCATTCATTAAATTATTTGTATGCAACCCGAGGAACGCATTCACCTGGCAATTGAATTGTCGTGCGCGAGCTCGAGTAATTGGCCCTTGTATTACGTTGTTGGTTTCAATTGGGTTTGTAGCCATGGCCGTATCCATGGTAGTGATGTCCTCATCATCCTCCTCTTCTTACATTTGAGTCGTCCTTGACTCAAGTTCATCATCTTCTCCCAAGTATGGCTTTAGATCTGATAATTGAGTTGACGGGCTTGAGCTCGAGTCAATGGTCCTTGAACCGACGAAGATGTAGAAGGATGGCCAAGGTGGCGGCCGATGAAGCCATTCAGATGGAGTAGAGCATGCCATAAAGTGTCGCCAACTTAACGGTCCTGGCCAAGGTGGGGGCCGATGAAGCCATGCAGTTGATATAATTGCGGCAACACTTGGTGATGACCATATGTATGCATTGTTAGTTCTGTCCATGATGAGCATGGTCTCATCACTTAGTAAGACTAAAACTAAGTATATGAGGTCTGTTCAACGATGCTTTGGCAGATGATGGAGATGTTAGTTTGGACGAAAATAGTGCCTAGGAAGGAAACGTTTTGATATTTAGGATCAATGCTACAAAGTGACGGCGAGATTGATGAAGATGTGAGGCACATGATACGAGCGGGGTGGATGAAATGGCGCCAAGCATCTTGTGTCCTATGTGATAGAAAAGTCCCTCAAAAGTTAAAGGGTAAGTTCTATAGGATCGCGATTAGACCTGCAATGTTGTACGGAGCGGAATATTGGATGACAAAAAGATAACATATACAGAAGATGAACGTAGCAAAGATGCACATGTTGTGGTGAATTTGTGGTCATACAAGGCGAGATCAAATCGACAACGATGATATACGTGATAGGGTTGGGTAGCACCAATTGAAGAAAAACTTGTCCAACATTGTTTGAGATGGTTTGGACATATCTAACGGAGGCCTCCTGAAACATCGGCGCGTAGTAGAATTTGAAGCCGTCGTGAAAACATAAGAAGAGGCAAAGGTCGACCGAGACTAATGTAGGAAGAAACAAATAAAAGAGATTTGAGAGATTGTAATGTATCCAAAAAGTTGGCGTTGGATCGGAGTGCATGGAAGTTAGTGATTCACGTACCGGAACCATGGCCTAAGATCGAAGGTTTTGGGTTTTTTTGACTTTGATTGGGTTTCATTCCTAGCCTACCCCAACTTGTTTGGGACAAAATGCTTGGTTGTTGTTATTGTTATTGCTAAAAGTGATCAACATCACTAAATCACCATGAACTAGCAGATTAAACCGCAAATATTGTTACGTATATTTTAAATAATGCAGCCTGTAGATAGCTCCAGGAACCATTTTGGCAAATAAGACTATTAGAAAATTGTCAATGTTCGATGCTTGCGTCATGGTTGGTTTAGTTTGGTCATAGTTGTGTCATTGATTTTATTTATGTGCTTTTCCTGCAGATACCTCCTAGCCGATGTACGTATAATAATGTGATAAATGCATGTGGAGCTGCTGGTAACTGGAGAAAGGCTTTAGAATTTTGTACGAAGATGACAGAAAATGGTGTAGGGCCAGATTTAGTCACGCACAACATTGTCTTGTCAGCATTCAAGAATGGATCTCAGTATTCCAAAGCCACAGCTTATTTTGAAATGATGAAAAGAGCAAATGTCGCCCCTGATACTTTCACTTTGAATATTGTCATCCATTGCCTTGTAAAAGTTGGACAATATGGGGAAGCTATCGAATTGTTTAACTCGATGAGGGAGAAAAGAACACAATGTCCACCAGATGTTGTTACGTACACTAGCATAATGCATTCTTATCGTTTTTGTGGGCAAGTCGAAAATTGCAAGGCAGTCTTTGATATGATGGTTGCTGAAGGAGTCAAACCTAATATTATATCATATAATGCACTTTTGGGTGCTTATGCCTCACATGGTATGCATACTGAGGCCCTAAGAATTTTCAAGCTACTGAAACAAAATGGGTTACGACCTGATATAGTTTCCTATACCACTTTACTAAATGCCTATGGTAGGTCTGCACAGCCTGAAAAGGCTGGGGAGGTCTTTAATGAGATGAGGACGAATTCATGCAAGCCAAATAAAGTCAGTTACAATGCTCTTATTGATGCTTATGGATCTGCTGGAATGTTGAAGAAGGCCATTAGTTTGCTGCATGAAATGGAGAAGGATGGCATTCAGCCAGATGTTGTTTCAATAAGTACTCTGTTGACTGCCTGTGGCCGCTGCAGGCAAATAACAAAAATTGACACAATTATTGCAGCAGCTAAGTCTCGAGGGATTGAACTTAATACAATTGCTTACAACTCAGGCATTGGAAGCTATTTAAGTTTCGGAGATTATGAGAAAGCTTTGGAGTTGTACACATCGATGAGGGTGAGCAATGTGAAGCCTGATGCTGTAACTTACAATATACTCATCAGTGGATTTTGTAAATTGGGAAAATACGCAGAATCTCTGAAATTTTTTGAAGACATGATGAACTTGAGGATGCCTTTAACCAAGGAGGTATACTCGTCCTTGATTTGTTCATATGTCAAACAGGCAAGTATTGCTTTGTTATTTGTCTGGTTCTCTCTAAAGAATTGCTATGCTAATGATGGTTCTCATTCAGGGCAAACTAACTGAAGCAGAATCTACTTTTAGTTCTATGAAAGAATCTGGCTGCTTCCCTGATGTTTTGACATATACTGCAATGATTCAAGCCTATAATGATGATGGTAAGATTTTCTTAGGTGAGAAACATTTCAAAAACTCCAACTTATCCTGTATTTCTTATGGATCATAAGGGAGCTGGAGGAGTGCGTGGGACTTATTCAAAGAGATGGAAGGAAATGCTATACAGCCAGATTCCATTATATGCTCATCCCTCATGGAAGCATTGAATAAGGGTAGCCAACCTGAAAGGGTCCTTCAGTTGATGGAATTCATGAAGGAAAATTGCATCCCATTGAACCAAAAAGCTTATTTTGAGATAATAGCTTCATGCAGCATGTATGTTTATCCACTGTCTTAAGTTGAACAAGCAGTTCTGAATTGGTAACTAGATCTATTATTATCGAACAGTGTTCGATCTCTATTGTTATTTCAAGGAAAAAAAATCCAATTTACAACCTTGAACACTGGCCTCGGCTCAATTTTCAACCTTCAACTTTGAAACCGTTCGAATCGGTACCTCAAACTAACAAAACCGTCCACTTTACCCCCTGGAGGTTTTGGTCTGATGTGGCATATCTACGTGCACCTGTTTCACTAACATGGCATGCATACGTGAATCCACATCAGCCTTCATGTCATCCTAGCATCTTGGTGTTTCACCTTGAAGATCTTGAGCAGCTTTAATGCCATCTGCCTCTCCGCGGTGAGCATCAGCTATGCATCAGCCGCAGCAGCTTCATCAGCCCGCCCTTGGACGTCGCTGCCGTCTCGCCTCATTACTGAGCAATGACTCTACAAGCCTTGCCGCCTCAATCAGCCCATCACACAGAGAGCACTCCTCTATTTCTAAACAGAGCAGAGAGGAGGAATCCACGGGCGGCTTGGCTTGGCAAGCAGACGGCAGAGGGAAGGTGACTTGGCGCCCGAGTTGGCAAAAGCAGAATGAGCAGAGAGGTGAGTCTAGAGGTGGTGTTATCATGGCCGAAGGTGCACTGAGGTGGGCTCCGGGCGGTGTAACAAGGGAGGGCCCAAATTAGGAGTTCGAGAAGGAAGAGGGAGGCATGAAGATGCTCTAGTAGAGAGTGATTGGTTGTAATCTCACCGGAGCAGCGGTTCTTGGCCGGAAACGGGGAAAACGACGGCGGTGCGGTGCACCTGTGAACCAAATCCAAATTGGTTGAAGGGGAATGAAGAGGATGCTTGGGAACATGATATGACCCGGACGGTTTTGGGAGTATCTCACTGAGTTGGCCGAAACAGGGAGGCTGATGTGGCAGCTGTGAACGATGGTGTTGTCAGAGAGGAAGAAGGCAGTGTGGATTCTGATGCTCCTGTAGGAGAGAGGAACAATGGAGGTGTGGGCACAACAGAGGAGACCAAGGTGGGCAAAAGGTTGCAGGTGCCAAGGATGAAGCTCATCGGGGCGGATGCGTGAGCTCAAATTCGAGGAGCTCCAGCTCGTTCTCATCCTTTGGTGCTCAAGCGTGTTGAAGGGGTGGGGGGAAATGGAGCGCGGAGGAGTCAGTTCCAGTGTGCGTCTCACCTAGGGATTAAGTGGTAGGAGGTGTGAGGTGGACAGCATGCTGTGTGCAGCCACGCAGTGGCAGTAAATGGCATGGGCGTTGACGGAAGTGACACGGTGAGAATGGCTGAGACATGGCGAGGTGAGATGGGCGGTGGCGCCGGCGAGGTCTAGCCTAGCCCTTGCCGGTGCTGAACTTGGAGGAGAGGGAAAGACGAGAGGGGGAAGAGAGATAGATGAGTGAGAAGGGGAGGAAGAAGAAAGGAGATGGGAGGATGACATGTGGGTCTCATAAATATTTTTTTTGTTTTATTTGCTCAGTTTGCTGCCATGTCATCAAAGATGAGCTTGCGTGTCAAGACCACTGACATGTAAGTGCCACGTTAGGCAAAACCACCATGGTTTGGGTTTGGGGGTAAAGTGGATGGTTTCGTTAGTTCAATCTCCCGATTTGAACAATTTCAGAGTTGAGGGTTGAAAATCGAACTGAGGCCGGAATTCAAGGTTGTGTACATTGGACTTTTCCCTCATTTTAACTTGCTATATATACATTTGTGCTTTGGTGTGATGTCATAATGTTTGCAGATTTAGGTGTATAATGTTACGTATACAGCTGAACTTTTGGATTAGCATTTGTGTTTATCAGGTGACTATTCAAGTCACTCACAAGTAGCTGCTTGTTCTTTAGAAGTACCATGCCAAATATGCACCCATAATTAATAAGTAGAAATAGAACAAAAGTTTTATTATATTTATTGAGATAGCAGGATAGAACCTTGTGGGTGGGATGGGATGTCTCTGATTTGTGTTAGTTATATTCCTTCGTATAATTTCTGATCTGATGTATTGGGGTTACTGGATCAGAATTATTTGTTTGTTTGCTTTTTACTTGATGGGCTTTTGCAATTTACTAAAGTGAGCCTCTGCGCCTTTAGTTATTATCATCTGCAAGTAATAGACAAGTAAGCAATCATGGCATGCTTTGATCATGTTATTTGTGCTAAACATATGATATTATTCATTGTGTCCAGTGTTGAGCACAGACAAATTTCATGTGCATCTTGTGTTGATCTGTTCTATTTTATTTGTTCTGCTTCTAGCAGATCAGTTGTGCTGTTTGTTTAGTTATCAATATTTTGCTTCTCCATAACAGGCTACGGGACTGGAAAACAGCAAGTGAAATAATTGAACATTTGGATTCCTTGCTCTCATCCATTTCAGTTGGGACGCTAAACCATCTTTTAAATTTTCTTGGAAAATGTGGGAAGACAGAGAGCATGATGAAGGTATAATTGGTCTCCATAATATAGCTGCCATTTCAAAACTTTTTTCGTTATTTCCAACTTCTGTAATGTGATGAATATAAATACTTCAGTATTATTTGTTTTCATAACTGGACCATCTATTTGTTCTGTTATATGAAACTAAAGTACATACTTGGTAGTTATGGCAACGGCACGATGCAATTTTTTTTCCTCAAACACAGACTCATTTAATATTCTTGTCCGTAGAATGATCAATTTAGAGAGAAAGGCTTCTCATTTCAGAGGAATCGACTACTTTTGTATGATGACTTGCTTAGTCCATATACCAATCTTCCTTCTGTGGTACTGAATTGTTTTCTTGAATGTTTGAAGTCCCAAGCACCAATGTGCATTAGCAAGATATAATTCCATGCTTCCATATATCACCTATATTCCTGCTGTTCCCAGCCCAAATAAAAATGGTTTTATCATTAACAATACTAGCATCTTGAGTAGTTTTGAAATCACCTCCTTTTTCCATGAACATTGATGTGGGTCTTCAAGGCCTTGACAACGTCTTCTATCGGATGAGGAAGAAAGTTCGGGCCGCAGCGGCAACAACAGCGGTCCAGCCAAGCCCTGCTTAGACGCCGGGCCTGAGCGCAGCGGCAAACCGAGCCACACGCAGGGCGCCGTGCGCTGTCAGCAGGGGCTGCGGCTAGGGGCGGTAGTTGTTAGCCGGTTGTTAGTATCTGTTAAGGATATACACATTGTCTTATATGGACTCTCCATATATAGGTTTTCCATATATAAGTTTTCCTTGTTTAGGTATTACCTTATATATGCTTTCCTTTTATACCCTCATATACATCTATATATTCTGGCCATTGGCCTCATATTGAATACGAGTACTATTCATAACATGGTATCTAGTGGTTAGTTTTATCTAGGTGTTGGTTAAGATTTTTCTGTTTAAGTCTTAGTTGCTTCCTTCGATTTGTATGCCGAAAAATAATGAAAATGGTATGAAGTATTTTGCCACCAATTGACCTCTAGGCGGTGCCTTCTGATTAACAAGGTCGGTAGCTCCATTCAGCTTCTATTCCATCTATCGCCGGTACGGCTTCGACGTCTACCAACCCTCACGCCGGTCTTTGACCCGACACCCGCCTCTACAGCCATACACACAACAAATTGGTATTAGATTCAGACAACCCTTCGGCCATGGCACAGCATTGAGCATTCCCTTGAAGAGCGCATCGGCAACCTCGAGTTTTCGATGGAGGAGATGAAGATCTCCCTCGGCGAATTGCTTGCCATCTCCAAGGTAGCCAATTCCACCCACAATGAACCTGGCCAACACAACGACGCCACGAAGGACACTAGTTGTTGCCAGGATCCTGGTAGGATCGCCGCGAGTGGCTATCGGCGCCTGATCCTCCCGGATACACAGTAGCACGCGCGGCACAACCGCGAGCAGCGGAGCGCGAGCGACGCGACAGATAGCCGTGGGAGACCGGGGGTCACCTCCGCGCCTCGGTTGGGCGACGCCATTTTCCGGACGACACTGATGCCGCGTTCCACCACTGCCGCTGGGCACCACGCCCCCTCGGCTCGAGCTTCGGGGTTACAACGGCACGGACGACCTGCTTTCGTGGCTGCATCAGTGTGATTGCTTCTTTCGCCAACATTAAATTCCGCCACGGGAGCATGTCGATCTCGTGGGTTTGCACCTCTGTGGCAAGCCTAAGAGGGGCTGGACAACTAGATGCTCGATGTGGACTGGATCTCCTGGGAGGATTTCTTCGACACATTTTGTTCACGCGCCTATCGGGGGTGGGACCCTTGGGGGATCTTGTCAATCTCAAGCAAGGAGCCAGCCAAGTAGATGATTTTGCCCGTGAATTTCAACGGCTTCTAGCACGCACCTCGCGCATGTCGAGGGCTGATCAAGTGGAGACGTTCATTGCTGGGCTTGCAAAGTCACCGACGGCCGACGTCCGTCAGGAACGATCCCGTGATCTCTCTGAAGTGGTCAGCTTCGCACGCGACGCCGAGGAGCAAAAGGACCTTTGGGTGGCCGATGCCATGCACGGCTATGCCACTCAAGGTTGCGGATGCATGGCTTTCAGCTGCGGTGCCGCGTAAGCCATAACGCCCACAGTCCCGGTGGCCGGCGGACCCACCTCGGGGATCCCAACGCCGCCCATCGGGAGCACATGCGCCGCTGCCAGTGCAATGTCTAGCACAACGCCGATAGCTCCACCTTTCGCTTAGTTGCAACTCAATGCCGACCAGCTCGCCGAACGCCGTGCGAAGGGACTATGTTACCACTGCGATGAATTCTATACAAGAGGCCACCGTTGCAAGCGGCTCTTCTCCATCGAGATCAGCCGAAATGACATGGAGGACAGAAACCACCTCTCCCTCGTGGTCGGCATGATGGAGGAAGAGGAATAGCCAACCCCTTCGCTGTCCATGCTTGCGATCCTCGGGCCACAACTTGGGGGTACGATGCAAGTGGTGTTGCTCATGCGTGACCACCGGTTACTTTGCCTCATCGACAGTGGCAGCACCCACAACTTCATCAGCAGTCATGCCGCCATTTGCATGGTGCTTGAGCATCATCAAGCGACGTCCCAGCAGGTCAAGTGGCCAATGGCTGCCAATTGCCTTGCTTGGGAGACATCCCAGCCGAGGAATTCCACATCGACAAATATTTTTTCACCGCGCCATTCCTTGTCATCCCACTGGATGTGTTCGACGTGGTTCTCGGGATGTAGTGGCTCTAGACATCGGGGTATATCCGGTGGAATTTCCTCACCCTCACTATGTCCTTTGCCTATAGGGCTCCCAAGCGCTATTGGCGGGCGCTCATCGCATCGTGTAGCCACATAGCTCCTGTCTCTTCAGGCCGGTCCTAGTACTGGACTGCACTCCCTCTTAGAGACCTTCGCCGACATCTTCACTGAGCCACGCGGCCTCCGTCCAGCCGTGCGTGTGACCACCGCATATGCCTGAAGGAAGGAACAGACCCGATGGTCGTCAGGCCATATCGTTATCCTTACCACCAGAAGGATGAGATTGAGCGCGAATGCTTGGTCATGCTCGCCCAAGGCATCATTAGGCATAGCCGTTCACCTTTTTCATCGCCGGTTTTGCTGGTGAAAAAAAGGGATGCCTCCTGGAGGTTCTGCGTTGACTACCGTGAACTCAATGCACGCACAGTCAAGGACAAGTTTCCCATTCTGGTTGTCGAGGAATTATTAGATGAGTTGCACGGCGCCAAGTTCTTCACCAAGCTTGATCTTCGCTCCAAAGAAGCCAGGTGCGCATGCGCAAGGATGACATCGACAAGACCGCGTTCCGCACTCATCACGGGCACTACGAGTTTCTCGTGATGTCATTTGGACTCTCCAACGCGCAGTCAACATTCCAAGCTCTCATGAATGAGATCCTCCACGACTTTCTCCGGAAGTTCATCCTCGTCTTCTTTGACGACATCCTCATTTATAGTCAGTCAGCCGAGGACCAATGGAGTATTTGCGTCTCGTCTTGGAGTGCCTCCGCCATCACAAGTTGTACCTTAAGAGGTCCAAATGTGTGTTCGCACAACAACAGGTGCACTACCTCAGGCATGTCATCTCCGACATCGATGTGGCGGCGGACGCCGACAAGCTCCAGGCAGTCTCGGCTTGGGCTCAACCCACGTCAGTCACAACTCTTCGTGGCTTCCTCGGGTTGACTGGCTACTATCGACGGTTTATCCGCCAGTACGCCAACATTGCCGAGCCCTTGACAGCCATGCTTCGCCGCGACAACTTCAAGTGAACTCCATAGGCGGAATCAGCTTTCTACCACCTCAAACCTCTCCTTCGGCTCACCGCATGATGCCGTTCGATCTTGTCTACAGGCATCCTCCTCCGTCGCTCCTACCGTACAATCAACGGGCCACTGTCATTTACACCGTCAACTGTCACCTCATCGACCACGGCACGCTTCTCCACTATTCCTACGAGCATCTCTAGCATGCTCAAAACCGCATGAAGCAGTACTATGACACATCATTGGGAGGTCTCCTTCGTTGCGGGTGATTGGGTTTGGCTCCTTCTTCAACGACATAGACAACAATCGGTGCGACCCAATACGCAACACAAGCTGTCCCCAGATTTTATGGTCCATATGAGATTGTTGAGCGCATTGGTCCGGTTGCTTATCGCCTTTAATTACCACCGGCCGCTCGCCTTCATAATGTCTTCCATGTTTCCCTCTTGAAGAAGTTCCAGGGCGCATTCCAACTACCGCTCCCCCACTGCCTCCTGATGTTTCGGCCGTCTCTGAGCTAGCAACTCCGGAGCCGCTTCGCGTTTTGGCGCACCGATTCATCAACGGTCGTTGCCAGTTCTTGGTGCATTGGAAGGGTGAACCTGAAGATGAGGCTACATGGGTCCTGGCCACAGTATTACGCTCGGCTTATCCCGACTTTCAACTTGCGGACAAGCTGGCTCTTGAGGGGGGAGTACTGATGTGGGTCTTCAAGGCCTTGACAACGTCTTCTATCGAATGAGGAAGAAAGGTTGGGCCGCAACGGCAACAACAGCGGTCCAGCCGAGCCCTGCTTAGATGCCGGGCTTGTGCGTAGCAGCAAACCGAGCCACATGCAGGGTGCCGTGCGCTGTCAGCAGGGGCTGCGGCTAGGGGCAGCAGTTGTTAGCCGGTTGTTAGTATCATCTAGTGGTTAGTTTTATCTAGGTGTTAGTTAAGATTTTTCTGTTTGAGTCTTAGTTGCTTCCTTCTATTTGTATGCGGAAAAACAATGAAAATGGTATGAAGTATTTTGCCACCAATTGACCTCTAGGTGGTGTCTTCTGGTTAACAAGGCCAGTAGCTCCGTTCAGCTTCTATTCTGCCGATCGCTGCCACGGCCTTGACGTCCACCAACCCTCTTCGACCTGGCACCCGCCTCTACAACCAGACACAACAAAAATACATTGATACCTGAGGACCCATGTAATCACAGACCTGTTCACTGCACTTGTGGAAAAAATAATTTCAGTAATGGTGCTTAGATTGTTGGATGTTCATTTCCAGCTTATGTTTTTCCTTGAGTTCTTTGAAAGATGGAACTAAGATTATTTATTATAATTTTCTCTCATGCAGCTGTTTTACAAGATGGTAGCTTCATGCTCTATTGTTGGCCTTTCTACTTATACGGTTCTTCTGAGAAATCTCTTATCTGTTGGGAAATGGAGAAAGTATATTGAGGTAAAAGAGAGTTTACAAGGCAATTGTATTGTCACATATGAATGAGAATTGACATCTATATTTGGTACACTCAATTTATATTAACTGTAGTCTGGTAGCATGATGGTGTATTGCAGATCTACCATATTTGTTCCGGAAAAAGAACTTGAACATTTTTTCTGTTTTGACCTGTGTTGTGTTGCTCTTTATTGTAAAACCTGCACCAAGCATGTCCAGTTGGGACAATTTGAATTGTGGAAAATCAGCGATTTGGCATTATATTGGAAGTTATGCTGAATCGCCATTCTGGCTTCAAATACTAGAATGTCAGCAATAAAGTGCTAGTATTAGATTGGTATTTGAGTGGCAGCTTGTACAAAGGAGAAAAAAAGATGCTTGATAGTTCATGGGTGTGAAACTTAATCTCTTTTTCTTGGCTTTTTTGGCACATGTAGGTTTTGCATTGGATGGAGGATGCTGGAGTCCGTCCAACACTATATATGTATCAAAGTGTTCTTCCATATATCTGGCGAGACAACAGCATGGATTATGTCACTCTTATGCAAGAAAAAATAAGTATGATTCTTCCTTCTCTATCTATCTTTAGCAGAAGAAGTATGTTATTGTTCTTACAATGCAATAACCTCTTTCATTATTTATGTTTTTTTTGTCATTAGTGGCCTCGTTGAATCTAGAACATACCCAATTTGGGGGGTTTGATTGCTCAATTATTATTGTTCTTGTTAGGCATTTGCATTTACAAGCTTTAATATTTTCATATCTTAACTCATGTTTTATGAGAAGTTCATATTTTCCATAAGATGTTTTAGTGAACGAAGTATCACAATACATTATATCTGTTGATTTATAGTTGGGAGAGGAAATAAAAGTAAGGCATAACTACTTCAAGTAATCAATATATTAAAGAAGCATAAAACAGTGGGTTATTTAGTTAGGAAAGTGATCCATCTGTTAGACTAGAATGAGATTAAAACAAACTTGTTGTTTGTTGAGTCTCGCACTTATAATATTGGCTGGGTTTTCTTCCCTGCCTCTACATCTTCCATTGTTTCGTATGCTTCTTCAATGTCTATAATGTATGAAGTGCATCTAGTAACACTTACTAGAACTAGTGGGTGTAAGAGTGTTAGTGTGATTGTTTTACCATACCCTGTCAATACTTTATGATTTAGTCATGCATAAAAAATGTGTAGGCATGGCATTCTGAAATAAAATCAGCAAGGAAACAATATGCCTTCTGTTGTGTATGGCTCATATATGACAAGGTGAAAGAAACATCGCTTTCTGGACATAGCCGTTGGAGACATAGTTGTGTAGGATTATGAAATATTGTGGGCTGGGGGGACTACAAGTACGGACTACGGGTACGAATGGAACATGTAACCGGGGTATAAACATACTTCATTGACCTCTTGTAGCTATAATCGGAAAAAGTAACTCTTCATACGGACAGAGCTGCCCCGGTTCGGCTCACAGGGATGTTGGCTTTGTCAAACCTCGTAAACAAATCCTCGTATCTCTTGTGTGCTTGTTGTGATTGTTCTCTCGTGCTAAGGGCTATCGCTGGTTCCAACAATTGGTATTGGTGCAAGGTTGAGATGGCGATGCTAGGTGCTAGGATGACGATTGGGAGGAGTTTAAGGAGAAGACAGCCGCGATTACACGGCTGTCTTTCGGATCAGGTCATGTATCATGTGATGGATATGACCTCGCCAAAGGAGATCTGGGACAAGTTGCATACTCAGTTTAGACCATCTCCAACCGTTTCCCAGGGTTTCCTTCCCTTTCCAACCCCTAAGGGATTCCCTTCTCAGATTCCATTCCCTTCCCAGCAAAGCACTCCAACAGATTCCCTTTCCCATTCCCTTCCCTTCCCCAAAATACCTAACTTTTCCTCATACCCTCTCATCCAACCTAGCATTTCTATAAATCCAGGGTTACATTGAGCAAGTCACACACCCCCAACCCACTGCCAACCTCACAATGAGTCAGTTCCATTCTTCGTCGAGTGATGAACCATCCTTTACTGATGATGAGGACTCCCTTTTCTTAGCAATCGCGGAGGAGGAGGAGACACAAGCGCGAGGTAACCGTCGACGGGGATCGGTTCGAGGACATGCGCGTTGATCAGGAAGTCACTGAAAGGAAGCGGCTTCGGCTATATCGGATTACTTCGCCCGACTCAGTGTCTTGAAGTTGTCCCTAGCGAGCTTCGCGGAGGTCTCGTAGCCTTATCCTCCAGCATATCTCGAAGCTTGGAGATAACGTCTCAAAGGGTCTCGGCCTCCATCTAAAACACCACGTTAACACATTGTTGTCCGTAATGCACAAGGTAAAACGAACATACTATCCCAGATCTGCACATATATGCCATATGATAAATAATCATAGGTCTTTGATAGTTCATACTATCCCAAATCATAGGTGATGACAGTTCATACTATCCCAAATAATCATAGGTGCCAACATTTCAGACTATCCCAAATAAACATACTATCCCAAATCTGAACAACAAATATTGGATGAAATGCAATATTTCTTCTAGCCTGACAATTCATTGATGCATTGAAGGAATTGTTCAATGAATTCTGGCGCAATGATACGCACACGTAGAGCTGAGCATTTGCAATGTCTGAGACATTTGAGCTGCAGGCAAAGGCGATTCTGAGACATTCGAACTAGAGCTCGAGAGATTTTAACACAACACATTCCCTCCAATAGATGATGACCACACGTACATGCTATGGAATGCGAACATGACAGGAATGGGCTAGCAGGGAAGAGCAAAGACCTACTGAATTTAATACGCAATATTCAGTAAAGTGGCAACAATTAAACAAGTTCATGTACATACTTGACTGATTGAGCAACAAACACGTAATCAATAACTGGTTTGCATTTCCCTCATCGTCAGCCTAACATGTGCATGTATATCTTGACAAGATTCATAGTGGCCACAAGTGGCAACATCGAACTAATTTCTACTCAACATTCAATAAAGCGCATTAAGTAAACAAGCCAGATTGCAGATTGCATTTGTACTCACAAGGAACACTAACATGTCCAGCTATATGACTTGGAAAACCAACATATATATATCAATTTTCATAGTATTCCCTCTTTGAACTACGCAAATCTTTGGACTTGGACCGGATGTTTTACTTGTCCATTCCATCGGTACAAATCGAACCAGTTTACATTTCTATCCCGAGCTACTACACATGGGGCAACAAGAATCGGTTGACATGCTTGAAATCGGCACATTGAGCAACAAGAATCAACTAGGTTTCTAGAAGAATGCTTTGTTCCGACAACTAGAATCGATAAAGTTTGTAGAATCGAAGTAGTTTGAGCAACTAGATTCACTACCGCCGGGGCGCTTCCACGACAAAGCAATCAACAAAGCGTTTTCCCATTCATATTGCATCGCATCTCTTTCGGATCGACAAGCGAGAGTTTATCCCCAAAATATGGACCCGATCCAATGCTTGGTTTGGTGCTTCAAGGAGCCTACCTACCTGCGTGATCGAGTTCCACTTCTTTGCTTGTCTCTGTGCAGGTGAAGCGGACCACCTCCCCTCGTCGCGGCGGCGCGCCCGCGATATTCGCCTTGTCAGAAAGCATGTGGCAAACCGATCCCTTGGCGCGAACTCAGCGGCCCACGGGAGGAATGAGCCGCCGAAGCCCTCGGCGGAGGATTCTCTCTCCTATCCCAAGCCGACTCCCACGCGAAAGCGGGGCGCCCTTGGAATTCTTTGGGGATCGAGCAAGCAGGCGCTTTCCCATGGAGAAGGGAACGGGACGATACAAGGGAAACGGTTGGAGATGGTCTTATGTCCAAATCCCTGGCAAACAAGTTGTATCTGAAACAGAGGTTGTATGCCTGTATGGTCTGAAGATGCAGGACGGTTCTGATCGTGCACAACATGTGAATGTCTTCAATCAGGTGATAACTGATCTAGGGCATCTAGAGGTGAAATCGTAGATGAGGACAAGTTGATTATTCTGTTGTGTTCATTGCTGCCTTCCTATGAATACTTGGTCACCAATATACGAAAAAGATACTATCAAGGTTGATGAGATTACCGCGACTCTGTTGGCGCATAATCAACGGAGAACGCATGGGAGAGCTCTTAAGTTGATAGTTTGTATACGAAGGGTGATCGTGGAAGGAAGCAAGACAAGGATATATCTAGAAGGCATAAATCCAGATCAAAGTTGAGGAGCAGAAAGAATATCAAGTGCTACGAACGCAAGGAGATGGGGCATATGAAGAGAGATTGTCCAAAATCGAAAGAATAGAATGGTAGGAAGCGTGATGAGAAGATTACGAATGTGGCTAGGAGAGATGACTAAGACAACAATGATGCAGATGTTCTCTTAGTTTCAAACAGTCGGTTAACATATGCATGGATTCTTGATTCGGGATACTCGTATCACATCATGCCTAACAGGGAGCAATGTTCAAGAAGGCGCTAGGCACTAGGCGGGCGGCGAGCCATAGCCTAGCGCCTAGGCGCATTAGGCGGGGATTATTCGGAATTAGGCGGCAAGTCCTAGGCGGAACAGTGTATCATATAAATGGCATTAGGAAAAATCAATCACTTGCAATTCTAATAAACAGAGAGGGGGGATAGAGAGAGATCGAGAGAGGGGAGAAGAGAGGGGAGAAAGAGAAAGATCGCGAGGGGAGACAGAGGGAGTGAGAGGGGAGACAGAGGGGGCGAGAGACAGAGAGAGATCGAGAGAGGGGAGGCAGAGAGAGATCGGAGGGAGAGGCAGGGCCGCAGGGGAGGGAGAGCCGCCGCAGTGAGTGAGAGGCAGCCGCAGGAGTGGGCGGCCACAATGAGGGGCTGAGCAGGGGAGGGGAGGCAGAGGAGAGGCGGAGCGGACTGGCGGCCGACGACGGCGACGGCAACGGACTTGGCGATGATGAGTAGCGGCCGTAGGTCAGTTCACCTTCTTTGCTCCGCCCTAGGGTTCTGCCATCTCGTGCGGTCCATCAAGAAGTCGGCCGCCTAGAGCCTTCTAGTCGCCGTCGCGTCCGCCGTTTTCCGCCGCGCCTAATCCCGACCGCCCGCCTGCAACCGCCTAGGCGGTTCCCCCGCCTAGCGGCCCGCTGAGGCCTATGTCGCGGCGGCCGGTGACCGCGGAGCGCCTAGGCGCCGCCTAATGCCGACTTTTTGAACAGGGACAGGGAGTGGTTCACTTGTCAGGTAATTTCGATTCTGTTTACCTTGGTGATGATACATGCCATAATATTGTTGGAATAGGTGAAGTTGAAATTAAGATGTATGATGGTTGTTAGACAGTATCTTGTTACATAGTCTGTTAGCCTTGTATAGATATTGCCTAATATAGGCTTTCCCTTTATACCCTCATGTACATGTATATATACTGGCCTATTGGCGTCATGTTGAATACAAGTGCTATTCATAACATGGTATCAGAGCATTAGGGTTAGGGTTAGGCTTCCTGGGCGTTGCACTTGCGCTCTTCCGATCTCTCTTCCGGTTTTTCTTCGCCGAATTGCCTCCTCTGGCCTGGATCGACGGCCTATGCCTCATCCGGTTGGATCGACGGCCTCTGCTTCGGCCATCGCTGGCTGAGCCCGCCTCGCCTTGCTATCGACGGCCTTTGCTTCGGCCGCCTCTACCTCATCCGGTTGGATCGACGGCCTCTGCTTCGGCCGTCGCCGGCTGAGCCTGCCTCGTCTCGGCAACGTACAGTCGCGGTCCTGATGCGCCAACTCGGTCCACATCGGCGCTTCCCAGGCTCGGCATCCTCCTCCGTCCGGATTCACGTCGGCTGGTAGCCTTCATCCATCGGCATTGAACGCTCGGCCATCTGTGGCTTCTTTCGGCGCGCTGTCATCGCCTCATCTTCACGGACGCGCTGCCTCCATCTTCTGCACCACCTCTAACTCCGTGCCGGGTCGCACCTCCGGGCTATAGCCAACCGATGGCCTCCACGTGACCTCCGCGAGTCAACCGTTTGGCTGCCACTTTGGCGCTCTTCCGCGCGCCAGCCACCATGAGCTCCGGCCGCCTCCATCTTCCTCTGCGCCGGCGCTGCCCTAACACCAGCACTTGAACGCGCACCGACTTCCGTCGCTCGAGCCGGCCGCTGTGATACTTCACTGTCGAGTTCGTGAAGCAGCAGGCTCACATCCAGGACTTCAAAGTCCCTTTCGGACTTGGTTTGTTTTCTTTCTGGTTTGAAGTTCGACGCAAGGAAGGTTCACGTGAGGGGTCCTAGATTCCAAACAAATTTCAACCAGAGCTTTGGGTAAGGTGCAAGCTACATGAAGTTTCACGTCCAAAACTTGGTTCACGTAATGCAAGCTACGTGAAGTTCTTTGCTAGTTCAACTATCCAGAGGAATTCAAGTCCATTATTTCAAGCTCCAAGTCCGTCTGACTCTCTTCCCAAGATAAGGCTGAGGTTGAAGGAAAAAAATGTCGTCTACAGGCTCTTCTTTGGGGACCGTTTCTGTTCCTCGCTGCCCGGTTATTTTTTATGGTCTCAATTATCGACGGGGTTCTCCATATGTGCCTTCACATGCGTGGTCAGTGCCTGTGGGAGTTTCTTACGGGCGAGCTATCCTGTCCGCCTCGTCCTGCTCACTCTGCCACGCGTGTTATTCCCAAGGAGGTTGATGATGCTACTCGCCAGAAGGCCTCTGATGATTATGCTGATGCTGTAGAGTCTTTTCAGACTCAGTTTACTGCTCACAAGACATGGATTGATGAAGATTCTCGTGCCTCTACTATTTTGGTTGCTAGCATGGAGGTGCATCTTACTGGTGACATTGTCGCTTTGTCTTCGGCACAGTTGATGTGGGCGCATCTTTGCGACCGCTATGAGCCTGCTGGCGACTCTTTGTACCTTGCTGTTGTGCGACAGGAGCAGTCGTTGCAGCAGGGTGATTCTACCGTGGAGGAGTTCTATGCGTAGTTGTCTTCGGTGTGGCGTCAGCTTGACTCCTTGGGACCGGATGTTTGCCGCACTTGCCAGTGCTGTCAGTGTCAACACTCTCATTTGGAGCTTCGCCGTATCTACGACTTCTTGACACGTCTTCGGGCTGAATTTGAGCACATTTGTGCCTAGCTGCTTGCTCGTCATCCTCGTGTGACCCTGTTGGAGGCCCTTGCAGCTATTCGTACTCGGTCTGCTAGTATATCCTTTAGTCTTGGCGGCACCTTGTTCTACTCCTCCATCAGTGGCACCTACTCCAGTTTCGGTTACTGGGGGCGGAGGTCTTCACTGCACCTACTGCGATAAGAACGGACACTTGGAACAGTTCTGCTACCGGAAGAAGGATTATGCTCGTCGAAGTGGCCGTCCTCCTAAGGACATTGGAGGCTCAGGCATCTCTCAGCGGACTTCTGCTGGCTCTGCTCCTACGTCGCATGGCTTCCTCTCCACCGACAGGTTCTGCTGGTTCTGCTACTCAGTGTTCTAATGAGAAACCACCTTCCTCATCAGGTATAACACTATGGATTCTTGACTTTGGAGCTTCCTTTCATATGACATCTGATCCCACGAGTCTCCATTCCATTAGTCCTCTTGCTGCTCCCATCACTGTGCATACTGCATGTGAGAAGGTAAGTTCTAGGAGAATTAGAATAATTCATTGATAGAGGAATCACATACATATATAGACATACATGCATTCTAGCTATGGTAATCTATCTCTAAATATAGCAACAATCTCCTAATTATGGTACAGCCGGATGTGCATGCATGCGCTGGCCAAGGATGGCAGGAGAGGATATGGCGCATGCATGATTGGATGTCTGTCCAAATATGGACAGACCATATATGGTAGTCTAACATCCCCCCGCAATCTCGGTAGGAGCTGCATGGACGGTGAGATTGGTCCTGAATTCCTGGAAGATGGAAGACGGAAGGCCTTTGGTGAAGATGTCAGCATATTGATGTGATGTAGGCACATGTAGAACGCGAACTTCGCCAAGGGCAACGCGCTCACGGACGAAGTGAAGGTCGATCTCCACATGCTTGGTGCGTTGGTCTTTGGACCGGATTGGTGGAGAGGTAGACAGAGTCGACGTTGTCGCGATGAGACGATGGTAGCCCGGCGAAGAGGGTGGTGTAGTTCGTGAAGAAGTTGGCGGAGCCAGCAAGCTTCGGCGACGCCATGAGCCACCCCTCGATATTCGGCCTCGGCACTAGAGCGGGACACAGTGTGTTGTCGCCTAGAGGACCAAGAAAAGAGGTTGTGACCAAGAAAGGCACAATATCCAGAAGTAGACCGCCGAGTATCAGGACACGGCCCGATCCGTGACGGTGTAGATGGTGAGATCATGAGGACCGCCATGAGCGAAATAACGCCATAGTGAAGAGTGCCCTTGAGGTAGCGAAGGATCCGCTTGATCAATTTAAAGTGGTGATCGCGCGGGTCGTGCATGTAAAGACATGCTTGTTGGACTGCATGAGAAATGTCCGGCCTGGTGAAAGTCAGGTACTGCAGTGCACCGGCCAAACTCCTGTAGAGAGTTGGGTCAGGGACGGGTTGTCCTCCATCAGCCGAGAGCCTTGTGCGGGCTTCAATGGGAGTGGCGCAGGGATGACAATCTGTCATACCGGCGCGCTGCAAGATCTCTTGCGCATACTTAGCCTGGGACAGAAAGAGGCCAGCCGGATGCTGAGAGACTGCAATGCCCAAGAAGAAGTGGAGAGCACCGAGATCACTCATGGCGAACTCATGCTTGAGGATGTCGATGAAGTGCCGAAGAAGAGCCGGTGTAGAGGCGGTGAGGATGATGTCGTCGACGTACAGGAGTAGGTAGACGATGTCGGTGCCGGAGCGGTAGATGAACAGCGATGAGTCGGTTTTGGAGTTGATGAAGCCGGCGGACGTGACGAAGGCGTGAAAGCGGTTGTACCAAGCCCGAGGGGCTTGTTTGAGGCCGTATAGTGACTTGTTGAGGCGGCAAACATGATGAGGCTACCAGTGGTCGATTTAAAACCAGATGGTTGTTGAGCATAAACCGTCTCGTTGAGAGTGCCGTTGAGGAAGGCGTTCTTGACATCGAGCTGGTGAATAGGCCATGCATTGTTGACGGCGATGGAGAGCACGGTCTGAATGGTAGCGGGTTTGACCACCGGACTGAAAGTCTCGTCGTAGTCAATGCCGGGCTGTTGGGAGAAGCCACGGAGGACCCAACGAGCTTTGTAACGGGCGAGGGAGCCGTCGGAGTTGAATTTGTGCTTGAAAATCCACTTGCCGGTGACGATGTTGGCGCGGGGGGGAGGCACCACTAGTTCCCAAGTGTGATTGCTGACAAGAGCAGTGTACTCATCAAGCATGGCCGCCTTCCAATGAGGGTCTTTGAGGGCACTGCGGTAGGTCTTTGGTTCGGGAGAAAGACCGGGCGCAGTAGTGGCGTGAAGCTGGTACAGTGGAGGAAGGGTGCCGTCCCTGCTCCTCGTCACCATGGGATGGGACGACGCCGGTGGAGTATCATCCGCAGCATGACGCTCCACTAGCTGAGGCGCGACAGCCGTGCCGTCGGGAGAGGCCGCCCTGGTGGACGGCTGTGGCCGGCGGGTGAAGACATGGCGCAGAACCGGAGTGGGGAAGGACCGGCAAAGGAGATCCCACTCCAAGAAGACAGTGGCGAGCCGGCCACCTCTGTGGTGGCAGGACCCTGGGGCGCGGCTGGAGGATCGGCAGCGGGCGCTTCAGGGGCAGCGTCACAGCCAGACGTGCCGGTAGTCGGTGGTGGCGCAAAAACAGCAGGCATGCTGTCGGAATCGTCAGTACCTGCATCCAGGAAGAAGTATTCCGAGGGAGCAGGGGAGGATGACCTGGCAAACGGAAAGGTAAGCTCATCAAAAATAACATGCCGTGAAGTGATGATGCGATTGGTAGCCAAGTCAAGACATCGATAGCCCTTGTGATGGGAAGAATAGCCGAGGAAAACGCACTCGGTGGAGCGAGGGGTGAGTTTATTGGGTGCGGTTGAAGAGAGATTAGGATAACAACGGCAGCCAAAAACTCCTGAGTTGAGTGTAGGATGGTGGAACACCATGGAGGGCGTGGTAAGGTGTGCGATAGTTGAGTGTTTTGGTGGGGAGGCGATTGAGAAGATATGTGGTCAGGTGGAGAGCCTTGGCCCAATAGGGAGGAGGCATGGAGGCTTGAAAAGGAGGGTGCGGATGATATTATTTGTGGACCGAATAATCCGTTCGCTTTACTGCTTTGTTGGGAGGTGTAAGGACAGGAGAGACGCAAGTGTATGCCTACTGCAAGAAAGAAGTTTCTAGTGGCGATTGTCAATTCACGCCATTATCGCACCGAAAAGAGCAAATAGTGGTGGAAAGCGAGTGGAGACATAGGCGTGAAAATGGCGCAAGGTGGTAAAAGTGTCGGATTTGAATTTAAGAGGGAAAGTCGAGAGATAATGAGTAAAATCATCAAGACAGACTAAATAATATTTAAATCCGCATAAACTATGAATTGGAGACGTCCACAAATCACAATGAATAAGCTCGAGCGGCTTAGTTGTGTGAGACACGCATGGAGAATGGGAGACGAACATGTTTGCCTAATTGGCATGCGTGACAAACATGTGGTACTAGTTTATTGGACAAATGTAAGGAGTCAGCGAGGTGGGACAAAGCTTGATCGCCAGGATGCCCCAAACACCGATGCCAATCAATCTGGTTGGAGGGGCGACAGCGAAGGTGATTTGCGTGGTTGGAGGTCGAAAGGGGTAGAGGTCACCCGAACTATTGCACCTCTGAATCACGGCTCGAGTGCGAAGGTCCTTCACAGAAAAACCAAAGGGATCAAACTCGATAGAACAGTGATTATCTGTAGTAAATTTGCGAACGGAAATAAGGTTAGCAATTATATTGGGGGAGACAAGTATGTTGGACAAATGAAGCGGACGGGTGGTGGTAGGAAGACATTTATCCCCGGTGGCAACCACGGGAAGAGAGGATCCGTTGCCGACAATGATTTGAGTAGAAGGAGAGGGTGTGGAGTGGATAGTGGAGAGGTTACCGGAGTCGGAGGTGAGGTGGGAGGAGGCCCCGGAGTCCATGTACCAGCTGGTCGGGTCAGGTTGTTGGAGAGTCATGGTGTTCATCGCTTGGATGAGAGACGCTTGATCCCAGGAAGGGTACTGTTCGCCACCGGAAGGAGCAGGGGGCGGTGCTGCCAGGGGCGCCGGTTGCTGCTGCAGGGAGTGCTGAGGAGTTGGGGGCAAAAACGTCGGGTGCTGCATGCCCGGCGCGAAGAACGCCTGCTGCGGAACCTGCTGCTGAGGCCGGGGGCCAAGGATGCCGGGCGCGGAGGGGGCAGCCGGCCAGACCTGGAAGCTGCCGGTCCAGGGATTGAAGGCGGTGCGGGCGCCAAACGGCGGAGCCGGAGGACGGGCGCCGTAGAAGGTGGGGCCGCCCTGAGTGAAGCCGCCTTGGCCAGGGAAACCGCCTTGGTTGTTGCGACCCTTCCCCTTGCCTTTGTGCTTGCCTCCTTTGTTGCTGTGGTTGGTGGATGAGGAGTAGGACTGACCATGGGCGCCGGTGAAAAGGGCAGTGACGCCAGAAGCTTTGTTGGTCTTGATCTCGGCCTCTTCGAGGAGAAGCATAGATCGAACCGCCAGGAAGGAAGGGAGAGGCTCCTTGGTCTTGATGATTGCAGCAATGTGGCGATAGGACTCGCTCAATCCTCGGAGGAGCGTGAGGACGAGCGTGTCATCTCGGACAGGATGCCCGACATCGGCAAGAGAATCAGCATAATTCTTGAGGCGCTGGGAGTAGGTGAGGACGGAGAGGTCTCCTTGCGCCAGGGTACGAAACTCGGCCTCGAGAGCCAGAGCTCGCGATGTGCGATTATTCCGGAAGAGCACCTCCACGCTCTCCCAGATGTCGCGGGCGGCGGCACCGCGATGAAGCACAATGCCAAGGATCTCCTCGGACAGAGAGGCATAGAGGAGAGACTTGACAGCGAAGTCGGTGGTTGTCCATGTGGCGTCGGACATGGTTGGCGCGGCAGCAAAGAGATGATTTGTGGCGCCAAATTTGCCGACGAGGATCTCGAACAACTCGCGCCATCGGGAGTAGTTTGGTGGATCAAGCTGTAGACAAAAGGGTATGTGGGTTTTGACATTGATGGTGGATAAAGCGGAAGCAGGATTGAAAGGAGGAAGGCCGGCGGCTACTGGGATGAGGGCGCCGGCAGTGGGGTTGGGAGGGGCGGCAGCGGCTGGAGGTGGGATGCTGCCGTCGGGAAGAGCAGGAGCTTCGGCCATGGATGCCGCGAGCTCTGATACCATGTGAGAAGGTAAGTTCTGGGAGAATTGGAATAATTCATTGATAGAGGAATCACATACATATATAGACATACATGCATTCTAGCTATGGTAATCTATCTCTAAATATAGCAACAATCTCCTAATTATGGTACAGCCGGATGTGCATGCATGCGCTGGCCAAGGATGGCAGGAGAGGATATGGCGCATGCATGATTGGATGTCTGTCCAAATATGGACAGACCATATATGGTAGTCTAACACTGCAGATGGTACCTCTCTTTCTGTTGCAAGACGAGGCACTTTTTTGTCTTCCTCTTTTTATGTTCCTGATCATGGTTGTTACGGCGATAAGGCGAGGCGAGGCGACTCACCACCTTCACAACTTTTAAGCGATAAAACGTGCGGCGAGGCGACGCCATACACACATTCTAATATAGTATGGTGGCAATTTTGTAGCACATGCATACCTTGATATAGCATCTATACTTTTTCTAATTGCTCTTCTACCATGTAGCATCCATATCCCTTGCAGGCTCCAACATCCCTTACTACTGTTAGTACTATTGTTTAGGGTCTACTGCTACTGTGTATTTGTACTAAACAGTAAACACCACTACTACTAAGCAGCAACCAACGAAGCATAGCATAGGACGACACATCAGCCAAGCACATTATTTTATTTGTATGTACATTATTATTTTCTTTATATATATTATTATATTTTATATTATTATTTATTTATTCATTCTTTTATCGATTTATTCATCATTTCTTTATGTGTGCGTGTATATATATATTTTTTTTCTTAGGTCGGCCCATCTTCCCAGCCCATTCGGCCCGGCTGGCTCCCCATTTCTCCCAACCCTAATCTCTCTCCCTCATCCATTTCCAGCTGCCGCTCTTGATCCCCTTCTCCTGCTCCCTCGCTCGCGTCGCCTTCCCCCTCACGCCCGAGCACCGCCGCCGCCGATCTGCCTCCTCCAGCTTCCCCCCTCTTGCGCCGCACTTCTCCCCGATCCACTCCACCGCCGCCACCGCCGCACTCTCCTCCGCCACCTGCCTTAGCGCCGCCGCCTTCCCTCGGCCGAGCCCCATGCCATCGCCGGCCTTCGGCCTTTCTCCACCGGGCGCCGCCCTCCTCTCAGCCGCCGGCTCCCTCCCTCTCTCTCTGTCTCTCTCGCTCGCTCGCTCTCCAATGCCGGCACCGAGCACCTCCCCGGCCGCCTCACGGACGCCATGGCAACGCCACAACCGTAAGGTGGACGCCATACCAAGCTTCGGCAAGGCGACGGCGTGGTGACCTCCTCCAGACCGCCTTAGCGATTAATCGACGCTTAAGCGTCGCTTAATGGACGCCTTAACAACCATGTTCCTGATGTTTCTCATGTTCCCAAACTGACCATGCAGCTCATATCCGTTGGTCAGCTTACTGATCATGGCTGTCGTGTTATCCTTGATTCTGACTCTTGTTGTGTTCAGGATCGTCGCACGGGGGTTTTGGTTGGGACTGGCCCTCGCCGCCATGACTCTTAGCGTCTTTTGGGAGCTTGACTGGCTTCGTCTTCCTTTTGCTGCCTCTGCCAGTCTCTCTATTTCCTCCACTGCTTCAGCATCTGTTGCATCTTCTACCGGGTCTTTTGCTCAGTGGCATCGCCGCTTGGGACATATTTGTGGTTCGCGTCTGTCCTCTTTAGTTCGTCGTGGTCTTTTAGGCTCTGTGTCTGGTGATGTCTCTTTACATTGTACGGGTTGTAAGCTTGGCAAACAGCTACAACTCCCCTATCCTTCTAGTGAGTCTATATCCCAACGTCCTTTTGATCTGGTTCATTCTGATGTTTGGAGTCTGGCTCCGTTTGTTTCAAAAGGAGGTTTTAAATATTATATTCTTTTTATAGATCTCTTGCCACACTTGGATATATTTTATATCCTCTCTAGTGAGGTTTTATCCATCTATAAGACTTCTTCCACTATGATTCGCACTCAGTTTGTTTCTCCCATTCGTGTTCTTCGTGCTGACTCGGCAGGGGAGTATTTGTCAGGAGCTATTTGAGCTTTTCTTGCTATGTAGGGCACTCTTTCCCAGTTACATGTCCTGGTGCTCATGCTCAAAATGGTGTGGTTGAGCGCCATCGTCATCTTCTTGAAACAGCTCGTGCTCTTATGCTTGCTTCCGCTGTTCTACCTCACTTCTGGGCTGAGGTTGTTTCCATTGCCACCTACTTGACCAATATCCAACCTTCTTCTGCTTTTAAGGGTGGGATTCCAGTGGAACGTCTTTATGGCATGCCTCCTGATTATTCTGGACTTTGCCTTTTTGGGTATGTGTGCTATGTTCTTCTAGCACCTCGTGAACGCACCAAGCTGACTGCTCAGTCGGTTGAGTGCGTCTTTCTGGGATACAGTGCTGAGCATAAGGGATATCGTTGTTGGGATCCTGTTGACCGACAGATGTGGATCTCACGGGATGTCACTTTTGATGAGTATCGTCCCTTCTACCCTCGTTCTTCTCCTCATACATCTCTTGTTGAGCCACTGTCTTTCCTGACTTTTCTGACTTTTCCAGATACTCCAGTTGTCACTTTTCCTCTTTCACAGTCGACGTCTCCTTTATCGCCGATTCCTTCATCACCGACCTCTCCTCCAAAGGTTTTTTTAGATATTGTTCCTTCCTATCCTCTATACTACACTCGTCGTCCGCGAGCTGAGGAATCTTCTGATGTGCCATCTTCTTCTTGCGATGAGCCATCTTCTTCGGTGTCTCCTTGTTATGCTCTTCACAATTGACAGTCTATTTGGCCTCCTGAGCGCCTTGGCTTTGTTGGTGCAGCTCTGGCCGAGCCGACTTCTTACCGTGATGCTATTATTCATCAGGAATGGCAGCATGCGATGGCGGAGGAGCTTGCTGCCCTTGAGCACACTGGCATGTGGGATCTTGTACCACTTCCTCCACGTGTCCGTCCCATTACCTCCAAGTGGGTCTATAAGATTAAGACTCGCTCTGATGGTTCTCTTGAGCGCTACAAGGCTCATCTTGTGGCGCGTGGTTTTCAGCAGGAGCATGGTCGTGATTATGATGAGACTTTTGCGCATGTGGCTCACATGACCACTGTTCGCACTCAGCTTGCTGTGGCCTCCGTCCGTGAGTGGTCCATCTCTCAGCTTGATGTCAAGAATGCCTTTCTTAATGGTGAGCTGCATGAGGTCTATATGCAGCCACCACCAGGGTATTTTGTTCCTAAGGGCATGGTTTGTCGGCTTTGTCGCTCTCTTTATGGGCTTAAGCAAGCCCCTCGTGCTTGGTTTGAGCGTTTTTTTCTGTGATCACTGCAGCTGGTTTTTCTGCAAGTGCTCATGATCCTGCGCTCTTTGTTCACACTTCTTCTCGTGGTCGGACTCTTCTCCTCCTATATGTTGATGACATGATCATTACTAGAGATGATTCTCAGTATATTTCCTTTGTAAAGGCTCGTCTCAGTCAGCAGTTTCTCATATCCGATCTAGGTCATCTTCGCTACTTTCTTGGGATTGAGGTTTCTTTTACATCTGAGGGTTTCTTTCTCTCCCAAGTAAAGTATATCCAGGATCTCTTTGATCGTGCTTCTCTTACTGATCAGCGTACAGTTGAGACTCTCATAGAGCTCAATGTTCACCTTCGATCTACTGATGGTGAACCTCTTGAGGATCCTACTCGCTATCGCCATCTTGTTGGGAGTTTTGTTTACCTTGGTGTCACTCGTCCTGACATTTCGTATCCAGTTCATATCTTGAGTCAGTTTGTTTCTGCTCCCACCCAGCTCTACTATAGTCATCTTCTTCGTGTTTTATGATATCTTCGTGGCACTATCTCTCGCTGTCTTTTCTTTCCACGCTCCAACTCTTTATAGCTCCAGGCATATTCTGATGCTACCTGGGCTAGTAATCACTCCGATCGTCGGTCTCTTTCTGCTTACTGTGTTTTTCTTAGTGGTTCTCTCATTGCTTGGAATGGTTCTCTCATTGCTTGGAAGACTAAGAAGCAGATAGCAATTTCTCGTCTCAGCACTGAGTTGCGAGCTATGACTCTTTTCACAGCAGAGGTTACTTGGCTACGGTGGTTACTTGAGGATTTTGGTGTTTCTGTTTCTATACCGACTCCTCTTTTATGTGACAGTACAGGTGCTATCAGCATTGCTCGAGATCCAGTGAAGCATGAACTCATCAAGCATATTGGTGTTGATGCTTCTTATATGCGGTCACAGGTATAGGATCAGGTTGTGACTCTTTAGTATGTGCCTTCAGAGCTCCAGTTGGCAGCTTTCTTCACGAAGACACAAACTAGAGCTCATCATAACGTTTATCTCTCCAAACTCAGTGTTGTAGATCCACCATGAGTTTGAGGGGGGTTGTTAGTATCATGTTACATAGTCTGTTAGCCTTGTATAGATATTCCCTAATATAGGCTTTCCCTTTATACCTTCATGTACATGTGTATATACTAGCCTATTGGCCTCATGTTGAATACAAGTGCTATTCATAACAATGGTATTGTTAGAACAATGCGTGATAATAGGCACATACCAAGGTTAAAAAAGAATCTGATCTCTCTAGGCTCTTTACATGATAGCGGGCTTATAAAGCTGATAATGGTAAGGAAACCATGAAAATTTGCAAGGGTGCATTAACTCTGGTGAAGGGTAGGAGAACTGTTGAAAATATTTACATATTGCTAGGGAGCACTGTTGTTGGTGTAGTCAATTCAGTGGAATGACATAATATGGCAAAACTTTGGCATATGCGATTGGGCATCTTAATGTTCGTGGGATGGCGAAATTGCATAAGAGAAACCTATTGGTAGGAATTGCATAAGTTGTGAGTTAGGTTTCCGTAAGTTTCCTATTCTTGGAAAACAGTCTAAGGTTAGCTTCTTGAGTGGCAAACATGAAACGGAAAAAATACTTGATTATGTACACTGATGTGTGGGGGCCTACTAGAAAATCATCAATAGGTGGATCTTAGTATTTTGTTACTTTTATTGATGATTTTTCCGGCACGGTGTGGGTGTATTTCATGAAGTAGAAAATCTAAAGTGTTTGCTAAGTTCTAGGTGCGGAAAGCTAAGGTGGAGCATGAAACAGTCAGGAAGGTAAAGTATCTAAGATTTGATAATGGTAGTGTTACCTGAAAACGCGAGTCCGAATTTTTTTTTTCTGGGTCGACGCGTATCCCCATGTCAACGCGTGTTGGACATTCACTGACACGCATCGGACACCCTTAGCAGTGTCCTAGGTGAAGGAGGAAGAGAATAGATGGGAAAAGGCTATATTGGTTTGACACCCCTTGTTCGTGACGATGGATAGGAAGAGCAAAGCTGGAGGAAGACTAGAAAGAAATAATGGTGGTTCTTCTCTGCCATGGCTTTGATAGAGGAAGAAGAACAGGCGAAGGGAAGGCTTTGAAGGGAAGAAATAATGAAGAGAAAGATGTCAGGGATGGGAATATGCTCACATGGGTTTGAAAGAGAAGTGCTGCCTTTGTTTTGTTTACTGCTTTTCATTCTCACGTGTGCCAGGATGACAACAGACAGCCATATCAAGGCAAGAGGTAGATCTATGTTGTATGGATCTTTTGTGCATCAGACCCTCCAACTTCAGTGATGAGAGGCTATTTGAGAATTTATTAGTATTATTTACAACATAATAAATATACTCATTTATTTTTAAAAATATTATATTAATATATAAGTAGTTGATCCCCGAATCCTATTTTTCAAGTCCCGAATTGGACACCCAAATCCGAGTTGGATTCCGATTTCCGGGTTCGTGTCGAGGTAACATTGGGTAATGGTACTGAATATACTGATTCACAGTTTCAGAGATATTATGAGGAGCATGGTATTCGGTGGCATCATAGTGTACAAAACACCGCAGCAAAATAGTGTGGCAGAAAAGATGAACATAAGTATCTGTGAACGAGTAAGGTGCTTGAGGTTAAATGCAGGGCTTCCTAAATGTTTCTGGGCAGAGGCTATGAACATGGCATGCTATCTCATAAACAGATCACCACGGACATCTTTGGGTGGTACGGTTGCAGAGGAGGTATGGACTGGTAATTCAATTTATTTTACTAATCTAAATTTTTTTTGGTTGCCTAGCCTATATGCATATACCAGCTGATGAAAGGCTGAAGCTTGATGAAAAATCAACGAATTGCATTTTTCTGGGTTTCAAGGAAGGTTTTAAAGGGTACAAGCTTTGGGATCCAGCATCGAAGAAGGTGGTGATGAACACAGATGTTATCTTTAATAAGAAATCAATGTTACAGCAAAATAAACAGGAGGTGGCATTGGAGATTGGAGGATCAGATACAGTGTAGGTAGAGTTGGAACATAGTTCAAAGACTCAGGATTCACACGTTGCCTCCAGATTCCACTTCAGGGGATCTGCATAAATTTTCAATTGGCAAGAGATAGACAATGACGCATGAATATTGTGAAAGCTCTAAAGAGGTTCAGGTTGGAGATGCAGATGTGTGGGGTTACGAAATATTGTGGGCTGGGGGGACTACGTATACAGACTATGGGTCTGAGTTGAACATGTAACCATGATATAAATGTATATCGCCGACCTCATGTAACCCTAATAAAAAAAAAACTCATAAGGACGAAGCCACCGTGATTCGGCTCCTGGAGACATAGGCTTTGCTGAAGCTCGTAAACAAATCCTTGTGTCTCTTGTGTGCTTACTATGATTGCACTCTCGCGCTAAGGGCTGTCACCAGTTCTGACACCTTCATCTTCTTTTACATGTTAATGTGCAATACGCCTTTCTGTGTGCAAAATACTACTTGTATCCAAGTGACTTTAGCTGACATGTAATCCTTGTTCCATTTGTTCCCCGCTAATCTCTTTTGTGTCTCTATTTCTCCAAGTGACTTAAGTTGAGTTTTGCGTATTTTGTATCCAAGTATTGTTCTGGATGACCCATTTTACCTTGCTCACACCAGATGCGATGAGAGAGAAGATAACATGAATACTGCCTCCAGAAAGATTGACAAGGTGAGACATTGAAATTAATAAACCCAGAATGTTAAGATTCTGTGGTAATTGAAATTAATATGGCTGTTCTTCCTTTCCAGGTCAAAATAATATCTAACTGAACTCCCAGCTAGGTGCTTGGAGAGGCAATGGCATGTTTTTACACTTGTATCAGGCAGTGACAAGCATGGCTTCATGAGTCATGGGCTCAAGGCTTCTACGACAAGAGGGTGTAAGTAATCCATTACTGCTGCATCGGGTCACTCTTCCATTTTATTGTATATAGATCAAGGCCTCTAGCCTATTGTACCTGTCCCGGAAAAATCACGTTCTTCCATATATGTCCAGGACGTTACCGTCGTGTAGTATGACGGTAAACGGTAGTGATAGCACGCCAAATATATCGAAACGCTTAAATGTTGTTTTGCTTAATTTAATTACTTTGTAATATTTTTTGAGTAGCTGTATGCGAGTCCTGTAACACACAAAGGGTATGCCGTTTTCTTTTCTAGAGAGTGCAATGAGCACATTCCGTTGCTCTTACCAGTAGCCTAGCAAAGAGTGTACCCAGCAAGCTTTCAGCATGAAAACTTGGATTTATTTTTATACCCTGTTTTCTCTACTAACATAAAAGGGGGAATTTGTCCGTCTTCCTCCCCCTTCTACCAGTGCGTGCTATGCAAGTGAGACCAGTACCTTAGAAAAACCAGCTCATATTAAAAAGCCGGATCTCAAAAGGAACCAAAAAAACCGAACTGCCTTGTCACGTCTGCCATCTCTGCGCGCACCTCTCCTACGTTCCTCTTGTGAATTTCTACCTGCTGTTAACTACAACACCCCGACGACGCCAACTAGGTCTACTCCCCCCAAGCTCGTCATCATCCTCGGCATCATCGTCGCCATCCTCATGCTTCCTACAGATGTGCCCAATCTGCATGCCTGCCGGCGGGCCATATATTGTTGGAAATGTGTGCAATATTTTAATTCCAGATTTTACCAGGAGACAAATATCATAGATAAATAGTGATGCACTCAGTAAATCTAACAGCAGGCTACACATTGTACTTCCAAACATATATATACTCATGAAACAGAATATGATCAAGTTGAACGAACACTAACGACTTACAATTGAGCTCGATGAAGAACTGAATGATGCGCAGAAGTGGTCGTGGAAGAAATCGAAGTCGAGGAAATGCAGAGGCGGTCGCAGATCTTGCTTTCGAAATCTTATTGCCGCCCCGTGCAGGTGAACTCTGCGGCAAAGGCTCGGAGATGCCGCTCACTCTTCTTCACGGTGCACGCCGAGGAGGAAGGCCGGCGAGGTTGTACAGCTCAACACAACAGTACAACTTTTTGCAGAGAGGAGCAGAAAGAATGGAGGAATTTGCGTATCAAGCCTGGACGTCTCCAGGTGTTTATATACACGCACACTAGTAACTGACGGAGTAATATGATAGTTACTAGTAACTGACCGCATAATGTCGACAGTTACTAGTAACTGAATGCATAAAGTCGGCAGTTACTAGAATGTTTAAATCGCATTTAAACAGAATGAACAGAGAGATAATTGCATGATTCAGCAAAATAAAAGGTGAATTCAAAGTGCCAGGAGACACACTACGACACGGCGCGGTCGCAAATCGCGCGCGTGTTTAGCCAGTATTCATCCTATGCCATCCTCATGCCAAATGTCACATTAATCAAGAGGTGGCAAGGACTCCACCTTTTAAATTGCCTTTCCTCCATTTGGCTAGGCAATATGGTACTAAATCATGTATGCTATGGAATTAAAGGAAATGGGCCACTCATGGGCCAATTTCTAACATATATAACGCTGTGTGCTGCCTCAAACTTCCCATGAAGGCACTCTGGCTCACCATCTACATCGTCAACGCCGTCCTCGTCATACGGTTCCCCATGTTCTACTATGAGGGCGACCAAGCCCTCTAGCTCTTGTCGTCCTGATACAGGGTTTGTCCGAAATTCACATTGTAGAATTTGAATATTCACATGCTGTCTTGATGAAAAATAGCTGATCCCACACCAGATGCAATGGCTTACAACTCTTTGATTCGCCAAAATCACACAAATGTTAAACTTTACGGATATCGAGTGAAGTATATTGATCTTTCAATTCCTAATGAAAAGACAGAACGAGCTTTGAAAGAAGTCGTCCAATTCCTCTTCTCTGTGTATATGCAATGAGGAAGAACAAGCGAACACCTAATAGATATAAATAGCTTATTTTATTAATCTATTGTTTAAGTTTTACAATATAATAGATTCTAATATAAAGGGGAGAGAGAGGGGAGACCATGCGAGCAGAGGCGGACAAATGGATATTCTTATCTCTAAGAGCATCTCAAGAGAGGATCCTAAAAATGAACCTTAAATTTTAATTTAGGACCCTAACTAATTAGATTTAGGGCTCCAATGAAATATTCACTCCAGCAATTAGGCCCTAAAACTCAATGAAGATAGGGCTCAATTACAAAGTTGCTAAATATAGCTACTCTCCCATGGGCCCTAAAACAATTTGATAAATTTTAACAATTTAGGGTCCTTGCTGAAGTTGATCATTTCCTCTAAAAGCCCTATAATTCAAGTTAGGGCCATATTTAGGGCCCCTCTTGGAGATGCTCTAACTCCTCTAACTCAAAAAGATAACTAAACAAATAAATAAATAAAATATTTCGTCACATTAAACAAATAAAATATTTTGTAGCATTAAATCAGGCTCCGTTTCCTGCGCAACTGTCCGTTCCGGTGCAAGTGTCGGACACGGTTTCAAACAGTCTTCGGTTTTTTTACCTTTCTCTTGAAACCGATTGCTTTTGCTTAGTTTTCACTGTAGCGCGCACTGTCTTGTGCAGTTGATCGGTTCCTGTAGCGCTTGTGTCAGACACGGTTTCAACAATGTAATGGTTCTGTAGCTCATGTCGCTATTCATCAGCATTATAGCGCCTCGCGATCTCTGGGAATTTTTTTTAACCCCTCCTTATCTAACAACAAGCAAATATCTGCTATTAGATAGCATATAATTTTTATATAAAAAAGGAAAGTAACAAGAAGAAGATTCAACTATTGTTGTATAGCTTTTGCTTTATTGGTAGAGATGTCCTCATCAGTAGAGGTGGGCATTCGGGCCGGGTTTTTTTGGGCTAGCCCGAGGCACGGTGGGCACAGCCCGATTCAAGTCTGATCTAGTACGTAAGAGGGCCGTGTCGTGCCGTGCCGGTTCGAAACTGTAGCTCGGGCCGTGCCGGTCCTAGGAACCAGGCACGATAGGCGGCATGGCACGCCGCCGGCCCTCTGCACGGCGCCACTGCCTCGGCCCGCGACAGGGCACGACGTCACTGCCCCGGCTTGAGGCAGGGCACAACCTCTCCAGCGCTATTGCTCGCGCTGCCCCTGAGCCCGCGCCAGCACAGTCGCTTGAGCTGCGTCGAGCCAGCGCATGCGCTGTCACCCGCACCGTGGTCGCATCGGGCCCGCGCCACGCCCGCACCGTGGTCGCGACATGGAGGAGACGAAAAGGAGCAGACCGGGATGGGGGCGGTCGCATCGTGTCTATGCCATGGAGGAGGCTGGAGGCGGTGGGTAGGTGGGGGCGGAGGGAGGGGCCAAGGCCCCATGAGGGGTAGAGGGGCGTGGAGCCGTGGAGGGGAGGCGGAGGTGCCGCGCGGGGCTTGGAGGGGAGGCAGAAGGGAGGCCGGGTGTGGAAGGGAAGCTGAGGTGCTGGCGGGGCTTGAAGGGGAGGCAAAGGGGCGCCGGGCGTCTGGCGGGGCTTGAAGGGGAGGCAAAGGGGCGCCGGGCGTCTAGTGGAGGCGGAGCGCACAAGCGTGGAGAGGACTAGGGAGGTGGAGTGCCCGAGGCCGCCTGGGGAATGGGGAAAAGGGTGGGGGGGGGAAAGAGAAGGGAAAGAAAGAAGGAAAAGGGAAAAAATGGAAAAAGAAGAGAGTGAAAAAAAATATGTGCTAAAATTTATGAATATTATTTTATAATTTATAGTTAACAAAAGTAGTTTGCAGTTCTCACATGATTAACGTGAGAGCGGTTTTTGGTGCAAGAGGGAAGAGAGCTGAGAGAGATTGAGAGAGACGAGCTATCTCTCTCTCATCTGTCTCTTTCAATCTCTCAGCTCTCTCTCTCTCTCTCTCTCTCATCCGCCTCTCTCAATCTCTCTCAGTTCTCTCTCCCCTCTTGCCCGTCTGTCTCAACTCTCTCTCCCTCTCGCGTATTTCACAATCTCTCCCAGCGCTCTCTCCCACTCTCTTTCCCATCTTTCTCAATCTCTCTCAGCTCTCTCTCTCACCCGACTCTCTCAATGTCTCCCTCTCTCACCCATTTCTTTCAATCTCTCTCGTATGTCTCCCTCATTCTCTTTCCACTGTCTCAACATGCGTCTCCTGCTTTTTTTTCTCTCGTCGTAATAGTGCAAATGGGTCGGACCTAAACCGGTCGGCACGAAGTAGGCATGAAGCGCAAATGGGCTGTGCCTGAACTCACCAAAGATGAGCCGAACTGGCACGGTACGGCGGGCACGATGGGCCGTCACGGTCCGACACGATTCAGACACGAAGCACGATAGATCTGTACCGGATCAGCCCGACACGGCACCACACCCACCTCTAGGACTCATCACTACCCTTCCCTCTTGTGCGTCCAATTAGAAATATGGGATTTTTTCATTGATTGGATATGGGCAAGAGCCATAGGATGTGGGCGTTGCATCCACGGTGGTTTGCGGCTAATCCTCAGCATCCTACACAGTGAGGATCAGCCTTTTCCCGCATTAATAATCACTTTCTTGTTGCGGGTTCCTTCCTATGTATTTCATTCATTTTATTTGTTAATCTACGTCTTTTGTAGAGCAACTGGGGGTTTGGTCTCCTTCAATAAAGACTAATTTTGTTATGGTAGTGTTCGCGCTAAAAACGTGAAGCAAGGTTCCTAGCCTCGAACATATGGGACAAACGCCGGGTTTGCAGAGCGTGCCAGTCAATTTGACCTGTAATTGACAAGGTAGAAATTGTAAATCAATCAGAACCGATAAACAAACGATTATCGGCTTGACACCGGTCGGCTATATACCGATCAGGAGATAACTAGATCAACCAGTTACGGTTAATCCGAAGGTAAAGGTGGATCGACTTTGAAAGGCGATGCGTAACAAGCAAAGTGGATCGAACCTGAAGAACAAGTCGACGAGAGCAACAAATCGGCGATGCGCAACTTTTATTGAACTCGATGACTTACAGAGGAAAGATTGCTACGAAACTAGACAAAACAGAAATTGTAAATAGGGTTGTGTTGATTGATTGGTTGATTGACTGCCTTCTCTTCACCTCATAGTCCGTCCCCTTTTATACTGCTTCTGCCGATCTAAGTCCTGCATGGATACGGCGACTATATCTGTATCGGCTCTTGATCCGATTTTCTTTCCTTGTTGGCGACGGATTCCTTGTTGGCGACGGATTTCTTGTTGGCGCCGGTTTATCTTTCCATAAAAATCTCCATATTTGAATTATGCCGATTTTACCATATACGCCGAATTTTGGTGCAAACATATGCCCCCCATTTTTGGAAGATGACTTGTCGTCTTCCAAAAATCATGTCCCGATTATATCGGCTTATCAATCGGCTCCCAGGGAATACCTCCTCGATACCTGCCCCGTTAATGGCGCCGTCAAAATCTCGGTGCACTTTAAATGCAAAAACTGTTCTCGCCTGTTCACCTCTTTTTACTGCGGTATAAATATGCGGGTCCCCCCACGGTCATTGATACACCTTCACGCTCTCGAATTGACATCAATCGGCTTTCTTCCTCTTCATCTGTTCATCTTTCCGAGTCGACTGAATGGACTCTTCTCAGGTACTTATCCCCATTCCCGATAGTGATGACCAGTTTTACTTGGGCCCGGTAGGCAGTATAGGAGCCAATGCAGTAATTAATCAAGAGATCCCTCGTATTGCTTTATCAGCCGCTGGTTACAATGTAGAAGGATGGAGCAAGAGCTTTAGGGCTTGGCCGACTCCACTAAAGGGATGGAGGTCTTGGTATATCAGAGTTTCAGCCCAGAAACGGATAGAATGGGGTAGAATGGGAATATCTGAATGCCTTCCGTTAAGCTTAGCTGATCCAGAAGCCAACGAGCCCTTGGTGGCCACGGCTTGTTACTTTTGATTGGATTCTTTCAATGCTTTCCTTTTCCCGACTGGTCCCATCGGTCCAACTCTCCTGGATATGGCGCATTTGTGTTGCCTCAGGCCCGATGGGGAACAGGTATCGGCTTTCAGTGGCAAGCCCGTACACAAACTTATTCAAAAGAAGGGCGAGGGGTGGCGCAAATATATCCAGAATAACAACAAAGTCACCGGGCCTGTTTTCGACGAGGAGCACATAGCTTTCCTTAACTTGTGGTTGGACAGGTACCTGTTTTGCGGAGCTTCCCTCGGATCGACACAGGTCTACCAAATTATAGCGGAGCAATTAGTAGAAGGCCGTCGGCTTGCTTTGGGTAAGATTTTGCTAGGGGCAGTCTTCCAAATGATGCATGTGATCCGAAGCAGACTCTTTTCTGGCTTCTCCAAGTTCGTCGTTGGCAATATTGGAGGGCCGCTATGGTTTATACAATTGTGGCTGCACTGCTTGTTCAGTCGATCTCTAATTCCCGATCCCTTGGAGGATCTAGGATTTCCTCGAGAAGATTACCCGGAAGAATCAACCCCTACGTACACAACTAGCCGATCTTATGGGGAGAAATATATGATATGTTCTGCTGGAGAAGTGAAAATGTCAGCCCCCGGTTTTTACAAGTACATGTCCTTCTTCTTAAACTTCACCCGTGCCGATTTTGGCCAACAAGATTTTTTTAGCTATTCAAATGTAGCCGATTTTCCTCGCCTGACCTTTTTTCGTTTGGAAGCCGACAGCTCTTCTATGTCCCAGTTTTCCCTTAATCTCTTCAGGTTTTTTTTATCTCTCCTAGTATCCTTCATGCGGGACTGAGCACGAGAAATAGAACTTTTCAGCCATCTTATGAGTTTTACCACCCCTCGGTTTATGCCCGTCAGCTAGGTTTTGGTCAAGTTATTCCTAGCCTTCCCCTTCTTGATCGTGTCCAGCCTAGGACAAAGGTTACCAACTCAACAGCTGATGAGGTGGTTCTTGAATTAGCCGATGAACTTCAAGTTTCAAGACTCCAACATTTTGTCCTCAACACTCGCCGATCTAGCCGATATACAACCTAGTGGTCCTCCGTGGCCGAAGCTATTCTCCTAGACAGGACTCCATCGGCCATCCTTTCTCTCTTTTTGCCTGAATATAATGAGCCGACAGTAATTCCCCGTACTTCACATGAAGAAAGTAGCTCTTCAGGCTACACTAATGTAACACCCCAAAATTTTTCTTTTCTTAAATTCATGTGTGATTGGCACTTTGGTGAATTTTTGGAATTTTCTGGAATTTATTTGGATTTATTTGGAATTTATTTGAATTTATTCCATTTTGAAATAATTAAAGAATTTGATTTTGCAAATAAAATTTTGTTGGAAATATTTTATTTGAGTCCAAAATGATCCAAAATATTTTCGGAATTTTTAGAATTTTAAAGTCATTTGCTATTTTAATGAATTAAATGAATTCTTGGGAATTATTTTAAATATTAAATCGCTGGGAAATCAGTCGGGATTACTTGTTCATCCGGCCAGGGCGAGTCGATTCGAGTTCGGTCGAGCCGAGCCACGTGGTCGGCCGAACCCGATTAAGCCGAACCTAGCCCGCGCGTTGGATCAAGATCAGCGGTTTGTGATCTTACGTCGCCCCTAGTCGAGACAGTCGAACCCGTTCGTGCCGTGCGATCGTGGCGTCCGTCGTGCCAGCGTGGACAGCTAGGATTGGCGCGTCGCCTCGCCCAGTGTCGGCCGGACTCACTTCGCCCGTCCGGCCTCGCCATGCATAAACCGTCGCATCTCGGCGTCGGCGGTATTTAAGAGCGTGAGTGCGTGCCGAGATCACCGTCACGTGCGCACCTTTGCCCTAACCGCCCGCCACTCGGCTCTCCTCGTGCTCACGATTCCTCAGGAGTTGATTAGGGTTAATTTAGGGTTTTGGCGTCGTTAGCGCGTCCACCGATCTCCGTCGTGTTGGTGGCGGATCGAGACCGCAGGGCCGGCGCGTCACAGGAGTATGATCACTTCACGGAGAGCGCCCTCAAGCGGCGTGTGGGAGTCGCCTTCCCGACTCGGAAGCCAGGCGCCGCCGCGCCAACACCATCGTCAACCCGAAACACGTCAACCGTCGTCGAAAATCAGCGATCCAGGTGAGCCGCGTGTAACCAAAACCTCGGAACGGTCGGATCTGGACGTTGGATTAAGATCCAACGGCCCCACGATCGACCGTCGCTTCCAACACATGAGCCTAGATCCAATCGAGCCGTCGGTTTCAAACCAACGGCCAGGATAGCGCCACGTGTACTCCGGTGCGCGTGCACTCGCGGCGTGGCGCGATGTCTCGACGCGCAGCCAGGGCGCGTTCGAAGGCCGCAGCGTCGGCGGCGCGCCGGCGACATGAGCAAACGGCCCGACAAGTGGGGTCGCATGTCGATGACCGGTCGGTGGGCGGATTCACCGTGGACCAAGCCGTGCCGTGCCTTGATCCACGGCCGCGATGCAGGGACACGTGTCATCAGCGGGTGATGCCCGTGGCATGATGGCGTCATCTTGGCGTCATCGTGAGGCCGGATTCGATGCTGGCGTCAAAAAGCTCGTGGACCAATCCAGAGGCTGCCCGCGTGTCCATCTTTGACGCAATAATTAATTTCGAAAATGAAATTGATTTATTACTTCTAAATATTGATTCACATTTATCTTCAAACTTCAATCGATTATAACTTTTGAGATTCAACTCCGAGTTGAGCGATTCAAATTACTAAATTAGAATAAAATTGAGATCAACCTAAATATGAATTTTATTTAATTTTTGGACTAAAGATTTTCTCTGCAAAATTATTTAATTGATTATTTAAACTTTAAATAATCATAACTTTGCGTTCAACTCCGAATTTAGCGATTCAGTTCCTAAAAATCCAGAAAATTATGTTCTCTCTGTTTATGGATTTTATTTGGAGTTTAAGGATCTTTGCCTATTGTTTATTTGTGTATTTGCTATTTGCGGCTTTTCACGAGTAGGCGTTGAAGTCTGGGAAGGATTGAAGGAGAAGTGTTGATTTCGGGATCCAACTCAAGACCAAGAACAAGTACTTTTTGAAGGCAAGTTGTGCTTTGACCATGTTGATCCTATTTTGAAACCTATTTTGATTTAAACTATTGCATGCTAGTTCAATTAGAAAAATACTTGGTTAAACCTGGGGGTTAGATAAATACCAATTTGCTATATGACACCTTGATTACTTAAGTATGTGCCATGACCCTTTGTCACCCTAGTTGTGGTTTTACTAGTTGGACATTATTAAATTGCCAACATGGGTTTAGGCGTTTGTAGTATCTGCTTGGAGACACGCTGCGTGCTCATGACATGATTTTGGACAATCAAATGTTAATATTGACTTAATGATATATTGAACCTGTTTTGGGAAAAGTATCACGCGTGATGTTGATGGCACGTGGTGCATGATAATCAGCGGGGTTTGATAAGCGATTTCGGCCAGGGGCATGTGGCAAGAAATGTCAGTGGGCATTGTTGGCATTGGGGATGTTGATTTGGTTCTTGGGTAGTCTTGCCCTGGTCACTCTAAGGACTTAACCTTGCAAGCCTTTGAAGCGGGTCATACTTGCAACCACATAGGCTGGAATGGGGCGGCCTAGTTGACTAAATCGCTGAGGACTCACTTGTGGAGCCTCGAGTGTCGATTACACCGTTTGTGTGATTATGCGGGGGGCGTGTCGTGGGTGTGGCGAGATGCCCATCTAGCAGTGTGTTGGTCCCATACTTCGCCTTGGCTAAGGGAAGGGATGGTGTAGAAACCTGACTTAGGAGAGGACCACTGTGTTGTTTGAGGCTTAGAAGGCTTTATTCTGAGGAACTTCGCCTTTGTGGTGTTTGGTTGTATCTTGTGGGTAAAGTGCATAACCTCTGTGAGTGTAGAATCTATTTAAATAGCCAGAGTCCAGGTCTTGGACAATGCTCGGGAATTGATCAAGGGTTAGATTTTACGAAAATAACTTGGATTTGAAAGGTTGGGTTGGTTTAGTAATGAAGATGATGGAAATGTGGTTTAGGATGGGGAAAATGTTATTTAAACTTCTTGAAAAGTTATTTATGCTTTTGTTTTCTTTGCTGAATCTTCTTATATTACTTGTCAAATCTTTTGTTTCTTTGCAAATATACCTTAAGCTATTCCTTTGTACCAAGCCATGCATATAGTATATTAGCTTGCGTGCATTACGTGCATGACTTGCGATGCAAGTACTCACCCTTGCCTCAACACAATACCGAGTTGAAGAAATGCGCCCGGCTTGGAGGAGGAATTCCAAGAGGACGTCTACCCAGGATGCGAGCCCGATCCGGTTACTGTAATGGTATCTTGGATGGCGCCCGATGTTGCCTTCGTTGTTTTCATTTGCTATTATTATTTTTCTCTGAATAAGTTTAGCCTTCACGAGGCATACATTTGTAACTTGACCATAAGGTCAAGTAACCGATTGGTTATTTAAATCTGATTACTTTGATAATATCGATTGGTATGATTGTGATATTTACGATCTTAAATGTGCACTAAGCGCGTTCTGGACTAGTCTTTGAATACAGAAGGGTCGGTTTGCAAATTCGGGGTCCCGACAACTAACTCGTTGATAGCTGTAGAGGTACTAATTTTTCACATTCGAATACAACCCCTCTTGCATCTCTATATCGGCTGATCCATACTATACTTCTTTTTCTAGGCTTGAAGGACCATGTGGAGGTCCATCCATATTTGTGATGAGTATTTGACTTTATTTGAGCAAGGTGTGCTCAGGTTTGAGTTTGATTTGACTCGGTATTGCATGTTTCAATTAATGATAATTGTGGACTAACATGCAGGAAGAAAAGGTATGTGCATTGTGGTATGTGCAAAATGGTTTGTTCCTTGTGGTACAGGTTCCTGAGGCAGCTATGGTGGTTGGTGAGTACCGGGACTAGGTTGGGAGAACCGAGGTCCGGAGCGATTGAGGATGCCGACGAGATGGTTGGGCTCAAACTAGGATCACTTGGATGTCATGGAAATGGACTTGAGGTGGCTCAAGGTTTCCGGTTCGGGTTAGAGGCTCGAAGAGGTGGAAACTGAGCGGTCAAGTCCGGCGGATGAAGGCCCGTTGCATCGGGTTGATCGGGTTGTGTTTAAAACCCATGTATGGCCAATGTGGCCCATGTAAAGCCCATGTGTGGGGTGAAATGAGAGGGTTAATCCTATCCCTTGGTGGAGTGCCCTAGGGTTTGGGACTCATCCAAGGGTGGTAGGTGGCCCTAGAGTAGTATAAATAGAGGGGGAGGGGTGCCCTCCCTCACTTGAAGGTTTGAGTTGCTCCTTTGAGCTTTGCCCACATGAAGTGAGGTTTTGTAAACCTTCCAACCAGAAAATACAAATATTTTCTTTACATTCTTGTGAATTTAAATTCCGCATTTACATTATGTCTTTACTTTACGCAATTTAAATTCAGCACTTACTTTCCCGCATGTAAATTCTCGCAATTTACTTTCTCGCAATTTGGATTTGCTCCTATCCTTCTAAATGTTGTTTATCAAGGATGTCTTGAGGGTTCTCATTTGGTTTTACATCTTTCTTGCACCCTAGGATAGACTAGAGATCAAGTTTCTATCACGATTGCAAATCTGTCTTGAACTTGTTCTTCGCGCAGTAGTCAGTCTTCCATTTTTAGAAAAATCTAGAGAAATCCTTTTTGATTGATTCTTGTTGTATAAGGTGCTTGACTCATATATCCATCTGTGGAAAAATTTTGGAGCCCACTGGGTGCACCGTTTGGGAGCTGTGAGGTGAAAACCGAGCCCCAAACTTCCTGATTGAAGATCCTGACTGTTCGTAGTTCTTGATTTTTCCTGATTTTTGTAGAAGGATTTTTGTGGTGATTTTTGGTGGAGTTTTTCACGACTCATATTCTCACAGGGTAAAAAAGTACCAAATATTTTGGAGCAACAGAAGTCCACTATCCACCTGCTCTAAGTGAGGACAATTCCTGAAAAATCTGTTTTTGCTTTTCTAAAAGAGGCTTTTGTGTTTTGGCTTGATCTCTTTTAGAAAAGAAGTATTTGAATTGATCCCTCTTTGCTTTGGACACTTGAAAACCAGGATTGTGATTTAAAAATCCCTCACATGATTCATGGTTCTCATCCATGTAAGCTAGGGATACATATAGTTGTCTAGTCGTTCCCGATTTTGTGGGTTTTGCGATTTTGAGGAGCACCGAGTTTCTTTACGGGATTGTTTGGAGTATGTTGAGTAGGGGATAATTTTATTTGGGATCATTCACCCCCCCTCTGATCGCCATCTCGGTCTTTCAAGGCTCAGTCATCCAAGAGGATAGGAAGCAAGAGGGCCGCTTCATCGGTTCCATCTGGTGGCGTCCAGTCTACTAGAAGACCAGGCCAATCGACAGGCCTCACCGGATACGCTTCTGGTACCTTGGGAGTGGACAGCCCCTCATTGTCCGATATTGCGAACCAACACCCTTCGAGTAGGTGACTTGACCGCATGCGTCTCTTTCAAGCTGTGTTTTATTACTAACCGTTTTGCTTTTCCAGAGCGGACCAGAAAATGCAGAGTCACTGTGAAAAAGCCAGTCCAGGCTACAGAATGGCGTGCTGAGAGTTCTCCGGGCGAATTGGCTGCTAAGGTATATTACTCTGACTGGGTCGTTTTCCTTGGTGCCCTCTATTTTTGGTGATTGATTTATTTCTTCAACAGTCATCGTCGGTCCAAGTGGCCACCGTCCTGGCCGATCTCCAACGGGGAACCATGGCTACGCCTCCTCAGGCTCCGATGCTAGCTCCGGTTTCGACATCAGACCCAGTCGGCGATGCCGCGGCCTCACTCCCGCCTCCGGCACCGGCTGCAACGCCCTCTTCCCGTGCTCTGTCTACCAATCCGGCCGATCTGCTGGGATTCTCATTGGATGAATTGGATGATCCATAGATATTGGCCACCGATGATTATCCGGTCTATGTTCGCCGTATCATTGATGTGTCAGCTGAAGTGTCTGCTGCTGTCACTTCGCCGCCAGGTATGCAAGATCGGCTTAATCGCCTTCTTCATGAGGTTTTGCAGCCTGAGGCCTGGCTCTTGGCGAACACTCAGCCTTTAAGAACTGCTATGGCCACCATGCAAGCCGATCTCCCTCCTGAGGCCATGAAGGCTTTGCTGGATGTTTGTCATTTGGACGATCGTAGGGGGGGTGGAAGCAGCTCGATCCAGGATTGAACAGAGAGAATCCCAACAAGCCGACCAGCGACTTCTGGACGAACTAGTGGCCGATGCAAAACTCAAGAAGAAGGAGTATGATGCAGGATCCGCAACTCTGAAACAGGCAAAGGGGCGCTTCCAAGAGCTGGTATCGGCCAAGAAGAAGCTTGAAGAGCAGTTGGCCTTGATTACAAAGGAACTTGCCGACTGTCAGGCGAAAACTGCCGAGTCAACTTCGTCCCTGGTGGACCAAAAACGGCAGATCGGTGAAATATTTGCAAAGGTTAAGCTCCAATTGGCCAAGGTGACACCCGTTCCCGGCAATGCAGCAGCCGATGAAAAACTTGTTGACAGCGTCCAGACCACCATCGGCAAAGCAGCAGCGACATTGTCGGGCTTGGGAGCCCATTTTCCCGGATCAGGGCTGTAATTTCAATGATGTTTCATGTCGCCACTCGTGGTTTAGATGATGGTCGAAACTTGTGGTTTACTGTTTTGGATGTTGGCATGTAAGTCTTATCATCGACCTAGGTAGCCAATTGTTTAAATGCTTTTTGCTTATCTTGTTATCTTGACTGGATGTGTCTACGCCCCGACCCATACACTAGGATAGTACAGCTTCAAGTATTTTTCGTTAATCGCCTTTGGTAACACGTATCCTTCGAGAGTTTCGAGTATGTACGAGTTATCATCGGTTAGCCGATTTATTTTATATGGTCCCTCCCATGTTGGAGACCACTTACCAAATCGACTATCTTTAGAATCGACGGGCAATATAGTTTTCCACACTAAATCGGCTTGATAGAACGATTTCGGCACCACCTTCTTGTTGTAAGATCTGGCGACCATTTTCTTGTTCCTTTTAAGCCGATTCAGCGTGGTCAGCCTTAATTCCGCCAAGTCATCTAAATTATCTAGCATCAAGTGCCTGTACTCACTGATAAATTTCTTGCTCGGATACCTTGACAGAGTCGATGTTGATTTCCACTGGCAAAACGGCTTCTTGTCCATATACTAACTGAAAAGGTGACAGCTTAGTCGATCCATGGTAGGATAGCCGATAGAACCATAAAGCCTCCGATAGCGTCGAGTGCCAATTCCTCGGCTTTTCTTCAAGCTTTCTTTTTACCAATTTTATCAACGCCTTGTTTGACGACTCGGCTTGTCCGTTGGCCCGAGCGTAATAGGGTGATGAATTGAGTAATCTGATACCCAAGCTTTTTGCAAAGCCTTGGAATTATCTAGACATAAATACCGTCCCTTGGTCGGTCGTGATCGTTTGTGGTATCCCAAACCGATGGACGATATGTTCATTAACAAAGCCGATCACTTCCGCGCTGGTAACCTTTTTGAGTGGTATGGCTTCGACCCATTTTGAAAAATAGTCTGTTGCCGCGAGGATGAACTTATGACCTTTGCTGGATGCTGGGAATATGAGAGGAGCCGCCCAGATCGTCCTCGAGTTGTTGGATGAACAGTTGCTCCCGCCGGATTTGGATCCTAGCCACGAATCACCGGAGGTGATCCCGAAGCTAATACCCAAGCCCAATCGAGACAACTCTACAAACATCCAAACGACTCGACAACAACCCCGGTATTCCCCCGGTATGCGATCCGAAACTCGCCCAGGATCCCCACATACCGGTTCCCAATGCCATATCAACCTTCAATTCGCACAAAGGGGCATCGAGCCCCCGAGCTCACTACCAGAGACGCAAAAACGCGGAAGCAAACAAACACACCACACGGCACAAAGAGGCCCAACAACAACAACCAACAAAACGACCAAGCGAAAAGCAGACGATTTCCATTGCAGAAATAAAAGTGTAATTATACAACAAAAGTATTACCGACTATCCTATACAACAAAAGTAAAACACCCCGGAAGTGTCATGCCCTGAACACTCCCGGGCGCACATGCGTCGACAGCCTCTACTCGGTGCCCCGCCCGGTCACCGATAGGCAGTAGGGGCAAAACTCGCACCCCGCTGGATCCTCACCTGCAAAACCACAACGCAGAAGCCTGAGTACAGAAGGTACTCGCAAGTTTTACCCGTGGTCCATATACGACCGACTCCGAAAGGATATGCATTTGGAAGTAGCAAGGAATAAGCTGAAGGTAAAACAGTTGCAAAATGCTTACCATTGTTGTTTAGTTACTTAAACTACTCAATTCACAATTTTAATGCGGTTGTTACTGCACCTACTTCTAATGTGAAGTCAACAGTTAATCACATTTATGTCGAGCTCAAGCCCAAAGGCGAACTTCTGTTCAAGTTATTACTACGTTGAGTAACATCTGACCAAGCTTGCTCATATCCGAGAGCGCGGCAATTCGAATCGCTTAATTAACCCTGCAGGGAAGCATTGATCACACGACATGTGTCACAAAGGAGCCTCATGTCAACCCCCTCCCATCCATACCAATTCGTTGGGGCATCTTCATGCGGTCCGGAAACCTAGCACCCCCTCGAGCAGCCCCAAGCCCGGCTTGGCGCTCGAGAGCCGGCCTAGGCCCCGCCCTCAACCACGTCCAACCATATGAGGGCATGGCCCATCGAACGGCATGCGATGAAAGAGTGGCTTACCGTACCATAATCAGGCATGCGATCAACCAAAAAGGTGCTTTAGCCACGTTACACCCGATCGGTCCTTAATTGATACGGACGAGACTACCTCACTTGAGTCTCCTTACCCAAGTGATCCAACTCTCTCGCCCGGTCTCATTTCACAATTTTCGTTTTCACAAAAACTCCCATTCCAAACCACATGTGTAAGATAAATATAGAATCGCAAGCGATGGAACAGTCCACCGCTTGGCCCAAACCGACTTCTAAGCAATCTAAGCGTAACTCAATATATTACCCATATTAGCTCCAAGGAAGATTCAACAAAAATCAAGGGGTGTATGTGCAACAATTAGGGTCTAGTCCTATCCCACAATTTTCAACTCCTAATGCAACATTTAATCCAATAAGCAATTGATTCACCAAAGTAAAAGTACATAGGGTTGAATATGCTTAGGTGCTTGCCTTGTTCTTCTGCTTGTGGATCGGCGGTAGCCGGCTCTCCGGTAGTACCCTCTGTCGCCGCGGCGTCAAGTCCCGCGGGATCGCTCTCTACACGAATACAATGCATAATAAGATGCATGCCATGCAAATGAAACGAATAACAATTGAAAAATCCCGACGAAAAACAACGCAACCGGACAGATCAGCCAACCCGGACAGTCCGGGTATTTCATCCGGACAGTCCGGCTTACCCGGATACTCCGGACATAGAGCCCGGACACTCCGGACATAGAGCCCGGACACTCCGGATTGCCCAGGACTGGGGAGAGGACGTGAAATGTGGAGGCTTTCCCCAAGTCTTACGGCACCACGGGGACCCGATCTACGGCTTTCCTACACGCGGTAAGACCGGAGAAGCTTCGAGCTAACTATACCCTCGAGAAAACGACACCCAACCACCAACCCTTAGCCAATCCTAACCAACCCACAATTTGGCACTACCACTACCTGATCTACCACACTAGCACCCACATTTGCCAAACCAAACCCCAATCTAACCCTAGAATCACCATACCCCCAAAACCCTAGAGCTCAAGATCCAACTCCAAACCCCCAATTCCAAACCTAAACCCTAAACCCACCATGGATGGCCTTAGAATCCAAGAAACCCACGAATCAAACCCCAAGAGAAAAACCTACCTCCAAAGGAAGATGGAGGAGAAGCAACGCTGGGTGGAGGAAGGAGATGCCGGCGTGAGGAGGAGTTCCCTGAGGTGGAGGAGCCGCCGGAAAGGTCACCGGCCGGTGGGGAGCTCACCGGAGTGGAGCTAGGGCGGAGGAGACGCACGGGAGGGGTAGAGAGCAAGTGGAGAGGAGGAAAGAAGAATGGGAGCCACGAAAGAGGATTTACACTTAAAACCCCCGCACAATCCGGACCCTCCGGATGCTCAACCCGGAGACTTCGGGTTGGGGTCTTCGGTGGAATCAACCCGGACACTCCGGACAATTGGTCCGGACACTCCGGGTTGGGGCGCTCAGTCAGCCCAATCCGGATACTCCGGACATTTTATCCGGATATTCCGGGTTGGATCCGGACACTCCGGATGTGGATCCGGATACTTCGGATGTCCCAGAATTTTTGGAACTTGGGGCCTTGACAGAATATTTGGCCGATTATGTCTATGCCTCATCCTCTAAATGGCCATGGTTTGATAATTGGATGTAGAGTCGATGCTGGTACTGACTGTATGTTACCAAATTTTTGACACGTTTGGCATCCTTTGTAATATTTGAAGCAATCTTCCAACATCGTCGGCCAAAAATACCCCGTGCTCCTTAGTATCCATTTCATTTTGTGAGCCGATTGATGTGATCCACAAATCCCTTCGTGTACTTCCCCCATTGCTACTTTGCATTCCTCAGTCCCAAGGCACTTTAGCAATAAACCTCCCATGGTTCGGAAGTACAACGTATCCTCCAATACTACATACTTTAATACTTTGCGCCGTACCTTCCTCTCGGTCGGCTTAGTCGGGTCCAACAAATAATCCCTTATCTCTGCTCTCCAGTCGACAGGTTGAGCACACAAAACCGACCCGTTGGTCGGTTCCTGTCGGCTTTGACCTTTATACCCTGATGCCAACTGTGCCAGCAGGTTTGCTTTACTGTTGATCTTTCTGGGGATATGTTCTATGGAGAACATTGTAAATGTCTTGACAACTTGGAGGCATTGATACACATATTGAACAAGTATCTCATCGTTGCATTGGTATTCTCCTTTGACCTGCTGTATGATCAACATTGAATCCCCAAAGGCTTCTACGTCGCTTATCCCTATGCCTTCTAGCAGTTGTAACCCTTTGAGCAGCGCCTCATACTCTGCTTGATTGTTTGAACATCGGCCATTAAGCCGATACATGAATTCGAACTCTTGTCCTTTGGGTGAGATTAATACTATGCCGATGCCTTCACCCTCCTGGCAAACTGATCCGTCAAAGTACAGTCGCCAAGGAGTGACACCGGCCATTCCAATTAACGTGGCATTTCCTGTGAGGAAATTGGCTATAACCTGTCCTTTAACAGATTTAGCCGATTCGTATGTTAGGTCAAACTCGGTTAAAGCATATGCCCATTTGCCGAGTCGTCCTCGTAGAATTGGTGCCGATAGTACATACTTAATGACGTCGGTTTTACATACTATGGTGCATTTCGATGCCAGGATATAGTGTCTTAATTTCGTGCAAGCGAAGTACAAAGATAAGCACAATTTTTCCACAAGGGGGTACCTGATTTCAGTATCTAAAAGTCGTCGGCTTAAATAAAATATGACTTGTTCTTTGCCATCAGCTTCCTGCGTCAGGACGGCTCCCACGGCTTCTTCCTCAGCTGATATGTACATCTTGAAAGGTAAATTACTTTTTGGCGCAACCAAAACTAGAGGTGTCATCAGATAGCTTTTTATATCATCAAAAGCCTTCTGCTGATCGGCTCCCCACTCAAACTCTTGGTTGCTTTTTAGTTTCAACAATGGGGTGAATGCGCGAATTCGACCAGACAAATTTGAGATGAAGCGCCGCAGGTAATTAATTTTGCCGATCAACATCTGCAACTCCTTTTTATTTGTCGGTGGTTTAGTATCGGCTATGGCTTTGACCTTCGCTTGATTCACTTCTATTCCTTTTTCATGCACTGTGAATCCGAGAAATTGTCCAGCCGATACTCCAAAAGCGCATTTGAGCGGATTCATCTTTAGCCCATGTGCTCTTGTGCTTTCAAACATTTTTTCCAAATCGGCTAAGTGTTGCCAGTCTTCTTTTGATTTTACTACGACATCATCGATGTAGATTTCTACAGTATGGCCGATTAATTTGTGGAAAATATGGTTCATAGCACGTTGGTATGTGGCCCCAGCGTTTTTCAAGCCGAACGTCATGACGGCCCATTCATAGAGCCCCAAAGCCCCTGGGCATCGAAAGGCCGTCTTGGGTATATCGGTGTCAGCCATTAATATTTGGTTATACCCGGCATTCTCATCAAGGAAGCTTTTGATCTTATTCCCGGATGCAGCATCGATAAGCATATCGGCTATTGGCATCGGGTACTCGTCTTTTGGCGTGGCTTTATTCAAATCCCTAAAATCTACACATACCCTTAGCTTACGGTTCTTCTTTTTTACCGGAACAATATTTGAGACCCACTCGGCGTATCGGCAAGGCCTGATAAACTTGGCTTCTAATAATCGTTCTACTTATTCTTTTATGGCGTCGTGCAGTGTGGGATTAAATCACCTTGGATATTGTTTGAATGGCCAATACCCGACTTTTATAGGTAGCCGATGCTCGACAAGTTGTCGGCTTAAACCTGGCATTTCGTAGTATTCCCAGGTAAAACAATCCTTATACTTTCTAAATATATCGACCAACTTTACTTTATATTCTGGATCTAGTTTAGCACTTACATAAGTTGGCCTTTTTCTATCGCCTGGTCCAATATCAACTTCTTCGAGCGGATCGGCAGAGGTAAATCCTTGCCCTCGTCTTTCTTCTTCGAAGTCCTCTATGGCTTCTTCATATTCTATTTTTCGCCGATAGCTCCGCATTTTCTCCTGTAACTGTGTCATTGCTTTGGACTCCATCTTCTCACAACTTCATCCGTCCGATCAAACGCGTTGGGTTTAACGCTGATCGGCTTTAAACCTGATTTCCCAATGCAGATGAAATCGCAATCGTCCAAAAACTTTCCTGATATGCATTCGGCTTCTTCGTGTTGCCAGTTAGCGTCAGGGCTGGCCATGGCGATGTGAGCCGATGTATCGGCCGACACGACTTCAACTTCATCATTATTCCACTGCACAAGCTTCTGATGCATAGTTGACGGAATGCAGCAATTAGCGTGGATCCAATCTCGCCCAAGGAGCACGTTGTAACTACCCTTAGCCTCAATCACAAAGAATGCAGTCGGTAGTGTCTTATTACTGACAGTTAACTCTGTCATCATCACTCCTTTCGCTTTGGTGGGATCTCCTGTGAAATCGTTCAACACCATGTTGGTCTTGATTAGGTCTTCGTCGGCTTTACCCAACTTTCTGAAGGTGCCTAGGGGCATTAGGTTTACCGTGGCCCCACCGTTGACTAACATCCTTGATATCGGTCAGCCATTGATATACCCTTTGAGATACAACAGCTTCAAATGCCGATGCATGTCCTAAGGTTTCTCGAATACAGCATCCTGCGCACCAAGGCATAACTGGGCGAACACCCCCTCGGCCGATTCCACTTCGGTCCTGAATTCTGCGGGTAATGTGAATACCATGTTGATATCCATCGATGGTGTATCGTCTCTAATCATCGGGGACCCGGAATCGACCGATTGATCTGAATCACTATCGGCTTGATCTTTTTTCTTTCATTCTTGTCTCATGGCGGGTATTGGCCGAAGCTTATTGAAAATCTGATCCCGTTCTCTCTCTGCTTTGGCATCCCTTTCTTCCTGTGTCTTTAGTCGTTGCAAGCGTCTGTGCTGTGATTTGCTAAGACCCGAGGGACACCACCTTGGCTTCGGTTCAATCGGCTTCCAGATTTTCCAGCCAGATTACTTACTTCACCGCCGAAATCTGGTTCGGCAGTAGTGTCGGAGACTGGTGCTTGGGTGCCCTTGGAGGATTCACCCTTTTCTAGCATTGACAGCCTCTCATGCACTGGCCTTCTATCTTTCGGCCCTAGCCGGTCATGTGCTGGTTTGGATAACCTATCCTTGACCGACCGGGTTGACCGATCTCGGAGTGGATGTTGCATGGGGCATGACTGTATTGTGGGTAGAGTCATCCCCTTCTCCCAACAGAATTGCCAAAAAGGACATTGCCAGTGAGCCTCTTCTTCGCCATTTGGTCGATAATAACCGTCCGGCTGATAGCGCTCTCTTGATCGGTAAATTTTTGGCCGATGGAAATAGCTCGGCCGATGATAACTTCGTCGTCGATAGCTAATCTTTTCATATTTTTCCAAGAGTTGGGAGAAGGTTGGTTTTTGTTCGAGATTGGGTCTTCTCGGCGAAGTTCTCTCTGCCTTGTACCATCTCCCAATTTCCAACCCTCCCTTTGGCTTCACGGTCCTTGAGCTTCGACCACTACGGTCGGCTTCTATTTGTATTGAGCCGATGGTGATCTGTACTGTTTCGTCACCATTAGTACTGGACCGGACTTCAACTTTCTGCGTTGGCCTGATGTCTTCTTCCATAGGTTCTTTTCCTTTCTCTGAGCATCGGACCATGTTGACTTGGAAAGGATTCACATCTATTTGCATAGTTGATTCATCCGCGAACTTCAATCGTCCATCAGAAATAGCCGACTGAATCTGTTGCCGAAAGATATTACAATCGTTAGTATTGTGCGAAAAAGAATGATTCCATTTGCAATATCTTCGCTTTCTAATCTCATCGGCCGATGGAATGACGTGCCCTTCCGGCAGTTTTATAAGTTTTTCCTGCAACAACAGATCAAACATCCTATCGCACTTGGATATGTCAAAGGAATATTTAACCTCCGTTTTATTCTTCGTCAGTTTAAGCTAAGAGCAAACGAGTAGTTTTTTCGGACCCTTGGTCCACTCGGCTATATTCACGTCCGCTTTGTCGTCCTCGGACGTTTCGTTTGAGCTACACTCGACCATGTTCACTTTACCCTTTTCATCATTATTGGCCCTAAACTTGTCTTTAAACCCTTTGTCTAAATATCGGCTTTCTTGCGCCGAAAAACGATGGAGCAAATGGCCCAAATCAGCGAATTCCTGCCCCGCAAATTTCTCTTTTAGGGGCGGAATTAACCCCAGAAACGCCAAATCGGCCAACTGGTCATCGGGCAACATAACATTAAAACACCTATTCCGCACATCCCTGAACCTCTTCATATAATCAGAAACAGGTTCGCCGAATTTTTGCCTAACCGAACTTAGATCGGAAATCCTTAGTTCAGTGGTACCAGAGAAGAAATATTCCTGAAATCGGCTTTCCAAATCGTTCCAAACATGGACCGAATTTGGTGGTAAATTGGTGAACTAGGTAAACGCTGTCCCTGATAAAGACAACGGGAACAATCGGATTTTTAACCCATCGGACTGGGCTGCCTCTCCGCACTGTGCAATAAATCGTCCGACGTGTTCTGAAGTGGTAACGGCATCATCGCCTGAGAATTTGGCAAAATCTGTGATCCTTTAGTTGTGTGCATAGGCCATGCGGTCGATGTAATCTGGGTATGGTTTTCTATACCCGATGATCCTACCCCTGGGCTGCAAACCAAACTGCTCCCTTAAGACAACAGCGATCTGCTCTGCCCAATTGACATTATCGGCTTGTGGTGCTATATGGCCTGGCCAATCATCGTAGTGTGACACTACGGAATGGTTTGACATTATAAAATGTGAAATTAGAGAATAAAACTTTACGTTATGCAGTTTAATCGCGTTTCTGGGCCGATTTCAGGAGGTTGGGCCTCTCCGGGGAAGTTTGGGCCCAAGGGGATAACTCGTGGGCTTTAGTGGGAAGGGGTATGGGCCCATGAGGGAGGGGAGGACAGAATTGGGGGGCTTGGTGCGCCCCCTCTCCCTGCGCTAGCCGCCCCTCCCCTCATTTGGGCGCCTCCCCCTCTCCCACCTCCTCCTAGCCGCCTTCCTTCACCCTCCTTTGCGCCTCCACCATCCTCCTCCCTTCCCAAGCCACCCACCCCTCTCCTAGCAGCCGTACGGCATCCTCCCTCATGGTGCTCCTCGCTGTTCCGCTCGGAGGATCACCGGAATTCGGGAATCTCCGGCGAACCGTTGCAGATCGGTAGGAAGGAGCGGCCGGCGGGAAGGAAGGTTTCATTGGTTTCGGATCTTCTTGGAGAGGTATGGCATGGGTGATTTGTGGGTTGGGTCTAGGTGCTGTTCTAGAGGTCGATTTCATGTATTTAGATTAATTGGTGGTGCTGTAGTTGGGTAGATTAGATGGAATATTGAGTTTGCCACGTTCTCTGTTTCGGGCAGTTTGAGCAGTCGACCTAGGGTTTGGGTTTTCGCCAATTTAGAGTCGGAATTTGGTCGGTCGCCTGTTGAAGAAGTTGTAGGTAACTTCAATACCTTTCAGTGGGTTTAAAGAACATCCAATTCCGCCCAGCCGTTTTAAAGTTATGCTCATTTTACTAAACGTATTAAAATCTGTGACGTGATTGGAACAGATCACGGTATTCTGTAGATTAAACCACTTAAGAGTCCGAATCAGTCTTTCCGTATACTTAAAAAAAGTTAGAAAATTTCCTAAGCTACGCGAGGATGTACTCTTTTATTCGATTCGGAGTCTTAGAACCCGAGTTATGCCTTTTGGAAGGCTGCTGTCCCGACGGGACAGAACCTCTGTTTTTGGGTTTTGCGAGTAGTTTGCGATGTCGGGGTAGAAGAGAGTTTGCGTACTGCTTTGTGGACATGATTGTGAGTGTGTGGTACCTATGTGCAGGTGGTGTGACCCCGGGAGTGCCTTCTACTTCTCGCCAATCCGACGCCCGTGGTTGAGGCAAGTGTATTGGAATGGGTAGCGGGTTGTAGTTTGCCAGATTGGTTGACATTGAAATTGAATATATGATATGTTCACATGCCATGTTTTAATGATTGCCATTGATTTGATGAATATGCTTATTATGTTATGATGCCATGTTTTAATGTACAAGTTATTTATGATGTTGACATGTTTGCATACATGGCATGATACATGGCCCGGGCGGTGAGAAAGTCATAACTTGTCCGGGGAAGGTCGGTGAGAAAGTTATGACTATTCCGGAGAGCCAATGAGTAAGTCCTACATCGTGATTCCATCCACCGCGGTGTTTGGAAGCGAGGAGTAGGCACCCTCCATCTTCGGGATGGAAGGGGGGAGAGGGTGCACACCGACGGGTGTGTACTCAACCATACCGGTATGAGTTTCCAAGGAGTCATGTGCATCACATCGCATTACATACATAATGATGATGATATTGATATGTGATCCTGAATGAGATGATAGACATGATGTGAGTTGTTGTAGCTATGTAATTGTTCTTTGTACCATTGCAATATGCTTGCTGAGTGTTGAACTCACGCTTGTGCTTTCTTGTTGTTTTAGGTACCATGAGACCGGCATGCGGGGAAGGGAAATAGTCACACTTCTACACGTAGCTACACTCATTTGTTCCCACAAGGCATTCTTTTGGGTTTTGATAATAAACTAAGTGTGATGCTCATTGATTTATGGTTTAGCTTTGCGATATGAGAGTCATATTGTTCGTTTGGCTCATGGAGACATTGAATGCTTGGATTTAGACTTATATTGTTGTCATGCCTTTAAATATCGCTATTCTAGATGCCTCTTATATTGCCATATATTGCTATACCGTTGTTGTTCCTTCAATTCTTTTTAAAAAAAGGAGATGCTGCCGAAATTTCGGTTTTTAGCATTCATACCTTTGCTGTAATTTACTTGTATTTGTAGTATTTAGAGGTTGCTTAGTCTATGTTTGGTAGCATTCGGGCATATTAAATGCCTGGTGTGTTCTGATTGGTATCGAGCGAATTTGTAGGTCCTTGGAATGTGTATTTTTTTAGTGTCATACCTTAGGTTACAACTAAAATGTGATGTGGAATAACTTAGAAACATGGCTTAGGTTTTAAATAAAATTTTGTTATAGGAGAGCAACATTAAAACTTGCAAAAAGTGGAATAAGTAATTTAAAATTTGACACACACTTGGTTGCACAGTTGGATGGGGTTTTGGTTCATCATTGCATTGCGCTTGATTATTTCATGAAGACTATGTCTATGATGATGTTTGATCTTTGTTCTTGATTATATGATGTTGTGCTTATGTTTATGTGATTGGATGGTTGTCTGTCTGTAGCAGCCATGCCGAAGGGTTCGGTCACCTCTTTTTGTTCATAGTAAGGGTGTGGTTTGACGGTGTGGCCTGTTAACGCCATCACCGAAGAATTATTAACCCCTGTAGGTGAAGAGTGCTTACCCTTTCTGTCGTAGATTGGGTAGTTGACTGGAGTCAAATAGAAGAGATTGGTGGTGGATTCCTATGGATGTTCTTTACCGTTCTGACGGTCAGTTTTGGTTGGTTTTCTTTGTTTTAGTCGATCAAAATCAAAAGAAAAGTGTTTGGTATTTGATTTATCGCGGATTGTTCCGTAGGCGATTTGTGGTTTTGTCTTCCTTGGTTGAAGACGTAGAAGAAAGGTTTTGTGTTGCGCATCTGTTGGTCGCTAATTTTGCTTTGACACTGGTTTTGTTGGTCATTACGGGCTGTCTTGAGGAGAAAACTTTTGTGGTTGTTGTTCTCCCTATCAAAGAAAAAGTGTTGGAGTTTCCCCTTGTGCAGGCCTTGAGTTGGTGGAGCTAAGTTTGAATCTTTTATCGGAAAAGATTTAATGAACAATTGATTTTCCTTGGTGCATCCTTCTTCCTTCTTGGAAGTATAGATCTTGAGATTTCTTGAAGAGTTTTGTGGGCAAATTTGGGAATTTGAGAGTTGAGCTCTCCTGCATTTCTGTTGGAGTTTTGTTTTTCATCCTTGCCTGGAAAGAAGAAATTTTCTATCGGTGTTCGTTCCGGTTCTTGAGTTGTGGTTATCTTTAAAAGTTGAGTTGCATCCTGTTTGTCAAGAGTTCGTGCCCCATGAAGATGTTTAGAAAATTTTATGTCCGTGCTATGTAGTAGGTAACAATGTGGTTTATGGAATGATGTGTTGCTAAGTTAAATTTTGAGTTGAATCAATTCAATGTGATTATCATCTCTAGCTGGAGAATAAATAGACTACTAGTGTTGTAGTTACTCTGTAGCGAGAATGATTAAATGGTTAATGTACATGCTTAGAATCTGTTGCCTTGCTTTAAAAGTGCTTATGAACCTCGTTATGTTAAAAGTTTAAACCTTGATGCATAGTTAGAACATTAAGATGATGTAAATTAATGATACTGTTAAAGAAACCTTGCCGATTGTTTAAAGATGTTCTATCTAACGGGTTAATAGAGAAATTTAATCATGTTGACTAGTGGCTTTAATTTGGAAGTTGATTAGAGTTGCTATTTATGTTGTTGCAAACTACTAGTATATTTGGAAGTATGCAGTTGTGTCTCTACAATGCTAGTATTGATATCAATTGAGAAGACATAAGACTTATTGTTAAAGATGTTGTTAAGGGCAGTGTTAATGCTAGTACCGATGTCAATTGGGAAAAAAAATAGGTCTGGTTGTTGTTTTAAGAACATTGTGCTGATCTAACTTATTAAATCTAATTTAATAGTTGGAGTATGTTGTGCAGTGATGATTTTGTTGCAACCTATGTGTAAGGTAGCTAAAAGCAATGTTGTTGATTGATGATTATGCAAAGAATTGATATTGATGCCTTGGTAGCGTTGTTAATTGTTGGAAACCATTGATCCAATAGAAGAAAAGTGTAAAACTGTGGTATTATGTCGAGTACATGTTGTGTTGGGATGAACAATGGATAATAATCACGATGCAAGATTTTAACCTTAATGAATGCATATCTTAGAATCCTATTTACGAATTTTTCCTTGTAGAGATATTACTTATTTGTTGAAGTCATTTTATTGATTGAACAAGTTTCAATTGTCAAGATTTTGACGTATGGATAGTATAAAATTGATAGGTTGACCATGCTCAAGTAGCTGTTGAAGTACTATGTTTGAAATATAGAATACGTTGTTATATGATTTGGTGATCCGTGGGGATCATGTCAATGTAGTCTTGGTTGGGTGCCTTTGTGATAAGCATCTTAAACCTTAATTAAAAGTGTTGGGAATGGTAACTAGAGAAAGAAATTGTTATATAAATTTTGTTAAATCCAGTTGGACTCTCTTGATGAGTAAATAGTGATTATTGTATGCTTAAATGGTAAGTGTAGTGGAATACAAGTTATGGTGGGATTCATGCTGAGCTGGTGTTTAAAACCTTTTGAACTGGTGTGGTTGTTTGCCATTTTGGTTGAATGCCTTCGGTCAAGGTATTCCTTGTGTTGTGTTTCCGAGTTTCCCCAAACCCCGTAGCTATTGGTGCCAATCTTTGGTTTTGGCTATTTTGTTTAATTTGTGCTATGAGTATGGATTTACACCCAAAAGTTTTTGAGTGGATCGCGCTCCTTCGCGTTCACCCTGAATTATCTTTGGAATAAATTTTAACGGAAGCTGATGGACATAGTGGGTTGTGTTGGAAACTCTTGAGATTTAATTTGTAACTCTTTTTTACTGGAGTTGGATTTATTTGCATAATGTGTGTGATGTTTGCAAGTGCTTCAAAAAGGTGGATTTTATGAATGTTTTATAAAGTGATTTTGTTAGTGAGGTGTTCCCTTTTTGAAATGAGTTTCCCTCTCCTTGAGAAAATTTTTGACGGTTGTGGGAGCAGATGCTCGACTTGAAATTTTGATGTTCTCTTCCAAAACGTTGAATTTGGATGAAATGCAATGTTTTGTAAGTTCAGTTTTCAATTGATGTGAGATGTGATGCGACGTGGTGTTTTACTGTCAACTATGCTGCCGTCATAGTCTATATGAATTTGCGCAACCTTCGATGTTAATTGTGTTTCCATTATTTGATACCGAGGAAGAAGTCGTTTGGTGAATGACTATTCGGTACCATTGTTACATGATGAATGAATGGTGAAAAGGAAAACGAGACATTGTTTATGCATAATTAATCATAAAGGAGTCGATGAGCCAGGTCGGTGAGAAAGTCATATATGGATATATGACTAATCCGGAGTGCTCTTGAAAAGTGTGCATTCTTGTCATGTATCGAGATTTCCATTTCTTCCTAGTATGAAAAGAAAGAATGAATAAATTGTGGTATTTTGGTTGTGGTGTTAGAGGTTTGAGTTTTCTTTGCGATTTGGTTTAGAAAAAAAATAAAATATGTGCTCTTTGGATGTTGCCGGATCCTTTCCAAAGTGGTTTTAACGCTTTGGGGTTTGAGTTGTTGTATGTGGACCAATTGGGTTCATGTTTATGGTTGAGCTCACTCAATGATTGTACTCTTTATCGTGGTCCTTTGAGTGGAAGGTTGTGTATGACTCAATGCAAACCTTCTTGGAGAATTGTGTCGTGGAGGTGTTCCTCGGTAGGGTTGATTAAATTATTAGTGGACCACTTGGTGGTTGCTAGTAATCGCTTTTCCTTTTGAAGTGTATTGGTCTTTTGTAAAAGGTCAATCTTTTGCAAGGTGTTAGCCGATTGTTCAAGCAGTTGGTAGTCTTGGAGTGTTGTGTCTTGCTTGGTTCGCGTCGTCTAGAATACGACGAACCACAGTAGAGAGGTTGAGATGTGAAAGCACTTTTGTGCGTGGGAGCTGAAGAGGGTTCTAGAGGTTGGTGCCGTGTTCTTCTGAGGAGAAACATCGGTTAAAGGGATCGGGCACTTTAGTGCCAAGGAATGCATAAAAATGAGGAATATGAGACCGTTTCCCTTCATTGTCAGTTTAGGAAGTTATCCTTTTGCTTGGGAATTTCTGAGTCCTTATGTTTGTACTCGGTGTTTCAAAGTGGAGTAAGAATTCTGGCAAGTTTTGGATGTGAGTTATCTTTAGAGCTGTCAGTCTTTGATCCTTAGCTCCTTGCTTCTGAGTGATGGCTGGTGCAAATCGTAGGGGCTTCTAAGCGGGTTCTGAGGCGTGAACCATAGCTCCCTTCAATTTGGTTGTTTGCGAAGTGGCGTGTCTCAGATTCGGGGTCAAATCCTGTTGAAGGGGGGAAGAATGTGACACTACGGAATGGTGTGACATTATAAAATGTGAAATTAGAGAATAAAACTTTACGTTATGCAGTTTAATCACGTTTCCGGGCCGATTTCGGGACGTTGGGCCTCTCCGGTGAAGTTTGGGCCCAAGGGGATAACTCGTGGGCTTTAGTGGGAAGGGGTATGGGCCCATGAGGGAGGGGAGGACAGAATTGGGGGGCTTGGTGCGCCCCCCCTCCCTGCCCTAGCCGCCCCTCCCCTCATTTGGGCGCCTCCCCCTCTCCCACCTCCTCCTAGCCGCCACCCTCCACCCTCCTTTGCGCCTCCACCTTCCTCCTCCCTTCCCAAGCCACCCACCCCTCTCCTAGCAGCCCTACGGCGTCCTCTCTCATGGTGCTCCTCGCTGTCCCGCTCGGAGGATCGCCGAAATTCGGGAATCTCCGGCGAACCGTTGCGGATCAGCACGAAGGAGCAGCCGACGGGAAGGAAGGCTTCATTGGTTTCGGATCTTCTTGGAGAGGTATGGCATGGGTGATTTGTGGGTTGGGTCTAGGTGCTGTTCTAGAGGTCGATTTCATGTTTTTAGATCAATTGGTGGTGCTGTAGTTGGGTAGATTAGATGGAATCTTGAGTTTGCCACGTTCTCTGTTTCGGGCAGTTTGAGCAGTCGACCTAGGGTTTGGGTTTTCGCCAATTTAGAGTCGGAATTTTGTCGGCCGCCTGTTGAAGAAGTTGTAGGTAACTTCAATACCTTTCAGTGGGTTTAAAGAACGTCAAATTCCGCCTAGCCGTTTGAAAGTTATGCTCGTTTTACCGAACGTATTAAAATCTGTGACGTGATTGGAACCGATCACGGTATTCTGTAGATTAAACCACTTTAGAGTCCGAATCAGTCTTTCCGTATACTTAGAAAAAGTTAGGAAATTTTCTAAGCTACGCGAGGATGTACTCGTTTATTCGATTCGGAGTCTTATTACCCGAGTTATGCCTTTTGGAAAGCTGCTGTCCCGACGGGACAGAACCTCTGTTTTTGGGTTTTGCGAGTAGTTTGCGATGTCGGGGTAGAAGAGAGTTTGCGTATTGTTTTGTGGACATGATTGTGAGTGTGTGGTACCTATGTGCAGGTGGTGTGACCCCGGGAGTGCCTTCTACTTCTCGCCAATCCGACGCCCGTGGTTGAGGCAAGTGTATTGGAATGGGTAGCTGGTTGTAGTTTGCCAGATTGGTTGAGATTGAAATTGAATATAGGATATGTTCACATGCCATGTTTTAATGATTGCCATTGATATGATGAATATGCTTATTATGTTATGATGCTATGTGTTAATGTACAAGTTATTTATGATGTTGACATGTTTGCATACATGGCATGTGTGACACTATGGTTTGGTGTGACGTTATAGAAGGTGAAACTAGAGAATAAAACCTTTCGGCTTAGGGTTTTCTCGCGTTTTTGGGCCGGTTGAAGTGTTATGTCGCCACGGAGTGTCGTAACCTTTTAATTGGTGCATGTTAAGGTCAAAAACTTTATGAAATATGGTATGGCAGGTTAAAACCATAAGGTATGGAGGTTAATAACGTTTAGGGCCGTTTAGGGCCGTTGGAGTTTTGGGCCTTCCCGGGGGAGTTTGGGCCTTAAGTGGGCTTTGGTGGGATGGAGTAGGTCTCCGTAACGGACTAGGATTGGGTGTGGGGGCTGGTAAAAGGGCTCCCCACCAGCCCTTGGGCGTTCACCCCTGCCCCTTGTGCGCCCTTCCCCCCCACTTGCCCTTGCCCTAGCCGCCTCCCTCCTCCCTTGGCCGTGCGCCTCCCCCTCCTTTGCCCCATTGCTCCCCACCTCTTCACCACCTCTCCTCCACCCCCTTGCTGCCCTAGGGTGGTCTCCACACCTCTGCACCTTGTGGATCCATCCGTTGGAGCGAGGAGCGAGGAGCGAGGAGCGAGGAGCGTGGAGCGAGGAGCGATCCGCGAGGAGATCTATTGGAGATTCGTTCGTTGGGCAAAGGTATGATCATGGGGATCCTTGGAATTGATCTAGGTACTGTTCTTAGGGTGATTATCAAGTTTTTAGATCAATTGGTGCTGCTGGATTGGAGTTCTTTGGGTTAGATCTAGACGTTGCCACGTTTCTGTTTTCGGGCAGATTGAGCAGTCGGGCTAGGGTTCGAGTTTTCGTCGATTTAGAATCCGAATCTGTCCGTACGGACTTAAAAGAAGTTGTAGATAATTTAATTATATTTCCGTGGACATAAAGCACGTTAAAATTCGATCAGCCGTTTGAAAGTTATGGCCGTTTTACCGAGCGTGTTAAAATCTGTGACGCGATTGGAACAGATCGTAGTAATCTGTAGATTAAACAATTTTAGAATCCGAATCAGTCTTTCCGTATAACTAGAAAAAGGTAGGAAATTTCCTAAGCTTTGCGATGGTGTACTCGTTTAATCGATTTGGAGTCCCAGAACTCAAGTTATGGCCTTTGCAAGGCTGCTGTCCCGCCGGGACAGAACCTCTGTTTTTAGGTTTGCAAGTAGTGGGCAATGTCGGGTTAGATGGGGATTTGTGTACTGTTTTGCGGGCATTATTGTGAGTATGTGATGCCTATGTGCAGGTGGTGTGACACCGGGAGTGCCCTCTACGTCCCACAAATCCGTCGCCCGCGGTTGAGGCAAGTGTGTTGTAATGTATAGCGGATTGTAGGTTGTTTGTTGATATTGGGTGAAAGATTGAACACTTGCTATGCTCACTTGCCATGCTTGCTGTTTTCCAATGAAATATTGAGTATGATTATCATGGTTCGATGCCATGTGTTTATATTTGTCATGATGAGTTGCCATATGTTTATGTACATGTGAAATATGATAATTGGCATAGTTGCATGCATGACATGTTACATGGCCCGGGTGGTGAGAAAGTCATTAACTAATCCGGGAAGGTCGGTGAGAAAGTTATGACTAATCCGGAGAGCCATTAGAGTAAGTCCTACATCGTGATTCCATCTACCGTGGGTTGTGGAAGCGAGGAGTAGGCACCCTCCATCTTCGGGATGGAAGGGGGGAGAGGGTGCACACCGACGGGTGTGTACTCAACCATACCAGTATGAGTTTCCATGGAGATATGAGCATAACATTGCATTGCATTGGATTGCAATACATTTTTTTTAATGATGATGATGTTGTTATGTGCTCAAGTATGAGATGTTATATGTGATGTGAGGTATTATTGTCTTGTAAATGATCTTGTTGTCCATTACAATATGCTTGCTGAGTTTTCGAACTCACGCTTGTGTTTTATGTTGTTTTTAGGTACTTTGAGATCGGCATGCGGGAAAAAGGGATCTAGCTACACTTCTACACGTAGCTCCACCATCATAGTCCATAATTAATCACTTGGAGACATGATATTAAGAGTTGTGCCTTAAACTTAATGTATGGTTTAATTTAGCATGCTAGTGATTCCTTATTTGCTTCGTTTTAGTTTATAAAGTGGTTGAGCGTGGTATTATTGGCGTAACTTGATGTTATGTCCATTTATGTTGTTGTTTTAGATGTCGTGTGCTATGATATATATCTTGCCATGATATTGAGATTGTGTTAATTCATGGAAAAACAAAGGAGATGCTGCCGAAATATCGGTTTTTAGCATATGAACCTTTGCTGGAATTTATGTTTAATTGTGGTACTTAGATGTTGTTTAGCTTATGTTTGGTAGCATTCGGGCATATTAAATGCCGGGGTGTTACAGTTGGTATCAGAGCGGGCTGTAGGTCCTTAGAATGTGTATTTTTAGTGTCATGCTATAGGGTACAACTAAAATGTGATGTGGAATAACTTAGAAACATGGCTTAGGTTTTTACTAAAATTTTGTCATAGGATAGCAACATTAAAACTTGCAAAAGTGGTATAACTAATCTAAAATTTGACACACATGGATGCACAGTAGGAAGGGTATGGGTATCGTTGTTTACGCTTAAATGTTGTACTTAAGCCTTGTTGCTAAATGCTATATTTGATATAGTACGTTGCTATGTCTATGAGATAAATGATTGAATTATTCCTGTTGTGGTGGTAAAAGTGGGGTTTTGGTGCCGAAGGGTTTCGGCCACCTCTCTTATTTCATAGTAAGGGTGAGGTTTGACGGTGTGGCCGGTTAGCGCCACCACCGAAGAACTATTGACCCCTGTAGGAGAAGAGTGCTTATCCTCTCTGTCGTTGATCGGGTAGTTGACTGGAGTCAAATAGAAGAGTTAATGGTGGTTTCCTTCGTATGTTCTTTGCCGTTGTGACGGTCGGTGTTTGTTGCTTTTCTTGGCTTTAGCTGTTTTGAACCAAATGAAAAGGTGATGGGCTTTCGCGGATCGTTCCGTATGCGGTGTGTGGTTTTGTCTTCCTTGGGTGAAGACATAGAAGAGGAGTCTAGTGTTGCGCTTCTTTTGGGCGCCTTTCCAGTTTTTGATGCCTGTTAATTGCTTTATGAAGAACAAGCATTCGATTTATCCCTGTGTTTGTCTTTCTCTAAGGTTAAAGGAGTTATTGCGGAGTGTGCCAGACCTGGCTGTCAGGGCTGAAGTTCTGTGGCTTCGTAGTAGTAACTGGTGTTTGATTTCATCATTTTACTGGTTTAAGAAATCATCTTTGAAAAACCCTTCTTGTTTCGTGAAAGATTGGGGTTTGGTGCTAAGGTTTTATTTGCAAAGGTTTATTTGATCGGTTGGTTCCCTCCAGTGGGAGTCTTGGAGATTGAAAAGTGTTTTGGAGAATTCCTTTGCATGACCAAGTTTGGGTTTGTCTCATCGCAATTTTGAGAGTCAAATTTTCCTTATGAACTTAGGATGAGTTTTAAAACTAAAATGCTGTAAACAAAGTAGTCTTTTGACTGAAATCGTTTGTCCCTAGTAAGAATTGATGTTTAGCATGTTATGTAGTAGGTAACAATGTGGTTTATGGATTGATGTGTTGCTAAGTTAAATTTTGAGTTGAATCAATTCAATGTGAGTAAAATCTCTAAGTTTGAGAATAAATAGACTACTAGTGTTGTAGTTCACTCTTAGCGAGAATGATTGAAAGTGTTAATGTACATGCTTAGAATCTGTTGCCTTGCTTTAAAAGTGCTTATGATCCTTGTTAATGTTAAAAGTTTAAACTTTGATGCATAGTTAAAATATTAAGATGATGTAGACTGCTGTTATTGTAAAAGAAACTTTGCTGGTTGTTAAAGATGTTCTAATCTAATGGATTAATAGAGAAATTTAATCGTGTTGACTAGTGACTTTAATTTGGATGTTGATTAGAGTTGCTATTTATGTTGTTGCAAACTACTAGCATCTTTGGAAGTATGCAGTTGTGACCCTTCAATGCTAGTTTTCAATCTATTTTAAATAGTTGGAGTATGTTGTAATTTTGTTATCACCTATGTATAGGGTAGCTAAAAGTAATGTTGTTGGTTGATGATTATGCCCATTTGTTGTTATTGATGACTAAGTAGTTGTGGTAACTGTTTAGATTATTCGTTGGAAAACCATGGTTAAAATAGAGGAAAATTTTAACATGTTGCGATGGAGTGAGCTTTGGATAATTAACATGATGTACAATTTCATCCTTAATGAATGTATGCCTTGGAATCCTAGTTATGAACTTTGTCTTGTAGAGATAATATTTACATGTTGAAGTCGTTGTTTAACTGAATAAGGTTCGGTTATCGAGACGTGAATATATAGGTGGTATGAAATTTATAGGTTGATCTTGCTGAAAGATTTGTGGAAGTACTATGTTTCAAATTTAGAATAAGATGTATTATGATTCGGTGATCCGTGGGGATCATGTCATTATAGTCTTGGTTGGGTGCCTTTTTGATAAGCATCATAAACCCTTATTAAAAGTTTTGGGAATGGTAACTAGAGGAAGAATTTGTTGTGAAGCTTTTGGTTGAATTGAGTTGGGGCTCCTCAGGGAGTAAAAAGTGATTATTAAAGTCTTTTAATGGAAAGCGTAGTGGAGTTCTAGAGATGGTTCTTTTTACGCTGAGCTTGTGTTTAAAAGCTTTTGGACTGGTTTGGTTGTTTGCCATTTTGGTTGAAGGGTTTTCGGTCAAGGTGTTCCTTATGCTGTGTTTCAGAGTTTCCCCAAAACTCGTAATGTTTGGTAGCATTCGGGCATATTAAATGCCGGGGTGTTACAGCATGATACATGGCCCGGGCGGTGAGAAAGTCATAACTAGTCCAGGGAAGGTCGGTGAGAAAGTTATGACTATTCCGGAGAGCCAATGAGTAAGTCCTACATCGTGATTCCATCCACCGCGGTGTTTGGAAGCGAGGAGTAGGCACCCTCCATCTTCGGGATGGAAGGGGGGAGAGGGTGCACACCGACGGGTGTGTACTCAACCATACCGGTATGAGTTTCCAAGGAGACATGTGCATCACATCACATTACATACATAATGATGATGATATTGATATGTGATCCTGAATGAGATGATAGACATGATGTGAGTTGTTGTAGCTATGTAATTGTTCTTTGTACCATTGCAATATGCTTGCTGAGTGTTGAACTCACGCTTGTGCTTTCTTGTTGTTTTAGGTACCATGAGACCGGCATGCGGGGAAGGGAAATAGTCACACTTCTACACGTAGCTACACTCATTTGTTCCCACAAGGCATTCTTTTGGGTTTTGATAATAAACTAAGTGTGATGCTCATTGATTTATGGTTTAGCTTTGCGATATGAGAGTCATATTGTTCGTTTGGCTCATGGAGACATTGAATGCTTGGATTTAGACTTATATTGCTGTCATGCCTTTAAATATCGCTATTCTAGATGCCTCTTATATTGCCATATATTGCTATGCTGTTGTTGTTCCTTCAATTCTTGTTGAAACAAAGGAGATGCTGCCGAAATTTCGGTTTTTAGCATTCATGCCTTTGCTGTAATTTACTTGTATTTGTAGTATTTAGAAGTTGCTTAGTCTATGTTTGGTAGCATTCGGGCATATTAAATGCCGGGGTGTTACACGTAGTTCGCGCCCTGCCCCCCGAGTGTAAACTCAGGCTGTCGGCTGAACCGCGTCGCCGGACATCTGGGCAATTGGTCATAATTGTTATTTCTCATAACCGATACTTCGGGTACGGGCGGATAAGGTTCGTCATATGAGACCACCTTATGCGGGACTTGGTATCTGGGCGTGGTCTTTTGAAACGGAGGAACCCTGCGTGCTTCAATTGGCCTAGAGGCCGATTGACCGAATCCACTGGCCGAGGGTACATTGGGTAGATTTGTATTCAGCTTTGCTCCATCAGTGTGCCAATGGTAATGCGCAACTCCATCTACATGGGTACTGGGTTTCAACACAGTAGGTTGGGTCAGCATCATTAGGGGTGTTGGAGCCGACGCATTTACTGCGTTTGTATTTAGTGGTATCGAGTACACTGGGTACGTTGGTAGGGGCTGTAACGGGTCTAGTAGACTCCCAGATACGGCCAATTCCTGAGCAATTGTTTTAACTCTATTCTCGATCATCGGCTTTAGCGTGTAGACTAGAGCCGATGATTGATTGATTAGAGCATGGTGTACAGATTGCTCAATCATACCAGACAAATCAGCCTGGCCAGGTAGATATCGGCTTACCGAATCCGCAGGAGGGTTGCCGATGGAGTTGATTGCCGGAATTGCAGCCTTTTGAGTGACTCCGCGCCGTGTTTTTTGGAAGCACTTCAACATCATCTCTTCCATTGCCGCCTTTCGGTCTTCAATTTCCTTTTGCTGCTCAGGCGTCAGATCGGCTAATGTAAGCTCGATTATCGTATCTGTGTTGATGTCGGCAATAGATGTGGATTTTTCGGTTGATGACATGATCGACTTTCTTCTGAGGTCCCACTGGGCGTGCAAAAATATGTTCGCGCTAAAAACGTGAAGCAAGGTTCGTAGCCTCGAACATACGGGACAAACGTCGGGTTTGCAGAGCGTGCCAGTCAATTTGACCTGTAATTGACAAGGTAGAAATTGTAAATCAATCAGAGCCGATAAACAAATGATTATCGGCTTGACACCGGTCGGCTATATACCGATCAGGAGATAACTAGATCAACCAGTTACGGCTAATCCGAAGGTAAAGGTGGATTGACTTTGAAAGGCGATGCGCAACAAGCAAAGTGGATCGAACCTGAAGAACAAGTCGACGAGAGCAACAAATCGGCGATGCGCAACTTTTATTGAACTCGATGACTTACAGAGGAAAGATTGCTATGAAACTAAACAAAACAGAAATTTTAAATAGGGTTGTGTTGATTGATTGGTTTTTTGACTGCCTTCTCTTCGCCTCATAGTCTGTCCCTTTTTATACTGCTTCGACCGATCCGAGTCCTACATGGATACGGCGACTATATCCGTATTGGCTCTTGATCCGATTTTCTTTCTTTGTTGGCGACGGATTCCTTGTTGGCGACGGATTCTTTGTTGGCGCCGGTTTATCTTTCTATAAAAATCTCCATATTTGAATTATGCCGATTTTATCATATACACCGAATTTTGGTGCAAACAGGTAGCAAGAGAACTGAGGTAAATTTGGTACATGAATAGAAGCAGCTCCCTAATTCTTTGCTTTGCAAGTGTTTTGTGAGGTAACTTCTACTGCATTACTTTCCCCCAACGGCGGCGATGGGTGACGATTCGAAGGCGATCTTCCCAAGCCTTCATTGAGGTCTCTCGATTCGTGATATTCCCCCAGCTTGTCCACAGATGGAATCTATCTCATTTGATTGGGATTTCTCTGGAGGTTCTGCAATTGCAAAAGAAATCTTCCAACGGTATGGATCCTCTGTGGACCTTGGATCTTCCTCTTCAACTGGCTTTTTTCTTCTTGCTTCGTTCTGGAGATTTTCTTTCCGTCCGTCGAAGAATTCTGTTAGCCTGGTTCTCAGCTGTGTTCTTGGTAGAGATCTTGCTGAACAGCTCATTCCTTTTAATTCTGGATCAGATTAACTAGAATTTAGTTAGTTATATTTCATCGGTAGTAAAAACATCTTTAATAAATCAATTACATCTAATTTTACTATACACTATATACTACCAGTATAATGCACCGTAAATTTTATTCGAAAAAAAAAAGCTCTTCCAAGCATTTCTATGTTCATTTCCATTTTGGCGGGAGGGGACAGTTATTTTCCTCCAAAATGTCATCGTTGGGGCAATAAGACCCCTCCTCAGAACAAAAAATTTATCTCCTTTTCCCAAACTTTGGTTGAGTTCAGGCAAGCAGTCCCTAAGAACTTCTATCAGTATAATCCACCGTAAAATTTCTCCCAATAAAAGGAGGAGTGATTTGCAGGATCTTAGCACAAGATACAGTCTATACTCCTCGCCGCCTAGTAATCAAGAATGGTAATACAATGGTTACTTCAAAACATTCTTACCGAGATCCATCGATAAATTCACGTTTTCCCCGTCTATATGGAGCTCTGGAGGTATCTTGGTGGCCTGGGCTAGTTCCATCTTCACTAGAACCGTAACTTATCAAACTTCTTTTTGCCATTACGGTCAACTTCATTTCCAATCATAACGCTGAGTCCTGGACTATAACCAACATTTATCGTCCCTGCGCAAGGTCGGCAAGAGACGAGTTTGTTGCGTAGTTATCTCAGCTAAACCTTTCTTAGAACTCAAAATGGATTTTCGTGGGGTTTTCAATTTCATCCGATCAACTCAGAACAGAAATAGTCCACACCCAAGACATCATGTTATTTTTTTTTCAAAAGGTAGGCAGGAGCTCTACCATTCATTAAGAAAGAAATACAAAGAACAAAGTTTGAACAACCAGATTACAAGGAAACAGTGGAACGAAAACACCTTTAGGAAAACAGCCCAACTTAGGACTTAGGGCTTGTTTGGATCTATTAGCAGCTAATAGTTCCTAGCTAATATTAGCTGGCTAACTATTAGCTGGAGGGTGTTGAGATCCACTAGCTAATATGTGGCTAATAGATGTTTAGGTTGATCAATTATCCAGAATACCCCTGCTATTAGTGGCAGACGCGAAGGGTATTTTGGTTAAATGCCACCTATTAGCTGTTATTAGCTGGGTTTGGCTAGCTAATGAGATAACTATTAGCAGGGTGCCCAGCTAATAGTTAGCTGATCTATTATCTGGCTATATTTGGATCCACTCCAGCTAATTTTTAGCAGCTAACTGTTAGCTGCATGGATCCAAACATGCCCTTAACAGACTTCAAGCAGATGCCAAAGCGCCTTAGGGTAAGTTCTTATGGAGAAGATGCTATTCCGTATGTGTGTCAACCTGCTGGAGATTGTAAGCTGAATTCTCGTAAGTGTTGCCATTTTTGTACGCCAACTAAAGACATCATGTTATTCAACAGCACTATCAGTCTGTTGGGCCTAATCGAATTACCTCTTAAAGATCGTAGCTTCACCTGGAGTAACATGCAGGAAGATCCGTTGCTACAACAATTAGATTGGTTCTTTACCACTCCGGATTGGACATCAGCTTACCCTAATAGTGCAGTTTTTGCCTTGGCCAAGAGTGTCCTGGACCACTCCCCCTGTGTCATCAGCACTGAGACAAATATCCCCAGGTCTAACTTGTTCAGATTTGAAAAATTCTGGGTCAATCACCCATGTTTCATGGAATTGGTGCAAGTCTTGGAACATGCAGGTCCATCGTGCCAACGCAGCAAGTGTCAGGGCAAAACTTGAATACCTAAGAAGACACTTAAAATGTTGGAGTAAACATCTCTCTCATCTTACTATTCTCATTGAAAACCGCAATTCAGTCATTCTGTTCATGGATGAATTGGAAGAAAAAAGGAAGCTGTTTTGTACGGAACATAACTTCATGTCCATAATCAAGAATCATATGTCTCGATAGCTCTATTACACACAACTTTACTGGAGGAAAAGAAGTACCATTCGTTGGATGAAGCTGGGAGACGAAAATACAAAGTTTTTTCATTCAGTGGCAACAGAGAGATACATAAAAAAACAAAATCACTCACCTGCATATGGAGGACGGAAGCATTCTTACTGATCATCAGGCTAAAGCAATTGCTCTTTGGATATCCTTCAAGGATAGAATGGGGATTTCAACTCAACCAACCATGCATTTCGATTTATCTGAATTAGTTACACCTGCACAGGGTTCAAAATCTCGGCAAAATTCGGCGAAATTTCGGATTTCGGGCCCCTCCGAGTTTCATAATCCCGGCAAAATTAAAAAACCCTAAAAAATTTTTAAAGTGCTACAGTACATTAAAATCTCGCCGAGATTTTGGTGATTTGGACCGAAATTTCGGTAAATTTGACCGAGATTTGTATAAAAGTTGACCGGATTTGACCAGATTTTGATCGGATTGGATTCTTCACGTCATTTCCTATGTGGAACAGTCGGTAGATCATAATTTCCGCGAAGTTGAAAAAACCCTAAAAAATTGAAATGTGATAGTACCGGGAAATTTCGCCGAGATTTCGGTGATTTGGACGAAATTTTGGATTTTTGGACGAAATTTCGGATTTCTCAGTTAAAAAAAAGGATTTGAATTTTGGTTTTTGAATTTCGTCCGGATTTAGTCCGAAATTTCCGAATCTCGTCGAAATTTCGGATTTCGGCCAGGCCCGAGATGGGGTCCAAAAACGAAATTTGAATCCTGCATACTGTTTGGACTCAATTGATCTGCCATTCACAAAAGAGGAGATTGACAATGTGATATGCTCACTACTAGTGGATAAAGCACCAGGCCTAGATGCATTCAATGGGATGTTCATAAAAAAATGTTCACTACTACAGACAAACTCATCTGTGTCGGTTTAGAACCGACATTAGAATCGGTTTTCAAACCGACATAGATGTAGCGACAGTGATAATCGGGGATTATTAGTGTCGGTTTACAAACCGACACAAATAACATTATCAATGTCGATTCTAAACACGAACCGACACAAATAGTTGTACTATCAGTGTCGGTTACTATTAAACCGACACAAATAGTCAACATATCAGTGTCGGTTCCCAAGAAGAACCGACACAAATAGTCAACATATTAGTGTCGGTTTCCAGAAAGAACCGACACACATAGTTCACCTATCATTATCGGTTCCTACCAAGAACCGACACAAATAATGCCAGATCAAAAAAATAAAAAATCAACATTTTGGCTAGCCTCAGGAACTGCTAGCTATGTCTTCTGAAACAGCACACACACACACACAATATAATCAGCATACACACATGAGACATGGTGCTAACCCAAAATTCCAATATACACAAAGCATACACACACATCATACATCAACCTGAACCTTTGCATTTTTTTTAGAAACCCGTAGCACAAACAAAATGTGCTTACAAGAGTACAGACACTTCTGCTTTTACAAAAGAAAGAAAACTGTGCTGGAATGAGGCCATGAAAAGTTAAGTGTGCAATATCAAGAACAAATTAGCTAGCAATCGGCATATGCATGAGCAAACTGAATTGAAGAATGAAGACTTTAAAGTAAATGTTTCAATATGTCCTTAAGTGGACCACACTACGTGGCATTACAACTAATTACAGCTTTAGGGAAAAGTATGATCACACAGATGATATGGCTTGTTGTTATGAAAGCCAATCAAATCAATAGTCTTTATTACTTGCAATGTTCTACAGTTACATGTTTAATGTTTTGCAGCTGTTTCTACAATTGGATCAAAATCACACATCACCAAGCTTTGACATATGCGCTTGGGTCATATGAGTGAGAAAGGTATGCATCTTTTATGCAATGAAGGACATTTAAATGATATTGCCAAATTTGATTTATGTGAACATTGTGTTTTTGATAAACAAAAGAGGGTCAATTTTACTGTTTCAACTCACCAGTCCAAAGGAATTCTTGATTATGTCCATTCTAATCTTTGGGGTCCTTCTAGATTTCTTTCAATTGAAGGATGTAACTACATGATAACCTTCATTGATGATTTTTCTTGCAAATTTTGGGTTTATTTCTTAAAACATAACAATGAAGCTTTTTTAGTGTTCAAAAATTGGATAGCTTTGGTTGAAAATCAATCTGGCAAAAAAATTAAGAAATTTAGAATTGGCAATGGATTAGAGTTTTGCAGTGGTGATTTTAATGATTTTTGTGCTAATCATTGTATTGCAAGACATTTGACTGTTCCAGGTAAACCTCAGCAAAATGGTATGGCAGAGCGTATGAATAACACTCACTGGAAAGAGTCCATTGCATGCTTTCAAATGCAGGATTATGGGACAATCGTGCTTTGTGGGCTGAGACTGTTTCCACAGCCTCTTATCTAGTTAATCGCTCTCTAAATTCAGCCATTGATTTTAAGATTTCAGAAGAGGTTTGGTTAGGTAAACCAGTTTGATTGTTCAAACTTGAAAAGTATTCATTAGTCATGATGTTACTTTTCATGAAGATGCTTTCTTTCATCTGGTAGTGGTAATGATGGTTGTTCATCCACAAATGAATCTAAAATTTCATCCACAAGTGAATCTGAAATTTCTGAAGCTGCTGAAAAAAATGCAAAATTTGAGGCAGTTTTACCCACCATTAATAATGATTCTTCTAGTGGTTCTACTTTACAACCAATGTCAGCACCTAGTGATTCTACTTCACAACCAATCTTAGCATCTTCTAGTACTAATGATCATTGTATTACTTGAGATATACCAAGAAGGAATATTCAATTGCCTGCTAGATATCGTAACACTGATGATATGGCATGTTTATGCTCTTCTTGCTGCACAAGATATTTACGATACTTTTGAACCTTCTTCTTATTCTGCATCTATCTCATGGGAAAATTCTTCTAAGTGGTTGATAGCTATGAATGGAGAAATTTTGAGCCTTCATAAGAACAATACATGGGATTTGGTTGAACTTTCAAAAGGTAAGAAACCTTTAAAGTTCAAATGGATTTATAGGAAGAAGGATGGTATCTATGGAACTGAACCTACAAGGTGAAAAGCCTGTTTAGTGGTAAAAGGTTTTGACCAAATGGAAGGTATTGACTTCAATAAAATTTTCTCTCCTGTTGTTTGCCACTCATCAATTCGGGTTATGCTTGCTTTTCTTGCTTTATTTGACTTGGAATTAGAGCAACTTGATGTTAAAACTGAATTCTTACATAGAGATTTAGAAGAAGAGATTTTTATGACACAATCTAAGGGTTTTGCTACTCCTGAAAAGGAGGATTTAGTTTATCATTTGAAAAAGTCTCTCTATGGTCTAAAACAGGCTCCAAAGCAGTGGTTTAAAAGGTTTGATTCCTTTATGATTGCACAACAGTATTCTCGCAGCAATTATGATAACCGTGTTTACTTCAAACTGTTTCCAAGTAGTTCCTTTGTTTATTTGTTGCCAATGATGTCAAGGCATCACCTAGGTGTCTCGACGCCGGAGGAACCTCACCATCCCTGCTCGCCTCGCCTGGCCGAAGCAAGGAGGATGCATGGACGTTCCAGGCGTCGCCCGGGGTGTTCAGGCATTGCCAGTCAAGCTTGCGGTGGCCGACTAGGGCACAGGAGGAGCAGATCGCAGAGGGATAATGTTACGGGCTAGGTTAGGGTTTGCACATATCTTCGTCGTCGGCTGAGCGACTCGAGTCGGCTGAGGACAAGGGGATCCGCCTCGCGGCGCTGCCACCATCTCTGTTGTCTCCAATGCCGGAGGAGCAGCGATGCTCGAGGAGCGGTGGCCCAGGAGAAGAGCAGCCGCGCGGGAGAAGCTGTGGTGCGGGAGGAGGAGGAGGAGGAGGAGGAGCAACAGCAGCATAGGAGGAGGACCGGCAGCATGGCAGCGACACAGGAGGAGGAGCGGCGCGAGAGGAGGAGCAGCAACGCAACCGCGTGAGAGAAGGAGAAAGAGGAGGAGCGGCGCGGGAGGAGGAGGAGCAGCGCGTGAGAGGAGCGGCGGCGTGGTGGCGCTCGAATGGGAAGGAGTGAGGAAGAGTCAGGTTTGGGGGCTAGGTTAGGGAGGGGGCGGCTGGGCTGGGCCAGGAAAATGAGTCTGGGCTGAAAAAAGTGTGAAATCATGTGCTAAAAAAATTGCTTAGTGATGAATTTGGTATTGCAAAGTGGTTGTGCTCATGGCATGTGTGGTGCATGTGCATGTGTTATTTTAGATAATTATTTGATATGCTTGTGATAGCATGGTAATTGTTCTACTTGATGCAATGCGCTCGTGTGATTGGTTGCATGGACTGATCTTGAGTCAAGTCGTGGACTTGTGCTCGGAATATTGTTTTGTGGATTGTTCATGTGCAGGTGTTGCTCGAGGGCGAACGTGGTCGATGACTGGACCGGAACTAGGTTCATGGAGGAACTGAGGTTCGGGACTAGGTTCAGGGAGGAATCGAGGTTCTAGTGGTCGAGGATGTCATGTGGGACATTCGGGCTAGAGAACGGTGCATATGGAGGATAGTTAGTCATGTGAGTATGGCAAGTGGGCTATACGCGTGCAGTTGTAATCGTTTAGGGTAGCTTGCATGTATTGGGCCATGTTGGGCCAAGTGGACATGCATGCGAATACCTCAGGGTTTACTTATTATAAATAGGAGGGGTTGTCTCCTATTTATTGGGTGTTAGGTATTAGGGTTTGTACTCTTTTGTTTTGGAGTATTTAACCAAACTAGACAAAAAGAAATAAAAATTATTTTCTTCTAAACCGTGAAGCCACGAAAAAAGGCAGCGGCTGTGTTCTAGCGAAGAAATTTCCGTAGCCTTCCCTCTCGGCTCCGAGCCCGTTTGTCGCATTGCTTTTGGCAGTGGCCACATGCATGCATGAAGAAAGTTTGATGCCCTCTCTTCAGTTTTGATACTATATGCTGATTCTTGTAAGCTATTGTTCCTTTGTTACTTCAATCAATAGGAACACAAAAATCAGCTCAAGCGTATGTGAACACACACAAGCAAACGCAGCGGCACAGCACCAGATCTACAGAAGTGATACAGTAAATTGCAATTTACTGTAGCAACGAAGCTATTGTAGCACGCGGTTAGCCCAACAGCGGCAGAAGGAGTTTGGTACTGTTTGATCAAATTTTCTTAAAATTTTCATCTAATAAACTTAATCTTGATTTGATCCATCTAAAATCTTTCTAGGGCATAAAGTTAGTGATCTAAAAAGTTTGATTGGTTAATTCCTTGTAGATTTTGTTTAATCACGAAATTATGGTTTAATCAATTCTTGTCATTATTAATATAGTCAACTTGCAAAGCTTATAACTTTTGATCCGTAGATCTGATTGAGTTTATTTTATTGGGTTAGTTTTGAAATTGCGTCTAGTTTCTTTAGTTAAAATTTCACATCAATCCGATGGTTATATTTTCGGGAATTCATGTTAGATCTATTTTCGGTATACTTTGTTACAACAAGGTTGCGGAGTTCATAACTTTTGATCCGTAAGTCTGATTGTTCTAATTCTTTCTTTGTTAGATATGTATTGGAATCTAGTTTCTTATGTTCAAATTATAGGTCAATCCGACGGCTGGATCTCTGGGAATTAGATATTTACCGAATTTATGTTAATCTGTTTTTGTTGAATACGAAGCAATTATTTGATTTCAAATTGGGGTGAATTTTTAGTAGATAAAAATTTTGGTTTTAGCTTCCGTGCAATCATTCACCCCCCTCTGATTGCTATATTAGTATATATCGATCCTATAAGTGGTATCGGAGCAAGGTTTTTCTAATTAATCTTAACCGGTGATTAGAAGAAATAGCAATGGATAGGTATACGATAAAACCTTGTGTTTTCGATGGTGTAGATTTTCAGTTTTGGAAAGCAAAGATGGAGGCGTTCATCCAGGCGCAGGGCTTCACAATTTGGGAGAATGTTTACAAACCGTACGAAGTCCCTGAGAACGACAATGTCAATGACGCCAATCGCGCACAAGTTGAAGCAAATAGCAAAGCGCGCAACTTGATCATCCAAGGCTTGGGACGCAACGACTTTGATCGATTAGTTCATCTTAAATCCACATATGAGGTATGGAAATCTCTTTGTGATTACCATGAGGGTTTTAACACTGTCAAAGAGGTTCGCCAAGATATTTACAAAAAGGAATACATGCGATTTGAGTTGAAACCTGGTGAGTCTGTAGATGACCTCTTTGCACGCTTTAATAAAATTCTTAGCAATCTACGTGTTGTTGGAGTTAACTACACTGATGCTGCTAATGCTAGACAATTGTTTGGTGCTTTAGACATGTCAATTTGGGAGATGAAAGTTACATCTATTAGAGAATCAACTATCATGAGTACACTTACATTAGATGTTCTTTATTCTAAGCTGAAAACTCATGAATTGGATATTCTTGCTACGAAGAATGATCATAAATCAATTGCTTTGATCTCCCAATCTGGCATGTCTCATAATAATGCTTCTTCAAGTTTCGCTCTATATTTCTTGTCTTCACTAACTGATGAACAGATTGAGCAATTCCCAGAAGAAGACTTGTCACTACTCTCTTCTCGCTTTAACAAAGCCTTTCAAAATGTGAGAATGAGAAAGAGAGGTTGTGGTGGTCCTCCAAGATGCTATGAGTGTGGTGATCACGACCATATTCGTCCAAATTGTCCTAAACTTGCAGGTAAAGCATCATGGGAGGAGAAGGACAACGACAGAAGAAAAGAGAAGAAGAAGTTCCCTTCAAGTGATAGAACGAAGAAGAGATTCATCAACCGCAAAGTATTCCACCGATTTCTTTCCGCTCTTGAACACGTCAATTTGAGCGATGTGGATTCGGAGAGCAGCGAGGACAATGCAACTCCAAGCAACCATGACTTGACGGGTTGTGTCTCATGGCCAAAAGCAGCGACAGCTTCACCGAGGATGATCACGACAGCGACTTTAATGAGGTAGATCCTTCATATGATGAGTCAGCTATTGCTGTTGCTCGTCTTGGAAAATTGCTTGACAAACGTGATAGAAAAATTAAGAAACATGATATTCTTATGGAGTCATTGAATGCTGAAATTGCTAGACTTAAAACTTTGATTCCTGATGATGATACTTGCAAATCATGTGACTTAATTTACAATGAACTCGCCTTAGTTAGGAAAGAACATGTTACCTTGTTAGAGCAAATTAATGCTGAAAATGAGAAAAATGAGAAACTTGTTAAACATGTTAGTTGTTCTACTATTGATTTGCATGATTCAACTCCATGTTCTAAATGCTCCATACTTGAATTGACATTGAAAGATGCAAATGCTAGAGTTTCTTAGATGGCTAATGACATGCTCACTCATGAGATTCTTTCATGCTCAACTTGTCGCAAGCAAAAAGGAAAAGTGGACACTCTATGTAATAATTGTTTAACTCTTTCTCGAAAAATTGATTACTTGTAAGATTCCTTAGAACGGTTCACTAAAGGTAAGAAAAATTTGAACATGATTTTGGATCAATCTAAGGTTAGCTCAAATAAGAAAGGTTTAGATTTTGATCTCCATACTTCATATGAAACTAAACCTCGCACTATTGTTCATGCTCCTTTCAATGACAAAATTGAGATTCTTAATGAGCCTAAGAAAATTATCTTTAAATTGTAGGATCGAAGTATACAAATATAGCAATCAGAGAGGGGTGAATGATTGTGCGGAAGCTAAAACCAAATTCTTGATCTACTAAAAGTTCACCACAAAACAGAGCCAAATAATTACCTCGTATTCGACAAAAACAGAATGACAGAGGTTCGGTAAAACGCGAATTCCCGGAGATCCAACCGTCGGATCGATCTAAACTTTGGAGACAAAAAACTAGATTCCAATACGAATCGAACCCAAAAATAATCAGCTCGATCGGACTTACGGATCAAAAGTTATGAACCTCGCAAGCTTGTTGTGACAGAAGATGACGAAAATAGATCTTACTAGAATTGTAGCTCGCCAAAAGATTTGAAAAACTTGATCTTTATTTCTCCTTTCTTTTGTCTAAAGTACTCCAAACAAAAGAGTACAACCCTAAAGATTGCTCAAAACTTGATGCATAAACAGGAGGCACCTCCCCCTATTTATACAGAGCAAACACATAGAGTCCTGAATACAATTCCTACTCCTAATCCTAGAAGGAGTCCCACTCCTAATCCTAGAAGGAGTATGTATTCAACACAACTCCACTTGGCCCAACCTGGCCGAGTACAACTCTTGCACGCGTATGGCAACCCTACCATACTCACGTGACTAACGCTTTGCACGCGCATGGCCACCTGCCATTCTCACGTGACTAACCATTCTTCATATGCACCATTCTTGTAACACCCCGGCATCTAATACGCCTGAATGCTACCAAACATAGATTACGTATCATCTAAAAACTACAAATAAAAGAAAATTACAGCAAAGGAACAATTGCTAGAACCAAAAATTTCGGCAGCATCTCCTTTGTTTAATCATGATCTCGAGCAACCATAATAGCATGGCAGAATATGACATAATATGAAACATCTAAAACATAAACATCAATTGTATCACGTTAAATTTATTGTCATGACTCCAAATGATTCCATTGTGGAATCAATTGCGTGAACTACGTGGAGATGTGTGACTATTCCCCTTTTCCCTCATGCCGATCTCAAGGTACCTAAAAACAACATAAAACACAAGCGTGAGTTCAAACTCAGCAAAGTGTATTGTAATGGAAAAACAAAGATCAAGTCAACAAACCATCATCACCAATCTCCAAAAGCACATCATAACACAACATAGTTAGCATTCCAAACACCTTTTAAGCATCCATGTACTCATCTCGTGAGCAACTCATAAGTATTCACATCGTCATCTCATAAACATCAGCATATACATATTTCATTAATGCAATGCAATGCACATGTCTCCTTGGAAACTCATACCGGTATGGTTGAGTGCACACCCGTCGGCATGCACCCTTTTCCCCCTTCCATCCCGAAGATGGAGGGTGCCTATCACTCGCTTCCATTCACCACGGTGAATGGAATCACGATGTAGGTCTTACTCAAGAATAGCCCGGACTAGTCATAACGGTTCTCACCGACCCTCCCGAATAGTTATGACTTATCTCACCGATCGGCCATGAAAATATGCCATGTATGCAAAATGGACAACAATGTACACATATATAGGAGTATTGCATATCATCACATGGCATGTAATCCACTTATCAACAATAAGTACATTTAAATCATGGCATAATGGCTTCATATCAAGCAATACATGTAATTCATGGCAAGACAACATGTTATCTAGTCCAAATACTATGAAGCACAACTAGCAACACATATAACATACAATCCACACAACACACTTGCCTTCAATTGCGGGCAACGGAGTGACGAGAGGTTGAGGGCACTCCCGGAGGCACACCACCTGCAAACACGTGCCACACACTCAAAACAAGCCCATAAAACAGTACACATACATCCCATTACCCCGACTTCGCTTACAACTCCTAAAATCAGAAAACAGCAAATCTGTCCCTTCGGGACAGCAGCCTTCCAATGAGCATAACTTCTGTTCTAGGACTCCAAATCGATTAAACGAGTACACCATCGCGAAGCTTAGGAAATTTCCTAGATTTTTCTAAGTATGGGGAAAAGCCAAATCGGCCTCTAAAATTGTTTAATCTAATGTTGAACACAGACTGTCCCAACCTCGTCACAGATTGGACAGCGCTCGGTAAAACGGACATAACTTCCAGACCGTAACTCTAAAAATTCTCAAAAAAATACACAAAATAGGTATCGACGATACCTACAACTTCCTCAACAGGCGGTCGTCCAGATTCGGACTCTAAAATTGCGAAAACGCCTGCCCTAACTCGGGTTCCCAAACTGCCCGAACCAGAACGTGAATACAACTCTAGATTTCACCAATCCTACCCCATGGCAGCACCTCCCTTGATCTAAAAACATGGTAAACACCCTCTACAGCAGCAAAAGATCTACCCCACAAGATCCCCATTACCTTCTTGGAGAATCACGAATCGACGGCCGAATCTTCGCGTTCTTCCCCGGTTTTCCTCGCACGCGCCGATCCCGTCCAATCCACTCGTCGCGGAGTTCCTCCACGGCAAGGGCAGCAGCGAGGCGAGTTGTGGCAGTGAGGAGGCGTCCTTGGGGGTGCAAGGAGGAAGGGGTGGTGCGGCTTGGGGGGTGTGGAGGAGGAGGAGGAGAACTAGAGGGAGGAGGAGGAGAACTAGAGGGAGGAGGAGATGGGGAGAGGGGTGGCGGCTTGGGGGGCAAGGGGAGGGGCGCACCAACAGGGCAGGGCAGCAGGGTGTGTTGCCCTAAAGCTCTCCCTCATGGGCCCAATTCATTCCACCTTCGGCCCAATTGCTTTCCCCCACGGCCCGATCACCCAGAAAACAACCCGAACCTCCCGGAAACGACCCAAAACGACAAAGAAAATATGGTTTAATCTCATGCCGCAAAGTTTCACTCCCAAATATCATATTTTATAATGTCTCACCGTTCCGTAGTGTCACATTCTCTCCCCCTTAACAGGATTCGACCTCGAATCTTACACGTTAACTCTAAAACAATGTCCACTAGGGTCTCATCTTCTTTGCGAACTCAACACACCCACGCAAAGACTCAAACAAAGAGTAACGACAACCCAAATCTCCAAATCCATCTATTAACAAGAGTGACTTGACTTAGCTTAACTAAGTACCACTTGACATGATTCCTCATTTACTTCGATCTCTATCATGATTCATAAACTCAGAATGACAGAATACCAATTGTAACACCCCATCCCTTCCAATTATTTGACCCCTTTTCGCAAGGAATCAAAATTTACTAATGTCATCTTCGCTCATAGCCTACATCGACCATACTTTCCTTTCGACTGCCAACCACATTACACTTTTCATTCTATCCTCTCCCAGGCATAACGCACACCCAGGGACGTCTAGCTAAGACAATATCCACGACAAAGTATTTTGCATCACAATTTCTATAACATTTGCTTCCACCCAACGATACTTTCAACCAAATTCAAACCACGACATCAACAACCTCCATCATCATCCACCCTCATACCACTAATGTCCAGCCCAAGCTAGGACCGTAGCTCACTACCAAATCTCAATTGGCACTTTTCCCAAGAGGATGTCGCCCTCAGAAACAAATCACACAAACAACGAAACCCACGAGTATAGCTCTTAGATAATACTCAACAATAACCCGATGCCCTTCTTATTCTCGCTCCTATCAATAGTGCAAAAGAAGTACGATTCTTTTGAATCCAAGTAGACCACATACAACAACTCGAACCTCAAAGCGCCACAAATCACTTTGGAAAGAACCCTGATAACATTGAAAGACCACCCTTTTGCTTTTCCTAAGTCAAGCCGCAAAGGAAAACTCAAATCTCCAATCAACGCGATACAATTCGCATCGGGGAGCACTCAAACAAATAAAGACTCCACACAATTCTCTTGACGGAAGTTCTCAACAACTAAAGACAACTGGACTCACTTTCACCACAGCCAAACTTTTCATTTTAACCAAAATTAACATCTTGGAAGAGAACTGCCACAAAAACTCTCGAAGAGAAAGAGAAACTCAAATCCCTTGCATAACATAGCCAAAATACCAGCATTTATCCATTCATTCCTTTTCATGCTAGAGAGCAATGGAAATCTCGATTCATAACACGGATGCGAATTCATCAAGAGCACTCCGGATTAGTCATATATCTCTATATGACTTCCTCACCGTCCTGGCTCAACAACTCTTTTATGCTTATAAAAACGATGTCATGAATCTTTTTCACCATTTATTAGTCATGAAACCACGATACCCATTAACCATTCACAAAGAGACTTCATTCTCTTTGTCACATGATTGACACCCAACAACATCGATGATTGCTCAATTTCGCATAAACTACGACGGCGTTAACCGAAAAATACCATATCGCATCACAACCCAACAACCACTGCACGCAATGCGTGCAAAACATCGCATTTTAACCCAAGCCAATAACAGAAGATAGCATCAACTCTCAAATCAAACGTCTACGCCTAATAACCGCTACCAATTCTCTTAAAGAGAAAGGAAACACATTCCCAGCAGGGAACACCTTACCAACAAAATCACTTATGAAACAATCATAAGATTCACCTTTTTGAAACGCTCGCAAACACCACACACGTTTCCCAAATAAATCCAACTCTAGTCACGATAGAATTACAATTTAAGCGCTTAACACCAGGGTTACCAAAGATAAATCAGTTGAACGTTAAAGAGAGCGTCCCACCCCAACGCTTTGGGTGTTAAACCATACTCATAGCATAGACTAAACAGATTAGCCCAAAACCAAAGATTGGCATGGTTCAATACCACACCACATTTGGAACCCATAAGCATTACTTCAAATACTACTCTTTCCTCCATATTTCCAATCATCTGAGTCAAGTTTGTAACTTGACAAAATGCCACTTAATCAGGGAGATTTTATTGCACCTAATCAAGACGCCTAAACAAAGAGGTGCACTCCCGAGAAAATTTATACATTCATTTGAATCAGTAAACCTTCAAAAGAAAGTTCGACTCAAATCCCACCATTACTCGCATTCCAATACTCTTAGCCAATACGGATGTCATAATCACCCAAATCCCGAAGTCAAACACCGCTGCACACAAGCTACAACATCCGCTCTTAATAAAATCACTTTTCACTGCTCATATAACCACAATTGATTATATTACCAACGAACCATAGACCATATCTACCGTATGACAATCAACAAGGAGAACCACGTTCTCACAACTCCAAAGACAATTATCTTATCGCTTAATCCAACATAATACGCATATCAACAACTTCTTTTGGTCTACTAACCATGACGAACCATTATTCATGCAACTTATTATCCCAAGCGTAGCACACATCTCTTTACAATTATTCCGGCGTAATCAACAATTACCCTGGGTATAATCCCTAAGTCACATATTCCATATCACCTGTTCATTCCACCAATAATTAATACTAACCACGCGACCACGATCTCCACTAGACATCCCTCATAAATACGGATCCTGCATGACATCTGTCAAGAATAATTCAACCTTTCCTACAATCATTCCATATATCCTCATTAATTGATTACACGTAATTTTAAGTCATATTGTCGACCCACAATATTAACTGACCCACCAGCTACAATAGGTAGAATTTCACACCATCTTCTTGCTATAACAAGTTCATCAACCGAGACATTCTATGCTAACTAATCTCAAACATCCATTAGATTCCATAACCCGCATCACTTTGCACACACCACTAAACAACTTTCACTTTGGATCACCTGACGTCTCGTTTAATCATCTCTTATCAACACAATATTTTAGTTTATCTTTAAACAAACAACAAGTTTACTTTAACCGGACCACTAGCTCATATCAACCGAAAACTCTAACTTCTCGTCATACACTTAACTTCTTAAACATCCGCGTGAATCACGCACCCAACTCTTAAGGAAACCATAATTGCTCGTAAAAGAACAACACCTAAAACACCTTTCCTTCCGGAAAGCTCAACCATAAATAACAAGAGAAGTCAACTCTTAAATTCCCAAATGCAGACACGCAACTACTTCACAACTCTCGAGATCAACAACTTCCGCGAAGGAAGATGGTTGCAAGAGGGAAAACCCGGCGATGAACCAAATTTTTTTTTTTCAGATAAAGCCATAACCCCAAACTTCAAACTTTCACGAAACAAACGGTTTTTTTTTTCAAAGATGAATTCCCAAGCAAGTCATCATTGCAATCAAACAACACTTAGGCCCCAACAACAAGATCTGGCACAACACCGCAATAACTCTTTTAAACCTCGGAGAAAGACAAACACAAAAATAAATTGAAAACTTTCTCCGTAAAGCAACCGATCAACCACATCCCTTCCGACAAAACCTCGACACCTAAATCCATGCGACTTAGATTTTTTTTTTCATTGGAACTTCAATAACTTCCTTTCAAATTGGAGAATGGTAACCCAAGAATCAATCTATAAGTTTCTCTATAAGGCAAACAACAAATCAAGGCCAAAGTCGGCAAGGCGACCAAAAGAGGTGCAACCCTAAATTCTTCTTTGGTCTTCAACCAGAGAAGACAAAACCAAAACCACCAAAAACTATCGGTGAGTATCCAAAACCGAACACTTTTTCTTTTATTTCGACCAACCAAAAACCAACCAAAATCTTTCGTCAAAACGGCAAAGGAAATTCGGAGGGTCAATCCACAACTCTACTACTCGACTCCAACCAACTACCCAATCTACGATAGAAAGGATAAGCACTCTCCCAACAGGAGGTTAAAAGTCCATCGGTGATGGCACTAACCGGCCACACCGTCAAACCCAACATTACTACAAACAACAGAAGGTGACCAAACCCTTTCGCACCACAACCCACAATAATCTCAAGTGTATCAACACAATCAATTCTTTCATAAACATAGCAACATATATTACCAAATGTAACATTCAACACCAAAGCTTAAATACAACATTTAAGCGTAAAGCAACAGTACCCATACCCATTCCTATCAGGCAACAGAGTGTGTCAAGTTTTAAATTAATTATTCCACTTACACAAGTTTTATCATGCTATCCTATGGCAAAGTTTTAAGTAAAACCTAAGCCATGTTTCTAGGTTATCCCACTTCATATTTTAGTTGAACCTATAGTATGACACTAAATACACATTCCAGGGACCTACAAATTTCGCCTCGATACCAAGCTGTAACACCTGGCATCGAATACGCCTGAATGCTACCAAACATAGATTACGTATCATCTAAAAACTACAAATAAAAGAAAATTACAGCAAAGGAACAATTGCTAGAACCAAAAATTTAAAAATTTTCGGCAGCATCTCCTTTGTTTAAACATGATCTCGAGCAACCATAATAGCATGGCAGAATATGACATAATATGAAACATCTAAAACATAAACATCAATTGTATCACGTTAAATTTATTGTCATGACTCCAAATGATTCCATTGTGGAATCAATTGCGTGAACTACGTGGAGATGTGTGACTATTCCCCTTTTCCCTCATGCCGATCTCAAGGTACCTAAAAACAACATAAAACACAAGCGTGAGTTCAAACTCAAGAAAGTGTATTGTAATGGAAAAACAAAGATCAAGTCAACAAACCATCATCACCAATCTCCAAAAGCACATCATAACACAACATAGTTAGCATTCCAAACACCTTTTAAGCATCCATGTACTCATCTCGTGAGCAACTCATAAGTATTCACATCGTCATCTCATAAACATCAGCATATACATATTTCATTAATGCAATGCAATGCACATGTCTCCTTGGAAACTCATACCGGTATGGTTGAGTGCACACCCGTCGGCATGCACCCTTTTCCCCCTTCCATCCCGAAGATGGAGGGTGCCTATCACTCGCTTCCATTCACCACGGTGAATGGAATCACGATGTAGGTCTTACTCAAGAATAGCCCCGGACTAGTCATAACGGTTCTCACCGACCCTCCCGGAATAGTTATGACTTATCTCACCGGTCGGCCATGAAAATATGCCATGTATGCAAAATGGACAACAATGTACACATATATAGGAGTATTGCATATCATCACATGGCATGTAATCCACTTATCAACAATAAGTACATTTAAATCATGGCATAATGGCTTCATATCAATCTCGAATCTTGCCGAGGCCATAACTCCCTCAATTTTTCGAGTTTGACGGTGAAATTTTTTGTGTAGACTCCTGGGGATGTCCTCTACAGGATGCACATCTTGCCCCAAGGTTTTGCCCTCTGGATTTGGCGCAGAAAAATAAATTCTCCGTTTAGACTGCGTTCATAAATGCAAACTTCCTCGCTGCCCCCGCTGTTCCAGAAGGTATTTCTTCGAGCCACCTGCGTCACGGTGTGCCTCTTGGTCCCATCTAGCTCTCGGTCAAATTTCGTTAAGTTCCGATCATTATTCTAGAAGTTATAGCCGTCCAAAGTTTTGATCCAAACCCGTTAATCGCCGCTTTGTGATTAATCCGGAAGGGCGCCGCAAAATCCGCCTATACCGTTGAGATCGTCTCGCCGCGTTCTACGCAGTAGACATTCTCCCTTTGCCATCCCATCCTCCGGAATTTTTTTTATATATTTAGGCCACCGTTTGCCGCCGCCGTCGCCTTTTGACGCCGGTTATTTTGGTTCGCTCCGGCCGTGTTGTCGCATCCGGTGGATCATATTGTACTGTTTTGGTCCATCTTTAAGGTTCTTTTGGTCTCCGTTTGCCGAGAAGCCCGATTCCGGCCTAAACCCGTCGTCTTTCAACCTAGGCCGTGCCGCCGGTTCGCGCACCGGTTAGCCGTCCTTGGTAGCGTTCTACCGCGGCCATGTCGTTGCACCGACGGTCGCTACTTCGCTTCATGAAGTCTCCTATCATTGTTGACCTCCACCGTTAACGTTCGCCGTTAACGATCCACCGTTAACGTTCGCCGTTAACGTTCCACCGTTAACGCCGCGTTAACGCTTTCCGCTAACGCTTCCCGTTAACGCTTCTTCCGCTAACGTTCCTCCGCTAACGCTTTTGCCGTCAATGTTTCACCGCAACGCTCGCCGTTAATGCTCCGTCGGTAACGTCTTGCCGTTAACGTTCCACCGTTAACGTTTGCGGTGCGTTAACGCTGCGCCTGTGCGTTTTGCCGGGTGCGTTTGCCGTTAACGCTCGTTAACGTTCCTCCGTTAATGTTTCCCGTTAACGCTTCCACCGTTCACGCTCGCCGGCACGCTTTCGTTGCGTTCCTCCGTTAACGTTTTGCCGCACGCTGCATGCGTTGCGTTCCTCCGTTAACGTTTTGCCGTTAACGCCTGCATCGTTAACGTTCCACCGTTAACGCTTTCGCCGTTAACGTTCCATCGTTAACGCTTTCATCGTTAACGATTGGCTCTCTTCGCCTCGTTGTCGCGCATGCGTGTATTCTTGCACAAACCCTAGTGCGATGCCTTCACTGTTCTATCATCATGACGTGAGCCTAGTCTCATCGCCATATCATCTTCAAGCCGAATCAAAACCTAACCTAAGACCGGTTTGATGAACTAAGTTTATCGTGAGCGCGTTGTTATCTTTGCAATCTTTCCCGTTGTTTCAACCGTGGTAAGACACTTGTCTTGTCTTATCCTGAAAACCTAATCTGCCATTAATCGAGAATTCCTTCGTGGACTTGGTCGATAGACCATTGGCCATCTGTCATACCCTCGTGCCCGATCTATCCGTCTCTTTTGTTTGACTGCGGTCCGCTCGGTCAACAAAAGTCAACTTCAAGAATCAGTTTAGTTCACTGTGAACTAACATATCCTTATGGACCCGATCTATAGATCGAGAGCCCATATGTCGCTATCTGTTCAATCAAGATAATAACTTTGGAAGAAATATTCTTCGGAATATTATTCTTTCTTTCCCAGTTATTAATCTTTCCCTTTTCAGTGTTTTGCCGAAAGCCCGTTCTCTTTTGTCAACTCTTCGATCTAATCCGTTCGAGTTCCCAAATCTCTCCCAAGCCGTTGTGCCCAATGCTGTTCGTTCTTAATTTGGAGTTTACTTGATTTGTCTTTTGAATTGGTTTGTATTTGCTTCTTCTTTAATCGTTAGACGCGTCGTCCCGAAATCGTTCGAACGAGCTGAGGATCGAGAAAGTGGGAGCTGAAGATCGAGGACCAAGGATCAAGGATAAAGAGTAAAGGACAGTAAAAGTTTGCAAGGGCCAGGCAAGTTGTGCTTTGACCATGTTGATCCTATTTCGAAAATCTATTTTGATTTAAACTATTGCATGCTAGTTCAATTAGAAAGATACTTTGTTTAAACATGGGGGTTAGATAAATACCAATTTGCTATATGACACCTTGATTATCTAAGTATGTGCCATGACCCTTTGTCACCCTAGTTGTGGATTACTAGTTGGACATTATTAAGTTGCCAACATGGGTTTAGACCGTTGTAGTATGCTGCTTAGACCTGCTACGTGCTCATGACATGATTTTGGACAATCAAATGCTAATATGGACTTAAAGATATATTGAACCTGTTTTGGAAAAGTATCATGTGATGTTGATGGCACGTGGTGCATGGTAATCAACTGGGGTTTGATAAACGCTGATCGGGGCATGTGGCAAGAGTAATCAGGTGGGCCAGTTGTGGCATTGGGAGTGTTGATTTGGTTTTTCGGGTAGTCTTGCCCTGGTCACTCTAAGGACTTAACCTTGCAAGCCTTTGAACTGGGCCATACGTACAACCACATGGCTGGAATGGGACGGCCCTAGTTGACTAAGTCGCTAAGGACTCACTTGTGGAGCCTCAGGGTGGCAGTTACACCGTTTGTGTGATTATGCGGGAGCGTATCGTGGTCGTGGCCAGATAACCATCTAACGGTGTGTTGGTCCCATACTTCGCCTTGGCTAAGGGAAGGGATGGTGTAGAGCACGAACCGGAGAGGACCACCTGTGTTGTTTGAGGCTTCCGAAAGGCTTTGTTATGATCGCTCATTCGCATACTCTTGTATGGCGATTCACTACCGACGTGGTGAGTGGATTGTATCTTGTGGGTAAAGTGTATAACCTCTGCAGAGTGTAAAACCTATTCGAATAGCCGAGTCCACGGTACTGGACAATGCTCGGGGATTACAGTCAAGGGTTAGATTTTCTCAAAAATAACTTGGATTTGGAAAGTTGGGTTGGTTTAATAATGGAGATGATGGAAATGTGGTTTAGGATGGGGAAAATGTTTATTAAACTTTTTGAAAAGTTATTTATGTTTTACTTGTTTCTACTGCTTTCGAATCTACTTATATTACTTTTCAAAAAGCTGTTTACTGCAAATATACCTTGAGCTATTCCTTTGTACCAAGCCATGCATATAGCTATTAGACTTGCATTCTGTGCATGACTTGCTGAGTGCTTTATGTACTCACCCCTTGCAAACAAACAATCACCAGTGAGCAAAAGTCTACATCGTCGAAGAAGAAGAAGTTCCGTGAGAAGGCGATTATCTAGGAGTCGAACCTCGGCTTGCCTGTGGCGTATTGATGGGATTCACCGATGTTCTTCGTTCCGCTGCTGCTTATTTGGAGTTGAAGCCGTCAGGGTTTCACAAATGCAAGGTTGACCTTAAGGTCGCTCAATAGTTTATATTCTATTATTGAGTTATTTTTACTATTCCGCTGTGTATGATTGTGATATTCATCTATGTTGAGACTGTGTGCACTAGCGTGATCCTGGACTAGTGCTGAATACACAGAGGGTCCGGATTTGCAAATTCGGGTCCCGACAGAGGTGGTATCAGAGCCATACTGACTGTAGGTCTTGACCTTAGATAGATTGGCCGTCTTTAGGAGCTTCAAAAGTATTTTCTAAAGAGAAATTTTAACTTGAAAGAATAATACGTTCTTGACTTATCTTACTCTTCTATTCTTTCCCCTTTGCTGAAATTTCTATCCTTCCCACCGATTTAAATGGAAATCTTACGAGTTGTTCCAGAATAGTTAACGATGTTTCACACTTAAGGAGAAATCTTGTATGTCGCCGTCAACCCTGAAGATCGTGAAGTAAGGGATCGTCGCGCTCGAAGAGAAGTGGATCGATGAAGTGTTCTAGAAGCTTGAAGAACCAGTGTTTAGTTGAGACTCATGTGTGAGAGTCCCGTCTCTTAAGATAGGAGTGTTACCCTTTTAGCCGCTAGATTATGGTGTGATTAGGAATTTGGATCTTTCTTTATTGCTGAGTGTGCAGTATGCGTTGCATAGCTTTTAGGCTTGGATAAGCAACCATACCAAGTTCTTAATAATGTTTGTACAAGTTTTTGGGTTAGACCTGCTCCCCTGCAATAGGATTCTTGAACCTCATCTATGCTTTTTCCCTCTTACCTAAAACCCCGGAGTGGACAAAAGATGGAAAGGACCAACTCTGGCAGTTGACTTTGAGGCGATTCAAGTCGATTCGATTGCTACTACTGGTGTCGATGATAAAGCGAGATAGTGACCAGCGATGCGTCCACTATACCAACCGTGACAATTCAACACTTGGATCAGTTTGTCACTACCTGCACTCACTCATACGAGATGATGGTGCAACAGATGAATGTTATCAGTGCCAAAATCAACCCCTCCACCACTAAAGTCGTAACCTCCCGTTCACAGTCAAAGTTTGCCTTGTTCATAAAGACTAAAACCACCCACGTTTGATGGATCAACCACTCTCAAGGACGCAAAGATATGGCTTCGTGTCATAGAAGAGAAGCTTGCTTGGGTACAATGTGAAGATGAGGAGAAGGTCCCCTATGCTACTTGTCAGTTAGAAGGAGATGCATTAGCCTGGAAGAGAGGTTTCTACGCCACCTCGGAAGATGGACATACTATCACTTGGTTGGAAATTGCCACCGCCCTTCGTCAGTTTGTTGCGTCATCAGAAGATAGTGTGACTACCGCGAGTTCAGAGAAGAGCACAACCCCTGCACCTAATACCATACCGAGATGTTGTTCTTTGAAGTGTTGTCAGCCAAACAAGTTAGAAGACCGTGCATGCATCCGATGTGGAGAAATAGGACACACTGCTGATGAACATGCAATCAATTGTTCCAGCTGTGAAGGAAGCCATTTACCTGGAGAATGTCCTATGCGCAATATCACCTGCTATCTTTGCGAAGGTCGTGATCATTGCCCAGCTCAATGTCCCTTAAATCCAATAGTGACCGCTGTGACTCGGCATCAGCAAGAGAATCTTCGAGCTGTCATTGCTCAAGAGTTAGCGAAAAGAGAATGATTGTCATTCGCACTAGCTGTGCCACGTGAAGAAAAGAAGAGGAAACATGTCAACCCTATCCATCTACCTCAAGAAATCAGTAATACTTGGTCACCATGGAATTGTTTCTTGTGTGATAAATGAGGTCATTGGCCTAGAGAATGCCCCATCAACCCAGCACGATGACCCAAACGTTCATGTTACAACTGTGGTGAGTCAGGTCATTTGCTAAGGAATGCCACAGAAAGATCAAGCAATTTCGAAAGCCATGATCATCCCAGAAATTACGTCAGTAAAGATTTTAACACAGAAAGTGAATGGTAAGGCTATGGAAGCAACTTGCTTAAGGAGTCAGTTGAAGCAAGAAGAATTGGTTAACAAAGGCCTTAACCTGAAAAATGAGTGCAAGGAATTGGGAGACCACCGCAAGCGTCAGAAAGTTTGTCAAGAAGGACCGCTGCAATAGTGAATAAGGTGTACCCCTCAACAGTTCAGTTGCCATACCGCTCAGACTTTGTTAGAGACACCTTCACCTGTGCTTCGCCCTGATGGTTAGAGTTTCCATAACATCAACCTAGTGAAAAGTTCTCAAGGAGAAAGATTAAAGCCTAGAATTTGCTTTGCCTGTCATCAGCCAGAAAATTTTGCTAACCACTACTCTCAGAAGAAAGTGGTCACCGCTGATCGCATCGATCTCAGCTCTGCCCTACCAAGATTAGTGCCATGTCAGGAGAAAGCCAACGGATGTCAGTCAAGTGTTGCTTCGGATGCAATGAGCCAGGACACTATGCTAATAGTTGTCCTAGGAGAAAAGGTGTCATACTTGTTCACTTCAATCCTAGTCCTTCACCTACCGAGACACTTACGTCAGAAGGTGAATTGTTAAGGAGTATTCAGTTGATACAGAGTTTCAGTCAAAGAATCAAGCCGACAAAGATAGTGCCAGACCAACCGGAATGCTATCCAAGTCTTGATAAAGACCGCGTAATTGCATATAAGCTTTGTTGTCAGATACAGCTTGTCCAATTTCTAGAAGAAGCAGAAAATCAAATGTTCAGGAACAGAAGCAAGCGTGCCTATCAATGGAGTTGCCAGAAGCGTCAGCATGAGTGCAGAAGATGTTCAAGATTTCCCGACAAAGATTAGTATCAAGATTTTCCGTAGAAGAAGTGCCTCGTGGTAAAAGGCATACGCTTGGAGTCGGCGGACTTGTGAGAGGACCTCATCGACAAGGAAGCGACTGCAAAATTTTGGATGTTACCAAGCGTTTGTTCAGAAGCGACCCCTATCCTGTGTGCAGTTGTTTGGAAGTCAAAGAAGCTCAAGAGTTGAGTCCCACTGAACCTCATTCTATAGTCAGCCCTGAATCTCGGGGACGAGATTCTGTTAAGGGGGGGAGATTTGTAACATCCCAAAATTTGGGTTTTCAAAAATTTTGGTTTTGTTTAGCTTCCCAAAAATTTTCATTGATTTTCTCGCGTTTATAAAGCTTGGTTTGAATTTTCTAAAAGCTAAAACAATTTAATTGGATCATTATAAACTCCGAATAAAGTTTATTTTATTTTATTTGGATTCCTTGTGCTTCGAGAAGTTCTTCTGTAATTTTTGAGATTTTTCGGAGCTCGTTTGCTATTTATTGGATTTAATTGAATTTGATTTGTATTAAGCCCTTTTGTTAAAATTAATAAATTATTTGGAAAAGTTTATATAAATTTTTGTTGAAAATATTTTATTTGAGTTGGAAATGTCTCAAAATATTTTCTAGAATTTTTCTAGAATTTTTCTGGTATTTTTATTGCCTCAAATGATTTAATTGATTTATTGGAATTGTTTTAATTAGAAAATGTTTGGAAATTCGATTTTTGAACCTGGGCCGAATTCTCTCTCTCCTCCCGCCGCCCACTGCCGCCTGCGCGCCCACGCTGACTGTGGCTGGCACAGCCCCTCGCCCCTCCCGCATGCGCACGCCAGTCGCGCCGCCGGCGCGCCAATGGCCACGCCACCAGGCCGCTTCGGCCCATCCCGCCTCGCCGCTGGCCCCGCTGACGCTGCAGACGCGCCGCCCACGCGTTGGGCTGCCTCCACGCGCGCCCGCCCGCACAGGCCGGCCCAGCCACGCCTCCCGCCAGCCCAGCAGCACCCCCACGCTGCCACTTGTCAGTCTCCCGTTGCGCCACGTCGCCCGGATCCGAGTTCTGCACGGTAAGTGCTCGATAAAATGCCCAAACCGACCCAAACACCTCCAAACGCGTCCAAACTTGATTTTTCTTGATCTAGCCTCTTCCCCAAACCTATATAAGTGCCCCTAGACCTCTCCCACGGATATACAACCTCCGGATCATCTCCAAAACTCCGGGATCCATCCAATGTCGCCCGAACGTCGCCCAACGTCGGCCGAACTTTGGAGCCGCGTCCCGGGCAACTCGTCGACTCTTTTCGAGATCCGTCTTCTCTGTGGTGTGCCACAAGGTACCATCTACTTGCTGTCCAAAATTCAGCCAATTTGGTCCACGGGATCAAAAGTTACGGCCGTTTCAATCTCGAATCTTGCCGAGGCCATAACTCCCTCAATTTTTCGAGTTTGACGGTGAAATTTTTTGTGTAGACTCCTGGGGATGTCCTCTACAGGATGCACATCTTGCCCCAAGGTTTTGCCCTCTGGATTTGGCGCAGAAAAATAAATTCTCCGTTTAGACTGCGTTCCAGACAGCGGCAAACTTCCTCGCGCGTCCCCCGCTGTTACAGAAGGTATTTCTTCGAGCCACCTGCGTCACGGTGTGCCTCTTGGTCCCATCTAGCTCTCGGTCAAATTTCGTTAAGTTCCGATCATTATTCTAGAAGTTATAGCCGTCCAAAGTTTTGATCCGAAACCCGTTAATCGCCAGTTTGTGATTAATCCGGAAGGGCGCCGCAAAATCCGCCTATACCGTTGAGATCGTCTCGCCGCGTTCTACGCAGTAGACATTCTCCCTTTGCCATCCCATCCTCCGGAATTTTTTTTATATATTTAGGCCACCGTTTGCCGTCGCCGCGCGTCGCCTTTTGACGCCGGTTATTTTGGTTCGCTCCGGCCGTGTTGTCGCGTCCGGTGGATCATATTGTACTGTTTTGGTCCATCTTTAAGGTTCTTTTGGTCTCCGTTTGCCGAGAAGCCCGATTCCGGCCTAAACCCGTCGTCTTTCAACCTAGCCCGTGCCGCCGGTTCGCGCACCGGTTAGCCGTCCTTGGTAGCGTTCTACCGCGGCCATGTCGTTGCACCGACGGTCGCTACTTCGCTTCATGAAGTCTCCTATCATTGTTGACCTCCACCGGGTGCGTTCGCGTTAACGATCCACCGTTAACGCTCGCCGTGCGCTTTCCCGCTAACGCTTCCCGTTAACGTTCTTCCGCTAACGCCTGCTAACGCCTTCCGCTAACGCTTTTGCCGTCAATGTTTCACCGTTAACGCTCTGTCGTTAATGCTCCGGCGGTAACGTCTTGCCGTTAACGTTCCACCGTTAACGTTTTGCTGCGTTACGCCGCTGCGTTTCCTGTTAACGCTTTGCCGTTGCGTTTGTCGCACGCTCCGTTAACGTTCCTCCGTTAATGTTTCCCGTTAACGCTCCGTTCACGCTCGCCGTTAACGTTTGCGTGGCACGTTCCTCGTTGCGTTTTGCCGGTGCGCACGCTCGCTGCGTTCCTCCGTTAACGTTTTGCCGTTAACGCCTGCCGTTAACGTTCCACCGTTAACGTTTCATCGTTAACGTTCCATCGTTAACGTTTCATCGTTAACGATTGGCTCTCTTCGCCTGCGTTGTCATCGCATGCGTGTATTCTTGCACAAACCCTAGTGCGATGCCTTCACCTGTTCTATCATCATGACGTGAGCCTAGTCTCATCGTCATATCATCTTCAAGCCGAATCAAAACCTAACCTAAGACCGGTTTGATGAACTAAGTTTATCGTGAGCCGCGTTGCTATCTTTGCAATCTTTCCGTTGTTTCAACCGTGGTAAGACACTTGTCTTGTCTTATCCCTGAAAACCTAATCTGCCATTAATCGAGAATTCCTTCGTGGACTTGGTCGATAGGCCATTGGCCATCTGTCATACCCCTGTGACCGATCTATCCGTCTCTCTTTTGTTTGACTGTGTCCGTTCGGTCAACAAAAGTCAACTTCGAGAATCAGTTTAGTTCACTGCGAACTAACATATCCGTATGGACCCGATCTATAGATCGAGAGCCCATATGTCGCTATCTGTTCAATCAAGATAATAACTTTGGAAGAAATATTCTTCGGAATATTATTCTTTCTTTCCCAGTTATTAATCTTTCCCTTTTCGGTGTTTTGCCGAAAGCCCGTTCTCTTTTGTCAACTCTTCGATCTAATCCGTTCGAGTTCCCAAATCTCTCCCAAGCCGTTGTGCCCAATGCTGTTCGTTCTTAATTTGGAGTTTACTTGATTTGTCTTTTGAATTGGTTTGTATTTGCTTCTTCTTTAATCGTTAGACGCGTCGTCCCGAAATCGTTCGAACGAGCTGAGGATCGAGAAAGTGGGAGCTGAAGATCGAGGACCAAGGATCAAGGATAAAGAGTAAAGGACAGTAAAAGTTTGCAAGGGCCAGGCAAGTTGTGCTTTGACCATGTTGATCCTATTTCGAAAATCTATTTTGATTTAAACTATTGCATGCTAGTTCAATTAGAAAGATACTTTGTTTAAACATGGGGGTTAGATAAATACCAATTTGCTATATGACACCTTGATTATCTAAGTATGTGCCATGACCCTTTGTCACCCTAGTTGTGGATTACTAGTTGGACATTATTAAGTTGCCAACATGGGTTTAGACCGTTGTAGTATGCTGCTTAGACACACTACGTGCTCATGACATGATTTTGGACAATCAAATGCTAATATGGACTTAAACATAAATTGAACCTGTTTTGGAAAAGTATCATGTGATGTTGATGGCACGTGGTGCATGGTAATCAGCGGGGTTTGATAAACGATTGATCGGGGCATGTGGCAAGAGTAATCAGGTGGGCGATTGTGGCATTGGGAGTGTTGATTTGGTTTTTCGGGTAGTCTTGCCCTGGTCACTCTAAGGACTTAACCTTGCAAGCCTTTGAATCGGGCCATACATTACAACCACATGGCTGGTATGTGACGGGCCTAGTTGACTATGTCTCTAATGACTCTGTTGTGGTGCCTCAGGGTGTCATTTACACCGTTTGTGTGTTTGTACGGGGAGCGTATCGTGGTCGTGGCGGATACCCATCTAACGGTGTGTTGGTCCCATACTTCGCCTTGGCTAAGGGAAGGGATGGTGTAGAGCACGAACCGGAGAGGACCACCTGTGTTGTTTGAGGCTTAGAAAGGCTTTGTTATGATCGCTCATTCGCATACTCTTGTATGGCGATTCACGGTGACGTGGTGAGTGGATTGTATCTTGTGGGTAAAGTGTATAACCTCTGCAGAGTGTAAAACCTATTCGAATAGCCGAGTCCACTGTGATCGACAATGCTCTGGGATTACAGTCAAAGGGTTAGATTTTCTCAAAAATAACTTGGATTTGGAAAGTTGGGTTGGTTTAATAATGGAGATGATGGAAATGTGGTTTAGGATGGGAAAATGTTTATTAAACTTTTGAAAAGTTATTTATGTTTTACTTGTTTCTACTGCTTTCGAATCTACTTATATTACTTTTCAAAAGTCATTTATCGCAAATATACCTTGAGCTATTCCTTTGTACCAAGCCATGCATATAGCTATTAGACTTGCATTACATTGCATGACTTGCTTGAGTGCTTTATGTACTCACCCTTGCAAACAAACAATCACCGGTGAGCAAAAGTCTACATCGTCGAAGAAGAAGAAGTTCCGTGAGAAGGCGATTATCTAGGAGTCGAACCACTGTCGATTGCCTGTGGCGTATTGATGGGATTCACCGATGTTCTTCGTTCATTCTGCTTATTTGGAGTTGAAGCCGTCAGGGTTTCACAAATGCAAGGTTGACCTTAAGGTCGCTCAATAGTTTATATTCTATTATTGAGTTATTTTTACTATTCATGTGTATGATTGTGATATTCATCTATGTTGAGACTGTGTGCACTAGCGTGATCTGGACTAGTGCTGAATACACAGAGGGTCGGATTTGCAAATTCGGGTCCCGACAGAGGTGGTATCGAGCCATACTGATCGTAGGTCTTGACCTTAGATAGATTGGCCGTCTTTAGGAGCTTCAAAAGTATTTTCTAAAGAGAAATTTTAACTTGAAAGAATAATACGTTCTTGACTTATCTTACTCTTCTATTCTTTCCCCTTTGCTGAAATTTCTATCCTTCCCACCGATTTAAATGGAAATCTTACCTGAGTTGTTCCGAATAGTTAACGATGTTTCACACTTAAGGAGAAAGTACTGTATGTCGCCGTCAACCCTGAAGATCATGAAGTAAGGGATCGTCGCGCTCGAAGAGAAGTGGATCGATGAAGTGTTCTAGAAGCTTGAAGAACCAGTGTTTAGTTGAGACTCATGTGTGAGAGTCCCGTCTCTTAAGATAGGAGTGTTACCCTTTAGACGCTAGATTATTGTGTGCTTAGGAATTTGGATCTTTCTTTATTGCTGAATGTGCAGTATGCGTTGCATAGCTTTTAGGCTTGGATAAGCAACCATACCAAGTTCTTAATAATGTTTGTACAAGTTTTTGGGTTAGACCTGCTCCCCTGCAATAGGATTCTTGAACCTCATCTATGCTTTTCCCTCTTACCTAAAAACACAGGTGGACAAAAGATGGAAAGGACCAACTACAGCAGTTGACTTTGAGGCAGTTCAAGTCGATTCGATTGCTACCATCTGGTGTCGTTGATAAAGCGAGATAGTGACCAGCAGTCGTCCACTATACCAACCGTGACAATTCAACACTTGGATCAGTTTGTCACTACCCAGACTCAGCTCATACAGATGATGGTGCAACAGATGAATGTTATCAGTGCCAAAATCAACCCCTCCACCACTAAAGTCGTAACCTCCCGTTCACAGTCAAAGTTTGCCTTGTTCATAAAGACTAAAACCACCCACGTTTGATGGATCAACCACTCTCAAGGACGCAAAGATATGGCTTCGTGTCATAGAAGAGAAGCTTGCTTGGGTACAATGTGAAGATGAGGAGAAGGTCCCCTATGCTACTTGTCAGTTAGAAGGAGATGCATTAGCCTGGAAGAGAGGTTTCTACGCCACCTCGGAAGATGGACATACTATCACTTGGTTGGAAATTGCCACCGCCCTTCGTCAGTTTGTTGCGTCATCAGAAGATAGTGTGACTACCGCGAGTTCAGAGAAGAGCACAACCCCTGCACCTAATACCATACCGAGATGTTGTTCTTTGAAGTGTTGTCAGCCAAACAAGTTAGAAGACCGTGCATGCATCCGATGTGGAGAAATAGGACACACTGCTGATGAACATGCAATCAATTGTTCCAGCTGTGAAGGAAGCCATTTACCTGGAGAATGTCCTATGCGCAATATCACCGCTATCTTTGCGAAGGTCGTGATCATTGCCCGACTCAATGTCCCTTAAATCCAATAGTGACATTTGTGACTCGGCATCGGCAAGAGAATCTTCGAGCTGTCATTGCTCAAGAGTTAGCGAAAAGAGAATGATTGTCATTCGCACTAGCTGTGCCACGTGAAGAAAAGAAGAGGAAACATGTCAACCCTATCCATCTACCTCAAGAAATCAGTAATACTTGGTCACCATGGAATTGTTTCTTGTGTGATAAATGAGGTCATTGGCCTAGAGAATGCCCCATCAACCCAGCACGATGACCCAAACGTTCATGTTACAACTGTGGTGAGTCAGGTCATTTGCTAAGGAATGCCACAGAAAGATCAAGCAATTTCGAAAGCCATGATCATCCCAGAAATTACGTCAGTAAAGATTTTAACACAGAAAGTGAATGGTAAGGCTATGGAAGCAACTTGCTTAAGGAGTCAGTTGAAGCAAGAAGAATTGGTTAACAAAGGCCTTAACCTGAAAAATGAGTGCAAGGAATTGGAAGACCACCGCAAGCGTCAGAAAGTTTGTCAAGAAGGACCGCTGCAATAGTGAATAAGGTGTACCCCTCAACAGTTCAGTTGCCATACCGCTCAGACTTTGTTAGAGACACCTTCACCTGTGCTTCGCCCTGATGGTTAGAGTTTCCATAACATCAACCTAGTGAAAAGTTCTCAAGGAGAAAGATTAAAGCCTAGAATTTGCTTTGCCTGTCATCAGCCAGAAAATTTTGCTAACCACTACTCTCAGAAGAAAGTGGTCACCGCTGATCGCATCGATCTCAGCTCTGCCCTACCAAGATTAGTGCCATGTCAGGAGAAAGCCAACGGATGTCAGTCAAGTGTTGCTTGGATGCAATGAGCCAGGACACTATGCTAATAGTTGTCCTAGGAGAAAAGGTGTCATACTTGTTCACTTCAATCCTAGTCCTTCACCTACCGAGACACTTACGTCAGAAGGTGAATTGTTAAGGAGTATTCAGTTGATACAGAGTTTCAGTCAAAGAATCAAGCCGACAAAGATAGTGCAGCACCAACCTAATGCTATCCAAGTCTTGATAAAGACCGCGTAATTGCATATAAGCTTTGTTGTCAGATACAGCTTGTCCAATTTCTAGAAGAAGCAGAAAATCAAATGTTCAGGAACAGAAGCAAGCGTGCCTATCAATGGAGTTGCCAGAAGCGTCAGCATGATGAGTGCGAAGATGTTCAAGATTTCCGACAAAGATTAGTATCAAGATTTTCCGTAGAAGAAGTGCCTCGTGGTAAAAGGCATACGCTTGGAGTCAGCGGACTTGTGAGAGGACCTCATCAGCAAGGAGCAGCCTGCAAAATTTTGGATGTTACCAAGCGTTTGTTCAGAAGCGACCCCTATCCTGTGTGCAGTTGTTTGGAAGTCAAAGAAGCTCAAGAGTTGAGTCCCACTGAACCTCATTCTATAGTCAGCCCTGAATCTCGGGGACGAGATTCTGTTAAGGGGGGGAGATTTGTAACATCCCAAAATTTGGGTTTTCAAAAATTTTGGTTTTGTTTAGCTTCCCAAAAATTTTCATTGATTTTCTCGCGTTTATAAAGCTTGGTTTGAATTTTCTAAAAGCTAAAACAATTTAATTGGATCATTATAAACTCCGAATAAAGTTTATTTTATTTTATTTGGATTCCTTGTGCTTCGAGAAGTTCTTCTGTAATTTTTGAGATTTTTCGGAGCTCGTTTGCTATTTATTGGATTTAATTGAATTTGATTTGTATTAAGCCCTTTTGTTAAAATTAATAAATTATTTGGAAAAGTTTATATAAATTTTTGTTGAAAATATTTTATTTGAGTTGGAAATGTCTCAAAATATTTTCTAGAATTTTTCTAGAATTTTTCTGGTATTTTTATTGCCTCAAATGATTTAATTGATTTATTGGAATTGTTTTAATTAGAAAATGTTTGGAAATTCGGATTTTTGAACCTGGGCCGAATTCTCTCTCTCTCCCTCCCGCCGGCCCACTCGGCCGCCCGTGCGCCCACGCCCATGGCCACTGTGCCCCACGGCCCCTCGCCCCTCCACGCTGCCGCACGCCAGCCGCCGGCCAGGCCACCGGCCACGCCACCAGGCCGCCTCGGCCCATCCCGCCGCTCGGCCTCGCGCTGACGCAAGACGCTGCTGCCCACGCGTTGGTCGCTTCCACGCGCGCCCAAGACAGCCGGCCCACCACGCCTCCGCCACCCCAAGAAGCACCCCACGCTGCCACTTGTCGATCTTGCGCCACGTCGCTCGGATCCGAAGTTCTCGCACGGTAAGTGCTCGATAAAATGCCCAAACCGACTCCAAACACCTCCAAACGCGTCCAAACTTGATTTTTCTTGATCTAGCCTCTTCCCCAAACCTATATAAGTGCCCTAGACCTCTCCACGGATATACAACCTCCGGATCATCTCCAAAACTCCGGGATCCATCCAATGTCGCCCGAACGTCGCCCAACGTCGGCCGAACTTTGGAGCCACGTCCCGGGCAACTCGTCGACTCTTTTCGAGATCCGTCTTCTCTGTGGTGTGCCACAAGGTACCATCTACTTGCTGTCCAATATTCAGCCAATTTGGTCCACGGGATCAAAAGTTACGGCCGTTTCAATCTCGAATCTTGCCGAGGCCATAACTCCCTCAATTTTTCGAGTTTGACGGTGAAATTTTTTGTGTAGACTCCTGGGGATGTCCTCTACAGGATGCACATCTTGCCCCAAGGTTTTGCCCTCTGGATTTGGCGCAGAAAAATAAATTCTCCGTTTAGACTGCGTTCCAGACAGCGGCAAACTTCCTCGCGCGTCCCCCGCTGTTCCAGAAGGTATTTCTTCGAGCCACCTGCGTCACGGTGTGCCTCTTGGTCCCATCTAGCTCTCGGTCAAATTTCGTTAAGTTCCGATCATTATTCTAGAAGTTATAGCCGTCCAAAGTTTTGATCCGAAACCCGTTAATCGCGATTTGTGATTAATCCGGAAGGCGCGCCAAAATCCGCCTATACCGTTGAGATCGTCTCGCCGCGTTCTACGCAGTAGACATTCTCCCTTTGCCATCCCATCCTCCGAATTTTTTATATATTTAGGCCACCGCAGTTTGCCGTCGCTGGCGTCTTTTTTAGCGCCGGTTATTTTGGTTCGCTCGGCCGTGTTGTCGCGTCCGGTGGATCATATTGTACTGTTTTGGTCCATCTTTAAGGTTCTTTTTGGTCTCCGTTTGCCGAGAAGCCCGATTCCGGCCTAAACTCCATCATCTTTCAACCTAGCCCGTGCCGGTTCGCGCCGGTTAGCCGTCCTGGTAGCGTTCTACGCGGCCATGTCGTTGCACCGACGGCGGTCGCTACTTCGCTTCATGAAGTCTCCTATCATTGTTGACCTCCACCGTTAACGTTCGCGTTAACGATCCACCGTGCGTTCGCCGTTAACGCTTTTCGATAACGCGTTCCCGTTAACGTTCTTCCGTTAACGCCTGCTAACGTTCCTCCGCTTAACGTTTTGCCGTCAATGTTTCACCGGTGCGCTGCCGCGTTAATGCTCCGTCGATAACGTCTTGCCGTTAACGTTCCACCGTTAACGTTTTGCCGCATGCGTTACGCGGTGCGTTTCCCTGTTAACGTTTTGCCGTGCGTTTGTCGTTAACGCCCGTGCGTTCCTTCCGTTAATGTTTCCCGTTAACGCTCCACCGTTCACGCTCGCTGCACGTTTAGTCGCTGCGTTCCTCCGTTAACGTTTTGCCGCACGCGCTGCGTTAACGTTCCTCCGTTAACGTTTTGCCGTTAACGCCTGCTGCGTTAACGTTCCACCGTTAACGTTTCGCCGTTAACGTTCCATCGTTAACGTTTCATCGTTAACGATTGGCTCTCTTCGCCTCGTTGTCATCGCATGCGTGTATTCTTGCACAAACCTAGTGCGATGCCTTCACTGTTCTATCATCATGGCGTGAGCCTAGTCTCATCGTCATATCATCTTCAAGCCGAATCAAAACCTAACCTAAGACCGGTTTGATGAACTAAGTTTATCGTGAGCCGCGTTGTTATCTTTGCAATCTTTCCCGTTGTTTCAACCGTGGTAAGACACTTGTCTTGTCTTATCCCTGAAAACCTAATCTGCCATTAATCGAGAATTCCTTCGTGGACTTGGTCGATAGACCATTGGCCATCTGTCCATACCCCCGTGCCGATCTATCCGTCTCTCTTTTGTTTGGTGTGTCCGTTCGGTCAACAAAAGTCAACTTCAAGAATCGCTTTAGTTCATCGTGAACTAACATATCCTTATGGACCCGATCTATAGATCGAGAGCCCATATGTCGCTATCTGTTCAATCAAGATAATAACTTTGGAAGAAATATTCTTCGGAATATTATTCTTTCTTTCCCAGTTATTAATCTTTCCCTTTTCAGTGTTTTGCCGAAAGCCCGTTCTCTTTTGTCAACTCTTCGATCTAATCCGTTCGAGTTCCCAAATCTCTCCCAAGCCGTTGTGCCCAATCTTTGTTCGTTCTTAATTTGGAGTTTACTTGATTTGTCTTTTGAATTGGTTTGTATTTGCTTCTTCTTTAATCGTTAGGCAGCGTCGTCCCGAAATCGTTCGAACGAGCTGAGGATCGAGAAAGTGGGAGCTGAAGATCGAGGACCAAGGATCAAGGATAAAGAGTAAAGGACAGTAAAAGTTTGCAAGGGCCAGGCAAGTTGTGCTTTGACCATGTTGATCCTATTTCGAAAATCTATTTTGATTTAAACTATTGCATGCTAGTTCAATTAGAAAGATACTTTGTTTAAACATGGGGGTTAGATAAATACCAATTTGCTATATGACACCTTGATTATCTAAGTATGTGCCATGACCCTTTGTCACCCTAGTTGTGGATTACTAGTTGGACATTATTAAGTTGCCAACATGGGTTTAGACCGTTGTAGTATCTTTGCTTAGACACCTACGTGCTCATGACATGATTTTGGACAATCAAATGCTAATATGGACTTAAAGATATATTGAACCTGTTTTGGAAAAGTATCATGTGATGTTGATGGCACGTGGTGCATGGTAATCAAGCGGGGTTTGATAAGCGATTTTGATCGTAGGGCATGTGGCAAGAGTAATGTCAGGTGGGCAGTTGTGGCATTGGGAGTGTTGATTTGGTTTTTCGGGTAGTCTTGCCTGGTCACTCTAAGGACTTAACCTTGCAAGCCTTTGAAGCTGGGCCATACGTACAACCACATGGCTGGAATGGGACGGCCCTAGTTGACTAAGTCGCTAAGGACTCACTTGTGGAGCCTCGGGGTGGCGATTACACCGTTTGTGTGATTGTGCGGGGGCGTATCGTGGGCGTGGCCAGATACCCATCTAACGGTGTGTTGGTCCCATACTTCGCCTTGGCTAAGGGAAGGGATGGTGTAGAGCACGAACCGGAGAGGACCACTGTGTTGTTTGAGGCTTAGAAAGGCTTTGTTATGATCGCTCATTCGCATACTCTTGTATGGCGATTCACGGTGACGTGGTGAGTGGATTGTATCTTGTGGGTAAAGTGTATAACCTCTGCAGAGTGTAAAACCTATTCGAATAGCCGAGTCCACGATCTTGGACAATGCTCGGGGATTACTGATCAAGGTTAGATTTTCTCAAAAATAACTTGGATTTGGAAAGTTGGGTTGGTTTAATAATGGAGATGATGGAAATGTGGTTTAGGATGGGAAAATGTTTATTAAACTTTTTGAAAAGTTATTTATGTTTTACTTGTTTCTCTCGCTTTCGAATCTACTTATATTACTTTTCAAAAGCTGTTTCGCAAATATACCTTGAGCTATTCCTTTGTACCAAGCCATGCATATAGCTATTAGACTTGCATTACATGCATGACTTCTTTGAGTGCTTTATGTACTCACCCCTTGCAAACAAACAATCACCGGTGAGCAAAAGTCTACATCGTCGAAGAAGAAGAAGTTCCGTGAGAAGGCGATTATCTAGGAGTCGAACCATCGATTGCCTGTGGCGTATTGATGGGATTCACCGATGTTCTTCGTTCATTCTTTGCTTATTTGGAGTTGAAGCCGTCAGGGTTTCACAAATGCAAGGTTGACCTTAAGGTCGCTCAATAGTTTATATTCTATTATTGAGTTATTTTTACTATTCCGCTGTGTATGATTGTGATATTCATCTATGTTGAGACTGTGTGCACTAGCGTGATCTGGACTAGTCTTGAATACACGGAGGGTCCGGATTTGCAAATTCGGGTCCCGACAGAGGTGGTATCGAGCCATCTTTATGAGGTCTTGACCTTAGATAGATTGGCCGTCTTTAGGAGCTTCAAAAGTATTTTCTAAAGAGAAATTTTAACTTGAAAGAATAATACGTTCTTGACTTATCTTACTCTTCTATTCTTTCCCCTTTGCTGAAATTTCTATCCTTCCCACCGATTTAAATGGAAATCTTACCTGAGTTGTTCCGAATAGTTAACGATGTTTCACACTTAAGGAGAAAGTACTGTATGTCGCCGTCAACCCTGAAGATCATGAAGTAAGGGATCGTCGCGCTCGAAGAGAAGTGGATCGATGAAGTGTTCTAGAAGCTTGAAGAACCAGTGTTTAGTTGAGACTCATGTGTGAGAGTCCCGTCTCTTAAGATAGGAGTGTTACCCTTTAGACGCTAGATTATTGTGTGCTTAGGAATTTGGATCTTTCTTTATTGCTGAATGTGCAGTATGCGTTGCATAGCTTTTAGGCTTGGATAAGCAACCATACCAAGTTCTTAATAATGTTTGTACAAGTTTTTGGGTTAGACCTGCTCCCCTGCAATAGGATTCTTGAACCTCATCTATGCTTTTCCCTCTTACCTAAAAACACAGAGTGGACAAAAGATGGAAAGGACCAACTACGGTGATGACTTTGAGGCGATTCAAGTCGATTCGATTGCTACTCTGGTGTCGGTGATAAAGCGAGATAGTGACCGTGATGCGTCCACTATACCAACCGTGACAATTCAACACTTGGATCAGTTTGTCACTACCGGACTCGGCTCATACAGATGATGGTGCAGCAGATGAATGTTATCGATGCCAAAATCAACCCCTCCACCACTAAAGTCGTAACCTCCCGTTCACAGTCAAAGTTTGCCTTGTTCATAAAGACTAAAACCACCCACGTTTGATGGATCAACCACTCTCAAGGACGCAAAGATATGGCTTCGTGTCATAGAAGAGAAGCTTGCTTGGGTACAATGTGAAGATGAGGAGAAGGTCCCCTATGCTACTTGTCAGTTAGAAGGAGATGCATTAGCCTGGAAGAGAGGTTTCTACGCCACCTCGGAAGATGGACATACTATCACTTGGTTGGAAATTGCCACCGCCCTTCGTCAGTTTGTTGCGTCATCAGAAGATAGTGTGACTACCGCGAGTTCAGAGAAGAGCACAACCCCTGCACCTAATACCATACCGAGATGTTGTTCTTTGAAGTGTTGTCAGCCAAACAAGTTAGAAGACCGTGCATGCATCCGATGTGGAGAAATAGGACACCGCTTGCGATGAACATGCAATCAATTGTTCATTGTGAAGGAAGCCATTTACTGGAGAATGTCCTATCGCAATATCACTGCTATCTTTGCGAAGGTCGTGATCATTGCCCAGCTCAATGTCCCTTAAATCCAATAGTGACCGTGACTCGGCATCGGCAAGAGAATCTTCGAGCTGTCATTGCTCAAGAGTTAGCGAAAGAGAATGATTGTCATTCGCACTAAACTGTGCCACGTGAAGAAAAGAAGAGGAAACATGTCAACCCTATCCATCTACCTCAAGAAATCAGTAATACTTGGTCACCATGGAATTGTTTCTTGTGTGATAAATGAGGTCATTGGCCTAGAGAATGCCCCATCAACCCAGCACGATGACCCAAACGTTCATGTTACAACTGTGGTGAGTCAGGTCATTTGCTAAGGAATGCCACAGAAAGATCAAGCAATTTCGAAAGCCATGATCATCCCAGAAATTACGTCAGTAAAGATTTTAACACAGAAAGTGAATGGTAAGGCTATGGAAGCAACTTGCTTAAGGAGTCAGTTGAAGCAAGAAGAATTGGTTAACAAAGGCCTTAACCTGAAAAATGAGTGCAAGGAATTGGAAGACCACCGCAAGCGTCAGAAAGTTTGCCAAGAAGGACCGCTGCAATAGTGAATAAGGTGTACCCCTCAACAGTTCAGTTGCCATACCGCTTAGACTTTGTTAGAGACACTTTCACCTGTAGCCATGCGATGGTTAGAGTTTCCATAACATCAACCTAGTGAAAAGTTCTCAAGGAGAAAGATTAAAGCCTAGAATTTGCTTTGCTGTCATCAGCCGAGAAAATTTTGCTAACCACTACTCTCAGAAGAAAGTGGTCACCGCTGATCGCATCGATCTCAGCTCTGCCCTACCAAGATTAGTGCCATGTCAGGAGAAAGCCAACGGATGTCAGTCAAGTGTTGCTTCGGATGCAATGAGCCAGGACACTATGCTAATAGTTGTCCTAGGAGAAAAGGTGTCATACTTGTTCACTTCAATCCTAGTCCTTCACCCTCACGAGACACTTACGTCGGAAGGTGAATTGTTAAGGAGTATTCGGTTGATACTGAGTTTGATCAAAGAATCAAGCCGACAAAGATAGTGCCGGACCAACCAGGAATGCTATCCAAGTCTTGATAAAGACCGCGTAATTGCATATAAGCTTTGTTGTCGAATCTGACTTGTCCAATTTCTAGAAGAAGCAGAAAATCAAATGTTCAGGAACAGAAGCAAGCGTGCCTATCAATGGAGTTGCCAGAAGCGTCAGCATGAGTGCAGAAGATGTTCAAGATTTCCCGACAAAGATTAGTATCAAGATTTTCCGTAGAAGAAGTGCCTCGTGGCCGAAAACCAGATTCGGACTCTAAAATTGCGAAAACGCCTGCCCTAACTCGGGTTCCCAAACTGCCCGAACCAGAACGTGAATACAACTCTAGATTTCACCAATCCTACCCCATGGCAGCACCTCCCTTGATCTAAAAACATGGTAAACACCCTCTACAGCAGCAAAAGATCTACCCCACAAGATCCCCCCATTACCTTCTTGGAGAATCACGAATCGACGGCCGAATCTTCGCGTTCTTCCCCCGGTTTTCCTCGCACGCGCCGATCCCGTCCAATCCACTCGTCGCGGAGTTCCTCCACGGCAAGGGCAGCAGCGAGGCGAGTTGTGGCAGTGAGGAGGCGTCCTTGGGAGTGCAAGGAGGAAGGGGTGGTGCGGCTTGGGGGGTGTGGAGGAGGAGGAGGAGAACTAGAGGGAGGAGGAGGAGAACTAGAGGGAGGAGGAGATGGGGAGAGGGGTGGCGGCTTGGGGGCAAGGGAGGCGCACCAACAGGGCAGGGCAGCAGGGTGTGTTGCCCTAAAGCTCTCCCTCATGGGCCCAATTCATTCCACCTTCGGCCCAATTGCTTTCCCCCACGGCCCGATCACCCAGAAAACAACCCGAACCTCCCGGAAACGACCCAAAACGACAAAGAAAATATGGTTTAATCTCATGCCGCAAAGTTTCACTCCCAAATATCATATTTTATAATGTCTCACCGTTCCGTAGTGTCACAATTCTCTTAGCCCGAACGTCCCGCATGACATCCTTGACCACCAAGACCTCAGTTCCTCCTGAACCTAGTCCCGAACCTCAGTTCCTGCATGAACCTAGTTCCGGTCCCGTCATCGACCACATTTGCCCTCGAGCAATACCTGCACATGAACAAACCACAAAACGAATCCGAGCACCAGTCCGCGACTTGACTCAACATTAGTCCATGCAAATACTCACACGAGCCTTGCATAAAGTCCACTTAAAAACAAACATCATGAAATTATCACAAATCTCAAATTCAAACCAAAGTTCAATTCCAATTCTTGTAAAACCCTAACCGAGCAAAATGCATTCACGACGGACCAAAAATATGGTCCGGCGTACACATGAAAAAGTCACTCGAAAACCCATTCACGACGGACCAAAAATTTGGTCCGGCGTAGATGCGAAAGAAACCCTAATTTGGTTCGGCGCTGATGCAAAGGAATGATCCGGCGCAATTTGCTTTGGAACTTTTGGTTCGGCGCCAATAGAAAATTTTGGTCCGGCATAAAGTACCTCGAGAACACGTTCACGCCAGACTAAAAGTTTAGTCCGGCGCAGTAGCGAAAACCGGTCCGGCGCAAAAGGGAACTTACTGTTTTCTGAAACTCTGGTCTGGAGCTCATGCGAATCTTACTGTTTCTTGTCAATTTGTCAAACATATGCACAAACACATTTTCCAAATTCAATTCTAAGCCAATTTTCCAGCACATGATTTCACATAAATCTACTGGTCTTTTATCTTCCTGTGTGATGAATGCAAAATGTGCTTATACTGTTAAAGCAAAATATCATGTTAAGTACACTTGCACTTATTATGGTAGAGATGGACATTTAGTAGATTTTTGCTTTAGACTGGCTAAACAACAAAAGAAAGAAAAAGTTAAGGCTAGGTCTAATTTCAGACATGCATATTTTGCTTCTCATTATGTGCCTAGGGTGAAACAAGCACCTTTTGTTGCTAAAAACACGGGAAAAGACAAATCTGTTTTTGTGCATAAGAATGCTCATGTTGTGCCTATTGTTGTGCGTCGTGTGTCTCAGTACTGGATTCCTAAACATCTTATTTCTAACCTCAGTACCGAGACCTCGACATTTTCTGCTTCTATGTAGGCTTCTCACGCGAGGAAGGAGAACATATGGCTAGTGGATTCTGGATGCTCACGCCACATGTTCGGTGATAAGTTTTAGTTCTCCTTCACTCGTGCATCTCATGATGAAAGTGTTACTTTTGGAGATGCTTCTTTCACTTCTGTTGTGGCAAAAGGTACAGTGAGGATACGGTGCATATGTTCAGGGAGAGAGTATCTTTGTTCATGAAGACGATGGTGATGATGATGTTGAGAATGAGAAAGGCCGGATATACAATTTGTTGTGTGCTCGTTTTCAAGCTTCCTCACGTGCTTCACATCAACAAACCATCAAGCGAAATTTTCAAGTATCTCCATGGTACTCAAGATTATGGCATTTGGCTTTCTACTTCCTCATGCATTAGTTTAAGAGCTTTTTCTAATGCTCACTTTGGAGGATGTAGAATTGGTAGAAAAAGTACATCTATTTCATGTCACTTCTTGGGTAATTCTCTTTCTTGAGCAAATTGAGATCAGATTTTACTTTCTCAGAGATCATGTAAAAAAATTGTTGTGCTTCACCATGTGGGTACTGAATATCAAATGGCAGACATTTTCACAAAACCTTTGCCTTCTTCTCGTTTTGCTTTTATTCGGGGAGAACTTGGGGTTGTTCACCAAATGGGCTTGTTTTGAGGGGGAGTTTGTGAAAACTTTGTGACTTTTTGTTTACATATCTTTCTTTGTGTTTCTTAAATGAAAAACAAAAACAAGAAAAAATTGTGAAAAAGTATTAAGCATTATATTTTAATACACATATGTGATTTGAAGCAGTTTATGCTACAAGGTCTTTTGTAACTTCATCTTTATGCATATATGGTGTACTTTATGACATGACTATTTAAATAGAATGAAAACTTGAATTAAATCTTGTCATGGTTCAACTTTCTTAGCTATCTTGATCCTGCTCAAAAAGTGCTCAATGTGAAAATCTTCAAAGTTAAAGAGCTAAAAGTTCAAAAAGTGAAATTTGATAGATGCAAGATCAAGGTTATGCACTATCGCACTTCTTCTTCACGAGACTGCTTATCATTGCACTTTGATATGAACTTGGAAGAGGTTGTGTATGACCGAAACCATAAAACCTTAAGCTCATTGCTTGGCATGGTTGAAAAGTAAGGCTGATGGTGCATATAATTCCTTGCATTTTTGTACTCTGTTGGAATCAAGCAATAAATCAGCTTTTCAAGCACCAATGAAGTGCACAAAAAATTCAATGTTTTCAGTTTTTGAGATAGTTGAGAAAGGGAGATCATGCCATGCAAAAAATCGTTAATAGTATTTGATTCTAGTTATGCTTACTCTACTTTGTCTATGTTTAGATTTGAGGGTGCAAGTACTTTTGATAGCATAACTTGGAGGATGTTACATTTGTGCATAATTTATAATGCTCATTACATAAAAAAATGACAAATTCAAAATAAAAAAAAGATTTTGTTCTCTCTTTTGTATTCTTGATGAATCCATTGTCAAAGGGGGAGAACTTTGAAGAATTTTGGGCACATTGCACATTCACACACACACATTTTTCTTCTTAGGGGGAGATTTTTCTTATTTTCACCTAGGGAGTGTTTTTCACTTTGCATATTTGTCAAAGGGGGAGATTTTGTGTTTTTCACTTTGGTTTTTGTTTTTAAACTTTTTTATTTCAAAAAACTTTTTATGTGAGGTGAATGCCAATGTTCAATTCTAAGTGGTGTTGTCAATGTTTTCATCAAGGGGGAGATTGTGGAATCATGTGCTGAAAAATTGGCTTAGTGATGAATTTAGTATTGCAAAGTGGTTGTGCTCATGGCATGTTTGGTGCACGTGCATGTGTTGTTTTCAGATAATTATTTGATATACATGTGATAGCATGGTAATTATTCTGCTTGATGCAATGCGCTCGTGTGAGTGGTTGCATGGACTGATCTTGAGTCAAGTCGTGGACTTGTGCTCGGAATATTGTTTTGTGGATTTTTCATGTGCAGGTGTTGCTCGAGGGCGAACGTGGTCGATGACGGGACCGGAACTAGGTTCATGGAGGAACTGAGGTTCGGGACTAGGTTCAGGGAGGAATCGAGGTCCTAGTGGTCGAGGATGTCATGTGGGACGTTCGGGCTAGAGAACGGTGCATATAGAGGCTAGTTAGTCATGTGAGTATGGCAGGTGGGCCGTGCGCGTGTAGTTGTAATCGTTTGGGGTAGCTTGCATATATTGAGCCACGTTGGGCCAAGTGGACATGCATGCGAATACCTCAGGGTTTACTTCTTATAAATAGGAGGGGTTGTCTCCTGTTTATTGGGTGTTAGGTATTAGGGTTTGTACTCTTTTGTTTTGGAGTATTTAACCAAACTAGACAAAAAGAAATAAAAATTATTTTCTTCTAAACTGTGAAGCCACGAAAAAAGGCGGCGGCTGCGTTCTAGCGAAGAAATTTCCGTAGCCTTCCCTCTCGGCTCCGAGCCCGTTTGTCGCATTGCTTTTGGCGGTGGCCACATGCATGCATGAAGAAAGTTTGATGCCCTCTCTTCAGTTTTGATACTATATGCTGATTCCTGTAAGCTATTGTTCCTTTGTTACTTCAATCCATAGGAACACAAAAATCATCTCAGGCGTATGTGAACACACACAAGCAAACGCAGCGGCACAACACCCGATCTACAGAAGTGATACAGTAAACCGCGATTTACTATATCACTTCTGTAGATCGGCGGTCAGCCCAACAGCGGCAGAAGGAGTTCGGTACTGTTTGATCAAATTTTCTTAAAATTTTCATCTAACAAACTTAATCTTGATTTGATCCATCTAAAATCTTTCCAGGTCATCAAGTTAGTGATCTAAAAAGTTTGATTGGTTAATTTCTTGTAGATTTTGTTTAATCACGAAATTATGGTTTAATCAATTCTTGTCATTATTGATATAGTCAACTTGTGAAGCTTATAACTTTTGATCCGTAGATCCGATTGAGTTGATTCTTATTGGGTTAGTTTCAAAATTGAATCTAGTTTCTTCAGTTAAAATTTCACTTCAATCCGACGGTTAGATTTTTGGTAATTCATGGAATCTAGTTTCTTGTGTTCAAATGTCAGGTCAATACGACGGCTGGATCTCTGGGAATTAGCGATTTACCGAACGTATGTCAATCTGTTTTTGTTGAATTTGAAGCAATTATTTGATTTCATATTGGGGTGAATTTTTAGTAGATCAAAAATTTGGTTTTATCTTTCGCGCAATCATTCACCCCCCTCTGATTGCTACATTAGTATATATCGATCCTACAAAAAGAGAAAAAAATCTAGATTATATATTTTTCTCATTTTAGACCTTCGCCTATTCCTCGCCTAGGGGCCTGCCTAGGCGTCTAGGCAGTGGGCTGGTGCCTCGCCTCGCCTTGTCACCTTGACAACCATGTTTGCTACTCTATGTTGATGACATGCTTATTGTTTCTCATAACAAGTCATTGAGTAAACAGTTAAAGGCTCAACTTAGTCATGAATTTGAGATGAAAGATCTTGGTCTAGCACAGAAAATTCTTGGGATGGCGTGATCGCAAAGCTTGTACATTATTTCCATCTTAGAAAAATTATATTGAGAAGGTACTTGGCAGATTTAATCTTAGTGATTGCAAACCTATTTCTACACCTTTTGCCTCGCACTTTAAATTATTTTCAAGTCAATGTCCTACTAATGAAGAAGATACAGACTATATGTCTCGTGTTCCTTACTCTAGTCTAGTTGGTAATCTCATGTATGCTATGATTTGCATCAGATCAGATTTAGCTCATTCTGTTAGTGTTGTTAACATATTTATTTATAATCCTGGTAAAGAGCATTGGAATGCAGTTAAATGGATTCTTTATTATTTAAAATGCACTTCTAATTTCGGCTTGATGTTTGATAAGAATAACATGAAGACAAATGATGTTTTTGGGTTTGTTGATTCTGATTATGATGGTGATCTTGATAAATGAGAGGATCGAGGATGGACGCCTAGAGGGGGGGTGAATAGGCGATTTAAAAATCTCTAGTTCAATGCAGCGGAAAAGAGATCGGAACTTCCGATATGGAGTTGGAGGTTCCGGTGTCTAATCGGAATATCCGATACGAGGTCGGAATATCTGATTAGAACAGAGTCTAGAGAAATGCTAAACGAAATATGCCTATACACAAATTGATTTCTACTCGAAGCTAGATCTTAGGAATATTAGCAACTAGTAGTAAAGCTAGCTAGCGAAGTAATCAACCCTAGATAGATCAATTCAATACAAGATAGCAAAGTAAAGCAATAAGCACATGTAAAGAATTGACACGGTGATTTGTTTACCGAAGTTCGGACTTCCTCCAAGGAGGTTCTACGTCTTCGTTGAGGAGGCTCGGTCACACTTGAGCCGGGTCTTTTCCAACCCTATTCCTCGCCAATCTCGGTCACACTTGAGATGTGGCTTCACTTCTTGATTTCTTCCCTTTCGGAGGCGAAATCGGACCTTCAACAAACTTCTCACGGCACACCACACACTTTGGTTTCTCGTGAGCGACGCCTAGCCATCTAGGAGTCTTCAAACTCCAAGAGTAACGAATCCAACAAATGGATGATCTAGGACATGAACTCTAGTGCTCAAGATGTATCTCAATCTAACACTCTTAGCACTAACTCTCACTTCCCACACCTCACTCAAAGAGGGATCACTAAGATCAAAGGAGAAGGAGCAAGGAGGAACAGTCAATCCACTCCTAATCACAACACAAGTTTTTGGAGCTCTCTCTAGCCAATGAGATGACCAAGGAGCAACAAATGCATCCCAAGGTGATCTCTCTACTCAACTAGCTCAACCTCTTGTTTAGCCCTTCAAAAATATCCTCAACTATCTCTCCCAACCGGCCAAGGGGGGTATTTATACCCCACACCCAAACACTAGCCGTTGGAGCAAGAAAACTAGCCGTTTTACACACATCGGAACTTCCGATCCCAACATCGGAACTTCCGACTAGGCAAAAACTCCAGAACAAACTCAATCCAATAAACACATCGGAACTAACATCGGAACTTCCGATACATCGGAACTTGCATCGGAACTTCCGATCTGGGCAGAGAGGCACCTTACAGAAACCTTTCAAAAAGTTTCTAAGTCTACATCGGAACTTCCGATCCAACATCGGAACTTACATCGGAACTTCCGTTCAGGCAAAAAATCAGCACACTTGCAAACTAAAAACACTGATCGGAACTTCCGATTTTCAAGATCGGAACATCCGATTTGACCAGAGAGCACCCTTTTTGAGTTTAACACTTATCGGAACATCCGATCCTCACAGAGAGGCACCCTTACTAGAACTAGCTTGAAAAGTTTCCAAGTCCTGATCGGACTATCCGATCACATGGGTCGGAACTTCCGATCCTCACAGAGGAGCACCTGAGACTTAGACAACTGAGCACCGGACCTTACGAAGAATCGGACCTTCCGATCCCCTGATCGAAACTTTCGATCAATCCAGAGAGGTTCTAGACTCTCACCAACACACCACCGGACTTACCGATGGATCGGAACATCCGATCCCGACAAAAAGACAAACAATCCCGGTGTACGTGATGTGTATTGTGTCTCTCATCTATTTAAGGATAGATAACACTTGAGCACAGAGACACTTCTAAATCATCCACGTTGCATCCCTCTTAATAGTACGGCACGCCTATAACAAGACACTCTATCTAGTTACCTTTGATGCCGCACGTGATCAATCCCCTTTGGGGCCTTTATGATCTTCAATCATACCTCATTTCCCCGGGATTGTCACATCGCTCTCTCTTGAAGTCCTCATGATTTACGATCATCTTCTCTTCAAGATCGTCACACAACTCTACTTCTCTTTTACCGGATCATCACCCGGCTCTCATAACATCTTGTTCATCTCCTCTTGATGAACATTCTTTTCTTTCCTTCTCAACGGGATCTCCTCTTGACGTTCATCACCTCATGATGTCGTCCTTGTCCCGTTTCTTTATCTTAACCATCATTGGACCTAACCTGGCTCAATCATCACTTATGAAAAATAGTTAGTCCAAGATGCATAGTTGTCTCAATCATCCTTGCACTCAATTAACACATAATGAATGCCTTCATAATGATTGAGCACAACCTAAATCAATTTAAATGAATAATTGTATTTGTGTCATAAGTATATTGATGCAACTAATGCTTCGTTATACTCAAGAACTATCGATTATCCTTAATCGATCACAAGAACACCATCAACTCATGATGCAATGTTTTTTGATTATTAAGAGATAAACGACCTCAATTTAAATCTTCATTTAAATTTATATGAGTATACAATAACTACACAGGTTTTCATATACTCATGTTGATGGAAAGTAATGATCCATAATATGTGGAATGTATGGAAATGATCGTTACTCTAAGCCATCAACTATAAGATAAACTCCACAAAGATATGTGCATACATATAATTGATCTTGAATCAATATGCACGTATCCAATTTTATTTCTTTGGAGCATATCCTATGATACCATGAGTATACTACAACTATGCATGTTAAATGTATACTCAAAGATCTAGTTTCAATGTCTTGATCCTTTATATGTTGTAATGAGGAATAGACCAATGCAATGAAACATTAAGTTAGAGTGTGAACTCCCCCTAAATGTGTGCATCCATGTAATATATGGATTGGGAAACATGATACACAGTTTTTGGTTAAAGCAGTGGAGAAATTCATACTTCAACTTAAATCCTAAGTATGCAATAAAATAATGAACATTGATACAATGCATACCTTGGGTTTTCCATTTTCTATCCAAATGTGAGGCTACTAAACATAAGCTCAATAAATATGTTAGTCTCATTAACAATTAGTTTTGTCAATGATCATCAATCATCCTTGATGAGATGAAAATAGTAATTACCTAAACATTAGTCTCATATTAGGATTTGTCATTAATCACCAAAACCAACTTAATGGATCAACCTAATGGAGGTTGTACTTACAATCTCCCCCTTTTTTGTGATTGATGACAAAACCTTTTTCCACAATTGCACTAATGGATATATATCAATATGGAACAAATATTAAGCATTTTATATCCATACCATGGCATGCTATGCACATGATGCATATGAAGATGCTTGAGATAAACACATGTGCAAGGCAATTGAGGAAAGCTCACATAATTCTCCCCCTTTTTGTCAATAAGCACCAAAAGCAAATGAACATCCAACTTAAAATAATGTGAGGAAGAGAGACTTGAACTTCATAAGCTTGAACTTACAATCTCCCCCTTTTTGGTATTGAATAAATTAAGCATGAAGGAGGGTTTCAATAACACCGCTTGTGGCAATTTTTGTGGCTTTATACCAATTAAAAGACAAAATACCAAATGATGGCTTGAAACCAAATGCAAGGCAAAGGAAACAAGTTTGACAAAAATTTTGAAATATGGTCAAGAAGAGCAAACACTTGAAAGGAGACCATATTTTGTAGGACGAGGCACTCTTTTGTCTTCCTCTTGTCATATTGTGGCTGTTTCTTATGTTCCCAAACCGACCATGCAGCTTATATCTGCTAGCCAACTTATTGATCATGGTTGTCGGGTTATCCTTGATTCTGACTCTTGTTGTGTTCAGGATCGCCGCACGGGAGCTTTGGTTGGGACTGACCCTTGCCACCATGATTCTCAGCGTCTTTGGGAGCTTGACGGGCTTTGTCTTCCTTCCGCTGCCTCTGCCAGTCTCTCTGTTTTCTCTACCGCTTCAGCATCTGTTGCATCTTCTGGCGGGTCTTTTGCTCAGTGGCATCACCGTTTGGGACATCTTTGTGGTTCACGTCTATTTTCTTTAGTTTGTCGTGGCCTTTTAGTCTCTGTGTCTGGTTATGCTTCTTTACATTGTATGGGTTGTAAGCATGGCAAACTGCTATAACTCCCCTACCCTTCTAGTGAGTCTGTGTCTCAGCGTCCTTTTGATCTTGTTCATTCTGATGTTTAGGGTCCAGCTCCTTTTGTTTCAAAAGGAGGTCATAAATATTATATTCTTTTTATAAATGATTTCTCTCACCACACTTGGATATACTTTATGTCCTCTCGTAGTGAGGTTCTATCCATCTGTAAGACTTTTGCCACTATGATTCGCACTCAGTTTGATTCTCCCATTCGTGTTCTTCGTGCTGACTTAGCACTGGAGTATATGTCAGAAGCTCTTCGAGCTTTTCTTGCTACGTAGGGCACTCTTTCTTAGTTTTTATGTCCTGATGCTCATGCTCAAAATGGTGTGGCTGAGCGCGAGCATCGTCATCTTCTTGGGACAACTTGTGCTCATAGGCTTGCTTCTGCTGTTCCACCTCACTTCTGGCCTGAGGCTGTTTCCACTGCCACCTACTTGATCAATATCCAACCTTTTTCTGCTCTTAAGGGTGGGATTCCAGTGGAGCGTCTTTGTGGTATACCTCCTGATTATTCTGAACTTCGCCTTTTGATTCGGCCAAGGTGATCGACTCCATATTTGACCGACTCCGGTGGAGCATATGGAGATGTAGCCAAAGGTGACCGACTCCATATTTGATTCAGCTAAGGGCCAAATCCTACTCTAGCTCCTAGCATCTATATCATATCTAGGACTGAGCTCTAAACACAAGAAGAAAAATTACCATATTATAACAAATTTAGACCAACTAGTATACTGAAATTTGTCCACCAATTTAACCATAAAAGGAAACAGAATATGAACTTGTCGTGATTGAATGAATTGTATGCGATGTTCTAAGATATCTAAAAAGTCTAATAACACTGCAATCCGACTTTGGACGAGAGTTATGACCCTTTTAAGTCGGGCTAGTCCGACAATCTGAGTTGATTTCTCTAACCCAAATTGCTTTCCCTCATATTTCTTCATGCACAATCAAATTCTTTCCTTTTCCTCTCCAAACCCAGGCCCGTTGATGGCCATGTGCCATCTAGGCACCGGCACAGGGCCCTCAAAATTACTAGGGCCTCAAATCAGAGTTCAAGATCATTAGCAACGCCCGTAATCTGATCCACCTTGATTAATTTGTTTGCTCGCTTAGTACTTGAAAATGATAGCACTTGAAAGACACAAGAAAGACTCAATGGGTTGGTAATGATAGCACTTGAAAATGATGTTTTCGAGAAGATTAATTATGAATATATAATTGAACATTTTATTTCAAAAAATACTAGGCGGATGCTGTTTTTTAGTAGAACATAATGCCAGTACTATCTTGACTCTTTTAACATTGATATTTGATATGTTCCTAAATTTTGTAAGAAAAATCACATATTAAATCTATATAATTGTCTGAAAGTATGTCTTGTTTATAGTACATATGAATTTTTCAAATTTTAAAGCCTCAATTTGCATTTCGCTCCGGGGCCCCAAATTTCTGGAGACGGCCCTGCCCAAACCATATTTAACTTTTCTTTCATTTTCGTCCTTCCTTCCTTCCTTTCTCTTTTCCGCACGGTTGGTCCCATTCCTTCTCTTCTTTATTCCTGCGCACCACCCACTCTTCCCACAGTGCTGCCGCCGGTTGCTCACGCGGCCAAGCGCGCCATGCCGACCCATATGGCCATGCTAGCCTTTGGCCGCACGCCGACCACGCGGCCATGCGCCCAAACGGTCACCTGGTCCACGCGCAAGTTTTCGAGCTTGCATTTTATGTGATCGACGCAACGCACAACACATGTGCACGTACTGTAGTTTTTCTTACTGTCAATGTAGTTCATGCACTGGTGTTTATTTTCCCTATCCTTAATTGGCCGGTCTCCCTCTCAGCCAAAACGGACACTTGATTTGTTTCTTGTTGTAAAACAGCGCCAAATTAATTGCTAGCTTTGATCTGTGCTCTAGGTTCATCACCCAAAATTATTGTAGCAATTTGGCCCGCATCAATTGTGCAAGTTTTTCATTCATTTTCAAAGCAAGCAACGTACGTAGAGCCTTTCAACATGGAAACAATTAAGTAATACATCATATATTAGAGATGGGGTTTTCTGGCCAACGGCCCAGGCCACGTGGCCCTCGCTCCTACTCGCTTGACATGTGACACTCCTCCTCGCTCGGCGCGTACTCTCGTGTGAGCTTAGTGGAAGCGGATCGACAGACGGGCAAGCGGTGGAGAAGCTCGGTGTGGTATATCGTGCTCATGCATCTAGTAATTCTCAACAGCATGACTAAATTCTGAAATCAAATTATACCTCCCGTGAAGGAGAGAGATATGACTATTTTGAGGTTAATATCAATCTAACAAATTTAATGCTACCTTCCTAGGATGCCATATATTATCTTCTCCATCTATCTTCCTCTTACCTTTTCTCTACTCACTTCCTCCACTCCCTTCTTCTCTCTCTAACACAAAAGTTTAAAATTAGAATATTTAAACTTTGAAAATTTTTAATAGGAAGTTTCAACTCAAAATTTAAAACTCGAAAAAATTTAAATAAAAAAATTCAAATTTGGAAGTTTCAACTCTGAAAGTTTTAAATTAGAAAGTTTCAACTCGAAAAGTTTCAAATAAAAAAAATTTCAACTCGAAAAGTTTCAACATTAAAATTTTTAAATAAAAAAATTTTAGCGCGAAAAATTTCAAATAAAAAAATTTTCAACTCAAAAAAGTTTTAACTCACCAAGTTTTAACCCGGTAACTTTTTCCCCTCCGTCGGTGCCCTTGTCACTGTCTGCATGGGATTCGGCTCCTCTCGACTTTGTGAAGCTTCCTATCCATCGGATCAAAAAGCAAAGGCTAAGATCAAACTAGGTACTGTAGCACTCAACGCGTCACGCGCCAATGTGCAAACCACGAGGGAAGCTGCGTGCGAGCGACGGTAAAATAGTAAAACCCAAAGGCGAGAGCAAAATAACTCTAAAAAAAACCTTTTACAAAAAAAAAAGCAGAGGAAGAAAGGAGGAGGCCCACGGCACAGAGAGGCGCACGCAGAACTCTCGACCTCCCTCCGTCTCTCTCCTCGACCCCTGCGGCCCTGCCCTTCTTTTCCACGGTTCCCCCACCGCATTGCTCGTCGCCGCCTGACCCGACCGCGAGAGAGGCGAGCAAGCGAGCGAGAGCGGGCGCACGAGTGCGGAGAAGGCAAGGCGTGCGGCATGTGCGATCTGGTGGCCCGCACGGGCCGGCACCAACAGCGGTACGAGGACGGCCGTCGCCTTGTGGCCGGGTGGGTTTGTAGTGGGCACCCCAGCCATTGCATCCTCTCCTCTCCTCTCTTCGCATGTATCCCCACAGAGAAAAGTGTTTCTTTGTCTTTAACCTGATTGGAATTGGGTTGGGTACTGTACTCGGTTGATAATGATAGGTACGTGCGAGCGTGTGTCCTCCTTGGTTGGTTGGGTAATGAGGCAAGCAGAATGTGCATCCTGTTCTTGTTCTTGCTTTTTCTTTTCTTTTTAATTTACTCAAGCTGTATATTAGGTTGTGGTTGGATTGTTGGGTGATCAGATGCATTTTCTTGCAAAGGTTAGGATTATTATACCTTGTGTTTTGGTGCTGCTGTAGGGTCATCCCCTGTGGCTAGATCATGTAAAGTGGGTGGTCTTAATCAATGAACAGTACGTAGAGTGCCATTAAACATAGTTACCGGATTCGCTGTAAACCCTGTTGAGAATAGTCCCACATTGGTTGTGGAGAGGGTTTGAGCATGGTTTATAAGGGTGAGGAAGCACCCCCTCATTGAGCTAGCTTTTTGGGGGAGATGGCCCAACAGATCTTGACCCGCTGCTCGGGTTGGGCCTGCGAGTGTGTACTGCAGCCCAACAACCTGGGATCCGGACGCGCTAGGGTGGCGGTCCGGCCAACAAGTGGTATCAGAGCCTAGGTGCCCCCAAGTGGTTCCTAAATAATCTCAGCCCAATGTGTGAGGGGGAGATTGTTGGGAATAGTCCCACATTGGTTGTGGAGAGGGTTTGAGCATGGTTTATAAGGGTGAGGGAGCACCCCCTCATTGAGCTAGCTTTTTGGGAGGAGATGGCCCAACAGACCTTGGCCCGCTGCTCGGATTGGGCCTGCGAGTGTGTGCTGCAGCCCAACGACCTGGGATCCGGACGCGCTAGGGTGGCGGTCTGGCCAACAAACCCCACAAATTGCGAACCGGATTTGTCACCCAAACCGGTTTAGGCTACGAGGTTCATGTTCGTAATAGAAATTGGAAGAAAAAGTGACGAAACGTAAACCCAAATCCCGTAACCGCGACTTGGATGAACCGTGAATCTGGTAACTATGCTATTAAATTAGCTCCGTGGCACCTGATGATGGCAGCCTGTTTAGCAGTTTCTTTCTTTGCTGTTTTGTTCTTTACTGCCTGTGCGTGAAAATTCATATGATTGAGATGGTAGGATGGGTGTAGGGGATGCAAACAAAAAAGAGGGGTTGGCATATCTTTGTTTGGTCCAAGATTGTGTCATTAATTAGGCAAAAGAGTAGCAGGCTGTGAATCCTGGTGCAGATTGGTGCTACTAGATTCGTCGGTGGTAGGCGTCAGGGGTGGAGTATAGTGGAGACCAATATGGGCCATGGCCACCCCTGCATTTCTAGATTTCTTGAGAGTAAACAGTAAGAACTTAGGCACATGTATTGCTTGGACCTTTAGATTACCACTCCTGGCCCTCCCAGCTTTTCAGCTCAAGCTCTGCCACTGGTGGGTGTCGATTAGGTATTGTTGAGCAAAGGAGGTTTGTGGATTGGTTGGATTGATTAAGTATTTGTTCTCAGTGGATGCTTCACTCCAGGTTTGGACAATTGGATTAGTTGTGAGTTCATGCTAAGTCCTGCCTCGATGAGCTTTACCAAGTCTTTTGCTGACATGGTGCCCCTTTTGCCATCAATTTTTGGGGGGAGGAATTGTGTTTTTGTTGGAATTTTCAAAGAAAAAAAAAAGTAGTGACAGAATAACATGGATAGGTGTGTGAGATGGGCCAGATTGTGCATAGGGAGAAGAATTTGGACCATACAAAAGGACCCAGTACGGATGCAGGGAATTCCGGTTCCCACGAGTATGATTAGATGTTTGTATGTACAAGAGATTAGAAAAGATACCTGGAGAATAACTGATTTATCCATGTTTTTCTTGTTGCCTCGGTGTTTGCTGGCTACTGGTGCAATGCTCCAAATACCCCTGCTACTCACACGCATAAGTGATTCTTGTTGGTGATATGAGTATTCGTTGTTGTCTCTGTTTCAAATGGTTAGAAACATAGAATACAAATTGCATTTGCACTTGGTTGAATAAACTTGAGTTTCCACCGGTAGTGAACTCTGTTCTTGTTTTACTTGTTCTTAATGCAAAGATATGTAGTTGTTCGTATTCTAGAAACAAGACTTGGGTTTCCACCATGTTCTACAGTATTATAACAAGCATCTGCTTAGGCTTCAGGAGATGAATATTTTTTACATCATACAAAAAAGGATAAAGGGAAGAAGGAAGGAAATGCAACTGCAATAACAACTTAGAAATGCAGAATCGATGCTTAACAATCATCCATGTAGTTAAAGACCTTAGAGAAGCATGTTGATATGCTTTGCAATTGTCTGATACTCCTTCCTTGTATATGCAGGTGCATACCATTCAGATATAGACATAGTAATGATGAAACTTCTGATGATGAACAGAAGAAAATTGTTGAAGTTCTCATGATCAACTCCCAAAGTGGTCCAGGTCTCCTATTTCCAAAGGTATTAGCATTGTAAACATGCCTGCCCAAGAGATTCACGCAATTGTCAGAACATGGTGTATGGAAATATCAGTAAATGTTGTCTTCTGTGTGCTTTAGTACCAAAATATTTGATAGAAAATTATTTAGGCTGTAACCTTTTTCACAAATTTGTTGAATTATATGTCTGCTAACTAGTCCAGATTGATATATTTATTGATCGGTTACCAAGCACCATTGTGTTCTACCCTGATGGCATGAGCAAGATGATCGATATCCCTTAGAAGAGCTTGATTAAGTAAATACTGTGAACTTAGGTGCCAATAAGTGGGCATTTAGCCATTCAGTTCTCAGTGGAAGATATACAAGTGCCAATCTTATGATGATACTTTCTGTTAATTTTTGCTTTGTATTTCTACGACATTCGATCAAGTAGTTTGCATCTTTGTAGCACCGACACATCAGTTTGTTGTTGTATCAGTGTCCGATAGAGATACGACACCGACACACCACTCAACGCGTATCGGTCAATTATTGGACAATTAGATAGACAAAATAAATAATGCTAATGTTCGATATAGTTTCGACACTTCATTAACACGTATCCGACACATATGATGACACAGTCTAGCCCAATTCAATGACCTAAATGGTAACCCTAGCCACTTGGGAGGAGCATAATACCAACATCAAGGCTCCATTGTGGAACCATGTTGACATTCTAGATAAGGGTGATCCGTTTAGAGAAAATGTGAAATAGAAATGCAAATATTTCAAATATGTTGGCACTAGTGCGCATTTGCTAAAAATTACTAATGGTGATTGAAAGATATATCCAAAGGTGACGGCACATATTCTTGCTCAGCTTAGCAGTGAAGTTGCAAAGGTTGAGGTACATATTCCTAGTTTATACTTTACATTATTTTAGTTTGAAAAACACGTAGAAAAATTTAAAATAATACATATGTATATTATTATTATTATTTAAATATATATAGCCATCAGTGGCGGAACTAGAAATTTTTTGTTGGAGATGCACACTTCACATGTACAATTCTATAATTTTGTACAATGATTTCGTATCATAAATCCAACACATATATTTGAGGGGTAAAGTGCATCTATCCTTTGCAAGACAGACATACTAAGTTTTGCTGGTAGATTAGGATCTTGGACCGATTCAAATGATCAAACCATCACCTTTTTGTCAGCTCTCTCTCTCGTCTGCGAACACTACATAGATATGAGACAGATCATGTGGTTTCCACTATAGTATCATACGGTACATGTTAACCCCCAAATCTCATTACCAAATAGCTTTATCTGAGGTTATGTCACCTTGGTCATGGGAAGATTACCCTCATGCGCATATAATAAGACCTACGAGCAAAAATAATTACACAAAAGGGCCATTTGCTGGAAGGAACAGTTCCTATACTCTCAGAAAATGTGCAATCAAGTTATGTATTCCTGAAATGATGCATATGATCCCTATACTTACAGGAAAACTTCCACCACTGTTTCCTGCTCATTTTCGAAGATATCATCCAGCTTCCTTCTCTTTTAATTTCATCAATTAGCTCCTCAACTTATGAAAAGCTTCCCATTGCATCTACACAAGGAGGGCAACCACAAAGCTTTGATTTGACATCTCCAAATTTAAAGCAGTAACTGCCACTGGCACAGCAAAACATGCAATTTAGTGCGCAAACTAGTTATGCCTATCAGTTGGAAATATTGAATGAACCTGCTCTATCAATAGCAATTCCAACTCTCTCAATGTCATTACACGGTAGCTAACAACATTTCCTCCTCAAGGCAGGAACCCTGACAACATTCCCTCCTCAAGGCAGGAACCCAAACCCTACTGATCAACACATTGCTCCTCAAAAGAAATTATTCTTCAATCAAGCACCATCTTGCAAAAGATGTTGCATGCAGTTTGTAAATCTCCCAATCACCTAACCTAATAATAGCCGTGTTGGCATTTTTGGAAAAATGGCGAATTTTGTGTCGTGTCAATGTATCCATGTCCGTGCATAATAGGTTTTCATGTCCATGCACCTTAAGTATGATCACATTATTTTTCATTTACTGCTTAGTAGCTAGTATTATAAATTTGTACAATTTTCATTTACGTAGGTCGTCATTCTCTTATAAATTAACGTTATTATGATATAGGGCCTTTCGTTTTATGCATATTGTTGATGCAGGGAGGATGGGAGAATGATGAAACTGTTGAAGAAGCAGCTGCTCGGGAAGCTATCGAAGAAGCTGGAGTTCGAGGAGATTTAGTGGTGAGACATAGCCTATTTGGTTTCTTTTTTTTTACCATTTTAATATTTTCTTTTGGGGAACTGCATTAGTATCCCCAAGACCACATGTTTATTATAAATCTACATGTTAAACATGAAATGTTAAGTGTATCCTGACAAACCCTTAGACATGCATGCACTATTCTGTTTTTGATGTGATATTACTATATGATCTTTCATTTTTGATGGAGACACATGCAATGTTAGTTTTGGTAGGGCCAGATGCATTCCACCCTTACTCTTGTTAAGTACTATGTCCTCTACCATCTGAGAACCACTTATTCCAATGACTTGCCGTTAAATTCATCCTTAAATTTATTCTGGACTCTGCAACTTTCAGCATGCGGAGTCAATATCCATTGTGTTAGAATTTTCCTGTTAGTTATGTTATTAAGCTTGATTGACACTAAAGTATTATCGTGCTAATATAGGTTAACTATTGACCTTTCTGTGAACTTCCAATGCAAAGCTGCTACTACGCATTACCTTTGGTAGATGCTTCTCATTTGGTGATGTTGACATCCACTTTTTCTTCAGATGTCAATGTGACACTTTTAAGAACTAGGACCAGCTTGACTTTAGAAATAGGTACCATTTGACTAAAAATATGGTTTGTCCTTGTCATCCTGTACTTTATAAGCTATATGGCATTTGTTGCACTTCAGTAACTGCAAGTTCCGGTAGAGTTAAGGGAGGTCTTGTGTTGTTACTTGTTAGATCATAATGCGGACCTAAACCATGTTTGCTACCATGTTGTGCACTCTGCTACTGTATCAGCATCGATTCTTCTCTTAATTGCATCTGGTTAAGTTGCTCGCAAGGTGTTAGTTCCACCGATAGTTTGACAATAAACAATACGTTAGCTATGTATTATACTGTACAAACCCTGACTGATGTCAAATAAATGTATTCGCACCACGAGTCTACACTTAATGTTTGGCTTCATCCTAGTCAAGTCTAGGTGGATTTTGTGATACCCAATGATTTGTTAGATATTCCTTGCAGATTTACTTGGGCATGTGTGGCCTGATTATTTCTTTGTTCATCTGTTTTCTTGTTACTTCTGAGCCATGCTTTGATGTGCGTGACATCACACTCGTGCATCTCTCTGTGCATAAGAATCTCCTGGGCTACTACGATTTCAAGAGCAAGACTCATCAAGATGAGTTCTGTCCCGAAGGCAAGTGCAGAGCTGCCGTGTTTGCGCTGCACGTGAAGGAAGAGCTGCCCTCCTGGCCGGAGCAGAACACCCGCCAGAGGAGCTGGCACACCATTCCCGAGGCAGCAGAAAGGAGTCGGCACCCATGGGTCCAAGAAGCCCTTTTGACAGGCTTCTCTGCTTGGTATGAGCACTGGAGCAAAGACGGCGCATGTGTGGATCCAAGTTCAAGATGACCGCGTCCCAAGCATCAGCGGCCTGTTCTTCCTTTTTTTTCTTGCACCTTGCTTATCTTGTGCTCTCTGATGCTCTACAGTTCGTTTGCCCATCCTTTCAGAATGAAATCTAGTCTCATTAGCGCCATTTGATCAATCCGAGAATCATTGGAATTGTAAGTGTTGGTTCTCGCGGTTACCATTTTAACTCTCTTGTTCAACACCGGGGTTATCTGTTGGCGTCTTAGGCCTCTTGTTGTGGAGGTGCATGCATGTGTACTGGCAATGCCTCAGATCAAAGAAGCCGTTTTTGTCGCTCTCTGCTTATTGTCAAAAAGGCTTGCATGTTCCAGTGAATTGTTCCCAGAAGACCAATCATCATAACCGATGATATTCATAAACGTTGAGAAAAAAAATGATAACGATAATAAAGAAACTTGTTGCTTCTGAGCACACTGCTGCATGAGAAACTTTTATAATTGTTGTCGCGCAACCCTGCATGACTGATCATGCACGATGACAACACGTTTAGAATTTGCACAGAGAAAATTGGTAATCGATTGCCCGGCAGAATTCTTCGAACAGAATCGCATCGGTATCGTATTTTTTTTATTCATTCTCTTACTGGAAGTAAAAAAAAAACTTGTTCTCTTATTTGCATCGTCCTACTGTGGTTTGATTTGGTGGAGTTCTTCTCGTTTGGATCTTGCAATGATGGGGCAGTCCGGCAGGCATATCCACAAAAAGGAAATGGCTTCCCGCGTTGATGGAACACAAGCCAAGCCTCGGTTCTGCCGGCCTACACGCCGACGCTGACCGGCGCGGCCCCGACGGCGCTGAGGATCTTGTCGTCGAGGTCGAAGCTCATCGCCTTGTCGCCCCGCCCGCTGCTTGCGTACTCGGCGAACCGCTCCTTGAGGTCCTCCGGCAGGTTCGTCGTGCTCGTCCACCCCAGCACCTCCTTCGCCGCCCGAGGCTCCGAGTAGAAATGCTGCAACTCGTAAACCATATAATTGATAAGCCCCATCTTGTTCATGAATCATGAGCAGCATTTGGTATTGCGACATGTTGTGGCAAATAGTCCGTCTAAAAAATTCAGAATTATCCAATCTCGTAACGCTGCACCACGATGCACGGTTCTAATGGGCGGTGTGAAATACTTCATTACCATGTTGCGAAAGGGAAAGGCCTTCCTGGCGTCGACGCCGACGGCGATGGGGTCGTAGTGGACAGTCTCGACGGTTGCGCCTGCGGCAGCCGCGCACATCTTGGCCAGGCCGTCGAACGTCACGGCGCGGTCGCAGACGCAGTTGAAGATCCTGCCTGCCGCCGCGCCGGGGCTCTCGACGGCGAGCGTGAGCATGCTGGAGAGGTCCCTGACGTGCGCGATGTTGGTCAACTGCATCCCTGACCCCGGGATCGGCACTGGGCGCTTCCGCACGATTCCTGCGCGATTCAATCACAAGAATGTTTTTTTTTTAAAAAAAAATGTGTAGTTCTTGGAGAGAAGAAGGCAATGTGTCGATGTGAAATATTAAGCGAGAATTGTGAGGTTTTTACTGTCGAAGAACCACTCCTCGCAGTCCTTGTTGTTGCCGGAGCCGATCATGTACTGAGGCCGGAACGAGGCCCAGTTGCTGAACTGCCCGGCGATGTACTTCTCGACGCCAGCGTGCCCGGCGTCCTCCTTCACGGCGTCCTGCACGCATCGACATCGGCATGGAGTCCATGAATCTCTGCTTGTGACAAATGAACATTTGTCGAGGCGATCGAATTGAGCGTGCGCGTTTATATTACCCCCTCGATGTGCGGCGGTTCGTCGGTGGGCTTGTAGATCCCTGCGCTGCTGATGAAGAGGAACTGGCCCACGCCGGCCGACTTCGCCCAGTCCGCCACCGGCCTGCAAAGCCAACGACCACCGTGGATACGTCATGCCTGCACTCTGAAGTGTGAACTTTGAAGCAAAAAAGCAGAGTATCCCGCGTCATACTTGACGGCGTCGAGGTCCTTTCCGTTGTTGTCGAGCACGACGTCGAAGGATGCTCCGCCAACCGCCGCGCCGACGTCCTCCGGGTCCCCCCACACCGTCTTCCCGCCGGAGCTGGTCAGCTCCTGCGCGGCCCCCACGAATCCATCAGAAACTCAACCAGGAAACTAACCTCTCCAGCTATCAACCAACACAGAGGTCACTGATTTCGCACCGTGAAGCGGGAGAAGGGCGGCTTCTTCATCTTGTCGGAGCCCTCGTCGCCGACGGTGAGCATGGTGACGGCGTGGCCGGCGGCAAGGAGCTCCTTGGCGAAGTAGAACCCGATGACGGCGTGCCCGCCGCTGTCGGTGTTGACGATCAGCACTCTCTTCTTGCCCCCGACCTGCGCGCGCACCGACAGTGCCGCCGCGGCCCGGGGCGCCGGCGCGTCGCGCCGCCTCGCCGCCACCGCGGCGCGCGGGAACGCGCTCAAAAACGACGACAGCGACGGCGAGTGCTGCGACGATCTGGACAGACTGCCGGAGGTGAAGGCGACAGCGGCAGCCGCGCCGGTGGTGGCGGCGGGGGAGAAGGCCATGGGAGGGGGAGAAGGAGAAGATGAGTTGCGGGAGCTATGAGTGGTGGACACGGGATTAGGGGGGGCTTGTAGGTTCGTGCGGCCATGTAGCGTTGGTGGCCGTTATTTAACGGTTTCCAGTTATTTCCCCCGCGCGCGCGTGGCAGGCAGTTTTTGTTGAATAATAAATTGATTAGATCAATTCAAATATCAATGAAGAACATTCAGAATATTCGAAAATAATCACATAATAGATGAACACAAATAATTTTAACTATTTTTTCTTTGTTGATTGTATATTGATTCTCCTATACAATGAAACATTATATTTAGAACATGTACAATGAGATGATATCAGCTGTCTATATGTTTTACCATATAAGATTTCGCTGATACGAAAGAGAGAGATGATGAGAGAGTATAAGTATCGCTTCGTGAAGAGACAATCATGTATACAACATAAAACACAATTACATAAGTTATTGTTTATAATAAGCATTTTTTATGCCAAAATTAAAATATTGTAGAATCTCATACACACAACCTTAAAATGACATATATTGTATAAGTTATCTTTAGTATTACCTTTAGATGACATGGAGGAGTATATAGACATCATCTGTCTCTACTATTGTACGTGCTCTTATACTCAAAACCCCTCAGGGGTAGTTTCAAAATTCGTCTACCAAAATCAAGAGTCCGATTGCATATCAACAACCAAAACCAAGAGTCTGGTTATATATCAACACTTTCCCTTAGGTGCATGCTGTGTAATGCATATGCCTCATCAAAAACTCTTTCCAAAAACCCAGTGGAAAAAATAAATAGAGGAAATAATACATTACATCTGCATATTGTGTTATACTTGTTGCCTCATTAAAAACCTTTATATGTGAAAACTTTAGAAAAACTCACTAAGGGAAAATAAATGCAACTTATAATCTTTTGAATATGGTAGTATCTTCATGATTATACTACCTATTATGGTTCAGGAATTTACACCCCTGAACTCTGCATATCTCTAAGTCGTCTTATTCTAATGCCACGAACACATCTTCGGAAACTAGATGTTGACAAAAACTTAGGAAATAAATCAATTAGATTTTCACATAACTTAGTTTATTTGGTCGTTATCTCGCAATTCTTTTGAAGATCACGGGGATAACACATTTGCATTTGTGCAATATAAGAAGCATTATCTTCATAATAATTACAAGAGTATTAATGGTTTAATGCCATATGACTTTTGGATATGACTAATTACATGACTTAACAAAATACATTCACATGAGGCTTCATGGTGTGCCATGTGCACTTGGCAAGAGCAACGGCAATGGCATGAGTGATGGCCGACGTGCATGCAAGCCGTGCGGGCTCGGTGGGAGTGGCACTTTGGGCGCGAGCCGGTGGTGGCTGGTGCTCTTCGGGGGTGCGTGACAGCCGCTTGCGTGTGGCAGCGATTTCTAGCTCACGCGGGGTTCGGCCTACGTGCACATCCAATAGCAAGCATGCATGGACTAAACTATGAATAGTAATTTCATGTACGCTAAATCAATTTACAGCCCTAATTAGCAAGAAAACCATCCAGAGTCGAGAGAGTAAAAATTAATCTATAGGATTAATATAATAGCATGGGAATTGAAAAGAGAGAATTCGATGATATGTTATTACGTCTTGGAGAGCTGTCGTGCTGATAATATGTTGAATAATAAATTGATCGTCGTAGATCAATCCCAATGCCAACTAAGAATATTGAGAATACCCCAAGAATAATCACACAATATATTAACATAAGAAATAAATGATTTAAAATCTTTTTTCTTTATTGATTGTAGATTGATTCTATTATACAATAGGGTGCTATATTTATGTCGGGACCTGAATCTGCAAATCCGGACCCTCTGTGTATTCTGTACTAGTCCAGGATCACGCTAGTACACACAGTTAAACAGGGATGAAGTACCACAATCATACACAGCGGAATTAAAAATAAAGTACTTCAAACATTAAATAAACTGGTTACAAGACCTTAAGGTAACCTTACAAATAGTCTGCAACGCAGGGCTTACAATAACAAAGGTAAATAATCAGCAGTGGAATGAAGAACGTCAGTGACTCCCATCAATATGCCACAGGCAACTGACAAGGTTCAACTCCTAGATATTTGCCTCCTCGCGGAACTTCTCCTCCTCTGAAGTTGTAGTCTTCTCCTCAACTGATGATTGTGTTGGAAGCAAGGGTGAGTATACAACATACTCAGCAAGTCATGCACAGAGGTGCAGTTCTATTACTATATGCATGGCTTCTTCCAAAGGAATGTCTTAAGTGGTTATTTTGCATCAAGCAGCATTTTGCTTTGATTAAATAATCTTAATAGATTCAAAAGCGGTAAAACCATATTATACAATAAGTTATCAATATCTTTTCCAAACAGTTTGGCACAAAGCCCTAAATTACTTCAGCAGTTATCTCTGGCACTCGGCCACCCATTTCCACATTATTTTAGAAAATCTAACCCTTAACTGTAATCCCCGAGCATTGTCCAGTTCCGTGGACTCGGCTATTCGAATAGATTTTTACACACTCTGCAGAAGTTATGCACTTTACCCACACGATACAGTCAAACACCACGAAGGCAAGTGACAGTAACAAAGCCTTTCCGAAACTTCCATCCTCGCATGCGTACCTCCCGATATTGTTCCCACTGTCCCTTCCCTTTTGCGGAGCGGAAGTACAGGGCCAACGTATACCGTTGAAGAGATGTATGACCATTACGGTAAACACTACACCCTTCTTTCCACATTCATAGCTACAAGAACCCCCTGAGGTCTCACATGCTAAGACTTCGGAATCATACTCAACTAGGTCCGCCCCATTACAGACATGTGGTTGCATGATTGGCCCAGTTCAAAGGCTTGCAAGGTTAAGTCCTTAGGGTGACCGTGGCAAGACTACCCAAAGTTCACAAAACCAAATTCAATCAACATCTCTCCCATGTGCCACATCGCCCCCCCCCCATTAATCACTTGCCACTTGCCACAGTCTAAATATTTTCCCACCCCAGTTTGATTATTGTGCAATACATGCCAACAATAATACCAGTTACCATGTAGAACCAAAAAGGTACCTACACTTCACATCATCATGTAGCAAGATTACACTGATTCCAAAATTCATTCCGTATATCATTAGTCAATATTATTTTGCCATTTGAAACACATTTCACGTAAGCATGGCTAAGCAACTATTCACGGTCTAGCCTCCCGTGTTGGCACAATCATATCATCCAACAATTTAATCCCAACTTTAGGTGACAATGGAATATATGGCATACAAATATTATTAACAAGGATGGAATTAACAAATAAGTTGCTTAACTAGTTACCCCAAATTAAACTATTCATTTTAATCAACATAACATGCATAACTTAAAACAAAATATATTTTCAAAAGCTAGGAACAATATGGTCAAAGCACGACTTGCCTTCAAAAAGCTGATGATCTTGATCTAGGACTTGAGCTTGGTCTTCAACTCCCGCACTCTCGCACAGTTCAACGTCTACGCGTAGTAAACAACCAATAAACCACACATTTGGAAAAATACTACAAATCAAACTAGCTCATAATTTCATGAAAATTTCCAGATAATTAGTCAATCATTTTCTAAGATTTATAGAATTTATTTCAAAATTTTTGGACGTATAGTTTAAGAGCTACAAAATTCGTAAGTTTAGACACTCCGCGAATAATTTAGCAGTACAAATTGATTCATAAAATTTCATGAAAATTACTATAGAAAGGTATTAATTTCTACTAATTAACAAAATTTGTCGCGTACCATTCGGACTTAGAACGAATTTGTAGCGAAAAAGACAAAATTCGCAAATCTTAGAAATCAATATGTACAAACTAACTTTAGTTTCTTTGCATGCTACTGTTCACGAAAGCACAAACTTCGTGCGTCCTGGTTCGGCTAGGCTACGTGAGGAGAAATCAAAGCAAGCTAGTATTACCTCAACATATATGTATACATGAGCTTAATGTGTGTGTGTATATCTTAAATACATGCATAGATGTATATACGTACAGGCTATCGTATGTATATGCGTACACGTTCTAATATATATAAATATTTACATATATACTTGCGTACGCTAACCAAAATAAATACCTATATATATACATCTGATCTGATAAAAAAAAAACACAAATGCACACAAACTGGATTAACTAGTCGACGCGAATAAAACGTGCGCGAGAGATGGGAGGGAGTACCGGTCGGGACAGGCGGGCATGCGGATCGGCGAGGCCGGAGAGTGTGCCGGTGGCGACGGCGTAACCGGGGGCGGCAACGACGGCGGCTGCGGCGGCGACGGCGGCAACATAGACAGCGGCGTCAGCAGCGGTGATGACGACGGCGGGTTCAACGGCGACGATGACAGTGGCGATGAGATGGCAGCGGCGTAGACGGCGTCGACCACGGCGGCAGCGACAACAACTGCGGCGGCGGCAGTACATGACGGCAGCGACGACGACAAGAGGAGCGCGTGGTCAGCCGGACGAGCAGCAGTGGCAAGGCGACGACGGCAACTACGACGGCTTCAACAACGATGACTGTGCCAGCACTCGCTGGAGCGCTCGCCGCCGGAGACGAAGGAACAGCAAACAAAGAAATACGGCTAGAGAGAAAAGGCTTCATAAAACATCATAGCAAAACTGAAGACAGCTAGATCACTGATCACTTGAAGCCTTGACGTGAAGGAAGTAGTATATGGTAGACGAAACAAGTATGCAGAAGATAGAGGGTAGAGTGCAGAGGAATAAGGCTTGTGTTCGACATGGGAAACAAAAATGACTGGAGAAAACTATTCACGCAGGTGGAGAATCGGTTGGAAAGGAAACGGTTAACATTAAAGGAAGGTAATGACGTTTGCTTAAGGGAGTAACGTGCTAGTAACGGCTTGGAGAAATGAAATTCGTGTGCATGTAGAGAACTGATGGAACATGCATGCAGCTTAAAATAAACACCAACACACACATGTGAAGGCAACGGCTGGAGAACAAAACGGATGGGAGGTAAAACGTCTGGGAAATGAAGAATAAATCATGTAGGCGCATGGACTGAGTAGCTATTCACAAGAATAGTGGAAACGCATGTGGTCATTCCTGGTGAATGAAGGAGTGCATGGCTAGTAGTGGAGAACGTGCAAGCAAAGGAATCGTGGAAAACAAATGTCCATGCATGGAAAATGGACGGCCAACAGTCACGCATACATGTATACCTGCACACTTGCTCGCAAAACATGCTGGAAAAAAAAACAGGGGGTTTCTAAAAATCAAAAAAATTCCTTTAAAATACTAGGAACCATTTGGAACTTAACAAAGTTGGTTTTGTGATTTTTCGACGGGTAGATTTTTCATAAAAATTCTTTTAGTGAATCAGACACCTGTACAGATTTTTATAAAATCAACGACGTACGTTATATAACATATTTTTTTGAGAATATTTGAAGCGAACACTCTCGTCTACCAATTATCTTAATTATCAACAAAATTTTAAATTTTATGTTTATTCGAAAATGCCTGATCTTTATTTAATATGATTAGTTCAATAGACTTCCATCCGAATTAACAGCGAGGACTTTAAATAATTTCTAAAAAATTCAAATAAACCCAGAAACACACTAATTAAATTAAAAGCAAATTTTGGGATGTTACAATTTATACCCAAATCTTCTTAGGGGTAGTTTCAGAATTTGCCCATCAAAACCAAGAGTTCAGTTGTATCTCAACAACCAAAACCTAGAGTCCGATTATATCTCAATAGTTTGGTATTTTTCTATGGCTTAAAAGCAAAGAGGTTTCTAAGCTTTTTCAAAGGCTATAAAACTTCATATAACTAAGACCAAAAGTCATTAGAGAGTTTCTTTTTTACTTTATGGAGCATTGGTTTTAAACTAATGTAACTGAAGTTAAGGTAAAATTACTCCTCTACTACGTATAAAAGCTTACTACTTTTAAACTGCATAAGCCAAAAAAATGGCTTATAGGCCATGTTTGTTTAGGCATTTTCTCCAGCTTAAAAGCCAAAAAGTGAAAGCCTAAACAAATAGTAACTTTTTATCTAGGCTTTTTAAAAGTCATAAGCCTATATAACTAAAAGCCAAAAGTCAACGAAGTGGTGTTGTTGACACCAGAATTTGGCAAGTAGCCGATTTGGTATCAATCAGTTTGGTATGATTAATTTGTTAAGGAAAGTATATTGCATTGGAGAGTCTTAAGCTGATACGTATTTGTCGGATTGTAACCGATGATGATTTTAAAGGAAGGTATCATGAAGATAGCTTAAGCCAATACGGGCGACTCGAGAAGACCGTGAAGGACACAATCAGACATGATGCTATAAAAGAAAGCGATGGGCAACCTTGGGAAACAACAACGAAACCAATCAACCAAACATGTCTACTTTTATTTTACTTTATGTCGACTAGGAGTAGTTTTTAGTATTGTAATCTTTCTTTTGTAATTCGTTCAGTCAATAAAGTTGTGTATCGCCGATTGTTGATTTTGTTGACTTACACCGAACTAGGTTTTCTTTTTCTCTAATTTTGTTGTGCATCGCCTTCTTCAGAAAAGAACAATCTTTACTTCATCTAATCAACTCAATCAAGTTGATTAGATTTATCGGTTACTTTTGTCTAAATCGGCTTAAATGAGCCGATCAGACTCGATCTTCATTGAGATATTGGATCATCTTAATAGCCGACTGATTTACATATTATCCTCTTGCCGATTGCAGGATCAAATTGGCTGGCACGCCCGCACCCGAAAATTAAACCCGGTGTTTGCGTGTGTTGACTACGATCAACTTGTCGTCAAGTTTTTGGCATCAACATGTGTTTTTGTTTTTTCTTATTGTGGATTGGTTTTAGGCCAATTCCACTGATATTAAGGTAAAATTACTTACCTCTATCATAGATAAAAGTGGACTGCTTTTAAGCTGGTTAAGAAAAAAAAACCTAAGCCGATTGTTGCGCATCGCCGATTGTTGATTTTGTCGACTTGCACCAAACCATGTTTGCTTTTTCTCCAATTTTGTTGCGCATCTCCTGCTTCGGGAAAGAACAACCTTTACCTCATCTAATCAACTCAATCAAGTTGATTGGATTTATCGGTTACTTTTGTCTAAATCGGCTTAAACGAGCCGATCAGATTCGATCTTCATTGAGACATATGTATCATTGTGCATACCGGATGCACAGAATTTATTTCCGTGGGATTGATGGCACCTAGGTGCTCTTCTCTCCTCTGTGGTGTGGTTATGTTGAATATTTGCAACAGTTCAATCTAATCTCATGGGAGTCCTATAGGGAAAATGCAACCATGATACGAGAGTAAAGCTAGGTATTGGGGGAAGCTGGTAAACCTGTTAGTGTTGGGTGGCAAGGCAACGTGGGTGTCAGTAATAGATGGTGAATGATGTGAACAATACGAGTGATCGGAATCTCCGATGAAATCGGAGCTATTCCACTTGATTGAGAAAAAAAAACCCGGCATATCCTTTGCTATTCCTCTCCTTATTAGATTTTTTTTGAAAGAATGGAAGGGGAGCTGCCATTGATTCATTTCATTAAGCTGGGAGAGCACAAGCTAAGGTCCTGTTTGGTAGAGCTTCAACTCCACCAGATTCGTAGATCTGATGGAGCTGGGTATTCCTAGCTCCACCAGATCTGTGGAGCTAGAGCTATGGGTATATTAAGGCCCTATTAGGCACAGCTCCCACTCTAGTTTTTTAGCTTTAGATCTCAAATTCTTGGTGGAGTGGGTTTTTTAAGAATCTGGAGCTGTCTGTGGGAGTGTTTGGCTAGGAGGCTAACTCCGGACTCTATAATGGGAGGATTATGTGTAAATTGTCAACAATACCCTTGGTTTTCTCACTTGTACATTACTTGATATTACAATCGACACAATTGTATAGCAAAAATAATTATATTTTCTATGTGCACTTGGGTTATATGACAAATACAATATTTACAACAGCGTCGTTGCATGATCAATTTCACCAGTTAAAATCATTTTGAATGGTGTATATCCTTGCCTTGGGGTGCAATAGCATGAAAACAAGCGTGTTTGCTGCGCACTTAGCAACAAAAGCGATGCTTCGGCTCGGTGCACTGAACTTGGGCAGAGAGAGAGAGAGAGGAAGGCTATAGCACAGCAGCAACCAAATCATTCTGGAATTTTTCTATCCATCCGGCCATCAGGCAGCGAGGCTAAGGCTTAGCCACAATGGTAGTTGGGTAGATTAGTAAAGGAAGAGTTAAAGCCTGTGTTGTTGTGATCTACTCTGAACTCTACATAGAGGCTCAAAGTTTCAGCTTAAACAGGCAGAGAGCAAACCAGTGTCAAATGTTCCTGCAACTTGTTTCAGTGAAATAAACGCACCTTACCTGCAACTGTTCCTCATTCAATTCAAATAAATGCATCAATTAGATATGAAGCACAACCAAAAATTTTCAAAATATTGTATTCTACTTGTTGTACATCTAACATGTCATCAAGCAAAAGAAATTTCGGTTGCTATTTCATCATGAAAGGTATCCATAGACCGTTCATTAGAATATTGTGTTTCCCATCGGAAGCTCCTTGAGAAATGGCATACTTGTGGTATCTCGACGGGATAGTAGACACATAATTAGGATCTCGATCACACCTATGGAAATGCAAATCATCGGTGGCATGCTTACATATGAAGTTGTCGATTGCCATAGTAGCCGCCACAATCATGTTTTTCTTAGGTAGGGGATAATTTGGCATTTTGAACAATATTGGCCATCTCATCTTCCATACTCCAAAAGCTCGTTCCACTACATTACGCACAGATGAGTGTACTCGATTGAACCTCTCCTTAGGAGTAGTAGGCTCCATGCCTCTATGGAACTCAGGAATATGATACCTTTCACCCTTGAATGGGGCTAGGTACCCTGGCCGGTTAGGATATCCCGCATCAACAACATAATACTTGCCTAAAAAATTCAAAGTAAATTCAAATTAATGATAATATATATTATCCATTTTACAAGTGGAAACAATTTGTTAGTGGTACCTTGTGGAGGATGAGAGAAGACATCTCTATCTACTCTCAATGCATGGTACAACACACTAGTGTCATGCATAGCACCCGGTTGATCCGTATATACGTATGTGAAACACATATCAAAGTCACAAACTGCTAGCACATTCTGAGTTGGAGTTCCTAACCTTCCGACATACCTTACATGTTCATCAAGTGGAAGAGACACACAAATGCGAGTCCCATCAAGAGCACCAATGTAATCCTTGAAGTGTGGATAAGCCCTTTGATCATCTCTAATCCTCTTATGGACTGTACGAAAGTTAGGATCATTTGGTTTCACAAAATCTTTCGCCATTTTAACCACACATTTTAGAACCTCCTCAAACTTCCTACTAATGGTTTCACCTGAGTGCTTGAATTGATTTTTTTTTTATTTCCTATTCGACTCACAATCAATAATATGGACAACAATAAGGCCCTTATCTCTATTTGATAAGAATTAATAAGGTTCAACATGACAACACATCAATCCGATAGTAATACAACACATAGAATCAAATAAGTTCATAAAGCACAATTAAACAACTAATGCCCATACTTGGCATTGTACTTCCTCTTAATCTACTCATACCGAATCTCTGGGATGGGCATGGTAATGAACATCTCCCTTTGGTCCCTTCTCACATAGGCTGCCCCACATTCAATAGCAAGGTTCATGACATCTTTGACAGAACAAGTAACATCATTTTTGGCCAAAGATGATGCCATATCAGCTATCCTTGTGATTTGCTCTTGCATGACTAGTGTTGTCCCTATTTTGGCCCTTTTGTCTTTGTCAAGAACAACATTAGGACCTCTCTAGTTATTTCTAGGAGTAACCTCCTCAACCTCCTCCAACTCCATAGTGTCATCCTCCAAGTTGATAGTAGGACTTGCTTTTATTGAAGTTGTTGGCATGTTGCCCACCGCAGGAGACCAATGATCCCCACCATGATTGGTGATGTTAGCAAACATCCTAATTAGCAGATCTTCATTTTGAAGACCTCGCTTCTTGAACTTCATGCAATCTGGAATACCCTGAAATATTACAAAAAGAGCATTTAGTGTCATTATGACCATATAGGAATGTTAGTTGAACAAGAAAGAAAAAATATCACAACACTTACTTCTTTTTCTTTCTTTCACCAATCATCATCCATATTGATAGTCTTTTTCACTTCATCCCAACCACAACGTGTCTCCTGCCTCCTCAATTTATTCCAAATGGTAAATTTATTCTTTAGCTTGTCCCATTTATTCTTAAATTTCAACTTTTTGTAATCAAGACCGGTTCTTTCTTGGAACCTCTTTGCAACCTCACTAAAGCTTACACTGTTCAAGTGGGTGTTTGGCTGATTCCCCTTCTCAACTTGTTCAGCAAACAACTCACAAACTAGCTGAGTGTGTTCATCACTCCACTCGGCAGCCATGTGAGTACTGTATTACAAAGTACATTCAGCTAATAATGTCCAAAATCAAGAAAAAAATGCCATTGAATGTAGATTCTCTAGTACCATTACAATAAGTGTTTGTTGCACACATTACCAAACCAAAATACTATCTGGAGGTATCTAAACTCAGACACTCCCATCCTGGAGGTAGCTAAACTCACCATGGAATAAGGATATTCGTCTTATAGCGACATTCAAGACCAATACGCAATACATTTAGATCAATGTGACTTTTCCATATATATACAGTACATTTAGATCTCAGATAAAACACATAGTAGAACCCAAAGTGTCGATGCCCTCTCTCTCTCTTTCAAAATAAATTGCTGATACTGCTAAATGGGCATTTATTTTTTAATCTGAAAGAACATATAACTTAATAAAAAAATAACAGCACATGAAAATATCTCATCTTACAAAATTGACAACATATAAGAATATGGCATCTACCGAGAAAAACCAAGTCAAAACTCTAGCATAATCCATGGTCTTACAAAATAGAAAACATAAGAGAATCGATCAGTCTATTATCAAACAGCACCATGGCATGAATTAGCTCATTCAAGTGCTTTTTAATCGTAGTCTGTTATCACAGCATAAATTGGTATGGGATATTGATTTTACACCTAATATCCCCCATGATCAAAGACCATTCTATGGAGGAAAATAGCAAAAGCAAGGGAATTCATTAGTGTTGGTTTTACTGAAGCTGCTAGCTAGATGAGGACCTCCACATAAGTCATTCATTAGTGTAGGTTTGTCTGTTGAGATATCAGGCCTCCATAGAATGGGACAAGTTTTCCCATCGTGTATGACCAAAAGTCAATGAACATTTATCATCACAACTTGCTCAATGATCACCATTCACCAACATGCCAAGCAAAGCAGTCAATGCGTGCACACATCGGGCATAAAAATTCATCAAAACATGAGAGAGGAGGTGGATACCTACAGAAGATGGTGAGCCAGGGAGGAGGCAGCGTCGATGAGCTGGGAGGAGGCGATGTCGGTATCAACTAAAGAATGAGGAGGAGGAAGCGTCGCCGGATCCGATGGTGGTGAGTAGGGGGTCCTCGGGGAAGAGGCGTGTCAGCATATTTTAGCCGAGGCTACCCTCTCCGCCGTGACCAAGACAAGATAGCTCGGAGACCAAGTCCCTTTTTGCCGAGCACCGGCCCACGTGGCGGTCAGGCGACCAGGTGGGTGACCGAGCGGACGACCATCCGGGGCGACCAGGTTAGTGATCGGACGGGCGATTGGCCTGACTACTAGCCAGGCGACCAGGCTGGCGACCAGGAAGCGGAAGACAGAGGCTTCATCCCGAAGCCTCCTTCTCCCGACACGCTATGTTAGGGCCATTAATTGCAAAGGCGGCCTATCCCTCTGGTGCTTCGCGCCTTCCCTGAACAAGGATGGGCGGCCGCACGAAGAGTAAGGCAGGAGGACAAGACTAAAGAGACTGGTGTAATAATGATCTATGTATCAACGTGACGTCACCCTCTCACCTGCCCAAAGCCAGCCCCGTCTATATAAGGGAGCACGGGTCCATGGAGAGAGAGGGAGAGCAAGCTCCATAGCCAGAGGCTTTGTAACCATTTCCACATATAGCAAACAACGATCTAGCAGGACGTAGGGCTATTACCCACCTCAGGGGGCCCAAACCTGGGTACATCGGCGTGTGATCCCATCTCCTCCTCATCGGCGCTGCTCGCCTCCTTCTCCCTTCGTCCACCGGTGTTGAGCGCGAGCCCCTTAGTCTCCGACAACCGGGATACTGTCAGAAGCGTCCGCCGGGAGTTCCACTCGCAAAAGCACCCCTATCGAACTAACTATCTCCCGTAAAGAGATAGCCTGCCGGCCAAAATGCCGACAGGGGCGTGCCAGGTAGGGGGCTAGCGGTCGGTTCGCCCGGGCATCTCTCTGGTTGGTCTCGGTCTTCCGCTGGACAAAGTCACCTGTCTGGCGATGCGGGTTCGCCCTCTCAGCATCCGAAGGCGGCGAAGGCTAGCAGCGTCCAAGGCTCATCCCGGCACTCTCGCCGGACAGGGAGTCCCATCACGCTGCCCCCCCCTAAGGGGGCGGGGGCTCCACCTGGCTCCACCAGGTAGCTCGGTTTGGCGGCGGCTGAATCTACACGCCGTCCGTCTCCTCCTGGACCACCCTCCGGCGGGACTGGCGGGAGACGCCCTGGCGGCGCCGTGGCTTCGGGACCTCGCCGGGCTCGTGGAAGTGGCCCAACTTCGGGTTGGGACGCCCGCCCGGTCAGGTACAGTTGGCACCTCTCGGTTTGCGGCACGTACTGACCGCGCCCAGGCTTCCAGTCTCCCAGGCGGGGAGCGCTCTGGCCAGGAGGTCCAGAGCAAAGGTAAGGATATGCGGGACCCAGGTCCCAGCTCCGCAAGGAACCACGGGGACCTAGGGGCTCCTCTGGAGGAGCATCGCCTGCGGCGTGGCGATGATCTATGTGATCATCTGCAATGCCGCCGTGCCCAGGGGCAGGGCCGCGGCAAGCAGGTGGACCCTGAGAATGAGAGCTCCTCCCATGAGTCTCACTTTTGGAGGATGGAGAAGCTTCCCTCCTTCGGCTCTTTGGAAAGCCAGAGTCTGCACTCTCCGGCATGGTCACTGTGTCGGGGCTCAAGTGAGCGACCGGACTCCCCCTACGGCGTCGGGTGTCAGGTGTTTTCTCGATGGCTGCGCTGTGTGGCGTGGCCCAAGAGATTTCGCCCGACATCCCTTGAGAAGTACGACGGCACCACCAACCTGGAGGAGTTCCTGCAGATATACACCACGGTGGTGCGGGCCGCTGGAGGGTCTGATAAGGTCATGGCTAACTACTTTCCAATGGCCTTGACCGGGTCCGCCTGGTCTTGGTTGTTGAACCTCCCACGGGGCTCAGTGCACTCATGGGGGGAGTTGTGTGGCCTTTTCGTCACCAACTTCCAGGGCTCGTACACACAACCAAGCATGGAGGATGACCTCCACACCCTTGAACAGGGGAAAGGGGAGTCGTTGCGCGACTTCATCTGGCGATTTAGCCATTGTCGCAATACAATCCCCAGGATCTCCGAGCAGTCGGTCGTGATCACCTTTCGGAGAAGCGTTTGGGACTGCAAGATGCGGGAGAAGATGGCCACCCGCGAGGTCACCACTACCTCCGAGCTTTTCTCCCTAGCACACAAGTGCACTCGGGCAGCAGAAGCTCGGGGGCCGGTGTCCGGGTCTGCGGGTGACCGTGGTAGGGACGAGGCCGGAACCTCAAGAGGTTTAGGTCCGACAGGTAGGAGGACAAAGGGGTGTTAGGCGGGTCCGACCGGGCGGGTCTTGGTCATTGAACGCGAGCGAAGGGACACCCGTCCGCGAGGGCGCGACCACCACGACCAGCAGGGCGGTCGACGTGGATGGAGGGACGACGACCGCAAGGAAAAGGAGGGCCAGCCCTTCTGCCCGATCCACCGAACTAACGATCACGGCCTGGCAAATTGCCACGTCTTGACCGAAATGGTGGACCGGCGGCTTGAGGAGCGTCGCCCTCGCGACGACAATGAAGAAGAAGATCCCGCCCCGCTGGCCTTCCAGTGGGCGGACCACACCGTGGCATACATCCATGGGGGCTCGGCCACCTACCCCTCCAACACGGCGTTCAAACGTCTGAGGAGGGAGGTCTGTGCCACAGTGCCAAGCGCGGGAGTAGGTCGGATGTTGAAATGGTCGAAGGAGCCGATCACCTTCAGTCAGGCCAATTAGCCGGAGAATACAGCTGGCCTAGGCCACCTCCTGATCGTGGTTTCGCCCATGATTCGGAATGTGAGGCTTGGGCGGGTGTTGATGGACGGGGGAGCACTATCAGCCTCTTGTCCTCCGGGGTGTTCCATGCACTCCAAATATCTCGACGGGACTTGCGCCCGATGTTGCCCTTCTATGGGGTTGCCCCAAGCACACACTAGACCTGGCCGACGCCACCTGTAGCAGGCAGACCGACGCCGCCTGTCCGGGAGCCCCTCAAGGCTAGACCCGCGCCTCGCCTGGCTCTTCGGGCGAGATCAAGGAAGTTGTTGGGATTCCTCGTGTCCCGTCGGGGCATTGAGGCTAACCCTGACAAGATAGAAGCCATCGCACACATGAAGCCACCGGTGAGACTCAAGCAGGTGCAGTGCCTTGCGGGCCGCCTAGCCTCTCTCGGACGATTTATGGCCCAATTGGGAGAAAGGAGCCTGCCCCTATTCAAGCTGTTGAAGAAGATCAATCACTTTGAGTGGACCGAGGAAGCTCAACGAGCATTTAAAGACCTGAAGCAGTACCTCTCCTCCCCGCCGGTACTTGTCGCCCCCGAGCAGGATGAGCCGTTGCTCCTGCACATTGCCGCTACCCCGACGGTGGTGAGCACGGTACTGGTGGCGGAGAGGGAAGGCATTCAGAAGTCGGTCTACTACATAAGCAAGGTGCTACATGAAGCAGAGATCAGATACCCACAAGCGTAAAAAATGATGTACGCTGTCCTGGTGGTGTCCAGGAAACTACGACATTACTTCTAAGGACGAGAGATCACGGTAGTCACGGCCTACCCTCTTCGGGAGATCCTCCATAACCGGGAGGTTGAGGGTCGTGTCGCCAAGTGGTCGGTGGAGCTGGGGGAGTTCTGCCTCAAGTTCGCCCCTCGCACCACCATCAAGAGTCAGAAGTTGGCGGAGTTTGTTGCCGAATGGACTCCCGCCGCTCCAGAAGCCAAAGAAGAGCCCGCGCCTTCCCCCTGGACTCTATTCTTTGACGGCTCCTTCAGGCTAGAAGGCGCGGGGGCTGGGGTCGTCCTGGTCTTGGTGACCGGTGATGTTCTATAGTACGTGGTCGCCCTAGACTTTAGGGCCACCAACAACATCGCCGAATACGAAGGATTGCTGGCAGGGTTGCACGCAGCCTCGACTTTAGGCGTTCAGTGCCTCCAAGTTAAAGGCGACTCCCTGCTGGTCATCAACCAAGCGCGATAGGAGTTCCAATACCCTGATCCCACCATGGCTGCCTACCTGGTGGAGGTCAGAAGAATGGAGCGTTGCTTCAAGGGGTTGGGATACACCCACATTCCTCGACGCTACAACCATCTGGCGAACGGACTTTCGTAGCTCGCCTCATTGAGGTCTTCTGTGCCGGTCGGGGTCTTTGAAGAAAGACTATCACGACCGTCCATCGCTGCCCCCGAAGAGGGAGAGCGCGACGGTGTGGGCGTCGAGGCCTCCGGTTTAGGCTGCGGGGACGGCGTGTCCATCCCTACCCCCAGCTCCAGGGAGAAGGGTGGCGCGTTGGCCTCTGCCCCCTGCTCCGAGATGGTAGACGCCGGCGCCGCCCAGGTCGCGCAAGGGGAAACGCCTGGACAAGCGGAGTACCCGGGCCATCACCATGTGATCGCCACCCTTGGCCGGGAAGGGCAGTGGATGGACCCCATCCGTGCCTTCCTGCGAGACCAAGTGTTCCCCGACGATGATGCCTTGGTTGAGAGACTTGCATGAAAGGCTAAGTGCTATACTCTGGTAGGTGGGGACCTATATCGCCAGAGTAGAAATGGAGTCCTTCTGAAATGCATCACTTGGGAACAGGGGAGCGCCCTGCTCTCTGATATCCATAGAGGCATGTGCGGGAGCCATATGTTAGGCCGGACGCTCGTCGGCAAAGCGTTCCGCCAAGGATTTTATTAGCCTACTGCCCTCCAGGATGCCGGCGAACTGGTGAAGCGATGCGAGGCATGCCAATTTCACGCCAAGCAGATCCACCGACTCGCTCAGGCCTTACAAACCATCCTGCTCTCCTGGCCGTTCGCGGTCTGGGGGCTGGATATCCTAGGTCTGTTCCCGCGGGCCACAGGGGGCTTCACCCACTTGTTCATCGCCATTGATAAGTTTACTAAGTGGGTTGAAGTCGATGCGGTGTGCGCCATCACGCCGTCCGCCGCAGCCAAATTTATGCATGGAATCTTCACTCGCTTTGGAGTCATCAATCGCGTCATCACCAACAATGGCACTTAGTTCACCAGCGCTGCCTTCCTCGAGTTTTGCAACAAAATGGGGACCAAGGTGTGCTTCGCTTCGGTGGCCTATCCAAGGAGCAACGCCCAAGTGGAGCGAGCCAACGCGCTGGTACTGAAGGGCCTCAAGACCAGAGCCTTTGACCGACTCCATAAGCGAGGGGCGCGATGGATAGAAGAACTCCCGGCGGTATTGTGGTCACTTAGGACCACACCCAACTGATCGACCGGGGAAACGCCCTTCTTCCTGGTCTACAGAGCAGAAGCTGTCGTCCCGTCCGAGCTGTCGCTTGGCTCTCCGCGCATCTCGGCGTTCGCAGAGGAAGACCAGGAGGACCATCGCAGGGACGATGTCAACCTATTGGAAGAGGTGCATGACCGGGCAGCCCTGCACGCTACTCGGTACCAACAGAGCCTCAGGCGATACCACACAGCCTGGGTTCAGTGAAGAACGCTGGCAATGGGTGACTTGGTCTTACGCAGGATTTAGACAAACGCCGGCCTCAACAAGCTGTCCACCCGGTGGGAGGGCCCCTTCAAGGTGGTTTCGACCTCGCGACCCGGGGCGGTCCGGTTGGTCACTGAGGATGCCCAAGAGGTGCCGAACTCCCATAACCTGGAATTGCTACGAAAATTCTACCCCTAGGTCCCCTTGGGGTTCAGCGGGTCTCGCGCTATCTCAATTGACCAGGGAAGATGATTGCCTCCAGCTTTGTGTACAAGCAATGGTGGGGTGACAGAGCACCGGCCAAACTTGTCGTCGCGCCACGACCAGCCTAGGGGCGGATCGTCTTATGATCGGGTCGAACTTACACAAGCAAAACATGGCCAAACGAGCATTCAAGTAAAGTCCAAAGGTACCGACTTCATTGGGCTTACTAAGACCAGTTTTTTACATGCAAAAAAAGGGGGAAAGAAAAAAGAAACACGAGAAAAACGAAGAGGCACGGTTCGAGCGATCACTCATCGTCGGTGACTTCAATGTGCCCGGCTGGGTCCTAGGCCTACTCCGCTGCCATGGCGGCATCAGGATCGGGGTCCGCCACCTCCATCAACCCAGCCACCTGCACCGCCGCCTCGTGCACACGCGCCTGCGCCCGCGCTTCGTCCCCTTCAATGCCAACCGCGACGGTCAACGGATCGAAGGAGGCATCGCGACTAACACAGCACGCCAGCACGAATGTGGCGGTAGCCACCGCCACTTCTCGCCCTTCTTGGGCGGAGCGAGCAGCCAAAGCACTTGGAAAGCCGCCAAGGGCTTCGGCAACCCGGGTGATATTGTGGGCATATTGCAGAGCCGTGGACTCGATGGGGTCGCAGAGGATCACCCCCAATGGTCCCGAACTCCTCGCCATGTGCTCGAAGGCTGGGCAGAGCAAGACTGTGAGGTTGTGTAAGGTGCGACGCAGCTCGGGCCACTCCTACTCTAGTCCCGCCTACCGCTCTTGCGCCCGGGCGAGTAGGGCCGCCCCCGTGGCCCTCTCCTGGGATAACAACCCTGCCCCTCGCTCCCTCTCCTGGGCAATGTGACACTACGGAATGGTGTGACACTATTTAATGTGAATGTTAAGGTCAAAAACTTTATGAAATATGGTATTGGAGGTTAAAACCATATGGTAGGAGGTTTAATAGCGTTTTCGGGGTTTTGGGCCTTTCCGGGGGAGTTTGGGCCTAAAAGAGGGGGTTGTGGGCTTTGGTGGGATGGAGTAAGAGTCCATTTAGGACTAGGATTCAGGTTTGGGGCTGGTAAAAGGGGGTCTCCCCTGCCCCTTGTGCACCCCACCCCTCCCATTGTGTGCCCCCACCTCCTCCTCCCTTGCCTAGCCGCCCCACCTCCCTCTCCCTTGGCCGTGTGCCCCCTCTCCCTTGCCCCCTTTGCTCCCCACCTCTCCACCACCTCTACTCTACCCCCTTGCTGTCCTAGGGTGGCCTCCCCACCCCCTGCACCTCGAGGATCCATCCATTGGAGTGAGGAGCGAGGAGCGAACCGGGAGGAGATCCATTCAGTTTTCGTGCATTGGGCAAAGGTATGGCCATGGGAATCCTTGGGGTTGGTCTAGGTACTTTTCTAAGGGTGTTTATCAAGTTTTTAGATCAATTGGTGGTGCTGGATTTGAGTAGATTGGATTAAATCTAGAAGTTGCCACGTTCTCTGTTTCGGGCAGCATGAGCGGTCGACCTAGGGTTTGGTTTTTCGCCAATTTAGAGTCAGAATTTTGTCGTACGGATGTTGAAGAAGTTGTAGGTAATTTCAATACCTTTCAGTGGGTATAAAGAACTTTAAATTCCGCCCAGCCGTTTGAAAGTTATGATCGTTTTACCGAGCGTATTAAAATCTGTGACGTGATTGGAACAGATCACGGTATTTTGTAGATTAAACAACTTTAGAGTCCGAATCAGAATTTCTGTATACTTAGGAAAAGCTAGGAAATTTCCTAAGCTACGCGAGGATGTACTCGTTTAATTGATTCGGAGTCGCAGAACCCAAGTTATGCCTTTTGGAAGGCTGCTGTCCCGACGGGACAGAACCTCTATTTTTGGGTATTGCGAGTAGTTGGCAATGTCGGGGTAGATGAGGGTTTGCGTACTGTTTTGTGGACATGATTGTGAGTGTGTGGTACTTATGTGCAGGTGGTGTGACCCCGGGAGTGCCTTCTACTTCCCGCAAATCCGTTGCCCGTGGTTGAGGCAAGTGTATTGTATTGGATAGCGATTTGTAGGTTGCTTGTTGAGAATAGATGAAATTGACTATATGATATGATCACTTGCCATGCTTTAATGATTTCCAATGATATGATGAGCATATTTATTATGTTATGATGCCATGTGTTAATGTACAAATTAAATATGATGTTGGCATAATTGCATACATGGCATGTTACATGGCCCGGGCGGTGAGAAAGTCATAACTAGTCCGGGGAAGGTCGGTGAGAAAGTTATGACTATTCCGGAGAGCCAATGAGTAAGTCCTACATCGTGATTCCATTCACCATGGTGAACGGAAGCGAGGAGTAGGCACTCTCCATCTTCGGGATGGAAGGGGGGAGAGGGTGCACACCGACGGGTGTGTACTCAACCATACCGGTATGAGTTTCCAAGGAGTCATGAGCATCGCATTGCATTGCATACATATTGATGATGATGATGATATGTGACCATGAATGAGATGGTTTACACGATGTGAGATATTATTGCCATGTAATTGTTCTTGTTGTACCATTGCAATATGCTTGCTGAGTTTTGAACTCACGCTTGTGTTTTCTTGTTGTTTTAGGTACCATGAGACCGACATGCGGGGAAGGGAAATAGTCACACTTCCGCACGTAGCTTCACTCATTTGATTCCACAAGTCATTCAATTAGTTTTTTTTGAGAATAAACTGCGTGTGATGATTATTACTTTAAGGTTTAGCTTTGTTTTGAGAGTCTTATTGTTCGTTTGAGTATTGGAGACATTAAATGCTTGAAAGTAGACTTATTTTGTCGTTAAGTCTTTAATTATTGCTGTTTTAGCTATCTCTCATATTGCCTTATATTGCTTTACTGTGTTGCTCCTTCAAATCATGTTAAAACAAAAAAGATGCTGCCGGAATCTCGGTTTTTAGCATGTGCGCCTTTGCTGGAATTTATATTTAATTGTGGTATTTAGATGTTGTTTAGCTTATGTTTGGTAGCATTCAGGCATATTAAATGCCGGGGTGTTATGATTGGTATCGAGCGGTTTGTAGGTCCTTGGAATGTGTATTTTTAGTGTCATGCTATAGGGTACAACTAAAATGTGATGTGGAATAACTTAGAAACATGGCTTAGGTCTTAACTAAAATTTTGTCATAGGATAGCAACATTAAAACTTGCAAAAGTGGTATAACTAATCTAAAAATTTGACACACAATGGGGGGGTGGGGCGCACAAGGGGCAGGGGAGCCCCCTTTTACCAGCCCCAAACCTGAATCCTAGTCCTAAATGGACTCTTACTCCATCCCACCAAAGCCCACAACCCCCTCTTTTAGGCCCAAACTCCCCCGGAAAGGCCCAAAACCCCGGAAACGGCCCGAAAACGCTATTAAACCTCCTACCATATGGTTTTAACCTCCAATACCATATTTCATAAAGTTTTTGACCTTAACATTCACATTAAATAGTGTCACACCATTCCGTAGTGTCACACAGCTCCTCGCGCAGCACCGCCATCTGCTGCGACATTTGCGCTTCGCGCTAGATGGCTGCCGAAAGGAGGTTGCTCAAGGACGTCTGCGCCACGCTGAGTTCAGTCAGTAGTGCAGCCAGGCTGGAGGATGGAGGGGCAGGTGCGACCGCGGTAGGTTGGGCGACTGCAACAGAGGTGCCCGGCATGCCGTGGGCCGAGGTCCCCACCACGGCGTTTGGCACCACGGGCGCCGGTCCGACGGGGGTGCTCGGAGCGGCCGCCTTGGGAGGCGACCGGAAAGCAAAGGAGGCCGCCGGAAGGGTGAGCCCACCCTGATGGACAGCCTCGGTGATCCTCGGCGCTGGTGATGTCAGCACCATTGGAGAGGGCGCTGACGTGGTCGGCGCCGACAAAACCAACGCGGACTCCGGGGCGGCAGTACCCACCGCCCCAAACGAAGCTCCCATCGCCCCAAGCGCACTCGTAGTCATGGTGGGGTCGGCGGCGGCCGAGGTCTGGCCCCCAGTGTGAGGCCTCTTGGGGTTCGCACGCGGGGGGTCGGGAGACGCAGGCCGTTTGCCTGCGCTCCGGTCGTCTACCGGGGCCGGGTCCCTGATCCTCAAGGGACCACGGGCCGGCAGCGCCGAGGGCCCGATAGGGTCCATGGCGGGAAAGCGACTCACGATGTGGAGCCTCTCCGCGAACCCCAAGTCGCAGAGCGGTCTGGCCCCATCGGTGAAATCCAGACTACCCTACACCGGCAGAAGCAAGATGGTCAACCACCTGGAGATGGCAGGGTCACCCAGATTCCCTGCGCCTAAGAGACAAAGAAGAAAGGCGAGCACTGTCAAAGCAGCAGCAACTGTGTAAGAGGATGCGAATACTTGAAGGATGGAGACTTACTGCCCGGATACGTGCAGGTCATGTCATCGTCCCCCTTATACTGCCAAGCCGGGAGAGCACGCATACGAAGGGGGCTGATCCTCCGGAAAACGAAATCCCGGACTACCATCACCCCGGTTAATTCGGTGTCCCGCAGGTGGCGAATGCGGGCTGCCATGGCTTGAAGCTCCACTGTCTCCTCGATGGGCTAGCCCCAGTTTTCACCGCCTCTTGCTGTGCGGAAGGCACCGCCAGGGCGTCGATCCCGCTATCATCAACAGCGTACACCCAGTCGCTCCACCACGTCTTCCAGTTGGATCGTGCCTGGAAGGGGATGTAGCGCTGGACCAGCCCGTCACGGAGGCGAATGTGGCAACTCCCTGAAACCTCACTGTCAGCAACGCCGCGAAGAGTGAAGAAGTACCAAAAGAGAGGAAGATTCGGCATCACCCCCACGAACATCTCGCACAGATGCGCGAAGATGGCGAGGGTGACAATGGAGCTGGGGGTGAGGTGAAGGTGGTGGATGTCGTGGAAGAGAAGAAAGGTAAGGAAGAACTCCGAGAAGGGCGGCACCAAGCCTGCAAGCACTCCCCAGGCAATGATGACGATCTCCCCAGGCTCGCACCGTGGCACGAGGGTCCCTCGGCGGAAATGCAAAACGCCCTCAGGTGCTAGTTGGGAGAGCACCCTCACCCTCTCCTTGTCAGCGATGGAAGAGGGGAGAGCTTGCGCCATCGAAGCAGAAGGAAGTTGCCAAGGCAGAAGGCGAGAAAAGGAGGGAAGCGGGAAGCGCAAGGGTCCTAAGAAGCGTGAAAATCACTAAGCATGAAGATGTGCATGTATTTATACCCCGCGCGCTGACGGTTCGCGAAAGCAGCAAAAGGACGTGGCGCTTCAGGACCCGAGGAAAAACGGTAGAAGTTGAGAAGGCTGAGGCGGTTGGGGTACCCTAAGAATCTGGCTCTATCCCGGAAACGTGGCGGCATTTAATACGACATGAAAAGTAACTGGCCCACGTTCCGAGATGGACCCGGGGGCTACTGTTGGCATATTTTAGCTGGGGGTACCCTCTCCGCCGTGACTAAGACAAGATAGCTCGGTGACCAGGTCCCTTTTTGCCGAGCACCTGCCCACGTGGCGGCCAGGCGACCAGACGGGGTGACCAGGTTAGCGACCGGACGGGTGATCGGCCTGATGACCAGCCAGGCGACCAGGCTGGCGACCAGGAAGCGGAAGACAGAGGCTTCGTCCCAAAGCCTCCTTCTCCCTGACACGCTATGTTAGGGCCATTAATTGCAAAGGTGGCATGTCCCTCTGGCGCTTCGCGCCTTCCCCGAACAAGGATGGGCAGCCGCACGAAGAGTAAGGCGGGAGGACAAGACTAAAGAGACTGTTGTAATAATGATCTATGTATCAGCGTGATGTCACCCTCTCACCTGCCCAAAGCTGGCCCTGTCTATATAAGGGAGCACGGGTGCATGGAGAGAGAGGGAGAGCAAGCTCCATAGCCAGAGGCTTTGTAACCATTTCCACAGATAGCAAACAACGATCTAGCAGGACGTAGGGCTATTACCCACCTCAGGGGCCCGAACCTGGGTACATCGACGTGTGATCCCATCTCCTCCTCGTCAGCGCTGCTCGCCTCCTCCTCCCTTCGTCCACTGGCGTTGAGCGCGAGCCCCTCAGTCTCCGACTGTCGGGATACTCTTGGAAGGGTCCGCCGGGAGTTCGCCCGCAAAAGCACCCCTATCGATCTAACTATCTCCCGTAAAGAGATAGCATGCCGATTGAAAACGCCGATAAGGCAGCTTTGAACCAAAGGGAGTCAGCGAAGCCAATGGTGGGGGGAGGATGATGAGCAGGACTAGATCAGTAGAAGGAGGCAGATCAGGGCCGGATCAGTGGGAGGAGGCGGAGCAGGGTCGAATCGACAGGGAGGGGCGGAGTAGGGCCGAGGGGAGGAGGTAGAGCCGCCACCGCCGCCTAGGGTTGGGGGGAGGGAGGAGTGGAGCAGGGCCAGGGGAGGAGGCGGAGCCACCGCCATGGATTGCGGGGGAGGAGTGGAGCAGGGCTTGGGGAAGGAGGCGGAGCCGCCGGCACCTAGGGTTGGAGGGAGGAGAGGCACAGGGCCGGGGGGAGGAGGTGGAGCGGGAAGGCAAAGGCGCGGGTCCTCGTGTTTGGTCGATCAGTTCGGCTCTCGGCTGAGGTATTGCCAGTGGCAATTGCGGGTGATTACTCCCGAACTCCAAGGGCAGTTTCATTTTTTGGTGATCCACTCCAAATGAGAGTAGGGGAACCCCCACTTTGAAAATTTACACTACAGACCACTCCAGATGCTCCCCACCCCCACTCTGAAAATTTGTGGAGTTAGGGTGTTTGGCACAGCTCCACCCAACTCCCACTAGAATTCTAAAGTAGGAGTTGTGCCAAATAGGCCATAGGAGTGTTTAGGTGGATCATCTTGTTTACATTTTTTTAAAAAAAATAGAAACTTAATACTTCATTTTAGCCTACAAGTTTTAGATCTGATGTGGAGCTCGGATCTGTAACTCTGCCAAATAGGGCCTAAAATCTGAAGAAAAATAAATAAATAAATAAACAGATCTGTGGAGTTAGGGGGTTTGGCATAGCTCCACCCAACTCCCACTAGAATTCTAGAGTAGGAGCTGTGCCAAATAGGCCATAAAAGTGTTTAGGTGGGTCATCTTGTTTACATTTTAGAATAAAAAATATAAACTTAATTCACTTCATTTTAGCCTACAAGTTTCAGATCTGAGATTGAGCTGGGATCTGTAGCTCTGCCAAACAGAGCCTAAAATCTGAAGAAAAATAAATAAATAAATAAAACTATACAATAGCTCACGAGAGAGGGGTTGGAGGAAAAAAAAATACAGCATGATTACATAACAAAGATCCATAAGACCACAACTGAATACTCTGTATATTAAATCCCTAAGGTTTTTGGGCTCCCTGCGGTGCCATGCCATTTTTTGTCGACGTGCTTGCTCTGCGTGTAGCCACTCATCTGAAAATCCATATCCGTTAATACACCTCAAGTATTTTATCACCGCCAGTTTGCACAAGCGGACGCGCGACGCATTGTTAAGCCTCTTCACTACTGAGCGAATGACACGGCTTTGATCCCCCTCACGTGTGCTCACGTCGTTCGGCCGGATTTTTGCCTGCACGACACATGGTACGGCGTGGCACGTTTTTTTCATGAAAAGGTCCCTGAAAGTTTACAAAATTACATCTAGGTCCATATTTTTTTGCGAAAAGGCCCCTAAAAATCTCTAACTTATTTTTTTCCTGCAAAGGCCCCAAGAAAATCATGAAATGACGTTCGGGTTCAATTTTTCGTGAGAAGACCCCATAAACCCTGAATTTGTTTTTTTTCGCAAAGGCCCAAAAAAAAAAGAAAATGCTCCAAGTTTACATAAAAGACCCTTAAAAATCTCTAACTTGTCTTTTCCCCGCAAAGGCTCCAAGAAAATCACGAAATGGCGTCCGGGTCCAATTTTTCGCGAGAAGAACCCCATAAACCCTGAATTTGTTTTTTTTTTTGCGCAAACACCCCCAAAAAACAAAATTGCTCCAAATTTACATCGAAGCCCCTTTTTATCATTATCCTGATATTTCCTCGTTGAAGCCCCCTAAAAATTCCTCAATTCCATCGAGGTCCATTTTTTCGAGGAGAACGCCCGTAAATCCTGAATTTGATTTTTTTTTGTGTAAAGCCCCCAAAAAAATCACGAGATTAAATCTAAATCCATTACCCAGTGGTAATGGCTGTCCAAATTTCCCGAATTTACACCTAGGTTTATTTTTGTACAAAACCAAAAAAAAAGATTGCTCCCAGACTCGAACCATGCCTTTTAGGGAAAAAAAAAACAAAATTCCAGAAAAACACCCTCACGCATCTAGTGAATTGTAAAGCATAGAGGGTTGAATACCGTCACAAATGTTCCTAATCCAGTTGTCATTGTGAAAGGCATCTGCGACTGTTCTATTTTTTCTTCTGGAGATTTGGGGCAAGGTCCTTAGGCGGTGATCTGTCTAGCCATCGGTCGAGCCGAAAATTCGTTCTTTCCATCCTTCAGGGTAACCAGAAAGTTAGCGCGGCGCATGTTGTGCGCGTGAATGGAAATTTTTTTTGCATTTTTTTCTTGAGAAAAAATAGATTTAGACGTATTTTAAGAATTTTTGTAGGCTCGCGAAACCATAGATATCGCGCTAGGGGAAAAAGTATGCGTCGCACGTCGCGCGCGTGAACGGCAAATGTTTTTTGCGTTTTTTTCCGGAGGAAAAATAGATCTAGACGTATTTTTAAATGCGCACGCCGTGCGCGCGAACGAAAAATAACTCTTCGGTTATTTTTCCGACGAAAAAGTAGACCCAGTCATATTTTCTAAATTTTTGGAGTCTGGAGAAACCTTAGAGACCGAAGCGGGAAAAAAGTACATATCTTTCTGATGGCGAAAATATATTTTTTTGGAGAAAACGGAGAAAGGACTTGGACGTAAAAACCGAGGACCTAATTGTTATACTTTTGGACATGATCGCTATCCCGAAAAATGAGAAAAGGACTCGCTCGCGATTCGTATTTAACGGGAGGCTCTTTTCGTAAAGTAACGAACGAAGGACCTAAATGCAATCCGGGGAAAAAATATTTTCCCTCACAAAAAATCGCAAAAGACCTCTGCTTAAATTAGAAGGGCCTATCCGTGATTTAAAGAACTGGAAGGGTTTTGTGCAAATAGTGGAGAGAGAATGGGTGGGACACGTGGGCACTTGGAACTTTTAGGAAACCTTCCGAAAGTATTTTCTTGAACGTAAAAATCGGGGAACTAATTGTTATACTTTTGGACATGACCGCTATCCCGAAAAATAAGAAAATGACTTGCTCGCGATTCGTATTTAACGGGAGGTCCTTTTCGTAAAGTAATGAACGATGGACCTAAACGCAATCTGGGGGGGAAAAATTTCCCTCATAAAAAATCGCAAAGGACCTCTGCGCAAATTAGAAGAACCTATTCGTGATTTAAAGAACTGGAGAGTTTTTTTGTGCAAATAGCGGAGAGAGAATAGGTAGGACACATGGGCACTTGGACCTTCCAAGAAACCTTCCGAAAGTGTTTTCTTGAGTATATATATGCTGGTTCGGTGGACCTGCAAAAAAGATTTTTGTACGTGCTATTGCAGGGGTTCTCGAGCAGGGTTTGCATTACCAAACCATCATCAAAAATCGCTCATGGTAGTGATTTTTTGTCAAAAATAGGTTGAAATAGAACAAAATTCAAAATTTATATTTTTAAACTTAAAAGTCAAACAGTGGCAAAAAAAATCGGTTTTTACCAATTTTTGATCAGTTTACATTAAAAATCGAGACACTTAGTGAAAATTGAAGAAAAATTTAAAAAAACGTCTCAAAAATTTATTTTTTCATAAACATATCAAAAATTTGATTTTGCTCAAAAACATCTCAAAGCTATTGATACTACTTTTAGAGAACTTTTGAATAAATTTTTTAAAATTTTTTTAATTTAAATTTGAATTGAATTGATTTATCGTCTGATTCTATTTCTCAAGCCGACTAGTATGATAAAAAAATCGCAAAAAAATTAATCGATTGTTATCGATACTAAGACTATCTCCAGCAATTTTTCTTCATTCCATTCCCTTCCATATTCCTTTATTTCCTACTATCTCCATCAGCATCCCCTCAAGGGAATTTGTGAAGGGCTTAGAGAGAGAGAATTCCTTTCTATCCAGATTATCTCTTCAAATCCCGTCCGAAGTGAATTGCAAAGGGAAACCGCTGGAACAACTTGTGATCTATTCGTGAAAAGATTTGGAGACTGAAGAGAGCTTCTGGAGTCTGGAGATAGTCTAAGCGTCCGCACCAGAAAAGCCCATCAGATCAAGACCAAATCATTCAGCCATCACAGACGCAAGTCAGGCAACAAACCAAATACCCCCGCACAAAGGGAGGAAGGAAGGAAAGCAAAGCAAACCGCCAGACGCGCGCGCCCGCCGTGAACGTGAACGACGCGCGCGTCGTCGGCGTCCGTGAGTGTGAAAGCGAGGCCATGGGGTGCGCTCAGTCGAAGGAGGACGCGGAGGGCGCGGTGGCGCGGTGCCGGGAGCGCAAGCACCTGCTGCGGGCGGCCGTCGCGGCGCGCCACGCGCTGGCGGGGGCGCACGTGGGCCACGCCGCCGCGCTCAAGAACATCGGCACCGCTCTCTCCGACTACGCTAGCGGGGAGGCTCACGACGGGGTGCTGCGCTCCGCCTCCGCTGCGGCGGCCCTCGTGTCCTCTGCCGACGGCGCGGGCAAGACGACGCTCGCGCTCCCGCCGCCGCCCATCGACGCGGTGTTCCCGCCGCCGCCGCCGCCGCCTGGCCCCGTCGAGGAGGCCTCGTCGCTCGTCAGGTCCATGAGCGCGCCCGACCTGCCGCTCCAGCCGCCTGTCAGGAAGAAGCCCTCCGGCGAGGCGGCCATCATCGAGGAGGAAGACGATGCCGAAAGGGAAGGGGACGGCGAGGACGCCAGGCGTCCGAAATTGGAGGAGGAGGCACAGCTGCAGCCCCCACCGTGGCCACCTCCGACGCAGCTGCCTCCTCCAACCGCGCTCCTCACCGCCCTTGCCGCCAAAAACGGAACACAAGCCGGCGGTGGGGGGTTTGTTGAACGAATTTTTTTCGGGTCACAAGACGGCATACCCGTTCCGCCGCCCATGCTGGACTCCATCTCCAGCCCCGCCGAGCCATTGGGGGTGGCCGAGCGGAGGGAGCCCGCGCCGTCACCCAATCCAGAGGGACAGCCTCCTCCACCTGCGGTTGCTGAAGGCGTGGCCGAGGGCAAGAAACCGGCGGTGGAGCCCGGGGCGTGCAGGTTGTCGACGCAGAAGGCAGCCAAGAAATCGGAGCGCAAGAAGGGTAGGGCGGTGATGCTGGTGCCGCAACGGCCGGCGAGGCTGGGCGATATCTTGCGCACGCTCGACGACCACTTCATGAAGGCGTCGGAGAGCGCACATGAGGTGTCCAAGTTGCTCGAAACGGCGCGGATGCACTACCACTCCAACTTCGCCGAGACGCGAGGTACCACGCATGCTCTCATCTATGATCAACAATTAGCTCCAGAATTCGAGTTGATAGGAAATTTTTTTTTTTTCACTCTCATAGATGAACTGCTTGTGAAACATTGCATTGTAGAAACATAAATATCGAGGCACAGTAGACCGAAGTTTGAGTAGCACCAGTGTTCATTCATAGAAAATAGTCTTCCGGACTTGTTTGGTGGCATATGCTTGAGCAAGTTTGTAGGGAAGTTCAAGAGGCTTTTTCTAATGGTACTTATGGAAGAAGTTAAGCTGTTTGACACGATAGACTTAAGACTTTGAATACCTTACTAATCCGCAGTCTCAAGAACACCAGAATGATTGCATTGTTAACCCACATTTAGCGGGAAATGTTGTGGTTATAGTGGAGCCACATTTAGGGGGTGCTTGGATTAGGGGTATTTCATTGGAATGTTTTAGGATTTAGTTCAAATTTGAACTAAATCCCAAAACCTCCCAAGAAATTACCACTCATCCAAGCAGGGCCTTAGTGGGAAAGCGAAGTAGCGACAGAACATCTAATCCACATGGGGCACAGGGGCACAGGGGAATGATGTTTTTGGGGTCTTCATGTAGATAGTTGATTGTCTCTAGTCCATGATTCCGTTTTAAGTTCAGTTGAGCAGTCTCTATCTTGCTTGTTTTTGAGGGGTCGCTTGAGATATGTTCTACAAACTCAGGTTAATAGGTAGTTGTACGTGTACAATATTCATAAGAGAATGGTTATATAGAACTTTGATTCACTTCTATTGTTAATACTTAAATGAAATATCTCCTCTATCTTATTAGGATTTGTGGATTATTCTGCTAGAGTGACGCAAGTCATCACATGGAATCGCTCATTTAAAGGGATACCCCAACCAGAGAATGTGATGAATGAGTTAGATGATGATGAATGGGAAACACATGGTACCATTCTTGATAAGCTGCTTGCATGGGAGCAAAAACTGTGCCATGAAGTGAAGGTAAAATGTGTCTTTCTTAATCACTAGTTGAAAGTATAAATCTTTGCAACACTCTTTTTTTAGTCGAACTAGTTTAAGAATCATCTTTTCCTTAGAAGCACTCATTTTCGACGTTTTCTTTTCATCACAATAAGATGAGAAACGTTGCTATTTCTTGGTTCCTAACGAGTTTATCTGTTTTATTTGCATAAGTTTTTAGAGGCATTCTACTTCGTTCTTGCAAATATTCTTTGCAGTTGTCCAGCTATTTCAGTTGCTGTACCTCTTATATTTTGTGTTTTCCTTCACACTATTGAAATCTTCATAATCTCGCACAACTTCTTACCATAAACGCAACCAGCTGGTCTATGGATTTCTCTAGCCATGTTAGGGGCCCTTGTGCTGGCCCATGAACATTTCCTACTTCCTACCCATGTTCTGGTCCCTAGGATGTTTAAACCATTTAAGCTCTGTTGCAGTGTCATTAATTTCATGATTTAAGCGTTCTGTTCATAGTTTATACATCTGACGATATATATTTATCATCGACGCAGGAATTCGAGGTTATCAAAGTGGAATACCAACAAAAGCTAGTTGTTCTCAACAAGAAGAAGCAGCGTAGTGTCAGCTCTTCATCACTTGAGAAGACCAAGTCTGTTGTTAGTCACTTGCACACAAAATATGTAGTTGATTTGCAAACAATAGAGTCAACAGTTGCAGAAATTAACCGGCTGAGAGATCAACAACTATACCCAAAACTTCTTGCGCTTGTGAATGGGTAAGGTTTTCTTTTTAACTTTAAAAAGTTGACTTCATCTATTCTATTCAACTCCTTACGTTTATGCATGCATGTTATTAATAATCCTCTTCTTTGAAACTTCTATTTTGTTCCTCTCTTGTTGTTTTTATTAGGCCAATTGGTAATCAAATACTAATATAATATATAGCTGTTGCGTTCTGCACTCAAGAGCTCCTGCTCTAACTTTTATATATATACTAATATATATATTGTCCTGTTTATTATATTGTTTGTTGGTTAGCCATTAACTCAGTATTTTAGATCTCGACGCGTTGGAACTATTTTTCCTCTTTTTGTATGATGACAAGACATTCCTAGCTAGCTTGACATTGTCACCTTGGAAAGCAAGATGGTCATTTCCCTAAATAAGTATCTGAAAAATTGCAATATACACTTTTCAGCATATCTTCCACATATTGTCCCAGCATGACGTTACTTAGGCAAAGTTTCATCTATAGCATCGGTACGCTGATACTTGGGGCTTGGTCCCAACGTCAGTGGGAAACACAGTTGTATTCTCGGAACTCTTGACTTTCCCCTTCTATGAATAAGGAGTTTGCTAACCTAAAACAAGAAGCACTTGTAGACTAGAGAGTAATGAATTGTATTGTTTTCACTCTTAACAGAATGGGGCACATGTGGGATGCAATGTACACGCACCACAAAGCGCAGCTCATGATTACCTCAGAGCTCAAATCGTTTGACATCTCGGTTGCTGCTCGGGAAACAAGTGAACAACACAATGATCGGACTGTGCAGCTGTTTAAGATTGTTCAGGATTGGCACACGCAGTTTGACAAGTTCATGACATATCAGAAGGAGTACGTAGGGAGCCTGTACAGCTGGATCAAGCTAAATGTAATTCCCGTTGATACCAACCTGAAGCCTAACTCGTCGCAACCACATGAGACCACACCTCCAATCAAGAGGCTGTTGCATGCTTGGCATGATATCCTTGTGAAGCTCCCAGATAAGGCTGCAAAGAAGGCCATAAACACGTTCGCGGAAGTGATACATACGATCTTAGTGCACGAAGAGGACAAACTGAAGCTAATGGTAAAAACTGAGGAGACCAGGAGGGACCATGAGAGGAAGAGGAGGCAATTTGAGGACTGGGCGCAGAAGTATATGGAGAAAAGAGCTGGTACCCTTCCAGAGGACAACCCAGATGGGACACGTGCTGACCCGCTGGAGGAACGGAAAGCTGCCATTGGAAGGTTGGAGCTTGCACTGCAAGACCTGGAAGACAAGTACATAAAGCAATGCAGGGTAGTCAGGGAGAAGTCCATCAGCCTCCTCCGGACAAACCTGCCGGCGCTGTTCCGTGCCGTGTCGGACTTCTCCCTCCAGTCGGCTGGGATGTTCAAGGGCTTGTGGTCGATTGCAAACACGAATGACCAGCTGGACGAGTGATCTGTGTTTGCTTGTTGTATTTCTTGTGGTTGTATTCATGTTGATAGATTGCTCTGTTGTTGTATATTGATTTTGAGTCGCAGTGCGAAGATGAAAAGATGGCTGGCTCTGGTTCTTTTGGAGCTGCTGGTTGTTGTAATCCACAATATAGGCATAGGAGTCTTGTGTACTGTCTAAAGAAGGAATTACAATTTTGTTTCAATAAACCAATAAATTATATAGGTTTACGTCATCGTAACTTGCAGCAATAGAAGGATGCTTCAATCTCTTATTGTGTTTTAGTGTTTGAATAGTGATGATGAAATCGGCTCTGTCCGGGTCCTCCGGGACTTACATTTTGGGTAACGGACGCTGTCCGAGTTGATGTCTTGACTTTTCAAGTGAGCGAGGTGTTGACTATTTATTTCTAAAGAAAATAAAATCAAGAATTGAATAGAGGTTGTGTGTGTAATTTGTTGATGTGAAGGTTCTTTTTATATATGCTATGTGACTTCTGATACCAATGTTCCATCCGATTATTCCATGAATCCAAAAGGACTGCGGACTGGCACTGTACCGAGGGGGGAAAAAAGTCTTACAAATTCAGAAATTCTTTGTCACGGATTAATAACAATTACGATTTGCTGATATGCATTGAGCTGACTATTTTGTTACTACGTGTTGTAAAATTTGAAGAGTGTTTATTCAGACGTAATGTTCATCATGTTCCTCCTTAAGAACAATCTTGACGGATAGTTATCGAAAAGGAATTCGTTACTGCCACATTGAGTACCAAAGATGATTGATACACGTCTTTTTCTTTTCTTTGGTAGTACCTTATGGTAGGATAATAAAACTATAAGGGTGTGTTTGGTTTATGGGATGAGGTTAAATGGGATGGGATGGTCCTGTACCATTTGGTTCCATTATTTTGGATGAATGAGATGGTTCAGCATCTAGAGAGAATATTCCTTAAATTTGTATCACTTGATTCAGAATGGGAAGGTTTCATTCAAACAACCAAATGCATGGATGACTTTTTTTTCTTAAACCATCTCATACATGTACCATTTAGCACAGACAACCAAACGCACCCTAAAAGCCATGTGTCCGAATCAAATGACAACACGTCTTCTTGTTAGAAGTTCATATTTAGTCCAACTCATTCCACGAGTTAAGTCCACGGTGAATACTTCGTATATTATAGCTTATAGATTTCCTAGCCTCTCTATGCTCCACGTCCATTTTCACATGACGTGGCCACTCCGTAGCGCGCCGCATCGCTCGTTCGTTGGGCCGTTTGCACGGCTTAAATAATTTTTCCCCTCGGTTTGCCGCTATGGCACGACGGCGCGATGGTAGAGTCCCTTGTTGCGAAGCTAGGCGTGTGGCTTCGAGCCTCAGCTGTGCCCTCGCCCGCCGTATGTCGTGCGGCTTTTTTCAAAAAAAGTCCATGGCATTTCTAAAAATTATGCGCAAGTCCTTTTTCTTCCGAAAGGACCCCTAATGCTCGATTTTTTTACGCGAAGGCCCCAAAAATTCCAGAAATTCCGCGCAAGCCTTTTTTCCGCAAAAAAACCCTCAACAATACCAAAATACACACTTTTTGATAAAAGGCCTCCGAAAATTTTTAAAATTGCGTGCAGATCCCTTTTTTGTTAAAAGACACCCTACAATTTTTTAAATTACGTAAAAGACCCCCCAAAATCCAAAATTAGCCCTTTTTTGGCGAGTCACGCGATTTTTGCCATTGGAATTCATACTTTTTTTAGAAAAGGGCTTCGAAAATTTTTAAAATTACGTCCAGATATCTTTCTTTGGTGAAAAAAAACACCCCAATTTTTTTTAAATTACGTAAAAAAAAACTCCAAAAAAATTGAAAATTAGTCTTTTTTTTTTTGCGAGTCACGCGATTTTTACCATCGAACGCGTGACGGCTGACGTGGCGTGCGCTGCGTCCACACTGGCTAGTTGAAATTAGGATACAATAAATTCCACATATCAATTATAATTAAAAGACGCAAACGGACCGTTGGTTTAGGAACGGTGAAAACTTCCGTTTACCTACCTACGTTCATAATTAAGACGAAAATCTCAAGATAAAGAAAGCTTTGTAAAGAACGAAGAATAGGCCACTCGTTTGGATATTTCTGTCTACGTGAGGTTCCAAAGGCAATTTTGGAAAAGTGTCTAAATCGCAAAAGTTCTATTTACACATTCAACTATATCGATACAACACTAACAATATATCGGTGATGCTATTCTTTCGCATCGGACACACAAGGACGAATTCCTTAACCCGAATCACTCGGCCACCGCTAGGCTACGCCATGACGCAATACAGTCAGATTACTATAAGAGGCTATGCCACGGCGCAACACAGGAGCAGGTCGAATAGGCGTGGAAATTGAACACTCGCTGTAGCTGAGAGAGGATAATACGCACTGTCCTATGCTCTTCGTTTGCTTCACCTACACGACCTCGCTGTCTGGTGGGGCCCACCTTAGCCCTACCAGCTCCTAACCCGGCCATCACATGGCGAGCTAAGCCCATGATTGGTACCTAGACACGTGGCTCTCTCGCCGAATCACAGAGCTGGATATATCTGCACACAGGTACCTCATTTTTATCAATTTTTTGCCACTTAATTATCAGGATTGAGACAACGTAAGCAGGTCAAGTTCTTTTGTTTTGCAAGAGCATGTGATGGTTGGTAGCGGGTACTGTACTACTGTGTAGATTCACTCTTTCCCCCTCCCATTCTCCTGGCCTTTTCTCTTGTTGGAGAATATACGAAGGCGGAGCTATCAGCTACACATCCTCGTTTCGGGCCCCATTTTGCTTTTTTTGCGATCCAATGCGATATACATGCTCCATGCAAGCATGCAACCGAAATGTACCCCTTTCTGACCAATTAGGGAATTAGCTACCGCATGTGCTTTAAGTTCAATAAAAAACGACTGCATATACTTTATTTATGGATAGATCGAACTATTGAAGGAGAGGAAACATTATAAAATCCTTTTGTTTGTTTACATGTACTAGATGCATGTCTTTGTGTTGCTATGGATTAAAAAAAAATTTATAGTATTGCATGTTCTAAAATAATTTGAAGTTATTTTTTTTTCACTTGCTAAATGTAAAACTAACATCAAAATCAAATACCCATCGTAATGAATAAAACTTAGTACAAAAAAAATCTATGTTTCTGCACACTCATAATGTGAAGCATGTAGAATATAGATGATTGTTGCATCCCGAGTCCGTTATGCATGCATATAGGTAAAGACACGTATACTTCTGCAAATCACCATAGAAACGAAAGTGAAACAAAATTCAAAGAGCCAATAATTTATGATAAAGATTGAAATTGTTACATATAAACATTTTTTTCCTTGGCTTGTACAATAATGGGAAAATAAAACCATCCCTGTGATCACTTAGTTCCATCAATTTTTAATATGCTACTGCTATGGGACGACTAAAATTAAAGTTTCGTTCTCGGAGAAAATTTGGCTGACTGAATTCTTCTGGCTCTAAGCATATGCAATACACTGACTGAAATTCACGTGGCTCTAAGCACATGTAAATAACACACATGTAAAACGCACACAAATAACTCAAGCTTCATGCCTTTCTTATGTAAGTTGCTTAGTCATCTTTTCATCAAGATTTATACACGAAAGTTGCTTGGTTTAAATACGAAACTGAAATACAGTTGTTAGCACCCGAATATGGCATTCACGGCTGATACGGTATATAACGGTTGACTTAGTAGTCGAATTGGAAAATAAAGATAATTATGGATAAAACCAATATTGGTTCTGGTAAAAGATTATTTTGGGAAAGTTATGGCCGATACGGAATAGATTTTTGCAGAGTTGGTCAAGGATACGATCGGTCCGGAGATGCTATAAAAGAAGATGATAGGCAGCATAGGAAGCATCCAACAACAATATACTTTATTTACTTTTCGACGACTAAGAGTAGCTTTTAGATTTATAATCCTTCCTCTGTAATTTGACTTAGATCAACAAAGTTGCGCATCGCTGATTTTGATCATCGTCGACTTACAACACTTCAAGTTTGTTTTCGCCCTGATTTTGTTGCGTATCGCCTTTTTTTGGAGAAAGCTATCTTTATCAATTATCTAGTTAGCTCAGTCAGGCTATTTAGATATGTTATTGCTTTGTTATCTAATCGGCTTTGATAGCAGTTTAGATCGGATTGCTTTCATCAGTCTAAATCGGCTACAATAGTTGATTAAATAAACGTTTCTCTTGCCGATTGCATGGTCAAATCAGCTGGCACTTTCACACCCTAATTAAACCCGTTGTTTGCGTGTGCTGGTGCCGATTAACCCTTCGTCACATTTTTCGACGTCAACAACTGTATGCGTACATTACATAATACATGCGTGGATCCCATCTGTACAATCGATACCATAAAAATTTAATCCCCCCTCTCTCTCTCTCTCCTCCACCGATGGCAGTGAGATGACCGGATGTTGGCATCGGTCGGGGGGGTGGCGCGTTGACACAGTAGGAGAGTAATAGTAGCATCTAGATCTGCAATGGGAGATGGTTGGGAAAGGGTAGATCTGGCATCTTTCTTGGGTCTGGCATCTGCATCCGCTATCCCCCGAGCACCCTCCATATTTTCCCTTGGCAACTGTTAGACAACCTCGCTATCGAATAGTCCAGGGTTGCCTAATAGATCTAAACTGGAGAACAGAGAGAGAGGGAGAGAGACACAATATGAGGAGGAACGGGTCTGCTTTATTATTCTGTATGCTTGTGTACAATGGGGTGACCCCCTGCCTCCTATATATAGCGGTTCTGCTTAGAGATAAGGAAGAGTCCATATAGGATACGTCAATCGGTTTCCTAACACTCCCCCTTGGACTCTTCACTGCGAGATGCATATGCCTCATTAAAACTCCATAAAAACCCAGTGGGAAAAATAATTGGAGAAAGAGTACATAGCACACGCTTGCTGTGTTGCACGGATTGCCTCATAAAAAACCTTAGGTATGAAAACTTCAATGAAAAACTTACTTAAGGAAAAGAGTACAATCCACCCAAACTTCAATGTTAATCTTCAAGATTCACGTTGGGTACTCAAACTTCATGTTCGAGATTTATGTAGGAGTATGTGAAAATTCTCCCCCTGAAATCTGCACTTCTCTAAGCCTCATCATCCCGATTCCTCTAATACATCTTTCAAAGGAAGATGCTGGGAGTGACTTAGTGAATAAATCTGCGAGATTTTCACACGACTTAGTATGCAGTATCTTTATCTCGTTCATCTTATGCATTTCATGGGCATAAAAGAACTTGGGGTTGATATGCTTTGTAAGGTTACTCTTCACATATCCCATTTGCACTTGTGCAACACAAGCTGCATTATCTTCATAGATAATAGTGGGGTTTGTTCCATGTTCGAGCCACATGACTTGGATGTGGTGAACCATTCTTGAAGCCATGCACATTCCCGAGAGGCTTCATATAATGCAATGATTTACGAGTGGTTAGTCGATGTTGAGACAAGAGTCCGCTTAGGCGACTTTCAAGAAATTGCTGTTCCACCGCAAAGAAAAACATAGCTTTGTGACTTGCGATTATGCGGATCCGATAGGTACCCGGCATCGGCATAGCCAACTAAATTCAATTCATTGTTTCTTACGTAAAAGCAGTAGGAGGTCTTTGCTTCTTTGAAGGTAACGGAAGATGCCCTTCACCCTTTCCAATGCCTTTTGGTGGGTTACGCATCTGCAGTGCTAGCAAATTCACGGCGAATGCAATGTCCGGCCTAGTGCTATTTGCAAGGTACATGAGTGCTCCAATTGCACTCAAATATGGGAATTCCGCTCCCAGGACTTCCTCCCCCTCTTCTCTAGGCCTGTATGGATCTAGGTCTGCTTGGAGTGACCTTCCGACCATTGGGGTCTTTGCGGGGTATGCCTTCTCAAAACCAAATCTCTCCAATACTTTCTGCATGTAGGATGATTGGTGTACCAAGATTCCGCCTTGGACATGTTCAAGCTGCAAGCCTAAACAGAACTTGGTTTTACCCAAGTCTTTCATTTCAAACTCAGATTTCAAGTATGTGCATGCTTCTTCAATTTCTTCATCCGTCCCAATGATGTTCAAGTCATCTACATAGACGGAGATTATACAAAATCTATTCTGGGATCGTTGTATAAACACACATGGACAATCTTCGTTGTTCGAGTAGCCTTTCTTGCAAACAAAGTCACTCAAGCGATTGTACCACATTCTTCCCGACTGCTTCAGTCCATACAGTGATTTCTCCAATTTCACACTTTATAGGTTTCTGTTTGCTCTGTCATGGTTCGGGATAGGGATACCTTCCGGTACTTTCATGTATATCTCCGAATCCAAGTTTCCATACAAATATGCTGTGACAACATCCATTAGCTTCATTCTCAACTTCAAGTTGACTGCCATTGAGATCAAGTATCTAAAGGTAATTCCACCCATGACCGGAGAATAGGTTTCTTCATAATCAACCCTAGGACGTTGAGTGAAACCTTGAGCGACAAGCCTTGCCTTGCATCGACATTGGCTATTGCTCTATTCATCGATTCTCCTGCTATTACAAGATTTATGGCCATTTTGTCATGGTGTGCTTCATGCACTTCTACTTGCTCTTCTCTGCTATTTCCCATTCCAGGAGCAAGTTCCTTTAGTTTTTCTCCGCCAATGTGTGCGCACACATTATTTCCGGCGGCTTCTTCCAATTGAAGATTCAAATCTGGAATTGCCTTTTCCTGAGCTTCTTTCCGTGCCAGGTCTCAACTGGCTCCCCTTCTTGCTTTGGGGCATTTTTATGATTGGCTATGGTAAGTCCTCTTGCCCGATTTTCCCAGACGTCTCGGGTACTTTGGCTTTGAGAAGCCGATTTCTGTTCTTTTTCTTTGAGGCCTCTGAGCAGAATGAGGATACCTTCGCTTTCTTTGGTATTTCCACCCTCTCTGGTGCATTTCTTACTGGTATATGCGACTTAACCACGCTCTTCATATCACAAAAATGATCAGGCAGTTCATTTGCTAAATTCTGCAAATCGATTGTCTTCTTGACTTCATGATTTGCTTCATTAGTGCGAGGGTCATGCACGGGGATCCCAATGGAATGCCATATGATTTCCCGGCATTTTCATCCAATGGTTCATTTCCTCCCTAATGACGGAAAGCGATCCTCGTCAAAAAATGCAATTAGCAAATCGAATTTGTATGCAAATCTCGATCGTGGGTTCCAAATACCTGATTATGGATGCATTCTCATAACCAATGTATATCCCAGACTTGCGGAGAGGGCCCATTGCAGTTCGCTGTGGGGGTGGTATAGGTACATATACCATTCATTCAAATATTCAGGATGACCATTGCATTAGTTGCATAGTTGAATGGATGTTGTAGGCCGACGGTCTATAATTGATGAGTGCTGCTGCGTGCATGACTGCGTGTCCCCAACAAGTGTTGGGCAAGTTACAACTTTGCAAGAGTGGTCGGGCTATGACCTTAATCCTCTTTATTAGTGCTTCAGCTATTGCATTTTGCGTATGGATATGCGATGCAGTGCTCAACGATTATTCGATTCTTTGTGCAATAATCATCAAATGCCTTGGAAGTAAATTCGTTGGCATTGTCCATTCGAATGGACTTCAGCGATGATCGGGAAAAGCATTCTTAATTCGATGATCTGCGAGATCGACTGCGAATGCATGATTCCTTGTTGACAGCAAACATGTATGCGACCATTTCGAGGAAGCATCAATGAGCACCACAAAGTATCGAAACGGCCCTGACAAGGGCTGAATCGGGCCGCAAATATCCCCCTGAATGCGTTCCAGGAATGCAGGGATTTCATGTTGCACTTTCATAACAGAGGGTTTTGTTATTAATTTCCCAGTGGCACATGCATGGCACACAAAATCTTCGTGATTCGGAAAATTTTTAACATTAATGCCATGACCTTGTGAGTTGTTAACTATATTTTTCATCAATCTAAGACCAGGATGACCTAAATATACAATGCCATAACGAAAATAATTCAGAGCTTCTAAATACAGTCTTCAAATAAGTATACACTGCGTGTGCATTGATTATCGTGTAGTACAACCCAGATTCATATGAGGGATATTTTTCTAATACCATTTTTCATACTCCGCGTGCTTCATAATACACAAATGCTCTTTGCCATTTTCTTTATTGGTTTCTACGTGAAACCCATTGGCGCGGATATCTGTTAAAACTTAAGAGAGTGCGTGTTGATTCAGGGTACAAGGAGGCTTCATCAATTACCAAAGTTGTACCCATTGGCAATATAATTGTGACTCTTCCTGAGCCTATTATATGCGTATCGCTTCCTGCGATTTTCATAATCCTTCCAGCGTTCTTCGTGATCGTCTGGAAGTATTTCGACTCTCCTAAAATGGTATTTGTTGTGCCACTATCAACAATACATATCACCTCCATTGGGCGCTACACAATATCTAAATGACAAGAAATATAATTCTAATCATATAGTGGCAAAGTAATTCAAATATTGCTTAAAAATATAGAATACTGGAATAAATAATAAATTGAAATTCTATTCATGAGAAAAGAAAATGTATGCTCTTCGAGAGCTTACAATTCATTATTCAAAATTCATTAACAACCACTGTTCTGTAGCCTGCAAACTTCAGGCGAACCCAATCTTGCTGTGCTTGAGGCAAGATGGTGGACTTGAGCTTCTCGAACTGCTTCTGAAGTGCAGTCCGTAACTCAAGTGTACTCACCTCAGCCATGTATTCATTCTTCACAGTGGCTGAAAAGTGATACCTGGGGAGTACAAAACTTGATCGTTTTGCTCGGCAGTAGGTTACTTGTCCTTCGATGACCCTAAATCGATGGCAGTTCAGAGCTTCTTGCTCATAAGCACGATCTTCACATTTGATGCCCATGTGAGATAGTTCTGACCATTCGGGCCAGTTCTTCAAAACTCACATATGACAATGCCAGGTATTTACATATTCATACGATTCTTTCATTAGATTACTTCGTGTAATCTAATAGAGAGTGGTTGCAAAAAAATTCATAAATGCATAAATCAAATTCTCATGAATATCCAGTAAACTAAAAGAAGACAATAATTTCAAGATTCATAAATACAAGATTCATAGATGCAATATTCATAAGTGCGAGATTCATAAATGTAGGATTCATAAGTACAAGATTCATAAATATAAGATTCATAAATATAAGATTCATAAATACAGAATTCATAAATACATGATTCATAACTGCAAGATTCATATATACACAGATTCATAAATATTCAGAAATACAACTACGTGCATGTAGGTGATCGGCTTCGTGCAAACGATCAGATTCATATGCACGATCGGCTTCGTGCGATCGGTTTTAACGCGGCTTCATGCGCGTGGTGCATTCAGTTCTATGCACGTCGGCCTTCTTGGCGCGACGGTGGCCGCTTCGTGCGGCGTGCTTGAATTTCCAATGTATTATATTAAAACAATAAATATAGTCACCCTTGCCACAATACCACACCAGTTGAAGAGGAGACTACACCAGCTTTGGAGGAGGAGCTCCACGAGGAACCGTCTACTTAGGGAGCGAGCCGGTCGGTTACTGTGGTATCTTGGATGGCGCCACGAAGTTATCTTATTTTCATTTGCTATTATTTCTCTCTTAAATAAGTTTCGCCTGCGAGGCGCATTTGTAACTTGACCATAAGGTCGAGTAACGATTTGACTATTTAATTAAAGTACTTTATTAGTATCGAGTGGTATGATTGTGATATTTACCGATGTTAAGGCTGTGTGCACTAAGCGCGTTCTGGACTAGTCTTGAATACACAGAGGGTCGGATTTGCAAATTCGGTGTCCGACACTCGCCCTCGGGGCCAAACAGCGGCCAGGGCGGCGTGTTTCAATCGGGCAGTGCGCTTCAAGTCGGTGGACCCCAGATCTGATCTTGTAGCGGCCGGTAGAAGCCTTGGCCGGCTCAGCTACGCCAGGTGGGCCGGGCCGGTCTGTGGCGGCGCATTGGTGGCTTCATGCCGGTGAGTGCGGTGCTTCATGGGATTTGTACTGGCTTCATGCCCTGTAGATCCTTATACTGTAGATCGGCAATGGCTTCGTGCCTTGGTGGCGCTTCCTGGCCGACAGCCGGCGGCTTCGAGCCTGGCCAGCAACAGCGGCCAATGCCGACGGCTTCGAATCGATTCATAGCTTCATGCTACGGATCTGTAATAGTTGTTGTGTATTGTAGATGCATTCATACGGTGTATTGGAGATTCATGTAATTGCGGGTAGCTTCGTGCCACGTATAGATGCCTGCACAGATTCAAACAAGCGATTAGATTCAATTCCTTGAATTTCATCTTTTCTCACCTTTCAATCTGTTCGCCGGGTAGAGCTTCGTGCTGATAACGTGTTAGACAACCTCGCTATCGAATAGTCCAGGGTTGCCTAATAGATCTAAACTGGAGAACAGAGAGAGAGGGAGAGAGACACAATATGAGGAGGAACGGGTCTGCTTTATTATTCTGTATGCTTGTGTACAATGGGGTGACCCCCTGCCTCCTATATATAGCGGTTTTGCTTAGAGATAAGGAAGAGTACATATAGAATACGTCAATCGGTTTCCTAACAGCAACAACACTGTCATATCTAGCCATTCTCTACGCTTCTTCCCCAACGACAGCAATGCTAAATCTGGTGTACCGCAGCCACCCTGTCATCAAATCCGTCCTTGTACCACGCCGCACTGGATCCACTCATCCCGGGCGCCCCTTCGTGGTTCTTCCCTGGCTACGCTGCCACCACATGTAGCTCAAGGGCGAACTCCAGTGCGGTGTGGCTCTCCCCGACCTGTCATCCTCCTCGAAGACGGGGATGACGAGGCTGGTGAACTTTTCATCCCATCGCCCCAATAACAGCGGCACAAGACCTAGTGATGGCACAATGTTCTTCCTGTCACACCGATATGGCGTCGACCTACTACTTTTTCATGGGAGGATTATGATAGGGGGAAAGGATGCGAGGTAGACTAACGAGCTGCTATTATCTTTAATTAAAAAAATAGTAAAAAAATATCTTTTTAAAATCAGCATAGCCTTCGACGTACAACTTTTTTTTATTATTGTTGTACGAAGAAAAGCATGATCTATAACGAATACAAGTATTGATATTTTTGGTGACCAATCTTAATAGCACTATATATTAAAGAGGAAAGGATTGGAGAGACCTCAGGCATGCCACGTCATCGAGTTTGCCATGAGACCCTTCGGAAAATCTAAATTAAGTTTAGATCCTTTCATCGCTACTTTTACAAAAAAGACCCTAAAAAAATAAAATTACATTTAGGTCCCCAGGGTTTTTTTTTTCAAAAACAGCCCCTACTGTTTTGCAAATTCGGTGATGACTTCTAGCAACCCATTTTTTTGGAAATTATATTTAGGTCCCTACACATTTTTTCCCAAAAAAGATGTACGTGAGTTCGCAAATTCAACGATGGCTTCTAACAACCTATTTTTTTTATAAAAAATACATTTAGACCCCTACATGTTTTTTTTTGCAAAAAAGATACACGCGAGTCTGCAAATTTGGCGATTACACCTATTTTATTTAAAAAATTTGCATGTAAATCCCTACACGTTTTTTTGCAAAAAAATATGCAAGCGAGTTCGCAAATTCGACGGCGACTCCTAGCGGCTCATTTTTTTTTTAAAAAAATAAGAAAACTGAAATTACACAAAATAAAATAACCCGCAATAAAAAAACAAAAAAATACGTTATTGAAATTATGTTTTGATCCTCGTATCTTTTTGTAGAAATAATCATCGGACCAAATTTCACATAGCGCAGCGTAGCGCGCAACCATGCCTAGTATTAGTTATACCTAGATAGTATCATTAAACGATATTGCTGTAAGGCATGAGACAGTAAAAAAAGATTTGTTTGAAAGATGAGGTTTCACAGAAAAACCCCAGGAACCAACAAAAAGATGATTGTTGAAGTTACCAAACGCAGAAAGCAGTATCTCAACCCATTCTGAATTTTGGCTTTATAAAAGATCCTAACGATCCCAACCCTGCTACCCTCTCCCATCTTACCGAGTCTTCGTATACCCCGCCGCCCTTCCCGACCCGTGATGCCCTCGCCGTGACCTCGCCGGCGGCCGCAATGACCTCACCGGCCCCCGCATCCTCCTGGTTCTCCGGCATCGCGCGCACCGCCTCCGGCAAGCCCTCCTCCTCCGCCATGCCCCCCGGCGGCGGCGTCGCATCCGCCCCCGCCTCCCTCTCCGACGCCCCCGCCGCCACCGTGGGTGGTAAGGGAGGCGTGGTTTCTGCCGTGGCAGCCAGCGCGGGCGCAGGGGGGCGGAGGAAGCAGCTCCAGGGGATGCTGTTCAAGTACGGGCCCAAATCCGCGCAGGTATGGGCCTCTCCCTCCCTCTCATCGGCGACTAGAAGCCTCTCGCCGTCGCTTGCGGCCACGATCTGGAGACTGTTCCGCGACGTGGCATCTGTAAAGTTCTATAATTGGACAAATTACTTGGTATAGTCTCTCGCAATTGCTCTGGCTAAAATGTTGTACAAGATGGGGGGCGTACGGGAATTCCTCAGGTCCTCGGGAAGCTTCTAGAAGGTCACCGCGTGCAAATACAGCCTTTGGAAAGAGGGATCTTTTCTAACGTTCGAGATGCGGGATCTTCCCCTTGGAGTTATCCTGCTTTAGCTAGTGGGGTTCTTTGTTTTCTCACTGATGCGTGTGGTTGTTAGATCCTTATATAGCAAGGAAGCTTCGGTAATGTGCCACGGCTCATGACACACACAACCCACAAGCGTTGGCGATTTTGCTTTAGAGGATTACTTTTGGCGAGCCCAACCTGCCAATATGTTGTTTGTATAGGATTTGGGACTAATTACTTTGCTGATGTTACACGGCTATGACTTTTGTTGCTTGTCTCCTAGTTTCTGTACCATTTCTTGTGGAAGAAAGCCTACTGAATATACAATGTTGACCCTTTTGGGCTATGATCCTTTTTGCAGAATAGGTTTTCTTGTTATTTTATCCCACTTGTACATATCTGGTTGTATAAACCTATGTCTACTGAGTTCCTGAAAGATTCATTGTTTGTGCCGGCACAGGCTATTATGGACTTTTTTTGGTGCTTTATCTTTTCAGTACAATGCTCTGTATTTAATTCTTTTGTAGTTATAACAAGGGCCTCAATGGGCTGGGGTGATCAGTCACAAGCTACCTGCATGCAGTTTTTGCTATGTTTGGACCGCTGCATTGCCCATTTGTGACCTTGAGCAGATAAAATTGCTAGTTATCCTGTACATTAGAAGTCTGATGGCATACCAAGGATTTGTTGTAATATTGTGGACAACTTATTCTGCAGATAAAATACACCCTTTTTACATCTGGTGATGCCTGCTTGAATCTCTTGGAAGCTTTTGTCTTTTTTACTGTTACAGATGTCCATTTTTTTTTTGCAATGTTGTGTGGATTCCTAGATATCCATCATTTTCTTATGGTTTACATCCACAAAGAAAACCCCACTATACAAAAACTAGCTTCTTGTTTAATATGTTTTGTTGTTGCGTTGTATGTGCGATAAGCAGATAACTTTATCTTTCCTCCTGTAGGTTGCATTCAGAACTGGTGATTTTAACCACCAGGTGATCTTCATTGGTGGTTTGACAGATGGGCTTTTAGCAACTGAGTAAGTTAGCATATTTTTCCAGTCTCCTCATTAATAGCTGTAGTTTCATTAAATATTTACCATATCATTAATTGAATTAGAACATCTAAACGTTTCTCACCATGGCTCATTACTGTTTGTCAAGTTACTAACATATATATGAAATTACTAGTGAACTTTGAGTTCTCAATAGATGAAATAAGAATTTAAATGTCATGCAAACATGTTCTGTTATTCCAGCATTATTCCCGGTTGCTGACTCTTATGATAAAACATACTATAACACAGAGTCCGCTTTTAACAAAAAAATCGTTGGGTTCAGGGTGGTAGCCATGATACCATGTTGCAGTCATGTAATACATGACTGGTTCATGTTAATTGTCAAGCCATGATGCTTGCTTATAATTGAAAACATGATACTTGTAATTTTTCCTTATTTCCTTGTGTTCTGCTATGTTCACCTCTTTTAGTCCTTGTAATAATCAGTGTGTCACCTTTTTTCTTAATCAGTAATGCTATATGCTGTCTGTCATTTCATAGCATCAATCATTCCATAACATGCTAAATTGTATTAGTTCTGTTAGTGTTGATATATAGATGGCTTTAAAACATGTGTATTTTCAGGTCATGACGTATATGGGATGTTTGATTGGTAACCTTGCAAAACTGGACTTATCTGAATGCTGCCTTCTAAAAACTAAAATACTGTTTGTATGACGACCTTAGATTTTGGCCTTTACTCAAGTTTTGAGGCAAAATATGCCTTGCTCAGTGCGCTGAACCATAGTTACCGGATTCGCTGTAAAGCCCCGGGAATCGCGAACCGGATTTATTGAACCCGAACCGGTTTAGGGTACGGGGTTTGTATTTGCAGTGGGAATTGGACGAAAAAGTGGTGAACCGTGAACTCGAATCCCATATCACGACTCGGACGAACCGTGTTTTTGTTAACTATGCGCTACGCATTTTGAGTATCACAAAAGGCATGCCTTATGAGGCTAATCAAAGAATATTATTAACATATGATTTAAAAATTTAAAGTAAAAGAACTTTTAAAGTGAGACGGTCTCAAAACCAAGGCAAGGTTGAAGCAAATTTAGATGTGCCATACCACACTTTTGTAAATATATTTTCATAATGCACACCTTATCTTTTGTTTAGGTTAAGACTGAATGTAATTCCATAGTGCTAATCAATTTCTGAAACTTTACAGCTACTTGGAACCATTGTCACTAGCATTGGAGGTTGAAAAATGGTCACTGGTCCAACCATTACTTTCTTCATCATACACTGGATATGGAATTTCCAGCTTAGAGCAAGTATGATCTTTACTCTGAAAACAATAATACCTTGTACCAATTAGAAGAGCATTTGTTAATTATAACATGCACTATATCAATATCCTTGAGGCATTTGTGTTCTTTTAATCGCTTGATAAAAGAGGATTTGAGGTTCGTAAGAACAGGTTTTATGTTTCAGAAGCTTTTGTTACTCAATTATAGCCTACAGGTGATGTTCCTGATCATCTGATTTTGAATTATGCTAATGAGTTGCCTCATAGGCTATACAAAGCTCCAAGCGTTCTCTTGTGTTTTACATCCTTTATCTTAACTCCTTGTGTTCAGCCTTCCAAAGGCCCCTTGGGTTTTCTGAAATCAATATTACAACAACCAAGTTTTTCGTTCCAAACAAGTTAGGGCAGGCTAGGAAAGAAACCCAGTCAATAAAACCCCTAAAGCTTTGATCTTAGGTCATGGTTCCAGCATGTGGATTGCTAATTTCCATGCACTCCTACCCAATGCCAAACTTTGGAAACATTCCAATACCTCAAGTCTCTTCTAACTGCTTCTACCCATGTCAGTCTCGGTCAACCTATGCCTTATGTTTTTGGGACGACTTAAAATTCTACTACACACTAGTGCCTCACGAGGCATCCGTTGGAGATATCCAAACCATCTCAGACGATTTTGGACATGCTTTACTTCAATTGTTGTTACCCCAACACTATCATATATATCATCATTGCTGATTCGATCTTGGCTTGTAAGACTACAGATCCACTACAACATTCACATCTCTGCTACGCTCATCGTTGTACATGTTGTTTTATCGCTAAACATTCACTACATACAACATCGCAGGTGTGATCGCCATCCTATGCAACTTATGCTTTAACTTTTGAGGGACTTTTCTATCACATAGGACACCCGATGCTTGTTGCCATTTCAACCACCCCGCTTGAATCTTGTTGCTCACATCTTCATCAATTTCGCCATCACTCTGTAGCATCGATCCCAAATATCGAAAAGTTTCCTTGCTAGGTACTACTTTTCCATTCAGACTAACATCTCTATCACCTACCATAGCACTGCTGAAAACATACCTCATCTACTCAGTTTTAGTCCTGCTAAGTCTAAAACCCTTCGATTCTAAAGTCTTGCTCTACAACTCCAATTTTCTGTCAACATCTACCCTACACTCATCAATTAGCACCACCTCATCAACAAAAAGCATACACCAAGGAATCTCTCCTTGTATGTTCTGCGTGACATCATCCATCACTAGGGCAAAAATATAGGGGCTCAATGCTGACCCTTGATGTAGTCCTATCTTAATAGGAAAATCACTGGTATAGCTATCACATGCTTTGACATTAGTCACAATATCGTTGTACATATCTTTGATTAAGGTAACGTACTTTGTTAGAACTTTTTTCTTTTCAAGTGCATGGCCTCTTTGGGTATTTTGTCATAAGCTTTCTCCAAGTCAATAAACACCATGTGTAGTTTTCTGAAATCAATATTACATTGCAAAAATCCGAGGCTAAAAGTCTTGTCCTGGAATTGAAAAGATGTGATAATTGCCTAGAGGAGGGGGGGGGGGGTGGACAGGCTATTTAAAAATTTCGAATGAAATTTGTTGCAGCGGAAAAGGTATCGGACTTTCCGATCCAATATCGGAACTTTCGGTATGGTTTCGGAATATCCGACCAGTACTGAATAAGAGAACTGAAATTATGACTACAAATCTAGAAGCTTGTTCTAGTCTATTTGAGTGCACAAAGAAATAAGTTAACAAGACTTGAAAAACACCAATAGTGAAGCGTAAACACAAGGGGCAAGAATTTGTTTCCCGGAGTTCGGATCCTTGATGGGATCTTACGTCTCCATTGAGGAGGCTCACAAAGAGTTGGGTCTTTTCCAACTCTTTCTTCCCAAACCTCGGTCACACTTGAAGTTTGATTCCACTATTTGTTCCTTCCCTTTCGAAGGCGAAACGAGCCTTCACAAACTTCTCACGGCTTCCCACAACCTTCGGGAGCTCGTGAGTGACGCCTAGCCGTCTAAGAGTCCTTCAACCTCCAAGAGTAACAAATGCACGAAGTATTGATCTTGGAGAAGCTCTCTAGTGCTCAAGATGAATGATTTGACTCTTGACTAGCTCACAATCACACTTCAAATCCTCACTCTTTAGATGATCACTAAGATCAAGGAGGAGGAGGGCTCAAGTATGCTCTAGGATGTGCTCAAGATGCTCAAGTGTTCATCCAAAGCAAGTGTGTAACCCTCAAATGGAGAGGGTAGGGGGTATTTATAGGTTTGGCTCAAAACTAGCCGTTATACTCACACTCAGCCACACATCAGAATATCCGAACCAGACTTCGGAACTTCCGATAAGTGCAAACTTCCAGAACTTGGAAAGTCTCAACGGTCGAAAGCTAGATACATCGGAACTTCCGATTTCACTATCGGAACTTCCAAAGTTCACTGAGAGAGAACTCGACAACAACTTTCTAAGTCAACATCGGAATGTCCGATTGAAGTATCGGAACATCCAAATCGAACAGAGAGCTACCAAAAAGGAATTTGAAATGCATCGGAACTTTCGAAGAATTTTATCGGAACTTCTGATCTCAACAGAGAAAACTCTTTTTGATACTATACACTAATAGGAACTTCCGACAAAAAATATCGGAGGGTCCGATCACAACAGAGAGCACCCTTTTAGAAAACTACACACATCGGAACTTCCGATATAAAATATCGGAGAGTCCGAACTGTTGTAGGGGCTTCGGACTCAGGCACAACTATGCATCGGAATGTCTGAGACATCGGAACGTCCGATCTGACATCGGAATATCTGATAGGGACTTCAAAGCAAACACATTTTCGATACAAGTGTAGTGACTTTGTACCTCTTAAGTGTCTAACCATCATTCATCTGAGCATAAAGATTATCTCTTAACTTCAATGCATCCCTCTTAATAGTACGACATTCCTATAACTCAAGAAATTAAAATACATACACATGCTGCCGTTTTTCTTACTCAATCCATTTTGAGGGTATCCGATGGCCGTAGATGATCTCTTCTTAGGACTTTTATCTGTTCATAAACTCATTGAACGCATTAGTCCCTTTAATCGTTTGTCATTAATCATCCAAAACTTCTTTAGGGGCCTAGATGCACTTTCAGGAATGAATTAAAGCTACATGGTTATCTGGAAAATCCACCACATCTAAATAACTGGCGGCAGCATAAAGTATTTTGAGCTCCTCTTGTTACGGTGATGTTTGTTTTGATTTAATTTCACTGTTATTAAGTTGTCGACTAGTCGCCGACTAATCCACGATTAGTCGTCCATTCGGTACATGGAGCTCGACTAGGGTGATCGACTCGACTGGAGCGACTAGTCGTGCGGCTGGACGACTAATCCACGATTAGCCGCGACTAATCAAGCATTACCAGCCGGACGACTTATGGCCCACGCTTCAGGGAGATAACACATGACACACATATATACATGGAATGGAGTGCTGAACCCTAAATCCTCCAATCTTGATCGATTTCCGCCCAGGGATAAAGCCGTCGCGATCGCCTGCGCCCATCCGGCCGTCCGTCGACCTGCCGGAGCCGCCTCCCCCGACTCCCGCCGGTCGCAACCACCTCCCCTACCTCCCGCCAGTTGCAACCGACTACTGCCAAGACTTCGTCGCGCCTGCCGCCGCCGCCCGCCCCGCCCGCCCCTACTCCTCTGCCTTTGCTAGTGCCTCTGGCCTCGCCTTGGCCTTGGCCCCACCCCTGCTCCTCTGCCTCCGGCCCTGCCCAAGGGGCCTCTGCCTTCGCCCGAGCCACCTCCGCCTCCGCCCAAGCCGCCTCCACCTCTGGCTCCGCCTAAGCGACCTCTGCCTGAGCGGCTTTTGCTTTCCCCTCCGGTCTCGCCCGAGCAGCCTTCGCCTTCGGTCCCTCCCGTGTGGCCTCCGCCTCCGCCTGAGTCGCTTCGCCTCTGCCTTCGCTGCTGTTTTCACTCATCACATGGGTAATGTTTTGTCTTCACCTGTCTCTGCAACTCAACTGTCAAGACTAGTCGGTAGACTAGTCGGTCGACTAGTCGGCAAGTCGCCCCCCTAGTGACTCGACTCGACTTTACGACTTAATAACCTTGTTTAATTTACATCATTATAAATTACTTTTGAAATGCTAGGTGATAAGAACATATCCATAAGCAGTTATCTAAAGCAGAAATAGCCTAAAATCTAAATCATGCAAATATTGTTGAGTTGCATGCTCAAGGAGTCAACTAGTCAAGGACTTACCCATAATTTTCTGAATCCGAATTTGAGTATAAATTTCATTTCCAAACCATGGGCTGTATTTTTGTGGAAATCGGAAACGTGAACCCTGGGGGCAATGGTCTATAGTCTTGTTTACAATAGAAGGTGCCCTGTATTTGTGGAAATGGGAAACGTGAACCCTTTGCATGGGTTCCTGCCTTGTATTTCCTGTTGTTGGAAGTGAATTGGGAGATGACTGGAGTATCTCCTTTACGAAAATCAGCTTTATATGACAGTTATGTTGTTGACCAACTGCATTCTTCGTCAAACGTGCTGATTTTACCTTTTGCTTTGTTTAGTGCAACGCAGTATAATAATAAGTGAGGACAACTTGTGGCAATAATGATATCACCAATTTTGTTGTTTTACTAAGGGATGTTTGATTGAAATTTTCATTTCTGGGGTTTTATCTTGGTCTTGTTCTTTATTAACTCTTCTATGTTCTTGGTCTATGCATTATGTTGTCTTGTGCAAGGATGCATTGGAACTAGATCAGCTCATCAGTTACTTGATAAATAAAGAGAATTCTGAAGGAGTAATATTACTTGGTCACAGTACTGGTTGTCAGGTATGCTATTACTAATATCCTGGCACTATTTTATTATCTAAAAAAAAATAAGATGATGTAAACACTTCAATGGTTGCCAGGATATTGTGCATTACATGCGGACAAACTTTGCATGTTCCAAAGCAGTTTCTGGAGTCATTTTGCAGGTATTTATCCCTATCCATACCCTTGTTCTCTAAATGCTCGAGTAGGAAAGTACAAAACTATTTAAATGTGAAGTATGATAGGAATTTCTCACCTTCTAAATGACAGAGTTAATTGATCAACTTTGTAACCTGTTGATAAGAATTGCTTGTATGTGTTGAAATTAATTTAACATCTTTCTTGGTGTAACTTCTATGACAATCTACTCTTCAGGCCCCAGTAAGTGACAGGGAATATAGAGCAACTCTTCCAGAAACAGCAGAAATGATAGATTTGGCAGCGAAAATGATTAGTGAGGGCCATGAAATGGATTTGATGCCCAGGGACGCAAATCCAGATGCTCCCATTACTGCCTACAGGTAAAAATTTTCAGGCTCAAGTTACACACAGATTTATACTAATGTGTATCACATATCAGTAGTTTCTTTTTTTTTTTACTTTGGAATATTAATCATCAAATTCTGCAAGAGAGTTACTGTTATAACAGTTATGATGACCATGTATACTTTGGCTGCTGCATAAAAAGTTAGATGGGGATTCACAAGCTCATGGTTGTCACGGTGCTCCAACCAGTCGTGGTGACCTTAGGGCACCAAGATGCCTAGGCGTCCGCTTAGATGGAGATTAGACGATGAGGTATATTGGCCAAATCAGCTCATATAACACGCACATAGCAAAGAAAATAGGAAGAATAGATTACAGATGGGCCACTACCCACTCAGCCCACAACCTCACTAAAGCCCAAAGGCCCATCTAAGTCATCCCTCCCTCCTCCCATTCCCTAATAATACCACCAAGCTGCCACCTCGAGTAGAAGAGCAGAGAGGATGGTGAGCAGTAGCATCCAGCACCGTGAGCAGCAGGGCTGAGAGGCGAGTGGCAAAGCGGAGAGCAGCGGAGCAGAGGAGAGAGCAGAGAAGAGGGAGAAACAGAGAAGAAAGGAGAGGGAGATAGGGCTAGTTGTGAGGTGAAGGCGGAAGGCAGGGAGGCGACAATGTGCTCCAGGCTGCGATGGCGTTGGATGCGAGCTGGAGAGGGTCAACGACCGGTGGCGGCGGCGGCTCGGTTCTCCCAGGCCTAAGCCATTGCTCCCCCTCTCTCATGTCACCCAAAGGCCAGATCTAGGCCCCTCTCTCCCAGACTGCTGCCAGTCGAGGTGAGCAGCCCTGCTGTCCACTACTAGCGGACTGTACAACATGTCATTGGCTAGGCGACACTGTGATAACCATGCACAAGCTGCTTGCTAGCAAAGGTTATGCGGGCTTTGTAGCATCCCTTGCAATGCTCTAGAGTGTTATGATGACCAGTGAACATTCTACCGGCCAGTTATCTTTGGTTACTGGCCTTACCAGTGGGTCCCAGTAAAATTCAACCTGGTCAAAAAATTTATTTTAATTTTAATTTTAATTTTAATTTTCTATTTGGGTATAAAAGCAGTCTTAACCATACTGGATGCGCCAAGCAACTGATGCGTGTGGTCTTGGGGTTCATTTCCCAGCTTCGCTTGCCTTTTTTTTCCTGTTCTTCCTTCAGATGAAAAAATACCAGCTTCGCTTGCCTTTTTTATGCTCTTCCTTAACAAGAAAAAATCTGACATGTGGGTCTCACAGGCGTTAGATTAGAAAAGGAGGAAGAATTCTTCGCAGGTGGGATTCTATCCCTTGACCACACACACCAAACACTACTCTCCCACCGCTAGCACAACTTCATGTTTCAACTTAGGTTGTCCTTGAGGTTTCCTTTACCTTTGAACATTTTGTATGAAATTTTACCGAAATGTCTGATAAATGGTGGTTACCAGTTGTTTGGTTGACCCTCGATTTATTTTTTCTGAAACTGATGATGACGTGAGATAAAATTTCTTTTTGCTGGCCTCCATGGACCATGCGACATGAAGAGTTATCAATGTTTTATAAAGCAAAGTAACATGCAGACAAAAGGTGAAATTGTTGTTGATATTGAAACCTGAGCCTCGAGAACAAATATAAAACAAACAGCAAGAAGCTAGCTACTGTTTTTTAAGGACAATATTGAACATAAAAATTCTGGTGTTTCTAGTCATTGTTTTTTGTCTCCCAACAAATGTTGCTTGTCATGAACTATAATGGGTGCATTCTATTACTTTTTCAAATGATGCATAGTTAACTTTCTGTATTGTTTCTGTGGTTTTCTTAGGAGACTTTTGACTTGTATTTATCCAATATCCTACAACTTATTTTGGTTGCATATCTTTTATTTTGTTGGATCTGTTTGTCGGCATATCTCCTAGTACCTTTGGTAGTCAGTACGATCTTAAAATTATTCACAATGAATTAAAAATTACTTTTTTCGTCAGTACTATTATAATACATAGAAATAATTTGTAGGTACCACTCCCTTTGTGCATATATGGGTGATGACGACATGTTCAGTTCAGATCTTAGTGAAGATCAGTTGAGGCAGAGACTTGGTCATATGTCAACCACACAGTGCCAGGTATTATTCCTCTTTCCTAGTTGGCTTTGCCAAAGGAGCTAAAAATTGCACACTTGAGTGATTCATGGCCTAGAAATGATGGTAGATATCATATTCAGTTTCTTCATTCATTGTCTTCTGATGATTACAGTGAACACTTGTGGTCATCCTTCTATGGTCCTTTATGAGTCTCTAGTTATGACCTTAATTTGATGCTGAACAATGGCTTTCACCATTCATATTGCCACATATTTTAAAAATAAACAATTGGTGATTATATGATACTTAATATTTTGCTTATTGTCTACCTTACCATGTGTTAAAAAATTATGTTTGTGTCCCTGAGTCCTTTTTACGACTTGCAAAACTGGATTGCTTGCGGTTTCTTTGATGCTACAATGCCATAAAGCTAGATAACTTTTCAGTTGCATGTTGTTATTTGGAAAGTTGTGAAGGTACATAAACAGAATGGACCTCATATATATTGTTGTGTCTTGAACCTAAGTTTGGGCATTTGGCTTTTCTAGTTTATTCATGCATGAAATGATAATATTTCAAGCATTATTGAAATGATGATTTTGACTGGTGGGTTGTTTTGGTTGTGCGGTTTTGCTTTCTGATCACATTAAATGAAATAGAACTCAGCTTAAAATGCTAAAAATGTACTTGCAAGCTGCACTAGGATGCAAACAATTATGAATCGTAAGGAAGTCATGGAAATTTGAGCATAATAAAAATCTCAAAACTCATCTCTGGTTCACTGATGACAAGAATTTAGTTGTCTGCTGCAAAAGAAAAGGCCTTGTTTTCCTTGGTGTAGTTCTAGGTTGCAATATGAATTCAGTTCTGACACATTATGCTATGACTTCTGCAGGTTATTTTCTCAATGGGGGATGAATATGTTCCGGAATATGTTGATAAGAGGGCACTTGTAGACAGGTGAAAACAGAAACCTAAATGTAGCAAATACTGATCCAATATATATATCATACTCACGTTTTATGTTTCACTTCAGATTATGTCGGGCACTGGGAGGTGCAGAGAAAGTTGAAATAGAATGGGGAAACCATGCTCTCTCCAATAGGGTGCAAGAGGCAGTTAGGGCCATTGTAGATTTTGTTAAGCGGGAGGGACCCAAGGGATGGGACGATCCATGGAGCTAGACAAACAGTCATTTGTAACTAGTATTATCTTTCCACCATTTTCCCCTAGTAAAATGTCTTGTTTTTGCATTTTTCTTGGTCCAGTTTTTTTGTGTAGTAATATTCTGATTTATTTAATTTTATCGCCTTAACATGTCATATAATTTGATTATCAATTTTGTTCATTTGTGAACATTCAGGTACGCTATTTGAATTTGTAAATTGTAGTGCTACCATTTTTGAAAGGTTCCTGTTTGTCTAGGCAGAATTTTAGTTGTGCAATAAAAATCCTACAGATATATTTGCTACAATTCTTCCTGAATAAATTGCAAGTGGTGCAATTTTTCACCATGGAATTATCTCTATTCATCCCATGAGACGTGTTTTGTCTTCTAGATGCACCTAACAACTCACAAACCAATTTGCATTTTCATGAAGAAACAAATTCGTCTGTAGATTGCATCTCTGTTGCTAACTCATGAGTCATGATATGAGAGCTTGTTCATAAACCGCATCAAACTACAATAATTATCGGAAAGATTAGTTTGCTGTCATCGAAAGATCCCAACTTAAGATTTATACCACTGAAAATTCAGAGTACACTTTAATACCAAAAGTTGCCGCACTGCCGTTTCGTGCCATTCTGTCCACTTCCGTTACATGTTTTCCCATTCTCTTTTTCTCTTGCCAAAATACATGATGGAAAATGACATGGTTGCCCTCGCTTACTAAGCTGGTCAATTCACCAAATCCATCTATTCCGTCGCTACCCCTTGCATCCTTATGCTGCCCCATCCTCGACACAGCATCGCCACGAATTTTTTTAAATAATATTATTTTCATGAATATTTACAGAAATAATATGCTGTTTAAAAAAATAACAAAAATACCTTTCTATATCCAACTAAAATAGCGATAGCCTCTCTGTTGCTATTTCAATTGATGACAGAGGGCAAAAAAGGAAAGTTGGCCTCTTTGTTGCCATTTCAAATGACGATAGAGGGTAAAATAGGAATTTCGCCTCTGTCGCCAAATGAAGTGACGACAGAGAGCATTTTCTTAGCTGCTTGCGTCGGCCGGCTTGGTAGAACAACGAAAAAGGAAAAGAAAGAAGAGAAGAAGAAAGAAGAAGAGGGAGAGAGAGAAGAGGGGAAGAAAAAGAGGGAAAGAAGAGAGGAGGAGGAGAAGGGAGGAGGAGAAAGAAGAAAAGGGGAAAAAGGGAGGAGGAGGAGGAGGAAGAAATGAGGTCGTCTGCAGTTAAATTTCTTGTTCTTTTGAATTTAATTAGCGATGTAGCGATTAGGGTAATTAGTGATTTAGCGATTTAGCGACTCAGCGACATAACGAGTTAGCGAGTTAGCAACTCAGCGAGTTAGCGACTCAGCGAGTTAGCGACTTAGCGACCAGATTAATTATGTTTGTAAGTAGCTAGCTGTGTTGAATTGCAATAGTTTTTTAGATACACAATTTAGCGATTATATTAATTAGTTTGGAGATTAGTTAAATGTGTAGAATAGCAATACATTTTTTTAGACATACGATTTAGCGACCAGATTAATTATGTTTGTATGTAGCTAGCTGTGTTGAATTGCAATAGTTTTTTAGATACACATTTTAGCAAGCAATTGTTTGAAGTAGTATAGAGTATGTTATCGTGGTACATAGATACAACGGTATTAAGAATTTTGTGAAATGTTTGAAAGGTATGGATGAACGAGTGCAATTTACAATACATTACGGAGAATTGGTTCCGCACATGGGTGCACAAGGGGTGGAACTAATTCATTTTTCAAGTGTCGTGGGTAGCCTGTCACATGCAGGAGAGCATTTATGGAGCACTATTAGAAGATGGTTATACCAATTGTTCTTGTTGGACCGTGAATTGCATGATCTGAGATGGTTATACCAATTGTTCTCGTTGGACCGTGAATTGCATGATCTGAAGCTGCACGGAGTAGGGTGTCGGAGATAGGATTGCACGTACTGGGAGTTAGTAGAACTGAAGGGGTCGAAGTCATGGAGTTCGTATGTAAGAATAGCGATTAAGAAATGATGGCCATTACTGTTGTTGGCGCAAGCATTTCAGAAAGCAGAGGACATCCATGTGACACAGCAGGAGGTTGTTGGTGATGAACCGGAGGAAGTTGGGGAGAGCAGCCAAGTTAGAGAATACTTAGTGAGGCATGATGTTAGTTCGGATCAGGAGGCAGCGCAAGGAGAGGAAGTTGATGTTCCAATAGCAGAGGTGCAGGAACCAATGGGTGTGGCAGACGAGGGAGAATATATTGAATCCCCGGTGCAATCGATGGACGCAGAGAGCTAGGACTACGAGGCTTTAAGTAACGATGAAGAGGATGAAGAGCCTTTCCCTGTGGAGTGGGATGAGTGTCAGTTCGATAGGCTGATGGTCAACGAGGGTGAAGGTGTCACATGGGGGTATGATCAGAATGAGGTGCGGCAAGGTGCAATTTATAAGAATAAGGCTGAGGTCCAGGAAGCAGTGACAGCATGGGTAGTGTCGCTGCATAGACCCTTTAAGGTTGCGAAGTCAGATCAGCAGGTGTATGATGTCAGATGCTAGATGGAGGGTTTCCTATGGCGTGTCCATGCTTATCAGCCTAAGTGGGACACCATTTGGAAGTGTTCTCTAGTCGTCCCGCACTCATGTGTGCTGACGGAGTCTACGCAATCGCATAGAAATATATCTTCAGGGTTTGTTGCGAATGCGATGTACGGGGAGATTGTGGATAACCTGAATTTAGAGCCATGTGCCATCATACTTGCAATAGAGCAGAGGTTCCAGTACACCATAAGCTATGCCAAGGCATGGAGAGCGAAGCAGAAGGCATTGGAAGTAAGGTTTGGTACGTACAAAGACTCCTATCAGAATTTACCAGGTTCGCTTCAGGTGATCAAGGAAAGGAATGCTGGGACTTATGTTGATATTTTTGAGCAGCCTTCGCAGCGTTTCCCTGGGAAGATGGTACTCAAGTGGGCATTCTTTGCTTTTGGTGCATGTATCAACGCGTTCATACATTGCCGTCCGTTGTTATGCGTAGACGAGACATTTCTAACTGGGAAGTACAAAGGCCAGATACTGACTGCCATAGGAGTTGATGGCAACAATCAGGTTCTTCCCATAGCACTCGCATTCGTAGAGGGTGAGAATACTGATAGTTAGCTCTGGTTTCTAAGAAATGTGAAAGTCGGTGTTGTGGATCAGCGGTATAGTGTGTGTCATACATGATCGGCATCCCGAACTGTTGAAGGCGATTGCGCAGTTGCAGTAAGGTGAAGATGAGACACATCCATGGCCTGATTTGCGTAATAGGTGGTGTAAGCGGCATATGGGTGCCAACTTCTACAAGTAGTTCAGGAACAAAGAGCTAACGAAGCTTTTTAAGAGGTTGTGTGACCCGAACCATCAGAGAAAGTTTGATGAATTATGGAAGAAGTTGGACGAGCTAACGTAAAGGCATACAACGGGGGCAGCGAAGAAGGCAATGCCTTCCCAGGGGAGGCCCCAGTAGCGCTTGAAGAGTTACCCACAGACCCTCCGCACCTGGTTCGGAGGAACAGAAGGGTTATGAAATGCTTCTCCGAATGGATAGAGCATGAGCCTAGGGATAAATGGGCTCTGCTTTATGACACCAATGGTGCCAGGTATGGGGTCATAACGATAAACCTGGCTGAGGTTTACAATTGGGTCATGCGGGGATTGAGACCCCTTCCCCTGGTTGCTATAGTGGAGGGTGTTCTTCATGGCATCACGAAGTACTTTGTGGATCGCCATGCTAGGGCCGTCGCGTGTATGAATGATCCAGCTATGAAATACTCCGAAATGATATCTACATACATGGAGGAAAAGGGCCAGAAGGGGGAGATGCATAGAGCATTGAAGATGGGCACGAGGGAGCTTCATTTTTAGGTACTGTGTAAAGATAAAGATGGTCGTGGGACAAACCAGCGAAAAACTGCTCATGAATGCATCCTACATACGCAGACATGTGTATGCACCTGCAACAAGCTTCATCTGTTACACAGGCCATGCTCACACATCATGGCTTCCTGCTCAACAATCCGTATGGATCTGGGTATATTCTTATCAGAATTCTTCATTAAGGAAGCGGTTATGGTAACTTGGAGTGCTGAAATTTACGATTTTCGAGTGGTGGGTTTATCCACGGAGCATCAAAGATGGGAGGACACACGGTGGGTGAAAGTGCATCTAGGCCCCTCAATTTATTTTGGTGATTAATGATGACACAATTAAAGAGATCTAATGTTTTAACTAAGAATAATGCAGATTTCGAGAACACATCAAGCTTGGAATGAGATTGGACGCTCCTACGTACTTTAAAATTCGATACAACGGCATCAAGACGAAGACTTGTAATTTCTATTTTATTTTGAGTCTTAAGGATAGCCGTGCTATTAAGAGGATGCGATGGAAAAACGTTTTTAGGATGTGCATGTTCTCAAGGTCAAGTCTCGCATATAAACTAGCACTCAAATACCTGCATTTCCCAAAAACAGCTTTTCCAACCGAGCCATCTAACTCGGAGAATCCGAACATTTAGTCCGGAGTGTCCGGACTCAGTCCGGAGTATCCGGACAATTTGTCCGGATTCTCCGGGTTAACCCCTTCGGCCAAATATCGAATTTTAGTAAGTTCGGAGTATCCGGACATTTGGTCCGGAGAGTCCGGACCATCCGGAGTGTCCGGGTTAAATTGTCCGGAGTCTCCGGACAATTCAAAAAGGGGAATAACGGCTAGTTTCTAAAAGAAGTATTTAAAGCCACCACTCCCCTCCAACGGCTAGGATCTCTATTGAGCTCATTCATAGCAGCATTCAAGCCATTCCTAACTCTCTCCAAGCATTCAATAGAGCTCATACTTCCCCCACCATTTGATTTGTTGTTTGATCTTTTTTGGTGTGGTGGGGAAGAAGTAAAGTGCTAGGTGCATTCAATTCTAGTCCTTGAGCACTAGTTCCTCCTCCAAGCGAGTTCCCGTGGTGTTTTTACTCTTGGAGGTTGAAGATCTCCTAGACGGCTAGGAGTCACCGGGAGCAACCGACGCTTGTGGTGTGCCCCGGTCGTTTGTGAAGGCGAGTCTCGCCTCCGAAAGGGAAGAGACAAGAAGTGAAGCCGGCGAGTGCATTTGTGCAACACCGGGAGGAAAGCGGGTTGAAAGAGACCCCGGCTCAAGTGCGACCGAGCCACCTCAACGGAGACGTAAGATTCCCTTCAAGAATTTGAACTTCGGTGAAAAATCGCATCTTCCACTTTCTCTTTTACTTCCTAGCTTAGCTTGTGTGGATTTGCCTTTGTAGAGCTTAGATCTAGCTTGTTGCAACGCTTCAATTTAAATCTGTACTAGCTTTTGATCTAGGTTGCTCTTGCTATCTATTTGTTGAAATATCTTGTGCTAGATAGAGTAACTTTAGTTTCGTTCCCGAGCCAGCTAACCCGGAGTATCCGGATAAAATACCGGACACTCCGGACAAGCCGGAGTATCCGGATAAAATACCCGGAGACTCCGGATTGACCTGCTCGGCCAATTTTATTTCGCTGCAATTTTTTAATCCGCCTATTCACCCCCCCTCTAGGCGACATCTCCGGTCCTTTCAATTGGTATCAGAGCCAAATCTCCTTTATTTTGGCTTAACCGCTTGGAGAATCTGAGATGTCGAAAGTAGAAAAGATTACCGAAACCCATGCCTAAGAGAAGGCCACGGGTTCCGGTATAGGGGTTGTAATTCCTTTAGATTATTCCTCTTTTTGAGTCTCAAACTCCTCATCTTATGTCTCCGTCTCGTCCGGCCGAGCGCCTCATTTCGATGGCACTCGCTATGCGGCATGGAAACATAAGATGAAGATGCATTTGAGATCACTTCATCCTTGTATTTGGAAGATTGTTGAAATAGGTTTCAAGCCCGCCAATCCCAACAATCTCACTTCCGAAGAAGACAAAGCTCAACACTTCAATGATTTGGCCGTCAATGCCTTGTTTAATGCCTTGAGTGATTCGGAGTTCAACCGAGTCGATGGTCTTGACAATGCCAAAGATATTTGGGAAAGGCTAATGGTAACTCATGAAGGTGTGTCAAGTGTCCGTGAATCCAAGATCGAGCTTATCATTGGAGAACTAAGCCGATTCACTTTGGAAGAAGGAGAATCTTACACAAAGATGTTTGATCGCTTAATGGTGTTGGTGAATCAAGCTAAGGGACTTGGAAGCACCGAGCTCACTGACAAAGCCATTGTCAAGATCATCCTCCGAGTGATCACCCCCACCAACCGCAATCTCGTTCAACTCATTTGCGACCGGCCAAACTTTGACACACTCACTCCTCATGACGTGATTGGCCGGTTGATGATGGATGAGATGATGGTCAAAGAAGCGGAGGTGGTGGAGGAGCTCAAGTCCGGCAAGAAGAAGGGCATTGCTTTGAAGGCCGTCAAAGTAGCTCAAGAAGTGGAAGAAAGTTCAAGTGATGAAGAAGAATCAAATGGGCCGCTCACAAATGAAGACATGGCCCTACTAGTGAGAAGATTCAACAAGTTCTTGAAGAAGAAAGGCTACAAGCTGGGAAGCCATTCCAAGAGCTTCGGCAACAAGTCAAGAGGGAGACACTCGACAAGAAAGTGCTATGAGTGTGGTGAACCCGGCGATTTCATTGCCGAATGTTCGCACAAAGAGAAGAAGGAAGAAAAGCCGTACAAGAAAGACAAGTACCGAAAGAAGGACAAAGACAAGAGCAAGAAGTACAAGGGCAAGGGTCACGCTTACATTGGTAAGGAGTGGAACTCCGACTCTGAGTCCGAGTCGGAGTCCAACTCCGACAGTGAAGGAGGACTTGCCACCGTCGCCATTGCTACTTCACCGACAAAGTCGAACAGTCTCTTCGACAACTTAAGCGACAGAGATGAAGATGCTCCAATGTGCCTTATGGCAAAGGGGCACAAGGTATCATCTAAAAGTCTTATTCATTCCATTGTTGATTATGGTTTAGATGATTGCGATGATGCTAGTGATGATGATGAAGAAGTAGCATTCAAGTCGATGAATGACTTTGACATTAAGAAATTAGACTTGCTACTTAAAGATATTGAAAAGTTGGAGGAAGTAGTCGAACAAAAGGAGGCTATTCTTGAAGCTCAAGAAGATCTCCTCATTTTTGAAAAGGAGAAAAATCTTGAGCTAGAGAAGAGCCTAGCTTTTGAAAGAAAGAAAAATGAGGACTTGGTCAAAAGCTTGACCAAGAAGGAAGTGATTAGTCTTGAGATCACCAATGCTTCACTCTTAGAGCAACTTGCTCAAGCGAAGGATGCTTGCAAGGCTCTTGAGGTGAAGCTTGTTGATCTTTCGAATAACGCTTCTACCCCAATTGACAACTCCAAAGTTTCAATACCGTCAACAAGCAACGGTTGCGCTAGATGCTATAATGTTGATGTTGCTACTTGTGCTACTAACCGTGAGACTTTGAAAGTCTTGGCTCATGAAAATGAGAAGCTTAAGGTGATGCTTGAAGATGGACTTCAAAAGTCCTACAAGGCTAGCAAGGGTTTAGAGGAGTTTCTTGGTAAGCGCCAAGGTAATCCTAAGAGGCAAGGGCTTGGGTATGTTCCGCCAAAGGGCAAAAAGAGCAACATTGTGGTTGCTCCTTTAAGCGAGCCTATCTACTTTGTAAAAAGTGAAGGAACGTCCAAGCACAAAGCTCACTCCGAGTTCTTTGCTTCTTATGTTCTTAAAAAGACTAACCTTGGTCGTGTAGTTGCTTATCATATTGGGCGTAAGCCGAGAAATGCTTCTTTTGTTCGTTCTATTTGGGTCCCAAAATCGCTTGTTGCTAACGTGCGCGGACCTAACCAAGTTTGGGTACCAAAGAGCAAAAACTAAATATCTTTTTGTAGGCCTATGTCTCCGGTGGAACAAGTTGGATTTTGGATAGCGGATGCACGCATCACATGACCGGAGAAAAGGCAATGTTCGCGCATTTGGATGTGAACGGATCAAATAGTGAAAGCATTGTCTTTGGAGACAATGGAAAAGGAGAAGTAATTGGTTTGGGTAAAATCTCTATCTCAAATGATTTCCATTTAAGTAATATTTTACTTGTCGAATCATTAAGCTACAATTTGTTGTCCGTTGCACAATTATGTGAAGCGGGCTACAATTGTTTGTTTAATGAAAAGGGTGTGGAGTTCATTAAGAGGCTTGATGGTTCAATAGCCTTTAAAGGGCGTTTGAAGGGTAAGCTCTATCTCGTAGACTTCAATACGGATAGACTTAATCTTGAAACGTGTTTAATGGCTAAATCTAGCATGGGTTGGCTATGGCATCGCCGACTAGCCCATGTCGGTATGAGGAACCTTCACAAACTCATTAAAGGCAACCACATTCTTGGACTAACCAATGTTGTATTTGAGAAAGATAGAGTTTGTAGCGCTTGTCAAACGGGAAAGCAAGTCGGTGCCTCTCATCCCGCCAAGAACGTAATGACGACCTCAAGACCGTTGGAGATGCTTCATATGGATCTTTTCGGTCTGGTCGCCTACATAAGCATCGGGGGAAGTAAGTATGGTCTAGTAATTGTAGATGATTTTTCTCGCTTCACTTGGGTGTTTTTCTTGCATGATAAAGGAGAAGTCCAAGTGACATTAAAGAAGTTCATGAGAAGAGCTCAAAACGAGTTCGAAGTGAAGATCAAGAGAATCCGAAGCGACAACGGTACCGAGTTCAAGAACATTGGTGTGGAGGAGTTTCTCGATGAAGAAGGAATCAAGCATGAATTCTCGGCTCCCTATTCCCCTCAACAAAATGGGGTGGCCGAGAGGAAGAATCAAACCCTCATCGAGATGGTGCGGACAATGCTTGACGAGTACAAGGTTTTCGACAGCTTTTGGGCGGAAGCCATCAACACCGCTTGCCACAGCACCAACCGCCTCTACCTCCACAAGATCTTGAAGAAGACGGCGTACGAGTTGCTCACCGGCAAGAAACCCAACGTATCCTACTTCCGGGTCTTTGGGAGTAAATGCTATATCCTCAACAAAAGAGCTAAGTCTTCTAAATTTGCTCCTAAAGTAGATGAAGGTTTCTTACTTGGTTATGGGACTAATGCTTATGTGTACCGGGTTTTCAACAACACCACCGGTGTGGTTGAAATCTCGCGTGATATAACTTTTGATGAGACTAACGGTTCTCAAGTAGAACAAGTTGATCGTGCCGTGATTGACAGGGAAGAACCACCGTGTGAAGCTATCAAGAAATTGGCAATTGGGGAGGTAAGACCTCAAAATCTGGAAACTCACCCGAGCACCCCAACCCGGAGTCTCCGGACTAAAACTCAGAGTATCCGGACTGGTTCGGAGTCTCCGGGTCCAATACCGGAGTCTCCGGATGGGAATGGCTCAGGTGATGTTCCCTCCTCGTCCAAGCAAGCTTAAGATGGTTCGAACGCGTCCCAAGATGAAGAACCCATCCAAGCTTCAAATTCAACTGTACCTCACCCAAGAGTTCATCAAAGTATTCAACGAGATCATCCGGTCGACAACATACTCGGAGACATTCACAAGGGAGTATCTACTAGATCTCGAGTTGCAAATTTTTGTGAATTTTACTCGTTTGTGTCTTCTCTTGAGCCTCTTAAGGTAGAAGAAGCACTTGATGATCCGGATTGGGTGATGGCTATGCAAGAGGAACTCAACAACTTCAAGAAAAATCAAGTCTGGGAGCTTGTCAAAAGACCAAATCAAAACGTGATCGGCACAAAATGGGTCTTTCGGAACAAGCAAGATGAGAATGGAATCGTGACAAGGAACAAAGCTCGATTGGTTGCTCAAGGGTACACTCAAATCGAAGGTTTGGATTTCGATGAAACATATGCTCCAGTAGCTAGGCTTGAATCTATTAGAATATTACTTGCCTTTGCTACTCACCATGATTTTAAGTTGTACCAAATGGATGTGAAAAACGCCTTCCTAAATGGACCACTCTCCGAGATGGTCTACGTCGAGCAACCACCCGGGTTTGAAGATCCAAGACATCCGGATCATGTCTACTACCTTCACAAAGCGCTTTATGGACTTAAGCAAGCACCAAGGGCATGGTTCGAGTGTCTACGAGATTTTCTTCTAGAACAAGGTTTTGTAATCGGAAAGGCCGACCCTACTCTCTTTACTAAGCATATTGATAGTGATTTATTTGTATGCCAAATATATGTCGATGACATTATATTTGGATCTACTAATGAACATTTGTGTAAACAATTTAGCAAAATAATGACTAAAAGATTCGAGATGTCCATGATGGGAGAGTTGAAGTTCTTCCTCGGATTTCAAGTAAAACAACTCAAGGAAGGAACCTTCATTTGCCAAACCAAGTACATCAAGGACATGCTCAAGAAGTTCGGAATGGAGGACGCCAAGCCTATAACGACGCCAATGCAGGCCAACGGGCATCTAGACCTCGACAAAGAAGGTAAACTGGTCATCCAAAAGGTATATCGTTCGATGATCGGTTCTCTCCTTTATCTTTGTGCATCTAGGCCCGATATCATGCTTAGCGTTTGTATGTGTGTACGTTTTCAAGCCGCTCCTAAAGAGTGCCACATGGTGGCCGTTAAGAGAATCTTAAGATACTTAGTGCACACTCCTCATTTTGGACTTTGGTATCCGAAAGGATCTTCCTTTGAATTAGTTGGCTATTCTGATGCGGATTATGCCGGTTGTAAAGTGGATAGGAAGAGTACCTCGGGGACTTGCCAATTCTTGGGTAGGAGTAGCCCTGTCCACTGCCGAAGCCGAATATATAGCCGCAGGGAGTTGTTGTGCCCAATTACTTTGGATGAGACAAACCTTGAGTGATTATGGCCAAACCTACAAAAGTGTTCCACTGTTGTGTGACAATGAGAGTGCCATAAAAATTGCCAACAATCCTGTCCAACACCCCCGTACAAAACACATAGATATTCACCATCATTTCCTAAGAGATCACGCAACCAAAGGCGAAATTGATATCCAACATGTGAGCACAAATGATCAATTAGCCGATATTTTTACCAAGCCCCTTGACGAGAAAAGGTTCTGTGAATTGAGAAGTGGTCTAAATATTTTAGATTCTCGTAACGTGGCTTGATATGTGCTCACATATTGTTTGTTGAATGAAAAATGAATTTCAAAATCTTATTCATCTTTTTCTTTGAATTTATCCTGTGTTTTTGGCTCTTGATCCTCTGATCTTGTCATTGCTGTGTGACCATGGCTTGTTTGCTTTATTGTTCGCTGGTCACATATCAAGTTGACATCTTAGGGTCTCTTTCTCCCTCTCGTTCTGCCAAATTCCTTGGATCATCGTGCGAATTCTTTCATTCCTTACCGAGCTGGATAACCCGGAGTATCCGGTATTTAATCCGGAGTCTCCGGATCACCCGGAGTATCCGGACTAATTGTCTGGACTCTCCGGGTTGGGCCGGAGTATCCGGACTAAATGTCCGGACTCTCCGTGTTGGGGGGGTCGGTTAAACCCCCTAAATCCCGCGCGGTTTCTAATTCTCTCCTCATTCCCATCGTGCCTCTTCCTCTCCCGTGCCCATCTATTGGTTAGGGTGGTTCCTCCTCCTCCTTTCCTCCTCCAATCAAGGATCCTTGAAGCCCTCCTTCTCCTTGATTGGAAGACCCTAAGGTAAGGAACCCTTGCCCTAACCTATCTCTTTTCGGGTTTGGACTCTTTCCTCCGCTTCTTAGGGGATCTTGTGTGCTTCATCTCGTCTAGGGTGCGGCGCATCATCCTCTAGGTCTTCAACTTCAGAGGAATCTCTCTCACTCACCCGTGTTCTTCATTTTCAAATCTCTTGAGGTGAGTACTCTTTTGTGCCCTAATCCCACGAAATCTTTTGCTGGATTGTGCCCTAGTCTACACTCCTTCATTCTTGAGGCAATCTAGATTCATTACTTGTTGTTGCGCGGGTTGGATTCCCCTAATTTCACTCGCCCGTGCGCGAATTCTGGCGCATCCGGAGTATCCGGACTTTTGGTCCGGAATCTCCGGGTTGGTCCGGAGTCTCCGGACAATTTGTCCGGACTCTCCGGGCTGGGTACCTCGGCCAGACTTCGTTACTCTTTGTAATTCAAGTCGCCTCGCAGCTAATCTGTTTCTCTCACTTTGTCTGGTCAGATGGATCCTCCTCAGGGGACGTCGGGTGGTGGTGATCCTCCTCAGAACTCTCCTCCTCCGGATACACCTCCCGGTTCTCCGTCAGCTGCTCCGGCACCCAAGATGCAGAGACGAGTTGTGATGAAGCGGCCTACTTCAAAAGGTCCGCCTAGGATTGGTCTTCCTTCTGGCTCTCAGCCTCAGCCGCAGCCGCAGCCTCAGCCGCAATCGCAGCCTCAGGCTCAGTCTCCTCCTCCTCAGCCTCAGCCTGATCCAGATGAGGACCCTGCAGATACTCATGCTACGCTGAGAGATCAGAAGAGGAGAGAGTTTCGTGACTCAGGCTACTTCATTGGTCCCTTGGCCAAAGCCAAGCCTGTCTGGAACTATCCCGGGTCTGTGAACCCGATGAGAGTGATCGACTATCGGACAGGCTCTGGCAAGGGCAAGGCTATCGTTGAGCACAGGAAGAAGGATCCTCTTGAGTTCCATCAGGACGAGTATGTGGACCGACGCTTCTGGAACAGATTCCAGTCTGATTACTATGAGACGGTCCTCTACCCTCTTGAGCATCCAGTGGTCAGGATGAAGACCATTGACTGGGACTACATGGTTGCTGCTGAGAGTCTTGTGTTTGACCAGGTCATCTAGATCTGCGAGCTGCATCAGATCAAGAATATCATGTCATTCAAGTATGACTGGAACAATGAGGTGATCATGCAGTTCTATGCCACCCTCTACTTTGACAAGAAAGAGGAAGCCATCTGGTGGATGACTGACAGAGTCTGGTATGTGGCAAACAAGAAGAGGTTTGCTAGAGTGCTTGGCCTTCGATACAATGATAGTCTGAAGCTTCATGCGAAGAAGGTCATGACTCCTGAGCAGATTGAGGTGCTGTATGACACTTCTCAGCGTTTCACCGTGGGGACCATCAAGGGTCTGAGGGATGTGCCTGCAGTTCTTTACAGGATGCTCAGGGTCACTTTGCCCCAAAGAGGGAGATGCTTCTGCCATCAGTTCCTATGGAAGGAACCTGCTGTACCATCTTGTCGAGCGCACCTACACCTTTGACATTGTCGACTTCATGTGGGAGACAATGAGGCAGAATGCGCAGAGCAACATGAGCAGTTGCAGCTATGCTCCTTTTGTGATGGCTGTGATTACTCATGTCAGTGGGCTGAAGTTCGTCAGGGATGTGGAGCACTTGTCCTACAAGGTCCGACCTCCTTCGCTTCCTCTGCTCCAAAGACTCCACCAGTCACGCCACTAGAGCTCGCAGAGGTCGCCCTTCGATTCTTAAATGCGCTCTGTTGTGCCTCCTGCATTTCATGCAGGCAGACTGAGATCCCGAGCAGCACGCTCCAGAAGATGTTGAAGCACATCTTCTGCCTTTGTCGCGACATCTCCACTCAGCAGAAGGAGATGCGCAGGGAGATCAAGAAGAACAGCAAGAGCATTCGTGACATCCGCCGCTACAATGGTGAGGCGCTCTCTGCCAGTGATTCCTCTGGATCCTCTGAGGAGAGTAGTGATGCTACTTCAGCTGATCAGCTTTTTGGCATCACCTCCTCTGCACCGCCTGCTCCTGGAGATGACCCTGGCAGCGAGGGCTCGCAGTACTCCGCGTCCGACGACGAAGGCGACGACGAGTGATTTCCCGTCTCCTCCTCCTTTTGGTGTTTTGATGCCAAAGGGGGAGTGATGTTCTTTAGTGTCGTTTCCGATTAGTTGTCGTGATTGTGGTTGTGGTCGTGGACTTTATTTGTTGCTTATTTGTGGACTTGTTATCTGTTGCTCATTTTTGTTGTCGTGAACTCTGTTATCCCTGTTATCCATGTTATGACATTATGTTTATCTTATGCATGGTTTACATTCTGTTATGTTGTGATATGCAATTTCTCGGATGCAAAGTTCTAAGGGGAGCTCTTGGATATTTCTCGTTAAATATGTGCATTTGATTCCACTCAATACTTCAAATGCACACATTTAGGGGGAGCTCCACCTGTTATTTGATATGCTAAGTCAATTTCATATTATACTCTTTTTGCTTTTAATTGTGTTGTCATCAATTCACCAAAAAGGGGGAGATTGAAAGTGCATCTAGGCCCCTCAATTTATTTTGGTGATTAATGATGACACAATTAAAGAGATATAATATTTTATCTAAGAATAATGCAGATCTCGAGAACACATCAAGCTTGGAATGAGATTGGGCGCTCCTACGTACTTTAAAATTCGAGACAACGGCATCAAGACGAAGACTTGTAATTTCTATTTTATTTTGAGTCTTAAGGATAGCCGTACTATTAAGAGGATGCAACGAAAAAACGTTTTTAGGATGTGCATGTGCTCAAGGTCAAGTCTTGCATATAAACTAGCACTCAAATACCTGCATTTCCCAAAAACAGCTTTTTCAACCGAGCCATCTAACTCGGAGAATCCGGACATTTAGTCCGGAGTGTCCGGACTCAGTTCGGAGTGTCCGGACTCAGTTCGGAGTATCCGGACAATTTGTCCGGAGTCTTCAGTTTAACCCCTTCGGCCAAATATCGAATTCCAGTAAGTCCGGAGTATCCGGACATTTGGTCCGGAGAGTCCGGACCATCCGGAGTGTCCAGGTTAAATTGTCCGGAATCTCCGGACAGTTCAAAAAGGGGAATAACGGCTAGTTTTCAAATGAAGTATTTAAAGCCACTACTCCCCTCCAACGGCTAGAATCTCTATTGAGCTCATTCATAGCAGCATTCAAGCCATTCCTAACTCTCTCCAAGCATTCAATAGAGCTCATACTTCCCCCACCATTTGATTTGTTGTTTGATCTTTTTTGGTGTGGTGGGGAAGAAGTAAAGTGCTAGGTGCATTCAATTCTAGTCCTTGAGCACTAGTTCCTCCTCCAAGCGAGTTCCCGTGGTGTTTTTACTCTTGGAGGTTGAAGATCTCCTAGACGGCTAGGAGTCACCGGGAGCAACCGACGCTTGTGGTGTGCCCCAGTCGTTTGTGAAGGCGAGTCTCGCCTCCGAAAGGAAAGAGACAAGAAGTGAAGCCGGCGAGTGCATTTGTGCAACACCGGGAGGAAAGCGGTTTGAAAGAGACCCCGGCTCAAGTGCGACCGAGCCACCTCAACGGAGACGTAGGATTCCCTTCAAGAATCCGAACTTCGGTGAAAAATCGCGTCTCCCACTTTCTCTTTTACTTCCTAGCTTAGCTTGTGTGGATTTGCCTTTGTAGAGCTTAGATCTAGCTTGTTGCAACGCTTTAATTTAAATCCGCACTAGCTTTTGATCTAGGTTGCTCTTGCTATTTATTTGTTGAAATATCCCGAGCCAGCTAACCCGGAGTATCCGGATAAAATACCGGACACTCCGGACAAGCCGGAGTATCCGGATAAAATACCCGGAGACTCCGGATTGACCTGCTCGGCCAATTTTATTCCACTGCGATTTTTTAATCCGCCTATTCACCCCCCTCTAGGCGTCATCTCCGGTCCTTTCAGTGGGTTTTGGATGTAAGCAGGCTGAAGGGTGTAGGTCGGCGGCAGACAAGGCGTAAAAGGAAATGATATGGATGCATCAGAAAGCGGGTGTCCTGTAAAGAAATGTTCAGTTTGCAAGGAGGCGGGCCACACTTTCAAGTATTGCCCCACAGTTCAGAGGCCATAAAATTGTTGTATCGACTTTGCAAATGAAATTATTGTACTTCAAATTGACTATATCACATTTTTATATGTAATGAATGTTTGTACTTTGTATATATAACTGTTGTGTTCAATTTGTAATGTCAGATTATCTTATTCAGTTTTGGTCTGTACTTATTTCATTTAAATTCTATTCTTTTTGTAATTGCTCTTTTCATTTTGTATGTATATTCGAGCTGTACTATTGAATTGCTGTTTTCATTTTTGTAATTGTTGTTTTCATTTTGTATGTATATTCGAGCTGTACTATTGAATTGCTATTTTCATTTTGTATGTATATTGGAGTTGTACTATTGAATTGCTGTTTTCATTTTTGTAAATGCTATTTTCATTTTTGTAAATGCTATTTTCATTTTGTAACTGCTATTTTTATTTTGTAATTGTTGATGTTGAACTATTGAATTGCAGGTATGGCATACGACTTGCTTGACCCGGTGATAGATGCGACTCACCGGAGCCGCTTAGCCACCTCGCCGCCAGAGGACGGGGAGAAAGTTTCGATCTTAGCGCCCTATGCTTGCGCACCCTCATAAGAGCATGGAGGATTGATGATAAGTGGATTCCGAGGTTAGTGCACTAATATCATAGTTGTGTTACTACGATGTTTTGTATGTATGTAGCGATTGTACTTACAATATTTTTCTGAAGGCTGAGAGCAGCGGGGTTGCTTCCATTAGCTAGGATGGTGGAGTCAACAACAGCAGATGCGCAGGATAGACGGGGAGCCTCCAGGAGATTCCCGTACGATCGGAGCTTACTAACGGCTCTAGCGGACCGTTGGTGCCTGGAGACACACACGTTTCACCTACCGTGTGGTGAGATGGCACCCACACTGGAGGACGTCAGTTACCTCTTGGGGTTACCTTGCTCTGGTCACGCGGTGGTGCCCAATGACGTCGACGCAAAGTGGCGGACGGAGCTCTGGGATCGGTTCGCAGGCATGCTACCCGAGGCAGGGTACTCACCTTTCGCTTCTACGCACGGGCCGATGCAGAAGTGGTTGGTGCAGTTCTATGTAAGTGCGGTTTAATTTGTCTAATTTTCTATTTTGTTTTACCTTATAGTTCTCGACCTGTGCATCACCTTTTGTAGCCCAGGAGGATGGTGGAGGGAGCGGGGGACTACGTCGTCAGCTGCCACTTCGAGGCGTACCTGATATGGCTGTTCGGCTGGGTCATATTCTGTTCGAGCCACGGGGATAGCATCGATAAGTACATGATCTAGTTCACCAGGATGATCGTGGACGCCGACCTCGAGTAGATCCCGCAGCTGGCTTGGGGAATAGCTGTACTGGCTACCACCTACCGAGACCTTTGTGATGGGTGTCATCGCGTGGCGTACTCCTTCATTCTCGCTGGGTGTCCTTTATTGCTTCAGCTATGGTCATTCGAGAGGTTCTAGATCGAACGACCACAGATGGACTTGGCACTTTACGGCGCGGGCTTCTACAGGCCACCTGGGGACGACGTTGACCGTCCTACCATGGGGTTGTTGTGGTGTCGCTGACGGGTTAGTACAATAAACTTTATCATCAATGATAAAATTATTTGCTATATTTCACTTTAACAAGACTTTATCATACTAAAGGTCATTTATTCCATTTTTTGCAACTGATTTTCACCCCAGTTACGTCGCACGCTTTGTACCCTGAGTACGTAGCGATGTTTGACCAGCTGACGGATGATCGCGTCATTTGGCACCTGTACCTCCCAGAGCTTGTCGCCGCGCGAGCACCTAAGGGACTTTCGCTCGAGTGCACCAATGACGCCGCTTACTGGCTGATACGGTGTCACCTGGTTTACGACGTGTTCGTTGAGACCTACGCCACCTACCGCATCATGAGACAGTTCGATCTCTGGCAGGCGTCCCCCCTATTAGTGACATAGTCACGACGAGCGTCCACACGTTAGTGCTATTTTACATCTCTTTTAATTACATCTCTTTCGGATGTCCTTACTAATGAGGTTATGTTGCGAATCCATTTATGCAGAAAGACACGAAAGGGCTTCCTTGGTACTGCGAGTTGGGCGACACACATGTTGCCTCATGCTCAGCAGTGGGCGCAGGCATTGGCGGATGTGTATGATGAGGCTACCCCTTACGACCATGCCACGTACGATGACTACATCCGGTGGTACAACCCACACACACATGTTCGAGTTGTGCGTGTCATGGAGTCACCTCCGAGGCACGCTTCCTCCACGGCAGACACCTACCCTACGCAACTAGACTCTACTTTTCACCGCTCGGTGAGTACTTATTTTCATATATCATATAATGTACCGTTAATACAATAGCAACAACTAACAAGCCTTTTTGCCGAGTGACCTTACTAGGGACGTGCACAAGGAGATCGGCTCCCTGATGGCCGCTGTTGCCAGTGGGGACAGGTTGGAGGTGACCATGGATCACCTAAGAGGGGAATTGCAGCGTGCTCTGGACAAGGCCGCTCGCATCGTCTACCTTACGTCTTGTAGGAGGCTGAGGGACGACGATGTGGCACAGGTCCTCGTCCGTTCGTCTACTGTACGTGAGCGACACACGTCGCACACCGCACCTGGGACATCGCACACGCCCCCGCCTCTCCTCCCCCCGATGTCCAGGGGGGCTCCAGCTGGCACCATTCCTCTACCCGCATGACTACAGGTACACCTTCGTGCTCTCCCTTCTTCTACTACGTTCTTTACATTATGTGCTGTACTAACATGAAACATTTGTCAGGACCCACCGATGATCGCAGCGCGACCAACTCCTGCGGCTCGTCCCACTTTGATGACACCACTATCGAAAGGTGGTTTGCGGACCCCTAGCCGGAGATGAAAGATGCTGTCCTTGGTCCGTTGCAGATCTCCGATGCGCTCGGACCGAGTCAGCCATCGCAGGCACCCTTCACTACCCCCAACGACACCAATACGGTCTGCTAAGAGTACTCATGGACAGCCCCCTGACCAGCTGACGTATCCATCTGGACATGTTCAGCATCGTAGGAGGCCTAGGACCACACGAGGGGTTAGACCACGTAGGGGCTAGCTAGTTTTTTTTCCCTTTCATCCTAATGTACTACTACGGTGAAAATTTAGTTCTATTTCTTTGAGAGACCTGCTTCGTTTGTCCCTCAGTCTTCTTCCCTATTTCAATCTAACAATGTACTTTCTCACTTTATGTGCCTAAAGCACTCTTCGTTAGGATTGTCCGGACGACAGAAAGCAGGACACTCATATTCCAAATCATCGATATGCCGATACGGAAGGAAGTCTGAAGAAGGGACGGTATCAGCCTCATAGAAGTATGATAAGAACACGATGAAGGCTTCTATATCAAACTTCAGATCTCTCTTCGGGACCTAAGAAAAGGCCTCTCCATATGATCGGCAGCGCCTGAAAGTTGGTTCTTCTTCCTCTGATGAGTCCTCACGAGGAAATTGGAGGGCTGAGGTAGGGACAGTATTGAAAGGGCGCTGAAATGGAGCTATCAGCTATAGTTGGACAAACCAGAGGGGCCCCCCTTGAATACCAACAAAGTGAGAATTGGTGACACCCCTAAGCTTCGAGGTAATAACATGGATCGTTGATATAATGCACCGAGGAAGAGTTTACCCAAAGTTATTTCCTGATCATTGGCTAAGGCCTCTGCAAGGGCTTGATAGTTGTTGGTAGGGGCTAAAGGGGCACCACAGAACAAAAATATGTCGAACCACATGTTCAGAAAAGAAGTATGCTCACGGGGTCCCACAGGGCCAGATGATCGGCTGTACTCTTTGATGTGCTGAGACCAACTGATCTTAGTCGATAGCCGATGGGTGGCAATTGCTTCAAAGGCATGAAGTTGGTGTCTTGTTGGCTTGAGTCCGGTAAGGACCACCATGTCCATGAGAGTTGGGCTGAAGAAACCCAGGCGAAAGGAAAAAGCATTGAAAGCATCTGACCAGAAATAATAGACTGAAGCTATTAGCGATCGTCCCTGCACATACTGGACAAGGAGAGACTGATACAATCGGCAATCTCTAGCGATTCCCAGTCCGCTCTCTTGCTATTCGCCACCCGATTGTACCAGGATCTCCACCCTTTGAGCGCAGTAGGCCAGGCTCTAAAGCTGTCTTTCCAGCCGGCCAAGTTAAAGGAGAATTAATTCAAGGGGATCCGCATAATCTTCTTATTGATAAAATCCATGGGGTCCTCACTGCCGGTAGGTCCTAGCAAGTACTAATCGGCCGCATCCAGTACCGGGACTAGAATCTGCGACTGATGATCGTCCATCTATGGAAAAAGGAAAGAAGAATAGCAAGGATATGCTAATCAAACGACAGATGACTATTGGGACCTATAGTTGTAGGGGTTGGAGGTGAACTGCTGAGGGTGGCAGGGGCCAACAAAGAGGCAGACGATGGACAAGGTTGGGTCGGCGAACGATTCCTGGAGGATGAATGTGCGGCGGTAGTCGTACGAACAACGGAGGGCAATACAACCAAAGGGGTAGTATTGGAAGAGAAAAGGTGCGAGAGAAAGGGGGTTTCCAAAGAAAACAAATTTTATAAAAAGCAACGAGAGCCCTGGTCGAAACGGTTCCAGACTTCATGCCTAGATTCTTGCACCCACTAATCATACCGTTGGCAGGGACACAATGTTCGGAATGAAACCGCAAGAGCTCGTTAATGAGGAGAGATTTTGGGAAGTATATACACGTCATGCCCATTAATCGGCATGCACTGATTGAATGTATCAGGGAAGAGCAATTAATCGATTGATTGCAAAGCCGATTGATTTGATTTACATCGATCGGGAGATCGCGTCCTAACCAAGTATGTAGCAAGGCCAATCAGCTTTGTCAAAAAACATTGACACTACTAAAATCACGAGAATATGTTAAGTCAATGATTGAGACATATTCAATATTTAAGTATTGACATTTGTATTGGTCAGGAAGCAAGGTACATCATCGGCTAAAGAGTAAGCAAAATGTTTACATCATCGGCTAAAGAGTAGGCAAAATGTTTACATCATCAGCTAAGGAGTAAGCAAAATATTTACATCATCGGCTAAAGAGTAAAGAGTAGAGAATTGAGGATTGAAGGAAAAGGTAGAATTCAAAAAAATGAAACAATCCTCAAATGTAAGGTAGTCAGGGATTTTGGCATCCCTACAAAAGAAATGAAAGGTGCTCGGGAATTATTACAATATTTAGTGAATCAAATGATGCTTCCTGTCAGGGATGTCACCGGCACTGGAGCTGTTGCTGGAGCTGGATGACTCATAGAGGGGAGCGTCGGCAGGAGGAGCTGGTGAAGGCGCCTGCTCATCATCAGCGCTAATGGAGGTGATGATGGTCATGGCGACCGTAGACGCGCTGCCCATTGGCTCAGCATCATCTGCGGCATCGGTTGGAGGAAGATCGAAGGCCTTAGGGGCAATCTCCGCAGGGGTAGCAGCTGCACCGATGTCGAGTTCCACGGCGTCGGCAGGAGGAGGGACGACAGCTGCTGCGGGGGCTTCAGCGGCGTCGGCATCAAACTCCTCCTAGATGGTGCCAGCGATGCCTTTGTCGTCGGCCACTTCCTCTTCGGCGCGGACCTCAGCCGACAGTTCTTCCTGAAGAACTGCGGCAATGGTTGAGTCATCGTTTGATGACGAATAGTCAGAGACCAAACCAGACGAGGAGAAGGATGAAGACATGACGTAAGAAGCGAAAATTTACTATGAGAGTGGAACTGCGAATTACCAAGTATTTATAAGGCAAATCGAACAGTTGGATCATCATGACATGGAGAGCGAAGCATCTCTTGAGTAAATGTGGATGGAACATGAAGCGATTTGATGCGGAAGTGATTATAGTGCGGCATTTTCAAGAAAATAATTGCAAAGGAGATGAAGCAACAAAGACGATGACCTGCTAGAGCATTGGAGGTTAATTTTTGGGACATGTTCATACACATCCCAAAAATGTGGGGCATATGTTAGCACCTAAAAATTAGTGACTAAAGGCTAGCCGATAAAAATGCAGATTCGGTGTGAGTTCAAGGAGCCTGTGTACTTTCGGGTTTGTGGAAGCCGGCACGGTGTTAGATTGAGGGTCACAATTGTATATCAAGGGTCCGTTAGAAGGAAACTGAGGCCGATACGATTAGGATCGGGTACAACCTTGTCTAAGATGGAAAGAAGGATTCAAGGCTGATACGGACGGCCTGAGAGACCAGGATGGGCACGATCAGGCCAAGGGTTATAATAGAGGACAACGGACTACGTCGAAAAAAAGAATACAAAATCAACAATCGACAGAACCCAGCATTACTTTTATTTCTTCTGCATAGGAGTAGACATCTAGTTTGTAATCTTTCGTTTGTAATACATGTTGATCAATAAAGTTGTGCATCACCGATTGTTGATCATTGTTGCATTACGCCAAAAATCAGGTTTAGCTTTTTTCTCCGATCTTGCTGCGCATCGCCTTTTTCGAGAAAAGCGACCTTTACCCCTCTGATCAACTTCCATGAGTTGATTAGATCTATCCTTTATGATGATCTGCCTTGATCTATCTTGGTCAATTAGATCCGGTTACCATCGAGAAACTAGATCGGTTTCATAGCTGATCATTGACATGCGTTTCCTTCTTGCCGATTGCAGGATCAAATCGGCTGGCATGTTCGTGACCCAAAATTTGAACCCGGCGTTCGCGTGTGCTGGTGGCAATTAACCCGTCATCAATTTCTTTGCACCAACAACTGTACAATGTTAATGGCAAAAAACTGCAAGAACATATATATTATCATACCGGTGGAATAATTTACAAGCATAGCAAAAAGTTAAGTACCTACTTGCATCTGTGAGAATAAATATTGATGGATTCCAAGGCAAAATCCAATTCCATCCATATTTCATCCTAAAAGTTGTCATACTCTGATTTATATTCCACTTCATCCTCATCTCCGAATGAGAATACCATAGGAAGCCTATTTTCACTCTAGTCTTATGCAGGAATAGGATCATTTTGATGGTTGTCTATTTCATCAAAATAATCCTATTCTTGCACAAGAGCAGAGTGAAAATAGGATGCCCGATATTCTCATTCGGGGATGAGGATAAAGTGGAAGATAAGTCAGAACATGACAACTTTCAGGATGAATTATGGATGGAATTAGATTTTGCCTTGGAATCCATCAACATTTGTTCTCACAGATGTGAGGAGGTACTTAGCTTTCTGCTATGCCTGTAAATCATTCCATTGGTATGATAAAAAAACTATCACAGACTATTCTTGATATAAACCATCTATGAAAACCTGTTATTACAGACGGTTCTTTATACAAACCGTCTGTGATAACAGGCTATCACAGACGGTTTGTATTAATAATCGTCTGTGAAAGCTGTTTCAGAAATGATTAGAAAACCATCTATGGTATGTTGTATTATCATAGACACATACTTACAGACGGTCTAGAAAATCATCTGTGATGACATGTCTGAATTGTCTATGATAGTCTTTTCTGTAGAAGTGTAAGTACCCAGTCAAGGTATACACATCATTTAATATCTCAAATAAGGTGATGCAGGTTGTTGGGTCCCGATCTTTTGATGAGAAAGATAATTTTGATTTGTGGAGACGACTCTCACGATCCAGCTACCAACCGAACACAACTGATTCACCAAGCATTCGCTGAACCAACTCTGGGATTGTTATCAACCTAGCTCAAACCATGATCAACCTGATTATGAAGATCAATTCCTGCAAGAATGATATAATTGAATTACTAATGTTGATGAGGGGTTCCGAAGCATGATATTGCTATTGATATAGCCGAACAAGAGAGTACCGAATAGTTTGACAGGGGAAACTACAACTAAACAAAACCCCCTCTCCCTAGGGTTGCAACCAGCTTATAAGGAAGAGGAGAAAGGGGGTGGCCATATTAAGGGAGCCAAAAAAGGACTCCTTCCCCCTTGGACTCTGACTAGATACATGGGCCTAGGCCTAAATAGGGTAGCACATCACCTCTCTTTGATGATTGTGATACGTATACAATGAATCTGAAGCTGGGGCTAGATTTGTTGGAAAGGTCTCATCATCCTCTTTGAATCAAGTACTCGAATGCCTCCAATGGACTTTGTATGTGAAAGTTATGATTGTTTTTAATCAAGGCTGTTAGGTTGGCTCTGAATTGGTTTGGAATTGAAATAGGTCGGCCTAGAGTTGTTGTGTAGTAGTGCTGCTCCCCTCACCTTGGTTTCTGAGTAGAATAACATCACATGACTTATGTAGCAATCCATCCTCAAAAGGAAAATTATGAACTCCTAGAAATGAGCTCACCTGATAATTCAACTCTCATGCATGTGCCCTTGTCATAGGTCCTTGCCTAGCATCTTATGGAGGAGTGTTAAGTGTATCCAAGGAAGTGATGTCCTCATCATCCTCCCCTTTTTAATTGGAGTCGCCCTCTACTCAAGCTCATCTTCTTATGCCAAATATGGCTTTAAATCTACAATGTTAAATGTGGTACTAACCCCGAAATCTGCAGGCAACTCAATCTTATATGCATTATCATTAATCTTTTCAATAATTTTTAAAGGATCATCAGCTCTATGCATCAACTTAGACTTTCTCATATCTGAAAAAATCTATCTTTTTCTCAAATGCAACCAAACAAGATCTCTAATTTCAAAACTTATTTCATTTCTATCTATACTACCAGCAGCCCTATATTTTTCACTCATACACTCTATGTTTTCTTTTGTATTCTTATGCAACTTAAGAACAAATTCTATACATTTCTTAGTATCTACATTTACCTTCTCCGAAGTTGGTAATGGTAAAAAATCAATTGGAATGCGAGGGTTAAAGCTATATACTTCCTGAAAAGTGCTCATCTTTATGGTTAAATGCAGTGAGCGGTTGTAGACAAACTCCACATGAGGCAAGAAATCTTCCCACATTTTCAAATTTTTTCTCAAAACAACGCTCAACATGGTTGATAATGTACAGTTGATGACTTTAGTTTGTCCACCTGTTTGGGGATGACATGTGGTAAAGAATAGCAACTTTGTCCCCAAATTGTTCCATAAGGTCCTCCAAAAGTGGCTCAGGGACTTCATATCTTGGTCTGAAACAATTGTGATTGGCAAACCATGTAGTCGAACGATCTCCCTGAAAAATAAATCAGCAACATATTTAAAATTATCGCTCTTATAACAAGGAATAAAATATGACATCTTAGAAAATCTATCCACTACAAAAGAAATATCCCTCCCCCTCTTTGTCCTAGGCAACCCTAAAATAAAATCTATAGAAATATCCTCCCAAATTTTGCTTTTCTTGCATTTAATGTGTGTTTGCAATTTTTGGAATTTTCTAAAATATATTTGAATTTATTGGAATTAATTTTCATTAAGCTTCTTCTTTAAATTAATTAAATATTAGAAAATTTTAAATAAATTTTTGTTGGAAATATATTATTTGAGTTCAAAATGCCAACGTCAGCGGAGGCCGCTCACAGAGCATGTACTAGTTGAGATGTTTGGTTAATCCCTGTATTGGAAGTCTAGACCTTAGACGTTGTTCTTGAAGTGGTTTATTTACCCAAGCATAAGGCATTTTTGGTTGTGATCGAAGAAGTGTGTCAATTGAGAGTGTGGAAGGCGAAAGAGTGGGATTTTGAGTAACCGCATTTCGCAATGGTCAGTTAATGGTCAACAGTGTAAAGGCTATCCATTTAGGTGAAGTAACAATGGTCAGTGAGTATCCGAAGGTGTTTCCAGAGGGTTACCTGGTATGTCACCAGATTGAGATATTGAGTTTGTGATTAAATGGGTGCCCGGTACAGCCCAATAGCTAAGAGGCCCTATCGGATGACTACCGATGAATTGGTAGAGACGAAGAAGCAAATTGAGGGGTTGCTAGAAAAGGGTTTTGTGAGACCAAGTTCATGGCCATGGGGAGCGCTTGTTATTCATCAAGAAGCAGATTGGTAGCTTAAGGATGTGTATGGATCATCGTGCGCTCAGTGGAGTGACGATAAAGAACAAGTGTCCGCTATCCAGTATCGATGAAATGTTTGATCTGATAATAGGAGTTGGAGTCTTCCCTAAGATAGAATTTTGACCAGGATACCTTCAGTTGAAGATTCGCGCAGAGGATGTGCCGAAGGCTGCGTTCCCAACAAGATGTGGACATTGTGAGTTCATAGTTAGCATTGTGCATCATGAAAACCTTAATCATCATTTTCATGGAGTACCTGGATAAGTTTGTCGTCGTTCATAGATGATATACTTGTCTACTCCAAGATGAGGAAAGAACATGCAGAACACCAGAGATTAGTTCTAGAGAAGTTGCGAGAAAAGCAACCATTTGCTAAGTTTAGCAATTGTGATATTTGGAAGGATAAAGTGAAATTTCGGGGACATATAATGATTGTAGAGGGAACTGTAGTTGATCCGAGCAAAGTGGAAGTAGTATTGCATTGGTAGAAACTGAAGACAGTTACTCAGATCCGTAGCTTTCTTGGAATGGTGGGATATTACCGTCGATTCATTACAGGATTCTCAACAATTGCTAAACCCCTTACTCAATTGTTGAAGAAAGAAAAGAAGTTTGCATTGGATGCCAGAGTGCGAGAAGAGTTTTCAAGAGTTGAAGAAGCGGTCGACATCAGCACCAGTGTTAGTCTTACCCAATGTTCACTAGAGCTTTGACATTTGTTGTGATGCATCACGTCAAGGACTTGGATGCGCGTGATGCAGAATAGAAAGGTAGTTCCAGATGCATCAAGGCAATTAAGGCCGTATGAAGAGAATTATCCGACGCATGACCTGGAATTAGAAGCCGTAGTGCATGCTTTTGAGGATATGGTGTCATTAACTCGTTGGAAACAGATGAGAAGTATATACCGACTATAAGAGTCTAAAGTATATCCCCATTCAGTCAGACCATAACATGAGACAGAGGAGATGGTTGGAACTAATCAAGGATTGTAATGTAGGGATCCATTACCATCCAGGCAAAGCCAATGTGGTAGACGATGCCCTGAGTCAGAAGGGTCATAATGTGAGTATGCTAATGGAAGGGAGTCAGGTTGAGTGGTGTGAGGATTTTCAGAAGCTGAAGCTGGAAGTGGTACTGGAAGGATTCTAGCCACCTTAGAAGTGGAGCCTACCCTAGAAGAGCAGATCAGAGAAGGTCAGTAGGATGATGACAAGATCAAGAAGATCAAGTCCAAGATGGACGAAGGAAAGGCTAAGGATTTCAATCTGGATGAACAAGGTACATTATGGATTAAAGGTCGTATCTGTGTACCAAATAAGAAGTGCCTCCAAGTGCCAAATGAGCAACCGTCATTGGAGTCAATCGAGCTACAGAAGGTTTGACTTATAAAAAGTACCCAGTAAAGATTTTGGATACAATAGATCGAGAGACAAGGAACAAGTCAGTTCGCTTCTGCAGAATTCAGTAGAGTAATCACCTAGAAAAGCAAGCAACTCAGGAGCATGAAGAGGACCTGAGGAAAGAGTTTCCTAACCTATTCCTTAATTAGCCTTGAATTTCGGGGTCAAGATTTCGTTAAGGGGGGAGGTTTGTAACATCCCAAAATTTTATTTTCTTGCATTTAATGTGTATTTACAATTTTTGGAATTTTCTAAAATTTATTTGGAATTAATTTGAATTAAGCCTCTTCTTTAAATTAATTAAATATTAGAAAATTTTAAATAAATTTTTATTGGAAATATTTTATTTGAGTTCAAAATATTTAAAAATATTTTCTACATTTTTCCTAGAATTTTTCTGATATTTTTATTGCCTCAAATGAATTAATTGAATTACTATAATTTTTTTTTGGAAAATCGCTGGAAAAAGGCTGTGCACAGTAGTGGGCTGAGCCCAGCACTGTTCAAGCTGGCCCAGCACTGTAACACGCACGCCAACTGTGCGATCTAGGCTATTTTTGATCCGATTTCGGTTTTCTTCATGTCTCCTTGCTCGGCCCGACTTCCTAAGGCCATTTATGCGTGCCATTCACATAATCACATACACAATGTTGCATTTAAGTGAAGGGCATTGGATGGAAAGATTGTCGTAAATTTATGTCAAGAGAGGTAGTATGAAACTATGAATAATAATCTGAAACAAAGTAGAAGTCTAAAATGATTTATAATGGAGGTGGCCCTTTTTTTTATTTTGATGAAGCCCTTAGATGGCATGTTAATGAAACAAAAAATAGAAATCCAGCTACTTCCATACCTTATTAGGACATATTGAAATTACCACCGGTTGGTTGCGGGATATTTAGGTATGATCAATTCATGTATGTGCTTGGATTTGGTGATCCTCTTTGTAGTGATGTAGTGACATCTTTGGTGCGAATCAGAGTGCTTAAAGTGCGTGGTTGTATCATGTGATGTGTGTAGTGATGTAGTCTTGTATAATTTACCTTGGGATGAAGCAATTCAATCCGGTTGGGCTATGGTTTTAGATATGATAAAATACACACACCAGTAAATTTTTTCTGAAAGGGCAGACGAATGGTTTTTTTTAAAGGAGCATTGAACGCATCTGTGATAGCTGGTACGTTCCAGTCTATTTTGAATTTTTGAGTCAATTCCACAAGTGAAATATATGCTTCTGAAGCAGAATTAGTGTATATTCTCAGGGTGCTATTGACTTATAGATAGCTTTGTGGAATTTTGCTAAATATGTTGATTAATGTTTGCTCTTGGACAGTGATGTTATTTTCCACCTAATGATAGCAAATGGCGTTCCAACATGAGCATGCCAGAATGTTTGGAAACATCATTGAGTTGCAGCTTGCACATTATCACATAGTTTTTCTTGCCATGGCTTTCCACCTGTAACTACTTAAAGGATCTTGAAGTTCATTTGTTACATTTCCACCTGTAACTACTTAAAGGATCTTGAAGTTCATTTGTTACATTTGAAAACTTTTCAAATGACTTGAAGTTCATTTGTTACATTTGAAAAATCAAAAACTGATTTCATATACGGTTTTTATCACGACTTTACCACTGTTAGATTTTTTAAAAAATTTCCCATGCTTGATCATCATCTCAAATTTTTATGGGAATATTAGTGATGTCTGAGGACCATCCAAAAAAATTTTCAAAATTTTTTGACGTGTTTTGTACCATTTTTCGGACAGTTCAATGTGCGCTGAGATCTCGGTGATTTCACCCGAGATCTCGGTAATTTCGGCCGAGATCTCGGATTTCCCGGTTGAAAAAAAACCGGATTTGAAATTTGGTTTTTGCATTTCATCCGAATTTTGCCCGAAATTTCCGAATCTCGCTGAGATTTCGGCCACCTCCAAGATTTTTCCAAAAACGAGATTTGTAACCTTGGTCCAGAGCACACCTCCAAAAACCCTAGGACGTCACCGTACCTCTTCGAAGCGCCACCCCACATCGACCGATTTTGGCGTCACGTTCCCCGTCGCTCCAATGAGTTTTCTAAAATCCAACCATGTCATCTTGTGCCCCGTGGTCCCATCTAACTCTCCTCCAAATTTGGTGCAATTTCGCGGAATCAAAAGTTATGGCCATTTCAATCTCAAATCTTGCCGTCGCCCGTCCTCCTTCGTTTTTGCGAATTTGACTGTGAAATTTTTACTGTAGACTCATCTTGATGTCCTCTACATGGTGCTCACCCTAACCCAAGGTTTTTCCCAAGGATTTGCGCAAAAAAAGTAATCTTCCCCGATCAGACTGCAATCAATCGAAGAACAAGCAAGAATAAGGCAAAAGCAATCTAAAATTGCAAATATAGATGAAGTATTACAAAGTTGGGGTTCCGATACATGGAGCTTGTTAGGCGGCCGTTGAGCACGTCTAAAAGACTCAAAATAGTAGCAAAAAGGCTAAACTATCAAATAACCAAAACCCAAGTTATTTTGGGGGACTCCCTAACTATATATAGGAGAAATAGGAGGCCAAAACCGTGCTAGGGGTGTCCAAAGCACAGCCATGGCCGAGTAGGACTCCTATTCCTAGTTTGACTCGGATTTGGAAAGATCCGTTGAGTCGTAAAGAATTTTGACATGAGGCCAGATCCGTTGGAAAGAGGACGACGAAACCTTTCAAACCAGTACTCATAGACCCCAAACACCCTTGTGGATCAAAAGTTATGGTCATTTTAAGTTAGTGCTGTCCCGGAGGCCGAATCCGAGTTGAAGTTGTGCATCGGAAGAATTGGTTTCATGCTTGACTTTTGGGAGTCCTTTTCCTTGGTTCCTAAGGATAATAAAATCATCACAAGGATTAAATAGAATTCCATTCATTAAATTATTTGTATGCAACCCGAGGAACGCATTCACCTGGCAATTGAATTGACGTGCGCGAGCTCGAGTAATTGGCCCTTGTATTACAATGTTGGTTTCAATTGTGTTTCTAGGCATGGCCGTATCCATGGTAGTGATGTCCTCATCACCCCCCAGATGACGTCACCATGACGTCATCGCTAACGTCACACGCGTGCGGGCACAACCACTAACATGTGGGCCCAACACTGACGTCAGGGGTGATGTCAGCGGCGATCGGCGCTAACCCGCGTCGCTTTGGCTCCCGTGCACATGGCAAGATCTGGACCGTTGATTTGAAATCCGATGGTCACGATTCAATCTAGTATCACGCGTATGGATTTATGCGATCTAATCCGGTCCGTTTACTTCGGATCGGACGTCCAAGATTCGATAGGGTTTGCCGCATCAAGGGGGGTGACGTGGCATGACCCGTCGTCGACACGTGGAACGATCTAAGCCATCTAACCTAGATCCAACGGTTGAGAATAGATCCACATGGTACTACTTGATCTAAACCAAACCGTACGATCTACATCTAACGGCCACAAATGGATCTAATCCCGTGCAATAATCGAGTTACGTGGCTAAATCTGTACCGTAGGATCTAGATCTAACGGTCGCTAAACACTCCAGTTCAATACAGGAAGGGCTACGTGGCATTACCTGTGTCGAGACCCGAATATGCAAATCCGGACCCTCTGTGTATTTAGCACTAGTCCAGGATCACACTAGTGCACACAGTCTCAACATCGGTAAATATCACAATCATACACATCGATAGTAATAAAGTACTTTAATTAAGATGGCCAAACTGGTTGCTCGACCTTATGGTCAAGTTACAAGAATACGCCCACACAGGGCGAAAACTTATTAAGGAAATAAATTGTAGCGGAATAAAAGCATCAACGTGGCGCCATCCAGTATACCACAGGGAACTAACTAGGCTCGCTCCCTAAGTAGACGGCTCCTCCTGAAGTTCCTCCTCCGAGGCTGGCGTCGCTTCTCCTTCAACTGATGTTGTTTGTGGCAAGGGTGAGTACTCGGTACTCAGCAAGTCATGCACAGAATGCAAACTAATGTTCTATATGCATGGCTTATTACAAAGGATAGGCTAACAGGTACATTTGTAGTAAAACAACAGTGAACAAGTAGCATAAGTAGATTCGAAAGCAGTAAAGGTAAAGATTATATCAATAACTTTTGCAGGAGTTAAGTAAACACTTTTCCATTCCTAATCCACATTTCCATCAACGTCATCATTTAACCCAACCAAACTTTCCAAGTCCAAGTTGTTTTCATGAAAGTCTAACCGTTGACTGTAATCCCCGAGCAATGTCCAGTGCCGCGGACACGGCTATTTAAATAGATTTTACACTCTGCAGAGGTTATGCACTTTACCCACAAGATACAGTCAAACACCACAAAGGCCAGTGATCGTAACAAAGCATTTCAGAGACTGCAAACTTTACAAGTGAACCTCTCCGGCTTTTGTCATACACCATCCCTTCCCGTAACGGAGGCGAAGTATGGGACCGACATACCGTTGGACGGGTACCATGCCATAGCACTGGTACGCTCCCCTTTCAAGCTACACAAAAGGTGTAGTTGACACCCCGAGGTACCACATGCAAGTTATTAGTAACTTACTCAACTAGGTCCGTCCCATTGCGGACATGTGGTTGCACGCTTGGCTCAGATCAAAGGCTTGCAAGGTTAAGTCCTTAGGGTGACCAGGGCAAGACTACCCGAAGAACCAAAACGACATCCTCGGTGCCACTCATGGCCCACCATATCATTCTTGCCACTTGCCCCGGTCTAAATCTATTTATCAAACCCAGTTGATTACCATGCACCACGTGCCATCAACAATCACAACACGTGATACTTCTCCAAAACAGGTTCAATATCTCATTAAGCCAACATTAACATTTGATTGTCCAAAATCATGTCATGTGCACGTAGCAGGTCTAAGCAATATACTACAACGGTCTAAATACCCAATGTTGGCAGTTTAATAATGTCCAACTATATAAATTCCACAACTAGGGTGGCTAGGGTTCATGGCACATAATTAGATAGTCAAGGTGTCATACTCCAATTTGGCATTTATCTAATTCCCAGAAATAATTTAAACAAGTTCTAATTAAATTAACATGCAATAATTTAAACCAAATTAATTTCAAAAATGGGATCAATATGGTCAAAGCATAACTTGCCTTCAAAAAGTACTTGATCTTGGTCTTGAGCTGGCTCCTGGGTCAACACTTCACCTTCGAAGCCCTCGGGTACTTCAACGTCTACTCGTAACGCGTGCAAATACAAATAAATAAATAAAACAGTACATACACATTGCTCAAAAATTCATGTAAAGTCCATAAACAGAAAGAGCATAATTTTACAAATTTTTAGAAACTTGAATCGCCCAAAACGGAGTTAAAATACAAAAGTTATAATCGTTTAAAGTTTAAAGAATCTACTAATTAAATATAAACAGAGAAAATTTCATATTCAAAAATTAATTAAAATTCATATTTAAGTAGATCTCAATTTTATAAAAAATTAGAAATTGGAATAGTACAAATCGGAGTTAAAACGCAAAAATTATAAGCGTTTGAAGTTTGAAAATTCAAATAAATCAATAAACCGAATTAATTCATTATTTTTCTATTGAAAAATCCAGATTTATGACGTCAGCAAGGGATTTGAATTTCGATCGAATTATTTTTCTATTGAAAAATCGAATTATTGTGTCAGCATGACTTCAGCAGGTCCATGGACTAGGTCCATGGTTCGGGTCCGGCTCACCGTGGACCCGGCCCACGGGCACGTGTCACATTGACATGTGGGACCCCTCGGGTGACATCAGCGCTGATGTCACTACGCGTCGGCCACACGGTACTAACACGCGGGCCCCACCGTGACGTCACGGATGACGTTATGGAGCCGTTGGGCCAGATGCTGACACGCGGGCCCCACGCTGATGTCACACGTGACGTCAGCGGCGACCGCGGCTGACCCGCGTGGATCGCGACGGTCCAGCTCCCGCGCACGTGGCACGATCTGGGCCGTTGATTTGAAAATCAACGGTCTAGATTGGATCCAATGCCGCACGTTGCGTTGCAACGCGGCTAATCTGGGCCGTTCGATTTGGATCGGACGATCCAGATTCGATCGGGTTTCGCCTCACCGTGGGGTGGCGTGGCATGACCCGGGTGGCGACACGTGGCTCAATCTACGCCGTTCGATTTCTATCGAACGATCGAGAGTTCATCTAACGCTACAATGCAGCTAACCCTAACCGTACGATCTAGATCTAACGGTTGAGATCTAATCTAGGCAAGGTGCAGTTCACGGCTACGTGGCTCTATCTAAACCGATGGATCTAGATCCAACGGTTGGGATTAGATCTAGAAACCGAAACGTGAATCGATCGGGGTGACGTGGACGAACCTGAGCCGTGCGTGAAGATCCAACGGTTGAGAAGCTTCGCGGTTTCGACGATGGCGCGGCGGAGCAGCGGCTGCCGGAGACAAAGACGACGACTTACCGAACGATGCTTGAGGCGTGCTCCGCCGAGGTGAGTGGGACTCCTAGGTGCGGCTCGTCGCGACGGTTCCGGATCTAGGCTCAATCACGGCGGAGGACGGCGGAAACGGCAGCAAACGGCGGAAAACCGCGGCGGAGCACAAATCCAATTTCGGCGAGCTCTAGCGGGCGAACGGCGGCGGCTCGGGCTCGGTCGGTTAGGGCTACGGGTGCGCACGGAAGAGAGGAACATGATGGCGGCGGCGGTGCATTAAATATGGGTCTCGGCTTTCGTGAAAACCGCGGAAACCGAGGCCCACTCGGCGGCGGCAGCGGAATCCGACTTGGATTCAGATTGGGCGACGTGGCGCAACGCTGGCCGTTGGATCTTGATCCAACGGTCACGCGGCTAGGGCTCGGCTGGCTCGGTCGGGTTTGAGCCCGGTTCGAGTCGGACTCGGACTCGAGTCTAACTCGGGTCAGACTCGGTCGGAGGAACAGTACAAACCCACTCGGCAATTTCCAGCGATTTAATAATTAAATTAATTCCTAGAAATTCAAATAAATCGAGAAAAATAGCAAAATACTCAAAAAAATTCTAGAAAAAATTGGAAAATACTTTGAGACATTTTGGACTCAAATAAATATTTCCAACAAAATTTTATTTATAACTTTTAATTCTTTAATTATTTCAAAAGGGAATAAATTCAAATTAAATCCAAATAAATCTAAATAAATTCCAAAAATTCACCAAAGTGCAAAATTTCATTTAAATTTATGAAAAGCAAAAATTGGGGTGTTACAAACCTCCCCCCTTAACATAATCTCGTCCACGAGATTCAGGGCTAACTAAGGAATAGGTTCGGAAATTCTTTCGTCAAATCCTCCTCGCGCTCCCAAATCGCTTCACTATCTGCATGGTTGCTCCACTGATCTCTACAGAAATGGGTTGACTTATTTCTTGTTTCTCGATCCATGGTGTCTAGAATCTTCACGGGGTGCTCCTTGTAGGTTAGATCCTCTTGCAGCTCAATCAACTCTAACGGTGTCTACTCATCTGGTACTCGAAGACACTTCTTCAGTTGTGACACATGGAACAAATCATGCACACCTGCCAACGACTGCGGTAACTCCAACTGGTAAGCAACTTCGCCTCTGCGGCTCAAAATCTTAAATGGTCCGACATAACGGGGTGCGAGTTTTCGTTTGGCGTGGAATCTCTTAACTCCATTGAGAGGTGTAACCCTAAGGTACACGAAATCTTCCGGTTCAAAGCTCAAGTCTTGACGACGATTATCAGCGTAACTTTTCTGTCTTGACTGTGCTATCTTTAGTCTTTCCTGGATCATGGCAATCTGCTCTTCGGCTTCTTGAAGAATGTCCAGCCTAAAGACACGGCGTTCACCTGTCTCATTCCAGTTCAATGGCGTACGACATGGTCGACCATACAGTGCTTCAAAAGGTGACATCTGTAAACTGGCCTGATAACTATTGTTGTAGCTGAACTCAGCATACGGCAGACTTTTATCCCAAGAGGTAGCATAAGCCAAAGCACAAGCTCGTAGCATATCCTCTAAAATCTGATTTACTCTTTCCGTCTGTCCATCCGTCTGCGGATGATATGCAGTACTGAAGTTCAAACGGGTCCCCATGGCTTCATGCAACTTATTCCAAAACCTTGAGGTAAACTGGGTACCTCTGTCTGATACAATCTTCTTCGGTACTCCGTGCAAACAGACGATTCTGGTCATGTACAGTTCTGCTAGTTTATCCCCTGAGTAGGTGGTCTTTACAGGAATAAAATGGGCAACCTTAGTCAGGCGATCCACTATAACCCATATGGAGTCATATCCTCCTTGAGTCTTCGGCAACCCGGTAATAAAGTCCATGCCGATTTCCTCCCACTTCCACTCAGGTATTCTTAGCGGCTGCAGTAATCCTGCCGGTCTCTGATGCATTGCTTTAACTCTTTGGCACACATCACACAACGCAACATGCTCGGCAACTTCACGTTTCATGCTTGGCCACCAAAATCTTTCCTTCAGGTCTTGATACATCTTGACACTTCCTGGATGAATGGAATACTTGGAGTCATGGGCTTCTTCTAGAATCAGCAGCTTCAGCTCCTTATTTGGCACACAGATGCGATCCTTAATCCACAATGTGCCTTGCTCATCCAGTCTGAAATCCTTAGCCTTGCTCTCATCCATCTTGGACTTAATTCTGCGGATCTTGTCGTCATTCTTCTGTCCTTCTCGGATCTGGTCTTCTAAGGTAGGCTTCACCTCCAACGCGGCCAAGAATCCTTCCTGTACTACTTCTAGCTTCAGCTTCTGAAACTCCTTGCAAAGCTCATCCTGACTTGTGGCTATCATCATATTCACGGTATGACTTTTCTGACTCAGGGCATCGGCCACCACATTGGCTTTTCCGGGATGGTAATGGATTCCGACATTGTAGTCCTTGATCAGCTCCAACCATCTTCTTTGCCTCATGTTCAGATCCGATTGGGTGAAGATGTATTTAAGACTCTTATGGTCCGTATACACTTCGCATTTATTCCCAATCAAGTAGTGTCGCCACAACTTCAAGGCTTGCATTACAGCTGCTAACTCTAGGTCATGTGTCGGGTAATTCTCCTCATGCGGCCTCAGCTGCCTTGATGCATATGCAACAACCTTTCGGTTTTGCATCAACACGCATCCAAGTCCCTGGCACGATGCATCACAATATATATCAAAGCTTTGATTAGCATCTGGTAGGACTAACACCGGCGCTGATGTCAATCGCTTTTTTAACTCCTGGAAACCTTTCTCACATTCTGGCATCCAGTTAAACTTCTTTTCCTTTTTCAGCAATTGCATAAGCAGTCTCGCAATTGTCGAGAAGCCTTCAATAAAACGGCGGTAGTAACTTGCCATCCCAGGGAAGCTCCGAATCTGGGTCACTGTCTTCGGCGGTTCCCAATGTAACACAGCTTCAACTTTGCCTGGATCAATGGCGACTCCTTCGGCTATCATCACATGTCCAAGAAACTCCACCTTGTCTTTCCAAAAATCACACTTGCTGAATTTGGCGAAGAGCTGCTGTTCCCTCAGCTTTTCGAAAACTAGGCTCAAGTGTTCTGCATGTTCATCCCTCGTCTTGGAGTAGACTAAGATATCATCTATGAACACAACAACGAACTTGTCCAAATACGCCATGAATACCTTATTCATCATATTCATGAAATAAGCTGGCGCATTCGTCAGACCAAAGGACATAACTGTAAACTCGTAATGTCCGTATCTTGACGAAAATGCGGTCTTCGGAATATCTTCTGATCGGATCTTCAACTGGTGATACCTCGATCTCAGATCAATATTGGAGAAAACTCCGGCCCCTCTCAACTGGTCAAAGAGATCGTCAACCCTGGGTAACGGGTACTTATTCTTCATGGTGACTTCATTGAGTGCACGATAGTCAATGCACATTCTGAAACTTCCGTCCTTCTTCTTGACAAACAGAACTGGCGCTCCCCATGGCGATGAACTCGGTCTAATGAATCCTTTCTCCATCAACTCTGTAAGCTGTTTCTTCATCTCTACCAATTCTTCGGTTGACATCCGGTAGGGTCTCTTCGCTATCGGTGCTGTTCCGAGTACTAACTCAATCACAAATTCTATGTCTCTGTCTGGTGGCATACCCGGCAGATCTTCAGGAAAAACATCAAGATACTCATTTACCACTGGAACATCATCTATGCTGACTGTCTTTACACTGTTGACCATCAACTGTCCATCTCGAACGGCGGTCGCTTGAAACTCCACTTTTCTTCCACACGGGCTCTCAATTGATATGACCCTTCGTCCACAGTCCAACATGGTCTTATGCTTGGATAACCAATCCATTCCCAAGATAACATCTAGGGTCTGGGTTCCCAATATAATGAGGTTCGCTAAGAACTCTACCCCATCTATTAGTATTCTCACCCTAGAACATCCTACTCGAGATCGGAGTTCTAACCCAGGGGTTTGAACTAGAAGCATGCATTTAAGATTCACACTCTCCAAATCATTCTTAGAAACAAAATCTTGGGAAACAAACGAATGCGAAGCTCCAGAGTCAAACAAAACTGTTGCAGGTACTGAGTTGACAAGTATCTTACCCAGTATGACGTCCGTGGCATTTTGAAGTGCATTTGCGGTCACATGATTGACTCTGCCTCTCACCGCGGTCTGGGGCACGGCTCCTGGCTGTGCTACTCCGCGGTTTGCTCTTGGTGCAAGTGTCCTGGCAGGTGTGGATCCCAAGTTGAAGCGAACTGGGGTCACTCTTGCTGTCTTCTTGGGGCAATTGTTGGAGAAGTGCCTTGGCTCATTGCATGTATAGCAACGCCTCACTGTGCCCTGCTGGTTGCTTGCAGCGGCATTCCTGGCTGGAGCTGGGGTCTGGAAATTCTGATTGACAGGTCTCGGTGCTGGCGACGGAGTTCTTGCTGCATTCTGCGCCTGGAATCTGAAAAACTGATTCGGTGCAACTCTCAAACGTTGCTGCGCTCCCTGGTGTGATCCCTGTTGCAGCATCCTACGCTTTCGGTTTTCATCCAGCTCCTTGCGCTTGTCCTCAAGGATTAGTGCTTTGTTTACCAGCTCTTGAAAGTTGGGGAAGGTGTGGGTGATCAGTCCCACCTGCAGTCCTGAGTTCAGTCCCTTCATGAAGCGAGATTGTCTGGCCTTGTCTGTCGCTACGTCTTCAGGTGCGTAGCGTGCAAGCTGTGTGAACTTGTTCAGATACTCGGACACCGGTTGATTACCTTGCTTCAGCGCCCTGAATTCTTCCTTCTTTAAGCCCATTATTCTTTCCGGTACGTGATACTGGCGAAATGCGACGGTAAATTCCTCCCACGTGATATCCTGTGGGTTCTCTCGCATGGCGCAGAAGTTCTTCCACCACTCTGCTACGGTCCCTTCCAACTGATGAGAGGCATAGAGTACCCTCTCATTTCCTACACATTGGGTAATGTGCAGCCTCCTCTCAATTGATCTTAGCCAATCATCCGCCTCCAGTCGATTGGCGTTCCCAGAGAATGTGGGTGGATGAGTCCTCATGAACTCTGACAATCTCGAACCCTGACGTTGTCCCTGATTGACTTGATTAGCGGCAGCCTGAGCAGTGACGTGCTGCATCTGTTGCATCATGGCGTGCATCAGCTGGGTCTGTGCAGCAAGGAAAGCTACAAAGTTCTACATGTCAACTGGCAGTGCTGTTTGGGGTGCGGGTGCTCCATCATTAGGGTTCCCAGCTGGGCGAGAACCACTCCCGTTGCCTCCCAGGTTTCCGAGGGTGTTCACCATCTGTCGATGGCTCCAAGGTTTTAGAGACGAGATGGAACAAGAATAGACAAGTAGTAGGGAAACATATGCGGGGAAAGGTGTAACTCAAAATCCAACTTTGTTATTTAATAATAACTTGGTATGGTTGCTTACAATGCCTAAGGGCCTTGCAACACATACTGCACACTCAGCAAACAATGAAAATCCAAATCGACTAACACACTGGAGTCTAACGCTTCTAAGGGTGACTCTTATTCTATAATGCGACTCGACGAAGGAGTCTCAACTGTAAAACCTACGCTCACTCGTCGAGAAAACCTTCACTGCCTCCTTGCGGCGGGTGCGGCGGCATAGGCGCAAAGCGATCGCCATGCCCCACGATGGCAGTAGTCGAAGAAGCGGCATCATCCTCAGGTTCAGGCTCTGGCTGTGGTGCTGGCTGGTGCTCCTGCTCAAGTGCTGGTTCCTCCGGGTCTGGGGCGTCCAATTCGAACACTGGCTCTGGTCCCTGCCATTACAGTGCGGTCTCCAGCTCTGCGATCCTTTCCGCAGCATAGGCGACGTACTCACGAGCATTCTCTAGGTGCTTTTTCCCTTCCTCGACCTGCTCGCGAGCCTTCATCAACTCCTGGACTGTGTCATCGATAAGCTCCTCCTAGGCGATGACGAATCTGGCCAAGTGTGTGGCGGTAGCATCCTCATCTTCTATCATCTTCCGCTGAGCTCTGCTGTCTCGGCGTGGGTGGTGACGGAATACGGTTCCTTCCAGCTCTCTAGAGTAAGTGCGAGCAATCTACTGCATCGCTCGACGTGACACCTCCTGGATTCCCATCTCAAACGTCGACCTCCTAGCGGTAAAGTGAAATAGACGACTGAACTTCGTCTTCTCTCGAGCATACACTGTGATCTTGACGTCCCATCCTATGACCAGTCCTGCCTGCACGATGGTGGTCCCTCGGTAGAGCGGTCTCTCAAAACCTCCAAGCAACTGCAGCATACGCCACAACTCGGCAGCGCAGTCTCCCTCAGGCTCGGCGTAGTTGTTCTTCATCAACATCTGCCAAAGACACTCACGTAAGAACTCAAAAGTTTGAAGCCAAGGAATAGCAAGAAAAATTCAGCAAAAGGGGTATGAAAAGAGAGAAGGGGACGAGTCGAGATTTCATTCATTGTCTTGTCAATTTTTAACCTTAGAAAATTGGTTTTATCCTCACTATGACCAATCTAACTATGGGTGAGCCTACAGTCAGTATGGCTCTGATACCACCTCTGTCGGGACCCGAATATGCAAATTCGGACCCTCTATGTATTCAGCACTAGTCTAGGATCACGCTAGTGCACACAGTCTCAACATCGGTAAATATCATAATCATACACATCGATAGTAATAAAGTACTTTAATTAAGATAGCCAAACTGGTTGCTCGACCTTATGGTAGAGTTACAAGTATATGCCACACAGGGCGAAAACTTATTAAGGAAATAAATTGCAGCGGAATAAAATCATCAACGTGGCGCCATCTAGTATACCACAGGGAACTGACTGGGCTCGTGTCGGGACTCGAATTTGCAAATCCGGACCCTTTGTGTATTCAGCACTAGTCCAGGAACACGCTAGTGCACACAGTCTCAACATTGGTAAATATCACAATCATACTCAACGAAATATTAAGGTACTTTAATTAGTTAACCAAGCTGGTTGCTCGACCTTAAGGTCAAGTTACAAATATACGCCACGCAGGGCGAACTTATTAAAAGGGAAATAACAGCAGCGAAAAAATAAGATAACTTCGTGGCGCCATCCAGTATACCACAGGCAACTGACTGGGCTCGCTCCCTAGATAGACGGTTCCTCTTGGAGTTCCTCCTCCAAAGCTGGTGTAGACTCTTCTTCAACTGATGTTGTATTGTGGCAAGGGTGAGTACTTGGTACTCAGCAAGTCATGCACAGAATGCAAAATAATATACTACATGCATGGCTTAGTACAAAGGAGTAGCTCATGGTATAATTGCAGTAAAACAGCATTTGACAAGTAACATAAGTAGATTCGAAAGCAGTAAAAACAAGTATAAGATCAATAACTTTTCCAGGAGTTAAATAAATATCTCTCCCATTCCTAATCCACATTTCCATCAACGTCATTATTAAACCAGACCAAACCTTTCAAGTCCAGGTTATTTTCAATAAAGTCTAACCCTTGACTGTAATTCCCGAGCGATGTCCAATACTGCGGACACGGCTATTCGAATAGATTTTACACTCTGCAGAGGTTATGCACTTTACCCACAAGATACAGCCAAACACCACAAAGGCGAGTGTCCGTAACAAAGTCTTTCGGAAACTTCTAACAGCACAAGTGGGCCTCCCCGGTTATTGCACACTATCCCTTCCCTTAGCAAAGGCGAAGTTTAGGCCAATCAACCATTAGATGGGTACCTGGCCGCAGTCCCGGTACGCTCCCCCGTACAACTACACAAAAGGTATAGTTGACACCCCGAGGTCCCACAGGTACGTTATTAGTAACTTAATCAACTAGGTCCGTCCCATTACAGACATGTGGTTGCACGTTTGACTCAGTTCAAAGGCTTGCAAGGTTAAGTCCTTAGGGTGACCAGGGCAAGACTACCCGAAGAACAAAATCAACGTTCCCGGTGCCACAACAGGCCCACCCGATCATTCTTGCCACATGCCCCGATCGAAAACTATTTATCAAACCCCCAGTTGTTTACCACGCACCACGTGCCATCAATATCATCATCAATAACACATGACACTTCTCAAAACAGGTTCCATATCTCATTAAGTCAATATTATCATGTAATTGGCAAAAACATGTTATGTGGCAAGGCTAAGCATACTGCATCGGTCTAATTACCCATGTTGGCAATTTAATAAAGCCCAACTAATAATCCACAACTAGGGTGACAAGGGGTCATGGCACATAAATAATAATCAAGGTGTCATAGTGCAAGTTGGCATTTAACTAATTTCCCCAAACTTAATTAAAGCATTTTCTAATTTTGCTAGCATGCAATAAATTAAATCAAAATAATTTCAAAATGGAATCAACATGGTCAAAGCACAACTTGCCTTCAAAAAGTACTTGTTCTGGGTCTTGAGCTGCCTCCTGGGTCAACATTTCACATTCGAAGCCTTCGGGTTCTTCAGCGTCTACTCGTAACACGTGACAATAGCAATCAATAAGTAAAATAGTACACAAGAGAGTTCAAAAATTCAAATAAACTTCATAAACAGAGAGAACACATTTTTATAAATTTTTAGAAACTGGAATCATCCAAATCGGAGTTAAAATGCAAAAGTTATAACCGTTTAAAGTTTAAAGAAAACATTAGTTAAATATAAACAGAGAAATATTCATAATCAAAATTTAATTAAAATTCATATTTGAGTAGGCCTCATTTTTATGAAAATTTAGAAATTTGAACTACCCAAATCGGAGTTAAAATGCAAAAGTTATAACCGTTTAAAGTTTAAAGAAAATATTAATTAAATATATACAGAGAAATATTCATAATCAAAATTTAATTAAAATTCATATTTGAGTAGGCCTCATTTTTATGAAAATTTAGAAATTTGAATCACCCAAATCGGAGTTGAAACGCAAAAGTTATAATCGTTTGAAGTTTGAATCTATATTTAAAATCAATAAACCGAATTAAATAAATAATTTCTTTTTCGGAAAATGATTTATTGCGTCAGCATGACACGTGGACCAATCAGAGGCCGCCACATCGCCTCGGGTCCATGGACCCGACGCACGGTTCGGCTCGGTCCACCGTGGATCTGGCCCACAGACGTGTGCCTCGACAGCGTGGGCTCTCGGGTGACGCCGCCAAGACGGCTCGGCCGAGGGCTCTGACACGCGGGCCCCACCGTGACGTCAGCATGACGTCATGGGTGACGTCATGGTGCGGTTCGGCGGTCACTGACGCGCGGGTCCCACGCTGACGTCACGTGCTGACGTCAGCGGCGACCGGGGCTGACCGCGCTGACCGCGACGGTCAGACTTCTGGCCACGTGGCTCGATCTGGGCCGTTGATTTGAAAATCAACGGTCCAGATCAGATCTAACCTCACGCGTTTGGAAAACAATGCGGTTGTTCTGGACCGTTCGATCTTGATCGGACGGTCAAGATCCAATCTAAACCTACAACGTGGGCTAACCTTAGCCGTACGATCTAGATCTAACGGCTGAGATCTATCCAAGCACGGTGCAGTTACGGTTACGTGGCACGATCTAAACTTGGAAACAGATCTAAAAACTAAAACGTGAAAATTACCCGAGGATGACGTGGACGAATCTGGGCCCTCGGATCTTGATCGGACGGTGGAGAGAGCTCGAGAGACGGCGATGGCGTGCGGCAGCGCTAGCAGACCGGAGTTGGGGACGACGACCACGGCAACGGTGTTGCGGGGCTCCTCCGGCGGAGTGAGTGGTAGTCTCCGACGCGTCTTGTCCTTGCGGTTCCGGATCTGGGCTCGGTGGCGGCGGAGGACGGCGGACGGCGGCGGAAACAACGGAGAACCGCGGCGGAAGCCTAACCCAACTACGATGAGCGATTGCGGCGCAACCACAGTGGCTCAGGCGTGATGGACTAGGGCTACGGGTGCGCAAGGAAATGGAGAACACGATGGCGGCGGCGACGCATTAAATAGGGGCCTCGGCTTCCGTGAATCTCGGAGACCGAGGTCCACCCGGCTGCGGCGGCGGAATCCGAACCCAATTCGGATTCGGTGACGTGGCTCAACGTGGACCGTTGGATCAAGATCTAACGGGCATGGGGTTTGGGCTCGGCTCTGGCTTGGCGACCTGGCTGGCTCGGTCGGGTTCAGTTCGGGTGACGTGGCACAATCGTGGCCGTTGGATTTCGATCCAACGGTCACGCGGTTAGGGTTAGGTTGGGCTCGGGTCCAGCTCAAATGCGACTCGGGTCAGGCTCGAGTCCGATTCGGGTTCGGGCTTGGTCGGATAAACAGTGCAAACCCGATTGATTTTTCCAGCGATTAAATATTCAAATTAAGTCCCAGAAATTCATTTAATTCATTAAAAATAGCAAAACACTCAGAAAAATTCCAGAAAAATTCTAGAAAATATTTTGGAACATTTTGGACTCAAATAAATTATTTCCAGCAAAATTTTATTTGTAAAATTAAATTCTTTAATTATTTCAAAAGGGGAATAAATTCAAATAAATTCCAAATAAATCCAAATAAATCCCAAAAAATTATAAAAATTCACAAAAGTGCCAAATCTCATTTAAATTCATGAAAAGCAAAAATTGGAGAGTTACAAACCCCCCCCTTAACAGAATCTCGTCCCCGAGATTCAGGGCTAACTAGGGAATAGGTTTGGGAACTCTTTCTTCAAATCCTCCTCATGCTCCCAAGTTGCTTCACTGTCTGCATGGTTACTCCACTGGACTCTGCACAAACGGGTTGACTTATTCCTTGTTTCTCGATCCATGGTGTCCAAAACCTTAACGGGGTGCTCCTTATAAGTCAGATCCTCTTGCAGCTCTATCGACTCCAGCGGTGTTTGCTCATCAGGTACTCGGAGACACTTCTTCAGCTGGGACACGTGGAACATGTCATGCACTCCTGCTAGTGATTGCGATAATTCCAGCTGGTACGCAACTTCACCTTTACGGCTCAAAATCTTAAATGGTCCAACATATCTTGGTGCAAGTTTTCCCTTGGCGTGGAACCTCTTAACTCCATTGAGTGGTGTGACTCTGAGATATACGAACTCTTCCGGTTCGAAACTCAAGTCTCGGCGACGGTTATCAGCGTAACTCTTCTGTCTTGACTGAGCTATCTTTAATCTTTCCCGGATCATGGCAATCTGCTCTTCGGCCTCTTGAAGAATATCCGGTCCAAAGACATGGCGTTCACCGTCTCATTCCAGTTCAACGGGGTTCGACAGGGTCGACCATATAATGCCTCAAAAGGTGACATCTGTAGACTTGCTTGATAACTGTTATTATAGCTAAACTCAGCATATGGTAGACTCTTATCCCAAGAGGTAGCATAAGCCAATGCACACGCTCTTAACATATCTTCTAGTATCTGATTAACTCTTTCAGTCTGTCCATCCGTCTGTGGATGATAAGCTGTACTGAAGTTCAAACGGGTCCCCATGGCGTCATGCAGCTTACCCAAGAATCTCGAAGTAAACTAGGTACCTCTGTCCGATACAATCTTCTTCGGCACTCCGTGCAAACAGACGATCTTGGTCATGTATAACTCGGCTAACTTATCTCCCGAATAGGTGGTCTTCACGGGGATAAAGTGAGCGACCTTAGTCAAGCGATCCACTATGACCCATATGGAGTCATATCCTCCTTGAGTCTTGGGTAAACCGGTAATGAAGTCCATTCCGATTTCCTCCCATTTCCACTCAGGTATCTTCAACGGTTGTAGCAATCCTGCTGGCCTCTGATGCAATGCCTTGACTCTCTGACATATGTCGCACAATGCGACATGCTCGGCAACCTCACGTTTCATGCTTGGCCACCAGAATCTTTCCTTCAAGTCTTGATACATCTTGGCACTTCCTGGATGGATTGAATACATGGAGTCATGGGCCTCCTCTAGGATCAACTGCTTCAGCTCCTTCTTGTTTGGCACACAAATTCGATACTCCATCCACAACGTGCCTTGCTCATCCAGCTTGAAGTCTTTTGCCTCGCCTTCATCCATCTTGGACTTAATCCTGCGGATCTTGTCATCATCCTTCTGCCCTTCTCGGATCTGATCCTCCAGGGTAGGCTTCACTTCTAATGCGGCCAAGAATCCTTCTGGTACCACTTCAATCTGCATTCTCTGGAAATCCTTGCATAGCTCTTCCTGACTCGTGGCTATCAACATGTTTACGGTATGGCTTTTCCGACTCAGGGCATCGGCCACCACGTTGGCCTTTCCGGGATGGTAATGGATTCCAACATTATAATCCTTGATCAGCTCTAGCCATCTCCTTTGCCTCATGTTCAGGTCTGATTGGGTGAAAATGTACTTAAGGCTCTTATGATCCGTATATACTTCACAACTGTTTCCGATCAAATAGTGACGCCACAACTTCAAAGCATGTACTACGGCAGCTAGCTCTAGGTCATGCGTTGGATAATTCTCCTCATGCGGCCTCAACTGCCTCGATGCATAAGCGATGACCTTTCCGTTCTGCATCAGCACACATCCAAGTCCTTGGCGCGATGCATCACAATAAATATCAAAGCTTTCATTAACATCCGATAGAACTAACACCGGTGCTGATATCAATCGCCTCTTCAGCTCTTGAAAACCTTTCTCGCACTCCGGCGTCCATGCAAACTTCTTCTCCTTTTTCAACAATTGCGTGAGAGGTCTCGCAATGGTCGAAAAGCCTTCAATGAAGCGGCGGTAGTAACCTGCCATTCCAAGAAAACTCCGGATCTGGGTCACGGCCTTTGGCTGTTCCCAATGTAGCACAGCTTCCACCTTGCTCGGGTCAACGACGACCCCTTCTGCGGTCATTACATGTCCGAGGAACTCCACCTTGTCCTTCCAAAAGTCGCACTTGCTGAACTTAGCGAAGAGTTGCTATTCCCTCAACTTTTCCAAAACTTGCCTCAAGTGCTCTGCATGTTCATCCTTTGTCTTGGAGTAGACTAAGATATCGTCTATGAACACAACAACAAACTTGTCCAAATATTCCATGAACACCTTATTCATCATATTCATGAAATATGCTGGCGCATTCGTCAGACCGAAGGACATAACTGTAAACTCGTAATGTCCGTATCTGGATGAAAACGCGGTCTTCGGAATATCCTCTGATCGGATCTTCAACTGGTGGTATCCCGATCTCAGATCAATCTTGAAGAAGACTCCGGCTCCTCTCAGCTAGTCAAACAGATCATCGATCCTGGGTAGCGGGTACTTATTCTTCACGGTGACTTCATTGAGTGCACGGTAGTCGATGCACATCCTGAAGCTCCTGTCCTTCTTCTTGATGAACAGAACTGGCGCTCCCCACGGCGACGAACTTGGTCTGATGAATCCCTTCTCCATCAGTTCTTCAAGCTGCTTCTTCATCTCTACCAATTCTTCGGTGGACATCCGATATGGTCTTTTTGCTATCGGCGCTGTACCAGGTACAAGCTCTATCACAAACTCTATGTCTCTGTCTAGCGGCATACCAGGTAAATCTTCAGGAAAGACATCCGGGTACTTGTTCACCACTGAGACATCCTCTATGCTGATTGCCTTTGCGCTGTTAACCATCAACTGTCCATCTCTAACGGCGGTGGCTTGAAATTCCACTTTCCTTCCACACGGGCTCTCAACTGAGATAATCCTTCATCCACAATCCAGCACAGCCTTGTGCTTGGATAACCAATCTATTCCCAAAATAACATCTAAGGTCTGGGTTTCCAGTATAATAAGGTTCGCTAGGAATTCTACCCCATCTATTAATATTCTCACCCCAGAACGTCAGCAGTGACCGGGGCTGACCGCGACGGTCAGACTTCTGGCCACGTGGCTCGATCTGGGCCGTTGATTTGAAAATCAACGGTCCAGATCAGATCTAACCTCACGCGTTTGGAAAACAACGCGGTTGATCTGGACCGTTCGATCTTGATCGGACTGTCAAGATCCAATCTAAAGCTACAACGTGGGCTAACCCTAGCCGTACGATCTAGATCTAACGGTTGAGATCTATCCAAGCACGGTGCAGTTACGGTTATGTGGCACGATCTAAACCGTTGGATCTAGATCGAACGGTTGGAAACAGATCTAAAAACTAAAACGTGAAAATTACCTGAGGATGACGTGGACGAATCTGGGCCCTCGGATGTTGATCGGACGGTGGAGAGAGCTCGAGAGACGGCGATGGCGTGCGGCGGTGCTAGCAGACCGGAGTTGGGGACGACGACCACGGCAACGGCGTTGCGGGGCTCCTCCGGCGGAGTGAGTGGTAGTCTCCGACGCGTCTCGTCCTTGCGGTTCCGGATCTGGGCTCGGTGGCGGCGGAGGACGGCGGACGGCGGCGGAAACAACAGAGAACCGCGGCGGAAGCCTAACCCAACTACGGCGAGCGATTGCGACGCAACCACGGCGGCTCAGGCGTGATGGACTAGGGCTACGGGTGCACAATGAAACGGAGAACACGATGGCGGCGGTGGTGCATTAAATAGGGGCCTCGGCTTCCGTGAATCTCGGAGACCAAGGTCCACCCGGCTGCGGCGGCGGAATCCGAATCCAATTCGGATTCGGTGACGTGGCTCAACGTGGACCGGTGGATCAAGATCCAACGGGCACGGGGTTTGGGCTCGGGTCTGGCTTGGCGACCTGGTTGGCTCGGTCGGGTTCGGTTCGGGTGACGTGGCACAAACGTGGCCGTTGGATTTCGATCCAACGGTCACGCGGTTAGGGTTAGGTTGGGCTCGGGCCCGGCTCAAACGCGGCTCGGGTCGGGCTCGAGTCCGACTCGGGTTCGGGCTCGGTCGGATGAACAGTGCAAACCCCATCGATTTTTCCAGCGATTATATATTCAAATTAATTCCCAGAAATTCATTTAATTCATTAAAAATAGCAAAACACTCAGAAAAATTCTAGAAAATATTTTGGAACATTTTGGACTCAAATAAATTATTTCCAGCAAAATTTTATTTGTAAAATTAAATTCTTTAATTATTTCAAAAGGGGAATAAATTCAAATAAATTCCAAATAAATCCAAATAAATCCCAAAAAATTCCAAAAATTCACAAAAGTGCCAAATCTCATTTAAATTCATGAAAAGCAAAAATTGGGGTGTTTCCTCCTCCGAGGCTGGCGTCGCTTCTCCTTCAACTGATGTTGTTTGTGGCAAGGGTGAGTACTTGGTACTCAGCAAGTCATGCACAGAATGCAAACTAACATTCTATATGCATGGCTTAATACAAAGGATAGGCTAACAAGTACATTTGCAGTAAAACAGCAGTGAACAAGTAGCATAAGTAGATTCGAAAGCAGTAAAGGTAAAGATTATATCAATAACTTTTCCAGGAGTTAAGTAAACACTTTTCCTTTCCTAATCCACATTTCCATCAACATCATCATTTAACCCAACCAAACTTTCCAAGTCCAAGTTGTTTTCATGAAAGTCTAACCCTTGACTGTAATCCCCGAGCAATGTCCAGTGCCACGGACACGGCTATTTAAATAGATTTTACACTCTGCAGAGGTTATGCACTTTACCCACAAGATACAGTCAAACACCACAAAGGCCAGTGATCGTAACACAAAGATTTCGTAGATCGCAAACTTTACAAGTGAACCTCTCCGGCTTTTGTCATACACCATCCCTTCGCGTAACGGAGGCGAAGTATGGGACCGACATACCGTTGGATGGGTACCATGCCATAGCACTGGTACGCTCCCCTTTCAAGCTACAAAAAAGGTGTAGTTGACACCCCGAGGTACCACATGCAAGTTATTAGTAACTTACTCAACTAGGTCCGTCCCATTGCGGATATGTGGTTGCACGCTTGACTCAGATCAAAGGCTTGCAAGGTTAAGTCCTTAGGGTGACCAGGGCAAGACTACTCGAAGAACAAAAACGACATCCCTGGTGCCACTCATGGCCCACTATATCATTCTTGCCACTTGCCCCGGTCTAAATCTATTTATCAAACCCAGTTGATTACCATGCACCACGTGCCATCAACAATCACAACACGTGATACTTCTCCAAAACAGGTTCAATATCTCATTAAGTCAACATTAACATTTGATTGTCCAAAATCATGTCATGTGTACGTAGCAGGTCTAAGCAATATACTACAACGGTCTAAATACCCAATGTCGGCAATTTAATAATGTCCAACTATATAAATTCCACAACTAGGGTGGCAAGGGTTCATGGCACATAATTAGATAGTCAAGGTGTCATACTCCAATTTGGCATTTATCTAATCCCCATAAATAATTTAAACAAGTTCTAATTATATTAGCATGCAATAATTTAAACCAAATTAATTTCAAAAATGGGATCAATATGGTCAAAGCATAACTTGCCTTCAAAAAGTACTTGATCTTGGTCTTGAGCTGGCTCCTGGGTCAACACTTCACCTTCGAAGCCCTCGGTTACTTCAACGTCTACTCGTAACGTGTGCAAATAGTAATAAATAAATAAAATAGTGCATACACATTGCTCAAAAATTCAAGTAAAGTCCATAAAAAGTAAGAGCATAATTTTACAAATTTTTAGAAATTTGAATCGCCCAAAATGGAGTTAAAATGCAAAAGTTATAATCGTTTAATGTTTAAAAAACCTACTAATTAAATATAAACAGAGAAAATTTCATATTAAAAAATTAACTAAAATTCATATTTAAGTAGATCTCAATTTTATAAAAATTTAGAAATTGAAATCGTTCAAATCGGAGTTAAAACGAAAAAGTTATAAGCGTTTGAAGTTTGAAAATTCAAATAAATCAATAAACCGAATTATTTCATTTATTTTTCTATTGAAAAATCCGGATTTATGACGTCAGCATGGGATTTGAATTTCCATCGAATTATTTTTCAATTGAAAAATCGAATTATTGCGTCAGCATGATGTCAGCGGGTCCATGGACTAGGTCCACGGTTCGGGTCCGGCTCACCGTGGAGCCAACCCACGGGCACGTGTCACACTGACATGTGGGACCTCGGGTGCGCCTCGGCCACACGGTACTGACACGCGAGCCCCACCGTCAGCGTGACATCACGGATGACGTCATGGAGCCGTTGGGCCAACCGCTGACACACGGGCCCCACGCTGACGTCAGCGGCGACCGCGGCTGACCCGCGTGGACCACGATGGTCCAGCTCCCGTGCACGTGGCACGATCTGGGCTGTTGATTTGAAAATCAACGGTCCATATTGGATCCAATGCCGCACGTTGCGGTGCAACGCGGCTAATCTGGGCCGTTCGATTTGGATCGGGCGGTCCATATTCGATCGGGTTTCGCCTCACCGTGGGGTGGCGTGGTATGACCCGGGTGGCGACACGTGGCTCAAATCGAACGGCCGAGAGTGCATCTAACGCTACAACGCAGCTAACCCTAACCGTACGATCTAGATCTAACGGCTGAGATCTAATCTAGGCACGGTGCAGTTCACGGCTACGTGGCTCTATCTAAACCGTTGGATCTAGATCCAACGGTTGGGATTAGATCTAGAAACCGAAACGTGAATTGATCGGGGTGACGTGGACGAACCTGAGCCGTGCGATGAAGATCCAACGGCTGAGAAGCTTCGCGGTTCCGGCGATGGCGCGGCGGAGCAGCGGCTGCCGGAGACGAAGACAACGACTTCCAGAACGGCGCTTGAGGCGTGCTCCGTCGAGGTGAGTGGGACTCCTAGGTGCGGCTCGTCGCGACGGTTCCGGATCTGGGCTCAATCACGGCGAAAACGGCGGAAAACCGCGGCGGAGCACAAATCCAACTTCGGCGAGCTCTAGCGGGTGGGTTAGGGCTACGGGTGCTCACGGAAGAGAGGAACACGATGGCGGCGGCGTCGCATTAGATAGGGGTCTCGGCTTTCGTGAATACCGCGAAAACCGAGGCTCACTCGGCGGCGGCGGCAGAATCCGACTTGGATTTGGATTGGGCAACGTGGCGCAACGCTGGCCTTTGGATCTCGATCCAACGGTCATGCGGCTAGGACTCGGCTGGCTCGGTCGGGCTTGAGTCTGGTTCGAGTCAGACTCGGACTCGAGTCTGACTCGGGTCGGACTCAGTCGGAGGAACAGTACAAACCCACTCGGTAATTTCCAGCGATTTAATAATTAAATTAATTCCTAGAAATTCAAATAAATCGAGAAAAATAGCAAAATACTCAGAAAAATTCTGAAAAATACTTTGAGACATTTTGGACTCAAATAAAATATTTTCAACGAAATTTTATTTATAATTTTAATTCTTTAATTATTTCAAAAGGGAATAAATTCAATATAAATCCAAATATTCACCAAAGTGCAAAATTTCATTTAAATTTATGAAAAGCAAAAATTGGGTGTTACAACCTGGATGGTTGGATCGAAATCGAACGACTGTCCGAGCTCGTGGCTTCCGGTGATGGCACCGCGAAGCTGGCTGACCGGCAACGAGGACGACGACACGTGAAACGGCGCTCCGAGCGTCTCTCGTCGAAGTGAGTCGTCCTCACGGGTACGCCTCGTCACAGGGATTCTTGATCTGGGCACCAACACGATGGAAGATGGCGGACGGCGCCGGAAGAGGCGAGGAGACTAGGCGATGCTTCACGAACTTCGACGAGCAATCGCGAGCGCGTGATGGCGGCACAAACGACAAGACCTAGGGCAAAAAGTGCACACGGCCATCCACGTGGGCGCGATTAACGGCCTCGATCACGTGTCGTGAACGGGTCCGAACCGGAATCGGTTAGGGCGACGTGGCGCAATCCCAACCGTTGGATTAAAATCCGACGGTTCGCGTGAATTACGGTTTGGGTCAGGTGCGACATGGGTTAGCGTGTCCGGCGCGTGGTTAACGGGTTAGACCCGTTAGGGTTGGATCCAATAGGGTTTTTCGAATTTCTTTTTCGTTTTTATCCGTTAAAATAATTCCAGAAATTCAATTAAATCGAGAAAAATAGCAAAAAGCTCAGAAAAATTATGGAAAATATTTTGAGACATTTTGGTCTCAAATAAAATATTTACAACAAAATTTTATTTGAAACTTTTAAATATTTAAATCTTTCAAGAAAGGAGTTAATTCAGATTAAATCCAAATAAATTTCAGAAAATTCCAAAAATTCAAATAACTCAATAAATTTAATAAAAGCAAAATTTGGGGTGTTACACGTGATCAAACACAACTTTCCTTTCGCTTGCTAGAATAGGTGTTGATCTTGACCTTCATCTCCCTCTACTTCTTTGAAGCATCTTGGAATATCAACGTCTACGCGAAATGGAGAACAAAACACAGATAAAACCAAAACCAACTCAAATATAAATAGTAATGGAATGTAGAACTCGGATATTAAATGAATTTAGGAAGAAAAATAGGTCAATCATAGTCTGTATGAAGGAGAATGGGTTATCTCGAAAGTTTACTTAGGAGAGATTTGAGAAAAAGATGAAGGAGAGAGTATGTTAAGGCTGACACATGGGGTCAAGAGAATATTTCTAGAATATTTCTTTTTAGAGTTTTTGAAAAATTAGTGGTGATTGACATGTGGGATCACGATCCATTGATCAAGTTCACAGACGACGGACACGATCAAGGGCGAACCGGTTTATGGCACATTAGATCTGAAGTTCTGAACACATGTTAGTGATTCGATCCAAGATAGACCAGGTCCACCAAATCGATCTAAGGTTAGGGCTTGCATGGCGACTGATGAGGCAACGCGTGGCTGAGGTGATGTTGCCTCAGCGCTAATGTGGCGATCCATGGCATTAGCGACGGGGCACGGTGACTACAAGGAAGGCAGCGACATCAAATCGCAGCAGATCTGCGGGCGCGGAGTAGCGGATCTGGGAGAGGAGACTGCGGCGAACCCGATGCATGGTCGGCGCACGGAAACGAAGGGTAATCGGAATCGGCTAGCGGCGGTGGTGCTAGCACTACTAAAAATTAGGTTTTACTATATTAGATTTGAACCGGTACTGATAGTAACATCAGTACCGATTCATTGGCTACAGGACTGTAATGGACTTTTAGTACCAGTTGGTAACACGAATCGGTACTGATGCCCTCACATCAGTACCGATTCGTGACACAAACCGGTACTGAAGGCATGGTGCATCAGTACCGATTGGTAACACAAACCGGTACTAATGAGAGTGCATCAGTACCGGTTCATGTTACCAACCGGTACTGAAGGGTGAGGCTGGAGTTACGAGGTTGCGAGTTCGAGTCCCGTTTCTCTCATACATCATCGACATATTTTGAAACATTTCTAGTGCCATCAGTACAACCGGTACTGATGCTCAATGGACATCAATTCCGAATGGTCTGTACCGGTTCAAAAACCGATACTGATGGCAGTTACAAACCGATACTGAATGCAGTTCTGTAGTCATATATCCGACAGTTTTCGTGCGAAGGTAAGGACATAGCGGCATAAAACTTGATGCAGCGAACCCAACGGTGATGACTTCAAGGTCAAGGCCTCACTAGCAACAGTGGCTCTGATGGGGAGTGGTTTCAACCTTCATTCATGGTTCACAAAATCGACGATTTTTGGTCGATTTTTATGATTTTCGCCCATATCGCCGCGGCCCGATATTAAAAACCGGTCGATAAAACGATGCGATTCAAAAAATAATTCAAAAAATTCAAAAAATTGAAAAATATTTACGTGTCAAAAACCGGTCGAAAATCGTTGGAAATCGGTCGATTTTCGTCAAAAATCATCGAAAATCGTTACTAAAAATCGATTGCACTAAAAGTTCAACAAGGTCGTCGATTTTCCACGAAATCATCGATTTTTCACAAGAAATCGTCGATTTTTCACGAAAACCGGTTGATTTTTTAATTTTTTTTAAAAAAATTGGTTTTTGAATTTATCCGATTTTTGATGATTTTCGGTCGATTTTTGACTTGATTTTTGCGATTATCGAAAATTACTGTTCATCCGAAAATCGCCAAATCGATTTTGTGAACCCTGCCTTTATTCCGGAGGCTTGGCAACTCCTGCCAAGACGGCGACTTAGGGTTTTGAGGAGGCGGAAAACCTTTTTTTTAGAATTGGGCAATAAATTTGTAACATTGGCTTAAAAGTATGGAAATTAATTGCCCTCCACATATCATTCCTAAAAAATACTGACAAGATTTATGGAGGTGAGTGGTGAGCATTTTAGTCCCCTAGATGAGCCGTTAAATTGTTTGGTTTTAATTATAGCGTATTGTGATACTGATGGAACCATCCATCACAGTGTTGGTGTGTAAGGATTTAAATAATTAGGTGCAGTGATATATGAATGCATGGTAGAGTACACTTGTCTCATTCTCGTCTTATCAGATGGATTCAGAGTATAACAAATTCAAAGTAAAACTTGTTGCCTGCCCACGTCAAACGGTCAGAGAAGTTTAAGCTCCTGTCCATCTCACCGATTCTCTCTCTCTCTCTCTCAGAGGTTGGTAAAGGCGAGAATCTGGTGCATGCATGGCTTGGTAACCCAATGAGGAGGGAGGAATTATTATATCTTTGGCTGTTTATTCTTGTGAAAGCTTAATAGCAAAGGATGCAGCTAGCTTTGTAAAAGAGATGGCATGCACGGATGCATGGAACGATGATAAGATAAATATAGACAAGTTAAAGTCTTGGGATAAAACCTGCGGCCACAAGAAGCCAACGTCGAACATTACACCTCTGAAAGTGATGCCTTTCATCTGATCACCTCATCTTCTGTGGCTGTACAAAACCTATCCTGCATGGTTAGACCTCTAGAATTGGAAGAATTGATTTGCAAACACCATCTCTATGATATACATGAAGTTAAATTTAAGTTTTATCAATTTGTTCTTTTAATTTTTATTTTTTTTACAAGGGATCTTTTAATTTGTTAGGTAAAAAAATATCTATTGGCGAATAATGGCTAGTCTTTTCGCACGTCACCTGTTTGTGTGTAGAGCACTATGATATATATATGTGAAAATAAAAGCTACCAAGAGTATGTACTCGCTGCTCTCTGTATATTATCTTACGTTACGCAAGTGAAATCATATTTTATAAGTGAAAGTTGTTAACTAGTTCCTCCTGATTATGAAGTTGTTATCATGTATGTATGTTGACCATGTAGCAATGCACTGTTTAAACCACCGATCTTGAAATGACCAATGTTGCATGCATGATTGAACCATGAATATTTAAGATATGTTATTGAAGTCAAAGTCATTCACCACAGATGTCATGGCCAAAAAAAAAAGACTCACTCAATAACGAACCACTAAATCATTGCAATTCCCAACATATGAGTGCATTGCTTTTCGATCTCACTACTGTTGAACGTAAGATGGCAAGACATGGCTGGGACGCCCATAATTGTAAAAGAGATTGGTAGTACTAGGAGCAACGGAAAAGGCTGACCCTTTTGTACATCTCAAAGCTCTGAGTTCAGTGCTTCTCCTTTTCAATTATTCTATGGATCAACTTGCTGCACTTCTCTTCTTTGTTGTTCACTTATATTTATAAAAAAAAGGACTTGTACTATATGATATATGAAGTGGGTGTTAAAGGTCAAGCTAAGCAAGAATGCTACAGTTCTTGTTTGTATTTCACTATAGCTTTCATCTATGTTGCATGATAGAACAGCTTTCAGTAAAGGCAATACCAACTTCTGTGAAGAAAGTAAAATTGTTCTGGAGCACATGCAGTGACCAGCAGCATTTTGTGAATTTCTTGATTGTCCGTGTGAAATTATGAGAGTAGATTTGTCACAATAGATTCTTTCACAATATTATAATTTTACTCCCTTTGTTTTGATTTATAAGGCCTGCGATCTTGTTTCAAATTATTAGGTATTTGTTTATATTTAATGCTATTTTCCCTTTTTACCCTTAGTTATCACATTCTCTTTCGGAAACATATATATAGGACAATCCACACAAACCATCATCAACCACCGTTTTAACGCACTTAATGCAAGGGTACTATAGTCATTCCAGATATTGATGACTACTCTCTCAATCATTAACTTTTTCATATGTGTTCGGTCAGAATTAATACACCTTATAAAACAACGAAGGGAGTACTAGAGTTTTTAGAAAATACATTACAATATAGCAGTGGTAAAAACGACCCTTTTTAACCAGACAAAGTAGATTTTTTAAAAAAATTTCAAGATAGCTAACTGAACCTATTTTCTATATAAAAGTTTTAGTATAACAATAAGAACCTTTTCCTATTGAATTAATTATTACATAATTTCAAAGTGGCATATATGCTGTTTTATTACTGATATAACTATTTGCTGTGATGTGACATTGTGATTTAGTAAACCTACAAGTTAGGGAAAAGGTTATATAGATTATTGTACAATTTAGTTTTAGGTACAAATTATGATATAATGATTTTGGGCAAGTTTAACATATACTCTTGTACGACATCTTAATGTATCTATTTAAAAGTATTCAAAAAATTCAAAGCTTAATCATATAAGCGAGAGTTTTGGTAGAACTAGTTCCATTTTCTCGTACGAGTTGCCATTTTTTATTCCTTTCTACCTAGCTACATGTTGTCAAGTATCGATTTTTTTAAGTTTTTAATGTTCAATTTGGTTACTTGGTGCGGGGTTTGGTTTTCAGTACTTGAGGAAATTGAATAGGATACATGAGATGATATTCCAATATCTATTTCCACTAAAGGGTCTAAAAAGTCAATGAAGCATTGCAAATTCTAGCGAACACTACTTTTGGAATTTCTTTTTTTAAAATGGTGCACATAGTTTGATTGGAGGTTTTTTTTTATCAATGGTGGGATTAAGTGTGGATATATAGTTATTCACAGTACAGATGGACATCCAACAAGCCTTCACGATTTTTGGAGTTTTGACTTCGGCTTGAAGTTACCAGAAGTTTAATTTTGTCCTAAGTGGGGTGCGACTTCTAGTGCATAGAGAAGCTCACCCTTACAACCAATGGAAGGTCTTAATCACATATTGTTTTTGCATGTAAGCATCTATCACAATAACACACTACTATAAAACACCTAATAGGTGACGGTCTATCTGTGTCGGTTTTTTTGAATCGACACAGATAAAGTTTTTATATCGGTTTTAAAACTTAAAATGGTGGAAAGACTATTTGTGTCGGTTTTTAATTGAAACAGACATAAATAATATATTATTTGTGTCGATTTCAATTAAAAACCAACACAAATACATTTGTGTCGGTTCTAAATTGGAACCGACACAAATAGTCTAATTTTCGTGTCGATTTTAGCCAAAAACCGACACAAATAGTAGTCTTATTATTTGTGTCGGTTCTAGCCAAAAACCAACACAAATAATATTATCTGTGTCAGTTCTAGCCAAAAACCGACACAAATAATATTATATGCGTCAGTTCTAACCAAAACTGGCATAAATAGTAACTTCGATCAGGGCGTTCTTTGGCTCATTGGAAAGCTAATGAGAAGCTTCATCTGAAAAAGTCCGAAAATCAACAGGTCTTTTAATGATTTATTGTGCGAGTACGAGCGCGGCGACAGAATACCAAAAAACATCGTTTAAGGCCTCAAAATGGCCTCCAAAGTTTTGGAGTATATGGCAACACTAAAATATAGCTCAAACCTTGTTCGGAGTATGAGAACATTAAAATCGGTGTTCGGGTGCTCTGCGGGGTTAAGAGAGGAGGGACGTGTTACATGCATGTTACATGCGATCATATTAGCACTAAAGCACTGGTTCCTATAAGAACTTTGAAGTTAAGCGTGTTTGGGCGAGAGTAGTCCTAGGATGAGCCACGTGAGGTTGATGTGTGGCACGGAGTTGCCAGATCTGACACAATTACAAATAATAACTTTGTCATATTTTTTTCTGTCGGTTCTAGCCAAAAACCGACACAAATAATCATATTACTTATGTCGGTTCTAGCTAAAAACCGACACAAATAATATTATCTGTGTCGGTTTTAAGGTAGTGACAATCACTATGCATGGTATTTTCCGTTTGAAATATTTGCATATGGGCCCTTTATATCTTGAATTACTCGAGTAACGAAGGGGTCCTGGAGGATCTATTTACACATATAATTAGCACGCACATACACTAGTGAATATATGAGAAAGTAAAAGGTAAAATTTAATTAATCTCAGAGGTAGATCACAGAGAATTCTTGTAACACCCCAAAATTTTGCTTTCCTTGAATTCATGTGTGATTTGGCACTTTGATGAATTTTTGGAATTTTCTGGAGTTTATTTGGAATTATTTGGAATTTATTTGAATTTATTCCATTTTGAAATAATTAAAGAATTTAATTATGCAAATAAAATTTTGTTGGAAATATTTTATTTGAGTCCAAAATGATCCAAAGTATTTTCCAGAATTTTTCCGAATTTTTAAGTCATTTGCTATTTTTAATGAATTAAATGAATTACTAGGAATTATTTTAAATATTAAATCGCTGGAAAATCAAACTCGGGTCAAGTATCGTTCATCCAGGCCGAGCCGAGTCAGGACTCGTGTTCGAGTCGAAACCACCCGTGCCACGTGACTCGACCAAACCCGCTCCTAACCCTAATCAATCCCACCGTTGGATCAAGATCCAACGGTGAGATCGACCAGACCGGTTCGAGCCGTATCCGGCCCGGATCCGATCGCAGCCACGTCGCGATCGTGGCCGTCGATCGTGCCGCGTGGGCGACCACGATTTTGCGTCGTCTTCGGCGGAGTCGAGCCGGACTCGCCATGCGCCATACGCCGTAACGAACTAGGTTTCGTCCCCAGGGCCTGAACGCCGAGGCTATTTAAAGCATGAGACGTCCCGAGGTTGCCCTCATCCTTGCGCACCCGTTCCTCGAGCCATCTCGCTGGCACTTGTGGGTTGAGCCTTGATCGCTCGCAGGAGTTGTCTCTTCCCTCCGCTGCGGTTTGCTGTAGTTTCGCCGTCGTCGTCGTCTTCACGGGAAGGAGCCCAGATCCAGGAGTCCCCGCTGACGAGACGCCTTTGAAGGAGGTTTCATCTCGCCGAGAAGCCAGTGGCCCCGTAGCCGTAGTCATAAGTCTCGACTCAGTCAAGCCCGGGCCAGTGAAACCATCGCCGTCGCGAGCTCGGAGGACCGTCCGAATCCAGATCGAGCCGGTTGAGGTGAGATCACGTGTTCCAAACGATTAGATCACGGACCGTTGGATCAAGATCCAGCGGTTCACAATCGCCACGTCTTGTGCGATGCGATTATAGGATTAGATACGGGCCGTCCGATCTAGATCGAGCGGCCCGTGAGCATCGAGTAGTTTCAGCGCGTTAACCCTGGATCCAATCCGCGCCGTTGATTTTCAAACCAACGGCCAGGGTTGCGCCACGTGTCGGGAAGTTGGACCGACGCGTGCCAACGCTGGCCCACGCCGCTGGCGTGCGTGTGGCGGACGCCGACTGCGGGGCAGCGTGTCGAGTGGGCGCATGTCGATCATTGCTAATAGCGGCCGCGTCACCCATGACGCACGGTGGACCCCAACCTGTCAGCACCATGGGAGCCCCGTGGCGTCGTGATGGCGTCACCGGTGGGCCCATGTCGATCTCACGCGTGGAGCCGTGGGCCAGTCCACCTTGCGTGGACCCGAGCCGAAGCGTGGACCGAGCCCATGGACTGGCTGGCGTCAGCAAGCCAATCAGAGCTGCCACGTGTCCATGCTTGACGCTTAATAATTAATTTCCGAAAAGAAAATGATTTATTAATTCAAATATTGATTCAAATTTAGATTCAAACTTCAAACGCTTATAACTTTTGCGTTTCAACTCCGATTTGAGCGATTCAAATTTCTAAATTTGTATAAAATTAAGATCTACCTAAATATGAATTTTTATCTAATTTTGGACTAAAGTTTTTCTCTGTAATATTATTTAATTGATTATTTAAACTTTAATAAATCATAACTTTTGCATTTTAACTGATTTGAGCGATTCCAGTTTCTAAAAATCCAGAAAATTATGTTCTCTCTGTTTATGGATTTTATTTGGAGTTTTGGGGATCTTTTTGCATAGTGTTCATTTGTGTATTTGCTATTTGCACGCTTTGCAGTAGACGTTGAAGTGCCGGAAGGATTCGAGGGAGAAGTGTTGACTCAGGATCCAACTCAAGACCAAGAGCAAGTACTTTTTGAAGGCAAGTTGTGCTTTGACCATGTTGATCCTATTTCGAAATCTATTTTGATTTAAACTATTGCATGCTAGTTTAATTAGAAAGATACTTTGGTTTAAACCTGGGGGTTAGATAAATACCAATTTGCTATATGACACCTTGATTACTTAAGTATGTGCCATGACCTTTTGTCACCCTAGTTGTGGTTTACTAGTTGGACATTACTAAATTGCCAACATGGGTTTAGATCGTTGTAGTATGCTGCTTAGACTACACGTGCTCATAACATGATTTTGGATAATCAAATGCTAATATGGACTTAATGATATATTGAACTTGTTTTGGAAAAGTATCATGTGATGTTGATGGCACGTGGTGCATGGTAATCAACTGGGGTTTGATAAACAGTTTTACAAGGGGCATGGCAAGAGTAATCAGGTGGGCGAAGGTGGCATTGGGAGTGATGATTTGGTTTTTTGGGTAGTCTTGCCTGGTCACTCTAAGGACTTAACCTTGCAAGCCTTTGAACTGGGTCATACTTGCAACCACATGGTTTGGAATGGGACGGCCCTAGTTGACTAAGTCGCTAAGGACTCACTTGTGGAGCCTCAGGTGTCAGATTACACCTTTTGTGTGATTATGCGGGGAGGCGTATCGTGGTCGTGGCCGAGATACCCATCTAGCAGTGTGTTGGTCCCATACTTCGCCTTGGCTAAGGGAAGGATGGTGTAGAAACCTGAGGAGAGGACCACACTGTGTTGTTTGAGGCTTCGAAAGGCTTTATTCTGAGGAACTTCGCCTTTGTGGTGTTTATTTGTATCTTGTGGGTAAAGCGTGCATAACCTCTGCAGTGTAGAATCTATTTGAATAGCCGAGTCCTGATCTTTGGACAATGCTCGGGATTCTGAGTCAAGGGTAGAATTTTACGAAAATAACTTGGTTTTGAAAAAGATGGGTTGGTTTAACAAGGAAGATGATGGAAATATGGTTTAGGATGGGAAAATGTTTGTTAAACTTCTTGAAAGTTATTTATGCTTTACTTATTTCTACTGCTTTGAATCTACTTATATTACTTGTCAAAAGCACATTTGCTTATCGCAAATATACCTCGAGCTATTCCTTTGTACTAAGCCATGCATATCGTATATTAGCTTGCATTCTGTGCATGACTTGCTGAGTACCAAGTACTCACCCTTGCCTCCACTCAGTACGAGTTGAAGAGGAGACTACGCCGATTTCGGAAGAGGAGTTCCAAGAGGACCCGTCCTACTTAGGGATGCGAGCCCGATCGGTTGCACGTGGTATCTTGGATGGCGCCACAGTTATTTGATTTTCCGCTGCTATTGTTTCTCTCTGAATAAGTTTAGCCCTCACGAGGCATACATTTGTAACTTGACCATGAGGTCAAGTAACGATTGGTTATTTAAATAAAGTACTTTGATAGTATCGTTTGGTATGATTGTGATATATACCGTGTTAAAATTGTGTGCACTAAGCGGCGTTCTGGACTAGTCTTGAATACCTGAGAGGTCGGATTTACAAATTCGAGTCCCGGCAGAGGTGGTATCGAGCCATACTTGCCAGTAGGCTCAACCTAAGCTAGAATGGTTGTAGTGAGGATAAAACCTATTTTCTAAATCTAAAAATTTGTGAAGACAAGAAATGACCTCTCGACTTATCCCCTTCTCTCTTTTCTTGCCTCTTGCTGAAATTTTCCCTTACCTCAAATCACGATCGAAAAATTCAGAGTTCTTACGTAAAGCACTCTTGTGAGATGGAGGAAGAGTTCAACTCACGTTGATCAGGAGTTAGTCACTGCATGAGAACTTTGGCATATGCTCTGGGACTCTCGGAGATTTTGAGAAGCCCCAATATCAAGTGGAAGTGATCGGACAAGCGGGATTGATCAAGGCTTGTGGCGTGAGGATTGAGGTACCTGCTTAGGAAAAGAGGCCAGGCAATCGCCGATGCTGACCTTTGCTAGAAGGTCTACAATGCAGATGGGTATCCAAGAAGTTTCACGACGAGCAATGGCACATTACACAGATATCACGCAGAGAGTTGGAAAGACGGTGTTAGTTATCCGCCCTTCAGAAGCGATAACCTTCTTGACCGAAGGCGATTCAGGATGAGAATGCCACGTTACAGATTGGCACGATTGTCGTCGCCAGTGAGGATGTACTAGATAATACAAGCAAAGGAGCTCTACGAAGGCCAAGAGATCAACGAGAGAAGAATAGATGGCGGGAAGCTCAAGAGTATGTGGCACACCTTCTACGAAGGATTGACGAGTTGGAGATGACCTTATGTACGGACCAGATCGAGCGATTACTCGAGCTACACGAGCGGATCGAGAGGTCGAGATCTCGATGAGGACACTTTGCTTCTTCGACTACCACAGAACATTCTTTGGTCATGGCGTCGTTTCGGCGCCTGCGCCACGGCACCAGTACCCGGTAGTGGAGGTTTTCTCGATGAGTGAACATAGGTTCTATAGTGAGATTCCTTGGCCGAGTCGAGTCATAGAATAAAGAGTCACCCTTTAGGCGTTAGACTCGAGTTAGTTCGATTTGGATTTGCTTTGTTTCTTTGAGTGTGCATTATGTGTTGCAAGGCCCTTAGGCATTATGGCACCATACCAAGTTATTAATAATAAAGATGGACCTTAAAGTTACCCCTTTAAGCCCCGCATAAGTTCCATATTACTTGTCTATTCTTGTTTCCCCCTCATCTCTAAACCTAGAGCAATCAGCGGATGGTGAACACCCGTGGGAACTTTGGAAGCAATGGGAGTGGATCTAGCTTGAAAAACCCCAATGATGGAGCACCAGGCCGCCACTTGGATGTGCACGAATTTTGGAGCATTTCTTGCTGCTGGGACCGATTGATGCATGCTATGATGCAACAAATGCAACGCCACTTCTGTGATCCGCGCTAATCAAGTTAATCGGGGACCACGCCGAGAATACAAAGTGTCGGCCGAGTTCGCGAGACTCACCCACCCACTTTCTGCAGGAATGCCAATCCGTTGGAGGCCGACGATTGGTTAAGATCAATTGAGAGGAAGCTACACATAGCTCAATGCATAGGGAATGAGAAGGTACTTTACGCTTCTCATCGGTTGGAAGACATTGCCGAATGGTGGGAGAACCGTGCCACGCAGAGAACCCTCAAGAGATATCACGGGAGGAGTTCACGGCTGCATTCCGGCAGTATCACGTGCCTGAAGGAATTATGGACCTTAAGAAGGAGGAGTTGAGAAAGACCGAAGCAAGGTAATCACCCGGTGGCCGACTACGAACAAGTTCACCCGGCTAGCACGCGCACGCTTTTTGAGGATGTAGCGGCCAGATAAATCGAGGCAGGTCCTCGTTTTATGAAGGGACTTAACTCAGATTGCAAGTAGGGTTGATCACCCACACCTTTCGATTTCCAAGAATTGGTGAATAAGGCGCTTATTCTTGAGGACAAGCGCAAAGGCCCGGATGAGAACAGAGAGCGCGGATGCAACGGCAAGGATCACGCGGGGAAGCGCCATGGCGCTTGAGAGTTGCACCAAATCAATTCTTGATTCCAACCACGAGAATGCAACAAGGACACCATCCTCCACCAAGACACCTTGCCAATCGAACTGCAAACCCGGCCCGCTAGAAACACTACTCGAGCGATCGGCAAGGAAGCGGTGAGGCCACAAGCGCAACGAGCGAGGACACTTTGCCATGATTGTCCGAAGAAGACAGCAGGAGCGACCCAGATTCGCTTCAATCTAAGGAACCACCCAGCTAGGACGCCAGCACCGAGGCCACACCCCAGGCCGTGGTGAAGGCCGGAGTCAACCATGTCACGCAGATGCCTTTGCGAGAGAATACTGGACGTCGTAAATCTTGGGTAAGTTACTTGTTAACTTCGATTACACTGCAACAGATTTTGTTTGACTCGGAGCCAGATTCGTTTGTTTGCAAGAGCTTTGCTACTAGAAATGACTTAAGGATTGCAAGACTTAAGTGCATGCTTTTAGTTCAAACCCTGGTTCGAACTCCGAGCGGAAGTAGGATGTTCCGAGGTGAGAATACTAATAGATGGAATAGAGTTCCTAGCAAACCTTATAATTTTGGAGACCCAGACCTTAGATGTTATATTGGGAATGGATAGGTTATCCAAACACAAGGCTGTATTGGATTGTGGACGAAGAACTATCTCGGTTGAGAGCCCGTGTGGGAAGAGTGGAATTTCAAGCCACTGCGGTTAGAGAGATGGACGATTGATGGTTAACGGTACCAAGGCAATCAAAGCATAGAGGATGTCGATGGTGAATGAGTACCGGATGTTTTTCGAGGATCTACCCGGTATGCCGCACAGGACATAGAGTTTGTGATAGAGCTTGTCTAAGACCGATAGCAAAGAGACCCTATCGGATGTCTACATGAGGAGTTGGTAGAGATGAAGAAACAGGTGGAAGAGCTAATGGATAAAGGATTTATCAGACCAAGTTAAATCGTGGGGAGCACGATTTTGTTTGTCAAGAAGAAGGGCGGGAGTTTCGAGGATGTGCATTGACTACGGTGCACTCAAAGTCACCGTGAAGAATAAGTATCCGCTACCGGGATTGATGATTTGTTTGATCAGTTAAGAGGAGCGGAGTTTTCTCCAAGATTGATCTGAGATCGGGATACCATCGGTTGAAGATCCGATCGGAAGATATTAGAAGGCGCATTCTCGTCAAGATATGGACATTCACGAGTTTGATTATGTCCTTTGGGTTTGACGAATGCGCGGCTTATTTCATGAATATGATGAATAAGGTGTTCATGGAATATTTGGACAAGTTTGTCGTCGTGTTCATAGACGATATCCTAATCTACTCCAAGACGAGAGGATGAACATGCCGAACACTTAAGGCGAGTTTTGGAAAGAGTGAGAACGAAACTTTTAGCCAAGTTCAACAAGTGTGACTTTTGGAAGGACAAAGTGGAGTTTCTTGGACATGTAATGACCGCTATGAAGAATCAGCGTGGATCCAAGCAAAGTAGAAGCGGTGTTACATTGGGAACAACCAAAGGCGTGACCCAGTCGGAGTTTCCTTGAATAGCGAGATACTACCGCCCGTTCATCGAAGGCTTTTCGACGATTGCGAAACCCCTTACGCAATTGCTGAAGAAGGAAAAAAGTTTGCATGGGCGCGAGAATGTGAGAAAGGATTTGAGGAGCTGAAGAAGCGATTGACATCAGCACCGGTGTTAGTTCTACAGGATGTTGCTCAAAGCCGATATTTATTGTAGCGCATCGCGCCAAGGACTTGGATGTGTCGGCTGAGGAATGGAAAGGTAAATCAGCGTATGCATCAAGGCGATTGAGGCCGCATGAGGAAAATTATCCGACACATGACCTAGAGTTAGGCTAGTAGTGCATGCCTTGAAGATATGGCGTCACTATCGATTGGAAGCAGGATGTGAAGTATATACAGGATCATAAGAGCCTTAAGTACATATTCACCCAATCGGATCTGAATATGAGGCAAAGGAGATGGCTAAATTGATCAAGGACTATAATGTTGGAATTCATTACCATCCGGAAGGCCAGCGTAATGTGATGCCTTGAGTCGGAAAAGCCATGCAGTGAGTGCGTTGCTAGCCACAAGTCGAGGATGAGTTATGTAAGGATTTTCGGAAGATGAAGATTGAGGTTGTACCTAGCGGATTCTTGGTCGCATTAGAAGTAAAGCCTACCTTAGAGGATCGGATCAGAGAAGGGCGGAAGGATGATGACAAGATCCAGGATTAAGTCCATCAGGAGGAAGGCAAGGCCAGAGGACTTCCAAGTTGGATGAGCAAGGCACGTTGTGGATGAAGGATCGCATTTGTGTGCCTAACAAAAGGAGTTAAAGCAGCGATTACGGAAGAAGCCCATGACTCAAGTACTCGATTCATCTGGGCGCCAAGATGTCGGATCACGAAGGAGAGATTCTCGGTGGCGAGTATGAAGCGTGAAGTTGCAGAGCATGTTGCATTGTGCGACGTATGCCGAGAGAGTCAAGGCAATGCATCGAGACCGCGATTGCTACAGCGGCGAAGATACGAGTGGAAGTGGGAGGAAATCGGAATGGATTTCATTACCGGTTCTTAGAAGACTCAAGGAGGTTATGACTCCATATGGGTTATAGTGGATCGCTTGACTAAAAGTAGCCCATTTTATCCCGTGAAGACCACTTACTCGGGAGATAAATTAGCAGAGTTGTACATGATCGGGATCGTTTGTTTGCACGGAGTGCCAAAGAGGATTGTCGGACGAGTACCCAATTTACCTCAAGGTTTTGGAATAAGTTGCATGAAGCCATGGGAACCCGTTTGAACTTGATCTGAAACTTATCATCCTGACGGATGGGCGAACGAAAGAGTCAACGGTCTGGAGGATATGTTGAGAGCTTGTGCATTGGCTTATGCTACCTCTTGGGATAAGAGTTTGCCGTATCACAGATTCAGTTACAACAATAGCTATCAGGCTAGTTTCTGAGATGTCACCTTTTGAGGCAGCCTAATCAGATGGTCGACCTGTCGGACGCCATTGAATTGGAATGAGACCGTGGCGCCCCGTGTCTTTGGGCACGATATTCTTCAAGAAGTGAGAACGGATCGCTATGATTAGGGAAAGGTTGAAGATAGCCCAATCTCGACAAAAGAGTTATCTTGCGACAATCGTCGCGAGACTTGAGTTTTGAACCGGAAGACTTTGTATACCTCGATTACGCCTCTCGGGGGAGTTAAGAGGTTCCATGCCAAAGGGAAACTCGCACCAGTTATGTTGGACCATTTAAGATTTTGAGCATGAGGCGAAGTTGTATCAGCCTAGAGTTGCCACATGATGTCGTTAGCAGGAGTACATGATGTATTCCATGTGTCGGAGTTGAAGAAGTGTCTCGAGTTCTGAGGAGCACACGGGATTGAGTCAATTGAGTTGCAAGAGGATTTGACTTATAAGGAGTATCAGTGGGGATTCTAGACACAATGGATCGAGAAACTAGAAACAAGTCAACCCGTTTCTGTAGAGTTCGGTGGAGCAACCATGCAAGAGCGAAGCGACTTAGGGAGCGAAGAGGATTTGAAGAAAGAATTTCCAAACCTATTCCTTTAGTGAGCCCTGAATCTCGGGGCGAGATTCTATTAAGGAGGAGGTTTGTAACACCCCAAAATTTTGCTTTCCTTGAATTCATGTGTGATTTGGCACTTTGATGAATTTTGGAATTTTGGAGTTTATTTGGAATTATTTGGAATTTATTTGAATTTATTCCATTTTGAAATAATTAAAAATTTAATTATGCAAATAAAATTTTGTTGGAAATATTTTATTTGAGTCCAAAATGATCCAAAGTATTTTCCAGAATTTTTCTGGAATTTTTCTGAGTAATTTGCTATTTTTAATGAATTAAATGAATTACTAGGAATTATTTTAAATATTAAATCGATGGAAAATCAAACTCGCGTCAAATCGTTCATCCAGGCAGCCCGAAGTCGACTCGTGTTCGAGTCCGACCAGCCACGTGACTGACCAAACCCACTCCTAACCCTAATCAATCCCAACCAGTTGGATCAAGATCCAACGGTGAGATCGGCCGTCTTAGGTTCGAGCCGTGTCAGAAGCCGGATCCGATCGCGCCCGTCGCGATCGTGGCGTCGATCGTGCGCGTGGGCGGCCACGTTCGTCGTCTTCGCCAGTCGAGCGGACTCAGCCGCCAGCGCCGCCGTAACGAACTAGGTTTCCGTCCTAGGAGCACCTAACGCCGAGGCTATTTAAAGCATGAGGCGTCCCGAGGGTTGCCCTCATCCTTGCGCACCCGTTCCGAGCCATCTCGCTTTGAAGCCGCCGTTGAGCCGCAATCGTCGCTCGGAGTTGTCTCTTCCTCAGCTGCGGTTGGCAGTTTTCCGCCGTCGTCCGTCGTCTTCGGCAGGAAGGAGCCCAGATCCGAGTCCGCGTGACAGCACCGAAGGAGGTTTCATCTCGGGAGAAGCCCGTGGCGTAGTACGTGGTCATCGTCTCGACTCGAATCAAGCCCAGCTATGCCGTGAAACTCATCGCCGTCATGAGCTCGGAGGAGCCGTCGAGATCCAGATCGAGCGGTTGAGGTGAGATCACGTGTTCCAAACCCGATTAGATGCGGGACCGTTGGATCAAGATCAGCAGTTCACAATCGCCACGTCGTAGCGGTGCGATTATAGATTAGATGCGGGACCGCCCGGAGTCTAGATCGAGCGGCCCGTAAGCATCGAGTAGTTTCAGCGCGTTAACCCTGGATCCAATCCGCGCGTTGATTTTCAAACCAACGGTAGAGATTGCGCCACGTGTCGGGAAGTTGGGTAAGCGGTCGCGAATCCTTGCCGACGCTGCGTGTAGCCCGTTTCTGTGCCCGCGTGTCGAAGGCCGCATGTCGCTAACTGGCTTGATAGCGGCCAGCGTCCACCCATGACGTCATGATGGACCACCAGCGACACCATGGGGTGAGCCGTGACGTCGGCCGATGACGTCACCCGAGAGTGAGCCTACATATGGAGTCTCACGTGGAGCCGTGGAGAGTCCGCAAGTGGACCGAGCCAGAAGCGTGGGCCAGAACCCATGGACGGTGGCGTCAAGCCAATCGGAGCTGCCACGTGTCCATCTTGGCGCCAATAATTAATTTCGAAAAGAAAATGATTTATTAATTCGAAATATTGATTCAAATTTAGATTCAAACTTCAAACGCTTATAACTTTTATGCTTTCAACTCGATTAAGCGATTCAAATTTCTAAATTTGTATAAAATTAAGATCTACCTAAATATGAATTTTATCTAATTTTTGGACTAAAGTTTTCTCTGTAATATTATTTAATTGATTATTTAAACTTTAATAAATCATAACTTTTGCATTTAACTCCGATTTGAACGATTCCAGTTTCTAAAAATCCAGAAAATTATGTTCTCTCTGTTTATGGATTTTATTTGGAGTTTTGGGATCTTTTGCATAGTGTTCATTTGTGTATTTGCTATTTGCACGCCATTTACGAGTAGGCGTTGAAGTCTTGGGAAGGATTCGAGGAGAAGTGTTGATTTGAGGATCCAACTCAAGACCAAGAGCAAGTACTTTTTGAAGGCAAGTTATTGCATTGACCATGTTGATCCTATTTGAAATCTATTTTGATTTAAACTATTGCATGCTAGTTTAATTAGAAAGATACTTTAGTTTAAACACGGGGTTAGATAAATACCAATTTGCTATATGACACCTTGATTACTTAAGTATGTGCCATGACCTTTTGTCACCTAGTTGTAGTTTACTAGTTGGACATTACTAAATTGCCAACATGGGTTTAGATCGTTGTAGTATCTTTGCTTAGACACGCTACGTGCTCATAACATGATTTTGGATAATCAAATGCTAATATGGACTTAATGATATATTGAACTTGTTTTGGAAAAGTATCATGTGATGTTGATGGCACGTGGTGCATGGTAATCAACTGGGGTTTGATAAACAGTTTTCGACCAGGGGCATGTGGCAAGAGTAATCGGGTGGGCGATGTGGCATTGGGAGTGATGATTTGGTTTTTCGGGTAGTCTTGCCTGGTCACTCTAAGGACTTAACCTTGCAAGCCTTTGAACTGGGTCATACTTGCAACCACATGGGCTGGAATGGGGCGGCCCTAGTTGACTAAGTCGCTAGACTCACTTGTGGAGCCTCGAGTGTCGATTACACCTTTTGTGTGATTATGCGGGGCGTATCAGATGGTTTGTGGCGAGATACCCATCTAATGTGTGTTGGTCCCATACTTCGATGGCTAAGGGAAGGATGGTGTGAGCACGAGCCAGGAGAGGACCACTGTGTTGTTTGAGGCTTACTCCAGAAGGCTTTATTACGAACTTCGCCTTTGTGGTGTTTGGTTGTATCTTGTGGGTAAAGTGCATAACCTCTGCAGTGTAGAATCTATTTGAATAAGCCAGGAGTCCAGATCTTGGACAATGCTCGAGGATTACGATCAAGGGGTAGATTTTACGAAAATAACTTGGTTTTGAAAAGATGGGTTGGTTTAACAAGGAAGATGATGGAAATATGGTTTTAGGATGGGAAAAATGTTTGTTAAACTTCTTGAAAAGTTATTTATGCTTTACTTATTTCTACGCTTCCGAATCTACTTATATTACTTGTCAAAAGGCTGTTTCTTGCAAATATACCCTGAGCTATTCCTTTGTACTAAGCCATGCATATAGTATATTAGCTTGCATTGCATGACTTCTGAGTACCAAGTACTCACCCTTGCCTCAACACAATACAGTTGAAGAGAGACTACGCGATTTCGGAAGAGGAGTTCCAAGAGGACCCGTCTACTTAGGGATCACGAGCCCGATCAGTTGCACCGTGGTATCTTTGGATGGCGCCACGAAAGTTTATTTGATTTTCATTGCTATTGTTTCTCTCTGAATAAGTTTCGCCCTACGAGGCATACATTTGTAACTTGACCATGAGGTCAAGTAACCAGTTTGGTTATTTAAATAAAGTACTTTGATAGTATCGTTTGGTATGATTGTGATATATACCGATGTTAAGACTGTGTGCACTAGCGCGTTCCTGGACTAGTGCTGAATACACAGAGGGTCCGGATTTGCAAATTCGGGGTCCCGACAATTCTCCTCTCCCTCTTTCCCTTCCACATGTTGGAAGGGCTTTAATTAGTTTAGCTTCCATACCTAAGGATCATATCATGATGTACACCCATCAATTAAGCTCCCTGTCACTTTCTAGCTATATTTCCTCTCCCGAAATGGTGCATGCCCTGATACACATCGATCTATGCATGTTTATGCAGCCTTCTTCCAAGTTGCATATAAGAATCATATCTCAAGGCTTAGCATGTCTGAAAGGGGCTAATTAACCGCAAAATTAACATCTAAACATTTGATTAACGATAGCTAGATATCTAGCTTAATTCAGGCATTACTCGTAGTTTCCAATATTCAATTTCTTAATATATAGCATTTCTCTGGACCTCACATGTCTTGCATAGGATTATACTTTTAAACCACAGTTGCATATTACTTGGCACAGCCTCCTTGCTACAATTAAACATAAACTGAAGGATATATCTAAAGTTGATAAAAGTAGTAACGGCTCATGTTTTATTAGTGTTAAGTGCTAACAAGGAATATTAATTCCTGATCAAATGTGCTCTGAAGCAAATCTAGCTCTCTAGGTGCACTAAAATTTACAAGCCAGGTGTATTTGGGAAGTTTAAGTACTCCTACATTAATTGTAATATAATTACTCATGGCTATACTAGCTAGGCTTAGGTTTTTTAGCATACAGCTTAAAAGTAGCTTTTGGGTTTAAACAGCTTAAAAGTAATCGCTTTTATACGTGGTAGATGTGGATAATTTTACCCTATTTCTAGTGGTCTTAGTCGGAAAAAATCCTCAATAAACAAAAAAAAAAAAAACACATCTTCAATGGTTTTTGGCTTTTAGTTGTATAGAGACTTGTAGCTTTTGAAAAAATCCGGATAAAAAACCATTCATTTGTTTAAGCTTAATCTATTTGGTTTTTAAGTTGGTGAAAAAACCCTAAACAAGCAGGATATAGTGCTTTGGTGCAGTAATCACAGGGATCTCAAGAATTCCTTTTTGACCGTATATATACTGGTACAGTACTGCAGCCTATCTTTATTACACAACTGTAGACAACACGTATCCTCTCAAAAGTTCTTCCCATGCGTGCACAGTACACTGTCTTATTTGAGACATTGCTTGTCTACCTGGAGAAGCTTTAACAAAGGTCGACTAACGAGACAGGCACGAATGCACACGCACGCATGCATGCACACACCGTTTTAATCTGCGATTAGTTCGTATCAAGGATAATGGCAATGACACGAAAGGCTAGCTAGAGAGAATGAACATAATTTGATCCCCTTGTACAGACACTCCACTTGATCATTTTATAACCTTATTTGTCTTTCGGGAAACCTTATCTCATTAATTGCACTCTCTTTTTCTACCTCTAATCTATGAACAAGTTGCAAATCCCTTCTAAAGAATAAATTTTTTATTTTATAATATAACAAAATTATAATCAATCAACCAAATGCGACGGTTGAACCATAACAGGTCGAGACCCTTTTCCAGGTGTGGAATACTCAAGGGTCTCATATTTGTTCTGTACTAGTCCTATGATCAGTGATTAGTGCATACATTCACAACATGATTATCATATTCGTGCACAATATGATATAAATACAAATACATAAGTCGATGGTACATAGTTCTTACAATATAGCCTATTGGCCAAACAAAATGCAACGGAAGAATTAGTGGAATATCAACGTCCAACAGTATGTCTCCGCCAAAAATATCCACAGGCAACTGATAAAGATTAATCCTAGAAAAGGTCATCATTGTAACCCTTGAAACCTGTGGTGAAAAAAGAGTTGTTAGGGACCTCGACTTCTTTGCCCTCTAAATATCAACAAGGGTGAGTACATTTATACTCAATAAGACTTATATTGCATCACAATAATATGTATATGCTTGGCTATATAAAGAAAATGGTTATCCTACCGTGTTCTTTTGCATAAAGCGAGATTTAGTCAACAATAATAAATAGTAGATTGCAAATGGAATTTGTACAAAGCAGTTGATAAGTTTGTAAATACCAAGTGTATAAAACAAATATGAGCAACTTATAATCCTCCATGATTATGATCAACGATCCATTTCCTGCTATACCTAGCACAAAATTTGAAACATGGTAATCCAACATTTTCCAATTATAACCTTTTTTTAAAAAAAATCCAAAAACTAACTAGTAGCAGTGTACCAACACTAGTATAGAAAAAGACATCACAGATGGTTTTAAACAGCCATCATAGACGATTTTGTGAACTGTCTGTAAGCAAGTGTCAGTAATAATGACACCGCATCACAGACGGTTTCGTAACTGTCTACGATACATAATTATCACACAATTATCACAGATAGTTCTTAGCTAGAACTGTCTGTGATATTCAGTTATCACAAACATCCTCATTTTTTTCCCTACTCCCTCAACAGAACATCCATCATTAGTATTTATTGTTTGAAATTTTCTTCTACTTAGTATTTTTTATGCAATGACATTTACAAGGTACAACCAGTTATAGATTTTGCAATTGAATATCTAAACATAATAGATGCATCAAGGCAACAACTTGTCTGATCATGATCATCGTAAAATATGAATATTTGTAGCACTTTTATCTCCTTTTTTATTATAATGTTGATGATTTACAATGCAAAATCCATTTCATTTCACAGTTCATCATGAAAGCTGTCATGCTCTGATTTATTGCTTCCACTTCATCCTCATCCCCGAACGAGAATACCATAGACAGCCTATTTTCACTCTGGTCTTATACTAGAATAGGACAGTCCTATGGTATTCTCATTCGGTGTTGAGGATGAAGTGAAAACAATAAATCAGAGTATGACAACTTTCAGGATGAATTTTGGAATGAAATGGATTTTTCCTTCAAATCAATCTACATTATAATAAGAAAGGAGATGAAAGTACAATAAAATTTCATATTTTAAGACGATCCTGATCAGATAAGCTATTGCCTTGATGCATCTAAGATGTTTAGATATTTAATTACAAAATATATAATCGGTTGTGCCTTATAAATATCGTTGCAAAAATATCTAAGCAGAAGAAAATTTCGAACAAAAGATACTAATGATGGAAATTCTGCTAAATGAGGTAGGAAAAACAATTAGTTCCAACAAGCAAGATAGCACTCAGTCATTGGATTCAAGACGAGCAAATATTAAATATAATGTCAGGCGATAATACATTAACAAATATGATACCACAAATATCAACACACTACTACAAAAAGGCTTACATTAGATGCCTTATCACTAACGGTTTTGATAAACCATCTATGACGAGGAATATCACAGACGGTTCTATAGTGCAACTGTTAGTGAGAAAATCACAGACGGTTCTATTTAGAAACCGTCTATGATATACAGTAATATCACAGACGGTCTTAGTATAAAACCATATATGATGACTCCTGTAGCCATCACAAATTGTTCTATTTAGAAACCATCTGTGATATACAGCAGTGTATGTTTCCAACCCTCATTTATAACTAAAAGATGAGATAAAAGCCTAGAGGGGGGGTGAATAGGCTTTTAAAACTAATTTAAATTAATTGATCGCAGCGAAAACAGATCGAAACTTCCGATATAGGGATCGGAACTTCTGATACTCCATTAGAGATTACAATGTGATATCCGAAATATTCGATCAGTTTAGAACTAAGAGAGTAACGAAGCTAATTATGTCTAAACACAAATATTTCTTCCCAAGGCTAGCACAAGTAGATACTCAACTAAAAGAAAGCTAGCAAGTAAGATATAGTGTATCTAAATAAAGCAAAATGCACAACAAACTAGAAATAACCAAACGAGAGATGCAGAGTTTGTTCTCGAAGTTCAGATCCTTGAGGGGATCCTATGTCTCCGTTGAGCAAGCTCGGTCACACTTGAGCTGGGTCTTTTTCAACCCTTTTCCTCGCCAATCTCGGTCACACTTGAGACTTGGCATCACTTCTTGATTTCTTCCCTTTCAGAGGTGAAATTGGACCTTCATAAACTCTCTCACGGTACACCACAATCTTCGGGTGCTCGTGAGCGACTCCTAGCCGTCTAAGAGTCCTCAACCTCCAAGAGTAATAAATGCAATGCAAACTCAATCTTAGAGATGAACTCTAGTGCTCAAGATGAATGACTCAATCTATTGCTCTTAGCACTCAATCTCACTTCCACAATTCTTACAAGAAATGGATCACAAAGATCAAAGGGGAGGAAGAGAGAAAAGCCCTCAAGGATGTGAGCGAATAGTCTGAAAAGGCCCGCCCTTCCAATGGGGATAGTGGGGGGTATTTTTAAGAGGAGCCAAAAACTAGTCGTTATGCTTTCAGCCAGCTACATATCAGAATATCTGATCCGATCATCGAAACATCCGATTCGGCTAAAGCTCCAGATTCGCTTCAAACCCTAACTCTGCACAACAGTGAAATTACACATATTGGACTATCCGATACTCTCGATAAGAACATCTGAAATTTCTAGAGAAGCACCATTTTTGTTCTAAGCCTGATCGTACTATCCAATCCTATAAGTCGGAACTTCCGATTTGTCCAAAGAGGCACCTTTTGAGTTCTAAGCCTAATCAGACTATCCGATCACATTGATCGGAAATTCTGATCTATGCAAAGGAGCATCGGACACTTAGACAACTATGCTCCAGACAATCTAATGGATCGGAATATCTAATCACTTGATCAGAACTTTCAATATTTCCAGACACTTAAAACCAATTTCGGTGAATGTGCTATGACTCGTGCCTCTCAACTTTTTCTAGCTAATATTCATCTGAGCATAGAGTCATGTCTTTAACCATCTACGTTGCATCCCTCTTAATAGTACAACATACCTATTTACTCAACAAAAGGTAAATTAATATCAAAACGATACCGTTTTCCTTTCTTATCATTTTGTAGGGTCACCAACGTCTGTAGAAGGTCTTCCTTTGGGACTTCCACATGTTCATCAACTCATTGAACGCATTAGTCCCTTAATCGTTTGTCATTAATCATCCAAAACACACTTAGGGCCTAGATGCACTTTCAATCTCCCCCTTTTTGGTGATTGATGATGACACAATTAAAGCTTACAAGAGGTTTTAATATAAATAGATTGTGAATGCAACAAGGTATAGTGAGCTCCCCCTAAATATGTGCATTTATGATTTGATTTGAAGACAAATGCACATTTCAGCGATAAATTGTGAGAGCTCCCCCTATATCTTTGCATTCGAGGAAATTTGAAAGAGTTATATAACAATGCAAGATATGGCATGAAAGCTCATTCACAAGATATGATAAGTAATTCATAACTCATGCAAGCAACTATAGCAAGATATAGAAGAACAACATAAAGGCATTTAAGGCGATAAACACATTACAGAAGTCCAACCACGAGACAATCCAAAAGCACAACAACAAATGTTCTGAGTTCACATGACCAAAAGTCCAAACGACCGTAAGCACGACCAACAATCACAGATAAATAGAGGTAAGCTTTTCTCTCACCCTTTGGCATCAATGCACCAGAAAAGGAAGAAGAAAAAAAACAACTCTGAAAGAGATCTAGGAGCTGTGCTCTGAAGCGACATCCTCAGCGTAGTCCTCTGAGCTAGACTCTTCAGCAGCTGGGGAAAAAGGATCCTCTATCTCATCCTCGTCCTCCTCATCATCTGAGCAAGGAAGATTTAGGTGCCTTTGGATATCTTTGTGCCTCTTGGTGTTCTTCTTGGTCGCCGCTGCATTGCTCTTGCATAAGCAGAAAAAAAAACTTCAAGGCATGGAGTATCGGCGAGGAAGAAGATGCACCAGGAGCTGAGGATTCAGAAGTAGCAGTAGAGGAAGATGCACCATGTCTAGTAGATGGCTGTTTGGCTCTTTGAACTGGGGCTTTGAACACCCTGATTTGCAGTCCAGTGTGCTTGACATCACACTCAAAATGACTCTTCGTGGTCTGCTCAATCATGTGCATGATGTAGGGAGCATGGCTGCAGCTCCTCTTAGGATCTAATGAGGTTAGTCTGATTTCATTCCAAATGAAATCAAACACATTGAATGGCCTTTCATCCTCCGGCATTCTCTTCAATAGATTTCTAGAGAAGGATAGCACATGAGAAGCATCTCCTTCCTTGGGGGATAGGGTCTTCCTGAACAACCTGTTCAGGCTCATAAAGAAGGGCTTCATGCCCTTGGTCTCCCCAGGTTCAAACTCAGCATCTTTTTCATATAAGAAATTTATATTCTCTACCAAGAGAGCATATTCAACATGAATACGATCTCTATTCTGCAACTCATCTGCAGCAAAGCCAAGCACTCTAGCAAATTAAGCGTACGAGATCTTGTACCAAGTACCTTATGTCATCCATTGCATGGAGGAGGAGCGATCCTTGAGAATGTGCAGAGTGGCATAAAACTGAGCAATAATTTCAGTGTTCCAATCATGCTTGAATCCCATTATCCTTTTGGTACCCGTTCTCTCACAAGCTGCAATGACTGTATTGAAGGTGTCATTATATGCCTCAGTCATGTAGTCCCAGTCAACCCATTGCATCGGAGTCACTGGATTCTTCCTAGGCAGAATAACTATCTCATAGAAGTCCTGTGGGAAGAAGTTCTAGAATCTTCCATCTGTGGAGAATCTGGCCTTGCGCTGAGGGTTCTCTTCCCTCGCCTTTCTTACTTGAGCAGCTTTGCCCTTGTAGTTCACCGGCTTCCTCACAAGTCGACTTGATCGCTCTGGTTTCCGAAGCATGGGCATCCTTGCTTCAGGAAGAGGATCACTCTGAGGGTTAGGCTGAGATGGCTCTGCAATTTCTTTGCCTTTCCTGGAAGGCAAGCGCTGTCCTCGAGTAGCTGTTACGGTCTGAGCATCTTCGGAAGGCTCATTAATGGAGATGCCACCAGTTGGGCGCTGTCGATTTGCTACTCTTTTCGTTCTTGTCCCAGTTGGTGTTTTCCTTTTGTATACCTGAGCATCATCAGTTCTTGCTTTCTTTGACTGCTCATCTCCTTGACTTGGATCCATTTAAATAGGCCTGACACATGAATTCGAGTGATAAACGGATAAGAGATAGATTCGACACGAGATTTTGGCTTTTAGAGCTCTTCTGATTATATCGAATGTTCCGATATTTTCGATCGGATGTTCCAATTGTATCGGATGTTCCGATGCTAAAAATCAAAATGTCTGATATCTGCACCCTAGCACCGAAAATCTTAGATTTCTTCTGATTGCAACAAAGGAACTTAACAAAACTAGAGATCGAACATTCAGAGATATAAACCAATAAATCTACCAAGAGGATTTGACAGAAGAATTGATAGATTTGAAGTTTATGGAGAAGGTCCTAGGATTACCTCGAAGTTGAATCGATCGAAATGACTCGGAGAAGAGAAGTTCTTCGCGGGAGAGGATCGTCCTAGAAGAAGATCGGAGGTTCCAGATGGTCGGACACTCTAGGCATCAACAAAAGATCGAAAGTGGAAATTGGGCTCGAGTAAAAGTGCAACAGGACAAATGAGGAAAAGTGAACCGGTCACTTTCCTTAAGGGCTGTGCACAGATCGGATGTTCCGATCAGAGGACCAGATGTTCCGATTTGGACAAAACTCCAGCACGATCAGATGTTCCGATTTGAGATCGGCCTTTCCGAGCAGATAGGTTTTCCAGAAATTGGAAGTTCCGATGGTGAGATCGGATATTATGATGAGTTGACTCGTTCAGTTGATTGAGAACTAAGATATTAATCGGATATTCCGATGTGGAGATCGGATGTTCCGATTTGTTGATTTTTCCAGCAGATTGATAGTTAAGATAGGATCTTGAAGGTGGAGTTGAGTCTCTTGGACACGTGAACACTTGGACATCACTCCACTTGTGATCACCGAACAATCAAGCAAACAAAACCATGATCACAAGTAGATTGACCAAAGCCAAAGATCCAACTTAAAGCAATTTCCAAATACACAAAAGCATTTTAACAATATTTTGTTTCAAAAACCAATTAGAACACCAACAAACAATGTATGCAAGTCATCAAGCCAAGTTCCAAGAATCTATGATATTCAATTCACTCAACTCGCAAAAACGGCTTTCATCTAGAGGCTTGGTGAAGATATCGGCTAATTGTTTTTCGGTTCTCACATAGGTAATATGGATATCTCCTTTAAGGGAATGATCTCTTAGAAAGTGATGCCAGATGTCAATGTGTTTGGCTCAGGAATGTTGGATGGGATTGTTGGCTATTTTTATGGCACTCTCGTTGCCACACATAAGAGGAACTTTGTTCATATTTAAACCATAATCCTTCAAAGTTTGCCTCATCCACAATAATTGAGCACAACAACTCCTAGCGGCAACATATTTGGCTTCGGCGGTGGATAGAGCTACGGAATTCTATTTCTTGGAAGACCAAGACACTAAGGATCTACCTAAGAATTGACAAGTCCCCGAAGTACTTTTTCTATCCACTTTGCAACTTGCATAGTCGGCATCAGAATAGCCAAGTAGATCAAATTTGGATCCTTTAGGATACCAAAGCCCTAGATTAGGTGTGTGAAATAGATATCTAAGGATTCTCTTCATGGCTACCAAGTGACACTCTTTTGGATCGGCTTGAAACCTTGCACACATGCATACACTAAGCATAATATCGGGCCTAGATACACAAAGATAAAGCAATGAGCTTATTATAGACCAATATACCTTTTGATCAACCGATTTACCTTCTTTATTTAGGTCGAGATGTCCGTTTGTCGACATGGGAGTATGAATTGGCTTTGCATTCTCCATGTCAAACTTCTTAAGCATGTCCTTGATGTACTTCGTTTGACATAAGGATGTTCCTTCCTTGAGTTGTTTAATTTGAAATCCTAGAAAGAACTTCAACTCTCCCATCATTGACATCTCAAACTGTTTAGTCATCAACCTACTAATCTCTTCACAAAAGTTTTTGTTAGTAGAACCAAATATAATTTCATCGACATATATTTGGCATACAAATAAATCTCTATCGATGTATTTAGTGAAGAGAGTAGGGTTGGATTTACCAATTACAAACCCCTTTTTGACGAGAAAGTTTCTAAGACAATCATACCATGCTCTAGGTGCTTGCTTGAGCCCATAGAGCGCCTTATGGAGTTTGTAGACATGAGATGGATTCTTATGATCTTCCAAGCCCGGTGGTTTCCCTCAAATACCAACTCGAAGATTGGACCATTTAGAAAGGCACTCTTGACGTCCATTTGATAAAGCTTGAAATCATGGTGAGCATCAAATGCAAATAATATGTGAATTGATTCTAATCTAGCAACTGGAGCATAAGTCTCACCAAAATCCAAACCTTCGATTTGAGTGCACCCTTGAGCAACCAACCTTGCTTTGTTCCTTGTCACAATCCCATTTTTGTTTTGTTTGTTGTGAAAGACCCATTTGGTTCCAATCACATTTTGATTGAGTCTTTCCACCAATGACCATACTTTATTTCTTACAAAGTTGTTCAACTCTTCGTGCATAGCCATGATCCAATCCGGGTCTCCAAGTGCGTCCTCAACCTTCAAAGGCTCAAAAGAAGACACAAAAGAGTAGAATTCATAGAAATTTGCAACTCTAGAACGTGTCATTACCCCTCTTTGGATGTCACCAAGAATATTGTTAACAGGGTGATCCCTTTGGATGCTTTGATGAACTTTAGGATGCGGCGCTTGAGATTGGGATTGTATTGGCTCGACTTCTTCAACTTCTAGAAGTTTGTTTGAATCATCTCGAGTTTGATCTTGATCTTGACTTGAAGTCGGGGGCTCTACTTGATTTGAAGAGTTTTGTTGATCTTCCAATGCTTATCAAATCCTAGCCCTTGCAATGCTTGGTATCTCCTTGTTATCTAGCACATTTAGATCAACTTGCTCTACTTAAGAGCCGTTAGATTCATCAAATGTTACGTCTCTCACTATTTCAACACAATTGGTGGTCTTATTGAAAACGCGATAGGCCTAAGCATTTGATCCACAACCAAGCATAAAACCTTCATCAATTTTAGGGGCGAACTTAGAACTTTTGGGCTTTTTGTTTAGAATAAAGCACTTACTAGCAAAATCTCTAAAGTAAGATACATTTGGTTTGTTACCGGTTAGAAGCTCGTAGGCGGACTTCTTCAAGATTTTGTGAAGATATAGCCGATTGATGGCATGCCAAGCGGTGTTGACGGCTTTCACCCAAAATTGATTTGATGTCTTGTATTCATCGAGCATCGTCCTTGCCATTTCTATCAAGGTCCGGTTCTTCCTTTCGACCAACCCCATTTTGTTGAGGTGGGTAGGGGGCCGAAAACTCGTGCTTTTTGCCTTCTTCATCAAGAAAGTCTTCAACTTGAGTATTCTTGAACTCACTTCCATTGTCGCTTCGAATTTTCTTGATTTTCAATTCAAACTCATTTTGCGCTCTTCTCGCAAACTTCTTGAATATACCTTATGTCTCACTCTTTTCATGTAAAAAGAAAACCCAAGTGAAATGTGAAAAATAATCTACAATGACTAGCCCATACTTGTTACCTCCGATGCTTATATAAGCAACGGGTTCGAAGAGGTCCATGTGTAGAAGTTCCAATGGTCTCGTCATTGTCATGATATTCTTGGCGGGATGATGTGCTCCAACTTACTTCTCGGCTTGACATGCACTACAAATTCTATTTTTCTCAAACTCAACATTTGTAAATCCATTTATGTGTTCCCCCTTTATAAGCTTATCGAGATTCCTCATGCCAACATGGGCTAGTCGGTGATGCCATAACCAACCCATGCTGGATTGTGCGATCAAGCATGTTTGAAGTTTAGCTTTATTTGAGTTGAAATCAACTAAATAGAGCTTACCCTTCATATATCCTTTGAACGCTATCGAGGAATCATCTCTTCTAAAAACGGTCACATCCATATTTGTAAATAAACAATTGTAGCCCATCTCACAAAGTTGTGACACGGATAACAAATTCTAATTCAAGGATCTAACTAATAAAACATTAGAGATGGAATGATCATTTGAGATAGCGATTTTACCCAAACCCATGACCTCACCCTTGCTGTTGTCGCTGAACACAATATTTTCATATTGTGATCCTCTCTTATCGAAGGATGAGAACATCCTTTTTCTCTCCAGTCATGTGATTTGTACAACGACTATCAAGCACCCAACTTGATCCTCCAGTGGAATAATCCTACAAAAACAAGTTAGGTCTTGATTTTAGGTACCTAAAATTTCTTGGGTCATTGCATGTTAGTTATCAAGACTTTGGGTACCCACACCCTTTTCTTAGCAACTTCATTTGTGTTATGGGTACCAACAAACCAAGCAACCACTTTACTACGGTGGTTCCTCTTTAAAACATATGAAGCATAAAAGGTTGCATGAGATGCATAATGTTGAGGATGCTTCTTTGCTTCTTGTACCATCTTGTTGACTTGTATGGTGGGTGTTTGTTGTTTGCCACTTTTCTTGACAAATTTTATCAATTCCTTACCCTTCACCACCACACGGTCAATCTTTTTGCTCTCATACTTATCAAATCCTAGCCCTTGCTTGTTATTGTTTACTTGACCATTGATGGTTTTATATAGGGCATCCTTGGATTGATAAGTCTTGAGACAACCATATCTTACCAAGGCATTTCGTCTCTCATTTTCACTCTTTAATACTTGCACAAATTGAGAGTTAGTAGCACGAGCATTAATATTAACATTATAACAACAAAGGCATCCATTACTAGTAGAAGGAGTAGTAGCCATGGATGCATCATTAAAAGAGAAAACGCTATTGCTAAGAGAGTTAAGTTGCACTTCAAGAGCTTTATGATTAGCATCTAAACTTGAAATGTTTTCTTGAAGTGACTCATTTGAGCTCTTTAGCATAGCAATTGAGTTGTTAGCCAAATCAACATTTTTGGTTAATAACTCAACTTTCTCCTTTTTTTTAGCAAGGAGATTCTCAAGAACAATATTTCTCTCCTTTTCAAGGATGAGCAATTCTTCTTGCTTCTCGAGAGTCTACTCTTGGCCCTCTATTCTTTCCATTAGCTTGGTTATTTTTGCTACGGTGGATTTGTTCAAGCCATAAAATAAAGCAACATCATCATCACTACTATCTATATCAATATCGCTATAAGGAGTCTTCGATTTAGGCATTTGAAGGACCATGTTCAGGTCTATCCATATTTGGGATGAGTATTTGACTTTATTTGAGCAAGGTGTGCTCAGGTTTGAGTTTGATTTGACATGGAATTGCATGTTTGAATTTATGATAAATTTGGACTAATATGCAGGAATAAAAAGGTAAGAGTATATTTTGGTATGTGCAAAATGCTTTGGTCCTTGTGGTACAGGTTATTGAGGCAGCTGTGGTCGTTGGTGAGTACTGGGACTAGGTTGGGAGAATCGAGGTCCGGAGCAGTCGAGGATGCCAACGAGATGGTTGGTCTCAAACCGGGATCACGGGGACGTCATGAGAATGGACTTGAGGTGGCTCAAGGTTTCTGGTTCGGGTTGGAGGCTCGAAGAGGCGGAAACGGAGTGGTCAATTCCGGCGGATGAAGGCCCGTTGCATCAGGTTGACCGGGTTTTGTTTAAAACCCATGTATGGCCTATGTGGCCCATGTAAAGCCCATGTGTGGGAGTGGAATGAGTGGGTTAATCCTAGCCCTTGGTGGAGTGCTCTAGGGTTTGGGACTCATCCAAGGGTGGTAGGTGGCCCAAGAGTAGTATAAATAGAGGGGGAGGGGTGCCCTCCCTCACTTGAAGGTTTCAGTTGCTCCTTTGAGCTTTGCCCACAAGAAGTGAGGCTTTGTAAATCTTCCAACCAGAAAATACAAAGATTTTCTTTACATTCTTGTGAATTTAAATTTCGAATTTACATTATGTCTTTACTTTACGCAATTTAAATTCAGCATTTACTTTCCTGCATGTAAATTCTTGCAATTTACTTTCTCGCAATTTGGATTTGCCTCCTCTCCTTCTAAATGTTGTTTCTCAAGGATGTCTTGAGGGTGTTTATTTGGTTTTACATCTTTCTTGCACCCTAGGATAGACTACATATCAAGTTTCTATCAAGATTGCAAATCTGTCCTGAACTTGTTCTTCGCGCAGTAGTCAGTCTTTGATTTTTAGAAAAACATAGAAAAATCCTTTTTGAGTAATTCTTATTGGAGAAGGTGCATGACTCATATATCCATCTGTGGAAAAATTTTGGAGTCCACTGGTTGCACCACTTGGGAGATATGAGGTGAAAATAGAGCCCCAAATTCCCGATTGAAGTTCCTAACTATTCGTAGTCCTTGATTTTTCCTTATTTTTGTAGAAGGATTTTGGTGGTGATTTTTTGTGGAGTGCTTCATGACTGATACTCTCATAGGGTGAAAAATTTCCAAAAATTTTGGAGCAACAGAATTCCACCAACCACCTGCTCCAATTGAGGACAATTCCTGAAAAATCTGCTTTTGCTTTTCTAAAAGAGACTTTTGTGATTTGGCTTGATCTCTTTTAGAAAAGAAGTATTTGCAAATTTGAGGAGCACCAATTTCCTTGCCGGATTGTTTTGAGTACTTTGAGTGGGGGAAATTTTATTTGGGATAATTCACCCCCTTTGATCGCCATCTCGACCCTTCAATTGGTATCAGAGCCGGTTTTACTTTTTTATAGATCTTGACCGGTTTCAAGTGCCATGGCGACAGATAAGTACTCCTCTAAGCCTACAATTTTTGCTGGAGTTGATTATCCGTTCTGGAAGGTTTGGATGCAGACATACATCACTGCCCAGGGCTTTTCTATATGGCAGAAGGTGATGCTCCCGTATGAGGTTCCGCCCGATGAGAACGTCAACGCCGCAAACATGGCTGACGGTGAGGCAAACGCTAAGGCCAAGAACCTCCTCATACAGGGACTTAGCCGTAGTGAGTATGATCGCGTCTATCACCTACGATCGGCTCATGAGATCTGGGTGACCCTCAATGCTTACCATGAGGGCACCACTCAGATCCAGTCCGTGAGATAGGATCAATTCAAGTGTGACTACAACATGTTTGAGCAGCACGCTGGTGAGAGCCTCGACGAGTGCTTTGCTCATTTTGCAAAGATCCTCAGCAATCTTCGGCCAGTTGGTTGTTCATACACTGATTCGGAGAATGTGAGGCATTTTCTTAGAGCACTCGATCTGAGGATTTGGGAGATGAAGGTAACCACCATCACGGACCACACGGATTTGTCGACTTTAACTCTTGATGGGTTGATTCCTGTCTCAAGACTCATGAGCTTGACATCGTCGCTCGTAGGATGAAATCCCAATCGATGGCTTTGGTTACTCATCCCATCGGGTCTTCCTCTTCAGGACCCTCACTTGACTTCTCTTCTGGTTTTTATCTCTCCGCTCTTTGCGACGTAAGCGATGACGTTCTGGAACAATTTCCAGAAAACGAGCTTGCTCTTGTCGCTCAAAAATTTTCGAACATTTACAAGAGGGTGAGAGATAGGAAGATGAGCTGGAGAAGGGCAAGAACGAACAAGGCGGTTCGAGCAAGAATGACTACACCGACAAGAACTGCAACAAGAAGCCTCCAGCTCGCGAGCCAGCGCGAGAGAAGAAGCACCGCAAGTTCGCCAAGAGCAAGAAGCTCTTTCACTGCGTACTCGCCGCTCTGGACGATCCGGACCTCTCCAACACGGAGACATGGAGCGACGAGGATGAGGATGAACTGCGAGAGAAGGCGAAGGGCGGCGACGACCTCTCCGGCATGTGCTTCATGGCCTCCAATGCCATGGAAGTACCCGACACCGAGCTGTACAGCGACACATAGGAGGTACCTTCTTATGACCAGCTCAATGATCCTTTTGTTAAACTAGGAAAATTTCATTCCAAGTCTAGAGCTAGGTGTTTGAATCTAGAGAAGGAAGTAGGTACCTTATCTCGGGAGTTAGCTTCACTTGGATCTTTTTCCTCCCGAGGCTCTGATAGCTGTACTCTTTGCGATGCTTTGCTTGTGGAGTTGGAGAGCCTAAGGACCCTACATGATAGTGTGTTTCTGATCTTGAGGCTCTTAGCTAGGTTGAAGGATGCTAGCACATGTTCTGTTAATCCTATTCCTGCCGATGCTAGTTTTTTTTCATGCTCACATAACTGCATCTTGTGATAATTGCCCTAAATTGCTTGCTGAAATTGATGCCATGAGCTCACACCTTAGGAAGCTTTTTGCTAGAAATGACGAAATGGAATTGCATGCTTCTAAAGACCCAGTCAGCTCATGTGAGGGCTGTAAGCAACTAAAACTTGAAAATAAGGCTTTGACTATCAAATGTGCTAAATTTGTTAAGACTTACTAGTTAAGTTACCAACTGGTTGCTTGCTGTGTGTTGGGGTTAAGGAGGATGTGGATAGAGTCCACACGGAGCTTAGGAAGAAGCTTGAGGCCCAAATCGGTAGAATTAGAGATGCTCCTTGTATTTCTTGTGAGTCCCTCGAGATTGAGGCAACTTTTTATAGGGAGAAATGTTCACACCTTGCTCGTTCTTCTCCATCTGGCTCTTATTCTTCTACTCCTTCCCCCTGCTCTTCTTGTGCCTCACTTTTTCGAGACTGCCAGTACCTTATGAGCACCCTCGAGAAATTTGTAGGAGGCAAAAAGAAGCTCAATCTCATCTTAGACCAATCCAAAATTAGCAGATACAGTCAAGTCTAGGATTTGATTCCTTGGAGCACGCATGGGCACATCCGCCTACTGTTGTGCGTGCCTCCAAGAGTGGAGAGATTGTAGTTGCTCCACAGACGAGCACCACTATTTTTAGGTCAGCAGGTTTAGTCCACGGGATCTATGACGAGAAGGGTGCTTCTCCTGCTACTTCGACCCCCAGGGCGAAGTATATTTGCACCTTCTGTCAGAAGGATGGACATCTTGTTGATTTCTGCTTTAGATGCGCCAAGATCATTTGGCGTGAGCGTGTTAGTGCCCTTAGGGGTATTCAGGGTCATCCCCAGACTCTGAGTGCTTCTAAGGCACACATGGCTTCTAGGCAGGTTTCACAGTTGCCTGTTTTTGGACAGCGTATGGGGCTTGGTTTTTAGGCTTCTTCTTCTAGTTTTCACCCCAGAGCTATTCCGAGTTAGTCTTTCCGCTGTCCTTATGATATTCCTCATTTTTCCTATCGAGGTGGATATCAGCGGCGTGAGTTTACTTCCTCCAGCAGGAGGTCTGAGCAGCGTGTTGTGGATGGTTTGGCCTTTGCACGCCGGCAGACCAACCCGGCACCTGCTCCCAGACGTTCTACTGGAGCTATCTATGAGTTCGTGATAGTTGAGTCTAAGAGAGGCGCTAGATTGCATTCTACTGCTCCTTTGACTGCTTCTACTTCTGCTCAGGTGACTCAGTATTGGGTTCCTAGATCAGCCTTGATCTGTCCTGGTACTGAGACATCTGCCTTTCACTCTCATTGATTCAGGTTCGTGGGACAGGGAAGGGGGAGGTTTGGATCGTAGACTCTAGCTGTTCACGTCATATGACCGGAGACTCCCGTTGGTTTTCTTCCCTAGTCCGAGCTCCCAGTGATGAGGTGATCACTTTTGTGGATGCTTTTTCAGGTAGAGTCATCGCTAAAGGTACCATCTGCATTAATGATCAATTTGTTCTTAAGGACGTTGCCTTAGTGAGTAAGCTGCATTTCAATTTGCTTTCTGTTACTCAGCTTATCGATGACCATATCGAGGTAAGCTTCAAGTTTAGTGGCTATAGAATCCTCGATTCTCATGGGCAGTTGATTTGCGGGATTTCTCGTTTTGGGAGAGTCTTTCGTGCTGATTTTTCTTCTTCTTTTCGAGACTCTCTCCATTGTCTTATTGCTTCAGAGTCCCATGATCTCTCCTTTTGGCATAGGGGGATTGGTCACATTGGCTTTGATCATTTGACTCGAGTTAGCGGCCATGATCTCATTCGTGGTTTGCCCAAACTCAAGATGGTCAAAGATGTTGTATGTTCTCCTTGCCGACATGGCAAGATGGCTGCTGCTTCTCATCTCCCAGTCACCCGAGTGATGACTGATGCACTGTCGGGACCCGAATTTGCAAATCCGGACCCTCTGTGTATTCAGCACTAGTCCAGGATCACGCTACTACACACAGTCTCAACAATGGTAAATATCACAATCATACACATCGTTAATAATAAAGTACTTTATTTAATATATCCAAACTAGTTGCTCGACCTTATGGTCAAGTTACAAAGGTACGCCTCGCAGGGCTCAGACTTATTCAGTAAAATCTGCAGCGGAATATATAAAGAAAACGTGTGGCGCCAATCAATATGCCACATGCAACTGACTGGGACTCGATCCCTAGTTAGACGGCTCATCCTGATATTCCTCCTCCAAAGCTGGCGTTGCCTCATCTTCAACTGGTGTTGTTTTGTGGCAAGGGTGAGTACTTGGTACTCAGCAAGTCATGCACAGAATGCAAGCTAATATACTACATGCATGGCTTAATACAAAGGAATAGCTAAAGGTATAATTGCATAAAACAACATTTAACAAGTATCATAAGTAGATTCGAAAGCAGTAAAAACAAGTATAACATCAATAACTTTTCCAGGAGTTAAATAAACATCTTCCCCTAGTCCACATTTCCATCAACATCATCTAATAACCAAACCAAAACTTCCAAGTCCAAATTGTTTTCACAAAAGTCTAACCCTTGACTGTAATCCCCGAGCAATGTCCAATACCGCGGACACGGCTATTCGAATAGATTTTTCACTCTGCAGAGGTTATGCACTTTACCCACAAGATACAGCCAAACACCACAAAGGCGATTGATCGTAACAAAGCCCTTTGGATACGACTAACTACACAAGTGAACCTTTCCGGTTTTTGCCCTACACCATCCCTTCCCTTATCAAAGGCGATGTATGGGACCAACATACCGTTGGACGGGTACCATGCCTCAGCCCTGGTACGCTCCCCTTTCAAGCTACACAAAAGGTGTAGTTGACACCCGAGGTATCACATGCAAGTTATTTGTAACTTACTCAACTAGGACCGTCCCATTCCGGTCAGGTGGTTGCACGATTGACTCAGTTCAAAGGCTTGCAAGGTTAAGTCCTTATGTTGACCAGGGCAAGACTACCCGAAGAACCAAACCATCGCTCCCGGTGCCACAACTGGCCCATCCGATCATTCTTGCCACATGCCCCGGTCGAAAACTATTTATCAAACCCCCAGTTGATTACCATGCATGCACCACGTGCCATCAACATCACAACACATGATACCTTTCCAAAACAGGTTCAATATATCATTAAGTCAATATTAACATTTGATTGTCCAAAACCATGTCATAAGCACGTAGCGGGTCTAAGCAATATACTACAACGATCTAATTCCCATGTTGGCAATTTAATAATGTCAAACTATTTAATCCTCAACTAGGGTGACAAAGGGTTCATGTCATTCAATTATCTATGTCAAGGTGGCATACATCAATTAGGTAATTAACTAATCTCCTAAAATTAATTAAAGCATTTTATAGTTGAACTGGCATGTAATAATTTAAATCAAATTAATTTCAAAATGGGATCAACATGGTCAAAGCACAACTTGCCTTCAAAAAGTACTTGCTCTTGGTCTTGAGCTGGCTCCTGGGTCAACACTTCACCTTCGAATCCTTCCGGCACCTCAACGTCTACTCGTAACGCGTGCAAATAGCAATAAATGAATAAAACAGTAGACAAAAAGTGTCCACACATCCAAATGAAGTCCATAAACAGAGAGAGCATAATTTTATGAATTTTTAGGAATTTGAACGGCGAAATCGGAGTTAAAACGCAAAAGTTACAAGCAATTAAGGTTTAAATAATCAATTAAATAATATTACAGAGAAAAACTTTGGTCCAAAAATTAAATAAAATTTACCATTGGATAGAACTCAATTTTATACAAATTTAGAAATTTGAATCACTCAAATCGGAGTTAAATTGCAAAAGTTATAAGTGTTTGAAGTTTGAAATCATATTTGAATTCATTAAACCAAATTAAATAAATTATTTCTTTTTCAGAAAATGATTTATTGCGTCAGCAGTGACACGTGTCAGCACCTCATTGGTTCACGTGAACCCGCTGACGTCAGCGCCGGCCGAACCCCACGATGACGTCACCATGACGTCATCATGCCACTTGGCACCATCCGGGTGCTGCCACGTGTCCCGGTCCATGGACCTGGTCTACGGGCCCGGCGGGTCTACGGTGCGCTCGGCGCCGCGTCACGATCGGCCGACATGTGGGCCCGCGATGTCGATGAGCGCTTCGACGCGCAGCGCCGCGGTGCGGCGGCAGGCTAGGTGGCACGATCGTGCCCGTTGATTTGAAAATCAACGGCCGCGATTAGATCTAGGTATGGCACGCTCAAAACTGCACAGTCGATCCGGGCCGTTCGATCTAGATCGGACGGTCCAGATCTAACCTAGGTTTCTACGTGTTAGGGCGCACGTGACGTTACCTGAGCCGTTGGATGGCGATCGGACGGCTAAGGAAGCTTGCGAGGGCTCGATGGCGCACGGCGGCGCGGGCTTGCCGGACACGATGAGGAAGGCGACCAGGCCGACGGCGCTCCACGCGATCTCCGAAGAAGTGAACGGCTCCCACAGGTGCGCCTTGGCTTGAGGGTTCTGGAACTGGCCCCAGACGCGACGGAGGACGACGGAACGAAGCAAAATCCGTGGCGGAGTGAGATCCAACTACGGCGAGCAATTGCGGGCGCGACGGGACGCTACGGGCGGCGGCGGCTAGGTCAAAAGCGGCGCAGGGTCAAAGTGAACCTCGGGGCTGGACCCGGGCTTTAAATGCCCTCGGCGTCTGCGCGAAAAGCGGAACCCTAGGCCCACACGGCGGCGAACTCAGCAGCGCAGTCCGACTCGGTCACGGGAAGACGACGCAATCACGGCCGTCCACGTGTCCCGCTCAACGGTCCAGATCTCCCGGGCGCAAACGGATCCGGACCGGATCCGGTCGAATTGGTACGGGCCAATCCTGACCGTTGGATCCAGATCCAACGGTCCAGATCGATTAGGGTTAGGGTTTGGTGCGGTGCAGTGCGGCTCATTGTGGGCCGTTGGATCAAGATCCAACGGTCGCACGGGTTAGGGCCGATTGGACGGGGTCTGGCTCGGACGCGGCTCGCGTTGGGTTCGGTTCGGACTCGGACTCGAGTCCGACTCGGGCTCGGACTCGAGTCTGACTCGGGCTCGGTTCGGTCCGACTCGGTCGGATGAACAGTAAAACCCAGTAGATTTTTGTCGGGACCCCGAATTTGCAAATCCGGACCCTCTGTGTATTCAGCACTAGTCCAGGAACACGCTAGTGCACACAGTCTTAACATCGGTAAATATCACAATCATACCACTCGATACTAATAAAGTACTTTATTTAAATAGTCAAACTGGTTACTCGACCTTATGGTCAAGTTACAAATGTATGCCTCGCAGGGCGAAACTTATTAAGAGAGAAATAGTAGCAGCGGAAAATCAAATAACTTCGTGGCGCCATCCAGTATACCACAGGCAACTGACTGGGCTCGCTTCCCTAAGTAGACGGTTCCTCTTGGAGCTCCTCCACCAAAGCTGGTGTCGTCTCCTCTTCAACTGGTGTTGTATTGTGGCAAGGGTGAGTACTTGGTACTCAGCAAGTCATGCCTGAGAATGCAGCTAATATACTACATGCATGGCTTAATACAAAGGAGTGGCTCAAGGTATTTTTGCGAAACAAGACATTTAACAAGTATCATAAGTAGATTCGAAAGCAGTAGAAACAAGTATAGCATAATTAACTTTTCAAGGAGTTTAATAAACATCTTTCCCATCCTAATCCACATTTCCATCAACATCAATATTAATCCAACCCAACCTTTCAGATCCAAGTTATTTTTGAGAAAATCTAACCCTTGACTGTAATTCTCGAGCGATGTCCAATACCGCGGACACGGCTATTCGAATAGATTCTACACTCTGCAGAGGTTATGCACTTTACCCACAAGATACAGTCAAACACCACAAAGGCGAGTTCCCGTAACAAAGTCTTTCGGAAACTTCTAACAATACAAGTGGTCCTCCCCGGTTATTGCACACTAACCCTTCCCTTAGCTAAGGCGAAGTTTAGGCCAATCAACCGTTAGATGGGTACCGGCCTCGGCCAGACGCTCCCGTACAACTTACACAAAGGGTGTAGTTGACCTCCTGAGGTCCCACAGGTACGTTATTAGCAACTTAGTCAACTAGGTCCGTCCCATTACACACATGTGGTTGCACGTTAGACCCAGTTCAAAGGCTAGCACTGTTAAGTCCTTAGGGTGACCAGGCAAGACTACAGAAGAACCAAATCAACATCCCCAATGCCACAACCGGCCCAATTGATTATTCTTGCCACATGCCCGGTCGAAAAACTATTTATCAAACCCCAGTTGATTACCATGCACCACGTGCCATCAACATCATGTGATACCTTTCCAAAACAGGTTCAATATAACATTAAGTCAATATTAACATTTGATTGTCCAATATCATGTCATGAGCACGTAGCGAGTCTAAGCGATTTACTACAGCGGTCTAAAACCCATGTTGGCAAGTTAATAATGTCCAACTAGTAAACCACAACTAGGGTGACAAGGGGTCATGGCACATATTTAAGTAATCAAGGTGTCATACTGACAAATTGGTATTTATCTAATTCCCCAAATTTAAATAAAGTATTTTCTAATTGAACTAGCATGCAATAGGTTAAATCAAAATAGATTTGAAATAGGATCAACATGGTCAAAGCACAACTTGCCTTCAAAAAGTACTTGTTCTTGGTCTTGAGTTGGATCTGAGTCAATACTTCTCCTTCAAATCCTTAGGCACTTCAACGTCTACTCGTAAAAGCGTGCAAATAGCAAATACACGAATAAACAATAGGCAAAAAGTATCCAATCATCCAAATAAAATCCATAAACAGAGAGAACATAATTTTATGAATTTTTAGAAACTAGAATCGTCAAATTTGGAGTTAAACGCATAAAAGTTATGATTATTTAAAGTTTAAATAATCAATTAAATAATTTTACAGAGAAAAACTTTAGTCCAAAAATTAAATAAAATTCATATTTAGGTAGGTCTCAATTTTATACAAATGTAGAAATTTGAATCACTCAAATCGGAGTTGAAACGCATAAAAGTTATAAGCGTTTGAAGTTCAAACAAAATCTGAAATCATTATTTCGAATTAATAAATCATTTTCTTTCGGAAATTAATTATTGCGTCGGCGAGGACACGTGTCATCCTGTGATTGGTCCACAGTGACCTGGTCGACGCCAAGACCGAACGGTCTCCACGATGACGCCAAAGATGACGTCATCATGCCACGTGGCATGCCGGGTCTTTGCCACGTGTCTCTGGTCCATGGATCGGGTTCACGGTGACGCCCGGCCCACGGTGGACGCGGCCCTCACGGCTCTGAGAGGCTGACACGCGGTCCCACCCGTCGGTGGGTCACGTGCGCAGTGAGGCTCTCGGGCGAGACACTGACATGCGGGCCCCGCATGTCGCTGACACTGTGATCACGCCAGGCTCGGCGGCACGCGCGGGCGACTGTCGATGACTCAACGCCGCGGCGGCGGCGGCTACGTGGCATGATCACGGCCGTTGGATCTAGATCCAACGGTCTAGATCTTTCTTAGGTTAACTCCGTTGTAATCTATCCGATGATCATGGGCCGTTCGATCTAGATCGGACGGTCCAGATCTATCCCTATGTTAACGCAGCTACGGCACGTGGTGATCGTCGGCCGTTGGATCTTGATCCAACGGTCCGGATCTAGTCTGGGAATCTAGGGTTCGGAGAGAACGTGGGCTCACCTCAGCCGTTCGATCTAGATCCGACGGTTCACCGAGCTCGGGACGGCGATGGCTTCGCGGCGGCGCTGGTTCACCAGTGCCGAGGACGATGACCACGGCAGCGGTGCCGAGGCTTCTCGGCGAAGTGAAAGGCTCCTCGGAGTGCGCCTTGGTCTGACGGTTGCAGGCAGGGCTCGACGCAGCGGAGGGCGGCGGACGGTGGCGAGTGAGACAAAACCGTGGCGGCGCTTCACGCAACTACTGGCGAGCGATTCGGCGAACCTACAGCGGCTAGAGCTCGGTGGGTTAGGGCAAAAGTGCGGCGGGTTCTGGCGGACCTCGGTACCACCGTACTTAAATGCCCTCGGCATGCGCGCGCAAGACGGAGCCCTAGTCCCACACCGGTGGAATCCGGCGGCGATTCGGACGGAGACGACGATGGCGTGGCGCAGCTGGCCGTTGGATCGAGATCCAACGGTCGGCGTCTTGAGCTTCGGGCGCCGCGGCTCGAGTGACGTGGCCGGATCTCGATCGTTGGATCTTGATCCAATGGTCGAGGGGTTAGGACTCGGGCGACTTGGTTCGGCCCGACCGTGGCCCGGGTCGGACTCAAACTCAAGTCTGACTCGGGCTCGGTCGCTTGAACAGTAACCGACCCGGATTGATTTTCCAGCGATTTAATATCCAAATTAATTTCCAGAAATTCAATTAATTCATTAAAAATAGCAAAAGACTCAGAAAAATTCCAAAAAAATTCTGGAAAATATTTTAGGGCATTTGGGACTCAAATAAAATATTTCCAACAAAATTTTATTTGCAAAGTTTAATTCTTTAATTAATTCAAAATGGAATAAATTCAAATAAATTCCAAATAAATCCAAATAAATCCAAATAAATTCCAGAAAATTCCAAAAATTCACCAAAGTGCCAAATCACACATGAATTTAAGGAAAGCAAAATTTTGGGGTGTTACAAACCTCCCCCCCTTAACAGAATCTCGTCCCCGAGATTCAGGGCTTACTAAAGGAATAGGTTCGGAAACTCTTTCCTCAAATCCTTTTCGCGTTCCCAAGTTGCTTCACTCTCTGTGTGGTTCTCCACTGAACTCTACAGAAACGGGTTAACTTATTTCTGGTCTCTCGATCCATAGTGTCCAAAATCTTTACGGGATGCTCCTTGTAAGTCAAATCTTCTTGCAACTCAATTGACTCTAGCGGTGTCTGTTCCTCAGGTACTCGGAGACACTTCTTCAACTGGGACACGTGGAACACGTCATGCACTCCTGCTAACGACTGCGGCAACTCCAGCTGATAAGCAACTTCGCCTCTGCGACTCAAAATTTTAAATGGTCCAACATAACGGGGTGCAAGTTTCCCTTTGGCATTGAACCTCTTAACTCCCCTGAGAGGCGTAACTCTGAGGTATACAAAGTCTTCTGGTTCAAAACTCAAATCCCGGCGACGATTGTCAGCATAACTCTTCTGTCGTGATTGGGCTATCTTCAACCTTTCCCTAATCATGACTATCTGCTCTTCAGCCTCTTGAAGAATATCAGGCCCAAAGACACGGCGCTCACCGGTCTCATTCCAATTCAATGGCGTCCGACAGGGTCGACCATACAAAGGCCTCAAAAGGTGACATCGTAAACTAGCTTGGTAACTATTATTGTAATCGAACTCGGCATACGGCAAACTCTTATCCCAAGAGGTAGCATAAGCCAATGCACATGCTCTTAACATATCCTCGAATCTGGTTGACTCTTTCGGTCTCGTCCATCCGTCTGTGGATGATAGGTCATCTTGAAGTTTAAACGGGTTCCCATGGCTTCGTGCAACATATTCCGTAACCTTGAGGTAAATTGGGTACCTTCGATACAATCCTCTTTGGCACTCGTGCAAGCAGACGATCCTCGATCATGTACAACTCGCTAACTTATCTCCCAAGTAGGTGGTCTTCACGGGATAAAATGGGCTACTTTGGTCAAACGATCCACTATAACCCATATGGAGTCATAACCTCCTTGAGTCTTAGGCAAACCGGTAATGAAATCCATTCCGATTTCCTCCCACTTCCACTCGAGGTATTTTCAGCGGCTATAGCAATCCTCGCTGGTCTCGATGCATTGCCTTGACTCTCCGGCATACATCGCACAATGCAACATGCTCGGCAACTTCACGCTTCATGCTCGGCCACGAATCTTTCCTTCAAATCCCGATACATTTTGGCGCTTCGGGATGAATTGAATACTTGGAGTCATGGGCTTCCTCCAAAATCAGTTGCTTTAATTCCTTCTTGTTGGGCACACAAATGCGATCCTTCATCCATAACGTGCCTTGCTCATCCAACTTGAAGTCCTCGCCTTGCCTTCTTCCTTGATGGACTTAATCCTGCGGATCTTGTCATCATCCTTACATCCTTCCGGATCTGATCCTCTAGGGTAGGCTTCACTTCCAATGCGGCCAAGGATCCGCTAGGTACCACCTCAATCTTCATTTTCTGGAAATCCTCACATAGCTCATCCTGACTTGTGGCTAGCAACATGCTCACAGTATGGCTTTTCCGACTCAAGGCATCGGCAACTACGTTGGCCTTCCCGGGATGGTAATGGATTCCAACATTGTAGTCCTTGATCAACTCTAACCATCTCCTTTGCCTCATATTCAGATCCGACTGGGTGAATATGTATTTAAGGCTCTTATGATCCGTATACACTTCACATCTGTTCCCGATCGGATAGTGACGCCATATCTTCAAGGCATGCACTACGGCAGCTAACTCTAGGTCATGCATCGGATAATTCTCCTCTTGCGGCCTCAACTGCCTTGATGCATAAGCGACGACCTTTCCATTCTGCATCAGCACACATCCAAGTCCTTGGCGCGATGCGTCACAATAAATATCAAAGCTTTGAGCAACATCCGGTAGAACTAACACCGGTGCTGATGTCAATCGCTTTTTCAGCTCCTGAAATCCTTTCTCACATTCTGACGTCCATGCAAACTTCTTCTCCTTTTTCAGCAATTGCGTAAGAGGTTTCGCAATTGTCGAAAAGCCTTCAATGAAACGGCGGTAGTACCCTGCCATTCCAAGGAAACTCCGGATCTGGGTCACAGTCTTCGGTTGCTCCCAATGTAACACGGCTTCTACTTTGCTTGGATCAATGGCGACTCCTTCTGCGGTCATTACATGTCCAAGAAACTCCACCTTGTCCTTCCAAAAATCACACTTACTGAACTTGGCGAAGAGTTGCCGTTCCCTCAGCTTTTCCAAAACTCGCCTCAAGTGTTCGGCATGTTCATCCTCTGTCTTGGAGTAGATTAGGATATCATCTATGAACACGACAACAAACTTGTCCAAATATTCCATGAACACCTTATTCATCATATTCATGAAATATGCTGGAGCATTCGTTAGTCCAAAAGACATAACTGTAAACTCGTAATGTCCATATCTTGACGACAATGCAGTCTTCGGAATATCTTATGATCGGATCTTCAGCTGATGGTATCCCGATCTCAGATCAATCTTGGAGAAAACTCCGGCTCCTCTCAGCTGATCAAACAAATCATCAATCCTGGGTAACGGGTACTTATTCTTCACGGTGACTTCATTGAGTGCACGATAGTCAATGCACATCCTGAAACTCCTGTCCTTCTTCTTGACAAACAAAACTGGTGCTCCCCACGGCGACGAACTCGGTCTGATAAATCCTTTCTCCATTAACTCCTCTAGCTGTTTCTTCATCTCTACCAACTCCTCGGTGGACATCTGATAGAGTCTCTTTGCTATCGGTGCTGTACCAGGTACAAGCTCTATCACAAACTCTATGTCCCTGTGTGGCGGCATACCAGGTAGATCTTCGGGAAAAACATCTGGGTACTCATTCACTACTGAGACATCCTCTATGCTGATTGCCTTGGTGCTGTTAACCATCAACTGTCCTTCTCTAACGGCAGTAGCTTGAAATTCCACTTTCTTTCCACACGGGCTCTCAACTGAGATAGTCCTTCGTCCACAATCCAATACGGCCTTGTGCTTGGATAACCAGTCCATTCCCAAAATAACGTCTAAGGTCTGGGTCTCCAAAATTATAAGGTTCACTAGGAACTCTATTCCATCTATTAGTATTCTCACCCCGGAACATCCTACTTTCGTTCGGAGTTCGGAACCAGGGGTTTGAACTAAAAGCATGCACTTAAGTCTTGCAATCCCCAATCGTTTCTAGCAGCAAAGCCTTGCGAAACAAACGAATGCGAAGCTCCGTGAGTCAAACAAAATCACAGGTGCAGTCGAGTTAACAAGTAACTTACCCAAGACGACGTCAGTAGCATTCTGCAGTGCATCTGCGGTGACATGGTTGACTCGGCCTCTCACCACGATGCAGGATGTGGTTCCTGGTCTTTGGCGTCCTAGCCGGGTGGTTCCCAAGTTAAAGCGAGCGGGGTCACTCTGCTGTCTTCTTTGGACAGCTGTTGGCAAAATGTCCTGGCTCGTTGCGGTTGTAGCGGCGTCTCACTGTTCCTTCTTTATTTGCACAGGCAGCGTTTCTAGCGAAGTGAAGTGCAGTAGTTACGATTGACGGGTCTTGGTGCTGGGACGGTGTCCTTGTAGCATTCTCGTGGCTGGAATCGAAAAATTGATTTGGTGCAACTCTCACGCCATTGCGTTCCCTGGCGTGATCCCTGCTGTTGCATTCTGCGCTTCCTGTTCTCATCCAGTTCCTTGCGCTTGTCCTCAAGAATAAGCGCCTTATTCACCAATTCTTGGAAATCTGGAAAGGTGTGGGTGATCAGTCCTACTTGTAGTCCTGAGTTAAGTCCCTTCATGAAGCGAGACTGTCTGGCTTTATCTGTCGCTACATCCTCAGGTGCGTAGCGTGCTAGCTGTGTGAACTTGTTCAGGTAGTCGGCCACTGGCTGATTACCTTGCTTCAGTGCTCTGAACTCCTCCTTCTTAAGGTCCATGATTCCTTCTGGCACGTGATACTGACGGAATGCAGCTGTGAACTCTTCCCAAGTGATATCTTGAGGGTTCTCTTGCGTGGCACAGAAGTTCTCCCACCATTCGGCGGCTGTTCCTTCCAACTGATGAGAAGCGTAGAGTACCTTCTCATTTCCTATGCATTGAGCTATGTGTAGCTTCCTCTCAATTGACCTTAACCAATCATCGGCCTCCAATGGATTGGCATTCCCGGAGAAAGTGGGTGGGTGAGTCCTCATGAACTCGGACAGTCTTGTATTCTGGCGTTGTCCCTAATTGATTTGATTAGCTGTGGCCTGAGCAGTGACGTGTTGCATTTGTTGCATCATAGCATGCATCAACTGAGTCTGAGCAGCAAGAAATGCTCCAAAATTCTGCATATCAACTGGCGGTGCTGGTGCTCCATCATTGGGGTTTTCTGCTGGGCGAGAACCACTTCCATTGCTTCCAAAGTTTCCGCGGGTGTTCACCATCTGTCGATTTGCTCTAAGTCTTAGAGATGAGGGGGAATCAAGAATAGACAAGTAATATGGAACTTATGCGGGGCGAAAGGTGTAACTTTAAGGTCCAACTTTATTATTGATATTAATAACTTGGTATGGTTGCTTACAATGCCTAAGGGCCTTGCAACACATACTGCACACTCAGCAAACAATGAAAATCCAAATCGAACTAACACTGGAGTCTAACGCCTAAAGGGTGACTCTTTATTCTATGACGCGACTCGACGAAGGAGTCTCACTATAGAACCTATGCTCACTCATCGAGAAAACCTCCACGGCCTGGGTACGGATGCTGCGGCATAGGCGCGAAACGATTGCCATGTCCAGCAACTGTGTCATCCGTGGTAGTCGAAGAGGCAGTGTCCTCATCGAGATCTGACTCCTCCGGATCTGGCTCGTGTAGCTCAATCGCTCTGGTTACAGTCCGTATAATGCCGTCTCTAACTCGTCAATTCTTCGCAGAAGGTGTGACACATACTCTTGAGCTTCCCGCCATCTATTCTTCTCTGTCGTGATCTCCTTGCGGGCCTTCTGTAGCTCTTTGCTTGTATCATCGAGTACATCCTCCTGGGCGACAACAAGTCGTGCCAACTGTGTAACCATGGCATCCTCATCCTGAATCGCCTTCGGGTCAAGAAAGTTATCGCTGCGCGGGTGATAACGGAACACCGTGCTCTCCAACTCTCTGGCGTAGATACGGGTAATGTGCCGCATTGCTCGTCGTGATACTTCTTGGATACCCATCTGCATTGTAGACCTCCTGGTAGTGCAGTGTATCGAGGCGATTGCCTGGCCCTTCTTCCTAGCAGTACCTCAATCTTCACGTCACAAGCCTTGATCAATCCCGCTTGTCTCGATCACTTCCACTTCGTATTGCGGCTTCTCAAAATCTCCGAGAGTCTGAAGCATATGCCAAAGTTCATGGCGTGACCAACCTCCAGATCGACGTAGTTGAACTCTCCCTCCATCTGTCACAAGAGTGCTCACGTAAGAACTCGAAATTTTAAATCGTGACAAGGTAAGGGAATATTCAGCAAGAGACAAGGAAAGAGAGAAGGGGGTAAGTCGAGATGTCATTTCTTATCTTGACAAATTTTTAGCTTTAGAAAATAGGTTTTATCCTCACTACGACCATTCTAGCTTAGGGTTGAGCCTACGGTCAGTATGGCTCTGATACCACCTCTGTCGGGACCCCGAATTTGCAAATCCGGACCCTCTGTGTATTCAGCACTAGTCCAGGAACGCGCTAGTGCACACAGTCTTAACATCGGTAAATATCACAATCATACCACTCGATACTAATAAAGTATTTTATTTAAATAGTCAAACTGGTTACTCGACCTTATGGTCAAGTTACAAATGTATGCCTCGCAGGGCGAAACTTATTAAGAGAGAAATAGTAGCAGCGGAAAATCAAATAACTTCGTGGCGCCATCCAGTATACCACAGGCAACTGACTGGGCTCGCTTCCCTAAGTAGACGGTTCCTCTTGGAGCTCCTCCTCCAAAGCTGGTGTCGTCTCCTCTTCAACTGGTGTTGTATTGTGGCAAGGGTGAGTACTTGGTACTCAGCAAGTCATGCACAGAATGCAGCTAATATACTACATGCATGGCTTAATACAAAGGAATGGCTCAAGGTATTTTTGCAGTAAACAGCATTTAACAAGTATCATAAGTAGATTCGAAAGCAGTAGAAACAAGTATAGCATAATTAACTTTTCAAGGAGTTTAATAAACATCTTTCCCATCCTAATCCACATTTCCATCAACATCATTATTAATCCAACCCAACCTTTCAGATCCAAGTTATTTTTGAGAAAATCTAACCTTTGACTGTAATTCCTGAGCGATGTCCAATACCGCGGACACGGCTATTCGAATAGATTCTACACTCTGCAGCGGTTATGCACTTTACCCACAAGATACAGTCAAACACCACAAAGGCGAGTTCCCGTAACAAAGTCTTTCGGAAACTTCTAACAATACAAGTGGTCCTCCCCGGTTATTGCACACTAACCCTTCCCTTAGCTAAGGCGAAGTTTAGGCCAATCAACCATTAGATGGGTACCCGGCCTCAGCCCCGGTACGCTCCCCCGTACAACTTACACAAAGGGTGTAGTTGACCTTCTAAGGTCCCACAGGTACGTTATTAGCAACTTAGTCAACTAGGTCCATCCCATTACAGACATGTGGTTGCACGTTAGACCCAGTTCAAAGGCTTGCAAGGTTAAGTCCTTAGGGTGACCAGGGCAAGACTACCCGAAGAACCAAATCAACATCCCCAATGCCACAACTGGCCCACTTGATTATTCTTGCCACATGCCCCGATCGAAAAACTATTTATCAAACCCCAGTTGATTACCATGCACCACGTGCCATCAACATCACGTGATACCTTTCCAAAACAGGTTCAATATAACATTAAGTCAATATTAACATTTGATTGTCCAAAATCATGTCATGAGCACGTAGCAGGTCTAAGCAGTTTACTACAACGGTCTAAAACCCATGTTGGCAAGTTAATAATGTCCAACTAGTAAACCACAACTAGGGTGACAAGGGGTCATGGCACATATTTAAGTAATCAAGGTGTCATACAGCAAATTGGTATTTATCTAATTCCCCAAATTTAAATAAAGTATTTTCTAATTGAACTAGCATGCAATAGGTTAAATCAAAATAGATTTCGAAATAGGATCAACATGGTCAAAGCACAACTTGCCTTCAAAAAGTACTTGTTCTTGGTCTTGAGTTGGATCCTGAGTCAATACTTCTCCTTCAAATCCTTCCGGCACTTCAACGTCTACTCGTAAAGCGTGCAAATAGCAAATACACGAATAAACAATAGGCAAAAGTATCCAATCATCCAAATAAAATCCATAAACAGAGAGAACATAATTTTATGAATTTTTAGAAACTGGAATCGTCAAATTTGGAGTTAAAACGCAAAAGTTATGATTATTTAAAGTTTAAATAATCAATTAAATAATTTTACAGAGAAAAACTTTAGTCCAAAAATTAAATAAAATTCATATTTAGGTAGGTCTCAATTTTATACAAATTTAGAAATTTGAATCACTCAAATCGGAGTTGAAACGCAAAAGTTATAAGCGTTTGAAGTTCGAAACAAAATCTGAAATCATTATTTCGAATTAATAAATCATTTTCTTTTTCGGAAATTAATTATTGCGTCAGCGAGGACACGTGTCATCCTGTGATTGGTCCACAGTGACCTGCTGACGTCAGCACCGAACGGTCTCCGCGATGACGTCAGCATGACGTCATCATGCCACGTGGCATGCCCCGGGTGCTGCCACGTGTCTCGGTCCATGGACTGGGTCCACGGTGACGCCCGGCCCACGGTGGACGCGGCCTACGGCTACAGAGGCTGACACGCGGGTCCCACCCGTCAGTGGGTCACGTGCACGGTGAGGCTCTCTCGGGCGAGACACTGACATGCGGGCCCCGCATGTCAGTGACACGCTGATCACGCCAGGCTCGGCGCACGCGAGCGGCTGTCGCTGACTCAACGCACGGCGCGGCGGCGGCTACGTGGCATGATCACGGCCGTTGGATCTAGATCCAACGGTCTAGATCTTTCTTAGGTTAACTCCGTTGTAATCTATCCGATGATCATGGGCCGTTCGATCTAGATCGGACGGTCCAGATCTATCCCTATGTTAACGCAGCTACGGCACGTGGTGATCGTGGGCCGTTGGATCTTGATCCAACGGTCCGGATCTAGTCTGGGAATCTAGGGTTCGGGGAGAACGTGGGCTCACCTCAGCCGTTCGATCTAGATCCGACGGTTCACCGAGCTCGGGACGGCGATGGCTTCGCGGCAGCGCTGGTTCACCAGTGCCGAGGACGATGACCACGGCAGCAGCGCTTCGGGGCTTCTCCGGCGAAGTGAAAGGCTCCCTCGGGTGCGCCTTGGTCGGACGGTTCTGGAACCGGGCTCAGACGCGGTGGAGGGCGCGACGGTGGCGAGGCGAGACAAAACGTGGCGGCGCTTCACGCAACTACGGCGAGCGATTCCGCGAACCTACGGCTAGAGCTCGCGGGTTAGGGCAAAAAGTGCGCGGGTTACGGCGGACCTCGGTACCACCCGTACTTAAATGCCCTCGGCATGCGCCAAGACGGGGCGGAGCCCTAGTCCCACACGGCGGAATCCGGCGCGATTCGACGGAGACGACGATGACGTGGCGCATCGCGGGCCGTTGGATCGAGATCCAGCGGTCGCGTCTTGAGCTTCGAGCGCCGCGGCTCGAGTGGCGTGGCGGATCTCGATCGTTGGATCTTGATCCAATGGTCGAGGAGTTAGGACTTTCGGCGACTTGGTTCGGCCCGGCCGTGGCGGTCGGACTCAAACTCAAGTCCGACTCGGGCTCGCTTGAACAAGAATCGACCCGATTGATTTTCCAAATGATTTAATATCCAAATTAATTTCCAGAAATTCAATTAATTCATTAAAAATAGCAAAAGACTCAGAAAAATTCCAGAAAAATTCTGGAAAATATTTTAGGGCATTTGGGACTCAAATAAAATATTTCCAACAAAATTTTATTTGCAAAGTTTAATTCTTTAATTAATTCAAAATGGAATAAATTCAAATAAATTCCAAATAAATCCAAATAAATCCAAATAAATTCCAGAAAATTCCAAAAATTCACCAAAGTGCCAAATCACACATGAATTTAAGAAAAGCAAAATTTTGGGGTGTTACAATTTTCCAGCGATTAAAATAATCCGATTAATTTCTAGAAATTCATTTAATTCAAGAAAAATAGCAAAATACTCAAAAAAATTCCAGAAAAATTCTAGAAAATATTTTAGGGCATTTGGGACTCAAATAAAATATTTCCAACAAAATTTTATTTGCAACTTTTAATTCTTTAATTATTTCAAAAGGGAATAAATTCAAATTAAATCCAAATAAATCCAAATAAATTCCAGAAAATTCCAAAAATTTACCAAAGTGCCAAATCTTCTTTGAATTCTTGAAAAGCAAAAATTTTGGGTGTTACAAACCTCCCCCCTTAACAGAATTTCGTCCCCGAGATTCAGGGCTTACTAAAGAATAGGTTCGGAAACTCCTTCTTCAAATCCTCTTCGTGCTCCCAAGTTGCTTCACTCTCTGCATGGTTGCTCCATTGTACTCTGCAGAAACGGGTTGACTTGCTTCTCGTTTCTCGATCCATGGTGTCCAAAATCTTGACGGGGTGTTCCTTGTAAGTCAGATCCTCTTGTAGCTCGATTGACTCTAGCGGTGTCTTCTCATCAGGTACTCGGATACACTTCTTCAGCTGGGTCACGTGGAATACGTCATGTACTCCTGCTAGTGACTGCGGCAATTCCAACTGATAAGCAACTTCGCCTTTGCGGCTCAAAATCTTAAATGGTCCGATATATCGCGGTGTGAGCTTCCCTTTGGCATGGAATCTCTTAAATCCCCTGAGGGGTGTAACCCTAAGGTACACGAAATCCTCTGGTTCAAAGCTTAAGTCTCGGCGACGGTTATCGGCGTAGCTCTTCTGTCTTGATTGTGCTATCTTCAGCCTTTCCCGGATCATGGCAATCTGCTCTTCAGCTTCTTGTAGAATGTCTGGCCCAAAGACACGGCGCTCCCCTGTCTCATTCCAGTTCAACGGTGTTCGGCAAGGTCGACCGTATAGTGCCTCAAATGGTGACATCTGCAAACTGGCCTAGTAGCTATTGTTGTAGCTGAACTCAGCATACGGCAGACTATTATCCCAAGATTTAGCATAAGCTAATGCACAAGATCTTAACATGTCCTCTAGAATCTGGTTAACCCTCTTGGTCTGTCCATCCGTCTGAGGGTGATAAGCTGTACTGAAATTCAAACGGGTTCCCATGGCTTCATGCAGCTTATTCCAGAATCTCGAGGTAAACAGGGTACCTCTATCTGATACAATCTTCTTCGGCACTCCATGCAAACAAACGATCCTAGTCATGTACAATTCTGCTAACTTGTCTCCCGAGTAAGTGGTCTTTACGGGGATAAAGTGAGCTACCTTAGTCAAACGGTCCACTATAACCCATATGGAGTCATATCCACCCTGAGTCTTCGGCAACCCGGTAATGAAGTCCATTCCGATTTCCTCCCACTTCCACTCAGGTATCTTTAACGGCTGTAGCAGTCCTGTTGGTCTCCGATGCATTGCCTTGACTCTCTAGCATATGTCGCACAGCGCAACATGCTCGGCAACTTCACGCTTCATGCTCGGCCACCAGAATCTTTCCTTCAAATCCTGATACATCTTAGCACTTCCTGGATGGATTGAATACTTGGAGTCATGGGCTTCCTCTAGTATCAATTGTTTCAGCTCCTTCTTGTTTGGCACACAAATTCGATCCTCCATCCACAACGTGCCTTGCTCATCCAGCTTGAAGTCTTTTGCCTTGCTTTCATCCATTTTGGACTTAATCCTGCGGATCTTGTCATCATCCTTCTGTCCTTCTCGGATCTGATCCTCTAGGGTAGGCTTTACTTCTAATGTGGCCAAGAATCCTTCCGGTACGACTTCAATCTTCATTCTCTGAAAATCCTCACATAGCTCATCCTCACTCGTGGCTATCAACATGTTCACAGTATGGCTCTTCCTACTCAAGGCATCGGCCACCACATTGGCCTTCCCGGGATGGTAATGGATTCCCACATTATAATCCTTGATCAGTTCCAACCATCTCCTCTGCCTCATGTTCAGGTCTGACTGGGTGAATATGTACTTAAGGCTCTTATGATCCGTATACACTTCACATCTGTTCCCGATCAAGTAGTGACGCCATAACTTCAAAGCATGCACTACGGCAGCTAGCTCTAGGTTATGCGTTGGATAATTCTCTTCATGCGGCCTCAACTGCCTTGATGCATATGCGACGACCTTTCCATTCTGCATCAGCACACATCCAAGACCTTGGCGCGACGCATCACAATAGATATCAAAGCTCTTATTAACATCCGGTAGAACCAACACCAGTGCTGATGTCAATCGCTTCTTCAGCTTTTGAAAGCCTTTGTCGCACTCCGGCGTCCATGCGAACTTCTTCTCCTTATTCAACAATTGTGTGAGAGGTCTCGCAATCGTCGAAAAGCCTTCAATGAAGCGGCGGTAGTAACCCGCCATTCCAAGGAAACTCCGAATCTGGGTCACGGTCTTCGGGGACTCCCAGTGTAACACAGCTTCTACCTTGCTTGGATCAACAGCGACTCCTTCTGCAGTCATTACATGTCCGAGGAACTCCACCTTGTCCTTCCAAAAATCACACTTACTGAACTTGGCAAACAACTGCTGCTCTCGCAACTTCTCAAGAACTAGCCTCAAATGTTCAGCGTGTTCTTCTATTGACTTGGAGTAAACAAGAATGTCATCTATGAACACGACGACAAACTTATCCAAGTACTCCATGAAAACCTTATTCATCATGTTCATGAAATAGGCTGGCGCATTCGTCAGACCGAAAGACATAACAGTAAACTCATAATGTCCGTATCTAGACGAGAATGCGGTTTTTGGAACATCTTCCGATCAGATCTTCAGCTGGTGGTATCCTGATCTCAGATGAATCTTGGAGAAAACTCCAGCTCCTCTCAGCTGATCAAACAGATCATCGATCCTGGGTAGTGGGTATTTGTTCTTCACAGTTACTTCATTGAGTGCACGGTAATCAATGCACATCCTGAAACTCCCGTCCTTCTTCTTGACAAACAGAACCGGCGCTCCCCATGGCGACGAACTCGGTCTGATGAATCCTTTCTCCAACTCTTCAAGCTGTTTCTTCATCTCCACCAATTCTTCAGTGGACATCCGGTACGGTCTTTTCGCTATCGGCGCTGTACCAAGTACAAGCTCTATCACAAACTCTATGTCTCTGTCGGGCGGCATCCCAGGTAGGTCTTCAGGAAAAACATCTAGATACTCACTCACCACTGAGACATCCTCTATGTTGATCACCTTGGCGCTATTAACCATCAACTGTCCATCTCTAACGGCAGTTGCTTGAAAGTCCACTTTTCTTCCACACGGGCTCTCAACTGATATAATCCTTCGCCCACAATCCAATACGGCCTTGTGCTTGGATAGCCAATCCATTCCCAAGATAACATCTAGGGTCTAGGTTTCCAGCTGGGCGAGAACCACTCCCATTGCATCCAAGGTTTCCGCGGGTGTTCACCATCTGTCGATTACTCCAAGGTTTCAGAGATGAGAGGGAACAAGAATAGACAAGTAGTAGGGAAACTTATGCGGGGGAAAAGTGTAACTCGAAATCCAACTTTATTATTAATAATAACTTGGTATGGTCGCTTACAATGCCTAAAGGCCTTGCAACACATACTGCACACTCAACAAGCAATGAAAATCCAACGCCTCTAAGGGTGAATCTTTATTCTATAAAGCGACTCGACGAAGGAGTCCCAACTACAAGACCTGGGCTCACTCGTCCAGAAAACCTCCTCGGCCTGGGTGCGGGTGCGGTGGCATTGGCGCGAAACGATCACCATGCCTTGCAACTGTGGTAGTCGAAGAAGCGGTGTCCTCATCGAGATCTGACTCCTCCGGGTCCGACTCATGTAGCTCAAGTACTGGCTCCAGTCCTGGCCCGTACAATGCCATCTCCAACTCGTCAATCCTTCGCAGAAGATGGGACACATGCTCTTGAGCCTCCCGCCATCGGTTCTTCTCTACCGTGGCCTCCTCTCGAGCCTTCTGTAGCTCCCGGTTCGTATCATCGAGCACATCCTCCTGAGCGATGACAAGTCATGCCAGTTGTGTGACCGTGGCATTCTCATCCTGAATCAGCTTCGGGTCAAGGAGGTTGTTGTTGTGTGGATGGTAGCGGTACTCCGCGCCCTCCAGCTCGCTGGCGTAGATGCGGGTGATGTGTCGCATCGCTCGTCGTGATACCTCCTGAATTCCCATCTGCATTTTCGACCTCCTGGCGGTGCAGTATTTCGGACGGTTGCCCTTGCCCTTCTTCCTGGCATGCACCGTGATCTTCACATCACAAGCCTTAATCAGTCCCGCTTGTCTGATGACGTTCACTTGGTATTGCAGCTTCTCAAAACCTTCGGAAAACTGCAGCATACACCAAAGTTCCACGGCGTGGCCAACCTCAAGATCGACATAGTTGATCTCTCCCTCCATCTGTCACAAAACACTCGCATAAGAACAGATTTCAATTTGTGATGAGGGTAAGGGAAAAATTCAGCAAGGGGTAAGAAAACAGAGAAGGAGATAAGTCGAGAATTCATTCATTATCTTGACCAACTTTTAGCTTTTAGAAAATAGGTTTTATCCTCACTACGACCATTCTAACTATGGGTTGAGCCTACGGTCAGTATGGCTCTGATACCACCTCTGTCGGGACCCGAATTTGCAAATCCGGACCCTCTGTGTATTCAGCACTAGTCCAGGATCACGCTAGTGCACACAGTCTCAACATTGGTAAATATCACAATCATACACATCGTTAATAATAAAGTACTTTATTTAATATAACCAAACTGGTTGCTCGACCTTATGGTCAAGTTACAAAGGTACGCCTCGCAGGGCTAAGACTTATTTAGTAAAATCTGCAGCGGAATATATAAAGAAAACGCGTGGCGCCAATCAATATGCCACAGGCAACTGACTGGGACTCGATCCCTAGTTAGACGGCTCCTCCTGATATTCCTCCTCCAAAGCTGGCGTCGCCTCATCTTCAACTGGTGTTGTTTTGTAGCAAGGGTGAGTACTTGGTACTCAGCAAGTCATGCACAGAATGCAAGCTAATATACTACATGCATGGCTTAATACAAACGAATAGCTCAAGGTATAATTGCATAAAACAGCATTTAACAAGTATCATAAGTATATTCGAAAGCAGTAAAAACAAGTATAACATCAATAACTTTTCCAGGAGTTAAATAAACATCTTCCCCATTCCTAGTCCACATTTCCATCAACATCTTCTAATAACCAAACCAAAACTTCCAAGTCCAAGTTGTTTTCACAAAAGTCTAACCCTTGACTGTAATCCCTGAGCAATGTCCAATACCGCGGACACGGCTATTCGAATAGATTTTTCACTCTGCAGAGGTTATGCACTTTACCCACAAGATACAGCCAAACACCACAAAGGCGATTGATCGTAACAAAGCCTTTCGGATACGGCTAACTACACAAGTGAACCTTTCCAGTTTTTGCCCTACACCATCCCTTCCCTTATCAAAGGCGAAGTATGGGACCAACATACCGTTGGACGGTAACCATGCCTCAGCCCTGGTACGCTCCCCTTTCAAGCTACACAAAAGGTGTAGTTGACACCCGAGGTATCACATGCAAGTTATTTGTAACTTACTCAACTAGGACCGTCCCATTCCGGTCAGGTGGTTGCATGATTGACTCAGTTCAAAGGCTTGCAAGGTTAAGTCCTTATGTTGACCAGGGCAAGACTACCCGAAGAACCAAACCATCGCTCCCGGTGCCACAACTGGCCCACCCGATCATTCTTGCCACATGCCCCGGTCGAAAACTATTTATCAAACCCCCAGTTGATTACCATGCATGCACCACGTGCCATCAACATCACAACACATGATACCTTTCCAAAACAGGTTCAATATATCATTAAGTCAATATTAACATTTGATTGTCCAAAACCATGTCATAAGCACGTAGCGGGTCTAAGCAATATACTACAACGATCTAATTCCCATGTTGGCAATTTAATAATGTCAAACTATTTAATCCTCAACTAGGGTGACAAAGGGTTCATGTCATTCAATTATCTATGTCAAGGTGGCATACATCAATTAGGTAATTAACTAATCTCCTAAAATTAATTAAAGCATTTTATAGTTGAACTGGCATGCAATAATTTAAATCAAATTAATTTCAAAATGGGATCAACATGGTCAAAGCACAACTTGCCTTCAAAAAGTACTTGCTCTTGGTCTTGAGCTGGCTCCTGGGTCAACACTTCTCCTTCGAATCCTTCCGGCACGTCAACGTCTACTCGTAACGCGTGCAAATAGCAATAAATGAATAAAACAGTAGACAAAAAGTGTCCAAACATCCAAATGAAGTCCATAAACAGAGAAAGCATAATTTTATGAATTTTTAGGAATTTGAACGGCGAAATCGGAGTTAAAACGCAAAAGTTACAAGCGTTTAAGGTTTAAATAATCAATTAAATAATATTACAGAGAAAAACTTTGGTCCAAAAATTAAATAAAATTTACCATTGGATAGAACTCAATTTTATACAAATTTAGAAATTTGAATCACTCAAATCGGAGTTAAATTGCAAAAGTTATAAGTGTTTGAAGTTTGAAATCATATTTGAATTCATTAAACCGAATTAAATAAATTATTTCTTTTTCGGAAAATGATTTATTGCGTCAGCAGTGACACGTGTCAGCACCTCATTGGTTCACGTGAACCCGCTGACGTCAGCGCCGGCCGAACCCCACGATGACGTCACCACGATGTCATCATGCACGTGGCACCATCCGGGTGCTGCCACGTGTCCCGGTCCATGGACCTGGTCTACGGGCCCGGCGGGTCTACGGCGGCGCGCCAAGACGTTAGCCATCGACATGCGGCCCGCGATGTCGCTGGCGCACTTCGCATGCGCCGCGGCGCGGCAGTTACGTGGCACTATCGTGCCCGTTGATTTGAAAATCAACGGCCGCGATTAGGTCTAGGTATGGCACGCTCAAAACTGCACGGTCGATCCGGGCCGTTCGATCTAGATCGGACGGTCCAGATCTAACCTAGGTTTCTACGGGTTAGGGCGCACGTGATGTTACCTGAGCCGTTGGATGGCGACCGGACGGCTAAGGAAGCTTGCGAGGGCTCGATGGCGCACGCCGGCACGGGCTTGCCGGACACGAGGAAGGCGACCAGGCCGACGGCGCTTCACGCGATCTCCGACGAAGTGAACGGCTCCCACGGGTGCGCCTTGGCTTGAGGGTTCTTGAACAGGCCCCAGACGCGACGGAGGAAGGCGGAACGAAGCAAAATCCGTGGCGGAGTTGTAGGATCGAAGTATACGAATATAGCAATCAGAGGGGGGGTGAATGATTGTGCGGAAGCTAAAACCAAATTCTTGACCTATTAAAAGTTCACCCCAAAACAGAACCAAATAATTGCCTCGTTTTAAACCAAAAACAGAATGACAGAGGTTTGGTAAAAATGAGAATTCGGAGATCCAACCGTCGAAACGATCTGAAATTTGAACACAAGAAACTAGGGTTCCAATGAATCGAACCCAAAAAGAATCAGCTCGATCGGACTTACGGATCAAAGTTATGAGCTTCATAAGCTTGCTGATCCAGAACTTGACGAGAATCAATCTAATCAAAACTTCAAGATTAAACAAGAACGACAAAAGATTGATCAACTAGACTTTGAGAAACACTAGATCAATATCCTAGAGAGGTTTTTGATGGATCAAATCAAGATAAAACTTGAAGAACAAAACCAATCTAGAACTAGAACAAGCATGCAAACAAGAACCAAAACAGAAAATACTGTGACGTGGTTCTTGTAGCAAAAAATCTTGGAAGAATTGATCTTTATTTCTTGTCTAAAATACTCTCATCAAAAGAGTACAAACTCCTAAAACCAAGCTCAAGCTTGATGCTCAAGCTCTCCTTGGTGCCTTTCAACAGAGACCCCCACCTATTTAAAGCACCAACCCACAGGAGTTACGAATACGATTCCTATTCCCTAGAAGGAACTGTGATCCAACTCAACTCTACTTGGCCCAACCAGCCGAGTACAACTCTTGCACGCGTGATGGCAACCCTACCATACTCACGTGACTAACACTTTGCACGCGTATGGCCACACCGCCATACTCACGTGACTAACACTTTGCACGCGAATGACCTCCTGTCATTCTCACGTGACTAACCATTCTTCATGTGCACCATTCTCTTAGCCCGACGCCCCGCATATGACATCCTTGACCACCAAGACCTCGATTCCTCCTGAACCTAGTCCCTAACCTCCAGTTCCTCCATGAACCTAGTTCGGTCCCGTCATCGAAACCACATTCGTCTTGAGCAATACCTGCACATGAACAAACCACAAAACAAATCCGAGCACAAGTCCACGACTTGACTCAATGTCAATCCATGCAACTACTCACATGAGTATTGCATAAAGTCCACTTCAAAAGAAGCATCATGAAATCATTACAAATTTCAAATTCACATTCAAAATTAAATCCAAATAAACAAAAACCCTAATTGAGCGAAAACGCATTCACGACGGACAAACAAAGTTGGTCCGGTTGTATAAGGAAAAGTTTCTGTTCCAAGAAGCCAACCAATCGCGGAAAAACACGTTCACAGCGGACAAACAAAGTTGGTCCGCTGTACATGCAAAAATGGCTTCGGTCATGAGCTCAAAACAAGTTCACAGCGGACCCGGAAGCTTGTCCGGGCGAAAGCGTGCATACGCCGGTTTTCACAAAAGTAAAACCTAGAAAAAGTCCATTCACGACGGACAAAAAGAATTAGTCCGTTGTACATGTGAAAATCTTGGTTCCAAGAAATTATCCAAACCAGAAAAGCTTGTTCTAGCGGACCAAGAAAAAGCTCAGGGTCTGTACATGTGAAAATGACTTTCGGTCATGGGCTCAAAAACATGTTCATAACAGGACTCAAAAAACACTGTCAGTCAGAGATGGGAAACTCTTGTTTCTTGAGAACTTTGTCCGGCGCTAATCGTAACTTATTTTCTTGTCAAATTGTCAAACACATGCACAAGCACATTTTGCAAATCAATTCTAAGTTAATTTTAGATTCAAAGCCAATTTTGACACATGATTTCACAATCTCCCTTGATGAAAACATTGGCAACACCACTTAGAATTGATCATTTGGTATTCACTTTACCAAAGATTTTGAACTCCAAAGGATCAAAGACCAAAGTAAGAAAACACTGAAATCCCTCTTTGACCAAAATGCAAAACAAAATCTCCCCGAGAATGAAAATGTGTGTGAATGTGCAATGCTTAAAAATTTCAAAAATTCTCCAAACTTCTCCCAAAAATTCTCAAATTTCCAAATACAACTCTCCCTTTTCCTTTAAACTTTTCAAAGAAAGATTTCCAAATTTCTCCCCCTTTGACAATGGATTCATCAAGAGTAAAAGAGAGAACAGGTTCAAAATTTTTCCTGAAACAATGATTTCACCAAGAGAAACAAGGGAGTGCCAAGATAGGAGAAGATGAGCTCATTCGATCATATAACCTTATATATCACATAATATGCAAAATACATGATCTTGATGTGATTTTAGCAAGTTAGGGAATGACATGCATCTCAACCTTAATTCAGTCAACTATAGCCAAGTACTAAGCAAAACCTTTAGAAGAAAAACAAAGGCTCAAAGTTGAAGCAAATAACAAATCAGGGCGAGCAAGTAGTTTCAACTCCAATCTAGTAGACCAATTTAATCTTTAAACAATAAGTTGCATGTGGCATGCTTGAAGCATACTTCTTTTATTTTCTAGGAGTGGCATGCTTGAAGCATACATCTTATCTTTGAGGGAATGGCATGCTTGAAGCATACATCTTATCTTTTTAGGGAAAGCACCTCAAGCACATAACTTGAGGTTTTGCTTTTAACAACTCCCTTTTATTGATTCCCTTTTCTTTTCATTTTTCTTTGATTATAAACATGCAAAAGTGATTAAAAGGTCTTATGAAAGAGTAAAGTTGAAACCACACTTGCTTCATAGCCCAAATTTGTCAAGAGGATTCAATATCAAGCCTAGAAGAGTAAGATATCACAGAGTATTTAGCTATAGGTAATCGGTCCGGGAATTCCACAATGTCATTTTTAGTTCAAGTGAGACAATTAGATTATCATATATTAGCTCAATTACATAACATATAAAGAAATATGATAAAGTGAGCTCATCAAGTGAAAGAACTTGGCAAAGAAACTCCCCTCAAAACAATCCCATTGGATGAACAATTCCAAGTTCTCCCGAATAAAAGCAAAGCGAGAAGACAAAGGTTTTGTGAAAATGTCTGCCAATTGATGTTGATATCCACATGATGAAGCACAATATTTTCTTTTTCAACATGATCTCTAAGAAAGTGAAATCCAATATCAAATGCTCAAGAAAGAGGAAGTTACTCAAGAGTGGCACGAACCAAATCAATTCAACATCTTCCAAAGTCAACATCGAATCAAGCTCTTAAACTAATGCATAAGGAAGCAAAAAGCCAAATGCCAAAATCTTGAGTACCATGGAGATACGAAAATTCACTTGACCGCTTGTTGATGTGAAGCACGTGGGAAGAGTCTCTCATGTAAACCTCTAATTATCTCGTCCTCAACAAAGACATTATCATCATCTTTATGAACAAAGACACTCTCCCCGAACATATGCACGTGTGCATCATTTGAACTAGTGCCTTTTGCGAGAATATGGAAGAAGCATCTCTAAAGGCAACACTTTCAACATGAGATGCACGAGTGAAGGAGAACCAAATCTTATCACTGAACATATGAAGTGAGCATCCAAAATTCACTAGCCACATGTTCTCCCTCCTGTGTGAGAAGCCTACATAGAGCGAGAAAGTGCCGAGAGGTCTCGATCGGGTTAGAAATAAGATGTTTAGGAATCCAAGATCTTGAGACACACGACGGACAGATAGGCACAACACGAGAGTCTTATGCACAAAATCAATTTTGCCTGCTCAGTGTTTCTAGCAACAAAGTGCTTGCATCACCCTAGGCACATAGTGAGAAGCAAAGCGTGCCTTTCGAAATTAGACCTAGCCTTAGCTCTTTCTTTCTTTTGTTGTTTGGCTAGTCTAAAGCAAAAATCTACTAAATGTCCATCTCTACCACAATGAGTGCAAGTGTATTTAACAGGATGTTTGGCTTAAAGTAGAAGCAACATTTGCATTCATCATAGTAGAAGTTAAAAGATCGTGATTTAAGGCGCTTTTCTTAGGCTCATTGACAATTTCAAATTTTCCACTTTCAAGTGTTTTGACAACAAGTGGGAGCATGTGATTTATGATGAGCATAAGAATCAAAACCTAAACCTTTGTTTTGAGTGCTGACTTTTGATTGATCCAAAATCATGTTTAGGTTTTTCTTGCCATCGATTGAAAGCGTTCCAAAGAATTTTGCAAGTAATCAACTTTCTTAGCAAGAGTTAAACAATTATCACAAGGAGTGTCAATTTTAGCTTTCTGCTTCTGGCAATTTGAACACGAGTTAATTTCTATGAGTGAACATGTCATTTGTTAATTGGGTAACTCTACAATTTGCATCTTTTAATTTCAACTCAAGAATAGAACATTTAGAGCAAGCAATTTGATCGGTAAACTATCGATGAGAGCAACCAATATTTTTCACAAGTTTTTCATTTTTCAATTGTTCGGCATAAACTTGTTCTAGTTTTAATCACATGTTCCTCTTTTAGTGACTTAATTTCAAATTTGAGATCTAAGCAAGTATCGCAAATATTTTCAAATTTGAATTTCTAAGATCAAAGTTTTCAGATTTTAGCATGGATAGATCTTTTCTAAGCTTTTATTTTTGAGTGAAGATTTTCTTAAAGATTTTCTCAATATGACTAAAACTTCACAAAGCTCATCATACGAAGGCATTACCTCATCACCGATCATTTGGAGGTGTCGTTGTTACTAGAATCACTAGTGTTCCCTTTTGCCATGAAGCATAGTCAGGTGAGATCCTTCTCATTCACTTCGCTTTGCTTCGCTTCCTTCTCATCTTCATTGAGTCATCAATGTCGCTAAGTCTAAGCGACCAATTGCCTCGAAGACTTTGTTGAGCATCTTCTTTGTTAGTTGTTTATTTTTATCCTTGCTCTCTTGTTGGAAGGACTTGGAGGAGTTGCTTTGCTCCTTCTCCTCTCTATCTTTGTTCTTGAAGCAGTTAGCAGGATGTGCCGCCTTTGCCGCAGCTTGTAGCGGTGGATGGAGGCTCCTCTTCTCTCCTTGATCTCATATGCAGCTGCATTGACACGCTTGGAAAGAAGAGCAAGTGTATCTTACATTTGATCTAGCTGTTCATCACTAAGAGCACTCAAAGCGTAATGGGAATATGATTATGAAGAACTAGTAGCATTATCATATGAAGAATTAGCATTAAGAGCCATAGAGTTATCATTGGAAGTTCTTGAAACAATGTCTATTTCAAAAGTCTTGAGACTAGAATAAAGTTTATCCAAAGTCATTTCACTCATCTTGTGAGCTTCCCTAAAAGCGATCACTTTCATTTGCAGATTTTTAAGATCAAGAGATGATAGGAAATGTCTAGCATTTTCAGAGTCGGTGTACTTTACATCTCTGACTCTAAGATTGTTTAAGATTACATTACATGAGCAAAACAATCATCTAGAGATTCTCCAGAGTTCATTTCAAATCTAGTATATTCCTTTTAAATTGATCTTGCCTAGCTTCTTTTACAGAGTCAAGTACCCTCATGATAATCTTGAAGAGATTTCAAATTTCATGAGCGTGAGTAAATGATGGACACTCTATCGAATTCTTTTCTAGCAAGTCCTTGAAGCAATATGTTTCTAGCTCTATTATTGTTTTCAACATCTTTTTCAAACTCGATTTTATCAATATCATCATTAGAAGGAAGCTCAGGAAATTTTTACCTTGCGCCAAATCGCTAAGCGTTACCTTGAGCTTGAAGATATGCGATCATCCGGATCCGCTGGGGAAATCTCGCCATCGAAGATTGGCGGTTTGTTGAGTATTTCTCATTGCCATAACTTACTGTTACTAATCACCGTTAAGATGGATTAGTAGAGCCTTGCTCCCATACCACTTGTAGGATCGAAGTATACGAATATAGCAATCGGAGGGGGTGAATGATTGTGCGAAGCTAAAACCAAATTCTTGACCTATTAAAAGTTCACCCCAAAACAGAACTCAAATAATTGCCTCGTTTTAAACTGACAAAACAGAATGACAGAGGTTTGGTAAAATGAGAATTCCCGGAGATCCAACCGTCGAAACGATCTGAAATTTGAACACAAGAAACTAGATTCCAATACGAATCGAACCCAAAAGAATCAGCTCGATCGGACTTACGGATCAAAGTTGAGCTTCGCAAGCTTGCTGATCCAGAACTTGACGAGAATCAATCTAATCAAAACTTCCAAAGATTAAACAAGAACGACAAAAGATTGATCAACTAGACTTTGAGAAACACTAGATCAATATCCTAGAGAGGTTTTTGATGGATCAAATCAAGATAAAACTTGAAGAACAAAAACCAATCTAGAACTAGAACAAGCATGCAAACAAGAACCAAAGCGAAAAATACTGTAGCGACGTGGTTATCAGAGCACGCAGTAAAAATCTTGGAAGAATTGATCTTTATTTCTTGTCTAAAATACTCTCATCAAAGAGTACAAACCTAAAACCAAGCTCAAAGCTTGATGCGCTCAGCTCTCCTTGGTGCCTTTCAACAGGAGACCCCACCTATTTAAAGCACTAACCCACAGTGAGTTACGAATACGATTCCTATTCCTAGAAGGAATCAGTATTCAACTCAACTCTACTTGGCCCAACCGGTGAAACGAGTACAACTCTTGCACGCGTGATGGCAACCCTACCATACTCACGTGACTAACACTTTGCACGTGCATGGCCACTGCCATACTCACGTGACTAACACTTTGCACGAATGACCTCCTGTCATTCTCACGTGACTAACCATTCTTCATGTGCACCATTCTCTTAGCCCGAACGCCCCGCATGACATCCTTGACCACCAAGACCTCGGTTCCTCCACGAACCTAGTCGAACCTCGGTTCACTCCATGAACTAGTTCCGGTCCCACATCGACCACATTCGCCTTCGAGCAATACCGCACATGAACAAACCACAAACAAATCGAGCACAAGTCCACGACTTGACTCAATGTCAATCCATGCAACTACTCACATGAGTATTGCATAAAGTCCACTTCAAAAGAAGCATCATGAAATCATTACAAATTTCAAATTCACATTCAAAATTCAAATCCAAATCGCTCAAAACTCCTAATTGAGCGAAAACGCATTCAATAGACAAACAAAGTTGGTCCGTTGTATAAGAAAAGTTTCTGTTCCAAGAAGCCAACCCAATCAGCGGAAAAACACGTTCACAGCGGACAAACAAAGTTAGTCCGTTGTACATGCAAAAATGGCTTCGGGTCATGAGCTCAAAACAAGTTCACAGCGGACCCTTAAGCTTGTCCGTAGCAACGTACGCCTCGGTTTTCACAAAAGTAAAACCCTAGAAAAGTCCATTCACGACGGACAAAAGAATTAGTCCGTTGTACATGTGAAAATCTTGGTTCCAAGAAATTATCCAAAAAAGCTTGTTCCACAGCGGACCAAGAAATCGTCTGTACATGTGAAAATGACTTTCGGTCATGGGCTCAAAAACATGTTCATACTGAGACTCAAAAACAACATCCGTGTGGATGGGAAACTTACTTGTTTCTTGAGAACTTTGTCCGCGCTAATGCGTAACTCATCGCTTTCTTGTCAAATTGTCAAACACATGCACAAGCACATTTTGCAAATCCAATTCTAAGTTAATTTTTCAGTTCAAAGCCAATTTTTCAGCACATGATTTCACAGGAGTGAGATCCAACTACGGCGAGCAATTGCGGGCGCGACGGGACGCTACGGGCAGCGACGGCTAGGGCAAAAGCGTCTCAGGGTCAAAGCGAACGTCGGGGCAAGACCTGGGCTTTAAATGCCCTCGGTGTCCGCGCGAAAAGCAGAACCCTAGGCCCACACGGCGGCGAACTCGGCGGCGCAGTCTGACTCGGTCACGGGAAGATGACGCAATCACGGCCGTCCACGTGTCCCACTCAACGGCCCAGATCTCCCGGGCGCAAACGGATCCGGACCGGATCCGGTCGAATCGGTACGGGCCAATCCCGACCGTTGGATCCAGATCCAACGGTCCGGATCGATTAGGGTTAGGGTTTGGTGCGGTGCAGTGCGGTGCAGTGCGGCTCATCGTGGGCCGTTGGATCAAGATCCAACGGTCGCACGTGTTAGGGCCGATTGGACGGGGTCTGGCTCGGACGCGGCTCGCGTTGGGTTCGGTTCGGACTCGAGTCCGACTCGGGCTCGGTTCGGTCCGACTCGGTCGGATGAACAGTAAAACCCAGTAGATTTTCCAGCGATTAAAATAATCCGATTAATTTCTAGAAATTCATTTAATTCAAGAAAAATAGCAAAATACTCAGAAAAATTCCAAAAAAATTCTAGAAAATATTTTAGGGCATTTGGGACTCAAATAAAATATTTCCAACAAAATTTTATTTCCAACTTTTAATTCTTTAATTATTTCAAAAGGGAATAAATTCAAATTAAATCCAAATAAATCCAAATAAATTCCAGAAAATTCCAAAAATTCACCAAAGTGCCAAATCTTCTTTGAATTCATGAAAAGCAAAAAATTGGGGTGTTACATGCACCAAGACAGCTTTTGCATATGGACACTGTTGGTCTAGCTAGAGTGCACTCAGCGGGAGGGAAGTGGTACATTCTTGTCATTGTCGATGATTTTTCGAGGTATTCTTGGGTCTTCTTCATGGCCTCGAAGGATGAGTCCGTTTCTCACTTTAGGGGTTTGGTTCGTAGGTTGTCCGTTGAGCTCCCAGGTGCCTTACGAGCGATCCGCAGTGACAATGGTACATAGTTCAAGAACTCCTACTTTAGTAGCTTCTGTGAGGAGTTAGGCATAGAGCATCAGTTCTCGTTTCCATACGTCCCTCAACAAAATGGTGTAGTGGAGAGGAAGAACTGGACCCTGGTTGAGATGGCCAGGACGATGCTAAACAAGTACAATACTCTTAGGAAGTTTTGGGTTGAGGTTGTAGCTACGGCATGCCATGTTGCCAACAGAGTCTTTCTTAGGGTACACTTGCACAGCACATCTTATGAGTTGAGATATGGGCGAAAGTCTAGTGTATCTCATTTTCGTATTTTTGGTTGCAATTGCTTCTTCTTGAAGTCTGGGAACCTAGATAAGTTCGAGTCACGCTCTGCTGATAGGATCTTTCTTGGTTACTCGACTTTTGCTCGTAGCTATAGGATTTGGGCTGTAGATTTGGGTAGGATCATACAGACCTGCGAGGTGACTTTTGATGAGGCTAGCCCCGGTGCTAGACCAGACATTTTAGGGTCTTCTCCTCTTTCCCAGTCTATCTTCTCAGAGGAAGTTGATGACAGAGATGAAGGCGCCCTACCTAATCCAGTGTAACATCCCAAAAATTGCTTTTAATATATTTAGTGTGGTTCTGGGATTATTTGTAATTTTTCGGAATCTACTTGGAAGCCTTGCGAGTAAGTCGGATTCACGTTTATTGAACTAATCGTATTAAATAAAGATCAGGCATTTTCGAATAAGCATAAAATCTAAAATTTTGTTGATAATTAAGATAATTGGTAGACGAGAGTGTTCGCTTCAAATATTTTCGAAAAACCTTCTATATAACGTAAGTCGTTGATTTTACAAAAATCGGTACAGGTGTCTGATTCACGAAAAGAATTTTTATGAGAAATCTATACGTAATAAAAATCACGAAACCAACTGCGTTAGGTTCGAAATAGTTGTAGTATTTTAGAGAATTTTTCCAAGATTTTTGGGACTATTTTACTATTTTATCCTATTCGTTTTCTCTTTTGGTCACTATTCAAACATGAATAGCAGGGTACATCACGTATTAAATGCATTCTCCGTTTCTCCCCTTGATTATGTTCGGTCTGTTGGTCTGCATGAGCGTTTTGGAAGCTAAATAACTCAGCCGTTCTCCATTCCTTTGCATGTGTGTGCTAGCCGTTTCTACTTCTAGCCGTATTAGTAACTTCCAATTTTTCTTAACCGTTAGTTGCTCTTCAATTCCTATGCGTGAAATACTCCTCCCATTTCCTTGCATGCTTGGACATTTCTCTACTAATGTTCAGACCTTAATTTCCAGACGTTTCCTCATGCCTGGCTGTTTCTCTAGTGAGGGGAAAATGCTGCTCGTTAAATCATCTCATTGAAAACTAGTAACGTAGTGCACTAGTGAATCAGTTAAAGTGTCCATTGTAAATCCTTCCCTTTAAACGTGCGTGAAGTGAAGACTAGTAACGTGACCACCAGTGATTGAATTTGTTAACCAAGCCACCATGCATGTAGTTGGATTCTTTTCCTTTAAATAGGTGAGAGCTACTCCACGCGCAAGATGCTATTTTCCAGACGATTTGTTTTCTTCAAACCGTAGTGCCCCGCCGCCGTGGTCGTCACCGCCGCTATCACCGTCGCGAGCACACCTTCCGGCCACGTCGCCTTCTTCCTGCGCCCAACGGTCTGCGCCACTGCATAGCATCGTTCGATACTTTTTTTTATTTACGCGCGATCGGTTCCGTTGATCAGTAGATCTAATTTTTATGTGTTTGTGCATGTAAACATAAGTATTGTAGTGTTTTGTTTCGGCACTCTCTGTTGTTCAACGCTAGTTGCATGATTATGATATTGTGTACCTATTTTCTATATATATATATCTACCATGTTGTTTCTCCGCGTAGCACGCACGTAATTACAATAGCCGTAGTTAGTATACATACGTATATAATTACTCGCTAGGCGCATGCTTGTGTAATAGCCGTAGTCGCCATTCCCGCCGTCGCCGCCGACTAATTCCGGTTGACTGCGTTCGCCGCCGCCGTCGCTGTCTCTGGCCGACTACGCCCGCTGTCCCGCTCTAGTCGTCGGGCCGATCTCTGTTTTTTTTCTTTCTTTACGTATGTGCATGTATATATACATTTTTACTAGTGTGTGTAAATCGAATACCTTCCCATGCACGCGCACGAGCCCTCCCTCACGTCCAGAACAGGACCCTGCGCCGAACAGTGCAAGCTTGCATGGGAAAACTAGAAGACTAGTTGTACATGCACTTTTCTGGAAATTGCGAAATTTGTTATTTTTGCTACGATTATGTTTTAAGTCCAAACTGCAGGCAACAAATTTTGTAATTTAGTAAATATTAATACATTTCTACAGTATTTTTACTGAAATTTTATAAACAAATTTATATTGTTAAATTATTTACGGAAATCCAAACTTACGAATTTTGTATCTTTTAAACTATATGTCCAAAAATTCCAAAATAAATTTTATAAATCTTAGAAAATGCTAAACTAATTGTCTGGAAGTTTTCGTGAAATTACAAGCTAGTTTGATTTGTAGTATTTTTTTTGCATGTGTGTTGTATGTTGATTTGCGTGTTTATTTGGGTTCTTTATCTGTTATGCGTAGACGTCGAGCTGTGTGAGGACCCGGATTTTGAAGATCAAGCTTCAGACCAAGACTCGCTGCTTTATGAAGGCAAGTTGTGCTTTGACCATATTTCTCCTAGCTTTTGAAAATATATTTTGTTTAAGTTATGCATGTTATGTTGATTAAAATAAATAGTTTAATTTGGGATAACTAGTTAATCAACCTAATTGTTAATTCCATCCTTGTTAATAACATTTGTATGCCGTATATTCCATTGTCACCTTAAGTTGGGATTAAAATAGTTGGATGTTATGATTGTGCCAACACGGGAGGCTAGACCGTGAATAGTTGCTTAGCTATGCTTACGTGAAATATGTTTCAAATGGCAAAATAATATTGACTAATGATATATGGAATGAATTTTGGAATCAGTGTGATCTTGCCACGTGATGATGTGAAGTGTAGGTACCCTTGTGGTTCTACATGGTAATTGATGTTATTGTTGGCATGCTTTGCACAATAATCAAGCTGGGGTGATAAATAGATTTAGACCAGGGCAAGTGGCAAGAATGATAGGGTGGGCCATGATTGGCACCGGGAAAGTTGTTTTGGTTCTTCGGGTAGTCTTGCCCTGATCACCCTAAGGACTTAACCTTGCAAGCCTTTGAACTAGGTCAATCATGCAACCACATGTCTGTAATGGGGCGGGCCTAGTTGAGTAGGTTGCTAATAACTTGCATTTGGTACCTCAGGGTGTCAACTATACCTTTTGTGTAGTTGAACGGGGGAGCGTACCGGTGCTACGGCTAGGTACCCTATCCAACGGTTGGCTGACCTATACTTCACCTGTACTAAGGGAAGGGATAGTGTGCAACAACCGGAGAGGTCCACTTGTATAGTTAGAGGCTTCTGAAAGGCTTTGTTATGATCACTCATTCGCATACTCTTGTATGGCGATTCACGGTAGACGTGGTGAGTTGATTGTATCTTGTGGGTAAAGTGCATAACCTCTGCAGAGTGTAAAAATCTATTCGAATAGCCGAGTCCACGGTACTGGACAACGCTCGGGGATTACAGTCAAGGGTTAGATTTTCTAAAACAAAAATGTGGGAGTGGGTGGCCGAGTGCCAGAGTCAATTGCTAAAGTAAATTAGGGCTTTGAGCCGAATTGTTTAGAAAGAGATTGATAACTTACTATATAATATGGTTTTACTGCTTTTGAATCTATTAAGAGTATTTAATCAAAGCAAAATGCTGCTTGATGCAAATTAACCACTTAAGCCATTCCTTTGGAGGAAACCATGCATATAGTAATAGGATTGCACCTCTGTGCATGACTTGCTGAGTATGTTGTATACTCACCCTTGCTTTCAACACCATCATCAGTTGAGGAGAAGACTACAACTTCGAGGAAGGCGAAGTTCCACGAGGAGGCAATTGTCTAGGAGTTGAACCTTGTCGGTTGCCTGTGGCGTATTGATGGGAGTCACCGACGTTTTTATTCCGCTGCTGATTATTTACTTTTGTTATTGTAAGCCCTGCGTGGCTGAATATTGTAAAGTAACCTTAAGGTCTTGCAATAATTTATATTAATGTTTTGAAGTACTTTATTTATATTTCCGTTGTGTATGATTGTGATACTCAACCTTTGTACCTGCTTGTGTGTACTAGCGTGATCCTGGACTAGTACATAATACACAGAGGGTCCGGATTTGCAGATTCGGGTCCCGACAGAGGTGGTATCAGAGCCATACTGACTGTAGGTCTTGACACTAGATAGATTGGCCGTCTTTAGGAGCTTCAAAATTATTTTCTATAGAGAAAATTTAACTTGAAAGAATAATAAGTTCTTGACTTATCTTATTCTCCTATTCTTTCCCCTTTACTGAAATTTCTATCCTTCCCACTGGTTTAAATGGAAATCTTTCCTAAGTCGTTCTGAATAGTCAACGATGTTCCACACTTAAAGAGAAAGTACTGGATGTCGCGCTCAACTGTGATGCCTTAGAGCGTCAGAGCGATTCTAGGGTTCCTTTTCCTGGTTTTGTTTCGGGAGAGGAATGAAGGATTTGTCGGGGGATGAAATAATTGAAGTTTATCCGGCGTATTAATATTAAATTTGGAGTTGTCGGGCTAGAAACAGTGGGCCGAGGAAAACCTGGGCCTGGGCTGCGAATCCCCTCCCCACCTCTCTCTCTTTTCCCCTAGTGGGCCGGCCCACTATATAAAAGGGGTGTCACCCCCCCAAAAGCTCTAGGGCACCCCCCTTCCTCCCCTAGCAGCCACACCACCCCTCCTCCTCCTCCCCTTGCGTGGTGGCTCAAGATCCACCGCGAAACGCGAAGGAGCAAGCGAGAAGAGGATCCGTGGAGGCGTGGAGGACGAGCAGATTTCCGTTTGGGAATCGTCGCTGCGTTGTGGGTTCTCAAGGGAGAACTCAAGGTCAAATTCCCAATCTTTTACCCTGTTCTACCTAGGGATTAGGAGTGTATTAGATCTGGTGGTGAGTGATTTAGATGGATCTTGATGGGGGAGAAGGGTAGATGTTCACGTGGTGCTGTTTTTGGAAGGGGAGATTGTGCAGCGCGGATTGTTTCGCGTTTTACGTGGCATATACGATTTTTTCTGCAAAAACCTATAACTAGAAAGTTGTAGATAACGTCGAGATCTAGCTTCCGTATTTTTTAAGAATTTTTGGGGCGTGGGTCTGAGAGTTATCTCTGTTGCAAGATGACGGACAGAATCTGGAAACAGATTTTGTCCACTGTGTTGGACGTTTGTTTAGGCATATTTAACAGTGGAATTGAAATTTGTGATCTTCATGAAAGTTGTAGATCTCGTCAATATCTAGCTACTGTAATTTTTTTGTATTTTTATGATCTGTATAAAAAAAGATACGAAATTGTGAAGAGAGGGTGATGCTGTTTGACCCGGACAGATTGGGGTTTTTGGCGCTTAAGAAGGAACGGGATTAGGAAGCGTGTGTTTGAGTTGTGTGATCATTTGTGATGTCGCTATGTACTGAAATAATACTTGTACAGGTGGTGCCCCTTCTGGACGCAACTAGGTTCGTCATCCACGTTGGTAAAGGCAAGTGGAAGTAGCGGTCTTGCTAAACTATAACTCGCTATTTGTTTCGTCTTCAATATAAACCTTAATTGCAGCACACCTACATGGTTTAACTACTTGTTTATGAGATTACAATATCCTATCCTGCATTGTGATGTGGTTGTTTGGCTTTTGAATCATGAGTAAGAATGAAGAAAGATGTTGTTTGCAAGATGAATTGTGGAGATATTCTATCTCAATGATGTTCGCATTCTATCCATGTTATTTGATGGTATGCAAGCATGTGAATTCAGAGTGGGAAGTAATGAATGTATTTATGCATGAAGCATTAACTGCATAATCATGCATTGGAAGTTTGTCGACGCCTTGCGCTGGCCGTCAGATACAACACCGTGTGTTCCCGAGAAAGGGCACGGTGAGGAGGATCATGGCATAAGCATGTGCACAATCATATGCATTTTACTGAGGTTGTGTGGACTCTATAATGTGGTATTGGACATGAGGAATTTGGTATGCTAGTTTTCTTGTGGCTGTGTTATTCGTTAGAAGTTGTTCCGCTTCTTGAGATTACCCAATCTCACCCCTTGTTATTTTGTTGTTTTTAGGTAGTTCTCGCGAGTCGTAAGCTTGAAGGGTGGGCTTAGTAGCACAATCAACCCTCCGGGGTCATCACGAATCACATGGACTAGTGCATTTAATAATTCATTAGCTTGCTGAAATTTTATTAATCATAGACCTGTTGATGTCCTCTTTGGAGCTGTTTTACGTTTATGTTTGTTTTCTGGTTGATTTAGACTTGTTATCTCTAGTATTGATGCTTTTATGTTATTCCTGTTTATAATGGTTATTATGAATCTTGTTGTCGCTTCCGTTTTGTCCTAATTTTAGGAGAGATGCTGTCGAAATTTTCTTGTACGACAGTTTAGATTTGTAGGGTGTTACAGTTGATATCAGAGCGGGCTGTAGGTCCTTGGAATGTCTATTTTTAGTGTCATACTATAGGATACAACTAAAATGTGATGTAGAATAACTTAGAAACATGGCCTAGGTTTTAACTAAAATTTTGTCATAGGATAGCAATATTAAAACTTGTGTAAGTGGAATCTGTGAAATCATGTGCTGAAAAATTGGCTTAGAATTGAATTTGCAAATATGTTTGTTCATGTGTTTTGTCAATTTGACAAGAAGCAGTAAGTTTCGCTTTTGCGCCGGACCAAGATCTCAAGAAACAGTAAGTTTCCCATCTACGACGGACAAACTTTGTTGGTCTGTCGTGGACATGCTTTTGAACTCATTGAGCCAAACTCAATTTTCCTCAAAACCAGTAAGTTGTGCATGTACGACGGACAAAGTTTTTGGGTCTGTCGTGAACGTGTTTTTGAGCTCATGAGTCGAACTCAATCTTCCAAGAAACCAGTAAGTTTTGCATGTACGGCGGACAAACTTCTTTGGTCAGTCGTGAATGGCTCTTTGAGGTTTGATTTCGCATGTACGACGGACCGATTTTGTTTGTCCGTCGTGAACGTGTTTTCGCCAGAATGATTTCTTCTTGGAACCGAAACTTTCACTTGTACAACGGACCGATTTTGTCTGTCCGTTGTGAATGGTTTTTTGAGTGATTTTTCATGTGTACGCCGGACCATATTTCCTTGTCCGTCGTGAATGCGTTTTTGCTGAATTAGGGTTTTGAGCAGAATTGAAGTAATTTGAATTTGAGATTATGAAATTTGTGATGATTTCATGATGCTTCTTTTGAAGTGGACTTTATGCAATGCTCATGTGAGTAGTTGCATGGATTGACATTGAGTCAAGTCGTGGACTTGTGCTCGGATTTGTTTGTGGTTTGTTCATATGCGGTATTGCTCAAGACGAATGTGGTCGATGACGGGACCGGAACTAGGTTCATGGAGGAACTGAGGTTCGGGACTAGGTTCAGGAGGAACTGAGGTCTTGGTGGTCAAGGATGTCATGCGGGACGTTCGGGCTAAGAGAATGGTGCACATGAAGAATGGTTAGTCACGTGAGAATGGCAGGAGGTCATTCGCGTGCAAAGTGTTAGTCACGTGAGTATGGCAGGTGGCCATACGCGTGCAAAGTATTAGTCACGTGAGTATGGTAGGGTTGCCATATGCGTGCAAGAGTTGTACTCGGCCAGGTTGGGCCAAGTATAGTTGTGTTGGATACGGATTCCTTCTAGGGAATAGGAATCGTATTCAGAACTCCTTGTGGGTTGGTGCTTTAAATAGGAGGGGTTGTCTCCTGTTGAAGAGCATCGAATTGAGGAGAGCTAGGGGCATAGAGCCTTGGGCTCAAAGTTTAGGATTTGTACTCTTTTGATGGGAGTACTTTAGACAAAAGAAATAAAGATCAATTCTTCTAGTTCCCGCATTGCTTCAACGTTCTCTTTTTGGTTCTTGTTTGCATGCTTGTTCTAGTTCTAGATTGGTTTTTGTTCTTTAAGTTTTATCTTGATTTGATCCATCAAAAACCTCTCTAGAGTATTGATCTAGTGTTTCTCAAAGTCTAGTTGATCAATCTTTTGTCGTTCTTGTTTAATCTTGAAGTTTTGATTAGATTGATTCTCGTCAAGTTCTGGATCAGCAAGCTTGCGAAGCTCATAACTTTTGATCCGTAAATCCGATCGAGCTGATTCTTTTTGGGTTCGATTCATATTGGAATCTAGTTTCTTGTGTCCAAATTTCGGATCGATCCGACGGTTGGATCTCCGGGAATTCTTATTTTATCAAGCCTCTGTCAATCTGTTTTTGTCAAATCCGAGGCAATCTTTTGGTTTCTTTTGGGGTGAAGTTTTTAATAGATCAAAAATTTGGTTTTAGCTTCCGCTCAATCATTCACCCCCCCTCTGATTGCTATATTCGTATACTTCAATCCTACAAGTGGTATCAGAGCAAGGTTTCTCTAATCTATCTTAACCGGTGATTAGATCAATTGATCGTTATTCGACAAAACCATGTGTGTTCGATGGTGTTGATTTTCAGTTTTGGAAGGCCAAGATGGAGGCGTTCATCCAAGCACAGGGCTTCACAATTTGGGAGAAGGTCTACAAGCCATATGAAGTCCCTGCAAACGACAACGTCAACGACACCAATCGCACACATGTTGAAGCAAACAAAGAAGGCGCGCAACTTGATCATCCAAGGTTTGGGACGCAAATGACTTTGACCGTGTGATCCATCTCAAGTCCGCATATGAGGTATGGAAATCTCTTTGTGATTACCATGAGGGTTCTAACACTATTAAAGAGGTTCGTCAAGATCTTTACAAAAAAGAATACATGCGATTTGAGATGAAACCCGGTGAGTCGCTAGATGACTTCTTTGCACGTTTCAATAAAATTCTTAGTAATCTTCGTGCTTTGTTGGAGTTAGCTTTGATGATGCTGCTAATGCTAGACAATTGCTTGGTGCTTTAGACATGTATATTTGGGAGATGAAAGTTACATCCATTAGAGAATCTACTATCATGAGTACACTTACATTAGATGTTCTGTATTCTAAATTGAAAACTCATGAGTTGGATGTTCTTGCAAGGAAAGGTAATATTAAATCAATTGCTTTGATCTCTAACCCTAACATGTTAAATGCAAATTCTTCTTCTAGCTTTGCCTTGTCTTCCATGTCTTCTTTAACAGATGAGCAACTTGAAGAGTTTCCTGAAGAAGATCTGGCACTACTCTCTTCTCGCTTTAACAAAGCTTTGCAGAATGTGAGAATGAGAAAGAGAGGTGGTCCTCCAAGATGCTATGAGTGTGGTGACCTCAACCATATTCGCACAAATTGTCCTAAGCTTGCAGGAAAAACATCAAAGGAGGAGAAGGACAACGACAGAAGGAATGAGAAGAAAAGGTTCTCGTCAAATGATAGGAAGAAGAAGAGCTTCATCAACCGCAAGGTGGTTCACCGAGTTCTTTCCGCTCTTGAACAAGTCAATTTGAGCGATGTGGACTCGGAGAGCAGCGAGGACGATGCAACTCCAAGCAAACATGACTTGACAGGGTTGTGTCTCCTGGCAAGCAGCAAGGATAGCTTCACCGAGGACGATCAAGACAGCGACTTCAATGAGGTAGATCCTTCCTATGATGAATTAGCTATTGCTGTTGCTCGACTTGGTAAATTGCTTGATAAACGTGATAAGAAAATTAAGAAACATGATTTTGTTGTTGAATCATTGAATGCTGAAATTGCTAGACTTAAAACTTTGATTCCTGATGATGATGCTTGCAAATCATGTGACTTAATTTGGAATGAGCTTACTTCGCTTAGGAAAGAACATGCTTCCTTGATTGAGAAAATTAATGCTGAAAGTGAGAAAAATGAGAAACATGTTAAACATGCTAGCTGTTCCACTGATGATTTGCATGGTTCAATTTCTTGTTCTAAATGCTCAACTCTTGAATTAAAATTGAAATATGCAAATGCTAGGGTTTCTCAATTGACTGATGATCTGCTTACACATGAGGTTCTTTCATGCTCAACTTGTCGCAAGCAAAAAGAAAAAGTGGACGTTCTCTGTAATAACTGTTTAACTCTTTCTCAAAAGGTTGATTACTTGGAAAAGTCATTAGAACGTTTCACTAAAGGAAAGAAAAACCTAAACATGATTTTGGATCAATCAAAAGTCAGCACTCATAATAAAGGTTTAGGTTTTGATTCTTATGCTCATCATAAATCACATGCTCCCACTGTTGTCAAAACACATGAAAGTGGAAAATTTGAAATTGTCAATGAGCCTAAGAAAACTGTCTTTAAATCTGCTGGTCTTTTATCTTCTACTATGATGAATGCAAAATGTGCTTCTACTGTTAAAGCAAAACATCATTTTAAGTACACTTGCACTCATTGTGGTAGAGATGGACATTTAGTAGACTTTTGCTTTAGACTAGCTAAACAACAAAAGAGAGAAAGGTTTAATGCTAGGTCTAATTTCAGACAGGCACGCTTTGTTTCTCATTATGTCCCTAGGGTGATGCAAACACCTTTTGTTGGTAAGAACACGGGAAAAGACAAATCTATCTTTGTGCATAAGAATGCTCGTGTTGTGCCTACTGTTGTACGTCGTGTGTCTCAAGATCGATTCCTAAACATCTTATTTCTAACCCCAGTACCGAGACCTCGACAATTTCTGCTTCTATGTAGGCTTCTCACGTGAGGAAGGAGAACATGTGGCTAATGAATTTCGGATGCTCACTTCATATGTTCAGTGATAAGTTTTGGTTCTTCTTCACTCGTGCATTTCATGCTAAAAGTGTTGCTTTTGGAGATACTTCTTCCACTTCTGTTTTCGCAAAAGGCACTAGTTCAAATGATGCAAGTACATGTGCATATGTTCAGGGGGAGAGTGTCTATGTTCATAAAAGATGATGATGATGCTGTTGAGGATGAGATAATTGGAGGTTTACATGAGAGACTCTTCCCACGTGCTTCACATCAACAAACGGTCAAGTGAATTTTCAGGTATCTCCATGGTACTCAAGATTTTGGCATTTGGCTTTTTGCTTCCTTATGCATTAGTTTAAGAGCTTATTCTGATGTTGACTTTGGAAGATGTTGAATTGATTTGGTTCGTGCCACCTCTTGAGTAATCCTCTTTCTTGAGCATTTGATATTGGATTTCATTTTCTTAGAGATCATGTTGAAAAATAAAATATTGTGCTTCACCATGTGGATACTGAACATCAATTGGCAGACATTTTCAAAAACCTTTGTCTTCTTCTCATTTTGCTTTTATTCGGGGAGAACTTGGGATTGTTCATCCAATGGGTTTGTTTTGAGGGGGAGTTTTCTTGCCAAGTTCTTTCACTTAATGAGCTCACTTTATCATATTTCTTTATATGTTATGTAATTGAGCTAATATATGATAATCTAATTGTCTCACTTGAACTAAAAATGACATTGCGAAATTCCCTGGACTGATTGCCTATAGCTAAATACTCTGTGATATCTCACTCTTCTAGGCTTGATATTGAATCTTCTTGACAAATTTGGGCTATGAAGCAAGTGTGTTTTCAACTTTACTCTTTCATAAGACCCTTAATCACTTTTGCATGTTTACAATCAAAGAAAAAGGAAAAAGAAAAGGGAATCAATATAAAAAGGGGGCTGTTAAAAGCAAAAGCTTCAAGTTATGTGCTTCAGGCTTGCTTTCCCTAAAAAGATAAGATGTATGCTTCAAGCATGCCATTCCCTCAAAGATAAGATGTATGCTTCAAGCATGCCACTCCTAGAAAATAAAAGAAGTATGCTTCAAGCATGCCACATGCAACTTATTGTTTAAAGATTAAATTGGTCTACTAGATTGGAGTTGAAACTACTTGTTCGCCCTAAGTTGTTAGTTGCTTCAATTTTTAAAGCCTTGCTTTTTCTGCTAAGATCTTGCTTAGTACTTGGCTATAGTTGACTAAATTGAGGTTGAGATGCATGTCATTCCCTAACTTGTTAAAATCACATCAAGATCATGTATTTTACATATTATGTGATATATAAGGTTATATGATCGAATGAGCTCATCTTTTCCTATCTTGGCACTCCCTTGTTTCTTCTTTGTGAAATCATTGTTTCAAGAAAAATTTTGAATCTGTTCTCTCTCTTGTACTCTTGATGAATCCATTGTCAAAGGGGGAGAAATTTGGGAATCATTGAAAAGTTTAAGGAAAAAGGGGGAGAAGAAAAAGGGGGAGTTGTGTTTGGAAATTTGAGAATTTTGGGAGAAGTTTGGAGAATTTTGGAATTCTTGGACACATTGCACATTCACACACATTTTCCTTCTCAGGGAGAGATTTTGTTTTGCATTTTGGTCAAAGGGGGAATTCTGTGTTTTCTTTTTGGTCCTTGATCCTTTGGATTTCAAAATCTTTTGTAAAGTGAATGCCAAATGTTCAATTCTAAGTGGTGTTGCCAATGTTTTCATCAATGGGGAGATTGTGAAATCATGTGCTGAAAAATTGGCTTAGAATTGAATTTGCAAATATGTTTGTTCATGTGTTTTGTCAATTTGACAAGAAGCGATGAAGTTTCGCTTTGCGCGGACCAAGATCTCAAGAAACAGTAAGTTTCCCATCTACGACGGACAAACTTTGTTGGTCCTGTCGTGGACATGCTTTTGAACTCATTGAGCCAAACTCAATTTTCCTCAAAACCATTAAGTTGTGCATGTACGACGGACAAAGTTTTAGATGCTGTCGTGAAACGTGTTTTTGAGCTCATGAGTCAAACTCAATCTTCCAAGAAACGATAAGTTTTGCATGTACGGCGGACAAACTTCTTTGGTCGATCGTGAATGGCTTTTTGAGGTTTGATTTCGCATGTACGACGGACCGATTTTGTTTGTCCGTCGTGAACGTGTTTTCGCTGAATGATTTCTTCTTGGAACCGAAACTTTCACTTGTACAACGGACCGATTTTGTCATCCGTTGTAGAATGGTTTTGAGTGATTTTTCATGTGTACGCCGGACCATATTTCCTTGTCCGTTGTGAATGCGTTTTTGCTGAATTAGGGTTTTGAGCAGAATTGAAGTAATTTGAATTTGAGATTATGAAATTTGTGATGATTTCATGATGCTTCTTTTGAAGTGGACTTTATGCAATGCTCATGTGAGTAGTTGCATGGATTGACATTGAGTCAAGTCGTGGACTTGTGCTCGGATTTGTTTTGTGGTTTGTTCATGTGCAGGTATTGCTCGAAGACGAATGTGGTCGATGACGGGACCGGAACTAGGTTCATGGAGGAACTGAGGTTCGGGACTAGGTTCAGGAGGAACTGAGGTCTTGGTGGTCAAGGATGTCATGCGGGACGTTCGGGCTAAGAGAATGGTGCACATGAAGAATGGTTAGTCACGTGAGAATGGCAGGAGGTCATTCGCGTGCAAAGTGTTAGTCACGTGAGTATGGCAGGTGGCCATACGCGTGCAAAGTATTAGTCACGTGAGTATGGTAGGGTTGCCATACGCGTGCAAGAGTTGTACTCGGCCAGGTTGGGCCAAGTATAGTTGTGTTGGATACGGATTCCTTCTAGGGAATAGGAATCGTATTTAGAACTCCTTGTGGGTTGGTGCTTTAAATAGGAGGGGTTGTCTCCTGTTGAAGAGCATCGAATTGAGGAGAGCTAGGGGCATAGAGCCTTGGGCTCAAAGTTTAGGATTTGTACTCTTTTGATGGGAGTACTTTAGACAAAAGAAATAAAGATCAATTCTTCTAGTTCCCGCATTGCTTCAACGTTCTCTTTTTGGTTCTTGTTTGCATGCTTGTTCTAGTTCTAGATTGGTTTTTGTTCTTTAAGTTTTATCTTGATTTGATCCATCAAAAACCTCTCTAGAGTATTGATCTAGTGTTTCTCAAAGTCTAGTTGATCAATCTTTTGTCGTTCTTGTTTAATCTTGAAGTTTTGATTAGATTGATTCTCGTCAAGTTCTGGATCAGCAAGCTTGCGAAGCTCATAACTTTTGATCCGTAAATCCGATCGAGCTGATTCTTTTTGGGTTCGATTCATATTGGAATCTAGTTTCTTGTGTCCAAATTTCAGATCGATCCGACGGTTGGATCTCCGGGAATTCGCGTTTTATCAAGCCTCTGTCAATCTGTTTTTGTCAAATCCGAGGCAATCTTTTAGTTTCTTTTGGGGTGAAGTTTTTAATAGATCAAAAATTTGGTTTTAGCTTTCGCTCAATCATTCACCCCCCTCTGATTGCTATATTCGTATACTTCGATCCTACAGAATCACTAATTTAAAATTTGACACACATGGATGCACAGTAGGAAAGGGTATGGGTATCGTTGCCTTATGCTTAAAGGTTGAATTTAAGCTTTGTTGTTGAATGCTACTTTTGATGATGTATAATGCTATATTTATGATAGATTTGATTGAGTTGCTTCATTTGTGATAAAGTGTGGTTGTGGTGCCGAAGGGTTTCGGTCACCTTTTGTTTGTAGTGAGGCTGTGGTTTGACGGTGTGGCCGGGTAGAGTCACCACCGAAGAACTATTATACCCTCAGGGAAAGAGTACTTATCCGTGTGCTCGTAGATCGGGTAGTGACTGGAGTCAAATAGAAGAGGTTGGTGATGGATTCCTTCGGATGTTCTTTACCGTGCTGACGGTCGGTTTTGGTTGGTTTTCTGGGTATGTGGTTGGTTCGAAACCGAGGAAAATGCTTAGTTTTGAGCACTCGCTGATTTGTCCTTTTGGTGGTTTGTGGTTTTGTCTCCTTTGAGTGAAGATACAGAAGAAGAGTTCTACGTTGCGCGTCTTTTGGTCACAATTTTGCTTTGGCACCTGATTTATTGTGATGGACTGTCGTTGGGAGGAAATTTCTATGGTTGTTGTTTCCCCGATTTTTTTTTAAAAAAAAGAAGGGGGTTGGAGTTTCTCTGTTGAGATCAAAATTTGGATGGAGCTAAGTTTGAATCTTTATCGGAAAATTTTAGTTGGACATTTGGTCTTCCCTTTTGCATCTGTCTTCCTTTGTGGAAAGTGTAGGTTTTGGATTTCTTGAAGAGTTTTGGCTACTATGATTGGACATTTCAGGGTCGAGCTCTCTTGCATTTATGTTTGGATTTTGCTTTTCTTCCTTGCCTGAAAAGAAGAATTTTTTATCGGTGTTTGATCTTGATCTAGAACTGTGTTTGTTTTTTTTAATGTTTTGGATTGCCTCCTGTTTGTCAAGGGTAGGTGACCCATGACGGTGGTTAGAAATTTTATGTCTGTGTTACGTAGTATGTAACAATGTGGTTTATGGAATGATGTACTTCAAAGTTAATTTGTGAGTTGAATCAATTAAAATGTAATTGTTATCTTTAGCTTGAGATTAAATAAACTTCTAGTATTGTAGATTGCTCTATAGCGATAATGATTGAATGTGTTAATGTGCATGCTTAGGATTTATTGCATTATTTTAATGTGTCCTTGACCATGGACAATGTTTAAAGCTTTAAATCTTGATGCGTAGTTAGAACATTACGATGATGTAAACTACTGTGAAGGTAATAGAAAATTAGTGGGTTATTTAGAGACATTTTAATATAAGGTCGGTAGAACAATTTAATTGTAATGGTGGACTACCGATATTGTTAAAGAAACCATCTTTGGTTGTTTAAAGATGTTCTAATTTAATCGTGTTGGTGGTGACTTTAACTTGGAAATTGATTAGAGTTGATATTTATGACGTTGCAAACTATTAGTAGATTCGGAAGTATGCGCTATGCGTTCCAATAATGCTAGTATCGATATCAATTGGGAAGACATAAGTTTTTGCCATTGTCGTAAGAGCTTTGTGATGATTTCACCTATTCATTTCACTTTAAAAAAAAGGCTGGAGTATGTCTTGGAGTGGCAATTTTGCTATAACCCGTGTATAGGGTAGCTAAAAAAAATAAAAAAATTTAAATTTAATTTAGCGTTGTTGTTATAAGAGCTTTGGATGGCTTAAATTATTCAATCTATTTTACATAGTTTGAGTATGTTGTGTAGTGAATGATTTGTCATAGCCTATGGATAGGGTAACTAAAAGCAATGTTGTTGTTTTACAATTATGCCAATTATTGATATTGATGACTTAGTAGTGGTGGTAACTGATTAGATTAATTGTTGAAAACCTTTGTTAAAATGGTGGAAATTGTAACATGTTGTGATGGAGTGAACCAGGGATAGTTAGCATGACGCGTGATTTTGTCCTTAATAAATGTATGTTTTAAACTTCTATTTATGATTGGTGCCTTGTTGAGATAATATTTACTTGTTGAGTCATCTTTTAGGTGAATAAATTTCCATTGTCGAGATGTTGACGCGTATGTGGTATGGAATTTATAGGTTCATCATGTCAAGACTTGTTGAAGCAATCGCCTTTCAAATTTAGAATATGATGATATAGGTTAGTTTGCTCCGTGGGGATCTTGATGAGGTAGTGTTGGTTGTTTGTGTTTTTATAAGCACTGTGAACTTTATTTATAATTGTGGAAAAGGTAATAAGAGTAAGAATTTGTTGTGTAGTTGTTGTTAAATCCTGATGGGCCTTCTCAATGAGTAAATAGGGAATATTGAAATCTAAATGGTAAGGGTAGTGGAATGCTATAGATGGCGGGAGTTATGCTGAACTTATGTTTAAAAATTCATATGGATTGGTTTGTTTGTTTGATATTTGGGTTGAATACTTTCGGTCAAAGTATTCTTTGTCTTTGTGTTTGAGTTTCCCTAAACTTAGAATGATTCTCGCCAAATGTGGGTTAATTTCGAGGCTTAAAACAAGGATAAAAGAATGATTAACCTTGAAGTAATTTGTGGAGATTTTGGAATGTTATTCTATTAAATATCGTCATTCATTCATCTTTGATAAGAAAACTAGCTTAAGTTATGAATGCGACATTTATGCTCAAGGATGTATGCTTTGACTGTGTCCGTAGTTTTCAAGGTCGAGTTATCGGTTGCATTGTTGATCAAAAGAAGTAGCTAATCCAATGTAAGATTTGGAACTTCATGATCTGGAAATATTTGTATTTCTATTTTGGGCTAGAGTTGTGTTGTGGTGTGAGGTATTTGACAGTTTTTGTTTAAGAGACAATTCTTCTGGTTGTGACATGAATGATATTCGTGGTTGAAATAATTTTTTTCTGTTGGGAAGTGAGTTTGGTTCCTTTTTAAGGAAAAAGAGATGGTGGTTGTGTGGAAGCATTTAATTCCTTGATCGGTTTCTTTTTTCTGAATGGCTCGGCCTTGGATAAAAGTGAGATGATTTGTTTTGGTAAAAGTGAAATGCATTTGCAGAGAAGACTTTCGGTGTTTCTCTTTTGAATAGAGCTTCTCCCGAAGAAATTTTTTGGTGGTTTTGGTTCTATGGAGTTCCTCTTCCAAGTTGAGTTCCCGTGTATGTGAATTTCAGCCCTTTGGTTTAAAGGTGGTGATTGTCGTTCGTTGTGTTAGTGAGAATTAAGATTTCTTTTACGTTCAAGCTTGGGGGTAAGAAAATGAATGTTTATGTTATGGTTGAGTTTATTCAAGGATTGTACTCCTTGCCCTGGTCCTTGGGTGGAAGAATGTGAAAGCGAAACCTTCTTACAAGGGAAAACTAGTGTGGGTCGCTGATCGTAAGTAGTTTAAAAGTGAAGAGTAAAGGAAGGTTGTGTATGACTCAATTCAAACCTTTTTGGAGAATTGTTTTCATTGATGTGTTCCTCGGTGGGGTTGCTTAATTTAGTAGTGGACAACTTGGAAGTTGCAGGTAATTACATTAATTTTTTTGGAACTTTTGTCGCTGGGTTCGAGCGAGTTTGTGTCAACCGTAGTGATTGTGTTCGGTTGTTATTGTTTCATGGATTTACGGACCCTGGTTGTAAAGTAGGCTATCTCTGTCGTTGGTAAGGGTGGATATTGGTTTTTTTGTAAAAGATCAATCACTTGTAGGAGATAGGAGTTTGTGTTTGGGTTGATGTAGAGACTTACCTAGAGCGTTGTGTCTCACATGGTTCGCGTCGTCGTAATGCGACGAAGCGTGGTAGAGGAGTTGAGATTGGAATGCGGAGTTTCACGATCGGGTTGAAGAGAGAAGTGGGAGTTGAGATTCCAGATCGATACCAGATTCACCTAATAGGTGTCCTTTATTTAATAGGGAATAGTTCGTGTTAGTGTCCAATGAAAGATTTGTGGACCAATTAGTATGAGCGGGATGCAACTTGGGAACTTGAGGACCAGATGCGGAAGAAGTATCCTACACTCTTTGAGGATCTTTGAAGGTAAAGTGTTGATTACCATTTTGCCTTCCTTTTTTTTAAGGTTCCGTAGCAAAGAGGAGTAGATTCGGGGACGAATCCTTTTAAGGAGGGGAGAATGTGATGCCTTAGAGCGTTAGAGCGATTCTAAGGTTCCTTTTCCTGGTTTTGTTTCGGGAGAGGAATGAAGGATTTGTCGGGGAATGAAATAATTGAAGTTTATCCGGCGTATTAATATTAAATTTGGAGTTGTTGGGCTAGAAACAGTGGGCCGAGGAAAACCTGGGCCTGGGCTGCGAATCCCCTCCCCACCTCTCTCTCTTTTCCCCTAGTGGGCCGGCCCACCATATAAAGGGGTGTCACCCCCCAAAAGCCCTAGGGCACCCCCTTCCTCCCTAGCAGCCACACCACCCTCTTCCTCCCCTTGCGTGGTGGCTCAAGATCCACCGCGAAACGCGAAGGAGCAAGCGAGAAGAGGATCCGTGGAGGCGTGGAGGACGAGCAGATTTCCGTTTTGGGAATCGTCGCGCGTTTTTCGTGGGTTCTCAAGGGAGAACTCAAGGTAAAATTCCCAATCTTTTACCCCTGTTCTACCTAGGGATTAGGATTGTATTAGATCTGGTGGTGAGTGATTTAGATGGATCTTGATGGGGGAGAAGGGTAGATGTTCACGTGGTGCTGTTTTTGGAAGGGGAGATTGTGCAGCGCGGATTGTTTCGCATTTTACGTGGCATATACGATTTTTTCTGCAAAAACCTATAACTAGAAAGTTGTAGATAACGTCGAGATCTAGCTTCTGTATTTTTTTAAGAATTGTTGGGGCGTGGGTCTGAGAGTTATCTCTGTTGCAAGATGACGGACAGAATCTGGAAACAGATTTTGTCCACTGTGTTGGACGTTTGTTTAGGCATATTTAACAGTGGAATTGAAATTTGTGATCTTCATGAAAGTTGTAGATCTCGTCAATATCTAGCTACTGTAATTTTTTTGTATTTTTATGATCTGTATAAAAAAAGATACGAAATTGTGAAGAGAGGGTGATGCTGTTTGACCCGGACAGATTGGGGTTTTTGGCGCTTAAGAAGGGAACGGGGATTAGGAAGCGTGTGTTCGAGTTGTGTGATCATTTGTGATGTCGCTATGTACTGAAATAATACTTGTACAGGTGGTGCCCCTTCTGGACGCAACTAGGTTCGTCATCCACGTTGGTAAAGGCAAGTGGAAGTAAGCGGTCTTGCTAAACTATAACTCGCTATTTGTTTCGTCTTCAATATAAACCTTAATTGCAGCACACCTACATGGTTTAACTACTTGTTTATGAGATTACAATATCCTATCCTGCATTGTGATGTGGTTGTTTGGCTTTTGAATCATGAGTAAGAATGAAGAAAGATGTTGTTTGCAAGATGAATTGTGGAGATATTCTATCTCAATGATGTTCGCATTCTATCCATGTTATTTGATGGTATGCAAGCATGTGAATTCAGAGTGGGAAGTAATGAATGTATTTATGCATGAAGCATTAACTGCATAATCATGCATTGGAAGTTTGTCGACGCCAACAGGCCGATCAGACGTACAACACCGTGTGTTCTGAGAAAGGGCACGGTGAGGAGGCTCATGGCATAAGCATGTGCACAATCATATGCATTTTACTGAGGTTGTGTGGACTCTATAATGTGGTATTGGACATGAGGAATTTGGTATGCTAGTTTTACTGTGGCTGTGTTATTCGTTAGAAGTTGTTCCGCTTGCTGAGATTACCCAATATCACCCCTTGTTATTTTGTTGTTTTCAGGTAGTTCTCGCGAGTCGTAAGCTTGAAGGGTGGGCTTAGTAGCACAATCAACCCTCCGGGGTCATCACGAATCACATGGACTAGTGCATTTAATAATTCATTAACTTGCTGAAATTTTATTAATCATAGACCTGTTGATGTCCTCTTTGGAGCTGTTTTACGTTTATGTTTGTTTTCTGGTTGATTTAGACTTGTTATCTCTAGTATTGATGCTTTTATGTTATTCCTGTTTATAATGGTTATTATGAATCTTGTTGTCGCTTCCGTTTTGTCCTAATTTTAGGAGAGATGCTGTCGAAATTTTCTTGTACGACAGTTTAGATTTGTAGGGTGTTACATCAACCCTGAAGATCATGAAGCGAGGGATCATCAAGCTCGAAGAGAAGTAGATCGATGAAGTCTTCCCGGAGCTTGAAGAACCAGTGCTTTAGTCATCAGTTGAAGACTCGTGTGTGAGAGTCGTGTCTCTTAAGATAGAAGAGTTACCTTTTAGACGCTAGATCATTGTGTGCTTAGGAAATTTGGATCTTCCTTGATTGTTGGGTGTGCAATATGTGTTGCATAGCTTTTAGGCTTTTGTAAGCAACCATACCAAGTTATTAACAATGTTTGTTTAAAGTTTCTGGGTTAAACCAGCTTCCCTGCACTAGGATTCTTGAACCTTACCTTTGCTTTTCCCTCTTAGCTAAACCTTGTTGTGTCAACAGATGGAAGGGACCGATCACACCAGTGGTTATGAAGCAATTCAAGTCAATTCAGTTGTTGCTACCGTTGCCAATGATAAAGCAGAGACAAACAAGCAGCTATCCACCATACCGACAGTAACTAGTCAGAACCTGAATCAGTTTATTACCGCTCAAACCCAGCTATTGCAGATGGTGATGCAACAGATGAACGCTACCGGGACTAAAACCAATACCCCTACAACTACAGACACAACAGCGTGTCCGCAATCAAAGTTCTCCTTGTTCATGAAGACTAAACCACCTACGTTTGATGGATCAGCCACTTCCAGAGATGCAAAAATTCGGCTTCGCATCATGGAAGAGAAGCTAGCTTTGGTGCAATGTGAGGATAGAGAAAAAGTTCCCTATGCTACGTGCCAGTTAGAAGGAAATGCATTAGCTTGGTGGAAAGATTTCTATGCCACTTTTGAGGATGGACATACCATCACTTGGATGGAGTTTGCCACCGTCTTTCGTCAGCACTTCCTGTTGTCGGAAGACAGTGGAACCATAGTAAGACCAAGGAAGAAGGGTACCTCCGCACCTGATACTATACCTGGGTGTTGTTCTTTGAAGTGTTGCCAACCAAACAAATCAAAAGACCGTGCATGTATCCGTTGTGGAGAAATAGGACACACTACTGATGAACATGCAATCAATTGTTCCAGCTGTGAAGGGATCCATCTACTTGGAGAATGTTCCATGAACAACATCACATGCTATCTTTGTGAAGGCCAAGATCATTGTCCAGCTCAATGCCCCCTGGATTCACTAGTGACCGCTGTGACTCGGCGTCAGCAAGAGGATTTTCGAGACGTCATTGCTCAAGAGTTAGCAAGGAGAGAAGGATTGTCATCCGAACTCACGGTGCCGCATGAAGAAAAGAAGAAGCAGCATGTCAACCTTATCAGTCTACCTCAAGAAGCTAGTGATACCTGGTCACCATGGAATTGTTTTCTATGTGGTGAAAAAGGCCATTGGGCTAGAGAATGTCCCCTCAATCCAGCAAGACAACTCAAATATTCCTGCCACCACTGTGGTGAGTTAGGTCATTTTGTGAAGGAATGTCCCCAGAAAGATCAAGCAACTTCTGAAGTCATGATCATTCCGGAAATTGGATCAGTTAAGTTTATAGCACCAAGAGTGAGTGGTAATACCATGGAAGCAACTCGCTCAAGGAGTCGGTTGAAGCAAGAAGGATTGGTTAACAAAACCCTTGTTCTCGAAGGTGAACACAAGGAATTTGAGGACAACTACAAGCGTCAGAAAACTTGTCAAGAAGGATCACCGCAACAGCAAGTGAGGAGTGCCCCTCAGCAACTCAATGATCATGCCGCTCAGACTTTGTTCGAGACAGTTTCACCCGTGCCTCGTCTGGAAGGTCGGAGTTTCCACAACACCCCCACGGAGAAAAGTTCTCGAGGAAGAAGTTTATTGTCTAGAATTTGCTATGCTTGTCGCCAGCCAGGACATTTTGCTAACAACTGCAACAAGAAGAAAGTGGTCACCGCAGATCGCATCAATCTCAGTTCTATCTCTATCAAGAATAGAGATATGTCAGGAGGAAGCCAGCAGACATCATCCAAGCGTTGCTATTGTTGCAATAAGCCAGGACACTATGCTAGAAGTTGTCCTAAGAGAAGTTGTGATACACCTGCCTGTTTCAATTCCAATTCTACACCCACCGAGACATCAGTAGTAGAAGCAAATTGCGAAACAAGTTGAACTGTAGTGATGCTGCCAGTGCCAAAGGTTCAGATGAAGAAGAAGGTGTGTGAATGAAGACTCCACTGAGGAAATCCATTGCAATAGTTTTCTTTAAATAATGTAATGTTTCATGCTTATGAGAGAGTAATTAGTTGAGAAACCTTTGTAAGAATTCTCTCGTTAAAAATATATAGCTGGTATGTGAGTATGCTGATATGTAAAGTTTTGATGCAAGAGTATTAATAAAGATCAGATGTCTTCATAGAGCAGCTAATAATGAGTTGTGTGGAAGGTTGCCAATGTCAGTATAAACAACTCACAGGGTAGGTGCAGTTGAGATGTTTGGTTACTCATTATATTGGAAACCAAGACCCTAGATGCTAGTATCAGAGTGGATTAGTTATCGTAAGCATAAGGTGGTTTTTGTTTGTGGTCACGGAAGTGTGAGGAATCTCAAGTAACCGTAGTCGGGGTGGCCAGTTGAGGGTCCAAAGTGTGAAGCTGTTAGTCGAGAAGAAGTACCAGTGATCGGCAAATATGTAGAAGTGCATCTATAAGACTTACTTGGTATTCCACCGGACGGGGATAACAAATTTGTGATCAAATGGGTGCCGATATCTTTCTAATAGCTAAGAAACCTATTAGAGAGTTATAGATAAGTGGATAGAGATGAAGGAACAGATCAAGGAGAATCAGAACGAGATATGCAAAGGTTGTTAGAGGATGAAGCCGAAGTGGTGTCAAGGATTGTCTTCTTACATAGAGTGCCCAAGAAGGTATATCGGACAAAGGTACACAATTTACCTCCGGGTTCTAGAACAAGTTGTACGAGGCCATGGGAAACCGATTAAACTTCAGTGGACTATCATCCTCAGACATACGGTCAGACTGAAAGGGTTAATCAGATTTTTTGGAACACATGTTTAGAGCTTGTGCATTAGCTTATGCAATCTCATGGGACAAGTGTCTATCATACGCAGAGTTCAATTATAAAAACAGTTACCGGACAAGTCTGCAAATGTCACCATTTGAAGCTTTGTACGGACGAACTTGTCGAACACCATAAAATTGGAATGAGACAGATGAGCGTCACATCTTTGGACCGGATACTCTTCAAGAACCTGAGGTACGAATCATGATGATTTAGGAAAGATTGAAGATTGCTTGGTCAAGGTAAAAAGATTTAGGCGGATAACTGTCGTAGAGATTTGAGGTTCGAGACACGGGATTACGTATACCTCAGAGTTACACTTCTCAAAGGAGTTAAAAGGTTCCACACTAAAGGAAATCCCGCACCACGATATGTTGGACCATTCAAGATCTTGAGCCATAGAGGTGAAATCCATCTGTTGGAGGAGATTGAACTGCAAGAAGATCTGACCTGCAAAGAGTATCCAGTTAATATTTTGGACCCAACTGAACGAGGAACTAGAAACAAATCCACCCGCTTCTGCAGAGTTCAATGGAGTAATCACTCGGAAAGCAAAGCGACTTGGGAACGCGAAAAAGATTTGAAGGAGTTTCCGGACCTATTCTCTAGTTAGCCTCGAATCTCGGGGACGAGATTCTGTTAAGGGGGGGAGGTTTGTAACATCCCAAAAATTGCTTTTAATATATTTAGTGTGGTTCTGGGATTATTTGTAATTTTTCGGAATCTACTTGGAAGCCTTGCGAGTAAGTCGGATTCACGTTTATTGAACTAATCGTATTAAATAAAGATCAGGCATTTTCGAATAAGCATAAAATCTAAAATTTTGTTGATAATTAAGATAATTGGTAGACGAGAGTGTTCGCTTCAAATATTTTCGAAAAACCTTCTATATAACGTAAGTCGTTGATTTTACAAAAATCGGTACGGGTGTCTGATTCACGAAAAGAATTTTTATGAGAAATCTATACGTCAAAAAAAATCATGAAACCAACTGCGTTAGGTTCGAAATAGTTGTAGTATTTTAGAGAATTTTTCCAAGATTTTTGGGACTATTTTACTATTTTATCCTATTCGTTTTCTCTTTTGGTCACTATTCAAACATGAATAGCAGGGTACATCACGTATTAAATGCATTCTCCGTTTCTCCCCTTGATTACGTTCGGTCTGTTGGTCTGCATGAGCGTTTTGGAAGCTAAATAACTCAGCCGTTCTCTATTCCTTTGCATGTGTGTGCTAGCCGTTTCTACTTCTAGCCGTATTAGTAACTTCCAATTTTTCTTAACCGTTAGTTGCTCTTCAATTCCTATGCGTGAAATACTCCTCCCATTTCCTTGCATGCTTGGACATTTCTCTACTAATGTTCAGACCTTAATTTCCAGACGTTTCCTCATGCCTGGCTGTTTCTCTAGTGAGGGGAAAATGCTGCTCGTTAAATCATCTCATTGAAAACTAGTAACGTAGTGCACTAGTGAATCAGTTAAAGTGTCCATTGTAAATCCTTCCCTTTAAACGTGCGTGAAGTGAAGACTAGTAAGGTGACCACCAGTGAATGAATTTGTTAACCAAGCCACCATGCATGTAGTTGGATTCTTTTCCTTTAAATAGGTGAGAGCTACTCCACGCGCAAGATGCTATTTTCCAGACGATTTGTTTTCTTCAAACCATAGTGCCCCGCCGCCGTGGTCGTCACCGCCGCTATCACCGTCGCGAGCACACCTTCCGGCCACGTCGCCTTCTTCCTGCGCCAACGGTCTGCGCCACTGCATAGCATCGTTCGATACTTTTTTTTATTTATGCGCGATTGGTTCCGTTGATCAGTAGATCTAATTTTTATGTGTTTGTGCATGTAAACATAAGTATTGTAGTGTTTTGTTTCGGCACTCTCTGTTGTTCAACGCTAGTTGCATGATTATGATATTGTGTACCTATTTTCTATATATATATATCTACCATGTTGTTTCTCCGCGTAGCACGCACGTAATTACAATAGCCGTAGTTAGTATACATACGTATATAATTACTCGCTAGGCGCATGCTTGTGTAATAGCCGTAGTCTCCATTCCCGCCGTCGCCGCCGACTAATTCCGGTTGACTGCGTTCGCCGCCGCCGTCACTGTCTCTGGCCGACTACGCCCGCTGTCCCGCTCTAGTCGTCGGGCCGATCTCTGTTTTTTTTCTTTCTTTACGTATGTGCATGTATATATACATTTTTACTAGTGTGTGTAAATCGAATACCTTCCCATGCACGCGCACGAGCCCTCCCTCACGTCCGTATCAGGACCTGCTACGAACAAAGGTGCAAGCTTGCATGGGAAAACTAGAAGACTAGTTGTACATGCACTTTTCTGGAAATTGCGAAATTTGTTTTTTTTGCTACGATTATGTTTTAAGTCCAAACTGTAGGCAACAAATTTTTTAATTTAGTAAATATTAATACATTTCTACAGTATTTTTACTGGAATTTTATAAACAAATTTATACTGTTAAATTATTTACGGAAAGTCCAAACTTACGAATTTTGTATCTTTTAAACTATATGTCCAAAAATTCCAAAATAAATTTTATAAATCTTAGAAAATGCTAAACTAATTGTCTTGAAGTTTTTGTGAAATTACAAGCTAGTTTGATTTGTAGTATTTTTTCTGCATGTGTGTTGTATGTTGATTTGCGTGTTTATTTGGGTTTTTTATCTGTTACGCGTAGACGTCGAGCTGTGTGAGGACCCGGATTTCGAAGATCAAGCTTCAGACCAAGACTCGCTGCTTTACGAAGGCAAGTTGTGCTTTGACCATATTTCTCCTAGCTTTTGAAAATATATTTTGTTTAAGTTATGCATGTTATGTTGATTAAAATAAATAGTTTAATTTGGGATAACTAGTTAATCAACCTAATTGTTAATTCCATCCTTGTTAATAACATTTGTATGCCGTATATTCCATTATCACCTTAAGTTGGGATTAAAATAGTTGGATGTTATGATTGTGCCAACACGGGAGGCTAGACCGTGAATAGTTGCTTAGCTATGCTTACGTGAAATATGTTTCAAATGGCAAAATAATATTGACTAATGATATATGGAATGAATTTTGGAATCAGTGTGATCTTGCCACGTGATGATGTGAAGTGTAGGTACCCTTGTGGTTCTACATGGTAATTGATGTTATTGTTGGCATGCGTTGCACAATAATCAAGCTGGGGTGATAAATAGATTTAGACCAGGGCAAGTGGCAAGAATGATAGGGTGGGCCATGATTGGCACCGGGAAAGTCGTTTTGGTTCTTCGGGTAGTCTTGCCCTGATCACCCTAAGGACTTAACCTTGCAAGCCTTTGAACTAGGTCAATCATGCAACCACATGTCTGTAATGGGGCGGGCCTAGTTGAGTAGGTTGCTAATAACTTGCATTTGGTACCTCAGGGTGTCAACTATACCTTTTGTGTAGTTGAACGGGGGAGCGTACCGGTGCTACGGCTAGGTACCCTATCCAACGGTTGGCTGACCTATACTTCACCTGTACTAAGGGAAGGGATAGTGTGCAACAACCGGAGAGGTCCACTTGTATAGTTAGAGGCTTCTGAAAGGCTTTGTTATGATCACTCATTCGCATACTCTTGTATGGCGATTCACGGTAGACGTGGTGAGTTGATTGTATCTTGTGGGTAAAGTGCATAACCTCTGCAGAGTGTAAAAATCTATTCGAATAGCCGAGTCCACGGTACTGGACAACGCTCGGGGATTACAGTCAAGGGTTAGATTTTCTAAAACAAAAATGTGGGAGTGGGTGGCCGAGTGCCAGAGTCAATTGCTAAAGTAAATTAGGGCTTTGAGCCGAATTGTTTAGAAAGAGATTGATAACTTACTATATAATATGGTTTTACTGCTTTTGAATCTATTAAGAGTATTTAATCAAAGCAAAATGCTGCTTGATGCAAATTAACCACTTAAGCCATTCCTTTGGAGGAAACCATGCATATAGTAATAGGATTGCACCTCTGTGCATGACTTGCTGAGTATGTTGTATACTCACCCTTGCTTTCAACACCATCATCAGTTGAGGAGAAGACTACAACTTCGAGGAAGGCGAAGTTCCACGAGGAGGCAATTGTCTAGGAGTTGAACCTTGTCGGTTGCCTGTGGCGTATTGATGGGAGTCACCGACGTTTTTATTCCGCTGCTGATTATTTACTTTTGTTATTGTAAGCCCTGCGTGGCTGAATATTGTAAAGTAACCTTAAGGTCTTGCAATAATTTATATTAATGTTTTGAAGTACTTTATTTATATTTCCGTTGTGTATGATTGTGATACTCAACCACTGTACCACTGTGTGTACTAGCGTGATCCTGGACTAGTACATAATACACAGAGGGTCCGGATTTGCAGATTCGGGTCCCGACAGAGGTGGTATCAGAGCCATACTGACTGTAGGTCTTGACACTAGATAGATTGGCCGTCTTTAGGAGCTTCAAAATTATTTTCTATAGAGAAAATTTAACTTGAAAGAATAATAAGTTCTTGACTTATCTTATTCTCCTATTCTTTCCCCTTTACTGAAATTTCTATCCTTCCCACTGGTTTAAATGGAAATCTTTCCTAAGTCGTTCTGAATAGTCAACGATGTTCCACACTTAAAGAGAAAGTACTGGATGTCGCGGTCACCATTCCTGCTCCCGAGGTGCCTCGATCCCATTTCCATTTCTGCACCTCAAGCAGATCGGCCCTTACCCTCAGACTCTTCGGCAGCTAGTGACTCTGTTCCTACTTCTCCCACGAGAGGAGTAGATGTCACTTCTGCTACTGGACCTCCCCGCCACATTGAGCAGGCTCATCCACCTGACCAAATCATTGGAGATCTATTTGAACGAGTCACTCGCTCTAAGTCAGGTATGTCCACATTCTATCTCCACTCTGCCTTTGTTGCCTCTTTTGAGCCGAAGGATGTTTCTCATGCATTATCCAGTGAATCTTGGATTAATGCTATGCGTGTGGAACTTGAAAACTTTGAGAGGAACAAAGTTTGGAAGCTTGTCGAGCCCCCTTCTGGTCACAACATCATTGGGACCAAATGGGTGTTCGAAAACAAGCAGAGTGAGGATGGGGTTGTAGTTCAAAACAAGTCTAGGCTAGTCGCTCAGGGTTTTACTCAGGTCGAGAGCCTCGACTTTGAGGAGGCTTTTGCCCCTGTAGCTAGACTAGAGGCCATCAGGATCTTGCTCGCATTCGTGGCGTTCAAGGGCTTCAAGCTTTATCAAATGGATGTCAAGAGCGTATTCCTCAATGGCTTCATTGAGGAAGAGGTGTATGTCAGACAGCTTCCAGGATTTGAGAACCTCAAGTACCCAAACCATGTCTTCAAGCTTTCCAAAGCTTTGTATGGACTTAAGCAAACTCCACGAGCTTGGTATGAGAGGCTTAAGTCCTACCTCTTGAGTCATGGTTTTCATATGGGTCAAGTGGACAAGACTCTTTTCGTCAGACATTCCGATTCGGACTTTCTCCTAGTCCAAATCTATGTCGATGACATCATTTTCGGTGGTTCCTCACATTCGCTCGTTACTCAATTCTCAGATGTGATGAGTGCTGAGTTCGAGTTGAGCATGATGGGTGAGTTGAGCTACTTCCTTGGCTTCCAGATTAAGCAGACTCGCGAGGGTACATTCTTGCATCAAGGCAAGTACACTCGAGACCTCCTGAAGTGCTTTGATATGTCTGATGGGAAGCCAGTTATGACTCCTATGGTCACCACTGTTGTCCTCAAGCCTGACGAGGATGGTGAGCCAGTTGATTAGAAGGAGTTCCGGAGCATGATCGGCTCCATCTTGTATCTCACTGCCTTGATACCTAACATACATTTATCTGTATGTCTTTGTGCTCGGTTTCAGGCTTCTCCCCGCGTCTCTCACTGTCAGGCGGTGAAGCGCATCTTCAGGTACCTTCGAGCTACCACTGACTATGGTATCTGTTACTCTTCTTCCTCTTGTCTATCCTTTAGAGCCTTTTCAGATCTGAGACTTTCTTTGTTGTAGGATAGATAGGAAGAGCACATCTGGCACTTGCCAATTCATTGGCACTTCTCTTGTTTCTTGGTCCTCTAGGAAGCAGTCCGGAGTTGCTCAGTCCATCGCAGAGGCCGAGTATGTCGCTGCAGCCAGTTGCTGTAGCCAAGTGCTCTGGATGAGATCGACCATGCGAGACTATGGGTTACCAGCAGATTCTGTTCCACTCTTTTGTGATAACACGTCTGCCATTCACATTGCTAAGAACCCAGTGCAGCACTCTCGGACCAAGCACATTGATATTCGATATCACTTCCTAAGAGACCATGTGGAGAAGGGTGACATAGTGCTCCAGTTTGTGGAGAGTGACCACCAGTTGGCTAACATTTTCACCAAGCCTTTGGATAGCTCTAGGTTTGTTGCCTTGAGAGGGGAGCTTGGGATTATGAGCCCATATGGCATATCTTGAGGGGGAGCTGATGCGTATTATATGTCTATATATGTATATTCAACATTCCTTTCTCTTTCTGGGTATCTTTGGGATGGTTTTCATTTGGTTGAGTCCACTTCACCTAGACTTCTGGCATGCCTCAGTATGGACCTCTCACCTTATGCTTTAGGGTGCTATTCTTCTCTTCTTCTCAGTTGAACTCACTCATAGTCTTTTAGGTCTAGCAGGTGTTGGGCCTCCTAGGTAGACAGGGTCTGTGTTTGCTCCTGGGTTGGAGTTGGAGGTGTAGCTTTCATATATAAGTCATATGGGGAAGGTGAGAGTGAGTCTGAGTGTTAGTGTTTCTCTTCATCTTATCTATGCTCATAGATTACCCATTTGTCAGTTTCTTGATTCCTTCTCCTCATTTCTATCTTTCTAGTTTCATTTGACTTCAATTCGTCTTTTTGGAATCTAAAGTTGCTAATAACTCAACTTGAATAAGATTTTGTGCTTAATCGACTCACTTGTTGAGGGGGAGCTTGGAATTGATTCTCTTGCATTGCATATAGACTTGTTTTTCATTTACGAGCTTTGTCTATTATGCAATTGATAAAATTGAGATATGTTGCACCTAGCTACATTTCTGAAGATATTTGCTAATCTAGGTCATATCCAAATTGGTATATCATGTGAAACTAGCCAACATTTAAATTGAGCTTTCCTGAAAACTTGATGAAACTTGGCTTTTACTTGCTATATTTCTTCACTAGATGCTTATGCCATGCTTATTGAAATAGTAGGTTTCTACTAGAGTCCCTATAGCAACTTGGGTTAGCTACATTGTTTCATTCTAGAATCCTCAACAATGCTCATGCATCTATTGCTACAATGCTAAAAATTGACTTGTTTTCGCTAAAATTGATCTCAACACTCTACACTCTCGAGACTGCTTCCCATTGCACTTGGGATGAACTTGGAGTGTATCGTGTTTGACCAACACCACTCTTTTAAGCGTCGTGCTTGAGATGGTCAAATAGGGCTTGAGTCAATAAATTGAAAAATGCAAAATAAACTAGAGCAAGAGAGTGACGCCTAGGAGACCTATGTCGATGGCTCCTAGTCGAGGTTGTGTTTCACTAGGATAAGCTCTCTACACCTCAAAGGTTTGCGGAGGAGAGTGAAGCTTAGGAGGCCTTTGTTGATGGCTCCTAGTCGAGGATGTGCTTCACTAGGCCTAACTCTTTGAATCGCTTTGTGAGCATTAATCTAAAAATTTTCGTTTGAAGAGATGGTTGAGTATGAGGGTTCTCTAATGGTCTTGTAGCTTCCCAAAGTGTTGACTAGGTTGAACTCTAGTATATCCATTTGCTCGTTTGGTTGTCTTTGCTTCTAGTCTTGAAGTTATGCTAAGTGTTGCTATTATTGAAATCATGCAAAAGTAATATAACTTCTATTGAGCTAGTTAGCAAAAATTGAAATATGCCATTGGATATGACTTAGGATGACATAATCTGAATTTGAGCAGCTTGGTGTCATACTGTGTCTAAATGGTCACTCGCATAATCCTCAAAGCTCTTCTAGGTTGCATTTCATCCAAAAATTGCTCTCTTGATGCCTATATTGCCAAAATGGGGGAGAAAACGAAGAAAAGACATCTTAGAGGGAAGAAAATTAAAAAAATGCTTTCTCATGATCATGTTGAACAATTGTCTTTGCATTTGGATCATGAGTAATTTTGAGCTTTTTGAGAGTTTTCTTGGTTTTTGGAGCTCTTGTCGAAAAACTGTTCTTTCTTGTGTTGAGCTCTAAAAATCTTTTCATCTATTTGGTCATGATCTTTCTTTCTCTTTCAATTGGACCAAATATGATTTTTGCAATCAAATTGCTTTTCTTCCTTATTTCCAAACTCAAATTTATACCTTTTGTGTCGTTGGTCAATATACTCATCAAGGGGGAGATTGAAGGACCATGTGGAGGTCTATCCATATTTGTGATGGGTATTTGACTTTATTTGAGCAAGGTGTGCTCAGGTTTGAGTTTGATTTGACTTGGAACTGCATTTTTGAATTTATGATAAATTTGGAATAACATGCAGGAAGAAAAAGGTAAGAGTATATTTTGGTATGTGCAAAATGCTTTGGTCCTTGTGGTACAGGTTATTGAGGTAGCTGTGGTCGTTGGTGAGTACCAGGACTAGGTTGGGAGAACCAAGGTCTGGAGCGGTCGAGGATGCCAACGAGATGGTTGGTCTCAAACCGGGATCACGAGGACGTCATGAGAATGGACTTGAGGTGGTTCAAGGTTTCTGGTTCGGGTTGGAGGCTCGAAGAGGCGAAAACGGAGCGGTCAAGTCCGGCGGATGAAGGCCTGTTGCATCGGGTTGACCGGGTCTTGTTTAAAACCCATGTATGGCCTATGTTGCCCATGTAAAGCCCATGTGTGGGAGTGGAATGAGTGGGTTAATCCTAGCCCTTGGTGGAGTGCTCTAGGGTTTGGGACTCATCCAAGGGTGGTAGGTGGCCCAAGAGTAGTATAAATAGAGGGGGAGGGGTGCCCTCCCTCACTTGAAGGTTTGAGTTGCTCCTTTGAGCTTTGCCCACATGAAGTGAGGCTTTGTAAACCTTCCAACTAGAAAATACAAAGATTTTCTTTACATTCTTGTGAATTTAAATTCCGTATTTACATTACGTCTTTACTTTACGTAATTTAAATTCAGCATTTACTTTCCCGCATGTAATTCTCGTAATTTATCGCAATTTGGATTTGACTCCTCTCCTTCTAAATGATGTTGATCAAGGATGTCTTCAGGGTGCTCATTTGGTTTTACATATTTCTTGCACCCTAGGATAGACTACAGATCAAGTTTCTATCAAGATTGCAAATCTGTCCTGAACTTGTTCTTCGCGCATTAGTCAGTCTTCGATTTTTAGAAAAATATAGAAAAATCCTTTTTGAGTAATTCTTGTTGGAGAATGTGCATGACTCATATATCCATCTGTGGAAAAATTTTGGAGTCCACTGGTTTCACCACTTGTAAGCTATGAGGTGAAAACAGAGCCCTAAATTCCTGATTGAAGTTCCTAACTATTCGTAGTCCTTGATTTTTCTTTATTTTTGTATAAGGATTTTGGTGGTGATTTTTGGTGGAGTGCTTTATGACTCATACTCTCATAGGGTGAAAAATATCCAAAAAATTTGGAGAAACATAATTCCACCAACCACCTGCTCCAATTGAGGACAATTCCTGAAAAATCTGCTTTTGCTTTTCTAAAAGAGACTTTTGTGATTTGACTTGATCTCTTTTAGAAAAGAAGTCTTTGAATTGATTCCTCTGTGTTTTGGATACTTGACAACCAGGATTATAATTGAAAAAATCCCTCACATGTGTCATGGCTCTCATCCATGAAAGCTAGGGTACACACAGTTGTTTATGCGTTTCGGTTTTTGCGGGTTTGCGAATTTGAGGAGCACCAGTTTCCTTGTGGGATTGTTTTGAGTACTTTGAGTGGGGGAAATTTTATTTGGATCATTCACCCCCCTCTGATCGCCATCTCGGTCCTTCAGCATTACCTTACGCTCTCTTGCCATTAGACAAGTGGGTGTGTCATCGTCGCTCAAATCACTAAAGAGTGATTTTTTTGGTGGATTGGCTTTTATGGCAATGGTGGTGACTCCTTCATCGTTGAAGTTGAAGTCATTTGAGTCCCACTCCACGCCGATGTAAGCGCGTCCTGAGTACTTCTTCTTGTAAGCTTTGTTGTTGTTCTTCTTGTGCGGCTCGCTCTTCTTGTGTTCATTGGTGTTGCTCTTTGTCGGTGTACTTTACGGCAGGGTAAATTACTTTATGCAATTTAAGATGGTCAGGCTAGCAGGCAGTCGACCAGGCCCCTTGTCGAGACTCGAATTTGCAAATCCAGACCCTCTGTGTATTCAGCACTAGTCCAAGATCAAGCTAGTGCACACAGTCTCAACATCGGTAAATATCACAATCATACACATCGATAGTAATAAAGTACTTAATTAAGATAACCAAACTGGTCGCTCGACCTTATGGTCAAGTTACAAGAGTACGCCACACAGGGCGAAAACTTATTAAGAAAATAAATTGCAGCGGAATAAAAGCATCAACATGGCGCCATCCAGTATACCACAGGCAACTGACTGGGCTCGCACCCTAAGTAGACGGGTCCTCCTGAAGTTCCTCCTCCAAGGCTGGCGTCGCTTCTTCTTCAACTGATGATGTGTTGTGGCAAGGGTGAGTACTTGGTACTCAGCAAGTCATGCACAGAATGCAAACTAATATTCTACATGCATGGCTTAGTTCAAGGATAGGCCAACAGGTACATTTGCAGTAAAACGGCAGTAAACAAGTAGCATAAGTAGATTCGAAAGCAGTAAATATAAAGATTATATCAAAAACTTTTCCAGGGGTTAAGTAAACACTTTTCCTTTCCTAATCCACATTTCCAACATTGTCATTAACCAACCCAATCCAATTCTCCAAGTCCAAGTTGTTTTCATGAAGGTCTAACCCTTGACTGTAATCCTCGAGCAATGTCCAGTGCCGCGGACACGGCTATTCGAATAGATTTTACACTTTGCAGAGGTTATGCACTTTACCCACAAGATACAGTCAAACACACAAAGGTGAGTGATCGTAACAAAGCGTTTCAGAGACTGCCAACTTTACAAGTGAAACTCTCCGGCATGTGTCATACACCATCCCTTCGCGTAACGGAGGCAAAGTATGGGACCGACATACCGTTGGACGGGTACCATGCCATAGCACTGGTACGCTCCCCTTTCAAGCTACACAAAAGGTGTAGTTGACACCCCGAGGTACCACATGCAAGTTATTAGTGACTTACTCAACTAGGTCCGTCCCATTGCGGACATGTGGTTGCATGCTTGACTTAGATCAAAGGCTTGCAAGGTTAAGTCCTTAGGGTGACCAGGGCAAGACTACCCGAAGAACCAAAATGACATTCCCGGTGCCACTCATGGCCCACCATATCATTCTTGCCACTTGCCCCGATCTAAATCTATTTACCAAACCCAGTTGATTACCATGCACCACGTGCCATCAACAGTCACAACACGTGATACTCCCCCCAAAACAGGTTCAATATCTCATAAAGTCAACATTAACATTTGATTCTCCAAAATCACGTCATGTGTACGTAGCAGGTCTAAGCAATATACTACAACGGTCTAAATACCCAATGTCGGCAATTTAATAATGTCCAACTATATAAATTCCACAACTAAGGTGGCAAGGGTTCATGGCACATAATTAGATAGTCAAGGTGTCATACTCCAATTTGGCATTTATCTAATCCCCAGAAATAATTTAAACAAGTTCTAATTATATTAGCATGCAATAATTTAAACCAAATTAATTTAAAAAATGGGATCAATATGATCAAAGCATAACTTGCCTTCAAAGAGTACTTGAACTTGGTCTTGAGCTGGCTCCTGGGTCAACACTTCACCCTCGAAGCCCTCGGGTACTTCAACGTCTACTCGTAACGCGTGCAAATAGCAATATATAAATAAAACAGTACATAAACATTGCTAAAAAATCCAACCAAAGTCCATAGATAAGAAGAGCATAATTTTACAAATTTTTAGAAATTTGAAACGCCCAAATCGGAGTTAAAATGCAAAAGTTATAATTGTTTGAAGCTTAAAGAATCTATTAATTAATTATAAACAGTAAAAATTTCATAATAAAAAATTAATTAAAATTCATAATCGAGTAGATCTCAATTTTATAAAAATTTAGAAATTTCAACCACTCAAATCGGAGTTGAAACACAAAAGTTATAAGCGTTTGAAGTTTGAAAATTCAAATAAAAGATTAAACCGAATTTATTCATTTATTTTTATATTGAAAAATCAATTAATGACATCAGCATGACGTCAGCACGGGATTTGATTTTTCACCGAATTATTTTTCTATTGAAAAATCGAATTATTGCGTAGCATGACGTCAGCCAGCGCATGGACTCGGTCCACGGGTTCATGTGTCGCTGACATGTGGGACCCCTCGGATGACGTCTGGGGTGACGTCATTGCGCTCGGCCGAGGGCGTCTGACACGCGGGCCCCACCGTGACGTCAGCGTTGACGTCATGGTGCGGTTTGGCTGTCTCGGCCGACCGCAGCGGGCCCACGTGTCGGCGACCGACACGACACGCCGCCGCCGCGGTGCGGCTAGGCACACGTGGCTCGATCCCGGCCGTTGATTTGAAAATCGATGGCTCGGATCAGATCTAATCCCGTGCGTTATGGGGTTAACGCGGTTAATCTGGGCCGTTCGATTTGAATCGGACGGTCCAGATCCGATCGGGATCTCGCCTCACCGTGGGTGGCATGGCATGTCCCGGTGACTCGATCTCGATCGAACGGCTGAGATTACCCCTAACGCTACAACGCGGTTAGTCCTAACCGTACGATCTAGATCTAACGGCTGAGATCTAACCTGGGTCATCTCTACCGTTTGCTACGTGGCCTAATCTACGCCGTTGGATCTAGATCCAACGGTTGGAAATGAATCTGGGTTCTACGGGGTTAGGGCACACGTGGCTCACCTGAGTCGTTGGATCCGGATCGAACGGCCGGGGAAGCTCAGGGGCGGCGATGGTGATGCGGCGGGGTAAGGTCGCCGGCGCTGGGGAAGATGACCTTAGGAATGGCGTTTCCCGCGACTTCCGGCGAGGTGAGTGCACGCTTCGGGACCGTCTCGACGAGGGGGTCTTGGATCTGCACTTGGACACGGCGGAGGGGCAGCGATAGGCGCCGGAGAAGAAGAAAACCGCAGCGGCGCCCCTACAAACTATGGCGAGCAATAGAGGCTACGCGGCGGTGGCTAGGGCTCGGAAACCTAGGGCAAAAGATGCGCAGGGCAAAGAGCTTCAACGGGGAGGCGACGGGGCATTAAATAGTGCCTCGACGTGCGGGAGATCTGCGAAACCCTAACAGACTCGGAACCCACACGACAGCGCAGTCCGAGCCGGATTCGGGCGGAGACGATGACGCGGAGCCGTCCACATGTACGGATCCGACGGCTCGGGCACGCGCGCAACGCCGACACAGGCGGGGCCGTTGGATCCCGATCCAACGGTGCATCGTGCGCACGCACGTGGCCTGCCCCTGGCCGTTGGATCTCAATTCGACGGCCTGCACGCACGTGGCTTGGTCCGGCCCGGTCGGGCACGGGACGAACTCGGACTCGAGTTTGACTCGGGTCCGGTCGCATGAACAATGCAAACTCGATCGATTTTCCAGTGATTAAATATTCAAAACAATTTCTAGAAATTCAAATAATTCGAGAAAAATAGCAAAATAATCAGAAAAATTCCAGGAAAATTCTGGAAGATACTTTGAAACATTTTCGACTCAAATAAAATATTTCCAACAAAATTTTATTTGTAACTTTTAATTCTTTAATTATTTCAAAAGGGAATAAATTCAAATTAAATCCAAATAAATTCCAGAAAATTCCAAAAATTCACCAAAGTGCAAAATTTCATTTAAATTCATGAAAAGCAAAAATTGGGGTGTTACACCCCTCTCGCCAGGCGTCAGCCCATGTGGCGGCCTAGTGAGCAGGTGGGCGACCAGGTGATAGTACCACCTTGCTTGTGGAGGGGAGAGAATACCACCTTAAAAGGGAGAGCAACCCTCCCCCATCAGGCTAGTCTTTTGGGGGCCACATGAGACTCTTATGGCATGGCTATGGCAGCCAAGGTGTGTATTTCTATCGTGGTCCAAGGCCCACACCCCTGGGCCAGTTGGGTAGTCCGCTCGCCGGGCGAGGCACGTGCACCATACGGCTGGGCCGCGAAGGGCACGGTACGCACCCAGGAGGGATGCATCACCAGGCCCCTCTCATCGGGCATCCAGGCTGAGTGGGCGAGCAAAAGGATGAAAAGGAGGCTTCGCCCCGAAGCCTCCTCCCTCTGACACGCTGTGTCAGGGCCATTGATTGCAAAGACTGCCAGTCTCTCTGAAGCCTCACACCTAACCCGGGCGGACCGGGCGGAGATGGGCGGCAACACGAAGAATGAGACTGGAAGACAAGACTGAAGTGATGGGTGTAATAAATGAGTCATAGATCAGTGTGACGCCACCTTCTCACCTGCCCTAGCCAGCCCCGTCTATATAAGGGAGCTCGGGTGCATGGAGAGAGGGGGTTGGTCGCGGAGCTTTCATTGTCCATTGTAGGGGATCTGGTTCTTCTTCTTCCTAGAGGTCAGTCGAAGCTCTGGTTCTCGATTGTAAGGGAAAAGCCTTATAACCACCCCAGTATACATCAAAAATGATCTAGCAGGACGTACGGTTGTTACCCGCACCGGGGGCTCGAACCTGGGTACATCGGTGTGCTGCTCCTTTTCCTTCTCGCCCTCTGGTGCTATGCGCGTGTTCGTTGGTCTGTCGACCACCAGGATCCCTCGAGAGAGCATCACCGGGTGTCCCGCCGCGAAAGCACCCCCTACCGAACCAAAATTTTCCGCCCAGGAGATATCCTGCCGGCCAAAAACGCAGACAGAGGCACGCCAGGTAGGGGGCTAGCGGTTGGTTCACCCGGACATCTCTCCGACTGATCCCGGTCTCCCGTCGGAAAGGACCGCTCCTCTAGTGATGGCGGATTCGCATTCACAGCATCATGAGGCGACAAAGGCTAGCAGCGCTCAAGACATGTCCCAGCACTCCCGCCAGGCAGAGGATCATCTCACGCCACCCCCGCAAGGAGGTGGGGGTGCCCCCCCGGCGCCGACGGAACATCCGGTTCGGCGGTGGCTGAACCTGGAGGCGGCCACTCTGGCACAGAACCTATATGCAGTCCGTCTCCTCCTGGACCACCCTCCGGTGGAACTCACGAGAGACACCTTGGCGGCGTCGTGGCTTCGAAATATTGCTGGACTTGTGGATGCGGCCCAGCTCCATGTGGGGACGCCCGCCCGGTCAGGTACAGTCAGTACCTCTCGATCAAGGGCGCGTGTTGACCGCACCCAAGCTTCCAGCCTCCCGAACGGGAAGTGCTATGGACAGGAGGGCCAGAGCAAAGGTAAGGGCATACAAGATACAGGTTCTGGCTCCGCGAGGAGCCGCGGGGACCTAAGGGTTCATTTGGAGGAGCATCGTTAGCGGCGTGGCGATGATCTACGCGATGATCTACAGCGCCATCGCGCCAGGGCAAGGCCGCGATAGGCCGACGGCTCCTGGGGATGAGAGCTCCTCCCATGAATCACACCTTCGGAGGAGGGAGGAGGTCCACTCCTACGGTTCTTTGGGGAGTCGAGATCCGAGCTCCCCGGCACGGTCTCCGGGCCGGGGTTCAGGTGGACGACATGACCCCCCCCACGGCGTCGGGTGCCAGGCGTTTTCCCGATGGCTGCGCCATATGGCGTGGCCTAAGAGGTTTCACTCGGCATCCCTCGAGACATACGACGGCACCACCAACCCAGAGGAGTTCTTGCAGATCTACACCATGGTGGTGCGGGATGCTGGCGGGTCCGAAAAGGCCATGGACAACTACTTCCCAACGGCCTTGACAGGGTTCGCCCGGTCTTGGCTGTTGAACCTCCCGCGAGGATCGGTGTACTCGTGGGAGGAGTTGTGCGGCCTCTTCATCGCTAACTTTCAGGGATCGTACACGCATCCGGGCATGGAGGACGATCTCCATGCCCTTGAGCAGGGGAGAGGGGAGTCGTTGCACGACTTCATCCGGCGATTTAGCCATTGTCGCAATACGATCCCTCGGATCTCTGAGCAGTCGGCCGTCATCGCCTTTTGGAGAGGCATTCGGGACCGCAAGATGCGGGAGAAGATGGCTACCCACGACGTCACCACTACCTCCGAGATTTTCTCCATGGCGCACAAGTGCTCGTGGGCGGCGGAAGCTTGGGTGCTGGTGTCTGGACCCGCGGGTGGTCATGGTGGGGAAGAAGCCGGGACCTTGAGGGGTCCCGGTCTCGCAAGAAAGAAGACCAGGAGGTGCGAGGCGGGCGAGACCAGGCAGGTCTTGGCCGCTGAGTGCGAGCGTAGGGATGCCAGGCCATGGGGGCGCGACCGCCGTGACCAGCGAGGTGGTCGACATGGCCGGAGAGACGACGACCGTGAGGATAAGGAGAGCAGGCCCTACTGCCCATTCCACAGGACCAACACTCACGACCTGGCCGGCTGCCAGGTTTTGAGCGATATGGTGGAGTAGCGGCTCAAGGAGCGTCACCCCCGCGATGACGACCCTGCCCCGCTGGCCTTCCAACGGGTAGACCACACTATGGCATACATTCATGGTAGCTCGGCCACCTACTCCTCCAACATTATGTACAAACGTCTGAGGAGGGAGGTTTGTGACACGGTGCCAAGTTCGGGGGCGAGTCAGATGATGAAATGGTCGGAGGAGCCGATCACTTTCAGTCAGGCTGACCACCCTGAGAGCACCGCCGGCCTGGGTCACTTTCCGATCGTGGTTTCGCCCACGATTCGGAATGTGAAGCTTGGGCGGGTGCTAGTGGATGGAGGAAGCACCATCAACCTCCTGTCCTCCGAGGCGTTTCACGCGCTTCAGTGTTGCCCTTCTATGGGATTGCCCCGGTGGCTGGCTTGCTGCCCCTGGGCCAGATACGCCTCCACATCACCTTCGGGGAAGAAAGCAACTAACGAACGGAGATGGTGGACTTCGAGGTTGCCGACTTCGACCTCTAGTTCAACGCCCTGCTTGGCCGACCGGCGTTGGCCAAGTTCATGGTGGCGACCCACCGTGCCTACATGATGGTGAAGATACCATGGCCCGGTGGCCCCATAGTGATCCAGGTGGATAGGCCGGAAGCCTTGCATTGTCACAAGCACGCATTGGACCTGGTCGGCGCCACCTGCAGCAAGCAGGCTGATGCCACCTGTCCAGGAGCTCCTCTAGCGAAGACCCGTGCCTCGCCTGGCTCTACCGACGAGGTTAAGGTGGTCTCCCTGAGTGAGGCCGAGCTCGGGAAGACTGTCTCCATTGGCGCTAGCCTCAGCGCCAAATAGAAAGATGCGCTCGTCACCTTCCTCCGGTCTAATTTCGATGTGTTTACCTGGCAACCGTCCGATATGACTGGGGTCCCTAGGGAGGTGATCGAGCACCGATTGGCAACTCTCCCAGGAGTGCACCCGGTCTGACAAAAGGTCTGGAGACAGGCACCTGAGCGGCAAGATGCCATTCGGTAGGAGGTAGAGAAGTTGCTACGTGCAGGGATCATCAGGGAAGTCTCTCATCCCGAGTGGCTTTCCAACCCTGTGCTTGTCAAGAAATCCAACGGGAAGTGGCGGATGTGCGTCGACTTCACCGACCTCAACAAGGCCTGCCCGAAGGATGCTTACCCCCTGCCACATATCAATCTCATCATCAACTCGATGGCGGGGTGCGAGCTGCTGTGTTTTCTGGACACATACTCTGGGTACCACCAGATTAGCATGGCGGCGGAAGACAAAAAAAACCGCTTTTATAACCCCCATGGGCGTTTATTGCTACATCAAGATGGCTTTTGGGTTAAAGAATGATGGTTCTAATTACCAACATGCTATGCATATTTCTTTTTGCCAATAGATAGGGTGAAATCTTAAGGTGTACGTTGATGATTTGGTTGTGAAGGTTAAGAAGAGTGAAGGGATGATCGAAGACCTGGAGGAAACCTTCGCCAGCCTCCGGAAGATCTACTTGAAGCTCAACCCCGAGAAATGCGTGTTCGGTGTGCCCTCTGGAAAGCCATTAGGGTTCCTCGTGTCCAGTTAGGTCATCGAGGCTAATCCTGACAAGATAGCGTCCATCGAGCACATGAAGCCGCTGGTTAGGCTCAAGCAGGCTCAGTGCCTTGCGAGTCGCCTGGCGTTCGTCAGGCAATTCATCGCTCGGTTGGGAGAAAGAAGCCTGCCCCTATTCAAGCTGCTAAAGAATACCAACCACTTCGAGTGGACTGAAGAAGCCCAACGAGCGTTCGAAGACTTGAAGCAGTACCTCTCCTCCCCGCCAGTGCTGGTCACCGCCAAGCAGGATGAACCGTTGCTCCTGTACATCGCCGCTACCCCTGCAGTGGTGAGCGCGATACTGGTGGTGGAGAGGGAAGGCGTCTAGAAACCGGTCTACTACATCAGCAAGGTGCTACACGAAGCAGAAGCTAGATACCCGCAAGTGCAGAAGATGTTGTACGCTGTCCTGGTGGCATCCTGGAAGCTGCGACACTACTTCCAGGGATGACAAATCACGGTGGTCACTGCCTACCCTCTACGAGAGATCCTCCATAACCGAGAGGCTGAAGGTCGTATCGCCAAGTGGTCGGTGGAGCTGGGAGAGTTCTGTCTCAAGTTCGTACCCCGCATCGCCATCAAGAGTCAGAAGCTGGTGAAGTTCATTGCCGAATGGACTCTCGCCACTCCTGAAGCTGAAGAAACACCCGCGCCTTCCCCCTGGACTCTATTCTTCGACGGCTCCTTCAGGCTTGAAGGCGCGGGGGCTGGAGTCATCCTGGTCTCCCCAACCGGCGACGTCCTCCAGTACGTGGTCGCCCTAGACTTTAGGGCCACCAACAACATCACCGAATACGAAGGCCTGTTGTCTGGGTTGCGCGCTGCCTCGGCGTTAGGCGTTCAGCACCTTCAAGTCAAAGGCGACTCCCTGCTGTTCATCAACCAAGTGTGAAAGGAGTTCCGATGTTCTGACCCCAACATGGCTGCCTACCTGGTGGAGGTCAAAAAAATGGAACACTGCTTCGAAGGAATGAGATACATCCATATCCCTCAACGTGACAACCATATGGCGGATGAACTTTCGTAGCTCGCATCATCAAGATCTTTTGTTCCGGTCGGGGTCTTTGAAGAAAGGCTATTGCGACCGTCCGTCGCAGCCCCTGGACATGGAGGGGACGATGGTGTGGGCGGCGTGACTGTCTCAGCCCCTAATCCTGGAGGGGAGGGCAGCACGCTAGCCTCGGCCCCCTATTCCGGGAGGGAGGATTCCAGCACCGCTGAGGCCGCGCCAGGGGAAACGCTCGGCCAAGCGAAGTACCCGGGCGATCACCACGTGATCACCACACTTGGCCGGGAAGGTCAGTGGATGGATCCAATCCAAGCCTTCCTGCGAGACCAAGTGATCCCCGACGATGATGCCTCAGCTGAGTAGATTGCACGCAAGGCTAAGTGCTATACTCTGGTAGGTGGGGACCTATATCGCTAGAGTAGATAGAGTAGAAATGGAATTTTCCTAAAGTGCATCACTCGGGAAGAGGGGAGCAGCTTGCTCTCTGATATCCATGGAGGCATGTGCGGGAGCCATATGTCCGGCCGAACGCTTGTCGATAAAGCGTTCCGCCAAGGATTTTATTGGCCTACTTCCCTCCAGGATGCCTGCGAGCTGGTGAGGAGATGCGAGGCATGCCAGTTTCATGCCAAGCAGATCCACCGACCAGCCCAGGCTCTGCAGACCATCCCGCTCTCTTGGCCATTCGCGGTCTGGGGGCTAGATGTCCTAGGCCTATTCCCGCAGGCCACAAGGGGCTTCACCCATTTGTTTGTCGCCATTGACAAGTTCACCAAGTGGGTTGAAGCCGATGCAGTGAGCGCCATCACGATGTCCACTGCTGTCAAGTTCATACATGGAATCTTCACCCGCTTTGGAGTCACCAACCGCATCAGCACCGACAATGGCAACCAATTCACCAGCACGGCATTCCTGGAGTTTTGTGGCAAGATGGGCATCAAGGTGTGTTTCGCTTTGGTGGCCCATCCGAGGAGCAACGGCCCAGCGGAACATGCCAACGCGCTGGTGCTGAGGGGCCTCAAGACCAAAGCATTTGATCGGCTCCATAAGCAGGGGGCGCGGTGGATGGAAGAACTCCTAGCGGTTTTGTGGTCACATCGAACCACACCCAACCGGGCGACTGGAGAAACGCCCTTCTTCCTGGTCTATGGAGCGGAAGCTGTCCTCCCGTCTGAGCTGTCGCTCGGCTCCCCACGCACTTCGGTGTTCGCTGAGGAGGGCCAGGAAGATCATCACAGAGATGAAGTCAACCTTCTCGAGGAGGTGCTCAATCGGGCAGCCTTGCGTGCTGCTCGGTACCAGTAGAGCCTCAGGTGGTACAATGTTACCTGGGTCCAGCAGAGAACACTGGCAGTGGGCGATCTGGTCTTGCGCAAAGTTCAGACGCATGCCGGTCGCAACAAACTGTCTCCCCGGTGGGAGGACCCCTTTAAGGTGGTCTCAGTCTCTTGGCCCGGGGCGGTTTGGTTGGTCACTAAGGATGATCAATATGTGCCAAACTCCCAGAACCTGGAACTGCTGTGAAAGTTTTACCCCTGAGAACTCTGCTGGTAACTTTTAGGGGTTTGATGGGTTTCGCACCCTCTTGTTGGTCGGGGAAGTTGTTTGCCTTAGAGGCTTTTTTACTTTGTCCTGGTTGTGTCCCTTTCTTGCGCCCCAGTGGGTAGCATTCTGGTGTGGGTATCGTTGGTATCGCCAGTTTGGCAGCTCCTTGTCGATATGCGGTAACACCCAGCGATTCGCGTCTGGCGAGGATGGGCGACCGGGGGCGCGAGTGTGGCACAGTGGTTCAATGCGGCTAGCACACCTCAGGTCGTCACCGCAAACACCGCAGGCCCAATACCACCCCTGGGAGCCCGCTACCTTGACATGCAACGCCGCAGACTGGTTCTGAATCGCAAGAGCCTAAGTCCCAAAAAGAAAGGAACCATGACAACCCCCCGCGGGGACCTGTATTCTTTCGGTCTTTTTTTCCCGCACATCTTGCGTAACAACCACTCATGTTTGCAGTGGCTACGTGCAATTGCAGATGGAGTGCTGAGGCATTGCCTAAATTAACATTCGAGATCACATCACGACAAGCTTGGGGGTTGGTTGCCTGATGATCTGATCGAGCAAACACAAGTGAACGCAATCAAGCAAACATCCAGGTAAAATCCAAAGGTGCTAACTGCATTGGGCTTACTGAGGCAGTCTTTGCATGTAGAAAAGAAAACAAGTAAAAGAAGAAATAAACAAAGTAGAGGCGGCGGCCCGGATAGTCACTTGTCGCCGGCAACTTGGATGTGCCCGGTAGGATCCTGGGCTTCCTCCTCCACCAGCATGGCGTCAAGCTCCGGGTCCATCACATCCATCAGCCCAGCCACGTGCTCCGCCGCCTCGCGCACGCACATCTACGCTTGGGCCTCGTCTCCCTCGATGCTGACTACAATGGCAATCGGGTCAAAGGAGGCATCGCGGCTGGTGTAGCATGCCAGGACGAATGTGGCGGTGGTGACCGTGACTTCTCACCCTTCCTGGGCGAAGCGAGCGGCCAAGGCGGCCGGTAGGCCGCTGAGGGCCTCGGCGACCCGAGTAACGCCGTGGGTGTACTGCAAGGCTGTGGAATCGAGTGGGTCGCAAAGGGCCACCCCCAGCGGCCCTAGGCTCCTCGCCATGCACTCGAAGGTTTGGCGGAGCATGATGGTGAGGTTGTGCAGTGTGCGATGCAACTTGATTCGCGCCTACTCCTATGCCGCCTCGGCCTCTTACGCCCGGGCGAGTAGGGCCGCCCCACTCGCCCTCTCCTGGGCCAGCAATGCCACCCCCCTCTCCCTCTCCTGCATCAGCTCCTCGCGCAGTGCCTCCATCTGCTGCAACATTTGCGCTTCGTGCTAGATGGCCATCGCGAGGAGGGCTCCCGAGGACGCTTGCGCCTCGCCAAGTTCGGCAAGTAGCGCAGCCAGGCTGGAGGTTGAGGGGGCAAGGATGACCGCTGCAGGGTGGGCGGCGACACCGGCACTGACGACGTCCGTCGGGGCCACTTCGGCGGTGCCTGGCGACCTTGGGCAGAAGTCCCTACCACATCTATTGACATCGCGGGCATTCGCTCGACCGAGGTACCTTGGGCGGCCACCCTTGGAGGTGACTGGAAGATGAAGGAGGTCGCCAGAAGGGCGAGCCCATCCTGGTGGGCGGCGGTAGTGACCCTTGGCGCCGAGGGAGTCAGCGCCAACAGGGATGGTACCGACTAGGTTGGCATCGATGAGGTCGGCGCCAAAAAAAGTAGGCACCGGTAGAACTGACGTCAGATCCGGGACGGCGAATGTTGTCGCCCCGGACGCGCTTGTGGTCATGGCGGAGTCGGTGGCGGTGGAAGTCTGGCCCCTGGTGCGAGGCCTCTTGGGGTCTTCACGCGGGGCATCCGGAGGGACATGCTGTAACACCCCAATTTTTTGCTTTTCATGAATTTAAATGGAATTTTACACTTTGGTGAATTTCTGGAATTTTTTGGAATTTATTTGGGTTTATTTGGATTTAATATGAATTTATTCCCTTTTGAAATAATTAAAGAATTAAAAGTTATAAATAAAATTTTGTTGGAAATAATTTATTTGAGTCCAAAATGTCTCAAAGTATTTTCCAGAAGTTTTCTGGAATTTTTTTGATTAATTTGCTATTTTTCTTGAATTATTTCAATTTCTAGAAATTAATTTGAATATTAAATCGCTGGAAAATGCCGAGTGGGTTTGTACTATTCCACCGACTGAACCCGAGTCAGACTCGAGTTCGAGTCCGACCCGAGCCGCCCCGTGCAATGTGTTCGCTTTTCCCCCGCGCACGTTTTGCCTCAAGTCTCGTTGCTCGAGCCATGCCCTAGCCACCGCAATTCCTCGCCGGAGTTCCAGCAGAGCGCCACTGTCTTCTTTGCTAATTTCCACCGCCGTCGAAGCCGCTCCGCCGCCGCATGTTCCAGATTTGAGTTCCTCGCACGGAGACACTTCAGATGGGACATCTCACTTCGCCGGAGATGCCCTGAAACGTCGTTGCCTTGGTCGTCATCCTCGTCTCTGGCAGTCGACTTCATCGTGCCATCGTTGGGGCTTCACGAACTCCATGAACCATCGGATCTCCATCTGACCGCCCAGGTTAGACCATGTTGCCATCTCGTTGGTTAGGTTAGATTAGATCTAGACCATCAGATCTAGATCCTAGGGTTTGGGTTAGGCCACGTAGTAGATTTCCTGTGCTGTAGATTGGATCGACTTAGGGTGTTCGACCTAGAGTGAATGGTTTAGATTGATCCACGTAAACTCGGGATAGATCTAGTCTTGGCCATTCTGTTTAGATTCAAGCACTCAGATTAAGCCATGTAGATCTGCACTTTTGTTTATTGGTTTTGGTCCAGGCCATTAGATCTAGATTGTGTGGCTCAGATGAATTCGCTTAGTGGTGCTAGGAGTAGATCTCGATTGTTCAATCTTGAATCAATGGCATAGATGTGGCCACGAGGCAATCACCGGGACATGCCACGTCGTCTCGGTATCACGCTGGTCAGATTGGATCACGACCATCCGATTTGGATCGTGCGGATAGGATCAACCCGTGCAGTGTAGATCCGGATGAATCTCGGCTGTCGGATTTTGAATTAACTGGTGAGATCACGCTGCGCTCGAGCCAATCCGGGCGTGCCATGTAGCGTGTGGAAATGAAGCACCATTGAGCCAGCCGCTCCGCGTTGACGTCACCCATGATGTCATCCGAATGGGCCTACATGTCGCCACTGTACTCGCGTGCGCGTGACATCAGAAGTGGCGTCATGATGATGTCATAGTGGGGCCCACGTGTCAGATCAGCCGGTCACACCATGCGATGATGTCAGCGTGACGTCATCAAGTGGGGGCACATGTGTCAGCGATATGTGGACTCGTGGACCGAGTCCACGGTGGACCCGAGTTGGGCATGGACCGGGTCTATGCACCGAGTGACGCAATGCTAATGCAATAAATCGATTTTCATTTAGAAAAATAATTCAGTTGAAAAAGAAATTTGGCATTGATGTCGGGATGATGTCATTATTCCGAATTTCCAATAGAAAAATAATTCGATTAATTCTGATTTTTCTTTTAAATGTATTTTTAAATTTTGAATCGCTATAACTTTTGCGTTTGAACTCCGATTGAGATGATTCTAGCTTCTAAAAATTTGTAAAATTGAGATCTATTTAATGGTGAATTTTATTTAATTTTTGGACTCGAGTTGCTCTCTGTTATTGGTTATTTATTTCCTATTTAAATAACAATGTGTGACACCTCAGAATGTGACATTATAGTTTTCGGCATTACGATACGACTTTATATCGCGTTTTCGGGCCGTTTTCGGGTGTTTGCGCCTTTCCGGGGAAACTTGGGCCTTGGGGGGATCTTTTTGGGCCTTAGGTGGAGGCTCCTTGGCCCACGTGGGGAGGAGGGGGCTGCCAACCTGCCCTAGGGCACCCCCATACCCTCCCCCATGCACCCCACCTCCTCCTCTCCCTCCCATAGCCCCCACCCCCTCCAAGCCCTAGCCGCCCCCTCCTCTCCCCTCCCATGCGCCACCCCTCCCTCTCCTTCCCACCTCTAGCCGGCCCTAGCTCCTCCTCATATCCACTCCGATCTCGCTATCCGGGAGCCCTTCGTCCAAGGAGATCCGGCGTTCCCGGCGATTTCGGCGTTCCCGGTGATTTCGGCGTCCCCGGCGATCGGCGGGAAGATCGGGCCGCGAGGAGGCGGAGTTCGTCGACCGGGTGTCTCGCCAAGAAGAGGTAAGCCCCGGGGATCTTGGTTCTAGGGTGTAGGTGCTGGTTAGATTGTGAATTCCATGATTAATCTTGGTGTTTAGGTGCTGTTCCTAGTTGAGATTAGGGAGTTTGCAATGGTTGTCACACGTTTTGCTTCAGGCAGATTGGGCACACGACCTAGGGTTTGAGTTTTCGCAATTTTAGAGTCGGAATTTGGTCGGCCGCCTGTTGAGGAAGTTGTATATAACTTCAATACCTTTAATTGGACACCAAGAATGTCCAATTCCGCCCAGTCGTTTGAAAGTTATGATCGTTTTACCGAACGTGTTCAAATCTGTGACGAAATTGGGACAGAACGTAATGTTTTGTAGATTAAAAAATTTTAGAAGTCGAATCAGCTTTTCCTAATACTTATAAAAAGCTAGGAAATTTCCTAAGCTTCGTGATGATGTACTTGATTTGGAGTCCTAGAACTCAAGTTATGCTAGTTTGAAGCCTGCTGTCCCGGGGGACAGATTCTCTGTTTTTCGGCTTTGGGAGTAGTTTGCGAAGTCGGGGTAGATGAGCGATGGTGTACTGTTTTGTGGGCACGTTTTGAGTGTGTGGTATCTATGTGCAGGTGGTGTGACCCCGGGAGTGCCCTCATCCTCGCGCCAATCCGTCTCCCGCGGTTAAGGCAAGTGTATTGGAATGGGTAGTGTGTTGTATGTTGCTTGTCTTGATTAGATGCAAATTGTTTTCATGATATGCTATCTTGCCATGACTAGTGTTTGCCCATGATATGATGAAAATGGTATGTTATGATGCTATGTGTCGGGACCCGAATTTGCAAATCCGGACCCTCTGTGTAATCAGCACTAGTCCAGGATCACGCTAGTGCACACAGTCTCAACATTGGCAAATATCAATTAGTTAACCAAACTAGTTGCTCAACCTTAAGGTCAAGATACAAGTATACGCCACGTAGGGCGAAAACTTATTAAAAGAGAAATAACAGCAGCGGAAAATAAGATAACTTTGTGGCGCCATCCAGTATACCACAGGCAACTGACTGGGATCACTCCCTAGTTAGACGGCTCCTCCTGATACTCCTCCTCCAAAGCTGGCGTCGCCTCTTCCTCAACCGATGTTGTTTTGCGGCAAGGGTGAGTACTTGGTACTCAGCAAGTCATGCACAGAATGCAAGCTAACATACTACATGCATGGCATAATACAAAGGAATAGCTCAGGGTTCATTTGCAGTAACAGCATTTTACGAGTAACATAAGTAGATTCGAAAGCAAAAGAAACAATATATTATCAATAACTTTTCCAGGAGTTAAATAAACATCTTTCCCATTCCTAATCCACATTTCCATCAACGTCATTACTAAACCAAACCAAACCTTTCAAGTCCAAGTTATTTTCATGAAAGTCTAACCCTTGACTGTAATTCCCGAGTAATGTCCAATGCCGCGGACACGGCTATTCGAATAGATTTTACACTCTGCAGAGGTTATGCACTTTACCCACAAGATACAATCCACTCACCACGTCAGCCGTGAATCGCCATACAAGAGTATGCGAATGAGTGATCGTAACAAAGCCTTTCGGCAACTGCTAACTACACAAGTGAACCTTTCCGGTTTTTGCCATACACCATCCCTTCCCTTAACATAGGCTAAGTATGGGACCCACATACCGTTGGACGGGTACCATGCCGTAGCCTTGGTACGCTCCCCATTCAAACTACACAAAAGGTGTAGTTGACACCCGAGGTATCACATGCAAGTTATTAGTAACTTACTCAACTAGGACCGTCCCACTCCGGTCATGTGATTGCACGATTGACTCAGTTAAAAGGTTTGCAAGGTTAAGTCCTTAGGTTGACCAGGGCAAGACTACCCGAAGAACCAAATCATCCTTCCCGATGCCACAATTGGCCCACCCGATCATTCTCGCCACATGCCCCGGTCCAAATCTATTTATCAAACCCCCAGTTGATTACCATGCACCACGTGCTATCAACATCAACATCAACAACACATGACACTTCTCAAAAACACGTTCCATATCTCATTAAGTCAATGTTACCATGTAATTGTCAAAATCATGTCAGGTAGCAAGGCTAAGCATACTACATCGGTCTAACTACCCATGTTGGCAATTTAATAATGTCCAACTAATAATCCACAACTGGGGTGACAAGGGGTCATGGCACATAAATAATAATCAAGGTGTCATAGTGCAAAGTTGGCATTTAACTAATTTCCCAAAATTAATTAAAGTATTTCTAATTAAACTAGCATGCAATAACTTAAATCAAATTAATTTCAAAATGGGATCAACATGGTCAAAGCACAATTTGCCTTCAAAGAGTACTTGCTCTTGGTCTTGAACTGGCTCCTGGGTCAACACTTCACCTTCGAAGCCTTGTGGCACTTCAACGTCTACTCGTAACGCGTGCAAATAGCAATCAATAAATAAAATAGTACACAAAAGTGTTCAAAAGTTCAAATAAACTTCGTAAATAGAGAGAGCACATTTTTATAAATTTTTATAAAATGGAATCGTCCAAATCGGAGTTAAAATGCAAAAGTTATAATTGTTTAAAGTTTAATGAAACCATTAATTAAATATAAATAGAGAAATATTCATAATCAAAAATTAATTAAAATTCATATTTGAGTAGGTCTCAATTTTATGAAAATTTAGAAATTTGAATCACTCAAATCAGAGTTGAAACGCAAAAGTTATAAGCGTTTGAAGTTTGAAACTATATTTAAATTCAATATTTCGAATTAATAAATCATTTTCTTTCTCGGAAATTAATTATTGCGCCAGCATGGACACGTGGCAGCTCCTGATTGGCCTGCCGACGCCACCGGTCCATGGGCTCGGCCCACACTCGGCTTGGGTCCACCGTGGACTCGGTCCACGACTCCACGTGAGATCGACATGTGGGCCCACTCGGTGACGCGTCATTGCCGACGTCGGCCGGGCTCACCACGGTGCCGACAGTGGGTCCCACCGATGACGTCATGGGTGACGCCACGGCATCGCCGCCGACACGGGCCTCGTGTCGGTGATCACTGACGCACGACGCTGGCGCGACGGCTCGGCTTCACGACGCTGCGTGGCACAATCGTGGCCGTTGGTTTGAAATCCGACTACCGGGATTGAGTTTGGCCTCATGTGCTTGGCGCGACGTGATCGATCGTGGGCCGTTGGATCTAGATCCAACGGTTGGGATTAGATCTAGGATTTTCAACGGGAAACTCACCGGCGACGCGGCACGATCCGGGCCTTTGGATCTTGATCGGACGGTTGGTGGAGCTCGGTCGGCGATGGCTTCACGGGCGGAGTTCGCGGCTGCCGGCCGAGGACGGCGACCACCCAAACGGCGGTTGGGGCGTGTTCGGCCGAGATGGAGGGTGTCTTCGGTGCGCTGGCTTCGGGTTTCGAATCTGGGGTCAATGGCGGCGAGGATTCGCGACGGCGCATGAGGCGAGGCAAGGACTGCGTGGTGGCGCTTCACGCAACTACGGCGAGCGATTCCGGCGAACCTACACGGCTAGAGCTCGGCGGGTTAGGGCAAGAAGTGCGCGGGGTCACGGCGGTCCTCGGTGCGATCCGGGCATTAAATAGCCGGGAGGCGTGCTCGGGCATGAGCCCTAATCGATCCACGCGCACTCGGCGGCGGAGTCCGGCTCGATTACGGAAGACGACGAATCGTGGCCGTCCGCGTGTCGCGATCAGCGGCCACGATCGCGACGGCGATCGGGTCCGGTCCGAACACGGCTCGGTCGGTGGGCGGATCTCGGCCGTTGGATCTTGATCCAACGGTTGGGATCGATTAGGTTAGGAGTGGGTTCGGTCGAAGTCAACGGCTCGGTCGGACTCGAGTCCGACTTCGGTCGGATGAACAAGATTTGACCCGAGTTGGATTTTCCAGCGATTTAATATTTAAAATAATTCCCAGTAATTCATTTAATTCATTAAAAATAGCAAATGACTTTAAAATTCCAAAAATTCGGAAAATATTTTGGATTATTTTGGACTCAAATAAAATATTTCCAACAAAAATTTATTTGCAAAATTAAATTCTTTAATTATTTCAAAATGGAATAAATTCAAATAAATTCCAAATAAATCCAAATAAATTCCAGAAAATTCCAAAAATTCACCAAAGTGCCAAATCACACATGATTTTAAGAAAAGCAAAGTTTTGGGATGTTACACGCATCCGACACCATTCTTCACACTCTCCCACGGAACTCATCGATGAGTGGCGGCCAGCCGCGCTCTGGGTCGGCGGACGACCCGGCAGCCCGATACGGGATCGAGTAAGGAAAGGTTCTCATGGAGCGCCCCACAGCGGGCCGGACTCCCGCGCTGGGATTCACGTCCGCTTGGAAACGGTCCCCCTCGAGGGAGATCGCCAAGGTTCCACTCGGATTGCCCGTTAGTAGCTCGCACGAGCACGGCGCTCAAGCCGACGAAGGTAAACGCGCGTTCGCTCACCCGACTCTGGGTCCCATAACCGTGGCCAACCAGAGTCCGACCGGGTAAACCCCCGACCGGCTCTCCGACCCGCTCGGGGGCTACATCCACCGGGTGCGCTCGCGCGCACCCGGGCCCCTCGGCCGGCCCAGCTAGCAGGCAAGCTGCGCCGACCAAACCTCGCCGACCTCCCGGTCGGCGGGCCGCCTCGACCGGGTAAACCCCCGATCGGCTCTCCGACCTGCTCGGGGCTCGAGGGCTACACCAACGGTCTTCGCGCGCATTTGGCCCTTCGGCAAACCAGGCTAGCGAGCGGCTGCGGCCGATCGAACCCGCCGACCTCCCCGTCGGCGAGCCGCCTCCGACCGGCTAAACCCCCGACCATCTCTCCGATCCGCTAGGGGGCTACACCCACCAGGTGCGCTCACGCGCACCCAGCCCTTCGGCGGGCGCAGCTGACAGGAAGGCTGCGCCCACCCGACCTCCCGGACGGCCGGACACCATCAACAGGTTTAACCCCCCGACCAGCTCTCCGACCCGCTCGGGGGCTACACCCACCGGGTGCGCTCGCGCGCACCGCATCTCTCCGGACGAAGCAGTCCCTGGCAGGTTGCCCCAACCGGATCTTATCGATCGACCCTGACACTGCGTCAACCTCGTCAAACCCCCGATCGGCTCTCCGACCTGAACGGGGGCTCGGGGGCTACTGACGAGTGCACATACCATGGGTACCCCCATCAGCCCGGAACCGCGAACGGGCTGACCTCCTTAGAAGCCTAGTCCTGGCGAAAGGTCCGTGGGCCGCAAAGAGTGGGCCTGGCCCTGTTTAGAGCCAGCCCCCGGCGGCCGGCAGACTCCGACCTCTTAGGTTGGAGCGCGTGGTCGGTCGGCTCCACTAGCGCTCGAGGGGCCAAGACCCGCGCTGGTGGGGGGCTAACTGCTCTGCGTACGCGACGTCCCCTGACGTCCGTACTGGGGTAGGCGGTCCCTTCCCGAGAATGTTAGAGGATGTGCCAAGAAGTCAAGCCCCGGTCCCATCGTCATTGACACATCACGGAGGAGAGCGCCCTCTCCCGAGGCCAAGCTGAGGTCAAATATAATTAACTGCCGGAGCTGACGTCAGACGGAGCAAGCCACGTCACTCGGCCGAAGACCCCCTGCTGCAGGACTACCAACCCAGCATGGGGATAGTCGGAGCCCGGTCAGATGACAAGACGGAAGACCAGACTCCAAGGCGTACAGTACCCCTTCCTTTTTCTCTCCAAACTCCCATGTAACCTGCCGCCTCCGGGTATATAAGGAGAGGCAGGGCTCCGGGGGGAAGGGAGAGGAATCAAGCAGGAAAGCAAAAACCAATCGAGCACAAGGGAGATCGATCTTTCGAACCCCTGTCTCGTCTGTAACCCTTGGTTCATCTCACGGAAACAATACATCCCAACGGCACGAACTGGAGTAGGGACATTCGGCCCGAACCAGTATAAACCCCTGACTTCCTGAGTCAACCATTCGAGGAGAGGGAGCGCGCGACCCCCACTAACCAAAAATTCGTATTGCCGGTGCACGAAACACCGACAAAACTCGATTCTTTTCGCGAAACTTGAACTTCAACGCATCGAATACAATCTAATGTCATTTTCCCAACTTTTGGAACTAGGGTTTCAAGGATCTTTTCCAAAAGTTACGAAAATGACTTTTAACCGAATAATCCGACGAAATAAGAAACTAGGATTTCGAACTCGGTTCTCGCACTAACTAAAACTCTAACACCTGGAACAACTTAACCTAGGTCTAGGGATTCAACTAGCTAAAAGTTGAGCATCACCACTAGGTTTTCTAGGGTTCAACTAATGGAAAGAAGAGTAGAAGAAAAAGAAGAAGAAGGAAATGGAGGAATGAGCTCAGATCTCGAAGGTTTGATTCCAACTTGTGTCACTTACCTCAAGATGACACTAGGGCTTGGGGAAGATGATCTCCTCCTGGTCTTGCTCCTCCTCAAGCTCAAGGACATCGGAGAGAGTGGTTTAGATGGAGAGAATGCCTGAGAGAGAGGGAGAGACCTCCATGGGAGAGAGAGAGAGAGAGAGAGTGTGTGAGAGTGAGAATGAGAGGGGGAGTGAGTGAGTGAGTGCGTGAGAGAGGGAGAGGGAGTCGGCTGGGGAAGGAGTGAGGGAGAAGCCTCTAGAAATAGAGGAGGTGGCAGGGCAACGGGGCCCCCTGCCCGGTCGCCTCGGCCGGCAGTACCGGCCTAGGGCCGGCGGTATTGCCGCCCTGGCAGGAAAAGGTCCCCAAATTTTCCGAAAAGCTCCGAAACTTGGAAATTTTTCCCTGAACTTTTTGGATGGGTTCTAAAATAGCTAAAGAGAGTTTAGGATGTACGGTTGCTAGGAAATTCTAGCCGCAACACGAAATAAGGTTTTGGGGCAAAAACTAAAAATGAAACGGCTCGAACAATTAAATCCAAACACAATTAAAAGGTGACCAAATGACTCTCAAGGCAATAGTTTACAATTAAAAAGGCAGTAACAACTCAGGATGTTACAGTCGAGTCATCACCTTCCACTGCCTTGGTGACCAGTCCTTGGCGGCAATGCCTCGATGATGTCGTCTCTTTCGGAGCCATTCCTTGGAGACACTGTGCTGAAGCCGGTGGGTTTGTGTCATAGTTGGCCATTCCCTGTGAGGATAATTAACCTCTATATATAAATGCATCCCCTTCTTTGTCGGGGGAGGGCGCTTGTTTCCTCTTTGAGGTGGTCGTCCGAGACTTAGCCATCGTGGCGGCTTTGGCCTCAGGGCCGATACAGCTAGTCATCTCTTTCAGCTTCTCCCTTAACGCCATGGGTGGTTTCGTTTTTGGCGCCATGAGCTTCGTCGAAGCCTTCATCCTTCTTCAGAGCTGTTTGCCTTCACGACGCTCTCCATGGACAGCACCAACCGTTGTAGTTACGGAGCAAAACGATAATAGTAAGGGGACTTCGGTGAACCCCAAAAGGTGGTTTGCCAAAGCCTAGGAGATGGTAAACAAGTAAAAAAGAGACTTGAATATACAGTATACAGTTACAACTATTGAAAGATTATAGTAGTACCCTCAAGTGCTACAGTACCAGAACAAGAACATCATTTTAGCTCCACGATACCCCACGTACGTGGACTGTGCGGACCACGCTACAATACAAATATTTCAGAACAACTAAAAGTGCCTATACACATCTCCCTCCACGTCGCAAGCAAACCAACAAAAAACAAAAAGAACCTGAAGAGCTAGAACACGCTAGCTAGCTCGATCGCACTATGCTAGTAGCAGCACAAAATAAAGAACAAAAACCGACGTTCCAAATAAGCCATGATCACGAGCTTAACTATGTAATTTAGCCTCCTAGCTCATCTCTTTGATGTCCTCGTCCAGTGCCGGCCATTACTCCTAGCAATGGCAATTATAGCAAGCTTCTTCACGGTTACGTTCAGGTGTAATTGTGAATGTTGTAATTAACGTTCAGACGCTTATACTATGGCGGCCTCGACGGCGGCGGTCGCAGCAGGAGCGAATACCGGGATGTTAGGAGTTGCGCTCATGCTGCTATGGTCCGCCGTGACATCATCGTACAGGAATGCACGCACGGCCGCGACGCACGGCACGGCGACGAGCCGCTCCCAGGCCTCGTCCGCTGCGTCGCCCCGCCTCCGGAAGGCCTCCGTGGCGTCCACGCGGCGGACGCGCCACAGCTTCGCCAGCCGCAGGATCTTGGCACGCTGGCGGCATGAAAGCCGCCGGGTGTTCGATTTGATCTCCTCGACGGCAATGGCCAGCAGCCGCGCCCGCTCTTCCTCGTCGTCGGAGCAATATGACCGGAGGTAAGCGTCGAGCTCCGGCACGCCGATGGCGCGCCAGATGCCGCGTGAGTAGTCGGTGCGGCGCGGGTCGAACGAGTCCGCGACCTCGCCCACGAGCCCGCGGTCGCACATCTCGTCGACGCGGCGGTCGACGTAGCCGTGCAAAACGGGGGGCTGCACGTCCACCCACAGGAAAGAGCAGTCGTACCGCTCGCGGAACGCGCGTCGGTCGCCGTCGATGAGCTCCTCGATGTACGAGTTGGACCCGCCGGCAATGATCGGGAGCCGGCCACGTGCGGTGACGGCGCTCGCGGCGCGGGACGCCTCTCGCCGGAAGTCCGCTGCCGCGAACTCGTCGTCGGGGTGCGCCACGCCGATCAGGTGGTGCGGCACGCCGGCGCACTCCTCGGCGGTGACCTTGTTGGTGGCCACGTGGAGCCCCGCGTACACCTGCATCTTGTCGGAGTTGATCACCTCGCCGCCGAACCGGAGCGCGAGGTCCACGGCGAGGCGTGTCTTCCCTGTGCCCGTTGCGCCCATCACCACCACAGCCTTATGCTTAGCGCCCATGTGCCTATTGGCACGGACAGCAAGCGGCGGCGGCGGCGGTGGCGGTACCGGCGGCACGGGTAGTGCCACATCACGGTCCTGCCGCCTTACGTCGATAGGCGGCAGTACGAGCCTCGGGAGAGCAGTAGTAGCGGTGGCCATGGCGGCTGTGGGCGCCAAGTAGAGTGACATGGTGTTTGTGGTGTTTAAGTTGCTAGTTAACTACTTAACTACTTTGGTGAAGTCTCTGGGATGTTTTGTTAGTTATATTGTGACTTGGCCGTGGGTGTGTTGGGGTGGCTATTTATACTCTGCTAGGTAAGCAAGTGGAGGAAAAAGGATCCTCCATCCACATTGCAATACAAAATGCGAAATGGAGAACAAATGCACGAGATTAGGATTCAGTTGAAAAGGCATGCTTCGTATAGCCGGTGGATCTAGCCCAACCAAGCTACAGAGTGCAATTCACTGCGAAAATGAATTTGAGCACAAGTATAATCCCATGGATCGATCCACCTCAAAAAAAAACAAAACAAAACAAAACTCGTTTTTTTCCCATGGGAGAGGTGAGAATATCTGGAATGCAGCCTTGCGTGTCGGAGTGCCTAAATCAATACAAAAACATTGCATTCGCATTTGAACTTCTTCTCAAAATCATGAGCATGATACAGGGCAGATTCTGCGTGTATCTTGCACAGATATAAGTGCCACAAAAAACAAAACCTAAATAAACAGCACAGATAAGAAAGATATCGATCAAGAACTGCAAATAGATAGAGGTAGCTTGGTCGTGTAGCGCACGAACATGGGTTAGATTAGCACCAACGTGCTACTAAATACATTTGCGTGGATCTCGCATGCCAAGCATGACTGATTTTCCTCGAGGTTCTCGAGATCCAAATCTAATCTCAGAATGAATTGATCAATGGAGAGATTGCATGCCTGTTTCTTTTCTCACCAACAGCAAGTTTTCTTCTGTTTTAAGTGTAGGGATAGCCGCTTAGACGGGGTACGTGTTAGAGATTAGAATAACCCACCCACCTCCGGCTCACGTCTCAACTCAGGAGTTGGGGATCTTAAGCTCTGGTGCCTGTCATGAACGCACAAAACTTTACATGAATTTAGCCCCGAAAAGGAAGCAATCTCTATATTGAGTTACATGTACCAGCTTATAAAGAAATATAGACGACCGCTATAAGGAAAGATAGATAATTCACCAATACTTCAACACCCCCCTCACGTGTAGACGTCCTCAGACCTATGAGACCGCTAAGAGGAAAGATGATAACTAATACATGGAATAGAAGTTTGGGCCTGTTTGTTTCAGCTAGGGATTATAGAAAGCAGCTTTTAAAAGCTGGATTGTAAAAGCTGGATTGTTAAAAGCTGGGTTGTTAAAAGCTGATGACTGTTTGGTAACACAGATTATAGTGTATTTGGATTGTTGTTTCTGCGTGGCAAAAGTCTGTGGTACCCTCGGCCTGTTTTGTTGCTTTATTTTCATGTTTTCACACTTGTAGCTGATTTATAAAATACGGAAATGCATAATTAAGTAGCAAAAAAATATATCATTCATACAAGCTTGAATTCTTGTCCATACAAAATATTTCCCTACACATGAACTACTCTCTCATAGCAAAATACAAGCTTGAGGTTCACATTGAAATAAAGCAGTGTGAAATAGCTTGTATCAGATTGAGGTTCACATTGAAACAACAAGTAGGAAGGAGCCAGCCGCCGCAGTGGGGAAGGAGACGGCCGCCGCGCCAGGGAAGGAGCCGGCCGCCACCGCGCCGGGGAAGGAGGTCGCCGCCGGAGCCACCGCACCGGGGAAGGAGGTCGCCGCCGGAGCCACCGCGCCAGGGAAGGAGCCGGCCGCCACCGCGCTGGGGAAGGAGGTCGCCGCCGGAGCCACCGCGCCAAGGAAGGAGCCGGCCGCCACCGCGCTAGGGAAGGAGCCGGTCGCCACCACGCCGGGGAAGGAGGTCGCCGCCGGAGCCACCGCGCCAGGGAAGGAGCCGGCCGCCACCGTGCCGGGGAAGGTACCGCGCCGCCGGGGAGATCCTCCATGGCGGCTAGGGTTGAGAGGGTTGGCGGGTTCTTTGGAAGGGTGGCGTGAAGAACAAAGGGGAAATCCTTGGTAAATTTGCTAGAAGGTGGAAGGGCATTATGGTCTTTTGCACAAAAAAAGCTGAGGAAAGCTCCTCAAAGGTGGATTGTGGGATTGTAACAATCTGGCATCTAGATTGTTATAATCCAAATAAGAAGCTGTCTGTTTGTTAACTTTTGAGCTTTTAAAAGCTGCTTTCTATAATCCCTAGCTGAAACAAACAGCCCCTTTGGCTATAATTATTATATAGATCCATTGATGCAATTAATTTGCCATCTCTTCCCACCACCCTCCTCTTTATAGCCCCCAAGTTGAGTGCTCACAAACCCAAAAAACACTCGAGTGTTACTTAGCCATTCTCATTATTTTTTTAATTGCGCCAATCGGGTCTTGAACTCGAGACCTCTTGGCTTTGATATCATATTGAGCTATATGCACCAGCCAATTTACCTAAAAGCTTAAACTATCAAGGAAGAACAGACAATTTACTTATACGTCGACACCCTAAATCTAGAGTTAGGTCATGTTTAGAACGTTTTTTTTTTCTCAAAAATCATGTAATGCTGTGTTCCAAACCATGCCTTTGTTTTTTTTTGAAAGGTAAGGCAGGAGCTCTGCCCGCAATCAATTAAGAAGAAAGAAGTTCAGGTACACGAAACACGGGGTAGACACGGCCAGCTAATGGACCAAAACAATAACCAACACCAACACCTGTTACAGAAAAAGGACTACTCTGCCAAAGATGACCTCGTTGCTAGCTTAAAATCTGCGATATCTCTGAGGGCTTGTTGAACCACTGAGGACACCGGGGAGTAAAGATTATTAAATATGCGAGCATTCCGCTCTTTCCAGATGTTCCATAGAGTGAAGATCAACCAACCGTCGACCGTGCTGCGACACTTCTTTGGTTGGGCGCTGCGAATCTCTTGCCACCAAGCTGTGATCGAAACTGGCACAAGAGGTACCGACTGTGGAACTATTTGAATCTGTAGATGCCCTGACAAAGAGGTCCAGGTTTGCCTGGCAAAGGGGCATGCCAGCAACAAGTGGACATTGAGTCATCACCCGAACCGCAAAGGCGCAAATTGGGCTATGAGGCCAACCTCTCCGGGCTAGATTATCTGCTGTCTGCAGCCTATTTTGGAGTAAGAGCCAAGCAAAAAACCTGCATTTGTTCTGAGTTTTTGCTTTCCAGACCATTGGATAGTTGCTATCTGGCAAACCTCCCCTGAATTGGATCCTGTAGGCCGACTTCGCAGAATATTGGCCGTCCACGGTCCATCTCCATGTGATCTCGTCTTGGGTTGCCGGTTGCAATTGGATTTCCTGCAGACGGCTCCAAAGGCAAAGAAATTCCTGCAATCGCCCTGTCGAAATTCTTCTTAGAGGAATCATCCAGAATTGCTCGAGAGCTCTGCTTGACCGACCGCTTTCTCTTGTGGACCAACTTGAAGCAAAGAGGCGATATTTTGGGGCCTGCCCAAAGAGCCAATTTGAAGTCCAAAATTTTGCCAGCTCTCCGTTACCTAAAGAAATGGTTGTGCTTGCATTGAAGAGGGCTATGTCTGTGTCGTTGCATGGGACCGCCATGTTAGCCCAAAGCCTTGTGGGATTCTTCCAACTGTACCACAACCATCGCAATCTGAGAGCCCTGCTGAAGGCATCAAACTGCTTAATGCCCAGTCCCCCTAGATCCTTGGGCCTACAAGTTTTTTTCCAATTTACCAAGCAATGCCCGCCTTTGCACTGCAGGTCACCCCTCCAAAGGAAATTTCTGCGAAGTTTGTCAATCCTCTTTAAAACCCAACCTGATCCCTGTTGAATGATGAGATGGTAAGTAGGTATTGCCGAGAGGACCGCATCTACCAGGACGAGTCTTCCCGCCTTTGAAAGTAAAGACCCTTTCCATCCTGCTAACCTGCTTTCAATCTTATCTACCAATGGTTGCCAGTCAATCTTTTTTGTAGCCGTTGGCCGAATAGGAAGGCCAAGATACCTGGCCGGAAAGGCTTTAATTGGAGCTGGAAATTCCTGCAGAATGGCTTGTAGATCCAACCCCTCACACTGTATTGGAAACAATTCTGTTTTGGCTAGGTTCACCTTTAGCCCTGAAGCCTTGCCAAAAAGCTGCAATAGTCCAAAGAGCATCCTAGCCTCGACCGGGTTTGGATTTAAGAAAAGAGCGACATCATCCGCATACATGGACATGCATTGGTTCGCCGGCCGGAGACCTATAGGCTGGAAAAGCTGCTACTGTGTGGCTAAGGACAATAACAGTTGTAGTGGCTTCAAGGCTAGAATGAAGAGCATGAGCGAGAGGGGGTCTCCCTGCCTGAGGCCCCTCCTATGCCAGACCATGCCTTTGTTTTTAGCCGAGTAACCAGTAGCATTAAGAGCGAGGGGTACAGCTGGTTGGCCCTTGGCCGCACCAACAAAAGCCTGTGCCTCTCGAGCGGCTCGTTCGAGCCACTGACTACGAGCTAGCTCTTCTTTAATATTGACAATGGGATACGGACAGCTGCGGCCTGAAAACAATTAGGTTATACGGCTGGCGCCAACAGATACACTTAGCAACGTACAAAATCATGATTTAAAAAGAATTCAAGAACTATGCATGCACTTAATTAGTGCTAAGTCAGCACGCTTTGGAATTAAAAAATACTACAGTCCTAGCTACAAGGTATCATCACACCACACTAGCTAGGTCAGAGAGGACGCCCATATACTCCCTCCATCTAAATTTACAGGACATATTTCTTTAAACATATACACAAACAAGATATTGAAGATGACTAGATTATTCATAATTATTATCAATAAGCACTATACTCGATATGCATGTATATAGAAAATATAGAGCTCTTTTACAGTGGATTATACTTGTAGTATATTATAGTAGTATAAATTAGATCTAACCATTGATTTGGTGGGGTATTATGGACTTTTACAAATAAAAATATTACATTTTAAAAGGGTATTAACGTAATTTTAGCGAGTCGTCGAGGTCCTCCGACGCGCGATGCACTGACGGAGGGAGGGCTTCCGGTGGGGAATGGGGATGAAGAAATGGGCTTCGGGTGGGAGAAAAAATTCATTTACGGTTTTACCCATCCGCTGTATTGAAATTTTTTACCATTCTACCCCTCCTCGCATTCTACTACACATACTACACATAGTAGTATAACTTGATCTAATCTATTTTTAACCTTTGGATTAAAGGCAATGAACGGTTCATATTGATTGTTGTGCACTGTAAAAGAACTCAAAATATAAAGTAAAGATAGATATTTATTAGAGGTATAGAGAAGACATCACACTAATTTCACATTAGAATATAAAATATGCTTTATATTTGTGAATAAGATAATTCAAAAAATGCATTTTATAAATTTAGACGAAGAAAGTATATGCTTTTGTTTGTGCCCCATGAGCTATAGGGCAGTACATTTTGCATTATGGGCAGTAGCTTCCCATGATTTAGTAGCTTTTGGTCTATTTAGAAAGTGCGTCAATGATGTTGTGCGAAAGTGAGAGATATTTTTCTTATGTAGAAAAAAAATTGAGAAAGACATAGATGCCCCCCAAAACAAAGTAGTGGGTTGCTAGCCTATATTAACACTGTTGCATGGTCGGATGGTCCAACATAGGGTTCCACTTTTCAAACGAAATTCGTGAAATTTCGTTCATACCGTTTGCAAGAGAAAAAGAAAACCGTTTCGAATTTCGCTCAAATTTAAATTTAAATTTAAAAAATTTGAAAAAATTTATCAAAAATTTCTCCATAATTACTATTAATAGCCTTATGACCTCAGATGTGAATATTATTTTAAAAAAAGTTTGAAGACGTTTTTGAGCCATTCAATTTATTTAGTAGCAATATTTATTGAATTATATATTTAGTAGCAATATTTGTTGAAGTATATTTAGTACCAATATTTTCTTGTAAAAACGAGCAACATAAGGCAAGATGGGCACTATCCATAAAATCATGATCTGTATTCAGAAAGTACATTTGAGTTTTTCTTAAAATCACATATAAACTGCTAAGAGATCATTAGACTAAATCAAGATCCTTGATTTAACTTGTCAACAATCAATATAGAATTATATGAGACCTCTAGTGATAAACCATTTATCATTTTTTTTCTATTATTTTGAGAGAGAGCCATATCATAACTAAATATTCAACACGAATGCAAGTATTAAACAATCAACTGTAGTGCATAAAAAAATAAATGGAAATCATTGTTACAGCATCTGCTACAGCCTACAAAAATCATAGTTGATAAAATAAGTGCAACATTTGAATCAAAATTTTAGACTACACCTCCACAACACACTGCATGTTTCAATATTTATTCAATTATATTTAGTAGCAATATTTGTTGAAGTAATTCTTCAAATATCATTTTTGGTCTTTAATGGCTTTTTCCAAATTTTACAATAATTTGTTTACAATTTTCCCCTAATTTTTCTGCATCCCCCCATTTTTTCGACTACCATCGATTTTCAAGTTTTTCGAGCGAATTCGAGCTTTTTTTACTAGATTTTAAATTCATTTGACTTTCGAACCGAACGGTTTTGAGAAAATTTCGAGCGAAATTTTGCGAATTTCGATACCGCCGAGATGTCAAAATTTGAGTTCGAAACGAAAAGTGAAACCTGGACCAACATATATAGTCTCATATGAACTACACTTAGGTCATACATTGAATGGTCTCGATGAAGGCAAATTAGAAATTTAGCCTTGATTCATATGCCGGCGTAGCACGCCCCTTATCCATCTTAAGACTCAAAACAACTATAGGGATCATCATGGATTAAATCCTAGAAGATTCACTGCAAACTCACCTAACACGTAGTGATCTACGTGGTCAAAGGTTTAAAGGGTTTAAAGGTATGAAATAAGTGTGAGACCTTGTTTAGAATGAGAGATTTTTCTCAAATTATGCGGGAATTGAACTGTTTCGTATAAAGATACTGCAGAATTCCTATGGAATTCGAGTCCCAAATGGCCCTGAGTGGTGATCTTATTTATTACCAATGGGGACAGTGGCCGTGTTTTAGGAAAAAGAACCATATTGCGCCTAGCGTGTTAATCGAGCAAATTGACCCACAGTTTTGACAACTGAAATCGCTCGTAAACCACACCGAGGCGATTCCAAGTTTCCACATGGTGTATGCCAATTTCAGGGAGAAAAACAACTATTTTCCTTTCCCTAAATTTTAAATTGAGTTTTTCACAATTTGATATTTGGGGTGCATCTAATATGAGCTGAGGCCGATTTTGTGTGGAACCGTACAAAAATTAGATCTCATTTAAAATACAGGAATTTTATAGGAAACAATTCAATTTCCACAAAACTCGGGGAAATTCCCGGCTTCCAAACATCACTTAGTGGTGGGTGGTGCGTGTGCCGGGGTGGGCAGTTCTGTGCCCCTCTCGATTTGACGGCACCCAAACATGAAACCAATACACATGGCCGTAATTGGCTTGTTAAATTATTTTAACATAATGTGGTCCATGTAAATTATAGGGACTATCGTCCAAGACTTTTTGTGGTCATGTTGAGATAAAACCCTGTTAGCATGATGAGTATATATATACATGACTTTGAGTTGCTTGTGCTTTTATGAACTTATGAATTCAATAAAAGTATTGTTTCGCTGGTTATCCATATTATCATGTATACAATTATGCTAGTGATGGATAATAATGAAAGTTTCCCATTAAGTTTAGTTTGAATTATGTCAATTGTGATACATGGAAGGGATCTTGCCACTGTATGACTTGTGACCACCATGATTCTGTCGTCGCAATTCAATTTAACGATGATAAATTCGATGAAAGGTGTACAACTAAAAGTTTATCGAATCATCAAGTTTTTACAAGGGCTAAGTGGGAGATTGTTAAATTATTTTAAGATAATGTGGCCCGTGTAGAGTATAGAATGGTTCTTATAATAAAAGGTCTAAGTGTGATGGTTGCTAAACTAAAATATTAAGAATTATGGGGTTTAAAATCCCTCTCCTCCCTCTTCCAAATATTTAGTTGTGTACTAATTAGTGTTATTAAGTATATTACATGTTACAATAGTAATTACTTTTAAACACCAGTTTCCATGCATGTATTGCCGCAATAAGAATAAGTGATGAATTGCTGGCTACATGCATGTATTGAAGTGCTGAGTTACAGCTGCTAGTTTCATTAAGTTAGTACTAAGTTACAGTTAGAAACTGCTTGCTTTTAGTTGCAATTAAAGTGTTGATTTGGCAACTCAAGTGCATGAAAAACTGACTGTCTTTAATGCAAGGAAATTGATGCATTTAACTCCTGTACATCAATGTGTTTGAAGGAAGAAAAGAACACCGGAAAGAATAGTACACACATAAAAGAAAAGGAACAAGAAGTTCTATAACCATTGAGAGAACTTTAAAGGTTAAGAAGAAAGAGAGGAGAGAAAAATAAAACTTAATATACAAGGCATTGCTAATATATCTCAAGGTGGGTTTGTGTTTTTGCACATATAAAGGATGGTTAGTGCTTTTGCACATATAAAAATTGTTTTTGGGTTGAATCAAAATTGCTAAATAATTTTATAGCTTCCGCAATTGAAGCAAACGGCAGTGGCTGGCTGATATCCTTGGCTGGTCCAGCCGGCTGATGAGAGACTCCGATACTGAACGTCTTCGGAGTCCGTCTGTCTCCGTCCGGCCTTGGAAAGTACATTTCTTGCAGTCCAGTGCATGCCCTGATCCGGCAACGAACCGAAGTTGAAGCAAACGGCAGTGGCTGGCTACAGTAGTTGCACTCATGGACAAGCACAAGGCATCGTCCTTCGATCAATCAGATATGACCTGAATCGACGGCGAACTATGAGTGCGTGGTGAGTGAGGGGGGCAATTCCCGTGGGAATTCCTTAAGATTTCTGTGGGAATTAAACTATTTCACCCCGGTATGGAATATAAGAATTTTACAAGATAAAGTTCAGTTTCCACAAGAATCTAATTAAAAAACCCGTTTTGTAAACAATACTTTCCAGTGAAATTCATGAGCTCCAAACGTACCCTCACATGGGAACTCATGATCAGGAGCCAGGGTGCCCGATGGATGGACATCATGGATCGATTGCGATCAAGTGACAGCCTGAAAGACCTGAAATGTTTACAACCTGTGATGGATGTGGGTAGTAGCTACGTTCAGACTGTTGCAAAATAAAAGGGCTTACAAGGATTGGCATTCGCATCGGCTCGCCGGAACTGTTGGCTTAAAGGCGCCGAGCACTGTGTCATATCCGGCAATAATGGAGGTCGGAGCGTGGCACCGCACTGATTGCACCGGCGACTACTTGTGACAGGATATCCAGTCAGTTTCAAACTGTGAGATATTCACATAGTGACAAGTAATAGTACTAGAAGTAATTCGTGATGGATGGCAAAGTGCAAGGGGAAAAAAGCAACAATTACTGTTAGTTGTGATTTCGATTAGAGCCAACAGAACCGAATTTCTTAGGGACTAGGCCCACCACTTCTTGCGCTGCGCTCTTATTGCGAGTGCACCAACATTTTTGGGTTTTGGTCTTGGTATCCAGCGCTATAATAAAAGGGAGAGGCTAGCACTCGTAGCTCTCTTGATCGCTCTTGAGTTCAACTTCTCCCGACACCCATCCGATCTAAGAACTAGCACGAGGCTACCGAAGACCTTCACCGTGTTCTTCTCCTTTACCGTCGTTCAAGATCAACTGACTAGATCGCTAATGGCTTCCTCTATCTCACCGGGTCAGTGACTATTTTAATTTCCGCATCTTTTGTGATCATGCTTTAGGCTAGTTATTGATGTTTGTTTAGTTTACCCTAAGATCTAACAATTACAAGACATCAAGTTAATTAGTTGCTACACGTCATGAATATGATGATTAAAGAGTAACATGTATGGATAATGATGACATGTGCTTTTAACCTGGTTTTTTAATTTTTCAACTTTTGACCTTCAGGAATCTGCTTCAGTTGTCTACCAGCAGTGCATAGCTAATCATCATATAGTCCACTAGTATACCAATGTCAAAGAGGGTTGATATAATCTGATAGGTAGTTTCCTTAATTATATATGTGCACCTGCACTGATCTGGTTTAACAATCAGACTAGTTCTAGCATTTATATGTTATACATTAAGCCTGATGAGGGGATTAGATGTATTGCCCTCTTCACTTCAGTAATACTTCTCCTTCCATGCACCTCTTTCACCTGCAGCACAAAAGACAAGATAAACAACAATTCAGACAGCAATGAGAAGAACCAGTAGTACACCTGACAAAACAAAATTGCACATTCAGTAAGAAATATTGTTGTTATGTGTGCGTGTATTAATCATGACATTAAGCTATCCATAGCGTGCAATTCCGCGAGTAGAACACCATCAGCCGATGAGGCCTCGACACAGGTGACAACAAGCTGGAGCTCCTGGAATGCCTGCATGATCTGAACTTCTGAAGCAGCAGGTCATCTCTGTGGGTGCACCTGAGCTCCAGCAGTGCATCACTCTCAATGATGGAGACCTGCACATCGGTGCCCACAGTGGAGTGCACGGCCACCGCAGTAGGCTTCCCTGTGCTGCTACTGCTGCTACTGCCTTCTACGGCTCTCAGCTTCCTCTTGTCCAGCAATGTTGCACGCTGGTTCGCCACGCTTGCGCCTGTGAGGTAGCCGCTTGTGTTGTAAGCACTCTTCTCCTTCGAGGTTGCCGGCTGCCTCAGGTTGTCTTCAGCGATCTGCCTGGTCCGTGATTCAAGATCCTGTATGCGTTTCCTTAGTTGCTTCACGTACTCAATTTTGTCTCCTAGTATTTCGGCCTTGTCCATCTACAGACAAAAACGAATTGTTTCGGCCAATTGTTGGTATTTAACCCAGGAACCTGATGCCCAGTGACAAACTTCAGGCTCAGCAGAAAACGTCCAACAGGAAAAACGTTTCAGTTGAAACAACCGAACACAATCTTCAGACAAAAACAGCAATGTCACGGCTTAGGATCGCAGAGGTACTGGAAGAAGTTCAGAAGAAGATGGCATTGGCTACAACAGCGACGGACTGAGTTTGACAACGGCATTACAGCGAATAGTAATTACAGACAGCAATTACCGACAGTAGTTAATACAAAGTAACTTTACATTGATTTAGTTAAGATTCGGGTATATATACCCATGTAACAGACAAGGGAAAGGAGAGAAAAGAAATGAAAAGAAACTTGTCTTCCTTCTGTTCTACACTTTCTTCTTCCTTTCCCCATCCTGCCGCCGCTCTTCCCTAGGCATCGGTGTGATTGTGCTCACGCGGCGGCGAGCCTGGCTGACCGTCCACGGGACATCACAAGCAATCGATCGGGGCACAGATCAACCTTCTTTTTGCGACCTGAAAAACAGCACACGTCCTTTTCTGATTTTCTTTACTATATATAATAAGCAATACAAGTGTTTGGATGCTATTCGTCAAGGCAAAACCGGAATCAAACACTTAACTGAAACTGTGTGAAATCATGTACTGAAAAATTGGCTTAGTAAAGAATTTCGTATTACAAAGTGGTTGTGCTCATGGCATGTATGATGCATGTGCATGTGCTGTTTTAAATGATTAATTAATATGATTGTGATAGCATGGTAATATTTTTGCTTAATGCAATGCACTCGTGTGAGTGGTTGCATAGACTAATCTTGAGTCAAGTCGTGGACTTGTGCTTGTACACGGTTTCATGTTTGTACATGTGTAGGTGTTGCTTGAGGGTGAACGTGGTCGTTGACGGGACCGGAACTAGGTTCATGGACGAACTGAGGTTTCAGACTAGGTTTAAGGAGGAACCGAGGTCTTAGTGGTCAAGGATGTCATGCGAGATGTTTGGACTAGAGAACAGTGCACATGAAATCGAGGATAATGCAGCGTAGTGGCAGGTGGGCCGTACGCGTGCAAATATATGTTTTCGGGCTGTGTGCATATACTGGGCCATATGTAATTGGGCCAGGTGGATATGCATGCATGTATTTGAATACAACTGTTTATGGTTTGTTTAGAATAAATAGAAGGGGTCCTCCTAATTTTGGGAACACAAAAAAATCAGTGGCGGTTGTGCGTGCGATATGGCGACAGAAATCTCGGCGCTACAGTGTTTTCGCGTGCTACTGTACATATGCTTTAGTGAATCGGTGCTACAGTAAACTGCATTAGTATTTGGTGCTGCAGTAATTCCTATTTTCGTTCTTCGTTTGCATGCCTATTTTGATTTATAGATTGATTCATTGTTTTATTATGATAATTTTGATTTGATCCATTCAAAATCTTTCTAGGGCATCAAGTGATTGATATAAAAATTTTGATTGGTTAATTCCTTATAGATCTTGATTAATTTTGTAATTAGGGTTAGATCAATTTCCGTCATTATCTGATACAGTCAGCTTACGAAAATCATCAATTTCTATCATTATCTGATATAGTCAGCTTGTGAAAATCATAATTTTCTTGGGCATGAAGTGATTGATATAAAAAGTTTGATTGGTTAATTCCTTATAGATCTTGATTAATTTCGTAATTAGGGTTTGATCAATTTTCGTCATTATCTGATACAGTCAGCTTACGAAAATCATCAATTTCTGTCATTATCTGATATAGTCAGCTTGTGAAAATCATAATTTTCTTGTTGAGTTAGTTTCGAAACTGAATCTAGTTTGTACAGTTAAAATTTCACGTCAATCCAACGGTTGGATCTTTGGTAATTAATGTTTTAGTGAACGTATGTCAATCTATTTTTGCTGAAACTGAAATAATTTTTTATAATTTGTTTAGGGGTATTTTGAGAATCAATAAAAATTTGTTTTAGCTTTTGCGCAATTATTCAACCCCCCCCTTCTGATTGCTATATTAGTGTATATCGATCCTACAAGTGGTATCAGAGCTTAGTTTTTCTAATTAATCTTAACCGTGATTAGAAATCATAGTGATGGATAGGTATTTGACGAAACATTGTGTTTTCGATGGTGTTGATTTTCAATGTTGGAAAGCAAAGATGGAGGCATACATTCAAGCTCAGGGCTTTGCAATTTAGAAGAAGGTGTACAAGCCTTATCAAGTACCCGAGAAAAATGAAGTTGACGACACAAATCGAGCACATGTGGAGGCTAATAGCAAGGCAACAAATTTGATTATCCAAGGATTAGGAAGGAGCAACTTTGACCGCGTGATTCATCTGAAGTCCGCATATGAGGTATGGAAATCTCTTTGTGATTATCATGATGGTTCAAAAACAGTAAAAGAGGTACGTCAAGATATTTATAAGAAAGAATACATGCGCTTTGAGATTAAGTCTGGTGAATCATTAGATGATTTCTTTGCATGCTTTAATAAAATTCTTAGCAATCTACATGCTGTTGGAGTTAGCTACACTGATGCTTCAAATGCTCGATAATTACTTGTTGCTTTAGACATGTCAATTTGGGAGATAAAAGTAACATTTATTAGAGAATCAAATGTCATGAGTACACTTACATTAGATGTTCTTTATTCTAAGTTGAAAACTCATGAATTAGATGTTCTTGCTATGAAAAATGATTATAAGTCAATTGCTTTGATCTCTCAACCTAACATGTCTCACAATAACTCTTCTTCGTCAAGTTTTTCCTTGTCTTCCTTGTCATCACTAACTGATGAATAGCTTGAGCAATTCCCAGAAGAAAACTTGGCGTTACTCTCTTCTCGCTTTAACAAAGCTTTGCAGAATGTGAGAATGAGGAAGAGAGTTGGTGGTGACCCTCCAAGGTGCTATGAGTGTGGTGATCTCAACCATATTCGTCCAAATTGTCCTAAACTTGCAGGTAAAGCATCAAAGGAGGAGAAGGACAAGGACAAAAAGAAAGAAAAGAAGAAGTTATATCCAAGTGATAGCAAGAAGAGGAGCTTTGTGAATTGTAAGACAGTGCATCGTGTTCTCTCCGCATTTGAGCAAGTTGGTTTGAGTGATGTAGATTCCGAGTGCAGCGATGATGATGCAACTCCAAGTAAGCATGATTTGATTGGGCTGTGTCTCATGGCAAGCAGAAGGATAGTTTCACCAAGGATGATCGTGACAGTGATTTCAATAAGGTAGGTCCTTCATATGATGAATTTGCTATTGCTATTGCTCATCTTGGAAAATTGCTTGATAAACGTGATAAGAAAATTAAGAAACATGATTTTATTATTGAATTATTGAATGTTGAAATTGCTAGACTTAAAACTTTGATTCCTGATGATGATGCTTGCAAATCATGTGACTTAATTTATGATGAGCTTACTTCACTTAGAAAAGAACATGCTTCCTTGAAAGAGCAAGTTAAGGCAGAACATAAGAAAAATGAGAAACTTGTTAAAAATGCTAGTTGTTCTACTTTTGATTTGCATGATCCAACTCTATTTTCTAAATGTTCTACACTAGAATTGAAGTTGCATGATGCTAATGCTAGAGTTTCTCAAATGACCAATGCTTTGCTCACTCATGAGGTTCTTTCATGCTCTAATTGTTGTAAGTAAAAAGGAAAAGTGGATGTTACTTGTAATAATTGTTCTGTTCTTTCTCAAAAGGTTGATTACTTGCATGAGTCCTTAGAATGTTTCACTAAAGGGAAGAAAAACTTAAACATGATTTTGGACCAATCTAAGGTTAGCACAAACAAGAGAGGTTTAGGTTTTGATCCTTATGTTTCATATAAAACCCAAGCTCCCACTGTTGTTAAGACTCTTTGCAATGGCAAATTTGAGATTCTTGAAAAGGGTTATAAGAAACTTCCTTTTAAGTCTGCTGGAGTTTTATCTTATACTATGATGAATGCGAATGATGTTTCTACTTCTAATGTTAAACATCATGTTAAGTACAATTGCACTCACTGTGTTAGAGATAGACATCTAGTATATTTTTGCTTTAAACTAGCTAAACAACAAAAGAAAGAAAGGGCTAAGGCTAGGTCTAATTTCAGACATGCACGCTTTGCTTCTCATTATGTGCCTAGGGTGAAACAAACACCTTTTGTTGCTAGAAACACGGGAAAGGGCAAATCTGATTTTGTGCATAAGAATACTCGTGTCATGCCTACAGTTGTGCATCATGTCTCAGTACTGGATTCATAAACATCTTATTTCTAACCCCAGTACGGAGGCCTCGATATTTTCTGCTTCTATGTAGGCTTCTCGCGCAAGGAAGGAGAACATATGGCTAGTGGATTCCGGATGCTCACGCCACATGTCCGGTAATAAGAATTGGTTCTCCTCCCTCACTCATGCATCTCGACCTGAAAGTGTTACTTTTGAAGATGTTTTTTCACTTCTATTGCGGCAAAAGGTACAATGAAAGTGAGTGACAAGTTTATGTTTAAGAATGTTGTCGACGATTGAGAAACAAGCCCCCGCCGAGCTTACTTGCTGATTGAGGGATCAACCTAAGCCCCTTCCTCCGTGAAGGGCTAGCGTCTGGATGATGCGCTAAATTGCGTGGATACTCAAAGTAGGAACACGAGAATTATACTGGTTCGGGCCACTCACCGGGGAGATAACAACCCTACTCCAGTGGTTTTTTTATTGTCTGGGGCTCGATCCGATAAGCTTCGGCGTGCTCATGCGTAGAGCTAGCAAATCTGTTCAAAAGAGCCTCCCTCCATTTCTACCGAGAGGGTTTATATATAGAATACAGGATATTTTGGTAACTATCTCCGAATACTGTGCATGTTACCGTATTTACCGCGTCCATAACTGAAGCCTTGATTTCCGCCATGTTTCCATTTCAGGCGTAACTACCCCAGATCCTGGCGCCTTTGTCGCCACTTTTCTGTTCATGGGATGGACACGATCTTCGACCATGCCTCGAGTACCCACTTGGCCTTGACTTGGTCGTTTTGTTGTTCCCGAGCATGGATGCTCGTGGGCAGCTTAGATGCTCGTCGCCGAGCATGATCGCTCAAGGGCGAGCATGAGTGCTCGTGGTTCGAGCGTCGGTGATCTTGGTCGAGCACTGGGTCACTCGAGGTCTCTCCTTGGGAACATCATCCAAGGGCATTCATGGACGGCTAACGCTGGCTGTCAGGGTAGAATGGTCTTTATGGAAAGTGTTCCAATCCCCAACAGATGTGGTTCTTGTTGAAAACTTGAAATGTAACTTGTTTTCTATCTCACAAATAATTGATGCAGATCTTGAAGTAAATGCTTTATTCTGAAATCTGAACATCTTGGTAAATTTTAAGCTAGACCAACTGATGGCATTTTTCTTGGATATTCGGCTCATACACGTGGCTATCGTGTGCTTATTTTGGAGACTAACAAAATTGTAGAAACTTGTGAAGATATTTTTGATGAGGCTAGTCTAGGCACTAGTCCAACTGATGCATGTACATGTGTATTTGTTTAGAGGGAGAGTATCTTTGTTCATGAGGATGATGATGATGATGTTGAGGATGAGGTGTTGATTCCTACTACTACACAACCAGCTGTAGCACTTTTGGCACCTACTACTACATCAACTACAGCTGAGCATCCTCAAGCTACAACATCATCTGTACATGCTGAAAATGAAGGAGTCGTTTCTGAAGTTACCGCTCCTTTGCACATTCAGAGGAGGCATCCACCTGAACAGATGATTGGAGATTTAAATGAGAGTCACCCGGTCCAATTTTATCCATTCTGATACTCATGCTCATTCTGCTTTAGTTACTTCTTTTGAACCCAAAGATATATCTCATGCATTAACTAACGAATCTTGGATCAATGCCATGCATGAGGAATTAGAGAATTTTGAATGTAATAAAGTCTGGAAACTGGTTTTACCACCTCCTAATTTTAATATAATTGGAACTAGATGGATGTTCAAAAATAAACAAAGTGAAGATGGTGTTGTTGTTGTTAGAAACAAAGCTAGATTGGTTGCTCAAGGTTTTACACAAATTGAAGGCTTAGATTTTGAAGGGCCATGTGGAGGTCCATCCATGTTTGTGATGAGTATTTGACTTTATTTGGGCAAGGTGTGCTCAGGTTTGAGTTTGATTTGAATTGGAATTCAAAAGGAAGCTGAAAGGACCGGGATGTCGGCCTAGAGGGGGGTGAATAGGCGATTACAAAATTATACCCAATTTAAATTAATCTATCAGAGATAATGCGGAAGCAATTGGGATAAATAAGTTTTGCAACTTAAACAATTCAACCCGAGATAGGTAACTCGGAGACTCCGGATATTTAGTCCGGATACTCCGGTATGTCCGGATGCTCCGGATCAATATACCGAATACTCCGGGTTGCCTGGTTCGGCCAGAACAGAGTATGAGCAATAAATTTAAGCGCTTCTTTGATTCTAGTGATACAAATTACTCTACTGCAATGAATCAAGTATATAAGCAAGAATAGATGCAGTAGATACAATCTAATTGATCTAATCACAAGAATCGAAAGCAAATTAAGCGGATGAGCAAAAGAGGAAACCGAAGTAAGGAAGGAGACACGAAGATTTTATCCCGAAGTTCGGATCCTTGAGGGGATCCTACGTCTCCGTTGAGGCGGCTCGGTCACACTTGAGCCGGGGTCTCTTTCAACCCTCTTCCTCCCGGTGTTGCACAATGCACTCGCCGGTCTTCACTTCTTTGATTCCTTTCCTTGCGGAGGCGGAATCGGACCTTCACAAACCTTCGGTGGCCTTCCACACAAAGCTTGGAAGCTCACCGGCAACTCCTAGCCGTCTAGGAGACCTCAACCTCCAAGAGCAACAAATGCTCCCGAAGAACTCACTTAGAGTCCACCTCAAGTGCTCAACACACTAATCACACTCAATCCAATCACTACCCACTCTCACACCCAAACCTTCACTCAAAAGGGATCACTAAGATCTAGGGTTAGAGGGGCTTTTGGGAGCTCAAGATCACTAAGAAGACACCTCAAAGCACCAAGGAAACTATCTCCCAACCATCCACTCTTCAAATCAATCCTCAATCCAAAATACCTCTCTCCACTACCCAACCCTTCACAAAAGGGGATCACTAAGATCTAAGGAGTAGGGAGGAGCATTGGGGGCTCAAACACTCACAAAGAACACCTCTAATACCCAGCAAAACATCCCCCAACAGCTACTTTGAAGTGGGCAAGAAGGGGGCCTTAAATAGAGGAACCCAAAAAACTAGCCATTTGGACCGAACTGGGCAACCCAGAGACTCCGGATATTTAACCCGGACACTCTGGATCATCCGGACACTCCGGATCATCCGGATACTCCGGATCTCCCAGGCAGCACGCAGCAGCCGGACGAAAATCCCAAAGGATAAAAATTGACATCACAAGGAATCCAAGAGAGACCTACAACCCTCACTTTCCGGCACCACCAACACTTCTAACCCTCACACCAACCCACCTACACCTAGGTGAACAAAGTGTGACTTGGGTTTCTCAATCTTAGACAAGGATAGACCACTTTTGAGCACTTGAGACATGTCTAAGTGATTTCAACGATTGCATCCCTCTTAATAGTACGGCAATCCTTAGACTCAAATTTAACACAAAATCTAAGTCTTACACTAAGCTTACATGCCGACTTCTTCCGGATGCACGGTGCATGATGATGCTTCCACAAAGATTGATGACGCCCTTCGTCTTGTCAACCTCGACGCGATTCACCTCATGAGACTCGTCCTCTCCGACCTTGACCTCGATCATCACCAAGACGATCCTCACGCCAAGTCGTTCTTGACTTAGTCCTCAGCTCTTGGTGACACCGCCGTCTTATTTGACTTAGACTTGCTTATCATCCTTCAAACCATCTTGGTCATCATACACACAGCTTTGGGACCTAACTCTTATCAAAGCACTCAGCAAACATATTAGTCCCACAAGCTTAAAAGATATATTGAATAAATTGATAGTAACAAGTGTTTCATATCAAGAAGCACAATATGAATGGAAACACTTGACAATAGAAATATTATCTACTAAGTGCATTATGATGAATATATGATTGATCTAACTGCACTAGAGAGATAATTGCCAATATAAAGAATCAATTAAATCATGGCAAGGACCACATACTTTGCTTAAATGAAGCACATGATAGAATATACACAAATTACACATGTGCAAACAATATTTGGAATGAGAGTAAATAATGTGATCCAATTCTAGATTAAACTTCACTAAGAGGTGCATTAGAAGATACACAACTAAGACATGTATGCACCAAGTCAATATGAAGCAATGAAGTTTAACTCTAGTTAACACAAGCATATTAAAAACAAAGCACATAATGAACTCAAATGAATATATATATGCACAAGCAATTATGACATGAATCAATGTGCACATATGAAATCAACAAGTTACTTAGAGTTCAATATGCATTTGCTAAAGAGGAATGCAATGACAAATATGGAAGGAATACCGAGATTGCATACCTCATTTTTGCTTAACCATCCCAATTGATTTTCCTCTAAAATAGATGAGACTAATATTCAACTAGGCAATAAACATGTTAGTCTCATAACAATATAAACATATTAGAGGTTTGTCATTTGTTAAGCACTAAGTTAAGAATTTGTACAATTACATTGATTGACATTACATGCGTTTGTCATTAATCGTTTATCATTAATCACCAAAACAACATAAGTGCCGAGATGCACTTTCAATCTCCCTCTTTTTGGTGATTTATGACAAACGATTTAACAAATGCACTAAAGGACAATATAAAGATATTTAGCATTGAAATGAACACGGAGAATGAGTAAGAGATCATACTTACAAATATTCTCCCTCTTTTTCATTGTCCCTTTTTGTCAATCGATTATTGGGCATTTGATAAGTCCATAAATTCTCCCCAAATATTCTCCCTCTTTTTGTCAATCGATTAGGGGGCAATTGATAAATCCATAAATTCTCCCCCTTTGTCATTAATCCCAAAAAGAATAACCTTTTCTCCCTCTAGATTGAACACTCAATAAAAGGATTAGGAAGAACAAAATAAAACAGAGGAGCTAGTAATAAGACAATGATATCAATGATATTAAGCTCCCCCTAAATCTAGGCAAGATATGATATCAATTATATCCAAGATTTAGGTGATTGATATTTCCAATTGAACAAATTTAAAGTTGTCATGATTAAGAAGATAAAGTGAAGCTCAAACATGACAAATGAATAAGATACCAATCGATGATACCAATTAAAATGAAGTCATGATTCACAAAAATGTAAAAGATGCTTAAATCACGACAAAGATCATATAGCAAATATGTGTATCAGAGCATAATAACTATCAATATCATATAGCCACTGTATGGAAGTGAATTACATGCTTATGATCAATTTAAAGAGTAAGGTATACCTCTTACTAATGTGTTCTTCAACTTACATTTCCTCCTCCTTAAGCATGGTGTCATCCATACCAATCATACTAATATGGCAAAAAGTTAGATGACACTTAAATAGAGAGAAAATGCAATTTACAATGAGAGGATACCAATTGATAAGTAATTGAAGTAGTATCAGAACAATCTAATTACCAATTGAAATACATAATGATTGAAAGAATTGATATCAATTGGAAGACTTAACATGATAAACATTACACCATTTAAAATTTAAGACAATTAGCATAATGGTGTACAAAGACATTATTAAATATGGTCAGAAAGAAATACGTCCCTTCAGTCGATTCTTGTCTATTGCATGTTCGAATCGGTCATGGTCAAGTCGCACGGCCTCGGATCCCTCGGACTTTGGAGCTACACTCCTTTCCTTCATCTCACCGTCGAAGTTGACACCTTTTCCGAAACCTTGAACATCAACAGACAAGCACACGATTTTCGGGAACAAATATCTTTCAACTTGACCCAAGTTAGTTTGATAATGTCTAAATGCACAATGCAAGATAAAGATGATAAGCATGATAGTACCTTTTGCATGCAATTTTTCAAATTTAAGAACCCAAAGGAAGATCTTGTAAGATTAACTTACAAGAAGGATTGAAACACATTCAATTTTGAAATCCTCTTTTAGCAATAAAACTTCAATTCATTCAAAAGAGGAAACACTTTGAGGCTAAGATACAATTAAGTCCAGTCTCTAAAAGAACTTAGCCAAAGGATGCACTTTCAATGAAATGAAAGCTTAGCTAGATAAGCTCCACTTAGAAGCTTGGAGCAATGAAAAAGCTCGCTTAGTTTTCATCCTTGAAAGGCTTGCCAAGATACCAAATGAAAGAACTAAAGCTCAAAGCAAAGGAAGGTATCTCAAGGTTATTTGAAACTAATTCAAATAACTCACTTCATTTTGTTAGGCTTTACGATAAACATCGTGATTCTCTTGCAGAATCCAAACTCTTGCCTAATAGGATTAAGCGAGAAACCCAACGCAAATGCCACTTGAGAAATTAGATACCAATTGAAAAAACTATCTCAAGGGAGATGCTTAAAGAACTTCTTTCGAGAAAGAGCATAAAGAAATTTTCATTAACGAACAATGCTCAAATGGAATTTCTCCTGTTTATGTATTTCAATTCATAAAGAACCTCACATAGAGAGTTCTTAAGCGATTGAACTTACAATTTAAGCTTATGGAGATTCCAACTCAAAAGACTTTGTGTATCAAAACAATGCTACAAAGAGGCAACACATACCACTTGTAGGAAACTTGAAGTTCATTGATACCAATTGGATAAATCAAATAAGATGAAACCCCTTGGAAACACGATAAATGAATAACGCTCTTTTGATACTTTTTATTGGATCAAATCACAAAGATATTGATACCAAAAGAAAAAAGATATTCGATTGAATCGATGAGTATCAGAGCAATTAACCATTTAAGGGTATCAAAGAGCAACTTGAAAGCTTTAAGTCAAACAAATGAGGATACCACTTGAAAACATGTAACTGCCCAAAACTTGACATAAATACACTCCTCAAGATATTCAATAAAAGAATCATGGAGCTATTTTGCATTTGAATTGCTCAAGTTTTGTCTAGCCAATGATACCACTTAAAAGAAAATCGATAAGCTTGAAGGGTATCAGAGCAATAAACACTGACAGGTAACAGGGCAAATGCAAATACAAGAAAATCTAAATCACAAAGATTTAGAAAGGTATCAGAGCTGAAAAATTTTGAGAACAAGCAAAGGGGTACAAGGAAATCACTTGAAAAGAACAAATCCCCTTGCAACCAAATAACTCCTCAAAACTGATACCACTAGTAAACTCCTTCAAATATTTTCAAAAACATTTGAATTTGTGCAAAAATATGCTTTGGGATTGCAAGAATCTTTTTCCAAAAAGAATTCTTGAAAAAAGGAAGTACCAAATTAAAGATATCCCGAAACCAAATTCGAAAAAATCTGGAATTTTCAGAATTTTCAGTCTTGTCTACCAGACCGGCACTATCACAAGACACAACGCCGGTAGTGCCAATGATCCAGATTACCGCTCAGATGTAGTGCCGACCTTCTAGATTACTCTGCTTTGTCAAAGAGTGCCGACTTTGGCACAACTGAACTGAAACTTTTTGCAAATAGTCAAATTTGATTCAAATAAAGTCCAAATGATTTGAAATTTTTAGGGAACTAACTTTGGACATTTTGAAGGTTTTGAAACAAGTTTTGCTTTAAAAGAATTTTCTTTTAACTCAATTTTGGCGAAATGCGCTTTGAGGCACAAAAATGAAATTGAAACTCGAAGAGTCCTCAAAGTGCAATTTCAACTTGGATTTCATCCACAATTGAACCCTCATAGTTTGAAGGATTTGAAATACATTTTTTGAAGCCATGACCACTTAAAAAAAACAACATAATCCGATTTGAAAGCCAAAATCCTATATTAGGTATGTTTGAGTTAAAGCACAAATTGTTTTAGGCCAAAATATTTTCTAGAAAAGGAATTTTTATTTTCAAAGCTTGTAAAACCTTTCAAATACAAAGTAGGATAGTTTTATAAACCTTTTTGCAAATTTAGGCCTTTTTAAACAAGATTTTGACTTTTGTCCAAAGAAGGTCCTTTTGAAGAACCAAATGAAAACCAACAAAGTCAAATTCAATTAACACAAAGAATCAAACCCATCTTAAGAGAATGGGATAAGAGTTAGAGATTTGAAACTTTATGTATGAGTTTGAAATACCATTTTGGACTTAGATATAGCAAAGGATCTGGTCCAAATGGCAATACTCATTAAGTGCAATATTTTGACCGATATAGGTCAAACTAAGATTTTCGGGGAATTTCGAAAGCAAATAGCTTTTGTTTGGTTGGTCTTTTGAAAAACTTTTGAACACAAAAGATATTAAGAATGACCAACTCTAGGAGTTTTGCTTTAAGATTATTTTCAAAATCCTTTTACTTTTAATTCTATGAAAATTATAAGTTTAAATCCAAAACAAGATACTACTATCTAGATTTTGGGCTTGAAACTCATTTTCTTTTCAAAATAGAATTTTGGGAAGCCAAAACCTTTGGAAAACATTTCAAAGACATTTGTATACAAATTTCAACTAGTTTTCCAAAAAGAATTCTAGTAAGTACACAAATTTTGAGTTTTGGCTAAAAGGTTGATTTTGAAATTATATTATGCACTTATATACATATGGGCACATGTAGGGATGTGATACATATGAATATGAATTAGCACTCCCCCTAAATGTGCCACTTTAAACTTGCTCAAGATTGCAATAAGAGAATAATACTAAAAACAAGAGCAAGTACTACTAACAAGCAATTAAATCGATTTTCATGATACTAATGCATCTAAACCTACACAAGGCTAGAAGCAATAATATAATCAATTTAAATACTTGTTACCGAGATGGCATTGGCTCATGATTGTCTTGATTATCTTCATGCTTGGCTCCGATTGCAATTGATAGTTCCTTTTTCTTCTCGAGAAGCCAAGCGTCCAATCCATCTCTTAGTACCTAATAATTCTTTTAGGCACTTTTTGGTACCCAATCATTGTTGGGTCCATTAATGTTAGTCACCATAGATTTAGGAACCCAAATGGCCCTAATATTTGCATTATTGACTTGACTAACACAATTAGAAATAGGTTTGCAATAATTATTCCTCCTAAGCAAAAGATTGGCATTTTTATTAAAAGGCTTAGGAGGACAATGATACTTTGCAAAACTATTTCTAGTTTGATCTCTTCTAAGCATATGATAATTGAAATTAAGCATTGGCTTAGAGGATCTAGTATATCTAGCAAATGTTTTGCTATCGTTATTTCTCCTAAGCAATTTATTTGAATTGCTTTGTGTAGGCTTAGGAGTCCTAACGAATTTAGCAAATTCATTTCTAGATTTACTCTTCCTATGCAAATGAGCATTATCATTTTGAACGGGCATAGGGGACTTGACAAGTTTGGCAAATACATTGCCATTCTTGTCCTTCCTAAGCAAAGAATAATTTGCATTAATGATGGGCTTAGGAATTATACCTTTAGGGCAATCCTTACCGATGTGCCCTTTTTCCCGACAATTGAAGCAAGTAGGCTTCGACCGCCTCTTCCTCTTGTCTTGCTTCTTGCCGGCTTGCCTCAAAGTTGGAGTTGTGGCCTTGTTATCCACTTTATTGGGGCACACGGAGGCGAAGTGGCCCTTCTTGTTGCATTCGAAGCACACAATCGTCTTCATTCTTGCATTGTGCTTCTTCTTGCCCTTCTCCCTTTTGGAGTTGTAGCCGAGTCCTCGCTTATCTTGAGGCGCCCTAGGCTTGCTCAAGATTTCGTCGAGAACGGCTTTTCCTTTTACGCACCTCTTCAAGTCATTTTCCAATCTAATGACTTGGGCCTTGAGCTCATTGTTTTCCTCTACAAGATTGTTAGTATAACAAGCACTAGAGGAACTAGAAGCAATTTTATTAGCATTGCAAGGCGAAAACTCGCTAGAGGTGGATGCACCTTTATTAGATGAATCTCTAGAATTTGAAATTGAGCAAGACAATTCATCTACTAAATTACATTGAGTAGCAACATCTACTCTAGCGTTCGGGCTACAAGGTATGTAAAGCAATTCATTGCAAGGAGAAGAATTTATAATTCTAGATGACATGCAAGAAGTTAACTCTAAGCATGGCACATCATCAAGAATATTGCAAGTCAATCCAACATCTACCTTGCTAATAGAGGTATCCTTGAGAAGCAAATTTTCATGATCTAATTTTAGAGCATCATGTGATTTTTGAAGTAAAGCAAGTTTTTCTATCAAATCATATGATTTTCTAAATTGTTTCTCAAGGCGATCATGAATAACCTTAATTGTAGAAATTAATTTAGCTTTGGAATGTTCATCATTTACCTCATCATTACCTAGAGCCGTGAGGCAACGTGGCGAGGTGGAGGGTAATGAGGACTCATCATCACTTGAGCTTGATGTGGAGCGATCATCATTTGAAGTCCGTATCTGTAAATCCTCATTTTGATCAACCTTAGACTTGTCATGATTCTTTTGGATGAGCGTCCACACGTCGTGAGCCTTTTTGAGGTGGCACACCTTCTTCCGCTCATCTTCGCTCAATACGCCAAGAATGGCCTCTAAAGCTTGAGCGTTCTTTTCTTCACTTTGATCATCCATTGTGCTATAGCCTTTGTCTACACTATTCCAAATAGAAGCATCAATAGATCTCAAAAACATTTTCATCTTATGCTTCCATGGGCCATAATTAGAACCATTAAAGTACGGTGCCCAACCGGAAGCAATATGCACATAAGAGGATGAAGATGGAGCATTCAAATTATTATTAATAGACATGCTAGCTCCAAGCTCACCCATCCCGTCTAGCGACATCCACACTCTAAAGCGGTTAAGCTTAAATATCAGAGACTTGGCTCTGATACCAATTGAAAGGACCAGGATGTCGGCCTAGAGGGGGGGTGAATAGGCGATTACAAAATTATACCCAATTTAAATTAATATATCAGAGATAATGCGGAAGCAATTGGGATAAATAAGTTTTGCAACTTAAACAATTCAGCCCGAGACAGGTAACTCGGAGACTCCGGATATTTAGTCTGGATACTCCGGTATGTCCGGATACTCCGGATCAATATACCGGATACTCCAGGTTGCCTGGTTCGGCCAGAACAGAGTATGAGCAATAAATTTAAGCGCTTCTTTGATTCTAGTGATACAAATTACTCTACTGCAATGAATCAAGTATATAAGCAAGAATAGATGCAGTAGATACAATCTAATTGATCTAATCACAAGAATCGAAAGCAAATTAAGCGGATGAGCAATAGAGGAAACCGAAGTAAGGAAGGAGACACGAAGATTTTATCCCGAAGTTCGGATCCTTGAGGGGATCCTACGTCTCCGTTGAGGCGGCTCAGTCACACTTGAGCCGGGGTCTCTTTCAACCCTCTTCCTCCCGGTGTTGCACAATGCACTCGCCGGTCTTCACTTCTTTGATTCCTTTCCTTGCGGAGGCGGAATCGGACCTTCACAAACCTTCGGTGGCCTTCCACACAAAGCTTGGAAGCTCACCGACAACTCCTAGACGTCTAGGAGACCTCAACCTCCAAGAGCAACAAATGCTCCCGAAGAACTCACTTAGAGTCCACCTCAAGTGCTCAACACACTAATCACACTCAATCCAATCACTACCCACTCTCACACCCAAACCTTCACTCAAAAGGGATCACTAAGATCTAGGGTTAGAGGGGCTTTTGGGAGCTCAAGATCACTAAGAAGACACCTCAAAGCACCAAGGAAACTATCTCCCAACCATCCACTCTTCAAATCAATCCTCAATCCAAAATACCTCTCTCCACTACCCAACCCTTCACAAAAGGGGCTCACTAAGATCTAAGGAGTAGGGAGGAGTATTGGGGGCTCAAACACTCACAAAGAACACCTCTAATACCCAGCAAAACATCCCCCAATGGCTACTTTGAAGTGGGCAAGAAGGGGGCCTTAAATAGAGGAACCCAAAAAAACTAGCCGTTTGGACCGAACTGGGCAACCCGGAGACTCCGGATATTTAACCCGGACACTCCGGATCATCCGGATACTCCGGATCATCCGGAGTCTCCAGACTAAATGTCCGGATACTCCGGATCTCCCAGCAAAGACGCAAAGAAATGGATCTAAAACGGGCATAACTTTTGATCCCGGACTCCGATTTCGACGAATTCGGACTTTTCGGAAAGCTAAGAACGAGGGATACACTACTAACAAGGTCTCACTATCCAAATCCCAAAGGATAAAAATTAACATCACAAGGAATCCAAGAGAGACCTACAACCCTCACTTTCCGGCACCACCAACAGTTCTAACCCTCACACCAACCCACCTACACCTAGGTGAACAAAGTGTGACTTGGGTTTCTCAATCTTAGACAAGGATAGACCACTTTTGAGCACTTGAGACATGTCTAAGTGATTTCAACGATTGCATCCCTCTTAATAGTACGGCAATCCTTAGACTCAAATTTAACACAAAATCTAAGTCTTACACTAAGCTTACATGCCGACTTCTTCCGGATGCACGGTGCACGATGACGCTTCCACAAAGATTGATGACGCCCTTCGTCTTGTCAACCTCGACGCGATTCACCTCATGAGACTCGTCCTCTCCGACCTTGACCTCGATCATCACAAAGACGATACTCACGCCAAGTCGTTCTTGACTTAGTCCTTAGCTCTTGGTGACACCGCCGTCTTATTTGACTTTGACTTGCTTGTCATCCTTCAAACCATCTTGGTCATCATACACACAGCTTTGGGACCTAACTCTTATCAAAGCACTCAGCAAACATATTAGTCCCACAAGCTTAAAAGATATATTGAATAAATTGATAATAACAAGTGTTTCATATCAAGAAGCACAATATGAATGGAAACACTTGACAATAGAAATATTATCTACTAAGTGCATTATGATGAATATATGATTGATCTAACTGCACTAGAGAGATAATTGCCAATATAAAGAATCAATTAAATCATGGCAAGGACCACATACTTTGCTTAAATGAAGCACATGATAGAATATACACAAATTACACATGTGCAAACAATATTTGGAATGAGAGTAAATAATGTGATCCAATTCTAGATTAAACTTCACTAAGAGGTGCATTAGAAGATACACAACTAAGACATGTATGCACCAAGTCAATATGAAGCAATGAAGTTTAACTCTAGTTAACACAAGCATATTAAAAACAAAGCACATAATGAACTCAAATGAATATATATATGCACAAGCAATTATGACATGAATCAATGTGCACATATGAAATCAACAAGTTACTTAGAGTTCAATATGCATTTGCTAAAGAGGAATGCAATGACAAATATGGAAGGAATACCGAGATTGCATACCTCATTTTTGCTTAACCATCCCAATTGATTTTCCTCTAAAATAGATGAGACTAATATTCAACTAGGCAATAAACATGTTAGTCTCATAACAATATAAACATATTAGAGGTTTGTCATTTGTTAAGCACTAAGTTAAGAATTTGTACAATTACATTGATTGACATTACATGCGTTTGTCATTAATCGTTTATCATTAATCACCAAAACAACATAAGTGCCGAGATGCACTTTCAGAAGCAATTTGAGTTGTATTAGCTTCTTGTGGTACTACTGGCCAATGACTGGCGGTAGAATGACTGATGAATGAGACATGATTAATTTTGAGCATTTGTGATGATTATTGGACAATGCTATGTGATGTGTTTCCTTATCTTTGATGGTTGCAGGACGACGGTGCTAGGTCATCGTGAGGCGGAGGATGGCCGGGACTAGGCGAGGTGCATCGGAGGTCCAGACGATCGAAGATCGCCGAAAAATAATTGGAGACGGAGTTCGGGTAAGTCAAGAAGACAAGGAAAGGCGATGATACTAGCTAGATGCCGCGAGGATCAATGAGGGCTATTGGATTGTGGTCTTGTTGATATGTTAGCGGGGTCTACATAGTATGCTTTGAAAATCGTACAAGAAAATCCATTATGTGTATGGGTTTTGGGTTGCTCTTGCATGGCAGTGTGAGTGGATTAATCCTAGCCCTTGTGTAGGATCGAAGTATACGAATATAGCAATCAGAGGGGGGTGAATGATTGTGCGGAAGCTAAAACCAAATTCTTGATCTATTAAAAGTTCACCCCAAAACAGAACCAAATAATTGCCTTGTTTTCGACAAAAACAGAATGATAGAGGTTCGGTAAAACGCGAATTCCCAGAGATCCATCCGTCAAAACGATCTGAAATTTGGACACAAGAAACTAGATTCCAATAAGAATCTAACTCAAAAAGAATCAGCTCGATCGGACTTACGGATCAAAAGTTATGAACCTCGCAAGCTTGCTGTAACAGAAGATGACGAGAATTGATCTAACGTAAACTTGAAGGTTTAGCAGAAACGACAAAAGTTTAATCAACTAAACTTAGAGAAACCCTAAATCAATTCTCTAGAAAGGTTTTGATGGATAAAATCAAGATAAAACTCAAAGAACAAAAACCAATCTAGAAAAGAACAAGCATTCAAACAAGAACCAAAACAGGAAACACTGTAGCAACACGGTTACTGTAGCACGCAAGGATCTAGAAGAATTGATCTTTATTTCTTTTGTCTAAAGTACTCTCATCAAAAGAGTACAAACCCTAAAACTGAGCTTGAGGATCTCAATGCGCTCACCTCCAATTGATGCCCTTCAACAGGAGACACCCCTCCTATTTAAAGGAGCAAAACACAAGGAGTTCTGAATACAATTCCTAATCTAGTAGGAGTATGTATACAACTCCTCTTGGCCCAACCTGGCCGAGTACAACTCTTGCACGCGTATGGCATCCCTACCATACTCACGTGACTAACACTTTGCACGCGTATGGCCACCTGCCATACTCACGTGACTAACACTTTGCACGCGAATGACCTCCTGCCATTCTCACGTGACTAACCATTCTTCATGTGCACCATTCTCTTAGCCCGAACGTCCCGCATGACATCCTTGACCACCAAGACCTCAGTTCCTCCCTGAACCTAGTCCCGAACCTCAGCTCCTCCATGAACCTAGTTCCGGTCCCGTCATCGACCACGTTCGTCTTCGAGCAAGACCTGCACATGAACAAACCACAAAACAATTCCGAGCACAAGTCCACGACTTGACTCACATCAATCCATGCAAATACTCACACGAGCATTGCATAAAGTCCACTTCAAGCATCATGAAATTCTCACAAATTTCATAATCTCAAAAACAAATCAAATACAATTCCAATTTTGCTCAAAACCCTAATCGAGCAAAAACGCATTCACGACGGACCAAAAAATATGGTCCGGCGTACACATGAAAAGTCACTCAAAAAACCATTCACAACGGACAAACAAAATCAGTCCGGTGTACAAGTGAAAGTTTCGGTTTCAAGAAGAAATCATTCCGGCGAAAACACGTTCACGACAGACTAAAGAAACCAGTCCGTCGTACATGCGAAACTTACTGGTTTCTTGGAAAATTGAGTCCGGCTCATGATCTCAAAAGCACGTCCACGACAGACCCAAAAACTTGGTCCGTCGTACATGCGCTGACTGCTATTTTCTTGGAAAATTGAGTTTGGCACAAGAGCTCAAAAACATGTGCACGACAGACCCAAAAACTTGGTCCGTCATACACAAAATCGGTTCGGCGCAAAAGGACTCAGATTCATGTTTACAACAGACCAAAAAACTTGGTTTGTCGTACATGGGAAAATGAGGTTGCCAAAGCATGTTTACGACAGACCAACAAATTTGGTCCGTCGTAGATGGGAAACTTACTGTTTTCTTTAAGTTTGGTCCGGCGCCAAAGCGAAACTTACTGTTTCTTGTCAAATTGTCAAAACACATGAACAAACACATTTTGCAAAATCAATTCTAAGTTAATTTTTCAGTTCAAAGCCAATTTTTCAGCACATGATTTCACACCTTGTGGAGTGCTCTAGGGTTGAGGGACTCATCCAAGGGTGGTAGGTGGCCTAAGAGTAGTATAAATAGAGGGGAAGGGGTGCCCTCCCTCACGTATGGTTGTAGAGGTTTTTATGCTCCTTTGAGCTTTGGCCACCTTGTTGTGAGGCTTTGTAAACCGCCCCTTCCTGCAATGCAAATCATTTTATTTATGCTTGAATTTACATTATGCATTTACTTTATGTCTTAAATTCAGCATTTCAATTCCGTATTTAAATTCCCGCAATTTACTTTCTCGCAATTTGGATTTACCTCCCCTCCATCTAAATGTTATTGGTCTAGGATGTCTTGAGGGTACTCATATGGTTTTACATCTGTCTTGCACCCTAGGATAGACTAGAGATCAAGTTTATATCAAGTTGCAAATCTGTTCTGAACTTGTTCTTCACGCAATAGTTAGTATTTGATTTTTAGAAAAATTAAAAAAACACCTTTTTGGGTAATTCTTGTTGTAGAAGGTGCGTGACTCATATATACATCTATGAAAAAATTGGGGGGTCTACTGGTTGCACCATTTGGTCACTATGAGGTGAAAACAATGCCCCAAACTTTCTGATCAAAGTTCCTGACTGTCTGTGGTGTTTGGTTTTTCCTGATTGTTCTACTTGGCTTTTGGTAGTGGTTTCTGGTGGAATGCTTCATGACTCAGGTTTTCATATGGAAAAAATTTCCTAAAAATTCTATATCAACATAAATCCACAAACCACCTGCTCTAAGTGAGGCCAATTTTTGAAAAATCTGCTTTTGCTTTTCTAAAAAGAGACTTTGGTGATTTGGCTTGATCTCTTTTAGAAAAGAAGTATTTCAATTGATTCTTTTTTTGTTTGGACACTTGACAACCAGGATTATGATTCAAAAATCCTTCACATGATTCATGGTTCTCATCCATGCAAGCTAGAGGTACACATATTTGTCTAGTTGTTCGGGTTTTGGAGGGTGGTGATTTTGAAGAGCACCGGTCTTAAGAAAAATCTTTGGGTTTTTTGGATTTTCATTGCGGGCGTGTTTGGAGTATTTTGAGTCGGGGAAAATTTTATTTGGAATCATTAACCCCCCTGCGATCGCCATCTCAATCCTTCAATTGGTATTAGAGCCAATTTTGCTCTCTTTAGATCTTGACCGGTCTCGAGAGCCATGGCGATAGACAAGTACTCAACGAAGCCTCCAATTTTTGCTGGAGTTGATTATCCATTTTATAAAATACAGATGGAGTCATACATCACTGCCTAGGGCATCCCAATATGGCAAAAGGTGAAACTCCCATATGAGATTCCTGCCGATGAGAACGTAAACGCCACAAACATGGCTGACGCTAAGGCAAACGCTAAGGCTAGGAACATCCTCATACAGGGACTTAGCCGTAGTGAGTATGACCGGGTCTCTCACCAACGATTTGCTCATCATATCTGGGTGACCCTCGATGCTTACCATTGTCAGAAATCTCTCACTCTTTGTTGGAAACGCACACGAGTTCCTGTGGCTAAACCTGCAAAAAAAACTCTGGCAGCAAGAACACACAAAGCAGAGTGAGCACACGAGGATTGCACTGCGTAAAAACTGAGCAGCATTTTCAGTCTTCTCTTCTTCTATTTATTCAATAACTAACTTATGATGACTAGCTCCCCCATGATCCATTTTTGCCGATGCGCCATCCCACACCAACGGCTACATGGATTCAACTGCCTTGCTCTATTTGCGCCATGAACTCCTACAGTCTCGCGCCATCCCACTAGTAGAGTTCATCCCGCATTACAAGCAATAAGAAAAAAAAACAACAATTGACTGGGAATTAAACTAATTAAGAAAACAACAAGATTATTCCTAATAAACTACCCCCTTAATCTAGTTGTTCTTCTTCACATCAACAACCCCGATCTTTGCACGTAGGCTCTAAAATTTGACGCATCCCAATGGCTTCATCAATATATTAGCATGCTGATCTTCAGAACTTACAAACTCGACAGCAATCTTCTTCTCCTCGACATATTCTCTGATGAAATGATATCGAGTTTCAATGTGCTTACTTCGATCATGGAGAACAGGGTTCTTGAACAAGGAAATGGCTGATTTGTTGTCCACTCGAATCACTACTGCATCACATTGCTTACCAAACATATCAATAAGAAGGCGATTGAGCCAAACACTTTGGCATGCAGCAGAAGTAGCAGCTATATATTCAGCTTCGCATGACGATAGTGCCACCACTCGTTGCTTTTGTGATTGCCAAGTAACTGGATTTCTTCCAAGTAGAAAGAGCACACCGAAAGTGCTCTTCCTATCATCCAAGTCGCCAGCCATGTCCGAGTCACTGTATCCAATCAGTTCAGCACCTCCTTGCTTTGCATATCTGCACCCAAACTCACACATACCTGCTATGTACTGTAGGAGATGCTTAACAACACTTAGGTGCTCAGATGTGGGAGCTTCCATGAAACGACTAACATAACCAACTGTAAAAGCGAGGTCATGTATGCACTTACCGGAGTGATCCAACAATGCTCCGATAAAACTTTGCATCTGTAAGAGGATTCATACTGGCTTTGCTCAATTTCAGCCATTGTTCCATGGGAACTTGAGTTGAGTTGCAACCACTTATACCTGCTTTGTCTAGCAGCTTTGTTGCATATGCTACTTGATTGAGTGTGATGCTTCCTTCCCCTTGACACACCTCAATGCCCAAGTAGTGGCTGAGAAGGCCAAGATCACTCATCTTAAATTGGCTTTTCATTTCCATCTTGAACTTATTGATTTCAGATAGCAGTGCACTAGTGATTATGAGATTGTCGACATCAACACCAACCAATAGATGTTCATTTTCAGCACCCCATGTGTATACTACAGGTTCAGAAGGGCTCTTCTTGAAACCAAGAAATATGAGGGTACTGTCCAGTTTAGCATTCCACACTCGCGGAGCTTGACGGAGTCCATAGAGCGCTTTGCGAAGTCACAGAACCTTGTTCTCATGACCTTCACAGAGAAAACCTGGTGGTTATTCTACATAGACTTCCTCTTCTAAGTCTCCATTCAGAAATGCCGATTTCACATCCAAGTGATGAATTTCCCAGTTCAGATGTGCTACAATGGCTATCAACAACCGTACTGAATCCAAATAGGCTACCAGTGCATAAACATCCCCAAAATGAATTCCTACTTGCTGCACATACCCTTTCGCAATAAGACGAGCCTTGAACTTAACAACCTCTGTGACACTATGGTTTGGTGTGACGTTATAGAAGGTGAAACTAGAGAATAAAACCTTTCGGCTTAGGGTTTTCTCGCGTTTTTGGGCCGGTTGAAGTGTTATGTCGCCACGGAGTGTCGTAACCTTATTTAACGTGCATGATAAGGTTAATAACATTATGAGATGTGGAATTAAGGTTAAAACTATAGGATATGGAGGTTAATAGCTTTTCCGGGGCGTTTCCGGGGTTTTGGGCCTTCCCGGGGGAGTTTGGGCCTTGGTGGGCTTTGGTGGGATGGAGTAGGTCTCCGTAACGGACTAGGATTGGGTGTGGGGGCTGGTAAAAGGGCTCCCCACCAGCCTTTTGGGCGTGCTCCCCCTGCCCTTGGGCGCCCCCACCTCTCCCTCCAAGCCCTAGCCGCCACCCCCACCTTCCCCTCTCCCTTCCTTGCGCCTCCACCTCCCCCATTGCTCCCCATTGCTCCCTATTGCACACCACCCCTCCTCCACCCCCTTGCTGCCCTAGGGTGACCTCCCCACCCCTGCATCCTCATGGATCCATCCGAGGAGCGAGGAGCGAGGAGCGAGGTGCGAGGAGCGAGGAGATCGATTGGAGTTTTCGTGCGTCGGGCAAAGGTATGATCATGGGGCTCCTCGGGGATGAGCTAGGTACTGTTATTAGGGATTTTATCAAGTTTTTAGATTAATTGGAGGCGCTGGATTTGAGTAATTTGGGTTAGATCTAGATGTTGCCACGTTTCTGTTTTCGGGCAGATTGAGCAGTCGGGCTAGGGTTCGAGTTTTCGTCGATTTAGAATCCGAATCTGTCTGTACGGACTTAAAATAAGTTGTATATAATTTAATTATCTTTCCGTGGACATAAAGCACGTTAAAATCCGATCAGCCGTTTGAAAGTTATGGCTGTTTTACCGAGCGTGTTAAAATCTGTGACGCGATTGGAACAGATCTCGGTAATCTGTAGATTAAACAACTTTAGAGGCCGAATCAGACTTTCCATATACCTAGAGAAAGTTGGTAAATTTCCTAAGCTACGCGAGGGTGTACTCGTTTAATTCATTCGGAGTCCCAGAACTCAAGTTATGCCTTTTGCAAGGCTGTTGTCCCAACGGGACAGAACCTCTGTTTTAGGTTTTGCGAGTAGGGAGCAATGTCGGGTTAGATGGGGGTTTGCGTACTGTTTTGTGGTTATGATTGTGATTGTGTGATACCCCTGTGCAGGAGGTGTGACCCCGGGAGTGCCTTCTACTTCCCGCCAATCCGTTGCACATGGTTGAGGCAAGTGTGTTGTGATGGATAGCGAGTTGTAGGTTGCATGTTGAGATTAGATGGAATTGTTTACATGATATATGTCCACTTGCCATGTGTTAATGATTGCTATGATATGATGAGCATGTTTAAGATGTTATGACGCCATGTGTTAAAATATGAGTTTTATATGATGTTGGCATGCTTGCATACATGACATGTTACATGGCCCGGCGGTGAGAAAGTCATTAACTAATCCGAAGGTCGGTGAGAAAGTTATGACTAATCCGGAGAGCCAATAGAGTAAGTCCTACATCGTGATTCCATCTACCGTGGGTTGTGGAAGCGAGGAGTAGGCACCCTCCATCTTCGGGATGGAAGGGGGGAGAGGGTGCACATCGACGGGTGTGTACTCAACCATACCGGTATGAGTTTCCAAGGAGATATGAGCATTGCATTGCATTGCATACACAATGATGATGATTTTGTTAAAGTGTTCATGATTGAGATGATATACATGATGTGAGATGTTATTTTCTATGATATTGTTATTGTTGTCCATTACAATATGCTTGCTGAGTTTCGAACTCACGCTTGTGTTTTTTGTTGTTTTTAGGTACTTTGAGATCGGCTTGTGGGAAAAAGGGGTTTAGCTACACTTCTACACGTAGCTCCACCATCATAGTCTATGATTAATCACTTGGAGACATGATTTTAAGAGTTGTGCCATAAAGTTAATGTATGGTTTAATCTAGCATGCTTGTGATCCCTTATTTGCTTCGTTATAGTTTATGAAGTGGTTGAGCGTGGTATTATTGGCGTAGTTTGATGATACATCCATTTTATGTTGATGTTTTAGATGTCGTGTGCTATGATATATCTTGCCATGATATTGATATTGTGTTAATTCATGAAAAAACAAAGGAGATGCTGCCGAAATATCGGTTTTTAGCATATGTACCTTTGCTGGAATTTATGTTTAAATGTGATTTTTAGTTGTTGTTTAGCTTATGTTTGGTAGCATTCGGGCATATTAAATGCCGGGGTGTTACAGTTGGTATCAGAGCGGGCTGTAGGTCCTTGGAATGTGAATTTTTAGTGTCATGCTATAGGGAAAAACTAAAATATGATGTGGAATAACTTAGAAACATGGCTTAGGTCTTAACTAAAATTTTGTTATAGGATAGCAACATTAAAACTTACAAAAGTGGTATAACTAATCTAAAATTTGACACACAATGGATGCACAGTAGGAAAGGGTATGGGTATCGTTTCTTTATGCTTAAATGCTGTATTTAAGTTATGATGTTGAATGCTTCCTTTGATAAAGCATGTTGCTATGTCTATGAGATAAATGACTGAATTGCTCTTGTTGTTGTGATAGAGTGGAATTGTGGTACCGAAGGGTTTCGGTCACCTCTTTTTGTTCATAGTAAGGGCGAGATTTGACTGGTATGGCGGTTAGCGCCATCACCGAAGAACTATTAACCCCTGTAGGAGAAGAGTGCTTACCCTCTCTGTTGTAGATCGGGTAGTTGACTGAGTCAAATAGAAGAGTTTGGTGGTGGATTCCTTCAGACGTTCTTTGCCGCTCGATCGATTTTCGTTGCTTTTCTTGGCTTTAGTTGATTTGAATCAAATGAAAAATGTTGGGTTTTTGCGGATTGTTCCGTATGCGGTGTGTGGTTTTGTCTTCCTTGGTTGAAGACGAAGAAGAGGAGTCTAGTGTTGCGCTTCTTTTGGGCGCCTTTCCAATTTTAATGATTAGTTTGTTGATGGCTTTATGGGGAAGAAGCATTCAAATTTATCCCTGTGTTTGTCTTTCTCCGAGGTTAACGGAGTTATTGCGGAGTTATGCCAGACCTGGCTGTCAGGGCTGAAGTTCTATGTCTTTGTAGAAGTAAGTGGTGTTTGATTCGTTATTTTGCTGGTTTAAGAAAATCATCTTTGAAGAACCCTTCCTATTTTGTGAAAGTTTGGAGTTAGGGTTTATTTGCAAAGGTATATTTGATCGATTGGTTCCCTACTGTGGAGTCTTTGAGATTTAAAAAGTGTTTTGGAGAATTCCTTTGCATGACCAAGTTTGGGTTTGTCTCATCGCAATTTTGAGAGTCAAATTTTCCTTATGAACTTGGGATGAGTTTTAAAACTAAAATGCTGTAAACAAAGTAGTCTTTTGACTGAAATCGTTTGTCCCTAGTAAGAATTGATGTTTAGCATGTTATGTAGTAGGTAACAATGTGGTTTATGGATTGATGTGTTGCTAAGTTAAATTTTGAGTTGAATCAATTCAATGTGATTAATATCTCTAGCTTGAGAATAAATAGACTACTAGTGTTGCAGTTTACTCTTAGCGAGAATGATTAAATGTGTTAATGTACATGCTTAAAATCTGTTGCCTTGCTTTAAATGTGCTTATGATCCTTGTTAATGTTAAAAGTTTAAACTTTGATGCATAGTTAAAACATTAAGATGATGTAGACTGCTGTTATTGTAAAAGAAACTTTGCTGGTTGTTAAAGATGTTCTAATCTAATGGATTAATAGAGAAATTTAATCGTGTTGACTAGTGACTTTAATTTGGATGTTGATTAGAGTTGCTATTTATGTTGTTGCAAACTATTAGTATCTTTGGAAGTATGCAGTTGTGTCGCTACGATGCTAGTATTGATATCAATGGAGAAGACATAAGACTTATTGTTAATGATGTTGTTAATGGTAGTGTTAATGCTAGTATTCAGTTGTAACACCCCAAAATTTTGCTTTCCTTAAATTCATGTGTGGTTTGGCACTTTGGTGAATTTTTGGAATTTTCTGGAATTTATTTGGATTTATTTGGAATTTATTTGAATTTATTCCATTTTGAAATAATTAAAGAATTTAAATTTGCAAATAAATTTTTGTTGGAAATATTTTATTTGAGTCCAAAATGATCCAAAGTATTTTCCAGAATTTTTCTGGAATTTTTCTGAGTCATTTGCTATTTTTAATGAATTAAATGAATTACTGGGAATTATTTTAAATATTAAATCGCTGGAAAATCCAACTCGGGTCAAGTACTGTTCATCCGACCGAGTCGGACTCGAGTCCGACCCGAGCCAGTTGACTCGACCGAACCAACTAGAAAACCTAATTGATCCCAACCGTTGGATCTAGATCCAACGGCCGAGATCCGCCCGACCCCGACCCGAGCCGTGTCCGACCCGGACCCGATCGCGCCGTGCGATCGTGGCCGTTGATTGCGACGCGTGGACGGCTGTGATTGCGTCGTCTTCCCGTGACCGAGCCGGACTCCGCCGCCGCGTAGCGCTGGCCCAATTAGGTTTCGCCGTGTGCACGCCGCCGAGGCTATTTAAGGCGTGGGTTATCGCCGAGGATCGCTGTCGCGCGCTTTGCCCCTAAGTTCCAACGCCCAAGCGCCGCCGTCGCCTCGCGATGTCGCCGGAGTTTGGGGAGTGCCGCCGTGGTTTTCTTCGCTTCGCGCCGTTCGTCATCCTCCGCCGCCTTCAAGCTCGGATTCGAGAACCTTGCGCCGAGGCGCACCTACCGGGTGCACTCACTTGGCGGAGACGCGCGCCGTTAGGGTGGTCGCCGTCCTGGCCGGCAGCCGCAACGCCGCCGCAAGCCATCGCGTCATGAGCTCGGTGCGCACCGTTGGATCAAGATCCAACGCACGAGGTGAGGCCACGCCGCCTGCTATCGTTTCCGTTCTTGATTAGGTTTCAACCGCTAGATTTAGATCGCACGGTTGTGGTTAGTTGCGTTAGGCGATAGGGTTAGATCTGGACCGTCCGATCTAGATCGAACGGCCGGACCAACCGTGTAGTTTTGAACGTGAGGTCTAGATCCAACCGACCGCTGATTTTCAAATCAACGGCGAGATTGTGCCACGTGTGCTCACCGCGCCACGCCGCTGGGAGCGTGTCTCGACACGCTGACCCGCGAGTCGAGGGGCCCACGTGTCGCCGCAGCCACGCGGGCGTGAAACCCAAATACCGGCAGTGGGGCCCACATGTCAGAGACCGTGAGCATGGACCGAGTCCACGGTAGACCGAGCCGAGCGTGGACCAAGTCCATGGACCGGCTGACGTCAGCCGACCAATCAGAGGCTGCCACGTGTCATTGCTGACGCAATAATTAATTTCCGAAAAAGAAAATGATTTATTAATTCAAATAATGATTTCAAATTTAGTTTCAAACTTCAAACGCTTATAACTTTTGCGTTTCAACTCCGATTTGAGCGATTCAAATTTCTAAATTTGTAGAAAAATAAGATCTACCTAAATATAAATTTTATTTAATTTTTGGACTAAAGTTTTTCTCTGTAAAATTATTTAATTGATTATTTAAACTTTAAATAATCATAACTTTTGCGTTTTAACTCCAAATTTGATTTATTCCAGTTTCTAAAAATCCAGAAAATTATGTTCTCTCTGTTTATGGATTTTATTTGGAGTTTTGGGATCTTTTTGCATAGTGTTTATTTGTGTATTTGCTATTTGCACGCTTTACGAGTAGACGTTGAAGTGTCGGAGGGATTCGAAGGAGAAGTATTGACTCAGGATCCAACTCAAGACCAAGAGCAAGTGCTTTTTGAAGGCAAGTTGTGCTTTGACCATGTTGATCCTATTTCGAAATCTATTTTGATTTAAATTATTGCATGCTAGTTCAATTAGAAAAATATTTGGTTTAAACCTGGGGGTTAGATAAATACCAATTTGATATATGACACCTTGATTACTTAAGTATGTGCCATGACCCTTTGTCACCCTAGTTGTGGTTTACTAGTTGGACATTATTAAATTGCCAACATGGGTTTAGATCGTTGTAGTATCTTTGCTTAGACACTCGTGTTCATGACATGATTTTGGATAATCAAATGCTAATATTGACTTAATGATATATTGAACCTGTTTTGGAAAAGTATCATGTGATGTTGATGGCACGTGGTGCATGGTAATCAATCGGGGTTTGATAAACGGCCGGGGCATGTGGCAAGAGTAATCAGTGGGCCAGTTGTGGCATTGGGAGTGTTGATTTGGTTTTGGGTAGTCTTGCCTGGTCACTCTAAGGACTTAACCTTGCAAGCCTTTGAACTGGGTCATACTTGCAACCACATGGCTGGAATGGGACGGCCCTAGTTGACTAAGTCGCTAAGGACTCACTTGTGGAGCCTCAGGGTGTCGATTACACCGCTTTGTGTGATTGTACGGGGAGCGATCGTGGCTGTGGCAGTACCCATCTAACGGTGTGTTGGTCCCATACTTCGCCTTGGCTAAGGGAAGGGATGGTGTAGAGCACGCAGGAGAGGACCACCTGTGTTGTTTGAGGCTTCCGAAAGGCTTTGTTATGATCGCTCATTCGCATACTCTTGTATGGCGATTCACGGTACCGACGTGGTGAGTGGATTGTATCTTGTGGGTAAAGTGCATAACCTCTGCAGAGTGTAGAATCTATTTGAATAGCCGAGTCCACAGATCGACAATGCTCGGGAATTACAGTCAAGGGTTAGATTTTCTGAAAATAACTTGGATTTGAAAAGTTGGGTTGGTTTAACAAGGAAGATGATGGAAATATGGTTTAGGATGGGGAAAAATGTTATTTAAACTTCTTGAAAAGTTATTTACGCTTTACTTGTTTTTACTGCTTTCGAATCTACTTATATTACTTGCCAAATGTTGTTTACCGCAAATATACCTTAAGCTATTCCTTTGTACCAAGCCATGCATATAGTATATTAGCTTGCATTCTGTGCATGACTTGCTGAGTACCAAGTACTCACCCTTGCCTCAACACAATACCAGTTGAAGAGGAGATTACGCCAGCTTTGGAGGAGGAACTCCAAGAGGACCCGACTACTTAGGGATGCGAGCCACCATTGCCTGTGGTATACTGGATGGCGCCACGAAGTTTATTTGATTTTCCGCTGCTGTTATTTCTCTTTTAATAAGTTTCGCCTTGCAAGGCATATATTTGTAACTTGGCCATAAGGTCGAGTAACCCTTTGGTTATTTAAATAAAGTACTTTGATAATATCGATTGGTATGATTGTGATATTTACCGATGTTAAGACTGTGTGCACTAGCGCGTTCCTGGACTAGTGCTGAATACACAGAGGGTCCGGATTTGCAAATTCGGGGTCCCGACAGAGGTGGTATCAGAGCCATACTGATCGTAGGCTCAACCCTAAGCTAGAATGGTCGTAGTGAGGATAAAACCTATTTTCTAAAGCTAAAAATTTGTGAAGACAAGAAATGACATCTCGACTTATCCCCTTCTCTCTTTTCTTGTCTCTTGCTGAAATTTTCCCTTACCTCGTCACGATTGAAAAATTCCGAGTTCTTACGAAAATCACGCTTGTGACAGATGGAGGAAGAGTTCAACTACGTTGATCGGGGAGTTGGTCACGCTGCAGAGCTTTGGCACATGCTACAAACTGGGAGATTTTGAGAAGCCCCAATACCAAGTGGAAGTGATCGTGCAAGCAGGATTGATCAAGGCTTGTGACGTGAGGATTGAGGTACCGCCAGGAAGAGGGGCCCAGGCAATCGCCTCGATACACCGACCGCTAGAAGATCTACAATGCAGATGGGTATCCAAGAAGTTTCACGACGAGCAATGCGGCACATTACCAAGATCTCACGCCAGAGAGTTGGAAAGCACGGTGTTCCGCTTATCATCCGCAAGGCGATAACCTTCTTGACCCGAAGACGATTCAGGATGAGAATGCCACGGTTACGGTTGGCACGATTCGTCGTCGCCAGGAAGATGTACTAGATAATACAAGCAAGGAGCTACTGAAGGCCCGCAAGGAAATCACGGCAGAGAAGAACAGATGGCGGGAAGCTCAGAGTATGTGGCACACCTTCGACGAAGGATTGACGAGTTGGAAATGACTTTGTACGGACGGACTCCAGAGCCAAGATTGAGCTACACGAGCCGATCGGAGGAGTCGATCTCGATGAGGACATCGCTTCTTCGACTACCATAGAGGACACGTCATTTGGACATGGCGATCGCTTTCGCGCCTATGCCGCAAAGACCCGCACCAGTGCCGTGGAGGTTTTCGATGAGTGAGCTTAGGTTCTATAGTGAGACTCCTTCGCCGAGTCGGCGTCATAAAATAAAGAGTCACCCTTTAGGCGTTAGATTCCGAGTTAGTTCGATTTGGATTTGCTTTGTTTCTTGAGTGTGCATTATGTGTTGCAAGGCCCTTAGGCATTGTAAGCAGCCATACCAAGTTATTAATAATAAAGTTGGACCTTAAAGTTACCCCTTTCGCCCGCATAAGTTCCATATTACTTGTCTATTCTTGTTTCCCTCTCATCTCTAAACCTAGAGCAAATCAACAGATGGTGAACACCCGTGGGAACTTTGGAAGCAATGGGAGTGGATCTCGCCAACGTAAAACCCCAATGATGGAGCACCAAAGACCGCCATCGGATGTGCAGAATTTTGGAGCATTTCTTTGATGCATGCTATGATGCAACAAATGCAGCACGCCATCGCCAGGCCACTTTGCTAATCAAGTTAATCGGGGACCACGCCGTAATACAAGGTGTCGAGAGTTCATGAGGACTCACCCACCCACTTTCTCAGGAATGCCAATCCGTTGGAGGCCGACGATTGGTTAAGATCAATTGAGAGGAAGCTACACATAGCTCAATGCATAGGGAATGAGAAGGTACTTTACGCTTCTCATCGGTTGGAAGGAACAGCCAGAATGGTGGGAGAACTTCGTGCCACACAGAGAACCCTCAAGATATCACTTGGGAGGAGTTCACGGCATTCCGACAAGATCACGTGCTGAAGGAATTATGGACCTTAAGAAGGAGGAGTTCAGAGCACTAAAGCAAGGTAATCACCGGTGGTCGACTACGAACAAGTTCACACAGATTAGCACGCTACGCACTGAGGATGTAGCGACAGACAAATCTGCAGTCTCGTTTTATGAAGGGACTTAACTCAGGATTGCAAGTAGGATTGATCACCCACACCTTTCCAGGATTTCCAAGAGTTGGTGAATAAGGCGCTTATTCTTGAGGACAAGCGCAAGGAATCGGATGAGAACAGAAGCGCAGGATGCAACAAAGAAGGATCACGTCCAGGAACGCATACCGAGAGTTGCACCAAATCAATTCTTGATTCCAACCACGAATGCAACAAGGACACCATCCTCGACCGAGACCGCCAATCGAACTACTGCACCCAGCCCGCTAGAAACGCTTACTCGTCGAAGGAAGTGAGACGCAAGCTACAGAACGAGCCAGACACTTTGCCAACAGCTTGTCCAAAGAAGACAGCAGAGCGACCCGATTCGCTTCAATCTAGGAACCACCCAGCTAGGACGCCAAAGACAGAGCCACACCCTGCATCGTGGGTGAGAGAGGCCGAGTCAACCATGTCACCGCAGATGCACCGCAAAATGCTACTGACGTCAGATCGGGTAAGTTACTTGTTAACTGCACTGCACAGCTTTGTTTGACTGGAGCTTCAGATTCGCTTTGTTTCGCAAGGCTTTGCTGCTAGAAATGACTTGAGAATTGCAAGACTTAAGTGCATGCTTTTAGTTCAAACCCTGGTTCCGAACTCCGAACGGAAGTAGGATGTTCCGGTGAGAATACTAATAGATGGAATAGAGTTCCTAGCAAACCTTATAATTTTGGAGACCGGACCTTAGATGTTATATTGGGAATGGATTGGTTATCCAAGCACAAGGTTGTATTGGATTGTGGACGAAGAACTATCTCATTGAGAGCCCGTGTGGGAAGAAAGTGGAATTTCAAGCCACTGCAGCTTAGAGATGGACAGTTGATGGTTAACATGCCAAGGCAATCAGCATAGAGGATGTCCCGGTAGTGAGTGATTACCTGACGTTTTTCCCGAGGATCTACCTGGTATGCCACAGGGACATAGAGTTTGTGATAGAGCTTGTACTGCACAAAGACCGATAGCAAAGAGACCCTATCGGATGTCTACCGAGGAGTTGGTAGAGATGAAGAAACAGCTAGAAGAGTTAATGGAGAAAGGATTTATCGAGACCAAGTTCGTCACCGTGGGAGCACCGCTTTTGTTTGTCAAGAAGAAGGACGGGAGTTTCGGATGTGCATTGACTACCGTGCACTCAATGAAGTCACCGTGAAAATAAGTATCCGCTACCCAGGATTGATGATTTGTTTGATCGATTAAGAGGAGCCGGAGTTTTCTCAAGATTGATCTGAGATCGGGATACCATCGCTGAAGATCCGATCGTAAGATATTCAAGATCGCATTCTCGCCAAGATATGGACATTACGAGTTTACTGATTATGTCCTTTGATACAAATGCGCCACTTATTTCATGAATATGATGAATAAGGTGTTCATGGAATATTTGGACAAGTTTGTCGTCGTGTTCATAGACGATATCCTAATCTACTCCAAGGCAGGAGGATGAACATGCCGAACACTTAAGGCGAGTTTTGGAAAAGCCGAGGGGACAAAGAACTTTTCGCCAAGTTCAGAAGTGTGATTTTTGGAAGGACAAGGTGGAGTTTCTTGGACATGTAATGACCGCAGAATGAGTCGCCAGTAGATCCAAGCAAAGTAGAAGCTGTGTTACATTGGGAGTACCAAGATCGTGACCCATTCTGAGTTTCCTTGGAATGGCAGGATACTACCGCCGTTTCATTGAAGGCTTTTCAACAATTGCGAAACCTCTTACGCAATTGTCAAGAAGGAAAAGAAGTTTGCATGGACGCCGAATGTGAGAAAGGATTTCAGGAGTGAAGAAGCGATTGACATCAAGACCGGTGTTAGTTCTAGGATGTTGCTCAAAGCTTCGATATTTATTGTGACGACGCGCCAAGGACTTGGATGTGTGGCCGATGCAGAATGGAAAGGTCGCCGCCTATGCATCAAGGCGATTGAGGCCGCATGAGGAAAATTATCCGACACATGACCTAGAGTTAGCCGCCGTAGTGCATGCTTTGAAGATATGGCGTCACTATCTGATTGGAAACAGATGTGAAGTATATACGGATCATAAGAGCCTTAAGTACATATTCACCCAGTCGGATCTGAATATGAGGCAAAGGAGATGGCTAGAATTGATCAAGGACTATAATGTTGGAATCCATTACCATCCCGGGAAGGCCAACGTAGTAGCCGACGCTCTGAGCCGGAAAAGCCATACCGTGAGTACGTTGCTAGCCACAAGTCGGGATGAGTTATGTGAGGATTTTCAGAAAATGAAGATTGAGGTTGTACCTAGTGGATTCTTGGCCGCCTGGAAGTAAAGCCTACTTTAGAGGACCAGATCCGAGAAGGACAGAAGGATGATGACAAGATCCGTAGGATTAAGTCCAAAATGGAGGAAGGCAAGGCAAAGGATTTCAAGCTAGACGAGCAAGGCACGTTATGGATGAAGGATCGCATTTGTGTGCCTAACAAAAGGAGTTAAAGCAATCGATTCGGAAGAAGCCCATGACTCTAAGTACTCGATTCATCCCGAAGCGCCAAGATGTATCAGGATCTCAAGGAGAGATTCGGTGGCCGAGTATGAAACGTGAAGTTGCCGAGCATGTTGCATTGTGCGACGTATGCCGAGAGTCAAGGCAATGCATCGAGACCACAGGATTGCTACTGCTGAAAATACCCGAGTGGAAGTGGGAGGAAATCGGAATGGATTTCATTACCTGGCTTGTCAAGACTCAAGGAGGTTATGACTCCATATGGGTTATAGTGGATCGCTTGACTAAAGTAGCCCATTTTATCCCCGTGAAGACCACCTACTCGGGAGATAAATTAGCGTAATTGTACATGATCAGATTGTCTGTTTGCACGGAGTGCCAAAGAGGATTGTATCGGACAGGTACCCAATTTACCTCAAGGTCGGAATAAGTTGCATGAAGCCATGGGGACCCGCTTTGAACTTCAAGATCTGACTTATCATCCATGCACGGATGGGCAGACCAGAAAGAGTCAACCAGATTCTGGAGGATATGTTAAGAGCTTGTGCATTGGCTTATGCTACCTCTTGGGATAAAAGTTTGCCGTATGCCGAGTTCGATTACAACAATAGTTATCAGGCTAGTTCTGAGATGTCACCTTTTGAGGCACTTTGTATGGTCGACTGTCGGACGCCATTGAATTGGAATGAGACCGAGCGCCGTGTCTTTGGGCCTGATATTCTTCAAGAGGTCAAGAGCAGATCGCTATGATTAGGGAAAGGTTGAAGATAGCCCAATCTCGTGAAGAGTTATGGCCGACAATCGCCGCGAGATTTGAGTTTTGAACGAGAAGACTTTGTATACCTCAGAGTTACGCCTCTCGGGGAGTTAAGAGGTTCCATGCCAAAGGGAAACTTGCACCCTGCTATGTTGGACCATTTAAGATTTTGAGCCACAGAGGCGAAGTTGCTTATCACCGGAGTTGCCACATCGTTAGCAGGAGTACACGACGTATTCCATGTGTCCCAGCTTAAAGAAGTGTCTCCGAGTTCTGAGGCAGACATCGCTAGAGTCAATTGAGTTGCAAGAAGATTTGACTTATAAGGAGCATCCCGTGAGGATTCTAGACACAATGGATCGAGAAACTAGAAACAAGTCAACCCGATTCAGAGTTCAAAGTGGAGCAACCATGAAGAAAGTGAAGCGACTTGGGAGCGCGAAGAGGATTTGAAGAAAGAATTTCCAAACCTATTCCTTTAGTGAGCCCCGAATCTTGGGGACGAGATTCTATTAAGGGGAGGTTTGTAACACCCCAAAATTTTGCTTTCCTTAAATTCATGTGTGGTTTGGCACTTTGGTGAATTTTGGAATTTTGGAATTTATTTGGATTTATTTGGAATTTATTTGAATTTATTCCATTTTGAAATAATTAAAGAATTTAAATTTGCAAATAAATTTTTGTTGGAAATATTTTATTTGAGTCCAAAATGATCCAAAGTATTTTCCGTAATTTTTCCGAATTTTTCTCGAGTCATTTGCTAGTTTTAATGAATTAAATGAATTAAGGAATTATTTTAAATATTAAATCGCTGGAAAATCCAACTCGGTCAAGTAATCGTTTCATCCGATCGAAGTCGGACTCGAGTCCGACCGAGCAGTTGACTCGGCCGAACCAACTAGAAAACCTAATTGATCCCAACCGTTGGATCTAGATCCAACGCGAGATCCGCCGACCCGACCCGAGCCGTGTCCGAGGCCGGACCCGATCGCGCCGCGGCGATCGTGGCCGTTGATTGCGACGCGTGGGCCGTGTGATTGCGTCGTCTTCCGTGATCCGAAGCCGGACTCCGCCGCGTAGCGCTGGCCCAATTAGGTTTCCGCCGGTGCACGCCGCCGAGGCTATTTAAGGCGTGGGTTATCGCCCGAGATCGTTCGTGCGGCGCCTTTGCCCTAAGTTCCAACGCCTAAGCCGCTGCCGCCTCGCGATTTCGCCGGAGTTTGGGGAGTGCCGCGTGGTTTTTTCGTTTCGCGCCGTCATTATCCTCCGCCGCCTTCAAGCTCGGATTCGAGAACCTTGCGTCGAGGCGCACTCTACCGGGTGCACTCACTTGGCCGGAGACGCCCGGCGCGCGTTAGGGTGGTCGCTGCCTCGGCCGCGGCAACGCCGCCGCAAGCCATCGCCGTCGCGAGCTCGGTGCACGTTGGATCAAGATCCAACGCGAGGTGAGGCCACGCCGCTGCTATCGTTTCCGTTTGATTAGGTTTCAAACTGCTAGATTTAGATCGCACGGTTGTGGTTAGTTGCGTTGTAGCGATAGGGTTAGATCTCGACCGCCCGATCTAGATCGAACGGCCCGACCAACCGTGTAGTTTTGAACGTGAGGTTCAGATCCAACTGACCGCTGATTTTCAAATCAACTACGGCGAGATTGTGCCACGTGTGCTCACCGCGCCCACGCCGCTGGGGAGCGTGTCTCGACACGCGGACCCGCTGAGTCGAGGGCCCACGTGTCGCAGCCACGCGGCGTGAAACCCTGGCGGTGGGGCCCACATGTCGAGACCGTGAGCATGGACCGAGTCCACTGAGATCGAGCCGGCGTGGACCAAGTCCATGGACGGTGACGCCACCGACCAATCGAGGCTGCCACGTGTCATTGCCGACGCAATAATTAATTTCAAAAGAAAATGATTTATTAATTCAAATAATGATTTCAAATTTAGTTTCAAACTTCAAACGCTTATAACTTTTATGCGTTTCAACTCCGATTTGAGCGATTCAAATTTCTAAATTTGTAGAAAAATAAGATCTACCTAACTATAAATTTTATTTAATTTTTGGACTAAAGTTTTTCTCTGTAAAATTATTTAATTGATTATTTAAACTTTAAATAATCATAACTTTTATGCTTTTAACTCCAAATTTGTGATTCCAGCTTCTAAAAATCCGTAAAATTATGTTCTCTCTGTTTATGGATTTTATTTGGAGTTTTGGGATCTTTTTGCATAGTGTTTATTTGTGTATTTGCTATTTGCACGCTTTACGAGTAGACGTTGAAGTGTCCTGAGGGATTCAAGGAGAAGTATTGACTCGGGATCCAACTCAAGACCAAGAGCAAGTGCTTTTTGAAGGCAAGTTGTGCTTTGACCATGTTGATCCTATTTCAAATCTATTTTGATTTAAATTATTGCATGCTAGTTCAATTAGAAAAATATTTGGTTTAAACACGGGGTTAGATAAATACCAATTTGATATATGACACCTTGATTACTTAAGTATGTGCCATGACCCTTTGTCACCCTAGTTGTGGTTTACTAGTTGGACATTATTAAATTGCCAACATGGGTTTAGATCGCTGTAGTATCTTTGCTTAGACACGCTACGTGTTCATGACATGATTTTGGATAATCAAATGCTAATATTGACTTAATGATATATTGAACCTGTTTTGGAAAAGTATCATGTGATGTTGATGGCACGTGGTGCATGGTAATCAACTGGGGTTTGATAAACGCTGACCGGCATGTGGCAAGAGTAATCAGTGGGCCGCTTGTGGCATAGGGAGTGTTGATATGGTTTTTCGGGTAGTCTTGCCCTGGTCACTCTAAGGACTTAACCTTGCAAGCCTTTGAACTGGGTCATACTTGCAACCACATGGCTGGAATGGGACGGCCCTAGTTGACTAAGTCGCTAAGGACTCACTTGTGGAGCCTCAGGGTGTCAGTTACACCGTTTGTGTGATTGTACGGGGGAGCGTATCGTGGCGGTGGCCAGGGACCCATCTAACGGTGTGTTGGTCCCATACTTCGCCTTGGCTAAGGGAAGGGATGGTGTAGAGCACGTACCGGAGAGGACCACCGGTGTTGTTTGAGGCTTCCGAAAGGCTTTGTTATGATCGCTCATTCGCATACTCTTGTATGGCGATTCACGGCTGACGTGGTGAGTGGATTGTATCTTGTGGGTAAAGTGCATAACCTCTGCAGAGTGTAGAATCTATTTGAATAGCCGAGTCCACTGATCGACAATGCTCGGGAATTACATCAAGGGTTAGATTTTACGAAAATAACTTGGATTTGAAAAGTTGGGTTGGTTTAACAAGGAAGATGATGGAAATATGGTTTAGGATGGGGAAAAATGTTATTTAAACTTCTTGAAAAGTTATTTACGCTTTACTTGTTTTTACTGCTTTCGAATCTACTTATATTACTTGCCAAATGTTGTTTACCGCAAATATACCTTAAGCTATTACTTTGTACCAAGCCATGCATATAGTATATTAGCTTGCATTCTGTGCATGACTTGCTGAGTACAAAGTACTCACGCTTGCCTCAACACAATACCGTTGAAGAGGAGATTACGCCACTTTGGAGGAGGAACTCCAAGAGGACCCGACTACTTAGGGATGCGAGCCCACCATTGCCTGTGGTATCTGGATGGCGCCACTAAGTTTATTTGATTTTCTCTTTGTTATTTCTCTTTTAATAAGTTTCGCCTTGCAAGGCATATATTTGTAACTTGGCCATAAGGTCGAGTAACCCTTTGGTTATTTAAATAAAGTACTTTGATAATATCGATTGGTATGATTGTGATATTTACCGATGTTAAGACTGTGTGCACTAGCGCGTTCCTGGACTAGTGCTGAATACACAGAGGGTCCGGATTTGCAAATTCGGGGTCCCGACATCAGTCTATTTTAAATAGTGGGGGTATGTTGTGTGGTGGTAATTTTGTTATCACCTATGTATAGGGTAGCTAAAAGTAATGTTGTTGGTTGATGATTATGCCCATTTGTTGTTATTGATGACTAAGTAGTTGTGGTAACTGTTTAGATTATTCGTTGGAAAACCATGGTTAAAATAGAGGAAAATTTTAACATGTCGTGATGGAGTGAGCTTTGGATAATTAACATGATGTACAATTTCATCCTTAATGAATGTATGCCTTGGAATCCTAGTTATGAACTTTGTCTTGTAGAGAAAATATTTACATGTTGAAGTCGTTGTTTAACTGAATAAGGTTCGGTTGTCGAGACGTGAATATATAGGTGGCATGAAATTTATATGCTGATCTTGCTGAAAGATTTATTGAAATACTATGTTTCCAACTTGGAATAAGATGTATTATGATTCGGTGACCCGTGAGGGTCATGTCAATATAGTTTTGGTTGGGTGCCTTTTTCGATAAGCACCTTAAACCCTAATTAAAAGTGTTGGGATTGGTAACTAGAGGAAGAATTTGTTGTGAAGTTTCTGATCTATTTGTGTTGGGGCTCCTCAGATAGTAAATAGTGATTATTGAAGTCTTTAATGGAAAGCGTAGTGGAGTACTAGAGATGGTTCCTTTCATGCTGAGCTGTTGTCTAAAAACCTTTGAAACTGGTTTGGTTGTTTGCCATCTCGGTTGAATGCTTTCGGTTGAGGTGTTCCTTATGTTGAGTTTCAGAGTTTCCCCAAAACTCGTAGTGGTTGGTGTCAACCTTTGGTTTTGGCGAATTTGTTTAGTTCGTGTTGTGAGTTTGAGTTTACATCCAAAAGTTTTTGAGTGGATCGCGCCCTTTCGCGTCAGACCGATTTATCTTTGGAATTAATTTTAAAAGGAAGCAGATGGTCATAAAGGGTTGTGTTGGAAACTTTTGAGTTAAGCCCTTGATGTGTAACTCTATTTGACTAGAGTTGGAGTCATTTGGAAAATGTGTCCGGTGTGCGGATGTTTTACAAGTCTGGATTTTTATGAATGTTTCATAAGTGAATTTGGTTAGTGAAGAGTTTTCTTTTTGGATTGAGTTTCTCTCTTTTGATAAAAATTTATGGCGCTTGTGTGTCGCAGATGTTTTGATTTTGGAGTCGATGTTACTGTTCCAAAGGGTTGAGTTTGATTTTGCGAGGTGTTGCAAAGCTAGTGTTAAATCGAAGATGGGTTTTCACACGATGTGGTGTTTTGTTGATTAACGATGTTGCCGTCATAGTTTATATGAATTAGCGCAACTCTCGATGTTATTCGAGATTTATTCATATGATACCGAAGTAAGTCATCATGTGAATGACTATTCGGTAGTGTGGTTACATGATGAGGGAATGGTGAAAAGTAAACATGACATCGTTTTTACATGTTAAATGATAAAAGAGTCGTTGAGCCAGGTCGGTGAGAAAGTCATATATGGAGATATGACTAATCCGGAGTGCTCCTGAAGAGTGTGCATTTATGTCATGAAACAAGATTTCCCTTGCTTTCTAGTATGAAAAGAAGCAATGAACAATTTCTGGTATGTTGGTTGTGATGTAGTGGATTTATGCTTCCTTTGTGTTTTGGCTTGGATGTTGCCGAATTCTTTCCAAAATGGTTGTTAACGCTTTGGGTTTCAGTTGTGGTGTGTACACTTGGGCTTGATAGCTAAGTGTTTTTGTGTGAGGGTGAGACCCTCTTAAGAAAGGAACCAATTGTGGTTTGGTAAGGTTTTCGATCCTAGCTTGGGCTAGGTGTCGAACCTTAGTGGTATAAGGGTGGTTTGTGATGGAGGTTGATGATGTATGGGTTTAACCTTTACTAAGAGTAGCGATGGGTGGAAGTGAAGTTGACGGTAGATCGGTGATAATTGCCCTGCCGTGAGCAGTTGTCTTCACTAGTTGTTTTTGGGTTTGAGTCTTGCCTGGGAAAGGATGGAATAAAATGTTAGTATGATCGTGTATCGGAAGGGCTAGTGTGCCTTAATGAGTTTTCCCCTCGATGGAAACTTTCGGGAATGAAGAGAGGTCGTTAAAGGAATTGTGACTTCCTTTGATTATGTCATGTTGAGTTTATTGCAGTGTGTAGTCAGGTAGGTTGTGATAGAAGTGTGAGGTGTTTGTCGTGAGGATTCGAGCGTTTTGGGTTGTTGAAGCCCTTCGAGGTTGAAACGCAAATTCTGTTTGGGATTTGAATTGAAAGTCGAATCGTGAGCGGTTGCCCTTAGTTGAGCTAGATCAACACTTTTTCTTTAAGTGTTGGTTTTGGGAACTCGCTTGTCGCTTGTTTAGGTTCTAGTCGTTGTGCGAATGTTTTGTGCTGCAGAGAAGCCTTTTGTCCCTTGGGGACTTTGTTGTTGTTTTTGGCGTCCTTCGGATTCGAGGTCGAATCCTGTTGAAGGGGGGAAGAATGTGACACTATGGTTTGGTGTGACGTTATAGAAGGTGAAACTAGAGAATAAAACCTTTCGGCTTAGGGTTTTCTCGCGTTTTTATGTCGCCACGGAGTGTCGTAACCTTATTTAACGTGCATGATAAGGTTAATAACATTATGAGATGTGGAATTAAGGTTAAAACTATAGGATATGGAGGTTAATAGCTTTTCCAAGGCGTTCCGGGTTTTGGGCCTTCAGGGGAGTTTGGGCCTTGGTGGGCTTTGGTGGGATGGAGTAGGTCTCCGTAACGGACTAGGATTGGGTGTGGGGATGGTAAAGGGCTCCCCACCAGCCTTTTAGGCGTGCTCCCCCTGCCCTTGGGCGCCCCCACCTCTCCCTCCAAGCCCTAGCCGCCACCCCCACCTTCCCCTCTCCCTTCCTTGCGCCTCCACCTCCCCCATTGCTCCCCATTGCTCCCTATTGCACACCACCCCTCCTCCACCCCCTTGCTGCCCTAGGGTGACCTCCCCACCCCTGCATCCTCATGGATCCATCCGAGGAGCGAGGAGCGAGGAGCGAGGTGCGAGGAGCGAGGAGCGAGGTGCGAGGAGCGAGGAGCGAGGAGATCGATTGGAGTTTTCGTGCGTCGGGCAAAGGTATGATCATGGGTCTCCTCGGGGATGAGATAGGTACTGTTATTAGGGAGTTTATCAAGTTTTTAGATCAATTGGAGGCGCTGGATTTGAGTAATTTGGGTTAGATCTAGATGTTGCCACGTTTCTGTTTTCGGGCAGATTGAGCAGTCGGGCTAGGGTTCGAGTTTTCGTCGATTTAGAATCCGAATCTGTCCGTACGGACTTAAAATAAGTTGTATATAATTTAATTATCTTTCCGTGGACATAAAGCACGTTAAAATCCGATCAGCCGTTTGAAAGTTATGGCTGTTTTACCGAGCGTGTTAAAATCTGTGACGTGATTGGAACAGATCTCGGTAATCTGTAGATTAAACAACTTTAGAGGCCGAATCAGACTTTCCATATACCTAGAGAAAGTTGGGAAATTTCCTAAGCTACACGAGGGTGTACTCGTTTAATTCATTCGGAGTCCCAGAACTCAAGTTATGCCTTTTGCAAGGCTGCTGTCCCGACGAGACAGAACCTCTGTTTTAGGTTTTGCGAGTAGGGAGCAATGTCGGGTTAGATGGGGGTTTGTGTACTGTTTTGTGGTTATGATTGTGATTGTGTGATACCCCTGTGCAGGAGGTGTGACCCCGGGAGTGCCTTCTACTTCCCGCCAATCCGTTGCACCTGGTTGAGGCAAGGTGTTGTGATGGATAGCGAGTTGTAGGTTGCATGTTGAGATTAGATGGAATTGTTTACATGATATATGTCCACTTGCCATGTGTTAATGATTGCTATGATATGATGAGCATGTTTAAGATGTTATGACGCCATGTGTTAAAATATGAGTTTTATATGATGTTGGCATGCTTGCATACATGACATGTTACATGGCCCGGGCGGTGAGAAAGTCATTAACTAATCCGGGAAGGTCGGTGAGAAAGTTATGACTAATCCGGAGAGCCAATAGAGTAAGTCCTACATCGTGATTCCATCTACCGTGGGTTGTGGAAGCGAGGAGTAGGCACCCTCCATCTTCGGGATGGAAGGGGGGAGAGGGTGCACATCGACGGGTGTGTACTCAACCATACCGGTATGAGTTTCCAAGGAGATATGAGCATTGCATTGCATTGCATACACAATGATGATGATTTTGTTAAAGTGTTCATGATTGAGATGATATACATGATGTGAGATGTTATTTTCTATGATATTGTTATTGTTGTCCATTACAATATGCTTGCTGAGTTTCGAACTCACGCTTGTGTTTTATTTTGTTTTTAGGAACTTTGAGATCGGCATGCGGGAAAAAGGGGTTTAGCTACACTTCTACACGTAGCTCCACCATCATAGTCTATGATTAATTACTTGGAGACATGATTTTAAGAGTTGTGCCATAAAGTTAATGTATGGTTTAATCTAGCATGCTTGTGATCCCTTATTTGCTTCGTTATAGTTTATGAAGTGGTTGAGCGTGGTATTATTGGCGTAGTTTGATGATACATCCATTTATGTTGATGTTTTAGATGTCGTGTGCTATGATATATCTTGCCATGATATTGATATTGTGTTAATTCATGAAAAAAAACAAAGGAGATGCTGCCGAAATATCGGTTTTTAGCATATGTACCTTTGCTGGAATTTATGTTTAAATGTGATTTTTAGTTGTTGTTTAGCTTATGTTTGGTAGCATTCGGGCATATTAAATGCCGGGGTGTTCTGATTGGTATCGAGCGGGTTTGTAGGTCCTTGGAATGTGAATTTTTAGTGTCATGCTATAGGGAAAAACTAAAATATGATGTGGAATAACTTAGAAACATGGCTTAGGTCTTAACTAAAATTTTGTTATAGGATAGCAACATTAAAACTTACAAAAGTGGTATAACTAATCTAAAATTTGACACACAATGGATGCACTGAGGAAAGGGTATGGGTATCGTTTCTTTATGCTTAAATGTTGTATTTAAGTTATGATGTTGAATGCTTCCTTTGATAAAGCATGTTGCTATGTCTATGAGATAAATGACTGAATTGCTCTTGTTGTTGTGATAGAGTGGAATTGTGGTACCGAAGGGTTTCGGTCACCTCTTTTTGTTCATAGTAAGGGCGAGGTTTGACGGTATGGCCGGTTAGCGCCATCACCGAAGAACTATTAACCCCTGTAGGAGAAGAGTGCTTACCCTCTCTGTTGTAGATCGGGTAGTTGACTGGAGTCAAATAGAAGAGTTTGGTGGTGGATTCCTTCGTACGTTCTTTGCCGCTTACGACGATCGATTTTCGTTGCTTTTCTTGGCTTTAGTTGATTTGAATCAAATGAAAAATGTTGGGTTTTTGCGGATTGTTCCGTATGCGGTGTGTGGTTTTGTCTTCCTTGGTTGAAGACGAAGAAGAGGAGTCTAGTGTTGCGCTTCTTTTGGGCGCCTTTCCAATTTTAATGATTAGTTTGTTGATGGCTTTATGGGGAAGAAGCATTCAAATTTATCCCTGTGTTTGTTGATGACACCAATTCTAATCAGTTTTAGCATCATTAAATGACGTTGGCTCTTCACAATCCATCAAGTGTAATTCTCCAGGTTCATGCTCACCCACAGTAGCATCACCAAGGAGATTTCTTACCAATAAAAAACGGAATGGCCCTTCATCAATGTCCATCATGGAGGGTGACAACCCTACTAGAGGAGACACAAATCTTGTGACTTGGTTGCTAGGTGCTGAAGGGTTTGATGTTGCAATTGGTGTCGCAAACTCTGGAGTTGATGACAGCACTGCTGAAGCTTGTGGGTTGCAAGTCTGTTCACCGCCATTGTTCACCGTTTCCAGATCAATTTGCACCCCCCCAGTCCGTGTCTTGCTGCTACTAGGACTGATGAAAAGATGCTCTACAGTGAACATCTCGTCAATACCTTCAGCTCCTTGATCACCCCAATTCCAGCTTGCTTCTTCATCAAACACGACATCCCATGTGACATGGACGCGCTTGGTGGATGGATCATACACACGGTATGCCTTGGAACCTGACTCATATTCAATGAAAACCATGGGTGTGCTGCGATCATCAAGTTTCTTCAAGTTTGGCCTGATGTTCTTGACATGAGCTACACAACCAAATATGCAAAAGAAATGCACATTTGGTTTGTATCCATACCATGCCTCAAATGGAGTCTTCCTATCAAAGCTATGAGTTGGAGAACTATTCAAGATATAACCTGTTGTCACCACTACTACTCCCCAAAATGTTCCTGGCATTTTCTTATCTTTCAGTAAAAAGCGAGCCATGACAACAATGCTCTGGTCTACTCCATTTTGCTGCGGTGAATACAGTGTCGTGAGATGCCGCTTAAGCCCTTTATCTGCATAGTACTCAGCAAACTCCACAGATGTGAATTCTCCACCTCGATCTGTTAAGAGCACCTGAAGCTTCCTCCCTGTCTCCACTTCAACACTAGCTTGAAACCTCTTGATGGCAGCAAGAGCTTCGCTTTTACATCTCAGCAATGTTAACCACATATAAAGGCTGAGATCATCTACTAGCAGTAGGAAATACCTCTTCCCTCCATTGGTTTCAGGCATGATTGGTCCACACAAGTCACCATGTACAAGTTCTAGTCTGTGCTCTGCTCTGTACTTTGTCTCCTGGGGGAATGGTGCTTGGCGCTGCTTGCCAAAGAGGCAGCACTCACACACTTTATCAACCTGCTCTATCTTGGGAAGACCTCGGACCATGCCATGACTTGCAAATCTCTGGAGTGAATCAAAGTTGAGCTGGACGAACCGTTCATGCCATCGCCATGCATCCTTATCAAGACGCACTAACAAACATATTGGCTCTGCAAGATTCAACGACAATACATATAACCTGTTGTTTGTGCGTTTTACCTTCATGATGAGATGTTTTTGGTTGTCACAAACATTCATAGTTCCATCCTCGATCAACACTTGCCACCCAGCTTCATCCAGCTGCCTAAGACTCAAAATATTGCTCTTTAGTTGGGGTATGAAGTAGACGTTGGTGAGGATTTGCTGCTGTCCAGTGGTACTATCGATGATCACCGAGCCGTGCCCGCGTATGTTGACGATGGAGCCATCCCCAAACCTGACCGAGCCTCCAATGCCCCGGTCTAGTTTAGTGAAAGCGGCTTCATTACCTGTCATATGGTTCGATGCGCTGGTGTCGAGGTACCATGTCCCGTCTTGCCGGTCGTGGCCATTTTCACTGTGCTGGACTGCTTGGTGACCACGCCGAACTGTGTCATCTCCCTCATTCAGAAAGACCTATCCACCGACACACTCATGATGATTCGGAGCAGTAATTTCTTGAGCCATCAGCAGCGCTGGCTCAACATTTTCAGTAGCTTGTGTGAGGTTCGCCTCCTCACGCTTCTTCTTGTGACAATCTCGAGCCCAATGGCCTAGCTTGTGGCAGTAACGACACTCATCCTTGGAGATGTCACGACCGCATTTATTCGCCCTCCCGTCGCATGAGCCACCATATTTGCCACGCCCTCGATTGTTGTCCCGTCTGCGGTTGTTGGAGCCACCACTTTGACCGCCACTACTCCCGGATGAGCCAGCATGTTCATGCTTCTTCAACCTGGCTTGCCATTCCTCCTCCATGAGAAGGAGATGACCACCAGCACCTGAACCTGAGTCGAGTTCAAGGCGGTCCTCCACTGCCTTGAATCTTCCAGTCAGCTCCTCCACCATCAAAGTCTCCAGATCGAGCATCGTCTCTATAGAGAGTGCGATCTATTAAAACTTGGGTGGGACTGCATGCAAAAATCTATGCACCACATTCTCCTCATCAACGGTATCGCCAAGGATCGACAGGTTATTCACTAAACCAAAAAACTGCATGGCAAAATCATCGACGCTCTCACCATCTTTGAAATGAATGCTATCGAGGCCCCTCCGCAGTGACATCATGTTTGCCTTGCGCACACGATCGTCACCCATGCGGATCGTCTTGGAGTCCCATGCTTCCTTACCTGTCTTCTTGATAGCAAGGGATGCCAGCATCTTAGTAGGTACGATGTGAAGGATTGCTTCCAGCACCATACGGTCTTCGCAGTAGTTAGCCTCGTCGACCATGTCACCACTAACCTCCATCATCGTCCACAGGCCCCTAGCATGTTGGATTACCTTCATGAGCAACGCCAAGTCACCGTAGTTGGTCCTCATGAGCGTCGGGTACATCGTCATCCCTGCAGGCTCCCTCACCGGTCGCGTCGTCACCCTGTTGCCGCCCGACTTCTCATCGGCAGACTTGAGGGGAAGCGTCGACATCTTGGGATCCTCTGGACGCTTCTCGCCTAACATCTTCACAGGTAGGATAACCTGCTCTGATACCAAATGTCAGAAATCTCTCACTCTCTATTGGAAACGCACGCGAGTTCCTGTGGCTAAACTGCAAAAAAAACTCTGGCAACGAGAACACACAGAGTAGAGTGAGCACACGAGGATTGTGCTGCATAAAAACTGAGCAGCATTTTCAGTCTTCTCTTCTTCTATTTATTCAGTAACTAACTTATGATGACTAGCTCCCCCATGATCCGTTTTTGCCAGTGCGCCATCCCACACCAACGGCTGCATGGATTCAACTGCCTTGCTCTATTTGCGCCACAAACTCCTACAATCTCACGCCATCCCACAAGCAGAGTTCATGCCGCATTACAAGCAACAAGAAAAAAAACAACAATTGACTGGGAATTAAACTAATTAAGAAAATAACAAGATTATTCCTAGTAACCATGAGGGTACAACCTAGATCAAGACGGTGAGGCATGACCAGTACAAGCGTGTCTACAATAAATTTGAACAGAACGCTGGTGAGAGTCTCGACGAGTGCTTTGCTTGGTTTTTCAAGATCCTTAGCAATCTATGATCATTTTATACCACATACCCTGATTCGGAGAACGCTAGGTATTTTCTGACAGCACTTGATTTAAGAATTTGAGAGATGAAGGTCACCACCATCAATGACTACTGATTTATCAACTTTGACTCTTGATGGGCTTCATTCCCATCTCAAGACTCATGAGCTCGACATTGTCCCTCGCAGGATGAAATCTCAGTCGATGGCCTTGGTCACCGATCCCATTGAATCCTCTTTTGGACCATCTCTCAATTTCTCTTCTGGTTTCTCTCTCTCTACTCTTTGCGACATAAGCGATGAAGTTCTAGAACGATTTCCAAAAAATAAGCTTGCTGTTGTCGCTCGCAAATTTTCCAACATTTACAAGAGAGTGAGATAGAGGAAGGGAGGTGGCACTATTACTTGCTTCGAGTGTGGTGGCCCCAACCACATTCGAGCAAACTGCTACAAGCTGGAGAAGGGCAAGAACGAGCAAGACGGTTTAAGCTAGAATGACTAAACCGATAAGAACCGCAACAAGAAGCCTCCAGTTCATGAGCCAGCGTGAGAAAAGAAGTCCCGCAACTTTGCCAAGCACAAGAAGCTCTTCCACCGCATGCTCGCTGCGCTCAACGACCTCGACTTCTCCGACATGGAGACATGGAGCGACGAGGGCAAGGATGAACCACGAGAGAAGACGAAGGGCGGCGATGAATTCTCCAGCATGTGCTTCATGGCAGGAGATGCCATTGAAGTCAGTGACACCGAGCTGTACAATGATGCTTTCTGCAAATTAGAAAAATTTCATGCTAGAGCTAGAGCTAGAGCTAGAGCTAGGTGTACGAAGTTAGAGAAGGAAGTGGGTACCTTGTCTCGGGAGTTAGCCTCACTTAAATCACATTCCTCCCGAGACTCTAATAGCTGTACTGTCTGTGATGCTTTGCTTGTGGAGCTAGAGAACCTAAGGACCTTGCATGATAGTGTGCTTATTGATCTTGAGGATCTTAGGTCAAAGAATGCTAGTTCTGTTACTATTGATATTCCTGCTGATGCTAACTTTCTTCATGCTCACATGAATGCTTCTTGTAGTAATTGCCCTAAGCTACTTGCTGAAATTGATGCCATGAGTTGTCACCTTAGAAAGCTTTCTGCTAGAAATGATGAACTTGAATTTCATGCTTCTAAGGACCCAGTCAGCACATGTGAGGGCTATAAGCAACTAAAACTTGACAATGAAGCTTTGAATGTCAAGTGTGCTCAACTTGCTAAGGACTTACTAGTTAAGTCACAAAATGGTTGCTTGCTACATGTTGGGGTTAAGGATGATGTGGATAAGGTCCATGCATAGCTTAGGAAGAAGTTAGAGATTCGGATTGATAGAATTAGATATGCTCCTTGTGTTTCCTGTGCGTCTCTCAAAATTGAGGCAGCTGTGTATAGGGAGAGATATGCACGCGCTGTTAGATCCTCTTCTTCTGGCTCTTCTTCTACTCCTTCCCCTTGCTCTTCATGCGCCTCACTTTTTCGAGAGTGTCAGTATCTTATGAGCACTCTTAAGAAATTTGTTGGAGGCAAGAAGAAGCTCAATCTCATTCTTGACCAGTCCAAGATTAGCAGATTCAATCAAGGTTTAGGATTTGATTACTTGGAGCACACATGGGCGCATCCGCCTACATTGTATGTGCCTCTAAGAGTGGAGATATTGTGGTTGCTCCAGAGATGAGCACTACTGTGTTTAGGTCAGCTGGAATGGTTCACGGGATCTCTGATGAGAAGGTGACACCACCTGCTACTTCAGCCTCTAAGGCGAAGTATACTTGCACCTTTTGTCAAAAGGATGGACACCTTACTAATTTCTGCTTCAGACGTGCCAAGATCACTAGGCATGAGCATGTTTGTGCCTTAGAGGTATTCAGGGTCATCCCCAGACTTTGAGTGCTCCTAAGGCACACACTGCTTCTAGATAGGTTAGAGAGTTACCTATGTTTGGACAGCGTATGGGGCTTGATTTTCAGGCTTCTACCTCTAATTTTTGCCCCGAAGCTATTTCGAGTCAGTACTTCCTCCATCCTCGTGATATTCCTCGTTCTTCCCATCGAGGTAGATATCAGCGGTGTGAGTTTGCTTCCTTCAACATGAGGTCTGGGCAGAAGCACCAGGATGGTCTGGCCTTTGCACATCGGCGGACCAACCCTGCACACGCTTCCAAGCGTCCTACAGGAGTTATCTTTGAGCTTGTGAGAGTAGAGTCACGGAGAGGCACTAAATTGCATTCTTCTACTCTTTTGACTGTTTCTTCTTCTACTCTTTTGACTGTTTCTTCTTCTGCTCAGGTGACTCAGTATTGGGTTCATAGATCTGCACTGATCTATCCTAGTACTGAGACATCTTTTTCTCTCATTGATTCAGGTCCGTAGGACAGGGAAGAGGGAGGTTTGGATTGTAGATTTCGATTGTTCACACCATATGACCAGAGACTCCCGATGGTGTTCTTCCCTAGTCCGAGCTCTTGGTGATGAGGTGATCATCTTTGAGAATGCTTCGTCAGGTAGAGTCATCGCTAAAGGTACTGTTTGCCTTAATGATCATTTCATTCTTAAGGACGTTGCCTTAGTTAGTAAGCTGCAATACAACTTGCTCTCTGTTTCTCAGCTTATCAATAACGATTTCGAGGTAAACTTTAAGAGCAACACTTGTAAGATCCTCGATTCTTCTGGGGAGTTGGTTTGCGGGATTCTCGATTTGGAAGTCTTTTGTGCTGATTTTTCCTCCTCTTCTGGAGACTCCCTCCGTTGCCTTATTGCTTTAAAGTCCCGTGATCTTTCCTTTTGGCATAGGAGACTTGGTCACATTAGCTTTGATCATTTGACTCGAGTTAGTGTCCCGGGGTTTCTTTCCTTTAGGACGTCCAGAAGTCGGGGAAGGTTGTCATAAGATGCCTCAAAGGTCCCAAAGTGCTTCTCCAATGTCTTCTGGTTCGCCCTCCACGCTTTGGCATAACTGATTTGGTATTTATATCTGTTCTTCTTGGCATGTACTATATGTTATGCCTCCATGTCAATCTTCTCGACAATCTCTCCATACATCACATTCGCGATGAAAGAGGATGTGTGGTTACGATGTCTCGATGTTACATTGCTTAGAACACAACTGTGTTGCACGACCTTCGTGACAACCCAGTTCAAATCATACTTGGGCTTGTGAGCATGAACACGCCAACCACATTCAGCATTTTCGCACTTCACCGTGTAACAGTCTTTATTGGATTTCACAACTCTCACCGGCCGTTGCAAGCTCATCACCCAGACCCTTATAGCATTGCAAAGCAAACTTCTTCACGTACATTGCTTGCACGTGAACCTCAATTGGTCGGTACTCACATGTCGAGTCATGGGCATCGACAACTGTTAGGTCTTGCGCTTTGCCCCTATTCCAAGCAGCGGGCACCTCTATGGATGTATTTCCATCATCGTCCGAGGAAGATTCATCATGTTCCTCCATCGCCAGTGCCTCTTCTTCCTCCGTCGCTCACTCATTGTCTTGCTCTAGCATATTAACTAACCTTTCCAACTCCTCCCCTTTATCTGCTTGTCTCGTCGGTGCAGCACATGGCAAGTTTGTTTTGACCGTCGCCTGCACAAAGAAGACGAAACCCCAACCACGTAGTCTTGATGAATTGACGTAGTTCCTCCAAGACTGAAACAACTCCAATGATCTAAGCACCCATACCGAGTCCTGTGTACCTCTCAGCCACAAGCATTTAATGTTCACGTCATGCACCACAGGATTCAATGAAAGATTGTCACAAAGCCACCCGTAAAGATCTTCAAAACTCATGTCATCCGGATTCTGATGGTACAAAACACACTGCTGAAAACTACTCAAATCAACCCTGTATGGCCCCTCCTGAATTTCTCCTTCACCGTAAAACAATTTGAATGCATCCATAGCAGACATACCTACTCGAATACGAATGTAAAATTTTATAACATGCGCAAGTAATATTGGACATACAAAATAATGGCTACTGTAATAGAGTTATTTACATTTTAGAAATTATGCCTACATGTAATTTTTTCTAACCGTACTTGCCACCTTGTTTATTCCTTACAACCAACAACTAATTATTTTGTTCGGGAAAATAATATCTATCATACCGACATTATTTGCGTACATATATAAATGATCCATACCTACATTCATACAATCTGCATGTAAGAAAATAATTTCCAACATGATTTCCTACCACTTTTCCACCACACTACATACATTTACTAGCATTTTTGTTCCGTTTCAACAACCAACATCATTTCATATATGCTCTACATGTTTAAATCTACCAACAATATTTGCATAATAACAATACAAATTACACCAGAACTACTTGTTTAAATCTACCAATAATATTTGCATAATGAATTTGAAATAGTGTCCTATGACCCTAAAACTTTTCGATTTGTGCTGCAATTTTTCTGGACTGCCCTAACCATTTTCTGAGACTACCTATATTTTTCCTAACTATATATCAATTATACTAACAAAAAAATAATTATATAAAAGCGTATTACAAAATTAACTAAGTACATTATTTTTTGGGGCTATCCTAACAGTTTTCTGAGACTACCTATATTTTTCCTAACTACATATCAATTATACCGATGAAAAAATAATTATATACATGTGTAAAACAAAATTAATTAGGTACTACATTTTTATAGAGTACCCTAATAATTTTCTAAAACTATTTTTCCTAACTACATATCAATTATACTAACGAAGAAATTATTATATAAATTACTAACCGACGAACGAAGAACGAGTCACGAATAGCCGAAACTATCTCTTCTTCATCTTCCTTTTGTTCTCCGCCTCCCTCTTCTTCTCCTTTCTCTCCTTCTGTCGCTATCGTCGCTTCTCTTCTCCTTCCTGCCCTCCGGTCGCCGCTGCTCCCCAGGCCCGGCTGCTCACCGACGCTCCCTCTCTCTCTCTCTCTCTCTCTCTCTCTCCCTCTTTCTTTCTCCCTCTCTCTCTCCCGCTCCCTCTTTCTTTTTTTCGTTCTCCCTCTCTCCTGCTCTTTTTTGTCCAAACGCACGTGCGCCTGGAAATATATATCCCCCCTCTCCTGCTTTGCATATGCATGACGCAATACATACACCTGTACTTATACATATCATGAGTATCCTCTCAATCTTTATACATATATATTTGTAAATTTGTTGAGAATAAAAACGCACAAATAATATTTGTGTATATATATTCTATTCCTTTGAATGCGCTCATATACTAATTATAAGATACTCCAACGTGAGTCACACGAAAAATTGGAAAAAAAGTCTATAGATTTTAGCGTATTTTATAAATACTTTTATATACGCATATAAAAAGGAGTGTATCTACAAACTATAAATATGATATCTGAAAAGATGTATATACCACCATATAGTTTTATATACTTATATACATTGTGATATACGATACAGGAGTAATTACTCCGGAGTAGAAAGGAGGGTACGAATCCGACGCTGGAAGGGAACGAGTAGGAGGCGGAAATGAGGTAGAACCACTCCGTCTCCGTCAGGTCCTCGGCGACAGCGCGGCTCTCGGCCGCCGCGCCGCCGCCGCCTACACGTTGTGATCCCTGCTCCCCTATCTTCCACCTTCAGCCTCCCTCGCCAGCGAGTCGTAGAGCTCCTGCAGTTGCCGGCTGCGGTGGCGCACCGCCTGTTCGATGGTGGCCTCTACCATCAGCCATCGGGCGCCTCGACCCCCCACTACTACAGATCTGGCCTTCCATACCGGCTCATCAGTACCGGTTATGCATGAACCGGGACTGACAATTACATCAGTCCCAGTTCAACGATCGTTTGGTTTGAGGTGCACATCAGTACCGTTTTAATATACCAATCGGTACTGATGTTCTACCATCAGTACCGGTTGGTTACACCACCCGGTACTAAGCAGCCGTGGACCCAGCAGGATGCGTAGTATCGGTTGGTGTAACCAACCGGTACTGATGATCCCACATCAGCACTGGTTTAATATACCAACCAGTACTGATGGTCTAACATCAGTACCGGTTGGTTATGCAACCCGGTACTAAGCAACTGTGGGCCCAGCAGGCTACTTAGTACCAGTTGGTGTAACCAACCGGTACTGATGAGACCACATCAGTACCGCTTGGTGTTTTAAACCGGTACTAAAGCTCTTCGTCTCCCGCGCCGGCGCTCCTTTTCGATGAAACTCTTCGTGTTCATCAGAATTAAAATGCTTTCTCTTCGTCTTCCGATTCTCACCTATAAAACGATCAAATGATGAGGGACATACGAGCTGTGAGACATATAGTCGCCCAATTAAAATGGCAGCTCCATCTCCTTCTCCCCCTAGCGCACCATCATCACCCCCATCACCACCCCTAGAGGAGAAGCAGGAGGAGGAGGAGGAGGAGGATCCAGAGGAGGTGGAGTGGGAGGAGGAGGAGGATCCAGAGGAGGAGGAGGAGGAAGCCAAGATACTCTGGGGGAGCTCGTCGGAGGACGAGGAGGAGGAGGAAGAGGAGGGGGATGGGACGATGACGATGATAGTCCCCCGCGTGATGACGGCAACCCCCCCCCCGGCAGCGACGATGAGTTGTGGTATCCGTGATCGCGCCACCCGCCACTCGTCACTATATATATTATATATATTGTAAATAATATAATATGTAATGTTTTATGTTATGAATCATTAATATAATATATAATGTTTTACCTCCCCCTTCTTGAACCTTCGCCGCCTCAACCGTTAAATTCAAATATTCAAAAAAATTATGAAACGTAAAAAAAAACGTTCAAAAAAATTATGCCACAATGAGAAATTCGTTTAAAGAAAAACGGCTTCAAGAAACAATCAACTGGATAGTGAAAATCAGGAGAAAATCGGTCAAAATCGAAAGAAAAATTATGCCACAATGAGAAAATCATTCAAAAATTATGTCAACTAGAGGTTCAACGGTTACAAGGCTCATCAGTACCGGTTGATAAGACTAATCGGTACTGATCTCTACCATCAGTATCGGCTGGTTACATCAACCGGTACTAATAGTAGAGAATCAGTACCGGTTGGTAACATCAACCGGTACTACATCCCCCATAGACCGTTACCCTCAAGGACATCAGTACCGATTCGTCGCCCAAACTAATACTATCTAGGACATTAGTACCGGTTCGTCTCCCGAACCGGTACTATCTAACGGTTAAACGGCTACAAGGCTGCGGGGGGATATCAGTACGGATTCTAGGAACCAACCGGTACTGATGGTCTAACATCAGGGCCGGTTGGTACGTTGAATCGGTACTGATGTCAGACCAATTTAAACTTCTTCGTCCTCCCGCTCTCTGCCAGGGCAAGAATAGTTCATCGCGCGAGAAGATCAGGAGCTTCGACCAAGAGCTTCAAGCTAGGGGAGGTGCTGCCCAAATTTCAAATTTTTGGTCATTTTACTCGCAACCAAGGTAACTAAGGTTAGTAACATCATTCCTCACAACATTTGGTCTCTAATGGAGCCTCTTCTTTGCTTGAATCTTGAAGAAAATTTGATTTTTTCCCATAGTCGATGAAAGATTATGAATGTAAAGATCTAGCTCAATCTTTTCAAGTAGGATACAAAAACTTGTTGTGTAAGTTTAGAATTTGCTTTGATTATAATATAGCTCGCATTTAAGGTGTGGATCTAGCTCAAATTTACATTTTAGTTTCATCGATTGATGAAGGATGTAACATAATGTAGATGGACCGGCGATGGATGTACATGGACTGACGCTCCTCGGAGTTCTTGCAGGGTTTGTAAGCTTTTCTTCGTGCGGCTGATGCATACACGAAGTCACGCTACATATGTTGTTCATGCATAGACTGCAAGAATGAGAAGGAGTGGCCAAAATCTAGCCACCTTCACTTCCATTTGATCTCAAGAGGTTTCATGCCAAACTATACCTGTTGGACCAAGCACGATGAAGAAGAGACTATACGGGAAGATGGTGAAGAAGAAGAGGGGGACAATAATATACCAGATGCTATCCAACACGGTTCGTTCAAAGATACATTGGAGGAGTTTGGCGATGATGGCCTAGACCAGATGCTGTTTGATGGAGAGGGAGAATACACTGATGAAAGACATTACAAAAAGTTCCAGCACCTACGATAGGACCACGAAACACTTCTATACCCAAACTGCTGACAGGGCCACAAAAAATTACGTACCACACTAGAACTAATGCAATGGAAGGCAACCAATGGATTGTCTAATAGGGGATTCGATGAGTTGTTATGCCTCATAAAGAAGTTGCTTCCAGATGGTAACACGCTGCCTGAAACTAAGTACGACGCCAAGCAAGTTGTCTGCCCTTTGGGGTTGGAGGTACAGAAGATACATGCATGCCGTAATGATTGTATCCTTTATCACAATGAGTACGAGGATTTGGAAGCTTGTCCGGCGTGCAAAACTTCGCAGCATAAGACCAGGCGTGATGACCCAGGTGAGGAAGATGGGTAGCGTAAGTGTGACACCCCAGAATATGACATTTTAGAATTCGGCATTTTGGTACGACTTTATAGCGTGTTTTTGGGCTGTTTTCGGGTGTTTGGGCCTCCCCGGGGGACTTTGGGCCTTGGGGTTGAGTTGGGCCTCCGGTGGAAGGGTTTGAGCCCAAGGGGGGGACTTTTGGGCAGCCAAATCTGGCCCCTACCCCTTGGTGCGCCCTCACTCCCTTTCCCAACCCTAGCCGCCACCCCCTAGCCCCCAATATGCCTCCACCCTTCCCCTTCCTCTCCATCTTCCCCCATGGCGCCACCACCTCTCCCCTCCCCTCTCCACCCCCCCTTGCTGCCCTAGAGGAGATCCCCACCTCGCCATCCCGTTGATCTCTCCATCGGAAGGCCCCGTGACAAGGAGATCCGGCGGTTCCGGCGCGAGGAGGACGATCGGGGAGCCCGGGAGGAAGGATTTCGGCGTTCATCGTTCGTCGGGCGAAGGTATGGCATGGGGAATCCTTGGGGTTGGTCTAGGGGCTGTGCTAGAGGGTATTTGGATGCTTTTAGATCAAGTGGTGGTGCTATGATTGGGTAGATTAGATGAAAACTAGAGGTTGCCACGTTCTCTGCTTCGGGCAGATTGTGCAGTCGACCTAGGGTTTGAGTTTTCGAGACCTTAGACTCAGATTTTGGTCGGCCGCCTGTTGAGAAAGTTGTAGGTAACTTCAATAACTTTCAGTGGACATAAATAACGTCCAATTCCGCCCAACCGTTTGAAAGTTATGCTCGATTTACCGAACGTGTTCAAATCTATGACGTAGCTGGGATAGAACGTAGTGTTTTATAGATTAAACAACTTTAGAGTCCGAATCAGTTTTTCCATATACTTAGAAAAAGTTATGAAATTTCCTAAGCTACGCGAGGATGTACTCGTTTAATCGATTCGGAGTTTTAGAATTCAAGTTATGCTCATTGGAAGTCTGCTGTCCCGACGGGATAGAACCTCTGTTTTTGGGTTTTGCGAGTAGTTTGCGAAGTCGGGGTAGAAGAGTGTTTGCGTATTATTTTGTGGGCATGATTTTTATTGTGTGGTACCTATGTGCAGGTGGTGTGACCCCGGGAGTGCCCTCTACTTCTTGTCAATCCGTCGCCCGTGGTTGAGGCAAGTGTATTGGAATGGGTAGCGGGTTGTAGGTTGCTAGTTTTGATGAGTTGAAATTGAATATATGATGTGTTCACATGCCATGCTTTAATGTTTGCCATTGATATGATGAATACGGTTTATTATGTTGTGATGCCATGTGTTAATGTACAAGTTAATTATGATGTTGGCATGTTTGCATACATGGCATGATACATGGCCGGGTCGGTGAGAAAGTCATAACTAGTCCGGTAAGGTCGGTGAGAAAATTATGACTAGTCTGGGGCGCCATTGAGTAAGTCCTACATCGTGATTCCATCCACTGCGGTGAATGGAAGCGAGGAGTAGGCACCCTCCATCTTCGGGATGGAAGGGAAGAGAGGGTGCACACCGACGGGTGTGCAACCGGTATGAGTTTCCAGGAGACATGTGCATCGCATCGCATTGCATACATGATGATGATGATGATATGTGAGCATGAATAAGATGACAGGCATGATGTGAGGTGTTGTAGCCATGTAATTGTTCTTTTCTACCATTGTAATATACTTGCTGAGTGTTGAACTCACGCTTGTCCTTTCTTGTTGTTTTAGGTACTGTGAGTCCGGCATGCAGGGGAGGGAACTAGTCACACTCCTATATGTAGTTTCACACATTTGTTCCCACAGTTATTCATTTGGAGTCTTGATAATAAATTTAGTGTGATGCATATTGGTTTATGGTTTAGTTTTGTGTCATGAGAGCCTTATTGTTCGTTTGGCTCATGAAGACTTTGAATGCTTGAAATTTGACTTATATTGCTGTCATGCCATTATTTATTGCTATTTTAGTTGTCTCATATATTGCCATATATTGCTATGCTATTGTTGTTGCTTCAATTCTTGGAAAAACAACGGAGATGCTGCCGAAATTTTCGGTATTAGCATTTGCTCCTTTGCTGTAATTTACTGGTAATTGTGGTATTTAGAGGTTGCTTAGTCTATGTTTGGTAGCATTCGGGCATTCTAAATGCTGGGGTGTTACAGTAAGAAGAAAAGACCCCTGGCTAAGGCAGTGTGGTATTTCTCTATAATCCCTCGGTTGAAGCGTTTATTTTGCGAACAAAGCGCATGCCGCGATGATGCGCTGGCACAAAGAAGATCGTAAGGACGATGGAAGGCTAAGGCACCCCGCTGACGGCTCCTAGTGGAGGAAAGTCGATAGAAAGTACCCAAACTTTGCTGAGGATGCAAGGAACATAAGGTTTGGGTTGAGTACGGATGGGATGAACCCGTTCGGCGAGATGAGCAGCAGTCACAGCACTTGGCCCGTGATTCTATATATCTACAACCTTCCTACTTGGCTGTGTATGAAGCGGAAGTACATTATGATGCCATTGCTTATCCAAGGGCCGAAGCAACCTGGAAACGACATCGACGTGTACCTCAAACCGTTGGTTGAAGATCTGCTAACACTGTGGAACGATGGTGTACACGTGTGGGATGAGTACAAAAGAGAGTATTTCACCTTACGTGCATTGCTATTCGTAACCATCAACGATTGGCCTGCACTTGGTAACCTGTTTGGCCTATCTATCAAAGGATATAAAGCATGCATCCAATGCTTAGAGGATACGGACAGCAAGTATCTGAAAAACTCATGAAAGGTCGTGTACATGGGCCACTGTAGGTTCCTCCATATGAAGCACCTGTTACGAAGGAATGGTGAGAATTTCGATGGGACAGAAGAGAAACGTAAGAAACCCATGCATCGAAGTGGGACACTTGTATTTTCTCTGGTAAAGGATCTGAAAGTAGTATTTGGAGAGGGTCCTGGTAGCAAATCTGTCCGGACTGAACAAGATCATACGAAGCCCATTTGGAAGAAAAAATCAATATTTTGGGACTTACCATACTGGAAAGACTTAGAGGTCCGCCACTCATTGGACTTCATGCATATCACGAAGAATGTTTGTGTGAACCTGCTAGGTTTCCTAAATATGTATGGCAAATCAAAAGATACACTTCAAGCACGAAAGGACCTGCTTCTACTGGGACTCAGGAACCACCTACATCCGGAAAAGAGAGCAAAAGGACAACATTACCTCCACCCCGCGAGCTACACTCTGAGCAAGGAAGAGAAAAAAACTTGATTAACTTCTTGAGCAGTGTGAAGGTCCCTTCTGGATACTCCTCGAACATAAAGAGACTCATAAACACGAAAGAGAATAAAATAGTAAACCTGAAATCCCATGATTGTCACATGTTGATGACACAGCTGCTCCCAGTGGTGGTGAGAGGTATTCTGCCGGACTAGGTACGAGGGACAATCATAAAGTTATGCTCGTTCTTCAACGCGGTGTCGCAGAAGGTAATCGAGCCGAATAACATATCTAAGCTACAGCATGATGTGGTCGATAGTATGGTCAGCCTTGAGATGATCTTCCCTCCGTTCTTCTTTGATATTATGGTCCATCTCATGGTCCATATTGTCAAAGAGATAGAAATTCTCGGACCCGTGTTTCTACATAGTATGTTCCCATTCGAGAGGTACATGGGTGTCCTAAAGAAGTATGTTCGCAACCGGTCTCGTCCAGAAGGCTGCATTGCACAGGGTGTTGGCACAGAGGAGGTGATTGAATTTTGTGTCGATTACATTAATGATTTGAATCCGATTGGTGTCCCTGTATCACGCCATGAGGGGAGGCTACGGGGAAAAGGGACTCTAGGGAGAAAAGAATTCTTCAGCGATGATCTACTTTCATTTAAACAAACACATTTCACAGTTTTGAAACAAGCAACTGTAGTGGCTCAGTATATCCATGATCATGAGATGATTCTACGTGACCAATACCCAGAGAAGTCAGAAAAGTGGATCGCACTAGAGCAAATGTATCATTTCGGCGGTTGGTTACAAAATCAGCTGATAGGCAACCAGACAAACAATGAACAGTTGAAACTCTTGGCTCGGGGACCATCCACTACAATCACATCATTCCATGGGTATGAGATAAATGTGTACACATTTTACACGACTGTCCAAGATAGCAAAGCACCAACCAAAACAGCGCCATTCGTATAGATGCCTTGGACAAAAATGGAAAGATGGACACCTACTATGGTTACATCAAGGAGATCTGGGAGCTTGAGTATGGACCTTTAAAAGTCCCTCTGTATCGGTGCCAATGGGTCAAACTAACAGCTGTTGAGATCGACGAGTACGGTATGACAACCGTGGACCTCAAGCAAGTGACATATAGGGACGAACCGTTCGTGCTCGCCAATGATGTGGCACATGTATTCTATGTGATGGACATTAACTGCAAACCCAAAAAACAGAAGGACATGTATCCTAAAAGCAAGAAGCAGAAGGTGGAGACTATCAGCAGCGAACAGCCAACGCACCACGTGGTTCTTCCAGGTAAAAGAAGGATTGTCGGAGTTGAGGGCGTCACAGATGAAGAAGAGTACAATTAGTTTGACAAGCTACCTCCTTTTATGGTGGACATAGACATAAGTGTCTTGAATGATATAGAAGAATCTTCATATGTACGACACGATCATAACGAAGGATCACTTGTAAAAACAAAGTATGTTAGCAAATAAGTCCAGCCGTGTTGTATGAACCCGTGTATGAATTATGAATATGGTTATTATAGTAATCTCTCTCTCTCTCTAGCTAATATAAACTCGTGTATGAATTAATGCAATTTATAGGGTTTGTCAATAATCTGAAGCTACCGATTTCGGTGTGAGTTGTTGAAGCGAATCAATGATGTCAATAATCGATCCAGCAGGCCGTAGTAAGCTTGCACTGATACAGTAGTACTACAACCAGGCCAGTAGTATGCATTCAGCACGAACAGAAACCCTTTGGCCTGGTCGTGCAGTAATACATCAATGTGGTTATGGATTCGAACTAATGTTGTGAGTAACTAATATGGCTTGTAGCCTTGCTAATTAATCGACAGATTTACAATAGTATGACTCTACGAGGACTCTGATCTTGGTATATGTGAAATGTGTAATGTGTAAGTATATGTGAAATGTGGCTCATGAAATGTGTAAGTGTATGTGAAATTTGAAATGTGTAAGTATATGTAAATGTGAAATGTGTAAATTTGAAATGTGTAAGTATATGTGAAATGTGGCTCATGTAAATTTGAACTCTGAGATATATAATATATATGAAATGTGTAAGTATGTTGATAGCATACTCGTCGTTGCCGCCCGTCTTCCACTATCCACTCTTTGTCTCTCGCGATCCCTCTTTGTCTCCCCTCTCGATCCCTCTTTGTCTCTCTCGATCCCTCTCTGTCTCCCCCTCTCTGTCGCCCCTCTCTCAATCACTCTCGGTCTCTCGCGATCTCTCTCTGTCTCTCGCGATCCCTCTCTGTCTCCCCCTCTCTCGATCCCTCTCTGTCTCTCGCGATCACTCTCTGCCTCCCCTCTCTCGATCCCTCTCTACCTCCCCTCTCTCGATCCCTCTCTGTCTCCGTGGGTGGTACTATGTCTATGTTATTTATCTAATTGTGTGCTTAACTGCTTAGTTGTTTGGTTCTTTACATCCTACATATCTACTATAATTCATAATTGTATTCATTCCGATTGGATGCCACATTTCGTATGTAAAGTAAAAATTTGAATCCTGGAATGTGCAAGTATATGTTATCTATGTAAGTACATGTTAAATGTGTAAGTATATTTTTGTTGATCTTTTTTCGTTAATTATTAGTGCCCTTTTCTAGCATAAGAAATAACGATGGCGGACGAAGGATTTGATGGAGAGGAGTTCATGAGGAATTTGGTTGTAGGAGATGATCTAGTAGAGGCGGGGGGTCGTCAACCCGCTGAGGCCGCCGAGGCAGCAAGGCCTGCCGAGGCCGCCAAGCCAGCAAGGCCCGTCGAGTCCGCTGAGGCCACAACGGTAATTAGTACGAATGCATATATGTTGATTCCACTATCATGATAAGTCAATATTCTAACGCATTCATCATTGTACCATATTTTCAGACTAGTCAATCGAGTAGGCCATCACGTCACCGAGGTCCAAGCAAAAAGTCGAAGGCAAGACATATTATTACTGTAGTCAGCGATGATGGCCAACCTATTGAACCCGATACGGCGTTTCCACCGTTCAAATCGACATGCGGCTTCCACGTCAGGGACCACGTGCCAATTAGCATCGCAAAATGGGAGAATGTCCCTGAAGATACAAAGAATATGATTTGTACCAATTTGAAGGAGACATTCGCCTTCCCCGAAGGGACCGAAGAGAAGGTGAAGAGTTATGCATTGAAGAAGATGGCTATCACATTCCAGACATATAAAAAGAAGTTAAACACAAAATATATCAAGAAGGACCTAACGCCCAACTTCAACAAGCACCCAAAGTTGCAGGATCACTGGGATGCGTTCGTCAACTATAAGAATTCGGAAGAAGGTCAAAGTTTGACTGAAAAAAAACATCCAGAATGCACAAAAGAAGCAATACCACCACCGCCTCAGCCCTGGTGGTTACCGTCGGGCGATGCCCAAATGGGAGAGGAGTGAACAGTGATTGCTTGTGAGGGTGTCACGCCGGCAACTTTGGAATGGCCAGATAGAGCGAAGAACTGGTTCTATGCTCACGGCGGTGCACTTGATGATGATGGAAACCCAGTGTTTGGGGATGTGCTGACAGATGTTACTAGTAGACTTGTACAGTCGATCGAGGACTCTCCCAGGGCACCTTCGTGGCAGACAAGGAGAACGCTGAGCTAACAAGAGCCCTACAAAACCCGGAGCACCCTGGACCCACAGGAGGCGTTGGCGTTGTTCCGCGGAAGATTGGTTTTGCTAAGGACGCCGAGACCTACAGGAGTCGGGCAAGAAGCAAGTCCCGACAAGCACAGCGGATGCTAATGCTTGAAGAATGCATGAATGAAATGGTTGAAGAACATATGACTCAAGCACAAGAAAGCATAAAGGAAGAGGTCCAAAGACAGGTGCAGTTAGCCTTAAGCCAACAGGTGGATGCGAGCCAGGAACCTCCTACTAATGCAGACATCATTAGCCCCACAGGGCGGCGGAGCAGCTGCCCTTTTGGTGGGCTGCCCGAAGAGTACTTGGGCCACTGGCCTGTAGACGACATCACGCAGCGGACACCTTGTGAGCTGCACGTCCAAGCGAAGAAGATCTCCTTCATGGCGGCTCACGGCATGGCTCACCAAGTGGAGCCGGGGCAGGTCATCCATGGCCAGCAGATACCGCCGGGCTACTCCAAGGTCTCAGTGGAGGAGGTATGCCCAGGGTGCGAGGACCTTGACGGAACTACAACGTTAGGAGAGGCAGTGCACACTTTCATTCTATGGCGTAAGAAGTACATCATATTTGGAGACACACCTCTGGCACCTCTATCATAACCTCTGTCACCTCCATCCTTACCAAAGAATGTGCCCATCAGAAGAAGCCTGTCTCCTACACCAACCCCTGCACGCGAAACTCCAAGTCCAACATCGTCACCCAAGAGAAGCCAGCCAACTCAACCAACAGCTCGCAAGAACATGGGTCCACCCAAAGCAGTAAGCTGGCTGCACCTTCAAAGCGGGCGTACAATATGATGAAGGAGGAGACCACCAAGGTAGTCAGGGCCGAGGTCACTGAGTTTTTTAAAACCAGGTCAACAGAGAAGAAGGTTCAGCCTGGTACAGAAGAATTTCTAAAAGGCATAAGGACAATTAAAGTTTTGAAGGATTCAAAGGAAAAACCTCTTATCTCTGACTACAAGCGCACACTGTCCAAGGCAAGCAAGAAGAAGACGTCATCAACTGAGCAGAAGGCCAATGAGATGAAAAAATTCTTCAAAGAAACTGGTCTTGCCCCAGATCAAATATTAGGCAACCAGGCGATTGAATCTGCTCAAGTCAGATGACAATTTACACCGTGTGCACCATTGGTCAGGCATGAAGAGGTTAGCCAGCAACCAACTAGGATGCGCCAATTCCATAAATGGTACTTGGATGCGTCCCAGCATGGCCTAGATCTATTCACTGTCAAGTACAAGAACCAAGATTTTTTTCACGGCGACAACGAATTTTACATCGAATGGCGCATAATGTACGATCTATACCAGATAGACGCCATTGACCTGGGCCTGTTGAGTTGCTGGACTCTGTAAGCTCTTATTTAATTGCAAAATTCTACTGTGCGGGCACTTTGATTATACTAACTTTCAAGCCTAAATAATTTCTTCTTATGTAGAATGGAGATACAAAGATGCAGAAAGGAGGCCATTTATGACGTAGGCTTCCTTGACCCTTCGGCTATTAACCACATATTTGTTACTAGCTGCCCTGTCGATACAGAGAACACCATATTCAATGGGCTAATGAGTCATAGATTTAAAGCAAGGATACTTCTACCCTATAACTTTGAGTACGTGTTTTCGTATCGCCTCGTTCTAACCCTTTTCCATAACACGATGTTAGAACTAATCAGTTACCTACGTTGACATATGTATGTACAGCTTTCACTGGATTCTTCTCATTATCGAGCTAGATCGTGGCATGATCACAGTTATGAACTCAAGGAGAAAACCAGTTAAATGTTATCAAAACGTGATCGACATGCTCGACCGGTATTCTTGTTCCTTTAATTATCGTGCTAGTTCTACTTCATTTAAAATAAATTCTAATCATGTTCAATTTGCAATCATATGTGTAGTGCATTCTCAAGGTTCCGTGCCGAAATCGTCGGCGCATTCAAACAGAAATTTGATGTTACACATGCCTCTCGAGTACGTATGCCATCATGCTATCTTTTTAGTTAGTTAACTTAATTTCCATACATCCATTTCATGCTCTCAGCCTTTTCCAACACAGATTTTGCTTCAGCAGCCGGGAACAATTTATGCGGCTACTATGTGTGCCAATTTATGGACATCCAGACCGGAGGTCTTTGCTGCTTGCAAGATTGTAAGAAATTCACGCCGGCGCATGTGACAGCAATCCAAGAATAACTCATTGGCTGGATTTACGATAAGGTCATAAATCCAAAAGGCGAGTTCCACGTTTCGGCGAATAGGTGGGGCCCTTCGATAAAGACTGGTGAACTATCGGAGTCGACTTCTACGGCTACCAAGAGCGACGCACGTAAAAGAAAGGCCCCGTAAATGTTCTGTAATTAAAGCTGTGATGAATGTTAGTGATACATATTGGTTCTAATTACAGTTGTTAATACAAGTTTTGTGATTTAATTATAATTTAATTGCGCATGATTGACTATATATGCTTTTAATTAATAGATAGATATATGTAGACTTAACACACAGAGACATATAATATATATATTATATTGCTTTATTGTAAGATAGCACTATTTCTGCAGTTTTCCAAAACTATGAACATTATTGTGTAGGATTATCATTATTAGAATACTGATCAACCGTTGGTGTTATGACCAGGTACAAGTGGGATTTTTCAAAATTTCCATTACTGTAATTAATTAATTTGAGGACATAAATTAATTTTTATAAATTTCTCATAAATTTATAATGGGTTTTATAAAATATACTATACCTTGAATAAAAATTTCAGATTTATTGGATGAGTGTTTAATTCTTAATATTTCTTTTACTTCTTTTTTGCAGATTTTCTTTGTTTGTAATTAAATTTTTATATCAAGTAAAAGTAAGTATTATTTTAAATTTTTATATCAAGCAAGAACGGGCATCCTGCCTGCGCGAACTGTTGTATCAGTGCAAGTTTACTGCGGCTTATTGCTCTACGAACACATCCAGGACGAGCACGCGGCGATCGACGCCGAGCGCGGCGGGATCAGAAAGGCATTTCGCGACTTCGCCGCCAAGTCCTACAAGACCGAGCCCCGCACGGTGAAGCTCACGCCGAGCGCGGCGGGATCAGGAAGGCATTTCGCCACTTCGCCGCCAAGTCCTACAAGACCGAGCCCCGTGCGGTGAAACTGAGCTTCACCGCGCGGGGCTCGGTCTTGTAGGACTTGGCGATGAAGTCGCGAAATGCCTTCCTGTTCCCGCCGCGTACTCGTCCTGGATGTGGTCGTAGAGCAACAGGCCGTAGTAAACTTGCACTGATACAACAGTTCACGTAGGCAGGATGTCCGTTCTTGCTGATATAAAAATTTAAAATAATACTTACTTTTACTTGATATAAAAATTTAATTACAAACAAAGAAAATCTGCTAAAAAAGAAGTAAAAGAAATATTAAGAATTAAACACTCATCCAACAAATCTGAAATTTTTATTCAAAGTATAGTATATTTTATAAAACCCATTATAAATTTATAAGAAATTTATAAAAATCAATTTATGTCCTCAAATTAATTATTTACAGTAATGAAAATTTTTAAAAAAATCCCACTTGTACCGGGTCATAACACCAACCGGTAGTGATGATGTCTTGTCAAGATCTACCGGAGTCTCCAAATGCAGATCGATGATCTGTTATCGATGCACGGTTGGAGCCTCCAACCGGTACTGATAACAGATCAACAGTACCGGCTGGATCCTCAAACCGGTAGTAATGATATGTTATCAGTACCGGTTTGAGGATTTAACCGGTACTGATGGGTATATCAATACCGGTTCCACCAACCGGTACTCCTGGATGGTTGATACCGGTTCAAAAACTGGTATTGATGACGTTTATGAATCGATAGTAACGACGAGATCTGTAGTAATGCCCGGCGCCGCGGCCGCCGGCTGCACCATCTTGCGCGTCTTGATGGCACCGCTGTAGTGCCCCCACTACAGGAATCCGTTATATTTTCGTCGGCTGAAATTATTTTTGTCGGCTTAGAGAAGCCGACGAAAATACTCCTATATTTCCGTCGGTCTAGGTGAACCGACGAAAATACTCGTATGTTTTCGTCGGCCAAGTGGGGACCGATGAAAATAAATCTATATTTTCGTCAGCCAAGGTGGAGCCGTTGAAACTACCGATATATTTTCGCTTACCGGAGTGTTGGCCGATTTAACATAGGAAGCTAACACTAGGTCACACTCGATCGGGCGCTATCAAAATTCCTCACGCAAAGACGCCGCCACGCCACCCCTCACGGCGCCGCCGCGTCGGCCCCGCCCCCTCGCGCTTCGCCGCTCTCCTCTCCACGCCGCCGCCCTTCGCCGGCTCCACGTCGCCGCTTCGCCTCCCGGCTAGCCTCGCCGCGCTTCGCGTTTCGTTTGGCCGCCATCGCTCCGCCCGCCGACGACGCGTAGTTCGATCCGGTCAAGTTCGTTGTGGGGGATTTGCGGTATGTCCTGCCCATTTCAGTTCATTTCGGCTTCCGATTTGGACTCGTTCACGACCAAGTGAAATTGGGGGATTTGTTCTGCAGGCCGCGCACAGACGACGCGACTCGTCTGCTACGGTTGGAGGCGAAGTCGCAGGCAGTTCTGACGGATCTGTAATAAGGTAACGCAAAAATGGTTGCAATCAGTGGTGGGATTGTGTCTTGAATTCATATGCTCACGGTTTCCTGTCCTTGGATGATTTGTTTATGCTGGATTCGGGACGGATGAAGAGCTATCTGATTATATTCCTATTTATCGTCGTGGGGGTGCGTGATGGCATGCGTCCTAATATGCTGCTTATGCTGATAACCAACTTCCATCGATGAATTCCATAGTATTATTTGATATAACTAATTCGTGCTTCCTTAATACTAAGTTCAAGAGCCTAAATGCCCAAAACATATCGGCTGCATGTATTTATTTCGACAAGAAGACAACTGGTTGCTTATTGTGATGTCTCCCTAATAATGCTTAGCAGAGCAAGTAAGGTATGCTGGAGTTTTAGGCGTGGTTGCATGTAGCCTTGTTGGATTGGATTCTTTTTGCACTGATGGCATTCATTCATAATGTGACATCTTGAAGATAAGCCACCGCCTTGGTTTCAACTCTATTATCATGATTAAATATGCAACAAAACTGTAGTAGGATAGTTTGTTGTGCTGCTGATTTACACTGACTTGTAATGTCGATTCTCCGTGCTCTAATTTAGTATGGGCAACTTCAAAGCCTCGTATTTATGTGGGGGATATTTCTCAGGTATGACTTCCATTCAGGGGCTCACGGAGATGTGGTTGCCTGCATTGAGTTCTCCCAGATGACTGGTGAGGACCAGTACATCACCTATATTTTGATGATTTGTTGTCTTATTTCCTGGATGTTTTCCCTGGAGCATCTTATAACTCTACAAAACAGTGTCTATGTGCCCTCATTACTGAACATGAAATGATACTATTTTGATGATTTGTTAGCAGGGAGGCATGAATGAATTGATCCTTTGCGTGTTTGCAGGTGAGGAAGGAGAGGCTAGGGGATAGAATAACTGCACTTCACAAGATAGCTTCCCCATTTGGCAAGGTAAAAAGAATGGAAACTTTGCTTAACAATTTATCTAGTTGTGCAATTATGCGGAAATTGCTGGTTTTGGTGAATTGAGTTGGCTTTGCTCTCAAGCCCTTTCCAAGTTTTATTCCTCCTTCCATTGCTTGCTTGCTTTCCAGGTCATCCAATGACCAACCATATGTACGTCTGTATGTTAGCCGCGGCCAGCTAGGGCTAGCACATGCCCATGCCCATGTGTTAGGTACGTGCACATATGGATACAGTGATCGACATAGCAGCGAAATGTCTCACTGTAACGTGTCCTCCCATGGCCATGGATCCATCTCAATTATTAATTTCCAGATTGTGATTGGAGCATCCACCGAATTAATTTAGTTGATGGCCAAGCTAAAAATTGACTGCGTCTGTCGATCTCTGCATGTAATTATACTTGTGTGCTTAATTGTTTCTGCAGAGAACAGAACTGCAGGCAACCCAGCTACACAGGTTGATGCATGGTAATATATACTGCTTAATTTGTAGCTAGCTAGCTAGGAATCGATCGCTGCAGCCTATTTCAACCGAATAATTGTTGCGTGAATTAAGCTGTTTTAAATATAATTATCAAGGATGGCTCGAATTGGGCACGTCGATCCATATGCCATGTACTGTGTTGGGATGGTACACAATAATCGATCATACATGCATGCATTACTGTGGATCCATGTATAGATATATATATAGGGAAACTGTGGTATCTTACATGACTCTCACTACAGGAATCGATACTATTTTCGTCGGTCGGAAACATTTTTGTCGGCTAGGAAATGGCCGACGTAAATAACTTTGTATTTTCGTCGGTCACGTATGAACCGACGCAATTAACTTTATTTTCGTCGGTCTCACCGGCAAGGCTGACGAAAATAAGGCCCTGTTTGTTTGCCCTATGGATTATATAATCCAGCTTATATAAGTTAATGGGGAAACAAACAGCCTAGATTATAATCTAGATTATATAATCTAAAGCATGAGATTATAATAATCTATAAGCAGCCATTAGGGTGCTTATATAATCTCAAACTAATAATCCAACACAGTAATAATCCAGGAAAACAAACAACCCACCGGCTTATTTAAAGGTAGCTTATATAATCCAGCTTATATAATCCAACACGAAAAAGCTGGATTATATAAGCTGGAGAAGGAAACAAACAGGGCCTAAGTTTCGTCGGTCTGAATCGACGATAATACACGAGGCCGGGCTATTTGCGTCGGTCTGTTTTACTTCCCTTGCTTGATCTTGTGAAGTCACCTAGCGTTTTGTAATAGCTTTTAAATTTCTGGTGACCTGAAGACCTTGTGGTCAGATATGTTTTTGTGTGGACCGTATTGTACTCCTGCTCAGTTTCTTTATAAAGGAACTGGGGTATCAACTTTGTTTGATACCCTCTTGATCAAAAAAAAAAACTACCTTCTGTAACAATTTCAAATGACAAACTGATTCCAAAGATGATTTTGCAACCTGATTTAGAAATACAAAGCCAACTCATTTTAGAAGACCAATCTGAACCTACCTTGTCTAAGTATTGTAGAGATTAATTGTTGTTAGAGTGCAAGTGAGAGTACGAGGATCCAAGTAATTAAAATATGGAAGTGAAAAATATGTGGATCCAAGAGCTTAAGAGTGAAAGTCAAAAGGAATAATTCTATTTTACCCGCTCCAACTTCTATTCGGGCCAGGAAATCAATCCTTAACTTCAATGCTGGGTTATTTTTAAAAAAGAACAATGGTACAATTTTTTAAAAAGTGGAAATTTAAGATGTAACAGTCTCATAATAATCTGGGGCTAAATATCTTTAAGACCTCAACAAACCCAATTCTTCAACAATTAATGATGCCAATCCAAAAACTAGTGTATGATGCTTTGATATGACATCCTTGAAAGTTGTAACAGTGGTTTGATGTTTGGACCTTACGGTAGTTAGGTTTAGAGCCACTAACCAATTAGATAACCAGTATACTTCTCTAGTTTGGAGTATCAACTATTTGGGAATAGTGAGATGTGGGTGATGGGACAAGGTCTCAATCTAAGAACTCTGGACTGTTGCGGTAAAAGTTAATGGGCACAACAATGAACCAAAAAATTGTTTCTGAGGCTATTTAGTAATTATACATGGTGTTCAATTTGTCAGAAAAAGAACCAAGTAAGACTCATCTGGATGTGCATAAAGTATTCTGGATGTGCATAAAGTATGTCCAGGAAGGATCAAATTCTCCTGTGTTTTGTATTGGTGACAATCGATTATAGTTTAGTATTGTTGACTAATGTGGAATATCCTCTAGTGGTTATCTAATTGAAACTTGATGGTACTATCATGTTGTATGGTTTTAAGGACTACACAATATCATCTCAAATACTATACTTTAAATTGTGAATTGTGTTGGTCTTGAATTGTCCACGTTTTTGGACAGCCTGAAAATGGGAGATGATCGTGCGTGGATGTACAGTGGTTGGAGAAGTAATGGGATGCCCACGAAAGAGTGGATGGTGAATACACAAGCTTTCGTGGATCTTGTGTACTCCTCATCTCCAGGTGGCGGTTTGGCAAAGTGTCCATGCTCTAGGTGTCGGAATTATTCTCGGCAGGTCAAGTCTGATATGGAGCGTCACCTCTGCAAATATGGTTTCATGCCGGATTATCAGACATGGTATGAGCATGGTGAGGCCCCACAAGGACATATGTCCAATCCGGTCGATGCTTTTGATGACCCAGAGGATCGAATGGATGAAATGATGGGTGATTTTGTTCATCAGTTTGAGGATCAACCCGGGCCGGAGGTTAAGGAATTCTTTAGCCTTCTTTCAGCTTCGGAAGAACATTTGCATGAGTACACGAGTGTTACGCAACTTGCTGCCGTGACAAGACTAATGGCTATCAGATCAAAGTACAATTTCTCTATAGGTTGTTACAATGATCTGATCGATTTGATCTCTGAAATTCTACCAAAGCCTCATAAGATGCCCAAGGACTTCTACAACTCCAAAAAACTTCTGTCTGGCCTTGGAATGCCTTACCAGAAGATTGATGTGTGCATCAATAATTGTATGTTGTTCTGGAAAGAAAATGCGTATGCAAATCATCAGATATCTTGCAAGAAATCTAGATATGTAGAGGTAGTGAACGAAGAGGGAATTGTGCTGCCAACAAGAGTACCAATCAAGGTGTTAAGATACTCCGCCTCTCACACCAAGGCTCCAACGGTCGATTTATCAAAGTCGATCGCCAAAGATATGAGGTGGCATATGGAAGGCGTACGTGTCAACAAGGGTTCTATGGGTCATCCATCGGATGGAGAGGCGTGGAAGACATTAGATAGGTATGACCCAGATTTCGCCAAAGAACCTCGGAATGTGCGGATTGGGTTGGCCACTGACGGTTTCACACCTTTCAACACAAGTGCTGCCTCATACTCTTGCTGACCTGTCTTTGCAATTCCATACAATCTTCCTCCCTCGCTATGCATGAAGGATGAGTTTGTATTTCTAACCCTTGTCATACCAGGGCCTGATTGGTTTAGTACAGTACCAGGGGTAGGGATAAAGCGTAACAACAAAATTGGTCTGGTTGAAGTTAATCATCAATCACGTCTCACTGGCTATGATCCATTTGTGCTCGCTTACCAAGTTGAACAGGTGTATTATTTGTCATATCCATGTACCTTACAAAACTTGTCATCTTGGTGGGTTGTTCAAAAGGTTAATCCCCCTGGTCGTTTGCCCACTCCTAGAGGTGACGACTATGTTGAAACTGATGTTGACAACACGGTTCACGAAGCATATCAAGCAGATGGTTTGTTAAGCTCCTTTCAGGTTGATATTGGGTTGGGAATTGACGAAATAGTTGGCGATACAACAGATGTTATTGTTGAAAATGTTCGTAGCAAGAAACGCTCTCATCGTGGCTCAAATGGCTCGCAAAATCGTCATAGATCCATGCCTCGTCGTGGTAGTGCACAAAATATTTCCATTGAACCTCCTCAGGATGAGGACTTCTAATAAGTATGCCTACATATTGTGTTACATATCCTTCATTTATTATTTCAATTTCAAAATATTTCATTTTCTTTTGCTAATAATATCTTGATATATTTTTCATACAGTATGAGGTCGTTTACTCACATCAAAGAAGTTCCTCTCAAAAGGAAAGAAGAAAGATGACTCTTCATCTTCGAAAGGATCAGCGGAGGTTCTATCTTTAGAGGTTGTAGCTCTCACAGAGCCGTAAGGCGCTTGAGAGATGCCTTGAGGAGGCAAGGAATGATGGGGATGGAGCTGGCCAGGAGACAGGAGATGGTGGGGATGGAGCTGAACAGGAGATAGGGGATGGTGGGGATGGAGCTGAATAGGAGACAGGGGATGATGGGGATGGAGCTGGCCAGGAGACAGGGGATGATGGGGATGGGGATGGAGCTGGACAGGAGACGGGGGATGATGGGGATGGGGATGGAGCTGGACAGGAGACGGGGGATGATGGGGATGGGGAAGATGAAGGGGATGGAGAAGGTGCTGCACCTGTGTTTAGGTTTAGAGGGTCTAACCTAATCAGTGAGGTTCCAACGGACCTTCGAGCACGGAGACAGATTGTGCCACATGGTGAATGGTGAGTAAGTGATGTAAATTTTGTTATCATTTTGTGATTACTCATGTAGTAACAACAAACATGTAATTTGCAGGCAATGGGTTGATCTTATGTGGGAAGGAAGAAATCGGTTGCGACTGCTAATGCTACCTTGGGAAGTCTTTGTCGGTACCACTATCCAGGGTTGGTCTTGGTGGGCGGTGTTTCTCAACCGGCAGTGAAGTGGGAGCACTACAAGTTGGCTACAGATGGCCAAAGACGGCCTTTGTTGCCATGCGGTGTGGGCAGATTTCTGGGTAAGGTTCTTAATACTGACTTTTCTTGTACATTGTTCTTTTCGGAATAAAGATGTCTAAAAATATTGTCTTTCCACAAATAGTTGAGCAAAAGCTTGCCTGATGGGCAAGAGCAATCGCTGGCAGCCTAAGGCAAAGTATGTATTTGAGAATGTCGCCAAAAGGGTGGTGAAGGACATGATGTCCAATGCTCAGATTCAAGCAAAGTGTGTACGCATTACTACAAGATGTTCAAACACCAGGATATGAGCAAGAAGTTAGGTGCTTCAAAATTTACCTTCGAGAAGATGAATACCTACAAGTGGACTGTCTTGGCTCAGGAAGTGTCCGGATGCTTGGCGAGCACTTTGTGCCTACTGGGCCTCGCCTGCCTTCGTGGAGCAGTCTAGGATGAAGAGGGGGAATCGCCAGGCAGGCCCTAGGGTAACTCAGCGGTATGGCGCCGATGGACATCTTCGTCTCGCAAAGCGTATGGTATGTTTGTTATATAAGAGTTGCTAGCTCTTTAGGGTATATCTTACAATTATACACACTAACACAAATTGAACATTGAATTATAGGAGGCTCAAAGTGGAGTTGCGCCAAGCTCTATTGAGACGTATCTTCGAGGCCACTACGGAGCTGATCCTACACAACCTGATCAGCTTTGTAGTGCTACAGCTTCACAAAATTTGGTCAGTACAATTTTCAAAGTACCAACTAATGCATTTCCAAGATTTCTCCTAAATTGTATATATTGTAGGCTCGGTACGGAGAACTGATGGTTGAACGTCACGGGGAAGACTATGATTGGAGGAAAGAGGAGATCGACATGGTTGCTTTGTACTCGAGTGGTGGTGGCAAGAAACATGGCAGATTTCCCATGTTCAACGGGATCGTCGATTCCAGCGAAGCCTTAGCCGAGGCAAGGTCGTCTTCTTCTCAAAGTAGTTCACGAAGTTCTCGTGATGGTAGGCAGGACGAAGAGATGTTGAGGCGACAGCAGGAAGCAATAAGGCAACAAGAAGAACTATTGAGACAAGCAGAAGAAAGGATGAAACAACGTGACCAGTACATGATTGAATGGCAGAGATCACAACAACAACATATTCAAGTAAGTACACCAAGCTGTAAATACAAATAAATACATATGCAATATTTAGATGTAGCCATTTACACTTGGAAATTGATCTTCTTACTTTTCAGGATATTTTATCTGCTCACTTGGGATCGGCTGTGTCACTTCCACCATTTCAACCTCCTTCACCTCCTGCTTTTTCCTTCCCACCTACAAATATGGTATATTTCATTCCAAATGCTTGGTTATTTACATTAATAGTGACAATTTATTTACAAACTTATGGATACATCATATAGGGGCCACCACCGCCTCGCGAAGCCAGAGGCGATATTGGTAGTAATTCAAGGTCACCATCAGTGGGTGAATATTTCACCTCAGGCGGCGATGCAGGTAGTGGCCATGACTTCAACAATTCACCAACATAAATTTGAATTTGTGAGGTCAACTTGTGGCATGTGTGTGTGATTGTGATATGATGAACTTGTTTAGTTGTGATGTGGATTTTGTGAATTTGTGATGGAGACTATATATATATGGTTGTGTGACAAGGATTTGAGAACTTGGACACTATTGTGGTGAATTTATAACATGAATTTCTGTAATGAACTTGTGATGGAGACTATATATATATGGTTGTGTGACAAGGATTTGAGAACTTGGACACTATTGTGGTGAATTTATAACATGAATTTCTGTAATGAACTTGTGATGGAGACTCTATGGTTGTTATAATTTTCTACAATTTTTGTGGAATTAGCCAACAAACTACATGTAAGATTCAACAAAATTCTTGGGACAACAACCACTCAAGGTATGTGTAAGGCAACTCATATTTTGTACAATAGCTCCTTATTTGCCTGGCTCTTTATTCGATCACATCTAATTGCACTTTTTTCTTTGCATGTTGGGGATTAGTGCAGATAAAGCTTACCTACAAGAAGATATATAGTGGCTACTTACCAGTTGAGTCTGTACATTGCAAAAGTAAGTACCACTGTTATTTTTGGGGCACTTACCAGATGATGCTGTAGGTTATAGATAAAGGTCTTCTAGCAATGCATTCCATCATCCAGATTGCATTGATATCTAATGGAACATTGGTTAAATAAATTGTATTTTGTACTGTGAAAACGTGGACCATAGTAATAATAGAATCACTTGGAGCGGGCTAGGAAGAGAGTAAGCTGTGCTACCTATTTACTGTTGGATGATAATCTGTATTAAGATTAAGCCTGTCATCTCTTATGGTTGCTGAAATTTGCTGAAATTCAAACGCTGAAATGATCTTGATATCTGCGAAGTTGGTGGTGGATTGGGAACTGAGCTTGTCTCGTAAACTACTTAATGTAAACATGCTGCTCTAAGGATGAACATTGCTATTTTTTTTTCTTTTTTAGAAAAAGCACACTCTGTTCATCTGTTGTTAACTTGTCTATTTTATGGGCGTCTTCAGGGATTTTATATGGTTTATTTTCTTATGCAATCAATAATTTATGCATGCATCTTGAATTTTTTCTTTGCCTTTTAGCTTGTTTGAGAGGTTATGCACCTTTCAATTTGATCTCAACAGCAGCACCGAAAATATTCTGCTGTCAACCAAGAATGACACGCAGGTACACAACCTATCCTTTTATACCCGTTAATTTCATTTTAATATTTTGCACCTAGATCTTTTTTTTTGGTTTAAGATATCCTTGCTATGTACTGCACAATCTCACCTATCTGTTTTGCATCCTTGATCCTTTGCAACACTGACTGACAGGGTGGTGCAGATGCTTCTTATTTAGATTCCAGAACTACTATGAAACGTCATCTCATTCTCTGTTTATCACATTTGCAATTAAGAAAATCTTCATCTAATTTTTTGTTCTTTAGTCATCATAATGACAGCGTACTGAAATAAAGCTACATTTGCAAATGAGATGAGGCTATAATGGTGCGCACAGGGAAGATGCAAACAAAAGCTTCAAGCCTTTCTGTGAGGAGTATGATCCAAGCCTGGCTGTTGTGAATATGATCTTGCTCACTAACTAATCAACCATTCCAATAATTGCACTCCTGAGACCACTCATGGTGGGGGGTATTATTACCTTTCCTGCAAGCCAAAAAAAAAACTCAGGACGTGTTTGTTAGTTACAGTTTAATGTCGGTGTAAGTTGTTGCCAACTTGCATGGTCAAAGCCTCCCAATTTAGGGTTCTCTCTCCTTGGCTAGTATAAAGCATGAGCTTGCAAACACACACATGCACACACAGAGTCCAACTGTCACAATGTGAAGAGAGTTGCTTTCTGAACACACATTTGCTGCACATCTCAATCTGTGCAAAACTAGAGTGGCCATGCTGCAATGGAGCAATTGCTTCACCTCAAGTGAGGACGCATGTTCTTTTGGTGAACACAGATCTGTTGGAATCACAAATAGAAGTATACTGCACACCTCTCAACTCTCATAGGTAGCTTTCTTATTTCTTGTTCTTCTTTTTTAGATATGTGAAGCTAGAATCTGACCTGAACCATTGTCTAGATGCAGACTTCAGTTCTTCCAAGACATTGCTTCTCTAATTTTTGCATTTACCTGATTACCTGATATATTGCTTCTCTAATTTTACCTGATTACCTCTAATTAATTCTTCTTGTTGAATTACTGGTATTTTTTTAAAAATTTAAAATATTATTTTCGTCGGCCAGAACCGACGAAAATAGAGGGCACGGGCCGACGAAATTAGGTATGCCACGTTAGTTTACTATCTTCGTCGGCCGCTCCAGCCGACGCAAATAACTATATTTTCATCGGCCCAAGCCGACGAAAATAAATATGCCACGTTAGTGGTGCCCTTATGGCCACTATTTTCGTCAGCCCCTCCGGCCGACGAAAATAACTCTATTTTCGTCGGCTGCCGACGAAAACACTTCTATTTTCGTCAATAAAATTTCGTCGGCCTATTTTCGTCGGTAAACCGACGAAAATATATATTTTCGTCGGTTTCCGGCCGACGAAAATAGTGTCGATTCCTGTAGTGCCCTCCGCGGCTCCGCCCACACCAGCGCGCTGACATGCGATGGGATCAAAACAACCACTTGTGATCAACCGCCTGAACATTAAAGTAAGATGAGTGATCATGTGAGAGATGAACTTGCAAGAATAAGTGCATATCTTGTATACCCTTGTTGCAGCAGCATACAAAAAACTTTTCAAAACAAACTTTCTTAAAATAAGATTAATACAAATAATCACTCCCTTAATCTTGTTTCTTACTTAACTCAAACTTGAATACAAGAATACAAGCAATGCAATAGAAATCAGCGAACTGCTTGTAGCTCGGTTGGTTTATGCTTTGTGCTGTCTTGAGGAGGCTGTACGTCCACTGCAGCCTCTACGCCATCGACTACAGCGCCTTATGCGCCTCACCGCAGCTCGCCATGGCCATGCCGCAAGAGAGAGAGAGAGAGTCACGGGGAGGGTGTGTGTGAGGGTTTTCTTCTGATCGGGTGCTAGAAATTTAAGTCCAACGTTTTCATTTCATTTTCACATGGTAGACGCGCACGACATGCACACACAATCACACGAGTACAGTGTTTTCAGTGCCACATCGATCTCACAAAAAAAAGGCAAGGAACCCTAACCACTTCCCGTACCCAAAATTAGAGCAGCACAGGGATTAAGGATCAAAATCCTAAGGAAATTTGGTGAAATCTCTGATTTTAGATCCAGAGTTTTATAATCCCAGCAAAATTAAAAAAAAAAATCAAAATGCTACAGTAATCTAAAATCTTGGCGAGATCTCCATAAATTTGATCAAAATTTTGGTTTTTTTGACCGGATTCTTCACGTCGTTTTCCGTATGGGACAGTCAGTAGATTATCCAGTTAACTATGCACATTAATTCTCGCGGTCATAAATTAAGTAGCTCAGAAGTTTTAAAAATTTCTCAAACTTGATTATTATATGAATTTTATGAGACCATTAGTGATACATCCTGACCATTCACAAAATTTTTTGAAATTTTCTAACATGGTTTAAACCATTTTTTATTCATTTGAAATTTATCGGTCAGTTTTCAGTAGCACTGTGGGAATTTTTGAAAATTCCTCAAGTTTGATCATCATCTAAAAAATTTATGGGATATTATGGATATGCTAGGACTATCCACAAAAATTTTCAAAAGTTTATAATGTGGTTTGCACCATTTTCTATTCAGTTGAAATTTGCCGGTTAGCCTTTAATCGGGACAGTAGCACTATTTGAATTTTTAAAAATTCCACAGGCTTGAACATCATTTGAAACTTTTATGGGAACATTAGTAATATGTCAGGACCATCCACAAAAAATTTCAAAATTTTTTAACGACTTTTGGACCAATTTTCCTTTAGTTAAAAATCACCAAGATCTTAGCAAATCCTGTAAATCTCGGCGAGATCTCAGAAATCTCGATCAAAAAAGAACTGGATTTGAATTTTGCTTTTTAGATTTCGTTCAAAATAACAAGACCTCAGTAAAATTTTGAATTTCGAAAGGTAACGAGATGTGAACCGAAAACAAAATTTAAAACCTTAACAAGGACAGAGGTCGATGTGTAAGTGACTGACAGCCAGTCTTGGGGCGTCCAATTCTAGAGCTGCAGAAACGAGCAGGGACGGATCCAGAAAAATAGGTCATTGGGGTCGCTAGGGTCATTACAGTAACTTATATATATGCTTATATGCTAATAGAGTACAATTAGATTTATATGTGATTTTGGCAAAATCATTGAAGTCATTTGACCCCACTAATTACATGCTAGATCCGCCCCTGCAAACGAGTAAGGGCCGTCCAATTCTAGAGCTGCAGAAAGGAGCAAGGGCCAGCGCTCACTTGCCTCCTCATCCTGCTAGATTGGGATAAAGAGAATGTCAGAGGTACCTCACTAGATTTTTACCCTTGGCAGATTCCTCAGCATTCTATTTGTGTCAGGCAGGCAAATTGTGCCTTATGACGACATGCTTGTGCACAAACTGAAACCATGCAGCTAATAATACTTGTACTAAAAATCTATCTGCATTCTTTTGCTCCTTGGCTGCTGGGTGGTTGGAAAATCACAGCAGTTGGCTGCCTGTTGTTGGAAGACTTTGCCTGTCGATTCTGCAGAATGGTTAAAGTTAAGTGTTCGATGTGCAGGCATGGCACACTAAACTTTAGCTTTTGACATGTATCCTCTGCTGAAAAATGGAAAATATAAGCTGGGTATGGTTGGTTGTAGTAATCATCTAATCCAGTAATCAGATATTGCAGTCTCTGTGTAGCAGGTAGAGTCTAGTAGCATCAGATTACATGATATAAACTTTGTTCCATGCCTACTCACAGATTTACAGCCAGAGGATGCTTTCAGAGCACTTCATGTGCACATCACAGCATCGTGCTAAATTTTTTTAAAAAAAAAAACAGTGAAACCAACAGAGACCAAAAGTAAAACAAAATTTGGGGCTATAAGAAGCCAGTCAAATGATTCTTAGAACACGGTGTTATGCCTCGAAATGATCAAATCATTTGGCAATACAAGGATATGTTCTCAAAACATCAAAATCTACACATATTACAGATGTATTGTCCTTGGTTCGCAAATTCCTAGCTTCACTTAGTACAAGATTGGCTACTTTGTCCGCTGTGGCGCTGTCGCCATTGTTCCTCTCCCTACTCTGCAGAATATGGGGCCAAAAGCAGCATGAGACTACAAATTAACAGAACAATGCAACTAAAACAAAAATAGAGCTCTTTCACCTCAACAATAAGCTGCACTGCCCTTTTAGTACTAATGACATCCCAGAGCCCATCACTGCATGAGTACAAACAACCCAAAAAGCCATGATGGATGGATTACATCAGTAAGCATTACCTTGGTAGCGTTGAGAAATCATATTACCTAGCAATAACTGCGAAAGCTGTGCATGCTTTGGTAATGTGAACAGGTTGGCTCACATATGGTTCGGAGCTGAAGCGTGAGTCATGTTCTTTTAGAAACTTATCTCCAAGCATCCTGGCCAGATTTAATCCTGCCGAAAACTCGAAATAACAATGAACATTGGTATTGCTAGCACCAGTCAGAGAAAAAATAAGAGTTGCAATAGGGATGGACAAAGTAGAATACCACTAAGACGGACTTCACCATCTTTCAGGGGTTGTCCAGTTCTTGCTATCCTTGCCCTTTCAGTTGCACTAGCAACTCGATGATCTTCGGTCATATCAATCATCTTTCCGTTGACACTGACAAAAATAGGCCAGTCGTTGTGGGGCTTGAAAATCTTAGTAAACTTTGTGCTAATTCTATGTAGGAAATTACTAGGGAGAACTAGTGTTTGGCATATGTTAGCTGGTACCATGGTGCCTTTTCTAACCTCACAACACAAGCCGAATCACCAAGATTAGCACATTGGGCAAAACAATCTTTGTTCTGATCAAACCAAATCAGAAGAGTCGTTGCTGTACATCCCTGAGAAGCACAAACAAATATAATAAATCACAGCAGTTTTTACCGTACAGAGATAATTCATGGAAAAAGGCATATGCTACTAGTCAGCAGAATTATTTTTAAAAGAAGGTAGGTCCTCCAAGAGGTGACATAGACCAGACTACAGAACTACAGGAGAAAGTGGTTATTGCTAATTCTGGCTAGGCCCAGCTTTGTAAAAATCAGTAACTTAGGGAGGATTGTTTTACATTCTAGGTCAGTAAAGTAACAAATATCTACCATTTTAGGACAAAATTAGCAATAGTAGTACAAGACCTAAAGTTTGGGAGCAAAAGTACCTAAAATCTGCATCCTGGGGATGCGGTCAGCAACTAAATTAGAAACTAAACATGCTGTTCTGCCAGTGAATGTGGCTGGGTCTGCAATTACTAGCAGCAAGTCAATGAAGTATCTAAAATCCACCGTTTTCAAAAGAGGTTAGCAATAAGACTAAAGTTTGGGAGCAAAACAACCTAAAATCTGCATCATGGGGATGGGATCAGCAACAAGATTAGCAACTATACTGCTCACAATTGACTAGCTGAGGTTGTACCCGCTAGCAGGAACTACTTACAGCAGACCCGTTGCCACTCTGATCAAACAGACTTACTAGATGTAGATTTTTGACTTACTAGATGTATATTTTTCCCTTGACTGTTCATTTAATGTGGAATAGGTGAAATTTGAGTCAGCACTACAACGTGATTCACAAACCATAGGGATGGCAGTTTTGCACATTTACCCAATTACCCGTGGGTAAATACCCTAATAAAGGTGAGTATGTTCCTATTTTTATGTCTGTGGGTTCGCAGGCATAAAGTTTTGCCCGATGGGTCAACAAGCATGGGTATGTTATATCTCTACCCGTGCCATTTGACCCGTTTACCCGCAAAGCTTGGCATGCTTTGGCCCGAAAGAGAATTTGTGCAGCAGCTTGTTGGGCATTGCCGCCATTGCCCGTTTTCAACGCATTGGAGGTGGATCCTTTACTTCAAGCACTAGCCACTAGGGCTTTCCACCTGGCCCTCATTGTTTGTCCCCACCGCTACAAGAATGAGAATGCACAGCTCATGTTGAGTCAAAGAAAGGACAGAGAGGAAGTGCAATCCACCATTGCCCGTCTGCAGCTGGCACAGCACGCCGCCCAACTTCGTCCACTCTCACCGACCTCCATCCATGGCTCGTCACCCACCTCCATCAAGTCACTGGCCTCCATCCACAAGACCACAACAAGCTAGCATCCACTCCATCCATCCGCACAATGCTGGCCCCCAACAACTTGAGGACGCCACTGCCGGGTTCTAGAAGAGGACGCAGCCATTGAGAACTCAGGATCTGGAAGAAGACAATAGAGGACGCCGCTGTGTAGGTTTCTTCTCTGTTTTCCCTCTCTCCGATTTCCCTCTCTGATTTATTCTCATGAGATTTTTGTTGTAAGTCTGATACTATCCGTTGCATTCTTGGATTGTTTATATCATGCTCCCCAATGAGTTTTGGCATGCCCGAAGGCGAAAAAATTCTGATGGGCACAGGCATGGGTGACCCTTACCAAATATTTTTTTAAATAATATTACAGAAATAAATGGTCAAAAAAATTATAGAAATATACCTCTGTCGACGACAGACTGCCATTTCGGCTTCAATTGACGACAGAGTGAACCAATCGTAATTTGAAATGGTGATAGAGGCACCCGCACCCTCTATCGCCATTTCAAATGGCGACATAAGCCAGGCATTTTAAACTGAGCGAGCGGCCACAGCCATTCGGTCAAAACAGAAAGAAAAGGAGAGGAGAAGAGAGAAGAGAGGGAAGCGAGGAGAGGAAAGGGGAAGAGGAGAAGAGAGGGGGAGTAGAAGTGGATCTCTCCATTTTAGATGTGAGTTTTGTGTTTCTTTGTAGCTCTTATTTTGAAACCATGTACGCTAGCTTTAGTTGACTCTCCAAGGGAAAGGCACCGATGCACCCTGATGCATAGGATGTATGACCGCAAGCCTGACTTGTTTTTCCATCCCCTAGTGTTTTCGGTTCCAAAAGGCGCACATGTATCTCCGCTGTAGTTTGGGTTGATGGTTTGTGCATGTTGTCGTTTGTATTGTAGTAGTAGTAGTGAGGCAGACATATGCACCTAACCAAATCCTACTCGCCATCGCCATGTAATTCGAGTGTTTATTATGAAGTGTTATGTTGGGCTTGAAATGGTTTAATTAAACAAAATTTATTACTCAACTTCTCTACATACAAACAATAAATTTGTAAGAAATTTTTTGACTTTTTGTAATATTGTTATTTCAATAAAAAAATCGAAACTTTCTCAGCATTTGAAAGAGGCTCTGTCGTCAATCCCATTTGCGACCGAGGTTATGCCGCCATTTCATTTGCTGATAGAGACCCAAGCAGGATGCCACGTAAGAATTGTCATCATTTCATTTGGCATTAGAGCCTTTGTCGCCATTTAAATTGGCGACATAGGTATATTTCTATATTTTTTTCGACCAATTGTGTCTGTAATATTAATTAAAAATTGTATTACTTAGAAGAAAAAAAAACGACCCTTACCCATGCCCGTTGTGCCCGATTGCCATCCCTAAACCAGTTGGTGACCTTACAATTATCGCTTTTAGACACCCCACAGTTTGGAAGTCTGAGATCATCAAAAGTGATAAGAGTATTTTATTAGTTCCGTTTGTAGCAAGCCAGAAACTTGAAATGGACATCAGCTCCAAACATCCATAAATAAGTTTGAGAACACTCCTTTCAACAGACCATTCGAACCTTGGACATTTAACTTGGACATAAAATTTAAGGGCTGAGCTTGCTACCTGCTATCTAACTTCTACCCAGGATTCTGGTATTGCTCACATTCAATAAAATGTTTATTGATTATCATGGTCATGTCCATAGATGCACCATCAAGCATAAACTTATATGAGAAATAATGTGGAAACTATATTTGTTGGCGTTCCTTTCTTTGAGGGAATTAACATAGTCAGCTTCCTGATTAGATATAAAGAATCTTGGGTGACCTTACAGTTTTAAGTTTATATTGTTAGACATGAAAATAAAAGAGCTTCCAGCTTATGTAAATCCCTGATTGTGCTGATAATGATATATCTAACTTGGTAAGGCATAGTGCAAATAGAGTGAATTATTGGGGGGGAAAACTATGTAGTCATGAACCAACCTTGCAGTACATATTAAATCACCAAACTAATAGGCAAAGAAATTAAAACCAAAATAAAGTTTGACAACAGAAAGGGAGGACCTCATACTGATGATCGATTGCAGCTTCTGTCAAACTGAAAGCACATCTAAGAACATCAGAAGCATCAGAGCATGAAAGAACCTTTTCTTTTGTCTCATGATGAGACAAAATTTTTGCCACATTTTCTGGAAGAATCCTAAAAATCAAAAGGAAAAACATCAGCTTTGCATAACGTGATTATTGTTAGACAGTATCTTGTTATGCCTTGTATAGTTATTGGCTTTCCCTTTATACCCTCTTGTATATGTATATATACTGGCTCATTGGCCTCATGATGAATACAAGTGCTATTCATAACATGGTATCAGAGCATGTTCTTTAGGGTTATGTTTCTAACGGGCGTTGTGCTTGCGTCCTTCCAACCCCTGGCCGCCACTTTGCGTCCTTCCAGCCGCCGCTCACGCTAACCCCGCCGCCGGCCGTCTCCACCGGAGTAGAGGATTCAGACGCCATCGTCTCTGGCGTCATCCTTTGCTGCATCTGGCCGCCGCCGCCACCTTCTCCATCGCCGTTGACTGCCCGACCGTCGACGCGCCTCTTGGCTCCGCATCTCCGCGGCGCGGGTCTTGTTTCTGACCGGCAAAGCTCTTGGCCGCTGAAGCTGGCCCCCGCCGCCTTCATCACGCCGTCCGCGCTCCTACCGCCGCTAGGATGCCTTCGTGGCCGCCGGAGCCGGGCCGCTCTCTTGGCCACCAAAGCTGGGCCGCCGCCGCCAGAGTCGGACGACGCTGCCCGCCACCGCCTCAAGCCGGCCTCTTCTGGCCGTTGCTGGTCAGCTTGCCTCCATCGCCGCCTGTGAGGAGCTCTCCAAGGCACTCGTTCGTGAGGATAGGGTTGTTGCTTTATTCTCTCGAAGCAAGCATTCACAGCAGAGTTCATTGGCCCTTTAGCTCTTTTCTTGTGAAATATTTTGATTCGATTTCACGTCTCCAGAGAAAAAGAGGAAAATAAGTAAAAAAAAAATGTCGTCGTTTGCAGGCGCTTCTTCAGGCACAGTCTCTGTTCCGCGTTGTCCAGTCATCTTCGATGGTCTCAATTATCGAGACTGGGTTCTTCATATGCGCCTTCACATGCGTGGTCAGCGTCTTTGGGAGTTTCTTACCGGCGAGCTATCTTGTCCGCCTCGTCCTGCTCCTCCTGTCATGCTGATATGGGCAAAGCAACGGATCGAGTGTATTTCCGGCGCAGGCGTGGTGTGGCTCCACTCGTCCAGTTGGATAGCGATGCGCGTGAGGAGGTGGCAACAACCAAAGATCCAAGACACGCTTGCCGCCGAAGAATACATGCAGCAACAGCGCCATGCAGGAGGCTAATCCGTATGGAGGAGGGATTCACCTAGATAAGTATGGAAGGTTAATTAGAATCCAATTAGGTGCGTGCGTTCAGGGATTGTGTTGGCCGTGAACGGCCCATGTGGGGGTGAATTGTTTTTAGCTTATAAATAAGAAATTGCAAGGAGAAAAGGGCATGCTTTTGTTATGCCACAAAACTAATCTCAGGCGGTGGCTCCGAAAACAGCCTTTATCCAGGCGCGAGCTGCCACGACGAGTTCTTCGTCGGGTAGCTTGCGATCCGGTCTCCAGCCAGGCACTCGTGCATACGAGCAAGCGCACTCCGCGTCTGCTCGTATCAATTTGGTATCAGAGCTTTGCGCTCCTGGTGCCATGACAACTTCAGTAGAAGATCGCATTGCCGTTCTGGAGACAGAGGTGAAGGAGATAAGGGGCATGATGGAGGAGATGATGAAGATTTTGAAGGGAAAGAACCCAGTCGTGGAATCAATGGGAGAAGACGGGGATTTCAACTCTCATCCGGCAGATAAGGCACGACGGACTAACCAGCAGGGAGACCTCCCACTATGGAAGGGTGGACGGACCTGCATGGGACGTGGGGATTACGCGTCCGGACGGAGAAAAAGCGCAGGGCGAAGGGAAGAAGAGGATCGACGGTGGACACCTCGTCCCCCGCGATTCGACCTTCCAGATTATGACGGGCAGGAAGATCCACTCGGATGGATACGTCGTTGTGAGCGTTTTTTTTCGGGTTCATCAAATTCCGGAGGAAGAGTACGTGGAGATTGCCGGACTTCATCTATCGGGGGAAGCTCAGGAAGTGTTGGATAATTGGCAAAGGGATGAACCCTGGATTGCGTGGGAAGACTTTGCCGAGGCGTTCACGCAGCGTTTCACTCGACATTCGAGTATTGGCCCGTTGGGTGACCTAGTAAACCTCCAGCAAGGCGGCAAAACCGTAGAAGAATATGCGAGGGAGTTCCAAAGACTCCTCGCTCGCACCACGAGGATGCGAAAGGCAGATCAGATTGACACCTTCATGGTGGGACTTTCTGTGGCCTTGGGCGCAGAGGTTCGCCGAGAGCGTCCCCGGGATCTAGCGGAGGCGATCGGAATTGCGCGTGAAGCTGAGGCAAGAAAAGCCGCATGGATTGCGAAAGCAATAGAGGGAATGTCAAGTTCGGTGAGGACACGGGGGCTAAATCGCAGCATGTCATATAGTTCCTCGGTGCCACCGGTCATCCCAGGAGGTTTGGCGACGGGTCACCAACTAGGCGGAACGACGCAACTGGGGCGATCCTTCGGTGCGCAAGGGACCAAACCCGGCGGACAATCTTCCCAGGGAAGCGGCGGACACTCGACTCTTCTCAGAACCGCCCCGACAGTCAGTACGCAAAGCAGCATGGCATCGGTTCCTAGCCGGCTGCGTTTAACTGCGGACCAACTGGCAGACAGACGCGCCAAGGGCTTGTGCTACAATTGTGACGAGGTGTATACCAGAGGGCATCGCTGTAAGCGTTTGTTTCATTTGGAAGTAGAAGACGGGGGAGAGGAAGAAGTCAGGGAGGATGAACTGGACGAAGATGTGTCCCTATCCATGATTGCCGCCCTGGGGCCTAAGCATGGGAACACGATGCAGGTCATGGTGCAGTTGCACAGCAAGCTGTGGCTCGGCCTAATCGACAGCAGAAGCACTCACAACTTTGTGAGTACATACGCTGCTCGTCAGGGTGCTTGGAAACCATCAGACAGGCTATCGGGAAAGAATTGGCTACATCAAGTGCAGGTAGCAAGAGGAACTCATCTACCGTGCCTAGGCAAGTTCACAGAAGATTTCGGCATTCAAGGGCATAAGTTCAAGACTTCGTTCATCGTCCTTCCCATTGATGGGTTCGACATTATCCTGGGAGTCCAGTGGCTGCAGTCTTTGGGCAACATCAAGTGGAATTTTGAGGACTTATCCATGGAATTTGAAAGCATGGGGGCAACAGTAAGGTTCCAAGGCATACGACGCCAGCTACGGCCAGGAGTAATGCATGCCGGGTTGAAGGAAGAGGCAGCAATTTCGAGTCTGCTGACCGCTTACGAGGACATCTTCGCCGAACCACAGGGATTGCCACCGCCCAGACAATGCGACCATCGCATTCCTTTAGCGGAGGGCACTAATCCTGTCGTGGTGCGCCCCTATAGGTATCCTTTTCGGCAAAAGGACGAGATCGAACAGCAGTGTGACGCCATGATGAAGCAAGGTATTATTCGTTCAAGCCGTTCAAGCTGTTCACCTTTCTCTTCTCCAGTCCTGCTAGTCAAGAAAGCTGATGGAACATGGCGTTTCTACGTGGATTACCGCGAGCTTAATGCGCGGACGATCAAGGATAAGTTTCCCATTCCAGTAGTAGAGGAGCTTCTTGATGAATTGGGAGGAGCTCGATTATTCACCAAGTTAGATTTGCGTTTGGGCTATCATCAAGTCAGAATGTGGCCCGACGACATTACCAAGACAGCCTTCCGAACACACCATGGGCATTACGAGTTCCTCGTGATGCCTTTTGGCCTGTCGAATGCGTCATCCACCTTCCAGGCCCTGATGAATGAGGTGTTGCAGGACTTTTTGCGTAAATTTGTGCTTGTCTTCTTCGACGACATATTGGTGTACAGTCGCTCGGAGGAAGAACATCAGGAGCATTTGCGCCAGGTTTTTGAGCGTTTGCGGCTTCATCGACTCTACCTCAAGCGCTCCAAGTGTACCTTCGCCCAGGGACGAGTGGGCTATTTGGGTCACGTCATCTCCCACAATGGGGTGTCAGCAGATCCAGACAAACTCCAGGCGGTGACTGCTTGGCCGCGGCCCACGTCCATATCAGCTCTTCGGGGGTTCCTAGGGCTGACTGGATACTATCGACGTTTTGTTCAGAACTACGCCGTCGTTGCAGAGCCTCTCACCGCTTTACTCCGTCGAAATAACTTCATGTGGACGGATTCAGCCGAGGGGGCTTTCCATCGCCTCAAAAACGCTCTGGTGTCGGCACCCATACTACAAATGCCTAACTTCGCTGTTCCATTTGTGGTGGAATGCGACGCTTCAGGCACAGGCATTGGAGCCGTCCTACAACAGCATGGGCACCCCATCGCCTTTTTCAGTCGTAAGTTGGCGGATCGATATACGAAGTTGGCAGCTTATGAGCGGGAGCTGATTGGGTTGTCCAAGGCAGTGCGGCATTAGAAGCCATACCTGTGGGGGCATCCATTCATCGTGCGCACGGATCATGGAAGTCTCAAGTTTTTGTTGGAACAAGCCCTCATCACACCTCCCCAACAACACTGGCTCAGTAAATTAATGGGATTTGATTTTCAGGTGGAATATAAACCAGGCAAACACAACGTGGTGGCTGATGCTCTCTCTCGAGTCCACTTGACCGAGCCGCATTGCGCGGCCATCTCCAGCCCTAAGGATGTCACACGTGATCAATGGCGAGAGATTTTGCGACAAGACCCGGATATTCAAAGTCTGGCCAACCACCGGCGGGGAGCCACAGGCCGGACAGAGGCATTCTCGAGCGTACCAGCAATGCCAGCTCCATCATCAGCAACCAGGGGTGAAGACCAACGTCAGGGCGTAGTGTCTCCAACTAAGTAATCCAATGTCCAGTGGGAGGTCCGAGATGGCCTTGTTTTCCGCAATGGCCGCTTGGTCGTGCCAGCGTCTTCACCATTGGTGCCCAAGATCATTGCTTCGGTCCACGATCTCACCCACGAGGGCAAAAAAAAAACTCTACACCGCCTGCAGTCCGATTATTTCTGGGAGAAGCAGCGTGAGTCCGTCGGCCAATATGTGAGCTCCTGCGCCATATGCCAACAAAACAAGACTAGCAATTTATCCCCGGCAGGACTCTTGCAACCATTGCCCATTCCCCACCAAATATGGGCCGACGTTTCCATGGATTTCATCACAGACTTACCCAAGTCCTAGGGTAAGACTGCATTATTGGTGGTGGTGGACCGTCTGTCCAAATATGCTCATTTTATTCCATTCTCACGTCCGGCTACAGCTCCAATGGTCGCAAAGTTCTTCTTCGACCAGGTGGTTCGTTTGCATTGCCTTCCGGAATCCATTGTATCTGACCGTGACCCAGTGTTTCTCAGCGCTTTCTGGCAGGATTTGTTTAAACGAAGTGGAACAACACTGTTGATGTCCACCGCTTATCACCCACAAACAGATGGCCAAACGGAGGTGGTCAACCGCACTATCGAGATGTACTTATGCTGCCTCGCCAAGGACAATCCAGTTAAATGGGTACAATGGGTGCCATGGGCTGAATTCTGTTATAATACTTCCTTCCACACAGCTCTCCGGATGACACCGTTCGAGTTGGTCTACGGCAGATCTCCCCCTCCGCTGTTGCCATATCAACAGGGAGCTACTGTCATAGATTCGGTCGACTGTGCTTTAGTCGATCGGATGTCGCCCTACAAAGAGCGAGACCATCTTCTCCAAGCGCAGAATTGGATGAAACAACGATACGACCTGCGCCATCGCGCGGTGGAATTCCCAGTGGGTTCTTGGGTATGGCTTAAACTCCAAAAACATCGGCAGCTTTCGGTTAGCGCCAACCGACAGCATAAGTTGTCACCGAAGTTCTACGGTCCCTACCAGGTGCTGGCTCGCATAGGTCCCGTCGCTTACCGGCTGCAGCTGCCAGCGAATGGTCGTCTGCACAACGTGTTTCAAGTTTCCTTGCTCAAAGAATTCCATGGCGAGCCACCGACACAACCAGCGGATCTTCCGGATGAGGTCGTGACTGATGCGGCAGAGCCAGAACAGCCGGAGCCTGGTAAAATTTTAGCTCACCGTTTCATCAACGGCCACCGTCAGCTGTTGGTTCAATGGGCGGGCGAGCCAGCAGAGGAAGCAACTTGGATGGATGCAATCACCTTAAACGCTCCTTTCCGGACTCCAAGCTTGAGGACAAGCTTGTTCTTGAGGGGGGAAGTAATGATATGGGCAAAGCAACGGATCGAGTGTATTTCCGGCGCAGGCGTGGTGTGGCTCCACTCGTCCAGCTGGATAGCGATGCGCGTGAGGAGGTGGCAACAACCAAAGATCAAGACACGCTTGCCGCCGAAGAATACATGCAGCAACAGCGCCATGCAGGAGGCTAATCCGTATGGAGGAGGGATTCACCTAGATAAGTATGGAAGGTTAATTAGAATCCAATTAGGTGCGTGCGTTCAGGGATTGTGTTGGCCGTGAACGGCCCATGTGGGGGTGAATTGTTTTTAGCTTATAAATAAGAAATTGCAAGGAGAAAAGGGCATGCTTTTGTTATGCCACAAAACTAATCTCAGGCGGTGGCTCCGAAAACAGCCTTTATCCAGGCGCGAGCTGCCACGACGAGTTCTTCGTCGGGTAGCTTGCGATCCGGTCTCCGGCCAGGCACTCGTGCATACGAGCAAGCGCACTCCGCGTCTGCTCGTATCACATGCCTGCTATTCCCAAGGAGGCCAATGATGCTGCTCGCCAGAAGGCCTCTGATGATTATGTCGATCTTTGTAGAGTCTTTTCGCACTCGCCATCGCCACAAGACATGGATTGATGAAGATGCTCGTGCCTCTGCTATTTTGGTTGCTAGCATGGAGGTGCATCTTACTGGTGACATTGTTGCTTTGTCTCCGGCACAATTGATCTGGGCACATCTTCGCGACCGCTATGAGCCTGCTGGTGACTCTCTTTACCTTGCTGTTGTGCGATAGAAGCAGACGCTGCAGCAAGGTGATTATACTGTAGATGAGTTTTATGCGCAACTATCTTCGGTGTGGCGTCAGCTTGATTCACTAGGATCGGATGTTTGCCGGACTTGTCAGTGCGGTCAGCGTCAGCACTCTCATTTGGAGCTTCGCCGCATCTACGACTTCCTGACACGTCTTCGGGCTGAATTTGAGCAGATTCATGCCCAGCTGCTTGCTCGTCATCCTCGTGTGACTCTGTTGGAGGCCCTTACGGCGATTCGTACTGAGACTCGTCTTCGTGGCACGGGCCTGCTAGTGTCTCCCTCAGTTTTTGCGGCACCTCGTTCTACTCCTCCGTCAGTGGCGCCTACTCCAGTTTCGGCTACAGGGGGCGAAGGCCTTCACTGCACCTACTGCGACAAAAATGGCCATGTGGAGCAGTTCTGTTACCGGAAGAAGAAGGATCTTGCCCGTCAAAGTGGTCGTCCTCCTAAGAGCAATGGAGGCTCAGGCGTCTCCTCTCAGCGGACTCCTCAGTAGACTCTTGCTAATTCTGACTCCACTCAGGAGATTCTTATGCTACTATGTCGCATGGCTACCTCTACACAGACAGGTTCGGCTGGTTCTGCTACTCAGTCTTCCAGTGAGAGACCACCCTCCTCATCAGGTATCACACCATGGATTCTTAACTCTGGAGCTTCTTTTCATATGACATCTGATCCCACGAGTCTACATTCCATTAGTCCTCTTGTTGCTCCTACCACTGTGCAGACCGTAGATGGTACTTCTCTTTCTGTTGCAGGACAAAGCACTCTTTTGTCATCCTCTTTTCATGTTCCTGATGTTTCTTATGTTCCTAAACTGACCATGCAGCTCATATCCGCTGGCCAGCTTACTGATCATAGTTGTCGGGTTATTCTTGATATTGACTCTTGTTGAGTTCAGGATCGTCGCACGGGGGCTCCAATTGGGACTGGCCCTCGCCGCCATGACTATTAGCGTCTTTGGGAGCTTGACTGGCTTCATCTACCTTCCGCTGCCTCTGCCAGTCTCTCTGTTTCCTCTATCGCTTCAGCATCCGTTGCTTCTTCTACCGGGACTTTTGCTCAGTGGCATCACCGTTTGGGCCATCTTTGTGGTTCGCGTCTGTCTTCTCTAGTTCGTTGTGGTCTTTTAGGCTCTGTGTCTGGTGATGCCTCTTTACATTGTAGGGTTGTAAGCTTGGCAAACAACTACAACTCCCCTACCATTCTAGTGAGTCTATATCACAGCATCCTTTTGACCTTGTTCATTCTGATGTTTGGGGTCCGGCTCCTTTTGTTTCAAAAGGGGGTCATAAATATTATATTCTTTTTATAGATGATTTCTCTCACCACACTTGGATATATTTTATGTCCTCTCGTAGTGAGGTTCTAGCCATCTATAAGACTTTTGCCACTATGATTCGCACTCAGTTTCAAGGTTATTAAAACGTAAAACGAGAACGAAACGACCCACTCCCTTTTTAACTTTTAAACGTTTAAACGGACGTTGAAACGTAGTTTTAAGCACCATTGTAAAACGAATATGAGAGCAAAGATATATCATATATGTACCTTGATTTTGTAGTCTTTTCCCATATAATTCAAGGCCCTATGCCATCTCAATATCTCATCTCTCAATATCTCAATATCTCATCTCTCACCTCTCATCTCAATATCTCATCTCTCATCTCTCAATATCTCCAAAGATATATAAGCAATATCAATCTATTACCAATACCAAAGATATCTCCAAAGAAGAGATTTGACTCCACCTCTATTTTCCTCCTTTCTTTCCTTTTCTTTTCTTTCCTTCTTCCTTTTCCTTTCTTTTCCTTCCCCTTTTCCTCTTTCCTTTTTTTTTTTTTTCTTCTTTCCTAACTTTCCATTACTTCCCTCGCTTCCTGCTCCTTCCCTTTCCTTTTCCCCTGCCTCCCCTTCATCGCTCGGCTCGTCTCCCTGTTTCCCGCTCCTTCCTTCCCTTTTCCTAACACATACATCGTTCGGCTCGTCTCCCTCGTCTGCTCCTCCTCTCCGTCCGCTCCTCCTCTCCTGTCGCCGCCGCTCGCCGCCGCTTCGCCGCTTCGTTTGGGATCCGACCGGCGGGCCGGACGACGCGGCGACGACGGGCGTGGAGCTGCGGCGCGGCAGGAGACGGCGCCGTCAGGGCGATGACGTGATCCGAGCCGCACGTGCAGCCGACGACGCGATCCGGATATGGCGCCGGGGCGACGGCGGTATGGCGGCGCTCGGCCGCTAGGGTTAGTCTCTTCGCCTTCTCTCCGCTTCTCTCCTTCTGCCTTCTCCTTCAGTCCCGATCCCTTTTCCCGTCCTGGAGCCTCACTAATATGGGATCATAACACGGTCTAGAACGGGTAGAACGTCCAAATCGGACGTTCTACGCGTTTTACCGTCAGTTGAACGACGTTTTACGACGTTCTACGCGCGTCCGACAGAACGTCCGGACGTTCTAAGGTTCGGTTGCGTTCTGACGTTTAAACGACATTTAAACGTCGTTTAAACGACGTTTTAATAACCATGCTCAGTTTGATTCTCCCATTCGTGTTCTTCGTGCTGACTCGGCAGGGGAGTATCTTTCAGGAGCTCTTCGAGCTTTTCTTGCTACACAGGGCACTTTCTCAATTCTCCTGTCCTGGTGCTCATGCTCAGAATGGTGTGGCTGAGCGCAAGCATCGTCATCTTCTTGAGACAGCTCGTGCTCTCATGCTTACTTCCGCCGTTCCACCTCACTTCTGGGCCGAGGCTGAGGCTGTTTCCGCTGTCACCTACTTGACCAATATCCAACCTTCTTCTGCTCTTAAGGGTGGGATTCCAGTTGAGCGTCTTTGTGGCATACCTCCTGATTATTCTGGACTTCGCCTTTTTGGGTGTATGTGCTATGTTCTCCTTGCACCTCGTGAACGCACCAAGCTGACTGCTTAGTCTGTTGAGTGCGTTTTTCTGGGATACAATGCTGAGCATAAGGGATATTGCTGTTGGGATCCTGTTGGCCGACGGATATGGATCTCACGGGATGTCACTTTTGATGAGTCTCGTCCCTTCTACCCTCGTTTTTCTTCCTCTCCTACATCCCTTGTTGAGCCACTGTCTTTCTTGACTTTTCCTGATACTCCAGTTGTCACTTTTCCTTTTTCGCAATCAGCGTCTCCTTTATCGCCGGTTCCTTCACCACCAACCTCTCCTCCAAAGGTCTCTTCAGATATTGTTCGTTCCTTTCCTCTATATTACACTCGTCGTCCGCGAGCTGAGAAATCTTCTGGTGTGCCATCTTCTGATGAGCCATCTTCTTCAGTGTCTCCTCGTTATGCTCTTCGCGATCGACAGTCCATTTGGCCTCCTGAGTGCCTTGGCTTTGTTGGTGCTGCTCTGGCCAAGCCGACTTCTTACCGTGATGCAGTTATTCATCAGGAATGGCAGCATGCGATGGCGGAGGAGTTTGCTGCCCTTGAGCGCATTGGCGCGTGGGATCTTATACCACTTCCTCCACGTGTCCGTCCCATTACTTGCAAGTGGGTCTATAAGATTAAGACTCGCTCTGATGGTTCTCTTGAGCGCTACAAGGCTTGTCTTGTGGCGCGTGGTTTTCAGCAGGAGCATGGTCGTGATTATGATGAGACTTTTGCGCCTGTAGCTCACATGACCACTGTTCGCACTCTGCTTGCTATGGCCTCTGTTCGTGAGTGGTCCATCTCTCAGCTTGATGTCAAGAATACCTTTCTTAATGGTGAGCTGCATGAGGAGGTCTATATGCAACCACCGCCAGGGTATTTTGTTCCTGAGGACATGGTTTGTCGGCTTCGTCGCTCTCTTTATGGGCTTAAGCAAGCCCCTCGTGCTTAGTTTGAGCGTTTTTCTTCTGTGATTACTGCAGCTGGTTTTTCTGCAAGTGCTTATGATCCTGCGCTCTTTGTTCACACTTCTCGTGGTCGGACTCCTTCTATATGTTGATGACATGATCATTACTGGCGATAATTCTCAGTATATTGCCTTTGTAAAGGCCCGTCTCAGTGAGCAGTTCCTCACGTCCGATCTAGGTCCTCTTTGATACTTTCTTGGGATTGAGGTTTCTTCTACATCTAAGGGCTTCTTTCTCTCCCAAGAGAAGTATATCCAGGATCTTCTTGATCGTGCTTCTCTCACTGATGAGCGTACAGCTGAGACTCCCATGGAACTCCATGTTCACCTTCGATCTACTGATGGTGAACCTCTTGAGGATCCTACTCACTATCGTCATCTTGTTGGGAGTCTTGTTTACCTTGGTGTCACTCGTCCTAACATTTCGTATCCAGTCCATATCTTGAGTCAGCTTGTTTCTACTCCCACTCAGCTCCACTATAGTTATCTTCTTCGTGTTCTACGATATCTTCATGAAACTATCTCTCGCCATCTTTTCTTTCCACGCTCCAGCTTTTTACAGCTCCAAGCATATTCTGATACTACATGGGCTAGTGATCACTCTAATCGTCGGTCCCTTTCTGCTTACTGTGTTTTTCTTGGTGGTTCTCTCATTGCTTGGAAGACTAAAAAGCAAACAGCAGTTTCTCATTCAAGTGCTGAGGCTAAGTTGCGGGCTATGACTCTTTTGACAGCAGAGGTTACTTGGCTACGGTGGTTACTTGAGGATTTTGGTGTTTCTGTTTCTACACCGCCTCCTCTTTTATCTAACAGTACTGACATTATCAGCATTGCTCGAGATCCAGTGAAGCATGAACTCACCAAGCATATTGGTGTTGATGCTTCTTATATGAGGTCACAGGTACAGGATCAGGTTGTGGCTCTTCAGTATGTGCCTTCAGAACTCCAGTTAGCAGATTTCTTCACGAAGACCCAAACTAGAGTTCATCATAACTTTTACCTCTCCAAACTCAGTGTTGTGGATCCACCATGAGTTTGAAGGGAGGTGTTAGACAGTATCCTGTTATGCCTTGTATAGTTATTGGCTTTCCCTTTATACCCTCTTGCATATGTATATATACTGGCCCATTGGCCTTATGATGAATACAAGTGCTATTCATAACACTTATAATACTAAAAAAACTATCAGATTTCAAATACAAGAGCAGGTTCTGTTAGATAAAGCTAGTACAAGAATCTCCATATGTTAGCATGAACAATATGGCATGCTCTTAATCCGATAAGCATAAAAGACTAACTTGCTGGCAGCTCTGGCAGCTCCATCCCCACCATGTCCATCAAAAATTCCAAAGAGACCAAACTGCAAAACAATTTTGGTATAAAAAACAAGCATAAGACTCTGGGAATTAATTGGTTACTAACCTGTTCAACACCCTGCAAAGGACACTGGCAAAAGTTAATGTCCTCCATCGGAAGTTTCTTTCCACTTCGATGAGCCACCATTGGATCAGATGCTATACCAACTCCAGCAGGAACTCGTTGATTTTGCAGTGAAATCTGGACCTACAGTAAGGTAGAAAAATAACGCAAGTAATGAAAGACATGAATAGTGTTACCAAATATCAGAGTATAGAAAAAATGCCATAAAGTTCAAAATATGTTGCACAGCAACTTGCACCAATAAACTTGACGAACCATTATAATGTGGATTGTTCAGCTTATGAAATGAAAACAGGACTGGACTTATTTTACATTGTTATGTTTAGAGTATTTCGGTGAAATCCCAATTTGGACAGAACATGATTGGATAAAATAAGAACATTGTCACATTAAGCCAACACATTTGAATTCAAGAAGAACAGTGTTGAATGTGCATTGTTAAACTGGGAGATTGAAGCAATTAGCCAACAATGATAACCAAAGAAGAGTAAAAAAATAACTAATTAGCAGGGTGACTTGATAGCAATACTTGTCAACTGCAGTAAATCAATGTAGCTTTCTAAATACTAGATAGCAATACCCATAATTTATTGACAGTAGGGTTGGACACATTAAACATGTACCATTCCCTCATGAACCTATTTCCTGTCAAAACATTTTAGGTCAACATCATTATCCAATTTTTGTTGAGGGAGCAAACCCTTTTTCAACTATAATTGGATCAAATATGTGGAAATTATGGGTATCACGGACTGGTCTATGGCTCAGCAGAGGCTGAAAACTTCCATATAATATTACCTGACATTAATTCCTTCTTCCCTTAGATTACAATGCTAGATATCAATGAATCATGCCATATAATTGTATCCAATTTTATCCCTAGTCATACACTGCGTTTTTAGTACTCATAAATTCAGGTGTCAATGGTGGATTGACACAAGTAGACTGCAACAATTTGGGAATTTATTATATTAAACATTATTTTAGGCTAATGGAAGCAAGACAAACCAGGAGCGTTGTTTACATAATGGAGCATAGGACCGGCAAATTAATATATTCAGTTTGAACTATGGCTACAAGTTTACAATGGCCATCTAAACTTAAAAAATCCAAATAGTTTTGAGATTTTAAGGATATTAAAGACATTATGTATAAGGTTCAGGAGTTAGATTTGCTATGAGATCAATTCTAGGAGACATGCCATCTCTTGATCAATCCTCAAAAGATTCATTTCAGACTTCTATAAATAAAAAAATCTACAATTGAACTTAATATGCTAGACCTGTTGTTCCCTAATAGTGTGGGAAATCAACAAAAAAATTTCAGCAATCTTGGAAGAAACAACAGTAACATGATTGGATCAAATAAGAACATCATCACATTGAGCCAACACATAAGGGCTTCAAGAAGAACAGTGTTGAATGTGCATTGTTAAACTAGGAGATTGAAGCAATCAGCCAACGATGATAACCGAAGAACAGCAAAAAATCACCAATTAGCAGGGCGATATTATGATGTGGCGGCAATAGGATGTGGTGCAGCATAGCAGTGCACATGATCGCAAGCACCAAGAACCATAACCTCCAAGCGCGGCAGGGCGGCGGCACCTCCGGTAGCAACAGAGGTGGGAAGCAAGTTGTTAGGAGATGGAATCTTATCTCCTTAGCTTAATATTAGTTGGCATATCTCAAGATTTGGTAGTAGTTGCATACATATGTCGTTAATTGATTAGATGCATATAAGATGGTTTGTTTCCATCTTATTAGGAGTCCTAAGCGTCATTTTTGTATTCATCACGCAAAAAATAAACAAGTTCTTCCCAGTCTCTTGTCCCCTCTCTCCCGCGCCTATGCCGCTCGGCCATCCTCTCGGCGGTATTTACCTGTTATGATCTAAGGACCATAACAGGTGACTTGATTGTGTTAATTGTCAAGTTCAGTACATCAGTGTAGCTTAAACAAATAACCATTATTGACAGTAGGATTCGACATATTAAATATGTATGTGCCATTTCCTCATGAACCCATATGGCCATACCATTTCCAGTCAAAACATTTTAGGTCATATTATGCAAGTTTTGTTGAGGGAGCAAACCCTTTTTTCAAAGTGAATTGGATCAAATGTGGAAATTATGAGTATGAAGGGCAGATCTATGGCTCAGCAGGGGCTGAAAACCTCCATATAATATTACATATGACATTAATGATTAATTCCCTTAGATTAACAATGCCAGATACCAATGAAACATGCCATATAATTTGTATCAATTTTTATCCCTAGTCATACACTGCATTTTTTAGTACTCATAAATTCTGGTTTTAATGTTCGATTGACACAATAGACAGCAAAAATTTGGGAATTCATTATATTTAATATTTTACTTTAGGCTAATGGAAGTAAGAGAATGCAGGAGATATCAGTATCACGGATGCTTCCCAAAACTGGTGTATCAGTATCAGATACTGTATCCTACCACGATACGGCCCGATACATATCCTGCCTGTATGAAAAAATGAAAATAATTCTAACCCTTTATACGGAAAAGGGTATATAGCAAAAAATAAAGGGTTCCGATGATTTTTTTTTCAACAATGTCGCATTGTAGTATATTAGAATTATTATTGGAGTATATACTCCTTTTACATACGGAAAAGGGTATATAACAAAAAATAAAGGGTTCCGATGATTTTTTTTCAACAATGTCGCATTGTAGTATATTAGAATTATTATTGGAGTATACTGAAAGTGATAAAGGAGTAAACACATCCGTTTAAGATAAGTGGTATACTGGAGGTGGGAGTACATACTCCCAGGAGTACGGAAAAGGCTTCCTATAACATTCGTTTAAGTGGTATACTGGACAGTATACCACTTAAACGAATGTGTTTACTCTTTTATCACTTTTAGTATACTCTAATAATAATTCTAATATACTACAATGCGACATTGCTGAAAAAAAATCATCGGAACCCTTTATTTTTTGCTATATACCCTTTTCCGTATGTAAAAAGAGTATATAAACAAATTATGCTATAAAGGGTGGACTTTGATGAAATTTTTCGTAGGACTCACTTTGGAGTATCTTATAATTAGTATTAGAGTATACTCAAAAGAATAAAGAGGTATAACATCATTTAAACGGTATATTGAGAGTGGGAGTACATACTCCCAGGAGTATGTAACCATTTTCCTATATATATATATATATATATATATATATATATATATATATATAGTACAATGACCTGGGGCACCATGGTCCAAAATGGGTATTTTCCCTATTTATTTGCATTCGAAAATTTTTAGGCTGTTGAGTTTAACCAAGTTACTAACTAGTTCAAACAAGTTTGAACTGAAATTCAAACTGGAGTTCCTTTTTTTGATGATAGTTTGATTGTAGGTATGTGCTGATGATATATATAAATTAGCAAAGAATGTGATCTAAATTCGTTCAAATCTTTGAATTCGAGTATAACTTTTCAAAGGTATGTATTTCATTTGAATTGTTGTAGATAGGTATATACCCTAAAACTGAAAGTTTCAAAAAATATACCTGAATTGGACTTGAATTCGTGCATTTAAAATCATGGTGCCTGAGCACCATGGTGCCCCATTACGGTATATAATATAAACGATAGATGATAAGTTTATAAGGCACACATAAATATTAGTACATAATAAGGTCCATACAACTCAGTTCAACAACCCATCAACTATTTGCTGCATTGGTTGGGGGGCTGAAGCAATTGCTTCCAAACTTGCACGTGCATTTGCCATGATGGACGATGGAGGCAGCTTGGAGTGGGGACAGCAGGAGGCAAATGTTTTACATACTAGGGTTATACTTGTTCTTCGTGGGCTGGGCATCCAAAGGAGGAGCTTTTTATGGGCCGTACCAGAGCAGTACCGGATTTTTAATTTCATTTTTTTATTCAGCAATTTTCTGGTACCTGTGGGTACCGTACCCAAGTCATACCCGTACCCAATACGTACATGGGTATTGCTACACGACTCAGCCAAAGTACCCACACATCATAGGTATTCATCAAGCAAGAAATAAACAAGAAGTTTTTACCAGTCTCTAGTCCCCCCTCTTCCCAAGCACGCGGACACCACAAGGCCATCCTCTCGGCGGTGTTTAACCGTTATGATCTATAGACCATAACAGGTGACTTGATTGCATTAATTATCAAGTCAATGTAGCTTTAACAAATAACCAATTTATTCACAGTAGGGTTGGACATATTAAATATGTATGTACCAATACCTCATGAACCCATTTCCAATCAAAACATTTTAGGTCCACATTGTCCAAGTTGTGTTGAGAGAGCAAACCCTTTTTCAACTTGAATTAGATCAATACATGGAAATTATGGGTATAACAGGCAGGTCTATGGCTCAGCAGGGTCTAAAAACTTCCATATAGTATTACCTATGACATTAATTCCTTCATCCCTTAGATTAACAATACCGGATACCAATGAAAGATGTCATATAATTTTTGTATCCATTTTTATCCAGCCATACACTGCAGTTTTCAGTACTCATAAATTCTGGGGCCAATGTTGGATTGACACATTGACACAAGTAGACTGCAAAAATTTGGGAATTTGGGGATTTATTGTATTAAACATTTTATTTTAGCCTATTGGAAAAGGGAAAGGAGAGTGTTGTTTACATAATAGAGCATAGAACCGGCAAATTAATGTATTCAATTTGAAGTATGGCTACAAGCTTACAATGGCCATCTGAAGTCTGAACATAAAGATCCAAATGTTTCCGGAGTTAGATTTGCCACGAGATCAATTCTAGAATACATGCCATCACTTGATCAATTCTCAAAGACTCACTTCAGACTTCTATAAAAGAACCTACAATAGAACTTAATATAAAGTGAGAGTTTCTTCCCACGTCACATTAATTGTCCTGCTTAATTGTCCTACTTAATTGCCCTGCTTAATTGCCCTACGCAAGAAACGAAGCGTTGCTTTAATTAGCTAGCTTTTGCAAGAAACGAAGCGTTAAAGATAGATGTTTGATCTTATGAAATAGTATTTTTTTTTATTTTTAAATCTTTATTTTTCGTTATCAATTTTGTTTTTCGTAGCAACGCACGGGCATATAACTAGTAGAACTTAATATGCTTGACTTGTTGTGCCCCGATAGAGTGGGAAACCAACAAAAAAATTCAGCAATCTTTCAAGAAACGAAAGGGGATTCTAGAAGCATATCAGGAACTTACAGATAGTTTTGATGAAGTCCCTAGAGTTATAATGTCACCATCTGCTAGTTCAGCAGGCTCACCCCAATGTCTTGACCCAATATCTGGATGGTGAACCACCTGGGAGTTCAGGAATGTTCCATTCAAGCTGCCCATGTCGACAAGTTCCCATTTCATTGTCTGCAATATATTAATGATCACTTTGTTCACTGTTGCAAGGGAATGAAAGATTCCAATATCTGATTGCAGCACACAAGTAATTGGAGGAGAGAGCAAGTGGCCCAAAGACAGTACTGTAATACAGACTAGCTGGCCTTCTGATATACAATTTCCAACTCGGTAAATGCTCAATGCCTCAAAACATTTTCATAATTACAGTCAAGGAAATAAGCTTCTGATCATAAATAAGTAGTTAACAATGAAGAAGTGCTGACAGAAAAAGTAGCATGACAGCAGAAACTGTTTCTGCTTGAGATTCATGAAATAGATGAAAATGTTCAGCATTGAGTTACTGTATAAGAAAATAACTCGGAACTCTTTTCTAAAAGTGTGGTTTCAGGATCTTGTGAATGATTAGGTTAGGAATATATGGCCCTACTGCCCTAGCACCAAACATTGATCAATCATGGATAAAATTCAGTCAGTCAGGTTCTAAATCAATGAAAAATGCATTCAACACAATTGGCAAAGCATACATCTGACCAGAATCACACAGAATGGTACTGCTATGGTTCATCACTAGCATCCACTTATCCAATTTTCAACAATGAGCCACAAGACTGGAGAAAGAACCAACCAAATAGCTTTAAATAGAAAGCACAAGAGATGAATAAATAATTCCTAAACAACTTACCTTCGCATTCCAGTTTATCCGAGCATGCTTCCCTGACACTTCAGAGTCCATCAACACCAAATCACTTGGGGGAACCCTTCCAAGAGTTATTGGGAGTGTAGGACTAGTTGACTGTCGGGAACAGCTTATTCCATGAGATGGGCCAGCTATGACCTCTAAATCTAGGCTGATTCCTGCACTTCTAGCAAAAGATTGGATGAAATGGGCATATAAATGCCAACATTTGCAAGACACGGGCTAGTAAAATGTTTAAATCAAGTTTGAGGGATATATTACGATATGTATTATCCTTCAGAGAAATGTTGCCATTACGATTATCCTCTGCAGAACCCCTTCTTTTGTGCTTTTGATCACATTTTGGCCAACTTGTCTGTGTTGCACACTTAAGTGTGCTTCCCAAATGGAACTCTTCAGAAGTATCATTTGCAACATCGATTACATGAGTTTCTCCTACAAAATTTATAGTAATTTTCAGTAACTAGAAACTTAACTAGAAACTCAACATTGCTAATCAATAAGACAGGAGAAACTGAAGAGAGGTGATTTTCCAAGTAGACTACAAAATGTTTGTGTAAAATTAAGGCCTTGTTTGGTAGAGCTCCAGATCCTAGCTTCACCTCGGATCTGATACTTGTATGCTAAAATAAAGTGAATTAAGTATTTAAGTTTACATTTTTATTATAAAATGTAAACAATATGATTCACCTAAACACTCTTAATATACCCACAGCTCAGCTGGAGCTCTACCAAACACACCCTAAGTATACCTTGTATAGCACAGGATTCGGCAGGATAAATCATGCCGGTATCAGCTATTCCATGACGTCTTGGTGAAGTGTTAGTCCTGTTTGTTTGAATCTTCAAAGATTCTCCAACAACACTTCCAGGAAAACTGTTACTCTGGCTACAGTGATCATCCACATTTTTCGGGAGGAGAGGCCTCCTTAGATCCTCATTCTGCAAAGGAAGAGTGTGGATTGATGATAAAAATACATGGATGTCCACACTAGGAAAGAAAGACTTTGATGTCGATCATGTGGTGAGAATATGTCAACAAAGAACAAACACCTCAGCATACAATTGGATCTTAGCAGAATAATTTTTAGGAGGCTAAACAAAATGTGAAACTCCACTCTCTTGGCAGGCAAGATAAACGATGGAGTTTCAATCAACCTAAAAATTATTGCTTGAATGAATATGGGCTACATGTGAAACTGGAGAGTTAATTAATCCAAAAAATGTATGATACGAAACAAAATGTAATGTTGAGTGTGGCATACCTTGCAGATCTTTCTACATATCACTAATGCAGTTTCTAATAAGTTCATACCTCTACCAAGACTCAACTACGCCTTTTATTACACCACGCCAGTGTTGAAGCAGATCACAAGTCAAACTACAAAACCACCCAATTTCCTCATACTTCAACTCTGATAGACAACAATACAAGTAACAGAGCAAAACTACTTATGCAGACAATCTCATATAGATTGATAATTCAATAATGATGTAAGGATTCTTCTTGTGGCAAAAAGAAACAACCAATGCAATAGGACTCAATGTTCTAAATAACGGTAAACGGTTATGAACAATCACCCCACTACTTAGTGTTTATATGGTTAGCGGCCTTGTAAACGGTTTTACTATTTAAAATTTAGATAAATATATACATGTTTTTGCAGTAACAAAATAAGCATCTAATTCATCTTCTTTCATGCATAACGAATAGAAATACCAGGCTATCAATAATTGTCCATAGCGGTGACATGAAGAAAAACGATGATATGATGTGAATGTAATTAAATAATTATAATTGAATGAATGAACAGATCAAGTGGCAATGAAAAGCAAAGTTAGCATTCATCTTGTGTATATCATATGGCAATCTTGCAAATTTACCCAAAATAAACAACCGATAAAACGGGCCTATTAAACGTTAACGGCCGTTAAACCAAATAAACAGCCCAAAAAACAGACAAACCTTGAAATGTTCATAATCGTAACGGGCAAAGAACCTTTATCGTTTTAACGGCCATTATTTAGAACATTGATAGTACTTGAAGCTTCTAAAAACGATTGTATCATCCGATATTTCGGTCATTCTATCAATGTCACTGGTCACCCGTCCACTCGATACCGATTCACTAAATGTTTTGAAAAATCAACATTGGAATAAATCAGCCAACAAATGGCTTGTTAGGCCAACATATAGGGTTCATACAGGTGGACATATCAGGGTCACCGGCATGTGTCCATTCTTCTTCCTTTCTTCTTCCTTCGACGTGATTCCCTCACTGACGATGCAGGTGAGCATGACGACACCTTGGCAACCCAGTCGAGGTTCTCCAACACGATGCGACAACATTTGGCAATGGTGGTGCGGTGGACACGACTGACATCTGCGTTACCCCGATATGACCAGAAACTCACGTACAAATATTACGATATCCGATAACAATACATCTCCGATATGGCTAAGGCGTACGGTGTAATTTCTTGTTTTCAAAAGAACAAAAATAATTCATCATACACATCTGTTACTCCTAATACCATTCGATATGTTGTTGATGGTCCACTGCCGCTGTTGTCCATCTTCAGTTGAACGCGATCCTCCTCCACAAACGCCATCCCCGCCTCTGCTCACCCGCAGCCTCTTTCGCGCCACTACTGTGACTAGCATTGGCTGGAGGTGGAACGAGAATGATGTTGTGCTGCTGTTGCTGGCCCGCTGCTACCGTCATTCCTAGCGGCGAGGAGGGAGGATGCAAGACCGGTGAGGGCATTGGGGCTGGAGAGCAAGGGGTTGAGACTCGAGACAGAAGAAAAAATGGTGAATGTGCAAGAAAAGGTGGCGCTACTGTATACATGATTGTTGATGAGGGGTTAGGGATCAAGCCATGGGTGCAGGTGCATGGACCAGATGGGCCGAAGCAGCCATGTATTTTCCTCAAGCTAGGGGAGCAGGTGTGGACCAGATGGACCGAAGCAACCCATATGTTCCCCCTTTCCCTTTTTCCCCTTATAACTATACAATGGATTTGGATATTATGCCTGTCTGTGAGACATATCATGCCGCATGTCTGCCTTTATATTCTTAATTCCTTATATAAGACATCATTAATTTTTGTATTTTTTATATACTAGTTACATGCCCGTGCGTTGCTACGAAAAACAAAATTGATAACGAAAAATAAAGATTAAAAAATAAAAAAAATATTTCACAAGATCAAACATCTATCTTTAACGCCCGTTTCTTAAGTAAAGCTGGCTAATTAAAGCAACGCTTCGTTTTTTGCGTAGGGCAATTAAGCAGGGCAATTAAGTAGGGCAATTAAGCACGGCAATTAATGACGTAGGTAGAACTCACCACTGCCACCAACTGCTGCTTTATAATAGTAGAGATACACGTATTGGTGTTTTGAGGGAAATGGCATGTCACGATAACGGCATATCGTGTATCTGTATCTGTATTGGCATGTCTAGACAACCTAGTCTAACTAGAGACGAGGACAGGGCAGCAGAGCATCTATTAGTCTTCGGCAGGCTTATCAAGTCGTCGCCTAGGCGCCGCCTAGGCGTCCCGGCGTCGGAGGAAGATCGCCTTGCGCACTCGTCTCATCTGGTTGGAGCAAGGCAGATGCCTGGACGTTCCAGGCGCTGCCCGGGCCGTCTAGGCGTCACCAGACGAGGTCCGACGGCCGACTAGGATTCGGAGGAGGCAGGGGATAAGGTTACGGGCTTGTCGGGCTGGGCTAGGGACTAAGCTTGCACGCGATGCCTCCGTCGGCCGAGGGACAAGGGGATCCGCACGGCGCCGCCGCCACCTCCGTCGCCGCCGGCAGCTGCAGATCGGTAAGTCCGACGCCTCCTCCTCCCTCTCCTTCGCCTCCTGCCGCCACGCGGCCGTGGCCCCCCTCCGCTCGAGTCAGCACAAGATGGATGAGCAGCAGAGCAGCAAATGAGCGGCAGCCGGCCTCCTCCGAGCGCCGAGGCGACGAGGCATACCGCCGCGCTACCTCTCTGGCCTAATGGTTGATGCTGTGAATGAAGCAGAGCACGGCTATTGCTCTAATGTTGATGCTTGAATACTTGATGTTGTGAATGATTGAGGCATGGAGCAGAGTGCTTGATGCTTGATGAATGCTTGATGCTTGATGCTTGATGATGTATTGGCTTGATGCTTGAGTGCTTGATGCTTGCAACAATGAAATGTTGTGATGCTACTGCTGTGCTGTGATGCTTGTTGTGCTTGCTGTGATGCTTCATGCTATTATTGCTTTGTGCTTGATGATTGATGGTTTGATGCTATAGCTTTGTATAGGTGCATGGTTGATCAAGCTCCAAGTGCCACCGTTACCGAGGGGGGTGATGCTAGCCAAGAGACATACGATCCATTGAAGGATCCAAGGCGGAAGGTGAAGTCGAAGGATCCTGAGTGGAAGTATGGATTTTGGACAGACTTAACGAACAAGGATATGATGCAATGTATACTATGCGGAAAGCAAATGCATTCGGGCATCAAGAGGTTGAAGCAGCACCTTGCCGCGGGTTTTTGGGATGTTCAAAAATGTTCCAAAACCATCACAGCAATAATGAGAGAGATGCAAGATTACATAAAGAAGACTACAAGGAACAAGATGATTAATCTAAATGATGATGAAGAGGAAGGTGGAGATGATGATTTTTAGGAGCTTGAAGTCAGTCAACAAGTATCCTCAAAGGCATCGTCTTGTCATCCAAGTTCTGAGACATCTGCCAAGAGAAAGCAAGCTGCCAAACCGGTGGCCAAAGTAACCAAATCAATTTCTTCCATGATAAAAAAGACACCCGAAGAGGCGGTCGAGGAAAGACATTCCAAGCAGTTGTCCCAAACCTCCATAGAGCAATGTATGAGGACCAAGGAAGAAAAAGAGAGGGTAGATATGCATGTTGCTAATTTCTTTTATCAGTGTGGCATACTTTTTAATGCTACAAATTCTGGGAGCTTTGAAATTATGATGAAGTCTGTTGGACAATTTGGGCATGGATACAAGCCTCCTAGTTTTCACGAGTTAAGGGTGTCGTTGCTTGCTAAGGCAAAGAATGAAATGAAAGCATTAAGAGAGATGCAAGAGTCTGGTTGGAGGCAATACGGCTGCACATTAATGTCAGATGGATAGGCTGATAGGAGGGGGAGACACTTGATTAATTTTCTTGTTAATTGTCCGAAAAGGACTTTCTTCTTGGGAGTCTGTAGATGCATCCTCTCAGTCAGCTGATGCAAGGATGTTAGCAAACTTGCTTGAGAAGAGGATTGTGGAGATAGGCGCGGACAACGTTGTTCAAGTGGTCACACGATAATAGTGCCAACTTCAAGGCTGCGGGTAAGTTTGGCAATAAAAACAATCTACCTTATGATATTGATACACATTGCTTGGAACTCAAACAAGTGTTCTTTTGCAGGTAAAATTCTTATGGAGAGGTTTCCTACTCTTTTGGATACCTTGTGCTGCACATTGCTTGGACCTTATGTTGGAAGCCACTCGGTTTGCCACTTCTTTTCTCACTTTGCAGAGTTTGTATAAGCATAAGGATGCTTTGCAACTACTCTTTATTAGTGAAGATTGGACTAGGTCCAAATTAGCACCCACGGAGGCGGGCAAGAAAATTTGTGATATTTTGCTTTCTTTGCGGTTTTGGCATGCTGTGAAGGATTGCATAAGAGCATCACAGCATTTGCTAATTGTGTTGAGGATTGTTGATGGGGATGAGAAGCTTACCATGCCCAAGGTTTTAGCAAGTATGGATCATGCTAGCAAGAAGATAGGGGAGTCTTTTGGAAGCAAACCAAGGCTACTAAAGAAGGTAATGGACATTATTGAGAGGCGGTGGCTGCATCAGATGGAGCAAAAGTTGCATAGGGCAGGCATTGTTTTTGGACCCAAACAAGTTTTTTGAGATCAAAGAAAAAGCCATTGACTATGCTTCGAGGCTCCGGATTGCATTCAATGATGTGCTTGAAAAGATGATTAATTTTGATGACAATTTGCATAGAAAGATAAGTGACCAAGCGGATGACTATGAGAAAATGAGGAAGAGCTTTGGAAAGCAATCAGTTGTGATGCAACAAAAAACAAAGAGCCCTCGTAAGTGCTAAACTTCTATCCTTAGTTGATTCAATTTTAAACATTCTAATTTCTAAGGTTCTAACGTGTATACAATGTTTACATTTTAGTTGATTGGTGGGATGCTTTTGGTGGCCTTGCTAGAGAGCTTCAAAAGTTTGCAAGATGCATTCTCGGCCTTTGTTGTTCGGCCTCCGATTGTGAGCGCAATTGGAGCACCTTCGAATTTGTGAGCAACTAGCATTTAAGTTGTCTTTATTTTATAGATGGTGATGTAATTTTCTGTTATTGACTAGTAATTGCTTTTCAGATCCATACAAAAAGAAGAAACTGGTTGGAGCACCAAAGATTGAATGATTTGGTCTACATTCAATACAATCGAAAGATTGCGGAACGTTGAGGTGTGAAGAAGGGACAAATTTCAACCCTTTAATCTTAGAAGAGTTCCAATGGGACAATGAATGGGTTGGCATGAGTACCGAAAAAGTCCACCATGGAGAAAATCTTTCTTGGGCTGATGTTGATGAAGCCACCGGCGCATCACTAGCGTTTCGGGGTCGGAATCTTCCTAGGATGACTAGGACGTACTCTCGACGTGGTGCAAATTTAAGCTCAACAGCTGAAGGAGAAGAGCAAGGATCAGAAGATGATGAAATCTATGAACATTTGGTGGCTGATGATCTAGAGATCAAAGATGATTATGGCCAAGCCCCACCTACTCCTCGTGAGAGTGGACCAACTGATGAGACTCAAGATGATTTAAACTTAAATATCGATGTTTGAATGTCCTTGTCCTTGGAACATTATATGATTATATCGATGTTTCAATGTCCTTGTCCTTGGAACATTATATCCATGTTTGAATGTCTTTGTCTATATATCCAAGATATCCACTTTTGTTTTACTAGTTGTCTTTTATATTATATCCTAGTTGTTAATATTTTACTAACTGGTTAAAGACTATACCTGCAAACTAGTTCAAGCTCCAATGGTCGCCTAACTGGCGCCTAGACGTCCAGGCGCCCCGAAGGCGACTCGCCTCGCCGGGGCGCCGTGATAACCATGTTCTTCGGCGTCCTCTTTGGTGCAAACACACCGCTACAACCATGTGCCCCTCATTGTCATCCCAAATCCTAATTCCGTTGGTTGATTCCAACAACAGCCACCACAACGACGATTGCCTATGTTAGTGCTACCATGGCCAACTACGATCTGTTAATTGGGGAAGCAGCCAGCAAAACGTGCGCACGCGTGCGCACGAGAGAGAGAGAGAGAGAGAGAGAGAGAGAGAATCTGGAGGAGCTCGTATATAAGCTCAACCCCATCTGGCCATGCCTATGGTTGACACCTCCAACTCTTACCATGCTAGGCCATGTCATACTTCAATGGACACTTGATCAAGAGAAAATAAGAGGGAGGGGATGCTCGGCCGTAAGCGCAGAGAGAGAGAGAAAGAGAGGTTTTGTGGAAGAAGACATAATTCGGAATCGGGGATTTGTGACTTTCTGGATTTTTATGGAGTTTTATTTGATCTAATGACTAGGATCTCTTGTGGCTAGATCCAATGGTGGAGAAGGTTGTGGGGTTAAGTTGGTTGGATCTTATGTGGCAGATCCATGGTTGTTAAGGCGTCCATTAAGCGACGCTTAAGCGTCGATTAATCGCTAAGGCGGTTTGGAGGAGGTCGCCACGCCGTCGCCTTGCCGGAGCTTGGTATGGCGTCCGCCTTACGACTGTGTCGTCGCCATGGCGTCCGTGAGGCGGCCGGGGAGGTGCTCGGTGCCGGCATCGGGGAGAGAGAGAGAGAGAGAGAGGGAGCCGACGGCTGAGACGAGGGCGGTGGCATGGGGCTCGGCCGAGGGAAGGCGGCGGCGCTAAGGGAGGTGGCGGAGGAGATAGTGCGGTGGCGGCGGCGGCGCGGCGCTAAAGCGATGGCGGAGGAGAGAGTCTGTGGCGGCAAGCATGGAGTGGATCGGGAGAAGAAGCGGCGCAAGAGAGGGGAGACGCTGGAGGAGGCAGATCGGCGGCGGCTGTGCTCGGGCGTGAGGAAGAAGACGACCGAGCGAGGGAGCAGAAGGGGATCAAGGGCGGCGACGGGAAATGGATGAGGGAGATAGAGAGAGATTAGGGTTGGGAGAAATAGGGAGCCAGCCGGGCCCAATGGGCTAGGAAGATGGGCTGATTTGAGAAAAAAAAATCATATATATACACGCACACATAAAGAAATGATGAATAAATTGATAAAAGAATGAATGAATAAATAATAATATAAAATATAATAATATATATAAAGAAAATAATAATGTACATACAAATAAAATAATGTGCTTGGCTAATGTGTTGTCCTATGTTGTGCTTCGTTGCTTGCTGCTTAGTAGTAGTGGTGTTTACTGTTTAGTATAAATACACAGTAGTAGTAGACCCTAGACAATAGTACTAAAAGTAGTAAAGGATGTTGGGGCTTGCAAGGGATATGGATGCTGCATGGGAGAAGAGCAATTAGAAAAAGTATAGATGCTATATCAAGGTATGCATGTGCTACTAAATTGCCGTCATACTATATTAGAATGTGTGTATGGCGTCGCCTCGCCGCACATTTTATCGCTTAAAAGTTGTGAAGGTGGTGAGTCGCCTCGCCTCGCCTTATCGCCGTAACAACCATGGGCAGATCTACACATGCATGAGTGTGGTAGCTTGGCATGTAAGTGCACTTGCCACATGGGAAGCCACTCAGCATGCAAACCACCTTTTGAAATTTTGAACTTAGCGTGCAAACCACCTAGTTTCAACCTTCAATTTTGGGCCTCATTGATTTGATTTTGAATGTAAAGGGGGTTATTTATCAGGTTATATAGTACAGGGTTGAAACTGGACCGAGTTGAAAGTAGAGGACCAAACGTGGACTTTTTCCATTCCACATTACCAAGTTGAAGTTCATGATTTATGCAACTTGTAAAGTAAAAATTATGAACAATTGTAAAGTTCCAATACAGGAATATATTGTCCATTATATCGCTTGTATCATACACATGATATGCTAAAGCCTATCACATACAAACACGATATCCGCTATTTAGAACCTTGGTAGGACTTCAAATGAAATTCCAATAGTGCACTAGTACTGATTACTCCAAACCAGTCCTGGATGGATTTCTTTCAGAAAAACATGATCCTCAGCATATTTGTAGAAAATCATGCATTTTTCTCATTTTTTTATAATACATCAATGCACTTAGAGTAATCATAGAACAAACAAAGTTGCCCTTAATGTCTCTCTCTCCATTCTTTTCTCTCCCAAATTTTTGCATGTAATTGAACTGTAGCAAGCAATAAAATGTTGATGTAATCATGACTGAAATATTCCAGATGGTCATAACACATCAGATAAACAACCAAACTTCCATGAATAATCGCATTAATGTCAGTCTGACAAACAACCTATTAACCTCTACACTGACTCAACGATTACCATGACCGAACCAAAGCGCCTAATCCATCAATGCAAGAAACAAGACAATGACAAAGAACAACGACCTATCGATCTCAACACGGGCTAAACCGCCAATGTTCTCCAAAGAGAACGAAGAAAGGAACAGATTAGCAAGAACAAGACCCACGGGCCACCTTCAAATGTTCACTGCTACTACCGTGGCACCAAGAACCCCATACGCAATCAACCAGCCATTCTTGTCTCTAGCACAATCATCCAAGAAAACACCGGGACCACCGATTCGCATCAAGAAACACCGGGATTTCGCCTCCCGACGATTCGATCCCAGATCAAGCGACAGTGAAACAGGAAAAGGGACCAAGAAAGCTCGGATCTTGACCTGGCTAGCGACCGGGGGAGGGGCCACCGGGGCCTCAACCGAGCGGCGGTGCCGGAACCGCCGCCACCATCGCCGGCAGGCGAAGACGGCGAGGACGAGGATGACGAGGGCCGCTATGGCGGCGGCTAGGAGCGCCAGAGGAGGGACGGCCATGGAAGAGGGAGGGGAGAGACGAGAAGGCTAATATGGCTGCATCGCCATCGCACCTCTTTGTGTGTGTTTAGCTCATTAATGTTGGGAGAAACCCATCTGGCCCGGGCCAGTATGGTCCTTGTCGAAATCTTAGATTATCTCTGCTATTCTAAGGCCCTGTTTGTTTAGGCTTGAGCTGGTGCTTATTGGGCTTCTGGACCTCCTTAAGCCATAAGCCAAAACAAACAGTATTTTTCCAGCCAGATGGAGAGAAGAAGCTCCAGCCCAATTTGCACTACGCGAGAGAAGCAAGGAAAACGATGCTTCTCGGGATGGTGGTCTTACGAAAATCCCACTTCCCTGCACTTTACAACTTAACTCTTATTTACAAAAAAATGCCATCCCCCATATATCAGATTCTAACCACGTTTTTTTCATCTTCACCTGACCTCCTCCCTTTGCTCTCGGCCACGCGAGCAAACCACGGCAATTCCCTAGGAGTTACGGGCCGACGCGCCTTTGCCTCCTCTGTGCTCCTCCCCTCGTCGGACGACGGCCCCGCCGCGACCTCCTTCCACTGCGAGCACCACCCTCTGCATCTCCGGACGACGTCCCTGCTGCGACCTCCTCCCGCCGCGACCTCCGCCCCGCCGTGACGTCCTCCCGCCGCGACTCCGCCTCCGCCACGCCTCGTCTGAGTCGCCGCCCCACCGCACTCCCACCGACCTCCGCCGGCCGATGCGGTTAGTCTTCTTCTCCACCGCGATTTCCTGAGAATAATCCGCAATATGTACATGTTCATCATTCTCAAAGTTTAGGCATGTGTACAATTGGCTATGGTGTGGTTCTTTACTTGTTCTGGATGGCCGTTTTGGTTAGCTTGGATTGGTTTCGTTTGGCAATGTGCGGTGGAATGAGCCCTACATGCTGCAGCTAGTGATGTTAGGATCACTTCTCCTGTCTAGTTTAGTTAAATGGTGAACACACAAACCTGAACAACTTCGAGGTTCAAACACAATATGAGCTTAAGTTCTTCTAATGAAATCATCCTAGCATCCTTTTAATAGAGATTTGTACACATGCCAAGAAATCTGCATATGCAGTTTTCTATCATTGAGAAGTAAAATTCAATCACAGTGCATCATATCTCTGGATGATTGGACCGGGCTAGGATCATATCTCTGAAAAAGAAAAGGCCTAAATGTTAATTTGTTAGAGATTTTTGTTCAGTACCTCAACGTCAATGGTTGTAAGAAGAGGTGTAAAGTTTTTAGGGTGGATTGCTATTATCATTCTCGATGGTTTATATATTTGATCTTGTGCTATCACAATGGTTTATGCGTCTTGTATTCGCCTTGTTATAGCTTCAATACAGAGCTTTTCTTTATGTTTCTAAAGAATAAAGTAGTATCTTCATGTATGGTACTGCTAAGCTTAGCCAGATTCTATGTTGTAGGATCGAAGTATACGAATATAGCAATCAGAGGGGGGGTGAATGATTGTGCGGAAGCTAAAACCAAATTCTTGACCTATTAAAAGTTCACCCCAAAACAGAACCAAATAATTGCCTCGTTTTCGACAAAAACAGAATGATAGAGGTTTGGTAAAACGAGAATTCCCGGAGATCCAACCGTCGAAACGATCTGAAATTTGGACACAAGAAACTAGATTCCAATACGAATCGAACCCAAAAAGAATCAGCTCGATCGGACTTACGGATCAAAAGTTATGAGCTTCGCAAGCTTGCTGATCTAGAACTTGACGAGAATCAATCTAATCAAAACTTCAAGATTAAACAAGAACGACAAAAGATTGATCAACTAGACTTTGAGAAACACTAGATCAATATCCTAGAGAGGTTTTTGATGGATCAAATCAAGATAAAACTTGAAGAACAAAACCAATCTAGAACTAGAACAAGCATGCAAACAAGAACCAAAACAGTAAAATATCAGAGCGACGTGGTTATCAGAGCACGCAAAAATCTTGGAAGAATTGATCTTTATTTCTTGTCTAAAATACTCTCATCAAAAGAGTACAAACCCTAAAACCAAGCTCAAAGCTTGATGCGCTCAGCTCTACTTGATGCCTTTCAACAGAGACCCCACCTATTTAAAGCACCAACCCACAAGGAGTTCTCAATACGATTCCTATTCCCTAGAAGGAATCTGTATCCAACTCAACTCTACTTGGCCCAACCAGCCGAGTACAACTCTTGCACGCTGCATGGCAACCCTACCATACTCACGTGACTAACACTTTGCACGCCGTATGGCCACCGCCATACTCACGTGACTAACACTTTGCACGCGAATGACCTCCCGCCATTCTCACGTGACTAACCATTCTTCATGTGCACCATTCTCTTAGCCCGAACGTCCCGCATGACATCCTTGACCACCAAGACCTCTGCCTCCTCGAACCTAGTCCCGAACCTCGGTTCCTCCATGAACCTAGTTCCGGTCCCGTCATCGACCACATTCGCCTTCGAGCAATACTGCACATGAACAAACCACAAACAAATCCGAGCACAAGTCCACGACTTGACTCAATGTCAATCCATGCAATACTCACATGAGTATTGCATAAAGTCCACTTCAAAAGAAGCATCATGAAATCATTACAAATTTCAAATTCACATTCAAAATTCAAATCCAAATCGCTCAAAACCCTAATTGAGCCGTATTCACGACGGACAAACAAAGTTGGTACGTTGTATAAGGAAAAGTTTCTGTTCCAAGAAGCCAACCAAAAGCGGAAAAACAAGTTCACAACGGACAAACAAAGTTGGTCCGTTTTACATGCAAAATGGCTTCGGTCATGAGCTCAAAACAAGTTCACAACGGACCCCGAAGCTTGTCCCAGAACGCACGCTTCGGTTTCACAATAGTAAAACCCTAGAAAAAGTCCATTCACGACGGACCAACAAAATCAGTCCGTTGTACAATTGAAACTCTCTGTTCCAAAAAGAAATCATTCAGGCGAAAACACGCTACGACGGACCAACAAAATCGATCTGTTGTACATGCGAAATCAATCCTCAAAAAGCCGCTCACGATGCACCCAAAAACTTGGTCCGTTGTACTTGCAAAACTTAATGGTTTCTTGTAAAATTGAGTTCGGCTTATGATCTGAAAAACACGTCCACAGCACTCCAAAAACTTGGTCCGTCGTACATGTAAAACTTACTATTTTTCAATAACTTGGTCTGGCACAACAACCTTCAAAAGCACATTTACGATGGACCAAAAAGTTGGTCTCATGTACATGGAAGAATGAGGTTGTCAAAAGCAAGTTTACAAAGAACCAAAAAGTTGGTGCATTGTACAGTGGAAACTTATCGCTTTCTATAAGTTTGGTCCGCGCCAAAGCGAAACTTACTGTTTCTTGTCAAATTGTCAAAACACATGAACAAACACATTTTGCAAATTTAATCCTAAGCCAATTTTTCAGCACATGATTTCACAATCTCCCCTTGATGAAAACATTGGCAACACCACTTAGAATTGAACATTTGGCATTCACTTTACAAAGATTTTGAATTTCAAAGGATCAAGGACCAAAAGAGAAAACAAATTACCCTTTGACCAAAATGCGAAACAAAATCTCCTCTGAGAAGGAAAATGTGTGTGAATGTGCAATGTGCCCAAAAATTTCAAAATTCTCCAAACTTCTCCCAAAATCCTCAAATTACTAAAAACAACTCCCTTTTTTTTCCCCTTTTCCTTAAATTTTTCAATGATTCCCAAATTTCTCCCCTTTGACAATGGATTCATCAAGAGTACAAAAGAGAGAATTTGTTCAAAATTTTTCTTGTAGCAATGATTTCACAAGAAGAAACAAGGGAGTGCCAAAATAGAAAAGATGAGCTCATTCGATCATATAACCTTATATATCACATAATATGCAAAATACATGATCTTGATGTGATTTTAACAAGTTAGGGAATGACATGCATCTCAACCTCAATTTAGTCAACTATAGCCAAGTACTAAGCAAGATCTTAGCGTAAAAGCAAGGCTTTTAAAAATTGAAGCAACTAACAACTTAGAGGCGAGCAAGTAGTTTCAACTCCAATCTAGTAGACCAATTTAATCTTTAAACAATAAGTTGCATGTGGCATGCTTGAAGCATACTTCTTTTATTTTCTTGGAGTGGCATGCTTGAAGCATACATCTTATCTTTGAGGGAATGGCATGCTTGAAGCATACATCTTATCTTTTAGGAAAGCAAGCCTCAAGCACATAACTTGAAGCTTTTGCTTTTAACACTTCTTTTATATTGATTCCCTTTTCTTTTTCCTTTTTCTTTGATTGTAAACATGCAAAAGTGATTAAGGGTCTTATGAACGAGTAAAGTTGAAAACACACTTGCTTCATAGCCCAAAATTGTCAAGAAGATTCAATATCAAGCCTAGAAGAGTGAGATATCACAGAGTATTTAGCTATAGGCAATCAGTCCAGGGAATTCCGCAATGTCATTTTTAGTTCAAGTGAGACAATTAGATTATCATATATTAGCTCAATTACATAGCATATAAAGAAATATGATAAAGAGAGCTCATTAAGTGAAAGAACTTGGCAAGGAAACTCCCCCTCAAAACAAACCCATTGGATGAACAATCCCAAGTTCTCCCCGAATAAAAGCAAAACGAGAAGAAGACAAAGGTTTTGTGAAAATGTTCGCTAATTGATGTTCAAGATTCCACATGATGAAGCACAATATTTTCTTTTCAACATGATCTCTAAGAAAGTGAAATCCAAAGATCAATATGCTCAAGAAAGGGGATTACTCAAGAGGTGGCACGAACCAAATCAATTCAACAGCAGAATAAGCTCTTAAACTAATGCATAAGGAAGCAGAAAGCCAAATGCCAAAATCTTGAGTACCATGGAGATACCTGAAAGTTCACTTGAACGCTTGTCGATGTGAAGCACGTGGGAAGCTTGAAAACAAGCACACACAAGCACGTGGGAAGAGTCTCTCATGTAAACCTCCAATTATCTCGTCCTCAACAGCATCTTCATCATCTTTTATGAACAAAGACACTCTCCCCCTGAACATATGCACATGTACTTGCATCATTTGGACTAGTGCCTTTTGCGAAAACAGAAGTGGAAGAAGCATCTCCAAAGGCAACACTTTCAAAGATGAGATGCAGTGAAGGAGAACCAAATCTTATCACCGAACATATGAAGTGAGCATCCGAAATTCACTAGCCACATGTTCTCCCTCCTCGCGTGAGAAGCCTACATAGAAGCGAGAAGTGTCGAGGTCTCGATCTGGGGTTAGAAATAAGATGTTTAGGAATCGATCTTGAGACACACGACGGACAACAGTAGGCACAACACGAGCAGTCTTATGCACAAAATCAAATTTGCCTGTTCCCGTGTTTCTAGCAACAAAAGGTGCTTGCATCACCCTAGGCACGTAGTGAGAAGCAAAGCGTGCCTTTCTAAAATTAGACCTAGCCTTAGCTCTTTCTTTCTTTTGTTGTTTGGCTAGTCTAAAGCAAAAATCTACTAAATGTCCATCTCTACCACAATGAGTGCAAGTGTATTTAACAGGATGTTTGGCTTTAGAAGTAGAAGCAACATTTGCATTCATCATAGTAGAAGATAACACTCCAAACAGACTTAAAGACAGCTTTTCTTAGGCTCATTGACAATTTCAAATTTTCCTCCGTCAAGTGTTTTAACAACAGTGGGAGCATGTGATTTATGATGAGCATAAGAATCAAAACCTAAACCTTTGTTATGAGTGCTGACTTTTGATTGATCCAAAATCATGTTTAGGTTCTTCTTTCCTTTAGTGAAACGTTCTAATGATTTGTCCAAGTAATCAACTTTTCGAGAAAGAGTTAAACAATTATTGCAAGGAACATTCACTTTTCCTTTTTGCTTCACGACAAGTTGAGCATGAAAGAACCTCATGTGTAAGCAGATCATCGATCAATTGAGAAACCCTAGCATTTGCATCTTTTAATTTTAATTCAAGAGTTGAGCATTTAGAACAAGAAGTTAAACCATGCAAATCATCATTAAAGCAGACTAGCATGTTTAATATGTTTCTCATTTTTCTCACTTTCAGCATTAATTTTCTCAATCAAGGAAGCATGTTCTTTCCTAAGCGAAGTAAGCTCATTCCAAATTAAGTCACATGATTTGCAAGCATCATCATCGAGAATCAAAGTTTTAAGTCTAGCAATTTCAGCATTCAATGATTCAACAACAAAATCATGTTTCTTAATTTTCTTGTCACGTTTATCAAGCAATTTACCAAGACGAGCAACAAGAATAGCTAATTCATCGTAAGAAGGATCTACCTCATTGAAGTCATTTGTCATGATCGCTTCGGTGAAGTCATTGCTTTTGGCCATGAGACACAACCCCGTCAACTCATGCTTGCTTGGAGTTGCATCATCCTCGCTGCTCTCCGAATCCACATCGCTTAAATTGACTTGTTCAAGAGCGGAAAGAACTCGATGGACAACTTTGCGGTTGATGAAGTTCTTCTTCTTTCTATCACTTGGAGAGAACTTCTTCTTCTCTTTTCTTCTGTCGTTGTCCTTCTCCTCCCTTGATGTTTTACTTGCAAGTTTTGGACAGTTTGGACGAATATGGTCGAGATCACCACACTCATAGCATCTTGGAGGATCACCACCACTTCTCTTTCTCTTTATCACATTTTGCAAAGCTTTGTTAAAGCGAGAAGAGAGTAGTGACAAGTCTTCTACTGGGAATTGCTCAATCTGTTCATCGGTTAGTGAAGACAAGAAAGATAGAGCAAAACTTGAAGCAACACCATTATGAGATATGCTAGATTGAGATGTCAAAGCAATTGATTTATGATCATTCTTTCTAGCAAAAACATCTAATTCATGAGTTTTCAACTTAGAATAAAGAACATCTAAAGTAAGTGTACTCATGGTAGTAGATTCTTGTATAGATGTTACTTTCATCTCCCACACCGACATGTCCAAAGCACTAAGCAATTGTCTAGCATTAGCAGCATCATCAAAGCTAACTCCAACAAAGACGCAAATTGCTAAGAATCTTATTAAAACGTGCAAAGAAGTCATCTACCGAGCTCACCGGTTTCATCTCAAATCGCATGTATTCTTTTTTGTAAAGATCTTGACGAACCTCTTTAATAGTGTTAGAACCCTCATGGTAATCACAAAGAGATTTCCATACCTCATATGCAGATCGAAGATGAATCACACGATCGAAGTCGCTACGTCCCAAGCCTTGGATGATCAAGTTGCGCGCCTTACTATTTGCTTCAACATGTGCGCGATTGGTGTCATTGACGTTGTCGTTTGCAGGGACATCATATGGTTTGTAGACCTTCTCCCAAATTGCGAATCCCTGAGCTTGGATGAACGCCTCCATCTTGGCCTTCCAAAACTGAAAATCAACACCATTGAACACACAAGGTTTTGTCGAATAATGATCCATTGATCTAATCACCGATTAAGATAGATTAGAAAAACCTTGCTCTGATACCACTTGTAGGATCGAAGTATACGAATATAGCAATCAGAGGGGGTGAATGATTGTGCGGAAGCTAAAACCAAATTCTTGACCTATTAAAAGTTCACCCCAAAATGTAACCAAATAATTGCCTCGTTTTCGACAAAAACAGAATGATAGAGGTTTGGTAAAACGAGAATTCCGGAGATCCAACCGTCGAAACGATCTGAAATTTGGACACAAGAAACTAGATTCCAATACGAATCGAACCCAAAAAGAATCAGCTCGATCGGACTTACGGATCAAAGTTATGAGCTTCGCAAGCTTGCTGATCTAGAACTTGACGAGAATCAATCTAATCAAAACTTCAAGATTAAACAAGAACGACAAAAGATTGATCAACTAGACTTTGAGAAACACTAGATCAATATCCTAGAGAGGTTTTTGATGGATCAAATCAAGATAAAACTTGAAGAACAAAACCAATCTAGAACTAGAACAAGCATGCAAACAAGAACCAAAACAGAAAAATCTTGTAGCGACGTGGTTATCATGTACGCATAAAAATCTTGGAAGAATTGATCTTTATTTCTTGTCTAAAATACTCTCATCAAAAGAGTACAAACCCTAAAACCAAGCTCAAAGCTTGATGCGCTCAGCTCTACTTGATGCCTTTCAACAGAGACCCCACCTATTTAAAGCACCAACCCACAAGGAGTTAGAATACGATTCCTATTCCCTAGAAGGAACTGTATCCAACTCAACTCTACTTGGCCCAACCAGGCCGAGTACAACTCTTGCACGCTGTATGGCAACCCTACCATACTCACGTGACTAACACTTTGCACGCTGTATGGCCACCGCCATACTCACGTGACTAACACTTTGCACGCGAATGACCTCCTGCCATTCTCACGTGACTAACCATTCTTCATGTGCACCATTCTCTTAGCCCGAACGTCCCGCATGACATCCTTGACCACCAAGACCTCGGTTCCTCCTGAACCTAGTCCCGAACCTCGCCTCCTCCATGAACCTAGTTCCGGTCCGTCATCGACCACATTCGTCTTCGAGCAATACCGCACATGAACAAACCACAAACAAATCCGAGCACAAGTCCACGACTTGACTCAATGTCAATCCATGCAACTACTCACATGAGTATTGCATAAAGTCCACTTCAAAAGAAGCATCATGAAATCATTACAAATTTCAAATTCACATTCAAAATTCAAATCCAAATCGCTCAAAACCCTAATTGAGCTAAAACGATTCACGACGGACAAACAAAGTTGGTCCGTTGTATAAGGAAAAGTTTCTGCTCCAAGAAGCCAACCAAACGCGGAAAAACACGTTCACAACGGACAAACAAAGTTGGTCCGCTGTACATGCAAAATGGCTTCGGTCATGAGCTCAAAACAAGTTCACAACGGACCCGGAAGCTTGTCCGCGAACGCCACGCTTCGGTTTCACAAAAGTAAAACCCTAGAAAAAGTCCATTCACGACGGACCAACAAAATCAGTCCGTTGTACAAGTGAAACTCTCGGTTCCAAAAGAAATCATTCCGCGAAAACACGCTACGACGGACCAACAAAATCACCGTTGTACATGCGAAATCAATCCTCAAAAGCCGCTCACGATGCACTCCAAAAACTTGGTCCGTTGTACTTGCAAAACTTTTGGTTTCTTGTAAAATTGAGTTCGGCTTATGATCTGAAAAACACGCCCACGACATGCACTCCAAAAACTTGGTCCGTCAGGCATGTAAAACTTACTATTTTTCAATAACTTGGTCTGGCACAACAACCTTCAAAAGCACATTTACGACAGACCAAAAAAGTTGGTCTGTTGTACATGGAAGAATGAGGTTGTCAAAAGCAAGTTTACAAAGAACCAAAAAAGTTGGTCTGTTGTACAGGGGAAACTTACTGTTTTCTATAAGTTTGGTCCGGCGCCAAAGCGAAACTTACTGTTTCTTGTCAAATTGTCAAAACACATGAACAAACACATTTTGCAAATTTAATCCTAAGCCAATTTTTCAGCACATGATTTCACATATGTGCCATTTGTTAGTCGCATTATCTTGGCGTATATAGCTCAACCTATCTAGTGCATAGTAGTACTAGTACCTACCTGCCCGGTTCTTACATAAAAAACAGCCTGTGCAGGATTTCCTTTTGCTAGCAGGAACAGAACTTGCACGCCACTACTTGCCGGCACTTGGACTTTAAACCTCCATACTTTTTATGTTTGATGACTAAATATTGATATCTAACTACTAGGCTGGATGTTCAGCAATAGCAATAATTGTGATACAATAATGTTATAGTTTTATTCAACTTTGGTACGCACAATAAAAGTTTAGGAAAGGTAGATCCTGATAAAATCCCTGTATTTTCATCCTCTATAGTACGAAACATATTGAATTCAGACTCAATCTCGAGATTCTGAATAAAATTGATGAACTTGTCAGCTGATGAAGTCCTCATCAGAGGCCCACCACTCCTGATGAGATGATTAACCATGTTGGTCAATTTTATACTTTATGGAATTCTAGTGGTAGGACAATAGATAAATTTTACAGTATTCTGCATTAGGAATGGTATAATCTAGGCCATGCTTGATCTTGTGACTGGCATACGGTTTTAGGCAGCTCTGCAAAACATTGGTCTCCCTTATGTCGAGAGTCTCTAAACACTAGAGGTTTCCAAAAATTTTTTGGAAGTTTTGTTGATAGATATTGTTGATTGTTGAATGCATGCAGCAAGCACCTAAACTGATGCTATTGTATTCATAAACTAAAATTGCATATGATAGATGGAACAGAAGGTAGTTTGGGATGTTGATGCGAAGAAGGATATTCTCGTGAAATTGCCGCCAATGAGACCCTTGATGGCAATAGGCCTACAAAGTCATTCGACCCAACAGTTACAAGAATTTAATCGAAGAGTTCCACAAGCGGACTGGTAGAATGTATACCAAAAGACAAATGAAAAATCGATGGGATGAATTGAAGAGTATTTGGACAATTTTGGGTGTACTACTTGCAAAAAGCAACTGGACTTGGATGGGATAATGAGAAACAAACTATAACAGCTAGTGAAGAAGAGTGGGCTAGCATGATCAAGGTATTTATCTTTCAAAAGCATTGTACATTTATTTCTCATGTTATGTTGTTGTACTAACGGAGATTGCTTTGTATGTGCAGGTCCATAAAGACATCAGACGATTTCGTAAAGGGCCTCCGGACAACTTGTCGTTGCTAGAGGCCATGTTCCAGAGGGCAAATATCTCTGGGAAGTCTTCGGTAATGCCTGGTGTTGAAGAGGAGGAGATCGCACTGCACTCCGCAAGCCAGATAGATGAAGACATTGTTGATTTGGAGGATGAAGCTCAAGTGACCCCTCAACCTAGCCCTGCACCTGTGCCTGTTCAAAAGAAGCATGGGGCTGCTGCTATTGCACGCAGTCCCAAAGAGGCCTAAGAAAGATCCTTATGGAAGGACTTTCAAGAGATTTGTTGATCATGTCATTAGTGAGGACAAATCAGATGCATCTAGCAATGTCTCTATGGCCAATGATATTAATGCCATCATGGATGAAGTTATCAAGTGTGGGGCAACTGAAACAAGTGATGAGTACTACATTGCTACAAAGTTGTTTGGTAAACTTGAGAACCGTTGCTTCTTTTATGCTATGAAGACAAATGAGGGGAGGTTCCAATGGTTGAAGAGGCAATATGAGGACAGGAAGAGGCATTAGACCCTTCTTTTATGTTTCTTTTATGTTTCTTTTATGCTTCTTTTATGTTTCTTTTATGCTTATTTTATACCCTTAGTTGCTTGAGACCCTTTTTTAAATTTGTAATGATACTTTCTATGCTCCTATATTGTATCTTCGTTATGGTCTAATGTTGTTTACTACTTTGTGTGCACCTATATTGTACCTTTGTCATGTTCTATTCTTGTTTACTTCTTTGTATGCTCCTATATTGTTTACTTCTTGTTTTTAGATGAGCACAACAAGTGGAAGCGATGTTGAGACTGATTCTAGTGATGGGGATATTGTTCATTGTTAGAGAAAGGAGCCGCTAAGAAGGAGAAGACGGCCTGATTCTTGTATGTCGCTTATGTTACTATTGCGCATGGTGCAAAGTACCTGTACAAAAGGAAGAAGAAGGAGCACAGGAGTACTGGTCAGCAATGGACCTTTGATACTTTGGGGTCTACAGAAGAATGTTACAAAATGTTTAGAATGACTAGGCCTTGTTTTGATGCATTGCATGATACCTTGGTACAACATTATGGATTGAAAGCAACAAAGTTTATGTGTTCTGAAGAGGCCCTTGCAATGTTTCTGTGGACTGTTGGTGGACCCCAATCTGTGAGCCAAGTGCACAATCGGTTCCATAGATCAACGGACACCATCCATAGAAAGTTTAGGCATGTGTTGACATGCTTGAATAGAATGGCAGAATACATCATAAAACCCATTGATCCCAATTTCACAACCATACATGAGAGACTTCGTGATTCAAGATTCTCACCACACTTCAACAATTGCATAGGTGCAATTGATGGGACACATATCCCAGTTGTTGTGCCAGCTGATGAGATGATTAACCATGTTGGTCGCCATGGGTTTGCAACACAGAACGTTATGGCAGTATGTGACTTTGACATGAGATTCACCTCCGTGGTAGCTGGGTGGCCAGGTTCTGCACACGATACAAGGATATTCAGGGATACACTAGACAAGTACAAAGAGAGGTTTCCACATCCTCCAGCAGGTATAAACTCTATATACATCAACTATAATACATATTACTGTTTGTGTTGTCTTTCACTAACATATATAATTTATAGGCAAATATTATCTTGTTGATTCTGGTTATCCCAACGAACCTGGCTATCTTGCACCATACAGAGGACAAGAGTATCATCTACCTGAGTTCCGCCAAGGCCGAGCACCAAGTGGTAAAAAAGAGTTGTTCAATTATGCTCATTCCTCGCTCCGTAATGTCATTGAGCGCACATTTGGTGTGTTGAAGCAAAAATGGCGCATCTTACGGTCCGTCCCTAGTTACCCAATAAAGAAGCAAACAAGGATTATCATCGCGTGCATGGCATTGCATAACTTCATTAGAGAGAGCCAAGTGTTTGATATGCACTTTGATAGGTGTGACCGTGATGAGAACTACATTCCTATAGGGCATGTGGTTTCCACAACTGGGGGGAACCATGAGGGAGAAGGCAATGTGGACATGATCGCAACTCGTGAAGCTATTGCTAATGGGCCGGGTCGCTCTGAGTTGATTGGAGTATGGAAAAATAATTCAATATTAGTATCTCTATTATGACATTTTATGGGTAGATTTTGGATGATGATTAGTGGTACATTTTGGTGTAACTATGATATAGCATTGGACTACGACAATCACTTGATTAATAATATTTTCTATTATCTGCAATCATTTATGTGTGGCTTTCTCATTGTTAAATTTTATCAATTATATGAGAACACTCAATTTCAGTTTAAACTTATTACAGTCAGGTAATTTATGCTAAATTCAGACAAAATACAAAATTTCAGATAAATCCCGTCAAAATCATGTACTTCACGCTTAAAACAGATCTAAAACACGACAATTACCCTTAAATCAGCTAACCCGGGACTTACACCCAATTTGCAGTAAACAAGGGCGTTTCAGACATTCCACTCCCATCCAAAGACTACCATTGTGTTCATCGGGTCGAACTAAACGAACAAAGCAAGTCTCTTCCAGCCTCCACTCCGGCTCCAGCGCCTAGCTTCTTCCAGCTCCAAAGACTTCTCCTCCAAAGACCTAAACAAACACAAACCTAAAGCGATCTTGGGTGGCGGTGATCCGTTCTTCCCACGTCATTAATTGCCGCTTAATTACTCCCGCTTAATTGCCCTATGCAAGAAAGCGGCGTTGCTTTAATTAGCCAGCTTTCGCAAGAAACGAAGCGTTAAAGATAGATGTTTGATCTTGTGAAATAATTTTTTTATTTTTTAATCTTTATTTTTCGTTATCAATTTTGTTTTTCGTAGCAACGCACGGGCATGTAAATAGTAGTAAATAAGAGACAGAGAGTCCTTCTCAATGTATATACAATCAGAAATAAAGTATTGATTTCTGCTCATATTGTATCTCGTTCTCTCTCTGTTCTCCACTTTAGATCTGTTCGAGAACCCCGGACTACTTCGGTAGTAATGTTGCTTAACACGTTATCAGCACAATCTCTACCGGCGAACAGATTGAAAGGTGAGAAAAGGTGAGATACGAGTGATTGAAACTAATCGCTCGTTTGATTTTATGCTCGCATCTACGTGGCACGAAGCTACGTGGTACGCGGTGATTTTTGTAGCCTGTGACACGAAGTCACGTGGCCTGAAGCTACAGTGCCCCCACGGCCGCCGGCTCGCTAGACGGCCTCTCTCCACGCGACCCGAAGTCACTGGCCTTGGCCCCGCACGGCACGAAACTGTGACCGCCTCCGCCGAACCAGCAGCGCTGCCGTCAGCACCGCGCTCCATGGCCCACGCACGAAGCGTCGGCCGCCTCCCCCGGTCGCCACGCTTGAAGCCACCGTTGACCCAGGAGACAAAGCCCCACCGGCCGGCCGGCGCTGCCAACCCCCACCCCACGACTTGCAGTTGCCGCACCGCCTTGGCCGAAGCATCACCGACCACATCGACGCGCCAGCAGTGCATCCCCCGCCCGAAGTGCCGCCGCACGCCTCGGCCCCATGTGCACGTAGCACATCTGGCGCCTCGACCTCCGCCCGCAGCGCTGTGAAATCATGTGCTGAAAAATTGGCTTTTGAACTGAAAAATTAACTTAGAATTGGTTTTGCAAAATGTGCTTGTGCATGTGTTTGACAATTTGACAAGAAACAGTAAGTTTCGCTTTGGCGCCGGACCAAACTTAAAGAAAACAGTAAGTTTCCCATCTACAACGGACCAAGTTTTTGGGTCTGTCGTGGACGTGCTTTTGAGATCATGAGCCGAACTCAATTTTCCAAGAAACCAGTGAGTTTTGCATGTACGACGGACCAATTTCTTTGGTCAGTCGTGAACGGCTTTTTGAGGATTGATTTCGCATGTACAACAGACTGATTTTGTTGGTCCGTCGTAAACGTGTTTTCGCCGGAATGATTTCTTTTTGGAACCGAGAGTTTCACTTGTACAACGGACCGATTTTGTTGGTCCGTCGTGAATGGACTTTTTCTAGGGTTTTTGATTTTGGTCCGTTGTAAACGTGTTTTGCTCAGTTTGGATATTTTGCAAGAATTGAAATGGTTTGACCTTGAGATTATGAAATTTGTGATGATTTCATGATGCTTCTTTTGAAGTGGACTTTATGCAATACTCATGTGAGTAGTTGCATGGATTGACATTGAGTCAAGTCGTGGACTTGTGCTCGGATTTGTTTTGTGGTTTGTTCATGTGCAGGTATTGCTCGAAGACGAATGTGGTCGATGACGGGACCGGAACTAGGTTCATGGAGGAACTGAGGTTCGGGACTAGGTTCAGGAGGAACTGAGGTCTTGGTGGTCAAGGATGTCATGCGGGACGTTCGGGCTAAGAGAATGGTGCACATGAAGAATGGTTAGTCACGTGAGAATGGCAGGAGGTCATTCGCGTGCAAAGTGTTAGTCACGTGAGTATGGCAGGTGGCCATACGCGTGCAAAGTGTTAGTCACGTGAGTATGGTAGGGTTGCCATACGCGTGCAGTAAGAGTTGTACTCGGCCTGGTTGGGCCAAGTAGAGTTGAGTTGGATACGGATTCCTTCTAGGAATAGGAATCGTATTCGTAACTCCTTGTGGGTTGGTGCTTTAAATAGGTGGGGGTCTCTGTTGAAACGCACTGCAGAGCTAAGCGCATCAAGCTTTGAGCTTGGTTTTAGGGTTTGTACTCTTTTGATGAGAGTATTTTAGACAAGAAATAAAGATCAATTCTTCCAAGATTTTTGCGTGCTACAAGAAACCACGTCGCTACATGATTTTCTGCTTTTGGTTTTTGTTTGCATGCTTGTTCTAGTTCTAGATTGGTTTTTGTTCTTCAAGTTTTATCTTGATTTGATCCATCAAAAACCTCTCTAGGTATTGATCTAGTGTTTCTCAAAGTCTAGTTGATCAATCTTTTGTCGTTCTTGTTTAATCTTGAAGTTTTGATTAGATTGATTCTCGTCAGTTCTGGATCAGCAAGCTTGCGAAGCTCATAACTTTGATCCGTAAGTCCGATCGAGCTGATTCTTTTGGGTTCGATTCGTATTGGAATCTAGTTTCTTGTGTCCAAATTTCAGATCGTTTCGACGGTAGGATCTCCAGGAATTCTCGTTTTACCAAACCTCTGTCATTCTGTTTTTGTCGAAAACGAGGCAATTATTTGGTTATGATTTTGGGTGAACTTTTAATAGGTCAAGAATTTGGTTTTAGCTTCCGCACAATCATTCACCCCCCCTCTGATTGCTATATTCGTATACTTCGATCCTACAAGTGGTATCAGAGCAAGGTTTTTCTAATCTATCTTAATTGGTGATTAGATCAATGGATCATTATTCGACAAAACCTTGTGTGTTCAATGGTGTTGATTTTCAGTTTTGGAAGGCCAAGATGGAGGCGTTCATCCAAGCTCATGGATTCGCAATTTGGGATAAGGTCTACAAACCATATGAAGTCCCTACAAACGACAACGTCAACGACACCAATCGCGCACATGTTGAAGCAAATAGTAAGGCACGCAACTTGATCATCCAAGGCTTGGGACGTAGCGACTTTGATCGTGTGATTCATCTTCGATCCAAGCATATGAGGTATGGAAATCTCTTTGTGATTACCATGAGGGTTCTAACACTATTAAAGAGGTTCACAAGATCTTTACAAAAGGAATACATGCGATTTGAGATGAAACCGGTGAGTCGCTAGATGACTTCTTTGCACGTTTCAATAAAATTCTTAGTAATCATCGTCGTTGGAGTTAGCTTTGATGATGCCGCTAATGCTAGACAATTGCTTGGTGCTTTAGACATGTCTATTTGGGAGATGAAAGTTACATCCATTAGAGAATCTCTGTCATGAGTACACTTACCTTAGATGTTCTTTATTCCAAGTTGAAAACTCATGAATTAGATATTCTTGCTAGAAAGAATGATCATAAATCAATTGCTTTGACATCTCAATCTAGCATATCTCATAATGGTGCTGCTTCAAGCTTTGCTCTATCTTTCTTGTCTTCACTAGCCGATGAACAGATTGAGCAATTCCCAGAAGAAGACTTGTCACTACTCTCTTCTCGCTTTAACAAAGCTTTACAAAATGTGAGAATGAGAAAGAGAGGTGGTGGTGGCCCTCCAAGATGCTATGAGTGTGGTGATCTCGACCATATTCGTCCAAACTGTCCTAAACTTGCATGTAAAGCATCATGGGAGGAGAAGGACAACGACAGAAGAAAAGAGAAGAAGTTCTCTTCAAGTAATAGAAAGAAGAAGAGCTTCATCAACAGCAAAGTTGTCCACCGAGTTCTTTCCGCTCTTGAACAAGTCAATTTGAGCGATGTGGATTCAGGGAGCAGTGAGGACGATGCAACTCCAAGCAAGCATGAGTTAACGGGGTTGTGTCTCATGGCTAAAAGCAAAGAATGCCTTTATCGAGGACGACCACGACAGCGACTTCAAAGAGGTAGATCCTTCTTACGATGAATTAGCTATTGCTGTTGCTCGACTTGGTAAATTGCTTGATAAACGTGACAAGAAAATTAAGAAACATGATTTTGTTGTTGAGTCATTGAATGCTGAAATTGCTAGACTTAAAACCTTGATTCCTGATGATGATGCTTGCAAATCATGTGACTTAATTTACAATGAGCTTACTTTGCTTAGGAAAGAACATGTTACCTTGTTAGAGCAAATCAATGCTGAAAATGAGAAAAATGAGAAACTTGTTAAACATGCTAGTTGTTCTACCATTGATTTACATGATACAACTCCATGTTCTATATGCTCCATACTAGAATTGAAGTTGCATGATGCAAATGCTAGGGTTTCTCAAATGACAGAAGATTTGCTTACACATGAGATTCTTTCATGCTCAACTTGTCGCAAGCAAAAGGAAAAGTGGACGCTCCTCGTAATAATTGTTTAACTCTTTCTCGAAAAATTGATTACTTGGAAAAGTCATTAGAACGTTTCACTAAAGGAAAGAAAAACCTAAACATGATTTTGGATCAATCTAAGGTTAGCTCAAACAAGAAAGGTTTAGGTTTTGATCTTCATGCTTCATATGAAACTAAACCTCGCTCTGTTGTTTATGCTCCTTGCAATGATAAATTTGAGATTTCGAATGAGCCTAAGAAAATTATCTTCAAATCTGCTGGCCTTTTATCTTCTACTATGATGAATGCAAATGTTGCTTCTACTTCCAAAGCTAAACCTAATGTTAAGTACACTTGCACTCATTGTGGTAGAGATGGACATTTAGTAGACTTTTGCTTTAGACTAGCTAAACAACAAAAGAGAGAAAGGTTTAATGCTAGGTCTAATTTCAGAAAGGCACATTCTACTTCTCATTATGAGCCTAGGGTGAAACAAACACCTTTTGATGCTAAAAACACGGGAAAAGGCAAATCTGATTTTGTGCATAAGAATACTCGTGTTGTGCCTACTATTGTGCGTCGTGTGTCTCAAGATCGATTCCTAAACATCTTATTTCTAACCCGCATCGAGACCTCGACACTTTCTGCTTCTATGTAGGCTTCTCACGCGAGGAGGAGAACATGTGGCTAGTGAATTTTGGATGCTCGGTTCATATGTTCAAGGATAAGATTTGGTTCTCCTTCACTCGTGCATCTCATGCTGAAAGTGTTGCCTTTGGAGATGCTTCTTCCACTTCTGTTTTCGCAAAAGGTACTAGTTCAAATGATGCAGGTACAAGTGCATATGTTCAGGGGGAGAGTGTCTTTGTTCATAAAAGATGATGATGATGCTGTTGAGGATGAGATAATTGGAGGTTTACATGAGAGACTCTTCCCACGTGCTTGTGTGTGCTTGTTTTCAAGCTTCCCACGTGTTTCACATCGACAAGCGTTCAAGTGAACTTTCAGGTATATCCATGGTACTCAAGATTTTGGCATTTGGCTTTCTGCTTCCTTATGCATTAGCTTAAGAGCTTATTCTGATGTCGACTTTGGAGGATGTTGAATTGATTTGGTTCGTGCCACCTCTTGAGTAATCCCCTTTCTTGAGCATATTGATACTGGATTTCACTTTCTTAGAGATCATGTTGAAAAAGAAAATATTGTGCTTCATCATGTGGATACTGAACATCAATTGGCAGACATTTTCACAAAACCTTTGTCTTCTTCTCGTTTTGCTTTTATTTGGAGAGAACTTGGGATTGTTCATCCAATGGATTTGTTTTGAGGGGGAGTTTCTTTGACAAGTTCTTTCACTTGATGAGCTCACTTTATCATATTTCTTTATATGTTATGTAATTGAGCTAATATATGATAATCTAATTGTTTCACTTGAACTAAAAAATGACATTGCGAAATTCCCTGGACTGATTGCCTATAGCTAAATACTCTGTGATATCTCACTCTTCTAGGCTTGATATTGAATCCTCTTGACAAATTTGGGCTATGAAGCAAGTGTGGTTTCAACTTTACTCTTTCATAAGACCTTTTAATCACTTTTGCATGTTTATAATCAAAGAAAAATGAAAAGAAAAGGGAATCAATAAAAAAAAGGTTGTTAAAAGCAAAAGCCTAAAGTAATGTGCTTCATGCATGCTTTCCCTAAAAAGACAAGATGTATGCTTCAAGCATGCCATTCCCTCAAAGATAAGATGTATGCTTCAAGCATACCAATACAAGAAAAAGAAAGAAGTATGCTTCAAGCATGCCACATGCAGTTTATTATTTAAAGATTAAAATTGGTCTACTAGATTGGAGTTGAAACCACTTGCTCGCCCTGATTTGTTATTTGCTTCAACTTTGAGCCTTTGTTTTTCTACTAAAGGTTTTGCTTAGTACTTGGCTATAGTTGACTGAATTGAGGTTGAGATGCATGTCATTCCCTAACTTGCTAAAATCACATCAAGATCATGTATTTTGCATGTTATGTGATATATAAGGTTATATGATGGAATGAGCTCATCTTTTCCTATCTTGGCACTCCCTTGTTTCCCTTTGTGAAATCATTGTTTCAGAAAATTTTTGAACATGTTCTCTCTTTTGTACTCTTGATGAATCCATTGTCAAAGGGGGAGAAGTTTTGAGAAGTTTGGGGAGAAGTTGAAAAAAGGGGGAAAAGTTTTTGGGGAGAAGTTGAAAAAAGGGGGGAAAAGTTTTTGGAAATTTGAGAAGTTTGGAGAATTTTGAAATTTTTGGGCACATTGCACATTCACACACATTTTCCTTCTCAGGGGGAGATTTTGCTTTGCATTTTGGTCAAAGGGGGAATTCTGTGTTTTCTTACTTTGGTCTTTGATCCTTTGGATTTCAAAATCTTTTGTAAAGTGAATGCCAAATGTTCAATTCTAAGTGGTGTTGCCAATGTTTTCATCAAGGGGGAGATTGTGAAATCATGTGCTGAAAAATTGGCTTTTGAACTGAAAAATTAACTTAGAATTGGTTTTGCAAAATGTGCTTGTGCATGTGTTTGACAATTTGACAAGAAACAGTAAGTTTCGCTTTGGCGCCGGACCAAACTTAAAGAAAACAGTAAGTTTCCCATCTACAACGGACCAAGTTTTTGGGTCTGTCGTGGACGTGCTTTTGAGATCATGAGCCGAACTCAATTTTCCAAGAAACCAGTGAGTTTTGCATGTACGACGGACCAATTTCTTTGGTCAGTCGTGAACGGCTTTTTGAGGATTGATTTCGCATGTACAACGGACCGATTTTGTTGGTCCGTCGTAAACGTGTTTTCGCCGGAATGATTTCTTTTTGGAACCGAGAGTTTCACTTGTACAACGGACCGATTTTGTTGGTCCGTCGTGAATGGACTTTTTCTAGGGTTTTTGATTTTGGTCCGTTGTAAACGTGTTTTGCTCAGTTTGGATGTTTTGCAAGAATTGAAATGGTTTGACCTTGAGATTATGAAATTTGTGATGATTTCATGATGCTTCTTTTGAAGTGGACTTTATGCAATACTCATGTGAGTAGTTGCATGGATTGACATTGAGTCAAGTCGTGGACTTGTGCTCGGATTTGTTTTGTGGTTTGTTCATGTGCAGGTATTGCTCGAAGACGAATGTGGTCGATGACGGACCGAACTAGGTTCATGGAGGAACCGAGGTTCGGGACTAGGTTCAGGAGGAACCGAGGTCTTGGTGGTCAAGGATGTCATGCGGACGCTCGGGCTAAGAGAATGGTGCACATGAAGAATGGTTAGTCACGTGAGAATGGCAGGAGGTCATTCGGCGTGCAAAGTGTTAGTCACGTGAGTATGGCAGGTGGCCATACGGCGTGCAAAGTGTTAGTCACGTGAGTATGGTAGGGTTGCCACACGCGTGCAGTAAGAGTTGTACTCGGCCTGGTTGGGCCAAGTAGAGTTGAGTTGGATACGGATTCCTTCTAGGAATAGGAATCGTATTCGTAACTCCTTGTGGGTTGGTGATTTAAATAGGTGGGGTCTCTGTTGAAACGCACTCAAGCAGAGCTAAGCGCATCAAGCTTTGAGCTTGGTTTTAGGGTTTGTACTCTTTTGATGAGAGTATTTTAGACAAGAAATAAAGATCAATTCTTCCAAGATTTTTATGCTACAAGAATTCACGCCGCTACAAGATTTTCTGTTTTGGTTTTTGTTTGCATGCTTGTTCTAGTTCTAGATTGGTTTTTGTTCTTCAAGTTTTATCTTGATTTGATCCATCAAAAACCTCTCTAGGGTATTGATCTAGTGTTTCTCAAAGTCTAGTTGATCAATCTTTTGTCGTTCTTGTTTAATCTTGAAGTTTTGATTAGATTGATTCTCGTCAGTTCTGGATCAGCAAGCTTGCGAAGCTCATAACTTTTGATCCGTAAGTCCGATCGAGCTGATTCTTTTTGGGTTCGATTCGTATTGGAATCTAGTTTCTTGTGTCCAAATTTCAGATCGTTTCGACGGTTGGATCTCCAGGAATTCTCGTTTTACCAAACCTCTGTCATTCTGTTTTTGTCGAAAACGAGGCAATTATTTGGTTCTGTTTTGGGGTGAACTTTTAATAGGTCAAGAATTTGGTTTTAGCTTCCGCACAATCATTCACCCCCCCTCTGATTGCTATATTCGTATACTTCGATCCTACAAGCGCACCAGCCGAGGTCGCACCCGCTGGTCCATCACGTTGAGCCTGGCTTCACCGGGCGATTACACTGAGGTCTAGCCCGCTCCGTTGCGCCGCTCGAAGCTGCAATCGAAGCAGCCAACGGTCGTGCCGCCATGCCTGGCCCCACGCCGCCTCTGCCCGAAGCGATGCCATCGCTAGCTGCTTAGGCTTCCCCGCCGGCTGGCCACCCTAGCGTCGCGCCTAAAGCGCCGCCATCGGCCCCGCACCGCCTCGGCCACACCCACCCGATCCGATGACCGCGCTTGCCAAGCGCGCTCGCTCGCCTCCTGCGGCGACACCAATGAATGGCCTCCAACACGCATAGAAGGAGGCGGCGACTAAGGTGGATCCCTAGCCGCCGTTTTAATGGCAGGCTGAAAGGGCCAAACGGGCCGAGTGGGCCAAAACAGGCCGGTTTTGGCCAACTTGTTTTTCAAATTTCTTTTTATTTATTTATTTTTCCTAAAAGTTGAATAGTAATTCAGAAAATTAAATAAAATAGTCAGAAAATTCTAAAAATTTTTGAGAAAATTCCAGAAAATTATTGGGCTATGATTTTAATTTTCCTTGGCCATCTTTTCTGCATTATGAAGATTTGTATGTATTTTGCAATTATTGCTTTGTTTAGTTCACTGAAAATTCATAAGAATTTATTTTCTGCATTTTATGAATTATGCAACCAATCTTTATTAGATTACACGTAGTAATCTAATGATGGAATTTTGTACACATGCAGATGTTTGGCATCGTGAATCGTGAGTTTGAAGAACTGGCCATGCATGATCAGAACTACCTCACTTGAGCATTGTAACACCCCAAAATTTTGCTTTTCTTAAATTCATGTGTGATTTGGCACTTTGGTGAATTTTTGGAATTTTCTGGAATTTATTTGGAATTTATTTGAATTTATTCCATTTTGAAATAATTAAAGAATTTAATTTTGCAAATAAAATTTTGTTGGAAATATTTTATTTGAGTCCCAAATACCCTAAAATATTTTCCAATTTTTACGGAATTTTTCGAGTCATTTGCTATTTTTAATGAATTAAATGAATTATCGGGAATTATTTTAAATATTAAATCGCTGGAAATTCAACTCGGTCGAGCATCGTTCATCCGATCGAAGTCGAACCCGAGTCGGACTCGAGTCCGACCGAGCCGATTGACTCGACCAAACCAGCTCTAACCCTAATCAATCCCAACCGTTGGATCAAGATCCAACGGCCGAGATCCGCCTGCACGAGTTCGAGCCAGATCCGGCCGGATCCGATCGCGCCAGGCGATCGTGGGCTGCTGATCGTGCCACGTGACGGCCGAGCGTCATCGTCTCCGCCGAGTCCGAAGCCGGACTCGCCGCGCGCCGCCGGGCCGTGTAGAACTAGGTTTCCGCCTCGCACGAACGCCGAGGCTATTTAAAGCGTGAGACGTCCCCGAGGTTGCCCTCATCTTTGCGCACCGTTCCCGAGCCATCTCGCCGAGCCGCCGCTGCTTGCCGTGACGTGCTCGCCGGAGTTGGAGCCCTGCGGCTTAGCGGTTGAACGCCGATTCCGCCGTCCGTCGTCTTCCGCCGAGAAGGAGCCCAGATCCGGAACCACCGTGGCGAGACGCAACCGAAGGAAGGATTCATCTCGCCGAGCGACCGAAACGCCGTCGGGCTCGCTGCCGTTTCTCGTCTCCGGTGCCCAAGCCTCGCCGCCATCGCCGGACTTCGCGAAGCGGCGGAACCGCCGATCCAGATCGGACGGTTGAGGTGAGTTCACGTGTCCCCAACCCGATTGGATCCGACCGCTGGATTAAGATCCAGCGGTTCACAATTCCCACGCGCCGTAGTAGTGTTATTATAGGATTGGATCTCGACCGTCCGATCTAGATCGAACGCCCACGATCAACGAGTAGTTTCAACGTGTTAACCCTGGATCTAATCCGCGCCGTTGATTTTCAAACCAACGGCCGTGATTGCGCCACGTGTCGGGAAGTTGGACCGACGCGGCCGCCAGACGCTGGCAGCGTACACCGACACGCGGGCCAGCGTGTCGGCCGATCGCACCGTGGACGTCACCCATGACGTCATCGGTGGACCCACTGTCGACTGCGGCTGAGCCACGCTGACGTCAGCGATGACGTCACCCGAGTGGGCCAACATGTCAGCGACACGAGGAGTCGTGGACCGAGTCCACGGAGGACACGAGCTGAGCGTGTACTACGCCCATGGACCGCCGACGCCAGCAGACCAATCCAAAGTGCTGCCACGTGTCCATGATGACGCAATAATTAATTTCCGAAAAAGAAAATGATTTATTAATTCGAAATAATGATTTCAGATTTTGTTTCAAACTTCAAACGCTTATAACTTTTGCGTTTCAACTCCGATTTGAGTGATTCAAATTTCTAAATCTGTATAAAATTGAGATCTACCTAAATATGAATTTTATTTAATTTTTGGACTAAAGTTTTTCTCTGTAAAATTATTTAAATGATTATTTAAACTTTAAATAATCATAACTTTTGCGTCTTAACTCCAAATTTGACGATTCCAGTTTCTAAAAATCCAGAAAATTATGTTCTCTCTGTTTATGGATTTTATTTGGAGTTTTGGGATGTTTTTGCCTAGTGTTTATTTGTGTATTTGCTATTTGCACGCTTTACGAGTAGACGTTGAAGTGCCGGAAGGATTCGAAGGAGAAGTATTGACTCAGGATCCAACTCAAGACCAAGAACAAGTACTTTTTGAAGGCAAGTTGTGCTTTGACCATGTTGATCCTATTTTGAAACTTATTTTGATTTAACTTATTGCATGCTAGTTCAATTAGAAAATACTTTATTTAAATATGGGGAATTAGATAAATACCAATTTGCTGTATGACACCTTGATTATTTAAATATGTGCCATGACCCCTTGTCACCCTAGTTGTGGTTTACTAGTTGGACATTATTAAATTGCCAACATGGGAAATTAGACCGTTGTAGTATGTTGCTTAGACCTGCTACGTGCTCATGACATGATTTTCGACAATCAAATGTTAATATTGACTTAATGATATATTGAACCTGTTTTGGAAAGGTATCATGTGATGTTGATGGCACGTGGTGCATGGTAATCAACTGGGGTTTTGATATATAGTTTTCTAGGGGCATGTGGCAAGAATGACCAGGTGGGCGGTTGTGGCAATCGGGATGTTGATTTGGTTCTTTGGGTAGTCTTGCCTGGTCACCCTAAGGACTTAACCTTGCAAGCCTTTGAATCGGGTCTAACGTGCAACCACATGTCTGTAATGGGACGGACCTAGTTGATTAAGTTGCTAATAACGCACTGTGGGACCTCGGAGGTCAACTACACCCTTTGTGTAAGTTGTACGGGGAGGCGCATCGGGTGAGGCCAGTACCCATCTAACAGTTGGTTGGCCTAAACTTACGCCTTTAGCTAAGGGAAGGGTTAGTGTGCAACAACCGGGAGGACCACTTGTATTGTTAGAAGTTTCCGAAAGACTTTGTTACTGAACTCGCCTTTGTGGTGTTTGATTGTATCTTGTGGGTAAAGTGCATAACCTCTGCAGAGTGTAGAATCTATTCGAATAGCCGTGTCCGCAGATTAGACATCGCCGGGAATTACAAATCAAGGGTTAGATTTTCTTAAAATAACTTTGGTTTGAAAGGTTGGGCTGGACTAATAATGAAGTTGATGGAAATGTGGATTAGGATGGGAAAGATGTTTACCCAACTTCTTGAAAAGTTATTTATGTTTTACTTATTTCTACTGCTTTCGAATCTACTTATATTACTTGTCTAAAGCTTTTTACTGCAAATATACCTTGAGTTATTCCTTTGTACCAAGCCATGCATATAGTATATTAGCCGTGCATTGCATGACTTGGTCGAGTACCAAGTACTCACCCTTGCCTCAATACAACACCAGTTGAAGAGGAGACTACACCAGCTTTGGAGGAGGAACTCCAAGAGGATCCGTCTACTTAGGAAGCGAGCCCATCGATTGCCTGCTGTGGTATACTGGATGGCGCCACGATGTTACCTTATTTGATTTTCCGCTGCTATTATTTCTCTTTTTTTAATAAGTATCGTCCTGCGAGGCGTACATTTGTGACTTGACCATAAGGTTGAGTAACCAGTTTGGTTATTTAAATAAAGTACTTTGATAGTATCGATTGGTATGATTGTGATATTTACCGATGTTAAGACTGTGTGCACTAAGCTGCGTTCTGGACTAGTGCTGAATACACAGAGGGTCCGGATTTGCAAATTCGGGGTCCCGACAGAGGTGGTATCAGAGCCATACTTGACTGTAGGCTCAACCCTAAGCTAGAATGGTCGTAGTGAGGATAAAACCTATTTTCTAAAAGCTAAAAGTTTGTCAAGATAAGAAATGACATCTCGACTTATCCCCTTCTCTCTTTTCTTGTCTCTTGCTGAAATTTTTCCTTACCTTGTCACAATTCAAAAATTTCGAGTTCTCACGTAAGCACTCTTGTGACAGATGGAGGAAGAGTTCAACTACGTTGATCTGGGAGTTGGTCACGCCATGAACTTTGGCATATGCTACAAATTCTCGGAGATTTTGAGAAGCCGCAATACCAAGTGGAAGTGATCGGACAAGCGGGATTGATCAAGGCTTGTGACGTGAAGATTGAGGTACCGCTTAGGAAAAGGGCCCAGGCAATCGCCCGATACATCGTGACCGCCAGGAGATCTACAATGAAGATGTGTATCAAAGAAGTATCACTACGCTCAATTCGCCACATTACCCGTATCTAAGCCAGAGAGTTTGATAGCACGGTGTTCGTTATCATCCGCAAGAATGATAACCTTCTTGACCGAAGGAGATTCAGATGTGGATGCCACTGCCATACGCTTGGCACGATTTATTGTCGCCCAGGAGGATGTAGTAGATAATACAAGCAAGGAGCTACAGAAGGCCCGCAAGGAGATCACGACAGAGAAGAACAGATGGCGGGAAGCTCAAGAGTATGTGGCACACCTTTTGCGAAGGATTGACAAGTTGGAGATGACTTTGTACGGACTGCACTCCAGAGCCAAGATGCTCGAGCTACACGAGCCGAGATCCAGAGGAGTCGATCTCGATGAGGACATCGCTTCTTCGACTACCACAGATGACACCGATTCCGGACATGGCAATCGTTTCGCGCTTATGCCGCAAAGATCCGCACTCCAGGCCGTGGAGGTTTTCTCGATGAGTGAGCATAGGTTCTATAGTGAGACTCCTTCACGAGTCGAGTCATAGAATAAAGAGTCACCCTTTAGGCGTTAGACTCCAGAGAGTTAGTTCGATTTGGATTTGCTTTGTTTGTCGAGTGTGCGTTATGTGTTGCAAGGCCCTTAGGCATTGTAAGACCATACCAAGTTATTAATAATAAAGTTGGACCTTAAGGTTACACCTTTCGCCCGCATAAGTTCCATATTACTTGTCTATTCTTGTTTCCCTCTCATCTCTAAACCTAGAGCAAATCGACAGATGGTGAACACCTGGGAACTTTGGAAGCAATGGGAGTGGACCTCGCCAGCAGAAAACCCCAATGATGGAGCACCAAAGACCGCCATTGATATGCAGAATTTTGGAGCCTTTCTTGCAGCTCAGACTCGATTGATGCATGCTATGATGCAACAAATGCAGCACGCCATCGCCAGGCCATCGCTAATCAAGTTAATCGGGGACCACGCCGTAATACAAGACTGCCGGAGTTCATGAGGACTCACCCACCCACTTTCTTCCGGGAATGCCAATCCATTGGAGGCCGATGATTGGTTAAGATCAATCGAGAGGAAGCTACACATAGCTCAATGCATAGGAAATGAGAAGGTACTCTACGCTTCTCATCGCTTGGAAGGAACAAATTACGAATGGTGGGAGAATTTCGTACACGCAAGAGAACCCTCAAGATATCACTTGGGAAGAGTTCACACCAGATTCCGACAAAGATCACGTGCCTGAAGGAATCATGGACCTTAAGAAGGAGGAGTTCAGAGCATCAAGCAAGGTAATCACCGGTGGCCGACTACGAACAAGTTCACACAGCCTAGCACGCCACGCACCGAGGATGTAGCGACAGATAAATCCGGCATACCTCGCTTTTATGAAGGGACTCAACTCAGATTGCAAGTAGGATTGATCACCCACACCTTTCCAGATTTCCAAGAGTTGGTGAATAAGGCGCTTATTCTTGAGGACAAGCGCAAGGAACCGGATGAGAACAGAAGCGCAGGATGCAACAAAGAAGGATCACGCCAGTGAACGCAATAACGCTGAGAGTTGCACCAAATCAATTCTTCGATTCCAACCACGAGAATGCAACAAGGACACCATCCCCAAAGACCAAGACCTGTCAATCAAAACTACTGCACCCCAGCCCGCTAAACGCTTACCTGTGCAACAAAGAAGGAACGGTGAGACGCATTGCTACAATCAAGAACGAGCCAGACACTTTGCCAACAGCTTGTCCAAAGAAGACAGCAGGAGTGACCCCGATTCGCTTCAATCTAGGAACCACCCAGCTAGGACGCCAAAGACCAGGAGCCACACCCTGCATCGTGGTGAGAGGCCGAGTCAACCATGTCACCGCGGATGCACTACGTAATGCTACTGACGTCAGATCGGGTAAGTTACTTGTTAACTCAAGACTGCAACAGCTTTGTTTGACTCGGAGCTTCAGATTCGCTTTGTTTCGCAAGGCTTTGCTACTAGAAATGATTTGGGGATTGCAAGACTTAGATGCATGCTTTTAGTTCAAACCCCTGGTTCCGAACTCCGAACGAAAGTAGGATGTTCCGGGGTGAGAATACTAATAGGTGGAATAGAATTCCTAGCAAACCTTATAATTTTGGAGACCAGACCTTAGACGTCATATTGGGAATGGATTGGTTATCCAAGCACAAGGCCGTATTGGATTGTGGACGAAGGACTATCTCAGTTGAGAGCCCGTGTGGGAAGAAAGTGGAATTTCAAGCCACTGCAGTTAGAGATGGACAGTTGATGGTTAACAGTACCAAGGCAATCAGCATAGAGGATGTCTCAGTAGTGAATGAGTACCCAGATGTTTTTCCTAAAGATCTACCTGGTATGCCGCCAGACAGGGACATAGAGTTTGTGATAGAGCTTGTACTGCACAAAGACCGATAGCAAAGAGACCCTATCGGATGTCTACCGAGGAGTTGGTAGAGATGAAGAAACAGCTAGAAGAGTTAATGGAGAAAGGATTTATCAGACCGAGTTCGTCGCCGTGGGGAGCACCAGTTTTGTTTGTCAAGAAGAAGGACGGGAGTTTCAGGATGTGCATTGACTATCGTGCGCTCAATGAAGTCACCGTGAAGAATAAGTATCCGCTACCCAGGATTGATGATTTGTTTGATCAGTTGAGAGGAGCCGGAGTTTTCTCCAAGATTGATCTGAGATCGGGATACCATCAGTTGAAGATCCGATCAGAAGATATTCAAGGCGCATTCTCGTCAAGATATGGACATTACGAAGTTCTGATTATGTCCTTTGGATCGATTTAATGCGCCAAATTATTTCATGAATATGATGAATAAGGTGTTCATGGAATATTTGGACAAGTTTGTCGTCGTGTTCATAGACGATATCCTAATCTACTCCAAGACAGAAGATGAACATGCCGAACACTTAAGGCGAGTTTTGGAAAAGTCGAGGAACAAAGCAACTTTTCGCCAAGTTCAGCAAGTGTGATTTTTGGAAGGACAAGGTGGAGTTTCTTGGACATGTAATGACCGCAGAAGGAGTCGCCAGAGATCCAAGCAAAGTAGAAGTCGTGTTACATTGGGAACGACCAAAGACGGTGACCAGTTCGGAGTTTCCTGGGAATGGCAGGATACTACCGCCGCTTCATCGAAGGCTTCTCGACAATTGCGAAACCTCTTACGCAATTGTGAAGAAGGAAAAGAAGTTTGCATGGACGCTTGAGAATGTGAGAAAGGATTTCAGAGTGAAGAAGCGATTGACATCAAGACCGGTGTTAGTTCTACCTGATGTTGCTCAAAGCTTCGATATTTATTGTGACGCATCGCGCCAAGGACTTGGATGTGTCTTTGTCACGAGAATGGGAAGGTCGCCGCTTATGCATCAAGGCGCTTGAGGCCGCATGAGGAAAATTATCCGACACATGACTTAGAGTTAGCCGTAGTGCATGCTTTGAAGATATGGCGTCACTATCTGATTGGAAACAGATGTGAAGTATATACGGATCATAAGAGCCTTAAGTACATATTCACCCAGTCGGATCTGAATATGAGGCAGAGGAGATGGTTAGAGTTGATCAAGGACTATAATGTTGGAATCCATTACCATCCGGGAAGGCCAACGAGTAGCCGATGCTCGAGTCGGAAAAGCCATACCGTGAGTGCGTTGCTAGCCACAAGTCAGGATGAGTTATGTGAGGATTTTCAAAAGATGAAGATTGAGATTGTACCTAGCGGATTCTTGGCCGCATTGGAAGTAAAGCCTACTTTAGAGGACCAGATCCGAGAAGGACAGAAGGATGATGACAAGATCCGCAGGATTAAGTCCATCAAGGAGGAAGGCAAGGCCGAGGACTTCAAGTTGGATGAGCAAGGCACGTTATGGATGAAGGATCGGATTTGTGTGCCTAACAAGAAGGAGTTAAAGCAACTGATTCTGGAAGAAGCCCATGACTCCAAGTATTCAATTCATCCTGGAAGCGCCAAGATGTATCAGGATCTCAAGGAGAGATTCTCGTGGCCGAGTATGAAACGTGAAGTTGCCGAGCATGTTGCATTGTGCGACGTATGCCAGAGAGTCAAGGCAATGCATCGAGAGACCAGCAGGATTGCTACAACCGCTGAAAATACCTCGAGTGGAAGTGGGAGGAAATCGGAATGGATTTCATTACACGGCTTGTCAAGACTCAAGGAGGTTATGACTCCATATGGGTTATAGTGGATCGCTTGACTAAAGTAGCCCATTTTATCCCCGTGAAGACCGCTTACTCGGGAGATAAATTAGCAGAATTATACATGATCGATTGTCTGTTTGCACAGAGTGCCAAAGAGGATTGTATCAGACAGAGGTACCCAATTTACCTCAAGGTTACTGGAATAAGTTGCATGAAGCCATGGGAACCCGCTTGAACTTCAAGATACCTTATCATCCACAGACGGATGGACAGACCAAAGAGTCAACCAGGATTCTCGGAGGATATGTTGAGAGCTTGTGCATTAGCTTATGCTACCTCTTGGGATAAGAGTTTGCCGTATGCCGAGTTCGATTACAACAATAGTTATCAGGCTAGTTTACAGATGTCACCTTTGAGGCCTTTGTATGGTCGACTTCGTCGGACGCCATTGAATTGGAATGAGACCGGCGAGCGCCGTGTCTTTGGGCCTGATATTCTTCAAGAGGTCAAGAGCAGATCGCTATGATTAGGGAAAGGTTGAAGATAGCCCAATCTCGACAGAAGAGTTATGCGACAATCGTCGCCGAGATTTGAGTTTTGAACCGTAAGACTTTGTATACCTCGAGTTACGCCTCTCGGGGGAGTTAAGAGGTTCCATGCCAAAGGGAAACTTGCACCCTGCTATGTTGGACCATTTAAGATTGTGAGCCGCAGAGGCGAGGTTGCTTATCACCGGAGTTGCCACGATCGTTAGCAGGAGTGCATGACGTATTCCATGTGTCCCAGTTGAAGAAGTGTCTCCGAAGTTCCCGAGGAAATGCACACCGCTAGAGTCAATTGAGTTGCAAGAGGATTTGACTTATAAGGAGCATCCCGTGAGGATTCTAGACACAATGGATCGAGAAACTAGAAACAAGTCAACCTGCTTCAGAGAGTTCAAAGTGGAGCAACCATGAAGAAAGCGAAGCGACTTGGGAGCGAAGAGGATTTGAAGAAAGAGTTTCCAAACCTATTCTCAGTAGTGAGCCTGAATCTCGGGGACGAGATTCTATTAAGGGGGGAGGTTTGTAACACCCCAAAATTTTGCTTTTCTTAAATTCATGTGTGATTTGGCACTTTGGTGAATTTTTGGAATTTTCTGGAATTTATTTGGATTTATTTGGAATTTATTTGAATCTATTCCATTTTGAAATAATTAAAGAATTTAATTTTGCAAATAAAATTTTGTTGGAAATATTTTATTTGAGTCCCAAATACCCTAAAATATTTTCCAGAATTTTTCTGGAATTTTTCTGAGTCATTTGCTATTTTTAATGAATTAAATGAATTACTGGGAATTATTTTAAATATTAAATCGCTGGAAATTCAACTCGGGTCGAGTACTGTTCATCCGACCGAGTCGGAACCACACCAAAAAGACTTGTAAAAAAATCAAAAAAATCAAACACCATAGACTATCAGGAACTTTGAGCAAAAAGTTTGGGGCTCGGTTTTCATCTGATGGCGCCCAAACGGTGCGACTAGTTGACTCCAAAAAAATTTCAAAGATGGATAAATGAGTCATGTACATTTTCCAATAAGAATAACTTAAAAATGATTTTTCTATATTTTTTTAAAAATCAAATACTTACTGCTGCGCGGAGAACAAGTTCTGGACAGAGTTGCAACTTGATAGAAAACTTGATCTCTAGTCTATCCTAGGGTGCAAGAGAAGTGTAAATCCATATAAGCAACCTCAAGACATCATGTATCAGTAGCAATATAAGGAGAGGAGACAAACTAACAAGTTGCAACAAAAATTATCAAAGAAACAAGATTGAAACCTAAGAACTAGCAAGAACAAGCCATGAACTTGGAGGAACTTAGTTTGATTGCTTTGGGAGAGTTTTACGCAGCCACACCTAGGTGGGCAAACCTCCAAAGTGAGCAAAACAACAGCCAACTCTTGGCCCCCAAGACTTGGAGAGCAAACACAAGGGGAGGGGCTTTCCCCCTTCTCCCTCTCACACCCCTCTCTAGGATTACATGGTGGATCTATAGGGAACACCCCTTCACCTCTTCTTTTATAGCACACCACGCCCACACGGGCTAACCCTAGGTTGACCTGTCGAGCCCACTAACACCAGGTCTCACACACATGCACAAATCTTAATGTGAAGCCAAACACTTCCAACGCTCCCTTCGCCTTGAAGCATCCGCGCATCCGATGACACGTGCCCATGGCCTTGAACCTTCCCGCCTCGTCCTCACACATCTGGATCCCCACCGAACTATCTCGACTCTAGGAGAAAATTTTGACCGCCAGCTGGCACCCTTCTCGACCCGTTTGGAATAGTCCGTGCGACCCTTGACCCTGACCGTGAACCTCCAGTCCACCTCACCGATCGCTGTCGCCAACCCGCTCCAACCTGATCACCTTGGATTTTGACACATAGGCTAACCCATAACCTAACACAAACCAAACCACACTGGACACAGTCCGACACCACCGGATCCCATTCCAGTGGAATAGCTGTGGAAGCCATCCACATGCGCAAGAGCTTTGCTCTGATCCCTTGTCGATTCAGTCGTAGCTACCTCTTGGCCTCAACCGTCTTCGGCACTTGACTGTTCTGGACCTCAGCTCTCCTAGCCTAGTGCCGGCCTTTCACCTCACCATGGAGAAGCCAAGCTGGCCTTACCCGTCTGACGACATGCCTCACCACGGTATATATCCAGACTTGGCCTCCTCCACCTTCGGCGTGCCTCACCACGACCTAGCCTCGAAGTCCTGCAACCACACATACAACCAACCGTTATGTAGCATCGCACTATCCAATAGCAACATAAGTAAATATGCATCAAACACATAAAAATCACATATCAAACCATGCATTTCAATCAACGTCAGTACTACTGCCTCCACAAGGCTGGTAGTGCCGCTTGAAGCTAACACAACTCAAATTGCTTCCTTTTGAAATCCAATTCAAATCAAACTCAAACCTAAGCACACCTTTCTCAAATAAAGTCAAATACTCATCACAAATATGCATTGACCTCCACATGGTCCTTCAGGCTGCCTCGTTAAAAATTTTGCCAAGTAAAAACTTAACATGAGAAAACCTTTGCAATGAAAAAAGAGTACAACATATAGCTCAGTGTTACAGGAAAAATGAAGATTACAATTTGTCAGCGTACTAGCCAATAGGCACCTCCGAGTCGGGTGCTTATAAGATTCAGACGGGGGGCTTTCAGGGTAATCGCCGGTGGAAGGAGGATGAACGGGGTGTCGATGAAGCTCAAAGGGGTGGAGACGCTAGGGTTTACCCAGGTTCGGGCCCTCCGAAGAGTAACAGCCCTAGTCCTGCCCTTCTTGCTATTGCTTGTGTTCTCGCTTGAGAGTATGAAACCTACTAACAATGAATCGAACCCCCTCTCCCATGCACCCCGGCCCCCTTTTATACTTGGGCTCTCGGGGGCACATGGGAGGCTTACACGGCAAGGCACACTCATTACACTGGCACGGGCGCATTTAATGCGCACGTCACTGTTCTTACATCCCATTAATATCTGTCGCAGCCGTCACACCCCCTCCTCGGGCCCCACGTCCGCCAACGCCACCCGTTCTGTCAGGGGGTGAGGTGCTGCCGTGATGTCACACGAAATTAATGCACGCCTGGGGAAGGCGCGCGCCATATCTTGTACCCTCAATGCTTTGCATTTAATGCGCACGCCTCGCATTAAATGTCCTTGATCAGGGCGCTGCAGCTGCGGGGGTGGACGCCAGGGGAATGGCCTAACCGCCACCGCCCACTGGCGACCACCTCATTGGTCGCCAGCTGGTGTGGCTTTGGCCGCCGCGTCCACTAGGCGACCACCCTCCTGGTCGCCTGCAGGTGGCTTTGGCCCGCCACGCGCCCACTGGCGACCACCTTCGCCGCCAGTGGTGTGGCTTTGGCGCCACACATCCTGGCGACCACCTTCTGGCCGCCAGGTGGTGTGACTTACCGCCACTGCCCACTGGGCGACCACGCTGGGGAGTTACTGTTTGCCGGGGGTGGTGCGCCCGGACACACCCTGCCCGCCCAACGGTCTCTTTTATTGCGGGGGAGTGGGGACCCTGGCGTAAAATACGCCGACAGTAGCCCTCGGGCCCACCCAGGAGCGCTTTTTGGCCTACCATCTTCCTTTTTCCTTCTTTTAAATGCCCCTCGGAAAACCGCTTAGTCTCCCGGGTGGGGCCATTAATAAGCCCGCACGCCCCGCAGCCTTCAAGGGACCTTCTGGCTTCTTCCGGTTCTCAAGACGGTTTGTGCAGTTATTCCCGCCTTGCAACTGCCGCACGACCCTTGGGACGCGCCTTCTTAATGGGGCTTTTGAACTCCCTTTTTTCGAATCGCCGCGCCCTTTCGGTTCTCCCGCCGAGCCTTCCCTCGCAGCCTTATAAGAGGTTGACCGAGGGGGGAGCGGATCTTCCTCCTTCTAACTTTCCTCGCTCTGCTTTTCTTCCCTGCTTTAGAGCTTCTTTCTCCTTCTTCTTTGCCGACGCGCTTCGATACTCTCCTGCGCCCGATGGCTCCCGTTCTCCCCTCGTCGACCGTCGAGGAGGAGGTTGCCACCAGGATCTCTCAGAACATAACCGCGGGCGCCCTCCGCGTCCACGCCGGGACCGTCGAGCCCCACTGCCGGCCCGGGGAAGTGGTTTTCTTCGGGTGGCAGCTTCTTGCCGGCCTGCTGCCGCCGGTTTCCGATTTTTATCTTTCCGTTCTTAATTTCTTCGCCATTCACCACATCCATCTTCCCCCCAACTCCATCGTCCTCCTTTCTGCCTTTGCCCACTTCTGCGAAATGTTCATAGGAGTGCTACCCAACCTCCTGCTTTTTCGCTTCTTCTATACCCTTCGCGCCGCGGGCGGCAATTCGCCTGTTACCGGGAGCTGCCACCTGCGGCTTCGCGACGGGTCCATGTCGCGCTACATTCCACTGGATTGCCGGTCCAGTTGGAGGAATTGGCGCGAAGATTGGGTGTACGTCGAGGATGACAGCGGCATTGAAGTGCTGGAGCTTCCGGCTGGTCCGGCGGTCAGCAACCTCAATTGGGGGGCCCAGGTGAGTGAGACGCCCGAGCTCCAGGCGATGCTGGCCCGTGTTGACCAGCTGCAGGCGGCGGGCCTGACAGGGCCCATGGTTATCCGGGACTTCGTCTCCCGGAGGCTGTGCCCTCTGCGCCGTCGCGTCCGCCCGGCCTGGCAGTATATGGGCTTAGGCGACGGGACCCGGAGTATCACTGGAGGTAACCCGCTTCACCTTGGATTATCCCTTGCCCTTCTTCTTTATTGGTTGAATCTGGTGCTGACTGCGTTTCTGTTGCCTAGGGCTTTCCTCTTCTTCTTTTTTGTTGTTAGCCGCCGGGAACCTGGCTCCCGACGTGATCGACAGGTGGATGGCACAGCTGGGTTTTGTCAATCCCGTTCCGCCATTCCCAGATGGCGCAGTTCCGCTATGCCGGTTATCACCGGGGGAGCGCGCGGCGATAATCCGCACCATGCCGTCGATGGACGCTATGGGCACACCCGTCGTGATACGCCGGGCACCCTTGACCATCCGGGACCCTCCTCCCGCCGGTGATCAGGGGAGGGGTGACCAAGGAAGACGCAGGCGTCCGGACGACAATGATGCCAACGGTGGTCGTTCCCAAAGGCCCCGCCTTCTGGGTTCGGGCGGGGCGGGATCCTCCGCTGTGGCCGCAGGAACTTCTTCTACTGCAGCGGCGAGCTCCTCAATGGTGGCGGGGGGTTCGTCGACCGGCGGGACCTCGTCCTTCCTCGCCCCTGCTGGGGCGGTGACAAGGGACCCTGCAGCGCCGGTTCCTTTGGCGCGGCAACAGCCGCCGCCCTCGGCTTCGCCAACAGCGCTACGGCTGCCGCCGCCGCCGCCGGTAGCGGCGATTCTTCCTCCGCCGCCGCCGCCAGCAGCGGCGATCCTTCCTCCGCCGCCGCCGCCAGCAGCGGCGATCCTTCCCCCGCCGCCAGCGCCGGTCCCTAGGCCGCTAGGACCAGCACCGGCAGCACCGCGCATGGGACTGGTCCTCACTCCGAGCGTGCCCCGATTCCCGAGGCCGTCACCTAGGTACTCATTCAAAAACGCACATGCAATATGAAAATTAAGTCCCTTCGAACTGTATCTTACCGTTACTTACTTCTTTCCCTTTTTCAGGGTTCCTGCTTTGGGTATTCCTGCCGCCCAAGTCGGGGGCGATCCAGGCGCCGTGGCTGCAGGGGGTGCGCCACCCGGGGTCGCCGATCCCCAGGACGAGCAGGTGGAGGGGGGCGACCCCCAAGCGGTTGCTGCTGCCGCCGTCGTTCAGGACCCAGGCCCGCTCGGCCCCGTGCCCACCCCGGATCCCCCTACTGCCTCCATTCCTTCGGCGGACGCGGATGCTCTGCTGGCGGCTCTTAGCGAGCTCTACTCCAGCACGAGCACCCGTTTGGTGACAAGCAGGGAGCGGCTCACGGAGGCGGGAGCTGAAATCAACCGCCTCCGCAAGGAGGTGGAAGACTTACGTGAACGGGGAGCGGGGTTGGAGGTGCAGCTGCGGCGGGAGCGAGAGCAGCGGGAGCAAAGCGCCCGCCGCGTCGAAGAGCTCGCCGTGGAGCTGGAGGCGGAAAGGGTCGATCGGGCCCAGTCGGAGGTGGATACCAAAGAGATGCTGCGCCACGCCTTCGACCGGACGGTGGCCAGCCTTGCTCCATTGGGGCTGGAGCAGTCGGGTTCGCGGGAGGAGAGGCCGCGGCATTATGCATTCTGCCTCGGCTGGACTGCGGACTTCCTCACGCACTCGCCGCCGCTTACCGCCCGGTCCGCCAGAGGGACGCGATTCGCGGCGACCAGCGGTTCGTCTTCGGCTTGCTGCGCTACCGCGACCCCAACTTCGATCCTGCGGCCACGGTCCAGGGAATCGAAGGTGACTGGGCGCAGGCGGAGGAGCGGGTCCACGACGCCTCCGAGCAGGTCGCCGCACAGCTGGCGATGGAAAACCCCCAGTTGGAGGCCACTGCGGAAGACGTGGCGATGAAGTGGGCGTCGGCCCGATTAGCGAGGACGTGGCGGCCGCCGAGGCGGCAGCGGAGGACGAGGAGGATCCCCCAGTAGCGTAGTTTTTTTAGCTTTTGCCTGTAAAGACTTTAGATGCAAAACATTTTACATGAAACGGGAGCATAAGTTCCTGCTATATCGCTTAAAGATCGCTTTTACCCTAATCTTTCTGGTTCCGCGCGAGCCAACACATGGCCGCCTAAAGACTTAAGGTCTTGTGCCAGGGAATTACTTCCCTCGGACCCCTTGCCTTAGCAAAATTTTGACTCCCAAATAGCCTCTAGGGGACGAACACTTAGTGAGTCCGGGCAGGACCTTAGGTTCTTGGCACTGGTGCTCAAGTCGCCGACCCCCACGGGGACACCCGGAGTGTCATGACCGTGCTGGGGTTCGTGCTGAACTAGCCATCCAATCACCCACTCCCGCGCGCCGCTCTCACTTAGCGATCCCGACTTTGCTATTGGGGCTTTGCAGGGTTGCAGGGCACCAGGGGCAAGTGCCCCGGCACTGCCCGACCGAAGGCAAAAGACCGAAAAGAGGGCAGGAAGAACAACTATTTTGGATAAGGAAAATGAGTATTTAATTTCAAATAGAAGGCCTCCCCCGACCCGTGGTGGAGAGGAAGACACACTCCGGCCGGTCGGGGAACGGAGCCTGGGACTTACAACCGATCAAGGGTAGAACTTGCGCAGATTTTCTATATTCTGGGAGTTCGCCAGTTCTTCGCCGTCTTCAGTGGCCAGCCTGACCGCCCCGGGACGAGAGACTGAGACCACTTTGAAAGGTCCCTCCCACTGGGGAGACAGTTTATGCGACCCGGCATGCGACTGGATTCTTCGCAAGACCAGGTCGCCTACTGCCAGTGCTCTCTCACTGACCCGGGATGCATGGTACCGCCTGAGACTTTGCTGGTACCTTGCAGCACGCAGGGCCGCCCTGTCTCGCGCTTCTTCCAGGAGGTTGACGTCATTCCGACGCAGATCCTCCTGGTCTTCTTCCACGAACGCAGCGACGCGTGGTGATCCCAGTTCCAGTTCTGAAGGGAGAACAGCTTCCGCGCCGTAGACCGAAGTGACCACAACACCGCCGGGAGCTCTTCAGTCCACCGGGCCCCACGCTTGTGGAGTCGATCGAATGCCCGCGTCTTGAGGCCCTTCAGCACCAGCGCGTTGGCCCGCTCGACTTGACCGTTGCTCTTGGGGTGGGCGACCAAGGCAAAGCAGACCTTGGTGCCCATCTCCTCGCAGAAATCTAAGAAGGCCACACAGAATCGTGGTGCCGTTGTCGGTGATGATGCGGTTGGCGACCCCAAAACGGACGAAAATCCCTTGCATGAACTTGACCGCAGCTGCAGCGGTGATGGATCTTACTGCCTCGGCTTCCACCCACTTAGTGAATTTGTCGATGGCGATGAACAGGTGGGTGTAGCCCCCTGTGGCCCGCGGGAACGGGCCCAGGATATCCAGCCCCCAGACCGCGAAGGGCCAAGAGAGCGGGATAGTTTGCAGAGCCTGGGCTGGTTGGTGGATCTGCTTGGCGTGGAACTGGCACGCCTCACATCTCCTCACCAGCTCGCAGGCATCCTGGAGGGCGGTTGGCCAATAGAACCCTTGACGGAAAGCTTTTCCCGCCATCGTTCGTCCGGACACATGGCTCCCGCACACGCCTCCATGGATATCCGAGAGCAAACTGCTCCCCTCTTCCCGAGTGATGCACTTCAGAAGAATTCCGTTCTTACCCCGGTGGTACAGGTCCCCGCCCACCAGGGTATAGCACTTGGCCTTTCGTGCTACCTTCTCTGCTGACGCATCATCGTCGGGGCACACTTGATCCCGCAGGTAGGCCAGGATCGGATCCATCCAAGTGCCTTCCCGGTCAAGCGCAGCGACCACGAGGTGGTCGTCTGGTACTCACTTTGGCCGGGCGTTTCCGCCGGAACCACTCTCCCTCCAGAGGCGAGGGCTGAAGCGGCATCACCATCGTCCCCGCCAGAAACGGGGGCTGCGATGGACGGTCGTGGAAGCCTTTCTTCAAAGACCCCGACCAGCACAGGAGACCTGGTTGAGGCGAGCTGGGCGAGCTCGTCCGCCAGATGGTTGTCGCGCGGGGGGATGTGAGTATACCCCAACCCTTCGAAATGCCTTTCCAATCTCCTGACCTCCGCCAGGTAAGCCGCCATGACAGGGTCAGGACAGGAGAAATCTTTCCTCGCCTGGTTGATGACCAGCAGGGAGTCGCCCTTTACTTGCAGGCGCCGAACACGATGGCTGCGGCGGCCCGGAGCCCAGCCAGTAAGCCCTCGTACTCGGCGACGTTGTTAGTGGCTTTGAAGTCGAGGACGACCACGTACTTGAGGAGGTCCCCGGTCGGAGAGACCAGAAGAACCCCAGCCCCCGCGCCTTCAAGCCTGAAGGACCCATCGAAAAAGAGCGTCCAAGGGGAGGGCGCGGGGACCTCATCGGCTCCAGACTCAGATGGAGTCCACTCGACGACGAAGTTCGCCAGCCTTTGGCTCTTTATCGCGGTACGAGGAGCGAACTTGACACCGAACTCCCCCAGCTCGACGGACCACTTGGCGATGCGGCCCTCTACTTCTCGGTTGTGGAGGATCTCACGCAGGGGGTATGAGGAGACCACTGTGATCTCTCTCCCTTGAAAATAGTGCCGCAACTTTCTTGATGCCACCACCACCGCATAGACCATCTTCTGAGCTTGAGGGTACCTTGTTTCTGCGTTGTGAAGCATCTTGCTGACGTAGTAGACCGGCCGTTGGACGCCTTCTCGCTCTGCCACCAGCGCCGCGCTCACGACGGAGGGGCTAGCAGCCACATACAACAGCAATGGCTCACCCGGCTCGGGGGCGACCAGCACCGGGGGAGAGGAGAGGTATTGCTTCAAGCCTTCGAACGCCTGCTGGGCTTCTGGGGTCCATTCAAACGAGTTGGTCTTCTTCAACAGCTTGAACAGCGGCAGGCTTTTCTCCCCTAGCCGAGCTATGAACCGTCCAAGGGAGGCCAGCCGGCCAGTTAAGCATTGCAGTTGCTTGAGGCGGGTAGGCGGCTACATCCGCTCAATTGCTTCTATCTTCTCTGGGTTGACCTCGATCCCGTGACTGGAGACCAAGAACCTGAGTAGCTTCCCAGATGAGACACCAAACACGCACTTTTCGGGATTCAACTTTATACAGTATTTTCTGAGGCGGGAGAAGGTCTTATCCAGGTCCTGAACAAGTTCATCGGCCTTTTTTGTTTTTACTACCAGATCATCAACATACACTTCGAGGTTCCTCCCTATTTGGGGCCGAAACACAATGTGCATGGCCCGCTGATAGGTGGCACCAGCGTTCTTCAGCCCGAAGGGCATCCTGACGTAGCAGTATACACCGAGGGGAGTCACAAAGGCGGTTTTCTCTTCGTCTTCCTGCGCCATACTGATCTAATGATACCCAGAGTAGGTGTCGAGGAAACACAGGGCTTCACACCCTGCCGTGGAGTCGACGACGATATCTATCCGCGGCAGGGGGTACGGGTCCTTGGGGCAGGCTTTATTGAGGTCGGTGAAGTCAATGCACATTCGCCACTTCCCGTTGGACTTCCTTACGAGCACGGGGTTGGCCAACCACTCTGGATAGGTGGCTTCCCGCACAATCTTGGCGGACAAAAGCTTCTCCACTTCGTCCCGAATGGCGTCCTGCCGCTCTGGCGCCTGCCGCCGGATCTTTTGTCGAACCGGGTGCGCTTCAGGGAGCGTTGCCAATCGGTGCTCAATCACCTCCCTAGGGACCCCGATCATTTCTGATGGTTCCCAGGCGAACACATCCAGATTAGACCGGAGGAAGGTGATGAGCGCGCCTTCCTATTTGGCGCTGAGGTCGGTGCCGATCTTGACGACCTTGCCCGAGCCGTCCTCGCCCACGGGGGCCGCCTTCGCGCCTCGCCAGTGCAGGCGGGCGCGGGCCACGGCCGGGAGCTCGGGCTATCGTCCTTATCGCGCGCCGAGCAAGTGGTCTTGGCAGTCTGCGTTTGCTTGCTTAGACGCAGGGCTTCCAGTCTATCCACCTTCACCGTAATTGGACCCCCAGGCCCTGGAATCTTCACCAGCATGTAGGCATAGTGAGCAACCGCCATGAACTTGACCAAGGCCGGACGACCAAGCAGGGCATTGTACGGGAGGTCGAAGTCGGTGACCTCAAAGTCGACCAGCTCCGTCCGGAAGTTCTCCGCACTCCCGAACGTAACAGGCAACCGGACCTGCCCCAGGGGCAAGAGGCCCACCCCGGGGGCGACCCCGTAGAAGAGTGGGGCCGGACGCAGCTCCTCATACGGTATCTGGAGCGCTTGGTACGCCCCAACTGACAGCAGGTTGATGGCGCTACCTCCGTCAACGAGGACCCGCCCGAGCTTCGCGTTGCGAACCGTGGGAGAGACCACGATCGGCAAATGGTTCGGGCCGGAAACGTTCTCCGGGTGGTCGGCCCGGCTGAAAGTGATCGGTTGCTCCGACCACTTCAGCAGCCTACTTGCCCCAGAGGACGATACGGTGGCACAGACCTGCCTCAGATCCCGCTTGTACTGCGAGTTCGATGAATAGGTGGCTGAGCCCCCATGGATGAATGCTACCGTGTGCTCCGCCTGTTGGAAGGCCAATGGAGCTGAGTCTTCGTCGTCGTCTTCTCCGTGGTCTTTCTCGCGGCGCTTCTTGAGTCGCCTGTCTACTAGCTTGGACACAACTTGGCAGTCCTCCAAGTCGTGTCCACTTGTTCGATGGATGGGGCAATAGGGCTTGCCCTCATTGTCTTCGCGACGGGGCGAGCGGCGGTTCCTGCGGTCACCGCGCCGGTCCCGACGCTCATCCCTTCGGTCCTGATCATCGCGACGCCGAGATTTGGTCTCTGGTTCGGCAACCAGGACTTCTCTGGCAGTGGCCTCCTTTCGCTTCTTCTTCTTCTTCTTGCGGTTGGAGGATTTCGAGGTGCCGGCGTCGTCAGTGTCGGTGGGCCTTGTTGCACACTTCCGAGCCTCAGCCGCCCTGGCGCACTTATGCGCCAGGGAGAACAACTCGGAAGTGGTTGAGATGATGCGGGTAGCCATCTTCTCCCGCATCTTCTGGTCCCGGACCCCCCTCCGGAAAGCAATGATCACCGATTGCTCAGAGATCCGGGGGATCGTATTGCGGCAGTGGCTAAACCGCCGGATAAACTCTCTCAGGGACTCCCCCTCTGTCTGCTCCAGAATGTGGAGGTCGTCCTCCACGCCTGGTTGAGCGTAGGAGCCCTGAAAGTTGGCGACAAAAATGTCGCACAGCTCCTCCCACGAGTGCACGGAGCCTCGCGGGAGGTTAAGTAGCCAAGACCGGGCAGAGCCCGTCAGCGACATCGGGAGGTAGTTGGCCATAACCTTCTCAGACCCTCCCGCCGCGCGCACCACCGTGGTGTAAATTTGCAGGAATTCCTCCGGGTTGGTGGTGCCGTCGTACTTCTCGATGGAGGCGGGGCGGAATCTCTCCGGCCATGCAGCTTGTGAAATCATGTGCTGAAAAATTGGCTTAGAATTGAATTTGTAAAATGTGTTTGTGCTTGTGTCTGACAATTTGACAGCAAACACTGAAGTCATCTTTTGTGCCGGACCAAACTTTCAAACCAGTAAGTTTCGCATGTACGACGGACCAAGTTTTTGGGTCTGTCGTGCACATGTTTTTGAGCTCTTGTGCCAAACTCAATTTTTCAAGAAAATAGCAGTCAGCGCATGTACAACGGACCAAGTTTTTGGGTGCAGCTGGAGCGTGCTTTTGAGATCATGAGCCGAACTCAATTTTCCAAGAAACTAAGAGAAGTTTTGCATGTACGCCGAACTAATTTCTTTCGGGTCGATCGTGAACGGCTTTTTGAGGATTGATTTGCATGTCTGACTGGTGATTTCTTTTAGTCTGTCGTGAACGGTTTTCCACGTGAATGATTTCTTCTTGAAACCGAGACTTTCACTTGCACTACAGGACCGATTTTGTTGGTCCGTCGTGAATGGTTTTTTAGTGACTTTTTCATGTGTAGGACCATATTTTTTGGTCCAGTCAGTGAATGCTGTTTTTGCTCGATTAGGGTTTTGAGCAAAATTGGAATTGTGTTTGATTTGTTTTGAGATTATGAAATTTGTGAGAATTTCATGATGCTTGAAGTGGACTTTATGCAATGCTCGTGTGAGTATTTGCATGGATTGATGTGAGTCAAGTCGTGGACTTGTGCTCGGAATTGTTTTGTGGTTTGTTCATGTCGCGAGGTATTGCTCAAGACTAACGTGGTTGATGACGGACCGGAACTAGGTTCATGGAGGAGCCGAGGTTCTCGGACTAGGTTCGAGAGGAACCGAGGTCTTGGTGGTCAAGGCGATGTCATGCAGACGCTCGCTAAGAGAATGGTGCACATGAAGAATGGTTAGTCACGTGAGAATGGCGGAGGTCATTCACGTGCAAAGTGTTAGTCACGTGAGTATGGCAGTGGCCATATGCGTGCAAAGTGTTAGTCACGTGAGTATGGCGGGTGGCCATATGCGTGCAAAGTGTTAGTCACAGAGTATGGTAGGGTTGCCACGCTGCAAGAGTTGTAATTTTACTCGGCGGGTTGGGCCAAGAGGAGTTGTGTTGAATACATACTCTTCTAGGAATTGTATCTGAGAACTCCTTGTGTTTTGCTCCTCCTTTAAATAGGAGGGGTGTCTCGTTGAAGGGCATCAATTGAGCCGAGCATTGAGAGCCTCAAGCTCAGCTTTTAGGGTTTGTACTCTTTTGATGAGAGTACTTTAGACAAAAGAAATAAAGATCAATTCTTCTAGATCCTTGCGTTAGCACAAGAATCAGCAGCGTTGCTACAAGGTTGTTTCCTGCTTTGGTTCTTGTTTGCATGCTTGTTCTTTCTAGATTGGTTTTTGTTCCTTGAGTTTTATCTTGATTTGATCCATCAAAACCTTTCTAGAGAATTGATTTAGGGTTTCTCAAGTTTAGTTGATTAAACTTTTGTCGCTTCGTTAAACCTTCAAGTTTACGTTAGATCAATTCTCGCTCATCTTCCGTCATCAGCAAGCTTGCGAGGTTCATAACTTTTGATCCGTAAGACCGATCGTCAGTGATTCTTTTCGAGTTCGATGCGTGTTACAGAATCTAGTTTCTTGTGTCCAAATTGAATCGATCCGAGGCAGTTGGATCTCAGGGAATTCGGCTTTACCAAACCTCTATCATTCTATTTTTGTCAAAACGAGGCAATTATTTGGTTCGTTTTTGGGGTGAACTTTTAATAGATCAAGAATTTGGTTTTAGCTTCGATTAATCATTCACCCTCCGATTGCTAATATTTCAGATACTCTCCGATCCTACCACGCTGCCGGAGGCGAGAGAAAACGCCTGGCATCCAACGTTGTAGAGCGGCGTTGACCGCCACTTCCTCGATCTGAGAGACAAGGAGTGCGACCCTGCGCTCTCCCCGGAGTCCGAGGGGGAAGCCCCCTGTCGCCCAACGGATATCTGGGGATTGGCGCGCCGCTAGGCACTCTCGCGACGCCCCCTGAGAACGTGACGCAGGTCGCCGCCACTGAGCCGCTCTCGCCCAAGCGATTCGAGATCTTCGCGATTCCCCCTTGACTAGAGGCGCGAAGAAGGCTGAGTCACGTGCACGCCCCATGTGATCGAGCACGCAACCAGACTCCCTTCCTTGTCCCGCTCTTGACATCGGAGACGCGTTGTGTGGCAACTGGAACTGAAACCCTATGCGCTTCGCGCTTGCCGCCACATGCCGGAAGTTCTCGGCCGTGTGCCGCTTCAACCTCTTTGTTGTGCGGTATCGACCAAGTGGACAATATCCGCAGCCTACGAGTGGTTGGTGTCTCTCCTGGCCATATCGGGGGGTGATCAAGAGCACTGAGTCAGCATGAAGGCTTCACGCGGTTGAAATGCCTCAACGCTGGCAGCCCAGTTGGGCGGAGCTAACCCCCGGCGTAAGAAACCATCGCGCGCCTCCCGGCGAAGGACCGGTGGCCCGGCTCCTCCCGAACGCCGAGATCGACGCGCCGCTTTCCTCGGCAGATTGCTGCGCTTGAGTGCGACTACGCTAGGTATGCGATTGAGCGCCCCACTTCTGGCTGAGCTTTCAATCAAGAGCCGGAAGGAAGAGGGCAATCTAACCACCAATAGCCCCTACCTCGGCGCCACCACTGGGCAACAGATACTAGCCAACAGGCACCTCCGAGTCGGGTGCTTATAAGGTTCAGACGGGGGGCTTTCGGGGTAATCGCCGGTGGAAGGAGGATGAACGGGGTGTCGGTGAAGCTCAGAGGGGTGGAGACGCTAGGGTTTACCCAGGTTCGGGCCCTCCGAAGAGTAACAGCCCTAGTCCTGCCCTTCTTGCTATTGCTTGTGTTCTCGCTTGAGAGTATGAAACCTACTAACAATGAATCGAACCCCCTCTCCCATGCACCCCGGCCCCCTTTTATACTTGGGCTCTCGGGGGCACATGGGAGGCTTACACGGCAAGGCACACTCATTACACTGGCACGGGCGCATTTAATGCGCACGTCACTGTTCTTACATCCCATTAATATCTGTCGCAGCCGTCACACCCCCTCCTCGGGCCCCACGTCCGCCAACGCCACCCGTTCCGTCAGGGGGTGAGGTGCTGCCGTGATGTCACACGAAATTAATGCACGCCTGGGGAAGGCGCGCCGCCATACTGTACCCTCAATGCTTTGCATTTAATGCGCACGCCTCGCATTAAATGTCCTTGATCAGGGCGCTGCAGCTGCGGGGGTGGACGCCAGGGGAATGGCCTAACCGCCACCTGTCCACTGGGCGACCACCTCGCCGTCGCTTGGTGTGGCTCGATCGCCACGCGCCCATCGGGCGACCACCCTCCTTGTCGCCCAGAGGTGTGGCCTGACTGCCACGCGTCCACTGGGCGACCACCTTCCTGGCCGCCTGGTGTGGCTCGATCGCCACTCGCCCACCGGGCGACCACATCGGGAGTTCTTGCTTGTCGGGTGGTGCGCCCGGACACACCCTGCCCGCCCAACGGTCTCTTTTATTGCGGGGGAGTGGGGACCCTGGCGTAAAATACGCCGACACAATTATTCTTCCTGATCAAGATAAAGATTTTCAAGCGTCGCAGCCAGCTCAACATTTTTTGTAGTGTGTTGAGTTCATTGTTCAGCTTGTTCCCAATCTTTCACAGTGAGAAGTATTTCCACCATCTCACTTGTCATATTTGTTCTTCTCTCATTGATTATTCTTCCGGATAGACTGAAAGCAGACTCTGAAGAAATCGTGAAGACATGAACTGTTAACACATCCCATGCTAATATGGAAAGCACCAGATATGTTATCTCGTGCTCATGCCACCATTGCAAAATGTTGAAGTCCTCCTCTTGCTGCTCTTGGTAGTTGACAATGTCACTATTGAGATAGGCAACCAGCTCCCCTCCACTTGTTGTTATGTCCGAACTGGACGTTGTTGTACTCGAACTCCTTGAGGTAGAGCCACCTGCACCCCATATCTTTCCCCCATGCAGTTTTCTTCTTACCTGTTATGGGTGATGGTGGAGGTCGCTGTAGACGAACTCCACTAAACTTCTGATCTTACTTAGCATAAACATCAAATAAGTTAGCACGAACATGTGAAAAATAATTAGAATAATCAATGCCTATCGCATCACTTAGAAGTGATAGAACATTACTAAATCCTCGAATTTTAGCTCTAGGATCTAAAATAAATGTGCATGCGTATAACATAAGAATTTCATTCCAATATTTCAAAATTTTAGTTTTCATAGAGAAAACAGTTTCACGTAAAATACTATCATTTTCGTGGTTCTTTAAGTGAGTAGCAATTTCTAGAATATTTTGCACAATTAAAGGAGAGGTTGAGTAATAAACTCTAGCAAAGAACAAGTCGCATCATAAAATTTTTTCAAAAATGACAGCAAGTAATTAGGAACATACCATTGTTGCTCTATGAGTAGCGGTTGACCATCCCGAGTACGATAGTTCGTATTGATAAAAACAGAAAATGTGTCCTTATAGGGTATGAGTTCCTTAAGCATCAAGAAAGTAGAGTTCCATCTAATTGGCATATCTACACCAAACTTACGTGGGCGTACACCCATTGCAAGACAATAGTTCTTATATGATGCTACTCATACATTAGAATTATTAATGAAAGATATTGCAATATGAAAAGGTTCAATATACGTGCTTAACCTCCTTAAACTACATTTAACTATAAGATTAATAATATGGCAAGCACAACGCTGATATAACAAGAAAGATTGGGTGTACGTACTAAAAAGTGGAGTAAGAATATTCATTGTAGAAGTGTTTGCTACAGCATTATCTAATGTTATTGCAAAAATTTTATCTGTGAGGCCAAAATCTTCCACAACTTTTGTAATACAATCAGTAATATTTTCACTAGTGTGTGCTACGTCAATTAATTTGAATCCTATAATTCTCTTCTCTAGTTGCCAGTCATTATTTACGAAATGAGCAACTACATTAAGGGTGTGTTTGGTTGATGGGATGAGGTTGAATGGGATGGGATGGTCCTGTACCACTTAGTTCCATTATTTTAGGTGAATAGAATGGTTCAGCATCTAGACGGAATATTCCTCAAATTTGTATCACTTGATCCAGGATGGGATGGTTCCATTCAAGCAACCAAACACATTGATGACTTTTTGCTTGAACCATCTCATACATATACCACTTGGTACAGGCAACCAAACACACCCTAAGGTAATCCTCTTTAGCCCTACCACTCCATATGTTTGATGTCGAAGACACACAAAAAGTACAAATACTAAAGAGCTCTTTTAGCTCAACATGACAATTATTATAGTACTTGATCATATCTCTAGTTGTTGTCAATTTAGAAAATGAAGAAAACCTAGGATTATGAGCAGTCTTAATATAGTTTTCAAAAGCTGATGACTCACCAAAGTTTAAAGGTAGATCTTGGGAAGCGATTAAATGACAAAGAGCTTCACGAGCTACCTCAGGATTGTAGTCCCAGTGATGTACCATACCGTCGGGGTTGTATTGCAGCTGCGTCTGTCTCATAGCCAGTCCCGCTTTTTTTCTACAGCTCTTAGCATGTCCCTTCAAGTGCCTTGCTGAAAGGACCAGAGATGTCGCCTAGAGGGGGGGTGAATAGGCGAATTAAAAATACGCAGCGGAATTAAACTACCCGAGCAGGTCAACTCGGAGTCTCCGGATATTTTGTCCGGATACTCCGGGTTGTTCAGACTATCCGGTATTTTATCCGGATACTCTGGGTTAGGTAGCTCGGGAACGAAACTAAATCTACTCTAACTTGCAACTAGTTACTCGAATACAAGATAGCAAAAGCAACCTAGAACTTTAAGCAAGTGCGGATCTAGAGCAAAGAAGTAAGACAAGTTAGATCGAAGCTCTAAGAGAACAAATCCACACAAGTTAAGTAAGAACCAAGAAAGGAAGTTGGAGACTAGATTTTTCACCGAAGTTCGGATTCTTGAAGTGAATCCTACGTCTCCGTTGAGGTGGCTCGGTCACACTTGAGCCGGGGTCTCTTTCAACCCGCTTTCCTTCCGGTGTTGCACAAATGCACTCGTCGGCTTCACTTATTGTCTCTTCCCTTTCGGAGGTGAGACTCGCCTTCACAAACGACTGGGGCACACCACAAGCTTCGGGTGCTCCCGGTGACTCCTAGCCGTCTAGGAGACCTTCAACCTCCAAGAGTAACAACACCACGAAGAATCACTTGGAGGATGAACTAGTGCTCAAGAACTTGGAATGAATGCACCTAGCACTTTACTTCTTCCTCTCCTCACCAAGAATGGATCAACAACCAAATCAAGAGGTGGGAGGAAGTGAGGGCTCTATTGAATGCTTGGAGTGTGTTAGGAATGGCTTGAATGCTGCTATGAATGAGCTCAATAGAGATCATAGCCGTTGGGAGAGAGTAGAGGCTTTAAATACTCTTTTGGAAAACTAGCCATTACCCTCAAATTCGAACTGTCCGGACACTCCGGACAATTAACCCGGACACTCTGGATGATCCGGACTATCTGAACAAAATGTCCGAATACTCCGGATAAACTGGAATGCGACTTTGTCCTAAGGGGTTAACCCGGACACTCCGGACAAATTGTCCGGACACTCCGGACTAAATGTCCAGATACTCCGGGTTGGATGGCTCGGTTGGAAAAAGCTGTTTTTGGGCAATGCAAGTATTTGATTGCTAGTTTGTATGCAAGACTTGACCTTGAGCACATGCACATCCTAAAGGCGATTTTCCGTCGTATCCTCGTAATAGTACGGCTATCCTTAAGACTCAAAATAAAATAGAAATTACAAGTCTCGTCTTGATGCTGTCTTTTTGAATTTTAATGTACGTAGATGCGTCCAATCTCATTCCAAGCTTGATATGTTCTCGAGATCTGCATTATTCTTAGTTAAAACATTAGATCTCTTTAATTGTGTCATCATTAATCACCAAAATAAATTGAGGGGCCTAGATGCACTTTCACTTGCTCCACCTGATGATTTCACAGTTAATTCGTGCTTACAATATTTACAAATAACATACATGTTCTGAACGCCGTCTGATGTCTCGAAAATCTAGTCGAAATCTTCCCAAACTCCCGATGTACTACGTCTTGATCTTTTTGCCCTGGTGCTTACCAACGTAGTAGCACTGTAGAGCCTGAGGATGGTACATGTGCTGCAGCTTCTTCAGCTTGATAGGATGCAAGAAGCTTTTCGGGTGAAATCCCGAAATCAGAAGCTAGGAAGTACAGAAAATCCTAATTATCCATTAAGAAAACTACAAGAAATAATTGCGCTATTATTAATTTCATATCATTGAAAATAAAGAAAACTATAAAATTAAATCAATATTCTTACCTTGTTTTGTTGAAACAAGCCGGAATCTGAATTTCAGATATTTTTTATTTTTGGCAAAACTATTTTGAATTTTGCCAAATTATCATTAAGAGCACGAGAATTTTCACAACAGAATGAAGAGAAGAAATTGCAAGTGTGCTAGTGAGGAAATGAGGAGGAGGTGCTACCCTATTTATAGGGAAAATTTTGGGATTTTTCAGAATTATTTTGAATTATTTATTTATTTTTTAAGCTTCCAACAGCTAAAAACAGCTATAAAATGGCTATATGTGCAGCGGCGTACGTGTCATCCAATTCCTTGGCAGTGCGATCCATCATCGCATCCTGTGCAGCAGTGTACCGTGCAAGGTGTGCAATGGTGGCATCACCCTCCGAGTCAATGGATGCACACGTATCACCCCCCTTCTGGGGATGGAAGCAGAACATAGACTGCTGCAGCTCCTTTGCATAGTCTCGTGCAATCCTCCTTATTGCGATGCGTGACGTCTCCTGGATGCCAGCCTCAAATGTGGATCTCCTCACAGTGTAGTGGAACAGGCGACTGGCCTTCGTCTTCTCCTGGGCGTAGATGGTAATCTTTGTCACCATACCCCCGACCTTTCCGCCTGCCATCCAAGTCTGGGCTTTGTAGATCGGCCACTCAAAGCCTCCCAACACCTGGAGCATCCTCCATAGCTCTGCAACGTAACCTCCCTCACGCTCACTATAAGTCTGGATCATCTTCATCTGCCAAGAGACACTCTCGTAAGAACTCAACATTTTAACACAATGTAGGAACAAGAAATATTCACCAAGGGGGTATGAACAAGAGAGGGGGGATAAGGGAAGAGTTCATTCATTATCTTGGCAAAATTTCACTTTAGAAAATAGTTTTATCCTCACTACGATCATTCTAACTATGGGTAAGTCCTACAGTCAACCTGGCTCTGATACCACCTCTGTCGGGACCCGAATGTGCAAATCTATACCCTATGTGTTTTCAGCACTAGTCCAGGATCACGCTAGTGCACACAGTCTCAACATCGATGAATATCACAATCATACACAACGAATAGTAAATAAGTTTTTATTATAACAAAAGCGGTTGAGTCAACCTTATGGTTAGCTTACAAAAGTACGCCTCGCAAGGCAAGGTCTTTATTAAATAAACTGCAGTGGAAATAAATAACTCATGGCGCCAACCAATATGCCACAGGCAACTGATTGGGCTTGCCCCCCTAGTTTGTCGGCTTCTCCTGGAACTCCTCCTCCAATGCTGGCGTTGATTCCTCCTCAGTTGATGGTTGTGTTGTGGCAAGGGTGAGTACTTAAAGCACTCAGCAAGTCATGCACATAATGCAATTCTAATATCTACATGCATGGCTTATTCCAACAATAGGCTAAAGGGGTTCCTTTGCAATAAGCAACATTCATAACTGACAATAGATTGGAAAGCAGTAAAACAATAATAACAATAATAACTTCATAAATAATTTCTCAAGTAAAGCATTTATCAACCTAAACAAGTTCATCATTTCCAATACCAAGTATCCAAAGTTATTTTTGTGAAAGTCTAACCCTTTACTATAATCATCGAGCAATGTCCAATACCATGGACTCGGCTATTCGAACAGGTTGTATACTCTGTAGAGGTTATACACTTTACCCACAAGATACAATCAAACACCACCAAGGCAAGTGACCGTAACAAAGCCTTTACAATGTTCTTTCTAGACCCAGTACTGCCTGCTAAGGCTTCAACACTGAAGGGACTGGTTACCACAATAAGGGCCCCCTCTTGCGCCATGTGAGTTTTCATCCGTACACCCGGAACCCACACCACCATGACAGTACCGAAATCTAGACATCACAAATTAATCAGCTAGGTCTGTCCCATTCCAGACTTGTGGTTGTACGTCAGACTCAGTTCAAATTCTTGCAAGGTTAAGTCCTTAATGTGACCAAGGTAAGACTACCCAATTGAATTCACAAGTATCCAAAAACTAGCAAAAACCAAATACAACCTCCCATGTGCCACTTCTGGCCCACCGTAAATAATCTTGCCACTTGCCTCAGTTTAAATCATTTTATCACCCAGTTGATTACCATGCATCACATGCCATCAACATCATCAATAACACATGTCGCGATTCCAAAAACAAGTTCCATCTCTCATTAAGTCAAGATTAATTTATGGCATTCAAAATTATATCAATAACGCGATTGCATGGCTAAGCAGGCTAATTTCATTCTAATTAACCCATATTGACAAGTATCACTGTCCAACTAATATTCCATAATCTAGGGTGATAAATGATTCATGGCATACAATTATTATAGACAAGGTGGCATACATCAAGTAAGTCGTATAACTATTCCCCGAATTATTTAAAAGTATTTTTAATTAAACTAGCATGCAATAATTCAATCAACATAATTTCAAAAGTGGGATCAATATGGTCAAAGCATAACTTGCCTTGGAAAAGGTCCTGTTCCTGGTCTTAGACTTGTTTCTGGGTCAAAACCTCTCATTCGAAGCCTTCGGGCAATTCAACGTCTACGCGAATCGGATAAATAAATAACAAATAAATAAAAACAGAGAAAAATTAATACCCAAAAAATAAATAAAATTTTCCATTAAATAGAGCTCAATTTTACAAAAAGTTAGAAACTGGAATCACCTCAATCGGAGTTAAAACGCAAAAGTTATAGTCGTTTAAAGTTTAAAAATCAATTAAAAAGAATAAACCGAATTAATTCATTTATTTTTCTATTGAAAAACCCAAAATATGACGCCAGCTGACATCAGCGCGAAATTTGAATTTCGGTCGATTTATTTTTCTAAAGAAAAATCGATTTATGACGTGAGCATTGCGTCATCCGGTCCATGGACTGGGTCCGCGGTTGGCTCGGGTCCACGGTGGACTCGGTCCACCGGACCATGTGCCACTGACAGGTGGTTCCCACCCGAGATGATGTCATGCTGACGTCAGCACAGCTTAGCTCGCACGGCTAACACGCGGGCCCCCACCGATGACGCCATCATGACGTCATTGCTGACGTCATCGCGGCTAGGGCACAGACGCTGACGCGTGGGCCTGCTTGATGACGTCAGGGGTGACGTCAGCGACGATCAGCGCTGGCTCGCGTTGGTCTGGCTTCCCGCATGACGTGGCGCGACGCGGTTGGCTCGGGCTTTGCGCGATCTCATCCCTTGATTCAAAATCCGACGGCTCGCATTCAATCTAATCCCACGCATAAGGATTCTATGCGATTTAATCTGGTCTGTTCAATTCGGATTGGACGGCTGAGATTCAATCGGGTACACCGCGGTTGGGAAAGACGTGGCATGACTCGGCGTTGAGCACGTGGCTCGATCTACACCATCCCGTCTAAATCGAACAGCTAGGGTTCGATTAATCGCGTCTACACGAATCCATCTACGCCGTTAAAAGTAAATCTTATAGTCTAGATCTAATCTAGTTCACGACGATTACGCACTATGTGGCACAATCTAAGCTGCCCAACTAGGATCTAACGGCTCAGGATAGATCTAGTTCAACATGGGAAAGGACTACGTGGCCAAACCTGGTGCGTTGGATGTGAATCGGACGGCGCGAGGGCGCGGCGGTGCAGGTCGGCCAGCAGTGGAGAAGAAGACCACGGGCGCGGCTTCTCGGTGCGGCTCCGGCGATGTGATAGGTCCCTTCCGAAGCGCCTCAACGCGAGGAACTCGGATCTGGGATAGGCAACGGCGGCGCGTGTCGGAGCACTGTGGAATCTAGCAAAACCGAGGCGGTGGCTAAGCAACTACGGCGAGCAATCGCGGCAATACTATGGCGGCTGGAGCTTGGTCACCTAGGGCAAAATAACGAGGGCAGCGCGATGAACCGGCCGAGGTATTTAAAGGCCTTGGTTTCCATGAAAATCGTGGAAACCCTAACAAACACGGCGGCGACTCGGCGGCGCTATCCGAACCGAGTTCAGCGGGGAAGACGACATCGCGACCGTACATGTGGACGATCAACGGCCCTGATCCAACCGGCGTGATCGGATCTGACTCAAACTCAACTGGGCGATGTGGCTTCATCGCAGCCCTCCACGCACCCCCGATCCGATGGTCACGCGAGCGCGCACATGCGGACATATCCCGCCCGTTGGATCTAGATCCGACGGTCGGTGCGAATCGGGCTCGCGGGCTAACGGGTCAGACGGCGCTGTTCGGTCCAACAGTCCAAACCCGTTAGGGTTTTTCTAAAATTCCTTTTTCGTTTTATTATTTTATAATACTCCCAGAAATTCAAATAAATCAAGAAAAATAGCAAAATGCTCAAAAAAATTCTGGAAAATATTTTGAGACATTTTGGACTTACATAAAATATTTCCAACAAAACTTTATTTGAACTTTTTAAATATTTAAATAACTCAAGAAAGGAATTAATTCAAATTAAATCCAAACAAATCCAAATAAATTCTAAAAAAATTCAAAAATTCAAATAACTCAGTAAATTGAATAAAAGCACAAATTTGGGATGTTACAAAATTCACAAAAAATCATTCAAAATTTACTCAAAATCGAACAATTCAAATGTCGAACGCATTTGAAATATGGTCAAACCGCCTAGCGGTTTTCAGACAAAAATCGCTTGAAAAGGCTCGAATTTCGAGCAGTTTTTGGTGAAAATCAACCATAGTTAGAAAATTGGGGGAAATTAAAAAAAAGAGAAAAAAATTGCAAAAAAAATGTTGTAAAATTTGTAAAAAACCGTTAGAGGCAAAAAAGGGGAAATGTAGGAAATATATAAAAAAAAGTATGGAGAAACACGAAAAAATTTCGCCATCATCTTTCCTAAATATGGAAAATTTTTGGATAACATTTTCTATATTTTAGACAATTACAAGTTGTAAATTAGGCATTTAGCAATAGTATGTCAATAAATAATCTTTCATTTCAATATTACTAATTTCAATAATATGTCATAAAGCTGTTAATACTAATTATAAGGAATTTTTGGATAATCTTTCAAATGTTTTGAATATTTTGAATTGGAATTTGAACTTGACCGGTAAACCAAGCAGTATTGCTTTTCAAACCAGAGCGGTACGGGCGATTTTCACAATTTTCGAACGATTTTTGGAACCTGGTCATGTCATTCCCACTTTTTAAAATTTTAGGATTTTGCTTGTGATAAATGTTAGTCCTAGTGTGATAACAACAAACAAATCAAGCTAAAAAAATTTATCGCAAAGAAAGTACCATCATTACGAAAGATAGTATTACCAGTTGTATATATTTGTCTGGTCTTAACCACACGAACCATGATAGGGTGCTCTCTTTTCATATAACATGAGAACATGTAATTGGGCTTTCGTTTTACTTTTAGGATGCTTCTTGATCCTATGTTCAAATTAGTCGTGTGAAGAGTAAAAGGGGAAAACAAATTATGTTGTCTCATAGAAAAGTAATAAAAAAGCGACTAGAGAACAGTATAGCAACAAGTTTCATTAAATTTCAATAGAACGCTCAAAAAGTTTTATGTTTCAATAAATTTCGTGCATTTTTAGAAGTTACTAGAAGAGTCCGAGCCAAAATTTCAACTGTTAGGTTTGCAACAAGTTTCAACCCAAAAGTTTTGAGAAGTTTCATCAAGTTTCAACAAATTTTATTAGAAAACAATACAAAAAGAGCAAACAAATCTCAACATGCTCACATGCGGCCGCCATCCAACCCTTGCCACTCGCTAGTACCACCGCTTACTCACCCTGCTCGCGCCAGGGGGTGAAGCCAGAGCTCGAAGTTACCCATGACACGCATGCCAACAAAGTTGAGCCACAATGTGATGTGGGCAGAGTCAGTGGTGTACCACTATGTGGCCAAGATGAGGAGGCAGGTGAGGGTTGTGGGATCTGCAGAATCCTATTTGCCAGTGACGAGGAAGACAATTGGATCCAGTGGATCCCATCACTTTCCTCCTCCTGCCATGCCACCTCTGCCATGCCTTGGACCGGATTCACGCTCGCCAAGTCGCCGCTTCCCGGGCGCCAACCCACTCACATGTGGCCTTGCCAATACGGCTCACCTGTAGCAACTATGGCTGGTAAGCCGCTATAGTCATTTGCATACACCACAACGCAACACACCTGCATGCAATAGTGCCGCACCGCCATCGCACTGTGCTCCACCGTGTCGCTCGCCATCGTGCTGCATCGTATGCCCATAGCCATCCCCACCATGCCACATGGAGGCAGCTTGCCATGGTGTAACATCTCAATTTTTCTGCATTTCAATTTGTTTTGAGTATTTTGGTTTTTTCATAATTTATGGTAATTAAATGCTTAATATGGATTTTTCTAAATTTAAAAGGATTTAATATGATTAATTTTTAACTGAATACTTGTTAAAATTATTTTATTTGAGTTATATATACTCTAAAGTATTTTTACATATTTTTTGGGATTTTTTCAAGTCTATTTGCTATTTATTTGCAGCCCATTTATATTTTTGTACTTTCTAAATTAGAAAAGGATTTAAAATTTTGGTTTTGGCTTCTAGGCCGAAGCCAGTTGTCTGGCCCAATATGCATGGACCAAGGCCCAAGCTTGCCATCATAGCTTAGCCTGTGGTCCACGCATGGGATGCTGACAGCTAGACGACCCTTCTTCACCACTGTGTCCACCGTAGTCTCCATCTCCGTTTCGGATAAAGCATGGATTCCTTCGGTAATAAAAGGGGAGCCCCGTTACCACATTGATCCAATGATCTCGAGCCCTAGATCAATTCACTTGGAGCCGCTATCGTCTAGTCAGAATTTGAGCTTGTTCGTGCGTGCTGTTGTGAGAGGAAATTGTCGATTAGCCGCCGATGGTGAGTCCTGAAGCCTGTGAACTACCCTACCGTGATCGTTGTTCTGTGTTCTAGCCGATACTCGCCTTGTTTTGTGCAAAGCGTGGCTAGAGAGCGCCGCTGTCCACTGCTGTCTGAGTGCAGCAAAATCTGCGAAAGCATTGAGTTTCTAAATTTATCTAAATTCAAGCTCTACCTTTTGATGTATTGTATTTGATTTTTGGATTTTGTTTAAAATTTCTATTGTATTTATTATGGTTTTTACTATTCATTTCGCTTAGACGTTGAAGTGCCTGGAATATTCGAAAGTGAAGAGTTGATTCAAGACCAAGACCAAAAGTTATTCCAAGGCAAGTGTATAACCTTTGCATATTGTTAATATATTCAAATAGGCATGTCCCATGTTATGGACAACGCTCAAGAATTTTAGTTAAGGGTTATATTTTATAAAATTAAACTTAGGAAGAGAGGCTATGTGCCAATGGTAGTATTAGAATTTGGTTTAGGTTATGTATCAGTTTACTTTGAGAAATATTTGAGCAATTTATTATTATTGCTACTTTACTTTATTATTGTTTTAATATAATTATTTTGTTTATTAAAATTGTCGTTTTATTACAAAATATCCATATTAGCCATTCTTTTGGAATAAGCCTTGGATGTAGTTATAATATACTTATATTTGTGCACAACATATTGAGTGTGTTTATGTACTCACCCTTGTCACAATAGATCTATCAGTTGAAGAGGGGTCTATACCTGCTTTAGGGGAGGAGTTCTATGAAGAGGCAAGCAAGCTGTTAAGAGTCGAACCTGGTTAGATGCCTATGGCATATTGATGGGTTTCCGTCGAAGATTTCCATTCCGCTACTGTTTTAATAAGAGTTTAAGCGATGTGAGGCCTAATAGGTGTAAAGTTGACCTTAAGGTCTTTTAACAATATTTTGTTTAATAAATATAGTTTCCGCTGTGTATGATTATGATATTAAATCTATGTTGTTATTGTGTGCACTAGCATGATTCTGAACTAGTACAGTATACACATAGGGTCTAGATTTGCATATTCAGATCCCAAGAGACGGCCTTACTACCCCTTTGTGACATTGCTCAGGTACTCATGGTGAGCTAGAGCGAGCAAGGAGAGAGAGATGGGTTTGTTTTTAGTGGATTGTATGGCTTCAGTTTTGGATAAAATTAGGGCAGATAAGATAGTTTGAAATGGATCAATCTAAAGATGACTAGCTATCCTGTTGGAAAAACAAGTAACGGTATACCGTTCTCTAGTATTTCTGTAAAAAAAAAACATAAACATAACTTCTGGCGTCTCATGTATTTTAGTGGTTTTCATACGGAACTACAGTATGATTCATAAATACATGTGCAGTGTAGCTATGAGTTTATATAAAGAAGGCGAATGTCCAACGTTCCCTTCCTAGACCTTCAGGGCAAAATAATGGCGAACACCTAGTACCTACATTACCCAGAATAAGTTTCATTTCTAGTCTATTAATTCATCGACAGCAAGGTTGACGGGTGCCTAACCAGCCCTAGAGCTGGCTTTGCCCTTGACGGCACAATATCTTATATTGAAATTTTCTTTTAAATAATAATATTTTAATCAATATTTACAGAAATAATATGCCGAAAATAAAAATAGCAAAACTACCCCCGTGTCCATTTGAATTGGCGACAGGGTCCTATCGCCATTTGAAATGAACACAGGAGCCCTGTCGCCATTTGAAATGGACACAGGGCCCTGTCGCCAATTCAAATGGACACGGGGGGTAGTTTTGCTATTTTTATTTTCGGCATATTATTTTTGTAAATATTGATTAAAATATTATTATTTAAAAAAAATTCATCTTATATTTATGAGTAAATCTCATCTCAAATCTGCATACTTCTAAGGTATTATGCAAATATCTTATATTTATGAGTAAATCTCATCTCAAATCTGCATACTTCTAAGGTATTATGCAATCTTATGCGCTAGCGTGACATGTTAACTCATTGATTTCATTTCCCATTTTTTAATGCTAGGTTCTTGCTTAATCTTCATCAAATGTGCCAGGGCAATGCCGACAGCTAGACAAATGGTGAAACAAATTCTTTCATAGTGAAGAAAAGTAAAATGTAAATGCCAAAGACAGAGTATAACCTTTTTTGTACCCTTTGTTTTGATTCTAGTATTCCCTTATATACGCTCTTGTTGATTCCTGGACTTGGAATTTGCACGAAACAAACAAGGGTGGATACGTGTATTAGTGGGATGATGATTAATGAAACGCAGCTAGTCAGGGTCCTTGGTGTAGGTAAGTCACCGTCATGTACCTGTGGGGGGTTTAGAGGAGGTGCAGTTGCCGTCTGGCTCACTTCGCAGCTTCAGGCTTTGTGTCTTTGTTCGTTAGGTGAGGGTCGTGGTTTATCGTTGACAACTAAGGTGTTTGTCTTGTTATTGTAAGTGGTGTCTTGGCAGGAGTTTTTAGGTCTAGTTGGTGTTCTCCTTTTTGGGTTGGTGATCGGTATCTTTGTTACTCTTTAAAGACTACTGTAAGCTACTATGATATTCTCTTCTTTTGAAATAAATGACAGATCTCCTATCCTTAATTAAAAAAAAAATGGTTTACACTGACAGATTTGATCTTCTGCAATGTTAAATTGTGCATCATACATTCATACACTTGCGTGTCGTATATCCATTTTTTATCTTTTAAATAGTGCATCATACACATTTTTTTTTGGAAATGGTGGGGGGGGGGGGGGTTACATGGGCGCCAAATTAAACCAGCTCAACATGCTGCTACAACTGATTTTACTTGTAATAAATTTATCATCTCCTGAAGAGTGGAAGAAATTTATGTTTTGTTGCTGCTTTTTTTTATATTTAGTTGTAAATTGTGATATTTTTTAAGACCTACACGAGAACTAATGTTTTCTGTTCTCGTCACTGTATTTTCCATAGAGGAATTGGAATAGTAGCTAATTATCATACTTCTTTTTTAGATCAACTAATTATCATAATTAAAAACTTAATGCTTTACTGGTTCGACTTGCTACTAACTTATAACGTACTAAGATATTCAATTTTATGGAAAATCAAGAGATAATTTGACATTTAAACTGCTTTGTGATACTAACATCACCCACTATACTTTTGAAAACGCTTCTTTTTGTGTGTGCGTGTAAGTGGCTGCGTAGTTGTCTCAAAACACTCACGGGTAATTCATAGTGGAAAGCAATGTTTTTTTTAATAGGGATAGCTAAGAGTAGAGGTGGGCGTCGTGCCGTGCCGTGCCGTGCTGTGCCAGCCCGGCCCATGAACCCAAAATGATTCACATACAACAACTCGAACTCCAAAACGCTAAAAGCCACTTTGGAAAGAATTCGGCAACAACCAAAGAGTACTCATCTTATTTTTCCTAAGCTAAGATGCAAAGGAAACACAAATCTCCTACACCACAACCAACATACCAGAAAGAAATAGAAGTCTCGATTTATGACATGTATGCACATTTTTCAAGAGCACTCCGGATTAGTCATATATCCATATATGACTTTCTCACTGACCTGGCTCATCGACTCTTTCATCATTAAACATCTATAAACAATGTCATGCTTCCTTTTCACCATTCATTCTTCATGTAACAACAATATCGAATAGTCATCCACCAAAAGACTTCTTCCTCGGTATCACATGATTGAAACACAATTAACCTCGATGGCTGCGAAATTCATATAAACTATGACGGCAACACCATTAATAGGAACACCAAATCGTATAGGAAGCCACGTCATCACTTAGCATCACACATATAAACAATGACATGTTCCTTCTTTTAAATTGTGATGGTTAATTTGTGTGCTTGGTTTCCTCATTTACTTCGTTTGGCTCATGAGATGGTTGGAATCTTTATTCTAGTCTTATACTGCTGCTAGAACCTTTATTATTGATGATTTAGATGTCATTTTTTTATACTATATCCTGTGATCATATTGTTGTTGCTTCAATTCATGGAAAAACAAAGGAGATGTTGCCAAAATTTTCGGTTACAGCATTTACTCCTTTGCTGTAATTTATCTTAATTTATGGTATTTAGATGTTATTTAGTCTATGTTTGGTAGCATTCGGGCATATTAAATGCCGGGGTGTTACAGACGTCCTCGTCTACTCGTGCCGTCGTGCGACTGTGGACGGCTGGCCGGCGGGACGTCGATCCGTGACGGCGTGTGCGTCCAGGTATGCATGACTGATGCCCCATACTTCTAAAATCGTTTGTTAGGGTTAGGTACTTAGGTACCGTAATTAGGTTGAAACTTGAAAATATATATTAACTTATTATTTAGAATAGATGTGCTATCCGATTAATGGTAAGAGTAATATTGTTCCTTCCATCCGTACGTGTGAAAACTAATTGAAAAGTGCTTGGTACAACTTGGCTTCACGTCATTGCATGCTATTGCCACGTTCTTTGTGTCTCTGTTGTTACATATGCAATTAAGCTACAAATACAACTAAGCTAGTTCAGAGACTTTGAAAGCACTAGAATCGAAGTTTTAAATTTTAGATTGATTCAATTTTCATCATGATTATTTTGATTTGATCTATTTCAAACCTTCCTAGGGCATCAAGTTAGTGATCTAAAAAGTTTGATTGGTTAATTCCTTGTAGATTTTGTTTAATCACGAAATTAGGGTTTAATCAATTCGCGTCATTATTGATCTAGTCAACTTGCGAAGCTTATAACTTTTGATCCGTAGATCCGATTGAGTTGATTCTTGTTGTATTAGTTTCTAAATTGTCGGTACCCGAATCTGCAAATCCGAACCCTCTGTGTATTCAGCACTAGTCCAGGAACGCGCTAGTGCACACAGTCTCAACATTGGTAAATATCACAATCATACCACTCGATACTAATAAAGTACTTTAATTGAATAATCAAACTGGTTGCTTGACCTTATGGTCAAGTTACAAATATACGCCTCGCAGGGTGAAACTTATTAAAAGAGAAATAATAGCAGCGGAAAAATAAGATAACTTCGTGGCGCCATCCAGTATACCACAGGCAACTGACTGGGCTCGCTCCCTAGTTAAACGGATCTTATGGGAGCTCCTCCTCAAAAGCTGGTGTAGACTCCTCTTCAACTGGTGTTGTATTGCGGCAAGGGTGAGTACTTGGTACTCAGCAAGTCATGCACAGAATGCAACTAATATACTACATGCATGGCTTCATACAAAGGATAGCTCAAGGTATATTTGCAGTAAACGGCATTTGACAAGTAACATAAGTAGATTCGAAAGCAATAGAAACAAGTACAAGATCAATAACTTTTCAATGAGTTTAGTAAACATTGTTCCCAAACCTAACCCACATTTCCATCAACTTCATTACTAATCCAACCCAACCTTTCAAGTCCAAGTTATTTTCAAGAAAGTCTAACCCTTGACTGTAATTCCCGAGCGATGTCTAATGCCGCGGACACGGCTATTCGAATAGATTTTACACTCTGCAGAGGTTATGCACTTTACCCACAAGATACAGTCAAACACCACAAAGGCGAGTGTCCGTAACAGAGTCTTTCGGAAACTTCTAACAGTACAAGTGGTCCTCTCCAGTGTTGCACACTAACCCTTCCCTTAGCAAAGGCGAAGTTTAGGTCAAGCCACCGTTAGATGGGTACCTAGCCTCAGCCCCGGTACGCTCCCCCATACAACTACACAAAAGGTATAGTTGACACCCAGAGGTCCCACAGGTACGTTATTAGCAACTTAATCAACTAGGTCCGTCCCATTACGGACAAGTGGTTGCACGCTTGACTCAGTTCAAAGGCTTGCGAGGTTAAGTCCTTAGGGTGACCAGGGCAAGACTACCCGAAGAACCAAACCAACATTCCCGGTGCCACAGCTGGCCCACCTGCTCATTCTTGCCACATGCCCCGGTCCAAATCTATTTATCAAAACCCCCAGTTGATTACCATGCAGCACGTGCCATCAACATCACATGATACCTTTCCAAAACAGGTTCAATATATCATTAAGTCAATATTAACATTTGATTGTCCAAAATCATGTCATGAGCACGTAGCAGGTCTAAGCAATATACTACAACGATCTAATTTCCCATGTTGGCAATTTAGTAATGTCCAACTAGTAATCCACAACTAGGGTGACAAGGGATCATGTCACATATATAATTAACCAAGGTGTCATACAGCAATTTGGCATTTATCTAATTTCCCATAATTTAAATAAAGTATTTTCTAATTAAACTAGCATGCAATAGTTTTAAATCGAATTAATTTGAAATTGGGATCAACATGGTCAAAGCACAACTTGCCTTCAAAAAGTACTTGTTCTTGGTCCTGAGCTGGCTCCTGGGTCAACACTTCACCTTCGAAGCCTTCGGGCACTTCAACGTCTACTCGTAAAGCATGCAAATAGCAAATAATAAATAAACAGTAGACAAAAAGTGTCCAAACATCCAAATAAAGTTCATAAATAGAGAGAGCATAATTTTATGAATTTTTAGAAACTGGAATCGTCAAATTCGGAGTTTAAACGCAAAAGATACAAGCATTTAAAGTTTAAAATAATCAATTAAATAATATTACGGAGAAAAACTTTAGTCCAAAAATTAAATAAAATTCATCATTAGGTAGATATCAATTTTATACAAATTTAGAAATTTGAATCACTCAAATCGAAGTTAAAATGCAAAAGTTATAAGCGTTTGAAGTTTGAATCTAAATTTGAATCAATATTTCGAATTAATAAATCATTTTCTTTTTCGGAAATTCATTTATTGCGTCAGCATGACACGTGGACTAATCCGGTGCCGCCACGTCGCCTCGGGTCCATGGACCCGGCGCACGGGCGCAGCTCGATCCACCGTGGACCTGGTCCACGGCTCACGTGTCTCGCTGACAGGTGGGCCCCTCGGATGACGTCAGCAGTGACGTCATCACGCACGGCTGAGGCGGCCGATACCGGCCCCACCGTGACGTCAGCGGTGACGTCATGGTGCACTTGGCTGAGACGCTGACGCGTGGGCCCCACTGACACGTGGGCCCCGCGTGTCAGAGACACGCGCCACGCCAGCGCCGATCGCGACCGGCCGCCTCCGGCCACGTGGTTAGATCTCGGCCGTTGATTTGAAAATCAACGGCCCATTGAATCTGGACTCCGCGTTAAGAAACTACTCGTGATACGGGCCAGTTCGATCTTGATCGGACGGTCAAGATCCAATCTAACGTTTACAACGCGGCTAACCCTAACCGTTCGATCTAAATCTAACGGCTGAGATCTATCCTAGCTCAGTGCGGTTTAGGCTACGTGGCACGATCTAAACCGTTGGATCTAGATCCAACGGTTGGAAATAGATCTGGGATTTCAACGTGGAACACACCGGGGTGACGTGGCTCAATCTCGGCCGTTCGATCTTGATCGGACGGTCGAGAGGGTTAGGCTCGGTTGGGTTCGAGTCGGACTCGAACTCGAGTCTGACTCGGGCTCGGTCGGTGGAACAGTGCAAACCCACTCGCTATTAATCCAATTAAATAATTCAAATTAATTCCCAGAAATTCATTTAATTCATTAAAAATAGCAAAACACTCAGAAAAATCCCAGAAAAATTCTGAAAAATATTTTGGAACATTTTGGACTCAAATAAAATAATTCCAACAAAATTTTATTTGCAAATTTAAATTCTTTAATTATGTCAAAATGGAATAAATTCAAATAAATTCCAAATAAATCCAAATAAATTCCAGAAAATTCCAAAAATTCACCAAAGTGCCGAATCACACATGAATTTAAGAAAAACAAAATTTTGGGGTGTTACAAAAATTAAATCTAATTTCTACAGTAAAAATTTCAAGCCGATCATTGAAAATTGTATTTTTAGATGAAATTATGATCACATATATTGGTAATTGTTCATTTAATTATTTTAATGGTAATGGATGAAATTATACGTAATGTCACAGAAATAAATAATTACTGTAACATGAAGAGGACGGGAGATATTGCATCTCTTTGGCAGAGGCATGAAGCAAAAAAAACTGCTACTTCTTCCCCAACACCGGCTGTGGCTGTGGTGGAAGATCAAAATCAAGAACAAGAAGTCACATTAGAGCAAGAGAGAATAACCGAAGAAATTGTTAATCCAATGCCATCCTCTTCACCTTCAGTGCCGCCACCGGCACCGCCGCCGCCACCACCACCGGCACCAGTTTTTGATATCAGTTGTCTTCCATACGATCCAGGGGAAAGGCTGCCAATTACAAGTTATCCTATCAAAGAGCAAGATGCTGTTCGAAGGGCATATATTCTTAAAGGTCCCTTCAAACCTTATACACATGAGTTTGAGAGGAGGAGAATTGGAACTAGGGATCGCCAATTCAATATCTTACATTTACATAAATATGAGTGGCTTGAATATAGTATCATGAAGGAAGCTGCCTTTTGCTTTGTATGCTACTTGTTTGGCAAGGGGTCTGATCCAACATTTAGTATAGATAGTTGGAGAAACTGGCATCATGGGGAAAGTGCACTTACCAAACATATTGGTAAGGTAAGAAGTGTTCACAATGCAGCTCAAGAGAGATACAATTTATATTTGAATCCCAAGATAGCAGTTGATACCCAAATTGAGAAGGTGAGCAATGAGGATTTACGTCTTTATAAGATCCGATTGACTTACTCAATTAGATGTTTGCAGTTCCTTTTGCGACAAGGATTGGCATTTCGTTGTCATGATGAAAGTGAAGAGTCCAATAACAGAGGAAACTTTCTTGAACTTTTAAAGTGGCTTGCAGGAAATAGTGAAGAGATTGATAGATGTGTTTTGAAGAATGCACCAGGTAATTGCACCTTAACCTCTCCAGACATACAAAAGCAAATTATTCAGTGTTGTGCCATAGAGACTAGAAACCAAATTCTTGGAGATCTTGATAATGAACACTTTGCGATTATAGCTGATGAGTCTAGTGACATATCACATAAGGAACAACTAGCTCTTTGTTTGCGTTATGTTGATACACTGGGAAGACCATGTGAACACTATCTTGGAGTTGTTCATGTTTCTGGAACTACATCTTTATCACTCAAGGAAGCAATTGAAGCTTTGCTTGCTAGTCACCATTTGTGTATAAGTCACATTCGTGGTCAAGGTTATGATGGGGCTAGCAACATGAAAGGGGAAATTAAAGGGTTGAAAGCACTAATCATGAAAGAGTCGCCTTCTGCTTATTATGTCCATTGCTTTGCACATCAACTACAACTAGTTCTTGTTGCTGTTGCTAAGGGAAATGATGATATTGTATGGTTTTTTGATCAAGTATCCCTCTTGCTAAATATTGTTGGAGTTTCTTGTAAACGTCATGACATGCTTAGAAATGCTAGACTTCAACATGTAATGGAAGCAATTAAATGTGGTGAGTTAGAAACTGGAAGTGGATTAAATCAAGAGATGGGGTTAGTTAGGCCCGCTGATACTCGATGGGGTTCTCATTACAAAACTGTTCTCAACCTCATTGCTATGTATCCCATGATCCGTGATGTACTCATAAGTCTTGGCAAAGATACCTCACAAAAGAGTGATTGGCCAAAAATTCATGCCATGGTTGGAGCATTCGAGTCATTTCCCTTTATTTTTAATGCACACTTGATGATTGTCATTCTTGGATACACAAATGATCTATCCGAGTGTTTACAAAGAAGAGAGCAAGATATACTAAATGCAATATCACTTGTCAGTTTGGCCAAAGATAGATTGTAACTGTCGGGACCCCGAATCTGCAAATCCGGACCCTCTGTGTATTCAGCACTAGTCCAGGAACGCACTAGTGCACACAGTCTTAACATCGGTAAATATCACAATCATACCATTCGATACTAATAAAGTACTTTATTTAAATAACCAAACTGGTTGCTTGACCTTATGGCCAAGTTACAAATATACGCCTCGCAAGGCGAAACTTATTAAGAGAGAAATAATAGCAGCGGAAAAATAAGATAACTTCGTGACGCCATCCAGTATACCACAGGCAACTGACTGGGCTCGCTCCCTAAGTAGACGGTTCCTCGTGGAGCTCCTCCTCCAAAGCTGGTGTTGTCTCCTCTTCAACTGGTGTTGTATTGTGGCAAGGGTGAGTACTTGGTACTCAGCAAGTCATGCAATGCACGCACTAATATACTACATGCATGGCTTAATACAAAGGAGTGGCTCAAGGTATTTTTGCAGTAAATAGCATTTAACAAGTATCATAAGTAGATTCGAAAGCAGTAGAAACAAGTAAAGCATAGATAACTTTTCAAGGAGTTTAATAAACATCTTTCCCATCCTAATCCACATTTCCATCAACATCATTATTTAACCAAACCCAACCTTTCAAATCCAAGTTATTTTTGAGAAAATCTAACCCTTGACTGTAATTCCCGAGCGATGTCTAATACCGCGGACACGGCTATTCGAATAGATTCTACACTCTGCAGAGGTTATGCACTTTACCCACAAGATACAGTCAAACACCACAAAGGCGAGTTCCCGTAACAAAGTCTTTCGGAAACTTCTAACAATACAAGTGGTCCTCCCCGGTTGTTGCACACTAACCCTTCCCTTAGCTAAGGCGAAGTTTAGGCCAACCAACCGTTAGATGGGTACCTGGCCTCACCCGCACGCTCCCCGTACAACTTACACAAAGGGTGTAGTTGACCTCCTGAGGTCCCACAGGTACGTTATTAGCAACTTAATCAACTAGGTCCGTCCCATTACAGACATGTGGTTGCACGTTAGACCCAGTTCAAAGGCTTGCAAGGTTAAGTCCTTAGGGTGACCAGGGCAAGACTACCCAAAGAACCAAATCAACATCCCCAGTGCCACAACTGGCCCACCTGGTCATTCTTGCCACATGCCCCTACTAAAACTATTTATCAAAACCCGGTTGATTACCATGCACCACGTGCCATCAACATCACATGATACCTTTCCAAAACAGGTTCAATATATCATTAAGTCAATATTAACATTTGATTGTCCAAAATCATGTCATGAGCACGTAGCAGGTCTAAGCAACATACTACAACGGTCTAATTTCCCATGTTGGCAATTTAATAATGTCCAACTAGTAAACCACAACTAGGGTGACAAGGGTCATGGCACATATTTAAATAATCAAGGTGTAATACAAAGAAATTGGTATTTATCTAATTCCCCATATTTAAATAAAGTATTTTCTAATTGAACTAGCATGCAATAAGTTAAATCAAAATAAGTTTCAAAATAGGATCAACATGGTCAAAGCACAACTTGCCTTCAAAAAGTACTTGTTCTTGGTCTTGAGTTGGATCCTGAGTCAATACTTCTCCTTCGAATCCTTCCGGCACTTCAACGTCTACTCGTAAAGCGTGCAAATAGCAATACACAAATAAACAATAGGCAAAAAGTGTCCAAACATCCAAATAAAATCCATAAACAGAGAGAACATAATTTTATGAATTTTTAGAAACTGGAATCGTCAAATTTGGAGTTAAAATACAAAAGTTATAACATTTTGAAGTTTAAATAATCAATTAAATAATATTACAGAGGAAAACTTTAGTCCAAAAATTAAATAAAATTCATAATTAGGTAGATCTCAATTTTATACAAATTTAGAAATTTGAATCACTCAAATCGGAGTTGAAACGCAAAAGTTATAAGCGTTTGAAGTTTGAAACAAAATCTGAAATCATTATTTCGAATTAATAAATCATTTTCTTTTTCGGAAAATCATTTATTGCGTCAGCCTGGACACGTGGCAGCCTCTGATTGGTTGGCTGACGTCAGCCGGTCCATGGACTCGGTCCACGCTCGGCTCAGGTCTACCGTGGACTCGGTCCACGGCTCCACGTGTCACTGACATGTGGGACCACTCGGGTGACGTCATTGCTGACGTCAGCGGGACTCGGCCGCAGTCTTTGGCAGGTGGGACCAGCAGCGTCATTCTTGGCGTCGGCGCTTTCGGCGAGACGGCCGGCGACATCTTGAGCCCGCCATGGCGTCGGCGTGGCGTCATGGTGCGGTTTGGTCACGTCGGCCGACACGCAGCCGGCGTGTCGGCGTCACACGCGAAGCGTGGCGAAGTGGCGGTCGAGCTTCGACACGCGTGGCGCAATCTCGGCCGTTGATTTGAAATTCAACGGCCCATTGGATCTGGGTCTCACGCGTTTGGGTTAACGCGTTTGATCTCGACCGTTGGATTTAGATCCAGCGGCCGAGATTGATCTTGAGATTTTTGGCGGGATCTCACCGTGGGTGGTGGCGTGGCGTGATCTTGGACCGCGGCGATGAAAATCCAACGGCTCACGGTGCTTGCAGACGGCGATGGCGACACGGCGAGCACGGCCACCGGAGGCAACGACGACGAGCCCGACGGCGCCGGCCTCTCCGTGAGCGGGAGGTACCGCAGTGCGCCTTGGCTTGAGGACTCGAATCGGGCTCCAACTCGGCGGAAGACGGCGACGGCGGCGGGGCGAGGCAAGGACCGTGGCGGAGGCTTCTCCAACTACGGCGAGCAATAGCGAGTCGGCGGCGGCTAGGGCTAGGGCGCTGGGGCAAACGACGCACAAGACAAGGGCGATCCTCGCGCGGGTCCGGGCATTAAATGCGGCCAACGCCGGCAAGATCCGCGGAGAATACGTAAGCGGCGAGCGATGCAGACGGCGAGTCCGTTCGAACTCTGGCGAGATAGCGTGGGCGACGCGGGCCGTCCACGTGGCGCGATCGACGGCCGAGATTGGCTCGGCGCGGCTGCGTTTAGCGCGGATTGATCTGGCCGTTAGATCTTGATCCAACGGTTCGGACCGATCCGGGAGTTGACGCGGTTAGGTCAATTCATTTGGCGCAGCTGGCTCGGGTCGGACTCGAGTCCGACTCGGGTTCCGACTCGGTCGGATGAATAGTACTTGACCCAACTCAATTTCCAGCGATTTAATAATTAAAAAATAATTTCCAGAAATTCATTTAATTCATCAAAAATAGCAAAAGACTCAGAAAAATTCTGGAAAATATTTTAGGGTATTTGGAACTCAAATAAAATATTTCCAACAAAATTTTATTTGCAAAGTTTAATTCTTTAATTATTTCAAAATGGAATAAATTCAAATAAATTCCAAATAAATCCAAATAAATTCCAGAAAATTCCAAAAATTCACCAAAGTGCCAAATCACACATAGATTTAGGAAAAGCAAAATTTTGGGGTGTTACAGTAACATTTGAGGTCTGATGGATGGATGGATTTCCTTCAAAAGGTCACTTTGTTTTGCAATAAACATGGTGTCCAAGTTCCTATAATAGAAGGTAATTATGTGCCTCATGGAAGATCAACACGGTTTGCTAGAAATCAAACCAATGATGATCACTTTAGAAGAGAAGTGTATATTGGGGTAATTGACAAAATTAGCCAAGAACTTGACAACAGATTTGATGAGGTTAATATGGAGTTGCTTTCTTGTATGTGGGCTTTGAATCCCGCCAACTCATTTGCTTCTTTTGATGGACAAAAGGTACATATACTTGCTAAATTTTTGCTTTTTTTATGTGGGCTTGTAATTCCATCGACTCATTTTCTTTTTTTATTCACTAAAGGTACGCAGACTTGCTGAGTTTTACCCCGATGATATATCAAGCGTCGACTTGTTAAGACTTGAAATGCAAATGATCTCAATTGGCTTTGGCGGAGCTTCATATGTTCATGCATGCATGCAATTCTGTCTTTGTGTTGATGTGATCGATCTCTTGTACGAGCAACATGCAGATCAATCATATATCAATCTGTAATTAGTATCAAAAAACAAGATTGATCTACTTGCAAAGAATATAGAACAACATACGCTGTTTATAGATTGATCTAGGGCTTCAGTCTTGTAAAGCTTCGTGTTGATAACGTATTGTAAAATGTAGTTGTTCATCGACGATTAATCAACAGCACACCAATAGGATCACACGAACAAAAGTAGGAGCACACACAATATAGGGGCAAAGTTCTCTCTTTTTGTTAGATCAAGAGTTATTTTATAATACACTAAATTGAATATAAACCGTTCATTCTTTTGATCCAATAGATCATATTAACTAGCGTTTACTTATACTTCATCTGGTGGTAGAGTAGTAGAAACACCCTTAACAAATCAACGGTTAGATATGATTTCTACTACACATTATATACTACCAGTATAATGCACCGTAAAATTTCTCTAAATCAATCCTCTCTGTACAATGGGGTACTAAATATATAGCAAAATCAACAAAAAAAAAAGATTTAAATTCACCATCAATAAATAAAATATTTCTATCTATACGTAAACATTCTGGCCCCACCAAATGGCGCTTCGGTGACTGTTGCCTAAGAGCATCTTCAGCAAGGGCCCCTAAAACAGGGTCCCTATTTTGGATTTAGGGGTTCCCCCTATTTTTTGGGGCCCTATTTTCAGATCACAAGTTCAGCAACAGCCCCTAAATCTCAGCCTTTATTTTACTTTTTCTCCTATTTTGACATATCCGCTATGTATAATCTTCATTTGACACCACTAAAATTCAATCAAAAATATTTGTAATACATAAAATATAAGCATATTAACATTTACAATTTAAAAACATGATATTTCAAATTTAAATTTAAAATTTTCAAAACATGATAAATAGATAAATAGAAACTCCGAACAATGAATCAAACTACGAAGCGCTGTGAATTGCCCACAAATACTCAATAAGATCATCTCGAAGCCTCTAATGTATTTTTCTGTCTTCAATAATAGGGGATGTACTCGTGTCCCTGGGAATTGGGCTGAGGAGGCAAATTTAGGGGCCTCCTAATTTTAGGGGCTTGAGTTGGGGCTCCCTGGGAATTGGGGCTGAGGAGGCAAATTTAGGGGCCCCTTAATTTTAGGAGTTTGAGTTGGGGCCCTGCTGGATCTGTTTTTTTTACTACACTTCCTATTTTAAAGTTTAGGGACTGATTTAGGGGCTCTGCTGGAGATGCTCTTCTACAGGAGGCGAGCTGCTGTCGGAAGCGGTGGCGAACCAGGTCAAAGAAATGATCTCATCTCACGGCACATCCGCAGGAGAAAATCTCGCATGGCCGCGTCGATCGCATCAGCTGGATCGGGAGACCGACCGACCCCACCTGATGACATGCGCGCTGCTGAATGGCTGAACGATCAGTATAATCATTAGTAGCTTCGCTAGCATCGCTTAATCCGCCATTGGACCAGCAAAAGTGGCGCCAGAATCTCTGTAGAATGATGTGGATAAACACGAGACAAGGAGAGGGAATTACACCCTATCCAGTTTTACATAACGTATTTTTAGATGATCTTATCAATAAATCTAAGATGTATTTTATTTTTCAATGTAAATTTTTATGATGTTTTCTTCGTATCCTTAATAAATATCTAGATTTTATTTAATATTCTCTATATATGTATTTAATATAGTGTTCATAGATAATAATTAGAAATAATTTAATTATTTCTAATATTTTTTAGATCTACGTGTCAAAAGAAAATATGCCAAAGAAGTAAACAACAAACGAAAGCAGCCACATGATTCCAATGCTTAGATTCCACTCTACTCGATCCAATTCAATTCAATTACCTTTTCAGATGTGTCTTTTTCATCTACGCATGCAAAGCATGCAAAGTATAAGTGCAAGGTAAAGTCGAGCCAACACCACTTAACTCAACGCTCTACTCTGTCTTAGTCCGTTTGCACTACTACAGATCTGATCTTTCATACCGGTCCATCACTATCGATTATGCATGAACTGGGACTGACATTTATATCTGTCCCGGTTCGACGGTCTACAGGTCTGAGGGATCATCAGTACCGGTTTTAAAGACCAACCGGTGCTGATGTGCTCACATCAGTACCGGTTGGTTACACCAACCCGTACTAAGCAGCACAGGAGTCGATGAGGGTTCTTAGCACCAGTTGATGTAACCAACCCATACTGATGTTCGTGTTATCAGTACCGATTGGTCCTCCTCGGCTCTTGTGTTGCTTAGTACGGGTTGGTGTAACCAACCGGTACTGATGTTAGCACATCAGCACCGATTGGTGTGTTTGACCGGTACTAATGCGCTTCGTCTCCTGCGCCCCTCGATCCCAGTTGGAGCTTGGTAGACATTTCTCCTTAATGAAGCTCACGGTGCGGGGCTCGGTCTTGTAGGACTTGGCAGCGAAGTCGCGAAATGCCTTCATGATCCCGCCGCGCTTGGCGTCGACCGTCGCGTGCTCGTCCTGGACGTGGTCGTAGAGCAGCAGGCCGTAGTAAACTTGCACTGATACAATAGTTCGCGCAGGCAGGATGCCCGTTCTTGCTTAATATAAAAATTTTAAATAATACTTACTTTTACTTGATATAAAAATTTAATTACAAACAAAGAAAATCTGCAAAAAAGAAGTAAAAGAAATATTAAGAATTAAACACTTATCCAACAAATCTGAAAGTTTTATTCAAGGTATAGTATATTTGATAAAACCCATTATAAATTTATGAGAAATTTATAAATTAATTTATGTCCTCAAATTAATTAATTACAGCAACAAAATTTTTTTAAAAAACCCACTTGTACCGGGTCATAACACCAACCGGTAGTGATGATCTATTATCGATGCGGTTGGAGCCTCGGCCCGTCTTGATGAGCTATTGTCGATCTGCATTTGGAGCCTCGGCCGATCTTGATCATCACTACCGGTTTGAGGATTTAACCGGTACTGATGGGCATATCAATACCGGTTCCCCCAACCGGTATTGATGCCCATTGGGCATCGGTCCCGGATAGCTGGTACCGGTTCAAAAACCGGTATTGATGGCGCTTATGAACCGGTAGTGACAGCGAGATCTGTACTAGTGTTGGTTTAAAGGTAAAAGATAGATCGAACAGGGTATTCACTTTAGTAGAGATAAAGTCATCCAAGTTTATGTGTGGTTGAAGGGATAAAAGATTGAGAATTTTTTTTAATAAACTATATTTTATTCGAAATTGCAAAAGTAAACGTCGGCCGCAAGAAATTTCAGTTTTATACGTCTATCGCCGGTCCAACGGCCGATATAAGCCTATCGCCAGTCAATCGGGCGACATGAGACCTTTCGTGTGTATGTTGCCTATTAGACGGGCGATAGGCTTATATCGCCTGATGAACAGGCGAGTGTATAAAAATCCCCCGATCATCGGGCGACATAAAGGATGTGGGCTATATGTCGCCCGATGAACGGGCGACAGGATTATTTTATAACCGCCGCGCGCGCTCGGCCGGCCGGCAGAAGTAGCAGAAGCAAAAGAGAGAAGAGGAGAGAAAACAAGAGAAGAAGAGAGGAAAAAAGAGAGGAGGGAAGAAAAGGAGAGCGTGATTTTTGAGTCACTGCATTTCATATTCAGGTAATCTCTCGTTCTTTAGTTTTTGTATTTGTAGATCTAGAAAATCTAGTTATATGTAGAAAGATTTAGCAAACCTAGTCTCTAGTTAGATGTACTACAGACATAGCAAATATAGCAAATCTAGTTAGGTGTAGGTAGATCTAGCAAATCTAGTTTGATGTAGGTATGCACTACTCGTTTTAATTTTTTTAGCAGTAAGTTATGATTTAGTAGAAATGATTTTAGATCTAGGTTTGTGTGCGTTGATATATCGAATGTAGATACTTTGAACGGATAGAAGTATTCATTTCTTAGGAATGTAGTTGGGTACATATAGCGAAAGTAGTTTGATGTACGTCGAGTAGAAATTAATCGTAGAGAATGTAGTTAGAGTAGTTGTTTAAGTAGTTTGATGTACGTCGAGTAGAAATTAATCGTAGAGAATGTAGTTAGAGCAGTTGTTTAATTCTGTAGTAGTAGATCTAGTGAATGTAGATATTGTATACCGATACGAATACATCCATATACATATTCAATTCTTACGAATGTAGTACGGCAGAGATAACGATTGTTACGAACCCAGATATGTATTGTTAGAAATGTAGCAAATTTTTGTACGAATAAATATGTATTTTTGTAGCATATAGATGTACCAAAGTTGGGAGTCATAATATTTTTTACGAAAAGTAATTAATTCGTGGGTGAATGAATGGATTTGCAGATATGGCAGAACGAGTTCTATTTAGAATATATTATGACGAAGGGGTTGTAATGTATGGTTCGGAGGGTGCAGATCTAAGTAACATCCAGTATGTGAACAGAAGTTTGAGTAGGGTCGAAGAGCGCACATTTTCTTCAGTGTTGAAGTGGTTGTATTATACTTTTCGGATGGAAGAAGAGAAGTGGCAGCTGAAGGTATTTTGCCTCTGTAGTATGCAGAACAATCCATTTTGTTGGGAGCTAGTTGAGTTGAAAGGAACCGCATCGTGGAGATCATATGTGAGGGGGACAGAGCAACGGGGATGGAACCGGGTGCTTTTAGTGCAAGCCTATGGCCGGATGTTGCCCCCAGGCCAGGACGGTGGTGAGTGTAGTCAGGCTCGAAATGAGTTAAGTTTTGGTGACACCGAAATTAGGGGATCTAGCCGTGAGTAGTACATGCAGACACGCAACGAGGACGTTATTTGCCAAAGTGGCGAACAATCTGAATTTGGGGAGGACGAAGCAAATGTTGGACAAGTAGCGCGGGGACTAGCAGACGAAGGTGAGCAAATTGATGAAATAATAGTTAGGATGGAAGAGGAAGACCGTGAGTACGGCATAGCAGAAGTGGAAGACGACGATGAGTCGGATGAGGAAGATGGAGGTACGGAGCCGCCTGTGCCAGCCGAGTGGAGCACGCATCAATTTGAGAGGTTGGTTGTTAATGAAACCAACGACATAGGTTGGCAGTACAGCGACATAAGGAGGCTGTGCAGGATGCTGTGAAAGATTGGGCCTTATCATTAAGAAGGACTTTCAGGGTTAAGAAATCCACTCCGACCTGCTACGATGTGGTGTGTGAGATCCATGGCTGTCCGTGGAGAGTGCACGCGTACAAGCCGAAGTGGGGCACCCATTGGTTATGCTCGAAGGTTGAGCAAAGACAATTTGTATGATTGAGGAAACAATGATGGCTCACAGGAACCTGTCATCTGGGTTTGTCGCGAATATCATGTACGCAGAGATAGTGGAGAACCTGACTTATGAGCCCCGTTCTATTATCCGAGCTATCGAGAACAGATATCAGTACACAATTAGCTATGGGAAGGCTTGGAGGGCGAAACATAAGGCCTTAGAAACGAGGTTTGGGAAGTTTGAAGACTCGTACCACAATCTGCCCGCACTGCTCAGTTGCATTCAGGGAAGAAATCCCGGCACTTACTATGATTATCAAGATTGTCCGTCAATCAAGTGGCCAACTAAAAGGCATCTGAGGAGAGTGTTCTTCGCATTCGGAGCTTGCATCAAGGCGTTCTATCACTGTCGTCCATTGCTGTGCATGGACGGCACATTCTTGACCGGGAAATACAAAGGGCAAATTTTGACAGCTGTGGGTGTTGATGGAAACAACCAGATTCTGCTTGTTGCATTCGCCTTTGTAGAAAGTGAGAACTATGAGAGTTGGCTATGGTTCCTATGGAACTTGAAGATGGGGGTCGTCAAAACTCGTCAGGATGTGTGCGTCTTTGCCACGAGCATCTTTGATACGCTTAGTGCGATCAACTTGATTTGCAAGCGAGGCGAGAGAGCCATTTCCATGGCACGACTTGCAGAGCCGATGGTGCATGAGGCATTTGGGCGCAAATTTCTACAAGCAATTCAGGAACAAGGAACTCATGAACATGTTCAAAAGACTATGTAAGCGAGAACCAGGAGAGCAAGTTCGGACTACGTGGAAAAATATCGATGAGTGACAAGAAAACACAAAGAGGAGATGGCGAACAAAATCTTGCCGTGAAGGACACGATGAGGCGGAGCCTCTTCCCCGCCAACAGAAGATAACGCGACTAATCGCCGCCGAAGGCAAAGGCCAATCAAATGTTTCTCAATTTGGATCAAGCACGAACCGAAGGAAAAGTGGGCCTTTGTTACATGACACACATGGTGCCAGATCACGGTGTGATGACGATAACTTTGCGAAGTTTACAAGCTGGGTAATGAGAGGGATGAGGTGCCTCCCATTGGTGGGAATTGTTAAGGGAGTCTTTGCGGGGCACAACCAAGTACTTCGTCGACAGACATCAAGCTGCCTGAGATAGTCTTTGAGAGATGAGAAGCTCCTGTACTCCTCCATGATCAGTAAATACATGGAAGAGAAGAGTCAGAAGGCGGCAAAGCATAGAGCTATAAAAGTTGGTGCACGAACACTGCGCTTCGAGGTGATCTGTAAGGATAAAGGACGGCGTGGAACCAACCAGCGGGTTGTCATTCAGGAGTGCATATTACAGGATATTTGCAAATGTTCGTGTAACAAGCCCCACCTTTTGCACAGGCCGTGTTCTCATGTGATAGCCGCATGTGCTTTATTTGGAATGCAACCTGGTACCTATCTATCTGAATATTTCAGGAAGGAAAGGGTGATGGCAACTTGGAGCGAGGAGCTTTATGGTTACGGTGTTGTGGGTTCTTTCACCACAACTCCTAGTGCAGATGAATGGTTTTGGGTCCCAGATTTTAATGCAGGTAGATGGAAAGCAGGGCGTCGGAAGACAAGACGTATCAGAAATGATATGGATGAGTCAGAAGCTGGCAAGCGCGTGAAGAAATGTTCATTGTGCAAGGAAACAGGACATACGTTCAAGAATTGCCACGCACAAAACGAAGGAGATGAAGGAGGAGATGGCAATCCGACGGTGACGGGTGGATCGATCTGTGCGGCGAGTCTTGCACGCCAAGCGTACCACATGAGAAGCAATTTAATCGCAATTTAATCGATGTCTTTGTGTGTTGTGTGAACCTGTGTGTAAGCTTTGTTGCATGTGGTGTGAGTGTTGTGCATTGAAAAATTATTGTAACTGTTTCTGAATATTTATGATGCTTGAACAATTTTACGTGCGTGTTTGTTTGAACACATTGTTGAGAGACACCTATAGTATTCGGATGCTTTTCTTTCGATATGTTTTTCAAATGTAACTCAAAATTTCTTATTTACAGGTATGGTGACCGGCCGGAGATGACGAGTGGCCCTTCGAGTTCTTTGGATCCGTCGTTGATGGTAGTCACCGTGCCCACATCGCCACCGCTTTTCCGGAGGAGGGAGGCGAGCACATGCGGCTTCGGCGTCCTTCGACCGAGGACACCGCATGATGCGGTGGAGATCGATCCTCGTTGGATCCCCAGGTAACATATTACAATTTAGATTTCTTAATATGTTTGTGGTAGTGTAGTTACTGGTGTTGTACTGATATAAATTACATGTTTTTCCTTTCGTAGGCTTCGAGCTTCAGGATTGCTGCCTTTCGCCCGGATGGTACAGGATGTGGGTCGCCGGTTCCCGTTCGACAGGTCCCTGATCACCGCTCTAGTGGATCGGTGGAGGCCGGAGACCCACACCTTCCACCTACCCGTCGGGGAGATGGCAATCTCTTTGCAGGATGTGTCGTACCTGCTCGGCCTCCCAATCGCCAGCGACGCTGTGGTGCCAAAGGACGTCGACCCTGCATGGCGCGCGCAGCTACTTCAGTGGTTCGATGGTGTGCTACCACCACCAGGGTACCGGGGCTTCACCGGCACACACGGTCCTACGTTGCGGTGGCTTCGACAGTTCGTGGTACGCAACTAGACTATGAAAAAACAAGTGCTCTTCAATTACAGCTTAGAATAACATGTAATATGTGATCTTCTATTTTGCAGCCTTCGCGGTCGTCGGCCGGTGGGCGATGCGAGTCGGCCGCCACCTGGAGACGTACCTGCTGTGGCTGTTCGGCTGGTGCTTGTTCACGAGCTCCCATGGGGACAGCGTGGACAGGCACCTTGTCCAGTTCGCGAGGGAGATAGCGGACGCACCCCTCGACGACGTGCCGCAGTACTCCTAGGGGTCCGCTATCCTCTGCAGCACGTACCGGGCCCTCTGCGATGGGTGTACCCGGGTCAGCGACGAGTCGACCTTCAGTGGATGCCCGCTGCTAGTACAAATTGTGGGGCATACGAGGTTGGTCGGGCGCCCCGCCATCAGCCTGTCGTCGGTTGAGCCTACAGGCGATGGCAACGTCGACGGTCCGACCATGGGCACCATCTGGTGCCACCGACGAGTAAGATATTTCAACTGAAAGTTTGGTACTATTGTTTCAACATTTCTGAATACTAACGGTAACGTTATTTGTCCGCTGCGGCCTCGTGGGCACACGGACGGTGCGCCAGGGCTACCCGCGATTCGTCGCGGCATTCGACCACCTCACCAGGCGACCACGTCGTTGGGCGCCCGTACACTCAGGCGCAGGTCCTGTTTCGTGTGACCGGCGGCGCCCTGTCGACCCTGTGCACGCGAGACGCGGCGTACTGGCGCACACGGCGGTTCTTGGTGTTCGACGTCCAGGTCGAGGCCTACGCTGTCCATCGAGTGATAAGGCAGTTCGGCCTACGACAGGAGTTCCCAGTGCCGGCCGGCCGTTTGCTCCCACATGCCGCCCACACGTAAGTTCCCTCGATCGATGTTCCATAATTACTATCGTGTGTTGCCATCTAATATTTGTACATTCATTTCTGATCCACAGCCAGACTAGGAAGGGGGTGCATGGGGCCACCCCCTAGCACGTACGGATGGCGCCATGGATCGAGGAGCGAGCCCTCGAGGACGTCCATGCGACGATGCGCCATACGACCGGAGGCGTACGGGCGTCAAGCGGTGGTTCACCTCTACGCTGCGTGTGCGCCTGGTACACGTCGACCCGGATCCTCCCAGGCATGTCCCCGGCCCGAGAGACACGTATCCCGCGCATACGGACGCGGCTCTGCACGCTGCGGTACGTTGTATCCGATATACGTTTAACCATTTGATATCTGTGCTATCTAATTTGCGATGTTTTTTCCAGACTAACATGCTAGGCCAGTTCTACGAGGAGTCGTCGAGGATGCTCTCGCGATTGACCGGCGGCCTGCGGGTGAGCAGAGAGGACGTTGCCAGCTTGCTCGGTAGGTTCCGGGATGGCTCCGCACGCGCACTCGAGTTGGCTGGATCACCCCTGCCTCGTGGTGTGGTCCCCGACGCGCCGCTCGCGCCAGGGAGGGGACCTGCGGCTAGTGCAGCCTTCGACACTAGAGGTGCTTCTTCTTCACACCACGGTGCAACCTTCCACGCTGGAGGTGCCGGAGGTGTGTGCTGCTTCATGTTTTGCATTCACTTTTCATGCTTTGCACTCACCAATTCACTGGTCTTAACATTTCTTCACTTAAATGCAGTCTTTGGAGGTGTCAGTGCACCGTGGTTGCCGCCTGCTGCTGATGACTATGACGGGCGGGGTGATGATCATGAGGACTACGAGGACGACACCGTGTCGAGGTACCTCGTTGATCCACCCCCAGTTCAGCTTGGTACCGCACAGCAGCAGTGGGCGCCACAACCGACGCAGTGGCACACGACACCGCCACCACCACCGACCCAGCCTGGGTCGTCGCAGTGGGCGCCGCCACCTCCACCGACGCAGGTTGGACCGACGCAGCAGCCGACACCCCCACCACCACCGGTGCGGTGATCGGCTGTGTCGCCACACCTCAATGAGCCACAGAGGGCCCACCGCACGACGCGGTAGCGTACTCCCGGAGTCAGATTCAGAGGAGGACTACACAGCAGCGAGGAGGCGCCCCGAAGAGGGACCGGCACTAGTTCCTTTTATGTTTCAGTGTTCATAATTTTTTTTGTTTATTTTGGTTGGCAGTTTCGATCATGGCGGTCATTGTTGGTACTATGTTATGTTTTACCATCTATTTTGTGTACTTTCTCATATTATGTGGTTCATTATATATTTCTGTTAGCTTTTTCAGCTTTGTCATATCATCTTTTGCAGCTTTGTCATATCATCTTTTCCAGCTTTGTCATATCATATTTTCTAGCTTTTGTCATATCATCTTTTTCAGCTGCCTAAAGCTACATGACCTAGCCTTCTAGTCGACTATGGGAGAGATTCCCGGTGTAAAGCTGTCGCCATAGCCAGGCTCATGCCCCTTCACATGCAAAGCTGCAGAAGCATCCGATGGTCGTGGATTTGAACTTCTCTTAAGTCCGCCACTCTCTCCTTTGGCTGGCCCCTCACTACCACTATAAAAACCGACCGAGGGACGGAAATGTGCATCACACTGCCAAAACTACAATAAACATTAGCCGACTTTACACACATTAGGCCATGATGTCGTTCTACCATCGCCTCTTCAGCAAGCGAAAATTAAGCCCCCCCAAATACCCGGATGAGAGTAGCGTTGACGCCTTGATCTTCTTGGAGTTGCCAGGTAGAAATCGATTGCAACCTTCTGTAACACCCCAAAATTTTGCTTTCCTTAAATTCATGTGTGGTTTGGCACTTTGGTGAATTTTTGGAATTTTCTGGAATTTATTTGGATTTATTTGGAATTTATTTGAATTTATTCCATTTTGAAATAATTAAAGAATTTAAATTTGCAAATAAATTTTTGTTGGAAATATTTTATTTGAGTCCAAAATGATCCAAAGTATTTTCCAGAATTTTTCCGAATTTTTACGAGTCATTTGCTATTTTTAATGAATTAAATGAATTCTGGGAATTATTTTAAATATTAAATCGCTGGAAAATCCAACTCGGTCAAATCTTGTTCATCCGACCGAGTCGGACTCGAGTCCGACCCGAGCCAGTTGACTCGACCGAACCAACTAGAAAACCTAATTGATCCCAACCGTTGGATCTAGATCCAACGGCCGAGATCCGCTCGAGCCAGGCAGAAGCCGTGTCGGGCCGGACCCGATCGCGCCGTCGCGATCGTGGCCCGTTGATTGCGACGCGTGGACGGCTGTGATTGCGTCGTCTTCCCGTGACCGAGCCGGACTCCGCCGCCGCGTAGCCGCCGCGTCCAATTAGGTTTCCGCCGTGTGCACGCCTGCCGAGGCTATTTAAGGCGTGGGTTATCGCCCGAGGATCGCCGTTCGTGTGCGCGCCTTTGCCCTAAGTTCCAACGCCCAAGCCGCCGCCGTCGCCTCGCGATTTCTCGCCGGAGTTTGGGGAGTGCCGCCGTGGTTTTTCTTCGTTTCCGGCGCCGTTCGTCATCTCCGCCTTCAAGCTCGGATCGAGAACCTTGCGTCGGCGCACCTACCGGTGCACTCACTTGGCGGAGACGCCCGCGCGCCGTTAGGGTGGTCGCCGTCCTCGGCGCCGGCAGCGCAACGCCGCCGCATAAGCCATCGTCGTCATGAGCTCGGTGCCGTTGGATCAAGATCCAACGCGAGGTGAGCCACGTCGCCTGCTATCTTGTTTCCGTTCTTGATTAGGTTTCAACCGTTAGATTTAGATAAATGCGGTTGTGGTTAGTTGCGTTGTAGCGATAGGGTTAGATCCGGACCGTCCGATCTAGATCGAACGGCCGGACCAACCGTGTAGTTTTGAGCGTGAGGTCTAGATCAATCACGGGCCGTTGATTTTCAAATCAACGGCCGAGATTGTGCCACGTGTGCTCGGCGCGCCCAGCGCTGGGGAGCGTGTCTCGACACGCAGCGGGACCCGAAGTCGAGAGGGCCCACGTGTCACCGCGCGATCCAGCGTCGTGAAACCCGGCCGGCGAGTGGGGCCCACATGTCGAGACCGTGAGCATGGGCCAGAGTCCACGGTAGACCGAGCCGGCGTGGACCAAGTCCATGGACGGTGACGTCACCGACCAATCGAGGCTGCCACGTGTCATTGCTGACGCAATAATTAATTTCGAAAAAGAAAATGATTTATTAATTCAAATAATGATTTCAAATTTAGATTCAAACTTCAAACGCTTATAACTTTTGCGTTTCAACTCCGATTTGAGCGATTCAAATTTCTAAATTTGTATAAAATTGAGATCTACCTAAATATGAATTTTATTTAATTTTTGGACTAAAGTTTTCTCTGTAAAATTATTTAATTGATTATTTAAACTTTAAATAATCATAACTTTATGCGTTTAACTCCAAATTTGTGATTCTAGTTTCTAAAAATCCAGAAAATTATGTTCTCTCTGTTTATGGATTTTATTTGGAGTTTTGGGATCTTTTGCATAGTGTTTATTTGTGTATTTGCTATTTGCACGCTTTACGAGTAGACGTTGAAGTCTGGGAGGGATTCGAAGGAGAAGTATTGACTCGAGGATCCAACTCAAGACCAAGAGCAAGTGCTTTTGAAGGCAAGTTGTGCTTTGACCATGTTGATCCTATTTGAAATCTATTTTGATTTAAATTATTGCATGCTAGTTCAATTAGAAAAATATTTGGTTTAAACACAGGGGTTAGATAAATACCAATTTGATATATGACACCTTGATTACTTAAGTATGTGCCATGACCCTTTGTCACCCTAGTTGTGGTTTACTAGTTGGACATTATTAAATTGCCAACATGGGTTTAGATCGTTGTAGTATAACGCTTAGACACACTTTCGTGTTCATGACATGATTTTGGATAATCAAATGCTAATATTGACTTAATGATATATTGAACCTGTTTTGGAAAAGTATCATGTGATGTTGATGGCACGTGGTGCATGGTAATCAAGCGGGGTTTGATAAACGATTTTCGGCCAGGGCATGTGGCAAGAGTAATCAGTGGGCCGATTGTGGCATTGGGAGTGTTGATTTGGTTTCGGGTAGTCTTGCCCTGGTCACTCTAAGGACTTAACCTTGCAAGCCTTTGAACTGGGTCATACTTGCAACCACATGGTGGAATGGGACGGCCCTAGTTGACTAAGTCGCTAAGGACTCACTTGTGGAGCCTCGGGTGTCGATTACACCGTTTGTGTGATTATGCGGGGAGCGTATCGTGGGCGTGGCAGGTACCCATCTAACGGTGTGTTGGTCCCATACTTCGCCTTGGCTAAGGAAGGGATGGTGTAGAGCACGTCTGGAGAGGACCACTGTGTTGTTTGAGGCTTAGAAGGCTTTGTTATGATCGCTCATTCGCATACTCTTGTATGGCGGTTCACGGCCGACGTGGTGAGTGGATTGTATCTTGTGGGTAAAGTGCATAACCTCTGCAGAGTGTAGAATCTATTTGAATAAGCCGAGTCCACAGTCTTTGGACAATGCTCTGGAATTACTGATCAAGGGTTAGATTTTACGAAAATAACTTGGATTTGAAAAGTTGGGTTGGTTTAACAAGGAAGATGATGGAAATATGGTTTAGGATGGGGAAAAATGTTATTTAAACTTCTTGAAAAGTTATTTATGCTTTACTTGTTTTTCTTTGCTTTCGAATCTACTTATATTACTTGTCAAATCTGTTTACATGTAAATATACCTTAAGCTATTCCTTTGTACCAAGCCATGCATATAGTATATTAGCTTGCATTACGTGCATGACTTCTTGAGTACCAAGTACTCACCCTTGCCTCAACACAATACCAGTTGAAGAGGAGATTACGCCCGGCTTTGGAGGAGGAACTCCAAGAGGACCCGACTACTTAGGGATGCGAGCCCGGTCAGTTGCTGTGGTATCTTTGGATGGCGCCACTAAGTTTATTTGATTTTCATTCTTTGTTATCTCTCTTTTAATAAGTTTCGCCTATGCAGGCATATATTTGTACCTTGGCCATAAGGTCGAGTAACCCTTTGGTTATTTAAATAAAGTACTTTGATAATATCGATTGGTATGATTGTGATATTTACCGATGTTAAGGCTGTGTGCACTAGCGCGTTCTGGACTAGTGCTGAATACACGAGAGGGTCCGGATTTGCAAATTCGGGGTCCCGACAGAGAGGTGGTATCGAGCCATACTTGATTGTAGGCTCAACCCTAAGCTAGAATGTTCGTAGTGAGGATAAAACCTATTTTCTAAAGCTAAAAATTTGTGAAGACAAGAAATGACATCTCGACTTATCCCCTTCTCTCTTTTCTTGTCTCTTGCTTAAATTTTCCCTTACCTCGTAACGATTGAAAAATTCGAAGTTCTTACGAAAATCACGCTTGTGACAGATGGAGGAAGAGTTCAACTACGTTGATCCGGGAGTTGGTCACGAGCAGAGCTTTGGCACATGCTACAAACTCTCGGAGATTTTGAGAAGCCCCAATACCAAGTGGAAGTGATCAGGCAAGCGAGGATTGATCAAGGCTGTGGCGTGAGGATTGAGGTACCGCCAGGAAGAGGGGCCAGTGCAATCGCTCGATACATCGCCTTGCTAGAAGATCTACAATGCAGATGGGTATCCAAGAAGTTTCACGACGAGCAATGCGTCACATTACTCGTACCTACGCCAGAGAGTTGGAAAGCACGGTGTTCCGTTATCATCCACGCAGCGATAACCTTCTTGACCCGAAGGCGATTCAGGATGAGGTTGCCACGGTTACACAGTTGGCACGATTTGTCGTCGCCCAGGAGGATGTACTAGATAATACAAGCAAGGAGCTACAGAAGGCCCGCAAGGAAATCACGACAGAGAAGAACAGATGGCGGGAAGCTCAAGAGTATGTGGCACACCTTCTACGAAGGATTGACGATTTGGAGATGACCTTATGCGGACGGACTCCGAGCGATTCGAGCTACACGAGCGAGATCCAGAGGAGTCGGATCTCGATGAGGACAACGCTTCTTCGACTACCATAGAGGACACGATTCTTTGGACATGGCAATCGTTTGGCGCCTATGCCACAAAGACCTGCACCCGTGCCGTGGAGGTTTTCTCGATGAGTGAGCATAGGTTCTATAGTGAGACTCCTTCGGCCGAGTCGCGTCATAAAATAAAGAGTCACCCTTTAGGCGTTAGACTCGAGTTAGTTCGATTTGGATTTGCTTTGTTTCTTGAGTGTGCATTATGTGTTGCAAGGCCCTTAGGCATTGTAAGCAGCCATACCAAGTTATTAATAATAAAGTTGGACCTTAAAGTTACCCCTTTAAGCCCGCATAAGTTCCATATTACTTGTCTATTCTTGTTTCCCTCTCATCTCTAAACCTAGAGCAAATCAGCAGATGGTGAACACCGTGGGAACTTTGGAAGCAATGGGAGTGGATCTCGCCCAACAGAAAACCCCAATGATGGAGCACCAACACCGCCATCGGATGTGCAGAATTTTGGAGCATTTCTTCTGCTCAGACCAGTTGATGCATGCTATGATGCAACAAATGCAGCACGTCCTTTGCTTTCAGGCCACTTTGCTAATCAAGTTAATCGGGGACCACGCTTGAATACAAGGCCGTCGAGTTCATGAGGACTCACCCACCCACTTTCTCTGGGAATGCCAATCCGTTGGAGGCCGACGATTGGTTAAGATCAATTGAGAGGAAGCTACACATAGCTCAATGCATAGGGAATGAGAAGGTACTTTACGCTTCTCATCGGTTGGAAGGAAACGGCCGAATGGTGGGAGAACTACGTGCCACGCAGAGAACCCTCAAGATATCACTTGGGAGGAGTTCACGGCGCATTCCGACGATATCACGTGCACGAAGGAATTATGGACCTTAAGAAGGAGGAGTTCGAGCACTAAAGCAAGGTAATCGGCGGTGGCCGACTACGAACAAGTTCACACGATTAGCACGCTACGCACCTAAGGATGTAGCGGCAGAGACAAATCCAGGCAGTCTCGTTTTATGAAGGGACTTAACTCGGGATTGCAAGTAGGATTGATCACCCACACCTTTCCAGATTTCCAAGAGTTGGTGAATAAGGCGCTTATTCTTGAGGACAAGCGCAAGGAACCGGATGAGAACAGGAAGCGCGAGATGCAACGGCAAGGATCACGTCGAGGAACGCATACCGGCGCTGAGAGTTGCACCAAATCAATTCTTGATTCCAACCACGAATGCAACAAGGACACCATCCTCAAAGACCGAGACACGCCAATCGAACTACGGACCCAGACCCCGCTAGAAACGCTACTCGAGCGATCGGCGAGAGCAGTGAGACGCTGCTACAAGCGCAACGAGCCAGACACTTTGCCATGATTGTCCAAAGAAGACAGCAGAGCGACCCGATTCGCTTCAATCTAGGAACCACCCCAGCTAGGGCGCCAAAGAGAGCCACACCAGGCACCGTGGTGAGAGGCCGAGTCAACCATGTCACCGCAGATGCACTGCGAGAATGCTACTGACGTCGTCTTGGGTAAGTTACTTGTTAACTCCGTGCACCTGCTTGATTTTGTTTGACTCACGGAGCTTCGCATTCGTTTGTTTCGCAAGGCTTTGCTGCTAGAAATGACTTGAGAATTGCAAGACTTAAGTGCATGCTTTTAGTTCAAACCCACGGTTCCGAACTCGAGCGGAAGTAGGATGTTCCGGTGAGAATACTAATAGATGGAATAGAGTTCCTAGCAAACCTTATAATTTTGGAGACCAGGACCTTAGATGTTATATTGGGAATGGATTGGTTATCCAAGTACAAGGCCGTATTGGATTGTGGACGAAGGACTATCTCGATTGAGAGCAGTGTGGGAAGAAAGTGGAATTTCAAGCCACTGCTTGATTAGAGATGGACAGTTGATGGTTAACAGTACCAAGGCAATCGGCATAGAGGATGTTCGGTAGTGAATGAGTACACAGACGTTTTTCGAGGATCTACCTGGTATGCCTTGACAGGGGACATAGAGTTTGTGATAGAGCTTGTACACAGTACAGCACCGATAGCAAAGAGACCCTATCGGATGTCTACCGAGGAGTTGGTAGAAATGAAGAAAGCGACTAGAAGAGTTAATGGAGAAAGGATTTATCGAGACCAAGTTCGTCACCGTGGGGAGCACCGGTTTTGTTTGTCAAGAAGAAGGGCGGGAGTTTCAGGATGTGCATTGACTACCGTGCACTCAATGAAGTCAAGTGAAGAATAAGTATCCGCTACCAGGATTGATGATTTGTTTGATCGATTAAGAGGAGCGGAGTTTTCTCCAAGGTTGATCTGAGATCGGGATACCATCGATTGAAGATCCGATCGTAAGATATTAGAAAGCGCATTCTCGTCAAGATATGGACATTACGAAGTTCTGATTATGTCCTTTGAATGACAAATGCGCCCGACTTATTTCATGAATATGATGAATAAGGTGTTCATGGAATATTTGGACAAGTTTGTCGTCGTGTTCATAGACGATATCCTAATCTACTCCAAGGCAGGAGAGGGCGAACATGCCGAACACTTAAGGCGAGTTTTGGAAAAGGCGAGGACGACAAGCGTAACACCCCAAAATTTTGCTTTTCTTAAATTCATGTGTGATTTGGCACTTTGGTGAATTTTTGGAATTTTCTACGGAATTTATTTGGATTTATTTGGAATTTATTTGAATTTATTCCATTTTGAAATAATTAAAGAATTTAAATTTGCAAATAAATTTTTGTTGGAAATATTTTATTTGAGTCCAAAATGATCCCAAATATTTTCGAATTTTACGGAATTTTTCGAGTCTTTTGCTATTTTTAATGAATTAAATGAATTCTTGGGAATTATTTTAAATATTAATTCATTGGAAAATCCAACTCGGGTCAAATCTTGTTCATCCGATCGAAGTCGGACTCGAGTCCGACCGAGCGATTGACTCGGCCGAACCCACTCCTAACCCTAATCAATCCCAACCGTTGGATCAAGATCCAACGGTGAGATCCGTCCGACCTGCACCGGAGCCGTGTCCGGACCGGACCGCCGCGCCGCGATCGTGGCCGTTAGTTGTGCCACGTGGACGGCCACGATTTCATCGTCTCCGCCGAGTCCGAGCTGGACTCGCCGCCGTGGAGAGCTAGGTCTCCGTTTTACGCGACGACGCCGAGGCTATTTAATGCCGGGGCATACCCCCGAGGATCGCCATCCCACGCCCGGTTCGAAACCTAGCTCGCGCCGCTAGGATCCCACCGTCTCGCCGTTATTGCTCGCCGGAGTTGGAAATGTTCGCCGCGATTAAACGCCGATATTGCCGCCGTCCGTCCGCCCTCCGCGTCATCAAGCCCAGATCCGGATTCCCCAAGGCGAGGCAGCGTTCGGAGTACCTTCACTTCGCCGGAGGCGCGCCCGAAACGCCGACGGCAAGGTCGTCGTCCGTCTCCGGTCAAGCGGTAGCGCCGCGCGTGCCATCGCCGTCCACGAAGCCGTGCACCGTTGGATCCAGATCGGACGGCAGCGGTGAGTTCACGTGTTTTCCAAACCCTAGAAACCCGATTAGATGCGGACCGTTGGATCAAGATCAGCGGTTCACAACGCCACGTCTTTAAGCTTGATGCGATTATAGGATTAGATGCGACCGTCCGATCTAGATCGAACGGCCCACGAGCATCGAGTAGTTTCAACGTATTAAACCCTGGATCCAATCCGCGCCGTTGATTTTCAAACCAGCGGACGAGATTGCGCCACGTGTCGGGAAGTTGGGCCGAAGCGGTCGGCGCAATCCGCACGCGCGGCGTGCGTGGACGGCCCGACACGCCAGGCCGCGTGTCGAGGGCCCGCATGTCGATGGCTAACCCAGCCAAGCCAGCGTCACCATGGCGTCACGCAGTGGGTCCCACTGCCGCCGCAGTGGTGAGCCTCGCCGACGCGTCGGCGATGACGCTACCCGAGCGGGCCCACATGTCGATCCACGTGAGCCGTGGGCCGAGTCCACCGTGGACCCGAGCCGGCGTGGACCAAGCCCATGGGCCGGTGGCGTCGGCCAGGCCAATCGAGAGCTGCCACGTGTCCATCTTGACGCAATAATTAATTTCCGAAAAGAAAATGATTTATTAATTCGAATAATGATTTCAAATTTAGATTCAAACTTCAAACGCTTATAACTTTGCGTTTCAACTCGATTTGAGCGATTCAAATTTCTAAATTTGTATAAAATTGAGATCTACCTAAATATGAATTTTATTTAATTTTTGGACTAAAGTTTTTCTCTGTAATATTATTTAATTGATTATTTAAACTTTAAATAATCATAACTTTTATGCGTTTAACTCCAAATTTGACGATTCTAGTTTCTAAAAAACCAGAACATAATGTTCTCTCTGTTTATGTATTATATTTCGAGTTTTGGGATCTTTTGCATAGTGTTTATTTGTGTATTTGCTATTTGCACGCTTTTACGAGTAGACGTTGAAGTGCCGGAGGGATTCGAAGGAGAAGTATTGACTCAGGATCCAACTCAAGACCAAGAGCAAGTGCTTTTTGAAGGCAAGTTGTGCTTTGACCATGTTGATCCCATTTTGAAACCTATTTTGATTTAAACTATTGCATGCTAGTTCAATTAGAAAGATACTTTGTTTAAACATGGGGGTTAGATAAATACCAATTTGCTATATGACACCTTGATTACTTAAGTATGTGCCATGACCCTTTGTCACCCTAGTTGTGGTTTACTAGTTGGACATTATTAAATTGCCAACATGGGTTTAGATCGTTGTAGTATACTGCTTAGGCACCGCTCGTGCTCATGACATGATTTTGGATAATTAAATGTTAATATTGACTTAATGATATATTGAACCTGTTTTGGAAAAGTATCATGTGATGTTGATGGCACGTGGTGCATGGTAATCAAGCGGGGTTTGATAAACGATTGATTTCGGCCAGGGGCATGTGGCAAGAGTAATCAGGTGGGCGGTGTGGCATTGGGAGTGTTGATTTGGTTTTTCTGTAGTCTTGCCCTGGTCACTCTAAGGACTTAACCTTGCAAGCCTTTGAACTGGTCATACTTGCAACCACATGGTCGGAATGGGACGGCCCTAGTTGACTAAGTCGCTAAGGACTCACTTGTGGAGCCTCAGGGTGTCGATTACACCGTTTGTGTGATTGTGCGGGGAGCGTATCGTGGTCGTGGGCCAGGTACCCATCTAACGGTGTGTTGGTCCCATACTTCGCCTTAGCTAAGGGAAGGGATGGTGTAGAGCACGTCTGGAGAGGACCACTGTGTTGTTTGAGGCTTAGAAGGCTTTGTTATGATCGCTCATTCGCATACTCTTGTATGGCGATTCACGGTGACGTGGTGAGTAGATTGTATCTTGTGGGTAAAGTGCATAACCTCTGCAGAGTGTAGAATCTATTTGAATAGCCGAGTCCACAGATCTTTGGACAATGCTCGGAATTACAAATAAGGGTTAGATTTTACGAAAATAACTTGGATTTGAGAAGTTGGGTTGGTTTAACAAAGAAGATGATGGAAATATGGTTTAGGATGGGGAAAAATGTTATTTAAACTTTTTGAAAAGTTATTTATGCTTTACTTGTTTTTACCGCTTTGAATCTACTTATATTACTTGTCAAATCTTTGTTTTACATAAATATACCTTAAGCTATTCCTTTGTACCAAGCCATGCATATAGTATATTAGCTTGCATTCTGTGCATGACTTGCTGAGTACCAAGTACTCACCCTTGCCTCAACACAATACCAGGTTGAAGAGGAGATTACGCCAGCCGGAGGAGGAACTCCAAGAGGACCCCGTCTACTTAGGGATGCGAGCCCGATCGGTTGCCTGTGGTATCTTGGATGGCGCCACGAAGTTTATTTGATTTTCCGCTGCTATTATTTCTCTTTTAATAAGTTCTGCCTTGCAAGGCATATATTTGTAACTTGGCCATAAGGTCGAGTAACCCTTTGATTATTTAAATAAAGTACTTTGATAGTATCGTTTGGTATGATTGTGATATATACCGATGTTAAGACTGTGTGCACTAGCGCGTTCTGGACTAGTGCTGAATACACAGAGGGTCCGGATTTGCAAATTCGGGGTCCCGACAGAGGTGGTATCAGAGCCATACTTGACTGTAGGCTCAACCCTAAGCTAGAATGGTCGTAGTGAGGATAAAACCTATTTTCTAAAGCTAAAAGTTTGTCAAGATAAGAAATGACATCTCGACTTATCCCCTTCTCTCTTTTCTTGTCTCTTGCTAAAATTTTTCCCTTACCTCGTCACGATCGAAAAATTCCGAGTTCTTACGTAAAGCACTCTTGTGACAGATGGAGGTTTTCTTGATGAGTGAGCATAGGTTCTATAGTGAGACTCCTTCGCCGAGTCGAGTCATAGAGTAAAGAGTCACCCTTTAGGCGTTAGACTCCAGAGTTAGTTCGATTTGGATTTGCTTTGTTTGATGAGTGTGCAGTATGTGTTGCAAGGCCCTTAGGCATTGTAAGCAGCCATACCAAGTTATTAATAATAAAGTTGGACCTTAAGGCTACACCTTTTTCGCCCGCATAAGTTCCATATTACTTGTCTATTCTTGTTTCCCTCTCATCTCTAAACCTAGAGCAAATCAACAGATGGTGAACACCCGTGGGAACTTTGGAAGCAATGGGAGTGGATCTCGCCAACGTAAAACCCCAATGATGGAGCACCGGCACCGCCAATCGGATGTGCAGAATTTTGGAGCATTTCTTGCTGCTCAGACCCGATTGATGCATGCTATGATGCAACAAATGCAGCACGTCCATCGCTCAGGCCACCGCTAATCAAGTTAATCAGTGACCACACCGGAATACAAGGTCGCCGAGTTCATGAGGACTCACCCACCCACTTTCTTCGGGAATGCCAATCCGTTGGAGGCCGACGATTGGTTAAGATCAATTGAGAGGAAGCTACACATAGCTCAATGCATAGGGAATGAGAAGGTACTTTACGCTTCTCATCGGTTGGAAGGAACAACCGCTTGAATGGTGGGAGAACTGTGCCACGCAGAGAACCCTCAAGATATCACTTGGGAAGAGTTCATACCGTGCATTACAAGCGTTATCACGTGCCTGAAGGAATTATGGACCTTAAGAAGGAGGAGTTCAGAGCATCAAGCAAGGTAATCACCAGTGGCCGACTACGAACAAGTTCACACAGCCTAGCACGCTACGCTTTGAGGATGTAGCGACAGATAAATCCGCATACCTGCTTTTATGAAGGGACTTAACTCAGGATTGCAAGTAGGATTGATCACCCACACCTTTCCAGATTTCCAAGAGTTGGTGAATAAGGCGCTTATTCTTGAGGACAAAGCGCAAGGAACTGGATGAGAACAGAAGCGCGAGGATGCAACAAAGAAGGATCACGTCGAGGAACGCATAGCGGCGCTGAGAGTTGCACCAAATCAATTCTTGATTCCAACCACGAGAATGCAACAAGGACACCATCCCGGGACCAAGACCTGCCAATCAAAACTACTGACCCCACTTCGCTTAGAAACGCCACCCCAGGCAGCCAAAGAAGGAACAGTGAGACTTTGCTACAACCGCAACGAGCCAGGACACTTTGCCAACAGTTGTCCAAAGAAGACAGCAGGAGCGACCCAGTTCGCTTCAATCTAGGAACCACCCCAGCTAGGACGCCAAAGCACCAGAGCCATACCCTGCACCCGTGAGAGGCCGAGTCAACCATGTCACCATGCAGACGCAACTGCGAGAATGCTACGGACGTCGTAAATCTTGGGTAAGTTACTTGTTAACTTCGATACCTTAGCAGATTTTGTTTGACTCTGGAGCTACGAATTAGATTGTTTCGCAAGGCTTTGCTACTAGAAAAGATTTAAGGATTGCAAGAATTAAGTGCATGCTATTAGATCAAACCCCTGGTTCCGAACTCCGAGCGAAGTAGGATGTTCCGGGTGAGAATACTAATAGATGGAATAGAGTTCCTAGCAAACCTTATAATTTTGGAGACCAGCACCTTAGATGTTATATTGGGAATGGATTGGTTATCCAAACACAAGGCTGTATTGGATTGTGGGCGAAGAACTATCTCAGTTGAGAGCCCGTTTGGGAATAAAGTGGAATTTCAAGCCACTGCTGTTAGTGATGGACAGTTGATTGTTAACATTAACATGGCAATCAGCATAGAGGATTTCCAAGTAGTGAATGAGTAGCCCGATGTTTTCCCGAAGATCTACAGTATGCCGTGACAGGGGACATAGAGTTTGTGATAGAACTTGTACGTGCACAGCACCGATAGCAAAGAGACCCTATCGGATGTCTACCGAGGAGTTGGTAGAGATGAAGAAACATTGGAAGAGTTAATGGATAAAGGATTTATCGAGACCAAGTTCGTCACCGTGGGGAGCACCGGTTTTGTTTGTCAAGAAGAAGGGCGGGAGTTTCGGGATGTGCATTGACTACCGTGCACTCAATGAAGTCACCGTGAAGAATAAGTATCCGCTACCAGGATTGATGATTTGTTTGATCGATTAAGAGGAGCCGGAGTTTTCTCCAAGATTGATCCGAGATCGGGATACCATCGATTGAAGATCCGATCGAGAAGATATTCGAAGGCGCATTCTCGTCAAGATATGGACATTACGAGTTCTGATTATGTCCTTTGGGGTGACGAATGCGCCAGCTTATTTCATGAATATGATGAATAAGGTGTTCATGGAATATTTGGACAAGTTTGTCGTCGTGTTCATAGGCGATATCCTAGTCTACTCCAAGACGAGAGGATGAACATGCTTAGAACACTTAAGGCGAGTTTTGGAAAAGCCGAGGAACAGCAACTTTTCGCCAAGTTCAGCAAGTGTGATTTTTGGAAGGACAAGGTGGAGTTTCTTGGACATGTAATGACCCTTGAAGGAGTCGCCGTAGATCCAAGCAAAGTAGAAGGCGTGTTACATTGGGAGCGTACCAAGGCGTGACCAGTTGAGTTTCCTTGGAATGGCAGGATATTACCGCCGTTTCATCGAAGGTTTTTCGACAATTGCGAAACCTCTTACGCAATTCTTTGAAGAAGGAAAAGAAGTTTGCATGGGCGCTTGAGAATGTGAGAAAGGATTTCAGAGCTGAAGAAGCGATTGACATCAGACCGAGTGTTAGTTCTCTAGGATGTTGCTCAAAGCTTCGATATTTATTGTGACGCATCGCGCCAAGGACTTGGATGTGTCTTTGTCTGCAGAATGGAAAGGTAAATCGCTTATGCATCAAAGCGATTGAGGCCGCATGAGAAAATTATCCGACACATGACCTAGAGTTAGGCTGCCGTAGTGCATGCTTTGAAGATATGGCGTCACTATACGATTGGAAAGCAGATGTGAAGTATATACGGATCATAAGAGCCTTAAGTACATATTCACGATCGGATCTGAATATGAGGCGAGAGGAGATGGTTGGAGTTAATCAAGGACTATAATGTTGGAATCCATTACCATCTGGGAAGGCCAACGTAGTAGCCGATGCTCTGAGTCGGAAAAGCCATCACCGTGAGTACGTTGCTAGCCACAAGTCGAGGATGAGTTATGTGAGGATTTTCAAAAGATGAAGATTGAGGTTGTACCTAAGCGGATTCTTGGCCGCATTGGAAGTAAAGCCTTCTTTAGAGGACCAGATCAGAAGGGACGGAAGGATGATGACAAGATCCGTAGGATTAAGTCCAAAATGGAGGAAGGCAAGGCAAAGGATTTCAAGCTAGACGAGCAAGGCACGTTATGGATGAAGGATCGCATTTGTGTGCCTAACAAAAAGGAGTTAAAGCAAGCGATTTTGGAAGAAGCCCATGACTCTAAGTACTCGATTCATCACAGAGCGCCAAGATGTATCGAGGATCTGAAGGAGAGATTCTGGTGGCCGAGTATGAAGCGTGAAGTTGCCGACCATGTTGCATTGTGCGGCGTATGCCGGAGAGTCAAGGCAATGCATCGAAACCAGCAGGGATTGCTACGGTAGCTAAAAATACCGAGTGGAAGTGGGAGGAAATCGGAATGGATTTCATTACCGGTTTGCCAAAGACTCAAGGAGGTTATGACTCCATATGGGTTATAGTGGATCGCTTGACTAAAGTAGCCCATTTTATCCCGTGAAGACCACTTACTCGGGAGATAAGTTAAGCGAGTTGTACATGATCGGGATTGTTTGTTTGCACGGAGTGCCAAAGAGGATTATGTCGGACGAGGTACCCAATTTACCTCAAGGTTACGGAATAAGTTGCATGAAGCCATGGGGACCCGTTTGAACTTCAAGATGCCTTATCATCCACAGACGGATGGGCAGACCGAAAGAGTCAACCAGATTCGGAGGATATGTTAAGAGCTTGTGCATTGGCTTATGCTACCTCTTGGGATAAAAGTTTGCCGTATGCCGAGTTTAGTTACAACAATAGTTATCGAGGCTAGTTTCTGAGATGTCACCTTTTGAGGCCTTTGTATGGTCGACCTGTCGGACACCATTGAATTGGAATGAGACCGTGCGCCAGTGTCTTTGGGCCTGATATTCTTCAAGAGGTGAAGAAGCGGTCGCCATAATTAGGGAAAGGTTGAAGATAGCCCAATCTCGGAGAAGAGTTATCTTGACAATCGTCGCCGAGATTTGAGTTTTGAACGAAGACTTTGTATACCTCGAGTTACGCCTCAGGGGAGTTAAGAGGTTCCATGCCAAAGGAAACTTCGCACAGTTATGTTGGACCATTTAAGATTTTGAGTCGCAGAGGTGAAGTTGCCTACCGGTGGAGTTGCCACGATCGTTGGCGAGGAGTGCATGGCGTATTCCATGTGTCCCGATTAAAGAAGTGTCTCAGAGTTCTGAGGAGCACACCGCTAGAGTCAATTGAGTTGCAAGAAGATTTGACTTATAAGGAGCACCCTGTGAGGATTCTAGACACAATGGATCGAGAAACTAGAAACAAGTCAACCCGATTCTCAGAGTTCGATTGGAGCAACCATGAAGAAAGTGAAGCGACTTGGGAGCGCGAAGAGGATTTGAAGAAAGAATTTCCAAACCTATTCCTTTAGTAAGCCACGAATCTCGGGACGAGATTCTATTAAGGGAGGTTTGTAACACCCCAAAATTTTGCTTTTCTTAAATTCATGTGTGATTTGGCACTTTGGTGAATTTTTGGAATTTTCTGGAATTTATTTGGATTTATTTGGAATTTATTTGAATTTATTCCATTTTGAAATAATTAAAGAATTTAAATTTGCAAATAAATTTTTGTTGGAAATATTTTATTTGAGTCCAAAATGATCCAAAATATTTTCCAGAATTTTTCTGGAATTTTTCTGAGTCTTTTGCTATTTTTAATGAATTAAATGAATTACTGGGAATTATTTTAAATATTAATTCGCTGGAAAATCCAACTCGGGTCAAGTACTGTTCATCCGACCGAGTCGGACTCGAGTCCGACAAGAGCGATTGACTCGGCCAGAACCCACTCCTAACCTAATCAATCCCAACCGTTGGATCAAGATCCAACGGTGAGATCCGTCAAACCAGCACGGCGTGTCGGGCCAGGACCCGTCGCCGTAGCGATCGTGGCCGTTGGTTGTGCCACGTGGGCGGCCACGATTTCATCGTCTCCGCCGAGTCCGAGGACTCCGCCCGTGTCATGCCGTAGAGTGAGAGCTAGGTCTCGTTTTCGCAGACGCAGAGGCTATTTAATGCCCGAGGCATACCGAGATCGCCATCCCACGCCGGATTCCGGAAACCTAGCTCGCGCCGCTAGGATCCCACCGTCTCGCCGTTATTGCTCGCCGGAGTTGGAAGTCTGTTCGTGCGATTAACGCCGATATTCTGCTGCCGTCCGTCGTCCTCGCCCGTCATCAAGCCCGAATCCGGATTCCCCAAGGCGAGACGCGTTCGGAGTACCCTCGCCGGCGGGCGCGCCCGAAACGCCAAGCGGCAAGGTTAAATCGTCCCCGTCTCGGTCAAGCGGCGCCGCGCGTGCCATCGCCGTCCACGAAGCCGTGCACCGTTGGATCGAATCGGACGGCAGCGGTGAGTTCACGTGTTTTCCAAACCCTAGAAACCCGATTAGATGCGGGCCGTTGGATCAAGATCAGCGGTTCACAATCGCCACGTCTTTGTAGCTTGATGCGATTATAGGATTAGATCCGGGCCGTCCGATCTAGATCGAGCGGCCACGAGCATCGAGTAGTTTCAACGTATTAAACCCTGGATCCAATCCGCCGTTGATTTTCAAACCAACGGGCGAGATTGCGCCACGTGTCGGGAAGTTGGGCCGACGCGTCGGCCGGCCCACGCGGCGTGCGTGTAGACGCCGACACGCGGGGCCCGCGTGTCAGAGGGCCCGCATGTCAGTGGCTAACCCAGCCAAGCGCTGACGTCACCATGACGTCACAGTGGGTCCCACCTGTCAGCGCAGTGGTGAGCCCGTGGCCGACGCCGATAACGTCACCCGAGTGAGCCCACATGTCGATCCACGTGGCCGTGGACCGAGTCCACCGTGGACCCGGCCGGCGTGGACCAAGCCCATGGACCGGTGGCGTCGCCAGGCCAATCGAGGAGCCGCCACGTGTCCATCTTTTGACGCAATAATTAATTTCAGAAAAGAAAATGATTTATTAATTCGAATAATGATTTCAAATTTAGATTCAAACTTCAAACGCTTATAACTTTTGCGTTTCAACTCCGATTTGAGCGATTCAAATTTCTAAATTTGTATAAAATTGAGATCTACCTAAATATGAATTTTATTTAATTTTGGACTAAAGTTTTTCTCTGTAATATTATTTAATTGATTATTTAAACTTTAAATAATCATAACTTTTATGCGTTTAACTCCAAATTTGGCGATTCCAGTTTCTAAAAATCCAGAAAATTATGTTCTCTCTGTTTATGGATTTTATTTGGAGTTTTGGGATCTTTTGCATAGTGTTTATTTGTGTATTTGCTATTTGCACGCTTTACGAGTAGACGTTGAAGTCTGGGAGGGATTCGAAGGAGAAGTATTGACTCAGGATCCAACTCAAGACCACGAGCAAGTGCTTTTTGAAGGCAAGTTGTGCTTTGACCATGTTGATCCCATTTTGAAACCTATTTTGATTTAAACTATTGCATGCTAGTTCAATTAGAAAGATACTTTGTTTAAACATGGGGTTAGATAAATACCAATTTGCTATATGACACCTTGATTACTTAAGTATGTGCCATGACCCTTTGTCACCCTAGTTGTGGTTTACTAGTTGGACATTATTAAATTGCCAACATGGGTTTAGATCGTTGTAGTATCGCTTAGAGCACGCTACGTGCTCATGACATGATTTTGGATAATTAAATGTTAATATTGACTTAATGATATATTGAACCTGTTTTGGAAAAGTATCATGTGATGTTGATGGCACGTGGTGCATGGTAATCAAGCGGGGTTTGATAAATGATTTCGGCCCAGGGCATGTGGCAAGAGTAATCAGGAGTGGGCCGGTGTGGCATTGGGAGTGTTGATTTGGTTTTTCGGGTAGTCTTGCCCTGGTCACTCTAAGGACTTAACCTTGCAAGCCTTTGAACTGGGTCATACTTGCAACCACATGGCTGGGAATGGGGCGGCCCTAGTTGACTAAGTCGCTAAGGACTCACTTGTGGAGCCTCGGGTGTCGATTACACCGTTTGTGTGATTATGCGGGGGGCGTATCGTGGGCGTGGCAGTACCCATCTAACGGTGTGTTGGTCCCATGCCGCCTTAGCTAAGGGAAGGGATGGTGTAGAGCACGTCTGGAGAGGACCACTGTGTTGTTTGAGGCTTAGAAAGGCTTTGTTATGATCGCTCATTCGCATACTCTTGTATGGCGATTCACGGCCGACGTGGTGAGTAGATTGTATCTTGTGGGTAAAGTGCATAACCTCTGCAGAGTGTAGAATCTATTTGAATAGCCGAGTCCACTGATCTTGGACAATGCTCGGGAATTACTGATCAAGGGTTAGATTTTACGAAAATAACTTGGATTTGAGAAGTTGGGTTGGTTTAACAAAGAAGATGATGGAAATATGGTTTAGGATGGGGAAAAATGTTATTTAAACTTTTTGAAAAGTTATTTATGCTTTACTTGTTTTCTTTGCTTCGAATCTACTTATATTACTTGTCAAATCTTTGTTTACATAAATATACCTTAAGCTATTCCTTTGTACCAAGCCATGCATATAGTATATTAGCTTGCATTGTGCATGACTTGCCGAGTACCAAGTACTCACCCTTGCCTCAACACAATACCAGTTGAAGAGGAGATTACGCCCGATTCGGAGGAGGAACTCCAAGAGGACCCGTCTACTTAGGGATGCGAGCCCGGTCGGTTGCTGTGGTATCTTTGGATGGCGCCACTAAGTTTATTTGATTTTCATTGCTATTATTTCTCTTTTAATAATTTCTGCCTTGCAAGGCATATATTTGTAAATTGGCCATAAGGTCGAGTAACCCTTTGATTATTTAAATAAAGTACTTTGATAGTATCGTTTGGTATGAGTGTGATATATACCGATGTTAAGACTGTGTGCACTAGCGCGTTCCTGGACTAGTGCTGAATACACAGAGGGTCCGGATTTGCAAATTCGGGGTCCCGACAGCAACTTTTCGCCAAGTTCAGCAAGTGTGATTTTTGGAAGGACAAGGTGGAGTTTCTTGGACATGTAATGACCGCAGAAGGAGTCACCGTAGATCCAAGCAAAGTAGAAGCTGTGTTACATTGGGAGCGTACCAAGATCGTGACCCAGTTCGGAGTTTCCTTGGAATGGCGAGGATACTACCGCCGTTTCATTGAAGGCTTTTCAACAATTGCGAAACCTCTTACGCAATTCTTGAAGAAGGAAAAGAAGTTTGCATGGACGCCTTGAGAATGTGAGAAAGGATTTGAGAGTGAAGAAGCGATTGACATCAACACCGGTGTTAGTTCTCTGGATGTTGCTCAAAGCTTCGATATTTATTGTGACGCATCGCGCCAAGGCCCAGGATGTGTCTTGTCACGAGAATGGAAAGGTCGCCGCTTATGCATCAAAGCGATTGAGGCCGCATGAGGAAAATTATCCGACACATGACCTAGAGTTAGGCTGCCGTAGTGCATGCTTTGAAGATATGGCGTCACTATCGATTGGAAAGCAGATGTGAAGTATATACGGATCATAAGAGCCTTAAGTACATATTCACCCGGTCGGATCTGAATATGAGGCAAAGGAGATGGCTAGAGTTGATCAAGGACTATAATGTTGGAATCCATTACCATCCGGGAAGGCCAACGTAGTAGCCGACGCCTGAGCCGGAAAAAGTCATACCGTGAGTACGTTGCTAGCCACAAGTCGGGATGAGTTATGTGAGGATTTCAGAAAATGAAGATTGAGGTTGTACCTAGCGGATTCTTGGCCGCATTGGAAGTAAAGCCTACTTTAGAGGACCAGGATCCGAGAAGGACGAAGGATGATGACAAGATCCGTAGGATTAAGTCCAAAATGGAGGAAGGCAAGGCAAAGGATTTCAAGCTAGGCAGGCAAGGCACGTTATGGATGAAGGATCGCATTTGTGTGCCTAACAAAAGGAGTTAAAGCAAGCTGATTACGGAAGAAGCCCATGACTCTAAGTATTCAATTCATCCTGAAGCGCCAAGATGTATCGGGATCTGAAGGAGAGATTACGGTGGCCGAGTATGAAGCGTGAAGTTGCCGAGCATGTTGCATTGTGCGACGTATGCGGAGAGTCAAGGCAATGCATCGAGAGACCCAGCGAGATTGCTACACGGTATTGAAAATACGAGTGGAAGTGGGAGGAAATCGGAATGGATTTCATTACGGTTTCTTAGAAGACTCAAGGAGGTTATGACTCCATATGGGTTATAGTGGATCGCTTGACTAAAGTAGCCCATTTTATCCCCGTGAAGACCACCTACTCGGGAGATAAATTAGCGAATTGTACATGATCGAGGATTGTCTGTTTGCACGGAGTGCCAAAGAGGATTGTATCAGACGAAGGTACCCAATTTACCTCAAGGTTACGGAATAAGTTGCATGAAGCCATGGGGACTGTTTGAACTTGATACTGACTTATCATCCAGCAGACGGATGGGCGGGCAAGAAAGAGTCAACCAGATTACGGAGGATATGTTAAGAGCTTGTGCATTGGCTTATGCTACCTCTTGGGATAAAAGTTTGCCGTGATGTCGAGTTCGATTACAACAATAGTTATCGAGGCTAGTTCTGAGATGTCACCTTTTGAGGCCTTTGTATGGTCGACCCTGTCGGACGCCATTGAATTGGAATGAGACCGGCGAGCGCCGTGTCTTTGGGCTGATATTCTTCAAGAAATTTGAAGAGCGGTCGCTATGATTAGGGAAAGGTTGAAGATAGCCCAATCACGACAAAAGAGTTATCTTGACAATCGTCGCCGAGATTTGAGTTTTGAACGAGAAGACTTTGTATACCTCGAGTTACGCCTCTCGGGGAGTTAAGAGGTTCCATGCCAAAGGAAACTTGCACCCGTTATGTTGGACCATTTAAGATTTTGAGCCGCAGAGGCGAAGTTGCTTTATCACCGAGTTGCCCACGATCGTTAGCGAGAGTACACGGCGTATTCCATGTGTCCCGATTAAAGAAGTGTCTCAGAGTTCACGAGGAACAGACATCGCTAGAGTCAATTGAGTTGCAAAAAGATTTGACTTATAAGGAGCATCCCGTGAGGATTCTAGACACAATGGATCGAGAAACTAGAAACAAGTCAACCCGATTCTGTAGAGTTCAGTGGAGCAACCATGAAGAAAGTGAAGCGACTTGGGGCCTTGAAGAGGATTTGAAGAAAGAATTTCCAAACCTATTCCTTTAGTGAGCCACGAATCTCGGGGGCGAGATTCTATTAAGGGGAGGTTTGTAACACCCCAAAATTTTGCTTTCCTTAAATTCATGTGTGGTTTGGCACTTTGGTGAATTTTTGGAATTTTCTGGAATTTATTTGGATTTATTTGGAATTTATTTGAATTTATTCCATTTTGAAATAATTAAAGAATTTAAATTTGCAAATAAATTTTTGTTGGAAATATTTTATTTGAGTCCAAAATGATCCAAAGTATTTTCGAATTTTTACGGAATTTTTAAGTCATTTGCTATTTTTAATGAATTAAATGAATTATCGGGAATTATTTTAAATATTAAATCGCTGGAAAATCCAACTCGGGTCAAGCATCGTTCATCCGACCGAAGTCGGACTCGAGTCCGACCGAGCCGATTGACTCGACCGAACCAACTAGAAAACCTAATTGATCCCAACCGTTGGATCTAGATCCAACGGCCGAGATCCGCCGACCGACCCGAAGCCGTGTGTCCGACCGGACCGATCGCGCCAGTCGCGATCGTGGCCGTTGATTGCGACAGCGTGGGCGGCTGTGATTTCGTCGTCTTCCGTGGATCGAAGCCGGACTCGCCGCCGCCAGAGCGTAGTCGCGCCCAATTAGGTTTCCGCCGTGTGCACGCCGCCGAGGCTATTTAAGGCGTGGAGTTATCGCCCGAGGATCGCCGTTAGTGTGCGGCGCCTTTGCCCTAAGTTCCAACGCCCAAGCGCCGCGCCGTCGCCTCGCGATTTCGCCGGAGTTTGGGGAGTGCCGCCGTGGTTTTCTTCGTTTCGGCGCCGCTCGTCATCCTCCGCCGCCTTCAAGCTCGGATCGAGAACCTTGCGTCGGCGCACCTACCGGAGTGCACTCACTTGGCGGAGACGCCCAAGCGCCGTTAGGGTGGTCGCCGTCCTCGGCCGGCAGCCGCCGCGCCGCCGCAAGCCATCGTCGTCGCATGAGCTCGGTGCCGTTGGATCAAGATCCAACGACGAGTGAGGCCACGTCGCCTGGTCTTGTTTCCGTTCTTGATTAGGTTTCAACCGTTAGATTTAGATAAATGCGGTTGTGGTTAGTTGCGTTGTAGCGATAGGGTTAGATACGGACCGTCCGATCTAGATCGAGCGGCCGGACCAACCGTGTAGTTTTGAGCGTGAGGTCTAGATCCAATACGGGCCGTTGATTTTCAAATCAGCGGCCGAGATTGTGCCACGTGTGCTCGGCCAGCGCCCAGCTGGCGTGGGGCGTGTCTCGACACGCGGGACCCGCGAGTCGAAGGGCCACGTGTCGGCCGCTTGATCACGCGTCGCGTGAAACCCGGCTTGGCGGTGGGGCCCACATGTCGAGACCGTGAGCATGGGCCGAGTCCACGGTAGAGACCGAGCGGCGTGGACCAAGTCCATGGGCCGGTGGCGTCGGCCGACCAATCAGAAGCTGCCACGTGTCATTGCTGACGCAATAATTAATTTTCGAAAAAGAAAATGATTTATTAATTCAAATAATGATTTCAAATTTAGATTCAAACTTCAAACGCTTATAACTTTTGCGTTTCAACTCCGATTTGAGCGATTCAAATTTCTAAATTTGTATAAAATTGAGATCTACCTAAATATGAATTTTATTTAATTTTTGGACTAAAGTTTTTCTCTGTAAAATTATTTAATTGATTATTTAAACTTTAAATAATCATAACTTTTGCGTTTTAACTCCAAATTTGACGATTCCAGTTTCTAAAAATCCAGAAAATTATGTTCTCTCTGTTTATGGATTTTATTTGGAGTTTTGGGATCTTTTGCATAGTGTTTATTTGTGTATTTGCTATTTGCACGCTTTACGAGTAGACGTTGAAGTGGGAGGGATTCGAAGGAGAAGTATTGACTCAGGATCCAACTCAAGACCAAGAGCAAGTGCTTTTTGAAGGCAAGTTGTGCTTTGACCATGTTGATCCTATTTCGAAATCTATTTTGATTTAAATTATTGCATGCCAGTTCAATTAGAAAAATATTTGGTTTAAACCTGGGGGTTAGATAAATACCAATTTGATATATGACACCTTGATTACTTAAGTATGTGCCATGACCCTTTGTCACCCTAGTTGTGGTTTACTAGTTGGACATTATTAAATTGCCAACATGGGTTTAGATCGTTGTAGTATCTTGCTTAGAGCACACTACGTGTTCATGACATGATTTTGGATAATCAAATGCTAATATTGACTTAATGATATATTGAACCTGTTTTGGAAAAGTATCATGTGATGTTGATGGCACGTGGTGCATGGTAATCAGCGGGGTTTGATAAACGATTTCGGCCAGGGCATGTGGCAAGAGTAATCAGTGGGCCAGTTGTGGCATTGGGAGTGTTGATTTGGTTTTTTCGGGTAGTCTTGCCCTGGTCACTCTAAGGACTTAACCTTGCAAGCCTTTGAACTGGGTCATACTTGCAACCACATGGCTGGAATGGGGCGGCCCTAGTTGACTAAGTCGCTAAGGACTCACTTGTGGAGCCTCAGAGTGTCGATTACACCGTTTGTGTGATTGTGCGGGGCGTATCGTGGTCGTGGCCGGTACCCATCTAACGGTGTGTTGGTCCCATACTTCGCCTTGGCTAAGGGAAGGGATGGTGTAGAGCACGTCTGGGAGAGGACCACTGTGTTGTTTGAGGCTTAGAAAGGCTTTGTTATGATCGCTCATTCGCATACTCTTGTATGGCGGTTCACGGTACCGACGTGGTGAGTGGATTGTATCTTGTGGGTAAAGTGCATAACCTCTGCAGAGTGTAGAATCTATTTGAATAGCCGAGTCCACGATCTTGGACAATGCTCGGGAATTACTGATCAAGGGTTAGATTTTACGAAAATAACTTGGATTTGAAAAGTTGGGTTGGTTTAACAAGGAAGATGATGGAAATATGGTTTAGGATGGGGAAAAATGTTATTTAAACTTCTTGAAAAGTTATTTATGCTTTACTTGTTTTTCTTGCTTTCGAATCTACTTATATTACTTGTCAAATGTCAAGCCAAAATATACCTTAAGCTATTCCTTTGTACCAAGCCATGCATATAGTATATTAGCTTGCATTCTGCGGCATGACTTCTTTGAGTACCAAGTACTCACCCTTGCCTCAACACAATACCAGCTTGAAGAGGAGATTACGCCGACTTTGGAGGAGGAACTCCAAGAGGACCCGACTACTTAGGGATGCGAGCCCGATCGGTTACTGTGGTATCTTGGATGGCGCCACTAAGTTTATTTGATTTTCATTCTTGTTATCTCTCTTTTAATAAGTTTCGCCTTGCGAGGCATATATTTGTACCTTGGCCATAAGGTCGAGTAACCCTTTGGTTATTTAAATAAAGTACTTTGATAATATCGATTGGTATGATTGTGATATTTACCGATGTTAAGACTGTGTGCACTAGCGCGTTCCTGGACTAGTGCTGAATACACAGAGGGTCCGGATTTGCAAATTCGGGGTCCCGACACCTTCCAGCGAAGATGATGCAGTCTACGCACACAAATACGGCGGCCCGCACTCACTATTGTTGTGGCCACGGCTACGAGGTAAACCAATTGGTGTTAATACAAATTAGGGTAACACTACTAATTCATGCATTGTTCTTTGTTTTTTTAGCACAAGGGCCGTGTTGCTTCTTCCAATGGATCGACGGGCCGGAACGATGTGACTACGAATTTGTCTACAATTGCCACGACGCCTACCCCACATCACCTGAGAACTTCATTCGGTAGGAGAGGCCGCCGGGATATGTCCCCTATATGGATCGACCGGAGTTCAGAGTCGGTGGGCAAGGGATGAACCAATCGGTGAGTTTCATGCGACATGCTCATGTTTCAGTCACAAAGTAGTCATTCTAAACCAGTTCATCGCATACAGGACTTTAAAAAGAAGCATGCGAAATTGCTTGAGTCCAGGCAGGAACATCCTCCTAAAGGGCCACCCAAAGCCCCGAACTGTGCGACCACGGCCTGCAGGCAGTGGTTGACACCTACCACGAGGATCTAGCGGACCGAAGATTCTACCGGTGCCCTTTGCCCGAGGATGAATGGTGCTGCTACTTCAATTGGGTGGATCCGGAGACGTATCACCCACATCTCAAACTTCCCGTCTGGGATAACTGGGGAGAGCAACCCTCGCCGTGGTGCTACTACCTCCCAGAAAAGCCGGACCCCGAGTACGCACACGGTGTTCTTCAACCACCACAGCGGGCATACTGCATTGACTGCAGGGCACGCTTTCGATTGTACAACAAGAAGCCCAACACACACCTCCTGCACCATATAGTGGAGTGCGAGCCGAAACAGAGGAGGCGTCTCGGCAAGTCTCCCGAAGGGCAAGAAGGTTCGTCCTCTCGAAGAGAAAGGGATAAGGGGAAGCAGCCGGCCGAGGTCCGCAGTACGCAACAAATCATTGACGCATTACGAAGACCATCCGGGAACCCGGGTGGTATTAACATAGGGGGGTGCCGAAAATCGGGATGGCATGCCCATATGGGAGGGCAGAACTCCACAGAATGTACACAAACAAGTTACTTTTTATACCCCAGAGACGTATGGCATAGGCTACCCATTCGGCAGCAGCTGGGAGCACTGCGCACGACCATGGAGCTTTTTCATAAGAGAGATTGAGCGGTGTCTGAGAATAAATGGCACAAGATTGACGGGTGATGTAATATGTAGAAAATGTTGCGCGTCCTTCCCACTTTACGAACATAGGCGGAACGATCACTTGTTCCACCATGACAATCAGTGTAATTCACACTTTTTCTAGCAATGTCGTCACTACTGTAATATCCTTGTAATATCATCTGAACTACCGTTGTATCTGCCCTACTAAGGTTGAGTTTGCGTAGAAAAGTTACTGGCTGCATCTACATGCTTTTCTCAATGCTTGCGTAGAAAAGACACTTTGGCTAAAGTTTTCTTGTGCTAAACTATTCATATAATGGCTAAATTACATCCGAACCAGATATTTTACGGGCTGCCGAAAAGGGTTAGAAGTTATCGTTGACAATAATACTTAGGGTTATTACAACAGTCTATTTGCGTATCAAAGAAAGGTGTAAATAACATATTTCTCCAGAATATGGTACTCCATATAGCAAACCGCCAACATGCTGTACTGTTGCCAAAAATTACATCCGAACGGATATTTTACGGGCTGTCGAAAAGGGTTAGAAGTTATCGTTGACAATAATACTTAGGGTTATTACGACAGTCTATTTGCGTATCAAAGAAAGGTGTAAATAACATATTTCTCCAGAATATGGTACTCCATATAGCAAACCGCCAACATGTTGTACTGTTGCCAAAAATTACATTCAAATTAGATATTTTACGGGCTACCGAAAAGGGTTAGAAGTTATCGTTGACAATAATACTTAGGGTTATTGCGATTCCCTATTTACTTGCTTAATATAAATTTAGAAATTTATTTCGTTCTATTTGGAGCATAAAAACTAACAAAAAAAATCAAAAATGGTCTATGTCACCCATTCATCAGACGACATTTAAATATCGCCCGTTTGTTCGGCGATTTTCATACTGTCGCCTATTAAACTGGCGACATTTAAATGTCGCCCATTTGTTCGGCGATATTTTGTTCTGTCGCCCGTTGGTTAGACGATATCATGCTGTCGCCCAACTAACGGGCGACAGACATAAATTTCTGTAATTTCGTTGTCCCAATGTATAGTTTTGCAATTTCAATTTTAATTAGTAATATTTTAAAAAAAAATTAAAAGATTGATAGGATGGATCAAAATTTTGTTTGAATGGAGAGTTGAGAGTTCAAATTTGATTGATGTGATGAAAGTTGTAGAGGCTCATCCAACCAATTTTATGGGATATACCCATCTAAAATATACGAGGAATATTTCTGAAAGTTGGCTACCCTCATCCACCCATCCATCCAACCAAACAACCGATGGGTGAAAAAAGATACACGAAATCATCTCATCCGTTCTTTGCCTTTGAACCAAATGCACCCGACTCTGTCCCAATAGCACAATATAGGGAGAGTATATTTTGCCTATTTGACTCCTTTTTATTTCTATTTATGGAAATGATCTTCGTTGAAAACTAATTCCATAAATGACCCTGTTTCCTCAGCATCACTAGTGCTAATACTCTCGAACCTCAGCGTCAACCATTCCAGCGCTGACATGTTCAACCTGGAGGCTGGAGTTATTTTCCAGTAGAGACAATTTTTGGAAATAGAAACCAAAAAAGGCCAAAATAGGCACAAAGCTCGTAGAGGTAGCTATAGCATATAAAAATAAAATAAGATGAGAAACAGAAATTACAATGTTTTTTAAGAACAAAAATTACTTTGTTCTAACATGTACATATATGAGCATGAAGTTCCAGAGTAATTACCTCCTTCCACAGTAAAAAATAGATAGAGATGGCGGTTAGCACATGCTGGTATTAGCGAGAGCAAAGCGCCTAACAATTTTACGGACAAATCAATCATACACACCCCATGACACATGCACATTGTTTGGTTATGTACAGATGGCAACACCAATGAAGAAGAATGGCAGCCGCATCGGCATCACCACTCGCTGCGGAGGATCAGTTCCGCGGCGGTGCCCATCGCCTCCGGCCCGGCCCTGCGAAGAAGAGCGACGGCGAGCTCGTCCTCTTTCCACTGCCGGAGCCCGCTGCTGAGCCTCTTGAGCACCTTCAGGTCCGCCTTGTGCAACCAGCACGGGGTGCACTCCACCACCAGCCCCAGAAACCCCGAGACGTAGGCGCGCCACAGGGACAGGTCGCAGCCAAGGGAGATCTTCCCGTCCAATGCGCTTGCCAGGAACTCGAAGTGCGACCGCATGACCCTTTCTCGACGCCGGGTCACCGGTGTCGGGTCGATACCCCAGGCGAACATCCCAGAGTACACAGCAAAGTAAGCAAGCGCATGGCCGCCCAGCTTGTACACTGTTCCTCCACTGGCTCCTCCTTGATCCAGGTTCTGCACGGATAGGAACAAAGAGGGAAGCATCTCTTGGAACAGAGACTGGACAAGGGTTGTGCCGCCGGATAACCACACGAGCGTCGCTCCAAGTGATGCCGCCACCTTCACTAGCGTCATTGCAGCAGCAAGAGATCCTTGTCCATGTCTCATCCCATACTTGCCCTTCTTTAGCTTGTCTGATCGATATCTGGACACCGTTGTTTCAGCTATATCTTGCACCGAGAGCATCAGAAGGGAGAGTATATCTTCTGCAAGTATGGAACAGTCCTTGATGCACCGAAATATCCGGAGATAGAGGATCCCTGGTGCAACTGGTGAGAGGCCACCGGAGCAATGAGAGCCAAACCCGTGACCCAGAAGGCTGGCAACACCTCCACAACTACATACTGATGTAGACGACATGCCAAGGGTAGCAGTGAAGCAGCTTCGGAGGAGTTGGACAACTGACTCATTGTTATGGTGGAAAACCGTGCGTGAAGCTGAAAAAACCAGGAAATCACTCCATCGCTTCACCTTTTGAGTCCACAATGCTGCGACTATTGCCATGCTTGGCCAAGGGCAGCTTGCAGCAAGGTTCTCTAAAGCTGGACCAGCAAGGTTAAGGAAGCATTCCGACGCCTTGTCAAGTTTGTATGTAATGGTGAGGCTCACAAAAGCAGCCAATGGTAATGGAAGTTTACCCAAAGTACTTCCTCCTGTGACACAGAACCAGATTAATACTCTGCGTGCATACTTAGATGGAGCACAATGCATGACAGGAACAAAGATAGTAACGCGTAACTGCATGACAGGAACACTGGTAGTAAAGCGTAAATGCATAAACAATCAGTTAATACATGGGTTAAATGGAAACAGACATAAGCACCTGTGACAAGCCTTGGAACATCAACACCAGTAGCAGCTACAATTTTCTTGATATGTTCTTCAACCATGGCTAGATTGGCAGCAGGGCTAGGCCAATCTGTTCCATTCATGAACGCTGTTTTCCAAACACCTCGTGTCACTTCAGCTGAAAAGTAGCTTACTATTGTTGCAAGAGATGCAGGCAGAAAATCAGCCAGATCTTTGAGACCTGAAAATGAAAAAGGCAGCACCAACACTGATGATCCCATAGCCCAAGTAAATAGTAATGGTTAAATACGGAGATTAAGTCCTCACTGTTAACTCTAAATCGTAATTGACAAAGCCGCTGACCTAAATTGAAAACGACAAACCTGTAGCCAGTTCACGTGGAAATAGTCTACCATGGGAGCAAGCAGTTAGAGCAGCATCAACCACAAATGGAACAGCTTCCAGTATTTCCCAGGCAGGTAATTGAGGCCAGAGATGTGAGTCATCACCACCAGGACCAGAGGAGTTACTTATGCTGCTACTTCCAGATAAAGAACCAATAGATGTGTCTCCTCTGTTGGCTTTTCTGAACATCAAGTTGAGAAGGCTGTCTACATTGTTATGCACAGGTGTTCCATGGGCAAGTCCAGAGAGAGTTGAGGCCAGACAAGCTTGGTGTTGTCGGTACCATAACTTCAACTTCGGAAATGAATCCATAAAAATAGGATGCTGAGATGATGGGCTTGAAGTAAGTGGTAATTGGTTCTGGCCCTTTCTACTTTTGGCCAAACTGCTGGCCGATAGAACTTGGGAGTTCCGCAATAACAGAAGATACTCAGGGGTTAGTTGTGAGCCAACTGGAGCACCATCTCCCATTACACAACATTCAAGTGGTGGATGATTAAACTTCCAGAGTCTCAACAGAAGAATGAATGCATTTGAGAAGACCGTGTGAGCAGATATTTCCTCTCCTGTTCTCAGCGTCCAGGAAACACTTGGGGAAAGACACCCAAAAACTTCACATATTGCCATGAGTGCAGCAGCCAGCTCTGGAACCTGTTGATTTTTTGGAGCGTACACAAATGTCAGAATCAAAACATAAATATAAACTGGTAAATGAAAGTCAATGTAGGTTGCCATATTAACCATACCAGGCCATGGAATGAGAAGATTGGAGCATAGTCTACAGGTGATATACCAGTGAGAATAACATTAAGCATTGGACCATGCTTTATTAACTGGCTCTCTCTTTCAGAATAATCAACCGGATGAGAAGGTGAGAGCAGTTTGACAACTAAGCGAACTGTATGCTCCTACAAGACAAGAGAACAGAAGGTCAGAAAATTAATAACTTCCAAGACAGCCAGAAGTCAAACTATCTAGCCATCAGGGAAAAAAGGAATTCCATGCCGCTTGCACGTACATAACCACTTTGAAATTAATCAAATGACTAGGACCAACCAAAAAAGTAATCATACTACAGAAATTTCACTACACTAACCTGAAAATTCCAACCTCGTAACAAAGTGGCTCCACAGAGAACAGTGGCGGCAGAAACCTTATCCTCATCTGAGCCATTGACTGCAACTTCAAATAACTTCTCGAGCTCTGCTAAGCTTCCATCATGTTTATGAGCTCCATTCAGTGATTGATTAACAGAAACAATATATAACTAATATACCATGATTCAGTCATACATAGTAACAGAAATGAACAGCAGCTCAGAGACAAAATAAAGAGCAAATACTAGGCTCCTAGCTATTGTGGTACCTCTAATCAATGCAATCGTTCCTAATACTTGACGAATTGATGATATATATAAATGATGATCATGAGTTGGAAAACTAGTTCTCCATTTTATGTAATTGGTGACATTTCTTGTGGGAGCTCCAATTCCAAATGCATAGTAAATTAATATTCACATTTTTTCTCAGAAAAGAGATGCACACCTTGAAGCAGGAGTTGAGACCAACATATTAACCAACGACTGTGTTAATGGCACACCCTTCATGAAAGATGACCACCCAGCAAGTTGGCTAGGGAGTGCATGAGATGTGGAGTTGACATGACCATTAATATAACCAGGCCAATAGTAAGCTGATGTGTCCAACAAGCTCCTTGAGATACATGATTCCACAATCAAATGCCGCATGTTTCCAGCTGATCAAAATTGAAACAAGATTGATACAGACTCTTGCATGTTAGATTGTCAATTATTGAATTATATATGTATTTCAAAAAAAAATGTTTCAAGAGCAACCACATACAATAATTTGTTGTCATATTATTGACATTTTCCATCAATCCACAGCTAATGTTGATTCCTGAAACGAACATTGAAGCTTTGGAAGCAGCCTGATTAGCTGCCGAGATGATACATGGAGGAGGAACAAGCAGACTTTCATAATCACCAAGAGTTTGTAAGCTTAACATCAATTCCTTGCGCAGATCACCACTTGCTGTCTTTACTTTCCAACGACTGTTGAGCTCTGTTTCACCGCAACATGAATCCGCTTCCTCAGTTATGTCATCAATTGCAAGTGTTGTGATAGACAACAGCATGCATAGCCGTGTGTCTAGATGAGGCACAGGACCTTCAATCGGTTCTCTTTCCTGCTTGTTTTACAGGATCCAAGATTAGGATATGAAAGGTTTTTTCGATTTTGGCTAAATAGAACGAAGAGTGGAAACTCACCCTTTGCACTAAGCGAAGTGATGCTATCCAAAGGGCCAAGAAAGCATCATGCCAGGTGGATCTATTAACTGCTTGAAGTGCCTTGACCAAACCTGCAAACTTCTATTCAGTTAAAAAGGCAGCCACGTAAAGCAAAAAATTGAGAGAGAAAAATAGGAAAAAGTCCATCTTTGGTCCCTCAACTCTTCCCGTGATTTAATTTTCGTCCCTCAAGTGCAATACCTGGTAAAATAGATCCTATAACTCTCAAAACCATTTAGAACCCGTCCCTCCCGCTAGCAAAAGGCGGTTTTGACCGAGTTTGATCCACGTAGCACGCCACGTTGTATCCAAGCTGGCCAAAACAAGGTGGAGCTTGCATGTCCGTGGTAGACCGAGTCCATGTATGACTCACGGGGTAGGTTGGACCCACGTGTCATTGAAATATTATTTATTTTTGGTTTTTAATATAAAAAAATGAAGGTGGGCCCCACATGTCAGTGCCTCATGCTTCTTTCCCTCGATGAGAAACAAAGGAGGCCGGTGTGGCCTTTGTTGGCGACACCTGCAGTGACTTGAGGTCGAGGAGGCAAGGGTGACCATAAAAATGGAACCAGGGGAAGAAGTGGAACTGGATGGTGGTTGTTTTGTCGCCGAAGACACACTTGAGAACGACGTCGATCGTGAGTAGTGGCAGAGGCGCGACCATGAGCACCAAGTTTTGGCTGGAGATGGAGAAGATGATTACGCCATTCACCGGATGGCCAAGTTTGACTTAGCAATGGGCCCAGGGGTCACAAAGAGAAAAGTGATAGAGAGAGCACATGGCACACTTGGAATAGATACATATAGGGGAGGACGACCATGATTGCTCTCAGTGGTTGGTGTCAAACCAGTGCCCGGGATGGTCAATTGAGCGAGGGGAACATCGAGGAGGGAGAGAGGAAGATATAGTTGAGGGGGAATTTCATCGTGACTCACTACGAACGGAGATCGATGCACGGCGAAGCTCGGCACATCGTCAATGGCGGCAGCTTTAGGCTCACGGTGCAGGGACGAAGCCGATGTCTTCCAACGATGTTGACGTATGCACTGAACCGAGAGGCCGCGGGGTAGATGATGTAGTGGTCCAATTGGCTGGAGACGGCGGCTACAACATCTTGGGAGCGGGAGGGGGGGTGGCGGGAGGGCATGGGCAGTGGGGTGGCAACGAGGGCTTCGAGATGGACTCCGGTGGTGGTGCTCCACAACGTCTTGGTGGTGGCGAAGGATGCTGGTGGTGGTGCTCCACAGCGGCGGGAACGAAAGTGGAAGGAGAAGGAATGGGAACAAAAACGGAAGAAGGAAAGGGAAAAAAGGGGAGAGAGAGAGAGAGAGATGGGAAAGAGGTAGGACTGACATGTTGGGTCTAGGTGCGACTTTGACCACGTAGGATGCTAAGTTAGCGGGCCACGTGGGTCAATATCGGTCAAAACCGCTGTTTCCTGGCCTGAGGGGGTCACGTGCACTGATATTGAAAGATGGAGGACTAGTTCTAAATGGTATTGCACTTGAGGGGCCAAAATTAAACGGAGGCAAGAGTTGAGGGACCAAAGATGGATTTTTTCCAAAAAATTTGTGATTCAATAGAACCAAGCATGCCATTTTTAGTTGATGGAATTACCACTTAAAATCTCAATGGAATTTGTTGCGGCAATTGAGCCATCAAGGCAATCCTCAAGATACATGTCAATAGGAATCCATAGTGCAGAATAGCTAGCACCAAGGCACCTTCCATTGGGAGAAGATAGCGGGTTAAAAGCCACCATTGGGTGGAATTTTTTGCGCAGACTATGTTTATTTTCTCCGTAGACATTGTGGTCATCTAGAACCAACTGCTGAACTGCTTCCAAGGACATTGTCAAAGTTTGGAAGGTAGATGAGTTTGTCACAAGCAATTGTAACCGATTAGTGAACGCTCTCCACTGAGTTTGCCTGAAGCATTAGAAATTGTTAATAACGATATTTAACACAAAGGTGTCAGATTTTTCAAAAAAGCAATAAGTGTGATCGGTTATGGTGTCTTAAGTAAGAATGTGCCTGCTGCCCACTTTGGTAATTTACATTAACAAAGAATGCCTTCTATCCAAGCCTACATTGGTTCATTTTTCCCAACGATTCATCTTTGGTTCATTCTACAGTTTATTTCTGAACTTCTGAAATCCGAATAACTCCAAATGCAATATTAAATGTTAGCATGCACCCATCGAAAAGCTTGTTTCACATGGCCACAGTTTCTATCGAAGATTCTTCTTGGTTATTGAAGGTAGTAAAGCAAATCAAACATCACAGTGCAGTCAATGTTAGCTGAGGCATATAACCCTACGTGCTTCTAGAGCATTAGTTCAGTGTTAGCATTGCAGTCATTGAAAAGAAAAAAATGTATAGCCATTCCACAATATAATGGATCTGATATGTTCCAGCGGTCTATTGCTTAAGATCGTGCTGATCTGGCTCTGGCACAATCTTAAGCAGTAGCTTGTAGCACCCAGAAGCTGCAGCCCACACAAAGCGGCTTTAATCTAGGCCTTCTTCTGGAAGCTTGACTTGGGAACTTTAAGCCCATGGAATTAACTATTTAGGTCTATGGGGCATATGGATTAAAGAGACACTTAAGTCAGTCAGCAAATTCATCGGAAAGAAATTCAAGTGACATTCAATTGACCAATCATAACAAAAGTAATATGAGTACTTGAAGTTGAAAAGCCATACATGTTTTCATGTGCCAATGAGAGGATATGAGTAACTACTTTATCATGCAGAAGATGCCCAATGAGCTCTATAGTTATCACACTATTCATCTTCTGTAACTTCTCGATTTTCTCGGTTCTTTGTTCGGAAAAAGTTCCTTCAAATGCATTCACATCTTGAGGCCTAGTTGGCCATTGAGTTTTCTTCTCTTGAGTTAACTCTAACAAGCCCTCATCATCTAATGCGGCATCCACCAACTGCCATAAAATGCAAAGGACAAATTCAACAACAAAGACCCCTGGTTCACATGTTGAAAAGCCAAATATCTTGGAGAGACTAAGGCTGTCATCTATTAACTGCATGATCCTGCAGAAATATGAGAAGGCATTAGCAAAGTTCCCTACTATTGCCCACACAAATTATTATCACCTAATAGACAGGCTATATTTACCAATTACCCTGCAGTTATACTACAGGAATAAATAGCAGTAACAGAGGTCTATGTATGGCACAAGCTTAGGATGCTAACAGACCAGACATATAACTATAGAGACCTTTTTTACAAGACATATGAAAGAATTATATGCAATAGTGAACAAACAATACAAAGTGGAATTGAAGAATGTAAAAACGAAGAAATTTGCAGAACAGAACCACTGAAGGAAATGCCACTTTAACTTATTCAACAGAATAAATTATATGCATGACTGATTTACTATGGGACAACTGGGCCTTTCCACCAGGTGAGGCTCATCCCTTTCATTCTTGCAAATTAGTGCTCTTTGGTAGAAATGCTGGATATGTCCAGCTGTCCACTGTACAGATGCAAGAAGGTGGTCTACTGGTACACATCTAATTGCAACCACTTGATATTAAAATGTCCATTTGCATCGATGATGCATGGAACATTGCTAAATCATCTAGAACACTGCAGGTGTGCCCCTGATGTTATTTCAAAACTTGACTGACACTGGCACATAGAATGTATTACAAAACTACTGGGAGCAGTCAGAGTGGGTAAGCTCACCTTTTGAAATTCGCTGCTTTCATCTGAAAACATAAGTTGAATCCATGTCTCCGCAAGAGCTCCAAATAAAGTCTATATGCCGTTGGCTTTGCAAACCGGTGAGGAATGACCCTGCAAGGAGGAAGAACACAACAAATCCATCAAGACAATGTTGCAACCGATTGAACTAATCAGTGCCTGTTGGTACTTTGCCCCTTGTTTATCTAATTATTACTCCGAAACGAATTCCAAACTACACTGGTTAATCCAATTAGCATGAACTCGATTGGCCAGTAAGCAATCGATTACAGAGGCAACATAGGAGTACGTATTTCTGCTGTTCTGCTGCAATTACATCTCTACGTTCATACGTTGTGTATTTTACTCGGACAGCATTTTTCTTCTCAAATTTTTAGAGCAACCACATCAATGCTGCCTACAGTCACGTACGGGCAAGGCTGCGAAACAACCACACTTCTTCTATTCCCACACTTGCCTCAAGTCATACCGAGAAAAATTTCCTACATCCGAATTAGCACTGATTCTGTTGCGACTCACAAAAGCACGGATTCCATCAGACACCACGCGCGGATCACACGCGCATTGGCCTCTCATACCACTCGCTCGGACCACAAACACGAACCACCAAGGGGAAGCCGTATCGTTTCGTACCTGGAGGAGAGGAGCACGAGGAGGAGCGCCGGGGACGCGAGGCGCGCGGCGAGGGCGGCCTCGGCGTACTTCCACGCCGCGGCGGGGGCGGCGGCGGAGAGCAGCGTCTGCGCCAACATCTCCGCGAGCCCCGCCGACCACGGCACGTCCCCTCTATCCCCCGCAGCCGCAGCTGCGGCCGCCACCCGTGCCGCCCACTCCGGCGGCGGGCGCGCCTCCGCCTGCGCAGCCTTGGTGTACTCCGCAGCCCACTCCACCCACGACGCCGAGGAAGCCATGCTGACGAACAGAGGGACTCGCCGCCTCGCCTTCGCCAGAGGCGGCGCGGTTGTCTCTCGCCGTGGCGGTGGCTGCGCTCGCCGTCGCCAACGTCGGAACTCGGAAGCGTCGGGTGCGGCGAAAGGGATAGTTGTTGGTTGTGCTGGTGTAACCACTTCGCCCACCGCACCACTCCCGCAAGTTGGTCCCCACCCCGGATCTTTTGCTCCGCACAGTGAAGCCCTCTTGCCGGACCTCTCAGAGATCTCAGTGCCATTTATACGTGCCTCTTTTTGTTTGGATCCTCGTCACACCGTTTTATAGTATTAAAATATAGTTAAAAAGATAAAAAGTATAAAAATATTATTTACGAGCTATATTAAATATATAAATATGTATTATATATATATATATATATATATATATATCCAACATCTAGTATACCACTTAAATGAATGTCTTATACTCTTTTATTACTTTCAATATACTCTAATGATAATTCTAAGATACTACAATGCGACATTGTTGAAAAAAATTGATCGGCACCTTTTTTTTTTGCTATATACCCTTTTCTATATGTAAAAATAGTATATAAACAAATTATACTATAAATGATGGACCTCGATGAAATTTTTCATTGAACTCACTTTGGATTATCTTATAATCAGTATTAGAGTATACTCAAAAGGATAAAGAAGTATAACAATATCATTTAAACAGTATATTGAGAGTGGGAGTACATACTTTAGGAGTATGGAACCATTTTCACACACACACACACACACACACATATATATATATATATATATATATATATATATATATATATATATATATATATATATATACAGAGAGAGAGAGAAAGAGAGAGAGAGAGAGAGGGTAGCTAGGTGTACTATCGATAGCACAGATCCTCCGTGCTATAGGGTTGTGTTTGCAAAATTCGAAGACAAAACTGTTGATCCAAACTGTGCATTCTGTTCATCTCATTGAAATCTCACTACCCACCAAAATTTATATATTTTGAACTTTTTCTCCTATTTATTTTGTATTTTTAAAAACCCACGATCTAATTAGTTGTGGGGCGTCCAATGAAGCTGATTTTTAAAAATACAAAATAAATAGGAGAAAAAGTTCAAAATATATAAAATTTGGTGGGTAGTGAGATTTCAATGAGATGAACTGTAATGCACGCTTGGATCAACGATTCTTCGAATTTTGCAAACACAACCTTATAACACGGAGGATCTGTGCTATCGATAGTACACTAGCTATCCTCTCTCTCTCTCTCTCTATATATATATATATATATAATGAAGCCTCTTTTCTACTCCCGAGAGTAATTACTCCCTATATCGTATCTCACAACTTAGGGAATATCTTACGCAACGGAGGGTATGTACGTATAGTATACAAGTATATAAGATCATATATGTGGTATTTACAATTTTTCAGTGGTGGTATGTACATTTTTTAGACATACTACTTTTTATGTGCATATATGAAGGTAAAATACGTTAAAAACTATGTACTCTCTTGCAATTTTTTTCATGTGGATCACGTTGGAATATCTTATAATTAGTATATGAGTGTGTCCAAAGTGGTAAAGGAATATTTCAAGTTCATTTGGGTGGTATTTCAGAGGTGGGAGTAACTACTGCGAAGAGTAAAAAGTATTTTTCCTTATATATATATATATATATATATATATATATATATATATATATATATATATATAGAGAGAGAGAGAGAGAGAGAGAGAGGATTTGCTAGTGTGCTATCGATAGCACAGATCTTCCGTGCTATAGCGTTGTATTTGCAAAATTCGAAAACAAAACTGTCGATCTAAACCGTGCATTCTGTTCATCTCATTGAAACCTCACTACCCACCAAATTTGATATATTTTGAAATTTTTCTCCTATTTATTTTGTATTTTTAAAAACCAGCTTTATTGGACGCCCCACAACTAATTAGATCGTGAATTTTGAAAAATACAAAATAAATAGGAGAAAAAGTTCAAAATATATAAAATTTGGTGGGTAGTGAGATTTCAATGAGATGAACAGAATACACAGTTTGGATCGACAATTTTGTCTTCGAATTTTGCAAACACAACGCTATAGCACGAAGGATCTGTGCTATCGATAGCACACTAGCAATCCTCTCTCTCATCAAAATCAATCTAGTGACCAAATTTTGTATTTTTTTGAATTTTTTTAGTATTTGTTTTGTATTTTTGAAAATCAACTTTTTTGGATGCTAATTAGAAGGCTAATTTTCAAAAAATACAAAATAAATACTAAAAAAATTCAAAAAAAAAATACAAAATTTGGTCACTAGATTGATTTTGATGAGACGAACAAGATGAACGGTTTGGATCGATCTAAAAAGTGCTAGATTTCATAAATCCGTCGAGTTCACGGGAGTGATCTGTGCACTCAAGTGCACACTAGCTATTCTCTCTCTATATATATGATAGTGGCATTGGCTTGTTTTTATTTCTAGATATTGGTCCTTTAGTAAAGGGCATGCACGTGTAAGGATCATGGCCATTCAACGAGGCACACAGTTTCTAGGACATTAAGTTCAAATCCTATATAAAGAATAGGTTTTGTATGAAACACCCCATTTGGTTTTTTCGAGGAAAACAGCCATTTGATACCTCAACAATAACGACTTATTGCTGTGTGAGAAGTTTGTAATTTGTAGCTAGTTTACGTGAGTTCAATTAAAGGCTTATTCAAGTAGACTAGCCTCAACCGTGTAACTTTATATAATGGGGCATAGTGACTAGTGAGAATACATGAATTTCAATAGAGACAGATCTCGAATAAATAAAATTCCTGGATTCCAGATGTGGAGCATGTTCGTTGCCACTGTGGTGATGTAAATTATGGTCTTGCAAAGCCAACTTTGATGTGTAGATCATGATCTTTCAAAGCCAACTTAGACTCGGTTAAGTGTATACCAGACAAAATTATTACACAACCAATTTCGAATTATAATCTCCAATTCCAAATTCCAATTGTTCCTTGTGTCGTGTGCAGCTATGCTACGTCCACACATGCAACACTGCATGCATGTGTGGTGCCCATGAATAGACCAGCCTCGTGCTCTCATCCTCCCTCCCGCGGCTCAGGCCTTTGGGCGCACGTCGCACAGGATCCCGGCGCTGGCCCACCCGGGCCCGAGTGGACCAGCTCACACGAGGCGCCGTGGATACGACAAACCAAACGAACGTGGGAACGGCCAATACGCTCTTTCGCCTACTGATACGTGGGTCCAGCGACCTGGCTGAGTACCCCGTGCGCGGGCGTTTGCGGCAGTGGGGGAGGAGTATAAGCCCGTAGAAATGGATAGCCTGCCCAGAGGCCTCCGTATGCTTAGGCCATGTTCAATACAAAAGGCTTGGATAGATATTTAAAGAGAGAGAAATAATATCATATCATGAAATATCTATTCAAGAGTCAAGAGCTTCAATGTAAATATTATTTTTTGGATGTTTATATACACATAAACACCTGCTAAGCATGAACGCTTAATTAAGCATCGATGCTCCGAAATAAACACCTTATTTACTTACGTGGCAAGAAAAATCAGTTTTTCATTACTAAACATCTCTTTAAACGCCTGCATTGTATATGACCTTAGTCCGTGAATTAGAGCGTGCACGTGTTAGCGCCCTCATTTTTCCCTTGGAGTTTCAAAATATTACGAAGAGGTTCTATGCGATTTTACACGTAGATCTCTCGGGGTTCCAATAATCTACGAAGAGATCCTACACGTTTTAGCAATTTTACACACATGCCCTCAAGATCCTGGAAATTTCAAAAATTTATGAAGAGGTCATGTGCCCTCTCTCGATTTTACACGAGAAATTATGAATAGGTCCTACGTCCTCTAATGATTTTACGCGTAGCGGTGCAGGCCCTCGGGGTCACGAAAATTTACGAAGAGACGGGTTCCATGAACTTGCAAAGAGGTCTGACACAATTCTACAAAAAAACCCTCGGGATTCCGAGAATTTACGGACAAGTTCTACGCCCTCTAGCAATTTTACACGTAAGACCCTCAAGGTCTTGGAAATTTGTTGAAGAAATCCTGCGAAGACCCCCGGAGTTCCGAAAATCCAGCATATCCTGCCCCGCGTGGCGTAGCTCGTAAACCCATCTAGCACCTTATCTAAAGCTCATAGAAATGGAGAGCCAGAGAGCCTCTGTACATTTAGTCCATGAATTAGAGTGTGCCATGTGTTGGCGCCCCGTTTTCCCCTCAGAGTTTCAAAAATTTATGAAGAGGTCCTATGCAATTTTACACATAGGCCCTTGGGGTTTCAAGAATTTACAAAGCGATCCTACACCATCTAGAAATTTTACACAAAGCCCTCGGGATCCCAAAAATTCTATTCATTTACGAAGAGGTCCTGCGCCCTCTACCAATTTTACACGAGAATTCATGAATAGGTCCCAGGCCATCTAACGATTTTATGCGCAGGCCCTCGGGGTCACATAAATTTACGAAGAGATGGGTTCCGTGAACTTGTGAAGAGATTCGATGTGATTCTACACGGAAGTCCTTGGGATTCCGATAATTTAAGGATTGGTCATGCGCCCTTTAGCAATTTTACACATAGGCCCTCTAGGTCCCGAAAATTTATGAAGACATCTTGCATATCCCGCCTGGCGCCGCGTAGCGCGCAAACCCATCTAATGTCTCTTATGCCTAAAAGAAATTGCGCGAGCTGAGGCCCTCCACGTCACATTTTTTCTCTCGAAAAAACAACTATCTCTTGTGCCCCAAAGAAATCACGCGAGCTGTGGCCCTCCGTGTCACATTTTTTTGAAACCCCCTGAGAATATCAAAATGGCGGATAGGTCTTTCCACTGGTTTTTTTTTGCAAAAAGGACCTCGGGAATCCTGAAATCGTGGACATGTGTCGGGACCCGAATTTGCAAATCCGGACCCTCTGTGTATTCAGCACTAGTCCAGGAACACGCTAGTGCACACAGTCTTAACATCGGTAAATATCACAATCATACCACACGATACTAATAAAGTACTTTAAATAAATAGTCAAACTGGTTGCTTGACCTTATGGTCAAGTTACAAATAAACGCCACGCAGGGCGAAACTTATTAAGAGAGAAATAATAGCAGCGGAAAATAAGATAACATTGTGGCGCCATCCAGTATACCATAGGCAACCGACTGGGCTCGCTCCCTAAGTAGATGGTTCCTCTTGGAGCTCCTCCTCCAAAGCTGGTGTAGTCTCCTCTTCAACTGATGTTGTATTGCGGCAAGGGTGAGTACTTGGTACTCAGCAAGTCATGCACAGAATGCAAGCTAATATACTATATGCATGGCTTGATACAAAGGAATAGCTCAAGGTATATTTGCAGTAAACAACATTTGACAAGTAGCATAAGTAGATTCAAAGCGTGAGAAACAAGTAAAGCATAACTAACTTTTCAAGGAGTTTAATAAACATCTTTCCCATCCTAATCCACATTTCCATCAACATTATTATTAAACCAAACCCAATCTTTCAAGTCCAAGTTATTTTCAAGAAAGTCTAACCCTTGACTGTAATTCCCGAGCGATGTCCAATACCGCGGACACGGCTATTCGAATAGATTGTACACTCTGCAGAGGTTATGCACTTTACCCACAAGATACACAAACACCACAAAGGCGAGTTCAGTAACAAAGTCTTTCTAAACTTCTAACAATACAAGTGGTCCTCCCGGTTGTTGCATGCTAACCCTTCCTTAGCTAAGGCGAAGTTTAGGCCAACCAACCGTTAGATGGGTACTGGCCGCAGCCCCGTGACGCTCCCCGTACAACTTACACAAAGGGTGTAGTTGACCTCCTGAGGTCCCACAGGTACGTTATTAGCAACTTAATCAACTAGGTCCGTCCCATTACAGACATGTGGTTGCAAGATTAACTCAGTTCAAAGGCTTGCAAGGTGAAGTCCTTAGGGTGATGTCGGGACCCCGAATTTGCAAATCCGGACCCTCTGTGTATTCAACACTAGTCCAGGAACGCGCTAGTGCACACAGTCTTAACATCGGTAAAATATCACAATCACACCACTCGATACTAATAAAGTACTTTATTTAAATAGTCAAACTGGTTACTTGACCTTATGGTCAAGTCACAAATGCAATACGGCAGGCTAAACTTATTAAGAGAGAAATAGTAGCGGCGGAAAATCAAATAACCGTGGCGCCATCCAAGATACCACAGCAACCGATCGGGCTCGCTTCCCTAAGTAGACGGATCCTCTTGGAGTTCCTCCTCCAAAGCCGGTGTAGTCTCCTCTTCAATCGGTGTTGTATGGTGGCAAGGGTGAGTACTTGGTACTCGGCAAGTCATGCAGAATGCGTGCTAATATACTATATGCATGGCTTGGTACAAAGGAATAGCTCAAGGTATATTTGGCAAAGAAACAACATTTGACAAGTAGTATAAGTAGATTCGAAAGCAGTAGAAACAAGTAAAGCATAAATAACTTTTCAAGAAGTTTAGTAAACATTTTTCCCATCCTAAACCACATTTCTAACATCATTATTAATCCAACCCAACCTTTCAAATCCAAGTTATTTTTGAGAAAATCTAACCCTTGACTGTAATTCCCGAGCGATGTCCAATACCGCGGACACGGCTATTCGAATAGATTCTACACTCTGCAGAGGTTATGCACTTTACCCACAAGATACAGTCAAACACCACAAAGGCGAGTTCCCGTAACAAAGTCTTTCGGAAACTTCTAACAATACAAGTGGTCCTCCCCGGTTGTTGCACACTAACCCTTCCCTTAGCTAAGGCGAAGTCTAGGCCAATCAACCGTTAGATGGGTACCTGGCCTCGGCCAGACGCTCCCCGCATACAACTTACACAAAGGGTGTAGTTGACCTCCCGAGGTCCCACAGTGCGTTATTAGCAACTTAGTCAACTAGGTCCGTCCCATTACAGACATGTGGTTGCACGTTAGACCCAGTTCAAAGGCTTGCAAGGTTAAGTCCTTAGGGTGACCAGGGCAAGACTACCCAAGAACCAAATCAACATCCCCAATGCCACAACTGGCCCTTTGATTATTCTTACCACATGCCCCGGTCGAAAAACTATTTATCAAACCCCAGTTGATTACCATGCACCACGTGCCATCAACATCACATGATACCTTTCCAAAACAGGTTCAATATATCATTAAATCAATATTAGCTTTTGATTGTCCAAAATCATGTCATGAACACGAAAGTGTGTCTAAGCAAAGATACTACAACGGTCTAAAACCCATGTTGGCAATCTAATAATGTCCAACTAGTAATCCACAACTAGGGTGACAAGGGGTTATGGCACATACTTAAATAATCAAGGTGTCATACAGCAAATTGGTATTTATCTAATCCCCCATATTTAAATAAAGTATTTTCTAATTGAACTAGCATACAATAAGTTAAATCAAAATAGATTTCAAAATAGGATCAACATGGTCAAAGCACAACTTGCCTTCAAAAAGTACTTGCTCTTGGTCTTGAGTTGGATCCTGAGTCAATACTTCTCCTTCGAATCCTTCCGGCACTTCAACGTCTACTCGTAAAGCGTGCAAATAGCAAATACACGAATAAACAATAGGCAAAAATTGTCCAAACATCCAAATAAAATCCATAAACAGAGAGAACATAATTTTATGAATTTTTAGAAACTGGAATCGTCAAATTTGGAGTTAAAACGCAAAAGTTATGATTATTTGAAGTTTAAATAATCAATTAAATAATTTTACAGAGAAAAACTTTAGTCCAAAAAATTAAATAAAATTCATATTTAAATAGATCTCAATTTTATACGAATTTAGAAATTTGAATCACTCAAATCGGAGTTGAAACGCAAAAGTTATAAGCGTTTGAAGTTTTGAAATTCAAATCAATTATTAAACCGAATTATTAAATCATTTTCTTTTTCGGAAAATCATTTATTGCGTCAGCAGGGACACGTGGACCAATCGGGTGACGACGCGTGGCCTCGGGTCCATGGACCCGGCGCACGGTTCTCGGCTCGGTCCACCGTGGGCTCGGCCCCGCGGCTTCATGGTTCTTGGCCGACATTGGGGCCCCTCGACACGCGGGCCGCGTGTCGGCGTCCTGCACGCAGCGTGGGACGGCGCTGACCGCGGCGGTCAGGCTTCCCGACACGTGGCGCCATCTCGGCCGTTGATTTGAAAATCAACGGCCCAGATTAGATCTGGCTAACGCGTTTGGAAAACAACTCCATCGACCGACCGTTCGATCTTGATCGGACGGTCAAGATCCAATCTATCGCTATGAACGTGGTTCAATCTAAGCCGTTGGATCTAGATCTAACGGTTGAGATTAGATCTGGAGATTAACACGTGATTCTTTACCGTGGGTGACGTGGCTCAATCTGGACCGTGCGATGAAGATCCGACGGTGGAGAAGCTTCGTGGGTCTGCGATGTCCACGGCGGAGCTCCGGCGGCCGGCGTTGAGAACGAAGACCACACCGACGGCGTTTCGGGCACGCTCCGGCGAAGTGGGTAGTCTCTTCGGGTGCGTCTCGAAGCGGGGACTCCGGATCTGGGCTCCTTCTCGGCGGAAGACGGCAGACGGCGGCGAAAACGGCAAGCAAACGCGGCGGACACCTCCTCCAACTACGGCGAGCTCACACGGCAAACGGCGACGGCTCAGGCGAGATGGCTCGGGACACGGTGCAAGACGGAGGAGGGCAACCTCGGGCGTGACGGGCTTTAAATAGCCTCGGCGTTCGTGCGAGATGGAAACCTAATTCTCCGCGGCGGCGCGGCGGCGGAGTCCGGCCGGACTTCGGGCGGACACGACGGCCGATCGACCGTCCACGTGGCGCGATCAACGACCCACGATCGCCGCGGCGCGGCCGGTCGGTCCGGTCTCGGCCGAGCCGATGCGATTCAATCGGGCCGTTGGATCTCGATCCGACGGCCGGATCAACTAGGTTAGGGTTGGGTTCGACCAGGCTCATTTGGCTCGGAGTCGGACTTGAGTCCGACTTCGGGTGCGGCTCGATCGGATGAACAGTGCAAACCCATTCGCATTTTCCAAATGATTTAATAATTAAAATAATTCCTAAATTCATTTAATTCATTAAAAATAGCAAAATACTCAGAAAAATTCCAGAAAAATTCTGGAAAATATTTTGGAACATTTTGGACTCAAATAAAATATTTCCAACAAAATTTTATTTGCAAAATTAAATTCTTTAATTATTTCAAAATGGAATAAATTCAAATAAATCCAAATAAATTCCAGAAAATTCCAAAAATTCACCAAAGTGCCAAATCACACATGAATTTAAGAAAAGCAAAATTTTGGGGTGTTACAAACCTCCCCCCCTTAATAGAATCTCGTCCCCGAGATTCAGGGCTTACTACGGAATAGGTTTGGAAACTCTTTCTTCAGATCCTCTTCGCGCTCCCAAGTCGCTTCGCTCTCTGCATGGTTGCTCCACTGAATTCTACAGAAACGGGTTGACTTGTTTCTAGTCTCTCGATCCATGGTGTCTAAAATCTTCACGGGATGCTCCTTGTAAGTCAAATCTTCTTGCAACTCGATTGACTCTAGCGGCGTCTGTTCCTCAGGTACTCGGAGACACTTCTTCAACTGGGACACATGGAATACGTCATGTACTCCTGCTAACGACTGTGGCAACTCCGCCTCTGCGGCTCAAAATCTTAAATGGTCCAACATAACGGGGTGCGAGTTTCCCTTTGGCATGGAACCTCTTAACTCCCCTGAGAGGCGTAACTCTGAGGTATACAAAGTCTTCTGGTTCAAAACTCAAATCCCGGCGACGGTTGTCAGCATAACTCTTACAGCCGTGATTGGGCTATTTTCAACCTTTCCCTAATCATGGCAATCGCTTCTTCACCTCTTGAAGAATATCAGGCTCAAGACACGGCGCCACGGCCTCATTCCAATTCAATGGCGTCCGACAGGGTCGACCATACAAAGGCCTCAAAAGGTGACATCTCAGAACTAGCCTAATAACTATTGTTGTAATCGAACTCGGCATACGGCAAACTCTTATCCCAAGAGGTAGCATAAGCCAATGCACAAGCTCTTAACATATCCTCCGTAATCTGGTTGACTCTTTCGGTCTGTCCCATCCGATGCGTGGATGATAGGCTGTACTAAAGTTCAAACGGGTTCCCATGGCTTCATGCAACTTATTCCAAAACCTTGAGGTAAATTGGGTACCTCTGTCCGATACGATCCTCTTTGGCACACCGTGCAAACAGACGATCTTGATCATATACAACTCTGCTAACTTATCTCCCGAGTAGGTGGTCTTTACGGGGATAAAATGGGCTACCTTGGTCAAACGATCCACTATAACCCATATGGAGTCATAACCTCCTTGAGTCTTAGGCAAACCGGTAATGAAATCCATTCCGATTTCCTCCCACTTCCACTCAGGTATTTTCAGTGGCTGTAGCAATCCTGCTGGTCTCTGATGCATTGCCTTGACTCTTTGGCATACGTCGCACAATGCAACATGCTCGGCAACTTCACGCTTCATGCTTGGCCACCAGAATCTTTCCTTCAGATCCTGATACATCTTGGCGCTTCCAGGATGAATTGAATACTTGGAGTCATGGGCTTCTTCCAAAATCAGTTGCTTTAACTCCTTCTTGTTAGGCACACAAATCCGATCCTTCATCCATAACGTGCCTTGCTCATCCAACTTGAATTCCTCTGCCTTGCCTTCATCCTTGATGGACTTAATCCTGCGGATTTTGTCATCATCCTTACGTCCTTCTCGGATCTGGTCCTCTAGGTAGGCTTTACTTCTAATGCGCCAAGAATCCGCTAGGTACAACCTCAATCTTCATCTTTTGAAAATCCTCACATAACTCATCCTGACTTGTGGCTAGCAACGTACTCACGGTATGGCTTTTCCGACTCAGAGCATCGGCTACTACGTTGGCCTTCCCGGGATGGTAATGGATTCCAACATTGTAGTCCTTGATCAACTCTAACCATCTCCTTTGCCTCATATTCAGATCCGACTGGGTGAATATGTACTTAAGGCTCTTATGATCCGTATATACTTCACATCTGTTTCCAATCAGATAGTGACGCCATATCTTTCAAAGCATGCACTACGGCAGCTAACTCTAGGTCATGTGTCGGATAATTTTCCTCATGCGGCCTCAATCGCCTTTGATGCATAAGCGACGACCTTTCCGTTCTGCATCAGCACACATCCGAGTCCTTGGCGCGATGCGTCACAATAAATATCAAAGCTTTGAGCAACATCTGGTAGAACTAACACCGGTGCTGATGTCAACCGCTTTTTCAGCTCCTGAAATCCTTTCTCACATTACGGCGTCCATGCAAACTTCTTCTCCTTTTTCAGCAATTGCGTAAGAGGTTTCGCAATTGTCGAAAAGCCTTCAATGAAACGGCGGTAGTACCTGCCATTCCAAGGAAACTCGGATCCGGGTCACAGTCTTGGTGCTCCCAATGTAACACGCCTTCTACCTTGCTTGGATCTACGGCGACTCCTCCTGCGGTCATTACATGTCCGAGGAATTCTACCTTATCCTTCCAAAAATCACACTTGCTGAACTTGGCGAAAAGTTGCTGTTCCTCGCCTTTTCTAAAACTCGCCTTAAGTGTTCGGCATGTTCATCCTCCGCCTTGGAGTAGATTAGGATGTCATCTATGAACACGACGACAAACTTGTCCAAATACTCCATGAACACCTTATTCATCATATTCATGAAATATCTTTGGCGCATTAAATCGATCCAAAGGACATAATCAGAAACTCGTAATGTCCATATCTTGACGGGAATGCGCTTCTTGAATATCTTACGATCGGATCTTCAATCGATGGTATCCCGATCTCGAGATCAATCTTGGAGAAAACTCGGCTCCTCTCGGTGATCAAACAAATCATCAATCCTGGGTAGCGGATACTTATTCTTCACGGTGACTTCATTGAGTGCACGGTAGTCAATGCACATCCTGAAACTCCCGTCCTTTTTCTTGAGAAACAAAACGGTGCTCCCACTACGACGAACTCGGCCTCGATAAATTCTTTCTCCATTAACTCCTCTAGCTGCTTTCTTCATCTCTACCAACTCCTCGGTGGACATCCGATAGGGTCACTTTGCTATCGGTCTTTGCACTGTACAAGCTCTATCACAAACTCTATGTCCTCGCCTCGCGGCATACCGTAGATCTTCGGGAAAAACATCTGGGTACTCATTCACTACCGAGACATCCTCTATGCCGATTGCCTTGGTACTGTTAACCATCAACTGTCCATCTCTAATCAGAGTGGCTTGAAATTCCACTTTCTTCCCACACGGGCTCTCAATCGAGATAGTCCTTCGCCCACAATCCAATACGGCCTTGTGCTTGGATAACCACCCATTCCCAAAATAACGTCTAAGGTCCGGGTCTCCAAAATTATAAGGTTTGCTAGGAACTCTATTCCATCTATTAGTATTCTCACCGGAACATCCTACTTTCGCTCGGAGTTGAACTGTGGGTTTGAACTAAAAGCATGCACTTAAGTCTTGCAATCCCCAAATCATTTCTAGTAGCAAAGCCTTGCGAAACAAACGAATGCGAAGCTCGAGTCAAACAAAGCATTGCAGATCTTGAGTTAACAAGTAACTTACCCAAGACGACGTCTGTAGCATTCTGCGGTGCATCCGCGGTGACATGGTTGACTCGGCCTCTCACCACAGTGCCTGGGTGTGACTTCGTGCCGGGCGCCCTAGCCGGGTGGTTCCTAGATTGAAGCGAACCGGGACACTCCTGCTGTCTTCTTTGGATAGCTGTTGGCAAAGTGTCACGGCTCGTTGCGATTGTAGCGGCGTCTCACTGTTCCTTCTTGTTGCTCGAGTAGTGTTTCTAGCGGGGCTGGGTGCAGTAGTTACGATTGACGGGTCTTGGTGCCGTGACGGTGTCCTTGTGGCATTCTGCGGTGGAATACGAAAAATTGATTTGGTGCAACTCTCAAACGCCATTGCGTTCCTGGCGTGATCCTTCTTTGTTGCATCCTGCGCTTCCTGTTATCATCCAGTTCCTAGCGCTTGTCCTCAAGAATAAGCGCCTTATTCACCAATTCTTGGAAATCATGGAAGGTGTGGGTTATCAATCCTACTTGAAACCCTGAGTTAAGTCCCTTCATGAAACGAGGTATGCGGCTTTATCGGTCGCTACATCCTCAAAGCGTAGTGTGCTAGCCGTGTGAACTTGTTCAGGTAGTCGGCCATCTTGGTGATTACCTTGCTTGATGCTCTGAACTCCTCTTTCTTAAGGTCCATGATTCCTTCAGGCACGTGATCTTTGGCGGAATGCGGTAGTGAACTCTTCCCAAGTGATGTCTTGAGGGTTCTCTTGCGTGGCACAGAAATTCTCCCACCATTCGGTAATGTTCCTTCCCTCGATGAGAAGCGTAGAGTACCTTCTCATTTCCTATGCATTGAGCTATGTGTAGCTTCCTCTCAATTGACCTTAACCAATCATCGGCCTCCAATGGATTGGCATTCCCAGAGAAAGTGGGTGGGTGAGTCCTCATGAACTCTGACAGTCTTGTATTCAGCGTTGTCCCCGATTGACTTGATTAGCCGTGGCCTGAGCAAAGGACGTGTTGCATTTGTTGCATCATAGCATGCATCAACCGAGTCCGAGCGACAAGAAATGCTCCAAAATTCTGCATATCAATGGCGGTGCTGGTGCTCCATCATTGGGGTTTCTTCTTTGGCGAGAACCGCTTCCATTACTTCCAAAGTTTCGCGGGTATTCACCATCTGTCGATTTGTTCTAAGTTTTAGAGATGAGGGAATCAAGAATAGACAAGTAATATGGAACTTATGCGGGCAAAAGGTGTAACTTTAAGGTCCAACTTTATTAACTAATGATATTAATAACTTGGTATGGTTGCTTACAATGCCTAAGGGCCTTGCAACACATCTGCACACTCAAAGAAACAAGGAAAATCCAAATTGAACTAACACTGAGTCTAACGCCTAAAGGGTGACTCTTTATTCTATGACGCGACTCGGTGAAGGAGTCTCACTATAGAACCTCCGCTCACTCATCGAGAAAACCTCCACGACTGGAGTACGGATCTTTGCGGCATAGGCGCGAAACGATTGCCATGTCCAAAGAATCGTGTCATCTGTGGTAGTCGAAGAAAGTGTCCTCATCGAGATCGACTCCTCCGGATCTGGCTCGTGTAGCTCAAATCTTGGCTCACAGTTACGGTCCGTACAAAGCCATCTCTAACTCTCCAATCCTTTGCGAAGGTGGGACACATACTCTTGAGCTTCCCGCCATCTATTCTTCTCTGTCGTGATCTCCTTGCGGGCCTTCAGTAGCTCTTTGCTTGTATCATCAGTACATCCTCCTGGCGACAACAAATCGTGCCAAGCGTGTAACCATGGCATCCTCATCTGAATCGCCGGGTCAAGAAGGTTATCGCTCTTGTGGTGATAACGAACACCGTGCTCTCCAACTCTCTGGCGTAGATACGGGTAATGTTCCGCATTGCTCGTCATGATACTTCTTGGATACCCATCTGCATTGTAGATCTCTGGCGGTCACGGTGTATCGGGCGATTGCCTGGGCCCTTCTTCCTAGCAGGTACCTCAATCTTCACGTCACAAGCCTTGATCAATCCCGCTTGTCTGATCACTTCCACTTGGTATTGCGGTTTCTCAAAATCTCCGAGAGTCTGAAGCATATGCCAAAGTTCCGCCGCGTGACCAACTCCCAGATCAACGTAGTTGAACTCTTCCTCCATCTGTCACAAGAGTGCTCACGTAAGAACTCGAAATTTTCAAATCGTGACAAGGTAAGGAAAAATTCAGCAAGAGACAAGAAAAGAGAGAAGGGGATAAGTCGAGATGTCATTTCTTGTCTTGACAAACTTTTAGCTTTAGAAAATAAGTTTTATCCTCACTACGACCATTCTAGCTTAGGGTTGAGCCTACGGTCAGCTTGGCTCTGATACCACCTCTGTCGGGACCCCGAATTTGCAAATCCAGACCCTCTGTGTATTCAACACTAGTCCAGGAACGCGCTAGTGCACACAGTCTTAACATCGGTAAAATATCACAATCACACCACTCGATACTAATAAAGTACTTTATTTAAATAGTCAAACTGGTTACTTGACCTTATGGTCAAGTCACAAATGTACGCCTCGCAGGGCGAAACTTATTAAGAGAGAAATAGTAGCAGCGGAAAATCAAATAACTTCGTGGCGCCATCCAGTATACCACAGGCAACTGACTGGGCTCGCTTCCCTAAGTAGACGGATCCTCTTGGAGTTCCTCCTCCAAAGCTGGTGTAGTCTCCTCTTCAACTGGTGTTGTATGGTGGCAAGGGTGAGTACTTGGTACTCAGCAAGTCATGCACAGAATGCAGGCTAATATACTATATGCATGGCTTGGTACAAAGGAATAGCTCAAGGTATATTTGCGAAATGACATTTGACAAGTAGTATAAGTAGATTCGAAAGCAGTAGAAACAAGTAAAGCATAAATAACTTTTCAAGAAGTTTAGTAAACATTTTTCCCATCCTAAACCACATTTCTAACATCATTATTAATCCAACCCAACCTTTCAAATCCAAGTTATTTTTGAGAAAATCTAACCCTTGACTGTAATTCCCGAGCGATGTCCAATACCATGACGCGCTATTCGAATAGATTCTACACTCTGCAGAGGTTATGCACTTTACCCACAAGATACAGTCAAACACCACAAAGGCGAGTTCAGTAACAAAGTCTTTGGAAACTTCTAACAATACAAGTGGTCCTCCAGGTTATTGCACACTAACTCTTCCCTTAGCTAAGGCGAAGTCTAGGCCGATCAACCGTTAGATGGGTACTGGCCTCACCCAGACGCGCTCCATACAACTTACAAAAGGGTGTAGTTGACCTCACGAGGTCCCACAGTGCGTTATTAGCAACTTAGTCAACTAGGTCCGTCCCATTCTGGACATGTGGTTGCACGTTAGACCCAGTTCAAAGGCTTGCAAGGTTAAGTCCTTAGGGTGACCAGGGCAAGACTACCCGAAGAACCAAATCAACATCCCCAATGCCACAACTGGCCCACCTGATTATTCTTACCACATGCCCCGGTCGAAAAACTATTTATCAAACCCCAGTTGATTACCATGCACCACGTGCCATCAACATCACATGATACCTTTCCAAAACAGGTTTAATATATCATTAAGTCAATATTAGCATTTGATTGTCCAAAATCATGTCATGAACACGTAGCAGGTCTAAGCAGTATACTACAACGGTCTAAAACCCATGTTGGCAATCTAATAATGTCCAACTAGTAATCCACAACTAGGGTGACAAGGGGTTATGGCACATACTTAAATAATCAAGGTGTCATACAGCAAATTGGTATTTATCTAATCCCCATATTTAAATAAAGTATTTTCTAATTGAACTAGCATGCAATAAGTTAAATCAAAATAGATTTCAAAATAGGATCAACATGGTCAAAGCACAACTTGCCTTCAAAAAGTACTTGCTCTTGGTCTTGTGTTGGATCCTGAGTCAATACTTCTCCTTCGAATCCTTCCGGCACTTCAACGTCTACTCGTAAAGCGTGCAAATAGCAAATACACGAATAAACAATAGGAAAAAAGTGTCCAAACATCCAAATAAAATCCATAAACAGAGAGAACATAATTTTATGAATTTTTAGAAACTGGAATCGTCAAATTTGGAGTTAAAACGCAAAAGTTATGATTATTTGAAGTTTAAATAATCAATTAAATAATTTTACAGAGAAAAACTTTAGTCCAAAAAATTAAATAAAATTCATATTTAAATAGATCTCAATTTTATACGAATTTAGAAATTTGAATCACTCAAATCGGAGTTGAAACGCAAAAGTTATAAGCGTTTGAAGTTTTGAAATTCAAATCAATTATTAAACCGAATTATTAAATCATTTTCTTTTTCGGAAAATCATTTATTGTGTCAGCAGGGACACGTGGACCAATCGGGTGACGACGCGTGGCCTCGGGTCCATGGACCCGGCGCACGGTTCTCGGCTCGGTCCACCGTGGGCTCAGCCCACGGCTCACGGCCGCCGAGGTGGGCCTTCCGACACAGGCCTGCGTGTCGGCGTCACACGCACGCTGCGTGGGACGGCGCCGACCGCGATGGTCGAGGCTTCCCGACACGTGGCGCCAATCTCGGCCGTTGATTTGAAAATCAACGGCCCAGATTAGATCCGCTAACGCGCTTGAAAACAACTCCATCGACCGACCGTTCGATCTTGATCGGACGGACAAGATCCAATCTATCGCTATGAACGTGGTTCAATCTAAGCCGTTGGATCTAGATCTAACGGTTGAGATTAGATCTGGAGATTAACACGTGATTCTTTACCGTGGGTGACGTGGACGAATCTGGACCGTGCGATGAAGATCCGACGGTGGAGAAGCTTCGTGGGTCTGCGATGTCCACGGCGGAGCTCCGGCGGCCGGCGTTGAGAACGAAGACCACACCGACGGCGTTTCGGGCACGCTCCGGTGAAGTGGGTGGTCTCTTCGGGTGCGTCTCGAAGCGGGGACTCCGGATCTGGGCTCCTTCTCGGCGGAAGACGACGGACGGCGGCGGAAAACGGCGCAAACCGCGGCGGACACCTCCTCCAACTACGGCGAGCTCGCACGGGCAAACGGCGACGGCTCAGGCGAGATGGCTCGGGGACACGGGTGCGCACGGAGGAGGGCAACCTCGGGGCGTGACCCGGGCTTTAAATAGCCTCGGCGTTCGTGCCCGAGACGGAAACCTAATTCTCCACGGCGGCGGGCGCGGCGTGAGTCCGGCTTTCGGACTTCGGGCGGAGACGACGACGGCCGACCGTCCCACGTGGCGCGATCAACGGCCACGATCGCGAAGCGCGGCCGGTCGGTCCGGTCTCGGCTCGAACCGATGCGATCCAATCGGGCCGTTGGATCTCGATCCGACGGTCGGGATCAACAGGTTAGGGTTGGGTTCGACCGACTTCGGTTTGGCTCGGTCGGACTCGAGTCCGACTTCGGTGCGGCTTTCGATCGGATGAACGATTGCAAACCCATTCGCATTTTCCAGCGATTTAATAATTAAAATAATTCCCAGAAATTCATTTAATTCATTAAAAATAGCAAAATACTCAGAAAAATTCCAGAAAAATTCTGGAAAATATTTTGGAACATTTTGGACTCAAATAAAATATTTCCAACAAAATTTTATTTGCAAAATTAAATTCTTTAATTATTTCAAAATGGAATAAATTCAAATAAATTCCAAATAAATCCAAATAAATTCCAGAAAATTCCAAAAATTCACCAAAGTGCCAAATCACACATGAATTTAAGAAAAGCAAAATTTTGGGGTGTTACAGGTGACCAGGGCAAGACTACCCGAAGAACCAAACCAACATTCCCAATGCCACAACTGGCCCACCTGATCATTCTTGCCACATGCCCCGGTCGAAAACTATTTAACAAACCCCAGTTGATTACCATGCACCACGTGCCATCAACATCACATGATACCTTTCCAAAACAGGTTCAATATGTCATTAAGTCAATATTAACATTTGATTGTCCAAAATCATGTCATGAGTACGTAGCAGGTCTAAGCAGTATACTACAACGTTCTACAAACCCATGTTGGCAATTTAGTAATGCCCAACTAGTAGTCCTCACTAGGGTGACAAGGGGGTCATGGCACACATATAATTAACCAAGGTGTCATACAGCAAATTGGCATTTATCTAATTTCCCATAGTTAAGTAAAGCATTTTCTATTTGAACTAGCATGCAATACATTAAATCAAAATAGTTTTCAAAAATGGGATCAATATGGTCAAAGCACAACTTGCCTTCAAAAAGTACTTGTTCTTGGTCTTGAGTTGGATCTTGAGTAAATACTTCTCCTTCGAATCCTTCCGGCACTTCAACGTCTACTCGTAAAGCGTGCAAATAGCAATACACAAATAAACAATAGGCAAAAGTGTCCAAACATCCAAATAAAATTCATAAACAGAGAGAACATAATTTTATGAATTTTTAGAAACTGGAATCGTCAAATTCGGAGTTAAAATGCAAAAGTTATAGCATTTTAAAGTTTAAATAATCAATTAAATAATATTACAGAGGAAAACTTTAGTCCAAAAATTAAATAAAATTCATAATTAGGTAGATCTCAATTTTATACAAATTTAGAAATTTGAATCACTCAAATCGGAGTTGAAACGCAAAAGTTATAAGCGTTTGAAGTTTGAATCAAAATCTGAAATCATTATTTCGAATTAATAAATCATTTTCTTTTTCGGAAATTAATTATTGCGTCAGCGAGGACACGTGGCAGTCTCTGATTGGGCGGCTGACGTCAGCCGGTCCATGGACGTGGTCCATGGTTTGGCTCGGTCCAGTGTGGACTCGGTCCACCGTGGACTCGGTCCACCGTGGACTCGGTCCACGGCTCCACGTGTCACTAACAGGTGGGTCCCCTCGGGTGACGTCATTGCTGACGTCAGCGGGGCTCGGCCACGATCTTGGCAGTGGGACCACTGGTGACGTCATCGCCAGCGTCACTACACGGCTGAGGTGGCGGCCCGGCGTGCGATCGCCATGACGTCAGCGTGACGTCATGGTGCGGTTTGGTCGCGTCGCTGACACGCGGGCCCGACGTGTCAGTGTCACACGCATGGGTGCGCTGACCGCGGCGGTCAGGCTTCCCGACACGTGGCACAATCTCGGCCGTTGATTTGAAATTCAACGGCCCAGATTGGATCTGGTTTCACGCGTTTGGGGTGAACGCGTTCGATCTGGGTTGAGAATGGATCTGGGAATCACACGTGGTTCTCACCGTGGGATGACGTGGCGCAATCTGGGCCCTTGGATGAAGATCCGACGGCTCAGGGAGCTCGGGGTCCGGCGATGGCGAGCGGCGGCGCTGGGTCACCGGCTGGGGACGATTTACCTAGCCGACGACGTTTGGGCGCGCTTCCGGCGATGTGAGTGGTCTCTCCGACGCGCTTGACCTCCGATTCGGATTCGACCTCAACGGCGGCGGAGGACGGCGGACGGCGGCGGAAACAACACTTAACCGCGGCGGAACGCTACGGCAACTACGGCGAGCGATTGCGGCTAAACGGCGGCGGCTTAGGCGACGTTGTCTAGGGCTACAGTGCGCAATAATGAAGTGGCGGTCCCGACACGGTGGCGGCGCAATAAATAGAGCCCTCGGCGTCAGTAAACGCACGAAACGAGACACTCCGTTGCGGCGGCGAGTCTGGCGGCGACTTCGGATTGGATGGCGTGGCACGCAGCGCCGCGGCCGTTGGATCGAGATCCAACGGTGCGTGAGTTTGGGTTTGGGTCGGACTCGGGCGAGCTGGCTGGCTCGGTCGGGCTCGGGCTCGGGTGACGTGGCTCAATCGTGGCCGTTGGATCTAGATCCAACGGTCACGCGGGTTTGGGTTCGGCCGAAGCGGGTTGGTGGACCAACTGGCGCGAGTCGGACTCGAGTCTGACTCGGACTCGGGTCCGGTCGGAGGAACAGTAAAACCAACTCGATTTAATTAATCCAATTAAATTCTCAGAAATTCCATTAAATCATTAAAAATAGCAAAAGACTCAGAAAAATTCTGGAAAATATTTTGGAACATTTTGGACTCAAATAAAATATTTCCAACAAATTTTTATTTGCAAAGTTTAATTCTTTAATTATTTCAAAATGGAATAAATTCAAATAAATTTCAAATAAATCCAAATAAACTCCAGAAAATTCCAAAAATTCACCAAGGTGCCAAATCACACATGAATCTAAGAAAAGCAAAATTTTGGGGTGTTACAACATGTCCTTCCACCATTCACCGCCATTCGCTGATGAGTCCTCCACTATTTTTTTATGAAAAGGATCCCGCAGGTTCCACAAATTCACCGATGACTCCTAGACAACCCATTTTTAACCCCCCCTCCCGAGAAAATCAAAAATATATTGAGGTCCTTCTATCGTCTTTTTTTGCTAACAAAATCCAGACAAAATTTCACATGGAGCGGCGTAGTGCGGGATATTACCTATTAAATATTAGGATTGGGTGTGTACTATGCAGCACAACTTGAAAATTTTTAATGGGATAAATTTCATACATATAATTTATAGTCTTGTATAATGGTTTCACAACATTATGAATCCATTGCATATATTCAAATTTTGCTAAAACTACAATATACATAGTTCTAAGGTCATAAAAATCTCAAACCACCAAAATCATAACCAATTCAATAAAAAAATTTGGTCCATTGAAGAGATGATCTCATGAAATTTATCAATTTTTTGGATGTATCAGTGCATATCCGGCAACCTTGTATCCACCTATTGCGCAATGCACAATAGATTTTTGTTCATTCCATTCTTGTTTGCAACTGAGAAATGTTCACTGTAGTAGCCCTCTCCATGTTTTTTTCCTTTGTAAAAATAGCCTCGTACGATTTTTTCAAAAATGGGACCATCCCCCTACAGCGAAAGACCCAGAGGTGGCTAGCTCCACGACAGTGCCAATGAGCGCAGGAGCACACGGGAGGGGACACATGGGCACAGGCGAGCTCGAGCACGTGGGTGTGCAAGCGGGTTCGCTCGGGGGGGGGGGGCAGCATGGCCGCGCGGGGAAACAGGCGAGCGGGGCGTGTGGTACGACGTGGGTGTAAGATCGAGGATGCTAACTAGTGGGGGGGTGAATAGGCGGCTTTAAAAATTATCTCTTAAAATCACTTTGGCCAAAACCTAATTTATATGCAGAAATGTAAATCAAATGGTTTTGTCCAATCAAGGACTAAATCGTTTAGTCTCAACTATGTGCACCAACAAACTAAGTCAATGGTCAAGATTTGCGATCCTAGGTTGGTAAGCAAGAAATTCAATTATATGAATGTAAATTGTAATAATGTAAATGAGCAATAGAAAGCAAACCAAGATTGACACACAATCTTTTTACTGTGGTGTTTGGAAACTTGCCGGTCTCCCCTAATCCACATTGAGGTAAGCTGAAACGAATTGGACAGGCTCCATGAATTAAGCCGAGCACCTCGATTCCACTAGCGGTAGCTCTTTCCCTCTACGGGTATGTGAGCTCCAACCCTCACAACTTACCAGACCTTCTCTCAATCTTCTTTGAGAAGTTCACTGTCACACCCCAAAACCACCTAGAAATTCAGTTTCAGATAGATATTGTACATCACTTGCTTATAACAACAAAAGACAGCAGAATAACGTTAAATAGGTAAATGTGACAAATTAAATGAAATTAAAAGAACACTGTAGGCCATCGGCCTAAAATTTAAATTTAATAATGCATCACCTATTTATTGTCATGACCACCAAATCACAATACAATCACCTATTTCTTATTCAGACATTCCATACCCATTTATTCCACCATCTACTACAATGATCAATTGATAATATCAACTCTTGAGTACACTATGATCATTAATTGTCCATATACTCTCATCGCTCTTATTTATACACAAAATCCCGTCAACTATAAATATCACTTTTATATATACTCTGATCATCTATATCTTTGGTCAAACTTCAAGAATCTTTAATATGAGGACCACATGTCTATTTGACTACTACTAGGGCCACTAGGAGACTGATATGTGCGGGTAAGAGTGCATAGGGAAATATGTTTCAATATGCCAATGCTTTATGAAAGCATGCATGGATCACACAAGATGTCAAACAAATAAATATACCTACACATGTGTGTATAATAGCAAACAAGAAACACACATCAAACATCACATTCGTTCTAACGATGCTTCCTCTAATATAGACACATATTAGGGATCCTCTTCTTTGTCCTCCATGTGTCGCTTGCAACTGGTTCATGCAAAGTTGAGGGAACAAAGTGTCATCTTGTTGTTGACATGCGGTTATTATTACAAATTACTACTATCATCGCCACTCACCTTTCCTATTTTCTTGCAAATATTGTGCAGTGATTTTTGTTTTCAAAAAGGCAATAAAAAGAACGTATAAAATATAAAAGGTTAGTTTTAATACATAGGAACATCATGAGGAGTACATAGGACACCAATGATTACGAATGACCCAAAAAAAGAGAAGAACCATGTAGGTTCATCAGTTATATTTGTAAGGATTGCTAGATTGAGAAGATTTGAAAAGATTTGGTTGCACCGATTATAGATCACAATTATCTCAAGATAATGATGGCATCGATAACAAGTTAGCATGCTTGTAGGCAAATTGAGAAATAACACCTAATTTCATGGACATTATTAGCAAGTAGGTTACCAAGTGATACATTGCTCTCAAGATCGGGACTCAGATTAGTACCAAGTAGATTTTAGATAAAGAGTAAACCTTGAGATCTTGATTTTAGAAAGTTAGTAGAAATAGGAGTTACTTGGATTTGGAATTGATAATTTGATGATAGGTCGATATTTTTCATCTGATGATTCATAGACATAATGATCGGTTTAATGATTCATAGATATAAAGATCGATTTGATGATTCATAGTAGATTGATGATATAATGATAGATAGGATGTTCATACTTGCTTAGTTTAGAGGAGATAGACCAAGATTAAAGATCATAGCTAAATTGATATGGGAGGAATGAAGAGCATTATCTGTGATACAAGGATAATATTTGCTTTCTAATAAAATGCACGTAATGTTTTGTGCACATCAGTGAGATCCATATGCTTTTTAGAGAAAGTAGATGTAATTGGCAACATGATATAGATTTATAATAATTCATGTGATGAGAATGATTTAACTTAGAGAAAGATGTGTGATATGCCAGGGTGATTGAGATGGAAGGAATGATACATAATAACTAGAATGACATAGAGAAAGTTAGGATGTTGACATCAAGGAGGGTATACAAGTACAACAATAAACTTTTGATAGTTCACTGATGGTTGATGAGGTCACAACTAAGATAGATGCAACATTGGGAACGAAAGAGTTTGAGTCATCATGGTCATTCATATTAGGAGCAAATTCTGAAAAGGTTACGGAATTTGGAAACATACGTGGAAAGAAAATTAAAGAAAGCGAATCAAAATACAAGAGAAAATTTCAATTCGAATCGAAAGTAGGGAAGAATTACTATACACACTATACATTTTTATTTTAAACGTATTGCTGGAAACACCAAATATTTTTATCAAAATACATAGGCACAAGTTGCATACATACCACTATAATAGGATAGCTCTTGATATAACTTGGCCATTGCAACAATATCATCAAAATTAGTTTTGTTCATTGACCATGGTGATATACTTATGTAGGTTTTACTGGGTTCTAATTGTAATTCATTCAGCCATGAACTGGGTTATTTACCTTGATTCCTTACAAAGCGGCAGCCACGACTTCAATCCTATCGTGAAATTACTCACCAAGTAATCACGCTTCCTCCATAGATAACATGGTCATTTAGGTTATTCCAAGTATACGTTGCTCATTGAATGGCTGAGGCTAACCTTTGCAATAACGTAAGTCATTCTAAGTGTACAAGGACGAGGCGAAACTGCAGCACGATTTTAAGTTTTCAGTATCCGCTATATACAATAATCCTATTTGAACTCCCTAATAATGACTCTGAAACTAACCTATTATATATTTGCAATGCCACCAGCAGGGAAAGGGAAATAACCTATCTGAATTTTACGTTTGCTAAAACATGCAACTCTTCGTCGATACAAAAAAGATCAATGAGATTGTAACTGCGTTGAAAGAGACCGATTTGAGAAAAATTCGAGGAAATATTTGTTTTTTCCTACTCAATGAAGTCATAAATAAAAAGACGAGTTCCACTCTGCCTAACAGCTGGAGTTGTGTTTTTTTTTTCTGAATTGCCACTTGGGTTTATTTATGAAACTTATGCTATAGATTTGTGAATTGTAGTTGTGCATTCAATTAATTGGTTAATAAAATCGAGTTCCATTGGTTAACATTACTGACTTTTTGTTTGAAATAGATGTGGCGTACATGCTGTGATGTAATTGAGTTAATTGCTGAAATGAATGTAATCTATATATGCTTGTGATGATCTGTAATATGTTTTTTTCAGAGGGCATGCCTAACATTTCCTTAGGCTAGCCAATAAATAGAAAAGGTCCATCTGTACAAAAACACATCATATACGGTTCCTATTTAGAATAGTCTATGATATTCTTGTTATCGTAGCTAGTTCTAATGTGGACTGTTAGTGATAACATTAATATCATAGGCAATTCTAAATAGGAACCGTCCGTGATGAAAGATCATCACCGACGGTTGTTATTTAGAACCGTCTGTGATGTCTATTTTCACAGACGGGTCAAAAACCATCTCTAATGATATCTTTCACCACTGATCTATTGTTACTAATGGTTCACAAAACCTTCTCTAATGATGTTTGAAAACTGTCCATAATAAGGTTTTCTGTACTAGTGTCAGGCAAATCTGGCGGTCCTTGGGCTGCAGCAATGTGGCCAAGACAGAGCAGATATGTGGATGCGACACAAAGGCGGCAAATCCAGTGTGGAGGCACCGCGCGGTCCCAAGCCGTCATCGCCAGCAGGCAGCGTCTGCCAACCCCCGAGCAGTCGCCATCCTCCCATCCCCCGAGGGCTAAGCTATAAGTAGGTGTTCCCAAATGACCAAATCTCATTATGCTTGTTCACTTCATTACTTGTTGTGATGTGTGCTTTTTGTTGCTTAGCGAATTTGATATTGTGTGGCTTTCGAATTCCAGTTCATTTGTATGTGAGATTGATTGCTAGTGTTTTGCTAGTTACTAGTTAGTAGAAGAAAATCTAGTATCCAACAACTCTTCCCGGTTTAGTTAGATCATCTGAGAACTCTTCTAGATTTAGCTACTGGTTGGTCGAATAATTGATTTAGCTTATGTGACGCCTCGTTTCTTCCTCATTGGCGCTTCGCCGCTAACGACCGCCTTCGCCTTCAGGCGCTGGCCGCCAGCAATACCGCTAATTCTTCGCGGTTGCGTCGCCGCTTCTCAAGACGCGGTTGGGCCGCCCCGACACCATCCCCCCTATAAAACCCCCCGAGACCCCCCTCTTCCCCAGGCCGCTTTTCTCCCTCCCTCGCTGCCCCTCTCTCCTCCCCGCAGTGCGCCGCCGCCATCTTCTCCGGCTCCGGCCGCCCTGCCTCCTCCGGCTCCATCACTTTGCATTGCAGCTCCGCCTCCCACTTTGTGTTGGTGTGCTCGCAGCCCCGCCCTGCGCCCCGCTCTGGCCGCGCCTAGCCCTTGTCTTGGCGTGCGCTTGATGGCATCGTGCGTGGGCCTTGGATGCACGACCGGGTGGCCCCACTGCCACCGTTTTATAAAAAAATAATTCAAAAATCAAAATCCCTTGCTGACGTCAGCATGACGCAGTAAATTCATTTTTCTTTTAAAAATAAATTTGAAAATCCAAAAAAGGCTACTGACATCAGCATTGCGCATTAATTCGGATTTTCTTTAGAAAAATAATTTCAAAAATCCAGAAAAATCCTTTTTAATTGTTTTTGTACTTCCGGGAGCCCGTTTTCGCCCGTTCGAATTCTGTTTGGCTCCATTTTTCATGCTAAATTCATTTAAAATCTCAAATTTCAGTTTAGTGCTAGTTTGAATTTCAATTTGAATTTATTTGGATTTTATTTGAATTTGAGTGCTTTTCACGTGTACATTATAGAGAGTCCGAGGAGTACCCGGGCGACGAATTCGAGCAGCAACTCGTTGAACCAGGTAAGTCACACCACCTTGATCATGTTGCTCCCAGTTTGTAAACTTGTATGTTGAATTTTAAAATATTGCATGCTTATTTATTATAAATGTTAATTGTCGACCTAGTTTTAAATGATAGATATAAGCAATATTTGACATGCCACCTTTGACATTTGAGTTCCGGTGCCCTTGTAACCTTAAGAAAAATATGGACTATGTTATGATAATAATTAGACATTGCTTAGACATGCTTAGAACTGAACTTAGGAATGTTTTGGGGGATTTATGCCAAACTAATGTTCTGTTAAAAATGGAAATTATGTTGTTAGTGTTAATGTGGAAATAGTACGGCTAAAATGAAAATGACTTAGACTGGGCGACAAATGGTTGGAAAGTGGTGTGGTTATCATACAGGGTTTGTGGAAAGTCTCGCCAAGTTAATTAAGGACCGGTCTGAGTTTCGCTGAATGTAAAGCCTAACCGTACTACCACGAGTCTGGAATGAGACAGACCTGGCTAGCCATATTAAGTTGTATCATGGACAATCATGCCATATGGGGGTAGTGGTGTGGTGAAAGCGTGAGGCTGACACTCTGGTGCAAGAGGGGGCTTTTGAATAGAGGGATTCTTTCAACGGTGAAACCTTAGCGGGCATGACTAAATGTATGAATTTTCATAGGGGCCTTGTCATGATTTTATCTGTCACTCACCAAAGGAAGTGTGCTGACACAAAGGGAATATCACGTCTTGTGGGTAAAGTTGTACAACCTCTACAGAGTGTCAAACTAATCGATTAGCCACGCTCGCGGTTATGAGCAAGCTGAGCAAGCCATTCTCATATTAGACTTTGGTCATTTAAAATTTGGTTTACAAAAGTGATGTTGGATGGAGGGAGTCCATCATGGGTAAAACTTAGAAAGCTCCAAAAGTGATTCCTGAGTCAAAAGGAAAAATGTATAGATTTGAGATTCTTTATAAATTATGCCATTTAAGATTTGAAGGACCATGTGGAGGTCCATCCATATTTGTGATAAGTATTTGACTTTATTTGAGCAAGGTGTGCTCAGGTTTGAGTTTGATTTGACTTGGCATTGCATGTTTGAATTAATGATAATTGTGGACTAACATGCAGGAAGAAAAATGTAAGTGTATTGTGGAATGTGCAAAATGGTTTGGTCCTTGTGGTATAGGTTCCTAAGGCAGCTATGGTCGTTGGTGAGTACCGGGACTAGGTTGGGAGAACTGAGGTCCGGAGCGGTCGAGGATGCCGACGAGATGGTTAGGCTCAAACCAGGATCACTTGGACGTCATGGAAATGGACTTGAGGTGGCTCAAGGTTTCCGGTTTGGGTTGGAGGCTCGAAGAGGCAGAAACTGAGCGGTCAAGTCCGGCGGATGAAGGCCCGTTGCATCGGGTTGACCAAGTTTTGTTTAAAACCCATGTATGGCCAATGTGGCCCATGTAAAGCCCATGTGTGGGGTGAAATGAATGGGTTAATCCTAGCCCATGGTGGAGTGCCCTAGGGTTTGGGACTCATCCAAGGGTGGTAGGTGGCCCTAAAGTAGTATAAATAGAGGGGAAGGGGTGCCCTCCCTCATTTGAAGGTTTGAGTTGCTCCTTTGAGCTTTGCCCACATGAAGTGCGGCTTTTTAAACCTTCCAACCAGAAAATACAAATATTTTCTTTACATTCTTGTGAATTTAAATTCCGCATTTACATTATGTCTTTACTTTACGCAATTTAAATTCAACATTTACTTTCCCGCATGTAAATTCTCGCAATTTACTTTCTCGCAATTTGGATTTGCCTCATCTCCTTCTAAATGCTGTTGATCAAGGATGTCTTGAGGGTGCTCATTTGGTTTTACATCTTTCTTGCACCCTAGGATAGACTAGAGATCAAGCTTCTATTAAGATTGCAAATCTGTCCTGAACTTGTTCTTCGCGCAGCAGTCAGTCTTCGATTTTTAGAAAAATTTAGAAAAATTATTTTTGAGTGATTCTTGTTGGAGAAGGTGATTGACTCATATATACATATTTGGAAAATTTTTGGAGTCCACTGGGTGCACCGTTTGGGAGCTGTGAGGTGAAAACCGTGTCCCAAATTTCCTGATTGAAGATCCTGATTGTTCGTAGTTCTTGATTTTTCCTAATTTTTGTAGAAGGCTTTTTGTGGTGATTTTTAGTGGAGTACTTCACGAATCATCTTCTCACATGCTGAAAAATTCCCAAAAATTTTGGAGCAACGTAAGTCCACCATCCACCTGCTCTAAGTGAGGACAATTCCTGAAAAATCTGCTTTTGCTTTTCTAAAAGAGGCTTTTTATGTTTTGGCTTGATCTCTTTTAGAAAAGAAGTATTTGAATTGATCCCTCTTTGCTTTGGACACTTGACAACCAGGATTGTGATTTAAAAATCCCTCACATGATTCATGGTTCTCATCCATGTAAGCTAGGGATACACATAGTTGTCTAGTCGTTCCCGATTTTTCGGGTTTTGCGATTTTGAGGAGCACAGAGTTTCTTTGCGGGATTGTCTTGAGTACTTTGAGTGGGGGAAATTGTATTTTGGATCATTCACCCCCTCTGATCGCCATATCAATCTTTCAATTGGTATTAGAGCCCGTTTTTGCTCTTTTCTAGATCTTGACCGGTCTCAAGAGCCATGGCGACGGACAAGTACTCCACTAAGCCTCCAATTTTTGCTGGAATTGATTATCCGTTCTGGAAGGTTCGGATGGAGACATACATCACTGCCCAGGGCTTTTCTATATGGCAGAAGGTGAAGCTCCCGTATGAGGTTTCGGCCGATGAGAACGTCAACGCCACAAACATGGCTGACGTTGAGGCAAACGCTAAGGCCAAAAACCTCCTCATACAAGGACTTAGCAGCAATGAGTATGATCACGTCTCTCACCTACGATCGGCTCACGAGATCTGGGTGACCCTCAATGCTTACCATAAGGGCACCACTCAGATCAAGTCCGTGAGACATGATCAATTTAAGCGTGACTACAACAAATTTGAGCAGCACGCTGGTGAGAGCCTTGATGAGTGCTTTGCTCGTTTTGCAAAGATTCTCAACAATCTTCGGTCAGTGGGTTGTTCATACACTTATTCGGAGAATGTGAGGCATTTTCTTCGAGCACTCGATCTGAGGATTTTGGAGATGAAGGTAACCACCATCACGGACCATACGGACTTGTCGACCTTGACTCTTGACGGGTTGTATTCCCGCCTAAAGACTCATGAGCTCGACATCGTCGCTTGCAGGACGAAGTCCCAAACGATGGCATTGGTTACCGATCCCACTGGGTCTTCGTCTTCTGGACCCCCTCTTGACTTCTCTTCTGGTTTTTCTCTCCCCGCTCTTTGCGACGTAAGCGATGACGTTCTGGAACAATTTCCAGAAGACGAGCTTGCTCTTGTCGCTCGAAATTTTTTGAACATTTACAAGAGGGTGAGAGATAGGAAGAGGAGTGGCAAGATCACTTGCTTTGAGTGTGGTGGCCCCAACCACATTCGGGCAAACTTCCCCAAGCTGGAGAAGGGCAAGAACGAACAAGGCAGTTCGAGCAAGAACGACTACACCGAGAAGAAACGTAACAAGAAGTCTCTAGCTCGCGAGCCGGCGCGAGAGAAGAAGCACCGCAAGTTAGCCAAGAGCAAGAAGCTCTTTCATCGCATACTCGTCGCTCTGGACGATCTGGACCTCTCCGACACGGAGACATGGAGCGACGAGGACGAGGATGAACCGCAAGAGAAGGCGAAGGGTGGCGATGACTTCTCCGGCATGTGCTTCATGGCCTCCAATGCCATGGAAGTACCCGACACCGAGCTGTACAGCGACACGGAGGAGGTACCTTCTGTGAAATCATGTGCTGAAAAAGTGGCTTAGAATTGAATTTGCAAAATGTGTTTATGCATGTGTTTGACAAATTGGCAAGAAACAGTGTCTCTTTTGCGCCAGACCAAAGTTCCAAGAAACAGTAAGTTTTCACTCTTACGCCGGACCATTGCACCGGACCAAACTTTAGTCCGCCGTGAATGTGCTTTTGAGGCCTTATTTCGCATCTACGCCGGACCAAAGTTTTGGTCCGTCGTGAACGCATTTTTTAGCGTTGTTTTTGCATGTACGTCAGACCAAATATTTGGTCTGTCGTGAACGTGTTTGGCTCGGTTTTGGATATTTTCCAAGAATTGAAATTGCGTTTATTGTATGCAATGCTCATGTGAGTATTTGCATGGACTAATGTTGAGTCAAGTCGCGGACTTGTGCTCAGAATCGTTTTGTGGTTTGTTCATGTGCAAGTATTGCTCGAGGGCGAACGTGGTCGATGACAGGACCGGAACTAGGTTCATGGAGGAGCTGAGGTTCGGGACTAGGTTCAAGGAGGAACTGATGTCTTGGTGGTAAAGGATGTCATGCGGGACGTTCGGGCTAAGAGAATGGTGCACATGAAGAATGATTAGTCACGTGAGTATGGCATGGTGGCCGTACGCGTGCAAGAGTTGTTAGTCACGTGAGTATGGCTGGGTTGCCATACACGTGCAAGAGCTGTATTTCACCAGGTTGGGCCAAGTGGAGTTGTGTTGAATACATACTCCTTCTGGGATTAGGAGTAGGACTCCTTCTAGGATTAGGAGTAGGAATTGTATTCAGGCCTCCTTGTGTTTTGCTCCTTTAAATAGGAGGGGTTGTCTCCTGTTGAAGGGCATCAATTAGAGCTTTAGGGTTTGTACTATTTTGATTGGAGTACTTTAGACAAAAATAAATGAAGATCAATTCTTCCAGATCCTTTGTGTGCTACAGTAATTGCGAAGCTACAGTGCACGCGTTGCTACAGTGTTTTCTGTTTTGGTTCTTGTTTGCATGCTTGTTCTGGTTCTAGATTGATTTTTGTTCTTTGATTTTCATCTTGATTTAATCCATCAAAAACCTTTCTAGGTTATTGATTTAGGATTCCTCAAAGTTTAGTTGATAAATACTTTGTCGTTCTTGTTTAATCTTGAAGTTTTGGTTAGATTAATTCTCGTCATCTTCTGTCACTGTAAGCTTGCGAGGTTCATAACTTTTGACCCGTAAGTCCGATCGAGCTGATTCTTTTTTGGTTCAATTCGTATTGGAATATAGTTTCTTGTGTCCAAATTTTAGATAGATCTGACGGTTGGATATACAGGCATTTTCATTTTACCGAACGTCTATTAATCTGTTTTTGTCGAATACGAGGTAGTTGTTTGGTTTTGGTTTGGGGTGAACTTTTAATAGATCCAAGATTTCGTTTTAGCTTCCGCACAATCAGTCACCCCCCTCTGATTGCTATATCCGTGTATATCGATCCTACAAGTGGTATCAGGGCATGGTTTTTCTAATTCATCTTAACCGATGATTAGATTAATGAATCGTTATTCGACAAAATAGTGTGTGTTCGATGGTGTTGATTTTCAGTTTTGGAAGGCCAAGATGAAGGCATTCATCCAAGCGCAGGGTTCATAATTTTGGAGAAGGTTTACAAGCCTTATCAAGTCCCTGAGAACGACAACGTCAACGACGCCAATCACGCACATGTTGAAGCAAACAGCAAGGCGCGCAACTTGATCATCCAAGGCTTGGGACGCAGCGACTTTGACCGTGTGATCCATCTCAAATCCGCATATGAGGTATGGAAATCTCTTTGTGATTACCATAAGGGTTCTAACACTATCAAAGAGGTTCGTCAAGATCTTTACAAAAAGGAATACATGCGATTTGAGATGAAACCTGGTGAGTCACTAGTTGATATCTTTGCACGCTTTAATAAAATTCTTAGCAATTTGCGTGCTGTTGGAGTTAGCTTTGATGCTGCTGTTAATGCTAGACAATTTCTTGGTGCATTAGACATGTCTATTTGGGATATGAAAGTAACATCCATTAGAGAATCAACTGTCATGAGTACACTTACTTTAGATGTTCTTTATTCTAAGTTGAAAACTCATGAGTTGGATGTTCTTGCCAGGAAGGGTAATGTTAAATCAATTACTTTGATCTCTAATCCTAACATGTCAAATGCAAATTCCTCTTCTAGCTTTGCTTTGTCTTCCTTGTCTTCACTAACCGATGATCAGATTGAAGAATTTCCCGAAGAAGACTTAGCATTACTCTCTTCTCGCTTTAACAAAGCTTTGCAGAATGTGAGAATGAGGAAGAGAGTTGTTGGTGGCCCTCCAAGATGCTATGAGTGTGGTGACCTCAAACATATTCGCACAAATTGTCCTAAACTTGCAGGAAAAGCATCAAGGGAGGAGAAGGACAACGACAGAAGAAAAGAAAAGAAGAAGTTCTCTCCTAGTGATAAGAAAAAGAAGAACTTTATCAACCGCAAAGTTGTCCACCGAGTTCTTTCCGCTCTTGAACAAGTCAATTTGAGCGATGTGGATTCGGAAAGCAGCGAGGATGATGCAACTCCAAGTAAGCATGATTTGATGAGGTTGTGTCTCATGGCAAGCAGCAAGGATAGCTTCACCGAGGACAACCACGACATCGACTTCAATGAGGTAGATCCTTCTTATGATGAATTAGCTATTGTTGTTGCTCGTCTTGAAAAATTGGCTTAATAAACGTGACAAGAAAATTAAGAAACATGATTTCATTGTTGAATCATTGAATGCTGAAATTACTAGATTTAAAACTTTGATTTCTGATGATGATGCTTGTAAATCATGTGACTTAATTTGGAATGAGCTTACTTCGCTTAGGAAAGAACATGCTTCGTTGTTACATCAAAATGAGAAAAATGAGAAACATGTTAAACATGCTAGCTGTTCCACTGATGATTTGCATTATTCAATTTCTTGTTCTAAATGTTCAATTCTTGAATTGAAATTAAAAGATGCAAATGCTAGGGTTTCTCAATTGACTGATAATCTGCTTACACATGAGGTTCTTTCATGCTCTACTTGTCGCAAACAGAAAGGGAAAGTTGATGTTCTTTGCAATAATTGTCTCATGCTTTCTCGTAAAGTTGATTACTTGCAAGATTCCTTAGAACGGTTCACTAAAGGAAAGAAAAATTTGAACATGATTCTGGACCAATCTAAGGTTAGCTCAAACAAGAAAGGTTTAGGTTTTGATCTTCATGCTTCATATGAAACTAAACCTTGCACTATTGTTCAGGCTCCTTGCAATGACAAAATTGAGATCCTTAATGAGCCTAAAAAGATTGCTTTTAAATCTGCTGGTTTTCTTTCTTCTACTATGGTGAATGCAAAATGTGCTTCTACTGTTAAAGCCAAACATCATGTTAAGTACACTTGCACTTATTGTGGTAGAGATGGACATATAGTAGATTTTTGCTTTAGGCCAGCCAAACAACAAAACAAAGAAAGGACTAAGGCGAGGTCTAATTTGAAACAGGCATGTTTCACTTCTCACTATGTGCCTATGGTGAAACAAACACCTTTTGTTGCTAAAAACCCCAGAGTGATGACTGATGCACCAGGACAGTTGCTACACATGGACACTATTGGTCCAGCTCGAGTGCAGTCAGCAGGTGGGAAGTGGTATATTCTTGTCATTGTTGATGATTTTTCGAGGTACTCGGGTGTATTTCATGGCCTCAAAGGATGAGTCTTTTTCACACTTCAGGGGTTTGGTCCGTAGGTTGTCCGTTGAGCTCCCAGGTGCCTTACGAGCGATCCACAGTGACAATGGCATAGAGTTCAAGAACTCCTACTTTAGTAGCTTCTGTGAGGAGTTAGGCTTAGAGCATCAGTTCTCCTCTCCATACGTCCCTCAGCAAAATGGCATAGTGGAAAGGAAGAACAGGACCCTGGTTGAAATGGCCAAGACGATGCTAGACGAGTACAATACTCCTAGGAAGTTTTGGGTTGAGGCTGTAGCTACGGCATGCCATGTTGCCAACAGAGTTTTTCTTAGGGCACACTTGCACCGCACTTCTTATGAGTTGAGATATGGGCGAAAGCACAGTGTGTCTTATTTTCGTGTTTTCGGTTACAAGTGCTTCTTCTTGAAGTCTGGGAACCTAGATAAGTTCGAGTCACGCTCAGCTAACAGAATCTTTCTGGGTTACTCGACTTCTGCCTGTAGCTATAGGATTTGGGCTGTAGACTTGGGTAGAATCATAGAGACCTGTGGGGTGACCTTTGATGAGGCTAATCCAGGTGCTAGACCAGATATTTCAGGCTCTTCTCCTCTTTCTCAGTCTATCTTCTCAGAGGAAGTTGCTGACGGAGATGAAGGCGCCTTGCCTGATCTAGTCACCATTCCTGCTCCCGAGGTGCCTCCCATTTCCATATCTGCACCTCAGGGAGATCAACCCTTACCCTTAGACTCTTCAGCAGCTAGTGGCTCCATTCCTACCTCTCCCACGCGAGGAGTAGAGGTTACTTCTGCTTCTGGACCTCCCCGGCACATTCAGCAGGCTCATCCACCTGACCAGATCATTGGAGATCTGTTTGAGCGAGTCACTCGCTCTAAGTCAGTTCTGTCCACTTTCTGCCTCCACTCTGCCTTTGTTGCCTCTTTCGAGCCGAAGGATGTTTCTCATGCATTATCTAACGAGTCATGGTTTAATGCCATGCATGAGGAGCTTGGAAACTTCGAGAGGAACAAAGTTTGGAAGCTTGTCGAGCCCCCTTCTGGTCACAACATCATCGGGACCAAATGGGTGTTCAGAAACAAGCAGAGTGAGGATGGGGTTGTAGTTCGAAACAAGGCTAGGCTAGTTGCTCAAGGTTTCTCTCAGGTCGAGGGTCTCGACTTCGAGGAGACTTTTGCCCCTATAGCCAGACTAGAGGCCATCCGAATCCTACTCGCATTCGCGACATCCAAGGGCTTCAAGCTTTTTCAAATGGATGTCAAGAGTGCATTCCTCAATGGCTTCATTGAGGAAGAGGTGTATGTCAGACAGCCTCCAGGATTTGAGAACCCCAAGCACCCAAACCATGGTTTTCATTTGGTTGAGTCCACTTCGCCTAGACTTCTGGCATGCCTCGGCATGGACCTCTGACCTTATGCTTTAGGGTGCTATTCCTCTTTTCTTCTCGGTTGAGCTCACTCACAGTCTTTTAGGTCTAGCAGGTGTTGGGCCCCCTGGGTAGACAGGGTCTGTGTTTGCTCCTGGGTTGGAGTTGGAGATGTAGCTTTCCTATATAAGTCATATAGGGAAGGTGAGAGCGAGTCTGAGTGTTAGTGTTTCTCTTCATGTTATCTATGCTCCTAGACTACTCATTTGTCAGTTTCATGATTCCTTCTCCTCATTTCTGTCTTTCTGGTTTCAGTTGAGTTCAATTCGTATTTTTGAATCTAAAATTGCTAATAACTCAACTTGAATCAAATTTTGTGCTTAATGGACTCACTTGTTGAGGGGGAGTTTGGAATTGATTCTCTTGCATTGCATATAGACTTGTTTTTCATTTACGAGCTTTGTCTATTATGCAATTGATAAAATTGAGATATGTTGCACCTAGCTACTTTTCTGAAGATATTTGCTAATGTAGGTCATATCCAATTTGGTATATCATGTGAAACTAGCCAACATTTTAAAATTGAGCTTTCCTGAAAACTTGATGAAACTTGGCTTTTACTTGCTATACTTCTTCACTAGATGCTTACGCCATGCTTATTGAAATAGTGGGTTTCTACTAGAGTCCCTAGAGCAACTTGGGTTAGCTACATTGTTTCATTCTAGAATCCTCAACAATGCTCATGAATCTAAGTGCTGAAAATATAAATTGACTCTTTTGTGCTAAAATTGAACTCAACACTTGTCGGTGTTTCGTGCACCGGCAATACGAATTTGTGGTCGGATGGGGTCGCGCGCTCCCTCTCCCCGAATGGTCGACTCAAGGAGTCAGATGATGTATACTGGTTCGGGCTGAACGTCCCTACTCCAGTTCGCTCGGTGTGGGTGTATTGATCTTAGGGCGATGAACAAGAGGAATACAAGCGAGGCAGGGAGTCGGCCGACCGATCCCCTGGTGTTTTCGCTAGGGAGTTGTGGCTACCTAGAAGACTGTTTTTTCCATCTCCCCTCCCTCTCGGGCCCTGCCTCCCCTTATATAGACGGAGGAGGCAGGTTACATGGGAGTTTGGGAAAACTACGAGGAAGGGGCCTGCGCGTCCCGAAGTCTGGTTTCTGTCTTGTCCGACCGACCCCTGCTCGTCCCGAGGCAGGGTTGGTGGCTCTGTGATGAGCCGTCTTGCGTAGTGCTGTCTTGATGACGTATCGCGTGGTGCTCCTGTCAGCCTCGGTGGCTTTAATGGCGCTTGACTTTGCCTTGGCCTCGGGAGTGGGCGTATTCTTCTGCGGTGTGCCAGGCGATGGGATGGGGGCTTGACTTCTTCGGTGGCTCCTCTGACAGTCTTGGGAAGGAGCCGTCTGCCCCGGTACGGACGCTAGGGGACGCTGCGCACAAGGCAGCTGTCTGACACCAGCGTGGGCCCTACTGGCTCGGGCGCGGGTGGAGCTTGCTGACCGTGAGCTTTAATATTAGGCGGTCGGAGCCCGCCGACCGCCCGGGATCGGAGTCCGCCGACTGTCTAGGGTCGGTCCTGCATAGGTCGGGGTTCGCTCTCCGCGGCCCAAGTGCCTTTCGACAGTGCTGGGCCTTCGCCGTGGTAGGTCAGCCCGTTCGCATTTCTGGGCTGATGGGGGTACCCATGGTACGGGTACTCGTCAGTAGCCCCCGAGCCCCCGAGCGGGTCGGAGAGCCGGTCGGGGGTTTTAGCCTGGCGGTGGCAGCCGTCGGCCCGGAGGTCGGCGGTGCTTGGTCGGCGCGACTGCTTGGAGCCGCCGCGCTAGCCAAGAAAAAGAACCCGGGTGCGCGCGAGCGCACCCGGTGGGTGTAGCCCCCGAGCCCCCGAGCGGGTCGGAGAGCCGGTCGGGGGTTTAGCCCGGCGGTGGCAGCCGTTGGCCCGGAGGTCGACGGTGCTTGGTCGGCGCGACTGCTTGGAGCCGCCGTGCTAGGCAAGAAAGAGAGCCCGGGTGCGCGCGAGCGCACCCGGTGGGTGTAGCCCCCGAGCCCCCGAGCGGGTCGGAGAGCCGGTCGGGGGTTTAGCCCGGTAGGACTCTGGCAGGCCACGTCGTTCGTGGGCCTTTTAGAGTCGGTTGAGCGAACGCACGTTTACCTTCGTCGGTTTGAACGTCGTGCTCGTGCAAGCTGCTGTCGGGCAATCCGAGTGGAACCTTGGCGATCTCCCTCGAGGGGGATCGTTTCCAAGCGGACGTAGCTCCCGGCGTGGGCGTCCGACCCGCTGTGGGGCGTTCCATAAAAACCTTTCCTTACTCATCCCGGGTCGGGCTGCCGGGTCGTCCGCCGACCCGGAGCGCGGCTGGCCGCCACTCATCGATGAGTTCCGCGGGAGAGTGTGAGGTATGTTCTAGGACGCGGGCCACAGTGATTTGGTCGTCCGCCGACCCATCTAGAGGCCCTCTGGGGGCTCACTGCGACCCGCCCCTCGCTCTTTTTTACGTGTTGGGGCGGCTTTCATTCCAGCTGGCTGGATTCGGCCTTCGTAACCCTCAAAGACGGCAGCCGGGCCTCGGGCGCGAGCCCGTAGGCCGCTTGCTCTCCCGAGGCCGGGCGGCCCAATGGGCCGTTTTCATACCTTTCTTGGCATGGGGCGCCCGCTGCGGCCGGTGGGGCTCGCGATGTCGCGGGCGGCGGGCGCGAGGAGGCCGTCTGTCGGGCGATTAATGTTTAGTGATTTAAATGGGCTGTGGCACGCACGGAGTAGTGGGCGTGGTGGCGGTCGACGGTTGATGCATCGTCGGCCGCGTGAGTGAGGAGGCGCTTGCTAGCGCGAGGGCGCTGGCCTGTTTCGCCAGCGCCTATAAAGGAAGGAGAGGGCAGCGCGAGGGAGCAAATCCTCTGCTCGCCGCCCTTCGCAAAAGAAAAGGAGTGAAAACGCAAGGGAAGAAGAAAAAGCTTCTGCCGTCGCGCTGTCCTCTCCGCTCCTACGCTCATTCGGGATGTCGCTAACCTCGCACTCGGCCGCGGGCGGTCGCTACCTCGGCTTGGAGAGGAAGGAGCTCCTTCCTCGCTGCCTCGATCCTGGCCGGGCGGGTGCCGCGGCCGGGACCGAGGTCCCCTAATCGGGAGACGGCGAGATAGTCTCGCTGGCGGCCTTCTACGAGCGGGTTTCGGCCTCCACTCCACCCGCTCGTCCGGGGTTGCTGCACTACTACGGGGGGGGGGAGTTCATCACCTGAACCCGAACGGAGCCCTCCACATCGCGGTCTTCATGACGCTGTGCGAGGCCTTTCTGGGGATCGAACCCCACTGGGGGCTCTGGCGCCACTTCTTCTTCGCGAGGCCGCCGTCGGATGCCACCGGTCTCCTCGGCGCTCTGGCGATCCAACTGCGCAACCACCGCAGGTCGTCCTATGTCGATGTGAAGCTGCCGACGTCCAACCGGGGGTGGCACAGCGAGTGGTTCTACGTCCGGAACATCGGCAACAGTGCCCCGCCCTTCAGTGGGAATTTACCGACGCCGCATCCTTGCTGGACCTGGGGTCCTGACACGAGGGACCGGGCGAAGGTGGATGAGATCCTTGGTAAGCTCACGGACCTGAAGCGGCGGGGCTTGATGGGCAAGGCGGTCCTCAGCACGTTCATCGAGAGGCGCATCCAACCCCTCAAGGATCGGCCGCGCCCCATGTTTGAGTACATCGGACCGACCGACCCTGCAAGGTCGCCGAGCGGAGCTTCCGCCGGAGGTCCTCGCGCGTGTGGCTGCGGTTTCCGTCGCGGGAGATACCGAGCCAGCGGGCGAGGCGCCTGCTCCGTTCTCGGCGCAGAATCCGCAGAACTTGGTACGTCTGGTGGCTCTCGTTTGCTTTTGCTTCACTTTGTTTCTTCGCCCCCTTACCCGAGCGCGTTCTTGCAGGGGCTTGGTGGCCTGATCTCCCGCCCCTTGCTTCCGGGGGAAAAGGAGGCGAGAGCGGTCGTGCGCCTCGCAACGGAGCGGCGACGCCGCCTCCCGACGAAGAAGGAGGCCACGAAGGAGCGGAAGAGGAAAGAGCGCGGACCGGTCAAGGCTGGCGAGGCGGTCTCTGACGAGACTTTGAGTGACGGCGACGAAGAGTCGTCGTCAAGCGAGGGGGGAGCGGTTGGCGGAGGCGACTCCGGCGGCTGCGACGCGGGTTCCAGCCGCGGGGCCGGCGACCGTGGTTCTTCGGAAGAAAGCGCGGTGCAGTGGTATATCCTGAAGATGCGCAGACCCCTCACGCCTCCTCGCAGGGGTCCGGCAAAGAGGGCTCATCAGGTGCCGGTCGTTCGCTCCTCTCGGTAAGTGACTTACGTGCCCCTAGTTTGGTCCTCTCCGGTGCTTCTTCCTTCGCAATTCCTGACCGACCGCTGTGCGCAGGGGGCTCACCAGCGCTGGGAGGGCGCTGAGTCCTACTTCGGCGGTGAGGAACCGCACCCTTCCGCTCCCGTCCGCGGCGCTTGTGGCCGTCGGAGCGGGGTCCTTCGGATGCACTCTCGCGCAGGTCTGGGTGAGGGGACGCTGCCGGAGGGGGGAGCGCCGGGGTCGTTGCCGGCCCCGACAATGCAGGAGGAAGCTCTGCTGGGCGCGCTTCCGCCCACGCCAAGAAACCGGTGAGATCCGGTGAGGTCCCGCCGCCACCGGGGCGCCGGGACCGCTACCGCCTGGCAAGATCGACGGAGACGTTCCGCCATCCTTGCCTTCCTTCGCAGCGTCGACTGCGTGGGGTCGGCGTGACTCTGCCGCCGGGAAGTATCGATTTGCGCGGCCGCGACACCGGCGGACAAGTCTCGCCGCCGCTGCCGGGGCCACCGCCGCTTGGCGGTCCAAGTGTTGCCGAGGGCGCGCAACCGGCTGCTCTGACGCCGCAGCGGGAGGTCGAGCGGGCGGTTGCCGACCGCCGTCCGACTTGGCCCGCCCACGACCGGCCGGAGGAGGCCCGCTCGTTCGGGACGACGGCGTAACGCCGCGATTGGAATGCTTTGGAGGTGGAGATGGGGAGGATCCACGCCGACCTTACTCGCGCCGTTGATGCCGCGTCCAGGGCGAGAAAGTCCATTGCTCAGGAGTCCCGCTCGGCCAGATCGGTAAGTCGGCGACGGATTTGTCTTTCGTGCATCTCTCGACCGGGAAACGGAGACTGACCGGGCAGGTATTTGCAGCGCTTGACATCCCGGGCGGTGGACAAGTCGATGTTCCTCCGGCACTTGCACAGCCGGGGGAGTGCCATAGGGGAAGAGCTGCTCGACGCCCGGAGGGCGCTTGTTGCCGAGCAAGGAAGGGCCGCCACGGCTGGTCAGCGGCTGGGGGAAGTCACTGAAGCCTTGCGGGAGGCTCAGCGACTTGTGGAGTCGTTGACCGTCGAGGGAGAGAAGGCCAGGTCGGCCCTGGCGGATGCTGAAGCGGCCAAGACTTCTGCGGTCCACGCGGAAGGATCCGCTCGGGCGGAGGCCACCCTCTTCCGAGAGGAATGCGAGTCGGTCCGTAGGGAGGCCGACCAGCTTCGCGGCGAGCGGGATCTTGCTCGGGGGGAGCTCGTGACGGCGAGGGAGCTTGCCGACCGCGCCGCGTCCGATCGGGAAGCGCGTGCCAAGGTCGAGGAGGAACTTCGCGCCAAAGAGGCCTCCGTGGCCGGTGAGTAGTTCAACCCCTTGGGAGCCACTACAACGGGCGTCTTCTGACGCCGTTTTTTGTCCCTGCAGAGCTGCGAAAAAGCCTTAGCGACGCGCTGGAGTCGCGAAGGGTGGCGGTGGAGCAACGGGATGCGGCGGTCGAGTCACGTGACTCGGCCCTTATGGACAAGCGGGTGGCGGAGAGGGATGCGGCCGATACGACGGCCGAGCTGACGGTCCTTCATGTGGGCATCCAGGCCGTCTGCGACCGGTTGTTCGGGCTTACTCCGGGCCCCAGCGCCATTCCTGCCATACTTGGATGGGTTCCTGAGCGCGTCGAGGCGTCGGTGCGGGAAGCGGCGGTGCTTGGCGCTTCCTCGGCCCTGGTCAACACCGTCTCTTATTATGACGGCGTCGACCTTGAGGCGGTTGGGAGCGGCGTTGTTCTTGGACCGCGACGAAGAAGTCGACGCATTCATGGCCCGGGTCGATCCGTGCGCCCAAGAGATTGCCCGCCGTATCTCGCCGCGAGAAATCCTCCATCGGAAGGAGGGAGATGATTAGTTTCCTTATTTTTTGCTTTTTTGCAGTGCATGTAATGAACATGATTGCCCTGACCGAGTTCGATGCGTCGGGTTGCTTTAAGTTATCTTGCCCGTTTACCCCGTGCTTACTCTGTGAATTTGGGCAATCTTATTTATCAGAGCCACAGGGCCTACGGGTGCCCTGAAAGCGTAGGTGTTGCTTCAACTCCGTTCGAAGAGATCACGGGATAGGACAAGCTACCTAGAGCGTTCGCTTCGTGGAGGAGAGGTGCCTGGGTCGGACCGCCTCTTTCGCGAAGCCTCCGCTCGGTCGGTTGGAACGCTGACCTGAGTGAGGGTGCTTCGACCGTCCCTAGCGTCTCTTGCTCGTAGGACTTGTTTCCCCCGCAGAGTGCCACTGGCCGTGAGTCGCGAGGCGTAGGCCGTAGTACTTTGGGCCAGGGGAAATAGCCACGAGGTAGATAGCTCGATCGGTCGGAGTACGGCTTAGGTTAGCGACTCGTACGCTTTTTTAACGACGACCGGGGTTGTTCTGCCCTGGTCGATCAAGCTATCTTCCGCTCGGGCAACTTTCCTTTTTGCGCGAAATGCTACTCGGGAGCCGCGGCTGTCTGGGGCTTAAGTTGTAGCATTCGGTTTGAGGGGGTTGCCACGAGGGAGATTGTTTGATCGGTCGACTGTCCGACCTAAATCGAAAGGCTCCATCCGACCGCTACTGGCCCTTTGCTCAAGTAGCCTCGCTTCTGCGCAAAGTGCTACCTCGGAGCCGTAGCCGTGGGGGCGTGGGCTATAGCATTTTGGGTTTGAAGAGGTTACTATGAGGAGGGTAGTCCGGTCGGAGTGGTTACCGGTCATCGATTTAGGTCGCTGACCCTGAGGTCGCAGGGCAGCCCCCGAGTGGTGCGCGGGGACTGAGGGTGCAGTCGCCACGCAGCGCTTGAGTCCGCACAAGATTTTTTTTGAAAAGGATTTAAGTTTTCTTTGGAGATAAGGGCGGATTAACTCGCCTGGGGGATCATGCCGGTTTCGGAACTGATGTTGGGCGCTTCGTCTTCTGCGCCGTTGCGTGAGGTATCGGCGGGGAGCAACCCGTTCGTCAATCGATCGACAAACGGTTGCCTCCAGTCGGTTTCGACGCTCAGGACGCCCAAGTCCGACCCAGGCGGGTGAGCATCTGGCCGAAGATCATCGGGAGCGCCCGCCTTCGGGGGGTCGGTGGCGCCCTCAGCACTCGGGTCCAACCAAATCGATGGGCTGCTGAGGTCGGAAACAAAGATTCCAGGGGGAACCGGCCCCTTTCCGGAGGCGAGGTTGGCGAGGGAGTCGGCTTCACCGTTATAGCGTCGGTAGCTGTGATGGAGCTCGAAACCCTTGAACTTCTCCTCGAGCTTGCGGACCTCCAGGCAGTAGGCGGCCATCCGAGCGTCACGGGGCTCGGTGGCTTTCATCACTTGGTCGACGACCAGCTTGGAGTCGCCGTGAACGTAGAGCCGTGTTGCGCCAGTGTCGGGCGGCGATCCGAAGGCCATTGACGAGGGCTTGCTCGGCGACATTGTTGGTGGCGTCGAAGAGTAGGCGGATGGCATACCGGAGCTTGTTGCCGAGTGGGGAGATGATGACGACCCCCGCGCCGGCCCCATTCTTGGTGTAAGACCCATCGAAGTACATCGTCCAGTACTCCGGGTCCTCGACCACCGCAGGGACTTGCGCCTCGGTCCACTCGGCGACAAAGTCTGCCAAGACCTGGGACTTGATCGCCGTCCTGGGGACGTACGATATGTCAAGGCCATTGAGCTCGAGAGCCCATTTGGCGATTCTTCCGGTAGCGTCGCGGTTGTGGACGACCTCTCCGAGTGGTGAGGAGGTCACCACGGAGATGGGGTGTCGATCGAAGTGATGGGCAAGCTTCCTCTTGGTAATGAGCACTGAGTATAGCAACTTCTGTATCTGGGGATATCGGACCTTTGTTTCGGAGAGCACCTCGCTGACGAAGTAGACCGGCCTCTGCACCTTGAAGACGCGGCCTTCCTCCGCTCGCTCCACAACAAGTGCCGCGCTGACGACCTGAGTCGTGGCGGCGATGTAGAGGAGCAAAGGCTCCTGCGGCTCCGGGGCGACCAGGACCGGAGGTGAGGTCAGAAAGGCCTTTAGTCGACTAAAGGCTTCCTGAGCTTCATGGGTCCAGGAAAAGCGGTCAGACTTCTTCATCAGCTTGTAGAGTGGCATCCCGCGTTCGCCGAGGCGGGATACGAAGCGACTTAGTGCCGCGAGGCACCCCATCAGCCTCTGAACTCCCTTCAGATCGTTGATTGGCCCCATCCTTGCGATAGCGGAGATCTTATCATGGTTGGCTTCGATGCCGCCGAGACGATGAATCCCAAAGAGCTTGCCCTTGGGGACCCCGAAGACGCATTTCTCGGGGTTGAGCTTTATGCGAAACCGTCGGAGGTTCGCAAAAGTCTCCTCCAGGTCGGCGATGAGGTCATCGACCTTCCTGGTTTTGACAACGATGTCATCGACGAAAGGCCGATGTTACGGCCAATTTGGTCTGAAAAACACGCCTGCATACACCGCTGGTATGTGGCGCCTGCGTTTTTCAGACCAAAAGGCATCGTGACGTAACAGTATGAGCCGTACGGGGTGATGAAGGAGGTCGCGAGCTGATCGGACTCCTTCATCGCAATTTGGTGGTAGCCTGAGTAGGCATCCAAAAAAGAAAGGGACTCGCACCCGGCGGTGGAGTCCACGACCTGGTCGATGCGAGGTAATGGGAATGGATCTTTCGGACAGGCCTTGTTGAGGCTCGTGTAGTCAACACACATTCTCCATTGCCCCGACTTTTTCTTTACAAGGACGGGATTGGCGAGCCACTCGGGGTGACGCACCTCCCTTACAAAGCCGGCGGCCAAAAGTTTGGCGATCTCTTCCCCAATGGCCCGACGCTTTTCTTCGTCGAAACGGCGTAGGCGCTGGGCGACTGGTCTGGATCCCGGTCGAATGTTCAGGGAGTGCTCGGCGACCTCCTTTGGAACTCCTGGCATGTCCGAGGGTCTCCAAGCGAAGACGTCTCGGTTTGCTCGGAGGAAGTCGACGAGCGCGCCTTCCTATTTGGCGGTGAGGGCGGCCCCAACCCGCACGATCTTGGTGGGGTCTCCAGGATCAACAGCGGCCTCCTTCGTATCCTCCGTGGACTTGAAGGAGCTAGGCCCCGACTTGCTGGAGTCGGGGGCGGATTCGGGGGCCTTCTCCTGGAGTTGGGCGAGCTCGGCGGAAGCGACGACCGCTGAGGCCAACTCGCAGCTGCTCCGCTCGCAGTTGTAGGCGAGCTGGAAGGATGCGGCCACGGTGATGACACCTTGCGGCCCTGGCATCTTCAGCTTGAGATAGGTGTAGTTGGGGACTGCCATGAACTTCGCGTAGCAAGGTCGTCCCAGGATGGCGTGGTAGGAGCCGGGAAAGTCCACAACCTCGAAAGTGAGGCTCTCGGTGCGGAAGTTGTCCGGGCTCCCGAAGGTGACGGATAGGCCGACCTGTCCGAGGGGGTGGGCCTGTTGACCCGGTACGACGCCTTGGAAAGGCGCCTTGCTCGGCCGGAGGGCGGAGCGAGGGACTCCCAGGGCATCCAGGGTCTCAACATACATGATGTTGAGACTGCTGCCGCCGTCCATGAGCACCTTGGTCAGGCGCTTCGTCCCCACGATGGGGTCGACGACGAAGGTAGCGCCCGGTGCGGGATGTGGTCGGGTGGTCGGTCCGATCGAAGGCGATCGGGCACTCCGACCACCTTAAGTAGGTGGGCACGGCGGGGTAGCCGTGTGAACCTCTCGGTGGCGAAGCTTCAACTGCCGCTTGTCGGCATAGCACTCTGCCCCTCCGAAGATCATGAGGCAGCCGCCGAGTGGGAACTCGTCGGTGGCTCATCGCCCTTGCCCCGGCTGGCCGGATGCCGGTGGCGCTTCTTCCTTACCCCGCGATGTCGTGGGGTTTCAGGAGAGAAACCGCTTCAAGATTTCGCAGTGCCGATAGTTGTGTTTGACGGGATAGTAGTGGTTAGGGCACGTACTATCCATCAATTTCTCTAATCGTTCGGGCGTCTGCCGCTCTTTGTTTGGCGGTCGGTCGGCCTGGCGACCATTCGCCTTTCGCGACCCTGCTTCCCCTTCCGCTTCCTTTTGTCGTAGGCGGAGGGGGCGCCGCCCCGAGGTCGGCTGCTTTGTGGGCCGTCTTTCTTTCGAAGATGGCCCCTACGGCCTCACGCCGAGGCGTGATTGGTGGCGATGTCGAGGAGCTCCTTGGTGGTCTGGGTTTCGCACCAGCCTTGTGGACCAGGGCCTCAGACGTGGTGCCGTAGATGAACGCCGACGACGCGTCGGCGTCGCGGATGTCGGGAGCTCGTTGCCTTTGTTGGGAGAAGCGGCGGATGTAGTCTCGGAGGGTTTCCCATTGCGCTGCAGCTCTTCAGTCCCAGGAGTTGCCAGGGCGTTTGTAGGTGCCCTGGAAGTTCCCGACGAAAGGTTCGTCAGTCGGCCACTGCCGATGGTGTCTGGCGGGCAGTACTCGAGCCAGGCTCGAGCTGAGTCCGCAAGGTAGATGGGGAGATACTGGATGACGAAGGAGTCGTCCGTTGCTCCCCCAGCTCGGCAGGCGAGCCGATAGTCTTCTAGCCAGACACTGGGGTTGGTGGCCCCTGTGTACTTGGCTATGTTAGTCGGGGCCCGGAACCGGGTCGGGAAGTCGGCGTTGCGGATGAGGCGGGTGAACGCACGTGGCCCGGGACTGTCGAATCCCGGGTCGGAATGGTTGCGTCGCCCGCTATCGGCGACCTGCGAGGGCGCTGCTGCATCGGTAGCTCTCCTTCGCGCCTCGAGGGTGGTGCGAAGATCATACTTGTCCCCCAGGCGGTGGCGCACTGGGGTGTATGATGCCTGGGGGAGCTCGTGGAGCGGGGTCATCTTGGCTGGGCTTCGTCGGCCCTGTGAGGGGGAGTGGCCCAGGCGGCCCGAAGTGGCGCCCGTCCGTCGGGAGCCAGAACCTTGGGCGTGCTGAACGACAAAGACGCGTTCTACCGATCCGGAGGTTACGATAGGTGGCCTTGGCTTCGGCTCCGCTGGCTCAGCAGCCCTGAGCAAAGATTGCCGCCGCAGCAATGTTCTCGTTGGCGTGAGGAAGAACGTGGTTCGCTTGTCTCCTCACCAATCGCCGATGCATCGACGCGCCAAGGCGTCTGCGCCGGAGGCGAGTGGTGGGTTAGGCTGACGGCGCTCCAGCTCGGCCTGGAGCTTATCGAGCTCGGCCTTTCGGGCCTCTAGCTCCTCTCGCTGTTGCCGAAGGTCAGCGAAGCGTTGTAGGTGCTGTGCGTCGTCTTCCTGCCGGGATTCCCCCCGTCGCACTTCGTCGCGCGGGAGGAGGGTCCCGAGGGTAGCAGGGGTGGAGGACGGTTCCGCAGCACCCGTCATGTTGCACTCGCGGGAGTACACCCTGCGGGGGGGATACTCTCTGTCGGAGCTAGAGCCGTGGCTGGAGGAATCCGCCAGCAGGTCGTGGAGGGAAGCCGGCGCGTAGCCGGCCATGGCCACGAGTTGAGAACCCGTGGAGGGTGGAACCGCCGCTCGCCGCAGCTCGTAGGCGGCGTCGCCAGGAGCAAAGGTTTGCCACATGACGGCCCGCGCCGCTGACGGCCATGCGGGGCCTCGAGGCGGAGGTTGCCGAGGACATCAAAGAACCGCATCCAAGCTATGGAGGACGCCCGGTCCCGGATGGCGGCGGGAATGAGGACAAGCTCTCCCGCCGTGGTGACGATGAAATCGAGGGTGCCGGCGGATCCAAATTTCGACATCGGTGAATCGTGGTGGGAGGAGGCCATCAGGGAGGAGAATGGGAATCCGAAGATGAGGATGTCGGTGAAGACGCGCGAGGACCCCTACCTGGCGCGCCAACTGTCGGTGTTTCGTGCACCGGCAATACGAATTTGTGGTCGGATGGGGTCGCGCGCTCCCTCTCCCCGAATGGTCGACTCAAGGAGTCAGATGATGTATACTGGTTCGGGCTGAACGTCCCTACTCCAGTTCGCTCGGTGTGGGTGTATTGATCTTAGGGCGATGAACAAGAGGAATACAAGCGAGGCAGGGAGTCGGCCGACCGATCCCCTGGTGTTTTCGCTAGGGAGTTGTGGCTACCTAGAAGACTGTTTTTTCCATCTCCCCTCCCTCTCGGGCCCTACCTCCCCTTATATAGACGGAGGAGGCAGGTTACATGGGAGTTTGGGAAAACTACGAGGAAGGGGCCTGCGCGTCCCGAAGTCTGGTTTCTGTCTTGTCCGACCGACCCCTGCTCATCCCGAGGCAGGGTTGGTGGCTCTGTGATGAGCCGTCTTGCGTAGTGCTGTCTTGATGACGTATCGCGTGGTGCTCCTGTCAGCCTCGGTAGCTTTAATGGCGCTTGACTTTGCCTTGGCCTCGGGAGTGGGCGTATTCTTCTGCGGTGTGCCAGGCGATGGGACGGGGGCTTGACTTCTTTGGTGGCTCCTCTGACAGTCTTGGGAAGGAGCCGTCTGCCCCAGTACGGACGCCAGGGACGCCGCGCACAAGGTACTGTCGACACCGGGCGTGGCCCTATCGCTCGCGGGTGGAGCTTGCTGACCGTGAGCTTTAATATTAGGCGGTCGGAGCCCGCCGACCGCCCGGGATCGGAGTCCGCCGACCGTCTAGGGTCGGTCCTGCATAGGTCGGGGTTCGCTCTCCGCGGCCCAAGTGCCTTTCGGCAGTGCTGGGCCTTCGCCGTGGTAGGTCAGCCCGTTCGCGTTTCCGGGCTGATGGGGGTACCCATGGTACGGGTACTCGTCAACACTCTTCATTCACGAGACTGCTTCCCATTGCACTTGGGATGAACTTGGAATGAAGTGTGTATGACCAAAACCACTCTTTTAAGCTTCTTGCTCGAGATGGTTGCTAATGGCTTGAGTCAATACACCGAAAAATGCAAAAAGAACTAGAGGAAGAGAGTGATGACTAGGAGACCTATGTCGATGACTCCTAGTCGAGGTTGTGTTTCTCTAGGAAAAACTCTCTAAACCCTCAAAGGTTTGTGGAGGAGAGTGAAGCTTAGGAGGCCTTTGTCGATGGCTCCTAGTCGAGGATGTGCTTCACTAAGCCTAACTTTCTCATACCGCTTTATGAGCATTAATCTAAAAATTTGCACTTAAAGAGATGATTAGCATGAGGCTTCTCTTATGGACTTGTAGTTTCCCAAAGTGTTGACTAGGTTGAACTCTACTATATCCACTTGCTTATTTGGTTGGCTTTGCTTCTAGTTTTGAAGTTATGCTAAGTGTTGCTATTGTTGAAATCATGCCAAAGTAATATAACTTCTTTTGAGCTAGTTAGCAAAAATTGAAATATGTCATTGGATATGACTTAGGATGACATAATCTGAACTTGAGTAGCTTGGTGTCATACTTTGTCTAAGTGGTCACTTGCATAATCCTCAAAGCTCTTCTAGGTTACATTTCATCCAAAAATTGTTCTCTTGTTGCCTATATTGCCAAAAGGGGGAGAAAACGTAGAAAAGGCATCTTAGAGAATTAAAAAAATGCTTTCTCATGATCATGTTGAACAATTGTCCTTGCATTTGGATCATCAGTACTATTGAGCTTTTTGAGAGATTTCTTGGTTTTTGGAGCTCTTGTCGAAAAATTGTCCTTTCAAGTGTTAAGCTCTAAAAATCTTCTCATCTTTTTGGTCATGAGCTTTCTTTCTCTTTCAATTGGACCAAATATGATTTGTGCAATCAAATTGCTTTTCTTCCTTTGTTTTCAAACTCAAATTTATGCCTTTTGTGTGGTTTGTCAATATACTCATCAAGGGGGAGATTGAAAGACCATGTGGAGGTCCATCCTTGTTTGTGATGAGTGTTTGACTTTATTTGAGCAAGGTGTGCTCAGGTTTGAGTTTGATTTGACTCGGTATTGCATGTTTGAATTAATGATAATTATGGACTAACATGCATGAAGAAAAAGGTGAGTGTATTTTGGAATGTGCAAAATGGTTTGGTCCTTGTGGTACAGGTTATTGAGGCAGCTATGGTCGTTGGTGAGTACCGGGACTAGGTTGGGAGAACTGAGGTCCGGAGCGGTCGAGGATGCCGACGAGATGGTTGGGGTCAAACTAGGATCACTTGGACATCATAGAAATGGACTTGAGGTAGCTCAAGTTTCCGGTTCGGGTTGGAGGCTCGAAGAGGCGGAAGCTAAGCGGTCAAGTCCGGCGGATGAAGGCTCGTTGCATCGGGTTGACCGGGTTTTGTTTAAAACCCATGTATGGCCAATGTGGCCCATGTAAATCCCATGTGTGGGGTGAAATGAGTGGGTTAATCCTAGACCATGGTGGAGTGCCCTAGGGTTTGGGACTCATCCAAGGGTGGTAGGTGGCCCTAGAGTAGTATAAATAGAGGGGGAGGGGTGCCCTCCCTCATTTGAAGGTTTGAGTTGCTCCTTTGAGCTTTGCCCACATGAAGTGAGCCTCTGTAAACCTTCCAACCAGAAAATACAAAGATTTTCTTTACATTCTTGTGAATTTAAATTCCGTATTTACATTATGTCTTTACTTTACGCAATTTAAATTCAGCATTTACTTTCCCGCATGTAAATTCTCACAATTTACTTTCTCGCAATTTGGATTTTGTAGGATCGAAGTATACGAATATAGCAATCAGAGGGGGGGTGAATGATTGTGCGAAAGCTAAAACCAAATTCTTGATCTACTAAAAGTTCACCCCAAAATAGAACCAAATAATTGCCACGTATTTGACAAAAACAGAATGATAGAGGTTTAGTAAAACGAGAATTCCCGGAGATCCAACTGTTAGATTGATCTGAAATTTGGACACGAGAAACTAGATTCCAATACGAATCGAATCCAAAAAGAATTAGCTCGATCGGACTTACAGATCAAAAGTTATGAGCTTCGCAAGCTTGCTGATCCAGAACTTGACGAGAATCAATCTAATCAAAACTTCAAGATTAAACAAGATCTTCAAAAGATTAATCAACTAGACTTTGAGAAACTCTAAATCAATACCCTAGAACGGTTTTTGATGAATCAAATCAAGATGAAACTCAATGATCAAAAACCAATCTAGAATTAGAACAAGCATGCAAACAAGAACCAAAACAGAAAATACTGTAGCGACGTGGTTACTGTAGCACGCAAAAATCTTGGAAGAATTGATCTTTATTTCTTGTCTAAAATACTCTCATCAAAAGAGTACAAACCCTAAAACCAAGGTCAAAGCTTGATGCGCTCAGCTCTACTTGGTGCCTTTCAACAGGAGACCCCCCACCTATTTAAAGCACCAACCCACAAAGGAGTTCTGAATACAATTCCTATTCCCTAGAAGGAATCCGTATCCAACACAACTCTACTTGGCCCAACCTGGCCGAGTATAACTCTTGCACGCGTATGGCAACCCTACCATACTCACGTGACTAACACTTTGCACGCGTATGGCCACCTGCCATACTCACGTGACTAGCACTTTGCACGCGAATGACCTCCTGCCATTCTCACGTGACTAACCATTCTTCATGTGCACCATTCTCTTAGCCCGAACGTCCCGCATGACATCCTTGACCACCAAGACCTCAGTTCCTCCTGAACCTAGTCCCGAACCTCAGTTCCTCCATGAACCTAGTTCCGGTCCCGTCATCGACCACGTTCGTCCTCGAGCAATACCTGCACATGAACAAAACACAAAACGAATCCGAGCACAAGTCCACGACTTGACTCAATGTCAATCCATGCAACTACTCACACGAGCATTGCATAAAGTCCACTTCAAAAGAAGCATCATGAAATCATCACAAATTTCATAATCTCAAATTCAAATTATTTCAATTCTGCTCAAAACCCTAATTCAGCAAAAACGCATTCACGACGGACAAGGAAATATGGTCCGGCGTACACATGAAAAATCACTCAAAAACCATTCACAACGGACAGACAAAATCGGTCCGTTGTACAAGTGAAAGTTTCGGTTCCAAGAAGAAATCATTCTGGCGAAAACACGTTCACGACGGACAAACAAAATCGGTCCGTCGTACATGCGAAATCAAACCTCAAAAAGCCATTCACGACTGACCAAAGAAGTTTGTCCGCCGTACATGCAAAACTTACTGGTTTCTTGGAAGATTGAGTTCGACTCAAGAGCTCAAAAATACGTTCACGACAGACCCAAAAACTTTGTCCGTCGTACATGCACAACTTACTGGTTTTTGAGGAAAATTGAGTTTGGCTCAATGAGTTCAAAAGCATGTCCACGACAGACCAACAAAGTTTGTCCATCGTAGATGGGAAACTTACTGTTTCTTGAGATCTTGGTCTGGCGCAAAAGCGAAACTTACTGCTTCTTGTCAAATTGACAAAACACATGAACAAACATATTTGCAAATTCAATTCTAAGCCAATTTTTCAGCACATGATTTCACTATCTCCCCCTTGATGAGAACATTGGCAACACCACTTAGAATTGAACATTTGGCATTCACTTTACAAAAGATTTTGAAATCCAAAGGATCAAGGACCAAAAAGAAAACACATAATTCCCTCTTTGACCAAAATGTAAAACAAAATCTCCCCCTGAGAAGGAAAATGTGTGTGAATGTGCAATGTGCCCAAAAATTTCAAAATTTCTCCAAACTTCTCCCAAAATTCTCAAATTTCCAAACACAACTCCCCCTTTTTCTTCTCCCCCTTTTTCCTTAAACTTTTCAATGATTCCCAAATTTCTCCCCCTTTGACAATGGATTCATCAAGAGTACAAGAGAGAGAACAGATTCAAAATTTTTCTTGAAACAAAGATTTCACAAAAAGAAACAAGGGAGTGCCAAGATAGAAAAAGATGAGCTCATTCGATCATATAACCTTATATATCATATAATATGCAAAATACATGATCTTGATGTGATTTTAACAAGTTAGGGAATGACATGCATCTCAACCTCAATTTAGTCAACTATAGCCAAGTACTAAGCAAGATCTTAGCAGAAAAAGCAAGACTTTAAAAATTGAAGCAACTAACAACTTAGGGCGAGCAAGTAGTTTCAACTCCAATCTAGTAGACCAATTTAATCTTTAAACAATAAGTTGCATGTGGCATGCTTGAAGCATACTTCTTTTATTTTCTAGGAGTGGCATGCTTGAAGCATACATCTTATCTTTGAGGGAATGGCATGCTTGAAGCATACATCTTATTTTTGAGGGAATGCAAGCCTGAAGCACATAACTTGAAGCTTTTGCTTTTAACAGCCCCTTTTTTATTTGATTCCCTTTTCTTTTTCCTTTTTCTTTGATTGTAAACATGCAAAAGTGGTTAAAGGTCTTATGAAAGAGTAAAGTTGAAAATACACTTGCTCCATAGCCCAAATTTGTCAAGAAGATTCAATAACAAGCCTAAAAGAGTAAGATATCACAGAGTATCTAGCTATAGGCAATCAGTCCAGGGAATTCCGCAATGTCATTTTTAGTTCAAGTGAGTCAATTAGATTATCATATATTAGCTCAATTACATAACATATAAAGAAATATGATAAAGTGAGCTCATCAAGTGAAAGAACTTGGCAAGGAAACTCCCCCTCAAAACAAACCCATTGGATGAACAATTCCAAGTTCTCCCCGAGCAAAACGAGAAGAAGACAAAGGTTTTGTGAAAATGTCTGCCAATTGATGTTCAGTATCCACATGATGAAGCACAATGTTGCCTTTTTCAACATGATCTCTAAGAAAGTGAAATCTGATGTCAATGTGTTTTGTTCTAGAGTGTTGCACGGGGTTCTTAGCAATGCAAATTGCACTAGTGTTATCACACAAAAGAGGAACACTATCCAAATTAAACCCATAATCTTTAAGTGTAGCTACTATCCAAAGAATTTGAGAACAACAACTAGCAGCAGCCACATATTCAGATTCAGCAGTTGATTGTGCAACAGAAGATTGCTTTTTAGATGACCATGCAATGAGAGAATTTCCCAAGAAGTGACATGAACCAGAAGTGCTTTTCCTATCAATTCTACATCCTCCAAAATCAGCATCAGAAAAAGATCTCAAACTAATGCATGAGGAAGCAGAAAGCTAAATGCCAAAATCTTGAGTTCCATGAAGATACCTGAAAATCCTTTTGACAGCTTGTCGATGTGAAGCACGTGGGGAAGCTTGAAAACGAGCACACAAGCATACGGACAAATTGTATATCCGGCCTTGATGCGTTGAGGTACAAAAGTGAACCTATCATGCTTCTATATTCCTTTTGATCAACCTCGCTCACCATCTTCATCGTGGTCATGCGCAAGTGCTCTCCATGGGTGTCATGATCGGCTTGTCGCTTTCCATTCCAAAGCGATGTAGCAAGTCTTTCGTGTATTTGCTTTGATGTACAAAAGTACCATCCTTCGTTTGCTTGATTTGAAATCCCAAAAAGTATGTCAACTCACCCATCATACTCATCTCAAACTCCTTCCTCATTTTTTCTGAAAACTCAGACACTAAAACATGAGAGGAACCACCAAAGATAATATCATCAACATAAATCTGAACGAATAGTTGATCATTGCCTTGCTTGAGTAAAAAGAGAGTTTTGTCAACCTTTCCCATTAAAAAGCCTTTTTCAAGTAAAAAGGTTTTTAGCCTATCATACCATGCTCTAGGGGCTTGTTTCAAACCATACAAAGCTTTTGATAGTTTGAACACATGATTTGGAAACTTTGGATTTTCAAAACCAGGTGGTTGCTTGACATAAACCTCCTCATTTATGTAGCCATTAAGAAAAGCACTTTTCACATCCATTTGATACAATTTGAAACCTTTGGATGCAGCAAAAGCTAAAAGGATTCTAATGGCTTCAATTCTAGCAACAGGAGCAAAGGTTTCATCGAAATCTAAGCCTTCAATTTGAGTGTAACCTTGAGCAACCAATCTAGCCTTGTTTCTAACAACAACACTATCCTCACTTTGTTTATTTTTGAAAACCCATCTTGTTCCAATAACATTAAAATCTGGAGGAGGTGAGACAAGTTTCCAAACTTTATTTTGTTCAAAATTCTCTATTTCTTCATGCATGGCATTGATCCAAGATTAAATCGGATAATGCATGAGATATATCTTTGGGTTCAAAAGAAGCAACTAAAGCGGAATGAGCATGAGTGTCAGAATGAATAAACCTGGATCGAGTGACTCTCTCATTTAGGTCTCCAATCATTTGTTCAGATGGATGCATTTTTTGAATGTACAAGGGAGCATTGGCTTTTGAGACTTCTCCTTCTCCTTCTTCATTTTCAGCATGTACAGATGATGTTGTAGCTTGAGGATGGTTAGCTGTAGGTGATGTAGTAGTAGGTGCCAAAGGTGCTACATCTTGTTGTGCATTAGGAAGAGTCAAGACCTCATCTTCAACATCATCATCATCTTCAAAGATTTTCTCCCCGAATGTATGCTTGCACTGCATCACTTGGACTAGTGCCTGGACTAGCCTCATCAAAAGTAACTTCACAAGTTTCCACAATTTTGTTAGTCTCCAAAACAAGCACACGATAGCCACGAGTATGAGCAGGATATCCAAGAAAAATGCCATCAGTTGATCTAGCTTCAAATTTATCAAGATTTCCAGATTTCAAGACAAAGCATTTGCATCCAAAAACCCTAAAGTGAGAAACAGTAGGCCTATGTCCAAACCGAAGCTCATATGGAGTCTTACCCAATTTTGATCTCAAAAACACACGGTTTGAAACATAACATGCAGTTGAAATCGCTTCAGCCCAAAAGTTTCTAGGAGTGTGATGTTCATCTAACATGGTTCTAGCCATCTCAACCAATGTTCTGTTTTTCCTTTCAACTACACCATTCTGTTGAGGCACTCTAGGTGATGAAAATTGATGATCAATTCCTTTTTCAGTACAAAAGTGATTAAAAGAAGCATTTTTGAATTCAGTTCCATTATCACTTCTAATAGCTTTGAGAGCTCCTGGATGATCAATAGAAAGCCTAAGAACAAGACTTCTAAAATGACTAAAAGCCTCATCCTTAGATGCCATAAAGTATACCCAAGAGTATCTAGAAAAATCATCAACAATCACAAGCACATACCATTTGCCTCCAAAGGATTGAACTCGAGATGGTCCAACTGTATCAAGATGTAGAAGCTGTCTGGAGCGCTTGTCATCACCATGGTAAGAGGTGGATGTGAACTCGCAATCATCTTACCATGTCTACAAGAAGAACATACTAGATTGCTATCACCCTTAAGCTTAGGCAGGCCACGTATAAGATCTAAACCACTTACACGAGTAAGATGATCAAAACCAACATGACCAAGTCTACGATGCCAAAAGAATAAATCTTTACAAACATTGGCAATTAGACACCTATGCTTAGAAGAAGGTGATGCATCAAAATCAGCTTTAAAGACTCTTCCAAAACGAGAAATTTTGAACACAAGATCACCTCAAGCATCTAGCACTTTGCATTCATTTTTCTTAAAGCTTATCTCAAGATCTTCATCAAGCATTTGTGAGACAGAAAGCAAGTTATATTTCAAATTTTCAACAAGAGCCACATCTTTGAACATAAACTTGTCACTTACCTTTATTGTACCTTTTGCCACAACAGAAGAGGAAGAAGCATCTCCAAAAGTAACACTTTCAAAGACGAGATGCACGAGTAAGGGAGGAGAACCAATTCTTATCACCGGACATGTGGCGTGAGCATCCGAATCCACTAGCCATATGTTCTCCTTCCTTGCGCGAGAAGCCAACATAGCAAAACATGTCGAGGCCTCGATCTTGGGGTTAGGAATGAGATTTTTGGGAATCCAAAGATTGAGACACACGACGCACAACAAGAGGTACAACACGATAATTTTTATGCACAAAATCAGATTTGCCTTTTCCCATGTTTGTAGGAACAGAAGGTGTTTTCATCACTCTAGCCGCATAAAAATGTGCTTTGCTGAAATTTGACCTAGCCTCAGCTTCTTTCCTTCTTTTCTTTGTTTGGCTAGTCTAAAGCAAAAATTTACTAAGTGTCCATCTCTACCACAATGAGTGCAAGTGTACTTGACATGATGTTTAGCTTTAACAAGAAAAGCACATTTTGCATTCATCATAGTAGAAGATAAAACCAAAGCAGATTGAAAAGCAATTTTCTTAGGCTCATTAGATAACTCAATTTTGCAAGGAGCACGAACAACGGTCTGAGGTTTAGTTTCATATGTGGCATAAGGATCAAAACCTAAACCTCTCTTGTTTGTGCTAACCTTAGATTGATCCAAAATCATGTTCAACTTCTTCTTGCCATTAGTGAAACGCTCCAAAGAATTTTGCAAGTAATCAACTTTCTTAGCAAGAGTTAAACAATTATTGCGGGAACATCTACTTTTCCTTTTGCTTGCGACAAGTTGAGCATGAGAGAATTTCATGTGAAAGCAAATTATCGCTTAATTGAGAAACCCTAGCATTTGCATCTTTCAATTTTAATTCAAGAGTTGAGCATTTAGAACAAGAAGTTGAACTATGCAAATCATCGATTGGAACAGCTAGCATGTACAACATGTTTCTCATTTTTCTCATTTAGATGCAACAAAAGAGCATGTTCTTTCCTAAGCAAGGTGAGCTCATTGTAAATTAAGTCACATGATTTGCAAGTATCATCACTAGGAATCAAAGTCTTAAGTCTAGCAATTTCAGCATTCAATGATTCAATAATGAAATCATGTTTCTTAATTTTCTTATCACGCTTGTCAAGCAATTTTCCAAGACGAGCAACAAAGCAATAGCTAATTCATCATAAGAGGGATCTACCTCATTGAAGTCATTGTCGTGGTCGCCCCTCAGTGAAGCTATCCTTGCCGCTTGCCATGAGACATAATCCTATCAAATCATGCTTGCTTGGAGTTGCATCATCTTCGCTGCTCTCCGAGTCCACATCGCTCAAATTGACTTGTTCAAGAGCGGAAAGAACTCGTGAACCACCTTGCGGTTGATGAAGCTCTTCTTCTTCCTATCATTTGACGAGAACCTTTTCTTCTCATTCCTTCCGCCGTTGTCCTTCTCCTCCTTTGATGTTTTTCCTGCAAGCTTAGGACAATTTGTGCGAATATGGTTGAGGTCACCACACTCATAGCATCTTGGAGGACCACCTCTCTTTCTCATTCTCACATTCTCGCAAAGCTTTGTTAAAGCGAGAAGAGAGTAGTGCGAGATCTTCTTCAGAAACTCTTCAAGTTGCTCATCCGTTAAAGAAGACATGGAAGACAAGGCAAAGCTAGAAGAAGAATTTGCATTTGACATGTTAGGGTTAGAGATCAAAGCAATTGATTTAATGTTACCCTTCCTGGCAAGAACATCCAACTCATGAGTTTTCAACTTAGAGTAAAGAACATCTAATGTGAGTGTGCTCATGGTAGTAGATTCTTGTATAGATGTTACTTTCATCTCCCACACTGATATGTCCAAAGCACTAAGCAATTGTCGAGCATTTTCAGCATCAGTGTAGCTAACTCCAACAAAGACGTAGATTGCTAAGAATTTTATTGAAACGTGCAAAGAAGTCATCTACAGATTCACTAGGTTTCATCTCAAAACGCATGTATTCTTTTTTGTAAAAATCTTGGCGAACCTCTTTGACAGTGTTAGAACCCTCATGGTAATCACAAAGAGATTTCCATACCTCATATGCGGATCGAAGATGAACCACACGATCAAAGTCGCTGCGTCCCAAGCCTTGGATGATCAAGTTGCGCGCCTTGCTATTTGCTTCAACATGTGTGCGATTGGTGTCGTTGACGTTGTCGTTTGCAGGGACTTCATATGGCTTGTAGACCTTCTCCCAAATTGTGAAGCCTTGTGCTTGGATGAATGCCTCCATCTTGGCCTTCCAAAACTGAAAATCAACACCATCGAACACACAAGGTTTTGTCGAATAACGATCCATTAATCTAATCACCGGTTAAGATAGATTAGAAAAACCTTGCTCTGATAACACTTGTAGGATCGAAGTATACGAATATAGCAATCAGAAGGGGGGTGAATGATTGTGCGGAAGCTAAAACCAAATTCTTGATCTACTAAAAGTTCACCCCAAAATAGAACCAAATAATTGCCACGTATTCGACAAAAACAGAATGATAGAGGTTTAGTAAAACGAGAATTTCTGGAGATCCAACCGTTAGATTGATCTGAAATTTGGACACGAGAAACTAGATTCCAATACGAATCGAACCCAAAAAGAATCAGCTCGATCGGACTTACAGATCAAAAGTTATGAGCTTTGCAAGCTTGCTGATCCAGAACTTGACGAGAATCAATCTAATCAAAACTTCAAGATTAAACAAGATCTTCAAAAGATTAATCAACTAGACTTTGAGAAACTCTAAATCAATACCCTAGAACGGTTTTTGATGAATCAAATCAAGATGAAACTCAATGATCAAAAACCAATCTAGAATTAGAACAAGCATGCAAACAAGAACCAAAACAGAAAATACTGTAGCGACGTGGTTATCAGAGTACGCAAAAATCTTGAAAGAATTGATCTTTATTTCTTGTCTAAAATACTCTCATCAAAAGAGTACAAACCCTAAAACCAAGGTCAAAGCTTGATGCGCTCAGCTCTACTTGGTGCCTTTCAACAGGAGACCCCCCACCTATTTAAAGCACCAACCCACAAGGAGTTCTGAATACAATTCCTATTCCCTAGAAGGAATCCGTATCCAACACAACTCTACTTAGCCCAACCTGGCCGAGTACAACTCTTGCACGCGTATGGCAACCCTACCATACTCACGTGACTAACACTTTGCACGCGTATGGCCACCTGCCATACTCACGTGATGTAGGATCGAAGTATACGAATATAGCAATCAGAGGGGGGGTGAATGATTGTGCGGAAGCTAAAACCAAATTCTTGACCTATTAAAAGGTCACCCCAAAACAGAACCAAATAATTGCCTCGTTTTCGACAAAAACAGAATTACAGAGGTTTGGTAAAACGAGAATTCCCGGAGATCCAACCGTCGAAACGATCTGAAATTTGGACACAAGAAACTAGATTCCAATACGAATCGAACCCAAAAAGAATGAGGTCGATCGGACTTACGGATCAAAAGTTATGAGCTTCGCAAGCTTGCTGATCCAGAACTTGACGAGAATCAATCTAATCAAAACTTCAAGATTAAACAAGAATGACAAAAGATTGATCAACTAGACTTTGAGAAACACTAGATCAATACCCTAGAGAGGTTTTTGATGGATCAAATCAAGATAAAACTTGAAGAACAAAAACCAATCTAGAACTAGAACAAGCATGCAAACAAGAACCAAAACAGAAAATATCAGAGCGACGTGGTTATCAGAGCACGCAAAAATCTTGGAAGAATTGATCTTTATTTCTTGTCTAAAATACTCTCATCAAAAGAGTACAAACCCTAAAACCAAGCTCAAAGCTTGATGCGCTCAGCTCTACTTGGTGCCTTTCAACAGGAGACCCCACCTATTTAAAGTACCAACCCACAAGGAGTTACGAATACGATTCCTATTCCCTAGAAGGAATCTGTATCCAACTCAACTCTACTTGGCCCAACCAGGCCGAGTACAACTCTTGCACGCGTATGGCAACCCTACCATACTCACGTGACTAACACTTTGCACGCGTATGGCCACCTGCCATACTCACGTGACTAACACTTTGCACGCGAATGACCTCCTGCCATTCTCACGTGACTAACCATTCTTCATGTGCACCATTCTCTTAGCCCGAACGTCCCGCATGACATCCTTGACCACCAAGACCTCGGTTCCTCCTGAACCTAGTCCCGAACCTCAGTTCCTCCATGAACCTAGTTCCGGTCCGTCATCGACCACATTCGTCTTCGAGCAATACCTGCACATGAACAAACCACAAAACAAATCCGAGCACAAGTCCACGACTTGACTCAATGTCAATCCATGCAACTACTCACATGAGTATTGCATAAAGTCCACTTCAAAAGAAGCATCATGAAATCATTACAAATTTCAAAATCTCAAATTCAAAATTCAAATCCAAATCGCTCAAAACCCTAATTGAGCGAAAACGCATTCACGACGGACAAACAAAGTTGGTCCGTTGTATAAAGAAAAGTTTCTGTTCCAAGAAGCCAACCAAACGCGGAAAAACACGTTCACAACGGACAAACAAAGTTGGTCCGTTGTACATGCAAAAATGGCTTCGGTCATGAGCTCAAAACAAGTTCACAACGGACCCCAGAAGCTTGTCCGCAAGCGTGCCACGCTTCGGTTTCACAAAAGTAAAACCCTAGAAAAAGTCCATTCACGACGGACAAAAAGAATTAGTTTGTTGTACATGTGAAAATCTTGGTTCCAAGAAATTATCCAAACCGAAAAAGCTTGTTCACAACGGACCAAGAAGAACTGTCCGTTGTACATGTGAAAATGACTTCGGTCATGGGCTCAAAAACATGTTCACAATGAGACCCAAAAACACCGTCTCGTCGCAGATGGGAAACTTCTTGCTTTCTTGAGAACTTTGTCCTGGCGCTAATGCGTAACTTACTGCTTTCTTGTCAAATTGTCAAAACACATGAACAAACACATTTTGCAAATTCAAATCTAAGTTAATTTTTCAGTTCAAAGCCAATTTTTCAAAGACATGATTTCACAATCTCCCCCTTGATGAAAACATTGGCAACACCACTTAGAATTGATCATTTGGCATTCACTTTACCAAAGATTTTGAAATCCAAAGGATCAAAGACCAAAGTAAGAAAACACAGAAATCCCTCTTTGACCAAAATGCAAAACAAAATCTCCCCCTGAGAATGAAAATGTGTGTGAATGTGCAATGCGCCCAAAAATTTCAAAAATTCTTTCTCCCAAAATTCTCAAATTTCCAAATACAACTCTCCCTTTTTCTTTAAACTTTTCAAAGAAAGATTTCCAAATTTCTCCCCCTTTGACAATGGATTCATCAAGAGTAAAAGAGAGAACAGGTTCAAAATTTTTCCTGAAACAATGATTTCACCAAGAGAAACAAGGAAGTGCCAAGATAGGAAAAGATGAGCTCATTCGATCATATAACCTTATATATCACATAATATGTAAAATACATGATCTTGATGTGATTTTAACAAGTTAGGGAATGACATGCATCTCAACCTCAATTCAGTCAACTATAGCCAAGTACTAAGCAAAACCTTTAGTAGAAAAACAAAGGCTCAAAGTTGAAGCAAATAACAAATCAGGGCGAGCAAGTAGTTTCAACTCCAATCTAGTGGACCAATTTAATCTTTAAACAATAAGTTGCATGTGGCATGCTTGAAGCATACTTCTTTTATTTTCTAGGAGTGGCATGCTTGAAGCATACATCTTATCTTTGAGGGAATGGCATGCTTGAAGCATACATCTTATCTTTTTAGGGAAAGCATGCCTGAACAATACAACTTGAAGCTTTTGCTTTTAACACCCTTTTTTTTATTAATTCCCTTTTCTTTTCATTTTTCTTTGATTATAAACATGCAAAAGTGATTAAAAGGTCTTATGAAAGAGTAAAGTTGAAACCACACTTGCTTCATAGCCCAAATTTGTCAAGAGGATTCAATATCAAGCCTAGAAGAGTAAGATATCACAGAGTATTTAGCTATAGGTAATCAGTCCAGGGAATTCCACAATGTCATTTTTAGTTCAAGTGAGACAATTAGATTATCATATATTAGCTCAATTACATAACATATAAAGAAATATGATAAAGTGAGCTCATCAAGTGAAAGAACTTGGCAAAGAAACTCCCCCTCAAAACAATCCCATTGGATGAACAATTCCAAGTTCTCCCCGAATAAAAGCAAAACGAGAAGAAGACAAAGGTTTTGTGAAAATGTCCGCCAATTGATGTTCAAGATCCACATGATGAAGCACAATGTTGCCTTTTTCAACATGATCTCTAAGAAAGTGAAATCTGATGTCAATGTGTTTTGTTCTAGAGTGTTGCACGGGTTCTTAGCAATGCAAATTGCACTAGTGTTATCACACAAAAGAGGAACACTATCCAAATTAACCCCATAATCTTTTAGTGTAGCTACTATCCAAAGAATTTGAGAACAACAACTAGCAGCAGCCACATATACAGATTCAAAGCTTGATTGTGCAAATGAAGATTGTTTTCTAGATGACCATGCAATGAGAGAATTTCCCAAGAAGTGACATGAACCAGAAGTGCTCTTCCTATCAATTCTACATCCTCCAAAATCAGCATCAGAAAAAGATCTCAAACTAATGCATGAGGAAGGTAAAGCCAAATGCCAAAATCTTGAGTTCTATGAAGATACCTGAAAATCCTTTTGATAGCTTGTCGATGTGACGACGTGGGAAGCTTGAAAACAAGCACACACAAGCACGTGGGAAGAGTCTCTCATGTAAACCTCTAATTATCTCGTCCTCAACAAAGCATTATCATCATCTTTATGAACAAAGACACTCTCCCCTGAACATATGCACTTGTACTGCATCATTTGAACTAGTGCCTTTTGCGAAAGCAGTGGAAGAAGCATCTCCAAAGGCAACACTTTCAAAGATGAGATGCACGAGTGAAGGAGAACCAAATCTTATCACCGAACATATGAAGTGAGCATCCGAAATTCACTAGCCACATGTTCTCCCTCCTCGCGTGAGAAGCCTACATAGAAGCGAGAAAGTGTCGAGGTCTCAGATCTGGGGTTAGAAATAAGATGTTTAGGAATCGATCTTGAGACACACGACGGACAACAAGAGGCACAACACGATAATTTTTATGCACAAAATCAGATTTGCCTTTTCCCATGTTTGTAGGAACAGAAGGTGTTTTCATCACTCTAGGCGCATAAAAATGTGCTTTGCTGAAATTTGACCTAGCCTTAGTTCTTTCCTTCTTTTCTTTGTTTGGCTAGTCTAAAGCAAAAATCTACTAAGTGTCCATCTCTACCACAATGAGTGCAAGTGTACTTGACATGATGTTTAGCTTTAACGAAAAGCACATTTTGCATTCATCATAGTAGAAGATAAAAACCGGCAGATTGAAAAGCAATTTTCTTAGGCTCATTAGATAACTCAATATTGCAAGGAGCACGAACAACAAAGGCGAGGTTTAGTTTCATATGTGGCATAAGGATCAAAACCTAACCCTCTCTTGTTTGTGCTAACCTTAGATTGATCCAAAATCATGTTCAACTTCTTCTTGCCATTAGTGAAACGTTCCAAAGAATTTTGCAAGTAATCAACTTTCTTAGCAAGAGTTAAACAATTATTGCAGGGAACATCTACTTTTCCTTTTTGTTTGCGACAAGTTGAGCATGAGAGAATTTCATGTGAAAGCAAATTATCAGTTAATTGAGAAACCCTAGCATTTGCATCTTTCAATTTTAATTCAAGAGTTGAGCATTTAGAACAAGAAGTTGAACTATGCAAATCATCGATTGGAACAGCTAGCATGTACAACATGTTTCTCATTTTTCTCATTTAGATGCAACAAAAGAGCATGTTCTTTCCTAAGCAAAGTAAGCTCATTGTAAATTAAGTCACATGATTTGCAAGCATCATCATCAGGAATCAAGGTTTTAAGTCTAGCAATTTCAGCATTCAATGACTCCACAACAAAATCATGTTTCTTAATTTTCTTATCACGTTTATCAAGCAATTTACCAAGACGAGCAACAGCAATAGCTAATTCATCGTAAGAAGGATCCACCTCATTGAAGTCATTTGTCATGATCGCTTCGGTGAAGCTGTCATGCTTTTGGCCATGAGACACAACCCCGTCAACTCATGCTTGCTTGGAGTTGCATCATCCTCGCTGCTCTCCGAATCCACATCGCTCAAATTGACTTGTTCAAGAGCGGAAAGAACTCGATGGACAACTTTGCGGTTGATGAAGTTCTTCTTCTTTCTATCACTTGGAGAGAACTTCTTCTTCTCTTTTCTTCTGTCGTTGTCCTTCTCCTCCCTTGATGCTTTACTTGCAAGTTTTGGATAGTTTGGACGAATATGGTCGAGATCACCACACTCATAGCATCTTGGAGGATCACCACCACTTCTCTTTCTCTTTATCACATTTTGCAAAGCTTTGTTAAAGCGAGAAGAGAGTAGTGACAAGTCTTCATCGGGAATTGCTCAACTGTTCATCGGTTAGTGAAGACAAGAAAGATAGAGCAAAACTTGAAGCAGCACCATTATGAGATATGCTAGATTGAGATGTCAAAGCAATTGATTTATGATCATTCTTTCTAGCAAAAACATCTAATTCATGAGTTTTCAACTTAGAATAAAGAACATCTAAAGTAAGTGTACTCATGGTAGTAGATTCTTGTATAGATGTTACTTTCATCTCCCACACCGACATGTCCAAAGCACTAAGCAATTGTCTAGCATTAGCAGCATCATCAAAGCTAACTCCAACAGCACGCAAATTGCTAAGAATCTTATTAAAACGTGCAAAGAAGTCATCTACCGAGCTCACCGGTTTCATCTCAAATCGCATGTATTCTTTTTTGTAAAGATCTTGACGAACCTCTTTAATAGTGTTAGAACCCTCATGGTAATCACAAAGAGATTTCCATACCTCATATGCAGATCGAAGATGAATCACACGATCGAAGTCGCTACGTCCCAAGCCTTGGATGATCAAGTTGCGCGCCTTACTATTTGCTTCAACATGTGCGCGATTGGTGTCATTGACGTTGTCGTTTGCAGGGACTTCATATGGTTTGTAGACCTTCTCCCAAATTGCGAATCCCTGAGCTTGGATGAACGCCTCCATCTTGGCCTTCCAAAACTGAAAATCAACACCATTGAACACACAAGGTTTTGTCGAATAATGATCCATTGATCTAATCACCGATTAAGATAGATTAGAAAAACCTTGCTCTGATACCACTTGTAGGATCGAAGTATACGAATATAGCAATCAGAGGGGGGGTGAATGATTGTGCGGAAGCTAAAACCAAATTCTTGACCTATTAAAAGTTCACCCCAAAACAGAACCAAATAATTGCCTCGTTTTCGACAAAAACAGAATGACAGAGGTTTGGTAAAACGAGAATTCCTGGAGATCCAACCGTCTAAACGATCTGAAATTTGGACACAAGAAACTAGATTCCAATACGAATCGAACTCAAAAAGAATCAGCTCGATCGGACTTACGGATCAAAAGTTATGAGCTTCGCAAGCTTGCTGATCCAGAACTTGACGAGAATCAATCTAATCAAAACTTCAAGATTAAACAAGAATGACAAAAGATTGATCAACTAGACTTTGAGAAACACTAGATCAATACCTAGAGAGGTTTTTGATGGATCAAATCAAGATAAAACTTGAAGAACAAAAACCAATCTAGAACTAGAACAAGCATGCAAACAAGAACCAAAACAGAAAATATCAGAGCGACGTGGTTATCAGAGCACGCAAAAATCTTGGAAGAATTGATCTTTATTTCTTGTCTAAAATACTCTCATCAAAAGAGTACAAACCCTAAAACCAAGCTCAAAGCTTGATGCGCTCAGCTCTACTTGGTGCCTTTCAACAGGAGACCCCCCACCTATTTAAAGCACCAACCCACAAGGAGTTACGAATACGATTCCTATTCCTAGAAGGAATCCGTATCCAACTCAACTCTACTTGGCCCAACCAGGCCGAGTACAACTCTTACTGCACGCGTATGGCAACCCTACCATACTCACGTGACTAACACTTTGCACGCCGTATGGCCACCGCCATACTCACGTGACTAACACTTTGCACGCGAATGACCTCCTGCCATTCTCACGTGACTAACCATTCTTCATGTGCACCATTCTCTTAGCCCGAACGTCCCGCATGACATCCTTGACCACCAAGACCTCAGTTCCTCCTGAACCTAGTCCCGAACCTCAGTTCCTCCATGAACCTAGTTCCGGTCCCGTCATCGACCACATTCGTCTTCGAGCAATACCTGGACATGAACAAACCACAAAACAAATCCGAGCACAAGTCCACGACTTGACTCAATGTCAATCCATGCAACTACTCACATGAGTATTGCATAAAGTCCACTTCAAAAGAAGCATCATGAAATCATTACAAATTTCAAAATCTCAAATTCAAAATTCAAATCCAAATCGCTCAAAACCCTAATTGAGCGAAAACGCATTCACGACGGACAAACAAAGTTGGTCCGTTGTATAAAGAAAAGTTTCTGTTCCAAGAAGCCAACCAAACGCGGAAAAACACGTTCACAACGGACAAACAAAGTTGGTCCGTTGTACATGCAAAAATGGCTTCGGTCATGAGCTCAAAACAAGTTCACAACGGACCCCAGAAGCTTGTCCGGCGCAAACGTGCCACGCTCGGTTTCACAAAAGTAAAACCCTAGAAAAAGTCCATTCACGACGGACAAAAAGAATTAGTCCGTTGTACATGTGAAAATCTTGGTTCCAAGAAATTATCCAAACCGAAAAAGCTTGTTCACAACGGACCAAGAAGAACTGTCCGTTGTACATGTGAAAATGACTTCGGTCATGGGCTCAAAAACATGTTCACAACAGACCCAAAAACACTGTCCGTCGCAGATGGGAAACTTACTGTTTCTTGAGAACTTTGTCCGGCGCTAATGCGTAACTTACTGTTTCTTGTCAAATTGTCAAAACACATGAACAAACACATTTTGCAAATTCAAATCTAAGTTAATTTTTCAGTTCAAAGCCAATTTTTCAGCACATGATTTCACACGTGACTAACACTTTGCACACGAATGACCTCCTGCCATTCTCACGTGACTAACCATTCTTCATGTGCACCATTCTCTTAGCCCGAACGTCCCGCATGACATCCTTGACCACCAAGACCTCAGTTCCTCCTGAACCTAGTCCCGAACCTCAGTTCCTCCATGAACCTAGTTCCGGTCCCGTCATCGACCACGTTCGTCCTCGAGCAATACCTGCACATGAACAAAACACAAAACGAATCCGAGCACAAGTCCACGACTTGACTCAATGTCAATCCATGCAACTACTCACACGAGCATTGCATAAAGTGATGGGTTTCGAAGCATGGAAAACAAATATTTTCCTACGAATGCAACCAAACACCAAGATCATATCTAGGAGATGCATGCAAACGGTTTCAGAAGGACTCACCCTCGTAGACCGAAAGCGGGAATAACGTTCCCGCAAACAAACGTGGTTGAAGTAGAGGTACACGCCCGACTTCAAAGTCGCGAAGATGAGCGCCACAAACGGCAGCGCCTCCGTACTTGGTCACACGTACGGAACAACGACGACCTCCAATCCCTCGATCCAGCGGGGCAACGGAAGTAGAGGATCCACGGGAAACTCCAACAACACTACGACTTAGTGGTGGTGGTGGAGAAATCAGCCAAGAAATGGCCGCTTAAGCTACTGCTTGAAAGGTGGAACAGCAGGAGGAGGGAGAAAGGACCAACCAAAGGGTCATAGAGATTAGTCATGAGAGAGGAGCTCCACCCTCCCTTTTATAGGAGTGAGTTGACTCTCCATTCTCTCCATGTGAATGGACTCTCCATTCTCTCCATGTGAATGGACTCTCCATGTGAATGGACTCTCCATTCTCTTCATGTGAATGGACTCTCCATGTGAATGGACTCTCCATTCTCTTCATGTGAATGGACTCTCCATTCTCTCCATGTGAATGTTCTGATATCCCGAAACTATTCCGGTGCTGTCCAAACTTTTCTCCGGTGTTCCGTATCCACTCAAAAGCGTCGATGAACCTTAAGTGTGTCACCCTACGGTTCGTGAATAAAATGGACATGATCAAGACACCTCTACGATCAATAATCATCAGCGGATCTCGAGATCCATAATGACTCCCACTTACTCAACGATGAACTAGTGATCGTGTGAACCAAAACCAACATAACCAATTCCTTTTGTCTCGCGATATATTACTTATCCGAGATCCGATCATTGGTATCAACTATACCTAGTTTGATCCCGTTACCGATAAGTACTCTTTACTCGTTCCGTGATATGACATTCTTGTGACCTAGTCACGTGCTTGCAAGCGATGTCAATGTGATATCACCGAGAGGGCCCAGAGTATATCTCTCCGTCATCACGGATGGACAAATCCCACTCTTGATGCATGAGCCTCAACTAATACTTTCATAGTACCCAAATCCATCTTTATAGTCACCGTGTTACGGAGTGACGTTTGATGTCATCAAAGTACTCTTAGGAGTTAGTGATTGACATCATCTCATGGTCTAAGGAAAAGAGCTATTTTGTATATGTTCGATAAAGCAACAAACTTTAATGACTTGATCGAATTTGCTATACCAACTTGGGTGTGTGTTCATCACATCATTCTTCTAATAATGTGACCCCGTTATTAACAACATCCAATGTTCATGATCAGGAAACCTTGATCATCAGTTAATCAACGAGCTAGTTTAAAAAAGAGGCTTTACTAGGAACCTTTTGTTTGTTTATTACACACACATGTATCAACGTTTCCGGTTAATACAATTTTAGCATGAGAAATAAACATCTATTATAAACATGGAATAAGATAATAAACAATTTATTATTGCCTCTCGGGCATATTCCCTTCAGTCTCCCACTTGCACTAGAGTCAATAATCTAGATTACATTGTGATGAATCTAACACCCATTGAGTTCTGGTGCTGATCATGTTTTGCCCTTGGGAGAGCTTTAGTCAACACGTTTGCCACATTCAGATCCGTGTGCACTTTGCAAATCTTTACATCGCCATCCTTGACATGTTCACGGATGGAGTGAAACCGTCGCTTAATATGCTTGGAATTCTTGTGTGACCTTGGTTCTTTAGCATTGGCTATGGCACCATTGTTGTCACAATAGATAACCATTGGGTCCAACGCACTTTCGGAACCACACCCATTCGGATATGAACATCTTCATCCAAATCGCTTCCTGTACGCTTACAAGCGACAACATATTCGCCTCTGTTGAAGATCCCGCCACCACAGATTGCTTGGAACTCCTCCACTCACCGCTTCTTCCATTCATTTCAAAAATATACCCGGTTTGTGACTTAGAGTCATCCAGGATCGATGTCGAAACTAAGCGTCCGACGTAACCTTTGCGACGAGCTCTTCTTCACCACCATATATGAGAAACATATCCTTAGTTCTTCTCAAGTACTTAAAGATATTCTTGACCGCTGTCCAGTGTTCCAAACCTGGATCGATTGGTACCGCTAGTCAAACTAATAGCATGTGCCACATCCGGTCTTGTACACAACATAGCATACATGATAGAGCCTATGGCTGAAGCATAGGGAATTTTATTCATTACTTCTCTATCTTCGCTATAGTTGGACTCGAGTCTTACTCAACGTCTTGCCTTGCAACATAGGTAAGAACCCTTTCTTACTTTCGTCCATTCTAAACTTCTTTAGAATCTTGTCAAGGTATGTACTTTGCGATAACCCAATCAAGCGTCTCGATCTATCTCTATAGATTTTGATGCCTAAAATATACGCCGCTTCACCAAGGTCCTTCATTGAAAACTTACTTGTTTAAGTAATCTTTACGCTTTTCAAAAGTTCTATATCATTTCCAATCAACAATATGTCATCCACATATAATATCAGAAATGCTATAGAGCTCCCACTCACTTTCTTGTAAATACAAGCTTCTCCGTAAGTTTGGACAAATCCAAAACCTTTGATTACCTCATCAAAACGGAGATTCCAACTTCGTGATGCTTGCTTCAGTCCATAAATGGATCGCTGAAGTTTGCATACCTTATTAGCATCCTTAGGATCAACAAAACCTTTGGGTTGTATCATATACAACTCTTCCTCAATGTTTCCATTAAGGAACGCGGTTTTACATCCATCGCCAAATTTCATAATCGAAAAATGCAGCAATTGCTAACATAATCCTAACAGACTTTATCATCGCTACGGGTGAGAAAGTCTCATCGTAGTCAACTCCTTGAATTTGTCGAAAACCCTTTGCGACAAGTCGAGCTTTATAGACGGTCACATTACCATCAGCGTCTATTTTTTTTTTTGAAAATCCATTTGTTCTCAACGGCCTTGCGGTCATTGGGTAGGTCCACCAAAGTCCATACTTGGTTTTCATACATGGATCCCATTTCGGATTTCATGGCTTCTAGCCATTTGTCGGAATCTGGGCTCATCATCGCTTCATCATACGTCGCAGGGTCATCATTCTCAACTACCATGACATTCATAGTAGGAACATAAAAGTCAGGAGCAGTATGCGCTCTTGTTGACCTGCGATGTGCGGTAGTGTTCTCTTTCGGAGTTTCATGATCCTTATCATTAGTTCCCTCTTCATTTGGTGAAGTCAACTCCGAAACAACTTCCGGCGCTGCTGCACTTGCCATTCCATGAAGAGAAGGTTCAACAACCTCGTCGAGTTCTACCTTCCTACTACTCACACCTTTCGAGAGAAACTCTTTCTCCAAAAAGGATCCATTCTTGGCAACGAAAACCTTGCCTTCGGATCTGTGATAGAAGGTGTACCCAATTGTTTCTTTAGGGTATCCTATGAAGACGCATTTTTCCGCTTTGGGTTCGAGTTTATCAGGTTGAAGTTTCTTCACATAAACATCGCATCCCCAAACTTTTAGAAATGATGACTTAGGTTTGTTGCCAAACCATAATTCATACGGTGTCGTTTCAACGGATTTAGATGGTGCCCTATTTAAAGTGAATGCAAATTTGTTTCTAGTGCATGACCCCAAAATGATAGTGGCAAATCTGTAAGGGACATCATAGATCGAACCATATCCAATAAAGTACGATTACGACGCTCGGATACACCATTACGCTGTGGTGTTCCAGTAGGAGTGAGTTGTGAAACTATTCCACATTGTCTCATGTGTGTGCCAAACTCGTAACTAAGATACTCTCCTCCACGATCGGATCGTAGAAATTTGATCTTTCTATTACGATGATTTTCTACTTCACTCTGAAATTCTTTGAACTTTTCAAATGTTTCAGACTTGTGTTTCATTAAGTAAATATATCCATATCTACTCAAATCATCCGTGAAAGTAACAAATAACGATATCCACCACGCGCTGACACACTCATTGGACCACACACATCGGTATGTATGATTTCCAATAAGTCGGTTGCCCGCTCCATTGTACCAGAAAACGGGGTTCTAGTCATCTTGCCCATGAGGCATGGTTCACATGTCTCAAATGATTCATAATCAAGTGATTCTAGTAGTCCATCTGAATGGAGCTTCTTCATGCGTTTAACACCAATATGACATAAGCGGCAATGCCACATATATGCAGCAATATCATCATTCAACTTAATTCTTTTGGCATTCACATTATGAACATGTGTACTATTATTATCAAGATTCAAAATAAATAAACCATTCTTCTCAGGTGCATGACCATAAAAGATATTATTCATATAAATTGAACAACCATTGTTCTCAGACTTGAATGAATAACCGTCTCGCATTAAACAAGATCCAGATATGATGTTCATGCTCAACGCAGGCACCAAATAACAATTATTTAGGTTCATAACTAATCCTGATGGTAATTGGATAGGTAGCGTCCCGACGGTGATCACATCAACCTTTGATCCATTGCCGACGCGCATCATCACCTCATCCCTTGCTAGTTGTCGCCTGTTCCTTAGCTACTGTTTCGAGTTACATATGTTAGCAACCGAACCGGTATCACATACCCAGGCGCTACTGCGAGTACTAGTAAGGTACACATCAATAACATGTATATCATATATACCTTTGTTCACATTCCCGTCCTTCTTATCAGCCAGATATTTTAGGCGATTGTGCTTCCAAAGGTGCCTAGTGCCCTTGCGAAAAAACATTCGATGTCGACTTAGGGCCAGCCTTGGTCTTCTTCTCGATGTGGCAACAGACTTGCCCTTCTTCTTGAAGTTACCCTTAGCCTTGCCTTTCTTGCCATTCTTCTTGAACTGGTGTTCTTATGGACCATCAACACTTGATGTTCCTTCTTGATCTCTACTTAGCTTTTCGGCATTGTGAAGCTCGGGGAGAGACTTCTTCATGCCCTGCATGTTATAGTTCATCACAAAGCTCTTGTAGCTTGGTGGCAGAGACTGGAGAACACGATGAATTCCTAGCTCAATGGGGATCGTTATTCCCAAAGCTATGAGTTTATCGGCGTACCCAGACATTTTGAGTACGTGCTCACTAACAGAGCTGTTTTCCTCCATCATGTAGCTAAAGAATTTTTCTGAAGCTTCATAACTCTCTACTGCGGCATGGGTGTCAAAAATCATTTTCAACTCTCCCATTGTATCAAAAGCATTGCTGTGCTCAAAACGTTTTCGTAGCTCAGGCTCAAGGCCATACAAAATGCCGCAGTGAACTAAACTGTGGTCCTCCTTGCGAGTCAAGAAATCATTTTTCTCCTCCTCGGGGGCATCATCAGCGGGCGGGGCACCCAGCGGCGCATCAAGCACATAGCTCCTTTGAGCAGCGCTGAGGAGAATCCTCAGGTTAAGGGCCCAGTTGGTAAAGTTGCTACCGTTGGTGGCTAGTTTCTCTTTCTTCATGAACAGATTGAAATTGAAAGTAGGTGGTGCCATCTACAACGTATTTGCAAAGTTAATTAGACTAAGTTCATAATAGATTAAGTTCAAGTTTAATTCAAAATTACTACGAGAACTCCCACTCAAAAACAACATCCCTCTAGTCATCTTTAGTGATTACACGAACCAAATTCACTATACCGAAACCGATCATCACGTGAGACGGCATAGTTTCAAAGGCGAACATCAATATGTTCATCATATCATCCATATGACTCATGCTTTACCTTTCGGTTCGTGGTTCGAGGCCATGTCTCAGTACATGCTAGGCTCGCCAAGTAGAACCAAAGTATTTGCGTGTGTAAATCTGGCTTACACCCGTTGTATGCGAACGTAGAGTCTATCACACCCGATCATCACGTGGTGCTTCGAAACGACGAACTTTCTTAACGGTGCATACTATGGAAGAACACATTATTATCTTGATATTAATTTGGAGGGATCATCTTATAGTGCTATCGACGTGATCATATCCAAGCAAAATAAGATGCATAAAAGGATTAACATCACATGCATGAATAAAGTGATATGATATGGTCCTTTCAGCACTTGATCTCCATCTTGTGCGACATGGTATGATCTCCATCATTCCATCGGCATGGCACCAAGGTCCATGATGCTGCCATCTTGATTGTCTTCCTCCATTACAATATATCACATGGACATATACTTAGCACGCAGGCCATAAAAGAAAAAAACAACCAAATGGCTCCTGCCGGTTGTTTAAATTTACAATAAATTTCATTTCATACAACAATCTTTGTATCAATGACCATATCACATCACACGCCCTGCAAAAACAAGTTAGACGCCTCTAATTTATTTTTGCATATTTTACGTGGTTTTGGGCTTTCTAGGAAAAAACTGTTCTTACCTACGAACAAGAACCACAACGGTGATAAAAACATTATTAGCAAACCGTTGTAAATTAGATCATGACTATAGTAGGAGAAACAGACACCCGCAAAGCCACTTATGCAATACTAGTTGCATGTCGAGCGTGGAACAAGTCTCATGTGCGAGGACATGTAAGGTTAGTCCGGGCCGCTTCAAATCCCACTATGCCACCATGATCCAAAATACACGAAAGTATGCAATAACATTATCATCAACGCCCACATCCACATGTGTTTTAAACCGTACAAAACATCTACGCATAGACACGGCTCTGATACCACTGATGGGTTTCGAAGCATGGAAAACAAAAATTTTCCTACGAATGCAACCAAACACCAAGATCATATCTAGGAGATGCATGCAAACGGTTTCAGAAGGACTCACCCTCGTAGACCGAAAGCGGGAATAACGTTCCGCAAACAAACGTGGTTGAAGTAGAGGTACACGCCCGACTTCAAAGTCGCGAAGATGGCGCCACAAGCGGCAGCGCCCGCACTTGGTCACACGACGGAACAATGACGACCTCCAATCCCTCGATCCCGGGCAGCGGAAGTAGAGGATCCACGGAAACTCCAACAACACTACGACTTAGTGGTGGTGGTGGAGAAACTGCTTTCAGCTAGCCGCTTAAGCCAGCTCGCTTGAAAGGTGGAACAGCAGGAGGAGGGAGAAAGGACCAACCAAAGGGTCATAGAGATTAGTCATGAGAGAGGAGCTCCACCCTCCCTTTTATAGGAGTGAGTTGACTCTCCATTCTCTCCATGTGAATGGACTCTCCATTCTCTCCATGTGAATGGACTCTCCATGTGAATGGACTCTCCATTCTCTCCATGTGAATGGACTCTCCATGTGAATGGACTCTCCATTCTCTTCATGTGAATGGACTCTCCATTCTCTCCATGTGAATGTTCTGATATCCCGAAACTATTCCGGTCTTTGTCCAAACTTTTCTCCTGTTCCGTATCCACTCAAAAGCGTCGATGAACCTTAAGTGTGTCACCCTACGGTTCGTGAATAAAATGGACATGATCAAGACACCTCTACGATCAATAATCATCGGGATGCGGAGATCCATAATGACTCCCACTTACTCAACGATGAACTAGTGATCGTGTGAACCAAAACCAACATAACCAATTCCTTTTGTCTCGCGATATATTACTTATCCGAGATCCGATCATTGGTATCAACTATACCTAGTTTGATCCCGTTATCGATAAGTACTCTTTACTCGTTCCGTGATATGACATTCTTGTGACCTAGTCACGTGCTTGCAAGCGATGTCAATGTGATATCACCGAGAGGGCCCAGTATATCTCTCCGTCATCACGGATGGACAAATCCCACTCTTGATGCATGAGCCTCAACTAATACTTTCATAGTACCCAAATCCATCTTTATAGTCACCGTGTTACGGAGTGACGTTTGATGTCATCAAAGTACTCTTCCGGAGTTAGTGATTGACATCATCTCATGGTCTAAGGAAAAGAGCTATTTTGTATATGTTCAGTACAGCAACAAACTTTAATGACTTGATCGAATTTGCTATACCAACTTGGGTGTGTGTTCATCACATCATTCTTCTAATAATGTGACCCCGTTATTAACAACATCCAATGTTCATGATCAGGAAACCTTGATCATCAGTTAATCAACGAGCTAGTTTAAAAAAGAGGCTTTACTAGGAACCTTTTGTTTGTTTATTACACACACATGTATCAACGTTTCCGGTTAATACAATTTTAGCATGAGAAATAAACATCTATTATAAACATGGAATAAGATAATAAACAATTTATTATTGCCTCTCGGGCATATTCCCTTCATAAAGTCCACTTCAAAAGAAGCATCATGAAATCATCACAAATTTCATAATCTCAAATTCAAATTATTTCAATTCTGCTCAAAACCCTAATTCAGCAAAAACGCATTCACGACGGACAAGGAAATATGGTCCGGCGTACACATGAAAAATCACTCAAAAAAACCATTCACAACGGACAGACAAAATCGGTCCGTTGTACAAGTGAAAGTTTCGGTTCCAAGAAGAAATCATTCTGGCGAAAACACGTTCACGACGGACAAACAAAATCGGTCCGTCGTACATGCGAAATCAAACCTCAAAAAGCCATTCACGACTGACCAAAGAAGTTTGTCCGCCGTACATGCAAAACTTACTGGTTTCTTGGAAGATTGAGTTCGACTCAAGAGCTCAAAAATACGTTCACGACAGACCCAAAAACTTTGTCCGTCGTACATGCACAACTTACTGGTTTTTGAGGAAAATTGAGTTTGGCTCAATGAGTTCAAAAGCATGTCCACGACAGACCAACAAAGTTTGTCCGTCGTAGATGGGAAACTTACTGTTTCTTGAGATCTTGGTCTGGCGCAAAAGCGAAACTTACTGCTTCTTGTCAAATTGACAAAACACATGAACAAACATATTTGCAAATTCAATTCTAAGCCAATTTTTCAGCACATGATTTCACAGATTTGCCTCCTCTCCTTCTAAATGTTGTTGATCAAGGATGTCTTGAGGATGCTCATTTGGTTTTACATCTTTCTTGCACCCTAGGATAGACTAGAGATCAAGTTTCTATCAAGATTGCAAATCTGTCCTGAACTTGTTCTTCGCGCAGCAGTCAGTCTTCGATTTTTAGAAAAATATAGAAAAATACTTTTTGAGTTATTCTTATTTGAAAAGGTGCTTGACTCACATATACATCTGTGGAAAAATTTTGGAGTCCACTGGGTGTACCGTTTGGGAGCTGTGAGGTAAAAACCGAGTCCCAAATTTCCTGATTGAAGATCCTGATTGTTCGTAGTTCTTGATTTTTCCTGATTTTTGTATAAGGCTTTTTGTGGTGATGTTTTGTGGAGTGCTTCACGACTCATCTTCTCACAGGTTGAAAAATTATCAAAAATTTTGGAGCAACATAAGTCCACCATCCACCTGCCCTAAGTGAGAACAATTCCTGAAAAATCTGCTTTTGCTTTTCTAAAAGAGGCTTTTATGTTTTGGCTTGATCTCTTTTAGAAAAGAAGTATTTGAATTGATCCCTCTTTACTTTGGACACTTGACAACCAATATTGTGATTTAAAAATCCCTCACATGATTCATGGTTCTCATCCATGTAAGCTAGGGATACATATAGTTGTCTAGTCGTTCCCGATTTTCCTGGTTTTGCGATTTTGAGGAGCACTGAGTTTCTTTGCGGGATTGTCTTGAGTACTTTGAGTGGGGGAAATTGTATTTGGGATCATTCACCCCTCTTTGATCACCATCTCGGTCTTTCAAGATTATTCAGAATGTTTAGTAAACTGCTGCTTTGCGCTTAAATGAACCATATAGCCTTCCTTTGATTGCCCGTACATTTATATAGCATTTTCGGTGTGATATGCTGAGTACGTGAGAGGAGCCGCCTAGATCATCCTCGGGTTATCTGAAGGTTTAGTCGTCCTAATCGGATTTGGAGGCTAACAGTGGATCACCGAGGGCGCTCGCAGTGTTAGCACCCAAGCCCAATTGGGACAACGGTGAGACCCTTCGAATAACTCGACAACAATCCCGGTATTCCCCCGGCTTGCGACCCAAAGCTCGCCCAGGATCGCCCGCATACCGGTTTCTGATGCCGTATCAACTCAATTTGTATGAAGGGGGCAACGAACTCGAAACCCCGCAACCAAAGTACGCGACGCGGAAGCACAACAACAACTCACACACGCACGAAGACAAAACCCGACAAGGAACACGAAAAACACCAAACAACAACCCGACAACCACCAAGCAACACGCTCCAACCAGCAAGAAAGTACAACAGTAAACTTAAAGAGTTGCAACGAAGTAACCCAGTGTTTAAATAAAGACATAACGGAGTTTAAGACCAATTTACAGCAAAAGTGGCACACGGCAACTAAACTAGCAAAAGTACAACTCTTCCGGAAGTGTCCTGCCCCGGAACACTTCCGGGCGCAAGTAGCGACGCCGGTAGCCTCTACTCGGTGCCCGCTTGGAGTCAGAGAGGCGATCGGACAGAACTCGCATCCGTCCGGATCCTCACCTGAAAACCACAAAGCAAAAGCATGAGTACAGAAGGTACTCGCAAGACTTACCCGTGGTCCATATATGACCGACTCGAAAGGAGTATGCTCTTGGACGTAGCAAGGAAATAAGCTGAAGGTAAAAGTGCGGAAAAGCTTAACGTAAAGCAAGTAACATCACAAACCAGTACCACCATCCTACCAACTAGCATTAAGTTCAAGTTATTACTACGTTGAAGTGTGCTAAGATCAAGCGTGCTCATATCCGAGAGCGCGGCAATTCGAATCGCTTATTCACCCAGTAGGGGATCATTAATTGCACGACATGTGCCACAAGGAACCTCATGTCAACCCTCCTCCCATCCATACGTACTCGTTGGGCCATCTTCATGCGGTCCGAGCACCTAGCACCCCCTCGAGCGGCCCAAGCCCGGCTTGGCCCTCGAGGGTCGGCCTAAGCCTCGCCCTCAACCACACCCAACCGCATGAGGTCATGCCCCATCGAATAGCATGTGATCAACAAGGTGTGCTCGATCAAAGGGCAAACAATGGATCGGTCCTCAACCGACACAGGCAAGACTACCACACTTGAGTCTCCACACCCAAGTGAACCAACCTCTCGCCTGGTCTCATTTCAATTTCCATTTCTCCTCATAACCATAACCATTGCAATCAATTGATTGTGAAGTAAAAACTCAAAAGCGGCGGAACCATCCACCACTTAGCCCATACCCGACACCTAAGCCAAACTAAGCATGGACACATATAATTATCCATAAACTAGCTCCAAAGGAGATGTTTAACAAGTTCCAAGGAAGATAAGTGCAGCAATTAGGTTCTACTTTCAATTCTCCAATTCGACTCCTAATGCATACTTAAACACCCAATAAGCAATTCATTCACAAAAATAGAATTACAACTAGGGTTGAATATGCTTAGGTGCTTGCCTGATACTTCTGTTTGCGTATCAACCACGACTTGCTCTTCGGCAATCCCCTCGACCACGGCCACGTCAGTCACCGCGGTCTCGTTCTCTACATGAGTACAATGCATGAATAAGATGCATGCAATGCAAATGAAATGAAATATAATTGAAAACCCCCCCTCCCCCGAAATAGACCAGCCAGCCCGGACAGTCCGGATATTACACCCGGATAGTCCGGACAACTCGGACATTCCGGACATTTTGTCCGGACACTCCGGACATGGCGCATTTTGCCCAATGACTCAAGGGATGGGGATGTTCCCGAGACCTACGGCACCACGAGAACCCGATCTACAACTTTCCTACACGCAGCCAAGCTGGAGAAGCTTCGAGCTAGCCCAAACACGAGGAAAAGACGCTAACTTCTAAAGATCCCAACCAAAACTTGCTCCAATACTTGGAATGGCATCATCTACCCCCGATCTCTCACCCTATACCCTATATTGCCTAATCCACCCCAAATCCATCCACCCACCAAAAACCCTAACACCCCAAAGTTTACCCCCAACCTCCCACCACGAGACCAAGCCTCAAATCTACTTCTACGGACACCCTAGAATACAAGAACCCATGAATCAACTCCAAGAAGAGGTCTTACCTTCAAGGAGGACGAAGAAGAAGAAGGGGAAACCGGGTAGAGGAAGGAGGACGCCGGCTTGGAGAGGAGCTTGAGGACACCGGGGTGGAGCCACGGGAGGTCACCGGAGTGGGGAGACGCCGGAGACGATCTTGGGGTGGAGGAGAGCTCACGAGAAAGGTGGAGAGCAACAAGTGTGAGGTGAAGTGAGTGAGGAGCCACGGAATGGGATTTTATACTCAAGTCCCGAAAAGTCCGGATACTCCGGACCACTAGTCCGGATACTCCGGGTTGGGGCATTCGGTCAACCCAATCCGGACACTCCGGCTTTGAAATCCGGACACTCCGGGTTGAGGTCTTCGGGTAGACCCAGTTCGGATACTCCGGATGATTCATCCGGATGCTTCGGGTTATATCCGGATGCTTCGGGTTATATCCGGACACTCCGTATTTCCCAGAATTTTAGAAATTGGGGGCCTTGACAGTACGCTAATACTCACCCTTGCTTAATCTACTGCTTCAGAGGAGGAGTACCACAATAGTGAGAATCAGTTGGACTAGGCTGTGCCCCCAGTCGATTGTCTTTGGCAAATTAATTGGGCTATATCTACTATTTTCCAGTTTCGCTGCTTTTATTTAGTCGTTTATTTACTTGCTGGCCTGCGTGCCATTTTATTTGAAACTCTGAATATTTAATATTAATAAAGAGCGATGGATATGCTATAGTTTCATTTCTACTGTGTGTACTAGCATTTCCTGGACTGGTATAGAATACACAGAGGATTTCGGAGGTGTTATTCTGGGGTCCAACAGCTTATGTTTGAAATTTGGTTTATCTAAAAACCGAATTAACCAAACCAAATTTGTTTGATTAATTTGATTTGATTTTGAATTTTGTCCAGTTCAATTCAGTTTACAGTCTTTAAAAATTAAAATATTTTTGAACCGAATAAATCGAATTAACTAAGTATCCACCGTAGAAGAGAGAAATGAAAAGGGTGATAGTGACAAAGATAACACGTACCGTCAAACTGAGCCATGGAGTTGGATGCGAAAAGGTTGGTGACGTCTACTAGAACATCTATTCGTCAACCTTTTCCCTCTGCAATTAACACGCGTTGTTTTTGTGGACGACGTGATTGGAGATGGATCCTCATCCCTGGCATGCCGGCCGGCCGGGCGTCGCCATCGCCACCAACTCAGCAACTAGCGAACTACAGTCGATTGAATCGCCTTTTCCCCTCTCTTTTCCTCTCTCTCCTGGTAGTGGGATCGATCTGATCGCTCAGCGACATGCGCGTGATCACGAAGAGCAGCGGCACAGAACAAAAGCTAAATAAGCTATAGCCTACAGACCACCGCCACTCTCCATCATTGACCTTTTAGCCCGGCTGGCCGACGACGCCTTTCGCATGAAAAATGGTGGCGTTGTACGAGACAGGTGTCGGCCATTTCTGCTGGGACGATGATGATCCTCTGTTGATCTGGGCCTACATTTTTCGATAATGGGTTGGGCCCCTGGGCTTTAGCTCTAGTTGGGTTATACTTGGGCCTAACCTTTTCGGCCTACTTAGAGTCTTTATCAGGCTTGAGCTTTAATTGTCTATCTGGGCTGGGCCTACCTAGGGTCTAATTCGCAGGACCCACTCGAAACACGGGAATTACTAATTGAAGTAAGACTTCTTCTAAAGAAAAAGAACAATAGAACTATGGTTTTAGATAATGTTTTTGATGCTCTTATGTGTTCCTTAGCGTTCCAAAAGGCTTTTTCCAAAGTGTTGTAAGAGGATAGTGGACTCAGAGATATATCACGGAGTCACGAAGAAGGAAGGAGGGGGTGGATGAGGCTGGATCGCAAGTACTTAATGTTCAGGAGAGGTGCTTCTGTGTTCTTCCTCCTAATACAAGTTGCACAAATCTTAAAGCAAACGAAGGGGTAAGTAATCCCTATCTACCCTTCATTCATGCTTTAATATTTGTGCAACTTTAAAAAGGAAGAGCATAGAAACACCTTTCAATGTTCAGAAGTTTATCTACCAATAATCCCTGTTTAGGCATCTTTATCTAATTCATGACATGCAGGGCTTACGAGTAGCAGAGACAATGCATTGGAGATGTTATTTCTTTAGATGTATTCAGGTGATTTAAGAGTCTTTCGATACGATTGCCTGGAGATGCCCATGTTTTATATATGTTCATCTTGTCGAGTGATGACTAGCGAGTGCCGAGTGGACGTGTCTAACTCTAGGTCTATGACCAGGTTATGACAGCTTCTATTTAAAAAGTGGATTATTAACCCTTCTACATAGAATCAGAACCTGGATACCAGCTGCTTCTTGTATAATCCAAAATCCGCACTATCAGAATCAGTCTCAAATAGGACCTATATCAATGCTAGCTATAGTAGATATATTGTTAGGAAACTCGGCCCATCGTAGCCCATGTGGACTCTTACCGAAATCCTAGCTGTAGGTTATAAATAGGAGACAGGGGGTCACCCCATTGTACACAGAAATAAGCAATAAGGAATAACAGATCCGTTCCTCCTCATATTTGTCTCCCTCCCTCCCTCCCTCCCCCTCTCTCTGTTCTCCACTCTAGATCTATTAGGCAACCCCGGACTATTCGATAGCGAGGTTGTCTAACACGTTATCAGCACGAAGTTCTACCGGTGAAACAGATTGAAGGTGAGAAGATGTAGGAAAAAGTATTGATCTATGATCTTTGAAGTTTCTAGGTGAAGATGCCCGTGGCGCGACACGAAACCGCTAGATGGCCCGACGCGGCACAAAGCCACCGCAAGCCTCTCCTCCCGTGGCAATCGACCGGCCGGTCGCCTGCTTGGTAGCTTTGCATGGAATAGCAGCCGAGCGGCCAAGCATCGCATACTTGCTTGTTCTGTATGCTCGCATGCATGGAAGAGCATCGCATGCATGCTAGTTTTGCACGCTCGCATGCATGCTTGCTAGCTTTGCATGCTCACATGCAAGCATGGAAGAGCAGGAATGGCGCATGTAACGTCGGCTTGATGCACGCAGCCGCCGCTCGGCGCAACTTGGCACGGCGCTGGCGCATGGCATGCAGCCGGTCGGCATGAAGCCACCGTCGGCGCGGCGCGACGCGCACAGCCGTCGGTTGGCGTGGCACCTGCACATGACCGGCCGACCCTGCTTGCCGGCATGGCACGCAGCCGTCGGTCGGCCCACGCATGCAGCGACGGCCACGACAGTATGCATGCACGGCAAAACTGGCCGATTGGATCACGCGTGTTAGCATGCATACGTGACAAGCGCATGGATCAATTCATGTATAACAGGAGCAATCAAGGTAACAGATGCATGGTTTGCTTGCTTTGCATATACATTCGTTGCTTGCTTGTTTTGTATATGCATCCGTTGCTTGCATACACGCACAGCACAAAACGCAGCCGGTTGGCCGGCTGGCCCGACACGACGCGGCGCGGCGCCGACGCGCCAAGACGCACATGCGGCCAGCCCGACGACACATGCAAACACCGCAGACGACCGCCACCGCCCGCCAACGGGCACGGCCGCATCGCTGAAGTGGTACCCACGGGGCACGAAGCCGCATCGCCGCACGAAGTGGTACCCACACGCACGAAGCCGATTGCACGCACGAATCCGATCGCACGAAGTCGATCGTATACACGCATGAATCCGATCGCACGAAGTCGATCGTGCGCATGAATTTGATCGCATGCATGAAGCCGATCACATACATGCACGAAGTTGTATTTATGAATCTTTATCAATATTTATGAATCATGTATTTGTGAATCTTGTATTTATGAACCTTGTATTTATTGCCTTCTTTAGTTTACTAGAAATTCATGAGAATTTGATTTATGCATTTATGATTTTTTGCAACCACTATCTATTAGATTGCACGAAGTAATCTAATGAACGAATCTTGTGAATATGCAAATATCTGGCGACATCAGATGTGAAGATCGTGCTAAGAGCAAGAAGCTCCGAGCTACCATCGGCTTAGGGTCCTCGAAGGATACGCAACCTAATGCCGAGCAAAATGATCAAACTTTTCACTTTCTCAAGCATCACCTCTCAGCCTATCTGAAGAATGAATATATGGCTGAGGTGAGTGCACTTGAGTTATAGACTGCACTTCAAAAGCAGTTCGCAAAACTCAAGAACACCATCTTGCTCCAAGCACAACAAGATTGGGTTCGCTTGAGGTTTGCGGAATACAGAATAGTGGCCGAGTACAATTTTACCTTGCACAGAATTTGTACCAATCTCTCTCTATGTGGCAAGAAGATCACTAACGAGGAGAAGAATCCGGTTAAGGGAAAGTCCAATGCATAAATCGCATTATTAACCTTTATTTTAAGACTGTGGTTGTTAATGAATTTTGAATAATGAATTGTAAGCACTTGAAGAGCATACATTTCCCTTCTCATGAATGGAATTGCAATTTATTCTTTATTCCAATATTTTATATTTGCAAGCAATATTTGAATTACTTTGCCACTGTTTGATTACATTATATTTCTTTTCATCTAGAAATCGTGTAGCGCCCAATGGAGGAAATATGCATTGTTGATAGTGGCACAACAAATACCATCTTAAGAGAGTCTAAATACTTCCAAAAGATCACGAAGAACGCTGGAAGGATTACAACAATCGCAGGCAGTGACACACATATAATAGGCTCTAGAAGAGCCACAATAATATTGCCAATGGGTACAACTTTGGTAATTGAAGAAGCCTTTTGTACCCTGAATCAACACGCACTCTCATAAGTTTGAAAGACATCCGCGCCAATGGGTTTCACGTAAAAACCAATGAAGAAAATGGCAAAGAACACTTGTGCATTGTGAAGCACGAGAATATGAAAACATGGTACTTAGAAAAATGTCCCTCGTATAAATCTGGGTTGTACTACACGAGAATCAATACACCCGTAGAGTATACTTCTTTGAAGACTGTCTTTAAAAGCTTTGAATTATTTTCTTTATGGTATTGTAGACTAGGTCATCCTGGTCTTAGAATGATGAGAAATATATGAAGGGAATATGCCCGAGAGGCAATAATAAATTGTTTATTATCTTATTCCATGTTTATAATAGATGTTTATTTCTCATGCTAAAATTGTATTAACCGGAAACGTTGATACATGTGTGTGTAATAAACAAACAAAAGGTTCCTAGTAAAGCCTCTCTTTTAAACTAGCTTGTTGATTAACTGATGATCAAGGTTTCCTGATCATGAACATTGGATGTTGTTAATAACGGGGTCACATTATTAGAAGAATGATGTGATGAACACACACCCAAGTTGGTATAGCAAATTCGATCAAGTCATTAAAGTTTGTTCTTTGTCTTGAACATATACAAAATAGCTCTTTTCCTTAGACCATGAGATGATGTCAATCACTAACTCGGAAGAGTACTTTGATGACATCAAACGTCACTCCGTAACACGGTGACTATAAAGATGGATTTGGGTACTATGAAAGTATTAGTTGAGGCTCATGCATCAAGAGTGGGATTTGTCCATCCAGATGACGGAGAGATATACTCAGGCCCTCTCGGTGATATCACATTGACATCGCTTGCAAGCACGTGACTAGGTCACAAGAATGTCATATCACGGAGCGAGTAAAGAGTACTTATCGATAGCGGGATCAAACTAGGTATAGTTGATACCAATGATCGGATCTCGGATAAGTAATATATCGCGAGACAAAAGGAATTGGTTATGTTGGTTTTGGTTCACCACGATCACTAGTTCATCGTTGAGTAAGTGGGAGTCATTATGGATCTCCAGATCCCGCTGATGATTATTGATCAGAGAGGTGTCTTGATCATGTCCATTTTATTCACGAACCGTAGGGTGACACACTTAAGGTTCATCGACGCTTTTGAGTGGATACGGAACACCGGAGAAAAGTTTGGACAGCACCGGAATAGTTTCGGGATATCAGAACATTCACATGAAGAGAATGGAGAGTCCATTCACATGGAGAGTCCATTCACATGAAGAGAATGGAGAGTCCATTCACATGGAGAGAATGGAGAGTCCATTCACATGGAGAGTCCATTCACATGGAGAGAATGGAAAGTCCATTCACATGGAGAGTCCATTCACATGGAGAGAATGGAGAGTCCATTCACATGGAGAGAATGGAGAGTCAATGTAACACCCCAAAATTTTGCTTTCCTTGAATTCATGTGTGATTTGGCACTTTGATGAATTTTTGGAATTTTCTGGAGTTTATTTGGAATTATTTGGAATTTATTTGAATTTATTCCATTTTGAAATAATTAAAGAATTTAATTATGCAAATAAAATTTTGTTGGAAATATTTTATTTGAGTCCAAAATGATCCAAAGTATTTTCGAATTTTTCCGAATTTTTACGAGTCATTTGCTATTTTTAATGAATTAAATGAATTACTAGGAATTATTTTAAATATTAAATCGCTGGAAAATCAAACTCGGGTCAAATCTTGTTCATCCGATCGAGCCCGAGTCGGACTTCGTGTTCGAGTCCGACCCGAAACCACGTGACTCGACCAAACCCACTCCTAACCCTAATCAATCCCAACCAGTTGGATCAAGATCCAAGCGGTGAGATCGGCCGTCTGAGTTCGAGCCGTATCCGGCCGGATCCGATCGCGCCCGTCGATCGTGGCCGTCGATCGTGCCACGTGGGCGACCACGATTGTCGTCTTCGCCGAGTCCGGCCGGACTCCGCCGCCCGCTTGCGCCAGTAACGAACTAGGTTTCCGTCTAGGGCACGAACGCCGAGGCTATTTAAAGCATGAGGCGTCCCCGAGGTTGCCCTCATCCTTGCGCACCGTTTCCCGAGCCATCTACTTTGGCCGCGCGCCGTTGAGCCGCAATCGCTCGCGGAGTTGTCTCTTCCCTCCATTGCGGTTTCTTGCGTTTCGCCGTCGTCAGTCGTCTTCCGCCGGAAGGAGCCCAGATCCAGGAGTCCCCATGACGAGACGCACGAAGGGAGGTTTCATCTCGCCGGAGAAGCCCCGTGGCGCCGTAGGCTGTGGTCATCGTCTCGGCTCCGTCAAGCCCGGTAGCCGGCAAGTGAAACCATCGCCGTCACATGAGCTCGGAGGACCGTCGAGATCGGTCGAGCGGTTGAGGTGAGATCACGTGTTCCAAACCCGATTAGATGCGGACCGTTGGATCAAGATCAGCGGTTCACAATCGCCACGCGTCGTAGCGGATCGCGATTATAGGATTAGATCTGGACCGTCCGATCTAGATCGAGCGGCCCATGAGCATCGAGTAGTTTCAACGCGTTAACCCTGGATCCAATCGCGCCGTTGATTTTCAAACCAACGGCGAGATTGCGCCACGCGTGTCGGAAGTTGGACCGGCCAGCGTCGGGCCCACGCGCAGCGTGCGTGTGGCCGGACGCCGACGCGGCAGCGTGTCGAAGGCCCGCGTATGTCGCAGCTAACCCAGCCAAGCGCCGCGTCACCCATGACGTCCGCAGTGGACCCCGCTGTCGGCACCATGGGCCGAGCCCGCCGACGTCGATGATGACGCTACCCGAGTGGGCCCACATGTCGATCTCACGTGGAGCCGTGGGCCGAAGTCCACCGTGGACCCGGCCGGCGTGGGCCGAGCCCATGGACCGGCTGGCGTCAGCAAGCCAATCGAGGAGCTGCCACGTGTCCATGCTTGACGCAATAATTAATTTCAGAAAAGAAAATGATTTATTAATTCGAAATATTGATTCAAATTTAGATTCAAACTTCAAACGCTTATAACTTTTTTGCTTCAACTCCGATTTGAGCGATTCAAATTTCTAAATTTGTATAAAATTAAGATCTACCTAAATATGAATTTTATCTAATTTTGGACTAAAGTTTTTCTCTGTAATATTATTTAATTGATTATTTAAACTTTAATAAATCATAACTTTTGCATTTTAACTCCGATTTGAACGATACCAGTTTCTAAAAATCCAGACAATTATGTTCTCTCTGTTTATGGAGTTTATTTGGAGTTGTGGGATCTTTTGCATAGTGTTCATTTGTGTATTTGCTATTTGCACGCTTTTACGAGTAGGCGTTGAAGTCTTAGGAAGGATTCGAGGGAGAAGTGTTGACTCGAGGATCCAACTCAAGACCAAGAGCAAGTACTTTTTGAAGGCAAGTTGTGCTTTGACCATGTTGATCCTATTTGAAATCTATTTTGATTTAAACTATTGCATGCTAGTTTAATTAGAAAGATACTTTGGTTTAAACCTGGGGGTTAGATAAATACCAATTTGCTATATGACACCTTGATTACTTAAGTATGTGCCATGACCTTTTGTCACCCTAGTTGTGGTTTACTAGTTGGACATTACTAAATTGCCAACATGGGTTTAGATCGTTGTAGTATCTCGCTTAGAGCACGCTACGTGCTCATAACATGATTTTGGATAATCAAATGCTAATATGGACTTAATGATATATTGAACTTGTTTTGGAAAAGTATCATGTGATGTTGATGGCACGTGGTGCATGGTAATCAAGCGGGTTTGATAAATGATTTCGGCCAGGGCATGTGGCAAGAGTAATCAGTGGGCGGTGTGGCATTGGGAGTGATGATTTGGTTTTTCGGGTAGTCTTGCCTGGTCACTCTAAGGACTTAACCTTGCAAGCCTTTGAACTGGGTCATACTTGCAACCACATGGTCGGAATGGGACGGCCCTAGTTGACTAAGTCGCTAAGGACTCACTTGTGGAGCCTCGGGTGTCGATTACACCTTTTGTGTGATTGTGCGGGGAGCGTATCGTGGCGTGGGCCGATACCCATCTAACGGTGTGTTGGTCCCATACTTCGCCTTGGCTAAGGGAAGGGATGGTGTAGAGCACGAACCTGAGAGGACCACCTGTGTTGTTTGAGGCTTAGAAAGGCTTTGTTACGGGAACTCGCCTTTGTGGTGTTTGACTGTATCTTGTGGGTAAAGTGCATAACCTCTGCAGAGTGTAGAATCTATTTGAATAGCCGAGTCCACGGTACTGGACAATGCTCGGGGATTACAGTCAAGGGGTAGATTTTCTGAAAATAACTTGGTTTTGAAAAGATGGGTTGGTTTAACAAGGAAGATGATGGAAATATGGTTTAGGATGGGAAAAATGTTTGTTAAACTTCTTGAAAAGTTATTTATGCTTTACTTATTTCTACTGCTTTCGAATCTACTTATATTACTTGTCAAAAGTCATTTCTTGCAAATATACCCTGAGCTATTCCTTTGTACTAAGCCATGCATATAGTATATTAGCTTGCATTACATGCATGACTTCTTGAGTACCAAGTACTCACCCTTGCCTCAACACAATACAGTTGAAGAGGAGACTACGCGGTTCGGAAGAGGAGTTCCAAGAGGACCCGTCTACTTAGGGATGCGAGCCCGATCGGTTGCCTGTGGTATCTTTGGATGGCGCCACGAGTTTATTTGATTTTTATTTGCTGTTATTTCTCTTTCAATAAGTTTTGCCTTGCAAGGCATATATTTGTAACTTGGCCATAAGGTCGAGTAACCCTTTGATTATTTAAATAAAGTACTTTGATAGTATCGTTTGGTATGATTGTGATATATACCGATGTTAAGACTGTGTGCACTAAGCGCGTTCTGGACTAGTGCTGAATACCTGAGAGGGTCGGATTTGCAAATTCGGGGTCCCGACAGAGGTGGTATCGAGCCATACTTATTTGTAGGCTCAACCCTAAGCTAGAATGGTCGTAGTGAGGATAAAACCTATTTTCTAAAGCTAAAAATTTGTGAAGACAAGAAATGACCTCTCGACTTATCCCCTTCTCTTTTTTCTTGCCTCTTGCTGAAATTTTCCCTTACCTCGTCACGATCGAAAAATTCCGAGTTCTTACGTAAAGCACTCTTGTGACAGATGGAGTAAGAGTTCAACTACGTTGATCTGGGAGTTGGTCACGCCGCAGAACTTTGGCATATGCTCTGAGACTCTGGAGATTTTGAGAAGCCCCAATATCAAGTGGAAGTGATCGGACAAGCGGGATTGATCAAGGCTTGTGGCGTGAGGATTGAGGTACCTGCTAGGAAAAGGGCCTGTGCAATCGCCGATACACCGACCTTTGCTAGAAGGTCTACAATGCAGATGGGTATCCAAGAAGTTTCACGACGAGCAATGCGGCACATTACGATATCCACGCCAGAGAGTTGGAAAGCACGGTGTTAGTTATCATCGCGCAGCGATAACCTTCTTGACGAAGGCGATTCAGGATGAGAATGCCACGGTTACACGGTTGGCACGATTCGTCGTCGCCAGGAAGATGTACTAGATAATACAAGCAAGGAGCTCTGAAGGCCCGCAAGGAGATCACGGCCAGAGAAGAGCAGATGGCGGGAAGCTCAAGAGTATGTGGCACACCTTCTACGAAGGATTGACGAGTTGGAGATGACCTTGTACGGACCAGATCCAGAGCCAAGATTGAGCTACACGAGCCGTGATCCGTGAGGAGTCGATCTCGATGAGGACACGCTTCTTCGACTACCACAGAGGACACGATTCTTTGGTCATGGCGTCGTTTGGCGCCTCTGCCCACGGCACCGTACCCAGGCCGTGGAGGTTTTCTCGATGAGTGAGCTTAGGCTCTATAGTGAGACTCCTTCGTAGAGTCGCGTCATAAAATAAAGAGTCACCCTTTAGGCGTTAGACTCGAGAGTTAGTTCGATTTGGATTTGCTTTGTTTCTTTGAGTGTGCATTATGTGTTGCAAGGCCCTTAGGCATTGTAAGCAGCCATACCAAGTTATTAATAATAAAGATGGACCTTAAAGTTACCCCTTCGCCCGCATAAGTTCCATATTACTTGTCTATTCTTGTTTCCCTCTCATCTCTAAACCTAGAGCAAATCGGCCAGATGGTGAACACCCGTGGGAACTTTGGAAGCAATGGGAGTGGATCTCGCCAACAGAAAACCCCAATGATGGAGCACCGGCCGCCCTTTGGATGTGCAGAATTTTGGAGCATTTCTTGCTGCTCGGACCAGTTGATGCATGCTATGATGCAACAAATGCAGCACGTCAACTGCGTGATCCTTTGCTAATCAAGTTAATCGGGGACCACGCGAGAATACAAGGTGTCGAGTTCATGAGGACTCACCCACCCACTTTCTCTGGGAATGCCAATCCGTTGGAGGCCGACGATTGGTTAAGATCAATTGAGAGGAAGCTACACATAGCTCAATGCATAGGGAATGAGAAGGTACTTTACGCTTCTCATCGGTTGGAAGGAACGGCCGAATGGTGGGAGAACTTCGTGCCACGCAGAGAACCCTCAAGATATCACTTGGGAGGAGTTCACGGTGCATTAAGCGATATCACGTGCTGAAGGAATTATGGACCTTAAGAAGGAGGAGTTCAGAGCATCAAGCAAGGTAATCAGCCGGTGGCGACTACGAACAAGTTCACACAGACTAGCACGCTACGCACTGAGGATGTAGCGACAGATAAATCGACTGCCTCGTTTTATGAAGGGACTTAACTCGGGATTGCAAGTAGGGTTGATCACCCACACCTTTCAGATTTCCAAGAATTGGTGAATAAGGCGCTTATTCTTGAGGACAAGCGCAAGGAACCGGATGAGAACAGAAGCGCAGGATGCAACAAAGAAGGATCACGCCAGAGGAACGCAACGCTTGAGAGTTGCACCAAATCAATTCTTGATTCCAACCACGTAATGCAACAAGGACACCATCCTCAAAGACCAAGACACGCCAATCGTAACTACCAAACCCCACTTCGCTAGAAACACTACTCGTGCAATCAAGAAGGAACAGTGAGACGCTGTTACAACCGCAACGAGCCAGGACACTTTGCCAACAGTTGTCAGAAGAAGACAGCAGAGCGACCCTGGCCGCTTCAATCTAGGAACCACCCAGCTAGGACGCCAAAGACTCAGAGCCACACCCAGGCCAGTGGTGAGAGGCCGAGTCAACCATGTCACCGCAGATGCACCTGCAGAATGCTACTGAGGCGTCGTCTTGGGTAAGTTACTTGTTAACTCGATACACTGCTTGATTTTGTTTGACTCGAGCTGTGCATTCGTTTGTTTCGCAAGGCTTTGCTACTAGAAATGACTTAAGGATTGCAAGACTTAAGTGCATGCTTTTAGTTCAAACCCTGGTTAGAACTCCGAACGGAAGTAGGATGTTCCGGGTGAGAATACTAATAGATGGAATAGAGTTCCTAGCAAACCTTATAATTTTGGAGACCCGGACCTTAGATGTTATATTGGGAATGGATTGGTTATCCAAACACAAGGCTGTATTGGATTGTGGACGAAGAACTATCTCGATTGAGAGCCCGTGTGGGAAGAAAGTGGAATTTCAAGCCCCTTTGCGGTTAGAGATGGGCGATTGATGGTTAACAGTACCAAGGCAATCAGCATAGAGGATGTCCCAAGTAGTGAATGAGTACCCAGATGTTTTTCCCGAGGATCTACCTGGTATGCCGCAGACAGGGGACATAGAGTTTGTGATAGAGCTTGTACTGCACAAGACCGATAGCAAAGAGACCCTATCGGATGTCTACCGAGGAGTTGGTAGAGATGAAGAAACAGTGGAAGAGCTAATGGATAAAGGATTTATCAGACCAAGTTAAATGGCCGTGGGGAGCACGGTTTTGTTTGTCAAGAAGAAGGACGGGAGTTTCAGGATGTGCATTGACTACCGTGCACTCAATGAAGTCACCGTGAAGAATAAGTATCCGCTACCCCTGATTGATGATTTTTTTGATCAGTTAAGATGAGCCGGAGTTTTCTCCAAGATTGATCTGAGATCGTGATACCATAAGTTGAAGATCCGATCAGAATATATTCAGAAGAATGCATTCTCGTCAAGATATGGACATTACGAGTTCTGATTATGTCCTTTGACTCGATTTAACGCGCCAAATTTATTTCATGAATATGATGAATAAGGTGTTCATGGAATATTTGGACAAGTTTGTCGTCGTGTTCATAGACGATATCCTAATCTACTCCAAGACGAGAGGATGAACATGCCGAACACTTAAGGCGAAGTTTTGGAAAAGCCGAGGAACAAAGCAACTTTTCGCCAAGTTCAAAGCAAGTGTGACTTTTGGAAGGACAAAGTGGAGTTTCTTGGACATGTAATGACCGCAGAAGGAGTCGCCAGTGGATCCAAGCAAAGTAGAAGCGGTGTTACATTGGGAACAACCAAAGATCGTGACCCAGCATTCGGAGTTTCCTTGGAATGGCGAGGATACTACCGCTGCTTTCATCGAAGGCTTTCGACGATTGCGAAACCCTTACGCAATTCTTTGAAGAAGGAAAAGAAGTTTGCATGGACGCTTGAGAATGTGAGAAAGGATTTCAGGAGCTGAAGAAGCGATTGACATCAAGACCGGTGTTAGTTCTACCGGATGTTGCTCAAAGCTTCGATATTTATTGTGACGATCGCGCCAAGGACTTGGATGTGTCTTTGTCTGAGAATGGAAAGGTCGTCGCGTATGCATCAAGGCGATTGAGGCCGCATGAGGAAAATTATCCGACACATGACCTAGAGTTAGCCGCCGTAGTGCATGCCTTTGAAGATATGGCGTCACTATCTCGATTGGAAACAGATGTGAAGTATATACGGATCATAAGAGCCTTAAGTACATATTCACCCAATCGGATCTCGAATATGAGGCAAAGGAGATGGCTAGAATTGATCAAGGACTATAATGTTGGAATTCATTACCATCCAGGGAAGGCCAACGTAGTAGCCGATGCCTTGAGTCGGAAAAGCCATACCGTGAGTGCGTTGCTAGCCACAAGTCAGGATGAGTTATGTAAGGATTTTCAGAAGTTTAAGATTGAGGTTGTACCAAGCGGATTCTTGGCCGCATTAGAAGTAAAGCCTACCTTAGAGGAACAGATACGAGAAGGACAGGAGGATGATGACAAGATCCGCCGGATTAAGTCCATCAAGGAGGAAGGCAAGGCGAGAGGACTTCAAGTTGGATGAGCAAGGCACGTTGTGGATGAAGGATCGCATTTGTGTGCCTAACAAAAGGAGTTAAAGCAACTGATTCTGGAAGAAGCCCATGACTCAAGTACTCGATTCATCCCGAAGCGCCAAGATGTATCAGGATCTGAAGGAGAGATTCGGTGGCCGAGTATGAAACGTGAAGTTGCCGAGCATGTTGCATTGTGCGACGTATGCCGAGAGTCAAGGCAATGCATCGAGACCAGCAGGATTGCTACGGTGCTGAAAATACCTCGAGTGGAAGTGGGAGGAAATCGGAATGGATTTCATTACCGGTTTGCCGAGGACTCAAGGGGGTTATGACTCCATATGGGTTGTAGTGGATCGCTTGACTAAAGTAGCCCATTTTATCCCGTGAAGACCACTTATTCGGAGATAAATTAGCGAGTTATACATGATCGAGGATTGTTTGTTTGCACGAGTGCCAAAGAGGATTGTATCGGATCGAGGTACCCAATTTACCTCAAGATTGGAATAAGTTGCATGAAGCCTGGGGACCCGTTTGAACTTCAAGATGCCTTATCATCCACAGGCGGATGGACAGACCGAAAGAGTCAACCAGATTCGGAAGATATGTTAAGAGCTTGTGCATTGGCTTGTGCTACCTCTTGGGATAAGAGTTTGCCGTATGCCGAGTTCGATTACAACAATAGTTATCAGGCTAGTTTACGATGTCACCTTTGAGGCCTTTGTATGGTCGACCCTGTCGGACGCCATTGAATTGGAATGAGACCGGCGAGCGCCGTGTCTTTGGGCCTGATATTCTTCAAGAGGCTGAGGAACAGATCGCTATGATTAGGGAAAGGTTGAAGATAGCCCAATCTCGACAAAAGAGTTATGCTGACAATCGTCGCCGAGACTTGAGTTTTGAACCAGAAGACTTTGTATACCTCAGAGTTACGCCTCTCAGGGGAGTTAAGAGGTTCCATGCCAAAGGGAAACTCGCACCCCGTTATGTTGGACCATTTAAGATTTTGAGCCGCAGAGGCGAAGTTGCTTATCAGCTGGAGTTGCCACAGTCGTTAGCAGGAGTACATGATGTATTCCATGTGTCCCAGTTGAAGAAGTGTCTCCGAGTTCCTGAGGAACAGACACCGCTGGAGTCAATTGAGTTGCAAGAGGATTTGACTTATAAGGAGTATCCCGTGGGGATTCTAGACACAATGGATCGAGAAACTAGAAACAAGTCAACCCGTTTCAGAGTTCAAGTGGAGCAACCATGCAGAGAGCGAAGCGACTTAGGGAGTGAAGAGGATTTGAAGAAAGAATTTCCAAACCTATTCCTTTAGTGAGCCCTGAATCTCGGGGACGAGATTCTATTAAGGGGGGGAGGTTTGTAACACCCCAAAATTTTGCTTTCCTTGAATTCATGTGTGATTTGGCACTTTGATGAATTTTTGGAATTTTCTGGAGTTTATTTGGAATTATTTGGAATTTATTTGAATTTATTCCATTTTGAAATAATTAAAGAATTTAATTATGCAAATAAAATTTTGTTGGAAATATTTTATTTGAGTCCAAAATGATCCAAAGTATTTTCCAGAATTTTTCCGAATTTTTACGAGTCATTTGCTATTTTTAATGAATTAAATGAATTACTAGGAATTATTTTAAATATTAAATCGCTGGAAAATCAAACTCGGGTCAAGTCTTGTTCATCCGATCGAGCCCGAGTCGGACTCGTGTTCGAGTCCGACCGAGCCACGTGACTCGACCAAACCCACTCCTAACCCTAATCAATCCCAACCGTTGGATCAAGATCCAACTACCGAGATCACCAGACGGCTCGAGCCGTATCCGGCCGGATCCGATCGCGCCCAGGCGATCGTGGCGTCGATCGTGCCACGTGGGCGACGGCCACGATTTCGTCGTCTTCGCCGAGTCCGGCCGGACTTCGCCGCGCCGCGCCAGTAACGAACTAGGTTTCCGTCTAGGGCACGTAACGCCGAGGCTATTTAAAGCATGAGACGCCCCCGAGGTTGCCCTCATCCTTGCGCACTCCGCTTTCCCGAGCCATCTCGCTCGAGCCGCCGCCGTTGAGCCGCAATCGCTCGCCGGAGTTGTCTCTTCCTCCGCTGCGGTTTGCGCCGTTTTCGCCGTCGTCAGTCGTCTTCCGCCGGAAGGAGCCAGATCCGGAGTCCCCGCGACGAGACGCACCGAAGGAGGTTTCATCTCGCCGGAGAAGCCAGTGGCGCGTAGTAGCGTGGTCATCGTCTCGGCTCCGTCAAGCAGCGCCGCCGTGAAACCATCGCCGTCCGCGAGCTCGGAGGACCGCCGATCCAGATCGAGCGGTTGAGGTGAGATCACGTGTTCCAAACCCGATTAGATTCGGGACCGTTGGATCAAGATCCAACGGTTCACAATCGCCACGCGCCGTAGCAAAGGCGATTATAGGATTAGATCCGACCGTCCGATCTAGATCGAACGGCCCATGAGCATCGAGTAGTTTCAACGCGTTAACCCTGGATCCAATCCGCCGCTGATTTTCAAACCAACGGCCGAGATTGCGCCACGTGTCGAAGTTGGACCGACGCGGTCGGCCGCCCACGCACGCTGCGTGCAGACGCCGACACGCGGGCCCGCGTGTCGAGGGCCCGCATGTCAAGAGCTAACCCAAGCGCCGACGTCACCCATGACGTCACGGTGGACCCCACCTGCCGACACCATGGGTGAGCCCCGCCGACGCCTGATGACGCTACCCGAAAGGGGCCACATGTCGGGCCTCACGTGGAGCCGTGGACCGAGTCCACCGTGGACCCGAGCCGGCGTGGACCGAGCCCATGGACCTACCGACGCCAGCAAGCCAATCAGAGCTGCCACGTGTCCATGCCGACGCAATAATTAATTTCGAAAAGAAAATGATTTATTAATTCGAAATATTGATTCAAATTTAGATTCAAACTTCAAACGCTTATAACTTTTATGCTTCAACTCCGATTTGAGCGATTCAAATTTCTAAATTTGTATAAAATTAAGATCTACCTAAATATGAATTTTATCTAATTTTTGGACTAAAGTTTTTCTCTGTAATATTATTTAATTGATTATTTAAACTTTAATAAATCATAACTTTTGCATTTTAACTCCGATTTGAACGATTCCAGTTTCTAAAAATCCAGAAAATTATGTTCTCTCTGTTTATGGATTTTATTTGGAGTTTTGGGATCTTTTTGCATAGTGTTCATTTGTGTATTTGCTATTTGCACGCTTTACGAGTAGACGTTGAAGTGCCGGAAGGATTCGAGGGAGAAGTGTTGACTCAGGATCCAACTCAAGACCAAGAGCAAGTACTTTTTGAAGGCAAGTTGTGCTTTGACCATGTTGATCCTATTTCGAAATCTATTTTGATTTAAACTATTGCATGCTAGTTTAATTAGAAAGATACTTTGGTTTAAACCTGGGGGTTAGATAAATACCAATTTGCTATATGACACCTTGATTACTTAAGTATGTGCCATGACCTTTTGTCACCCTAGTTGTGGTTTACTAGTTGGACATTACTAAATTGCCAACATGGGTTTAGATCGTTGTAGTATGCTGCTTAGACCTGCTACGTGCTCATAACATGATTTTGGATAATCAAATGCTAATATGGACTTAATGATATATTGAACTTGTTTTGGAAAAGTATCATGTGATGTTGATGGCACGTGGTGCATGGTAATCAACTGGGGTTTGATAAACGATTTCGGCCAGGGCATGTGGCAAGAGTAATCAGGTGGGCGGTGTGGCATTGGGAGTGATGATTTGGTTTTTCGGGTAGTCTTGCCTGGTCACTCTAAGGACTTAACCTTGCAAGCCTTTGAACTGGTCATACTTGCAACCACATGGTTGGAATGGGACGGCCCTAGTTGACTAAGTCGCTAAGGACTCACTTGTGGAGCCTCAGGGTGTCGATTACACCTTTTGTGTGATTGTGCGGGGAGCGTATCGTGGCTGTGGCCGATACCCATCTAACGGTGTGTTGGTCCCATACTTCGCCTTGGCTAAGGGAAGGGATGGTGTAGAGCACGAACCAGGAGAGGACCACCTGTGTTGTTTGAGGCTTAGAAAGGCTTTATTACTGAACTCGCCTTTGTGGTGTTTGATTGTATCTTGTGGGTAAAGTGCATAACCTCTGCAGAGTGTAGAATCTATTTGAATAGCCGAGTCCACGATCTTGGACAATGCTCGGGATTACAGTCAAGGGGTAGATTTTACGAAAATAACTTGGTTTTGAAAAGATGGGTTGGTTTAACAAGGAAGATGATGGAAATATGGTGTAGGATGGGAAAAATGTTTGTTAAACTTCTTGAAAAGTTATTTATGCTTTACTTATTTCTACCGCTTTGAATCTACTTATATTACTTGTCAAAAGTCACATCGCAAATATACCTGAGCTATTCCTTTGTACTAAGCCATGCATATAGTATATTAGCTTGCATTCTGTGCATGACTTCTTTGAGTACCAAGTACTCACCCTTGCCTCAACACAATACCAGTTGAAGAGGAGACTACGCGGTTCGGAAGAGGAGTTCCAAGAGGACCCGTCTACTTAGGGATGCGAGCCCAGTCGGTTGCCTGTGGTATCTTGGATGGCGCCACAAGTTTATTTGATTTTTCCGGCCGTTATTTCTCTTTCAATAAGTTTTGCCTTGCAAGGCATATATTTGTAACTTGGCCATAAGGTCGAGTAACCCTTTGATTATTTAAATAAAGTACTTTGATAGTATCGTTTGGTATGATTGTGATATATACCGATGTTAAGACTGTGTGCACTAAGCGCGTTCTGGACTAGTGCTTGAATACACAGAGGGTCGGATTTGCAAATTCGGGTCCCGACGATCAACTCACTCCTATAAAAGGGAGGGTGGAGCTCCTCTCTCATGACTAATCTCCATGACCCTTTGGTTGGTCTTTTCTCCTTCCTCCTGCTTGTTCCACCTTTCAAGCAAGCTTAAGCCGGCTATTGGCTCAGTTTCTCCACCACCACCACTAAGTCGTAGTGTTGTTGGAGTTTCCCATGGATCCTCTACTTCCGCTGCCCATTGGATCGAGGGATTGGAGGTCGTCGTTGTTCCGTACGTGTGACCAAGTACGGAGGCGCTGCCATTTGTGGCGCTCATCTTCGCGACTTTGAAGTCGGGCGTGTACCTCTACTTCAACCACGTTTGTTTGCGGGAACGTTATTCCCGCTTTCGGTCTACGAGGGTGAGTCCTTCTGAAACCGTTTGCATGCATCTCCTAGATATGATCTTGGTGTTTGGTTGCATTCGTAGGAAAATTTTTGTTTTCCATGCTTCAAACCCATCGGTGGTATCGAGCCGTGTCTATGCGTAGATGTTTTGTACGGTTTAAAACACATGTGGATGTGGGAGTTGATGATCATGTTATTTCTTACTTTCGTGTATTTTTGATCATGGTGGCATAGTGTGATTTGAAGCGGCCCGGACTAACCTTACATGTCCTCGCACATGAGACTTGTTCCACGCCTTTCGACATGCAACTAGTATTGCATAAGTGGCTTTATGGGTGTCGATTTCTCCTACTATAGTCATGATCTAATTTACAACGGTTTGCTAATAATGTTTTATCACCGTTGTGGTTCTTGTTCGTAGGTAAGAACAGCTTTTTCCTAGAAAGCCCAAAACCACGTAAAATATGCAGAAATAAATTAGAGGCGTCTAACTTGTTTTTGCAGGGCTTGTGATGTGATATGGTCATTGATACAAAGATTGTTGTATGAAATGAAATTTATTGTAAATTTAAACAACCCAGGAGCCATTTGGTTGTTTTTTCTTTTATGGCCTGCGTGCTAAGTATATGTCCATGTGATATATTGTAATGGAGGAAGACAATCAAGATGGCAAGATCATGGACCTTGGTGCCATGCCAGGTGGAATGATGGAGATCATACCATGTCGCACAAGATGGAGATCAAGTCTTTGAAAGGACCATATCATATCACTTTATTCATGCATGTGATGTTAATCCTTTTATGCATCTTATTTTGCTTGGATATGATCACGTCGATAGCACTATAAGATGATCCTCCAAATTAATATCAAGATAATAATGTGTTCTTCCATAGTATGCACCGTTAAGAAAGTTCGCTGCTTGAAGCACCACGTGATGATCGGGTGTAATAGACTCACGCTCGCATACAACGGGTGTAAGCTGATTTACACACGCAAATACTTTGGTTCTACTTGGCGAGCCTAGCATGTACTGAGACATGGCCTCGGAACATGAACCGAAAGGTAAAGCATGAGTCATATGGATGATATGATGAACATATTGATGTTCGCCTTTGAAACTATGCCGTCTCACGTGATGATCGGTTTCGGTATAGTGAATTTGGTTCGTGTAATCACTAAAGATGACTAGAGGGATGTTGTTTTTGAGTGGGAGTTCTCGTAGTAATTTTGAATTAAACTTGAACTTAATCTATTATGAACTTAGTCTAATTAACTTTGCAAATACGTTGTAGATGGCACCACCTATTTTCAATTTCAATCTGTTCATGGAGAAAGAGAAACTAGCCACCAACGGTAGCAACTTTACCAATCGGGCCCTTAACACGAGGATTCTCCTCGGGCCACTGCTCAAAGGAGCTATGTGCTTGATGCGCCGCTGGGTGCCCCGCGTGATGATGGCCCCGAGGAGGAGAAAAATGTTTTCTTGACTCGCAAGGAGGACCACAGTCTAGTTCATCATGCGGCATTTTGTACGGCCTTGAGCCTGAGCCGCGAAACGCTTTGAGCACAAAGAATGCTTTTGATACAATGAGAGAGTTGAAAATGATCTTCGACACCCATGCCGCAATGAGAGAGTTATGAAGCTTGAAAAGTTCTTTAGCCGCATGATGGAGGAAAACAGCTCCGTTAGTGAGCACGCATTACTCAAAATGTCTGGGTACGCCGATAAACTCATAGCTTTGGGAATAACGATCCCCATTGAGCTAGGAATTCATCGTGTTCTCGATCTCTGCCACCAAGCTACAAGAGCTTTGTGATGAACTACAACATGCGAGGGCATGAAGAAGTCTCTCCTCGAGCTTCACAATGCTGAAAACTGCCAAGTGGAGATCAAAAGGAACATCAAGTGTTGATGGTCCAAAAGACTATCAGTTTCAAGAAGAAAGGCAAGGCTAAGGGAAACTTCAAGAAGAAGGGCAAGTCTGTTGCCACATCTCGAGAAGAAGACCAAGGCTGGCCCTAAGTCGACATCTTGAATGTTTTACTTGCAAGGGCACTGGGCACTGGAAGCGCAATCGCCCAAAATATCTCGGGTGATAAGAAGGACGGGAATGTGAACAAAGGTATATATGATATACATGTTATTGATGTGTACCTTACTAGTACTCGCAGATGGCGCTACAGGTATTTGATACCTGGTTCGGTTGCTAACATATGTAACTCGAACAGGAGCTAAGGAACAGGAGACAACTAGCAAGGGATGAGGTGATGATGCTTGGCGTCGGCAATGGATCAAAGGTTGATGTGATCACCGTCGGGACGCTACCTATCCAATTACCATCGAGGATTAGTTATAAACCTAAATAATTGTTATTTAGTACTGCGTTGAGCATGAACATCATATCACGGATCTTGTTTAATGCGAGGCGGTTATTCATTCAAGTCTGAGAACAATGGTTGTTCAATTTATATGAATAATATCTTTTATGGTCATGCACCTGAAAAGAATGGTTTATTTATTTTGAATCTTGATAATAGTACACATGTTCATAATGTGAATGCCAAAAGAATTAAGTTGAATGATGATATTGCTGCATATATGTGGCATTGCCGCTTATGTCATATTGGTGTTAAGCATGAAGAAGCTCCATTACGATGGACTACTAGAATCACTTGATTATGAATCATTTGAAACATGTGAACCATGCCTCATGGGCAAGATGACTAGAACCCGTTTTCGGTACAATGGAGCGGGCAACCGACTTATTGGAAATCATACATACCGATGTGTGTGGTCCAATGAGTGTGTCGGTAGCGTGGTGGATATCGTTAACCGTTACTTTCACGGATGATTTGAGTAGATATGGATATATTTACTTAATGAAACACAAGTCTGAAACATTTGAAAAGTTCAAAGAATTTGAGTGAAGTAGAAAATCATCGTAATAGAAAGATCAAATTTCTACGATCCGATCGTGGAGGAGAGTATCTTAGTTACGAGTTTGGCACACACATGAGACAATGTGGAATAGTTTCACAACTCACTCCTGCTGGAACACCACAACAGTAATGGTGTATCCGAAGCGTCGTAATCGTACTTTATTGGATATGGTTCGATCTATGATGTCCCTTACAGATTTGCCACTTTCATTTTGGGGTCATGCACTAGAAACAACTGCATTCACTTTAAATAGGGCACCATCTAAATCCGTTGAAATGACACCGTATGAATTATGGTTTGGCAACAAACCTAAGTCATCATTTCTAAAAGTTTGGGGATGCGATGTTTATGTGAAGAAACTTCAACTCGATAAACTCGAACCCAAAGCGGAAAAATGCATCTTCATAGGATACCATAAAGAAACAATTGGGTACACCTTCTATCACGAGATCCGAGGGCAAGGTTTTCGTTGCCAAGAATGGATCCTTTTGGAAAAAGAGTTTCTCTCGAAAGGTGTGAGTAGTAGGAAGGTAGAACTCGACGAGGTTATTGAACCTTCTCTTCATGGAATGGCAAGTGCAGCAGCGCGGAAGTTGTTTCGGAGTTGACTTCACCAAATGAAGAGGAACTAATGATAAGGATCATGAAACTCAGAAAGAGAACACTACCGCACCTCGCAGGTCAACAAGAGCGCATAATGCTCGACTTTTATGTTCCTACTATGAATGTCATGGTAGTTGAGAATAATGACCTGCGACGTATGATGAAGCGATGATGAGCCCAGATTCGACAAATGGCTAGAAGCCATGAAATCGAAATGAGATCCATGTATGAAAACCAAGTATGGACTTTGGTGGACCTACCCAATAACCGCAAGGCCGTTGAGAACAAATGGATTTTCAAAAGGAAAATAGACGCTGATGGTAATGTGACCGTCTATAAAGCTCGACTTGTCGCAAAGGGTTTTCGACAAATTCAAGGAGTTGAGTACGATGAGACTTTCTCACCGTAGCGATGCTAAAGTCTGTTAGGATTATGTTAGCAATTGCTGCATTTTTCGATTATGAAATTTGGCGGATGGATGTAAAAACCGCGTTCCTTAATGGAAACATTGAGGAAGAGTTGTATATGATACAACCCAAAGGTTTTGTTGATCCTAAGGATCTTGATAAGGTATGCAAACTTCAGCGATCCATTTATGGGTGAAGCAAGCATCACGAAGTTGGAATCTCCGTTTTGATGAGGTAATCAAAGGTTTTGGATTTGTCCAAACTTACGGAGAAGCTTGTATTTACAAGAAAGTGAGTGGGAGCTCTATAGCATTTACGATATTATATGTGGATGACATATTGTTGATTGGAAATGATATAGAACTTTGAAAAGCGTAAAAGATTACTTAAGCATTAAGTTTTCAATGAAGGACCTTGGTGAAGCGGCGTATATTTTAGGCATCAAAATCTATAGAGATAGATCGAGACGCTTGATTGGGTTATCGCAAAGTACATACCTTGACAAAATTCTAAAGAAGTTTAGAATGGACGAAAGTAAGAAAGGGTTCTTACCTATGTTGCAAGGCAAGGCGTTGAGTAAGACTCGAGTCCAACTATAGCGAGAAGATAGAGAAGTAATGAATAAAATTCCTATGCTTGACCATAGGCTCTATCATGTATGCTATGTTGTGTACAAGACCGGATGTGGCACATGCTATTAGTTTGACTAGCAGTACCAATCTGATCCAGGTTTGGAACAACTGACAGCGGTCAAGAATATCTTTAAGTACTTGAGAAGAACTAAGGATATGTTTCTCATATATGGTGGTGAAGAAGAGCTCGTCGTAAAGGTTACGTCGACGCTAGTTTCGACAACGATCCGGATGACTCTAAGTCACAAACCGGGTATATTTTTGAAATGAATGGAGGAAGCGGTGAGTCTGGAGGAGTTCCAAGCAATCTGTGGTGGCGGGATCTTCAACGGAGGCGGAATATGTTCTTTGCTTGAAGCGTAGCAGAAGCGATTTGGATGAAGATGTTCATATCCGAATGGTGTGGTTCCGAGTGCGTTGGACCCAATGGTTATCTATTGTGACAACAATGGTGCCATAGCCAATGCTAAAGAACCAAGGTCACACAAGAATTCCAAGCATATTAAGCGTTGGTTTCACTCCATCCGTGAACATGTCAAGGATGGCGATGTAAAGATTTGCAAAGTGCACACGGATCTGAATGTGTGACAGCGTTGACTAAAGCTCTCCCAAGGGCAAAACATGATCAGCACGTAACTCAATGGGTGTTAGATTCATCACAATGTAATCTAGATTATTGACTCTAGTGCAAGTGGGAGATGAAGGGAATATGCGAGAGGCAATAATAAATTGTTTATTATCTTATTCCATGTTTATAATAGATGTTTATTTCTCATGCTAAAATTGTATTAACCGGAAACGTTGATACATGTGTGTGTAATAAACAAACAAAAGGTTCCTAGTAAAGCCTCTCTTTTAAACTAGCTTGTTGATTAACCGATGATCAAGGTTTCACGATCATGAACATTGGATGTTGTTAATAACGGGTCACATTATTAGAAGAATGATGTGATGAACACACACCCAAGTTGGTATAGCAAATTCGATCAAGTCATTAAAGTTTGTTCTTTATCTTGAACATATACAAAATAGCTATTTTCCTTAGACCATGAGATGATGTCAATCACTAACTCCTAAGAGTACTTTGATGACATCAAACGTCACTCCGTAACACGGTGACTATAAAGATGGATTTGGGTACTATGAAAGTATTAGTTGAGGCTCATGCATCAAGAGTGGGATTTGTCCATCGGATGACGGAGAGATATACTCTGGGCCCTCTCGGTGATATCACATTGACATCGGCTTGCAAGCACGTGACTAGGTCACAAGAATGTCATATCACGGAACGAGTAAAGAGTACTTATCGGTAACGGGATCAAACTAGGTATAGTTGATACCAATGATCGGATCTCGGATAAGTAATATATCGCGAGACAAAAGGAATTGGTTATGTTGGTTTTGGTTCACACGATCACTAGTTCATCGTTGAGTAAGTGGGAGTCATTATGGATCTCCAGATCCGATGATTATTGATCGAGAGGTGTCTTGATCATGTCCATTTTATTCACGAACCGTAGGGTGACACACTTAAGGTTCATCGACGCTTTTGAGTGGATACGGAACAGGAGAAAAGTTTGGACAGCACCGGAATAGTTTCGGGATATCAGAACATTCACATGAAGAGAATGGAGAGTCCATTCACATGGAGAGTCCATTCACATGAAGAGAATGGAGAGTCCATTCACATGGAGAGAATGGAGAGTCCATTCACATGGAGAGTCCATTCACATGGAGAGAATGGAAAGTCCATTCACATGGAGAGTCCATTCACATGGAGAGAATGGAGAGTCCATTCACATGGAGAGAATGGAGAGTCAACTCACTCCTATAAAAGGGAGGGTGGAGCTCCTCTCTCATGACTAATCTCCATGACCCTTTGGTTGGTCTTTTCTCCTTCCTCCTGTTTGTTCCACCTTTCAAGCGGTAGCTTAAGCGGCTATTGAAACTGATTTCTCCACCACCACCACTAAGTCGTAGTGTTGTTGGAGTTTCCCATGGATCCTCTACTTCCGCTGCCCCGCTGGATCGAGGGATTGGAGGTCGTCGTTGTTCCGTACGTGTGACCAAGTACGGAGGCGCTGCCATTTGTGGCGCTCATCTTCGCGACTTTGAAGTCGGGCGTGTACCTCTACTTCAACCACGTTTGTTTGCGGGAACGTTATTCCCGCTTTCGGTCTACGAGGGTGAGTCCTTCTGAAACCGTTTGCATGCATCTCCTAGATATGATCTTGGTGTTTGGTTGCATTCGTAGGAAAATTTTTGTTTTCCATGCTTCGAAACCCATCAATATAGTGAACAACTCACAAGTTCATAGCATCAATGTTAAAAATTTCCCGAATCATGAAGATTTTGTGTGCCATGCATGTGCCACCGGGAAATTAATAACTAGACCCTCTGTTATGAAAATGCAAAATGAAATCCCTGCATTCCTGTAACGCATTCAGGGGGATATTTGCGGCCCGATTCAGCCTTTGTCAGGGTCGTTTCGGTACTTCATGGTGCTCATTGATGCTTCCTCGAAATGGTTGCATGTATGTTTGCTGTCAACAAGGAATAGAGCATTCGCAAAGCTGATCTCGCAGATCATCAGAATTAAGAATGCTTTTCCTGATCATCGCATGAAGTCCATTCGAATTGACAATACATGCGAATTTACTTCCAAAGTATTTGATGATTATTGCACAGCAACTGGAATAACTGTTGAGCACTCTATACCGCATGTCCATACACAAAATGGACTAGCTGAAGCACTCATAAAGAGGATTAAGTTCATATCCCGGCCGCTCTTGTAGAGTTGTAACTTGCTCAACACTTGTCGGGGACAGGCAGTCCTGCACGCAGCAGCACTCATCAATTATAGACCTTCGGCCTATAACATCCATTCACCTATGCAATTGGTGCAAGGGGTCATCCCGAAGATTTTCTATCTTAGAAAATTTGGTTGTATGGTATATGTGCCTATACCACCCCCATAGCGGACTGCAATGGGCCCTCTCTGCAAGTCTGGGATATATGTTGATTATGATAGTGCATCCATAATCAGGTATTTGGAACCCATGACTGGAGACCTGCATACAGCCCGATTCGCTGATTGCATCTTTGACGAGGACCGTTTCCCGTCATTAGGGGAGAAAATCAACCATTGGATGAAAAATACCAGGAAATCATATGGCATTTCACTGGGATCCCCGCGCATGACCCTCGCACTAATGAAGCAAATCAAGAAGTCCAGAAGATAATTGATTTGCAGAATTTAGCAAATGAACTGCCTGATCATTTTTGTGATCTAAAGAGTGTGGTTAAGTCGCATGTACCCGCAAGAAATGCACCAGAGGGTGGAAATACCAAAGAAAATAGAAGGTATCCCTCATCCTGTTCAGAGGTCTCAAAGAAAAAGAACAGGAAATCTGGTTTCTCAAACCCAAAGTACCCGAAAATGTCTGGGGAAAACTGGGCAAGAAGACTTACCATAGCCAATCACGAAAATGCCCAAAAGCAAGAAGGGGAGCCAGTTAAGACCTAGCACTGGAAATAAGCCTGTGGAAAAGGTAATTCCATATCTGAATCTTCCATTGAAAGAAGCCACCGAAAATAATGTGTGCGCATACATTGGCGATGAAAAACTAATGGAACTTGCTCCTACAATGGGAAATAGCGTTGAAGAGCAAGTAGAAGTGCATGAAGCACCTTATGAAGAAAGGGCCATAAACTTTGTAATAACGGGAGAATCCATGAATAGAGCAACATCCAATGTCGATGCATACTTTGCAAAGAAGATTGCCACGATCATTGATCATGATCCCGAGCCTACATGTCTCGCAGAGTGCAAGAATAGGCTCGATTGATAAGAATGGAAGAAGGCAATCACTGTAAAGTTAGTCTATCTGAACAAAAGAGAGGTGTTTGGGCCTGTGTTCCGCATGCCTCCCCATATAAACCTCGTAGGTCACAAATGGGTTTTTATTCGGAAGAGGAATGAAAACAACGAAGTTGTAAGGTACAAGGCAATGCTTGTCGCTCAAGGTTTCACTCAACGTCCTGGGATTGGTTATGAAGAAACCTATTCTCCGGTCATGGGAGGAATTACCTTTAAATATTTGATCTCAGTGGCAGTCAACTTGATATTGAGAATGAAACTAATGGATGTTGTCACAGCATGTTTGTATGGAAACTTAGATTTGGAGATATACATGAAAGTACCTGAAGGTATCCCTATCCCGAACCAAGATAGAGCAAACAGAAACCTATACAGTGTGAAGTTAGAGAAATCACTGTATAGACTGAAGCAATTAGGAAGAATGTGGTACAACTGCTTGAGTGACTTTCTCTGCAAGAAAGGCTACATGAACATCGAAGATTATCCATGTGTGTTTATACAACTATCCCCAAATGGATTTTGTATAATCTCCGTCTATGTAGATGACTTGAACATCATTGGAACGGATGAAGAAATTGAAGAAGTATGTTCATACTTAAAGTCTGAATTTGAAATGAAAGACTTGGGTAAAACTAAGTTTTGTTTAGGCTTGCAGCTTGAACATGTCCAAAGTGGAATCTTGGTACACCAATCATCCTACACACAGAAAGTGTTAGAGAGATTTGGTTTTGAAAAGGCATATCCTGCAAAGACCCCAATGGTCGGAAGGTCACTCCAAGCAGACCTAGATCCATACAAGCCTAGAGAAGAGGGGGAGGAAGTCCTAGGAGCGGAATTCCCATATTTGAGTGCAGTTGGAGCGCTCATGTACCTTGCGAATAGCACAAGGCCGGACATTGTGTTCGCCGTGAATTTGCTAGCTCCGTACAGTGCAGAACCCACCAAAAGGCATTGAAAAGGGGTGAAGGACATCTTTCGTTACCTCCGAGGAAGTAAAGACCTTAGCTTGTTTTACAGAAGAAATAATGGATTGAATTTGGCTGGCTATGCCGATGCTGGGTATCTATCGGACCCGCATACTGGTAAATCGCAAACTGGATATGTCTTCCTTTGTGGTGGAACGACAATCTCTTGGAAGTCATTTAAGCAGACTCTTGTCTCAACATCGACAAACCACTCGAAAATCATTGCCTTGTATGAAGCCTCATGAGAATGTGCATGGCTTCGAAGAATGGTTCACTACATCCAGAAGTCATGTGGTCTGAACATGGAACAAACCCCCACTATCATCTATGAAGATAATGCAGCTTGTGTTGCTCAAGTGCAAGATAATGCAGCTTGTGTTGCTCAAGTGCAAATGGGATATGTGAAAAGTAACCTCACGAAGCATATCAACCCCAAGTTCTTTTATGCTCATGAAATGCATAAGATGAACGAAGTCAAGATACTGCATACTAAGTCGTGTGAAAATCTCGCAGATTTATTCACTAAGTCACTCCCGGCATCTTCTTTTGAAAGGTGCGTTAGAGGAATCGGGATGATGAGACTTATAGAAGTGCAGATTTTAGGGGAAGAATTTTCACATACTCCTATACAAATCTCGAACATGAAGTTTGAGTACCCAACATGAATCTAGAAGATTAACATTGAAGTTTGGGTGGATTGTACTCTTTTTCCTTAGTAAGTTTTTCATTGAATTTTTCTTACATAAGATTTTGATGTGGCAATCCGTGCAACACAGCAAGTGTATGGTATGTACTCTTTCTCCAAGTATTTTTCTCACTGAGTTTGTTTTGGAGTTTTGATGAGGCATATGCATCTCGCGGTAAAGAGTCCAAGGGGGAGTGTTAGGAAACTCGGCCCATCGTGGCCCATGTGGACTCTTACCGAAACCCTAGCTGTAGGTTATAAATAGGAGGCAGGGGGTCATCCCATTGTACACAGAAACAAGCAATAAAGAATACCATATCCGTTCCTCCTCATATTTGTGTCTTGCTCTCTCTCTCTCTGTCTCTGTTCTCCACTCTAGATCTATTAGGCAACCCTGGACTATTCGATAGCGAGGTTGTCTAACAGATATTAGACTTTCAAGTGGAGTTAGTTATCCGATTTCGCTTGAGTGTTTTTCAGCATTTCTAAGGAAATAAAATCGCAAATTCCTCCTCAAATCCTACTTTCCTTAGCCAACTCCCGTCACCGAATTCTACGAACCATTCGATACCACCCGTCACCTACCACAGCCGTTAGATTTCCATCATCCTCAGGACAACAGCTTCTGTTACACTCTTCTTTTCTTTGATGAAGCCATGTGGCAGCGGCGCGCCGGTGGCGACGCCTCTAAAATGCAGCTACATGCCTTTGGGAATCAGTCAGACCTACTCTCTCCATCTGTAACACCCCGGCATTTAATATGCCCGAATGCTACCAAACATAGGCTAAACAACATCTAAATACCATAAATTAAGATAAATTACAGCAAAGGAGTAAATGTTATAACCGAAAATTTCTGCAGCATCTCCTTTGTTTTTTCATGAATTGAAGCAACAACAATATGATCACAGGATATAGTATAAAAAATGACATCTAAATCATCAATAATAAAGGTTCTAGTAGCAGTATAAGACTAGAATAAAGATTCCAACCATCTCATGAGCCAAACGAAGTAAACGAGGAAACCAAGCACACAACTGAGGAATCGAGATGTCCATTTCTTTCTAGTATGAAAAGAAAGAATGAAGAAATTCTAGTATTTTGGTTGTGGTGTAGGGGATTTATGCTTCCTTTGTGATTTGGCTTGGATGTTGCCGAATTCTTTCCAAAATGGTTGTTAACGCTTTGGGTTTGAGTTGTCGTGTGTGGTCCACTTGGGTTCAAAAGAATTGTACTTCTCTTGCTCTATAGATGGGAGTGAGGATATAAATGTTCTTGGTTTATAGTTGAATATGTGAAATATGTATACACTTGGGCTTGATAACTAAGTGTTTTTGTGTGAGGGCGAGACCCTCTTAAGAAAGGAACCAATTATGGTTTGGTAAGGTTTTACGATCCTAGCTTGGGGCTAGGTGTCGAACCTTAGTGGTATAAGGGTGGTTTGTGATGGAGGTTGATGATGTATGGGTTTAACCTTTATTAAGAGTAGCGATGGGTGGAAGTGAAGTTGACGGTAGTTCGGTGATAATTGTCCTACAGTGAGCAATTGTCTTAACTAGTTGTTTTTGGGTTTGAGTCTTGCCTGGGAGAGGATGGAATGAAATGTTAGCATGATCGTGTATCGGAAGGGCAAGTGTGCCTTAATGAGTTATTCCCCTCGATGGAAATTTTCGAGAATGTAGAGAGGTCGTTAAAGGAATTGTGACTCGCTTTGATTGTGTCATGTTGAGTTTAATGAAGTGTGGTAGTTAGGTTGGTTGTGATAGTAGTGTGAAGTGTTTGTCATGAGGTTTCGGGCGTTTTGGGTTGATGGAGCCCTTTGTGGTTGAAACACAGTTTCTGTTTGTGAATTGAAGTGAAGATGGAACCGTGAGAGGTTGCACTCTGTTGAGCTAAATCAACATTTTCTCGCTAGTGTTGGTTTTGAGAACTCGCTTGTCGTTTGTTCCAGTTTTAGTCTTTGTGTGAATGTTTTGTGTTGCAAAGAAGTCTTTTGTCCCTTGGGGAACTTGTTGTTGATTTTGGCGTTCTTCGGATTCGAGGTCGAATCCTGTTTAAGGGGGGGGAGAATGTGACACTACGGAATGCTGAGACCTTATAAAATGTGAATGTTGAGGTCAAAAATATTATGGAATGTGGATTTGGAGGTTGAAACCATACGGTTCGAGGTTTAATCGCGTTTTCGGGCCGATTTCGGGAGTTTGGGCCTCTCCGGGGGAGTTTGGGCCTAAGGGGATGAGTCGTGGGCCTTGGTGGGAAGGAGTTTGGGCCCATGAGGGAGGGAGGGACCAAGGTGGGCTGCCTTGTGTGCCCCCCTAGCCCTCTTGGGCGCCCCCTAGCCTTAGGGTTTCCCCTCCCTTCCACCTCCTAGCCGCCACCCCCATGCGCCTCTCCTCTCCCCATTGCGCCACCACCCCCTCCACCACCTCTCCACCTACCTTGCTGCCCCTAGGGGAGTTCTCCACCTCACCAACCCGAAGATCCATCCATTGGAGCGCTCCGCGACGAGGAGATCCGGTGGATTTGGAGCGAGGAAGGAGATCGCGCGAACCGGGAGGAGATCCGTTGGGTTTTCATTTGTCGGGCGAAGGTATGGCCACGGGGATCCTTGGGGTTGGTCTAGGTTCTGTTCTAAGGGTTAATATCATGTTTTTAGATCAATTGGTGGTGCTGTAATTGGGTAGATTAGATGAAATCTAGAGTATGCCACGTTCTCTGTTTCGGGCAACATGAGCAGTTGACCTAGGGTTTGCGTTTTCACCAATTTAGAATCGTAATTTGGTCGGCCGCCTGTTGAAGAAATTGTAGGTAATTTCAATACCTTTCAGTGGGTATAAAGAACGTCCAATTCTGCCCAGCCGTTTGAAAGTTATGCTCATTTTACCGAACGTATTAAAAACTGTGACGTGATTGGAATAGATCACGGTATTCTGTAGATTAAACCACTTTAGAGTCTGAATCGGTCTTTTCATATACTTAGAAAAAGTTAGGAAATTTCCTAAGATACACGAGGATGTACTCGTTTAATTGATTCGGAGTCTTAGAACCCGAGCTATGCCTTTTGGAAGGCTGCTGTCCCGACGGGACAGAACCTCTGTTTTTGGGTTTTGCGAGTAGTTTACGATGTCGGGGTAGAAGAGTGTTTGCGTACTATTTTTTGGACCTGATTGTGAGTGTGTGGTACCTATGTGCAGGTGGTGTGACCCCGGGAGTGCCTTCTACTTCTCGCCAATCCGTCGCCCGTGGTTGAGGCAAGTGTATTGGAATGGGTAGCGGGTTGTAGTTTGCAAGGTTGGTTGAGATTGAAATTGAATATATGATATGTTCACATGCCATGCTTTAATGATTGCCATTGATATGATGAATATGCTTATTATGTTATGATGCCATGTGTTAATGTACAAGTTATTTATGATGTTGGTATGTTTGCATACATGGCATGATACATGGCCCGGGCGGTGAGAAAGTCATAACTAGTCCGGGAAAGGTCGGTGAGAAAGTTATGACTATTCCGGAGAGCCAATGAGTAAGTCCTACATCGTGATTCCATCCACCACGGTGTATGGAAGCAAGGAGTAGGCACCCTCCATCTTCGGGATGGAAGGGGGGAGAGGGTGCACACCGACGGGTGTGTACTCAACCATACCGGTATGAGTTTCCAGGAGATATGTGCATCGCATTGCATTGCATTATATGAGGATGTTATGTGATGATGATATATGATAAATATGAGATGTGTATGATGTCGTATGTGAAAAGTGGTAATGAAGGTATTAGAATGTATTTTCTTGTTCCATTACAATATACTTGCGGGTGATGAACTCACGCTTGTGTTTATGTTGTTTTTCTTAGGTACCATGAAACCGGCATGCGGGAAAGGGAGCTAGTCACACGTCATCACTTAGCATCACACATATAAACAATGACATGTTCCTTCCTTTAAATTGTGATGGTTAATTTGTGTGCTTGGTTTCCTCATTTACTTCGTTTGGCTCATGAGATGGTTGGAATCTTTATTCTAGTCTTATACTGCTGCTAGAACCTTTATTATTGATGATTTAGATGTCATTTTTTATACTATATCCTGTGATCATATTGTTATTGCTTCAATTCATGGAAAAACAAAGGAGATGTTGCCGAAATTTTCAGTTATAGCATTTACTCCTTTGCTGTAATTTATCTTAATCTATGGTATTTAGATGTTGTTTAGCCTAAGTTTGGTAGCATTCAGGCATATTAAATGACGGGGTGTTACACCATCCATTGATTCCCGTGGAGGTAACTTGCAAAGAAAATGGATCGTGGCAAATTTTGGCAACAATATGTCTAATAAGCGGGTAGGCTACTATGAAAGTTGTTAGGAAACTCGGTCCGATCGTGGCCCATGTGGACTCTCTCGAAACCCTAGCTGTAGGTTATAAATAGGAGGCAGAGGGTCACCCCGTTGTACACGTGCAATCAGAATAATGAAGCAGAGCAGTTCCTCCTCACATCTGTGTCTCTCCCTCTCTGTCTGTTCTCCACTTTTAGATCTATTAGGCAACCCCAGACTATTCGATAGCGAGGTTGTCTAACACGTTATCAGCATGATATTCTACCGGCGAACAGATTGAAATAAATCGTGTAGCGCCCAATGGAGGAAATATGCATTGTTGATAGTGGCACAACAAATACCATCTTAAGAGAGTCGAAATACTTCCAGACGATCACGAAGTACGCTGGAAGAATTACGACAATCGCAGGAAGCGATACGCATATAATAGGCTCCGGAAGAGCCACAATTATATTGCCAATTGTACAACTTTGGTAATTTAAGAAGCACTCTTGTACCCTGAGTCAACTCGCACTCTCTTAAGTTTTAAAGATATCCGCGCCAATGGGTTTCACGTAAAAACCAATGAAGAAAATGGCAAAGAGCATTTGTGCATTGTGAAGCACGTGGAATACGGAAAAATAGTATTAGAAAAATATCCCTATATGAATCTAGGTTGTACTACACGAGAATTAATGCACCTGCAGTGTATACTTCTTTGAAGACTGTATTTAGAAGCTCTGAATTATTTTCTTTATGGCATTATAGATTAGGTCATCCTGGTCTTAGAATGATGAGAAATACAGTTAACAACTCACAAGGTCAAGGCATTAATGTTAAAAATTTCCCGAATCACGAAGATTTTATGTGCCATGCATGTGCCACCGGGAAGTTAATAACTAGACACTCTATTATGAAAGTGTAAAATAAAATCCCTGCATTCCTGGAACGCATTCAGGAGGATATTTACGGCCCGACTCAACCCTTGTCGGGGCCGTTTCCGTACTTCATGGTGCTCATTGATGCTTCCTCAAACTGGTCGCATGTATGTTTCCTGTCAACAAGGAATCATGCATTCGCAAAGCTGATCTCGCAGATCATCAGAATTATGAATGCTTTTCCTGATCATCGCGTGAAATCCATTCGAATGGACAATGCCAGTGAATTTACTTCCAAGGCATTTGATGATTATTGCACAGCGACTGGAATAACCGTTGAGCAATCTGTACCGCACGTCCATACGCAAAATGGACTAGCTGAAGCACTAATAAAGGGGATTAAGTTCATAGCCCGACCGCTCTTGCATAATTGTAACTTGTCCAACACTTGTTGGGGACATGCAGTCCTGCACGCAACAACACTTATCAATTATAGACCATCGGCCTTCAACATCCATTCACCTATGCAATTAGTGCAAGGGGTCATCCCGAAGATTTCTCATCTTAAAAATTTGGTTGTTTGGTATATGTACCTATACCACCCCCACAGTGGACTGCAATGGGCCATCTCCACAAGTCTGGGATATACGTTGGTTATGAGAGTGCATCAATAATCAGGTATTTGGAACCCTTGACTGGATACTTGCATACAACCCGATTAGCTGTTTATATCTTTGATGAGGACTGTTTCCTATCATTAGGGGGAGAGAATCAACCATTGGATGAAAAATATCAGGAAATGATATGGCATTCCACTGGGATCCCCGCGCATGACCCTCGCACTAATGAAGCAAATCAAGAAGGCCAGAAGATAATTGATTTGCAGAATTTAGCAAATGAACTGCCTAATCATTTTTGTGATCTGAAGAGCGTGGTTAAGTCGCATGTACTAGCAAGAAATGCAACAAAGAGGGTGGAAATACCAAAGAAAGCAGAAGGTATCCCTCATCCTGTTCAGAGTCCTCAAAGAAAAAGAACAGGAAATCTGGTTTCTCAAACCTAAAGTACCCGGAGACGTCTGGGGAAAACTGGGCAAAAGGACTTACCACAGCCAATCACGAAAATGCCCCAAAGTAAGAAGGGGAGCCAGTTGAGACCTGGCACTGGAAAGAAGCCTGTGGAAAAGGTAACCTTCCATTGGAAGAAGCTGTCGGAAATAATGTGTGCGCACACATTGGCGGAGAAAAACTAAAGGAACTTGCTCCTGGAATGGGAAATAGCAGTGAAGAACAAGTAGAAGTGCATGAAGCGCACCATGATGAAATGGCCATAAATTTTGTAATAACAGGAGAATCAATGAATAGAGCAACAGCCAATGTTGATGCATACTTTGCAAAGAAGATTGCCACGATCATTGATTATGATCCCGAGCCTGCATCTCTCGCAAAGTGCAAGAAAAGGCTCGATTGGGAAGAATGGAAGAAGGCAATCACTACAGAATTAGTTTCTCTGAACAAAAGAGAGGTGTTTGGGCCTGTGTACCATACACCTCCCCATATAAACCCTGTAGGTCACAAATGGGTTTTTGTTCGGAAGAGGAATGAAAACAATAAAGTTGTAAGGTACTAGACAAGGCTTGTCACTCAAGGTTTCACTCAACGTCCTGAGGTTGATTATGAAGAAACCTATTCTCCGGTCATGGGAGGAATTACCTTTAGATATTTGATCTTAATGGCAGTCAACTTGAAGTTGAGAATGAAGCTAATGTATGTTACACAACATATTTGTATGGAAACTTGGATTCAGAGATATACATAAAAGTACCGGAAGGTATACCTATGCCGAACCAAGACAGGGCAAATAGAAACCTATACAGTGTGAAATTGGAAAAATCACTGTATGGACTGAAGCAGTCACGAAGAATGTGGTACAATTGCTTGAGTGACTTTCTCTGCAAGAAAGGCTACACGAACAGCGAAGATTGTCCATGTATATTTATACAACAATCCCCGAATGGATTTTGTATAATCTCCGTCTATGTAGATGACTTGAACATCATTGGGACGGATGAAGAAATTGAAGAAGCATGCTCATACTTGAAGTCTGAGTTTGAGATGAAAGACTTGGGTAAAACTAAGTTTTATTTAGGCTTACAGCATGAACATGTCCAAGGCGGAATCTTGGTACACCAATCATCTTATACACAGAAAGTGTTGGAGAGATTTGGTTTTGAAAAAGCATACCCCACAAAGACCCCAATGGTCGGAAGGTCAATCCAAGCAGACCTAGATCTATACAGGCTTAGAGAAGAGGGGGAGGAAGTCCTGGGAGAGGAATTCCTATATTTAAGTGCAATTGGAGCACTCATGTACCTTGCGAATAGCACTAGGCCGGACATTGCGTTCGCCGTGAATTTGCTAGCACGGTACAATGTAGAACCCACCAAAAGGCATTGGAAAGGGGTGAAGGACATCTCCCGTTACCTCCAAGGAAGCAAAGATCTCGGCTTGTTCTACTGAAGAAACAATGAATTGAATTTGGTTGGCTATGTCGATGCTGGGTACCTATCGGACCCGCATACTGGCATGTCACAAACCGGGTATGTTTTCCTTTGTGGTAGAACTGCAATCTGTTGGAAGTCGTCTAAGCAGACACTTGTCTCAACGTCCAACGTGTTCTAAACTGTATCAGCGGGCAGTACCGCATACTGTTGCAGGTACTGAGTTAACCAGTAACTTACCCAGTACGATGTCCGGCGTGTTCTGAACTGTATCAGCGGTGACGTGGTTGATTCGACCTCTCATCGTTGCTTGGGGTGTAGCTCCAGCTTGAGCAGCTCCACGGTTTCCTCCTGGTGCGGGCGTTCTTGTAGGTGAGGTTCCAAGGTTGAGTCAAATAGGCGTCACACCTCCTCCTCCCTTAGGACAATTATTGGAGAAGTGCCCTGGGTCATTGCAACTGTAGCAGCGCTTCACTGTTGTTAGCTGACTTCCTGCTGGTGCAACTCTGGCTTGTGCTGGTGTCTGGTAGGTCTCGGTGCTAGCGACGGGGTCTTAGCAACATTCTGAGGCTGAAACCTAAAGAACTGATTGGGTGCAACCCTCAGCCTTTGTGCTCCTGGGCTACTCCTTGCTGTGCCATACGACGCTTCCTGTTGTCATCCAATTCCTTGCGCTTATCCTCCAGAAAAGAGCCTTGTTCACTTGTTCTTGGAAATCCGGGAATGTGTGGGTAATCAGTCCCACCTGTAGTCCTGAATTCAGTCCCTTCACGAAGCGAGACTATCTGGCCTTATCCGTCGCTACATCTTTAGGTGCGTAGCGAGCTAGCTGGGTGAATTTGTTCAGATAGTCAGCCACTGATTAGCTGCCTTGCTTTAAAGCCATGAATTCTTCCTTCTTGAGGTCCATGATCCCTTCCGGCACATGGTACTGATGAAAGGCAACAGTAAACTCTTCCAGGTGATCTCCTGTGGGTTCTCATGCGAAACGCAGAAATTCTCCCACCATTCAGCTGCGGTACCTTCCAACTGATGAGAGGCATAGAGTACTCTCTCATTTCCAATGCACTAGGTAATATGCAGCTTCCTCTCCATGGACCTCAACTAGTCATCTGCCTCTAGTGGCTTTGCATCCCTAGAGAATGTGGGTGGATGGGTCCTCATAAACTCTGAAAGCCTAGAATTATGTCACTGTCCCTGGTTAGCTTGGTTAGCAACGGCTTCGGCAGTAACTTGCTGCATTTGTTGCATCATAGCATGCATCAGATGTGTCTGAGCGGCAAGGAACGCTCCAAAGTTCTGCATATCCACTAGCGGTGCTGGCTGGGGTGCGGGTGCTCCATCATTGGGGTTTCCAGCTGGGTGAGAACCACTTACACTTCCTCCGTTGTTGCCACGAGTGTTCACCATCTGTTGATTGCTCCAAGGTTTAGAGACGAGAGGGAACAAGAATAGACAAGTTGTAGAGAACTTATGCTGGGTGACAGGTATAACTCGAAATCCAACTTTATCATTTATTCAATAATAACTTGGTATGGTTGCTCACAATGCCTAAGGGCTTTGCAACACATACTGCATACTTAGTAATCAAGAAGATCCAAATTGAACTAACATACTGGAGTCTAACGCCTAAAGGGCGACTCTTATTTTTCTAAGACGCGACTCAACACTGAAGTCTCAACCGCCAAACCTAAACGCTCACCCATCGATCCATCCTCCATGGGAACATCCTGGTTGACACTTGGGCGGGTGCGACGGCATTGGCGCGAAGCGATCTCCATGACCAACGACAGCTGTGGTCGATGAAGCAACGTCTTCCTCCAACTCTGGTGCTGACTGCTGCTCTGGCTCCTCAGGGTCTGGGTCGTGTAGCTCCAACACTGTCTCTGGTGCTGGCCCATACAGTGCCATCTCCAACTCATCGATCCTTCGTGAAGAGTGGGCAATATACTCCCGAGCCTCTCGCAGCTGCTTCCTCACATCCTCGACTTCATCACGGGCCTTCTATAACTCCTGAACTGTCTCGTCGATAACATCCTCCTGGGCGACAACAATCCTCGCTAGGTGAGTGATCGTGGTGTCCTCCTCTGCTATCAACTCTTGATCAAGTCGGCTGTCTCTACACGGATGGTGATGAAACATAGTGCCCTCCAACTCTGAAGAGTAGGTGCGAGCGATCTGCGGCATTGCTCGACGCGACGTCTCTTGGATTCCAACCTCAAACGAAGACCTCCTCGCTGTGATGTGGATAGACGACTCACCTTGGTCTTCTCTCTGGCATACACAGTGATCTTGACGTCCCATGCTTGGACCAGTCCTGCCTTCACTATGGTGGTTCCCCGGTAGATCGGTCTGTCAAAACCTCAAAGTAGCTGCATGATACGCCACAACTAAGCGGCGTAACCTCTCTGATGTTCAGCATAGTTGTTGATCATCTTCATCTGCCAAAGACACTCACGTGAGAACACAACTTTTTAAATCAAAGTGGAGACAAAAAGAATTCAGCAAGGGGTATAAACAAGAGAGAAGGGGATAAGTCGAGAGTTCATTCATTATCTTGGCAAAAAAATTTTAACTTTAGAAAATAGTTTTATCCTCACTACGACCATTCTAACTAAGGGTAGTCCTACAGTCAACCTGGCTCTGATACCACCTCTATCGGGACCCGAATATGCAAATCCGGACCCTCTGTGTATTTAGCACTTGTCCAGGATCACGCTAGTGCACACAGTCACACCATCGGTAAATACCACAATCATACTCAACGAAATAGTAAAGTACTTTATTGATAGGGAATATAAACGGTTGCTCGACCTTATGGTTAAGTTACAAAAGTACGCCTCGTAGGGCTTAAGTCTTACTCAAATAAACTTGAGCGAAAAATAAAGAAACGCTCGTCCCCTAGTTCGTCGGCTCCTCCTGGAACTCCTCTTCCAGTGCTGGCGTTGATTCTTCTTCAACTGACGTTTGATGTTGCAAGGGTGAGTACTTAAAAGCACTCAGCAAGTCATGCACAGAAATGCAGTCTAATAGCTACATGCAGTGGCTTATTCCAACAACAGGCTAAGAGGTTCTTTTGCAATAAGCAACATTCATAAAATAATAGTAATAGATTGGAAAGCAGTAAAACAGTAATAACAATAGTAACTTTCATAAACAGTTTCACATGTAAAGCATTATTTCACCTAAAGCAGGTTCATCATTTCCATACCAATTGACCCAAAAGTTATTTTCACGAAAGTCTAACCCTTGACTGTAATCACCGAGCAGTGTCCAATACCATGGACTCGGCTATTCGAATAGGTTGTACACTCTGCAGAGGTTATATATTTCACCCACAAGATGCAATCAAACACCACAAAGGCGAGTGATCGTAACAAAGCCTTTCCAAAGCTACTTTTAGACCCGGTATTGCCCGCTAAGGTTTCAACACTGATGGGGCTGGCTACCACCATGGATCCAAATTTCGGTCCGAAATCCAAAATCTCGACCGAAATTTCAGATTTTGGACCCCTCCGAGATGCAAAATATCGGCCGTTTAAAAAAATTAAAAAAAAAATTTCAAAATGCTACAGTGTTTGGTCAAATTTCGCCGAGATCTCGACGATTTCGGCCAAAATTTCGGCATTTTTTACCGAATTTTTTATTTTTTGACTGAATATTATCGGATTTAGGTTGAGGATCATCCACAAAAAATTTCAGATTTTTTTGATGTATTTTGACCATTTTTTGTCGGTTCAAAAATTTTGGAAATGGGTCGAAATCTCGGTGATTTCGGCCGAAATTTTGGATTTCCCGGTAGAAAAAAAAACAAATTTTGAATTTGAATTTTAGATTTCGTTCGGGTTTGATTTGAATTTCTGAAATCTCGCCGAGATTTCGGATTTCGGGCAGCTCCGAAATTTTTTTCAAACCAAGATTTGTAACCCTGGTTACCACTCTCAGGGCCTCCCTCTTGCGCCATGTGAGCCTACCCATAAAGTCGGCCTCACACCACCACGACAGTACCAGAGACTAGACATCACAGTTTACTCAGCTAGGCCTGTCCCATTCCATACTTGTGGCTGTATGAAGGACTCAGTTCAAATTCTTGCAAAGTTAAGTCCTTAGGGTGACCGAGGGAAGACTACCCAAGGATTCACAAGTAACCAAAGCGATAAAAACCAAATGCGATCTCCCAAGTGCCACACCTGGCCCACCAGAACAATCTTGCCACTTGCCTCAGTCTAAATCATTTAATCACCCAGTTGATTACCATGCACCACGTGCCATCAACATCATCAACGACACATGTAGCAATTTCCAAAATCCTATTCCATCTCTTATTAAGTCAAGATTAATTTCTGACATTCAAAATTATATCAATAACACGATTGCATGGCTAAGCTGGCTAATTACGGTCTAATTAACCCATGTTGGCAAAGTATTAATATCCAACTATTATTCCACATCCTAGGGTGATAATGATTCATGGCATACAATTATTATAGACAAGGTAGCATAATCAAGTAGGTCACATAACTATTCCCAAAATTATTCAAAAGCATTTTTAAATAAACTAGCATGCAATAATTTAAATAAACATAGTTTCAAAAGTGGGATCAACATGGTCAAAGCTTAACTTGCCTTCAAAAAGTACTGGTTTCTGGTCTTGAACTTGCTCCTGGGTCAAAACTTCACCTTCGAAGCCTTCGGGCAGTTCAACGTCTACTCGTATCGGATAAGTAAACACCAAATAAATAAAAATAGAGAAAAAACTCATGTCCAAAAATTAAATAAAATTCACCATTAAATAGAGCTCAATTTTTTAAAAATTTATAATTTGGAATCACCTCAATCAGAGTTAAAACACAAAAGTTATAGCTATTTGAAGTTTGAAAAATCAATTAAAAGAATAAATCGAATTAATTCATTTATTTTTCTATTAAAAACTCCGGAATATGACGTCAGCTGACGTCAGCGTGGATTTTGAATTTCCACCGAATTATTTTTCTAAAGAAAAATCGATTTATTGCATCATGCTTGCGTCATCCGGTCTACAGACCCGGTCCATGTGCACGTTCGGGTCCACGGTGGACTCGGTCCATGGGCGCATGACCCGCTGACATGTGGGCCCACTTGAGTGACGTCAACTGCTGACGTCAGCACGCTCGGCCGAACGGTACTAACACGCGGGCCCCACCGTGATGTCATCATGATGTCACGGATGACGTCATCGCCGCAGTGCGCCCGACCAGCGACATGCGGGCACATTCGCGATGTCACGCAGCGTGATGTCGGCGGCAGCCGAAACCGGCTCGGCTGACGGCGCCGGTTCGGCTCCCGGCCATGTGGCGCGATTTGGTCTGTTGGTTTGAAATCCAACAGTCCAGATTAGATCTAATCCTGCACGTTTTGGGTTAAACGTGATTGATCTGGACCGTACGATTTAGATCGGACGGTTGAGATTGGATCGGTTTTATCCGCGTCATGGGGTGACGTGGCATGACCCAGCGGTTGACACGTGGCACGATCTACACCGTACGATCTTGATCGGATGGCCAAGATTACATCTAGCGGTACAACGCGGGTTGAATCTAACCGTACAATCTAAATCTAATGGCTGAGATCTAATCTAGCACAGTGCGGTTAATGGGCTACGTGGCTTAATCTGGTGCGTTGGATCTAGATCCAAAGGTAGCTAATAGATCTAATCGGTAACACTGGATCTAACCCTAATCGTACGATCTAGATCTAACGACTGAGGTCTAATATGGGGGTTTTGCACGGTGTGATGATGTGGACGAACCTGGAGCGTTGGATCTTGATCGGGCAGCTGCGGAGGTTTGCGAGGTCGGCGATGGCACAGCGGAGCTGGGGACGACGACCTAGCCAACGGTGTTTGAGCGCGAGTCCGGCGAAGTGAATCCTCCCCCCAGGTGCGTCTCGTCGCGGGGGTCTCGGATCTGGCCTTGGTCGCGGCGAAGGACGGCGGAAATCGACGGAAAATGGCGGAAACCGTGGCGGCGCACATTTCCAACTTCGGTGAGCAATCGCGGGTGGACGTCGGCAGCTTGAGCTCGGTGGCCTAAGGCAACGTGTGCACACGAAAGAGGAGAGCATGTTGGTGGCGGCGACGCAATAAATAGGCCCACCCGGGCGTGGCGGCGGCGATACGGAGAAGGTGACGTGGGTCAATCCCAACCGTACACGCATGCATGATCAACGGCCATGATTGCCCCAGGCGTGAACGGATCCGATCGGGGTGAAGTGGCGTAGTATCGGCTGTTAGATCAAGATCCAACGGTCGCACGGTTAGGGTTTGGGTCCAGCTCGGGTCTGGCTCGCACCGGGCTCGGTCGGACTCGAGTCTGACTCGGGTCGGTGCTACAGTGCAAACCCGTTAGGGTTTTTCCAGCGATTTAATTTTTAAAATAATTCCTAAAAATTCAATTAAATCGAGAAAAATAGTAAAATGCTCAGAAAAATTCCAGAAAAATTTTGGAAAATACTTTGAGACATTTTGGACTCAAATAAAATATTTCGAACAAAATTTTATTTGAAACTTTTAAATATTTAATTAACTCAAAAAGGAATAAATTCAAATTAAATCCAAATAAATTCTAGAAAATTCCAAAAATTCAATTAACCCAATAAATTAAATACAAGAAGAAATTTGGGATGTTACAGGGAGTGTTAGGGAACTCGGCCCGATCATGGCCCATGTGGACTCTCCCGAAATCCTAGCTGTAGGTTATAAATAGGAGGCATGGGGTCACCCCGTTCTACACGTGCAATCAGAATAATGAAGCAGAGCAGTTCCTCCTCATATCTGTGTCTCTCCCTCTCCGTCTGTTCTTCACTTTTAGGTCTATTAGGCAACCCTGGACTATTTGATAGCGAGGTTGTCTGACAAAAGTGTAGGCGTGCCACGGATCTAGTAACCAGACGGTAGTTACCGAGAGTCAAACTTGACTACCTTTAATGCAGCAAATGTTGTCTTTACAAAACTGCAAAATTTTGTTCAAAATAGTTGAGGTTTAGTTGAACACAGATTTTCTACGGAGGTGGTGACAATTACAAAGGAGGAGAGCAGTTGTTTAGGCCTTGTTTGGGGGTCAAAATCCTGGACCAATAATATGGATCTTAGATGGAAACCGGCCTTTCAAACAAAAAGTGACAATTTTCCAAATAGAAAAATACCCTAAAAAACCATGGTTGTACTGCACATAAAATTAGAGAAAAACTAGAGAACACTACGGTATAGCCTTTTGTTGTTGGATTGAATCAGTGTGACCGTATCTTATCCGTTTCATTGCCTTTGCCTTCTCTCTCCCTTCCTCATCCTTCCAGATCCGCTCTCTGTCCATCCCCCCCTCTCTCTCCCCTTCCTGTGTCCAGTCAGGGAGGGTAGACAGCAAGCCAACAGAGGCAGGCGGCCCTCCCCCTCCTTCGATTCTGGCGCTGCCCATCCATCTTCTCCTTCATCTTCGACGCCGTCCTCCCCATCCTCTTTTACTTCGGCTCTAAGCTTGGTGCAGTCGACAATGCAATGCTTTACCTCTTGCTTCGGGTCTAGCGATATGCAATGGCGGCACAGCTTGGGACGCACAGATCCAGCGATGGCATGACTCGATACGAATAATCCGGCAGCAGCGCAGTGCAGAGCTTAAGCCGGAGCCTAGGGGGGAGGGAGGGAGGGAGGGAGGGAGGGAGAGAGAGAGGCTCGGCGCATAGCTTGATCATAGATCTATGGTGAGCATGCGTCGGTTAGATTTGTGGTGACAGCAATAATCAGGACGGAGTTGGAGAAAAGATTGTGTCAGTGGTGGGCTGTGTCAAGCGGCTCTGTGGCAGCACAGTAGTGCCATCGTAGCTAGGTGAGCTTGTCAGAACTAGCTAAAACTAGTTAAAACTTGTTGAAACCTATTGAAACTTTTTGAAACTTTTGGTTAAAAACTTGTTAAAACTTCTTAAAACTCTTCAACTGAAACTTATTGAAATTAAGTTCCAAATTCTCAAATTCATTGAATCTTGGCTTTGAAATTTTCTTGAATCTTCTAGAAACTTCTATAAACACACTAAACTCATTGAAACATTAACCATTGTCTAGTCCCTTCCTAAAATTAATTACACCTTCAAAGTTCGATATCAAATTCGACTTGGTATTGAGAACTGAGAAAGACAAGCAATACTTGTATTCCGTATTGTAGGTTTGCTTTGAAATTTGACATTCAAATTATGTGTTTGTGTGAAGGATCAAGGTGCACCAAGAGGTGGATGAATTGGTGCAAACTAACACCTAAACCTAATTTTTTTATGTTTTTATTAATTCTTAAAATTAATAAAATATTGATCAAACTTAGAGATTCAATCTAGAATAATTAATCTAAGACCATTAAAGAAAACTAGATTAAACATGTAAACTAGAAAGTAATTGTATGCAAACAATAATTAGTAGATTGAAATCTATACTCACTGATTTTTCATTAAAAAACACACATATAGATCCCTTTACATAGAAACACAACCATGAAATAATTAATCTCCCAAATTTTCTTCTTCTTTTCTTCTCTTGCTTCCCTCCTTCTCTATTGCTATGTAGCCTTTCGTGCTACAGTAAGGGTGTGTTTGGTTGGATGTACCAAGCTGAATGAGATGGGATGGTACAGGATGGATGAGATGATTCTGGATGGGATGGTACCGGTCGGTCCTGTACCGATCGGTTCAGCCGAATTCACCGTATCAAACGATACAACATCTTCAAGGAATATTCTAGGAATCTGTACCATCTCATCCCGTACTAGATGGTTCGGTTCAGTCAACCAAACGCATGAACAAGATTAAATCCTGTACGGAACGGTTCGGTTCAACCTCATACAACGAACCAAACGCACCCTAAGTTACATCTACAGTACTCGTGTTGCAAAGCTTCGCCGATCGCACGTGGCCTCTGTAGAGCCGTTGTAGCAATCCTTTGCATGGCACTGTATCTGTCTTGTAGCCGCACCTTAGCTCTGTTTTTCTTCTGCGCTACACCACCGCCTGGCAGAGCCCCTCTCCTCTATTTCTTCTTTCACGCGTCGCCACCTGGGAGCCCTACTGCCCTTTTTTTTCTCTCTTTTGCTGGGGCCACCGAAGCCAAGTGGCACCCTCCTATTTATTATCTTCTTAACCCTAACTTCTTATCGCTAATCAAATACATATATGCATATTCATCTGGTCCAATTACACATTGCCCAATATGTGACAAACCGCCCTTTTCAGGGGTGCGTTTAAATTCGCAACGGCTACCCAGAAAGATTAGCCGTCGGGAACCAAGTCATACATTGCCAGCATAAGAACGAGATGACTGTTTTTAATACAATTAAGGCCTAACGGCCAGAGTTTTACAAAAGGAAGCGGCGAGCTCCAATATATTACATTACCAAAAGAACCACACAGGCAAGGCTTGAGCACAGAGAAAGGACCCTAAAACCAAACTGCTTTGCCATCCATGATCTCCTGGAATTCTCCGACGTCTTCAAATTCTAAAATAGGTTGAAAAGCAAGACTGAGTACACAACAGTACTCAACAAACCACACAAGAATTTATGAATATTACATGCGAGGGTATTCTCAAGGAAATGGCAATATGGTTATTATCATTGTAGATGCAATTTTATTTTTGAAGTCATTTTACATTTGAAACACAAACCATACATAATAGAAATAAGCAAATTTTGAGTTTTCACAAGTTCGTCATTACGTCAAGTTGGAAATAACAAGTCTACTTGGGTTAGGTTACGGGAGTCACCCCAATTCAAACTTAGCTTCGTTTACCGGAAGCACGGCGTAATCGATTACCATTTAATTATGACTCTGTAGAGTTGCTCAGCTATACCCACAAGATATGAACAAACGTTAATGCCACACGTGAATTACATGCAACTTAAATGCATGCAGCCCGGGTTGAGATTATCAAAGCTTTTCGTTGAACTACCCCTCTTTAGCACTTACCCAGTAGTTTCAAAACCACACAGTACTCGGGTCCCACGGGCCACGGCGGGAGAACACGATCCGATACTGAGGGTAGCTACCGTTGTGAAAATCGGCAGGTGACTCCACCGGTCAACCTCCATTCCACCCCGTTCGCCCGCGGGCATACTGTCCAATGCCCACAGTATGGAACCTCTCTCCTATAAGTATTCCAAGGGGGAGTTGAAGTACCGAGCTGGGTTGGATCGAGTCAACGAGGCCGACCGACCCAACTTGTGGTTGAGCAGGATCTAAGTTATCTACTTTGCCCAAGGTTGTGATTACTTAAATTATTCCTAAGGCTTAGCCAATTCCAAACCAACAATCCACACCACACACATTGGCCTTGTCATCGGTCGAGGATCGGGCACGTAGCCATCTAGTGGTTTGCCCACCAAAGTCCTCTCACCGTAGCACATTTTCGAATATAGTCTACACCAAGCCTCCCTCTGGATGGTTTTGTTTTAATACACAAAGCTTTTAATGTTCGACTAATTAATTAATTAATAGCATTCGAGGTTCAATAGCTAGGTCTAAGGTTTGCAAAAGGAAATATATCACAACAATACAAAGTGGGTCTTTAATCAAGCTAGGTACAACCTAGGTCATCATGGCATTCTAAAATAAACATTTCTAGCATTTAACATACTAACATAATACAATAATAAAATAATTAATACTACGATATTATCATGGGTTCAACATGTTCAAGGAGTGCAGCTTGCCTTGCGAGGCGAGGGGAATCCCTAGGTCGTCGTCGACGTCGTCGAACTCGGCGCCTGTCACGTCCGGCTCCTGCTCCGGCTCCTCGTACTGTTCCGGGACAGTCTCCAAGGTCGGATCTAGCGTACAAAAAGGCGAGCAATAAATAAACAAATAAAACAACAAAGAAAAGAAAAGAGAAAAACAAGAAAGAGGAGAAACAAAAGGAATTGAGAGAGAAAGCGCCAGAGAGGGTTCGAGGCACTTTAGGTATTTTGGAATTTTTGTGGGCTTCGGATGGTGAAACGGAAAGTGTTTTTGAACTCGGAACAGCGAGACGATTCGAAAAAAGTTATTTTGGCTATTTTTGGAGTTTCCGGGGACTTTTCGGATTTTTGAAGTATTTAAAAAGGATTTTTGGATTTATTTAAAACTGGAGATGGAAAACTAAAAGAAAACCCAGCATTGGGCCGCACTGGGCGACCCATTCGGGCGAATGGCCTGCAGGCCATGCGGCGCGTGGGCGAGCGGCTGGGCCGGCCCACTTGCGCGGGCAGGCCGCCTGACAGGCAAGGCCCAGTGGCCAGAGAGAGGGCGAGAGGGGGACGCTGTCGCTGCGGGTGGGGCCAAGCGGGCAATAAGACGATCGATCGATCGATCCAGAGAGAGGGGAGCTAGGGTTTGGGGTGAGGCCGAGCGACGGTGGTGGCAAGGCTAGCGAGGCGGCGAGGCAAGGAGGGGCCGGAGCTAGGGGAGAAGGGAGGGGTTCGGGGCATTGTCCGGTGGGGAGACGAAGGAACGGGGGTCGGGGTAGCTAGGGTTTGGGGGTTTAGGGAGTCGAGCGAACGGCTCGTTCGAGTTTTGGCCGGAGCGGAGGGAGGTGAAGGGGATGGCGGCGGGGCTCGGCCAGGGATGGAGAAGATGATGGGAAGGGAGGCGAGGGGGGTCCTTACCAAGGAAGGTGAAGGGCGAGCAAGGGGGATGTAGGCAGGCATGACGAGGCTTTATACCCGCGCGCGGCATGGGCATGGAGCGGGGGCGACGGGAGTTGGCGGAGGCGATGGGGATCCGAGGCGGCGAGTTCCGAGGCGGGGTGAAGCATGACGCGGGCGACGGGGATGGTTGCGCGGGGTCCCGAGGTGGGCGACGACCCGGCAGAGGCGGAACGGGTGGCGCGCAAAGCGAGGGTGACGACGAGCTGATGTGGGAGCGGCAGGGGATGGCGGTGACGACCATGCGGAGGCGACGAGAGTAGGCGGTCGATGCGACGGCGGCAACGGACCGGGCGAGCACGGATGCAGGCGAAGGACCAGCGGTCCGAGTGTGGATTCCAGGTAAGTCTCAACCACTCCCCTTTTCCAAACCCCAAGTCCAAGAACAAGACCAAGAACAGAAAAACGCGATTAACATCCAAATTAAACTCGAAGAAGTTCAATTAGGGTTTTGAAGTTTTTGGGGGCATTTCAACACATGTATATACCCAAAACTCACACATGTACGCACACGACCCACTTGCTACTCTCTCGTGACTCACTCCCCTGCTCCATGCTGACGATCACCCATCGCTCTCGCGTGGCCCTCTCGCTGTACGACCCACTGGCTGCTACACTGCATCGTCCATTTGCATAGACCTACGTCCCTCGGGTGCTGCACCTGCATCTGCAACCCACGTGTGCTGCTCTCAGGCTACACACCACCTGCATGGAATCTCCCAGACCTACAGTGTGCGTTCGTCTAGCAAGCCTGCGCTGCAACATGCGTCTCGCATACCTGCGATACACCTCCTGTTGCTTGCGCTGCAACTCCATACCTATGCTTGCGATTTGTCTCCACACATGTGCTGCAACTCCTGTTACAAATAAAATAAACCCTCACAGTAACTTGTTCAATAACAAATATTGTTGTCACATAAATCAGCACATATATACTATATTATTGTCAAATTAATCATCACACATATATATCACAAATAGCACATAGAATTAATAATCTCCCCCTTGATGAGTGATTTGACAACATGAAAATAATGCTTAATTTTTATCAACAGTCTCCCCCTTAATTATCATTCGATAACTCCACCTAGACATATGCGAATCGTATTATCTCAGTTTAGCTCAATGACAATATTATTTCTCCCCTTTTGGCAAAACACACATCAAGGATGGATGAAAAATGCTATTGGAGCAATAAAGAATTGAAATAAATCCATGCACTTAGAATATATCATGAGCAATCAAATTATATATAAAATACAAATACCCATGCAACGTATACTCCAATAGTAAGTAGTAGAAAGAAACATTTAAATATCTAGAAACCGTCCACTAAAACATACTTCGTTTCAACTCACAAATTAAAGTAAGCATTTCATTCACATACAAGCAAAAATCGTGACCGTATAATAAAACTTTGTGTAGCATAAGCAAGAACCTTTCTTCAAGATTTAGAAGGCTATACATAATTATTTTACTCCACCCAATCACTCACACTACAGGCATTTATCTAGTATGCCCAAAAATAAAACATTTGTTCACTTGTACCACTGTGAGGTACTCTTCTTCTTTTTTTCGCATCCAGTTTGAGAAAGCTTTTTCTTCTTTTGAATTTGACTACCCCGATTTTTCGAGTTTATAGTCATAGGCTTGACATAGGAACATGTTATCTTGGGCATATTCCGACTACAACCATGTATTAGAAAGTAATGGAAATAACTTATATTTAGCATAACCCACTAAATCTCGAGTACTAGTGAACGCTCATGGTATTATTAAATATTATTTTAACAAGTCCCCAATACTGCTTAGTAAAGAACAAAAGTGCCCAACATTCAATAAGTAAGGAACTCAATCATGAACCAATGGGGACTAGAAAATATAAAGTAACTTCCTATACACCACTATCAAGAACAAATGTCGACAGCTATTTACATATAAATAGAATTTTAAAAGATATTGCTCACAATACTTCTAAATAAATGTATCTATTTCAACACATATGCATATGCTCCCCCTTAATTGTTGCATTTACAATACATTATTTGAATGAATAAGAACCAATTCTCCTCTTAATCTTGTAAACTCATAATATGCCAAAGGTTTAGTAAAAATCTTTTTAGATGACCATGCAACAAATGAATTTTCAAATAAATTACATACTCCATAGGTACTAGCTCTATCAATTTTATCACCAGCAAAATTAGCATCAGAATAACCAAAAAGTTCTAGAAAGGATTCATGAGAATACCATAGGCCAAAAGCATATATACCTTAAGATATCGTAGTATCCGCTTGATGGCTTACAAATGAGACCCCATTGGAACACATTGATACATAGCGCACTTTCATATAGCAAATTGTACTTTTATCATCCACATATTTAAGACTTGTTGCCGATGTAGTCTCGTTATCATGTTCTGCCATCTGAAAACCTACACTTTGTAAAACAGTTCAAGCATAAGGGCTAGACTCATCAATATCAACATCATATGATTCATTAAGTTGGTTAGCCTCAACATTAAACACATTACCATCATTCTTCACACTTTCTAGACTTGAAAACCATTTTTTAATCTCATGTCATGTGTTATGTGCAATCCAAATCAATTAACCACTGCTTTTCAAGCCCTTTATATTTATTTTAAAATGGGAGAAGATGTTTAGATACCCACACTTTTGATTTCTGACTATTTTTAAAATAATTTTTGGGAACCCACAATGTTTTAGCATAATATGACTTAACCGAGCTTCTAGTTCGATATGCATTATATATAGGTGTGATGCACAAAGTTCCTTGATGTTTTTGTGGCTTATAAAATTCAAAATTAATTTTTTTTCTTTTCTGAAAAATCATTTCTGTATGAACATAATGATAGTTAGGACGTGAAAAACAATTTCTAGTAATGTCACTGTTACCATAATTATAGCAATTAACATTATGAAAATTATTCCAAAATTTTAGACCTAAATTAGCATAGCAGTTGGTTTTAATATGTCTAAATTTTCCACAATTAAAACTTATTTCATAATTTATTTTTATTTTTAGCATTTGAAGTAACAACATGCACATCAGAATTTTCTTTAGTTAATGGAGTTTGGGAACATGAATTTTTAATGTATCCTAGGCCTTCTTTCATGAATGAGCATTTTTATGCATCTAGGATCATATTTAAGTTTTTCTCAGCATTTATCATGTTTTTTTCTAAAGTCATTTTTAAGTAACTATTTTGTTGAGCAAGATTAGGATATCTATTAAATAAAAAGGTGTAAAGACATTTTTCACAATTAATTAATTTACTCCTAATTCTAGCAAGGTCCTCAGAAGAAAATTCTTTTTCTAACTTATTTACACCATTCTCTAAATTGAAGCAATTTTTACCAAAGAAATTTTCAAGGAATGTACCTCTTTGTGCAATATAAGACAATTGTCACATGTTGAAGAACTAGATTACAGCAATGCATTCTTACTCCTATAAAATTTATATGACTCACAAGAAACATTGTCAATATAAAAAATTTTATTTTTTAAAAATTCATAAGATTTGCATGGTTTTTCAAGTTTCATTTTCAATTCTGTAAAAGATTCACCGTTATCATCCTTTTTACTAGTGGTAGAAAGAGGCACATCATATTCTAATTTTAATGATTTATACTTCTTCATGAATGCTTTTGAAATTCTTTCTTGTGCATGAAAAGTTTCAAAAATTTATGACGTAGTTACCTCATGCCGTCATCATCGTCCTCACTGTCCATGTTCCTCCCTACAAGACATAGATCAGCAATATCAACATCATTCCCAAGAGATGTCAATGAATCATCCTCATCACTATTACTTGAGAGATCAAGCTTCTCCGCCATGATCAAAAATGACTTATTAAGAACCAGCTTCATCTTCTAACCTGAAGAATTACTTTTTGAACAAGAGCTAGGCCTCCTGTTAGTAAGCTTGGGACAATCATTTATAAAATGATCAAAAGCATCACACTCAAAGCATTGTATATCACAACAATCACTTCCTTTTCAAAAACTCTTTTTATTTTTTTTTTGAAATTTTTTTCTTAAATCTTTGTTTACTTTTTTTAGATAAAAGTGATGGTTCATCAAAACACATATCATCAATATCTTTTTCCTTCTCAATAGCGGCTAAAGCAATATGAGTATCATTGGAAGCATCATTATTAAAAACAGGATGTTTATTCATAGAAAAATATGCAACAAGCGATATGCCTTTTAATTGTGAAATTAAATCTAAAACAAATAAGTTCTGATACCAATTTTTTCTGTTTTTAATAATTCTAAAAATTAACAAAATATTGATCAAACTTAAAGATTCAATCGAGAATAATTAATCTAATTCCATGGAAGAAAACTAGATTAAACATGCAACCTAGAAAGTAATTGTACGCAAATAATAATTAGTAGATTGGAATCTATACTCACTGATTTTCATTAAACAAACACACATATAATCCCTTTACATAAAAACACAACCCTAAAATAATTTCCCAAATTTTCTTCTTTCGCTTCCCTCCTTCTCTATTGCTATAGTAAAGAGCGTCTACAATACTCGTGTTGCAACGCTTCTGCCGATCGCACGTAGCCACCGGCACCGGTAGAGCCGTTGTAGTAGTCCCCTACACGGCACTATAGCTACCCCGTAGCCGTGCTTTAGCTCTGTTTTTCTTCTATGCTGCATCACCGCCTGACGGAGCCCCTCTCCTCTTTTTCTTCTTTCACGCATCGCCACCTCCCGCCCTGCTGCTCTTTTTTTTTCTCTTTTGCTGCGGGCATCGAAGTTAAGAGGTACTCCCTTCTATTTATTCTTCTCCTTAACCCTAACTTCTTTTCCCTAATCAAATACATACATAGATATCCACCTAGTCTAATTACACATGATCTAATACATGCATGTACCCAAAACTCACACATGCACACGCACGCCCACCTGCTGCTCTCACATGACTCGCTCGCTGCATGACTCGCTGGCCACTACACTACATCATCTATCTACATAGACCTCTACGCATCCCATCTCACTGCACTTGCGTCCTTCGTGTGCTGCTCCTGCAACTGTGACCCTTGCGTGCTGCTCTTAGGCTACATGCCACCTGCGCAGAATCTGCCCGACCCACGGTGTGCATTTGTCTCATATGCCTACGCTGCAATGTGCATCTCGCATACTTGCGATGCACCTCTTGTTGCCTGCACTGCAACTCCACACTTGTGCCTGCACTGTGTCTCCACGCTTGCGCTACAACTCCTGTTACAAATAAAATATGATAAATTTTATGGTGGATAATATGGATAGTAAATAGCGGTAGTAAAAATCGGATCTCACCGTTCTTTTGTTAGGGGCATTATAGATTTTTCACCATTTGTGCATGAGTTGTTCCTGCGCGGCCATAGGCACCTGCTGTCGCGCATCATGCGCCGCAAGAAGCCCAGCGAGGGTGGCAGCGGTGCCTCCTACTCTTCATGAGGTGGCAAGCAGCACCTGCTGCCCAATATGGGGGAGGTGGAGGTGGAGGAGGAGGGGAGAGAGGCGTTGTTCGAGGAGGTGTAGAGGCTGCGATAGGAACAGACTGCCATCGGGGAGGAGCTGGCGCGGATGAACCGGCGGTTCCAGGCGATGGAGCGGTAGCCCGACCAGCTCATGTCCTTCCTCGCCAGGCTCGTTGAGGACCCCAACGCTATCACCGGCCACCTCCTCGAGCAGGCCGCGGAGAAGAAGCGCCGGTGCATGCAGTGCCCCATCCGTACTCCACCGCCTCTCCCCTCCCACCTCCGCTGCCGCCACCGCTGCTGGTGCTAGGCGGCCGACCATGGATGACATCTGGCATTGGGCGGAGTAGAATCCAGTGATACTCCCTGCCTTCGAGCAACCCACCGCCAGGTGTGGAGTGTAGCAGGTGCCGGAGTTCGGGGGCGGTGGTGGTGGCATGGGCCTAATTGATGGTGAGACCGCAGCGGAGATGCCCTCTCCGTTCTGCCTACTTGGCCTGGGTCGGTAGCGGTGCAGGCAAGGAGGACACCGGTGCAGTGGAGGCAATATGGATTTCAAGGGCGGGACACCGAAGGTGATCCAGATGCGCTACGACAAGGAAGAGGAGGAAATGGAAGGGGAGTAAAAATAAAACAAATGAATAATCCCGTGTGTGATTTCTACTACCACTACTACCGGTGGAAGTAAAATTAAATCTTAACTAATCTGATCCGTTAGATCAAATAAAATGAACGGCTAATATTTAACATTGTCCATCATAAAAGAGCTCCTTTCATAAAGATATGGAGTCATGGTCATGTTATCGTGATATTATTTACATATTGTTTTATGTTTCGTAACTTTTTGTATGTGTACCATTAAAATTGAATGTACTTTTGCAACTTTGTTAGCCTACCCGATAAAAAGACTCATTAGATTGCAATAATGTTGTTGCATGTTGAACTCATACGGGTGGTTAATAATTGTTATATGTTTGCTATATGCAGTATCTATTATCACGCAATATGCAACAAAAAATATCCGATACCGTATCGATTTCGCTTCGAATCGTAACTGGTATTATGCGCGCCGTATTCGTATCCGACATTATCCACATTCGAATCTGAATCCAACAAAAAAAAATATGGTTTAGGATACAAAAAGAGCGATATCCAATCGAATCCAAGCCGATTGCACCCCTAGATGGGGCAAACGACCTAGTACTTGGCGCGAAATTCATCTCCTGATGGGTTGAGGTGACTGATCACTAATTGGTATCTTTATGCATTGGGTCCACATATAAGAGCAAGAAAATGAATACAAAAGTATTCAACAAGTCCTTATACCAAATGCAAATATATAGATGTTTGACGTACCAAAGGGAAGGTATTAGGGTTACTTCAGCGTGAAGCAAGTTTTATTTTAAATACCATAATTAATTTATAAGCCTATGATTTATCCATTTTAACTTAAAACCAAAGTGTCGTCTGTGTGACCAAGTTTCATCATGTAAAGAGGTTCCATCCACCAAACTCTAGAAATAAGGTTCCATCCAAATAGAGTATACCATGCTACAACTATTTTAAGTTATCATGCTTTGATCCCAAATTTTAATTAGGTCATGTTTAGTACGGTTCCAGATTCTAGTAGAAACAGAAATGGTTCTAGATTCTTGGTAGAAACGTTTCAGGTAGGATTCTGTGAATCGGGTGGAACGGGGTTGAGACCGATTCGACCATAGAGTGGAAAAAGAAGAAATGATCCGAGGAGAATCGTTCCAAGCTATAGCCTATTTGGTTAGATTTCTTCCAGAATCTAGTAAAAACGGTCCGGTTCCAAATTGCCAAACGGGGCCTAAGTACGTGCATGAAGACACGGGCTTGTAACATCCTCCGCTCGGGACTCGACTCACGTCCCTAAACAAACCCTCAAGGCTAAGTTCAAGGGGTTGCGCATGATGGAGACAGAGTCGATTGACGATTTTGCCATTCGGTTGATGACTATCGTCAACAAGATGAAGGAGAGCTATGTGGTAAAAGAAATTCCTTCGTGCAGTCCCTAAAAGGTTCCTATAAATTGTCTGCACCATTGAGCAGTTTGGTGACCCCAATGTGATGACAATTGAGGAGGTGATAAAATGCTTGAAGGCACATGAGGAACATATTATGGGATCCGGCAGTAAAGAAGAGTACCTGCTCCTAACGCGTGCCGAGTGGGAGGACCGATCGTCGAGGCACGACGGTGACGGCTCCTTCGGTGGTTCTAATGGCGATGGTGGATGAGGCTGCAAGAATCAGAAATTCGATAAGGCAGAAGTGTTGTACTATAATTGTAATGATTATGGACACTTTACTTCAGAGTGTTGCAAGCTAAAGGAGAAGAAAAAAGCGTTCCTCGTCAAAGCTTAAAGTGATGACGAACCGACACTGCTTTGACACTATGTAAAGTAAGATATTTGAGTTCGGTACGTTAATAAGATGTGTTCGTCATCCGAAGTCGAGTCCGGAGAAGATGAATCCGGGGAGTTAAGGAGATGTATTCTTCATCCTGTGTCGAGTATGAGTTGGGTAAGTTGTAGTTAAGACCAATTGCCTCAACGAGTAAGAGTTAGCATGTCAAGGTTAGGGGAGACAATGTTGAAAATAATATTGACTAAGTTAAGAGAGATAGTTGCATTAGTTAGCTATTTAGAGCTTATCTAATGATTTGTTAATTAGTTAGATTTGCATTAGCAAGTTGTTAACTAGTTGGAGTCATGGAACATTTTTTAGGGAAGCGACTCGAGTCCCGAGCGGAGGATATTACAAGCCCGTGTCATTATGTACTTATATTAGATGCTTTCAGATGAATAAAAGCGAGGCAACAAAAAAGGTGCTAGCGAGTTGCAGTGCCACCAATTGAGATTCTTCTCCCGCCTTGTGATATTTCCACGTGTGTTCCAGAGAGAGCAATGTGCTAGTTCTCCCTCAGAGAGGTAGGGATGAAAACATGCTGGATATTTTCCGCCCGGATTCGGTCAGGACAGGATTTGGATATTTCAATTTTTTCTATTCGGATATTTGGATCAGATATCCGGATTTTCTATTCGGATATTAGCAAGACCCAACCCATTTTCCCCATTTTTTTTTCCATGAAAAGCCATTTATATTGACAATTAGTTGTTCCATGAAGAGAGGTACGGAATTCTTTCTATGATGTATATTGGGTTTGATTGATATGTAACTTGCTACTATGGTCATGTACACGTACGGTTTAATTCAAAATATATTACTCTAATATGTGTGCATTATCCGTTTATCTTTATCCATTTCTGACCCGAATCTGTCACATATTTGTCATGTATCAGTATCCCGAATAACCCGAATTCGTTTCTGTATCCGGCTAGTCCATATCCAGTTCCAAATCTAGGAAAAAAATATGGGTTAGAATACGAGAAGAGCGATATCCGTTCGTATCCTAAGAGAGCTGTGAGAGAGAGGAGTTGAGCGATTCAACTCTGAAATGACCTCAAATTTCAAAATGAATTTGAATTGAACTTCTTTTGCTTTTTATTTGAATTCGGAATTTAAAATCGAATTTGGTTTCTTTCATTTTTGGTTTCTGGGCCAATTCCTTTAGGGCCTTCCGGCCCGTTCTTCGTTTCTTCGGCCCGTTGGCCTCCGGCCCACGCGCCTCCCCGGCCCAGTGGGCCTGCTGGCCGACCGGCTCCGCCTCCCCCGGCTCGGCGCCGCTGCCGCTGCGAGCGTGCTGCGTCGCTCCGCTGCCCCCGCGCCGACCGCGTCCGCCTTGCCGCCATCGTCCCGGTCGCCCGACGCCGCACGCTCGCCACCCGCGCCGCGCTGCGATCCCGCCGCCGCTGCATGGCTTCGCCCGTGCCGACCGCGCGCCAGCGCCGTCGCGCCCGTGCCTTGCCGCCTTGCCTGGCCCTCGCCCGCGCCTATAAAATGGCTTCCGCTCCCCCGCCCTGACGCCGGCGAGCTCCTCCTTCCCCTCCGGGCGCCGTCCCGTCCCCCCGCCACCGCGGTATGCCGCCGCCGCCGTCGCTCGGGGAGAAACCCTAGGGTTTCCTCCCTTGCCTCGTTCGCCCGCATGGGCCAGGCCGCACGGCCCAGCAGCGGCCCCGCCGCGTGTGGCCTAGGCCCGTTTTCGGCCAATTAGGCCAGCCAATTTGGCCCATTACTATTGAAACAGTAATTCCGATTTTCGGATTTTATAATTAATTATTAAATCCGAAATTCGATTAAAACTCCAGAAAATCCCGAAAAATTCCGTGAGCCCCAGAAACCCACCAAATACACTATCCGAACCGTTTCGATCCACTGAGTTCAAAAATGCCCTCAGTTCCTCAATCCGGAGTCCCCAAAATTCAAAAATGCTCAATTTGCCCTTCGTTCTCTCTCTCGGCCCGGTTCCGGTTTTCGGTTTCGTTTCGTTTCTTTTTATTTTCGTTTTCCGTTTGTTTATTGCCGTTCGTCCTTTTCGCGCTAGATCCGGACGTTGGACAGTTCTAGGAGCAGACGCAGTTCCCGGAGCAGAAACCGGACCCGACAGGAGCCCCAAATGACTACGTCGACTACAGTTCAGCCGATCCGATCGCCGAGCAAGGCAAGCCGTACCCCTTTGATGATGTTGAACCTATTCATGCCATGTTATAGTTATTTAATTAATTTCTATCGCATTACTTTGCTGTATTTTTGAAATATTGAAAACCGTTATTTTGGAATGACATGATATTAGTTAAATGCCGAATTGCTCATGAAACTTCCTTGAAAATATTGAACCATACTAAATCCTTTGTAACCCTAGATGACTACTATTACCCTCTTAAGTTAGTTATTATTAAATCCTGTAGTTAGCTCAAATGCTTTTGAAAATAAAGTGCTGCCGAATCTCGGATTCGGATGTTTGTGAAAGTGCTACAGTTTGGGGGACAGAATCGGATAAATCCCGGAGTGGATGTAACTCCGATCCTCGGCTGATGATTAATGCCTTGGTTCGACCGATAGCCGGTAGTATGGGATGCCGGAATGGGTTGTGAATGAAGGCTTGATCTTTGGTAGTGTAAGGATAACGAACCCCCTTGAGCAAAAGTAAATAACTTAGTTCCCGCTCAACCACAGGTCGGACTGGTCAGTAGGCCTGTCTCCGACATAGCTCAGTAAATTAATCATTCCTGAACCTAAAATTGGATTCTTTCAAAACTACTATTCCCCTGGGGGAATAGGGACCGGCCTTCCTGGCAGGGAAGTATACTGGGGGTGAGTGGAACAGGAATGGTCCGTGGTGTCATTCTTGGTTCTCACAACGGTAGGTGCTAATGGGGACTGTGAGTCCAAGGTAGCTGTACACCTATCGGTTAAAACAACTAAACAACAGGAATGATTAATGAAATGTTGTGATGATCTCGACCCGGCCGCATGCATTTAAGTTGCATGTTTGTTAGCGCTTGGCATTAACGGTCGCTGATATCTTATGGGTAAAGCTGAGCACCTCTGCAGAGTTAATCATGATGGTATTCGAATACGCCGTACTTCCGGTTAATGAAGTTAAGTTTGAACTGGGGTGATCCCCGTAACCAAGCTCAAGTAATTGTTTTTGGAATTTGAAGAACTTGGTTAAGTGTTGTTGAACTTGTGGAAACCCCCCTTACTATTATTTATGGTCTGTGCTTCAAATGTAAAATGAGTTAGAAAATAAAACTGCATCCAGATACTTAAACCCTAGTCCCTTCCATTTGATAATTCCCTGCATATAGTATTCAGTAATCCCATACGACTTGTTGAGTACTCCCGTACTCACCCTTGCAAACCCCCGACCCCCTTTCAGAGTTTGAAGAAGCTGGAGCGTATCAGGAATACGTAGATGGCGATCTTGTTTGGTTTTGAGGTCTTAGTCTTTTGCTCAGGCCTGCCTGTGCGGTGTTTTGCTTGTAAGATATTCGGGCCCTGCTGCGCTCTCTTTTGTAAAAACCTTGGCCGTTAGGCCCTATATTGAATAAAAAGAGTTGAATCTGCTTTTGCCTGGCAACATACTCTTGTCTTTTCCAACAGTTAGTCTTCCTGGGTAACTGTTGTGAGGTCACGATCTGCCCCTAAAAAAGGCGGTTCGTCACAAACTCCAACATGGGCAAGGTGAGCAGTAGGAAGACGAGGTCAAGGCGAGCACAATGCGCGAGAAAATAGAGGCAAAGACTCGCCCCAACGATCAAAATCGACAAAGCCAGCGGTTGGAGTTGGAGAAGATAATTGGAGCGGCTGAAATTCCCTTCCACGCAAGGTGGAGAAGAGGGAAAAGTTGGGGGAAATGCAGAGGAGGAGCGGCCAAAGAGTTTGACAAGCTTGGGCAATGCTTTAAATAGAGAAGAGTATAGATGAGAAGAGGTGGCAACATGGCAGTGGGCTCGGGTGTGAGAAGTCGGCCCCGATGCGACAAGGCGGTGCTTTGATGAGGTCGCCGCACTATAGGGCTCGAGCTTTTGCAGAGAGGTTATGGCGTCGTTTGAGCCAAACGATGAAACGACGTGTGTGTCTAGGGTGGGCATTCGGTTTTTTCGGTTGTTTGGTTTTTTCGGTTTTAAAATAATTTGATTTTTGAAAAGTGACAACCGAATTTCTCAAACTAAAATGAAAAACCGAACCGAATTAACCAAAATATTTTGGTTCGGTTAATTCGGTTTTTCGGTTAACCGAAATATGAATAAACACTAGGTAGATTAGATTTTATCCTTCTCACATCGCAACATAGAGTAGATATAAACCCACACAATATCATAGCTCATTACAATATAAGCATAGTAGAACATATGAACATACCACACGTATGCATAAAGATGTTAGAACATAATAATTGTTTAGTAGATTTAGGAAGAACATTATAAAAGTGGAATTGTACATAGCCTATTTGGTTATTCGGTTATTTTGGTTTTTGAAAACCAAAAACCGAACCAAAAACCAAAAACCGAATTATACCAAAATAAAAACCGAACCGAAAACCGTAAACCGTAAACCGAAAAAACCAAAATAATTGGTTAATTCGGTTCGGTTCGGTTTGGTAATTCGGTTTCGGTCTAAAAATGCCCACCCCTATGTGTGCCTGGATGTAGAGGCGAAGAGAGGGAGATGGCGTGAGTAGGAAGAGAAACAAACAATGTGTCTCTCCCCTTTGGCCTGACAGGCCCTGATGGGGCAGCGAGAGGAAGAGGTTGGGCTCTAGCTGGGCTGGTTCGGCAAGGAGAGGGGAGGAGACAAAAGGGGAGGCTAGCCCTAGAGTTTCGACCCAACCTATAGAGGGATAGGGAAAAGGCTTTCAACAATTACTTGCATTGCCAAATTTTATAAATTTGAATTTATATTTTTGGGATGATATGAGTATACAAAGTCTTAGTACTCCCTCTAGTCAGCAATAGCTGACATTGTAGACAGGATTCCAAATACCAAGATGTTGAATAATTGTGTAATCATGTGTGTCCATAGGATCCCCATTCCCTTTATTTATAGCGAGAATTACAACCATATTATAATCAAACTCTATCATGATTTCCTAATTTAACTCTTAATCCTATCTTAATATAAATCCGAGTCACACAAGACTCGAACTCTATCTCCAACACTTCCCCTCAAGATGGGCATGAGATATAACCATGGCCATCTTGTTACATAATGCAATACCCCCCTCAAGACAACTACTTTTACCGAACGCCAACACAATGACAAATACCACCACCATAATGCCCAAAGTTATCTTCGATGTCATGATTGACACCACCTCTAAAATAGTCATCATTGTCGTTCACAACCTCCACGACCATCATCCTTGCTGTTCTCACCACCAACTTCGTGTCCAACACCGTCACACGGTGCAACTTCTAAGTACCTTCACCTTAACCACCATTGACCATAGTAACCACCATGATCATCACCTTAACCACATATCAACTAACATCAAGTCCTTCGTCTTCTTCGTCACACCTGTTGTCTTGGTATCCTCCATCTCTACCCACTTGCTTCAAGCCTTGGTCTCCACCATCTACTCCTCTAGCCCCTGGCAACACTATCCTCCACCATATCTTCCAATATGCCCTCGACCATCTCGACTTCCACCACCTCTCTCCTAACATACCCAACATCACCTTTGGGTTCGCCATAGCCTCCACCGGAGCTACCACTAGCTCTTACGTCCGCAACCAATGCCACCATTAGCACATGCCCAACATCACCTTTGGGCTTGCCTCTACCGGAGCTACCACCAGCTCCTACTCCTCATTTTTGAACTCATCACCCATCGAGCTCATCATCGAGTCTTGAAGCACTGTCCATGCTTTGTCATCTTCCATGTAGTCCTAATGTCTTATCGCCAAGCCTCTCACGTGTCCAAATCCCACTAAACTGTCCTCACTTGCAAACGGTCCCAACATCACTTGGCACACCACATGCCTTACCATGCGTAATGATTGCATCCAACTTCTCTAACCATTTTGGACCTCAGCTCCTCTTGAACATAGTCCTAGTCCACCTTGCCATTGCCAGTCCAAGCCTATCTAGTACCAATACCAACATTAACTCCAACAAGCACCTTCACTACCAACTCCAACGTCAACACCACCAAATCTACATCATGAGAAATCTTCTCCCCTTGTTTCAGGGCTTCTCTACCTTGCCCTAAAACCTCTACCATTACCATCAACAACATAGCACATCCTGAGCAGTCTTCTTCCCCTGTTTCAGGGTTTATCTACCTTGCCCTAAAACTTCCACCATCAGCATTAGCCAAAAACACTTTCCAATATTTCTCCTCCAGCAAAGCACATATAGCCTCACAAGAAACAGCAATCAACCCAAAAACTTTCATCTTTCTTCTTTTTACAGACTCTTCCCCAAAGCAAAACCACCATAGCAAGAGCAAAGCAACACATATTGAAGTGACACCACACCAAATCTCACAAGTCTAGCAAAGACACAAAACTCATCAATCACACTACAAATCTTTTTCCCTTCTTTCCTTTTACTCCTTTTTCCTTTTTTCCTTTTTTCGGCCTCCTCTCTCTCTCTCTCTCTCTCTCTCCCTCCCAATCTTCTCTTTTCTTTTTTCCCCATTCCTTAACCAACTCTTTGGCCTCTTCCTCTTTCCACCCTCCTACGCAACTTCCTCTCCATCATTGGAATTCGCAAATCCCAATGCCTTCTTCTTCTTGCCCTTCCTCTTCCAACTAGTCTCAACTTCTGTTGCATCAATGACCTCTCTAGCACCTACTTCTCCCTCCAATCACCCAACTGACACTTCAATCTTCACACCCAACTATGGCAAGACCTGGTAAATTGGCAGTACGACCGAATCCACTAACTTCAAATGTAGTGCCAACCAACACATTCTACACGTTCTTCTCTCCCTCCATATCCAGCCTCCCCACCTTAATTCTAGAGCAGGTCCCTGACCGCAGGTACAGAAATGTCGAGCTCAACACCTTGTAGACCTGCTCTAGCCATCTAGCACAGGTGAAGTCGACAGTGATTAGAGTCTTCTTAGAGGAGTAGAGCACCTTCCCAAGGACAAGGGGGAGCAGCAGGAGGATAGCGCAGTCAGCAAGGAAGAGTTTGTGGGAGACAGCAGGCTCTATGCAATGGAGAAAAGGCTTCCACTACAGGAGCCCCCACATTGCGCCTTCAACAGTCACTGATCTAGGCAATGACGGCCTAAGAAGCGGTACACGGCTACGCTCGCACACAACCAGCCAGCTGTGGCCCGATCCTGTGTGACGCAGCCACGATGGACCACGTGCGAGGGAACAGCGGCGGCCGGTAGATCGATTGACGATGACAGCGGCTGTCTTAGAGGTACGAATTAGGGTTTGGCTCTAATACCATGTAGAATAATTGTTGGGATACTTGTGTAATCATGTGTGTCCATAGGATCCCCACACCCTTTATTTATAGTGAGAATTACAATCGTATTATAATCAGTATTATAATCAAACTCTATCCTGATTTCCTAATTTAACTTTAATCCTATCTTAATATGAATCCGAGTCACACAAGACTCTATCCTGCTCGGCGACCTCCCTCGGGATTCCGGCCATGTCGGAAGGCTTCCAGGCGAAAACGTCCTGATTGGCGCAGAGGATGTCGACGAGAGCGTGTCGGGGACCCGAATATGCAAATCCGGACCCTCTGTGTATTCTGTACTAGTCCAGGATCACGCTAGTACACATAGTCATAACAGGGATGAAGTACCACAATCATACACAGCGGAATTAATAAGAAAGTACTTCAAACATTAAATAAACTGGTTACAAGACCTTAAGGCCAACTTACAAATGGTGTTCCACGCAGGGCTTACAATAACCAAAAGTAAATAGTCAGCAGCGGAATGAAGAACGTCGGTGACTCCCATCAATATGCCACAGGCAACTGACAAGGTACAACTCCTAGATAATTGCCTCCTCATGGAATGTCGGGACCCGAATTTGCAAATCCGGACCCTCTGTGTATTCAGCACTAGTCCAGGAACGCGTTAGTGCACACAGTCTCAACATTGGCTAATATCACAATCATACTCAACGAATAATAGGGTACTTTAATTAGTTAACCAAACTGGTTGCTTGACCTTATGGTCAAGTTACAAATATATGCCTCGCAGGGCGAAACTTATTAAAAGAGAAATAACTGCAGCGGAAAATAAGATAACTTCATGGCGCCATCTAATATACCACAGGCAACTGACTGGGCTCGCTCCCTAGTTAGACGGTTCCTCTGGGAGCTCCTCCTCCAAAGCTGGTGTAGATTCTTCTTCAACTGGTGTTGTATTGCGGCAAGGGTGAGTACATGGTACTCAGCAAGTCATGCACAGAATGCAGCTAATATACTACATGCATGGCTTAATACAAAGGAGTAGCTCAAGGTATATTTGCAGTAAAGAGCATTTAACAAGTATCATAAGTAGATTCGAAAGCAGTAAAAACAAGTATAGCATCAATAACTTTTCCAGGAGTTAAATAAACATCTTTCCCGATTCTAATCCACATTTCCATCAACATCATTATTAAACCAAACACAACCTTTCAAGACCAATTTATTTTCAAGAAAGTCTAACCCTTAACTGTAATTCCCGAGCGATGTCCAATATCGCGGACACGGCTATTCGAATAGATTTTACACTCTACAGAGGTTATGCACTTTACCCACAAGATACAGTCAAACACCACAAAGGCGAGTGTTCGTAACAGAGTCTTTCGGAAACTTCTAACAGTACAAGTGGTCCTCTCCGGTGTTGCACACTAACCCTTCCCTTAGCGAAGGCGAAGTTTAGGCCAATCCACCGTTAGATGGGTACCTGACCGCAGCCTCGGTACGCTCCCCCGTACAACTACACAAAGGGTGTAGTTGACATCCTAAGGTCCCACAGGTACGTTATTAGCAACTTAATCAACTAGGTCCGTCCCATTACAGACATGTGGTTGCACGTTTGACTCAGTTCAAAGGCTTGCAAGGTTAAGTCCTTAGGGTGACCAGGGCAAGACTACCCGAAGAACCAGAACAATGTTCCCGGTGCCACAACTGGCCCACCTGATCATTCTTGCCACATGCCCCGGTCGAAAACTATTTATCAAACCCCAGTTGATTACCATGCACCATGTGCCATCCACATCACAACACATGATACCTTTCCAAAACAGGTTCAATATATCATTAAGTCAATATTAACATTTGATTGTCCAAAATCATGTCATGAGCACGTAGTAGGTCTAAGCAATATGCTACAACGATCTAAATTCCCATGTTGGCAATTTAGTAATGTCCAACTATTTATTCCACAACTAGGGTGACAAGGGATCATGGCACATATATAATTAACCAAGGTGTCATACAGCAATTGGGCATTTATCTAATTTCCCATAATTAAATAAAGTATTTTCTAATTAAACTAGCATGCAATAGTTTTAAATCGAATTAATTTGAAATTGGGATCAACATGGTCAAAGCACAACTTGCCTTCAAAGAGTACTTGTTCTTGGTCCTGAGCTGGCTCCTGGGTCAACACTTCTCCTTCGAAGCCTTTGGGCACTTCAACGTCTACTCGTAAAGTGTGCAAATAGCAATAAATAAATGAACAGAAGACAAAAAGTATCCAAACACCCAAATAAAGTTCATAAACAGAGAGAGCATAATTTTATGAATTTTTAGAAACTGGAATCGTCAAATTCGGAGTTCAACTGCAAAAGTTACAAGCATTTAAAGTTTAAATAATCAATTAAATAATATTATAGAGAAAAACTTTGGTCCAAAAATTAAATAAAATTCATCATTAGGTAGATCTCAATTTTATACAAATTTAGAAATTTTAATCACTCAAATCGGAGTTAAAATGCAAAAGTTATAAGCGTTTGAAGTTTGAAACCAATTCTGAAATCAATATTTCGAATTAATAAATCATTTTCTTTTTCGGAAATTGAATTATTGCGTCAGCATGACACGTGGACCAATCGGGAGCCGCCACGTCGCCTCGGGTCCATGGACCTGGCGCACAGTTTGGCTCGGTCCACTGTGGACCCGGTCCACGGCTCACGTGTCTCACTAACATTGGGCTTCGGATGACGTCGGCGATGGCGTCATCACGCACGGCCGAGGGCCGATACCGGCGGGCCCCACCGTGACGTCAGCGGTGACGTCATGGTGCGCTTGGCTGAGCCGCTGACGCGTGGGCCCCACTGACACGCGGGCCCCGCGTGTCAGAGACACGCACCCACGCGCGGGCGCTGACCGCGCTGACCGCGACGGTCGGCCTCCCGGCCACGTGGCTAGATCTCGGCCGTTGATTTGAAAATCAACGGCCCAGATTGGATCTGGGTTCACGCGTAGGAAAACTACTCGGCTGATCTGGACCGTTCGATCTTGATCGGACGGTCAAGATCTAATCTAAGGAAAACAACGCGGCTAACCCTAACCGTTTGATCTAGATCTAACGGCTGAGAATGGATCTAGTACTGTGCGATTAAGGCTACGTGGCACAATCTACGCCGTTGGATCTAAATCCAACGATTGGAAATAGATCTGGGATTTCAACATGGAACTCACCGAGGGGTGACGTGGTGTGATCTGGGCCCTTGGATCTGGATCGGACGGCTGGTGGAGCTCGATCGACGGCGATGGCTTGCGGCGGAGCAAGGTCACCGGAGACGGGGAAGGCGACACTCCCGGCGGCCCTGCGGGGCTCCTCCGGTGAAGTGAGTGGTTCTCACTGACGCGGCTTGACCTCACGGTTCCGGATCTGGGCTCAACGGCAGCGGAGGACGGCGGACGGCGGCGGAATGTGCAAACGAACGCGGCGGAGCGCTAAGCCAACTACGGCGAGCTCGCGTGGGCAAACGGCGGCGGCTCAGGCGGCGTGGGCTAGGGCTACGGGTGCGCATGGAAGTCGGCAATGCGACAGCAGCGGCGGCGCATTAAATAGGGCTCTCGACGTCCGTGAAACGTGCGGAAACCGAGGCCCACTCCGTTGCGGCGGCGGAATCCGAAAGGGATTCGGATTGGGTGACGTGGCTAAACGTCAGCCGTTGGATCAAGATCCAATGGTGCGGGGGTTTGGGCGCTGGTCTGACTCGGGCGAGCTGGCTGGCTCGGTCGGGCTTGGGTCCGGGCAACGTGGCTCAATCGTGGCCGTCGGATCAAGATCCAACGGTCACGCGGTTAGGGTTCGGCCGAGCGGGTTCGACCGAAACGGCTGGCTCGGGTCGGACTCGAGTCTGACTCGGACTCGGGTCCAGTCGGATGAACAGTACAAACCGGTTAGGTTTTCCAGCGATTAAATAATCTAATTAATTTCTCAGAAATTCATTTAATTCATTAAAAATAGCAAAAGACTCAAAAAAATTCCAGAAAAATTCTAGAAAATATTTTGGATCATTTTGGACTCAAATAAAATATTTGCAACAAAATTTTATTTGCAAAATCAAATTCTTTAATTATTTCAAAAGGGAATAAATTCAAATAAATTCCAAATAAATCCAAATAAATTCCAGAAAATTCCAAAAATTCACCAAAGTGCCAAATCACACATGAATTTAAGAAAAGCAAAATTTTGAGGTGTTACATGGAACTTCGCCTCCTTCGAAGTTGTAGTATTCTCCTCAACTAATGATGGTGTTGAAAGCAAGGGTGAGTATACAATATACTCAGCAAGTCATGCATAGAGGTGCAATCCTATTACTATATGCATGGCTTCTTCCAAAGGAATGGCTTAAGTGGTTGTTTTGCATCAAACAACATTTTTGCTTTGATTAAATAACCTTAATAGATTCAAAAGCAGTATAACCATATTATCTAATAAGTTATCAATCTCTTTTCAAACAGTTTGGCACAAAGCCCTAAATTACTTTAGCATTTGTCTATGGCACTCAGCCAACCTATTCCCACATTTTTATTTCAGAAAATCTAACCCTTGATTGTAATCCCCGAGCTTTGTCCAGTACCATGGACTTGGCTATTCGAATAGTTTTGACACACTCTGCAGAGGTTATGCACTTTACCCACAAGATACAGTCAAACACCACAAAGGCGAATGACTGTAACAAAGCCTTTCGGAAACTTCTACCTTAACAAGTGGACCTTCCCGGTTGCCATACACTATCCCTTCTCTCAGCAGAGACGAAGTATATGACTGACATACCGTTGGATGGGTACCTAGCCGTAGCCTCGGTACGCTGCCCCGTACAACTACACAAATGGTGTAGTTGACACCCCGAGGTACCACATGCAAGTTATTAGTAACTTACTCAACTAGGACCGTCCCACTTCGGTCATGTGGTTGCACGATTGACTCAATTCAAAGGCTTGCAAGGTTAAGTCCTTAGGGTGACCAGGGCAAGACTACCCAAAGAACCAAAATGACTTTCCTGGTACCAATCAAGGCCCACCAGATCAACCTTGCCACTTGCCCCAGACTAAATATTTTCCCACCCAGTTTGATTATTGTGCAACACATGCCAACAATAATATCAGTTACCATGTAGAACCACAAAGGTACCTACACTTCACGTCATCACGTGGCAAGATTACACCAGTTCCAAAATTCATTCCGTATATCATTAGTTAATATTATTTTGCCATTTGAAACACATTTCACGCAAGCATAGCTACGCAACTATTCACGGTCTAGCCTCCTGTTGGCACAATAGTATCATCCAACTAAATTAACCAACTTAAGGTGACAATGGATACATGGCATACAAATATTAACATCAAGGGTGGAATTAACAACTAGGTTGATTAGCTACTTTACCCAAACCAATTTAATTTATTTTAACAACATAGCATGCATAATTCAATTCAAAATATACTTCAAAAATTAGGAGCAATATGGTAAAAGCACATCTTGCCTTCGTAAAGTAGTGAGTCTTGGTCTAGAGCTTGATCCTCGAAATCCGCGTCCTCACACAGCTCGACGTCTACGCGTAGCAAACAACCAATTAAACACACATCCGGAAAATACTACAAGTCAAACTAGCGCGTAATGTCATGAAAATTTCCAGATAATTAGTCTAGCATTTTCTATGATTTATAAAATTTATTTTGCTATTTTTGAACGTATAGTTTAAGAACTACAAAATTCGTAAGTTTAGACTTTCCGCAAATAATTTAACAGTATATATTTAATTATAAAATTTCATTAAAATTACTATAGAAAGGTATTAATTTCTACTAATTAAAAAAATTTGTTGCAAGCGATTCGGACTTAAAACGAATTTCTACCGAAAAAGACAAAATTCGCAATTTGGAAAAAAAATGAATTACGTAACTCTTTTTGCATGGCACTATTCCCCCTTGTATACGTGTATACACCTTGGATGAACATGGGTTCGGTTTGGGCATTTGCGACGTGAGAAAAAAAAATAGAGACCGGCCAGACGACCAGAGTGGGACAGCGAGCACAGTCGGTTGGAGGTAGTGACGGCGGCGGCGAACGCGGTCAGCCGGAATCAGTCGGCGGCGATGGTGACTACGGCGCGCAGGCGGCTATGGCGATGGCGCCCTTGTGCATGCAGGCTAGAGAGGAGTCGTAATCAGCTATGCCAACAAATATACGTGTAAACGCATACGTCTATTATATATTCGTATACTTGCATACGATCCTAGTACCAATAGACATACATGCGTACGTACAACATATAGATGCAACGAGATCAACCGATCGGTAGAGATAGAGCGCATACGAAGTAAAAGAAAAACAGATATACCGTCCGGCGCAGGAGATGCGAGATCGGAGAGTGCGTCGACGGCGGCGACGTAGATGGTGGCGTCAATGGCGGTGCAAGGTGGCAGTAGTACACGACGGCAGCGGTGGCGACGACGACGATGAGACGGCGGTGGTGGTGATGCAGGACGGCGACCAACGGCGACGGCGAAGACAGCGGCGGCGACGTAACCGGCGGCGGTGACGAGAGAAGCGAGCGATCAGCCGGACGGCCAGCAGCGGCTAGGCGGCAATCGGTCGGCCGAGTCTGTCGTGTGGAATTAAAGTTAGCAGGCGATATGAGGAGAGGAGGGAATGGAGGTAGGGAAAGATCTGGCCAAAGGGAGGTTGAGCCGGTACTTTTAGATCAGGGTGTATGGAATTCGTAGTGAAAATTTTTGAGGCAAACGTGCAGGAAATGCACACGGAGGAAACGACTGGAGGAAATAAGAAATGGCTGGAGTTACTAGTTTATGCATTGCATATTGGAACGGCTGGAAGAAACGCCACATGGTAATGATTCTCCCACCAGGCTAGTAGATACAATTAATGACTTTAACTAGTAGATATAATGTCACATGGATAGGTGCTTGGAAAATGAAAAATGAAAACGGCCAGCACCTGAGGCTTTGCTAGTAGAGTCTCATGCGTGGAAAATAATTCAACCAGGTAGAAACATTTGCTAGTTGTGGGGGCTCCGGAATCAGATTAGCGAATCAGGTCATTACTGTTGCATCGGACTGAAGATTAATGCAACCCGCAACGTCTCCTGGCCGCTAAGCCAAATCCGTACTCGGATTGGGGCCAATTAATCGGCAAGACTCGTGAGGAGTATACGCCAACCGATTGATCCCAACTCGAAGCTTCCCGCAATCGGCGTGCATAGTACTTGGTTCCCTGGATCAAGAGCTCCAAGACTCCACGCGTTGTCATACAAGACAGGTCTCAACTATGCAAGAGAAATTATATTACACCAAAAGGTAACGTTATTACAATAGTTTAACTTTACAGTCACGGCTTACAGCCGAACAAGTCCAAAAGAAACACCGGCACCAAATGAAACACCAAAAGAAGAACACGCGGTGTGCCTCCACCCCAGTGCAATCGGGTGGATGATAACCCAGCTAAGCCCGGCAGAATCGTTAGCGCCAACTACTTAACCGTGACTCGTCTGGAACATCTGCGTCATTACCTGCCTCTTCTCCTTCTGACCAAAATCCGTTAGAGCAAACGGTGAGTACACGTATGTACTCGCAAGACTTTAGTGTATGGAATGTGAACATATAAAATGCAGGTTGAAACAATGAATAACAGGTTACTACACTAGTCTTTTTGAGCACAAAGCGGATTTTGGTTACAATAAGATAATAGATTCACAATCGCATTTTACGAAAGAAATTGAGTGAAGAAAACTTTTCAAACAATTAACAATATACCAGCGATTAACCAAACCAGCACCCAACCATTCCTTCCACCAAACCAGCTATTCACCTGCACCTTTTGAACCCAAGATTCAAACACACACACACACCCAACCAACACGATCCAACCTCGAAACCCATTTTTCCCGAAATCAACCCAGACCCAAAATCTATACTTGATAATACTTCCCAAGCTGCTCATGACCGTGAGCACGGCTAATCGATTAGTTTATTTATCTCTGCAGAGACTGTACACTGTACCCACATGACACATTCTAGCAATCATGTCATCCATGCCTCGCGATACCGCAGTACCCGATTTGCTAGACAGTGACGGAACCTTTCGAAAGATCGGAGTTCTAATCCTGCACCGGCCCGGTAACGTGCATCCCTAACTACAGCCACAGAGGCCGCCAGTGGTTCCAATAGGCACCCACTAGCCCACGACCTCCCTGTAGTAGGCATTACCGTTGTATTGGGTAAACTTTCCTTCAATGCCTCGACAAGAATGTCCCTAGAATGCACCGACACCACAGGTGCATCCAATCCTCTTTGCCCTCCAATAATGCAGGGTCAGATCCCTTTTCCCCGTACTAGGCTGAGGCCATCCCACACTAGCACATGTGGTTGCACGAATTTATACCCAGTAAATAGCACCAAGTTCGGTCCTTAGGGTGACTCAGGCGAGATCTTCCAACCCCACTTGCTATGGCCACGGAGGGTCGGCACTAGCGGCCCCATCGAGCACACACTAGCCCTCAACCTCCCCATAGCAAGGGACCAACTCAGACCAAACCACTCCAAACCAGCCAACGGCCTGACAACCAATCCGAACCTGAAACCAGCCTTCCAACCGGAACCACTACCCGGCCAAACACCACCAACTCCGAACCACCAAACATCTCGCCCGGTCTAATCTCTCCAAGTTTTTCCATTTTACTCACGCAACCATTCCCTTTTTCCAATAAAAAAAATCCCAAAACCTCCAATTCCAACCTAACACCCTTCACCCATCCTAGTAGTTCCAGGAGTTTATGATTAAGAACATCATGATCTCCTGCAACCAATTCTACTGCTGAACTAAGCATATGCAACTATTGTTCTTTAATACCCTCTGACACTTACTAATGTGTCTAGCTTATTCTTAAGTCTATCAAGGATTGCATATTCAGATTAGATTGAGGTAATCCAACAATTTTCGGCCTAACTACTGCTTCCCACAAATTATCACTTTTAATAAACTTATGAGCATGCATAATAGTTTTGGCAATCAAAAGTAAGAATTTGCAAATATGGGATTGGAAATGGTCAAGGAGGCGCTTGCCTGTTTGCTCTTCGGTGAAATCGGTCTCCGGGACGTAGTCGGGATCGTCGGCGACGTTCGATGCGTCTACGTCTACACGAAAAGCAACGAGACCCAAAATCATCGATCAAGGTAGGCAAAGAAGCAATCGAAATCCAAAAAGAAGCGAAAACGGGAAACGAGAACCTAGACGGAAAAGGAAATTCTAAACTTTCTCCCAGAGGCCGGCAGTACCACTGTTGAATGGGCGGTAGTGCCGCTCTGGCCGGGCAAGATCGGCCATCAGAGTCTTGGTAGTGCCGCTCTCCGGGGATCGAAAAGGGTTGCTCTCTGGAAAATAACTACCGGCGTCCTGACCCCGGTAGTGCCGAACCCTTCGGCAGTACCGCCTTCACACTAGCGGTAGTGCCGGCCACCTCGAGACCAAGTTTCCAAAAATTGAGATTTTACGCATTAACTCCCGGAACTTCGACATAAGTGCATGGATAGGTTCCTGGGGACCCATGGGACCTATTCACGCAGGTTCCTTCAAGTTCCGAGCTCGTTTGCACAAAATTTCACTTTTCGGATCCTTTCTCTCCCGATAATGACGCGAAAACGAATTTCGACCCAAAAGGTGTTGAAACTCGAGTTTCTTCGCGGCAACGGATTCTCTACGACTCTAGGGACTTATGCGCGCTAGACTTGTGAACTTTGGGACTTCGGAACTTGAAATCGCTCCGAATGCCTAAAGTGCAACTTTTGCAAATCCTACAGAAAATGGATTATAGCGAGCATAATAGGTCCAAGAAATGCACTAGGGTTCCAAAAGATCGAGGAACTGGCTACAACCCTCGGCACACGACAAACAGACCTCTAAGGACCGAAAAACCTAACCTATTCTCGATTGATTCGTCTCGGATCGAGTACAAACTCGATCCTCCTACAAGAAACGACTTACGAGGCTCTAAGAAAACATCCGCAGGTCATTTCCCCGACTTCCCGGAGTTAGGGTTTCGAAAGGAAAGGGCCCCGAGAATTCGAGAAATGGCTTCTTGCAGCGAATGAGTCCAACGAAGCGTAGATCAGGGTTACAGAAACTACTCGATCACGCGGAAGGATTCTTCTACCCTTGACCTAGGTTTAACTTCTTGGAAAACGACTATGCACCACAAAAACTAGGGTTTCTAGAGTTTAACTAGGACGTAAAGAACGATTACAAGCCAGAGAAGAGCTAGGGTTTGCATCTACACCTAGGGTTCAAGCTCAACTTTAGAACCTACCTGGGTGAAGCTCCTTGACAGCTTGGAGACGCTTCTCCACCCTTGCTCCTACCTCTACTCGGCCTCCCGGAGCTCTAACCGGCTGGAAAAGGCAAGGAGGAGGAGAGAGCTCCAATGGAGAGAGAGGAAGGAGAAGAGAGGAAGAAGGAGGAGGAGAGGAGGAGAAATGAGAGAGGAGAGGGAGAGGAGGGGCTCCCTGGCGTCTTGAGGGAGTAGGGGGCACAAAACCCGAGGCAAAAGGATAGCCACGAGCACAGGAGCAAAACAGGGCTCGCCTCGCTGCTCGCCGCTGCGGGCAAGATCGCCCGGAAGGCTTAAGATTACCGCTAGGCCGGTAGTACCGCAGCAGGTGCAGATCGCCGCCTCAAGCAGAAAACTTGGGGAAAACGTAGTTTTCGCGATGGTTCTTCAACCAACTAGCTTAAGGACTATCGGAACAGGTTCGAGGGGTCCTAGTAAAGGTTTTAAAACTTAGGTTTGGGATCTAGCTCTCACGATTTTAAATTTCACCCGATTTCGGATTCTGAGACTCCAATCGGGGAAAACGATCAACGAAACGACAAAACCGAATTCAAGGGCAATTAACTCCAAATTCAAACTGGAAACTATACAGAGCACTAATCCACACTTAGTTAGCCTAATTAAGCTTAATTACAAACACGGGCGTTACAATCCTACCCCCCTTGGAATAATCTCGTCCTCGAGATTAGCTAGATTCAACGAAGAAAGAGGGAAACTCAATTCTAAGACGATCTTCTCGTTCCCAAGTAGCTTCGTCCTGGGTATGATTACTCCATTGGATTTTGAGCATTCTGATGACTTGATTGCGAGTAAAGCGCTCAGCTTCTTCAAGTACTTGGATCGGATGCTCACGGTATGATAGATCAGGCTGAAGATCAATCGTCTCCAATGGGGTAAGTTCTGTGGGCTTCCGAAGACATTTCTTCAGCTGCGATACGTGGAATACATCGTGTACCTCGGAAAGTTGAGGGGGAAGTTCAATCTGATAAGCAACTTCGCCTTTCCTTGCAAGAATGCGGTACGGTCCGACGTAACGCGGCGCTAATTTCCCACGAACTTGAAAGCGACGAGTGCCACGTAGTGGCGACACTTTGAGATAGACAAAATTGCCTACATCAAAACTCAGCTCGCGGCGACGAGTATCGGCATAACTTTTCTGCCTCGACTGAGCTTCCTTCAGTCGGTCCCGAATCAATTTGACATGATCTTCGGCTTCTTGGATCACAACAGGGCCGAAGAATTGTCTTTCGCCGACTTCAGACTGAACAAAGGAGTTCTGCACTTTCTCCCATAAAGTGCTTGAATGGCGACATCTGGAGACTTGCCTGATAGCTGTTGTTGTAGGAGAATTCAGCAAAAGCTAAGCATTTCTCCCACTTCGTGTTGTAGGTCAACACACAAGCTCTCAGCATATCCTCCAGGACTTGGTTAGTTCTTTCAGTTTGGCCATCAGTCTGAGGATGGTCTGTTGTCTTTGAAAAACAACTTAGTACCAAGGAGTTCATGCAGATTTTTCCGAATCGCAACGTAAATTGGGTCCCACTTGATCGACACAATGACCTTAGGAACACCATGCAATCGGACTATGTGATTCGTAAAGTTACGCAAGTTTAGGCCCATTATAGGTGGTATGGACTGGAATAAAATGAGCCACTTTGGACAATCGATCCACGATTACCCAAATGGAGTCATGGCCACCTAAAGATTTTGGCACTGCTGATGAAATCCATGCCGACTTCATCCCATTTCCACTGGAATTTTTAAAGGTTGGAGCAATCCCGCGAGCGTTGATGCTCGCTTTCACTCGGCCGACACACATCACAAGTAGCGACAAAATCAGCGATCTCCTTTTTCATACCAGGCCACCAGAAACTTACACGGATATCCTGGTACATTTTCGTACTTCCAGGGTGGATCGAAAGAGGAGTATTGTGAGCTTCCTTTAAGATCAATTGTTTGATCTCCTGGTCATTCGGAACGTACAATCGCCGTCCACGCATGACCATTCCATCCGCTTCTTTCCAAAAACTCCGGCGTGCTTTCCTTCAAGCTGCGCTTAATCTCAGCCACTTTCTCATCAACGATTTGTGCGGCTAGAATTTGGGACTCAAGAGTGGGCTCTAAGGTTAGGGCCGCCACAAACCCTTCTTGAACCACTTCCAGATTGAGTCTCCGAAACTCATCCATCAGTTGAGGTTGACTAATGAAAATTGACGTTAATGGCGTGCGGTTGCGGCGAGGGCATCTGCAACCACATTAGCTTTACCTGGATGATAATGGATTCCCAGATCATAATCCTTGATCAGCTCCAACCACCTGCGCTGCCTCAAGTTCAGATCTGGTTGGGTGAAGAAATATTTCAGGCTCTTGTGATCGGTAAATATCTCACATCTGTTTCCAATGAGATAATGACGCCACAGTTTTAGAGCAGGAATGATCACGCCAATTCCAAATCGTGGGTTGGATAGTTGGCTTCGTGGAGGTTTCGATTGCCGTGAAGCATAAGCTAAAACCTTGCCCTCTTGCATCAAGACACAACCGAGACCACGGCGAAGCATCACAGAAAACGTCAAAGCTCTTATGTATATCTGGCAAAACAAGAATCGGGGCAGAGGTAAGTCTTCGCTTCAATTCTTGAAAACTTGCCTCACAACTTGATGACCACTCAAATCTCTTTTCTTTCTTGAGTAGTTCTGTCAACGGTTTAGCGACTTTGGAGAAGTTCTCGATGAACCGTCGGTAGTAACCGGCAAGACCGAGAAAACTTCGGATCTCAGGAACAGTCCGTGGCTGCTCCCAAGCAATTACATCCTGCACCTTACTCGAATCAACTGCAACTCCACCTCCAGAAAGAACATGCCCTAAGAATGCAACTTCCTTGAGCCAGAACTCACACTTGCTGAATTTTGCATAAAGCTGGTGCTCGCGGAGTTTGTCGAGCACTAACTGCAAATGGAGCTCATGTTCTTCTTCACTTCTGGAGTAGATGAGGATGTCATCAATGAACACCACCACAAATTTGTCCAAGTATTCCATGAATACCTTGTTCATGAGGTTCATGAAAGTGGCGGGGGCATTGGTAAGACCAAAGGAAACTCATCAGATACTGCATAAACCGTAGCGAGTAGTAAACGCAGTTTTCTGAATATCCTCCGGTCGGATTTTAAGTTGGAAGTACCCAAGCCTCAAATCGATTTTAGAAAAGATCTGAGCTCCGCTCAATTGATCAAACAAATCATCAATCCACGGAAGGGGATACTTATTCTTAATGGTGACTTCGTTCAACGAACGATAGTCGACGCACATGCGAAGACTGCCATCCTTTTTCTTAACGAAGAGCACTGGACTACCCCACGGCGAAGAGCTAGGACGGATAAAACCCTTTGCTAGCTGCTCCTTGAGTTGCTTCTTGAGTTCGATCAACTCATCCGAGGGCATCCGATAAGGGCGCTTAGATATTGGTGCTGTTCCAGGTAGCAAATCTAAAATGAACTCCAAGTCTCTGTCCGGAGGCAATCCCGGCAATTCTTCAGGAAAAATATCGGGATACTCACAGACAACCGGTACTTGTTCCATCTCAAGAATAGACAAGGAATGAAGAGTGGGCTTTTGCACCGATAACGGGCTGGAGTTAAATTTGACTTGGATGCCATCTGGATTCACCAAGGAAATAGAACGTTCGGCACAATCGATGCGTCCTTGGTTCTTAGATAACCAATCCATTCCTAGGATTACATTAAGTCCAGATGTATCAATCTGAATCAAATCTCCACTAAATCGCACTCCTTCAATCTCAATCGGGACTCTTAGGCAAATACATTGAGCCCGAAGGACTAAGACAGGGGAATGAACTAACATGTAATTGCCTAGTAAACTGGTCCTAATCCCTTGATCCTTAACGAACCTTGAAGACACAAAAGAATGGGAAGCTCCCGAATCAAACAAAACCACAGTAGGAGCTGAATGCACAAGAAACATACCGAGGACCACATCTGGTGCATTACTTGCTTCCTCTGCTGTCACCAGATTAAGACGACCCTGAGCAGGACTCTGCAGAACGAACCCGCTTCGGCCAACTTTGATGACCACCACGTTCACTAACAGGAGCTTGAGGACGAACCGGAGCGCTTTTGAGTTGAAGGGCGAGTCAAGAGGGGTCGACGATGAGGGCAAACATTGGCAAAATGGCCAACTTTGTCCACATGCAAAGCATGAAAGCGGCGTCCCCTTTGTTGTCCTCCTTGCATCGCCACCGCGGTTATGGGATTGAACCGCAGATTGAGAGGCACGAGGAACAGGTCGTTGAGGTTTTGGAGGAGAAGTGATTGACTGAACACTGACAGCCTTCCCAAGGCGAGACCTTGACGGGCCCGCACCGGCTGCTTTTTGGGCCAGCCACTTCCGTTTGATTTTACGCAACAGCCTTTGCAATCGCCTTTCCACCCGAATCGCCTTATCCACTAATTCACGGAGATTAGGGAAATCAAGAGCTGCGAGCGAATGCTTAACTTCATCATTCAAATGCTCCGGAACCAAGCGCTTTTAGGGCCTCGCTCGGAATCTCATCAGCGACATAACGAGTCAGGTAGTTGAACTTATGCAGATAGTCCATAACGGACATGGATCCTTGCTTCAAAATATAGAACTCCCTCTTCTTTATCTCCATCACGCTGGAGGGAATATGGATCGCGGAAAGCTTCCTTGAAATCTGCCCATGTGGTAACTTGTCCAACAGGGCGAATAGTCTTAAAACTGTTCCACCATGCTGCTGCCGCTCCTTGGAGATAATGTGCAGCATATTGGACTTTCTCTTCATCCGTGCATCTAGCCAACTCAAGTTTATCTTCAATGTCGCGGAGCCAGTCGTCCGCGTCCAAAGGATCAGTGGCCACGGAGAAATTCGGTGGGCGAGTCCGTTGGAACTCGCCACCGAGTGCAGGGTTGCATCGCTGCCACACCTCCAAAAGCAGCGGCACCCAGATTCTCCGAATTCTGCACCAATCTCTCAAGTAAACGAGTCTGCATCACCAGTACTTGGGCCATGGACGGAGGAGGAGGTAATTCCTCACTCTGTACTTCCTGACGTCCATGTGATGACGCCACTGGGTCATTAGAATGTCGCGAAATATGGCTATGGGATCCCTGCTGCGGCGGATCATGATGTGAGGGGTTCGGCTCTACTACGGCTGGATTCGGCTCATTTCGCGCCGTACCCTCGGCCATAATCGCACGGACTGGCCGTCTCCTCGGCATCCTGCTCACATAAGGTTCAACAACGTGAACAACAGATGCAGCACGAGAAATGAGACGACATAACAGGATCACTGCAGGATTCATATGTATTTAATAAGATTCGCAGCAACACAAGATAGCGAAACACGCAATGCAGCGAAAGGATCTCATTGCGATAGATTTACGGATGACGATAAAGCACGTCTTGGCGCGCTACAGCTTTATTTATATTACATCATCATTCTACTACGCAAGTTCCAACATGACTTCTGTACAGCAAAAGTACATCACCACCACCAGTATCAACGACAAAAGCGAGCTTCAGTACTCCCTAATACACAAAGGACTCCTAAGATCCAGATCTACACATCCCCACCATTCTCGGCAGGAACGTCGGAAGGGCCTGGAGCTGCAGAAGAAATAGATGACTCCACCGGGTACATCAGCTCGTACTCACGACCGCCAAAGATGAGGTTACGACCCAGTGCTGCACTCGTCGAGGCTCCAGCGCCTGGTATGACACGGCGGCGGCTGCCTCGCCTGCGGACATCCTGGCATTGCGGGAGACCCGACGGTAGGATCCGTAAGGGCGAGGAAGCTCCTCTGCCGGCTCAAGCTCATCGTGCTCCCCGTAGATCATCTCAGTAGTGAAGAAGCCATAGTTGACGAACGGTGCCATATGGCTCTCTAGCTCGGAAATGCGACGGCGAGCGACCAGAAGCTCGTCCCGAAGGCGAAGCAGGTACCCGTCGACAGCTCGCACGTACCCAACCTGCCAAGCTTCCACTATATCCATCTGCGGATTCACCTGTGCATAGAGGTTTGCCTGGCCGTCCGGCTCACGAGAGGGACAACTCGGAAACATCTGCGACAGCTCGGGAAGGTCGAAACGAAGTCGAAGGATTGCCACATACGCCCCATCTAGCAACGCTGCGAGGGGACTCGGAGCTGTGCCATAGTAGAGACGTGACTGCTCTCCTGCAAGACGACCTCGAATGGTGACCTCTGCCACAAAGAGAGAGGATGCTGGGCTAAGTCCAGCGCTTGAGATCATGAACTCTGGCGGCTCAGTGAACCCAACACGGCGCATCATCTCCCAAAGGGTGGCCTGAACAGAACCCTCCAGGATAGCACGCGTGTAGAAACGAGGTTCCCAGCGTCCCGACATCTAAAGCAAGTACAAAACTAGTTAGCAAAACCCTAACGGAAACAAACCAAAAGAGAGGAAACCAAACAACTACCACACAAAACAACTGCAAAAGCCGCAGCCCGAAGCCTTAATCCTATCCTTATACAACAAGTAACTAACTGTTGAATAGGTAAGACTTCCTCAAACTCTATCTTTAGGTTTTGAGTGAGAAAGGGAATAGAATAAATCCCATTTTCCTACTTCACTCTTGTCCCAGAAAACAAGGTTTGAAAATCAGCTGAGCAGAAATTCACTTTGAAGATTCGAAATCAGAAAAAGAAGCTATAGAGGGGAAAAGGCTAGCATTCTACCATTTCACAATTAAGAATACTAAGTTAAAATAGCTTTCCAGAGAAAACTCTTCCCTAAGTTCTATTATCTAACGATCTAATTTTTTTTTCCTTTCAGTTTTAGCATAGCTCTGATACCACCTCTTGTGGGGGCTCCGGAATCAGATTAGCGAATCAGGTCATTACTGTTGCATCGGACTGAAGATTAATGCAACCCGCAACATCTCCTGGCCGCTAAGCCAAATCCGTACTCGGATTGGGGCCAATTAATCGGCAAGACTCGTGAGGAGTATACCTGCCAACTGATTGATCCCAACTCGAGCTTCCCGCAACCGCGTGCATAGTACTGGTTCCCTAGATCAGTAGCCCAGTACCCACGCGTTGTCATACAAGACAGGTCTCAACTACGCAAGAGAAATTATATTACACCAAAAAGGTAACGTTATTACAATAGTTTAACTTTACAGGTCACGACTTACAGCCGGAACAAGTCCAAAAGAAACACCAGCACCAGCGGAAACACCAAAAGAAGAACACGCAGTGTGCCTCCACCCAGTGCAATCGGTGGATGATAACCCAGCTAAGCCCCGAGAATCGTTAGCGTCAACCACGAACTCGTGACTCGCCTAGAACATCTCGCATCATTACACCGCCTTCTTCTCCTTCTGACCAAAATCCGTTAGAGCAAACGGTGAGTACACGTATGTACTCGCAAGACTTTAGTGTATGGAATGTGAACATATAAAATGCAGGTTGAAACAATGAATAACAGGTTACTACACTAGTCTTTTTGAGCACAAAGCGGATTTTGGTTACAATAAGATAATAGATTCACAATCGCATTTTACGAAAGAAATTGAGTGAAGAAAACTTTTCAAACAATTAACAATATACCAGCGATTAACCAAACCAGCACCCAACCATTCCTTCCACCAAACCAGCTATTCACCTGCACCTTTTGAACCCAAGATTCAAACACACACACACACCCAACCAACACGATCCAACCTCGAAACCCATTTTTCCCGAAATCAACCCAGACCCAAAATCTATACTTGATAATACTTCCCAAGCTGCTCATGACCGTGAGCACGGCTAATCGATTAGTTTATTTATCTCTGCAGAGACTGTACACTGTACCCACATGACACGTTCTAGCAATCATGTCATCCATGCCTCGCGATACCGCAGTACCCGATTTGCTAGACAGTGACGGAACCTTTCGAAAGATCGGAGTTCTAATCCTGCACCGGCCCGGTAACGTGCATCCCTAACTACAGCCACAGAGGCCGCCAGTGGTTCCAATAGGCACCCACTAGCCCACGACCTCCCTGTAGTAGGCATTACCGTTGTATTGGGTAAACTTTCCTTCAATGCCTCGACAAGAAAGTCCCTAGAATGCACCGACACCACAGGTGCATCCAATCCTCTTTGCCCTCCAATAATGCAGGGTCAGATCCCTTTTCCCCGTACTAGGCTGAGGCCATCCCATACTGGCACATGTGGTTGCACGAATTTATACCCAGTAAATAGCACCAAGTTCGGTCCTTAGGGTGACTCAGGCGAGATCTTCCAACCCCACTTGCTATGGCCACGGAGGGTCGGCACTAGCGGCCCCATCGAGCACACACTAGCCCTCAACCTCCCCATAGCAAGGGACCAACTCAGACCAAACCACTCCAAACCAGCCAACGGCCTGACAACCAATCCGAACCTGAAACCAGCCTTCCAACCGGAACCACTACCCGGCCAAACACCACCAACTCCGAACCACCAAACATCTCGCCCGGTCTAATCTCTCCAAGTTTTTCCATTTTACTCACGCAACCATTCCCTTTTTCCAATAAAAAAATCCCAAAACCTCCAATTCCAACCTAACACCCTTCACCCATCCTAGTAGTTCCAGGAGTTTATGATTAAGAACATCATGATCTCCTGCAACCAATTCTACTGCTGAACTAAGCATATGCAACTATTGTTCTTTAATACCCTCTGACACTTACTAATGTGTCTAGCTTATTCTTAAGTCTATCAAGGATTGCATATTCAGATTAGATTGAGGTAATCCAACAATTTTCGGCCTAACTACTGCTTCCCACAAATTATCACTTTTAATAAACTTATGAGCATGCATAATAGTTTTGGCAATCAAAAGTAAGAATTTGCAAATATGGGATTGGAAATGGTCAAGGAGGCGCTTGCCTGTTTGCTCTTCGGTGAAATCGGTCTCCGGGACGTAGTCGGGATCGTCGGCGACGTTCGAAGCGTCTACGTCTACACGAAAAGCAACGAGACCCAAAATCATCGATCAAGGTAGGCAAAGAAGCAATCGAAATCCAAAAAGAAGCGAAAACGGGAAACGAGAACCTAGACGGAAAAGGAAATTCTAAACTTTCTCCCAGAGGCCGGCAGTACCGCTGTTGAATGGGCGGTAGTGCCGCTCTGGCCGGCAGTACCGGCTACTGTAGCCCGGTAGTGCCGCTCTCCGGGGATCGAAAAGGGTTGCTCTCTGGAAAATAACTACCGGCGTCCTGACCCCGGTAGTGCCGGACCCTTCGGCAGTACCGCCTTCACACTAGCGGTAGTGCCGGCCACCTCGAGACCAAGTTTCCAAAAATTGAGATTTTACGCATTAACTCCCGGAACTTCGACATAAGTGCATGGATAGGTTCCTGGGGACCCATGGGACCTATTCACGCAGGTTCCGTCAAGTTCCGAGCTCGTTTGCACAAAATTTCACTTTTCGGATCCTTTCTCTCCCGATAATGACGCGAAAACGAATTTCGACCCAAAAGGTGTCGAAACTCGAGTTTCTTCGCAGCAACGGATTCTCTACGACTCTAGGGACTTATGCGCGCTAGACTTGTGAACTTTGGGACTTCGGAACTTGAAATCGCTCCGAATGCCTAAAGTGCAACTTTTGCAAATCCTACAGAAAATGGATTACTTAGCAACGCAATAGGTCCAAGAAATGCACTAGGGTTCCAAAAGATCGAGGAACTGGCTACAACCCTCGGCACACGACAAACAAACCTCTAAGGACCGAAAAACCTAACCTATTCTGAATTCGATTCTCGTCTCGGATCGAGTACAAACTCGATCCTCCTACAAGAAACGACTTACGAGGCTCTAAGAAAACATCCGCAGGTCATTTCCCCGACTTCCCGGAGTTAGGGTTTCGAAAGGAAAGGGCCCCGAGAATTCGAGAAATGGCTTCTTGCAGCGAATGAGTCCAACGAAGCGTAGATCAGGGTTACAGAAACTACTCGATCACGCGGAAGGATTCTTCTACCCTTGACCTAGGTTTAACTTCTTGGAAAACGACTATGCACCACAAAAACTAGGGTTTCTAGAGTTTAACTAGGACGTAAAGAACGATTACAAGCCAGAGAAGAGCTAGGGTTTGCATCTACACCTAGGGTTCAAGCTCAACTTTAGAACCTACCTGGGTGAAGCTCCTTGACAGCTTGGAGACGCTTCTCCACCCTTGCTCCTGCCTCTACTCGGCCTCCCGGAGCTCTAACCGGCTGGAAAAGGCAAGGAGGAGGAGAGAGCTCCAATGGAGAGAGAGGAAGGAGAAGAGAGGAAGAAGGAGGAGGAGAGGAGGAGAAATGAGAGAGGAGAGGGAGAGGAGGGGCTCCCTGGCGTCTTGAGGGAGTAGGGGGCACAAAACCCGAGGCAAAAGGATAGCCACGAGCACAGGAGCAAAACAGGGCTCTGGCCCCGCTGCCCTCGCTATGGCAAGATCTGCCGGAAGCGGCCAGATCGCCGCTTAGGTAGTACCGCAGTGAGCGAGTGCAGATCGCCGCTTGGCGGCAGAAAACTTGGGGAAAACGTAGTTTTCGCGATGGTTCTTCAACCAACTAGCTTAAGGACTATCGGAACAGGTTCGAGGGGTCCTAGTAAAGGTTTTAAAACTTAAGTTTGGGATCTAGCTCTCATGATTTTAAATTTCACCCGATTTCGGATTCTGAGACTCCAATCGGGGAAAACGATCAACGAAACGACAAAACCGAATTCAAGGGCAATTAACTCCAAATTCAAACTGGAAACTATACAGAGCACTAATCCACACTTAGTTAGCCTAATTAAGCTTAATTACAAACACGGGCGTTACACTAGTAAATGGTTGCCATCACGTCAAGCATGATGGCCAGCACGTTACTAGTGATAACAGAGCCATGCATGGCCGTTACTAATCCATGCTTTAATGGAGAATGTTTTGATGCGTGCATGAGAAATGCTTCAATGAGGAAATGGAAACGTGCATGAGAACAGCTGGAAATGCAAGGCACACGTCCAAGCATGGAATGGGAAAGGTTAAGTCACGTATACATGTATATACATACATACGTTCTCAAACGTGCTGCAGGAAAAAAAAACAGGGAGGTTCTAAGAATATGAAAAATTCCTCAAAAATACTAGGAACTATTTGGAACCTAACGGAGTTGGTTTCGTGATTTTTCGACCCGTAGATTTTTCATAAAAATTCTGTTCGTGAATCAGACACCTGTACCAATTTTTATAAAATTAACGACTTACGTTATATAACATATTTTTCGAAAATATTTGAAGAGAACACTCTTGTCTTCTAACTATCTTTACTTTAAACAAAATTTTATATTTTATGCTTATCCAAAAATGCATGATCTTTATTTAACGCGATTAGTCCAATAAGCTTGAATTCACATTAATTCCGAAAAATTTCGAATAATCCCAAAAACACACTAAATATATTAAAGGCATATTTTGGGGTGTTACATCGCGCTTTCCTATTTGGCGGCGAGCGCAGCTCCGACCCGCACCGTCTTTGCGGGATCCTCGGGATCGACCACAACCTCCTTCGTGTCGTCGACGGACTTGAAGGAGCTCGGCCCTGACTTGCTGGAGTCGGGGGCAGACGAGACCCGGCCATGAAGGCCGGCGAGCTCGGCGAACGCGACGACCGCCGAAGCCAACTCGCAACTGCTCCGTTCGCAGTTGTAGGCGAGCTGAAAGGACAAAGCCACGGTGATGACTCCCCATGGTCTCGTCATCTTCAACTTCAGGTATGTGTAATTGGGGATCGCCATGAACTTGGCGTAGCACGGCCTCCCCAAGATGGCGTGGTAGGAGCCGGGAAATTCCACAACCTCAAAAGTGAGGTTTTCGGTGCGGAAGTTGTCCGGGCTCTCGAAGGTGACGGGCAGGTCGGCCTACCCGAGCGGATGGTCTTGTTGGCCTGGGAAGACGCCATGGAAAGGTGCCTTGATTGATCGGAGACTCGAGCGAGGGACCCCCATGGCGTCGAGGGTCTCAACATACATGATGTTGAGACCACTACCGCCGTCCATGAGCACCTTGGTCAGGCGCTTCTTCCCTACGATGGGGTCGACGACGAGCGGGTAGCATCTCGGCTGCGAGACGTGGTCGGGGTGGTCAGTCCGATCAAACTTGATCGGTGACTCCGACCACCGGAGGTAGCTGGGTACGGCGAGGGCCACTGTGTGGACCTCGCGGATGGCGAGCTTGAGCCGCCGCTTATCGGCGTAGGACGCTGGTCCGTCGAAGATCATGAGGCAGCCGTCGAGTTCCGGGAACTCGTCGCCTGCCTCTTCCTTGCCCCCAGCATCTGGTGCTGGGTCACGCTTCTTCCCCTTGCCCCGCGATGTCGTGGGGTTTCCGAAGAGGAAGCGCTTCAGGACTTTGCAGTCCCGGTACTTGTGCTTGACGGGGTAGGCATGATTTGGACACGGGCTATCCATCAATTTTTTGAAGTGGTCCGGCGCCTGCCGAGCCTGCTGTTTGGCGAGGCGGTCGGCGGTGGCGACCATGCGCCCTTCGTGGCCTTGCTTCCCCTTCCACTTCCGCTTGCCAGAGCGGTCGGAGGTGGCCCTGGCTTCATTGCCAGGCGCTTGCTTGGCCTTCTTCTTATCGAAGATGGCCCCCACAGCATCTTCGCCGAAGGCGTGGTTGGTGGTGATGTCAAGGAGTTCCTTGGTGGTCCTGGGCTTGGCGCAACCCAGTTTGTGCACCAAGGCCTCGCAGGTGGTGCCGTAGGTGAATGCTCCGACGACGTCGGCGTCATGGACGTCGGGGAGCTCATTGCACTGCTGGGAGAAGCACCAGATGTAATCCCGAAGCGTTTCGCCTGGCTGCTGTTTGCAACTCTTCAAGTCCCAGGAGTTGCCAGGGCGCTTGTACGTGCCTTGGAAGTTGCCGACGAAGAGGATCGTCAGATCCGTCCAACTCCTGATAGTGTCCGCGGGCAAGTACTTGAGCCAAGATCGAGCCGAGTCTGCGAGGTAGATGGGAAGGTACTGGATGATGAAGGGATCATTCGTAGCTCCCCCCGCCCGGTAGGCGAGCCGGTAGTCTTCTAGCCAGACACTGGGGTTTGTGGCCCCTGTGTACTTGGCTATATTGACCGGGGCCCAAAATCTGGCCGGGAAGTCCGTGTTGCAGATGGCGCGACCGAACGCGCGCGGCCCTGGCCCGTCGGGGGTCGGACTGCGGTCGTTGCGCCGACCGCTGTCCACAACCCACGACTCAGCCGCCGCGTTGATCGCTCTCCTCTGTGCCTCGAGGGTGGCGTGGAGATCGCGGTTGTCTCCCAGGCGACAATGTACCGGGGTGCGCGTGGCTCGCGATCGCCAGTTGCGGTCTTTGTCTTCGCCCGACTCCATCCCGGTGAAGGGCGGCTCGGGTGGCTCGAGGACGCACCCGAGTGGCGGGAGCCAGAGCCCTGGGCGTGCTGGACGGCAGCATGTTCCATCAGTCCTCGGAGGTTTTGGTACGCGACCTTGTCCTCTGGGTCCGCCGGCTAGCGGAGGCCGCGGAGCAACATCGCAGCCGTGGCGACGTTTTGGCTCGCATGGGGGAAGAACAGAAGACCGTCCGACCCCTGGGCCAGCTGGTGGTGCACATGGCACGCGCGTGAGCACGCACCACCGTGTGCAGGTGGGGACTCGGACTGACGCTGCTCCAGGTCGGCCTAGAGTTTGTCGAGTTCGGCCCCTTATGCCTCTAGCTCTTTGCGCTGTCGCAGGAGCTCGACGCGTCGAGCCTGGAGGTAGTCAGTGCCTTCGCGTTGGCGCTCCATTTCTCGCGCTTCAGTGCGCGGGAGGAGAGTTCCAGGAGTTGCAGGGGTTGCAGATGGTTCCGCAACGCCCGCCATGTTGCACTCACGAGAGTGCGGTCTGTGCGCGGCGTGCTCCCTGTCGGAGCTGGAGCCGTGGCTGGAAGAGTCTTCCAGCAAATCGTGGACGGAGGCCGGCACAAAGCCAGCCATCGCCATGAGCTGTGAGCCCGCGGGTGCCGACGCGCGGCCATCGGGGGAAGTGTGGCTCGCGACGCGTGCCAGCGTCGAGGTCCGCACAGGGGCCTCGAGCCGAAGGTTGCCAAGGGCGTCGGCAACGGTGTCCAGGCTCCTGGTGGACGCCTGGTCCCAGAATGCAACGGGGACGAGCATGAGTTCTCCTGTCGGAGTGGCGATGAAGTCAAGGGCACCGAAGTGGATCCAGCCCCTCGATGCGAATGTACCGCCACGGATGGAAGAAGCCATCAAGGAAGTGAGACGGGAATCCGAAGGTGATGTTGATGACACGCGAAACCCCCTACCTGGCATGCCAACTATCGGTGTTTCGAGTACCGGCAATACGATTTGTAAGTCTAGGGGGTCGTGCGCTCCCTCTCCTCGATGGTTGACTCAGGGAGCCCAAGGTGTATACTGGTTCGGGCCGAATGTCCCTACTCCAGTTCGTGCGGGGTTCTGTATTGCTTTCGATTGTGAGGTGTACAAGTGTTTCTAGCCTTGAGAGGAAGTAGGGTTCTACAGACTCCCCCTCTTACTCCCCTTGGTTTCAATTGATCGGTCCCTTCTGCCTAAGGGTTCTGCCTCCCTTTATATAGCCGGAGGGGGCAGGTGACACGGAAGTTTGGAAAGAAAAAAGGTCGGGAGTTCCTTGTCTTGGAGTCACAGTCTCCGTCTTGTCGTCCGGCCGCCCTGATCTGCCCCTTATGCAGTCCGAGCCGGTCCTGGCCTTGACCGGGACCGTGACGCGCTACTCCGTCCGCCCGTCAGGTGCTGACGCCATGGTGTTTGACCCTGGTGCTGCTTCGGGAGGGGGCGTGGTCTTTGATGGTGTGTCAGGATGATGGGACCGGTGCTTGACTTTGTGCGGCCCTCTTGACACCTCGGGAAGGGGCCACCTACCCCGGCGCGGTCGTTTCAAGACGTCACGCCCAAGGGGCAGGCGGCCAACTCCAGCGCTTGTCGTTGTTACAACTGCTGGAGACGTGGGGTTCCTCGACCGAGAAGGGGTCGGAGCTCGTCTGGTCGCCCAACCGATGGGTCGGATTGACACCGAGCTAGCCCCTGTCGAGAACAGGTCGCCTGCGGGGCCTTCGGTCTGAACTGGGCCTCAAAGGCAGCCTGTTAGTTGTTCCGAGCTGCTGGAGATACCCAGGGTATATGTACTCGTTAGGTTTATTGATGACGTTGATGGAAATGTGGATTAGGAAAAGGGAAAGTGTTTCCTTAACCCATGGAAAAGTTATTGATAATATATTTGCTTTTATCGCTTTCGAATCTACTTATGCTACTTGTTAATTGTTGTTCTACTGCAAATGAACCATGAAACATTCCTTTGTACTAAGCCATGCATGTAGAATGTTAGTTTGCATTCTGTGCATGACTTTCTGGGTACCAAGTACTCACCCCTTGCAAATACACAACATCAGTTGAAGAAGAGTCTACGCCAGCCTTGGAGGAGGATTTCCAAGAGGAGCCGACGAACTAGGGGGCGAGCCCAGTCAGTTGCCTGTGGCATATTGGTTGGCGCCGCGCATTTTATTTACATTCCGCTGCAATTGATTATTTCAATAAGTTTCCGCCCTGCGAGGCGTACTTTTGTAACTCGACCGTAAGGTCATGCAACCAGTTATATTTCCTTTTTAATAAAGTACTTTACTATTTCAATGTGTATGATTGTGATATTTACCGATGTTGAGACTGTGTGCACTAGCGTGATCCTGGACTAGTGTTGAATACACAGAGGGTCCGGATTTGCAAATTTGGGTCCTGACAGCAGTGCTCCTTGAGCTGCTGGTCCACCATCTTACTCACAACCTGGCAGCTGGCCAGGTCGTGTGTGTTGGACCTGTGGATCGGGCAGTAGGGCCTGCCCTCCTCCTTGCGGTCATCATCTCTCCGTCCACGGCGACCATCTCGCCGGCCACAGCGGTCGCACCCCTGCGGCTTGGTATCCCTACGCTCGCGCTCAGCGGTCATGACCCGCCTGTTCTCAACTGCCTCGTGCCTCCTCACCTTCTTACTCGCAGGGTCGGGAACCCTCGAAGTCCTGGCTTCACCTCCACCGCGACCATTCGCAGGACCGAACACCGGCCCCCCGAGCTTCCGCTGCCCGCGCGCACTTGTGCGCCAGAGAGAAAATCTCGGAGGTTTTGGTGATGTTGCGGGTGGCCATCTTCTCCCGAACTTTGTGGTCCCAAACACCTCTCCAAAAGGCAATGACGACCGACTGCTCGAAAATCCGGGGGATTGTGTTGCGACAATGATTGAATCATCGGATGAAGTCGCACAACGATTCCCCTCTCCCCTACTCAAGGGCTTGGAGATCATCCTCCACACTCGATTATATGTACGAACCTTGAAAGTTAGCGACGAAGAGGCCGCACAACTCCTCCCACAAGTGTACCGATCCTCATGGGAGGTTCAACAGCCAGGACCGGGAGGACCCCGTCAAGTTCGTTGGGAAATAATTGGCCATGGACTTTTCAGACCCGCCAACGGCCCGCACCACCGTGGTGTAGATCTGCAAGAACTCCTCCGGGTTGGTGGTGTCGTCGTACTTTTTGATGGATGCAGGGCGAAACCTTTCCGACCACATCACATGGCGCAGCTCGACACCGTAGGGGGAGTCATGCCATCCGCTTGAACCCAGGCCCAGAGACCGTGTCGGGGAGTGCGGTTCTCAACTCCTCAAAGGACCGGAGGAGTGGACCTCCTCCCTGCTCCGAAGGTGAGAGCCAAGGGAGGAGCTTTCGTCCCCAGGAGACATCCGCCTGTCGCGGCCTTGCCCCTGGGCACGATGGCGCTACAGGTGATCACGCAAATCATCGTCGCGCCGCCGGCAATGCTTCTCCAAATGAACTCTCAGGTCCTCGCGGCTCCCCGCGGAGCCAGGACCCGTGTCTTATACGCCCTTTCCTTTGCTCTGGCCCTCCTGGCCAGAGTGCTTCCTGCTCGGGAGGCTGGAAGCTTGGGTGCGGTCAACACGTGCCCTTGATCGAGGGGTACCAACGGTACCTGACCGGGCGGGCGTCCCCACGCGAAGATGGGCCGCGTCTATGAGGCCAACAATATCCCAAAGCCACGGCGTTGCCAGGGCGTCTCCCGCGAGTTCCACCGGGGGGTGGTCCAAAAGGAGGCAGACTGCATGCAGGCTCTGGGCCGGAGTGGCCGCCTCCAAATTCAACTGTCGCCGAACCGGATGTTCCACCACCGCCTCCCTACAGGGGCGGCGTGAGACGATCCCTTGTCCGGCGGGAGCGCCGGGACGTGCCTTGGGCGCTACTAGTCTTCACCACCTCCTTTTGATGCGAGTGCAAACCCGGCATCACCAGAGATGTCCGAGTGAGCCAACCACTAGCCCCCTACTTGGTGCACCCCTGTCGACGTTTTCCACCAGCAGGGTTTCTCCCAGGACGGAGAAACAGAGTTCGGTAGAGGGTGCTTTCACGGCCGGACTCCCGATGGCCCTCCCTTGGGGGATCCCGAGGGTCTACAGATCAGAGAACACACTGATGTACCCAGGTTCGGGCTCCCAGTGCGGGTAACAGCCCTACGTCCTGCTAGATCATTGTTGATGTATGTGGAACTGGTTACAATGCTTTTCTTCTTCTTTTTGTTTGCCGTCCTTTGTCTGTTTTTTTTCGTCCCCTTCTCCCATGCACCAGAGCTCCCTTATATAGACGGGGATGTCTCGGGCAGGTGTGAAGGTGAGGTTATACTGATCTATGACTCATTTATTACACCCATCACTACAGTCTTGTCCCCCAAGCCTCATTCTCTTTGCAATCGTATGGCTCTGCACAGTCCGCCCAGGATGTGTCTTTCCTGCGTCAGGTTAGGTGTGAGGCGTCAGAGGGATGGGTTATCATCACGTCGATAGTAGAACTCTTCGCAATCAATGGCTCTAACACAGTGTGTCAGGGGGAGGAGACTTCGGGGTGAAGCCTCCTTATCATCCTTTTGGTCACCCGCGTGGTCCGGTGAGTGGGGCCTGAATGCCCGCCTTCTCTCTAGGCTATCGTGCAGCTCGGCCGCCTGGCGAGTGGGGCCTGAGCGCCCGCGTGCTCGCCAGGTCGTCTTACTTGTCCGCGGCGGAGACGGTACCCTGGTTTAATGTACGCCGACACCCGTCATACTGTATTCTTAGAGAATGATGAAATCAGTAGGAACTCAGAGGGTAGGAAAATAGATCTTGAGGAGGGGACTATTGTTCCATTATCGATAATCCAAGAGACTATTCTTCCTGTACCTCACACAGTTATACCTTAAGTTGAGAATCCTGGAGTTGATCCCTCACCTAAGGATTCAAGTATGAACAGTAGAGCACCTAATGATGAGCCTAAGCAACCTCCTGTGATAACTAATTAACCACTAAGGAGATCACAGCGGGAAAGAAGATCTGCCATCCCGAATGATTATGCTGTATATATGAATGAAAATGTAAATGATATAGAGAAGGTAGATGATCCAACATCATTTAAGGAGGCTATGCTGACTAAGGATTCATCCAAGTGGCATGAGGCCATGCAAGATGAAATAAAATCTATAATCATTAATAATGTCTGGGACCTAGTAGAAATTCCCGATGGAGTCAAAACATTAGGCTGTACATGGGTCTACAAAACTAAGCATGACTCTAAGGGAAATGTAGAAAGATTCAAGGCAAGGCTTGTAGCAAAAGGGTTTACACAAAGAGAGGGGATTGATTAAATTGATACTCTCTCCTGTCTCAAAGAAAGATTCGCTAAAAATTATCATGGCGCTTGTTGCTCATTATGATTTAGAGCTACACCAGATGGATGTTAAAACTGTGTTCCTTAATAGTGACTTGCATGAGAATGTTTACAAGGGTCATCGGGTTCTCTGGACCCAATGGAGAGAGTATCTTTAAAAGCATGTGGGCACACTGGATGTTCGCTTCAGGGGTGTTGAAGACATCATTGCTGCAATGCCATTGGGAGGTTGACCCTATGATATGATCGGACCCGTTAGGGTGGTCGTGTCCTTGTAGGTCTTGCACCTTGTTGGCAACTATCGCTCCCGGGTGAGGCGTCACCAAGTTGACCAGATCAAAACGCTTTGTCAGATTGGCCGCCATCCCGGACACAGTGATGGCGTTAATGTCTTGTTGATGGTCCGTCATACCCGGGGCGGTGGTGTTGGCCGTGAAGGCTGTTAGGGGGTCCACAGGTACCCCCATAGGAGCTTGGAGCCCTAGGTTGCCCACAGCCTCTACTTGGGTAGTCTTCTCTTGGGAGTTTTCCGCATAGGTGGCATTGTTGTTCCTGGCCACGTACACGTAGCGGTCAGCTTGACTACTACTGCTATGGTTGCTGTTGTCCTCACTGTCGCAAGAGTTGTCACTATCCGTTTCGAGGCACTTTAGGAGGTCATATCCCATAGAATCAAAATCGAAAAAGGACATTCTCAGCTTGGGTCCCAAGATCGGGACTCGATGAAGCCAAGGTGCTCGAGCGTGCTTCCAAGTCCCCACTGGTAAAGCATTGTTACAAATGCGATCTGGGACCCGATGGCGGGGACTTGGTCGATGAGGGTGTTGGAGTTGGCGGTGTTGCTGACGCGGTTGTTGACTCCATAGGAAACGCTCATCATCACCATGATTGATCTGCAAAAAACAGGTGAGTACTGCTTCTAGGCTATGCAATGCATCGTTCGTGCATGTGTTAACCACTGCTAATCGACCTCGCCTGCAGGAGTCAACGTTTGGAGATGAGAATGAACTACCGGAGGGAACCATCAACCTTGAAAGTGATGGTTCGGACCCCGCGATTGTCGTCTACGGGAGGGACGAGATCAATCCGGAGGATCCACCGGCCGTTCTTGCACCCGATCAGGGGCCGCCTTCAGCTGCTTCTGAGGATGAAAATGATGGAGGTCGAAAGCTCGAGGTTCTTCCTAACACCGAGGAATCTTTGCTCCCAGAGCTCCCTCTGCCCCCCAAACGGGCCCGAACACGATCGCCCACTGAGATGATCTTCAATCCCTTGCTTAGATGTTACGAGCTTAGCCCTGAATTCATTCGACAACTGATGGATGAATAGCGGGAAACCCTGAGGGACGATCTTCAGAGGTTGATTACGCCCCCCGCCGCTATCGCCTCTGTCAAAGCTTCCTTCGACCAGCGCGCAGGTACTTTCAACACCACGCGTGGTTGCTTGTTACTTAGCCGTAATTGACTTGTTACTTATTCGACTAGCAGGTCGAAAAAGAGAATACCGTCCCGCCACCTACCGTGGTCACTTCTCGACTTCAACCGTTGGCCCGGAAGTCTTTGAAGAAGAGAATACGAGTCCAGTATCCCTTGGCCAAGTAAATTTCATTTTTCTTTTTGCTTTCTCGATGTCCTTTTCCCCATTCTGATGGCTGACATTATTTTATAGGGGAACGATGGATGGTGGTTTGCTGGGAGCAACTCCTGCTTCTACCACCGTCGCCATTGGTGCCGCAGCCTCCCTGGCTCCTTCGCCTTCGACCTCAACCCTCCCCTTGCCTCCGACATTTGTCCGAGACTGGCCCAAGGCCAACAAAGCCTTTCTTGAACTCAGGGTCCTTTTTAATCAAACCGGGCAGCAGCTCGTGGCCGCCCGCCAAGAAACTTCAGACGTGAAGGCCGAGCTAGCGACTATCCAGGTTCAACTGGAGGAGGCCCAAGCCAAGGCGAAGAAAGCAATCATCGAGAAAGGGGAAGCCAAAGCCCGGGCGAGGGAGGCGATCGTCAAGAAGAGGCAAGCCGAAGCCCAGGTGGAGACCCTGCGTGCTCAGTTGCAGTCGAACCCTAGCCAAGACATGGTGGACGCGGCTCGAGAGGCTGCTACGTTCGCACTTGGCATGGTGAAGAGTCACCATTCGGGCCTAAATTTCCGCTGCTTGAGTGAGGGTTTCGTAGGTAACTCAGCCGAAGCCGCCGACCACATAGAATCCTTCAAGGACTTCGCCGCAACGTTAGTGGATATGATGGGAATATCATTCGAAGAGGTGGATGACACGCTCCAAGATCCATAACATGTTTTAATTTTCCTTTCTCTTTTTGTAATGTTGTATGGTTATCAATAATAAAGACGTTGCTTGCCCAGTGTGCTTTTGTTCCACTTTCCCCCCTATCGATGAGAAAGGGTCACACATCGTGGGTGCAAACTTGCTTTAGCATTATTTCAACTATTCTTTCGGTCGCTGCACTAGGACTTGTACCTGTGTACTCTCTAGAAACTTTTGTTAGGTCGAGACGCCCTCGAGTAAAAACTCGAGGTGTCGGGTAAAGAGAAAAAAGTGCGCCAACCTGAAACATACGGTTTTTACACACCTTTATCGATGCCTCGTACTTAAGCTATGTAACATACTCGGACCCATCGGACCATGCGTGAAAAGCTGACTAGAGAACTCGTCTCCCGCTGGCTGCTAGGTGTTACATGCCTAACGATCTGTTACCCGTATGCACGCGGGAGAGATTCTGCTCATTGTCGGGCCTAGATATGGCAGTGCTTTGGTCTGGTTTTCTTACGTACCAAGTGTGTGCTCGAATAAATGTGGGCAAAGAACCACATGTCTAAGGCTAGGCCAGAAAGAAACAAATTACCAGAAAAGAAAACAGTACTTGAGTTTTTATCGAGTTACCTGTGTTCCAAGGTTACCTTACTCGATGACCATAAAGGTCGATTCTTGCCACCTTCGAGTGGAGTGCCTGGGTAATCTCCGATCATGGTTACACCGAGTGAAGAGTTGACCTTGGCGGTACTCTCATTTGGCATGCTGTCCGTCGGAACTGCATTAATTTGGCATCTCCTCGTCTACCCCATTAGTATAGAATGCAAGCTGGCGCCTTGGCGTCCCAAGCGTCGCGCCTCATCCGTTCCCGATGCTATAAATAGATAGGGCTTGCGGCAAAGCTCTTCCAGTTCACCTCCCTTCCTCAATCTCCCAATGCTTAGGGTGCGAGGGCCCCCTTGCTTAACTAGAAGAGTAAGGTTTCCATGGCTCCCGGTGCATCCTCCTCCTTCCTCCGAAGGAAGGAGACTCGAGTCCACTCAGCCCTTTTTCCTCTGGTCGTGGTTATCCTTGTCCGGATCCTCACTTCCGCTCTGGGAGATGGGATCGATATGGATGTCTGCCATCCAGGAGGCAAGGGAGGAAGATCGTCCAGCAGGGAAGGAAAACGGTTCCATGTGAGGGAAATGTCTATGGGTTATTGGCGAGGGTCATAGGGCACTTCTCCCTCTTCTCTCTTCGGGGCACGCGAGGAGACCCGGGTGGAGTTCCATCTCCTGCACGTGCTTCGGGGAGAGAAAGCGCTTCCTCCCTTCTCCCATCTAGGGCACGCAAGGAGAGCCGGGCGAAGTTCTTTTTCTTGGAACTTCATCTCTTGCGCGTGATCCTGGAGACAAGATGCCTCTTCCCCTTCTCGCTCCTGAGCTAATAGAGGTGCAAGAGGAGAAGAAGGTGAAATATCAGCTTCTGGGAGCTCGACGCGGGGTGAGCTGGAGAAGGTGAAGTTTCTGCTTCTAGGATTTCATCTCTTCACCGTGCTCCGATGATTGATACCGCGGGAGCAGAGGACAGGGAGAGTGCAGGGGAGACTTGGCAGAGTCTTTCTGAAAGGTCTTCTTTCTTGCTGGAGTGAAGTGATGATTCTAAGAGAGAATAGTAATTGTGACTGCTGTGTAACAACCATCTTCAATGGAGTTAACTGAATGGAAATGTATTCGTCTGATTATTTCAACTTTGTTTTGTCTACAATGTTTCTTTATCTCATATTTCCTTGCCAATGAAATAGAGTTATGTATTTGTGTAGCCCCGACCCTCTACTTGATGACTGCATCCAGCAGAGGGTTTGAGCTTAGCTTGGTGATTCTATGATGTAGCCCCCGAGTCTCGACCTGATGCGTTCATCAGGTCGGGACTTGAGCATAAGCATAAAAAACACGCGATGTAGCCCCTGAGTCTCGACCTGATGAACACATCGGGTCGAGACTTGAGCGTAAGTATTGAAAAACACGCGATGTAGCCCTTGAGTCTCGACCTAATGGACGCATCGGGTCGGGACTTAAGCATAAGCAATAAAACATGCGTGATGTAGCCCCTGAGTCTCGACTTGATGGATGCATCTGGTCGGGACTTGAGCGTAAGCACCGCCAAAGCTCCTGGTGTTACCGACCGGGCGACCGGGTCGAGCCATGTGTTGCCTTGGTTTTCATCACCCGTGCCGATCGTTAGATCAGGCAGACGTTCTTGTAACGCTTCATTTTTCTCATGGCTTCTCTTTATCTGTTTTGACTTATTGATTAATGCAGCACGCTTGTTCCTATCATGGAATGCGAGCGGAGTGGCTTTGATTTCCCAAGCGTCGCGCCTCATCTGTTTCGGGTGCTATAAATATATCAGACTTCGTATCGAGGGCTCTTGTTAGCTATGGCTTCGTAAGTACAAAGATCTTTCGGCCTTGAGAAACTTCATGGCTTCTGACGCACATTCCTCGCTCTCCCCCGAGATGTCGGATCCTATGCCCCTGGCAATGATTTTTCCGGCCTAGTCCGCCGCTTCCGCGAACGTAGACGGTGGAATTGACTGGGACGCCCTTGCATGGGAGCTGTCGGAGGAAGACCGACGAGCAGAAGAAGAGGCGGCTTCATATGAAGAGGAGGAGGTTACAAGCGCGCTGTGGATCATAGTCGACGAGACAGGTGCTTCTCCTTCGTACTCTGGGGCCGATGACGCAAGGGGAGAGGGTGACGCTTTGTCTCTTGCTCTTTCTCCCCAGGCTACCGCTGCGGGAGCAGAGGGAGATAAAGGAGAGGCTCAACGGAGCCCTACCGAGGATCCCTCGTCGCCACTACGGAGTGCTGGCTCCGAAAAGCAAAAGTAGCCTTCCTGCAATGCAATATTTTATGTTTGGACTGAAAATTTTGTACTTACCTGGGTGTTTCAGGCTTTCTTGCTTTGTTTTTCTATTTTCTCGTTCCCTTGCCGATGGAACCGAGTTGTATTTCTGCCCGAGTCTCGACCTGACGCTTGCATCGGGCTGAGAGTATAGCCTCTCTTTCTTTTTATTATTACCATTCAACGATGTAGCCCCCGAGTTTCGACCTGCATCGGGTCGAGACTGGGGCATAAGCACCGTGAAATGCGCACACGATGTAGCCCCTGGGTCTCGACCTGATGGACGTATCGGGTCGAGTCCTGGGCATAAGCACCGCAAAAAATGCGTACGCGATGTAGCCCCCGAGTCTCGACTTGATGGACGCATCGGGTCGAGATTTTGAGCGTAAGCATCGCTTCGATTCTTATGTGACCCTATTTGTCATGATGTTTTGGGCGTCGCTTCGATATTCGCGCCTCGTGCCGATTCCTATTCTTTCTGGGAATCTGGATCAGCTTGACGTGACGTGGTTGCAGGCAGGGTTCAAAATCTCACCGAAATTCGGCGAAATTTCGAATTTCAGGCCCCTCCGAGTTTCATAATCCCGGCGAAATTAAAACACCCTAACAAAATTTTGAAATGCTACAGTACATTAAAATCTCACCGAAATTTCGGTGATTTGGACCGAAATTTCGGTAAAATGGGCCGAAATTTGTATAAAAGTTGACCGGATTTGACCAGATTTGACCGAATTTTGACCAGATTGGGTTCTTCACGTCATTTCCCATGTGGGACAGTCGGTAGATCATAATTTCTGCGAAGTTGAAAAAACCCTAAAAAATTGAAAGTGTGATAGTACCAGGAGATTTCGCCGAGATTTCGGTTTTTTTGACGAAATTTCGTCTTTTTTAAGTGAAATTTCGGATTTCTCGATTAAAAAAAAAACAGATTTGAATTTTGGTTTTTGAATTTCGTCCGTATTTTGTCCGAAATTTCCGAATCTCGTCGAAATTTCGGATTTCGGCCAGGCCCGAGATGGAGTCCGAAAACGAAATTTGAATCCTTGGTTGCAGGGCTATAAATAGACGAGTCTTGTTGTTCCTGGCCATCAGTCTCCCTTTGCCACTTCGCTTTCTTCCTTCTGCACTTACAGCACTATCGCACTCATGGCTACTCCTCCGCCCTGCTCCCCTCCCTTGATCCTTATCTCGTCGGACGACGACAACGAGATTGATTGGGACACTCTCGAGCGAGAGGCAGAGGAGGAGGCCAAGGAGGAGGAGAGGAGGGCATGGGTAGAAGAGGAGGCCGCTGGCAGGCCGCGAACTCCTGGTGACTCGAGGACTTCCACGGAAGGGATGCCTTCGCCGCCGCCGGAGAAGAGGAGGAGGCTTGACACCGCCTCTCGCCCGGGGCCCTTCTCTCTCGCGCAGTGGGAGGAAATTGCGGCTGCTAGTGACAAACCGGGGGAAAAGGTCAGTGCTCAAGAGGGCGGCAGAGTTCCTTCCCCCGCCGGTAGCTTGGAGTCCACCGGCATCTTGAGGCTGGTGCCGATCGAGCTGCCGTTCTCGTCGTCTCCACACGACCGATTTTTTGCTGCCCCCTCCCAACGGCGGAGGAAGATCCTGGGGATGACCTCATCCTCATTTGAGTCCCCGCGGGCTAAGGGCAGGCACGACGATGACCCAAACCAGAGCAAAAGCTCGTAGGGCATCTTCCTGCACTTAGAAAATATTTTGTTAATGTAAATTAAATTATGGAAATGAAAGGGTTTACCTGGAGTATGCCTCGTTCTCAGTTTACGTATGAAATTTTCTGAGCTGATCAATTTTCCAAGAATTTTCTAGCGTTGTTCCGTCGAGTGTAGATAGCCTTACGGATCCGGGTCAAGTTGTTTCAACGACCCGATAAGGACCTTCCCACTTAGGTGATAGCTTGTTGCGGTTATCATGCTTTTGCACCTTTCGTAGTACTAAATCTCCCGGGGTGAGTACTCTTTTGCAGATCCTCTGACTGTGATACTTTCGTAACGCTTGCTGGTACTTGGCTGCTCGAAGGGCAGCTCGATCTCGATATTCCTCGAGTAGATTTACGTCGTCTGCCCATGTTTGCTCTTGTCCTTCTTCCGAGTAATTTTCCACCCTGGGTGATCCGTTAGTTAACTCGATCGGGAGCACATCTTCGGCTCCATAGACCAAGAAAAATGATGTTTCACTAGTGGCTCAACTAGCCGAGGTTCGATAGCCCATAGCACCGAGGGTAGCTCCTTCGCCCACCGAGTCGAGTAGGCCCTGAGCCTATCGAACACGCGGGTTTTGAGTCCCTGCAAGATGAGACCATTGGCTCGTTCAACCTGGCCGTTATTCTGGGGATGAGCAACTGAGGCAAAACATAGTTTAATTCCCAGTTCCTCGCAAAAGACCGTGAAGGCATTGCTCCTGAACTGTGAACCGTTGTCTATTATTACTCGATTTGGCATGCCAAATTGGGTAACTATGCTCCTCATGAGTTTCTCGGTCGCTTCTGAGGTGATGTTCCTGACGGGTTCGGCTTCGATCCTCTTAGTGAATGTGTCGATGGCTATGAACAGGAACTTGTAACCTCCTTGGGCTCTCGGGAAAGGTCCCAAGATATCCAAGCCCCAGGCGGAGAAAGGCCAAGATAGAGGAATAGTTTGTAGTGCTTGGGCTGGTTTGGTGGTTTGCTTGTCGAAAAATTGGCAGCTTTCGCACTTTTTTACCAGCTCGCAAGCATCCTAGAGGGTAGTTGGCCAATAGAACCCTTGCTGGAAAGCTTTTCCGACCAGGGTGCGATAGGACGCATGATTGCCACAGAAGCCTCCATGGATATTGAGCAATATTTTATTGCCCTCTTCCTGAGTGATGCATTTCATCAAGATTCTGTTACTCCCCTTTCGGTAGAGCTTTCCGTTTACCAAAGTGTACAGCCTGGACTTACGAGCAATTTTCTCGGCTGAAGCATCATCGTTAGGGATCTCTCGACCTTCGAGATAGGCTTGGAATGGGGTCATCCAAGTCGACTCGCATTCGAGTAGTGCAGCTTCCGTGTCTGCATATTCCACCTCGTTGACTCGACTAGGCTGCTGGTCGAGTTGGGTGGCTTTTGTCTCCTGTTTGGGGGAGGCAGAAGTTTTGAGGAGCTTCTCCACGAAGACCCCTAAAGGAGCAGGTGATCGGGACGAAGCAAGCATGGCAAGTTCATCGGCTATGGTGTTATCACCCCATCGGATGTGTTTCACTTCCAAGCCATCAAACTTGTGCTCTAGCTTACGAACTTCACTTAGGTATGTTGCCATATTGTCATCCACGCACTGGTAATCTTTTTGCACTTGGTTTACAACTAACTGTGAGTCCCCTTTCACGAGTAGTCGTTTTATCCCAAGTGAAGCGGCTATCCGAAGCCCGTTGACCAGTCCCTCGTATTCTGCAACATTATTCGAAGCTTGAAAATTGAGTTGGATGACATACCTAAGTTCCTCACCTGTCGAAAATTTGAACAAGATGACGGAGCCCGCGCCCTGCATGCTGAGCGAGCCTTCAAAGAACATCGTCCAGTAGTCGTCGGGGGCTTCAGGCTTCTTCTCTTCGACATGCGTCCATTCTGCAACGAAGTCCACTAGGATTCATGATTTGAGGCTGGTTCTTGGAGCGAAGTCAACCCTAAACTCGTTGAGCTCGACGACCCACTGGCCTACGCGTCCAGTTGCTTCCCGGTTTTGAATTACTTCCTTGAGCGGAAACGTCATCATTATAGTGATCATGTGCGCCTGGAAGTAGTGTTGCAACTTTCTGAACGTCATTAAGACTGCATAAAGCATCTTCTGGATCTAGGGGTACCGAAGTTTTGCATCGTGCAGAACTTCACTCACATAGTAGACTGGACTCTGTACTTTCATCTTTTTGGCGAGGTCGTCCCGCTCGACTACTAAGACAGTGCTTACTACTTGTGGAGTTGCTGCAACATACAAAAAAAGATCTTCTCCTTCGTTAGGGGATGCCAAAACAAAGGGAGAAGATAAGTACCTTTTTAGCTCTTGGAATGCTTCCTTGGCCTCCTTGTTCCACTCGAATTTTTCTTGTCTTTTGAGCAATTAGAAAAAAGGGAGCCCTCGTTTGCCCATCCGAGATATGAATCGACTGAGAGCTGCGATGCACCATGTGAGCTTTTGTACCTCTCTTAGTATCCACGGCGAGCGCATCTGGTCGATGGCCTCGATCTTGCGCAGGTTGGCCTTGATGCCTCGACTAGATACCAGGAACTCGAGAAGCTTTCCGGACGGGACGCCGAACGTGCACTTCTCGGGATTTAGCATCATTCGATACTTCCTGAGATTGTCGAATGTTTCTTGGAGATCCTCCACTAGCAAGCTTTTGGTTGTAGATTTGACTACGATGTCATCGACGTAGGCTTCAACATTGCGCCCGGTCTGGTATTTCAGACAATTTTGTATACATCGTTGATACGTGGCCCCAGCACATTTAAGTTCGAAAGGCATCTTTACATAACAGAAAACACCCAACGGGGTGATAAAGGAGGTCTTTTCCTCGTCCTCGGTGGACATGCTAATTTGGTGATACCCTGAATAGGCGTCTAGAAAACTTAGCAATTCACAACCACCGTCGATTTGATCGATGCGGGGGAGGGGAAAAGGATCCTTGGGACATGCTTTATTGAGATCGGTGTAGTCGACGCACATCCTCCACTTGCCGTTGGGCTTCTTGACGAGGAATGGATTGGCCAGCCACGTAGGATGCCAGACTTCTCGGATGAAGCCGGCTTTAAGGAGCTTGCCGATCTCCTCCTGTATGTCCTGCTTGCAGTCCTCCGTGAAACGGCATTGTTTCTGGACCACCGGCTTGATGTTGGGGTCCACTGCCAGTCGATGCTCGTTCACCTCCCTGGGGACTCCAGGCATGTCGGACGGTTGCCAGGCGAAGTGTCGGGACCCGAATTTGCAAATCTGAATCCTCTGTGTATTCAGCACTAGTCCAGGAACACGCTAGTGCACACAGTCTCAACATTGGTAAATATCACAATCATACTCAACGAAATAATAAGGTACCTTAAATAGTTAACCAAGCTGGTTGCTCGACCTTATGGTCAAGTTACAAATATATATATACGCAGGCTTAAAACTTAATAAAGGAGAAATAACTGCAGCGGAATGTAAGATAACTTCGTGGCGCCATCCAGTATACCACAGGCAACTGACTGGGCTCGCTCCCTAGTTAGACGGTTCCTCTTGGAGTTCCTCCTCCGAAGCTGGTGTAGACTCTTCAACTGGTGTTGTATTGTGGCAAGGGTGAGTACTTGGTACTCAGCAACTCATGCACAGAAATGCAAACTAATATACTACATGCATGGCTTAGTACAAAGGAGTAGCTCAGGGTATATTTGCAAAAAAACAGCATCTTGACAAGTAACATAAGTAGATTCAAAAGCAGTAAAAACATGTTTAAGAGCAATAACTTTTCCAGCAATTAAATAAACATCTTTCCCAATTCCAATCCACATTTCCATCAACATCATTATTAAACCAAACCAACCTTTCAAGTCCGAGTTATTTTCAAGAAAGTCTAACCCTTGACTATAATTCCCGAGCGATGTCCAATACCGCGGACACAGCTATTCGAATAGATTTTACACTCTGCAGAGGTTATGCACTTTACCCACAAGGTACAGCCAAACACCACAAAGGCAAGTGTCCGTAACAAAGTCTTTCGAAAACTTCTAACAGCACAAGTGGTCCTCCCCGGTGATTGCACACTAACCCTTCCCTTAGCAAAGGCGAAGTTTAGGCCAATCCACCGTTAGAGGGGTACCTGGCCGCAGCCCCGGTACGCTCCCCCGTACAACTACGCAAAAGGTGTAGTTGACATCCTGAGGTCCCACAGGTACGTTATTAGCAACTTAATCAACTAGGTCCATCCCATTACAGACATGTGGTTGCACGTTTGACTCAGTTCAAAGGCTTGCAAGGTTAAGTCCTTAGGGTGACCAGGGCAAGACTACCCGAAGAACCAAATCGACGTTCCCGGTGCCACAACTGGCCCACCAGATCATTCTTGCCACATGCCCCGGTCGAAAACTATTTATCAAACCCCCAGTTGATTACCATGCACCACGTGCCATCAACATCACAACACATGATACCTTTCCAAAACAGGTTCAATATATCATTAAGTCAATATTAACATTTGTCTGTCCAAAATCATGTTATAAGCACGTAGCAGGTCTAAGCAATATACTACAACGATCTAAATTCCCATGTTGGCAATTTAATAATGTCCAACTATTTAAACCTCAACTAGGGTGACAAGGGGTCATGGCACATATTTAATTAACCAAGGTGTTATACAGCAATTTGGCACTTATCTAATTTCTCGTAATTAAATAAAGCATTTTCTAATTAAACTAGCATGCAATAATTTAAACCAAAATAATTTGAAAATGGGATCAACATGGTCAAAGCACAACTTGCCTTCAAAGAGTACTTGTTCTTGGTCCTGAGCTGGCTCCTGGGTCAACACTTCTCCTTCGAAGCCTTCGGGCACTTCAACGTCTACTCGTAAAGCGTGCAAATAGCAAATAATAAATAAACAGTATAAAAAAAGTGTCCAAACATCCAATTAAAGTCCATAAACAGAGAGAACATAATTTTATGAATTTTTAGGAACTTGAATCGTCGAAATCGGAGTTAAAACGCAAAAGTTATGGCATTTTGAAGTTTAAATAGTCGATTAAATAATTTTACAGAGAAAAACTTTAGTCCAAAAATTAAATAAAACTCACCATTGTGAACATCTCATTTTTATGGATTTTTAGAAATTTGAACCACTCAATTTGGAGTTCAAATGCAAAAGTTATGAAATTTCAAAATTTGAAACAGATTTAAAAATCAATAAACCGAATTATTAAATCATTTTCTTTTTCGGAAATTATTTATTACGTCAGCATTGACATGTGTCAGCTCCTGATTGGTCCACGTCGACCTGGCGTCGGCCGGCCGAACCCCACGATGACGTCGGCATGACGTCATCATGCCACGTGGCGCTCTCTGGAGCGGCCACGTCGGCTCCGGTGCATGGACCCGGTCCACGCACGCGTAGCGTGTCGCTGACAGGCGGGCCCACCCTGTCAGCGGCTCGGGTTCACGCCCGTGTGGGCGCGGTGGCCAGCGTGGGCCCTCGACACGCGGTCCGCGTGTCGAGACACGCTCCACGCCAGCGTCTTGGACGCGCGCTGAACGCAGCGTGGCATGATCGTGCCCGTTGATTTGAAAATCAACGGCCGCGATTAGATCTAGGGTTTACACGTTTTAAAACTACACGGTCGATCTGGGCCGTTCGATCTAGATTGGACGGTCCAGATCCAACCCTAACGCTACAACGCGGTTATCCTCGGCCGTTCGATCCGGATCCAACGGTCTAGATCTACCCTAGGTTAACGCAGTTATAATCTATGCAGTGATCGTGTGCCGTTGGATCTAGATCCAACGGTCCAGATACAATCTAGGTTTTTACGGTTCGGGAAACACGTGAACTCACCGTAGCCGTCCGATCTGGAACCAACGGTGCACGTAGCTCGGGGGCGGCGATGGCACGCGGCGGCGCTGGGTGGCCGGAGCCGAGGACGACGACCAAGTCGACGGCGCTCCGGGGCTCCTCCGGCGAGGTGAGTGGTACGCACGGGTGCGCCTCGACGCGGGGAGTTCGGATCTGGGGTCAACGGCGGCGGAGGACGGCGGCGGGCGCGGGCAAAAACCGTGGCGGAAGGAAGAGGCAACTACGGCGAGCTCGTACGAGTGAACGGCGGCGGCTCAAAGTAGATGGTTTGGAACGCGGATGCACGGAAGAGAGGAACCCGGCGGTGGCGACGGCGCATTAAATAGTGGCCTCGCCTTCCGTGAATCTCGCGAAAACCAAGGCCCACTCGCGGGCGACGGCGGAGTCCGGCGGGGACTCGGATTAGGTGACGTGGACGCACATGGGCCATCCACGTGGCGCGATCAACGGCGAAGATGGCTCGGGCGCGGCCGTGTTACGCGCGGATTGATCCTGACCGTTGGATCTTGATCCAACGGTCCGGATTGATCCCGGGTTAGGGTTGTGAGGAGCCGCCCAGACTGTCCTCGGGTTATTTGAACGCTCGGTCGACCTTATCGGATTTGGGGGCTAGCAAAGGGTCGCCGATGGCGCTCGCAGTGCTAGCACCCAAGCCCAATTGAGACGACAATGAAACCGTTCCAATAACTCGACAACAATCCCGGTATTCCCCCGGTATGCGACCCGAACTCGCCCAGGATCGCCCCGCATACCGGTTTCCACTGTTACATCAATTCAATTTGCATAAAGGGGACAACGAACTCAAAACCCCACAACCGGACACGCAACGCGGAAGCACAACAAGACGACAAAACCAAAGCACAAAGACAAACCCGACAACCACACAACTAAAACAACTCAACTAACATACTAGATAACTAAGATGATGCAACCTAAACCATGGTAGCACAAAAATTCGAAATTTCGGCATGACCTTTCTAGATTCTAGGACATCCACTCGTGAGACAAAAGAGCAGTTGATATAGCATGATAATATGGCATGGATAAAAGCAACATACAAGCATGATAAAGACATCACAACACAACAACGATCAACAAGAGGATAACCAAGTCTTCAAGCCTCACAGGACAGGGGAGATAAAGCTAGCTATACAACAAAAGTGAATTTAACCGACACACTAGCAAAATACGGCATCTCCTAAGTGTTACGCCTGAACACTTCCGGGCGTGTGCAACATCGCAAGTAACCTCTACTCGGTGCCCCGCCCGGACACCGAGAGGCAGTAGGGACAGAACTCGCAGCCCTCCTGATCCTCACCTGAAAACCACAAAGCAGAAGCATGAGTACGAAGGTACTCGCAAGACTTACCCGTGGGTCCATATATGACCGACTCCAAAGGGTTATGCATTTGGGTGCAGAAAGGAATAAAGCTGAAGGTAATAGTGCGGAAAAAGCATTAACATTTGTAGTATGAGTATAACAGCTAAACAAATTACAAATTTAAAGCAGTTATGGACCGCACCTACTTCTAACATGAATTTGAAAGGTAACAACACTAAAGTAAAGCAATTACAACCATTTTAAAACTCAAGTACAACGACGAGCCAGGAGTTTAAGTTATTACTATGCTGAGTGTCGGATGACGCGAGCGTGCTCATATCCGAGAGCGCGGCAATTCGAATCGCTTAATTAACCCTGCAGGGAAGCGTTGATCGCACGACATGTGCCACAAGTACCTCATGTCAACCCCCTCCCATCCATACCCATTCGTTGAACCATCTTCATGCGGTCCGAGCACCTAGCACCCCCTCGAGCGGCCTAAGCCCGGCTTGGCCCTCGAGGGTCGGCCTAAGCCTCGCCCTCAACCACGTCCAACCGCATGAGGGCATGATCCATCGAACGGCATGTGATGAAAGAGTGGCTTACCCTCCATAATCAGGCATACAATCAACCTAATGGTGCTCGATCAACATGGCACACAAACGGATCGGTCCTTAATTGACACAGGCGGGACTACGCCAATTGAGTCTCCATACCCAATTGATCCTACTCTCCCGCCCGGTCGCCAATTATTAATATCCATCCAATTAACATAACCGAAACTCGTTTCCAAAATAGTTCACGTGTGTAACAATGAGTACTCTCAAGTGATGGAACCGTCCACCACTTGGCCCAACCCCATTTTCTAAGCAAACTAAGCATGGACTCAGTTATATTACCCGTAATCTAGTTCCAAAGGATGTGTTCAACAAATACCAAGGAGTGTATGTGCAGCAATTAGGATCTAGCCCTATCCCACAATTTAATTCCTCATGCAAGACTTAATCGATCAATTAAGCAGTTTATTCACTAAAATAATATCACATAGAGGTTGAATATGCTTAGGTGCTTGCCTGATGCTTCTGCCGGAGTCTCAGTAACCACCTGCTCACCGTGATCACCCTCGACCACAGCCGCGTCACCCTCCGAGTGATCGTTCTCTACACGATGACAATGCAAATGGAATGAGATGCATGCGATGCAGATGAACATGGAATGAGAAAGGAAGACAATACGGTAAGCATTCATCAAGCCAAAATGACATACAATTGCGAAATTCCACAATAACAGCCAAACCACATTAAGAATGGCTCAACACTAATTCGATCAAGATCCCCATAGCTAGTGATATAAATGTTCATCAACCACACCCTTAGGTCACAGCATCAATTTTTAACACTTATTATGCAAGGAATTCAATAGCCACACTAGAAGTACACTAATTCATAAGTATTTCGAACCTTCAATATTGCTTAGCACTAACCAAAAACTAGCTACCATGTATTGAATCTCGATAACACCACTGTCATCATGCTCAACTCCAGCAATTCGCAGGTTATTCAATGAAGCCTAGTAGCATTCCATTCATCGTTTACTATACCCATCCCTAACAACAACTCAGTGCAGAGGAGTTCTAATTGAAACCTTAAGCATATACTAGACCAAAGAACAATCTCAGTGCAAACCCATATAGTATAATCTCATAGCATCAACTTCCTGCACATTACAAGAATACACAAGCACCAAAACCCCAAAATAAAGCTAGATGTGTTTTCCTCTTAGCCATTTCATCAAACACTTCCCATGCACCCAATTTGGAGCAACCATTCCCCAACACCCAAACCCTAACCAAGCCTTGGAGAGAGAGAGAGAGAGAGAGAGAGAAGGGGTCAGACTGAGGGCGGCCGGCGATCGGGTGGGGACGGGCCGGGCGGGGAGGACGACAGGGGCGGCACTGTCGCAGAGGTGGCGCCGGCGAGGGCCGGCCGGGAGCAGGGCGAGGAGGCGCCTGCGTGAGGAGAAGCGCAGGAGGTGGCGCCGGCGCCAAGGAGGGAGGGTGGCCGGCATGGGGAGATCGGGTGGGGAAAGGGAGCCGGGTGTTGGGTGGGGAAACAGAGAGAAGGGAGGCGTGGGGGAAGTGGCTGGGTGGAGAAAGAGAGGAGAGAGGGGGAAAAATAATAACCTAGTGCATTTACCTATTTGCCCACAATCTCAATGTATGTTTGGTTGGATTGGACTGTGACAAGGGTCAAGTGCGATTTACGCACGCGGGCTACGTGGGCCAACGTGGGCCGTTGGATCTCGATCCGACGGTCCACGGGGGTTAGGGTTCGGACGCGGTTCGACCGAACCGTGCGGCGCGGTCGGGTCCGGGTCGGACTCGGACTCGAGTCTGACTCGGGCTCGGTCGGATGAACAGTACAAACCTATTCGCATTTTCCAGCGATTAAATAATTCAAATAATTCATAGAAAATTCAAATAAATCCAGAAAAATAGCAAAATACTCAGAAAAATTCCAGAAAAATTATGGAAAATACTTTGAGACATTTTGGACTCAAATAAAATATTTCCAACAAAACTTTATTTGAAATTTTTATTTCTTTAATTATTTCAATCTGGAATAAATTCAAATTAATTCCAAATAAATCCAAATAAATTCCAGAAAATTCCAAAAATTCACAAAAATTCTAAAATTCGACTTTATTCATGAAAACAAAATTTTGGGATGTTACACGAAAACATCGCGATTTGCCTGGAGGAAGGTGATGAGCTCGAGTTCCTATTTGGGGTCGAGGTTGGCGCCTACCTTGACCATCTTGAAAGGCTCTGACGCATCCAAGGGAACGGCTTTGATCTCCCCGCTGTCTTTTCTGCCGAGCTCGATGTCGACGTGGTTGATCGATGGAGCGCTGGCGAGGCTCTGGTGCTTCTGGCGCTTGTTCGGACTAGCGGGGTTGCTAGGGCGAACCTCCTCGACCATCTCTAAGCTCTTCTTGTCGCATCTCACCGCAGTGCGTGCGTCACCCATTATGGTCAAGATCCCCTTGGGCGCTGGCATTTTTATGGTCTGGTAGGCGTAATGTACTACTTCCATGAATTTTGCCAACATGGGGTGACCTAGGATCATGTTGTACGCGATTTCAATGTCCGCCGCGTCGAAGAGGAGCTCTTCGGTACGGAAATTTTCTGGCGTGCCAAACGTGACTGGTAGCTCAATCTGCCCAAGCGGTACTGACGATGAATGTGAAGTTATGCCATGGAAGGGCTCTGCTCCGGCTCTGATCTTCGTTCGGGAGACACCCATCTTGTCCAATGTTTTGGCGAAGATGAGGTTCAACGAACTCCCTCCGTCGATTAGGGCTGACGCCACTCGGATATTGAGTATGGTGGGCTCGACCACCACAGGATATCAACCAGGCTTGGGGATCACAACCGGGTGATCTCGTTGGTCGAAGGTGATGGGTGCCTCTGACCATTTGAGGAATCGAGGAAAAGGCGGTGTTACCAGATTAACCTCCCTTTCGACCGCCTTGTACTGTCATTTGGACACGTATGTAGCAGATCCTCCGAAGATATGGGCCACCTTGCGCTCAGCTTTGTGATACTCGGGCTCATCTTCGTTGGCCTTTTCCTTTGTTTGCTCGAGGCCGCGTTCGGCCAGGGCTGCTTTCAGTCTCTCTTCGATCTTCTTGCTAATGACTTGGCATTCATCCAAGTCATGCTTATCTGAACGATGAATGGGGCAGTATTTCTTGCCACCGCGGCTCCGGCCCTTATCATCGCCGAGGTTCCGTGCTTTGCTCCTGTCGACCGCGGCCACGGTAGAATCACTCTTTCGTTTTTCTCCGTGGTTCTTGTTCTTCTTGGCCCCTTGTTTGGATGACTCAGGCTTGTCGTGCTCAGACTTGGGGTTGTCGAGGAAGTTGTGAGCCTCGGCACGGATGGCGTACTTATCAGCCAACTCGAACAACTCATGAGTCGTTCGAATCTTTCGAGTGGCAAGCTTCCCTTTAAGCTCGTGGTCCTTGACTCTGTTCTCGAAGGCCATAATTACGTCTTCATCAGAGATGTTGGGGATCATGTTGCACTTGCTGCTGAAGTGCCTGATGAAGTCACGCAATTACTCGGTAGGTTCTTGAATTACCCGATGTTAATCGCTACGGGTTCCGGGGCATTCATATGTGCCCTGGAAGTTAGCGACGAACTGTGCCCGTAGCTCCGCCCATGTGGATATGGACTGGGGAGGGAGGTTGAGTAGTCAGGATCTTGCCTCACCATCGAGGGTAGTGAGCAAGTAATTTGCCGTTACCTTGTCGTTCCCGCCAACCGCCCTCACGACAGTAGTGTAGATCTGCAACCATTCAACTAGGTTAATCTTACCAGAGTACTTTTTGACAGACCCTGGCTTGAACTTGTCCGACCATCTGACGGCTCGAAGCTCGGGAGTAAAAGCCTGGCATCCTTCGTCAATATCATCGGACAACGTCTGCCACTGGTGATATCTTCTGTCTGGTCAAGGACTTCTAGTTCTGGCCGGCGATCGACCAGCCGATTGAAAGGATTCACTGGGACGTCTTTGAGGAGAAAAACTCTCCCTTTCTCTCTCTTCACGAGCTCGTTCTTCCCGCCGATCGCGTAGTACAAGGCGCAAGTCCCGCAGGTTGTGGGGAATGCGGTCTCGGATATCCTCTGGGCGCTTCGGGTAGTTGTTGTGTCGGAGCGTCCCGGAGGTATGATGGCTCGAGGCAGCTGCCACCGTTCTCGAGTTCGGATGACTGCGGTATTAGGGCCGCGGCGTGCGACTCGATGCGCCCTGCTGATGGGAGCGCCCTGGTCTTGAGTTGGTTACTCGAGCTGGTTACTCGAGCAGCTTGGGCCTGCGCCGCACTAAGAAGTACTCTCATATGGTCGAGTACAGGGGTCATCGGGTTCTCTGGACTCAATGGAGGGAGTGTCTTTAACAGCATGTAGGCACACTGGATGGTCGCTTCAGGGGTGTTGAAGACATCATTGCTGTGATGCTGTTGGGAGGTTGACCCTATGATACGATCGGACCCGTTAGGGTGGTCGCGTCCTTGTAGGTCTTGCACCTTGTTGGCAACTATCGCCCCCGGGTGAGGCATCGCCAAGTTGACCAGATCAAAACGCTTTGTCAGATTGGCCGTCATCCCTGCCGCAGTGATGGCATTGATGTCTCGTCGATGGTCCGTCGTACCCGGGGCGGTGATGTTGGCCGTGAAGGCTAGTAGTGGGTCCACATGTACCCCCATAGGAGCTTGGAGCCCTAGGTTGCCTACAGCCTCTACTTGGGTAGTCTTCTCTTGGGAGTTTTCCGCATAGGTGGTATTGTTGTTCCTGGCCACGTACACGTAGCGGTCGGCTTAACTACTACTGTCGTGGCTGCTGTTGTCCTCACTGTCGCAAGAGCTGTCGTTATCCGTTTCAAGGCACTTTAGGAGGTTATCTCCCATATGATCGAAATCGAGAAAGGACACTTCTCGGCTTGGGTCCCAAGATCGGGACTCGATGAAGCCAAGGTGCTCGAGCGTGTTTCCAGGTCCCCACTGGTAAAGCATTGTTCCAAATGCGATCTGGGACCCGATGGCGGGGACTTGGTCGATGAGGGTGTTGGAGTTGGCGGTGCTGCTGACGCGGTTGTCGACTCCACAGGAAACGCTCGTCATCACCGTGATTGATCTACAAAAAACAGTTGAAGGCCCCTACCTGGCGCGCCAACTGTCAAAGGTTAAGAAATCGATGGTAAACTTGTAATCGGATACCTTCGGGGTTCGCAGGATCAACAGATGCAGGCGAGGCAAAGAATTAGACAGGTTCTTTGAGAAGAGTAATACCCTACTCCTGTTGTTTAGCACTATTGGGTCGCTCAAACAGAGTACAAATCATTCCTCCGATCACCTGGCTCCCCAGTAGATCATTCCCCATAAGAGAAATCATCCATCCAAACAACAAGACGAGACGGAATATCAAGGTTATTTGTTACGCATTTCATCAACCGATCAGGCCACCGAATTGGCCAGTTACATTCCTCATCAAAAGTTAGCAAACATAAAAATTCTAAGCTCTAGGTTGCTTGTTACAATAGGTACATCTGTCGGTTTACACAAAACACACCCCACACAAACGCATTCTTCTCGGCAACGAGCCATAAATAATACATGGCTGCGATGGGGGCAGCTCTACAGGGGCCCCGGTGAGTTGTGAGGACAAAAACAACAGCTTTGCTAATAAAACACACTGATCGATGATGGGTGTTGTGGTTAGATAAGGAACACATCTCATCTTCGCCGTCACTTGCTCATGATCTCTCACCTAGAGTTAGCCTCCGGTCTGTGGCTGCCGCCTATGTGGTTACCATTGCTGTTATTATTAGTGTTCTCATGAAGCTGGCCCTCATCATCATGCTGCTGCACCTTTGATGAGTCAAGGCTCATGCCCAAAGTGGTTGTGACAGTTGGTACCTGGGACTGAACCATTCCACCCTTCACAAAGTTAGAATACCATGAGGACAAGTGCGGAGAAAGAAATAGCATTCCTCATCTCTACTAATGGCAAAGTATGGGTGGAGTGCCATGTGCTCACCATCAGTCGTGTATTCTCTGCTTCCATGTCTTCACAGGCCTTCTTAAGGTGGTCAAGCTCCGTTCTGAGGGCGTTGTTCTCAGTTGTCAGCTCAGCTACCTTCTGGGCTAATTCCTCACACTCTTGCTGATAAACAGTGTGAAAATAAACATGTTAAATGAAAAAGGATTGTTTATAATTAGCTTGTCTTTGCAATATAAGAAAATACCAAAACGTCACTGCAAGTATGCAAGGGAAGAGATTATAATTCTGTCCAAGCAAATCATATGTCCAACTTCGTCATATACTTGCAAGTATGGAAACAACGAAAAATATGGAAATATTTTCAAGTATGGAAACAATGAAAAACATGTTCACATGGTTGGCTAAACGACAAATATTACCTAGCTGGCAGATGGGTTTACTGTGGGTGTTGCCAAAGAAAACATTTGTTCTGGTAATATTTGGGTTTGACCAGAAATTAAAAAAAAAAAACATTTCAGAACCACAGTTAAACATTCCACGTTTCCAATTTTCGTTTGAGGGAAAGCATTTCTCGCCAACTGACTAAGTCTTACAAGATTTTGCAAATAGTATTATCCCCATGGTAACCAAACAGAAAGAGAAACAGTGGGCTAGTCAGATGTAAACAAGAATTGAAAGTGAAATTAATGAAATAAATCAAATATATACACCAGCTTTCGCATGTCCATCTCAATTGGAAACATTAGCATTTATGCGTCAAATCATTACACCGAACAGGAAACCCCAAAAAATTTTTGAGGTGGTGGGTCTCAAAACAAGACCATGAATGTACCATAAACAAAAGAAATTCAGATAGTAGCTACCAGATAGCTGATAACCATGTACACATCTTAATCGTCTCTCACTTCACATTGCGGGCGACAGGAAGAACCAGATGCTATTAAAAATAGAAATATGTATATCAAAACTGAGTTGGACAAGCAAACTATTCAGGGTAATATTTAACTTGCCTGAACCAAATTCCAATAGAAAAGCATATAGCAAATATGCACCTAATAGAAAAAGTTATCCCATTATATATCTACTCACTTAAAAGTAACTTATACATAGAAAAGCATTGCCTGTGTTATGTCTTTGCCTGAAGGTGAAATTGGACTGGATTTCTGTACAACACTTAAACCATGTATGAAGGATAGAGGTGGCCATTTAATGGTGAACTAAATAACCCATACCTTACAGAACCAAACAAACTGAATTATAATTATTCGGCATTTGTGTACTCAGTTCGGTAAAAAAAATAAAAACTTAATTTGGTATTTGATATTCAACTCAGATTTAAGTAACAGAAACTACTATTACCAAAACACCAATTTTATATTCGACATGCTACATTTATTGGGCTGCTGGGCCTTTTAACACATAAGGACAGGAAAGGCCCACCAGAGCAACTGAAAAAAGTCAAGCCCCTAGGAGCAAGACACTAGTACCTGTGTATCGTTGTTTGCCTGTTCCATGAACTCGTGGTTTTGGTGGGTTATGGCCACTCGAGTGCAATGAAGCAACATCTAGTGAGGAGGTGACAGCACACCAAATCCCTCCTCTGCCCTCCAGTAATGAGAAGGCGCATTAAATCCCTCCCGCCGGTGATGTGGCCTCGTCCGGGTGAAAAAGCATTGTTTGCAGGTTCGTCATCTACTGCCAGACCCATACAGCAGCTAGTTACCCCCCTCCCTATCAGATCCTTAATCTTTTGGTTGCCATCATATTTCTGATTTTGTGTGTTGAGAATGATTTGAAATGATGAACGCATGGTGTGTCCACCGCATCCTCTTTGCAGCTTCGTATGTGTTAGCTGTTTAGGTCAACATCGGATTTTAAGGCTCCATACGCTACTTAAAGTTTGGTGAATCAGAGGGTGTTATATGAAAACTGATTTTTGAAACACCGAAAAAAGTCAAAACCATATAAATCTAGTAAGTCATGCGCATCCCTAGTGAGCAAGCAGGGTAGGTACTAAGTCCTTCAATCTAATTATAAATTCATCACTATGACTTCAATTTTTGGATGAAATATTTGTTTTGAGTATCTGTTTATAATTATCTTTTAAAAAAAGCATATCTATTTCTCAACACTTCCATTCATTGCTCAAAATTTGCTAATTTCCAATTTGCAAAACCAATTAGATAGGTTGGATCAATGGAAACCCACTCAATGTTTTCCCGAATCTGATATAGAAGTAACCGACTTTAGCATCATTGCTTTGAACAAAACAATTCTCAGAGCTAAAGGCAAAGCTACCATACTATATAATTCTTCCTGTTTTAAATATGCTTAAAATCAATAAATCCATACCGTTTTATTTGGAAAGATCAACCGCCGCCTAGGCGTCCGGTCGCCGGAGGAGAGCCGCCGTGAGGCTTCGCCTCGCCTGGACGCGGCAAGTCCGTCGCTCGACGCCCCAGCGTCGCCAGTCGATCTGGCGTCGCCGCCAGCGAGCCAGCGGCGCGGCGGCATGGGCGTTTGGCGGCGCAGAACCGGAGAAACCGAGCAGATCAGGAGAGGGAGAGGGAGAGGGAGAACCGGAGAAGCCGATCCGCTGCCGCGCCTCCACCTCCGACGGTCGCGCGGTGTCAGGATCCGCCAGTCACCACTGCCGCCACGCGCCTCGCTGCCGCTTCACGCCGTGCTCGCTCTCGCTGTCGCTGCCTGCTCTCGCGGAGGAGGAGGCGCGGGGGCGACGAGCGAGAGGGGGAGGGGCGGCCGACGAGGGGGGCGGAGGCGCAGGGGCGACGGGGGAGGAGGCACGGAGGTGCTGGGCGTGGGGGAGACAGGAGTCGAACTCGGAAGAAACAGAGCAAATAGGGGAAGCAATGGGAAGGAAGGAAAGGAAAAAAAGGAAAGAAGAAAAAAGGAAGGAAAAGAAAAAAAAGGGAAAGGGGGGAGAAAAGAAAAGGAAAGAAAGGAGGAAAAGAGAGAATGGTTGGAGTCAGATCTTTTTTGGAGATATACTGATATTGATGGTATACTAATATTGCTTATATGCTAATATTGCTATATTATTTTTTGTCGCCTAATCCTCGCCTAGGCGTCCAGGCGCTCGGCTAGCGCCTCGCCTTGTCGCCTTGATAACCTTGATCAACTCACTTAATGCCAACGGTAGGGCAATCTGGGTACAGTAAATTTTGGCAAATCTGGCTCAAAACTGTCAAAACTGTCACATCATACTTGTTGGTCTCCTTGTCTTGTTTGCAGTGCCATGAAACAGATGTTTACCAGGTTCATTGGTACTACCATATATGAGCAGAATTAAGAAATAAAGGCACGAAGATGACTTATTATTCTCTGCGGCATTTTGCAAGAAATGAGAATGTATTATTTCCAATACTACCTGCTTGCGTAACCTTGATCTCCTTGCAGACTCTCTGTTAGATTGTTTTCGTCTCTCCCTCTTCAATTCACGCTCATCCTAAAAATACAAGAATATTCAGAGAAATGGCGCGTAAATATGGTCTTTAACAATGTATAATAAGACAAAACTCATGTTGCGTGACTCTTTGTGGCATTCTAAAACGGGTAAGTGCACATGGTAAAGTTACTATCAGCATGTTGGCATAAGCTTTAGCAATAGCGATCCATACCAGTTGAGCAACGTCATCACGTCGGGCAAGCACCAACCCAGGATTCGCTTCCCCCTGCCCTGCAGGCACAGCTAAGGCTGGAGAAGCGCTCCAAAGATCAATCCCTATGTTCAAATTCGGTGTAGCATTGGGAAGAGCCGTCCGACCAGGCGCAGAAACTGGAAGCTTGGACACAGACCTACCCTTAACCTGATATGGTGACTCGACAGCAGCATAGGGCACAGCAGCAGTTTGAGACGGCTCACCTAGCAAACACCAATCTTTAATCATCCAAACCTTCCAAGGGGAAAACTCAACACACGCCCACATAGTTAAGCATTCCAACAACCCACGTTCCGCTGATGTATTACCAGATTTTCTCTTCTTAGGCGCAGACGAATCCTGAAGAAAACCAGCATGAACCGCACAAGCCATAAGCATACTAATTACAGGGAAAACCATGCAGGTTAAAATGGTCCCTTGCGTCACAGCAAGTTGTTTGGTACCTTGTGGTCAGTGTCATCATCTCTCGTCTGTGACGACTCCTCGCTGCCGCTGTCACCGCTGCACACGCAACAAAATTCCAACTCAAATTTAAATCCCAAAAGGTAACACAAAAATACACTAGCAGAGGAGTGAAACACAAAAAGAACCTCCGGGAGGCGTCGTCGCCGGAGGGCGCCCCGGAGCTGCCCTTCTCAGGCGACGCGCCGCCGCTCTTCCCCTTGCCCTTCCCTTCCGCCGCCGCCGCCGCGACAGCTTCAGCAGTCGGGTAAGGAACACCCTGCACAGAGGCAACGATTTAACACACCAAATCCAAGCCCAACTGCCCCAATTGGGCACGAAAAGCACCAGAGGAGGAGACTGGCGCTCACCGCGGCCATGGACGCGTGCGTGTAGTACGCCACCGCGGCGCCGGGGTGGTAGACGGGGAACGGCACCGGCGTGCCGTACGGCGCCCCCGCGGCCGCCGCCGCCATCAGGTGCTGCATCCGAGGAAAGGAAAAAAAAACAAAGCAAACCCTAGTCAGAACCCCCTATCTTTCCCCTCCCGCGCCTCAAGGGACCAAAAGTTGGGTCATCCTCGTACCTGCGCGGGCCAGGCGTAGGGGTGCCCTGCAGCGGCGTAGTACGCCTGCAACGAGGCGGCCCACTCGGCGTGCGGCTGGACGGCGACGACCGCCGCCGGAGGCTCGGGCGGTTTCGGCTGCTCGTCGGAGGAGGACGCCATGTGCGCGGCGGGGGGCGCGCGAGGGAGAGAGATCTAGGGATTTCTACAGCTCCCGAGCAAGAGGGAGGAGGAAGCAACGGCGGCGGTGTGTACAGTTAGTCGCCGGCGGTGAGGGTACCGAGGCGGTGTGGGGAAGCAGTATCCGAGCAGGCGGGGAGCAGTGGGTGAAAAAAGGCTGGGGTATGGTGCGCCCCAACCCCCCAGGTACGCCTCCCGTGTGCGCGTAGCAACTCTCAATCCACGTGTCTCATCCCGGTTGGCTGTGTCTGGCGTGGTGGCCCGCTGGAGAGTCAGACGTGTGACACGTGGAAGAAGTTTGGACAGGGGTCCGTGTGTCTGTTTCTGGTGACCCGGATCGGTGTGCGGCGTGGTGGCGCGGAGCGGTGCCACTGCAAGGACATCAAGTAGCCCATTCGGCGTGGGCACAAGTGGTGCGAGGTAGGTCGTAGGCGCACGGTCCCGCGGGTCAGTGCTGAGTGGGTGCGGACGTGGGCGCTGAGTCGGACGCGCCGGGTTTCGCGCACTGGCTAGGTAGGGTAGGGTAGGGTAGCGCAGGCGCGACGGTCAAGATGTGGGCCTGAGATGTTGACCGGGCCGGCGGGAGAGGTCTGGACCAGTTTTGTTTGATGGGCCGGTTCAGTTGTCTGTGTTATGAAATAGGTTGTTCACCCACGTCGATCACCAGCAATCAACAAAAACACAGAACGCACGAACGAAGGACACAAGATATGGATGGAACTTTCTCTTCTTTATTGATCAATTATGTCAATACAACAGGAGGCACCCGATATATATAGAAGGGGGTTTGAGATTCGCCCACATTAGAGATAGACTCCTAACCGAATATGGTTAGGGTCTTTATCTCATAACACTCCCCCTTGGGCGAATTCTGCGTAATGCATATGTCTCATTAAAAACTCCCCCAAAAAACCCAGTGGGAAAAAATGGGTGGAGAAAAAAGTACATAGCACTCGCGCTAAGTGTTGCACTGGCTGCCTCATTAAAACCTTTATGTGAGAAACATCAGGAAAACTCACTAAGGAGAAAAGAGTACAACTTATGATCTTCAGGATTATACAATGGGATTATGGTTCAGGGATTTACTCCCCCTGAACTGTGCAAATCTCTAAGTCGCCTCATTCCAATACCATTGACATACCTTTGGAAAGTAGACTTTGGTAAGGATTTTGTGAATAAATCTGCTAGATTTTCACATGACTTAGTTTGCATTATTTTTATCTCACCATTCTTCTGGAGTTCGTGAGGATAAAAGAACTTAGGAGCAATATACTTCGTGATATTGCTCTTTACATAACCCATTTGCATTTGTGCAACACAAGCAGCATTATCTTCATAGATAATAGTTGGGGAATTGACGGTATTCATCCCACATGACTTCTGGACATGGTTGATTACACGCCTTAGCCAAACGCATTCCCGTGAGGCTTCATAAAAAGATATAATCTCTGAGTGGTTGGTAAAAGTGGCTACCAAAGTCTGTTTGAAAGACCGCCAAGAGATGGCTGTACCACCACAGAGAAATACAAAACCAGTCTGAGATTTGGCACTGTGAGGATCAGACAAGTAACCAGCATCCGTATAACCCACCATAGTTAATTCTTGGTTCTTCCGGTAGAATAAACCAAGATCCTGAGTACCTTGGAGGTATCTGAGTAAAGTCTTAATGCCAGTCCAATGTCTTCTGGTTGGAGCAGCACTGTGCCTTGCTAGCAAATTTACTACGAATGCAATATCGGGCCTAGTCCATAAAACTATCTGTTTGTTGGTTGGCAGTCGCAGTGTGTAATGGAGTTGAACATTGATTTGTAAGGCAATAGTATTCAAGAAGCAAATGGAATCATACACAACAAGAAAGATGCCAAGTCTAGTTGGTTTTATGCCAATGACCCAGGTTTGAGTCCTCTCTTCTGTGCCAGTTTTTTACATAGCAAACACAACCCAAAAAAAACTTGAAAAAAAGATGTTGGAAGCCGCTCTTGAACCCACAACCGAGATCTCAACTTAGTTGGTTAAGAATAATGGTTACCACTTTTTATAGCTTTAAGAGACCATTTGGTAGAAGCCAAGGTTGGATAGAACCACGGTTAGAATTTTAAAAAAAATTTCATGCTTAATCATCATCTGAAAATTTTATGAAAACATTAGTGATGCCTCAGAACCATCCATAAAATTTTTTTAACATAGTTTAAACTATTTTTCGTTAGTTTGAAATTTCTTGAGTTCTCGGTTTTACTAAAATTTTAAATTTTAAAAGGTAATAAAATATAAACCGAAAACAAAATGTAAAACCGTGCCTTCGCTTTGGTCATCTCATAACCACCCTCACGAGGTCGCTTTTCTTAATGGAGACAGTGGTGGACCCCGAACGTCGGAGAGAGCAGTCACTCGTCACTTTCGCGGTCTCGCCCACGGTTCCTCCTTCGTGATCCCGTGGGGCCCACGTGGCCACGGAACAGACGAATGGCTAATCCCGAGCTCTCGTGTCAGATCTGTTATGAGATAAATGACTCTAACCGTATACGGTTAGGAGTCTATCTCTAATATGTGGGCAAATCTCTAATACCTCTCTTATAAATATCGAGTGCCTCCCATTGTATTGATAGATATTGATCAATAAAGAAGAGAGAGTTCCAACCATATCTTGTGTTCTTCGTTCATGTGTTCTTTGTGTTCTTGTTGATTGCCGGTGATCGACGTGGGTGAACTACTTGTTTTACAACACGTTATCAGCACGAGTCTCTACCATAAGAAGCGGATAATCGTCAACTACGACGAACGACTACTATCGGCGATTGATCGCCCGATCCGATCTGCAATCAACTCGTCATCAGGCCGGCATCCACTCGGATTGCCGAAAAAATTCCTACGCGACTCTATCCTACGCGATAGCCAACGCTCCCGGCATCAAGAACGTAAGTCGAAAATCCTGCAGATTGTTTCGCTAGATGAATTGATCAAATCTACTGTTAGAGAATCGTTCTCTGTACTGCTTAGATCGTTACTGCTCATCTTGTTTTTGATCTAATCTACGGTTAGAGAACTCGATCGTTACTGTTCATACAAAAAAAAGGTGTTTGGCCCGAAGCCGACCACCGTCGCGCCGCACAAAGCAACAGGCCCAGGCGCACGAAGCGTCACCGCCAGTTAAGATCTGCGCTCGCAAAACACGTCCACGGCACGAAGCCGTCTTTGCGTCGGCTAAGCCGGCGGCCGGCCGTCGCGTCAAAGCCTAGTGCCATGGCAGAACAGCGCCACCTCGGCCACCGCGCCTGAAGACGGCACTGCCGCATCTCGGCTAACTGCGCGGCGCTCGCGCGCAGGCTTCGTCGCGTCTATGTCGCCATCTCGCCGCGCCCGGTAGCTTCTTGCAGCGTCTGCGTCGCGATCTACGCGCCACTGCGTGATCGCCGCCGGCCGACTGCGCGCCGATGGCCGATCCCGCTCGCCTTGCTCCCTTGCGTGCTTACGCGCCCACGCGCACCTGTCGGCCGAGCCCGCCCGCACCAGCTCAGGACCGGCGTCTGCTCCCAGTCGTATTTGGACATGGAGTTCAATACGTGAAGGACAAGATTAGATGGAACTCAATTAGATTGGACATGGAGTCCAATACGTGGAGTCCAATGCCGTCGTGAAATTAGATGGACATTGAAACTAGATTCCAATTGAGTTCTGGAAAGGCTCACGCACGGGAGGGCATGGGATTTTACTCATTTGCCCTCCCCGGTTTTCTTTCTTATTTTACTGTTTCTCTTTTCTGAAATTGGTTAAAAAAAATATTCAGAAAATTGATTAGAAAATTCCAGGAAATTCTGAAAATTGCCAGAAAAATAGCTAGAAAATTTTAGAAAAATCTTGAATCTAGTTTTATTTTTCCTTAGCATTATATCATGTTGATTTTGCTGAAATTCATTTTCCTGTTGTAAAGTAATTCTGAAAATTGCTTGGAAATTAGCAGAAATTATGAAAAATGCTAGGAAAAATCCAGAATATTTCGTACTGCATTTTATGAGGACAAGAGTGGTTGGGATTTTATTTTGGTAATAAATAAACAGATATGAGACAATTGGTGTCTAGGAAAACACACATGAGGCTTGGTTCTTTAATTGGCACCCGGAAACGGGAAGTGCTCCCTCACTCATGTGAGCCCTATGGGGCAGGTTGACCTGGCCATGAGTCGAATTATCGGAGATATTCATTACCTGTTTTTGCTCCCAGCCAACAAGCATTGCATAAATTGTAATTAGCTTTATGCCGCATTTAATTGATGTTAGATTTCAATTTCTGTTATTTAGTAATGCTGAAAATTGCTAAATACTAGAAAAATTTTGGAAAAAGAGTGATAATTATCTACTGAATAGATATAGACCAAAACTTTATTGATTAAATGAAGATGCATGCAATATAGTATTTTACCTGTAGTAAAATCTCGTATTGCTGACATACAGGATAGGTCTGACATTGCAAAAAGGGAATTTGCTGTGCTTGCCCTGGATGGCAGCAATTACCTCACCTGGGCAATGGATGCCAAAATCAACCTAACAGCTCGAGGACTTGGAGCTGCTATTGCTCGGCCTGAAGCCGGTGCAATCGAAGTGCCTGAACCCGTAAAATGCGCTGCTTTACATTTCCTGAGGCACCATCTTCATTCGGACCTGAAGGCCGAATACTTGATGGAGGAGGACCCGTTGGTATTGTGGAATTTCCTGAAGGAACGCTATAACCAGCAAAGATCCGTGTTGTTGCCGGAAGCACAACGCGAATGGACCCTCCTACGCTTCCAGGATTTCAAATCTGTGGCAGCTTATAATTCTGCAATGCACAAACTGGTCGCTAAATTGATTTTTTGTAACCAGAAAGTTACTGAAGCTGAAAAGATCGACAAAACTTTGTGCACTTTCCACCCCAACATGATGATACTACAACAACAGTACCGTCATGCAAAGTATAAGAAGTACTCTGAGCTTATTAGTGTTCTGCTAGAAGCAGAAAAACATGATGAACTCCTGATGAAGAATCATCATGCAAATACTAATGGAAGCCAAGCAATGCCTGAAGCACATGCTACCGCTCAATAGGCGAGTAGTAGCCATGTCCGCGGAAAAGGCCAAATGTACAAGGGGAATAAATGGAAGAATGACATAAATCAAAAGGGAAAAGGCAAATCCCAATGGAACGGTAAAGGGAAGGGTACAGGAACCTTCCAGAAGCAAGGTCCAGCCAATAAAGCACCCGACTCTCAAACATGCTTTACGTGTGGTTGCGTTGGCCACTGGTCACGCAATTGTCGCACTCCAAACCATTTGGCAGAACTTTACATGAAATTTACTGGGAGATTCCAGAAGAATCAAGAAAGGAAGGTTGAGACACACTACACTGCTCTACCAAATGTTGAGCAAGAAGGTGGAGAGAATGATAGCAATGTTTCCCAGGAGATGGAACTTGACTTATATGGAGATCTGGAATAGTCTCCCTATACCATTTTTGCTATATGTCGTATTTCCATTAGTTGAGCCTCCTTAAGAGTCTCATCAGTCTGAATAATTATGTTCTTGCATGAACATTTAGTCTATGCTCCTGTTGAGCAATTATCAGTGATATTTAAATAAAGTGTTTTCCAGAATATTTTGTGTTATGCTTGTTTGATTGTTATACTATGCAACCTGAAGTTGGCATTGCAATAACCTTGAGTTGAATATTATGATAAAATAATTACTAATTCTGCTGGCCATAGCATAAAGACTTCCTTAGACCTGAAGATTTCTTATCATCTAACTTGTAGAAGAATCACTGAATTTCTTGAAGTAAATTCGAAATGATATATGTGGATCTTTTCGACCCCTGTTGGAACCATGCTTCTATCTAAATAAATTGCCTAATTTTTGTGAGCCTCCTTTCCAGAAGAAAGAATCAAGTCCATTCAAATGGACAATGCTAACGAGTTTTACTCAAAAGCATTATATGGCTTTGGGAATTAATGTAGAGCTTTTAATACCTCATGTCCACATAATATAATGACCCTGCAGAGTCATTATTAAGGGAATAAAATTTATTGCTTGACCACTTTGCAGAATAGTAGGCTACCCACCAGTTGTTGGGGCCACGCTTGATCTTGCATCTTTGCGATATTAATTCAACTCAAATCAACTATATATAATGGAATTTCCCCGTTGCAGATAGTGCATGGAAGAGAATTAAGTATTTCCCATCTGCGAAAATTCGGTTATGTTGTATACATGCCAATCTCTCCACCACAGCATACCGCCATGGGACCTCACCAGAAGTTGAGGGTCTGTACATGGTTCGGTACGCTGATTGTACTAAGGACATATTTCGGCATTAGGGGAAGATAAGTACCACATTAAAGAATGCCGAGTTCTTAGATCCACACACTAAAAAGACCGAACTTGAAGTTCGAAAAGTAATAAATCTGCAACAAGTAAGCTAAGAATCTGCCAAATACCTTCACTGATCATAAGGTAGTGGAAAGATCTCATATATCTGCAATATATGCACCTGAAAGAGTGGAAATATCCTAGAAGGATATCAAACCCACTCTTGACCCTCATGATAAAATGAGGAGGAGGCCTCCAGGTGCACGGGACTCAATTTCGCGGAGACGTCCACAGAAATAGAGAACCAAACAATTGAGAACACTACAGATGACAGTGAAAGAAGCTCAACCTGATGTTGAGAAAATCCCTGAAGTGAGCCATCTAGAAGATGGTAACATCCCTGAAAAGATCCATCCTGAAGATGATAACCCCAGCGTATATTTGTGCGCACAATCCAATGCTGGGAAGTCGGAACACCCAGACTTCATCGTTGTGGGAAATCACGAGAAGCTGGAAGAAATTGAAAAAGAGACATCCCTGGAGTGATGCAGGAGAATTATATATGAAGAAAGACTACAATTGTCGACATATTTTGCCTCTAAAAATTGCTAAAATCTGGATCTAGAACCAAAGTCCATGGCAGAGTGCCAGAAGCGCTCATCTAGGTTCACCTGAAAAAGCAATTGAGGTAGCGCTCGCTTAATGAGAGGAAAGTTCTTGGTCCTGTTGACAGGATATTTCCTGAAATATTCCCTGTAGGATCAAATGGATTTTTCATCTTGAAGAGATATGAAAATATCCAGGTGGTGAGATATAAAGCGAGGCTTGTAGCACAAGGGTTTTAGCAGAGACCCATCATCGATTACGATGAAATCTGTTCTCCTGAAATGAGTGGAATGACGTTCCGAAATTTAATATTGATGGCAGCAAGCTTAAACTTTTTAGTACAGTTGATGATTGTAGTGATCGCATATGTATTTGGGTCACTGAATACGGATTAAAACAGTCGATAAGGATGTGGTACAATCGACTAAGTAGATTCCTCCTGAAAAAGGAATATGGTCCCTGAAGGAATTATGTTCCTGTGTGTTCATGAAGAAATCCCAGAATGAATTTTTATTTTCCCTGTGGTGGTTCAGCCACTCAGAGATTATAAAGGAAGCCTCACGGGAATATGTTTGGCTAAGACGAGTAATCAACCATGTCCAGAAGTCATATGGTATGAATACCGTCAATACCCCTACTATTATCTATGAAGATAATGATGCTTGTGTTGCACAACTGCAATTGGATTATGTAAAGAGCAATATCACGAAGCATATTGCTCCTAAGTTCTTTTATCCTCACGAACTCTAGAAGAATGATGAGATAAAAATAATGCAAACTAAGTCATGTGAAAATCTAGCAGATTAATTCATAAAATCTTTGCCAAATCCACCTTCCAAAGGTACGTTAATGGCATTGAAATGAGGCGGCTTAGAGATTTGCATAGTTCAGGGGAAATAAACCCCTGAACCATAATCCCTTTGCATGATCCTGAAGATCATAAGTTGTACTCTTTTTTCCTTTGTGAGTTTTCCTGATGTTTCTCACATAAAGGTTTTTAATGAGGCAACAAATGCAACATAAGGAGCGAATGCGATGTACTCTTTTCTCCATCTCTTTTTTCCCACTGGGTTTTTGAGTGGAGTTTTTAACGAGACATATGCATTACGCGGTATTTGCCCAAGGGGAAGTGTTATGAGATAATGACTCTAACCGTATACGGTTAGGAGTCTATCTCTAATATGTGGGCAAATCCCTAATACCTCTCTTATAAATACCGGGTGCCTCCTATTGTATTGACAGATATTGATCAATAAAGAAGAGAGAGTTCCAACCATATCTTGTGTTCTTCGTTCATGTGTTCTTTGTGTTCTTGTTGATTGCCGGTGATCGACGTGGGTGAACTACTTGTTTTACAACAAGATCAACCTCAAAATTCTCAAAAAATTGACTGACCAGGGGAAGACGCTTTTCTAGCTCTGTTTAATTTTTTTTCAAATGTCTGCCGGTAAAAATCAAAATCTCGACTAAATTTTGATAAAATCTTAGATTTTGGCTCCATAAGATTCCAAATCTCAGCAAAATTAAAAACTTGAAATTTTTTAATTACTACAGTGATTTCGGAATTTCGTATGTTTTAACCGAATTTCCCGCTTTTGGACCGAATTGTATTCGTTTTTTATCGGATTTGGTGCCAGTTTTGCCGAGAATTATAATAGCATTTATAATGAATACATATAAACTTTTGCAATAGACTCACCAAGTTATCTTTGCTCAATTGAATGGATGGCATGAGCTCATGCTGTAAGTCGAAGGTTTGAGTTCTAGCCTCCTAAGAAGAGAGCTTGTTCGTTTTTTTTTTTGCTTGCTTGCGCCCTCACCATCGCCACAGGCTCTTCGCCATCCACCACAAGGCCGGAAAAAATATTGAAATATACAACATGTAATAAAAAATTTCGAAACTATACAATATTTAAAAAAAATAGCAAAAGTGACATCGCAGCCGCCATGTGGGGCGGCGGCCAGCCGGCTGCAGCGTCGACCACAGCTGCCGCCACGAGGGCAGCGGCGGCCAGTGGCAGCTGACTCACCCGTATCGCCCCGGTCCCCACGGCTGCCGCCAGTGCTCGTGGCGGCAGTGGCAGCGACCAATGAGCCTCCCGCCCCGCACCCGGTCCCACTCACAGGCTGCGCCACGCAGCAGCGGCGGCCAGTGTCCTCCGCCGATGCCCCTTCAGGACCCGGCCTCTCGACGGCTCCCCTCGCAGTGTCTCCCTTCCACCCGTTGCCGTCGTGAAGGACAGCACTTTCATTTTTAACGCGCCAATTCATTTGCCTGGATACTTTGGGCGCCAAAAGGTGCATGCATGTGGTTGAAGCTTGATGGCGGTGGTTGAAATAGCACAATGTGTCACGTCAATTTCTGTCGTGTTGGAATCCAATGCCGCATAAAATCAAGATTACGGCTAATAATAGAGCTAAGTAACGCGCTTAATCCGTAATAATTGTCATTTATGTAAACGTCACAGTGATGAGCTTTGCGCCTATAAAAACCGGGGGGGTGCGTCGCTCTCCTTACAGAGCAGAGTGTGAAAGAAGAGTTTGAGAGCATAGCGGTGCTTGCTTTGAGAGCTTGAAGGCAAGGCCAAGAAACCGAGAGCGCCAAAAGCAGTAGATTAAATAGTCGGTGGTTATAGTTTGTTGGAATCCATTCGTGATATTTATTTCCCCTGACTACTTCTTTGAGTTCATATTGTTGTTTTTACTTCGTGTAGATACCGCCATTGTAGAGAGTGCACACGGCGACCTCGACGCTATTCGGGAAAAGTTGGAGGAAGGCAAGCACCTCCTTTAGTCATGTTCATACCACATTTCATATAAACTAGCAATTTATGTATACTCACCGTATATTTTGAATCTGGTAGATATATACCCACATTCCATATAAACTAGTAATTAATCGTAGCAACTAGAAATATCTATGTTCGTAGAAATATTCAAATGGAGTAAAAGTTGAATTTAATATTCTTGCATAAAGATGGGTGTGCGAGTATCCGCAGAGGTCGGGACCCTGCAGCGACTTCCACTCCAATGATTATTCGTTTGAGCGAAGAATTTGTTCTTATTTTTGGACGTAAGCACTACTTGGACCCGAAAGGAGTTGAGCTCCTTTACGAACTTTACAACTCGAGCGAAAGTACCCGCATAATCCGACTTAAAAATGGGTGGCGGGCTTACGGACATTGGTAAGTTATTTTGCCTTAATACATATTTCGCTTCTTATTGTGGTTTTTCTTCGTGTAGATACCGACCTTGCAGATAGCGCACACGCTGACCTCTACGCCGGACCAGAAAACTCAGAGCAAGGCAAGCACCTCCTTCAATCATGTTCATACCACTATCTTAGCCAGATTAAGTTGTTATGAAGAAATGTATGTACGCATGTGTTACATTCAATTAACACCCTATATATGGTGACCTACTTTAATACTCTGTGGTTTGTTTATTTTTTTCACAAAGTTTAATAATTTTTGTTTATTCCATACATGATTTGTATCTTGCAGGTATTTTTGACGAACATTTATTGGGTCAAAGCTGGAGTTTTTTTGATCTTCTATTCTACTTGGAGAAGGTTAGTTACATCATAAATAATAGTATGTTTTGGTCAGTGCAGTTTTAGTGACCAACTTGTTAGGTTAGATTACCGTATTTACGTTTGTGCAATTTATTATTGTTGACGACATTGTAGTGTTATGCTGTAGTGAAATGTTACGACGGTATTAGGAAACATTAGTACAATGCTATTATGATATTATGTGTGTAGCAGTAATCTATGTGATATTATGTGCGGAGAACGTGAATTAACCGTGACACCTAAAAATGTTTACGTAAGTAAGAATATTACATGAATTAACAACCTTATTTTGGGACCATTAGTCTATCCAGAGGACAGGACCCTCTGCGGAGGTAACCTTGTGCTGTCTGGGAGGGCTGGAACCTCCGATGACCATCGGCCTGTTTGTATTTCACACGATCGTCACCTTAAGCATAAAGCATAAGACTGTGTTTTTGTTGGACGTAATCACAACTTGGACCCGAAAGGAGTTGACCTCCTTTCTGAACCTAATTACTCGAACCAAAGTTGCTGCTTAATCTGACTTAAATATTGGTGGCACGAAGTTACGGACTTTGTTAAGTCATTTCGCCTTATTACTTATTCGACTTCGTATTGTTCTATTTATTTTTGGACGTAATCATTACTTGGACCGAAAGGAGTTGACCTCCTTTACGAACCTAATATTGGAACCAAAGTAGCCGCTTAATCTGACTTAATTTTTGACCGAAAGGAGTCTCTGCAGAGGTCGTGACCCTCTGTAGAGCCGCTCGAACGTTCCACTGTATTTATTTCGCATGATGATTCGCTCCAAATAAGGACTGTTTTTTTGGACGTAATATCTACTTGGACCCGAAAGGAGTTGACCTCCTTTCTGAACTTTACAACTCGAACCAAAGTATCCACTTAATCCGACTTAAATATTGGTGGGCGGAAGTTTTCCTTTATTACTTATTGGACTTCTTGTTGTTCTTTTTGCTTCGTGTAGGTACCGACAACTGCGAGAGACCGCACACGTTGACCTCGACGCCGTTCGAAAAACTTCGAGCAAGGCAAGCATCTCCCTTATATCATGTCGCTATGCGCTTTTACCAAACTTATGTTGTTATGATGAAATGTATGCATGCATCTTGCTAGTAGTATTTTACATGATATTATGAGTGTGGAATGTGGTTTTAGGATTTAATAAACTGCATATGTGTTGTGCTAGTATGTTATATAACATATACATAATTATATGTTGGCATACATTTCAATTATGACGTAACCATAACATTAATGCTTTACGTAATTAAAATTTGAGTAATGCCAATACGTTTAAAGATGTTAGCGATGCGTGTGTGCATTTATTGTTGACTACAATTATGTATTTCTACTGATCCTCGATGGCGATCCCGCTTCATATATGGCATGGGGAGGCAGAAAAATTGCGAGGCCCATTTGTCGGCATGCATAATTGTGCACACATAGAGACAACTGTAAAATCCACCGATAGAGTTGCGTACAGTAGCAAGAGCGGTTGCACGCGCTCTTAGTGTTGACCGTCGTTGTACAAGCTCGTGGTAGATGGGGTTAGGCCCCATGTAGTGCCAAATAGCTTGCTTACGTGTACTGACCTATTCGAGCTCCGTAGAACGAGTGCCTGGCAGTTCTACATGGAGAAGGCCGCACAGGAAGGGTTCGCACTAGGTGTTCACGTGAAGCTGGTCCCTCGCACCCCCGCTGGGGAGGCAGGGACGAGCCGAGCCCAGGAGGAGGACATGGGGGTCAATGCGGACGAACAACCCGAGCAGAAGAGGAAGTGCGATGAGCTCGCAGCAAGTCCCCGCTCAAGGGGGCTTGGCAGGGACTGGCGAGATGGATGCGCCCGTCCCTGAGGTTGATGCGGATGCCCTAGCGGATGACCCTCACCCTACTTATGGTGACGGTCCTGACGAAGATGAGGACCCGGGGCCAGCAATCGCATTTTGCACTTGTTGAACCCGGCCGATCGTGTTCGCCCGCTTGGAGGATATTTCTAGGCGTGGGCAAGACCATAGCGATATAGAACTCGATCAGGAGTTTGCCACAAAGGAGGAAGCGATGCACTACGCACTAATTACGCAGTCTTGACCGGCGTGACCACCGTGTGACTCGCTCGGACGGACACCTTGAGCTTAAATGTAAGAAAGAGCGGCGGTCACGAATACTATGTTCGTGCGAACCGCCTAAACATCAGCACCATTTCGTTATAACTCGGTACACACCGCACACATGCACGCAGGCGCTTGTTGAACACAAGCGGTGTGGTGAAATCAAGATTCATCGCGCCAAATCCTGTTAGACGTCTTTGAAGGCCGACATTAGCCTCAGGCCGCAACCATAATTCCGAGATGCGAGCAGACAGGGATGTCCATAAACTACTTGCAAGCTTGGCGAGCAAAGCAGATGGCTTTGAAAATCTTTGTTTGGTAGTTTTATGGAGTCATTCAATTGGGCTCCACGACTACTAAGGCGGATAGTTGCAACAAACCGGGCTCGAATATGCTATTCTTTGTCGAACCGTGCGGCTTTTCCCCGATGGAACGATCGCTCGAAACACTACTACCTCCTCAGGGTGTTAGGCGTTCGGTCCGTGCATCACGGCATTCAAAGAATCGCCGTCCTGTTATATGCGTGGATGGGACATTTCTGTCCGGCCAGTATAATGGCACCCTACTCACCGCCCTAGCTGCCGATGCAAACAACCAGCTACTACCGCTGGCTTTCGCCGTGGTTGAGGGCGAAAGCAACGGTACTGGTTACGGTTCTGCCCCTGGTGAAGACAGTGTGGTGCGGGATAGGCCGGTGTGTGCGTCGTGTCGGACCGTAATGCGAGCTGCTGAACGCCCTCGATAGAATGGCGGAGGATGAAGATTGCCATTGCCAGTGGAGAGACGTTCAGCGTAGATGGTGCATGCGTCACCTTGGGGCGAACCTGTACACCATGTGCAGGAACAAGAATATGGTGAAGCTATTCAAAACCCTATGCATGCAAAACCAAGCTGCGCCAAGTTCGACACGATATTTAACCAAATTAACGAGCGCTCAAAGGAACTGGTGGCGGAAGAGACCACGGAGGGCACACACAGGTAATTGGTGGCTCGGAGGTCTCCGTGACGGCGCAAGATGACATTCGCTCAATGGATAGCTCGTAAACCCGCCGAGAGATGGGCTGGGCGCACGATACAAATGGTGCTCGGTAAGATAATGCCCTCTCTAGTACGGTAGCACATCATTTGACAAAGACTCTTTTCCACCTAAGCGGTATGCTTCTCTTCTGCAGATACTCCATCATGACGGCGAACTTGGCGAGTCGTACAACAATGTCTTTGCGGGGGCTCGTTGCCTACCCATTTGCTCAATCATTGAGCTCACATTTTTAGGACCGCGAAATACTTTGTTGATCGGCAAAGGCGGCGTACAACCGCGGCTCAACCTTCGCTCCCGTGTCGAGGCTTTGTTCTGGCGTCGTGGCGTAAAGCTCAATTCCACCGCACGCGCATGATGGACCTGCTTGAGAACATTTTTCTCGTCGAGTGCAAGCGCAAGCACCGTTCGATACTCGCGGGGGACACAAACCAGAGATGCCAGCTCGGCGTGATGAGGCGACCTGCTCATGCAACAAGCCTGCGCCTAGAGCACATCCTGCTCGCCGCGTGCTAGCAGCGTGCCGTGACATGGGGGGCAACGACGGCACACAATATGTCACACCGTACTACCGTATGGATGCCGTTAGAGCAACATGGACGGGGCATTTCGAACCGTTCAACGTCGGCAACAACTACAAGACCTCCGAACCCCCTACGTGGCTCCCGTCCACCACACTAAGGAGCGTCACGCCCGGGTAGACCGCGTTCGCGCGGTTTGAGGGTGACATGGATGCGTCTCGCCGAGACGATGGCCTTCAGTATCGCAGATCTGGCAGTGCAGGGCATGACCGTAGAAGCCGCCCAAACAGAGGGTGATGTTGTCCAATGTAATATTTCAACTATACGCTTAGACATGCAACATCTTCCTACTACCTTCCTTTTGCATTCTCTTCGTGAAATTTCAGTTATGTAATTTATGAACCTAAATTTCTTTGGGTATGTACAGTGGTTTTGAAATTTCTTCTGATGTTATTTTTTCGTATTTCATTGTTTCTTTCCAGGGAGATTATGCAGGCTTGTGATGGAGTTGCGAGTATTGCGATCGAAGTATGATGGCGACCACAGGGCGGAAGTGGGCCTCGGCCAGACGGTAACGTCATTACTACATCGTAAATAACGTATCGCAAGCGTCGCACCTTCGTTATGCTCAAGACGTTTACTTGCTTTGTCCTTGCAGCTTAACACTCTCCGCATGCGTGGCTCCGTAACATCAAGAGATTGGACCCTCGGTTCATATACGGCTGGGGACGGACGGGCCTGTTAGCTTCGCATTTATGGTGCGTGGAGCCTACGAAGGAACCTACGAAGGAAGGGACCGGTGGACCCCGATGCCTAGTTGGATGGGGCCCTTATCACCGCGTTGGTCGACAGATGGCGTCAGGAGACGCATACTTTCCACCTCCCTTCGGCGAGATGGCGGTGACCCTCAAAGATGTCGCCATGTTATTTGGCCTTCCACTTTCAGGTAAACCCCTCGTAGTGCGCAAGCCCTCCAAAGAGGCATGGAAGAACTATGTAGAGGAAAGGTAATAAATGTGAAAGCACACCGACCGCACTTATCACGGGAGCTAACGTGATTTCCTAACATGTGATTTTCTTCGATGCAGGTTTGGCACAACGCATTACCACGAGGCTGTGATCGAGGAGTCTCTTTCACATGGCTCGGCAGTCTCCGGAGGCTGGACCATGTCTCAAAACGCTGACCCTGGTCAGATAAATAGGCATTTCGAGGTGTACCTCTATTTCCTCCTTGCAGGAATTTTATTTACAAACGGAAATGGTGATTCCGTTGCCCCCCACCTAGTTTGGGTCGCTCGGGAATTAGCCGAGCGGTGCGAAGATGCAGACGGACTTCTATAGTGGGGCTCGGCGGTTCGCAGACACATATCGCGAGATGTGTGCGCCCGCCGGTCACAGCCAACTTCAATAATGGGAGGGTGCCCCCTGCTTCTACAGTTGTGGTCCTGGTCGTACCTACCCATAGCGCGACCAAGAGTGTCAACGCGGTACTACCCAGTGCCCGTCGATGAAGCTAACGTGCATCCACTCGCAAGGCCAACCTTGGGTTACAAATGGATGCATGGCAGACTCCGATGGGCCCAGGAATCAGACCGCGGCTCCTACCCTCGTCTCGTGGGGGACCTAGACTTCCTGACATCAGCGCAGGTCACGTGGGATCCCTTTTCCACCCAGGCCGCGACGGAGGTTGCGTCGGGAGGCCGTATCTCCAACTGCGTGGGAGCCTCGGTATTGGATGACGAAATGCTTCCTCCTGTGCATGAGTGCCGTTGAGCCATACTTCTCGGAGCGCGTTCAGCCAATTTGGGTACCGGCGATCTTTCCCTCCACCGCCTCGAGCCAGACTCAAAGCTCCCATGGGTATGTCTCTACATGTCACATTACTTTCACGCTTCTTGTGGAAACCATTAATAACGTGTTGGATTGATCCGCAGGAGGAGTACATCGAGGCACAACTACAATCGGGTCGCACGGAATAGCCGGCATATTGAGAGGTGGAACTCGATGGCCACCGAGGACGTCTGGAACCCATCAGCGCAGCGACCACGGCGGACACACTTGGGTACCTCGGCGATGCAGACCTCGCACCGCAGGCGGTGCTCCTAGACAGGGGTGTGGCGATGCCGGTGCAACATGGCTATCTTGAGGAGTACGCAGAGCGCATGCACACACCGGTACGGATCGCACCTATCACATATTAAAAGCGGGGATATACCCAATTAAACATTCGACACGTATTAATTTGCGGAGGCGTGAGGCGGAGTACATGCATGACCAGGCGGACGAGATCCTCACGCGATCCGCAGGAGCGACAACGTCAATCAAGCAATCCTTTACGGAACCTTCTTCGCCAAGACGGGCCACCGTGATAAGAAATGCGGTCGAGAGATGATGGTGGCCATAGACCGTCTACCCAGCGTGATTACGAGGATGTACCGTCTGGCGCCGCCGCACCGAGCCCACGATGAGGAGCATGTCCATGGATAGGCGTGCAACGCTGTGGCTCCTCGGCGGCAAGACCCACCCAGAGCATCGACTTCCTCCCGGTCCCGAGCCATGAGAGCGGCGGGGCCATGGAGGCGAATGCGTTGAAATAGGTGCTGGGGCAAACGTTCAAGGAGGAGTACACATCAACATGTCACCGTCCCCATCATTGCCGCAGGAGTCTTTTAGTACCCCCGTCCAGCATCAACAAACATGGGAGGACGTGTCGAGGGCGTACGATGACCTTATGGGATCCGGGGCTACATTCACTGATTTGCTCGCGACGACGTGTTTGCAATCCCTAGGGTTGGAATCGCGTCCCAGTAACCCCGAGGAGGCCGGTGGATCGAACTGGCAGGAGCAGCAGCCTTCGGACGTACTACGCGCATCAGGGTACCATGCAGACCAGTCGATGGCTGCATGGGGCATCCACAGCGGCGCGTCGTCAGTGATCCGGCTGTGCGATTCGACTGAACGCGAGATGCACGGTTAGGTCCAGCGCAGGCGGCTGGACTACGTGTCCCCCAAGCGCCCAGAAATTTCACACCGTCGGACTACGATAACCAAGAACGTCGTGGTAGGGGGACGCGCAGGGGAAGAGGAAGGGGGAACTAGATCGTGTTGTATGAGACTTATGTTAACTTCTTTAATCTATGTCATTCAAACTTGTCAAATTTCTTTTGATTTTTTATGTTGCTCAAATGAAAAACTTGTCAACATGAAAAAGTTGCGTCTTGGAATTCTCTACAACGTTCATGTAGATCAAAGAATTAATCGAGCACAGGAAGACCTCCAAAATCGTGAATTACAGAAGGGTCCGTCGCGAACAGTTTTTGGTGTCCGGCGCAAATGCACTTACCTTTCCGATTATCTATGATTTTTTATATTGCTCAAATGAAAAACTTGTCAACATGAAAAAGTTGAATCTTGGAATTATCTACAACTTTCATGTACACCAAAAAATGATTAGAGCACGGGAAAATCTCCAAAATCGAGAATTACAGAAGGGTCCGTCGCGAACAATTTTTGGTCCGACGCAAATGCATTTACCTTTCCGATTTTCTTTGATTTTTTCTGTTGCTCAAATGAAAAACTTGTCGACATGAAAAAGTTGCGTCTTGGAATTCTCTACAACTTTCATGTAGACCAAAAAATGATTGCAGCATATGAAGACCTCCAAAAATGCGAGTTACTGCAGACCATTCAATTTGGTCCGTGACATACGTGACAGAGTTGATATTTGGTCCGTGGTAAACATGAAATGTATAGGTTTTAATTTCGTCAAACGTATGTGCGTAACGGACTAAAGAGCAAATCAGCTGCATTCTTCCGAAAAAATAGACTCAGACGTGATATTTCACGGCCGGCCGAATGTGCTTAAGTTGTCATATTTTTTGCGACCGTTATAATTAGCCCTTTTCAACTATACGAAAATACATACAACGGAATGTGTAATTACAATGTTTTTTCATAACATCGTAGTCAGTATAGAGAAGAGCAAATCAGCTGCATTCTTCCGAAAAAATGGACTCACACGTGATATTTCACGGCCGGCCGAATATGCTTAAGTTGTCATATTTTTGCGCCGAATCGCTATAATTAGCCCTTTTCAACTATACGAAAATACATACAGCGGAATGTGTAATTACAATGTTTTTCCATAACATCGTAGTCAGTATAGAGAAGAGCAAATCAGCTGCATTCTTCGAAAAAATGGACTCATACGTGATATTTCACGGCCGGCGAATATGCTTAAGTTGTCATATTTTTGCGCGACCGTTATAATTAGCCCTTTTCAACTATACGAAAATACATACAACGGAATATGTAATTACAATATTTTTCCATAATATCGTAGTCAGTATACAGAAGAGCAAATCTGCTGCATTCTTCCGAAAAAATGGACTCACACGTGATATTTCACGGCCGGCCGAATATGCTTAAGTTGTCATATTTTTGCGCGACTGCTATAATTAGCCCTTTTCAACTATACGAAAATACATACAACGGAATGTGTAATTACAATGTTTTTCCCTAACATCGTAGTCAGTATAGAGAAGAGCAAATCAGCTGCATTCTTAGAAAAAATGGACTCATACGTGATATTTCACGGCCGGCCGAATATGCTTAAGTTGTCATATTTTTGCGCGACCGTTATAATTAGCCATTTTCAACTATACGAAAATACATACAACGGAATATGTAATTACAATATTTTTCCATAATATCGTAGTCAGTATAGAGAAGAGCAAATCAGCTGCATTCTTAGAAAAAATGGACTCACACGTGATATTTCACGGCCGGCCGAATATGCTTAAGTTGTCATATTTTTGCTTGACCGTTATAATTAGCCCTTTTCAACTATCACGAAAATACATACAACGGAATGTGTAATTACAATGTTTTTCCATAACATCGTAGTCAGTATAGAGAAGAGCAAATCAGCTGCATTCTTAAGAAAAAATGGACTCATACGTGATCTATCACGGCCAGCCGAATATGCTTAAGTTGTCATATTTTTTAGCGACCGTTATAATTAGCCATTTTCAACTATACGAAAATACATACAACGGAATATGTAATTACAATATTTTTCCATAATATCGTAGTCAGTATAGAGAAGACCAAATCAGCTGCATTCTTCAGAAAAAAGACTCACACGTGATATTTCACGGTAGGCGAATGTGCTTAAGTTGTCATATTTTTGGCGCGACCGTTATAATTAGCCCTTTTCAACTATACGAAAATACATACAACGGAATGTGTAATTACAATGTTTTTCCATAACATCGTAGTCAGTATAGAGAAGAGCAAATCAGCTGCGTTCTTAGAAAAAATGGACTCACACGTGATATTTCACGGTAGGCGAATATGCTTAAGTTGTCATATTTTTGCGACCGTTATAATTAGCCCTTTTCAACTATATGAAAATACATACAACGGAATGTGTAATTACAATGTTTTTCCATAACATCGTAGTCGGTATAGAGAAGAGCAAATCAGCTGCGTTCTTAGAAAAAATGGACTCACACGTGATATTTCACGGCGGCCGAATATGCGCTTTCTGTCTGGCCGTCGCCTGCAAGTCGATGTGCATAAGCGGAGGGATGGGCACTACCAGACACGCCGAGCTGCAGCTTTGCTTCGCCATACCCCTCCCATTGCGCTGCAAACGCTTCCGCGTGACGCAGCATGCGGATGCACCGGTTACCAGGCCCCCCACGCGCATTGCAAACGCGCTCCCACGTGCCGCTTGCTTGTATTGGACCCTCGCTCCAACGATGTGCCGCCACCGCCTTGTTTGTCCCTTGTGCCCTCCTATAAATTACAACGCCGCATGCATTTCTATCGGGCAATCGCGAGTGAGTTCGATGAGATTGCGGCGAGTTCAACCCACAACGCGAGTGTTTCAAAGGTATTATTTATGAAATTTATTTTCGACGGTCGGTGACATTGTTGTGTTGTTGGAGTCGGTGAAATCACGATGGATATTGATGGCTTCTTGGGGCTTTCAGGCCATCTGTTCCTTTTTATGTTTTTATCGAAGTACATTTCAGTTATGCTTGAATCCTACTCTTCTAGGCTGAAATATAATTGTTTCCAATGTGTAGATGGACAAGGATCCGGAGCGGCTCAGTAAAGGCTGGGCCTGGACAATCAAAGAAATAGATGACATCGCGGTGACTGAATAAAATTGCTAAAGACAACTTGATCCCGCAGCAGTTCAAGTGCCAACGAATTCAATGACTTTATTCTTGACATCGAAGCTATTGCTAGTAGCCTCGAACATGTCGCCATACAATCTAACTAATTGCTGCAGTCAAACCCCCACGGCCAAAGACAGAGGACACTAAGCTCGTTGCCAAAGAGGACACCGAAGGTGTAGACCTGCATCGTTGTCTTCCATGTGACTACGAGAGGCGATAGCGAGGGCAAACGCGGCCGTGGCGCTTTTTAGAAGAGGAGGGTATTGATGCAGATAGTGATGATTACGGAAAGTTCTAATCCAGAATTGCGTGAGTTGTTCAAATAATATGTAGTAGTCATGTACCCGTCATATGCGTTGGCGATGTCACGGTATTCCAACGTTGTTTCTCCCGTGTTGTGATGTTATGTCGTAACTTATATATTTCAACGTTGTATTTTCCGCCTTTAATATCTTTTGTCGTTACAAGCCATACGAAGCGGCACAACACGGATACACCAACTTAACAACTTCATTCCATTTTAATACTCGTAAAAGACGTAGTAGATGCAATTTTCCGCGACCGTTATATTTAGCCCTTTTGAACTATCACGAAAGTACATACAACGGCAGGTGTAATTACAATATTTTTCCATGATATCGTAGTCGATTACGTAAGAGCAAATCAGCTGCATTATTCCTAAAAATAGACTCACACGTGATATTTCACAAATTTGAATATGCTTAAGTCGTCATATTTTTCATGACTATTATATTTAGCCCTTTTGAACTATACGAAAGTACATACAAAGGAAGTTGTAATTATAATATTTTTCCATAATATCGTAGTCAATATACACAAGACCAAATGGGCTGCATTCTTAGAAAAAATGGACTCACACGTGATATTTCACGGCCGCCGAATATGCTTAAGTTGTCATATTTTTCCGCGACTATTATAATTATCCATTAAGTTGTCATCATCCAAACTTTCGTTGCATTGGCACGAGGCGTCCTGTCAAAGCAACTGTGGCAAAGCCTGGCAGGATATATCATGTCATCAAATGCATGCGTGGCGAGAGAATGCCTTAGTCGTCATGTCAAAGCATATTGCCAAAGCCCGATCGGCACCTCCCTAGCAGCTACAAAGCTGCATGCATTTGTCGCTTCCAAGCACAGGCAGAGCTGCAAAGGAATCCGATGCTGGCGGATTCGTTCTTGCTTCAAGTCTGTCGTTTTATCAATTCAGGCTATTTAACCCCATTCCTGGCTTCCCAAAGATTGCATCAACCGAACAAGCTGCTCCAATACAACAAAGAGAACCATCCCCGCAAACCAAACGAGCGGCACCAATGGAGTTTCCTGCGCCCCAAGGCACGGCGTTGTCCAAACCATCCCCGACGGCACGGAGGTCCCCATGTGCCTATGCGGGATCCTTGCCGCTCCGGCGATCAATAGACAACTCATACACGTACGGTATGAGGTACTGGAGTTGCCGCAACCACGACTCTGAGCCAAAGCTGGGGATGCGGCTGCGGCGGAGAAGCCCGGTATGTTCATACTCGCATTTTGTGTTGCATCGAACCTGCATGTGTCTAACACCATGTGATGTGTAACATCCCAAAATTTTGCTTTTCTTAAATTCAGGTGTGATTTGGCACTTTGGTGAATTTTTGGAATTTTCTGGAATTTATTTGGATTTATTTGGAATTTATTTGAATTTATTCCATTTTGAAATAATTAAAGAATTTAAATTTGCAAATAAATTTTTGTTGGAAATATTTTATTTGAGTCCAAAATGATCCAAAATATTTTCAGAATTTTCTGGAATTTTAAAGTCATTTGCTATTTTTAATGAATTAAATGAATTATCGGGAATTATTTTAAATATTAAATCGCTGGAAAATCCAACTCGGGTCAAATCTTGTTCATCCGGCCAGTCGAACTCGAGTCCGACCGAGCCAGTTGGCTCAACCAAACCGGCTCCCAACCTAAGCGATCCGGCCAGTTGGATCAAGATCCAACGGCCGAGATCGGCCGTCAGGGATTCGGCCGTATTCGGCCGGATCCGATCGCGCCCGTCGATCGTGGCGTCGATCGTGCCACGTGGGCGGCCACGATTCGTCGTCTTCGCGAGTCCGAAGTGGACTCCGCCGCGCCCGTCGGCGTAACGAACTAGGTTTCCGTCTAGGGCACGAACGCCGAGGCTATTTAAAGCGTGAGGCGTCCCGAGGTTGCCCTCATCCTTGCGCACTCGTTTCCTCGAGCCATCTCGCCGAGCCGCCGTTGAGCCGCAATCGCTCGCCGGAGTTGTCTCTTCCTCCGCCGCGGTTTGCGCCGTTTTCCGCCGTCGTCGTCGTCTTCCGCCGAGAAGGAGCCCAGATCCGAGTCCATGACGACGCACCCGGCGAAGGAGGTTTCATTCGCCGGAGCGCGCCCGAAACGCCGACGGCAAGGTCGTCGTCCCGATCTCGGTCAAGCCCGGTAGCGCGCGCGTGCCATCGCCGTCCACGAGCCGTGCGCGTTGGATCCAGATCGGACGGCAGCGGTGAGTTCACGTGTTTCCCAAACCCTAGAAACCCGATTAGATGCGGGCCGTTGGATCAAGATCCAGCGGTTCACAATCGCCACGTCTTTGTAGCGATGCGATTATAGGATTAGATACGGGCCGTCCGATCTAGATCGAGCGACGCGAGCATCGAGTAGTTTCAGCGTATTAAACCCTGGATCCAATCCGCGCCGTTGATTTTCAAACCAACGGGCGAGATTGCGCCACGTGTCGGGAAGTTGGACCGACGCGGTCGGCGCCCACGCCGCAGCGTGCGTGTAGACGCCGACACGCGGGCCCGCGCGTGTCGAGGCCCGCATGTCGGTGGCTAACCCAGCCTAGACCGACGCGTCACCCATGACGTCCGCAGTGGGTCCCACTGTCGCCGGCGCAGTGGTCGAGCCCCGGCCGTCGCTGATGACGTCACCCGTGAGCGGCCCACATGTCGATCCACGTGGCCGTGGGCCGAGTCCACCGTGGACCCGAGCGGCGTGGGCCGAGCCCATGGGCCGGCCGACGTCAGTGAGGCCAATCAGGAGCTGCCACGTGTCCATCTTGTATAATAATTAATTTCGAAAAGAAAATGATTTATTAATTCGAATAATGATTTCAAATTTAGATTCAAACTTCAAACGCTTATAACTTTTGCGTTTCAACTCCGATTTGAGCGATTCAAATTTCTAAATTTGTATAAAATTGAGATCTACCTAAATATGAATTTTATTTAATTTTTGGACTAAAGTTTTTCTCTGTAAAATTATTTAATTGATTATTTAAACTTTAAATAATCATAACTTTAGCGTTTTAACTCCAAAATTGACGATTCCAGTTTCTAAAAATCCAGAAAATTATGTTCTCTCTGTTTATGGATTTTATTTGGAGTTTTGGGATCTTTTTGCATAGTGTTCATTTGTGTATTTGCTATTTGCACGCTTCTGAGTAGGCGTTGAAGTCTTGGGAGGGATTCGAAGGAGAAGTATTGACTCAGGATCCAACTCAAGACCAAGAGCAAGTGCTTTTTGAAGGCAAGTTGTGCTTTGACCATGTTGATCCCATTTTGAAACCTATTTTGATTTAAACTATTGCATGCTAGTTCAATTAGAAAGATACTTTGTTTAAACATGGGGTTAGATAAATACCAATTTGCTATATGACACCTTGATTACTTAAGTATGTGCCATGACCTTTGTCACCCTAGTTGTGGTTTACTAGTTGGACATTATTAAATTGCCAACATGGGTTTAGATCGTTGTAGTATCTTTGCTTAGACACACTTTCGTGCTCATGACATGATTTTGGATAATTAAATGTTAATATTGACTTAATGATATATTGAACCTGTTTTGGAAAAGTATCATGTGATGTTGATGGCACGTGGTGCATGGTAATCAACGGGGTTTGATAAATGATTTCGGCCAGGGCATGTGGCAAGAGTAATCAGGTGGGCGATGTGGCATTGGGAGTGTTGATTTGGTTTCGGGTAGTCTTGCCTGGTCACTCTAAGGACTTAACCTTGCAAGCCTTTGAACTGGGTCATACTTGCAACCACATGGCTGGAATGGGACGGCCCTAGTTGACTAAGTCGCTAAGGACTCACTTGTGGAGCCTCAGGGTGTCGATTACACCGTTTGTGTGATTATGCGGGGGGCGTATCGTGGGCGTGGCCAGGTACCCATCTAGCGGTGTGTTGGTCCCATACTTCGCCTTGGCTAAGGGAAGGGATGGTGTAGAAACCTGAGCAGGAGAGGACCACTGTGTTGTTTGAGGCTTAGAAGGCTTTGTTATGATCGCTCATTCGCATACTCTTGTATGGCGATTCACTACGGTGACGTGGTGAGTGGATTGTATCTTGTGGGTAAAGTGCATAACCTCTGCAGAGTGTAGAATCTATTTGAATAGCCGGAGTCCACGATGCTTGGACAATGCTCGGGAATTACTGATCAAGGGTTAGATTTTACGAAAATAACTTGGATTTGAAAAGTTGGGTTGGTTTAACAAAGAAGATGATGGAAATATGGTTTAGGATGGGGAAAAATGTTATTTAAACTTTTGAAAAGTTATTTATGCTTTACTTGTTTTTTTGCTTTCGAATCTACTTATATTACTTGTCAAATCTTGTTTTACATAAATATACCTTAAGCTATTCCTTTGTACCAAGCCATGCATATAGTATATTAGCTTGCATTACGTGCATGACTTCTTTGAGTACCAAGTACTCACCCTTGCCTCAACACAATACCAGTTGAAGAGGAGACTACGCGGTTCGGAGGAGAAACTCCAAGAGGACCCGTCTACTTAGGGATGCGAGCCCGATCGATTGCTGTGGTATCTTTGGATGGCGCCACTAAGTTTATTTGATTTTCATTGCTATTATTTCTCTTTTAATAAGTTACGCCTTGCAAGGCATATATTTGTAACTTGGCCATAAGGTCGAGTAACCCTTTGATTATTTAAATAAAGTACTTTGATAGTATCGTTTGGTATGATTGTGATATATACCGATGTTAAGACTGTGTGCACTAGCGCGTTCCTGGACTAGTGCTGAATACACAGAGGGTCCGGATTTGCAAATTCGGGGTCCCGACAGAGGTGGTATCAGAGCCATACTTGACTGTAGGCTCAACCCTAAGCTAGAATGGTCGTAGTGAGGATAAAACCTATTTTCTAAAGCTAAAAGTTTGTCAAGATAAGAAATGACATCTCGACTTATCCCCTTCTCTCTTTTCTTGTCTCTTGCTAAAATTTTTCCCTTACCTCGTCACGATCGAAAAATTCCGAGTTCTTACGTAAAGCACTCTTGTGACAGATGGAGGTTTTCTCGATGAGTGAGCATGGGTTCTATAGTGAGACTCCTTCGCCGAGTCGCGTCATAAAATAAAGAGTCACCCTTTAGGCGTTAGATTCCAGAGTTAGTTCGATTTGGATTTGCTTTGTTTGCTGAGTGTGCAGTATGTGTTGCAAGGCCCTTAGGCATTGTAAGCAGCCATACCAAGTTATTAATAATAAAGCTGGACCTTAAAGTTACCCCTTTCGCCCGCATAAGTTCCATATTACTTGTCTATTCTCGTTTCCCTCTCATCTCTAAACCTAGAGCAAATCGACAGATGGTGAACACCCGTGGAAACTTTGGAAGCAACGGGAGCGGTTCTCGCCAATGAGAAAACCTAATGATGGAGCACCAAAGACCGCCACCGGATGTGCAGAATTTTGGAGCATTTCTTGCTTTGCTCGAGATGATTGATGCATGCTATGATGCAACAAATGCAGCACGTCCTTTGCTTTCAGGCCACTTTGTTAATCAAGTTAATCGGGGACCACGCTTGAGAATACAAGGTGTCGAGTTCATGAGGACTCACCCACCCACTTTCTCTGGGAATGCCAATCCGTTGGAGGCCGGCGATTGGTTAGGATCAATTGAGAGGAAGCTACACATAGCTCAATGCATAGGGAATGAGAAGGTACTTTACGCTTCTCATCGGTTGGAAGAGACTGACGGCCAGAATGGTGGGAGAACTTACGTGCCACGCAGAGAACCCTCAAGATATCACTTGGGAAGAGTTCACACGGTGCATTCCGGCGATATCACGTGCCTGAAGGAATCATGGACCTTAAGAAGGAGGAGTTCAGAACCTTTGAAGCAAGGTAATCGGCCAGTGGCCGACTACTGAACAAGTTCACCACAGCTAGCGCTACGCTTTGAGGATGTAGCGACGGATAAATCCAGGCAGTCTCGTTTTATGAAGGGACTTAGCTGAGAATTGCAAGACTTAAGTGCATGCTTTTAGTTCAAACCCACAGTTAGAACTCCGAGCGGAAGTAGGATGTTCCGGGGTGAGAATACTAATAGATGGAATAGAGTTCCTAGCAAACCTTATAATTTTGGAGACCAGGACCTTAGATGTTATATTGGGAATGGATTGGTTATCCAAGCACAAAGGCTGTATTGGATTGTGGACGAAGAACTATCTCGATTGAGAGCAGTGTGGGAAGAAAGTGGAATTTCAAGCCACTTGCGATTAGAGATGGACAGATTGATGGTTAACGAGTACCAAGGCAATCAGCATAGAGGATGTTCGGTAGTGAGTGAGTACCCGATGTTTTCCCAGAAGATCTACAGTATGCCGCAGGACGAGGACATAGAGTTTGTGATAGAACTTGTAAGATGCAGCAGATAGCAAAGAGACCCTATCGGATGTCTACCGAGGAGTTGGTAGAAATGAAGAAACAACTAGAGGAGTTAATGGAGAAAGGATTTATCGAGACCAAGTTAGTCACCGTGGGGAGCACCAGCTTTGTTTGTCAAGAAGAAGGGCGGGAGTTTCGGGATGTGCATTGACTACCGTGCACTCAATGAAGTCACCGTGAAAAATAAGTATCCGCTACCGGGATTGATGATTTGTTTGATCAGTTAAGAGGAGCCGGAGTTTTCTCCAAGATTGATGCGAGATCGGGATACCATCGATTGAAGATCCGATCGAGAAGATATTCAAGGCGCATTCTCGTCAAGATATGGACATTACGAGTTCTGATTATGTCCTTTGGGGTGACGAATGCGCCCGGCTTATTTCATAAATATGATGAATAAGGTGTTCATGGAATATTTGGACAAGTTTGTCGTCGTGTTCATAGACGATATCCTAGTCTACTCCAAGACAGAGGATGAACATCTTAGAACACTTAAGGCGAGTTTTGGAAAAGCCGAGGAGCGACAACTTTTAGCCAAGTTCGACAAGTGTGACTTTTGGAAGGACAAGGTGGAGTTTCTTGGACATGTAATGACCGCATGAAGGAGTCGCCAGTGGATCCAAGCAAAGTAGAAGCGGTGTTACATTGGGAACAACCAAAGGCGGTGACCTGATTCGGAGTTTCCTTGGAATGGCAGGATATTACCGCCGTTTCATCGAAGGCTTTTCGACAATTGCGAAACCTCTTACGCAATTGCTGAAGAAGGAAAAGAAGTTTGCATGGGCGCGAGAATGTGAGAAAGGATTTGAGAGTGAAGAAGCGATTGACATCGGCCAGGTGTTAGTTCTACCTGGGATGTTGCTCAAAGCTTCGATATTTATTGTGACGCATCGCCAAGGACTTGGATGTGTCTTGTCTGCAGAATGGAAAGGTCGCCGCTTATGCATCAAGGCGATTGAGGCCGCATGAGGAAAATTATCCGACACATGACCTAGAGTTAGGCTGCCGTAGTGCATGCTTTGAAGATATGGCGTCACTATCGATTGGAAACAGATGTGAAGTATATCACGGATCATAAGAGCCTTAAGTACATATTCACCCAGTCGGATCTGAATATGAGGCGAGAGAGATGGTTGGAGTTAATCAAGGACTATAATGTTGGAATCCATTACCATCCGGGAAGGCCAACGTGGTAGCCGATGCTCTGAGTCGGAAAAGCCATCACAGTGAGTGCGTTGCTAGCCACAAGTCGAGGATGAGTTATGTGAGGATTTTGAAAGATGAAGATTGAGGTTGTACCTAGCGGATTCTTGGCGCATTGGAAGTAAAGCCTACCCTAGAGGATCAGATCCGAGAAGGGCGAAGGATGATGACGGGATCCGCAGGATTAAGTCCATCAAGGAGGAAGGCAAAGCGAGAGGACTTCAAATTGGATGAACAAGGCATGTTGTGGATGAAGGATCGGATTTGTGTGCACGACAAGGAGGAGTTAAAGCGATCGATTTTGGAGGAAGCCCATGACTCAAGTACTCAATTCATCTGGAAGCGCCAAGATGTATCGAGGATGCGAAGGAGAGATTACGGTGGCCAAGTATGAAACGTGAAGTTGCCGAGCATGTTGCATTGTGCGACGTATGCCAGAGAGTCAAGGCAATGCATCGAAACCAGCAGGATTGCTCTGGTAGCTAAAAATACGAGTGGAAGTGGGAGGAAATCGGAATGGATTTCATTACGGTTTGCCAAAGACTCAAGGAGGTTATGACTCCATATGGGTTATAGTGGATCGCTTGACTAAAGTAGCCCATTTTATCGTAAAGACCACTTACTCGGAGATAAATTAGCGAGTTGTACATGATCGGGATTGTCTGTTTGCACGGAGTGCCAAAGAGGATTGTATCGGACAGAGGTACCCAATTTACCTCAAGGTTACGGAATAAGTTGCATGAAGCCATGGGGACCCGTTTGAACTTGATACGACTTATCATCCTGCAGACGGATGGAGCCAGGCCAGAAAGAGTCAACCAGATTTTGGAGGATATGCTAAGAGCTTGTGCATTAGCTTATGCTACCTCTTGGGATAAGAGTTTGCCGTATGCCGAGTTCGATTACAACAATAGTTATCGAGGCTAGTTCTGATGTCACCTTTTGAGGCCTTTGTATGGTCGACCTGTCGGACGCCATTGAATTGGAATGAGACCGGCGGCGCGCCGTGTCTTTGGGCCTCGATATTCTTCAAGAGGTGAAGAAGCGGTCGCCATAATTAGGGAAAGGTTGAAGATAGCCCAATCTCGACAGAAGAGTTATGCTTGACAATCGTCGCGAGATTTGAGTTTTGAACGAGAAGACTTTGTATACCTCGGAGTTACGCCTCTCGGGGAGTTAAGAGGTTCCATGCCAAAGGGAAACTTCGCACCCGTTATGTTGGACCATTTAAGATTTTGAGTCGCAGAGGTGAAGTTGCCTACCGGTGGAGTTGCCACGATCGTTGGCGAGGAGTGCATGGCGTATTCCATGTGTCCCGATTAAAGAAGTGTCTCGAGTTCTGAGAGCAGACACCGCTAGAGTCAATTGAGTTGCAAGAAGATTTGACTTATAAGGAGCACCTGTGAGGATTCTAGACACAATGGATCGAGAAACTAGAAACAAGTCAACCCGATTCTGTAGAGTTCGATTGGAGCAACCATGAAGAAAGCGAAGCGACTTGGGAGCCTTGAAGAGGATTTGAAGAAAGAATTTCCAAACCTATTCCTCTAGTAAGCCCTGAATCTCGGGGACGAGATTCTATTAAGGGGGGGAGGTTTGTAACATCCCAAAATTTTGCTTTCCTTAAATTCAGGTGTGATTTGGCACTTTGGTGAATTTTTGGAATTTTCTGGAATTTATTTGGATTTATTTGGAATTTATTTGAATTTATTCCATTTTGAAATAATTGAAGAATTTAATTTTGCAAATAAATTTTTGTTGGAAATATTTTATTTGAGTCCAAAATGATCCAAAGTATTTTCGAATTTTTACGGAATTTTTAAGTCATTTGCTATTTTTAATGAATTAAATGAATTCGGGAATTATTTTAAATATTAAATCGCTGGAAAATCCAACTCGGGTCAAATCTTGTTCATCCGACGGAGTCGAACTCGAAGTCCGACCGAGCGATTGGCTCAACCAAACCAGCTCCCAACCTAAGCGATCGGCCAGTTGGATCAAGATCCAACGGTGAGATCGGCCGTCACCGATTCGGCCGTGTCGGCCGGATCCGATCGCGCCCGTCGATCGTGGCCGTCGATCGTGCCCGCGTGGGCGGCCACGATTCGTCGTCTTCGCCGAGTCCATTTGGACTCCGCCGCGCGCCGTCAGCGTAACGAACTAGGTTTCCGTCTAGGGCACGAACGCCGAGGCTATTTAAAGCGTGAGGCGTCCCCGAGGTTGCCCTCATCCTTGCGCACTCGTTTCCCGAGCCATCTCGCTGAGCCGCCCGTTGAGCCGCAATCGCTCGCGGAGTTGTCTCTTCCCTCATTGCGGTTTCTTGGCCGTTTTCGCCGTCGTCCGTCGTCTTCCGCCGAGAAGGAGCCCAGATCCGGAGTCCGCGACGAGGCGCACCGAAGGAGGTTTCATTCGGCCGGAAGCGCGCGAAGCGCCGACGGCAAGGTCGTCGTCCCGATCTCCGGTCAAGCCAGCGCGCCGCGTGCCATCGCCGTCCACGAGCCGTGCCGTTGGATCCAGATCGGACGGCAGCGGTGAGTTCACGTGTTTCCCAAACCCTAGAAACCCGATTAGATGCGGGCCGTTGGATCAAGATCCAGCGGTTCACAATCGCCACGTCTTTGTGATGCGATTATAGGATTAGATCTGGACCGTCCGATCTAGATCGAGCGGCCCACGAGCATCGAGTAGTTTCAACGTATTAAACCCTGGATCCAATCGCGCCGTTGATTTTCAAACCAGCGGGCGAGATTGCGCCACGTGTCGGGAAGTTGGGCCGACGCGGTCGGCGCCGCCCACGCAGCGTGCGTGTAACGCCCGACACGCGAGGCAGCGTGTCGAGGGCCCGCATGTCGATGGCTAACCAGCCAGCGCCAGACGTCACCCATGACGTCACGATGGGTCCCACTGTCGGCGTAAGTGAGCCCGCCGACGTCGATAGCGTCACGAGTGGGCCCACATGTCGATCCACGTGGCCGTGGACCGAGTCCACCGTGGACCCGGCCGGCGTGGGCCGAGCCCATGGGCCGGTGGCGTCGGCGAGGCCAATCGAGGAGCTGCCACGTGTCCATCTTGGCGCAATAATTAATTTCGAAAAAGAAAATGATTTATTAATTCGAATAATGATTTCAAATTTAGATTCAAACTTCAAACGCTTATAACTTTTGCGTTTCAACTCCGATTTGAGCGATTCAAATTTCTAAATTTGTATAAAATTGAGATCTACCTAAATATGAATTTTATTTAATTTTTGGACTAAAGTTTTTCTCTGTAAAATTATTTAATTGATTATTTAAACTTTAAATAATCATAACTTTTGCGTTTTAACTCCAAATTTGACGATTCCAGTTTCTAAAAATCCAGAAAATTATGTTCTCTCTGTTTATGGATTTTATTTGGAGTTTTGGGATCTTTTTGCATAGTGTTTATTTGTGTATTTGCTATTTGCACGCTTTACGAGTAGAGCGTTGAAGTCTTGGGAGGGATTCGAAGGAGAAGTATTGACTCAGGATCCAACTCAAGACCAAGAGCAAGTGCTTTTTGAAGGCAAGTTGTGCTTTGACCATGTTGATCCCATTTTGAAACCTATTTTGATTTAAACTATTGCATGCTAGTTCAATTAGAAAGATACTTTGTTTAAACATGGGGGTTAGATAAATACCAATTTGCTATATGACACCTTGATTACTTAAGTATGTGCCATGACCCTTTGTCACCCTAGTTGTGGTTTACTAGTTGGACATTATTAAATTGCCAACATGGGTTTAGATCGTTGTAGTATCTTTGCTTAGGCACGCACGTGCTCATGACATGATTTTGGATAATTAAATGTTAATATTGACTTAATGATATATTGAACCTGTTTTGGAAAAGTATCATGTGATGTTGATGGCACGTGGTGCATGGTAATCAAGCGGGGTTTGATAAGCGATTTCGGCCAGGGCATGTGGCAAGAGTAATCAGGTGGGCGGTGTGGCATTGGGAGTGTTGATTTGGTTTTAGGGTAGTCTTGCCTGGTCACTCTAAGGACTTAACCTTGCAAGCCTTTGAACTGGGTCATACTTGCAACCACATGGCTGGAATGGGACGGCCCTAGTTGACTAAGTCGCTAAGGACTCACTTGTGGAGCCTCGGGGTGTCGATTACACCGTTTGTGTGATTATGCGGAGGCGTATCGTGGCTGTGGCCAGGTACCCATCTAACGGTGTGTTGGTCCCATACTTCGCCTTGGCTAAGGGAAGGGATGGTGTAGAGCACGAACCGGAGAGGACCACTGTGTTGTTTGAGGCTTAGAAGGCTTTGTTATGATCGCTCATTCGCATACTCTTGTATGGCGATTCACTACCGACGTGGTGAGTGGATTGTATCTTGTGGGTAAAGTGCATAACCTCTGCAGAGTGTAGAATCTATTTGAATAGCCGAGTCCACGATCTTGGACAATGCTGGGAATTACAGTCAAGGGTTAGATTTTACGAAAATAACTTGGATTTGAAAAGTTGGGTTGGTTTAACAAAGAAGATGATGGAAATATGGTTTAGGATGGGGAAAAATGTTATTTAAACTTTTTGAAAAGTTATTTATGCTTTACTTGTTTTTCTTGCTTTGAATCTACTTATATTACTTGTCAAATCTGTTTACATAAATATACCTTAAGCTATTCCTTTGTACCAAGCCATGCATATAGTATATTAGCTTGCATTACTGTGCATGACTTCTTGAGTACCAAGTACTCACCCTTGCCTCAACACAATACAGTTGAAGAGGAGACTACGCCCGATTCGGAGGAGAAACTCCAAGAGGACCCGTCTACTTAGGGATGCGAGCCCGGTCGATTGCTGTGGTATCTTTGGATGGCGCCACAGTTTATTTGATTTTCCGCTGCTATTATTTCTCTTTTAATAAGTTCTGCCTTGCAAGGCATATATTTGTAACTTGGCCATAAGGTCGAGTAACCCTTTGATTATTTAAATAAAGTACTTTGATAGTATCGTTTGGTATGATTGTGATATATACCGATGTTAAGACTGTGTGCACTAGCGCGTTCCTGGACTAGTGCTGAATACACAGAGGGTCCGGATTTGCAAATTCGGGGTCCCGACATGATGTGACCAATTGCAGCCTCCACTGTGCGAGTTCATCCGATTCTACGACGCGGAACAAACTCTCGAGATGGAAAGGATGCGGAATCGGGAGTACTCGCATCGGAGGGCTATGGTGGAGCAGCAGTGGTGTGAGCAGGATCAGGAGGAGAAGCGCAAGCAGCGTCTGGAATAGATGCTTGCCTGAGAGGAGGCCGAGCAGCAGCGTATGCCGCGGAGAGGAGGCTGAGTCTGAGAAAGCGTGAGAGGGCAGCTAGGGCCGAGCGGCGGAGGCGAAGGATTGCGTAAGGAAAATATCCTCATTGCTCTCGATAAAATGTACGACAAGGGGCCCTTCTTGTTGTTCCCTTTCCTAAGGCATGTTAGGTTTAGTCCGGTATATGCCACTTGTTGTTTACCATTAAGTAAGCCGTGCGTAATTTATCTGCCCATCTTTGACCAAAACTACGGAAGTCTCAAAAAAATTATTACACAACTATCGATTACGATGTACAAATAAAATATTACACAATTATCGGTATTTGCATTTCAATCGGATCGGTCGAATAACCAGAGAAAACTAAAAAAATTAGTGAAATAATGAGACAAAAATAAATAAAGGTCGTGGCGGGAACCGTCGCTATTTTTGATATTTTTATTTCTTGTTGTATATTTCTCTGATTTTTATTTACATGTTGTATATAAAACCGTTTTCCCCACCGACTAACAGAGCCAACCGCTCGAATATGGACGCCTTGAATGACGGTAGATAATGTCCTATCTGATGGTCAAGTCTAACATTCCACTAAATTTTAAGTGATACGGAATAAACCAAAGAAGGAAAAAAAGAGAATGAGGCGGTATTATAGATAATCTATTGTATGAGTTATTTTTACATAATATAATAATATACTATAAATAACAACGCCATATGAGGCGGTATTATAGATAATCTATTCAGTAGGGTGTTGTATTAGCATTAAAATACAACAAAGATACTACTATTCATAAAGGTAAAATAGACTCAAACAAGAATACGAAATTAAAAGGTATTACAAAATTATCGATGCAGTGTACACAAATAATATTTAAAAATACAATTCGAAAGCATATTCTTAATCCGTATGATTTGGCGAAAACTTATAAAGTTTTCTTATCAAATTTGGAGTTGTCTAGCGAAAGTTATTTGCATTTCAATGTCCGGTCGAATAACTACTGAAAACTAAAAAAAATTCAACGCGAAATAATCAAATAAAAATCAAAAAAAAAATTGGGGACACGTGGCGGCGCGAGACGGAGCCACTGGCTGCGCCGTGAAGTGGCGGCAGCAGGCTGCCGCCATGGGGTGTGGCGGCAGCCGTCTTGGCGTGGCGGCCGCCACGTGGCGCGGCGAGGCGGTGGGTAATTTTGATAATTTATTTTTTTGTTGTATATATTTGCTATTTTGATTTGTATGATGTATATTTGAGCTTTTTTTCCTCAAATTTGGAGTTGTCTAGCGAAAGTTATTTGCATTTCAATGTCCGGTCGAATAACTACTGAAAACTAAAAAAAATTCAACGCGAAATAATCAAATAAAAATCAAAAAAGAAAAGGAGGGACACGTGGCAGCGCGTGAGGGAGCCACCTGGCTGCCGCCGTGTGGGGTGACGGCAGCCAGGGCTGCCGCCATGGGGTGTGGCGGCCACCGTCTGGCGTGGCGGCCCCCCCTGGCGCGGCGGGAGCGGGGGGTAATTTTGATAATTTATTTTTTTGTTGTATATATTTGCTATTTTGATTTGTATGATGTATATTTGAGCTTTTTTTCCCCACAAGGCCTTATCGTCGCTGTCCTGCTGGGCAGCACCATCTCCGAGATGGGCATGCACGACGAGCTCATGGCCAAAGGAGACACCGGCATGTACGCCAAGCTCATCTGCATGCATGAGCAGGCACACAAGGCGGCGCTCATCAACGCCAAGAAATGCAACGCTCATCAATGCCAGGAAAAACAACGTCCGTTGGCTCCACCGGCTCCATGGTGTGCAGGTCCTTCAGCGCCATCTTCACCTACATCCACATCCTCAGCGTGGTGCTCAGTGTCTACTACATCACCGCTAGGTGCTTGGCCTACATCCTCAGTTGGTTTGGTTGCTTGGCAGAAAAAATCTCAAAATTACCAATTGAGCTAGAAGGTTGTTGTGTACAAATTTTCTTTTCCAGATATTTTTAGCCTCAAGAGACCATTTTAAAGAGGCTAGAAATCACTGAGATTTCGTCATTTTCAATCGAAATCTCAGAAATATTGATTAAAAAAATCTATATTTAAATTTTGCTTTTTGAATTTCATTCGAAATTTTCTAATCTCGCCAAAATTTCGGATTTCGGTCCCCTCCGAGATATAGACCGAAAATGGAATGTGAAATCTTGTCTGTTGGGCTTTCTCAGTGGGGAATAAAGTTATTTTTATAGTTACATTTGGAAGGAGGCCAAATTTGGAAAAAAAAAATCACAGAACTAAGAAAGTAAGATTTTAACAAGATGGAGCTCTTCTTATGTTAGAAGATTTGGCCACCCCTCTTTACACGTTTTGTCATATTTAATTACCTTTCGAATAAAATTATCGATCAGTTTTATTATCAACCACAAAAGCACCGATAAATGACACGTATCACCTACCATGATAGGTCACCGGTACCGCAACACCTCTCGCTAGTGCAGCATGTTTTCAAAGAGCCCACAACGACAGATGAACTACCGTAGTACTCGAGCTAGTAGGAAAGTGGGCCCCACAACCTATTACACTTGTCAAGGAGATGCCACGATGGACACAATCGCTGTAGTGTCGGCAACCTGCTACGGTAGGAGAGTATTATATATGATATGTGTCAACTGTTGGTGCTTCCGCGATTAAGAAAATGATTAGATTTATAATTTTGATCAAAGGGGATCGTAGATGAAAAAACATATTTAAAGAGATCAAATACCGTTCCTTTTGTTAATCCCATCTAAACATAGCACGCATTTATTTGACCCACCTTGCTATTTTAAAAACCTCGTAATCAAATGGAGTAACACAACTGCTACGGAGTAAGTGGCTTGGCTGCTGCAACTAGTACTCACTAGATATTATTTTAGGTTCTTATATTTTACTAAGGTACATTTTTAAAAACCTATATTGATTTTTTATTATATCTTTGAATAGTATATCTTACTTTAAACTATGATAGTAAAATAATATTAAAAATAGTTAAAACAAAAGCAGTAGCATATAAAGAAAATAATAGTAAAAAAATTTACATCAAAATTATATAATAACATATATATTTAAAAGAAAATGATTAGAGTTATAATTTTGATCGAAAGGAGATGATAAATGAAAAAGCATATTTAAAGAGATCAAATACTTTCCTTTTGTTAATCCCATCTACACATAGCACGCATTTATTTGACCCACCTTGCTATTTTAAAACCTTCCAATAATAATACCTCTATTATAGAGAGAAGATTTGCCAGCCAGCCAGACCGGCCACGTCCTGCCCTTGGCAATTACGCAAAAAAACTCTTCCGCTTTCTCTAAATTACAGATAGATCCCTAAAAATTACAAAAAGGTCCTTTGCGATTATTTGTGAGGGTAAGAAAAACGTTTCAAATAGCGTTTAGGTCCCTCGGTTCGTTACTTTACAAAAAAAAAAACTCTTGTTAAATACAAATCGCGAACGAGTCCTTTTCTAATTTTTCAGGGTAGCGGTCAGGTCCAAAAAAAATACCAAATAGGTCTCTGTCCCTTACGTCCAGGTCCTTTCTCCGTTTTTTCGGAAAAAAAATATTTTTATCAACATAAATATTTGTACAGCTCTATCTTTAGACTTTTTTTCCCAACTTGATCTTTAATCTCTAGACCTTTTTTCCCAACTCGATCTCTAATATTTTTCGAAACATATGCTGGGTAATAATAGAGTGTTAACCAAATTCGTCAAAAGAAAGATGTGTATAGCTCTCTTTTTTTTGTAAACTCGATTTCTAATATTTTTCGGAATATTAGAGATGTATCTCTATAGTTATTTTTGCAACTCGATCTATAGTATTTTTCGAAAATGTATTATTCACCGGTGAACGTATAGAGTATTAAACTCGGCAAAAGAAGATTGTATTATTACTCGATGAATCATAGAGTGTTAAACTCGACAAAAGATGGTTGTCATCTCTAATATTTTTTGGAACATGTATTATTACCCGGTTAACACATAGAGTGATAACCTCGGTGAAAGGAGGTTGACCTGGTAATCATAGAGTGTTAACCAAATTCGTCAAAGGAAAGATGTGTGCAACTCTATCTCTCTATTTTTTTTGTAACTCAATTTCTGATATTTTTCAGGATATTAGAGCTGTATCTCTATAGTTATTTTTGCAATGTATTATTACCCGGTGAACGCATAGGGTGTTAAACTCGACATCTATAATTTTTTTGCAGCTCGATCTCTGATATTTTCCAAAAAATGTATTATTACCCAGTGAACGCATAGGGCGTTCAACTCGGCATCTATAATTTTTTTGGCAACTCGAAATCTAATACTTTTCAGAACATGTATTATTCATCCCCCCCAAAGGCCTGTTGTTACGCAAATTCATCGATGGTTCCTACCTAACGTATTTTTTTAAAAAAACAAGAGAATAAAAAAAACGCTTAGATCTCCCTACCTTTTTTCAGAAAAAAAAATTTGAATTAAATTTCGCACGGCGCGGCAACACGCGCAACCCTACCTAGTCAAATGTAGTAACACAACTGCTACGGAGTAAGTGGCTTGCCTATTGCAACTAGTACTCACTAGATATTATTTTAGATTCTTATATTTTACTAAGGTACATTTTTAAAAATATATATTATTTTTTTATTATATCTTTGAATAGTATATCTTACTTTAAACTATGATAGTAAAATAATATTAAAAATAATTAAAAAATAGTAGCATATAAAGAAAAAATAGTAAAAAAAATTACATCAAAATTATAGAATAACATATATATTTAAAAAAAATGATTAGATTTATAATTTTGATCGAAAGGACATCGTAAATGAAAAACATATTTAAAGAGATCAAATACCTTCCTTTTGTTAATCCCATCGACACATAGCACGTATTTAGGCCATGTTTGGATGGGCTAAAGCTAATTATTAGTTAGCTAATGGCTAGAGCTAATTGTTAGCCAGCTAATAATTAGTCCATCTAAAATTAGCTCAGGGCTGTTTGGATACATGGCTAATGGTTGGGCTAATTTCTTAGAAAAGTCATGTTTGCCCCTTATAACGGACTGGGGAGCGGACGCACGGGTGAGGATAAGACCAACACGAGGGTATTTCAGACTTTTTCCAGCGTGTTACCTGCTATTAACCAAAATTAGCTCCCTCCTACCAACTAATGGACTAATTGTTAGCTGAGGGGTTGGCTAAAAATTAGCCCACCTATTAGTCCTCCTATTTGGATAGACTAGGACTAGTTTTTAGCCAGTTAACAATTAGTCCAGGGATCCAAACATTGCCTTATTTGACCCACCTTGCTTTTTTAAAACCTCCTAATCAAATGGAGTAACACAACTGCTACAGAGTAAGTGGCTTGCCTGCTGCAACTAGTACTCACTATATATTATTTTAGGTTCTTATATTTTACTTAGGTACATTTTGAAAAACCTATATTGATTTTTTATTATATCTTTGAATAGTATATCTTACTTTAAACTATGATAGTAAAATAATATTAAAAATAGTTAAAAAAAGCAGTAGCATATAAAGAAAAAGATAGTAAAAAAATTTACATCAAAATCATACAATAACATATATATATATATATATATATATATATATATATATATATATATATAAAAGACAGATGGACACGTATTGTATTTGTGAGTATTATAATCTCCGTGACGCCACCTTGTCGGTGGTGTAATGAGTTCGAGTTTTCTATCATCACTACTAGAAAGAGAAGCGCGCTTTGCTGCGCCGTCTACAATATCGACGATTGTACAAAGATAAAGCATCAGATAGCCTGAGTATTATACACGCCAGAAAGAACTAACAATGGGCCGGCCGCTGAAATAGCACTAATATATTTAAGATGCAATGCTTCTCTCTCGAAATTAATATGAATGAAACGAATAAATGTTGTTCGTCACAGCTGGCATAGCATTGAGCAGAAATATAAGCATTTATATATTGAGAAATGATCTGTAATATACATACACATAGAACAGGTAGTAGAAACGCAGGTAATAATCATATATCGATGTGTGATTTTCGATATACACATATATAGAACGCATAGCAGGTAATAAGCAAAAGGCAATATAAACAAATTATATAGGTATGCAGCTTTGATTAGAGGAGAAGGGTGAATATCATCTTCTTGGTACGGAAGCAGGATAGCAAAGCAGGCATACATAATGAGACCTCCAAAATAGCTCCCGCTAGGACACATGCCCGCAACATCTGTTTGAGGCTGTTTATTTAGGCTGCAGATGTGAGAGATAACAATTCGTTAAGAGCAACCTACTAGACAATTGGCGGCCTGCATATGTAATAATGGAAAGGGTTAAAACAGGCATTGTTTTTTGTTAGCTAAGAGAATTGAATTGCGAACATTGAGGATAGAGATAACCAGCATACAAAACACTAATCACATAGGTGTAAAGAAGCGTAATTAATTAATTGAAAGTATAGCATTTCATTGATGAATCCTATAGCTAATCTTACATAGCTAATTAGATAGGCAATTATATTAATAACGTGTGATTAGGTAGTTACAACAAAAGGGACATATCATGGGAAGCAGGTAAATGTTATATAGTTAGTTTAGAATTCTGACATCGAATCTTATTTGTAAGCATGTAGAGGTTCAGAGGGTCTATGAAAGCATGTTAAAGAGAATATCTTTGCGATAGTTTATGATAGAGGCTCTTACCACACATTGCACACTGATTCTATCGAAGAGGCAGGTGGCTACCAAAAAAAACCTAATTGCTATGGCCGATCCTTTCCAATTTGCTATGAGTGCATGGCCTTGATCGTTGAGCAGAAGCCTGTGCCAATCCTATCGACATAAAATAGTAAGAAAGAAAATCAGATCATGAGCTAAGGTCTCAAGGCGAGTAGCTGAACCAACAAAGGAATAATAAAAAGAAGGTAAATTTTATGCTGATGGTACCACATGCCTGCATATTTAGAACATTAGCACCAAGCAGTAAAAAGCGATCTAAATCAAGAAATTGATACTATGGTGAGCATGTGAGACAATGGCTTCTAACATTAAAGGACAGCTGCTCATCTGCTACCCTCGCATCAAAATAACAACCAAATCTGATAAATTGAATGATGCATACATGCAACAAGAATTGCGCAAAGACAATATAAATACATGAATTCAATGAGCAAAAGATCATCAACCAACAATCGCAAACAAAATCAAGAAACAACCTGCACATTCGGATCCATCAACCTTCCACCAGTAGTTGAACCAACAAAGGAATAATAAAAGAAGCTAAATATTATGCTGATGGTACCACATGCCTGCATATTTAGAACATTAGCACCAAGCAGTAAAAAGCGATCTAAATCAAGAAATTGATACTATGGTGAGCATGTGAGACAATGGCTTCTAACATTAAAGGACAGCTGCTCATCTGCTACCCTCGCATCAAAATAACAACCAAATCTGATAAATTGAATGATGCATACATGCAACAAGAATTGGGCAAGACAATATAAATACATGAATTCAATGAGCAAAAGATCATCAACCAACAATCGCAAACAAAATCAAGAAACAACCTGCACATTCGAATCCATCAACCTTCCACCACAGTGAGACTTGCCACAAATGGATAAGCACTATACACGACCCCTACTAATTTTATATGCTTGTCCCAAAAGGTAGATCTTGTCTCTGTTCAATGGCCTTCAATGAATGGTACAACTATCATCTATCAAAGAAGGTAATCTATTTTTCATTCGAAATCAACTAATTTCAATTTTTAACCCATTAAATACTTTAATCAAAACAATTTTGATTCGAGTGCTAACCGTTTTTTGCAGTCCCTAGCAGTAGCCAGCGAAGCAAAAGGTTAGAATTCGAATTAGGGCTGCCCTCATGACAGACCAATTAAACAAGGTTTTATGATAGAGTGTGTTAATACAAAGTAATGAAAACATCGATAACATAAAATAGAAATGGAAACGGAAAGGTGTAGAGATTCCAATACACAATTATGGAATTGCAGTCAACGAATTGCAGTCTTTTAATAGAAACAATTTTGATTCGAGCACTAACCGTTTTTTTTGTAGTCGCTGGCAGCAGATATGTAAGCAAAAGGTCAACATTTGAGTCAGGCGTGGCCTCATGATAGATCAAATAAAGAAGGTTTTATGATAGTGTGCGCTAATACAAAGTGATGAAAACATCGATAAAATACAATAGAAATGGAAACGGAAAGGTGTAGAGATTCCAATACACAACTATGGAATTGCAGTCAATAAATTGCGGTCTTTTAACTGAATGATCATAGGACTACAGTTGAGATAATAGAAAAGAATCCTGAAATAATCCGATATATTGTAAGATCACCTGTGCCTAGTCTTTTCTTCCCACCATCTGAAATACGTCTTCCATGAATTTTGTTTTCTTTCTCCCACCAAAGGAACTGAATCAATACCTCTCCGTATCCTGCAAAATTACAAACACAATTGCAGTATTACTCCATCAAATTAGAACCAAACGGTTTGTTAATTCATTTCAGATGTACACTTAAACCAAGAGGTACCTCATGGTCAGATAAGTTTCAGAGTAACCACCTCCTGCGATTGTGATGCATAGATCGAATCAACCAACACAAATGACAGAGGCATCGGACACAGGCAATTTCGAACCAAAATAGACGACATAAGTTGACTTTTCCCATCAAAGCAAAGAACTTGGTGAGAGGCAAACCACATCTAGTAACAGCCATCTTTGCTTCATCTTTGGGGAAACCCATGCTCATTAAGGGCATGATCTTCTCGTCCTTCTGTGACATTTCTTGTAGGAAATTCTGCATAAAAGCGCATGAAAAGCAGATTAGAAACACCTGCTACAACTCACTGCCCATTGTACTGCCAATAAGCAACACATTGATATAAAAAAAGATGCCAAAATAGAAACCATACAAGACCCAACAATTAAGTTCTAAATCGCATATAGCCAGCAAGGGTAGAAGTGCACAGACACACTAATGCATGAACCTCCAGTCCGGATTTGAGTACTTTGCAAGAAGCCAGGAGCCAGATTAACAACTGCAGTTTAGATACAGAAACAACCCCTCATCGTCATATACAATGGCAATCATCGTCATCAAAGAAATGATCCAATAATATGCTCATGGACCTCCAAGTCCTCCACCCTAGTAACAAACACGTGATCAATGCAAAAGAGGGGGGGAACAATGAATGAACAGCACAAACAGGAGCCTTCGAGTGAATAGCCGCAGAGATCTTCTCTGGAAGGTTTGAGAAGCAAGCAATGCATGCAAACAGACAGAGATGAACTGCGGCAACTGCCACGCAATATATCATAAGTTACATTTGAACGAAAGAGAAAAAGGGTATGTGAAGCAGAGAGATTAACCCTTCATGATTTGCTTCGAGTTAATTAAATCACAACGAATCCCCAAAACGAAAGTATTGAGAAGTGGTCGAAGCGAAGATTAAATTTAACTGGAGACGAAGGCAATCAAGCAGAGAAAAATCCCAATAGGTGACAGATCGCAACAAAAATTATCCTGGAATCACACAAGGAACAAGGAAAATCTGGGGGCAAACACCACATTTCCCCCATGCATGCGTTTGGAAACAACTAAAAAAATAACCCATCCGAATTACACAGAATCTACCTAAATGGCAACAATATACAGCACAAAAAAAATCCTCAAACAAAACGTATCGAGCACCTGCCCAGCTGAACAAAAAGGAATCGCGCAAAAGCCGAATAAATCGCGGCAACTTGTCCCAAAAAAATGGAAGTAACTAAAGAGTGGAGATCGTAATCGAATCGGGGATCAAGAAAGGGATAGGAGGGGAAGAGCGAGGGCTACGACACAGGGGGATCGGCAGAACCTGCGGTGGCACGGGCGAGCGAAGGCAAGCGGGAGGAGGGAGGGTGGCGCCGCGCAGAGGTGGAGGCGGAGCTGCGCGGGCGAGGGCGGAAGAGCAGCGCGAGGTTTCAGGTGAGGGCGACGCCGCCGAGGCGTGAGGAGGTCGAATCGAGGACGTGAGGCCTCGAAGGCTCCGCGAGGTCCGATTCCATGCCGCTTTATCAGTCGACTGGGACACGACGATGGGCACCGAAGCGAGGATGCCGAGGGGCTGGGCACCGAGGACTCGTGCGGAAAAACGCGAAAAGGCTAGGCTCTCCACGCGCAGAGCGCCGACGTGGCACGCGCAAGGGATCGGGAATTCGTTCCCTTGTAGGATAGTAGGATAGTTAGTACTATAATAAGAGTAGAAAATACTTGATAGTAACAATAGCAACATATCCAGCATTCGATTTGGCAAATTCCATAGACATGTACAATGGGTGACTGTCGGGACCCCGAATTTGCAAATCCGGACCCTCTGTGTATTCAGCACTAGTCCAGGAACGCGCTAGTGCACACAGTCTTTAACATCGGTAAATATCACAATCATACCAATCGATATTATCAAAGTACTTTATTTAAATAACCAAAGAGTTACTTGACCTTATGGCCAAGGTACAAATATATGCCTTGCAAGGCGAAACTTATGCAGAGAAAAATAATAGCAGCGGAAAATCAAATAAACTTCGTGGCGCCATCCAGTATACCACAGGCAACTGACTGGGCTCGCATCCCTAAGTAGACGGGTCCTCTTGGAAATCCTCCTCCATTGGCGTAGTCTCCTCTTCAACTGGGTGTTGTGTTGAGGCAAGGGTGAGTACTTGGTACTCGACAAGTCATGCACGTAATGCAAGCTAATATACTATATGCATGGCTTGGTACAAAGGAATAGCTCAAGGTATATTTGCGATGAAATGACATTTGACAAGTAATAAAAGTAGATTCGAAAGTGAGAAATAAGTAAAGCATAAATAACTTTTCAAGAAGTTTAACAAACATTTTTCCCCATCCTAAACCACATTTCCATCATCTTCATTATTAAACCAACCCAACTTTTCAAATCAACGTAATTTTTGAGAAAATCTAACCCTTGACTGTAATTCCCGAGCATTGTCCAAAGACAGTGGACTCGGCTATTTAAATAGATTCTAAACTCTGCAGAGGTTATGCACTTTACCCACAAGATACTGATCAAACACCACAAAGGCGAGTTCAGTAACAAAGCCTTTGGAAGCCTCAAACAACACAGGTGGTCCTCTCGGTTCAGTGCTCTACACCATCCCTTCCCTTAGCCAAGGCGAAGTATGGGACCAACACACCGTTAGATGGGTATCTGGCCACACCACGATACGCTCCCCGCACAATCACACAAGCGGTGTAATCGACACCCTGAGGCTCCACAAGTGAGTCCTTAGCGACTTAGTCAACTAGGGCCGTCCCATTCCAGCCATGTGGTTGCAAGTATGACCCAGTTCAAAGGCTTGCAAGGTTAAGTCCTTAGAGTGACCAGGGCAAGACTACGAAAAACCAAATCAACATCCCCAATGCCACAAGCGCCCACTGATTACTCTTGCCACATGCCCCGATCGAAATCTGTTTATCAAACCCCGATTGATTACCATGCACCACGTGCCATCAACATCACATGATACTTTTCCAAAAGCAGGTTCAATATATCATTAAGTCAATATTAACATTTGATTGTCCAAAATCATGTTATGAGCACGTAGTGAGTCTAAGCGTATACTACAACGATCTAAACCCATGTTGGCAATTTAATAATGTCCAACTAGTAATCCACAACTAGGGTGACAAGGGATCATGGCACATACTTAGATAATCAAGGTGTCATACAAAGAAATTGGTATTTATCTAACCCCATGTTTAAACAAAGTATCTTTCTAATTGATCTAGCATGCAATAGTTTAAATCAAAATAGATTTCAAATAGGATCAACATGGTCAAAGCACAACTTGCCTTCAAAAAGTACTTGCTCTTGGTCCTAAGTTGGATCTGAATCAACACTTCTCCTTGAATCCCTCGGCACTTCAACGTCTACTCGTAAAAGCGTGCAAATAGCAAATACCCAAATAAACAATAGGCAAAAACATCCCAAAACTCCAAATAAAATCCATAAACAGAGAGAACATAATTTTCTGGATTTTTAGAAACTGGAATAAATCAAATTTGGAGTTAAGACCTTAAAGTTATGATTTATTAAAGTTTAAATAATCAATTAAATAATATTACAGAGAAAAACTTTAGTCTAAAAATTAAATAAAATTCATATTTAGGTAGATCTCAATTTTATACAAATTTAGAAATTTGAATCACTCAAATCGGAGTTGAAACACAAAAGTTATAAGCGTTTGAAGTTTGGATCTAAATTTGAAATCATTATTCGAATTAATAAATCATTTTCTTTTTTCGGAAATTAATTATTGCGTCGGCATGGACACGTGGCAGCCTCGATTGGTCGGTGGCGTCGGTGGTCCATGGGCGTGGTCCACGCCGGCTCGGGTCCACCGTGGACTCGGTCCACGACTCCACGTGAAGGCCGACATGTGGCCCACTCGGGTAGCGTCATCGGGCGTCGGCGGGGCTCGGCCGGTGGCGACATGTAGGACCTTGTGGCGTCATGGGTGACGTCGGCGCTCAGCTGGGACGGCCGTGACATCTTGAGCCCTCGACACGCGGGCCCGCGTGTCGGCGTCCTGCTGCCAGCGTCGCGTGGGCCAGCCGGCCGCGTCGGTCCAACTTCCCGACACGTGGCGCAATCACGGCCGTTGGTTTGAAAATCAACGCGCGGATTAGATCCGGTGTTGACGCGTTTGGGTTAACGCATTGATTTCGGACCGTTGGATCTAGATCCGATGGTCGAGATTAGATCTGGAAATCGTAACGCAATCTCACCGTGCGCTGTCGTGGCGTGATCTCGAGCGTTGGATCTTGATCGGACGGTGAGAGCTTCATGATCCGGCGATGGCTTGGCGGCCAGCTCACCGGCGGAGGGCAGCGACCTTGCCGACGGCGTTCAGCGCGCTTCCGGCGAAGTGAGAGATCTCGGTGCGTCTCGTCGCGGTGAGTCCGGATCTGGGGTCAACGGCGAAGGGCGACGACGGCGATGGAGCAGCCGAAACCGCGGCGGGCGTTACGGCAACTCCGTGGCGATTGCGGCTGAGCAGGCGGCTCGGCGGCGTTGTCTAGGTCTGGTGCGCGAAGTCTAGGTCACGGCCGTGGTGGCGGCGCATTAAATAGTAGCCTCGGCGTCGGTAAACGCATACGGAGGCCGAGGTCGACCGATTCGGCGGAGTCCGTGGCGGCCTGAGAGAGGGTGGCGTGGCACACGACACCGCCGTTGGATCTCGATCCAACGGTGCGAGTTTGGGTCCGGTCGGACTTCGGGCGAGCTGGCTGGCTCGGTCGGGCTCGGGCTCGGTGACGTGGCTCAATCGTGGCCGTTGGATCAAGATCCAACGGTCACGCGGTTAGGGCTCGGCCGAGTGGGTTCGGTCGAGTCACATGGCTCGGGTCGGACTCGAGCTCGAGTCTGACTCGGGCTCGGTCGGATGAACAGTAACCGACTCGGTTTGGATTTCCAGCGATTTAATATTTAAAATAATTCCCAGTAATTCATTTAATTCATTAAAAATAGCACATGACTCGAAAAATTCGGAAAAATTCTGGAAAATACTTTGGATCATTTTGGACTCAAATAAAATATTTCCAACAAAATTTTATTTGCAAAATTAATTTCTTCAATTATTTCAAAATGGAATAAATTCAAATAAATTCCAAATAAATCCAAATAAATTCCAGAAAATTCCAAAAATTCACCAAAGTGCCAACCACACATGAATTCAAGAAAGCAAAATTTTAGGGTGTTACAAACCTCCCCCCCTTAATAGAATCTCGTCCCCGAGATTCAGGGCTTACTAAAGAATAGGTTTGGAAACTCTTTCTTCAAATCCTCTTCGCGCTCCCAAGTCGCTTCGCTTTCTTCATGGTTGCTCCACTGAACTCTACAGAAACGGGTTGACTTGTTTCTAGTTTCTCGATCCATTGTGTCTAGAATCCTCACGGGATACTCCTTATAAGTCAAATCCTCTTGCAACTCAATTAACTCTAGCGGTGTCTGTTCCTCAGGAACTCGGAGACACTTCTTCAACTGGGACACATGGAATACATCATGCACTCCTGCCAACGACTGTGGCAACTCCAGTTGATAAGCAACTTCGCCTCTGCGACTCAAAATCTTAAATGGCCCAACATAACGGGGTGCGAGTTTCCCTTTGGCATGGAACCTCTTAACTCCCTCGAGAGGCGTAACTCGAGGTATACAAAGTCTTACGGTTCAAAACTCAAATCTCGGCGACGATTGTCGGCATAACTCTTACGTCGAGATTGGGCTATCTTCAACCTTTCCCTAATCATGGCGATCCGCTCTTGACCTCTTGAAGAATATCAGGCCCAAAGACACGCGCTCGCACGGTCTCATTCCAATTCAAAGGCGTCCGACAGGGTCGACCATACAAAGTGCCTCAAAAGGTGACATCTCAGAAACTAGCCTCGATAACTATTGTTGTAATCGAACTCGGCATACGGCAAACTTTTATCCCAAGAGGTAGCATAAGCTAATGCACAAGCTCTCAACATATCCTCCGAATCTGGTTGACTCTTTCGATCTGTCCATCCGTGCGTGGATGATAAGGTATCTTGAAGTTCAAACGGGTTCTCATGGCTTCATGCAACTTATTCCAGAACCTTGAGGTAAATTGGGTACCTCTGTCCGATACAATCCTCTTTGGCACTCCGTGCAAACAGATAATCACGATCATGTACAATTACGCTAATTTATCTCCCGAGTAAGTGGTCTTCACGGGGATAAAATGGGCTACTTTAGTCAAGCGATCCACTATAACCCATATGGAGTCATAACCTCCTTGAGTCTTGACAAACCGGTAATGAAATCCATTCCGATTTCCTCCCACTTCCACTCGAGGTATTTTTAGCGGCTGTAGCAATCCTGCTGGTCTCTGATGCATTGCCTTGACTCTCTGGCATACATCGCACAAGGCAACATGCTCGGCAACTTCACGTTTCATACTCGGCCACCAGAATCTCTCCTTCAGATCCTGATACATCTTGGCGCTTCGGGATGAATTGAGTACTTGGAGTCATGGGCTTCTTCGAATCGATTGCTTTAACTCCTTGTTGTTAGGCACACAAATGCGATCCTTCATCCACAACGTGCCTTGCTCATCCAACTTGAAGTCCTCTGCCTTGCCTTCCTCCTTGATAGACTTAATCCTACGGATCTTGTCATCATCCTTCTGTCCTTCTCGGATCTGATCCTCTAGGGTAGGCTTTACTTCTAATGTGGCCAAGAATCCGCTAGGTACTACCTCAATCTTCATCTTTTGAAAATCCTCCCATAACTCATCCTGACTTGTGGCTAGCAACGTACTCACGGTATGGCTTTTCCGACTCAGAGCATCGGCTACTACGTTGGCCTTCCCGGGATGGTAATGGATTCCAACATTGTAGTCCTTGATTAACTCTAACCATCTCCTCTGCCTCATATTCAGATCCGACTGGGTGAATATGTACTTAAGGCTCTTATGATCCGTATATACTTCACACCTGTTTCCGATCAGATAGTGACGCCATATCTTCAAGGCATGCACTACGGCAGCTAACTCTAGGTCATGTGTCGGATAATTTTCCTCATGCGGCCTCAACTGCCTTGATGCATAAGCGACGACCTTTCCCTTACGCATCGTGACACACATCCAAGTCCTTGGCGCGATCGTCACAATAAATATCGAAGCTTTGAGCGACATCAGGTAGAACTAACACCGGTCTTGATGTCAATCGCTTCTTCACTCCTGAAATCCTTTCTCACATTCCAAGCGTCCATGCAAACTTCTTTTCCTTCTTCGGCAATTGCGTAAGAGGTTTCGCAATTGTCGAGAAGCCTTCAATGAAACGGCGGTAGTATCCTCGCCATTCCAAGGAAACTCGAATGCGGGTCACGATCTTCTACGCTCCCAATGTAACACAACTTCTACTTTGCTTGGATCTACTGGCGACTCCTTCGCGGTCATTACATGTCCAAGAAACTCCACCTTGTCCTTCCAAAAATCACACTTTTGAACTTGGCGAAAAGTTGCTGTTCCCTCGCCTTTTCCAAAACTCGCCTTAAGTGTTCGGCATGTTCATCCTCTGTCTTGGAGTAGATTAGGATATCGTCTATGAACACGACGACAAACTTGTCCAAATATTCCATGAACACCTTATTCATCATATTCATGAAATAAGTGGCGCATTAAATCGACCCAAAGGACATAATCAGAACTTCGTAATGTCCATATCTTGACGAGAATGCGATCTTGAATATCCTCTGATCGGATCTTCAATCGATGGTATCCCGATCTCAGATCAATCTTGGAGAAAACTCCGGCTCCTCTTAATCGATCAAACAAATCATCAATCCTGGGTAGCGGATACTTATTCTTCACGGTGACTTCATTGAGTGCACGGTAGTCAATGCACATCCTGAAACTCCGTCCTTCTTCTTGACAAACAAAGCGGTGCTCCCCACGGCGACGAACTTGGTCCGATAAATCCTTTCTCCATTAACTCTTCTATTTGTTTCTTCATCTCTACCAACTCCTCGGTAGACATCCGATAGGGTCTCTTTGCCATCGGTCTTTGTGCAGTACAAGCTCTATCACAAACTCTATGTCCTGTGCGGCATACAGGTAGGTCTTCGGGAAAAACATCTGGGTACTCATTCACTACTTGGGACATCCTCTATCTTGATTGCCTTGGTATGCTGTTAACCATCAACTGTCCATCTCTAAGCTGCAGTGGCTTGAAATTCCACTTTCTTCCCACACGGGCTCTCAATCGAGATAGTCCTTCGTCCACAATCCAATACGACCTTGTGCTTGGATAACCAATCCATTCCCAATATGACGTCTAAGGTCCGGGTCTCCAAAATTATAAGGTTTGCTAGGAACTCTATTCCATCTATTAGTATTCTCACCAGGAACATCCTACTTCCGTTCGGAGTTCTAACCAGGGTTTGAACTAAAAGCATGCACTTAAGTCTTGCAATTCTCAAATCATTTCTAGTAGCAAAGCCTTGCGAAACAAGCGAATCTGAAGCTCGAGTCAAACAAAGCAGTGCATCGAGTTAATAAGTAACTTACCCAAGACGACGTCAGTAGCATTCGGCAGCGGTGCATCTGCGGTGACATGGTTGACTCGGCCTCTCACCACGGTGCAGGGTGTGGCTCTGATCTTTGGCGTCCTAGCTGGGGTGGTTCCTAGGTTGAAGCGAATCGGGTCGCTCTGCTGTCTTCTTTAGACAAGCTGTTGGCAAAGTGTCACGGCTCGTTGCGGTTGGCAGCGTCTCACTTGTTCCTTCTTGTTGCCTGGGGTAGCGTTTCTAAGCGGGATCGGGTCCGATAGTTTTGATTGACAGGTCTTGGTGCTTTGAGGATGGTGTCCTTGTTGCATTCTGTGGTTGGAATCAAGAATTGATTTGGTGCAACTCTCAGCGCTGCTATTGCGTTCCTGGCGTGATCCTTCTTTGTTGCATCCTGCGCTTCCTGTTCTCATCCAGTTCCTTGCGCTTGTCCTCAAGAATAAGCGCCTTATTCACCAACTCTTGGAAATCTGGGAAGGTGTGGGTGATCAACCCTACTTGCAATCCTGAGTTAAGTCCCTTCATAAAACGAGACTGTCTGGATTTATCTGTCGCTACATCCTCAGGTGCGTAGCGTGCTAGCTGTGTGAACTTGTTTAGGTAGTCGGCCACTGGCTGATTACCTTGCTTTAATGCTCTGAACTCCTCCTTCTTAAGGTCCATGATTCCTTCAGGCACGTGATACTGTCGGAATGCGTTTGTGAACTCTTCCCAAGTGATATCTTGAGGGTTCTCTTGCGTGGCACGAAGTTCTCCCACCATTCGTGTTGTTCCTTCGGTGATGAGAAGCGAGAGTACCTTCTCATTCCCTATGCATTGAGCTATGTGTAGCTTCCTCTCGATTGATCTTAACCAATCATCGGCCTCCAATGGATTGGCATTCCCGAGAGAAAGTGGGTGGGTGAGTCCTCATGAACTCGGCGGCCTTGTATTACGGCGTGGTCCCCGATTAACTTGATTAGCGTGGCCTGGCAAAGTGACGTGCTGCATTTGTTGCATCATAGCATGCATCAATCGAGTCCGAGCAGCAAGAAAGGCTCCAAAATTCTGCATATCAATCAAGCGGTCTTTGGTGCTCCATCATTGGGGTTTTCTGGCGGCGGAACCACTCCCATTGCCTCCAAAGTTTCCACGGGTGTTCACCATCTGCCGATTTGCTCTAGGTTTAGAGATGAGAGGGAAACAAGAATAGACAAGTAATATGGAACTTATGCGGGGCGAAAGGGGTAACTTTAAGGTCCAACTTTATTATTAATAACTTGGTATGGCTGCTTACAATGCCTAAGGGCCTTGCAACACATCTTGCACACTCAAAGAAACAAAACAAATCCAAATTGAACTAACTCTGGAGTCTAACGCCTAAAGGGTGACTCTTTATTCTATGACTCGACTCGGCGAAGGAGTCTCACTATAGAACCTATGCTCACTCATCGAGAAAACCTCCACGGCACTGAGTGCGGATCTTTGCGGCATAGGCGCGAAACGATCGCCATGTCCAAAGAATCGTGTCCTCTGTGGTAGTCGAAGAAGCGGTGTCCTCATCGAGATCGACTCCTCTGGATCGGCTCGTGTAGCTCAAATCTTGGCTCGGAGTGCGGTCCGTACAAAGTCATCTCGGCTCGTCAATCCTTCGTAGAAGGTGTGCCACATACTCTTGAGCTTCCGCCATCTCGTTCTTCTCTGTCGTGATTTCCTTGCGGGCCTTACGTAGCTCCTTGCTTGTATTATCTAGTACATCCTCCTGGCGACGACAAATCGTGCCAAGCGTATGGTAAGTGGCATCCTCATCCCGAATCTCCTTCGGGTCAAGAAGGTTATCGGCTTGCGGATGATAACGGAACACCGTATTTCCAATTCTCTGGCGTAGATACGGGTAATGTGCCGCATTGCGCGCGTCGTGATACTTCTTGGATACCCATCTGCATTGTAGATCTCCGGCAAAGGTCGGTGTATCGAGCGATTGCCTGGCCCTTCTTCCTAGTAGGTACCTCAATCTTCACATCACAAGCCTTGATCAATCCTCGCTTGCTGATCACTTCCACTTGGTATTGGGGCTTCTCAAAATCTCCGAGAGTCGTAGCATATGCCAAAGTTCATGGCGTGACCAACTCCCAGATCAACGTAGTTGAACTCTTCCTCCATCTGTCACAAGAGTGCTTTACGTAAGAACTCGGAATTTTTAAATTGTGACAAGGTAAGAGAAAATTTCAGCAAGAGACAAGAAAAGAGAGAAGGGGATAAGTCGAGAGGTCATTTCTTGTCTTCACAAATTTTTAGCTTTAGAAAATAGGTTTTATCCTCACTACGACCATTCTAGCTTAGGGTTGAGCCTACAGTCAAGTATGGCTCTGATACCACCTCTGTCGGGACCCCGAATTTGCAAATCCGGACCCTCTGTGTATTCAGCACTAGTCCAGGAACGCGCTAGTGCACACAGTCTTTAACATCGGTAAATATCACAATCATACCAATCGATATTATCAAAGTACTTTATTTAAATAACCAAAGAGTTACTTGACCTTATGGCCAAGGTACAAATATATGCCTTGCAAGGCGAAACTTATTCAGAGAAAAATAATAGCAGCGGAAAATCAAATAAACTTCGTGGCGCCATCCAGTATACCACAGGCAACTGACTGGGCTCGCATCCCTAAGTAGACGGGTCCTCTTGGAAATCCTCCTCCGAAGCTGGCGTAGTCTCCTCTTCAACTGGTGTTGTGTTGAGGCAAGGGTGAGTACTTGGTACTTAGCAAGTCATGCACAGAATGCAAGCTAATATACTATATGCATGGCTTGGTACAAAGGAATAGCTCAAGGTATATTTGCGATGCTTGACATTTGACAAGTAATAAAAGTAGATTCGAAAGCAGTAGAAATAAGTAAAGCATAAATAACTTTTCAAGAAGTTTAACAAACATTTTTCCCCATCCTAAACCACATTTCCATCATCTTCATTATTAAACCAACCCAACTTTTCAAATCAACGTAATTTTTGAGAAAATCTAACCCTTATTTGTAATTCCGAGCATTGTCGATCAAGTGGACTCGGCTATTTAAATAGATTCTAAACTCTGCAGAGGTTATGCACTTTACCCACAAGATACAGTCAAACACCACAAAGGCGAAGTTCAGTAACAAAGCCTTTGGAAGCCTCAAACAACACAGGTGGTCCTCTCAGGTTCGTGCTCTACACCATCCCTTCCCTTAGCCAAGGCGAAGTATGGGACCAACACACTGTTAGATGGGTATCGGCCACGACCACGATACGCCCCCGCACAATCACACAAGCGGTGTAATCGACACCCTAAGGCTCCACAAGTGAGTCCTTAGCGACTTAGTCAACTAGGGCCGTCCCATTCGACCATGTGGTTGCAAGTATGACCCAGTTCAAAGGCTTGCAAGGTTAAGTCCTTAGAGTGACCAGGGCAAGACTACCCAAAAACCAAATCAACATCCCCAATGCCACAATCGGCCCACCTGATTACTCTTGCCACATGCCCCGATCGAAATCTGTTTATCAAACCCCGCTTGATTACCATGCACCACGTGCCATCAACATCACATGATACTTTTCCAAAACAGGTTCCATATATCATTAAGTCAATATTAACATTTGATTGTCCAAAATCATGTTATGAGCACGAAAGGTGTCTAAGCAAAGATACTACAACGATCTAAACCCATGTTGGCAATTTAATAATGTCCAACTAGTAATCCACAACTAGGGTGACAAGGGATCATGGCACATACTTAGATAATCAAGGTGTCATACAGCAAATTGGTATTTATCTAACCCCATGTTTAAACAAAGTATCTTTCTAATTGATCTAGCATGCAATAGTTTAAATCAAAATAGATTTCGAAATAGGATCAACATGGTCAAAGCACAACTTGCCTTCAAAAAGTACTTGCTCTTGGTCTTGAGTTGGATCCTGAATCAACACTTCTCCTTCGAATCCCTCCGGCACTTCAACGTCTACTCGTAAAGCGTGCAAATAGCAAATACCCAAATAAACAATAGGCAAAAACATCCCAAAACTCCAAATAAAATCCATAAACAGAGAGAACATAATTTTCTGGATTTTTAGAAACTGAATAAATCAAATTTGGAGTTAAGACGCAAAAGTTATGATTTATTAAAGTTTAAATAATCAATTAAATAATATTACAGAGAAAAACTTTAGTCTAAAAATTAAATAAAATTCATATTTAGGTAGATCTCAATTTTATACAAATTTAGAAATTTGAATCACTCAAATCGGAGTTGAAACGCAAAAGTTATAAGCGTTTGAAGTTTGAATCTAAATTTGAAATCATTATTCGAATTAATAAATCATTTTCTTTTTTTCGGAAATTAATTATTGCGTCAGCATGGACACGTGGCAGCCTCTGATTGGTCGGTGGCGACGTCACCGGTCCATGGGCGTGGTCCACGCCGGCTCGGGTCCACCGTGGACTCGGTCCCACGACTCCACGTGAGGCCCGACATGTGGGCCCACTCGGGTAGCGTCATCTGCCGGCGTCGGCTCGGCCACGGTGGCGACATGTGGGACCTGGCAGCGTCATGGGTGGCGTCGGCGCTCGGGGGGCCCGGCCCGACATCTTGAGCCCTCGACACGCGGGCCGGCGTGTCGGCGTCCTGCCTGCCAGCGTCGCGTGGGCCAGCGGCCGCGTCGGTCAACTTCCCGACACGTGGCGCAATCACGGCCGTTGGTTTGAAAATCAACGGCGCGGATTAGATCGGTGTTGACGCGTTTGGGTTAACGCATTGATTTCGGACCGTTGGATCTAGATCCGATGGTCGAGATTAGATCTGAAATCGTAACGCAATCTCACCGTGCGATGACGTGGGCGTGATCTCGGCGTTGGATCTTGATCGGACGGCCGAGAGAGCTCGCGTCCGGCGATGGCTTGGCGGCGGCGCTGCTCACCGGCGAGGACGACGACCTTGCCGACGGCAAGCTTCGGGCGCGCCCGGCTGGCGTGAGAGATCTCGGTGCGCTCTCGTCCGCGTGAGTCCGGATCTGGGTCAACGGCGCAGAGGACGACGGACGGCGATGGAACGCAGAAAACCGCGGCGAGCGTTACGGCAACTCCGGCGAGCGACAGCGGCCGAACTGCGGCGCTCCGGCGACGTTGTTCAGGTCTACTGCGCGCGCTGAAGTTCAGGTCACGACCGTGGTGGCGGCGCATTAAATAGCGACCTCGGCGTCAGTAAACGCCACGGAGACCGAGGTCGACACTGATTCGGCGAGTCGGCGGCACGGAGAGGGTGACGTGGCACACGCACAGCCGTTGGATCTCGATCCAACGGTGCGCGAGTTTGGGTCCGGGTCGGACTCGGGCAAGCTGGCTGGCTCGGTCGGGCTCGGGCTCGGTGACGTGGCTCAATCGTGGCCGTTGGATCAAGATCCAACTGGCCACGCTTGATTAGGGCTCGGCCGAGTGGGTTCGGTCGAGTCACGTGGCTCGGGTCGGACTCGAACTCGAGTCTGACTCGGGCTCGGTCGGATGAACAGTAACCGACTCGGTTTGGATTTCCAGCGATTTAATATTTAAAATAATTCCCAGTAATTCATTTAATTCATTAAAAATAGCAAATGACTCAGAAAAATTCCAGAAAAATTCTGGAAAATACTTTGGATCATTTTGGACTCAAATAAAATATTTCCAACAAAATTTTATTTGCAAAATTAATTTCTTCAATTATTTCAAAATGGAATAAATTCAAATAAATTCCAAATAAATCCAAATAAATTCCAGAAAATTCCAAAAATTCACCAAAGTGCCAACCACACATGAATTCAAGAAAGCAAAATTTTGGGGTGTTACAGTGACAATACCAGCTGAAGATAGAAAATACTTGATAGTAACAATAGTAACATATTCAGTATCCGATTTGTCAAATTCCAGACATGTACAATGAGTGACAAGATTGAAGAGCATGAATTCTTTGAAGAGCACATTATTTACAGAAAGGCAAAGATACAATAAGTAAGCATATAGCAGCAGTTTATGGTCTACCTGACTATATAAACAGCGCCTTTTTAATTTCTATTTTCCTGGAATACGAACTAAAGAAGCTTCTCCATAGAAAAGGGGGGGAAAAGTGAAGAAAAGGAAAGCTAAGGTGTAGCTTTGTGAATAGTTTAGTCAAAAGTAAATGTAAATGAGAAATTGACCATTTTAGTGTGCAGGAAACATGTACATATTTATTATCAATATTGCAGCTGTTAAATGAGAATCAGTAATATCAGACGCTTACAATGCCGCAACAAACCTGAATGTATATAATCCTAGTTCTTCTATGGGCATTCTCTTGCAGCAAATATGTTTGGTCCAATTATAATATTTTCACTGCGCATTTCAATCTTGTAGAAACACAAAAATAGAACATATCATTAGTCATGCAACATTCAAATCTCTAAGTTCTATGGTAAATCTAGTTAGTGAAACTAAATCAAAGACGGGAATCAGTAAAACACAGAAGCTAACCTGTAAAAAGCATAGGCTGCTATTAATATCAAACACCCACTCCATTTAATGCTCACTGTAGTCCTCTATCATCACTATTAGGTTGTTTAGTTGTCTTCTCAGCTCAGTCAGATTGATGAGAGTCAGGCTGAGTGGATGCAAAGAGATGTTGTTTGACTAGTCGTATGAGGTTGGACAGACTGCACAGAGATGTTGTTTGGTTGGCTGCAACTGGAATGGAAGTGTGATAGGCAAATTCAAGAGAGGGATGAAACAAATTTTAAAAATACTAGAAAATCAATAATTTCACAAACGAAAATAAAAAGTTTTAAAATATATTCTAGAAAATTAATAAATTGAAAAACTAAAATTTTAATCTTTTAAAATTTATATAACAAGTATGATCTAGTTTTGTTCGAAAAAATATCAGGAACACATAGGTGAAATCGGTTCGTTGATCGGAGATGCTAACTAAAAGATATAGCAAAGAAAAGAAGAAAACTAGATAGTAAATGCTGATGTCAGCATGCATGCATGGGTCGGGAAATGGTGGATTTTCTCGTTTTCCACCTCTGCATCTATTCTTTCTTAGCTAAACGGGTGGAAGATCCATCTAATTTGTTATATCATGGACTCGAAAAACGGATTTGAATGTGACTGAATGCACGATCTTCACATGTATCACTTTTCACGATACCTCAAAGATGGAATAGAGATTTTCGAAGTATTTCCTATAAGAGAATGGTTTCCATTACTTTGAGAAATGGATTCTATATCAAACTATAGCTATTGCATTAAAGAAGAAGAAAAAACTAATAGAAGTCGAAGACGCGGAATGGTGGTGAATAGAGAAAAAGATTCTTTCGATTTTCTTGTTCCTGAAAATATTCTATCTATCTCCTATGCCGTAGAGAATTGAGAATTTTCATGTCTTTTAATTCTCGTAATTGGAAGGAGCCATACTGAAAGGGGTGTTTTGCATCTCTAGAGCCAGGCTGAGTTGGATGAAAAGACAACTAAACATCCATCTTTTGCATCTGCAGATGCAAATCTCTTTAGATATAGCCAACCAAACAACCCATATGTGATCCTGGTTATATGTTCGAATAAGTTTGTAAGCATATATTTCCATCAATCCAACCTTGCTCTGAGATTACATGCTAGGTCGCTAGTCTCGCTTTGATGGGATCTTGGGCATGATTTTGTCTATACACGATAAATTGAATTACCAAGTTTCCGCGGCAGGAATATCGATAGTTGAGATTATCAGTGCTCCATGAATACTGTATCAATATTTTGATCTAAAAATACTGTATCAATATAAATGATAAAAATCTTGAAAAAAATAATCATCATCTATTTTTTATTTATATTTTAATTATACACTTTTTAAATAGTGGTACATATTAATATTAAAAAAAGAGAACGAATTCACGACTCCTCACGTGTGCCACGTCGGCTGCTCCTGCGTATAGTAGAGTTACATTCCACTTGAGATTCATCAGGCTCGGTTCACAGCACGACAATTTGTCTAATGATCCTGCGGCAACCGCACTGTTTTTCTGTAAGAGTTATTGTAAGAATTTGTTTCTTTCCAAACAAACATTTACTCTTATTTTAAAGGCACGGAATCGACTCTTGAAGTTCTAATCTTCAATTAGAAATTTTAGTCTTGGCTGACCTTTTTTAAAAAAATTAAACTTAAATGCAACCTATTTAGAAAATGAACTAAAAAAGGATTTTTCTGTAAGAGTTATTGTAAGAATTTGTTTCTTTCCAAACAAACATTTACTCTTATTTTAAAGGCACGGAATCGACTCTTGAAGTTCTAATCTTCAATTAGAAATTTTAGTCTTGGCTGACCTTTTTAAAAAAAATTAAACTTAAATGCAACCTATTTAGAAAATGAACTAAAAAAGGATAAACTAGAGAAAGGACAAATCTTCAAGAGGTCACCCTCTGGAGTTCGTGCACCCCTGCCTGCGTCGTCTTCTCTTCACCCCTCTCCCCCTCCGCTCTGCTTCGCTCGATTCTACTAAAGAGCCAAGGGGAAGGAAGGAGTGGTGGGGAGAAGCTGAAGGGCACTGCTTCGCTCGGGTCGATGGCTATGAGGCACAGGCCAGTTCGCTCCTCCCCCAACTCCCCGCTCACCCCGTCTTCTAGCATGAGGTGCTCACTTCTTCATTTCCTTGTACTTATTTCTTCTGTTGATTCTTGCTTCAAGGATTTGTTGGCTTATCGGCCTTTTTGGTCAGTTCTTGTGCTGTATGCTCCATGGAATTTGCGTATATTTAGTAGTAGCTGTGCTGAGTGGAGCTGGGGTGGTGGAATCTTGGTGATTTTTGATTCAGGCTAAGGAACGTATTTCTTATTGGTATATTTGTCTTCTCCTTTTAGTTTGTTTTAATATTGCTTAAATATATGGTCTATTTAGTAGCACAAACGAGGAATCTTGATGATCTATTTGGTACTCGATTTAGTACGAAAAGCTCAAGGAAACGCTTCTTGGTGATTCTTTGTGCTTGCATTTGCAAACATCACACGGAGGTTTCCTTTTTTCCTTTTTGGGCCAAATAGGAAAAGATTAGCGAGTGGAAGAGAATGTTGGTGTGATTGAAAGGTGGGCAGATTCGTTTGATTCGGATTCATGGCTTGATGTGTGGGTAATGCCATGGTGATCTTTGGCTAAAAATAGATGCAAATTAGCGCATGGAATTGGCAGACAAGAACAGGAATGGGCATGAATAAATCGGTCATTTCCCTTCCCCTTCTCTGGAAGCACAGCATAGCACAGCGAGATCTCGAGCCTCTGCGTTTATTCAACCGGCAGGCAAGGAACACGGTGGTTTCAGCATGAAGTACCACTGCTCGTGCACTTGGCATCGACATATCCCCCACTATTTTTCACTTTTCTCGGTTGGCCAGAAAAAGCAAGCTCCAGTTGCTGGCGCAATTTCAGATAGAGAAAAAGCGTTAAGGATATGCTCCGCACTTAATATAGTCTTTGAGCTTAGGTTATGTGGCATATGATGGGTGTTAGAGTGGATACCCACTTCCTTTTGAATGCGAAAAATGGGAGCAAGAGTCATCTGATTTTCATCGCTCCATATTCCTGTTACCCAAGAATTTCAGTTGCAGGTATCTCACTGCTCGAGTGATGCCGGGTCGTTGTATCCCTCAAGTTGTGGTCATTGTTCATCTTTTCTGGCCGTGTAGATCTGCAGATTTACATGATCATCAGGTTTTTCATTGTCGTGTTCATTTCAGGTTGCATGGTTGGTTAGTATCAAGGGCTGGCGTTTTAAACTAGATTGTGAGTTATCTTTTTCTAACAATATCCAATGAATGAGCAAGGACATTACTCATTTTCAGCTAAGCATTTTTTGTGCTTGCATTTTTCAAGGAACAAAATGTTCTTGTCCTCTATCTTCAGTTCAAACTGACAAAGGCATGGGTATGCCATTGTAATGATTGGAGTATCCAATTGGAAATTAGATGGTTTAAATGAAGGCTGGTGAGGGAGGCTCCGAGTTACCTCAGAATTTTTTTTAATTTCTCATGTCCCTTGGCCCCAAGGCACATGAGATGGTTTGGACATCTCCAACGGAGGTCTCCCGAGGCATCGGTGCATAGTGGAATTTTAAGCCGTCTCGAAATCATAAGAAGAGGCAGAGGTTGACTGAGACTGATGTAGAAAGAAGCAGTTAAAAGAGACTTACGGGCAAGGTTATTAACGTGATAAGGTGAGGCGAGGCGACTCACCACCTTTTTACCCCCAAAGCGCTTAAGGAGCGCTGCGTGATGACGCCATACACATCCTTTTGGAGCTCAGAACAACATGTACATAATACAGGAAAGGTTAGAGCTTCTAATAATTCTCTTAGAAAAGCAATGTAGGAGCCTCTTGTTGCTGCTTCTAATAATTTCAGTGAAACACAATTCTTTTTTCTTCTCAATGATAGTGTTTGCTCACAATATCATTTCTTTTCCCCATTTTTTGTTCTATATAATTGTGCTAATTGTTTAGTCTTGCGACTTTCAACTTTCTAGTTTGTAATGTAGAGTGATACCACATCTGAAGTGTTAGACCCATCATGCCTTCTTGTCCCTTCGTATCATGTGATGTGATTTATAGCATGAACTAACATAGATCAATTTATCAAAAGACGTACACTTGAGTTATAAAATTTGTATGACAACTAATTGGTAAAACCCTTTACATCAGTTCTGAGCTTCAAAAAATATTATGTACACACATGCAAAATGTAAATACAAGAAAGGTTAGAGCTTCGCCGGTGGGGAACCGTACCTGATGGCTGCGGCGCCGGAGCAAAGGAGGCCAGCGCCGGAGTAGAGGACGCCTCAGCGACACCTTAGAGACACCACGGCCGTAAGGCGTATGCCATACCCTTCTCCGGCAAGGCAATGCGTGGCGCAACTCCCCTAGACCGCCTTACCGCTTAAGCAACGCTTAAACGATGATTTAACAACCATGCTTAAGGCATTGGAATGTATCCAAAGGGTTGGCGTTGGATAGGAGTGCATGGAAGTTAGCATTTCACGTACCGGAACCATAACCTAAGATCGAAGGTTTAGAGGTCTTTTGATCTTGATTGGGTTTCATTCCTAGCCTACCCCAACTTGTTTGGACACAAAAAGCTTGGTTGTTGGTTGGTTGGTTCATGTGCCTTGGTCCCAAAATTTGATTTTTAAACAGGCAGTCCAGATTGGGAAAGAAACATGCTAATTTACTTGAAAGGAAGATGATGACGAATGACGAAAAGGAGTCATCAAGGACTGAATGAAATAGTATATACTTCATTGGGTGCCAGCATGTTTTGTTTTTAATGAACTCAATAATACTGAGGAAGCTTACTGAACTGTAGAGGAGAACTTACTCTGTATTATATGGCATAACCGTGTTATTTCCTTCTTGCAGGGCAAAGAAGCTATTTGGGTTCTCTATATCTCTCATCCTCATCAATCTTGCTTCCATTATGGAGCGTGCAGATGAGAATCTCCTTCCAGCAGTTTACAAGGAAGTCAGTGAAGCCTTCAATGCTGGTCCTACTGATCTGGGATACCTTACGTTTCTGATGAACTTTCTGAAGTCGATAGCATCTCCATTGGCAGGCATCCTTGCTCTTCACTATGATCGCCCAACAGTGCTTGCAATAGGGACAGTCTTCTGGGCCTTATCGACTGGGGCTGTCGGTGTTAGCCAGCATTTTCGGCAGGTTGCATTCTGGAGAGCTGTAAATGGCCTTGGACTTGCCATTGTAATACCAGCACTTCAGTCGTTCATTGCTGATAGCTACAAAGATGGTACACGTGGTGCAGGGTTTGGTTTGTTAAGCCTCATTGGTGCAGTAGGTGGTATAGGTGGTAGTATTTTGGCAACAATCATGGCTGGACAAGACTATTGGGGATTGCCAGGATGGCGCGTTGCATTTATGATGGTTGCACTAATCAGTTTGATAATTGGAATTCTGGTGTACTTATATGCGACTGATCCAAGAAGAATCCCTGGCAATCATCTTCTTGATGATGATGACTACGAGAGGTATGCCTCCCCACCCCAATTTTCTTATATTTATTTATTAGTTAGTTTTTCTAATCTTGTTGCCGGGCTTTAGACTGCAAGCCTTGTACATCCTTCCAAACACCTCTATATCTATGAGTTCAATACGGTAATTTGGTCTTTACATTGAATGGTATTTCCTTGTCTATCTGGTTCTTGTTGGAAATATGCCCTAGTGGCCAATCATAGAGATGATTGATACATGTTTACGTTTTCATGTTCCTTTATAAATACTATGTTATAGATCATCAAGTATGTGATTTGATCGTGAGATTCTGTAACACGTTTTTGGTATTATTATAAATTGTCCCTTGTCGTTTAATTGGTTGGAACATCAATTGCTTATTTACATATACATGCATATGGCTATGTGATGATTATGTTTTGTGAATCATGGATATGCGATATAAACACAATTATATAGATCACGTGTTGGTGAATATGTTATTGGTTAGACCCATTATGAAACACCGCATTGAGCATTACATGCATGTCAACCGCTTGTTCTATTTAGTCTAGAGTTGAATATTTGAGAAACAATGGATTAAACATCACAAAGATGACACATATCTCTTCTTGGGTTTAATCTTGATATCTCAAAGTGACAAGGATTGAACATATATTCGTTGATGGCTTGTCTTATAAATGATATCCATGTGGTTTGGGAAGTCACACTGTTCTGCTAGGAGCCACTTATGACTTGTGCGTCAAATGGTGATTCGATACACAACCAAGATCACAATGGACCTACGAGGTCACACACAAGAATGTGAACCTACTGGTTTGTTAATACATTTTGTATCTTGTTATATGGATAATTAATATATTGGACTTATTGAGTACGAAATAAGTCCTACTTTGATTCGGATTATTTGAATTCGAAACAACAAGCCTAAATGATTCAGATTAATGTAATGCAAATTAAATAAATAATCAGTTCAGATAAAGATTTGAATTGATAAAGGTTATCTGAATCCTATTAGGTTACGAAACAGAAACGTTTTTGGCTTATCTTATTCTGACTTCTCGATTATAAATAAAGACATTCCTGGGCTGCGTGGGGATAACCGAAGTGGAGAAACTAATTACGGAGAGAACCAAGAGGGCTGTGCTACAGGGGTTCTTGTGGATACTCGTTCGTGTGGATTCTCGTGGAACGAGGCTACTACTGTCTACTGCCTCGACGTGCTGACACGATCTAACACACTCTTCTTCCGCTGGTAGAAAGTCGCAACTACACGTCTAGTGGTAAAACTAAAACCCTAATCTGTAGTCTTAGATCATAGGCAGCGAGTTCTCTGGTTCGGGTGGATGGAAAATTTTAATATTGTTTCCTCCTTGCTTCCCTTTTTACCCAACAGTTCTTCCAGATAGGATGTCATCATGATGTTCCATTTACTTGTAGGAATTAAAACTGGGTTGTAAGTTTTGTTCTGCATGTGGTTATTTTGTGACCTGCTTGATTATAGTGGTGCATATATGATATTAATTTGCCCATTTCAGCTTGGTACTATACGCTGTTCTGGTGTTGCTTCATGCATATAAGAAACCAAAAATTTTCCTCGATCAGTGAAGCTCATCTACATGGAATTATCACTTAAATGTTACTGGATTGGGTGTGCTTTGGGTAGGTGTGCGATAGACTTCTTCCTGCCCTAATTAAACTGCATAGTACTTGAGTTAAAACCAGCAACTAGGAAGCAGGACAGTGATATATGAACAGAACATTGCTATCCTTATCTCCCAGGTTACATTTGTCCAGCAAAGATGTTCTTCCTCCGCCTTCTATCTGGAGGGATTCTTGGGTAGCAACCAGAACTGTTATTAAAGTGAAGACATTTCAGATTATTGTGTTGCAGGGGATAATTGGCTCATTGCCGTGGACTGCCATAGTTTTCTTCACAATGTGGTTTGAACTCATTGGTAGGACATAAAACCAGATAATTTTCAACATTCAAAGTGATAACAGTGCTCCCAAATTGAAATTGACAGTCTTAAATCCTCTTAGGTTTTGATAATAGGAGCTCAGCAGCGTTGAACAGCCTGTTTGCTATTGGGTGCGCCAGTGGAGCTTTCCTTGGAGGGGTGATAGCAGATCGCCTGTCACGACACTATCCAGATTCTGCACGTGTCATGTGTGCTCAGTTTAGTGCCTTCATGGGCATCCCTTTCTCGTGGATCCTCCTTACGGTCATTCCTCAGTCAGTTGATTACTGGTACGCCTTTGCTGTCACTCTCTTCTTCATGGGTATCACCATAAGCTGGTGCGCGACTTCTGCAAACAACCCCATGTTTGCAGAGGTGGTCCCTCCCAAGCACCGCACCATGATATACGCCTTTGACCGTGCTTTTGAGGGATCCTTTGCCTCGCTGGCGGCTCCTGCTGTCGGCTTGGTCACCGAGAAGATATACGGCTATGACGCAAAGACTGTTAACATCGCAAATGGATCAGCAGAAGGGGCATATGCCCTCTCCAGAGGGCTGCTAACAATGATGATTGTTCCTTTTGGTGTTTGTGTCCTATTCTACAGCCCCTTGTACATTGTGTTCAAGGGTGACAGAGAAAATGCCAAATTGGCCAGCTTCAAGGACCAGGAGCTAATCTGAAGAGACTGCCGGTGGTTAGCAACTTAGCACATTTCAATGTGCCTCCCCTGAGTTCTGACAAAAATTCTGGTGTGGTGCTGCAGAAAAAGTTCACATCCAGGTTTGGGTCTGTTCTTGTTCAGGTCAACAGATTCAGGCTATATATGATAAGCCACGCTTTCGATGGCTACCTGTACCTGGTGATTATTCATGTGGAGAGAACTGGTATTTTTCTTGTAACTGATTGCACCTATCATGATCACGTGTACTAATTGCGACTTTCGTTGGCTGTGAACCTGATCCTGAACCAAAGAGAGAGAAGTATATGATCTGATCGATGCATATGTGATTTGTAGGAGTTTACTGGCCGACTGCTTTGTAACAGATTCCATTGATCAACAAAATCAGTTTAGTTTCCATCCTCAGCATTATTGTCATTTTTTGAGTTGCTATATTTTTTAGAACTTTTTTTTTTCAAAAAAAGAGAGAGAAGCTATAACATTCACTGAGAAATTATCTCAACTAATAAAGAAGTTTACCCGCTTTGTTCAACCCATCTCCCGTGTGCTACCCTCAGTTTACCTCGTTCGTCCTTCTACCAAGGATCCAAATTCCGACTAGATTTCAGAAATCCCGGCGAGTCGGTCGAGATTTCGGATTTCGGATCCTCTCAAGATTCTAAATCTTGGTTAGATTTTAGAAATCCCGGCAAGCATTTGGTTTGCAACCAAACTTTGGCTAGATTATCTTCTTCATTGCCATGCCAAATTTTTCTAGTTCATTTTCTTGCCAATAGTTAGCCAAATTTTGGCCACCAATTTGAACACCAAATTTTAGCTAGCCAATTTTTAGCAAAATTTAGCTTGGCAAATTTGGCCTCAAACCAAACAGCCCCTAAGGCTCCCCTGCCCCCGTCGCTATTTATGCCAGGCCGGTGGCACTGCAGGTACGTGTGATCCAGTACATAACATGTTTGTTGAAATGCCTTATTGAGAATGATACTTTCCACTTAATGCGAGCATGTTTTTCTGGTACGTTTTTGTTTTTGTCTTCGGAGACTATCGTAGGATCGATATACATTAGTATGGCAATCAGAGGGGGTAAATAATTGCACAGAAGGTAAAACAAATTTTTATTAATTCTCAGAACACCCCTAAATAAATTATAAAAAAACTGTTTCGGTTTCAGCAAAAACAGACTGACATATATTCACTAAAACATTAATTACCGAAGATCTAACTATTAGATTGACGTAATATTTAAACTGTAGAAACTAGATTCAATTCTGAAACTAACCCAGTAAGAATCATGTCAATCGGATCTACGGATATAAAGTTATGATTTTCGTAAGTTGACTGTACCTAATAATAACGGAAATTGATCAAACCCTAATTACGAGATTAATCAAAATCTACGAGGAATTAACCAATCACACTTTTTGGATTAATCACTTTATGCCCTAGAAAGGTTTTGATAAGATCAAATCAAAATTATCACAGTAAAATAATAAATCAATATAAAAAATAGGCAACAATCGAAGAACGAAAAGAAATGAGTACCGTAGCTTCAGATTACTGTTCATGGTGACACTGTAGCTTTGAATTACTGTAGCAGTATTATTGTAGCACCGAACCTCTTTTTCCTCTCGCTTCTACGCTGCTGTCTCTCCATCGGGTACTGGGGGGTTAACCTTCGCTTGCTGAAGAGGCGACGGTAGAACGACATCGTGGCCTACTGTGTGTGGGGGGGAAAATAGGCTAAAGTTTATTGAAGTTCTGGCAGTGTGATGCACATATCCCTCCCTCGGTCGGTTTATAAAGAGCTGGCGAGGGGGCAGCCAAAGGAGAGTCTGGCGGACTTCAGAGTGGTTCAAATCCGCGAGCATCGGTTGCTTATACAGCTTCCCATGACATGAGCCTGGCTATGCCCACAGCTTTAGACAGGGAATCTCTGCCATAGTCGGATTTTGGCAGCATTATGCAGCTGAAATGACAAAAGCTGGAAAAGTTGATATGACAAAAGCTGGAAAGTTGATATAACAAAAGCTGAAAAAGCAATAATGACACGAGGTTGATATAACTAAAGCTGACAGAAATATATAATGGACCACGTATATGAGAAAGTACACAAAATAGATGGTAAAACATAATAGGAGAAAGTACCCAAAAAGGATGCACATCCTAATCCTGATCACCCCCCAGTGGTGGATCCTGACCCCTACCCCTACCCCTACCCCTAGCACGAACTCTCCTTTGCCGACGCGCTGAAGGGGGTGCATCGTCGAGAGGTCGTGTGCGAAGCACCTGCGACGGTCCCGCCTGGCCGTAGTCCGAAGGGCTGTACCGATCCGCCGGGCGATGCACGCGGGGAGGCAACGTGTCTGGAGGAGGCTGCGTGAACTGCGTGGCTGGAGGAGGCGGCGTGTACTGCGTGGCTGGAGGATGCTGCGTGAACTGAGCCCCTACGAAGAACTGATCGGTCCAGTAGTCAGGGACGCCGTGCCCTCGATCGGGTGTCAAGTAGAGGCATGTCCTAGGAGGCCTACAATCTGAGACATTAACATTTAATTATAGTGAGAAGATTAGATTCAAACGAAATCAATCGAATTTTTATCGGCCATCGGGTGTGGGGACCATGGTAGGCCAGCGTCTTCAGTGCTCGCCAATTGGATCCTCGGTAGTGCCTCGAGCCGAGGCACCTGGGTGTGGAAGCTGGACCCTGGCTGTAGTGGTGGTCGAGAAGGTGGTGTCGAGGAGCTGAGCCCGGGTGGCGGCATGGACGAGGTGCCAGCCGAAACAGTCGGGGCCGGGACCTGCCAAGCAGCACCAATCTCCACGATTCGTCGGGACTGCACCTCCACACGCCTCATGGCCTCTGATACCTGGTCCGGTGTGAAAATGGTCCCCTGCTGTAGCCTAGTCAGAAAGTCAGTGGCATGCTGGTGCAAGTCCCTCGCCTCGTCCACCTATCACGTACAAACAAACGATCAACATAACGACATGGAATTGAAATTACAATTGCATTAATGAGTAAAAACACAACGAGACTTACCATCTGGTGTAGTGCCACTCCTGTGTGGCTCGAGTACAAGTCTGCGACGCTAGGAGCAAACACCTGGGCCAGCTGCTCCTCGCGTAGGAGACGAGTACGGGTCCGGCGCACGTACCAGGACAAGTACTCCTGGTAGGAGGAGGAGTCGTAGGGCGCGACCTCCTCAACAACGTCCTCCAACGCCCCCTCCCACTGCGCAAGCCACGACGCCATCCTCTGCAGCAAGGTCACCATGGACTTCTGGGGTCCCTGGGTGGAGTACCTGCATAAAAGACCTCATTATTACAAATATATTGTAAGCACTTAGCATACTTGTAGTGGCGAGTAACTCACGAGTGCACTTTCGTTGGCACGCGTTCCCCCAAAGGAACAGGGACCACCTGGCGTAGTCCGAACTACCTGAGGACTCGGTGCGGCGCGTAGTCCTCTACGAAGACGTCGAAGACGAGCTTCCTCCTCGTCATCCAGTAAGCCTGGTCCCTGTAGCACAGCAGCGACAGCCCCCCCGCAGCTCTCTCTCCTACACGCTCATCGCTGTAAGGGTCCCAGACGACCTGCCCCTCCCTCAGGTGGTCGAAGGCCTCTGTGAAGGAGAGGTACGCCGCACGTACCTAGAGACCTGCCCACTGTGGCTGCAATAGAGTAGAAATAACTGTAAGCACATGGCATTGAAATTACAATTCCATTAATGAGTAAGAACATGTACCCGTCGCCTGGTCCAGAGCGAGCCCATCGTCGGTCGGTCCAGCGCATCACCGCCGTACATGTCGGGGGTGTACTGTCGAGGGTCGACATGGGGTCGACCCACGGAGAAGCGCTCGAATGACCAAAGCTGAAGAAGAAGTGGCATCCCGGTAAGATTGGGGTTCCTGCCTTTCTTCATGCACGCGTCGCAAAGGGCGCGGTACGTGGAAGCAAGAACCGCTGAACCCCAGGATACATGCGGTACGTCGTCAGGCTCCGCGTCCGCAATAGCCTGTGCGTAAGCTATCCAACGCGCGTCCACGGTGTCGCCGTGACTCGATGTGAATATCACCCAACCGAACAACCAAAGCAGATAGGCCTCAAGGTGCCTAGCAACCTGGTAGTCGGTGGGCTGGGCCGCCATCCGCTGCACCTGCGACAATTGAAAGAGTGTGATATCACGTTAATGCTATGCAAAGCTGGAGTAACATAGTAATATGTACAATCACTAACCTCGAACTGCGACAACCACCTCCTCGATGGCCCGTGCCTCTGGCCTATCGGTATCTGTGGGTCGACATCCGCAACCCCGGTGAAGCGCGCCTCTAAGTCCTCGTCCCACCCAGCAGGAGTCACCGAGGGTCCGATCGGTGCCCCGGCGATCGGCAATCCAGTGAGCATGGCGACGTCCTGCAGCGTCACCGTCACCTCCCCGAAAGGAAGGTGAAAAGTGTGCGTCTCCGGCCTCCAGCGGTCGACTAAACACGCTATCAGTGAGCTATCGAACGGGAAACGCCGCGACCGCTGCGGGTCGTCACCCTCGGCCTGGGGGTCATGCTCACCGGGGTCGGCAGCTGAACCCTGCACCATGCGGACTAGCGGAAGCAGCCCGGCACGTGCCAGCCTAACGAGGAAGAACAGAGTTGAATCAATTGAATGTTACGAACACTAATTGTATGAACAATGTAACATGTACAAGTACTGCAACTAACCTGGTGTGGAAGCGAGGGTTAACGCACCATGCCTTATTAGGCACACGAATCCGCAGTAAGGCCAACTTATCATTGCCCTGTGTCGTGTGGATGTGCGCACGGTGCCGCGCATCCAACACATGGTCCAGAAGTGAGTCGACCTGCTCCATCCCTGCACATAGAAATGTTTCAACATAAACAATACTACACAACGTACGGCAAACACGACATATATGAATAAAAGTACACAACGTATATGAATAAAAGACATGAGGGTTGAACATAAATAAAAGTACACAACATGTGAGAAACACAACATATATGAATAAAAGACACAACATATATGAATAAAAGACATCCAATCGCGTCAATATTACAATACATATATGAATAAAAGACATAAGGGGTGAACATAAATAAAAGTACACAACATGTGAGAAACACAACATATATGAATAAAACACACAACATATATGAATAAAAGACATCCAATCGCGTCAATATTACAATAAAAGACATCCAACGTGCATATAATTACATATTTCGATACATAGCCACCACCACGTTCAGAACCTACACCCTACGTGCACTGGTTTGCCTTGTGGCCATACTCGCCGCACTCAGAACACCTCCTAAGAGGGACACCCACTTCAAATTCATCCATGTCGTTGCGAATGCGCCTAGTCTGTGGACGACCAGACTGCCCTTCCGCACACCTCCGCAAGGTTGGATCCGGCAAACAGATGCGCTCATCTCTGTTAATTGCAGTGAAATCACCATGTGCACGAAAATCACGAAACTCACCAGACCAGGTATGGACAACATGATCCTTCAAGTAGAAAGGGGACATGTATTGCGACGTGTTCATCCCAATTTGCCCACAAGCAGCCATCACGTGTGAGCAAGGAATATGGAGAAGTCTTGGCTTATTGCAGGTGCATTCACACCATCCAGATGCCCCTTGGCCTAGATTAACCTCGTGCGTAATAACTGCTGTGTCCGTTCCCAATCCCCTTTTGCATCGAAGAGTCACCTCGAAGCGGTATTCAGTGACCCCGTAGCTACGCACCATATGCTGCTGAGCTTTCATGGTTCGTTCCTCCATGTAGGTCATCATCCGCGAACAATACGGCGTTTGCAATGTTGAGGCATGAAGTACCGCTTCCGCGTGCCTTTTCTGGTAGTAGGCAACGATGCCGTGCAACATGCCTTCAAGGATGGCCACAAGCGGTAGCGGACGGAGGCCTCGGATGACCCAATTATAAACCTCGGCTATGTTCGTTGTCATCACGCCAAACCTGTTCAACACATAACAGTTTAGAACAACAACCCCATTTGTTCAGCGGTGATTTGATATTTTAATGTATCATACTAACCTGGCGCCTCCGGTGTCATGGAGCAATGCCTACTTCTCTAGAGGCTCAGCCTCTATCCAGTGCGACAAACACTTAATATTCCTTGACGCTCGTCTCCTCATATTAGGAGGATCGAGCTCCCCAAGGGGTGTTAGCCTTTTGGGTGGGCATTCGTTCGGCGTAGGTGGTTGCTTCTTCATCTCTTCGATATGCGCACTGGTGTGCTTATCCAACTCGGCAAATAGCGCGTTGAACTTACGTGCCTGATTCTGCTTGCATAACCTCTTAAATATGTTCATCAGTTTCTTGCTTTTGAACTGCCTAAAGAAATTGACACCCAAATGTCTCATGTACCACCTGTTCTGCAAGTCAGGCCATGAAAATGGTTCATCTCGGTCCTCCTGTAGAGTCTTAATTGCCGAAAGGATACCTTTGTGATGATCATGAATGATGCACATGCTGGGCCGATTACCAACTACCCCCACCTTCAGATGTCTGAAAAACCACAGCCAGCTATCCCAATTCTCACCCTCAACAAAAGCAAAGGCTAATAGAAGTATGTGGTTGTTCGCATCAACTGCAATGGCTGTTAGAATCTGCCCCTTATATTTTCCAGTCAAAAATGTGCCATCAACACAAAGCAATGGACGACAATACCTGAATGACGCAATGCAAGGCCCCAATGAAAAGAAAGCACGACGAAATGTACAGATCCCATTTGCATCTGCTTCGCTTTCTTTGAAAGCGGTGTATGTGCCAGGATTGGTTTGCTTCAATACTTCAAGCACACGAGGTAGGTTGCAATACGAAGCCTCGTATGTGCCAAACCTCTTCTCTAATGCTTTCTGCTTCACACGCCAGGCTATGGAGTAGCTTATCTGATACTTAAATGTTCGTAACATTGCTTTCTGAATATACGAACACTCGATATCTCTCTTCTCAATGATTTCATTAAACATCACGCTAGCTATTACAACCACATTCAAGTTACGGTGTTTGACAAGAACATTTTCTAGTCTGCATGTGTGATCGCCCACTCTTGATGCAATCCAATACGTCTCACACTTCTGCTTGTATGCATGTACTCGAAATTCACAACCATCGATTACGCACTTCACTGTGTACTTATCTGGCTAGACATGACAACCCGAAACTCTCTTTGCAGCGATAGTGCCCACAAGCTTATGGCCAACTTCAATTCAGAATTGTTTGGGAACATTTGATTCAACCGAATGACACCAGTACCATACTCACAATGCGAATCATGGCCCCACAAAGCTTCCATACCAGCTTTGTTCTGCCTGTTCCATTCATCGGGGATGGGTACTTCCGCTGAGCCAGTACTACCATGCATTTCATCATCTTTCTCCCGTTCGTCATCTTCGCCGATGGTATCGACAGGGTCCAACATTTCAGCTTCCTCTTCTGTCGCCATGCGGTCCACCCAATCCAATTGATCCACAAGTTGATCGATATCCTCCCCTTCATCAGCCCGACCTTCTGTGCTTGCTGCATCCATGTGATCATCCCCCGCTGCTGCCTCAACCGACACCACTGGCTCAACTTGTTCAGCTGTAGCCGATGTGCTGCTCTCGCTCACACCAATAATACTCACCTCTTCCCTAGGGCAAGCTTGCACCAGCATCACACATTCGAGGCTAGATCTCTTGCACCACCTTAACCATTTCTGCCACAACTGTGTTCGATCTACTGTCTTCAACTCCCACACAGCCGGGTCACCCTTGCTACGCGTGAATACGATTTGGATGGTAACAGAATAAACACTTGGATTCAGGGAAAAAAATTGGGTCAACCAAAGTTTTATATCACGAATGCTAACAGTATCGGGGGACAAGTGCTCGGCCATGGTGACCGCAAAGCCGCTTAAATTCACTCCATTCTGCCCAATTTTTACTTCACCATCGCCATAATATACCCTGAATTTCACTGGTTCCGACATGACTGCGACGACATAGACAAAATAAATTTTTTCATCCCTACTTAAAATGTAAAATCATAACCGTAAATTCAACAACGCTAATTAACTATCACGCTATCGATACTATAATATTATACTTTTATAGCGCATGTATAACATGGATATTTGCTACTAATATGCAATGTTAAAAAAAATCGGCTGACTAACCGATTAACTGGCCGATTAGCTTGTGATCTAAACCCTAAAGATTCCATTTCTTTCTTTACGGCGAAACAAATAGGCAGACCGATTAATCGGGATAAATCGGGTCTAATCGGGCCTAATCTTGATTTTTTTTAGTATTTTAGTAATTACATCGATATATTGCCCTAGCTAACCAATCGATTTTTGATTGACCGATTAGTTCAGCTAATCCTCCGACTAGACGATTAATCTCTAATCCTAGGTCGACCGATCAGCTACCGATTAATTATTTCTTCAACGTTGCTAATTTGTAAATTGATTACTGCAAATTTAACAACTTTTTAATATCAAAACTAATATCACTACTCTAAATTAAACAACTAGAATCGCTACTCTAAATCATCTCCTCTGTTTTGCACTACTTTACATCGCTGCTCAAAATTGCACTACTCTATATCGCTGCTCAAAATTGAAGAACATGAAATTAAGCAAAGTTGCGATGTTACCTCCTCCTCCTCCTCCTCCTCTTTCTCCTTCTCCTTCTTCTCCTCCTCCTCCTTCTCCTTCTTCTTCCTCTCTCTCTCTCCCTCTCCTTCCTTTCCCTCTCCTTCCTCTCGCTCTCTCCCTCGGCGCCGCCTTCTTCTGTTCTCGGGCGAGAGCGGCACCAGATCGATCGATCTCGATCTAGCTTCGGCCAAGTTTTTACCGAGCAGTTTTCGCCGAACCGTGTGGCGAATACCCTATTTTCGCCATACGGTTCGGCGAAAATAGGGTATTCGCCACACGGTTCGGCGAAAACACCCTTGATCCCCGTCCCGCAGATTAATTACGCAATTAGCCTATTTTCGCCGAACCGTGTGGCAAAAATAGGGTATTCGCCACACGGTTCGGCGAAAATAGGGTATTCGCCGTACGGTTTGGCGACCACGTATTATTTTTGCAATTTTTATTTTTTGAGTATTAAAAATGCAATTCAGTTTAAAAAATGTATTATTTAAAAGAAATTCTCATTCTTCATAGCAAGAACATCTAATTCATATTTTTTCAACTTAAAATAAAGCACATCTAATGTAGGTGTACTCAAGACAGTTGATTCTCTAATAAATGTTACTTTCATCTCCCAAATTGGTATGTCTAAAGCACCAAGTAATTATGAAGCATTTGAAACATCAGTGTAGCTAACTCCAATAGATCGTAGATTGCTAAGAATTTTATTAAAGCGTGCAAAGAAATCATTTAATGATTCATTAGACTTCATCTCAAAGCGCATATATTCTTTCTTATAAATATCTTGACGTACCTCTTTTACCGTGTTTGAACCTTCATGATAATCACAAAGAGATTTCCATACCTCATATGCGGACTTGAGATGAATCACGTGGTCAAAGTCGCTCCTTCCTAATCCTTGGATAATCAAATTTCTTGCCTTGTTATTAGCCTCCACATGTGCTTGATTTGTGTTGTCAACTTCATTATTCTTGGGTACTTTATAAGGCTTGTACACCTCCCAAATTGCAAAGCCCTGAGCTTGAATGTATGCATCCATCTTTGCTTTCCAAAACTGAAAATCAACACTATTGAAAACACAAGGTTTTGTCGAATACCTATGCATCGTTATGATTTCTAATCACTAGTTAAGATTAAGAGCAGTGTTTCTATGCTTTCTCTCTCAATACAAGTTGCACAAATCTTGAAGCAAGCGAAGGGGTAAGTAATCACCATCTACCCTTTATTCATGCTTTAATATTTATGCAACTTTTAAAAATGAAAGCATAGAAGCACCTCTCTAAGATTAATTAGAAAAAAACATTGCTCTGATACCACTTGTAGGATCGATATACACTAATATAGCAATCATAGGGGGAGTGAATGATTGCACGGAAGCTAAAACAAATTTTTATTGATTCTCAAAACACCCCTAAATAAATTATAAAAAACTGCTTCGGTTTCAGCAAAAATAGACTAACATACGTTCACTAAAACATTAATTAATGAAGATCTAACCGTTGGATTGACGTGAAATTTAAACTGTAGAAGCTGGATTCAATTTTGAAACTAACCCAATATGAATCATCTCAATCGGATCTACGAATTCAAAATTATGATTTTTGCAAGTTGACTATACCTAATAATGACAAAAATTGATCAAACCTTAATTACGAGGTTAATCAAAATCTATAAGGATTTGACTAATCAAACTTTTTAGATTAATCACTTTATGCCCTAGGAAGGTTTTGATAGGACCAAATCAAAATTATCGCAGTAAAATAATAAGTTAATATAAAAAATAGGCAACTATCGAAGAACAAAAAGAAGCGAATACTATAGCTTTAGATTACTATTCATGGGGACACTGTAGCTTCAAATTTCTGTAGCATCGAACCTTTTTTTCCTCTCACTTCTATGCTGCTATCTCTCGATCAGACGTGCATTGGGAGCTCGCGCTTCCTCTTCTAGTTACCGTCTTTCCTATGCTGCTCTCGACCGAGACACACTCGTCGCATTTTTTTTCTTTTGTGTGGCTTCTCGGCTTACAAAAACCAGGAGACAACCCCTCCTATTTATACTAAACAAACCCTAATGAGTTGTACTCAAATACATGTATGCATATCCACTTGGCCTAATTACATATGGCCCAATAATCATATATGCACGCGTACGGCCCACCTGCCGCTACCACGTGACTCACTCACCTTCACATACACTGTTCTCTAGTCCGAACGTCTCGCATGATATCGTTGACCACTAGGATCTCGGTTCCTCCCTGAACCTAGTCCTGAACCTCAGTTCCTTCATGAACCTAGTTCCAGTCCCGTCACTGACCACGTTCAACCTTAAGCAACACCTGCATATGAACAAATACGAAACCGTGTACGAGCACAAGTCCATAACTTGACTCAAGATCAGTCCATATAACCACTCATACGAGTGCATTGCATCAAATAAAACAATTATCATGCTATCACAAGTATATCAAATAATTATCTAAAACAGCACATGCACATGCACCACACATGCTATAAGCACAACCACTTTGCAATACCAAAATCAACACTATGCCAATTTTTCAGCACATTATTTCACAATTATTAAGTTATTTTGGAAGATGTTTGATATAAACAATTTACATTTGCAATTCCTAACTCTGTTGCAGGTCCAAAATTTGGTAGAGCACGGTCAACAGCAATATATGAAAAAAAGGAGAAATTGTTAGCACTCTTACCACTTATTCAAGAAATGAATTTGGCTTATTTAGAAAACAAATATTCCTGTAGCCTTTTTTCATGTAATGTTGATGCAAAAGCTACTTACCTATGTAGATTATAGCTCCCTCATTCCCTATGTTGCTATTTTAAGAGTTGTATATAATCCATTGTTTATGTTTTTTCCCTGTGAGAAACATCAATTCATTTGTCGACTAGAATGCAAAGGGTGACCCTATCCAAACCTGTTTCAACCAAGTGAAAGCAAATTTCACCAAATTGACTCAGTTTTCAATGTTTAAAAGTATTTTTGTTTGATTCTTGAATGGTATGAACAAGTAGGCAGAGTTGGACTGCTTGTGGGTACAGTGGTGATCAAGAGCAACTTTCAAAACTTCAGTTATTTGTTCTATTATCCATTGATTCTTGAATAGTTGTGCTACAGTGGAAGTTGTAAATGTGGAGTGCTGGTGAGCCGGTTGGTGTTGGTGAGTTGTGACAAAATTTTTTTCTTCTTATTTTACTTGATAGGAGGATAAGAATTGAGAGATCTTGCATTACATCTTCAACCAATAGAATGATACATGACCCTTGTGATGTGCATGAGCACTGTTTTTTTTTTGAGTTATGCAGAGCCACTGTTAATATTATTATAGATAAGATCTCATATATTCCTTCTCAAATCTCCAAATGGTTGAGGTGCAAAACTTTAAGTTAAATTTGATTGATCTAGAACTTTGTCTGCTAGGTATGTCATACAAATGATTGCTCCATCTATAACTATAAATGAATTTGATTGATTAAACTTTGCAACTCCTGTTCTATGATCATTTAAGTGTTATGACTCAAAAGATACTATAGATGCGCAAGGTGTTTAATGTCAACTATCGAAATTGTTGGATATAGCATATAGTCAAAATGGCTGAATGGTTATTTTAAAAAATGGCTGGCTGCTGTGTAACTTGCAGAGTGGCAGTTGTATGACTCCAAAATTTCCTTGGTACCAAGGTTTCCTGGTGTGTACAATTCCCTACATCATTGGCTGTTATATCCTCTTTTACATGCATGTTAGTGATGAGCTCTCAGGAGGAATATATGGTTGCAACCATTTTAGTCTAAATCAAATCATAGCGTGTTGTTTCTTCTATATTGGATTTGGAAAGCCTATGTAGGTAAATTAGTTTTTTTTATCTGAACATAATGTGTTACATGATCATATCTTAATGTGTAAATAAATTTTTAGTGATAATCTGATGCTGTGTGCATGATAAATTCTTATTTTCATCTATGCTTAGTGCAAACTGCAAAGACACTAGATTGAAAAGTAAAAGTTGAGATGTTCTATTGATAGCAAGAGAAACATAACTGGAGGTGTGATGTGGGTTTTGGTCTTGATCTTTCGATGAGATGAATAATTTTGATTTGTGGAGATGAACCTTATGATCCGGCTACCAACTGTACATGATTGATTCACCAAGCAATTGTTGAACCAACTCCAGGATTGTTATTAACCTAGCTAGAAGCACGAATGACCTGATCATGAAGATCAATTCCTGCAAAACAATCGAGGAAGAAGCAAGAACAAAGTAAAGAACAGTATGAAATTGCAAATATAATTGAAGGACTAATGTTAATGAGGGGTTCCGAAGCACAATATTGCTGTTGATCTAGCTGAACAAGAGAATACCAAATAGTTTCATAGGGGAAACTACAACTAAACAAAAATCATCTCTCCCCTAGGGTTGCGACCAACATATAAGGAAAAGGATGGGGTGGGGGGCAGATAAAGGGAGCTGAAAAAGAACTCCTTCCCCCTTGGACTCTAACTAGATACATGGGCCTAAGCCCAAATAAGGTGGCGCAACATTTCACTTTGAAGATTATGATGTGTAGACAATGAATCTAAAGATAGGGCGAGATCCGTTGGAAAGGTCTCATCATCCTCTTTGAATCAAATACTCGAATGCCTCTAACGGGCTCCGTATGTGAAAATTATGGTCGTTTTAATCAAGACTGTCAGTCTGACTCCGAATTTGTCTAGAATTGAAACAGGTTCGGCCTAGACTTGTTGTGGTAGTAGTGCCGCTCCCCTCACCTTGGTTTATGAGTAGAATAACATCACATGACTTAGGTAGCAATCTATCCTCAATAAGAAAATTATCAATTCAACTGACGTGCATGTGCTAGTGTGATCGGTCCTTGTACAACTTTTTGAGGAGCAATAGGTGTGGTTGTATCAGTGGAAGGGATGTTCTCATCAAGGTGCAGTTTGACTTTCTTTTGATCTCTAGATATTAGACATGGTATTACCTTTTTTTTCACAAACCTTATGGTGATCGGATAGTTTTATTCGAAGTAAAAAAATGTGTTATCAAGGAAATATTGAATGTGCCAAAGGTACAATAATTATTTTTATTCAAAGTGGATTAATTTCAGTTGCTAATGGTAGATGCAAGCAAGTACTAAATCTGGCTTAGCTGCTCACAGCTCACCCCTGATTACATTTTCACAAGTTTACTGTAATATAGTTAATTTGTTGTACTCAAACTAGTTACTTCATCTGACATGAACTTCATGGAAAGAACTGAGACAACAGAAAATGGTTGGTGATTTACATTTTCTTGTTTGCTGTATATGTTAGTGGTCACCTTGGCTTGAACTAATGAGCCAAAAATCTCAGATCTGAGGGCCACCATAATCCCGTAATGATGCTTTAATTGGGAGTGCACCAAACTAATTTTGGTATCGGTCCCGTTATCCGGCACGACATTAAAAGAGAGAGACTGGCACTCAACAATTTGATTTTGATCTTGAGTTCGCTTCTCTCCCGAAAACCCTGTTCGATCGAGGCTAGCGAGGACCCTCGCAAGCACCGAGAGGATATTGGTGCCTTCTTACACATCACTCATCCTCGCTGCTAGTCCTACCTCAACCTACCAACGCCAATGGCATAGTCTTCTTCACCGCATTAACTCATTTAACGATTTAATTTTCGCATTATTCTGTGATCATGTTTTAGACTAGCTAATGACTTAGATTTAGTTCATGTTGAATCTAACATTTGGTATCAGAGCGATCTAGTCTAATCTTGATCCTCCTTAGCCCGGATTAGTTCTTGTTTTGTCGGTTATAGCACTTAATTGTCTCGGTTAAGGTTGGTTTAGGATTTTTTCAGCTCGGTTAGCATTTAGAAGGAGGGGATCTAGACCCTAAAACTCTAAATTCGAACCTTAAAACCTCAAATCCTAAACCCTTATCCCCAAATTTCTACCCAAAATCCCAAATCCAAAGAAAACCTAATAGATCTAGAGGGGCTTTTTTGGGGCTTACCTCGCTGTCGAACGCTCGAGTGCGCCGTCGATCGCTCTAAGTGCACCATCAAAAGTAACTCTCTGGATACATCGGACGTTTCGATCGTGAAAATCGAAAGTTTCGATTGGTGTATTTTCGACCATTGGGGTCGGTTGTTTTCTGGAAAATTAGACATATCGGATGTTCCGATGTCCACATTAGAAGTTCCGATATGTGGCTAAGTGGAGGCATAACGGCTAGTTTTTGCCCAATCCTATAAATACCCCTCCACCCCTCTTTAATAAGTTTAGCTTGTTGGCTGAGTTTCTAGAGAGCATTCAATACACTTCTTTGAGCTTTCTTTTCTTCATCTCCTCTTTGATCTTAGTGATCAATTAGAGAGTGAGGGTTGAAAAGAGATCTAGAGCTAAGAGCAAAAGAGAGTCATTCATCTTGAGCATTTGAGTTCATCTCCAAGAATAATTGCAAGTTGGATTCATTACTCTTGGAGGTTGAAGGACTCCTAGACGGCTAGGTGTCACTCACGAGCTCTAAGATTGTGGGTAGCCGTGAAAAGTTTGTGAAGGCTGATTTCGCCTTCGAAAGGGAAGAAATCAAAAGTGAAGCCGAACCTCAAGTGTGACCCAGGTTTGGAAGGAAAGGGTTGGAAAAGACCCGACTCTTTGTGAGCTTCCTCAATGAAGACATAGGATCCCCTTAAGGATCCGAAGTTCAGGAACAAACTATTTTGTCTCTTCAAATAGATCGGACATTCCAATATGCAGTCGGAAGTTCCGATATAACATCGGAAGTTTCGATCACCTTATCAGAAGTTCTGATCTTTTTCCGCTGCGATCTATTTCAATTAAATTTTGAAAGCCTATTCACCCCCCTCTAGGCAATTATCACATCTTTCAATTGGTATCAGAGCCTAACCTTCTCGAAGGCTTAACCGCTTGAAGGGAACGGGATGGCCGGCACAGGGTTGAAGGTAGTGTTTCCGGAAGACCCAGAAAGTCCAAAGACCGGAGATGACTCCTCTGGCAAAAAGAAAGAAGGTGGAACGTCTACATCGAATCAGGGAGTTGAAATCCCTTTCAATTATGATAGAGTAAACTCATCATCTTCACAATTCTATATTACTGTGCCATCCAGGTGTGCACCATTCTTTGACGGGATACACTACTCCGCTTGGAGGCACAAAATAAAAATGCATTTAATGTCTCTCCATCCTAGTGTGTGGAAGATTGTATGCACAGGTTTGGATTTATCGGATGAAGACATGGAGTTCACACCGGAACAAGATCAAAATATTCATCGCAACGCACAAGCCGCAAGTGTGTTGCTTGGCGCTTTGAGCCCTGAGGAGTTCAACAAGGTTGATGGGCTTGAGGAAGCAAAGGAAATATGGGACACTCTCCAAGTTGCTCATGAAGGAACATCAAGCGTGAGAGAGTCGAAGATAGAGTTACTTGAAGGGATGTTGGGGGAGGTTTGTCATGAATGACGACGAAATTCCTCAACAAATGTATGATCGGTTGATGCTTCTTGTCAACAAGATTCGAGGCTTGGGAAGCAAAGAGATGACGGATCACGTTGTGGTGAAAAGAATGTTGAGAGCTTTCGCTCCAAGAAACTCCACACTTGTGACTCTCATCTGAGAAAGGAAGGACTTCAAAAGGCTCTCACCAAATGATGTGCTAGGAAGAATCCTATCACACGAGCTTATGGAAGAAGCCAAAGAGGTAAAAAATCTTGCAAAGCAAAGCTCAAGTTCCAAGCCAAAGGAGATTGCATTGAAGGCAACAAAAAAAGGATGACTCAAGCTCAAGCGACGATGATAGCAAAGATGAGGAAGACTTGGCTCTATTCGTGAGAAAATTCAAAAAATTCCTTGAGTATGATGGATCATGCAAATACAAGAAGAATTACTATGACAAGTCAAGAAGAAGAAGAAGCACAAAGAGGGCATGCTATGAGTGTGGTGAAGTAGGACACTTCATCGCCGATTGCCCCAAGAAGAAAAGCAACATCAATGAACATAAGAAGAGTGAGCCACAAAAGAAGAACAAGACTCACAATAATAAATATTCCGGGCGTAATCACATTGGCGAGGAGTGGGACTCAAAGGACTCCGACGACGAAGGAATTGCCACCGTCGCCATTGAAGCCGCTCCTCCAACAAAGTCACTCTTTGGTGATATGAGCGACAACGACAATGACAACGACTCACCCGTTTGTCTAATGGAAAAAGGGCGCAAGGTATTGCCTAAACCAAAGACACTTTGTAGTGATAGTGAAGTAGATAGTAGTGATGAGGATATAGATGATGATGATGATGATGATGATGATGATGCATTATTTTGTGACTTGAACAAATCTACTATAGCAAAGATAAACAAGCTAATAAAAAGAATAGAAGGCCAAGAGGAAACTGTCAAGAAGTAAGAAGATTTACTCATTCTTGATAAGAAGAGAAATCTTGCTCTTGAGAAGCTTCTTGCTAAAGAAAAGGAGAAAATTGAGTTATTAACCAAAAACCTTGATTTGGCTAACAACTCAATTGCTATGCTAAAGAGCTCAAATGAATCACTTCAAGAAAATCTTTCAAGCTTGGAAGCTAATTGTAAAGCTCTTGAAGTGCAAATTGATAAATTTTTTTAATAATACAAATTTTAATCAAAATTGCAAAACTAAACATCGGGGAAATGAAATTACAGAAATATACGTCTATCGCCGGTTGAAAAGGCGATATAAGACTATCGCCCAACTAACGAGCGACATGAGGCCGTTCGCGTCTCTGTCGCCAGTTCAACGGGCGACATAATAAACATCGCCGGATCAACAGGCGACAGTATAAAAATCCCTCGATTGACCAGCGACAGAAAGTGGAGCGGGTTTCTGTCACCCGATCAACGGGCGACAGAAGACCAATATAAAGCATCGCGCGCTCGCCCGGGCGCACTCGAGCCAACCGGGAGTGAATCAAAAAATAGAGAAAAGAAGAAAATAAGAGGGGAGAAAAAAAGAGAATATGAGGGGAGAAAGAAAGAGAGGAGGAGGGGAGAAAACGAGAGCGGCATTTGAGCCAGCGCGATCAATTTGCAGGTAATTGCTTGTTGTTTAATTTTTGTAGCTGTAGATCTAGCAAATCTAGTTAGATGTTGCAAATCTAGTTAGATGTAGGTATAAACTGTTCGTTCTTTAATTTTTTAGCAGTAAATTATGATTGAGTAGAAATAATTTTAGGTCTAGGTTTGTGTGCGTTGATCTAGCGAATGTAGATGTTTTGTACCGATAGAAGTACGTCCATATATATTCATTTCTTAGGAATGTAGTTGGGTAGATATAGCGAATGTAGTTAGATGTAGGTAGAGTAGAAATTAATTGTAGAGAATGTAGTTAGGGTAGTAATCATTTCGTTGTTTAATTTTTTAGCAATAAATTATGATTGAGTAGAAATAATTTTATATCTAGGTTTATGTGCGTAGATCTAGCGAATGTAGATATTTTATACCGATACAAGTACATCCACATATATATTCATTTCTTACGAATGTAGTAGGGTAGATATAGCGATTGTAGTTAGATATACGCAGATATGTATTGTTAGGAATGTAGTTATATTTTCTATGAATAGATCTATATTTTTGTAGCATATAGATGTACCAATGTTAGGTGTCATAGTATTTTTTACGGAAAGTAATTAATTCGTGGGTGAATGAATGGATTCGTAGATATGGCAGAATGAGTTCCATTTAGAATCTATTATGGAGAAGGGGTTGTAATGTATGGTTTGGAGGGTGCGGATCTAAGTAACTTCTAGTATGTGGACAGAAGTTTGAGTAGGGTCGAAGAGCGCACATTTTCTTCTGTGTTGAAGTTGTTGTATTATACTTTTCGGATGGAACAAGAGAAGTGGCAGCTGAAGGTATTTTGCCTATGCAATAGGCAGAACGATCCTATTTGTTGGGAGCTAGTTGAGCTGAAAGGAACCGCATCGTGGAGATCATATGTGAGGGGGACAGAGCAACGGGGATGGAATCGAGTGCTTTTAGTGCAAGCATATGGCAGGGATGTTGCCCCCCAGCAGCAGTTGGACGGCGGTGAGTGTAGTCAACCTCAAAATGAGTTCAGTTTTGGTGACACCGAAATTGAGGGATCTAGCCATGAGCAGTATGTTCAGGCACGCAACGAGGACGTCATTTGCCCAAGTGGTGAATAATCTAAAATCGGGGAGGATGAAGAAAATGTTGGACAAGTAGCGCGGGGACAAGTAGACGGAGGTGAGCAAATTGATGAAATAATAGTTAGGATGGAAGGGGAAGACCGTGAGTACAGCATAACAGAAGTGGAAGACGACGATGAGTCGGATGAGGAAGATGGAGGTACGGAGCCGCTTGTGCCAGCCGAGTGGAGCACACATCAATTTGATAGGTTGGTTGTCAATGAAAGCAACGATATACCTTCGTAGTATAGCGACAACGAGGTTAGGCCTAACAGTATGTACGTGACAAAAGAGGCTATGCAGGATGCTGTGAAAGATTGGGCCTTATCATTAAGGACTTTTAGGGTTAAGAAATCCACCCCGACCTGCTACGACGTAGTGTGTGAGATCCATGGGTGTCCGTGGAGAGTGCACGTGTACAAGCCCAAATGGGGCACCCATTGGTTATGCTCGAAGGTTGAGCAGCATAGCTGTATGATTGATGAAACAACGATGGCTCACAGGAACCTGTCACCCGGGTATGTCGCGAACATCATGTATGCAGAGATAGTGGAGAACATGAGTTTTGAGCCCCGTGCTATTATCCGACCAATCGAGAACAGATATCAGTACACAATTAGCTATAGGAAGGCATGGAGGGCGAAACAGAAGGCCTTAGAAATGAGGTTTGGAAAGTTTGAAGACTCGTACCACAATCTACCCGCACTGCTAAGTTGCATTCAGGGAAGAAATCCTGGCACTTACTATGATTATCAAGACTATCCGTCAATCAAGTGGCCAACTAAAAGGCATCTGAGGAGAGTGTTCTTCGCATTCGGAGCTTGCATCAAGGCGTTCTATCACTGTCATCCATTGTTGTGCGTGGACGACACATTCTTGACCGGGAAATACAGAGGGCAAATATTGACAGCTGTGGGCGTTGATGGAAACAACCAGATTATGCCTATTGCATTCGCCTTTGTAGAAAGCGAGAACTATGAGAGTTGGCTATGGTTCCTACGGAACTTGAAGATGGGGATGGTCAAAACTCGTCAAGATGTGTGCATGCTGCACGACAGTGTCGGGACCCGAATTTGCAAATCCGGACCCTCTGTGTATTCCGCACTAGTCCAGGATCACGCTAGTGCACACAGTCTCAACATTGGTAAATATCAAAGTCATACTCAACGAATAATAAGGTACTTTAATTAGTTAACCAAAACTGGTTGCTCAACCTTAAGGTCAAGTTACAAATATACGCCACGCATGGCGAAAACTTATTAAAAGAGAAATAACAGCAGCGAAAAATAAGATAACTTCGTGGCGTCATCTAGTATACCACAGGCAACTGACTGGGCTCGCTCCCTAGAACCAAATCAACATTCCTGGTGCCACAACTGGCCCACCCGATCATTCTTGCCACATGCCCCGGTCGAAAACTATTTATCAAACTCCCAGTTGTTTACCACGCACCATGTGCCATCAATATCATCATCAATAACACATGACACTTCTCAAAACAGGTTCCATATCTCATTAAGTCAATGTTATCATGTAATTGTCAAAAACATGTTACGTGGCAAGGCTAAGCATACTACATCGGTCTAATTACCCCTGTTGGCAATTTAGTAATGCCCAACTAATAATCCACAACTAGGGTGACAAGGGGTCATGGCACATAAATAATAATCAAGGTGTCATAGTGCAAAGTTGGCATTTAACTAATTTCCCAAAATTAATTAAAGCATTTTCTAATTAAACTAGCATGCAATAAATTAAATCAAAATAATTTCAAAATGGGATCAACATGGTCAAAGCACAACTTGCCTTCAAAGAGTACTTGTTCTTGGTCTTGGGTTGGCTCCTGGCTCAACACTTCACCTTCGAAGCCCTCGGGTACTTCCACGTCTACTCGTAACGCGTGCAAATAGCAACTAATAAGTAAAACAGTACACAAAAGTATCCGAACATACAAATAAAGTCCATAAACAAAGAGAGCATAATTTTATGATTTTTTAGGAATTTGAATCATCAAAATCGGAGTTAAAAAGCAAAAGTTACAAGCGTTTAAAGTTTAAATAATCAATTAAATAATATTACAGATAAAAACTTTGGTCCAAAAATTAAAGAAAATTCACCATTAGGTAGATCTCAATTTTATAAAAATTTAGAAATTTGAATCATTCAAATCGGAGTTAAAATGCAAAAGTTATAAGCGTTTGAAGTTTCAAAATTCAAATAAATCAATAATCCGAATTAATCCATTTATTTTTATATTGAAAAATCCGATTATGACGTCAGCGTGGAATTTGATTTTCCACTGAATTATTTTTCTATTGAAAAATTGATTTATTGCGTCAGCCGGTCCATGGACGTGGTCCACGGTTCGGCTTGGGTCCACCGTGGACCCGGTCCACGAGTACATGTCTCACTGACATGTGGGCCCCCTCAGATGACGTCAGCGGTGACGTCATCACGCTCGGCTGAGGACGGCTGACAGCTGGGCCCCACCGTGACGTCAGCGGTGACGTCATGGTGCGGTTCGGCTGAGCCGCTGACACGCGGGTCCCATGCTTGGCGCCACGCAGCGTGGCGTCGGCGGCGGCGGCGACATGGCCGTGACGGTCAGCCTTCCGGCCAAGTGGCTAGATCTCGACCGTTAATTTGAAAATCAACGGCCCAGATCAGATCTAGGTTTCACGCGTTAGGAAACAACACAGTCGATCTGGACCATTCGATCTTGATCGGACGGTCAAGATCCGATCTAAAGCTACAACGTGGGTTAACCCTAGCCGTACGATCTAGATCTAACGGCTGAGATCTATCCAAGCACGTTGCAGTTACGGCTACGTGGCGCGATCTAAATCGTTGGATCTAGATCCAATGGTTGGAAACAGATCTAAAAACTAAAACCGTGAAATTACCGGGGGATGACGTGGACGAATCTCAGCCGTGCGATGAAGATCCAATGGCGGAGAAGCTTCGCGAGTCGGCGATGGCGCGCGGCGGAGCTGGCCGGCCGGAGACGAAGACGATGACGATCCCGACGGCGTTGCGGGCACGCTCCGGCGAAGTGGGTGGTAGTCTCCGACGCGTCTCGTCCTTGCGGTTCCGGATCTGGGGTCGGTGGCGGCGGAGGACGGCGGACGGCGGCGAAAACAACGAAGAACCGCGGCAGAAGCCTAACCCAACTACGGTGAGCGATTGCGGCGCAACCACGGCGGCTCAGGCGTGATGGTCTAGGGCTACGGTTGCGCACGGAAACGGGCTACAAGCTGGCGGCGGCAGCGCAATAAATAGGGGCCTCAGCTTCCGTGAATCTCGCGGAGACCGAGGTCCACCCGGCTGCGGTGGCGGAATCCGAATATAATTCGGATTGGGTGACGTGGCTCAACGTGGACCGTTGGATCAAGATCCAACGGTCGCGAGGGTTTGGACTCGGTGACTTGGCTGGCTCGGTCGGGTTCGGGTTCGGGTGACGTGACACAATCGTGGCCGTTGGATCTCGATCCAACGGTCACTTGGTTAGGGTTAGGTTGGGCTCGGGTCCGGCTCGAATGCGGCTCGGGTTGGGCTCGAGTCCGACTCGGGTTCTGAGTCGGTCGGATGAACAGTGAAACCAACTCGATTTTCCAGCGATTAAAATAACCCGATTAATTTCTAGAAATTCATTTAATTCAAGAAAAATAGCAAAATACTCAGAAAAATTATAGAAAATATTTTAGGACATTTGGGACTCAAATAAAATATTTCCAACAAAATTTTATTTGAAACTTTTAATTCTTTAATTATTTCAAATGGGGATAAATACAAATAAATTCCAAATAAATCCCAGAAAATTCCAAAAATTCACAAAAGTGCCAAATTTCATTTAAACTCATGAAAAGCAAAAATTGGGATGTTACAGACAGGCATGCTGGTCTGCTTAGTGCAATCAACCAGTTGCAAATAGGGGCAGAGGAGCCATTCTATGGTCTGACTTGCAGAGCCGATGGTGCATGAGGCTTTTGGGCGCAAACTTCTACAAGCAATTCAGGAACAAGGAACTCATGAACATGTTCAAAAGACTATGTAAGCAGAACCAGGGGAGCAAGTTCTGGACTCTGTGGAAAAATATTGATGAGCTGACAAGAAAACACAAAGAGGAGCAGGCGAATAAGGCTACTGGCAGCGAAAGACACGATGAGGCGGAGCCTCTTTCCCCCCTACCAACAGAAGATGATGCGACTAATCGTCGTCGAAGGCAAAGGCCAATCAAATGTTTCTCGGACTGGATAAAGCACGAATCGAAAGAAAAGTAGGCACTGTTACATGACACACATGGTGCCAGATACAGTGTGATGACCAGTAACTTTGCAGAAGTTTACAACTGGGTAATGAGAGGGATGAGGTGTCTCATATTGGTGGGAATTGTTGAGGGAGTGCTGCGGGGCACAACCAAGTACTTCGTTGACAGGCATCAAGCTGCTGAGATAGTGATGAGAGATGAGAAGTTCTTGTACTCTTCCATGATCAGTAAATACATGGATGAGAAGAGTCAGAAGGCGGCCAAGCATAGAGCTATAAAAGTTGGTGCACAAACACTGCGCTTCGAGGTGATCTGAAAGGATAAAGGACGGCGTGGAACCAACCAAAAGGTTGTCACCCAGGAGTGCATAATATAGGATGATTGCAAATGCTCATGTAACAAGCCCCATCTTTTGCATAGGCCGTGTTCTCATGTGATAGCCGCATGTGCTTTATTTGGAATGCAACCTGGTACATATCTATCTGAATATTTTAGGACGAAAAGGGTGATGGAAACTTGGAGCGAGGAGCTTTATGGTTATGGTGTTATGGGTTCTTTCACCACAACTCCTAGTGCTGATGAAAGGTTCTGGGTCCCTGATTTTAATGCAAGAAGATGGAAAGTAGGGCGTCGGAAAATAAGGCGTATTAGAAATGACATGGATGAGTCAGAAGCTGGCAAACGCGTGAAGAAATGTTCATTGTGCAAGCAAACAAGACATACATTCAAGAATTGCCATGCACAAAACGAAGAAGATGAAGGAGGAGATGGCAATCCGACGGTGGGGGATGGATCGTCCTCTGCGAGGAGTGCTGCACGACTCCAACGTACCACATGAGAAGCAATTTAATCGTAATTTAATCGATGTACTGTGTGTTGTGTGAACCCTATGTGTAAGTACGTTGCATGTGGCTGTGAGTGTTGTTTATGATGCTTGAACAATTTTATGTGCGTATTTGTTTGAACATATTGTTGTGATACTTCTATAGTTTTTCGGATGCTTTTGTTTCTATATGCATTTTAATTATAACTCTCATTTATGTAATTTGCAGGTATGGCTGACCAGCCCAGAGATGATGAGAGGCCCTTCGAGTTGCTGGATCAGGTTGTTGATGGTCGTCACCGTGCCCACTTCGCCACTGCTTTTCCAAAGGAGGGAGGCAATCCTGTGCAGCTCGGCGTCCTTCGACCGAGGACACTGCAGTACGCCTGGGCGCTCGATCCTCGTTGAATCCCCAGGTAACATATTAGCATTTAGATTTCTTAATATGTTTGTGGTAGTATCGTTATTAGTGTTGTACTGATATTAATTACATGTTTCTTCTTTCGTAGGCTTCGAGCTTCAGGATTGCTGCCATTCGCCCGGATGGAGGAGGATGTGGGTCACCGGTTCCCGTTCGACAGGTCCCTGATCACCGCTCTGGTGGATCGGTGGAGGCCGGAGACCCACACCTTCCATCTACCCATCGGGGTGATGGCGATCACTTTGCAGGACGTGTCGTACCTGCTCGGCCTCCCAATCGCCGGTGACGATGTGGTGCCCCAGGACGTCGACCCTACGTGGCGCCAGCAGCTACTTCAGCGGTTCCAGGGTGTGCTACCACCACCTGGGTACCGTGCCTTCACCAGCACACACGGTCCGACACTACGGTGGTCCGATAGTTCATGGTACGCAACCAGCCTTTGAAATAACAAATGCTCTTGAATTACAGCTTAAAATAACAAGTAACATGTGATCTTTTATTTTACATCCTGCGCATATCGTCGAGCTTGCGGACGAGTACAGGGTCAGCCGCCACTTGGAGGCGTACCTGCTGTGGCTGTTTGGCTAGTGCTTGTTCACGAGCTCCCATGGGGATAACGTGGATAAGCACCTTGTCCAGTTCGCGAGGGAGATCGCGGATTCACCCCTTGACGACGTGCCGCAGTACTCCTGGGGGTCCGCTGTCCTCTGCAGCACGTACCGGGCCCTCTGCGACGGCTGTTCCCGGATCAGCGACGAGTCGACCTTCAGAGGATGCCCACTGCTGGTACAGTTGTGGGCATATGAGAGGTTCCAGATTGGGCGGCCCAACATCAATCTAGAGCCTCTTCAGCCTGTAGGCCATGGCGACATCGACGATCCGACCATGGGCACCATCTGGTGCCACCGACGAGTAAGATATTGCAATTACGATTTTGGTACTTTTACTTTAACATTTGTGAGTACTAACGGTAACGTTCTGTCGTCACTGCAGCCTAGGTGGGCACATAGGACGATGCAGATGGGCTACCCACAGTTTGTCGCTGCGTTCGATCACCTCACCGATGACCACGTGCGCTGGACGCCGTACGCATAGGCAGAGGTGCAGCTTCCTGTGACGGGCACCCTCTCGACCCTTTGCACACGAGACGCGGCGTACTGGTGCACATGGCGGTTCCTCGTGTTCGACGTCCAGGTTGAGGCCTACGCTATCCATCGAGTGATGAGGTAGTTCGGCCTACGACAGGAGTTTTGTCGGGACCCAAATATGCAAATCCGTACCCTCTGTGTATCCAGCACTAGTCCAGGATCACGCTAGTGCACACAGTCTCAACATCGGTAATTACCACAATCATACTCAATGAAATAGTAAAGTACTTTATTGAAAGGAAATATAACTGGTTTCTCGACTTTATGGTCAAGTTACAAAAGTACGCCTCGCAGGGCTTAAGTCTTATTCAAATAAACTTGCAGCGGAAAATAAAGAAACGTGTGGCGCCAACCAATATGCCACAAGCAACTGACTGGGCTCTGCCCCTAGTTCGTCGGCTCCTCCTGGAACTCCTCCTCCAGTGCTGGCGTTGATTCTTCTTCAACTGATGTTTTGTTGTTGCAAGGGTGAGTACTTAAAGCACTCAGCTAGTCATGCATAGAATGTAGTCTAATATTCTACATGCATGTCTTATTACAAAGGATAGGCTAAGATGATTCTTTTGCAGTAAAGCACATTCATAGATAACAATAATAGATTGAAGGCAATAAAACAGTAATAGCAATAATAACTTCATAAACAATTTCACAAGTAAAGCATTTATCAGCCTAAAGCAAGTTCATCATTTCCAACACCCAGTATCCATAAACCAAGTTTATTTTCATAAAGTCTTACCCTTAACTGTAATCCCCGAGCAGTGTCCAATACCGCGGACTCGGCTATTCGAATAGATTTTTCACTCTGCAGAGGTTATACACTTTACACACAAGATACAATCAAACACCACAAAGACGAGTGTCCGTAACAAAGTCTTTTGGAAGCTTCTAACTCCACAAGTGAACCTCCCCGGTTGTCAAACACTAACCCTTTCCTTAGCAAAGGCGAAGTTTAGGACAACGAACCGTTGGACGGGTACCTGGCCGCAGCCCCGGTACGCTCCCCCATACAACTACACAGAAGTGTAGCTGATACCCCAAGGTACCACATGCAATATATCAGCAACCTACTCAACTAGGTCTGTCCCATTCCAAATATGTGGTTGCATGATGAACTCAGTTCAAAGGCTTGCAAGGTTAAGTCCTTAGGTTAACTAGGGCAAGACTACCCAATTATCAAAACCAAATCGACTTTCCCGATGCCACACCCTGGCCCACCAGAACAATCTTGCCACTTGCCCCAGTCTAAATCATTTTATCACCCAGTTGATTACCATGCACCACGTGCTATCAACATCTTCAACGACACATGTAGAAATTTGCAAAATCATGTTCCATCTCTCATTAAGTTAAGATTAATTTTCGACATTCAAAATTATATCAATAACACGATTGCATGGCTAAGCTGGCTACTTACAGTCTAATTAACCCATGTTGGCAAAGTATTAATGTCCAACTATTATTCCACATCCTAGGGTGACAAATGATTCATGGCATACAATTATCATAGACAAGGTAGCGTAATCGAGTAGGTCACATAACTATTCCCGGAATTATTCAAAATCATTTTAAATAAACTAGCATGCAATAATTTAAATAAACATAGTTTCAAAAGTGGGATCAACATGATCAAAGCATAACTTGCCTTCAAAAAGTACTGGTTCCTGGTCTTGAACTTGCTCCTGGGTCAAAACTTCACCTTCGAAGCCTTCGGGCGGTTCAACGTCTACGCGTATCGGATAAATAAACACCAAATAAATAAAAACAGAGAAAACTCATGTCCAAAAATTAAATAAAAATCACCATTAAATAGATCTCAATTTTCTAAAAATTTAGAAATTGGAATCACCTCAATCGGAGTTAAAACGCAAAAGTTATAGCCATTTAAAGTTTGAAAAATCAATTAAAAGAATAAATCAAATTAATTCATTTATTTTTCTATTGAAAAGTTTGAATATGACATCAGCATTGCGTCAGCACCGAATTTCAATTTCGGCCGAATTATTTTTCTAAAGGAAAATCGAATTATTGCACAAGCATCTAACGGCTTAAATAATCCGTTCACGCCGGACCGAGAACTTGGTCCGGCATCATTCACGATGGACCAAACAGTTGGTCCGGTGTCACTCACGATGGACTGAAAAGTTGGTCTGACGTACACGTCGATCTCTCGGTTACTTGGAAAATTTGGTCCGGCGCAACATCAAACTACACGTTCACTACGGACCAGTAACTTTGGTTCGGCGCAAACATCAACTACACGTTCACTACAGACCAATTACTTTGGTCCGGCATCGTTCATGACGGATCGAAAAGTTGGTCCAGCGTCACTCACGACAGACCGAATAGTTGGTCTGGCGTACACGTGCTACGCTCGGTTGATGTGCTATCGTAACGTGGCCCAATCTACACCGTTCGATCTAAATCCTACGGCTAGGGTTCTAATCTAGCACAGTTCGATATGGATCTACGTGGCTTAATCAGGTGCGTTGGATCTAGATCCAACGGTGGCTAATAAATCTAAGCTGTAATACAGGATTTGTTCGGGGTGACGTGGACCAATCTGGACGCTAGGATCTAGATCTAACGGCCTAGATCTAATCTGGGGTTTGAGCACTGAGTGTTGATGTGGGCGAACCTGGGCCCTCGGATCTTGATCGGATGGTTGACAGAGCTCGTGAGGTCGATGATGTCCACGGCGAAGCTGGCTTGGTCGGAGAAGGGGACGACGACCTACGCGATGGCGTTTGAGCGCGAGTACGGCGAAGTGAGTGGTCCTCTCCGACGCGTCTTGTCATGGCGATTCCGAATCTAGCTTCAATGACGGCAGAGATGGCTTGACGACGGCGGAAAATGGCAAGAACCGCGGTAGAACCCTAAAGCAACTTCGGCGAGCAATTGCGGCGCACTGGCGGCGGCTCGGGCGGCGTGGGTTAGGGCAAAGCATGCGCACGGAAGAAGGCAACACGGGACGGGTGGTGGTGCATTAAATAGCCGTCTCGACGTCCGTGAATCTTGCGCGAAACGAGACCGGCTCGGTTACGGTGACGGAATCCGAGGAGGGTTCGGACTGGGCGATGTGGCGCAATCTCGACTGTTGGATCTTGATCCAACTGTTCGCACGATTAGGGTTTGGTCCGGCTCGAGTCTGGTTCGGGTGTGGCTCGGTCGGACTCGAGTCTGACTCGGGTCGGTGCTACAGTAAAACCAATTAGGGTTTTTCCACCGATTTAATTTTTAAAATAATTCTAGAAATTCATTTAATTCGGGAAAATAGCGAAATACTCAGAAAAATTCTAGAAAATACTTTGAGACATTTTGGACTTAAATAAAATATTTCCAATAAAATTTTATATGAAACTTTTAAATATTTAAATAACTTGAAAAGGAATAAATTCACATTAAATCCAAATAAATCCCAAAAAATTCTAAAAATTCAAATAACTCAATAGATTAAATAAAAGCACAAATTTGGAATGTTACAAGTTCCCAGTCCCGGTCAGCCGTCTGGTTCCACACGCCGCCCACACGTAAGTTCCCTCGATCGATGTTCCATAATTACTATCGTGTATTGTCATCCAATAATTCTATATTCATTTCTGATCCACAGCTAGACTAGGAAGGGGGTGCATGGGGCCACCCCCTGGCACGTACGGATGGCGCCATGGGTCGAGGAGTGGGCTGGAGCTCTCGAGGACGTCCATGCTGATGATGCGCCGTACAACCTGGAGACGTACCAGGCCTACCGACAGTGGTTCACTTCTCGTACCTATGTGCATCTGGTACGCGTTGACCCAGATCCTCCCAGGCACGTCCCCAGGGCGAGAGGCACGTATCCCGCCCATACAGACTTGGCTCTGCACACTGCGGTACGTTGTGTCCTATATACAATTTCATGCTCAATCATTTCGTAGCTATGCTAACTAATTCGTGATGTTTTTTTCATACTGATATGCTAGCCCGGTTGTACGAGGACTCTTCGAGATACCTCTCGTGATTGACCGACGGCTTGCCGGTGACCGAAGAGGACATCACCAGCTTGCTCGTTAGGTTTTGGGACGGCTCCGCACGCGCCCTCGAGTTGGCTGGATGCCGCCTGCCTCCCGGTGTGGGCCACAGCATGCCGCTTGGGACAGGCAGGGGATCTGCGGCTGGTGCAGCCTTTCACGCTGGAGGTGCCTCTTCTTCACACGGTGGTGCAGCTTTTCACGCCGGAGGTGCTGGAGGTGAGTACTGCAATGCACTTTTCATGTTTTGCATTCACTTTTCATGTTTTGCACTCACTTTTTGAATGCTCTCAATAATTCTTCACTTCTTACAGGTACACAGACACAATGGTTGCCACCTGCAGCTGATGACTACGATGGGCAGGGTGATGATCAGGAGGACTACGAGGACGACACCGTGTCGAGGTTCCTCGTCGATCCACATCCAGTTCAGCTTGGTACCCCACAGCAGCAATGGGCACCACGACCGACGTAGTGGCAGACACCACCACCACCACCGACGCAGCCTGGGTCATCGTAGTGGCAGACACCACCACCACCGACGCAGGCTGGGTCGGCGCAGTGACAGCCACCACCACCGACGTAGCCTCGGTCGGCGCAGTGGCAGCCACCACCACCACCAACAGAACCTAACCAGCTGGTGTACGCCACACCTCCAGCGAGACCACAGAGGGCCCACCGTGCGCCGACGCAGCTGACATACTCTCAGAGTCAGATTCGGAGGAGGACTACACAGCCGCGAGGAGCCGCCCCGAAAAGGGGCCGACACTAGTTTCTTTTGTTTTTCATTGTTCATAGTTTCTTTTGTTTTTGATTGTTGGTACTTTATTTTGTTTTTTTATTGTTGGTAGTTTCAATCATACGTAATTAGTTAAACCTTCAAAATATGCACTTAGTTAAACCTTCAAAGTACGCACTTAGTTAAACCAATCGGTGATTTTGATGCGACCTGCTCATGTTTCACTCAGGATTTCAAAAAGAAACTTGGCATGAGGATGTAGCACGACCAGCTTTCACAGAGTAAAATGAGGAGGGCCACTCGAAAGCCCCGAATTGTGTGAGCACAGCCTGCAGGAAGTGGATGACAACACATTGACTACTCATTTATCAGTTGAAAAAGCAGATATGACAACACGCTGAAAAAGCAGATGTGACAACATGCTGAAAAAGCAGGTATGACAACACGCTGAAAAAGCTAAAAAACCATGAATTAACATCACACTGCCAGTAGCTCTCTCAGACCAATTGGAAAACATGCTCCCACCGAAAACTTGCTATAAATACGGATGCATGCCCAACAAATTCATTCCACACTGAAACGTCAAGAGCATTTCATATCCTCTTCCTCCTCTTGGTCATATCCTTGTCTTCCTAATCCCACTTCATCGTTCTTCCCTCGTGTGAAGGCCATGTCTCAAACATCGAGCTCAGCGAATCAGAGAGCCTTTGCGCTTGCCAATGCAAGGCGGGTCGATTGCCCTAATTGCCATGTGGAAGCTAATGTGTTGTATTCCACCACTCCGACAAATTACGATCGGGTGTTTTATAAATACCCTAATTACTCTGTAAGTGAAAATATAGTTCGATTTCTTCAAGTTTTGATGATTATTCTCTTCTCCGCGTTGTCTGTTTCTTCTAAAATCTGCTTTCTTTCCATCGTCATGTAGTCAGCAGGGTGCCAATATTTTCAGTGGGCAAACATCCTGAATACATCGATGGAGCATCGTAGTAGCACAACACCAGAGAGGACGCTGCTCGGCCTTGAGCAGAGGATGGACCCAACGCTCGACCAGAGGATGAACCCAACGCTCGAGCAAAGGCTTAACATGCTGACCTTAAAGGTGGAGCGCATTTTAGATCATATCAAGTGGCTATATAAGATGATGTATGTAGTTATCCTTGTAATAATTTTGTCTGCAATTGCAAACTAGTTCGGGCTGTATGCGCCACGTATGTTAACTTTTTTTCTATGTCATGCAATAAAGAGTCTGGTTCGTGGTACTCCTTTCAGTTTTTAGCTGTAATAAAGAGTCTGGTCGGTGCTTCCCTCTATGTGCTTTTCACAATGATCGTAATGACTTAAAACACTTTAGCTAGACCACAAAGGGCCCACCATGCGTTGGCTTGATGGGTGACACGTCGCGCAGCATTTCACAGAGGGTGACATGTGCTGCAGCTTTGATGATGGGTGACACGTCGTGCAGCCTTTCACAGAGGGTGACAGGTGCTGCACTTTGATGATGGGTGACACGTCGTGCAGCCTATCACAGAGGGTGACAGGTGCTGCAGCTTTGATAGACATAAAGAGATAAATGTTGTAGTTAAGTGGAGAAGCCCCTCACCAGCACTATAAAAACCGACCGAGGGAGGGATAGATGCATCACACTCCCAAACCAGCAATAAACTTCAGCCGACTTTACACAAATTAGGGCACGATGTCGTTCTACCGTTGCCTCTTGAGCAAGCAAAATTTAACCCCCCGTGAATACCCGGATGCGAGTAGCGTTGATGCCCCAGTTCTACCGGAGTTGCCCCGGCCGAAATGCGACTGCAACCTTCCGGCGAAGATGATGCAGTCTACGCACGGAGATACGGCCGCCCGCACTCACTACTGTTGTGGTTGCGACTACGAGGTAAACCAATTGGTGTCCATTCAAATTAGGGTAACACTACCATTTCATGTATCGTTCTTTGTTTTTTAGCATGAGGACCGGTGTTGCTTCTTCCAATGGATCGACGGCCCGGAACGACGTGACTATGAATTTATCTACAACTGCCACAACGCCTACCCCACTTCGCCCGAGAACTTCACCCGGTGGGAGAGGCCGCCAGGATATGTCCCCTATCTAGATCGACCGGAGTCAAGGGCCGGTGGGCAAGGGACCAACCAATCGGTGAGTTTCATGCGACATGCTCATGTTTCACTCATAAAGTAGTAATTCTAAACCAGTTCATCACATACAGGACTTCAAAAAGACACTTGCAAAATTGCTCAAGTCAAAGGAGAAACCTCCTGCCCCCGAAAGCCCTGAATTGTGCGAACACGGCATGCAGGCAGTGGTTTATACCTAACACGAGGATCTAGCAGACCGAAGATTCTACCGGTGCCCTTTACCCGAGGATGAATGTTGCTGGTACTTCAACTGGGTGGACCTGGAGACGTACCATCCACATGTCAAACTTCCCATCTCGGATAACTGGGGGAAGCAACCCTCGCCTTGGTGCTACTACCTCCCAGAAAAGCCAGACCCCGAGTACGCCTACGGTATTATTTAACGACCACAGCGTGCATATTGCATTGATTGCAGGGCACACTTCCGGTTGTATAACAATAAGCCCAACACACACCTCCTGCACCATATAGTGGAGTGCGAGTCAAAACAGAGGAGGCGTCTCGGCAAGTCTCCGAAAGTGCAAGAGGGTTCCTCCTCTCGAAAAGAAAGGGATAAGGGGAAGCAACCGGCCGAGGTTCACACTACGCAGCAAATCCTTGATGGATTACAAAGACCATCCGGGAACCCGGGTGGTATTAACATAGGAGACGTTCGGCATAAAAAAGACAAAAAATTATGTTTTATACCCTCGAGACGTTCGGCATAGGCTACCCATTCGGCAACAGCTGGGAGCACTGCGCACCCCCATGGAGCTCTTTCATAAGAGATTGAGCGGTGTCCGAGAACAAATTGCGAAAGATTGACGGGTGATGTAATATGTAGAAAATGTGGCGCATCATTCCCACTCTACGAACATAGGCGGAACGATCACTTGTTCCACCATGATAATCAGTGTTATCGTCGGTTCTTCTAGCAATGTCGTCACTGTTGTAATGCCCTTGTAATAAAATCTGTTGCTTATGTTATCATCTGAACTTTCATTGTATCTGCCCTACTAAGGTTGTTGGATGCATCTACACACTTTTCACAATGACTGTAATGACTTAAACACTTTGGCTAAAGTTTTCCTAGGCTACATTATTCATATCATGGGTTGTTATCGACTAGGGTAATTGTACTAGTAGAATTTAGATGCAAAGAAAGGTGTAAATAAAATATTTTTCTAGAATATGGTAGTCCATATATCAAAGAGCAAATCTGGTCCCTTATTCCTAAAAATTACATTTAAACTTCATATTTTACGGCCAGCCGAAAATGCTAAACTGTTTCGTGTAAGAGAGGCTTTTTATAGTTATTTGGTTTATTCAACTGATTTCATTCATAAATATTTTTGGAACAATGGGACATCTAAGACCCTACGAATAAATGATATTTATTTCATGATTTCGGGAGTTTGGGCCTCTCCGGGGGAGTTCGGGCCCAAGGGGGATGTGTCGTGGGCCTTGGTGGGAGGATTTTTGGGCCCATGAGGGATGGGGAGGCAGGATAACCTACCTTGGGGGCGTCCTCCGCCTGCCCACATGCGCCCCACAACCCTAGCCGCCACTCCACCTCCTCCTCCCACCACCCAAGACGCCACCCCCCACTTTGGGCGCCTCCTCTCCCCTTTGCGCCATCCCCTCCCCTCTCCACCACCCCTTGCTGCCCTAGGGAAGCCTCTCCACCTCCCCACCCCGAAGATCCGTCCATTGGAGCGCTCCACGATGAGGAGATCCGGTGGATTTAGAGCGAGGAAGGAGATCACGCGAACCGGGAGGAGATCCATTGGTTCTTCATTCGTCGGGCGAAGGTATGGCCATGGGAATCCTTGGGGTTGGTCTAGGTACTGTTATAAGGGTTAATATCATGTTTTTAGATCAATTGGTGGTGCTGTAATTGGGTAGATATGGAATCTAGAGTTTGCCACGTTCTCTGTTTCGGGCAGCATGAGGAGTCGACCTAGGGTTTGGGTTTTCGCTAATTTAGAGTCGGAGTTTGGTCGTCTGCCTGTTGAAGAAGTTGTAGGTAATTTCAATACCTTTCAGTGGGTATAAAGAACGTCCAATTCCGCCCAGCCGTTTGAAAGTTATGCTCGTTTTACCGAACGTGTTAAAAACTGTGACGTGATTGGAACAGATCACGGTATTCTGTAGATTAAACCACTTTAGAGTACGAATAAGTTTTTCCATATACTTAGAAAAAGTTAGAAAATTTCCTAAGATACGCGAGGATGTACTCGTGTAATCAATTCGGAGTCTTAGAACCCGAGTTATGCTCGTTGCAAGTCTGCTGTCCCGACGGGACAGAACCTCTGTTTTGGGTTGTGCGAGTAGTTTGCGAAGTCGGGGTAGAAGAGTGTTTGCGTATTGTTTTGTGGGCATGATTTTGAGTGTGTGGTGCCTATGTGCAGGTGGTGTGACCCCGAGGGTGCCCTCTACTTCTCGCCAATCCGTCGCCCGTGGTTGAGGCAAGTGTATTGGAATGGGTAGCGGGTTGTAGATTGTTAGTTTTGTTGAGTTGGAATTGAATATATGAAATGTTCACATGCCATGCTTTAAGGTTTGCCATTGATATGATGAATATGTTTTATTATGCTGTGATGCCATGTGTTAATGTACAAGTTATCTATGATGTTGGCATGTTTGCATTCATAGCATGATACATGGCCGGGTCGGTGAGAAAGTCATAACTAGTCCGGTAAGGTCGGTGAGAAAGTTATGACTAGTCCGGGACGCCATTGAGTAAGCCCTACATAGTGATTCCATCCACCGCGGTGAATGGAAGCGAGGAGTAGGCACCCTCCATCTTTGGGATGGAAGGGGAGAGAGGGTGCACACCGACGGGTGTGCACTCAACCATACCGGTATGAGTTTCCAGGAGACATGTACATCGCATTGCATTGCATACATGATGATGATGAGAATGATATGTGAAAATGAATAAGATGATAGACATGATGTGAGTTGTTGTAGCCATGTAATTGTTCTTTTGTACCATTGCAATATACTTGCTGAGTGTTGAACTCACGCTTGCGCTTTCTTGTTGTTTTAGGTACCATGAGACCGGCATGCGGGGAAGGAAAATAGTCACACTTCTACACGTAGCTTCACTTATTTGTTCCCACAGTCATTCAATTGGAGTCTTGATAATAAATTAAGTGTGATGCTTATTGATTTATGGTTTAGTTTTGCGATATGAGAGTCTTATTGTTCGTTTGGCTCATGGAGACATTGAATGCTTGGAATTAGACTTATATTGCTGTGTCATGCCGTTAATTATTGCTATTTTAGATTCCTCTTATATTGCCATATATTGATGTGCCGAAATTTTGGGTTTTAGCATTCGTGCCTTTGCTGTAATTTACTTGTATTTGTGGTATTTAGAAGTTGCTTAGTCTATGTTTGGTAGCATTCGGGCATATTAAACGCCGGGGTGTTACAGTTGGTTTCAGAGCGGGCTGTAGGTCTTTGGAATGTGTATTTTTAGTGTCATGCTATAGGGTACAACTAAAATGTGATGTGGAATAACTTAGAAACATGGCTTAGGTTCTAACTAAAATTTTGTCATAGGATAGCAACATTAAAACTTGCAAAAGTGGAATAACTAATCTAAAATTTGACACACATGGATGCACAGTAGGAAAGGGTATGGGTATCGTTTCTTTGCGCTTAAATGTTGTATTTAAGCTTTGATGTTGAATGCTTCATTTGATAATGCATGTTGCTATGTCTATGAGATAAATGATTGAATTGTGCTTGTTGTGGTGATAAAGTGGGGTTGTGGTGCCGAAGGGTTTCGGTCACCTCTTTTTGTTCATAGTAAGGGTGTGGTTTGACGGTATGGTCGGTTAAAGCCATCACCGAAGAACTATTAACCCCTTGTGGGGAAAGAGTGCTTACCTTTTCTATCATAGATCGGGTAGTTGACTGGAGACAAATAGAAGAGATTGGTGGTGGATTCCTTCGGATCTTCTTTATCGTTCTGTGTGCGATCTTGGTTGATTTTCTTGGTTTTAGTTGACTGAAACCAAAAGAAAAGTGTTTGGCATTGGATTTTTCGCGGATTGTTCCGTATGCGGTGTGTGGTTTTGTCTTCCTTGGTTGAAGGCGAAGAAGAAGAGTATAGTGTTGCGCTTCTTTTGGTCGCCTTTCTAGCTTTGATGCTTAGTTTGTTGATTGCTTTATGGGGGAGAAGCATTCAATCTATTCCTATGTTTGTCTTTCTCCGAGGTCAAAAGAGTTATTGCGGCATTATGCCAGACCTGGTTGTCAGGGCTGAAGTCCTGTGGCTTTGTAGAAGTAGGTGGTGTTTGATTTCATCATTTTACTGGTTTAAGAAATCATCTTTGAAAACCCTTCTTGTTTCGTGAAAGGTTGGGGTTTGGTGTTAATGTTTTATTTGAAAAGGATTACTTGATCGCTTGGTTCCTTTTCGAGAAAATTATCTTTCAACCATTTTCCTCTATGGGAGTCCTTGAGATTGAAAAGCGTTTTGGAGAATTCCTTTTGCATGACCAAGTTTGGGTTTGTCTCATTGCAAATTTGAGAGTCAAGTTTCCGTGTGAATTTGGGTTGAGTTTTTTAAAAAAAAAATGCTGCAAACAAAGTAAGTAGTCTTTTGACTGAAATCGTTTGTCAATAGTGAGAATTGTTGTTTAGCATGTTATGTAGTATGTACCAATGTGGTTTATGGAATGACGTATTGTTAAGTTAATTTGCGAGTTGAATCAATTAAATGTAATTGTTACCTTAGGCTTAAGATTAGGTGAACCTCTAGTGATGTAGAGTACCCCATAGTGGGAATGATTAAATGTGTTAATGTACATGCTTAGAATCGGTTGCTTTGCTTTAAAAGTGCTATGACCCCCGATTATGTTTAAAGTTTTAAACCCTGATGCATAGTTAAAACATTAAGATGATGTAGACTGCTGTTATTGTTAAAGAAATTTTGCTGGTTGTTTAAAGATGTTTTAATCTAATGGATTAATAGAGAAATTTAATCGTGTTGACTAGTGACTTTAATTTGGAAGTTGATTAGAGTTGCTATTTACGTTGTTGCAAACTACTAGTATATTTGGAAGTATGCAGTTGTGTCTCTACAATGCTAGTATTGATATCAATTGAGAAGACATAAGACTTATTGTTAATGTTGTTGTTAAGGGCAGTGTTAATGCTAGGATTCAATCTATTTTAAATAGTTGGAGTATGTTGTGTGGTGGTAATTTTGTTATCACCTATGTATAGGGTAGCTAAAAGTAATGTTGTTGGTTGATGATTATGCCCATTTGTTGTTATTGATGACTAAGTAGTGGTGGTAACTGTTTAGATTACTCGTTGGAAAACCATGGTTAAAATAGAGGAAAATTTTAACATGTTGCGATGGAGTGAGCTTTGGATAATTAACATGATGAATGATTTTATCCTTAATGAGAGTATAACTTAGAGTCTCATTTACGAATTCTTCCCTGTGGAGATAATATTTACATGTTGAAGTCGTTGTTTAACTGAATAAGGTTCGGTTGTTGAGACGTGAACATATAGGTGGTATGAAATTTATAGGTTGATCTTGCTGAAAGATTTGTTGAAGTACTATGTTTCAAATTTAGAATAAGATGTATTATGATTTGGTGATCCGTGGGGATCATGTCAATGTAGTCTTGGTGGGGTGCCTTTTTGATAAGCATCATAAACCCTAATTAAAAGTGTTGGGAATGGTAACTAGAGAAAGAAATTGTTATGTAAATTTTGTTAAATCCGGTTGGACTTTCTCAATAAGTAAGTAGTGAATTTTGAAGTCTTTAATGGAAAGCGTAGTAGAACACTAGAGATGGTTGTATTTATGCTAAGCTGGTGTTTAAAACCTTCTGGACTGGTTTGGTTGTTTGCTATCTTGGTTGAATGCTTTTGGTCAAAAGTGTTCCTTATGTTGAGTTTCAGAGATTCCCTAAAACTCGTAGAAATTGATGCCAATCTTTGGTTTTGGCGAATTTGTTTAGTTTGTGTTGTGAGTATGAGTTGACACCCAAAAGTCTTTGAGTGGATCGCGCTCTTTCGCGTTCTCACTGAATTACCTTTGGAATAAATGCTTAAAAGGAAGCAGATGGTCATAATGGGTTGTGTTGGAAACTTTTGAGTTAAGCCCTTGATGTGTAACTCTATTTGGCTAGAGTTGGAGTTATTTGGAAAATGTGTCTGGTGTGCGGATGCTTCACAAGGCTGGATTTTTATGAATGTTTCATAAGTGATTTTGTTAGTGAAGTGTTCCCTTTTAAAACGAATTTCCCTTTCTTTTTGAGAAAATTTGTGGTAGTTGTGTGTGCAGATGTTTGACTTTGGAGCCGATGTTCTTTTCCAAATGTTGATTGTGATTAAAATGCGAGGTTTTGCATAGTCTAGTTTTTCAATTGACGTGGGTTCTTTTACGACGTGGTGTTTCCTTGTTATTGGTGTTGCCGTCATAGTTTATATAAATTTCGCAGCCATCGATGATATTTGAGTTTTAATCATGTGATACCGAGGAAGAAGTCGTTTTGTGAATTACTATTCAGTATTGTTGTTACATGATGAATGAATGGTGAAAAGGAAACATGACATCGTTTTTGTAGAATTAATCATAATTGAGTCGTTGAGCCAAGGCGGTGAGAAAGCCATATATGGATATATGACTAATCCGGAGTGCTCTCGAAAAGTGTGCATTCATGTCATAAATCGAGATTTCCATTGCTTTCTAGTATGAAAAGAAAGAATGAATAACTTATGGTAATTTGGCAGTGGTATAGGAGATTTGTGTTTCCTTTGCGATTTGGCTTAGGAAAATAAATGAGTGCTCATTGAATGTTGCCGAATTCTTTCCAAAGTGGTTTTTTTAGCGCTTTGGGGTTCGAGTTGTTTTCGTGGATCAATGGGGTTCATGGTTTATGGTTGAGTATGCTAAGGATGTATACTCTTGGGCTTGTGTCGGGACCCCGAATTTGCAAATCCGGACCCTCTGTGTATTCAGCACTAGTCCAGGAACGCGCTAGTGCACACAGTCTTAACATCGGTATATATCACAATCATACCAAACGATACTATCAAAGTACTTTATTTAAATAATCAAAGGGTTACTCGACCTTATGGCCAAGTTACAAATATATGCCTTGCAAGGCAGAACTTATTAAAAGAGAAATAATAGCAGCGGAAAACCAAATAAACTTCGTGGCGCCATCCAGTATACCACAGGCAACTGACTGGGCTCGCATCCCTAAGTAGACGGGTCCTCTTGGAGTTCCTCCTCCAAAGCTGGCGTAATCTCCTCTTCAACTGATATTGTGTTGGGGCAAGGGTGAGTACTTGGTACTCAGCAAGTCATGCATGTAATGCAAGCTAATATACTATATGCATGGCTTGGTACAAAGGAATAGCTTGAGGTATATTTATGTAAACATGATTTGACAAGTAATATAAGTAGATTAAAGCAAGAAAAACAAGTAAAGCATAAATAACTTTTCAAAAAGTTTAAATAACATTTTTCCCCATCATAAACCATATTTCCATCATCATCTTAGAAAAACCAACCCAACTTCTCAAATCCAAGTTATATTCAGAAAATCTAACCATTGACTGTAATTCAGAGCATTGTCGATCGTGGACTCGGCTATTCAAATAGATTCTACACTCTGCTGAGGTTATGCAATTTACACACAAGATACAATCCACTAACCACTTCAGCCGTGAATCGGAATACAAGAGTATTCGAATGAGCGATCATAACAAAGACTTTCGGAATACTCAAACAACACAGGTGGTCCTCTCCAGACGTGCTCTACACCATCCCTTCCCTTAGCCAAGGCGAAGTATGGGACCAACACACCGTTAGATGGGTACCTGGCCACACCACGATACGCCTCCCCCGCACAATCACACAAACGGTGTAATCGACACCCTGAGGCTCCACAAGTGAGTCCTTAGCGACTTAGTCAACTAGGGCCGTCCCATTCCACCATGTGGTTGCAAGTATGACCCGAGTTCAAAGGCTTGCAAGGTTAAGTCCTTAGAGTGACCAGGGCAAGACTACCCGAAAAACCAAATCAACACTCCCAATGCCACAATCGGCCCACTGATTACTCTTGCCACATGCCCTGGCCGAAAATCGTTTATCAAACCCCGCTTGATTACCATGCACCACGTGCCATCAACATCACATGATACTTTTCCAAAACAGGTTCAATATATCATTAAGTCAATATTAACATTTAATTATCCAAAATCACGCCATGAGCACGTAGTGTGTCTAAGCAGATACTACAACGATCTAAACCCATGTTGGCAATTTAATAATGTCCAACTAGTAAACCACAACTAGGGTGACAAAGGGTCATGGCACATACTTAAGTAATCAAGGTGTCATATATCAAATTGGTATTTATCTAACCCCAGTTTAAACCAAAGTATCTTTCTAATTAAACTAGCATGCAATAGTTTAAATCAAAATAGATTCGAAATAGGATCAATATGGTCAAAGCACAACTTGCCTTCAAAAGCACTTGCTCTTGGTCTTGAGTTGGATCCTGAGTCAATACTTCTCCTTCGAATCCCTCCCAGACTTCAACGTCTACTCGTAAAGCGTGCAAATAGCAAATACACAAATAAACACTATGCAAAAGATCCCAAAACTCCAAATAAAATCCATAAACAGAGAGAACATAATTTTCTGGATTTTTAGAAACTGGAATCGTTAAATTTGGAGTTAAAGCATAAAAGTTATGATTATTTAAAGTTTAAATAATCAATTAAATAATTTTACAGAGAAAAACTTTAGTCCAAAAATTAAATAAAATTCATATTTAGGTAGATCTTAATTTTATACAAATTTAGAAATTTGAATCGCTCAAATCGGAGTTGAAACGCAAAAGTTATAAGCGTTTGAAGTTTGAATCTAAATTTGAAATCATTATTCGAATTAATAAATCATTTTCTTTTTCGGAAATTAATTATTGGCGTCGGCATGGACACGTGGCAGCTCTGATTGGCCTGCCGACGCCACCGGTCCATGGGCTCGGTCCCATGCTCGGCTGGTCCACGGTGGACTCGGCCCACTACCACGTGGATCGACATGTGGGCCCACTCGGGTGACGCCATCGGCCGACGTCGGAGGGCTCGGCCACGGCGACAGTGGGACTCCACTGCGGACGCCATGGGTGACGCCGCTATCTGGGTTAGCCATCGACATGCGGCCCTTCGACACGCGGGCCTCGCGTGTCACACGACGCACGCTGCGGCGCCGACCGCGTCGGTCCAACTTCCCGACACGTGGCGCAATCTCGCCCGCTGGTTTGAAAATCAACGGCGCGGATTAGATCCGTGGTTAACACGTTGAAACTACTCGATGCTCGTGGCCGCTCGATCTAGATCGGACGGTCCAGATCTAATCCTATAATCGCATTGCTACAAAGACGCGTGGCGATTGTGAACCGCTGGATCTTGATCCAACGGCCCGCATCTAATCGGGTTTGGAACACGTGATCTCACCTCAACTGCTCGACCGATCTCGACGGTCCTCCGAGCTTCATGGACGGCGATGGTTTCACGGGCGCTGACTTGACCGAGACGGACGACGACCAAGGGCGCGGCGCGCCACGGGGCTTCTCGGCGAGATGAAACCTCCTTCGGTGCGCCTCGTCGCGGGACTCGGATCCGGGCTCCTTCTCGGCGGAAGACGACTGACGACGGCGGAAAACGGCGCAAACCGCAGCGGAGGGAAGAGACAACTCCGGCGAGCGATTGCGGCTCAACGGCGGCTCGGCGAGATGGCTCGGGAAACGGTGCGCAAGGATGAGGGCAACCTCGAACGCCTCACGCTTTAAATAGCCTCGGCGTCAGGCCCTAGACGGAAACCTAGTTCGTTACGCGGCGTGGCGCGGCGGGCGGAGTCCAGCTCGGACTCGGGGCGGAGACGATGAAATCGTGGCCGCCCACGTGGCACAACCAACGCCACGATCGCGGGCGACGGGTCCGGTCCGGACATCGCTGGTCGGATGGATCTCACCGTTGGATCTTGATCCAACGGTTGGGATTGATTAGGTTAGGAGTGGGTTCGGCCGAGTCAATCGGCTTGGGTCGGACTCGAGTCCGACTTGGTCGGATGAACGATACTTGACCCGAGTTGGATTTTCCAACAATTAATATTTAAAATAATTCCCGATAATTCATTTAATTCATTAAAAATAGCAAATGACTCGAAAAATTCCAGAAAAATTCTGGAAAATATTTTGGATCATTTTGGACTCAAATAAAATATTTCCAACAAAAATTTATTTGCAAATTTAAATTCTTTAATTATTTCAAAATGGAATAAATTCAAATAAATTCCAAATAAATCCAAATAAATTCCAGAAAATTCCAAAATTCACCAAAGTGCCAAATCACACATGAATTTAAGAAAAGCAAAATTTTGGGGTGTTACAAACCTCCCTTAATAGAATCTCGTCCAGAGATTCAGGGCTTACTAAATGAATAGGTTTTGAAATTCTTTATTAAAATCCTCTTGCGCCCCAAGTCGCTTCACTTTCTTCATGGTTGCTCCACTGAACTCTGATGAATCGGGTTGACTTGTTTCTAGTTTCTCGATCCATTGTGTCTAGAATCCTCACAGTGGTGCTCCTTATAAGTCAAATCTTCTTGCAACTCAATTGACTCTAGCGGTGTCTGTTCCTCAGAACTCGGAGACACTTCTTTAATCGGGACACATGGAATACGTCATGCACTCCTCGCCAACGATCGTGGCAACTCCACTGGTAGGCAACTTCACCTTTGCGACTCAAAATCTTAAATGGTCCAACATAACGAGTGCGAGTTTCCTTTGGCATGGAACCTCTTAACTCCCGAGAGGCGTAACTCGAGGTATACAAAGTCTTCGGTTCAAAACTCAAATCTCGGCGACGATTGTCAAGATAACTCTTCCGTCGAGATTGGGCTATCTTCAACCTTTCCCTAATTATGGCGACCGCTCTTCACCTCTTGAAGAATATCAAAGCCCAAAGACACGGCGCCACGGTCTCATTCCAATTCAATGGTGTCCGACAGTGGTCGACCATACAAAGGCCTCAAAAGGTGACATCTGTAAACTAGCCTCGATAACTATTGTTGTAACTAAACTCGGCATACGGCAAACTTTTATCCCAAGAGGTAGCATAAGCTAATGCACAAGCTCTTAGCATATCCTCCGTGTGGTTGACTCTTTCTGGCCCGCCCATCCGTCTGTGGGATGATAAGTCAGACTTGAAGTTCAAACGGGTCCCCATGGCCTCATGCAACTTATTCCGTAACCTTGAGGTAAATTGGGTACCTCTGTCTGATACAATCCTCTTTGGCACTCCGTGCAAACAGACAATCTGATCATGTACAACTCGCTAACTTATCTCCCGAGTAAGTGGTCTTCACGAGGATAAAATGGGCTACTTTAGTCAGCGATCCACTATAACCCATATGGAGTCATAACCTCCTTGAGTCTTCTAAGAAACCGGTAATGAAATCCATTCCGATTTCCTCCCACTTCCACTCAGGTATTTTCAATGGTGTAGCAATCTCGCTGGTCTCTCGATGCATTGCCTTGACTCTCGGCATACGCCGCACAATGCAACATGCTCGGCAACTTCACGCTTCATACTCGGCCACCGTAATCTCTCCTTGAGATCCCGATACATCTTGGCGCTTCCAGATGAATCGAGTACTTAGAGTCATGGGCTTCTTCCAAAATCAGTTGCTTTAACTCCTTTTGTTAGGCACACAAATGCGATCCTTCACCCACAACGTGCCCTCGCTCATCCAACTCAAATCCTTTGCCTTGCCTTCCTCCATTTTGGACTTAATCCTCGGATCTTGTCATCATCCTTTTGTCCTTCTCGGATCTGATCCTCTAGGGTAGGCTTTACTTCCAATGCGGCCAAGAATCCGCTAGGTACAACCTCAATCTTCATCTTCCGAAAATCCTTACATAACTCATCCTCGACTTGTGGCTAGCAACGCACTCACGGTGATGGCTTTTCCGACTCAAGGCATCGGCTACTACGTTGGCCTTCCCGGATGGTAATGGATTCCAACATTATAGTCCTTGATCAACTCTAGCCATCTCCTTTGCCTCATATTCAGATCCGACTGGTGAATATGTACTTAAGGCTCTTATGATCCGTATACACCTCACATCTGTTTCCAATCGATAGTGACGCCATATCTTCAAAGCATGCACTACGGCTAACTCTAGGTCATGTGTCGGATAATTTTCCTCATGCGGCCTCAATCGCCTTGATGCATAGCGGCGACCTTTCCATTCTCGCAAAGACACATCCAAGTCCTTGGCGCGCGTCACAATAAATATCGAAGCTTTGAGCAACATCCAGAGAACTAACACCGGTGCGATGTCAATCGCTTCTTCAGCTCCCAAATCCTTTCTCACATTAAGCGCCCATGCAAACTTCTTTTCCTTCTTCAGCAATTGCGTAAGAGGTTTCGCAATTGTCGAAAAGCCTTCGATGAAACGGCGGTAATATCCTCGCCATTCCAAGGAAACTCCGAATCTGGGTCACGCTTGGTGCTCCCAATGTAACACAGCTTCTACTTTGCTTGGATCTACGGCGACTCCTTCCGCGGTCATTACATGTCCAAGAAACTCCACCTTGTCCTTCCAAAAATCACACTTGCTGAACTTGGCGAAAAGTTCTTTGTTCCTCGCCTTTTCCAAAACTCGCCTTAAGTGTTCGGCATGTTCATCCTCTGCCTTGGAGTAGACTAGGATATCGTCTATGAACACGACGACAAACTTGTCCAAATATTCCATGAACACCTTATTCATCATATTCATGAAATAAGTGGCGCGATTCGTGCCCAAAGGACATAATCAGAAACTCGTAATGTCCATATCTTGACGAATGCGATCTTGAATATCTTCCGATCGGATCTTCAATCGATGGTATCCCGATCTCAGATCAATCTTGGAGAAAACTCCGGCTCCTCTTAAGCGATCAAACAAATCATCAATCCTGGGTAGCGGATATTTATTCTTCACGGTGACTTCATTGAGTGCACGGTAGTCAATGCACATCCCGAAACTCCGTCCCTTCTTCTTGACAAACAAAACTGGTGCTCCCACGGCGACTAACTCTGGCCTCGATAAATCCTCTCTCCATTAACTCCTCTAGTTGTTTCTTCATTTCTACCAACTCCTCGGTAGACATCCGATAGGTCTCTTTGCTATCGGTCTTGCATCTACAAGTTCTATCACAAACTCTATGTCCCCGTCTCGCGGCATACCAGGTAGATCTTCGGAAAAAACGTCTGTGTACTCATTCACTACCGAACATCCTCTATGCTGATTGCCTTGGTACCAAGTTAACCATCAACTGTCCATCTCTAAGCTGCAGTGGCTTGAAATTCCACTTTCTTCCCACACGGGCTCTCAATCGAGATAGTTCTTCGTCCACAATCCAATACGACCTTGTGTTTGGATAACCAATCCATTCCCAATATAACATCTAAGGTGCAGGTCTCCAAAATTATAAGGTTTGCTAGGAACTCTATTCCATCTATTAGTATTCTCACCCGAACATCCTACTTCCGCTCGGAGTTCGGAACTGTGGGTTTGAACTAAAAGCATGCACTTAAGTCTTGCAATCCTTAAGTCATTTCTAGTAGCAAAGCCTTGCGAAACAAACGAATGCTGAAGCTCGAGTCAAACAAAGCTGTCTCGAGTTAACAAGTAACTTACCCAAGACGACGTCGTAGAGCATTCTGCGTGCATCTGCGGTGACATGGTTGACTCGGCCTCACCACCACGGCCTGGGGTGTGGCTCTGGTTGGCGCCCTAGCTGGGTGGTTCCTAGATTGAAGCGAATCGGGTCGCTCGCTGTCTTCTTTGGACAATCTGTTGGCAAAGTGTCCTGGCTCGTTGCGCTTGTAACGTCTCACCGCCTTGCCGATCGCCTGGGTAGCGAAGTGGGCCGGGGTTTGGTAGTTCGACCGCGTGTCTTGGTGCCGATGGTGTCCTTGTTGCATTCGTGGTTGGAATCAAGAATTGATTTGGTGCAACTCTCAGCGTATGCGTTCCTCGACGTGATCCTTGCCGTTGCATCTGCGCTTCTGTTCTCATCCGGGCCTTGCGCTTTGTCCTCAAGAATAAGCGCCTTATTCACCAACTCTTGGAAATCCGGAAAGGTGTGGGTGATCAATCCTACTTGCAATCTGAGTTAAGTCCCTTCATGAAACGAGACTGCCTGGATTTATCCGTCGCTACATCCTCAAAAAGCGTAGCGTGCTAGCTGTGGTGAACTTGTTCGTAGTCGACCACCGGCCGATTACCTTGCTTGATGCTCGAACTCCTCCTTCTTAAGGTCCATAATTCCTTCAGGCACGTGATACTGTCGAATGCTGGTGTGAACTCCTCCCAAGTGATATCTTGAGGGTTCTCTCAAGCGGGCAATGTGGTTCTCCCACCATTCAATGTTCCTTCCAACTGATGAGAAGCGTAAAGTACCTTCTCATTCCCTCTGCCTTGAGCTATGTGGAGCTTACTCTCAATTGATCTTAACCCATCGTCGGCCTCCAACGGATTGGCATTCCCAGAGAAAGTGGGTGGGTGAGTCCTCATGAACTCGGCCTTTGTATTCGGCGTGGTCCCCGATTAACTTGATTAGCGATGGCCTGAGCAAAGGACGTGCTGCATTTGTTGCATCATAGCATGCATCAACTGGGTCTGAGCAGCAAGAAATGCTCCAAAATTCTGCATATCATCTGGCGGTGCTGGTGCTCTATCCTTAGGGTTTTCTGCTGGGCGAGAACCGCTCCCGTTGCTTCCAAAGTTTCCACGGGTGTTCACCATCCGTCGATTTGCTCTAGGTTTAGAGATGAGAGGGAAACGAGAATAGACAAGTAATATGGAACTTATGCGGGCGAAAAAGGTGTAGCCTTAAGGTCCAACTTTATTATTAGTAACTTGGTATGGCTGCTTACAATGCCTAAGGGCCTTGCAACACATACTGCACACTCAGCAAACAAAGCAAATCCAAATCGAACTAACTCTGGAATCTATCGCCTAAAGGGTGACTCTTTATTCTATGTCTCGACTCGGCGAAGGAGTCTCACTATAGAACCTATGCTCACTCATCAAGAAAACCTCCATCTGTCACAAGAGTGCTTTACGTAAGAACTCGGAATTTTTAAATTGTGACAAGGTAAGGGAAAATTTCAGCAAGAGACGAGAAAAGAGAGAAGGGGATAAGTCGAGATGTCATTTCTTGTCTTCACAAATTTTCAGATTTAGAAAATAGGTTTTATCCTCACTACGACCATTCTAGCTTAGGGTTGAGCCTACAGTCAAGTATGGCTCTGATACCACCTCTGTCGGGACCCCGAATTTGCAAATCCGGGACCCTCTGTGTATTCGCACTAGTCCAGAACGCAGCTTAGTGCACACTGCCTTAACATCGGTATATATCACAATCATACCAAACGATACTATCAAAGTACTTTATTTAAATAATCAAAGGGTTACTCGACCTTATGGCCAAGTTACAAATATATGCCTTGCAAGGCAGAACTTATTAAAAGAGAAATAATAGCAGCGGAAAACCAAATAAACTGTGGCGCCATCCAAAGATACCACAGCAACCGACCGGCTCGCATCCCTAAGTAGACGGGTCCTCTTGGAGTTCCTCCTCCAAAGTGGCGTAATCTCCTCTTCAACTGATATTGTGTTGGGGCAAGGGTGAGTACTTGGTACTGGCAAGTCATGCATGAATGCAAGCTAATATACTATATGCATGGCTTGGTACAAAGGAATAGCTTGAGGTATATTTATGTAAACAAAGATTTGACAAGTAATATAAGTAGATTCGAAACCAGTAAAAACAAGTAAAGCATACATAACTTTTCAAAAAGTTTAAATAACATTTTTCCCCATCCTAAACCATATGTCCATCATCTTCTTTGTTAAACCAACCCAACTTCTCAAATCCAAGTTATTTTCGAAAATCTAACCCTTGTTTGTAATTCCCGAGCATTGTCCAAGACTGCGGACTCGGCTATTCAAATAGATTCTACACTCTGCAGAGGTTATGCACTTTACCCACAAGATACAATCCACTCACCACGTCACCGTGAATCGCCATACAAGAGTATGCGAATGAGCGATCATAACAAAGCCTTTCGGAAGCCTCAAACAACACAGTGGTCCTCTCCAGACGTGCTCTACACCATCCCTTCCCTTAGCCAAGGCGAAGTATGGGACCAACACACCGTTAGATGGGTACCTGGCCACGCCACGATACGCTCCCGCACAATCACACAAACGGTGTAATCGACACCCTCGAGGCTCCACAAGTGAGTCCTTAGCGACTTAGTCAACTAGGGGCCGTCCCATTCCAGCCATGTGGTTGCAAGTATGACCAGTTCAAAGGCTTGCAAGGTTAAGTCCTTAGAGTGACCAGGGCAAGACTACCCGAAACCAAATCAACACTCCCAATGCCACAATGGCCCACTGATTACTCTTGCCACATGCCGGCCGATTTTTATCAAACCCCGCTTGATTACCATGCACCACGTGCCATCAACATCACATGATACTTTTCCAAAACAGGTTCAATATATCATTAAGTCAATATTAACATTTAATTATCCAAAATCACGTCATGAGCACGAAAGGTGTCTAAGCAAAGATACTACAACGATCTAAACCCATGTTGGCAATTTAATAATGTCCAACTAGTAAACCACAACTAGGGTGACAAAGGGTCATGGCACATACTTAAGTAATCAAGGTGTCATATATCAAATTGGTATTTATCTAACCCCCAGGTTTAAACCAAAGTATCTTTCTAATTAAACTAGCATGCAATAGTTTAAATCAAAATAGATTTCGAAATAGGATCAATATGGTCAAAGCACAACTTGCCTTCAAAAAGCACTTGCTCTTGGTCTTGAGTTGGATCCTGAGTCAATACTTCTCCTTGAATCCCTCAGACTTCAACGTCTACTCGTAAAGCGTGCAAATAGCAAATACACAAATAAACACTATGCAAAAGATCCCAAAACTCCAAATAAAATCCATAAACAGAGAGAACATAATTTTCTGGATTTTTAGAAACTGAATCGTTAAATTTGGAGTTAAACGCATAAAAGTTATGATTATTTAAAGTTTAAATAATCAATTAAATAATTTTACAGAGAAAAACTTTAGTCCAAAAATTAAATAAAATTCATATTTAGGTAGATCTTAATTTTATACAAATTTAGAAATTTGAATCGCTCAAATCGGAGTTGAAACGCAAAAGTTATAAGCGTTTGAAGTTTGAATCTAAATTTGAAATCATTATTCGAATTAATAAATCATTTTCTTTTCGAAATTAATTATTGCGTCGGCATGGACACGTGGCAGCTCCTGATTGGCCTGCCGACGCCAGTCGGCCCATGGGCTCGGTCCATGCTCGGCCGGGTCCACGGTGGACTCGGTCCCACTACCACGTGATCGACATGTGGGCCCACTCGGGTGACGCTATCGCCGACGTCACGGGGCTCACCACGGCGGCAGTGGGGACCCACTGCGGACGTCATGGGTGACGTCGGCGCTGGCTGGGTTAGCCATCGACATGCGGCCCTCGACACGCGGGCCCCGCGTGTCGGGCGTCACACGCGACGCTGCGGCGGCCACCGCGTCGGTCCAACTTCCCGACACGTGGCGCAATCTCGCCGTTGGTTTGAAAATCAGCGCGATTAGATCCAGGGTTAACACGCTTGAAACTACTCGATGCTCGTGGGCCGCTCGATCTAGATCGGACGGTCGAGATCTAATCCTATAATCGCATGCATAAAGACGTGGCGATTGTGAACCGTTGGATCTTGATCCAACGGTCCAGATCTAATCGGGTTTGGAACACGTGATCTCACCTCAACCGCTCGATCCGATCTCGGCGGTCCTCCGAGCTCGCGGACGGCGATGGTTTCACGCGGCGGACTTGACCGAGACGGGGCGGCGACCAAGAAGCGCGGCGCCACGGGCTTCTCGGCGAGATGAAACCTCCCTTGCGTCTCGTCGCGGGGACTCGGATTCGGCTCCTTCTCGGCGGAAGACGACGGACGACGGCGAAACGGCGCAAAACCGCGGCGGAGGGAAGAGACAACTCCGGCGGCGATTGCGGCTCAACGGCGGCGGCTCAGGCGAGATGGCTTTCGGGAAACGGGTGCGCAAGGATGAGGGCAACCTCGGGAACGCGTCTCACGCTTTAAATAGCCTCGGCGTTCGTGCCCTAGACGGAAACCTAGTTCGTTACTGGCGGCGGCGCGAGTCCACGGACTTCGGGCGGAGACGATGAAATCGCGGGCCGCCCACGTGGCACAACCAACGCCACGATCGGGGCGCGGCCGGTCCGGTCCGGACACGGCTCGTCTGGTCGACGGATCTCGTTTGGATCTTGATCCAACGGTTGGGATTGATTAGGGTTAGGAGTGGGTTCGGTCGAGTCAATCGGCTTGGGTCGGACTCGAGTCCGACTTCGGTCGGATGAAACGATTACTTGACCCGAGTTGGATTTTCCAATTAATATTTAAAATAATTCCCGATAATTCATTTAATTCATTAAAAATAGCAAATGACTCAGAAAAATTCCAGAAAAATTCTGGAAAATATTTTGGATCATTTTGGACTCAAATAAAATATTTCCAACAAAAATTTATTTGCAAATTTAAATTCTTTAATTATTTCAAAATGGAATAAATTAAAATAAATTCCAAATAAATCCAAATAAATTCCAGAAAATTCCAAAAATTCACCAAAGTGCCAAATCACACATGAATTTAAGAAAAGCAAAATTTTGGGGTGTTACAGCTTGGTTGGTTGCGTGAAAAGTTTGTGAGGGCGACACCCTCTTGGGAAACGCACCAATGGTGGTTTGGTAAGGTTCTACGGTCCTAGCTTGGGCTAGGTGTTGGACATTAGTGGTATAATGGGTGGATTTGGATGGAGGTTGTTGATGTCGTTGTTAAGTTTTGTATTGAGAGTATCGATGGGTGGTAGATAAGATGAAGGTAATTCGGAGATAAATGCCCTGTCGTGAGCAATTGTCTTAGCTAGTTGTCTCTAGGAATGAGATTTGCCTGGGAGTGGATGGAATGAAATGTTAGCGTGATTGTGTATCGGAAAGGAAGATGTACTGTAGTGAGTCATTTCGTTCGGTTGCATTTCTCGGGAATGGTCCGCTCGGTTTAAAGGGCGCCCAATTGCAAGAGTTGAGAACCAGTGTTTTCTTGGTTCTTGATTGGTGTTTGGTGGTAGCATTGTTATAACACCCCGACATTTAATATGCCTGAATGCGACCAAACATAAGCTAAACAACATCTAAATACCACAATTAAACATAAATTCCAGCAAAGGCGCACATGCTAAAAACCGAGATTTCGGCAGCATCTCCTTTGTTTTAACATGAATTGAAGGAGCAACACAGTTAAAAAATAAAAGGCAATATGAGAGACAGCTAAAACAGCAATAATTAAAGACTTAACGACAATATAAGTCTATTATCAAGCACTTAATGTCTCCAAGGATCAAACGATCAATAAATCTCTCATATAGTAAAGCTAAACATTAAAGCAATAACCATCACACGCAGTTTATTATCAAAACTAATAGAATGACTTGTGGAATCAAAATGGGTGAAGCTACGTGCGAACGTGTGACTATTTCCCTTCCCCGCATGCCGTTCTCATGGTACCTAAAACAACAAGAAAACACAAGCGTGAGTTTAAAACTCAGCAAGCATATTGCAATGGTACAACAAGAACAATTACATAGCAATAATATCTCACATCATGTAAACCATCTCAGTCATGGTCACATATTATCATCATCATCAATATGTATGAAGTGCAATGCGATGCTCATGTCTCCTTGGAAACTCATATCGGCATGGTTGAGTACACACCCGTCGGTGTGCACCCTCTCCCCCCTTCCATCCCGAAGATGGAGGGTGCCTACTCCTCGCTTCTGTTCACCGCGGTGAATGGAATCACGATGTAGGACTTACTCATTGGCTCTCCGGATTAGTCATAACTTTCTCACCGACCTTCCCGGACTAGTTATGACTTTCTCACCGCCCGGGCCATGTAATCATGCCATGTATGCAAATATGCCACATCATAATCAACTTGTACATTAACACATGGCATCATAACATGATAAACATACTCATCATATCAATGGCAATCATTAAAGCATGGCAAGTGATCATCACATATAAACAATCTCATCTAGTCTCAACTAGCAACCTATAATTCGCTATCCATTACAATACACTTGCCTCAACCACGGGCGACGGATTGGCGGGAAGTAGAAGGCACTCCCGGGGTCACACCACCTGCACATAGGTACCACACACTCACAATCATTCCCACAAAATAGTACGCAAACCCTCATCTACCCCGACATTGCCAACTACTCGCAATCACCAAAAACAGAGGTTCTGTCCCATCGGGACAGCAGCCTTCCAAAAGTTATAACTTGGGTTCTGGGACTCCGAATCAATTAAACGAGTACATCCTCGCGTAGCTTAGGAAATTTCCCAACTTTTTATAGGTATAGGGAAAGACTGATTCGGAATCTAAAGTTGTTTAATCTACAAAAAAACCGTGATCTGTTCCAATCACGTCACAGATTTTAACACGCTCGGTAAAACAGCCATAACTTTCAAACGGCTGGGCGGAATTTAACTTTCTTTATATCCACGGAAAGATAATGAAATTATCTACAACTTCTTCAACATCCGTACGACCAAATTCAGAATCTAAATTGGCTAAAAACCGAACTCTAGATCGACTGCTCATGCTGTTCGAAACAGAGAACGTGACCAACTCTAGATCTAATCCAATCTACTTAAGTCCAGCACCACAAATTGATCTAAAATCATGGTAAAAACCCTTAGAACAGTACCTACCCAACCCCAAGGAGTCCCATGGCCATACCTTCGCCCGACGACCGAAAACTGAAAGGATCTCCTCCCGGTTCGCTCCTCGCTCCTCGCTCCTCGCTCCAACGGATGGATCCACGAGGTGCAGGGGTGGGGAGGCCACCCTAGGGCAGCATGGGGGTGGAGGAGAGGTGGTGGGGAGGTGGAGAGCAAAGGGCAAGGGAGGGGGAGGCGCACGGCCAAGGGAGAGGGAGGGGCGGCTAGGCAAGGGAGGAGGAGAGGTGGGGCGCAAGGTAGGGCAGGGGTGGGCGCACAAAGGGGCAGGGAAACCCCCTTTTACCAGCCCTAAGCCCCTTTCCTAATCCTAAATGGATTCCCACTCCATCCCACCAAAGCCCACAACCCCCCCTTTAAGGCCCAAACTCTCCCGGGAAGGCCCAAAACCCCGGAAACAGCCCGGAAACGGCCCGGAAGCGCTATAAGCCTCCAATACCATATTTAATAATGTTTTTAACCTCATTATTCACTTTTTATAAGGTTATGACACTCTGTGGTGTCACATCACTTCGTAAGGCCCAAAAACGCGAGTAAACCTCAAGCCGAAAGATTTTATTCTCTAATTTCACATTTTATAATGTCACACCATACCGTAGTGTCACATTATTCCCGCCTTCAACAGGATTCGACCTCGAATCCGAAGGACGCCAATACCAACAACAAAATCCCCAAGGGACAAAAGACTTCCCTGCAGCACAAAACATCCGCACGAAAAGTCAAACTGGAACAAACGACAAGCGAGTTTTCAAAACCAACACTTGGCGAGAAAAGTATTGATCTAGCTCAACTAAGGGCAACCTCTCACAGTTCGACCTTCACTTCAATTCCCAAATAGACCACGAAAGAAAACGGTCTCACGCTCCTCCATCCATTCCTCCTTGGCACTAACGTGCCTGATCCCTTTAATCGAAACTCTCCAGAAGGGCACGGTACCAGCCTCTAGAACCCTCTTCATCTCCCACGCACAAACGTGTTTTCACGCCTCAACCTCTCTACGGTGGTTCGCCATATTCAAAACGACGACGAACCAAGAGAGACATACCCTCCAAGACCACCAACTATTTGAACAAACGAGGTTAAGACCTTGCAACGGATTGCTCTTTTACCAAAGACCAATACCCAACACTACCGCCTATAGGAAAAGGCCCACCTTACAATCAGGGTCCTTAAACTTGCAAGAAAATGTAACAACCAAACAAAATCGCTACGGTTGACACAACCTCGTTCAATCTCAGCAACAGAAAGGTCCAATACACTCTGAAAAGGAAAACAATTACTAGCAACCACCAAGTGGTCCACTAATAATTTAATCAACCCTACCGAGAAACATCTCAACGACACAATTCTCCAAGAAGGTTTGCATGGAGTCAACCACAACCTTCCCCTCAATGGACCACTCTAAAGAGTACAATCATTGAGTGAGCTCAACCAAAATCATGAACCCAATTGATCCACCTACAACAACTCAAACCCCAAAGCGCTAAAACCACTTTGGAAAGGATCCGGCAACATCCAAAGAGCACACATTTTAATTTCCTATGCCAAGACACAAAGGAAACGCAAATCCCCTACATCACAACCAACATACCAGAAATTCTTCATTGCTTCTTTTCATACTAGAAAGCAAGGGAAATCTCGTTTCATGACATAAATGCACACTCTGCAGGAGCACTCCGGATTAGTCATATCTCCATATATGACTTTCTCACCGACCTTGCTCAACGACTCTTTTTTCATTTATCATGTAAAAACGATGTCATGTTTACTTTTCACCATTCCTTCATCATGTAACAACACTACCGAATAGTCATTCACATGACGACTTCTTCCTCGGTATCACATGAATAACTCTCGAATAACATCGAGAGTTGCGCTAATTCATATAAACTATGACGGCAGCATAGTTAACAGTAAGGCACCACATCATATCAAAACCCACCAACGATAGATAGCTAAACTCGCAAAACATCGCGTTTTAACCAAAATCAACATTTGAAAAAAAGACATCGGCTCCAAAGTTAAACATCTGCGCAAACAACCGCCATAAATTTTATCAAAAGAGAGGGAAACTCAATCCCAAAAGAAAACTCTTCACTAACCAAATTTATTTATGAAACATTCATAAAAATCCAGACTTGTGAAACATCCGCACACCAGACACATTTTCCAAATGACTCCAACTCCAGCCAAACAGAGTTACACATCAAGGGTTTAACTCAAAAGTTTCCAACACAACCCTTTATGACCATTTGCTTACTTTTAAAATTAATTCCAAAGATAATCCAGTGCGAACGCGAAAGGGCGCGATTGACTCAAAAACTTTTGGGGTGTAAATCCATACTCATAGCACCGACTAAACAAATTAGCCAAAACCAAATATTTGCACCCATTTCTACGAGTTTTAGGGAAACTCTGAAACACAGCATATGGAACACCTTGACCGAAAAACCCTTCAACCAAAATGGCAAACAACCCAACCAGTCCATAAGCTTTTAAACACAAGCTCAGCATAAAAAGAACCATCTCTAGTACTCCACTACGCTTTCCATTAAAAGACTTCAATAATTACTATCTAGTCCCTGAGGAGCCCCAACACCATACAACCAAAAGCTTCACAACAAATTCTTCCTCTAGTTACCATTCCCAACACTTTTAATTAGGGTTTATGATGCTTATCAAAAAGGCACCCAACCAAGACTATATTGACATGATCCCCACGGATCACCGAATCATAATACTTCTTATTCTAAATTTGAAACATAGTGCTTCAACAAATCTTTCAGCAAGATCAACATATAAATTTCATACCTCCTATATATTCACGTCTCGACAACCGAACCTTATTCAGTTAAACAACGACTTCAACATGTAAATATTATCTCCACAGGGAAGAATTCGTAAGTGAGACTCTAAGTTATACTTTCATCAAGGATAAAATCATTCATCATGTTAATTATCCAAAACTAACTCCATCGCAACATGTTAAAATTTTCCTCTATTTTAACCATGGTTTTCCAACGAGTAATCTAAACAGTTACCACCACTACTTAGTCATCAATAACAACAAACGGGCATAATCATTAACCAACAACATTACTTTTAGCTACCCTATACATAGGTGATAACCAAATTACCACCACACAGCAAACTCCAACTATTTTAAATAGATTGAATACTAGCATTAACACTGCCCTGAACAGCATCATTAGCAATAAGTCTTATGTCTTCTCAATTGATATCAATACTAGCATTGTAGAGACACAACTGCATCCTTCCAAATATACTAGTAGTTTGCAACAACGTAAATAGCAACTCTAATCAACTTCCAAATTAAAGTCACTAGGCAACACGAATAAATTTCTCTATTAATCCATTAGATTAGAGCATCTTTAAACAACCAGCAAAGTTTCTTTAACAATAACAGCAGTCTATATCATCTTAATGTTTCAACTATGCATCAGGGTTTAAAACTTTAAACATAATCGGGGGTCATAAGCATTTTTTTATAACAAAGCAACAGATTCTAAGCATATACATTAACACATTTAATCATTTTCGCTAAGAGCAAACTACAACACTAGTAGTCTATTTAATTTCAAGCTAGAGGTAACAACTGCATTGAATCGTTTCAACTCACAATTTAACTTAACACTAAGTCATCCCATAAACCACATTGGTACGAGCTACATAACATGCTAAACAACAATTCTTACTAGGGACAAACGATTTCAGTCAAAAGACTACTTTCTTTGTTTGCAGCATTTTAGTTTTAAAGCTCATCCCAAAATTCGTAAGGAAACTTGACTCTCAAAATTGCAATGAGACAAACCCAAACTTGGTCATGCAAAAGGAACTCTCCAAAACACTTTTCAATCTCAAAGGTTCCCATAGAGGAAAATGGTTGAAAGACAATTTTCTTAAAAGGGAACCAAGCGATTTAGTAATCCTTTTCAAATAAAACCTTAACACCAAACCCCAAACTTTCACAAAACAAGAAGGGTTTTCAAAGATGATTTCTCAAACCAGAAAAATGATGTAATCAAACACCACTTACTCCTACAAAGCCACAGAACTTCAGCCCTGACCACCAGGTCTGGCATAGCACCTCAATAACTCCTTTAACCTCGGAGAAAGACAAACACAGAAATAAATTGAATGCCTCTTCCCCATAAAGCAATTAACAAAATAAACATCAAAACTGGAACGGCGCCCAAAAGAAGCGCAACACTAGACTCCTCTTCTTCGTCTTCAACCAAGGAAGACAAAACCACACACCGCATACGGAACTATCCGCGAAAAACCAATACCAAACACTTTTCTTTAGGTTTCCATCAACTAAAACCAAGAAAATCAACCAAGATCAACCACAGAACGATAAAGAACCTCCGAAGGAAAATCCACCACCAAACTCTTCTATTTGACTCCAGCCAACTACCCGTTCTACGACAGAAAGGGTAAACACTCTTCTTCTACAAGGGTTAATAGTTCTTCGGTGATGGCGCTAACCGGCCATACCGTCAAACCTCACCCTTACTATGAACCAAAAGAGGTGACCGAAACCCTTCGGCACCACAACCCCACTTTATCACCACAACAAGCACAATTCAATCATTTATCTCATAGACATAGCAACATACTATATCAAATATAGCATTTAGCAACAAGGCTTAAATACAACATTTAAGCGTAAACAACGATACCCATACCCTTCCTACTGTGCATCCATGTGTGTCAAATTTTAGATTAGTTATACCACTTTTGCAAGTTTTAATGTTGCTATCCTATGACAAAATTTTAGTAAAAAACCTAAGCCATGTTTCTAAGTTATTCCACATCACATTTTAGTTGTACCCTATACAATGACACTAAAAATACACATTCCAAGGACCTACAACCCATTCTGATACCAACTGTAACACCCCAGCATTTAATATGCCTGAATGCTACCAAACATAAGCTAAACAACATCTAAATACCACAATTAAACATAAATTCCAGCAAAGGCGCACATGCTAAAAACCGAGATTTCGGCAGCATCTCCTTTGTTTTAACATGAATTGAAGGAGCAACACAGTTAAACAATATAAGGCAATATGAGAGACAGCTAAAACAGCAATAATTAAAGATTTAACGACAATATAAGTCTATTATCAAGCACTTAATGTCTCCAAGGATCAAACGATCAATAAATCTCTCATATAGCAAAGCTAAACATTAAAGCAATAACCATCACACGCAGTTTATTATCAAAACTAATAGAATGACTTGTGGAATCAAAATGGGTGAAGCTACGCATTTAACGCGTGTGACTATTTCCCTTCCCCGCATGCCGTTCTCATGGTACCTAAAACAACAAGAAAACACAAGCGTGAGTTCAAAACTCAGCAAGCATATTGCAATGGTACAACAAGAACAATTACATAGCAATAATATCTCACATCATGTAAACCATCTCAGTCATGGTCACATATTATCATCATCATCAATATGTATGAAGTGCAATGCGATGCTCATGTCTCCTTGGAAACTCATACCGGTATGGTTGAGTACATACCCGTCGGTGTGCACCCTCTCCCCCCTTCCATCCCGAAGATGGAGGGTGCCTACTCCTCGCTTCTGTTCACAGCGGTGAATGGAATCACGATGTAGGACTTACTCATTGGCTCTCCGGATTAGTCATAACTTTCTCACCGACCTTCCCGGACTAGTTATGACTTTCTCACCGCCCGGGCCATGTAATCATGCCATGTATGCAAATATGCCACATCATAATCAACTTGTACATTAACACATGGCATCATAACATGATAAACATACTCATCATATCAATGGCAATCATTAAAGCATGGCAAGTGATCATCACATATAAACAATCTCATCTAGTCTCAACTAGCAACCTACAATTCGCTATCCATTACAATACACTTGCCTCAACCACGGGCGACGGATTGGCGGGAAGTAGAAGGCACTCCCGGGGTCACACCACCTGCACATAGGTACCACACACTCACAATCATGCCCACAAAACAGTACGCAAACCCTCATCTACCCCGACATTGCCAACTACTCGCAATCACCAAAAACAGAGGTTCTGTCCCGTCAGGACAGCAGCCTTCCAAAAGTTATAACTTGGGTTCTGGGACTCCGAATCAATTAAACAAGTACATCCTCGCATAGCTTAGGAAATTTCCCAACTTTTTCTAGGTATAGGGAAAGACTGATTCGGACTCTAAAGTTGTTTAATCTACAAAAAACCGTGATCTGTTCCAATCACGTCACAGATTTTTAACACGCTTGGTAAAATAGCCATAACTTTCAAATGGCTGGGCGGAATTTAACTTTATTGATATCCACGGAAATATAATGAAATTATCTACAACTTCTTCAACATCCGTACGACCAAATTCGGAATCTAAATTGGCGAAAAACCGAATCCTAGGTCGACTGCTCATGCTGTCCGAAACAGAGAACGTGACCAACTCTAGATCTAATCCAATCTACTCAAGTCCAGCACCACCAATTGATCTAAAATCATGGTAAACACCCTTAGAACAGTACCTAGCCCAACCCCAAGGAGTCCCATGGCCATACCTTCGCCCGACGACCGAAAACTGAAAGGATCTCCTCCCGGTTCGCTCCTCGCTCCTCGCTCCAACGGATGGATCCACGAGGTGCAGGGGTGGGGAGGCCACCCTAGGGCAGCATGGGGGTGGAGGAGAGGTGGTGGGGAGGTGGAGAGCAAAGGGCAAGGGAGGGGGAGGCGCACGGCCAAGGGAGAGGGAGGGGCGGCTAGGCAAGGGAGGAGGAGAGGTGGGGTGCAAGGTAGGGCAGGGGTGGGCGCACAAAGGGGCAGGGAAACCCCCTTTTACCAGCCCTAAGCCCCTTTCCTAATCCTAAATGGATTCCCACTCCATCCCACCAAAGTCCACAACCCCCCCTTTAAGGCCCAAACTCTCCCGGGAAGGCCCAAAACCCCGGAAACAGCCCGGAAACGGCCCGGAAGCGCTATAAGCCTCCAATACCATATTTAATAATGTTTTTAACCTCATTATTCACTTTTTATAAGGTTATGACACTATGTGGTGTCACATCACTTCGTAAGGCCCAAAAACGCGAGTAAACCTCAAGCCGAAAGATTTTATTCTCTAATTTCACATTTTATAATGTCACACCATACCGTAGTGTCACAATTGTCGTTTGCGATAATTGTATGAAATGATTGATGTGAGGTTTTGGGCATATGTAATATTTTCAATTGAGCCCTTTAATGGGTGAAATCGAGGAATTCGATTGAGGAAATTGGAAGTAAAGGTGGAACCGTGAGAGGTTGTACTCTGTTGAGCTAAATCAACATTTTCTCGCCAAGTGTTGGTTTTGAGAACTCGCTTGTCATTTGTTCCGGTTTAAGTCTTTGTGTGAATGTTTTGGTTTTGCAAAGAAGTCTTTTGTCCCTTGGGGACTTTGTTGTTGATTTTGGCATTCTTCGGATTCGAGGTGGAATCCTGTTTAAGGGGGGGAGAATGTGACACCACGGAGTGTCGTAATGTTATAAAATGTGAATGTTAAGGTCAAAACATTATAAAATATGAAATCAGAGGTTAAAACTATACGCTGTGAGGTTTATTCGCATTTCTGGGCTGTTTTCGGGAGTTTGGGCCTCTCCGGGGGAGTTCGAGCCCAAGGGGGATGTGTTGTGGGCCTTGGTGGGAGGATTTTTGGGCCCATGAGGGATGGGGAGGCAGGATAACCTGCCTTGGGGGCGTCCTCCCCCTGCCCACATGCGCCCCACAACCCTAGCCGCCACTCCACCTCCTCCCACCACCCAAGCCGCCACCCCCCACTTTGGGCGCCTCCTCTCCCCCTTGCGCCATCCGCTCCCCTCTCCACCACCCCTTGCTGCCCTAGGGAAGCCTCTCCACCTCACCACCCCGAAGACCCATCCATTGGAGCGCTCCGCGACGAGGAGATCCGGTGGATTTGGAGCGAGGAAGGAGATCACGCGAACCGGGAGGAGATCCGTTGGTTCTTCATTCGTCGGGCGAAGGTATGGCCATGGGAATCCTTGGGGTTGGTCTAGGTACTATTCTAAGGGTTGATATCATGTTTTTAGATCAATTGGTGGTGCTGTAATTGGGTAGATTAGATGGAATCTAGAGTTTGCCACGTTCTCTGTTTCGGGCAGCATGAGCAGTCGACCTAGGGTTTGGGTTTTTGCCAATTTAGATTCGGAATTTGGTCGTCCTCCTGTTTAAGAAGTTGTAGGTAATTTCAATACCTTTCAGTGGGTATAAAGAACGTCCAATTCCACCCAGCCGTTTGAAAGTTATGCTCGTTTTACCGAACGTGTTAAAAACTGTGACGTGATTGGAACAGATCACGGTATTCTGTAGATTAAACCACTTTAGAGTCCGAATCAGTTTTTACATATACTTAGCAAAAGTTAGGAAATTTCCTAAGGTACGCGAGGATGTACTCGTGTAATCGATTCGGAGTCTTAGAACCCGAGTTATGCTCGTTGCAAGTCTGCTGTCCCGATGGCACAGAACCTCTGTTTTGGGTTGTGCGAGTAGTTTGAGAAGTCGGGGTAGAAGAGTGTTTGCGTATTGTTTTGTGGGCATGGTTTTGAGTGTGCGGTGCCTATGTGTAGGTGGTGTGACCCCGGGGGTGCCTTCTACTTCTCGCCAATCCGTCGCCCATGGTTGAGGCAAGTGTATTGGAATGGGTATCGGGTTGTAGATTGTTAGTTTTGTTGAGTTGAAATTGAATATATGAAATGTTCACATGTCATGTTTTAATGTTTTCCATTGATATGATGAATATGTTTTATTATGCTGTGATGCCATGTGTTAATGTACAAGTTATCTATGATGTTGGCATGTTTGCATACATTGCATGATACATGGCCGGGTCGGTGAGAAAGTCATAACTAGTCCGGTAAGGTCGGTGAGAAAGTTATGACTAGTCCGGGGCGCCATTGAGTAAGCCCTACATCATGATTCCATCCACCGCGGTGAATGGAAGCGAGGAGTAGGCACCCTCCATCTTCGGGATGGAAGGGGAGAGAGGGTGCACACCGACGGGTGTGCACTCAACCATATCGGTATGAGTTTCCAGGAGACATGTGCATCGCATCGCATTGCATACATGATGATGATGATAATGATATGTGAACATGAATAAGATGATAGACATGATATGAGTTGTTGCAGCCATGTAATTGTTCTTTTGTACCATTGCAATATACTTGCTGAGTGTTGAACTCACGCTTATGCTTTCTTGTTGTTTTAGGTACCATGAGACCGGCATGCGGGGAAGGGAAATAGTCACACTTCTACACGTAACTTCACTTATTTGTTCCCATAGTCATTCAATTGGAGTCTTGATAATAAATTAAGTGTGATGCTTATTTATTTATGGTTTAGTTTTGCGATATGAGAGTCTTATTGTTCATTTGGCTCATGGAGACATTGAATGCTTGGAATTAGACTTATATTGTTGTCATGCCGTTAATTATTGCTATTTTAGATGCCTCTTATATTACAATATATTGCTATGCTGTTGTTGTTCCTTCAATTCATGTTAAAACAAAGAAGATGCTGTTGAAATTTCGGGTTTTAGCATTCGTGCCTTTGCCCTAAATTACTTGTATTTGTGGTATTTAGAGGTTGCTTAGTCTATGTTTGGTAGCATTCGGGCATATTAAACGCCGGGGTGTTACAGTTTGTATGGTTCCTTCATAATACATAAAAGGATCTTTAATTAAACTTCATTTAAACTATTTTAATTTGCATAGAACATAATGATTTTTATTACATAATCTGGATCCTTATAGCTTAATAAAAATTTAGAAATTTATTTCGTTCGATTTGGAGCTTAATAAAACTTGCAAAATTGTCCCCAAGTCTGTGTCGCCCATTGATAGGGCGACACTTCTTTTGTCGCCAATTGATACGGCGAGTTTTCTTCTGTCGCCCATTAATATGGCGAGTTTCCTTATGTCGCTCGTCTGTTCGGCGAGATCTTCTCCCGTCGCCCGTTGGTTGGGCGATAGTCTTATGTTGCCCAACCAACGGGCGACAGACTTATATTTCTGTAATTTCATTTCCCCGACGTTTAGTTATGCAATTTTTATTAAAAATTGCATTATTAAAAAAATTCGCAAATTGATTCTCTAAATGATAGCATCTTCTCTTCTAATAATGCATCAATGGTTGATATCAATGCTTGTGCTACTAACTCTCAATTTGTGCAAGTATTGAAGAATGAGAATGAGAATGAGAGATTGAATGCCTTGGTACGATATGGATGTATTAAGAGTTATCAATCCAAGGACGCCCTATATAAGACCATTAATGGTCATGGAAATAGGAATTAGCAAGGGCTAGGATTTGATTAGTCTAAAGGCATAGAAAATGACCGTGTGATGGTGAAAGGTAAGGAGTGCATAAAGTTTGTCAAGGAAAATGGGAAATACCAAATTTCCATCACACAAGTCAACAAGAAGTTACAAGAAGTAAAGAAGCATCCTCATCACCATGCATATCATACTACTTTCTATGCTTCTTATGTGTTGAAAAGGAACCACCGTGGTAAAGTGGTTGCTTATTTTGTCGGCACCCACAACTCAAGAGAAGCTGCTAAGAAAAGGGTGTGGGTACCCAAAGTGTAGGATTATCTCAAGGACCCAAGAAGATTTGGGTACCTAAAATCAAGACCTAACTCGCTTTTGTAGGATTATCTCTTCAGCGGATCAAGTTGGGTGCTTGATAGTGGTTATACAAACCATATGATCGGAGAGAAAAATATGTTCTCATCTTTTGATAAAAGAGGATCACAATATGAAAATATTGTGTTTGGTGGCAATGGTAAAGGTGAGGTAATGGGCTTAGGTAAGATTGATATCTCAAATGATCATTCTATTTCAAATGTTCTACTAGTTAGATCCTTGAATTACAATTTGCTATCCGTGTCACAACTTTGTGAGATGGGATACAATTGCTTATTTACCAATGTGGATGTGACCGTCTTTAGAAGAGATGAATCCTTGATAACGTTCAAAGGATATTTGAAGGGTAAGCTCTATTTAGTTGATTTCAACTCAAATAGTGCAAAAATTCAAAAATGCTTGATAGCGAAGTCTAGCATGGGTTGGTTATGGCATCGCTGACTAGCCCATGTTGGTATGAGGAATCTCGACAAGCTTCTAAAAGGGGAGCTCATAAATGGGCTAACAAATGTTGAATTTGAAAAGAATAGGATTTGTAGTGCATGCCAAGCTGGAAAGCAAGTAGGAGCACGTCATCCTGCCAAGAATATCATGACAACGACAAGACCACTAGAACTTCTACATATGGACCTCTTCGGACCTGTTGCTTATTTAAGCATCGGAGGTAATAATTATGGCTTAGTTATTGTTGATGATTTTCCACGTTTCACTTGGGTGTTCTTTCTGCATGAAAAGAGTGAAACACAAGGTATCTTCAAGAAATTCGCGAGAAGAGCTCAAAATGAATTTGAGATGAAGATCAAGAAAATCCAAAGCGACAACAAAAGCGAATTAAAAAATACTCAAGTTGAAGAGTTTCTTGATGAAGAAGGGATAAAGCACGAGTTCTCGGCTCCCTACTCCCCTCAACAAAATGGGGTGGTCAAAAGGAAAAATAGGACTTTAATAGAGATGGCAAGGATGATGCTTGATGAGTACAAGACATCAAATCAATTTTGGGCAGAAGCTGTCAACACCGCTTGCCATGCAATCAACCGGTTATACCTCCACAAGATCTTAAAGAATACCACCTATGAACTCCTAACCGGTAACAAACCTAATGTATCTTACTTTAGAGTTTTTGGGAGTAAATGTTTCATTCTAAACAAGAAGCCCAATAATTCTAAATTGGCACCTAAAGTTGATGAAGGGTTTATGCTTGATTATGGATCAAATGCCTACGCCTATCATGTTTTCAACAAAACCACCGGTTGTGTTGAAATAGCGAGAGACATAACATTTAATGAATATAACGGCTCTTAAGTAGAGCAAGTTGACTTAAATGTGCTAGAGAATGAGGAGATTCCAAGCATTGCCATAAAGAAAATGGCAACCGGAGAAGTGAAGCCTCAAGTGCTGCAAGATCAACAAAACTCCTCAACTCAAGTGGAGCCGCCTACTTCAACTCGAGATCAAGATCAAACCCGATGTCACTCAAGCAAACTCATAGAGGATGATCAAGTTGAAGAAGTCGAGCCAATACAACCTCAATCTCAAGCGCCACATCCAAAAGTTCATCAAAGCATCCAAAGAGATCACCCCATCGACAATATACTTGGTGATATCCAAAAGGGGGTAACAAAACACTCTAGAATATCTAATATTGTTGAATTTTACTCTTTTGTGTCCTCTTTGGAACCTTTAAAGGTTGATGACACGCTAAAAGATCCAAATTGGGTCATGACCATGCAAGAGGAGTTGAATAATTTCATAAGAAACAAGGTATGGTCGTTGGTGGAAAGACCCGATCAAAATGTGATTAGAACCAAATGGGTCTTTCGCAACAAACAAGACGAGAACGGAATCGTGACTAGAAACAAAGCAAGGTTGGTTGCTCAAGGGTACACTCAATTGAAGGTTTAGATTTTGGTGAGACTTATGCTCCTGTTGCTAGGTTAGAATCAATTCACATATTACTTGCATTTGCTATTCACCATGATTTCAAGCTTTATCAAATGGATGTTAAGAGTGCCTTTTTGAATGGACCAATTTCTGAATTGGTATATGTTGAGCAACCTCCGGGCTTGGAAGATCACAAGAACCCTTCGCATGCCTACAAACTCCATAAGGCGCTCTGTGGGCTTAAGCAAGCACCTAGAGCATGGTATGAATGCCTTAGGGATTTTCTTGTCAAAAAGGGCTTCGAAATTGGTAAAGCCGACCCTACCCTCATCTCTAAAAATGTCGATAAAGACTTATTTGTATGCCAAATATATGTCGATGACATAATATTTGGCTCTACTAACAAAAACTTCTATGAAGAGTTTAGTAGGTTGATGAACAAACGGTTTGAGATGTCAACGATGGGGGAGTTGAAGTTCTTCCTAGGATTTCAAATCAAACAACTCAAGGAAGGGACATTCCTATGTCAAACGAAGTACACCAAGGATATGCTCAAGAAGTTTGACATGGAGAATTCCAAGCCTATTCACACTCCCATGATGACAAATGGACATCTCGGCCTTAATGAAGAAGGTAACTCGGTAGATCAAAAGGTATATCGGTCCATGATAGGTTCATTGCTTTATCTTTGTGCATCTAGGCTCGATATCATGCTTAGTGTTTGCATGTGTGCAAGATTTCAAGCCGCTCTGAAAGAGTGTCACCTAGTAGCCGTAAAGAGAATTCTTAGGTATTTAGTTCACACACCAAATCTAGGGCTTTGGTATCCTAAATGTTTGAAATTTGATCTAATTGGCTATTCAGATGCTGACTATGCGGGTTGCAAAATGGATAGGAAAAGCACTTCAGGGACTTGCCAATTCTTAGGAAGATCCTTAGTATCTTGGTCCTCCAAGAAACAAAATTCCGTAGACCTATCTACCGCCGAAGCCGAATACATTGCCGCGGGAAGTTGTTGTGCACAATTGTTATGGATGAGGCAAACTTTGAAGGATTATGACCTAATTTGAATAAAGTTCCACTCTTATGTGACAATGAGAGTGCCATAAAGATAGCCTACAACCCTGTCCAACATTCCTGTACCAAACACATTGATATCCGACATCACTTTCTTAGAGATCACTCACTTAAAGGAGACATTGATATCACCTATGTGAGAACTGAAAAACAATTAGTCGATATCTTCACCAAGCCTCTAGATGAAAGTTTCTTTTGCGAACTAAGGAATGAGTTAAATATCCTAGACTATCGGAACTTGACTTGATCACTTGCACACACATTGGCTGTTATTTATCCAATTGTTTTCGAAAGAAAAGGTTTGAAAAATTCTTGTGTGTTTTCGAAAATGATTTAAGTTGGATCTTTAGTCTTGAGTCAATCCACGTGAGATCATTGTTACGTTTGCTTGATTACTTGCTGATCTCAAATGGAATGATGTCTAACTGTTCACATGATCATTTGACTCAACCTCCTCCCAAAGATCCAATCTTTTCCTTTCTTTCAGCTGGAAGATTCAACGTATCGGAACATCCGATACTCACATCGGAACATCCGATACTCACATCGGAACATCCGATTCTTATGCCTATTTGCAATATTTTCTAGAAGTTTCAATTCATCGGAATATCCGACCCCATATCGGAACATCCGATCCGTATCTCAACTCTAGATCTGCTGGAAATTTAAACTGATCGAAACATCTGATTATTGAATCGAAACTTTCGATTTTCTGGAAAATCTGCTTGTTCGGACCTTCCAATTTGTATATCGGAATATCTGAAGTTTCTAGTTCTGTGCATGCATCAGAACATCCGATCTCACATCGGGATATCCGATATGTGCGTAAAACCTTTAAGGAAAGTGATCGGTTCACTTTTCTTTCTTTATCCTTTTGTCCTCTTTCAATCGTATGGAGTCCATTTTTCACTCTTTGCCGGTTTCGGAGTTTCCGACCATCCGGAACCTCCGATCTACTCCAAGGGTGATCCTCCTCTGTGAAGAACTTCAATTTCTCCGCAAAATCTCTTGTGTTTCAACTCAAGGTAACCCTAAAACCCTAGTTTTAGATCTCGAATCCATTCGGTCTCCTTCATCAAATCTCCTTGGTAGACTTGTTAATCCTCTTCCTTAGATGTCCCTCCTAAAAATTCATCGAATTCCCTCGATCAATCTAGAAGAATCCATTATTTTCGTCGCTAGGCCGTGAATATCGGAACTTCCAATATTTACATCGGAATATCCAATATAATATCGAAACATCTAATAAAAAATCGGAAGGTCCGATGTTGATAGTGCAGCACCGAAATCATCCATTCTTCTTGATTCTGTTTTCTTATCAACTCATTTATTCGTCAGGATCGATTCGATGCATCCCGGTCAGGGTGATGATCAGTCCAAGAAGGGCAAGCTAGATGATGTTATCACCTTTGCCCGTAAAAGAAAGACCCCGACCGGAACCAGAATGAAGAGAGTTGTAACCAGAGGACATCAAACTGGTGGCATTTCGATAAATGAGCTTGCTCAAGCCGCCTAGATTGTCAATGTACCTCGTGGGGCTCCTTTGCCTTATAGGAAGGGCAAAGAGATTGCTGGGTCCTCTCAACCAGCCGCCGCCAACAGAATGCCCATTCTGAGGAAACCTAAATGGTCTCAGTGGCTAGTAAGGAGGGATGTCAACTACAAAGGCAAGGCAACTCAAGTACGTAAAGCACGAGAGGAGAATCCCAGGAGAGAAGCCCAATTCTCCATAGATCCCAGATTCTGGATGTTCTTTCAACAGGACTTCTATGAGACAGTCATTTTACCTAGGAAGAACCCAAGTGACTCCAATGCAGTGGGTGGACTGGGAGTACTTGGTGGATGTAGATGATGAGACATTCAATGAAGTCATTGCAGCCTGCGAGCGTACATGTATCCAAAGAATCATGGGCTTCAAGCATGATTGGAACACATAAATCATAGCCCAATTCTGTGCTACTCTGTACATATCCAGAGTCAGAGCCCCCACAATGCAGTGGATGACAGAAGGGGTGTGGCATCAGGTCTCCTACACTCAGTTTGCCAGGCTGCTGGGCTTTTCTGAGGCTGATGCCAGAGACAGAGATGAGATTAATAATGAGACCTCCTTGGTGGCAACCAACATCAACTTCCTGTATGATGAAGATGCAGAGTTTGAGCCGGGCAACACAAAGGGCATGAAGCCCTTCTTTGTTTGTCTCAACAGACTTTTCAGGAAGACGCTGGCACCCAAAGAGGGACATGCTTCTCATGTGCTGTCTTTTACCAGGAACCTGTTGTGCAGAATGTAGGAGGGCCAGAGACTGTTCGATGTCTTCGATTTCATTTGGAATGAAATCAGACTCACCTCTATGGAGCCCAGGAGGAGCTATGGATATGCTCCCTACATCATGCACATGATTGAGCAAGTGATGAAGCAGCAATTCGAATGCGATATCAAGCATAATGGAGTGCAGATTAGGGCTGTCAAAGCCCCAAGTTAGTGAGCCAATTAGCCTACCACTAGGAATGGAGCTTCATCTTCAGCTGCTGCTCGAGCTGCACCTTCAGTTCCTGACACATCTTCTTCTTCGACAATCCTTCGAGCTTTAAAGTACATCTTTGGATTGTGCAAGAAAAATGTAGTGGAGGTTAGAAAGAACATCAAGATCTCAAGGACATCCAGTGACACCTGAACCTTCCCTGTTCAGATGATGAGGATGATGAAGAGGAGATCAAGGATCCATTCCTCCCGACTGCTGCAGAAGAGTCCAGTTCTAAGGACAACGCCGAGGAGTCTGGATCAGAGGATTCAGAGTAGATCTTTCATTGTTCCTTTTCCTTTCCCTTTGTGGTGCTTGATGCCAAAGGAGGAGAGAAAAGCTAGCTATCCTCTCTGTGTTGAGTCGTGCGTTTTGTGAACGCTTTGTGAAATCTTTTGTCTTTTGTGTTGGACTTGTGATATTTGGACTTATTTGGACTTGGTTGATATTTCAATTTACTTTTATCATCTTGGTTTGTAATTACTGTCATTTGCATGAGTTATGTTTGGATAGTTGTCAAAATTGCTTACTATGTCTCTCATGTATGTTTATATGTCATATTGCATATTTATGCAAGTATTGCAAATATCTTTGAATGCAAAGATGTAGGGGGAGCTCTCGCAATCTCTCGCCAAAAATGTGCATGTAACTTCAAATCAAATATTTCTAAATGCACATATTTAGGGGGGGCTCATTATATCTTATTGCATTCACAAAACTATTTTTATTCATATCCTTTGTAAGCTTTACTCGTGTTGTCATCAATCACCAAAAAGGGGGAGATTGAAAGTGCATTTAGACCCCTAAATGTGTTTTGGTTGATTAATGACAAACGATTAAGGGATTAATGGGTTAAGTGAGTTAGTGAACAGGTGAAAGTCCCAAAGCAAAAAGATTTACGGACCTCGGTGATCCTCAAAAAGTAGAAGAAAGAAACACGGCGTCATCTCGATGTAATTTACATATATTATGGAGTCATAGATATGCCGTACTATTAAGAGGGATGCAACGTAGTTGATCTAGGACAAGTCTCTATGCTCAAATGAATGATTACTCGATTTTTGTCGAGAGACACGAGTCATAACACGCACACCGAGTAGTTTCTTGTTCAATCCAGATCGGATGTTCCGATTCTACATCGGAAGTTCCGATCCATCGGAGTTTCCGGTGTGAGTGTTTTGTGTACTCTTTGGATATATCAGACATTTCGATATGTACATCGGATGTTCCAATGAGTACTTGAAAGTTTAAGGGTACTTTCTTGACACTTCGGAAGTTTTGATGTTTTTGATTGGAAGTTTCGACCCTTGTAAAATCTAAAAAGGGTACTCTCTGGACAAATCAGATGTTCCAATCTGTGCATTGGACATTCCGATGCTAACTTAGAAACTTTTCAAAATTGTTTTTCAAAAGTAACTCTCTGGATACATCGGACGTTCCGATCGTGAAAATCGGAAGTTCCGATGTGTGTATTTTCGACCGTTGGGGTCAGTTGTTTTTTTTGGAAAATTAGACATATCGGATGTTCCGATGTCCTCATCGGAAGTTCCAATATGTGGCTCAGTGGAGGCATAACAGCTAGTTTTTGCCCAATCCTATAAATACCCCTCCACCCCTCTTTAATAAGTTTAGCTTGTTGGCTGAGTTTCTAGAGAGCATTCAATACACTTCTTTGAGCTTTCTTTTCTTCATCTCCTCTTTGATCTTAGTGATCAATTAGAGAGTGAGGGTTGAAAAGAGATCTAGAGCTAAGAGCAAAAGAGAGTCATTCATCTTCAGCATTTGAGTTCATCTCCAAGAACGATTGCAAGTTGGATTCATTACTCTTGAAGGTTGAAGGACTCCTAGATAGCTAAGCATCACTCACAAGCTCGAAGATTGTGGGTAGCCGTGAGAAGTTTGTGAATGCCGATTTCGCCTCCGAAAGGGAAGAAATCAAAAGTGAAGCCGAACCTCAAGTGTGACCGAGGTTTGGGACGAAAGGGTTGGAAAAGACCTGGCTCTTTGTGAGCTTCCTCAACAGAGACATAGGATCCCCTCAAGGATCCAAACTTCGGGAACAAACTATTTTGTCTCTCTAATTTATTTGCTCATTGCTTAGCATGCATCTTGTCTGGTTCCTCTACATTATCTTGCACTAATTTAGAGTAGACTTGACTTGTGGCTAGCTTCATTTTACTAGAGTTCCTCAAATATTAAAATAGATCGGACATTCCGATATGCAGTTGGAAGTTCCGATATAACATCAGAAGTTCCAATCACCTTATCAGAATTTCTGATATTTTTCCACTGCGATCTATTTCAATTAAATTTTAAAAGCCTATTCACCCCCCTTTAGGCAATTATCACATCTTTCACCATCGTTGTCGCTTCGCCGGCGTGCCACTATGCTCGCTCGATCGCCGCTTTTATTGCGGAATTTTCGGAGCGACGAAGCCGAATGGTTAGGGTTAGGGTTTCATCGACTCAGGTTTTTTATTCCCGTCCGGAGCGATCTCGGCCGTCCGTTCGGATCGATGGTTGGCGCTTCGCCTGCAGCTAGGCTTCTTTGCGCTTTTGGGCTGACTCACGCAGGGCATTAATATTTTGATTAATTTTTTCTACAAGTTAATTAATGTGGCAATTAATGGTTATTTTTTAGTATTATCTCTAATTAAAATGGAACCAATGGGATGTTTTTGTTAGAGATTATTATTTAATGTTAAAATTGGGATTATGTCATGGCCATGATCATATTCTAACCAACGTTGTTTATGATCATGTGTCACCTATAAGATAATTTAGTTCTTTTTCATTTCTGCCCAACGATGATGTGAGTTAGAACTGTTAATATTTCTTGTCATTAACATGTTATTAATTAGACCAACGTAGGATTAATTTTCATGTAAGGCATTTATTTCCTATAATGATTACTAATTATATTTTATTTTGATTCAGCCATGAACAACATTAATGTTGCCACTTACTTAAATGGCATTGAGCAGCTAAATGGGACAAATTTTTTCTCTTGGAAAGAGAGGATTTTGATTATCCTTGGAGCCATAGATTTGGACTATGCCTTACGTTAGGACACTCCTATAGCTCTTACCGCTGATGATGAGAGTTTCACTATGAAAAAAAACTCTATGACTTAACAGCGGAAAAGTGGGAGCGATGCAACCGCATGTCCCTAATGATCATGAAGAGCACAATATCTGTTGGGATAAGGGGAGCAATCCCTGAATCTGACAATGCTAAGCAGTACTTGGCCTCAATTGAGGAGCAATTTAAGGGCTCCTCAAAAGTATAAGCCAGTACTTTGATTATGAAAATGCTCACAACTAAGTATGATGGCTTCAGCAGCGTTCGTGAACATATCATGATGATGACAGATATGGCTGCTGAGCTTAAGGGCATTGACATGGCTATTTTTGATGGCTTCTTAGTCCACTTCGTTATGACCTCCATTCCTTCTGAGTATAATGCATTTAAGATAAATTAAACACTCAGAAGGAACAGTGGACTATGAGCGAGTTGATCGTCATGTGTGTCTAGGAGAAGAGGATTAAGGCCAAGTGGAAGGACCATGTTTACCATGTTGGTCATAGCAAAAGAAAGTTTCAAGAGGATTCTAAGTCTAAGAAGAAGGCTGAATCAAGCAAATCAAAACCAAAGAAGAAGGCTCCTGCTGCACCTAACTCTGCTTCTTCTGATGGGCCCATCTGTCGCTTCGAAAAAAATAGTGGGCACATTTAGAAGGATTGTGTAGGCTTCATGAAGTAGCTCGCTAAGAAGGGTAATAACATAATTTCTACTGTTGATGAAACCCTTTTTGCTGATTTTTCCGTAATACCTGGTGGATTAATTCTGGTGCCACTGTATATGTTTCTAATTCATTACAGAGATTACTTACCGTGAGGACACTAGGGAATGGGGAACGAAGCCTTAGAGTTGCAAATGGAAATGACGCTGAAGTTGAAGCCGTTGGCATATTACTATTAGCATTAGATAGTAGCTTCACCCTTCATTTGAATAATATTGTTTATGTTTCTACCATGAGGAGGAACCTTATTTCAGTTTCTCTATTAGATGATGGATTCATTTATATCTTTGGGAACAATAAGTGCATTGTAAGTTTTAATTCTAATAATGTTGGTACGAGATAATGTTTGGTTGCCTGAATGAGACAGTACAAGATAACGGTTTGTTTCTTGGATGGTTGTAGGCCCCCGGATCGGCTATCCGGAGTCCCCTGTGTAATTCTGTACTAGTCCCAGATCAGTAGCTAGTACACACAGTCAAAAGTGATGAATCAACAACCATATCACGAATACATATAACTAAATCAGAATAATACCAAATAAAAGCAAAGACCTTATGGTCAAGGTTTACCGTTACTGCCTGGACAGGCTGAACAACTTGAACAACTGCAGCGGAAGGCAGCGTAATGCGACCCATCCAATTGCCCACAGGCAATCAGTGGAGAACGCACCTAGTCATGGAAATCTTGAACAGCTTCTTTCACTTCTGAGAGAGGATTAGAATGTAGCACGTGAGTACATAAAGTACTCAGCAAGTCTGGGAAATTATGCACAATGTAGGCTATCCAAGGATGGCTTAATATGGTTCTTTTGCATAAAGCCAAGTTTTATCAAATCATACTTATTAATAATTTTCACAAAGCATATTTGAGCAATTCTTTTTACTAATTGAATTATGTAATATTGTAGTGAAGGTTCTAACCACCACTCACTAATATACAGGCTCTATCCGCCACATCTCAACAAAATCAAGGTTCCATCCAATCACATGGCTCTGTCCGCCATGGTTCACAAAATCAGGTTCCTTCCACCTATCTGGCTTTAGCCGCCAGAAGCACACCCGAGAGTTCTAACCACTCCCGGATCCCAAAACGAAACATTGTTTAGCTTGAAATCAAAACCCAAAGTCTACCAGTATGAAAGCATTCAACAAGCTTTACCTTTGACCGTAGGCACGGCTATTCGAATAGTTTTAACTCTGCAGAGGTGTACAACTTTACCCACAAGACATGATATTCCCTTGATGCCATGCAATTAGCACACTTCCTTGGGTGTGCCGGCAGGGATATCATGACAAGGCCTTTACAATGTATACGCCTAACCCGACCCACCCGCTGAGGTTTCACCGCTGTTTGGGTTCTTTCCACCCAGTACAGAAGCCCCCTCTTGCGCCGTGTGAGAAAAACAACAACAACAACAACAACAATGCCTCTTTCCGGCTCTCACACAACCACCGAGTGGTGAGTCTAAGTTAGGTTTCTACAAATTATTCAGCAAGGTCGTGCCCACTTTGACATGTGGTTGTACGGTAATGCTTAGAATGGAGACAGTCATAAGCGTCGGTCCTTAATTGACTTGGGGCGGTACTTGCACAAAAGAACCAAGGCTTGGTCCGCTTCCACCCGACATTCCATGCCGCCCAAGTCGAAATCATTTTTCATTTTATTTTTATTTTGTAAACCATTGGCAATACTCCTTGCCTATAACTTTCAATACAACTTTTCAAGAGATAATTGAAAGTCCCACCCATAGGTGAATATTGACCGATAGCGAGGCTAAGCATTTCTACTGTACTATTCTATTCCACCAATAGTTTATTTTATAAAATACAAAACTCGGTGTTTGATAAAAAAATTATGATAATCAGTTCTATCATCTCCAAAATTCATGAGACCACCAAGATTCCCCCATTATTATCATGGCACTATATAATCCAATCCAATTTAGTACTCCAACAAGTAAAATCTATACCATGTGCCATCATAACTCCAAAATCATGCTAAGCTACTGACATCATTGTATATGAAACAATCTCCTCAAAATATAAGTCTTCTTTATTGATCACCCATCATCCACACATCGATTAATCTTTTAATCTACTTGATCCACCGAGAATAATTCATAATCTCATCCCCGAGCATATTTCATGAAAGATTCTACAAATCCAAGATTTCATTGATTCATTGCCTATAGCTGTTTCCCTAAACAATGACACCAAGTTGACTAAACAAATCACACCTAATCCACATTATTCATAAATCCACATAAATGGGTATCACAAGACCATATTTCACAAAATCATTCACTAAACCACCGAGAATACTTCACAACATCATCTTTAATCATCTAGAATATAATCCACCGATAATACTTCATAATAGCATATATTTAACCCTTCACATCATCACCTCTAAATCATCTACTTTAATCCACCAAGAATACAGAATATTATTATTTACTAAACCACCAAATATTCTGGATCATTCACAATTCTCCATAATTGATTATCGCATATCTATATTTCCACAATCATCTATTTCTTAATCGATCAGTTAGTAATAATTCCCCAACAAGCACTAATAATCCAACTAACTCTGATTCTCATTTGATACTATTTTATTAACCCAAGAAATCCAATTCAACATAGTATTTACTGACCTATTTAATCCAACAAGAATACTTCACAATACCATACCTCTTCCAAAATTTCCCCCAATCCATTATAATGTGAACTACTATAACAATCCAACTTCACAATATTTCGATCATCAAAGTTCATAAATCAATTTCATAATTAACAATCCCCATCAACCCTAATATTCATGTAATCTCCAATCAAATTGGGTTCTAGCTTCAATCTACATTCTATACTACTATGTTCCATCCACACTATCTTCCCAATAGTTATTTCCCTAACCAAGATATTTTTCCAAAAACATTTATATTGGTGGATTGCTATACTAGGGAGACAAAGGGTCATGGATAACGAGGTCAAGGAGGTATGAACAATAGGTATTAACGAATGGCCTAACGTCAACATCATTCTTTTATATAAATAGCAATGTAGTTTGTAAAACAGTGTAAAACATTTATAAATCACGGGATCAAAATGCGTCAAGGAGACTTGCCTCGGTCACAGCGAGAAGGTTGAACTTTCTGAAGTCCGGCGGCGGGGTCGGCGGACTCGGCGGAAGCGTCGACTACGCGCAAAACGAGGCAATAAATAAATAAAAGAAAATAAATAAAATCCAAAAATTATAAAATTAGTACTGGCAGGTAGATCTTGATTTTAGATGAATTTAGAAATTTGAATGGAGTCAAACGGAGTTCGGATGAGAAAGTTATGAGCTTCCGAAGTTGGAAAATGATGGAAAATCAAGAAAAAGAGAAAAGCTACTATTTGCTACAGTAACTCGCGAGAGGATTGGTTCCAGAACTGAACCAAAATTGCAGAGCCCTCTTTTGCTTCCAAAAAAATGGATTTTTGTCCTATTTTTGCACGGATTTGGATCAAACAAAAGCCTAGAACCTCTAGATAACATCCTTAGGAACATCTAGGAGGAAGGGATTGAACCAAAACTCACCGGAATCGGAGAAATCGACGAAGAACGGAGGTTCGGCCGAATGCACAAAAGCTTCAAATTCGACGCCCACGGTTGAGAAATCCTAAAATTGATGATTGGGTTAGAATCTAGACTCATCCACGGTCACGAGGAACCAAGTGGCATGAAGAATGGCTCACCGGAGAAGAAGAGATGAGCACGAACTCGAAGAACACCGAAAAAAGTGTGACACACCGTCGGTTTTCTTGATCTCACGGGCAAATGGATGGAGTAGAGGGAAAGGGGAGCACACTCCCGGAACCGGGATACTTATACGAAGAGAAAGGAGGTGGTGGTGCGCCGGTTGGAGGTGAAACGGCCGAGATAATGACGTTTTAGTGCAAATCGGTTTTTCATTAACCCGGCCGTTTCCGGTGAGATTGGCGGCGAGTGAAGGTGGGGAATGGCAAGAGATCGTCGCTACGGATTCAACGGAACCGGCGCTTCGCGATTTGGAGTTGAAATGAGGGAGTTATGAGCAACTGAGTGCAACCCTAACCATTGGAGCACTTGCAAGCTTCTCTGTTCTTTGGCTTGGCTGGAGGTTGAAGATGACCACTATTCCTTTGCCACGTGGCAACGTCTCATTGGTCCGCCTTTACGCAAATGATTCGGCCTAGAGAAAAATTAGGAAAAATGATCTAAAAATTCCGGAAAAATTCCTAGAACCATTTTAGAATATTTGGGACCCAACAAAATTGGTTTGGTTGAATTTGAATGATTTTGGTGGAATTGAATATTCGGGCGCGGATCGTAGGCATTAAACAAAAGCCGCGCGAGATAAAATAGGAACGGAGGTCCAAAAATCCGGGGAATGATTCCTAAAATCATTTTGGAATATTTGGAACACAATTGAAGTGGTTTGGGGATTTTTGGAGCATTTTTGGACTCGGGTGAAATTTCGGGTACCGGCGGGAATCTGGAAATTCGATTTTTCGATCGGAGGGGAATTAAATCCCGATTTTGGATAGGAATGGATGCCAGGTTAATATAAACACCAAAGAAAATCCAAACTTTTGAATTTAGTTTATTTAAATTAGATTTTCTCCAGAAAGCGAAAACTAGGGTGTTACAATGGTACAAGATAACGATTTGTTTCCCACAACATCTTTATGTTTTGGATTGCAACAGAACACAGGTGTCAAACACAAACAATCTGCAAACATCGCAAACATAGTCACATAACAGTCCACAACAAAACTTCAACATTAAAGCTGACAACAGTCCACAACAAAACTTCAACCTTAAAGCTGATAATAGTCCACAACAAAACTTCAACCTTAAAGATAAGGCATCAAAACTTTCAACCTTAAAGCTGATAACAGTCCACAACAAAACTTCATCTCAACATCTTTCACATAGTCCACATTCATCTCAACATTTGCAAGTAAAAACTATGTAAAGCTGATAACAGTCCAAAACAAAACTTCAGTCGCAGCAAACTATGTAAAGCTGATACATTTCACTGATCATACCATTGTCATACCGTACCTCTGCTAATTGGATCCAATTGTTCAATCTTGATAACAAGGAGGCACATGGATTACATTCATACTGACTAGCTAATGTTGGTGAAGTACTTGTCATTAGTAGCTCCAGTGCAAATTACGTATTTGACAAAGAATGAACCAATAATGTGAATCAAGAATGAACTCAACTGTGAACCAAGAATCATCTCGACTGTGAACCAAGAATGAAATCAACTGTGAACCAAGAAACATCTTGTTTCAGATCTGGCCAAGACAAGATGAGATGGAAGGGAGGAGAGGCGGCACCTTGGGAGCTGAGGCGTGACGCCGACGAGAGGTCACCACCGTACGAGACGCCGACGAGAGGTCACCACCGTACGAGACGCCGACGTCGACGAGAGGTCACCACCCCTTACCTGCACGGTGACTGGTCAGATCTGGCCTGGAGAAGAGGAAAGAGAAGGGAGAAGGAGAGACTGCACCTTGTCGCGAGACGGATCCGGCGATGGGCGGATCCGAGGTGGCGATGGGTGATGGGAGGAACCGAGGCGGCGATGGGGGTGAGGCGGCGATGGGCGATGGGCGGATCCGAGGTGGCAATGGGGGCGAGGCGGCGATGGGCGATGGGGGCGAGGCGGCGATGGTGGAAGTGTGTGAGGCGGCTTCCCACCGGGCGTGAGCGAGGCGAGTGAGCATGGCTCTCCCGTGCAAGCGTCGAGCAAACGATACAGTCCTGTACCGATCGGTTCGGCCGAATTTTCCGTATGGAATGGTACAGCATCTCCAAGGAATATTCCAGGAATCTGTATCATCCCGTTCCGTACCAGATGGTTCCGTTTAGCCAACCAAATGCAGTACCGGGGGTCAAATCCTGTACCGAACGGTTTGGTTCACCCTGATACAGTGAACCAAACGCACCCTTAGTTAACTTTGGTATCTATATACAAATCATGTGACGGTGAACAGAGCCAGTAACCAACGTTGTCTGAAGAACAAGACTAATTGAGCAATCTGCATCACAGATGGTCTCACCAAGACATGTTGTTGTGCCGTTCGCCCACCAGATGGCCGATAGTATGTACGAAGACTTTTTTGCTGGGGGTTCGAGTACTTGGCTGTTCCCTTGTGTTCTTTTGCAGGTGTGGTGTGGCTTGGTTACTCTAGAGTAATGCAGTATCATCAGTGGGTGCAAGGCAATACCAGCGAATATAGTTGAAATATGATTCACACAAAAAGAGTGTTCATCCACGTCACGCATCAGTTCCTCGCTCAACTAGATACACAGCTTATGCATTTAGGCATCGTATTCGGGTTGCTGGGCTTCCATAGATGCGTCCTTTGGGAATTATTCATTGACGGCGATTATTTTGTTGTCTTGAAACATCAGTGATCAAGGATGGCGATATGGTACGCTTTGATCGATATGATTGTACGCACGATGTAGTCTATATGTTTGGGCAGTCTTGTTGTTTGGCTAGGTTAGCATTTTGATAGGATAGAGCTTCCCTTTGCATCTTCTTTATGCTGCAATGATAGCTGCTTTGAGTGGGAGGAGTAGATGAGTTGATAAGAAGAAGAGTCATTGCATCAACTTTCCACGATGTTGGGGCGGATCACGGGGATGCCGGGTATGCCCCAGCCTTTCCAAAAATTTGAGAGCTTAGTCGGTTACAGTTCTGCCATTGTGTGCACACTCGTCGTGCGTCTGTTTGTTTGCACCTGAAGACACGTAATGCTTGAGGTAATCACGTCTTGACTTAATCACAGGGAGGATTACATCATATATAGGCCAGGCACCACACGGTTTATAGAAACAGAATCGGGTGGGCCAAGCGCAATCTCAGGAATAGAAATAGGAAAGGTAACAGCCTGACTAACACCCCCCGCAGTAGGAACAGCGGTGCACCGAACGTTCATACTGGTCCGAAACTCTAAAAAAGTTGTCGACGGAAGTCCCTTGGTGAAGAGGTCGGCGAACTGAGCTGAGGTCGGTACATGGAGGATGTGAACAGCGCCAGCCGCCACACGGTCTCGGACGAAGTGAAGGTCAATCTCGATATGCTTGGTGCGCTGATGCTGCACTGGATTGGTCGAGAGGTAGACAGCACTCACATTGTCGCAGTAGACAAGGGTGGCCTGCTGGCGAGGATGGTGGAGTTCCTGAAGCAGTTGACGGAGCCAAGAGGCCTCGGCGACGCCATTGGCAACGGCGCGATACTCACCCTCAGCGCTGGAACGAGAGACTGTCTGCTGTCGTTTACTAGACCAGGAAACGAGATTATCGCCAAGGAAAACAGCATAGCCTGAGGTGGATCGACGCGTATCGGGGCAACCAGCCCAGTCGGCATCGGTGTAGACAGTGAGTGCAGAGGGTGACGAACGGCCGAGGAAGAGCCCGAGGTCAGTGGAGCCCTGAAGGTAGCGAAGGATGCGCTTCACAGCAGCGAGATGAGGCTCCCGCGGGTCATGCATGTGAAGACAAACCTGCTGAACAGCATAGGTGATGTCAGGGCGAGTGAATGTTAAGTACTGAAGTGCACCAACTAAGCTGCGATAGATGGTGGGGTCATCGATAGGCTCGCCGGCCGAGGATAGCTTGGATTGAGTATCCACAGGTGTGCTACAAGGCTTGCAAGTAGTCATACCGGCACGAGCCAAAATATCCAGAGTGTACTGGCGCTGAGACAGCATCATATCGGCAGTCGAGCGGGTCACAGCAATCCCCAGGAAATGTTGAAGCGGGCCAAGGTCCTTCATGGGAAAGGAAGCCTGTAGAGATGAGACGATCCGTCGAAGCAGGTCAGTGGACGAGGCGGTCAGGACAATGTCATCCACGTAGAGGAGCGGTGCTTGATGGCGAGTCTCGACGGAAGATGAACAACGAAGTGTCGGACTTGGCTTCGAGAAATCCCAAAGACTGGAGGTGGGAAGCGAAACAACTGTATCACGCACGGGGAGCCTGCTTCAGACCATAGAGGGATTTGTTGAGGCGGCAGACGTGGTCGGGGTGAGCCGGGTTGACAAAACCAGCCGGCTGAGAGCAGTACACTGTCTCCGACAGGGTGCCATGAAGGAAAGCATTCTTGACGTCGAGCTGATGAATAGGCCAATTATTGGAGAGAGCCAAACTTAGAACGGTGCGAATGGTGGCCAGCTTCACAACAGGACTAAACGTCTCATCAAAATCAACACCGGGACGCTGAGTAAAACCACGGAGAACCCAACGTGCCTTGTAGCGGTCCAGGTGCCATCGGAGTGGAACTTATGCCGAAAAATCCACTTGCTAGTAACGACGTTGGCACGAGACGGTCGAGGCACAAGTGTCCATGTGTTGTTGGCGAGCAGGGCCTTGAACTCCTCCATGGCATTGTGCTAGTGCGGATCGACGAGGGCACGACGGAAGGAGTCAGGCACTGGAGACACAGTGGTTGCCTGGAGGTTCAACTTGGGCTGCCGGAACCCGCTCTTGCCACGGGTACGCATGCTGTGGGCGTTGTCGACAGGAGGTGTAGGAACAGCGCCAGCAGGGAGCGGTGGCACGGCACTTGGCGGCCGAGGCGCACGGGCAGTGCGTGCTTGGCCAGTACCGACCCAGCGCCACACCATGGGAGCGACGGGTGAAGGCGACCCTGACGGCCCAGGCGCCTTTGGCGCGGGCACGGTTGGCTGATGAGCGAGCGTCTGGTCCCCTAGCTAACCGATCCAGGGGAAGGCCTGGTGGCCCAGGCGCGCTGGAGGGGGAGCCACGAGGGGCCCCTAGCGTCCTGCAGGGGCGACGAAGAGGCTCCAGAGCATCCTAAAAAAGAGACTCATCCAAAAAATCGAAATTAGCAGGAGAGGCCAGGGAGAAGGGGGCCTTGGCGAACGGAAAGGAGGACTCATCGAACACAACATGGCGGGAGATGATGACACGGTTTGTAGAAAGGTCAAGGCATCGGTAGCCTTTGTGGTCAGATGAGTAGCCGAGGAAGACACACAAGGCGGAACGGGGGGCGAGTTTGTGAGGGGCGGTGGCGGAGATGTTAGGATAACACCGGCAGCCAAAAACCCGAAGGTGAAGATAGGAGGGAGAATGGCCATGCAAGGCATGGAAAGGGGTAGAGAAGTTAAGGGTGGAGGTGGGGTGGCGGTTGAGGAGGTATGTGGCGGTGTGAAGGGCCTCAACCCAGTAGGGAGGGGAAAGGTGCGCCTGGAAGAGGAGGGAGCGAATGATATTATTAACAGTACGAAGGATGCACTCCGCCTTGCCATTCTGTTGAGAGGTATAGGGGCACGACATGCGGAGGTGGACGCCGTGCGTGAGGAAAAAAGCACGAGTGGACGAGTTGTCAAACTCACGATCGTTATCACATTGCACACTTTTAATGGTGGTGCCAAACTGGGTGGCGACGAAAGAGAAAAAATGAGCGATGGTGGAAAACGTGTCAGATTTGAGACGGAGAGGGAATGTCCATAAGTGGTGAGAGCAGTCATCGAGAATGGCAAGGTAGTACTTGAACCCAGAGACGCTAGGTATCGGGGAGGTCCATAAATCACAGTGTACAAGATCAAAGTTGTGCGAGGCACGCGATTGCGAACTAGGAAACGGAAGGCGAACATGGCGGCCGAGTTGACAAGCATGACAAACATCGGTAGCAGCAGTGCCTTTATTACATGAAATGGAGGAGGAACTAGCAAGGCGAGAGAGGGCTTCATGACCAAGGTGACCAAGACGACGATGCCACAGCTGAGGAGACGCACTGGCGAGTAGGGCGTGTGGTGGAGATGTGGCGGACGGCGGGAGGCGTAGAGGGTAGAGGGAGTCGGAGCTATTGCACCTGGCGATCACGCTCCGGGTCCTGAGATCCTTTACAGAAAAACCAAGAGGGTCAAATTCAACAGAGCAGTTGTTGTCGATGGTGAACTGACGAACAGAGACAAGGTTCTTGATGATATAAGGAGAAACAAGGACATTGTCTAGGTGAACGTTACCAACACGAGCTGACCCAGTGGCAGTGATGGGAAGATGGGACCCGTCGCCCACAATGATGGACGAGGGGGTAGAGGGGGATGGAGGTAGAGAACGGGAGAGTATACCAGGGTGGGAGGCCATGTGCGAGGTGGCACCGGAGTCCAAGTACCAGTCGCCGGACGACATCGGAGGAGTGAGCGTCATGGTGTTAAAAGCGCCAGCCAGGGCCTGCTGATCCCATGGCCCAAGGCCACCAGCAGCATGTTGCTGATCCCACGGCCCAAGGCCACCAGCAGTATGTTGGGGAGTTTATTTTTATTTAATATTTATTTTAAAACATTTTTTCAAATCTAATCGATGGAAACAAAAAATTACAAAAATAGGTACCCGTCGCCTCAATATGGGGCGATAAGTACCTGGATGTAAAATATGTTGGTAAATTTACTCCTTCATGTGTCCATTTTCACAAGTGCATTTTTTACATCCAGGTATCTATCGCCCCAATATGGGGCGATCGCCCCATATTGAGGCGACGGGTGCCTATTTTTGCAATTTTTTATTTCCATCGATTAGATTTGAAAAAAACATTTAAAATAAATATTAAATAACAAAAAATTTGTATGTTGGGGCAGCTGAGGGACCGGCGGGGAGGCCAGCGTGGGCGGTCCAAAGACACCCAGTGGCGAGGCCAGCAGGCCGGAGCGAGCGACCAGCGCTGAACCAGACGCGATGGGCGAGCGCCCGGCCGCAAAAGGCTCTTTGGGGGCGGTAGCCCACCAGGCGTGACGATGGGGTGACCCCCCTAGACCGAACCGGGCCACATTTGGATGGTCCCGGTCCAGGGGTTGTATATGGTGGGCCACGTACCCCTGGTCGCAGCGAGGACACGAACCGAAGCGCCGCTTGATCTGCGCGCCGGCGTCGAAGCGTCGGAGCCACCACCACGCGGCCGTTTCACGCCGGCGGCGGCGGTTTCGCCACTTCGCCAGATCCAGAGGTAGTTCTTTGGAGTGAGGAGGAGGAGGGGCGGAGTGACCAGCGACGAGGGCTGTAGTCGGCGAAGAAGACGGAGGCGCCATGGTGAGCTCTTCAAGTAAAAGTTCGGAGCGGATCTCGACGAAAGAAGGAAAGGGGCGCTGCCGCTTGAGAAAGAGGCGCATGGAGTCGAAACGGTCGGAGAGGCCACGAAGCATGTTCATGGCGAGCGCGCGGTTAGGGATCGTCTCGCGGAGCTCGACGAGAGAGTCGGCCAGAGTCTTCATGCGCCGGCAGTAGTCGGTGACGGAGAGGGTTCCCTAGGTAAGGGTGCGAAACTCAGTGTCGAGGAGGAGGACGCGAGTTTCACGGTTGGCGATGAACTGCTTTTCAAGGGCGAGCCAGGTGCCGCGGGCGGAGGGAGACACCGTGGTGATGATGTCGAAAAGCTCGGTGGTGATGGAGCCGTAGATCCATGACAGGACATGGAGGTCCATCCGCACCCAATGCGGAACGGCGGGGAAGGAGGCATCGCAGAGGACGTGATCGGCGAGGGCGTACTTGCCGAGGGCGAGGAGGAGCAGGCGCCGCCACTTTGAGAAGGAGGCGCGTTGAGGTCAAGGACAACCGGGACAAGGGCTCGAATGTTGAGGATGCCGAGAGCCTGCGTGTGGAGAGCGGAGACGGCGTCGACGTCCGGGAGGGGAATGTCGTCGTCAGCGACGGAACCGTCTTTGTCGTCGTGTGCGGCTGCGTCGGCCTCCTTGAGCCGGCGACGGGCGTCAGCCAGGGCGCGCTCGTGACGGGCGACATCCTCCTCGAGCTGACGACGCGCAGTGGCCGCGGCTGTGGCAGCGTCCGCCTTGGCTTGACGAGCAGCGGCGTCCGCAGCCTCGGCGTGAGCGCGGTCCTCAGCGAGGGCCTGTTGGCGTGCAGTATCACTGAGATCGACGGTGGCCATCGGGACGGGGCGGCGGCGGCAAGGGTTAGGAGCGGAAGGTGGAACGGAACAGAGGAACCGTATCTGATACCATGAAGACACGTAATGCTTGAGGTAATCACGTCTTGACTTAATCACAGGGAGGATTACATCATATATAGGCCAGGCACCACACAGTTTATAGAAACAGAATCGGGTGGGCCAAGCGCAATCTCAGGAATAGAAATACGAAAGGTAACAGCCTGACTAACAGCACCCATGCACTCCTGGGTGCGGCGTGCCGCCGTGTGCTCGTGGAAGCTCCGGAAGTTCGACAACGAGGTTCGACCCCGAGTCATGGAGGTGTTATAGTATATCATGTTATGCTCCCTCGTGCTCATGTGCTTCGACGAGCAGATTGATGAGGACGTGAGTGGCTCATGTACATCGCGTGCAAGACAAGCGTCTTTGCGTTTTGCCTGGCAGTCACCAAGCACCTCTTTCGCGGGTGTCTCCAGTTGGAGCTCGCCTTGCGACGGTGGTAGAAGGAGCTCTTCTTGCCATTGATCAACACGAGGCGGGAGCAAAAGAAGAAACTCAACCAAGACGGTGGAGCAGTGGTGCCAAAGAAGGACATGACATTCGTGCACTCCTATGTGAATACGCTGCAGAATATCAAGATTCCAACCACGGGACCGTACGTTCACCAACGATGAGCTTGGCAATCTGATAGAAATTTTTCTAGTTTCGCCATTGCCGTTGTACCACGTGTTGGGGATACCTACCTGTCTCTACATGGGCGGTTGTTTTGATAGTCTCTCACCAGATTCAGATGTGAGCAATGCATTGCTAGTAATTGGCATCCTATCCTGTTGTGAATTGTGATGGTGCTGGTTGAGGACCGGAGTAGGGCAATCTTGAGGTAGAGGTCGCGCGGAGGGTCATGTACTGATGTACATGTACTCATGTAGTATAGTGATCTGAAGCTGGCAGGTCAGGTCAGGTCAATAGAAATACGCTAGTACCTTTTAGGATTAGCATAGGGCATGTTCAATGTAGGCTAGCCCAAGGAGAGAGAGAGAGAGAGTGCTCTGTCAGCTCAAGCCGCTCTACGTAAATTTGTTCTTCAATGTACATGGCTTAAGTGGTTATTTTTCCATTACATGGCTTTAAGTGGTTATTTTTTTTCCATTTCATCCCTTATATTATCCTAATTTATATGTGAGGCCAAGCTTTTACATGAGCAATCTAAGAACATAAACCAAATTACACTACCACCCACCCTTGGCTCACATGTCAACCCCACCCTAAGAGGATCGGGCAAAAAATCTTGTTAGGATTCAAATTAAAATTACTTCGATTGCAGTAGTTAATGGGTTCTCTCCTCAGTCACTGCTCCATCGCACTGCCAAATTGGTCCACCCAACGCACCCCCCGTGGCATCATCAATCCGTTTTAACGGTCGATCGCCGCCAATCGACGTCGCTCGCACCATCCTCACCGTTGCCCCGCGTCGCGCCGGAGGGTCACCAGCGTCGGGGTCCGATCACATGCGCCCGAATCGCTGACGTCCGGATCCAGCTGCCGATGCTGTCCTGTCCATCACCGCAGAAGGTCCGGTTGTCGTCGACGTCGTCTTCTTGGCTGCGAGCGCCGTCTTTCCGGCAGCCCCGCCATCCCGTTGGCTGCTTCTCTCGTACGCCACCACGGCACACGCGACGAGGTGCAGTTGTCTGGACCGCGCCCTCTCTCTCTCTCTCTCTCTCTCTCTCTCTCTCTCTCTCTCACACACACACACACACCCAAGCACCACTCTCTCTCTCTCTCTCTCTCTCTCACACACACACACACACCCAAGCACCCGCAGCCTGCGAGGCATCTATCTCGTGTCCACGGTGGCATCCTGGACCTGTGACACCCACTTGGGGCACCTCGTCTATTGCAGATGTTGCTGACTGGAGATGCTTCTCTTTGCTAATCTATACTTCTATCCTACTTGTATATGGTACTGTTGTGAAAAACAGCCAACTCAACCGATTAATCAATGACAGTGACTAAACTCTTGTCTGGACCACACCCTCCCTCCCTCCCTCCCTCCCCTCTCTCTCTCTCTCTCTCTCTCTCTCTCTCTCTCACCCAAGTGGCATCCTAGCCCTGCGAACACAATTGGGGTGTTATGAGATAACCTCCTAACCGTATTCGGTTAGGAGTCTATCTCTTAATATGTGGGCGAATCCGAACTCTCCTTGAGGGGACTGCTATATATATACCGGGTGCCTACCATTGTATTTACACACATTGATAAAAAAAGAAGAGAGAGCTTCACCCTATATCTTGTGTCTCTTGTTCTTGTGTTCTTGTGTTCTCGTTGATTGCCGGTGTTCGACGTGGGTGAACTACTCGTTTTACAACACGTTATCAGCACGAGTCTCTACCACAACAAGCGAAGGATCGTCGACGACAACGAACGACTACTACCGGCGATTGATCGCCCGATCCGATCTGCAATCAACTCGTCATCAAGCCGGCATCCACTCGGATTGCCGAAAAAGTCCTACGCGACTCTATCCCACGCGATAGGCAATACATCCAGCATCAAGAAACGTAAGTGATCGCATATGAATGATTGTTGATCTTGCAGATCACAGGTTTTTGCATCCATGCTACTATCTATTGTAGACTGCTATTGATTTAATCTACTGTTTATGATACATGTTACGAAGCTATTGATTTGATCTACAACTGCAGTAGTGGCCTATTGATTTTAATCCTCGCTCCATGCTATTGTACATTGCATCCATGCTATTGATTTTAATCCTCGCCCGGTCGAGACGCGAGAAGACATCTCGCCATGTCCGGCTAGCCGCGCCCATCGTCTGTATCATGCCGTGGCCAGCGACGCCGATCGCCTCGAACCCATCCGTGCACACAGTGCCTTCGCTGCCGGAATCCGTTGCGAATAGCCGAAGCGGCTCCTCGCCTCTCGACGGCGACTGAAGCTTCGCCTCGCGCAAGACGCCAGATGGGGCCCAGACCACGCCGCATGGACAAATCGGCGGCTAGGACTTGTCCTTACGTGAGGATTCGGTTTTGTGCTCTTTGAAAGATTAGAGTAATTGCAGATGTAGATGGAGCATTTGATGCACGCATGTCGGCATACGCCTATATCGTGCTCTCGGCTATTGATTACCTTCGCATGGACAAGCCGCCACTAGCTCGCGCCAAAGCCACCGTCACCTCGCGCCTTGGCCCGCCGTGCGCCGCCAAGATCGCGCCCGCGGCCAGCGCCACCACCTCGCGCCGACTGCGGTCGCCGTCGCCTCGAGCCGCGATGCGTCGCGCCGCGCTCGAGACCAAACACCGAACGCGCTCGCAGCCGCATGCGCCGCTCGGCCTCGAGGCGCCAGCGCACCCGGCCCCACCTTGCGCCGGCCGATCTCCAGTTCCGCCGGCTAAGAGCCGGCTGATGGTCCCCCTGCCGTGCGCGAAAAGAAGGGGCGGCAGCTAGGGTAAAACCCTAGCCGCCGGACAAGGGGATGGAGATTTGGGCCCTTTTATCCTTTTTGGCCGGTCGGTCCATGAAATTACGTTTTTACTCCTTGTAATTTAGAAAATAAATAAATAATCCTAGAAAATTATGGTTAAAGCTAGAAAAATAAGTTTTCTAGTTAGGTGGACTTCCGAAAATTGTGAAAATTTGCTAGACAATTATCAGAGCATCTTGTTCTTGCATTGGATCTAGTTTTATTTTCCTTAGCATTATGTCATGTTGATATTTGCTGGAATTCAATTTTTCTATTGAAAAGTAATTCTGAAAATTGCTTGAAAATTAGCAGAAATTATGAAAAATGCTAGGAAAATTCCAGAATTTCTCATATAGCTTTTATGAGAACTTGAGTGGATGGGATTTGATTTCGGTAATGAATAAACAGATATGAGACAATTGGTGTCTAGGAAAACACACATGAGGCTTGGTTATTTAATTGGCGCCCGGAAACGGGAAGTGCTCCCTCCCTCATGTGAGCCCTAAGGGCATGTTGACCTGGCCATGAGTCAAATTGACGGAAATATTCATTACTCGTTTTCGCTTCCAACCAATAAGAATTACATGAGTTGAAATTAGACTTATGCCATGTTTAATTTATGTTGGAATTACATAATTAACAGAAAATGACTAATTGATAAGGAAATTCTGGAAAAAGAGTGATAATTATCTACTGAATAGATATAGACCAAAACTTTATTAATTAAATGAAGATGCATGCAATATAATATTTTACCTGTAGTAAAATCTCGTATTGCTTGCATACAGGATATGTCTGACATTGCAAATAGAGAATTTGCCGTGCTTGCCCTGGATGGCAGCAATTACCTCACTTGGGCAATGGATGCCAAAATCAACCTAATAGCTAGAGGACTTGGAGCTGCTATTGTTCGGCCTGAAGCCGGTGCAATCGAAGTGCCTGAACCCGCAAAATGCGCCGCTTTACATTTCCTGAGACACCATCTTCATTCGGACCTGAAGGCCGAATACTTGATGGAGGAGGACCCGCTGGTATTGTGGAATTCCCTGAAGGAACGCTACAACCAGCAAAGATCCGTGTTGTTGCCAGAAGCACAACGCGAATGGACCCTCCTACGCTTTCAGGATTTCAAATCTGTGGCAGCTTATAATTCTGCAATGCACAAACTGGTCGCTAAATTGACTTTTTGTAACCGTAAAGTTAAAATTTGAGAAGATCGACAAAACTTTGTGCACTTTCCACCCCAACATGATGATACTACAACAACAGTACCGTCATGCAAAGTACAAGAAGTACTCTGAGCTTATTAGTGTTCTGCTAGAAGCAGAAAAACATGATGAACTCCTGATGAAGAATTATCATGCAAATACTAATGGAAGTCAAGCAGTGTCTGAAGCACATGCTACCGCTCAGAAGGCTAGTAGTAGCCATGGCCGTGGAAAAGGCCAAATGTACAAGGGGAATGAATGGAAAAATGACAGAAAACAAAAGGGAAAAGGCAAATCCCAATGGAAAGGTAAGGGAAAGGGTACAGGAACCTTCCAGAAGCAAGGTCCAACCAATAAAGCACCCGACTCTCAAACATGCTTTAGGTGTGGTTGCGTTGGCCACTGGTCACGCAATTGTCGCACCCCAAAGCATTTGGCAGAACTTTACATGAAATCCACTGGGAGATTCCAGAAGAATCAAGAAAAGAAGGTTGAGGCACACTACACCGCTCTACCAGATGTTGAGCAAGACGGTGTAAAGAAAGAAAACAATGTCACTAACCCTACAACCGAGTTCAAGGAAAGCCTTCTCGGATATGGTGACTCGCCCATGGATGAGGATGACCTCCTCAAGACCGAGCTTATGGAGCTCGAGAAGATACCAATGTTTCCCAGGAGATGGAACATGACTTGTATGGAGATCTGGAATAGTCTCCTACACCCCGTTTGCTATATGTCGCATTTCCATTAGTTGAGCCTCCTTAAGAGCCTCATCGGTTTGAATAATTATGTTCCTGCATGAACATTTGGTCTATGCTCTGTTGAGCAATTATCGGTGATAATTAAATAAAGTGTTTTCGAATATTTTGTGCTATGCTGTTTGATTGTTATACTATGCAACCTGAAGTTGGTATTGCGATAAAAACCCAAAAATATTTAAAGATCTTGTAGATTATTTGGGTAATCTTGAGTTGAATATTTTGAGAAAATAATTAGTAATTCTGCTGGCCATAGCATAAAGACTTTTCCTAGACACGAAGATTTCTTATGCCTCATTGTGCTATAGGAAAACTTATGGTTAAGATCCTTTAACTTATATAAGAATCAATGAATTTCTGGAGAAATTTCAAGTGATATATACCTAATGTCCACATATTAGAATGACCTTGCAGAGTCATTATTAAGGGAATAAAATTTATTGCTTGACCACTTTGCGAGAATAGTAGGCTACCCACGGTTGTTTGGGGCCACTGTGATCTGCACTGCTCGCGATATTAATTCAACTCAAATCAACTGTATATAATGGAATTTCCCCGTTGCAGATAGTGCATGGAAGAGAATTAAGTATTTCCCATCTGCAAAAAAAAAAAAAAAATTTTGGCAGTGTTATATACATGCCAATCTCTCCACCACGGCGTACCACCATGGGACCTCACCAGAAGTTGAGGGTCTGTACATGGTTCGGTACGATGATTGTACTAAGGACATATTTCGGCATTAGGGGAAGATAAGTACCAAATTAAAGAATACCAAGTCCTTAGATCCACGCACTAAAGAGACCGAACTTGAAGTTCGGAAAGTAATAAATCTGCAACAAATAAGCTAATAATCTGCCAAATGCCTTCACTGATCATAAGGTAGTGGAAAGATCTCATATACCTGCAGTATATGCACCTGAAAGAGTGAAAATATCCTAGAAGGATATTGAACCCACTCTTAACCCTCATGATAAAATGAGGGGGAGGCCTCCAGGTGCACGGGACTCAATTCCGCGGAGACGTCCGCAGAAAAGGAGAACCAAATAAATGAGAACACTACCAATGATAGTGGAAGAAGCTCAACCTGATGTTGGGAAAATCCCTGAAGTGAGCCATCTAGAAGATGGTAACATCCCTGAAGTGATATATCCTGAAGATATAACCCCAGCGTATATTTGTGCGCACAATCCAACGCTGGGAAGTCGGAACACCCAGACTTCATCGTTGTGGGAAATCACGAGAAGCTGGAAGAAATTGATAAAGAGACATCCCTGGAGTGATGCAGGAGAATTATATATGAAGAAAGACTACAATTGTCGACATATTTTGCCTCTAAAAATTGCTAAAATCTGGATCCAGAACCAAAGTCCATGGCAGAGTGCCAGAAGCGCTCATCTAGGTTCACCTGAAAAAGCAATTGAGGTAGCGCTCGCTTAATGAGAGGAAAGTTCTTGGTCCTAATTGACAGAACATTTCCTGAAATATTCCCTGTAGGATCAAATGGATTTTTCATCCTGAAGAGATATGAAAATATCCTGGTGGTGAGATATAAAGCGAGGCTTGTAGCACAAGGGTTTTAGCAGAGACCCATCATCGATTACGATGAAATCTGTTCTCCTGAAATGAGTGGAATGACGTTCCGAAATTTAATATTGATGGCAGCAAGCTTAAACTTTTCAATACAGTTGATGATTGTAATGACCACATATTTATATGGGTCACTGAATACAGATTCAAACAGTCGATAAGGATGTGGTACAATCGACTTAGTAAATTCCTCCTGAAGAAGGAATATGGTCCCTGAAGGAATAATGTTCCTGTGCATTCATGAAGAAATTTCAGAATGGATTTTTATTTTCCTCTGTGGTGGTACAGCCACTCAGAGATTATAAAGGAAGCCTCACGGGAATATGTTTGGCTAAGACGGGTAATCAACCATGTCCAGAAGTTATATGGTATGAATACCGTCAATTCCCCTACTATTATCTATGAAGATAATGATGCTTGTGTTGCACAAATGCAATTGGGTTATGTAAAGAGTAATATCACGAAGCATATTGCTCCTAAGTTCTTTTATCCCCACAAACTCCAGAAGAATGATGAGATAAAAATAATGCAAACTAAGTCGTGTGAAAATCTAGCAGATTTATTCACAAAATCCTTGCCAAATTCCCCTTCCAAGGTATGTTAATGGCATTGGAATGAGGCGGCTTAGAGATTTGCATAGTTCAGGGGAAGTAAACCCCTGAACCATAATCCCTTTGCATGATCCTGAAGATCATAAGTTGTACTTTTTTTTCCTTTGTGAGTTTTCCTGATGTTTCTCACATAAAGGTTTTTAATGAGGCAACAAATGCAACATAGAGAGCGAGTGTGATGTACTCTTTTCTCCATCTCTTTTTTTCCCATTGGGTTTTTGAGTGGAGTTTTTAATGAGACATATGCATTACACGGAATTCGCCCAAGGGGAAGTGTTATGAGATAACCTCCTAACCGTATTCGGTTAGGAGTCTATCTCTTAATATGTGGGCGAATCCGAACTCTCCTTGAGGGGACTGCTATATATATACCGGGTGCCTCCCATTGTATTTACACATTGATAAAGAAAGAAGAGAGAGCTCCACCCTATATCTTGTGTCTCTTGTTCTTGTGTTCTTGTGTTCTCGTTGATTGCCGGTGTTCGACGTGGGTGAACTACTCGTTTTACAACATGGGGCACCCTCGGCCATTGCAAATGCTCTCAGCAGAAACCAGGGATACATAAGATGTTGCTGATGGGAGATGCTAGACTACGAGGAGGATTGTCTCAACTCGATGCTTTTCTTTGCTGATCCATACTCCTATCCTACTTGTATATGGTACTGTTGTGAAAACGGCCAACTCAACAGATTAATTGATGACGGTGACTAAACTGTTGTCTGGACCACGCCGTCTCTCTCTCTCTAACCTAGGTGGCATCCTGGCCCTACAAACACACTTGGGGCACCCCATTGCAGATGCTCTCAGCAGAAGCTAAGTATACATAAGATGTTGCCAACTGGAGATTCTAGATCTTTGCTAATCCATACTCCTATCCTACTTGTATGAGGCACTATTGTGAAAAACGGTCAGTTCGACTTGTTAATCAATGACAGTGACTAAACCGTTATAAATAATTTAATCGAAGTGCAATTAACACAGTTGAATAATTAATTGACAGCATAATCTGATTTATCGACGATTTCCCAATTAATCATCCATTTTTCGTTTAATCATAAAAATAGCTTATTTGCATTCACTAAGTGCGATAAATTAGTTTATAATATTGTGTCATAGTGTTCATAGTATGTACCTTTTAGATAAAGTATAAATACTAAAATGTAAAACATGTTTTGTAGTGTGATAATTTACAATAACTTTGGGTAACTAAAATATTTCTAATTAATTCTAAATATGTAAATATATTAATAAGAACACATAATTATCTGTTAATTAATCGCTTAACGGTACTATGTCCGTCCGTTAAACGTATAACGTTTTTCACAATATTAATATAGCGGGCTGTTCGCGCCAAAAACGTGAAGGGGGTTTTAGGCCTCGAACACACAAGACAAACACCGGGTTTGCAGAGCGTGCCAGTCGATTTGACCTGAAATCGACAAGGTAGAATTTGTAATTTGACCGAAGCCGATAAACAAGGATCTATCGGCTTTTCGCTAGTCGGCAAGAACCGATTAGGAGATAACTAGATCAACCGATTCTGATTGATCCGGATACAAGGTAAAATCGGCTTTGGAAAGGCGATGCGCAACAAAACGAAGCAAATCAAACACAGGTGAAATCGGCTAAAATCAACAATCGCGATGCGCAGAACTATGTTGATTCCGTCGACTTGGCAGAGAGATCTATGAGGCTAAAACAATGTAAAAGAGAAGCTTGTAAAAAGTAGATGTGTGTTGTTGGATTTTATTGTGTCCTCAAGCTTTGTGCTTGACGCCCTCCTCCTTTTATAACACGCTGACCGATCCGAGTTGTGTATGGATCACGGTGCTTTTATCCGTGACGTGGCCTCTTATCTCGATTTCCTTCCTTTAGAAACGGTTTCCTTCTCTCGATTTGTTTACCGATTTCTTTTCCACATCTTCTCTGTCTTAGACCGATTCCAACACGCATCGAATTTTGGTGCAAACATATGCCCCCATTTTTGAAAGGTAACTTGTTATCTTTCAAAATCCTAAATCGCCTTTTCCGTGATCGGCTTGTCGTTTAGGATTCACCTCAGTAACTTCCCCATTAATAGCGCCGCAATGTCACTCTGCGGTGCGTTTTTAATGCAACAAGCCGCCCTTTGCTCGCCTTCTTTCATCATGTATAAATATGGGGTCCCCCCACGGTCATTTTCACGCTTTCAAGCTCGGATCGGGCACCATCGGCTCTTGTCATCCTCTCTTTGTTCTTTCAAAATCGGCCGACATGGACCTTCACAGTATTCATCCCGATTCCTCAAAGTTCAAATCAATTCTACTTAGGACCGATAGGTAGTATGTCGGCGATACAGTCATATCAATACCGATCCTAGACTCCCTCTATCATTCTTTGGTACAATGTTTTGAGTGGGGAAAAGTTTTAGGCATGGCCCACTAGCCTAAAAGGATGGAGATCTTGGTTTATTAGGGTATCGGCTCAAAAGAGGGTAGAATGGGAGAGATGGGTATAGCCGAGTCTCTATCTTTGAGTCTAGCCGACCTGAAGCCAATGAACCTTTGGTAGTCATGGCATGTTATTTTTGGTCGATTCTTTCAACGCCTTTTATTCCTCGTCGGCCCAATCGCCCTACGCTAGATGTGGCCCAATTGTGTCGCTTAGGCCGTGACGGGGACCGGGGCTTATCGGCTTTCAGCGGAAAACCTTCTTTCAAATTAATCCGCAAAAAAGGCGAAGGTTGGCATAGATACATCCAAAATAAAAATAGGGTCACTGGTCCAAGATTCCAATTTGAAAAGCACGCCGCTTTCTCAATCTTTGGTTAGACCGATATCTTTTATGGTGCTTCCTTGGCCCCTACCCAAACTTTTGATTAGTAGCGAACGTCTGCTGGAGGGTCATCGGCTTTCCTTGGCAAGATGTTCTTAGGGGCAGATTTCAAATGATGTACGAATTCGTAGCCGACTCTTTTCAGTTTTGCCAAACATGTCGTTGGTAATATAGGAGGTCCTCTTTGGTTCGTCCAAACATGGCTTCATTGTATGTTTAGCTTGATCTATTTTATCCGAACCCTCCTGGGAGCTCAAACTTTCCCTGAGGATTACCGAGCATGTCGTTCTCCAATAAGATAGAGCTAGCCGATCCTATGGCGAGAGGTTTATCATGTCTTCCGGAGAGCTAAAAAATGGACTCGTCGGCTTGCACAAATACCAGTTTCTTCCTTTCCTTAGATAGGGCTTCCTTCGGCCAACAAGACTTTTCCGATATACCGATGTAGCCGATTGCCCCACACCCAACATTCCTTCACCTTGATTCTCGATGGTTCCTCGTGCCCCAATCTACCCTAGATTTGTACAAAATCATCCTCACTCCTTGCATCTTTCATGTCGGGCTTGAATACCACGCAACCGAACATTTCGTAGTCCTTACGAGTTTTACCACCCTTCGGTTTACGCTCGTCAATTAGGGCTTTGGGCAAACCATTCCATCTTTCCCCTACTATCTTGTGTCGAGCCCGAGCCAGTGTACCGCTGTTGCCGAGGTCATCCTTGAAGTAGCCGATGGGTTGCAAATCCTCTCAACGCCACCTTTGTTCTTAATTCCGTTTGGCGGCTGCGCTTCATGATGGTGGACTAGAATATCGAAGCCATACTAATGGACAGGACTCGTCGGCTATAATTCACTTATTCCTTCCCGACTTTCATGAGCCGACGGTAGTTTCGGTCCAAAGACAAGCTCGGGTTATAGCGACTCTTCAAGAGCTGTAGAGGTACCGTTGTTTTTATACCCCTCCGCTTTTACACTTCACAGCCGTCTTTTATTTAGAATGCCTTTGATCTTTCGGTGAAGTCGGTCTTTGGTGAGCCATCAACCGATCCCCATGTTTACGCTAAGAGGCGACAACGACGCCCAGGTCAATCTGTGGCACCATGGTATACTTGAAACTTGGATATTCAAGCTCCTCTTTAACGGACTTAGCTCGCGTGCTCCAAGTAAGTCTTTTGCATATCGGCTAACATGCCCCTTGCTTTGACAATCGCTAACTCGAAAACACCGCAGAGAGGAGGAAGAAGTCGACCAGGCGCTCACCGGACTGGAGGCGGCAACCCGATGGCTCTCGAGCACTCACCATCGATGTAAGTTTTATTCTTTATTCTTTGCTCAATATCACTTTTTCATATTGCTGATTTTATTCTCTTGAATCCCTAGCAATCTCCGTCGGAGTTCAAGTGGCGGGAGTTATAGCCGATTTCCAAGGTGCTACATCGGCTATCCCTCCACCCCCGCTCCATTGCCGCCATACCGCAGACTATCGAGATCTCGATCCTCGACCCCAGGCGCTATCAGCCCGATCTGGCCGATTTGCTTTGAGCTTCACTCGACGAGCTCGGCGATCCGAGGAAGTGCTAGCCACCGATGACTACCCAAACGACATCCAAATGCGATAATAGCAGCCTCACATACAAAGATTTGCCGTTATCTGAGCCGGTATGCGAGGAGCGACTCAATCGCCTCTGGACGGCAGTGATGCAGCCAGAGGCAGCTCTTCCGCCAACACTCAGCCTTCTTGAGGAACGCTATGGGCGGCCATGCAAGCCGACCTTCCCCCTGCGCGCCATGAATGCTTTGCTAGAAGTGTGCCATCCGGATGATCGTCGGCTAGGCGTAGAATCGCCAAAGCCGCACTTGAGCAGAGGAAGGCCCAGCAAGCCGACCAAGAGATTCTCGGACAAACTTATAGCGGATGCTAAATCTCGAAAGAGAGTGCTTTTGACCAGGGTGTGCTATGCTGAAATCGGCCAAAGCTAAGGCCCGAGCTGGAGTCATCCAAGAAAAACTTGAAGAACACCGGCCTTGGTTACAAGAGAACTTGCAGATTGCCAAATCGGCATTGCAGATCGACATCTTCACTAGTCTCAGGGCAAAGACAAATTGGCTTTTTGCCAAAGTTAAGAGCCAATCGGCCAAGATAGTCGGTCCGGGTGATGCGTAGCTGATCAACAATTGATAGACGGCGGCTTCAAGCTACCATCGGAAGAGCGGCGTGACACTATTTCCGGCTTTGGGAGCCCATTTGCCGGGTCGGGACTACACTAGTCTTTAACTTAATTAGTTGTGGCCAACCTCGTAATATTGCTTTAAACTTGAGATGCCTTTTGAACTCTTGCTTGATCGGCCGTGCATCCGATTTTGTAAACCTTTAATCTGTGGATGGATGTTTCAAACCGACTTGGCCTGGTGTGATGACCAATTTTATATGCATGTGCTTGTCATTGATCCACGATGCCTTTCACCTCTATAGTTAGGACCGACCCAGGATGCTTGGGTGATATGCCTTGAGATACTTTCCATTGATTGCTTTAGGTAGGACGAACCCTTCTAATGATTCCAAGATATATGAATTTCCGCCAACGGCCGATTGATCTTATAAGGTCCTTCCCATGTACCGGAGACCATTTTGCGAATCGATTATCCCTAGACCCAATCGGCAACACGGTTTTCCATACTAAATCGGCTTGACTGAATGACTTAACAATCACTTTTTATTGTATGCGACCCGGCAACAATCTCTTTGTTCTTTTAAGCCGATCTAAGCGTGATTAGCCTTAGTTCACCAAATCATCTAGATTGTCCAAAGATCGCCGCTTTGTATTCATCGGTGATACCTTATCTTGCTCGTGTAGCCTTATTGAGCCGATGTTGATTTCAACGGGCAAACGGCTTCTTGTCCGTGATACCAACCGAAGGGTGACAATTTAGTTGTTCCGTGATAAGATAGCCGATAAGCCCATAAAGCCTCGAGTAGCGTCGAATGCCATCTCCTTGGCTTTTCCTCAATTTTTCTTTTTTATCGCCTTTATCAATGTTTTGTTCGACGATTCGCCTGTCTGCTTTGAGCATAGTAAGGAGGAGTTGAGTAATTTTATCCCAAGACTTTCGCAAACCCTTTGAACTCATTGGACATGAACACGACTCGATCATTAGTGATTGTCTGCGGAATCCCAAACCGATGGACGATGTGTTCGTTTACAAAAGTCGATTAGTTCCTTACCAAAGAACCTTCTTGAGTGGCACACCAACCCATTTTGAGAAATAATCCGTCGCAAGGATGAATTTATGTCCTTTATTTGGTCGAGGACGGAAATATCGGCCGATTATGTCTATACCCCATCCTCTAAACGGGCCATGGCTTGACGATCGGATGTAAAGCCGATCTTTAGTCCGATCGTATGTTACCAAACTTTTGACACGTTTGGCATCCTCTATAATATTTGAAGCAATCTTCTAACATCGGCCAAAAATATCCTTGCTCGGCTCTCAAGACTCATTTCATCTTACGAGCCGATTGATGTGACCTACAAATGCCTTCATGAACTTCACCCATTGCCACTTTGGCTTCCTGGTTCCCGAGACATCTTAATAACAAACCTTCCATAGTCCGGAAAGTACAATACGTCTTCTAGTAGAACATATTTGAGTGCTGCTCTGACCTTTTGCTCTGGTCGGCTTAGCTGGATCTCGACAAATAATCCCTTATCTCTGCTTCTCCGATCGGCCGACGGGTGGACACGAGAGAACCGCCAAACGCTTTAGCTCGATTGGTCCTTGTCGGCTTTCAATCTTGTACCCGATGCACTTTGTGCCAATCGGTTTGCTTTATCATTAGCTTCTACTGGGATATGTTTTATGGAAAATGTAGTGAATATCTCGATGATCTGGAGGCATTGATGCAAGTATCGGGTTAGTGCATCATCATTGCATCGGTATTCTCCTCGACTTGTACAATTAACATCGAATCCCGAAAGCTTCGACGTCTCTCACTCCGATGCTATCTAACGCTTGTAGACCCCTTAGTAATGCTTCGTGATTCGCTTGATTATTTGAACATCGGCTATCCCGATACATGAAGTCATACTCCTGCTTTCTAGGTGAAACTAATACCACACCGATGCCTTCGCCTTTCTTGGCAAACAGACCCATCAAAATATAGCGCAAGGAGTTACACTAGCTATTCCTAATGTCTCACTTCCTGTGATAAAATCGGCCACACTTGTCCTTTCACAGTTTAACCGACTCATAGGTTAACTCGAACTCTGTTAAGGCATATGCCCACTTACTGCCGACTCGCAGATTGGCGCCGATAATATGTATTTAACTACATCGGTTTTGCATATTATAACGCATTTGGAAGCTAGCATATAATGTCTTAATTTGGTGCAAGCAAAAATACAATGATAAGCATAATTTTTCTACTAGGGGATACCTGGTTTCGCATCTAGAAGACGTCCGGCAAGTAAAATATTGCTCGTTCTTTCCTATCGGCTTCTTGTGTTAAAACTGCTTCCAATCGAATCACCTTCACCGATATATAGAGTCCGAAAGGTATGCCATGTTTTGAGTGCGGTTAACACTGGTGGGCTCATCGAGATAACCTTTTATGTCGCCGAAGGCCTTTTGCTGATCGCTTCCCCATTTGAACTCTTGGTTGTCTTTAATTTTCGAGTGGTGTAGAAGGCCCGAATCACGTCGACAAGTTTGAGATAAAGCGTCGCAAGTAATTGATTTTCCCAATCAACACCGCAACTCCTTTTACTTGTCGGGTTTAGTATCGGCTATGGCTTTCACTTTGGTTAGTTCACTTCAATCCCTCCTTCATGCAATCGTAAACCCAAGAAATTGTCCACCGTACATTCGAAAGCACATTTGAGAGGTTCATTTTTAACCCATGTAACCTTGTGCTTTCGAACATTTCCTCAGATCGGCTAAATGTTGCCGCCTTCTTTGATTTTACCACTACGCGTCCAATGTATATTTCCACAGTATTGCCGATCAAATCATGGAAAATATGGTTCATAGCTTGCGTTGATAGGTAGCTCGGCATTTTTAAACCGAAGGTCATAACTTTCCATTCATATAGCCCTAAAGCCCGGACATCCAAAGGCCGCTTTGTGTATATCGGCTTCGGCCATGAATATCTCGATTGTATCCGGCGTTCCCGTCCCAAGAAGCTTATGATTTTATTCCCGTGATGCAAGATCGATAAGCATATCGGCTATGGGCATCGGTACTGCCTTTTGGCGTAGCTTTGTTCAAATCTCTAAAATCGACACATACCCTAAGTTTGCCGTTTTTCTTCTTCACAGGGACGATGTTTGAGACCCACTCGTATCGGCAAGGCCGGATAAATTTCGCCTCTAGCAATCGCCCTACTTCTTCCTTTATAGCGTCATACAACGTAGGGTTAAACCGCTAGGGTACTGTTTGAACGGGCCGATATCCAGTTTTATAGGCGTGATGTTCAACTAGCCGTCGGCTTAAACCTGGCATTTCATAATACTCCCATGCAAAAGCAATCCTTATATTCCTTGAGTATTTGACCAACTTGCTTTATAACTCGGGTTCTAATTTAGCACTTACAAACGTTGGTCTTTTGCTATCCCCTTCCCAATATCGATCTCTTGGCTTAATCGAAGTAAATCCTAACCCCTTTCTTTCTTCTTCAAAATCATCAACAAATTTTCTTCAGTATTCTTCTGCCGATAGCTCCTTGCTTTCTCCTCGCAGTTTTGCTATTGTCTCGCGCTTCCATCTTCTTATCGCCGTCCGATCAAACGTATTGGGTTTAACGCCGATCGGCTTGAATCCCGATTTCTCAACACCAGATAAAATCGCAATTGTCCAAGGCTTTTCCCGATATGCATTGAAGCCTCTTCGTGTGGCCAATTGGTGTCGTGGCTAGCCATGGCGATATGAGCCGATGTGTCGGTACCGCACGATTTCTTGTATCATCGTTCCACCGCACTACTTCCGGGTGCATAGTTGATGGTATACGATTAGCATGGATCGATCCCCGCCTAAGGAGTACTGTAATTGCCTTTAGCTTCAATTACAAAAAACGCGATCGGCAAAGTTTTATTACCGATCGGTTCGATGACACCATTACGCTTTAGCCTCGGTTGGGTCTCCGGTGAAGTCATTTAGCACCATGTTGGTCTTGATTAAGTCTTCGGCACGGCTTTTCCCGGCTACGAAAGTATACTTAACGGCATCGATTGACCGTTGCCCGCCATCGACCAACATACGGGATATTGGTGCGGCCATTAATAAATCGTCCTTTAGATACAATGGTTTCAAATGCCGATGCATGTCTTGTGGTTTTTCAAACACAGGCGCCTGGTGCTCCGAGAGGCACAATCGGCTTAACACTTCTTCACCCGATTCTTGGTTCTGAACTCGGCAGTAAAGTGAATACCATGTTTATATCCATTGGTGGCGTATCATCTCGGATCATCGAGAACTGGATTGAACCGATTGATCCGAATCACTATCGGTCCTCCTTCTTTTCTCCACTCCTTTTTCAAAATCGGTACCGGTCTTAACTTATTAAACGTCCGATCCTCTCACTCTCCTTTTTCGGCTTCCCTTTCTTCTTGTGTTTTTAATCGCTGAAGCCTTACTGCGTTGCGACTTCTTGGTCGAGACCCAGGCACCATCTAGGCCTGGGTTCTATCGGCTTTTCTTATCTTTCGACTAAATTGCCTATTTTCTTTGTCGATTCCATCCTTCTTGCGTTAGCCGATAACTCGACTTTGGGAGGATTAAGCCTTGTTCGATGTTGACAACCTTTCATAGATCGGCCTTCACTCCTTACTTCCGGACGATCGTGTATCGGTCCGACAACTTTGTCTTTTACATTGGTTTGGCCGACATGTGAAGACGAAAGTGTTGCATAGGACAAGATACAACTGCTGGTAAGGTCATTCCTCTTTCCCAAAGAAAAACTGCCAAAGGACATTGCCGATGTTTCTCTTCCCTCGTGAATCGGCCGATGTGGCAACATCCGGCGCCCATAACGTCGTCCCTCCTTTGTCATTCGATGAAAACCCTGGTGGTGTGGAGGTTATACCTTTGACTTATCCTTTCATATTTCCCAGGAGTTGCGAGAAAGTCGGCTTTGGTTTGAAATCGGCTCTTCTTGGAGCCTTCTCATTTCGATACCATTTACCGACCTCTAAGTCCCCTCTTGGTTTCACCGTTCTTGAGTTTTGTCCATTTTTATGGCTTCTATTTGTATAGAACCGATGTGATCTGCACTTGTCTCGTCTCGTGATACAATTCCCTTAGTCGGCTTATCCTCTTCCGCAGGCCTCTTTTCTTTCCGTGAACATTGAACCATGTTGACCTGAAAAGGGCCCATATCTATCTGCATAGCCGACTCTTCCGCAAATTTTAGCCTACCATCGGCGATGGCCGATTGAATCTGTTGTCGAAAAATATTGCAATCGTTAGTGTTATGGGAGAATGTCTGATGCCCTTTGCAATACCTTCTTTTAATCTCCTCGCCCGATGGTATGATGTGCCCTTCGTAACCTTATGAGTTTTTCTTGTAGTAATAAATCAAATATCTTGTCACACTTTGACACATCATACGAGTACTTGACTTAGCCTTATTCTTTGTCGGCTTAAGTAGAGAGCATACGAGTGGCTTTTAGAACCTTTGGCCCACTCGGCTATGTTTACCTCTGCTCCCTCGAGAGGTATCGCCGAACTGTATTCTACCATGTTTATTTTGGCCTTTTAGTTCTTTGTTTGGTTTAAATCTATCTTTAAACCCTTTGATTTCTGTGATACCGGCTCTCATGTGCCGATACGATGGAGTAGGTGGCCCAGGTCGGGAATTCTTGGCACGACAACTTTTCTTTTAATGGAGGGATTAACCCTTGGAACGCTAGGTCACAATTGATCGTCAGGTAATGTTACATCGTAGAGCACCTATTAAGTGACGCCCAAAATCTCTTGATATAATCAGAGACCGATTCGCATTTCCAGCCGGATGAACTAAGATCGTAAATCCTAAGCTCCATAGTTCTAAAAGAAGTACTCATGGAATCGGCTTTCAAATCGCTCCATATATGAACCGAATTAGGGTGGTAGATTTGTGAACCAAGTGAATGCAAGGCCAGATAATGATAAAGGAAACAACCTAATTTTTAACCCATCGGATCAGGCCGCCTCCCCACATTGAGCCATGAACCGTCCGATATGCTCAATTGTGGTAATAGAATCATCCTCGAGAATTTAGCAAAGTCCGTATCCTAAAGTTGTGGGGTATGGCATTCGGTCTATGTAATCGGTACGGCTTCACATGGCGTGATCACTCTCCTCCGGGTTGTAAACCGAACTGTTCTCTCAAAACATTGGCAATTTGTTACGCCCAATTAACATTGTCGGCTTGTGGTGCAGCCGGACCACAATTCTCATTGTTTATGCTGCCTTTGAGTGCAAACTGGTCTTTGTCCAACTCGCACCTCGGGAGGTCTTGGTGCTCGGCCATAATTGTGATTAAAACCTAATGCATCGGGTATGGGCGCGAAAGGTTCGGCGTGATGGCACCACCTATATGGTGCTTGTTTCATGGTTGTGGCCCCTCGTGATTGTGGAACCTGTCTCATTTCGATCGGTGATAAGCCGATAACCCGATGTTATTGGAGGGCGCACTTGATTGATTTGATCGCCTATCTTGGCTCCATCCGTGTGCCCATGGTAGTGTGTGAACCCATCTCTCTCAGTATGTTGGTTTCAAAACAGTAGGTTGAGCCGGCATCATGATAGGTGCTTGAGCCGATACGTTCATCGTGTTGGTGTTGGGTGCCATGGAATATACCGGGTACGTGAGGGATGGTTTGTGGTGGATCTAGCAGGCTTCCAGACCAGCAGGCTAATTCTTGAGCAATTGTTTTCACACTATTTTCTATCATCGGCTTTAAAGCAGATACTAGAGCCGATGATTGGTTAATTAATGCGTGATGGATGATTGCTCGATCATACTTGATAAATCAGCTTGAGTGCGTGACGGCTTACCGATTCGGATGTTGAACCTCCGATAGGATTGATGCTTAGGAGTGCAATCTTTGAGTAACGCCACGGCGTGTTTTCCGAAGCATCGAGCATCATTTCCTCGAGGCCGCTGATCTTCGATCTTGATTTCTTCCGCTGCTCAGGGGTTCATCGGCCATCCGAGGCGCGATTATGGCATCGGTGTTGATATCGGCGGATCGGGCTTGTCGGTTGGCGACATTCTTTTTGGGTCCCACCAGCGTGTTAAAATATGTTCGCGCCAAAAACGTGAAGGGTTTTAGGCCTCGAACACACAAGACAAACACCGGTTTCAGAGCGTGCGCCGATTTGACTCGGAAATCGACAAGGTAGAATTTGTAATTTGACCGAAGCCGATAAACAAGGATCTATCGGCCGCTTAGTCGGCAAGAACCGATTAGGAGATAACTAGATCAACCCGATTCTGATTGATCCGGATACAAGGTAAAATCGGCCGGAAAGGCGATCGCAACAAAAGCAAGCAAATCAAACCTGGGTGAAATCGGCTAAAATCAACAATCGGCGATAACTATGTTGATTCCGTCGACTTGCAGAGAGATCTATGAGGCTAAAACAATGTAAAAGAGAAGCTTGTAAAAAGTAGATGTGTGTTGTTGGATTTTATTGTGTCCCTGTTGTGCTTGACGCCCTCCTCCTTTTATAACACGCCTGACCGATCCGAGTTGTGTATGGATACGGTGCTTTTATCCGTATCGGCCTCTTATCTGATTTCCTTCCCTTTTAGAAACGGTTTCCTTCTCTGATTTGTTTACCGATTTCTTTTCCACATCTTCTCTGTCTTAGACCGATTCCAACACGCATCGAATTTTGGTGCAAACACGGGCGCTCTTTGATAAGTGGGATTCTAAAAATGACGTAGAAATAGAAAAAAAAAAACATAGCAATAAGATAGAAAGGCATGCGCTAAAATGAGAATTGAAAAACACAAGAATCCTGTATCATTGCGTGTTTGGTTAGCGGGAAGAGGGAGAAGAGAGTGGTGAGAGTAGATGGTGCTTCTCCTACGTCCTCCCTGTAGAATCGAGGGTGGTGGAAAATTTCCTCCGATTTTCCTTTGATTGATTCCTCCGAATTAGACGGATGGGCAGTGATTAAATTATTAGGAACGAGAATCCCATGCTTTAATTTCAGCTGTGTTCCCTCGGCCTAGGACGAGGGGTCCGATTTATATATTAACGCTGGAAAGATTAAGATATTCTCCCTTTGCATCTTGTTTGCCAGCAAAGCTGTGCTCCAGATTTAGCAGTAATGCACGGCCGGTCTCCACTCTCTCCTCTCCACCGTCGTTCGCCACGCACGCACGCGTTTACGGGCGCAAAGCAAAGCAAAGGAAAGCTCGTCCCTAGCCGCGTGTCGCTGCTGCTTTACGGTACAACTAGTGGAGAAGGCAGGATGTGGATTTGCCTTCTCTAAGCCGCCAATATTATCTATCCTATTATTCCATCCGTTCCTTTCCGCTGTGCTCCGTCATGCTAGCTAGTATGCATTTCCCACGTGAGTCAGAAAGGAAACCGGTTGGAAACACACGGACAGAGACATTCGATCGGGATAGGCATTACAGCAGTACAAACGATGGTTATTTCTAATATATATCTATATCATTAATAAAAAGGACTAAAGCTATCAGACAATGACTATCGATTTAGCTGCCGATATAGCTGTCTATAATGATCTCTTATATAATTAATAAACTGTCTATATAATCGTTTATAAAACTGTATTATATTATATTTCTCTTATTCTTCTCCCTCATCCACATCATTTAAAATTATATGATATAATTTTATAGACAGGTGACATGTACTATTATACGTGCCCTAAAAACATGATATCCATATTCTAGCCTGCCTAACTTCAAGGATATTACGTGCCTTTGTATAACTCACCTGGGACTTGGGTGAGCCATCTCTGGAATGGCCCTCGGCCTGACACAAACATCAACGGGCTCGAACGGCGCGGCATGACCAAATTTCCGGGTCTACTTGTACCTCTATATGCCAAACACCCGGATCGTAGCTGCCGCTTCTCGGAAAAAATGCTCAACTATACAACAGTAAAATACAAAATCTCAAAAATATACAACAAAGAAAAAAATATCAAGAATGACGTGGCGGCCGCCGCCTCCAACGGCGGTAGCCCTGGCTACCGCCACACCGCACGGCGGCAGCCAGGTGTCGACCCCTCTAGCGCCCGAACATGCCCTACAGTGGGGCCGGGGGAAATGCGCGCGCGGGGGGATGACCTGGCTGCCGCCACGCCGCACGGCGGTAGGACGGGGCGGGGCACGAGGGGCCAGGCGAGCTCTGCCGCGCACGCAAGGAGGTACCACCTGGCTACCGCCGTCCGGTGTGGCGGCCGCCGTGTGGGGTGGCGGACGCCACGTCATTCTTGCTATTTTTTTATGTTGTATATTTTTACAATTTTGTATATTTGAGCATTTTTCCCCGCTTCTCCGTGTAACTAGGTGTCATTGATTTGACCTTGAGTGGTGTTTTCGTTTATAGCTACTCCACTTGAGGTATGTACAACAAGTTGAAATCAGCTTATCCCTTCGTCCAGTCACGTAGCTTCGTCCTGTCACGTAGGGTTTTGTTGCTATGGAAGAGAGAACAAGAAGACAAGACTCGTTATCTCTTGATGAAAAAACTATCAAAACCTATGAAGTATGGAGAAATAGAATACAGATAGAATAAAACAACATTGTACGAGTTGTTGTCTACAACAAATATTTTGCACATGCAATAATTAAAAAATTGTAGGGATTCAGTAGAGACAATTTAAGAGATAGCCTATACTGTCTAAAGATAACACCAATAGGTGTTACTGACTATATGCATACTCTTAGGGGAGAAAATTGTCATTCTGCCACTTTCGAGAGTTGGTTTCGCCCAAATGCCACTCTGAATATTGCACACTATAAAATGCCACTCTCAAGAGTTGTCAACTCGCTGGCATGCCATTTTAGAGCTTTAAAATAATTTTCAGCCCATTTTCGTGTTCAAATGACCATTTTGCCCTTGGGCCCACTCGCAGGTCTCTCTCATATTGTCAATAATTAATTTTAATTATTGAGATGAAGTATGAAGCTGCAATCTTGGCAGTTCTGTGATGGTTACCATGATCAAGAGCTTGCATGACGCGGGCAGGGACAAGAACCGTCGAGCAGCCTGCAAGTCGCGGAAAACAGCAAACGAGAAGATGAAACTGCGAACCACGGAACGAACCCAACAAAAAAAAATCAGCCAAGAGCAACGAAACAAAAGGGCAAAACGGTCATTTGAACACAAAAATGGGTTGGAAACTCTAAAATGGCATGCCAGCGAGTTGACAACTCTTGAAAATGGCATTTTATAGTGTGCAATATTCAGAGTGGCATTTGGGCGAAACCAACTCTCGAAAGTGGCAGAATGACAATTTTCTCCTCTTAGGGGGTGTTTGGCAGAGCTCCAATTGGGTATGCCTAGTTTCACCAGATCCGTGAAGCTGGAGCTGTGGGTATATTAAAGTGTTTAGATGGATCATCTTGTTTACATTTTAGAATAAAATTATAAATTTAAGTCATTTTATTTCAGTCTACAAAACGAAGTTGAGATCTTAAACTGTGCCAAAAGGACTTAATTAACAAAGTGTCCACTGGCGCCGTAGAGCGATAGGCTGTCTGAATGGCAGTCTGCCCCGTGTGTCTATATAAACGAAGCAGAGACTCATCTGCTTCCTACCATAGCAACTGGCCGGTGCAGAGGAATCCTTCAATTAAACAAGCTAGGGGACCAACCATACACTTGTACTAGTACACTTGCACTGCTTGCTGACCATGCGAACTCCGGCGATCTTCCTTCGCTCCACCACCAGCGCCGACAACCTTTCCCCCTCCTCCACTTCCTCTTCGCCAGCGGCCATATCCATCGACTCAGACACGGTGGTCATCCTGGCCTCCCTCCTCTGCGCCGTCATCTGCGTCGCCGGCCTCGCCCTCGTCGCACGATGTGCCTGCCGCCGCGCTCGCCGCCCCGCCACGCCCACCAATAATCCAACCAGTACGTCCTCCTCGTCTCATCTTCCTCCCCCTCCCCCACCCAAAGGTTTAAAGAAGAAGGCCATCGATGCGCTCCCCACCGTCCCCTTTGCCGCTGCTGCATTCGCCGGCGCCACCCAAGGACAAGTGGAGTGCGCCATCTGCCTGGCCCAGTTCGCCGCGGGGGAGGAGCTCCGCGTGCTGCCGCACTGCGGCCACGGCTTCCACGTGGCCTGCATCGACACCTGGCTGGGAGCCCACGCTACCTGCCCGTCCTGCCGCGCCACCATCGGCTCATCGCCGCCGCCGCCACTCCCGGGCCGCTGCCGGAGGTGCGGGGCCACCTGCGACGACGTCGTCGATGTTACTAGCGCCGCCGCTGCTGGGGACGAGAGCTTCTTGCCGTAGCTAGCTAGCGACTCCAGTTAGTATACATACATATATATATATATATACATACATATATATATATATATATTGTGGGTGACAAAAAAAATTGATCGGACCGAAATTAAACTAGTACTTTATTATTTGAAAAATAATGTTCACTTGTCAAAATTTTAAAAATCTATGAACAACACCAATCAATCAAACAAATCAACTATTGTCTTAATTCAACTCATTGACACAATTACAATAAACCAAAAAAATCATATATAAAAAAGGGGCTCACATTGCCTATTTGCTATCGTGGTAAACCCACTCGGCTGGTTAAGTACTCGCTAACTCACGTTGTGCCTCCTTCCTTGCCTGCTCACCGTTTTTGCGATGGACTGCCACTCACCGCATTCTCGTACCCTCGTCGGCTCCCCGGCATACGCCCTCGCCGTGCCTTCGCAATCACTGATTCCCCACAACGTGCATCAAGCGCCCCCAACTCGGTGGATTACCATGTCCTCCCAAAGTATAGCTATCAAGCCCCACTCCCCATGTCTGGTCTTTGCGTGCATTTGGGGTTTGAGTCCAATTTTGCAGACAGAAAATGAAGTTGCCAATTATCAAATTAGGCCTACAAGAAGCAGCGGCCCACCAAACCACATGGTCTAGGAAACAGCTCACCACCTAGCAAATCTTTTTCTTCCTCTAACTATGCCTGAGTGCGTGTGCATTTGCCGTTGTTATGCAAAAACTGAGCGTCAATGCTAAAGAGGATACTTAGAATCTGGTGACCGAAGGGTGGGCTTCAGTCTAATGGAGCCCCTATTGGCTACGCCACTATTTACCAAGCCGGCTCGCCTCATATTCTTAATTTTTACCTAGAGAGCTTCTTCTTGATAATTATTCTCGATCGGTGCTTAATTACATCCTCAGTAGCAATTGCGCGCAGCCTTGTCATGTTTAAAAAATTATTTACAACCAAGCAGAAAAAAAAAAATTGGCGACCCGCACGGAGGGCAACTTATCAGGATAAAATATCGAGCCATGAAACAAATTAAAGTTTTCAGCTGCTCTTTCACTGTACACATAGAGAACTACTACATTCTTAAACAAAATTTTCCAACAAATATTTTGTGTCACCCATGTGCCAAATCATAACTTCTTCCTCGTCTCTCTCTCTCTTTCTAACCCTACCTGGCTACCTTTCCTCACTAGAGCTGGGACATGGGCCGGGCTTTTCCCGGGCGGCCCAAGGCCCGGCCGGCCCGGCACGGCCCAAGCTCGGGCATGGCCCGACCAGGTTCGGGCCGGGACGGGCCTAGAAATGAGGCCCATCGGGCGGCCCGGCCCGAGCTGCCCGTGGTGGCTCATAGGCCCGTGGGCTGTGACAGGAGCTGACCATTTATATGAGCACACATGCAAAATGAAAGAAATAGTTACTTAATATCACTATATCAAATATCTTGCCATTCCAAATATTAAAAGAAACCAAAAAATGAAGCACGAGTACAAAAGATAGCACAAAAATGATACCACAAAAATAATTCCGAGCGCTTGTAGTTGGTCAGGATCGGGCCCGGGCCAGCCTGGCCCAACTCCGACCCGCCGTGCTTTCGGGCCGGGCCGGGCTCTGTAAAACGTCTCTCGGTCCAGCCTGGCCCGGCCCATTCGCCTTTCCATACCGGTTCAGGCCGACTCGCGATGGCCCGAAGCCCGTCGTGCTCGAGCCGAGCCGGCCCAGCCCGGCCCAACTCCCAGGTCTATTCCTCACCATGAATGCCGGCGTCTTAATGCCCAAAAGGTGATTGGTTTGATGTGGTAGACTTATTTTTTTGATAATGGAAGATGATTTCTTCTAACCTCTGTATCATGAGATGCACACAACCAATCAATTATTACACAGTTTCAGCCAAACGGCTATGGAAAGAAGAATACAAATATGTTCTATAGAAAAGATTGAGCTGACGAAGCTGAGGTAATGCCGATAAGCCGGAGCCGAACAGCTGGAACCAAAAAACCGAAGCCGATAAAACTTCCTAGTACACTTCGGGTGCACGTAGCAAAATCTAATGAAAAATCAGAAGCTGAAGGTAAAACCAAGAAGTAGAAGTTGAAAAGCTAGGGATGAAACCCAAAAGACCGGAAGCTGAAGCTAAAAGGCAAGAAGCCATTGGTTGAGCTCTCGGGCGGATTGTTGAAGCACACGACTAGGCGAACGGCGGGCTGGTCGAGCGGGGGCTAGCCAAGTGGGGGACGTAGAGGTGGTCGTCGTTGGGCGGCTGACGCAGAGGTCGCACAGAGGCGAAGGTGCAGGTCGGCGTGTGCGGCTGAAGTCATCAGTGGCGTGGGCGACCGAAGAGGTGGAGACCGGAGGCGGGGCCGACCAAGAGGGCCACCGAGGCGTGCATCCAAGGGAGCTGCCTATTGGAGCTGGCCAATGTAGAGAAGGCCAGTGCGGATGTGCACCGAGGCAGGTGTTGCTGCGGGCTGAGTGATGAAAGACTGAGGCGGGGCCGGAACCGAGCGCGCGAAGTCATGGTCCGGCTTGATGAGGGTGGTGCGGTGGGCACAAAGGCCGGCGCAGAGGTCGCTCAAAGGCGAAGATGCGAATTAGCGCGTGTAGTTGAAGTCACCTGTGGCGCGGACGACCGAAGAGGCGGAGGCCGGAGGCAGTTCCAGCCAAAGGGCAACCGAGGCGTGCGGCCAAGGAAGCCACCGAGGGAGTCGTCGAGGGGGCCACCGAGTGGAGCTGGCTGATGCAGAGAAGGCCGGTGTGGATGTGCACTGAGGCAGGCGCCGGCATGGGCTGAGGAGATGGAAGACCGAGGCAGGGCCAGAACCAAGCGCGTCAAGTTGCGGTCCGTCGGGTGAGGACGGCGTGGTGGGGCGCGAAGGTGCAGAGGGCGCGGGTCACCGGAGGCCGAAGGACCGGCGGGAGCCGGCAGGAGCGAGGTGCGGGCCGGCAGGAGCAGAGAGCCTATGCATGGAGGCAGATGGCGACGGGTGCCACTCTGGAAGTCTCCTCCTCCCGGGCAACGGTAGATCCATTTTTTTCGCTCCCCTCAAGCCGTTTTTTCCTCTGATTTGTTGTGGCAGACTAATGGCATCCACATGGGTAGAATTTGGACAAATAAGTGCCACGTAAGTCAAAATTGCTCTGAATTGGGTCAAGGGGGTTATGTGGTGCAATGGTATTGATAGATGATAGTTGAGGGTTGTGTTTTAGACGATGGTGCTACGGGTTGAAATCTGGACTTATCACATAATTAAGGATAGTAAAGTGGATTATTTCAATAAATACTTGGGACAAAGTATTCTTTTAATGAATGAATGTGCGGTTACTTTGTACTCCTTCCTGTCACAACAGAGTGACGCTCTATATTGGCTGTAGTCAAACCCTATATATTTTGACCAAAGTGTTGTTAAGAGTGTATGGTTTGAATATATGAAAATTACACAATTGAATTTGTCATATAAAATAGTTTTAGAATATCCCCTTTTACAACTTTTTTCTTCAAATATACGGTAAGAGAATTTAGGCCCGTTTGAAACGCGGAAATTTTATAGGTTGTTCACATGAAATATTACAAATCCCAATCCTTCATACGAAATGGGGCCTTAGTGGTCAAAGCTGTTGGAATTAATCTTATAAACATAGTAGAGTCTGAGTTTTAGGAAAGTTTATTTAAAAATTTTTGTTTTAGGTAAGTTTGTTTTGAAAAGTGTTTGGAGTTCGAGTCGAACACATGAGTTATTACCTAGTTTGGTACTTAATGTTCTGCTATATAAGCAGAGGCCTTGTACCTATTTTGTAAGCAAGAACAGCGGAAAATAAAAGAGAAAATTCCCCAAAGTTTTCTGGATGTTCTGTTCCAACAATTAGTATCAGAATCTTAGGATTCAAGATCAAACCGCTGCTCTGGGAGTCTTCTCCCGGAGCGGCACTACACGACGTTCCAGGAGAGCATGGAGGTGGCGTTCGGGAGCGCAAGCAATGTGACTGGGCAGCAGATAGGGCTGGAAAAAAAGCTTGTGGCTCGTGGCTCGGCTCGGGCTCGCCCGAGCCTGGCTCGGCTCGCACAGGCTCGTGGCTCGGACCGAGCTCGAGCCGAGCCTACTTTTCAGGCTCGCAAAAACACCGAGCCGGCTCGGCTCGGCTCGCGAGCCGGCTCGCGAGCCAAATTGGCTCGGTGGCCCAACCCATGCAGTGAATTTAGTATGATTAATGACTTATATTTTTAGGAAAAAGATGATGTTGAGACAATTCCATGTCCTACAAGTGTGATATAGAACAACTAAGCAACTACTATTATTTAGTAGTAACTAGTAAGTTAATATTATTCACTGCAAATATATGAATTATTGTATAAATACTTAATTTTCTGATAAAATGTTCTGGCTCGGCGAGCCAACGAGCCGGCTCGCGAGCCGAGCCCGAGCCGAGCCGAGCCGGTTTTTTGGGCTCGCCTCAGGGCCGAGCCGAGCCTGGCTCGGCTCGCCACTAGACCGAGCCGCACCGAGCCGAGCCGAGCCGAGCCTCGGCTTGTTTCCAGCCCTAGCAGCAGAGCTCCTGTGCGTGGAGAGCGTGTCGCAGAAGCTCCCGATGGAGAGACGCGTAGCAGAGAGAGTCAGAGCGGCTGCAGGCACCGAGACGTGCGGTGCAACAGCCAACAGGACGCGATGTGCTCGGCTGAAGAGGGCCTCGACGTGGGAAGCAGTACAAAAAGCAGGTCTCCTGAGGCATGTGAAGCAACGCTTCTAGCCAAAAGGGCTACATCACGTACTGCCATGAAGAAAAGAGGAGCAGATCTTCCAGATTTTTTTATTGCTGAGACGAGAAAAGAGCGAAGCTACCGATATGAAGGCAGCTAGCAACAGGAGGAAGCTAGAGAAGTAAAAGAAGAAAATAAAGGTAGAGAAGATGTGTCTTCTTGATACCCGTGATTAACGAGTGTCGTTGATAATTGGCGTGGCAAGATGGTATTGGTGGCTATCTGCGTGTCTCGTCGAAGGATATTGAGGAGTTAGCGTCGTTGTTCTTGCTCTGTCTAGTGAGCTCTAATGCGAGTCTGCGTATCACCGTCAAGTTGGGTTATCGGTGAAAAGACAATTAGAGCTGGTAAACTCTAATGTGAGTCTGTGTGTCACCGTCAACTTGTGTTACCGGTGAAAAGACAATTGGAGCGGAGGCAAAAGGTCATGATCGCTGGCGAGGTGCGTCATTGGTGGTATAGCTAGCAAGAAGAAGACGAAACTTCTTAGAGGTACGTCAAGAGATCGGACCGATTTGCGAAGAGGTGTGTCAAGATCAGGGGTGAGTCTTAGAGTTACAAGATAAAGGGGGTGAATGTTGGAATTAATCTTGTAAACATAGTAGAGTCTGGGTTTTAGGAAAGTTTATTTTAGAAAAGTTTGTTTTAGGTAAGTTTGTTTTGGAAAGTGTTTGGAGTCCGAGTCAAACATATGAGTTGTTACCTAGTCTGTTACTTAATGTTCTGCTATATAAGCAGAGGCCTTGTACCTATTTTGTAAGCAAGAAAAACGGAAAATAAAGAAGAGAAAATTCCTCAAAGATTTCTAGGTGTCCTGTTCCAACAAAAACAGCATCTTACTGACTATGAAAAATCATAAATGTTACTCTTTCGTGACGAGAGGGGAACGAACGAGTAAATACCAAATAGATAAGAACAAATATACGACTGGTGAATGGCTTTCCCCCACATATGCATGGATGTCCACGCACATTTTTTGAACTGATATGTCCATGCACATTGTGGACCATTAAGGCCAGTTCATTTCAGATTCTGGATTATAGAAAAAATTGTTTCTGGTTGTGGAAGAATCGGGTTAGCAGGCTGCGACTTCTAGGTTTCAGACCGAGTTAGTAAGAATCAGTAAGAATTTGTGAGAATTAGGTTTCATCCAGATTTTAATTCTATGTAGAAGACAGCTTCTGATTCTCAGAGAAGCTGTTCAGAATCTTCTCGTTCGATAAATAATTTATTTTTTTAAAAGTAAAAGCTGCCCTGATGCTAAAACGAACAGGACCTAATTCCCACTCCGAAATTTGTGCTAGGCAGGGAACTTATTGTATATAGGTATATATTGTGCATTGGTACAATACATATACTTCTTCATAAAAATCTTTACCGGCTCTCTCTGTCCTCACTGTCTCTCTCGTTCCTCAGTCTTCAATGATTCCCTCTCTGCTCATTCTTCAGTCTCCACCGACTCCAGCCAAAAGGATTCAAATTCTGATTTATCGGTTGCCTTCGTTTTTCTAGGCATATGCCAAAAGTGTGCATTCGCGCGTATGTGTGGTGTGGGTGCGTGTGCATGATGATGTGCACACGTTGTCCCTATTAGTTGTAATTAGAGGTGGGCATTTGGGTTGGGCTTTTTTGGGTCAGCCCGAAGCACGACGGGATGACCCGGTGCGAAGCTCGGCACGGTTCCGTGCCGGATCGGGTCGGCATGCAACTGTAGCACGGGCTGTGCCGGGCCTGAGAATCGGGCACGACGGGCGGCACAACCCGGCACGATCGTTTGGGCCGGGCCCGTGCCGGCAAGGCACGAACAGGCACGAAATTACAGATTAAGACCTAAAAGTTGGCAGATATTATTGATTCAGGACATCTTCAAGCATTGCATTTATGTTTGACATTTTGTTGATGTGATTAGTCTCTTATGTAATTAAAATAGGTAGTTTAGTAGTAGTGATGTGTTTTATTTCTTTACTCGTCACAATAGTGAAAATGGGTCAGGCCTGGCTGGCACGGCACGAAGCGCAAATGGGCCGGGCTTGGGCTCGCCAAAGACGAGTCGGGCCGGCACGGTGGGCACGATGGGCCGTCGTGGCATGGCACGGTTCCGGTCCGAAGCACGATGGGCTCGGGCCGGGCCGGCACGGCACGGCATGACGCCCACCTCTAGTTGTAATAAATACATAGGTGGTCTGCTTTAACTTATTTTTTACTCCTAGGGCTAGTTTTCAAAACATGATGGTTTATATGAACTTGTCAGTTAAAAATTCTAAAAAGAAGAAAAATGCCGCTTCCGTTGCGAGGAAAGTATGTTTTCTCTGTAGGGAAACACAATTAGCTAGTTTACGCTTTCGACGTCACCGCTTAGCACAATATTTTCTCTTTTTTCTAGATTTTCTAAGCCGGGCTAAATTCAAATGCTTACAATTGTTGCATGTGAACTCCAAATTGAATGAAACCAGTTTCTAAATTTTTATAAAATCATAAAATTTCATAATCAAGAAAAATATTTGAATTTGGTCTCTTTTATATTTTGTTAATTGGCTCTTATTTGTGTTACTTAGTGTTTTGCGTGAAGATACCTACATTCTAGAAATCCCCAAAGTCGACCCCAAGCAAGGCCAAGAGCTCAATGAGCAAGACAAGCATCGTTTTGATCATATATTTCACTATTATATATGTTCTATTTTAAAACTATTATGCATGCGTGTAAATTTGGTAAAATTCGTTATATTGGTAAGGATCATTGATATACGTAATTGTTGCATTCCCCTTTCCTTGACAAAATTGATATCCCCCATCATTGTCACTATAGTTATACTATCCACTCCTACTGAGGATTAAATGGTGGAACTGTAGATGATACTAGAACATAGAGGCTTAACAATGCTTATACCAGTATAAGGTAAACTAGAGCAGTCTATGGTAAAAATGTGCAAAAATAGGAAATACTTGTGTTATGGCCCAGTTGTGGCACCTTTGTTATTTTGATCAATAAATAAAATGGAAAACATATTTTAGACTTGGACGAGTGGTTGCTGAGATTGGTGTAGTTGCACGAGATGTGGGAATGTGGTAGTCTCGCTCGGGTTACTAAGGACCGATCTATTGTGCCATAAACCCAAGTATATTCATACAACCATGCATGCTTTATGGGAATACCCTAGCATAATAAGTTGTCGTGTTCTAGCATAATGTAGTTGGTAGGTTTTGGGCTTAGTGCAAGAATGGAGAGGTACTCCTTGCTTGTAGGGGTTTTGCAAGGAATGCAAAGTTAACCAACACAACATTTAAGCTATTAGGATGTTGAGAGGTACTCCGTATATTAAGGGGGTATCAACAATGCAGATTGTTGTTGCAATAGGTAATGTAAAAGCTTTGTCATGAACTCTCAAACAAGCACTTTCGGTATCACGTGACATAGTTGACATGATGAGATGTTTATGTCATGTGGGTAAAGTTTTACAACGTATGTAGGGTGTAAATGTATTCGAATAGCCGTGTCTTCGGTCATGGACATCGTTTGATTATATCCCACAATAAGTAGTTTTATGTTTTTAAAAAATGTTGGAAAGTGTGTGGATATGAAGTTCATGCATGGTTTGACCAGCAAAAGTATTTTTCTTAGATTTTAAATGTTTATGGCAACAAGCCACATGTTTATTCATGTTATCAATGCTATAGTACTATTTGGTAACAAATGTCAAACTCTCTTACAACTTTCGATTTCAATCTAGTATATGTTATTACAGATGAAAGCTCATTTAATGCAAAATTAGAAAACTTGTTAGGATAGCTACTCCATTCGAAATAGCCTTGCATATTGTCGGCTTACTGGCCAACAGACACCCTTAGATTGGGTGCTTGAGAGATTCGGACTGGGGGCTTTTGTGGCAACCGCTCCAGAGACCGGAAGAACGGGATGTTGGGAGCAAGCAAGAAGACAGTCGAGTTTACCTGTGTTCGCCCCTCAAGGGAGTAATGACCCTAGTCCTGCTTGGTGGTTTCTTCTGAGTTCAAGGTTCTTACAAGGCTGGGGAAGACGACCTTCTAAGGTTCCGCCAACCAAAAAACAACAACCCTTCTCCCATGCACCCTAGCTCCCTTTTATACTGGGCCGAGGCGCATGGGGCTTACGCATTTAGCTGTAAAGCAAGCGCCTGACACGCTACTATAGTGCATTTAATGCACCCGCCACACTCTCTTACATCACATTTAATGCCTGCCCTAGCCGACTTAGACTTCGCCTTTGGTCCCGCCTCGTCATTACCGCAGTTCGCCAGGAGAGAGGATGTCGATTCGGGGCCACCCATCATTAATGCGCTACCGGGGAAGACGCCGCCACCATACCATCGCTTACATATCCTGGCAATTAATGCGCACGCCTCGCATTAAATATCCTGACCCTTCGCCTGTAGAGTACGACGGGTTGATTTCTTGGGAACTACGCCAGGAGTGGCTCGAACGCCACTCGCCCTCTTGGCGAGCACCGGCTATCGGTCGCCTTCGAGGAGTGGCTCGAACGCCACTGCCCCCTGGCGAGCACCTTTCGCTGTCGCCGAGGAGTGGCTCGAACGCCACTGCCCCTTGGCGAGCACCTTCGCCGGTCGCCGAGGAGTGGCTCAACGCCAATTGCCCTTCTTGGCGAGCACCTTCGTCGCCGAGAGGAGTGGCTCGACCGCCACTGCCTCTTGGCGAGCACCTTTGTCGTCGCCGAGGAGTGGCCTGAACGCCACTGCCCTCTTGGCGAGCACCTTCGGTAGCCTCGAGAGTGGCTCGACCGCCACTCGCCTCTTGGCGAGTAATTTCTGTCGCTTCGAGGAGCGCCTAACGCCACCTGGCCCTTCCTGGCGAGTACTTTACCATGCGTCACAGGTACCCCAGCATTTAATACGACAAAGATTCCCTGCCCACCTGTGAGTGTCTTTATTCTTCTTTTTCTTCGCCGAACGGCTCCAATCTCCGGTGGGGCCTATAAATGCCCACGCACGCCGCGGTCTTTAAAACTTGCCTCTTTTTCCAGGTCCCGAGGTGGATACTGCACCTGCTCGTGGCTTTGTGGGACGTGCTCACTTCCTTGAAAACGCTTGGTTTTCGCATCCGAACTCCGCTGCCTCTTCGACTTTTCCGCCAGGCTCTTCCTTGAATTCTTATAAATAAGCAGCACGGGGGGTATGTTCCCGCTGCACCGCTTCCCTTCCTCGCTTGGCTTCCTTTCGCTTTAGCATTCTCGATGGCCTCTCCGACTTCGCCCTCCTCCTTCAACGTGGAAGAGAACGCCACCGCTTAAATGCCTAAGGTGATCGCTCATGCGCCTCTCAAGACGCTGGCCGGACTGCCGCCCTTGTGGCTAGCCCGGGAAGTCATCTTCTTTGTCTCAGGCGATGATGGCGGGCTTGGTCTCGCCCATCTCGACTTCTACATCGCGCCCTCAACTTCTATGACATTCACAACATCCACCTTCCCCTAACTCCATTGTGCTCCTCTCCGCCTTCGCCCACTGGTGAGAGATGTTTATAGGGGTAATGCCCCAATCTTCCTTTTTCCGCTACTTCTTCCTGGCCCCGTCGGCCTCAGGGCTCCAAAGATCTCCGGTGCCGCTATCTCGCGACTTAGAGACGGCCGTTGGCGCGCTACATTCCAATGGAGAACCGATCCACCGGAAAATGTGGCGCCATGAATGGTTGTACGCTTGAAGACGAGAAGTGCATTGAAGTCTGGGCTTCACCGAGCGGGGCGCAAGAATCGACCGGTATCTTCGGTCGCCGACACGCCAGCCACTTGCAATGTTGGCTCGTTGATCGGTCATGGGCCGGGCTGACCGGAGATGGTTCTCCGACTTCGTGTCCCCGAGGATTAGCCTTTGCGCCACGGCACCGCCACCGCACTACCTAGGCGTGGACGACGACTCGGACGGTTCCAGGAGGTAAGCTCTACGCCTTCCTTCTTCATCATCATTCTTTTTTTTTTTTTTTAACATCGCTTTTCTTCTTCTTTTGGCCGTGGTCACCGGGAGGCCGACGCCGCAGATCGCTTCCTCGATGGGGCGATCGGGCTGGCCGAAGCGACGTTCACTCTTCCCCGAGGTCGCTTCCACTCGCGACATACGGCCTCCGATCGGCGCGGGATCGCTTACAGGCGTGCAAGATGGACGCCATGGGACGCCCATCATCGCCCATCAAGGGCCTCGATAATCCGCGCCACTCCTACACCTTACAAGTACCAGTGGAGGAACAAGCCGCCTTGCCGACGACACGCTTCATCGGGACGCCCTGTAGGCTATCGGGCTATCTTTCGCTGGCCGCCGATTCACAAAGATTTCGCCATCGGGACTTCCTCCTCACCGCGGGCTCTTCATCAACGTGTTGCGACGTCGCCCGCCACCATCGTCAGAATCGGTTACGTTGGCGCCGCCAGCGACCCGCCGGGCGCGCTTTCCTTCTTCACCACCGCCATCCGGGCCGGCCGACCACGGCCGACCACGGCGCTACTATGGCGGATCGACCGGGCGCCGGCAGCCTTGTCCGCCACCGCCATTACCGGCTGGTCAACGGCTGCGCGCTGGCGGACCCACGGCCAAGAAGCTTTCTCTCACGCCACCGGCACCGGCTGCCAATGTCGACCACGTAAGATCGCTAGCGATGACGTGACCGCATCGCGATGCTGGCGGACTCCACCGGCGCAAGATCTTCCGAGCCGCTACCGGCACCGCCAATGGCGTCGACTCCGCCGGCATCGCCATGCGACGCAAGTTGACTCCGCCGCTTCGGTGAGCGGTCTCGCTCGCCGCCACCGAGGCCGCGCCTCGGCGGGCTGGTTCTCCTCCGGGAGTGCCTCGCTTCCGAGGCCTCACCAGTACTGCACTAATCCTGAAACACAAACAAAGACGGTAAAACTTTTTAACCTTCGAATGGAGCCTTACCTTTGCTTGCTTTTGCTTGTTCCTGTGGCACCCGCCGCACTCTTCACCGGCCTCGCTACCGGGCGACTGGCCGAGGTAGCGACGGAGCAGGCTGATCCGCCAGATTGAAGAAGCGGCTGGATGCACTGACCGACCAGCCGCGGCAGCTCCCAGAGGCGCTGGGGGCCACAATTTCACTCCGATCCTCCGCTGACTCGCCTTCGGCGGACGCAGATGCACGCCGCCGCCTTGACAGTTTCTACTCACACCACCACCGCTGCCGAGCAAAGCGACGGCTGCCGACGCCGCCATCGAGATCATCACCCGGCAGAGGTGGCTGATTTACACGATGGAAAGGCAGGAGCGGAGCTGTGGTGGAGCGGAGCTGGGGTCGCTATACCGCGAGCTCATGGAAGAGCTCGAGGCGCAATGACACACGCATCGATCACCAGGCGTACTCGCAGATGCCGAGGTACGCCTTTGACCGGATGGGGACACTACCCGCCTGAGGTTGGTGCGAAGCGCCACCGAATGCTTGCCGGCGACGACGCCGCTCCGGATCGCGATTTCACCGCTGCTTCGCCGCTCGCCGACCGGTCCACTCAGAGGACGCGCAAGAGCGCCGCTACCGCGACAAGCTCGCTTTTGGTTGGCGGCAGGCGTGGGCCCAGGGGACGCCAACTTTGATCCTCTCGCCGCGCCCAGGGATTGAAGGAGACTCAAGGCGAGGCGGAGGCTGGTGCAGTAAATGCCGACCACGCCGCCGCCACCGAGATGGCTAACCTCGCCGAGGACGCAGCGTAAGAGGTGGCACTCGGGCGCCGACGCCGGGCTCGCGAAGACCTCGCAGTGACAGCGCAGCGGGCGATTTGAGAGGAAGAAGGATAGGATAACCTAGACCCTTCCCCTTTTCGCCTTTCTTTTTCCTTTTAACTTGTCATTCCGCAACAACTTTTGTAAAGCACTTTCATGGAATAGACATGACACTTTTTAGACTTATTCAAAGAATGTTTAACTTGTCTTCTTAGCCTTCCACCTACCGACCAAGATTAACTTGAGTGCTATCGCCTCGCTTAAGGCTTAGAAGGAAAAAGAAGGGAGTAAAGTATCCTTGTGTCCGGGCGATTCTTCGTTGCGCTTTACAATTCTGCAGAACAACACGCACTTCTCGTGGTACTCCGGGCTGGACATGGTAAGACGCGACAGATCGTAGGCTTTGATAGCAAGATGTTTAAATCGCCAACCACGGGACACCCGAGTGTCATGACTGCAGTTTCGAGCTGAGTTCAAACCAGCCGCCTAATTGCCTAACTCGCTTCGCCGACTTACATAGTGGTCCCGCTTTACATCGGGCGCTACAGGATCGAGCGGACCAGAGTGATCGCTCAACACTTCACCACAAAGCACAGTAACTGTAAAGGCATGAAGTAATCGCTAAAAATAACGGAACTTAATACTTAATTTCTGAACAACAGTCGTTTCACTAGTCGCAAGATGCATGATTCGACCAAGATTTAGGAACAAAACTCTAAACTTACAACCGCTCAAGGGTAGAACTTGCAAGAGTTCTCTATATTCTCATGAAATTGCCCGCCAGCTTCCTTCCTCGCCTCACAACCTGACCGCCGGGTCGATCGAGACCACCTTAAAGGGGCCCTCCCACTGGGAGACAGCTTGTGCAACCTCGCCGCGATCGACCTTTCGTGAAGACCAGTCGCCCACGCTGTTCTCTCACCGACCCTGGTGGCGTGGTACCTCCCGAGGCTTTGCGATACCGAGCGGCGCCAAGGCAGGTCGCACGATCCCGGCTTCTTCCAGGAGATTGACGCTGCCTTGGCGCATCTCTTCCTGATCTTCTTTCCGCTAACGCAGCAACGCCACAAGCACTCCAAATGTCAACTCCAAGGAGGATACCTTCGCCCGTAAACGTAAAGAATGGAGTCTCTCCAGAGCCCGGGAGTGGTCCCGAGTGACTACAAGATCGGGCCGGAGTTCTTCAACCCACCGCGAGTCAGCTGGTGAAGTCGATCAAACGCCCGAGTCTTGAGGCCCTTCAAAGACTGAAGCATTGGCTCGCTTAACTTGGTCTGCTTCTTGGATGGGCAACGGAGGCAAAGCAGACCTTCGTGCCCATTTCTTCAAAAAGTCCAAAAGCGGCGCCGTGAACCGGGGCGCCATTGGCGGTGATGATACGGTTGGCGACCCCGGCGCTGCGAAGATCCTCGATGAACTTGACCGCCGCGGCGGTAATGGTTCTCACGGCTCAGCTTCCACCCACTTGGTGAACTTGTCAATGGCGACGAACAGATGAGTGTAGCTCTCCTGCGGGCCCGCTGAACGGACTCAGATATCCGCCCCTGCACCGCGAAGGGCCATGAGAGCGGGATGGTTTGCGAGCTTGGGTCGTTGGTGGATTTGCTTGGCGTGGAATCGCACGCTCGATCTCCTCACCACCGCAAGCATCCTCGAGGGCAGTCCAATAATAGAACCGTGGCGGAAAGCTTTTCCCACCAGGTTCCGGACCGAAAATGGCTCCTGACACGCCTCCATGGATATCGTAGCAAAATGCTTCTCTTCCCGAGTGATGCACTTCAGAAGAACTCCGCTTTCCACCTCGCGTACAGTCCCCATCTACCAGGGTGTAGCGCTTTGGCCTTTCGCGCTATCTTCTACGACGATCATCGTTTGGGCATACTTGATCCCGCAGTAGGCCAGGATCGGATCCATCCATGTGCCTTCCGGCCGCACGGGCGACCACAGAGTGATCGCCTGCACTCCGCTGGCCAAGCCGCTTTCCACCGTGCTACTTTTCCTCCTCGCAACGTATGGGCGGCGCCACCATCGCCCCCACCGTAAACGGGGTTGCGACAGGCAGTACGCTTTCCCATCCGGCGAGGGCTGAAGCAAGATCACCATCCTCCCACCGAGACGGGGGCCGAGATGGACGGTCGCGTAAGCCTTTCTTCAAAGACTCACCGAACAGGGGGCTCTTGTCGAGGCGAGCCGAGCGAGCTTCGCCCGCTTAAATAATTGTCGCTACCGGTATGTGTGTATACCCTAGCCCTTCAAGTGTCTCTCCGCCTTTCTAACCTCCGCTGTAAGCGCCGCCATGACGGATCAGAGCAGGTGAAGTCCTTCCTTGCCTGGTTGATGATGACCAAAAGAATCGCTTTAATCAGAGGCGCCAGAGGCCGATGGTGCGGCACTGAGCCCACCAAAGAATCCTTCAGATTCCGCAACATTGTTAGTAGCTTTAAAGTCCAGACGACTATATATTTGAGGTCCCCGTCGGGAGACCAGAGGAACTCACCGCTTCCGAAAGCCTCGAAGGATCCATCGAAGAAGAGCGCCCAAGGCGTGGGCACGGGACTTCCTTATCTTCCCTCCGAGTCCATTCAACAATGAAGTCCGCAGCCTTTTGACTCTTGATAGCATGGGGGCAAATTTGAAGCCACCCTCAGCTCGACAGACCACTTGGCGATATTTACCTTCAAACTCTTCACGATTGTGAAGGATCTCCCGCAGAGGATACGAGGAGACCACAGTGATCTCCTTCCCTGAAATAATGTCGCAGTTTTCTTGATGCCACCAAAGACAAAGATATACCATTTTCTCGGGCCTGGGATAATGAAGTTTCAGATCATGCAAAGACCTTGCTCACATAATAGACCGCCACGTGACGCTTTTCTCGCTCGCTACTAGTGCTGCACTTCACCGCCGAGGGGCTTGCCGCTACATAGAGGAGAAGCGGCTCACTGTGCTCCGGCGACCAAAGACAGAGGCGCAGGAGAGATACTTCTTCGTATCTTCAAATGCCTGCTGGGCTTCCGGTCCACTAAGGAATTAGTCTTCTTCATCACCTGAACAATGGGAGACTTTTCTCACCGGCTATGAACCGCCGAGGAGGTTAGTGCGACCAGCCAAACAATGAAGCCGCTTGAGCCGGACAGTGGCTTCATTCGCTCTATTGCTTCAATCTTGTCTGGGTTGGCTTCGATCCCGCTGGCCGGAGACCGTGAAGCCAAGTAGCTTTCCGTGATGACACCTAAACACGCACTTCTCAGATTCAGCTTAAGCAAGAGGCCGAGGTGGGAGAAAGTTTCTCCAGATCTTCAACTAACCCAATGCCTTAGCTTTTATCACCAAGTCATCAACATATACCTCTGTGTTCTTCCCAATTTGTGACTTGAATACAATATGCATGGCTCACTGGTATGTAGATCCGCATTCTTCAACCCAAAGGGCATTCGAACATAACAAAGATACACCAAAAGGGGTTACAAAGGCTGCCTTTTCTTCGCCTTCCTCGCGCCATTCTAACTGATGATATCCTCGAATAGGCGTCTAGGAAACATAGAGCTTCACATCCCGCCGTAGAATCGACAACGCAGGTCAATCCCTTGGCAAGTAGGGTAAGGGTCCTTAGGGCAGGCTTTATTGAGGTCCTGAAGTCTATACACATTCGCCACTTCCCCATTGACTTCTTCACGAACGGGTTAGCCACCACTCAGGGTAGGCGGCTTCCCGCACAACTCCGGCTTGCAATAGCTTCCACTTCTTCCCGAATGGCCTCTGTCGCTCGCGCCCGCCTCGACCTTTGCCGGACCGGTGCGCTCCAGAAGCGTTGCACCTGCTCGATCACCTCCTAGGACCCCGGGTCATTTCGTGATGGTTCCCTGTGCGAACACATCTAGATTAGGACCGAGGAGGAAGGTGACGAAAGGCCTTCCTATTTGGCTACCGAGATCGCCAATTTCACCCTGTTGCCCGAGCCTTCCTCACCCACGGGACCACTACCTTCACCTCACCTAAGGGATCGGGTGAAGCGCGGCCTTGGCCGGAGCGCCGAGGGGTCTTCTCACGCACGCCGAACAAGTGCCCCAAATAAGTCTTGCACTGCCATCGAGGCGCAAGGCTTCGAGCTTGTCCACCTTACCACAATTGGGCCTCTCGCCTGTGGATCTTCATCAAAGAAAATAAGCATGATGCGAATCGCCATGAATTTGACTAGCGCCGCCGCCAAGCGAGTGGCATTGTAAGGGAGGTCAAGTCGGCGACCTCGGTTGATGGGTTCCGTCCTGGAAGTTTTCAGCGCTCGAACGTGATCGGCATACCGGACTTGTCCAGTGGGCATTAGGCCCATCCCGGGCAATTCCATAAAAAAGCAAAGGGGCGCAGCTTCTTCATAAGGTATTTGGAGTGCTTGATACGCCACTTGATCGATGCGATGGGTTGATGGCACTTCCTCCATCAACGAGTACTCGCCCAAGCCGCATTCCCGACCGTAGGGGCGACTCACGATCGGGAGATGGTTTCCTGGCAAATTGGCCGTGGTCGGCCCGACCAAAGTGATCGATTGATCCACCACTTCAGTCACTGCCCCGGCTCGCATGGTGGCACACACTGCTCTCACCGCTTATCGCGAGTTGGAAGAGTAGGTGGCCGAACCCCATGAATGTACGCCACCGTGTGCTCGGCTTGTTGGAAAGCCCGGTGTCATCTTCGCTGCTCATCATCTTCGCGATCCTTTCGCGCGCTTCTTGAGCCGCTTTTCCACTCAACTTCTGGACACAACCTGGCAATCTTCCAAGTCGCCCATTTGTGCGTGGATGGGGCAAGATGGCTTGCCCTCGCTGCTCACGCTGGAGAACGGGCGTCCTGGCGATTGTCTCGCCGTCCCTGCGATCTCTCCTTCGCTTCCGATCGCCACGAGGCTTGGCTTCGGATCGCCACCAAAACCTCTCGGCGACGGCCTTCTTGCGCTTCTTCTTTACAATGAAGATTTCGACGCCTCCGGCCATTCGAGGGTTTGAGGGTCTCGCCGCACTCTTCCGAGCCTCACCGCCTCGGCACACTTGTGAGCCAGGAGAAAAGCTCGGAAGTGGTAGCGATACAAGGGGGTAGCCATCTTCTCCGCATCTTCCGATCCCTAACCCTCCGAACGCAATAATAACCGACCGCTTCAGAGATCCGGGGATCGTGGAGCAATGGCTAAACCGCCGAATAAACCCCTCAGTGGACTCTCCTTCGCCTCCAAAGCTGGAGGTCGCCCTCACACCCGGCTGAGCCGAGGAGCCCGAAGTTGGCTACAAAATGTCGCACAGCTTCCTCCCACAGTGTACTCGAACCCCGAGGAAGGTTCGGCACTGTGAGCGCTGAGCCTCGCCAATGACATCGGAAGTAGCTGGCCATAACTCTATCTCGACTCTCGGCAAAGACGCACTCACCGCTGTGATAAATCGCGAGGAATTCTTCAGGGTTGGTGGTGCCATATTTTCTCTCGATGGGGCGCTGGACTAAATCTCTCGTGCCACGCCGATTGGCGAGACGGAAAACGCCTCGCACTCCAACATTATATGGGGAGTAGTGTCGCCACCACCCTCGACTCGAGATGGGGTCGAGGAGTGCGAGTCTACATTCTCCCCAGAGTCTGAAGGGGAAGCCCCTTCCGATCGACCGGGCAGCTGGGTTCGTTGCTGGATGACGCCCGAAGAACTTGACGCAGATCATCTCCTCGCTGAGCCGCTCGGCCGAGGCGTGTTTTTAGATCCCGCGTTCTCCTCCGTCATGGGAGTATCAGCGGGAAGATGCTGAAGCTTGTGCACGCCCCTCGCTGCAGAGGGGGCTGCAGAACAAGATACTCTTCCTTTATCCTGCTCGCGCCGGGAGAGGTCGCACAAAGAGTCGGAAGCTTGTGCATCCACCATACGAACTCCTTGGCGGAGGACGCCGGAAGCTCCCCGGCTGAATTACCCACAAAGAACTCGCTGCCGAGTCCACTAGACGGCAATGTCCCGGAGCCAAGGGGTGGCTGCGTCGCCTGTCGCTTGACCGAGGATGATCCAGAGCCGGCCGCATGAAGGCTTTGCATTGGGGTATCTTCCCCAACAAGAAGCGCTACCGACCGGCCGAACTCCGGCTTGATGCGCTCGCGCCTCCCCGCAGGCGATCTGGCCGACCGACTCACCGGAGCCGAGATCGGCCGCGCCGCTTCTGGAGAGCGCTACGCCGGCGATGAGACTCATATACGGATGATCTTCGGATTCTTGCAAACTCCTCAAAAAGGAATGGAAGAACGGAACGATCTAACCACTAAGCCCCTACCTGGCGCGCCACTGTCGGCTTACTGGCCAACAGACACCCTTAGATTGGGTGCTTGAGAGATTCGGACTGGGGGCTTTTGTGGCAACCGCTCCAGAGACCGGAAGAACGGGATGTTGGGAGCAAGCAAGAAGACAAATGAAGTTTACCCAGTGTTCGGCCCTCCGAAGGAGTAATGACCCTAGTCCCGCGCTTGGTGGTTTCTTCCGAGTTCAAGGTTCTTACAAGGTCGGGGAAGACGACCTTCTAAGGTTCCGCCAACCAAAAACAACAACCCTTCTCCCATGCACCCTAGCTCCTTTATACTGGGCCGGGCCGAGGCGCATGGGCCACTTAGCTATGCGTAGCAAGCGCTGACACGCTACTATAGTGCATTTAATGCACTCCGCTACACTCTCTTACATCACATTTAATGCCTGTCCTAGCCGACTTAGACTTCGGGCCTTTGGGTCCCGCCGCCTGTCACCCCCGCAGTTCGCCAGAGAGAGGGATGCCGATTCGGGCCACCCGTCACACGCGCTACTGGGAAGACGGCCGCCATACCACGCTTACATATCCTGCAAATTAATGCGCGCACGCCTCGCGATTAAATATCCTTGACCCTTCGCCTGAGTACATTACGGGTTGATTTCGGGAAACTACGCCCGAGGAGTGGCTCGCCACTCCGCCCTTCTTGGCGAGCACCGGCCATGTCGCTCGAGGAGTGGCCTAACGCCACTCGCCCCTGGCGAGCACTCGCTGTCGCCGGAGTGGCTCGATCGCCACCGCCCCCTTGGCGAGCACCTTCGGCTGTCGCCGAGAGTGGCTCGAACGCCACCCGCCCTCTTGGCGAGCACTCTTCGCTGTCGCCGAGGAGTGGCTCGACCGCCAATTGGCCCTCTTGGCGAGCACCTTTGCCGGGTCGCCGAGGAGTGGCTCGAACGCCACTGCCCTCTTGGCGAGCACTCGCTGGTCGCCGAGGAGTGGCTCGACCGCCACTCGCCCTTCTTGGCGAGCACTTTGCCGTCGCCCCGAAAGCGGCTCGAACGCCACTCGCCCTCCGGGCGAGTACTTAATGCGCCGGCAGGTACTCCTGGGCCGCTTAATACGCTGACACATATTATATAACTTTGCTTGCAAGCCTTGCGAAGTACAAGATTGTATTCAATGTAGCTTGTTGAACTTATTCAGAAGATGTGGAAGAAGACCTGTTGTACGGTTACTTTTACGTCGCAGGTTATGGCGATGATGATGCCAAAGTTGCATGTGGATGGGCTGAGGCATACCACCTAGATTTTGGTTACCTTGTTTTTCTTGTTTTTCGCTACAATCTTTTGCTTTGTGAACTATTTGGCAGATGGAGTCTGTCGAATATCTAAATATGGGATAAGCACGCGCATTGGAAAGTCAAAAAATCATATCGTGTACTCCAAGCATCTAGAGCCCTATTCTCGTGGGACAAGATGATAACGGAAGGAGTATCTCTATATCTGGCAGGACTCGATCGTATTCCCGGGACGAGGAGATCAGTTCGAGTACGCCAAATAACAAGGAAAGTTACTTACCCTAGGTGGATCCCGGAACGAGGATCCACTAATTGGGTACGACTTGGAGTCCTCATCCGACAACGTCTCTTGAAGATGATGCACCCAACTATAAAAAGAGAGGAACCAAGCCAAGATAGAAGGAGTAAGAGGAGAGCATCTGCTAGGGCATAGTCAAGAGATTAGATCTAGTTGTAGTCTTCCCGTCTTGGTTGTAACCAGAACTAGACCCCCATGATTTGTGTTCTACTTCTGTTGACCTGATATTGAAAACCATAGGAGTAGGGTATTACTCGATCGCGAGGCCCGAACCTATCTAAATTGTGCATTGCCTATTCTGTTGATCCTGCAACCTCCGAAGGTACCCGTTTACAAATTTACCATCGATTTCATAACCTTCAACAGTTGGCACGCCAGGTAGGGCCCTTCAACTATTTTTGCAGGTCAATCATGACGTCGGCAAGCACTCCCAGCGAGATCAACAACGTCTTCGTCAGCGCCATCGACTCGAGCTTTTCCCTCGACCAAGTCCCATCCATCGGATCCTAGATTGCGTTTGCAACAATGCTTTACTAGTGGGAACCCGAGGGCAAGCTTGAGCACATCGGCTTCATCGAATCCCGCTCTTGGAATCCAAGCCGAGTAGTGTCCTTTCTCGATTTCGATCCTATGGGAGACAATCTCTGAAAGTGCATCGAAACAGATAGCGATAGCTCTAGCAGCAGCAAGGATTCCAGCAGCCACGACAGTAGCAATCAAACCGATTGCTACATATACGTAGCCAGAAACAATAATACCGCCTCTACAGAGAGTTCTCAAGAGAAGATTGCCCAGGCAGAAGCTATGGGCAACCTAGGACTCCAAGCTCCTTTGGAGACACCTGTGGACCCACTAGCGGCCTTTATGGCCGGCGCCGTCACCCCAGGTACGACGGACCATATGCGAGATGCTAATGCCATGATTGCGGCGGGACAATGGCAAATCTGGCAAAGCGTTTTGATCAGGTCAACCTAATGACAGCTCACCCGAAGGTGGTGGCCCCTGATAGGGCACACGACCTCCAAGGATGTGACCACCCCAGCAGGTCCGATCGTGTCGCAGGGTCAGCTTCCCAGTAGCACCGCAGCAATGATGTCTTCAGCACTCCTGAAGCAAACACCTAGTGTGCTCACATGCTGCTGAAGTCACTCCCTCCATCGGTTCCTGATAACCCGATGACTCCTGTGCTCGACCAGATGAAAGCCTTACTCAATGCGGCACAGGCCCAGATCGCTCGAGTAACCAATTCGAGGCCCGGGCGCTCCCATCATTAGGGTGCATCAAGTCGAACACCCGGACCTTCGCATTACAGTCGGCCAGCGTCCCGATCGGCGGTGGCCTTGTCGAGTCACCACACATGCCGAACGTCTCGATCCAATGACTACCAAGGCGCCAAGTAGATCTCCGAGATCGCATCCCCCATGATCGATGGGATTTACGCCTTGTACTACGTGATCGACGGGAAGAGCGAGCCCGCGAGCAACAAGAGAGGAGGAGCCCTTTTCCAAGGAGTCGAGTATTCGCACACTGTGATCGGCAAGGCGGATCCCCCCGACGGGCATGCCAACCAGAGGGGAGGTATCACGCACGACAGACGGTGCCCGACGACATCGATGAAGGATGTCAGACCTTCACCACTGAACTGCGAGTCGTCAGATGGCCAGACAAGTTCAAGCTGGGCCCCATCGAGAAATATTCAGGCAAAATCAACCTTGTTGAATGGCTGCAGATTTACACCATGGTCATGAGGGCGGCCGGCGGGAACGAAAAGGTAATGGGCAACTACTTGCTCACTACCTTGGACAGTGCGGCGAGATCGGGGCTACTCAACCACCCACCTCAGTCCATATCCTTGTGGGTTGAGTTGCGAGCTCAGTTCATCGCCAACTTCCAGGGCACATACGAGCGCCCCGAAACCCGCAACGACTTGCACCGAGTAATCCAGGAACCAAATGAGTCACTGCGCGATTTCATCAGGCGCTTCAGCAATAAGCGCAACTTGATCCCCGATATCTCCTATGAGGCCGTAATAATGCCCTTCGAGAACGGGGTCAAAGATCATGAGCTTAAAGGCAAGCTCGCCACCCGGAAAATCCGAACCACTCGAGAGCTATTCGAGTTGGCAGATAAATATGCCGTCTGTGCTGAAGCCCGAGACTACCTCAACAACCCCAAATCGGAGAACGATAAACCCAAATCATCCAAACAAGGGGCTAAGAAGAACAGGAACCACGGTGAAAAGCGGAAGTGCGACTCTACCATCGTCATGGTCAAGAGGAGCAAGACACGGAACACCGACGACAACAAAGGTCAAAGCCGTGGAGGTAAGAAGTACTGCCCTATCCACCACACAAACAAGCATGACTTCGACGAGTGCTAAGTGATCGGCAAGAAAGTCGAAGAAAAACTCAAGGTTGCCCTCGTCGAATGTGGCATCGAGCAAGCCGAGGAGAAGCCTGACGATGATGAACCCGAGTATTGCGGGGATGAGCACAAATTGGCACACATCTTCGGGGGATCTGCCATGTACGAGTCCAAGCGGCAGTACAAGGCAGTGGAAAGAGAGGTGAGTCTAATTACTCCATCCCTTCCCCATTTTCTTAAATGGTCAGAGGTACCAATTACCTTCGACCAACGAGATCATCCAGCTGTGGTCCCTAAACCTGGTCGATACCCCGTGGTGGTCGAACCCACCAAACTGAACATTCGGGTGGCCAGAGCCCTAGTCTTCACCAAGACATTGGACAAGATGGGTGTTTCTCGAATAGAAATAAAAGCCGAAGCAGAACCTTTTCATGGTATAACTCCGCATTCCTCATCAATGCCGCTTGGCCAGATCGAGTTGCCCGTCCCGTTTGGCACGCCGCAGAATTTCCACACTTAAAAGATTCTTTTCGATGTGGCAGATTTCTAAACCGCATACAACGTGATCCTAGGCCGACCAATGCTGGCCAAGTTCATGGCTATAGTGCACTACGCCTACCAAACCATTAAGATGCCAGCATCCAAGGGAATCCTGACTGTGGAAGGTGACCCGCGATCCACGGTCAGGTGTGACCAGAAAAGCTTGGAGATGGTCAAAGAAGTTCGCACCAACGGCCCTGTCAGCCAGGCCAAGCGCCAGAAGTAGGGCTAGAAACGAGCCGAGCCGAGCTCGGCTGGGCTGGGCTCGGTCAGGTGACGAGCCAAGCCAGGCTCGGCTCGGTGAAGCGACGAGCTCGAAAGAGCGGCTCGGCTCGGCTCGGTTCTGGCTCGTGAGCCGGCTCGTTGGCTCGCCGAACCAGGCCATGGCAGCATATAGGAACAGTTGTTCTGCATAGCTCTATACTGTCTGGCTTGCGTGTCATGTATTCTATGAAGAGAATATACTGGTTTGACATATATAAGGTTTCCTTCACTGACTCAACTATCAAGAGAAATATGAAATACTTTGCATGCTTTGCCTATGCTAACATTTGTTTTGTTAATCCATGCAAGTTTGGAACATATATGCATCCACATGTCATAGTGATGCCCCTCATCATCTTTTTTCTGAAAATACAAGTCATAGTCATATAGTCATACTAAATTCCCTGCATGGACTGGGCCACCGAGCCAATTTGGCTCATGAGCCGGCTCAGTGTTTTTGCGAGCCTGAAAAATAGGCTCAGCTCGAGCTTGGTCCGAACCACGAGCCTGTGCGAGCCGAGACAGGCTCGGGCGAGCCCGAGCCGAGCCACGAGCCACGAGCTTATTTTCCAGCCCTAGCCAGAAGCCCCAGAGCTCCGTTGACACCTCGACGACCAGCGAAGGCATCAATAAGTCGATCATCAGTGACCAGCCGAGCAATAAAGCTGACGGCAAAATCAAAACCGTACCCTTGGAGGCATCAGAGCCGTCCAAGACGATCAAGGTGGGCGCCAACCTTGACCCTAAATAGGAACTTGAGCTCGTCACCTACCTCCGAGCAAACCGCAATGTCCTCGCCTGGCAATCGTCCGATATGCCAAGAGTTCCTAGGGAGGTGATCGAGCATCAACTGGCTGTAGATCCAAGCGTCAAGCCGGTGGTCCAGAAGCAGCGCAGGTTTGCGGAGGATCGCAAGCAGGTCATCCAAGAAGAGATCGGCAAGCTCCTAAAAGCTGGCTTCATTCGAGAAGTCCGACACCCCACGTGGCTGGCAAACCTTGTCCTCGTCAAGAAAGCCAACGGTAAGTGAAGAATGTGTGTCGACTACACCGACCTTAACAAAGCATCCCAAGGATCCTTTCCCTCTCCCCCGCATCGACCAAATTGTAGATTCAACGGCAGGATGTGAACTGCTAAGTTTGCTAGATGCCTACTCGGGGTATCACCAAATTAGCATGTCCGCAGAAGACGAGGAGAAAACATCTTTTATCACCCCTTTGGGTGTGTTTTGTTATGTAAAAATGCCTTTTGGGCTGAAATGTGCATGAGCTACATATCAATGATGTATACAGAATTGTTTGAAAACCCAAATTGGGCACAATGTAGAAGCATACGTCAACGATATTGTAGTCAAATCAAAAACCTGAAGCTCACTGATAGATAACCTCAAGGAAACATTCGACAATCTCAGGAAGTATCGAATGATGCTAAACCCCGAGAAGTGCACGTTCGGCATTCTGTCCGAAAAACTCCTCGGTTTCCTGGTATCTAGTCGAGGCATTGAGGCCAACCCGCGCAAGATCTAAGCCATCGACCAAATGTGTTCACCGCGAACACTAAAGGAAGTACAAAAACTCACGGGATGCATCGCGGCCCTCAGTCGATTCATCTCCCGGATGGGTGAACAAGGGTTGCCTTTCTTCCAACTTCTCAAGAAGCAATAGAGATTCGAGTGGACTAAGGAGGCCGAAGAAACTTTCCAAGAGTTGAAAAGGTACTTATCGTCTCCCTCTGTCTTGGTATCTCCTAATGAAGGAGAGGATCTCCTCTTGTATGTTGCAGCAACTCCCCAAGTAGTAAGCATCGTCCTAGTGATCGAGCGGGACGATCTTGACAAAAAGATCAAAGTACAAAGGCCGGTATACTATGTAAGCGAGGTTTTACACGATGCAAAGCTACGGTATCCTCAAATCCAGAAGATGCTCTATGTAGTCCTAATGACATCCAAAAAGTTGCGGCACTACTTCCAAGCGCACAAGGTCATGGTAATGACAACGTACCTGCTCAGGGAAGTAATCCGAAATCGGGAAGCTATGGGGCATGAGGGCAATGGGCAGTCGAGCTCAACGCGTTCCAAGTTGATTTCGCCCCAAGGACCAGCGTCAAGTCGGGGGTTCTGGTGGACTTCATAGCATTGTGGACACACGTCAAAGTAAAGAAGCACGAATCCTCTAACGACTACTGGACGATGTTCTTCGACGGCTCCCTCAGCTTGCAAGGCTTAGGCGCCGGCATCCTACTCAAATCTCCAATAGGTGAGGAATTTAGGTATGTCATCCAACTCGATTTCCAAGCTTCCAATAATGTTGCGGAATACAAGGGACTTGTCAATGGGCTCCGGATAGCCGCATCGCTTGGAATAAAACGACTACTCATGAAAGGGGACTCATAGCTGGTTGTGAACCAAGTGCAGAAGGATTACCAGTGCACGGATGACAATATGGCCGCATACCTCAGCGAGGTTCGCAAGCTAAAGCACAAGTTCGAAGGTCTAAAGGTAAGACACATCTGCCGAGGCGATAACTCCATTGCCAACGAACTTGCTAGGCTCGCTTCATCCCGCTCACCTACTCCGGCAGGCGTGGAGAAACTCCACAAACTTTCGCCTACCCCAAGTAGGAGACAGAAGCCGCCCAACTCGTCCAACAGCCTAGTCGAGTCAGTGAGGCAGAACTTGCAGATGTGGAAGCTGCACTACTCGAATGCGAGCCGAATTGGATGACTCCATTCCAATCCTATCTTGAAGGTCGAGAAGTCCCTAACGATTATGCCTCAGCCGATAAAATTGCCTGTAAGTCCAGGCTGTACACGCTGGTAGATGGCAAGCTCTATCAAAAGGGGAGTAACGGAATCTTGATGAAGTGCATCACTCAGGAAGAGGGTAATAAAATATTGCTCAATATCCATGGAGGCTTCTGCGGCAACCATGCGTCCTATTGCACCCTATTCAGAAAGGCCTGTCAACAAGGGTTCTATTGGCCGACTGCCCTCCAGGATGCTTGCGAGCTGGTGAAAAAGTGCGAAAGTTGCCAATTTTTTGACAAGCAGACCACCAGGCCTGCCCAAGCGCTGCAAACTATTCGTCTATCTTGGCCTTTCTCCGTTTGGGGCCTGGATATCTTAGGACCTTTCCCAAGAGCCCAGGGAGGTTACAAGTTCCTGTTTGTGGCCATCGACACATTCACCAAGTGGATCGAAGTCAAACCCGTCAGGAACATCACCTCAGAAGTGGCCAAGAAATTCATGAGGAGCACAGTTACCCGATTTGGCATTCCGCATTGAGTAATAACAGACAACGGTTCCCAGTTCAAGAGCAACGCTTTTACAGTCTTTTACGAAGAACTAGGAATCAGGCTCTACTTCGCATCAGTAGCTCATCCCCAAAGTAACGGCCAAGTCGAACGAGCTAATGGTCTAGTCCTCCAGGGACTCAAAACCCGCGTGTTCAATAGGCTCAAAGCCTACTCGACCCGATGGGTGAAAGAGCTACCCTCGGTGATATGGGCTGTTCGAACTTCGGCTAGTTGAGCCACCGGTGAAACACCGTTTTTCTTGGTCTACGGAGCCAAAGCTGTGCTCCCGATCGAACTAACGCACGTGTCACCTAAAGTGGAAAACTACTCGGAAGAGGGACAAGAGCTAGAGCGAGCTATCAACGTAAACTTACTCAAAGAATATCGAGATCGAGCCGCCCTTCGAGCAGCCAAGTACCAACAAGCACTACGAAGGTACCACGGTCAAAGGATCCGAGAAAGAGTACTCACCACATGGGACTTAGTACTATGAAAGGTGTAGAAGCATGATAATCACAATAAGCTATCTCCTAAGTGGGAAGGTCCTTATCGAGTCATCGAAACAACTCGACCTGGATCCGTGCAACTGTCTACACTCGACGGAACAGCGCTGAGCAACTCCTGGAACATCGATTAGGTCAGAAAATTCCACACATGAATTCAGAAGAGCATACGCCAGCGGCGATAGACCAGGTAAGCTTTCAGTTTTCAATTCAGAAGAGCATACGCCAGCGGTGATAGACGGGTCCTGGATGTGGAGTACACATCTTTGCAGATGACATCGACGGGTCATGGCAGTGGAGTACACAGCTTTGCAGATGCAATCTAGGCTGGCTTTCATGGCTCAACAGGAAAGAAAATGACTACATGGTTTGTGCGCGACTATAAAACTTAGGGTTATTGGGCGTTGAGGATTTATATGCGAAGAGAGCTGTAACTGAGATATTTTTACAGAATATTTTTATACGGACTACCATATTCTGTAAAAATATCTCAGTTACAGCTCTCTTCGCATATAAATCCTCAACGCCCAAGAACCCTAAGTATTATATTCGCGCACGAACCCTAACGATGAAGGATTTTCGGCAGCCCGTAGAAATGCATGTTGGAAGTTATTTATTGGGCCGGAGGTACCAGATTTGCTATTTGGTACACGGACTACCATATTCTGTAAAAATATCTCAGTTACAACTCTCTTCGCATTTAAACTCTCAACGCCCAACAACCCTAAGTATTACATTCGCGCACGAACCCTAACGATGAAGGATTTTCGGCGGCCCGTAGAAATGCATGTTGGAAGTTATTTTTTGGGCCGGAGGTACCAGATTTGCTATTTGGTATACGGACTACCATATTCTATAAAAATATCTCAGTTACAACTCTCTTCGCATTTAAACTCTCAACGCCCAACAACCCTAAGTATTACATTTGCGCACGAACCCTAACGATGAAGGATTTTCGGCGGCCCGTAGAAATGCATGTTGGAAGTTATTTTTTGGGCCGGAGGTGCCAGATTTTCTATTTGGTATACGGACTACCATATTCTGTAAAAATATCTCAGTTACAACTCTCTTCGCATATAAATTCTCAACGCCCAACAACCCTAAGTATTATACTCGCGCACGAACCCTAACGATAAAGGATTTTCGGCGGCCCGTTGCCGCTGTGCTGGGTCCCCGATGTTCGCATCCTGTAATCTCTCGCGCTCAAACGAGGAAGTCGACAAAAGCTGGAAAAGGTGATATGACAAAAGCTTCAAAAGGTCATATAACAAAAGCTGAAAAAGATGCTATGATAAAAGCTGGAAAGGCGGACAGAAATATGTAATGAACCACGTAATATGACAAAGTACACAAAATAGATGGTATTACATAACATAGTACCAACAATCACCGCCCTAATCGAAACTGCCAACCAAAATAAACAAAAAAATTACAAACACTGAAACATAAAAGAAACTAGTGCCGGCCCCTCTTCGTGGCGCCTCCTCGCTGGTGTGTAGTCCTCCTCCGGATCTGACCTCGGGAGTACGTCAGGTGCGTCGGCGGCTGATGGGCCCTCCGTGGTCTCGCTGGAGGTGTGGCGTGCCAGGTGGTCGGCTGTCTGGGTGGTGGTGGGGGTGTCTGGTGCTGCGTCGGTCCAACCTGCGTCGGTGGAGGTGGTGGCACCAACGACCCAGGCTGGGTCGCTGGAGGTGGCGACACCCACTACGATGACCCAGGCGGTGGAGGTGGCGACACCCACTGCGACGACCGAGGCTGGGTCGCTGGAGGTGGCGACACCCACTGCGACGACCCAGGCTGGGTCGCTGGAGGTGGCGACACCCACTGCGACGACCCAGCCTGGGTCGATGGAGGTGGCGGCACCCACTGCGACGACCCAGGCTGCGTCGGTCGTGGCGCCCACTGCTGCTGTGCGGTACCAAGCTGAACTGGGGGTGGATCAACGAGGTACCTCCACACGGTGTCGTCCTCGTAGTCGTCAAGATCATCACCCCGCCCGTCGTAGTCATCAGCAGCAGTCGGCAACCACGGTGCGCTGACACCTGCAGGACCTCCAGCACCTGCACGAAAGGGAAGAAATGTTAAGACCAGTGACTTGGTGAGTGCAAAGCATGAAAAGTGAATGCAAAACATGAAACAACACACACCTGCGGCACCTCCAGTGTGGAAGCCTGCACCTCCACCGTGGTGTGAAGAAGAAGCAGCTCCGGTGTCGAAGCCTGCACCAGCCGCAGGTCCCCTCCGTGGCGCGAGCGGTGCGTCGGGGACCACACCACGAGGCAGGGGTGATCCAGCCAACTCGAGCGCGCGTGCAGAGTCGTCTCGGAACCTACCGAGCAGGCTGGCAACATCCACTCTGGTCACCCGCCGGCCGCTGGTCAATCGCGAGAGCATCCTCGACGACTCCTCGTAGAAGTGGCCTAGCATGTCAGTCTGGAAAAAACATCGCAAATTAGATAGCACCGATATGAAATGGTTAAACGTATATCGGATACAACGTACCGCAGCGTGCAGAGCCGCGTCCGTATGCACGGGATACGTGTCTCTTGGGCCGGGGATGTGCCTGGGAGGATCCGGGTCGACGCGTACCAGGCGCACACGTGTGCGAGAGGTGAACCACTGTCGGTACGCCTGGTAGGTCTCCAGATCGTATGGCGCATCGTCAGCATGGACGTCCTCGAGGGCTCCGGCCCACTCCTCGATCCATGGCGCCATCCGTACGTGCCAGGGGGCGGCCCCATGCACCCCCTTCCTAGTCTGGCTGTGGATGAGAAATGAATGTACAAATATTAGATGGCAACACACGATAGTAATTATGGAACATCGATTGAGGGAACTTACGTGTGGGCGGCGTGTGGGAGCAGACGGCCGGCCGGCACTGGGAACTCCTGTCGTAGGCCGAACTGCCTCATCACTCGATGGACAGCGTAGGCCTCCACCTTGTGAATCATGTGATGAAAAATTGGCTTGATCATGTGATGAAAAATTGGCTTGATAATGTGCTGAAAAATTGATTAGGTTTAATCTTGCAAAATTGCTTGCATAAAGGGCCAAACATTCAAACATCCAAAAACAGAGACTTTGCATTTGCGCCAGACCAAACATCCAAAAAACAACAGTGAGTTTCGCATGTATGACGGACCAAAGTCTTTGGTCTGTCATAAACGTGATTTTGATGCTTTTACGCTTGTTCAAGAAATCGCGTTTTTCCCATGCATGACGGACCAAATTTTTGGTCCGCCATACACATGCGTTTTGGCGATCTCGTTTTTCCCATGCATGACGGACCAAATTTTTTGGTCCGCCATACACATGCGTTTTGGCGATCTCATTTTTCCCATGCATGACGGACCAAATTTTTTGGTCCGCCATACACATGCTTCTTGGCGATCACGTTTTTCCCATGCATGACGGACCAAATTTTTTGGTCCGCCATACACATGCTTTTGGCGATCTGTCCGGCGTGAATGGCTTTTTTGCTCGATTAGGGTTTGTGCAAATTTGGACTTTGAATTTTGATTTGTTTTTGAGATTATGAAATTTGTGAGAATTTCATGATGCTTGAAGTGGACTTTATGCAATGCTCATGTGAGTAGTTGCATGGATTGACATTGAGTCAAGTCGTGGACTTGTGCTCGGATTTGTTTTGTGGTTTGTTCATGTGCAGGTATTGCTCGAAGACGAATGTGGTCGATGACGGGACCGGAACTAGGTTCATGGAGGAACTGAGGTTCGGGACTAGGTTCAGGAGGAACTGAGGTCTTGGTGGTCAAGGATGTCATGCGGGACGTTCGGGCTAAGGGAATGGTGCACATGAAGAATGGTTAGTCACGTGAGAATGGCAGGAGGTCATTCGCGTGCAAAGTGTTAGTCACGTGAGTATGGCGGTGGCCATACGCGTGCAAAGTGTTAGTCACGTGAGTATGGTAGGGTTACCATCTGGCGTGCAAGAGTTGTACTCGGCCAGGTTGGGCCAAGTAGAGTTGTGTTGAATCTGGATTCCTTCTAGGGAATAGGAATCGTATTCGTAACTCTTTGTGGGTTGGTGCTTTAAATAGGTGGGGGTCTCTGTTGAAAGGCACCAAGCGAGCTAAGCGCATCAAGCCTTGAGCTTGGTTTTAGGGTTTGTACTCTTTTGATGAGAGTACTTTAGACAAAAGAAATAAAGATCAATTCTTCTAGTTCCCGCATTGCTTCAACGTTCTCTTTTTGGTTCTTGTTTGCATGCTTGTTCTAGTTCTAGATTGGTTTTTGTTTTTTAAGTTTTATCTTGATTTGATCCATCAAAAACCTCTCTAGGGTATTGATCTAGTGTTTCTCAAAGTCTAGTTGATCAATCTTTTGTCGTTCTTGTTTAATCTTGAAGTTTTGATTAGATTGATTCTCGTCAAGTTCTGGATCAGCAAGCTTGCGAAGCTCATAACTTTTGATCCGTAAGTCCGATCGAGCTTATTCTTTTTAGGTTCGATTCGTATTGGAATCTAGTTTCTCGTGTCCAAATTTCAGATCAATCTAACGGTTGGATCTCCGGGAATTTGCATTTTACCGAACCTCTGTCATTCTGTTTTTGTCGAAAACAAGGCAATTATTTGGTTCTGTTTTGGGGTGAACTTTTAATAGATCAAGAATTTAGTTTTAGCTTCCGCACAATCATTCACCCCCCCTCTGATTGCTATATTCGTATACTTCGATCCTACAAGTGGTATCAGAGCAAGGTTTCTCTAATCTATCTTAACCGGTGATTAGATCAATGGATCGTTATTCGACAAAACCATGTGTGTTCGATGGTGTTGATTTTCAGTTTTGGAAGGCCAAGATGGAGGCGTTCATCCAAGCACAGGGCTTCACAATTTGGGAGAAGGTCTACAAGCCATATGAAGTCCCTGCAAACGACAACGTCAACGACACCAATCGCACACATGTTGAAGCAAATAGCAAGGCGCGCAACTTGATCATCCAAGGCTTAGGACGCAGCGACTTTGATCGTGTGGTTCATCTTCGATCCGCATATGAGGTATGGAAATCTCTTTGTGATTACCATGAGGGTTCTAACACTGTCAAAGAGGTTCGCCAAGATATTTACAAAAAAGAATACATGCGTTTTGAGATGAAACCTAGTGAATCTGTAGATGACTTCTTTGCACGTTTCAATAAAATCCTTAGCAATCTACTTTCTTTTGGAGTTAGCTACACTGATGCTGAAAATGCTCGACAATTGCTTAGTGCTTTGGACATGTCAGTATGGGAGATGAAAGTAACATCTATACAAGAATCTACTACCATGAGCACACTCACATTAGATGTTCTTTACTCTAAGTTGAAAACTCATGAGTTGGATGTTCTTGCCAGGAAGGGTAACATTAAATCAATTGCTTTGATCTCTAACCCTAACATGTCAAATGCAAATTCTTCTTCTAGCTTTGCCTTGTCTTCCATGTCTTCTTTAATGAGATGAGCAACTTGAAGAGTTTCCTGAAGAAGATCTGGCACTACTCTCTTCTCGCTTTAACAAAGCTTTGCAGAATGTGAGAATGAGAAAGAGAGGTGGTCCTCCAAGATGCTATGAGTGTGGTGACCTCAAGCATATTCGCACAAATTGTCCTAAGCTTGCAGGAAAAACATCAAGGGAGGAGAAGGACAACGACAGAAGGAATGAGAAGAAAAGGTTCTCGTCAAATGATAGGAAGAAGAAGAGCTTCATCAACCGCAAGGTGGTTCACCGAGTTCTTTCCGCTCTTGAACAAGTCAATTTGAGCGATGTGGACTCGGAGAGCAGCGAAGATGATGCAACTCCAAGCAAACATGATTTGATAGGATTGTGTCTCATGGCAAGCAGCAAGGATAGCTTCAGAGGGCGACCACGACAGCGACTTCAATGAGGTAGATCCCTCTTATGATGAATTAGCTATTGCTGTTGCTCGTCTTGGAAAATTGCTTGACAAACGTGATAAGAAGATTAAGAAACATGATTTCATTATTGAATCATTGAATGCTGAAATTGCTAGACTTAAGACTTTGATTCCTAGTGATGATACTTGCAAATCATGTGACCTAATTTACAATGAGCTCACCTTGCTTAGGAAAGAACATGCTCTTTTGTTGCATCTAAATGAGAAAAATGAGAAACATGTTGTACATGCTAGCTGTTCCACTAATGATTTGCATAGTTCAACTTCTTGTTCTAAATGCTCAACTCTTGAATTAAAATTGAAAGATGCAAATGCTAGGGTTTCTCAATTAACTGATAATTTGCTTTCACATGAAATTCTCTCATGCTCAACTTGTCGCAAGCAAAAAGGAAAAGTAGATGTTCCCTGCAATAATTGTTTAACTCTTGCTAAGAAAGTTGATTACTTGCAAAATTTTTGGAATGTTTCACTAATGGCAAGAAGAAGTTGAACATGATTTTGGATCAATCTAAGGTTAGCACAAACAAGAGAGGTTTAGGTTTTGATCCTTATGCCACATATGAAACTAAACCTCGCACTGTTGTTCAGGCTCCTTGCAAAATTGAGTTATCTAATGAGCCTAAGAAAATTGCTTTTCAATCTGCTGGTTTTTTATCCTCTACTATGATGAATGCAAAATGTGCTTTTACTGTTAAAGCTAACCATCATGTCAAGTACACTTGCACTCATTGTGGTAGAGATGGACACTTAGTAGATTTTTGCTTTAGACTAGCCAAACAGCAAAAGAAGGAAAGAACTAAGGCTAGGTCAAATTTCAGCAAAGCACATTTTTATGCGCCTAGAGTGATGAAAACACCTTCTGTTCCTAGAAACATGGGAAAAGGCAAATCTGATTTTGTGCATAAAAATTATCGTGTTGTACCCTCTTGTTGTGCGTCGTGTGTCTCGATCTTGGATTCCCAAAAATCTCATTCCTAACCCTAATCTTGAGACCTCGACATGTTTTGCTATGTAGGCTTCTCGCGAGGAAGGAGAACATATGGCTAGTGGATTCGGATGCTCACGCCACATGTCCGGTGATAAGAATTGGTTCTCCTCCCTCACTCGTGCATCTCGTCTTTGAAAGTGTTACTTTTGGAGATGCTTCTTCCTCTTCTGTTGTGGCAAAGGTACAATAAAGGTAAGTGACAAGTTTATGTTCAAAGATGTAGCTCTTGTTGAAAATTTGAAATATAACTTGCTTTCTGTCTCTCAAATGCTTGATGAAGATCTTGAGATAAGCTTTAAGAAAAATGAATGCAAAGTGCTAGATGCTTGGTGATCTTGTGTTCAAGATTTCGTTTCGGAAGAGTTTTTAAAGCTGATTTTGATGCATCACCTTCTTCTAAACATAGGTGTCTAATTGCCAATGCTTCTAAAGATTTATTCTTTTGGCATCGTAGACTTGGTCATATTGGTTTTGATCATCTTACTCGTGTAAGTGGTTTAGATCTTATCGTGGCTTGCCTAAGCTTAAGGGTGATAGCAATCTAGTATGTTCTTCTTGTAGACATGGTAAGATGATTGCAGGTTCACATCCACCTCTTACCATGGTGATAACAAACGCTCCAGGACAGCTTCTACATCTTGATCTGATTGGACCATCTCGAGTTCAATCCTTTGGAGGCAAGCGGTATGTGCTTGTGATTGTTGATGATTTTCTAGATACTCTTGGGTGTATTTTATGGCATCTAAGGATGAGGCTTTTAGTCATTTTAGAAGTCTTGTTCTTAGGCTTTTTGTTGACCATCCAGGAGCTCTCAAAGCTATTAGAAGTGATAATGGAACTGAATTCAAAAATGCTTCCTTTGATCTCTTTTGTGCTGAAAAGGAATTGATCATCAATTTTCATCTCCTAGAGTGCCTCAACAAAATGGTGTAGTTGAAAGGAAAAATAGAACGTTAGTTGAAATGGCTAGAACTATGCTAGATGAGCATCACTCTCCTCGAAATTTTTGGGCTGAAGCGATTTCAAGCGCTTGTTATGTTTCAAACCGTGTGTTTGAGATCAAAATTGGGTAAGACTCCATATGAGCTTCGGTTTGGACATAGACCTTACATTTCTCACTTTCGAGTTTTGGATGCAAATGTTTTGTCTTGAAATCTGGAAATCTTGATAAATTTGAAGCTAGATCAACTGATGGCATTTTCTTGGATATCCTGCTCATACTCGTGGCTATCGTGTGCTTGTTTTGGAGACTAACAAAATTGTGGAAACTTGTGAAGTTACTTTTGATGAGGCTAGTCCAGGCACTAGTCCAAGTGATGCGAGCACAGCGCATACATTCGAGGGGAGAAAATCTTTGAAGATGATGATGATGTTGAAGATGAGGTCTTGACTCTTCCTAATGCACAACAAGATGTAGCACCTTTGGCACCTACTACTACATCACCTCTGACTAACCATCCTCAAGCTACAACATCATCTGTACATGCTGAAAATGAAGAAGGAGAAGGAGAAGTCTCAAAAGCCAATGCTCCCTTGTACATTCAAAAAATGCATCCATCTGAACAAATGATTGGAGACCTAAATGAGAGAGTCACTCGATCCAGGGTTATTCATTCGACACTCATACTCATTACTGCTTTAGTTGCTTCTTTTGAACCCAAAGATATATCTCATGCATTATCGGCGAATCTTGGATCAATGCCATGCATGAAGAATTAGAGAATTTTGAACGAAATAAAGTTTGGAAACTTGTCTCACCACCTCCAGATTTTAATGTTATTGGAACTAGATGGGTTTTCAAAAATAAACAAAGTGAGGATGGTGTTGTTGTTAGAAACAAGGCTAGATTGGTTGCTCAAGGTTACACTCAAATTGAAGGCTTAGATTTTGATAAAACCTTTGCTCCTGTTGCTAGAATTGAAGCCATTAGAATCCTTTTAGCTTTTGCTGCATACAAAGGTTTCAAATTGTATTAAATGGATGTGAAAAGTGCTTTTCTGAATGGCTACATAAATGAGGAGGTTTATGTCAAGCAACCACCTGGTTTTGAAAATCCAAAGTTTCCAAATCATGTGTTCAAACTAACAAAAGCTTTGTATGGTTTGAAACAAGCCCCTAGAGCATGGTATGATAGGCTAAAAACCTTTTTACTTGAAAAGGGCTTTTTAATGGGAAAGGTTGACAAAACTCTCTTTTTACTCAAGCAAGGCAATGATCAACTATTCGTTCAGATTTATGTTGATGATATTATCTTTGGTGGTTCATCTCATGTTTTAGTGTACGAGTTTTGAAACAATGAGGAAGGAGTTTGAGATGAGTATGATGGGTGAGTTGACATACTTTTTGGGATTTCAAATCAAGCAAGCGAAGGATGGTACTTTTGTACATCAAAGCAAATACACGAAAGATTTGCTACATCGCTTTGGAATGGAAAGCGACAAGCCGATCATGACACCTATGGAGAGCACTTGCGCACTTGACCCTGATGAAGATGGTGAGCCGGTTGATCAAAAGGAATATAGAAGCATGATAGGTTCACTTTTGTACCTCAACTGCATCAAGGCCGGATATACAATTTCTTTGTGTGCTTGTGTGCTCGTTTTCAAGCTTCCCCACGTGCTTCACATCGACAAATTTGTCAAAGGATTTTTAGGTATCTTCATGGAACTCAAGATTTTGGCATTTGGCTTTCTGCTTCCTCATGCATTAGTTTGAGATCTTTTTCTAATGCTGATTTTGGAGGATGTAGAATTGATAGGAAAAGCACTTGGTTCATGTCACTTCTTGGGAAATTCTCTCATTGCATGGTCATCTAGAAAGCAATCTTACATTTGCACAATCAAGCTGCTTGAATCTGAATATGTGGCTGCTTTGCTAGTTGTTGTTCTCAAATTCTTTGGATAGTAGCTACACTTAAAGATTATGGGGTTAATTTGGATAGTGTTCCTCTTTTGTGTGATAACACTAGTGCAATTTGCATTGCTAAGAACCCCGTGCAACACTCTAGAACAAAACACATTGACATCAGATTTCACTTTCTTAGAGATCATGTTGAAAAAGGCAACATTGAGCTTCATCATGTGGATACTGAACATCAATTGGCAGACATTTTCACAAAACCTTTGTCTTCTTCTCGTTTTGGTTTTATTCGGGGAGAACTTGGGATTGTTCATCCAATGGGTTTGTTTTGAGGGGGAGTCTCTTTGCCAAGTTATTTCACTTAATGAGCTCACTTTATCATATTTCTTTATATGTTATGTAATTGAGCTAATATATGATAATCTAATTATCTCACTTGAACTAAAAATGACATTGCGGAATTCCCTGGGTGATTACCTATAGCTAAATACTCTGTGATATCTCACTCTTCTAGGCTTGATATTGAATCTTCTTGACAAATTTGGGCTATGAAGCAAGTGTGTTTTCAACTTTACTCTTTCATAAGACCTTTAATCACTTTTGCATGTTTACAATCAAAGAAAAAGAAAAAGAAAAGGGAATCAATATAAAAAAGGAATTTATTAAAAGCAAAAGCTTCAAGTTTTGTGCTTCAGGCTTGCTTTCCCTATAAAAAAAAAGATGTATGCTTCAAGCATGTCATTCCCTCAAAGATAAGATGTATGCTTCAAGCATGCCACTCCTAGAAAATAAAAGAAGTATGCTTCAAGCATGCCACATGCGATTCTTGTTTAAAGATTAATTTGGTCTACTAGATTGGAGTTGAAATCACTTGCTCGCCCAGAGTTGTTAGTTGTTTCAATTTTTGAGTTTTTGTTCTTCTACTGAGATCTTGCTTAGTACTTGGCTATAGTTGACTGAATTGAGGTTGAGATGCATGTCATTCCCTAACTTGTTAAAATCACATCAAGATCATGTATTTTACATATTATGTGATATATAAGGTTATATGATCGAATGAGCTCATCTTTTCTATTTTGGCACTCCTTTGTTTCTCATTGTGAAATCATTGCTGTAAAAAGAAAATTTTTGAACAAATTCTCTCTTTTGTACTCTTGATGAATCCATTGTCAAAGGGGGAGAAATTTGGGAATCGTTGAAAAGTTTAAGAAAAAGGGGGAGAAAAAAAAGGGGGATTTGTTTCTGGCATTTTGTGAGAAGTTTGGAGATTTTTAGACTTTTTGGACACATTGCACATTCACATGTTCAATTCTATTTGGTGTTGCCAATGTTTTCATCAAGGGGGAGATTGTGAATCATGTGATGAAAAATTGGCTTGATCATGTGATGAAAAATTGGCTTGATAATGTGCTGAAAAATTGATTAGGTTTAATCTTGCAAAATTGCTTGCATAAATGGCCAAACATTCAAACATCCAAAAACAGAGACTTTGCATTTGCGCCAGACCAAACATCCAAAAAACAACGATGAGTTTAGCATGTATGATGAGACCAAAGTCTTTGATGCATCATAAACGTGATTTTGATGCTTTTACGCTTGTTCAAGAAATCGCGTTTTTCCCATGCATGACGGACCAAATTTTTGGTCCGCCATACACATGCGTTTTGGCGATCTCGTTTTTCCCATGCATGACGGACCAAATTTTTTGGTCCGCCATACACATGCGTTTTGGCGATCTCATTTTTCCCATGCATGACGGACCAAATTTTTTGGTCCGCCATACACATGCTTCTTGGCGATCACGTTTTTCCCATGCATGACAGACCAAATTTTTGGTCCGCCATACACATGCTTTTAGCGATCTGTCCGGCGTGAATGGCTTTTGCTCGATTAGGGTTTGTGCAAATTTGGACTTTGAATTTTGATTTGTTTTGAGATTATGAAATTTGTGAGAATTTCATGATGCTTGAAGTGGACTTTATGCAATGCTCATGTGAGTAGTTGCATGGATTGACATTGAGTCAAGTCGTGGACTTGTGCTCGGATTTGTTTGTGGTTTGTTCATGTGCGGTATTGCTCGAAGACGAATGTGGTCGATGACGGGACCGGAACTAGGTTCATGGAGGAGGCGAGGTTCGGGACTAGGTTCAGGAGGAACCGAGGTCTTGGTGGTCAAGGATGTCATGCGGGACGTTCGGGCTAAGGGAATGGTGCACATGAAGAATGGTTAGTCACGTGAGAATGGCGGGAGGTCATTCGCGTGCAAAGTGTTAGTCACGTGAGTATGGCGGTGACCATACGGCGTGCAAAGTGTTAGTCACGTGAGTATGGTAGGGTTACCATACGGCGTGCAAGAGTTGTACTCGGCTAGGTTGGGCCAAGTAGAGTTGTGTTGGATACTGAGTTCCTTCTAGGGAATAGGAATCGTATTCGAACTCTTTGTGGGTTGGTGCTTTAAATAGGTGGGGGTCTCTGTTGAAAGGCACCAAGCAGAGCTAAGCGCATCAAGCCTTGAGCTTGGTTTTAGGGTTTGTACTCTTTTGATGAGAGTACTTTAGACAAAAGAAATAAAGATCAATTCTTCTAGTTCCCGCATTGCTTCAACGTTCTCTTTTTGGTTCTTGTTTGCATGCTTGTTCTAGTTCTAGATTGGTTTTTGTTTTTTAAGTTTTATCTTGATTTGATCCATCAAAAACCTCTCTAGGGTATTGATCTAGTGTTTCTCAAAGTCTAGTTGATCAATCTTTTGTCGTTCTTGTTTAATCTTGAAGTTTTGATTAGATTGATTCTCGTCAAGTTCTGGATCAGCAAGCTTGCGAAGCTCATAACTTTTGATCCGTAAGTCCGATCGAGTTGATTCTTTTTGAGTTCGATTCGTATTGGAATCTAGTTTCTCGTGTCCAAATTTCAGATCAATCTAACGGTTGGATCTCCGGGAATTTGCGTTTTACCGAATCTCTGTCATTCTGTTTTTGTCGAAAACGAGGCAATTATTTGGTTCTGTTTTGGGGTGAACTTTTAATAGATCAAGAATTTGGTTTTAGCTTCCACACAATCATTCACCCCCCTCTGATTGCTATATTCGTATACTTCGATCCTACAAGTGGTATCAGAGCAAGGTTTCTCTAATCTATCTTACCCGTCGGTGGCACCAGATGGTGCCCATGGTCGGACCGTCGACGTCGCCATCGCCTGTAGGGTCAGCCGACGCCAGGCTGATGGCGGGGCGCCCGATCTGAAACCTCTCGTATGCCTGGCTGTACCAGCGGTGGGCATCGATGGTCGACTTCGCCCGGCCCGGGTACACCGTCGCAGAGGGCGATGCGTCTTTGCAGAGGACAGCGGACCCCCAGGAGTACTACGGCACGTCGTCGAGGGGGCGTCCGCTATCTCCCTCGCGAACTGGATGAGGTGCCTGTCCACGCTATCCCCATGGGAGCTCGTGAACAAGCACCCGGTAGAAACGACCACAGCCAGTACGCCTCAAGTGGCGGCTGACCCTGTAGTCGTCCGCCCGATCGACGATTTGCGATGGCTGCATGATAGTTGATCAGATTTTACATTTTGTTGTAAGTTGTAATTGAAGTGTACTTGTTTTTCATAGTGTAGTTGCGTACCCGCAGTATCGAAGCCACCGCGTAGGGGACCGTGTGTCTTAGGTGAAGGTTGATAGTCTGGTCTTTGGTAGCACACCGAACGGCTGAAGTTATGGCGCCACGCAGGTCGGCGTCGTGTGGCACCTGGCGTCGCCGGCGATCGGGAGGCCGGCAGTGCGACACGCCCTGCAGAGTGATCGCCATCTCCGACGGGTAGGTGGAAGGTGTGGAGTCTCGGCCTCCACCGATCCACGAGCGGTGATCGAGGACTGTCGAGCGGAAGCCGGCGACCCACATCCCGCACCATCCGGCGAAAGGAGCAATCCTGAAGCTTCGAAGCCTCACGAAAGGAAAAACTTATAATTTATTTTAGTACAACACGGTAAGAACACTACCACAAACATATTAAGAAATCTGAATTGTAATATGTTACAGGGACCCAACGAGGATCGATCTCGGCCCGTACTACGATCTCCTCGGTCGAAGGACGCCCAGCGTGTGCGGCTCGCCTCCCTCCTCTGGAAAAGCGGTGGCGATGTGGGCACGGTGACTACCATCGACCACCGGATCCAGCAACTCGAAGGGCCACTCGTCATTTCTGGCCGGGTCGACCATACACGTAAATAACAAATTCCGAGTTACATTTCAAAACCATATGAAAAGAAAATCGTCCGAATACTATAGGTTTCTCACAACAATGTGTTCAAACAAACACTCACGTAAAATTGTTCAAGCATCATAAATATTCAGAAACGGTTACAATAATTTTTCGATGCACAACACTCCTGACCACATGCGAGGCTTACACACAGGGTTCACACAACACACAGCACATCGATTACATTGCGATTAAATTGCTTCTCATGTGGTACGTTGGCGTCCTGCACCACTCGTCGCACAGGACGATCCACCCGCCACCGTCGGATTGCCATCTCCTCCTTCATCTCCTTCGTTTTGTGCGTGGCAATTCTTGAACGTATGTCCTGTTTGCTTGCACAATGAACATTTCTTCACGCGCGTGCCGACCGACTCATCCATGTCATTTCGTCACGTCTTGTCTTCCGACGCCCTGCTTTCCATCTACCTGCATTAAAATCTGGGACCCAGAACCTTTCATCAGCACTAGGAGTTGTGGTGAAAGAACCCACAACACCGTAACCATACAGCTCCTCGCTCCAAGTTGCCATCACCCTTTCCTTCCTGAAATATTCAGATAGATAGGTACCAGGTTGCATTCCAAATAAAGCACATGCGGCTATCACATGAGAACACGGCCTATGCAAAAGGTGGGGCTTGTTACACGAGCATTTGCAGATGTCCTATAATACGCACTCATGAATGACAACCCGCTGGTTGGTTCCACGCCGTCCTTTATCCTTACAGATCACCTCGAAGCGCAGTGTTCGTGCACCAACTTTAATAGCTCTATGCTTGGCCGCCTTCTGACTCTTCTCTTCCATGTATTTACTGATCATGGAGGAGTACAGGAGCTTCTCATCTCTCAGCACTATACATCTTGCTTGATGTCTGTCGACGAAGTACTTGGTTGTGCCCCGCAAAGACTCCCTCAACAATTCCCACCAATGGGAGACACCTCATCCCTCTCATTACCTAGTTGTAAACTTACGCAAAGTTCTTGGTCATCACACCGTATCGGCACCATGTGTGTCATGTAACGATGCCCACTTTTCCTTCGGTTCGTGTTTGATCGGTCAGAAACATTTGATTGGCGTTTGCCTTCGGCGGCGATTAGTCGCGTCATCTTGTTGGCGGTGGGGAAGAGGCTCCGCCTCATCGTGTCCTTCATTTGGCGATACTCTTGTTCGCCGTCTCCTCTTTGTGTTTTCTTGTCAACTCATCGATATTTTTCCACAGTCCGAACTTGCTCTCCACAGTTACCTTACATAGTCTTTTGAACATGTTCATGAGTTCCTTGTTCTGAATTGCTTGTAGAAATTTGTGCCCAAATGCCTCATGCACCATCGGCTCTGCAAGTCAGGCCATGGAAATGGCTCCTCTGCCCTGTTTCCAAGCGGTTGATCGCACTAAGCGCATCAAAGATGCCCGCTGCGTCATCACGCACACATCCTGACGAGTTTTGACCACCCCAATCTTCAAGTTCCGAGAACCATAGCCAACTCTCATAGTTCTCACTTTCTACAAAGGCGAATGCAACAGCGAGAATCTGGTTGTTTCCGTCAACACCCACATTGTCAAAATTTGCCCTTTGTATTTCCGATCAAGAATGTGCCGTCCACGCACAGCAATGGACGACAGTGATAGAACGCCTTAATGCAAGCTCCGAATGCGAAGAACACTCTCCTCAGATGCCTTTTAGTTGGCCACTTGATTGACGGACAATCTTGATAATCATAGTAAGTGCCGGGATTTCTTCCCTGAATGCAACTGAGCAGTGCGGGCAGATTGTGGTACAAGTCTTCAAACTTCCCAAACCTCGTTTCTAAGGCCTTCTGTTTCGCCCTCCAAGCCTTCCCATAGCTAATTGTGTACTGATATCTGTTCTCGAGAGCTCGGATAATAGCACGGGGCTCATAAGTCAGGTTCTCCACTATCTCTGAGTACATGATATTCGTGACAAACCTAGATGACAGGTTCCTGTGAGCCATCATTGTTTCCTCAATCATACAGCTGTGCTGCTCAACCTTCGAGCATAACCAATGGGTGCCCCACTTCGGCTTGTACGCGTGCACTCTCCACGGACAGCCATGGATCTCACACACCACGTCGTAGCAGGTCGGCGTGGATTTCTTAACCCTGAAAGTCCTTCTTAATGATAAGGCCCTATCTTTCACGACATCTGCGCACGACCTCCTTTGTCGCGTACATACTTGTCAGGCCTAACCTCATTGAAATCTTGCACCAGCGTATGTCGTTGGTTTCATTAACAACCAACCTCTCAAATTGATGTGTGCGCCACTCGGGCAGCACAGCGGCTCCGATACCTCCATCTTCCTCATCGGACTCATCGTGCGTCTTCCACTACGCTATGCCGTACTCACGGTCTTCCTCTTCCATCCTAACTGTTATTTCATCAATTTGCTCACCTTAAATGCGCTAGTCCCAGCGCTACTTGTTCAACATTTGCTTCGTCCTCCCCAAATTCAGATTGTTCGCCACCTTGGCAAATAATGTCCTCGTTCATTTGTCTGGATGTACGCCCACTTACGGCTAGATCCCCAATTTCGGTGTCACCAAAACTTAACTCATTTTGAGCCTGACTACACTCACCACCGTCCATTTCTGCTTTGAGGGCTACATCTGGGCATAGGCTTGCACTAAAAGCACCCGGTTCCATCCACGTTGCTCTGTCCCACTCACATATGATCTCCAAGATGAGGTTCCTTTCAACTCAACTAGCTCCCAACAAAATGGATTGTTCTGCATACTACAGAGGCAAAATACCTTCAGCTGCCACTTCTCTTCTTCCATCCGAAAAGTATAATACAACCACTTCATCACTGAAGAAAATGTGCGCTCTTCGACCCTACTCAAACTTTTGTCTACATACTGGAAGTTACTTAGATGTGCACCCTCCGAACCATACATTACAACCCCTTCGCCATAATATATTCTAAATTGAACTCGTTCTGCCATATCTGCAAATCCATTCATTCACCCACGAGTTAAATACTTTCCGTAAAAAATATTATGACCCCCAACTTTGCTTTGGTATATCTATATGCTACAAAAATACATATTTATTCGTACAAAAATTTGCTACATTTCTAACAATACATATCTAGGATCGTAACAATCGCTATCTCTGCCGTACTACATTCGTAAGAATTGAATATGTATATGGATGTATTCGTATCGGTATACAATATCTACATTCAATAGATCTACTACTAAAGAATTAAACAACTACTCTAACTATATTCTCTACGATTAATTTCTACTCGACATACATCAAACTACTTTCGCTATATGTACCCAACTGCATTCCTAAGAAATGAATACTTCTATCCGTTCAAAGTATCTACATTCGATATATCAACACACACAAACCAAGATCTAAAATCATTTCTACTAAATCATAACCTCTTTGCTACAAAAATTAAAGCAGTCTTGCATACCTAGAAACTAGGTTTGCTAAATCTACCTACACCTAACTAGATTTGCTATGTCTGTACTACATATAACTACAAACTAGGTTTACTAAATCTTTCTACATCTGACTACATTTCCTAACTACATTTCCTAACTACATTTTCTAACTACATTTCTTAACTAGATTTTCTAGATCTACAAATACAAAAACTAAAGAACGAGAAATTACCTGAATATGAAGTGACGGGCTCAAAAATCGCGCTCTATTTTTCTTCCCCCTCTCTTTTTTCCTCTCTTCTTCTCTTTTCTCTCCTCTTCTTTTCGTTCTTTTCCTCGTTCTGCTGCCTCTGCCGGCCGGCCGAACGCGCGCGGCATTATAAAATATACCTGTCGTCCGTCCATCGGGCAACAGGAACCCCGCATGCTATATGTCGCCCGTCCAACGGGAGATTTTTAAGCTGTCGCCTGTTCATCGGGCGACAGAAGCCTGTCGCCCGTCTAACGGACGACAGAAAACACGAAAGGTCTCCTGTCGCCCGTCCATCGGGCGACACGCTTATATCGCCCGATGGACAGGCGACAGACGTATAAAACTGAAATTTCTTGCGAAAGACATTTATTTCTGCAATTCAGAATAAAATATAGTATATTTAAAAAAATTTCAAGTTTTCCTAGGCTTAACTATTCATAACATCAGTTGTTGTCGACTATAATACTTAGGGTTATTGCATTAGTAGAATTTAGATGCAAAGCAAGGTGTAAACTAAATATTTTTCCAGAATATGGTAGTCCATATATCAAATGGCAAATCTGTTTCATTCTTCCTAAAAATTACATTTAAACATGATATTTTACGGGCTGCCAAAAAGGCTTAACCATTTCTGAAATTTACACGATAACGGCTCAGTTTTCTTTCTAAGATTGCGACTGCACCTTAAAGGATTATTGAATCATTCTTTAGGCACTGGTAGGAGGTACTTCTAAGAGTGTTTTAAAGTTGGTCTTGCAACATTTCATTTTTATTCACAACGATTTTCATATAAAAGAGCATTAGGTTATTTAATAGATTAAGTTCTACATTTCATGCATGTGATACATTTTTGCATAAACAGGAAGGGTACCACTTTTAAATGACCTAGGATTTGGTTACATCAAACTTTAAGTTTGTTTACAAAAGTTACGACTATTCGAGGTATTCAAGTATTGAAACTTTGACTAGACAAAAAATAATGCATACCATGGCTAAACTTATATATTTTTTGTATATTTGTGGCCTTGTAACCTCAAGAACACAACAAAACTAGTTTTTTTACCAAATTTCATGTTCATTTGATCCAAATTTTAACTAATTGATGTTGCATGCAAGAGAGATTTGTTATAGTTATTTGGTTTATTCAACTGAGTTCATTCCTAACTATTTTTGCAAAAATAGGACATCTAAGATCCCAGGAATAAGTCATATTTATTTCATGATTTTTAGAGCCATGGTTTGCATAGTTTCTTCATAATTCACAAAAGGATTTTTAAGTAAACTTGATTCAAACAATTTATATCTGCATAAAACATAGTAGTTTTTATTGTATAATCTGAATCCTTATAGCTTGATACAAATTTAGAAATTTATTTCGTTGGATTTGGATCTTCCTAACAAAAGATATAGAATATTGAATTAAAAGATTGAATTAATTGGGAAAAAGTAAATTATTTTTTGTTTTTTTATGTCGCTGCTGCTTTTTTTCGCTTTTTTTTTGCTGTCGCAGCTATTTTTTCGCTCTTTTTTCTTGATCGCGTGATGATTTGCGATTAGACTGTCGTGAATTGTCATCATAATGACCAAGCGAGATTGAATTATCACGACGGCTGGCAATTAAAAGGGCAAAAGTCAATTATTTTTTCGTTTTTTTGCTGTCGCGGCTATTTTTTTCGAATTTTTTTGCTGTCGCGGCTGTTTTTATTAATCTTTTTGTTTCTTCAATCGCGATAGGCGGCAACGATTGGGCTCTCGAATTTACTGTCACGACTCGTGACATCACTGTTGAGACAGCCTGATGAGACTGAATTTCAGTTGGCGCGAGTGACAGACGGTTATTTGTGCGTAAAAAAAATAAATCAAGTGTATTTTTTTTTCAACTCCCCTTCACTTACAAAAATAAAAAATGGTGATATATTTTTGTAATTCATGAATAAAAAATAATTATTAAAAAAAATCATCGTTTTCTCACTGCCACGACACCTTTTTATCGCTGTCGCGCGCTGCTTTTGGATGACGTGGCACTGTCGCACCAAAGCAGCGCAATTGAACAGGCTGTAGTGCCACAACAGCGCGATTGGGCTCTATCGCGCTGCCGTGGCGCGATTGGTGGCAAATCACGTGCGGTGGTAGCGATTGGTGGCCCATCGCACTATCACGGCGCGACTTTCGGCCACTTTTACAAAAAAAAATTATATCGTGGTATATTTCTATAATTAACGTATAAAAAAGATTATTTTCAAAAAAAATTCTTGACGGAACTATCTCTATTTAAATTATGGATCTTTTCCTTAAAAAAAGAAGCCGCCAATTCTCAAGTGGGCCCCACTTCTGACAATCCTCACACAGCATGCACCACTCCAAGGATTGATCCATCTGGACCATCGGATTGCACGATCGAACGGTCCAAATGATATCCTCCTTTCAAGTATAGGAAAAAATGCTCAAATATATAACACGATAATACAAAATTGCAAAAATATACAACAAAATAAAAAAAGTACAAAAATGACATGGCGGCCGCCATACCGCACGACGACTGCCACGCAGGACGGCGGTAGCCCTCGCTGTCGCCACACGGCACAGTGGCAGCCAAGTGTCGCCGCGGCAGCCGGTCGTCGTCGCCCCCCTATCGCATGCCTGCCTGGCTGCCGCCACACGACACGGCGGTAGCCAGGTGTCACCGCGGCAGCCGGCCGTACTCGTCCCCCTGGTCTGCCCCGTCGCATGCTTGCCTAGCTGCCACCACACAGCACTCCACACAGCACGGCGGCAGCCAGGTATCGCCGCGGCAGCCATGTAGATTTGAGAAAATAATAAAATTAGATGGACAGATGGAAAAAATGTTCAAATATACAATACATAAAAAGGAAATAGCAAAAATATACAACAATAAAAAAATAGCAAAAGTAGCATACGACGCTTGACCAAGAAGACGCCGCTGACGGCCGCCATTCCACGGCCACCGTCGCCGCCACGCTGCATGCCAGCAGCAGTGTCGCCCCTCCACCGGCCACGTCGCCCCCCCCCACGCTGAACTGGTGTAGTGTAGTAACTCGATCGGTAGAAGAAATTGCTACTATGAAAATCATACCGTCAGAAGAAACTATTCTTTAAGTAAGAACTCGCTTGTGTCCATGCAATCGATCGTGCGCTTGATAGAAAACAAGTCGCTAGCTACATGCATGCTTTTTCATTAGTCGTACGTAGCTGTCGGCGTTCTAGCCAACAGGCACCTCCGGATCGGGTGCTTGTAAGGTTCAGACGGGGGGGCTTTCGGGGCAATCGCCGGAGGAAGAAAGACCGGAGTGCTGGGGAAGCTTGGAAGAATGGGGACGCTAGGGTTTACCCAGGTTCGGGCCCTCCGGAGAGTAACAGCCCTAGTCCTGCGTCTCTTGTGATTGCATGTGTTGTGGAATATGAACTGGAATCCTCACTTGCGAGAATGGAACCTAACACGAAAGGAAAAAAAACCCCTTTCCTCCCATGCACTCCGGTCCCCTTTCATACTTGGGCTGGCGGGGGCGCATGGGAGGCTTACACAGCAAGCTATACTCATTACACTGCCACGGGCGCATTTAATGCGCCCGTCACTGTCCTTACACCCCATTTAATGCCTGCCGCAGCCGTCACACCCCTGCCTAGGGCCCCACGCCCACCAACGCCGCCCATTCCGTCAGGGGGAGGGGCGCTGTCGTGATGTCATCCGTAATTATCTGGCGCTGGGAAAGCGCGCGCCGCCACACTGTAGCCTCCACGCTTTGCATTTAATGCGCCGCGGTTCGCATTAAATGTCCTTGATCCTAACGCTGCGGCCTCGGGGTGGTGCGCCCGATGGAAGTGCTTTGTCGCCACCGCCCATCTGGCGACCACCTTCTTGGCGCCGATGGCGTGGCTTTGATCGCCACTCGGGCGACCACCTTCTTGGCGCCGGTGGTGTGGCTCGATCGCCACCTATCTACCGGGCGACCACCTTACTCGGCGCCAGATGGCGTGGCTCGATCGCCACATCCCACTGGCGACCACCTTACTCGGCGCCAGTGGCGTGGCTCGATCGCCACATCCCTTTGGGCGACCACCTGGTGGCCCTACTGCTCGCCACGGTGGTGGGGCCCAGACGCGCTCTGCCCGCCCGGCGACCGTGTTTATTGCGGGGGAGTGGGTACCCTGGTATAGAATACGCCGACAGTAGCCCCCGGGCCCACCCAGGAGCGCCTTTTTGGTTTTTCGCCTTCCTTGTTTCTTCTCTCTCCTCTTTAACTGACCTTCGGGGAACCGTTCAGTCTCCCAGGTGGGGCCCCTTAAATGCCCACGCGCCCCGCAACTTAAAAGATCCTCCGGCTTCTCCGGTTCTCAAGGCGGTTTGCGCAGTTATTCCCGCCTCGTAACCGTCGCACGACCCTTGGGATGCCCCCCCTTTATGGGATTTTTTGAACTTCCCATTTGCGAGCCGCCGCGTCTTTTCGGTTTTCCCGCTATGCCTTCCCTCGCAACCTTATAGAAAGGCCGGCCATGAGGGAGAGCGGTTCTTTTTCTTTCAAACTCCCTTCGCCTTGTCTTTTCTCGTCACCTTAGAGCCCCTTGCTTCTTCTTTCCCGGCGTGCTTCGGCATTCTTCTGCTTTCGATGGCTCCCCCGACTCCTTCTGCCACGATCTTGCCCCCTTCGACTATCGAGGAGGAGGGCGCCGCCAGGCTTTCCAGGCACACCTCTGCGGGCACCCTCCGCATTCGGCCCGGGACCGTCGTGCCCCGCTGCCATCCCGGGGAGGTGGTCTTCTTTGGGTGGCAACTGGTAGCCGGCCTGCTGCCACCGGTTTCTGACTTCTATCTCTCCGTCCTCAACTTTTACGCCATTCACCACATCCATCTTCCTCCTAACTCCGTCATCCTTCTTGCTGTCTTCGCCCACTTCTACGAAATGTTCGTAGGAGTGCTGCCCAATCTTCTCCTCTTTCGCTTCTTTTACGCCCTTCGCTCCGCCGGCGCCACCTCTCCTGTCTCCGGGAGCTGCCACCTGCGGCTCCGCGACGGGACCGTGTCGCGCTACATCCCACTGGACTGCCGGTCCAACTGGAGGACGTGGCGCGATGAGTGGGTGTACGTCGAGGACGACAGCGGGATTGAAGTGCTGGAGCTTCCAACCGGGCCAGCTGTCAGTAACCCCAACTGGGGGGCTCACGTCAGCGAGACACCTGAGCTCCAGATGATGCTAGCCCGCGTCGACCAGTTGCGGACGGCGGGCCTAACGGGGGGCATGGTTGTCCGGGACTTCATTTCCCGGAGATTTAGCCCCCTGCGCCGCCGCGTCCGCCCGGCCTGGCAGTACATGGGCCAGGATGATGGGATTCGGACGATCCTTGGAGGTAAACTGCTACGCTTTGATTGCCCTTTTCCCCTCCTTCTTTTTTTTCTTTTTGGCCAACTCCGGTTCTGACGGCATTTTTCTTCTTTGGTTTTTTTTTCAGCCGCCGGGAACTTGTCTTCCACCGCGGTCGACAGGTGGATGGGGCAGCTGGGCGTGCTCAACTCCGTCCCGCCATTCCTGACGGGCGCGCTCCCGCTCTGCCGGTTAGAGCCCAGGGAGCGTGCGGCAATAGTCCGCGCCATGCCGAAGATGGACGCCATGGGTACGCCCGATACGACACACCAGGCGCCCCTGATAATCCGGGACCCTCCTCCCGCCGGCGACCAGGGGAGGGGCGACCAAGGGAGGCACAGGCGCCCAGCCGACGACGATACCGTCGGTGGGCCTTTCCAAAGACCCCGCCTCTCGACGGGCAGTATTGCGCCTTCGCCTGTGCTGCTGGCTCGGCCGGAGCGGGGTCCTCCACAGCAGCCGCATGGAGCTCTTCTGCTACTGCGACGGGCTCCTCAACGGCGGCGGGGAGTTCGACGAGCGGCGCGACCTCGTCCTCCCTCGCCCCCATTGAGGTGGTGATGGTAGACCCTCCGGCGCCGACTCTCCTTCCGCCACCGCCACCGCCGCAGGCTCCAACGACGACGCTACGGCCGCCGCCGCCGTCGGTGGCGGCGTTTCTTCCTCCTCCGCCGCCGGTGCCGGCCCTTAGGCCGCCAGACTGCACCACCAAGACTGCTGGGGCTAGTCCTTGCCCCGGGTGTGCCCCGCTTCCAGAGGCCGCCACCTAGGTACTTATTCAAAAACGCACACACAAAATACAGTCAAGTCTCTCCAAATTGCGTCTTACCACCGTTTTCTCTCTTTCTCAGGGTGCCTGCTCCGGATGTCCTTGCCGCCCAGGCCGTGGTCAATCAGGGCGCCGCGGCTGCAGGGGCCGCGCCACCTGGGGCAGCCGAGCCCCACGGTGGGCAGGTTGAGGGGGTCGACCCCCAAGTGGTCATCCCGCCAGCCGCCGCCGCTCAGGCCCCAGGCCCGCTGGACCCTTTGCCCACCCCGGAGCCCCCCACCGCCTCCATTCCTTCGGCAGACGTGGATGCTCTGCTGGCGGCTCTTAGCGAGCTCTACTCCAGCACGAACAGCCGTCTGGCGTCGAGCAAGGAGCGGCTGACGGAGGCGGGAGTCCAGATCAACCGCCTTCGCCAGGAGGTGGAGGACTCGCGCGAACGGGAGGCGGGGCTGCAGCTGCTGAGGGAGCGAGAGCAGAACGCCCGCCGCATCACGGAGCTGGACGTGGAGAAGGGCGAGCGGCTTCGGTCAGAGGCGGACACCACAGAGATGTTGCGTCCGGCCTTCGACCGGATGGTGGCCAGCCTCACCCCACTGGGGCTGGTGCAGCCACCTCCGCTGGAGCAGAGGCCGTAGCACTATGCGTTCTGCCTCAGCCGGATTGCGGACTTCCTCACACACCTGCTCGCCGCCCTGTCGCCCGGAGGCGTGCGATCGTGGCGACCGCAGCGAAATGCGTCTTTGGCTTCGCGCTAGCCGCGATGCCAACTTCGATCCCATGGCCACTATCCAGGGGATTGAAGGGGACTGGGCGCAGGCGGAGGGGCGGGTCCACGACGCCTCCGAGCAGGTTGCCGCACAGCTGGAGATGGAGAATCCCCAGCTAGAGGCGGCGGCAGAAGATGTGGCGCTGAGACTGGATGTTAACCCGGCTGAGGAGGACGTGCCGGCCGCAGAGGCAGCAACGGAGGACGAGGAGGGGGCTCCTTTAGCGTAGTTCTTCTCTTTTTCTTTTTGCTTCCACCTGTAAAGATCCTTGACGCAAATTAACTTAAATGAAACGGAAGCACAAGCTTCCCATTATATCACCCAGTGTCTGTTTTTACTTCTACTCCACTGGTTCCGCACGAACAAGCGCATGACCGCTTAAGGACTTGGAAGGGGAACACGACTTAAGGTCTTGTGCCAGGGAGTCACTTCCCTTGAACCCTTTGACTTAGCAAAATTTTGCCACCCGGGTGACCTCCAGGGAACGAACACTTGGTGAGTCGGGGCAGGGCCTTAGGTTTTCGACAACGGTGTTCAAGTCGCCGATCCCCACGGGGACACCCGAAGTGTCATGACCGTGCCGGGAATCGTGCTGAACTAGCCGTCTGATCGCCCACCCCTGCACGCCGCTCTCACTTAGTGGTTCCGCCTTTGCCATCGGGCTCTTGCGAGGCCATAAGGTACTAAGGGCAAGTGCCCTGGCACTGCCCAACAGTGGGCAAGAGACCGGAAAGAGAGTAGGGAGAACAATTACTTTGGGAAAGTGAGTACTGGATTTCAAACAAGAAGCCTTCCCCGACCAGCGGTGGAGAGGAAGAAACACTCCGGCTGGTCGGGGAGCAGAGCCTGAAACTTACAACCGATCAAGGATAGAACTTGCGCAGGTTCTCTATGTTCTGCGAGTTCGCCAGTTCTTCGCCATCTTCAGTGGCCAGCCTGAATGCCCCGGGACGAGAGACTGAGACCACCTTGAAGGGGCCCTCCCACTGGGAGACAGTTTATGCATCCCGGCATGCGACTGAATTTTTCGCAAGACCAGGTCGCCCACTGTCAGTGCTCTCTCACTGACCCGGGAGGCATGGTACCGCCTCAGACTTTGTTGGTACCGCGCGGCACGCAGGGCCGCTCGATCCTGCGCTTCTTCCAGGAAGTTGACGTCGTCCCGGCGCAGGTCCTCCTGGTCTTCTTCCGCGAACGCCGTGACGCGCGGTGACCCCAGCACTAGCTCCGACGGGAGGACAGCCTCCGCGCCGTAGACCAGGAAGAAAGGGGTTTCCCCGGTGGCCCGGCCGGGAGTGGTTCGGAGCGACCACAACACAGTCGAGAGTTCTTCAATCCATCGGGCCCCACGCTTGTGGAGTCGATCAAATGCCCGGGTCTTGAGGCCCTTCAGCGCCAGCGCATTGGCCCGCTCGACTTGGCCGTTGCTCCTTGGATGGGCAACCGAGGCAAAACAGACCTTGGTGCCCATCTCTTCGCAGAAGTCCAGGAAGGCTGCGCTGGTGAACTGTGTGCCGTTGTCGGTGATGATGCGGTTGGCGACCCCGAAGCGGGCGAAGATCCCTCGCATAAACTTGACCGCAGCTGCGGCGGTGATGGATCTCACCGCCTCGGCTTCCACCCACTTAGTGAATTTGTCGATGGCAACGAACAGATGGGTGTAGCCCCCCGTAGCCCGCGGGAACGGGCCCAGGATATCCAGTCCCCAGACCGCGAAGGGCCACGAGAGCGGGATAGTTTGCAGGGCCTAGGCTGGTTGGTGGATTTGCTTGGCGTGGAACTGGCACGCCTCGCACCTCCTCACCAGCTCGCAAGCATCCTGGAGGGCGGTTGGCCAATAGAACCCTTGGCGGAAGGCCTTTCCTGCCATCGTTCGACCGGACACATGGCTCCCGCACACGCCTCCATGGATATCAGATAGCAAGGTGCTCCCCTCTTCCCGAGTGATGCACTTCAGAAGAATTCCGTTTCTACCCCGGCGGTACAGGTCCCCGCCCACTAGGGTATAGCACTTGGCCTTTCGTGCTACCTTCTCTGCTGACGCATCATCGTCGGGGCACACTTGATCCCGCAGGTAGGCCAGGATCGGATCCATCCAGGTGCCTTCTCGGTCAAGTGCGGTGACCACAAGGTGGCCGCCCGGGTACTCCGCCTGGCCGGGCGTTTCCGCCGGAACCACTTTCCCTCCAGGAGCGAGGGCTGGAGCGGCATCACCATCGTCCCCACCAGAGACGGGGGCTGCGATGGACGGTCGCGAAAGCCTTTCTTCAAAGACCCCAACCGGAATAGGAGATCTCGTTGAAGCGAGCTGAGCGAGCTCATCCGCCAAGTAGTTATCGCGCTGGGGGATATGGGTATACCCCAACCCTTCAAAGCGCCGCTCCAATTTCCTGACCTCCGCCAGGTATGCTGCCATGACAGGGTCAGGACAGGAGAAGTCCTTTTTTGCTTGATTGACGACTAGCAGGGAGTCGCCTTTCACTTGTAGGCGCCGAACACCGATGGTTGTGACGGCCCGAAGCCCCGCCAGTAGGCCCTCGTACTCGGCGACGTTGTTAGTGGCCTTGAAGTCGAGGGTGACCATGTACTGGAGGAGGTCCCCGGTCGGAGAGACCAAGAGGACCCCAGCCCCAGTGCCTTCAAGCCTGAAGGATCCATCGAAGAAAAGCATCCAGGGGGAGGGTGCTGGGACCTCTTCTGGTTCGGACTTAGCCGGAGTCCACTCGACGACGAAGTCCGCGAGCCTTTGACTTTTTATGGCAGTACAAGGAGCGAACTTGACGCCTAACTCCCCCAGCTCGACGGACCACTTTGCAATGCGGCCTTCAGCCTCACGATTGTGGAGAATCTCGCGCAGGGGGTAAGAGGAGACCACCGTGATCTCCCTTCCTTGGAAATAGTGTCGCAGCTTCCTTGACGCCACCAGCACGGCATACACCATCTTCTGAGCCTGCGGGTACCTTGTTTCCGCGTCATGCAGCACCTTGCTGATGTAGTAGACTGGCCGTTGGACACCTTCTCGTTCCGCGACCAGCGCCGCGCTCACCACGGAAGGGCTAGCCGCCACATACAGCAGCAGCGGCTCGCCCGGCTCAAGGGCGACCAACACCGGAGGGGAGGAGAGGTACTTCTTCAAGTCTTCGAATGCCTGTTGTGCTTCTGGGGTCCACTCAAGCGAGTTGGTCTTTTTCAATAGCTTGAACAAGGGTAGGCTTTTCTCCCCTAGCTGAGCTATGAACCGGCCAAGGGAGGCCAGGCGACCAGTTAGGCATTGCAGTTGCTTGAGCTGAGTAGGTGGCTGCATGCACTCAATCGCTTCAATCTTCTCGGGGTTGACTTCGATTCCACGGCTGGAGACTAGAAATCCGAGTAACTTTCCAGATGAGACGCCAAACACACACTTTTCCGGATTCAGTTTCACACAATACTTCCAGAGACGAGAGAAGGTCTCCTCCAGATCCTAGATAAGTCCGTCAACCCTCTTCGTCTTTACTACCAAATCGTCAACATATACTTCAAGGTTCTTCCCCACTTGAGACCGGAACACAATGTGCATGGCCCGCTGATAAGTAGAGCCAGCATTCTTCAGCCCGAAGGGCATCCGAACATAGCAATATACACCGAGAGGAGTCACAAAAGCAGTCTTCTCTTCATCTTCCCGCGCCATACTGATCTGATGATAGCCGGAGTAGGCGTCTAGGAAGCACAAAGCCTCGCATCCCGCCGTGGAGTCGACGACAATATCAATCCGCGGCAGGGGGTACGGGTCCTTGGGGCAGGCCTTGTTGAGGTCGGTGAAGTCGATGCACATTCGCCACTTCCTGTTGGACTTCCTTACGAGCACGGGATTGGCCAGCCACTCGGGGTAGGCGGCCTCCCGCACAATCTTTGCACACAAAAGTTTTTCCACTTCGTTTCGAATGGCGTCTTGCCGCTCCGGCGCCTGCCGCCAGACCTTCTGTCGGACTGGGTGCGCTCCAGGGAGCGTTGCCAATCGGTGCTCGATCACCTCCCTAGGGACCCTAGTCATCTCCGACGGTTCCCAAGCGAACACATCTAGATTTGACCGGAGGAAGGTGACGAGCGCGCCTTCCTATTTGGCGCTGAGGTCGGTGCCGATCTTCACGACCTTGCCAGAATCGTCCTCGCCCACGGGGACCGCCTTCACCTCGCCCGAAGGTCCGAGGCGGCGTGGCCACGATCGAGGGGACGCCGGGCTGTCGTTCTTATCGCACGCCCGGCGGTGGTGCCGGCCAGGTCTGCATTTGTTCTTTGGCGCAGAGCTTCCAGTCTATCCACCTTCACCGTGATTGGGCCCCCAGGCCCGGGGATTTTTACCAGCATGTAGGCGTAGTGAGCGACTGCCATAAACTTGACCAGAGCTGGGCGGCCAAGCAGGGCGTTGTAGGGGAGGTCGAAGTCGGCGACCTCGAAGTTGACGAGCTCCGTCCGAAAGTTCTCCGCACTTCCGAATGTTACCGGCAGCTGGACCTGCCCCAGGGGCAAGAGGCCCACCCCGGGGGCAACTCTATAGAAAAGTGGGGCCGGGCGCAGCTCCTCATAAGGTATCTAGAGCGCCTGGTACGCCCCGACAGACAACAGGTTGATGGCACTGCCTCCATCAACAAGAACCCGCCCGAGCTTCGCGTTGCGAACCATGGGAGAAACCACGATCGGGAGATGGCTCGGGCCGGAAACATTCTCCGGGTGGTCGGCCCTGCTGAAAGTGATCGGTTGCTCTGACCACTTCAGCGGCCTGTTCGCCCCGGGAGCCGGCATGGTGGCACAAACCTGCCTCAAGTCCCGCTTGTACTGCGAGTTCGACGAGTAGGAAGCCGAGCCGCCGTGAATGAACGCCACCGTGTGCTCCGCCTGCTGGAAAGCTAGTGGAGCTGAGTCTTCGTCGTCGTCGTCTCCATGGTCTTCCTCGCGGTGTTTCTTGAGCCGACTCTCTACCAATTTGGACACAACTTGGCAGTCCTCCAAGTCGTGCCCACTCTTTCGATGGATGCGGCAATAAGGTTTGCCCCCGTCGTCTTCGCGATGGGGTGAACGGCGGTCCCTGCGGTCGCCGCGTTGGTCCCGGCGCTCGCCCCTTCGATCCTGACCGTCATGACGCCGGGGCTTGGCTTCCGGTTCGGCAACCAGGACTTCCCTGGTGGCAGCCTCCTTCCGCTTCTTCTTCTTCTTGCGGTCGGAGGACTTCGAGGTGCCGACGTCACTGGGGCCGGAAGGCCTTGTCGTGCACTCCCGGGCCTCCGCTACCCTGGCGCACTTGTGCGCCAGGGAAAACAACTCGGAGGTGGTTGTGAGGGTGCGGGTAGCCATCTTCTCCCGCATCTTCTGGTCCCGGACCCCCCTCCGGAACGTGATGATTACTGACTGCTCAGAGATCCGGGGGATCGTGTTACGGCAGTGGCTGAACCGCCGGATGAACTCTCTCAGGGACTCCCCCTCCGTCTGCTCCAGAGCGTGGAGGTCATCCTCCACGCCTGGTTGAGCGTAGGAGCCCTGGAAATTAGCGACGAAAATGTCGCACAACTCCTCCCACGAATGCACAGAGCCTCACGTGAGGTTAAGTAGCCAAGACCGGGCGGAGCCTGTCAGCGATGTCGGGAGGTAGTTGGCCATTATCTTCTCGGACCCTCCCGCAGCGCGCACCACCGTGGTGTAGATTTGCAGGAACTCCTCCGGGTTGGTGGTGCTATTTCTCGATGGAGGCCGGGTGGAACCTCTCCGGCCACGCAGCTTGCCAGAGACGGAGAGAAAACGCCTGGCATCCAACATTGTAGGGGGAGCAGCGTCGCTCCCTAGCCCCTCGATCCTGAGAAGAGGACGAGGAGTGCGAGTCTACGCTCTCCCCAGAGTCAGAGGGGGAAGCCCCCTGCTGACCAGCAAGCACCTGGGGATTGGCGCATCGCTGCGCGCGTTCACGATGTCCCCTAAGGACGTGGCGCAGGTCGCCGTCGCGCTGGAGCCGCCTCAACCTGCTGTTGAGCGGCATCGACTAGACGGGCGATATCCCGCAGCCACGGAGTGGCCAGGGTGTCGCCCCCCAGCAGAACTGGAGGATGATCGAGGAGTAGCCGAGCCGCATGAAGGCTCCGCGCGGGGGTATCGTCCCCCAACATCAAACGCCGTTGGATGGGCTGGCCCCCGGGTGCGGGAGCCATGCGCGTCCCGCCTACGACGGAGGGACCCGGCTGACCTGGCGCTTTTCCCAGGCGCCGGGACCGGCTACGGGTGCTGCTTTCCTCGGGTAGATTGCTGCGCTTGGAATGCGACTCCGCCATGCAGACAATCGCCCCTACTTCTTCTAAGCTTCGAACCGGAAACGGAAGGAAGAGGGCAATCTAACCACCAAGAGCCCCTACCTGGCGCGCCACTATCGGCGTTCTAGCCAACAAGCACCTCCGGATCGGGTGCTTGTAAGGTTCAGACGGGGGGGGCTTTCGGGGCAATCGCCGGAGGAAGAAAGACCGGAGTGCCGGGGAAGCTTCGAAGAATGGGGACGCTAGGGTTTACCCAGGTTCGGGCCCTCCGGAGAGTAACAGCCCTAGTCCTGCGTCTCTTGTGATTGCATGTGTTGTGGAATATGAACTGGAATCCTAACTTGCGAGAATGGAACCTAACATGAAAGGAAAAAAAACCCCTTTCCTCCCATGCACTCCGGTCCCCTTTTATACTTGGGCTGGCGGGGGCGCATGGGAGGCTTACACAGCAAGCTATACTCATTACACTGCCACGGGCGCATTTAATGCGCCCGTCACTGTCCTTACACCCCATTTAATGCCTGCCGCAGCCGTCACACCCCTGCCTAGGGCCCCACGCCCACCAACGCCGCCCATTCCGTCAGGGGGAGGGGTGCTGCCGTGATGTCACCCGTAATTAATACGCGCCTGGGGAAGGCGCGCCGCCACACTGTAGCCTCCACGCTTTGCATTTAATGCGCACGATTCGCATTAAATGTCCTTGATCCTAGCACTGCAGCCTCGGGGGTGGTGCGCGATGGAAGTGGCTCAGACGCCACCTCGCCCACTTTGGGCGACCACCTATCGGCGCCATGGCGTGGCTCGATCGCCACATCCTTTGGCGACCACCTTCTTGGCGCCAGTGGCGTGGCCTGATCGCCACCTGTCCACTGGGCGACCACCTGGTGGCCCTACTGCTCGCCACGGCGGTGGGGCCCAGACGCGCCCTACCCGCCCGGCGATCGTGTTTGTTGCGGGGGAGTGGGTACCCTGGTGTAGAATACGCCGACAGTAGCTGAGTAACATCCCACCTTGAGATCGAAGCGACAAGTAAGTACTCCAATTACTGGCTAAATCTTTACAGATACATGCAGCTAGCTTGTTCATTAATTAGTCCTAGCTAACGAAAAGAAGTATGTAGACATGACTTTCAGAAAAGAAGTCCGCTAACTAGCTAGCTACATGCTTGTTCATTAGTCGTAGCTAAATATATACCATCCCACCTTGAGAAGAGACCGGTAAAAACTCCATTAATGTTGTCTAAATATTTACAGCTTTGACGACCACAAACAATACCTACGAGTAGTAAGCACGAGAGAGCTAGCCTATCACAGATTCACAGTATCAGTAGCCATGCGTATTTCCGGATTAAGATTTCATTCCCAAAAAATATGTATAGTGTAATTGTGTTTTTCATCGAGCTAGCTAGCATGCATGCATGCATATGTCCACCATAACAAAAATTACATATGAACACATATCATATCCATATAATTAACCATAACACGTAGAGCTGTAGACCAGCCAAAACTTGCAATGTCCGTAGAGTGGGAATGTAGGCTGTAGAACTTGCAATGTAGGCTGGATTTCATGGCTCAATAGGAAAGAAAAGGAATCAAGCAAAGAAGGCTAACAATTGATGACTGCTTTGACAATCATTGTGAAAAGCACGTACATGCAGGCAGTAACCTTAGGAACAAAACTCAACCTTAGTAGGGCACATACAACGAAAGTTTAGATGATGAAATAAGAAACAGATTATATTACAAGGGCATTACAACAGTGGCGATATTGCTAGAAGAAGTGACGATAACATTGATTGTCATGGTGGAACAAGTGATCGTTCCGCCTATGTTCGTAGAGTGGGAATGATGCACCACATTTTCTACATATGACATCACCCGTGAATCGTTGGCGCTGTGTCATGGGGTCCCGTTCAATCTCTCTTATGAAAGAACTCCATGGGCATCCAACGTGCTCCCAACTGCTACCGAATGGGTAGCCTATGCCATACGTCTCGGGGGTATAAGACGTAACTTGTTTGTGTGCATTCTGTGGAGTTATGCTCTCCCATATGGGCATGTCATCTCGATTCCCGGCGTCCCCTATGTTAATACCGCCCGGGTTCCCGGATGGTCTCTGTAACCCGGCAAGGATTTCTTGCGTTGTGCGGACCTCGGCCGGCCGCTTCCCCTTGTCCCTTCTTAGAGTGGAGGAACCCTCTTCCACTTCTGGTGCCTTGCAGATACGTCTTCTCTGTTTCGGCTCGCACTCCACTATATGGTGCAAGAGGTGTGTGTTGGGCTTATCCTTGTACAACCGGAAGCGTGCCCTGCAGTCCATGTAGTATGCCCGCTGTGGTCGTTGAATAATACCTTGGGCGTACTCGGGGTCATGCTTTTCGGAGCGGAAATAGCACCACGGAGAGGGTTGCTCCCCCCAATTATCCCATATGGGAAGTTTGAGATGTGGGTGGTACTTCTTCGGGTCCACCCAATTGAAGTAGGCACACCATTCATCCTCGGCCAAGGGGCACCGGTAGAATCTCTGGTCCGCTAGATCCCCGTGGTAGGTATCAACCACTGCCTGCAGGTCGTGATTGCAAAATTCGGGGCTTTCGGGTGCGGGCCCTTGAGGAGGTTTCTCCTTTGACTTTATCAATTTTGCAAGTTTCTTCTTGAAGTCCTGTATGTGATGAAGCGGGTTAGAATTACTACTTTGTGACTGTGTAACAGCATGTCGCATGAAACTCACCGATTGGTTGCTCCCTTGCCCACCGGCCCTGAACTCCGGTCGATCTAGAATGGGGACATATCCCGACGGCCTCTCCCACCGGGTGAAGTTCTCGGGCGAAGTGGGGTAGGCGTCGTGGCAGTTGTTGAGAAATTTGTAGTCACATCGTTCTGACCCGTCAATCCATTGGAAGAAGCAACATCGGTCCTTCTGCTAGAAAACAAAGAATGATGCATGAAATGGTAGCGGTACCTTGTACTTTATGGACACCAGTAGGTTTACCTCATAGCCGTGGCCACAACAGTAATGAGCGCGGGCAACGGTAGCTCCGTGTGTAGACTGCATGATCTTCGCCAGAAGGTTGCAGCCATAATTAGGTCGGGGCAACTCCGGCAGAACTGGAGCGTCAACACTACTGTTATCCGGGTATTCGGGGCGAGTTAAGTTTCCCTTGCTGAAGAGGCAACGGTAGAATGACATCGTACCCTAATTTATGTAAAGTTAGTTGAAGTATATTGCCGGTCTGTTGGTAATGGATGTGTACCCCTCCACCGGTTTTTATAGTGGTGGTGAGCTAGATGGCCTGTCACCCCTTTGGCAAAGCTGCATGACCTATCACCCCTCTCTGAAAGCTGCACGACCTGTCACGCCTTTGGCAAAGCTGCACAACCTATCACGCTTTGTGAAAGCTGCACGATAGCGTAGTCCAATCAGTCTGAGAAAGCTGAGCTCGACGTTTGAGACATGGACTTCACACAATTGAAGAACGCAGAAGTGTAATTACGAAGAAGAGGATATCAGCAAGAGGAGGAAGAGGATATGAAATGCTCGACGTTTCAGTGTGGAATGAATATGATGGCCATGTCTCCATATTTATAGCAAGTTTTCGATGGCAGCTTGGTGTCCAAGTGGCCTGAGAGAGCTGCTGGCAGTGTGACGTCAATTTGAGATTTTGCAGCTTTTTCAACGTGTTGTCATACCTGCATGCTCAACATTTTCTCTTCGGGTTGTCGAACCCCTCACGTTCTTAATTAATAGCCAGACAAATGCATGCATCTGCGAACATCCATGCGAGACATGGCTTTTGCTTTTGGCGGTTTGATTAGACTCGATAGGACGGCAATAATGTAGCTTGTGGTGCGAGGGAATCAACCCCCCTCGGCAGACTCCCGCCACCTGTGCCGGGTCCCCCTCCCCTCGGCAGACTCCCTCCAGCCACCTGTACCGGCCCCCCGGTATACTCCCGCCACATGTGCCGCCCCCCTCGGCAGACTCCCTCCCGCCACTTGTGCCCACCCCCTCTGTTTGCTTCACTCCCTACCGGCTAAATGTGAGCTCCTTTTCCAGCTTTTATCATATCAGTGTTGTCAGCGTGTTGTCATATCACTAGGGTCGAGTTAAAGCAAAGTACTTTATGGAGCATCTTCACGATGCAACTGAAGGGGATGAGAAAGCTCGTGGTGTATGGACTAAGTGCTAATTCCATTGAGATTATTGAAGTTATCTTTTGCGTACAGAAAATCAAGCAAAAGAAGAAGTGAACAAAAATAAAGGTGGTGGCCCCAGCAGTCACTCATCATTGATGATTTGGATCTGCCCGACGGTGTCCTCGGCCTCCTCCTCCGGCAGTGCGGCGGCGATGTCCGGCTCTTCAACCTCCATTTGCCTAGCCACGTGCTCCGCTGCCTCGCGCACACACGCCTGCGCTTGGGCCTCGTCTCCCTCAATACCGGTGGCGACAACCATCGGATCGAAGGAGGCATCACGGCTGGCGCAGCAGGCCAGCACGAACATCTCAGTGGCAACCGCGACTTCCTGCCCTTCTCGGGCGGATCGAGCGGCCAGGGCGGCTGGCAGGCCGATGAGGGCCTCGGCGACCCGATTAATGCTATGGACGTACTGCAGGGCCGATGGCTCGATCGGCTCGTGAAGGACCACCCCCAGCGGCCCTAGACATCTCGCCATTCGCTGGTAAGCTAGTCCGAGCATGACGGTGAGGTTGTGCAGCGTGCGACGCAGCTCCCCCACCGCCTGCTCCTGCGCCGCCTCGGCATCCTACACCTGCGTGCGCAGGGCCGCCCCAGTCGCCCTCTCCTGGGCTAGCAGCGCCTCCGCTTTTGCCTTCTCATCGCACAGCGCCACCATCTGTTGCGACAGTTGCGATTCGCGCTGGATTGCCTCCGTGAGGAGCGCTCCAGAGGCTACGTGCGCCTCACCAAGTTTGGCGAGCAGCGTGGCCAGGCGGGAGGTTGAAGTGGTGGGGATCACTACAGGAATCGACACTATTTTCATCGGCCTGAAACCGACAAAAATACAGGGAAAACCGACGAAAATAGGTATTTTCGTCGGTAAACTGACGAAAATAGACCGACGAAATTATGTTGACGAAAATACAAGTATTTAAGAATCGATTTAAAATATAGTTATTTTCGGCAGAGCCAGCGATTTAAAATAGTGGCCGTCGCAAGACATGCTGACGTGGCATCTCTATTTTCGTCGGCCTCGGCCGACGAAAATACTTTTTTAAATTATAAAAAATATAAAAAACCAGTCATGTTTGCTATTTTCGTCAGCAATTTTTTCTTCTATTTTCGTCGACCTAGACCGACGAAAATAATATTTTAATTTTTTAAAAAAAATTTGAAAAAAATATAAAACCAATCTAGAACCAAACACACACGTATCTCGAAGCTAATCCAAAGACTAAGAAAATTGACTTTTAACAAAAACATTAGGTGACTTGCGAATAGCAAACCCGACTTTTAAATTGCATTAACATGTCAAATCAACCCACTGTAGCTAGCCCATATTAACAGCAAAGCAGTTTTGTCCAACTTGTTATATAAAAAATGCAGAGAAAACTGAGAGATATTGTCCAAGTTTATTATGTCTGTGAGAGCACTTCTGAAATCAATCAAGCTCCTGAACATGCTACCGCATTTAGTAAACGAGCACAAACCTGGACGTTATGTAGAAAGATATTTGTCTTTGCAGTAGAAGGATTATGCTTCTCAGCACCCATGCTCCAATCATAGGATACCTACCAATTTAGGTAACATTAGCAATTTGGACTTTGCACTGCATATGTCTCAGCAAGAGGGAACACAAAAAAGTGCATGACTTTCAGACTAATAATTTGAAGAATGAAAAGGATGTATGGTTGGTTGATAATAGTGCCAAGTGATTAGTCACCCAAAAGGGCTAAAACAGTATCACATGCATTAAACTCAGACTGCAATATTAGGATTCCCTCCCTCCCTGACGTATCCATTGCAGTAAATGATTGGGACAGAAACCATCTAAAATAGTATCACATACATCAAACACTAAAATATTAGGTATCCCGCCCTCCCTCTTTGCTACTGCTGGTTGAATGTCACCTGCTGAGGTGAATGAAAATCTACAGCAAAAAAATATCAAAAGCTGCCATGCATATGGAAAAACTTATTTTGGTGCGAATAGCCACAGCAAGAGATGACCTACCGCATAAGCAAATATTGAACCATCCTGATTGAATGTACTGCATGTGATGGGTGATGGAGGCTTGTTAAAAGCCTGTAAAAAATTAGCATATCAGAGGTACAACTTTAAACAATCAAACGAAAAGTCTGTATTAGGCTCTGAACTATTTGGAAAAGCGAATTTAAATAAATTGAGAACATTTTTCTCTGCTCGTAATAAAACACAGTATGAATCTATTAAAAATAAGCATAACTATTTGGCAAAACGAATTTAAATAAATTGAGAACATTTTTCTCTGTTCGTAATAAAACATTGCATGGATCTATTAAAAATAAGCATATAACTTTGTGGCAAATCTTCAACGCCAAACAAGACATAAACTAAGGATAGAGACATAGCATAGCAGATTAGCACTCTCAGTGAAGGGCTTACTTAATTTCTTTCTCATAAGAAAGTGAAGTATATTTAACAAACATGAGCAGTTTCACAGTTGACCAACATAGAACTTGTCTACAACTTCAACATATTTTGTGCTTTCCAAGCTAAGGTTTCTTGTTGAGATCAATCTGACTTTTTAACAATAGAATTGGCAGCATAAGGACATCACTTTGGTATTACTCATTCACAACAACATCAGTGCAGCTGTTGCATTACGATTTTTCTTACTCAGTTTCACGTAATGACTTGCATTGAAAATATATGTTAAAAGCATGACAATAACTATTCTGCATCCATGAAGAATGGAAGAAACGTCTTCAAAGAATCAAAGGGGCAAATGGACCTTTAGTCTTTGTTCTTGTCCTTGTCCCAAAAGTTGAAGCCTCCATCAGAGCCTGCAGTGGCAAATGTATGGTGCACCTGGATGGAATGCATAGCACAACAATTAAAATTACTTAGTTGAAGAGATTTGTTGATAACCATTGATCCTAAGCCAGTTGGCAAGTATTTAGATATTAGAATATGAATGGACATCCACGGCGAAATTAAGCAATGTCCTCTTAGTGATACTTCCTTCCCATCAAGAGGGACGTCAAATAACTACAATGAAGAAATTGTAATTTATCAAAATGAAGTACAGATGAGGACTAGTATAACTTGAAGTGTCCTTGTCAGCAAGACTAAATAACCAATAGTGTAAACCAGCTTTTTATGCCCTCACAGTAATGTGGTAACCAGAACAATGGGCAATATAAGAATATAAGCTTGGTGCTGGGATATAATATCTTCTCTAAGACCACCTTTCACTTTCACTTTGAGTTTGATATATGCATGAGTAATCTATATACGGAATGTGGTACGGAATAATGCCCATTAGCCACAAGATGCATGCCCTTTAACAACTAATTATGCATCCATCAATGCACTCCACTGGGAACTTAATTGTTAAAAGATGGTAAGTGCATGGGTTAGCTAGGGGATGCTGGATGGATAAACACACACCTGCCAGCTCAAGTACTGATGACCCAAGTCAAAACCATTTTTGGTTTTAGTAACTCATGAATTCTTACATGATTATTTCCTACATTGTATACTACCAGTACTCACTTATTTTTTCAGTATTAAAGCAGTGGTGTATGGTGAAAATATTGCAATAACTACACATTTTGGTCTCTGCAGTAGTTCCTATTTGGTCGCATATATGAACTCCATAGACTGAACCATCTTGCGAACCAGTTAAACTGCTGGCGCCCTCTCCTCCAAAAAGGACTCAAGATGGTTCACATTCATAGACTTGAATTAATCACATTAATTGAGCAAAGGCAAATAACTAACAAGTATGAAATTATCCAAATCTCTGCTGACATATCAATCAAGAAAATGAAAATAGCTAACAGCGCATGACTACTAGCTTGCTCTCAGTTCTTACTAACAACTACACAACAGATATTCTAGCACAAGGAATCTATGCGCAAGGAATAAGTCAATTATAAAGATTCAAATAGAAAACACTGCTCCAATGTAGTCAACACAAATAATTCACAGAATTGCGGGCTTCACTTAGATTTAAAGGGAAAAATTATCCTCCTTGATCCTCGAAAAAAGAAAAAGAACGAACCATCTTTAGCCATCCTCCAAGTCAACATATCAATATTATCATTTCCATGGGGTGAATGCTTACACTTTTCAAATTCTAAATCTGAAAACACTTCCATACTTAATGTTTACTTGACCACAAACAATATAAAAATGGATTATCTTTGAGAGCTCACAAGTCCGTAGGATCCTAAGAGATCCTCTCTTTTCCATCCCTGCAAGTAAAGGCATCAAGAGAATCATAGCTCTATGGCTTTTCACTCTAATTTTCACAAAGGATTACTGTCTTAGGCTAAAACTAACGTTTTGTTTTATCTCACTTGGAACAAATCTAGCGATGCACACCAAGAGCACACATTTCAAAAAACATAGGAACTGCTTAAAGGAGAATCTAGAGAGGCAACCTTGGCGAGCCTGATCTCGTCGTCGAGCTCGTGGAGGCGGTTGTTGAGGTGGCCGAAGTGGTTGATGTTCTGCTGGTCCTCCCAAGTCATTGCGCCTCCGTACCGTTCCCGTGCATCGACCCCAGCTAAGAATCCCCACCGAGATCAGATGTGCGCACACAAAGAAAAAAGAACAGATCAAGCTGCAGAATGAACAACCCCTAGACATGGAGGGATCGAGAGATGGGCTAGGGCTTGCTCTGCCTTACCTGCTGCATCTACGATTCCCTTCGAGTTGCGGCGGCCCGAGATGAGAAGCGCACGCGTGGTCTTCCGATTTGGGGGAGGCGAGGTGGACGCGGCGGTCGGGGCGCGAGCGCGACAACAGTGGCGGGCCGAGGCGGCGCGGTCGGCAAGGACGTGGCGGCGAGCGAGGGTCAGCGGGGCGAAGCGCTAGGGAGGTAGGGCGACGCGGCGGCCGAGAGGTGGGGCGACGCGTGGCCGAGAGGCGGGCGACGGTGTCAGGCGGTCGGAGCGGCATGGGCCGAGGCGCGGGCGTGGCGATTGCAAATAGGGTTTAATTTGGTTGAAGCTGCGAGATATGGAGCGACCTAAATTCATGCTATTTTAAATCGACTTCTCGGCCAAGCGAAAATAGGAGTACATTTTAAATTCGGCCAACCAGCAAACAAAAATAAATTTATATTTTCGTTGGCTTACCTGGAGGCCGACGAAAATACTGGTATTTTCGTCAGCTAAACATAAACCGACGATAATTTTGATCATATTTGTAACACCCCAAAATTTTGCTTTTCTTAAATTTTTGTGTGAATTGGCACTTTGGTGAATTTTTGGAATTTTCTAGAATTTATTTGGATTTATTTGGAATTTATTTGAATTTATTCCATATTGAAATAATTAAAGAATTTAACTTTGCAAATAAAATTTTGTTGGAAATATTTTATATGAGTCCAAAATGCCCCAAAGTATTTTCCATAATTTTTCTGGAATTTTTCTGAGTCTTTTGCTATTTTTAATGAATTAAATGAATTATTGGGAATTATTTTAAATATTTAATCGCTGGAAAATCCCGGACCGGGTTTTACTGTTCCTCGGGCCCGAGTCGGACTCGAGTCCGACCCAAACCCGACCGAGCCTTTTGATTCGGTCGAACCGCGTGAGCGCGTGGACCGTCCGATGCGGGACACGTGGACGGCATCCGGTCGTCGTCCTCGTCCGAATCCGAGCCGGAGAGCTCCGCCGTGACCGAGCGGGACACGGCTAGGGTTCCGATTTCCGCGCAAACGCCGGGGCTATTTAATGCCCGGGAGCAGCCCAGAGGTTCGCCCTTGCCCTGCGCACAATTTGCCCCAACCGCCACCTCCTGCCGCGTCCCGCCGTGCCCGCGATTCCTCGCTGAAGTTGCTTTGCGCCGCCGCGGGTTTTGGTCAGCTACCGCCGCCGTTGAGCCACCTCCGCCGCACCCAAGCCCCGATCCGTGATCCCCGGATCGAGACGCACCGACCTCGACCCCTCCCTTCGCCGGATCTGCTCCGTGGCGCCATCCCGTGTGTCGTCGTCCTCAAGTCCGGCCAGACCTCGTCAACCAGCGCCACCGCGACCCCGCGAAGCCTGTCCGCCGTCCGATCTCCATCCGACGCTCGAGGTGAGGCCACGTTTTCCTTTTTCCCATAGAGGCTTAGATGCACTTTGGGCCGTTAGATCTAGAATTAACGGTTCGGATTGGATCGCGTTTAACGCTAGGGTTTTGTTAGCCGCCGTCCGATCGGGATTCGAGGGTGAGGATGCACCCACGTGTCTTAGCCCGGATCATGCCACGTCCCCGGTGCTCGCCGCAACGTGGGATTGATCCAAGCCGTTGAAATTTGAACGAACGGTCAGATCGCATCGAACCCGAGCCAATCGCCGCGTATTACGCACGCATGAGCCGCCGCGGCGCGTGCGCACGTGAGCCGCTGACACGCCGGGCCCGCGTGCCAGCGGCCGAGCCGGTGCGTGCGTGCGTGTCGGCAACATGCGGGACCCGCAATGACAGCGACCGTGCGCTATGGACCGGATTCACCGTGGACCCGTGCCGCCAGTGGACCCAGTCCATGGACCGGACACGTGGCAGCACCTGAGTGGTGCCACGTGTCATGCTGACGTCAGCATGACGTCATCACGGGATCCGTTCGGTGATGACGTCAGCCGACCAATCCAGTGCTGACACGTGTCATCGCTGACGCAATAATTAATTTCCGAAAAAGAAAATGATTTATTAATTCGAAATAATGATTTCAGATTTTGATTCAAACTTCAAACGCTTATAACTTTTGCGTTTCAACTCCGATTTGAGTGATTCAAATTTCTAAATTTGTATAAAATTGAGATCTACCTAATTATGAATTTTATTTAATTTTTAGACTAAAGTTTTTCTCTGTAATATTATTTAATTGATTATTTAAACTTTAAATAATCATAACTTTTGCATTTAAACTCCAAATTTGACGATTCCAGTTCCTAAAAATTCATAAAATTATGTTCTCTCTGTTTATGGATTTTATTTGGATGTTTGGACACTTTTGGTCTTCTGTTTTATTCATTTGTTGCTATTTGCACGAGTTACGAGTAGACGTTGAAGTGCCGGAAGGATTCGAAGGAGAAGTACTGACTCAGGATCCAACTCAAGACCAAGAACAAGTACTTTTTGAAGGCAAGTTGTGCTTTGACCATGTTGATCCCATTTTTGAAACCTATTTTGGTTCAAATTATTGAATGCTAGTTCAATTAGAAAATACTTTATTTAAATATGGGAAATTAGATAAATGCCAAATTGCTGTATGACACCTTGATTAATTAAATATGTGCCATGACCCTTGTCACCCTAGTTGTGGTTTACTAGTTGGACATTATCAAATTGCCAACATGGGAAATTAGATCGTTGTAGTATGTTGCTTAGACCTGCTACGTGCTCATGACATGATTTTGGACAATCAAATGTTAATATTGACTTAATGATATATTGAACCTGTTTTGGAAAGGTATCATGTGATGTTGATGGCACGTGGTGCATGGTAATCAACTGGGGTTTGATAAATAGTTTTCGGCTGGGGCATGTGGCAAGAATGATCAGGTGGGCCAGTTGTGTCACTGGGGATGTTGATTTTGTTCTTCGGGTAGTCTTGCCCTGGTCACCATAAGGACTTAACCTTGCAAGCCTTTGAACTGAGTCAAGCGTGCAACCACATGTCTGTAATGGGACGGACCTAGTTGATTAAGTTGCTAATAACGTACCTGTGGGACCTCAGGAGGTCAACTACACCCTTTGTGTAAGTTGTACGGGGGAGCGTACTTGGGCTGCGGCCAGGTACCCATCTAACGGTTGGTTGGCCTAAACTTCGCCTTAGCTAAGGGAAGGGTTAGTGTGCAACAACTGGGGAGGACCACTTGTCTTTGTTAGAAGTTTCCAAAGACTTTGTTACTGAACTCGCCTTTGTGGTGTTTGTTGTATCTTGTGGGTAAAGTGCATAACCTCTGCAGAGTGTACAATCTATTCGAATAGCCGTGTCCGCGGTATTGGACATCGCTCGGGAATTACAGTCAAGGGTTAGACTTTCTTGAAAATAACTTGGACTTGAAAGGTTGGGTTTGGTTTACGAATGACGTTAATGGAAATGTGGATTAGAATGGGAAAGATGCTTACTAAACTCCTTGAAAAGTTATTTATGCTTTACTTGTTACTACCGCTGAATCTACTTATGATACTTGTTAAATGTCACATCGCAAAAAATAGCTTGAGCCACTCCTTTGTATTAAGCCATGCATGTAGTATATTAGCTGCATTCTGTGCATGACTTGGTCGAGTACCAAGTACTCACCCTTGCCACAATACAACACAGTTGAAGAGGAGACTACACCGGCTTTGGAGGAGGAGCTCCAAGAGGAACCGTCTACTTAGGAGCGAGCCCGGCCGGTTGCCTGTGGTATACTGGATGGCGCCACGATGTTATCTTATTTTCCACTGCTATTATTTCTCTCTTAAATAAGTTTCGCCCTGCGAGGCGTATATTTGTAACTTGACCATAAGGTCGAGTAACCAGTTTGACTATTTAATTAAAGTACTTTACTAGTATCGAGTGGTATGATTGTGATATTTACCGATGTTAAGACTGTGTGCACTAGCGCGTTCCTGGACTAGTGCTGAATACACAGAGGGTCCGGATTTGCAAATTCGGGTCCCGACAGAGGTGGTATCAGAGCCATACTGACCGTAGGTTCAACCCTGGCTAGAATGGTCGTAGAGAGGTTAAAACCTATTTTCTAAAAGCTAAAAGTTTGTCAAGATAAGAAATGACATCTCGACTTATCCCCTTCTCTGTTTTCTTGTCTTTTGCTGAATTTTTCCTTACCTTGTCATGATTTAAAAATTTCGAGTTCTTACGTGAGCACTCTTGTGACAGATGGAGGGAGAGTTCAACTACGTCGATCTGGAGGTTGGTCACGCCGCAGAACTTTGGCGTATGCTACAGACTCTCGGAGACTTTGAGAAGCCACAATACCAAGTGGAAGTGATCAAACAAGCAGGATTGATCAAGGCTTGCGACGTGAAGATTGTGGTGCCTGCTAGGAAGAAGGGCCCAGGCAATCGCCCGATACACTGCACTGTCAGGAGGTCTACAATGCAGATGGGTATCCAAGAAGTATCACAATGAGCAATGCGGCACATTACCCGTATCTACGCCAAAGAGTTGGAGAGCACGGTGTTCCGTTATCATCCGCGCAGCAATAACCTTCTTGACCCGAAGGCGATTCAGGATGAGGATGCCATGGTCACACAGTTGGCACGACTTGTTGTCGCCCAGGAGGATGTACTCGATGATACAAGCAAGGAGCTACAGAAGGCCCGCAAGGAGATCACGACAGAGAAGAACAGATGGCGGGAAGCTCAAGAGTATGTGTCACACCTTCTACAAAGGATTGGAGAGTTAGAGACGGCATTGTACGCACTGCAGCCGAGCCAATGCTCGAGCCGCACGAGCCAAACCCTGAGGAGCCGAGCTTGAGGAGGACATCGCTTCTTCGACTACCACAGAGGACACGATTCTTTGGACACGGCAATCAAGCTTTCGCGCCTATGCCGCAAAGATCCGCACTCAGCCGTGGAGGTTTTCGATGAGTGAGCGTAGGTTCTATAGTGAGACTCCTTCGCCGAGTCGCGTCATAGAATAAAGAGTCACCCTTTAGGCGTTAGGACTCCAAAGTGTTAGTTCGATTTGGATTTTCATTGCTTGTCGAGTGTGCAAGATGTGTTGCAAGGCCCTTAGGCATTGTAAGCAACCATACCAAGTTATTGATATCATTAGTTAATAAAGTTGGACTTTAAGTTACACTTTTCCCCGCATAAATTTCCTGTTACTTGCCTATTCTTGTTCCTCTTATCTCTAAGCCTTGGAGCAACCGACAGATGGTGAACACCCGGAAACTTTGGAGGCAATGGAAGTGGTTCTCGCCAACAGAAAACCCCAATGATGGAGCACCAAAGACCGCCACTAGACATGCAGAATTTTGGAGCATTTCTTGTTGCTCGGACTCGCTTGATGCATGCTATGATGCAACAGATGCAACACGCCACCGCCAGGCCACCGCTTAATCAAGTCAATCGGTGACAACGCCGTAATACAAGACTGTCGAGTTCATGAGGACCCATCCACCCACTTTTTCTCGGGAATGCCAATCCGCTGGAGGCCGACGATCGTTAAGGTCAATTGAGAGGAAGCTACACATTGCTCAATGCATAGGAAATGAGAAGGTACTCTACGCTTCTCATCGCTTGGAAGGAACAATACGAATGGTGGGAGAACTTCTGTGCCACGCAAGTGAACCCTCAGGACATCACTTGGGAGGAGTTCACAGCTGCATTCCGTCAGTATCACGTGCCTGAAGGAATCATGGATCTCAAGAAGGAGGAGTTCAGAGCGCTGAAGCAAGGTAATCAGCCTGTGGCCGAATACCTGAATAAGTTCACACAGCTTGCACGCTACGCACCTGAGGATGTAGCGACAGATAAAGCCAGACATTCTCGTTTCATGAAGGGACTTAACTCAGGATTGCAGGTGGGACTGATCACCCACACCTTTCCAGATTTCCAAGAATTAGTGAACAAGGCGCTTATTCTTGAGGACAAGCGCAAGGAACTGGACGAGAACAGGAAGCGCAGGATGCAACAAACAGGATCACGCCAGGAACGCAATAGCGCCGAGAGTTGCACCAAATCAATTTTTCAGATTCCAGCCACAGAACGCAACAAGGACACCGCCACCGGCACTCAAGAACCGCCAATCGTAACTATCGTGACCACCAGCCAAACGCCGCTTCAGCAACAAGAAGGAACAAGTGAGACGCCGCTACAATCGCAACGAGCCAGGACACTTTGCCAACAGCTGCCCAAAGAAGACAGCAGGAGTGACCCCGGCCGCTTTAATTTGGGATCCACACCAGCCAGACGCCAAAGATCAGGAGCCACACCCTGCATCGTGGTGAGAGGCCGAGTCAACCATGTCACCGCAGATGCACTGCAAAATGCCACGGACGTCGTACTAGGTAAGTTGCTAGTCAACTCAGTACCTGCAACAGTTTTGTTTGATTCAAGAGCTTCGCATTCGTTTGTTTCACAAGGCTTTGCTGCTAAAAATGATTTGGAGATTGCAAGACTTAAATGCATGCTTGTAGTTCAAACCCCTGGTTCCGAACTCCGAACGAAAGTAGGATGTTCTGGGGTGAGAATACTAATAGATGGGATAGAGTTCCTAGCGAACCTTATTATTTTGGAGACCCGGACCTTAGATGTTATTTTGGGAATGGATTGGTTATCCAAGCACAAGGCCGTATTGGATTGTGGACGAAGGACTATCTCAGTTGAGAGCCCGTGTAGGAAGAAAGTGGAATTTCAAGCTACCACCGTTAGAGATGGACAGTTGATGGTTAACAAAGACCAAGGCAATCAGCATAGAGAATGTCTCAAGAGTGAATGAGTACCCAGATGTTTTTCCCGAAGATCTACCCGGTATGCCGCGACAGGGGACATAGAGTTTGTGATAGAGCTTGTACTGCATACGGTAGATAGCAAAGAGACCTTATCGGATGTCCACCGAGGAATTGGTAGAGATGAAGAAACAACTTGAAGAGTTAATGGAGAAAGGATTTATCAGACCGAGTTCGTCGCCGTGGGGAGCACCAGTATTGTTTGTCAAGAAGAAGGACGGGAGTTTCAGGATGTGCATTGACTACCGTGCACTCAATGAAGTCGCCATGAAGAATAAGTATCCGCTACCCAGGATTGATGATTTGTTTGACCAGCTGAGAGGAGCCAGAGTTTTCTCCAAGATTGACCTAAGATCGGGATACCATCAGTTGAAGATCCGATCAGAGGATATTCCGAAGACCGCATTCTCGTCAAGATATGGACATTACGAGTTCTGATTATGTCCTTTGGTCTCGACGACGCGCCAAAGATATTTCATGAATATGATGAATAAGGTGTTCATGGAATATTTGGACAAGTTTGTTGTCGTGTTCATTGATGATATCCTAATCTACTCCAAGACAGAGGAAGAACATGCCGAACACTTGAGGCGAGTATTGGAAAAGCTGAGGGGACAGCAACTCTTCACCAAGTTCAGTAAGTGTGATTTTTGGAAGGACAAGGTGGAATTCCTCGGACATGTAATGACCGCAGAAGGAGTCGCCGTAGATCCAAGCAAGGTAGAAGCTGTGTTACATTGGGAGCGTACCAAGACTGTGACCAGATCCGGAGTTTCCTTGGAATGGCAGGATACTATCGCCGTTTCATTGAAGGCTTTTCGACAATTGCGAGACCTCTTACGCAATTGCTGAAAAAGGAGAAGAAGTTTGCATGGATGCCAGAATGTGAGAAAGGATTTCAGGAGCTGAAGAAGCGATTGACATCAGCGCCAGTGTTAGTTCTACCGGATGTTAATCAAAGCTTTGATATTTATTGTGACGCATCGCGCCAAGGACTTGGCTGTGTCTTGTCTGAGAGAATGGAAAGGTCGTCGCTTATGCATCAAGGCAGTTGAGGCCGCATGAGGAAAATTATCCGACGCATGACCTAGAGCTAGCTGCCGTAGTGCATGCCTTGAAGATATGGCGTCACTATCTGATCGGGAACAGATGTGAAGTGTATACGGATCATAAGAGCCTTAAATACATATTCACCCAATCGGATCTGAATATGAGGCAGAGGAGATGGTTAGAGTTGATCAAGGACTACAATGTTGGAATCCATTACCATCCCGGGAAGGCCAACGTAGTAGCCGATGCTCTGAGTCGGAAAAGCCATACCGTGAGTATGTTGCTAGCCACAAGTCAGGATGAGTTATGTGAGGATTTCCAGAGAATGAAGATTGAGGTGGTACCTAGCGGATTCTTGGCCGCATTAGAAGTAAAGCCTACCCTAGAGGATCAGATCCGAGAAGGACGGAAGGATGATGACAAGATCCGCAGGATTAAGACCATCAAGGAGGAAGGCAAGGCAGAGGACTTCAAGTTGGATGAGCAAGGCACGTTATGGCTGAAGGATCGCATTTGTGTGCCGAACAAAAAGGAGTCAAGCGATTGATTCTAGAAGAAGCCCATGACTCCAAGTATTCAATTCATCCTGGAAGCGCCAAGATGTATCAGGATTTGAAGGGAAGATTCTGGTGGCCGAGTATGAAGCGTGAAGTTGCCGAGCATGTTGCATTGTGCGACATATGCCAGAGAGTCAAGGCAATGCATCAGAGACCAGCAGGATTGCTACTGGTAGTTGAAGATACCTGAGTGGAAGTGGGAGGAAATCGGGATGGATTTCATCACCGGTTTACCCAAGACTCAGAGATGTTATGACTCCATATGGGTTATAGTGGATCGCTTGACCAAAGTAGCCCATTTTATCCCCGTGAAGACCACTTACTCGGGGGATAAGTTAGCAGAGTTGTACATGACCAGGATCGTCTGTTTGCACGGAGTGCCAAAGAGGATTGTATCGGACAGAGGAACCCAATTTACCTCAAGATTCGGAATAAATTGCATGAAGCCATGGGAACCCGCTTTGAACTTCAAGATACCTTATCATCCACAGACGGATGGCCAGATCGAAAGAGTCAATCGATTGGAGGATATGTTAAGAGTGTGCATTGGATTATGCTACCTCTTGGGATAAGAGTTTGCCGTGATGCCGAGTTCGATTACAACAATAGTTACTGTGCTAGTTTACGATGTCACCTTTTGAGGCAATCAGATGGTCGACCTGCCGGACGCCATTGAATTGGAATGAGACCGGCGAGCGCCGTGTCTTTGGGCCTGATATTCTTCAGGAAGCTGAAGAGCAGATTGCCGTGATTAGGGAAAGGTTGAAGATAGCCCAATCACGACAGAAGAGTTACGCTGACAATCATCGCCGGGATTTGAGTTTTGAACCAGAAGACTTTGTATATCTCAGAGTCACACCGCTCAGAGGAGTTAAGAGGTTCCATGCCAAAGGGAAACTCGCACCCCGTTATGTTGGACCATTTAAGATTTTGAGCCGCAGAGGCGAAGTTGCTTACCAGCTAGAGCTACCGTAGTCATTAGCAGGAGTACATGACGTATTCCATGTGTCCCAGTTGAAGAAGTGTCTCCGAGTACCTGAGGAACAGACACCGCTAGAGTCAATTGAGTTGCAAGAAGATTTGACGTACAAGGAGCACCCCGTGAAGATTCTGGACACGATGGATCGAGAGACGAGGAACAAGTCAACCCGTTTCTGTAGAGTTCAGTGGAGCAACCATGAAGAAAGCGAGGCGACTTGGGAACGCGAAGAGGATTTGAAGAAAGAGTTTCCGAACCTATTCCTTTAGTAAGCCCTGAATCTCGGGGACGAGATTCTGTTAAGGGGGGGAGGTTTGTAACACCCCAAAATTTTGCTTTTCTTAAATTCTTGTGTGAATTGGCACTTTGGTGAATTTTTGGAATTTTCTGGAATTTATTTGGATTTATTTGGAATTTATTTGAATTTATTCCATATTGAAATAATTAAAGAATTTAACTTTGCAAATAAAATTTTGTTGGAAATATTTTATATGAGTCCAAAATGCCCCAAAGTATTTTCCATAATTTTTTTGGAATTTTTCTGAGTATTTTGCTATTTTTAATGAATTAAATGAATTACTGGGAATTATTTTAAATATTTAATTGCTGGAAAATCCCGGACCGGGTTTTACTGTTCCTCGGGGCCGAGTCGGACTCGAGTCCGACCCGAACCCGACCGAGCCTTTTGATTCGGTCGAACCGCGTCGCCCGAACCCAACTCTAACCCTAGACCCCGACCGTTGGATCTAGATCCAACGGCGGCTTGCGCGCGTCGGCGTGAGCGCTGCGTGGACCGTCCGATGCGGGACACGTGGGCGGCATCCGCCGCCGCCCTCGTCCGAATCCGAGCCGAGAGCTCGCCGTGACCGAAGCGGGACACGGCTAGGGTTCCGATTTCAGCGCAAATGCCGGGGCTATTTAATGCCCGGAGCGCCCGAGGTTCGCCTTCTGCCTCGCACAATTTGCCCCAGCCGCCACCTCCTGCCGCGTCCCGCCGTGCCCGCGATTCCTCGCTGAAGTTGCTTTGCGCCGCCGCGGGTTTTGGTCAGCTACCACCGCCGTTGAGCCACCTCCGCCGCACCCAAGCCCCGATCCGTGATCCCCGGACCGAGACGCACCGACCTCGACCCCTCCCTTCGCCGAATCTGCTCCGTGGTGCCGTCTCGTGTGTCGTCGTCCTCAAGTCCGGCCAGACCTCGTCAACCAGCGCCGCCGCGCGACTTCGCTGGCTTGTCGCCGTCCGATCTCCATCCGACGCTCGAGGTGAGGCCACGTTTTCCTTTTTCCCGTAGAGGCTTAGATGCACTTTGGGCCGTTAGATCTAGAATTAACGGTTCGGATTGGATCGCGTTTAACGCTAGGGTTTTGTTAGCCGCCGTCCGATCGGGATTCGAGGGTGAGGATGCACCCACGTGTCTTAGCCCGGATCATGCCACGTCCCCGGTGCTCGCCGCAACGTGGGATTGATCCAAGCCGTTGAAATTTGAACGAACGGTCAGATCGCATCGAACCCGAGCCAATCGCCGCGTGCCACGTACACGCATGGAGCCGCTCTGTGCGTGCGCATGTGAGCCGCTGACACGCCGGGCCCGCATGCCAGCGGCCGAGCCGGTGCGTGCGTGTCGCCGACATGCGGGACCCGCATGTCAGCGACCGTGCGCTATGGACCGGATCCACCGTGGACCCGTGCCGCCAGTGGACCCAGTCCATGGACCGGACACGCGTGGCAAAGACTGAGTGGTGCCACGTGTCATGCTGACGTCAGCATGACGTCATCACGGGATCCGTTCGGTGATGACGTCAGCCGACCAATCCAGTGCTGACACGTGTCATCGCTAACGCAATAATTAATTTCCGAAAAAGAAAATGATTTATTAATTCGAAATAATGATTTCAGATTTTGATTCAAACTTCAAACGCTTATAACTTTTGCGTTTCAACTCCGATTTGAGTGATTCAAATTTCTAAATTTGTATAAAATTGAGATCTACCTAATTATGAATTTTATTTAATTTTTAGACTAAAGTTTTTCTCTGTAATATTATTTAATTGATTATTTAAACTTTAAATAATCATAACTTTTGCATTTAAACTCCAAATTTGACGATTCCAGTTCCTAAAAATTCATAAAATTATGTTCTCTCTGTTTATGGATTTTATTTGGATGTTTGGACACTTTTGGTCTTCTGTTTTATTCATTTGTTGCTATTTGCACAAGTTACGAGTAGACGTTGAAGTGCCGGAAGGATTCGAAGGAGAAGTACTGACTCAGGATCCAACTCAAGACCAAGAACAAGTACTTTTTGAAGGCAAGTTGTGCTTTGACCATGTTGATCCCATTTTTGAAACCTATTTTGGTTCAAATTATTGCATGCTAGTTCAATTAGAAAATACTTTATTTAAACATGGGAAATTAGATAAATGCCAAATTGCTGTATGACACCTTGATTAATTAAATATGTGCCATGACCCTTGTCACCCTAGTTGTGGTTTACTAGTTGGACATTATCAAATTGCCAACATGGGAAATTAGATCGTTGTAGTATGTTGCTTAGACCTGCTACGTGCTCATGACATGATTTTGGACAATCAAATGTTAATATTGACTTAATGATATATTGAACCTGTTTTGGAAAGGTATCATGTGATGTTGATGGCACGTGGTGCATGGTAATCAACTGGGGTTTGATAAATAGTTTTAGTAGGGGCATTTGGCAAGAATGATCAAGTGGGACAGTTGTGGAAATGGGGATGTTGATTTGGTTCTTCGGGTAGTCTTGCCCTGGTCACCCTAAGGACTTAACCTTGCAAGCCTTTGAACTGAGTCAAGCGTGCAACCACATGTCTGTAATGGGACGGACCTAGTTGATTAAGTTGCTAATAACGTACCTGTGGGACCTCAGGAGGTCAACTACACCCTTTGTGTAAGTTGTACGGGGGAGCGTACCGGGGCTGCGGCCAGGTACCCATCTAACGGTTGGTTGGCCTAAACTTCGCCTTAGCTAAGGGAAGGGTTAGTGTGCAACAACCGGGGAGGACCACTTGTGCTGTTAGAAGTTTCCGAAAGACTTTGTTACGGGAACTCGCCTTTGTGGTGTTTGACTGTATCTTGTGGGTAAAGTGCATAACCTCTGCAGAGTGTACAATCTATTCGAATAGCCGTGTCCGCGGTATTGGACATCGCTCGGGAATTACAGTCAAGGGTTAGACTTTCTTGAAAATAACTTGGACTTGAAAGGTTGGGTTTGGTTTACGAATGACGTTAATGGAAATGTGGATTAGAATGGGTAAGATGCTTACTAAACTCCTTGAAAAGTTATTTATGCTTTACTTGTTACTACTGCTTTCGAATCTACTTATGATACTTGTTAAATGCTGTTTACTGCAAAAATACCTTGAGCCACTCCTTTGTATTAAGCCATGCATGTAGTATATTAGCTGCATTACATTGCATGACTTGCTGAGTACCAAGTACTCACCCTTGCCACAATACAACACCAGTTGAAGAGGAGACTACACCAGCTTTGGAGGAGGAGCTCCAAGAGGAACCGTCTACTTAGGGAGCGAGCCCAGTCAGTTGCCTGTGGTATACTGGATGGCACCACGATGTTATCTTATTTTCCGCTGCTATTATTTCTCTCTTAAATAAGTTTCGCCCTGCGAGGCGTATATTTGTAACTTGACCATAAGGTCGAGTAACCAGTTTGACTATTTAATTAAAGTACTTTACTAGTATCGAGTGGTATGATTGTGATATTTACCGATGTTAAGACTGTGTGCACTAGCGCGTTCCTGGACTAGTGCTGAATACACAGAGGGTCCGGATTTGCAAATTCGGGTCCCGACAATATTCGTCGGCTTGGAAAAGGCCGACGATAATAATTTGAGCCGACGAAATTAATATTGATTCCTGTAGTGGATGACCGAAGCGGGCTAGGCAGAAGTGCTAGCTGTGACGACGTCCACTGGGGCGGTTTCGGAGGCGTCAGGTGGCCCCTGGGCGGAAGTCCCCACATCATCTGTTGTCGTTGCGGGCATCCGTTGGGCCAGAGCACCTTGGGCGGCCGCCCTCTGAGGCGACCGAAAGCTGAATGTAGCCGTTGGGAGCGCGAGCCAGCCCTGGCGGGCGGTGGCAGCGAACCTTGGTGCCGACGAGGTCCACACCGGAGGAGTTGTTGTGGGCAGAGGCGATGGCGATGACGAGGTTGGCACCGAAGGAGTTGGCGTTGGTGGAGTCGGTGCCGAATCCGGGGCGGCGGACATCATCACCCTAGATGAAGACCCCGCCGCTCCGGACACGCGATGGGAGTTCGGTCCTTGATGCGAGGCCGTTTGGGGTCAACACTCGAGGCATCCGGAGGGACCGGGCGCTTACCGGTGCTCCGATCGTCAGCAGAGCCCAGGTCCCTGGTTACCAAGGGACTGTGGGCCGGCAGCGCCGCAGGGCCGGTGGAGTCCATCGCCGGAAACATCTGGATGATCTGAAGGTGCTCTGTGAACTCCAGATCGCAGAGCAGTCGGACCCCGGTGGGGAAATCCAGACCGCCTGGTAGTGGCGGGAGTAGTCCGATCAGCCATTTGGAGATGGCGGGACCGTCCAAGTTCCCTGCGCCTGGCAGAGAAAGGAAGACAATATTGTTGGATGATGGCGGCCACAAAAGAAGATATGTATTCCTAAGGAGAATTAGAAACTCACGGCCCAGGTGCGTGCGGGTCAAGTCATCGTCACTCGAGTACTGCCATGCAGGGCGAACACGTTGACGAAGGGGACTAAGCCTCCGGGTAATGAAGTCCCAGACTACTAGCACCCCAGTCAGGCTGGCGTCTCGTAATCGATTGACGCGGGCCACCATCATCAGGAGGACTATTGACTCCTCGACGAGCGAGCCCCAAACTGCGAGAGCATCGATCCCGCTATCGTCGCCAGCAATTACAGCCAGTTGTTCCGCCATGCCTTCCATTTTGACTTCGGCTGGAAGGAAATGTAGCGGGTGGCTGACCCGTCGTGGAGGCGAAAATGGCAACTCCCCACGGCCCCACCATCTGCGAGGCCGCGGAGAGTGTAGAAGTACCGGAAGAGAGGAGGATTGGGCATTACCCCGACGAACATCTCGCAGAGGTGTGCGAAGATAGCGAGGGCGAGGACAGAGTTGGGAGTGAGGTGAAGGTGGCTGATTTCGTAGAAGTGGAGGACGGTGAAGAAGAATTCAGAGAAGGGCAGCACCAGGCCGGCCAGCAATCCCAAGGCGAAGACGACGATCTCCTCGGGTTCGCGCCGCGGTGTGAGGGTTCCATGGCGGAGTTGGAGGGAACTCTCGGCCGCGATCCTGGAGAGCGCCACCGCCCTCGCCCTATCGACAGACGAAGATGGGAAGGATTGCGATATTGGAGCAATAACAAGGGTTTCCGACGGAGGAGTTGAAAGGGCAAAAAGCAACGTCCGCAAGAGCAAGAAAGAGCGTGAAACCGCTGGTCATGGAGTCGCGTACATATAGGCCCCTCACACGGGCGATTAGCCTACGTGGCAGCCTGGCGAGCAGGCAGGCGTTCAGGCCCCACTCGCCGGGCGACCGGCCCACGTGGCACCCTGGCGAGCAGGCGGGTGTCTAGGCCCCACTCGCCGGGCGACCGGCCCACGTGGCGTCCTGGCGAGTAGGCGGGCGTTCAGGCAGCACTCGGCGGGCGACCGGTCCACGTGGCATATCACGCTTCTCAGCCTTTTGGCATATCACCATTGTCAACCTTTTGTCATATCAGCATTTGGAGCTATTTGTCATTGTTATTTATTTTTAATACATTCATTTGTCATATCACCTTTTTCAGCCTTTTGTCATATCATCATATTCAGCTTTGTGGCATATCAGCTAACATACGAAAGGACGCAAGGTTGAATGCCTGTTGTTAGTGAATATGGTAGGGCATACATGAAATAAAAAATCTGCTCCATGCAACCGAAAAAAATGACTCCAAGTAACTTGGTGAACATAACATAAAGCTTCATTATAGTAAAAACTACATTACAATACAACACATAACACATAACAGCATTAGAACTTTCCCGAATCATCACTATCGATGTTAACACCCTCATCTTCGAAAAACTGCCAACAGTCACGTTTGCCGTCATCATCGCTATGGTAGTTAGATGGAAGAACCAAATTAGGGCCTACAGTTTCAAGGTTTTCTTCTATGGCGCGCTGAAGGAACCGATCATAAGCTTCAGGGTCATCTTCTTGTTCAGGCTGTTCTCCGTCTGATTGCGGTAATTCACGTAACGTTAGCCTATTAATTTCCTGCCCGAGGTCCATCATCTGCTCTACCCTGGGCAGCGTCCTGTCCGGTACTGTAGTAGTAGGATGCTCCCTCGATGTATGCAGGCGGTCTGCTCACTGAAAATATTGGCATCCGGTAGACTACACGATAGTGTGAGAATGGTTATATAAAACTCGAGCAAGAGAATAATCATCGAAACATGAAGATATCGAAATACATTTAGACGTACAAAGAAATTAGGGCATCTATAAAATTTTCAAAGTTTGATTCCAATTACATTCCATTATTGATTTTTACCAAATTTACCAGAGATAGATAAGGGTGTCATTTCATCTACGTATATTTCAAATACCCTGCTATGGCTGTTATTTCATGTACGTAATATTACGCCGAAGTTTATCATTTCGGCAGCTACTCCACCTACTAATATCGTCATTTTGTGTAGTACAAGTAATTCTAATTGTGTATTAATAGCCATTAATTCTTCGGTCATTCCAATAATCTACTCAGTACATTGCTACTGTCATTTCATCTTCTAATCATCTTGTACTCATTATACGTTCACCATTATAATTTTTGATGACCATGGTTATACATTAACCAAATTTCATGAATGTCAACGATGTCATTTCAAATTTTTATGGAATGCGGGGATATATCTACCATATTCGCCGTCTACTAAAATTAACACATGCATACATAGATTGTTCACAACAACATATTCTAAGTAAAATAGTGGGAACAACATGATTGAATGAGGTACTTGCCTTGTTCGGAGTTTTCTTGAACGGAGTCAAGGTCGACGGGTGCGGTCTCTGCAACGTCGGTATCTACATGATCGCAAAAAACAACGATAAGAAGTAAATAAAGTAATAAGGCAAAATAACTTACCAAGGTCCAGAACTTCGGGCCACCGATATTTAAGTTAGATTAAGTAGCTACTTTGGTTCGAGTTATTAAGTTCAGAAAGGAGGTTAACTCCTTTTGGGTCCAAGTAGTCATTACGTCTAAAAATAAAAATAGTTCTTCGCTTAAGCGAATAATCATGCGACATAAATACAGTCCAATGGCCATCGGAGAGTCCAGCCCCCCGAGACAATGCAACGTTGGGGTGCAAGCTCGCAAGCGGGTCCTGACCTCTGGAGAGACTCAGAGTCCCAAAAGATGGTTCTTATTTTATGCAAGAATATTTAATTGAACTTTTCATTCCATTTGAATATTCTTACCGACGTAGATATTTCTACGTGCTACTATTAGTTCTCAATTTTTATGGAATAGGGGGATATATCTATCAGGATCGCAATATAGGGTGTTTACTGAAAGTAACGCATGCATACATACATTTGATCATAACAACATAAGCTAGGTAAAATTATGGTATCAACATGATTGAAGGAGGTGCTTGCCTTGCTCCTGGATTTCTGGAACGGCGTCAAGGTCGACGTCGACGGTCTCTGCAATGTCGGTATCTACACGAAGCAAAAAAACAACAATAAGAAGTCAAATTATTAATAAGGCAAAATAACTTACCACGGTCTTGAACTTCGGGCCACCAATATTTAAGTCAGATTAAGTAGCAACTTTGGTTCGAGTTATTACGTTCTGAAAGGAAGTCAACTCCTTTCGGGTCCAAGTTGTGATTACGTCCAAAAATAAAAACAGTCCGATGGCCATCGGAGGGTGTAGCCCCCCAAAATAGTTCACCGTTGCAGTGCAAGCTCGGCAGAGGGTCTTGACCTCTGGATAGACTAAGAGTCCCAAAATGAGGTTGTAATTTTATGTAACAAGGGTGTCGGGACCCGAATTTGCAAATCCGGACCCTCTGTGTATTCAGCACTAGTCCAGGAACGCGCTAGTGCACACAGTCTCAACATTGGTAAATATCACAATCATACTCAACGAAATAATAAGGTACTTTAATTAGTTAACCAAGCTGGTTGCTTGGCCTTAAGGTCAAGTTACAAATATACGCCACGCAGGGCGAAAACTTATTAAAAGAGAAATAACTGCAGCGAAAAATAAGATAATTTCTTGGCGTCATCCAGTATACCACAGGCAACTGACTGGGCTCGCTCCCTAGTTAGACGGCTCCTCTTGGAATTCCTCCTCCGAAGCTGGTGTAGACTCTTCTTCAACTGGTGTTGTATTGTGGCAAGGGTGAGTACTTGGTACTCAGCAAGTCATGCACAGAATGCAACTAATATACTACATGCATGGCATAGTACAAAGGAATAGCTCAGGGTATATTTGCAGTAAAACAGCATTCGACAAGTAACATAAGTAGATTCGAAAGCAGTAGGGACAAGTTTAGGATCAATAACTTTTCCAGGAGTTAAATAAACATCCTTCCCATTCCTAATCCACATTTCCATCAACGTCATTATTAAACCAAACCGAGCCCTTCAAGTCCAAGTTATTTCCAAGAAGGTCTAACCCTTGACTGTAATTCCCGAGCGATGTCCAATGCTGCAGAGACGGCTATTCGAATAGATTTTACACTCTGCAGAGGTTATGCACTTTACCCACAAGATACAGCCAAACACCAAAAAGGCGAGTGTCCGTAACAAAGTCTTTCGGAAACTTCTAACAGCACAAGTGGGCCTCCCCGGTTATTGCACACTAACCCTTCCCTTAGCGAAGGCAAAGTTTAGGCCAATCAACCGTTAGATGGGTACCTGGCCGCAGCCCCGGTACGCTCCCCCGTACAACTACACAAAAGGTATAGTTGACACCCCGAGGTCCCACAGGTACGTTATTAGTAACTTAATCAACTAGGTCCATCCCATTACAGACATGTGGTTGCACGTTTGACTCAGTTCAAAGGCTTGCAAGGTTAAGTCCTTAGGGTGACCAGGGCAAGACTACCCGAAGAGCCAAATCAACGCTCCCGGTGCCACAACTGGCCCGCCCGATCATTCTTGCCACATGCCCCGGTCGAAAACTATTTATCAAACCCCAGTTGATTACCATGCACCACGTGCCATCGACAATCACAACACATGATACTTCTTCAAAATAGGTTTAATATCTCATTAAGTCAATATTAGCATTTGATTGTCCAAAGCATTTCACGTGGCAAGGCTAAGCATACTACATTGGTCTAACTACCCATGTTGGCAATTTAATAATGTCCAACTAGTAATCCACAACTAGGGTGACAAGGGGTCATGGCACATATTTAATTAACCATGGTGTCATATAGCAATTTGGCATTTATCTAATTTCCCATAATTAAGTAAAGCATTTTCTAATTTAAATTAGCATGCAATAATTTAAATCAAATTAATTTCAAAAACAGGATCAATATGGTCAAAGCATAACTTGCCTTCAAAGTTCTTGGTCTTGAGCTGGCTCATAGGTCAACATTTCACCTTTGAAGCCCTCGGGCACTTCAACATCTACTCGTAAAGCGTGCAAATAGCAATAAATAAATAAACAGTAGACAAAAAGTATCCAAACATCCAAATGAAGTCCATAAACAGAGAGAGCATAATTTTCTGAATTTTTAGGAATTTGAAACGGCAAAATCGGAGTTGAAACGCAAAAGTTACAAGCATTTAAAGTTTAAATAATCCATTAAATAATATTACAGAGAAAAACTTTGGTCCAAAAATTAAATAAAATTCACCATTAGGTAGATCTCAATTTTATAAAAATTTAGAAATTTGAATCACTCAAATCGGAGTTAAATTGCAAAAGTTATAAGCGTTTGAAGTTTCAAAATTCAAATAAATCAATAATCCGAATTAATTCATTTATTTTTATACGGAAAAACCAAATAATGATGTCAGCGTGGATTTTGATTTTCCATCGAATTATTTTTCTATTGAAAAATCGATTATTATAAGTTAGCCTGGCCCATGGACGTGGTCCACTTCGGTTTGGGTCCACTGCGTGGACCCGGCCCACTACCAGACGAGCCGGCCGACAGCGGCCTCGGTGACGCCAAGATCGAGGTCACCGCGCTGGCCGGGGACGGCCGATACCGGGCCCCACCGTGACGTCATGGTGCGCCGGCCGAAAGCCGACGCGCGGGGTCCCACGCCACGTGACGCCACGGCGCGTCGCGCCATCACGACCGCGATGGTCAGACTACCGCCCACGTGGCTAGATCTCGGCCGTTGATTTGAAAATCAATGGCCCAGATCGGATCTAACTTCACGCGTTTGGAAAACTACTCGGCTGATCTGGACCGTTCGATCTTGATTGGACGGTCAAGATCCAATCTAGAGTTTACAACGTGGCTAACCCTAGCCGTTCTATCTAGATCTAACGGCTGACATCTATCCAAGCACGGTGCGGTTTTAGCTACGTGGCACAATCTGAACCGTTGGATCTAGATCCAACAGTTGGAAATAGATCTAGAAATTACAACGTGAGATTTTACCGTGGTGACGTGGACGAATCTGGGCCCTCGGATCTTGATCGGACGGTTGGTGGAGCTCGAGCGACGGCGATGGCGTGCGGCGGCGCTTGCAGACCAGAGACGAGGACGACGACCACGGCAACGGCGTTGCGGGGCCCCTCCGGCGGAGTGGATGGTACTCTCCGACGCGTCTCGTCCTTGCGGTTCTGGATCTGGACTCAACGGCGGCGGAATCGATGAATAACCACGGCGAAACCTAACGCAACTACAGCGAGCTCTAGCGGGCGAACGACGGCGGCTTAGGCGACATTGTCTAGGGCTACGGCTGCGCACGGAAGTCGGCTACACGGTGGCGGCGGCGGCGCCTTAAATAGGGGCCTCGGCTTCCGTGTATTGCGTGGAGACCGAGGTCCACCCGGTTACGGCGGCGGAATCCGAATCCAATTCGGATTCGGTGACGTAGCTCAACGTGGATCGTTGGATCAAGATCCAACGGCACGGGGGTTTGGGCTCGGGTCCAGTCGGGCGACCTGGTTGGCTCGGTCGGGCTCGGGTTCGGGCGACGTGGCTCAATCTCGGCCGTTCGATCTTGATCGGACGGTCGAGAGGTTAGGGCTGAGTCGGGTTCGAGTCGGACTCGGACTCGAGTCAGACTCGGGCTCGGGTCCGGTCCGGGTCGGAGGAACAGTAAAACCCGGTTTGGGTTTTTCCAGCGATTAAATATTCAAATTAATTCCCAGAAATTCATTTAATTCATTAAAAATAGCAAAACACTCAGAAAAATTCCAGAAAAATTCTAGAAAATATTTTGGAACATTTTGGACTCAAATAAAATATTTCCAACAAAATTTTATTTGCAAAATTAAATTCTTTAATTATTTGAAAAGAGAATAAATTCAAATAAATTCCAAATAAATCTTAGAAAATTCCAAAAATTCACCAAAGTGCCAAATCTTATTTAAATTCATGAAAAGCAAAAATTGGGGTGTTACAAAGGGCTACTTGAATTTTTTATTCCATTCGAAGATTCTTACGTACGTACACATTTTTAGGTGTCCCGGTTATTTCACGTTTTCTACACATAATATCATATAGATTACTGCTACACACAAAGCCATTACATACTTTACATTTCATGTTCGTTGTAACGAAGTAAAAAATGTATACGTACTTAACAAAGTAATGGTCATTTTGTTCATATCTTCTTGTGCGCATGTATTTCTAGGTGTTACGATTAATTTGCAATTTTTATGGAATGCGGAGATTTATCTACCAGGTCCGCAAAATAGGGTGTTTACTGAAAGTAACGCATGCATACATACATTTGATCATAAAAACAAAAGCTAGGTAAAAGTGGGGTATCAACATGATAGAAAGGGAGGTGCTTGCCTTGCTCCGAGTTTTTTGGAACGGCGTCGAGGTCGACGTGTGAGGTCTCTGCAATGTTGGTACCTACACGAAGCAAAAACAACAATACGAAGTCAAATAAGTGATAAGGCAACATAGCTTACCAGGGTCCAGAACTTCAGGCCCCCAATATTTAAGTCAGATTAAGCAGCTACTTTGGTTCAAGTTATTAGTTCAGAAAAGAGGTCAACTCCTTTCGGGTCCAAGTAGTGATTACGTTCAAAAATAAAAACAGTCATTCGCTGAAGCAAATAATCGTGCGAAATAAATACAGTTCGATGGTCATCGGAGGGTCCAGCTCCCCGAGACAGTTCAACGTTGTTGTGCAAGCTCGGCAGGGGTCCTGACCTTTGGATAGACTCAAAGTCCCAAAATGAAGTTGTTATTTTATGCAACAATATTTAATTGAACTTTTTATTCCTTTTTCATATTCTTATCGACGTAGACATTTTTAGTTGCTACGATTTATTTGTAATTTTTATGGAATGCGGGGATATTATTTAATTTAACTACTGGATGTTATTTTATGCACGTAATATTACACTGAAAATATCATTTCATCTTCTACTCATTTACCATGTTTTTGTCTACTAACCATGTACAATTACTTTCTAATAGCATGGTACTAATGTTTCCTAATACCGTCTAACATTTAACTCTAACCTAACGCTACACTACACTGTCCTCAATAATAATAAATTGCACAAATGTAAATACTAAAATCTAACCTAACAAGCTGGTCACTAATACAACACTGTCCAAAACATACTATTATTTATGAAGATTTGTAACTAACCTTCTCGAAGTTGTACAAAAGATCAATAAAGCTCGAGCAATGTACCAATAAATGTTCCTCAAAAACACCTACAAAATATAGACCATGAATGAAATAATTCAAAATGATTAAACTTTGTGAAAATTTCAATAAACTATAACCACCAACTAATTAATCTCCTATTTTCGCGCTCTCAATTTGTTGGTCTCGCCTTTACGCTCTCTGCTCTCACGCACTGCAAGGACAGTGAGCAATGCAAAGAGAGCCACTCTACTCTCACTCTGCTCCCAAACTCCCTACTCTCACACTATGCTCCCACGCAGTCTGCTCTCTTGCTTTCAAACACTGCGAAGAAACGCGCAATCCCTCGGTGCCCCTGGCGACCTGGCTTTTATAGGAGCCAACGTCATCACTGTGACGTTTACATTAATCACGATTTTCTTACGTATAACCATCTCATTTTTTTATAATCACGTTAATTAGCACCATTATTAACTGTAATCGCAGCTATTATGCGCTTTGGATTCCGATAGGAATTGATTTGACGCGACGTTTCACGCTGTGCCAACCACCTGGCTTCTATTCACTCATGTGCATCCGGTTTTCTGCGCCGAAAGCAGCCAGTGGGGCTGGGGGGATACGCGGCCAGCACGGGGGCCCGGGCGACTTGTGCATGCGCGCGGGGTCGTGCCACCTGCCGCCACGTGTGGCGGCAGTCAGGGTTGCCGCCGTCCGGTGTGGCGGCCGCCGTGCGGGGTGGCGGCCGCCGCTTGCTTTTTTTTTTATGTTGTATATTTTTGCAATTTTGTATTTTACTGTTGAATATTTGAGCATTTTTTCCTAAGTATAGGCCTCTAGCCTCTGCAAGAACCCCCCCAAGCTATGAAGCTAAACCCCCCCGCCGCCAGATCTGCGCATCTCGCCACTGCAATGGCGGCGCCGCGCCACCTCACCGCCCTCCTCCTCCTCCTCGCGCTAGCCTCCCACGCGGCGGGTGACGGCGCTGACGGCGAGGGCCCCCGGGGGCGGCGCCTGCTGGTGCTCGTGGACGACTTGGCCGTGCGGTCGTCGCACTCGGCCTTCTTCGGCTCGCTCCAGTCCCGCGGGTTCGATCTTGACTTCCGCCTCGCCGACGACCCCAAGCTCTCGCTCCACCGCTACGGCCAGTACCTCTACGACGGCCTCGTCCTCTTCGCCCTTTTCACCCCGCGTAATTAATTGACTCCTCCTTCCTTCCCTCCCTCCCTCTGATATCTCCGTCCGTAAGTCGACTCAGTTGCGCGTGGTGGTGCAGTTCTTTGATGGGTCCTGATCCGATCTGTGGTATTGGTGCTAGATTTGGTAGAAAAATCGGAACTGTGGGTGCAGAGTTGGTCGTTTATGTGATCCGATCTGTGCTTTTGGAGTAGTTTCGTAGTGGAATTCTGTGATCTTTGTGGGAAATTTCATCTTTTGGGATTTCGGATGTAGAATTTTGTATATACAGCCTAAGGTTCAGTTGAAATTTATGCATGGTCGATGAGCTCTGGTGGGAAAATGGGGTCTTAAGGGTATCAAAATTTGCTAGTTCGCGTTAGGTTAGCTTATTACGATTCAGCACTCAAGCCTTTTCATTTTATTCGACATAGTAACTATTCAAGGATTTTGTAATAAGTGTGATGTTTTTTTAGTGGTTTTGATTAAGCTTTGTTGGGTTTTAACGTTAGTCTTTGTTTGACGGCAGGTTTTGGTGGATCAGTGGACCAAAATGCGGTTCTGGAATTTGTCGATGCTGGGCATGATATGATCATGGCAGCAGATTCTTCGGCTTCTGATCTTATTCGAGGCATCGCAACAGAGTGTGGGGTTGATTTCGATGAGGCAAGTTATCTCTGGTGGTTCTTGCCTCTGTTTATTCTCCCTTTTCTACCTTTGCTTTCATTTCTTTGATCTCAACTGCTTGTCTGCTTGTGTTTGAATGATTCCAGGATCCAGAGGCGATGGTTACTGATCACATTAATTATGCTGTCACGGAGGTTGAAGGTGATCACACCTTGATTGCTGGCGATGATCTCATCCAGTCAGATGTGATATTGGGGTCCAAAAAGATTGAGGTCAGTACCAATACTAAAAAATTACCCGGTTCCTTGAAGCGTTCATCCCCTTTTAGGTTTTTACATGTTCATTGGAATAATCCATAAATTGAGACCAAATCTTGGTGAACTACTTTATTTTGTACAGGGTGGTTTATTCATGTTTTTACTATTTGTAGATAGCAAACTTTGGCCTTTTATTGTCTATTTTTTTATCACAACAGTAACAATCTTGACCCAACCTTGTTGTCCATTGTGCCCATACATTGTCAGTTTAAGTATGCCTGTTAAATTTAATAGCTGCTTAATATGTCTTCACTCTGCTGTCCCATGGAAAATCTATATTCACTAGACTGGCTTACTGCCTTGTCCCTATTGGATGTTGTTTTATATCTGCAGTTCCTTAAATTTAGAGTATCCTTGGTGCTAATAACATTTCTTAGCAATGGGTGTTGATAAGGGTAAGATGTATAGATTGCTGGATGTTTTTAATTTCATCATTTCTTTTACAGTGCCTGCCTATGATTTGTTTTCTTATTTTAATTTCTATTCATTTGCTAGGCTCCTGTATTGTTCCGAGGAATTGGACATGCGGTTAGTTCGTCAAACAACTTGGTAAGTCATCTAAATTCTACATGCAGATTTTTGCTGGTTAACCAAAAGACCATAGGCGGAGGCAATGGTGGGGCTGGGTGGGGCTGGAGCCCACCCCACGGCCCAGCGGAAAAGTCCCCCGCGATGGCCCATGGCCCATACGGTCGCACTAGATCTCCAGCCATGACTGGTTAAATGATCTTATGGTAGACTACATTGAGCGAGATATGTTTGCAAAGATAGACATGAAAGATATCTTACAACGTTTTCAGAACATAAAAACTCGTAAATATGAACTGTCAACTCTTTTGAAGCAATGAATGGTATGTTTTTCTCCTTTCATAATTACATACTTATATTGCATACAATTTAAATTTTAACTATTTTACAATATATCAATAGTCATAGTAGTTGATTTTGAATGTCTCTTTTTAAGCCCCCCTCATTGAAACTTTCTGGCTCCGCCACTGCAAAAGACTATTTTATTACCATAAACATAGATTTTCAGAGTTATTCTATAACCTTCCATTTTTCCTCCATCTTTGTGCATTTGTAGGTTCTGAAAGTACTATCAGCCTCTTCATCAGCTTATTCAGTAAACCCAAAGACTAAGTTGGCATCACCTCCATCTCTCACAGGATCGGCTATATCACTGGTTTCTGTTATGCAGGTAATTACCTTGGTTTTTACTTGTCTACGTGCTTGGTCTAAGCAATATATTGCTCTGACTTGGTGTACTTTTGGATCCTGCACATAATATTGTTCATTAAAATTTGTCTACATGTAAATGGCACTAAACCATAATTATGGACACGTGATGCCTTTTCAGTTAAAATGGTTATTCTTTAAAATTTGACAGAAGCCTACAACCCTTTTGGTCATGGCCTGCAAAAAATTATGAGAGTATTTTCCTGGTGTTGGTGGCTTGATGCTAAGCATTTTGGATATTTATTTCTTAAAAGAGGTGAAAGGAAATAAGAGTTTTTTTTGTACTTATTCATTCTATTGTTAATTTTTGAGTATTTTAACTAATATACGAATATACGATAGGCCTACAAACATCCTTGTATCAACAGTTTTATGGGATCATGAGTGCCTACTTTTCCAACGAATCTCTCTTAACAAGTTTTATCTGTCTTCTTTCAGGCAAGAAATAATGCTCGTGTGTTGATATCTGGATCACTTGATCTGTTTAGCAATCGGTATGCTACCACATGCATCAAGTTATTCCTCTGGTTTTACAAAATCGCTCATGCATTTTCGTTTAATCAGATTCCTAAAATCTGGTGTCCTGAAGGCTGGTGGCAAGACACGGTGAGCTTAGTTACTTTTGTAATTTTGGAGATGTCATGAACTCATGCTTCATTAAAATTGTGTTGGTTTCACCTAAAAAAAAGGAATATAGTGACATAGTGTAGTTGCTATTCTTGATAAATAAATGCACTAAATCCTTGCACAAGCAAACTTTATATGATCTTCTGATTATAGAGAAAAGATTGATCATACTGTTACATTTGCTAAGAAATTTTATTGTTATCCTAATGCCAAATTCTTGACATTAGTTGAAGATTTTTTTTCTTCTGAATAATTTTTGACTGGGATACAGAGTATCTCAGGGAACTGTTTTGCTTGTTCTGATTTATTTATTAAGCAGGTTACAACTTGGATTAACCAGCGCATGTCTTCTGCATCAAACATTGAGTATTTCATGCCCAACAATAGTTACAATTTCATAGGATATGGCTAGATTGATCTGTATGTAGTGAGATTATACAGCTTCGAGTCAGAATTTTATGACCCCGCGGAGAACATTTATTGACTAAGTAAGTTTAATGCACTGCTGATTGAGAAAGGGGTAAAAGAAGAGGGTATTAGCTAACATGTTAAAGGATCTTGGAGCACGCTAAACAATGAGAACGAATGACCAATTTACTGCTGTAGTATAGGTTGCGAATATGCTTATACTGTATTTCAGATGTCTGATTAATAAATATATGCAAAGTTTAGTGCTGCATATCACCGAATAGACAAATTTGAAGTGTTTTGAGAATATCATGCTAAATGTCACAAACTGGAAATTTCTTTTAAGAATGAGCTCACAATGCATGTGCACCGAGTCAAGGAAGAAGTACATAGACAGATAACCGTCGATTGGCTAGAAACAATTACATGATGATATTTGCCCTTAAGAGGGTTGTAATATATTTTTATCTTTTCCCCATTGTACATAATCCATCTTTTATACATATATTTATACAAAGTAGGGGCCTCCCTAATGTTACTTGTCAAAAAAATAGACAAATTTGAAAGCATATTGTAAATTTTTTCATCTTAAAGTTTTTCATATTCTTTATATATGAAAATTAGTTTTTATTATATGCTCATTTAGTTTGCATGTACAGGCATGAGAAAGCTGGAAATGAACAATTTGTGACAGAGACGAGCAAATGGGTCTTCCATGAGAGAGGCCATCTAAAGGTTGTATGTTGCCTTTATTTCGCAAGCTTCCCCACATTGTACTGATCTGAAGATGTGTTATTTTAAAAATAAAATTATAAAAAAGGATGCCATAACCTTTGTTTTGTTCAACTTCACAGGCAGTGAATGTCAAACACCACAAGGTTGGGGAGACAAATGAACCTGGCATGTATCGCATCAATGATGACTTGGTAACTCTTTTCCCTTCTTGCGTATCAAGCAGTGAGAAGTTACATGTGCTAACATAAACTTTTCTCTCAAGGAATACTCGGTTGAAATCTATGAATGGTCCGGAACAAGCTGGAAGCCATATGTTGCTGATGATGTTCAAGTTCAGTTCTACATGATGAGCCCCTATGTTTTGAAAACCCTGTCAACTGACAAGAGGGTATGCACCATTATGAATCTGTGATGTTTTATGGTTGGTTGAGATTGCAGCTGCTAAAATATCATGTCCCGCTAATGTAGGGTGTATATTCGACATCCTTCAAAGTTCCAGATGTTTATGGAGTTTTCCAGTTCAAAGTTGAGTACCAAAGGCTTGGATACACCGGCCTCTCTCTTTCAAAGCAGGTTGGTTTCACCAAGTGCTTTCTTTTCTATAATTGTTCTATTCTTTTAAGAAAACCATATCCATTGGACCATCATTTATTGTTAGTTTTTCATGACATTGCATTTGACAATTTGTTTATCTGCTGCAGATTCCAGTGCGCCCTTACAGGCATAATGAGTATGAGAGATTCATTACTTCAGCATATCCATACTATGCTGCCTCATTTTCAACAGTAAGATCCAATTAAATATACTTCAATAAATATAGGAAATTTGTTTTTTTTTTTTCATTATTTGCAACTTTTCATTTTAGACGGAATTCATCATTGAAGTTGCTTCCAGTTTTGAATTTTCCAAGTCTTTCTTTTCTTAGCTGTAGTCTTGTAAGTTTTCATGTAAGTTGTGGAGCAGCTTCGTGTGTTAGCTCTTAACATGATTTCCTTCGTTGCAGATGGGAGCCTTCTTCATATTCTCATTTGTGTACCTGTATCACAAATAGATAACCCATGGGGCGGCGGAAGTTACCCAGGACATTCTGTGGTATATCTATGCACTGATTGTGCTACAAACCCAGTGTTATCAGGTGCAATTTTTTGGAACCGTATTTTTGTAGTGTCAATCTAGTGATATCCATTGATAACAAGAAACTTATGTCGCTAGAATCTTCCATCCACCCCCTGTTTTCTTCAAAAAAAAAAAAATCTGACGAGGAGCTGTGGGAACTTTTGTAGTCAATAGAATTAGAGAGACCATAAGCATTTCGCGAGTGAGAATTGTAAGTACTTCATTCCCTATAAATTGTCTGTTGTGCACTTTTCATTACTGTCTATAGCTCTGGGCTGCACAGTTCTTAGGCGTCAACCTATTTTGGTTTTGAGGTGCACTGCATTTGTACGAGCTGATAAAAAATATAATAACATGATAGAGTGCTTGAATGCGAAATTGCTCATTTCTTATGACACTGAAATGTTACATCTTGAGCACTAATTTTTCTCATGACAATCGGCTGGAGACAAATCACTCATGATTTACATCTGATTTCGCCCAATTTTGCCCTGTTAGACCGAAATTGCCACGGAATCGACCGGATTTGATATTTTTAGTACTAGATTTCAACCGGAGTAGATATGAACTAACCGGTTAGTAGTGTTGGTTCTCAGCCGAGACCGAACTTTTTATATGACAGGAAATGATATGCTCTTAATATTGTGCGCAGATGATATGACAATATGGTCCGTAGCTTGGGTGGTTGGGTGGTAAGAGTGCTTGCTTCGCATGGGAGAGGTCCAGGAACGCCATTTTTTTTTACAAAAATGGTTAAGGCAAAAAGTTGATGCTGAGAGTGGGATTCATCCCACGACCACTCGGAGAGAGGAAACAGCGTCTTAGACCACTAGGCCATGCTTCACTTTGTGTTTGGAGAGAGTTACGGAAATGTTTTAAGTCTCGGGAGACTATTTTCACGGGTTGAAAAGGACCCAAAATTTCGGTCAATTTTACTGAAATTTCGGTGATTTCGTCTGAAATCTTATTTTCCTAGTGTGAAAAACCAGATTTGAATTTTGGTTTTTAAATTTCGTTCGGATTTCGTCTGAAATATCGAGATTTCACCGAAATTTGGATTCTAGTCACCTCCGAGATGTCCGAAAAAGAAATTTCAAACCTTGTTCTTGATTACCAGTTTTAGTAAGCTACCACTGTTTTGTCAATGGAAATGCAAATCCTTCGCATTTGCCAGAAGAACAGTAGTACCGCACTGGAACAAGACACTGGTCAACCATGAACTTGTACCAGTCACCGGTCTCACCGATTACAAGGAGCACCATCCTTTATTATCCATTATATCTCCAGACTCCAATACTAACTAGGCTAATAAGCGCGGTGCACGTTGCGCACATCAATGAAAAATGATTTTGCGTAGATCTAGATGTATTTTTTTAAAATTTTTTGGAGGCTCGAGAAATATTAGAGATCGTGTTGAAAAAATACACATATTTCTGTTGACAAAAATATTTTTTTCGGAGAAAACGGAGAAAGGACCTGGATGTAAAAACCGAGGACCTGTTTGTTATATTTTTGGACCTCATCGCTATCTTGAAAAAGTAGAAAATGGCTCGTTCGCGATTTGTATTTAATGGGAGCCTCTTTTCGTAAAGTAACGAACGGGGGACCTAAACGCGATTTGAGAAAATTTTCTTCCCTTACAAAAAATCGCAAATGACCTTTTCGTAAATTCGCAGGGACCTATTCGTAACTTGAAGGAATAGAGGGCCTTTTTCGGAAAACAGTGGGGAGCCACCTGGATACCCTGAGGAGGCTAGGAACCTCTCAGATGTAATAGAGGGATAATACAGGTCATAGCGCTACAGCAGTGATCATATTATTATTGCATGTGCGATACTGGCAAAGCAAAGCATACTCTCTAATTAAATTCTACATGGCATAGTGCAGATTTTTTTAAAAATAATATGTTTTAATTTTTTTAAATAAATAATATACCAATTAAAAAAATAAGAAAAATACCCCTATGTCACCAATTCTAACAGCGATAGAGGGGTCTATCGCGAATTCAAATCGCAAGACCTCTCTGTAGCCAATTGAATTGACGACAGAGAGGAAAACCCTAACGGTTGCCTCTTGTCGCCATTTCAATTGGCGACAGAGGCTCTGTCGTCGTTTCAAATGGCGACAGAGGGCAAAACCTAATCTGCAGGACTCAGAGCTTTTCAGCCTCGCGCAGCGCTACAGGCCACCATTTCCACCAAGCGAGCCGAGCACAAACCGACCGAAGAAAAGAGGAAGGAGAGGAGGAAGAGGGGAATAACTTTTTGAGAAGGGTTATGAGAGTATAACTAAGCTACTATAAAAATTTCAGATTATGGTTGAACTTGTGCAATTTTTAAAAACTCTGACAATACTACTAACGCATTTCAATACTACTATAAAAATTTCGTTGTTCTTCGTTCCTATTTAGTGCGCGACAAATTTGACGACAAATCAAAGTTTTAATAAAACCTGACATTGATCTTACAAAGTGCACTAAGTACTGATACTACAATAGCATGGCATGTGGACAATACCTAAAATACAAAAGGAACTCATAAAGTTGGGATACAACATAGGTACATGCCTTTGGTAAAGGACTAAGTCACAAAACCATAGATTCTATGGTCATGGTTGTCGGAATAGGTCGCTAGTATAAAAATTATAATAGTTATCTATTGGTTCCTGACGGGGTACTACATTTGGTAACCTGATAGGGCTTAATGTAATATCATCGTTAGGATTCGGAGGACTCCGAGGATGTAAGGTTCGTGGCCTAGGTGGTATGAAATCGTCATCATCATCGTCATTTGTATGGTTAGGAGCTAGCCCTCCTTCAGTGCTGGTTGAACGTCCTCTTGCATTGTCGCTTGAGCGGCCTGTTGTAGTAGTGCTTGAACGACCTGTTGTGATAGTGCTTGAACGTTGAGGTCTAGGTGACATGAAATCGTCGTCATCATTGTCATCGTCGTTTCTAAAGTTAGGAGCAAGCCCTCATTCGGTGGTGGTTGAACGTTGAGGTCTTGAACTTCTGCTGCAACAGTACTGGGTGGACCTTAGATCCTCTCCCGCATCTTTTGCGCGAACCAGGCATCACACACCCACCGAAGAGCATATGCATCACTACGAAATGTGGGATATCTTTGTTCAGCAAATCTTTATCCTCCGGGAATGACTAACACACATGACGAGCATACGAATAAGTGAACTTATGGATAACGCTAAAAAGATTAGTAGGATGAACAAATAGAAAATAACTAACCTTAATATGCTTTGCATACTAATCAGGTTGCATCAGTACCCTATAAAGTCTCGTAGAGAAACCTGTAGCAGAAGGGTGGTTAGCTAGTTCGCAAGGTTCAGACCAGAGGTTGCTACGTTATGCCTCGATAATTTTGGACGCCACGTGTAATGAAGGGCTACGCTACTCATATCAGGTGTCCACGAGAATACTCTGCTAGAGGATCCAGCCATGGTGAAGTGCGAGTGGGAGCTGCGTATGTGTGCTTGCGATTTGGCCTTTTACAGTATCCAAGTGGTGGTGTATGGACTAAGTGTTGAAAGGTAAGATTCAATCGTGCAGATGGATAGCAAAACGCCGGAGTGTGTAGTTAAGTTGGGCTGAAAAGGCAGTCATGCATATAAGGTTTCAGTACTGACAAATAGACTATGCAATAAGTGGTCACTTCAAAGTTAAAAGTAGGCAGTGAGTGGTCACTTCAGGCTGTGCAGTGTGTAGTTAAATAAAATCCTCCAACAATACGCCAAATAACATTACAAGAAATAACATACAATATTATACTAATACTACACTAATATTTGAATAACATGGAGCCGTTACTCTATACCCCGTTATTTGATTTACGGCTATTTCTACTAATGTGTTCATTACATGCAATTTTACCCTTATACTATTAATTGAAAATCCTCCAACAGTACGCTGAATAACATTACAAGAAATAACATACAATATTATACTAATACTACACAAATATTTGAATAACATAGAGCCATTATCTACTCTATACCCCGTTATTTGATTTACGACTATTTATACTAATATGTTCATTACATGCAATTTTACCATTATACTATTAATTGCACTATTGTCTGTGTGCTATCCAATCGCTAGGACACAACTATTGTCTGCGTGTAGTCAAATCGGGCTGACAAAGCGGGTTAGAGTGTTGTCAAATTGGGCTGACAAAGCGGGTTAGAGTGTTGTAAAATCGGGCTGACACAGCTATTGTCTGCATGATGTACCTTAGTGCAGCGTGTTGTTAAATCTGACTGACAAAGCTGATGGCAGCGTGTTGTCAAATCTGACTGACAAATTAGCTGGCAGTGTGTTGTCAAATCGGTAGGACATAACTATTGTTTGTGCCTTGTCAAACCGCTCTACAAAGCTGCAGGTGTGTGCTATCCAATCGGTAGGACACAACTATTGTTTGCGTGTTGTCAAAACACACTAAAATAGACAAAAGAAACTTACGTGTCACACGCCGGAGGAGAGGCCCCGGACGGCTGCTGCCATCAGTGATTTAAGTTGCGCCATTCTGTCTCATCTGTGCGCCAAAAGCAGAGACAAATGACTGCTTCTTCGGTGCATTCGCACAGAAAAGGGCTATAAATCCCACCTCTGTTGTGATAGTCTGTGTTGAGCATTCAACGTGAGAAAAAAATAGAGAAAGAGCGAGGGAGTTCGAGTAGTGGTAACCGAGAGGCAGATGAGAGGAGATGAGGAAAAAACAGAGAGGAAAAAGAGGTGGACAAGGAAATTTGGAAGTGTATTTCTAGAGGAATTTTTGCGATATTCATATTTTGTAGAAATTTGGTTAGAGTTGATATTTTTGATGAGTTGACGAGGGATTAGTATTTTGCAGGTATTCTTCCGAACGGTTAGTTCGTACATCCGTCTTCCTCATATCCTCATATCCACTTGTGCCAAGGCCATGTCTGAAACGTCGAGCTCAGCGAATAAGAGGGCCCTTGCGCTTGCCATTGCAAAGTGGTTCGATTGCCCTAACTGCCATGTGCAAGCTAATGTGTTCTACGCCAACACTCCGGGAAATAACGGTCGGATGTTTTATAAATGCCATTTTTTCTCTGTAAGTGAAAGTTCGATTTCTTTGGGTTTTGATTATTCTTCTGTTCGAGTTGTCTGTTTCTTGTGAGATCTTTTTTCTTTCCACGGCCTCAAAGCATATTTACATTGCCACGTAGGCTGCAGAATACCAATATTTTCAGTGGGCAGACACCATGAATACATCGATGGAGCATCCTAGTAGCACAGTACCACAGAGGATGTAGCCCGGGCTAGAGCAAAGGATGGACCATATGCTCGAGCAGAGACTTGACATGTTGATATTTAAGATGGAGCGCATTTTAGATCATATCAAGTGGTTAGAGAAGATTATGTGTGTAGTTATCCTTGTACTTTATGCTGCAATTGCGAACTAGTTCATTTCCTGCAAATGAGACAACATGTATCGTAGTTGTATTTCATGTTCATCATTCATCCTTGTTGCCATTTGTATCGTATTGTATGCGCCACGTATGTTTACTTCCTTTTCTATGTCATGCAATGCAACGGTTCCATATGCGTCATCTATTTTTCTCATTTTGTACGTCTTTTGTGCAGCTTCATGATTATCACATGTACATCAATTTCTTTATAATTCCACAATTTTTGAGTATCACACTCAACAATAAAAGTAATAACTATCAATTAAAATTCCATAATTTTATTGTACATCACCGAACCAAAAAAATATGTAACGTAGCAGCATACGTAGTAATAACTATCAATTAAAGCCTGCAATTTTTATTAAAAAATAAAAATTCATCATGCACTGCAAAACAATAATATCGTCGGCCCCAACCGCTTCAAATAATATTGCGCGCTAAGTCCATTGATTTTTCGGAATTTCATCGCGACCAAAGCTATATCCAAAAAAATTATATGCAAAGGGCTACTACACTAAAAAAAATCACAGTCGACGGTATCCATGGCAAAATATTTTTTTTACTTCTTTCCAACGTAATCGATGTGCTTAAATTTTCAGTAACATATCATATCGATTAGTACATCAGGTATGAAAGGAAAAAGCTAGCTAGTGCCCTTGCGCAGTGCGACCCCTTGTGTGGTCCCCGGTCGCCTATGACGTTGAACATGTCTAGATGAATACGTCAGGTGGTCCGGGGGTAGTCCATGAGAACTCCTAGCAGGTCGTACTGGTGCTGTCGGAGTAGCGAAGATGGCCTGCGAAGGCTGACTCGGTCCGGGAACATCGAGGAGCTGAGACGGACTAAGGACGACACCTGACGACTGCTAGTGGGGGTTTGTCAACCAATTTGCGATAACGGCATCGTCGAAGTGCGATGAGTCGCTAGAGTGGGTTGCGCTCTGGTCATTGACGGCTCCTGACAAACATTTCACGTTAGTACACCACATAATGTAAAGAATGTAATAGACAAAGGGAGACCACGAAGGTGTACCTGCAGTCATGCCACAAATGGCGCTAAACGGTGCCAGTTGGAGCCCCCCGGGACGTCAGGAGGAGGGGCGGTCTACGTCTGTGCTGTGGGGGGGGTGCGGTGTGTATCGTCTGTTGCCCACGTACAGCAGAGGAATGGCCAGGGACCTGTGCTATGTCGTCGTCCCTAGGCCTCATGCAGGATGTAAGCTACACGATGCGGGTGGTCTTCTGGTAAGCACTCTGCAACACCCCTCGCAGGTAGTCCATTGTCACCTTCAACCTGTCTCCCTGGCCGACTGCGGCCATCAATGAGGCCAGATCCTCCGACGCCTCCCTGGTAAGGTCGATCTAAAAACGCATTCAAAAGCTAGTTAGTTGTTACAATTGTATTAACGCTACATTACGTAAATGTAAAAAGAAATACTGTCGGTGTTTCGTGCACCGGCAATACGAATTTTTGGTTAGTGGGGGCCGCGCGTTCCCTCTCCTCGAATGGCCTGACTCAGTGAGCCCAAGATGTATACTGGTTCAGGCCGAACATCCCTACTCCAGTTCGTGAGATGGGTGTATATTGCTTCTAGGAGCAAATGGACACGGGGTGTTACAAGCAAGGGAGTGTTTCTCGTGTTCGTCCGACCGGTCTTTCGTTCGATCGGTCGGGAGCCTCCCTTTTTTCTCTGTTTGTTGCGTCGTCCTCTTCCCTCGGGACCCTGCCTTTCCTTATATAGGTGGAAACAATAGGTTACATGGGGGTTTGAAATGAAAAAAGAAGGGGTACTATCTGCCTTGGGGTCTGTTCTTTTGTCTTGTTGTCCTGGAGTCTGGCCTCCTGTCTTGTCGCTTGCCAGGCCTCTGCTTCCTTACGAGCCGGGTTGGTAGACTCGCCTGAGGGGGTCGGTAGCTACCCCAGTCGGAGAGGTGACGCATTGCTTCGTTCATCCGTTTGGCGCTTGCATCATCATGTTTGACTCTTGGTGCTGCCTCGGGAGGGAGCGTCCCACTCTGCTGCGAGCCAGGATGATGGGACCGGTGCTTGACTTTTTGGTGGGTCTTCTGATGTCCTCGGGAAGGGGCCGCCTGCTCTGGTATGGACGTCAGGGGTCGTCACGCCCGTTGGGCAGTTGGCCAAACGCCAGTGAGGGACTCGGTGTCCCGACTGCTGGAGGAGGCGATCTCGGTTGGGTCGGAGTCACAGGCGTCCTGACCAAGCGGGGTCGGGTCACGCCGAGTGCCCCGACCCAGGGGGTCGGAGCCATCCGAGTGCTTGGACCCAAGGGGTCGAAGTGCTCTAGGCCTGGCCCAAGTCGGGGCCAGGTCCCTTTCGGGGCCCATGGGCCCTTTGTTAGAGCTGGGCTTTTAAGAGGTAGCCCGCTTGTTGTTCCTGGCTGTTGGGGGTACCCATGGTATGTGTACTCGTCAAATACCAACCGATCGGTGAAAAGCAGAGTCCGGCTGCATAGGGTAGGTGTCAGCCGTGGAGGGAACGTGCCTCGGAGGTGAGTCCACGACACACACAACTCAAACACGTGTGCGTGTGCTGAACCACCGGATGTAGTCATCGTACATGCCGTGGTCATAAGGGGTAGCCTCTTCGTGCACGTTCACCAACGCCTGCACCCACTGCTGAGCATGAGGTAACACGCGTGCCGTCCAACTCGTAGTACCAATAAAGCCATTGCATGTCTGCACTACTACAGATTCATACATCACAATCGGTTCTTTTTTATCACCACAGTCGGTTTTAGTGGCGATAGATTGTCCAACGATAGTGATAAGGTAGATCTATCACATTCGGTTTTAACCCGACAGTAATAATCACTCATCACTGTCGATTCTTTGTCGAAACTGACTGTGATAATCAGCTTATCACAGTCGGTTCTTTGTTAGAACCGATTGAGATGAGTAGAATATCACAATAGGTTCTTTGTTGGAACCGATTGGGATGATGATAGTATCACAATCGGTAGAAATAAAGAACCGATTGGGATGAGGAGAGTATGACAATCGGTTCTTTGTTGGAACCGATTGTGATATTATCGTCATCCCAATCGATTCTTTATTTGTATCGATTGTGATACGCTACCCATCCCAATCGGTTCCAACAAAGAACCGATTATGATGATGTTATTGTCCATCATCCGAAAATAGCCGCGCATTCACCATATGACACATAACATTCACAGTATGACATTCATCACAATCCACAATATCACAGAACATACATCACAATCTGTAACACATCACATTCACATTAATATTGTTTACAATCTGTAACACATTACATTCACATAAATATCCAAGCATAGCATTACACATCACATTCACATTAATATTATTTACATTATATGGACTAGTAAGTGCCTGTCAGGTCTCTATATCTACCATCCTCCGTTATAACTTCTGTCCAGTACCACTGGCATATATGGTCTCGTAATCTCTTGAGATCAATGTTGCTTAGGCTCTTCTGGAGGATATCAACGTCCTGCAAAATAGAAAGTAGTGCACTAATATATTTAAGTCTTAAAATTTGATTGTAAAAGGCTGATAGTATTATGCATGTAAACAACTATCACATTGACAGTAGTGCAAATAATCAGCTCTATACCTTAGGGAAAAGATGTGAGCGACTGACCAGAATCAGCATGTGCTGCATCACGTAAAAGCCACACAGATCATCACACCCTTGTTGATGACACTGTGATTATTTGCACTACTGTAGGTGTGAAAAAAAATCCTATGATAGACACTTGTACCTTGAAGCGCTTCCACTCCAGTTTGGTGCCTTGTTTATCATTGTGTCGGCCACCTTCAGCAACGTAAGACAAGAAAGCCCTACATGCATTGGAGAGATGCCATTTAGGTAAAAAATATCTAACGTAGTTCAATATGTAAAGTGTTAGGTTAGAGGAATATACTTACTTCTGCAAAACAGGCTAGATCGCGTAGTCCATCGGTCTATTTTCGAGTGAGTTCAACATATAGACTTTGTTTTGACTTGGAACAACCACAAGTAGAACCCAATGGTTTCTTATTAAACGGTACACAGTGCAAGAAAATAAGTTCATATACAGTTTAAGTGCGTACATGTAATTGAATTGTATAGTAGTACATACTCCTAGTGGTACGGGAAGAGAATGAAGTCCTTTTTCGCCTTAGCATGCAATGCCTGCTTGATGTATCCTCCAAGGAACTCCGATTGCAACCTAGCCATGGTTGCAGACATTATCTCGGGGTCGACAAACCCGACAAGGTGTCGACCCGTCACGGCTCGCTGCCTCATAATCCTGCGATTCATGTCAATTGTTAAAAAATATAATACAAAATCAGTAAACAGTCATAGAAATGAGTATGGTGAGATACTCATAGTGTCCAGGATCGTATGGTAGAAATATTGACGGCTTTCAAGATGTACATAAAGTGCAAATCCTCAAAACCGACTAGGAAGGTCCCATTCTCTTGGCGGTGGAATTGTCCCCTTCAATACCTCACATTGAAATCGTGGCGAGGCTCAACCTCATGTGACTTATCGATGTACCATCCATGTAGCAAGCGAGTGAACAAGCCTAAAGCATTCAATTCATTGCTTGCGATAAAGGGTTTTCCATGTACGAACCGCTTGTGATCATCAGGGTGCTCTATGGCCTCTAACAACTTTGCCTTCTTCACGGAGGGACTCTCTGAGCTCTGCTGTGGATCTTTTGTCAGCGTGGTAGAAGTCCTTTTGCGCACTAGCTGTGCACCAGCAGTTGTAGCAGTAGGCGTAGGTGCAGGTGGTGCAACAGCAGGCGTAGGTGCAGGTCGTGCAGCAGGGGTAAGAGCAGGTGGTGGAGCAGGCATAGGAGTAGGTGCAAAGAAGCAAGAGCGTGAGCATGTGCAAAGAAAGACGCAGAGTGTGTGCAAGAAGAGTGTGTAGCAGCAAAGAGTGGCGTGAGCAAAAAGAAGAAAGTGGTAGTAGCAGGTGCAGCAGCAGCAGGAGCAGGTGCAGCAGTAGTTGTAGTAACAGGAGGAGGTGCAGCAGCAGTAGTAGGTGCATAGGTGCAGAGGTGCAGCAGCAGGAGCAACAATAACTTGTAAAGCACATGCATATGTAATGTGACGTGTTGCAGTATTAAAATGATGGACAAGATGCAGGGTTTTATACCTTTTGCACTACGACACCCGTCATGGGCCACTTGATGAACGACATCCGTGCTTGCCCGAGAGTGGTGATATCTTCGTTCGGGGGGGAATTCCAGGGCATAAGACAGGAAAACATCGTGGACATAGTCCACCTGCACCCTCATGTAGCCCTTCCCCGAAGGTATACCATGCACCGTGTCATCCTCCTTGCTTGGAAATGCAACCCTGCGTCCAGCCTCAATGTGTAATCCGTCTTCGATCAGGACTAGCTGGCACTTGGCAGGATCCTGTAAGAAGTGCGCATCTTCGTCATATTCTTTGTTAAGCTTACTCATGTACCTTTTAGTCCGAAACAGTTATTACCTTGAGGTGTGGAATGGGCAGATTATTTCTGGAAGCGCAGCTACTAGGGCGTAGCACAAGCGAGGGTTCATGACTCTGACTCTGGGAGAACATTGCCATCATCTCAGCCTTTAGGCGCTCCTCACGTGCCAGCACCTCCTGCCTCACCTCCTCCTTCACCTGCGCCCTCAGGCGCACCACACGTTCTTCCCATGATCTTGACCTGGCACTGGAAGCGCTCTCCTATACTAAGAAGGACCTCTTCGTATGCCCCGCACCTGCGGTAAGCACCCGACCCTTATGATCGGGCTTCCCAATTGCCGAAGACAGGATGTCCCTTGACCCTTGGCTTTGAAATGCTCCTTGCTCTTTCTGCTGGCTTACCTCCTCCTGTAGGACGCAAATATAAATTATGCTAAAATACAATGGGAAGGGTCAGCTGCAATATACTATGTTAGATGTCTTACGATGGTGGTGACGATCTGTGCGGTCGTGGGGGTTTGGAACCACAATATGACTGTCGGAGGTTTTCTTCGTCCTTGCTAATACCCAGTCGCGTACCCGCTCCTCACATATGTGGGACTAAGGCATCGTTGTCCCAGAGGTTGCACACTCCTCGGCTAGTCGCGGCCACTCTGCCTTCTTCCCTACATACCTGCTAGAACCAAGGTGGTGCGCGTGTGTGTTACGCCTCTGTATAGCGATATTCTTCTCTCTCAGCTCCTCCGCGTCGGGCATATTCATCATCCTTGTGAACTCCTCCCAAACCTCGGGAGTAACAAATGGATACCTTTGGAAGGGAGTACGGCTTTTCAACACGTACTCGGCATGCATGCTAACCCTGAAATGCCTTAAAGCCACACCCATTCTCTTCAAGGCATACCGTATCACATTGATTTCATCTTCCTTTGGTATAATCCATGCAGCGGGGATGTACGGACCTTTTTCATCCTCCTCTATCACTACAAGCTTGGGCCTGATTCCCATGTAGGTCATATCGCGGCGAGCATTCACACCATCCTTGGTCTTCTCAGGTATGTTTAACAGGATGCCAACCAAATTATCATAAATATTTTTCTAAACGTGCATGACATCAATACATTGATGTACATCTAACTCCTTCCAATATGGTAAATCCCAAAATATCGACCTCTTCTTCCAAATGGTCCTGGGACGAACAGATTTACGGCTCTTACCGTACCGAACATCGATATCCTCTACGTGTGAATATACTTGCCTTCCACTCATAGGCTGCGGGGCCGCACGAACTTCCCTCTTTCCATCAAATTTGTCATCCATCTTACGATATCGATGACTTCGAGGTAGAAACCTACGGTGACCCATGTACACCGTTTTCTTCGAATTCGGCAGCCACAAGCTATCAGTCTCCTATTCACAAATTGGACGAGCTTTGGCTCCCTTAGTGCTGTAGCCTGCCAAATTACCAAGGGCTGGAAAATCATTTATGGTGCAAAATATCATAGCCCATAGGGTGAAGTTCTCTGTTTTGTATGCATCCCACACCTCGACCCCCTCATTCCACAATTTTACGAAATCCTCAAATAGTGGTGCTAGGTGCACATCGATATCATTACCTGGCTGTTTGGGTCCTGAGATTAGCAACGACATCATGATGTACTTTCGCTTCATGCATAACCAAGGAGGGAGATTGTAGATACACAACAAAATCACAAAGTAATCTGTGTGTCGATCGCTTCATATTACTGCATCGGATTCATTCCATCTGTACTCAATCCAAATCTTATGTTCCTCATCTCGGCACCAAACTCCTCATGTTGCCAATCAATATTTCTCCATTGAGTCGAATCAGCGGGGTGTCTCAACTTGCCATCTTTCTTTCGAGATTCATAATGCCAACGCAACAATTTTGCTTCTTTGGATTTGCAAACAACCGCTCTAAACGGGGAATGATGGGCAAATACCACAATACCTTGGCTGGTGCACCTTTTTTCACATCTTCACCGTCGTCGGTTTGGCTCTTACGCTTCTTGTTATTACGTTTCTCCTTTTGTTTGTACCGGGGTGCACCACAAACTGGACAAATGCGCAATTCTTTATGGGCATTGCGGTATAATATGCAATCATTCGGACATGCAAGTATCCTTTCTATTTCCATTCCCATGGGACATAATAGCTTCTTCGCTTCATAAATACTTGTTGGCAACTCGTTTCCCTTCGGAAGCATATCCGATAGAAAAACTAAAAGTGCATTGAAACTTGTATCTGTCCAACGGTATTTTGCCTTCAGTTCAAACAATGCAAGGACCGAACCCAACTTGGTGTATTCCGCTTTGCAACCCGAAAACAATGGTTTGGCATCGTCTTCCATCAAGCTTTTAAATTTTTCAAACTCTCTTTCCGTGTAATTTCCCTCCACATCCTGCAACATTTGATCTAAATTATATTCATCAAACATATCACGCTCCAACTCGTGATCAGCTTCCAACATGTCTTCGTTGCATATCAGAGGGGTACTACCTGTCTCCCCATGATGGATCCAACACGTGTAATTCCTCACGAAGCCACGTCGAATCAAATGGCCTTCAATTTGAGCTGAGTTGTTAAATCTCCTGAGATTGGTGCAATCAATACAAGGACAATATATGAACTTTACACCCCTCACAACCATATCTACTTCTGCAATTCTTATGAACTCCTTAACTCCCCTCTGAAATTCAGCACTCACACGGCTTTTTTGTTACATCCATTCTTCACGGTCCATCTACAATTAAACCACAAACAATAAATTAATAATGCCAACGAGCGACAACTACCTATTTAATTACCTACGCACAATAGAGGAGATATGCATATTTAAAATTTGACATCAACCATGATATCAAAATACGTAATGCACTAATCAATGAAATAAAAGAAGGGTTGAAGCGTTAACAAAGTTGAGAAATTGAATGATCTTAAAGAAACGTCTATATATTGACCAACTAAGTACATACCAATGATGACTCCTAATTTTTAATTAGGTTAGGTCGAGGATATGTGGTTTGAGCAAATTCCTAAGCTATTGTACAACTCTAAAAAAAATTCGATAGCATCTCCCCGCTATTCTCCAAATACACGTCTCGACAACAGATCAAGAGGATGTGTATTCGGAGAACACCAGGGAGATGCTGTTGAAACTTTCTCTAGAGTTGTACAACAACTCAAGAACTTGCCCGAGCCACATATCCTCGAACTGTCCAAAAAACGCGGACAATTTAAGACTGCTTATTTATAAATATGTCATTTTAGCATATTTATAAACAAGTACCCTCGAACGGGAGACGCATAGGTTACGCAACCTAAACTCTACCATTGATCATATTAATTATATTGAAACAATAATGACATGTAATGTACACATTCACCAAATAAAAAAATTAATTTAATTCGTAGTGCAATATTGAAGGGATTTGTAGGAATGCTCATCACCTTTTGAAGAAAACCACAAATGAGGGAAAATCTAGCTTCTGATCAGGCTAGCTAGGGTTTCAATTAACTTTACCCTCAACCCACTGATCTCCTCCATGATTTAATTTCTCAACCATATTGGTTTAACTATATCACTAATGATAGATAACACATTCACCAAATCAAAATCGAATGTATTATTTCAAACCTTGAAGGGATTTGAAGGAATGCCCACCTTTTGAAGAAAGCCATAAATAAGCTAGGCAGGAAAATAGAGAAATCTCCTCAATGTATCAAATTACCCTCTTCACACACATCCTCAAGACTTTCATATTTTCTCATCCAAATATAAGTTAAACCAGAGTATGCGTTTTTTGAGGCAACGACGGTATTTTTTGGCTCTAGAACACCAACTCGAGGAGAGTTATAAGTTCATCCCGACGGTATATATACATATATATATATATATAACCTAGCGAACCTCATCACAGTCGGTTCGGGATAAGAACCGACACTAATATTCATCCATCCCTTCGTCTTCCCCGCCAATTAAACTGTTCAAACATAGCATTCACACCATCGCATCGACTCTTTGTGTTCCCGATCGATCAAGCAGCCAATATATCAAAGTATGCTAGGTCTCTCTGGTCATCGCGTAGTCTTCCATAGCTCCTGTCTTCTCTGTGTCTTCGAGCGCAGCATGGCAGCGCCTCCTTCTCCAGTAAGCTCTGACTCCTCTGTGGAGTCACCTTACTTGCATCCTTCAGCGCCATCACCGCCGCCGGCAGCGCCGCCTCACCCCGGTCGTGCGCCATCACTGCCCCCGCTATCTCCCATCTCTCCCGGCGCCTCACCCCAGCCGGGTGCCTCCAACGCCACCAGGAAGCGCCCGAGAGAGGACGACGAAGAGGACGAGTGGGTCACCGTCACCCCTTAGGGGACTGGCGCCTCTTCTGGTTCATCATCGGAGGATGAGCCATGTGGCGTCGCCTCCAGCGACGACGACTCCAGTGATAGTGACTCCGGCGACTCCAGTGACTCCTTACCCTCGGGCGAGAGCCGCGAGTGGTAATGTAATATTAATTATAATGTGTACTATTATATGTTTATATAATCATAAACAATTAATGTTATATATTGTAATTAAGTATAATGTGTGTAAAATGTTATATATAATATTATTATCTGCTGCTACTATAATGTTATATATAAAATATATATAATTTGCATCACTACATCTATATAAATTGTCTGAGAGTTGAACCAAGAGTTGGGATTGGAGCAGAGATACTGATCCTTCTAGAGGAATATTACTGTTCATCATCCGAAATAACAACCCTTACACAATTTGACAATACACACAGAACATTCACAAAATCACATAACATTCGATACATCACTGTCGGTTCTTCAGAGGACCGACATAGATAATAATATTATCTGTGTCGGTTAGGCATAAAAACCGATTGTGAGGAGTGTATCATTATCACAGTCAGTTTTTATCCCTAAGCAACACAAATAATATTGTATTATCTGTGTCGATGCTACAAATAAACCAATAGTGATTAGTGTGCTACATATCACAGTCGGTTCTAGTTAGAACCGATTGTGATGAGTGTTTTCATCACAATCGGTTCTTTTGTGGAACCGATTGTGATAACTCTATCACGCAAATTTGTGACATATCACAATCGGTGTTTTCACAAAAGTTAGGAACCGACACAGATGAAGCGATAGTGATATCCTAGTCTATAGTAGTGCTGTCTGCATAAAGAGATTCACAACATAACCTCATTAACAAGGACATTCGAAAGACTGATGCAATTGAAAGTGATGTAAAAGAGAACTAACGTGTGGACGTTGGGCGGGACGATGTCACCAGTAAGGACAGCGAACACCTGCTAGATATCAAACTACCTCATCATACGATTGGCGGTGTAGGTCTCCTCAAACAAGTCAAACACCAGGTGACGCCGTGTCGGCCAGAAGGCAGCGTCACTAGTGCATTGCAGCGAGAGGCCCTGAGGTGCTCGCTCGCTGGCGAGCTCTAGGAGGTATAGGCGTGTAACACCCCAATTTTTGCTTTTCATGAATTTAAATAAGATTTGGCACTTTGGTGAATTTTTGGAATTTTCTGGAATTTATTTGGGTTTATTTGGATTTTATTTGAATTTATTCCCTTTTGAAATAATTAAAGGATTTAATTTTGCAAATAAAATTTTGTTGGAAATATTTTATTTGAGTCCAAAATGTTCCAAAGTATTTTCCATAATTTTTCTGGGATTTTTCTGAGTATTTTGCTATTTTTCTAGATTTATTTGAATTTTCTATGAATTAATTGATTATTTAATCGCTGGAAAAACCGACTTGGTTTTACTGTTCATCCGACCGAGTCCGGGTCCGAGTCAGACTCGAGCCCGACTCAAACCGCGTTCGAACCGAACCCGGCCGGACGAACCCTAACCTCGTGGACCGTTGGATCAAGATCCAACGGTCAGGATCAATCCGCGCTGGACACGGTCGTCCCCGAGCCATCTCGGCCATCGATCGCGCCATGTGGACGGCTCGCGTGCGTCCACGTCACCTCACCGTGTCTGGAACGGAATCCGCCGCCTGCACGCCGCCGCGATTTCCGAGGATCTCGGCGTCGCCGGTATTTAATGCCCGGATGCATGCCCGAGGATCGCCTTTGCCATCCGCGCCGTTCGCCCCACCTCCCGCAGCCCTAGCCGCCGCATAGCCGCCGCGATTGCTCGCCGTAGTCGTCTCTCTCTCCGCCACGGTTCTTGCCTCGCCCCGCCGCCGTCCGCCGTTCTCCGTCGCGGCCGATCCCAGATCTGGACTCCCCGCGCCAAGACGCGTCCAGGCAAACCACCCACCTCGCCGGAGAAGCCCCGAAGCGCCACTGCCGTGGTCGTCGTCCTCGGCACCGGTGAACCCGCGCCGCCGCGTGCCATCGTCGTCCGCGAGCTCGGTGGACCGTCGGATCTCCATCGAACGGCTGCGGTAAGCCACATGTTTCCCGAATCGTAGAGACCTAGATTAGATCTGGACCGTTGGATCAAGATCCAACGGCCCACGATCGCCGTGTTAACTGTAACTGCGTTAACCTAGGATAGATTCCAACCGTTGGATCTAGATCCAACGGTCGAGACTCGTGCACGTGTCGCCGCCCGGGACATGCCACGTCGTCCTGAGGCGCGGCGAAACTCCAATGGATCTGGACCGTCCGATCCAGATCGAACGGCCCAGATCAGCCATGCAGTTCCCGCGTAAGAAACCCTAGATCTAATCGCGGTCGTCGATTTTCAAACCAACGGCCGTGATTGTGCTACGTGTGTCCTAGCCGCGCCCACGCGCGTGGGAGCGTGTCTCTGACACGCGAGACCCGCGTGTCAGAGGGCCCACGCGTCAGCCGCGCCCGCGCGGGCGTGAACCCGAGCCGCTGACAGGGCAGGTCCGCCTGTCAGTGACGGCTGACGCATGCGTGGACCGGGTCCATGCACCGGAGCCGACGTGGCAGCACCAGAGCGTGCCACGTGGCATGATGATGTCATGCTGACGTCTTCGTGGGGTTCGGTCGGTGCTGACGTCAGCAGGGCTGACGTGGACCAATCAGGTGCTGACACGTGTCACTGCTGACGCAATAAATCATTTTTCGAAAAAGAAATAATTTATTTAATTTGGTTTAATGATTCAAATATGATTTCAAACTTCAAACGCTTATAACTTTTGCAATTTAACTCCGATTTGAGTGATTCAAATTTCTAAATTTGTATAAAATTGAGATCTACCCAATGGTAAATTTTATTTAATTTTTGGACAAAAGTTTTTCTTTGTAATATTATTTAATTGATTATTTAAACTTTAAACGCTTGTAACTTTTGCGTTTTAACTCCGATTTCGCCGATTCAAATTCCTAAAAATTCATAAAATTATGCTCTCTCTATTTATGTACTTCATTTGAATGTTTGGACACTTTTTTGTCTACTGTTTTATTAATTTATTGCTATTTGCACGCGTTACGAGTAAACGTTGAAGTGCCCGAAGGCTTCGAAGGTGAAGTGTTGACCCAGGTGCCAGCTCAGGACCAAGATCAAGTGCTTTTTGAAGGCAAGTTGTGCTTTGACCATGTTGATCCCATTTTGAAATTAATTTGATTTAAATTATTGCAAGCTAGTTCAACTATAAAATGCTTTAATTAATTTTTGGAGACTAGTTAATTACCTAATTGCTGTATGCCACCTTGACATAGAAAATTGAATGCCATGAACCCCTTGTCACCCTAGTTGAGGATTAAATAGTTGGACATTATTAAATTGCCAACATGGGGATTTAGATCGTTGTAGTATATTGCTTAGAGTTGCCACGTGCTCATGACATGATTTTGGACAATCAAATGTTAATATTGACTTAATGATATATTGAACCTGTTTTGGAAAGGTATCATGTGTTGTGATGTTGATGGCACGTGGTGCATGGTAATCAACAGGGGGTTTGATAAATAGATTTGGACCGGGGCATGTGGCAAGAAATGATCGGGTGGGCCAGTTGTGGCATCGGGAGCGTTGTTTTGGTTCTTCGGGTAGTCTTGCCCTGGTCAACCTAAGGAGTTAACCTTGCAAGCCTTTGAACTGAGTTAATCGTGCAACCACATGTCCGTAATGGGACGGACCTAGTTGAGTAAGTTACTAATAACTTGCATGTGATACCTCGGGTGTCAACTACACCTTTTGTGTAGCTTGAAAGGGAGCGTGTCAAAGGCGATGGCATGGTACCCATCCAACGGTATGTCGGTCCCATACTTCGCCTTTGTTAAGGGAAGGGATGGTGTATGGCAAAAACCGGAAAGGTTCACTTGTGTAGTTAGCTGTTTCCGAAAGGCTTTGTTACGATCACTCGCCTTTGTAGTGTTTGGCTGTAACTTGTGGGTAAAGTGCATAACCTCTGCAGAGTGTAAAATCTATTCGAATAGCCGTGTCCGCGGTATTGGACATTGCTCGGGGATTACAGTCAAGGGTTAGACTTTCTTGGAAATAACTTGAACCTGAGAGGTTTGGTTTGGTTAAATGATGATGTTGATGGAAATGTGGACTAGGAATGGGAAAGATGATTATTTAACTCCTGGAAAAGTTATTGATATTATACTTGTATTTACTGCTTTCGAATCTACTTACGATACTTGTCAAAAGCTGTTTACTGCAATTATACCTGGAGCTATTCCTTTGTATTAAGCCATGCATGTAGTATATTAGCTTGCATTCTGTGCATGACTTGCTGAGTACCAAGTACTCACCCTTGCCACAAAACAACACCAGTTGAAGAAGTGGCGACGCCAGCTTTGGAGGAGGAATATCAGGAGGAGCCGTCTAACTAGGGATCGAGTCCAGTCAGTTGCCTGTGGCATATTGGTTGGCACCACGCGTTTTCTTTATATATTCCGCTGCAGATTTTATTTGAATAAGGCTTAGCCCTGCGAGGCGTACTTTTGTAACTTGACCATAAGGTCGAGCAACCAGTTTGGTTATCATAATTAAAGTACTTTATTATTATCGATGTGTATGATTGTGATATTTACCAATGTTGAGACTGTGTGCACTAGCGTGATCCTGGACTAGTGCTGAGTACACAGAGGGTCCGGATTTGCAAATTCGGGTCCCGACAGAGGTGGTATCAGAGCCATACTGACTGTAGGCTCAACCCATAGTTAGAATGGTCGTAGTAAGGATAAAACTTATTTTCTAAAGCTAAAAGTTTGTCAAGATAATAAATGAACTCTCAACTTAGCCCTTCTCTCTTTCCTTACCCTTTTTGCTCCCATTTTGATTTAAAATACTGCGTTCTTACGCGAGTGTTTTGTGACAGATGGAGGGAGAGATCAACTATGTCGATCTTGAGGTTGGCCACGCCGCGAAACTTTGGCGTATGATGCAGTTTCTTGAAGGTTTTGAGAAGCCGCAATACCAAGTGAATATCATCAGACAAGCGGGACTGATTAAGGCTTGTGATGTGAAGATCACGATACATGCCAGGAAAAAGGATGAGGGCAGCCATCCGATATACTACACCGCCAGGAGGTCAACAATGCAGATGGGAATTCAGGAGGTATCACGACGAGCAATGCGACACATCGCCCGCATCTACGCCAGTGAGTTGGAGGGCACGGTGTACCGCTACCATCCACACAACAACAACCTTCTTGACCCGAGACTGATTCAGAATGAGAATGCCACGGTCACACAGCTGGCACGACTTGTTGTCGCTCAGGAGGATGTGCTTGATGATACGAACCGGGAGCTACAGAAGGCTCGCGAGGAGGTCACGGTAGAGAAGAACCGATGGCGGGAGGCTCAAGAGTATGTGTCCCACCTTCTGCGAAGGATTGATGAGTTGGAGATGGCATTGTACGGACCAGGGCCAGTACTTGAGTTACATGAGCCGGACCCGGAGGAGTCAGATCTCGATGAGGACACCGCTTCTTCGACTACCACAGTTGCAGGGCATGGTGATTGTTTTGCGCCGATGCCACCGCACCCTTACCCAGGCAGTGGAGGTTTTCTAGACGAGTGAGCCTAGGTCTTGTAGTTGGGACTCCTTCGTCGAGTCGCGTTATAGAATAAAGATTCACCCTTAGAGGCGTTGGATTTTCATTGCTTGCTGAGTGTGCAGTATGTGTTGCAGGCCCTTAGGCATTGTAAGCAACCATACCAAGATATTATTATGGTATAATTAATAAAGTTGGATTTTGAGTTACACCTCCCCGCATAAGTTACTCTATACTTGTCTATGCTTGTTTCCCTCTCGTCTTTAAACCTTGGAGCAATCAACAGATGGTGAACACCCGCGGAAACCTTGGAGGCAATGGGAGTGGTTCTCGCCCAGCTGGGAACCCTAATAATGGAGCACTGTGATCCCAACCAAAGACCGCCATTGACATGCAGAACTTTGGAGCTTTTCTTGCTGCACAAACCCAGCTGATGCATGCCATGATGCAACAGATGCAGCAGGTCACTGCTCAGGCCACCGCTAACCAAGCAAATCAGGGACAACGATAGGGAGCAAAGTTGTCAGAGTTCATGAAAACTCATCCACCCACTTTCTCCGGGAATGCCAACCCGTTGGAGGCGGATGATTGGCTAAGGTCAATAGAAAGGAAGTTACACATTGCCCAATGCATGGGGAATGAGAATGTGCTTTACGCATCTCATCAGTTAGAAGGGACCGCCGCTGAGTGGTGGGAAAACTTCTGCGCCACGCAGGAGAACCCACAGGACATCACGTGGGAGGAGTTTACGGCTGCGTTTCGTCAGTATCACATGCCTGAAGGAATAATGGACCTTAAGAAGGAAGAGTTCAGGGCATTGAAGCAAGGTTGTCAACCGGTGTCAAAATATCTGAACAAGTTCACCCAGCTTGCACGCTACGCACCTGAAGACGTAGCGACAGGTAAGGCCAGACAGTCTCGCTTTATGAAGGGACTCAACTCGGGACTGTAGGTGGGACTGATCACCCACACCTTTCCAGATTTCCAGGAGCTTGTGAACAAAGCGCTTATTCTTGAGAACAAGCGCAAGGAGTTGGATGAAAACAGGAAGCGCATAATGCAGCAGCAAGGATCACGTCAGGGAGCACAGCAGCGTCTGCGGGTTGCGCCAAATCAGTTTTTCATATTCCAACCACAGAATGCAGCAAGGACACCGTCGCCGGCACCAAGGCCTGTGAATCAGAATTTTCAGACTCCAGCCCCAGCCAGGAACGCCGCTACAAGCAACCAGCAGGGCACAGTGAGGCGTTGCTATACATGCAATGAGCCATGGCATTTCTCCAATAACTGCCCCAAGAAGACAGCCGGAGTGACCCCAGTTCGCTTCAACTTGGGCTCCACACCAGCTAGGACCCCAGCCCCAGGAGAAAACCGCGGAGCAGCACAGCCAGGAGCCGCACCCCAGACCGTGGTGAGAGGCAGAGTCAATCACGTGACTGCAGATGCACTCCAGAATGCCACGGACGTCATACTGGGTAAGATACTTGTCAACTCAGTACCTACAACAGTTTTGTTTGACTCTGGGGCTTCGCATTCGTTTGTTTCCCGAGATTTTGTTTCTAAGAATGATTTGGAGATTGAGAATCTTAAGTGCGTGCTTATAGTTCAAACCCCTGGGTCAGAACTCCGATCACAAGTAGGATGTTCCGGGGTGAATGTGAAATCATGTGATAAAAAAATTGGCTTGATGATGATTTTAAACTTGTATAAATGTGTTTTGTGCATGCTCATGTGTTTATCTTTTGCGCCGGGCCAAATTTCCAAGAAACAGTAAATTTCATGTGTATGACAAACCAAATTTTTTGGTCTGTCATAAACGTGTTGTTGGCGACCTTGTTTTTCCCATGTATGACAAACCAAACTTTTTGGTCTGTCATAAACGTGTTTGTGGCGACCTTGTTTTTCCCATGTATGACAAACCAAATTTTTTGGTCTGTCATAAACGTGTTTGTGGCGACCTTGTTTTTCATGTGTATGACAAACCAAATTCTTTGGTCTGTCATAAACGTGTTTTTGGCAACCTCGCTTTTTCCCATGTATGACAAACCAAATTTTTTGGTCTGTCATAAACGTGTTTGTGGCGACCTTGTTTTTCATGTGTATGACAAACCAAATTCTTTGGTCTGTCATAAACGTGTTTTTGGCGACCTCGCTTTTTCCATGTATGACATACCAAATTCTTTGGTCCGTCACAAACGGGATTTTTGATGCTTGTTTTCGCCATGTATGCCGGACCAAATTTTTTGGCCCGCCATGAACTGATTCTTCTAGGGTTTTGAGACGTGTGCGCTGGACTGGATTTTGGTCCGTGATGAATGTCTTTTTGCTCAGTTAGGGTTTTAAGCAAATTTGGAATTGAATCTTGGTTTGAATTTGAGATTATGAAATTAGTGTGATTTTCATGATGCTTGTTTTGAAGTGGACGTTATGCAATGCTCGTGTGAGTAGTTGCATGGATTGACTTTGAGTCAAGTCGTGGACTTGTGCTCGGATTTGTTCTGTGGTTTGTTCATGTGCAGGTATTGCTCGAAGACGAACGTGGTCGATGACGGGACCGGAACTAGGTTCATGGAGGAACTGAGGTTCGGGACTAGGTTCAGGGAGGAACTGAGGTCTTGGTGGTCAAGGATGTCATGCGGGACGTTCGGGTTAAGAGAATGGTGCACATGAAGAATGGTTAGTCATGTGAGTATGGCAGGTGGCCATGCGCGTGCAAAGTGTTAGTCACGTGAGTATGGTAGGGTTGCCATACGCGTGCAAGAGTTGTACTTGGCCAGGTTGGGCCAAGTGGAGTTATGTTGGATACATACTTCTTCTAGGATTAGGAGTGGGAATCCTTCTAGGAGTAGGAATTGTATCCAGGACTCTCTGTGGTTTGCTCCTTTAAATAGGAGGGGTTGTCTCCTATTGAAGGGCATCAAACAGAGCTGAGCGCATTGAAAGCTTAGAGCTTTTGTTTTAGGGCTTGTACTCTTGTGTTTGGAGTACTTTAGACAAGAGAGAAATAAAGATCAAATTCTTCAGATCCTTTGCGTGCTACAGTAATCTCGTGCTACAGTACCCACGAGGTCCTGTTTATCCAGGTTTTTGGGTTTCGTTTTCTCTCTGGTTTTTAGATTTAGTAGATGGATTTTTCGTCTACTTTGTTTCTTTGAGTTCCTTCGTGATTTGATCAATCCAAAACCTCTCTAGGAATTTATTTTACAGTTCTTCAAAGTTCTGTAGGTTGATCTTTTGTTGTTTCTGTTAAACCTTCAAGTTTACGTTAGATCAATTCTCGTCATCTTCTGTTATAGCAAGCTTACGAGGTTCATAACTTTTGATCCGTAAGTCCGATCGAGTTGATTCTTTTTGAGTTCGATTCGTATTGGAATCTAGTTTCTTGTGTCCAAATTTCAGATCGTTCCGACGGTTGGATCTCCAGGAATTCGCGTTTTACCGAACCTCTGTCATTCTGTTTTTGTCAAATACGAGGCAATTATTTGGTTCTGTTTTGGGGTGAACTTTTATTAGTTCAAAGATTTGGTTTTAGCTTCCGCACAATCATTCACCCCCCCTCTGATTGCTATATTCGTGTCTTTCGATCCTATAGTGAGAATACTAATAGATGGGGTAGAGTTCCTAGCGAACCTTATTATATTGGGTACGCAGACCCTAGATGTCATCTTGGGAATGGACTGGTTATCCAAGCACAAGGCCGTGCTAGACTGTGGACGAAGAGTCATATCAGTTGAGAGCCCGTGTGGAAGAAAAGTGGAATTTCAAGCGACTGCCGTTAGAGATGGACAGCTGATGGTTAACAGCGCAAAGGCAATCAGCATAGAGGATGTCTCAGTGGTGAATGAGTATCCAGATGTTTTTCCTGAAGATCTACCCGGGATGCCGCCCGACAGAGACATAGAGTTTGTGATAGAGCTTGTACCTGGTACAACGCCGATAGCGAAGAGACCATATCGGATGTCCACTGAAGAATTGGTGGAGATGAAGAAACAGCTTGAAGAGTTGATGGAGAAAGGATTCATCAGACCGAGTTCGTCGCCACGAGGCGCCGATTACGTTCGTCAAGAAGAAGGATGGGAGTTTCAGGATGTGCATTGACTACCGTGCACTCAATGAAGTCACCGTGAAGAATAAGTACCCGCTACCTAGGATCGATGACCTGTTTGACCAGCTAAGAGGAGCCAGAGTTTTCTCCAAGATTGATCTGAGATCGGGATACCACCAGCTGAAGATCCGATCAGAAGATATCCCGAAGACCGCATTCTCATCAACATATGGACATTACGAGTTTACTGTTATGTCCTTCGGTCTGACAAATGCGCCAGCTTACTTCATGAATATGATGAACAAGGTTTTCATGGAGTACTTGGATAAGTTTGTCGTTGTGTTCATAGATGACATTCTCATCTACTCCAAGACAAAGGAAGAACATGCAGAGCACCTGAGGCGAGTTTTGGAGAAGCTGAGGGAACAGCAACTCTTCGCCAAGTTCAGCAAGTGCGATTTTTGGAAAGACAAGGTAGAATTCCTTGGACATGTAATGACCGCAGAAGGAGTTGCGGTAGATCCAAGCAAGGTAGAAGCTGTGTTACATTGGGAACAGCCAAAGACCGTGACCCAGATCCGTAGTTTCCTGGGGATGGCAGGTTACTACCGCCGCTTCATCAAAGGCTTTTCGACGATTGCGAGACCCCTTACGCAATTGTTGAAGAAGGAGAAGAAGTTTGCCTGGACACCAGAGTGCGAGAAGGGTTTTTAGGAGTTGAAGAAGCGATTGACATCAGCACCAGTGTTAGTTCTACCAGACGTCAATCAAAGCTTTGATATTTACTGTGATGTGTCGCGACAAGGACTTGGATGTGTGCTGATGCAGAACGGGAAGGTCGTCGCTTATGCATCAAGACAGCTGAGGCCGCATGAAGAGAATTATCCGACGCATGACCTAGAGTTATCTGCCGTAGTGCATGCTTTGAAGTTGTGGCGTCATTATTTGATTGGGAACAGATGTGAAGTGTATACGGATCATAAGAGTCTTAAGTACATATTCACCCAATCGGACTTGAACATGAGGCAGAGGAGATGGTTGGAACTGATCAAGGATTATAATGTTGGAATCCATTACCATCCCGGAAAGGCCAACGTGGTGCTCGATGCTCTGAGTCGGAAAAGCCATACTGTGAACATGTTAATAGCCACGAGTCAGGATGAGCTATGTGAGGATTTCCAGAGAATGAAGATTGAAGTTGTACCAGAAGGATTCTTGGCCGCATTAGAAGTGAAGCCTACCCTGGAGGATCAGATTCGAGAAGAACAGAAGGATGATGACAAGATCCGCAGGATCAAGTCCAAGATGGATGAAGGCAAGGCAAAAGACTTCAGACTGGACGAGCAAGGCACGTTATGGATGCAGGATAGAATCTGCGTGCCAAATAGGAAGGAGTTGAAGCAGCTGATTCTAGAGGAAGCCCATGACTCCAAGTACTCAATTCATCCGGGAAGTGCCAAGATGTACCAGGACTTAAAGGAAAGATTCTGGTGGCCGAGCATGAAGCGTGAAGTTGCCGAGCATGTTGCGCTGTGCGACATATGCCAGAGAGTTAAGGCAATGCATCAGAGACCAGCAGGATTGCTACAGCCGTTGAAGATACCTGAGTGGAAATGGGAGGAAATCGGAATGAACTTCATTACCGGTTTACCCAAGACTCAAGGAGGATATGACTCCATATGGGTTATAGTGGATCGCTTGACTAAAGTCGCCCATTTTATCCCGGTAAAGACCACTTACTCAGGAGATAAGTTAGCAGAATTGTACATGACCAGGATCGTCTGTTTGCATGGAGTGCCAAAGAAGATCGTATCGCACAGAGGTACCCAGTTCACCTCGAGATTCTGGAATAAGCTGCATGAAGCCATGGGGACCCGTTTGAATTTCAGTACAGCTTATCACCCTCAGACGGATGGACAGACCGAGAGAGTTAACCAGATTCTAGAGGACATGTTAAGAGCTTGTGCATTAGTTTATGCTACCTCTTAGGATAAAAGTCTGCCGTATGCTGAATTCAGCTACAACAATAGCTACCAGGCCAGTTTGCAGATGTCACCATTTGAGGCACTATACGGTCGACCCTGTCAAACACCGTTCAACTGGATTGAGACAGGTGAGCGCCGTGTCTTTGGGCCGGACATTCTTCAAGAAGCTGAAGAACATATTGCCATGATCTGGGAAAGGCTGAAGATAGCACAGTCAAGACAGAAAAGCTACGCCGATAACCGTCGTCGAGACTTGAGCTTTGAACCAGAGGATTTCGTGTATCTTAGGGTTACACCACTCAAGGGAGTCAAGAGATTCCATGCCAAAGGAAAACTCGCGCCGAGATATGTTGGACCATTCAAGGTTCTCAGTCGCAGAGGGGAAGTTGTGTACCAGCTGGAGTTACCGCAATCACTAGCAGGAGTACATGACGTGTTCCACGTGTCCCAGCTGAAGAAGTGTCTTCGAGTACCTGATGAGCAGACACCGCTAGAGTCAATCGAGCTACAAGAGGATCTGACTTACAAGGAACACCCCGTCAAGATTTTGGACACCATGGATCGAGAGACGAGAAACAAGTCAACCCGTTTCTGCAGAGTTCAGTGGAGCAACCATGCGGAGAGCGAAGCAACTTGGGAGCGCGAGGAGGATTTGAAGAAAGAATTCCCGAACCTATTCTTTAGTAAGCCCTGAATCTCGGGGATGAGATTCTGATAAGGGGGGAGGTTTGTAACACCCCAATTTTTTCTTTTCATGAATTTAAATAAGATTTAGCACTTTGGTGAATTTTTGGAATTTTCTGGAATTTATTTTGGTTTATTTGGATTTTATTTGAATTTATTCCCTTTTGAAATAATTAAAGGATTTAATTTTGCAAATGAAATTTTGTTGGAAATATTTTATTTGAGTCCAAAATTTTCCAAAGTATTTTCCATAATTTTTCTGGGATTTTTCTGAGTATTTTGCTATTTTTCTAGATTTATTTGAATTTTCTACGAATTAATTGATTATTTAATCGCTGGAAAAACCGAGTTGGTTTTACTGTTCATCCGACCGAGTCCGGGTCCGAGTCAGACTCGAGCCCGACTCAAACCGCGTTCGAACCGAACCCGGCCGGACGAACCCTAACCCCGTGGACCGTTGGATCAAGATCCAACGGTCAGGATCAATCCGCGCTGGACACAGTCGCCCCGAGCCATCTCGGTCGTCGATCGCGCCACGTGGACGGCTCGCGTGCGTCCACGTCACCTCACCATGTCTGGAACAGACTCCGCCGCCCGTACCGGCTTCGCCGCGATTTTCGCGGGGATCTCGACGTTCGGGCCGGTATTTAATGCCCGGATGCATGCCCGAGGATCGCCTTTGCCATCCGCGCCGTTCGCCCCACCTCCCGCAGCCCTAGCCGCCGCGATTGCTCGCCGTAGTCGTCTCTCTCTCCGCCACGGTTCTTGCGTCGCCCCGCCGCCGTCCGCTGTTCTCCATCGCGGCTGACCCCAGATCCGGACTCTCCGCGCCAAGACGCGTCCAGGCATACCACCCACCTCGCCGGAGAAGCCCCGAAGCGCCGCTACCGTGGTCGTTGTCCTCGTCACCGGTGAACCCGCGCCGTCGCGTGCCATTGTCGTCCGCGAGCTCGGTGGACCGTCGGATCTCCATCGGACGGCTGCGGTAAGCCACGTGTTTCTCGAACCGTAGAGACCTAGATTAGATCTGGACCGTTGGATCAAGATCCAACGGCCCACGATCGCCGCGTTAACCGTAACTGCATTAACCTAGGATAGATTCCAACCGTTGGATCTAGATCCAACGGTCGAGACTCGTGCACATGTCGCCGCCCGGGACATGCCACGTCGTCCCGAGGCGCGGCAAAACTCCAACGGATCTGGACTGTCCGATCCAGATCGAACGGCCCTGATCAGCCGTGCAGTTCCCGCGTAAGAAACCCTAGATCTAATCGCGGCCGTCGATTTTCAAACCAATGGCCGTGATCGTGCTACGTGTGTCCTAGCCGCGCCACGCCGCTGGAGCGTGTCCTTCGACACGCCGGGCCCGCGCGTGTCGAGGGGCCCACGCGGCCGCTACGCGGCGTGAACCTCCGAGCCGCCGACAGGGCAGTGTCCGTCGCGATTAGTGACGGCTGAGACGTGCGTGGACCGGGTCCATGCACCGGAGCCGACGTGGCAGCACCAGAGCGTGCCACGTGGCATGATGACGTCATGCTGACGTCATCGTGGGGTTCGGCCGGTGCTGACGTGGACCAATCAGGCGCTGACACGTGTCACTGCTGATGCAATAAATCATTTTCCGAAAAAGAAATAATTTATTTAATTCGGTTTAATGAATTCAAATATGATTTCAAACTTCAAACGCTTATAACTTTTGCAATTTAACTCCGATTTGAGTGATTCAAATTTCTAAATTTGTATAAAATTGAGATCTACCCAATGGTTAATTTTATTTAATTTTTGGACCAAAGTTTTTCTCTGTAATATTATTTAATTGATTATTTAAACTTTAAACGCTTGTAACTTTTGCGTTTTAACTCCGATTTCGCCGATTCAAATTCCTAAAAATTCATAAAATTATGCTCTCTCTGTTTATGGACTTCACTTGGATGTTTGGACACTTTTTGTCTACTATTTTATTCATTTATTGCTATTTGCACGCGTTACGAGTAGACGTTGAAGTGCCCGAAGGCTTCGAAGGTGAAGTGTTGACCCAGGAGCCAGCTCAGGACCAAGATCAAGTGATTTTTGAAGGCATGTTGTGCTTTGACCATGTTGATCCCATTTTGAAATTAATTTGATTTAAATTATTGCATGCTAGTTCAACTATAAAATGTTTTAATTAATTTTGGGAGACAAGTTAATTACCTAATTGCTGTATGCCACCTTGACATAGAAAATTGAATGCCATGAACCCCTTGTCACCTTAGTTGAGGATTAAATAGTTGGACATTATTAAATTGCCAACATGGGGATTTAGATCGTTGTAGTATATTGCTTAGACCTGCCACGTGCTCATGACATGATTTTGGACAATCAAATGTTAATATTGATTTATTGATATATTGAACCTGTTTTGGAAAGGTATCATGTGTTGTGATGTTGATGGCACGTGGTGCATGGTAATCAACTGGGTGTTTGATAAATAGATTTGGACCGGGGCATGTGGCAAGAAATGATCAAGTGGGCCAGTTGTGGCATCGAGAGCATTGTTTTGGTTCTTCGGGTAGTCTTGCCCTGGTCAACCTAAGGACTTAACCTTGCAAGCCTTTGAACTGAGTTAATCGTGCAACCACATGTCCGTAATGGGACGGACCTAGTTGAGTAAGTTACTAATAACTTGCATGTGATACCTCGGGTGTCAACTACACCTCTTGTGTAGCTTGAAAGGGGAGCGTACCAGTGCGATGGCATGGTACCCGTCCAACGGTATGTCGGTCCCATACTTCGCCTTTGTTAAGGGAAGGGATGGTGTATGGCAAAAATCGGAAAGGTTCACTTGTGTAGTTAGCCGTTTCCGAAAGGCTTTGTTACGATCACTCGCCTTTGTGGTGTTTGGCTGTATCTTGTGGGTAAATTGCATAACTTCTGCAGAGTGTAAAATCTATTCGAATAGCCGTGTCCGCGGTATTGGACATTGCTCGGGGATTACAGTCAAGGGTTAGACTTTCTTGGAAATAACTTGAACCTGAGAGGTTTGGTTTGGTTAAATGATGATGTTGATGGAAATGTGGACTAGGAATGGGAAAGATGATTATTTAACTCCTGGAAAAGTTATTGATATTATACTTGTATTTACTGCTTTCGAATCTACTTACGATACTTGTCAAAAGCTGTTTACTGCAATTATACCTGGAGCTATTCCTTTGTATTAAGCCATGCATGTAGTATATTAGCTTGCATTCTGTGCATGACTTGCTGAGTACCAAGTACTCACCCTTGCCACAAAACAACACCAGTTGAAGAAGAGGCGACGCTAGCTTTGGAGGAGGAATATCAGGAGGAGCCGTCTAACTAGGGATCGAGTCCAGTCAGTTGCCTGTGGCATATTGGTTGGCACCACGCGTTTTCTTTATATATTCCGCTGCAGATTTTATTTGAATAAGCCTTAGCCCTGCGAGGCGTACTTTTGTAACTTGACCATAAGGTCGAGCAACCAGTTTGGTTATCATAATTAAAGTACTTTATTATTATCGATGTGTATGATTGTGATATTTACCAATGTTGAGATTGTGTGCACTAGCGTGATCCTGGACTAGTGCTGAATACACAAAGGGTCCGGATTTGCAAATTCGGGTCCCAACAGAGGTGGTATCAGAGCCATACTGACTGTAGGCTCAACCCATAGTTAGAATGGTCGTAGGAAGGATAAAACTTATTTTCTAAAGCTAAAAGTTTGTCAAGATAATGAATGAACTCTCAACTTACCCCTTCTCTCTTTCCTTACCCTTTTTGCTGAATTCTTTTATCTCCCACTTTGATTTAAAATGATGCGTTCTTACGCGAGTGTTTTGTGACAGATGGAGGGAGAGATCAACTATGTCGATCTTGAGGTTGGCCACGCCGCGGAACTTTGGCGTATGATGCAGTTTCTCGAAGGTTTTGAGAAGCCGCAATACCAAGTGAATATCATCAGACAAGCGGGACTGATTAAGGCTTGTGATGTGAAGATCACGATACATGCCAAGAAAAAGGGTGAGGGCAGCCGTCTGATATACTGCACCGCCAGGAGGTCAACAATGCAGATGGGAATTCAGGAGGTATCACGACGAGCAATGCGACACATCGCCGGCATCTACGCCAGTGAGCTGGAGGGCACGGTGTACCGCTACCATCCACACAACAACAACCTTCTCGACCCGAGACTGATTTAGAATGAGAATGCCACGGTCACACAGCTGGCACGACTTGTCGTCGCTCAGGAGGATGTGCTCGATGATACGAACCGGGAGCTACAGAAGGCTCGCGAGGAGGTCACGGTAGAGAAGAAGCGATGGCGGGAGGCTCAAGAGTATGTGTCCCACCTTCTGTGAAGGATTGATGAGTTGGAGATGGCATTGTATGGACCAGGGCCAGTACTTGAGTTACATGAGCCGGACCCGGAGGAGTCAGATCTCGATGAGGACACCGCTTCTTCGACTACCACAGTTGCAGGGCATGGTGATTGTTTTGCGCCGATGCCACCGCACCCTTACCCAGGCAGTGGAGGTTTTCTAGACGAATGAGCCTAGGTCTTGTAGTTGGGACTCCTTCGTCGAGTCGCGTTATAGAATAAAGATTCACCCTTAGAGGCGTTGGATTTTCATTGCTTGCTGAGTGTGCAGTATGTGTTGCAGGCCCTTAGGCATTGTAAGCAACCATACCAAGATATTATTATGGTATAATTAATAAAGTTGGATTTTGAGTTACACCTCCCCGCATAAGTTACTCTATACTTGTTTATGCTTGTTTCCCTCTCGTCTTTAAACCTTGGAACAATCAACAGATGGTGAACACCCATGGAAACCTTGGAGGCAATGGGAGTGGTTCTTGCCCAGCTGGGAACCCTAATAATGGAGCACCTGCACCCCAACCAGCACCGCCAGTTGACATGCAGAACTTTGGAGCTTTTCTTGCTGCACAAACCCAGCTGATGCATGCCATGATGCAACAGATGCAGCAGGTCACTGCTCAGGCCACCGCTAACCAAACAAATCAGGGACAACGATAGGGAGCAAAGTTGTCAGAGTTCATGAGAACTCATCCACCCACTTTCTCCGGGAATGCCAACCCGTTGGAGGCGGATGATTGGCTAAGGTCAATAGAAAGGAAGTTACACATTGCCCAATGCATGGGGAATGAGAAGGTGCTTTACGCATCTCATCAGTTAGAAGGGACCGCCCCGTAGAAGCCTGCGTCGTAAGGTGCCAAGTCCATCTGTGATCGTCCGATTTGGAACCTCTCGAACGACTACAGCTGAAGCAGCAAAGGGCAACCGGTGAGAATGGAGGAGTTCGCTACACGACGACACCCGTCGCACAGGGCCCAGTAGATGGCTGCGAGTACAGCTGGTTCCCAAGCTAGTTGCGGGAGCTCCTCCAGGTAGGCGTCTGCGATCGTCCTCATGAACTGGATCATGTGCTTGTCGACGTTGTCCACGTGGAACGAGCAGAACAATACCCAGCCAAGCAGTTAGAGAAGGTTCGGCTCAAAGTGTCGGCTGATGACATACTCCCCTGCTCCGGCCGCCATCCAGAATTACAAGGGAAAACAAAATATAAAATGAGATAAATTAAACTGCACTTACATAGAACTGCACCAACCACTTCTGCATCGGCCCATGCACAAAAGTAAAAGGTGTGTACCATGCCTCCTTGGATAGCACACCCGCGAACCGATCCAGTAGCTCCGTCCGCCACTTTGAGTGGACATCGTTGGGCACCACTGCGTCCCTAGTAAAAGGTATGCCTAGGAGGTAACAGACGTCCTCTAGTGTGGGTGCCATCTCACCGCACGGTAGGTGAAACGTGTGCCTCCCCGGTCGCTAGCGGTCCATCAGAGCGGTCAGTAAGCTCCTGTCATAGGGAAAACTCCTGAAGGTGTCCCGTCTGTCCTACGCGTTTGCAGCTGTCGCCTCCACCATCCTAGCTAAGGGAAGTAACCTCTGAACCGTCGATACAACAATTTCATAAGCAAAGTCGATACAATAAATTTCATGGCCTCTGAACCGTCGAGCAATACTTGAAAGTGTGGCCCATCTCCTTGCGAACAGAATATTTACTTACACGACGCCCACTTTCTGATGCATCCATGTCGTTCCTTATACGCCTTGTCTGTTGCCGTCCTACACCGTTCAGCCTGCTGACATCCGGAACCCACCGTGTGTCCTCCCATCTATGATGCTCCATGAATAAACCCACCACTCGAAAACCGTAAATTTCTACGCTCCAAGTTGCCGTCACCGCTTCCTTATTGAAGAATTGTGACAATAATATACCCGAATCCATACGGATTGTTGAACAAGCGGCCATGATGTGTGCGCATGGGCTGTGTAATAAACTAGGCTTGTTGCAGGTGCATACACATGTTTGCCCATGTAGGATGCATTCACGAGCAGCTTTTCACTGGTTCGTCCCACGACCGGCATTATCTTTACACAATACCTCAAAATGAAGCTCCCTCGTGCCCATCTTCAATGCTTTATGCATCTCCCCTTTCTTGCCCTTTTCCTCCATATATGTAGAAATCATCTCAGAGTATTTCATAGTAGGATCATTCATGTGGTCGATGGCCCTACCATGGTGATCCACAAAGTACTTCGCGATGCCATGAAGAACACCATCTACTATAGCAACCAGGGGAAGGAGTCTCAGGCCCCACATGACCTAATAGTAAACCTTAGCCAGGTTTGTCATCATCACCCCATACCTAGCACCATCGGTGTCATAAAGCAGAACCCATTTCTCCCTAGGCTCATGTTCTATCTATTCAGAGAAGCATTTCATAGACCTTTCGTTCCTCCGAACCAGGTGCGAAGGGTCTGTGGGTAGCTCTTCAAGCGCTATTGGGGCCTCCCCTGGGAAAGGCATCACCCTCTTCACTGCCTCCGTTGTATGCCTTGACGTCAGCTCGTCCAACTTCTTTCACAATGCATCAAACTTTCTTTGCTGGTTCTGGTCGCACAGCCTCTGAAAAAGTTTCATCAGCTCCTTGTTCCTAAACTGCTTGTAGAAGTTGGCACCCATGTGTCGCTTGCACCACCTAGTTCGCAAATCAGGCCATGGATGTGTCTCATATTCACCTTGTTGCAATTGCAGTATCGCCTTTAACCGCCCAAGATGCCGATCATGTATGACACACACTCCATGCCGCTGATCCACAACGTCGGCTTTCACGTTCCTTAGGAATCAGAACAAGCTATCAGTGTTCTGACCCTCCATGAATGCGAGCGCTACGGGAAGAACCTGATTGTTGCCATCTACTCCTATGGCAGTCAATATCTGGCATTTGTATTTCCCAGTAAGAAATGTACCGTCCATACATAACAACTAACGGCAATGTGTGAACGCATTGATACAAGCATCGAAAGCAAAGAATGCCCGCTTCAGTACCATCTTCCTAAGAAAGCACTGAGAAGGCTATTCAAAAATATCGACAAAAGTCCCAACATTCCTTTTCTTGATCACCTGAAGCATACCTTGCAAGTTCTGATATGAGTCTTCATACGTACCTAACCTTGCTTCCAATGCCTTCTGCTTCACTCTCCATGCCTTGGCATAGCTTATGGTGTACTGAAACCTCTGCTCTATTGCAAGTATGATGGCACGTGGCTCTAAATCCAGGCTACCAATAATCTCCCTGTACATTACATTAGCAACAAAGCCTGAAGATATGTTTCTATGCCGACTACGTAGGCTCCGTCAGCACGCATGCGTGTGGGATGACTATAGAAGACATCCAAATGGTGCCCACTTAGGCTGGTAAGCATGGACAAGCCATGGGCAATCCTCCATCTAGCATATGACATCATACACCCGATGATCTGACTTCGCAACCTTAGGTCTCCACAGCGACACTGCCCATGCTATCACTGCTTCCTACACCTCACCCTTATTCTTGTAAATTGCATCTTGCCGCACCTCATTCCGATCGTACCCGCATGCGACATCTTCACCCTCGTTGACCATCAGCCTATCGAACCGACACTCATTCCACTCTGCAGGGAAAGGCTCTTCATCCTCTTTGTTATTACTTATAGCCTCGTAGTCCTGGCTCTCTGTGTCCATCGATTGCACTAGCGATTCAATATGTTCTCCCTCGTTTGCCACACCCATTGGTTCCTGCACCTCTTGCATTGGAACTTCAAGTTCCTCGTCTAGCGCTTCCTCCTGACCCAAACTAACATTCTGCCACACTAAACATTCTCTAGCTTGGCTGCTCTTTCCAACTTCCTCCAGTTCATCACCAGCAACCTCCTCCCGTATCACATAGACGGCATTATCTTTATGAAATGTTTGCGCCAACAACACTAGCGGCCAACCTTTCTTAATCGCCATTGTTACATACGAACTTCACGACTTCGGCCCCTTTAGTTGCACTAACTCCCAGTACGTGCAATTTCATCTCCGACACCCTACTTCGTGCAGCTTTAAATCACGCAATTCACGGTCTAACGAGAACATTTGTGTTTACGATTGGGGAATAGGCCCCCACCGAGCTTACTTGTTGATTGAAGGATCAACACGGTCCCCTTTTTCTGTGAAGGGATGGCATCTGGCGATTCCTTGGTCGGTTTGAGATGTGTGTTAATTGGGAATGGACACGGGGGATTATACTGGTTCGGGCCTCTCGCAGAGGAGATAATAACTCTACTTCAGTGGCGTTGGAATTATATGGTGTAACTTGACAAAGATGGTCTTGCCTAAAACCCTCTCTCTCCCTTATATGTATCCAGGGGTATTTATAATCTACCCGAATATCTTCCCTTACTACAGCCAAGATAAGGGGCATTTGATGATGCCGATCGTGGTCGTAACTGAAACCGAAATTTACGCCACATTCCCATCGTGGGCGTAATGGCATCGAATCGTGGTGCGAATAAAGCTACTCCGGCGTAACCGCCTACCACGAACTTCCGACCATAAATCTCGCGAACGAGCTCGAGCCGAGCAAGCTTGGTCTCTGCCGAGCATGTGTGCTCGGGTTTGGGTTTGGTGCTCGAAGCCGAGCATCGAGCCCGAACTGATTTGGCGGATTAACCCGTCAAACCTTAAGCTCATAGGCCGCCCTCGGGGATATCCTCCGAGGGTATACATGGTCGAAATCGGCTATCGGGGTACCGTGGTAATTATGGAAACTCATCCAATCCTCGACAATTTGGTACAACCATCTTGTAACTATCTTCCATGAACGTTCCCCTACACGCGACAGGTTAGCAACGACACTTGGGAAATGACTTAGTTCCACTCCTTCTGAACTCATGTGCAGAACCCCTTCTCCATAGTGTATTTCAAACTGCACTAGTTCATCCATACATATTAAGCATTTTACGAAAATTTTAGTATCGTTGTACCTATTGTACCACAATGACATACTCTACACTACATGAATCTAATTAATCTGGTCGCCAAGTCATGTATGTAATAAAACTATTGATACTCTACACAGCTAATTAATTTGATCGCCAAGTCATGTATGTAATAAAACTATCGCTACTCTACACAGCAATTAATTTGGTCGTCAAGTCATGTATATAAAAAAAACTATCGCTGCTCTACACAGATAATTAATTTGGTCGCTAAATCATGCATCTAAAAAGAGTATTGCTATTCTTCACAGCTAACTACTTAGCTAAGTAATATGGTCGCTAAATCGTGAATCTCAAAAAGTATTTCTATTTTACACAACTAATTAGCTACACAAATAATTAATATGGTCGCTAAATCATGCATATAAAAAGAGTCTCCTCATGCTACACTACTAACTACTTATACAACTAATTAATCTGTACACTAAATAATGTATCTAAAAAAACTATTACTATTCTACACATCTAATTAATCTAATCACTAAGTCATCTATCTAAATAACAAATGCTACTCTACAATTTAATTAATCTACTCACTAAATTCTAATTTAAATAAACAAATAATTACCTACAGAAATCTTCTTGCCCTTCTCCTTCTTCCTCCTATTCTTCCCCTCCTCCTCCTCCTCCTCCTCCTCTACCTTCTTCCTCTTCTTCCTATTCTCCTCCTCTCCCTCTTCTTTTTCTTCTCCTCTTCCTCCTCTCCTTCTTTCCCTCTTTCTCCTCCCCCTTTTCTTCTCTTCTGTTGTGCGCTCACTCGGTATGGGAAATGGCTCGTCTCGCTCAGTTCTAGGAAATGGCAACGCTCGACGCAGCTTTTAAGCCTCTCTGTCGCCATTTCAAATAGCGACAGAGGCATATGTACGGTTTTGCTCTCTGTCGCCATTTCAAACGGTGAGAGGTCTCGCGATTTGAATTCACGATAGTCCCCTCTATCGCTATTATAATTGGCGACAGAGGGGTATTTTTGTTATTTTTTTAATCGGTATATTATTTATGTAAATTTTTTTAAAAAAATCGCATAGCGCACGTCACACTCTATCCATCTCTCCTAAACACCACTGACGGCAATAATCTTACGGCTGAGAATGCTTCAGCCTTGAAGACAGTCGCGCCGCGCCGCAGCCTAGACCAGGATCACCAACGTCCACCGGTATAGCTCCTACTCCGGTAGGGGCACGTCGACGTCGATGAGCCCTGTGTTGGCGTTGTAGCTGACCTCTATGTCGTCCAAGTCGAGGAGGCAATTCACCGGCCTACTCGAGCAGTAGGCACCGAACCGGCCGCAGCCGCACACTCTGAGTGCCACGGCCGCACCGGCCTTGTTGGGCACATCGTTGATGGTGCATTCCTCGACGACGCCTCTGGCATTTAACATGTCTAGCAAGCCTATCGGTGCGAACGCCATGCCCGGCGCGACGTCCCGGACAGGGCAGATGTGGAACATCTCACACTCGAGAGCCTCAGTGACAGCGACAGTGTGGCACCCTGGGGCAGCCGCACCAGCTCCCCCGCCCGGTTGTAACACCCCAAAATTTTGCTTTTCTTAAATTCATGTGTGATTTGGCACTTTGGTGAATTTTTGGAATTTTCTGGAATTTATTTGGATTTATTTGGAATTTATTTGAATTTATTCCCTTTTGAATTAATTAAAGAATTTAACTTTGCAAATAAAATTTTGTTGGAAATATTTTATTTGAGTCCAAAATGTTCCAAAATATTTTCCAGAATTTTTCTGAGTGTTTTGCTATTTTTAATGAATTAAATGAATTACTGGGAATTAATTTGGATTATTTAATCGCTGGAAAAACCTAACCGGTCAGATCTTGTTCATCCGACCGGACCCGAGTCCGAAGTCGACTCGAAGTCCGACCAAGCGATCGGTCGGTTGAACCCACTCGCCAAGCCCTAACGCACGTGACCGTTGGATCGAGATCCAACGGCCACGATCGCGCCGCGTCACCCGAGCCCGACTCCGACCGAGCCAGCCAGGTCGCCCGAGCCGGACCCGAGCCCAAACCCCCGAACCGTTGGATCTTGATCCAACGGCTGAGTGTGTGCCACGTCGCCCCTCTCCGAGTCCTCGTCGAACTCCGCCGCCGCCTGCGGGTGGACCTCGGTTTCCGCGAGATTCACGGAAGCCGAGGCCCCTATTTAATGTGCTGCCACCACGGTCGTGACCGCCTCTTCCGCGCGCACCCGTAGCCCTAACTCACCTCGCCTGAGCCGCCGCCGTCTAGCCGCTAGAGCTCGCCGTAGTTGATTCTCCCCTCCGCCACGGTTTCTTGCGTTTCCTGCCGCCGTCAAGCCCAGATCCGGATTCCCCAGGCCGAGACGCGTTCGGGAGTGCCACTCACTTCGCCGGAGACACACGGAAACGCCGTTCGAGAGGTCGTCGTCCCCAGCTCCGGCCAGCCTAGCTCTGCCGCACCCTCGCCGTCCCCGCGAGCTTTGCCAGCCGTCGGATCTTCATCAAGCGGACCAGATCGCGCCACGTCACCCTTGGTGAGTTTCCCCGTTGAAAATCCCAGATCTAATCCCAACCGTTGGATCTAGATCCAACAGCTTAGATTGTGCCACGTAGCTAGAACTGCACCAGGCTAGGATAGATCTCAGCCGTTAGATCAAGATCGAACGGCTACGGTGACTCACGTGTTTCCCAAACCCGTAAGAACTAGATTGGATCTGGACAGTTGGATCAAGATCCAACGGCCCAGATCGACCATGTCCGCTCCAACGCGTGTAGCCCAGATCCAATCCTAGCCGTCGGATTTCAAACCAACGGCACGGATCGAGCCACGTGTCTGGGGAGCCAAACCGCCGCGCCCACGCGGGCGTGAGCGTGGGGCACTGACACGCCGGGCCTGCGTGTCAGCGACCGCACCGTGACGTCACCCATGACATCATCGGTGGGTCCCACCTGTCAGACGCCTCGGCCGAGCCTTGCTGACGTCACCCGAGGGGTCCCACCTGTCAGCCGCACGTGGAGCCGTGGACCGAGTCCACGGTGGACCCAAACCGAACCGTGGACCAAGTCTATGGACCGACTGACGCAATAAATCGATTTTTTAATAGAAAAATAATTCGGAGGAAAATCACGCTGACGTCATAATCGGTTTTTATTTTAAGAATAAAGATTTAATTCGGTTTATTGATTTCAGAATTTGATTCAAACTTCAAACGCTTATAACTTTTGCATTTTAACTCCGATTTGAGTGATTCAAATTTCTAAATTCGTATAAAATTGAGATCTACCTAATGATGAATTTTATTTATTTTTTTGGACCAAAGTTTTTCTCTGTATAATTATTTAATTGATTGTTTAAACTTCAAAATGCTATAACTTTCGCATTTAAACTCCGAATTTGACGATTCCAGTTCCTAAAAATTCATAAAATTATTCTCTCTCTGTTTATGGACTTTATTTGGATGTTTGGACACTTTTTGTCTACTGTTTATTTATTATTTGCTATTGCACGCTTTACGAGTAGACGTTGAAGTGCCCGAAGGCTTCGAAGGAGAAGTGTTGACCCAGGAGCCAGCTCAGGACCAAGAACAAGTACTCTTCGAAGGCAAGTTGTGTTTGACCATGTTGATCCCAATTTGAAACTTGTTTTGATTTAAATTATTGCATGCTAGTTTAAATTTGAAAATGCTTTACTTAATTATGGGAAATTAGATAAATGCCAAATTGCTGTATGACACCTTGGTTAATTATATATGTGCCAGGACCCCTTGTCACCCTAGTGAGGTTTAAATAGTTGGACATTATTAAATTGCCAACATGGGAATTTAGATCGTGGTAGTAGATTGCTTAGACCTGCTACGCGCTTATGACATGATTTTGGACAGACAAATGTTAATATTGACTTAATGATATATTGAACCTGTTTTCGAAAGGTATCATGTGTTGTGATGTTGATGGCACGTGGTGCATGGTAATCAACTGGGGGTTTGATAAACAGATTTGACCGGGGCATGTGGCAAGAATGATCGGGTGGGCCAGTTGTGGCACCGGGAACGTTGTTTTGGTTCTTCGAGTAGTCTTGCCCTGGTCACCCTAAGGACTTAACCTTGCAAGCCTTTGAACTGAGTCAATCGTGCAAGCACATGTCTGTAATGGGACGGACCTAGTTGATTAAGTTGCTAATAACGTACCTGTGGGACCTCAGGTTGTCAACTACACCCTTTGTGTAGTTGTACGGGGGAGCGTACCGGGGCTGCGGCCAGGTACCCATCTAACGGTGGTTTGGCCTAAACTTCGCCTTCGCTAAGGGAAGGGTTAGCGTGCAACACCGGAGAGGACTACTTGTACTGTTAGAAGTTTCCGAAAGACTCTGTTACGGACACTCGCCTTTGTGGTGTTTGACTGTATCTTGTGGGTAAAGTGCATAACCTCTGCAGAGTGTAAAATCTATTCGAATAGCCGTGTCCGCGGTATTGGACATCGCTCGGGAATTACAGTCAAGGGTTAGACTTTCTTGAAATTAACTTGGACTTGAAAGGTTGGGTTTGGTTTAATGATGATGTTGATGGAAATGTGGATTAGGAATGGGAAAGATGTTTACTAAACTCCTTGAAAAGTTATTGATCTTATACTTGTTTCTATTGCTTTCGAATCTACTTATGCTACTTGTCAAATGTTTCTTTCGCAAATATACCCTGAGCTATTCCTTTGTACTAAGCCGTGCATGTAGTATATTAGTTTGCATTCTGTGCATGACTTGCTGAGTACCAAGTACTCACCCTTGCCACAATACAACACCAGTTGAGGAGGAGTCTACACCAGCTTTGGAGGAGGAGCTCCCAGAAGATCCGTCTAACTAGGAAGCGAGCCCAGTCAGTTGCCTGTGGTATCTTTGGATGGCGCCACGGTTATCTTATTTTCATTGCAGCTTATTTCTCTCTTATTGAGTTTCCGCCCTGCGTGGCATATATTTGTAACTTGACCATAAGGTCGAGCAATCCGTTTGGTTAACTATTTAAGGTACTTTATTATTTCGTTGAGTATGATTGTGATATTTACCAATGTTGAGACTGTGTGCACTAGTGCGTTCCTGGACTAGTGCTGAATACACAGAGGGTCCGGATTTGCAAATTCAGGTCCCGACACCGGTGTACGTACACCACGGCCTCGCCGTCCCAGTTGCCAGCAGTGTAACACCCTGAATTTGTAATTAACGTTAATTAGGCTTAATTAAGCCGTTTGAGTGTTTAGTCATGCTTTGCGTTGGTTGTTGGCTCTTAATTTGGAGTTATTTGTTTTCGGAGTGTTTTTGTTTTTTCGTTTGAGCCATTTCGATCGATTTTGACCCGAAACCCTGAGTTTCGAGTTCGGTTGAAATCCTTCGAAGTCGTTAGTAACCCTAATCCCAAAAACCTTCCTTTGGAACCCTAAAACCCTTCCCTTGGATTCCCGAGGATTAATTCCGAAGTTAGAGAAGAAATCACGAAGAAACCCAGGGGTTTAGCTGCTAGGCGGTAGTACCGCTAGCCTGTGAGCGGTACTACCGGCCGAGCGGCACTACCGCTCGTGGGGAGCGGTAGTGCCAGCCGAGGGTCGCAGGCGTGGGGAACAAGGCCCTGTTCCTGCATGTTGCCGCCCCTCACCTGTGACACCACGGAGTGTCGTATCTTATAAAATGTGAATGTTGAGGTCAAAAACTTTATAAAATATGAAAATGGAGGTTAAAACTTTACGTTATGCCGTTTATAGCGTGTTTTTGGGGCATTTTCGGGTGTTTGGGCCTCTCCGGGGGACTTTGGGCCTTGGGGGTTGAGTTGGGCCTCCGGTGGAAGGGTTTGGGCCCCAAGGGGGGGACTTTTGGGCAGCCAAATCTGGCCCCCACCCCTTGGTGCGTGCGCCCCCCACTCCCTCTCCCAACCCTAGCCGCCACCCCCTAGCCCACCCATGCACCTCCACCCTTCCCCTTCCTCTCCATCTTCCCCCATGGCGCCACCACCCCTCTCCTCCCCTCTCCACCTCCCTTGCTGCCCTTAGGGGAGTTCTCCACATCACCATCCTGCAGATCTGTCCATTGGATTTGGAAGCAAGGAAGGAGATCGCGCGAACCGAGAGGAGATCCGTTGGGTTTTCGTTCGTTCGGCGAAGGTATGTCATGGGTGATCTATGGGTTGGGTCTATGTGCTGTTCTAGAGGTCGATTTCATGTTTTTAGATCAAGTGGTGGTGCTGTCCATGGGTAGATTTTGGAGAAAACTAGAGTTGCCACGTTCTCTGTTTCGGGCAGATTGAGCAGTCGACCTAGGGTTTGGGTTTTGCCATTTTAGAGTCGGAATTTGGTCGGCCGCCTGTTGAAGAAGTTTTAGGTAATTTCAATACCTTTCAGTGGGTATAAAGAACGTCCAATTCCGCCCAGCCGTTTGAAAGTTATGCTCGTTTTACCGAACGTGTTAAAAACTGTGACGTGATTGGAACAGATCACGGTATTTTGTAGATTAAACAACTTTAGAGTCCGAATCAGATTTTCCATATACTTAGAAAAACTTAGGAAATTTCCTAAGCTACGCGACGATGTACTCGTTTAATCGATTCGGAGTCGTAGAACCCAAGTTATGCTCGTTGCAAGTCTGCTGTCCCGACGGGACAGAACCTCTGTTTTTGGGTTGTGCGGGTAGTTTGTGAAGTCGGGGTAGAAAAGTGTTTGTGTATTGTTTTGTGGGCATGATTTTGAGTGTGTGGTGCCTATGTGCAGGTTTTGTGACCCCGGGGGTGCCCTCTACGTCTCGCCAATCCGTCGCCCGTGGTTGAGGCAAGTGTATTGGAATGGGTAGCGGGTTGTAGTTTGCTAGTTTTGTTGAGTTGAAATTGAATATATGATATGTTCACATGCCATGCTTTAATGTTTGCCATTGATATGATGAATATGCTTATTATGTTATGATGCCATGTGTTAATGTACAAAGTTATTTATGATGTTGGCATATTTGCATACATGGCATGATACATGGCCCGGGCGGTGAGAAAGTCATAACTAGTCCGGGGAAGGTCGGTGAGAAAGTTATAACTATTTTGGAGAGCCAATGAGTAAGTCCTACATCGTGATTCCATCCACCGCGGTGTATGGAAGCGAGGAGTAGGCACCCTCCATCTTTGGGATGGAAGGGTGGAGAGGGTGCACACCGACGGGTGTGCACTCAACCATACCGGTATGAGTTTCCAGGAGATATGTGCATCGCATTGCATTGCATTGCATTATATGAGGATGTTAAATGATGATGATATATGATGATGTCAATGATATGCTTACACTATGAATATGAGATGTGTATGATGTCGTATGTGAAAAGTGGTGATGAAGGTATTGGAATGTATTTTCTTGTTCCATTGCAATATACTTGCTGAGTGATGAACTCACGCTTGTGTTTATGTGTTTTTATTAGGTACCATGAAACCGGCATGCGGGAAAGGGAGCTAGTCACACGTCATCACTTAGCATCACACATATAAACAATGACATGTTCTCTCCTTTAGTTGTGATGGTTAATTCACTGAACTAAATTGTGGTTTTGATGCTTCGTTGGTTGTCATGAGTAAATGATTAGGCCATATTTGACATGTGACGGATAGACTTATATCTTTAGTTGTATGGAGGTTGAATTTCCGATTGATCATGTTATTGCTATCGTTCATTATGTTATCTTGACATGTTAATATTATTATTGCTTCAATTCATGGAAAAACAAAGGAGATGATGCCGAAATTTTCGGTATTAGCATTTGCTCTTTTGCTGTAATTTACTTGTAATTGTGGTATTTAGAGGTTGCTTAGTCTATGTTTGGTACCATTCGGGCATATTAAATGCCGGGGTGTTACAGTTGGTATCAGAGCGGGCTGTAGGATCTTGGAATGTGTATTTTTTTTTATTTTTTTTAGTGTCATGCTATAGGGTACAACTAAAATGTGATGTGGAATAACTTAGAAACATGGCTTAGTTTTAACTAAAATTTTGTCATAGGATAGCAATATGAAAACTTGCAAAAGTGGTATAACTAATCTAAAATTTGAGACACATGGATGCACAGTAGGAAAAGGGTATGGGTATCGTTTCTTATGCTTAAATGTTGTATTTAAGCTTTGATGTTGAATGCTAAAGTTGGTAATGTATGTTGCCATGTTATTGAGAGATTTGATTCTATTGTTCTTGGTATTGTGATAAAGTGGGGTTATGGTGCCGAAGGGTTTCGGTTACCCCTTTTTGTTCATAGTAAGGGTGTGGTTTGACGGTGTGGCTGGTTAACGCCATTACCGAAGAACTATTAACCCCTGTGGGAGTAGAGTGCTTATCTTTTCTGTCGTAGATCGGATAGTTGACTGGAGACAAATGGAAGAGTTGGTGGTGGATTCCTTCGTATGTTCCGTAGGCGATCGGTTTTGGTTGGTTTTCTTGGCTTGAGTTGACTGAAATCAAAAGAAAAGTGTTTGGTATTGGATTTTCGCGGATTGTTCCGTAGGCGGTTTGTGGTTTTGTCTTCCTTGGTTGAAGACGAAGAAGAAGAGTTTTGAGTGGCGCGTCTGTTGGTCATAATTTTTACTTTGACACCCGGTTTTGCTGGTTATTGTGGATTGTCTTGGGGAGGAAACATATGTGGTTGTTGTCCTCCCTATCTAAGAAAAGAGTTGAAGTTCTCCTAGTGCCGACCGTAGGTTGGGTGGAGCTAAGTTTTGAATCTTTATCGGAAAAGATTTGGTTGAACATTTGGTTTTCCCTAATGCATCCTTCTTCCTTCTTGGAAGTATAGATCTTGAGATTTCTTGAAGAGTTTTGTGGGCAAATTTGGGAATTTGAGAGTTGATGCAGGATCGAAAGACATGAATATAGCAATCAGAGGGGGGGGTGAATGATTGTGCGAAAGCGAAAACCAAATTCTTGATCTACTAAAAGTTCACCCCAAAACAGAACCAAATAATTGCCTCGTATTCGACAAAAACAGAATGACAGAGGTTCGGTAAAACGCGAATTCCCGGAGATCCAACCGTCGGAATGATCTAAACGTTGGACACAAGAAACTAGATTCCAATACGAATCGAACCCAAAAAGAATCAGCTCGATCGGACTTACGGATCAAAAGTTATGAACCTCGCAAGCTTGCTGTGATAGAAGATGACGAGAATAGATCTAACTAGAATTGTAGCTCGCCGAAAGATTTGAAGAACTTGATCTTTATTTCTCCTTTCTTTTGTCTAAAGTACTCCAAACAAAAGAGTACAACCCTAAAGCTTGCTCAAAGCTTGATGCCCTTCAATAGGAGACAACCCCTCCTATTTAAAGGAGCAAAACACAAGGAGTCATGAATACAATTCCTACTCCTAATCCTAGAAGGAGTCCCACTCCTAATCCTAGAAAGAGTATGTATTCAACACAACTCCTCTTGGCCCAACCTGGCCGAGTACAACTCTTGCACGCGTATGGCAACCCTACCATACTCACGTGACTAACACTTTGCACGCGAATGACCTCCTGTCATTCTCACGTGACTAACCATTCTTCATGTGCACCATTCTCTTAGCCCGAATGTCCCGCATGACATCCTTGACCACCAAGACCTCAGTTCCCCCTGAACCTAGTCCCGAACCTCAGTTCCTCCATGAACCTAGTTCCGGTCTCGTCATCGACCACATTTGCCCTCGAGCAATACCTGCACATGAACAAACCACATAACGATTCCGAGCACAAATCCGCGACTTGACTCACATTAAACCATGCAGCCACTCACAGGAGTGCATTGCATTAAATATTCTAAGAACACGATTTCAAAACACGAACCAAAACCTTTGTAAAAATCAAAAAGCTTTTCAAATAATCAAACTAATTTAAGATCTTTTCAAATAAAGAAACCAAAAAATAAATCTTGTCGAAATATCAAACTGGTTTCAAATCTTTTTCAAATACTCATCATCAAAATCAAATGGATCAAAAATAACGATCCTTCAATCTCCCCCTTGATGAGTAATTTGACAAAACACAATATAAGATTTGACAAGAGATTGAGCAAGAACCAAAAGACCAAAAAATCCCAATTCAAAAACCTCCTTGACTTGTTCTCCCCCTTTTTGACAAAATAGTCATCAAGACCTCAAAACTCCCCCTTAATGAATGCAATATCTCAAGCTTTGAAGTATATTCAAGGTATATAATCAAAGTAAAGCATTTGGAGAGTTTTTAGGAGAACTTTCTCATTTTGTATCAATTTATCAAATGAGAAAGCAAATTGTGAGAATATGGAGGCTCTAACACATAGAATAGTTATTGCATAAGCAAATTAGAGCAAACAAGTAAAATGTCATAAACTGATTTTGCCAAAGCGAAAAAGAAATCTATCATGAGCATAGAGAGACTTTCAAATTCACTAATATTTGTCTCAAGCCTTTTTCAACCATTTGAATTTCCTTTTTCTCTTTTAGCAAGTTTGACAATTTTGCTTTGTGATCAACAGGGATGACAAGTAACTGCACACTAGCCCATACTTGTGTATGAGTAGGTAGTTCTTTCTTGTATCTTTCTTAGTTTAAATTGGCAAGTGGCTTCACATTGTTCTGAACTTTTGTTTAGACAAGTAGCCTTTTCTTGCACCTTTTGCATTTAAATCCCTGGCAAGGAAGCTGCACATTGTACTAAACTTGTGTTTAGCCAAGTAGCTTTTGCTTGCATCTTTTTCAACTTGCTTTTAACTTTAAAACACTGATTTTGCTTGAGACTCATAATGATCATTTGATGTCCAACAAAAAACTCACACATAGTTTCTAATCAGCTCTAGCCTTTCAACAGATGACAAGAAACTTTTAAGCCTATTTCACAAATGCAATACCATAATGAGCAAGAGCCAAAATATTCTCGAAAAGCATCTCAAATTGAATTATTTTAGCCTTTTTGTGATAAGTAAAACATTGAGCATTAACTTGGCTATATACACAAGAATAATCACCAAAGCTTTGTACTACATGATGCAATGTAAACAGGGGATTTTACTTGAGGTGTAAAGTGAAAATACCACTTATAAAAAAATCACTTGTAGGAACCAAAGTCAAGTAACCCAAAAAGAGATAAACTCAAGACTCCCCCTCAAATCAACCCATGGGGATGAATCATCCCATGTTCACCGCGTAAGAAAGCAAAATGAAAAGAATCAAGCGGTTTAGTGAAAATATCAACAAGTTGAGCACCCGAATCAACAAATTTCAGTTCAAAATTCTCTAACTCCTCATGCATCGCATCAACCCAAGAACTATCAGTTAAAGCATGTGTAATATTCTTCGGTTCAAAATTTGCAACAAAAGCAGAATGCATGCATAAAAGAGTTTGAGATGAATTAGAACGTGTCACCCTTTCATGAATACTTCCAATAATTTGTTCAGGAGGATGGTTCTTCAGAACAGCAAGAGGAGGTCCAGTTGTTTCAGTCGTCGTGGGAGGTGTAGGAAAATCTGAAGTAGTAGTCACATCAATTGGTTCAGGAACATCTTCCCGTTCTGTAGGTATGAGCTCATCATCATCATTATCTTCATCACTTTCTTCGAATCTTTTATCCAAAAAGATTGGCTCTAAATCTTCTCGTGAACCTGAAATGTCGGGTCTAGCTCCAGGGCTAGCCTCATCAAAAGTAACATCGTATGTCTCCAACAATTTGTTAGTCGATAAATCAAGTACACGATATCCACGAGAGTGCAACGAATAACCAAGGAAAATACCATCTGTACTACGAGCTTAGAATTTATCAAGATTTCCATGTTTAAGGATAAAGCATTTGCAACCAAACACTCGTAAGTGAGAAACAGACGGTTTACGATCAAATCTCAGTTCATAAGATGTTTTACCAAGTAAAGCTCTAAGATAGATCCTATTTGATATATAGCAAGCAGAAGAAATTGCTTCAGCCTAGAATTTTCTTGAAGTGTTGTATTCATCTAGCATAGTTCTAGCCATTTGAATCAAAGTTCTATTTTTCCTTTCTACAACACCATTCTGTGAGGGAGCATATGGCGAGGAAAATTGATGTTCAATTCCATTAGTTTCACAAAAAGATTTGAACAAAGCATTTTTGAATTCCGTACCATTATCAGTTCTTATGGTTTTCAATGTGTTGGGCAATTCATTTATCAATCTTTTAATGAAAACATGAAAGAGTCCAAAGATCTCATCTTTCGAAGAGAGAAAATGCACCCAAGAGTATCTCGAATAATCATCAACAATTACTAGAAAGTACCACTTACCTCCGCAGATTGGATTCGAGATGGTCCTACTGTATCCATGTGAAGAAGTTGACCGGGGCCGGTGGTCATCACAGTTGAGACAGGAGCATGAGGAGCTCCAACCATCTTACCATGTCGACAGGAAGCACAAACAATGTCTTTGCAAGATTTTAATTTCGGCAAGCCACGAATTAAATCTAGACCACTCAATCTAGATAACAGATCAAAGCCCATGTGACCTAACCGACGATGCCAAAAATTGAGATTTCTAGATTCTGAAGCAACAAAACAATGTGAACTTGAAGCATTACTAAAATTTGCTATGAAATTTTTTCCAAGTCTAGATATCTCAAGAATCAGGTTTCCACAAGCATTGAGTACCCTACATGCATTCGGTTTAAAATTTACTTCAAAGTTTTCATCCAACAATTGAGATACAGACAGAAGGTTGAATTTCAGTTTAGACACCAAAGAGACATTCTTTAAAGTAAAGTGCTCATTTACCTTCACTGTACCTTTTGCAATGACGCGTCCAGTAGTAGCATCTCCAAAAGTGATCGTTTCGTTCCCAGATGCTTTTGTTAGGGAGGAGAACCAACTTGGGTTGCCTGTCATGTGTTGGCCGCATCCTGAATCAACAACCTAGATATTCTCCTTCCCTTCTCGTACCACCTACATGTCATGAACAGAAGATGCCGAGGATTCAGCGCTGGGGTTAGACAAATATGCTTTAGGTATCCAGCACTGAATCACTCGACGAGGAGGTGATCAAACAAAAGCTTGTGAATGCAAAGGAGATGAATTATGAGGAATTTTGTTTGCTTTCACTAGGGGAACATGTTGAGAAATGATACGTGTTTGTCTAAAGTTAGACTTAGCCTTTGAATTTTCCTTTCTCTGTTGTTTGGCTAGTCTAAAACAGAAATTCACCAAATGACCATCTTTCCCACAATGAGTGCAATTGTACTTAACATATGGTTTGGCATTAGAAGTAACTTTTGCACTTGAAATAGTCGGAGATAGAGTGCCGGCAAATTTAAACAAAGTTCTTTTAGGCTCATTATCAATTTTCACATTTTTGCTCTCAACAGGTTTAATGATAGTAGAAGCATAAGAGTTAAAACCTAAACCCTGTTTGTTGGAGCTCACTTTAGATTGATCTAAAATCATGTTCAAATTTTTCTTCCCTTTAGTGAGCCTAGAAAGAGAATCTTGCAAGTAGTGAACCTTTTTAGCAAGATTTAAACAATTATCACAAGGAGTGTCAATTTTAGCTTTCTGTTTCTGGCAATTTGAACACGAGTTAATTTCATGAGTGAACATGTCTTTTGTTAATTGGGTAACTCTACAATTTGCATCTTTTAATTTCAACTCAAGAATTGAACATTTAGAGCAAGCAATTTGATCATGTAAACTATCAGTAGAGCAACCAATATTTTTCACAAGTTTTTCATTTTTCAATTGTTCGGCATAAACTTGTTCTAGTTTAATCACATGTTCCTCTTTTAGAGACTTAATTTCAAATTTGAGATCTAAGCAAGTATCACAAATTTTTTCAGAATTTGAATTTCTAAAATCAAAGTTTTCAGATTTTAGCATGGATATATCTTTTTCTAAGTTTTTATTTTTGAGTGAAGATTTTCTTAAAGATTTTCTCAATATGACTAAAACTTCACAAAGCTCATCATACGAAGGCATTACCTCATCACCGTCGGAGGTGTCGTTGTCACTAGAATCACTAGTGTTCCCTTTTGCCATAAAGCACAGTCCGGTGAAATCCTTCTCATTCAGCTTCGTTTGCTTCGCTTCCTTCTCATCTTCAGTTGAGTCATCAATGTCGCTTAAGTCTAAGCGACCAATTGCCGCGAAGACTTTGTTGAGCATCTTCTTCGTCCGTTGCTTATTTTTATCCTTGCTCTCTCTTGGCCGGAAGGACTTGGAGGAGTTGCTTTGCTCCTTCTCCTCTCTATCTTTGTTCTTGAAACAGTTAGCACGGATGTGCCCTGCCTTGCCGCAGTTGTAGCAGTGGATGGAGGGTCCTCTTCTCTCCCTTGATCTCATGTAAGCTGCATTGACACGCTTGGAAAGAAGAGCAAGTGTATCTTCTGGTATTTGATCTAGCTGTTCATCACTAAGAGCACTCAAAGCAGTAATGGAATATGATGATGAAGAACTAGTAACATTATCATATGAAGAGGAATTAGCATTAAGAGCCATAGAGTTATCATTGGATGTTCTTGAAACAATGTCTATCTCAAAAGTCTTGAGACTAGAATATAGTTTATCCAAAGTCATTTCACTCATCTTGTGAGCTTCCCTAAAAATAGTCACTTTCATTTGCCAGATTTTAAGATCAAGAGATGATAGGAAATGTCTAGCATTTTCAGAGTCAGTGTACTTTACATCTACAGCTCTAAGATTGTTTAAGATTACATAAAGCGAGCAAAACAATCATCTAGAGATTCTACAGAGTTCATTTCAAATCTAGTGTATTCCTTTTTAAATTGATCTTGCCTAGCTTCTTTTACAGAGTCAGTGCCCTCATGATAATCTTGAAGAGATTTCCAAATTTCATGAGCAGTGAGTAAATGACAGACTCTATCGAATTCTTTTCTAGCAAGTCCTTGAAGCAATATGTTTCTAGCTCTATTATTGTTTTCAACATCTTTTTCAAACTCGATTTTATCAATATCATCATTTGAAAGAAGCTCGTATGGAATCTTTACCTTGCGCCAAATAGCATTACCTTGAGCTTGAAGGTATGCAGTCATCCGAATCCGCCAGTGGGGAAAGTCTGTGCCATTGAAGATTGGCGGCTTGTTCGAGTATTTCTCTGTTGCCATAACTTACCGTTTACTAATCACCTGTTAAGATGGATTAGTAGAGCCAAGCTCTGATACCACTTGTAGGATCGAAAGACACGAATATAGCAATCAGAGGGGGGGTGAATGATTGTGCGGAAGTTAAAACCAAATTCTTGATCTACTAAAAGTTCACCCCAAAACAGAACCAAATAATTGCCTCGTATTCGACAAAAACAGAATGACAAAGGTTCGGTAAAACGCGAATTACCGGAGATCCAACCGTCGGAACGATCTGAAATTTGGACACAAGAAACTAGATTCCAATACGAATCGAACCCAGAAAGAATAAGCTCGATCGGACTTACGGATCAAAAGTTATGAACCTCGCAAGCTTGCTGTGACAGAAGATGACGAGAATAGATCTAACTAGAATTGTAGCTCGCCGAAAGATTTGAAGAACTTGATCTTTATTTCTCCTTTCTTTTGTCTAAAGTACTCCAAATAAAAGAGTACAACCCTAAAGCTTGCTCAAAGCTTGATGCCCTTCAACAGGAGACAACCCCTCCTATTTAAAGGAGCAAAACACAAGGAGTCATGAATACAATTCCTACTCCTAATCCTAGAAGGAGTCCCACTCCTAATCCTAGAAGGAGTCCCACTCCTAATCCTAGAAAGAGTATGTATTCAACACAACTCCTCTTGGCCCAACCTGGCCGAGTACAACTCTTGCACGCGTATGGCAACCCTACCATACTCACGTGACTAACACTTTGCACGCGAATGACCTCCTGTCATTCTCACATGACTAACCATTCTTCATGTGCACCATTCTCTTAGCTCGAACGTCCCGCATGACATCCTTGACCACCAAGACCTCAGTTCCCCCTAAACCTAGTCCCGAACCTCAGTTCCTCCATGAACCTAGTTCCGGTCCCGTCATCGACCACATTCGCCCTCGAGCAATACCTGCACATGAACAAACCACAAAACGATTCCGAGCACAAATCCACGACTTGACTCACATTAAACCATGCAACCACTCACAGGAGTGCATTGCATTAAATATTCTAAGAACACGATTTCAAAACACGAACCAAAACCTTTGTAAAAATCAAAAAGCTTTTCAAATAATCAAACTGATTTCAGATCTTTTCAAATAAAGAAACCAAAAAATAAATCTTGTCGAAATATCAAACTGGTTTCAAATCTTTTTCAAATACTCATCATCAAAATCAAATGGATCAAAAATAACGATCCTTCAGTTGAGCTCTCCTGCATTTCTGTTGGAGTTTTGTTTTTCTTCCTTGCCTGGAACAGGAGAAATTGTATATCGGTGTTCGTTCTGGTTCTTGAGTTGTGGTTATCTTTAAAAAGTGGAGTTGCATCCTGTTTTATCAAAAGTGAAAATGGTTGTTTAGCATGTCATGTAGTATGTAACAATGTAGTTTATGGAAATGATTTGTTCTTAAGTTAATTGGTGAGTTGAATTAGTTAAATGTAATATTTATGTTTAGCTTAAGATTAAATGAACTTCTAGTGTTGTAGATTACTTTATAGCGAGAATGATTAAAGGTATTAATGTACATGCTTAGAATCGGTTGCTTTGCTTTAAAAGTGCTTATGACCCCCGATTATGTTTAAAGTTTTAAACCCTGATGCATAGTTAAAACATTAAGATGATGTAGACTGCTGTTATTGTTAAAGAAACTTTGCTGGTTGTTTAAAGATGTTCTAATCTAACGGGTTAATAGAGAAATTTAATCGTGTTGGCTAGTGGCTTTAACTTGGAAGTTGATTAGAGTTGCTATTTTTTTTGTTGTTGTTGCAAACTACTAGTATATTTGGAAGTATGCAGTTGTGTCTCTATAATGCTAGTATTGATATCAATTGAGAAGACATAAGACTTATTGTTAATGATGTTGTTAAGGGCAGTGTTAATGCTAGTATTCAATCTATTTTAAATAGTTGGAGTATGTTGTGTGGTGGTAATTTTGTTATCACCTTTGTATAGGGTAGCTAAAAGTAATGTTGTTGGTTGATGATCATGCCCATTTGTTGTTATTGATGACTAAGTAGTGGTGGTAACTGTTTAGATTACTCGTTGGAAAATCATGGTTAAATAGAGGAAAATTTTAACATGTTGCGATGGAATGAGCTTTGGATAATTAACATGATGAATGATTTTATCCTTAATGAAAGTATAACTTAGAGTCTCACTTGCGAATTCTTCCCTGTGGAGATAATATTTACATGTTGAAGTCGTTGTTTAAGCCGAATGAGGTTCGGTTGTCGAGACGTGAACATATAGGTGGTATGAAATTTATAGGTTGATCATCTTTGAAAGATTTGTTGAAGTACTATGTTTCAAATTTAGAATAAGATGAATTATGATTTGGTGATCCGTGAGGATCATGTCAATGTAGTCTTGGTTGGGTGCCTTTGTGATAAGCATCTTAAACCTTAATTAAAAGTGTTGGGAATGGAAACTAGAGAAAGAAATTGTTATGTAAATTTTGTTAAATCCGGTTGGACTCTCTTGATGAGTAAATAGTGATTATTGAATGCTTAAATGGTAAGTGTAGTGGAATACAAGTTATGGTGGGATTCATGCTGAGCTGGTGTTTAAAACCTTTTGAACTGGTGTGGTTGTTTGCCATTTTGGTTGAATGCCTTCGGTCAAGGTATTCCTTGTGATGTGTTTTCGAGTTTCCCTAAAACCCGTAGCTATTGGTGCCAATCTTTGGTTTTGGCTATTTTGTTTAATTTGTGTTATGAGTATGGATTTACACCCAAAAGATTTTGAGTGGATCGCGCTAATTCGCGTTCACCCTGAATTATCTTTGGAATAAATTTTAACGGAAGTAGATGGACATAGTGGGTTGTGTTGGAAACTTTTGAGATTTAATTTGTAACTCTTTTTGACTGGAGTTGGATTTATTTGCATAATGTGTGTGATGATTGCGAGTGCTTCAAAAAGGTGGATTTTATGAATGTTTTATAAAGTGATTTTGTTAGTGAGGTGTTCCCTTTTGGAAATGAGTTTCCCTCTCCTTGAGAAAATTTGTGACGGTTGTGGGAGCAGATGCTCGACTTGAAATTTTGATGTTCTTTTCCAAAATATTGATTTTGGTTAAAACGCGATGTTTTGCGAGTTTAGCTTTCTATCATTGGTGGGTTCTGATACGATGTGATGCCTTACTGTTAACTATGCTGTCATCATAGTTTATATGAACTGGCGCAATCCTCGATGATATTCGAGTTTTATTCATGTGATACAGAGGATGAAGTCGTCTTGTGAGTGACTATTCGGTAGTGTTGTTACATGATGAATGAATGGTGAAAAGTAAACAAGACATCGTTTATAGATGTTAAATGATAAAAGAGTCGTTGAGCCAGGTCGGTGAGAAAGTCTGTAGGACCGAGTAGGCAACTAGAGGGGGGGGTGAATAGATGCCTAATAAAATTCAACTAATTTTTTTAAAAAATAAACGACCCCTAAATAGAGGGAGAAAATCTAAAATCATGGAGATCAAAAAACCCTGGATTAATTAGCAAGACAAGTTAAAAAAAAATAGTTCTATCAAAAATCGAACAAACCTTCTAATCAAGATCAAAGCAAAAAATAAGAGAATATTGCATAAACTTATCCTTTTATTTAAAAGCCATCTTCAGCGAGGATGACACCAAAAATCTTCTAATCTTCAATGATTAGAAAACCTAAGCAAATCTCTAATCTCACAAGATTAGAAAACCCTACACAAACTAAAATGAGCACAAAAGCTCTTTGTTGTAAGCGCCTTTTGTTCTAGTTCTCTTTCGTTGGATGGATGAGTTCTAACCCCTAGAACCCTCTATTTAAAGGACTCCACAGGCCCGGCCCGAATCCCTTCTTGTATACGTATCAGCCAAGCGATCTCCATCTCAACTTTCAGGCCAACACGCGGTAGCGGACTCGGCCGGCAACTGCGCTTGCCAAAACAAGTCTCCTCTCGGACATCGCATCGGACTGACTTGCTCGGACATCTCTCGGACAAAGCTGCGAATCGGTACGGCTCTGCCGTGTCCTTGACCGACTCCGTGAACCTGCATACACCACGACACAAGTTTGTATGCACACACACATGCAGCATGCACCCATACGACTCATTGCCGCTAGCTGCAGCGATCTCAACCACACGATGCCTTGTTCTCTAGTCAAACATCTCGCATGACATCCTTGACCTTCACGACCTCAGTTACTCCCTGAACCTAGTCACCGATCCGTCATCGACCATGTTCGACCTCAAGCAACACCTGCACATGAATCAAAAACACAAAACAATTCCGAGTACAAGTCCACGACGACTCACATCAATCCATGCAAATACTCACTCCGAGTATTGCATAAAGTCCACTTCAAAACAAGTATCATGAAATTATCACAAATTCCATAATCTCAAAATCAAATTCAAATTTCAATCTCAAAATCACTCAAAACCTAATTGAAGGCAAATCCCATTTCTGACGGACAACAAAACGGTCGGCGCAAATGCCAAGTGAAACCTAGAAAGCGATTCACGACGGACCAACAAAATGCATCCGTTGTACAAGAAAAACTCTTGGTTCCAAGAAAACATTCGGCGAAAACATGTTTCGACGGACAACCAAATCAGTCCGTCATACATGCAAAAGTCTCGGTTGAAAGCGCTTTCAAATTTATGTTCACGCGGACAAAAATCTTAATCGGCGTATAAGCGTGCCACGCTTCGGTTTTGAAAACAACATGGTCGAACGAAACCTAAAGCAAACACGTTCACTGACCATTGAGAAAGAAAACTTGTCCGTTGTAGATGAGGAACTTCTTGGTTTCTTGGAAAGAAAGGATTTGGCTCAATGAGTTTACTTAAAACATGTGTATGTACATGGGGAAAAACGAGTTCGCCAATTCAAATCTTTTTCGGATAACCAAACTGATTTCTGCTCTTTTCAAATATTCAGACCAAATTCAAATCTTTTCGAATATTCAAATACTCATCATCAAAAACACATGGATCAAAAACAATGATCCTTCAATCTCCCCCTTGATGAGTAATTTGACAAAACACAATATAAGATTTGACAAGAGTAAAAAAAATGAGAGTTTGAGACCCAAAAGATTCCAAGACCAAGTAAATCCAAATTCTCAAACAGTTTGAAATTCACCTCTCTTTTTATTTTTCTTGACTTTTGCTCTCCCCCTTTTTGACAAAATAGTCATCAAGATCTCAAAACTCCCCCTTAATGAATGCAGTATCTCAAGCTTTGAAGTATATTCAAGGTATATAATCAAAATAAAGCATTTGAAGAGTTTTTACGAGAGTTTTCACATTTTGTGTCAATTTATCCAATGAGAAAGCAAATTGAGAGAATATGGATGCTCTAACACATAGAATAGTTGTTGCATAAGCAAATTAAAGCAAACAAGTAAGATGTCATAAACTGATTTTGCCAAAGCTAAAAGAAAATCTATCATGAGCAAAGAGAGACTTTCAAGTTCACTAATGTTTGTCTCAAGGCTTTTCAAAAATTTGAATTTCCTTTTTCTCTTTTAGCAAGTTTGACAATTTTGCTTTGTGAACAACAGGGATGACAAGTAACTGCACACTAGCCCATACTTGTGTATGAGTAGGTAGTTCTTTCTTGTATCTTTCTCTGTTTAAATTGGCAAGTGGCTTCACATTGTTCTGAACTTTTGTTTAGACAAGTAGCCTTTTCTTGCATCTTTTGAATTTAAATCACAGCAAGGAAAGTGCACATTGTACTAAACTTGTGTTTAGCCAAGTAGCTTTTGCTTGCATCTTTTTCAACTTGCTTTTATCATTTAAAACACTGATTTTGCTTGAGACTCATAATGATCATTTGAAGTCCAACAAAAAGCTCACACATAGTTTCTAATCAGCTCTAGCCTTTCAACAGATGACAAGAAACTTTTAAGCCTATTTCACAAATGCAATACCATAATGAACAAGAGCCAAAATACTCTCAAAAAGCATCTCAAATTGAATTATTTTAGTCTTTTAGTCTTTTAGTGAGAAGTGAAGCAATGTAGCATTAATTTGACTATATACACAACAATAGTCAACAAAGCTTTGTACTACATGATGTAATGAAAGCGGGAGTTTTTAAGTGTAACGACAAAATCAAATGAAAGAGTTAAAATCAAGACTCCCCCTCAAATCAACCCATGAGGATGAATGATCCCAAGTTGCGCGTAAGAAAGCAAAGCGAGAAGAATCAAGCGGCTTAGTGAAAATATCAGCAATTTGAGCATCAGAATCAACAAATTTCAGATCAATAGCTCCTTTTTCAACATGATCTCTAAGAAAATGATATCGAACATCAATGTGTTTAGTCCTTGAATGTTGAGCAGGATTTTTAGCGATGTGAATTGCACTAGTATTATCACAAAGAAGTGGAACACTACTAAAGTTAATGCCGTAATCTTTAAGAGTTGAAGTGATCCAAGAATTTGTGAACAACAACTAGCGGTATAGCGTATTCGACTTGAGTAGATTGAGCAATGAGGACTGTTTCTTAGAAGACCAGAAACAAGTGAAGTGCCAAGAAAATGACATGTGCGAGTACTCTTTCTATCTAATCTACACCCCGCCAAAATCAGCATCGAGAATATCCTAGGAGTGTAGCGAAGAAGAACAAGAATACCAAATGCCAAATTCAGGAGTGGGCGAAGATACCTGAAAATTCTTTTAATTGCTTGTCGATGTGATTCTCGAGGAGGCTTGAAATCAGCGCACAAACATCTTGCAAAATGTATGTCAGGCCTCGAAGCGATCAAATGCAGTGATCAATCATGCTACAGTATTCTTTTAGTCCATCTACGACACCATTCTCGTCAAGATCCAAAATTGTTGTTGTGCTCATTGGAGTAGATACTGACTTTCCTTCTCCCATGTCGAATTTCTTTAGTAGCTCCTTTGTATACTTGGATTGGTGCAAGAAGATCCCTTCTTTTGCTTGTTTGATTTGAAATCCAGGAGTATGTCAACTCTCACATCATACTCATCTCGAATTCCACGGACATCATTTCGGAAAATTGCAACACAAGAGAGTGGGAGGATCACTCCAAAGATAATATCATCCACATAAATTTGCACCACAAGAAATTGATCATTTGAATTTTGAGTAAATAGAAGTTTTATCAACTTTTCCCATCTCAAAATTATGTTGAAGCAAGCCTTTTAATCTATCATACCAAGCACGAGGGGCTTGTTTTAATCCATAAAGGCTTTTGACAAAGCGATATACATGATTAGGAAATTTTTCATTTTCAAAGCCAGGAGGTTGTTTCACAAAAACTTCTTCTTCTATAAAACCGTTTAGAAAAGCACTTTTCACATCCATTTGAAATAACCTTAAAACCTTTTGAAAATTTGCAAAAGCCAAGAGGATGCGAATAGCCTCTAAGCGAGCAACGAGGAGCAAATGTTTCATCAAAATCAATTCCTTCAAGTTGAGAAAAACCTTGAGCTACAAGTCTAGCTTTGTTTCTAACAATTATTCCATCTTCATTTAACTTGTTCTTAAAAACCCATTTTGTTCCAATAATGTTTTGATTTTTAGGAGGTTTCCACTAAAGACCAAACTTTATTCCTTTCAAAGTTTTCTAACTCTTCATGCATCGCATCTACCCAAGAACTATCGGTTAAAGCATGAGTAATGTTCTTAGGTTCAAAATTTGCAACAAAAGCAGAATGCATGCATAAAAGAGTTTGAGATGAATTAGAGCGTGTCACCCTTTCATGAAGACTTCCAATAATTTGTTCAGGAGGATGGTTCTTCAAAGCAGTAAGGGGAGGTCTAGTTGTTTCGATCGTCGTGGGAGGTGTAGGAGAATCGAGTAATAGTCACATCAATTTGTTCGGGAACATCTTCCCGTTCTGTAGGTATGAGCTCATCATCATCATTATCTTCATCATTTTCTTGAATCTTTTATCCAAAAGATTGGCTCTAAATCTTCGTGAACCTGAAATGTCGGGTCTAGCTCCAGGGCTAGCCTCATCAAAAATAACATCACATGTCTCCAACAATTTGTTAGTCGATAAATCAAGTACCACGATATCCATGAGAGTGCAACGAATAGCCAAGAAAATACCATCTACGAGCTTTCTGAATTTATCAAGATTTCCATGTTTAAGAATAAAGCATTTGCAACCAAACACTTTCGTAAGTGAAAAGCAGATGGTTTACGATCAAATCTCAGTTCATAAGATGTTTTACCAAGTAAAGCTAGAGATAGACCCTATTTGATATATAGCAAGCAGAAGAAATTGCCTCGGCCCAAAATTTTCTTGAAGTGTTATATTCATCTAGCATAGTTCTAGCCATTTGAATCAAAGTTCTATTTTCCTTTCTACAACACCATTACGTGAGGGAGAATATGGCGAAGAAAATTGATGTTCAATCCCATTAGTTTCACAAAAGATTTAAACAAGGCATTTTTGAATTATGCCATTATCTGTTCTTATGGCTTTCAATGTTTTAGGCAATTCATTTATCAATCTCTTAATGAAGACATGAAAAGAGTCCAAAAATCTCATCTTTTGAAGGCAGAAAATGCACCCAAAGTATCTCGAATAATCATCAACTATTACTAGAAAGTACCATTTACCTCCGGCCGATTGTACTCGAGATGGTCCTACCGTATCCATGTGAAGAAGAAGTTGGCCAGGGGCGGTGGTCATTATAGTAGAGACAGGAGCATGAGGAGCTCCAACCATCTTACCATGTCGACCAAGAAGCACAAACAATATTTTTGCAAGATTTTAACCCGGCAAGCCACGAATTAAGTCTAGACCACTCAATCTAGATAACAGATCAAATCCCATGTGGCCTAGCAAGCGATGCCAAAATTGAGATTTCTAGATTACGAAGCAACAAAACAATGTGAACTTGAAGCATTGCTAAAATTTGCTATGAAAATTTTTCCAAGTCTAGATATCTCAAGAATCAAGTTTCGGAAGCATCAGTACTCTACATGCATTAGGTTTAAAGCTCACTTCAAAGTTTCATCCAACAATTGTGATCTTGTGAAGGTTGAATTTCAGTTTAGACACCAGAGAGACATTCTTCAAAGTAAAGTGTTCATTTACCTTCTTTGTACCTTTTGCAGTTGTGGCGTCCAGTAGTAGCATCTCCGAGCGTGATCGGTTTCGTTTCCCGAGATGCTTTTGTTAGAGAGGAGAACCAACTTGAGTTGCCCGTCATGTGTTGGCGGCATCTGAATCAACAACCCGGATGTTCTCCTTCCCTTCTCGTACCACCTACATATTATGAGCGAGAAGATGCAGAGGATTAGGTCTTGGGGTTAGAGAGCATGCTTTAGGTATCGACCTTTGAATCACTTTCGACGAGCGGTGATCGCATAAATACTTGTGAGGTAATGAATTTTTGTTTGCTTTCCGCGAGCTGTCACAATAATCTTGCTTCCATGACCATGTCTATGCACACAAAAGAAGTGGAAGGTGTTTTCTTTTGTAACCTAAACCTGCTCTTCTATTGTCATAGGTTGTAAAAGCCCTATTAGATGGTTTATGGCGGTATGACTTGGGCTTTTCAAAATTATTAATTTCTCGATCATCTTAGAATTTTTAATTCTCTTTCCCTTCTCGATTTTAGCTTTCTGTGGCAAGAAGTTTTCTAGATGACCATCTTTGTGACAAAAAGTGCATTTATGCAGTTTTGAAGTACTTGCTCCTTTACTTTGAGTGGGTTGAGTTTTCGAGAGAAATCATGAGATCAGTGATTTGAATTTTGTTTCACTTGGTTTAGGAGGAGGATTTCAATTTTACCAGGTACCAAGTGTTTTCACAATTCTGAGGAGGTTGTTTTTCAAGTGTTCAAAGTGATCAAAGCCTATCCCACTATTTTTAACACTTATTTTTGATTTATCAAGAATCAGATTCAAGTTTCTCTTTCCTCCAGCAAATTTTTCCAAAGTTGATTTCAAATATTCATTTTCTCTAAGAACAACGAGGGCAATTTTGACATGGATCAACTTGACATTTTTAGCCTTTTCTTTAGCTTGAGCGGCTCTATCTTTGGCTATAATGGCTCTCTCTACATTGTTCTTTTCAAGTGCAATATCAATTTTCAGAATTTCACATTTTTGCATTCTTTTTTGAGGTGTGATTAGAGTGAGTAAAGACAATGTGTCGACAAGACAAATTGCTCGTATTTTCTTAAATTCTCTCTAGTGACAAACAATTCTTGCAACACATAAAAATGCATTATTGAACCAAAAGCTAAAGTTTGCTTGAACTTATCAACTTCACTTTTTAGCAAATTTAGCTCTTTTATCTTGCAAGAATAGCAGCTCTAAGTGATTGCAATTCTAATGAAAACCCCTCACAATCATCACATGCATCATTATTAGAAATAGAATTTCTAAGTTTTTAGTTTTCAGTTTTTCGCATGGACAAACCATTCTCTAAGTTTTTATTTTGAGTGAAGATTTTCTTAAAGATTTTCTCAATATGACTAAAACTTCACAAAGCTCATTATATGAAGGCATTACCTCATCACGAGTCATTTGGAAGTGCTGTAGTTGTCACTAGTGTTCCCTTTTGCCATGAAGCCTGAGTCGGTGAAGTCTTTCTCATTCGGCTTTGTTTGCTTCTCTTCTTTCTCATCTTGGATGAGTCGTCAATATCTAAGCTCAAATCTAGCGACCAATTGCAGTGAAGACTTTGTTGAGCATCTTCTTCGTTCTTTGCTTATTTTTGTCCTTGCTCTCTCTTGGCCGGAAGGATTTGGAGGAGTTGTTTTGGTCCTTCTCCTCTCTATCCTTGTTCCTGAAGCAGTTGGCACGAATATGCCCAGCCTTGCCGCAGTTGTAGCAGTGGATAGAGGCTCCTCTTCTCTCCCTTGATCTCATGTAAGCTGCATTGACACGCTTGGAAAGAAGAACAAGTGTATCTTCTGGTATTTGATCTAGTTGTTCATCACTAAGAGCACTCAAAGCAGCAATGGAGTATGATGATGAAGAACTAGTAGCATTGTCATATGAAGAATTAGCATTAAGAGCCAGAGAGTTATCATTGGATGTTCTTGAAACAATGTCTATCTCTCAAAGTCTTGAGACTAGAATATAATTTATCAATGTCATTTTCACTCATCTTGTGAGCCTCCTAAGCAGTCACTTTCATTTGCAGATTTTAAGATCAAGAGATGATAGGAAATGTCTAGCATTTTCAGAGTCGGTGTACTTTACATCAACGAGCTCTAAGATTGTTTAAAATTACATTAAGCGAGCAAAACAATCATCTAGAGACTCTCGAGAGAATTCATTTCAAATCTAGTGTATTCCTTTTAAATTGATCTTGCCTAGCTTCTTTTCTGAGTACATTGCCCTCATGATAATCTTGAAGAGATTTCCAAATTTCATGAAGCTTGATGAAGTAAATAGCGAGACTCTATCGAATTCTTTTCTAGCAAGTCCTTGAAGCAATATGTTTCTAGCTCTATTATTGTTTTCAACATCTTTTCAAACTCGATTTTATCAATATCATCATTAGAAGGAAGCTAAATGCATGAATTTTTACCTTGCGCCAAATCGCGTTACCTTGAGCTTGAAGATATGCGATCATTCGGATCCTTGATGGGGGAAATGCGTGCCATCGAAGATTGGCGGATTTGTTGATATTTCTCTGTTGCCATAACTTACCGTTTACTAATCACCTGTTAAGATGGATTAGTAGAGCCTGGCTCTGATACCACCTGTAGGACCGAGTAGGCAACTAGAGGGGGGGGTGAATAGATGCCTAATAAAATTCAACTAATTTTTTTAAAAAATAAACGACCCCTAAATAGAGGGAGAAAATCTAAAATCGTGGAGATCAAAAAACCCTGGATTAATTAGCAAGACAAGTTAAAAAAAAATAGTTCTATCAAAAATCGAACAAACCTTCTAATCAAGATCAAAGCAAAAAATAAGAGAATATTGCATAAACTTATCCTTTTATTCCAAAGCCATCTTCAACAGGATGACACCAAAAATCTTCTAATCTTCAATGATTAGAAAACCCTAAGCAAATCTCTAATCTCACAAGATTAGAAAACCCTACACAAACTAAAATGAGCACAAAAGCTCTTTGTTGTGGCGCCTTTTGTTCTAGTTCTCTTTAGTTTGGATGGATGAGTTCTAACCCCTAGAACCCTCTATTTAAAGGACTCCTGACCGTAGAATCCTTCTTGTATCACGTATCAACCAAGCAGTCTCCATCTCAACTCCGGCCAACACATACAGTGGTACCGGACTCGGACAACAACTGCTGCCAAAACAAGTCTCCTCTCGGACATCGCATCGGACAGCTTGCTCAGGACATCTCTCGGACAAGCTGCGAATCGTGGCTCTGAGTGTCCTTGACCGATTCAGTAGACCTGCATACACACGACACAAGTTTGTATGCACACACACTACAGCATGCACCCATACGACTTCGGCTAGCAGCTAGGCGCAGCGATCTCAACCACCGCGTGCCTTTGTTCTCTAGTCAAACATCTCGCATGACATCCTTGACCTTCACGACCTCGGTTGCTCACTGAACCTAGTCTCGATCCGTCGCCGACCATGTTCGACCTCAAGCAACACCGCACATGAATCAAAACACAAAACAATTCAGTACAAGTCCACGACGACTCACATCAATCCATGCAAATACTCACTCGAGTATTGCATAAATCACTTCAAAACAAGTATCATGAAATTATCACAAATTCCATAATCTCAAAATCAAATTCAAATTTCAATCTCAAAATCACTCAAAACCCTAATTGAGCAAATCCATTTCTGACGGACAACAAAACGAGTCGGCGCCAAATGCCAAGTGAAACCCTGAAAACAGTTCTGACGGACCAGCAAAATGCATCCGTTGTACAAAACTCTTGGTTCCAAAAGAAAACATTCGGCGAAAACATGTTTCTGACGGACAATAAATCGGTCCGTCATACATGCAAAAGTCTCGGTTGAAGCGCTTTCAAATTTATGTTCACGACCGGACAAAAAATCTTGTCCGTATAAGCGTGCCCGCGCTTCGGTTTTGAAAACAATATGGTCGAAGCAGAAACCTAAAGCAAACCGTTCACGGCCAGGCGGAAAGAAAACTTATCCGTTGTAGATGAGGAACTTCTTGGTTTCTTGGAAAGAAAGAGTTTGGCTCAATGAGTTTACTTAAAACATGTGTATGTACATGGGAAAAACGAGTTCGCCAATTCAAATCTTTTTCGGATAACCAAACTGATTTCTGCTCTTTTCAAATATTCAGACCAAATTCAAATCTTTTCGAATATTCAAATACTCATCATCAAAAACACATGGATCAAAAACAATGATCCTTCAAAGTCATATATGGATATATGACTAATCCGGAGTGCTCTTGAAAAGTGTGCATGCATGTCTTAAATCGATACTTCTATTTCTTTCTAGTATGTTGGTTGTGGTGTAGGAGATTTGTGTTTCCTTTGCATCTTAGCTTAGGAAAAATAAGATGAGTACTCTTTGGTTGTTGCCAAACTCTTTCCAATGTGGCTTTTAGCGCTTTGGAGTTCGAGTTGTTGGATGTGGATCATTTTGGGTTCATGGGTCTTGGTTGAGCTTACTCAATGATTGTACCCTTGTTCCGATTCTTTGAAAGGAAGAATGCGAGGGCGAAACCTTCTTAGAAAGAGGAATCTAGTGTGGGTTTGTAATGACCTAAGATATTAGGCATTGCTAGTTGTTGATCGTAACTAGTTTGGAAGTGAAGAGTAAAGGAAGGTTGTGTAGGACTCAATTCAAACCTTCTTGGAGACTTGTGTCATTGATGTGTCCCTCGGTAGGGCTGATTAAATCTTGAGTGGACCACTTGGTGGTTGCTAGTAATTGCTTTTCCTTTTGGAAGTGTATTGGATCTTTTGTCGCCGATCTTTAAGCGTGTTGTGCCAACCGAAGAGGAATGTTCGGTTGTTGTTGAATTTGCGGGTTTTCAGAACTCTGGTCATAAAGTAGACTTCTCCTTTCGGTGGTAGTGGGGTGGGTGCTGGTCTTGTTGTAAAAGATCAGGATGTAACCCCGATGGTTCAAGCAGTTAGTAATCTTAGAGTGTTGTGTCTCACTTGGTTTGCATCGTCGCGAACACGACGAACCACAGTTGAGAGGATGAGACGTGAATCACTGTTGTGCATGGGAGCGGAAGATGGATCTAGAAGTTGGTACCATGTCCTTCTGGAGAGTGGCTTTGGTTAAAGGGATCGGGCACTTTAGTGCCAAGGGATGTATCGAAGGAGGAGTGTGAGACCGTTTCCTTTCGTGGTCTGTTTGGGATTTTATCCTATCGCTTGGGTCATGCCGAGGCCTTGTATGGGTGCTTTGGGTTTTAATGTTGAGTAAAGTTCTTGCAAGAGGTTGATCGTGGGTTATCGTTAGAACTGTGGGTCTTCGAGCCTAAGCATCTTACCATCGGGTCTCGATCAGTGTAGTTCCAGTGGCTTTAGTCAGAGAGAGAAGCGGTTTGGGAACTACAGTCTCGCATGCGCGAGAAGTACCCCGAGCTTTTTGCCTCAGGTATGAGATGTGAAACCTAGCTATCTTTTGCTTTGCTGGGTTGCGTATTGGTGTATCTTGGATTCGAGGTCGAATCCTGTTGAAGGAGGGGAGAATGTGACACTACGGAGTGTCGTATCTTATAAAATGTGAATGTTGAGGTCAAAAACTTTATAAAATGTGAAAATGGAGGTTAAAACTTTACGTTATGCCATTTATAGCGTGTTTTTGGGCCGTTTTCGGGTGTTTGGGCCTCTCCGGGGGACTTTGGGCCTTGGGGGTTGAGTTGGGCCTCCGGTGGAAGGGTTTGGGCCCAAGGGGGGGACTTTTGGGCAGCCAAATCTGGCCCCCACCCCTTGGTGCGCCCCCCACTCCCTCTCCCAACCCTAGCCGCCACCCCTAGCCCTGCCCCATGCGCCTCCACCCTTCCCCTTCCTCTTCATCTTCCCCCATGGCGCCACCACCCCTCTCCACCTCCCTTGCTGCCCCTAGGGGAGTTCTCCACCTCACCACCCTGCAGATCCGTCCATTGGAGCGCTCCGCGACGAGGAGATCCGGTGGATTTGTGTCGGGACCCCGAATTTGCAAATCCGGACCCTCTGTGTATTCAGCACTAGTCCAGGAACGCGCTAGTGCACACAGTCTTAACATCGGTAAATATCACAATCATACCACTCGATACTAGTAAAGTACTTTAATTAAATAGTCAAACTGGTTACTCGACCTTATGGTCAAGTTACAAATATACGCCTCGCAGGGCGAAACTTATTAAGAGAGAAATAATAGCAGCGGAAAAAATAAGATAACATCGTGGCGCCATCCAGTATACCACAGGCAACTGACTGGGCTCGCTCCCTAAGTAGACGGTTCCTCGTGGAGCTCCTCCTCCAAAGCTGGTGTAGTCTCCTCTTCAACTGGTGTGGTATTGTGGCAAGGGTGAGTACTTGGTACTCAGCAAGTCATGCACAGAATGCAGGCTAATAGACTATATGCATGGCTTGATACAAAGGAATAGCTTAAGGTATATTTGCAGTAAACAGCATTTGACAAGTAGCATAAGTAGATTCGAAAGCAGTATAAGCAAGTATAGCATAAATAATTTTTTTCAAGGATTTTAATAAACATCTTTCCCATCCTAATCCACATTTCCATCAACATCATTACTAATCCAACCCAACCTTTCAGATCCAAGTTATTTTTGAGAAAATCTAACCCTTGACTGTAATTCCCGAGCGATGTCCAATACCGCGGACACGGCTATTAGAATAGATTCTACACTCTGCAGAGGTTATGCACTTTACCCACAAGATACAGTCAAACACCACAAAGGCGAGTTCCCGTAACAAAGTCTTTCGGAAACTTCTAACAATACAAGTGAGCCTCCCCGGTTGTTGCACACTAACCCTTCCCTTAGCTAAGGCGAAGTTTAGGCTAACCAACCGTTAGATGGGTACCTGGCCTCAGCCCGATGCGGCTCCCCGCACAACTTACACAAAGGGTGTAGTTGACCTCCTGAGTCCCCACAGTGCGTTATTAGCAACTTAGTCAACTAGGTCCGTCCCATTACAGACATGTGGTTGCACGTTAGACCCAGTTCAAAGGCTTGCAAGGTGAAGTCCTTAGGGTGACCAGGGCAAGACTACCCGAAGAACCAAATCAACATCCCGAGAGCCACAACTGGCCCACCTGATCATTCTTGCCACATGCCCCGGTCAAAAACTATTTATCAAACCCCAGTTGATTACCATGCACCACGTGCCATCAACATCACATGATACCTTTCCAAACAGGTTCAATATATATCATTAAGTCAATATTAACATTTGATTGTCCAAAATCATGTCATGAGCACGTAGCAGGTCTAAGCAGTATACTACAACGATCTAAACCCATGTTGGCAATTTTAGTAATGTCCAACTAGTAATCCACAACTAGGGTGACAAGGGTCATGGCACATACTTAAGTAATCAAGGTGTCATCTGACAAAGAAATTGGTGTTTATCTAATTCCCATATTTAAATAAAGTATTTTCTAATTGAACTAGCATGCAATAAGTTAAATCAAAATAAGTTTCAAAATAGGATCAACATGGTCAAAGCACATCTTGCCTTCAAAAAGTACTTGTTCTTGGTCTTGAGTTGGATCCTGAGTCAATACTTCTCCTTCGAATCCTTAGGCACTTCAACGTCTACTCGTAAAAGCGTGCAAATAGCAATACACGAATAAACAATAGGCAAAAAGTGTCCAAACATCCAAATAAAATCCATAAACAGAGAGAACATAATTTTATGAATTTTTAGAAACTGGAATCGTCAAATTTGGAGTTAAAATGCAAAAGTTATAGCATTTTGAAGTTTAAATAATCAATTAAATAATATTACAGAGGAAAACTTTAGTCCAAAAATTAAATAAAATTCATAATTAGGTAGATCTCAATTTTATACAAATTTAGAAATTTGAATCACTCAAATCGGAGTTGAAGCATAAAAGTTATAAGCGTTTGAAGTTTGAAACAAAATCAAATCATTATTTCGAATTAATAAATCATTTTCTTTTCGGAAATTAATTATTGCGTCGGCTGGACACGTGGCAGCCTCTGATTGGGCGGTGGCGTCGGCCGGTCCATGGACTCGGTCCACGCCGGCCGGGTCTCACGTGGACCGGTCCACGGCTCACGCGTGTCGGCCCGACATGTGGGCCCCACATGTCAGTGTCACGCACGCAATTAACCCGTGCGGTCCAACTCGCTGACATGCGGGCCCCACCGTGACGTCAGCGGTGACGTCATGGTGCGGTTCGGTTGTCCCGCTGACACGCGGGCCCCACGTGTTAGAGACACGCGCTCACGCGCGCGTGGCGTGGCTTGGGTACACGTGGCACGATCTCGGCCGTTGATTTGAAAATCAACGGCCCAGATTGGATCTATGCTTCACGCGTTTGGGGTGAACGCGGTCAATCTGAGCCGTTGGATCTTGATCCAATGGTTGGAAACGATCCTAACCCGTAACGTTATCCACGATGCGGCGGCGTGGCGATCGTGGGCCGTTGGATCTTGATCCAACGGTCCAGATCTAATCTGGATTCTAGGGTTTGGGGGAGAACGTGGGCTCACCATGACGGTCGGATTTTGATCCAACGGTTGTGCGAGCTCGGGGGCGGCAATGGCAACGCGGCGGCGCGGGCTCACCGGACGCGAGGACGGTGACCAAGCTGACGGCGCTGCGGGGCCTCTCCGGCGAGATGAGTCCTCCGCCAGTGCGCCTTGGCACGAGGGTCTCAGGCCCGGGCTCGATTGCGGCGGAGGGCGGCGAGCAGCGGCGAAGCGGCAACAATCGCGGCGGGGAAGGAGACAACTCCGGCGAGCAATTGCGGAACAACGGCAGCGGCTAGGGTTAGGGTATGTGGGGCAAGCGGCGACGGGAAAGAAGCGAACCTCGGCGCGAGCGGCATTAAATCTACCCGACGCCGAGATCCGCGGAATCCATGGCGGAGCGATGCAGACGGCGAGTCCGTCGGTTCTGGCGAGATGATCTCGACGACGCGGGCCGTCCCACGTGGCGCGATCGACGGCGAGATTGGCTCGGCGCGCCGTGCCGAGCGCGGATTGATCCTGACCGTTGGATCTTGATCCCACGGTTCGAATCTGATCTGAGGTAGGGGTGGTTCGGTCGAGTCAGCTGACTCGGGTCGGACTCGCGTCCGACTCGGGTTGCGACTCGGTCGGATGAGCGATAACCGACCGGTGATTTTTCCAGCGATTTAATAATTAAAATAATTCCCAGTAATTCATTTAATTCATTAAAAATAGCAAAATACTCAGAAAAATTCCAGAAAAATTCCAGAAAATATTTTAGGGTATTTGGGACTCAAATAACATATTTCCAACAAAACTTTATTTGCAAAATTAAATTCTTTAATTATTTTAAAATGGAATAGATTCAAATAAATTCCAAATAAATCCAAATAAATTCCAGAAAATTCCAAAAATTCACCAAAGTGCCAAATCACACATGAATTTAAGAAAGCAAAATTTTGGGGTGTTACAATTTGGAAGCAAGGAAGGAGATCGCGCGAACCGGGAGGAGATCCGTTGGGTTTTCGTTCGTCGGGCGAAGGTATGGCATGGGTGATCTATGGGTTGGGTCTATGTGCTGTTCTAGAGGTCGATTTCATGTTTTTATATCATGTGGTGGTGCTGTCCGTGGAAAGATTTGGGAGAAAACAAGAGTTGCCACGTTTTCTGTTTTGGGCAGATTGAGCAGTCGACCTAGGTTAGGGTTTTCACCATTTTAGTGTCGGAATTTGGTCGTCCACCTGTTGAAGAAGTTGTAGGTAATTTCAGTACCTTTCAGTGGGTATAAAGAACGTCCAATTCCGACCATATGTTTGAAAGTTATGCTCGTTTCACCGAACGTGTTAAAAACTGTGACGTGATTGGAACATATCACGGTATTTTGTAGATTAAACAACTTTAGAGTCCGAATCAGCTTTTCCATATACTTAGAAAAAGTTAGGAAATTTCCTAAGCTACGCGAGGATGTACTCGTTTAATCGATTCGTAGTCTTAGAACCCGAGTTATGCTCATTGCAAGTCTGCTGTCACGACGGGACAGAACCTCTGTTTTTGGGTTGTGCGGGTAGTTTGCGAAGTCGGGATAGAAGAGTGTTTGCGTATTGTTTTGTGGGCATGATTTTGAGTGTGTGGTGCCTATGTGCAGGTGTTGTGACCCCAGGGGTGCCCTCTACGTCTCGCCAATCCGTCGCCCGTGGTTGAGGCAAGTGTATTGGAATGGGTAGCGGGTTGTAGTTTGCTAGTTTTGTTGAGTTGAAATTGAATATATGATGTGTTCACATGTCAAGCTTTAATGTTTGTCATTGATATGATGAATATGCTTATTATGTTATGATGCCATGTGTTAATGTACAAAGTTATTTATGATGTTGGCATATTTGCATACATGGCATGATACATGGCCCGGGCGGTGAGAAAGTCATAACTAGTCCGGGGAAGGTCGGTGAGAAAGTTATGACTATTCCGGAGAGCCAATGAGTAAATCCTACATCGTGATTCCATCCACCGCGGTGTATGGAAGCGAGGAGTAGGCACCCTCCATCTTCGGGATGGAAGGGGGGAGAGGGTGCACACCGACGGGTGTGTACTCAACCATACCGGTATGAGTTTCCAGGAGATATGTGCATCGCATTGCGTTGCATTGCATTATATGAGGATGTTAAATGATGATGATATATGATGATGTCAATGATATGCTTACACTATGAATATGAGATGTGTATGATGTCGTATGTGAAAAGTGGTGATGAAGGTATTGGAATGTATTTTCTTGTTCCATTGCAATATACTTGCTGAGTGATGAACTCACGCTTGTGTTTATGTGTTTTTCTTAGGTACCATGAAACCGGCATGCAGGAAAGGGAGCTAGTCACACGTCATCACTTAGCATCACACATATAAACAATGACATGTTCTCTCCTTTAGTTGTGATGGTTAATTCACTGAACTAAATTATGGTTTTGATGCTTCGTTGGTTGTCATGAGTAAATGATTAGGCCATATTTGACATGTGACGGATAGACTTATATCTTTAATTGTATGGAGGTTGAATTTTCGATTGGTCATGTTATTACTATCGTTCATTATGCTATCTTGACATGTTAATATTATTGTTGCTTCAATTCATGGAAAAACAAAGGAGATGCTGCCAAAATTTTCGGTATTAGCATTTGCTCCATTGCTGTAATTTACTTGTAATTGTGGTATTTAGAGGTTGCTTAGTCTATGTTTGGTAGCATTCGGGCATATTAAATGCCGGGGTGTTACATCACCTCTCCCACGTCGCCCTGCCCCCTCCTTCTCCTTCAAAAGCTAGGGGAGAGCCCTCTCCTCCCTCTCCCTCACTCATTGCCTCACTCCCTCTGGCTCTCCCTCATCTTCTTCCTCTCCACTCCCGAGCTCTCCTTCTTCCTCCTTGTCTTCGGCCGGTTGGAGCTCAAGTGGTGCAAGGGGAGGCAAGAATAAGGTGCTAGCAAGCTTCATCAAGCCCCTAGCAAGTCCCTCAACCTGTGGATTTCAATTTGGAGCTCAATCCTTGAGGTTTGATGCAAACCCTAGCTTCTCTCCTCTCTATTTATTTCTTCCATTCCAATTTCTAGTTTTAGAAGTTGAATCTCGTGGTGTTGATTGTATTCATGAAACCCTAATCAAGCTTCTCAACCAGTGGAATCAATTCCGAGGTTAATCTGTTAAGTTTTGATCTCAAAACTCTAGGGTTTCCTTTTTCTCTTTTCTCTTCTCAGTTGTTCTAACCCTGGAAACCCTAGTTCGAGAGGTCAATCTTCGATTGCCTGGGTTGCTAGACCTAGGTCAAGCTCAGAAGATTTAATTAGCGCGATAGGTTCGATCCGAAAACCTTAATCGGCTTTCTGTCGAAATTATTCGTCCAACAGTCATTTTCCCGAATTTTTGGAGTATCCTTTGAAATCCTAACTCCAACAAGTTGAGACAATGACGCTCGAATATGTCCGATACCGCCGAGGTTCGATTCTTGCCAAAGAACCAAGTTTGAACTCGATTCGGGTTTAGAATCGAATTTGGCGTCAATTGGGGTTTTCGTGTTCGAATGGTCCGATCGTCGTGCGAAGAGTTCCATCGTCATGTGTTGGGTCTTAGTTGCAAATTAGGTCGAGTGGAACCATTCGTGCAAAAAGATTTAATATGCTAGTTGCAAATCCTTCGTTTCGTCTCGATTTGCAAAAAGTGCAATTTGTGTTTTTTGGAGTGACTCGGAGTTCCGAGGTTACAAAAATCACAAGAATGCCTCATATTATCTCTTCGTGCCGTGGGGGTTCCATTCTCGCAAAGTTTCGAATCGACAGTCCTAATTCAAGTTTTGTTGAAGTTATTTGCCAAAAAGGTCAAATTCTTAGATTTTGGAGTTTTACTTGATTCTCTAACTCCAAAAGCCAAGGAAACGACCTTAGAATCTATCGGATGTCGTTAGAGTTTGATTCTCATGAAAAGAATCAAATTTGAATTTGATTCGGGCCGAAAATCCAATTATGGCGGTAATTAGGGCTATCGATTTCGAAGAGATGAAAGTTAGGTCAAACGAACTCGAAACTTGGTGTGACCTGCGTGGATGGGTCCCTAGCGTCGCTAGGAACCTAACCGTGCAATCATCTAGAAGTTTCAAATCCGTTTGCACAAAATCCCATTTTGCAAAACCCTAATATCACCTGAGGCCGGCACTACCGACGTTATGAGGCCGGTACAACCGCCCTTGCGGCAGTACCGCAACCTTAATGCCGGTAGTTAATTTCCAGTGGCTCCCTCTCTTGAACCCTGGAAATCCGGCACTACCGCCCCGCAAGGACGGTACTGCCGGGCAGCCGGTACTACCACATGGAGGCCGCCGGTAGTTAAATTCCAGAGAGCCCCATTTCAGGTCCCCCGCTTTCGGCACTATCGGGCCCCTGGGTCGGTACTGCCGGGTGTGAGGGGCGGCACTACCGCTAGGTTGCCGCCGGTACTTCCGGATTTAGGGAAAAGTTCGGATTTCCCTTTTGCTCGTTGAGTTCTCATTTTCTTAGATTTGTATTGGGTCTTTCCTTTTCCTATTTGATTCGATGTTGTAGGTTTTGCTTTTCGGTAGTCGTTGACATGGTGGAACCCTGGTATTGCTATTTGAGCAGTACCACAAAGGTTAATTTTGTTGGTGGTTGTTTCCCCAGAGTGAGCTACCTTTGGCCTCTGGAGTTGCGGCGCTGCCAGTGTTTGGTGTCGGCGCGCACTACCACTCTAGTGGTAGTACCGTGAGCCACACTCCGATAGCTATTTTCTAGAGTGTGCTAATTGTGGCCTTTGGAACCTCGACACTACCGGAGGATTGGGGCTGGTACTACTGCTCGAGCGGTGGTACCGTGAGCAACACTCTGGTAGATGTTTTTTAGGGTGCCCCATGTTGATTCTCGGCCGTCGACATTATTGTCCCGATGGTACGGTACTACCGGGGGTCGGTAGTACTGCCGTAATGTCGGTGCTGCTGATTGAACGGTACTACCGGGAATTGTGTGTCGATATTGCCAGCGTGAGCTAAGAAGTTTAAACCCTTTTTCAAGTTATTTTGATCTTAGTTTCTCAGATTTGATTCACCTTTGTATTTGGTCCTTAATCACCTGGTTTGATTCGTCGTTGATGGTTTTTATTGCTTTTCGTCAGGTGTTGACAATTCGGTAGACCACGATTTCGACCACATTTCGGATTGGACCTTGTTAAAGAGCAAACTGGCAAGCACCTCCTTTGACCATCTTGATCCTATAATTGCAAATTCTATTTTGAATTGCCAAAACTATTATGCATGCGTGTATGTTCGGTAAAGATGCTAGTTGTGGGAAAACTTAGTAGTTAGACTCGAATTGGTGGATTTCCTTAATCTTAATTGATCTGTGAACCTTGTTGAACCTTAGGCTAATTCTAAGCATAAAAGTAAATGTCACTTGGATAATAATGAGTAATATTCGCATATGCTTAGTTACGCTGTAGAATGTATTGTATGACATTACCATTCAATCAATTACAATTCTTCCTGGAAATTGACGGTTTGGTTGGATTTGGTCCATGGTTCGGAGTTGGGTTTTGGTTTGGAAAATGGTTGTGTTGGTGTTTTTGGAAAATGGAAAAGGAGTATTTAGACACAGGCGAGGTGTATGGTATTTGGTGATTCGGAATTTGGTTTGGTTTAGATGGAATTGGTGTGGGCTGCAAGCAGGGGCTTGTATGTCGGTTTGGTTTTGGTTGCGGAGTACAAGATGGTGCTTGTACGTTGGTTGGATTTGGTTATCTTGCAAGCAGAAGCTTGCTATGGGGAGGTTGCGGGTTAGTGTGTGCTCCGAGGGCCCGCTAGCTCCGATCCTCTATGGCCATAGAGTGGTATGGAAGATCTCGCCCGGGTCACCCTAAAGACTGAACTTGATGCTATTACTGGGTCAAACAGTGCAATCACATGTGCCAGTATAGGATGGCCTTGACTTAGTAAATTGGAAAGGATTTGGTCTTGCATCATTAGTAGGCGGGAGAGTATGGACACACCTGTAGTGTCGGTGTGTTCTAGGGACTCCCTCGTCGAGGCATCGAGGGGGGGTTTGCCTAATACAACGGTAATACCTTCTATGGGTAGGTTATGGGCTAGTGGGGGCCCGTAGGGACCACTAGTGTTTATCCTCTGGGATCGTAGCAAGGGATGCACATTACCGGGCTGGTGCAAGTTTAAATCCTAACCTATAGAAAGGTCTCGTCATAGTCTAGCAAAACGGATACGATGAGTATCGCCTGGCATGAATGACATGATTGCTAGAACGTGTCATGTGGGTAAAGTGTGAAATCTCTACAGAGATATAAATAAACTAATCGATTAGCCGTGCTCACGGTCATGAGCAGCTTGGGAAGTACTGTTAAGTATAGAATTTTTGGTGTTGGATCTAGTCTGGTCTTGGTTCGGTTCCGTAACGGTTTTGGTTAGAACTTGGTTGGGTGTTGAATTGGTTAATGGGAATGATCGGAAGTTGGTTTTGGAAAATAGATTTGGCATGGTGGGTTAGTTTGGTTATTGGTTAGTGGGAATGGAATGGTTGAAAAACTTGGTTTATGGATAAATGTTTATGTTTATTGTTCTCATTAAAACAATCTCTGTACAATTGCTGTACAAATTGCGAATGTTTTGAATCTATTATGTTATTGCAAATAAATCTTGCTTTGTGCTCAAAACAGATTTAGTGTAGAAACTTGTATTCTTTGTTATAGCCTTCATCTATATTAATGTTTTCATACACTAAAGTCTTGCGAGTACATATGTGTACTCACCGTTTGCTCTATATTAACAACCTACATAGAAGATGGCGTCGAAGGAAATGAAGACACATCGGTCGACGAGTTCCTCGAAGCGGGTTTTGAGTTTGAGCGGTTATCTGGGACTTTCACCCCCAGTCAGTTGCCTTTGGGTATGGGAAGGCACACCGCTGCCGTTGCTGCAGATTTGGTTTCTTTCTTTTGATGTGGTAGCCAATTGGTGGAGTTTTCTTTCGTGTACTATTATTTCGTTGTAATCAAACCAGCACTGTTGTAACCATTTTGTTGATAAGTGTTGGGATACAACTTATTGTGGGAAATATGTGAGTGCTAGGCTACTGATCCAGGGAACTAGCACTAGACACATATCTCGGGGAAGCTCGGGTTGGAATCAATTTATTGGCATACGACCACGAGCAGAGTGTGTCATGCCGATTGATTGGCCTCAATCCGGGTACAGTTTGTAATTAGTGATCAGATTACTGACGGGTTGCGTCAATTAATACCAATCCGACGCAACAGTAAGTAACCGAGTTACTGTTACAAAGACCGGAGCCCCCACAAGCGGCGACCTTGGGCGATAGCGTCGATGTCATCGGCGCGCTCCGAGCCGTTGAGCGTCCCGGGGGCGCGTCGTGGATGCCCGTCTTCTTGACGACGTGGCATCACTCCACGCCCTGGCAGTTGAACACCCCCACCACGCCGGCGCACTTGTTCACGTTCCATATCTTGAGCAAGCTGCAAAACCATCAAATCAAACAAACATTTAATCGCACAGAGCTCAAAGAAAATATTTTAAGCATTTCAATCAATGTTAATCATGTGGTGATCATGAGAATCAGAGCGCTGCTTCACCTTGCACCATTGCGGGCCGGCCCGGTCGGAGAAGAGGTAGTCGAGCATGGGCCTACCGGGGAATTGCGCGTGGAGCACGGAGCCGTCGGGGAGGACGAGCTTCTTGAGCAGCTCGAAGTTGTGATTCCCCGGCTTGTTGCTGACGTATATCGGGTAGCCACCGAGCGCCCTCACCGCGGCGTGGTATTCCGCTGCCGGGTGCAAGCTCTGTCAGAGTTAATCTTGTAAACAGAGAAGAGTCTAAATTTTGAAAGTTTTAGTTAGAGTTGATTAGGATGAGGAGTCTAAGTAGGACAAGGAAGTTGAATCTTTTTCCCTTTTTTAAGCCTGTAGTTAGGTATAAATACAAGGGCAATTCTGAGTTTTGTAAGCAAGCTAGTAAGAACAAGAATCAATAATAAAAGAGAAAAGGTTTTGATAACTTTCACCCGGATGTTTTCTTTAGCAACCATCATCCAAATTCCTGACCATTGCATTTGCTTTGAGATCGATGCAATTCGAAGTGGGTTGCTATGTTTTGATCGGACAGATGTGGGTTTTGATCAAACGGTCCAAAATTTAGATGTTTTTTTGGGACAAAAACATCCGGATGATGCCTATCAGGGTTCACATTATCGACGGTAATCGCGCGAAAATCACGATAATCGCCCTTATCGATGCGGGGCGAAATGGTTTACCGATCGGTAAACCGAGAAAATTTAAAAAAAAGTCAAAAAATTCAAAAATTCAAAAAATTTTATATGACGCAAATATCGCGATTATCGAGACATATCGAGCGATTATCGCCAAATATCGTCGAAAATTGCTACAAAAGTCGACCGCACAAAAAAGTTTAACATGGCTGTCGATTTTCCACCGATAATCATCGATTTTCCACGATAATCGTCGATTTTCCACGATTTTCGATTTTTTTTCAAAATAATCTGATTTTTGAATTTATGCGATTTTTAGCGATTTTTGACTCGATTTTTGCGATTATCAAATTTTACTGTTCATCCGAAAATCGTGGTATCGATAACGTGAACCCTGATGGCTATACACTCCATCCTGGTCCAACAAGCTCTGCACATCGTGAAATCCACCGATCAAAACCTAAATCGAAACAGCATATGATATGAAGAAATTAGTAATAAGTCGGAAGGAATTATGCTTCCATGGAACATGTCCTAGTCGGGCTGCATGAACTCGCCGAGGAAGAGGGTGTTGTACGCGACAGATGATATGTGGATGGTGTGGGACGCCGGGTTGCAAGGGTAGAAGTCCTCGGAGGTCCCGCCGACGGCGGTCTACCTGGAGCTATAGAGCATGTCGGTGTTGTGGCACATGCAGGAGATGCAGCCATTGTCGGGGAAGCTCCAGGCCACAGGCCTCGAGCGTGCGGTGGTAGGCGCGCGTGAGGGCGACGCGGCCACCGTGGCCAGCGCCGAGGTTCTCGATGATGTTCTGCAAGTCGACCTTGACGCCATCGACGCCGCAGCGAGGTACGAGTGCAGCTCGCCGTAGAACTCGTACACCCGGCGCGGGTGCACGCGGCCGAGGCTGAGCACGAAAAGCGAGTCCATGACGATGTCCAGCTGGTTGCCCATCACCCCTGGCGCACAACTACAGAACCGGCTACCACAAGCGGCTCGTAACCCCCTTCAGAAGCGGTTTTATAACCGCTTCTAAGAAACCGCGTGTGATACCCGTCCGGTATCATAAGCGGTTGCACGAACCGCTCGTGCTGTGGCACCAGAAGCGGTTGGTAATGTGTCCAGGAAGGCCAGTGGAGGCGCCACGTGGGGGACTCCACAAGCGGTTCGTATTACAAATCGCTTGTGGAGAGCAAGCACTCCAGAATCGGTTGGAATCACCAACCGCTTGTGGAGAGAGTTTTCAATTATATGTATTACAGAATATGTTCTTTCAGTGTTTTTGTATATCATTTTTGACCTTAAACTTAAAAATGAGTGGAGGAGTTTTTAGCGCAATGAAATATATATTACATATGCTTAATAGTGTAACAAATGTTCACAAGCTAGCTCACTCATACACATGTTCACAAGCTAGCTCTCACTAAAAAAAACGAACTTAATAGTGTAACAAATGGACAAGTACATACACGCTACCGACGTTTACAAGTTTGAATGATTAAAAAAAATGATTATCGAACTCATTTCTTGCGTGCATCAGTCAAGTCCTTGGTCGACGTGGATGTCGTCATCAGTTCGGCGGTGTTCAACGAAGGACCAAGCCTTACGTGGAACTCACCATTTGGAAATACAACCTCATCGACAATGAAGCCCATGAGTTGCTCTTGGAGTGCGCGCACTCGGTGAGGCGGGAGCACGTTAACGTGCTCATTGATGTTGGGCTGACAATTGATTAAGTGGGAAGTATATAAATATGCGATCACGTGCAATTAATTAAAATGTAAGTTGCAGCAAACAAATTGACATGCATATACGAACCTCGGCATAATGTTCCGGCTCATCGCCATGGATAAAACTTTGAATATAGTGGAACACGTAGTAGCCACATAAGTTGTTTCCAAATGCCTGGGCGTTTAACCTTCACGGGGAGAAATTTCAGAACATCGGATGAAGAACTGATATGACGCATTTGATTTCATATTTGTTTTTGTATTACGTACCTGAGTATTTATTACGACTTCAAATTCTTTCTTGAATTCTCCTTTCTGCTTCTTCCTGAACTTTGCAAATGTCCTGTTCAGGACGTCAATGAACCATTGGTATTTGTCGAGTGGATTCCTTCTTGAGTCATGAACTATAATCCTACTGTTGTCAAGCTCGATGACTAGAAGGATCCAGTGAAACCTATTCGTATATTCCAACATATGCGTAAGTAGCTAGTCGTACTATCAATGTCTTAAGTAATAAAAGAACAAGAGGTTTCTGAGAACACGTACTTGAAGTTGAAGGGCATAAGTATGTACGGTTTGTAGTGTTGTTTCAATAATGCATGCAAAATGTATGCCTCAACTTGCAGTCTTTGCTGGTCGAATGTCCAGATTTTCTCGTTGACAGCCTGTGGGTCGATGAAGCCAACGTTCTGTTTGCCCAGTCTTCTACATTGTTGTATCTCCATTCTACATAAAAAGGGATAACTAAGTTAATTAGATTTTCAATTTTGTGGTACGAGAGGAAGCAAATGGTAAACTTAGTAGATCAACACTTACAGACACCAGCAGCACATGAAAGACACGTCGACGACATCTGTTTGGTACACATGGTACAAGTCGTCAAATTCCAGCCAGTTTTCTGTGTTGTTCCCGTGGAAGAAATGCTCATCTTGAGAAACGAGGAGGAACATTTTCTCTCCTTTAGATGCCCTTTTCATGTAACATTCATGCAATTGACGCATCTTGGTTGGGAGATCATTTATATCTTTTGGATCAATTAGCGGTTTGCCCAACTCATACTTCCATCTGGTTGGTACCATTGGAAGATCCTGATCTATTGATTTGAGTCCCGCCTCCTTCAGGAATGCCTGGACCCTCAACTGTTCAGCACTCTGCTCATCTTCCACTATCTTCTTCTTTCCCGCCAACATAGCCCGTTTATTTTTCACTGTAGCCTTTCTTATTGTCCTTTTTCATCTTCCACTATCTTCTTCTTTCCCGCCAACAGGCGGTGGCGCTGTTCCGCATGACTGAAAGTGCTTCACAGTTTTTTTATCTATTTGAACCTTGGGTTTTCGCTTCGCTGGTGCAAGCTGCCTGGCCACATCGGCCTTTACGGTAATTGATAGCCGCAAGCAGTTCCTTTAACATTATTTGTCTGCGGATGCCGACTTCGTGGGAGGAGGTGCCGGTGCGGGATCCCTCCTTCTGACATCGAGCTTCTTCCTTGGGGGAGATGCTGGAGGCGGAGTCGGGCTTCTTTGTGGAGTGGGAGGTGGAGGAGGCGTGGCCAGGACCACCGGGCAAGCATTGCGTGCAGGCGACGTCGGAGGAGTCGTGTGTTGTCGATGTAGAGGAGGTGTGCTTGCTCCTCCAACTTGCTCAAACTGCGGGGCCTGTATTGCTGGAGATATAACCTCCACACCATTTGGAAATATAATGTACTTTTTGCGCCAGAGGATGAATGTGCTGTGGACGGCCTGTCCAAGCTTAGTCACGTCGTCGCCCCCAACAATCTCCAGCATGAGTTCTTCGAAGCCCCCCACAACCTCTTCCACTGTGACCTTCGAGTATCTGGAGGGTATCTGGTTGAAGTGGAACGTTTGGCCCGCCTCCACCGGATAAGCCATGCCGTAAGCCACCTTGTAGGAGAGGTTATGCTTATGAATGTGTAGCTCGCACTGGCGGCGAACCTTGATGATGTCCACGGGATAGTGGTCTTGCGGGTCATCTGCTTCAGGGGCCACGGCGGATGCGCAACTGCTCTTTTGCGTGGTCGGATTGATCACGAATTCCGGCGCCGCCTGAACATTCTTGGGCGGAAGTCAAGTCGGGCTTATTGCTTCGGACACTTTTTGCGCGACCAAATCAGGGATGGAAGCCTTCGTAGCTCTAAGCTCGTGCTCCAATCGGCTCACTCTAGCCTTCTCTCTCCTCTTGCTTCTGTCCCGGCTCACATAACTGCATGTGTCTTTGGCAAATCCGTGCCTCCACGGTACCTTCCCGAAACCTCGTGTCCGTCCCGGGTGCTCAGGGTTTTGAAGGGCATATGTTTGTGACACCACGGAGTGTCGTAACCTTATTTATGTGAATGATGAGGTCAAAACCATTATGAAATATGAAATTTAGGTTAAAACCATAAGGTATGGAGGTTATTAGCGTTTCCGGGCCATTTCCGGGAGTTTGGGCCTTTCCTAGGAGTTTTGGGCCTAAGAGAAGGGGTCGTGGGCTTTGGTGGGATGGAGTTTGAGTCCAATTGGGAGTAGGAATCCTGGTTGGGGGCCTCCCCCCTACCTCTTTTGCACCCCCACCCCCACCCCTGCCCCTTGAGCCCCCAAGTGCCCTAGCCGCCTCCCACACCTCCCCACCTCCTCCTTGGGCGCCTCCACCTCCCCCAAGCCTCTCCCCTTGCGCCACCGCACTCTCCACCACCTCTCCACCTCCCTTGCTGCACCTAGGTGAGTTCTTGACCTCACCACCTCGAAGATCCATCCATTGGAGCGCTCCGCGACGAGGAGATCCGGTGGATTTGGAGCGACGAAGGAGATCGCGCGAACCGGGAGGAGATCTATTGGGTTTTCGTGCGTCGGGCGAAGGCATGGCCATGGGAATCCTTGGGGTTGGTCTAGGTACTGTTATTAGGGTCATTATCATGTTTTTAGATCAATTGGTGGTGCTGGAATTGAGTAGATTAGATGAAATCTAGAAGTTGCGACGTTCTCTGTTTCGGGCAGCATGAGCAGTCGACCTAGGGTTTGGATTTTCATCAATTTAGAGTCGGAATTTGGTCGTACGGCTGTTGAAGAAGTTGTAGGTAATTTCAATATATTTCCGTGGGTATAAAGAACGTCCAATTCCGCCCAGCCGTTTGAAAGTTATGGTTGTTTTACCGAGCATGTTAAAATCTGTGACGTGATTGGAACAGATCAAGGTATTTTGTATATTAAACAACTTTAGAGTCCGAATCAGCTTTTCCATATACTTAGTAAAAGTTAGGAAATTTCCTAAGCTACGCGAGGATGTACTCGTTTAATTGATTCGGAGTCTTAGAACCCGAGTTATGCTTTTTGGAAGGCTGCTGTCCCGACGGGACAGAACCTCTGTTTTTGGGTTTAGCGAGTAGTTTGCGATGTCGGGGTAGAAGAGGGATTGCTTACTGTTTTGTGGACATGATTGTGAGTGTGTGGTACTCATGTGCAGGTGGTGTGACCCCGGGAGTGCCTTCTACTTCTCGCCAATCCGTTGCCCGTGGTTGAGGCAAGTGTATTGTAATGGATAGCGGTTTGTAGGTTGCTAGTTGAGACTAGATGAAATTGATTATATGATATGATCACTTGCCATGCTTTAATGATTGCCAATGATATGATGAGTATGCTTATTATGTTATGATGCCATGTGTTAATGTACAAGTTAATTATGATGTTGGCATATTTGCATACATGGCATGTTACATGGCCCGGGCGGTGAGAAAGTCATAACTAGTCCGGGGAAGGTCGGTGAGAAAGTTATGACTATTCCGGAGAGCCAATGAGTAAGTTCTACATCGTGATTCCATCCACCGCGGTGTTTGGAAGCGAGGAGTAGGCACCCTCCATCTTCGGGATGGAAGGGGGGAGAGGGTGCACGCCGACGGGTGTGTACTCAACCATACCGGTATGAGTTTCCAAGGAGACATGAGCATCGCATCGCATTGCATACATAATGGTGATGATATTGATATGTGATCATGAATGAGATGAAAGATATGATATGAGTTGTTGTAGCCATGTAATTGTTTTTGTGTACCAGTGCAATATGCTTGCTGAGTGTTGAACTCACGCTTGTGTTTTCTTGTTGTTTTAGGTACCATGAGATCGGCATGCAGGGAAGGGAATTAGTCACACTTCTACACGTAGCATCACTAAATTGTTCCCACAGTCACTCAATTGGGTCTTGATAATAAATTAAGTGTGATGCATCTTGATTTATGGTTTTGTTTTGCGATATGAGAGTCTTATTGTTCGTTTGGCTCATGGAGACATTGAATGCTTGGGATTAGACTTATATTGCTATCATGCCTATAATTATTGCTGTTTTAGATGCCTTTTATATTGCCATATATTACTATGCTATTGATGTTCCTTCAATTCATGTTAAAACAAAGGGGATGTTGCCGAAATTACGGTTTTTAGCATTTGCTCATTTGCTGTAATTTACCTTAATTTATGGTATTTAGATGTTGTTTAGCCTATGTTTGGTAGCATTCAGGCATGCTAGATGCCGGGGTGTTACAATGTTAGCTCGTCATTCTCCCTGTCAGTCACCAAGGATCCTGACCGAGATTGGTCGATGGCTTCTACAATCCTTTCACCAACTTCTTGGACTGTCGGTGCCATCACCAAGCTACCGTCATCTGCAAGTTTGCCCCCGTGACCCAAAAACCAATTGCGAAGGTGGGGCTCGCAATTATCAGTTTCAGGTACAATATCCTGCTGCCGAAGTTCCTCTTCCCGCTTGTCCCATTTCTTTACAGCCTTGATGTTACCACTAGTGCCGAGATGGTGGTGGTATTTCTTCTTCTGGGCATCACCTTGTTTTTCTCTCTCGTGGCCTGTCCTGCATCGGACAGCTTGTACTCCTCGAAAGCCTCCCAATGATCCGCCAGCTTAGGAAATTGATTGAAGTCTGGCCTTTCTCCTTTGTCGATGTACTTGCGAGTGAGGGACGACTTCCACTGCTGAAAGGAAGTTGCCATCTTCTTCAAAGCCCAACCCTAGGCTTTCTGTTCGTACCCTTTTGGAAAAGTGAAATTTTCCTTCATATCATTCCAGAGCAGTTCCTTGGTAGCTGTAGGGACTTCGGCCCATTTCTGGATGCTGATTGGGACGTGGTCCCTCATGTGGTATCTGCAAGCATTGTTGAAAGGGGCAACTGCTGATTCTGGGGCTAGCAGACTCCCGTCGTTTCCGACTTCGGTTATCAAATACTTGGTCGAAGGCTTCTTGTTTGGTCCTCGGTTAATTCCGAACTGGGAGGCCGATGATGTACCGGGCTGGATACACAAACACATGTTAGAATAATTACATAGAAGACTTGGACATGTCATAATGGTTAAGAGGATACCTCGGTGTAGCCGGCAGCGTTAGAAGTATCCTCGCCAGTACCAGTGTTAACAGCCTCATCGACAGCGTTAGCAGGATCCTCGCTGGTACCAGTGTTAATAGCCTCATCGACGCCTAAGATGCTACCCAGCGCAATTGTCTCGAACATCATATTTTCCTCGTCATCGAAATCCGGGTCACCACATCTTGGTGTCGCCATCTATAGTGGGCATGAAATCATATATACAATATTTATATATACTCAAACATACATACAACATAAAAGTGGGCATGAAAACAGAGAGAGCATGAAGGGCATACATACAATACGTACAATACAACAGAGAGAGCATGAAGGGCATACATACAACACAACACAGAGAGCATGAAAACTCCATATCACAAGAGAGCATGAAAACTCCAACATACAACATACGCAAACATATATACAATACTTATATATACGCAAACATACATACAACAGAGAGAGCATGAAAACTCCAACATATATACAATATTTCATTACTCCAACATCAACAGATCAACAAAACTCCTTGTGGGCATTTCACCGAACACCTTGCGGGCATGAAAACAGAGAGAGCAGGGGGGGCGTTGCGCCAGCTACCTAGGTCCTCCAGGGTGGATTGGTGAGGCGTCTGTGCAGTGGTGAGGCGGCCGTGGTGGCGATCGGAGTCTTTGTGCCGCAGCGACGATCGATGTGGCGTGCGGGACTTAGAAAATTTGAAGGTGCGGGACTTAGAAAATTTGAAGGTGCGGGAGAGTGTGGGGACTTCAAAATTTAAAGCTCACCCACCTCTACAAGCGGTTCGTAATACTAACTGCTTGTAGAGGTACTTCTACAAGCGGTTCTTAGTACCAACCGCTTGTAGAATGGACTATAAGCTGGCTTCACCGCTTGTAGAGGTACTTCTACAAGCGGTTGGTAATACAAACCGCTTGTAGAGGACCCCAAGTACAAGCGGTTTGTACTAAGAACCGCTTGTAACAGTACCGCCACGTAATACTTAAAAGGATTTAGTGCCTAATGTGGTTAACAAGAAATCTCCTCTCCCCCCTGGCTAGCGCGGGCGCTTGAGTGCGGGCTTGTGGCCATCCATGAGGTTGGCTGTTCGAGCCCCACTCGCGCCCCGCTGGCCTTTCTTTTTTTTTAAATCCGACTACAAGCGGTTGGTAATGCAAACCGCTTGTAGAAGACCACGACTACAAGCGGTTGGTAATACAAACCGCTTATAGAGGACCCCAAGTACAAGCGGTTTGTACTAAGAACCGCTTGTAAAAGTACCGCCACATAATACTTAAAAGGGTTTCGTGCCTAATGTGGTTAACAAGAAATCTCCTCTCCCCCCTGGCTAGTGCGGGCGCTTGAGTGCGGGCTTGTGGCCATCCATGAGGTTGGCTGTTTGAGCCCCACTCGCGCCCCGCTGGCCTTTTTTTTTTTAAATCCGACTACAAGCGGTTTGGTGCCTAATGTGTACTAAGAACCCCGAGTACAAGCGTCATTTTTTTAAGTGTTTGTATTTCTTTTGTTTGTAGAAATTATGTAGAAGCAATGTTAAACATCAACATATCAACATGATCATATGGAATAATGTAAAAGCAATGTTTCATATGAAATAATGTATACAAGTAGTACATCTTAAGTCTTCATCTTTACAATTGTTCCTTCGTTATGATCGTGACGTATGTAAGGAGCATTGACATCACTGTCACGCAGGACGTTTATGTCAACATCAACTGTAAAAGGAGGGAGCTCGTCGAACTGACCATACTCTTCCTCGTCGGTGATGTTCTCAACTCCTACAATCCTTCGTTTGCCTTGGAGAACCACATGTCGCTTTGGCTACCTTTTGCTTGTCCTTTCGATTTTTAGGTTTGCTTGACATGTCCATTACATAGAAGACTTGGATCTCATCGTTCGCGAGAACAAACGGTTCACGCCTATAGCCGACTTCTGTGAGATCCATAGTTGTCATGCCGTATTTGTCGACCTTCACACCGTTTGGAGTCAGCTTGACCCATTGGCACTTATATAGAGGGACCTTGAGAGGTCCATAGTCGAGCTCCCATATTTCTTCTATGAAACCATAATATGTGTTCAACCTGTCACTGTTATCTTCGGCGTCTATACGGACACCGGTGTTCTGGTTGGTGCTCCTGTTATCCGGGTATCTGGTGTAGAATGTGTAACCATTGATCTCATACCCCTTGAATGTCATGATTTCTTGTGATGGTCCCCGGGCCAAGTGTTGCAATAGTTCATCGTTTGACCCTTCCTCAAGGATGTACTTCTGTAGCCAGCTGCCGAAAGAATCCATGTGCTTCAAGGTTATCCAACTCTCTGTCTTCCCTGTGAACTCGCGGCGTAGGACACTCTTGTGCTGAAGGACATAGGGGGCAACTATGGTTGATTGCTTCAGAACAGTGAAATGTGCTTGCTTGAATGCAACAAGATTATTGCATGCAACTGCTTGCCTTCCTATTGTGCCTTTGCCCCATAGCCTCCCCTCGTGTCGTGATATGGGGACGCCGATAGGATTTAGATCATTCATGTAATCAACACAAAACTCTATCACCTCCTCCGTCACGTAGCCCTCGGCAATGCAGCCTTCCGGACGCGAACTGACGATTCTAACGCATTTCTTGAGCACACTCATGTACCTCTCGAAAGGGAACATGTTGTGCAGATACACTGGTCTGAGGATACCTATCTCCTTGACAAGGTGAACGGTGAGATGAACCATGATATCAAAGAATGCAGGAGGAAAAATCATCTCGAGGCTAACCAAACTTTGTACCACATCAGCCTCCAACTTAGGCAGTTTAGCTGGTTCGACGACCTTCTGCGAAATGGCGTTCAGGAAGGAACATAGCTTTGTGATTGTCCCCCGCACCCACTCGGGCAGTATACCTCTGGTAGCTACTGGGAGCAACTGTGTCATCAACACAAGGCAGTCATGGGATTTTAGGCCTTGGAGTTTCTTCTCTTTCGTGTTTATGAGTCTCTTTACATTTGAGGGGTATCCAGAAGGGACCTTCACACTGTTCAAACACTCAATCATGCTTTTTTTCTCTTCTTTGCTTGGAGTGTAGCTCGCAGGATGTAGATAAAGTTGTTTTGTCCCTTCTTTGTTTTTCGGATGTAGGTCACTCCTCACCTCCATGTCTTCAAGGACTTCCGAGCTTGCAGTGTATCTTTCGATTTGCCGTACATATCTATGTAGCCTAGCAAGTTCAAGCAAACATTCTTCGTGATGTGCATGAAGTCAAGCGAGTGACGAACCTCTAAAAGCTCCCAATACGGCAGGTCCCAAAATATTGATTTCTTCTTCCATGTGGGTGCATGAACATCCTCGTTCCGCACAGGTATGATTCCAAGACCCTTCCCAAATACTACTTTCAGATCCTTTACCATAGCAAATACAAGTCGCCCATTACGATGCTGAGGCTTAACACGAATTTCTGTTCCCCCGTTAAATTTACTGCCTTTCCACCTCAAAGCATGATTGCTAGGAAGAAACCGGCGGTGGCCCATGTACACACACTTCTGAGAGTTTTTCAGGTACATGCAGTCTGTTTCATCTATGCACTGGGTGCAGGCTTTAAACCCTTTGACAATTTGACCGAACAGGTTACCGAGAGCAGGCCAATCGTTGATTGTTACAAACAACAATGCACGCAGGTTGAAATACTCTCTTTTGTACTCATCCCAAACCCGTACACCATCCTCCCACAACTTCACAAGGTCTTCAACCAATGGTTTCAGGTGGACATCTATGTCGTTTCCAGGTTGCTTCGGGCCTTCGATCAACAATGGCATCATGATGTACTTCCGCTTCATGCACAGCCATGGAGGAATGTTATAGATGCAAAGCGTCTCAGGCCAGGTGCTATGGATGCTGCTCAACTGACCGAAAGGATTCATCCCATCGGTGCTCAACCCAAACCTTATGTTTCTGACCTCATTTGCAAAATTCGGGTAAGCCCGATCGACTTTCCTCCACTGCGAGCCATCTGCAGGGTGTCTGAGCATCCCGTCTTCCTTACGCTCCTCTTCATGCCAACGCATCATCTTGGCATGACCTTCGTTAGCAAACAGACGCTTCAACCGGGGTATCACAGGGAAATACCACCATACTTTGGCTGGAGTTCTCTTCTTCGTACGATTCCCATCTAATTCACCTGGATCGTCACGCTGCACCTTATACCGGGATTCTTCACACACTGGACAAACCTCCAAAGTGGTATACTCATTGCGATACAGGATACAATCGTTAGGACATGCCTGTATCTTCCGTACTTGCAATCCTAAAGGACAGAGGACTCGCTTCGCTTCATACGTAGATTCGGGTAGAGTGTTACCTTCCGGAAGCAACTTCTTTACGAGCGATAACAAACCATTGAATCCCTTGTCTGACACATCGTATGTGGCCTTCCATTGCATGAGTTCTAGTGTAGTACGCAGTTTTTTGTGGCCCTGTCCATAGTTTGGGTACAAAGCAGTTATGTGGTCCTCTACCATGCTCTAAAACTTCTTGTATTGTCTTTCCTTTGTGAACTCTCCCTCTCCGTCATGGAGCATCTGATCTAGCTCATCATCGCCAAACTCGTCGAGTGTATCTTCCACGGATCCGTATTGAGTGGTGTCCGGCATACTGTTGGCTATATCTTCCTCTTCTTCGTCTTCATCGTCTTCCTGTCGAATCGCCTCTGTTTCGCCATGGTGGGTTCAGCAGGTATAGTTTGCCATGAAACCTCTCGTGATCACATGCCTCATAACCATCCATTGTTCGGAATGCTCCTTCTCATTCTTGCAGTCTACGCAAGGACAACGTATGAAGCTTCCTGGAGGCAAGAATGCAACGGCTGCGTCGAGAAACTCCTTCATGCCATCTCTGAACTCTCTTGACCGACGGTCTGCATTGTACATCCATTACCGGTTCATCTACACAAACAAAAATAATAACAACATCAATCACAATATTTAATTAAAGCTAACTATGTCTAACAGTTTTGTATTTTTTAATCATTCTGTATTGTTTTAACTAAAGCCAACTAATTATTTCTAATCCTCCTGCATTTTTTTAAATAAAACTAACTAACATTTTCATGCAAATCTTTTCTCTTCCCCACCTTTGTAATTTTTCAACGTTTCACATTTATTGCATTTCATTTCATACACCAAACAATATATGACCTTAAAAACAAAAAAAATAAGCCAAACAAAAGAAACACTAATTCCCACAAGAACAAAACATAATTTCTCAACATCCAATGCACAAAAAACATCAATATCTACGTGAGAAGGATGTCAGCAACATATTACTCACCTTAGGAACAATTAATTTAGAGCTAATAGCCTCAATTGAAAATTTTGGCAGCACCTCCCCATGAACAGCTCTCGGCCCACCACTGTGATGTCCTGTGCGAGCTCGGGGAGGAAGACATGGTTTAAATGTGCTGGGCGGGGGGAGAGGTCTCTACAAGCGGTTCTACACACAAACCGCTTCTGGAGCTACACTAGACCTCTAGAAGCGGTTCGCAACACGAACCGCTTCTAGAGTGGGGGCTCCAGAAGGGGTTCGTGTTAAGAACCGCTTCTAGAGACCCCCTCCCGCCCGTTGCCCACGAACTGCTTGTGGCACCTAGAGCACAAGCGGTGCACACCTAACCGCTTGTGATAGACCGGTTGTGAAGGCCGGTTCTGTAGTAGTGGCGACTGCACCGGGTACGCCAGCGCCGGCTCGTAGTGCTCCACCCCCGCCGCCAACGGCTTCACGCCGCCCCATAACCCGCCATCGCGTGCCACACGTACACGCTCTTCACGCCGTGCTCCTTCTTGGCCTCGTCCACCAGCTTCTTCAAGCCCGTCGTCTCGTCGCCATCGCTCTTGTTGCTCTGGAACTTGGTGTCCTCCTGGACGGCGACATTGGGGTCGTCCTTGTTCTTGCTGCCGATCTGCTGCCAGCCATCATCGACGTTGAGGAAGCGCGGCGGCGCGCCGCCCTCCGCGAGGCTCTGGAGGCCCTGCTTGATGCCGTCGGCTGTGACGTCGGTGTAGAAGGCGTCCCATGTGCACCACCCAAACCAGTCCAGGAACGACGGCAGCTACATGCGACCACATCATCATTCAACAAATTGACATCACATGAACAAACCGATCAAAAGAAACTCACCCTTTTCTTCTCCCTGTGGTGGAACGTCTAGATGTGCTTCTCCACGGCCCTGCGTTTCAACCATTCTCGTGTTAATTTACCCACATCGCACGGTCATAAACTCATATTACCGGATGCCGTTAGCAACCAACTGGAACAGGATGGGTGTCCTGTGCGGTTCAGTCCAAAGAGCCATCTGATTGAGCATCCAAAGATGAATAATTGTGGACGGAGACTAGGGAACGGTATACCGTTCCAACGGTATAGCCGTGAAACTTATGAAACTTATCAGTTTCAGTGCTGGTTTCATGAGTTTCAGTGTTTAGTTTCATCAGTTTCATGTTTCATTAGTTTTTAGTGCTAAGTTTCATGAGTTTCAGTGTAAAAATTCATAAGTTTCATGAGTTTCAGAGGTATACCGTTCCTACGGTATACCGTTTCTTAGTTTTTCTGATAATTGTGCTGTGCAGACTCATAAATATGGTACCTAATGTTACAACATCCCAGAGTAGTTGGTATCCATGGCGACTAGACTAATGGCAGAGGATATGTATCAACTATCTCAGAAGACTGCATAAAATAAGGTCATGTTCGTCTGTAATACAGGAATTTAACATGAATTCCTCAAAAGAAATTTACTGCAAACGGTTCATTCCCATAGGAATCGAGAGAAATTTCCTTTGGGAGGAAGAGAAAACACACTTGACAGAAAATTTCAGATGGCGACAGAGAGGCGAATTCGAATGGATGCCTCTCTGTCGCCAATTGAAATGGCGATAGACTCTCTATCGTCATTTCAATTAGCGACAGAGAGACATATTAAGCTCGCGCGCTGGATCTGACCAGCCAGAATCGAACCAAGCTGAGTGCAGAACAGAAAAGGGAGAGGAGAAAGAACATGAGAAGAAGAAGAAAAAGAAAAGAGAGAGGAGGAAGAGGGGAAGAAAATGAAGAGGAGGGGAAAGAGCGAAAGAGGAGGAAGAGGGAGAGGAGGAAGAAGAAGAGAGGGGGAAGGAGGGGGAAGAAGAAAGGGATCTATTGCAGGTAATTTTTCTTCTTCATTATTTCAATTAAAAAATTGATTTAGTGATCAGATTAAGTAGGTTTAAGTAATTAGCTATGTAAAAGAGTAATGCTTATTTAGATATATAACTTAGCGACCGGATTAATTAGGTTTATAAGTAATTAACTATGTGGAGTAGCAATAATTTCTTGAGATACACGATTTAGCGATATACACATGATGACCCAATCGATCATGCCAGATCTTAAATATTCCTTTGTTCTATATTAATGAAATGACTTAACAATCAAATAATTATTGCGTCAAGAACATAGAAATAAATATCAAGCATAGTACAATAAATGAATCAGATATTTTGGAAGCAACAATTTATTCAACTTTAAATGATAATCGCTCAATAGGAGCATAGACCAATGTTCATTCAGGAATTAGGACTAAAATAATAAGGAGACTCATAAGGAATATGTGACATCAACTAGCAAACCGAAGGTATATTTAGGAGACTAATTTAGGTCCTCATATGAGTCTTTGGTGTCGTTCGGGAACTACTCGAGCTCAGTAGGATCTAGAACCATATCATCACACTTCTCAATGTCCGTGTCAGCAACAGGTTGAATGGTGAAGTGTGTCTCAACATTATTTTTGTGGGTCTTTTTTAACTTTTTCAGTGAATTGAATGTAAAGGTCTACCGAATGCTTTGGGATGCGGACAGTGGCCACTACATCCACACCTAAAGCAGGATTGTGAAGGGTAAGTAGGCTTGTTGGTTGGGTCTTTCTTCTGGAAGCTCCATGGCCTTTTACCTTTACCTCTCTACATGGGATTGCCTCTTCCCTATTGTTTTCCTCCATTCTTTTTATTTCCCCTTTATGCCATTGGTCCTTTCGCGACCATGGATATTGCTAGTTTGTTGATCATATGGAGCTTGTCATGCTTCTATGCTTCTAACGAAGTGTAGATAAGCTTAGAATACTTCTGGAATTTGGGATGATAGCATTGTTGCTATAGTATCCTCATGGTGGGGTGGAAGGTGCATGATGTATTGTCTATTATCTTAGCGTCTATATCTTTCTAGTTACAAAATGCAGTTTGGAGACAAGCTTGTGCATGCTGGAGTTTTATGCTATCACAGTTTTATAATCTTGGAAGCATAGGTGGGTCCATTCATGCAGTGCTTCTGGCAGCAGGGTGGATTTTTGCTAGTCATAGCGTTTCTTCAGGGAACTCCATAGTGCCAGCGGGTATTGCTCTATCAAATACTCGACCTTCAAGTTCGCATGAAGATGGTGCCATAGAAAGTGCTGAGCTGCACACTTGGTGACTTTAGGAATAGCAGGGGCACTAGTTTTAGGCTGCATAATAGCTACTCTAAGTGGTCAAGTTGTCATGTTAATCTTGGCATCTATTACCCAGGTTAGGTAATTGTTGCTATTCAAGGCAAGCTCGACAACTTCCTTCTTTGCGTTGTTTGATATATCCTATGTTATATTCATGCAAAAATGAATTTTACTACTAGTAGAATCAATATATTGCATACTCACTCTTGAATCAGTAAATCTTGCACTATATCTATTAAGTAGATAATTATCTAAATTTCCTAGAATTGCCTAGCATTTTTCATATTTTTCGTGAATTATCGAGTAATTTTTAGAATTAGCGAATGACAAAAAAATTTTTAGCACATATAAATATGGAATTATGCCAAAAAAATAAACCCAAAGATATGAAGCTTCCAATATGTGCTAAGTCTAAGGTTCAACAAATTTACAGAAACCCATATACGTAAAAATTCTATTTTTAGGATTTAATATAATTTTTTGTATTTATTAACTATTTTTTAGGATTACTGGAAACTTTATGACTTAGAATGTAAAATTTATTTATCCTAATAAATTTCTATAATTATGCAAAACTTTAGTGTCTTTTTCACAAAACTACCGTAGATGAAAAATTATCTATAAATTAACCAAACTTTAAGGGTTAAAATGCAAATATGCCAGTCCACTTCATTTTTATGGGACGAATCCAATCTTTCCTCATCATATTGGGCCAGATCCAGTTTCGTCCACTCCACTTGGCTAAAAGAGGTTGGCATGGGCACTAGGGTTTCCACACCCCTGCACCCAAGTGCGGCACCGATGCAAGTTGCGGAGCTGGAGGGCTTAATGGAGGTGATTCAGGCATGGCACAAGTCCTGATATTGCATTCACACTAAATTTACTAGCTAGACACAGTGCAGCTCTAACAAGAAGATATTAGGTTGGTGTCAAGACTTTACTAAGTTACCTCCAATGTACTTAAGATATTGGATGATTTTACCAAAAGGACTAAGACTTAACCATGGTGGGATATACAGATGATGGCTATCTGTGTGATCCCTATAGTGCCAAATCTTAAAATGGTTTTGTGTTTCTTTGCGGTAGTTTAGTCATTTCTTGCTAGCATTGTAAGTAGAACTTTGTAGGTACTTCTACTAACCACTTAGATATTATAGCATTTTATGAAATCTCATGTGAATGTGTTTTGGCTGAGACATGTGATTAACCTTATCCAGAAGTCATATGGTCTTAATACCGTTGATACCCCCACGATTATCTATGAAGATAATGCCCTTGTGTTGCACAAATGCAAATGTGTTATGTAAAGGGCAATATCACAAAGCATCTTACCCCTAAACTTTTCTATCCTCATGAACTCCATAAAGAATGGTGAGGTAATGGTACTGCAAACTAAGTCATGTGAAAATCTAGCAGATTTATTCATGAAGTCTTTGCGAAAATCTAGTTTCCAAATATGTGTTCATGGCATTGGAATGAGACGACTAGCTTAGAGATATCAAGAGTTCAGGGGGAGTAAATCCTTGAACCATAACCTTTAGCATGATGCTATTTTAAATCCAGAAGATTGTAAATTGCATACTTTTTCCTTAGTGAGTTTTTCTGAAGTTTTCTCACATTAAGGTTTTTAATAAGGCAACTAGTGTAACACAGTGTGCGAGTGCAATGTACTCTTTTCACCATCTCTTTTTCCCCATTGATTTTTTGGGAGGAGCTTTTGATGAGACATGTTACGTGGTATTCGCCCAAGTGGTACTGTTGAGATATAGTTAAATTCTGAGTCCTAGTTGTTAACATGCATTTAGACCCTGAAGTTTCCTGTAATTGCCAGCCATGGTAAATTTACTTTAAGGACCCTAAAGTTTCCTATAATTCTAAAAAATAATTAATAAATTCTAAAAATTTATATTAAATCCTAGAAATTGAATTTTTAGGTATATGGGTTTCCATAAATTTGTTGAACCTTAGACTTATCACACATTGGAAGCTTCACATCTATAGGTTTATTTTTCCTGGCATATCTCCATATTTACATATGCTGAATTTATTTTCTATTATTCGGTAATTCTAAAAATTGCTCCATAATTAGCAGAAAATTATGAAAAAAGCTAGGAAAATTCTGAAAATTATAGCTAGTTATCTACTGAATAGATATAGAGCAAGCTTTATTTATTCAAGAGTGAGCATGCAATATATTGATTTTGCCAGCATTAAAATTCATTTTTGTATGAATACAACGTAGGATATGAAGACATCGCAAAGAGGGAATTTGTCAAGCTTGCCCTGAATGGTAGCAATTACCTGACCATGGCAATGGATGCCAAGATTAACATGACAACTTGTCGGGACCCGAATGTGCAAATCCGAACCCTCTGTGTATTCAGCACTTATCCAGGATCACGCTAGTGCACACAGTCTCAACATAGATGAATATCACAATCATACACAGCGGAATAATAAAAATAACTCAATTAAAGGATATAAACTATTGAACGACCTTAAGGTCAACCTTACATTGGTGAGGCCTTGCCGGCTTCAACTCCAAATAAGCAGCAGCGGAACGAAGAACATCGGTGAATCCCATCAATACGCCACAGACAACTGACAGGGTTCGACTCCTAGATATTCGCCTTCTCACGGAACTTCCTCTTCTTCAACGATGTAGTCTTCTTCTCCACTGGTGATTGTTTGTTGCAAGGGGTGAGTACATAAAGCACTCAGCAAGTCATGCACAGAATGCAAGTCTAATAACTATATGCACGGCTTATTCCAAGTGACAGGCTGAATGGTTATTTTGCGGAAAAGCAATATTCACAAATAACACAATAGATTGTAAAGCGGTAAAACAGGTAATAACAGTAATAGATTGCATAGTTATTTCACAAGTAAAACAAACCACATCCTTAGCCAATTATCACTTCCAACAGGCAAGAATGCCTCCAAGCCCAAGTTCCATTTTAAGAAAAGCTAACCCTTGACTGTAATCCCTGAGCGTTGTCCAGTACCGTGGACATGGCTATTCAAATAGATTTTACACTCTGCAGAGGTTATACACTTTACCCACAAGATATAACCAACTCACCACGTCAGCCGTGAATCGCTATACAAGAGTATGCGAATGAGCGATCATAACAAAGCCTTTTGGAAGCTTCTAACTCCACAAGTGAACCTCTCTGGTTGTTGCAAACTATCCCTTCCCTTAGCAAAGGCGAAGTCTAGGCCAACCAACCGTTGGATAGGTACCTAGCCGCAGCCCCGGTACACTCCCCCATTCAACTACATAGAGGTATAGTTGACACCCCAAGGTACCACATGCAAGTTATTAGCAACCTACTCAACTAGGTCCGTCCCATTACAGACATGTAATTGTATGATGAACTCAGTTCAAAGGCTTGCAAGGTTAAGTCCTTAGAGTGACCAGGGCAAGACTAACAAAGTATCCACGAGTATTCCAACACCAACAAAAACCAAATCGACCACCCAGTAGCTGCTCTTGGCCCACCAGAAACAACCTTGCCACTTGCCCCAGCCTAAATCATTTTATCACCCCAGTTGATTATTGCGCAACACAATGCCAACAACAACTCAATGTCCTTGAAGAAGCACGAAGGCCTCCGCATATCAACATCATCGTGTCGGCAACACGTCACACCATTTCGAAATACATTGCATATTCTATTAATCAATATTGACCTTTGTATTTCCAAAATGATGGCATTAACCCGTTGCAAGTCTAAGCAAACTAATACGTTCCATCTAACACATGCTGGCAATTCATTAGCTACCAACTATTAATCAATAAACCTAGGGTGACAAATGAATCATGGCATACAATTATCGTAGACAAGGTGGCAATAACAAGTAGGTCGATTATCTAATCCCAAATTAATTAAAATCAGTTTAACTTAAACTAGCATGCAATAATTTGAAACAACATAAGTTTCAAAAATGGGATCAACATGGTCAAAGCACAACTTGCCTGGCCCTTGCAACTTTTACTGTTCTTTACTCTTTATCTTTGATTCTTGGTCCTCGATCTTCAATCTTCGCTTCCTTGATCTTCGGCTCCTTTGAGCGACTTCCGGACGACGCGTCTAACGATTAAAGAAGAAGCAAATACAAACCAAATCAAAAGACAAGTAAAACTCCAAATTAAGAACAAATAGCATTGGGCACAACAGCTTGGAAGAATTTAGGGACACGAACGGATTAGATTGAAGATTAGACAAAAGAGAACGAGCTTTCGGAAAAACACCAAAAAGGGAAACATTAATAACTGTGAAAGAAAGGATAATATTTATTTAGAATATTTCTTCTGAAGTTATTATCTTGATTAGACAAACAAGGACATATGGGCTCTCGATCTATAGACCGAGTCCATAAGGATATGTTAGTTCAAAATGAACTAAACTGATTCTCGATGTTGACTTTTGTTGACTAAACAGATACACGGTCAAACAAAAGAGAGAGACTGACAGATTAGATCAAGCACGGGTGTATGACAGATGGCCAGTGGTCTATCGACCAAGTCCACGAATGAATTCTCGATTAATGTCAGATTGGATTTTTAGGGATAAGACAAAGACGGATAGGATCGTCATCCATTGCGATCCGATCAAAGGTTCAGTCATACACCGATGAAGAAACTCGATGATGACAAGACGGCGACGATAAGAAGGCAAGGCTGAACTCAATGTGATAGGTCTAGATCACATTAAGGCGATGGAACAGAAGATGACATCGCATTATGGCTTTCACTTGTATTCGCGCATGCGATGATGGTGAAATGAGAGCAAAGCGTTAACGGTGAAGCGTTAATGGCGGAATGTTAATGACAAAACGTTAACGGTGGAACGTTAACGACAAAATGTTAACGGCGAAGCGTTAACGTCGAAGCGTTAATGGCGGAACGTTAACGGCAAAACGTTAATGGCAGAACGTTAACGACAGAGCGTTAACGATGGAACATTAACGGCGGAGCGTTAACGGTGGAGCATTAACGGAGGAGTGTTAACGACGGAAAGTTAACGTTGGAGCATTAACGACACACGTTAACGACGGAACGTTAACGGTGGAGAGTTAACGGCGAACGTTAACGACGGAGGTGAAACGATGACAAGATGTGTATGAAACAAGGTAGAGACCGTCCGTACAACGACATGGCCGCGAAGGAAGACCAACAGGGATGGCAAACCGAACGCGAACTGGTAGCAACAGGCTTGGTTGAAAGACGACAGTTTTAAGCTGGAACCGGGCTTTGTCGACGAACGGAGGCCAAAAGAATTCTAACTGTAACACCCCGGCATTTACTATGTCTGAATGCTACCAAACAAAAGCTAAACAACATCTAAATACCATAATTAAACATAAATTCCAGCAAAGACGCACATGCTAAAAACCGAGATTTCGGCAGCATCTCCTTTGTTTTAACATGAATTGAAGCAACAACAATATTAACATGTCAATGTGGCATAACGAACGATAGCAATAACATGATCAAACGGAAAAACAGCCACCATACCACTAAGGATATAAATTCTATCCATCACATGACAAATATGGACTAATCAATTACTCATAACGACCAACGAATCATCGAAACCATAGTTTAGTTCAATGAATTAACCATAACCATAAGGGAAGGAACATGTCATTGTTTAAAAGTGTGATGTTAAGTGATGGCGTGTGACTAGTTCCCTTTCCCGCATGTCGGATTCATGGTACCTAAAAGAAAACAACATAAACACAAGCGTGAGTTCATCACTCAGCAAGTATATTGCAATGGTACAAACATAAACAATTACATAGCAATAATATCTCACATCATGTAAACCATCTCATTCATGGTCACATATTATCATCATCATCAATATGTATGAATTGCAATGCGATGCTCATGTCTCCTTGGAAACTCATACCAGTATGGTTGAGTACACACCCGTCGGTGTGCACCCTCTCCCCCCTTCCATCCCGAAGATGGAGGGTGCCTACTCCTCGCTTCCGTTCACCGCGGTGAATGGAATCACGATGTAGGACTTACTCATTGGCTCTCCGGAATAGTCATAACTTTCTCACCGACCTTCCCCGGATTAGTTATGACTTTCTCACCGCCCGGGCCATGTATCATGCTATGTCATGTATGCAAATATGCCAACATCATAAATCACTCTTACATTAACACATGGCATCATAACATAGTAAGCATATTCATCATATCATTGGCAATCATTAAATCATGGCATGTGATCATATCATATATCCAATTTCATCTATTCTCAACAAGCAACCTACAAACCATTATCCATTACAATACACTTGCCTCAACCACAAGCAACGGATTGGCGGGAAGTAGAAGGCACTCCCAGGGTCGCACCACCTGCACATAGGTACCACACACTCACAATCATGTCCACAAAACAGTACGCAAACCCTCATCTACCCCGACATTGCCAACTACTCGCAAAACCCAAAAACAGCGGTTCTGTCCCGTCGGGACAACAGCCTTCCAAAAGGCATAACTCGGGTTCTAAGACTCCAAATCAATTAAACGAGTACATTCTCGCATAGCTTAGGAAATTTCCCAACTTTTTCTAGGTATAAGGAAAGACTGATTCGGACTCTAAAGTTGTTTAATCTACAAAATACCGTGATCTGTTCCAATCACGTCACGGATTTTAACACGCTCGGTAAAACAGCCATAACTTTCAAACGGTTGATCAGAATTTAACGTTCGTTATATCCACGGAAATATAATGAAATTATCTACAACTTACTCAACATCCGTACGACCAAATTCAGAATCTAAATTGGCGAAAAACCGAACCCTAGGTCGACCGCTCATGCTGCCCAAAACAGAGAACATGACCAACTCAAGAATCCATCTAATCTAATCAAATCCAGCACCACCAATTGATCTAAAAACTTGATAAACATCCTTAGAACAGTACCTAGACCAACCCCAAGGATTCCCATGGCCATACCTTTGCCCAACGCACGAAAACTGAACGCATCTCCTCCCGGTTCGCTCCTCGCTCCTTGCTCCTCGCTCCTTGCTCCTCGCTCCAATAGATGGATCCTCGAGGTGCAGGGGGTGGGGAGGCCACCCTAGGGTAGCAAGGGGGTGGAGGAGAGGTGGTGGAGAGGTGGAGAGGCAAGGGGCAAAGGGGGTGGGGGCGCACGGCCAAGGAGGAAGAGGGGAAGGTGGGGGTGGCGGCTAGGGCATGGAGGAGGGAGGTCGGGGTGCAGGGCAGGGGCAGGGGCAGGGGCAGCCCTTTTTACCAGCCCAAACTGGTCTCCTACTCCTAAAAGGACTCAAACTCTCCCCCACCAAGGCCCACGACCCTTTCCCCTAGGCCCAAACTCCCCCGGAAAGGCCCAAAACCCCGGAAACGCGATTAAACCTCATAGCGTATGGTTTTAACCTTAATTCCACATTTTATAATGTTTTTGACCTTAACATTCACAATAAATAATGTCACACCATTCCGTAGTGTCACATTCTCCCCCCCTTCAACAGGATTCGACCCCGAATCCGAGACACGCCACTTCGCAAACAACCAAATCAAAGGGAGTTATGGTTCACGCCTCAGAACCCGCTTAGAAGCCCCTACGATTTGCACCAGCCAGCACTCAGAGGCAAGGAGCTAAGGATCAAAGACTGACAGCTCTAAAGATAACTCACAATCAAAACTTGCGAGAACTTTACTCAACATTGAAACACAAAGTACTCACACACGGTCTCAGCACGACCCCAAGTGATAAGATAAAACCTCAAACAACCCACAAAAGAAAACGGTCTCAAACTCCTCGTTCTAAGCATTCCTCGGCACTGAAGTGCCTGATCCCTTTAACTAATGCTACCCTCCAGAAAAAACTCGGTACCAACCTCTAGAACCCTCTTCATCTCCCACGCACAAACGTGTTTTCACACCTCAACCTCTCTACTGTGGTTCGCCATATTCAAAACGACGACGAACCAAGTGAGACAAATACTCCAAGACCACCAACTATTTGAACAAACGAGGTTAAGACCTTGCAAAGGATTGCTCTTTTACAAAAGACCAATACCCAACACTACCGCCTAAAGGAGAAGGCCCACCTTACACTCAGGGTCCTTAAACTCGCAAGAAAAAATGTAACAACCAAACAAAATCGCTACGGTTGACACAACCTCGTTCAACCTCAGCAACAGAAAGGTCCAATACACTCTGAAAAGGAAAACAATTACTAGCAACCACCAAGTGGTCCACTAATACTCTAATCAACCCTACCGAGGAACATCTCAATGACACAATTCTCTAAGAAGGTTTGCATTGAGTCAAACACAACCTTCCCCTCAATGGACCACGATAAAGAGCACAATCATTGAGTGAGCTCAACCATAAACATGAATCCAAGTGGCCCTCATCCAACAACTCAAACCCCAAAGCGCTAAAACCACTTTTGGAAACGATTCGACAACAACCAGAGAGTATTCATTTTAATTTCCTAAGCCAAAACGCAAAGGAAACACAAATCCCTTCACCACAACCAACACCAGAAATTATTCATTCTTTTCTTTTCATACTAGAAAGCAAGGGAAATCTCGTTTCATGACATGAATGCACATTCTTCAAGAGCACTCCGGATTAGTCATATCTCCATATATGACTTTCTCACCGACCTGGCTCAACGACTCTTTTATCATTTAACATCTAAAAAAACGATGTCATGTTTACTTTTCACCATTCCTTCATCATGTAACAACACTACCGAATAGTCATTCACATGACGACTTCTTCCTCGGCATCAAATAATGGAAACACAATTAACATCGAAGGTTGTGGAAATTCATTTGGACTATGACGGCAAAGATAGTTGATGATAAAACACCACGTCGCATCACATCCCACATCAATTGAAAACTGAACTTGCAAAACATTGCATTTCATCCAAATCCAACATTTTTGAAGAGAGCATCAAAATTTTCAAGTCGAGCATCTGCTCCCACAACCGTCACAAATTTTTCTCAAGGAGGGGAAAACTCATTTCAAAAATGGAACACCTCACTAACAAAATCACTTTATAAAACATTCATAAAATCCACCTTTTTGAAGCACTCGCAAACATCACACACATTATGCAAATAAATCCATCTCCAGTCAAAAAGAGTTACAATTTAAATCTCTAGAGTCTTCAACACAACCCACTAAGACCTTCTGCTTCCTTTAAAATTTACTCCAAGGATGACTCAGTGCGAACGCGAAGGAGCGCGATCCACTCAAAGACTTTTGGGTGTAAAACCATACACATAGCACAAATTAAACAAAATAGCCAAAACCAAAGATTGGCAACAATTTCTACGAGTTTTAGGGAAACTCTGAAACACAACATATGGAACACCTTGACCGAAACCCTTCAACCAAAATGGCAAACAACCAAACCAGTCCAAAAGCTTTTAAACACAAGCTCAGCATAAATACAATCATCTCTAATGCTCCACTACGCTTTCCATTAAAGACTTCAAAATTCACTACTTACTCATTGAGAAAGTCCAACCGGTTTTAACAAAAAATTGACGTAACAAATTCTTTCTCTAGTTACCATTTCCAACACTTTTAATTAAAATTTATGGTGCTTATAAAAAAAAAGACACCCAACAAAGACTACATCGACATGATCCCCACGGATCATCATATCATAATACATCTTATTCTACATTTGAAATATAGTACTTCAACAAATCTTTCAGCATGATCAACCTATAAATTTTATACCACCTATATGTCAATGTCTCGACAATCGAAACTTATTCAGTTAACAAACGACTTCAACATGTAAATATTATCTCCACAGGGAAGAATTCGCAAGTGAGACTCTAAGTTATACTTTCATTAGGGATAAAATCATTCATCATGTTAATTACCCAAAGCTTATTCCATCGCAACATGTTAAAATTTTCCTCTATTTAACCATGGTTTTCCAGCGAGTAATCTAAACAGTTACCACCACTACTTAGTCATCAATAACAACAAATGGGCATGTTCATCAACCAACAACATTACTTTTAGCTACCCTATACAAAGGTGATAACAAAAATTACCACCACACAACATACTCCAACTATTTAAAATAGATTGAATACTAGCATTAATACTGCCCTTAACAACATTATTAACAATAAGTCTTTTGTCGTCTCAATTGATATCAATACTAGCATTGTAGAGACACAACTGCATACTTCCAAAATATACTAGTAGTTTGCAACAACATAAATAGCAACTCTAATCAACTTCCAAATTAAAGTCACTTAGTCAACACGATTAAATTTCTCTATTAACCCATTAGATTAGAACATCTTTAAACAACCATCAAAGTTTCTTTAACAATAACAGCAGTCTACCACATCTTAATGTTCTAACTATGCAACAGGGTTTAAAACTTTAAACATAATCGGGGTCATAAGCACTTTTAAAGCAAAGCAACAGATTCTAAGCATATACATTAACACATTCAATCATTCTCGCTAAGAGTAAACTACCACACTAGTAGTCTATTTATTCTCAAGCTAGAGACAACAACCGCATTGAATTGTTTAAACTCACCAATTAACTTAACAATACGTCATCCCATAAACCACATTGGTACATGCTACATAACATGCTAAACAACAATTCTTACTAGGAACAAACGATTTCAGTCAAAAGACTACTTACTTTGTTTCCAGCATTTTAGTTTTAAAACTTATCCCAAATTCATAAGGAAACTTGACTCTCAAAAATTGCAATGAGACAAACCCAAACTTGGTCATGCAAAAGGAATTTTCCAAAACACTTTTAAACCTCAAAGGCTCCCACAAGAGGGAACCACGCGATCAAATAACCTTTGCAAATAAAACCTTAACACCAAACCCCAAACTTTCACGAAACAAGAAGGGTTTTCAAAGATGATTTCTCAAACCAGAAAAAATGACGAAATCAAACACCACTTACTCCTACAAAGCCACAGAACTTCAGCCCTAACAACCAGGTCTGGCATAACGCCGCAAGAACTCTTTTGACCTTGAAGAAAGACAAACACAGGAATAAATTGAATGCTTCTACCCATAAAGCAATCAACAAACTAAGCATCAAAGCTGGAAGGGCGACCAAAAGAAACGCAACACTAGACTCTTCTTCTTCGTCTTCAACCAAGGAAGACAAGACCACATACCGCATACAGAACAATCCGCGAAAAACCAAGACCAAACACTTTTCTTTTGATTTCAATCAACTAAAACCAAGAAAACCAACCGAAACTAACCCTTAGAACGGTAAAGAGCATACGAAGGAATCCACCACCAAACTCTTCTATTTGACTCCAGTCAACTACCCGTTCTACGACAGAAAGGGTAAACACTCTTCTCCTACAAGGGTTAATAGTTCTTCGGTGATGGCGCTAACCGGCCATACCGTCAAACCTCACCCTTACTATGAACCAAAAGAGGTGACCGAAACCCTTCGGCACCACAACCCCACTTTATCACAACAACAAGCACAATTCAATCATTTATCTCATAGACATAGCAACATACTATATCAAATATAGCCTTTAGCAACAAGGCTTAAATACAACATTTAAGCGTAAACAACGATACCCATACCCTTCCTACTATGCATCCATGTGTGTCAAATTTTAGATTAGTTATACCACTTTTGCAAGTTTTAATGTTGCTATCCTATGACAAAATTTTAGTAAAACCTAAGCCATGTTTATAAGTTATTCCACATCACATTTTAGTTGTACCCTATAGCATGACACTAAAAATACACATTCCAAGGACCTACAGCCCGCTCTGATACCAACTGTAACACCCCGGCATTTACTATGCCTAAATGCTACCAAACAAAAGCTAAACAACATCTAAATACCATAATTAAACATAAATTCCAGCAAAAGCGCACATGCTAAAAACCGAGATTTCGGCAGCATCTCCTTTGTTTTAACATGAATTGAAGCAAACACAATATTAACATGTCAATGTGGCATAACGAACGATAGCAATAACATGATCAAACGGAAAAATAGCCACCATACCACTAAGGATATAAATTCTATCCATCACATGACAAATATGGACTAATCAATTACTCATAATGACCAACGAATCATCGAAACCATAGTTTAGTTCAATGAATTAACCATAACCATAAGGGAAGGAACATGTCATTGTTTAAAAGTGTGATGCTAAGTGATGACGTGTGACTAGCTCCCTTTCTCGCATGTCGGATTCATGGTACCTAAAAGAAAACAACATAAACACAAGCGTGAGTTCATCACTCAGCAAGTATATTGCAATGGTACAAACATAAACAATTACATAGCAATAATATCTCACATCATGTAAACCATCTCATTCATGGTCACATATTATCATCATCATCAATATGTATGAAGTGCAATGCGATGCTCATGTCTCCTTGGAAACTCATACCGGTATGGTAGAGTACACACCCGTCGGTGTGCACCCTCTCCCCCCTTCCATCCCGAAGATGGAGGGTGCCTACTCCTCGCCTGCTCACCGCGGTGAATGGAATCACGATGTAGGACTTACTCATTGGCTCTCCAGAATAGTCATAACTTTCTCACCGACCTTCCCCGGATTAGTTATGACTTTCTCACCGCCCGGGCCATGTATCATGCCATGTCATGTATGCAAATATGCCAACATCATAAATCACTCTTACATTAACACATGGCATCATAACATAGTAAGCATATTCATCATATCATTGGCAATCATTAAAGCATGGCATGTGATCATATCATATATCCAATTTCATCTATTCTCAACAAGCAACCTACAAACCGTTATCCATTACAATACACTTGCCTCAACCACAAGCAACGGATTGGCGGGAAGTAGAAGGCACTCCCGAGGTCGCACCACCTGCACATAGGTACCACACACTCACAATCATGTCCACAAAATAGTACGCAAACCCTCATCTACCACGACATTGCCAACTACTCGCAAAACCCAAAAACAGCGGTTCTGTCCCGTCGGGACAGCAGCCTTCCAAAAGGCATAACTCGGGTTCTAAGACTCCAAATCAATTAAACGAGTACATTATCGCATAGCTTAGGAAATTTCCCAACTTTTTCTAGGTATAAGGAAAGACTGATTCAGAATCTAAAGTTGTTTAATCTACAAAATACCGTGATCTGTTCCAATCACGTCACAGATTTTAACACGCTTGGTAAAACAGCCATAACATTCAAACGGCTGATCGGAATCTAACATTCGTTATATCCACGGAAAGATAATGAAATTATCTACAACTTCTTCAACATCCGTACGACCAAATTCAGAATCTAAATTGGCGAAAAACCGAACCCTAGGTCGACCGCTCATGCTGCCCAAAACAGAGAATGTGACCAACTCAAGAATCCATCTAATCTAATCAAATCCAGCACCACCAATTGATATAAAAACTTGATAAATATCCTTAGAACAGTACCTAGACCAACCCCAAGGATTCCCATGGCCATACCTTTGCCCAACGCACGAAAACTGAACGGATCTCCTCCCGGTTCGCTCCTCGCTCCTCGCTCCAATGGATGGATCCTCGAGGTGCAGGGGGTGGGGAGGCCACCCTAGGGCAGCAAGGGGGTGGAGGAGAGGTGGTGGAGAGGTGGAGAGGCAAGGGGCAAAGGGGGTGGGGGCGCACGGCCAAGGAGGAAGAGGGGAAGGTGGGGGTGGCGGCTAGGGCATGGAGGAGGGAGGTGGGGGCGCAGGGCATGGGCAGGGGCAGCCCTTTTTACCAGCCCAAACTGGTTTCCTACTCCTAAAAGGACTCAAACTCTCCCCCACCAAGGCCCACGACCCTTTCCCCTAGGCCCAAACTCACCCGGAAAGGCCCAAAACCCCGGAAACGGCCCGAAAACGCGATTAAACCTCATAGCGTATGGTTTTAACCTTAATTCCACATTTTATAATGTTTTTGACCTCAACATTCACAATAAATAATGTCACACCATTCCGTAGTGTCACACTAAGGATGGACCAAAACAGTACATGATGACCCAAAGGACGGGACAACACAGCCAAAATGAGCTACGATGGTTGGCGGCAAAAGGCGGCGCACGGCAACGGTGAAAAGATGGCTTAAATAAATAAATAAAATTGTTGTCTTGATGCCTATATTGCCAAAAAGGGGGAGAAAACGTAGAAAAGGCATCTTAGAGAATTAAAAAAAATGCTTTCTCATGATCATGTTGAACAATTGTCCTTGCATTTGGATCATGAGTAATATTGAGCTTTTTGAGAGATTTCTTGGTTTTTGGAGCTCTTGTCGAAAAATTGTCCTTTCAAGTGTTGAGCTCTAAAAATTTTGTCATCTATTTGGTCATGAGCTTTCTTTCTCTTTCAATTGGACCAAATATGATTTGTGCAATCAAATTGCCATTCTTCCTTTGTTTTCAAACTCAAATTTATGCCTTTTATGTGGTTTGTCAATATACTCATCAAGGGGGAGATTGAAGGACCATGTGGAGGTCCATCCATGTTTGTGATGAGTATTTGACTTTATTTGAGCAAGGTGTGCTCAGGTTTTAGTTTGATTTGACACGGTATTGCATGTTTGAATTAATGATAATTGTGGACTAACATGCAGGAAGAAAAAGGTGAGTGTATTTTGGTATGTGCAAAATGGTTTGTTCCTTGTGCTATAGGTTCTTGAGGCAGCTATGATCATTGGTGAGTACCGGGACTAGGTTGGGAGAACCGAGGTCCAGAGCGGTTGAGGATGCCGACGAGATGGTTTGGGCTCAAACCAGGATCACTTGGACGTCATGGAAATGGACTTGAGGTGGCTCAAGGTTTTTGGTTCTTGTTGGAGGCTCGAAGAGGTGGAAACTGACGGTCAAGTCCGGCGGATGAAGGCCCGTTGCATCGGGTTGACCGAGTTTTGTTTAAAATCCATGTATGGCCAATGTGGCCCATGTAAAGCCCATGTGTGGGGTGAAATGAGTGGGTTAATCCTAGCCCTTGGTGGAGTGCCCTAGGGTTTGGGACTCATCCAAGGGTGGTAGGGTGCCCTCCCTCACTTGAAGGTTTGAGTTGCTCCTTTGAGCTTTGCCCACATGAAGTGAGGCTTTGTAAACCTTCCAACCAGAAAATACAAAGATTTTCTTTACATTCTTGTGAATTTAAATTCCGCATTTACATTATGTCTTCACTTTACGCAATTTAAATTCAGCATTTACTTTCCCGCATGTAAATTCTCGCAATTTACTTTCTCACAATTTGGATTTGCCTCCTCTCCTTCTAAATGCTGTTGATCAAGGATGTCTTGAGGGTGCTCATTTAGTTTTACATCTTTCTTGCACCCTAGGATAGACTAGAGATCAAGTTTCTATAAAGATTGCAAATCTGTCCTGAACATGTTCTTCGCGCAGCAGTCAGTCTTCGATTTTTAGAAAAATCTAGAAAAATCCTTTTTGAGTGATTCTTGTTGGGGAAGGTGCTTGACTCATATATCCATCTGTGGAAAAAAGTTTAGAGTCCATTGGGTGCACCATTTGGGAGCTGTGAGGTGAAAACCGAGCCCCAAATTTCCTGATTGAAGATCCTGACTGTTCGTAGTTCTTGATTTTTCCTGATTTTTTATTAGGCTTTTTGTGGTGATTTTTGGTGGAGTTCTTCACAACTCATCTTCTCATAGGGTGAAAAATTCCCAAAAATTTTGGAGCAACAAAAGTCCACCATCCACCTGCTCTAAGTGAGGACAATTCCTGAAAAATCTGCTTTTGCTTTTATAAAAGAGGCTTTTGTGTTTTGGCTTGATCTCTTTTAGAAAAGAAGTATTTGAGTTAATCCCTCTTTGCTTTGGATACTTGACAACCAGGATTGTGATTTAGAAATTCCTCACATGATTCATGGTTCTCATCCATGTAAGCTAGGGATACACATAGTTGTCTAGTCGTTCCCGATTTTGCGGGTTTTTGCGAGTTTGAGGAGCACCATTTTCTTTGCGGGATTGTCTTGAGTACTTTGAGTGGGTGAAATTTTATTTGGGATCATTCACCCCCCCTCTGATCGCCATGTCGGTCTTTCAAAATGTGAGTGGACCCTCCTGTGCATTCAAGATAAAACCGTGACAATATACAACTGTCATGCACAAATTTGTCGCCAAACTGAGATTTTGTAACTAGAAAGTTACTGATGTTGAAATTATAGAAAAAATATTATTTACCTCCCATCCCAATTTGTGGATACTGTAATTAACAACAGTACCATCATGCCAAATACCACAAGTACTATGAATTTATATGTATTTTACTTGAAGCAAAAAAAAGGCATGATGAAGTCCTGATAAAGAACCATCATGTTCTCTCTAATGGAACACAAGTAATAATTGAAGTGCATGACAATGCTCAACAGGATATAAATAGCCATGATCGTGAAAAAGGCCAAAGGCATAAAGGGAAAAAGGGAAAGAATGGCATAATACAAAAGGGTAGAGGCAAGCGAAGTGGAGAAGTAGAGGTAAAGGGCCAGGGACCTTCCAGAAGTAAGACTTAGCTAACAAGGCTGCAAACCCTGCACAACAATACTTTTAGTGTGGAGGCAGTGACCGTTGGTTGCGCAACTACCACACCCAAAGAATTTGGTAAACCTTTACATGCAAACCACTGACAATATCAAAAAGACCTAGAACAACAATATTGAGGCACAATTCACCATTGAACTTCTTATTCACAAAGACGTTGAGAAGTGTGATGATATGGTTCTTAATCCTACTGAGACCAAGTAGTCCCAAAAGGGTACCCATGACTCATATGGAGACCTAAATTAGTATTCTAATATCCTTCGCTTTGCTAGTCGATTTCACATATTTCTTATGAGTCTCCTTAATAGTCTCTTTATCAGTTTAGTTTTAGTTCTGAATGAACATTAGTCTACGCTCATGTTGAGTGATTATTATGTAAAGATAAAGAAATAATATTTCCCAAATATTTGATTCATTTATTGTGCTATGCTTGTTCTATATTTTACAATATGTTCCTGGTACAACAATTATTTGACTATTAAATCATTCCTTTAATAAAGAACAATGAATAAAACAAGAAGTTTATGTTGCGATGAAGACTGTATTAAAAAACCTAAAAATATTTAAGATATGGCATGAATGACGAGGTCATCCTGGGTTGAATATGATGAAGAAAATCATCATTAATTTTGCTGGTTATAGCATAAAAACTACAAACATCTCTAGACATGAAGACTTTTTATGACCTACTTGTGCTAAAGGGAAGCTCATAATTAGACCCTCTTATCTAAAAGTTAGGGAAGAATAATCGAGTTACCTAAAGAGAATTCAAGTTAATATTGTGGACCTATCCACCCTTATTGAGCCCCTTCAAATACCTTATGGTACTAATATATGCTTCTACTAGATGGCCCCTGTATGTCTCTTATCTACTTGAAACCATGCTTTTACTAAATTAATTGCCTAAATTATTAAATTAAGAGCCTCCTTTCCATAATAAAGGATCAAGTCTATTTGAATAGACAATGATAGCGAATTTACCTCAATGGCATTTAATAGTTATTGCATGGATCTAGGCATTAATGTAGAGCATTTAGTACCTTATGTCCACATACAAAATGGCCTTGTAGAGTCATTAATTAAAAAAATAAAAATTATTGCTCGGCCATTCTTTCTTAATTGTAGGTACATGCTAATCTTTTCACCATAGCGTACAACTATGGACCCTCATCGGAAGTTGAGGATCCCTGTAGGTTATAAATTTTCATCAATTATTTAATACCTAGAGCCAATTATATGGGATATGTAAACGACTCGGTACGTTGATTGTATTTTTGATCAAGGATAATTTTTCAGCATTAGTAGAGAGAAGTACTACACTAAACAATGTCGAGAAATAGATTAAAATGTCACTAGCATTCGGTCCTTAGACCCCACACACTAAAGAATCCGAACATGAAGTTTGAAGGATAATAAATATGCAAAAAATAACTAAAAATTTGGCATATACCTTCACTGATCATAAGGAAAATGACAAAGTCTTATATACCTACGGTAAATGCACCCAAAAAAGAAGAAATACCCCCAAAAGTATATTGAATCCACTCTTACCCTCATGATAAGAAGAGGGGGTGGCCTCCTGGTGCATGGGACACAATTCTACAAAGATATCAGTAGAAACAAAGAACCGAGCAAGTCAAATCACTCCCTAAGATAGTAGAAGCAGTTCAATTTGATATTGATAAAATCCCCTGTGGGGGCTCTAGTCTTTGTAACAGTAACTCGATTACTTACTGTTGCGTCGGACTGATATTGGCGCAACTCGTCTGTAATCTAATCACTAATTACAAACCATACTCGGATTGAGGCCAATCAATCGGCACGACACACTCAGCTCGTGGTCATATGCCAAATGATTGATTCCAACCCGAGCTTCCCCAAGATATGTGTCTAGTGCTAGTTCCCTGGATCCGTAGCCTAGCACCCACATATTTCCACAATAAGTTGCATCAAGAATCAAGCACAGAACAATGGTTATATTAATACTGGTTTGTGTACAACTAATTAATTTACAAGAATGAAACACAGCCGATTGGCTGAACAACAAGATAAGAAAAACAAAACTACAACAGCGGCAACGGTATGCCTTCCCATACCCAGAGGCAACCAACTGGGGGCAAAAGTCCCAGATAACCACACAAACTCAACACCCGCCTCGAGGAACTCGTCGACCGACGCGCCTTCATTGCCTTCGACGCCGTCTTCTATGCATGTTGTTAATATAGAGCAAACGGTGAGTACACGTATGTACTCGCAAGACTTTAGTGTATGGAAATATTAATATAAATGCAGGCTATGACAAAGGATACAAGTTTCTACACTAAGTCTGTTTTGAGCACAAAGCAAGATTTATTTGCAATAACATAATAGATTCAAGACATTCGCAATTTGTAAAGCAATTGTAAAGAGATTGTTTTAATGAGAACAACAAGCATAAACATTTGCTTCATAAACCAAGGTTTCCAACCATTCCCTTCCTACAAACCGACAACCAAACTTACCCACCAAACCAAATCCATTTTCCAAAGCCAAGTTCCGACCATTCCCATTAACCAATTCAACACCCATCCAAGTTCTAACCAAAACCGTTACCAGAACCGAACCAAGACCAGGCCAGAACCAACACCAGAAATTCTATACTTGACAGTACTTCCCAAGCTGCTCATGACCGTGAGCACGGCTAATCGATTAGTTTATTTATATCTCTGCAGAGATAGTACACTTTACCCACATGACACATTCTAGCAATCATGTCAACCATGCCACGCGATACTCAACGTACCCGTTTTGCTAGACTATGATGAGACCTTTCGATAGGTTAGGATTTAAACCATGCACCAGCCCGGTAATGTGCATCCCTTACTACGGTCCATAGAGGATGGCCACTAGTGGTCCCTACGGGCTCCCACTAGCCCATAACCTCCCCATAGAAGGCATTACCGTTGTATTGGGCAAACTCCCCCTCGATGCCTCGATGAGGGAGTCCCTAGAATAGACCGACACGGCAAGTGTGTCCAACTTTCCCGCCTCCTAATGATGCAAGACCAAATAGAGGATGGCACTAGTGGTCCCTACGGGCTCCCACTAGCCCGTAACCTCCCCATAGCAAGGAACCAAACCAAAACCAAGCCTCGGGCTTGCCATCCAATCCAATAACCATTCCAATCCAACCAAACCAAACCAACCAGACCAACCAAACCAAATTCCGAACCACCAATCACCAAACATCTCACCCGTGTCTAAATACTCCTTTTCCATTTTCCAACAATACCAATCCAACCATTTCCAAACCAATACCCAACTCCGAACCATGGACTAAATCCAGCCAAACTGACGAAATTCCAAGAAGAACTGTAATTGATTGAGTCGTAACATCATGCAGTACATTCTACGGCATAACTGAGCATATGCAGATACTTCTCGTTATTACCCATCTGACATTTATTTTCATGTCTAGGTTTTTAGCCTATGGTTCAACAAGGTTCACAGATCAATTAAGATTAAGGAAATCCACCAATTCGGGTTTAACTACCAAGATTTCCCACAGCTAGCATCTTTACTAAACATACACGCATGCATAATAGTTTTGGCAATTCAAAATAGAATTTACAATTATTGGATCAAAATGGTCAAAGGAGGTGCTTTCCTGTTTGCTCTTTTTAACAAGGTCCAACCCGGAACGTGGTTGGAATCATCGTCTACTGAATCACCAACGCCTGACGAAAAGCAATAAGAACGATCAACGACAAATTAACCCGAGCAATTAAGAACCAAATACAAGAGCGAATCAAATTTGAGAACTACGAGCAAAAGGACTTGAAAAAGGGATTTAAATTCTCAGCTCACGCCAGCAATATCGACACACAATTCCCGGTAGTACCATTCAATCAGGAGCACCAACCTTGCGGCAGTACTGCCGATCCCCGGTAGCACCCTACCATCGGGACGATAATGTCGACGGCCAAGAACTAAAATGAAATACTTTCTAGAAAATACTGCCGGAATGTTGCCCACAGTACTTCCGCTCATGCGATCGTACCAGCCCCATGCATCAGCAGCACCGGAATTTCAAAAGCCGAGATCAACGCGCTTTGGAAACTAAATACCGGCTTGTTGCTCACAGTACTCCCGCTGACGCGGTAGTACTGGACGCAAACATAGGTAGTGCCGCGGCTCCAAAGGCCGAAGACAACTCGCTCTGAAAATCAACTACCGGCGTTATAGTCACGGTACTACTGCTCAGGCGGCGGTACCAAGACTATCGCGACGGTAGCGCCGGTTTTCCAGAAAGGGCCGGAATGCGAGAAAGGGGTTTTCGCTCAAACGGGATCGGAACTCTGGTAGGAGCACCAGGTCCCAATGAGTTCCGAGCTCGTTTGACCGATTTACCACTTTCTGATTCTGAGCTCTGAAACTACTCCCCAAAATTGGTTTTTGAATAAATAGAACCAACGAAAACAATTCAAATAGGGAGAGGAGAGACCTAACACGAATCCGAGAAAACGTAAACTCAAGCGTAAGGAAAATTGGGATTTTTCCTAAGTCCGGCAGTACCGGCGGCTAATGTGCGGTAGTACCACTTAGGCCAGCAGTACCACACCTACAGCCCGGTAGTGCCGCTCTTCGGGGATCAAAATGGATGCTCTCTGGAAAAAAGGTACTGGGGTTACCTCCGGTACTACCGTGAGGGCAGTAGTACCAGCCTCACAGCCCAGTAGTGCCGGCGACCCAGAGACCAAAAGGGAGGGGCTCTCTGGATTTTAGCTACCGGTGTTGTGCGGGCGGTAGTGCCGCTGGGTCGGTAGTACCGGCCTCACGCCGTCGGTAGTGCCGCTTTCCAGGAGAAACTTTTTGCAAAAAGGGGATTTTTGCGCAAATGAGTTCGAAACTTCGACGTGAAGGCATGAATAGGTTCCTAGGGAGACTAGGAACCCATTCACATAGGTTTCGTCAAGTTTTGAGCTCGTTTGCTCAATTTCTCGCCTTTTGACTTCATGAACCCCGAAAACGACGCGAAAAAGGATTTTGACTCAAAAGGGGTCCAAATCCGATTTTCGTCACGGCAATGGAACCTCTACGGCATCAGGGACTAATACAAACCAGCTACATGGATTTTGGAACATCGGAACACGAATTCGCTATGAATGCCCAAAATGCACCTCTTCGCAAATCGAGTCGAAACGAACGATTTGCGACTAGAGTATTGATTCCTTCTACACAATATGGTTCCACGCAACCTAAATCGTAACTAAAGGCCCGACGCATGACAACAAAACTCTTCGCGCGATGATCGGACCCTTCGAACATGAAAACCCCAATTGACGCCAAATTCGATTCTAAACCCGAATCGAGTTCAAACTCGGTTCATCAACGAGAATAAACCTCAACTTTTTGGAGTTAGGATTTCAAAGGATACTCCAAAAATTTGGGAAAATGACCGTTGGACGAATAATTCCGACAGAGAGCTGATTAAAGTTTTCGGATCAAATCGATCGTACTAGCTAAATCTTCTGAGCTTGCATAGGGTCTAGCAACCCAGTCAATCGAAGATTGACCTCACGAACTAGGGTTTCTAGGTTAGAACAACTGAGAAGAGAAAAGAGAAAAAGGAAAATCTAGGGTTTCTAGGTTAGAACAACTGAGATGAGAAAAGAGAAAGGAAAATCTAGGGTTTGGAGATCAAAACTTAACGGATTTACCTCGGAATCGGTTCCACCGGTTGAGAAGCTTGATTAGGGTTTCACGAACTCAATCAACGCCTCAAGATTCAACTTCTAGAACTAGAAATTGAAAAGAAAGAAAGGGATAGAAGGGAGAGGAGCTAGGGTTTGCATCAAACCTCAAGGATTGAGCTCCAAATTGAAATCCATCTGTTGAGGGACTTGCTAGGGGCTTGATGAAGCTTGCTAGCATCTTGTTCTTGCCTCCCCTTGCACCACTTGAGCTCCAACCGGCCGGAGACGAGGAGGAAGGAGGAGAGCTCGGGAGTGGAGAGGAAGAAGAAGAGGAAGAGCTAGAGGGAGTGAGGGAATGAGTGAGAGGGAGTGAGGGAGAGATGGAGGAGGCCCTCCCCTGGCTTGATGAGGGAGAGAGGGGGGGCATGGCGACGTGTGGCGGTGTGGGCGTCGACGTGCAAAAACAGTGGTCTGTCCCCCAACCCCCGTCGCTCGGCCGATAGTACCGCCGGGATGGCGCAGTAGTGCCGCCCGACTGGTACTACCACCCTCAGACCGGCAGTAGTGCCGCTCTGGCTGCAAACACAGGGTTCCTTCGCGATCCTTTGTTCCAACTTCAGAATTGATCCTCGGGGATCCAAGGGAAGGGTTTTAGGGTTCTAAAGGAATGTTCTTGGGATTAGGTTTACTAACAACTTCGAAAGATATCGACCGAACTCGAAACTCAGGGTTTCAGGTCAAAATCAATCGAAACGACTCGAACGAAATGACAAAAACACTCCAAAAATAAATAATTGTAAATTAAGATCCAATTAACAAATTAGAGCACAATCAAACACTCAATTAGCTTAATTAAGCCTAATTATTCTTAATTACAAATTCAGGGTGTTACAATCCCACCCCCTTTATAAAAATCTTGTCCTCGAGATTTGCTAGGCTCGGCAAAGAAGGAAGGAAATTTGACCCAGAGAAATCTTCACGTTCCCAGATGGTTTCATCCTGGGCGTGGCTATTCCATTGGACTTTGGTCAACTTGATAACGGGATTGCGGATATAGCGCACCACGTCGTCAAGGACGCAAACATAACATTCGCAAGAGATAGATCTGAATAAAATCTATCATGTCCAGAGGAGTAAGTTGAATGGGGCTTTGAAGACACTTCTTCAGCTACAGCACACGGAATTCATCTGTTACCTTTGAAAAATGAGGTAAAGACTCTAGCTGAACAACACAACTACCTCACCAATCTTCACAAAGGAAGATTCGATACGGACCGATGCATTACGGTGCCAGCATCCCACGAACTCGCAATCGTCAAATTGCATCACAAGTTGAGACCTCTAGGCTGACGAAATGCCAACTTCAGAGTTCAGCTCGCGGCGACGATTACTCAAAAACTGGTGCGATTCCAGGTAGCGATTCAATATTAACTCTGGAACTTAGTCAGGAAACAATCTCGACAACACTTCAAGGAAGGTGTCGGGATATTCCCAAACCACCGACACTCGGCACACATTTGACACAAGAAGAGAGTGGAGATATGGCTCGTGCTGGTGAAATCACCGGAGAAATAATTGATTTGACTGCCAACTGGACCGACTAAGGAAATAGAACGATTAGCACAGTCGATGCTCTCCTGGTCCTTGAACACTGGTTCAAATCAAGGATTACATCGAGTCCTAGGTATCTATTTGAATCATTCGCTATGGGAATTAACTTCCCTGATAAGTAATAAGAATTCTCCCAAGCGAGGGTGCTAAGTTCAGAAACAACGCCAGGCAACTAGATTAACATCTCATCGCCTAGACAACAAATCTCAACTTCCGTTTGCACAGAACTCAAGAACAAGGGTGATCAAGGAGCTCCAGAATCAACCAAAGTTATTGCAAGAGTTGAATGTACGGGAAACGTACCAGGCACTACATCAGACGTGTAGCTAGCATTTTCAGCTGTCACAAGGTTTGGCCGACAACGGCTAAGACTCTGGGCTGAGATAAGACCTGAGCAACCGCTTTGATGTCCTTTGCGTCCACTGATAGAACTTTGTGGACGATCTGGGGCACTCTAATCTTAGAGACGAGTTTTTGTAGGTCGTAAGTTCGGACAATCTCTGGGCGAAATGACCTTTCCCACGACATGCGTAACAAGTGAATGTAGCCATCCGGTCTTTTCTCCCCCAAGATCACCTTCCGCGGTTAGAATACTGAACCGCAAGTGAAGAGGGTTAAGAAACACTCCCTTGGGATCTTGAGCATGGAGACACAACCGACTGAGCTTTAGCGGCTGGTTTCGCGCACGACTCCGAAGGATCGACGCTTGCTGACCTCTGGGCCAACTACCTTCGCTTTTGATTTTCCTGGACTGCCTTTGCGCTGTCTTCAACGCGAATCGCTTTATCGACCAACACTTGCATGTTGGGGATATCGTGAGCTGCGAGCGAAAACTTGATCTCCTCATTGAGATGCTCCCGAAAGAGAAAGAATTTCCAGGCTTCTCTCGAAATCTCATCTGCGACATAGCGATTCAGGCAATTGAACTTGCGGAGGTAGTCCATAACTGACATGGACTTCTGCTTGAGATTAAAAACTCTCGCTTCTTTATCTCCAACAAGCTACAAGGGACATGTGCTGCTCGGAAGGCTTCTTTAAAGTCTCCCCAAGTAACGACTTGGCTAGGTGGACAAATAGATTTAAAACTATCCCACCATGCAGCAACAGCACCTAGAAGACAGTAGGCAGCATACTGCACTATTTCTACATATGTACACTTCGTGAGATCGAGCTTGGACTTAATGTCACGAAGCCAATTGTCAGCAACCAAAGGATCTGGTGTCGACGAAAAGTTCAGCGGACTCAAAAGGGGTCCAAATCCAATTTTCGTCGCAGCAATGGAACCTCTATGGCATCAGGGCCCAATACAAACCAACTACATGGATTTTGGAACTTCAAAATAAGAATTCGCTTCGAATGCCCAAAATGCACCTCTTCGCAAATCGAGTCGAAACGAATGATTTGCGAATAGAGTATTGGTTCCTTCTGCACAATATGGTTCCACGCAACCTAAATCATAACTAAAGGCCCGACACACGACAACGAAACTCTTCGCTCGATGATCGGACCCTTCGAACACGAAAACCCCAATTGATGCCAAATTCGATTCTAAACCCGAATCGAGTTCAAACTTGGTTCTTCGATGAGAATCGAACCTCAGCGGTATCAGACATATTTGAGTGTCGTTTCCTCAACCTCTTGGAGTTAAGATTTCAAAGGATACTCCAAAATTCGGGAAAATGACCGTTGGACAAATAATTCCGACAAAGAGCTGATTAAGGTTTTCGGATCGAATCGATTGTACTAGCTAAATCTTCTGAGCTTGCATAGGGTCTAGCAACCCAGTCAATCGAAGATTGACCTCACGAACTAGGGTTTCTAGGTTAGAACAATTGAGAATAGAAAAGAGAAAAAGGAAAATCTAGGGTTTCTAGGTTAGAACAACTGAGAAGAGAAAAGAGAAAAAGGAAAATCTAGGGTTTGGAGATCAAAACTTAATGGATTGACCTCGGAATCGGTTCCACCGGTTGAGAAGCTTGATTAGGGTTTCACGAACTCAATCAACGCCTCAAGATTCAACTTCTAGAACTAGAAATTGAAAAGAAAGAAAGAGATAGAAGGGAGAGGAGCTAGGGTTTGCATCAAACCTCAAGGATTGAGCTCCAAATTGAAATCCATCGGTTGAGGGACTTGCTAGGGGCTTGATGAAGCTTGCTAGCATCTTGTTCTTGCCTCCCCTTGCACCACTTGAACTCCAACCAGCCGGAGACGAGGAGGAAGGAGGAGAGCTCGGGAGTGGAGAGGAAGAAGAAGAGGAAGAGCTAGAGGGAGTGAGGGAATGAGTGAGAGGGAGTGAGGGAGAGATGGAGGAGGCCCTCCCCTGGCTTGATGAGGGAGAGGGGGGCTGGGCGACGTGTGGCGATGTGGCCGTCGACGTGCAAAAACAGGGGTCTGTCCCTCGACTACCGTCACTCGGCCGATAGTACCGCCCGGATGGCGCGGTAGTGCCGCCCGACCGGTACTACCACCCTCAGACCGGCAGTAGTGCCGCTCTGGCTGCAAATTCAGGGTTCCTTCATGATCCTTTGTTCCAACTTCGGAATTGATCCTCGGGGATCAAAGGGAAGGGTTTTAGGGTTCCAAAGGAAGGTTCTTGGGATTAGGTTTACTAACGACTTCGAAGGATTTCGACCGGACTCGAAACTCAGGGTTTTAGGTCAAAATCAATCGTAACGGCTCGAACAAATAACTTCAAATTAATCCAATTAACAAATTAGAGCACAATCAAACACTCAATTAACTTAATTAAGCCTAATTATTCTTAATTACATATTCAGGGTGTTATATCCTCAAAGTGAGCCATCTTGAAGATGTTAACCACATCCCTGAAGTGAGCCATCCTAAAGATGATAACCTCAGCAAATATTTGCGCATGTAGTCTAATGCCGGGAAGTCGAAACACTCAGACTCCATCGCTATTGGAAATCACATAGAGTTGTAAGTCATTAATGAGGAGATTTGCACTAATTATGTGGAGATGTGTATAAAAGAAAGACTATAATTGTTGACAAATATTTTGCCTTAAAAATTGTTAAAACTCTTTATCTGGATCCAGAACCAAAGTCTATGACAGAGTGCCAAAAGCGCCCAGATTGGGTCAAATGAAAAGAAGAAATTGAAGCGAAATTGTGCTCGCTTTATAAAAGGAAAGTAATTGGTCCGAAAGATAGATGAAAATAATCAGGTGTTGAGATATAAAGTGAGGATTGATGCACAAAGGTTCATGCAAAGAGTCGGCATCGATTATGAGAAAACTTGCTCTCCTATAAAGAGTGGAATAACATTCCGATATTTACTTTTAATTATAGCTAGCTTGAACTTATCAATACATTTGATGGATATAGTGACCACATATTTATTTGGGTTACTGAAACGGATATTTATGTAAAAGTACTTGGAAGAGTCAAAATTCTGGATCCTAATAATGGTAATCGCAACATGTATAGCGTCAAACTGCAAAGATCGCTATACGGATTAGAAAACAATTAGAGAGAATGTGGTACAATCGACTTAGTGAGTTCCTCCTAAAGAAGGGATACTCCAATAATGATTATTGTCCCTGTGTTTTCATAAAGAAATTCTTGAATGGATTCTATATCATCTCAGTCTATATCATCGGAACCACAAAAGAGATAAAGGAAACAAGTTCTTAACTTACAATAGAGTTTGAGATGAAATATTTGAATAAAACCAAACATTGCTTAGGCCTGCAACTAGAGTATTCTTAGAAGGAATTTTTGTACATCACTCTATCTATACCAAGAAATATTAAAAAAAAATCAATATGGACTAATCTCATCCTTTGAAGACCCCATGGTAATAAGATCCCTTGAATTGGATAAAAGCCCATTCAGTCCAAGGACGAAAAATGAAGAAGTCTTAGGACATGAAGTCCAATACTTAAGCGCCATTGGAGCTCTTATGTTTCTTGAGAATTGCACAAGGCCTGGTATTGTATTCGTAGTAAATTTGCAAGCTAAACACGGTGCAATTCCAACCAAGAGATATTGACTTGGTGTTAAGACTTTACTCAGATACCTCTAAAGTACACAAGATCTTGGATTATTTTACCAAAAGTACCTAGTCTCAACCATGGTAGGATATATAGTGCGGGTTATCTGTCTGATCCCCATAGTGCCAAATCTCATACTGAGTTTGTGTTTCTCTACGGTGGTGTTTGTGTTTCTCTATGGTGGTACAACTATTTATTAGCCTTCTTTTAAGCAGACATTGCTAGCTAACTCTACCAACCACTAGATTATAGCATTATATGAAGCCTCACGTGAATGTGCTTAGCTAAGATATGTGATTAGGCATATTCAAAAGTCATGTGGCATTAACAATATTGATACCCTCACAATTATCAATGAAGATAATGCTGCTTGTGTTGCACATATGCAAATTAGTTATGTTAAGAGCAATATCACGAATCATATTGCCCCTAAACTTTTTTTATCCCCATGAAGTCCAGAAGAATTATGAGATAAGGATTCTACAAACTAATTTATGTGAAAATCTAGTAGATTTATTCAATAAGTCTTTGCACAGATGTGTTCGTGGCATTGGAACGAGACGACTTAAAGATATGCAAAGTTCATGGTGAGTAAATCTCCAAACCATGAATCTTAGTATGATTATGAAAATACTACTTTAATCCAAAAGATTATAAGTTGCATTATTTTTCATATAATACGTTTTTCTGAAATTTTCTCATATGAAGGTTTTTAATGAGGCAACAAGTGTAATACAATATGCGAGCATAGTTTATTTTTTTGTCATCCTTTTTTCAGTGAATTTTTTGGAGTAGTTTTTGATGAGACATATGTATTACGCTGTAACACCCCGGCACCTCACGTGCCCGAAGTGCTACCAAAACCTATCTAATTTTCACTAAAAATTTTCGCAAGACCTCCCCTACTAAGTGGACATCCACTCAGCAGGCAAAAGAGATCACAATTATCAATATAGCAATGATAATTTCAACATGTCATGGAATCAATCAACCATCATGACATGTAGGCAATTAACAACTACTAAAAATCCATTCATTAACAACTCAACTTAAATACCACATGATTACACAAATAGATTAACTAGCTACAAATTTACTAATTGATTCCAAAAGTCTAAAACATGTCGTGAGACACAGTGGAGGTGCAGCTACGCCCCAAACCCGGCAAGTCGCTCTTCCGAGTACCTAAAAATATTAACAAACAAGCGTGAGTTCGAAAACTCAGCAAAGTGCATCGAATCAATATGAATAACAAGTTAGCAATTCCAACCCATCATTAAGAATGTAACTCTTACAAGATTCAACCAATACATAAACAATTGTACCGCTACCACTTACCTCATTGTCCTTTTCATACACATACCTCATTGAATCTTTTTGGGTGAGTCCACGACTCGATCCCAACTCTTCACAACTCCATTATTTAACACACAAAACTCAATCGTTAGCGATGCAATGCACATGTATGCTCTTTTTAGATGCACGTACCGGTACTGCCGAGTGCACACCCGTCGGTGTGCACCCTCACGTCCCTTCCATCCCGTGGAAGGTGCCTACTCTTACTGTCTCGCTCCCATTCACCTCGATGAGTGGGACTACGAGGTAGGACTTTCGTGTTCACTACGTGTGAACACAGAGGCCCGCATCAGAATGGGTCGCCTCTTCTTTTATGAATGCACAAATGCAATTAACACAATTAAATTGCATAAACAAACATTTCTATCCTTCCACACGGACATAAATGAATACACACATGGCAATCCATTCTCATATTCATCAATATAATCATCAAATCAACCAAAACACTAACAAATACTTAACCTTCATATGCCTCTAATCGATTCACACACACAAGGGACAAATGAATAAATTTATGAACTTAACATTTGCATCAACATAAATATCAACATGATGAAAATCACAAAGCAAAGCATGATTCATTCCATTTTAGCATTTAATCGAAATGACACACTTGCCTTCTACCGAGAGGAATGGAGTGGCGGGAAGAAGAGGTCACTCCCGAAGCTACTCCATCTGGAAACATAATCACATACTCAATTCCACAAGATCTAGAGTCAACAAATAGCAACAAACCACATAGATACTGCCTAAGTCAAACTTGCCCCAAATCTGAAATTTCATCCAAAACTGGTTTGAGTAGCCCACTTTGCCAAAGCAAAACTATTGCTAAACAACTCCAAATTGAGCAACCAAAGACATTTTAAGCATCTACTCAGAAAGTTCTAGCTATCTCTAGGCAAAATTAAATCCAAATTCTGCCTCTATCTTGCTCAAAATCACAACTCAAAATTGAATCTACTAATAGTTGCAATTTGGACAGCAAGGAGGTACAACTTGCATAACTTTCTAATGGTTCAACCAAAATTCAAGTTCTTGGATTCTCAATGAGCACAAGAGGATGTACTACAGTTACCCCATAGCCAATCATTCAATACTTCAATTTAAAGTCCTCAAATGGCACTCTGAAATTCAGATCAAAGTCTGAACATTCAGAGAATCACCAAACTGGATAGCATGTACTAAAAATTGCATAACTTCTAAATGGTATGGCCAAATTGGGTGTTCTTGAGCTCTATAGAATGTTGAGAGCACTAGCTAGAACTTCTATGGCAACCAATTAAACAAGAGATGGCTCCAAGATCCTCTAATCAACCTCTAAACATTCATCCCAAAATTTGAACATCCAGAAAAACAAGTTTCTGGGCAGCAAGTTCAAAACAACATAACTTTTGATTCTTAAACTGAAATCTAACAAACAAGTACATTTTATCAAACTAGAGAAAATATCCTACACTTCTCTAGGCAAATGAAAAAGCTCAATCGGACTACAAGAAGCTCAAAATAGCAGTTAAACAATTCTGCTCGTAGCAAAACCTAATCAGGACAGTCAACAGTATTTTGCTCATAACTTTTAAACGGCTGGACGGATTTTCGAGTTCTTGTACTCCAATTAAAGATAATTCGATTATCTACAACTTTCGCAACATATGGACCCCCAGAAAATGCTTCTAACTAGCTCGAATCGTAGCTCAAAGAATAGCACAGAAACTGCATGAAAACAAAAACTGGATTCCCTCCAAAAGAACTAGCTTTCCCTCCACAAATTTTGACCCTAGGGACCCTAGAACCCTACCAGCCAGCCAAGGACCTCTAGATCTGAGCTCACCAACAACCATACGTGGAGGAGAACCACTCACCTAGAGGAGGAAGAAAGGGAGGAGTGCTCGGATGAGCTGCTGTTGCTGCTGTTTGGATGTGAAGGAGGGGAGCCACTTGGGGTGGAGAAGGGCACCAAGCTTGAGGAAGAGCACTCCTTGCTGCTGCTGCTAGGAGAAGCCACGAAAATGGGGAAGAGGAGGCTACTTGTAGGAGAAACCAAGGGGAGACTTGGCTGGTTCGGTTTGGGAGGAAGAAAAGAGAGAGGGGAGAGAAAGAGAGGGATTAGGTGGAGGAGTGGGAGGGAGAAAAGGTTGGTGAAATTTCTTTCCCTTTTTTTTCCACACCACACTAGAAAGTCAGACATGCAAATCACTAGGCTGGTCCACCAATTACCCATACGAGAAATTCCAAAAACTTGAAGAAGATCTCGCAGTATTACATACGCAGTATTCACCCAAGGAGAATTGTTGAGATATAATCTAACTCTTAGTACATGTTGTTGATATATGATTAGACTCTATATCTTTGTGGATGAATATGAATATATCTCTAATGGGGTTTTGAATATAAATATAACACCGTATTGTGCAAGAGAATCAATCTAATAAAAAATAGTGTTTTGCATTCGTATATCATGTGTATTCTTTATGATTATTTTAGTTATTTGATCGGTGCATTATAAATAGTACTAATGGGTTGAATTGCATTATTGGGAGCGTGTGATGTGATTCATGCCCGGAAATAGTGCACAGGTTATTGCTTAATCAACTCGTGATTGTAGATGTTTGAGAAAGTCTGCTCCCTCCCTCTGATTTTAAATATAATTTTTTTTGACATTCATATGATATTCAAGTGATATTTTAACCATCAATTTCTATTAAAAAATATATGTTACTTCAAATAAAAATAATTATATGTTATGAAAGTATATTTTAGGATACCAATTTCAAGTTACCAGTCTTAATAATTCATTGTATATTGATGAAATATATTTGACAGACACATTCTAAAATAATTTATATTCGGAATTGGAGGTAGTATTATTCTAGCGCAATAATGCTCGGAGGATAGGCCTACAAAGTAGAGTACCAACTTACGATGCTGGATTTTTTTTTAAATAATACATTTTCTAAGAGTAATTACGATATTAATACGGAAAAAAATTACAAAATTAATACTACTTCGCCAAATGGTACCACGAAATAGCAGTAGTAGCCATATCGTTTGGCGACTATTGCTCAATACTGCAATTAACTATTCGATGTCAAAGATTACGAGAAACCAGCTAATAATCATCATATGGTTTGGCGACAACTAGTAGTCGCTGAACTATTTGGCGACAACTAGTAGTTGTCGAACCATTTGGCGATTACTAGTTGTCGCCCAACCATACGGCGATTACTAGACATATTATTTTATTGAAAATTTAGAAAAATAATATGTCGTTTAAAAAATAGGATCATGTCACCATTTGAAATAGATATATGTTCAATAAATTAAGAAAAGAAAATATTTATCCATGATAATTCATGTAGTATTGTATAAAATTATTATTGTCCACCAAAAAAATTCAAATTTAAATCATTGTTAGTTTTGTATGAAGGAAAAAAATACGAGGAAATATTTAATCATTTGCTAGCAAGCTCCAAATCCAACGAAATAAATTGTTAAATTTGTATTAAATTATAAGCATTCAGATTATACAACAAAAAGTACTTTGTTCCATGCAGATTTAAATTATTTGAATCAAGTTTACTTAAAGACCCTTTTACGTATTATGAAGAAACTATACAAACCATGGCTCCAAAAATCATGAAATAAATATCACTTGTTCCTGAGGTCTTAGATGTCCCATTTTTGCAAAAACATTTAGAAATGAACTCGGTTGAATAAACCAAATGACTATAAGAAGCCTCTCTTGCGGGCAACATAAACTAATTAAAATATTGATAAAATGAACATTAAATTTGGTAAAAACTAGTTTTGTTGTGTTCTTGGGGTCATAAGGATCCCAAATATACAAAAATATGTAAGTTTAGCTATCGTATGCATTTTTTTTTCTGTAGTCAAAGCTTCAATATTAGAAACGCTTAAGCCTTTTCGGCAGCCCGTAAAATATCATGTTTAAATGTATTTTTTTAGGAAGAATGGACTAGATCTACTCTTTGAAATATGGACTACCATATTCTAGAAAAATATTTAATTTACAAATTGCTTTGCATCTAAATTGTACTAGTGCAATAACCGTAAGTATTATAGTCGACAACAACTCATCTTATGAATAGTGAAGCCCAGGAAAACTTAAGCTAAAGTGTATAAGTCATAAGGATCATTGTGAAAAGCACGTAAATGCAGCCAATAACCTTAGTAAGCAAACCCAACTTGTGTAAATCATTTCTTATGCAAATCGTACTTTGGGCTAAGTACCATTCATGCAAACACATTTACTAATGTCTTAATTTTATTAATCTAGATAATCTTAGCTTCTTGAATTCGAATATATGCAATGGAATGACTTAAATTATTTGTTGAACACATATTAGGGCACATACAACGAAAGTTCAGATGATGAAATAAGCAATAGATTATATTACAAGGGTATTATGTCGAGACCCGAATGTGCAAATCCGGACCCTCTGTATTTTTAGCACTAGTCCAGGGCTACTGCACACAGTTCCAACATCGATGAATATCACAATCATACACAGCGGAGTAGTAAATAAGTCTTTATTATAATGGAAAGCGGTTGAGTCAACCTTAGGGTCAACTTACAAAAGTACGCCTCGCATGGCAAAGTCTTTATTAAATAAACTAAAGCGGAAATAAATAACTCGTGGCGCCAACTAATATGCCACAGGCAACTGACTGGGCTCGGCCCTAGTTCATCGGTTCCTCCTAGAACTCCTCGAGTGCTGGTGTTGATTCCTCCTCAGCTGATGTTTGTGTTGTAGCAAGGATGAGTACTTAAAGCACTCAGCAAGTCATGCACAGAATGCAATTCTAATAGCTACATGCATGGCTCATTCCAACAACAGGTTAAATGGTTCTTTTGCAATAAGCGACATTCATAAATAACAATAGTAGATTGGAAAGAGTAAAGCGGTAATAACAATAATAACTTTCACAATTACTTTCTTAAGTAAAGCATTTAACATCCTTGATCAGGTTCATCACTTTCATACCATGTATCAACCAACCCAAGTTCATTTTTATGAAAGTCTAACCCTTAATTGTAATCCTCAAGCAATGTCCAATACCGTGGACTCGGCTATTCGAATAGGTTGTATACTCTGCATAGGTTATACACTTTACCCAAGAGATACAATCAAACATAATTTCAAAAGTGGGATCAATATGGTCAAAACCTCTCCTTTGAAGCCTTCGGACAATTCAACGTCTACGCGAAATGGATAAATAAACAATAAATAAATAAAAATAGAGAAAAACTCAATTACAAAAATTAAATAAAATTCACCATGAAATATAGCTCAATTTTACAAAAATTTAGAAACTAGAATCACCTCAATCGAAGTTAAAACACAAAAGTTATAGCCGTTTGAAGTTTAAAAATCAATTAAAAAGAATAAATCGAATTATCCGATTTATTTTTATTTTAAAAAATCGAAAATGTGATGTCAGCTGACGTCAGCAACGAAATTGATTTTCAATTGAATTATTTTTCTAAAAAAATCGATTTATTGCGTCATGCTTACGTCATCCCGTCCATAGACACGGTCCATGCCCAGCTCTAGTCTACCGTGGACCCGGTCCACATGGGCTCGTGTCACTGACACGTAGGCTGACATCACTGTTAACGTCAGCACCTGGCGCGATGGGCGATCTGACAGGTGGGCCCCATGATGAAGTCATCACTAACGTCACTCGCACGGTGGCCAGCAGCTGACGGCTGGGCCGCGCGGCTGACGTCAGCGACGACCACGCCTGCTCGGCAACGCCTCGGATTCCTCACACACGTGGCGTGTCCTGATTGGTTGCGCGTGGCGTGATCTTGGCAGTTGATTCAAAAATCGATGGCCACGATTCAATCTAACCTCACGTATAAGGATCTAAGCGGCCAATCCGGTCCGTTCAATTCGGATCGGACGGCGGAGATTGGATCTGATACTTACGGCTCTGGCGCCGACGTGGATAGATCCGGTGTTCGACGCATGGCTCCAGTCAACTACCCGAACTTTTCTATTTGACTCCAGTCAACTACCCGATCTACGACAGAAAAGGTAAGCACTCTTCTCCCACAGGGGTTAATAGTTCTTTGGTGATGGCTCTAACCGGCCACACCGTCAAACCGCACCGTTACTATGAACAAAAAGAGGTGACCGAAACCCTTCGGCACCACAACCCCACTTTATCACAATAACAAGAACAATCCAATCAATTCTCTCAATAACATAGCAACATACATTATCAAATATAGCATTCAACATCAAGGCTTAAATACAACATTTAAGCGTAAAGCAACGATACCCATACCCTTTCCTACTGTGCATCCATGTGTGTCAAATTTTAAATTAGTTATTCCACTTACACAAGTTTTAATGTTGCTATCCTATGACAAAATTTTAAATATAACCTAAGCCATGTTTCTAGGTTATCCCACATCATATTTTAGTTGAACATAAGGTATGACACTAAAATACATGTTCCAAGGACCTAATGCCCGCTCTGATACCAACTGTAACACCCCGGCACCTAATATGCCGCAAATGTCACCACAAACGATACTAGCAACAACTAAATCATATATTTTATATTAAATTATAGCAACTACGCTAAATGATTAACTGAAATTTCGGCAGCATATCCTTTGTTTCTCCATGGTTTGGAGCAACAGCAAGAATATCACAAGATATATCATAACGAAAGACATCTAAAATAGCCATATCAGGTGACAGCAACAATTTAAGTCCAAAATAATGCATTCAACCACTTCACGAACCAAACGAATCAAATAATATGGCCAAGCACACAAATAATGCATACTCCAAGTTTTCAGCGCATTAACTTATTATCACAACTACGAATGGCAAAATTGTAGATGTCTAAATGAGTGAAACTTCATGAAGATGTGCCACTAAGCCCCTTTCCCGCATGCCGGTTTCATGGTACCTAAACACAACATAAAACACAAGCGTGAGTTCATCACTCAGCAAAGTGTAGTGAAATGGAACAAGAGAACAGATTAACAAAACCATCATCTTTACATCTCATAATCAACATCATAAGCATCTCATATTCACATGGTATTCATCTAATAAACATCATCATATATGCAATGCAATGCACATGTCTCCTTGAAGCACATACCGGTATTGTCGAGTGCACACCCGTCGGCGTGCACCCTCTTTCCCCTTCCATCCCGTAGATGGAGGGTGCCTACTCTTACTGACTCGCTCCCATACACAACCGTGGATGAGACTACGAGGTAGGTCTTTCGTGTTCACTACGTGTGAACACACAGGCCCGCATCAGAATGGGACGCCTCTTCCATTATGAATACACAAATGACATGAACATGTATAAACTTGCTTAAACATTTAATACAACAATCTCATAGCCAATAGGCAACCATGTTCATCATGTCATAAGCAAATATCAAGAACGGCAAGTTAACATCTCATGTAACCATATAGCACCTATGCAAGTCTAATAATCATCCAACATCCAAACCCATCCCAATACACTTGCCTTCAACCGTGAGCGACGGAGTGGCGAGAGGTTGAGGGCACTCCCGGGGTCACACCACCAGCACATAGGTACAACACGCTCAAAACTTGCCCACAAAATAGTACACGAACGCTCATCTACCCCGACTTCGCAAACTACTCCCAAAACCCGAAAACAGAGAATCTATCCCGTCGGGACAGCGGGCTTCCAACTAGCATAACTTGAGTTCTAAGACTCCAAATCAAGTAAACGAGTACATTTTCTCAAAGATTAGGAAATGTCCTAGCTTTTTGTAAGTATTCACGAAGACTTAATCGGCTTCTAAAATTGTCTAATCTGCAAATCAACACGATCTGTCCCAGTCACGTCACAGTTTTGACAACGTTCGGTAAAATAGCCATAACTTTTAAACAGCTGGGCAGAATTTAAAGTTCTTGGTGTCTAATTAAAGGTAATTCAATTACATACAACTTTTGTAACAGCCGGCCGATCAGAAAACGCATCTAAAATTGCGAAAACTTAAGCCCTAGGTCGGGGTGCAAATCTGCCCGAGGACAGAACGTGGGACAGCATAGCAATTTCCCTAATCTCATCTAGGAACAGAACCTAAACATGGATCTAAAGCATGAAATCTTCCTTCTAACCAGCATCTTAACCCTACCAATAGATCTACCAGCACTTACCTCCCTCGAAGAACCGTTCGATCGACGAAACCTTCTCCTCCCGGTCCCCCGATCTCCTTCCACGCGCCGATTCCGCCTGATCTTCTCATCGCAAAGCTTCCCAACGGTGAGGACAGCGGAAGGGAGGGGTGTGACAGCAAGGGATGGGGGTGGATCTCTCCTAGTGCCGGCTAGGGGAGGTGGGGAGGTGGAGGAGCAAGGTGGCGGCTAGGGGAGGCAATGGGGGAGGCGCATGGGAGGATTGAGGGGGGGCTAGGGTTAGCAATGGGGGGCGCATGGCATGGGGGCAGCAGGGCTACTGCCCAAACCCCCACCACATGGGCTAAAACTCCCCCCACCTCTGGCCCACAAAGGCCCCCCAAGGCCCAGACTCGGTCCAACCAAAGCGGAGGACGACGGAGCACGACGCAAACTTGCAAAATTCGAACCGACGACCACCCAACTACGGCGAGCAATCCAGTGCAGTCGGCGGCTGCTCGGGTGTCTAGACCTAGGGCAAAATGAAGAGATCAAGGCGGCGGTCCTGGCGGTGGTATTAATAGCACCTGGGTGTGTGTGCATGGGTCGGAAATCACGGTGCGGCCGTTGCGGCGGCGGAATCTGACCTCGACACGGCGAGGTGACGTGGCGACATCCGGGGTGTCCACGCATCCATGGTTAATGGTCCGGATCTGATCTGCACGATTCAATCTGGGCCGGTCGTCCACCAAGCGACGTGGCCCATTCCCAGCCGTTGGATCAAGATCCAACGGTGGGCAGGGTTAGGGTTAGAGTTCGGGTCGGCCGACGCGGATTCGCGGGTTAGGGTTAACGGTTAGCGGGTCAGATCCAACGGTCTCAACCCGTTAGGGTTTTTCTAATTTTCCATTTTCACTTTTATTATTTAAAGTAATTCTACTTAATTCAAATAAATCAAGAAAAATAGCAAAATGCTCAAAAAATTCCAGGAAAATTCTGGAAAATATTTTGAGATATTTTGGACTCAAATAAAATATTTTCAACAAAACTTTATTTAAAACTTCTAAATATTTAAATAATTCAAGAAGGGAATTAATTCAAATTAAATCCAAATTAAACGCACCTAGGTTCCCGTTAGGTCTGCGTAACCCGTCCAGGATTTGTTGCGTAGTGCGAACCTCGGCCGGCCGCTTCCCCTTGTCCATTCCTCTTCGAGAGGAAGTACCCTCTTGCACTTCTGGTGCGTTGGCCGTTGGCGGAGACTTGCCGAGAAGCTTGCTCTATTTTGGCTCGCACTCTACCATATGATGCAAGAGGTGTGAGTTGGGATTGTCCTTGTACAACCGGAAGCGTGCGCTGCAGTCAATACAGTATGCTCGCTGTGGTGGTTGAATAGCATCGTAGGCATACTAGTGGTTAGGCTTTTCCGGGAGGTAGTAGCACCACGGAGAGGGTTGCTCCCCGAGTTATCCCATGCGGGAAGGATGAGATGTGGGTGGTTCCTCTTCAGGACCACCCAGTTGAAGTAGCTGCACCATTCATCCTCGGCGAAGGGGCACTGGTAGAATCTCCGGTCAGCTAGATCGTCGTGGTCGGTATCAACCGCTGCCTGCAGGCCGTGTTTGCAAACTTTAGGGCTTTCAGGTGTCCCTTGAGGATGTTTCTCCTTTGACTTGAGCAATTTCACAAGTTTCTTTTTGAAGTCCTGTATATGACGAACTGGTTTAGAATTATTTCTTTGTGGGTGAAGCATGAGCATGTTACATGAAACTCACCGATTGGTTGGTCCATTGCCCACCGGCCCTGAACTTTGGCCTCTCCCACCGGGAGAAGTTCTCGGGCAAAATGGGGTGGGCGTTGTGGCAGTTGTAGACAAATTCGTAGTCATGTTGTTCCGTCCCATCTATCTATTGGAACAAGCGACATTGGTCCTTATGATAAAAAACAAAGAATATGAATGGAATGGTAGTGTTACCCTGTATTGTATGGATGCCAGTAGGTTTACCTTGTAGCGGTAGGCACAGCAGTAGTGAGCACGGGCGGTTGTATCTCCATGAGTATATTGTATCATCTTCGCCGAAAGGTTGCAGTCGCATTTCAGCCGGGGCAACTCCGGCAGAACTAGGGCGCCAACGCTACTGGCATCCGGGTATTTGGCGGGGATAAATTTCGCTTGTTGAAGAGACAACGGTAGAACGACATCGTGCCCTGATTTATGTAGATTAGGCTGATGTTTATTGCTGGTCTGGCGGTAGTGGATGTATATCCCTCAACCAGTTTTATAGTGGTGGTGAGGGGCTTCTCTACACAACTACAGGACTTGTCGCGATTGGAAATCTTGATAGACTGGCATCCTTTATGAAATCTGTATGGCTCGTCACCCCTTTGGTAAAGCTACATGGCCTGTCTCCCTTTATGAAAGCTGCATGGCATGTCACCATCTATCAAAGCTGGTTGTCCTATCACTCTTTATGAAAGCTGCACGACATATCACCATCTATCAAAGCAAGTCATCCTGTCACTCTTTATGAAAGCCACATGAGTTGTCACCGTCAATGAAAGCTGCTGAACCTGTCACCCTCTGTGAAAGCTGCACGACCTGTCGCCCATTATGAATGTTGCTCGACCTGTCACCCTCTATGAAAGATGCATGACCTGTCACCCTCTATCAAAGCTGCATGACCTATCACCCTCATTCAAAGCGATTCTATTGAAATAGGGAAGAAGACAGAGGGGCAAGCACAAACGAGACTTTGTAGCGTGCAGTGAGTAGTGATGCCGGACTATGTGGTGTGCAGTGAGGGATAATTCAGACTAGTAAAAGTCTTCAGTGAGTGCGTGGAAGTCTACAACGAGTGCGTATCCGGTATTGTGTTGTCATGTTGTATGAGAAAGTAAATTACATATTAGAAACGAACAAAGTAAAAAACAATGAAAACACAATTAACGAAGTGAAATAGTAAAACATACATAAAGTGAGAAAGTACAAAAAATGGATAGGATGACAGCCTAACCCTGAGCACAAAAACTAAGGTGGACCCTTACCCCTACCCCTAGCGCGACCTCTCTTTGGCCTATGTGCTGAAGCGGGTGCATTGTTGAGAGGTCGTGGGTGAAGCTCCCGCAACAGTAGCGCCTACACATAATCTGAAGGGTTGTACCGCTGCACTGGGCGATGGTCGAGGGGAGGCAATGCGTAGGCGCCATAGTCCTGCTGCATGAACTGCGTCGCTGGAGGGGGCTACGTGAACTGTGTCGCTGGAGCAGGCTGAGTCCACTGTGTGGCGGAGAAGAACTGATCCACCCAATGGTCAAGATCGGCGTAGCTTGACGAGTGCGACGACGCAGAGGACTGTCCTCCACCCTGATGGCAACCTGCAGTTTAGATAGTAAAATTTAATCATAGTTAGGTGATACTTATACCAAACGTGAACAATTGAATATTGCTTGGCGTACCTGGTGAGGGGACCATCGTGGGACCGTGGGGTGCCTACCAACTAGCTTGCCAACTGGACCCTCCCGCCATGTTTGGGGCCGGAGGCACAAGGGTGTGGAAGCTGGACTTCGCCTGCACTAAGTGGTGAGGAGGTGGGATTGGTGTGTGGTAAGAAGTCCCGCGTGGCGGCCTGGACGAGGTGCCACGATCAGTCGCATCCACGTGACAACAAGCACCAAGCTCTATGATCCGTCGACTCTGGGTCACCACACGTCTCCATGCTTCCATCATCTCGTCCAATGTGATAGTAACTCCGTCATGTAGCCTAGTCAAAAGGCTACTGCCATTGTGGTGCAAGTCACTCGCGTGGTTCACCTGCCATGTACGAACAAATGATAAACACAACGACATAGCGTAACGAATAGATGATGTAATTTACGACATAGCGTAACGAATAGATGATGTAATTTATGACATAAGACTTACCATCGCATGCATGGACACTCTTGCCTAGCCTGGGTACAAGTTTGTCACACTCGGAGCATACCTGTGGGTCGGTGGCTCCTCCACAGTAGGAGACGAGTACGCGTCCGGGGCACGTACCATGCTAGGTACTGCTGGTAGGAGTAGTCGTAGGGCGCATCCTCATCAACAAAGTCGTCCAGTGCCCCGTCCCACTGAGCGAGCCATGGCTCCATCCTTTAAGCCAAGGTCTCCATGCTCTTCTGGGATCCGTGAGTCTAGAAGCTTAACAGAAATCCACATTAATGAGATATATAACATAAGCATTTATCATACCTGTAGTGGGCGAGTAACTCATAAGTGCACTTTGGATGGCACACGATCCTCCAAAGGAACAGGGACCAGCTGGCGAAGTCCAAACTGCCTTAGGACTCGCTGCGGTGCGTAGTCCTCCACGAAGACGTCGAAGGCGAGCTTCCTCCTGGTAAGCCAGTAAGCCTGGTCCCTTAGCATAGCGCTGAGATCCCCCCTGCCGGGGCTATCTGCTACACGGTGCTCGTTGTAAGGGTCCCAGATCACCTGCTCCGCCATTAGGTGGTCAAACACCTCTGTGAAGGAATGGTACGCCAAACGTACTTGTAAACCTGCCCACTATGGTTGCAATAGAAAAAATATATATGTAAGCATGTTCGATTGAAATTACAATTGTAGAAATGCTTAAAAATATGTACCCTTTGCCTGGTCTAAAGGGAGCCCATCGTCGTACGGTCAATCGCATCACCTCCGTACATGTCGGTGGTGTAGTGTTGAGGCTCAACAAAGGGTCGACCCACGAAGAAGCGCTCGAATGACCAGAGCTGAAGAAGAAGAGGCATCCCAGCCAGATTTGCGGTCTTGCTTTTTGTGAAATCATGTGCTGAAAAATTGGCTTAAGAATTGAATTTGCAAAATGTACCTGTGCATGTGTTTGATATAGTTTTCAAGTTACAGAAAATTCTCCTTTTGCGCTGGACCAAAGTTTCAAGAAATAGTAAGTTTCGCCTTGGGCACCGGACCATTGCACTAAACCAATCCTTTGGTCCACCGTGAACATGTTTGGCGCCGGACCAATTGAGCATGTGAAATTTGCATCTGCGCCGGACCAAGTTTTTTAGTCCGTGGTGACCAAGTTTTCGAGCTGTGAAATATGCATTTGCGCCGGACCAAAGTTTTCAAAAAATAGTAAGTTTGTACATTGACGCCGGACCAAATTTCCTTCTGCGTCGGACCAAAATTTTGGTCTGTGGTGAACAAGATTTTGCGTTGTGAAATTCGCATGTACGCCGGACCGATTTACTTTGGTCCGCCGTGAACGTGGTATAAATGATTTTGTGCCGGACCAAATCTTTCCAAAACAGTAAGTTTTGCATGTACGGTGGACCAATTTCTTTGGTCCATCGTGAACGGCATTTTGAGGTTTGATTTCGCATGTACGTCGGACTGATTTCCTTTAGTCCGTCGTGAACGTGTTTTTCGTTGGATCAATTTCTCCATTCAACCGAGAGTTTGAAATGTACGCCAGACCAGGTTTTTTGGTCCGTCGTGAATTGCGCCGGACCGGAGTTTGGTCCGTCGTGAATGGGTTTTTCTAGGGTTTTGTTCACTGTGTGCGCCGGACCAATGTTTGGGCTGTCGTGAACGTGTTTTGCTCATGTTGAGTTGATTTTATGCAATGCTCGTGTGAGTAGTTGCATGGACTAATGTTGAGTCAAGTCACAGACTTGTGCTCGGAGAATTTTGTGTTTGTTCATGTGCAGGTATTGCTCGAAGGCAAACGTGGTCGATGACAGGACCGGAACTAGGTTCATAGAAGAACTGAGGTTCGGGACTAGGTTCAGGGAGGAACTGAGGTCTTGGTGGTCAAGGATGTCATGCGGGACATTCGGGCTAAGAGAATGGTGCACATGAGGAATTGTCAGTCACGTGAGTATGGCAGGTGGGCCATACACGTGCAGAGTTGTAGTCATTTGGGGTAGCTTACATGTATTGGGCTAGGTTGGGCCAAGTGGACATGTATGCGTACTCATTGTGTTTGCTCCTTTAAATAGGAGGGGTGTCTCCTGTTTAGACGTATCCAGGGGATTGAGATCAATCCAGATCTTTAGGATTTGTACTCTTTTGATTGGAGTACTTTAGATAAAAAGAAATAAAGATCAATTCTTCTAGATCCTTTGCGTACTACAGTAATCACGAAGCTCCAGTGCACACGTTGCTACAGTGTTTTCTGTTTTGATTCTTGTTTGCATGCTTGTTCTGGTTCTAGATTGGTTTTTGTTCCTTGAGTTTCATCTGGATTTGATCCATCAAAAACCTTTCTAGGGTATTGATTTAGGGTTCCTAAAAGTTTAGTTGATTAATCTGTTGTCGTTCTTGTTTAATCTTGAAGTTTTGGTTAGATCAATTCTCGTCATCTTCTGTCACAGCAAGCTTGCGAGGTTCATAACTTTTGATCTGTAGTACGATCGAGCTGATTCTTTTTGGGTTAGATTCGTATTGGAATCTAGTTTCTTATATCCAAATTTCAGATCGATCCGACGATTGGATCTCCAAGAATTCATGTTTTACCAAACGTCTGTCAATCTGTTTTTGTTGAATACGAAATAACTTTTTGGTTCAGATTTGGGGTGAACTTTTAGTAGATTGAAAATTTGGTTTTAGCTTCCGCACAATCATTCACCCCCCCCTCTGATTGCTATATCCGTGTATATCGATCCTACACTTTTCTTCACGCACACGTTCCAAATGGCGCGGTATGTGGCAACAAGAACCGCCGAACCCCAGGATACCTGTGGGATGTCGTCTAGCTCAGCATCGGCAATAGCCCATGCATAGGCTATCCAACGCGCGTCGACGCTATCGCTGTGAGTCAACGTGAACATCACCCACCCAAACAACCAAAGCAAATAGACCTCAAGGTGCCATGCAACCTAGTAGTCGGTGGGCATCGTCGCCATCTGCTGCACCTGTGACAATTAAAATAGTGTAACATCATGCTAATGTTGCACAAAACTAGAATAACATGTTTATTTACAACCATTAACCTCAAACTGGGCTAACCACCTCCTCGATGGCCCGTGCCTCTTACCGATCTGTAACTCTGGATCAACGTCGACCACTCCGGCGTACCTCTCTTCCATGTCCGCCACCCACCCAGCAGGAGTCATCGAGGATCCAATCGATGTCTCAACGATCGGCAACCCTGTAAGCATGGCAACGTCGTGCAGGGTCACCGTCACCTCACCGAAGGAAAGGTGAAAAGTGTGGGTCTCCGGCCTCCAACGGTCGACCAAACACGACAACAGGGACCGGTCGAACGGAAAACACCGCGACATCTCTGGACCATCCTCAGCCTCAGCCAGGTCATCGGGCTCACCTGCGTCAGCAGCTGAACCCTCCACCATGCATACTAGAGGAAGCAACCCAGCACGTGCTAACCTATCGAGAAAAAACAATTGCATTATTTAAATATAAGTTATAAAAACACAAATTATACGAACAATGAAACATGTAAATATAGTGCAACTAACCTAGTGTGGAAGTGTGGGTCAACGTGCCATGCCTTGTTAGGCACACGGACCCGTAGCAGAGGCACCTTCTCATAGCCCTGTGTCATGTGGATGAACGCATGGTGCCGCACGTCTAAGCCAGAGTCAATAAGTGAATCGACTTGCTCCATCCCTGCAGGTAAACAATGAAAACATTTATTGTACATATAAATCAAAAGATATAACGGTCCAACAAAAATAATACTACATGAAAGGACCGGGATGTCGGCCTAGAGGGGGGGTGAATAGGCGATTACAAAATTATACCCAATTTAAATTAATCTATCAGAGATAATGCGGAAGCAATTGGGATAATTAAGTTTTGCAATTTAAACAATTCAGCCCGAGACAGGTAACTCGGAGACTCCGGATATTTAGTCCGGATACTCCGGTATGTCCGGATACTCCGGATCAATATACCGGATACTCCGGGTTGCCTGGTTCGGCCAGAAAAGAGTAGGATAATAAATTGAAGTGCTTCTTTGATTCTAGTGATACAAATTACTCTACTGCAATGAATCAAGTATATAAGCAAGAATAGATGCAGTAGATACAATCTAATTGATCTAATCACAAGAATCGAAAGCAAATTAAGCGGATGAGCAAAAGAGTAAACCGAAGTAAGGAAGGAGACGCGAAGATTTTATCCCGAAGTTCGGATCCTTGAGGGGATCCTACGTCTCCGTTGAGGCGGCTCGGTCACACTTGAGCTGGGGTCTCTTTCAATCCTCTTCCTCCCGGTGTTGCACAATGCACTCGCCGGTCTTCACTTCTTTGATTCCTTTCCTTGCGGAGGCGGAATCGGACCTTCACAAACCTTCGGTGGCCTTCCACACAAAGCTTGGAAGCTCACCGGCAACTCCTAGCCGTCTAGGAGACCTCAACCTCCAAGAGCAACAAATGCTCCCGAAGAACTCACTTAGAGTCCACCTCAAGTGCTCAACACACTAATCACACTCAATCCGATCACTACCCACTCTCACACCCAAACCTTCACTCAAAAGGGATCACTAAGATCTAGGGTTAGAGGGGCTTTTGGGAGCTCAAGATCACTAAGAATACACCTCAAAGCACCAAGGAAACTATCTCCCAACCATCCACTCTTCAAATCAATCCTCAATCCAAAACACCTCTCTCCTCTACCCAACCCTTCACAAAAGGGGATCACTAAGATCTAAGGAGTAGGGAGGAGTATTGGGGGCTCAAAAACTCACAAAGAACACCTCTAATACCCAAAAAAAACATCCCCCAACGGCTCCTTTGAAGTGGGCAAGAAGGGGGCTTTAAATAGAGGAACCCCAAAAACTAGCCGTTTGGACCGAACTGGTCAACCCGGAGACTCCAGATAATTAACCCGGACACTCCGGATCATCCGGACACTCCGGATTGTCCGGATACTCCGGATAACCCAGAGACTCCGGGTTAAATGTCCGGATACTCCGGATCTCCCAGGCAGCACTCAGCAGCCCGACGAAAACGGGCATAACTTTTGATCCCGGACTCCGATTTCGGCGAATTCGGACTTTTCGGAAAGCTAAGAACGAGGGCTACACAACTAACAAGGTCTCACTACCCAAATCCCAAAGGATAAAATCAGATTGCACAAATAATCCACAAGGAGACCTCAAATTCTCACTTTCCGAAACCAACAACACTTCTATCCCTCACCAACCCACCTACACTTAGGTGAACAAAATGTGACTAGGTTTTCTTAACCTTAGACAAGGATAGACCACTTTTGAGCACTTGAGACTTGTCTAAGTGATTTTAACGATTGCATCCCTCTTAATAGTACGGCAATCGTTAGACTCAAATTTAACACAAAATTTAAGTCTTACACTAAGCTTACATGCCGACTTCTTAGATGCACGGTGCATGATGACGCTTCCACAAAGATTGATGACGCCCTTCGTCTTGTCAACCTCGACGCGATTCACCTCATGAGACTCTCGTCCTCTCCGACCTTGACCTCAATCATCACCAAGACGATCCTCACGCCAAGTCGTTCTTGACTTAGTCCTCAGCTCTTGGTGACACCGCTGTCTTATTTGACTTTGACTCGCTTGTCATCCTTCAAACCATCTTGGTCATCATACACACAGCTTTGGGACCTAACTCTTATCAAAGCACTCAGCAAACATATTAGTCCCACAAGCTTAAAAGATATATTGAATAAATTGATAATAACAAGTGTTTCATATCAAGAAGCACAATATGAATGGAAACACTTAACAGTAGAAATATTCTCTGCTAAGTGCATTATGATGAATATATGATTGATCTAACTGCACTAGAGAGATAATTGCCAATATAAAGAATCAATTAAATCATGGCAAGGACCACAGACTTGCTTAAATAAAGCACATGATAGAATATACACGAATTACACATGTGCAAACAATATTTGGAATGAGAGTAAATAATGTGATCCAATTCTAGATTAAACTTCACTAAGAGAGGTGCATTAGAAGATACACAACTAAGACATGTATGCACCAAGTCAATATGAAGCAATGAAGTTTAACTCTAGTTAACACAAGCATATTAAAAACAAAGCACATAATGAACTCAAATGAATATATATATGCACAAGCAATTATGACAAGAATCAATGTGCACATATGAAATCAACAAGTTACTTAGAGTTCAATATGCATTTGCTAAAGAGGAATGCAATAACAAATATGGAAGGAATACGAGATTGCATACCTCATTTTCTTTGAACCATCCCAATTGATTTTCCTCTAAAATAGATGAGACTAATATTCAACTAGGCAATAAACATGTTAGTCTCATAACAATATAAACATATTAGAGGTTTGTCTTTTGTTAAGCATTAAGTTAAGCATTTGTACAATTACATTGATTGACATTACATGCGTTTGTCATTAATCGTTTATCATTAATCACCAAAACAACATAAGTGCCTAGATGCACTTTCAATCTCCCTCTTTTTGGTGATTTATGACAAACGATTTAACAAATGCACTAAAGGACAATATAAAGATATTTAGCATTGAAATGAACACGGAGAATGAGTAAGAGATCATACTTACAAATATTCTCCTCTTTTTCATTGTCCCTTTTGTCAATCGATTATGGGGCATTTAATAAGTCCATAAATTCTCCCCAAATATTCTCCCTCTTTTTGACAATCGATTAGGGGGCAATTGATAAATCCATAAATTCTCCCCCTTTGTCATTAATCCCAAAAAGAATAACCTTTTCTCCCTCTAGATTGAACACTCAATAAAAAGATTAGGAAGAACAAGATAAAACAGAGGAGCTAGTAATAAGACAATGACATCAATGATATTAAGCTCCCCCTAAATCTAGGCAAGATATCATATCAATTATATCCAAGATTTAGGTGATTGATGTTTCCAATTGAACAGATTTAAAGTTGTCATGATTAACAAGATATAAGTGAAGCTCAAACATGACAATTGAATAAGATACCAATCGATGATACCAATTAAAATGAAGTCATGATTCACAAGAATGTAAGTGATGCTTAAATCATGACAAAGATCATATAGCAAATATGTGTATCAGAGCATAATAACTATCAATATCATATAGCCACTGTATGGAAGTGAATTACATGCTTATGATCAATTTAAAGAGTAAGGTATACATCTTACTAATGTGTTCTTGAACTTACATTTCCTCCTCCTTAAGCATGGTGTCATCCATACCAATCATACTAATATGGCAAAAAGTCATATGACACTTAAATAGAGAGAAAATGCAATTTACAATGAGAGGATACCAATTGATAAGCAATTGAAGTAGTATCAGAGCAATCTAATTACCAATTGAAATACATAATGATTGAAAGAATTGCTATCAATTGGAAGACTTAACATGATAAACATTACACCATTTAAAATTTAAGATAATTAGCATAATGGTGTACAAAGACATTATTAAATATGGTCAGAAAGAAATACGTCCCTTCAGTCGGTTCTTGTCTATTGCATGTTCGAATCGGTCATGGTCAAGTCGCACGGCCTCGGATCCCTCGGACTTTGGAGCTACACTTCTTTCCTTCATCTCACCGTTGAAGTTGACACCTTTTCCGAAACCTTGAACATCAACAGACAAGCACACGATTTTCGGGAACAAATATCTTTCAACTTGACCCAAGTTAGTTTGATAATGTCTAAATGCACTATGCAAGATAAAGATGATAAGCATGATAGTACCTTTTGCATGCAATTTTTCAAATTTAAGAACCCAAAGGAAGATCTTGTAAGATTAACTTACAAGAAGGATTGAAACACATTCAATTTTGAAATCCTCTTTTAGCAATAAAACTTCAATTCATTCAAAAGAGGAAACACTTTGAGGCTAAGATACAATTAAGTCCAGTCTCTAAAAGAACTTAGCCAAAAGATGCACTTTCAATGAAATGAAATCTTAGCTAGATAAGCTCCACTTAGAAGCTTGGAGCAATGAAAAAGCTCGCTTAGTTTTCATCCTTGAAAGGCTTGCCAAGATACCAAATGAAAGAACTAAAGCTCAAAGCAAAGGAAGGTATCTCAAGGTTATTTGAAAATAATTCAAATAACTCACTTCATTTTATTAGGCTTTACGACAAACATCGTGATTCTCTTGCAGAATCCAAACTCTTGCCTAATAGGGTTAAGCGAGAAACCCAACGCAAATACCACTTGAGAAATTAGATACCAATTGAAAAAACTATCTCAAGGGAGATGCTTGAAGAACTTCTTTCGAGAAAGAGCATAAAGAAATTTTCATTAACAAACAATGCTCAAATGGAATTTCTCCTCTTTATGCATTTCAATTCATAAAGAACCTCACATAGAGAGTTCTTAAGCGATTGAACTTACAATTTAAACTTATGGAGAATCCAACTCAAAAGACTTTGGGTATCAAAACAATGCTACAAAGAGGCAACATATACCACTTGTAGGAAACTTGAAGTTCATTGATACCAATTGGATAAATCAAATAAGTTGAAACCCCTTGGAAACACGATAAATGAATAACGCTCTTTTGATACTTCTTATTGGATCAAATCACAAAGATATTGATACCAAAAGAAAAAAGATATTCAATTGAATCGATGAGTATCAGAGCAATTAACCATTTAAGGGTATCAAAGAGCAACTTGAAAGCTTTAGAGTCAAACAAATGAGGATACCACTTGAAAACATGTAAATGCCCAAAACTTGACATAAATACGCTCCTCAAGATATTCAATAAAAGAATCATGGAGCTATTTTGCATTTGAATTGTTCAAGTTTTGTCTAGCCAATGATACCACTTAAAATAAAACCGATAAGCTTGAAGGGTATCAGAGCAATAAACACTGACAGGTAACAGGGCAAATGCAAACACAAGAAGATCTAAATCACAAAGATTTAGAAAGGTATCAGAGCTGAAAAATTTTGAGAACAAGCAAAGGGGTACAAGGAAACTACTTGAAAAGAACAAATCCCCTTGCAACCAAATAACTCCTCAAAACTGATACCACTAGTAAACTCCTTCAAATATTTTCAAAAACATTTGAATTTGTGCAAAAAGATGCTTTGGGATTGCAAGAATCTTTTTTCAAAAAGAATTCTTGAAAAAGGAAGTACCAAATTAAAGATATCCCAAAACCAAATTCGAAAATCCGAAATTTTCAGAATTTTCAGTCTTGTCTGCCAGGCCGGCACTACCGCGCACACAACGCCGGTAGTGCCAGGGGATCTGGTACTACCACCATTCAGATGCGGTAGTGCCAACCTCCGGTACTACCGCCTGTCAGGTGCGGTAGTGCCGACTTTGGCACGACTGAACTTAAACTTTTTGCAAATGGTCAAATTTGATTCAAATGAAGTCCAAATGATTTGAGATTTTTAGGAAACTAACTTTGGACATTTTGAAGGTTTTGAAACAAGTTTTGCTTTAAAAGAATTTTCTTTTAACTCAATTTTGGCGAAATGCGCTTTGAGGCATAAAAAAATGAAATCGAAACTCGAAAAGTCCTCAAAGTGCAATTTCAACTCGGATTTCATCCACAATTGAACCCTCATGGCTTGAAGGATTTGAAATACATTTTTGAAGCCATGACCACTTATAAAAACAATAAAATCCGATTTGAAAGCCAAAATCCTATATTAGGTATGTTTGAGTTAAAGAACAAATTGTTTTAGGCCAAAATATTTTCTAGAATAGGAATTTTTATTTTCAAAGCTTGTAAAACCTTTCAAATACAAAGTAGGATAGTTTTATAAACCTTTTTGCAAATTTAGGCCTTTTTAAACAAGATTTTGACTTTTGCCCAAAGAAGGTCCTTTTGAAGAACCAAATGAAAACCAACAAAGTCAAATTCAATTAACATAAAGAATCAAATCCATCTTAAGAGAATGGAATAAGAGTTAGAGATTTGAAATTTTATGTATGAGTTTGAAATACCATTTTGGACTTAGATATAGCAAAGGATCCGGTCCAAATGGCAATACTCACTAAGTGCAATATTTTGACCGATATAGGTCAAACTAGGATTTTTGGGGAATTTCAAAAGCAAACAACTTTTGCTAGGTTGGTCTTTTGAAAGTCTTTTTAACACGAAGGATCTTAAGAATGACCAACACTAGGATTTTTGCTTTAAGATTATTTTCAAAATCTTTTTACTTTTAATTCTATGAAAATTATAAGTTTAAATCCAAAACAAGATACTACTATCTAGATTTTGGGCTTGAAACTCATTTTCTTTTCAAAATAGATTTTGAGAAGCCAAAACCTTTGGAAAACATTTTAAAGACATTTGTATATCAATTTCAACTAGTTTTTCAAAAGATTACTAGTAAGTACACACGTTTTGAGTTTTGGCTAAAAGGTTGATTTTGAAAATATATATTATGCACTTATATACATATGGGCACATGTAGGGATGTGATACACATGAATATGAATTAGCACTCCCCCTAAATGTGCCACTATTAGCTTGCTCAAGATTACAATTAAAAGCACAATTCTAATAAGTAAGAGCAAGTACTCACAACAAGTAATTAAATTGAATTTGCATGAAACTAATGCATCTAAACCTACACAAGGCTAGAAGCAATAACGTAATCAATTTAAATACTTGTTACCGAGATAGCATTGGCTTAAGATAGACTTGATTATCTTCATGCTTGGCTCCGATTGCAATTGATAGTTCATTTTTCTTCTTGTGGAGATCAAGCATCCAATCCATCTCTTAGTACCTAATAATTCTTTTAGGCACTTTTTGGTACCCAATCTTTGTTGGGTCCAATAATGTTAGTCACAATAGACTTAGGAACCCAAATGGTCCTAATATATGCATTATTGACTTGACTAACACAATTAGAAATAGGTTTGCAATAATTATTCCTCCTAGGCAAAAGATTGGCATTTTTATTAAAAGGCTTAGGAGGACAATGATACTTTGCAAAACTATTTCTAGTTTGATCTCTTCTAAGCATATGATAATTGAAATTAAGCATTGGCTTAGAGGATCTAGTATATCTAGCAAATGTTTTGCTATCGTTATTTCTCCTAAGCAATTTATTTGAATTGCTTTGTGTAGGCTTAGGAGTCCTAACGAATTTAGCAAATTCATTTCTAGATTTACTCTTCCTATGCAAATGAGCATCATCATTTTGAACGGGCATAGGGGACTTGACAAGCTTGGCAAATAAATTGCCATTCTTGTCCTTCCTAAGCAAGTAATCATTAGAGTGATGAATAGGCTTAGGGATTAAACCTTTAGGGCAATTCTTACCAATGTGCCCTTTTTCCCGACAATTGAAGCAAGTAGGCTTTGAGCGTCTCTTCCTCTTGTCTTGCTTCTTGCCGGCTTGCCTCAAGGTTGGAGTTGTGGCCTTGTTATCCACTTTATTGGGGCACACGGAGGCGAAGTGGCCCTTCTTGTTGCATTCGAAGCACACAATCGTCTTCATTCTTGCATTGTGCTTCTTCTTGCTCTTCTCCCTCTTGGAGATGTAGCCAAGTCCTCTTCTATCTTGAGGTGCCCGAGGCTCGCTCAAGATCTTGTCGAGGACGGCTTTGCCCTTGTAGCACTTCTCCAAGTCATTTTCCAATTGAATGACTTGTGCCTTTAGCTCATTGTTTTCCTCTACAAGATTAGCATCTAAACAACTAGAGGAACTAGAAGCAATGTTAGAGCAACAAGGCAAATCAATGCTAGAGGTAGACATGTCAATTAAATCACATTGAGTACTAATGTCTACTCTAGACTTAATGAATTCCTTGAGAAGATACTTTCATGATTTTCCTTAAGAACATCATAATTCTTTTGAAGTGAGTCATACTCAACCTTCAAAATCTCATATCTAGTTTTCTCCTTCTCAAGAGATTCATTTTTCGCTTTTTCTTTAGCAAGAACACTCTCAAGTTCAAGATTTCTTTCTTTTTCAAAAATGAGCAAATCTTCTTGCCTCTCGAGAGTGTCCTCTTGCTTCTCTATTGTATCAAGCAAGACAAGCAATTTAGATGGTGATATTTTTCTAATATCACCATACCTACCATCATAATCGGTATCACTATCATCATCACTTTTACCTAAATCATCCACATTTTTAGATTTGGATGTGTGTGATACCTTCTTCTCCTTTACCATAAGGCAAATAGGAGTGTCGTCATTGCTTGAGGCGGAAGAGGAGGTAGATGCTGATGTCGGTTCATCATCACTTGATGTAGAGGTTGGAGAATCATCAACCGACATCCGTTCCTCAATGCAATCCTCACTTGATGATGTGGACACATCATATTTGTCTTGAAGCATTGTCCACATATCATGAGCGCTCTTGAGATTGCATATTTCATCAAATATATCTTCGCTCACAACATTAAATAAAACATTAGTAGCTTGAGCGTCGAGATGTAGGCATTTCATCTCTCCGTTAGTTGGATCAACTTCATTCAATGGAGATGAAAAGCCGACATCTACGATCCACCAAATTTGGGGGCTCATGGATTTAAAATGAGAAATCATGATTAATTTCCATGAAGCATAATTAGAGCCATCTAGCATAAGTGGATCATGTGAGTGCACTAAACCTCTAGTCGCCATCCCTTACTCTCTAGACTGTTAAGTCCAATAAAATGAGAGACCTCGGCTCTGATACCAATTGAAAGGACCGGGATGTCGGCCTAGAGGGGGGGTGAATAGGCGATTACAAAATTATACCCAATTTAAATTTATCTATCAGAGATAATGCGGAAGCAATTGGGATAATTAAGTTTTGCAATTTAAACAATTCAGCCTGAGACAGGTAACTCGGAGACTCCGGATATTTAGTCTGGATACTCCGGTATGTCCGGATACTCCGGATCAATATACCGGATACTCCGGGTTGCCTGGTTCGGCCAGAAAAGAGTAGGACAATAAATTGAAGTGCTTCTTTGATTCTAGTGATACAAATTACTCTACTGCAATGAATCAAGTATATAAGCAAGAATAGATGCAGTAGATACAATCTAATTGATCTAATCACAAGAATTGAAAGCAAATTAAGCGGATGAGCAAAAGAGTAAACCGAAGTAAGGAAGGAGACGCGAAGATTTTATCCCGAAGTTCGGATCCTTGAGGGGATCCTACGTCTCCGTTGAGGCGGCTCGGTCACACTTGAGCCAGGGTCTCTTTCAACCCTCTTCCTCCCGGTGTTGCACAATGCACTCGCCGGTCTTTACTTCTTTGATTCCTTTCCTTGCGGAGGCGGAATCGGACCTTCACAAACCTTCGGTGGCCTTCCACACAAAGCTTGGAAGCTCACCGGCAACTCCTAGCCGTCTAGGAGACCTCAACCTCTAAGAGCAACAAATGCTCCCGAAGAACTCACTTAGAGTCCACCTTAAGTGCTCAACACACTAATCACACTCAATCCGATCACTACCCACTCTCACACCCAAACCTTCACTCAAAAGGGATCACTAAGATCTAGGGTTAGAGGGGCTTTTGGGAGCTCAAGATCACTAAGAATACACTTCAAAGCACCAAGGAAACTATCTCCCAACCATCCACTCTTCAAATCAATCCTCAATCCAAAACACCTCTCTCCTCTACCCAACCCTTCACAAAAGGGGATCACTAAGATCTAAGGAGTAGGGAGGAGTATTGGGGGCTCAAAAACTCACAAAGAACACCTCTAATACCCAGCAAAAACATCCCCCAATGGCTCCTTTGAAGTGGGCAAGAAGGGGGCTTTAAATAAAGGAACCCCAAAAACTAGCCGTTTGGACCGAACTGGTCAACCCGGAGACTCCGGATAATTAACCCGGACACTCCGGATCATCCGGACACTCCGGATTGTCCGGATACTCCGGATAACCCGGAGACTCCGGGTTAAATGTTCGGATACTCCGGATCTCCCAGGCAGCACTCAGCAGCCCGACGAAAACGGGCATAACTTTTGATCCCGGACTCCGATTTCGGCGAATTCGGACTTTTCGGAAAGCTAAGAACGAGGGCTACACAACTAACAAGGTCTCACTACCCAAATCCCAAAGGATAAAATCAGATTGCACAAATAATCCACAAGGAGACCTCAAATTCTCACTTTCCGAAACCAACAACACTTCTATCCCTCACACCAACCCACCTACACTTAGGTGAACAAAGTGTGACTAGGTTTTCTTAACCTTAGACAAGGATAGACCACTTTTGAGCACTTGAGACTTGTCTAAGTGATTTCAACGATTGCATCCCTCTTAATAGTACGGCAATCCTTAGACTCAAATTTAACACAAAATCTAAGTCTTACACTAAGCTTACATGCCGACTTCTTGGATGCACGGTGCATGATGACGCTTCCACAAAGATTGATGACGCCCTTCGTCTTGTCAACCTCGACGCGATTCACCTCATGAGACTCTCGTCCTCTCCGACCTTGACCTCGATCATCATCAAGACGATCCTCACGCCAAGTCATTCTTGACTTAGTCCTCAGCTCTTGGTGACACCGCTGTCTTATTTGACTTTGACTCGCTTGTCATCCTTCAAACCATCTTGGTCATCATACACACAGCTTTGGGACCTAACTCTTATCAAAGCACTCAGCAAACATATTAGTCCCACAAGCTTAAAAGATATATTGAATAAATTGATAATAACAAGTGTTTCATATCAAGAAGCACAATATGAATGGAAACACTTAACAGTAAAAATATTCTCTGCTAAGTGCATTATGATGAATATATGATTGATCTAACTGCACTAGAGAGATAATTGCCAATATAAAGAATCAATTAAATCATGGCAAGGACCACAGACTTGCTTAAATAAAGCACATGATAGAATATACACGAATTACACATGTGCAAACAATATTTGGAATGAGAGTAAATAATGTGATCCAATTCTAGATTAAACTTCACTAAGAGAGGTGCATTAGAAGATACACAACTAAGACATGTATGCACCAAGTCAATATGAAGCAATGAAGTTTAACTCTAGTTAACACAAGCATATTAAAAACAAAGCACATAATGAACTCAAATGAATATATATATGCACAAGCAATTATGACAAGAATCAATGTGCACATATGAAATCAACAAGTTACTTAGAGTTCAATATGCATTTGCTAAAGAGGAATGCAATGACAAATATGGAAGGAATATCGAGATTGCATACCTCATTTTTGCTTAACCATCCCAATTGATTTTCCTCTAAAATAGATGAGACTAATATTCAACTAGGCAATAAACATGTTAGTCTCATAACAATATAAACATATTAGAGGTTTGTCTTTTGTTAAGCATTAAGTTAAGCATTTGTACAATTACATTGATTGACATTACATGCGTTTGTCATTAATCGTTTATCATTAATCACCAAAACAACATAAGTGCCTAGATGCACTTTCACTACATAACATAAGATAAACACAATATATATAAATCAAAAGATATAAGCGTCCAACTTAAACAATATTACATAACATCCCATAAACATGACACAAATAATACTACATAACATATGATAAACACGATATATATAAATCAAAAGACATAAGCATCCAACTTAAACATTATTAAATAAAATCCCATAAACATGACACAAAACCCAAAATAATCCTCGATACATAACTGTCGATACACACTCCTTCGACACACAGGCTACATGCATTGCTTTGTCTTGCGGTCGTACTCACTGCACTCAGAACACCTCCTAAGAGGGCCACCCACTTCAGATTCACCATGTCATTGCGAATGCGCCTAGTTTGTGGACGACCAGATTGCCCTTCCGCACACCTCCGCAAGATTGGATCCGGTAGACAGATGCGTTCATTTCTGTTAATCACAGTGAAATCACCGTGTGCACGGAAACTACAGAACTCACCAGTCTAGGTATGGACAACATGATCCTTCAAGTAGAAAGGGGACACGTATTGCGATGTGTTCATACCAATTTGCGCATAAGCAGCCATGACATGTGAGCAAGGAATATGAAGAAGTCTTGGCTTATTGCATGTGCATTCACACCATCCAGTGGCCCCTTGGCCTAGAATAACCTCGTGTGTAATAACCTTTGTGTCGGTTCCCAATCCCCTTTTGCACCATAGAGTCACCTTGAAGCGGTACTCGGTGATTTCGAAGCTGCGCACCATATGCTGCTGAGCTTTCATGGTTCGTTCCTCCATGTAGGTCATCATTCATCGACAATATGGCATTTGCAATGTGGTAGCTCAAAGTACAGCCTCCGCATGCCTTTTCTGGAAGTAGGCAACGATGCCGTGCAACATGCCTTCCAGGATGGCCACAAGTGGTAGCGGACGGAGGCCTATGATGACCTAATTGTAAACCTCGGCTATATTCGTTGTCATGACACCAAATCTGTTCAACACATATCTGTTAGTACACTAACCCTATTTGTTTAACCATCATAAATATCTTAATTTATTATACTAACATGGCATCTCCAGTGTCATGGAGCAATGCCCATTTCTCTAGAGGCTCCGCCTCTATCCAGTGCGAGAAACAATTTATGTTTCTTGACGATCGTCTCCTCAGATTAGGATGATCGAGCTCCCTAAGGGGTGCTAGCTTTTTGGGTGGGCAATCGTTTGGTGTAGGTGGTAGCTTCTTCATCTCTTCAATATGTGCACTAGTGTGCTTATCCAACTCAGCAAATAGCACATTGAATTTATGTGCCTGATTCTAATTGCATAACCTCTTAAATAGGTTCATCAATTTCTTACTCCTGAACTGCTTGAAGAAATTTGCTCCCAAATGTCTCATGACCACATGTTCTGCAAGTCACACCATGGAAATGGCTCATCAAGGTCCTCCTGTAGAGTCTTAATTGCCGAAAGGATACCTTTGTGACGATCATGAATTATGCACACGTTGGGCCGATCACCAACTACCCCAACCTTCAGATGTCTGAAAAACCATGGCCAGCTATTCCGGTTGTCACCCTCAACAAATGCAAAGGCCAATGAAAGTATGTGGTTGTTCGCATCAACTGCAATGGCCGTTAGAATCTGCCCCTTGTATTTCCCAGTCAAAAATGTACCATCGACAAAAAGCAATGGACGATAGTACCTGAATGATGCAATGCAAGGACCCAATGAAAAAACCACGATGAAATGTTGAGATGCCATTTCCATCTGCTTCACTTTCTTTGAAAGCGGCGTATGTGCCGGGGTTGGTTTGCTTCAATACATCAAGCACACGAGGTAGGTTGCAATACGAAGCCTCGTATGTACCAAACCTCTTCTCTAATGCTTTTTGCTTCGCACGCCAGGCCATCGAGTAACTTATTTGGTACTTAAATGTTCTTAAGATTGCTTTCGAAATATACGAACACTCAATGTCCCGCTTCTCAATGATTTTATTGAACATCACGCTACAATTAGAGCCGCATTAAAGTTGCGGTGTTTCACCAGAACATTTTCTAGTCTGCATGTGTGCTCCTCCACTCGTGATTCAATCCAATACGTCTCGCACTTCGGCTTATATTCATGAACACAAAATTCACAGCCATCAGTTCTGCACTTCACCTTGTACCTATCTGGACTGGACAAGACAACCAAAAACTCTCTCTGCAGTGATAGTGCTCACAGCCTCACTGCCAACTTCAATTTAGATTTGTTCGAGAATTTTTTATTCATCCGAATGGCATTAGTACCATAGTCGCAATGTGACTCATGGCCCCACAAAACTTCCATAACAGCTTTGTTTTGCTTGTTCTATTCATGAGGTATGGGTACCTCTGTTGCCCCAATACTACCATGCATTTCATCATCATCATCCCCCCCTTCGTCATCTTCGTCGATACCATCATCAGGCTCCAATATTTCAACTTCCTCTTCTATCGCCGTACGGTCCACCCACTCAAATGATCAACAAGTTGCTCGATCTCTTCCCCTTCATCAACCCGACCTTCTGCATTTACTGCATCCCTGTTATCATCCCCTGCTGCTACCTCAACCGGCACCACTACTTGAACTTGTTCAGCTGTAGCCGATGTGCTGCTCTCGCTCATACCAACAATATTTACATCTTCTCTAGGGCACACCTGTACCAGCACCACACATTCAAGACGAGATCACTTGCACCACTTAACCATTTCTGCCACATGTATGTTCGATCTACTTTCTTCAACTCCCACATAGCCGGGTTACCCCTTACTACGCGTGAATAAGATTTGGATGGTAACAAAGTAAACACTTGGATTCAGGGAAAAATAGTGGGTTAACCAAAGCTTTATATCACGAATGCTAACACTATCGTGGCACAAGTGCTCAACCATGGTGACCGGAAAGCTACTTAAATTAACACCATTCTACCTAGTTTTTATTTCACCATCGCCACAATATACCCTAAATTTCACTAGATTCGACATTACTGCGATGACATAGACAAAATAAATTTTTAGATCAATATGTGAAATTTTTAGATCACTACTAACATGTCAAAAAATTGAACAACGCTATAATATTGTAGTGATTTTATATGTTAGTGACTGAACAACGCTGAATTAAACAATACTAAATTGAACAACACTATAATATTGTAGTGATTTTATATGTTAGTTGTGCGGAGCTGTCCTTGGGACCCCACTGATTCACCCAAATGCGTGGTACAACTTAAGTGAATCAAGGGAACCTCGGGCACTCCGTGAATATGCTCGTCTTGGTCCCAGGACAGTTCACCAACACGTGAATTCCCATCCAACAGTTGACATCACAACACATACATAAATAGCGAAAACATAAGCATCATTGCATACCAAAAGTAGGACTGTTGTCCACAACGACATATTTAGTGTTATTACATCAAAGTACCAGAAAAAATCATAATACAACAACAAAAGACCAGCGTGGTATGCCCCCAACCCTCAGGCATCCAACTGGAGGTAAGAACGTGCATCTAAACACTAGCATCGTCGAAATCTGCCCAGTAAAAGTCTCCGGGCAGCGCCTCATCCTCACCTGCAGCAAGTGAACAATCCGATTGAGTACGAAGAGTGTACTCGTACAATAATATAAATTGTATATTGAGTTCTAGCTACATGTGGTTGCTACATCAAAAGAAGGCAGTATGATAATTTCAGCATAAAGCAACATTTGCAATAAAAACTTAGACATGTATATATTGAAACTTGCATTTAATAAACCTTTTCAAAGTCTAATACATAATATAACATCATCATAAACATAACCATCTTACTTTCACTTCGTGCATCCAAGCACTCTCCGAACCACGAGTCCATCGCTCGTGTTCGCCTACACCCACGAGTACTCCAATACTCGTTCATTTTCCATACCCATCCCACTCTTACCAAGTCCTTAATACTCACCTAGTTACCGACAAATTAAGCATCGTCCTTGACCATGGATGCGGCTATTCGAATAGTTTGAGCTCTGCAGAGGTACGACTTTCCCCACACGACACGCCACACTCGTAAGCCAAGCTATTAGCACATTTCCTTTGATGTGCCGGCCGAGGTAAACTTGACAAAACCATTTTCCAGTATGTGACACCACGGAGTGTCGTAACCTTATTTATGTGAATGATGAGGTCAAAAACATTATGAAATATGAAATTTAGGTTAAAACCATAAGGTATGGAGGTTATTAGCGTTTCCGGGAGTTTGGGCCTTTCAGGGGAGTTTTGGGCCTAAGAGAAGGGGTCGTGGGCTTTGGTGGGATGGAGTTTGAGTCCAATTGGGAGTAGGAGTCCTGGTTGGGGGCCTTCCCCTGCCTCTTTTGCGCCCCCACCCCTGCCCCTTGCGCCCCCAAGTGCCCTAGCCGCCTCCCACACCTCCCCACCTCCTCCTTGGGCGCCTCCACCTCCCCCAAGCATCTCCCCTTGCGCCACCACCCTCTCCACCACCACTCCATCTCCCTTGCTGCACCTAGGTGAGTTCTTGACCTCACCACCTCGAAGATCCATCCATTGGAGCGCTCCGCGACGAGGAGATCCGGTGGATTTGGAGCGAGGAAGGAGATCGCGCGAACCGGGAGGAGATCTATTGGGTTTTCGTGCGTCGGGCGAAGGTATGGCCATGGGAATCCTTAGGGTTGGTCTAGGTACTGTTCTTAGGGTCATTATAATGTTTTTAGATCAATTGGCGGTGCTGGAATTGAGTATATTAGATGAAATCTAGAAGTTGCCACGTTCTCTGTTTCGGGCAGCATGAGCAGTCGACCTAGGGTTTGTGTTTTCATCAATTTAGAGTCGGAATTTGGTTGTACGGCTGTTGAAGAAGTTGTAGGTAATTTCAATATCTTTCCGTGGGTATAAAGAACGTCCAATTCCGCCCAGCCGTTTGAAAGTGATGGCTGTTTTACCGAGTGTGTTAAAATCTGTGACGTGATTGGAACAGATCACGGTATTTTGTAGATTAAACAACTTTAGAGTCCGAATCAGTTTTCCATATACTTATAAAAAGTTAGGAAATTTCCTAAGCTATGCGAGGATGTACTCGTTTAATTGATTCAGAGTCTTAGAACCCGAGTTATGCCTTTTGGAAGGCTACTGTCCCGACGAGACAGAACCTCTGTTTTTGGGTTTAGCGAGTAGTTTGCGATGTCGGGGTAGAAGAGGGATTGCTTACTGTTTTGTGGACATGATTATGAGTGTGTGGTACTCATGTGCAGGTGGTGTGACCCCGGGAGTGCCTTCTACTTCTCGCCAATCCGTTGCCCGTGGTTGAGGCAAGTGTATTGTAATGGATAGCGGTTTGTAGGTTGCTAGTTGAGACTAGATGAAATTGATTATATTATATGATCACTTGCCATGCTTTAATGATTGCCAATGATATGATGAGTATTCTTATTATGTTATGATGCCATGTGTTAATGTACAAGTTAATTATGATGTTGGCATATTTGCATACATGGCATGTTATATGGCCCAGGCGGTGAGAAAGTCATAACTAGTCCGGGGAAGGTCAGTGAGAAAGTTATGACTATTCCGGAGAGCCAATGAGTAAGTCCTACATCGTAATTCCATCCACCGCGGTGTTTGGAAGCTAGGAGTAGGCACCCTCCATCTTCGGGATGGAAGGGGGGAGAGGGTGCACGCCGACGGGTGTGTACTCAACCATACCGGTATGAGTTTCCAAGGAGACATGAGCATCGCATCGCATTGCATACATAATGGTGATGATATTGATATGTGATCATGAATGAGATGAAAGACATGATATGAGTTGTTGTAGCCATGTAATTGTTTTTGTGTACCATTGCAATATGCTTGCTGAGTGTTGAACTCACGCTTGTGTTTTCTTGTTGTTTTAGGTACCATGAGATCGGCATGCGGGGAAGGGAATTAGTCACACTTCTACACGTAGCGTCACTAAATTGTTCCCACAGTCACTCAATTGGGTCTTGATAATAAATTAAGTGTGATGCATCTTGATTTATGGTTTTGTTTTGCGATATGAGAGTCTTATTGTTCGTTTGGCTCATGGAGACATTGAATGCTTGGGATTAGACTTATATTGCCGTCATGCCTATAATTATTGCTATTTTAGATGCCTTTTATATTGCCATATATTGCTATGCTATTGATGTTCCTTCAATTCATGTTAAAACAAAGGGGATGCTGCCGAAATTTCGGTTTTTAGCATTTGCTCCTTTGCTGTAATTTACCTTAATTTATGGTATTTAGATGTTGTAGATGTTGTTTAGCCTATGTTTGGTAGCATTCAGGCATGCTAGATGCCGGGGTGTTACACAGTATGCATGGTAGTGCATTTAAACCACCCGGGTGACTGTGACCCTTGATCCCGCGTGCCCAGTGCTCTGTTTGTATGGATCAAGGAGTACACCCGTTGTTGGACATCCCTAACTCCACAAAGTTCGAGTGATTCCGAGGACATTCCTTGACACTCCAACGAGCTCAAGGCATTCTGAGGTGCATATGGTTTAAACACCCTAGTCATACACAAGTACTTGGCTTAGCCAGTCCCATAAACGACGTGTGGCTCGCACGATAGTTACTTTAAGAGACGTCACCAGGATTCAATCCTTATGGTTTTTAACCAACATTGCTACACAATAACCACAATTGAACCATCATCATCATAATCATTTTGATCATTGTGACCGATGGACTAAGTCTATCTATCGCGATTTCTAACGGTGTTATAAGCGTGGTTAAGCAATTCGTCAGAACCCATATGTAATAATTAAACCACCTAAGGTGACAACGGAATACGAAAGGAACATTACAAGAGGATAGCATGTCGACATGGCAATAGCTAATCATTCTATCCAAAACATAATTGTAATTGAAAGTAGGCATGCAATTGATAAAATAACTTCAAACGTAATTTGCAATTAATGGGATCAAGTATGCTCAAGAAATAAGTAGTGCCTTGCTACTCGTTCTTGACGTTGTACACATAGTCGTACTCGGGAGTATCCTCCGAAGCTTCAACACCTATCGAGAAAATCCAATTCAAATAACACCAATCAAGAACTCAATCGATGAACACCATGGAAAGATGCTTAATCATGTAGGAATGCTCATGATCAATACCCCTAGTCCTAACATGAGTATGGGGATTGGTTGATTCAATTTGGATTTCATAACAATGTGTTCATTGAGTTTATGGATCGGATGTTCCGACCGAGGTACCGGACATTCCGATTCGGGATCGGAAGTTCTGGTCGGACAATCGGATGGTCCGATCAGGACTTAGTAGCTTTTTCAGTTGAAATCCACAAAAGGTGCCTCTCTGGACAAATCGGAAGTTCCGACCTAAAGGATCAGATAGTCCGATTAGGCTAAGGGTTGAAAAGGTGCTTCTCTAGACAGATCGGAAGTTCCGATCCGGAAAATTGGATGTTCCGATATGTGTAATTTTCCAATATGGTACAGTGTTAGGATTGAAACGTTTCCTAGAGTTTTAGCCACATCGGATGTTCCGATTATAGGATCAGATGTTCCGATGTGTGCCGAACTGTGCAATACAACATGATTTTCGTTTAGGTCTTTGGATGGCTACTGCACATTGTGCTAATGGCGTAATTAAGCAGTAGTCAACAAACGGTATAGTGACTACTGCTATTTCGCCGTACCATCGGGCAACTACTGCTATTTCGCCATACCATTTGGCGATGGAGTATTAATTTTGCAATTTTTTTCGCGTATTAGGCCCTGTTTGGCAGAGCTCTAGATTTCAGCTTCACCTCAGAGCTGAAACTTGTAGACTGAAATAAAGTGACTTAAGTTTATAATTTTATTCTAAAATATAAATAACATGATCTATCTAAATATTCTTAATATACCTACAGCTCCAGCTCCACGAATCTGGTGAAGCTAGGAATACCCAGCTCCACCAACTCCACGAATTTGGTGGAGCTGGAGCTCTGCCAAACACCCCCTTAATATCGTCATTACTCTTAAAAATGTATTATTTAAGAAAAAATCTGCGATGCTGCTTGGTTGCGTCGCGTTGCACAATCTAGTTAAGTTTTCATTGGTTTTTATAATGCTTTATGTATTGTTTTAGCTTACAAAAGATTGTTTTAGCTTACAAAAGATGACTTCAAGTGGTTATTATTTTTAAAAGGTGACCTTCAATGTTCCCGTTTTTCATTGTAACTTATCTAGTCCATCATTTTTTTCAAGGTTAAAGCATAGTTACGTAGTGTTGATGTACTTTCTTTGTTTATAGGTGGCCTTCTCTTTATTTTTAGCTAAGCTCCGCCAAATAGTCACCAACACATAGGGATAAAAACGGATCGGATACAGACGGATAATGGCTCTACTATATTTATTTTCATATTTTTTTCGGATTCGGATACGGATACGGATAATCCGGATATGAATATGAATACGAATAATATCGAATACAAATACAGAACGAATACGAATACGAATCGAATCGGATACGGCACGGATATTTATCGAAACACGATAACCCCTTAGATTGTATGTAATATATCAACGAAAACAGAAAACTAGATTGTACATAAGAAATCAACGAAAACACGATAACCCATATATATACTATTCTATGAAATATAGACATAGATACCCCAAGTAAAATGATAGACTCAAGAACTCTACATATATGACACAGCTACCCTCCAAAAAACTTTAACTTTTTAGCATACATATCATCTTATAATTAATAACACATTATTTACATTCAAAATATCACAGAGGTCAAGTCATCATTCAAAACATAACATAGGTCAAGTCATCATTCAAAACATCACACACATCAAGTCATCCCTAAATCAAGTCATCATTCAGATTCGTAGCTCATCATTCGAACACACCATGCATTGAAATTCAGACAAAAAAAACTCAATAGACAAGTGGTTTAACACAGAATAACACCATAATGCTTAGCTGGCAGATAAAGTACCAATTCTAGTAGGTTCTACAGGGAAAAGATAGTGCTATATAGAAGAGGCGGCACGGCTGGCCCAGCAACTCCCAGCGGCAGCATACCTCTTGATCTTGATCCACATCTGCAAACAAAGAAAAGAATGGTATCCATTATGCATGGTTATGTGTGAAGTTACAGGAAGCTCACACAAATGACCCTACCTGAATACTAAATCAAGATGTCATGCATAAATTGTTTATTTTTCTTTGGATTGCATATATATAAGCTCACACAAAAGCTCTCATTTTTCTTTTGTACAGATTTTGATCATTTGAGAATTGAGATATAAGAGGAAACAATATGGAGAATCCATGAAGCATTGGACTAATGGAATACAAACTCCCTTGATAGTATTATCAATCTTTCAAAAATAGGTCTTTGATGATGCCTTGAATAGATAAAAAAATTTCCTGAGCCTGTGCACATATAATGCTAATGTGCCATGTGAAAGCTTTATTACACTATATGAAGTGTGGTTTTCAGGCTAAGTGATTCATGGAACTGGGGAATAAAATTTGAAACTTCATTTTTTTTAAAAAAAATATATTCATACCAGATGTTAGAAAGCTATTAATACTAATTTTAGAAAAAATTTTAAATTTTTTTTAAATGTTTTGAATTTGATTTTGAACTTGAGCGGTAAACCGAACGAAATCATTTTTCGAACCGAAGCAGTACGAGTGAATTGCGTAAATTTTAAGTGAATTTTGATGAAAAGTGAAACCTGCTGCTGAGTAACTTGGGTACGTGAGACGGAATTTTACTGATGGAATGGATAGAAAATTTTTTAATAAAACCCAAGTACAAGTTCGATCAACATGACTAAATTTTGGCCACCAAGTTGTCCGAATTTTATCACCAAATCCATGTGATGCTTTACCTTTCACAATCGATCGGTCATTCACGGGTTCCGTGAGATGCCGCCTACTAGCCAGCAAAATCTTTGCGCAACTTTTCTCAAGCTGGCGCTTTTGTCACTGTCGCTGCACTTCGCACCATAAACACAAAATAACACCTGTGCCTCTTAGCACTCGTAAGTGGGCCAAGCTTAGGTCCTGTATGGAGCTTTAAGTTAGCTTTAGTTTTTAAAAAAACTAGTAAGTTTTTCTAAACAGTTCAATTTTTAAACGGTTTTTAGTATATAAGTTATATATAAAAGCTAAAAGCTAGATTAGACCTGTTTTTATAGTTTATTACATAGAGAAATTAGCTATTTATTAAACGGTCTCTTATAAAAGCTACAGCTACTTTCCAGTATAAAATACAAAAACAGTTTTTCAAAACAACTATAGCTCCCCTAAACAGGCTCTTGGTCTAAAGCAGTGCAGTAGCTGCATTTCCTCTGTTTCTAAATACTTGATTTTGTTACCACGACTTATCCCGACAAAAATGATCGATCCACACGTACGTGTCAACGTGTGATCCCGGCAAAATAAGTTAACGATGATTTCATCTGTAATGGTCCTGGAAAAAATATCATATTACCTCCAATAAATTAAGTTGGTATGTTAGGATCAACATGTGTAGGATCGATATATACTAATATAGCAATCAGATGAGGGGTGAATGATTGCACGGAAGCTAAAATCAAATTTTTTTATCTACTAAAAAATCACCCCAAATCGGAATCAAATAATTGCCTCGTATTCAACAAAAACAGATTAACAGACATTCGGTAAAACATGAATTCCTAAAGATCCAACCGTCGGATTGATCTAAAATTTGAACACAAGAAACTAGATTCCAATACAAATCTAACAGAAAAAGAATCAGCTCGATCGGACGTACGGCTCAAAAGTTATGAACCTCGCAAGCTTACTGTGACAGAATATGACGAAAATTGATCTAACATCAATTTCGTGATTAAACAAAATCTTCACAAGACTAACCAACAAAACTTTGAGAGACTCTAAATCAAGGCCCTAGAAAGGTTTTGGATGGATCAAATCAAGACGGAACTCAAATAATCAAAGTAGACAAAGAACCAATCTAGAACCAGAACAGATGAGCAAACGAACACTCAAAACAGATAATACTGTAGCAACGCGTGCACTGCAGCTTCGAGATTACTGTAGCACGCAGAGGATCTGGAAGGAATTGATCTTTTTTTTCTTTTTGTCTAAAATACTCCCATCAAAAGAGTACAAACCCTAAAACCCTAGCACTCGCTCCTGATTTGATACATAAACAGGAGGCACCTCCTCCCTATTTATATAGAGCAAACACAAAGAGTCCGAATATAACTTTCACCTCAAACATGGAACAAGTTTGTATTCAACACAACTCCACTTGGCCCAACCTGGCCAAATACAACTCTTGCACGTGTGTACAGCCACCCTGCCATACTCACGTGACTAACAACTCTGCACGCGTACGGCCACCCTGCCATACTCACGTGACTAACTAGTCTTCATGTGCATCGTTCTCTAGTCCGAATGTCTCGCATGACATCCTCGACCACTAGAACCTCGATTCCTCCCTGAACCTAGTCCCGAACCTCAGTTTCTCCATGAACCTAGTTCTGGTCCCGTCATTGACCACGTTCGCCCTCAAGCAACACCTACACATGAACAAACCACAAAACGATTCCGAGCACAAGTCCGCGACTTGACTCAACATTAGTCCATGCAACTACTCACACGAGCATTGCATACAAATCAACTTAATTTCAAAATTGCAAAAACCTAACCCGAGCATATCACGTTCACGCCGGACCAAACTCCTTGGTCCGGCGCACACAGGGACTAAACCCTAGAAAATCACATTCACACTGGACCGAAACTTTGGTCCGGCGTCACTCACGACGGACCGAACAATTGGTCCGACGTACACGTTGAAGTCTCGGTTACATGCCAATTTGGTCAGGCAAAAAAAACATTTAAAACCACGTTCACGACGGACCAAAAATATTAGTCCGACACACACAAGGAAACAACCTTCAAAAAGCTGTTCACGCCGGACCGAAACTTTGGTCCGGACTCACTCACGACGGACCGAAAAATTGGTCCGGCGTACAAGTAAAACTCTCGGTTACTTGAAGGAACCAGTCAGTGGAAAAGACCTCAAATGCATGTTCACGGCGGACCAAAGAAAATCAGTCCGGCGCAAACACGAAATCAAACCTCAAAACGCCGTTCACGACGGACCAAATAATTTGGTCCGGCGTACATGTAAAACTCATTGTTTCTCAATAGACTTGGTCCGGCGTATTTGTCTCAAATTCACATTCACGACGAACCATGAACTTTGGTCCGGCGTACAAATGAAAAACCTCTGTCACCTTGAAACTTAGTCAAGCACACTTTGCAAATGCAATTTTAACAAGTTCAATTTTAAGCCTATTTTTCAGCACATGATTTCACAATCTCTCCCTTGATGAAAACATTGGCAACACCACTTAGAATTGAACATTGGCATTCACCTCACAAGAAAAGTTTTTGAAATCAAAAAGTTTAAAATAAAAAACCAAAGTGAAAAACATAAACTCCCTTAGGTGAAAATAAGAAAAGTCTCTCCCTATGAAGAAAAAGTGAGTGAATGTGCAATGCGTGTCCAAAAATCTCCAAAGTTCTCCTCCTTTGACAATAGATTCATCAAGAATACAAAAGAGAGAACAAAAAAAATTGTTTCTTTTTTTTATGTAATGAGCATTATAAGTCAACCACATATGTAATTCATCTCCAAGTCATGCTATTAAGGATACTTGCACTCTCAAATATACACATAGACAATGTAGAGTAAGCACAACTAGAAATCAAGTTCTATTAATGATTTTTTGCATGGCATGATCTCTCTTCCTTAACTATCTCAAAACCTAAAAACATTGAATTTTTGTGCATTTTTTTATGCTTGAAAAACTGATTTATTGATTCTTTTACAACAAACTATAAAAATGCAAGAAATTATATGCACCATCAGCCTTACTTTTCAACCATGCCAAGTAATGAGCTTAAGGTTTCATGGTTTCAGTCATACACAACTTCTTCCAAGTTCATATCAAAGTGCCATGATAAGCAGTCTCGTAAAGAAGAAGTGCGACTGTACATAACATTGATCTTGCATCTATCAAATATCATTTTTTGAGCTTTTAGCTCTTTAACTTTGACATTGAGTACTGTCGGGACCCGAATTTGCAAATCCAGACCCTCTGTGTATTCAGCACTAGTTCAGGATCACGCTAGTGCACACAGTCTCAACATTGGTAAATATCACAATCATACACATCGATAGTAATAAAGTACTTTAATTAAGATAATCAAACCGGTTGCTTGACCTTATGGTCAAGTTACAAGAGTACGCCACACAGGGCGAAAACTTATTAAGAAAAATAAATTGCAACGGAATAAAAGCATCAACGTGGCGCCATCCAGTATACCACAGGCAACTGACTGGGCTCGCTCCCTAAGTAGACAGCTCCTCCTGAAGTTCTTCCTCCAAAGCTGGCATCGCTTCTCCTTCAACTGATATTGTATTGTAGCAAGGGTGAGTACTTGGTACTCAGCAAGTCATGCACAGAATGCAAACTACTATTCTATATGCATGGCTTATTACAAAGGATAGGCTAACAGGTACATTTGCAGTAAAATAGCAGTAAACAAGTAGCATAAGTAGATTCGAAAGCAGTAAATGTAAAGGATTATATCAATAACTTTTCCAGGAGTTAAGTAAACACTTTTCCTTTCCTAATCCACATTTCCATCAACGTCATCAATTAACCCAACCAAACTTTCCAAGTCCAAGTTGTTTTCATGAAAGTCTAACCCTTGACTGTAATCCCCGAGCAATGTCCAGTACCGCGGACACGGCTATTCGAATAGATTTTACACTCTGCAGAGGTTATGCACTTTACCCACAAGATACAGTCAAACACCACAAAGGCGAGTGATCGTAACAAAGCATTTCAGAGACTACAAACAAAACAAGTGAACCTCTCCGGCTTCTATCATACACCATCCCTTCCCTTAACAGAGGTGAAGTATGGGACCGACATACTGTTGGACGGGTACCATGCCATAGCACTGGTACGCTCCCCTTTCAAGCTACACAAAAGGTGTAGTTGACACCCCGAGGTACCACATGCAAGTTATTAGTAACTTACTCAACTAGGTTCGTCCCATTGCGGACATGTGGTTGCATGTTTAACTCAGATCAAAGGCTTGCAAGGTTAACTCCTTAGGATGACCAGGGCAAGACTACCCGAAGAACCAAAACGACATCCCCGGTGCCACTCATGGCCCACCATACCATTCTTGCCACATGCCCCGGTCTAAATCTATTTATCAAACCCAGTTGATTACCATGCACCACGTGCCATCATCATCATCACAACACATGATACTTCTCCAAAACAGGTTCAATATCTCATTAAGGCAATATTAACATTTGATTGTCCAAAATCGTGTCATGTGCACGTAGCAGGTCTAAGCAATATACTACAACGATCTAAATACCCAATGTTGGCAATTTACTAATGTCCAACTATATAATCACAACTAGGGTGACAAGGGTTCTTGGCACATAATTAAATTAATCAAGGTGTCATACTGCAATTTGGTAATTAGCTAATCCCCATAAATAATTTAAACAATTCCTAAAGAAATTAGCATGCAATAATTTAAATCAAATGAATTTCAAAAATGGGATCAATATGGTCAAAGCACCACATGCCTTCAAAAAGTATTTGTTCTTGATCTTGAGCTGGCTCCTCGGTCAACACTTCACCTTCGAAGCCCTCGGGTACTTCAACGTCTACTCGCAACGCGTGCAAATAGCAATAAATAAATAAAACAGTAGGCGAAAAGTATCCAAAATTCAAATAAAGTTCATAAACAGAGAGAGCATAATTTTACAAATTTTTAGAAACTTGAATCGCCCAAATCGGAGTTAAAATGCAAAAGTTATAATTGTTTAAAGTTTAAAGAATCTATTAATTAAATATAAACAGAGAAATTTTCATATTCAAAAATTAATTAAAATTCATATTTAGGTAGATCTCAATTTTATAAAAATTTAGAAATTGGAATCGTTCAAATCGGCGTTCAAACGCAAAAGTTATAAGCGTTTGAAGTTTGAAAATTCAAATAAAAGAATAAACCGAATTAATTCATTTATTTTTCTAATGAAAAATCCGATTTATGACGTCAGCATGACGTCAGCACAGGATTTGATCTTCATTGCACGTGGACGACCGTGGGTCGTTGGATCTAGATCTAACGGTCTAGATCTAATCTGGTTTCTACAGTCAAGGGGGTGACGTGGACTCACCGTGACCGTGCGATGAAGATCCAACGGCGGTGAAGCTTCGTGGATCCGACGATGGCACGACGGGGCTGAGGTTGCCGGCGCTGGGGACGACGACACACCCAACGGCCTTTGGGCGTGACTCCGACGAAGTGAGTGGTACCCCCAGGCGCGGCTCGTCATGACGGTTCCGGATTTGAGCTCGGTGACGGCGGAGGACGACGGACGCGGCGGCAATCGGCAAAAAACCGCGGCGGACTTCTTCTCCAACTTCGGCAAGCTCCCGCAGGCTAACAGCGGCGGCTTCATCACAACGGGTTGGGGCTACGGGTGCACACGAAAGAGGGCTCCACGGCAGGGGTGGCGGCGCATTAAATAGGGGTCTCAGCTTTCGTGGAAAATCGCGGAAACCGAGGCCCACACGCGGGCGGCGGCGGAGTCTAGCGGCGACACGAAGAGGGTGATGTGGACGCACGCGGGCCATCCACGTGGCACGATCAACGGCTCGGACCGCGCGGGCGCGAACGGGTCAGGCCCGGCTCTCACATGGGTGACGTGGCGCAATCGCGGCCATTGGATCTCGATCCAACGATCGCACGGGTTAGGGTTGCGTCGGGCTCGAGTCGGACTCGAACTCGAGTCTGACTCGGGTTCTGTCGGAGGAACAGTACAAACCCAATCGGCTATTTTCCAGCGATTTAATATTCAAATTAATTTCTAGAAATTCAAATAATTCAAGAAAAATAGCAAATTAATCAGAAAAATTCCAGAAAAAATCTGAAAAATACTTTGGGACATTTTGGACTCAAATAAAATATTTCCAACAAAATTTTATTTAAAACTTTAAATTCTTTAATTATTTCAAAGGGAAATAAATTCAAATTAAATCCAAATAAATTCCAGAAAATTCCAAAAATTCACCAAAGTGCCAAATTTCATTTAAAATCATGAAAAGCAAAAATTGGGGTGTTACAAGTACCTTTTTGAGCAGGATGAAGATAGTCAAGAAAGTTCAACCATGACAAGATTTAATTCAAGTTTTTATTCCATTTAAATAGTCATGCCACAATCTAAACCATATATGTATAAACATGAAGTTGCAAAGACCTTGTAGCATAAACATGGCTTAAATTAACATATGTGTATCAAATATAAAGCTCAACACTTTTTCATCATTTTTCTTGTTTTTTTGTTTTTTTCAAGAAAACAAAAGTGTAAGCTGAGAATCACAAAAATTTTCACAAACTCCCCCTCAAAACAAACACATTGGATGAACAATCTCAAGTTCTCCCCGAATAAAAGCAAATCGAGAAGAAGACAAACGTTTTGTGAAAATGTCTGCTAATTGATGTTCAGTATCCACATGGTGAAACACAATATTTCCTTTTTCTACATGATCTCTGAGAAAGTGACATCTAATCTCAATATGCATAAGAAAGAGAATTACCCAAGAAGAGACATGAAATAGATGTACTTTTTCTATCAATTCTACATCCTCCAAAGTGAGCATCAGAAAAAGCTCTTAAGCTAATGCATGAGAAAGCAGAAAGCCAAATGCCAAAATCTTGAGTACCATGGAGATACCTGAAAATTCGCTTGACAGCTTGTCGATGTGAAGCACGCGGGGAAGCTTAAAAACGAGCACACAAGTACACAGCAAACTGTATATCCGGCCTTGATGCAGTGAGGTACAAAAGTGAGTATTCCTTCATATGTTTGATTTGAAGTCCTGGACCGGGTCTCTCATTTAAACCTCTAACTATCTCATTTTGCTAAATGTCCATTGACCACAATGAGTGCAAGTGTACTTAACATGATGTTTTGTTTTAACAGTAGAAGCACATTTTGCATTCATCATAGGGGAAGATAAAAGACCAGCAGATCTAAAATAAATTTTCTTCGGCTCATTAAGAATCTCAATTTTGTCATTGCAAAGAGCCTGAACAATAGTGCGAGGTTTAGTTTCACATGAAGCATAAGGATCAAAACCTAAACCTTTCTTGTTTGAGTTAACCTTAGATTGGTCCAAAATCATGTTCAAGTTTTTATTGCCATTAGTGAAACGTTCTAAATAATTTTGTAAGTAATCAACTTTCTTAGTAAGAGTTAAACAATTATTGCAAGGAACGTCTACTTTAGCCTTTTGCTTCTGATAGTTTGAACATGAAAGAACCTCATGAGTGAGCATGTCATTAGTCATCTGAGAATTGTAGTATTTGCATCTTTCAATTTCAATTCAAGAATTGAACATTTAGAACAAGAAATTGAACCATGCAAATCATCTGTGGAACAGCTAGCATGTTTGACATATTTCTCATTTTTCTCATTTTGATGTAATAGGAAAGCGTGTTCTTTTCTAAGCAAGGCGATCTCATTGTAAATTAAGTCACATGATTTGCAAGTATCATCATCAAGAATAAAAGTTTTAAGTCTAGCAATTTCAGCATTCAATGATTCAACAAAAAAAATCATGTTTCTTAATTTTCTTGTCACGTTTCTCAAGCAATTTACCAAGTCGAGCAACAGCAATAGCTAATTCATCATATGAAGGATCTACCTCATTAAAGTCGCTGTCATGATCATTTTCAGTTAAGATATCCTTGCTGCTTGCCATGAGACACAACCCCATCAAATCATTCTTTCTTGGAGTTGCATCGTCTTCGCTGCTCTCCGAATCCACATCGCTCAAATTAACTTGTTCAAGAGCGGAAAGAACTCGATGGACAACTTTGTGGTTGATGAAGCTCTTCTTCTTTCTATCACTTGGAGAGAACTTCTTCTTCTCTTTTCTTTTGTCATTGTCCTTCTCCTCCCTTGATGCTTTACCTGCAAGTTTAGGACAATTTGGATGAATATTGTCGAGATCACCACACTCATAGCATCTTGGAGGACCACCACTAACTCTCTTCCTCATTCTCACATTCTGCAAAGCTTTGTTAAAGCGAGAAGAAAGTAGTGACAAGTTTTCTTCTGGAAATTGCTCAATCTGTTCATCGGTTAGTGAAGACAAGAAAGATAAAGCAAAACTTGAAGAAGCATTATTATGAGACATGCTAGATTGGGTGGTCAATGCAATTGATTTATGATCATTCTTCCTAGCAAGAACATCTAATTCATGAGTGTTTAATTTAGAGAAAAAAACATCTAAAGTAAGTGTACTCATGATAGTTGATTCTCTAAAGGATGTAACTTTCATCTCCCAAATAAACATATCTAATGCACCAAGCGATTGTCTAGCATTACCAGCAGCATCAAAGTTAACTCCAACAGCACGCAAATTGCTTAGAATTTTATCAAAGCGTGCAAAGAAATCATCTAGCGACTCACCAGGCTTCATCTCAAATCGCATGTATTCTTTTTTATATATATCCTGACGAACCTCTTTGACAGCGTTAGAACCCTCATGATAATCACAAAGAGATTTTTATACCTCATATGCAGACTTGAAATGAATCGCGTGGTTGAAGTCACTTCTTACCAATCATTGGATGATCAAATTCCGTGCTTTGCTGTTTGCCTCAACATGTGCTTCATTGGCTTCGTTGACTTCATCAATCTTGGGTACTTGATATGGCTTGTACACGTTCTCCCAAATTGCGAAACCCTGCGCTTGGATGAACGCCTCCAACTTTGCTTTCCAAAACTGAAAATCAACACCATCGAAAATACAAGGTTTTGTTATATACCTATCCATTGCTATGATTTCTAATCACCGGTTAAGATTAATTAGAAAATCTTACTCTGATACCACTTGTAGGATTGATATATACTAATATTGCAATTAGAGGGGGGGTGAATGATTGCATGGAAGCTAAAATCAAATTTTTGATCTACTAAAAAATCACCCCAAATCGGAATCAAATAATTGCCTCGTATTCAACAAAATAGATTAATAGACGTTTGGTAAAATGCGAATTTCCAGAGATCCAACTGTCGGATTCATCTGAAATTTGAACACAAGAAACTAGATTCTAATAAGAATATAACAGAAAAAGAATCATCTCGATCGGACTTACGGATCAAAAGTTATGAACCTCGCAAGCTTGCTGTATTTAGATTTGATTGTATTTAGGGTCAAGATCATCCATAAAAAAAATTTAACATGTTTTTGACCATTTTTTGTCAGTTCAATTTATCAGTTAGGACTATCCAATTTTTTTAAATTTCTCAAGATTAATCATCATGAAAATTTTATGGGAATATTATGGATGTGTTAGGACCATTCACAAAAAATTTCAAAATTTTCTAAAGTAGTTTGAACTATTTTTCATTCAGGTATAATTTGTCAGTCCATCTTTAGTAGCACTATTTGAATTTTTGAACATTCCTAAATAACTAATCCATCGTCAATTTCAACACCAAAGTTAGAAAATACATGCAAAACTTCAACTCTACACTATAAACTTTCTGAATACGTGGCATCAGTTCCTTTGCTGGAATAACAAGAACATTGTAAACTTTCTGAATATAAGTCCACAAATCTCAAAATTAGGATCAGTCCACTCTACCTCAGAACAACAGGTTTAATAGAATATGTACTAGTTGTCCACAGAGACCCCGAGTATCAAGACTTTTACAATTCAACATGTCCTAATGAGGTATTATCTATTCAATATATAGAAAAATTTCCAAAAACTTGAAATTACCACTAATAGATTTCCAAAAACTTCATTTGTTACATTTGAAAAATCAAAAACAAACTTTACATAAGGCTTTTATCACGACTTGACTACTGTTAGATTTTTCAAAAATTCCTCATGCATGATCATCATCTGAAATTTTTATGGGAACATTAGTGATGTGTAAGGACCATCCAAAAAAATTTTAAAATTTTTTGATGTGTTTTATACCATTTTTCGGTATGTTCTATGTGGGCCGAGATCTCGGTGATTTCGGCCGAGATCTCGGATTTTTCTGTTGAAAAAAAAACGGAATTGAAATTTGGTTTTTGTATTTCGTCCGGATTTTGTCCGAAATTTCCGAATCTCATCGAGATTTCGGATTTCAGCCACCTCCGAGATTTAACCCAAAACGAGATTTGAAACCTTGAATCGCCCTCTGTCGCCTGACCAACGGGCGACAGAAGCCCGCGCTCGCCCTGTCGCCCGTTCATCAAGCGGTTTTTATACTGTCGCCCGTTCATCGGGCGACTGAGACTCGAACAACCTACTGTCGTCCGTTGATTCGACGATATGTTTGTGTCGCCCAACCGACGGCGACAAGTGTATAATTCTGTAATTTTTTCCACGATGTATATTTTTGAAATTTTAAATAAAAATTGTATTATTAATAAAAAATTTCCACATTTTGGTGTTGTTGACGTGTCCTAGCTTGTAATTTACAGGCCACGTGTGCCCTGCCATGGCCATCAAATTGAGTGGCCTCGTCTCTAAGCAGATCTCTGGCCATCAAATCTTAACTCGACATTGCTTCGTCTCAATTGCGTTGCGTCAGACAAGCACAACGGCTAATTCTCTCCTCTTTTTTCCCCGGCCACAGCCCAGCTGATTCTTCCATCGGTATTTGCAACACGAATTTTTTTAAATAATACATTTTTAATAGCAATTGGGGAATTAATACGCGGAAAAAAATTTGCAAAATTAATACTAAATTGCCAAATAATGTGGCGAAATAGCAGATAAGCCAAATGGTATATGGCGAATATCACTAGTCGCCATACCATTTGGCGACTACTGCTTAATACCATAATTAACTGTTGGATTATAGGAAAAGGCTATAATTGCCACACGGTTTGGCGACATATAGTAGTCGCCAACCCATGTGGCGATAACTTAATGTCGCCAAACCATATGGCGATTATAGCCTAATTAGTGAAAATTCTTTAAAATAATATTATTGTAATGAATAATTACAAAAACAAATACGTTGTTTAAAAAAATAACAGAAATATACTCCTTTTCCAATATTGAAATGGTGATAGAGAGCAGTTGCTCTTTTTTCCATTTGTACCCTCTATCGTAATTTCAAATGCAATAGGGGTCCTGTCGACATTTGGAATAGATACAGGTAGAATAAATAATGAAAAAATCAGATGTATCTATGATAATTCATGTAGTATTGTATAAAATTATTATCGTGAACCAAAAAATTAAAATTGAAATAATTGTTAGTTTTTTATGAAGGAAAAAATATGTGGAAATATTTAATCATTTGCTAGTAATCTCCAAATCCAACGAAATAAATTGCTAAATTTGTATTAAATTATAAGAAGTCAGATTATACAATAAAATACTATGTTCCAACCAGATTTAATTGTTTTAATCAAGTTTACTTAAAGACCCTTATATGTATTATGAAGAAACTATACAAACTATGGCTCCAAAAATCATGAAATAAATATCACTTGTTCGTGTAGTCTGAGATGTCCCATTCACGCAAACACATATCAGGGCACATACAACGAAAGTTCAGATGATGAAATAAGCAATAGATTATATTACAAGGGCATTACAGTAGTGCAGAAATTGGTCAATGAACTAACTAAGGAAGGCAATGTCTGTCATGGTGGAACAAATGGTCGTTCCGCCTATTTGGGTAGAGTGGGAATGATGTCCAACATTTTCTGCACATTACCATTCCCGTGTAAGTTTTGCGATTTGTTCTCGGACACCACTTAATCCCTCTACTGAGTGCATCAAGGCCACTTCCCCTTCGCTCATGCCTCTGGTGGGGCTTCTCTGGCACGACGTGCCCTCTTTCGCTTCCTCTCTCTCGGCCTCCTTATCCTCCGCTTCCTTTCTACGTGCCTCCTTGCGTGCGGCATCACGCTGCTCTTGTAGCTGCCGCCTGAGCTCCTCGACCCGGTTGGCTTGATAAAAGAGCCTTTGGTCCTCGGAGTTGATCTTCATGTGAAACCACTACTCAAATTCACATAGTGGCAGAGGCGAATGCATGATACATAAATTAGCAAAGTGTCATGTAGAAATATTACGAAACATGTATGGTTATTACCATCTAGTGATTCTTTAAGCTTTTCTCCAGCGGGTCTGTGGGGGCTCCGGTCCTAGAATAGTGATTCGAGTCATTACTGTTGCGCTGGATGGGAAATTAGCGCAACCCGTAGGATTTCTAATCACTTTTCCAAAATCGTACCCGGATTGAGGCTAATCAGTCAACATGACACGCATTGCTAGCGGTCATATGCCAACTGGTTGATTCCAATCTGAGCTTCCCGCAAATATGTGATCCTGTGCTAGTTCCCTTGATCAGTAGCCTAGCACCACATATATTATCCACAAAGATGCATCCTTTCACATACATAAAAGTAATGGATACAATAGTACTGGTTTGATTACAACCGAATAAAACTAAAACATAAGTTTACAACTCAGTCGATTGGCTATAACAGCAAACTAAGAAACAAAACTAAAGAACGGTGGTGTGCCTTCCCGCATACCAAAGGCAGCGTGGGGCTTAAAACTCGCAGATATCCGCCTCAAAACTCGCCGAAACCCGCTTTGAAGAAGTCGTTGGAACATCCTCATCACATTTGGTGCCATCTTCTATGCATGTTGGGTATTTTTAAGAGCAAATGGTGAGTACACGTATGTACTCGCAAGACTTTAGTGTTTGCAAGTATTAATGTATGCAGGTTATAACAATAAAGTGGTTTCTAACCGGGTTCGGTTTGCATAAAGCAGGCTTTATTTGCAATAGAGTAGTAAGTTCAAACATTGCCAAGTTAAAAGAATAACTGAAATGAAAGACAACTATTTCATGAACAGCTGCAATAAAAGACTTTAACAATGAAAACGAGTAAACAATTATAAGCCTCGATATTCCAACCATCCAGTGCTGCTCACCAAATCACCATTCCCCAATTCCAATCCACAAGCCAGAACCCGGCCATGTCTGGTGGCGAATCCAACTAACTCAATCACCTAACAAGATTAAAAAAAACCGAAACTGAAAGTCTAAACTTGATAATATTTCCCAAGTTGCTCTTGACTGTGAGCAAGGCTAATCGATTAGATTTATTCTCTGCAGAGATTGTACACTTTACCCACATGACACATTCTAGCAATCATGTCAGCCATGCCACGCGATATTAACCGTATCCGTTTTGCTAGACTATGGCACAACCGTTCCATTCGTTAGAGTTAATCTTGCACTAGCCCAGTGATGATGATCCTTGCCATGTGTGGAAGCAGTCGTGATGGTTTACACCCCATCACACTCTCTCAGACCAGTTGGAAGTCAGGCATGTACTCAAGGTACTAACAATGGTTTACGCCCCATCTTGCCCTTCCAACCCCGAACACTCATTAGCAATGATGGTTTACCCCCCCCCCCATCGTGTCCTTTACCCCACAGCAAGGCATACACTGTTGTATCAACATGCTTCCAATCGGACATAATCTCCAGGATTGGGCCAGCCTCGAATGATATCTAACCTCGATATCATTCGTACTTTTTGAACCATTGTAGCACAAGCTCGGACCCCCAACTACTGTACTAGATTGAGGCTGCCCCATACCAACTCATGTGGTTGTATAGACTGACTCAGTAGATAATATCAAGTGAGGTCCTTAATCGACTCGGGTGAGATTCTCCAAAAATCCAAACCAAAATTGTGCAAGTCCAACCCTTGCACCCATCACAACCACGTGCAAGTCCACCCTTGCACTGACCATAATCCATGTGCAAGTCCATCCCTTGCACTGTACAAGTCCGTCCCTTGTACGCCAAACCCAAAATTCCAAATCAAACCAACCCCGTACAAGTCCATCCCTTGTATGACCTTGGGGCGGTAGTGCCGACGGCCGGGACTAAAACGGGGGCACTCCCTGGAAATGAACTACCAGAGTGTTGCTCGCGGTACATCCGCTCGCGCGACGGTACCAGCCCCAAGCACCAGTAGTGCCAGAGTTCCAAAGGCCACAAATAGCACTCTCTAGAAAATAGCTACCGGAGTGTTGCTCACGGTACTACCGCTTAGGTGGCGGTACCGGCCCCATGCCCCAGTAGTGCCGCGGCTCCAGAGGCCAAACGCAGCTCACTCTGGAAAATAACTACCGGCGTTATAGCCGCGGTACTTCCGCTCGCGTGACAGTATCGAGACTACCACGGCGGTAGTGCCGGCCTTCTAGAAAATAGGTTTTGCAAAAAGAGTATTTTGCGTAGGCGAGTTCGAACTTTCGAATTTCGAACTTCCCAAAATCGATTTTCAATTCAAATAAGGCAAATAAGAACCAATTCCAAAAGCTAAACGGATCCAAGAAACAATGGAGAAAATAGACTAATGGGAACCTAACTCAAGTCCAGAGCCCGGCAGTACCGACGGCAACAGGCCAATAGTGCCACCCCTAGCACGACAGTACCGGCCACCAGGCTCGGTAGTGCCGGAGGCCAAAAGGGGGCTCTCTGGAAAAAAGGTACCAGAGTAATGAGGGCGGTAGCTCCAGCCACCCGGCAGTACTATCCCTTAAAGGGCGATAGTGCCGACCTCGGGGAAATTAGGGTTTGCAAATTTGGGATTTTGCGCAAACGAATTTGAAACTTCGCGAGGATTGCATGATTAGGTTCCTAGTGATGCCAGGGACCCATCCACGCAGGTCTCACTACGTTTCGAACTCGTTTAACCAAATTTCTGCCTTTTTGAACTCATTAACTCTAATCATCGTCGAATTTTAGTTTTCGACGTGAATCGAGTTCAAACTCGATTCTTTTTGCGAGAATCGAACCTCAGCGGCATCGAATATATTTACAAGTCATTTCCTCAACTCTTGGAGCTAGGTTTATCAAGGATAACTCCATGATTCAAGAAATTGACCTTTTTGGATGAATAGATCCGACAAGGCTAATTAGGGTTTCGGGTCGACTCTTTTCATGAGAGTAGAACCTTGACGGCACTAAGAACCAATATAAGCCATTCTTGTGATTTTTGGAACCTCAGAACTTGAAGTAACTCTAAAAGGCACAAAAATGCTCTTTTTGCAAATTGGTTTGGAAACAAAAGGATTTGCAATAACCTATTAACTCTTTTTGCACGACAAGGTTCCACAAGACCTAAATCAAATATAAAAACCTAAACAACACCGATTAGACTTTTCTAACATGAGATTTACACGAAGAATTAGAAGAAAGGAATTAAGAACTCGGGGATTCATGCTCCAAAACTTAATGTATGAACTGAGGAGTCGATGCCTCGGATTAGAGGGTAATTAGGGTTTTAACAACACGATCTACACCTCAAGCAATAACTTCTAGAGCTAGAATCAAAAAGAAGAAAAAGAAGATGATGAAAGAGAAACTAGGGTTTAGCTCAAAACCTAAAAATTTGAACTAGGGCTTGATTCCTCTGGTCTTGAGGCTTCACTAGGGCTTGAGGGAGACTCTCCACACCTTAGCTAGCCTCCACCTTGCTCCACTTGAGCTCAACCAGCCGGAGAAGAGAGGAGGAAGAGAGAGATCGGGAGAAAGAGGGAGGAAACGGGAGAGGGAGAGCACAAGAGGGAGCGAGAGTGAGTGGGAGGGAGTGAGAAAGAGAGAGAGGGCGCTGGGGAGATTAGAGGGAGAGGGAAACCCTCTGGAAGGGCTGAGGTGGCCGGGCACGGGCAGCGACAGGGGCTTCGATGCCCTGCCCCGATGGCTTGTCTGGCAGTACCGCCCCTAGGGAGCGGTAGTGCCGCCCGACCAGTACTACCGCCCTCAGGACGGCGGTAGTGCCGCTCTGGCTGTACTTTTTCCCGATTCTTCGCGATTTTGCTCCTAGGCTTGGGATGGATCTCAAGGAACTCAAGGGAAAAGTTTTAGGACTCCAATGGAAGGCTTGGGATTTTGGTTACTAAGGATTTCGAAAGATTTCGGCTGGACTTGAAACTCAGGGTTTCGGGTCAAAATCAGTCGAAACGGCTCGAACGACTAAACCCTAACACGACCAAAACCCAAATTAAGAACCAAATTAAGATTCGATAGCACTCTAATCATGATTAAGCACATAATTAACTTAATTACAAATTTAGAGTGTTACGAGTCAAAGGCGTAGTTGCGGCACTTCCAATACCTCCTCTTTCAAGTTGTAATTTCCCAAGAGCGGACAAGCCTGCAAGAATCTCTGCAATAACACATCGGTGGGATAGCTCCATGAGGTAGGAACATGTAATTGCGTGGATAGCCCAAAGCGCCTCCCTCTTCCATTGCTTTCCCCTTTCCCTTTCCACTTGCACGCCTCGGCATATTCGGTTGATCCTCCACTTGTTTGATCCCTCCCTTTTTTCTCTTCTCCTTCCCTTCTCTCTCCTTTTCTCTCTTCTCTCGGTTCTGCCTTTCCTCTTGGTCTTGCTTGGTGAGAAGGAAGGCAGGCGGGTGGTATGAAGGGCAGCATACTACCTTATATAGGGCGCCCACCAATAATTGATTTATTATCTATCGCCCTTTCGTCTGAGAAAGCTGATAGCAGTGAGCTGTCACATCAAACGGAGAAGGCTGTGGTGTGCGTTGTCCAATCGTCCACTTTGGTCTGAAAAAGCGGGCTGCAGCATGTTGTCGACTCAGTTAGAAAAAGTGTGCTACAGCGTGTTATCGTTTAACTCTTAGAAAGCAGAGGGTGGCAAGGTGTTATCACTTAGCTCTATGAAAGCATGTCGTCATGTTACTCTTTATGAAAGCTGCACGAGCTGTCACCATCTATCAAAGCAGGTCGTCCTGTCACTCTTTATGAAAGCTGCATGAGCTGTCACCATCCACCAAAGCAGGTTGTCCTGTCACTCTTTATGAAAGTTGCACGAGCTGTCACCATCTACCAAAGCGGCACGATTGGAATAGGGAAGAAGACAGAGAGACAAGCACAAACGATATCTGCATTGAGGGATAATTCCAGACTAGTAAAAGTTTTTAGCGAGTGCATATCCGGTGTTGTGTTGTCATGTCGTGTGAGAAAGTAAAATACCTATTAGAAATGAACAAAGTAAAAAAAGGTTGAAAACACAATTAACGGTGTGAAATAGTAAAACATAAATAAAGTGAGATAGTACAAAAAAAGGACAGGATGATAACCCAACCTTGAGCACACAAGATATGCATGGAAATAATTGTGTCAATAGCAAGGACTATGACGACTATTTTTACCTCATTGTACATGCTCTAAATGTAGGTAGTGATGTGGCTTTGAACAAATTCCTCTAGTGTATAACTATTGCTGTAAAATGATGAAGATTGCCATCGATCAATCCCAATGCCATTCAAAAATAGACGAAGAACAATCACAAATGGATAAACACATGATATAAGGAGATCAATCTTTTCTCTCTATATTGATTGTAGATTAATTCTATTATACAATGGGTACTATATTTATACCCACAACACCTTAGGAGTATTTTTAGAATTTACCCACCAAAACCAAGACTTCAGATATATCTCAACAATCAGGACCAAGAGTTCGGTTATATTTCAACACTCCCTCTTGGGCGAATATGGCGTAATGCATATGCCTTATCAAAAAAAAATCCTCCTAAAACCCCATTGGAAAAAAAAGATGGAGAAAATAGTACATTGCACCTGCATATTATGTTACACTTGTTGCCTCATTAAAAACCTTCATGTGAGTAAACTTCAAGAAAACTCACTAAGGAAAAAAAGAGTGTGACTTATAATCTTCTAAATTATAGTAATATCTTCATGATCATACTAAGGGCTATAGTTCAATGATTTGCTACCCCTGAACTTTGCATAGCTGTAAGTCTTTGGAACACATCTTTGGAAGATAAATAAGTTAGCAAAGACTTAGTGAATAAATTTGCTAGATTTTCACATGACTTAGTTTGTAGTATCTTTACCTCACTATTCTTCTAGAGTTCATGAGGATAGAAAAGTTTAGTGGCAATATGTTTCGTAACATTGCTCTTACCATGACACATTTGCATTTGCGCAAAACAAGTAGCATTATCTCCATAGATAATTGTGGGGGTATCAACAGTATTAATACCACATGACTTCTAGTTATGGCTACTCACATATCTCAGCCAAACACACTCACGTGAGCCTAAGCCTTTGTATAATGCTATAATTTCTTAGTGGTTGGTAGAAGTAGCTACCAAGGTCTGCTTAAAAGACCACCAATAAATAGTCCTAACATCACAGAGAAACATCACAACGAATTATTTATTCATCCATGAGAGAGCCTCCATATCCAGAAGGACCTCTTTGAATTTTGTTGTAGGGTCAGTGGCTTTACCATCATCATTCGTAATTTCCTTCTCAACAACAGGTTGAGCAATGAAGTGTACATCAGCCTTATTTCCATGGTTCTTTTAGAATTTCCCAGTGGATAGCATGTAAAGGTCCACTAAATGCTTCGAGTGCGATAGGTGCGTGACCAATGACCAGTGCATCCACACCTAAAGTAGGGTTGTGCAGGATTTGAAATCTTGTCAGCTGAGTCTTGCTTTTGAAAACTCCTTGATCCCTTACATTTACCTTTCCATTAAGGCTTGCCTCTTTCTTTCTGAGTTCTATCATTCTTCCATTTACCCCATTTATGCCATTGGCCCTTTCCATGAATCTAGCTATTGCCAGCCTGCTGAGCATTTGCATGTGCTTCAGGTATTATATGTGTCCCATTAGAGAGGATGTGATGTTTTTTCATCAGGAGTTCATCATGCTTTTATGCTTCTAGCAAAATGAAGATAAACTCGGAGTACTTTTGGTACTTGGTATGATGGTATTGTTGCTGCAGTATCTTCATATTGGGATGGAAGGTGCACAATGTCTTGTCTATCATTTCAGTATCAATAGCTTTCTGGTTATAGATTATCAGTTTCGTGACAAGTTTGTGCATGGTAGAGTTGTATGCTATCACGGTCTTAAAATCCTGAAACGTAGAAGGTCCATTCGCGATGTGCTTCTAGCAGCAGGGCGGATCTTTTCTGGTGGATTCTCCTCCATCAAATATTCAGCCTTCAAGTCCGAACAGAGATGGTGCATCAGGAAGTGTAGGGGCGTTAGCTTCAGGCTAAGTGATGGCAGCTTCAAGAGATCGAGCTGTAAAGTTGATCTTGGTATCCATTGTCTAGGTGAGATAATCGCTGCCATTCAGGGCGAACTCAGTAAATTCCCGCTTTGCGATGCCCGACATATCCTCTATGCAAGCAAAATTGAGTTTTACAACTGGTAAAATATTATATTGCATGCTTATCATTGAATCAATAAAGTTTGGTCTGTACATATTTAGCAGATAATTATCTAAAAATTTCTAGAATTTTTCATAACCTTTTTATAATTATCAAAGAAAATTTTAAAATTACCAAAAATAATAGAAAATAAAAGCAGCACATATAATTATGGAATTATGCTAGGAAAAATAAACCCAAATATATAAAGCTTCCAAAGTTTGCTCAAAAAATAAGGTTCAACAAATTTTATGGAAGCGCATACCTAAAATTCAATTTTCTAGGAATTATTACAAATATTCGGAATTTATTAACTATTTTCTAGAAAACAGGAAACTTCATGGTCCTTAATACAACATTTCAACCGCCTGTAGTTATTAACCATAACTTCAGTGGTTCATCCGTAGAATATCTGTTTTCAATTTTTCTCTTTTTTTTGAAAAAACAAACTGGTCATACGGGTTGTGGGCCACGCATGCAGGCTGGCCGGCGTGACTCGCGTGGCGTGGCAATGTGGCGCTCGGACAGTGGGTGGCTAGGGTTGAAACCCTAGCACCATGGCCCTCTGCCCTACTCAACACGGTGGTAACGCGACGAGCGCGCACGGTGCGAGCATGGCAGCGGCACGATGCTTCGAGGGCAGGGGCGCGGCTCGCGTGGCGTGGCGACGTGGCGCGCGGACACAGCGTGGTGTGTTGCGGCGGTGGTCGTAATGGGGGCAAGCACACAACGCAGGCTGCAGGCCGACTGGAGGCACAACTAGGTGGTGGCACAGCAAGTGCCGACTTTAAATTTTATTTTAATGCTCTGATGATTAGTAGCTACTCAAAAACCCTAATTTTTCTAAATTAGATTTAATAAGTAATCTAGGAAATTAGTGGAAATTAATCTATAGAATTAAAATTTTGTTCATATGTGATTGACTTACATGCCACGAACTTATATATGGCTTGCAATAAGTTTAATCGCTTTATGCCGATCGAAATTCGATGTAGTGTCGATTGATGCATGTAGACGATTTTGATCGGCCTTAGGGAGCACCGTGCTAATAACATGTTGTAAAACGAGGACAACTGCCGTAGATCAAATACAATGCACCAAGCGAACAACAAGAACTATCACGGGGAGCACACACCATACAAGGATACCAAAACTCCTCTTTATTAGATTAATTATCTTGTACAATATAATGTTATATTTATAGTTAAAATCTATTAGAGATAAATTCGGAATCACACACAATAAGGTAGAATCTAAACGTATTTGAACAACTAAGGCCATCTCCAACAGCATTCCTCAAATTTCATTTCCTATATCCTCATATACAGAATTCCCTAAAAAGATTCCTTCCCTATATCTCTTTCCTCTCCAACAGCATTCCCCAAATCTCATTCTTTATTTTGTCACTCCTATATTATAATGATATTTCATAACCACCATATGAGCCACGTTTAATTTTTAGCGGAAAAATTTTGACCGGCTATTTTTAATTGCAGGAATTTAAAATTTTTCATTCCCTCGGTCATCGTAACGGCTATATTGTAACGGCTATATTGTAATGGCTATATTTTTAGGCTATATATACATAGATATTTACACTTCCAAACCTTGCCCATATCTGAATGTTCATTATCTAGTATATCTCAATGAGTCGTTAGAACTTAGTTCAGCATTTCCTCTCTGAAGACTCATCGTCGGATGACGACGATGAATCTCTTCTTACAGTAGCATATCTAGCACAGCAGCAAGATAAGTGTGTGAGTGCTCGACGCCATGGGGGTTCTATTGTTGGCCATCAATACATACATCGCAATAGAGAGGAAGGGCATGCCAGGCTATACCGAGACTATTTTGCTGATCCTCCGGTCTACGGCCCAGCTTTCTTTCGGCGGAGGTTTATGATGAGAAATATTTCATTTGTTTGTATTTTTGATTGATCATCTTTTCTATAGCTCATTCTTCTTTTCGGCGCAGGTTTAGAATGAGTCGTTACCTATTTCTTCGCATATTGCATGCTGTAGAAACCCATGATGATTATTTTGTTCAGAAAAGGAATTGTGCTGGAACTATCGGGTTATCTTCTTTACAGAAGGTTACTGCAGCATTTCGGATGATAGCTTATGGAGTACCGGTAGATGCTATTGATGATTGTCTACGGATTGCAGAAAGTACTGCCATAGAGAGTCTTAAAAGGTTTGTGCGAGCTATTATTGTCCTCTTTGGAGATGAGTATTTGAGATCTCCAAATGAGAATGATACTGCTAGATTACTTGCAATCGGTGAGGAAAGAGGTTTTCCTGGAATGCTAGGAAGCATAGATTGCATGCATTGGAGGTGGAAAAATTGTCCTACAGCATGGTAATGCTTGTATACTGGGCATGTACACAAGCCAACAATAATTCTAGAAGCCGTTGCTTCACAAGATCTATGGATTTGGCATGCCTTTTTTGGTTTACCAGGATCTCACAATGATATTAATGTTCTTCACCGTTCCCCTATGTTCGCAAAGCTAGCTGAAGGACAAGCGCCGGAAGTGAATTACACTATCAACGGTCACAATTACACAATGGGGTACTATCTTGCAGATGGGATATATCCTGCATGGGCAACATTTGTGAAGACAATACTAGCTCCCCACGGGAATAAGAAGAAATATTTCTCACAAGCTCAAGAGGCAGCTAGGAAGGACGTGGAACGAGCCTTTGGAGTTCTGCAATCTCGGTTCGCAATTGTTCGAGGTCCAGCACGTTTTTGGGATCAGCAAACACTAAGAGATAGCATGACAGCTTGTGTCATCATGCATAACATGATAGTTGAAGATGAGTGAGACGGAGGACCACTTGACTATAGCTACGAAGGAATGGGAGAAACAATTTCAGTGTCACACGAGCATACGCCTGAACTCTTTGAGTTTATTCAAACTCATCATTCCATTCGGAATAGGGAAACTCACCACCAGCTTCAAAACAATCTAGTGGAGCACTTATGGCAACGTTATGGAGGGGTGTAATTCTATTTATTGTAATGTATTCAGTCATTCATCTATGTATTCAGTCATTCATCTATTGCAAAACAAGAATGCTGTGATTTAGAAATCAACCATCAACCAAGATTGCATTGCAATATGTAAGTCCATAACCTAAGGAATGAGGGACAAACTGAATCGTTCTTAAGCAAAACAAACAACCTTGGTTCAACCTGACCTATTACATCTTCTAGCTATTATGTCGTTCTGCAAGCTCGTGTAATATTGTTTTTGTGTCTCAGTGCAGCGACTTAGATCAATGCCCATAATTCTCTCCTCCTCGACCATTTTCTTGAATTCAAGTTCATTTTTCTGGAATTCAAGCCTCTCTTTTTCTTGCACAATCTTCTCTTTTTCTTGCTCAATTTTGACATTTTCTTGCTCAATCTTCACTTGTTCTTGTGCATACAGTCGCTCATATCGCTCATCTTTCTTCCTCTCTTTTATAATCTCAAGTTCCCTCTTTTCCTTTCTAAAATTTTCTAATGCTTCCATGTAAAGATTTGTTGTTGGAGCAACTTCTTTACCTCGACGTAGTCGTTCTTTCGCCGCCTTATGTCCAATTGGTCTACTTAAATGATCATTTTCTGCATTAGGATGGTCCTCATCAAGATGAATTGCATTGGTGCTAACAGGACTAGAAGATCCCGGACTTCCACTACTCGATGTCTTTTGCTTCTTCTGAGATAACCGAGCACACCACTTAGGATGGTATTGCAAAACATTCCAGCAATGTAAGAATGCGAACGATCGCCTTTCTTCCTCCTGATACAAAGTTTTAGTTTGCATAATCTGTACAACCACACAAACAATATCTATGAGCACACCATCTACAAATAGGAAAGGTACATAGATTATGGACTAACCTTGTCCTGCTCAGTTAACCCGCTTTGATTTCGACGCTCAATCCGATCATGACACCCACAAAACTTGTTCACTGCTTCTTGAATAACAGACCATCAATGTGTAAGTGAAGCCTGTGAGCGATCCGAGGTGAAAGTCTTGTTCTCATGGAAGTAGTCATGTATTCTTCTCCAATAAGTGGCACGGGATTGTTGGCTCCCTTGTATTGCATCAATGCTAACATTAAGCCATGCGGAGACCAACAAATTGTCTTCTTCCTCAGAAAAAATTTTTGATCTTCTATTGTTTGCTTTTATTTGGGGACTATCCGTAAGCACTGGTGATGGTTGTGAACCAATTGGACTTTTCTGTGGAGAAGGTTCAGAACCATCCCAATCACGGAGTGCCCTCCCTCACTCAACAGATTTATATAGAAGCCATCCATAATTTCTATTCTGACAACAACAAAATTTCTCAAGTTAACAAACAACATTACAATATCTTAACAAGTTAACAAACATCATTACAATATCTTAACAAGTCTTAACCAGTCTTAGCAACATTACATCATAAATAACAAGTCTAAACCAGTCTTACCAACATTACATCATACATAACAAGTCTAAACCAGTCTTACCAACATTACAACATACATAACAAGTCTTAACATTAATACAAGACTAAAACCGTCCCGAATCATCACTATCAATTTCGATACCCTCATCTTCACAATACTGCCTGTCATCACGTTTATCCTCGTCATCACTCTGGTAGTCATAGGGAAGACACAACTCAGGGTCTACGTCCTCTCCAAGCTCTACTTCATCTCTTTGCATCAGTTCATGTGATTGTATGGCAACGTGCTCTAAGCTGCGAGTTATAGTTTCGATGTCCATCAAAACGCTATTGAGTTCATTGGCACATTGAGATGTGCCAATACTAAAATTGTCTTCCACAATTTTGTTAAGGTCCAATGCGATGCTCTCTATTTGTTTTACTGTCCATGCCAAGCCTTTACTGAGCTTCTCTGGATCCTTGTCCATTTACACATTGGAAGCAATATACAGCAGCTTAAACTACACATTGGCAGCAACTATACCCCAAGCATAGACAGGAAACACTAAACAACAAGGTGCAATTTGGCAAATATGTACTAAATCAAGTGAAAACCAGGGGAATCAGCAGTTTTCTGCATTGTTGTTCCATTTTGCATATGTCAATTTTGTACTGGCTAAAGGAAGCTGCATTGCAATCTACTCTAGGAAATACTGGTATCTTATCTTTGACCACCAACATAATGTCATCACATTATTAGGTGTTATCAACAGAATGACAGTAATTGGGGAAAAGAAACTATAGAAGCTTGTCAGGTTCCAAAACATATGCTAGACTCAACAGTTTCTCAGTAGTTAAGATTTCTCACTGGATACCAGACAATGTTTTGTTGTCCTAGAAAGGTTAACAGCTGACTAGTTTTACTTGCATCTCAACTTCTATCTACAAACCTTTATGCATAGTAGGGGCATTCCTATTGTTTCCGTAAAAAAAAACTTCTAATTTACGATGCGTATAATCAAAGCTTCCTACATAACATCTCCAAGTCATGATTTTAACACACAAGCATAGTGATATTGTTGTAACTTTTGTTGTTAATTGGAAAGCATCAAGCAGTTGCCTTCCTATACGCTGAGGATACAATATGTTTGTAGTTAACTTTCACCTCCAAACAAATCAGATTCTTGCCTTGATTACTGATTAGGAAGAGGTGGCCTGATCATTACGTGACATTGTAACAGGAGGAAGCTTTGTTTGATGGGAGTTGATGCCCTTATGAGGCCATATGGAAGATAAGAAGACTAAATTGTGATGTGAACAATGCCATAGACTGAGTCTGTAGGGCTCATCTTTACAGTGAAAAATATAACTGGCTGATCGAGTATGCAAGCACACAACTGCAGAAGCTAGCTGATACAACTAATTTCTATGCCCAAGAGGCCTCTAAGACCAAAGACGGCTAGGGAACAAGAGGATGTCTATGTTCTGGTGTTCATTGTTATTTCTGCATGAATTGATATGTCTTGTAAACAAGTAAAGAATTTGTTATGTTCTGCTACTAGTGTAGGCACCTTTTGACACTATGGTTTCTTTAACTGAAACTAGCAGTACACCCTAAGCTTCGTAAAAGGAGGTCATATTAGTACATTAGTATGTTTTCACCCCATTGATCTTATTGTTTAACATGACTTGGTTGTGAAGTGTGGCTTCTAATTTACTGCAAACAAATTTAACCTAACCAACAAAAAAATAGGGAAAGGAAGCTACAAGAGCAAGAAAGAGGGACAGACCCACGAGATCCTCAATCTAAGGTGATGGAACGGAGGAGCAAGAAGAGGGGATTTACAAGTTCAGTTCTTGATGTTGATGTAGAGTCGGGTCAAGGATGGAGCGGCGGCGATGACGGAGCGGCCGGGACCGGGTCGAGGATGGAGCGGCGACGAGGACCGGGTCGAGGATGGAGCAGCGACGAGGACGAAGCGGTGGCGAGGACCGGGTCGACGCCGGAGCGGTGGCGAGGACGGACCGGCGACGAGGACCGGGTCGAGGATGGAGCGGCGACGAGGACGAAGCGGTGGCGAGGACCGGGTCGACGACGGAGCGGTGGCGAGGACGGAGGGCCAGAGCTATCGCCTACTCACAGATTCCTCACGGGCGCGGGAGGGAGGATTGTTGAGCACCGACCAGAGATCGGGAAGGCGATGGGGAACGGAGAGAGAATCCCGAAATTTTGAGATTCTCTCTCCGTTCTGTAAAAATGGGGAAGCCGATAGGTAACCTGTTGGAGCAAGAAGAGTAACGAATGTTTGTACGGATTCCTCATTTTAAGGGATGAGGAATAGGATCGATAACCTGTTGGAGATGGCCTAAGATTGAAAGTCCAACTATATCTCAACAAAGTTAATTAATCTTCTCTGTCAAAATCGAAGCATCATCACGTAATTTAGTTACATTATCAAAGTCAATCATTGTCACCTGGTCACTGCCATGCCGTAAATTTTCCTTTTAATTGCGCTTACAGGTATGTGTTTGCACCAAAATTCAGCATGCATTGAAATCGGTCTGAATCGGAAAAGAAGTATTCGTATAATAAGGAATCGGTAAACGACTCGGAAAAGGAAACCGTTTCTAAAAAGGAAAGGAAATCAGATAAGAGGCCGATACGGGTAAATGCACCGTATCCATGTACAACTCGGTTCGGCCAGGCGTGTTATAAAAGGAGGTGGGCGTCAAGCAAAGAGAGAAACCAATCCAGCAACACCCACATCTACTTTTTACAAGCTTTTCTTTACATTGTTTTAGTTTCATAGATCTCTCTGCAAGTCGACGGAATTAACATAGTTGCGCATCGCCGATTGTTGATTTTAGCCGATTTCACCCAGGTTTGATTTGCTTCGTTTTGTTGCGCATCGCCTTCCCGAAGCCGATTTTACCTTGTATCCGGATCAACTGTAACCGGTTGATCTAGTTATCTCCTAATCGGTTCTTGCCGACTAGCGAAAAGCCGATAGGTCCTTGTTCATCGGCTTTGATCAAATTACAAACTCTACCTTGTCAATTTCAGGTCAAATTGACTGGCACGCTCTGCAAACCCGGCGTTTGTCTTGTGTGTTCGAGGCCGAAAACCCTCCTTCACGTTTTTTGCGCGAACATATTTTGGCACGCCCGGTGGGACAACAAGGAAAATCAAACATGTCGTCAACTGACAAGCCTGCGGTTACCGCCGATATCAACACTGATGCTATAATCGCGCCTCAAATGGCCGATTTAACCTGAACAAATAAAAGAAATTGAAGACCAAAAGGCAGCTTTAGAAGAAATGATGCCGCGGTAAGCTTCTAAAACACGCCGTGGCGTTACTCAAAAGATCGCACTCCCAAGCCTCAATCCTATCGGAGATTCGTCATCCGAATCGGTAAGCCGACACGCACTCCGCTCAAGCTGATTTATCAAGTATGATCGAGCAATCTGTCCATCACGCATTAATCAATCAGTCATCGGCTCTAGTATCCACACCGGCCGATGATAGAAAATAGTGTGAAAACAATTGCTCAGGAATTGGCCGTGTCTGAAGCCTTGCTAGATCCACCACAAACCATCCCTACGCACTCCAAAGATATTCCATAACACCTAACACCAATACAGTAAGATTATCGGCTCAAACGCCTAGCACAATGCCGACTCAACCTACTGTTTTGAAACCAAGCATACAGAGAGATGGATTTACACACTACCATGGGCACACGGATGGGGCTAAGATAAGCACATCAAATCCGTCAAATGGGCCCTCCAATAGCATCGGTTTATCGGCTTATCAGCCGATCGAAACAGATCAGGTCCCGCAATCACGGGGAGCCACAACCGTGAAACAAACACCGTATAGGGTGGCGCCGTACGTCGAACCTTTCGCACCCATACCCGATGCATTAGGTTTTAATCATGATTGCGACCAAGTGCCAAGACCCCCTGCGGTGCGATTTGGACAAAGACCCGAGTTTGCACTCGGGGGGCAGGGCGTGAACCATGAAAATTGGCGATGTCCGGTTGCACCACAAGCCGACAATGTCAATTGGGCGGAACAAATTGCTAACGTTTTAAGAGAACGATTTCGGTTTACTGACCAGAGGAAGAGTGATCGGCTATAGGAAGCCGTATCCCGATTACATAGATCGAATGCCATACCCGCACAACTTTCGAATACGGACTTTGCCAAATTCTCAGGTGATGATTCCGTCACCACGATCGAGCATATCGGACGGTTTATGGCTCGATGTGGAGAGGCTGCACATCCGATGGACTAAAGATCGATTGTTTCCTTTATCATTGTCTGCGTGCTGCATTCACTTGGTTCACTAATCTACCCCAAATTCAGTTCACGTATGGAGCGATCTAGAAAGCCGATTCCATGAATACTTTTTTCGGAACTATGGAGCTTAGGATTTCGATCTTAGTTCAGTCCGATGTATACGGCGAATCGGTTTCCGATTATATCGAAGGTTTAGAGGCGTACGGAATAGATGCTTTAGTGTAACATTACCCGATGATCAATTGGCCGATTTAGCATTCCAAGGGCTAATCCCGCCATTAAAAGAGAAGCTATCGGGCCAAGAATTTCCAGATTTAGGCCACTTACTTCCACCGCAGACGGCACACGAAAGCCGATATGCAGAAAGTAAAGGATTTAAAGATAGATTTAAGCCAAACGGTAATGAAAAGGCCAAAGTAAACATGGTAGATTACAATTCAAGCGACACCTCCGAGGACGAAGCAGAAATAAACATAGCCGAGTGGACCAAGGGTTCTAAAAAGCCACTCGTATGCTCTCTGCTCAAACCGATGAAAAATAGGGCGGAAATCAAGTATTCATATGATGTGTCAAAATGTGACAAGATATTTGATTTATTACTGCAAGAAAAACTCATAAAGTTGCCGGAGGGACACGTCATACCATCGACCGAGGAAATTAAGAAGCGAAGGTATTGCAAATGGCACCATTCGTTTTCACATAATACTAACGACTGCAATATTTTTCGACAACAGATTCAATCGGCCATCACTGATGGCAGCCTAAAATTTGCGGAAGAGTCGGCTATGCAGATAGATATGAGCCCTTTTCAAGTCAACATGGTTCAATGTTCACGAAAAGAAAAGAGGCCTGCAGAAGAAGATAAGCCGACTAAAGGAATTGAATCACGAGACGAGACAGTGCAGATTACTATCGGTTCTATACAAATAGAAGCCGATAGGAATGGACAAAACTCAAGAACGGTAAAACCAAGAGGGGACTTGGAGGTCGGTAAATGGTATCGGGCTGAGAGGGCTCCAAGGAAAGCCGATTTCAAACCAAAGCCGACCTTCTCACAACTCCTGGGGAAGTATGAAAGGATAAGTCGGAGGTGTAACACTCAACACCACCAGAATCTTCATCGACTAGGGCAAAAGAGGGACGAACGTTGGCGGCGGATATGTCATGTCGGCCAACCATCAAGAAGAGAAACATCGGCAATGTCCCTTTTGGCGCTTCTTTGGGAGAAAGGGATGACCTTACCAACAGCTTGTGTCTTGTCCTATGCAACACTCATCTCAGTATATCGACCAAACCGTCTGTAAAAGATAGGTTGTCTAGACCGATATACAATCATCCGGATATGAGAAGCGATGAGGCCGATCCATGAAAGGTTGTCAACATCGAGCAAGGCGAGTCCTCCCAAATCAGGAACTATCGGCTAACACAAGTAGAATGGAATCGACAATGAGATGAGCAATTTAGCCGAAAAATACGAAAGCCGATAGAACCTAAACCTAGGTGGTGCCCCTGTGTCTCAAAGAAATCACAACGCAGAAGGCTTCGATTAAAAACACAAGAAGAAAGGGAGGCCGAAAAGGAGAGCGAAAGGGATCGGATGTTCAATAAGTTAAGACCGGTACCAATTTTGAAAAAGGAGTGGAGAAAGAAGGAACAGATCGATAGTGATTCAGACCAATTGATCGAATCCGGTTCTCCGATGATCCGGGATGATACGCCACCGATGGATATAAACATGGTATTCGCTCTACCTGCCGGGTTCAAAACCGAAGAATCGGTGAAGAAGTGTTCGCCCAATTATGCCTCGGAGCACCGTGACGCTGTGGTTCGAAAAGCCACAAGACATGCATCGGCATCTCAAACCATTATATCTGAAAGGGTATATTAATGGCCGACCGATATCTCGTATGTTGGTCGATGGCGGGCGATCAATAACTGATGCCGTTAAGTACTTTCGAAAATTGGGTAAAGCCGATGAAGACTTGATCAAAACCAATATGGTGCTAAATGACTTCACGGGAGACCCAACCGAGGCTAAAGGCGTAATGGTGTCGAAGCGATACCGGTAATAAAACTTTGCCGATCGCTTTTTGTGATTGAAGCCAAAGGCAATTACAGCGTGCTCCTTGGGCGGATCGATCCATGCCAATTGTCAGATATACCATCAACTATGCACCAAAAATTGGTGCGGTGGAACGATGATACAAGAGAAGTCGCATCGCCGACACATCGGCTCATATCGCCATGGCTAGCCACGATACCAATCGCCACACGAAGAAGCCGAATGTATATCGTGAAAAGCATTGGACAATTGCGATTTTATCTGCGTTGAGAAGTCGTGATTCAAGCCGATCAGCGTCAAACCCAACACGCTTGATCGGACAGGCGAAGTAGTAAGAAGATGGAGTACAAGACACTAGCAAAGCTGCAGGAAAAGGCCAGGAGCTATCGGCAAGAAGAATCTGAAGAAGTTGTTGAGGATTTTGAAGAAGAAAGAAAAGGGTTAGGATTTACTTCACGATTTGCTCGAAGAGATCGATATTGGGGAAGGTGATAGCAAAAGACCAACGCTTGTAAGTGCTAAATTAGAACCAGTTATAAAGCAAAGTTGGTCGAAATACTCAAGAAGTATAAAGATTGCTTTGCATGGGAGTATTATGAAATGCCGTGTTTAAGTTTAATGACTAGTCGAACATCGGCTACCTATAAAACCTGGGTATCGGCCATTCAAACAGTACCCTAGGCGGTTTAATCCTACGTTGTATGACGCTATAAAGGAAGAAGTAGGACGATTGCTAGAGGCAAAGTTTATCCAGCCTTGCCGATACGCAGAGTGGGTCTCAAACATCGCCCTGTGAAGAAGAAAAATGGCAAACTTAGGGTATGTGTCGATTTTAGAGATTTAAACAAAGCTACACCAAAGAGCGAGTACCGATGCCCATAGCCGATATGCTTATCGATGCTGCATCTGGGAATAAAATTATAAGCTTTTTGGACGGGAACGCTGGATACAATCAGATATTCATGGCCGAAGCCGATATACCCAAAACGGCTTTCAGATGTCCGGGGGCTTTAGGGCATATGAGTGGAAAGTTATGACCTTCGGTTTAAAAAATGCCGGTGCTACTTATCAGCGTGCCATGAACCATATTTTCCATGATTTGATCGGGCAAGATCGTGGAAATATACATTGACGACGTAGTGGTAAAATCCAAAGAAGACTGGCAACATTTAGCCGATCTGGAAAAGATGTTCGAAAGCACAAGGTTACATGGGTTAAAAATGAACCCTCTCAAATGTGCTTTCGGAGTATCGGCTGGACAATTTCTTGGGTTTACGGTGCATGAAGGAGGAATTGAAGTAAACCAAACCAAAGTAAAAGCCATAGCCGATACTAAACCGCCGACAAGCAAAAGGAGTTGCGGTATTGATTGGGAAAATCAACTACTTGCGACGCTTTATCTCAAACTTGTCGGGCGTATTCGGCCTTCACACCGCTGCTGAAAATTAAAGATAACCAAGAGTTCAAATGGGAAGCCGATCAACGTAAAGCCTTCGACGACATAAAAGGTTATCGATGAGTCCACCAAGATTGACCGCACCAAAACACGGTATACCTTTTAGACTATATATATCGGTGAAGGTGATTCGATTGGGGCGATCTTAACACAAGAAGCCGATAGGAAGGAACGATCAATATTTTACTTAAGCCGACGTCTTTTAGATGCAGAAACCAGGTATCCCCTAGTAGAGAAATTATGCTTATCATTGTATTTTGCTTGCACCAAGTTAAGACATTATATCTTTGGCTTCCAAATGCGTTATAATATGCAAAACCGATGTAGTTAAGTACATATTATCGGCGCCAATCTCGCGGGTCGGCTTGGTAAATGGGCATACGCCTTAACAGAGTTCGAGTTAACCTATGAGTCGGCTAAATCTGTGAAAGGACAAGTCAGGGCCGATTTTATCACAGGAAGTGAAACATTAGTAGGAACAACTAGTGTAACTCCTTGGCAGCTGTATTTTGATGGATCTGTTTGCCAAGAAGGCGAAGGCATCGGTATGATACTAGTTTCACCTAGGAAACAGGAGTATGACTTCATGTATCGGTTAAATAGCCGATGTTCAAATAACCAAGCAGAATACGAAGCATTACTAAGGGGCCTACAATTGTTAGATAGCATCGGGGTAAAAGACGTCGAAGCTTTTGGAGACTCGATGCTAATCGCGACAAAGAAGTCAAAGGAGAATACCGATGCAACGACGGTGCGCTAACTCAAGATTTCTTGCATCAATGCCTCAGATCATCGAGATGTTCACTACATTTTCTATAAAACATATCCCTAGAGAAGCTAATAATAAAGCAAACCGATTGGCACAATGTGCATCAGGGTACAAGATTGAAAGTCGACAGGGACCAATCGAGCTAAACGTTTGGCCGATTTTATGTGTTCACCTGTCGATCGGAGAACAGAGATAAGGGATTATTTGTCGATCCAGCCAAGCATCGAGCAGAAGGTCAAAGCGCAAAGCACTCAAATATGTTCTACTAGAAGATGTATTGTACTTTCGGACTATGGAAGGTTTGTTGTTAAGATGTCCGGGAACCGAGGAAGCCAAAGTGGCGATGGGTGAAGTCCATGAAGGCATTTGTGGATCACATCAATCGGCCCATAAGATGAAATGGATCTTGAGGCGAACAGGATATTTTTGGCCCACGATGTTAGAAGATCGCTTCAAATATTATAAAGGATGCCAAACGTGCCAAAAGTTTGGTAACATACGATAAGACCAAAGATCGGCTTTGCATCCGATCATCAAGCCATGGCCATTTAGAGGATGGGGTATAGACGTAATCGGCCAAATATTTCCGTCATCCAAAGAAAGGACATAAATTCATCCTTGCAGCCTACAGATTATTTCTCAAAATGGGTTGAGGTGTACCACTCAAGAAGGTTACTAGTAAAGAGTCGATCGACTTTGTAAATGAACACATCGTCCATCGGTTTGGGATTCCACAAACAATTACTACCGATCAGTCTGTGTGTTCATGTCCAACGATTTCAAAGGTTTTGCGGAAAGTCTTGGGATAAAATTACTCAACTCTTCCCTTACTACGCTCAGGCCAACGGACAGCCGAGTCGTCAAACAAGACATTGATAAAGCCGATAAAAGAAAAATTGAGGAAGAGCCAAGGAAATGGCATTCAACGCTATCGGAGGCTTTATGGGCTTATCGGCTATCTCATCACGGATCAACTAAATTGTCACCCTTTCAGTTGGTATACGGACAAGAAGCCGTTTTGCCCGTTGAAATCAACATCGGCTCAATAAGGCTACACGAGCAAGATAAGGTATCAGCCAATGAATACAAACAGGCGATGCTTGACAATCTAGATGATTTGGTGAACTAAGGCCGATCACACTAGATCGGCTTAAAAAGGATAAAGAGAGGGTTGCTGTGTCGCATAACAAAAAGTGATTTCAAAGTCGTTCAATCAAGCCGATTTGGTATGGAAAACCGTGTTGCCGATTGGGTCTAAGGATAATCGATTCGGCAAATGGTCTCCAACATGGGAAGGGCCTTATAAGATCAATCGGCCGATTGACGGGAATTCGTATATACTGGAGTCCTTGGAAGGGTTCGTCCTACCTAAAGCGATCAATGGAAAATATCTGAAGGCATATCACCCAAGCATATGGGTCGGGTCCTAACTACAGAAAGGAAAATATCAGGATCAATTACAAAAGCACATGCATATAAAATCGGTCATACAGCCGACCGAGTCAGTTTAACACCCATCCACAGATTAAAGTTTACAAAATCGGTTGCATAACCGATCAAACAAGTGTTCAAAGGACATCATCCCAAGGTTAAAGCAATATTACAAAAAAGATTGGCCACAACCGATACCAATGAATCAAAGTTTAGTGTAGTCCTGATCCGGGCAAATGGGCTCCCAAAGCCGATAGTGCCGCTGCCGCTTTGCCAATAGTGGCTTGGACACCATCTATAAGTTGTTGGTCGGCCACTGCATCACTCGGAACTGGAACTATTTTAGCCGATTGAGTCTTGACTTGCACAAAAACCTCGCCGATCTCCCGCCTCTGAACGGCCAGTGAGGATGTAGAGTCTATGATGCCAATTTGGCAGTCTGCAAGTTCTTTTACGACCAAGGCCAGCTGTTCTTCAAGTTTACTCTTGGTCGACTCCAGCTCTTGAGCTCTGCTTTTAGCCGATTTGAGTGTAGCAGTACCTCGATCGAATATGCTCTTCCGATGTTTGGCATCTGCTATAAGCTTATCCAAGAGCTGTTGATCGGCTTGCTGGGCCTTCCTCTGATCAACCCTTATTTTGGCCAACTCCACATCCAACCGGCGTACGTCCAAGTGACATACCTCTAGCAATGCATCCATAGCTGCGGGAGGAAGATCGGCCTGCATGGCTGCCATCGCATTTCTCAAAGGTTGAGTGTTGGCTAGAAGAGCCGCTTCCGGTTGCAACACTTCATCTAGGAGGCGATTGAGTCGCTCCTGCATACCCGGCCAAGAAGGTAACAAAGAAATGATGCTGGAGCAGAGGCCGCTATTATACGTTGGATATCGACCGGGTAATCATCGGTGGCCACAATCTCCGGGTCGTCAAGCTCGTCCAAGGAAAAGCCTAAAAGATCGGCTAGGTCCATCGACGGAGCTGGGTCAGAGGCAGGTTTTGGAGGGGAGGAAACAGATGGCGGAGCAGGAGCCAGAGCCGGCAAGACAAGCACGTCCGTCTGAGTCTTCTCTACGTCGGCTTCTAACAACTGGACGGAAGGGGTTTCCTGAGGAATACGTTACGATAAGGTAAAGAAAACAAAGACAAAGAATCAAGATAAGAGTCGGAACTAACCGCAGTGGCCGATCCAGTTGGGGATGATGCTGCATCACGACCCGCAGGTTTTGGGGATCGCTTAATGACGACTCTACGGCTCTTCTTCTCTAAAATGACGAACATGGGGTTAGCCGACAAAGAAGCATGAAACTTCGCTTAATGGAAAATGGAACTAGACGTACTTTTGGTGCGCTGGTCGGCAAGATCGCAGGCAGTGATGGGCTATTGACCCCAACGCGTGCGGAAGATAAACCGGCAAGAGGGGTAGATGACCTTTGCCGTTTTGAGCGATCGTCGGCCGATGCGGCTTGCGCTGGGGTCGATCTTTTGCTAGTCTGAAAAGGGTAAAAGATATGGTTAAGTCGATGAAAATCTTGTTCCAATAAAACATCAAAATGAAAATACCTCTAAAGACGAGTTAGCATCGCTCGAACTCGAGCTAGACCCAGCAGCGGTCTCCGTCGGCTCTCGAAAGCCAGGAAGAAAAGAGGACAGGACCTCGGGAATAGTACGCCTCCGCAAGAGCGCCTCAGCTATGGAAGCCCACCATGTGGTAAATTGGCCCGATCGACGTGTGTTTAACACGAGGAATGGCAAGTCTACCACATGGAGCTCATCGGCTAGCTCGATAATAAGCTCCGCCGCAGTAATGTTAGTAACTTTATTTCGTGGCTTAATCATGCTAAGCAAAGGAAAGCAAGGAATTGTTTGTCCGAAACCCAGCTGGCGTGCATAAACTGAAGGGTGATAGAACTCGTAGGTCGGCTGAAATGTTCTATTTCGAGTACTTAAGCCGACGTGAAGGATGCAAGGAGAAATCAGCAGGGGAAGCAGATCAAGAGTAGACTGGGGCATTAGAGAGCTATCAGAATTTAAACGAAGAAAAGAAGGCCACGGGAGATCGACTAATTGGCTATACGAAAAGAAATCTCTACGGTTAAAAGAGGCTTGGTTAAGATTCAGGAAAAAGGACAAGTACTTATGGAAGCCGGCATAAGAGATTTTTTGTTCATCAGACGAACACATGATGAATTTTTCGCCTGGGGATCGGCTAGGTTGAAATTCAGGGATGGCGCCCTCAAGAAAGTCTTCCGTTGGAAAAGCCGATTCTTCCGAAGGGTCCGGGATAATGAGGCGGCCAAAAACGCAGTAAAGCCAAATCTGGATAAACCAAAGAGGGCCGCCGACATTACCTACGACATAGGAACCATTGCCAGTGAAAAGCCGACTCCGGATGATATGCATCATATGGTATACGACGCCCAACAAGGATTTCCCTAAAGCTAGCCGATGGCCCATGACTAGTTGCTCCGACATAAATTGATAGACCTGGGTTGGTCCTAGGGAAGCGCCACAGAAGAGGAATCGGTCTAACCATAAGTTGATGAAAGCTACGTGTTCTTCATCCGATACAGGGCCGGTTACTTTGTTGTTATTTTGGATATATCTGGACCAACCTTCTCCCTTTTTTCTGGTCAATTTATACTGAGGTTTCCCACTAAAAGCCGATATTTGGTCTCCATCTGGCCTAAGGCAGCATAATTCAGCCATGTCTAGAAGGGTTGGGCCGATGGGACCAGTTGGGAAAAAGAAGGCGTTAAAAGAGTCCGACCAAAAATAGCAAGCGGCGGCTACTAAAGATTCATTGGGCTCTAGAGCGGCTAAGGACATGGGGATACACTCAGCAATACCCATACCTTCCCACTCCGCCTTCTTTTGGGCCGATACTCTAATATACCAGGACCTCCAGCCCTTGAGAGCTGTCGGCCAAGCCCTAAAACTTTTGGTCCACTCATTGATGTTGTAACCAGGAGCCGATAAAGGGAGTCTAGGGATCTCATCTCCAATGACAGTATCGGTTTCTATGGTTCCTATTGGACCTAGGAAATACTGATGGTCGCTATCTGGGATCGGAATAAGTACCTGGGATGCATCCATTTCAGCCGATGCTACGGGAAGAAGGGGTTGAAGCGGAGGAAAGCCGATTTCAGGATGAACGAAAGCACGCCAGGGTGAAAATGACCGCAAGGGGGGACCTCATATTTATACCTCGGTAAAAAAGGTGAAAAGGCGGAACGATTCTTTGCATTAAAAACGCACCGAGAGCATTGCAGCGCCATTAATGGGGAAGTTACCGAGGTGAATCTTAAACGGTAAGCCGATCACGGAGAAAAGCGAAGGATTTTTGAAAGATAGCAAGCTACCTTTCAAAAATGGGGGGCATATGTTTGCACCAAAATTCAGCATGCATTGAAATCGGTCTGAATCGGAAAAGAAGTATTCGTATAATAAGGAATCGGTAAACGACTCGGAAAAGGAAACCGTTTCTAAAAAGGAAAGGAAATCAGATAAGAGGCCGATACGGGTAAATGCACCGTATCCATGTACAACTCGGTTCGGCCAGGCGTGTTATAAAAGGAGGTGGGCGTCAAGCAAAGAGAGAAACCAATCCAGCAACACCCACATCTACTTTTTACAAGCTTTTCTTTACATTGTTTTAGTTTCATAGATCTCTCTCGCAAGTCGACGGAATTAACATAGTTGCAAGATCGCCGATTGTTGATTTTAGCCGATTTCACCCAGGTTTGATTTAGCTTCGCTTTGTTGCGCATCGCCTTCCCGGCCGATTTTATTTGTATCCGGATCAATCAGAATCGGTTGATCTAGTTATCTCCTAATCGGTTCTTGCCGACTAGCGAAAAGCCGATAGGTCCTTGTTCATCGGCTTTGATCAAATTACAAACTCTACCTTGTCAATTTCAAGTCAAATTGACTGGCACGCTCTGCAAACCCGGCGTTTGTCTTGTGTGTTCGAGGCCGAAAACCCTCCTTCACGTTTTGTGCGCGAACAGTATGTCAAATCGCTTGCGTTATGAGCTTCCTGGTCGCAGGTCAACCACAAAGAAACAGGAAATTGGCTTTGTCATCAGGAAAAGGGCATGCGTTTGTGTATGTTTTGTAGGTGACCGGCAGCACAGGGCAGATCTCTATCGAAGTTGAAATGCCCTTGTCCATCAGTCATTTAAACCCACATGCGCTAAAGATTCAGGCATGATTTTGTGAAAGAAAGGGAGCAAGATCAAAAAAGGCTACAAATGTTTCGCATTTTGCGATCAAACATACAGTGCAGTGCAGTACAGTACAGTTGTGCAGGTAGCCTCTAGTCCTCTGCTACTGCATTGCTCTGACTCTGAAACTATTGATACTTACAAAGTTGCAATACCAATATATACACAGTCGTACAAGCCAGCAAAAACCAAAAACCTCCGTACAATTACATCCCTGGATTAAGCATAATAGCATGCATATAAAAGTATAACTATGTATGTCTAGCTTTAATCATAGGAAAAGAAGAGAGAAAATCAAAGCAAGATTAAAGAGGAAGTAGTTGGCTGGAGCATGGGGATGGATACTGGCTAGAAGGAGAAGAAGGATCGCTTGGTGGGCACCCTGCCGACTGCCTTCATGAAGTTGGCGAGCTCCAGCACCTTGGCCGTCTTGGTCCCGCGCTTCGCCTCCGCCGACGCCCGCTTCTCCTCCGCCTTGCGCCGCGCCCTCGCCATCTCGTTCTGCGCCTTCTCCGTCGCCTTGGCGCGCTCCTCCTCCAGCTTCCTCTGCACATATATATATCGCCAGTTCGTCAGTCGTATACAATTGGTTGCATGAACACACCATGCAAGAATAAGAAGAAACCAATGGGAATAGTGTTTGATTGGATTGGGAATTAATCACCTCGATCTTGTTGAGACACGCGGTGGCCTTGTGGATTTGCTGGCTCTCCCAGCCGTTGATGACGACCTCCTCCCGCTTGAACTTGTTGCTGATCTTGGCCACCTCCGCCGCCTGCCACGCCGCCACCTTCGACTCCACCTCGTCCTTCTTCACCTGCCGCACCTCCACCACCGCCTCGTTGTTCCCTCTCCCCCTCCTCGCCAGCGCCGGCGCAGCCGTCAGCGAGTTGCCGCTGTCCGGCACGATGGCCAGCGGGTTCGTCTCCACGACATCCTCGCCGATGCTAGCCAGCTGCAGCTGCAGGTCGGTGTCGCCGCCCGGGGTGGGGTTGGGGTGGGTCGCGGAGGCCCCCTCGGCCACCATGGCGGTGAACTCGCGGCTCATGGTCATGAACTGCTCGTCGGTGGAGGACGACAGCGAGCGGTGGCTGGAGGCATCCCAGGACGCCTGCCGCAGCGGCGGGGGCGCCGGCGAGGGGTGGATGTCCCTGAAAGTCGTCGCTTCGACGTCGACGTCGACGTCGACATCGTCCTCGGCCGGTGCCGACGGCTGCGCCGCCGGCGGAGCCAACTGCTGCTCGTCCCTGCCCAGCATGGTGTCGAGCCGTTGATCAGAGGGCGGAGGCCATGGATCGGATCAGGTGGGCGGGGTTCTTGAAGTTGGTGTGTGTTGTGTGAAGCTAAGCAGCTGAAGACGAGTAGTACGAGTGGAGGCGAAGGGTTGGGAGGAGGAGGAAAAAGAAATAGGCGGCTCGTCCTATGAGTCTATGGAACGTAGGGCCTTTAAGAAAAAAGTTTTAATTAAAATTGTTTTGATTATGATAACTAATAAGTATTAAATTAAAAAAACTTTTTAAACGAGAAATATTAATAAATCTCGACTCGATTATGACTAGTTAGTTTAAATTTAAAATAACTATTTAAATAATAAATAAAATAATTTTAGATTATTGCACTCGATAGCCAGTGCTACCAACACGCGGAGGTAGAGATGACACGCAACTCTCAAAGTTACGAGACATGCTACGTGTACGATTCACATTTTTTTTGTGAAAAATAGTGCCGCAAAGGCAAAACTATTTTCACCCTTAACTATTGAATCATCTACTTTACCTCCCCAGAGCCTAGAATCGTCGAACCAGTGCATACAACTAGCCAATCCGTCTTGCCCTTCATTCGACGTGGCTGTGGATTCGAGTCTTCGGTGGTGAACTCTTCATCTAATTAGGGCAGGCAGTGGTGCACCCAAGACTAAAATTTAAGGGAGGCTAAGTTGGTTTACGGTTGACCGTATTTTTAGAGGTTCGTCGGAAACTAAGTGCACATTATCAGATAAAAGATGAAACCAATACTTTTTAGAGAATATAAGGTCTAACGGCCAAATTTTTACAAAAGAGCGCGGCGGCGCTGAATAGAGTTTACATTACAAAAAAACAACCACAGGCAAGGCCTGAGCACAGACAAAGACCTAAAACCAGACTAAGTTGCCATCTACAAACTCCTGGTAGGCTTCGGCTTCTTGAAACTCTGTTGGGTTTGAAGAAACAAGAATGAGTACACAACAGTACTCAACAAGTCGTACCAGAATATTGAATACTACATGCAGGGGATTAATAAGGATTGGCATAAGGTTAAGTATGTGAAGGCAGTTTTATTTGCAACTGAGTTACATTTGAAACACAAACCATAAAATAAAGTAACTGAGTTTTACAAAGTTAACCAATTACGCCAAATTCACCAATTCCAAGAACTACTTGAGTTAGGTTTCCGGAATCACCCCAAATCAAATTTAGCTTCATTAACCGAAAGCACGGCGTATCCGAATACTATTGACAAATCACTCTACAGAGTTGCTCAGCTTTACCCACAAGATATCTGCGATCGTTACTACCACCGGATTACATGCAACTTAAATGCATACGATCGGGCCGAGATGATCATAGCCTTTTTGTTGTACTTCTCCATTGTAGCTCCCACCCGATAAGTTCGAGGACCCACAGTTCTCAGGACCCACTGGCCTAGACGGGAGACGCGATCTGATACTGTGTGGGTATCTACCGTTGTGAGAACCGGCAAATGACAGCACCTTGCACGGCGCTACCATTCCCGTTCCATCCCGGTCGCTACACGATCCATTCTAGCTACGAGAATGGTAGTTACAATCCTGTAGGTATTCCAAGGGGAGAGCACAGTGTACTGAGCTATACTGAGATACGGTTCAACCGAACTGATCAGTCCTAACTTGTGGATGAGCAGGAACTTAAGTTATTTATTTTGCTCAAAGGAGTTATTCTTAATTGCCAAAGACCAAGCCATTACAACCACAAGCCGGGTACCAACTGTACCAACCACCAAATTAACCATGGCTTCCGTCATCAGTCGGGGTCGGACTAGCATCCACCTCATGGGTAGCCCAACACTGTCCCCCTGACCGTAGCAACAGCTTTAAAAGACAACAAGCCGAAGCTTGTAGATTTTTTGGAAAACTAAGGGTGGAACAATAAATAATAATAACTACGGGGAAATTATAATTAGAAACTAAGGCTATGCAAGGTTAATAAAGCTCAATAACAAAAGGAAGGCTAAACAATTGATTGGTGTTAACTAAGTGTCATGTCATTCTAAATTAGCTTTTGTAGTAATCAAAATACGAGTAAAATAATGCATTAAAAAGTAATTACTAATATATTATTGATAAATTGGGTCCAACATGTTTAAGGGTGTGCGGCTTGCCTCGATGGGCTGAGAGGTCGTTTAGATCGTAGAAGTTGTAGTCGAGCTCGGCTCCGGACTGGTCCTGCTCCTGCTCTGGGTATTGCCCAATGGTCGGATCTAGTGCAAAGAAACGAAAGCCGATAAATAAACGACAAAAGAAAAACAAGAAAAGAAAAATGAAAATGAAATTCGGAACGAGGGCCAGAGAAGGAGCCTGAGGGCATTTTGGTCATTATGGGAACGGGAAAAAGGGGGAGGGGCGAGGAACATAGGAGGTCAAGGGGGTTTTATACCCGTGCGAGGGGGGGAGCTTGGGCAAGCGGGCGTGGCAGCGAGGCGAGCGGCGGCAGGCGGAGACCGGGGCACGGTGCTCGACGCGGGTGAGCGTGTGGTCGGGGACGTGGGCGCACGCGCGTGGTAGGGGCGGCTCAAGGTGGCGTGCCGGAGGCAGGGGAGGAGGCGGCGAGGTCGGCAAGCTGGGCTGGGGCGGAGCTGGGCTAGTGGGAGCAAGCCGGAAGGCGGTCCAAAAGGAGAAAAGGCCCAAAAGCGAGAAAAACAAATCAAATCTAAAATTTAAACAAAAGCCCAATAAAACCAAATAAAAATAAAATAAAAACTTTTGAAATTTTGGGGGCATTTCACTGATGCCAGCGTTTTCAGCAATCCGGCTTGCTGTTTCAGCGCTGCCGCACAACACGGTTCACTGACTTTGCTCAGCTATCGTTGCTCGGTGCTAGTGGATGGGGAATTGATCGGTTTTTTTCTGAGAGGAATGACTTGGCCCTTTGGGGGAAGCAAACAGAGTGGGATAAGACTATCTCCAGCAATTTCCCTTCATTCCATTCCCTTCCCTTCCCCATATTCATTCCCTTTATTTTCTACCATCTCCAGCAGCATCCCCTCAAGGGATTTGTGAAGGGATTGGAGAGAGAATCCCTTTCTAAAGGGATTTACTGTTTGAATCCCTTCTGAAGGGAATCGTGAAGGGAATCCGCTGGAGCACTTGGGATCTGTTCGCGAAGGGATTTGGAGGGGAAGGGAAGCTGCTGGAGATAGTCTAAGGTTAATGCGTTTGATGGGCTTGACAGATAGGGGCATGGTTTCAGATTATATCTTAGAGGAGGTGATTGAAATTCGAATTTTCAGTGAGATTTTGGAATTTTGGTTAAAATTTGGATGCAATCCAAAAAGCAAAATTTAAATCCTGAATTTTTTGGATCAAGATTTCTAAGATTTCGATTTAAATCACCGAAATTTTGACAAAATTGACCAAATTTTGGTCCTTTTCAACCAATGTAAAATGGTCTCTAGAGGCTATAAAAAATTTCTGAACCTTTCGCATAGTATGAAGTGCACGTTAGCCGCTGAGTTAAGGCTCTGTTCCAAGGAAGGGCGTGGGTTTGAAAACCACTCTCAACACTTTATTTTTTTGGCGTGTGTGCTCAGTTCTACACACACACACACACACAAAAAAAAAAAAAAAAAAAAAAAAACTCTCTTGAACCTAAGTCTACTACACCTTGCACTAAGCCTCTAACCAACTGAGCTACCGATGCTAGAGGTGTGCCGTGTCGTGCCGGTTCGGTCCAGGCCTATCGTGCTTCGGGCCGAAACCGTGCCGTGCCACGACGGCCCATCGTGCCCACCGTGCCGGGCCGACTCACTTTTGGCGAGCCCAATCCCGGCCCATTTAGCCGTGCTCGCCGTGCCGTACGGCCTAAGCCCGACCCATTTTTACTATTGTGACGAACAAAGAAATAAAACAAATCACTACTACTAAACTACCTATTTTAATTACATAAGAGACTAATCACATCAACAAAATGTCAAACATAAATGCAATGCTTGAAGATGCCCTGAATCAACAATATCTGCCAACTTTTAAGCCTTAATCCGTGATTTCGTGCCCGTTCGTGCCGTGCCGGCACGGGCCCAGCCCAAACTGTCGTGCCGTGCCGTGCCGCCCGTCGTGCCTGGTTTCCAGGCCCGGCATGGCCCGTGCTACAGTTGCGTGCCGGCCCGGCCCGGCCCGAAACCGTGCCTTGCCGTGCTTTGCACCGTGCCATACCATCGTGCTTCGGGCCGACCCAAATGCCCACCTCTATCCGATGCTATTCGGTTTTCTCATATGTATTCTTCAAAAAAGACATTACAATTCTACATAAAAAATTGATGCCAAATCCGGTCCAGCAAACAATGCAAACCGGTCCAAAATATATGGCATCCGGCGGAAATGACCAAAATCTTTGACGAAATTTCGCCGAAATTTCTGAAACCTCTCGAGTGCAAAGCAAGCATGCTACCATCTGAGCTCCACCGGGGATGCTGTGATATTATGTATAACACTTTGTAGTTGCATGAGGATGAGGGCACGGAGGACTACCCAGCGAAATCTCTGCAAATTTCAATCAAAAAAATGGTCCAAATTATGTTATAAATTTTTTTAAAAAAATATGGGTGGTCTTGACTCATTACTAATGTTTCCATAAAATTTTTAGATAATGTTCAAGTCTAAAATTTTTTAAAAAAATTTGATAGTGCTACTGTCCTAATAAAAAAGCTTTCATGTATAATTTTGGATCATGATTTGATTGAGCAACCAAAGCTGGTTTATAATTTTTGGAAAATTTATAGAATGGTTCTGAAGCAATTCTTAAGCTCCCCTAAACATTTTGGATCATGATCACACTCCAACAAATTTACAAAATTTGCACAATGTTACTATCTCATTTATGTTCCTTCTGTTTTTTATTTTTGAAAGATAACAAATGAACTTCAATTCTTTTGGAAATTTTTTATATGATCCTAAACTACTAAAGATGGTACCAAATTTTTTTTAGAGTATGATCAAGCTTGCATACTTTTATAAAAAACTGATAGTGTTTATGTTATTTTTATAAAACATCTTAAAAATTCATTTTTTTCGGAACATTTCATGGAAGATGATATTCTTATCGGGTCAAAATACCTAAAATTTCTGAAATATACTGTAGCAATTTGAATATTTTTTCAATTTTTTTTTTCATCGGGATTATGAATCTCACAGAAGGTGGATGGCACGAAATCTGATATTTTACCGGATTTTGAACCTTGGATAAGGGTAATGCGCGCACATAAAAGAGTTTCCGTCAATATCTCTTCCCCTCATCTTCTGCCTCCGGATTCACCCAAGATATCGCGATGGATGGAAGGGAGGGAATGTTACCGACTTCCCACACTACGGCCAAATGTATCAGGCAACCTGCAGGGAATTTGGAACGTTGTGAATCTACAAGGGATTTCGTAAGAAAAGAAACATCAACTCTTATTGAATTTTCTTTGGTTTCCTACAAAGTCATTATAGAAACCCAACGATTCAACGGAAGACCCGAGAGTTCTAGGGCTACAGAGTATTTTTCATCCATGTCGATCCGTGGCAATTAGACGACTTACTGCTGCGTGACGCTTAGGTTACAATTTGTACTACTATTGGAGTATCAAAGTTGTGTTTGTTGTGATGCGAAATAATATAATTTTTTTTAAACTAGGGTGTAGGAGCTCTGCCTTATTTCTTTTATAGAGAGAAAAGGATATAAACACCAATCAAAAAAGGACTACTCCTTTTTGAACACCATAAACACCGGGACAAACATCGCAAAGTAAATAAATCACCTACGAATTCGCTGACGACGCCTGACGAATCTCCAAATTAACCTCTAGTACCATTCACGTACTCAGCCATGTTTGCTTGCCATTCTCCAAAACTCCACTACTAATTAACACAATCATTAAAAGGTGATGGAGCCAGTTTATGTGCACTATTTTACTTGTGGCGAAGAATCAAAGGAGGGTTCCATGTGGGCGAGCAGGAATGGCAGAGAGATGGTTACAGTGAGGCATCACTATCATATTGACAGAGACAGTCTACCTCTAAGCTTGTGACTGACTATATAGAGGAAGAGGAACACTTGTCTTCAAGCTGTGCTGTAAAAATCGTGGCCGTCCGATCGGAGAAAGAACGCCCTAGATCTTCTTCGATACTGTAGGAATCTCGGGAGACTGCATGGATTGAGCCAGAGCACTCCAACCCTTTGCACAGTGTGTAGTGTGTACACAGGAGAAGCATTGTCAATCTGTCATTGACACTTGATAAATGTGCTTCGTGTTCTGATGAACAAGACGAGTGGGACCGATTGATTGTCCTGCTCAGCTGTTGGGCTCGTCGGCAATGCCAGTTTGCTGTATTGGTGAATTGTCCCGATCGTTCAGAACAACGAATCTTCATAACAGAGAGGAATGGAACTTCAGAACAGAAATGAACTTGATTTGAGGTAGTGACGAGCTGTTATAAGTGAGGAATATGAAACGTGTGCTACGCGGCTGTCTCCGATCATGTCACTCCTGGTAACAGATCGAGGCAGTGTTGAAACAATGGTTTGATCGTATTCTTCCCCTCTCTTTTTTTTGTTGAATGAATAGGCATTTCAGCGACTGCCGCCGGGTTTGAGGTTTATTTGCTGTATGATGTGTCTTGCCTCACCAATTTGAGCTAGTATAGTCTACTTGTTTAAACTAGGATTAGAAATTGAAACAGATCAAGCGGGCAATATGTGGCTGGGGTATATGCTAATATAGGTTCGACAAATAGGCAAACAAATAAATGGTTTGAATACAATTGGAAACTATAGCTAACTATACAAGGAAAGCTAGGTATTTCCAATAATAGCTGACTATACAAGAAAAGTTATTTCCAATACCCACCCGCAATCGTTGTGTGGTATCCGGATGGGGTTGAATGCAAAGAACGGAACGAAAGTCACTGAATAACTGCGTAGGAAACCCCTTGGTCATGATGTCAGCGAACTGATGAGTTGAAGGCACATGTAGAGCACGAACTTCATCGAGAGACAGTGGCGGAGCCAGAATTCCATTAAGCCTCGGGCCAAAAATTAAGCAACAATAATTAACGCCAAATACTATCCACACCAAGGTACAACAAAAAAAAACAAGACATCGAACAAAAGAATTGAGATCCTCCTAAACTCAGGAACCTAAAATCGATGCTTATCTCTAACTATCAGTGCTGGAAAAATGTTGGAACCAACTAGCTAATTATTGTCGATTACCGAATAAACTAACTATTCTATATCAGGGTTCTTGGAACAAGAACATTGTGCTTAACTAATGGAGCCAAAATCAAACTAACATGTCGGCATCAGGAACAAAGGTTTTTTGATCAAGAGCACTCACTATCTACGCCACCGAGCAGATTCACGCAGTCAACAAACTGCTTGTGCAGGTCCTACGTCCACTAGATCTGCCATCCTCTCGCATGTGGTCCGCCACGTCCGCGTCACATGAGAGCAAGTTGCGGCCGGCAGGGTTGTGTGGGTCACTGCCGCTAGGAAACTACATAAAATTTAGTCCAATCAATTGATCATTAAATATATCTTTCCATCAAAACTAAATTTTGCCGACTCCCAAGTATGAAAACCCACTCATGGTTGAAAGGAAGGAGGATATTCAGTAAGACTATAATTGCTTGACTTCAAAAAATGAACAATGGAATTTGTGGTTTGCATTTAGAAAGGTTATATGTGATAAATTTGATCCTATATGGTCTTTTCACAAAATGAGAATAGCTTTGTTTGATGGCCACAGTTAGTAAAGTCTTGAGTACGACTCAGTTTACATAATAGCATTTCATTGCCATTGCATGAAAACCAAGTCTTGAGTATGACTCAGTTTATATTAGCACCGTGTATGTATTGATAATTGATAGTTGATCTATGCAATATCATGTATAACCCTTAATTACCATGCGCATTAAGCGCTCTTTCAGTGTACTAACTTTCTAGGCTTCAAATCAAAATCTACTCAGGAGGCAACCATAACCATTAACCAAAATTTCTCACCTACTTCGATCTAGAGGCTAGACCATCTCTATTGTTGGACTTATGTTCACGGGAATCAATCATCCAGCAAACCACCGTAATCTTTACAAACCATAACCAATCAATCATCACGTATGATCGAGATTCTAGATTCCACAAACAAACAAACAAAAAAGAAAAAAAGACCATCACCTTGAACTCGAAGTCGAACTCCGGCAGGAGGCCTCAGTTGGCGCCCCGCGGCAATTCTTGTAGCACCCGAAGCCACGGCCCGATCTGGGGGCTAGGCAGCCGTAGCCTCACCCACCAAGGCAACTCTCCTTGTGGCGGCTCCTCACCCTCCAGGAGTCAAGATGCTGATGCGATGGGGTAGAGCCACGCAACCGCAGGGCGCAAGCTGCAAGGCAAGGGCGGCGGCCGAGGGGCCCTCGGCGGGGGTGGGGGTGGGCGCCGAGCAGAAGCGGTCGAGTGGCCGTCGGGCGAAAGCGGCCGAGCAGGTGCTGGGTGGGAGCGGGCATTGGGCCGACAGGTGCTGGGCGGGAGCAGGCACTGGGCCGACGGGCGCGAGGGCGAGCGCCGGGTGGGCGCGGGCATCGGGCTAGGTGGGAGCGACGGCGCCACTCGTGACCTTGGTTTGGCAGAGGGAGCATGGAGACTAGGATGGCGCCGCCTGAATGGGGACTGCTAGACCGTGGACGGATTGGAAGTGGCCTCGGGCCCAATGAAAAATATACCATATTTTGCATTGCTATTTGGGTTGGGTCTCGGGCCTAGGCCCCACTGGCCTGAGGCCCAGCTCTACCCCTACCGACACCTTTTCTCGGATGAAATGAATGTCAATCTTGATGTGCTTCGTGCGTTGATGATGAATCGGATTGGACGACATGTAGACGGCACTAACATTGTTGCAGTAAACATTGTAGCATTGGTAAGAGGGTGATGAAGCTCCTGGAGCAGTTGATAGAGCTAGCAGCACTAGGTGACGGCATGGACGACGGCTTGATATTCGACTTTAGCGCTAGACTGAGACATGGTAGTATGGCACTTCAAGGATCACGAGACCAAGTTATCACTAAGGTAGATGAAGTAGCCTGATGTGGAACAACATGAGTTGAGGCAGCCTACTCAATCGGCGTTGGAGCATACCGTTAGTGTCAAAGCCACGGACGAGCCAATGGAGAGACCGAGACCCAGAGTGCCCTTAACATAGCGCAAGATGCGCTTGATCAAGGCAAGATGAGGCTCTCGAGAATCGTGTATGAAGAGGCATACTTGTTGAATAGCATACGCCAAGTCTGGGCATGTCAACATCAAGTACTGAAGAGCGCCAACGAGGCTTATGTACTCAGTCGGATCAGTGATTAGAGCACCATCGATGGCAGATAACTTGGCACGAGTGTCAATGGGGGTCGCTATAGAGTGACACTCAGCCATGCCCGCGCACTGGAGAAGCTCCATGGCGTACTGTCGCTTGGAAAGGAAGAGCCCTACTGGATGCCAAGTAACATAGATGCCGAGGAAGTAGTTGAGCTCACCAAGGTCCATCATGGCGAACTCGGACTGGAGGCAGCGGGTAATCCTATGGAGAAGCTCCGGAGTCAGGGGCGTGAGGATGATGTCATCGACGTAGAGGAGGAGGAAGGTGAGTTGCTCGCTGTCCTTGTGAACAAATAAGGACGTGTCACATGCTGAGGCGACAAATCCCATAGTATGTATGTGCGTGGCAAATCATTGGTACCATGCTCGAGGAGCCTGCTTGAGGCCGTACAAGGACTTGTGAAGACGACATACATGTTCAAGGCGAGATGGATCCATGAAGCCTAAAGGTTGTTGGCAATGGAGAGTTTCATCGAGAGTGCCATGGAGGAAGGTGTTATTGACGTCTAACTGATGTATCAGCCATGAACGTGAGGTAACCAAGCTCAAGACGATCTGGATTGCTAATGGTTTCACAACAGGACTAAAGGTCCCATCGAAATCCACGCCAGGCTACTAGGAGTACCCGTGAACAACCCATCAAGCTTTGTGGTGAGCGAGGGTGCCATTTGAATGGAACTTGTTCTTGAAAATCCATTTACTGGAGACCACATTGGCACCAGGAGGTCGAGGAATGAGGGACCACATGGTGTTGTCCATGAGAGCCTAATACTCAGTGGACATTGCTTCTCACCAATTGGAATCAGCGAGTGTGCTCCAGTAATTAGAGGGGATTAGCGAGGCACCAGAATGTGACACTGAGTGGTTCATCCGGTGAACGGGCTTGACTATACCTGCGGCAGCGCGCGTCAATATGGGATGATGCCTCGGAGCAGGTTGCTACACTGATCCCGCTTGGATAAGCACAGGCAGCACGACAGGGGCCGAGATAGGAGCGGAGACACTGGGGGAAGCACTGATGGTGCCTGGGTGGGTGTGGGTGATGCCTGGGCAGGTGTGGTCGGCACCTGGACGTCCTCCATATGTGCCTAGCAGGCTTGAGCGGCTCCTGGACAGGCACAGTGATCGATGGCGCAAGCACGAGTGGTGCCATCGAGCCAACTATAGTGGTAGGTTGGGCCACGATTGTAGAGAGCCGTGGTGCTGGTTGGAGAAGAGAGGCCGCATTCGCGTCGATGTCGAAAAGGAAGTCCAATGTAGAGGCCAACATCGCGAAGGATGTTTTGCGTGCAACAAAAGGAAACACGGACTCGTCGAAATTGACGTGGAGAGATATGTAGATGCGCTCAGTAATAAGGTCGAGGCATCGGTATCCTTTGTGTGAGGACGAATAACTGAGGAAGACACACGATAGAGCAAAGAGCAAATTTATGTGGAGCTAAGGAAGACGTGTTTGGATAGCTGTTTGTGGAGTTTGTGGTAGGGTGCGAAATTTTGGATGGAGGAGGATGGCCAACGGTTTTATAAGGTGTGTGGTGATGGCGAGGGCCTCAGCCCAGTACGGAGTGGTCATGGAGTAATGGAACAGGTGTGTGCACACGAGTGTTGTTGAGGGTCCGAAGCGCGTGTTCTGCCTTACCATTTTGCTGCGACGTATATGGACAAGAGAGGCAGAGGAGGATGCCATGGGTAGCACAGAAAGAGGAGAACGCCTAGTTGACAAACTCAGTGCCATTGTCGACCTGAATGACACGGATGAGGGAGCGAAGTTGAGTGTGAGCATACGCTCGAAACTGAACCAAAATGGAGCGAACATCGAATTTTTTGTTTTAAAGGAAGAGTCCAACAAAAATGAGAGAAATCATTGATTATCACTAGATAATATTTGTATCATGAGTTGCTCAAAATAAGGGAGGTCTAGACATCATAGTGAATCAACTCAAAAGGCTCTAATGTGGAGGAACTAGAAATAGGGAATGGCAAATGCACGTGCTTGCCAATTTGACATGCTTGACAAGTAGTGAGATCACCTTTATTACTCGAGATAATAGACGACTTTTGGAAGACATTAAGGGCATCACAGCCCAGGTGACCGAGGCATTGGTGCTAAAGGCGAGTGGTGGCAGTGAGGGTGACATGGGCACATGCGGCATATGGTGGGGATGCCAGCAGGAAGTAGTAGAGATCCCGTGGCTATTGCAGTGAAGAATCATGTACCGAGTCTTGAGGTCCTTGATGGAAAAACCAAAGGAGTCAAATTCGATAGAACAGGCATTATCTTGTGTGAACTGACATATGGAGATGAGGTTTTTAATGAGGGAAGGAACAACAAGGACGTTGTTTAATTGAAAGGTAGATGAAGGTGTTTGGAGAGTGGTGTTACCGTGAACAAAAGCACGAGTGGTTGTGCCATTGCTAATGGTAATGGTAGAAGGAGAAGAAAGGTGGGAAAGGGAGTGGAGATTACCATCATCGGTCATCATGTTTGAGGAATCATCGAAGTCCATTGTCCTGCCATCCTGGCCCTGGGTGGAGAGGTTGTTCATGTTAGTCTCCTAGGTTGGCATAGGAGATGGGTCTGGGACATGTGTAAGTTCAAGCTCCATTAGTTTTGGTGATTGATTTTAGATTAATGCTTAATCTTTGTTTAATGACAAATCTAATCTTTATAAGACTAACATGATTATTGAGCTTATGTTTAGTAGTCTCATATTTGGATGGCAAATGGAAAACCAAGGTATGCACGGGTATTAATGTTCATTATCTTATTGTATACTTAGGTTTCCAGTTAATGTATGAATTTTCCCATTGCTTTAACCACAAAATGTGCATTATGTCTTCCAATCCATATATTACATGGATGCACATATTTAGGGGGAGTTCAAGCTTTAACTTGATGTTTCATTGTATTGATCTATTATTTACTCCATATATAAAGGATCAATATTTTGAAACTATTCGTTTAGTATATATCTAACTTGTGTAGTTAGTATGTACTCACATCAATTTAAATGAAAGTTTAAATTGAGTTCATTTGTCTTATCAATCATTAGAGAACACTTCATCATGTGTTAATGGTGTTCCTTGATTATTTAAGGATAAATGGATAGTTCTTGAGTATTATGAAGTATTAGTTGCATCATGTGCTCAAGACATTTAATTTATTGAATTGATTTAGGTTGTACTCAATCAATCTTAGAGGCATCCATTATGTGTTAATGGAGTGCAATAAATGATTGAGACAATCATGTATTTTGGACTAATATTTTCAATGAGTTTGAAACAGGATTTAGTCCAAATAGTTGAAAAGAAGAGAATGTTCATAAAGAGTGGATGAATAAGATGAAAGAGCTGGGTGATGACTCCAGGAAAAGAGGAGTAGAGCCAGCTGTCGATCTTGAAGAAGAAAATGACTGAAGACCATGAAGACTTCAAGAGAGCTAGGCCACAATCCTAGGGAGAAAAAGATTAAAGATCTTAAAGTTGCAAAGGGGATCGCTTACGGCGGCACAAAGGTACAACTAGATAGACTAAGGATCTTCCTAGCTTTGAGTCTAGTTTAACGCCGTACTATTAAGAGGGGTTGGGTATTTAGTTTGAGCTTCATCATGTGTTGATGATCTCAATCCCGTTGGTCACTCGAGCTCAAATCTTTTCTTGATTTGGTTTTTGCATGGAGCTAACCATTTTGGCATGTGTTGCTAATGTGTGAAGCTCGTGCTTGGATTTGCAGGCATATTGCTCTGATTTGCATGTGTTGCAAATAGGATAAGCATATGCTTTTGGTTTTAGTATGATTGCTCTGATTTGCATGTGTTTCAAATGGGAAGAGCTCATACATTAGTTTTCGTATGAAGTTCATATTTTGCATGTGTTGCAATCATTGAACTTTATGCTTTTGTTTTCAAATCAAAATCTTATTGAGTTTATTTGGTATGCTTGGAGCTAAGTTTTGTATGGTCGTAAAAGGAAAGAGCTAAAGCAAGTTTTGGTTTAGTAGTTGCATGGAGCTAGAGAATTGCAGGTGTTGCAATTAGAGTGCTCATGCACTCTGATTTGGTTTGATTGCTTGGAGCTAGAGATTTGCATTTGTTGCAAATAGAGAGCTCAAGCATGTGTTTTGGTTTGGTTGTTGCATGAGGCTATGTATTTGCATGAGTTGCAAAAGGGAGATAGCTAATGCATTAAGGTTTAATTGTTATTTGCAAATTCGTTGTGCAAATAAGCGAGGTTATGGGTTTCTATCCTAAGAGCATGTGATACTTGCACCGTGGTTTTTGAATGTCCGTTTATTCGTGGTTTGACCATCACATGGCTAGAAGGATCAATCTCATAGACTCATGGATTATTTGCTTGATGCGTTTTTGCAAATATACCTTTTAGTAGTTTGCGAAAGGAGTTTTCGCAAAGTATTTGGAGTTTTGCTTGGAGATAGGTTTTTTGCATGTGTTGTAAAAAGGGGATGCTTATGCATGAAATAGTTTAATTGTTATTTGCAAGTTCGTTGTGCGAACAAATGGGAGGTCTATGAGTCCGATATCCTGAGAGGATGTGAATAGGGCCTGCAACGGGGTGTTGCAAGTTGGCATGGTCTCGTGTTGACCATCACATGGCTAAGAGGATTAATTTCATAGACTCTAGGATTTATTTGCTTAATATGTTCCTGCAAATATAATCTTTGGGGTGTTTGCGAAATGTGTTCTCGCCAACCTGTTTGGAGTTTGATTGAAATTCTTTGAGCATGAGCTGAGTTGTTGCAAAGGTGTTTTGCAATTTGGAGTGATCATGTATTGATCACTTTATGGCTCAAAGAATTCTTGTTGAAGTTTTGGAGAAAAGATTTTAGTTGAAAATCTGGTTTTCCCAAAAGTTGGCACTACCGCAGTGTTGATGCCGGTAGTACCGCTTGGCCAGCAGTACTGCTGTATGGGCGTCGGTACTACCGTCGGGCCGGTACTACTGCTATTTAAAGTGGTAGTTCATTTCCAAAATGGTGCATTTCTCTGGAGTTTGAATTGTCAGAGCTACTGAAGGTTTGAGCGGTACTACCGGGGTGCGGTAGTACCGAGTTTTAGTAGCCAGTAGCTATTTTATAGAGAGCACAGATTTGTGGTGTTTAAAAGTTAGAGCTACCGGCCTTAGAGGCCAATACTACTGCTGAGCGGTACTATCGGGTTGTGATCTGTGGCAGTACCGGATTGCCTGCGCAACAGCTAGTTTTCTAACCGTTGGCCTAAGAGCGGTAGTACTGGGTTGTAGCCGGCGGTAGTACTGCATTTCGCTGGTTTTCTCTGTTTTGCCCTTCTAACGGTTAGTTTTGGAGTGAGGGCTATATATGGACCCCTTTGGGGGTGTTGGCTAGTTGATGAACCCATTGTTGAGTTCTTGGCTTTGCTCTTGAGGTTTTGGGAGAGGTTGTGCATGTGTTGCATTCTCCAATTTGGTTTTTGAGCAAAGAGTAATCCTAGAGTGCATGTGTTGCATTTAGTGAGGATTGAGAGGATCCTAGTGCATGTGTTGCACTTAGAAGTCACCAGAAGCGCATGTGTTGTGCTAGGTGAAGTTCAAGTGGAGTGCTTGACCTTTTACTCTTGGAGGTTGCCGCCTCCTAGACAACGTAGGAGCATTGTGCGCGAGAGCTCTCAAGATTTGTGAGAAGCTCCGGCGAAGTTTGTGAAGGTTCTAGTTGAGCCTACTCGCAAAAGTGTAAAACTACCGAGTGAATTTGAGGTGGAGGCTTCGTGGTGGAGCCGGTCCAAAGTGAGTTGGATTTTGCCTCAACGTGGACTAGGGGAGACTGGCAAGTCTCTGAACACCATGGTAAAAAGTATCGGTGTGTCACTTGTTTCTTTTAAATTCAAGCATTTACTAATTGCTATTTGTTGATTGCTTGATTGTAATTAGGATTGCTTAGTATATCTTATTAGATCAACATAGCAATTCTTGTGTTAGAGACTTAATTAGTTAGTGCACTAGTGAGCCTAGTTGATTTAGGCTTTAATTGTCAAAATCTAAGTTTATCGCTTCCGCATTATCTTTGATTAGGTTTTGACATAGAGGTTGATTAGAGCATAATCATTCTAGCGATTAGAGATTTTTATAAAAGCCTATTCACCCCCTCTAGGCGCATCTTCGACCCTACAACATGGTCAATAGGGCGGACATGATGAACGCCTGAGCAGGATGTCTACACCAGGTTGTGGGTGCACAATGGGGGGCGACATGCCTGCCATGGATTGAAGCATACCAATGGGCTGGCCGTCATTGGTGTAGCCGAGGAGGTATGTCGAGGCGGAGCACCACCATAAGACAGGGAACCCTTGTCGCGCTTGTTCTTCCCCTACTTGCCGTAGCCATTGCTGCCGTAGGACAAAGGTGGCGGGGGTGCCAAGCACCTACTAGAGTTGCAAGTCGTCGGGGAGCCGCGTTGGAAGTTGGTGAAGAGTGCAATGGTTGAGGCGATGCAAGACTTGTTCTCCATGTGCATCTCCTGCAGAAGTAGCATGGAGCACACGTTGGTGAATGTGGGGTAGTAGAGACATCATCGAGATGTGCGTGGCTACGCTAGAGAGGCGGTGGTTGAGGTCGTGCATAGTGTTGATGACAAGAGTAGGGTCGCTGACGGGGTAGACAACGTCGCGTAGAGAGTTGGCAACAGTCTTGATCTTCTGGCAGTAGTCCGTGATGGACATGGAGCCCTGGATCAAGGAGTGGAACTCGCTATTGAGGTAGATGGTGCGGGTTTCCTTGTTGTTGTGGAACAGGGATTCCACGTGCATCCAAAGGGTGTAGGCAGACTGATTAGGCTCCATGATGACGGTGAGGATTTTGACAGAGATGGAGCCATACAACCATGTCAACACGGTGAAGTCATCCTACTCCCAATTTGCGTTGTTCACTGTAGCGGTGGCATTCTTGATGTAAGGGAGGAGAGCGGACTTGCCGTAGAGCGCGAGGAAGAAGGTGCTCTATATGGTGTCGTTTGGGTCCTGGAAGTTGAGGATGACAGGTAGCCAGACGGTGGTAGTGTGTGCAAGGGTGGCGTAGCAAGGGTGACGCTTGTGGTCCGCTCGGTTGAGGTGGACATGGCACTCAGGGGGGGTGTTTGCAGTAGAATAGTGGATTGGATCTAGCTTTGATACCATTGAACAAAATGTGTGTGAGAGAGAGATGGGAGAGCACCGCACAACAATATGTCGCCGGGGTGTCTGCTTATATAGATTCGGCAAACAGCCAAACAGATGGAAGGTTTGAATACAATTGGAAATAAGAAAATCTATTCTATCTTTCTATCTATAGCTAACTATACAAGGAAAGCTATATTCAATGAAATGTATTTCCAATAATAGCTACCTATACAAGGAAAGTTAGTTCCAATAGAAATTCTAGTTTTCTAATTGGTTTGATTCCCATTGCTCTCTCTCTCTCTCTCTCTCTCTCTCTCTGTGTGTGTGTGTGTAGACACATGATGTGCTTCTTATGTTCTTACATGTTGTGTCTACTCCGTGGACTAAAAATTAAGACAGTTTATGAACTGACCAGATGAGTAGCTTTGCAAAATCTTTCAACTAGAAAGGAACAAAGTTAAAAACATAAAGTTAAACTCCATAGTGCGTTTGGTTCGAAGGCAAAGGGTGGATGGGATGTGACCATCCAGTCCGACGGGGATGAAATCATCTAAGCTCATGTTTGGTTAGAGGGATGAGAGATGGATGTGATGAGCCAATTTTTTGTTTGGTTGGAGAGATAAAGTTGGATGAGATGAGAGTTGGATGGTGAATGAAGTGAGAATTCAAATTTGGTTGATGGGATGAAAGTTGGATGGTGGATAAGATGAAAGTTGAATGGTGGATATGATTGATAGAAAAAGGTGGATACGGCCTTTCCATCCATCCAAGCAAACAATAGATGAATGGAAAAAGATGGATAAAACCATTCTATCCACCCTGTGCTTTGGAACCAAACGCACCATTTTGTAAGGATGGTGATACTTTTAACACAAAGGAATTACAAGAAGGGAAGCTAGAGTTCCGTGCCCATGAATTGTTTCATCTGTTATGGTTTTCTTTTCCCGGTTACTGTTGGCACTGCCAGTGCATGCATGGAACATGCTTGCTGGAGAACAGTTTTAGTCACATGTATTCCTACAGCTATTTTATTTCCCCAGTGTTGTTCTGATTGATCTCTTTTTTGTGTTTTTTTTACAGGAAAACAAACAGGCTAGTCAATTATGCACATGAGTCAGGTGCAGCTCCTGAGCTGTCCTATTGTTCATATTGCAGCATCGATTAATTTTTCATTGTTAAGCTCCACTTGGTAGTTGCTACACTGTTCAAACATACACATCACCAAGCTAGCTATTGTCATTGTAGGGGCATTCATGGATATTCTTTTTTCCAACGCATTCTAGGCTGGATTAAGAATTGTTTATTCTATAAACCTGAGCAAACTCCTCGTTTGTTTGCTCTCAAAATCATGTATTGATGGAGTACGAAATTGGGCTCACCTTTCACCAACTAAATCACTCTAGTTAGTTGTAGGCTCCTCTGTTTCAGTCTTGAAAAAGGTTATAATCTATGCATAGAGAGATACGATCAGTGAAAAAGATTCCATATATCGAAAAAAACGAAGGTCATCGAGATTCCCGGTTACCCGGGAAAAAACTGATAAAAAAAAATTCAAAACCAAAATTTGAATTTGAGTTTGATAACCGACCAAAAGTTTTTTTTTTGGTTTGAATTCAAATTTGACCTGTTCGCAAGCTATAAGGTCACCGGCATTTTCCGGTTAACCTGCCGGGACCTCTTGTTTTAATCATAGGCACACGCCACACACCACTAAAAATTCATATTTCTCTTACCATTCTAGATCATTCTCCACTACTGTTTGTTCAGTCAATGGAGGCGGGACGGGATCAAATACAGTCTTTGTTGGGACTGCAACTTAAGTAGTCTTTATATGTGTGGATCGTCTGATCGAGTAAGCGAATAGTTCATATCGTCCAAATCTATTTACTACAGTGTTTTGCTACAATACTTTACTATAATGCTTTTGGATTAATCTGAACCACCTCTTTTCAATCTAATAGTTTGTGTGCAACTGTTTAAGTTGTAGTCCTTCGCTTCATAGGAACTGTGCATAGGAACCGTGTCCATAAAGGTGTGTTTGTTCGGAGGGTGGACAGCAGAGCACACACGGTACCGATGAGAACTGACAGAGGTGCAGGAGCCCAGGGCTACACGTAACGGCTTTGCCATAATTACAGAAATGCCCCTGGGGGCTAGCTTGAGCCAACCACCGCGGCCAGGGTGTCGGTGGCGTCCCTGGCGACGAGAGAGATGATAGATCATGAGATCCACACGCGCACCTAACAGGCAGAAAGAAAAGAGAGAGGAACGTACGTCACTTAACGGTGGGCCCGGTTCCTCTCCGTGTCGGTCGTGGACTTTGGCTGGGCTCGCACCAGTTTCCAGCCTCCTCTGTGTTTTAGTCCTTTTCAATTATTTTTTTTCATCTTTTTTCTTTCTTCTAAATAAAACTATAAATTTAGTCCCCTTTCTGACTATAAAATTACTAATAAGTGATATATATCACATACCGTAGTAGGTCGTCGGCACTACAGTGGCTTCATCTATTGCAGTAGCTCCATGGCAAACGTGACATGTGGTAGGCACTACCTTCCAACCGAGGTCGAGTACCGTAGCAAATACCTATCGAAACTTAGGCACTATGGTATTCTATCCTGTTGAGTTTAGGTACTGCGCTATCTCGTTTTGCTGAGCTCGGGTATTTTACCGGTGATCTGCCACGGTAGGGGCATGTGCTAAGTGATATGCATTGACTATCTATATTTTTGTGGTTGAAAAGAGAGTTAAATTGGTAATTTTGGTTGGAGAAGATAAAAATGAAAAAAAAGGACGAAGGGTATAAAACAGGCCAAAGCATCCGATTTCTGTGTCGGTGCCCGAGCCCGACCGACAGCCCCCGCTGCCACGTGGGCTCCACCAGCTGCACAGCTCGCTTCTCTTCCCCTCCGGCCTCACCCCGGACGATCCATCCACCCCACCAAACGCTTCGCAAAGATAAATCAAATCAAACCGAAATCAAATTGCCGTTAAAATAATCGCGATATTTTATTAATCCCGTTCCTCGCGTCGAAAGCGACAGCCAAACCAACTCACGTTGCGGTTTCTTCCCCCCCTCCCCCTCGCCTGCCATAGTTAAGCACTACCACCCTCACTACTAGTAGCAGTAGTAGCATTCCCGCGGCCACCTCCACTCCCGAATTCCGCGTCCTTGGAACCTTCCCGGGGAGGACTCGAGGTAACGCGGCTTGGTTCTGCGCCATTGTTCTTGGTTTTTGTACGCGGTGCGATTGGGCTCTTGATTTGATCTGGTTGGGATGTGTCGGTTTCTTGCAGCGCGGGATGCTGTGCTGATCCGTGCTCGGATCTTGGTGGAGCTGAGCTGATCGAGCTCGGTTCTCGGTGCGGGTGAATCTTGCTTGCGCCATGGAGGGCGACGCGGAGGCCGTGGTGAGTGGCAAAATGTTGCGGAATTGGGGTGCATTTTGTGTTCGGATTTGGTGGTTTGTTGGGGTGGATCTTGAGGGGGGGAGTCTGAATTTTTATGCGTTCGTGTGCAGAAGTCGGGGAGGCACGGGGGCGGGCAGGTGTGCCAGATCTGCGGCGACGGCGTGGGCACCACGGCGGAGGGCGACGTCTTCGCCGCCTGCGACGTCTGCGGCTTCCCGGTCTGCCGGCCCTGCTACGAGTACGAGCGCAAGGACGGCACCCAGGCCTGCCCGCAGTGCAAGACCAAGTACAAGCGCCACAAAGGTACAGCACTACTGATAGAAAGCCTCTTCTCACTCCTCTCCATTCCCACCGATCCCTCTGCCTGCAATCCTAGTAATTTAGAACAACTGAGAATGTTGGGATCTTTAGTTAAGAAGAGCAAAAATGAGGATTCTTTTTGTTGGATCTTATATCATTCTTCTCAGGAAGGTAGTAGAAGGTGGAACATTTCACTGAATTTTTGGGATTCGGCGTAGGCCAACTCTTTTCGGGTGAATTGTGCTGAATTGTAGTTATGGATAATGAGTAGATGGGGTATTCTGAACTTTTAGTCAAGATCCGCAAAGATGATTGAAACGTTTTGTTAATACTTTGCTGAACTATATGAATTCTTTAGGGAGCCCACCGATCCGTGGGGAGGAAGGCGATGACACTGATGCTGATGATGCCAGTGACTTCAACTACCCTGCATCTGGCGACGATGACCAGAAGCAGAAGATTGCCGATAGGATGCGCAGCTGGCGCATGAATGCTGGGGGTGGCGGTGATGTTGGCCGCCCCAAGTATGACAGTGGGGAGATCGGGCTCACCAAGTATGATAGTGGCGAGATCCCTCGAGGATACATCCCTTCAATCACTAATAGCCAGGTTGGTGTTGAAAGTTAATAGATTGCTAAAAATTTACCGGGCATGCGCTAATGCTTAGTTTCTTGAATTGGATTTTGCAGATCTCGGGAGAAATTCCTGGAGCCTCCCCTGATCATCATATGATGTCTCCTACTGGGAACATTGGCAAGCGTGTTCCATTTCCCTATGTGAATCATTCACGTATGTTTATTTCTTGCCATGATCTCTCATTTGTCGATTTTGTAACACCTGCTTTAGATGTGAAGATGTAATTATTGTTTCTTGCTTCTTGCCAGCAAACCCGTCAAGGGAGTTCTCTGGTAGCATTGGTAATGTTGCCTGGAAAGAAAGAGTTGATGGCTGGAAAATGAAGCAGGATAAGGGTGCAATTCCCATGACTAATGGCACAAGCATTGCTCCCTCTGAAGGTCGGGGAGTTGGTGACATTGATGCATCTACTGATTACAACATGGATGATGCCTTATTGTGAGTTCCAACACCCACCTCTCAGCACACTCTACAGAGCCTGGTTGAACTTAGGAGTTAGGAGGGTTGCCTTTATGTTTGCGTAACTAGTAAGCCTATTTTGGGAAGAATACACATCATGTTGTTTTCGTCATGATATTTTGGTTTTACAATTGGAACACATTCTGAATGTGGCATGAATACTTGATACTTGCTCACTAAAATGCTGACTAACAGAAACTTAGTATATGGATATTTTGGTTTTACCATGGACATCAAGTTGTAAAGTACAGAGGTTTATTTCATATTCAACTTTTCAGGTGTAGTTGGATTGAGACTTTCCCCTAAAAATAGGGAACATATATATCTAAAATTCGACAAAAATGAAATGGATAGAGAATAAATTATTCAATCATTTCTTACCATTTTTTTGCTCTGACATCTCTTGCAACATTAATTCTCTGCCATCTGAATTACAGGAATGATGAAACTCGCCAGCCTCTATCTAGAAAAGTTCCCCTTCCTTCATCCAGAATAAACCCCTACAGAATGGTCATTGTTTTGCGATTGATTGTTCTAAGCATCTTCCTGCACTATCGTATCACAAATCCGGTGAATAATGCATACCCATTGTGGCTTTTATCTGTTATATGTGAGATTTGGTTTGCTTTATCCTGGATATTGGATCAGTTCCCAAAGTGGTTTCCAATCAATCGTGAGACTTACCTTGATAGACTGGCTTTAAGGTGATCTCTTTTTCAGTTCGTTTGTACTCAGAGCAAACACAAACTTCATTTAGCCACATTACTGATGCTGTCTCTATTTCACTTCTGCTAACAGGTATGACCGAGAAGGTGAACCATCTCAGTTGGCTGCTGTTGATATTTTCGTCAGTACTGTCGACCCCATGAAGGAGCCTCCTCTTGTCACTGCCAATACGGTGTTATCCATTCTTGCTGTGGATTACCCTGTGGACAAGGTCTCTTGCTATGTATCTGATGATGGAGCTGCAATGCTGACTTTTGATGCATTGGCTGAGACTTCAGAGTTTGCTAGAAAATGGGTACCATTCGTTAAGAAGTATAACATTGAACCCAGAGCTCCTGAGTGGTACTTTTGCCAGAAAATTGATTACTTGAAAGACAAAGTTCACCCTTCATTTGTTAAAGACCGTCGCGCCATGAAGGTGTGTTTGCTTTGTAAACATATAAATATTGATTTTGCTGTCTTGTGATCCAATGGTAATGTGTCTTGCAAAAAATCGTTGCAGAGAGAATATGAAGAATTTAAAATTAGGGTAAATGGCCTTGTTGCTAAGGCACAGAAAGTCCCTGAGGAAGGATGGATCATGCAGGATGGCACACCATGGCCAGGAAACAATACCAGGGACCATCCTGGAATGATTCAGGTTAGCATATCTCCAATACAAACTATTATTACTCAAATGACAGCTAGACATGTCTCTATAGGTAACCATTTTTACTTGCTCTTTAAAGGTTACTAGTTATATGCCCGTGCGTTGCTACGAAAAACAAAATTGATAACGAAAAATAAAGATTAAAAAATAAAAAAAAATACTATTTCATAATATCAAACATCTATCTTTAACGTTTTGTTTCTTGCAAAAGCTGGCTAATTAAAGCAACGCTTCGTTTCTTGCGTAGGGCAATTAAGCAGGGCAATTAAGTAGGGCAATTAAGCAGGGCAATTAATGTGACGTGGGAAGAAACTCTCACTTTATAGTAGAGATTGCTTTGCTCACTCATCTTCCTTTCTTTCTGATCATTCTCAGGTTTTCCTTGGTCACAGTGGTGGCCTTGATACTGACGGTAATGAGCTTCCCCGTTTGGTTTATGTGTCTCGTGAGAAGCGTCCTGGATTCCAGCATCACAAGAAAGCTGGTGCCATGAATGCTCTTGTGAGTACTTAAGTATTATTGAAGTCAAAATTACCTAGTTCATTTCCATTTGTTAGTTCTAATGGCAGATTAATGTTTCCACAGGTTCGTGTCTCAGCTGTTCTTACTAATGGACAATACATGTTGAATCTTGATTGTGATCACTACATCAACAACAGCAAGGCTCTCCGGGAAGCTATGTGCTTCCTTATGGATCCAAACCTAGGAAGGAGTGTCTGCTATGTTCAGTTCCCACAAAGGTTCGATGGTATTGATAGAAATGATCGATATGCAAACAGGAACACTGTGTTTTTTGATGTAAGTTGGCAATCCTCTTTTAAGATTCTCCCGTCTGAATTTACTGGTGTTAAGTAATCATAGCTTAAATAAGTGATGGTAAGATTATTGGATGCACTAGTTTTAAAATTGGTAACCATATTCAATAATTTTTGGGGTATTTCTGTTTGCTGCAGATTAACTTGAGGGGCCTTGATGGCATCCAAGGACCAGTTTATGTGGGAACTGGTTGTGTTTTCAACAGAACAGCTCTATATGGTTATGAACCCCCAGTTAAGCAGAAGAAGAAGGGTGGTTTCTTGTCATCATTATGTGGGGGCCGGAAGAAGACAAGCAAATCAAAGAAAAAGAGCTCAGATAAGAAAAAGTCAAACAAGCATGTGGACAGTTCTGTGCCAGTTTTCAATCTCGAAGATATAGAGGAGGGTGTTGAAGGTACTATCTATATGTTCTTGCGTCTTCTAGGGTATAATTCCTTAGATATGTACTGTTTTGTCATATGCAGTGCTTATCATATATTTGCGGTGTTGTGACGAAGATGTACGCCTGCTGACATATCTTTTATATGGCAGGTGCTGGATTTGATGATGAGAAATCACTTCTTATGTCTCAAATGAGCTTGGAGAAGAGGTTTGGCCAGTCCGCAGCTTTTGTTGCCTCCACTCTGATGGAATATGGTGGTGTTCCTCAATCCGCAACTCCAGAATCTCTTTTGAAAGAAGCTATTCATGTCATAAGTTGTGGATACGAGGACAAGTCCGAATGGGGAACTGAGGTAATGTAACAATTCTCACATCAGCATTTTTACATTCATTTTTCCTATTACTCAATTTACGTAGATAAGGATAAAATTGAGATACCAGTCTATGCAAAATAGTGGATGCAAATAATGTTTTAGTTTCTTTGCTTTGGAGAAACAAAGAAGTGTTATTTTTCTTGCACTAAGTTCACAATACACTTTATGATGCTGCTGTTGTTGCAACATGCAAATGTTATGTTGAAATTGGCATGAGTAAGGCCGGTTCCTGGTTAACCGTAATGAGGTGATTCTGAATTGCAGATTGGGTGGATCTATGGTTCTGTGACAGAAGATATTCTCACTGGATTCAAGATGCATGCACGAGGCTGGCGGTCAATCTACTGCATGCCTAAGCGCCCAGCTTTCAAGGGATCTGCTCCCATCAATCTTTCAGATCGTCTGAACCAAGTGCTTAGGTGGGCTCTTGGTTCTGTTGAAATTCTTTTCAGCAGGCATTGTCCCATATGGTACGGTTACGGTGGACGCCTCAAGTTCTTGGAGAGATTCGCTTACATCAACACTACCATTTATCCATTAACATCAATCCCGCTTCTCATATATTGTGTTTTGCCTGCTATCTGTCTGCTCACCGGGAAATTCATCATCCCAGAGGTAAACATGGGCTGCATATTTACGTTTTTCAGTAGAAAGAGCTTGAAACAATAACACTGACTGAATCTGTTTTGGAATGCAGATTAGCAACTTTGCTAGTATTTGGTTCATCTCTCTCTTCATTTCAATTTTCGCCACTGGTATCCTTGAGATGAGGTGGAGTGGTGTTGGCATCGATGAGTGGTGGAGGAATGAACAGTTCTGGGTTATTGGAGGTATCTCTGCCCATATTTTTGCCGTCTTTCAGGGTCTTCTCAAGGTGCTTGCTGGTATCGATACCAACTTCACTGTCACCTCAAAGGCTTCTGATGAAGATGGTGACTTTGCTGAGCTCTACATGTTCAAGTGGACAACGCTTCTCATCCCGCCAACGACCATTTTGATCATTAACATGGTCGGTGTCGTTGCTGGTATCTCCTACGCGATCAACAGCGGCTACCAATCATGGGGGCCGCTCTTTGGGAAGCTCTTCTTTGCCTTCTGGGTGATTGTTCACTTGTACCCATTCCTCAAGGGTCTCATGGGTAGGCAAAACCGCACACCAACCATTGTTGTCGTCTGGGCAATCCTCCTTGCTTCAATCTTCTCCTTGCTGTGGGTTCGCATTGATCCGTTCACCACCCGCGTCACTGGCCCAGATACCCAAACATGTGGCATCAACTGCTAGGAAAGCCGGTGATTGTAGAGACACAGAAATACCACCAATTGTGTTTTTCAGAATACAAAGGCGCCACTGCCACCAATTGTGTTTTTAAGTTAAAATGGGGTGGCTTTATTTACAGAATACAAAAGCATATCAGAAAGTTACTCGTGTTGATATGTATTCTTTTGTTGATAAGTTATACTATTTTGTTGGGAGTGGCAGACAATGTCAAGGAGTTTTGTATGTTATGAAGGACACAAATAAATTATTAGTTTTCATTCTTTCAATTTTCATTGAGTTCTCTCGTATCGGCAGCATGTATGTTGGAAATGTTTACACTGATTATCCTTCATTTACAGAAGTAAACTTGTGCTCAAGATTGAACCTGACTGATTGACGTGGAAGCATGGCTTGAAAGCTTAAATTATGTTATAATAAATAATTATGGGTTGCTGAAAAAGAGAGAATGAAAGAACAGCATATGTATACTTATGTAGTGTGCAGTAATGCAAAAGTAACTGCAGGACCCTGTGTGCATGAATACCGACACTAAATGATACATAAAAGGGTATTTAACTAAACTTGATTTTAACTATTTAAATTTGCATGGAACATAGTATTTTTTGTGAAATATTATGAATCTTTATGGTTTAATAAAAATTTAGAAATTTTTTCCATGATTTTTGGGACCATGGCTTATATAGTTTCTTCATACTACCTAAAATGGTCTTTTAGTAAACCTGATTTTAACATTTTAAATTTGCATAAAACATGCTACTTTTTTTAATATAATATGAATCCTTATAGTGGAATAAAAATTTAGAAATTTTTTTCATAATTTTTCGAGGTTCCTAGCATCCGATATGAATTATTTGAATTAAATAGAATAAATTAAATGGAAAATGGCACTGTGCTGCCACGCCAATCGTATGCCGATCCGCCATCACGTGGCTCGTGGGCTCGATCGTCTTTGCCAATCAGCGTGCCGATCCGCCACGTGGCTCATTTGGCTCGATCGCGCTCTGTGGCGCAATCGGCGTGTGACTTCTTTGCGCCACGTGTACGGCGATTGCGGTGCCGATCGGCGTCCACGTGGCGCGATTGGAGGATACTTTTGTAATTTTTTTTATTTCGAGTATATTCTTGAATTTTTTGATTAAAAATGTTTATTTTTTAAAAAAAATTCGAGAGATGGATGTGATGAGCCAATTTTTTGTTTGGTTGGAGAGATAAAGTTAGATGGGATGAGAGTTTGATGGCGGATGAAGTGAGAATTCAAATTTGGTTGGTGAGATGAAAGTTGGATGTGGATGAGATGAAAATTGAATGGTGGATGTGATTGATAGAAAAAGGTCGATACGGCCATTCCGTTCATCCAATTAAACAATAGATGAATGGAAAAAGATGGATAAAACCATTCTATCCACCCTGTGCTCTGGAATCAAACGCACCATTTTGTAAGGATGGTGATGCTTCTAACACAAAGGAATTACAAGAAAGGAAGCTAGAGTTCCGTGCCCATGAATTGTTTCATCTGTTATTGTTTTCTTTTCCCGTATACTGTTGGCACTGCCAGTGCATGCATGGAACATGCTTGCTGGAGAACAGTTTTAGTGACATGTATTCCTAAAGCTATTTTATTTCCCCAGTGTTGTTCTGATTGATCTCTTTTTTGTGTTTTTTTACAGGAAAACAAACAGGCTAGTCAATTATGCACATGAGTCAGGTGCAGCTCCTGAGCTGGCCTATTGTTCATATTGCAGTATCGATTAATTTTTCATTGTTAAGCTCCACTTGGTAGTTGCTACACTGTTCAAACATACACATCACCAAGCTAGCTATTGTCATTGTAGGGGCATTCATGGATTTTTTTTTTCCAACGCATTCTAGGCTGGATTAAGGTTTATTCTATAAACCTGAGGAAACTCCTGGTTTGTTTGCTCTCAAAATCATGTATTGATGGAGTACGAAATTGGGCTTACCTTTCACCAATTAAATCACTCTAGTTAGTTGTAGGCTCCTCTGTTTCAGTCTTGAAAAAGGTTATAATCTATGCATAGAGATAGGGGTGAAACCGGGTCGGATACGGGCGGATATTGCTCGTCCCGTATCCTAACCCATTTTTTTTCGGATTCGGAGTCGAATACGGATGTCCCGGATACAGATACGAATTCGGATTATTCAGGATTCGGATACGGATCGGATACCTGACGGATTCGGGTTGGGATCGGATATCATAATCGGATAGTAGTATAATACATAATTGTGTACGTAAAAGAAAGAATGCCGCATTAACCTTACAACATTAGCTTCAAGTTATAATTTTTTCAACGTAGGATAGTAGTATAGTTAGAGGTGCAAATGGGTCGGATACAAGGAGAGAGATCGAGACATAAAGAAAACAGAGAACAATGGGAGCTATTCCATCAAACTTAACCTTACGGAATAAATTCCTGGAGATATTAAATAGTGTTGAATTGTCACATTCTGACAAACTGAAGATAGATTTCTCTCATAATGAGGACTACTTGGATTTGTTTGCTATGCTTCAATTTAGCGACTCAACTAATTCCAGTAATTTGAATAGAAAAGAAGTTTATCAAATAAGTTGAACAAATCAATTTAGGTAAAAGCATTATGTCATCACTCTATTTGTTTCTTGATAGATTTGTTGAAGTTCACGCTTAATAACAAAGTAGTATTTTTTAGTGTCAGTATCAAACAACTACTTTATCTATCCAATAATGAACCAAATTAATGGAAGAATAACTAATTTTATCCGGATATTCGGGTCAGATATTTACCGGATATCGGGTCGGATATTGCTCTTCCCATATCCTAACCCATATTACATGAGATTTTTCGGATACGGATCGGATATTGCTCTTCCCATATCCTAACCCATATTACACCGAATTTTCCGGATACGGATACGGATGACATCGGTACGGATTTTAAACGGATTCGGGATCGGATCGGGCGGATATTTCCTGTCCCGTTTTCACCCCTACATAGAGAGATACGATCAGTGAAAAAGATTCCATATATCGAAAAAAACGAAGGTCATCGAGATTCCCGGTTACCCGGGAAAAAACTGGTAAAAAAAATAAAAATTCAAAACCAAAATTTGAATTCGAGTTCGATAACCGACCAAAAGTTTTTTGGTTTGAATTCAAATTTGACCTGTTCGCAAGCTATAAGGCCACCAGCATTTCCCAGTTAACTTGCCGGGATCCCTTATTTTAATCATAGGCACACCACTAAAAATTTATATTTCTCTTACCGTTCTATATCATTCTCCGGTAATGTTCGTTCAGCCAATGGAGGTGGAACACGGATCAAATATAGTCTCTATGGGGACTGAAACTTAAGCAGTCCCAACAGGTGTGGATCGTCCGATCGAGCAAGCGAACGACTCAAATCGTCTAAATCCATTTACTACAGTGTTTTGCTACATTACTTTTGCTACCGTGCTTTTAGATTAATCTGAACCGTCTCTTTTCAATCCAACGCCCGCGCGCAACTGCTTAAGTTATAGTCCCATAAGGACTGCATCCGACCGTGTCTGTAAACGTGTGTTTGTTCGGAGGGTGGACAGCAAAGCACACACGGTACTGATGTGAACTGAGAGGAGGTGCAGAAGCCAGCGCTACACGTAACGGCTTTGCCATAATTACAGAAATGCTCCTGGCAGCTAGCTTGAGCCAACCACCACGGCCGGGGTGTCGGTGGCGTCCCTGGCGACGAGAGAGATGAGAGATCATGAGATCCACACGCTGACACGCGCACCTAACAGGCAGAAAGAAAAGAGAGAGGAACGTACGTCACTTACCGGTAGGCCCGACTCTTTTCCGTGTCGGTCGTGGACTTTGGCTGAGCTCTCAGATCATCTCCAACACCCTCTCTATCCAACTCGCTATCTCCAAATAATACCGAGCGGCTACAAAAGCGCTCCTCCAACAGCCTCGCTACTCTCTTCTCCAAATCTAGCGAGCGGAGAGAGACTCGCTAGATTTGGCGATTCTCTCTCCGCTCGCTATCCGGCGAGGCGCAACCGAAGAATTGCTTCGCGCGACCTCACGGAGCAGCAGCGGCGGCAGCCCGCGCCGCCTTCGTGGGGGCCCTGCTGCCCATGCCTCCTCACCCTGCAGCGCAGCGGCGTCAGGTGGGGCGTCAGGAAGCGCGTGAGGTACGTCGGCCAGCACCGCGCGCGCCATGCTCAGAATCCCCCGCCGGTCCAGCGCTTGGCGGAGGTGCAGGGGGGCGACGAGAGCTCCAGCAACGGCAAGAAGAGGAACCGGCCGGAGGAGGCTGAAGAGAGCTGCGGAGACGACCACGAGGTGGTCAGGACGGAGAAGAAGAGCAAGAGGAAGAGTGGCCGCCGCCGTCGCAGCACCAAGCGTCCGGCCAAGAAGATCCGGCGGGAGGAGAGCGAAAGGAAGCCCGCTCCCAAGATCGAGGAAGCCAAGTTTGCCACGCTGCGCGCCATGGTCGACCGGTGGACAGCAAACCGGTACGCGACCACCGAGGCGTCCCTGCTCGGGATCCTAAGTGCCCTCGGCGCCCGCGCCGGCAAGTTCGTGTCGCGCGGCGAGCTGCGGGAGGAGGCGCGCAGGCACATCGGCGACACCGGCCTCCTTGACCACCTCCTCAAGCACATGGCCGACAAGGTGCCAGCCGGCAGCGCCGAGCGGTTTCGCCGCCGGCACAACGCCGACGGCGCCATGGAGTACTGTCTCGAGCCGGCCGAGCTGGCTGCCGTGCGGCGGGAGGCCGGCGTGGCCGACCCGTTCTGGGTGCCGCCTCCCGGGTGGAAGCCCGGAGATCCCGTGTCGCCGGACGCCTGCACGCTGGAGGTGAAGAGGCAGGTGGAGGAGCTCGCCACGGAGCTCGCCACGGAGCTCGCCGGCGTAAAAAGGTCTCCTTTTTTACTTCTCCTCTCCCCTGCGATTTCCTCTTCTTGCATTGGTCTAACTAGTAGTGCAATGCTGATACTATCTTGTTTAGATTCTTGCATGTAGCAAGTAGCAATGCTAGTTTTGTGCTGAAATTGACTTGTGCTGCACTGAACCGTGTACATGAAGGCACATGGAACAGCTCAGTTCCAGTGTGATGCAAGCAAGCAAGGAAATGAAATCTGAGGCAGACGAAGTCTACATTTCATGGCAGGTGATCATACTTTACTGAGATATGCATCTCTCGTTTTTTTTTGTCTTACTCTTACATTGTGTATATTTTTTGTTGTAAAATTACACTCCTAGTTCTGCTCTGATATATGTGGGAGTTACTCTGAAGTGGATAAGTCTTGATTTAGATTTTGTGAGGTGCATTGCACGGGGCATCAAACAATGGCAAAGCTGTAGGAGAGCAGATTTTGCTGTGTAATGGTCCATTTCTACCTCTCTTTCACCTCGGTGTAGGCATCGCATACACTTCGCAGTACACTAACTTCTAATTCTCAGCATTCCTTCTCACATTGTTTCATTGAGCTCAAGGTGGATGGATGTTTAGGCGAAGCACCTTTTATTTCCAGTTTTTGATCTGCAGATACACTGGTAGGAGCACTCGCACATAGATAGTTTTAATCTGCATGCATGTCTCTTTCAAGTAGTACTGGAAAACCCTGAAGAATGGCAAGCCCACATACATATTTTTTTTTGGGAGTGTATAGGCATCATCCGGATGTTTTTGTCTAAAAAAATATCCAAATTTTGGACCGTACGATCAAAACACACATCCGTAGGATCAACCCACCTCGAATTCAGGGGAGGCGTGCATTGATCTGAAAGCAAATCCAATGGCCAGGAATTTGGATGATGGTTGCTAAAGAAAACATCTGGATGAAACTTACCAAAACCCCTTTTTTTCTCTATGGAGTAGTTTAATGTAGGCTGTTAGCTGCACCTGTTGATGTCCATATGACCATGATGACCTTATTCGCAGGAGAAGTATGGCTGTATGGTGAAGGCCAATGGCAATCTGGAAAAGCAGGCTCTATCCTTGGAGGTACACCTACAAAGGGGGCAGCTCTTTCTCAGCTTTCTGTAGCTCTTTACACTAGTTCAGCATGCCAGCTAGCTAGCACTGGTGCTTGTCAAGTTTAATCTGTTTTGATCAAGTTTTGTCTTCATGATTGAATTTTCCCTTCACTTGATCATGCTCAAGCATTGCTGTGGTTTTGTTTTCAGGAGAAGTACGAGAATGCGATGCAGCTTAATTGTGAGCTGGAGGAGGAGGTGCTGTTCCTGAAGGTATATTTAAACAAACTTCTGAACTTCTGTTCCCATTGTACTGGGTATTTGTATTCATGATGAAGCATATGTTGATCTGGAATTCTGAATCTGTTTTGCAGGAGAAGTATGAGGCTGTGCTTGAGAAGAACACCAGACTGGAGGAGCAAATGGCTGCTTTATCCACTTCTCTCCTGTCTCTGAAGGTACAGTACAAATGCATCAGTTGCATGCATGAATGGCTCTGTGACCTGATTCGCCATGAGCATTAGCAATAATTAGTGGTAAACTGTATGAACAGGAAGACTTGTTCTTGCTGAATGCTGGAGAACAGCTTATGGAGCTAGAGCAGGCTGATCTGTATGCCAAAGAGCCTTGCAAGGCTGACAAGCAAGAAGACAATGCCGGCAGGGCACGGGACAATGCTACTAAATGCATCATTATTTCTCTCAGACTCCTCATCTTCTGAGAGACATTGCGAGATTAAATTTCGACGACTCATTGAGGTATTATTGGTAGTGAACAACAAGAAGCGTGCAATACTTCAAACTGCAAATGGGTATGTATATATAGAGAAGAGTAATATAGCCGTTCGAATTTATCCGTTGAAAAATATCCGTTGCAGCGTTGTCGTTACAATAAATTTCGAATTTTAAACTCCCGCATTGAAAGATAGCCGTTCGAATTTACCTGTTAAAAAATAGCCATTGCAGCGTTGTCGTTACAATATATTCCGAATTTTAAATTCCCGCATTGAAATATAGCCGTTCGAATTTACTCGTTGAAAAATAGCCATTGCCGCGTGGTGGTTACAATAAATTTTGAATTTTAAACTCCCGCATTGAAAGATAGCTGTTCGAATTTACCCGTTAAAAAATAGCCGTTGCAGCGTTGTCGTTACAATATATTCCGAATTTTAAATTCCCGCATTGAAATATAGCCGTTCGAATTTACCCATTGAAAAATAGCCGTTGCCGCGTGGTGGTTACAATAAATTTTGAATTTTAAATTCCCACATTGAAAGATAGCCGTTCAAATTTACCCGTTAAAAAATAGCTGTTGCAACGTTGTCGTTACAATAAATTCCGAATTTTAAATCCCCGCATTGAAATATAGCCGTTCGAATTTACCCGTTGAAAAAAAACCGTTGCAGCGTGGTGGTTACAATAGCTGTTATGGCGGTTATGGAATATGATTAAAATATAAGGAAGAGAAAATAGAGAGTGTGATATAGAGAGTGCTGTTGGAGAGGAAGGAGATATAGAGAGTCAAATTTTTGGAGAACTCTCCAAATATGGCTTTTGGAGAGTGAAATTTGGAGAGTGCTGTTGTTCTGATTGATCTCTTTTTTTGTGTTTTTTTACAGGAAAACAAACAGGCTAGTCAATTATGCACATGAGTCAGGTGCAGCTCCTGAGCTGGCCTATTGTTCATATTGCAGTATCGATTAATTTTTCATTGTTAAGCTCCACTTGGTAGTTGCTACACTGTTCAAGCATACACATCACCAAGCTAGCTATTGTCATTGTAGGGGCATTCATGGATTTTTTTTTTCCAACGCATTCTAGGCTGGATTAAGGTTTATTCTATAAACCTGAGGAAATTCCTGGTTTGTTTGCTCTCAAAATCATGTATTGATGGAGTACGAAATTGGGCTTACCTTTCACCAATTAAATCACTCTAGTTAGTAGTGGGCTCCTCTGTTTCAGTCTTGAAAAAGGTTATAATCTATGCATAGAGAGATACGATCAGTGAAAAAGATTCCATATATCGAAAAAAACGAAGGTCATCGTGATTCCCCGGTTACCCGGGAAAAAACTGGTAAAAAAAATAAAAATTCAAAACCAAAATTTGAATTTAGCTGACCAAAAGTTTTTTGGTTTGAATTCAAATTTGACCTGTTCGCAAGCTATAAGGCCACCGGCATTTCCCAGTTAACTTGCCGGGATCTCTTATTTTAATCATAGGCACACCACTAAAAATTCATATTTCTCTTACCATTCTAGATCATTCTCCGGTAATGTTCGTTCAGCCAATGGAGGTGGAACACGGATCAAATATAGTCTCTATGGGGACTGAAACTTAAGCAGTCCCAACAGGTGTGGATCGTCCGATCGAGCAAGCGAACGACTCAGATCGTCTAAATCCATTTACTACAGTGTTTTGCTACATTACTTTTGCTACCGTGCTTTTAGATTAATCTGAACCGTCTCCTTTCAATCCAACGCCCGCGCGCAACTGCTTAAGTTATAGTCCCATAAGGACTGCATCCGACCGTGTCCATAAAGGTGTGTTTGTTCGGAGGGTGGACAGCAAAGCACACACGGTACCGATGAGAACTGACAGAGGTGCAGGAGCCCAGGGCTACACGTAACGGCTTTGCCATAATTACAGAAATGCCCCTGGCAGCTAGCTTGAGCCAACCACCGCGGCCGGGGTGTCGGTGGCGTCCCTGGCGACGAGAGAGATGATAGATCATGAGATCCACACGCGCACCTAACAGGCAGAAAGAAAAGAGAGAGGAACGTACGTCACTTAACGGTGGGCCCGGTTCCTTTCCGTGTCGGTCGTGGACTTTGGCTGGGCTCACACCAGTTTCCAGCCTCCTCTGTGTTTTAGCCCTTTTCAATTTTTTTTTTCATCTTTTTTCTTTCTTCTAAATAAAACTATAAATTTAGTCCCCTTTCCGACTATAAAATTACTAATAAGTGACATATATCACATACCGTAGTAGGTCGTCGGCACTACAGTGGCTTCATCTACTGCAGTAGCTCCATGGCAAACGTGGCATGTGGTAGGCACTACCTTCCAACCGAGGTTGAGTACCGTAGCAAATACCTATCGAAACTTAGGCACTATGGTATTCTATCGTGTTGAGCTTAGGTACTGCGCTATCTCGTTTTGCTGAGCTCGGGTATTTTACCGGCGATCTGCCACGGTAGGGGCATGTGCTAAGTGATATGCATTGACTATCTATATTTTCGTGGTTGAAAAGAGAGTTAGGCTCCGTTTGGCAACTTGGAACCGAGTTGTTTCTACTAGAATCTGGGAGAAACCCAACCAAACAGACTAAAACTCGGAACGATTCTCCTCGGAACGTTTCTCCTTTTTTCACACCGTGGTTGAATCACTCTCAACCCCGTTTCACTAGTTTCTACTTAGAATGCAGGCCGCATCAAACGATTTGCAGAAATTGATTCTGATTCTACCTGAAACGTTTCTACCAAGAATCTGGAACCGTTTCCGTTTCTACTAGAATCTGGAACCGTACCAAACGGGGCCTTAAATTGTAATTTTGATTGGAGAAGATAAAAATGAAAAAAAAGGACGAAGGGTATAAAACAGGCCAAACCATCCGATTTCTGTGTCGGTGCCCGAGCCCGACCGACAGCCCCCGCTGCCACGTGGGCTCCACCAGCTGCACAGCTCGCTTCTCTTCCCCTCCGGCCTCACCCCGGACGATCCATCCACCCCACCAAACGCTTCGCAAAGATAAATCAAATCAAACCGAAATCAAATTGCCGTTAAAATAATCGCGAGATTTTATTAATCCCGTTCCTCGCGTCGAAAGCGACAGCCAAACCAACTCACGTTGCGGTTTCTTCCCCCCCTCCCCCTCGCCTGCCATAGTTAAGCACTACCACCCTCACTACTAGTAGCAGTAGTAGCATTCCCGCGGCCACCTCCACTCCCGAATTCCGCGTCCTTGGAGCCTTCCAGGGGAGGACTCGAGGTAACGCGGCTTGGTTCTGCGCCATTGTTCTTGGTTTTTGTACGCGGTGCGATTGGGCTCTTGATTTGATCTGGTTGGGATGTGTCGGTTTCTTGCAGCGCGGGATGCTGTGCTGATCCGTGCTCGGATCTTGGTGGAGCTGAGCTGATCGAGCTCGGTTCTCGGTGCGGGTGAATCTTGCTTGCGCCATGGAGGGCGACGCGGAGGCCGTGGTGAGTGGCAAAATGTTGCGGAATTGGGGTGCATTTTGTGTTCGGATTTGGTGGTTTGTTGGGGTGGATCTTGAGGGGGGGAGTCTGAATTTTTATGCGTTCGTGTGCAGAAGTCGGGGAGGCACGGGGGCGGGCAGGTGTGCCAAATCTGCGGCGACGGCGTGGGCACCACGGCGGAGGGCGACGTCTTCGCCGCCTGCGACGTCTGCGGCTTCCCGGTCTGCCGGCCCTGCTACGAGTACGAGCGCAAGGACGGCACCCAGGCCTGCCCGCAGTGCAAGACCAAGTACAAGCGCCACAAAGGTACAGCACTACTGATAGAAAGCCTCTTCTCACTCCTCTCCATTCCCACCGATCCCTCTGCCTGCAATCCTAGTAATTTAGAACAACTGAGAATGTTGGGATCTTTAGTTAAGAAGAGCAAAAATGAGGATTCTTTTTGTTGGATCTTATATCATTCTTCTCAGGAAGGTAGTAGAAGGTGGAACATTTCACTGAATTTTTGGGATTCGGCGTAGGCCAACTCTTTTCGGGTGAATTGTGCTGAATTGTAGTTATGGATAATGAGTAGATGGGGTATTCTGAACTTTTAGTCAAGATCCGCAAAGATGATTGAAACGTTTTGTTAATACTTTGCTGAACTATATGAATTCTTTAGGGAGCCCACCGATCCGTGGGGAGGAAGGCGATGACACTGATGCTGATGATGCCAGTGACTTCAACTACCCTGCATCTGGCGACGATGACCAGAAGCAGAAGATTGCCGATAGGATGCGCAGCTGGCGCATGAATGCTGGGGGTGGCGGTGATGTTGGCCGCCCCAAGTATGACAGTGGGGAGATCGGGCTCACCAAGTATGATAGTGGCGAGATCCCTCGAGGATACATCCCTTCAATCACTAATAGCCAGGTTGGTGTTGAAAGTTAATAGATTGCTAAAAATTTACCGGGCATGCGCTAATGCTTAGTTTCTTGAATTGGATTTTGCAGATCTCGGGAGAAATTCCTGGAGCCTCCCCTGATCATCATATGATGTCTCCTACTGGGAACATTGGCAAGCGTGTTCCATTTCCTATGTGAATCATTCACGTATGTTTATTTCTTGCCATGATCTCTCATTTGTCGATTTTGTAACACCTGCTTTAGATGTGAAGATGTAATTATTGTTTCTTGCTTCTTGCCAGCAAACCCGTCAAGGGAGTTCTCTGGTAGCATTGGTAATGTTGCCTGGAAAGAAAGAGTTGATGGCTGGAAAATGAAGCAGGATAAGGGTGCAATTCCCATGACTAATGGCACAAGCATTGCTCCTCTGAAGGTCGGGGAGTTGGTGACATTGATGCATCTACTGATTACAACATGGATGATGCCTTATTGTGAGTTCCAACACCCACCTCTCAGCACACTCTACAGAGCCTGGTTGAACTTAGGAGTTAGGAGGGTTGCCTTTATGTTTGCGTAACTAGTAAGCCTATTTTGGGAAGAATACACATCATGTTGTTTTCGTCATGATATTTTGGTTTTACAATTGGAACACATTCTGAATGTGGCATGAATACTTGATACTTGCTCACTAAAATGCTGACTAACAGAAACTTAGTATATGGATATTTTGGTTTTACCATGGACATCAAGTTGTAAAGTACAGAGGTTTATTTCATATTCAACTTTTCAGGTGTAGTTGGATTGAGACTTTCCCCTAAAAATAGGGAACATATATATCTAAAATTCGACAAAAATGAAATGGATAGAGAATAAATTATTCAATCATTTCTTACCATTTTTTTGCTCTGACATCTCTTGCAACATTAATTCTCTGCCATCTGAATTACAGGAATGATGAAACTCGCCAGCCTCTATCTAGAAAAGTTCCCCTTCCTTCATCCAGAATAAACCCCTACAGAATGGTCATTGTTTTGCGATTGATTGTTCTAAGCATCTTCCTGCACTATCGTATCACAAATCCGGTGAATAATGCATACCCATTGTGGCTTTTATCTGTTATATGTGAGATTTGGTTTGCTTTATCCTGGATATTGGATCAGTTCCCAAAGTGGTTTCCAATCAATCGTGAGACTTACCTTGATAGACTGGCTTTAAGGTGATCTCTTTTTCAGTTCGTTTGTACTTAGAGCAAACACAAACTTCATTTAGCCACATTACTGATGTTGTTTCTATTTCACTTCTGCTAACAGGTATGACCGAGAAGGTGAACCATCTCAGTTGGCTGCTGTTGATATTTTCGTCAGTACTGTCGACCCCATGAAGGAGCCTCCTCTTGTCACTGCCAATACGGTGTTATCCATTCTTGCTGTGGATTACCCTGTGGACAAGGTCTCTTGCTATGTATCTGATGATGGAGCTGCAATGCTGACTTTTGATGCATTGGCTGAGACTTCAGAGTTTGCTAGAAAATGGGTACCATTCGTTAAGAAGTATAACATTGAACCCAGAGCTCCTGAGTGGTACTTTTGCCAGAAAATTGATTACTTGAAAGACAAAGTTCACCCTTCATTTGTTAAAGACCGTCGCGCCATGAAGGTGTGTTTGCTTTGTAAACATATAAATATTGATTTTGCTGTCTTGTGATCCAATGGTAATGTGTCTTGCAAAAAATCGTTGCAGAGAGAATATGAAGAATTTAAAATTAGGGTAAATGGCCTTGTTGCTAAGGCACAGAAAGTCCCTGAGGAAGGATGGATCATGCAGGATGGCACACCATGGCCAGGAAACAATACCAGGGACCATCCTGGAATGATTCAGGTTAGCATATCTCCAATACAAACTATTATTACTCAAATGACAGCTAGACATGTCTCTATAGGTAACCATTTTTACTTGCTCTTTAAAGGTCATTGCTTTGCTCACTCATCTTCCTTTCTTTTTGATCATTCTCAGGTTTTCCTTGGTCACAGTGGTGGCCTTGATACCGAGGGTAATGAGCTTCCCCGTTTGGTTTATGTGTCTCGTGAGAAGCGTCCTGGATTCCAGCATCACAAGAAAGCTGGTGCCATGAATGCTCTTGTGAGTACTTAAGTATTATTGAAGTCAAAATTACCTAGTTCATTTCCATTTGTTAATTCTAATGGCAGATTGATGTTTCCACAGGTTCGTGTCTCAGCTGTTCTTACTAATGGACAATACATGTTGAATCTTGATTGCGATCACTACATCAACAACAGCAAGGCTCTCCGGGAAGCTATGTGCTTCCTTATGGATCCAAACCTAGGAAGGAGTGTCTGCTATGTTCAGTTCCCACAAAGGTTCGATGGTATCGATAGAAATGATCGATATGCAAACAGGAACACTGTGTTTTTTGATGTAAGTTGGCAATCCTCTTTTAAGATTCTCCCGTCTGAATTTACTGGTGTTAAGTAATCATAGCTTAAATAAGTGATGGTAAGATTATTGGATGCACTAGTTTTAAAATTCGTAACCATATTCAATAATTTTTGGGGTATTTCGGTTTGTTGCAGATTAACTTGAGGGGCCTTGATGGCATCCAAGGACCAGTTTATGTGGGAACTGGTTGTGTTTTCAACAGAACAGCTCTATATGGTTATGAACCCCCAGTTAAGCAGAAGAAGAAGGGTGGTTTCTTGTCATCACTATGTGGGGGCCGGAAGAAGACAAGCAAATCAAAGAAAAAGAGCTCAGATAAGAAAAAGTCAAACAGGCATGTGGACAGTTCTGTGCCAGTATTCAATCTCGAAGATATAGAGGAGGGTGTTGAAGGTACTATCTATATGTTCTTGCATTTTCTAGGGTATAATTCCTTAGATATGTACTGTTTTGTCATATGCAGTGCTTATCATATATTTGCGGTGTTGTGACGAACATGTACTCCTGCTGACATATCTTTTATATGGCAGGTGCTGGATTTGATGACGAGAAATCACTTCTTATGTCTCAAATGAGCTTGGAGAAGAGGTTTGGCCAGTCCGCAGCTTTTGTTGCCTCCACTCTGATGGAATATGGTGGTGTTCCTCAATCCGCAACTCCAGAATCTCTTTTGAAAGAAGCTATTCATGTCATAAGTTGTGGATATGAGGACAAGTCCGAATGGGGAACTGAGGTAATGTAACAATTCTCACATCAGCATTTTTACATTCATTTTTCCTATTACTCAATTTACGTAGATAAGGATAAAATTGAGATACCAGTCTATGCAAAATAGTGGATGCAAATAATGTTTTAGTTTCTTTGCTTTGGAGAAATAAAGAAGTGTTATTTTTCTTGCACTAAGTTCACAATACACTTTATGATGCTGCTGTTGTTGCAACATGCAAATGGTATGTTGAAATTGGCATGAGTAAAGCCGGTTCCTGGTTAACCGTAATGAGGTGATTCTGAATTGCAGATTGGGTGGATCTATGGTTCTGTGACAGAAGATATTCTCACTGGATTCAAGATGCATGCACGAGGCTGGCGGTCAATCTACTGCATGCCTAAGCGCCCAGCTTTCAAGGGATCTGCTCCCATCAATCTTTCAGATCGTCTGAACCAAGTGCTTAGGTGGGCTCTTGGTTCTGTTGAAATTCTTTTCAGCAGGCATTGTCCCATATGGTATGGTTACGGAGGACGCCTCAAGTTCTTGGAGAGATTCGCTTACATCAACACTACCATTTATCCATTAACATCAATCCCGCTTCTTATATATTGTGTTTTGCCTGCTATCTGTCTGCTCACCGGGAAATTCATCATCCCAGAGGTAAACATGGGCTGCATATTTACGTTTTTCAGTAGAAAGAGCTTGAAACAATAACACTGACTGAATCTATTTTGGAATGCAGATTAGCAACTTTGCTAGTATTTGGTTCATCTCTCTCTTCATTTCAATTTTCGCCACTGGTATCCTTGAGATGAGGTGGAGTGGTGTTGGCATCGATGAGTGGTGGAGGAATGAACAGTTCTGGGTTATTGGAGGTATCTCTGCCCATATTTTTGCCGTCTTTCAGGGTCTTCTCAAGGTGCTTGCTGGTATCGATACCAACTTCACTGTCACCTCAAAGGCTTCTGATGAAGATGGTGACTTTGCTGAGCTCTACATGTTCAAGTGGACAACGCTTCTCATCCCGCCAACGACCATTTTGATCATTAACATGGTCGGTGTCGTTGCTGGTATCTCCTACGCGATCAACAGCGGCTACCAATCATGGGGGCCGCTCTTTGGGAAGCTCTTCTTTGCCTTCTGGGTGATTGTTCACTTGTACCCATTCCTCAAGGGTCTCATGGGTAGGCAAAACCGCACACCAACCATTGTTGTCGTCTGGGCAATCCTCCTTGCTTCAATCTTCTCCTTGCTGTGGGTTCGCGTTGATCCGTTCACCACCCGCGTCACTGGCCCAGATACCCAAACATGTGGCATCAACTGCTAGGAAAGCCGGTGATTGTAGAGACAGAGAAATACCACCAATTGTGTTTTTCAGAATACAAAAGCGCCACTGCCACCAATTGTGTTTTTAAGTTAAAATGGGGTGGCTTTATTTACAGAATACAAAAGCATATCAGAGAGTTACTCGTGTTGATATGTATTCTTTTGTTGATAAGTTATACTATTTTGTTGGGAGTGGCAGACAATGTCAAGGAGTTTTGTATGTTATGAAGGGCACAAATAAATTATTAGTTTTCATTCTTTCAATTTTCATTGAGTTCTCTCATATCGGCAGCATGTATGTTGGAAATGTTTACACTGATTATCCTTTATTTAAAGAAGTAAGCTTGTGCTCAAGATTGAACCTGACTGATTGACCTAGAAGCATGGCTCGAAAGCTTAAATTATGTTGTAATAAATAATTTTGGGTTGCTGAAAAAGAGAGAATGAAAGAACAGCATATGTATACTTATGTAGTGTGCAGTAATGCAAAAGTAACTGCAGGACTCGTCATTTTTGTGCAGACAAGACCCTGTGTCCATGAATACCGACACTAAATGAATGAATTTTTGGAATGCACAACGGAAACTGCGTGTCTACGGCAAATCATAAATGCTGAACTATACTACTTAAAATTCATATATAAACTAAAAGAATAAGGAATAGGTGCAACTATTACCACAAGTTACTGTACAATGTACACCGTTACACAGGTCTACTGGTTGCTTATCAAATCTATATTATCCAATTTCAGATGTTGGCAGAGATAAATAACCGAAACCGTACACGTGGAAGATTATTATTTTCTTCCACAAAATCTCACCATTGCTTTCAATTGTCTCATCGCACTAACTTGGGTCAGCTAATTTTGCCGAGCATGGTGTTTCTCCAATTGAGCTTAGGGCGAACCACCTCGCTATCCTTTAGCTTGAATGTAACCTTTGCATTGGCAAGTGAACGTACTTAGTTTAAGTTGATTGCTCTTCTATATGGGGATAATTAATGATGATCATGAACGGTCGTGGGTCTTGAGCTGAATTAGGAAAGTATAGTCTATTCCAATAACTAATAATGATGAACATAATTGGTTTACTCCAAAGTCTCGTTGCCAATCTCTATCTCCACTGTGAATCTCTGCAACACCAAAAGTGTTACTAGTTCATGATTTCTTCAAGCATGTTTATAAACATTGAGTTGAGTAAGACGTTTCAGAGGTATGCTGCATTTCTTGTTCTCATGCAGAAAGTATTTGTGAACATCAACTAAGTTAAACTCATGCAACAAATGTTAATTAGGGGATATCTAGTGCGATTGCTGCAAGGATTTCTTGTTGCAAGTATCAACGACTGATGGAGTAAGCACGTGAACAATCTAGTTCTTCTAAAGCATAACGACCGAGTTGATGAGACGTCTTCCATTGGGGTTAGGAAAGCATACAGTGCATCGTCAGTTTGTCACCTCTTGTAATTAAAACAACTGAAACTGTAAAATCTGTTCCCAGCGGGCGGACCCTGTGGGGTTAGCACGTCGACCCCCTATCGTCGGTTGGTCTATGGTACCTCTCGTTAGTATTTCTAGTCTAGTCAGCCATGAGGTGCTATGGCTACATGGTATTAACGAACTGTTTGGTAGAGTTCTAGATCTTAGCTTCACCTTAGAGTTGAAACTTGTAGACTGAAATAAAGTGACTTAAGTTTATAATTTTATTATAAAATATAAACAAGATGACCCATCTAAAGACTCTTAATATACCCACAGTTCTAGCTTCACGAATTTGATGAAGCTAGGAATACCCAACTCCATCAACTCCACGAATTTGGTGAAGCTAGAGCTCTGCCAAACGCCCCCTAAGTTTCGGTCAGTGAATCTAGATTTCAAAGTAGAAGAATACCAGAAGATTTGGGTTGAATGAAAGCCGAGTCATGTGTTAGAAGTTGGCTATTTCCATGCTAGGCACCTGGGCCAATTGGCCAAGCCCATCAAAGCCCATGTATCTTACTAATTCTATCTTCCAATCACCGATTCCGATGTGTAGCCAATTGCCCAACCCCTTTTCATGATGGACACGTGAATGGTGAGCCCTAACATGGCAGCGGCCTGGTGGGCGTGTGGCTTGAAGGTTTTTTTTGGGATTTCTTCGCGGCGGTCGACGTGCTATGCAGCGCACGAGGGCTTGCAATGGTATCGCAGAAGCAAGAGGGAAGCACATCAGGGGACGGGCGTCAGGCATGCGTATGGCACGCGGGTGTAGAAAGGAGGCAGCTAGGCACTCTGACAAGCAACACCGTCAGCGTGGCACGCTATGGCAGGCTAGTAGCAAGTCCTATCGGCACTTCCTAAAATTTGATCCGTGACTGTCCAGAGGTACACAATTTTGCCACTCAATATGATTCTTGTGTCCAACAAAATATGTGTACAAAAGAGCTACATTTGGGATTGTTCACAACTCTAGGATTTAGCAAAAATATTATTTTGGTTCTGGAATTCGAATTTGGAATTGTTAGGAGATGCGTCAAGCGATGGCAATTGGAAAAAAAAACAGGGATTCAGGTTTCCCATCCACAAAGCAGCGCCTTTGATGCAGTTTTTTTTCTGCGCTCTTGCTGATCGATCAGTTGAGCGCAGTAGGGTTATAGATTAGAAGGAAAGAGTTGCATTACATTTGCATTTCCTACGCGATGAACAACCAATTGTAGCGGTAGCTTTTCTATCCCACCTAGGTGATTCGAGATAAACATAAAAGGCATCGGTTTTTCTTTTTTCAGTATACAAAATTGTCTGATTTCTAAGACTTCGTACTTATTGGGGATGAACAACTTCATACCCTCCATTTGCACATACAAAACCTCAAAGCACATGGAATTTCTGTGCATGGAATATGCTTATTTATTCCGCACAAGTTGTGCCGCCACATCTCACCGTTGCCGTCGATTTTCCCAGTGAGGCTGCCGAGGTTGCTGATACAGCGCCTTCTGTTCTGCTTGCTCCAACATTACATGTTTGGAGGAGCCACCAGCGTAGCCTCTGCATCGGATTTGACCTTGAATTTGCATGGGCCAGCCAAGACACTTCGAGATATCACCTCCTTGGAGACAAGCCAGGAGGATGTTTTGGAATACGGTGGAGTCTGTGATACTTTTCTTGCATGAATTAGGATAGTATTCTCGAGTCCGAGAGCCAACAACGATGAATATAATTGGCTTCGTCCAAAGTCTCATCATCACTCAACTCGCCCCTCTATCCGCATAGGGTGTGTTTGGTTGCCTGCGTGGTGTCTGAATCGCACGAGTGGATGCAACTGTATCTATTAGACGCATGTTTGGTTTCCTGTTCATCCTGGTCAGGTGGATGCAATTGCACCCACTCATACAGGATGGAAAAAACACAGAAATTAGACTTCTCTCTAATGCAGCCCCATGAGATGCACAAACAAGCAACCAAACAACTTAACTTGCATCCACTCAGTCAGGCCAAGGCTAGCCTGGATGGCTCATACGAAACAAATTAGGATGGTGCAGGTAACCAAACACACCCATACTGAATCTCTCCAACGCTAAAAATGTCGGTTCTTGTTTTCCCATCTCTAGCTGCTATATGTTTGCAAGCTTTTATATACAGCATACATTTTTTTTCCCGTCTGTCAAGTTAGTTTGCCACAAGGTTGAGATAGAAACGTGTGTTGAAAGACCTATTGGTGGATTTATAGTAAGTTGATCTCTTGCAACAAGCGTTAGGGCAGAAGAGTACAGAAGGATTCACTTTTGACAGTGTGCATATGAATTGTGTGCTTATTGAATGTTTCATAGTGCAGGCCTAAACCACATATTTCGAGAGACTTATTGAACAACCGAACTTTTTTTAAGCATAACAACAGAGTTGATGAGATGCCTTCTCAAACGTTTCCATTCTATTTGATTGCACCATAATTTATACATTTTTTTCTCTCATGTGTGACACTTTTGAATCTCTTTTCACTCTAAAAAGCTCATTCAACCTCACAAAAATGTCTTAGAACATGTTGAAAGTTCAAGTTCCATCCATTTGGTTTTTGAAAGACCGAGGTGGCGATCAGAGGGGGGGGGGTGAATGATCCCAAATAAAATTGTTCCCTACTCAACGTACTCCAAACAATCCCACAAAGAAACTCGGTGCTCCTCAAAATCGTAAAACCCGCAAAATCGAGAACGACTAGACAACTATGTGTATCTCTAGCTTACATGGATGAGAACCATGAATCATGTGAGGGATTTTTAAATCACAATCCTGGTTGTCAAGTGTCCAAAGCAAAGAGGGATCAATTCAAATACTTCTTTTCTAAAAGAGATCAAGCCAAAACACAAAAGACTCTTTTAGAAAAGCAAAAGCAGATTTTTCAGGAATTGTCCTCACTTATAGCAGGTGGATGGTGGACTTCTGTTACTCCAAAATTTGTCATTCTCCGAGTTTAAAAGAAGTTATTGAAGTCTTGATGTAAAACATAAGTTGTGTGGATTTTGGCGTTAAGGCTATCGGAAAGGATGTGGTTAATCGGTTGATCTTCTTCCTTGCATCCATCTTCCTCTGTGGATGTTGTAGATCTTGAGATTTGTTGAGGCGTGGTTGCGTGTCAAAAATTTGGGTATTCGAGAGTCGAGTTCTCTTGCGAGTTATGACTGGGTTTTTGGAAAGAAAGATGTTAAGTGGTGTTGATCTTGCTTAAGATCTGTGGCTTCCTTAAAGGTTGGGTACGTGACCTACGAGGATGCTCGAGACTTTACGTCTGTGATGGGTAGTTGGAATATTGAGATGATAAGTGATCTAAAGTGAAAGTTGATTAGTGTCTTATGCAGAGTGTGGTGAGTCTTGGAATTAATTCGAAGTTCGAGAACTGTAGTATAGATCCCGATTAAGAAGGTCTATAATCTTCTGATCGAGGAATTATTATAGCAAGGTGATGGTGTAAAGGACCGGAGTATGATGGTGTAACGACATGAGAATTGTTGGTTTATGTTGTTTATGGGTCAATTAAACTATGGATTGACAAAACGATTTGATCGATGTGTAATCAAAGAATAGGGATATGGAATGATAGTATGAAAGGTTGAGTTTGTCCTGGACGAATGTCTGTCTAGGATCCGTATTTATGAAGGATGTCTAGTGGAGATCGTGTCGCGTGGTTAGGATTAATTATTGGTGGAATGAATTGGTGATATGGAATATGTGACTTAGGGATTATACGAAAGGTATTTGTTGATTACGCTGGAATAAATGTGAAGAGATGTGTTGTAAGCTAGGAATAACAAGTTGTACGAATGATGGTTCGTCATGGTTAGTAGACCAAAAGAAGATGTTAATATGTGTCTTATGTTGAGTTAACTGATAAGTTAATTGTGCTGAAGGTGTGAGGACGTGGTTCTCCTTGTTGATTGTCATAAGATAGATATGGTTTAGAGTTCGATGATAATATGACCAATAGTGGTTATGTGAATAGTAGAAAGTAATTGAACAAAGATTGGATGTTGTAACTTATGTTCAAAAGTGTTCGATTTTCCAGGATTTGGTGAATATGAAATCCTTAATGGCTAAGAGTATTGGAATACTAGAATAGTGGGATTCGAGTGGAACCTTCTTTTAAAGGTTTATGGATTCAATCGATTGTATGATTTTCTAGGATTTGTTAAGACGTTCTAATTAGTGGGCAATAGAACTCCCCTGATTAAGTGGCATTTTTGCCAAGTTGCGAACTTGGCTTTGATGATAGGAAATGAGGATGAAAGAATAGTTTTGGAAGTAATCGGGTGATGGATTCCGGAATATTTTATTCCATTGAACCATGCCAATCTTTGGTTTTGGGCTAAGTTGTTTAGCTCATGTGATGAATATGGGATTTACACTCAAGAATGTATGAGTGGATTATGTTTCTTAGCGTGCAAATCGAATTATCTTTGTGATCAGTATTTAAAGGGAACAAATAGACATGATGGAATATGTTGGAAGCTCTTGAGTTAATAATATTTGTAACCTTTTTGTGACTAGAGTTGGATTTAATTGAACAGCGTGTACGGTGTTGCGAGTGTTTCAAAAGATGAAACTTATGATTGTTTCGTAAGTGATCTGTGCTTGTCTAAGGAATGTTTCGCTTTGGTGAAGGCTTGATGTTTGTTTTTGTGAAGATGAGTTGGCTCAATAAAGTTTCATGCAGTGTTTCTCTGTAGGATCGAAGTATATGAATATAGCAATCAGAGGAGGGGTGAATGATTGTGCGGAAGCTAAAACCAAAATTTTTATCTATTAAAAAATTCACCCCAAAAAAGAACCAAATAATTGCCTCGTGTTCGACAAAAACAAATTGATAGATATTTGGTAAAACGTGAATTCCCAGAGATCCAACTGTCAGATTGATCTTAAATTTAGACACAAGAAACTAGATTCCAATACGAATCGAACACAAAAAGAATAAGGTCGATCGGACATACGGATCAAAAGTTATGAACCTCGCAAGCTTGCTGTGACAGAAGATGACGAGAATTAATCTAACAAAAACTTCAAGATTAAACAAGAACAACAAAAGATTAATCAACTAAACTTTGAGGAACCCTAAATCAATACCCTAGAAAGGTTTTTGATAGATCAATTCAAGATGAAACTCAAGGAACAAAAACCAATCTAGAACCAGAACAAGCATGCAAACAAGAACCAAAACAGAAAACATTGTAGCAACGCGTGCACTGTAGCTTCGCGATTACTGTAGCACGCAAAGGATTTGGAAGAATTGATCTTTATTTCTTTTTGTCTAAAGTACTCCAATCAAAAGAGTACAAACCCTAAAGCTCTGCTCAATTACTTGATGCATAAACAGGAGGCGCTTCCCCCTATTTATACAGAGCAAACACATAGAGTCCTGAATACAATTCCTACTCCTAATCCTAGAAGGAGTCCCACTCCTAATCCTAGAAGGAGTTTGTATTCAACACAACTCCACTTGGCCCAACCTGGCCAAAAACAGCTCTTGCACGCGTATGGCAACCCAGCCATACTCACGTGACTAACAACTCTTGCACGCGTACGACCACCATGCCATACTCACGTGACTAACCATTCTTCATGTGCACTGTCCTCTAGCCCGAATGTCCTGCATGACATCCTTGACCACCAAGACCTCGATTCCTCCCTGAATCTAGTCTTTAACCTCAGTTTCTCCATGAACCTAGTTCCAGTCCCGTTATCGACCACGTTTGCCCTCGAGCAACACCTGCACATGAACAAAACACAAAACGATTCCGAGCACAAGTCCACGACTTGACTCAACATTAGTCCATGCAAATACTCGCACAAGCATTGCATACAAACAACCCAAATTCTCAATTCAAAACCCTAACCGTGCAAACAAACATGTTCACGACGAACCAAACATTGGTCCGGCGCACATAGAGCAAAAAACCCTAGAAAAATCCATTCACGCCGGACCAAACTCCGGTCCGGCGCAACTCACGACGGACCAAATATTTGGTCTGGCGTACATGCGAAAGTCTCGATTCAATTCAAAGCAAACATGTTCAAAAACACGTTCACGACGGACTAAAGGAAATCAGTCCAACGTACATGCGAAATCAAACCTCAAAAAGCCATTCACGACGGACCAAAGAAATTGGTCCGACGTACATGCAAAACTTACTGTTTTTGAAGAATTTGGTCCGGCACAAAATCATTCATACCACGTTCACGGCGGACCAACGGCGGACCAAAGAAAATTGGTTCGGCGTACATGCGAATTTCACAACGCAAAATCTTGTTCACCACGAACCAAAATTTTGGTCCAGCGCAGAAGGAAATTTGGTCTGGCACAGAAGAGAAACACATGCACATGCATATTTTGCAAATTCAATTCTTAAGCCAATTTTTCAGCACATGATTTCCAATTCTCTTCTAATGGAGTTTTCCCCAAGGTAAAGCTTATTTGGTGCTTTGGTTTTTTGTATTGGTTATGGATCGGGTGGTTAAGAGAATCGAGATTTCCTTTACTTTCTAGCATGAAATAAAAGAATGAATAATTTCTGGTATTTTGGTTATGCTATGTAAGAGATTAGAGTTTCCATTTCTCTTTGAGAGATAATGTGGCGATTGTGGGTTCTTGTGTTTGACTTGAGAATCGGATTCCTCTTCCAAATTAATGTTGATTTTGGTTGAAAGTGAGAGGTCTTGCTTTGGTGAAGGCGAGTTATTGTTCTTGGTTAGTTTGAGAGCTTCTACAAAAGATTTGTGTGGAGTCTTTCTTTTATTTGAGTGCTCCCTGATGCAAATCGTATTGCATTGATTTGAGATTTGAATTTTCCTTTGCAAATTTACTTAGGAAAAGAAAAAGAGTTATATTTGGTTGTTGTCGAATTCTTTCCAAAGTGAATTTGTAGCACTTTGGGTTTAAGTTGATGCATATGATTCTATTGGGTTCATATGCATATGATTCTATTGGGTTCATAAGAACCGTACTTCTTTTGCATTTTAGTTGGGATTAAGAATATGAATGTTCATGGTATATTGTGAGCATAATAACGATTTTACTCTTAGACTTGGTTATTTGAGTGAAAGTATGTGAGGGCGAGACCCTCTTAAGAAAGGAACCAATTGTGGTTTGGTAAGGTTTTATGGTCCTAGCTTGGGCTAGGTGCTGGTCATTAGTGGTATAAGGGTGGATTATGATGGAGGTTGTTGATGTTTTGGTGATTGGTTAGGTGTTTGTTTAAGAGGTACCTTGCGTTGAATTGAGTTTGATGGAATTTGGTAGAGAGGTTGAGAAAAGATATTAGAGTTTTATGAATGAAGTTGAAGGGGGGAATTTAGATTTGAGTTCGGATATTGGTATTATGTTCCTTGGAAGAAAATCATTGATTCTACGGGGTTGTACCCTGTGGTGCCAAAGGGAAGATGTTCTGAGTTCATTAGACTATTGCGAGGGTGGTATGATTTGGGAATTTGGCATTTTCGATTGAGTCTGTAAGTATTTGCATGGTGTTTTTCTGTTGAAGGTTGAGGAAGTTCTTGTGGAACTACTTGTTCAGGAAGTTCTTTCGGATCTAATTTGTGAGGGAGTGTGTAGGCTTTGGTCTTGAGCAAGGCAATGCCTTTGAGTTTTGGCCCTTGTATTTTTTAGTAGAAATTGAAGCGAATGTGGAATCGTGAGAACTGCATTTAGTTGAGAAAAACCTCACTTTTGAGTCCCGACCAGTGAAAATTTTTGGGGAATTCTGTCGGGACCCGAATTTGCAAATCCGGACCCTCTGTGTATTCAGCACAAGTCCAGGATCATGCTAGTGCACACAATCTCAACATCGGTAAATATCACAATCATACACATCGATAATGGTAAAGTACTTTAATTAAAATAACCAAACTGGTTGCTCGACCTTATGGTCAAGTTACAGGAGTACGCCACACAGGGCGAAAACTTATTAAAGGAAATAAAAGCATCAACGTGGCGCCATCCAGTATACCACAGGCAACTAGCTGGGTTCGCTCCCTAGATAGATGGCTCCTCCTGAAGTTCTTTCTCCAAAGCTGGCGTCGCTTCTTCTTCAAATGGTGTTGTATTGTTGCAAGGGGTGAGTACTTGGTACTCAGCAAGTCATGCACAGAATGCAAACTAATAATCTACATGCATGGCTTAGTACAAGGAATGTTTCATGGTTCATTTGCAATAGAACAACAATTAACAAGTAGTATAAGTAGATTCGAAAGCGGTAAAAGCAAATATAATGTCAATAACTTTTCTAGGAGTTAAGTAAACACTTTCCCTTTCCTAATCCACATTTCCATCAACATCATCAATAAACCCAACCAAACTTTTCAAGTCCAAGTTGTTTTCATGAAAGTCTAACCCTTGACTGTAATCCCCGAGTACCGTGGACTTAGTTATTCGAATAGGTTGTACACTCTGCAGAGGTTATGCACTTTACCCACAAGATACAGTCAAACACCACAAAGGCGAATGATCGTAACAAAGCCTTTCGGAAACTGCAAACTATACAAGTGAACCTCCCCACTTTTTGCCATACACCATCCCTTCCCTCAGCGGAGGCGAAGTATGGGACCGACATACTGTTGGCGGGTACCATGCCATAGCCCTGGTACGCTTCCCCTTCAAGCTACACAAAAGGTGTAGTTGACACCCCGAGGTACCACATGCAAGTTATTAGTAACTTACTCAACTAGGTCCATCCCATTACAGACATGTGGTTGCACGCTTGACTTAGATCAAAGGCTTGTAAGGTTAAGTCTTTAGGGTGACAAGGGCAAGACTACCCGAAGAACCAAAACAACATCCCCGGTGCCACTCATGTCCCACCATATCATTCTTGCCACTTGCCCCGGTCTAAATCTATTTATCAAACCCAGTTGATTATCAGGCACCACATGCCATCATCATCATCATCATCACAACATATGATACTTCTCAAAAGCAGGTTCGATATCTCATTAAGTCAATATTAACATTTGATTGTTCAAAATCATGTCATGCGCACGTAGCAGGTCTAAGCAATGTACTACAACGGTCTAAATACCCAATGTTGACAATTTAATAGTGTCCAACTAATATCCACACTAGGGTGGCAAGGGTTCATGGCACATAATTAATTAATCAATATGTCATACTGCAATTTGGCATTTATCTAATTCCCAGAAATAATTAAAACAATTTCTAATTAAACTAGCATGCAATAATCAAATTAATTTCAAAAAAATAGGAGCAATATGATCAAAGCATAATTTGCCTTCAAAAAGTATTTGTTCTTGGTCTTGAGCTGGCTCCTGGGTCAAAACTTCACCTTCGTAGCCTTCGGGCACTTCAACGTCTACTCGTAACGCGTGCAAATAGCAATAAATAATCAAACAGAGGACAAAAAGTGTCCAAAAATTCATATAAAATTCATAAATAGATAGAGCACATTTTTATAAATTTTTAGAAATTTGAATCGTCCAAATCGGAGTTAAAACGCAAAAGTTATACCCGTTTAATGTTTGAAAAAAAAAAAATTAAATAATTATAAATAGAGAAAACTTATGTCCAAAAATTAAATAAAATTCACCATTAAGTAGAGCTCAATTTTATAAAAATTTAGAAATTGGAATCACTTAAAGTTATAAGCGTTTGAAGTTTGAAAAATCAAATAAAAGAATAAACCGAATTAATTCATTTATTTTTCTATTGAAAAATCGATTTATTGCGTCAGCTAACGTCGGCATGGAAATTGAATTTCCACCGAATTATTTTTCTAAAAAAAAATCGAATTATGACATCATGCTTGCGTCATCCGGTCCATGGGCTCGGTCCATGGTTCGGGTTCGGTTCACCGTGGACCCGGTCCACGGGTACACGTGTCGCTGACACGTGGGACCCACTGGATAACGTCATTGCTGACATCATTGCGCTTGAGCAAACGGTACTGACACGCGGGCCCCACCGTGACATCATCATGACGTCACGGATGACGTCATGGTGCGGTTGGACCAGATGCTGACACGCGGGCCCGTGCTGATGTCACGCGTTATGTCAGTGACGACCGGGCGCGCCCGCGTGGACCGCGACGGTTCGGCTACCGGACACGTGGCACAATCTGGGCTGTTGGTTTGAAATCCAACGGTCCGGATTGGATCTAATCTCGCTACTATGGAGTGACGTGGCTCAATTTGGATCGAATGGTCGAGATTGGATCGAGTTTTCGCCTCACCGTGGGGGTGGCGTGGCATGTCCTGGTGTGCGACATGTGGCTCAATCTACGTCATTCGATTTCGATCGAACGGCCGAGATTACATCTAGCGCTACAACGCGGGTGAACCCTAACCGTACGATCTAGATCTAACGACTGAGATCTAATCCTAGCACGGTGCGGTTACGGGCTACGTGGCTCAATCCAAAGCGTTGGATCTAGATCTTACGGCTGATAACAGATCTAAAACCGTAACGAGGAATCGAACGGGGATGACGTGGACGAACCTGGGCCGTGCGATGAAGATCCAACGGCTGACGGAGCTCACGGCGGAGCTAGGTTACCGGAGACGAAGACGACGACCATGCCCGCGGCGTTTTGGCGCAGTTCTGACGGAGTGAATGGTCCCTTCGGGTGCGGACGCGAGGAACACGGATCTGGGCACCACGACGGCGAAGGACGGCGGTCGGCGGCGGAAAACGGCAAAAACCGCGACGGACTTCTCCTCCAACTTCGGCGAGCAATTGCGGCGAGACTACGGCGGCTGGAGCTCTATGGCCTAGGGCAAAACGTGTGCATGGAAGAGGAGAGCACGTTGGTGGCGGCGACGCATTAAATAGAGCCCTCGACGTCCTTGAAAACCGCAGAAACCGAGGCCCACACGCGTGCGGCGGCGGAATCCGGCGAGCACTCGAACTGGGTGACGTGGCTGCATCCTGCCATCCACGTGTCTACGGTCAATGGCTGGGATTGCCCGGGCGCGAACGGATCCGATCCGGTTCGGGCTCGGGTGGCGTGGCGCAATGCTGGCCGTTGGATCAAGATCCAACGGTCGCGCGGGTTAGGGTTTGGTCCGGCTCGGGTCGGACTCGGGTCAGACTCGAGTCTGACTCGGTCAGACTCGAGTCTGACTCGGTCAGATGAACAGGAAAACCCGTTCTCGATTTTCCAGCGATTAAATATTTAAAATAATTCCTAGAAATTCAAATAATTCAAGAAAAATAGCAAAATAATCAGAAAAATTCCAAAAAAATTCTGGAAAATACTTTGAGACATTTTGAACTTAAATAAAATATTTTCAACAAAATTTTATTTAAAACATTTAATTATTTAATTATCTCAGAAAGGAATAAATTCAAATTAATCCAAATAAATCGAAATAAATCCTGGAAAATTTCAAAAATTCTGAAAAGTGCAAAATATCATTTAATTTCATGAAAAGCAAAAATTGGGGTGTTACAAATTCGGAGCGAGTTTTGAAGAATAGAACTCTCAAGTTTGTTAAAGTCCTATGGTCGCACCAGTTTGAGAGGGAAGCGACCTGAGAGTTGGAGTCTCGCATGCGCGAGTAATACCCATAGTTACTCTTATCGAATATGAAAAGTGAAAATTAGCTCATTTCGTTTTGGTTGTTGCGTAGTGGCATGTCTAGGATTCAGGGTCGAATCCTATTAAGGGGGAGAGAATGTGACATTACGGTAAAGAGTTATGTCATGTTTTTTTGGGCCTTTTTAGGTGTTTGGGCTTTTTCGGGAGAGTTTGGGCCTTACAGAATTAAGTTTTGGGTTTTCTGGGAGAGTGTGGGCCTTCGGTGGGGATTTTTGGGCCTTGTGTAGGAAAGAATTCCTACCTAAATCCTAGCCCATCTCCCTTACCCCCCATCTCCTTGCACCTCCCCCCTAGCCACCCCACCCTCCCCCTTGGCCGGCCACCCCTCCCCCTTGCGCCCCACCCCCCCAAACTCCTCCTTGCGCCCCTCCCTCCCCCCATAGCCGGCCCTAGTGCCTTCCCAAGCAATCCTTCTCTCCGTTTTGGAGCCATCCATCCGAGGGGATCTGGTGATTCCGACGATTCCAGCGATTGGAGAAAGATTGGGCCGAGAGGAGGAGATGTTCATTGTTCGTATGTTTCGTCAAGGAGAGTGTGGTTTTTGGGGTGGATTAGGTGCTGTTCTACTAGGGAATTTTGTTGCTATTAGCCTCTAGTGGTGTGCTGCAACTAGTTAGATTTGAAGAAAACTAGATCTGTTTTGGCATTCTACTCTCGGGCAGATTAGAGGGCTATCTTCCGGCGCGATTTAAAGAATTTTAGATTCGTTTTTTAGGGGCCCGGCTGTTGTGAAAGTTGTAGATAATTGAAATACCTTTAATTTGGCACTGAAATCACTAAGTTTCATTCAGCCATTTAAAAGTTATGTCCATTTTACCAAACGCTGTCCAATCTATGTTGCGTTCAGAACAGTCTGTGTTCATCTGTAGATTAGAGGAACTTAGATGCCGAATGAGACTTTTCGAATACTTAGAAAAAGATGAGAAATTTCCTGTAGTTCAAGAAAATGTATTCTTTTACCTGATTTGGAGTTGTTAAACTCAAGTTATGGTCATTAGAAGGTTGTTGTCCCGTTTGGACAGATTCTTTTTTCGGGTTTTCAGAAGTGGGTTGCGAAGCTGTCGTAGTTATTAGTCTTGTGATGCATTGTGAGCATGTTTTTGAGTAGATTACATCCATGTGCAAGTGGTGTGACCCCAGGAGTGCCGTCAACATCTCGCCACTCCGTCCCATGAGGTTGAAGGCAAGTATATTGTGGTGGTTGTGGCTTGGGTGGCCATATTGTTTCGTAATATTGTGATTTAACCATGTGAAATGTTAAGTTGCCATGTCTGATTCTTGCATGTGATATGATGAGTATGATTTGTTAAATGACTATGCAATTGTTAAATCGAGTATATATGCAAGTTTATTCATGTTTATGGCATGTGTGCATTCATAATGGAAGAGGCGACCCATTCTGATGCAGGCCCCTGTGTTGACACGTAGTGAACATGAAAGACCTACCTCGTAGTCCCATCCACAGTTGTGAATGGGGAGCGAGTCAGTGAGAGTAGGCACCCTCCACGGGATGGAAGGGAATGAGGGTGCACACCAACAGGTGTGCACTCGGTAATACTGGTATGTGCTAATGAAAAGAGCATGGCATGAGCATTGCATGATGCATTACATGAATGTAAATGAGAATGTCTATATGAGATTGTGATCGAGGAAATTGTATGGATTGTTCCTCGCATGGTTAAAGTCATGAAGGCTATTTACATGTATGATAAATGTTGTTTTCTTGTCTCATTGCAAAACACTTTGCTGAGTGATGAACTCACACTTGTTGTTTATGTTTTTTTTAGGTACCACGTGTTCAACTTTTGGGAAAAGGGATTAGTACCACCATATCACTAGCTTCATCTCACTAGTTGAAAATACTTAAAAACTCTGTTGGTGTTGATTATTCATATTGAGTTATGTTGGTGAATGTTTCGTGATGAACCCCATAATTAATTGTCGTCACGGAGTTTATTTATTCCTTTGCTATGATTTGATGCTGAAAACATTGATTATCTTACTGTTGTTATTATTCATTATGCTATTGTGATATGAACTTATTGATGTTGCTTAGAAATCATGATAATAAGGATACATGCTGCCAAAATTTTGTTTAATCAATTAGTGTACTGGCTGTAACTTATTCTTATATTTGCTATTTGGTTGCTCTATTTAGTCTTTGTGGTGACATTCCGGGCACATTAGGTGCTGGGGTGTTACATGTTGTTATTAGATGGAATATTATCTTTTGTCTGCTAGGTGGATGTCCAAGTTTTAGGGAAGGTGCTGCCGAAAATTTTAGTAAGCTCGTCAACCTATTAGCATGATTAGCTTGTTTTGCTTCATTCTTTAGTGTCTTGTGATGCTTATTGTTTGAGGGTGTAACATTCGGGGCACGTGGGGTGCCGGGGTGTTACAGGTTTGTAGGTTGTCTATTGAGCTCTCGGGTGCCTTATGAACTATACGCAGTGATAATGGCACGGAGTTCAATAACTCCTACTTTGAGAGCTTTTGTTCTCTCTCCCTATGTCTCTCAGCAGAATGTCATAGTGGAGAGGAAGAACATGACCTTGGGCGAGATGTCCAGAATGATTCAAGATGAGTACAGTACTCCTATGATGTTTTGGGTTGTAGGCTATAGCTACTGCTTGCCATGTGTCCAACTGATTTTTATTGGGAACACATTTGCACCTCACCTCATATGAATTGAGTTATGGGCAAAAGCCCAGTTTTGCTCATTTTCGTGTGTTTGGATGTAAGTGCTTCTTTTTTAAGTTTGAGAATCTAGATAAGTTTGAGTCACAATTTTCTAATGATATATTTCTATGTTACTCGACCTCTTCCTGTAGCTATAGGGTTTGGAGTTGTGAGGCTAGTAGGATTATAGAGACTTGTGAGGTGATTTTTGATGAGGCGTCTAGGGACTAGACCAGATGTTTTAGGCTCTTCCCCTCTCTCAAAGATCATCTTTGTAGAGATGAGGATAATGGAGATGATGTCACTCTGCCTGATGTAGTCCACTCTACACTTGAGGTGCCTCCTGTTCCTACCTTTCCTTCACATGAGGTAGAGGTTATTTCTGCTTCTGAACCTCCCCACCATATTTAGTAGGCTCATCCACCTAATCAGATGATCAACGATTTATTTGAGTGAGTCACATGCTCAAATTATGTTAAGTGTTGCTTTTGTTGAAATCATGCAAGAATAGCATAACTTCATTTTTGCTTGCTAGCAAGAATATTGAAATATGAATTGGAATGAATTAGTCTGGCATAATCTAAACTTGAATAGCTTGGTGTCATACTTTATTTAAATGGTCACTTGGATAATCTTTAAAACTCTTTTAGGATGCATTTCATGCATAAATGTTCTCATGATGCCTATATTGCCAAAAGGGGGAGAAAATGCAAAAAAAAAGCATCTACAAAGGCAAAGAAATGCTTAAGAAATAATTTCTTGTGGTCATGGTGATAATTATTCTTTTCTTTGGATCATACGCAAAATTGACCATTTGTGAGATTTTTTGAGCTTTTGTGCAAAACTTGTTCTTTCATATTATTTTCTCTAAATCCTTTCTTGCCAACTTGGTTGTGATCTTTGCTTTGTTTTGCATTTGGACCAAGTTACGCTCGCAATCAAATAATCTTTCTTTTTTCTACTTTCAAACTCAAATTTGTGCCTTTTGTGGATTTGCCAATATACTCATCAAGGGGGAGGTTGAAAAACCATGCGGAGGTCTACCCATGATTTTTATGAGTAATTGACTGTGTTTGAGCCTGTGGTGCTTAGGTTTGAGATTGATTCTACCATCCTTGTGGTGGCGGTAGCACCGACCACCAACACTTGGAGTGGCAATAGTACCAAGGTGTGGTACTACGTGTTGAGGAATGCGGTATGCTACTCTAGCACAAATTAAAATTTCTACTGCAAACCAGAAAAGCTACTCGCAAGAAGGGGATCATAGATCTATTACCACTAGACGCGTAGTTGCGGAATCCTTCGCACATCAATGTAGTGGATCGTTCTCGGCGTGGATCGTCCTCGCCGTGGATCGTCCTCGCCGCGGATCGTCCTCGCCACGGATCGTCATCGCTGCGGATCGTCCTCTCCACGCCGCAGTAGTAGCAGTGTCACCACAGCAGTCCACACGTCCGGGGATGGAACGCCGTGCGTCGGTGTGCAAGCACCGGGTCGCTCGGCAGGACCAACGAGAGGAGGTGGCTAGGGTTTCTGGCGAAACACCTCTAAACCGTATGAAAGTCTGTCCTGCGTCCAGCCTCCTCCCCTCCTTATATAGCCACGAGGTGAAACCCTAGGCAGTCAGGGCCCATCTACGTGCTAAGCCCACGAGGTCCATTAATTACAGATCCAATCCGAATTAATGCGTCCCAGCCCGTTAAGTGTGTGACCCTGTAGGTTCATGCGCATTTGGACATGGATTCGGAAAACCCTTTTCTAATCCAATAGTCGGTAGCGGCTCCTTGCAGAGCATGCCAACTCCCAAACGCATATGATTAAAGTTCTGATGCAATAATCCCTTTGCCAAACTATATGAAGATCGAACTCAAGGCGAGAAGCATGTCATCCTTTGACATTTCAATCCATCTCTCGTATCTGTGATATATTAATAAGTTGTGATTGACTTCTCAATCACGGCATGGCCATGCACTTCCTTAATCATATCACACGAGTGGCCTAGACATATATCTCCGTTACATTGGAGTGGCAAATTCCATCTCGACTGCTCACTTCCCTCTGCATGTTTCATAGTAAACATGAAAGCTACCTTTATAACTATCCGGTTAGGAAATAGTGTTTGGTAACCCCAAGGTAAACTATTACACATGTAGGGAATATGACAATCTCAGGTCTAAGGATCATACATCTACTATGCATGAGATACACTGATGACACATAAGAATGTAACATTCTCGCAGTGTCCCATTGTGGGTCTATCTAACCCATGTTCTTCAACATGCGTCCACAATGTATTGATGATATCTCCATATCCCATGATCTATGAAACATGATCATCGAACAATATATGTGCTGATCTATTCATCGTTGTCCTATACGATGATATCTGATCAGAGATATTTATCGAATTATATCAATAAGTAAAGAGCTTCATAAACAAGTCACGCACTTGTTGATCAAAACAATGATATACATTCATTGGACCAATAATCATATTATTATTCATAAACATAGTCATGTTACAATCATCCATATGATTGCCTCAAGGGCATAACACTAACACTACGGGCTCTTGTTGGCGGTAGTACCGGCCGAGTGGTGCTACCAGCCCCAACAAATGATAGCTATTTTCCAAAAGGTTGTCTCTATGGGGCTTTAGTGAGGGCAATACTATAGGCTACGTACCTGGGAGCGATAGGACCGCACTTGCGATACTACCGGCCTCTAGTTGGCGGTAGTACCGGGCTTCCTAATTTTTTCAGCGATTTAAGTTATGACTTTTGCAATGGATTGATTATTACATATCTTTGTTATATAATTAATGCTATGTGATGGGTTTCCATTGTCTATGATAGTTGCAGGACTTGGAGCTAGGTCATGGTGAGGCATAGGAGACCAAGACTAGGCTAGGAGAGCTGAGGTCCAAACAATCGGGCGGCACTGAAGATAATCGAGGCTGGGAGTCACTGCAAGCCGAGAAGACAAGTGGACAAATGGATATGCTAACTTGGACCTGCTCAAGTGAAGGAGGATTGTTGGATCAAGGTTTCACGGATGGAGTAGCGGTCAAGTTAATGTGCTTTGAGAAGTGTGCAAAACCTATTATGTTAGCGGGTTAGCCCATCTATGAATGAGTGAGTCAATCTTAGCCATTGGTAAGTTTCCTTATAGACTAAGGAAGCCACCCAAGGGTGGAGATTGACTCGGTTGTGCTATAAATAGAGGGGTAGAGGGATACCACTCCTCTAAGTCTTTAGAGAAGGATTTTTGGGTTTTCTTGTGCTCATTGGAGCTTTGCCCACCTAGTAGTTTGGGTTTGTAAACCTTCCTCTCAAAGCAATATAAAGATCAAGTTCTACCTGGGTTTGTGAACCTTCCTCTCAAAGCAATGCAAAGATCAAGTTCTACCATACTCTGAAATTTATTTTATGTCTTGCATTCTTGCTTGATTTTGTGTACAACTTGAGCTTTTCTTATCCTCCTTCTACTTGTGGTAATTCTAGTAAATCTAGGATGTGTAAGAGGTTGTGGAGCTCTTTTAGATCATGTTACAACCCAGCAAGATTCACTAGAACTCGTTCTTACTTAAGTTTTGCTCACAACATCGAGTTTTTGGAGATTTTCGAATCCCTTCTTCTCTTTTTGTTTTTGAGAGGTGAAATTGCTTCATGATTGATGAAAATAAAGGTCTTGTTCCAATCAGGTAAGCACCATCTCTTCTCCCTCTAAAGATTTCTCAAGAAAACTTGATTTTTTGGCTTGATGAAAGGATATTTTATGAAACCAAGATCCAAAGAGTTTGAGGGATGATTCTTCTGTGTTCTTGCTTGCTATGATATGTGGAAGGTCATCTAGGATCATCTTGATCATCAAAACCCATGAGCAAACATAGGGTGAAGTTTGGGCATTTGACCCGGTTTTGGTGCATCCTTCTTTAAAACTGAAAAGGGTCAGAAATTTGATGTCAATCCTTGCCATCGAAGGTTGGAATAATTTCTTGACATCCTTGGGAATATGTATATAAAGTTTCACGGGTTTTCGATCAGCCAATAAAAAGATCCATCGATTTTCGTCTTTGAAGTCATGCTGATTTTACTGTTTATATGACTGATTTCACTATTCATCCAGTGGTGCCGCTCCAACATGGTCGGTAGTACCATGGTTACTATTTATTTTGGTACTACCACCCGTTTGACTGCGATACTGCCACCTTAGAGCTGAGTTTCTCTGAAACTTTATATTTTTGTGCTTCCTTGATCAATTAAGGTTTTGGTTAGTCCTTTAAGGGAAAAAAATTAGTTGTTGATCATTCAACCCCCCTCTAGTCACCATTTCGATCCTTCAAATACACATAGGGTTTTGGATTTGGTAATCTGAGTCTCGATAGTTAGAAGGCATAAAACCTCAAAAATGCACCTTCGACATCACCCCTTTTTCCATTTTAGGTGTTTTTCAGCCCATTTAAAATACAAATGCTCATAATTTTGTGTGCATACATGTATTTTTCAATAAATTTGCTATATTGTGGGTACTAGTAGATATTTCCTACTTGTTGCATGGAACTTTCTTGATAAATACACAAATGAAAACCTTGGAAACCATAAGATAAGGGTTTAAGCAATAATTGATGTCAACTTGGGTATATATGAATATATAATTAAATGCTTAGCCATGTTTTAGACTTGGGAGAACAAATTATCAATTACACTATTTGTTCAGGAATGGGAAGGCTGATACAAGGAGAAATGGTCTAGGGTATTTTGATATAAAATCAAAAGTGAAAACTATGGTTTTACACAGGCAAGTTATTACAGTAGCCTAAAGTGCAAGGTATGGACTTGCATGTAGTGTAGGGGGAGAGTTCTCGCCCAGGTCGAATTAGGGACCGAACGTAGTGTTGTATAATCCGAGATATTTCATGCAACCACAAGGCCTTAACCTATTAAGTTATTTAGGTCTAGCTTTGCACATTAGAGCATCTCCAAGAGAGAGCCTTAAATTTTAATTTAGGACCCCAACTAATTAGATTTAGGGCTCCAACGAAATATTCACTCCAGCAATTAGGCCCTAAAACCCAACAAAGATAGGGCTCAATTACAAAGTTGCTAAATATAGCTACTCTCTTAGGGGCCCTAAAACAATTTGCTAAATTTTAACAATTTAGGGCCCTTGCTGGAGTTAATCTTTTCCCCAAAATCCCTATAATTCAAGTTAGGACCATATTTAGGGCCCCTCTTGGAGATGCTCTTAGAAGGCTGTAGTAGTACATGCAATCTTGGTCGGTTTGCTCGCAGTGTCCATACAGAGATGTGAAAATAAAACTTACCAATACAACAGTGCATGCCTTTCTATGGGGAGAAATGGTTATGATAGGTATGTACTTCATTATTGTTACTAATATTATGTATGTAATTTCCATTGCTATAGTAAGGGTCAAATATCACCGAGCTGATGCAAAGTTAGGCCTAGGCGATGTAACGGTTGTTGTCAAGACCACTTAGCCACACGCTAAGGAAGTGTGAAAATAGATGTAATGAGAGTTGGTTATGTATTGTGGGTAAAATTGTACCCCTCTATAGAATGTAAATCTTTTCGAAAAGCCATTCTCGTGGCCATGAGAAACTTGGTGCACTGATACTAGTTAGAACATTTTTGTATTTTAATAAAAATGGTTGAATTGGAAAATTTGTTGGATGTTTTTGTTTTAGATTGTATGCCAAGTATGGCAAGGATTGCATCAATACTCACAATTACGAAGGACTATGAATTGTTACATTTTATGCTGTTCATATTTGCTATTTACATATCTGTTAAATTGCTCTTACAAATTCTACTTACAATCCACTACTTGATATTCATGTTTCAAGTTCGCTTTATGCAAATAGACATGATAGCCATTTCCTTTGTTATTGCTAAGCATTTAAATTATAATTGTGGTACACTATAAGTCTTGCTGAGTACAAATATATTCACCCTTGCTTGTTGTTATTCAGCGGGCGAAGAATCCACGGTCCCCGACGGCACATACTTTACAACAGGTTACGGGGATTATAACGATGAGTTCTACTACGTTTATCCTTGTTAGTTGCCTGTGAAATATTATGGGCCAATGCATACGTACAGTTGAATTTTTTTATCTCCAGCTGCACTTTATTCGGCCTTTAAAGCCTTATGGTATAAACTACATTCCGTTAATATATTATGATATTATGTATGGATGTCATGATAATATTGTAAGACTAGTTTAATATGCACATGAGACCTTCTTGATATTTCACGCTAGAATGGAGGGTCTCGACAGCCTGCGAGGTGCCAGAGCCAGTGGCGGGGGAAGCAGAGCGATGGAACAGAGGGCAGGTGGCGTGATAGCTCGGGCAGTGTGTAGTGTGCTGGCGAGTAGACAGGGCAATGGCACGAGTTTCGGGATGTGTTGCGGCGTGGGGCAGCGTGGCATGGCTGCTGCTGCGGTGGCGAAGCAAGGTGGTAACGTGTCACCAGTTTCTTGCACTCAGGTGCGCGAAGGGCGTGCTCTGGCCCGCATAGGGCCAAGGTAGGTCACTGTCATATAGGCCTAGCCTAATGAGTGAGCTTAACTTGTCAGTAGAGAAAAGAGAGAGACAAGTAAGGAAAGCGGTTCTGGTGGAATAATCATTTCCAGTGAGGACACAGCTTTTAGGCAGAGACGTTTCCATTTTAGATTTAATATTAATTCAATTATGTTTTAAATTTGCAGCCAATTCTTCTAAAACTTGTTTGAGCTATCATATTAGCTTTAAATTTTATGAAAGTTTGTGGAGATGATCCTGAGATAGTAACAGTGTTTCTAGAAAATTTTCAGAGCATAAGAGTTATATGATTTTTTTTTAAAAATTTGTTAACGCTTCTGTTTTAACATAGAAATTAGTATTTGATTTTTTTAGAACCATCAAGGCCTCCATAGTAAGGTTTGACCCTTCGGAATAACCGTCTCTGCTTAGATCTACACTGTAGGATTTTAAGCCTCTTGCCCTGCATGAACAATGTTAAGGATTTGGTGGATGCGAACGAAATTCACAATCTGAAATGGCAGACAATGGTGCACAGCAGCTAACAAATTCTCCCAATGAGCACACTTGTGGCAAAATATGATTCAACACAGTAAGGTTTGCTTTACCGAATCGACATCAGAAATCGTCCATGCGTCAATACCGATTTCATCAAAAATTGGTTGAAAATTAGTAGAAACCGAACAAAATTCAAAGTCAAAACTTTTTGAACTTGGCGATTAAAGAACGGTGAAATAATTCAAAAACCGATCGATTTTACCAATTTTCAATCGGGTTTTACCAAATTTCGATCGGTTTACATCGAAAATCGGCACTCAACGAAAATTGGAAAAAAAAAGCTCAAGAAAAATTAAAAAATATTACATAATATAACATACTAGCCTAGACAATGAATACAGGTGGACAAACACAGAGAGGTCAAAAACCATATGGCCAAAAAGCTTATTGGTTCATGTGTATAGTCAAGGTTTTTCAAATCATTCTAGAATAATAACTAGGTTACAATATTACAGCATGTGCATGACAAATCACCTTTCTTTCTACTGGTACAAAACAAACAGCCCACATGAACAGACCTACACTTTTACCAGATTTCTAATTGCTGCAATTAGAGGGGTGCTGTAACACCCCGTCACCTAGTATGCCGTGAATGTCACCCAAACGATGCTAGAAGCAATCTAATCACAACACCCAAAAGAGAGTTCTAGGCATGGATTCCCCCCCTAGCAGCCCCTCACCTCTCCTTCCCTAGTGTTCTTCATTTCCTCGCTCGGTGGATCGTCGGTCCGAAGATCTCCGGCGTTCGCTGCTGTTCTGGAGGAAGGAGCGGCTGGAAGGAAGAAAGGATTTTGTCGTCGTAACACTAATATTCATTTAATTCTGTTCAGCCGTTTAAAACTTATGGCTGTTTTACCGAGCGTTGTCCAATCTGTGACATCATTGGGATAGATTGTGTTCAAGTGTAGATTAGAGGATTTTAGAGGCCGAATCAGTTTTCGCATATACTTAGAAAAAGGTAGGAAATTTCCTAAGGTTCGAGAAAATGTACTCGTTTACCTGATTTGGAGTTTTAGAACTCAAGATGTGCTTGTTGGAAGCCTGCTGTCCTGTTGGACAGATTCTCTGTTTTTCGGGTTTTAGGAGTGGGTTGCGAAGTCGATGTAGCCGATAGTTCTTGTGTTGTTTTGTGGGCATGTTGTTGAGTGTATTATACCTTTGTGCAGGTAGTGTGACCCCAGGAGTGCCTTTCACATCTCGCCACTCTGTCGCATGCGGTTGAAGGCAAGTGTATTGGGATGGTTTTGAAATTGGGTGACCAAATAGATTCGTATCATTGCAATAATACTATATGATGTGCTAAATTGCCATGTGTGATACTTGCATGTGATTTGATGAATATGATTAGTTAATGGTAATGCATTTATCATATGGATTATTTATGCAAGTTAAACCATGATTTTGGCATATGTGCATTCATAATGGAAGAGGCGACTCATTCTGATGCGGGCCTCTGTGTTCACACGTAGTGAACACGAAAGACCTACCTCGTAGTCCCATCCACGGTTGTGAATCGGAGCGAGTTAGTAAGAGTAGGCACCCTCCACGGGATGGAAGGGAAAGAGGGTGCACACCGACGGGTGTGCACTCGGCAATACCGGTATGTGCTAAGCAAAGAGACATGTGCATTGCATTGCATGAATGAAGAGGTTTTTATGAGATGCTTATGAATATGTTGTATGAGATGCTTGTGATGATGTTGTATGAGATGTTAATGAAGATGTTACTGAATATTGTTAATGTTTTATTCCATTGCAATACACTTTGCTGAGTGATGAACTCACGCTTGTTGTTTATGTTTTTTTAGGTATCTTGAATCCAACATGTGGGAAAGGGAGCTAGACACATGACATCACTTACCATCCCTCATTTAATCAATGTCATACCCTTCCTTTAGTTGTGTTGGTTACCTTATTGAACTAAATTATGGTTTGTTGCCTCGTTGGTTATCATGAGTAAATGTTTAGCCCATATTTGTCATGTGACGGATAGATTTATATCCTTAGTTGAATTGTTGCTGAAAGCCCTGGTTGCCATGCTATTGTCGTCTTTGATTTTGATATTATGTTATGCCTCTATTATTGATGCTCAAAATCATGGAAAAACAAAGGATATGCTGCCAAAATTCCGTTTAAGAATTTAACGTAGTTGCTGTAATTTATTGTTAAATATGTGTTTTTTATTGCTTCTAGTATTGTTTGGGTGACATTCGCGGCATATTGGGTGCCGGGGTGTTACAGGTGTAGCCATGATGGGTGCCGGGGTGTTACAGGTGTAGCCATGATTTCTAATTGCCGCAATTAGAGAGGTTTTCATTCTTTATTTTGCTAAGTATTTTTTTCCTGCTATAATTAGATATGTTTCCTTCCTTAGAGGTTTCCTTCCTTATTTGGGGATTGCAGCCTGTTGCAACTCACCCTATTTAAATGAGAGAAAATCAATGGAAAAGACATTCTTGATTTGTGCCAAAACAAAGCCTAGGCGGAGCTTGCCGAAGAACAAGCCAGTCGCTCCGTTAGCCTTACCCAACGGCCTTTGCAACGGTGCCATCCAAGCGACCACGCGAGTCACCTCCACAGCCGCCTTGTCACCCTACCCCCAACGCCACTACCTCACGACCAGGACTCCATCCTAGCACTCGCATATACAACTAAGTGCATAAAAAATTTGTATTAGATTCCGATGATCCTCGGACCATGCCTTCGTCTTCCTCTGTTGATGAGCGGATCAGCTAGCTCGAGTCCGTCGTGGAAGAACTCAGGCAGTCCATCGCCACATTGCTCAAGACGACAGTGACAAGCTCAGCAAACGAGATGGGAGCGCATAGCTGTGCGGATGCAATAGGCCACCGCTGTGACCCCAACAGGTCACCACTCCACACCACCAAGCGTATTGGCCACGTGCGGGTGATCGTGGCCACCGATACCAGAATCCATGGGATCACGAGTGTCCTCCCAAGCGTCGCCAACAATACTACGACAACAACAATTGTTGTTGGGCTCCTCGTCCTCCACACCTCGAATTTCCCACATACAACGGCACCAATGATCCGTTGGCATGGCTACATCAATGCTAGCGCTTCTTCCACCTCCACAACATTTCCCTGTGCAACCAGGTCGAGATAGTCAGGCAATATGCAATATGCCGATCAGGTGGAAACTTTCATTGCTGGTCTCGACAAAACAATAGCGACTGATGTCCGATGCGAGCAACCTCGTGACCTAACAGAGGCAATATGCTTTGCACACGACGCTGAGGAACGAAAAGCTTGTGGGTCGCTGAGGTGATACAGGGCGTAATCACATAGGGATGCACGCACTCAGTGTTCAGCCGAGGCACGGCTTACATGACCGGCCAACCACTAGCTCCTGTGAAGCCAGCCGCCTAGACGGGACAAAACTCGGGCATGCTGCCATCCACCTAGGCTGGTATCACGGTGATAGCTCCGCCGAGCATAGCCGCAACATCCTCAAGTTTCGTATGCCGCCGCCTCAACTCCAACCAAATGGCGAAACGGTGAGCGCAAGGACTGTGCTACAACTGCGATGACGTCTACACCCGTGACCATCGATGCAAGTGCCTCTTCTACCTCGAAGTGATGGAGGACGACAACAACCACGAACATGATGTAACTCTCACGGTCATGAGAGCGTCTGACGCTAATGAGTCCTCGCTGTCCATGTTTGCTATTCTCAGGCCCAAGTCTGGCAATACAATACAATACAAGCCATGCTGGTCATGTGGGGGCAACGCTTGTTGTGCCTCATTGACACGGGCAGCATTCACAACTTCCTTAGCGAACACGCCGCTACCAAGATGGCATTGGAGCACCACACCTCATCGTAGCATGTCAAAGTCGTCAACGGTAACAGTCTGTCATGCCTGAGCAGTACGGTGACCACATCCTTCGACATGAACAACCATACCTTCGAAGTGTCATTTCTCATCATCCCGTTGGACAGATTTAACGGGGTGCTCGGTGTCTGTCGCGGGGCTCCGGACTTGGATTAGCGAACCGGGTCATTACTGTTGCATCAGACTAATAATTGATGCAACCCATAATAACTGTCGACTGCTAAACTAAATCCGTACTCGGATTGAGGTCAATTGATTGGCGACACTTGAGGCAAGTGCATATGCCAACCTATTGAACACGACCCGAGCTTCCCTCAACCGTGTGTCTAATACTGGTTCCCTGGATCAGTAGCCCAGTATCCACACGTTGTCATTTGAGACAGATCATATCCACGCAAGTGTAAGTATATTACATCTGAAGGGTAAAGTTATTACAACTATTTAACATTACAAATTACGACCTCATGGCCTACACAATTCCAAAAGACTGCATAGAACCAGCGGAAGACCAAAAGAAAGGCGCAGTGTGCCATCTACCCTCAGGCAACTGACTGGAAGGAACCCAGTTAACCCTCGGCAAATTCGTCGAACTCCGACGCGAACTGAGACTCGTCGGGATCTTCATCAGCATTACCTTTGTCGACGTACTAGCCAACAGGCACCTCCGAGTCGGGTGCTTATAAGGTTCAGACAGGGGGCTTTCAGGGTAATCGCCGGTGGAAGGAAGATGAACGGGGTGCCGGTGAAGCTCAGAGGAATGGGGACGCTAGGGTTTACCCAGGTTCAGGCCCTCCGAAGAGTAACAGCCCTAGTCCTGCCTTTCTTGTTATTGCTTGTGTTCTAGCTTGAGAGTATGAAACCCACCAACAATGAGTTGAACCCCTTCTCCCATGCACCCCGGCCTCCTCTTATACTTGGGCTCCCGGGGGCACATGAGAGGCTTACACGGCAAGGCACACTCATTACACTGACAAGGGCGCATTTAATGCGCACGTCACTGTTCTTACATCCCATTATTATCTGCCGCAGCCGTCACACCCCCGCCTCGGGCCCCACATCCACCAACGCTACCCGTTCCGTCGGGGGGTGAGGTGCTGCCGTGATGTCACACTCCCCCGCAATTAATGGCCCCACATCCACCAACGCCTAGGGAAGACGCGCTGCCATACTGCATTCTCCACGCTTTGCATTTAATGCGCACGATTCGCATTAAATACCCTTGATCTGGGCGCTGCAGCCTCGGGGGTGGACGCTAGGGGAGTGGCCTGCATGCCACCTGTCCGCTGGGCGACCACCTCGCTGGTCGCCCAGGGGCGTGGCCTGTCTACCACGTGTCCCTTGGGCGACCACCTTCCTGGGCGCCCAGTGGTGTGGCCTGGTCGCCACCTGTCCACTGGGCGACCACCTCGTTGGTCGCCCAGGGGCGTGGCCTGTCTGCCACGTGTCCCTTGGGCAACCACCTTCCTGGGCGCCCAGTGGTGTGGCCTGGTTGCCACCTGTCCACCGGGCGACCACCTCGCTGGTCGCCCTAGGGCGTGGCCTGTCTGCCACGTGTCCCTTGGGCGACCACCTTCCTGGGCGCCCAGTGGCGTGGCTCGACGCCACCGTCCACCGGCGACCATGCCGGGAGTTCTGCTTACTGCGGCGGTGTGCCCGACGCACTGCTCGGCGGTCTCTTTTATTGCGGGGGAGTGGGGACCCTGGCGTAAAATACGCCGACAGTAGCCCCCGGGCCCACCCAGAAGCGCTTTTTGGCCTACCATCTTCCTTTTTCCTTCTTTTAAATGCCCCTCGGGAAACCGCTTAGTTTCCCGGGTGGGGCCATTAATAAGCCCGCACGCCCCGCAGCCTTCAAGGGACCTTCTGGCTTCTTCCGGTTCTCAAGGCGGTTTGTGCAGTTATTCCCGCCTTGCAACTGCCGCACGACCCTTGGGACGCGCCTTCTTAATGGGGCTTTTGAACTCCCTTTTTTCGAACCGCCGCGCCCTTTCGGTTTTCCCGCCGATCCTTCCCTTGTAGCCTTATAAGAGGTCGACCGAGGGGGGAGCGGTTCTGCCTCTTTATAACTTTCCTTCCCGCTCTAGAGCTTCTTTCTCCTTCTTCTTCGCCGACACGCTTCGATACTTTCCCGCGCCCGATGGCTCCCGTTCTCCCCTCGTCGACCGTCGAGGAGGAGGTTGCCTCCAGGCTCTCTCGGAACATAACTGCGGGCGCCCTCAGATCCGCTGGCCGGACCGTCGAGCCCCACTGCCGGCCCGGAGAAGTGGTTTTCTTCGGGTGGCAGCTTCTTGCCGGCCTGCTGCCGCCGGTTTCCGATTTGTATCTTTCCGTTCTTAACTTCTACGCCATTCACCACATCCATCTTCCCCCCAACTCCGTCATCCTCCTTTCTGCCTTCGCCCACTTCTGCGAAATGTTCATAGGAGTGCTACCCAACCTCCTCGCCGCTTCTTCTATACCCTTCGCGCGCGCGGCAATTCGCTATTCACGGAGCTGCCACCTGCGGCTTCTCGACGGGTCCATGTCGCGCTACATTCCGCTGGATTGCCGGTCCAGTTGGAGGAATTGGCGCGAAGATTGGGTGTACGTCGAGGATGACAGCGGCATTGAGGTGCTGGAGCTTCCGACTGGTCCGACGGTCAGCAACCTCAATTGGGGGGCCCAGGTGACCGAGACGCCCGAGCTCCAGGCGATGCTAGCTCGTGTTGACCAGCTGCAGGCGGCGGGCCTGACAGGGCCCATGGTTATCCGGGACTTCGTCTCCCGGAGGCTGTGCCCTCTGCGCCATCGTGTCCGCCCGGCCTGGCAGTATATGGGCTTAGGCGACGGGACCCGGAGTATCACTGGAGGTAACCCACTTCACCTTGGATTATCCTTTGCCCTTCTTCTTTATTGGTTGAATCTGGTGCTGACTGCGTTTCCGTTTCCCGGGGCTTTCCTCTTCTTCTTTTTGGTTGTTAGCCGCCGGGAACCTGGCTCCCGACGTGATCGACAGGTGGATGGCACAGCTGGGTTTTGTCAATCCCGTTCCGCCGTTCCCAGATGGCGCAGTCCCGCTCTGCCGGTTATCGCCGGGGGAGCGCGCGGCGATAATCCGCACCATGCCGTCGATGGACGCTATGGGCACGCCCGTCGTGATACGCCAGGTGCCCTTGACAATTCGGGACCCTCCTCCCGCCGGTGGTCAGGGGAGGGGTGACCAGGGGAGACGCAGGCGTCCGGACGACGACGACGCCAACGGGGGTCGTTCCCAAAGGCCCCGCCTCCTGGGTTCGGCCGGGGCGGGATCTTCTGCTGTGGCCGCGGGGACTTCTTCCGCTGCAGCGGCCGGCTCCTCAATGGTGACGGGGGGTTCGTCGACTGGCGGGACTTCGTCCTTCTTCGCCCCCGCTGGGGCGGTGACAACGGACCCTCCGGCGCCGGCTCCTTTTCCGCCTCCGCCGGCTCCGATGGTGGGGCAACAGCTGCCGCCCTTGGCTTCGCTGACAATGCTACGACCGCCGCCGCCGCCGCTCGCAGCGGCGATTCTTCCTCCGCCGCCGCTGTCAGCGGCTGCGATTCCTCCTCTGCTGCCAGCGCCAGCGGCGGCGATTCCTCCTCCGCCGCCAGCGCCGGTCCCTAGGCCGCTAGGACCGGCACTGGCAGCACCGCGCGGGGGTCTGGTCCTCACTCCGAGTGTGCCCCGATTCTCGAGGCCGTCGCCTAGGTACTCATTCAAAAATGCACATGCGATATGAAAATTAAGTTCCTTCGAACAGCATCTCACCGTCACTTACCTCTCTCTCTTTTTCAGGGTTCCTGCTTCGGACATTCCCGCCGCCCAAGTCGGGGACGATCCAGGCACCGTGGCTGCAGGGGGTGCGCCACCCAGGGTCGCCGACCCCCAGGACGAGCAGGTGGAGGGGGGCGACCCCCAAGCAGTTGCTGCTACCGCCGTCGTTCATGACCCAGGCCCGCTCGGCCCCGCGCCAACCCCGGATCCCCCTTCCGCCTCCATTCCTTCGGCGGACGCGGATGCTCTGCTGGCGGCTCTTAGCGAGCTCTACTCCAGCACGAGCACCCGTCTGGTGACAAGCAGGGAGCGGCTTACGGAGGTGGGAGCTGAAATCAACCGCCTCCGCAAGGAGGTGGAAGATTTACATGAACGGGGAGCGGGGTTGGAGGTGCAGGTGCGGCGGGAGCGAGAGCAAAGCGCCCGTCGGGTCGAAGAGCTCGCCGCGGAGCTGGAGGCGGAAAGGGTCGATCGGGCCCAGTCGGAGGTGGATACCACAGAGATGCTGCGCCACGCCTTCGACCGGACGGTGGCCAGCCTTGCTCCATTGGGGCTGGAGCAGTCGGGTCCGCGGGAGGAGAGGCCACGGCATTATGCATTCTGCCTCGGCCGGACTGCGGACTTCCTCACGCACCTGCCCGCCGCCCTTACCGCCCGGTCCGCCCAGGAGGGACGCGCAGTCGCGGCGGCCACGGCGAAGTACGTGCTGGCTTCGCCGCGCTACCGCGACCCCAACCGACCTGCGCGCCACGGTCCAGGGAATCGAAGGTGGGCGTAAGCGGAGGAGCGGAGTCCACGACGCCCGAGCAGGTCGCTACCGGTGGCGTTAGAGAACCCTCACCGAGGCCGCGGAAGACGTGGCGATGAGGCCGACATCGGCCCGATTGACGAGGCGTGGCGGCCGCGAGGCGCGGCGGAGGACGAGGAGGATCCCCAAGAGCGTAGTTTTATTTCTTTTAGCTTTTGCTCAGAAGACTTTAGATGCAAAACATTTTACATGAAACGGGAGCACAAGTTCTGCTATATCACTTAAAGATCGCTTTTACCCTAATCTTTCTGTTCGCTTGAGCCAACACGCGGCCGCTTAAAGACTTAAGGTCTTGTGCCAGGGAATCACTTCCCTCGAACCCCTTACCTTAGCAAAATTTTGACTCCCAAATAGCCTCTAGGGGGCGAACACTTAGTGAGTCCGGGCAGGGCCTTAGGTTCTTGGCACTGGTGCTCAAGTCGCCGACCCCACGGGGACACCTGCAGTGTCATGACCGTCTTTGGGGATAAATCTTGAACTAGCCATCCAATCACCCACTCCCGCGCGCCGCTCTCACTTAGTGATCCCGCCTTTGCTATTGGGGCTTTGCAGGGTGGCAGGGTACCAGAGGCAATTGCCCTGGCACTACCCAACCGAAGGCGAAAGACCAAAAAGAGGGCAGGAAGAACAACTATTTCGGATAAGGAAAATGAGTATTTAATTTCAAACAGAAGGCCTCCCCCGACCTGCGATGGAGAGGAAGACACACTCCGGCCGGTCGGGGAACGGAGCCTGGGACTTACAACCGATCAAGGGTAGAACTTGCGCAGATTTTCTATATTCTGGGAGTTCGCCAGTTCTTCGCCGTCTTCAGTGGCCAGCCTGACCACCCTGGGACGAGGGACTGAGACCACTTTGAAGGGTCCCTCCCACTGGGGAGACAGTTTATGCGACCCGGCATGCGACTGGATTCTTTGCAAGACCAGTCGCCCGCTGCCAGTGTTCTCTCATTGACCCGGGAGGCGTGGTACCGCCTGAGACTTTGCTGGTACTTTGCGGCGCGCAGAGCCGCCCGATCTCGCGCTTCTTCCAGGAGGTTGACGTCGTTCCGACGCAGATCTTCCTGGTCTTCTTCCACGAACGCAGCGACGCGTGGTGATCCCAGTTCTAGTTCTGAAGGGAGAACAGCTTCCGCGTCGTAGACCAGGAAGAAAGGGGTTTCCCCGGTGGCCCGACTAGGGGTAGTCCGAAGTGACCATAGCACTGCCGGGAGCTCTTCAGTCCACCGGGCCCCGCGCTTGTGGAGTCGATCGAATGCCCGTGTCTTGAGGCCCTTTAGCACCAGCGCATTGGCCCGCTCTACTTGGCCGTTGCTTTTGGGGTGGGCGACCGAGGCAAAGCAGACCTTGGTGCCCATTTCTTCGCAGAAATCTAAGAAGGCCGCGCTGGTGAACTGTGTGCCGTTGTTGGTGATGATGCGGTTGGCGACCCCAAAACGGGCGAAAATCCCTTGCATGAACTTGACCGCAGCTGCGGCAGTGATGGACCTTACTGCCTCGGCTTCCACCCACTTAGTAAACTTGTCGATGGCGACGAACAGGTGGGTGTAGCCCCCTGTGGCCCGCGGGAACGGGCCCAGGATATCCAGCCCCCAAACCGCAAAGGGCCAAGAGAGCGGGATAGTTTGCAGGGCCTGGGCTTGTTGGTGGATCTGCTTGGTGTGGAACTGGCACGCCTCACATCTCCTCACCAGCTCGCAGGCATCCTGGAGGGCGGTTGGCCAATAGAACCCTCGACGGAAAGCTTTTCCCGCCATCGTTCGTCCGGACACATGGCTCCCGCACACGCGTCCATGGATATCCGAGAGCAAACTGCTCCCCTCTTCCCGAGTGATGCACTTCAGAAGAATTCCGTTCTTACCCCGGTGCATGACAGTCCCCGCCCACCAGGGTATAGCACTTGGCCTTTCGTGCTACCTTCTCTGGCGACGCATCATCGTCGGGGCACACTTGATCCCGCGGTAGGCCAGGATCGGATCCATCCAAGTGCCTTCCGGTCAAGCCACAGCGACCACGCAGGTGGTCGTCCGGGTACTCACTTTGGCCGGGGTTTCGCCGGAACCACTCTCCTCCAGAGGCGAGGGTGAGCGGCATCACCATCGTCCCCGCCAAAAGCGGGCTGCGATGGATGGTCGCGGAAGCCTTTCTTCAAGACCCCGACGGCACAGAGACCTGGTTGAGGCGAAGCCGGGCGAGCTCGTCCGCGAGATGGTTGTCGCAGGGGATGTGAGTATACCCCAACCCTTGAAATGCCTTTCGGTTTCGACCTCCGCCCGAGTAAGCCGCTATAACGAAGTCGGGGCGGAAAAATCTTTCCTGGCCTGATTGACGACCAACAGGGAATCGCCATTTACTTGCAGGCGCCGGACACTGATGGCTGCGGCGGCCCGGAGCCCAGCCAGCAAGCCCTCGTACTCGGCGACGTTGTTGGTGGCCTTGAAGTCGAGGACGACCACGTACTTGAGGAGGTCTCCGGCCGGAGAGACCAGAAGAACCCCAGCCCCCGCGCCTTCAAGCCTGAAGGACCCATCGAAAAAGAGCGTCCAGGGGGAGGGCGCGGGGACCTCATCGGCTCCAGACTCTGATGGAGTCCACTCGACGACGAAGTCCGCCAGCCTTTGGCTCTTTATCGCGGTACGAGGAGCGAACTTGACACCGAACTCCCCCAGCTCGACGGACCACTTGGCGATGCGGCCCTCTGCTTCTCGGTTGTGGAGGATCTCGCGCAGGGGGTACGAGGAGACCACTGTGATCTCTCTTCCTTGGAAATAGTGCCGCAACTTTCTTGACGCCACCACCACCGCATAGACCATCTTTTGAGCCTGAGGGTACCTTGTCTCTGCATCGTGAAGCATCTTGCTGACGTAGTAGACCGGCCGTTGGATGCCTTCTCGCTCTGCCACCAGTGTCGCGCTCACGACGGAGGGGCTAGCGGCCACATACAACAGCAATGGCTCACCCGGCTCGGGGCGACCAGCACCGGGGGAGAGGAGAGGTATTGTTTCAAGCCTTCGAATGCCTGCTGGGCTTCTGGGGTCCATTCAAACGAGTTGGTCTTCTTCAACAGCTTGAACAGCGGCAGGCTTTTCTCCCCTAGCCGAGCTATGAACCGTCCAAGGGAGGCCAGCCGGCCGGTTAAGCATTGCAGTTGCTTGAGGCGGGTAGGCGGCTGCATCCGCTCAATTGCTTCTATCTTCTCTGGGTTGACCTCGATCCCGCGACTGGAGACCAAGAACCCGAGTAGCTTCCCAGATGAGACACCAAACACGCACTTCTCGGGATTCAACTTTATACAGTATTTTCTGAGGCGGGAGAAGGTCTGATCCAGGTCTTGAACAAGTTCATCGGCCTTTTTTGTTTTTACTACCAGATCATCAACATACACTTCGAGGTTCCTCCCTATTTGGGGCTGAAACATAATGTGCATGGCCCGCTGATAGGTGGCACCAGCGTTCTTCAGCCCGAAGGGCATCCTCGACGAGCAAAGATACACCGAGGGGAGTCACAAAGGCGGTCTTCTCTTCGTCTTCCTGCGCCATACTGATCTGATGATACCCGGAGTAGGCGTCGAGGAAACACAGGGCTTCACACCCTGCTGTGGAGTCGACGACGATATCTATCCGCGGCAGGGGGTACGGGTCCTTAGGGCAGGCTTTATTGAGGTCGGTGAAGTCGATGCACATTCGCCACTTCCCGTTGGACTTCCTCACGAGCACGGGGTTGGCCAACCACTCTGGATAGGTGGCTTCCCGCTGTCTGGCGGACAAAAGCTTCTCCACCGTCCCGAATGGCGTCGCCGCTCTAGCGCTGCCGCCGGATCTTTTGTCGAGCGGGTGCGCTTCAGGAGCGTTGCCAATCGGTGCTCGATCACCTCCTAGGGACCCGGTCATTTCGATGGTTCCTGCGAACACATCCAGATTAGACCGGAGGAAGGTGACGAGCGCGCCTTCCTATTTGGCGCTGAGGTCGGTGCCGATCTTGACGACCTTGCCCGAGCCGTCCTCGCCCACGGGGACCGCCTTCGCCTCGCCCGCAGGTCTAGGCGGAGCGCGGGCCCTAACCGGGGGGGAGCTCGGGCTGTCGTCCTTATCGCGCCAGCCGGCGGTGGTGCCGGCCAGTCTGTTGCTTGCTTAGACGCAGGGCTTCCAGTCTATCCACCTTCATCGTAATTGGACCCCCAGGCCCCGGAATCTTCACCAGCATGTAGGCATAGTGAGCAACCGCCATGAACTTGACCAAGGCCGGACGGCCAAGCAGGGCGTTGTACGGGAGGTCGAAGTCGGCGACCTCAAAGTCGACCAGCTCCGTCCGGAAGTTCTCCGCGCTTCCGAACGTAACAGGCAACCGGACCTGCCCCAGGGGCAAGAGGCCCACCCCGGGGGCGACCCCGTAGAAGAGTGGGGCCGGACGCAGCTCCTCATACGGTATCTAGAGCGCTTGGTACGCCCCAACTGACAGCAGGTTGATGGCGCTACCTCCGTCAACGAGGACCCGCCCGAGCTTCGCGTTGCGAACCGTGGGAGAGACCACGATCGGCAAATGGTTCGGGCCGGAAACGTTCTCCGGGTGGTCGGCCCGGCTGAAAGTGATCGGTTGCTCCGACCACTTCAGCAGCCTACCCGCCCCGGGGGACGATACGGTGGCACAAACCTGCCTCAGATCCCGCTTGTACTGCGAGTTTGATGAGTAGGTGGCTGAGCCCCCATGGATGAATGCCACCGTGTGCTCCGCCTGTTGGAAGGCCAATGGAGCTGAGTCTTCGTCGTCGTCTTCTCCGTGGTCTTTCTCTCGGCGCTTCTTGAGTCGCCTGTCTACCAGCTTGGACACAACTTGGCAATCCTCCAAGTCGTGTCCACTTGTTTGATGGATGGGGCAATAGGGCTTGCCCTCATTGTCTTCACGACGGGGCGAGCGGCGGTTCCTACGGTCACCGCGCCGGTCCCGACGCTCATCCCTTCGGTCCTGATCATCGTGACGCCAGGATTTGGCCTCTGGTTCAGCAACCAGGACCTCTCTGGCCGCGGCCTCCTTTTGCTTCTTCTTCTTCTTCTTGCGGTCGGAGGATTTTGAGGTGCCGGCGTCGTCAGTGTCGGTGGGCCTTATTGCACACTTCTAAGCCTCAGCCGCCCTAGCGCACTTATGCGCCAGGGAGAACAACTCGGAAGTGGTTGAGATGATGCGGGTAGCCATCTTCTCCCGCATCTTCTGATCCCGGACCCCCCTCCGGAAAGCGATGATTACCGATTGCTCAGAGATCCGGGGGATCGTATTGCGGCAGTGGCTAAACCGCCGGATAAACTCTCTCAGGGACTCCCCCTCTGTCTGCTCCAGAGCGTGGAGGTCGTCCTCCACGCCTGGTTGAGCGTAGGAGCCCTGAAAGTTGGCGACGAAAATGTCGCACAGCTCCTCCCACGAGTGCACGGAGCCTCGCGGGAGGTTAAGTAGCCAAGACCGGGCAGAGCCCGTCAACGACGTCGGGAGGTAGTTGGCCATAACCTTCTCAGACCCTCCCGCCGTGCGCACCACCGTGGTGTAAATTTGCAGAAACTCCTCCGGGTTGGTGGTGCCGTCGTACTTCTCGATGGAGGCGGGACGGAATCTCTCCGGCCACGCAGCTTGCCGGAGGCGGAGAGAAAACACCTGGCATCCAACGTTGTAGGGGGAGCAGCATTGTTCGCCAGCTCCTCGATCCTGAGGAGAGGACGAGGAGTGCGACCCTGCGCTCTCCCTGGAGTCCGAGGGGGAAGCCCCCCGGCGTCCGGTGGGTATCTGGGGAGTGGGGCGCCGCTGGGCACTCTCGCGACGCCCCCTGAGAACGTGATGTAGGTCGCCGTCGCGCTAGAGCTGCCTCTCGTCCAAGCGCGATCTGAGATCTTCGCGATTCCCCCTTGACTCGGGGGGACCGCGAGAAGAAGCGGAGTCACGTGCACGTCCCCCTATAACAGAGGGGGCTGCAACCAGGACTCCCTTCCTTGTCGACCCTTGACACCGGAGAAGTCGTGGCGGCGGCCGGAACCACTGCGTGTCGATTCGCGGCGCTCCGTGCCGCCACATGCCCGAAGCCCCCGGCTGGGCCGCCGCTTCAACCTGCTGTTGAGCGGCGTCGACCAGGTGGACGATATCCCGCAGCCATGGAGTGGCTGGGGTGTCCCTCTGGCCATATCGAGGATGATCGAGAAGCGGCCGCCGCATGAAGGCTTCGTGCGGGTGTCGTCCCCGATGCCAGCGCCGTTGGGCGGTGACCCGGCGCGAAGCCACGTCGCCCCTCCGCGGCGGAGGGACCGGGTGGCCCGGCTCTCCCTCGAACGCCGAAACGGCTACGGGCGCCGCTTTCCCCGGGCAGATTGCTGCGCTTGGAGTGCGACTCCGCCATGCGGACAAGCGCCCCTACTTCTACTGAGCTTCGAGCTGGAGATGGAAGGAAGAGGGCAATCTAACCACCAATAGCCCCTACCTGGCGCGCCACTGTCGACGTACTAGTCAACAGGCACCTCTGAGTCGGGTTCTTATAAGGTTCAGACGGGGGGCTTTCGGGGTAATCGCCGGTGGAAGGAAGATGAACGGGGTGCCGGTGAAGCTCAGAGGAATGGGGACGCTAGGGTTTACCCAGGTTCAGGCCCTCCGAAGAGTAACAACCCTAGTCCTGCCTTTCTTGTTATTGCTTGTGTTCTAGCTTGAGAGTATGAAACCCACCAACAATGAGTCGAACCCCTTCTCCCATGCACCCCGGCCTCCTCTTATACTTGGGCTACCGGGGGCACATGAGAGGCTTACACGGCAAGGCACACTCATTACACTGACAAGGGCGCATTTAATGCGCACGTCACTGTTCTTACATCCCATTATTATCTGCCGCAGCCGTCACACCCCTCGCCTCGGGCCCACGTCCACCAACGCTACCTGCCTGGCTTGGGTGAGGTGCTGCCGTGATGTCACACGCAATTAATGCACGCCTGGGGAAGACGCGCCGCCATACTGCATTCTCCACGCTTTGCATTTAATGCGCACGATTCGCATTAAATACCCTTGATCTGGGCGCTGCAGCCTCGGGGGTGGACGCCAGGGGAGTGGCCTGCATGCCACCTGTCCGCTGGGCGACCACCTCGCTGGTCGCCCAGGGGCGTGGCCTGTCTGCCACGTGTCCCTTGGGCGACCACCTTCCTGGGCGCCCAGTGGTGTGGCCTGGTCGCCACCTGTCCACTGGGCGACCACCTCGCTGGTCGCCCAGGGGCGTGGCCTGTCTGCCACGTGTCCCTTGGGCAACCATCTTCCTGGGCGCCCAGTGGTGTGGCCTGGTTGCCACCTGTCCACTGGGCGACCACCTCGCTGGTCGCCCTAGGGCGTGGCCTGTCTGCCATGTGTCCCTTGGGCGACCACCTTCCTGGCGCCAGATGGCGTGGCTTTGATCGCCACACATCCTTTGGGGCGACCATGCCGGGAGTTCTTTGCTTACTGCGGCGGTGTGCCCAGACGCACCCTGCCCGCCAGGCGGTCTCTTTTATTGCGGGGGAGTGGGGACCCTGGCGTAAAATACGCCGACAACCTTCTTCTCTTTCTAGCCAAAATCCATTAGAGCAAACGGTGAGTACACGTATGTACTCGCAAGACTTTAGTGTAGGGGTGAAAATGGATTGGATAGTTTCCGACCGATCCGGATATTTTCGGATACAGATAGTTGGCGGTCTCTTTTATTGCGGGGGAGTGGGGACCCTGGCGTAAAATACGCCGACAACCTTCTTCTCTTTCTAGCCAAAATCCATTAGAGCAAACGGTGAGTACACGTATGTACTCGCAAGACTTTAGTGTAGGGGTGAAAATGGATCGGATAGTTTCCGACCGATCCGGATATTTTCGGATACAGATAGTTTCAGATCGGTTATTTTTAGGATAGTTTCGGATACGGATATGGATATTTTTTTCGGATACTGATACGGATTCGGTAACATACTATCTGACGGATACGGATACAGATTATCCGATAAACAGTAAAACAGATATCCGGTCAATTCTCTATTCGGCGCCAATCTGAATCAGTACTCCGCCTCTTCATTCAGTTCCAATCCAGATCTAAATAGGCCGTAGTCCCAACTCCTATCTGTGATTCATCTCCCCCAAGTCCGCACCACCCCACCGGTCGGCACTGGCAGGCGGCAGCCGGCGTTGTCCGTTCCATCTCCCTCCGACGTAGGGACGCCGCCCATGCTGTGGCTCCTGCCACCACTAGTCGCCCGTCCTGCCACCTCCAGGCTCCAGATCTACTCCCCGTCCGGCGACGCCCACCCCGTCTCATCTCCCCCGGCGGTCGTCCCCCCTGGCGCAGGTGCGCACCCTCAATCCCTCATCTCCCCTTGGCTCCATCATTTGTTCGACCCCCACTCGCCCTCCTCGCCCCACCGGCCATCCGGCCTGCCGGCGTCGGCTACCGTCTAGGGTTGGGTTGTGCGGTGTGCCTCCTCACTTATTCAGTCACTCACCAGGTTTCTGCTAGCCTCCACGTGAGGCCGACCGCCAACCGGTGCCTTCGCACGACGACGCCTCTCCGCGGACCGGCCCAACCCGAGCTCCTCCGAGGCTCCGAGCATTCTCCATCCTTCTCAGATAAAATTTCCTGGTGGAATATGGTACATGCTGTTCAATCGTATCGATTTGCTTGCGATAATCTATAGAACTTCATGGTAGATATCGTTCAGTCAGGAACTTATGCCTTAAAAACGGCACCTTTTGGAATTTGTAGGCCTTAAGTGATGTAGTGATTCATTGTTCTAGCCTCTGGGCGATATGGTCATATAGATTTTCACTCTACTTATTGAGGCTGCCTAATTTGCAACGGTTTGTTAGTTTTTTCTCTTCATGTCTATTTTTTACTAGTGGTGATGATTTGATACGTTGCTTGAGCATGTGCGAATCGTGTCCATGTATTTTTTTTTTTTTTGGAAATCATTGGTGACGTCCGAATCAGTGTTGATACTTGCTCTTGCTTGGTCTCTTTTTTTGTGTACTTCTTGTTTCTGCGTTGGGTATTTTTGCGTTAGTATTTAGTGCTTGAGTATTTTTCTGTTGGTGATACATAACATGGCCATTTCAACTTCAAGCAATCTAGTGTACTATTGTTGCCACTTTGGTTCCCATGGTATGTCGTTTCTGCTTAGCTTATAATTTAGTTGGCTAGCTTCGTAACCTTGATAACCTTTAAGCTTCCATGTTAGCAATGCAATTTCAAATTGTAGTCTGCTACTAGTGCTACTTCAATTCACCCAGTATGTACTTAGGTACATACTAGTAGCATTCATGTTTGATGCATTGTTGAATGTTGATTCACGTTTAATTGAAAATAGATGGTTTGCAATTACATAGCTGTATTGTCCATATTTGCCGAACCTCCTTTCCTTGCAGTCAAGGGGAAATGCGAGCAGAGCAGATCCGTTTGTCCCTAATTAGAACGAGTTAATTGTTGGGAACTCGTCGCTACCCAAGATTCTGGTGTTCTTATTGTTTCCTAAGAACAATTTTAATAAAGCTTTCACATGGCACATTAGCATGTCATGACTCATGATTCATGAATCATGATTCGTATGTCATGACTCATTATTCATGAATGTAAGTATCAATTTTATTCCCCAGTTTCATGAATCACTTAGCCTGAAAACCACACTTCATATAGTGTAATAAAGCTTTCACATGGCACATTAGCATTATATGTGCACAGGATCAGGAAAAAAATTTATCTATTCAAGGCATCATCAAAGACCTATTTTTGAAAGATTGATAATACTATCAAGGGAGTTTGTATTTCATTATTCCAATGCTTCATGGATTCTCCATATTTGATATTGTCTCCTCTTATATCTCAATTCCAGTATTCAAGTAGGAGAGCAATGCTTATTAGATGATTGTGGTGCGTCATTTGTGTGAGCTTCCTATAACTTCACACATAACCATGCATAATGGATATCATTCTTTTCTTTGTTTGCAGATGTGGATCAAGATCAGGAGGTATGCTGCCGCTGGGAGTTGCTGGGCTAGCCGTGCCGCCTCTTCTATATAGCACTATCTTTTCCCTGTAGAACCTACTAGAATTGGCACTGTATCTGCCAGCTAAACATTATGGTGTTATTCTGTGTTAAACCACTTGTCTATTGAGTTTTTTTGTCTGAATTTCAATGCATGGTGTGTTCGAATGAGAGCTACGAATCTGAATGATGACTTGACTGAGGGATGACTTGACGTGTGTGATGTTTTGAATGATGACTTGACCTATGTTATGTTTTGAATGATGACTTGACCTCTGTGCTGTTTTGAATGTAAATAATGTGTTATTAATTATAAGATGATATGAATGCTAAAATGTTAAAGTTTTTTTGGAGGGTAGCAGTGTCATATATGTAGAGTTCTTGAGTCTATCATTTTACTTGGGGTATATATGTCTATATTTCATAGAATAGTATATATAGGGGTTATCGTGTTTTTGTTGATTTCTTATGTACAATCTAGTTTTCTGTTTTCGTTGATATATTACATACAATCTAAGGGGTTATCGTGTTCCGATAAATATCCGTGACCGTATCCGATTCGATTCGTATTTGCTCTGTATTCGTATTTGATATTATTTGTATTTGTATTCGTATCTGGACTATCCATATCCGTAACCGAATTCAGAAAAAAAATGAAAACAAATATGGTAGAGCCATTATCCATCCGTATCCGATCCGTTTTCATCCCTACTTTAGTGAATGGAATTTATATATAAAATGCAGGTTATAGCAATGGAACCAGGTTTCTACACTAAGTCTATTTGAGCACAAAGCGAGATTTATTTGCAATATGATAATAGATTCAACATCTGCAATTTGTAAGGAGAATTTCCAAAAGCATTTTAAAGTAAACAGTAATAATCAACATCAATTCCATAACCAAATCCAACCATCCCAATTTCCACCCTTAGCCAGACCTTTTCAATTCCACCATCCAAAACCATCCACTAAACCAAACTCGAACCAAAATGAAACCAGCACCAACCCAATCCTTTCCTTCACAAACCTTTTTCTGAAACAACACCCAAACCAAAGTCTATACTTGACAGTACTTCCCAAGCTGCTCTTGACCATGAGCACAGCTAATCGATTAGTTTATTTATCTCTGTAGAGACTGTACACTGTACCCACATGACATGTTCTAGCAATCATGTCAACCATGCCACGCGATACCATAAGTACCCGTTTTGCTAGACAGTGACAAAACCTTTCAAGAGATCAGGGTTCGAATATTGTACCGGCCCGGTAATGTGCTGTAACACCCCGGCACCTAGTATGCCGAGAATGTCACCACAAATGATACTAGCCACAACCAAATCACATATTTAACATTAAATTACAGCAACTACGCAGTAACTTAATCAAAATTTCGGCAGCATGTCCTTTGTTTCATCCATGGTCTTCAGCATCAATAATAGAAGCATAGCAATAAAAGCATAATTGAAGACAATTCTAATATGGCAACTAAGGACTTCAACAACAATTCAAGACCAATGCATAGCTTAACCATCAAATAAACCAATAAGGAATAAACATTTACTTCTGACAACCAACGAGACAATTAAACCATAGTCTAATTCAATATGGTGACCATCACAACTAAGGGAAGGGTTTGCAATTATTTAATTGAGTCCTGCTAAGTGAAGACGTGCATCTAGCTCTCTTTCCCACATGCCGAATTCAAGGTACCTAAAAAAAATATCAAACAACAAGCGTGAGTTCAACACTCAACAAAGTGTATTGCAACAAGACAAGAAAACGAGATTAACATACGAGCAAATAAACTTCATGATTTAAACCATGCGAGGAACAATCCTTACTATTCCTTTGATCACGATCTCATTTAGACATTCACATTTACCTCCATGCAATGCAACATGCAATGCTTATGCCATGCTCCTTTCATTAGCACATATCGGTATTGCCGAGTGCACACCCGTCGGTGTACACCCTCTTCCCCTTCCATCCCGTGGAGGGTGCCTACACTTACTGACTCGCTCCCATTCACAACTGTGGATGGAACTACGAGGTAGATCTTTCTCAAAGGCGCTCCGGATTAGTCATAACTTTCTCACCGACCTTACCAGATTAGCTATGACTTTCTCACCGACCTGGCCTGTCCTCATGCCATGGATGCATATATGCCATAATCATGAACAACTTGCATAAATACTCATTTTTAACAACTTGCATAACCATAATTAAACACATGATCATCAACAATGCTCACATCCATAACTTCACATTCATATATAATGAATTAGATCATGCATAAGAGAGGTAGTAACCCAACAGAAGGATTTCTACCAAGTGGAAGAAACAAACCAATGCACATTCATTCATTCTCACACATCATGCATTGCAATACACTTGCCTTAACCTCCCGAAACGGTGTGGCGAGAAGTCGATGCCACTCCCGGGGTGACACCACCTGCAATTATATACAATCCACTCAAAAACATGCCCACAAAACAACACGAGAACAATCAACGACATCGCCTTCGCAACCCACTTCTAAAACCCGAAAAACAGAGAATCTGTCCAACGGGACAGCAGGCTTCCAACAAGCATATCTTGAGTTCTACAACTCCAAATTAGGTAAATGAGTACATTTTCTCGAACCTTAGGAAATTTAACATCTTTTTCTAAGTATTCACGAAAACTGATTCGGCCTCTAAAATCCTCTAATCTACAATTGATTACAGACTGTACCATTCACGTCACAGATTGGACAGCGCTCGGTAAAACAACCATAACTTTTAAACGGCTGAACTTAATTTAACGTTTTTGGTTTCCAATTAAAGGTAATTGAATTACCTAGAACTTTCATAACATACGGCCGACCATATCACGAATCTAAAATCCTCAAAAACGCGTCCGAACGCCGGTTGTCAAACCTGGCCGAGAGCCACTCGCGAGACAGATCTAGAATCCAATTTATCCCACCTAACAACAGCACCTAAACACCAATTTTAAGCATGAGCTCCCCAATCTAACTAGCACCTAAACTCTATAAACAAATTCCCCATAACATACCTCTTCTTGGTGAACCACCCAATCGACGAACGCCTCCTCCTCGCGATCCAATCTTCCCTCCGCTAGCCGGAAACACCGGGATCGCCGGAATCGCCGATTCCCATGGATGGAGAGCTCCTGGACAGCGAGATGGAGGGCTACGAGAGGTGGTGCTAGAGCCGGCTAGAGGTGGGGAGGAGAAGGAGGGGGTGGCGCATGGGGGAAAGGGGTGCGGCTAGGGGGGAGGGGAGGCCGGCGGCTAGGGGAGGGAAGAAGTGGGGGCGCATGGGAGGCTTGGCCGCATGGGGGGTAGGGTTTGCTGCCCTCCTCCTCCCCCACATGGGCCAGGAACCTCCACCATCGGCCCAAACTATTTCCCCCAAAGCCCAAACTCCCCTGAAAAGGCCCAAACACCCGGAAACGGCCCAAAAACACGATATAACCTCATACCGTAATGCCACAAACTATATTGTCACGTTCTATAGTGTTACATGTGCGTCCCTAGCTACAGCCACAGAGGTTGCTAGTGGTCCCTATGGGCTCCCACTAACCCACAACCTCCCCGTAGTAGGCATTACCGTTGTATTGGGTAAACTCTCTCCCTCGACGCCTCGATGAAAGAGTCCCTAGAACACATAGACACCACAAATGCATCCATACCCCTTTGCCCTCCACAAATGCAAGACTGGATCCTTTTCACCGTACTAGGCTAAGGCCATCCCATACTGGCACATGTGGTTGCATGTATTAGACCTAGTGATAGCATCAAGTTCAGTCCTTAGGGTGATTCAGGCGAGATCTTCCAAACTCACTTGCTACGGCCACAGAGGATCGGCATTAGCGGCCCCACGGAGCTCCCACTAGTCCGCAACCTCCCCATAGCAAGGAACCAAACCAAAAACCAAAACCATTCCAAATCAAGCCCCTGGCTTGAGGTTCAATCCAATTCCAATTCACTCCAACCAACCGAAACAACCATACCAGACCAAACCAAACCAACTCCAATCCACCAAACATCCCGTCCGGGTCTAAACTCTTCACATTTTCCATTTTACTCACACAACCATTCCCTTTTCAGAAAAACCAAACCACCAATTGATTTTCCCAAACTAAAATCCAACTCCATCCAATCACCAAGTAGTTCCAGGAGATAGGTGATCGAATGAGTCTCAATCCCCGGTAACAGCTACTACTGCGAGGCTAAGCATATGCACTACTACTTTTAATACCCTTTTGACATTTAGTTCTATGTCTAATATTGATCTATGGTTTAACAAGGTACTCAATTCAATTTAGATTTAAGGTGATCCATCAATCAGGGTTTAACTACCAATTCCCACAAACTAACATAGTAATGAACATACAAGCATGCATAATAGTTTTGAAAATCGGAAAATATGATTTGCAATTATGGGTTCAAAATGGTCAAAGGAGGTGCTTGCCTGTTTGATCTTCGACGAAGTCGGACTCCAGAACATAGTCGGGGTCGTCTGCGGCGTTCGACACGTCAACGTCTACACGAAAGGCAATAAAGCAGATAACATCGATAAAACACAGAGAAGAAGCAATTCAATACCTAAGAACCAAAAACGAAAAACGAGAACTCAATCGGAAGAGGAAATCAGGGTTTTCACCCTGACCCCGGCAGTACCAGCAGCTAAAGTGCGGTAGTACCGTCCAGACCACCCGGTAGTGCCGCTCGCATGGGACCAAAATGGGGTACTCTCTGGAATTTAAGTACCGGTGTGTTAAATCCGATACTACCGTGAGGGCGGCAGTACCGGCCCCACGGCCCGGTATTGTCGATCGCCAGAGACCGAACTGAGGACTTCTTTGGTTTTTAACTGCCGGCAGAGGAAATCCGGTAGTACCGGCCGTCCGGTAGTACCACCTCCAAGCCAGCGGTAGTGCTGACTTTCCAGAGCAAAGTTTTCCAAAAAGTGGGATTTTGTGCAAATGATTTCGGAACTTCGACGCGAGGGAATGACTAGGTTCCTAGCGACACTAGGGACCCATTCACGCAAGTTCCGAGCTCTTTTGCTCAAGTTCTCACTTTTGATCAAACGGATCCCGAAAACGACGCGAAAACAGATTTCGACTTGAAAAGCGTCGAAACTCGGTTTTCTTCGCGGCAATGGGATCTCTACGGCGCTAAGGGTTCATCTACACTGTCTACTCGAGGTTTCGATCTCGGCAAAGCCAAATTCACTTTTTGGCTCTCAATAACCCGAATTAATCCCAAACTTCGGTTTTCGACCCGAATCGAGTTCAAACTCGATTCTTTTTGCAAGAACTGAACCTTGGCGGCATCGGATACAATCGGATGTCGTTTTATTGGCTCAAGGAATTTGGCTTTCAAGGAAAAACTCCAAGAACACAAGAAAATGACTTTTGGGTGATTAAATCCGACAAATGACCAATTAGGGTTCTTGGACCGAATCGATTGCGCTAACTAATTCCTATGAGCTCAACTTAGGCCTAACAAATCAACGAACCAACGATCTAGCACCCGATCTATGATTTCTAGGGTTTAACCAAAGAGGGAAAAGGAAGAAAAAGGGAGAGAGAGGCTAGGGTTTGAGATTAAACCTAGGGAATGAGTTCAAACCTTAAATCCATCGAGCAAGAAGCTTCTTGGGGGCTTGAGGATGCTTCAACACACCTTGTCCTTGCTTCCTCTTGCTCTAAACAACCTCCACCCGGCCAGATTTGATGAGGAGAGGTGGAGCTCGGGAAAGAAGAGAGGGGGAAGAGGAAGAACAAGAGAGAGAGAGGGAGGATGGCCAAATGAGGAGAGGGGAAGAAGGGATGGGCTCTCCCCTGGCTTCTTGAGGGGCAGGGCGACGTGCGTGAGTAGTGGAGGAGAGGGCGGCGGTGACGTGCGGGAGCAGGGACTTGTCCCCCCTGCTTTCGGCACTCGGCCGGTAGTACCACCCCAGTGAGGCCGGTACTGCCGCCCCAAAAGCTGAAAGTTTAGGGATTTTGCGACTTTTGCTTCGGCGCTCATCCACTTGCTTCGGGGACTTTTGGAATAGGTTCGGGGGATCCTAATGAAGATTCAGAAACTTATGTTTGGGCTCTAACCTACACGAATCGAGATTTCACCCGAAATTGAATCCAGGGGCTCCGATCGGGGAAAACGATCGAATGAAATGGCAAGAAGGAAAACGAAAGCGAATAACTCCAAATTAAGATTTGAAAACAAATCAGAGCACTAATTAACACTTAATTAGCTTCATTAAGCTTGATTGCACTTAATTACAAAACCGAGGTGTTACAGTGTCCAATGGCTCCGCACATTGGGCGGCATGTACTGGAATTTTGTGTCCTTCACCATGTCGTTTGACTATGCAGGGACTTATAGGAAGCTCCAAGGCCTCTGCCATGACAATCGGCCACATCTGTTGTCACTCCAGGTTGTCATGGGGCCAACCATGAGTGCGCTCCTTCAGGCTTTCAAGGGGTTGTTCATCAAGCCACACGGCCTTCCCCCCAACGCGAATGCAACCATCACATTTGACTCAAAGAGGGCACAAACCCCGTCATTATTAGGCCATATAGGTATCCCTACCGCCAGAAATATGAGATTAAGCAACAGTGTGTGACCATGCTTAAGCAAGGCATCATTCGACATAGCCGCTCTTCTTTTTCATCACAAGAATTGCTGGTTAAAAAGGGGGACATCACTTGGCGTTTAGGCATTGACTATCGCGAGCTGAACGTGCACACAGTGAAGGACAAGTTTCCAATTCCGATGGTTGAAGAGCTCTTGGATGAGCTGCACGGCGCCATGTTCTTCACCAAGCTCGACCTCTGGGTAGGGTACCATCATGTGCGCATGAGTGGAGATGACATCCCCAAGAAGGTGTTTCGCACACACCACGGGCATTATAAATTTCTCGTGAAGCCGTTCGGCCTATCCAACGTGCCATTCACATTCCAAGTTCTAATGAATGCGGTACTCCGTGACTTCCTCCGGCAATTTGTTCTTGTTTTCTTCGACAACATTCTCATCTACAGTACCTCGGAGGAATAACATCACTACCATGTCCGCCTCGTCTTGGAATACCTACACCAACACAAGCTCTACTTGAAGCGTTCCAAGTGCACATTTGCACAACAGACTATGCACTACTTAGGGCACATCATCTCGGCAGTAGGCGTTGCAATGAACCCCCAACAAACTCGCAGCCATGGCAGCCTGGGTTAAACTGTAACACCCCAAATTTTTTTTGCTTTTCATGAATTTGAATAAGATTTGACACTTTGGTGAATTTTTGGAATTTTCTGGAATTTATTTGGAATTTATTTGAATTTATTCCCTTTTGAAATAATCAAAGAATTTAACTTTGCAAATAAAATTTTATTGGAAATATTTTATTTGAGTCCAAAATGTTCCAAAATATTTTCCAGAATTTTTCTGGAATTTTTCTGAGTATTTTGCTATTTTTAATGAATTAAATGAATTCCTGGGAATTAATTGGATTATTTAATCGCTGGAAAACCGAGTTGGTTTGCACTGTTCATCCAGCCAGGACCGAGTCAGTCGGACTCGAAGTCCGACCAAACCGGCCCGTTAAGTCGAACCCGGTCGCCAAACCCTAGCAGCGTGGCCGTTGGATCGAGATCCAACGGCCACGATCATACGTCGCCGAACAGCCAGCCAAGGCCAGGCCCGGCCGCCGAGACGGACCCGAGCCCAAACCCCCGCACCGTTGGATCTTGATCCAACGGCTCGCGTTGAGCCACATCACCCAATCCGAATCCAATTCGGATTCCACCGCCGCAGCTGTGTGGGCCTCGGTTTCCGCGGATTTCACGGACGCCGAGAGGCCTATTTAATGCGCCGCCGCTGCCAGCGTGTGCTCCATTTCTGTGCGCACCCGTAGCCCTAGACCACGTCGCCTGAGCCGCCGTGGTTGCGCCGCAATCGCTCGTCGTAGTTGCATTAGGGCTCCGCATGATTGTCATTGTTCGCCGCCGTCCACCGTCCTCCGCCGCCGTTAAGCCCAGATCCGGAACCGCAAGGTTGAGACGCGTCGGAGGGGACCTTTCACTTCGCCGGAATCGCGCCCAAACACCGTCGGGCGTGTCATCGTCCTCGTCTCCGGTGACCTCTGCTCCACCGCGCGCCATCGCTGCCTCGCGAACTCCCTCCACCGTCCGATCCAGATCCGAGGGCCCAGGATCATCCACGTCACCCCCGGTGAGATCCACGTTCTAATCCTCATATCTATTTCCAACCGTTGGATCTAGATCCAACGGCTTAGATTGTGCCACGTAGCTAGAACCGCACCGTACTGGATCCAATCTCAGCCATTAGATCTAGATCGAACGGCTAGGGTTAGCCGCGTTGTAGGCATTAGATTGGATCTTGACCGTCCGATCAAGATCGAACGGTTCAGATCAGCCGTGTAGTTTCCATAACGCGTTAAGCCAGATCCGATCTGGGCCGTTGATTTTCAAATCAACGGCCGAGATCTAGCCACGTGTCGCGAAGCCGAAGCGGCGCGCGCGTGAGGGCGACGGGTCGATGACAGGGTGGGCCCGCCTGTCAGTGACGCCGGTTCGGTGGACCAGTGCCACCGTGGACCGAGTCGCGCACGTGGACTGCGTCCATAGACCAGGACACGTGGTAGCACCCGGGTGGTGCCACGTGTCATGGTGACGTCATCGGGGGTCTCGGCCGGAGCTAACGTCAGCGGATCCACGTGGACCAATAAGGTGCTGACACGTGTCATGCTGACGCAATAAATCCTTTTCCGAAAATGAAATTATTTATTTAATTCGGTTTATTGATTTTAAATATAGATCCAAACTTCAAACGCTTATAACTTTTGCGTTTTAACTCCGATTTGAGTGATTCAAATTTCTAAATTTTCATAAAAATGAGACCTACTCAAATATGAATTTTAATTAATTTTTTATTATGAATATTTCTCTATTTATATTTAATTAATGTTTCCTTTTAACTTTAAACGGTTATAACTTTTGCATTTAAACTCCGAATTGGACGATTCCTGTTTCTAAAAATTCATAAAAGTATGCTCTCTCTGTTTATGAACTTTATTTGAAATTTTGGATACTTTTTGTCTACTGTTTATTTATTTATTGCTATTTGCGCGCTTTACGAGTAGACGTTGAAGTGCCCGAAGGCTTCGAAGGTGAAGTGTTGACCCAGGAGCCAGCTCAGGACCAAGAACAAGTAGACTTTGAAGGCAAGTTGTGCTTTGACCATGTTGATCCCATTTTCAAATTATTTTGGTTTAAATTATTGCATGCTAGTTTAATTAGAAAATGCTTTATTTAATTACGGGAAATTAGATAAGTGGCAAATTGCTGTATGACTCCTTGGTTAATTAAATATGTGCCATGACCCCTTGTCACCCTAGTTGAGGTTTAAATAGTTGGACATTATTAAATTGCCAACATGGGAATTTAGATCGTTGTAGTATATTGCTTAGACCTGCTACGTGCTCTTGACATGATTTTGGACAATCAAATGTTAATATTGACTTAATGATATATTGCACCTGTTTTGGAAAGGTATCATGTGTTGTGTTGTTGATGGCACGTGGTGCATGGAAATCAACTGGGGGTTTGCTAAATAGATTTTGACCGGGGCATGTGGCAAGAATGATCGGGTGGGCCAGTTGTGGCACCGGGAACGTTGTTTTGGTTCTTCGGGTAGTCTTGCCCTGGTCACCCTAAGGACTTAACCTTGCAAGCCTTTGAACTGAGTCAAACGTGCAACCACATGTCTGTAATGGGACGGACCTAGTTGATTAAGTTGCTAATAACGTACCTGTGGGACCTTAGGATGTCAACTATACCTTTTGTGTAGTTGTACGGGGGAGCGTACCGGGGCTGCGGCCAGGTACCCATCTAACGGTGGATTGGCCTAAACTTCGCCTTCGCTAAGGGAAGGGTTAGTGTGCAATCACCGGGGAGGACCACTTGTGCTGTTAGAAGTTTCCGAAAGACTTTGTTATGGACACTCGCCTTTGTGGTGTTTGGCTGTATCTTGTGGGTAAAGTGCATAACCTCTGCAGAGTGTAAAATCTATTCGAATAGTCGTGTCCGCGGTATTGGACATCGCTCTGGAATTACAGTCAAGGGTTAGACTTTCTTGAAAATAACTTGGACTTGGAGGGTCTGGTTTGGTTTAATAATGATGTTGATGGAAATGTGGATTAGAATTGGGAAAGATGTTTATTTAATTGCTGGAAAAGTTATTGCTCTTGAACATGTTTCTACTGCTTTCGAATCTACTTATGCTACTTGTCAAATGTGGTTTTGCTGCAATTATTCCCTGAGCTATTCCTTTGTACTAAGCCATGCATGTAGTATATTAGTTGCATTCTGTGCATGACTTGCTGAGTACCAAGTACTCACCCTTGCCACAATACAACACCAGTTGAAGAGGAGTCTACACCAGCTTTGGAGGAGGAGCTCCCAGAAGAACCGACTAACTAGGGAGTGAGCCCAGTCAGTTGCCTGTGGTACACTGGATGGCGCCACGAAGTTATCTTATTTTCCGCTGCAGTTATTTCTCTCTTATTGAGTTTTCGCCCTGCGTGGCGTATATTTGTAACTTGACCCTAAGGTCGAGCAACCCTTTTGGTTAACTATTTAAGGTACCTTATTATTTCGTTGAGTATGATTGTGATATTTACCAATGTTGAGACTGTGTGCACTAGCGCGTTCCTGGACTAGTGCTGAATACACAGAGGGTCCGGATTTGCAAATTCGGGTCCCGACAGAGGTGGTATCAGAGCCATACTGACTGTAGGCTCACCCATAGCTAGAATGGTCGTAGTGAGGATAAAAACCTATTTTCTAAAGATAAAATGTGTCAAGATAATGAATGAATTCTCGACTTACCCCTTTCTTCCTTGTTCATACCCTTGCTGAGTTCTTTTTGTCTTCCACATTGATTTTAAAATGCTGCGTTCTTACGCGAGCGTCTTTTGACAGATGATGATGAAGAACAACTACGCCGAGCGTGAGGGAGGCTATGCTGCCGATTGTGGCATATGCTTCAGTTTCTTGGAGGTTTTAAGAGACCGCTCTACCGAGGGACTACACTCGTGCAGGCAAGAGAAGTCATAGGATGAGACGTTCGGATCACGGTGTATGCCCGAGAGAAGACAAAGTTCAGCCGCCCTTTCCACTTCACCGCCAGGAGGTCTAACTTTGAGATGGGAATCCAGGAGGTGTCACGTCGAGCAATGCAGCAGATCGCTCGCACCTACTCCAGGGAGCTGGAAGGCACGGTATTCCATCACCACCCACGCCGAGACAGCAGAGTTCAACGGAAGCCGATAGAGGATGAGGATGCTACCGTCACTCACTTAGCCAGATTCATCGCCGCCCAGGAGGAGCTGATCGATGACACAGTTCAGGAGTTGAAGAAGGCTCACGAGCAGGTTGAGGAGGAAAAGAAACACTTGGAGAATGCCCATGAGTACGTCGCTTATGCTGCGGGAAGGATCGCAGAGCTGGAGACCGCACTGTATGGACAGGGCCCCGATCCAGTGTTGGAGTTGGAAGCCCCAGAGCCAGAGGAGGACCCAGAAGAGGCGCCACCTGCACCCGCGCCACAGCCACAGCAACAGCCAGATCCCGAGCCAGAGGAGGACGCCGCGTCGTCAACCACAGCTGCAGTTGTGGGGCATGGCCATTGTTTCGTGCCGATGCCGCCGCACCCGCCGCGAGGAGGCAGTGGAGGTTTTCTCGATGAGTGAGCGTAGGCGTTGAGGTTGAGACTCCTTCGTCGACTTACGTTATAGAATAAGAGTCACCCTTAGAGGCGTTAGACTCCAGTAAGAGTCGATTTGGATTTTTATTGCTTGCTGAGTGTGCAGTATGTGTTGTAAGGCCTTTAGGCATTGTAAGCAACCATACCAAGTTATTATTATTAATAATAAAGTTGGATTTTGAGTTACACTTTTCCCCCGCATAAGTTTCTCTATTACTTGTCTATTCTTGTTCCCTCTCATCTCTGAAACCTTGGAGCAATCGACAGATGGTGAACACCCGTGAAAACCTCGGAGGCAATGGAAGTGGTTCTCACCCAGCTGGGAACCTCAATGATGGAGCACCTGCACCCCAGCCAAAGACCGCTTGATTGACATGCAGAATTTTGGAGCTTTTCTTGCTGCATAGACCCAGTTGATGCATGCGATGATGCAGCAGATGCAACAGATCACCGCTCACGCCACTGCTAATCAGAATAATCAAGTCAATCAGGGACAACGCCAGAATTCAAGACTGTCAGAGTTCATGAGGACTCATCCACCCACCTTCCCAGCGAATGCCCATCCATTGGAGGCCGATGATTGGTTAAGGTCACTTGAGAGGACGCTACACATTGCTCAATGCATGGGAAATGAGAAGGTACTCTACGCTTCTCATCGGTTGGAAGGACCACCGCGAGAATGGTGGGAGAACCTGCGCCACGCTGAGAACCCTCGAGACATCACTTCGGAGGAGTTTACTGACCACATTTAAATCAAGTATCACGTCTTTGGAAGGAATTATGGACCTCAAGAAGGAAGAGTTCAGAACCTTTGAAGCAAGGTAATCAGCCGGTGGCCGAATACCTGAATAAGTTCACACAGCTTGCACATTACGCACCTGAAGACGTAGCGACAGATAAAGCCAGACAGTCTCGCTTTATGAAGGGACTTAACTCAGGACTACAGGTGGGACTGATCACCCACACCTTTCCAGATTTCTAGGAGCTTGTGAACAAGGCGCTCATTCTTGAAAATAAGCGCAAGGAACTGGATGAGAACCAGAAGCGAATGATGCAACAGCAGGGAGCACAGCAACACTTGAGGGTTGCACCAAATCAGTTTTTCAGGTTCCAACCACAGAATGCTACAAGGACACAGTCGCCAGCACCAAGAACCGTCAACCAGAATTATCAGACCCCAGCTCTAGCCAGAAGCGCCGCTTCAGGCAGTCAACAGGGGACAGTGAGACGCTGCTACACATGCAACAAGCCAGGGCACTTTTCCAACAGTTGCCCTAAGAGGATAGCAGGAGTGACCCCAGTTCGCTTCAACTTGGGATCCACACCAGCCAGGACGCCAGCACCAGGAGCAAACCGCAAGACAGCACAGCCAGGAGCAGCACCCCAGACCGTGGTGAGAGGCCGAGTCAACCATGTCACCGCAGAGGCACTCCAGAATGCCACGGACGTCGTACTGGGTAAGTTACTTGTCAACTCAGTACCTGCTTGATTTTGTTTGACTCACGGAGCTTCGCATTCGTTTGTTTCTCAAGGCTTTGCTGCTAAAAATGATTTGGAGATTGCAAGACTTAAATGCATGCTTTTAGTTCAAACCCCTGGTTCCGAACTCCGAACTAAAGTAGGATGTTCTGGGGTAAGAATATTAATAGATGGGATAGAGTTCCTAGCGAACCTTATTATGTTGGAAACCCAGACCTTAGATGTTATTTTGGGAATGGATTGGTTATCCAAGCACAACGCTGTGCTGGATTGTGGACGAAGGATTATTTCAGTTGAGAGCCCGTGTGGAAGAAAAGTGGAATTTCAAGCTACCGCCGTTAGAGACGGACAGTTGATGGTGAACAGCGCCAAGGCAATCAGCATAGAAGATGTCTTAGTAGTGAATGAGTACCCAGATGTTTTTCCTGAAGATCTACCTAGAATGCCGCCAGACAGAGACATAGAATTTGTGATAGAGCTTGTACCTGGTACAGCGCCGATAGCAAAGAGACCCTACCGGATGTCCACCGAAGAATTGGTAGAGATGAAGAAGCAGCTTGAAGAGTTAATGGAGAAAGGATTTATCAAACCGAGTTCGCACGTGGGGCGCTTGATTACGTTCGTCAAGAAGAAGGACAGGAGTTTCAGGATGTGCATTGACTACCGTGCACTCAATGAAGTCACCGTGAAGAATAAGTACCTGCTACCCAGGATCGATGATCTGTTTGACCAGTTGAGAGGAGCCGGAGTTTTCTCCAAGATTGATCTGAGATCAGGATACCACCAGTTGAAGATCCGATCAGAGGATATTCCGAAGACCGCATTTTCGTCCAGATACGGACATTATGAGTTCTGATTTTGTCCTTCTGGTCGGCGAATGCTCCAAAGATATTTCATGAATATGATGAATAAGGTGTTCATGGAATATTTGGACAAGTTTGTTGTTGTGTTCATAGATGATATGTTAATCTACTCCAAGACAGAGGATGAACATGCAGAGCACTTGAGGTGAGTTTTGGAAAAGCTGAGGGAACAGCAACTCTTCGCTAAATTTAGTAAGTGTGACTTTTGGAAGGACAAGGTGGAATTCCTCGGACATGTAATGACCGCAGAAGAAGTCATCGTCGACCCAAGCAAGGTAGAAGCTGTGCTACACTGGGAGCAGCCGAAGACCGTGACCCAGATCCGGAGTTTCCTAGGAATGGCAGGTTACTACCACCGTTTCATTGAAGGCTTTTCGACAATTGCGAGACCTCTCACGCAATTGTTGAAAAAGGAGAAGAAGTTCGCATGGACACCGGAGTGTGGGAAGGGTTTTCAAGAGCTAAAGAAGCGATTGACATCAGCCCCGGTGTTGATTCTACCGGACGTCAATCAAAGCTTCGATATCTATTGTGATGCATCACGCCAAGGACTTGGATGTGTGCTGATGCAGAATGGAAAGGTTGTCGCTTATGCATCAAGGTAGTTGAGGCCGCATGAGGAGAGTTATCCAACACATGACCTAGAGTTAGCTGCCGTAGTGCATGCTTTAAAGTTATGGCGTCACTATTTGATTGGAAACAGATGTGAAGTATACACGGACCATAAGAGTCTTAAGTACATCTTCACCCAATCAGACTTGAACATGAGGCAGAGGAGATGGTTAGAGTTGATCAAGGATTATAATGTTGAGATCCATTATCATCCAGGAAAGGCTAACGTGGTGGCCGATGCCCTGAGTCGGAAAAGCCATACTGTGAACATGTTGATAGCCACGAGTCAGGATGAGCTATGTGAGGATTTCCAGAGAATGAAGATTGAAGTAGTACCAGAAGGATTCTTGGCCGCATTAGAAGTGAAACCTACCCTAGAAGAACAGATCCGAGAAGGACAGAAGCATGATGACAAGATCCGCAGAATTAAGTCCAACATGGATGAAGACAAGGCAAAGGACTTCAGACTGGACGAGCAAGGCACGTTATGGATGCAGGATCGAATCTGTGTGCCAAACCAGAAGGAGCTGAAGCAGCTGATTCTAGAAGAAGCCCATGACTCCAAGTATTCGATTCATCCGGGAAGTGCCAAGATGTATCAGGATTTGAAAGAAAGATTCTGGTGGCCGAGCATGAAGCGAGAAGTTGCCGAGCATGTTGCGCTGTGCGACATATGCCAGAGAGTCAAGGCAATGCATTAGAGGCCAGCGGGACTGCTGCAGCCAATGAAGATACCTGAGTGGAAATGGGAGGAAATCGGAATGGACTTCATTACCGGCTTACCCAAGACTCAAGGAGGATATGACTCCATATGGGTTATAGTAGACCGCTTGACTAAGGTCGCCCATTTTATTCTAGTAAAGACAACCTATTCGGGGGATAAGTTAGCCGAGTTATACATGACCAGGATCGTTTGTTTGCACGGAGTGCCGAAGAAGATCGTATCGGACAGAGGTACCCAGTTTACCTCGAGATTCTGGAATAAGCTGCATGAAGCCATGGGAACCCGTTTGAACTTTAGCACAGCATATCATCTACAGACGGATGGACAGACCGAAAGAGTTAATCAGATATTGGAGGATATGTTAAGAGCGTGTGCATTGGCTTATGCTACCTCCTGGGATAAAAGTCTGCCATATGCTGAGTTTAGTTACAACAATAGCTACCAAGCCAGTTTGCAAATGTCACCATTTGAGGCATTGTATGTGTAACATCCCAAAATTTTGCTTTTCTTAAAATCATGTGTGATTTGGCACTTTGGTGAATTTTTGGAATTTTCTGGAATTTATTTGGATTTATTTGGAATTTATTTGAATTTATTCCATTTTGAAATAATTGAAGAATTTAATTTTGCAAATAAATTTTTGTTGGAAATATTTTATTTGAGTCCAAAATAATCCAAAATATTTTCGAAATTTTTGGAATTTTACGAGTCATTTGCTATTTTTAATGAATTAAATGAATTGCAGGAATTATTTTAAATATTAAATCGCTGGAAAATCAACTTCGGGTCAAATCATTCATCGGCCAAGTCGGACTCAGTCGAAACCGAGGCGATTATTTCGACCGAACCCACTCCTAACCTGTCGATCCCAGCCGTTGGATCGAAGATCGCTGAGATCCGCCGGAAACCAAGCCGTAGGTGTTGGGCCCGGACGACCAATCGCGGTGCGTCGTCATGTTGATCGCGACACGTGGGCGGCCACGATTTCGTCGTCTTCCCAGTGCCGGCCGGACTCCGCCGCCCGTCTTGCGTGGCAAATTAGGGCTCATGCGAAACACGCCTCCGGGGCTATTTAATGCCGGATCGCACCGAGGACTGCCGTGACCCGCGCACTTCTTGCCCTAACCGCTCCAGGAGCTCTAGCCGCGTGGGATTCGCGGAATCGCTCGCCAGTAGTTGCGTGAAGCGCCACAGATCCTTGCCTCGCCTCGCAGCCGTCGCCCGAATCCTCGCGCCGTGACCCGGTCGAAACCCAAGTCGAGGCGCACCGAAGACACCACTCCATCTCGCGAACGCCCCAACCGCCCGTTTGGGTGAGTGCCGCCCTCGGCGGCGCAACTCGGCAGGTAAACCATCGCGAGCCGAGCTCCTGACAGTCCGATCAAGATCCAAAGGCCCGAGATCGTGCCCGTCGCCGGTGAGTTTCCGTTGAAAATCCTAGATCTAATCCCAACCGTTGGATCTAGATCCAGCGGCCACGATCGATCCGCGTGCGCCCCAAGCACATGAGGCCAAACTCAATCCCGGTAGTCCGGATTTCAAACCAGCGGCCCGCGATTGTGCCGCAGCGTCGAAGCGAGCCGTCGCGCCACGCTGGCAGCGCGTGGTCAGTCGACCTTGAGGCCAGCGTGTCGGCGGCGATCCGTGACGTCACCCATGGCGTCATCGGTGGGACCCACATCGACACGCGTGGTGAGCCCGTGACGTCGGCAATAGCGTCACGAGTGAGGCCCACATGTCGATCTCCGCGTGGATATGGGACCGAGTCACAGGTGGACCCAAAGCGAGTGTGACCGAGCCCATGGACGGTGGCGTCGGCGAGGCCAATCAGGAGAGCGCCGCGTGTCCATCTTTGGCGCTTAATAATTAATTTCCCGAAAAAGAAAATGATTTATTAATTCGAAATATTGATTCAAATTTAGATTCAAACTAGCGCTTATAACTTTTGCGTTTCAACTCGATTTGAGTGGTTCAAATTTCTAAATTTGTATAAAATTGAGATCTACCTAAATATGAATTTTATTTAATTTTGGACTAAAGTTTTTCTCACGAAATATTATTTAATTGATTATTTAAACTTTAAATAATCATAACTTTTAGCGTTTTAACTCCAAATTTGTGATTCAGTTTCTAAAAATCCAGAAAATTATATGTTCTCTCTGTTTATGGATTTTATTTGGAGTTTTAGGATCTTTTTGCATAGTGTTCATTTGTGTATTTGCTATTTGCACGCTTTACAGTAGGCGTTGAAGTCGGGAAGGATTCGAGGAGAAGTGTTGACTCAGGATCAACTCAAGACCAAAGCAAGTACTTTTTGAAGGCAAGTTGTGCTTTGACCATATTGATCCTATTTGAAATCTATTTTGATTTAAACTATTGCATGCTAGTTCAATTAGAAAGATACTTTGTTTAAACAAAGGGGTTAGATAAATACCAATTTCTTTGTATGACACCTTGATTACTTAAGTATGTGCCATGACCCTTTGTCACCCTAGTTGTGGATTACTAGTTGGACATTATTAAATTGCCAACATGGGTTTAGAAACGTTGTAGTATCTTTGCTGGGCACACCTTCGTGCTCATGACATGATTTTGGATAATCCAATGCTAATATTGACTTAATGATATATTGAACTTTGTTTTGGAAAAGTATCATGTGATGTTGATGGCACGTGGTGCATGGTAATCAAGCGGGGTTTGATAAACGATTTTCGGCCAGGGGCATGTGGCAAAATGTCAGTGGGCGATTGTGGCATTAGGGAGTGATGATTTGGTTTCGGGTAGTCTTGCCTGGTCACTCTAAGGACTTAACCTTGCAAGCCTTTGAAGCCCAGGTCATACTTGCAACCACATGGTTTGGAATGGGGCGGCCCTAGTTGACTAAGTCGCTAAGGACTCACTTGTGGAGCCTCGAGTGTCGATTACACCGTTTGTGTGATTATGCGAGGGGCGTATCGTGGCTGTGGCCGGTACCCATCTAACGGTGTGTTGGTCCCATACTTCGCCTTGGCTAAGGAAGGATGGTGTAGGTACGTCTGGAGAGAGGACCACTGTGTTGTTTGAGGCTTAGAAAGGCTTTGTTATGATCGCTCATTCGCATACTCTTGTATGGCGATTCACGGTGGCGTGGTGAGTGGATTGTATCTTGTGGGTAAAGTGCATAACCTCTGCCAGTGTAGAATCTATTTGAATAGCCGAGTCAGTCTTGGACAATGCTAGGGAATTACAGGTCAAGGTTAGACTTTACGAAAATAACTTGGATTTGAAAAGTTGGGTTGGTTTAACAAAGAAGATGATGGAAATGTGGTTTAGGATGGGGAAAAATGTTATTTAAACTTCTTACAAAGTTATTTATGCTTTACTTGTTTCTTTGCTTCCGAATCTACTTATATTACTTGCCAAATCTTTGTTCTGTAAATATACCTTGAGCTATTCCTTTGTACCAAGCCATGCATATAGTATATTAGCTTGCATGCATGCATGACTTAGCCAGAGTACCAAGTACTCACCTTGCCTCAACACAATACCGGTTGAAGAGGAGATTCATGACTTTGGAGGAGAAACTCCAAGAGGACCCGACTACTTAGGGATCGCGAGCCCGATCGATTGCACATGGTATCTTTGGATGGCGCCACGAATTTATTTGATTTTCCGCTATTGTTTCTCTCACGAATAAGTTTAAGCCCTCACGAGGCATATATTTGTAACTTGGCCATAAGGTCGAGTAACGATTTTATTACTTTAATAAAGTACTTTTATGGTATCGATTGGTATGATTGTGATATTTACGATGTTAAAAGGCTATGTGCACTAAGCGGCGTTCCTGGACTAGTCGCTGAATACCTGAAGAGGGTCGGATTTGCAAATTCGGGGTCAGCGATATGGCGACCATCGAACACCGTTGAACTGGAACGAGACAGGTGAACGTCGTGTCTTTGGGCCGGACATTCTTCAAGAAGCCGAAGAGCAGATTGCCATGATCTGGGAAAGACTGAAGATAGCACAGTCAAGACAGAAAAGCTATGCCGATAACCGTCTCCGAGATTTGAGCTTTGAACCAGAGGATTTCGTGTACCTTAGGGTTACACCACTCAAAGGAGTTAAGAGATTCCATGCCAAAGGAAAACTCACGCCGCGATATGTTGGACCATTTAAGGTTCTCAGCCGTAGGGGTGAAGTTGCGTACCAGCTGGAGTTACCGCAATCACTAGCAGGAGTACATGACGTGTTCCACGTGTCTCAGCTGAAGAAGTGTCTTCGAGTACCTGACAAGCAGACCCCGCTAGAGTCAATCGAGCTACAAGAGGATCTAACTTACAAGGAGCACCCCGTCAAGATTTTGGACACAATGGATCGAGAAACGAGAAACAAGTCAACCCGTTTCTGCAGAGTTCAATGGAGCAACCATGTGGAGAGTGAAGCAACTTGGGAGCGCGAAGAGGAATTGAAGAAAGAGTTTCCGAACCTATTCTTTAGTAAACCCTGAATCTCGGGGACGAGATTCTGATAAGGGGGGAGGTTTGTAAAACCCCAATTTTTTTTGTTTTTCATGAATTTGAATAAGATTTGACACTTTGGTGAATTTTTGGAATTTTCTGGAATTTATTTGAATTTATTTGGAATTTATTTGAATTTATTCCCTTTTGAAATAATCAAAGAATTTAACTTTGCAAATAAAATTTTGTTGGAAATATTTTATTTGAGTCCAAAATGTTCCAAAATATTTTCTAGAATGTTTCTGAGTATTTTGCTATTTTTAATGAATTAAATGAATTTCTGGGAATTAATTGGATTATTTAATCGCTGGAAAACCGAGTTGGTATGTACTGTTCATCCGACCGGACCCGAGTCCGAGTCAGACTCGAGTCCGACCCGAGCCAGCCGTTCCGGTCGAACCCAGTCGCCAAACCCTAACGCGCGTGACCGTTGGATCGAGATCCAACGGCCACGATCGCGCCACGTCACCGAACCCGAGCCCGACCGAGCCAGCCCAGCCGCTCGAGCCGTTCCCGAGCCCAAACCCCCGCACCGTTGGATCTTGATCCAACAGCTCGCATTGAGCCACGTCACCCAATCCGAATCCAATTCGGATTCCGCCGACGCAGCTGTGGGCCTCGGTTTCCGCGGATTTCACGGACGCCGAGAGGCCTATTTAATGCGCCGCCGCTGCCAGCGTGTGCTCCGTTTCCGTGCGCACACGTAGCCCTAGACCACGTCGCCTGAGCCGCCGTGATTGCGCCGCAATCGCTTGCCGTAGTTGCATTAGGGCTCCGCTGCGGTTAATCGCTGTTTCCGCCGCCGTTAAGCCCAGATCCGGAACCGCAAGGTTGAGACGCGTCGGAGGGGACCTTTCACTTCGCCGGAATCGCGCCCAAACGCCGTCGGGCGTGTCGTCATCCTCGTCTTCGGTGACCTCTGCTCCGCCGCGCGCCATCGCCGCCTCGCGAACTCCCTCCACCGTCCGATCCAGATCCGAGGGCCCAGGATCGTCCACGTCACCCCCGGTGAGATCCACGTTCTAATCCTCATATCTATTTCCAACCGTTGGATCTAGATCCAACGGCTTAGATTGTGCCACGTAGCTAGAACCGCACCGTACTGGATCCAATCTCAGCCGTTAGATCTAGATCGAACGGCTAGGGTTAGCCGCGTTGTAAGCATTAGATTGGATCTTGACCGTCCGATCAAGATCGAACGGTCCAGATCAAGATCGAACGGTCCAGATCAGCCGTGTAGTTTCCATAACGCGTTAAGCCAGATCCGATCTGGGCCGTTGATTTTCAAATCAACGGCCGAGATGTAGCCACGTGTGCGGAAGCCGAGCCGACGCGCGTGGCGAGGGCGGTCGGCCAGATGGCGGGCTCGCTGTCGATGACGCAGTTCGTTGGACCAGTGCCACCGTGGACCGAGCCGCGCACGTGGACCGCGTCCGTAGACCAGGACACGTGGTAGCACCCGGGTGTTGCCACGTGTCATGGTGACGTCATCGGGGGTCTCGGCCGGTGCTGACGTCAGCGGATCCATGTGGACCAATGAGGTGCTGACACGTGTCATGCTGACGCAATAAATCCTTTTCCGAAAATGAAATTATTTATTTAATTCGGTTTATTGATTTTAAATATAGATCCAAACTTCAAACGCTTATAACTTTTGCGTTTTAACTCCGATTTGAGTGATTCAAATTTCTAAATTTTCATAAAAATGAGACCTACTCAAATATGAATTTTAATTAATTTTTTATTATGAATATTTCTCTATTTATATTTAATTAATGTTTCCTTTTAACTTTAAACGGTTATAACTTTTGCATTTAAACTCCGAATTGGACGATTCCTGTTTCTAAAAATTCATAAAAGTATGCTCTCTCTGTTTATGAACTTTATTTGAAATTTTGGATACTTTTTGTCTACTGTTTATTTATTTATTGCTATTTGCGCGCTTTACGAGTAAACATTGAAGTGCCCGAAGGCTTCGAAGGTGAAGTGTTGACCCAGGAGCCAGCTCAGGACCAAGAACAAGTACTCTTTGAAGTCAAGTTGTGCTTTGACCATGTTGATCCCATTTTCAAATTATTTTGGTTTAAATTATTGCATGCTAGTTTAATTAGAAAATGCTTTATTTAATTACGGGAAATTAGATAAGTGCCAAATTGCTGTATGACACCTTGGTTAATTAAATATGTGCCATGACCCCTTGTCACCCTAGTTGAGGTTTAAATAGTTGGACATTATTAAATTGCCAACATGGGAATTTAGATCGTTGTAGTATATTGCTTAGACCTACTACGTGCTCTTGACATGATTTTGGACAATCAAATGTTAATATTGACTTAATGATATATTGCACCTGTTTTGGAAAGGTATCACGTGTTGTGTTGTTGATGGCACGTGGTGCATGGTAATCAACTGGGGTTTTGCTAAATAGATTTTGACCGGGGCATGTGGCAAGAATGATCGGGTGGGCCAGTTGTGGCACCGGGAACGTTGTTTTGGTTCTTCGGGTAGTCTTGCCCTGGTCACCCTAAGGACTTAACCTTGCAAGCCTTTGAACTGAGTCAAACGTGCAACCACATGTCTGTAATGGGACAGACCTAGTTGTAAGTTGCTAATAACGTACCTGTGGGACCTCAGGATGTCAACTATACCTTTTGTGTAGTTGTACGGGGGAGCGTACCGGGGCTGTGGCCAGGTACCCATCTAACGGTGGATTGGCCTAAACTTCGCCTTCGCTAAGGGAAGGGTTAGTGTGCAATCACCGGGGAGGACCACTTGTGCTGTTAGAAGTTTCCGAAAGACTTTGTTATAAACACTCGCCTTTGTGGTGTTTGGCTGTATCTTGTGGGTAAAGTGCATAACCTCTGCAGAGTGTAAAATCTATTCGAATAGCCGTGTCCGCGGTATTGGACATCGCTCGGGAATTACAGTCAAGGGTTAGACTTTCTTGAAAATAACTTGGACTTGGAGGGTCTGGTTTGGTTTAATAATGATGTTGATGGAAATGTGGATTAGAATTGGGAAAGATGTTTATTTAATTGCTGGAAAAGTTATTGCTCTTGAACATGTTTCTACTGCTTTCGAATCTACTTATGCTACTTGTCAAATGTGGTTTTACTGCAATTATACCCTGAGCTATTCCTTTGTACTAAGCCATGCATGTAGTATATTAGTTGCATTCTGTGCATGACTTGCTGAGTACCAAGTACTCACCCTTGCCACAATACAACACCAGTTGAAGAGGAGTCTACACCAGCTTTGGAGGAGGAGCTCCCAGAAGAACCGACTAACTAGGGAGCGAGCCCAGTCAGTTGCCTGTGGTACACTGGATGGTGCCACGAAGTTATCTTATTTTCCGCTGCAGTTATTTCTCTCTTATTGAGTTTTCGCCCTGCGTGGCGTATATTTGTAACTTGACCCTAAGGTCGAGCAACCCTTTTGGTTAACTATCTAAGGTACCTTATTATTTCGTTGAGTATGATTGTGATATTTACCAATGTTGAGATTGTGTGCACTAGCGCGTTCCTGGACTAGTGCTGAATACACAGAGGGTCCGGATTTGCAAATTCGGGTCCCGACATAAACTCCTGATGGCCACAACATTGTGGGGCTTCCTTGGGCTCACGATATACTATCGGCGCTTCATCCTCCTCTACACCAACATGGTCGAACCACTCATGTCCATGCTAGGCCACAACAACTTCTACTAGATGACAGAGGTAGAAAACACCTTCGAACGCCTGAAATAGGTGCTCACGATAGCACCAATTCCGTGTCTCCGCAACTTCAACATCACCTTCATCGTGGAGTGCAATGCATCAGGCACCGGCATAGGGTCGGTGCTATAGTAAGAGGGTCATCCCATTGCCTTCTTCAGCTGCAAATTGGCAAACCGCCACAAGAAGCTCGCTTCCTATGAGCGCACACTCATTAGGCTCTCAAAGGCTATTCGGCACTGGCGGCCATATATATGGGGGTGCCCAATCATAGTGCGCACTGACCATGCAAGTCTCGAGTTTCTCCTCGATCAGGCCCTCATCACACCTCTGCAACAACATTGGCTAAGCAAACTGATGGGCTTTGATTTTGCGGAGGAATACAAGCTGGGGCGCACAAACTAGGCCACCAATGCCTTGTCGTGGATCAACGATGACGCACCCATGCACGCAGCAATATCTACACCAATATTGGCCGTGGCCAAGCAGTGGCACGCAACTCTCTGGGCTGAACCTGAAATCATGCACCACTGAGCCGAACTACAGCATCTACAAGATCAAGACGCGCTACCCAATGCTCAAGGTGACACCACACCACCGCCGACAGTAGTGGCCGAACCACGGCGCGCTGAATGGAGCACCTGGGAGGGCCTCCTTTTTCACACAGGCCGCCTTGTTGTACCGGCCACCTCTACGCTCATCCAACCCATGATCGCGGCCGTCCACGACTCAACGTACAAGGGTATCCACAAGATGATACACCGCCTCCGCCGATCATTCTATTGGGCCAAACAAAGGGAGACTATGGAGGCGTACATCACCAACTGTGCAGTGTGTCAACGAAGCAAAACAAGCTCCCTATCACCAGCCGGCTTGCTACAACCACTGCTGATTCCGCAACAAGTCTGGGTGGATATCTCCATGGATTGCATCGCCGCCCTGCCCAAGGCTCAGGGCAAGACTGCGCTAATGGTGGTCGTGGATCGCCTCTCCAAGTACGCCCATTTCATTCCAATGACGCACCCTTCATCCACACTGGTAGTGGCCCAACTCTTGTTCGACACCGTCGTCTATTTGCATGGTATGCCGGAATCTATTGTCTCCGACCGTGACTCGGTATTTACCAATGCCTTTTGGCAAGAACTCTTCAAACGTTGTGACACCAAGCTTCTCATATCAATGGCCTACCACGCCCGGATGGACGGCCAAACGGAGGTGGTCAACCGCATGGTGATGTACCCGCGGTGCTTGGTTGCTGATCGCCCTCACACATGGGTCGAATGGCTTCCGTGGGCGGAGTTCTGCTACAGCTCATCCTTCCACTCTGCCCACCGGACGACGCCCTTCGAGCTTGTCTACGGTCACGCTTCGCCACCACTTCTACCGTACAACCAAGGTGCAACAGTCATCGACTCCGTTTACTGCAAACTCACATACCGGGACATCATGCTGGAAAGGGCGCGTACACACTTGTTGCACACCCAAAAACGCATGAAACAACATTATGACAACAATCATCGTGATGTCCAGTTCGAACTAGGGCAATGGGTGTGACTGCGCCTTCAACATCGCTAGTTCACCCTTCGCACAGCCATGCAGCACAAGCTCTCCCTCAAGTTCCACGGCCCCTACAAAGTGGTCGCGCACATTGGCAAGGTAGCATATTGCCTCGAACTTCCACTGGCAGCTCGTATGCATAATGTCTTCCAAGCAGCGTCGCTGAAACCATTCAATGGGACAACACCATCGACAAGTCCGGCATTGCCCAACGACATGGCGCCAACCTGCGAACCAGTCGAGCCGACGCCACATATGGCGCTCGGTCATCGCATGTTACTAGGGCATCGACAAATCCTCATCCAATGGGTAGGTGAGCCCACGGATGAAGCAATGTGGATGGACGCTGCCATACTCTGTCATTCGTTCCCCGATTTCAAGCTTGAGGACTGGCTTTATCCCCGTGCGCATGAGGAGGGGGGGGGGCGTGATGTTATGGACCGAACATTAGACGTTGTCTATTACCAAAAACGCAAGCAATCACCACGTGACTCAGGCGTGCAAGAACCGACTGAATCATTAGCAGTAAATAAAATCCCTTCCAATTAGGAAAGAGTATATTACAGGTGTGCAACCATGATTTCTACTTGCTACAATTATAGAGGTTTTCATTCCTTATTTTGCTAAGTAATTGTTTCCTGCTATAATTAGAGATGTTTCCTACCTTCCTACCTTGAGGTTTCCCCTGTTGCAACTCACCCTATTTAAACAAGAGAGAATCAATGAAAAAGGCATTCTTGATTTATACCAAAACAAAGCCTAGGGAGATCTTACCGAAGAAAGCCGATCACTCCGTTAGCCTTACCCACCAGCCTTCACGACAGCACTATCTAGACAACCATGCGAGTCGCCTCCACAGCCGCCCCAGCGCCACTACCTCACGACCAGGACTCCATCATGGCACTCACCTATACAACTCCGTTAATAACAGATATGGTCTAAACCCGTGAAAATCTACCGATTTTCGTTTATACAACTCCATTAATAACCCTAGCACAATAGCCTTTAATACACGTTTGGCATCCTTCCAGTGCAACCAAAGGAGATAGATTTCAGCATAAGAAAAACATGCACTATGATCACATATAGTATGCGTTCACATGGCAAACATAAGAGAACATATAAACAATCTTAAGGGCAACTTAAGGTTCCATAAATTCAAAAATTTAGATTTGCCCGGCCACAAGACATCAAGTCACGCAAAAAAAAAGATAACAAAGTTTACTGCCGAACGCAAACTTCTTTTTCAACACTTAACTCCCAACAAGTCTAAGCTTCTAGCTTCTCAGCAGGTGCCTCGATCATGAGCGCTTTTGTTGGCTTAGCCAAGAGGTCAGTGTACTCCTGGAACGGGGCCTTGACAAACTTTGTCTCCCTCCAGAAGTCCGGAGTCAGGAAGCCATAAGTCTTCATAAGACAATCGAAGGTGGCCTGCAAACAAGAGATTCGAGTTCATATACACGTGTGGCTAACATACTTAGCAAGAAGACTCAGAGAAGATGTTTTCCATAGTAATATATTCCATTCAGGTTTAACATACTAAGGTTGACATGTAAACGAAAAATTCTTAATGTTGAAATGCTAATACTGTTACAAGTATACAATGTGTTTTTAAAACAGAATTGAAGCTGCTAGGTACTATATGCCATGATGAACTGGAAATAACATACTAGCCTAGACAATGAATACAGGTGGACAAAGAGAGAGAGGTCAAAAACCATATGGCCAAAAAGCTTAACCAGGTTACAATTTTATAGCATGTGCACGACAAATCACCTTTCTACTGATACAAAACAAACAGCCCACAGGAACAGACCTATACTTTTACCAGATTATTTGCATATGGAGATGTACAAATCAGGAACCTAAAAAATTCAACCATACCAGACAACAGCATATAATGACAAAGAGGTGGCGAGTGTAAAACAAGGGCCATTCTAATCAAGACAACCAGACAAGCACAGCCATCACAAACATGGCAAGCTTCCATTCACCTCTAACAGAATTTAAAGAAGCCCCATCTGTTAACTGTAGGAATGTTTCACAATGCCATGTTGCATACAACAGGATAATATATTGATAGGACATCACACAAGTACTTAAATAAGTTTATGCACTCAAAAATAGTATCAACAATATCAAACAAGCAACCCAAATGCATAGCATAGGTTTCAACACTAAAATACAATCCAACACGATTAAACAACCACATATGTACATACACCATGGACATGGGAATCATGGACAGAGTTCATGATCTACAGCAAATTATTAAAGAGGATATAAACTTAAGTATCATGATCAGACAGAGGAATATTGACAAGCCCACCCCAGAGACTTGGAAGTTGGAAATGGCATTAGTTGCACGATTATACAGGTCAAAAAAGGATACTTATAGAACCGCAGGCAATATGACACGGGGGATGATGTCTAACACAGACAATTACAGACTCACTGGTACAAGACATAAATTCTAAATCCATCTAAAGTACACAACAACACAAGAACAGAAATATCCACAACCCATGTAGCTAGACGTGTGCTCGGTCAATCATTTCGCCGCTAGACTAAGCAATCGGCGTAGAATTTACAGGATTGGAGAAAGTTTTGTTATTACCTTCACGAAGTTGCCGAGGGTCTTAGTGGAGCCGCGGGACGAGGTGAAGACGTCCTCGATGCCGGCGAACTGGAGCACCTTCTTGGGCACGCGCGCCGCGACAATACCAGACCCCCTGGGCGCCGGCACCATGCGCACCGTGACGGACCCGCACTTGCCCGTGACCTTGCAGGGCACGGTGTGCGGCTTGCCGATCTTGTTCCCCCAGTAGCCCCTCCTGACGGGGACGACAGAGAGCTTAGCGAGGATGATGGCGCCGCGGATGGCCGTGGCCACCTCCTTGGCGCACTTGACCCCGAGGCCGACGTGGCCGTCACCGTCGCCGACGACGACGAAGGCCTTGAAGCGCGTGCGCTGCCCGGCCCGCGTCTGCTTCTGCACCGGCGTGATCTTCATCACCTCGTCCTTGAGCCCCGGCACGAGCTGCTCCACGATTTGGTGCTCCTTGACGGGGAGAGAGTGGAGGTAGATCTCTTCCATCTTCTTGAACTTGCCCTCCTTCACGAGGCGGCCGAGCTTGGTCACCGGGACCCACTTCTCCTCCTCCTGGCGGGGGCCCCCACGCCTCCCGCCGCGCCGGCCACCGCGATCGCCCCGCCCGCCGCGCCCGAACCCGCGACCGAAACCGCCGCGGTCGCCACGCCCGCCGCGGTCCGCCATGGTGGGGTTGTTGGGGCTAGGGTTCGAGGGGTGGTGTTGGTGGAGAGCTCAGATCGCCGGGTGGGGAATCACGGCGGCACAAGGGTTGGAAGAGCGGAGGGAGGTGGCGGCGGCAATATATATGGTTGCTGGGGAGACGATGGGATTAGGGTTTTCTCAGACGAGAGTTGGGTTGGGCTGTGGGCCGAAAATCAAGAATTTCGTTGAGTGGGCCCTTTAGTAGGATCCACATCACCAGCTCATTTTTTTTCTTTTTTATTCCATCGATGGTTACTAAGAAAACATCTAGATGAAACTTATCAAAACCCTTTGTTTTTTTGCCCATGTCTTTGTACATTGCATGTACACAATTAATAGTTAGTAGTAGTCAAGGGGTTTTGATAAGTTTCATCCAGATGTTTTCTTAGTAACCATCATCCAAATTCTGGACCATTGGATTTGCTTTCAGATCGATGCACACCCCCCTGAATTAGATGTGGGTTGATCCTACGGTCCAAAGTTTGGATGATTTTTAGAACAAAAACATACGGATGATGCCTATACACTCCCCAAAACAAAAAGAAGTCCCCCCCCCCCCCCATTGTAACGGTTGCATCGTGTAGTCTCTTCATTGATGAGTCTTAACTCTTAATTAGCAACTGACATAACCGATGAAAGCTAGTGATGTTGAATATCTGCGAAACATTGGCAATAGAACTAATGAACTGCAGTGCTAAACACACACGCAGTATGAGAAGAGGATTCAATTTTGTCAGCAATTTGGAAGTGATTGGAATCTGTGAGGGGTAGAGGCGTTTTCGTCGAGGCCTTCTAGGAAGCAAATCTGGGAGCACATCCTAGAAAAGAGATAAAATCGACCCAAATCTGCAGTTTCTTGATCGAACGTTGTATAGCAATTCCGACGAATTAAATGCTGTTCGTAATCCCGGTCCCTAGTTGATACTAGTATAAGGATACTTCATGTGTGAGGATATATCGTATCCATTGTGTACATGCACGTACGGTGCACAGCTCCCCTCCGCCAGCACGAATGAAATAGGAGTTCAAAACTCAACGCTGGTGTGTGGATGAGCGAGTCTCTGGATCGTCCACCGCGTCTTCCTGGTTAAAGGTTGGTCTTTCCATGGATAAATGGCCAGGCTTTTAGGCATGATCTTGCACCTGATGAAGATGAACGGCAGCTTCAGGATCTCATAGTCATGTTTATCTCCGTTGAAGCGGCTGAGTTCGATCTCTTGGAGTGAATCCAGGACGAGGTCATCCGTTCTCCAACTCTCCGGCGGCAGACACGGACAGGCAGATGTGCACGGAAGAGAAGAAGAAGAAGAAGAAGAAGAAGAAGAAGAAGAAGAAGAAGAAGAAGAAGAAGAAGAAGAAGAAGAACAAGAAGAAGATGTGCACGGATCGAGGGTCCTCCGGATAGAGGTGACCGCCATGTCCACCTTAAGCTTTGTTAGGCGCGAGCCACCACATTTCCTGAGGAGATGCAACATAACTGCCCCAAAGCCGTGCACTCCTGTTCTCTGCGCTTGCACATGTAAAACCTTGGCCCTCGGGAGCTTGTCCAAAACTCCAAATCGTTTACAATCTGGCTGTATAGCTCCGGTTCCTGCAGTCAACAAGAGTACGAGATCAGAACACATCGATCGTCAGTTCCTTAACATGATTACACGAAGAACAACGACAGTTAATGCATGCACGCCCGCTTACTATAGAGGAACAGAACTCGAGGCACACCTCGTCGACGGTATCAAACCGTCGGAACATCGCCGCCTTGGACCTGAAGATCCAATGACATGTCTCCAGCCTGCGGAGATGGCGGCCGGCCTAGGTAGCTATCTCTACTAGCATCGCAGTCGTATATGCTGTCCCAGACAGGCTCGGCCAGCATCGGGGCGGCAATCGAAGCGGACGTATGGAAGCAGTATTTCATGGCCAAGTGGCCAAGTGGTAGAGCGGCTAGAGCCTCGGGGCGTCGATGTCAAGCCGGCCCACATCTCTTGCTAGAACTAATCTAATATGCATGTTTCTATTTTCATTCATATGCATGTAGCGAACGTTTGTATAGGACCTTGCATACATTAGTAATGTGTGGCACTAGAAGATGCACAGGGCAGTACGTGCGATACGTACGCGTGTGATACGTATACAAGTGTGGAGGCTTAAGCCGGAGTTCTGCCAAGAGCCGTGAGATGTGGCAGGATGGAGGTGCCAATATCTGCTCCATGTGCAAGGGGCTGCTGCAACCGAAGTTTGTCTACAACTAGCAGGTTGTTAGCAACAGCGATTACTAGTTTCATGAGTAAGGGGCTGCTGCAACAGAAGTTTGTCTACAACTAGCAGGTTGTTTGCAACAGCGATTACTAATTTCATGAGTAAGTAGTTAGCATGTGCATGCATGGGAACTAGCAGGTAGTTCACTTAGTGGACTAAGTGGAGTACTACTTGGTCTTCCTGGCTTGTAGGCACACATCAAGTCCTTGCATGCAGAACGTACTCAGTCAAGCGGTGGAACGGGTAGCTCGTTGATCGAGTCGTGTGCGTAACGACCGGAGGCTGGAGACGTCCTATAAATACCTGTACTCGTGTCCTATAAATACCTGTACTCGTCATTTGTTTTCCCAGTGAGAGTGATTCTCAACAATAAACATAGCAAGCTAGTTGCATTTGTGTCCAAGCACTTTTGTTCCCATGTGTATTTTTGTGTGCCTGTATCCAAAGAAGCAAGTGTGTGTGCGTGTTTGTGATAAACATTAGAGAGAGAGAGAGGGAGTGATTACCAACATTTGGTATCAGAGCTTCCAGGTTATGCCAAAGATGATGCCGCGCAGTGATGCCTCGCCGAGCGGAGCCATTGTGAGGAGTGGCTTGGGTGACTCGACAACAACGACGATGATGACAACGGGAAGGCTCCCGTACCCGATGTTGACAAGGACAAACTACGCGGTGTGGACGATAAGGATGAAGTACTTGCTTCGAGCCAACGGCGCATGGGGTGCTGTTGTTCATGAGGGCTCGTCCAAGGACGTCGATGACAGCAAGGACCAGCTGGCCTTGATGATCATCTCGCAGTTGATCGACGACGAGACGCTGCTGTGAGTTGCGGAGAAGGAGACTGTGTCTGATGTGTGGAATGTGCTATGCTCTATGCACGTCGGCGTTGAGCTTGTTCGGGAGGCGAGGATCTAGTTCTTGCGCTGGGATTTTGATAACCTTAAGATGAGTGATGCAGAGTCCGTGGATGATATCGCGGCAAAGTTCACGACGCTCGTTGGACACATCCGTGAACTTGGAGAAGCGATGGAAGAGAAGTACGTCGTGAAGAAGTTGCTGCGAGCCGTCTTCGTCAAGTTCATCAATGTTGCTTCGTCATTATCGCTATTCAGAGACATCAACAAGATGGCCATGGAGGAGGCCATTGGGTCACTGAAGGCACATGAGGAACTGCTCAAGGGGCACGAGGCCCAAACAGAAGAGCAACTTCTCATGATAAGAGGACATGACTCGTTGCGAGGACGAGGTTGTGGCCATGGCCGCGGTCGTGGCCGTGGTGAAGGTTGGGATAAATCTAAGGTACAATGCTATAATTGTGAAGAGTATGGGCATTTTGCTTATGAATGTCCTCAAAAAAAGGAGACGACACTTCTTGCTATGGCAACAAGTGACGATGAACCAGCCCTCCTTGGAAGCTCCGTGAAGATTTGAGAATCAAGATTAGGGGGGAAATTGTTAGAACTAATCTTGATTAATTCATATGCATGTTTCTATTTTCATTCATATGCACGTAGCGAAGGTTTGTATATGGCCTTGCATATGTTAGTAGTGTGTGGCACTAGAAGATGCACAGGGCAGTACGTGCGATACGTACACGTGTGATACGTATACAAGTGTGGAGGCTTGAGCCGGAGTGCTGCCAAGAGCCGTGAGATGCGGCAGGATGGAGGTGCCAATATCTGCTCCATGTGCAAGGGGCTGCTACAACAGAAGTTCGTCTACAACTAGCAGTTTGTTAGCAACAGCGATTACTAGTTTCATGAGTAAGTAGTTAGCATGTGCATGCATGGGAACTAGCAGGTAGTTCACGTAGTGGACTAAGTGGAGTACTACTTGGTCTTCCTGGCTTGTAGGCACATGATCAAGTCCTTGCATGCAGAATGTACTCAGTCAAGAGGTGGAACGGGTAGCTCGCTGATCGAGTCGTGTGCATAACTGCCGGAGGCTGGAGATGTCCTATAAATACATGTACTCGTCATTTGTTTTCCCAGTGAGAGTGATTCTCAACAATAAACATAGCAAGTTAGTTGCATTTGTGTCCAAGCACTTTTGTTCCCATGTGTATTTCTATGTGCTTGTATCCAAAGAAGCAAGTGTGTGTGCGTGTCTGTGATAAACATTAGAGAGAGAGAGAGGGAGGGAGGGAGTGATTCCCAACATCTCTTAGAGCCACAAGCAGGAGCCGTTCGAGCGAGCCAGAGCGGATGGAGAGGTCGCCTCTGTTGTCGCCCACATAGAGCAGCTCGAGCTGCCGCAGGCGCGGGCATTGCTCGGACACGACGAGCCCGAGGTTGTGGTAGACAAGAGTGGCCCCTCGTATCCTCGGGTCGCGTAGAACCAACGTGCTGACCCTGGGGAGGCGGAGCCAGGGGTATTGGCAGGCGGCGGGCTCCGCACCGGATGGGTCGACGCTGTTGGCGAGGTACAAGATCGCGCACCCAATTTCTAACAAGAAATGGAGAACACCGACAAGCAAACCGACAACGAAACAGAGGAAATGAGCAAAGTGTGCAAGAACACTAGTTTTCTTTGAACAATTTTCTGGGGTTTTCTTTCCTAAAATCAAACGCCATGACTCACACATATTGTTCTAGCTACTGCTGTTTATAGGCAGCATATCCAGTGCTAATGGGTTAGTGGGTGCTAACATGCTAACTCCAGTCACTAGCCGTCGGATGAAGAATCTACGGCCCAGATTGATCAAGGTGGGATGACGTTTTCGTGAGAGAGGAATAAACTTTAGGGTTTGTGTAAAATAGTTTAAGTGGCAAAGAGGGTTCCACCTTGATCAATCTGGACTGTAAATTCTCCATCCGACAGCTGGTAATGGGAGTTAGTATTTTAGCACCCATTGGCTTATTAGCACTGGATAGTGCATAGAAGTCTAACGATCATGCCATCCGATGACCTCTCACATTCACACACAGAAACGCATGCATTTACTAATATTGACCATTAAAACTAACCACTCAACATGTTAGCCATTACTAGGTGTGCATGCAACGGGTGTAATGCCTCCAACCGTTACTAATATTGAACCACTACCAGGAATAGTATTCAACATTCTCCCCCTTAGTCCTGGTTTGGTCCGAGATTGCAGACACCGAGCAGGTGCCGCATAGTTGCCAGCCTTGCTGCTGACAATGCCTTTGTTAGTGCGTCAGCCCGCTGTTCATCCATATGAACGAACTTGGCATCAATCTGTCCACTTTCAACACATTCACAAATGAAATGATACCTTATATCGATGTGTTTACTTCGGCCATGAAAGACGGGATTCTTCATGAGGGCAATTACGGACTTGTTGTCAACGAACAACTTCACCAACCTCGGTTCTGTCCCGACCAATTCAGCCAACAATGCCCTAAGCCAGAGTGCCTGGCATGCCGCCGCAGTTGCAGCCATGAACTCGACCTCGTAGGATGAAAGTGCCACTGTCTTCTGTTTTTGTGAGTTTCATGAAATCAGGTAGTCGTTGACGTAGAACGCCATACCACCTGTGCTCTTCCGATCATCAACATCATAGGCCAGATCACTATCTGTAAAACTGGTTATCACCTCTTCTCCACCTCCTCTCCCATACACCAGTCTGAATTCAATTGTCCCTTTAAGATATCGGAGAATTTGCTTCACAGCCTTGTGATCCATCACTGTAGGTTTCTCCATGAATCTGCTTGCCACGTCGACTGCGTAGGAGAGATATGGCCTAGTGTGGAGAAGATAACGAAGACATCCGATGACGCGCCAGTACTCGGTGGCGACAACTGGGTGTCCTTCTGGATCCTTGTGCAGCTGGGCTCTTGGTTCCATGGGAATCTTGGTGGAATTACAATCAAACATGCCAAATTGAGTTAATACCTTCTTAGCATAGGCAGTCTGCTTGATTGAGATGCCACCATCTCCTTGTGCCACCTTAATGCTGAGGTAGTATGTGAGTAAGCCGAGATCGCTCATCTCAAACTCCCCCATCATCTGCTTTTTGAAGGCTGCGATTGCCACTGGATCCTGCCCGGTCACGATCAGATCATCAACATAGACACTGACAATAATGCCAGCACCACCCTTGCCCCTTGTGTACATAGCTTGCTCCTGTGCACACCTTGTGAAGCCAATCTACTTCAGTCAAGTCGTGTGTTCCACGCGCGCAGCGCCTGCCGAAGCCCATAGAGTGCTTTGCTCAACTTGAACACCAAGTGGTCCTTGTCTTTTACTGTGAACCCCTCCGGCTGGGACACATAAACCTCCTCCTCGAGCTTGCCATTCAGGAATGCTGACTTGACATAGAGATGATGAACTTGCCATCCTCGGTTGGCTGCGACTGCAAGTATGACACGTACTGTGTCGAGGAGAGCGACCGGCGCGAATACTTCTTCAAAGTCGATGCCTTGTTGCTTTGCAACCAATCGGGCCTCGTGCTTGATCACCTCACCATCCGAGTTCTTCTTGAGTTTGTACACCCACTTGAGCCCGATCGCCTTATGACCGACCGGCAACGTGGTAAGTGACCATGTCGCATTCTTCTCGATGGCCTCAATTTCCTGGGCCATGGCAACTTCCCATGCCGGTTGACCAGCAGCCCCTTTATAATAGGTCGGTTCCTTTGTCTCTGCGAGCATTGCTTCCTCATACTTTAGCTCCACACGTGGTGCATCGTGCATGATATCCTTCATATCCCTGTACCGAACAGGTCCATCATTGCTGCCGACGTGACCACCCGACCATGGCGTGGGCAGATTCTTGCCCTGGTTGGCACCTTCTGCCGTGGTCGGTATGACCTGCGGAGTGGTCGGCAAGATAGTGGGTGTCAACAACGAGCTTGTCGAACCACCCATTGAAGCTGTCGTGGTCGGCATCCTACCGACTAGTGGAGTGGTCGGGGTAGTTGATCCTATACCGCTGTGGGCATTGGCTCGCCTGCTGAGCTACCCATGAATGGAGCCGTGCTGACTCCTATCTGCTCGGGATTGGCCTCCTCTTCGACCACGAAGTCAGGAGATTGATCATGTCCTGCATTTTCCAACCACTTCCACTACATGCTCTCTTCAAATATGACATCACGACTTACATGGATCTTGCCGCGATGTGGGTCCAGCAATCGGTGAGATTTGTAACCTTCCTCGATGCCCAAGCATACCGAAGACTGGCTGCGGTCGTCAAGCTTCTTGAGATGTGGTGTGGTCACCTTGGCGTGCACCATGCAACCAAACACACGGATGTGTGCCAGGTGCAGCTTCTTTCCCGACCAGGCCTCGAATGGAGTGCGACCACCCATCACTTTGGTTGGGAGCTGATTGAGGAGGTAGATGGCATGATGCACCGCCTCCCCCCAAAACCTGCCCGGCACGCTCGTGCTTTCGAGAAGTGAGCGCGCCATAGCCATCACCATCCTGTTGTGACGTTCCACCACACCATTTTCCTGTGGTGAATATGGTGCAATGAAATGGCGCTCAATTCCTGCCTGCTCGCACACCTTTGCAAGCTCAGCTGAAAGGAACTCTCCGCCACGGTCGGACCAAAGAACCTTTACATGACGCCCACTCGCGTTCTCAGCCAGCATCTTGGTCTTCATAAATGTTGAGGTCGATTGATCCATTGTTCTTATCACATGCAACCACATCCACTGGGAGTAGTCATCAACAATTAACATGAAGTAATGATTACCAGCTAGAGTTGTTGCGTGATCGGTCTGCACAAATCGATGTGCAGGAGTTCGAGGGGCTCTTGTGCTCGGTGTTTGGCTGCTATCGAGAATGGTAGTCTTGTTTGCTTGGCCACCAGACACAACTGGTCAGGATGTGTGATCGGTGGCACACCTGTCGCCATTCCCTTGTTGACGAGCATCTTCAATGCTTGACGGACACCTCGAGCCTATAGAGGCGATTCTGAGTTCGCCTCACCTTCATGATCAAGCGTTGAGGATTCTTGACAGACACCTCGAGCTCGTCATCATCCAAGATCACTCGGTGACCAGTCTCGGTCAGCTGACCAAGACTCACCAAATTGATGCAAAGTCTGGGGATGTAGTACACCTCCTGGAGTAGCCAATGATCACCATTCTTGCATGCGAAGAGAATTGAGCCCTTACCCATAGTCTGCACCATCGAGCCGTCGCTGAATTTCACCCTCCCGGTGACTGCTTCATCCAGCTCACGGAATTTTTCCTTGTTGCCAGTCATATGGTTTCTAGCACTGTTATCTAGATACCAAACATCAGTCGGCATCTCGATGTGCTCAGTAGCTTGCAGATCTGGCCACAACTTCTCTTCATTCAGCATGACAACGTCCTGTTGCTCTTGCCCGACCAGTGGTATCTCCTTAGAGATCGCCAGCAGCAGCGCCAGCTCAACATTGTCGGCGCGCGTGAGGTGTGCCTTCTCCTTCTTCTTCAGGGCTCGACATTGTATCGAGTAATGCCTCATCTCATCGCAGTTATAGCAACGAATATGACTTGTCATGACCACCACTGCCAGAGCCTTGTTTTTCTGGCTTGATGATGAATCCCCATCATCATTCTTGGACTGCACCTCCCACTCAACCTGAGTGAGCAAGATCTGGGCATCACCGCTGTTGCCACCACTAGCCGCACGCGGGCACATGTGTTCATCATAAGTCTTGAGCCGCCCAACGGCCTTTTCAAACAGCATCATGTCGATATCGCAAAATTGCTCGATGCCGGCGATAACATTGATGAATTTCTCAAGCATGGTGTCGAACAGCTTCTTCACCAATGTGGCACTGTTCAAAGTTCCCCTTAGGTTGGCGAACCTGATGGACATGCCGGTCAACCTACCGGCGTATTGGTCTAGGGACTCGCCATCATGCATGCGCATTGCATCGAAATCATGTTTCAACGTCTACAATCGCGCATTCCTGATGCAATCCGCACCGACAAATCTCGTCTTGAGGTAGTCCCAAACCTCCTTGGTCATCATCTTGTTCGCCACCTACATGAGGAAATCCTCCGGGAGTGCTTGAAGGAGGTGTGATCTAGCCTTCTTGTCAAGCCAGGCGTCGACTTCGGTTCCGTCCGCTAACTCAACGGTCTCCCAAATGCCTTGATCCTCCATCATGGCCTGAACACGGATCACCCAACTGGTGCAATTCATGTTTGTCAGTTGTGGATACTGAAACGTACCACTGCTTTGTTGTGCCCGCGAAGTCTCTCCCGGAACAATCGACATTGGATTCAACTGAAGGATTTTGGGCATGTATCTTGGCTCTGATACCAAATGTTGGCAAGGTACAAGATCGCACACCCAATTTTTGACAAGATATGTAGGACACGAAGAAGCAAACAGACAACGAACAAAGGAAATGAGCAAAGTGTGCAAGAACACTAGTTTTCTTTGGGCAATTTTCTGGGGTTTTCTTTCTTGGAATCAAACGCTATGACTCACACATATTGTTCTAGCTACTACTGTTTATATAGTGCATGGAAGTCTAACGATCGTGCCATCCCACGACCTCTCACATTCACATGCAGAAAACGCATGCACTCACTAATATCGACCATTAAAACTGACCACTCAACCTATCAGCCATGACTAGGTGTGCATGCAACGGGTGTAATGCCTCCAACCATTATTAATATTGAACCACTACCATGAATAGTATTCAACAGACGTGGAACCGCATTCCCTGGATGAGTTTGAGGTTCATGGCTGTCACCCTCCTGCAGGCCGACAGCTCGAGCACGTCGGTGTCGCAGACCTTAACGTGCACACGACCGGAAAACACATGAGGAGCTCGCCTGTGAGGCGCTGCGAGGCCAAGAGCAGCCATGCGGCGCCGTAGGCGGCGGGGATGCTCGTCGATAGATGGTTAATGGAGACAGCGAGGCAGTCTAGCGCGGGGGTTGAGTAGGAGGACAGCGTCGTGTCCACGGCGTCGAGGGTCGAGGCGCCCAGCATCTGCTAGTCCTCGCGGAAAGAGAGTGGTGGGAGAGGACGCAGGTGCATGCGGTAGCCACGGTGGTGGGGAGGCAGACGAGGATGCCATGGAGGAGCTCGTTGGGATGTCCTGATTCGGTCGAAGTCTTCGAACGTCACCAAAGGTGGGCATTGTGCCGTGCCAGGTTGGCCCGGCATGGGCCTATCGTGCTTTGTGTCTGGACCGTGCCAGGACATGATGGTCTGTCGTTCCTACCGTGCCGTGCCAGCCCAGCTCGCCTTCGGTGAGCCTAGGCACGACCCATTTGGGCTTCGTGCCGTGCTGGTCCAGGCCCATCCCATTTACACTATTGCGAAGAGAGGAAAGGAGACAGAGACACGATACTCAATCTCTTTCAGTTCTCTCTCGCCCGTTGCTCCCTCTCGCAGCTCTCTCTCTCTCTCTCATCCATCTCTCTCGCCCATTGCTTCCTCTCTCGGCTCTCTCCCTCTCTCTCGACCGTCTGTCTTAATGTCTCTCCCGCCTGTTGCCTCCCTCTCTCTCGCTCATTGGCCGATGAGAGAACGAGAGATGGTCATCTGTAGAAAGCCTAATAGTACTTGTTCTTTCCAAAAAGATCATTAGACTCATAACATCGACAGTAGTAGAAATCTAGTGAAATAAAATCATTATAGATAAGTGACATAATATAGCTATCAACAATAATGAAGTTGTGACAGTAGATCTATGGATGTTAGCTCGGATCTATACTATAAATTGTACATACTTGAGACTACAAACGGCCATGCCGCGGTGTGCCTGTGCCTCCGTCGTGCTACCCGTGCCTCCGTAGTGCCGTGCCGGCACGGGCCCAGCCCAAACGACCGTGTCGGGCCATGCCGCCCATTGTGCCCTGGTCTCAGGCCCAGCATAACCCGTGCTACAGTGTCGTACTAGCACATCATGGCCCACCCTGTGCCGTGCTGAGTTTTACACTGAGCTGAACTACCGTGCCTCGGGCCAGCCCAAAAAGACCCAGCCCAAGTGCCCACCTCTAGTCGCCATATGGATCGATTTCTTTGTGGGCTGTGAATCGAGTGTATACGAGCAAGGTACATGTTCTTACGGTGTAATCGAGTGTTTAATGCACCGCCGCTGCCATCGTGTTCCTCTCTTCCGTGCGTAGCCGTAGCCCTAACCCACCGAGCCCGAGCCGCCGCCGTTCGCCCGCTAGAGCTCGCCAAAGTTGGATTCGTGCTCCGCCGTGGTTTTCCGCTGTTTCCGCCACCGTCCACCGTCCTCCGCCGTCACCGAGCCCAAATCCGGGACCATTGCGTCAAGCCGCGTTGGAGGGCACCATCCACATCGCCAGAACCGCACCGCAACGCCGTTCGAGAGGTCGTCGTCCTCGTCTCCGGCAACCTTTGCCCCGCCGCACCATCGCCGGAACCGCGAAGCTTCTCAGCCGTTGGATCTTCATCGCACGGCTCAGGTTCGTCCACGTCACCCCGATCGATTTCATGTTTTGGTTTCTAGATCTAATCCCAACCGTTGGATCTAGATCCAACGGTTTAGATAGAGCCACGTAGCCGTGAACTGTACCGTGCCTAGATTGGATCTCAGTCGTTAGATCTAGATCGTACAGTTAGGGTTAGCCGCGTTGTAACATTAGATGCAATATCGACCGTTCGATCGAAATCGAATGGCGTAGATTGAGCCACGTGTCACCACCCGGGTCATGACACGCCACCCCACGGTGAGGCGAAACCCAATCGAATCTGGACCGTCTGATCCAAATCAAACGGCCCAGATTAGCCGTGTTGCACCGCAATGTGCGGCATGGGATCCAATCTGGACCGTTGATTTTCAAATCAACGCCAAGATCATGCCACGTGCGCGGGAGCTGGACCGTCGCGGTCCACGCAGGTTAGCCGCGGTCGCCGTTGATGTCACGCGTGACGTCAACGTGGGGCCCGCGTGTCAGCGGCTGGCCCAACGGCTCCATGACGTCATCCGTGACGTCACCACTGACATCACGGTGGGGCCCGCATGTCAGTACCGTCTGGCCGAGGCGTGTTGACGTCAGCACTGACGTCACCCGAGGGGTCCCACATGTCAGTGAGACATGTGCCCGTGGGCCGGGTCCACGGTGAGCTGAACCCGAGCCGTGGACCTAGTCCATGGACCCGCTGACGTCATGCTGACGCAATAAATCGATTTTTCAAAAGAAAAATAATTCGGTGGAAATTCAAATCCCGTACTGACGTCATTTTTTGGATTTTTTAATAGAAAAATAAATGAATTAATTCGGTTTATTGATTTATTTGAATTTTCAAACTTCAAACGCTTATAACTTTTGCGTTTCAACTCCGATTTGAACGATTCCAATTTCTAAATTTTTATAAAATTGAGATCTACTTAAATATGAATTTTAATTAAATTTTTATTACGAAATTTTTACTGTTTATATTTAATTAGTAGATTCGTTAAGCTTTAAACAATTATAACTTTTGCATTTTAACTCCGATTTGGGCGATTCAAATTTCTAAAAATTTGTAAAATTACGCCCTTTCTGTTTGTGGACTTTATTTGAACTTTTGGGCAATGTGTATGTACTGTTTTATTTATTTATTGCTATTTGCACGCGTTGCGAGTAGACGTTGAAGTGCCCAAGGGCTTCGAAGGTGAAGTGTTGACCCAGGAGCCAGCTCAAGATCAAGAACAAGTACTCTTTGAAGGCAAGTTATGCTTTGACCATATTGATCCCATTTTTGAAATTAATTTGATTTAAATTATTGCATGCTAATTTAATTAGAAATTGTTTAAATTATTTCTGGGAATTAGATAAATGCCAAATTGCAGTATGACACCTTGACTCTTAAGTTATGTGCCATGAACCCTTGTCACCCTAGTTGTGGATATTTAGTTGGACAGTATTGAATTGCCAACATTGAGTATTTAGATCGTTGTAGTTATTGCTTAGACCTGCCACGTGCATATAACATGATTTTGGACAATTAAATGTTAATATTGACTTAATGAGATATTGAACCTATTTTGGAGAAGTGTCATGTGTTGTGATTGATGATGGCACGTGGTGCATGGTAATCAACTGGGTTTGATAAATAGATTTGGACTGGGGCAAGTGGCAAGAATGATATGGTGGGCCATGAGTGGCACCGGGGATGTCGTTTTGGTTCTTCGGGTAGTCTTGCCCTGGTCATCCTAAAGACTTAACCTTGCAAGCCTTTGATCTGAGTCAAACGTGCAACCACATGTCCGCAATGGGACGGACCTAGTTGAGGAAGTTACTAATAAATTGCCTGTGATACCTCGGGGTGTCAACTACACCTTTTGTGTAGCTTGAAAGGGGAGCGTACCAGTGCTATGGCATGGTACCCGTCCAACGGTATGTCGGTCCCATACTTCGCCTCCATTACGGGAAGGGATGGTGTATGACAAAAGCCGGAGAGGTTCACTTGTAAAGTTTGCAGTCTCTGAAATACTTTGTTACGATCACTCGCCTTTGTGGTGTTTGACTGTATCTTGTGGGTAAAGTGCATAACCTCTGCAGAGTGAAAAATCTATTTGAATAGCTGTGTCCACGGTATTGGACATTGCTCGAGGATTACAGTCAAGGGTTAGACTTTCATGAAAACAACCTGGACATGGAAAGTTTGGTTGGGTTAATTAATGACATTGATGGAAATGTGGGTTAGAAAAGGAAAAAGTGTTTACTTAACTCCTGGAAAAGTTATTGATATAATCTTTACTTTTACTGCTTTCGAATCTACTTATGCTACTTGTTAATGGCTGTTTTACTTCAAATGTACCTATTAGCCTATCCTATGTAATAAGCCATGCATATAGAATATTAGTGTGCATTCTGTGCATGACTTGCTGAGTACCAAGTACTCACCCTTGCCACAATACAACATCAGTTGAAGGAGAAGCGACGCTAGCTTCGGGAGAAGAACTTCAGGAGGAATCGTCTAGCTAGGGAGCGAGCCCAGTCAGTTGCCTGTGGTATACTGGATGGCGCCACGTTGATACTTTATTTCCGCTGCAACTTATTTCCTTAATAAGTTTTCGCCCTGTGTGGCGTACTCTTGTAACTTGACCATAAGGTCGAGCAACCAGTTTGGTTATCTTAATTAAAGTAATTTATCATTATCGATGTGTATGATTGTGATATTCACCGATGTTGAGACTGTGTGCACTAGCGTGATCCTGGACTAGTGCTGAATACACAGAGGGTCCGGATTTGCAAATTCGGGTCCCGACAACGTTCCACCCAGTTAGAAATCGTTCCCTCGGCTCCTCAATCTTCCCTATGTAATATGCGTTACGGGCGGTCGACGAATGGACTTTCGTCCAGAGGTCGGTTGGATTGATAAGATGGGGGTTGTAGGTCAGAGGGCAATTGATAGTATCCGAAGAGGTGATGTGAAATCACCGTTTCTTCCAGTCAGATTGCTAAGAGGAGGTAACGGGAACAGGAATATAGGACCCAGATTTTCCACTACGAAGATGGAATCTGGCACCCCCTACGATATCTTTTTTCACTCTTTTTAAGCTATTAAAATGGTGGAAGAGATTGAGGCTGGGCTTGATACCTAAAAAAGCCTTGGAGAGGTGGATGAACATCCTGAGCTTCGTGATCGAGTTTGGGTTCAAATTGAAAAGCTGAATTGTGTAGAAATCTAAGATTTCATGCAAGAAAGGGGAAGGTGGAAAATTAAGGCCGCAACGAAAGAAAGGCTAAAAAATGACAGTCTCATCCTCATCCTTGGGGGTGGGATATGACTCACTAGCAGATGGCCTCCAGTGGACAAGCGCCCGAGGAGGTATGAAGCCATCCACCTCCAACTCGATCAGATGCTCCTCGGTCATGTTCGATGTTTGCTAATATTTCATGATATTCTCATCTTCAAAGGCAGCTCTAGTTGTCTTTGCATCCTTTGACAGTGAGATATCTCTAGCAGTAACACATGAATTGAATGCCATTGGAGAGAACGTAAAAAACTTTCTTTGGAGGAAGTGGTGATGAAATCTGAAGAAATCAAAGAAGCTTTCTAAAGTGTAGGTAACGGCTATAGTTCCAGGTATGGGAATATATAAAGTTTTCTTTGCCAACGGGCAAATTCATCCCCCCTCGCGCGGCGTAAGAATCGGAGAGAAGCTGAAAAGATGGCTCTGCACCCAGGCGTTACAGTTTTTGCAGGCCATAGCATTAAATGATGTCCTTCTTGTTATTTAGATATTTGGGATTTTGTCTTAACTCTGCTCAGAATCGAGTCACTAGGTCAACATCGAGTTTCCTATGGTTATCCCAAGAACTCGAGGTGGGCTAATGGTTGGGATTTTGACCTAGCACACCCTACTCGATACTTGGCAATTTCACTCTACTCTAATCGTTCGACCATGAGCTTGCGAGGCTTTATTCGATCGAGCTAAGGCTTGGCTGGTAATCGACTGATTACTTGGAAAGGACCCTTCACTAAGCAGAGTTCGGGGGCTACTATCGAATATCTAAATATGGGATATGTGTACACACAGGAAACTCAAATACCGTACCATATGTGGTGACACACACGTCTGGAAACTTCGGATATCCCCTGGCCCGAATTCTACAGGAGAAGATATACACGGAGAGAGTATCTCCACATTTGTAAAGGATTCAGGCATGTTCCTGTTACGAGGAAACCAACCCTAGTAAACCAGAAAATAAGAGAAGTTTGGATACACCACGGAGACCTCAAAACGGAGGACTCCTCATCGGGTATGATCTAGTGTTCCAAACCGACTACGACCTAAGAAGAGGCTACCTTAACCATAAAAATAAGGGGGTAGACGTTCAGGAAGAGGGGGAGACAAGTAATCGAGACTCAAGCGATCCGCAACTTGAGCAGTATAAGCGATGAGCAACCTTCGAAGAGTAGTGGATAAGTTAGGTCTTAGGCACCCCCAGAAACAATCTCCATTGTAACGAAAAGCTTGATCTGTTTTGTACTCTGTTCTCGTCAACCCCATAGCACATCCACACAGAATAGGGTATTACTCACTCTAGAGGCCTGAACCTGTCTACATCGTGTGCCCTTGATTGCCTGCTTGACTCTGCATATTCAAAGGTCCCGAGTATATAAGTTTATTGTCGATTCACTAACCTTTGACAATTTTCATTTTCCAATTAAATGAGACTAATCAAAAATATACTAAATAAACAAGTTAGTCTTATATTTGGATTTATCAATATTATCATGAATTTTATACAAAGGAATGCAACAATATATATCATTGAGGCATCGAATGCATATCTTTGATAATTCTATCCTTTTATCCAAATGAGACTAATAAAAGATAAACTCAATAATAATGTTAGTCATACAATAATTAGATTTATCATTAAATATTAATTAAGCATTAATCACCAAAACCAAATAGAGCTTGAACTACACACATATATATTATTGTAATTATAAATTATAGTAATTAAGTATAGCAAAGCATTATCTTGTTTATGAGGAAACACTCAAACTAAAAAACTGCGAGAGATGAAGTGATGAGTGACATAGTGGCACTACTCCCATCCCATACAAAATGCTTTCAATGATCACATAAAAACATTAAAATAAACAAGGGTGAGTCCACAACTCAGCAAGTACGTAATAAAACAAAACCACCTTCACCTATCATATATAGATCATTAATCATCATTTATCATTTCTGATGCCATACAAATCTGTCTACATGCTCATATGCTCATCACATAGCGTATATCGGTTTAGTTGAGTGCACACCCATCAATATTGCACTCTCTCATACACTCCATCCCATGGAGATGCCTACCGAAGCAGGTCTTTCATTCCTACACCAAGTAGTTCATAGAGGCCCACGCAGGTCACCTTTTTTCATCATGAATGCACATATGCAAATGATATGATTTATTAATATGTTTCATTATCTCCATTAATCTCATCATCATAACATATCATCATGCATAATAAATGACAGGTACCATTAAAAGCATCAGAGTCGCAGGTTTCCAATAAGAAAATAAGGTTTAATATTAATGTCATAATTCTACCATGCACTAACCATTTTTCTCACAGAATATGAAAATACATGAGGATAAAACTTAACCTATAGTCACACCTTCTACAGTAGGTAAACCTATCTCAAAATAATGCTATAATATTGCAAGAATCAAATATAACAGCATCGCACCTACACAGAACCCCTGACTTAATTTTCTCCCTTGCTGGATAGTCTACCCTTTGCTGTCCCGCCGTCGAATGGCCATAACACCTCGCTCATGGGCCCAAATAGATCAAACCATATGTTTACTAAAAACTATAAATGATTACCTATAATTTTCTAGTTATCCATATTTTTCAACCTCCATGCTCCTGGCCTGCTCGACAATGGAGTTGAAGTCACGCGGGACAATTGCCTCCATGACAACCCTAAATTCTTGGTTGAGGCCCCTACAGAACCTCCTGGCCTTCTCTTAGTCATCATCTGCCACGACTGGCACAAAGCAAATTATATTGTTGAACTCCACCTCATACTCAGCTACAGACCTCTTCCCTTGAGTGGGTATGGACAAGGTGTGCTCCATCTTCTCCAAGAAAGACTCTGGATAGAAGTGAAGTCCTCCCAAGTGACCGAACTATGGGAGGGGGGATGGGGGTCCTAGTAGAAAGTACCTCTCACCAGATGTCCGCCTGACCCTTCAACTGAAAGACCACAAAACAAGCCCTCTACTAATTGGTCAACTCCAAAGCTCCAAACTGCCTCTCCATGTAGTGTAGCTAGCCCGCAGCCTGGGTCGACGTGCCTGCACCATCAAAGGTATAAAGACACAAATGGGCTATTTGGTTGGCTGCATCTAAAGAGATTTGCATCTACAGATGCAAAAGATAGGTGTTTGGTTGTCTTCTCATCCAACTCAGCTTGGCTCTACAGATGCAAAACACCCCTTTCAACCTGGCTCCAGGGAAACGAGAAAATCCACCGTTTCCCCAGGGCCAGGCTCTGCCGAGCCATACATGCATGCTAACATCAGCATTTACTATATAGTTTTCTTCTTTTCTTTGCTATATCTTTTAATTAGCATCTCCGATCAACGAACCGATTTCACCTATGTGTTCCTGATATTTTTTCGAACAAAACTAGACCATACTTGCTATATAAATTTTAAAAGATTAAAATTTTAGTTTTTCAATTTATTGATTTTCTAGAATATATTTTAAAACTTTTTATTTTCGTTTGTGAAATTATTGATTTTCTAGTATTTTTAAAATTTGTTTCATCCCTCTCTTGAATTTTCCTATCACACTTCCATTCCAGTGCAGCCAACCAAACAACATCTCTGTGCAGCCTATCCAACCTCATATGACCAACCAAACAACATCTCTTTGCATCCACTCAGCCTGACTCCCACCAACCTGGCCGAGCTCATGTAGCTTTGTTGAGCTGAGAAGGTAACCAAACAGCCTAAAAGACATCCAATCCTAGAGACTCATCCTAGGCTCTAGCATAGCTAAGGCAACAATAGGGATGGCCCCCAAGCAGAACCACAACTGAGGAAGCTACTCATCTCTAGTGACAAAAGCTCCTAAACCTCCCTCTGCAACTCCCACAACAAGGCCACAGGCACAGCTTCCACTCCTGACCCAGACTGTCCAGCAAGAGAGACACCCTCAGCTGGTTCTTGGGCATTGAGTGAACCGCTCCCCCTCTGCAATAGACTCAGCGTTGGTGGATCTACTTGGCTATGTCCATGGCCAAGTCCACAACCTCTACCACCACAACCTCCATAGTCACGGTGACCATGACCTCTACCGCTTGGCATAACTATTTCGCATAAACGTATTCATTCGTTCAGCTCATTCATCATCATAACATCATGCATCATCGTAATCATCATTTATCATCATTAACACCAATATAACATTCAAGCATAATGCAATGTTACCCATACTCTTCCTACTATGCACCACAGTGTGTCAAGTTTTAAGTTAATTAACAAACATATGTCAGGTTTTAGGGTTATTATCCTATAGTAAAATTTTAAAGTATTAATATATAAGCCATATTTCTAATTTACTAAGTCAAATTTTAGTTCACTTTAGGGTAATTTACTAATTTCATGCACCACAGATCTGACACCTACATTGATATCAACTATAACAACCCAACACAACAAGTGCTCAAGATATTACCACCATTTAACTTTTCATCACTTTTACCATAATATTAAACATAATTTCTGTAACACCCCGGCACCTAGTATGCCTAGAATGTCACCACAAAGAATAGAAACAACAACCAAATAACATGATTAAAGACAAATTATGGCAACTACGCTAATGTTTTATACGAAATTTCGGCAGCATGTTCTCTGCTTTTCCATGGCTTTAAGCATCAACAATAATAGCATAGCAAGATAGCATAATGGGAGACAACAATAACATGACAATCAAGGAATTTAACATCTATTCAAGACCAACACATAAATTTAATCGTCACATAAACCAATAAGAAGTAAACGATTAATCATGACAACCAACGGGGTAATTATTCCAAGGTTTAGCTAAATAAGATAAACATCACGACTATGGAAGGAGTATGCCATTGATTAAATGAGTGATGCTAAGTGATGTCGTGTGTCTAGCTCCCTTTCCCACATGCCGGATTCAAGATACCTAAAAAAACATAAACAACAAGCGTGAGTTCATCACTCAACAAAACGTATTGCAATGGTACAAAATAATAACAATTCACATACATACTTTATGCCATTCACACATCATGAGAAACAACTCATAAACTTCTTCATTTATGCTCTCATTTATGTAATGCAATGCAACATATCTCTTTGCTTAGCACATACCGGTATTGCCGAGTGCACACCCGTCGGTGTGCACCCTCTTTCCCTTCCATCCCGTGGAGGGTGCCTACTCTTACTGACTCGCTCCTATTCACTACCGTGGATGGGATTACGAGGTAGGTCTTTTGTGTTCACTACGTCTGAACACAGAGGCCCGCATCAGAATGGGTCGCCTCTTCCATTATGCATGCACATATGCCATAAACATGAATTTACTTGCATATAAACTCGATTTAAACAATGGCATAACCATTTAACCATTCACATTCATCATATCAGATGCAAAGATCAAACATGGCAACATTAACATAACACATGGATAACTATATCATTGCGTAACATAATGGCCCCGTAAGCCACATCCACTACAATACACTTGCCTTCAACCTCGCGAGACGGAGTGGCGAGATATTGATGGCACTCCCGGGGTCACACCACCTGCACATAGGTACAATACACTCAAAAACATGCCCACAAAACAACACAAGACCAATCAACTACAATGACTTCGCAACCCACTCCTAAACCCGAAAAATAGTAATCTGTCCCAACGGGACAGCAGACTTCTAATGGTCATAACTTGAGTTTAAAAACTCCAAATCAGGTAAACAAATACATTTTCTCAACTACGGGAAATTTTTCATCTTTTTCTAAGTATTCGCGAAAACTGATTCGGCCTCTAAAATCCTCTAATCTACAGTTGAACACAGACTGTACCATTCACGTCACAGATTTGACAGCGTTTGGTAAAATGACCATAACTTTTAAATGGCTAAACAGAATTTAGTGATTTCAGTGCCCAATTACATTAATTTGATTACCTACAACTTTCACAGCAGCCGGTCCCCTAGCAAACGAATCTAAAGTCCTCAAATCTGCACCCGAAGTCGGCTGTCTAAACTGGCTGAGAGCATCACGCGAGACAGATCTAATAATCATCTTAATTCATCTAATAGCAACACCTAATTGAGGGTTCTAGGCATGGATTCTCCCATCTAACAGCACCTAGATCACCACAAAATAACCACAATTTGTTACCTGTTCTTGGAGAATCGAACGGACGACGAACACCCTTCTCCTCTCGGTCGCTCCTTCCTTTGGATCCGCAGCGAAACGCTGGACTTCTCCTCCGTTGGATGGGCTCCAATTGCAAGAACAGCAGGGGGGTGATGTAAAGCATCGTAGTATGATGGTGTAGAGACATGATGATTGTTGGCTTATATTGCTTAGGGGTCAATCAAATTGTAAATCGATAAAATGACTTAATTAATGTGAAATCAAAGAATGGGAGTCTGTGGAGTGATTGTATGAAAAGTAATTGTTAATTAAATCGAAATAAGTGTTGAAAAGGTATGCTTTAGGACTGGAATACACAATTGTATGGGTGATGGCTCATTTTATACTGAATTAATAGATAAGTTATTTGGGTTGGAGAAGTGAGAACGTGGTTCTCCTTGTTAATTGTCATGAGATGGGTCTAGATTATGTTTTGGTGATTATACGGCTAGTTATGGGTATGGTTATGTGAATAAGAAGAGAAAATTAAGAGAAGATTGGGTTTTGTAAGCTCTGTTCAAGGGTTTTGGACTTTGCAAGATTTGTGAGTACAAGATCCTGAATGGTTAAGAGATTGGAATACTAGAAATGGTGGAATTCGTGTGGAACCTTCTTTGAGAGATTTGCGGATTCAATTGATTGTATGATTTTCTGTGAGTGCATGCCATTTGTTAAGGCGTTCTACTTAGTGGGCAATAGAACTCCCCTGATTAAGTTGCATTTTTGGTCAAGTTGCGGACTTGGCTTTGATGGTCGAAACTGAGGACTGAGGATGAAAGAGTAGATTTGGTAGTAATCGGTTGATGGATTCCAGAATAATGTATGTTATTGAACCATGCCAATCTTTGGTTTTGGCAAATTTGTTTAGCTTATGTTATTTGGTTGTTGTATCTATTCTTTGTGGTGACATTCCGGGCATACTAGGTGCCGGGGTGTTACAATTTCAGCAAGCAACCTAAACAATTATCACCACTACTAAACCACCCTTGACAATAATATACATAATCATGTAAACAACAATAAAACAATAATAAATCTTGGAACCATACGCCCAAGCACGCCCAAGTCTTCGCACTTGGGTACGCTCGGATCACATACATAGGGGAGCAATCTTTACCTTTTAGCGATGACGAAGAACAAGATTAATTAAACAATAGATAAACAATCTAAACCTCACAATTAACAAAGATAACCAACTAAGTCAACATGTCCAATATTGCAGTTATGGCATCTTGTTTATGAGGAAACACTCAAACTAAATAACTGTGGGAGATGAAGTGATGAGTGACATAGTGGTGCTACTCTCATCCTATGCATGTCGCTTTCAATGGTCACCTAAAAATATTAAAATAAACAAGGGTAGGTTCACGACTCAGTAAGTACATAATAAACAATAACATCTTCACTCTTATCATGTTTAGCTCATTAATCATCATTAATTATTTGTAATGCCATACAAATATGTCTACATACTCATATGCTCATCATAGAGCATATACCGGTATTGTTGAGTGCACAATCGTCGATGTTGTATTCTCTCAAACACTCCACCCCTTGGAGTGCTTACCAATGTAGGTCTTTTATGCCTACACCAAGTAGGTCGTAGAGGTCCACACAAGTCATCTCTTTTCAACATGAATACACGTATGCAATGATATGAGTTATCAACATATTTCATCATCTCATTGTCATAACATATCATCTTTCATAATATACGAAAGTTACCATATAAAGCATCATAATAGAAGATTTCCAATAATAGCAATAATGTTTAACCATTCATTTCATTATTCTGCCATGCACTTGTCTTTTTACCCACGGAAGACGGAATGACGTGATGTTGAAGCCAAACTCGTTGTCACACCTCCTACAATAGTTAAACCCACCTCAAAGTCATGCTATAACAATATAAGCATCCAACATAACAATATCGCACCTACGCGCTACACTGGACTTAACTTTCTCCCTCGCCGAACAGTTTACCCTTTGCAGTTTCGGCGGTCGGAAGGCCATAACTCCTAGCTCAGGAGCCCAAACATAGTGAACCATATTTTTCTGAAATCTATAAAAGATTACCTATAATTTTCTAGTAAGCCATAGTTTTCAATTAATTCATTTAAGCCCTCGTTTCCTGCCCTGGAGACCGATATATTGTTCTACTGGATAGCATATTCACAATTTCATAACTATTTTTTATACAACTCCAAACATAGTAAAACATTATATCTTTGGAATCTAGGAAAAATTATCTAACTTTATTTAGTTATAGACATAATTTAATTGGGCTATTAACTAGCCCTAATTAGCATATTACCATGATTGCTCTTAGCAACAACCGATTTTTAGACATCAAGCTTCTACATGACATAACTTTCAAACCGCTTAACCAAATTTTATGTTGTTGAATTCTAATAAAATTTTAGATAGTAATCTACATTTTTCATAATTTTCATAGCCATGAAACTGACCATAGTTGCCCCATAACTTGACTCGAATATAGAAACCATTATGGAACAAATACCGAACTCACCCAAAATCCATCCCTGTGCCCTCCAACTGCCACATCTACCAATGCACCATAACATTGCTTCACTACAGTGCAAATATAACCAAGATCAATCTATGGTGTATACATGCATTCCAAAGGTTCGCCAGAATCGTTGGTGTCGGCGATCCTCCTTGCTCCCCTCTCGTTACTCGCTTCTTCACGCTTTCTAAAACTCGCACACCACGTCCTCCAAGATCCTCATCACCTCTTACACATGGTAACACGAATGGATTTCAAATAGAACGCACGGATTGACGAAGAACACAAAAAGACGAGAGAGAGAGAGAGACATCACCAAAGCGCAGCCAAAATGTGGCATGGCGGCCCACTTGGGTGCCATGGCATCGTTGGGGCACGGCGATGCAGGCACCAACATCATGGCATTAGGGCGACTGGTGGCTGGAGCCGGGAAGTAGCTAGGGTTGCTAGCTCCACCCTCCATAGGGTGCATTTGGTTGCCTGTATTAAGTGGTACATGTATAAGATGGTTCAAGAAAAAATTTATCCATGCGTTTGGTTGCTTGAATGGAACCATTACATCCTGGATCAAGTGATACAAATTTAAGGAATATTTCCTCTAGATGCTGAACCATCTTATTAACCCAAAATAATGGAACCAAATGGTACAGGATCATTCCATCCCATGAACGAAACACACCATAAAGCACCGGCCGGACCGAGTCCGGTTGATGGAGCCCAGCCCGAAATTCTTTTTTTTTTTTAAAAAAAAAAAACGGATTATCACTGGCAAGCTAGTGGGACGGGATTCCTTCCACAATTATTCCAAGCGCACGCTAATCACTATGTTATCGCATAACTCCTTTCACAATTGGTGATCCACGCTGCCTCTACTTTCCTCGGTTGCCCAGCACCTTTTCTGCGAGCGATCGGTTACCCAGTTTTGCCGGTTCTCAAGACTCCCGCTGGGATCAGCCACTTGGCCAAACGCACACCACTTTTGGTCTCATCGTCCAAAAGGAATGGCATAATCATCAGTCGCATGCGTTCCGTTGTTTTTCTTTTCCGCAATCGAGTGTAGGATGTAACTAGTGTTATTGTCGAACTTTCCTAAATTAATATAATTCATCATAAAATTATTTTATTTATCATTTAATTAGTTATTTCAAATTCAAGCTAATGAGTCTTATTAACTTTTTGCTCAAAATAAACTAATCTTAATTTTTAACCCATAAACTACTGTAATCGAAACAATTTTGATCGAAGACCTAACGAGTTTTTTTTTCCCAACTGCTAAAGTGTCAGCGTGTAGATCGTCTGTCGCTTGAACAAGTGCAAAACACTGATGGCCCAACGCCCGAACCTCAGTTTAGGGCAACAGTTCATGAACTTACGGGCCCACTTAACTCCGCAGCCCCTATCAGCGTTCTCGTATAGGAATTTCGGATATTACATGCATGGGTATGTAACGTGTGTGTCGATTTGATTCGTATTGCAAATGTACACATGTACATACGGCAATCAAATGCAGGAAAAATTATTTTGTAAAAACAAAAGGTGTGTATATGTTTTCATAAAAAAAAATGGTTGCAATACAGATTTTTTTTCTGCTACCTCGGGGCATGTTTCGAGCGCAGGGATCTAATATGAATAAACAAAAATTTGAAGCAAAAATTTCCAACACCGGTTTCTCATCATGGGTATATATCGTTGATGCCATCTGAACTGAACAGCAGAGTCCTCGTGCATCTTAACGCCATCTAATAATTTCAATTCGGATAGGCATTTTGCCACGGGCTTGTGCAGAAGCTTTTTGGCTGGCTATCCTGAGAAGCAGCCGTCAAAAGAAGTTATTATCTAAAAAAGTTTACCCGTTTGATGGTTTGGCTTTTTGTAAGATTGAATATATGTTTTGAGTAATATATAATGATTAAAACGTATAAATTACCTTTGAATGGTTTGATGTCTTGTTTGTGGCCTTTATTAAGGGTTAGTATCACTATTTCAGATTTTTTAACAAGTTGACATAAGAAATATAAATAAATGCAGAACATATAATGAATACCAGCATTTCCAATTATGAAAAATACAAGATTGCACTTTTTTTTTTTTTTTTTTTTGCATTGAACATCAGCAAAACTATAGCCTACATTTCAGTGTTCACATCTATCCTTGTTGTAGTATCATTCTTGTGGCATCAAAGTCGGATCAATAGTATTATGCAATGCACCCATATAGTGGTCATACACATCATCATTAGCACTGACTTTGAGTTGACGTATCCCATCAACATAGTCATCGTTCTCAGGCCTAACTTGTTCAGGTAGCATTTTGCATCTAGTTTTCTATTCCATGGTCTTTGAAGGAAAACAATTCCCTGTTTCAAGGGGCGACAAATTTGGGCAGCTAGCATATGGAACTGCAAAAAGTGAAGGTTGCAGGGCAAGCAATTAATAAGTATATGTTTAGTTAATAGAATAAAGTTGAATAGGATGTGATGATTCTGTATCATTGAGTTTTATTATTTTAGGTGAATAAAATGATTCAGTATTTATAAAGAATATTTCTCAAATTTATATCACTAGGTTTAAAATGGAATGATTATATTTAAACAACCAAACACAAAATGATTTTTTTAAATTATCTCATATATATACTATTTGGTACAAATAGTCGAACACACTCTAAGAAACGCACTTGTAATCCCTGTACCGTGCCTCCAACTCCAAGGTTGCACAACAGAAGGGACACAGTGCAAAGTATGTACATAATTAGTACATACAACGACCACTCTGCATGACATGACATAGATTAAACATGTGAGTCATGAGCTGAAAAGCCCGAAAGAAGTACTATATTGCTCCGGATCTTGGACGGCCACGTCATCAAATTGAGTCTAGCATTGCAAACGTAGATACGTACAAAAATTAACATAAGAAAATTTTATTTTATAAAAAACGATAAAAGGGTGTACACAAAAGGTTGCAACACCATAATTTTCCCACATGAATAATACATCAGGGCGAGTTTCGAAACAAAATCCGCGCATAAATTTCTTCGAAATTTCAAAAAGAATCGTGTAACTTCTCCTGCGGCATTCTTCGTTCCAAACAGGGGCTCCGATCAGACGGTCCCATGGGCATGTATCATTGATGCCATGTGAGCTGAATAGTAGGAGCCCTCATGCACATTGACAGTCGCCTAATAATTCCCATGCACATAGAAGCCTTTTTATTGTTAGGCCCAGCCTTTTCTCTGAAAAAGAATCATAATTTGCTCTCTTTTTTTTTTTTTTGTTGAGAGCAAAGGAGGTAATCATACGTTTAGCCTGCCAACCCAGGGCTGATGGTCTTGGCAGGAATGATTTTAATCATGGTTAGTGGATGCCGTTTAAGAGATAAGATGATTCCTCACGAGAGGAATCGATCCAGTTGCCCCTGCAAAGTTGATGGTCCAAAAAAAAGGGGACACGAAAAGAGGAATCGAATTATGGTTTATGAGGACGTAAGATACCTACCAATCACAGAACTACAGAAAAGAGAGAGGCGAGGAGTAGGAAGAACATGATTACATCAGCATCATGCTACCCAGGGGAAGCTTTTCATCGATGCCAAGGACAAAGCCGCCCCCTATTGTCAGTAAACTTAAGACAGGCCGTACGCCTTAATTAAAATAATCAATTAGCCACTGTTTGGGGGTAGATCGAAACAAAGTAGAGAAAGGAACAGAGCGCAAAGATTCACCGGCTCGATACCCAAAAAATTCACCATGTCCAACCGCAAATCACTAGGGACACCCAAGATGCATGAGAGGGGAGTTTTTTTTTTTTTTTTCTCTTTCTTTCGGAGAGAGTGGCATAAAGGTAGTTAAATGGCTTAGACTTACTCTGCTGTTGATTTTGGAGAAAAAAAATATTGGCAATCTTTCAGCATAAACTTTGTTAATACGACGTATGCATTCTTCCTCTACATATAATCGATGTTGTATGGCGTTAGTTGATGAAATTGGTTATTAAAGACCTTTATAACATGTTTGCTATTATCGCTTGAACACCTGTAAGCGGGCTCTTACTTCATAGAAAGCTTAACGTAACAGCATACAAAAGCTAACGAGTCTCACAACAAAGTCATTTTATATAAATCATACAATAAGTGTATTTAACTTGCAACATTTGCAAACTGATGTAGCTGGTTCAATTGTGGTACGAAATATCTTTTTAGTTCAGTAACAGTATTTCATGTTACAGATACGAAAGAGAAGCCAAGAAAATGGAGCACGTCAGAACCGATTTGGGATCCTCTGCCGTTCTGGCTGATCTTGTAACGATCAGCGCCGCAGTGGGGCGGTATTTGTGTGGGTCCCCTTGTCGATGGCTATTCTGACACTGCCGTAACGGCAGAGAACCCGAGCCGGTCAGAACCGCATGAGCTCACTAGGATGGAGAATGGTCCCGCCAAAATCGGTATAGTAGAAAATTGTTCACTAGCAATATAACATCAGCACTTGAGAACGGCAGCAGAGCTGCAGGGTTGCCATTGCCATTTTACACAAACACACGCGTTCTCTCTCACTGGAATTCAACCCAATGCACTAAGCACAACATCTGCTTTTGCTCCGTCCAACGACCTTTCCGCTTTCCTCTCTCTAAAACACACCCCGGTCATGGAGTGGGAGAGGGAATGATGCAGCAGCCACAGAATGTTCACTCATCTAGCTTTTCTCTCTCTCTCTTTTTCTAAAAATGATTCTCTTCTTAATTTTTTGTTAAAACTATAGTGCGCACAGAAGGCGAGTTTCTTGTTCCTTGTCCGCAGAAGGCAAAGTGTATCTTTCTGTGCTCTCACTCCGCGGCAACTCGCTGGATTTCGTGCATAGGGCAACATTCCGTGCTTGGGCACCTCTCGTGCTCCTGCTTCATGGCAAGCCGTCTTTCACGGTCTCTTAGTGCGGAAGGTGTCTAAGTATCGCGTCATGATCACGCTGGAGAGAGAATTATTTTTATAAAAAATTTAGAAAGCTATTAGTTTTGAAAAAAAAAAAAAGAAGTGGAGGGGTCAAATCAGTGAAAAATTCGCAGCCACGGCCCCTGTCGCTGTGTCCCCTCCCTCCTCTCGTGGGCTCTTTCTCTCTCCGACTCTAAACCACGCAAGAAAAGCAAGCGCACACAAGCAAGGCGAAGGCTTGGCCACCACCACGTCCTCACCCGGGCCGGCCAAGAACCCCGACCCCAAATGCCTCCTGCCTCCTACCACTGCCTCTTCTTCTCCCTTCTCTCGGCCGCCTTCCTCGTGCTCGGGGCGGATGGCGCAGGCGGCGGCGGGGAGGGAGACGGGGCCGCAATGCAGGCGCTGCGGCGGGAGCTGGCGCCGCCGGACTGGGCGGCCGCGGAGGCGGACCACTGCTCGTGGCGGGGCGTCACTTGCGCCGTCGGGGGCGCGGTCACCGCGATCGAGCTGCCGCGCCGCGGGCTCCGCGGCGACTTCTCAGCCGCCGGTGGACTCCGCGCGCTGGCCCGGCTCGACCTTTCCTTCAACACGCTCCGCGGCGGCGTCCCCGCGTCGCTCGGCGGGCTCGGCCGCCTCGAGTTCCTCGACCTCTCCATGAACAGGCTCTCCGGCCCCATCCCGACCTCCCTCGGCGGCGCCGTCGGGCTCAGGTTTTTGAACCTCTCCAACAATGCGCTCTCCGAATCCATCCCCGACGAGCTCAGAGGCCTCAGGGACCTTCAAGAACTGCAGATTTCCGGGAACAACCTCACCGGCACCATCCCTGGCTGGCTCGCCGGGCTCCCCGGCCTCCGCGTGCTGTCCGCCTACGAGAACGCGCTCACCGGCCCGATCCCACCGGGGCTCGGGCTCTCGTCGAAGCTCCAAGTGCTCAACCTCCACTCCAATGCCCTCGAGGGGAGCATACCGAGCAGCCTCTTCCATCTTGGCAACCTGCAGGTTCTGATCCTCACCGTGAACAGCCTCAACGGCACCATCCCGGACACCATCGGCCGCTGCGTCGGCCTCTCCAACGTGCGCATCGGCAACAACCGCCTCGCCGGCGCCATCCCGGCGTCGATTGGAGACGCGACCAGCCTGACCTACTTCGAGGCCGACAGCAACGAGCTGTCCGGTGGGATCCCCGCACAGTTCGCTCGTTGCGCCAACCTGACCCTGCTCAATTTGGCGTACAACCGCCTCACCGGGGTGTTGCCGGACGTGCTCTGGGAGCTGAGGAACCTGCAGGAGCTTATCGTGTCCGGCAACGGACTCGATGGCGAGTTCCCCAGGTCGATTCTGCGGTGCCGGAACCTGAGCAAGCTGGACCTGAGCTACAATGCGCTTCGCGGTTGCTTGCCCGAGACTATCTGCAATGGATCGAGAATGCAGTTTCTTGTGCTCGATCACAATGAGTTCTCCGGTGGCATTCCACCGGGCATCAGTAGCTGCGGTCGGCTACTTGAGCTGCAGCTTGGCAGCAACAATCTGAGTGGTGAGATACCAGCTGAAATTGGCAAGATCAAGAGCTTGCAGATTGCGCTGAACCTTAGCTTCAATCACCTTGTCGGGCCGCTGCCGCGTGAACTTGGTCGACTCGATAAGCTCGTCGCGCTCGACTTGTCAAGCAATGAGATATCCGGTGAGATCCCAGGTGACATGAGGGGGATGCTGAGCTTGATTGAGGTCAATTTGTCAAACAACCAGCTAAGCGGCGTCATACCGGCGTTCGGGCCATTCCAGAAGAGTGCGGCATCCAGCTTCTCCGGCAATCCTAAGCTGTGCGGCGACCCTCTGGATGTGGACTGTGGACCAATTTATGGATCCAATTATGGAATGGACCACAGGAAGATATCTTACAGGGTGGCTTTGGCAGTTGTGGGGTCCTGTGTGCTCATCTTCTCGATGGTGTCATTGGTGGTGGCATTGTTCATGTGGCGTGAAAGGCAGGAGAAGGAGGCTGAGGCTAAGAAGGTCGAAGCAGGGGAGGCGGCGGCGGCACCACAGGTCATGGCCTCAAGTGTCTTCATTGAGAGCTTGCAGCAGGCCATCGATTTCCAGAGTTGCGTGAAGGCGACGTTCAAGGATGCCAATGCACTTAGCAATGGGACATTCAGCACAACCTACAAGGCTGTCATGCCATCCGGCATGGTGGTGTGTGTCAAAAAGATGAAGTCAGTTGACCGTGCGGTCGTCCAGCACCAGACCAAGATGATCCGAGAGCTCGAGCGCCTTGCGCACATCAACCACCCGAACCTTGTGCGTCCCATCGGGTACGTCATTTACGAGGATGTTGCGCTGCTGCTGCACCATCACATGCCGAATGGCACCCTGCTTCTGCTGCTGCACAATGCCGGCAACCCTGGTGGTGACACTGACAACCCAAAACCCGACTGGCCAAGGCTGTTGTCAATCGCCATTGATGTCGCCCAAGGTCTGGCGTTCCTCCACCAGGTTGCCACCATTCACCTCGACATCTCTTCGGGGAATGTCTTCCTTGACTCGCACTACAATGCGCTTCTCGGCGAGGTTGAGATTTCCAAGCTGCTGGACCCTTCGAAGGGCACTGCTAGCATCAGCACGGTTGCTGGCTCATTTGGTTACATACCTCCAGGTCTGAACTTTGTCACGCATTGTCGCTGAACTACAAGTTCTTTATGCTTGTAAACATAATAACAATGTGTTTCTGTTGCAATTGATTTATTGCAGAGTATGCCTACACAATGCAGGTGACAGTGCCAGGCAATGTGTACAGCTTCGGGGTGCTGCTGCTGGAGATCCTGACATCCAAGCTGCCGGTGGATGAAGAGTTTGGGGAGGGTGTGGACCTTGTAAAATGGGTGCACTCCGCGCCGGCAAGGGGGGAGACGCCGGAGCAGATAATGGACCCGAGGATGAGCACCGTATCCTTCGCGTGGCGCAAGCAGATGCTCGCCGTACTCAAGGTCGCGATGCTATGCACCGAGCGTGCTCCGGCGAAGCGGCCCAAGATGAAGAAGGTGGTGGAGATGCTGCAGGAGGCCAAGAACAGCTGAGAATAACTGGAACTGCACCCTCTTGCTGAATGCTGAGATTGTTCCTTCAGAGATGACTTGAGAAGCATAAAGTGCAGATGCATGCTGCAAATCTTCGGTAATTAATTGGTCGGGTATAACATCCAGTGGTGTTCTCTTCTGTGTATATAATTTTCATTCCTATCAAGCCAGCAGTATGTATTCCCAGATGTTTTCAATCTGAAAGGACCAAAGTATTGGGATTTGTTGATAGTTTTGGGCACACTGTCGCAGTACTGCTTGCAACTTGCAGGGGGAGAATGTTTGGTACATATCTAGTTGGATCCTTAATTGGGCAACATGTTCTTCTATCCTGAACCTGAATGGGTGGTTGTGCTTGTGCACTTAAGGCCTACTGTTCTTTGCATATAGGGTGGTCTTCTGTAATGTTTTCACTGTCAATATCTGTGACACCCTGGCCCATTTTGATGTAGCCCAGAGTAATTATGTGGTTTTTTACGTCTCCTCTGAAACGCGAGAATTACAAATAAACTCTGTAAGAATTCATAAGAAACAATTCAATTACCGTAGAAGACTTGTACATCATATAAATCTGATGGTGTCATACATAGCAACACTAAGAGCATCTCCAACAGTATCTGTATCCCACTCTCTATCTCCAAAAATTAGCGAGCCGGTGAAAAAACAGAGCTCCAACAAACTCGCTACCTTGTTCTGGAAATGTTACGAGCGGAGAGAGACTCGCTATATTTGGCGATTCTCTCTCCGCTCGCTATCCGGCGAGCCGCAACGGAAGCCTTCGTTCGCGCGAGCACGGAGCGAGTCCACGGCAGCCATCTCCACTCGGAAGCCCCTCCCTCTCCCCTCTGCAGCCATCTCCACTCCACTCGCTCTCCCCTCCATCTCCTCTCCGCCGCCATCTCCAGTCACGGAGCGTCATCGCTCTCTCATCCTCCGTCCCGACCTCACGGAGCGCCGTCCCCCGGCCACTCTCTCGCATCCTCCGCCGCCATCTCCACTCGCTCACCGACCCCGACGAGCCAGTCCACGGCAGATCTAGTACCGGTAATGCCAGTCGACCTCTAGATCTGGTTGGTTCCTGTGTTCTTGTTGTGATTTGTTGGTAAACTACCCCCTATGTTCTAGTTTCCTGTCGTGCAGGGTGCGTGCCAACCTCCGGCTGCAACACGGATCCGGTGCTGCTACTGGCTTGGACCTCTAGATTTGGTTGCTTCTCGTTTTCTTGGTAAGTATTCGCCGAACCACCATATTCCTCTTCCAGTGTGTTTTACAGATGGATTTGAGTGGTGATTTTTGGTTCGTCACATGCTTATATGGTGGATATCAAGTAGCTTTCGCTAATTATTGTTTGATTCGAACTCCATCTAGGTCATGATACTATATGTGTCTACAATTGAGCATATATGTGTTCTATGCCTTTGCTCAAGGCCCCTGCTTTGTATACTTGAATCCAATTATCTTGCTGGCCCAGTCCTGGCATCCAAAGAGTTCTAGGTCGATAACCAGTGGCATAATAGAGAGTACTCTGAAGACAACTATGAGACTGAGTCCTCACCTGCTAAGTGTGTATTGGAAAGCAACACCAAACATGATCACAAGTCTGCCATAATGTCGATCAAAATCAATACCTTCAGCAAGTTTGCCCCTATTGAGCATGCCTTTAGCAAAAGTACATCTGAACATGCAAATGGTGATAACATTATTTTTTTATGTACATCTTATGTAGTCATGACCACCCAATATTTAGCATTAATAATAAAACAACGAGCTATTGATCAACCAGACAACCAGCTCATAACAAAAACATGAACTATGAATTGAGTTTTACACTACTGCAGAGGAGTTTTTCACAAGTAAGCTATGCATTTCAAAAAATGTCTTATTACAAGGGTCCCTTCCATTTATACATCGACAGAAATTTAGTGGCAGTCCAATTGGATTGGTGATGGTTTGCTTCATCTGTCTGTTGACCTGGTAAAAGTGTTGGCATGCATTTTTATGAGTGGCTACCTATACCAATTAGGCCATTCCACTGTTTTGGTTGATGTTCCATCTAATTTCAGGAGTCAGCTATGTTACACTTAACTAAAATCTGTATCTTTAATTTTAATAGTTATTAACACTTCAAGATATGGGACATGATCCCAACCAAGAGAAGCCCATTGTGCATTAAAAAAGACGAACATTTTCTGAAAACCTGTGTTAAATATGAGGGTATTTTTTGCATGCACCTGGTTTAGATTAGGTCTCACTTGAAATCTCTTTGAAATTAAGGAGTTTACGTATGTGAGTAATGGTTCACAGCAAGCAAGGATGGATTTCCACATGTGCACTAATTATGATCATTAGGCATTTTTTTAATCGCAGGTTCTCTACTCTGTTGTGGATGTTTCCTGTTCTCCTTAATTGATTACATTAATATTTCCTTTAGCGGTTGACAAAATCCTTATTTCTTGACCTTTTGGTCATATCCTATAACCATGCATTATTATATACCTTATTGGCATAATATTCTTAATTATTCATGAAAGTATTATTTCAGATGGATTATCTTCTGAGGCTCGGTTTTCTGCACCAATACTTTATTCATGTTGTTTTCTCTTATCCCGTTGGGCTAATCTTGGCTTCAATGTGGCACTATTCATGACAGAATTGATGAGAACATGGATGACACACTGGCTATGAATTTTGAATTGGATTGGTGCTAGTTTGCTTGATCTGTATGTTGACCTGGTAAAAGTGTTGGCATGCAATTTTTTGAGTGGCTACCTCCAGTCCAAAATAGATGTTGTTTTACGGCTATGCACATAGAACAAGGGCTAAATGCCTTACTTTTTGACATAAAACTTGCCCCTCTTAATTGTATGCTTTATCATGCCTTTATTTTGCTGTCTTTGATCTATAACTGTCAATAGTTTCTATCTGCTGCCTTTATTAGTACTTGCTTTATCATGTCTTGAAACATTTTGTCAATAGTTTCTATCGGCTGTCTTTGATCTGGTATTGTCAATAGTTTCTATCTGCTGGCAATAGATGATTACGTAATTGAAACAATTTGTGTTTTCTTGTCCACTGTAATGCATAAAGATGGAGAAAGAATCGAAGAAAGTCAGTGCAGTGCATGCTTGGACAATTAAGCGCATAGAGGAAATCGCATGTGACATTAAGAATGTAGTGAACGATAACTTTTCTCCTTGCTCATGCGCCAGCGCAACTGAACTAAACCAAGTCTTACTTGAGATCGAACAAATTGCTTGCCGCCTTGACGAACTTGCCATACATTCCGAAGATTTGGTGCGAACGGATGGCGTTGATCGTCCTGAAGAAGAAGACACTTCATCGAGTTTAGGCGAGCAATTGCTTCCATACGACTACGAGAACGATGATTCGAGTAAACGCGATGATCGTCAATTTAGAGAGGATGAAAGTATCAGCTCCAGTGGCTAGTGTTATCCTTATCTTTTGTGTTATGTATATGAAGACTTAGATCATCACTATATGTATTGATCGACTTTATGATCATCAATGCTGTGACTCATGTTCTTTTTTGATCTGTGTTGTTATGCAAATTTTCTTAATGAAATCTTGATGTCCGCAGCATATCTAATATGGATGGCTTCTACACTAGTCTGTTGAGTGAGGGGGGAAGTGAAATACGTTGGGATGAAAGTCCAATTGGGGAGCAACATTCACCAATTGACCATTCCAGTCCCCAGCCGAGACCTCATAATAAAAGATCAAAAAATTTCTCAGAGAAGGAAGACAATATGTTGGTGTCGGCATGGCTTAATGTTAGTTTGGACCCAGTGCAAGGGACCCAACAAACTCGTGCCACTTATTGGAGTAGAATACATGATTACTTTCATGAGAACAAAGACTTCTTCTCAGACCGTACTCAGAATTCACTTATGCACCGTTGGCCATCTATCCAAGAACATGTGAACAAGTTTTGTGGTTGTTATGACCGGATTGAGCGTAGAAGGCAAAGCGGGATAACGAATATTTCCAAACCTGCGCCGAAAGAAGGTTGGGCCATAGATAGGAGGATCAGCAAAATAGTCTTGGAACAGTCTAGCATGTCCTTCTTGTCTATTGCGATGAACGACTTGATGGCCAGGAGTAGAACCGCCATGGCGTCGAACATCCCGATCTTCCATGTGTGCTAGGTATCCTGTTGTCAAAAGAAATACGTACTCATCATTTCTCTCAGACTCCTCATCTTCCGAGAGACATTCCAAGACTAAATTTCGACGACTCATTGAGGTGTTATTGGTAGTGAACAACAAGAAACGTGCAATACTTCAAACTGCAAATGGGTATGTATATATAGAGCAGAGTAATATAGCCGTTCGAATTTATCCGTTGAAAAATAGCCGTTGTAGCGTAGTCGTTACAATAAATTTAATTTTAAATTCCGCATTGAAATATAGCCGTTCGAATTTACCCGTTAAAAAATAGCCGCGGCGTTGTCGTTACAATAAATTCAATTTTAAATTCCCGCATTGAAATGTAGCCGTTCGAATTTCGAATTTACCCGTTAAAAATAGCCGTTGTAGCGTAGTCGTTACAATAAATTTCGAATTTTAAATTCCCGCATTGAAATATAGCCGTTCGAATTTACCCGTTAAAAATAGCCGTTGCGTTGTCGTTACAATAAATTAAGAATTTTATATTCCCGCATTTAAATATAGCCGTTCGAATTTCGAATTTACCCGTTGAAAAAAAACCGTTGCAACGTGCTGGTTACAATAGCGGTTATGGCGGTTATGGAATATGATTAAAATATAGGGGAGAGAAAATAGAGAGTGTGATATAGAGAGTGCTGTTGGAGAGGAAGGAGATATAGAGAGTCAAATTTTTGGAGAACTCTCCAAATTTGGCTTTTGGAGAGTGAAATTTGGAGAGTGCTGTTGGAGATGCTCTAAGCTAGCTATTTTGGAAAAGGCAAGAGGACGAATGTCCAAGTAAGCCATACTAATCGGTCCATCCATTTAACTGGTAAGGATTCCCTTGTGGATCTACCTTTGTTTGGAAGAATGCTAGATACTGAACATTGTAAAGCAACCAGGGCTTCTGCCTATCCAAATCGCGTTGTTCAATGATTAACCCTTTGACGTTTGTTGGTGTTTACATAATAATCAGGAGCTTTCGTGGGTTCTTATCGCATTGGGCGAAGGAAAGTGATTGGGACTTTCTGCGGCAGTGATGATTGGGGGCCATTCGTTGGATTTGATTCAAGCGCTGGACACCTCAAACAACTTGCCTGCTGCACGTTTAAACCACAAAAATTTCGCATAGATTTAACAGAAGGCAAAGTAATACCTCTAAATTTCCTATGAAAATCCAATGTTCCAAAAGGGGCAAAAATTGAATTCTATACAAAACAGTACCTGAAATTTGAATTCTATACAACATTTTAGTGTATTTGCGAAAAACCCACCTGTATTCGCTCCACCACATCACGAATACACGTATTTGCAATATGGAATCGCGAATACAGTGTATTTGACACATGAAATAGCGAATACGGGCATTTGCAACACCACACAGCGAATACACCTGTATTCGCTATACCATATAGCAAATACAGGGAGAATTTTTTTTTTCTTTGATTTTTCTCTACTTGCAGGGGAGAATGTTTGGTACATTTCTGGTTGGATCCTTATATTACAGTGTATTTGACACATGAAATATAATTTGTTGCTTATTTCATCATCGAATTCCGTTGTATGCGCCCTGCTAATGTTGAGTTTGTTCCTAAGGTTACTGCTAGCTAAAGTTTACCTAGGCTGATCTATTCATATATCATATCAAAGCAGTCATCAATTGGTAGCCTTCTTTGCTTGATTCCTTTTCTTTCCTGTTGAGCCATGAAAGCCAGCCTAGATTGCAAGTTCTACAGCCTATTAGACCCAATTATTGTCTTTGTTTTGCCAAATCTGTCTCCATAAGCTAAACTATTCATAACATGACTTGTTGTTCACTATATTTATGGTTATTGTGCTAGTGCATTTTAAATGCACAGAACAAAAATAACAAAAATGCGAGTACCCCTTGCAATCTGTAAAAACTCCATTCATCATTATCACGCGTACATTACAATAAAAAATTTCATCTTGCGATAAGGAGCGGTGCCCCTTGCAGCAAACGATGTCCGAATTTTACAGGGAGAAAATATAACCACACTGATTACGAAGAAAAATCCGATCGTTCGCCGCACAATAATCAAAACTAAAATTCTTTCACATATTCATAATCCACATGATTTTACACAAATTTAGAAAGTTGTCTTATTAAATTTGGAGTTGTACAACGAAAGTTATCTGCATTTCAACCGGCTCCTGTCAAAAAATCAGAGAAAAAACAAAAAAAAAGGAAATTCTCCCTGTATTCGCTATATGGTATAGCGACCATATAGCGAATACAGGTGTATTCGCTGTGTGGTGTTGCAAATGCCCGTATTCGCTATTTCATGTGTCAAATACACTGTATTCGCGATTCCATATTGCAAATACGCGTATTTGCGATTTGGTGGAGCGAATACAGTTGGGTTTTTCGCAAATACACTGAAATGTTGTATAGAATTCAAATTATAGTTACTGTTTTGTATAGAATTCAATTTTGGCCTCCAAAAGGGCGTAAGGCTTTCATTGTGAAATACGGGTGGTGTACTTATACAGAGTACATAATTTTGTTTCTCTTTGGAAATTTGTGCTAGAAAATCATATTTCTTCGCAGACTCTTCGCTAGAGATGTTAATTTTATCCATGGGTTTGGGTACCCGACCCGATAAGGACCGGCACGGGTAGCAATTCAGATCCACAGGTTTTTTAGTTTAGATACCTAATAAGGTCATAGCATGGACGTGGGTGCCAATTTGTACCTATATGTACCCAATGGATATCCTATAACATATGAGCCTCACTTTTTATGAAATATTTATTAGGAAAACAAAACCCTAACTCACTAACTACTCCCCTCGCCAGTCGCAATCTTCCCATGATTCCCTGATCTACTAGCCTTGGCCTCCCTCCCCTCACCTCCCTTGGCGCCGGCTCCTCCCCTCGCCTCCCTTCGCCCTGGCCGCCCTCCTGCCACCACCTCCCTTCGCCCCGGCCGCCCTCCGCCACCGCCTCCCTTTGCTCTCCCAACACCCAACACTGCCTCCCGCGGCCATGTGATCTCTTGGTGTAAGAGGTTACTATTGACGATCAGGGATCGCCAACCGCAGAAATGAGGTCGGGTGTGTTTGCGTGTGAGGGACCCGAGAACTTGTGTTCGTTCCCTCGGGAGATCGATGGCGCTGCTCGCCTGCTCCTATATGACTTAATCGAAAAACGGGCAATGGACACCAGGAATTATACTGGTTCGAGCCCCCGAGCAGGATAATAGCTCTACTCTAGTCTTGCCCTGAGGCGGAGGATTTGATTGCGGATGAGTACAGAGTGAGTGTTTCTGATGCCCTTTCTCCGAGAGAGATCTCCCTACTCATACATATAGAGGTTACAAGTCTCTTGCTCCCGTTACCGAAGGACGGCCAGGAGTGTTTTTCGGATAGGATGGGCCCAGATCCGCTTCAGCCGGATCACAACCGTTCCCTGGGGATGTGCCCATGCCCTGTCTTTGCGGATCATGGTAATCGCCGAGCCTTCGATCAGGCCTCCCCGAGCTCCAGGTCTTGGTCGTGTCTCGACCCCCAATCCCCTTGCTCGGGGTCGCGCGGGGCTCGACCAGGCCGCTCGGACAAGAATCTCTGGGTCCAGCACAGCCCTCCAGGTCGAGGGGTCCGCTGACCATGCCGTTGACTGGGCAGGGAATTCCAGTCCCCGACTGTTATCTAGATGGTGCCTAAATACACCAACGATGGGTACAATTAAAATTTAAAGAAGTTACACCTACGATAAGTATACTTAAACTTAAGGTGCGCTTGGAATGGGGAATTAGATAGAATTTTGAGGGTTTAAGTCTACCTATTTGGATAGGCTGAGATTTTAAACTTTCCAAACAAGTCACAAAGGAATTAGTATCATCCGCGTTAAAGTTTTTTACCCCTTTGGCAATACATAGCAACCAACAACGAACCAGCTCTAAACTCCAAAGTCCGCCAATCCCAACTAATTTCCACACCCAGAGCGTAGTGTAGGGTAGCGCCATCACGTTCGTCGTCTTCATTGTTAGTTCGCTTGTTTCCTACATGATGCATGATTGGGGACGGACAGCGCGGCGCAACAGCCAACGGAGCGCGGCGGTGTCACCATTGGAGAGCTGAGGTGAGGTGAGCCCGGCGCGACGGCGGCGACGGGAGCAAGCGGATCGCCTGACAGGTGTCGACCTCAAGGGTCGTGATCACACAACCTCATGCATACTGCCAACTGTGTGCTTCTGGGCATGGGCACGCTCCATTCGGATGGTAGGTCTGCAACGCAGGGGGCTATGCGCACGTCCTCGTCCGTCGGATCATTGAATCGAAGGTTTGGATCAAGACACATAAATAAGGGGAGTTATGAGAATGCGCCGCTCCTTAAGTGGGCATTTCACAATATATCCAAATATCAGTGAGACGAGGAGTAACATATCTGAAATAGCCATTTAAGGAGTGGCATACCCTAAAAACACATTCTAACGAAAATGGAAATGCTCTACGTGAGATGGTTGATTTATGACATCAAGTTTTGATATTTAAAATTTTAACCACATCTGAATTTATGTACTTTTTCTGTTCAACAATACATGACATTTTAGAGAGCATGTAAGTCAAACTCATGTAATTTTGACTAATAATACATAAAAAACTATTTAGATTGGCCACGTGAAAAAGGTACAGTTGGATCAGCCATGAAAAATATGTCTATAATACAATGATATTATATTTTTTTATGAATATATTTATATAAAAGTAGTGATCAAATTTGCGCATTGCAGGACGCGCCAGCGTCTAAAACATCATGTATTTTTCAACTGAAGGGATATTCAATACCGGATCTTGACTTGACTGTAGCATACAAATGCAAGAGAGCACTCACCCTTAATCTTAAACTAGGGGATTTATTAGGAAGGGGAGCAGCTTTCAATTAAAAATTGAAACTTTCACTGAGAGGGAGAAAAAAAATCTGAACTTTTAACCCAAATGCGAACTCGAATTAAGAGGTTCCACGCGAGGAGAGCCCAACCCTTTCTTCGTTGGTGATGCTGAGGAGGGGGCAAGGCAGGGGCGCCATTGTATGGCAGCGTTGCCGATGGCCGGCCGCCTCCATCAGCATCGAAGCTGAAGCTACATTGCTTGCCACAAACATGGCAATCACATATGAAACGAGCTCAAACGAAGGCGACGCAGTGATGGGACAGGAGCGCCGGGCGATCGACGGCAGGGATCACCTCCGTCTTGGATCCAATGGCTCGCACGACATCCTTCGAATAAAGGTCCAGCAAACGTCCCAAGATTAGTGTTTTTGATGATCAACCTCTCGTCTTCACATTAGGTGAGGTCGTGAGAAGAAAAAAGAAAAAAAAATTGAGTCATAAGGCTGGATACTGAGCCCCGTTTTAGCCCCGCTTTAGTTGATTCGTCTGGCGGATCTCACTTAAAAATAAAACTAAAAATAGATATATATATACACGTGTATATCTTACCAGGATAGTTAGAGCTTCTTAAACCTCTACGAAAATCTTTAAGGCCTCTACAAAAATCCTTGCTTATATAGTGTGCGTCTTGTAAAAAGAAAGGCTGGATACCAGATAGGCCGGTAGGACCTTCCAAAAGCACGACGTTGGCATTTGGCCGCAAGATGCAAAGTCAGCAAAAGCGATGCAAAGCATAGGGCAGCAACCTGCAGAGCTCTTTATGTCCCTTTTAACAGGGAAATATCCGTTTTTTTTTTAAAAAAAATTAATACATAGTTTTAGTAATATTACATAAATAAATAGTAAAAAAATTTATGGAAATAACTATCTATCATCTAACGAATTAGCGACAGCCTTCTGTCGTCTTATGAATCGACAGGACTAATGTGGCAACTCCTATCTTCTATTCATTTGGCAATAGGACATGTCACCAATTCATTTAGCAATATCCTTTGTAATCCATTAAATTAGAGACATAGTAATTAGACGGCGGGAGCCTTGCCATCAATTTATTTAGCCTATATTGTTCAATTGGTTGTCACCATTTCAAAGGGAGATTGGCGCCAGCGACACTCTATAAAATTCGCGTTTTAATATCTGACACTCTGGCCCACAGTCATACACATAGATGGTCCCGCATGTCATACACACAGCCAGAACGACACACGAATTGAGTGTCGTGTGCCCGATTTTTCCCCATTTCAAATGGCTACAAAATGAGTCTTCTCAACCGGTCATCAATTCATTTGACGATAGCTGATTATTTTTTAAATTCTTTTTCACTATTTTATTTTATTTTATTTTATTGATATTAATAAAATAAGGTCTTATTTTTACAAATTTTTTGAACTAATTATTTTTGTAACATTAATCAAACAGTTGTTTTTTTTAAAAAAAAAGGGAATACCCCCTCCACGGTGGGCGGTGGACAGTAGCCGTCCTTTAGGGCAGTGTGTCATACGCAATATATATATATATATATATATATATATATATATATATATATATATATATATATATATATATATATATATATATATATATAGGATAGCTAGTGTACTATCGATAGCACAGATCATCCGTGCTATAGGGTTGTGTTTACAAAATTCAAAGACGAAACTGTTTATCCAAACCGTGCATTCTATTCATCTCATTGAAATCTCACTACCCACCAAATTTTATATTTTTTGAACTTTTTCTCCTATTTATTTTGTATTTTTCAAAATCCACAATCTAATTAGTTGTGGGGCGTCCAATGAAGCTTGTTTTTAAAAATACAAAATAAATAAGAGAAAAAGTTCAAAAACTATAAAATTCGATGGGTAGCGAGATTTCAATGAGATGAACAGAATGCACGGTTTAGATCAACAGTTTCGTCTTCGAATTTTGCAAACACAATCCTATAGCACGGAGGATTTGTGCTATCAATAGTACACTAGCTATCATATATATATATATATATATATATATATATATATATATTCAATACACCACTTAAACGAATGTGTTATACTCCTTTATCATTTTTAGTATACTTCAATAATTATTTTAATATACTACAATGCGGCATTATTGAAAAAAATTCATCAATGCCCTTTATTTTTTGCAATATACCCTTTTCCATCTGTAAAAAGAGTATATAAACAAATTATGCTATAAAGTGTGGATTTTAATGAAATTTTTTGTAGAATTCACTTTGGAGTATCTTATAATCAATATTAGAGTATACTCAAAATGATAAAAAGATATAACAACATCATTGAAACGGTATATTAACAATGAAAGTATGTATTCCCAGGGTATGAAACCATTTTAATATATATATATATATATATATATATATATATATATATATATATATATATATATATATATATATATATGAGAAAATAACTGTATACTACCTGTACTCCCTACTCCTTGACGTTGCATTTGTCTGCTACAGTCGAGGTGAGGGGTGACCGTAATTATCGTCGTGAGTGGGAGTCAAAAAGATGAAAAGCTGGGGGGCCCCCTGGCCAAGGCAGTCTTCTGTCCATTTTTTTTTTAAAAAAAAGAACAGATCTGTCCATCTCTTTCCCTTGCTTAAACATATATTGATTTTTGAAGTTTCTTGTGTATTTCTTGCGATTGATCCAAACACCATATTCCTGTGTTTTTTTTTCTCTGTCTTTACGTTCCTGTGTTTTGCAACTATATTTCTGCCTATTCCTGTGTTTTTTTTTCCAGTTCATGTATTTTTCATTTCTTATGTTCCAAACAATTCCTTAAACTTGAGCCCAAGCCTACCTCTCATTGCGATCCTTTTAGAAATATCCTCAGGTTTAAATTGTTCACACAAGATTAAAGCACATAAGTAGCTAATATTTAGATTGAATATACTTGGTGAACAATCTATATTTTAAAACCTATGAGCGTGTTAACTTCTCTAAGTGCCACGCAAGAGACTCCGGTCGCAGGCTCCTGTGGCATAGTTTCTAAGTCAACTTGTGCAGACTTTTTACATGTAACCGTTGACGTACTATGACGGCATTGTTTGATCTTCTCTATGTTTTAGTATCGACTGAATTGATCACATATCTAATATTTTGCATCATTTTTTACGAATCTATCTCATTGACATATATATTTTTTAAAATAGTCTCATCTCGCACCACAGAAGATGCGACAGACAACACATACTACTCAGCTACGCGGCAGTGTAGGCGAGCATGGCAGCATGCTGGCTGCGCTGGAGGTCTCACTATCGTGCTTGGGTTGCACGGAAGGCATACTCCAACGCTCTCTCGAATTGCTGCGGATGAAGTTTCCGTGCTCTCCGGATATGACTGACGATACACGTCTTCTGTGGTTGAGAAGGGAGCTATTTTTACAATAAATAAATAAAAGAGACTAGATTTGAAGAAAAAAACTGTATGTGAGACTAGATAAATAATGAATTCGTATCGACTAAAGTATTGGACAGAGCTTAGACCTATGTCGTGCAGCCCAAATAAAACAATTTAAGGCCTCACACCAGACCTGTTGATTTAGACATGAGCAAAGTGTTCACGTCTAGCTATAATTATGGAGACCCGACTTTCCCTAAAAAAGCTATAATTATCGAGAGATTTTCTCTATATTTACGCCACAACCAATGGGGCATAACTAGTCTAAGGTTAACCCCATACTAAAAAAATTTTAGAACAAATATTTATGATGTCATACGTCATTTTCTTCATTCATCTTCACCTTTTCTTATTTTCTATTTCCTACTCACTTCCCCTACTTCTTTTCTTTTCACTCTGACACAAAAAAATTTCAAATTAGAATATTTTAACCAAAAAGTTTCAACTTGAAAAATTTTAAATCATAAAATTTCAAATCAAAAAGTTTAAACTTGAAAAGTTTAAAATAAAAAATGTTCAAATCAAGAAGTTTCAACTCCGAGAACTTTTGGTTCGAAAAGTGTTGATTCAAGAAACTTTCGGTTTAAAAAATTTTGATTCAAAATTCAACTCAAAATTTTTATTAAAAAAAATCAAATTAAAAAGTTTCATTCAAATTATAAAGTTTCAATGTGAAAAATTCAAATCGAAAAGTTTCAACTTCAAAAACTTTCAATCCAAAAACTTTCTGTTTCAAAAAGTTTAGATCAAAACACTTTTGAAAGAGGTTAAAAAAATTCTTGTTTTCCAAAACTTAGGGAAATTTTGAAATACAAAACTATTTTGAATTTGAGGAAAAGGTAATGGGAAGGAAAGAGGGACGAAGTGGATGACGCTACTTATCACAAGGAGATGGCATTGAACGGGAAGGAAAAGGGTGTTGCCATTTGTCATAAGAAGATGACATTTGAGAGGGAAGAGAAATATGAGAAAAAAGGATGTGCTGTCACTTGTCATAAGAAGATGACGATCCCAACGAGCAATTTCCCAATGAATGCACACCATAGGCACGCACATACTGCGATTGCATAGGCATTCGGGCACTCCCAATGCATGATTTCTATATTCATATCTAAAAACATCCACATCATTAATAAATAGTACCAAATACTACCCCTCCAACCCTTTGTAACTTAGCAATTTTAGAGGCGTTTTCTGGTCGGCCGGCTGTTACAGAAGTTGTAGGTAATTCAATTACCTTTAATTGGACACCAAGAACGTTAAATTCTGTTCAGCCGTTTAAAAGTTATGGATGTTTTACCGAGCGTTGTCCAATCTGTGACGTGATTGGGACAGATTGTGTTCAACTGTAGATTAGAGGATTTTAGAGGCCGATTCAGTTTTCGCGAATACTTATAAAAAGATGGAAAATCTCCTAAGCTTCGATAAAATGTACTCGTTTACCTTATTCGGAGTTTTAGAACTCAAGTTATGCTTGTTGGAAGCATGCTGTCCCGTTGGACAGATTCTCTGTTTTTCGGGTGTTAGGAGTGGGGTGCGAAGTCGTTGTAGATGATTGTTCTTGTATTGTTTTGTGGGCATGTTTTTTAGTGTAATGTACCAATGTGCAGGTGGTGTGACCACGAGAGTGCCCTCAACATCTCGCTACTCCGTCGCACACGGTTGAAGGCAAGTGTATTGGGATGGATTTGGGTTTTGGGTGACCAACTAGATGTGTAGCTTTGCTATAATACTATATGATGCGCTAATTTGCCATGTTGATCCTTGCATGTGATATGATGTTTATGATTAGTTTAAAGGTTATGCAGTTGTTATTTTTAGTTTTTTTATGCAAGTTATATCATGATAGGCATATGTGCATTCTTAGACTTAACCTAACTCAATCAGAACTCGTGAAAATAGTTAGTCCAAGACACATGGTTGTCTCAATCATCTTTGCACTCTATTAATACATAATGGATGACTCTACGATCAATTGAGCACAACCTAAATCAATTTAATGAATTTAAGTGTGTCTTGAGTACACCGATGCAATTAATGTTTCATTATACTCAAGAACTATCCATTTATCTTTAATTAATCAAGCAACACCATCAACACATGATGAAGTGTTCTTTAATAATTAACAACAAATGAATTTAATTTAAATTTTCATTTAAATTGATGTGAGTATATACTTAACTACACAAGTTTTCATATATTTATGTTGACAGTAAGTAATGATCTATAATATATGGAATGTATGAAAATGATCATTACTCTAAGCCATCAACTATAGAATGAACACCACAAAGACATGTGCATACATGTAATTGACTTTGAATCAATATGCACATATTCAATTTGATTATATTGGAGTTTATCATATATTACCATGAGTATACTCCAACTAGGCAATTATAATATACACTCAAGGATTTAGTTTCAATGTATTGATCATTTATATATGGAGTGAAGAATAGGTCAATACTAATGAAACATCAAGTTAGAGTGTGAACTCCCCCTAAATATGTGCATCCATGTAATATATGGATTGGAAAACACAATGCACATTTTGTGGTTAAAGCAATGGGGAAATTCATACTTTAACTTGAATTCAAAGTATGCAATGAATAATAGAATGAATGTACATACATACCTTGGGTTTTCCTTTTTCCATCCAAACATAAGATTTCTAAGAAAAAACTCAATAAGCATGTTAGTCTCATTAAAGATGGGGTTTGTCGTTAAACAAGATTAAGCATTAATCTAACATTAATCATCAAAACCAATTGGACTTGAACTTACAATACTGTAATGATTCTAGAGAACTAAGAGGTTCGGGGGTTAATATAGTTATGGTCCCGCCCCAGGTTGATCATTTACAATACGTAATCCATATGCAATTACCTACTACCAATAATGAGCAGAGTATGAAAGTTTTCTAGCCAGGCTCCAAGTAGCAAAATACCTTAGTGTCCATCGGCTTTTAGCGAAAGGTGATTCGCAAGTAGTCATAAACCAGGTTAGCAAGGAATACAGGGCATCCAATACGGTAATATCTCACTAACTAGATGAAGTGAGGAAATTGGAAAAATACTTCAATGACTTCGAAGTCCAATACAATCAATGAAAAGATAATCTTTTAGCAGACCAGTTATCAAAACTAGGCTCCTCATGATCACCTATTCCAACATGTGTGTTTCTTAAACAACTGTCTAAACCTTCTATAGATACTTCCATAGAAGAGTCCCCGACCAGTGATCAGGTCGGAGTCCTCGAACAGGATCAGATTGGGTTAAACCATTTAAAGCCTATCTAGAACATGGGACACTGCCCGAGGAAACACATGAAAAATACAGATTGATTTGAAAGGCGCGAATGTACAAATTACTTGACAATACTCTTTATAGAAAGGGGACTCATAGAGTTTTAATGAAATGTATATCTCAAGAACAAGGGATAACATTACTTCATGAGATTCACGAGGGCTTGTGTGGAGCACATGCTTCATACAGAACGCTGGTCGGTAAAGCATTTTGACAAGCTTTTTACTGCCCCACTGCTCTACAAGATGCTATGCACCTTGTAAGGACTTGCGAGTAATGTAATTTTCATGCTCGACAAGTACACCATCCCACTAATCAATTGCGAACAATATCATTGTCATGGCCATTTTTGACATTGGGCATTGATATTTTAGGTATATTACCTAAAGCGACTAATGGATATAAATGTCTATTTATACTTTTACAAAATGGATGGAAGCTGAGCCCATAATTTCAATTACGGCTCAAGCTGCAAAGAAATTCTTTGTGAAAAATATAGTCACTAGATTCGGAGTTCCTAGTAGACTAATTACTAATAATAGATCACAATTTATTAGTGGTCTATTTCAAGATTAATATGATGAAATAGGCACAAAGATTTGTTACGTTTCTGTTGCTCATCCATAAAGCAATAGAGAAGTAGAACGTGCAAATGGCCAAATCATGCAAGGCATGAAAAAATGAATGTTCAAACATTTAAGAACATACTCGGGGACTTAAGTAGATGATCTATACTCAGTGCTTTGGGCCATACGCATGACGACAAGTAGAGCTATAGGAGAAACATCGTTCTCATTGTTCTACAGTGCAGAAGTTATTCTGCCCAGTGAAATCCATTTAGGTTCAGCCAACGCAAAGATGACATTAATCTCTTAGAAGAAAAGGGAGATCGGGCACTTGTCAGGTCGGTAACCTACCTACAAGATTTGAGAAGATACTAAAATAAAAGAGTTCAACCGAGAACAATTAATGTGGGAGAGTTGATTCTAAGGTGCATCCAGAATTAGTCTAACTTAAACAAGTTATCTTCCAAATGAGAAGGTCCATTTACTGTAGTCTCAATCACCCGACCTGGCTCTGTTCGACTCTCTATGGCAAATGGTCAAATACTTTCCAACACTTGTAATATACAACATTTTCGCTGGTTTTTTTTGTAAATTTTTTATGTCCATATATTAAATTCACATTTTATAAATTATGTCTTCTTAGTGTTATATCAAAAACTATTTCTTGTCTTGCTTTTACTCTAAGGAACCACGAAAAATCTCATCCGACTAAGAATTCCCTATAGCAATATACAAGGCTATTGGTCAAGCTGTGAGATGACTTCTAATAGAGACTTTTTAAGTAAGCCAGTACTAACTGCGTTGAAACTCATTAGAATGACATTATCTTCAACCTGCTGCCAGTTAATATTAAGTATAAACTGAAGAGTAAATTGGTCGATTCCATATAACAAAACTGTTTATTTTTCGATCAAAATGCTAATTAGTAAAACAAACAGTTGACGGCTAGTAGTGATATACTCAATTCAGAAGCAGACAAGTAATAGAACAATTCTTAAAACACAAAAGATGGATGTAGAATAAAATTTTATTTCATTTGAAGAAAATCTTTACATTGTTTATATATGATTCCACAACAGATTTTACTTCTGCTTGTGTTCAGTTCATCTCTTCTTCTATTGAGAACTGTAAGTTGGGAGCCAGCTTCTTTAAGTCAATGGTGTCCTTATAGTAATCTCTAAATTTCATAAAAATGTATTAACATGGAAGCTAATTGATTCCCGAAGAGCTGACTTGATGATATGCAACATCATAGGGACATGCTTGGAGATATTTTTCAGTTGATCCCTTTCCCCCGTGACCAATTTATCAACTGACGGATTTTGATTTGTAAGTTCAACTTGCTTTCCTTTCAAATCCATCGCTATCTTCTTCAATTATACAAAAATAAAACCTAGGGAAGATTTAATCACTCCCTAGATCCTCATTACTTTATTAGTGGAGATCTTTATTTGTTCTCTTAGTTTGGTGGTCTTCACTTGCGCCTTGGAACTTAGCTCGACCATTTATTTTTTTTTCTCTTTTTTCTCCTTAGGAGACCTGATGTTCACGAGGTTTTACAATATTTTTTAATCCTATCAAAAGACAAGTAAAAAAGTATTATTTCCTTTTTTTCATAAAAAGGGAATAAGTCTCAAAACTACTGATGTTGGAAAAAGTAGCTTACTTTCTAGTTCAATATCTTTTTTAGAGAGAATACATTGCAATTCTTCATCAAGCTTCTTTACCAGCTGTCGTTCTCTCTAAAGATTATTTGGAGTTGGGCATTTTTCTCTTCACTATCAAGGTATTGCCTCTGAAGTTTAGTGAGGTCAAATTTGTAGCCCTTGGCAATATTTTGAGGCACCAAAAGCTGCTTTTCTAACTCCAATATTCTTTCTTCTTTTCTGTTTTCTGAACAGACATGTTAGAAAAGCAAAAAATAGTAGAAGACAAACATAAAAAGATTTTATAATTAACTTACTTTTTTTGTTATTTTTTCTACTTCATCTTTAACTTGCCAACCTACTAAGTCGGATACCTCTTGTGAAAACTGTAAAGTAAGAAGAGTATATAAAGTTAATTAGCTCCTTTTTCTTAGAAATTTTACAAGAGAAAGAACAATACCTTAAACAATAAGTTGTTGAAGTCTTGTTGATTCACCCCCTCCTAATTGGTCGTACCAGAAGAGGGTGGACTATCAGTTTTAGTGGTGGTGAATGTTATCACATTCCCATCCATTGGTCTATCATCTTTAATCAGGGCGACAACCACTTCCACCCCGAACTCTTCCTCTGCTGCCCTTGGAGAAGTGACAACCTCCTCTGCAGCAGTAGATGACCCGCTGACCTCAGCTTCATTCTCAACAACCGGAGGATTTTCACCCTCGGTGTTGATCAGCTCAGCTTCTGCACCTTGCACACTCAGCAAAATATCCTTGATATTAGGCTCCAAAGACGGATCTACATTGGTCAGTTTATTACAGAGCAAATGATCCACCTCGAACTCTACTTGAACCTAAGTAGTAGTGGGGGGCTAAAAAAAAGAAATCAGTATAAAGATGTAACAACCCGGCATTTAATATGCCCGAATGCTACCAAACATAGACTAAGCATCCTCTAAATACCACAATTACAAGTAAATTACAGCAAAGGAACAAATGCTAATACCGAAAATTTTGGTAGCATCTCCTTTGTTTTTTCCATGATTCGGAGCAACAACAAAGTATCACAAGTTATATCATAATGGAAAGCATCTAAAACAGCAATAACATGTGACATAGCAACAATATAAGTCCAGGATAAAGCATTCAACCACTTCATGAGCTAAACGAACCAAATAGTAAGACCGAGCACACAGTTAAGCAATTCTCCAAGTTTCATGGCAATACTTTCATTATCATGACTCCAAATGATAACACTGTCTAATTTGTGTGGAGCTACATGTAGATGTGTAGCTAAACCCTTTTTCCCGCATGCCGGTTTCATGGTACCTAAGAAAAACAACATAAACACAAGCGTGAGTTCATCACTCAGCAAGTATATTGCAATGGAACAAGAAAATACATTTCAATACCTTCATCACCACCTTTTTACATACAACATCATACACATCTCATATTCATAGTGTAAGCATATCATTGGCATCATCATAAATCATCCTCATATAATGCAATGCGATGCACATATCTCCTTGGAAACTCATAACGGTATGGTTGAGTACACACCCGTTGGTGTGCACCCTCTCCCCCCTTCCATCCCGAAGATGGAGGGTGCCTACTCCTCGCTTCTGTTCACCGCGGTGAATGGAATCACGATGTAGGACTTACTCATTGGCTCTCCGGATTAGTCATAACTTTCTCACCGACCTTCCCGGACTAGTTATTACTTTCTCACCGCCCGGGCCATGTAATCATGCCATGTATGCAAATATGCCACATCATAATCAACTTGTACATTAACACATGGCATCATAACATGATAAACATACTCATCATATCAATGGCAATCATTAAAGCATGGCAAGTGATCATCACATATAATCAATCTCATCTAGTCTCAACTAGCAACCTACAAATCGCTATCCATTACAATACACTTGCCTCAACCACGGGCGACAGATTGGCGAGAAGTAGTAGGCCCTCCCGGGGTCACACCACCTGCACATAGGGACCACACACTCACAATCAAGCCCACAAAACAGTACGCAAACCCTCATCTACCCCGACATTGCCAACTACTCGCAAAACCCAAAAACAGCGGTTCTGTCCCGTCGGGACAGCAGCCTTCCAAAAGGCATAACTCGGGTTCTAAGACTCCAAATCAATTAAAAGAGTACATCCTTGCGTAGCTTAGGAAATTTCCCAACTTTTTCTAGGTATAGGGAAAGACTAATTCGGACTCTAAAGTTGTTTAATCTACAAAATACCGTGATCTGTTCCAATCACGTCACAGATTCTAACAAGCTCGGTAAAACAGCCATAACTTTTAAACGGCTAATCGGAATTTAACGTTCTTTATATCCACGGAAAGATAATGAAATTATATACAACTTCTTCAACATCTGTGCGACCAAATTCGGAGTCTAAATTGGCGAAAAACCGAACCGTAGGTCGACGGCTCATGCTGTCCGAAACAGAGAACGTGACCAACTCAAGAATCCATCTAATCTAATCAAATCCAGCACCACCAATTGATCTAAAAACTTGATAAACACCCTTAGAACAGTACCTAGACCAATCCCAAGGATTCCCATGGCCATACCTTTGCCCCACGCACGAAATCTGAAAGGATCTCCTCCCGGTTCGCTCCTCGCTCCAACGGATGGATCCTCGAGGTGCAGGGGTGGGGAGGCTACCCTAGGGCAGCAAGGGGTGGAGGAGAGGAGGTGGAGTGGTGGGGAACAAAGAGGCAAGGGGGGGTGGAGGCGCACGGCCAAAGGGGGGAGGAGAGGAGGTGGGCGGCTTAGGCCAAGGGGGGGAAGAAGTGGGGCGCACAAGAGGGGATGGGGCGCCCCAAGGGCAGGGGGAACCCCCCTTTACCAGCCCCAAATCTATTTCCTAGTCCTAAATGGACTCTTACTCCATCCCACCAAAGCCCACAACCCCCTCTTTTAGGCCCAAACTCCCCCGGGAAGGCCCAAAACCCTGGAAACGGCCCGAAAACGCTATTAACCTCCATACCCTATGGTTTTAACCTTAATTCCACATTTCATAAAGTTTTTGACCTTAACATTCACAATAAATAATGTCACACCATTCCGTAGTGTCACAAAAGAAAAGCATACTGGTTCTAAAAATTAAAATTTTAGAACTAAAAAAATACAAAGGACTTACTTGTAGGATACTCAAGAGTCCATTTCCCAAGAGATCCAAGGAGTTCTGATTTCCCCTATGGTCGGGACGATAGCTTTCTTTCTTTTGAAGATAGAGGGATGTCATCATCAATCTCTTCCTCCTCCTCACCTTAAACATGTGGAAATATGAAATAACTCTTATATGAAGTATCCCATATACCATATCGTCTTGTTATATATTTGTGAGAAAGTCCTTCTCTATATTCTAGCTGAAGTCCTCTGGACTTGGGGCTTGTTGGTATTACTCATGGGGCACGTGCCCCACATCGGTCTAATGCTGGTCGGATTAGCATCGACCACTGTGGCAGATGTCGTATCCACCACATTTGAGGCTGTCATATCTGCGGCTCTCTTCTTCTTCATTGTGGGAGTCTAGGCAGAAACCTCGGATTGGTTGGCGACACATTTCCGACCATGCATCTAAGGATGACAAAATAAAAAAAGAATTTAGAACAAATACCAATTTAATTCTAAGACCAGATGTACTACTTGGTACTTACCTCGATGCGTTCATTGATGAATTCATCATTTTGATTAATCAAACTGGTTGGTTGCTTGTCCAACACAGCCAGATTGGATCTATCTGAAGGAATGCACAAGATTTGTGCAACATTCACACATGCTTCCCTGTCAGTCAGAATTAAAAAACACACAGAAAATATGTAAGTAAAATTCATTTATCAAGTAAAGAGAAAACAAATATTGGAATCTAGGCATTCTTACCTCCAGGTTCGTCCTTAGTCGGATCTTGGGCACCCTCGATCCTTCAGGTGAATCGGAATCAACTTTTCAGAGGGCTCAACTTATGGAACAAAAAATCGTAAACAATTTTATGTCCCGTAAGCCCTCTATCCACCAAGTTGAAGATAGCATTGATGATCTTGCTCTCTTCATCGATGAGCACTAGGGAGTCCCTCTCCTATTTCGCTTCCACCTTTGACCAGGTCAAAGTGGCCTTACCGTTGCACCGAAGGCGACTGCCACCCGGAAGCTCCAAGTAAAACCACTCCTTCTGGTAGTCCTTCCATGTATCCTGGATTGGGAGCAAAGCATACATGACCTTGGTCTGAAGCTTAAAATAAACACTCCCAAGAACTTCGATCCAAGTGCTGGCTCTGTAGATCGGTCTCTCGAAGCCTCCCAACACCTAAAGCATCCTCCATAGCTCTGCGGTGTAGCCTCCTTCACGCTAACAATAGGTCTGGATCATCCTCATCTGTCAAAAGACACTCGCGTAAGAACGCAATATTTTTAAACAAAGTGAGAGCAACAGAATTCAGCAAGGGGTATGAAAAAGAGATAGGGGATAAGTTGAGAGTTCATTCATTATCTTGGCAAACTTTAACTTTAGAAAATAGTTTTATCCTCACTACGACCATTCTAACTAAGGGTAGGTCCAACAGTCAGTATGGCTTTGATACCACCTCTGTCGGGACCCGAATATGCAAATTCAGACCCTCTGTGTATTCAGCACTAGTCCAGGATCATGCTAGTGCACACTATCTCAACATCGGTAAATACCACAATCATACTCAACGAATAGTAAAGTAGTTTATTAAAAGGGAAATATAACCGGTTGCTTGACCTTATGGTCAAGTTACAAAAGTACGCCTCGTAGGGCAAAGTCTTTATTAAATAAACTGCAGCGAAAATTAAAGAAACGCATGGCACCAACCAATATGCCACAGGCAACTAACTGGGCTTGCCTCTAGTTCGTCGGCTCCTTCTGGAACTCCTCCAATGCTGGCGTCGATTCTTCTTCAACTGATGTTTGTATTGTGGCAAGGGTGAGTACTTAAAAACACTCAGCAAGTCATGCACAGAAATGCAGTCTAATAGCTACATGCATGGCTTATTCTAATAACAGGCTAAGGGGTTCTTTTGCAATAAGCAACATTCATAATTAACAGTAATAGATTGGAAAGCAGTAAAACAATATAGCAATAATAACTTTGTAGACAATTTCTCAAGTAAGCATTTATCAACCAAAACAAGTTCATCGTTTCCAACGCCAAGTATCCACAAACCAAGTTCATTTTCACAAAAGTCTAACCCTTGACTGTAATCACCGAGCAATGTCCAATACCGTGGACTCGGCTATTCGAATAGGTTGTACACTCTGCTAACACGTGAATCGAATCTAACTGTTCGATCTAGATCTAACAGTCACGATCTAATCTAGCACGGTGCAGTAAGGGTCTAAGTGGCTTAATCTGGTGCATTGGATCTAGATCTAACGGCTGCTAATAGATCTAAACAGTAACACGGGATCTAATACGAACCATACGATCTAGATCTAACGTCTGGAATCTAATCTAGGATTTGCACGGGGATGATGACGTGGACGAACCTGAGCCCTTGGATGTTGATCGGACGGCTGGCGGAGCTCGAGGGCATCGACAATGTCGCGGCGGAGTTGGCTGACCGGAGCTGGGGATGACGACCAACCGAACGACGTTTGGGCGTGTCTCCGGCTAAGTGAGTCTTACTCCTAGATGTGACTCGTCGCGACGGTCTCGGATCTGGCCTCAGTCGCAGAGGAGAACGGCGGGGAACGGAGGAAAACAGCAAAGACCTCGACGGCTACTCCACTCACTCCGATGAACAATCATGGGCACGGCTGGGCTCTACGGGCGGCGGCTTGGGCAAAAGGTGCACGAGGTGAAGGCGATCCTCGGGCACGTAGTCGGGCATTAAATACCGGCTCGGACGTCGAGTTAAGTGCGGATTCCGCGGTGAGCCCGGTACGAGGCGGCGGAGTCCAGCGCGGACACGGAGAGGCGACGTGGCTCAATCTCAGCCGCACACATGGCCCGATCCAACGATCTGCCTCACGCGCACACGTGGACACGAGCTCAGCCTTCAGATCCCGATCCAACTGTTCAAAGTACACGTACACGTGGCCGAATCTCAGCCGTGGGATTGATATCCAACGATCGAGCGGATAGGGTTCGGGTCTGGGGCGGTTCGGTTCGGTCGGACTCATGTCGGACCAGCAGTACAAACCCGTTACGATTTTTCTGATTTTCTTTTCCATTTTATTCTTTAAAATAATTCCCAGAAATTCATTTAAATCGAGAAAATAGTAAAATGCTCAGAAAAATTCTGGAAAATACTTTCAAACATTTTGGACTCAAATAAAATATTTCCAATAAAATTTTATTTAAAACTTTTAAATATTTAAATAATTCAAGAGAGGGTTTAATTCAAATTAAATCCAAATAAATTCTAGAAAATTCTAAAAATTAAAATTACTCAGTAAATTGAATAAAAGCAGAAATTTGGGATGTTACAAGCCTCTCCCCTTAATGGAATCTCGACCACGAGATTCAGGGCTAACAAAGGAATAGGTTTGGAAACTCTTTCTTCAAGTCCTCTTCTCGCTCCCAAGTCGCTTCACTTTCTGAATGGTTACTCCACTGGACTCTACAGAAACGGGTTGACTTATTTCTCGTCTCTCGATCCATTGTGTCCAAAATCTTCACAGGGTGCTCTTTATAAGTTAGATCTTCCTGCAGCTCGATCGACTCCAAATACATTGGTTCATCTGGCACTCGCAGACACTTCTTTAGTTGTGACACATGGAACACATCATGCACTCCTGCCAACGACTGCGGCAACTCCAATTGGTAATGTAACATCGCTTAATTTTATTTCCAGAGTTAGCATTCTTTATCTGGGTTTGTGGAGGGCCAGTCTGGTGAATGGCAGGCTGTCATTTCATCAGGTGAGGGAGAGAGAGAGAGCTAGTGTATTCACTCATCTATTTACCTAACCCCACCTATTCTTTTTCTTCTCTTTTTCCCCTAGCCGACCCCACCCCTTCAACTTGGGCTGTCACTTGCTTCTTGCGTTTTGAGCAGCCAAAGGGGAGAGCTAGTCTTTGGTTTCTCCTCCACCTTGAGCAGAAGCTCCTCCCCTCTAATGGAGTCCCCTTGGCACCTCCCTTCCCTGCCCTTGGAGCCTCCAAGCCGGCACCCCTTCCATCCAGCTCCGGCCGACCTCCTCTCTCCCGGGCAGCAGCTGCCTCCCCTCCTCTTCCTCCTTGGAGGTAAGCTCTGAAAATCCTTCTTGTGCTCAGCCATGGAGGTCCTAGCCTTCCTAGATGTGTTTATAGGGTTTCTAGGCTAGCTATTTTGGAGGGAAACTAGCTAAAAGTTGGAGGGAACCCTTGCTGTTTTTCGAGCAGAATTCTGTCTGTGTTTGCAGCTCAGATCTGGGTTGCTTAGAGTGGTCAAATGGTTTTTCGGTAGTATACAAAGTTGTAGCTTATCCTCTTACCTTTAATTGGAGCACAAGAACTCGACCATCCATGAAGCCAATTAAAAGTTATGCTGTGTTTAGTGCTTGCTGTCCCGATTTGGTTGTTCTGTGAGCTGAGATATTCAACTGAATGGTAGACCAAGTTGCAGGCCGATTCAGCCTTTCCACTTGCCTAGAGAAATGTAGGAAATTTCCTTTAGTTGCAGAAAATGTACTTGTTTTCTTGATTTGGTGTTAGGAATCAAAAGTTATATTGCTTCAAAGTTGCTGTCCCGAATTGGGAATGTTCTGTGCAGTCAGAGTTTGGTCTGATGATTAGAGAGCTTTTTGGAGGCTTTAACTTTAGTTCCTATTTGTGGGGCTATGGGGTAACAATAGGTTGGTCTCTTATGCTCATTTAGAGTCCAAGAACATGAATTTTGGTTCAACCATTAAAAAGTTATGCAAGAATTACCCCTTTGCTGTCCAAATTGCAACTTGTAGTAGATTCAATGTTGTGCTGTTGTTTAAGACAAGTTAGGAGCAGATTCAAAATTTGCATTTGCCTAGAAAGTTGTAGAAAATTTTACGTAGATGATGAAAATGTCTTCGTTTGTTCAATTTGGAGTTGTATAGCAATAGTTATGCTTCGGCGAAGTGGGCTATCCATTCTAGTGTGTTTGAAATTTAGAATTTTGGAGCAAATTCGATTTAAAGAGTGAAATTGTTGTTTGTTGTTATTTGTTGAATCTAGAACTTGTGAAATTGAGTACGTAATTGTGTTTCTAGGTGGAGTAGCTTCGGGAGTGGCTTCTTCTTCCCGCCACCCCACTCCTCTCGGTAGAAGGCAAGTGCATATCTAGTATGATGCTAGGGTTTTTTATTCTTGATGATGCATTTGTGAGTATGTGTAATATCGCGAATGGTTTTCCCAGTTGTGGGGGCTGTTCTGCTTGTGGGTTGGGGGAGTCAAGGAGTAGGAGGATGAAATATCTTCTTTACCTTATAAAATTTCCCCTAATCTAATCTCTCTCTCTCTCTCTCCACCCCCTCCCCACCTCTTTCATTCAGCTGGCCTCCCTAGCCCAGACCTGAGCGTCCCCCTGCCTCTTCCTCCCTCCTGGCGATGCCCGGCTCTGCTCCTCCGGCTCGGCATCGCACCCCCGGTCTTCCTCCCCGGTCTCCTCCCGGTCCCCCTAGCCCGGCTCGGCTCCTCCCAGCTAGGCGCCGTCTCCGGTCGTTCCCACCTCCCCCCGAGCAGCAGCAATAGCTCCCAGTCGACGCCGCCCTGCTCCCTCCTCGAGGCCGCCGCGGCTCCCCAGTCGGAGCTCGGTGCCGTCCCCTAGCAGTCGGCGCCGCCCCTCCCGGTCCACCCCAGCCGACGCCCTTCCATGCGGCCTACAGCTCCTCCTTCCTTCTTCTTCTTCTTGGGGTAAGTCAAGGTAACATCTAGAGGTGTCCAAGCTGTTTGATTGGTGATTTCCTGCTATTTTTGGGGAGGGCAATGGAGATTTAGGGTTAGGAGGAGAGGTACTGATTTCCGGATTGTTGCCTTAGCTATTGATTAATGTTTGCTCACCATGTGTTCGATGAAATGGCGGTGAGGTGTATGCATGTGAGGACTCAAGCCCATGTAAATCGAGGTGTTAATTCTTGTGCCTACTAGGTGTTTGATGAAATGCCTAGAAGGCTCTTAATATGGTATCACTGTTTTTATGAGTATTGGTATGCGAGTACTAGTTTGGCACGTTGCATTCTAGGTTTGGTGTGAACTACTAACCAATGAGCTCACATTTATCGCTTCGTTATACTAATTGTTTGTGCTATGTGATGATTCATGGATGCAATTGTGATTTTCAACATGAGGTTATCTATGTTTTTTCTTGTTACTTCCATGTTAGAATGATACTTTTTGGTGGGTTCTTATGCTTGGATGGGTGGCAATCATTTGTGACTCTTTAACTGATGTTTTTGTCTCATAATTGCCTATCATTATTCACTTGGATAGCAAGGAAGTTCCCAACAGCTTTTGGGTGACTATAGCGAGGTTTCCCTTTGTGAATTAACTGTGTTGGACCTTTTCCAGCATGTACAATTGTAAATTAACACTTGGTTTGTTCAATTTTAGGGAAGTCGTGAAAGCAGAATCCTATTGATTTTCATTCTACACCAATAGTCATGTTTGCGCACTGTATTTTGATTGATAATATTATATGCTTCCCCACATGGAAAATAGCACGTACCTGACCGAGTGACTGGCAAACAGGGAAAGACACACAATATGCTTGATTTTCCTATTTCCACACAAATGTTCCATGTACATCACTACAATAGTTATTCCTCAAATGTATAAGGTCCCTTATCGAACAGCGTGCTATTATACTCTTATTTAACCATTCTTCTTTAATTTTCCAATGAGTTTGTGAGTGTGACAGTCGTGCTCTTGCCCAAGTTAGAGAGTGGTGTCTATTACTGAAGCGTTGCATAATTATGTTTAGGAGAGAGAGTGTGCTTTTCTTTTTTGCTTGGTTTATTTGGAGAAGCTTAAATCGGGGTTAAGCTATCAGTGAAAGTGTTGTTGTTATGAGTTGCTTGAACCGTGGGTTGCATGCAATTGAGATGGTTGTTTATGTCTATTGCAGGGCATTAGATTTCGGGTGTGGCCTCAACCTCATGCCATCCCCTCCCCTCCCCTCCGCGTGGTAAAGAGGCAAGTGTATTGTGTGAATGCGGCCCAGTGGCCATATGCTTATTCATAATTACGATTTAATTGCATGATGAAAATGATGTGATGTGTTGCCAAGTCTTTCTTTTAATTTGATGGGACTAGTATGAGTGGTAACTTAAGAATGTGAGAATTGACTATGTTTATGCATGTGGTTAGGACTATGCTATTGTTGGAAAGGAACAAAGGTTGCATTTTTCTTATTGTTCGCGTTAATTGCATTGTGCATTCATAAAAGGAAGAGGCGACCCATGTTGATGCGGGCCTCTGTGTTCACATGTAGTGAACACGAAAATCCTACCTCGCAGTCCCATACATGTGGATGTATGGGAGCGAGACAGTAAGAGTAGGTCCCTCCATGGGATGGAAGGGGTGAGGGTGCACACTGACGAGTGTGCACTCGGCAATACCGGTATGTGCAAGAAAAGGTGCATTCATGAGTATATTTGTTGCATTGCATCCCTAATGGCAATGATTGTGATAATTAGCAACAACGTGGATTCACGGAAGAGTCATGGACTCCTCCCAGGAGGTAATTTTTGTTAAATGTCGTGTTGGTGTTTGATTTGGATATCTTTTGGCACAAAGTGATACACTTGTTTTTCTTGGATTAGAGAATAGTGTTGATGGCTGTTTTGATATGCATATGTTGAGGACAAAGATTGAGTCAAGTTGATTATGCCTCAAGCATCGATTTAACGCATCTTGGTTGACAAAACATCGTGTTCTTATTTTGCCATGCCCATTTAACTTTTGGTGCTGATGCAACCCCATTTGGGTATCCTTTTGGTATAGATCTGTTTTGCGTTGCTTATAATCATCTATTGTATAAGAGGATTTAATGTGTTCTTTTTTTTGAATTGGTAAGAGCTTTGTTACATGTATGCATAGTATTTGTTAGATCTTGTTCTCCGTATCACTGTACACTTTGCTGAGTCTTTGAACTCACGCTTGTTTGTTTATTGTTTGTAGGTACCTTGAAGCCGGCATGCATGGAAGGGGGGTAGTGGCACGAACACATTTTGAGTCACCGTAGTTTCATAATTAACTTGTCGCTTCCAATCGTAATGAATCCATGTTTTGTAATAAATTGCGATGGTAGCTTGGGTTTAATTGGGTCATAGTATCATGTTTGTGCTTGATTGGTTATTTTAAGTTACTTCATATTGTTGTCATATTAATTGCTGTCTGTTGTCTGCTGAGTGGATGTCCTAGTTTTAGGGTAGGTGCTGCCGAAATTTCTAATTATCTCGGTAAGTTACTAGTCTGTGTTAGCTTGCTTTGCTAATTTATTTTAGTGTCTTGTGTTAATTGTTGGTTGAGGGTGTAACATTCAGGGCATGTGCGGTGCCGGGGTGTTACAATATGTTATGTTGAATGAGGAAATGCTAAATGTTTATGAAATTGAGAGTTACATTAATGTTTTGGTTGACATTTATGATTATATTCATGTTAATCATAACAGCAAAGTTCTGAATATTCTAAATGTTGAAAGAGAATCATTAAGTGATTATGAGTATGTTGTGATGATGAAGGTGAAAAGTAAATATTGCATCATTTTCATTCATAAGATAATAATGGGCCAGGTCGGTGAGTACAGTCATAACTAATCCGGTGAGGTCGGTGACAACATTATGACTATTCCGGAGTGCCCTTGTGTAAGACCTACTGTGGGTAGGCACCTCCACAGGATGGGGGTAGAGGGGGAACATCGACAGGTGTTCCGTCAGCTATACCGGTATAGGCTTTGAAAGGTGCATGTGAGCATGAAAGCATAAATGCATTGCATATCATTGCAAAGTGAGTGATGGTCGACGTGTTGGTTGTGACAAATTGTGTGTATTATGATTATGTCTGATGCATTGCATGGTACTGCTAATGATGAATGGCAATTGATGATCCTCGAGTTGAGGGAAACTTTCAGGTTAAGAAGGGATCGAGTCGTGAACTCATCCAATGTTGTCTAATGAGGTAAGTGAAATAAATGAGCAGTGTAGTTGATAAGGTAACTGACGGATTTTTTGGTTGTATGTACTTGTTAATTTGGTTTAAGAGATATGAGCATGTTATAGATTTAAATGCATTAATTGATATTGTCATTGCTAATTGTTGCACTTTGCTGAGTTTTGAACTCACGCTTGTCCGTTTAGTGTTTTTTTAGGTACCCTGAGGACGACTTATCGGGTTGGGACTTAGATCACCCTCACTCACTTAAGGACACACATTTAATTTATAGCTTGGAAGAATGTGTCTTGATGATAGTTAGTGTTGGATTCTTGAAGTAGTATGCTTGGTTTAACTATTCTTGCATGGTTATGTATGGTTTATGCTGATAGTTCTTTTATGATGCATCGTAATTGTCTCTTGATTGTTTAGTGTAGTTGTTTTGCTCACATGTCATGATGGTTGATTGATTCCATGACATGTGATATTGTTGCTGGTATGCTTATTGTGATCTCGTTGAAGTTGAGGATTTATAGTTGTTAGAAGACCATGATCCTTTGTATGTGCTTAGTGGGTCATGATGGTTAGTGGATTCCTTGTTGTTGTTATTAAATTGTTATTTGTCATCTCTTTGCCTGCTGAGTGGATGTCCATTTAGCAGGGGAGGTCTTGCCAAAATTTTTATGGAAATTTAGATAGGTTTTGGTCGCACTTCGGGCACGTGAGGTGCCGGGGTGTTATAGTTGGTATCAGAGCGGACTTTAGGTCCGTGGAATAGGAATTTAGCAATTTACTCTAGAGTAAACTAAAATGTGACTTGGAAAAGTAGAAACATGGCCTAGGTTTCTACTCTGTGAAAATTGGCCTTAGGGCAATAACCTTAAAAGCTGAAATAGAGTGGTTAACTAATTTAAAACTTGACGCACTCTGATGCACAGTAGGAAAGGGTATGGGTATCGTTGTGTTATGCTTAAATGTTGTATTTAAGTTTTGATATGAAATGCTAAGTTTGATTATGCTTATTGCATTATGTCAATGTGTATGGGTTGCGCCGAAAGGTTTCGGCCTTGTTCTTTAGGCCGTGTTTTGGGCCTCGGTCGTGGGTGTGGCCGGCTAGAGCCACCCCTTATGTTTGGGAACCTTTTGTAGCTGAGATTAGTTGCCTTCGCGGCATGGTTTAGAGAGTGGGTAAAGAAGGTTGGTCTCTTTTGTCTTCGATGGTTCGAGACAAGGAGAAAGAGTTCAGTGACGAATCCTTTTGGATTTCTTTGGCTACCGTTTTGGTATTCGGTTTAGTTGATTCCTTTGTGGAGAAAGGTATTTTGGTTCTCGTGTTCGTTGTTCTTTGGATTTAAAAGAGTTTACTGAAGTTTTAGTGTAAAACTTTAGTCGTATGGGTTTAGGTGTTAAGATTTTACCCGAAAAAAGTTTTGGTTGATAGCTTGGTTTTTCCTTTTGAGGAAAGTGTTCTTGTATCAACCTTCCCTTGTGGGAGTTGTTTATTTTGAGGGTTATTTGAAAAGTTTTTGCTCGTCAGAGTTTGGGAATTCGAGAGTCGAGTTCCCTTGTGATTTATGGATGGGTTTTCGGTGTTGTTCATTCTTGAAAACTGTAGTCTCCTTAAAAGTTGTGTACGTGGCCCACGAGGATGTCCAAGGCATTAAAAATGTATGATGAGGAGTTAGAATTTTCAGATGATGTGGGTTACTGATTCTGTTAAAGTGAACGTATTGGTTGCTTAAAGACAACCTAATTGATTGTGTCGGTAGAGGTGATTAATCGAGATGGTAACTGATCTAAAGTGAAGGTTGATTAGTGTCTTATGCAAAGTGTTGCGAGTCATAGAATTAATTGAAAGTTTGGGACTTGGGTTCCTGTGAATGTAGTATTGATCACGGTTGAGAAGATCTAGAATCTTCTGTGGAGGAATTTATTATAACAAGGTGATGGTGTAAAGACATGGGGATTGTTGGTTTATGTTGTTTATGAGTCAATTAAACTATGGATTGACAAAATGACTTAATCTATATGTAATCAAAGAATGAGGATGTATGGAATGATTGTATTGATACTAGGGTTGTGTCCTTGACAAATGTTTGTGTATGGTCCATGTTTGAAATATGACTAGTGGTGTAACACCCCGGCATTTAATATGCCTGAATGCTACCAAACATAAACTAAACAACATCTAAATACCACAATTAAACATAAATTCCAGCAAAGGCGCACATGCTAAAAACCAAGATTTCGGCAGCATCTCCTTTGTTTTAACATGAATTAACACAATATCAATATCATGGCAAGATATGTCATAGCACACGACAAATAAAACATCAACATAAATGGATATATCATCAAATTACGCCAATAAAAGCATGCTCAACCACTTCATAAGCTATAACCAAGCAAATAAGGAATCACAAGCATGCTAAATTAAACCCTACATTAAGTTTATGGCACAACTCTTAATATCATGTCTCCAAGTGATTAATTATGGACTATGATGGTGGAGCTACGTGTAGAAGTGTAGCTAGACCCCTTTTTCCCGCATGCCGATCTCAAAGTACCTAAAAACAACATAAAACACAAGCGTGAGTTCGAAAACTCAGCAAGCATGTTGTAATGGACAACAAGATCATTTACAAGACAATAATACCTTATATCACATATAACATCTCATACTTGAGCACATAACAACATCATCATCATTAAATATGTATTGCAATGCAATCCAATGCTATGCTCATATCTCCTTGGAAACTCATACCGGTATGGTTGAGTACACACCCGTCGGTGTGCACCCTCTCCCCCCTTCCATCCCGAAGATGGAGGGTGCCTACTCCTCGCTTCCAAACACCACGTGGATGGAATCACGATGTAGGACTTACTCAATGGCTTTCCGGATTAGTCATAACTTTCTCACCGAGCCTTCAGGACTAGTTATGACTTTCACCGCTCGAGCCATGTAACATGCCATGTATGCATTTATGCCAACATCATATTTAACTCACATATTAACACATGGCATCATAACATATTAAACATGCTCATCATATCATTGGCAATCATAAAAGCATGGCAAGTGATCATATATCATGTAGTCAATTCCATCTATTCTCAACAAGCAACCTACAAATCGCTATCCATCACAACACACTTGCCTCAACCACGTGCAACGGATTGGCGGGAAGTAGAGGGCACTCCCGGGATCGCACCACCTGCACATAGGTACCACACGCTCACAAACATAACCACAAAACAGTACGCAAACCCTCATGTACCCCGACATTGCCATCTACTCGCAAAACCTAAAAACAGAGGTTCTGTCCCGGCGGGACAGCAGCCTTGTAAAAGGCATAACTTGAGTTCTGGGACTCCAAATCAATTAAACGAGTACATCCTCGCGTAGCTTAGGAATTTCCCAACTTTCTCTAGGTATATGGAAAGACTGATTCGGACTCTAAAGTCGTCTAATCTACAGATTACCGTGATCTGTTCCAATTACGTCACAGATTTTAACACGCTCGGTAAAACAGCCATAACTTTCAAACGGCTGATCGGAATTTAACGTGCTTTATGTACACGGAAAGATAATTAAATTATCTACAACTTCTTCAACATCCATACGGACAGACTCGGATTCTAAATCGACGAAAACTCGAACCCTAGCCCGACTGCTCATGCTGTCCCAAAACAGAAACGTGGCAACATCTAGATCTAACCCAAATTACTCCAATCCAACACCTCCAATTGATCTAAAAACTTGATAAACACCTTAATAACAGTACCTAGATCAATCCCCAGGGTTCCCATGGTCATACCTTTGCCCGACGCACAAAAACTCTAATAGATCTCCTCGCTCTTCGCTCTTCGCTCCTCGCACCTCGCTCCTCGCTCCTCGCTCCTCGCTCCTCGCTCCTCGCCCCTCGGATGGATCCATGAGGATGCAGGGGTGGGGAGGCCACCCTAGGGCAGCAAGGGGGTGGAGGAGAGGTGGTGTGCAATAGGGAGCAATGGGGAGCAATGGGGGAGGTGGAGGTGCAAGGAAGGGAGAGGGGAAGGTGGGGGTGGCGGCTAGGGCTTGGAGGGAGAGGTGGGGGCGCCCAAGGGCAGGGGGAGCACGCCCAAAAGGCTGGTGGGGAGCCCTTTTACCAGCCCCCACACCCAATCCTAGTCCGTTACGGAGACCTACTCCATCCCACCAAAGCCCACCAAGGCCCAAACTCCCCCGGGAAAGCCCAAAACCCCGGAAACGGCCCGAAAACGTTATTAACCTCCATACCTTATGGTTTTAACCTGCCATACCATATTTCATAAAGTTTTTGACCTTAACATGCACCATTTAAAAGGTTACGACACTCCGTGGTGTCACAACGCTTCAAAAGGCCCAAAAACGCGAGTAAACCTCAAGCCGAAAGGTTTTATTCTCTAATTTCACCTTCTATAACGTCACACCAAACCGTAGTGTCACATTCTTCCCCCTTCAACAGGATTCGACCTCGAATCCGAAGGACGCCAAAAACAACAACAAAGTCCCCAAGGGACAAGAGGCTTCTCTGCAGCACAAAACATTCGCTGTGACTAGAACCGGAAACAAACGACAAACGAGTTCCCAAAACCAACACTTAAAGAAAAAGTGTTGATCTAGCTCAACTAAGGGCAACCGCTCACAGTTCGACTTTCAATTCAAATCCCAAATAGAATCTGCATTTCAACCTCGAAGGGCTTCAACAACCCAAAACGCTCGAATCCTCACGACAAACACCTCACACTTCTATCACAACCTACCTGGCTACACACTGCAATAAACTCAACATGACATAATCAAAGGAAGTCACAATTCCTTTAACGACCTCTCTTCATTCCCGAAAGTTTCCATCGAGGGGAATAACTCATTAAGGCACACTAGCCCTTCCGATACACGATCATACTAACATTTTATTCCATCCTTTCCCAGGCAAGACTCAAACCCAAAAACAACTAGTGAAGACAACTGCTCACGGCAGGGCAATTATCACCGATCTACCGTTAACTTCACTTCCACCCATCGCTACTCTTAGTAAAGGTTAAACCCATACATCATCAACCTCCATCACAAACCACCCTTATACCACTAAGGTTCGACACCTAGCCCAAGCTAGGATCGAAAACCTTACCAAATCACAATTGGTTCCTTTCTTAAGAGGGTCTAGCCCTCACACAAAAACACTTAGCTATCAAGCCCAAGTGTACACACAACAACTCAAACCCAAAGCGTTAACAACCATTTTGGAAAGAATTCGGCAACATCCAAGCCAAAACACAAAGGAAGCATAAATCCCCTACACTACAACCAAAATACCATAATTTCTTCATTCTTTCTTTTCATACTAGAAAGAAATGGACATCTCGATTCTTGACATGCATGCACACTTTTCAAGAGCACTCCGGATTAGTCATATATCCTTATATGACTTTCTCACCGACCTGGCTCGTCGACTCCTTTATGATTAATTATGCATAAACAATGTCTCGTTTTCCTTTTTCACCCTTCATTCATCATGTAACAACGGCACCGAATAGTCATTCACCAAATGACTTCTTCCTCGGTATCAAATGATGGAAACACAATTAACATCGAAGGTTGCGGAAATTCATATAGACTATGACGGCAACATAGTTGACAGTAAAACACCACGTCGTAAAAGACCCCACATCAGTTGAAAACTGAACTTGCACAACATTGCATTTCATCCAAATTCAACATTTTGGAAAAGAACATCAAAATTTCAAGTCGAGCATCTGCTCCCACAACCATCACGAACTTCCTCAAGGAGAGGGAAACTCATTCCCAAAAGGGGAACACCTCACTAACAAAATCACTTTGTAAAACTTTCATAAAGTCCACCTTTTTGAAGCACTCGCAACATCACACACATTTTCAAAACAACTCCAACTCTAGCCAAAAAGAGTTACACATTAAGGGCTCAACTCAAAAGTTTCCAACACAACCCTTTAAGACCATCTGCGTCCTTTTAAAATTAATTCCAAAGATAATCCAGTCTGACGAAAGGGCGCGATCGACTCAAAACTTTTGGATGTAAATCCAAACTCACAACACGAACTAAACAAATTCGCCAAAACCAAAGGTCGACACCAAACATTATGAGTTTTGGGGAAACTCTGAAACACAACATAAGGAACACTTTGACCGAAAACCCTTCAACCAAAATGGCAAACAACCAAACCAGTCCAAAAGCTTTTAAACACAAGCTCAGCATAAAAAGAACCATCTCTAGAATTCCACTACGCTTTCCATTAAAAGACTTTAATAATCACTTTTTACTCCCTGAGGAGCCCCAACACAATTCAACCAAAAGCTTCACAACAAATTCTTCCTCTAGTTACCATTCCCAAAACTTTTAATAAGGGTTTATGATGCTTATCAAGAAGGCACCCAACCAAGACTATAATGATATGATCCCCACGGATCACGAATCATAATACTTCTTATTCTAAATTTGAAACATAGTACTTCCACAAATCTTTCAGCAAGATCAACATATAAATTTCATACCTCCTATCTATTCACGTCTCGATAACCGAACCTTATTCAGTTAAACAATGACTTCAACATGTAAATATTATCTCTACAAGACAAAGTTCATAGCTAGGATTCCAAGGCATACATTCATTAAGGATAAAACTCTATATCAGGTTAATTATCCATGGTTCACTCCATCACCACAGGTTACAACACCCTCCATTTAGTCAATGGTTTCCAACAAGTATTCTACACAACTACCACCACTACTAAGTCATCAATAAAAACAAATGGGCATAATCATCAACCGATCAACATTACTTTTAGCTACCCTATACATAGGTGATAACAAAATTACAACATACTCCAACTATTTAAAATAGATTGAAAACTAGCATTGAAGGGTCACAACTACATACTTCCAAATATACTAGTAGTTTGCAACAACATAAATAACCACTCCAATCAACTTCCAAATTAAAGTCACTAGTCTCTACTAATCCGTTAGATTAGCACATCTTTAAACACCAAGCAAAGCTTCTTAACAATATCAGCAGTTTACATCATCTTAATGTTTTAACTATGCATCAAGGTTTAAACTTTTAACATTAACGAGGATCATAAGCACTTTTAAAGCAAGGCAACAGATTCTAAGCATGAACATTAACACTTTCAATCATTCTCGCTAAGAGTGAACTACAACACTAGTAGTCTATTTATTCTCAAACTTAGAGATTTTACTCACATTGAATTGATTCAACTCAAAATTTAACTTAGCAACACATCAATCCATAAACCACATTGTTACCTACTACATAACATGCTAAACATCAATTCTTACTAGGGACAAATGATTTGAGTCAAAAGACTACTTACTTTGTTTACAGCATTTTAGTTTTAAAACTCATCCCAAATTCATAAGGAAACTTGACTCTCAAAATTGCAATGAGACAAACCCAAACTTGGTTATGCAAAGGAATTCTCCAAAACACTTTTCAATCTCAAAGACTTCCATAGAGGAAACTGGTTGGAAGACAACTTTTCTCGAAAGGAACCAAGTGCTCCATTAACCTTTTCAAATAAAACCTTAACACCAAACCCCTAACTTTCACGACTCAAGAGGGGCTTTCAAAGATGATTTCTCAAACCAGTAAAATGATGAAATCAAACACCACTTACTACTATGAAGCCACAGAACTTCAGCCCTGACAGCCAGGTCTGGCACAACTCCGAACAAAACTCCTTTAGCCTTGGAGACAGACAACCACAGGAATAAATCGAATGCTTGTTCTTCATAAAGCAATTAACAGGCATCAAAAACTGGAAAGGCGCCCAAAAGAAGCGCAACACTAGACTCCTCTTCTTCGTCTTCACCCAAGGAAGACAAAACCACACACCGCATACGGAACGATCCGCGAAAGCCCATCACCTTTTCATTTGGTTCAAAACAGCTAAAGCCAAGAAAAGCAACAAACACCGACCGTCAGAACGACAAAGAACATCCGAAGGAAACCACCATTAACTCTTCCTTTTCGTCTCCAATCAACTACCCGATTCTTTAGAAAGGGTAGCGCTTTTCTCCTGAGGGTTAACAGTTCTTCGGTGATGGCGCTAACCGGCCACACCGTCAAACCTCACCCTAACTATAAACAACAAGAGGTGACCGAAACCCTTCGGTACCACAACCCCACTCTTATCACCACAACATATATCATTGACATAGCAACATGCATTGCCAAAAGAAGCATTCAACATCAAAGCTTAAATACAACATTTAAGCGTAAAGAAACGATACCCATACCCTTTCCTACTGTGCATCCAGTGTGTGTCAAATTTTAGATTAGTTATACCATTTTTTGCAAGTTTTAATGTTGCTATCCTATGACAAAGTTTTAGTTGAAACCTAAGCCATGTTTCTAAGTTATTCCACATCATATTTTAGTTGTACCCTATGGCATGACACTAAAAATCGCATTCCAAGGACCTATGACCGCTCGATACCAATTGTAACACCCCGGCATTTAATATGCCTGAATGCTACCAAACATAAACTAAACAACATCTAAATACCACAATTAAACATAAATTCCAGCAAAGGCGCACATGCTAAAAACCGAGATTTCGACAGCATCTCCTTTGTTTTAACATGAATTAACACAATATCAATATCATGGCAAGATATGTCATAGCACACGACAAATAAAACATCAACATAAATGGATATATCATCAAATTACGCCAATAAAAGCATGCTCAACCACTTCATAAGCTATAACCAAGCAAATAAGGAATCACAAGCATGCTAAATTAAACCCTACATTAAGTTTATGGCACAACTCTTAATATCATGTCTCCAAGTGATTAATTATGGACTATGATGGTGGAGCTACGTGTAGAAGTGTAGCTAGACCCCTTTTTCCCGCATGCCGATCTCAAAGTACCTAAAAACAACATAAAACACAAGCGTGAGTTCGAAAACTCAGCAAGCATGTTGTAATGGACAACAAGATCATTTACAAGACAATAATACCTTATATCACATATAACATCTCATACTTGAGATCATAACAACATCATCATCATTAAATATGTATTGCAATGCAATGCAATGCTATGCTCATATCTCCTTGGAAACTCATACCGGTATGGTTGAGTACACACTCGTCGGTGTGCACCCTCTCCCCCCTTCCATCCCGAAGATGGAGGGTGCCTACTCCTCGCTTCCAAACACCACGTGGATGGAATCACGATGTAGGACTTACTCAACGGCTTTCCAGATTAGTCATAACTTTCTCACCGACCTTCCCGGACTAGTTATGACTTTCTCACCGCCCGAGCCATGTAACATGCCATGTATGCATTTATGCCAACATCATATTTAACTCACATATTAACACATGGCATCATAACATATTAAACATGCTCATCATATCATTGGCAATCATAAAAGCATGGCAAGTGATCATATATCATGTAGTCAATTCCATCTATTCTCAACAAGCAACCTACAAATCGCTATCCATCACAACACACTTGCCTCAACCACGTGCAACGGATTGGCGGGAAGTAGAGCGCACTCCCGGGGTCGCACCACCTGCACATAGGTACCACACGCTCACAAACATAACCACAAAACAGTACGCAAACCCTCATGTACCCCGACATTGCCATCTACTCGCAAAACCTAAAAACAGAGGTTCTGTCCCGGCGGGACAGTAGCTTTGCAAAAGTCATAACTTGAGTTCTGGGACTCCGAATCAATTAAACGAGTACATACTCGCGTAGCTTAGGAAATTTCCCAACTTTCTCTAGGTATATGGAAAGACTGATTCGGACTCTAAAGTCGTCTAATCTACAGATTACCGTGATCTGTTCCAATTACGTCACAGATTTTAACACGCTCGGTAAAACAGCCATAACTTTCAAACGGCCAATCGGAATTTAACGTGCTTTATGTCCACGGAAAAATAATTAAATTATCTACAACTTCTTCAACATCCATACGGACAGAATCGGATTCTAAATCGACGAAAACTCGAACCCTAGCCCGACTGCTCATGCTGTCCCAAAACAGAAACGTGGCAACATCTAGATCTAACCCAAATTACTCCAATCCAGCACCTCCAATTGATCTAAAAACTTGATAAACACCTTAATAACAGTACCTAGATCAATCCCCAGGGTTCCCATGGTCATACCTTTGCCCGACGCACGAAAACTCCAATAGATCTCCTCGCTCTTCGCTCTTCGCTCCTCGCACCTCGCTCCTCGCTCCTCGCTCCTCGCTCCTCGGATGGATCCATGAGGATGCAGGGGTGGGGAGGACACCCTAGGGCAGCAAGGGGGTGGAGGAGAGGTGGTGTGCAATAGGGAGCAATGGGGAGCAATGGGGGAGGTGGAGGCGCAAGGAAGGGAGAGGGGAAGGTGGGGGTGGCGGCTAGGGCTTGGAGGGAGAGGTGGGGGCGCCCAAGGGCAGGGGGAGCACGCCCAAAAGGCTGGTGGGGAGCCCTTTTACCAGCCCCCACACCCAATCCTAGTCCGTTACGGAGACCTACTCCATCCCACCAAAGCCCACCAAGGCCCAAACTCCCCCGGGAAGGCCCAAAACCCCGGAAACGGCCCGGAAACGTTATTAACCTCCATACCTTATGGTTTTAACCTGCCATACCATATTTCATAAAGTTTTTGACCTTAACATGCACCATTTAAAAGGTTACGACACTCCGTGGTGTCACAACGCTTCAAAAGGCCCAAAAACGCGAGTAAACCTCAAGCCGAAAGGTTTTATTCTCTAATTTCACCTTCTATAACGTCACACCAAACCGTAGTGTCACAAGTGGAGTTCGTATCGAATGATTAGAAGTGTTTATTGATGGAACGAACTGGGGATATTGAATATGTGATTTAGGGATTGTACGAAAAGTAATTGTTGATTATATCAAAACAAGTGTTGAAAAGATATGTTTTAAGGCTGGAAGGGACAATTGTATGGGTGATGGCTCGTATTATGCTGAATTAATAGATAGGTTATCTGTGTTGAAGGGGAGAACGTGGTTCTCCTTGTTAATTGTCATGAGATAGGCCTGGATTATGGTTTGATGATTATACGGCTAGTGATGGTTATGTGAATAAGAAGAGGAAATTAAGAGAAGATCGGGTTTTGTAAGTTCTGCTCAAACGTGTTGGACTTTTTAGGATTCGGTGAGTATAAAATCCTGAATGGTTAAGAGATTGGAATACTAGAAATAGTGGGATTCGGGTGAAACCTTCTTTGAGAGATTTGCGAATTCAATTGATTGTATGATTTTCTAGGAGTGTATGCCTTTTGTTATGGTGTTCTAATTAGTGGGCAATAGAACTCCCCTGATTTAGTGGCATTTTTGTCAAGTTGTGGGCTTGACTTTGATGATTGGAAAGGAGGATGAAGAGTAGTTTTTGAAATAATCGATTGGTGGAATTCGGAATATTGTACTTCATTGATTTTATGCCAACCTTTGGTTTTGGCTAAGCTGGTTAGTTTATGCTATGAATATGGGAGTTGCACCAAAGAGTATATGAGTGGATAACGCCCCTTAGCGGGTAAACCGGATTATTTTGGAATCAACAATTACAGGAAGCAAACAAATGTAATGGATTATGTTGGGCACTCCTGAGTTAAAAATATTTGTAACTCTAGTTTGACTAGAGTTGGATTTAATTGAAAACATGTGTGGTGTTTGCGAGTGTTTCAAAAGCGTGGACCTTATGATTGTTTCATAAGTGTTCTGTGATTGTTTAAGAGATGTTTTGCTTTGGTAAAGGCTTGGTGTTTGCTTCTGTAAAAGTAGATTGCCTCAATAAAGTTTTGAGTGTTTGGTGCTTTGGTTTTAATGTGTTGGTCATGGATCGAGTGGTTAAAGGAAAATTGAGATTTCCTTTGCATTCTAGCAAGGAAAGAAAGAATGTACAATTTTTTGTGTTTGACTTGAGAATCGGTTTTCTCTTCCAAAATGTTGATTTTGGTTAAAATGAGAGCGAGTGGGTTGTTTTTGGTTATTGAGAACTTCTGTCAAAGAGTTGTGTGGAGTCTCTCTTTTAATTTGAGTGCTCACTGATGCGAATATTATCGCATTGATTTGAAAATGATAAAAAGTGGTTTATGAGATGTAAGAGATTTGAATTTGCCCTTGTGACTTGACTTAGGAAAATAAAAAGAGTGATCTTTGGATGTTGTCGAATTCTTTCCAAAGTGAATTGTAGCATATTGGGTTCCAGTTGATGAATGTGGTTCATCCGGCTAAAGAGAATTGCTATTTGTTGGCATTCTAGTTTGAGATAAGAATAGGAATGTTTATGAAATTGTTGAGTATAATAGAGTATACTCATGGGCTTGGTTATGTTTGAGTGAGAGTATGTGAGGGTGAGACCCTCTTAGGAAAAGAACCGATTGTGGTTTGGTAATGATTTACGGCCCTAGTTTGGGCTAGGTGTTGAACATTATTGGTATAAGGGTGGATTATGATGGAGAATGTTGATGCCTTAATTCAAATTATGTTGAGAATATCATTGGTTGTAAAGATGATGGTAATTTGGAGTGAAATGTTCTGTTGTGAACGTTTGTTTTAGCTAGTTATTCCTGGGTATGAGACATGCCTAGGTGAGGATAGAATGAAATTTTATCTAACACGTTTTGTGATTGGAAAGGAAAGTTTGCCCATGAGGGCCGTTTCCTTAGATGGCATTGGGTGGTTGTAGTCCTTTTGTTGGAAAGGTCAATCAATTAGAAAGGACGGGATTATGGGTATTTGACTCTTTAGGGTTCAAGTTTGGAACCCCAGCTGACTGTTCAAATATTAATGGTGAAAATGCTTAAACGCTTGTTAAAGGGATGTGTCTCGCGATGATGTGTCATCTTGAGTTTGATGAATCATGATAGAGTGGTAGAAAGAGGAGGTTAGACTTCTGTTGAGTTTGGAAATTTATACCCTCTTCTATTGAGAGGAATAATCGAGTAAAAGGTATAGTGTGTTTTAGTGCTAAAGGAAGGTCTAGTCTGAGTTATGATATGTTGGATATGAAAATATGGCATATCAATTAAGTTGATTGAGTCCTTAAGTGAAGGTATTGAGGTTGAATGTTGAGAAAATTCACGTGAGGTTTCTGGTTCAGGAAATTCTTTGGAATCCAGATTGCTAGGGAATTTTGTCCCTTGCAAATTTTAAGTCGAAATTGGAGTGAATGTGGAATCGTGACAAGTTGCATTTAGTTGAGCTAAGACAAGTTGCACCGTGGGGGGTGATGTGGCATGATCCAGCGTTTGACGCGTGGCACGATCTACACCGTACACCGTAGATCGAACGGCCGAGATCACATCTAATGCTAACACATGAATCGAATCTAACCGTTCGATCTAGATCTAACGGTCACAATCTAATCTAGCACGGTGCAGTAAGGGTCTACGTGGCTTAATCTGGTGCATTGGATCTAGATCTAACGGCTGCTCATAGATCTAAACAGTAACACAGGATCTAATACGAACCGTACGATCTAGATCTAACGGCTGAAATTTAATCTAGAATTTGCACGGGGATGATGACGTGGACGAACCTGAGCCCTGACCGTCCACGTGGATTCCGCGGGGATCTCGGCGTCCGGGCCGGTATTTAATGCCCGGATGCATGCCCGAGGTTCGCCCTAGCCTCGTGCATCGATTGCCCCACGTGCCCTAGCCCTAGCCGCCGCCGTCCTCCCGCTATTGCTCGCCGTAGTTAGTGAGGCCTCCGCCGCTATTTTTGCTTCGCCCCGCCTCCGTCCACCGTCTTCCACCGCAACTGAATCTAGCTCCGGGACCCCCAGGCCAAGGCGCACCCGTGGGTACGTCTCACTCTGCCGGAGAGACCCCGAAGCGCCGTCGGGCTCGTCGTCGTCTTCATCTCCGGTGGCTTCTGCTCCGCCGTGTCGCCATCGCCGTTCGCGAGCACTGTGAGCCGTCCGATCAAGATCGCACGGTCCAGATCGCGCCACGTCACCCGCCGGTGAGATTTCGATCCAAAAACTCCAGATCCAATCTCAACCGTTGGATCTAGATCCAACGGTCCGAATCAAACGCGTTAACCCAAACGCGTGGAAGCCAGATCTGATCTGGGCCGTTGATTTTCAAATCAACGGCCGAGATCGTGCCACGCGTCCAGGAAGGCTGACCGCCGTGGTCAGCGCGGCCAACGCACCCACGTGCGTGTCGCTGACACGCCGGGCCCGCATGTCAGCGGCCACCCCAGCCGCGACTGCGTCGCCAAGACGGCCCGCATGTCGGGCCGCCACCCCAGCTGCGGTGGTGACGCCCGAATGACGCTACCAGTGGGTCCCACATCGCCGATGGTGAGTCCCCGACGTCGGCAAGAATGACGTCACCCCCGTGGGTCCCACCTGTCAGTCACACGTGAGCCGTGGACCGGATCCACGGTAGACCCAAGCCAAACCATGGACCACGTCCATGAACCGGCTGACGTCAGCAGACCAATCAGAGGCTGCCACGTGTCACTGCTGACGCAATAAATTAATTTCCGAAAAAGAAAATGATTTATTAATTCGAAATAATGATTTCAGATTTTGGTTCAAACTTCAAACGCTTATAACTTTTGCATTTTAACTCCGAATTGAATGATTCAAATTTCTAAATTTGTATAAAATTGAGATCTACCTAATGATTAATTTTATTTAATTTTTGGACTAAAGTTTTTCTCTGTAATATTATTTAATTGATTATTTAAACTTTAAATAATCATAACTTTTGTGTTTTAACTCCGATTTGAGCGATTCCAGTTCCTAAAAATTCATAAAATTATGTTCTCTCTGTTTATGAACTTTATTTGGATGTTTGGACACTTTTGGTCTACTGGTTTATTCATTTGTTGCTATTTGCACGCGTTACGAGTAGACGTTGAAGTGTCGGAAGGATTCGAAGGAGAAGTATTGACCCAGGAGCCAGCTCAGGACCAAGAGCAAGTACTTTTTGAAGGCAAGTTGTGCTTTGACAATGTTGATCCCATTTTGAAACCTATTTTGATTCAATTTATTGCATGCTAGTTTAATTAGAAATACTTTATTTAATTCTGGGGAATTAGATAAATACCAAATTGCTGTATGACACCTTGATTAATTAAATATGTGCCATGACCCCTTGTCACCCTAGTTGTGGATTACTAGTTGGACATTATTAAATTGCCAACATGGGGTTTTAGACCGTTGTAGTATATTGCTTAGACCTGCTACGTGCTCATGACATGATTTTGGACAATCAAATGTTAATATTGACTTAATGATATATTGAACCTGTTTTGGAAAGGTATCATGTGTTGTGATGTTGATGGCACGTGGTGCATGGTAATCAACTGGGGTTTGATAAATAGCTTTTGACCGGGGCATGTGGCAAGAATGATCAGGTGGGCCAGTTGTGGCACCGGGAACGTTGGTTTGGTTCTTCGGGTAGTCTTGCCCTGGTCACCCTAAGGACTTAACCTTGCAAGCCTTTGAACTGGGTCAATCGTGCAACCACATGTCTGTTATGGGACGGACCTAGTTGAATAAGTTGCTAATAACGTACCTGTGGAACCTCAGGTTGTCAACTACACCGTTTGTGTAAGTTGTACGGGGGAGCGTACCGGGGCTGCGGCCAGGTACCCATCTAACGGTGGATTGGCCTAAACTTCGCCTTTGCTAAGGGAAGGGTTAGTGTGCAACACCGGAGAGGACCACTTGTGCTGTTAGAAGTTTCCGAAAGACTTTGTTACGGGAACTCGCCTTTGTGGTGTTTGACTGTATCTTGTGGGTAAAGTGCATAACCTCTGCAGAGTGAAAAATCTATTCGAATAGCCGTGTCCGCGGTATTGGACATCGCTCGGGAATTACAGTCAAGGGTTAGACTTTCTCAAAAATAACTTGGACTTGAAAGGTTGGGCTTGGTTAAATAATGATGTCGATGAAAATGTGGATTAGGAATGGGAAAGATGTTGATTAAACTTCTGGAAAAGTTATTGATGTTATACTTGTTTCTATTGCTTTCGAATCTACTTATGCTACTAGTCAAATGCTGTTTTACTGCAAACATACCCTGAGCTATTCCTTTGTATTAAGCCATGCATATAGTATATTAGTTTGCATTCTGTGCATGACTTGCTGAGTACCAAGTACTCACCCTTGCCGCAATACAACACCAGTTGAAGAGGAGACTACACCAGCTTTGGAGGAGGAGCTTCAAGAGGAACCGTCTACTTAGGGAGCGAGCCCAGTCAGTTGCCTGTGGTATACTGGATGGCACCACGAAGTTATCTTATTTTTCCGCTGCTATTATTTCTCTCTTAATAAGTTTCGCCCTGTGTGGCGTATATTTGTAACTTGACCATAAGGTCGAGCAACCAGTTTGACTATTTAATTAAAGTACTTTATTAGTATCGAGTGGTATGATTGTGATATTTACCGATGTTAAGACTGTGTGCACTAGCGCGTTCCTGGACTAGTGCTGAATACACAGAGGGTCCGGATTTGCAGATTCGGGTCCCGACAGGAAGTAACTCATTAAGGCACACTTGCCCTTTCGATACACGATCATGCTAACATTTCATTCCATCCTCTCCCAGGCAAGACTCAAACCCAAAAACAACTAGTTAATACCAATGCTCACGGCAGTACAATTATCACCGAACTACCGTCAACTTCACTTTCACCCATCGCTACTCTTAATAAAGGCTAAACCCATACGTCATCAACCTCCATCACAAACCACCCTTGTACCACTAAGATTTGACACCTAGCCCCAAGCTAGGATCGTAAAACCTTACCAAACCACAATTGGTTCCTTTCTTAAGAGGGTCTCGCCCTCACACGATAACACTTAGTTATCAAGCCCAAGTGTACACATATTTCGCATATTCAACCATAAACCAAGAACATTTATATCCTCACTCCCATCTATAGAGCAAGAGGAGTACAATTCTTTTTAACCCAATTGGACCACACACGACAACTCAAACCCAAAACGTTAACAACCATTTTGGAAAGAATTCGGCAACATCCAAGCCAAATCACAGAGGAAGCATAAATCCCCTACACCACAACCAAATTACCAGAATTCCTTCATTCTTTCTTTTCATACTAGAAAGAAATGGACATCTCGATTCATGGCATGCATGCACACTTTTCAAGAGCACTCCGGATTAGTCATATATCCATATATGACTTTCTCACCGACCTGGCTCATCGACTCTTTTATGATTAATTATGCATAAACAATGTCTCGTTTTTGTTTTTCACCATTCATTCATCATGTAACAACGGTACCGAATGGTCATTCACCAAATGACTTCTTCCTCGGTATCAAATAATGGAAACACAATTAACATCGAAGGTTACGGAAATTCATATAGACTATGACCACAGCATAGTCGACTGTAAAACACCACGTCGCATCACATCCCACATCAATTGAAAACTGAACTTGCAAAAACATTGCATTTCATCCAAATTCAACATTTTGGAAGAGAACATCAAAATTTCAAGTCGAGCATCTGCTCCCACAACCGTCACAAGTTTTCTCAAGGAGAGGGAAACTCATTTCAAAAAGGGGACACCTCACTAACAGAATCACTTTATAAAACATTCATAAATTCCACCTTTTTGGAGCACTCGCAAACATCACACACATTATGCAAATAAATCCATCTCTAGTCAAAAAGAGTTACAAATTAAATCTCAAGAGTTTCCAACACAGCCCACTATGTCCATTTTCTTCCGTTAAAATTTATTCCAAAGATAATTCAGGGTGAACGCGAAGGAGCGCGATCCACTCAAAATCTTTTGGGTGTAAATCCATACTGATAACACAAATTAAACAAAATAGCTAAAACCAAAGATTGGCACCAATAGCTACGGGTTTTTAGGGAAACTCGGAAACACAACACAAGGAATACCTTGACCGAAGGCATTCAACCAAAATGGCAAACAACCAAACCAGTTCAAAAGGTTTTAAACACCAGCTCAGCATGAATCCCACCATAACTTGTATTCCACTACACTTACCATTTAAGCATTCAATAATCACTATTTACTCATCAAGAGAGTCCAACCGGATTTAACAAGATTTACATAACAATTTCTTTCTCTAGTTACCATTCCCAACACTTTTAATTAAGGTTTAAGATGCTTATCACAAAGGCCTCCAACCAAGACTACATTGACATGATCCCCACGGATCACCAAATCATATAACAACGTATTCTATATTTCAAACATAGTACTTCAACAGCTACTTGAGCATGGTCAACCTATCAATTTTATACTATCCATATGTAAAAATCTTGACAATTGAAACTTGTTCAATTAATAAAATGACTTCAACAAATAAGTAATATCTTTACAAGACAAAATTCATAAATAGGATTCTAAGATATGCGTTCATTAAGGTTAAAAGCTTGCATCATGATTATTAACCATTGTTCATCTCATCACAACATGTACTCGACATAATACCACAGTTTTACACTTTCCTTCTATTGGATCAATGGTTTCCAATAATTAACAACACTACCAAGGCATCAATATCAATTCTTTGCATAATCATCAATCAACAACATTGCTCTTAGCTACCTTACACATAGGTTGCAACAAATTTGTCACTACACAACATACTCCAACTATTAAATTAGATTTAATAAGTTAGATCTGCACAATGCTCTTAACAACATCATTAACAATAAGTCTTATGTCTTCTCAATTGATGTCAATACTAGCATTGTAGAGACACACTGCATACTTCCAAATATACTAGTAGTTTGCAACAACATAAATAGCAACTCTAATCAACTTCCAAATTAAAGCCACTAGTCAACATGATTAAATTTCTCTATTAACCAGTTAGATTAGAACATCTTTAAACAACCGGCAAAGTTTCTTTAACAGTATCATTAATTTACATCATCTTAATGTCTTAACTATGCATCAAGGTTTAAACTTTTAACATTAACGAGGATCATAAGCACTTTTAAAGCAAGGCAACAAATTCTAAATACCACAATTACAAGTAAATTACAGCAAAGGAGCAAATGCTAATACCAAAAATTTCGGCAGCATCTCCTTTGTTTTTCCATGATTCGAAGCAACAACAAAGCATCACAAGTTATATCATAACGGAAAGCATCTAAAACAGCAGTAACAGGTGACATAGCAACAATATAAGTCCAGGATAAAGCATTCAACCACTTCATGAGCTAAACGAATCAAATAATAAGACCGAGCACACGGTTAAGCAATTCTCCAAGTTTCGTGGCATTACTTTTATTATCATGACTCCAAATTATAACACTGTCTAATTTGTGTGGAGCTACGTGTAGATGTGTAGCTAAACCCTTTTTCCCGCATGCCGGTTTCATGGTACCTAAGAAAAACAACATAAACACAAGTGTGAGTTCATCACTCAGCAAGTATATTGCAATGGAACAAGAAAATACATTCCAATACCTTCATCACCACTTTTCACATACGACATCATACACATCTCATATTCATAGTGTAAGCATATCGTTGACATCATCATAAATCATCCTCATATAACATCCTCATACGATGCAATGCAATGCGATGCACATATCTCCTGGAAACTCATACCGGTATGGTTGAGTACACACCCATCGGTGTGCACCCTCTCCCCCCTTCCATCCCGAAGATGGAGGGTGCCTACTCCTCGCTTCCATACACCGCGGTGGATGGAATCACGATGTAGGACTTACTCATTGGCTCTCTGGAATAGTCATAACTTTCTCACCGACCTTCCCCGGACTAGTTATGACTTTCTCATCGCCCGGGCCATGTATCATGCCATGTATGCAAATATGCCAACATCATATTTAACGTGTACATTAACACATGGCATCACAACATAATAGACCGTAATTATCATATCAATGGCAAACATTAAAGCATGGCATGTGAACACATCATAAATTCAATTGCAACTCATCAAAACTAGCAACCTACAACTCGCTACCCATTCCAATACACTTGCCTCAACCACGGGCGTCGGATTGGCGAGAAGTAGAAGGCACTCCCGGGGTCACACCACCTGCACATAGGTACCACACACTCACAATCATGTCCACAAAACAGTACGCAAACCCTCTTCTAACCCGACATCGCAAATTGCTCGCAAAACCCAAAAACAGAGGTTGTCCCGTCGGGACAGCAGCCTTCCAAAAGTCATAACTCGGGTTCTAAGACTCCGAATCAAATAAACGAGTACATCCTCGCGTAGCTTAGGAAATTTCCTAACTTTTTCTAAGTATATGGAAAAGCTGGTTCGGACTCTAAAGTTGTTTAATCTACAAAATACCGTGATCTGCTCCAATCACATCACAGATTTTAATACGTTCGGTAAAACGATCATAACTTTCAAACGGCTAGGCGGAATTGGACATTCTTTATATCCACTGAAAGGTATTGAGATTACCTACAACTTATTCAACAGCCGTACGACCAAATTCCGATTCTAAATTGGCGAAAACCCAAACCCTAGGTCGACTGCTCATGCTGCCCGAAACAGAGAACGTGGCAAACTCAAGAATCCATCTAATCTACTCAATTCCAGCACCACCAATTGATCTAAAAACGTGATAATAACCCTTAGAACAGATCCTAGACCAACCCCAAGGAATCCCATGGCCATACCTTCGCCCGACGACCGAAAACCCAACGGATCTCCTCCCGGTTCGCACGATCTCCTTCCTCGCTCCAATTCCGCCGGATCTCCTCGTCGCGAAGCGCTCCAACGGATGGATCTTCGAGGTGTTGAGGTAGAGAGCTCCCCTAGGGGCAGCAAGGTAGATGGAGAGGTGGTGGTGGGGTGGTGGTGCCATGGGGAGGAAGGGGATGGGGAGGAGGCGCAAGGGAGGACCAAGGGGGCGGCTAGGGTTTGGGGAGGGGTGTGGGGATGCAATGGGGGGTGGGTTGGGCGCATGGCACCAGGGGGGCACCCTTTACCAGCCCAAACAGGTCTCCTACTCCCAAAAGGACTCAAACACTTCCCCACCAAGGCCCACGACCCTTTCCCCTAGGCCCAAACTCCCCCAGAAAGGCCCAAATCCCCGAAAACGGCCCGGAAACGCAAATAAACTCCATACCGTATGGTTTCAATCTCTAATTCCGTATTTCATAATGTGTTTGACCTCAACATTCATATTATATAAGGTGACGACACTCCGTGGTGTCACAACTTGCCATGACAGTACTGTTGCTGTAGTATCATCATGTTGGGGTGAAATGTGCATAATCTCTTATCGATCATTTTAACATCAGTAACTTTCTAGTTATAGAATGCTAGTTTAGTGACAAGCGTGTGCATAGTAGAGTTATACGCTGCCACGGTCTTAAAATCCTGAAAGTGCTGGAGGGTCTATTCGCGTTGTGCTTCTTGCAACAGGACGGATCTTTGCTGGTTATATTTTTCCTTCAAGAAATTCTAAAATAACAGCTGGTCCTCCTCCATCCAATATTCGACCTTCAGGTCCACATGAAGATAGTGCCTCAGGAAATACAAAGATGCACACCTGGCGATTTTGAGAAGAGTGGGATACTAGCTTCAGGCTAAAATATAGCAGCTCAAAAAGGTGGAGCTGTCAGATTAATTTTGGCATCCATTTCCCAGATGAGATGATTGCTTCCATTCAGGGCAAGCTCGATAAATTTCCTTTTTGTGATGTCGGATATATACTATTTCTATTTTCGCAAAAATGAATTTAACCACTGGTAAAATCAATATATTACATGCTTACTCTTGAATCGGTAAAACTTGGTCTATATCTATTTAGTAGATAATTATCTAAAATTTCCTGAACTTTTCGTAGCATTTCTCATAATTTTCTGTTAATTATCAAGCAATTTTCAAAATTACCAATTAAGAAAAAAAAAATCAATTCTAGCATATTTAGACATGGAATATTGCCAAGAAATTAAATACATAGATATGGAGTTTCCAATATGCTAACTAGAATTTTTTAAAAAATTTCAACCATTTTCTTAACTTTTTGTTAATTACCAATCAATTTTTAGAATTATCAAATAATAGAAAAATTAATTTCAACACATATTTAACATGGAATGATATTAATAAAAATAAATCCAGAGGTATGAAGCTCTCAATTTGCTATCAACAAAAATCTAGAATTTTCGAAGCATTTTTCATAATTTGTTGTTAATGACCAAGCAATTTTTAGAATTAGTAAATAACAAAAAATTAATTCCAATGCATATTAATCATGGAATAATGCTAGAAAAACAAACCTAGAGATATGGAGCTTCCAATGTGTGCTAATGCCAAGTTTCAACAAATTTACGGAAATTCATATACTTAGAAATTCAATTTTTTGGATGTTTCATAATTTTTCGTAAACCCAGAATTTATTAATTATTTTCTAAAATTACAGAAATCTCCATGGGTAAATTGCAAATTTTCCTTCTTTTTTTTGATTTTTTTCGAAAGAGATTAACAAATCATTCGGCCTGTGGGACGTGCATATGGGCTCGCAATGGCCCACAAGCCTCCTGACCCAACTGGCAAATCGCTGGGGCATCTAGGGTTAAAATCCTAGTCGCCATGGCCTCCCTCAATAGCAACTTAAACTTTATAGTTAATCACTATTCATCAACTAAAGGATAACTAGAGGGAAAACAATGAAAGATAATCTTAACAACTCTAAGATTGTTGCTGTTAAAATTGATTGTGGTAAATACCTACTTAGTTATTAGAATCGCTTCTGGTGGTAACATTCAGGGCACGCGGAGTGCTGGAGTGTTACACCTCATCTCCCTTCTGGGCTCTGGCGCTCTCCCTCTGGTTCCCGGTGCCCTGCGGCCCCGCCTCCGCTCCGATCTCCTCCCCTCTGTCTTCTCGCACCTCGGTGTCGATCTCCTCTCCTCTGGGCTTCGGCCCTCCACCCACCTAAATGCCGCCTCGATGGTTCCCCTCCGAGTTTCGACTTCTCTCGCCTCCGCTCCGAGCTCCTCCCCTCCAGCCCTCCACCCACTAGATCCAGTCCTCCTCCGCCTCGCCGAGCCCCCTGGGGTTCAGGGCCACCCAGGCATCGTGGTCCGGCGGAGCCGTGGGGGAGGACGGGCTGAAGATCGTGAGGCTGGGGATCTCGAGGCGGATCGTGGAGAGGCTCGTCGGGGCATCACCAGGTTTTCCCCATCCAGGTAGTGCTTGCTGCATACTAACTGGAAGCTGCAGGTCCATAGGGTTTGCTTGATTTGGGCTGGTTTTGATTGGAACGGGTCGAGTTTGTTCGAGGAGATGCTCGTGGTAGATGAGAAACTCGCGTCTTTAGCCTCCCAATCTCTACAACTATAGGATCCTGCGAGTCATGATATACTGAATGGTTAGTTCTAGTTGAATTTCATATAATTTCCACGAAGAAACATTTCATGAAGTGAATATCGAAGTAAAACTTGATTTTCCCCTGAATTTGTTTGTCAGTAGAGCTTCTGAGTCTTAGGATAATTCTTTGGCATTTACTTTTCTTCTCAGGTTGGTGACTCAGACCAGGAATTACCTGAAGGAATCTCTTTGTATTCAATTGCCTCTGAGAATTATGGGAAGCCATCAATTCTTGTTCCATCGATTAAAGTGAGCATTCTCCTGACTGCATGATGTGTTTTATGGTTTGTATTGTCAACAACTCTACTTAATCACTTTTTTTTTCATTTCACTTCCTCAAGAGCATGCTAATGGTGGTAAATGTCTTGTGTTTACTCAAACAAAACGAGAAGCAGATAGATTGGCGTATGCCATGGGTAGGAGTTATGCATGTCAGGCACTGCATGGAGATATTTCACAAAATCAGAGAGAAAGGACACACAGGATTTCGAGATGGTCGCTCTAACATCCTTGTAGCGACTGATTTGTGTTTTGTAGCAACATCAGAGAGAAAATTCATTTGCTGTTATGTGTTTACTATATGAAAATTCAGATTGATACGAGTTTAGCGAGCTAACTCGAACCAACTTGTAAGTTTAACAAGTCGAGCCAAGCAGAGATTTGAACTCGTTAAGATAACGAGTTGAATTGACTCATTATCTTAATAAGTTTGATCGAGTCGAGTCAAACCGAGTTGGCACGTTATCTATTCGTACGGCGCTCGTTTTCACTGGAACCGGGGCAACAGGGTAGAGATGTTGCCGGCACGTGAATTCCTCGACAGAGCAAAATCCACCATCGGATTAGCATGCATCTCACCGTGGTCCAACGGCTAGAGATTCGACTGATTTTTACAAAAATCGTTAGCATGTCATTTCTGATCTGGTCTGATGTTTGACGACACATATCCTACTCTTTAAGGGTGTGTTTGGTTGTCTGTACTAAGTGGTATATGTATAAGATGATTTAAAAAAAATCATCCATATGTTTAGTTATTTGAATGGAACCATCCCATCTTGGACCAAGTGATACAAATTTAAGGAATATTCTCTCTAGATGTTGAACCATCCTATTCCTCCAAAATAATGAAACCAAATGGTACGGAATCATCTCATCCCATTCAACATCTCATTCAACCTCATCTCATCAACCAAACACATCCTAAGCCGCCTGGAATTGGAGGCCAGAGGGCACTACCGGTCGTCATCTTCGTGAGATTCTCAAAAAATATCGAAATTACAAGAGCTGATGTGTCAATATAAAACACTTTCATCACAAAATACTTGAAAACACAAACACATATGTGCACTTGCGCACCACAATAGTCAATAAGTTTACTAGATTATTACTCTTCCTCACATGTGATGATACCTGCTTAAGTGCTTACACATTTCATGGAGCGTCTTCAGGCCCAGAGTTGACACCATTCCCTGTCAAAGGAGGAGGCCACGCCATGATGCACGGATGGATACGGCAGCCTTATGTCCTCTGAAAGAGCTTCTCCAGCTTCATGGTGTCAAGGCGTAGGGACAGGCACCGTTCATCTTGAAATGCCTCCTTTGTTGCAAAGTACGCGAAACCATGCCTAAACTCCCACAACTTTCAGGCCACGATGATCCCGCGGTGAACCCCATCATTGGTCTCCCCAACCTGAATGTTCTGCGGAGTGTCCCGTTCCAATTCCGACGGTATGTCACGTATGGAGCGATCCAATGCTGCAAGTCTCGTGATGTATGACTGCTCGTAGTTTGGCCAGTAGACAAACTCATTGACTTGCATGGCAATGTCGAAGAGATGCGTCTTATCCTGTGGCCTTGCAACATCCATCCATGGGAGAATAAGCCAGCCAGCCAGCCCTCGGTGTCCGAACTCCGAAGAGAGTAAGCTGCCTCGAGCTCCTGATCAATCCATGCGAATACAGATAACAGCATCGTTCAACAAGAGAATATACAACCTGAACCCAGTGCACACAGCAATTCCTTCAAGAAGCACCAGCCACTAGGAAATCGCATAGCGCATCGTTCTACTAGTTCGTCAAGAAATCTTCCTAGCATGACACTACAGGAATCCGTATTATTTTCGTCGGCCTAAAACCGACGAAAATAAGGCAAAAACCGACGAAAATTGACCGACGAAATTATGTTGACGAAAATACATTTATTTTCGTCGGCAACCGACGAAAATATAATTATTTTCGTCGGCCGGAGCAGCTGACGAAAATAGTGGCTGTCTCCTGACGTGGCGTCTGTATTTTCGTCGGCCACGGCCGACGAAAATATCTGGGCGCTATTTTCGTCGGCAATTGTTACTATTTTCGTCAGCCTAGGCCGACGAAAATAGTTTTTTAAAATTAAAAAAAAATTTATAAATTCGATCACTTCACTGTTGTGTAGAGAAGCAAAAGCCTTGTTCACCAACGGCTCTTGTTGTTGTATATGTACCTTTTGCATATTAATATAGGCTGAGCTTGTTTATTCACCCAATATGACATGATAATTTGAGTTTCTACTTGTGTAAATGAAAAAGTAAAAAGCCTTCAATTAAAGGAATGTCTGTCTCGTCGCTAGATCTCTTACTCATATATTTTGAAACAAAACCAGAATTTACATGAACCCATCCTTTCAAGGCGAACTGCAGTTTAATAATAACCATAGTATCTAACATTACTGGACCTTTGGGGTCACGTAAAGCAACATAAATATGGTACTCCAAAACTTCAAAAAGACAAGGACCGTCCCACCAACTACAAATGCTTCTATCTATCCTGGTCTTCATATTGGTTCCCAAATAACCCTTCATTTGCATGGCACGAACACCGAACAACAATAAGTTTAACTTCAGATACACAGGCAGTAAGTTCTTACTACCAGTCCTCGATACAAAAAATATTCCAGAGTAGGCTCCTCTGCCCTAACAGTTGCAGGACAGTGCACAAGTAGCTGCAGCAAAGATGCTAACCTTATAATCAATAGCAGAAAGTAAACATCTACTGGACACGCATCATAACTTTAAAACCAAATTTGAACAACAAAGACATCATGGAGAATTGTGGCATTTACCTGCTTAAGCTAAAATACCTGATAGAGGGCTTCTTGTTAGTATTCATTCAGCTCACCGAAGCCTCAAATAAAACCAGGACATGTAATTCCACAAAAAATCAGGACATGTAATTCCACAGAAAAGCAGGACATGTAATCTACATCCTAAAACTTCTCTTGTAGGAAAATTTTAAGGAATGAGCACACCATTATTTTTACTGAATCCCTAGATAGTATTAGGAAGAAAAATTGTAAAATTCACTTGATGGGAGCATCAAAAGACGTTCCAAACTGAGAATAATCTGTGGAATTAAAGCACTGAGGCTGAGTTGTTAGTAACTTCTATGATGAGATAATACCTATCTCTTTGTTAAAAAGAAAATCAACAACACAGATTGAATCTGTTACCTAAGGACGAGCTAATGAATATGCCATAGCTAGAAGATACAAAAAGACGATAGCATTACTGAGCTCAAAAAAGCTCTTTACCTAAAATCCTAGCATATTCAGACATGTAACATTAGAAAAACAAGATAGATGGTGTGGCCACATTCCGCACCTGTCATCTATGAGCTCAAAGTTACTGTTATCCACCGCACATCCCAGATTGGAGAATGACCTGTACAAGGTTAGTTCACTGAGTTTACTCAACATAAAAAACAGCAATTCGGTAAGTTTCTAGTAATTTTAGCGATAAACTTATTAAAAATAAGCATATAATTTTGTGGCAAATCTTCAACGCCAAACAAGGCATAAACTAAGGACAGAGACATAGCATAGCAGATTAGCACTCTCAGTGAAGGGCTTACTTAATTTCTTTCTCATAAGAAAGTGAAGTATATTTAACAAACATGAGCAGTTTCACAATTGACCAACATAGAACTTGTGTACAACTTCAACACATTTTGTGTTTTCCAAGCTAAGGTTTCTTGTTGAGATCAATCTGACTTTTTAACAATAGAATTGGTAGCATAAGGACATCACTTTGGTATTACTCATTCACAACAACATCAGTGCAGCTGTTGCATTACGATTTTTCTTACTCAGTTTCACATAATGACTTGCATTGAAAATATATGTTAAAAGCATGACAATAACTATTCTGTATCCATGAAGAATGGGAGAAACGTCTTCAAAGAATCAAAGGGGCAAATGGACCTTTAGTCTTTGTTTACTTTCCTTGTCCCAAAAGTTGAAGCCTCCATCATAGCCTGCAGTGGCAAATGTATGGTGCACCTAGATGGAATGCATAGCACAACAATTAAAATTACTTAGTTGAAGAGATTTGTTGATAGCCATTGATCCTAAGCCAGTTAGCAAGTATTTAGATATTAGAATATGAATGGACATCCACGGTGAAATTAAGCAATGTCCTCTTAGTGATACTTCCTTCCCATCAAGAGGGACTTCAAATAACTGCAATGAAGAAATTGTAATTTATCAAAATGAAGTACAGATGAGGACTAATATAACTTGGGAGTGTCCTTGTCAGCAAGACTAAATAACCAATAGTGTAAACCAGCTTTTTATGCCCTCACAATAATGTGGTAACCAGAACAATGGGCAATATAAGAATATAAGCTTGGTGCTGGGATATAATATCTTCTCTAAGACCACCTTTCACTTTCACTTTGAGTTTGATATATGCATGAGTACTCTATATACGAAACCAGTTTGATATATGCATGGAATAAAATATCTTGCGAACCAGTAAACTGCTGGCGCCCTCTCCTCCTAAAAGGACTCAAGATGGTTCACATTCATAGACTTGCATTAATCACATTAATTGAGCAAAGGCAAATAACTAACAAGTATGAAATTATCCAAATCTTTGTTGACATATCAATCAAGAAAATGAAAATAGCTAACAGCGCATGACTACTAGCCTGCTCTCAGTTCTTACTAACAACTACACAACAGATATTCTAGCACAAGGAATCTATGCGCAAGGAATAAGTCAATTATAAAGATTCAAATAGAAAACACTGCTATAATGTAGTCAACACAAATAATTCACAGAATTGCAGGCTTCACTTATATTTATAAAAATGGATCATCTTTGAGAGCTCACAAGTCCGTAGGATCCTAAGAGATCCTCTCTTTTCCATCCCTGCAAGTAAAGGCATCAAGAGAATCATAGCCCTATGGCTTCTCGCTCTAACCTTCGCGGAGGCTTACTGTCTTAGGCTAAAACTAACGTTTCGTTTTCACTCGTTTGGAACAAATCTAGCGATGCACACCAAGACCAGACGTTTCAAAAAACATAGGAACTGCTTAAAGGACAATCTAGAGAGGCAACCTTGGCGAGCCTGATCTCGTCGTCGAGCTCGTGGAGGCGGTTGTTGAGGCGGCCGAAGCTGTTGATGTTCTGCTGGTCCTCCCAAGTCACTGCGCCTCCGTGCCGTTCCTCGCATCAACCCCACCAAGAATCCCAACCGAGATCAGGCAGCGCACAAAGAAAAAGAACATATCAAGGCTGCAGAATGAACAACCCCTAGCCCCTAGCTAGGGCTTGCTCTACCTTACCTGCTGCATCTACGATTCCTTCGAGTTGCGGGCCGAGATGAGAAGCGCACGCGTGGTCTTCCGATTTGGGGAGGCGGGGTGGACGCGACGGTCGGGGCGAGCGCGATGCGGCCGGGCGGGCCGAGGCGGCGGAGGTCGGGCGAGGACGTGGCGGTGGCGCTGTGGGGCTGGCGGGTGGGGGCGAGCGCTAGGGAGGCGGGGGCGGACGCGGCGGTCGAGAGGCGAGGGCGGACGGTGTGCCGGCGGATCGGAGGCGGCGGCGGGGGCTGAGGCGCAGGCATGGCGGTTGCAAATAGGGTTTAATTTGGCTGAACCTGCGGGATATGGAGCGACTAAAATTCATGCTATCTTCGTCGGCTTCTCCCAGCCCGACGAAAATAGGAGTACATTTTCGTCGGCCAACTTACGCCGACAAAAATAAATTTATATTTTCGTCGGCTTACCTGGAGGCCGACGAAAATACTAGTGTGAGCTTGGAAAAGGCCGACGAAATTAATTTGAGCCGACGAAATTAATATTGATTCCTGTAGTGTGAGCGCAATTACTACCTCCCCTATCCTAAGGAAGGAGTCTTCTATAAGAGAGCAGACGACGTGGGGGGCCAGATTCTTAGAGTAAGGGTTTGTTTGGTTCTGCCTAAGTGAGCCATAACTGAAGTTAGGTAGGCCATACGTGGTTAGGCAGGTGCTTGCTTTCTTACCCAGCTGAGGCTCGCCGTAAGACCTGAGACGCGGTGTGGTTCATTTGCCATCGAATTTTTCGCCAAATGTGAGGCGGCGAAATCGAGAGCAACGCTTGCCTCATTAGGCCACAAAGTGCCAGACCCGAGCTCACTTATCGCAGTCTCCACTCAGATGTAGGGTTCAAACCGAATCGAGGGCGACGCAAGGGCGGCAGCGGCGGCGGCCCATGCAACGGCGGCAGCAGCAGCGGCGACGCAAGGGCGGCAGCGGTGGCTTCCCCTGAAGGTGCGTGGCAGCACTAGCTTTCTCTTGGGGTATCGAACGGAGAGTATAGGCTAATCGAAGACTTTCTTCAGTTTACAGGTCTTCCCCTAATTGGATTTGCAAGGAATCCTTCAAGAAATCATTGGTGAGGAACCCTACTCTAATTATATTTCCATATTCTAGTTTGCAATGGTGTGCATGGCATGGCTCTGATATGATTATACATTTTTTGATGTGTATATAGATGGGTGCAAAGAAACTATACATTGAGTACTATAATAGCTATTGTAATTACTTCCGGATGAGAAGGGCTATAATCAACATTGCAATATGTGTTGTTCTATTTTGGTATAAACTTCAGTTAATTAGATCTGAGAAGAGACGTGTGACCTATGGTCCTATGTTGGCGAGAGACGTGTTGAGAGATACACGTTTGAACCGTTTCTACAATGGCACTGAAGCTCATTGCCTTAGTAAGTTGCACATGCGGAAATTTGTTTTCCATAGGTTGTGCTCTCATCTAAGAAACCGTGGGCTGCTACTGGACACACTGAATGTTAGTATTGAAGAACAAGTTGCCATGTTCATGCATGTTGTTGGTCATAGATGGACTAATAGAACAACTGGTTTTGAGTTTAACTGCTCTAGGGAGACAGTCCATTGGTACTTCCATGCTGTCTTAGATGCTATATGTATTATGTCGCGTGACATCATTGTCTTGAGATCCACGAAGACACATTCGAAGATAACAACTAGTCCAGGCAGATTTCACCCGTACTTCGAGGTAACATAACACCATAATATACTAATGACAATACATCCTTATGTGAATCTAAAAAGAAAACTAACCGTATGTCATGTCTTTCTTGATAGAAATGCATAGAAGCTTTGGATGGTACGCACATTCCAGCAATGGTTCCTATGCATATGCAGGATAGGTTTAGGGGTAGGAAACTCTATCCTACACAAAATGTGCTAGATGCTGTCGACTTTGACCTAAGGTTTACATATGTCTTAGCTGGATGGGAAGGATCAGCCCATGATTCCTATGTGCTCCAAGATGCACTATCCCGACCAATAGGCCTAAAAATCCCTGAAGGTACTATTACTACCTATTGCACACATGAAAATAAGGTTTTGGTACAGTCCAGAGCTAATTGTCATTCCTTAATCATGTAGGCCACTACCACCTAGCTGATGCTGGTTATGCAACAAGGTCTGGTATATTACCCCCATATCGTGGTGTTCGGTACCATCTTAAAGAGTTTAAAGGAGCTCGAGAGCCTGAGAACCCTAAAGAATTGTTCAACCACCGTCATTCTTCCCTTAGAACTACTATTGAAAGGGCTTTTGGTACATTTAAGAATAGATTTAAGATCTCAACATCTCAGCCCTTTTCCCTTTGAAAACCCAAGTGTAGATAGTGATTGCTTGTTGTACAGTGCACAAGTTCATCACTGATGACAGCTGTCGGGACCCGAATTTGCAAATCCGGACCCTCTGTGTATTCAGCACTAGTCCAGGATCATGCTAGTGCACACAGTCTCAACATTGGTAACTATCACAATCATACTCATCGAAATAGAAAGTACCTTAATTATAGTAACCAAACTGGTTGCTTGACCTTTAAGGTTAAGTTTCAAAAGTACGCCTCGCAGGGCGAAAGTTTAATAAAAGAGAATTAATAGCAGCGGAAAATAAGATAACTTCATGGCGCCATCCAGTATACCATAGGCAACTGACTGGGCTCGCTCCTTAGATAAACGGTTCCTCTTGGAGCTCCTCCTCCAAAGCTGTTGTAGACTCCTCTTCAACTGATGTTGTATTGTGGCAAGGGTGAGTAGTTGGTACTCAGCAAGTCATGCACAGAATGCAAGCTAATACTCTACATGCATGGCTTAATACAAAGGAATAGCTCATGGTTCATTTGCAGTAACAGCATTTAACAAATAACATAAGTAGATTCGAAAGCGATAGAAAAAGTGTAATATCAATAACTTTTCCAGGAGTTAAATAAACATCTTTCCCATTCCTAATCCATATTTCCATCAACGTCATTATTTAACCAAACCAAACCTCTCAAGTTCAAGTTATTTCCAAGAAAATCTAACCCTTGACTGTAATTCCCGAGCGATGTCCAATACCGCGGACACGGCTATTCGAATAGATTTTACACTCTGCAAAGGTTATGCACTTTACCCACAAGATACAGCCAAACACCACAAGGGCGAGTGATCGTAACAAAGCCTTTCGGAAACGGCTAACTACACAAGTGAACCTTTCCGGTTTTTGCCATACACCATCCCTTCCCTTAACAAAGGCGAAGTATGGGACCGACATACCGTTGGACGGGTACCATGCCATCGCCTTGGTACGCTCCCCTTTCAAGCTACACAAAAGGTGTAGTTGACACCCGAGGTATCACATGCAAGTTATTAGTAACTTACTCAACTAGGTCCGTCTTATTACGGACATGTGGTTGCACGATTAACTCAGTTCAAAGGATTGCAAGGTTAAGTCCTTATGTTGACCAGGGCAAGACTACCCGAAGAACTAAACCAACGCTCCCGATGCCACAACTGGCTGACCCAATCATTCTTGCCACATGCCCCGATCGAAAACTATTTATCAAACCCCCAGTTGATTACCATGCACCACATGCCATCAACATCACAACACATGATACCTTTCCAAAACAGGTTCAATATATCATTAAGTCAATATTAACATTTGATTGTCCAAAATCATGTCATGAGCACGTAGCAGGTCTAAGTAATATACTACAACGATCAAATTACCCATGTTGGCAATTTGATAATGTCAGACTATTTAATCCTCAACTAGGGTGACAAGGGGTTCATGGCATTAAATTATCTATGTCAAGGTGGCATACAGCAACTAGGCAATTAACTAATCTCCCAAAATTAATTAAAGCATTTTATAATTGAACTAGCATGTAATAATTTAAATCAAATTAATTTCAAAATGGGATCAACATGGTCAAATCACAACTTTCCTTCAAAGAATACTTGATCTTGGTCCTGAGGTGGCTCCTGGGTCAACACTTCACCTTCGAAGCCTTCGGGCACTTCAACGTCTAGTCGTAATGCGTGCAAATCGCAATAAATGAATAAAACAGAAGACAAAAAGTGACCAAACATCCAAATGAAAGTCCATAAATAGATAGAGCATAATTTTTTTGAATTTTTAGGAATTTGAATCGGCGAAATCGGAGTTAAAACGCAAAAGTTACAAGCGTTTAAAGTTTAAATAATCAATTAAATAATATTATAGAGAAAAACTTTGGTCCAAAAATTAAATAAAATTCACTATTAGGTATATCTCAATTTTATAAAAATTTAGAAATTTGAATCACTCAAATCGGAGTCAAATTGCAAAAGTTATAAGCGTTTGAAGTTTCAAAATTCAAATAAATCAATAATCCGAATTAATTCATTTATTTTTATACAGAAAAACCGAATAATGATGTCAACATGGATTTTGGTTTTCCATCGAATTATTTTTCTATTGAAAAATCGATTTATTGCGTCAGCCGGTCCATGTACGTGGTCCACGGTTCGGTTTGGGTCCACCGTGGACCCGGTCCACGAGTACATGTCTCACTGACATGTGGGCCCCATCGGATGACGTCAGCGGTGACGTCATCACGCTCGGCTGAGGGACGGCTGACAGCTGGGCCCCACCGTGACGTCAGCGGTGACGTCATGGTGCGGTTTGGCTGAGCCGCTGACACGCGGGTCCCACGCTGACGTCACGCGTGACGTCAGCGGCGACCGGGCGGCGACCGCGCTGACCGCGGCGGTCAGACTACCGCCCACGTGGCTAGATCTCGGCCGTTGATTTGAAAATCAACGGCTCAGATCGGATCTGGCTTAACGTGTTAGGAAAATTACTCGGCTGATCTGGTCCGTTCGATCTTGATCGGACGGTCAAGATCCAATCTAGAGTTTACAACGTGGCTAACCTTAGCCGTTTGATCTAGATCTAACGGCTGACATCTATCAAAGCACGGTGCGGTTCTAGCTACGTGGCACAATCTGAACCGTTGGATCTAGATCCAACGGTTGGAAATAGATCTAGAAATTACAACGTGGGATTTTACCGTGGTGACGTGGACGAATCTGGGCCCTCGGATCTTCATCGAACGGTTGGTGGAGTTCGAGCGACGGTGATGGCGTGCGGCGGCGCTTGCAGACCGGAGACGAGGACGACGACACGCCCGACGGTGTTTGAGCGCGATTTCAGCGAAGTGAAAGGTACCCTCCGACGCGGCTTGTCCTTGCTGTTCCGGATCTGGACTCAGCGACGGCGGAGGACGGCGGACGGCGGCGGAATCGACGAATAACCGCGGCGGAAACCTAGCGCAACTACGGCGAGCTCTAGCGGGCGAACGACGGCGGCTTAGGTGACGTGGGCTAGGGCTACGGGTGTGCACGGGAGTCGGCTACCCGGTGGCGACGGCGGTGCCTTAAATAGGGGCCTCGGCTTCCGTGTATTGCGCGGAGACCGAGGTCCACCCGGTTATGATGACGGAATCCGAATCCTATTCGGATTCGGTGACGTGGCTCAACGTGGATCGTCGGATCAAGATCCGACGGTTGTGGGGTTTGGACTCGGGTCCGGCTCGGCGACTTGGCTGGCTCGGTCGGGCTCGGGCTCGGGCGACGTGGCGCGATCGTGGCCGTTGGATCACGATCCAACGGTCACGCGCGTTAGGGTTCGGTGACGCGGTTCGACCGAGACGGCTTGGCGCGGTCGGGTCCGGGTCGGACCGAGTCTGACTTGGACTCGGGTCCGGTCGGATGAACAGTGAAACCCGTTTTGGGTTTTTCCAGCGATTAAATAATCAAATTAATTCCCAGAATTCATTTAATTCATTAAAAATAGGAAAACACTCAGAAAAATTCCAGAAAAATTCCAGAAAATATTTTAGAACATTTTGGACTCAAATAAAATATTTCCAACAAAATTTTATTTGAAAAATTAAATTCTTAATTATTTGAAAAGGGAATAAATTCAAATAAATTCCAAATAAATCCCAGAAAATTAGAAAAATTCACAAAAGTGCCAAATCTTATTTAAATACATGAAAAGCAAAAATTGGGGTGTTACAAACCTCCCCCCTTAATAGAATCTCGTCCCCGAGATTCAGGGCTTACTAAAGAATACGTTTGGAAATTCTTTCTTCAAATCCTCTTTACGCTCCCAAGTTGCTTCACTCTTTGCATGGTTGCTCCATTGAACTCGGCAGAAACGGGTTGACTTGTTTCTCGTTTCTCGATCCATTGTGTCCAAAATCTTGACAGGGTGTTCCTTGTAAGTTAGATCCACTTGCAGTTCTATCGACTCTAACGGTGTCTGCTCATCTGGTACTCGAAGACACTTCTTCAACTGGGACACGTGGAACACGTCATGTACTCCTGCCAATGACTGCGGCAACTCCAACTGATAAGCAACTTCGCCTCTACGGCTCAAAACCTTAAATGGTCCGACATAACGGGGTGCGAGTTTTCCTTTGGCGTGGAATCTCTTAACTCCCTTGAGAGGTGTAACCCTAAGGTAGACGAAATCCTCTGGTTCAAAGCTCAAGTCTCGGCGACGGTTATCGGCGTAGCTTTTCTGTCTTGACTGTGCTATCTTCAGCCTTTCCCGGATCATGGAAATCTGCTCTTCAGCTTCTTGAAGAATGTCCGGCCCAAAGACACGGTGTTCACCTGTCTCATTCCAGTTCAACGGTGTTCGACAGGGTTGACCGTATAGTGCCTCAAAAGGCGACATCTGCAAACTGGCCTGGTAGCTATTGTTGTAGCTGAACTCAGCATACGGCAGACTTTTATCCCAAGAGGTTGCATAAGCTAATGCACAAGCTCTTAACATGTCCTCTAGAATCTGGTTAACTCTTTCGGTCTGTCCATCCGTCTGAGGGTGATAAGCTGTACTGAAATTCAAACGGGTCCCCATGGCTTCATGCAGCTTATTCCAGAATCTCGAGGTAAACTGGGTACCTCTGTCCGATACAATCTTCTTCGGCACTCCATGCAAACAGATGATCCTGGTCATGTACAATTCTGCTAACTTATCCCCGAGTAAGTGGTCTTTACAGGGATAAAATGGGCGACCTTAGTCAAGCGGTCTACTATAACCCATATGGAGTCATATCCACCCTGAGTTTTCGGCAAACCAGTAATGAAGTCCATTCCGATTTCTTCCCACTTCCACTCAGGAATCTTTAACGGCTGCAGTGATCCGCTGGCCTCGATGCATTGCCTTGACTCTACGGCATATGTCGACAACAAGAACATGCTCGGCAACTTCACGCTTCATGCTTGGCCACCAGAATCTTTCCTTCAAATCCTGATACATCTTGGCACTTCCAGGGTGAATTGAATACTTGGAGTCATGGGCTTCCTCTAGGATCAACTGCTTCAGCTCCTTCTTGTTCGGCACACAAATTCGGTCCTCCATCCACAACGTGCCTTGCTCATCCAACTTGAAGTCTTTTGCCTTGCCTTCATCCATCTTGGACTTAATCCTGTGGATCTTGTCATCATCCTTCTGTCCTTCTCGGATCTGATCCTCCAGGGTAGGCTTCACTTCCAATGAGGCCAAGAATCCTTTCGGCACCACCTCAATCTGCATCCTCTGAAAATCCCTGCATAGCTCATCCTGACTTGTGACTATCAACAAACTCACAGTATGGCTCTTCCTACTCAAGGCATCGACCACCACATTGGCCTTTCTGGGATGGTAATGGATTCACACATTATAATCCTTGGTCAGTTCCAACCATCTCCTCTGCCTCATGTTCAAGTCTGATTGGGTGAATATGTACTTAAGACTCTTATGATCCGTATACACTTCACATCTGTTCCCAATCAAATAATGACGCCACAACTTCAAAGCATGCACTACGGCAGCTAACTCTAGGTCATGCGTCGGATAATTCTCCTCATGCGGCCTCAGCTGCCTTGATGCATATGCGACGACCTTCCCGTTCTGCATCAGCACACATCCAAATCCTTGGCGCGATGCATCACAATAAATATCAAAGCTTTGATTGACGTCTAGTAGAACTAACATTGGTGCTGATGTCAATCGCTTCTTCAACTCTTGAAAACCTTTCTCGCACTCCGGTGTCCACGCAAACTTCTTCTCCTTTTTCAACAATTGCGTAAGAGGTCTCGCAATCGTCGAAAAGCCTTCAATGAAGCGGCGGTAGTAACCTTCCATTCCAAGGAAACTACGAATCTGGGTCACGGTCTCCGGCTGCTCCCAATGTAACACAGCTTCTACCTTGCTTGGATATACAGCAATTCCTTCTGCGGTCATTACATGTCCAAGGAATTCTACCTTGTCTTTCCAAAAATCGCACTTGCTGAACTTGGCGAAGAGTTGCTGTTCCCTCAGCTTCTCCAAAACTCGCCTCAGGTGCTCTGCATGTTCTTCCTTTGTCTTGGAGTAGATGAGAATGTCATCTATGAACACGACAACAAATTTATCCAAGTACTCCATGAAAACCTTGTTCATCATATTCATGAAATAAGCTGGCGCATTTGTCAGACCGAAAGACATAACAGTAAACTCGTTGTGGGATGTCCGAGACGGGGGTCCCGCAGGAGAAGCCAATGCCCAACTGGGCCGAGGACGGAGCAGTAGGCCCAGAGCCTAGAAGCACTACGAAGAGCCCATGGCCATGGCCCGACTTCTTCCCCAAGGCAGCTGGTTGTCCCCTCGACGAAGCTTCGTGCCGCGTCAAGACAACCCCGTCAAAAGTAAAGCCTGCGACCTGGCGCCGGCAGAGCCTGTAGACACCAGAACCTGGCGGATCGGCAGGTTGGGTCAGGAAAGGAACGACCAAATCCCCTGGACGTAGTGGGGCTCGGTGGACAGAGACAGACCACATACTCATGAAGCCACCTTGTCCAGGGCCAGGTGGCGCCCATTTGTAACGTATCCTTCCCCCAGTATATAAGGGGGAGGGAACAACCCTAAAAAGGGAGGGAGAAAAACAAGAAGAAAAGGAGACCACATCCAGATATCCAAGAACACAGGACTAGGGTATTATCTCCTCCGCGAGAGCTCGAACCTGTCTAAAAAGATCGCCCTCGCATCCTGTGTTACCATCTTGCTCTGATCTCGCAGGAATCCCCTAGAATGACAAATCTCATTGCCGGCGGAATCGATCGTCGACAGTTGGCGCTCCAAGTAGGGGGCTTGTGTCAAGATCTTCGTCGAGCTTGATGGCTGTGAGGAGCGGAGTCTCCACAGTTTTCTCCCCGAATCAGGTTTTCCGCTTCGGAAGCCTGATCTTCATCTCCAACAGCCTCGGGAATCTTTCCCTCTCTAAGGAGGCCGCGTTCCAGCACGGCGAGGTCTCCGGCGAGCCATCGTCATGACTTTCGCGCAGATCGGGAGGTCCCCCTGTCTCGTGCTCTAAAGCACTGAGTAGGGGACTGAAGACCCGGCCCCGCCAGGGAGTCGGATCAACGGGTGCTGAGTCCCGAATGGTGGGCATTCTCGCTGCCAAACCACTCGGCACCTCCGAGCGCCTGGAGCTATCCCCTTCGGGCTCGCCCAGCTCACCGGCCGAGTCAGAAGAGAGCCTGGAGAGTTGCTGGAATTTCCGTAGAGTCTGCGTGATCGAAGGCTCGCGGGCGGATTCGCAACAACGCCTCGACACATCGGCCGCCGCCAACTTGGAAGGTGGCCGAAGAATAGAGCTCGACATGGGCGCTGCGTTCCTCGCGAGATCCGCGCCACAGATCAATGAAGACATTCTCGCAAGCCAAGATGGGGGACCAAGCGGTCTTCCATACTCCACAAATATAATATCGCCGCCTTCCAAGACACTCTGGATACCTTGAGCCCCATCTTTGGCTGGCAATCCAGCCGCCCGATCGTGGCCCAAGTAAAGGCCATGGTGACGGCGGCAATGATCCAAAGAGCCTGCACCGACCAGCCGGCAAAGGTGCAGTCACGCACTTCGGCGAGGACCCAGACGGCCAGCAGTCGACCAGGTCGGGAAGCCCCCCCACCAGGGACGTTATGTTCCTCCCCGCGGGGACGACTTGTGACACAGCCTCAACCGCGACCTCCGTTCCGACCTCGACGCCAGGCGCCGCGACCGAGAAAGGGAGGAGCAACGCCGCCATGCCGACGAGTATGAACGTTACGGCATCCTTCCACGAGATCGCAAAGCACGCCAAGCCCGATCCCCTCCACGTCGATCACCGTCCGGGGGTTGCCGCGGGGTCATCAAAGGGGTTCGCGCGTTTACCCCTCACCTACGCCGAGTGGTTTGGCCTGATGGGTTTAATCCCAAGGGCATCACTAGGTTTGACGGTGAGAGGGACCCGGAGGCTTTGTTACAGGTGTACGCTCTGGCGTCGGGAGCCGGGGGATCAGAAAGTAATGGCAAATTACTTACCGGTTACCCTCTCGCCCCTGGGCCAAGCTTGGCTCACCGGACTCCCAGCGAACTCTATAGATTCCTGGGGAGACCTGTGTGAGCAGTTTATTTCAAATTTCCAAGGCACTTATGAGCGCCCCGGCACCCCTGGGACCTGTATCAGCTGCACCAAAAGTGGAATGAGTCCCTGCGGGAGTTTGTCAAGCGCTTCATGCACAGAAAAAGCACTGTTCGGGATGTCACGGATGCGGTCGTGATAGCTGCCTTCCAGAAGGGGGTCAGCGACCCTGATCTCATCAAGAAGATGTCCCGGAAGCCGCCAACGTCGGTTCATGAGCTGTTCGCTCTGGCGGACCGCTACGCTTCCGCCTCCGAGGCCTTGGCGGAACGGCACGACGAGAGGAAGGATCAGGTCGAGCCCTCCAGACGGAAGGAGAAGAAGCGCAAAGGTGAAGAGCTAGTGGCAGTCACTGAACATGCCCACCCTCATGCGCTCAAAGAGGATGGGTATGACAAGGTGATGAACTCGCTTTGCCCCTTCCATCCGAAGGGGAGACATGCCGCCAAGGACTGCTTCACTTTGAAGAGATTTGCCCGGGAGGGCAAGAAGCAGGCTGGACAAGGTTCGAGTGGACATGCCGCCAAGCAGCCTCCTCCCGAAGCTGAGGAAGACTATCAGGAAGTCGACCTTGAGCTCAATTACATATTCGGGGGCTCGGCCGCATACGAGTCCAAGCGGAAGCAAAAGCTTACCGCCTGAGACATCAACGCAATAGAGCCGGAGACCCCCTAGTATGTACGGTGGTCCGAGGTCGCGATAACTTACGACCGCTCGGATCACCCGGATCGAGTCCCATTCCCCGGTAGATATCCGCTTGTCTTGACGCCGGTTGTTCGCGGCATCAAACTCAAGAGGGTATTGATTGACGGTGGAAGTGGGCTCAATGTCCTCTTTGTGAAAACTCTTGACGACATGGGAATTCCACGGTCGGAGCTCAAACGCGGGTCATCGCCTTTTCACGGCGTGATACCCGGAACGTCGGCGACACCACTCGGACAAATCACTCTGCCGGTCACTTTCGGCACAAGAGAAAACTACCAGACGGAGAATCTTAACTTCGAGGTGGCTGATTTTGCGACAGCGTATCATGCCATCTTGGGGAGACCAGCGCTAGCCAAGTTCATGGCAGTACCCCACTATGCGTACCTGACACTGAAAATGCCAGGGCCGAGTGGCATTATCGCTTTACGCGGTGATATTAGGCAATCTTTTTCTTGCGACAGGGAGAGCTACGAGATGGCCGAGTCGCTGGAGGCGCGAGCGGGTCGGGAGAGGATTCGGCAAGAGGCGGATTCCGATAAGCCGGAAGGTAGCGTCCCTACCCGCAAAGCGCCGAACCCCGGAATTGGTCCCGAAGAAGGTACCAAGAGGATTATCCTCGACCCGTCCGATTCGGCTCGAACGGCCTTGATCGGGACAGGGCTCAGAGAGAAATAGGAGGATGCGCTCGTCACCTTTCTGCGGGCAAACAAAGACGTCTTTGCCCGGAAGCCGTCGGACATGCCCGGAGTCCCCAGGGAGGTGATCGAGCATGCGCTGAATGTAAATGAATCGGCCAGGCCGGTCAAACAAAGGTTGCGACGGTTCGCTCAAGACCGCCGAGAAGCCATCAGGGAGGAGATCACAAAGCTGTTAGCCACAGGTTTTATCAAAGAAGTGTATCATCCCGACTGGTTGGCAAACCCTGTACTCGTTCAAAAGAAGAATAAAAGTTGGCGCATGTGTGTTGACTATACCGACCTCAACAAGGCTTGCCCGAAAGATCCCTTTGGTCTACCCCGCATCGATCAAGTGGTGGACTCCACTGCTGGATGTCAGCTCCTCAGTTTTCTGGACGCCTACTCATGCTATCACCAAATCCGGCTTCGAGAGGAGGATTGCGAGAAGACTTCGTTTATCGCCCCATTTGGAGCATATTGCTATGTCACGATGACGTTTGGGCTGAAAAACGCTGGCGCAACTTATCAGCGCGCGATACAGCGGTGTTTTCACCATCAGCTCGGACGCAACGTGGAGGCATATGTGGATGATGTAGTGGTTAAAACACAAGCCAAGGGCAGTCTCACCTCCGATCTGGCCGAGACGTTCGAAAGTCTAAGGGCGTTCCAGATGAGGTTGAACCCTAAGAAGTGTGTTTTCGGAGTTTATTCCGGGAAACTACTCGGATTCATTGTCTCTCATCGCGGGATCGAGCCTAATCCAGAGAAGATCGGGGCCATCATGAGGATGACGCCACCTACCAGTCAGAAAGAGGTTCAAAAGCTTACTGGCTGCATGGTAGCGCTTGGCAGGTTTATCTCCCGGTTGGGGATTCGGGGGATGCCTTTCTTCAAGCTCCTCAAGAAGCAGGACCGTTTTGAGTGGACAGCTGAGGCACAGCAAGCCTTCGAAGAACTCAAGGTGTTCCTCTCCACCCCTCCAATCCTAGTCTCGCCAGAGCCAGGTGAACTTCTCCTGCTTTACATAGCGGCAACAACTCACGTAGTCAGTGCCGCGATAGTTGTGGAGCGGCAGGAGTCAGGACACCGCTACGGTGTACAACGCCCGGTCTACTTTGTCAGCGAAGTACTGGGCGAGTCTAAGGCGCGATATCCTCAAGTTCAGAAGCTGCTGTATGCAATTTTGATCTCGTCGCGGAAGCTGAAGCATTATTTCCAAGGACACTCGATTTCAGTAGTGACATCTTTCCCAGTGGGAGAGGTCCTCCATAATAGAGAAGCTACTGGGAGAATCTCAAAATGGGTGGCCGAGCTTGGAGCCTTCGACATCTCGTTCAAGCCGCGCACCGCCATCAAGTCCCAGGCCTTGGCCAACTTCACGGCTGAGTGGACTGAATTCCAAGCTCCCCGCATCGAAGAAGAGCCAGAGTATTGGACCATGCACTTCGATGGACCTCTCATGCTCGGCGGGGCCGGGGCGGGAATTCTCCTCATCTCGCCGAGAGGCGATAGACTCAAGTACGTCCTTCGGATTCAGTTTCCGGCCTTGAATAACGCCGCAGAGTACGAGGCACTCATCCACGGGCTTCGCATCGCCATATCGCTCGGGATCCGACGATTGGCGGTCCGCGGAGATTCGCAGCTGGTGGTGAGCCAGGTACAGAAGGACTGGTTGTGTGTCGATCAGACTATGACGGCGTATTGTTAACAGGTCTGAGAATTGGAGGGCAAGTTTGATGGACTGGAGCTGGTCCATGTCCTATGCCGCAAAAATGAAACAGCGGACGAGTTGGCCAAGATGGGAGCCACTCGGGCAGAGGTCCCGAGTGGAATCTTCGTCCAGGATCTTTACGAGCCAACAGCTGCAAACCATCCCCATCTCTTGGCCCTTTGCGGTCTGGGGGCTCGACCTGGTTGGACCGCTCAAGAAGGCACAAGGCGGTTTCACTTACCTCTTCGTAGCCATTAACAAGTTCACCAAGTGGATCGAAGCTAAACCAGTCGCCACGATCACTGCGGTCAAGGCCAAGGAGTTCTTCCAGGATATCGTGGTCAGATTCGGAGTTCCCAACCGGATCATTACAGACAATGGTACCCAATTCAGGAGTGAAGAATTTCAAGAGTGGTGCGAAGGCGTTGGAATCAAGATTTGCTTCTCCTCGGTAGGTCATCCACGGAGCAATGGGCAGGTTGAGCGGGCTAATGGCTTGGTCCTCCAGGGCCTCAAAGCCAGGATCTTCGATCGCCTCAAACCATATGCAGCCCGATGGGTGAAAGAGCTACCGTCAGTACTTTGGGGACTCAGAACCACTCCTAGCCGAGCTACTGGACAAACCCCTTTTTTCCTAGTTTACGGTGCAGAGGCGGTTTTGCCAACTGAGCTAGAATTTGGATCCTTGAGGGTCCGGAATTACAAGGAAGCCGAGTCCGAGGAAGGCCGAGTGGTAGAACTTGATCAACTCGAGGAGGCTCGAAACGTTGCAGCCATCCAGTCGGCTAAGTACCTCCAGGGACTTCGGCGCTACCATTCTCGCAATGTCCGAAGTCGAGCCTTCTCAAAGGGAGATTTGGTCCTCAGAAGGAACCAGAAAAGTGAGCACAAGCTCTCTCCGATTTGGGAAGGCCCGTACATTGTGGAGGAGACGGTTCGACCGGGTGCCTATCGACTCAGACGTGGAGATGGCACGGTTTTGGCGAATACTTGGAACGCCGAACAGCTGCGTCGCTTCTACGCTTAAGTTATGTATCCCACCCCCGTGCATTAAATAAAGCTGCCGATTATCTAGTTCTTTGATCTGTCTAACTATGCTGTGACCAAGTCGGTCCCGAGTGGTTATCACCCTACTAGCGTAGCGTCTAATCCAAATGGTGCCAGTGCAAATTAGGCGGAAACGCGTGTTCGGGGTAAGGCCGCGACAAGCGGCAAGATCCGGACGTTTGTATTAGCGCACAAAGAAGGAAAGACGAAGCTAGGAGAGGGCACTAACCGCTCAAGAACGGCAATCTGTGGTTCGTGAACACTTCCGGACACAGAAGTCAGGGCCACTATTCCCTAATTGGTAGAAATTCGGCCCTCCAGCACCCTGCTGCAGGGGCTGGAGCTATCGACTAGGACAAACAATCTACAGAAAGACGATCAAATTTAGAAAGATATAAACGGCACTGTTCTCATACTTTATTTCACGGTATTAGTAATTTACATTGCTAATCTGTTTTTCATTTTCTCGCGCTAAAAAAAAGGGGGGAGGGGACGCTGGTTACTGCTGCTGGTGCTGCTGCTACTGGTGCGACCACTAGGGCGGTCGGGGTCGGGATCGCCGAGGTCAGGCGTGGCGCGCGACCCAGAGCCGCGAGGATCTCGTCCTCAATCACCCAAAGGGGTGGTATAAGGCGGATGAGGGCCGTGACGGCTAGGTTGTTGCGACGTTCGCGCCCTACCATCTCCATAATAACCTCGGCTACCTCAAAGAGCCCTTGCGCCACCTCTAACAAGGCGGCCACGGCGGCGGCGTCTCTGGCGGCCCCAGCCTCCTCCTCTGCCTCCAGTATGGCGAAGTCATGCTCCTCCCAGAACTCCGCCTCCTCCCAGTTGAAGAGCAAGCCGAAGAAGCGCTGGCGAAAGAATGCCGCGTAAGGGCCGACAAATCTCCTCATGTTGAACATGGAGGGAAGTTTGAAGAAGAAGAAGACTCTAAGAAGAGGACGATCGCTCAAGAGCGGTAACGCCCCATTTATAGGCCATGCATGGCCCCGAAGCCGAGACAACACCATTTAAAAACACGGAAGACGAAGCGACGTTATGACGCTGCTGATATTCTCAAAGTACAAAGAAGATCAACACGTTGAACAGAATGAAGAGACATTTCGCCAAACACGTGTCAGGTGCATTTCAAATTAATTCGACCTTCTCGCTCAGTTAGCCCAGCTAAGCGAGAAGTCCGGGGGCTAGGAGGCAACGACGTAAACTTGGGGGCTGAACCACTCAGCCAGGAGGCCACAACGTAAGACCCGACGCTCGAGAGCTGCACGCCAGCCACTCGGAAAAGCGTGCTTATGGCGAGAAGGCCATGAGCCAAGGTCCCGGTGCTTGGGTGTCATACCAGTCGGCTGAAGGCCACCCAGAAAGGCGTAACGGGGGCCAAAAGGCCGCGGGCCTATGGGTTAGCAACTCAGACGAGCGGAAAAGAGCGAAAGAAGTTGCGAGCTCACTTACCGGAGAACAAGGCAGACAAATTATATTCAAGTAAGAAATACAATGCTTCAAACAAGGAGGGCCAGCACTCGGCACGAAGATTCATATCAAATTCAGAATTCAAGACCCTCTTTAACAGCTTCAAGGTCAACTCTCGGATAGTGAGATTTGACCACTGCATTGGCCTTGTCTTCGTCACAGGCAAAACCCTCTTTACAGCTTCAAGGTCAACTCTCGGATAGTGAGATTTGACCACTGCCAACGCCTGGTTAGCACTCATGGTCGCCGACTCCATTGCGTAAGCCTTGATCCTGTCAGCTCCTCCTGAGAGAAGCGGAACAGCATCGTCTCCCTGGCTTGGTTCGGCTCCCTCGATACGCAGAAGTTGCAGAACTGGCTCGCAGGCGATGCGGAGCTCGGTGCGGCTTCGTTCGGCAGAGGTTATCTTCTCCTTGCATTCTGCACCAAAGCCAAGCTGCCATCAGAAAACACACCCAGTGCCAAGCACATCTAATTCAAATCAAAGAAGCCTACCCTCCAGCTCTTGCTGTGTCTTCTCCAAGCCAGCCCGAGTTTCAAGGTTAGAACTTTCTGAAGCCTCTAGTTGTGCCCTCAGCTCAGCAATTGTTGAGTCGCGTCCTGAAACACGAGGGTACCGTCATTCTTCCCAATTATTTAAGAAAGTGTCCATGCCAAACCCAGGGAAGAATCTTACCTTCGAGCGTATGCTCAAGCTCCGCCTTTTCCTCTCGGAGTGTCATGCACTGGGCCTCCAGCCCATGGACCTCTTTCCACCTTTCGTCGCCGATCTCATCGATCTTGTCTCGATACTTTTGGTGCTCTTTGAGCTTGGGGAGCACCTTCCGAAAAAACTGTGATCTCTTCTCCGAGCGCTCCCCCATGTCCTAGGTGACACGGCGAAGTCTCAAGTGGGGGCCAGCATTTCGTGATGTTAGCAGACTAAAGAAAGATAGAAGGCTTACCCTAACAAGCTTGCTGAAACTGACGGTGAGCTCGTAGAGCTCCATCCGAGCCGCAACCTCCGCTTCCTCGTCCTCCTCCATCCCTTTCTAGTCGGAACCCCCCTCACACCACACGGTCCGGTTCGGGGGCTTCGGGAGAGGGCCAAGCGGTGGTGGCTCTCGATGGACCTCCTCCACTTCGGGAGACGAAGCCGGGTCAAGCCCGTCGACCGCCGGACCACTTGACGGCTCGGCGGTCGAGCCAGCAGCAGGAGGCGGCCCCCCGGCTGCCGAAGGAGACGGTGACCTAGCCGACGAGGAGGGGGCCCCCTTGGAGAAGCCGGCTCCGGGGGCTCCTTTTCAGGAGACTCCCCCACTGGGACATCCATAGTGGGAGTCCTGGGTGGTCAAAAAGGAAGCATCTCAGCACAGGTAAGAACAAAAAGACAAGGATTACCCGAAAGAATACCTCCTGGATTTCTTAAACTTCATCCTAGGCCTCATCCTAGTCCCGGCACCACTCGGAGGGGAGCCCGACCCGACACCAGCAGTCGGGGCTGCTCCCGAGCCAGAGGGCCGGGGCTCTGCGCCTGGTGGCCCGGGGACACTGGAGGTTGAAGGCCCGGCCGGTGAGGGATCAGCAGCCTACTCCACCGATTGCCGGCGCAGCTCATCGGCCGAAATGTCAGCCGCGCGCTTGGCCAGAACATTCCTCAGCCGAGAGAGGCCGACGACCGGAGCGTCAGAAAAGAAGGATTCACGCTCCTGAAAGGTGAACGATCGCACATTGTCAGAATCACAAATCAGACAAAAATTATGGAACGACTTCTCGAGAGAGATGGACACTCACAGGAGGGGGAGGGCTCATGTCGGGACCCCGAATTTGCAAATCCGGACCCTCTGTGTATTCAGCACTAGTCCAGGAACGCGCTAGTGCACACAGTCTTAACATCGGTATATATCACAATCATACCAAACGATACTATCAAAGTACTTTATTTAAATAATCAAAGGGTTACTCGACCTTATGGCCAAGTTACAAATATATGCCTTGCAAGGCAGAACTTATTAAAAGAGAAATAATAAGCGTGAAAATCAAATAAACTTAGTGGCGCCATCCGGTATACCACGTGCAACATTGGGCTCGCATCCCTAAGTAGACGGGTCCTCTTGGAACTCCTCAATGGGCGTAGTCTCCTCTTCAACTGGTATTGTGTTGAGGCAAGGGTGAGTACTTGGTACTCAGCAAGTCATGCACAGAATGCAAGCTAATATACTATATGCATGGCTTGGTACAAAGGAATAGCTCAGGGTATATTTGCAGTAAACAGCTTTTGACAAGTAATAAAAGTAGATTCGAAAGCAGTAGAAGTAAGTAAAGCATAAATAACTTTTCAAGAAGTTTAACAAACATTTTTCCCATCCTAAACCATATTTCCATCATCTTCCTTGTTAAACCAACCCAACTTTTCAAATCCAAGTTATTTTCAGAAAATCTAACCCTTATTTGTAATTCCAGAGCATTGTCGATCACAGTGGACTCGGCTATTTAAATAGATTCTCAACTCTGCGAGGTTATGCACTTTACCCACAAGATACTGGTCAAACACCACAAAGGCGAGTTCATGTAACAAAGCCTTTGGAAGCCTCAAACAACACAGGTTGGTCCTCTGGTTCGTGCTCTACACCATCCCTTCCCTTAGCCAGGCGAAGTATGGGACCAACCTGCCAGATTAGATGGGTACTGCCACGGCCACGATCGCTCCCCGTACAATCACACAAAGCGGTGTAAGCCCGACACCACTGAGGCTCCACAAGTGAGTCCTTAGCGACTTAATCAACTAGGGCCGTCCATTCCAGCCATGTGGTTGCAAGTATGACCCGAGTTCAAAGGCTTGCAAGGTTAAGTCCTTAGAGTGACCAGGAGCAAGACTACCCGAAACCAAATCATCACTCCCAATGCCACCTTTGGCCCACCTGATTACTCTTGCCACATGCCCCGAAAATCAGCTTTTATCAAACCCGATTGATTACCATGCACCACGTGCCATCAACATCACATGATACTTTTCCAAAACAGGTTCAATATATCATTAAGTCCATATTAGCATTTGATTGTCCAAAATCATGTCATGAGCACGTAGCAGATCTAAGCAGTATACTACGGTCTAAACCCATGTTGGCAATTTAATAATGTCCAACTAGTAAACCACAACTAGGGTGACAAAGGGTCATGGCACATACTTAGATAATCAAGGTGTCATATAGCAAATTGGTATTTATCTAACCCCCATGTTTAAACAAAGTATCTTTCTAATTGAACTAGCATGCAATAGTTTAAATCAAAATAGATTTGAAATAGGATCAACATGGTCAAAGCACAACTTGCCTTCAAAAGTACTTGCTCTTGGTCTTGAGTTGGATCCTCGAGTCAACACTTCTCCTTGAATCCTTGGCACTTCAACGTCTACTCGTAAAGCGTGCAAATAGCAAATACACAAATAAACACTAGGCAAAAGATCCCAAAACTCCAAATAAAATCCATAAGCAGAGAGAACATAATTTTCTGGATTTTTAGAAACTGGAATAAGTCAAATTTGGAGTTAAAGCATAAAAGTTATGATTATTTAAAGTTTAAATAATCAATTAAATAATTTTACAGAGAAAAACTTTAGTCCAAAATTAAATAAAATTCATATTTAGGTAGATCTCAATTTTATACAAATTTAGAAATTTGAATCGCTCAAATCGGAGTTGAAGCATAAAAGTTATAAGCGTTTGAAGTTTTGAAATTCAAATCAATTATTAAGCCGATTTATTAAATCATTTTCTTTTGAAATTAATTATTGCGTCGGCAGGACACGTGGCAGCCGATTGATTGGTCTGGCGGCGTCGGTACCATGGACTCGGCGCTCGGCTCGGGTCCGTGGACCTGGTCCCGCAGTTGGTCAGCTGACATGTGGGTCCCTCGGGTGGCGTCCGCTGCGGCGTCGCGGGGCTCAGGTCTTTGTGACGGGGTCCACTTTGTGGCGTCATTCTTTGGCTCGTCGGTCAAGACGACCAGCGACATCTGCCAGACGCCATGGCGTCATCGTGGCGTCATGGTGCGATTACGGGCCGTGACATGCGGGCCCAGTGTCGGAGACACGCGTTCTCATGCGCGGCCGACCCGACATGCGGTTGGCCTTACGGCCCGCGTGGCTGATCAGGCCGTTGATTTGAAAATCAGCGGCCCGTATTGATCTGGTATTACGCGTTTGGGGGTGAGCGGTTAATCCGGGCCCCGTTGGATTTAGATCCAATGGTTGAGATTGAATCTAGAGATCGTAAGCGAAACCTCACACGTCGATGACGTGGCAAGATCTGGATCGTGCGATCTTGATCGACCATGAGATAGCTCGGGCGACAGCAATGGCGTCGGCGGCTTGCGTGGCCGGGCGATGGCGATGACACGCGAAGCGACTGCGGGAGCCTCCGTGAAAGTGGATGGTAAACGCAGGTGCGCCTTAGCGCAAGGGATGCAGATCTGCAGGGTCAACGTCGGCGGAGTGATGGCGGGCGGTGGCGGAAACGGTAGCGAGCGGCGGAGTGCTTTACCAACTCCGGCTCCGAGCAATAGCAGAGGCGGTGGGGATCTAAGCGGCGTGAGCTAGGAGTTTCGGGACCGGCGTGGGATGGCGTCCTCGGGAGTGCGATCCGGGCATTAAATAGCCGGAGGCGTGTTTCGGCGGAACCCTAGTCGATCGCAGGTAGCTCTCACCGGCCGAGTCGGCTCGGACTCAGCGCGAGGCAGCGCCTGTCAGCCGGCCCACGTGGCGCGATCAACGGCCCCCGATCGCGCAGCGCGTCCGGATCCGACGGATCTGGCTCGGATCGGAGTCGGCGGATCTCGGCGTGGTGGATCTTGATCCAACGGTTTAGGGATGATTAGGGTTAGGAGTGGGTTCGGTGAGTCACGTGGCTCAGGTCGGACTCGAACACGAGTCGACTGGGCTCGGTCGGATAAAACGATACTTGACCGAGTTTGATTTTCGAATGATTTAATAATTAAAATAATTCCCGATGAATTCATTTAATTCATTAAAAATAGCAAATGACTCGAGAAAAATTCGAAAAAATTAGGAAAATACTTTGGATCATTTTGGACTCAAATAAAATATTTCCAACAAAAATTTATTTGCAAAATTAAATTCTTTAATTATTTCAAAATGGAATAAATTCAAATAAATTCCAAATAAATCCAAATAAATTCAGAAAATTCCAAAAATTCACCAAAGTGCCAAATCACATGAATTTAGGAAAAGTAAAATTTTGGGGTGTTACAAACCTCCTTAATAGAATCTCGTCCAGAGATTCGGGGCTTACTCTGAGCAGGTTTGGAAATTCTTTCTTCAAATCCTCTTGTGACTCCCAAGTCGCTTCACTTTCTTCATGGTTGCTCCTTTGAACTCTACGTAAACAGGTTGACTTGTTTCTAGTTTCTCGATCCATTGTGTCTAGAATCCTCACGGGATGCTCCTTATAAGTCAAGTCCTCTTGCAACTCAATTGATTCTAGCAGTGTCTGTTGCCTCAGAACTCGGAGACACTTCTTTACTAGGACACATGGAATACGTCATGCACTCCTTTAACGATTGTGGCAACTCGGTGGTAAGCAACAAGCCTCTGTGGCTCAAAACCTTAAATGGTCAACATAGCAGGGTGCAAGTTTCCCTTTAGCATGGAACCTCTTAACTCACGAGGCGTAACTCGAGGTATACAAAGTCTTCTGGTTTCAAAACTCAAGTCTCGACGATTGTATCGGCCATAACTCTTTGTCGTGATTGGGCTATCTTCAACCTTTTCCTAATCATAGCGTCGCTCTTGACCTCTTGAAGAATATCAGGCCCAAAGACACGGCGCTACGCCAGTCTCATTTCCAATTCAATGGCGTCAGCGAGGGTCGACCATCTGATGCCTCAAAGGTGACATCGTAAACTAGCACGATAACTATTGTTGTATGAACTTCGGCATACGGCAAACTCTTATCCCAAGAGGTAGCATAAGCCAATGCACAAGCTCTTAACATATCCTCGAGTCTGGTTGACTCTTTCCGGTGCATCCATCGATACATGGATGATAAGCCGTCTTGAAGTTCAAACGGGTTCCCGTAGCTTCATGCAACTTATTCCAGAACCTTGAGGTAAATTGCGTACCTCACATCCGATACAATCCTCTTTGGCACTCCGTGCAAGCGGACAATCTGATCATGTACAACTCTGCTAATTTATCTCCCGAGTAAAGTGGTCTTCACGGGGATAAAATGGGCTACTTTAGTCAAGCGATCCACTATAACCCATATGGAGTCATAACCTCCTTGAGTCTTCGGCAAACCGGTAATGAAATCCATTCCGATTTCCTCCCACTTCCACTCCGAGTATTTTCGTGGTGTAGCAATCTGCGGTCTCGATGCATTGCCTTAACTCTCGGCATCGCCGCACAATGCAACATGCTCGCAAGCCTTCACGTTTCATACTCGCCAGAATCTCTCCTTGAGATCTGATACATCTTAAGCTTCGAGGATGAATCAGTACTTGGAGTCATGGGCTTCTTCGAGAATCGGTTGCTTTAACTCCTTTTGTTAGGCACACAAATCGCGATCCTTCATCCACAACGTGCCTTGCTCATCAACTTGAAGTCCTGCCTTGCCTTCCTCCTTTTTGGACTTAATCTTACGGATCCTGTCATCATCATACTGTCCTTCTCGGATCACGGTCCTCTAAAGTAGGCTTTACTTCCAATGCGGCCAGAATCCGCTGGAGTACTACCTCAATCTTCATTTTAAAATCCTTACATAACTCATCGACTTGTGGCTATGCGCACTCACGGTATGGCTTTTCCGACTCGAGCATCGGCTACTCGTTGGCCTTCCGGGATGGTAATGGATTCCAACATTATAGTCCTTGATCAACTCTAGCCATCTCCTTTGCCTCATATTCGAGATTTGGTAGGTGAATATGTACTCTCTTATGATCCGTATATACTTCACATCTGTTTCCAATCGAGATAGTGAGCGCCATATCTTCAAAAGCATGCACTACTGACTAACTCCAAGTCATGTGTCGGATAATTTTCCTCATGCGGCCTCAATCGCCTTGATGCATAGCGGCGACCTTTCCATTACGCATCAAGACACATCCAAGTCCTTGGCGCGTCGTCTGTAATAAATATCGAAGCTTTGAGCAACATCCGGTAGAACTAACACCGGTGCTGTGTCAATTGCTTCTTGACTCTGAAATCCTTTCTCACATTAAGCGTCCCATGCAAACTTCTTTTCCTTCTTGACAATTGCGTAGAGGTTTCAAATTGTCGAAGCCTTTCAAGCTGGGGTAGTATCCTGCCATTCCAAGGAAACTCGAATGGAGTCATGATCTTGGTGCTCCCAATGTAACACAGCTTCTATTTTGCTTGGATCTACTGGCTGACTCATGGTCATTACATGTCCAAGAAACTCCACCTTGTCCTTCCAAAAATCACACTTGCTGAACTTGGCGAAAAGTTCTTATTTCCCTCAGCCTTTTCCAAAACTTCGCCTTAAGTGTTGCATGTTCATCCTCTGTCTTGGAGTAGATTAGGATATCGTCTATGAACACGGCGACAAACTTGTCCAAATATTCCATGAACACCTTATTCATCATATTCATGCGAAATAAGGTGGCGCGTTAGATCCAGTCCAAAGGACATAGCGTAAGCTCGTAATGTCCATATCTTGGCGAGAATGCAGTCTTGGAATATCCTCGATCGGATCTTCAAGCGATGGTATCCGATCTCGGATCAATCTTGGAGAAACTCGGCTCCTCTTAGCGATCAAACAAATCATCAATCACAGGTAGCGGATACTTATTCTTCACGGTGGCTTCATTGAGTGCACGGTAGTCAATGCACATCCCGAAACTCCGTCCTTCTTCTTAACAAACAAAAGCCCAGGTGCTCCCACGGCACTGAACTCGTGTAAGTCGATAAATCCTTTATCCATTAACTCTTCCGAATTTGTTTCTTCATTTCTACCAACTCCTCGGTCAGACATCCGATAGGGTCTCTTTGCTATCGGTCTTTGTGCAGTACAAGCTCTATCACAAACTCTATGTCCACTGCCTGCGGCATACCAGAGTAGATCCTGGAAAAACGTCGTGTACTCATTCACTACCGGGACATCCTCTATGCTGATTGCCTTGTCTGTTAACCATCAAGCTGTCCATCTCTAGTATGGGCTTGAAAATTCCACTTTCTTCCCACGGGCTCTCCACTGAGATAGTCCTTAGCCACAATCCAATACGGCCTTGTGCTTGGATAACCAATCCATTCCCAATATAACATCTAAGGTGCAGGTCTCCAAAATTATAAGATTTGCTAGGAACTCTATTCCATCTATTAGTATTCTCACCGGAACATCCTACTTCCGTTCGGAGTTCAGGAACCAGTGGTTTGAACTAAAAGCATGCACTTAAGTCTTGCAATCCTCAAGTCATTTCTAGCAGCAAAGTCTTGAAAACAAGCGAATCTGAAGCTCAGTCAAACAAAGCTATTGCAGTCTTGAGTTAACAAGTAACTTACCCGATCTGACGTCAGTAGCGTGCGGTGCATCTGCGGTGACATGGTGGCTCGGCCTCTCACCGCGATGCAGGTGTGTGGCTCCACAATCTTGGCGTCCTAGGTGGTGGTTCTAGATTGAGGCGAATCGCTCCTGGCATCTTCTTTGGACAAGCTGTTGGCAAAGTGTCTGGCGTTCTTGCGATTGTGACGTCTCCTTTGTTCCTTGCTGATTGCCTGGGAGTAACGTTTCTAAGCGGGGGCTGAAGTGCCGTAGTTACGATTGGCGAGTCTTGGTGCTGAGGATGGTGTCCTTATGTTGCATTGCGTGGTTGGAATGAAGAATTGATTTGGTGCAACTCTCAAAGCTATTGCGTTCACTGGCGTGATCCTTCTTTGTTGCATCCTGCGCTTCCTGTTCTCATCCAGTTCCTTCGCTTGTCCTCAAGAATAAGCGCCTTATTCACCAACTCTTGGAAATCGGGAAGGTGTGGGTGATCAACCCTACTTGCAATCTGAGTTAAGTCCCTTCATGAAACGAGGTATGCTGGATTTATGCAGCCGCTACATCCTCGGTGCGTAGCGTGCTAATTTGTGTGAACTTGTTAGGGTAGTCGACCTGGTCGATTACCTTTAGCGATCTCTGAACTCCTCCTTCTTAAGAGTCCATGATTCCTTCGACACGTGATCTGTCGGAATCGTTGTGAACTCTTCCCAAGTGATATCTTGGGGTTCTCCTGCGTGTACAGAAATTCTCCCACCATTCGTAATTTGTTCCTTCAATGATGAAAGCGTAAAGTACCTTCTCATTCCCTATGCATTGAGCTATGTGTAGCTTCCTCTCAATTGATCTTAACCAGTAAATGGCCTCCAATGGATTGGCATTCCCGAGAGAAAGTGGGTGGGTGAGTCCTCATGAACTCGACAGCGGCCTTGTGATACTGGCGTGGTCACTGATTAACTTGATTAGCAGTGCTGAAAAGCGATGACGTGCTGCATTTGTTGCATCATAGCATGCATCAAGCGAGTGCAGGCAGCAAACGCTCGAAATTCTGCATATCCAAGCGGTGCTTTGGTGCTCCATCATTGGGGTTTTACTGGCGAGATCCACTCCCATTGCTTCCAAAGTTTCACGGGTGTTTACCATGCAGCCGATTTGCTCTAGGTTTAGAGATGAGAGGAACAAGAATAGACAAGTAATATGGAACTTATGCGGGCGAAAGGGGTAACTTTAAGGTCCATCTTTATTATTAATAACTTGGTATGGCTGCTTACAAATGCCTAAGGGCCTTGCAACACTTTTAATGCATACCCGACAAACAAAGCAAATCCAAATCAAACTAACTCGAGTCTAACGCCTAAAGGGTGACTCTTTCTTCTATGTGCTGACTCGGCCAATGAGTCTCACTATAGAACCTATGCTCACTCATCGAGAAAACCTCCACGGCCTAAATGCGAGGTCTTTGTGGCATAAGTAGCCAAACGATCGCCATGTCCAAAGCAGCTGTGTCTCTGTGGTAGTCGAAGAAGCGATGTCCTCATCGAGATCGACTCCTCCGGATCGGCTCGTGTAGCTTCAGTACTGGCTCTGGAGTCTGGTCCGTACAAAGTCATCTCCAACTTTCGTCAATCCTTCGTAGAAGGTGTACCACATACTCTTGAGCTTCCCGCCATCATGCTCTTCTCTGTCGTGATCTCCTTGGGCCTTACAGCTCCTTGCCTCATATTATCTAGTACATCCTCCTGGCGGTCACGGTGTATCGGGCGATTGCACAGGCCCTTCTTCCTAGCGGTACCTCAATCCTCACGTCCACAAGCCTTGATCAATCCCGCTTATGATCACTTCCACTTGGAAAATGCAGGGCTTCTCAAAATCCCGAGAGTGTAGCATATGCCAAAGTTCCATGGTGACCAACTCTCCGAGATCAGCGTAGTTGAACTCCTCCTCCATCCTGTCACGAGTGCTTTACGTAAGAACTCTAATTTTTAAATTGTGACAAGGTAAGGAAAATTTCAGCAAAGAGACAAGAAAAGAGAGAAGGGGATAAGTCGAGATGTCATTTCTTGTCTTCACAAATTTAGATTTAGAAAATAGGTTTTATCCTCACTCTGACCATTCTAGCTTAGGAGTTGAGCCTCACGGTCAAGTATGGCTCGATACCACCTCTGTCGGGACCCCGAATTTGCAAATCGGACCTACGTGTATTCAGCACTAGTCCGAGAGCGCTAGTGCACAGTCTTAACATCGGTATATATCACAATCATACCAAGCGATACTATCAAAGTACTTTATTTAAATAATCAAAGGGTTACTCGAAACCTTATGGCCAAATTACAAATATATGCCTTGCAAGGCAGAACTTATTAAAAGAGAAATAATAGCAGCGGAAAATCAAATAAACCGTGGCGCCATCCAAGATATACCACAGCCGGTAGGCTCGCATCCCCTAAGTAGACGGGTCCTCTTGGAACTCCTCCTCAGGCCCAGCGTAGTCTCCTCTTCAGCCAGTATTGTGTTGAGGCAAGGGTGAGTACTTGGTACTCAAGTCATGCAGAATGCAAGCTAATATACTATATGCATGGCTTGGTACAAAGGAATAGCTCGAGGTATATTTGCGATGTGACTTTTGACAAGTAATAAAAGTAGATTCAAAGCGGTAGAAGTAAGTAAAGCATAAATAACTTTTCAAGAAGTTTAACAAACATTTTTCCCATCCTAAACCATATTTCCATCATCTTCCTTGTTAAACCAACCCAACTTTTCAAATCCAAGTTATTTGAAAAATCTAACCCTTATGTTGTAATTCCGAGCATTGTCAGATCTAGTGGACTCGGCTATTTAAATAGATTCTCAACTCTGCGAGAGGTTATGCACTTTACCCACAAGAATGCAGGTCAAACACCACAAAGCGAGTTCGTAACAAAGCCTTTGAAGCCTCAAACAACACGGGTGGTCCTCTCCGGTTCGTGCTCTACACCATCCCTTCCCTTAGCCAAGGCGAAGTATGGGACCAACACACCGTTAGATGGGTACACAGCCACGACCACGATCGCTCCGTGCAATCACACAACGCAGTGTAATCGACACCACGAGGCTCCACAAGTGAGTCCTTAGCGACTTAATCAACTAGGGCCGTCCCATTCTACCATGTGGTTGCAAGTGACCCATTCAAAGGCTTGCAAGGTTAAGTCCTTAGAGTGACCAGGCAAGACTACGAAAACCAAATCATCACTCCCAATGCCACACTGGCCCTGATTACTCTTGCCACATGCCCTAAAATGGGACATTTATCAAACTGATTGATTACCATGCACCACGTGCCATCAACATCACATGATACTTTTCAAAACAGGTTCAATATATCATTAAGTCCATATTAGCATTTGATTGTCCAAAATCATGTCATGAGCACGTGCGAGATCTAAGCGGTATACTACAGGTCTAAACCCATGTTGGCAATTTAATAATGTCCAACTAGTAAAACACAACTAGGGTGACAAAGGGTCATGGCACATACTTAGATAATCAAGGTGTCATATAGCAAATTGGTATTTATCTAACCCACATGTTTAAACAAAGTATCTTTCTAATTGAACTAGCATGAAATAGTTTAAATCAAAATAGATTTGAGAAATAGGATCAACATGGTCAAGCACAACTTGCCTTCAAAAGTACTTGCTCTTGGTCTTGAGTTGGATCCTGAGTCAACACTTCTCCTTCGAATCCTTGGCACTTCCAACGTCTACTCGTAAAAGCGTGCAAATAGCAAATACACAAATAAACACTAGGCAAAAAGATCCCAAAACTCCAAATAAAATCCATAAACAGAGAGAACATAATTTTCTGGATTTTTAGAAGCTGGAATAAATCCAAATTTGGAGTTAAAGCATAAAAGTTATGATTATTTAAAGTTTAAATAATCAATTAAATAATTTTACAGAGAAAACTTTAGTCCAAAATTAAATAAAATTCATATTTAGGTAGATCTCAATTTTATACAAATTTAGAAATTTGAATCGCTCAAATCGGAGTTGAAGCATAAAAGTTATAAGCGTTTGAAGTTTTGAAATTCAAATCAATTATTAAACCGATTTATTAAATCATTTTCTTTTCGGAAATTAATTATTGCGTCAGCAGGACCGTGGCAGCCTCTCGATTGGTTCGGACGTCGGTAAACCCATGGACTCGGCCCACGCTCGGCTCGGGTCCCAAGTGGACCTGGTCCACGGTTGATCAGCGACATGTGGGTCCCCTCGGGTAGCGTCCGCTCTTGGACGTCCGTGGCTCGGCCGTCTTGACGAGTGGGGTGCTCAGCGTCATTCGCGGCGTCGGCGCCGCGGTGGCGATGACCCGACATGCGGGCCCGCCATGGCGTCATCGTGACGTCATGGTGCGGTTATTGGCCGCGACATGCGCGGGCCCAGTGTGGGTAGATACGTTCTCATGCCTTGGCACCGACGGCCCGATCGGCGGCTGGCCTTGGCCTTACGTACGTGGCTAGATCTAGGCCGATTGATTTGAAAATCAACGGCCCGCATTGATCTGGTGTTACGCGTTTGGGGTGAACGCGGTTGTCACGAACCCGTTAGATTTAGATCCAATGGTTGAGATTGGATCTAGAGATAAATAGCGAAACCTCACCGTCGCGATGACGCGGCAAGATCTGGATCGCGATCTTGATCGGGCTGAGATAACTTCGAAGGCGGCAGCAATGGCGTCGCGGCGGCTTGCGCGGCCGGGCGATAGCGATGACACGCGCGGCAGCGGCTGAGGCCCCTCCGTGAAGTGGATGGTAAACGCGGGTGCGCGCCTTGGCGCAAGGGATCTGGATCTGAGTCAACGTCTGGCGAGGATGGCGACGGTGGCGGAACGGTAGCGCGAAAGCGGCGGAGTGCTTTACCAACTCCGAGCAATAGCGGCGAGACGGTGGGGATCTAGCGGCGTGAGCTAGGGTTTCGGGACGGCGTGGGATGGCGATCTCGCAGAGTGCGTCCGGGCATTAAATAGCCGGGGCGTGCTCAGGCGGAACCTAGTCGGGTCCACGGCTCTCACGGCGGAGTCGGCTCGGACTCGGCGGAGGCAGCGCCAATCGCATGGCCGTCCGCGTGGCGCGATCAACGGCCGTCGACGCGGCGCGATCGGATCCGGCCGGATACGGCTCAGGTCGAAGTCGGCGGATCTCGGTAGATTGGATCTTGATCAACGGTTGGGATTGATTAGGGTTAAGTGGGTTAGGTCGAGTCCGCGTCAAGTCCGGACTCGAACAGTCTGACTTCGGGCTCGGTCGGATGAAACGATGCTTGACCCGAGTTTGATTTTCCAGCGATTTAATAATTAAAATAATTCCCAGTAATTCATTTAATTCATTAAAAATAGCAAATGACTTCGAAAAATTCGAGAAAAATTGGAAAATACTTTGGATCATTTTGGACTCAAATAAAATATTTCCAACAAAAATTTATTTGCAAAATTAAATTCTTTAATTATTTCAAAATGGAATAAATTCAAATAAATTCCAAATAAATCCAAATAAATTCCAGAAAATTCCAAAAATTCACCAAAGTGCCAAATCACACATGAATTTAGGAAAAGTAAAATTTTGGGGTGTTACAGCTCACCGTCAAAAACTTGTGAGGGCAGCCCCTGTTGGTGATCTCAGTGCCAGGCACAAAGAAATCAACCACCCGCGCCGCCAATGCATCTCTCGGAAGGGGCGCGCTCGTCTCCCGGGTAGGATCCTGAGTCCCGCTATACTGGAACCCCAAATGGATCCGCTCCTTTAAGGGTTGCACCCGGCGCTTGACAAAGCTGATCACGATCCCGGGGCCAGTCAGCCCTTGGCTTTTCAGATCATTGATCAACGCCAGAAGCTCGGCGACTTGGTTCAATCCGCCGCCATCTGGGGCATCGCCCCAGCATCGAGAGGCTTTAGGGGCGCGGCCAGTAAAAGGGGCGAGAAAAGGATCAACATTCGCACAATAGAACCACTCCCGCTTCCAAGCTTTGAGGGAAGTCTTGAGGGGGATGGCGAAGTAATGTTTCTTCAAGCCCTCTCGCAGCTGGAGTCCGGCGCCCCCAATGACACTGGGAGCAACCCGGTTTGGATGAGGCTTGAGCAGGAAGAGGGAACGGAACAAGTCAAAGTGAGGACGGATCCCAAGATACGCCTCGCAAAGTTGAACGAAGAGAGCGATGTGAAGAATGGAATTGGGATTCAAGTTGATCAGCTCGATCTTGTAGAAGTGAAGGAGCCCTCGGAAAAAGGCGCTCCCAGGAACACTAAACCCCCGCCAAAAGAAGGACTCGAAGACCACAATCTCATTCTCCAGAGGTATGGGGTAAGGTTCACTCACGGCGGGCTCAAGTGAGATCAACTCCAGCGGAGGAAGAACGCCGGCAGCGACCAGCTCCTCCAGGCGAGACTTCGTAGTAATGAAGGTCTCCCACCCCGTGGTCGCCGGGCCAGCGTTATCCTCCGACGACGACGAAGAGGCCGAAGAAGAAGACATCTCGAAGGAGTAAACCCTGTGGGAGGAACCGCCGCAAGTCTTGGGCGCGAAACCGGAAACCCTAGGCCACCCAGATCGCCAAAGGGGATTCGAAGATTTCTCAGCCGTGGTGGTGGAGGGGCAAAGATGTCTTTACCCCAACAAGAGTTTCCTCATTTATAAGAAGTGAGTCTCAATTTTCGCCTTACGGTGGGAAAAAACAAGGGCTTCCGTGCTTAATTCTGAGCCAGATCTAGGGCACGCCCCACGTTGGGCCGAGAGCTGAGTCGCGCAAGACGCGACCAGGTGTCAAATCTGGTTCGAGGTTTGGGATAAAGTGCGCCCCATGATGGGCCAGAACGCCGGCCGCCACGGAAGATTGGGGCCGGGCACTTTCCGAACATCCTCCAGCGGTACGCTCCATAATTTGGGATCAATTGCTGGTCACTGCCGCTTAGCGTGATTGGGTACCATGGGAGGATTTTACCAACATGGTCTTGAGAATGCGCTCCATGAGAGTCTGAAGCTGTACGCCGTAAGCGGGCACGGGCATTACTCTAAATGACCAAGGTATGCCCCATGATGGTCGATTGAGCTCTGCAAGCCGATCGCCGCACACCATAAACGGGTGCGGGTACCACTCGGCCACAAGCCAACCAACTATGTTGCGCCCCATGAGGGTCAATTGAGCTCGACAAGCCAGTTGTCGCACACCGTAAACGGGTGCGGGTACCACTCGGCCACGAGCCAATCAACTATGGTACGCCCCATGAGGGTCAATTGAGCTCGACAAACCAGTTGCCGCATACCGTAAACGGGTGCGGGTACCACTCGGCCACGAGCCAACCAACTATGGTACGCCCCATGAGGGTCAATTGAGCTCGACGAGCCAGTTGCCGCACACCGTAAACGGGCGCGGGTACCACTCGGCCACGAGCCAACCACCTATGGTACGCCCCATGAGGGTCAATTGATCTCGACAAACCAATCGCCGCACGCCGTAAACGGGTGCGGGTACCACTCGGCCACGAGCCAACCAATCGCGGTACGCCCCACGAGGGTCAATTGAGCTCTACGAGCCGGTTGTCGCACACCGTAAACAGGTGCGAGTACCACTCGGCCACGAGCTGACCAACCACAATGATCCATCCCTCTATGCCCTGCAAACATTGATGACGAGCGTAAGCGCTACTCGGACATCGAGTTGGGGAAAACATTGGTAATAATCCTGGCAATTAATAAGTCCTTTACGATCTTTTTTCCCAGAAAATCTCTCTAACAGGACCAGAGGGGGAAATCCGATCTTAAAGCACTTGGGGGCTGCTGTGGGATGTCCGAGACGGGGGTCCCGCAGGAGAAGCCAATGCCCAACTGGGCCGAGGACGGAGCAGTAGGCCCAGAGCCTATAAGCACTATGAAGAGCCCATGGCCATGGCCCAACTTCTTCCCCAAGGCAGCTGGTTGTCCCCTCGACGAAGCTTCGTGCCGCGTCAGGACAACCCCGTCGAAAGTAAAGCCTGCGACCTGGCGCCGGCAGAGCCTGTAGGCACCAGAACCTGGCGGATCGGCAGGTTGGGTCGGGAAAGGAACGACCAAATCCCCTGGACGTAGTGGGGCTCAGAGACAAAGGATGCACCACATACTCATGAAGCCACCTTGTCCAGGGCCAGGTGGCGCCAATTTGTAACGTATCCTTCCCCCAGTATATAAGGGGGAGGGAACAACCCTAAAAAGGGAGGGAGAAAAACAAGAAGAAAAGGAGACCACATCCAGATATCCAAGAACACAGGACTAGGGTATTATCTCCTCCGCGAGAGCCCGAACCTGTCTAAAAAGATCGCCCTCGCATCCTGTGTTACCATCTTGCTCTGATCTCGCACGAATCCCCTAGAATCACAAATCTCATTGCCAGTGGGATCGATCGTCGACACTCGTAATGTCCATATCTTGACGAGAATGCGGTCTTTGGAATATCTTCCGATCGGATCTTCAGCTGGTGGTATCCCGATCTCAGATGAATCTTGGAGAAAACTCCGGCTCCTCTTAGCTGGTCAAACAGGTCATCGATCCTGGGTAGCGGGTACTTATTCTTCACGGTGACTTCATTGAGTGCACGGTAGTCAATGCACATCCTGAAACTCCCGTCCTTCTTCTTGACGAACAGAACTGGCACTCCCCATGGCGACGAACTCGGTCTGATGAATCCTTTCTCCATCAACTCTTCAAGCTGTTTCTTCATCTCTACAAAATCTTCAGTGGACATCCGATATGGTCTCTTTGCTATCGGCGCTGTACCAGGTACAAGCTCTATCACAAACTCTATGTCCCTATCAGGCGGCATACCAGGTAGATCTTCGGGAAAAACATCTGGATACTCATGCACCACTGAGACTTCCTCTATGCTGATTGCCTTTGCGCTGTTAACCATCAACTGTCCATCTCTAACGGCAGTCGCTTGAAATTCCACTTTTCTTCCACACGGGCTCTCAACTGATATGACTCTTCGTCCACAGTCTAACACGGCCTTGTGCTTGGATAACCAGTCCATTCCCAAAATAACATCTAGGGTCTTGGTTCCCAATATAATAAGGTTCGCTAAGAACTCTACCCCATCTATTAATATTCTCACCCCAGAACATCCTACTTGAGATCGGGGTTCTGACCCAGGAGTTTGAACTATAAGCATACACTTAAGATCCACAATCTCCAAATCATTCTTAGAAACAAAATCTCGGGAAACAAAAGAATGCGAAGCTCCAGAGTCAAACAAAACTGTTGCAGGTACTGAGTTGACAAGTATCTTACCCAGTATGACGTCCGTGGCATTCTGGAGTGCATCTGCGGTCACGTGATTGACTCTACCTCTCACCACGGTCTGGGGTGCGGCTCCAGGGGCTGTGCTGCTCCGCGGTTCGCTCCTGGGGCTGGGGTCCTGGCTGGTGTGGAGCCCAAGTTGAAGCAAAATGGGGTCACTCCAGCTGTCTTCTTGGGGCAGTTGTTGGAGAAATGCCCTGGCTCATTGCATGTGTAGCAACGCCTCACCGTGCCCTGCTGGTTGCTTGTAGCGGCGTTCCTGGCTGGGGCTGGAGTCTGGAAATTTTGATTCACAAGCCTTGGTGCTGGCGACGGTGTCCTTGCTGCGTTCTGCGGTTGGAATCTGAAAAACTGATTTGGCGCAACCCGCAGACGCTGCTGCGCTCCCTGATGTGATCCTTGCTGCTGCATTCTGCGCTTCCTGTTCTCATCCAGTTCCTTGCGCTTGTGCTCAAGAATAAGCGCTTTGTTCACAAGCTCCTGGAAATCTGGAAAGGTGTGGTGATCAGTCCCACCTGCAGTCCTGAGTTGAGTCCCTTCATGAAGCGAGACTGTCTGGCCTTATCTGTCGCTACGAATTCAGGTGCGTAGCGTGCAAGCTGTGTGAACTTGTTCAGATATTCTGACACCGATTGATTACCTTGCTTCAATGCCCTGAACTCTTCCTTCTTAAGGTCCATTATTCCTTCAGGCATGTGATACTGACGAAACGCAGCCGTAAACTCCTCCCACGTGATGTCCTGTGGGTTCTCCCGCGTGGCGCAGAAGTTTTCCCACCATTCAGCGGCGGTCCCTTCCAACTGATGAGATGCGTAAAGCACCTTCTCATTTCCCATGCATTGGGCAATGTGTAACTTTCTTTCTATTGACCTTAGCCAATCATCCGCCTCCAGTGGATTGGCATTCCCAGAGAATGTGGGTGGATGAGTCCTCATGAACTCCGACAACTTTGCTCCCTGTCGTTGCCCCTGATTTGCTTCGTTAGCGGTGGCCTGGGCAGTGACCTGCTGCATCTGTTGCATCATGGCATGCATCAGCTCGGTTTGTTGTAACACCCCAAAATTTTGCTTTTCTTAAATTTATGTGTGATTTGGCACTTTGGTGAATTTTTGGAATTTTCTGGAATTTATTTGGATTTATTTGGAATTTATTTGAATTTATTCCATTTTGAAATAATTAAAGAATTTAACTTTGCAAATAAAATTTTGTTGGAAATATTTTATTTGAGTCCAAAATGCCCCAAAGTATTTTCTAGAATTTTTCGGGAATTTTTCTGAGTATTTTACTATTTTTCTTGAATTAAATGAATTACTGGAAATTATTTTAAATATTAAATCGCTGGAAAATCGAACCGGTACATTCTTGTTCCTCCGATCGAAGCTCGAGTCGACTCGAGTTCGAGTCCGACCAACCCGACCGAGCCCGTGGTTGAGCCGAACCCACTCGGCCGAACCCTACTGCGTGTGACCGTTGGATCAAGATCCAACGGCCACGATTGAGCCACGCCGCTCGACCCGAGCCCTACCGAGCGCCACCGCCCGAGTCCGACCGAATCCAAACTCACGCACGCTTGGATCTCGATCCAACGGCCGCGGCGCTGCCACGCCATCCAATCCGGAAGTCGCCACGAGTCCGCCGCCGAACGGAGCAGTCTCGGTTCCGGCGTTTACCGGACGCCGAGGGCTCTATTTATTGCGCCGTCGCCGCCATCGTGAAGCCCGTTTCATTGCGCACCCTTAGCCCTAGACAACGTCGCCTGAGTCGCCGCCGTTTAGCCGCAATCGCTCGCCGTAGTTGCCGTAGCGCTCCACCGCGGTTAAGTCCGTTTCGCCCGCCGTCCGTCCTCCGCCGTTGAGGTCGATCGAATCAGGAGGTCAAGCCGCGTCGGAAGGACCTCTCACATCGCCGAGCACGCTCAAACGCCGCTTGCCGTGGTCGCCGCCCCGACCCCGGCAAGCCGCGCCGCAAGCCATCGCCGGACCGAAGCTCGCTTCCACCGTCCGATCCAGATCCAACGCTCCAGATCACGCCACGTCATCCCACGGTGAGAACCACGTGCGATTTCCAGATCCATTCTCAACCGTTGGATCTAGATCCAACGGTCCAGATCAAACGCGTTAACCCAAACGCGTGAAAGCCAGATCTAATCTGGGCCGTTGATTTTCGAATCAACGACCGAGATCGTGCCACGCGGCCCAGGAAGGCCGATCGCCACGGGCCGCGGTGGGCCGCACCCACGCGCGTGACGCTGACACGCGGGGCCCGCATGTCAGCGGCCCAGCCAAACCACACCATGACGTCACGCTGACGTCATGGCGGGCCCGCACGTCAGCGGCCACCCCAGTCTGCGCCGCGGACGCCAAAGAATGACGTCACGTGGGTCCCACCTGCAAGACTGCGGCCGAGCCTCGCCGACGCCAAGAATGACGCCACCCGAGGGGACCCACCGCCGACACATGGAACCGTGGACCGAGTTCACCGTGGACCGAGCCAAGCCGTGGGCTGAGCCCATGGACCGGCTGACGTCAGCCAACCAATCAGAGGCTGACACGTGTCCAGGCTGACGCAATAATTAATTTCCGAAAAAGAAAATGATTTATTAATTCGAAATAATGATTTCATATTTTGATTTAAACTTCAAACGCTTATAACTTTTGCGTTTCAACTCCGATTTGAGTGATTCAAATTTCTAAATTTGTATAAAATTGAAATCTACCTAATTATGAATTTTATTTAATTTTTGGACTAAAGTTTTTCTCTGTAATATTATTTAATTGATTATTTAAACATTAAATAATTATAACTTTTGCATTTTAACTCCGAATTGAGCGATTCCAGTTCCTAAAAATTCATAAAATTATGTTCTCTCTGTTTATGGATTTTATTTGGAGTTTTGGGATGCTTTTTCCTATTGTTTATTTGTGTATTGCTATTTACACGCTTTACGAGTAGACGTTGAAGTGCCGGAAGGATTCGAAGGAGAGGTATTGACTCAGGATCCAACTCAAGACCAAGAACAAGTACTTTTTGAAGGCAAATTATGCTTTGACCATGTTGAACCTATTTTGAAACCTATTTTGGTTCAAATTATTGCATGCTAGGTCAAATAGAAAATGCTTTATTTAATTATGGGAAATTAGATAAATGCCTAATTGCTGTATGACACCTTGATTACTTAAATATGTGCCATGACCCCTTGTCACCCTAGTTGTGGATTACTAGTTGGACATTACTAAATTGCCAACATGGGTTAGTAGATCGTTGTAGTATATGGCTTAGACACTGCCATTACTCATGACATGATTTTGGACAATCAAGTGTTAATATTGACTTAATGATATATTGAACCTGTTTTGGAAAGGTATCATGTGATGTTGATGGCACGTGGTGCATGGTAATCAAGCGGGGTTTGATAAATAGTTTTCGGCCGGGCATGTGGCAAGAATGATCAGGTGGGCGGTTGTGGCACCGGAATGTTGTTTTGGTTCTTGGGTAGTCTTGCCTGGTCACCCTAAGGACTTCACCTTGCAAGCCTTTGAACTGGGTCTAACGTGCAACCACATGTCTGTAATGGGACGGACCTAGTTGACTAAGTTGCTAATAACGCACTGTGGGACCTCGGGATGTCAACTACACCCTTTGTGTAAGTTGTGCGGGGAGCGTCTGGGATGAGGCCAGGTACCCATCTAACGGTTGGTTGGCCTAAACTTCGCCTTAGCTAAGGGAAGGGTTAGTGTGCAACAACCGGGGAGGACCACCTGTATTGTTAGAAGTTTCCGAAAGACTTTGTTACGGGAACTCGCCTTTGTGGTGTTTGACTGTATCTTGTGGGTAAAGTGCATAACCTCTGCAGAGTATAAAATCTATTCGAATAGCCGTGTCTGCGGTATTGGACATCGCTCGGGAATTACAGTCAAGGGTTAGACTTTCTCAAAAATAACTTGAACTTGAAAGGTTGGGTTGGATTAATAATGATGTTGATAGAAATGTGGATTAGGATGGGAAAGATGTTTACTAAACCCCTTGAAAAGTTATTTATGCTCTACTTGTTTCTACTGCTTTCGAATCTACTTATGCTACTTGTCAAATGCTGTTTACTGCAAATATACCTTGAGCTATTCCTTTGTATCAAGCCATGCATATAGTATATTAGTTTGCATTCTGTGCATGACTTGCTGAGTACCAAGTACTCACCCTTGCCGCAATACAACACCAGTTGAAGAGGAGACAACACCAGCTTTGGAGGAGGAGCTCCAAGAGGAACCGTCTACCTAGGGAGCGAGCCCAGTCAGTTGCCTGTGGTATACTGGATGGCGCCACGATGTTATCTTATTTTCCGCTGCTACTATTTCTCTCTTAATAAGTTTCGCCCTGCGAGGCGTATATTTGTAACTTGACCATAAGGTCGAGCAACCAGTTTGACTATTTAATTAAAGTACTCTATTAGTATCGAGTGGTATGATTGTGATATTTACCGATGTTAAGACTGTGTGCACTAGCGCGTTCCTGGACTAGTGCTGAATACACAGAGGGTCCGGATTTGCAAATTCGGGTCCCGACATTTGTGCAGCAAGAAAAGCTCCAAAGTTCTGCACGTCAACTGGCGGTGCTGGGTGGGGTGCAGGTGCTCCATCATTAGGGTTCCCAGCTGGGCGAGAACCACTCCTATTGCCTACAAGGTTTCCGCGATACCAAGTGGACGTGATCAGACAGGCAGGATTGATCAAGGCTTGTGACGTGAAGATTGTGGTACCTGCTAGAAAGGAGGGCCCAGGCAATCGCCCGATACACTGCGCTGCCAGGAGGTCCACAATGCAGATGGGTATCCAAGAGGTGTCACGACGAGCAATGCGGCACATTACCCGTATCTACGCCAGAGAATTGGAGAGCACGGTGTTCCGATATCATCCGCGCAGCAATAACCTTCTTGACCCGAAGGCGATTCGGGATGAGAATGCCATGGTTACACAGTTGGCTCGACTTGTTGTCGCCCAGGAGGATGTACTCGATGATACAAGCAAGGAGCTACAGAAGGCCCGCAAGGAGATCACGACAGAGAAGAACAGATGGCGGGAAGCTCAAGAGTATGTGTCTCACCTTCTGCAAAGGATTGGAGAGTTAGAGACGGCATTGTACTCACCAGAGCTGGAGCCAATGCTCGAGCTGCACGAGCCAGACCCGGAGGAACCGGAGCTTGAGGAGGACACTGCTTCTTCGATTACCACAGATGACACAGTTGCTGGACATGGCAATCGTTTCGCGCCTATGCCGCAGCATCCGTACCCAGGCCGTGGAGGTTTTCTCGATGAGTGAGCGTAGGTTCTATAGTGAGACTCCTTCGTCGAGTCGCGTTATAGAATAAAGAGTCACCCTTTAGGCGTTAGACTCCAGTGTTAGTTCGATTTGGATCTTCATTGTTTGCTGAGTGTGCAGTATGTGTTGCAGGCCCTTAGGCATTGTAAGCAACCATACCAAGTTACTATTGATTAAAATAATAAAGTCGGATTTTGAGTTACACCTTTCGCCCCGCATAAGTTCCATATTACTTGTCTATTCTTGTTTCCCTCTCATCTCTAAAAACCTAGAGCAAACGACAGATGGTGAACACCAAGGAAACCTTGGAGGCAATGGAAGTGGTTCTCGCCAGATGTGAACCCCAATGATGGAGCACCAGACCGCTTGATTGATATGCAGAATTTCGGAGCTTTTCTTGCTGCTCAGACCCAGTTGATGCATGCCATGATGCAACAGATGCAACACGTCACTGCTCAGGCCACTGCTAATCAAGTTAATCAGGGACAACGCCAGAATACAAGATTGTCAGAGTTCATGAGGACTCATCCACCCACTTTCTTTGGGAATGCGAATTCGTTGGAAGCCGATGACTGGTTAAGGTCAATCGAGAGGAAGCTACACATTGCTCAATGCATAGGAAATGAGAAGGTACTCTACGCTTCTCATCAGTTGGAAGGAACAGCCGCTGAATTGTGGGAGAACTTCTGTGCCACGCAAGAGAACCCTCAGGACATCACTTGGGAAGAGTTCACAACTGCATTTCGTCAGTATCATGTGCCAGAAGGAATCATGGATCTCAAGAAGGAGGAGTTCAGAGCACTGAAGCAAGGTAATCAGCCGGTGGCCGAATACCTGAACAAGTTCACACAGCTTGCATGCTACGCACCTGAGGATGTAGCGACAGATAAAGCTGCATACCTCGCTTCATGAAGGGACTTAACTCAGGATTACAGTGGGGTGATCACCCACACCTTTCCAGATTTCCAAGAGTTGGTGAATAAGGCGCTTATTCTTGAGGACAAGCGCAAGGCCCGGATGAGAACAGGAAGCGCAGGATGCAGCATCAGGGATCGCGTCAGGGAGCGCCGCAACGTTTGAGGGTTGCGCCAAATCAGCTTTTCAGATTCCAGCCGCAGAATGCAACAAGGACACCGTCACCAGCACCAAGACCCGTCAATCAGAACTACCAGACCCCAGCCCCCGCTAGAAACGCCGCTCCAGGCAAAGAAGGAACAAAGTGAGACGCCGCTACAATCGCAGAACGAGCCCGACACTTTGCCAACAGCTTGTCCTAAGAAGACAGCAGGAGTAACCCGATCCTCTTCAACTGGGATCCACACCAGCTAGGACGCCAAAGACCAGAGCCACACCCTGCATCGTGGTGAGAGGCCGAGTCAACCATGTCACCGCAGATGCACCGCAGAATGCTACTGACGTCAGATTGGGTAAGTTACTAGTCAACTCAACACTGCAATGCTTTTGTTTGATTCCGGAGCTTCGCATTCGTTTGTTTCTCAAGGCTTTGCTGCTAAAAATGATTTGGAGATTGCAAGACTTAAATGCATGCTTTTAGTTCAAACCCCTGGTTCCGAACTCCGAACGAAAGTAGGATGTTCCGGGGTGAGAATACTAATAGATGGGATAGAATTCCTAGCGAACCTTATTATTTTGGAGACCCAGACCTTGGATGTCATTTTGGGAATGGATTGGTTATCCAAGCACAAGGCCGTATTGGATTGTGGACGAAGGACTATCTTAGTTGAGAGCCCGTGTGGAAGGAAAGTGGAATTTCAAGCTACTGCCGTTAGAGATGGACAGTTGATGGTTAACAGTACCAAGGCAATCAGCATAGAGGATGTCTCAGTAGTGAATGAGTACCCAGATGTTTTTCCTGAAGATCTACCTGGTATGCCACCGGACAGAGATATAGAGTTTGTGATAGAGCTTGTACCTGGTACAGCACCGATAGCAAAAAGACCGTATCGGATGCCCACCGAAGAATTGGTAGAGATGAAAAAGCAACTTGAAGAGTTAATGGAGAAAGGATTTATCAGACCAAGTTCGTCGCCGTGGGGAGCACCAGTTTTGTTCGTCAAGAAGAAGGACGGGAGTTTCAGGATGTGCATTGACTACCGTACACTCAATGAAGTCACCGTGAAGAATAAGTATCCGCTACCCAGGATTGATGATTTGTTTGATCAGCTGAGAGGAGCCGGAGTTTTCTCCAAGATTGATCTGAGATCGGGATACCATCAGTTGAAGATCCGATCAGAAGATATGCCAAAGACCGCATTCTCGTCAAGATATGGACATTACGAGTTTACAGTTATGTCCTTTGGTCTGACGAATGCGCCAGCATATTTCATGAATATGATGAATAAGGTGTTCATGGAATATTTGGACAAGTTTGTTGTCGTGTTCATAGATGATATTCTAATCTACTCCAAGACAGAGGATGAACATGCCGAACACTTGAGGCGAGTATTGGAAAAGCTGAGGGAACAGCAACTCTTCGCCAAGTTCAGTAAGTGTGATTTTTGGAAGGACAAGGTGGAATTCCTCGGACATGTAATGACCGCAGAAGGAGTCGCCGTTGATCCAAGTAAAGTAGAAGCTGTGTTACATTGGGAGCAGCCGAAGACTGTGACCCAGATCCGGAGTTTCCATGGAATGGCAGGTTACTACCGCCGCTTCATTGAAGGCTTTTCAACAATTGCGAGACCTCTTACGCAATTGCTGAAAAAGGAGAAGAAGTTTACATGGACGCCAGAGTGCGAGAAAGGATTCCAAGAACTGAAGACGAGATTGACATCAGCACCAGTGTTGGTTCTGCCGGACGTCAATCAAAGCTTTGATATCTACTGTGATGCATCGCGCCAAGGACTTGGATGTGTGCTGATGCAGAATGGAAAGGTCGTCGCTTATGCATCAAGGCAGTTGAGGCCGCATGAGGAGAATTACCCGACACATGACCTAGAGTTAGCTGCCGTAGTGCATGCCTTGAAGATATGGCGTCACTATCTGATCGGGAACAGATGTGAAGTGTACACGGATCATAAGAGCCTTAAGTACATATTCACCCAGTCGGATCTGAATATGAGGCAAAGGAGATGGTTAGAGTTGATTAAGGATTACAATGTCGGAATCCATTACCATCCCGGGAAAGCCAACGTAGTAGCCGATGCCTTGAGTCGGAAAAGCCATACCGTGATTATGTTGATAGCCACGAATCAGGATGAGCTATGCCAGGAATTTCAGAGAATGAAGATTGAGGTGGTACCTAGTGGATTCTTGGCCGCACTGGAGGTAAAGCCTACCCTAGAAGATCAGATTCGGGAAGGGCAGAAGGATGATGACAAGATCTGCAGGATTAAGTCCAAAATGGAGGAAGACAAGGCAAAGGACTTCAAGTTGGATGAGCAAGGCACGTTACGGATGAAGGATCGGATTTGTGTGCCCAACAAGAAGGAATTAAAGCAACTGATTCTGGAGGAAGCCCATGACTCCAAGTACTCGATTCATCCTGGAAGTGCCAAGATGTATCAAGACTTGAAGGAGAAATTCTGGTGGACGAGTATGAAGCGTGAAGTTGCCGAACATGTTGCATTGTGCGACGTATGCCAGAGAGTCAAGGCAATGCATCAGAGACCAGCAGGATTGCTGCAGCCGCTGAAAATACCTGAATGGAAGTGGGAGGAAATCGGAATGGATTTCATTACCGGTTTGCCTAAGACTCAAGGAGGTTATGACTCCATATGGGTTATAGTGGATCGCTTAACCAAGGTCGCCCATTTTATCCCCGTGAAAACCACTTACTCGGGAGATAAGTTAGCAGAGTTGTATATGATCAGGATCGTTTGTTTGCACGGAGTGCCAAAGAGGATTGTATCGGACAGAGGTACCCAATTTACCTCAAGGTTCTGGAATAAGTTGCATGAAGCCATGGGAACCCGTTTGAACTTCAAGATCTGACCTATCATCCACAGACGGATGGGCCAGGCCGAAAGAGTCAATCGATTCGGAAGATATGCTAAGAGCGTGTGCATTGGCTTATGCTACCTCTTGGGATAAGAGTTTGCCGTATGCCGAGTTCAGTTACAATAATAGTTACCAGGCTAGTTTACAGATGTCACCTTTTGAGGCACTGTATGGTCGACCCTGTCGAACGCCATTAAACTGTAATGAGACCGGCGAGCGCCATGTCTTCGGGCCTGATATTCTTCAAGAAGCTGAAGAGCAGATTGCCATGATTAGGGAAAGGTTGAAGATAGCCCAATCACGACAGAAGAGTTATGCTGACAATCGTCGCCGGGATTTGAGTTTTGAACCAGAAGACTTTGTATACCTCAGAGTTACGCCGCTCAGAGGAGTTAAGAGATTCCATGCCAAAGGAAAACTCGCGCCGAGATATGTTGGACCATTCAAGATTTTGAGCCGCAGAGGCGAAGTTGCTTACCAGCTGGAGTTGCCGCAGTCACTAGCAGGAGTGCATGACGTGTTCCACGTGTCCCAACTGAAGAAGTGTCTCCGAGTACCTGAGGAACAGACACCGCTAGAGTCAATTGAGTTGCAAGAAGATTTGACTTACAAGGAGCACCCCGTGAAGATTCTAGACACAATGGATCGAGAGACGAGGAACAAGTCAACCCGCTTCTGTAGAGTTCAATGGAGCAACCATGCAAAGAGCGAAGCAACTTGGGAGCGCGAAGAGGATTTGAAGAAAGAGTTTCCAAACCTATTCTGTAGTAAGCCCTTAATCTCGGGGACGAGATTCTATTAAGGGGGGAGGTTTGTAACACCCCAAAATTTTGCTTTTCTTAAATTTATGTGTGATTTGGCACTTTGGTGAATTTTTGGAATTTTCTGGAATTTATTTGGATTTATTTGGAATTTATTTGAATTTATTCCATTTTGAAATAATTAAAGAATTTAACATTGCAAATAAAATTTTGTTGGAAATATTTTATTTGAGTCCAAAATGCCCCAAAGTATTTTCCAGAATTTTTCGGGAATTTTTCTGAGTATTTTACTATTTTTCTTGAATTAAATGAATTACTGGAAATTATTTTAAATATTAAATCGCTGGAAAATCGAACCGGGTCGATTCTTGTTCCTCCGATCGAGCCCGAGTCGACTCGAGTTCGAGTCCGACCGAAACCGACCGAGCCCGTGGTTGAGCCGAACCCACTCGGTCGAACCCTACGCGTGTGGCCAGTTGGATCAAGATCCAACGGCCACGATTGAGCCACGCCGCTGACCCGAGCCCGACCGAGCCCGGCTCGCCGAGTCCGACCGAATCCAACTCACACACCGTTGGATCTCGATCCAACGGGCGCGCGTGCCACGTCATCCAATCAAGTCGCCGAGTCCACCGCCGCAACGGGCAGGTCTCGGTTTCGTGCGTTTCCGACGCCGAGGGCTCTATTTATTGCGCCGTCGCCGCCATCGTGAAGCCTGTTTCATTGCGCACCCGTAGCCCTAGACAACGTCGCCTGAGTCGCCGCCGTTTAGCCGCAATCGCTCGCCGTAGTTGCCGTAGCGATCCACCGCTGTTAAGTGCTGTTTCCGCCGCCGTCCGCCGTCCTCCGCCGCCGTTGAGGTCAGATCCGGAACCGGGAGGTCAAGCCGCGTCGGAAGGGACCTCTCACATCGCCGGAGCACGCTCAAACGCCGCTGCCGTGGTCGCTGCCCCCGACCCGACAAGCCGCTGCCGCCGCAAGCCATCGCCGGACCCGAGCTCGCTCCACCGTCCGATCCAGATCCAACGCTCTAGATTGCGCCACGTCATCCCACGGTGAGAACCACGTGCGATTTCCAGATCCATTCTCAACCGTTGGATCTAGATCCAACGGTCCAGATCAAACGCGTTAACCCAAACGCGTGAAAGCCAGATCTAATCTGGCCCGTTGATTTTCGAATCAACGGCCGAGATCGTACACGCCGCCCAGAAGGCCGACCGCCGCGGGCCGCAGCCTGCCGCACTCCACGCGTGGCGACGCTTACACGCTGGGCCCGCATGTCACGGCCGGCCAAACCACACCATGACGCCACACGCCATGGCGGGCCCGCACGCCACGCCACCTCAGCTGCCGCGTGACGCCGAATGACGTCACCGTGGTCCCACTGCCGCCAAGACTGCGGCCGAGCCTCGCCGACGCCAAGAATGACGTCACCCGAGGGGACCCACTGTCGGCGACACATGGAATCGCGGACCGAGTTCACGCAGTGGTGAAAGCCAAGCCGTAAATTTGAGCCCATGGACCGGTGACGTCGACCAACCAATCGAGAGGTCGACACGTGTCCAGCCGACGCAATAATTAATTTCCGAAAAAGAAAATGATTTATTAATTCGAAATAATGATTTCAGATTTTGATTTAAACTTCAAACGCTTATAACTTTTGCGTTTCAACTCCGATTTGAGTGATTCAAATTTCTAAATTTGTATAAAATTGAGATCTACCTAATTATGAATTTTATTTAATTTTTGGACTAATTTTTTTCTCTATAATATTATTTAATTGATTATTTAAACATTAAATAATTATAACTTTTGCATTTTAACTCCGAATTGAGCGATTCCAGTTCCTAAAAATTCATAAAATTATGTTCTCTTTGTTTATGGATTTTATTTGGAGTTTTGGGATGCTTTTTCCTATTGTTTATTTGTGTATTGCTATTTGCACGCTTTACGAGTAGACGTTGAAGTGCCGGAAGGATTCGAAGGAGAGGTATTGACTGAGGATCCAACTCAAGACCAAGAACAAGTACTTTTTGAAGGCAAGTTATGCTTTGACCATGTTGAACCTATTTTGAAACCTATTTTGGTTCAAATTATTGCATGCTAGTTCAAATAGAAAATGCTTTACTTAATTATGGGAAATTAGATAAATGCCTAATTGCTGTATGACACCTTGATTACTTAAATATGTGCCATGACCCCTTGTCACCCTAGTTGTGGATTACTAGTTGGACATTACTAAATTGCCAACATGGGTTAGTAGATCGTTGTAGTATATGGCTTAGACTCACATGCGTACTCATGACATGATTTTGGACAATCAAGTGTTAATATTGACTTAATGATATATTGAACCTGTTTTGGAAAGGTATCATGTGATGTTGATGGCACGTGGTGCATGGTAATCAAGCGGGGTTTGATAAATAGTTTTCGACCGGGGCATGTGGCAAGAATGATCAGGTGGGCCAGTTGTGGCACCGGGAATGTTGTTTTGGTTCTTCGGGTAGTCTTGCCCTGGTCACCCTAAGGACTTCACCTTGCAAGCCTTTGAACTGGGTCTAACGTGCAACCACATGTCTGTAATGGGACGGACCTAGTTGACTAAGTTGCTAATAACGCACTGTGGGACCTCGGGAGGTCAACTACACCCTTTGTGTAAGTTGTGCGGGAGCCGCATCGAGGTGAGGCCAGGTACCCATCTAACGGTTGGTTGGCCTAAACTTCGCCTTAGCTAAGGGAAGGGTTAGTGTGCAACAACCGGGGAGGACCACCTGTATTGTTAGAAGTTTCCGAAAGACTTTGTTACAGGAACTCGCCTTTGTAGTGTTTGACTGTATCTTGTGGGTAAAGTGCATAACCTCTGCAGAGTATAAAATCTATTCGAATAGCCGTGTCATGTATTGGACATCGCCGGGAATTACAGATCAAGGGTTAGACTTTCTCAAAAATAACTTGGACTTGAAAGGTTGGGTTGGATTAATAATGATGTTGATAGAAATGTGGATTAGGATGGGAAAGATGTTTACTAAACCCCTTGAAAAGTTATTTATGCTTTACTTGTTTCTCGCTGAATCTACTTATGCTACTTGTCAAATCTTGTTTCTTGCAAATATACCTTGAGCTATTCCTTTGTATCAAGCCATGCATATAGTATATTAGTTTGCATTACGTGCATGACTTCTTGAGTACCAAGTACTCACCCTTGCCGCTATACAACACCAGTTGAAGAGGAGACAACACCAGCTTTGGAGGAGGAGCTCCAAGAGGAACCGTCTACCTAGGGAGCGAGCCCAGTCAGTTGCCTGTGGTATACTGGATGGCGCCACGATGTTATCTTATTTTCATTGCTACTATTTCTCTCTTAATAAGTTTACTTCATGAGGCGTATATTTGTAACTTGACCATAAGGTCGAGCAACCAGTTTGACTATTTAATTAAAGTACTCTATTAGTATCGAGTGGTATGATTGTGATATTTACCGATGTTAAGACTGTGTGCACTAGCGCGTTCCTGGACTAGTGCTGAATACACAGAGGGTCCGGATTTGCAAATTCGGGTCCCGACATTTGTGCAGCAAGAAAAGCTCCAAAGTTCTGCACGTCAACTGGCGGTGCTGGGTGGGGTGCAGGTGCTCCATCATTAGGGTTCCCAGCTGGGCGAGAACCACTCCCATTGCCTACAAGGTTTTCGCGAATGTTCACCATCTGTTGATTGCTCCAAGGTTTAAAGACAAGAGGGAAGCAAGCATAGACAAGTAGTAGAGTAACTTATGCAGGGAGGAAAGTGTAACTCAAAATTCAACTTTATTAACTAAACAATAATAACTCGGTATGGTTGCTTACCTCGCCTAATGGCCTGCAACACATACTGCACACTCAGCAAGCAATGAAAATCCAACACCTCTAAGGGTGACTCTTTATTCTATAACGCGACTCGACGAAGGAGTCCCAATTACAAGACCTATGCTCACTCGTCAAGAAAACCTCCACTGCCTGGGTGCGGGTGCGGTGGCATCGGTGCGAAATAATCACCATGCCCTGCAACTGTGGTAGTCGAAGAAACGGTGTCCTCCTCGAGATCTGGCTCCTCCGGGTCCGGCTCATGCGACTCAAGTACTGGCTCTAGTCCTGGTCCGTACAATGCCATCTCCAACTCGTCAATTCTTCGCAGAAGGTGGGACACATGCTCTTGAGCCTCCCGCCATCGGTTCTTCTCTACCGTGACCTCCTCGCGAGCTTTCTGTAGCTCCCGATTCGTATCATCGAGCACATCCTCCTGAGCGATGACAAGTCGTGTCAGCTGTGTGACTGTGTCATTCTCATCCTGAATCAGCCTCGGGTCAAGAAGGTTGTTATTGTGTGGATGGTAGCGGTACACCGCGCCCTCCAGCTCGCTGGCGTAGATGCGGGCGATGTGTCGCATCGCTCGTCGTGATACCTCCTGAATTCCCATCTGCATTGTCGACCTCCTGGCGGTGCAGTATATCGGACGGTTGCCCTTGCCCTTCTTCCTGGCATGTACCGTGATCTTCACATCACAAGCCTTAATCAGTCCCGCTTGTCTGATGATGTTCACTTGGTACTGCGGCTTCTCAAAACCTTCAAGAAACTACAGCATACGCCAAAGTTCCGCGGCGTGGCCAACCTCAAGATCGACGTAGTTGATCTCTCCCCCCATCTGCCACAAAATGCTCACGTAAGAACAGATTTCAAATTGTGATGAGGGTAAGGGAAAAATTCAGCAAGGGGGTAATAAAAGAGAGAAGGGGATAAGTCGAGATTTCATTCCTTATCTTGACCAACTTTTAGCTTTAGAAAATAAGTTTTATCCTCACTACGACCATTCTAGCTATGGGTGAGCCTACAGTCAGTATGGCTCTGATACCACCTCTGTCGGGACCCGAATTTGCAAATCCGGACCCTCTGTGTATTCAGCACTAGTCCAGGATCACGCTAGTGCACACAGTCTCAACATTGGTAACTATCACAATCATACTCATCGAAATAGAAAGTACCTTAATTATAGTAACCAAACTGGTTGCTTGACCTTTAAGGTTAAGTTTCAAAAGTACGCCTCGCAGGGCGAAAGTTTAATAAAAGAGAATTAATAGCAGTGGAAAATAAGATAACTTCGTGGCACCATCCAGTATAACACAGGCAACTGACTGGGCTCGCTCCCTAGATAGACAGTTCCTCTTGGAGCTCCTCCTCCAAAGCTGGTGTAGACTCCTCTTCAACTGATGTTGTATTGTGGCAAGAGTGAGTACTTGGTACTCAGCAAGTCATGCACAGAATGCAAGCTAATACTCTACATGCATGGCTTAATACATAGGAATAGCTCATGGTTCATTTGCAGTAACAGCATTTAACAAATAACATAAGTAGATTCGAAAGCGATAGAAACAGTGTAATATCAATAACTTTTCCAGGAGTTAAATAAACATCTTTCCCATTCCTAATCCATATTTCCATCAACGTCATTATTTAACCAAACCAAACCTCTCAAGTTCAAGTTATTTCCAAGAAAATCTAACCCTTGACTGTAATTCCCGAGCGATGTCCAATACCGCGGACACGGCTATTCGAATAGATTTTACACTCTGCAGAGGTTATGCGCTTTACCCACAAGATACAGCCAAACACCACAAGGGCGAGTGATCGTAACAAAGCCTTTCGGAAATGGCTAACTACACAAGTGAACCTTTCCGGTTTTTGCCATACACCATCCCTTCCCTTAACAAAGGCGAAGTATGGGACCGACATACCGTTGGACGGGTACCATGCCATCGCCTTGGTATGCTCCCCTTTCAAGCTACACAAAAGGTGTAGTTGACACCCGAGGTATCACATGCAAGTTATTAGTAACTTACTCAACTAGGTCCGTCTTATTACGGGCATGTGGTTGCACGATTAACTCAGTTCAAAGGATTGCAAGGTTAAGTCCTTATGTTGACCAGGGCAAGACTACCCGAAGAACCAAACCAATGCTCCCGATGCCACAATTGGCCCACCCGATCATTCTTGCCACATGCCCCGATCGAAAACTATTTATCAAACCCCCAGTTGATTACCATGCACCACGTGCCATCAACATCACAACACATGATACCTTTCCAAAACAGGTTCAATATATCATTAAGTCAATATTAACATTTGATTGTCTAAAAGCATGTCATGAGCACGTAGCAGGTCTAAGTAATATACACAACGATCTAATTACCCATGTTGGCAATTTGATAATGTCCAACTATTTAATACTCAACTAGGGTGACAAGGGGTTCATGGCATTCAATTATCTATGTCAAGGTGGCATACAACAACTAGGCAATTAACTAATCTCCCAAAATTAATTAAAGCATTTTATAATTAAACTAGCATGCAATAATTTAAATCAAATTAATTTCAAAATGGGATCAACATGGTCAAAGCACAACTTGCCTTCAAAGAATACTTGATCTTGGTCCTGAGGTGGCTCCTAGGTCAACACTTCACATTCGAAGCCTTCGGGCACTTCAACGTCTACTCGTAACGCGTGCAAATAGCAATAAATGAATAAAATAGTAGATAAAAAGTGTCCAAACATCAAAATGAAGTCCATAAACAGAGAGAGTATAATTTTATGAATTTTTAGGAATCTGAATCGGCGAAATCGGAGTTAAAACGCAAAAGTTACAAGCGTTTAAAGTTTAAATAATCAATTAAATAATATTACAGAGAAAAACTTTGGTCCAAAAATTAAATAAAATTAACCATTAGGTAGATCTCAATTTTATAAAAATTTAGAAATTTGAATCACTCAAATCGGAGTTAAATTGCAAAAGTTATAAGCGTTTGAAGTTTCAAAATTCAAATAAATCAATAATCCGAATTAATTCATTTATTTTTATACGGAAAAACCGAATAATGATGTCAGCATGGATTTTGGTTTTCCACCGAATTATTTTTCTATTGAAAAATTGATTTATTGCGTCAGCCGGTCCATGGACGTGGTCCACAGTTCGGTTTGGGTCCACCGTGGACCCGGTCCACGAGTACATGTCTCACTGACATGTGGGCCCCATCTGATGACGTCAGCGGTGACGTCATCACGCTCGGCTGAGGGACGGCTGACAGCTGGGCCCTACCGTGACGTCAGCGGTGACGTCGTGGTGCGGTTTGGTTGAGCCGCTGACACGCGGGTCCCACGCTGACGTCAGCGGCGACCGGGTGGCGACCGCGATGACCGCGGCGGTCAGACTACCGCCCACGTGGCTAGATCTCGGCCGTTGATTTGAAAATCAACGGCCTAGATCAGATCTGGCTTAACGTGTTAGGAAAACTACTCGGCTGATCTGGACCGTTCGATCTTGATCGGACGGTCAAGATCCAATCTAGAGTTTACAACGTGGCTAACCTTAGCCGTTTGATCTAGATCTAATGGCTGACATCTATCCAAGCACGGTGCGGTTCTAGCTACGTGGCACAATCTGAACCGTTGGATCTAGATCCAATGGTTGGAAATAGATCTAGAAATTACAACGTGGGATTTTACCGTGGTGACGTGGACGAATCTGGGCCCTCGGATCTTCATCGGACGGTTGGTGGAGTTCGAGCGACGGCGATGGCGTGCGGCGGCGCTTGCAGACCGGAGACAAGGACGACGACACGCCCGACGGCGTTTGAGCGCGATTCCGGCGAAGTGAAAGGTACCCTCCGACGCGGCTTGTCCTTGCGGTTCCGGATCTGGACTCAACGGCGGCGGAATTGACGAATAACCACGGCGAAAACCTAGCGCAACTACGGCGAGCTCTAGCGGGCGAACAGCGGCGGCTTAGGTGACGTGGGCTAGGGCTACGGGTGCGCACGGGAGTCGGCTACCCAGCGGCAGCGCCTTGAATAGGGGCCTCGGCTTCCGTGTATTGCGCGGAGACCGAGGTCCATCCAATTACGACGGCAGAATCCGAATCCAATTCGGATTCGTTGACGTGGCTCAACGTGGATCGTCGGATCAAGATCCGACGGTTGCGTGGTTTGGACTCGGGTTCGGCTCGGTGACTTGGCTGGCTCGGTCGGGCTCGGGCTCGGGCGACGTGGCGCGATCGTGGCCGTTGGATCAGGATCCAACGGTCACGCGCGTTAGGGTTCGGTGACGCGGTTCGACCGAGACGGCTTGGCGCGGTCAGGTCCGGGTCGGACCCGAGTCTGACTCAGACTCGGGTCCGGTCGGATGAACAATGAAACCCGGTTTGGGTTTTTCCAGCGATTAAATAATCAAATTAATTCCCAGAAATTCATTTAATTCATTAAAAATAGGAAAACACTTAGAAAAATTCTAGAAAATATTTTGGAACATTTTGGACTCAAATAAAATATTTCCCACAAAATTTTATTTGAAAAATTAAATTGTTTAATTATTTGAAAAGGGAATAAATTCAAATAAATTCCAAATAAATCCCAGAAAATTCCAAAAATTCACAAAAGTGCCAAATCTTATTTAAATACATGAAAAGCAAAAATTGGGGTGTTACAATAGCCCTGATGAATATGTGTATGATGATCTCACTTGGTACCAAATTCTTCCAAGAAGAAAACGTACCCATGTGGACTTGCAAAAAGACAACCAAATATGAGCTGACAAAAGGGATAAACTAGCACAAAAAATGTGGGATGATAAATTAGCTGACTTATGACTTGTACTTGTGATGCCCATGATTTTTATGTGTTGTATTTGAAGTTCCTGGTCACTGCACCTAATTTGTTCCCATAATATTGAGTGATGAAATTTATTCCCATATTATCGAGTAATGTATTTCTGGTCACTGCACCTAATTTGTTCCCATAATATGTATTCCTGGTCACTGCACCTAATTTGTTCCCACAGTATAGAAGTTCCTGTGTTGTACGTCTATGCTATTAGTGCTGGAATTGTTTGCATTTGTTATGGTCAGATATGAGTAAAAGAAAGGAGAAGGTTGATGCTGATGAGCCTGCTAGGGAAAGGACCATTTCATGGGATGATGGCCAAACCAAGTTTATGCTTGATTGGTTCATTGAGTTTTCAAAGGACCAACATGCTGGCTTCAAGATTAAAAAGCAACATCACTTGGCGTGTGCTACTGCATTGAACGAGAAATTCTAGATGGGGGTCACTAGTGCGCAAGTTAATCGTCATTTCAGGCACTATAAGGAAAATTGGAAGTATGTTGCTATTTCTTTAAGCAAGAGTGGCAATGCATTTGACCAAACTAGTTGCTTACTGACAATATCTGAATCAGAGAAGGCTACATTGAATGTATGTTACATATCCGTGCACATATTTATTTCACCATATTGTTGCATTATGGAAACATATTGATTTGTACTCCTTTCTTCATTTGCAGGATAGGGCTAGGCGGCTCCTTTGTAAACCCATCAAGTTTTTTCATCAGATGCAGGAGTTGTTCATGGGCACTAATACCGATGGATCTTTAGCTATGGATGCATCATCTTGCATGGATCCAAACCCTGAGTCTGATGATGACATGCGCGGATACGATGATATATCCTTAAATGCTGAATTTGTGGATTATGCAGCTGATGACTCAGACACTTTGCCATCTCCAGTAGGTGCTACAACTAGCAATTCACTAGGTGTGTAGAATACCTCACCAAGTTCTGGCGTGAAGCGAAAGAGGCTTGGGAAATCACCGGCTAAGAGGCAACCTAAGCCAAAGAGTCGCATGTCCAAGACAACCGATGATATCAGTGATACTTTGAAGGCACTTCAAGAATCCCTGGTAAGAACAGCACCTCCACCACCCCCACAACTTACTGATCCACATGCTCCATTGTGGGAGCGGATTGAATCCATGACAATAGCAACCGAGGACAAGCTTATGGTAGGTATGCACCTCTCACGCAATGAGAATAAAGGATTGTGTGGTTTCTTATGTAGTGGTAGTGAGAAGACCTTAGAAACCTGGGTGTTCAAATTCTTGACTAGTGATGGTAATATGTAAGACAGGAGTTGTTATGAGACCTTAGAAACCTGTGTGTTCAAATTCTTGACTAGTGATGGTAATATGTAAGACAGGAGTTGTTATGACCTTTTGGGTGCCCATGGTTTATGTAATGGACTAGCCCTTATGTTAAGATGGTTTATGTAAGGACTTGTAATGGACTTGCCCTTATGTTAAGATGGTTCATGTAAGGACTTGTAATGGACCTTTATGCAATGGACTTGTGCTATGTGTTGGATTTGTGCTATGTGTAATGGACCTTTATGCAATGGACTTGTGCTATGTGTAATGGACCTTTATGCAATGGTTTATGTACTGATGCCAATCTGTTGGAAATGTATAATCATATCAGAGCCATGCCATGCACACCATTGCAAATTGGAATATTTCAAGATAATTAGATTAGGGTTCCTCACCGATGATTTCTTCAGTTTTGCAGGTGGGTAGCGGGCTGGTGTTTGACCTGCTGCTTTGGATTGCGTCGAGCTCACCACCGGGCAGGTTAGTGATTTGATTGTGTTAGGATGCTTTCACCTACTACATATTTCCTATTTGCATTACACTATTATTCTGTGTCTTAGCGTTCTATTTACTTGCATATAGATGGATAAAGATTCGAAGAAAGTCAGTCAGCTGCATGCTTGGACAATTAATCGCATAGAGGAAATCGCAAGTGATATTAAGAACATAGTGTATGAAAATTTTGCTCCTTGCTCATGCGAAAGCGCAAATGAACTCAACCGAGTCTTACTTGAGATCGAACACATTGCTCGCCGCCTTGATGACCTTGTCGTACAATCAGAATACTTGTTGGGAACAGACGGTGTCGATCCACATGAAGAAGAAGAAGAAGATACTTCGTCCAGCATAGACGAGCAGTTGCGCCCATACGACTACAAGACCGATGATTTGGGTAAACGTGATGATCATCAATTTCGAGATGATGAAAGTATCGAGTCTATTGACTAGTGGTATTCGTGTTATGCTTATGTAATAGGTCCGGTTGACCACTCCTTATGATGTATGAACTAATTTGTGGAACCTTTTGTGCTACTAAACTATGTTATGCTACTCTTCATTTTCCTCTATTATGTGTTACCATTGCTTTTCTTTATTTGCTTGATCATGAAAATAAAGCTATCTGCCACTCCTTCAAATTGTGTGGTAGCCATCCAAACATCTACCATAGTTTCTTAAGCATGCCTAAGCCAAGTTGTGGCCACAATCCAATTGCGTGTCACAAAATTCTTAGCAGTGCCTCCCGCTAGGCGTGGTACGGAACCAAACACCAGCTAACTTTAGTCAACTTAAGTCGTGCCACACCTGTGGCAGCCTACTAACCTTAGGCGTGGCTCGCTTAGGCAGGGAACCAAACAGGCTCTAAGACTCGATCTTGCAAGCCGCGGGAGAGCCCACCAGGAGGAAGAGCGGGAGCCCTCACTGTTGCGCAACCGCGCATGGGAGCGCGAGTGTCGTGCGGTGGCAGAGAGCACCGGAGGAGTCAGCAGCCGAGCCAGGGTTAGGGTGCAATGGAGAATGGAAGGAGCCAGCTTAATGGGCCCAACAAATATGGGCTACGAGTTGCGCGTAAGCCCGGACCATCCAGTGGCGCGAAGTAAACCTCATTGGGATCCCGGAGCCATAGCGCTCAAGCTGCAACACTACCGAGTTGTGTTGCCCACCTCAATTCCCAGCTGCAACCACAGCATCGGCGATGGCATCTGTCGAATATATAAATATGGGATATGCACGCGCACCAGAAAGATAGAAATCATACCGAATATCCCGAACGCCCAGAGCCCTATCTCTACAGGAGAGAAGGCTGATAGAAGGGATATCTCCATATCAGGAAGGACTTGATCTTGCTCCCGTAATGTGGAGACCAAATTGAGTTTGGCAAATAAATAAAGAAATTCAGGTTCCCTGTGAGGATCTTGGAACACAGACACCAGGATAGGAACAACTTGGAGTCCTCATCCAGCAACGTCTCCAAAAGATGGTGCACCCCGCTATAAAACCAAAGAGAGGTGCACGGGGAAGGAGGATGGAGAGCAATCGGAGTACACGTGAGGAGGAGCCCGAGGAGAGCACCTGTTAGGCTATAGTCGATAGATTAGATTTAGCTACAGTTTTTCCATCTCCCTTGTAATCATAGTTTAGACACCCCCTAGATCTGTACTTCGTGTTGGTCGATCCGATAGTACAAAACCACAGGAGTAGGGTATTATTCTTCTCAAAGGCCCGAACCTGTCTAAATCTTGTTTCGCCTATGTCTCTTGATCCTGCGAACTCCGAAGGTACCCGTTACAAATTTACCATCGATTTCATAACCTTCGATAGTTGGCACGCCAGGCAGGGGCCTTCAACTGATTTTGCAGATCAATCATGACCGTGGCAAGCGTTCTCCGTGGAGTCGACGACGGTATCAGCAGCACCATCGACTCCAACATCGTCATCTACCAAGTCCCCACCATCGGGTCCCAAATCGCCTTTGGAACAATGCTTTACCAGTGGGGACCTGAAGGCACATTCGAGCACCTTAGCTTTGTCGAATCCTGCTCTTGGGATCCAAGCCGAGTAGTGTCCTTTCTCGATTTCGATCCTATGGGAGATAATCTCTTAAAGTGCATCGAAACAGATAGCGATAGATCCAGCAATAGCGAGGATAGCAGCAGCCGCAATAGTAGCAATCAAGCCGATCGCTATGTATATGTGGCCAGGAATGGCAACACCACTTCTGCAGAAAACTCTCAAGACAAGACTGCCCAAGCGGAGGCGGTGGGCAACCTAGGTCTCCAATCTCCTTTGGAGACATCTGTGAACCCACTGACAGCCTTCACGACCAACACCATCGCCCCAAACACAACGGACCATCGACGAGATGCCAATGTGTTAACGGCGGCGGGGATGACAGCAAATTTGACAAAGCGTTTCGATCAGGTCAATCTGATGATGCCTCGCCCAAGGGCGGTAACCCATGATGGGGCACAGGACTTACAAGGACGCGACCACCCTAACAGGTCCGATCGTGTCGCAGGTTCAGCTCCTTAGCAACATCGCAGCAATGATGTCTTCAGCACCCCTGAGGCCAACATCTAGTGTGCCCATCTGTTGTTGAAATCACTCCTTCCATTGGGTCCGAAAAACCCAACGACTCCCGTGCTCGACCAAATGAGAGCACTTCTTGATGCGGTGCAGGCCCAAACCACTCAAGTAGCCAACTCGAGGCCAGGGCGCTCCCATCAGCAGGGCGCATCGAGTCGCACGCCGCGACCCTCATACCACGGTCACCCGAAGTCGAGAACGGTGGCAGCAACCTCGAGTCACCATGCCTTCGGGATGCTCTAGTACAACAACTACTCAAAGCGCCCAGAAGATCTCCGAGATTGCATTCCCCACAACCGGCAAGATTTACGCAATGTACTACGCGACCGGCGGGAAGAGCGAGCCCGTGAAGAACGAGAAAGGAAGAGTTTTCCCCACAAGGATGGAAGAGTGAATCCTCGCGACCGGCTAGCCGTTCGCCGATCAAAACCAGAAGTCCTCAGCCAGAGGCGAGATATCATCGGCGACAGATGTTTCCCGATGACATCGACGAAGGGTGCCAGGCTTTTACTCCTAAGTTTCGAGTAGTCAAATGGCCAGACAAGTTCAAGCCAGGGCCCGTCGAGAAATATTCTAGTAAGATTAACCCAGTCGAATGGTTGCAGATCTACACCACTGTCATGAGGGTAGCTGGTGGAAACGAGAAGGTGCTGGCCAACTATTTGCTCACCACCCTTGATGGTGCGATAAGATCTTGGTTACTCAACCTCCCCCCTCATTCCATATCTTCATGGGTCGAGCTCCGAGCACAGTTCATCGCTAACTTCCAGGGCACATACGAGCATCCCAAAACCCGCAGCGACTTGCATCGGGTGATTCAAGAACCCACCAAGTCATTGCATGACTTCATCAGGCGCTTCAGTGTAACACCCCAAAATTTTGCTTTTCTTAAATCCATGTGTGATTTGGCACTTTGGTGGGACCCGCGTGTCAGCCTCTGTAGCCGTAGGCCGTGTCCACCGTGGGCCGGGCGTCACCGTGGACCCAGTCCATGGACCGAGACACGTGGCAGCACCCGGGGCATGCCACGTGGCATGATGACGTCATGCTGACGTCATCGTGGAGACCGTTCGGTGCTGACGTCAGCAGGTCATTGTGGGCCAATCACAGGCTGACACGTGTCCAGGCTGACGCAATAATTAATTTCCGAAAAAGAAAATGATTTATTAATTCGAAATAATGATTTCAGATTTTGATTCAAACTTCAAACGCTTATAACTTTTGCGTTTCAACTCCGATTTGAGTGATTCAAATTTCTAAATTTGTATAAAATGGAGACCTACCTAAATATAAATTTTATTTAATTTTTGGACTAAAGTTTTTCTCTGTAAAATTATTTAATTGATTATTTAAACTTTAATCATAACTTTTGCGTTTTAACTCCAAATTTGACGATTCTAGTTTCTAAAAATTCATAAAATTATGTTCTCTCTGTTTATGGATTTTATTTGGATGATTGGATACTTTTTGCCTATTGTTTATTCGTGTATTTGCTATTTGCACGCTTTACGAGTAGACGTTGAAGTGCCGGAAGGATTTGAAGGAGAAGTATTGACTCAGGATCCAACTCAAGACCAAGAACAAGTACTTTTTGAAGGCAAGTTGTGCTTTGACCATGTTGATCCTATTTCGAAATCTATTTTGATTTAACCTATTGCATGCTAGTTCAATTAGAAAATACTTTATTTAAATTTGGGGAATTAGATAAATGCCTAATTGCTGTATGACACCTTGATTACTTAAATATGTGCCATGACCCCTTGTCACCCTAGTTGTGGTTTACTAGTTGGACATTATTAACTTGCCAACATGGGTTGTAGACCGTTGTAGTAAACTGCTTAGACCTGCTACGTGCTCATGACATGATTTTGGACAAACAAACGTTAATATTGACTTAATGATAGATTGAACCTGTTTTGGAAGGGTATCATGTGATGTTGATGGCACGTGGTGCATGGTAATCAACTGGGGTTTGATAAATAGTTTTTCGACCGGGGCATGTGGCAAGAATAATCAGGTGGGCCAGTTGTGGCATTGGGGATGTTGATTTGGTTCTTCGGGTAGTCTTGCCCTGGTCACCCTAAGGACTTAACCTTGCAAGCCTTTGAACTGGGTCTAACGTGCAACCACATGTCTGTAATGGGACGGACCTAGTTGACTAAGTTGCTAATAACGTACCTGTGGGACCTCAGGAGGTCAACTACACCCTTTGTGTAAGTTGTACGGGGGAGCGTACCGGGGCTGAGGCCAGGTACCCATCTAACGGTTGATTGGCCTAAACTTTGCCTTAGCTAAGGGAAGGGTTAGTGTGCAATAACCGGGGAGGACCACTTTTATTGTTAGAAGTTTCAGAAAGACTTTGTTACGGAACTCGCCTTTGTGGTGTTTGACTGTATCTTGTGGGTAAAGTGCATAACCTCTGCAGAGTGTAGAATCTATTCGAATAGCCGTGTCCGCGGTATTGGACATCGCCAGAATTACAAATCAAGGGTTAGATTTTCTCAAAAATAACTTTGATTTGAAAGGTTGGGTTTGATTTATAATTATGTTGATGGATATGTGGATTATGATGTGAAAGATGTTTATTAAAATCCTTGAAAAGTTACCTATGCTATACTTGTTTCTCTTGCTTTCGAATCTACTTATGTTACTTGTCAAATGTCAAGCATCGCAAATATACCTTGAGCTATTCCTTTGTACCAAGCCATGCATATAGTATATTAGCTTGCATTCTGTGGATGACTTCTTTGAGTACCAAGTACTCACCCTTGCCACAATACAACACCAGTTGAAGAGGAGACTACACCGGCTTTGGAGGAGGAGCTCCAAGAGGAACCGTCTACTTAGGGAAGCGAGCCCGATCGGTTGCCTGTGGTATACTGGATGGCGCCACGAAGTTATTTGATTTTCCGCTGCTACTATTTCTCTCTTAATAAGTTTTGCCCTGCGAGGCGTGCATTTGTAACTTGACCATAAGGTCGAGTAACCAGTTTGACTATTTAAATAAAGTACTTTATTAGTATCGAGTGGTATGATTGTGATATTTACCGATGTTAAGACTGTGTGCACTAGCGTGTTCCTGGACTAGTGCTGAATACACAGAGGGTCCGGATTTGCAAATTCGGGGTCCCGACATTCAGCAACAAGCCAAATCTGATCCCTGACATCTCCAACGAGGCTGTGATAATGTCCTTCGAGAACGGAGTCAAGGACCGCGAGCTTAAAGGGAAACTTGCTACTCGAAAGATCCAAACCACTCGTGAACTGTTCGAGTTGGCGGATAAGTATGCCATCCGAGCCGAAGCCCGCAACTTTCTAGACAACCCCAAGTCCGAGAATAACAAACTCGAGTCGTCCAAGCAAGGGGCCAAAAAGAACAAGAGCCACGGTGAGAAACGGAAGAACGATTCTACCGTAGCCGCGATCGACAGGAGCAAAGCACGGAATACTGGCAACAACAAAGGCAGGAGCCACAGAGGCAAAAAATACTGTCCCATCCATCATACGGACAAGCATGACTTCGACGAGTGCCAAGTTATAGGCAAGAAGGTCGAAGAAAAGCTGAAGGCTGCCATTGCCGAACGCGGCATCAAGCAAATCAAGGAAAAGCCTGACAAATATGAGCCCGAATATTGCAAAGCCGAGCACAAGGTGGCCCATATCTTTGGGGGATCTGCCACATATGAGTCTAAATGACAATACAAAGCAATCGAAAGAGAGGCCAGTTTGATTACTCCACCTTTTCCTCGATTTATCGCGTGGTCAGAGGTACCAATTACCTTTGACCAGCGAGATCACCCAACTGTGATCCCCAAACCAGGTCGATACCCTATAGTGGTTGAGCCCACCATACTCAATGTCCGAGTGGCACAAGCCCTGATTGATGGAGGAAGTTCGCTGAACCTCATCTTCGCCAAAACTTTGGATAAGATGGGTGTCTCCCGAACAAAGATCAAAGCCGGAGCAGAACCTTTCCACAGTATAACTCCGCATTCGTCATCAATACCGCTCGGGCAAATCGAGCTACCAGTTACGTTCGGCACGCCAGAGAATTTTCGTACCGAAAAGGTCCTCTTCGATGTAGCTAACTTTGAAATCGCGTACAACGTAATCTTGGGCCGCCCCATGCTGGCAAAATTCATGGTGGTAGTGCATTACGCGTACCAGACCATAAATATACCGACACCCAAGGGAATCCTCACCATAAAAGGTGACACGTGCACCGCAGTGAGATGCGACAAGAAGAGCCTGGAGATGGTCGAAAATGATCACCCCACTGACCTTGCCAGCTCGGTCAAACGCCAGAAACACTAGAGCAACGTTAACGCTCCATCAGTCAACAACATCAACAGCGAGCCTAGCAAAAAAGACGGCGGGGAGATCAAAGCCATCCCTCTGAATGCGTCAGAGCCATCCAAAATAGTCAAGGTGGGCGCCAACCTCAGCCGCAAATAGGAACTCGAGCCTTCACCTTCCTCTAGGCAAACCGCAACGTCTTCGCTTGGCAACCGTCCGATATGCCTAGAGTCCCCAGGGAGGTGATTGGGCATCGACTGGTAGTGGACCCCAACATCAAGCCGGTGGTCCAGAAACAGCGCCGTTTTGCAGAAGATCGCAAGCATGCCATACAAGAGGAGATCGGCAAGCTTCTCAAGGCCGGCTTCATTCGAGAAGTTCGGCACCCTACGTGGTTGGCTAACCCAGTCCTCGTCAGGAAACCCAACGGCAAGTGGAGGATGTGCGTCGACTACACTGACCTCAACAAAGCATGTCCCAAGGATCCTTTCCCTCTCTCCCATATCGATCAGATTGTGGATTCAACAACGGGTTGTGAATTGCTGAGTTTTCTAGATGCCTATTCGGGGTATCACCAAATCAGCATGTCCGCAGAGGATGAGGAAAAGACATCTTTTATCACCCCATTGGTTTTTTTTGTTCTGTAAAGATGCCCTTCGGGCTTAAATGAGCCGAGGCTACATATCAATGATGTATACATAATTGCTTAAAATCCCAAATCGGACGCAATGTTGAAGCTTACGTCGATGATATTGTAGTCAAATCTAAAACCAAGCGTGCGCTAGTGGAGGACCTCCGAGAAACATTCGACAATCTTAGGAAGTATCGAATGATGCTAAACCCCGAGAAGTGCACGTTCAGCGTTCTGTCCGGAAAGCTTCTCGGATTCCTAGTTTCTAGTCGAGGCATCGAGGCAAACCCGCACAAGATTGAAGCCATCAACCAAATGCGCTCACCACGGACACTCAGGGAGGTACAAAAGCTTACAGGTTGCATTGTAGCCCTCAGTCGGTTCATCTCTCAGATGGGCGAATGAGGGCTCCCTTTCTTCCAATTACTCAAGAAACAGGAAAAGTTCGAGTGGACTAAAGAAGCCGAGGAAGCGTTCCAAGAGCTGAAAAGGTACTTATCGTTTCCCTCTGTGAAATCATGTGTTGAAAAGTTGGCTTAGAATTGAATTTGCAAAATGTGCTTGTGCTTGTATTGTTCAATTTGATCATTTGATATGCTTGTGATAGCATGGTTAAGTGCCTTCAAGATACAGAGACCTTCCGCTTTACGCCAGAACAAATTGTCAAGAAACAGTAAGTTTTACATGTACGCTGGACCAAATCTTTTGGTCCATCATGAACGACGTTTTTGAGATGTGTTTTCGCATGTACTCTGGACCAAATTTCTTCAGTCCGCCGTGAACATGAAAATTAGAGTTTTGCGCCGGACCGAGTGAGTTGAGTGACAAAGTTTCATATGTACGCCGGACCAACTTTTCTGGTCCATCATGAACGTGAAAAAGGGACTTTGCGCTGGTCTGAAATAGAAGTTTGTTTATGTGTATGCCGGACCAATGTTTTCGGTCCGTCGTGAATGGCATTTTCAAGAGTTGATCTCGTGTATACGCCGGACGAAAGTTTCTGGTCCACCGTGAATGTGAATTTGAGACAAATGCGCCGGACCAAGTTTCTCGAGTAACCGAGAGTTCGACGTGTACGCCGGATCAATATTTTGGTCCGTCGTTAGTGACGCCGGACCAAAGTTACGGTCCGGCGTGAACAGCTTTTTGAAGGTTGATTCCTTGTGTGCGCCGGACTGATATTTTTGGTCCGGCGTGAATGTGATTTTCTAGGGTTAACTTCTTGTGTTTGAATCAAATTGGTTTTTTCGATTTGGTGATTATGAAATTCGTGTGGATTTCATAATGCTTGTTTTGATCTTATGCAATGCTCGTGTGAGTAGTTGCATGGACTAATGTTGAGTCAAATCGTGGTCTTGTGCTCAGAATCATTGTGTGGATTGTTCATGTGCAGGTGTTGCTTGAGGCGAACGTGGTCAATGACAGGACCGGAACTAGGTTCATGGAGGAACTGAGGTTCGACACTAGGTTCTAGAGGAATCGAGGTTTTGGTGGTCAAGGATGTCATGCAGGACGTTCGGGCTAGAGAACAGTGCACATGGAGGCTTGTTAGTCACGTGAGTATGGCAGGGTGGCCGTATGCGTGCAAGAGTTGGATTCGGCCAGGTTGGGCCAAGTGGAGTTGTGTTGAATACAAATTCCTTCCATGCTTGGAGTGGAAGTTGTATTCGGATTCCTTGTGTTTGCTCAATATAAATAGGGGGAGGTGTCTCCTATTTATGTAGAGCAATTGAGCGCAATAGGTGGAGAAGCGCAGAGCCAGAGCTAGGCTTTTAGGGTTTGTACTCTTTTGATGGAGTATTTGAGACCAAAATAAATAAAGATCAATTCCTTTTAGATCCTCTGTGTGCTACAGTAATCTCGAAGCTACAGTGCACGCGTTGCTACAATATTCTCTATTTTTAGTTTTTGTTTGCTCGTCTGTTCTGATTCTAGATTGGTTCTTTGTCTACTTTGATTTTTTGAGTTCTGTCTTGATTTGATCCATGTAAAACCTTCCTAGGCTTTGAATTAGAGTTCCTCAAAGTTTTGTTGGTTAGTCTTTTGAATATTTTGGTTAATCACGAAATTGATGTTACATCAATTCTCGTCATATTCTGTCATAGCAAGCTTGCGAGGTTCATAAATTTTGATCTATAAGTCCGATCGAGCTGATTCTATTTCTATTAGATTTGTATTGGAATCTAATTTCTTGTCTTCAAATTTCAGATCAATCCGATGGTTGGATCTCTAGGAATTTGTGTTTTACCAAACGCATCTACTCTGTTTTTGTTGATTACGAAGCACTTATTTAAGTCCAATTTGGGGTGAATTTTTAGTATATCAAAAATTTGGTTTTAGCTTCCGCATAATCATTCACCCCCCTCTGATTGCTATATTCGTATATATTGATCCTACAAGTGGTATCAGAGCAAGGTTTTTCTAATTAATCTTAACCGGTGATTAGAAATCATAGCAATGGATAGGTATACGACAAAACCTTGTGTTTTCGATGGTGTTGATTTTCAGTTTTGGAAAGCAAAGATGGAGGCGTTCATCCAGGCGTAGGGCTTCGCAATTTGGAAGAAGGTGTACAAGCCATATCAAGTACCCAAGATTGATGAAGTCAGCGAAACCAATCAAGCACATGTTGAGGCAAACAGCAAAGCACGAAATTTGATCATCCAAGGATTGGGAAGAAGTGACTTCGACCGCGTGATTCGTCTCAAGTCTGCATATAAGGTATGGAAATCTCTTTGTGATTATCATGAGGGTTCTAACACTGTCAAAGAGGTTCGTTAGGATATATATAAGAAAGAATACATGCGATTTGAGATGAAGCATGGTGAGTCGCTAAATGATTTCTTTGCACGCTTTAATAAAATTCTTAGCAATTTGCTTGTTGTTGGAGTTACCTTTGATGATTCTACTAATGCTAGATAATTGCTTGGTGCATTAGACATGTCTATTTGGGAGATGAAAGTTACATCCATTAGAGAATCAACTGTCATCAGTACACTTACATTAGATGTTCTTTATTCTAAGTTGAAAACTAATGAATTGGATGTTCTTGCTAGGAAGAATGATCACAAGTCAATTGCACTGACCTTCCAATCTAGCATGTCTCATAATAATGCTTCTTCATGTTTTGCTTTATCTTTCTTGTCTTCACTAATCGATGAACAGATTGAGCAATTTCCAGAAGAAGACTTATCACTACTTTCTTCTCGCTTTAACAAAGCTTTGCAAAATGTGAGAATGGGGAATAAAGTTAGTGGTGGTCCTCCAAGATGCTATGAGTGTGGTGATCTCGACCATATTCGTCCAAATTGTCCTAAACTTGCAGGTAAAGCATCAAGGGAGGAGAAGGACAATGACAAAAGAAAAGAGAAGAAGTTCTCTCAAGTGATAGAAAGAAGAAGAACTTCATCAACCGTAAGGTTGTCCACCGAGTTCTTTCCGCTCTTGAACAAGTCAATTTGAGCGATGTGGATTCAGAAAGCAGCGAAGACAATGCAACTCCAAGAAAGCATGATTTGATGGGGTTGTGTCTCATGGCGAGCAGCAAGGATAGCTTCACCGAGGATGATCATGGCAGTGACTTCAATGAGGTAGATCCTTTATATGATGAATTAGCTATTGATGTTGCTCGTCTTGAAAAATTGCTTGATAAACGTGATAGAAAAATTAAGAAACATGATATTCTTGTGGAATCATTGAATGCTGAAATTACTAGACTTAAGACATTGATTCTTGATGATGATGCTTGTAAATCATGTGACTTAATTTACAATGAGCTTACCTTGCTTAGGAAAGAACATGTTACCTTGTTAGAGTAAATTAATGCTGAAAATGAGAAAAATGAGAAACTTGTTAAAAATGTTAGTTGTTCTATTATTGATTTGCATGATTCAACTCCATGTTCTAAATGCTCCATACTTGGATTGAAATTGAAAGATGCAAATACTAGAGTTTCTCAGATGGCTAATGTGGAATATACAATCCCCGGGTATCCGCAAGAAAGGGAAGAGATAGAATCCCATATCGATAAGGAAAGCATGTTTGTAATCCCGTAGTACTCGGCATGACCGGATATGGGAACCAACTTTGTAACCGACTAGGGTTGCTTCCTTGTATCGGACTAGGACTCCTCCATGTAAGCCAACCCCCCTGACTATATAAAGGGGGGCAGAAGCCTTAGACGAGGCATCCAATCACGGGATATCTATCCAATCTCATGATCTACACCCATCAATACATACCACCGAACACAGGACGTAAGGTACTACCTCTCCTTGAGGGCCTGAACCTGTATAAATCCTTATCTTGTGTTACAATCGAGCTTCTGATCTAGCGCCTAACCCCGCAAACACACACCCCCACATTCATTGCCGATACCAAACGTCGACAATTGGCGCGCCAGGTAGGGGCAGTGTCAAGATCAACCTCGTCGAGTTTGATGGCAGCGATCAACGGCACCATCGCCACCTTCACTCCCGGACATGCTTTCTATTTCGGGAGCTTCAACCTCGGTAAACTTGCCCCTAAACAATAGGATCAGATTCGATCGGAAGACAACTTCATCCGCGAAGCAACGCGAAGAGAAGAAGCGATCTGTTCGCATCCAGAATCTGGGTGGAACTTATGTCGCAATTTCCCGTTAACTTGGTAGGGATTTCGGAGCTCGACGTGGATTTCGCCCAGTACCTCGGCGATCCTTGGCGCACCTCAGCAAGGCCATGGCGGACCTCGACCACAAGACGGATCTCATCCCGGAGATCGCGGCAAAGCTCGGCAACTACCATATGACTACATGCAGATTGATGAACCAGCTTCATCAACTATGGGAACGACCACGCTGAATTACGGTTCCAACGACGACGACCGTTGTGCCAACTCGTAGCTTCGGCCATGATGAGGAGGACCACACCTATTCGCTGCTCCAATGGCGCCGAGGATAGCCACGCCGGCTTCTCGCGAGCACGACGCCGAGAATAGCCGCACCGACTTATTACGCCAGCTTCTCGCTCGCACGACGCTGAGGATAGCCACACTGACTTATTACGCTGGCCTCTCGCACGCACGACGCCGAGGATAGCCACACTGACTTATTACGCTGGCCTCTCGCACGCACGATGTTGAGGATAGCCGCGCCAACTTCTCATGCCTGCTGAGGATAGCCACACTGACTTATTACGCTGGCCTCTCGCACGCACGATGTTGAGGATAGCCGCGCCAACTTCTCATGCCGACTTCTCGCGCGCACGACGCCGAGGATAGCCGTGCTAACTTTTTAGGCCAGCTTCTCACGCACGACGTCGAGGATAGCCATGCCGACTTCTTACGCCGACTCGCCGACAAGTCATGGCACATAAAAGAGCTAAGTTTTCATCATCATGATCTTTTTTATGTTATTTCTTGAATTGCTCCTTAGTCGTTTCCCGACTAAGCAGTAAGTCGGGGGCTACACATAATTGTGTGCGCTCGCACGCCCCCGTCTTTTTCATAGTTGTTTTTTTTTGCTTCTATTACTTAGTGATTTAAGTGAAATCCGAGTGCGTCATAATTCTGAGTAGTGAAGCTCTGAACCCACAACACGGCGAACTGTAAGTCACCCAAACGCGTGCCTGGGATAAACAGCATGAGCTAACTCCTTACGCTCGGGGGCTAGATTAGTCGGGTAGAGTGCATAACAAAAAGAAAAGAAAAAACCACTCGGACTAACAAAGATCAATGAGTAAAAGGAGAAAAAACCACTTGGACTAACAAAAATCAATGAGTAAAAGGAGTAAAAAAAAGGCTAGGTCACACGCAAAGATAGTCGGACTTTACATCTGACCAAATGTTTTCATATTCAGATACTGCCATAATCCTACACGTTGCAGGGATTTGCAGCTCGGAGAGCTCGTCAAGAGCGGCCAGGGGATGGCGCAAGGTCATGAACCTTTATGTCGGCACACCCGTTACGCGCCATCACGCACCATCCGTCGAGAGCAACAACTCATGGGACACAAACCAACTAAGAAGCGGCACTACATTTCGCCTGGAGCAAGAATGGTGTTTCAGCTTCCGCAAAAAGTTCGGACCCAGATTTAGGTTTCGAGGGTATACACCTAAAAGGTGTGCCAGCTATGCTTCGCGCCAGCCTGGCTCAAGTACCACTCGGACAAACCTAATTTGGGCAAAGGCACACCCCACGATGGGCCGACTGCCAGTTACTGTTTTCAAACAGAACCTGGGTGTCTATTGACGAAAAATCAAAAGATCCTCTTGTGATATGCCTCATGCTAGGCCTATTGCTGGTTGCCGCATGACGGAATCAGATATTGCAAGTTGGTTTAAAGGTTCTGGAGGTATACGTCTAAAAGGCGTGCCGGCTGAGCTCCGCGCCAGCTTGGTTCATACCATTCGGGTAAAGCCTATCTAGGATAAGGCGCGCCTCATGCTTGGCCTTTGCCGGTTACCGTTTTTAACGGGACAGTAGGTGCTGACATCCAAAGCTCCTTCGATATGCCTCATGTCAGGCCAATAGCTGGTTACCGCAAGTCGGAATCGGGTATCATGAGGAGTCAAGTCCGAAGGGTATGCCCCATGAGGGTCGAAAGTTGTGCACTGCAATAGACGGGTATGGATACCACTCGGCAAATTCTTCCCGGGTATAAGGTACGCTCCATGCTGGGCCAACGGCCAGTTTTCAACTAAGTTGAGCTGGGTACCACTCGGGTAATTCAATGAGGGGCTTTAGAGTTCTTCACAGTCTCCTTGCATGCAATGGAGCACTCGGCATCAAATATCAATACCGGTCGGATGCAGCAGCAACAAACTGGGAGCACTCAGCAGCAGAGCATGACTCGGCGAAAGGCGACCAGAGCAACAACAACTCGACTGTAAAGCACTCGGGGGCTACTGTGGAATATACAATCCCTGGGTATCCGCAAGAAAGGGAAGAGATAGAGTCCCATATCGATAAGAAAAGCATGTTTGTAATCCCGTAGTACTCGGCATGACCGGATATGGGAACCAACTTTGTAACCGATTAGGGTTGCTTCCTTGTATCGGACTAGGACTCCTCCATGTAAGCCAACCCCCTAACTATATAAAGGGGGGCAAAAGCCTTAGACGAGGCATCCAATCACGGGATATCTCATCCAATCTGGTGATCTACACCCATCAATACATACCAGCGAACACAGGATGTAAGGTATTACCTCTCCTTGAGGGCCTGAACCTGTATAAATCCTTGCCTTGTGTTACCATCGAGCTTCTGATCTAGCGCCTAACCCCGCAAACACACACCCCCACATTCATTGCCGATACCAAACATCGACAGCTAATGACATGCTCACTCATGAGGTTCTTTCATGCTCAACTTGTCGCAAGAAAAAAGGAAAAGATTATGTTCCCTACAATAATTAGTTAACTCTTGCTAAGAAAGTTGATTACTTGCAAAATTCTTTGGAACGGTTCACTAATGGCAAGAAAAATTTTAACATGATTTTGGACCAATCTAAGGTTAGCTCAAACAAGAAAGGTTTAGGATTTGATACTTATGCTTTATATGAAACTAAACCTCGCACTGTTGTTCATGTTCCTTGTAATGACAAAATTGAGATTCTTAATGAGCCTAAGAAAATTGTCTTTAAATCTGCTGGTCTTTTATCTTCCTCTGTGATGAATGCAAAATGTGCTTCTACTGTTAAAGCAAAACATCATGTTAAGAACACTTGCACTCATTGTGGTAGAGATGGACATTTAGTAGATTTTTGCTTTAGACTAGCTAAACAACAAAAGAAAGAAAAAACTAAGGCTGGGTCTAATTTCAGGCAGGCACACTTTGCTTCTCATTATGTGCCTAGGGTGAAACAAGCACCTTTTGTTGCTGAAAACACGGGAAAAGACAAATCTATTTTTGCGCATAAGAATGCTCGTGTTGTGCCTACTGTTGTGCGTCGTGTGTCTCAATACTAGATTCCTAAACATCTTATTTCTAACCCAGTACCGAGACCTCGACATTTTCTGCTTCTATGTAGGCTTCTCACGCAGGGAAGGAGAACATATGGCTAGTGGATTTCGGACGCTCACGCCACATGTTCAGTGATAAGTTTTGGTTCTCTTTCACTCCTGCATCTCGTGCTGAAAGTGTTACTTTTGGAGATGCTTCTTCCACTTTTGTTTTTGCAAAAGGCACTAGTTCAAATGATGCAGGTACAGGTGCATATGTTCAGGGGGAGAGTATCTTTGTTCATGAAGATGATGATGATGCTGTTGAGGATGAGATAATTGGAGGTTTAAATGAGACTCTTCCAGTCTAAGACTTCAAATCAAACATATGAAGGAAGGTTCACTTTTGTACCTCACTGCATCAAGGCCAGATATACAGTTTGCTATGTGCTTGTGTGCTCGTTTTCGAGCTTCCCCATGTGCTTCACATCGACAAGTTGTCAAGAAAATTTTTAGGTATCTCCATGATACTCAAGATTATGGTATTTGGCTTTCTGCTTCCTCATACATTAGTTTAAGAGCTTTTTCTGATCCTGACTTTGGAGGATGTAGAATTGATAGAAAATGTACATCTGGTTCATGCCACTTCTTGGGTAATTCTCTTTCTTGAGCATATTGAGATCAGATTTCACTTTCTTAGAGATTATGTAGAAAAAAGAACTATTATGCTTCATCATGTGGATACTGAACATCAATTGGCAGATATTTTCACAAAACCTTTGTCTTCTTCTCTTTTTACTTTTATTCGGGGAGAACTTGGGGTTGTTCATCCAATGGGGTTTGTTTTGAGGGGGAGTTTGTGAAAACTTTGTGTTTTTTGTTTACACTTGTTTTCTTTGTATTTCTTAAATGAAAAACAAAAAAGGGGAAATATTAAAAAAAATAATGAGCATTATATTTGATACACATATGTTATTTGAAGCCATGATTATGCTACAAGGTCTTTGCAACTTTATCTCTATGCATATGTGGTGTAGTTTATGGCATGACTTTTTAAATGGAATGACAACTTGAATTAAATCTTGTCATGGTTGAATTTTCCTGGCTATCTTGATCCTGCTCAAAAATGCTAAAAATAAAAGTTATCAAAGTTAAGAGCTAAAGCTCAAAAAATTAAAATTTTCTTTGTGTACAAGATCAAGGTTATGTACTATCGCACTTCTTCTTTACGAGACTGCTTATCATTGCACTTTGATATGAACTTGGAAGAAGTTGTGTATGACCAAAACCATGAAACCTTAAGCTCATTGCTTGGCATGGTTGAAAAGTAAGGCTGATGGTGCATGTAATGTGACACCACGGAGTGTCGAAATCTTATATAATGTGAATGTTGAGGTCAAAAACATTATGAAATGTGAAATTAAGGTTAAAACCATATGGTATGAGGTTTATTTGCGTTTTCGGGCCGATTTCGGGAGTTTGGGCCTTCCCGGGAGAGTTTGGGCCTAGCGGAAAGGGTCGTGGGCCTTGGTGGGGAAGAGTTTGAGTCCTTTTGGGAGTAGGAGATCAGGTTGGGGGGCCTTCCACAGCCCTTATTGCTCCTCCCCCTGCTGGTTGCGCCCCCACCCCCATACCCTAGCCGCCCCACCACCACCTCCACTTCCCTTGCTTGCCGTGCGCCCCCCCATTGCTCCCCATTGCGCCACCACCCCTCCACCACCTCTCCACCTCCCTTGCTTCCCCTAGGGGAGTTCTCCACCTCAACACCTTGAAGATCCATCCGTTGGAGCGCTCCGCGACGAGGAGATCCGGCGGAATTGGAGCGAGGAAGGAGATCGCGCGAACCGGGAAGAGATCTGTTGGGTTTTCGGTCGTCGGGCAAAGGTATGTCGACGGGGATCCTTGGGGTTGGTCTAGGATCTGTTCTAAGGATTATTATCATGTTTTTAGATCAATTGGTGGTGCTGGAATTGAGTAGATTGGATGAAATCTAGAAGTTGCCACGTTCTATGTTTCGGGCAGCTTGAGCAATCGACCTAGGGCTTGGGTTTTCGCCAATTTAGATTCGGAATTTGGTCGGCCTCCTGTTGAAGAAGTTGTAGGTAATTTCAATACCTTTCACTGGGTATAAAGAACGTCCAATTCCGCCCAGCCGTTTGAAAGTTATGCTCGTTTTACCGAACGTATTAAAATCTGTGACGTGATTGGAACAGATCACGGTATTCTGTAGATTAAACCACTTTAGATTCCGAATCAGTCTTTCCATATACTTTGAAAAAGTTAGGAAATTTCCTAAGCTACGCGAGTATATACTCGTTTACTCGATTCGGAGTCTTAGAACCCGAGTTATGCCTTTTGGAAGGCTGCTATCCCGACGGGACAGAACCTCTGTTTTTGGGTTTTGCGAGTCGTTTGCGATGTCGGGGTACAAGAGTGTTTGCGTACTGTTTTGTGGACATGATTGTGAGTGTGTGGTACCTATGTGCAGGTGGTGTGACCCCGGGAGTGCCTTCTACTTCTCGCCAATCCGTCGCCCGTGGTTGAGGCAAGTGTATAGGAATGGGTAGCGGGTTGTAGTTTGCTAGATTGGTTGAGATTGAAAATTGAATATATGATATGTTCACATACCATACCTCAATGATTGCCAATGATATGATGAATATGCTTATTATGTTATGATGCCATGTGTTAATGTACAAGTTATTTATGATGTTGGCATGTTTGAATACATGGCATGATACATGGCCCGGGCGGTGAGAAAGTCATAACTAGTCCGGGGAAGGTCGGTGAGAAAGTTATGACTATTCCGGAGAGCCAATGAGTAAGTCCTACATCGTGATTCCATCCACCGCGGTGTATGGAAGCGAGGAGTAGGCACCCTCCATCTTCGGGATGGAAGGGGGGAGAGGGTGCACACCGACGGGTGTGTACTCAACCATACCGGTATGAGTTTCCAAGGAGACATGAGCATCGCATCGCATTGCATACATAATGATGATGATAATGATATGTGGTCATGAATGAGATGTTAGACATGATGTGAGTTGTTGTAGCCATGTAATTGTTTCTTTTGTACCATTGCAATATACTTGCTGAGTGATGAACTCACGCTTGTGTTTATGTTTTTTTTTAGGTACCATGACACCGGCATGTGGGAAAGGGCATTAGCTACACATCTTCACGTAGTTCCAGTCACATTTACCAATTTTGAGTCATGATCATAATAATAGTGCCATGAATCTTGGTGTATGGATTAAATTGTGTGGTCGTGTCCCTTATTTGCTTCGTTATAGTTTCTGGAGTGGTTGGACTTGATATTATTGCCTTATGTTGATGCTATATCCATTTACATTGCTTCTTTAGATGTCTTATGATATGTTATTACTTGCCTGTTATTGCTATTGTCTCAAATCATGTTAAAACAAAGGAGATGCTGCCAAAATTTTCGGTTTTAGCATTTGCTCCTTTGATGTAATTTGTCTTTATTAGTGGTATTTAGGTGTTGTTTAGCCTATGTTTGGTAGCATTCGGGCATAATAGATGACGGGGTGTTACATGTAATTCCTTGCATTTTTACACTGCGTTGCAATCAATCAATAAAACAGCTTTTCAAGCACCAAAGAAGTGCACAAAAATTCAATCGTTTTCAGTTTTTGAGATAGTTGAGAAAGGGAGATCATGCCATGCAAAAATTGTTAATAGTACTTGATTTCTAGTTGTGCTTACTCTATACTGTCTCTGTGTAGATTTGAGGGTGCAAGTATCTTTGATAGCATGACTTGGAGATAAATTTCATTTGTGAATGACTTATAATGCTCATTACATAACAAATGACAAATTTAAGAACAAACAAAAAGATTTTGTTGTCTCTCTTGTATTCTTAATGAATCCATTGCCAAAGGGGGGAGAATTTTGGGCACATTGCACATTCACATACACATTTTTCTTCATAGGGGGAGATTTTTCTTATTTTCACCTAGGGGGAGTTTTTCACTTTGCATTTTTGTCAAAGGGGGAGATTTGGACTTTTTGATTTTCAAACCTGTTGATCTCAAAAAGTATTTTCAAAAAGGTTTTCCTATGAAGTGAATGCTAATGTTCAATTCTAAGTGATGTTGCCAATGTTTTCATCAAAGGGGAGATTGTGAAATCATGTGCTGAAAAATTGGCTTAGAATTGAATTTGCAAAATGTGCTTGTGCTTGTATTGTTTAATTGATCATTTGATATGCTTGTGATAGCATGGTTAAGTCCTTCCACTTTACGCCGGACCAAATTGTCAAGAATCGTGAACGGCGTTTTTGAGGTGTGTTTTCGCATGTACGTCGGACCAAATTTCTTCAGTCCGCTGTGAACGTGAAAATTAGAGTTTTACGCCGGACCGAGTGAGCTGAGTGACAAAGAGTTTCACATGTACGCCGGACCAACTTTTTTGGTCCATCGTGAACGTGAAAAAGGGACTTTGTGCCGAACCAAAATAGAAGTCTGTTTATGTGTACGCCGGACCAATGTTTTCGGTCCGTCGTGAATGGAATTTTCAAGAGTTGATCTCGTGTATACGCCGGACCAAAGTTTCTGGTCCGCCGTGAATGTGAATTTGAGACAAATGCACCGGACCAAGTTTCTCGAGTGACCGAGAGTTCGACATGTACGCCGAACCAATTTTTTGGTCCATCGTTAGTGATGGCGGACCAAAGTTTCGGTCCGGCGTGAACAGCTTTTTGAAGGTTGATTCCTTGTGTGCGCCAGACTGATATTTTTGGTCCGGCGTGAATGTGATTTTCTAGGGTTAACTTCTTGTGTTTGAATCAAATTGGTTTTGGTTCGATTTGGTGATTATGAAATTCTTGTGGATTTCATAATGCTTGTTTTGATCTTATGCAATGCTCGTGTGAGTAGTTGCATGGACTAATGTTGAGTCAAGTCGTGGACTTGTGCTCGGAATCGTTGTGTGGATTCTTCAAGTGCTGGTGTTGTTCGAGGGCGAACATGGTCGATGACAGGACCGGAACTAGGTTCATGGAGGAACTGAGGTTCGAGACTAGGTTCTGGATGAATAAAGGTCTTGGTGGTCAAGGATGTCATGCGGGACATTCGGGCTAGAGAACAGTGCACATGGAGGCTTGTTAGTCACGTGAGTATGGCAGGGTCGCCGTACGCATGCAAGAGTTGGATTCGGCCAGGTTTGGCCTATTGGAGTTGTGTTGAATACAAATTCCTTCCATGCTTGGAGTGGAAGTTGTATTCGAATTCCTTGTGTTTGCTCAATATAAATAGGGGGTGGTGTCTCCTGTTTATGTAGAGCAATTGAGCGCAATAGGTGGAGAAGCGCAAAGCCAGAGCTAGGCTTTTAGGGTTTGTACTCTTTTGATGGGAGTATTTTAGACAAAATGAAATAAAGATCAGTTCCTTTTAGATCCTCTGCGTTATAGTAATCTCAAAGCTGTAGTGCACGCGTTGCTACAGTATTCTCTGTTTTGAGTTTTTGTTTGCCCGTCTTTTCTGATTCTAGATTGGTTCTTTGTTTACTTTGATTCTTTGATTTCTGTCTTGATTTGATCCATCCAAAACGTTCCTAGGGCTTTTATTTAGAATTCCTCAAAGTTTTGTTGATTAGTCTTTTGAAGATTTTGGTTAATCACGAAATTGATGTTAGATCAATTCTCGTCATATTCTGTTATAGCAAGCATGCAAGGTTTATAACTTTTGATCCTTAAGTCCGATCGAGCTGATTCTTTTTCTATTAGATTCGTATTGGAATCTAGTTTGTTGTGTTCAAATTTCAGATCAATCCGACGGATGGATCTCTAGGAATTCATGTTTTACCGAATGCATCTACTCTATTTTTGTTGATTACGAAGCACTTATTTAAGTCCAATTTGGGGTGAATTTTTAGTAGATCAAAATTTTTGTTTTAGCTTCCGCTTATTCATTCACCCCCTCTGATTGCTATATTCATATATATCGATCCTACACCGTCCATCTTAGTATCCCCTAACGAAGGAAAAGATCTTTTCTTGTATGTTACAGCAACTCCTCAAGTAGTAAGCACTGTCCTCGTAGTCGAGCGGAACAATCCCGACAAAAAGATGAAGGTGCGTAGGCCAGTCTACTATGTGAGTGAAGTTCTACACGACGCAAAGCTACGGTACCCACAGATCCAGAAGACGCTCTACGCAGTCTTGATGACATCCAGAAAGTTGCGGCACTACTTCCAGGCGCACAAGATCACCGTGATGACAACATATCCACTCAAAGAAGTAATTCAAAATCAGGAAGCCACGTGACGATTAGACCAATGGGCCGTCGAGCTCAATAAGTTCAGAGTTGACCTCTCTCCAAGAACCAGCGTCAAATCAGGGATCCTAGTGGACTTCGTAGCTGAATGGACGTATGTCGAGGAGAAGAAGCATGAAACCTCCAACGACTACTGGACGATGTTCTTCGATGGTTCGCTCAGCCTACAGGGCGCGAGCTCCGTCATCTTATTCAAATCTCGGACAGGTGAGCAACTTAGGTATGTCATCCAACTCGATTTCCAAGCTTTGAACAATGTTGCGGAATATGAGAGACTAGTCAATGGGCTTCGAATAGCCGCATCGCTTGGGATAAAACAACTACTCGTGAAAGGGGACTCACAGTTAGTTGTAAACCAAGTGCAAAAGGACTACCAGTGTACGGATGACAATATGACCACCTACTTGGCCGAGGTTCGCAAGTTGGAGCGCAGGTTCGAAGGCCTGGAGGTGAAACACATCCGACGAGGTGATAACTCCATAGCCAATGAACTTGCTAGGCTCACTTCGTCCCGCTCGCCCACCCCAATAGGAGTTTTCGTGGAAAAGCTCCTTAAACCTTCTGCCCTCCCAAATAGGAGACAGAAGCCGCCCAACTCGACCAACAGCCTAGTCGAGTAGCGAGGTGGAACCCGCAAACACGAAAGCTGCACTACTCGAACGCGAGCCGACTTGGATGACCCCGTTCCAAGCCTATCTCGAAGGTCGAGAGGTACCTGACGATGATGCCTCAGCTGAGAAAATTGCCCGTAAGTCCAGGCTGTACACATTGGTAAACGGCAAGCTCTACCGAAAGTGGAGTAACGGAATCTTAATGAAGTGCATCACTCAGCATGAGGGCAATAAAATATTGCTTGATGTCCATTGAGGCTTCTGTGGCAAATATGCATCCTATCGCACCCTAGTCGGAAAGGCCTTCCAACAAGGGTTCTATTGTCCAACTGCCCTCCAGGATGCTTGCGAGCTGGTAAAAAGGTGTGAAAGCTGCCAATTTTTCGATAAGCAAACCACCAGACCAGCCCAAGCACTGTAAACTATTCCTCTATCTTTGCCTTTCTCCGCTTGGGGCTTGGACATCTTGGGACCTTTCCCAAGAGCCCAAGGAGGTTACAAGTTCCTATTCGTGGCCATCGACACATTCACTAAGTTGATAAAAGCCAAACCCATCAGGAACATCACCTCGGAAGTGGCCAAGAAGTTCATGAGGAGCATATTTACCCGATTTGGCAACCCGAATTGAGTAATAACAGATAACGGTTCCCAGTTCAAGAGCGGTGCCTTCACGGTCTTTTGCGAAGAACTAGGAATCAAACTCTGCTTCGCTTTAGTTGCGCATCCTTAGAGTAACGGCTAGGTCGAATGAGCCAGTGGTCTCGTCCTGCAGGGACTCAAAACCCTCGTGTTCGATAGGCTCAAAGCTTACTCAACTCGATGGGCGAAGGAGCTACCCTCGGTTCTATGGGCCATTTGAACCTCGGCTAGTCGGGCCACTGGTGAAACGCCATTTTTCTTGGTCTACGGAGCCGAAGTTGTGCTCCCGATCGAGCTAACACATGGATTGCCAAGAGTGGAGAACTACTTGGAAAAGGAACAAGAGCATGCACAAGTGGACGACATAAACCTACTCAAAGAATATTGAGATCGAGCTGCCCTTCGAGTGGCCAAGTACCAACAAGCGTTACGAAGGTATCACAGTCAAAGAATCCGTGAAAGAGTACTCGCTACAGGGGATCTTGTACTATGAAAGGTTCAGAAGCACGATAATTGTAACAAGTTGTCACCTAAGTGGGAAGGTCACTATCGGGTCGTCGAGACAACTCGACCCAGATCCGTACAACTATCTGCACTCGACGGAATAGCGCTGGGCAATTCGTGGAACATCGATCAGCTAAGAAAATTTCATGCATAGGCATGCATTAACAGCAAGAGAAAAGGTAAAAACTTTCAAATTCATTCATACTAATGCTTTTCACAGGAAGGGGCCATACGGCTACTTGTCTTGGGCATCATCGCTCCCGCACCTGGCCCGAGGAGAGTCGAAGGAAGACGAGATTGTCCCCGGGATCTTCCTCCGTGTCGGGACCCGAATTTGCAAATCCGGACCCTCTGTGTATTCAGCACTAGTCCAGGAACGCGCTAGTGCACACAGTCTTAACATCGGTAAATATCACAATCATACCACTCGATACTAAATAAGTACTTTAATTAGATAGTCAAACTGGTTGCTCGACCTTATGGTCAAGTTACAAATATACGCCTTGCAGGGCGAAACTTATTAAGAGAGAAATAATAGCAGCGGAAAAATAAGATAACTTCGTGGCGCCATCCAGTATACCACAGGCAACTGACTGGGCTCGCTCCCTAAGTAGACGGTTCCTCTTGGAGCTCCTCCTCCAAAGCTGGTGTAGTCTCCTCTTCAACTGGTGTTGTATTGCGGCAAGGGTGAGTACTTGGTACTCAGCAAGTCATGCCTGAGAATGCAAACTAATATACTATATGCATGGCTTGATACAAAGGAATAGCTCAAGGTATATTTGCAGTAAATAGCATTTGACAAGTAGCATTAGTAGATTCGAAAGCAGTAGAAACAAGTATAACATCGATAACTTTTTCCCGGAGTTTAATCAACATTTTTCCCATTCCTAATCCACATTTCCATTGACAACATTATTTTAACCAAACCAACCTTTCAAGTCCAAGTTATTTTCAAGAAAATCTAACCCTTGACTGTAATTCCCGAGCGATGTCCAATACCGCGGACACGGCTATTCGAATAGATTCTACACTCTGCAGAGGTTATGCACTTTACCCACAAGATACAGTCAAACTCCACAAAGGCGAGTTCCCGTAACAAAGTCTTTCGAAAACTTCTAACAATACAAGTGAGCCTCCCCGGTTATTGCACACTAACCCTTCCCTTAGCTAAGGCGAAGTTTAGGCCAATCAACCGTTAGATGGGTACCTGGCCTCAACCCCGGTACGCTCCCCCGTACAACTTACACAAAGGGTGTAGTTGACCTCCTGAGGTCCCACAGGTACGTTATTAGCAACTTAGTCAACTAGGTCCGTCCCATTACAGACATGTGGTTGCAAGATTAACTCAGTTCAAAGGCTTGCAAGGTGAAGTCCTTAGGGTGACCAGGGCAAGACTACCCGAAGAACCAAACCAACGTTCCCAATGCCTCAACTGGCCCACCTGATCATTCTTGCCACATGCCCCGGTCGAAAACTATTTATCAAACCCCAGTTGATTACCATGCACCACGTGCCATCAACATCACATGATACCTTTCCAAAACAGGTTCAATATGTCATTAAGTCAATATTAACGTTTGATGGTCCAAAATCATGTCATGAGCACGAAAGTGAGTCTAAGCAAAGATACTACAACGATCTACAAACCCATGTTGGCAGTTTAGTAATGTCCAACTAGTAATCCACACTAGGGTGACAAGGGGTCATGGCACATACTTAAGTAATCAAGGTGTCATACAGCAATTTGGCATTTATCTAATTTCCCATATTTAAATAAAGTATTTTTCTAATTGATCTAGCATGCAATAATTTGAACCAAAATAGATTTCGAAATGGGATCAATATGGTCAAAGCATAACTTGCCTTCAAAAAGTACTTGTTCTTGGTCTTGAGTTGGATCCTGAGTCAATACTTCTCCTTCGAATCCTTCCCAAGACTTCAACGTCTACTCGTAAAGCGTGCAAATAGCAACCAATGAATAAAACAGTAGACAAAAACATCCAAACATCCAAATAAAGTCCATAAACAGAGAGAGCATAATTTTATGAATTTTTAGAAACTGGAATCGTCAAATTCGGAGTTAAAATGCAACAGTTATAGCATTTTGAAGTTTAAATAATCAATTAAATAATATTAAAGAGGAAAACTTTAGTCAGAAAATTAAATAAAATTCACAATTAGGTAGATCTCAATTTTATACAAATTTAGAAATTTGAATCACTCAAATCGGAGTTGAAACGCAAAAGTTATAAGCGTTTGAAGTTTGAATCAAAATCTGAAATCATTATTTCGAATTAATAAATCATTTTCTTTTTCAAAAATTAATTATTGCGTCAGCGAGGACACGTGGCAGCCTCTGATTGGTCTGCTGACGTCAGCCGGTTCATTGACGTGGTCCATGGTTTGGCTCGGTCCACGGTGGATACGGTCCATAGCGCACGGTCGCTGACAGGTGGGACCCACCGATGACGTCGTGGGTGACGTCACGGTGCGGTCGTTGACACGCGGGCCCGGCGTGTCGCTGATGACTCCACGACGCGCGAGCGCGGCAGTTCGGCTCCCGCACGCGTGGCACGATCCGGGCTGTCGGTTTGAAATCCGACGGCTCAGATTGGATCTAGGTTCACGTGTTGGAGCGGACGTGGCCGATCGTGGGCCGTTGGATCTTAATCCAACGGTCCAGATCCGATCTGGGTTCTAAGGTTTTGGTTGCACGTGGGCTCACCTGGATCGTTGGATTTCGATCGGACGGTTGACGTGCTTCGGGGTCGACGATGGCGTTGCGGTGGCGCCGCTCACGCCGAGTCGGGAAGGCGACCTTCCACACGGCGTTCGAGCGCGTCTCGGCGAGATGAGCGTGTCGCCAGCGCGCCTTGACTTCAGCGGTTCCAGATCCGGCACGGGGGCGGATCGCGGCGGCAGCGGCGGCAGGCGAACAAAAACCGTGGCGGGCCTAATGTACTACGGCGAGCAATCACGGTGTGCTGGCGGCGGCTCGGCGGCTAAAACCTTGGGCAAAATACTTGCGGGGTGGCAGCGGTCCTCGGGGAACGTCCTGGGCTTTAAATAGCCCCGGAAGGCGCGCTTAGGGCGGAGCCCTAGTCGGACGCGGCGGCGCTCTCCGAGCCCGGTTCGGACGAGGACGACTACCGGATGCCGTCCACACGTCCCGCATCGGACGGTCCACGTGCACACGCGACGCGGCACACGCACGGCCGTTGGATTGAGATCCAACGGTCGGCGGCTAGGGTTAGAGTTGGGCTCGGGCGACACGGTTCGACCGAATCAAGCGGTCCGGTCGGGTTCGGGTCGGACTCGAGTCCGACTCGGACCCGAGGAACAGTACTAGACCCGAAACGATTTAATACTCATTTAATTCGCAGAAAATTCATTTTAATCCGGAAAAATAGCAAAATACTTGGAAAAATTCCAGGAAAATTCTGGAATATATTTTAGGGTATTTGGGACTCAAATAAAATATTTCCAACAAAACTTTATTTGAAAATTTAATTTCTTTAATTATTTCAATATGGAATAAATTCAAATTAAATCCAACTAAATCCAAATAAATTCCAAAAATCCACAAATGTGCAAAATAATATTTTAATTTCATGAAAATCAAATCCTCTTCGCGCTCCCAAGTTGCTTCGCTCTCTGCATGGTTGCTCCACTGAACTCTGCAGAAACGGGTTGACTTGTTCCTAGTCTCTCGATCCATGGTGTCCAGAATCTTCATGGGATGCTCCTTGTAAGTCAGATCTTCTTGTAGCTCAATTGACTCTAGCGGCGTTTGCTCATCCGGCACTCGAAGACACTTCTTTAGCTGGGACACATGGAACACGTCATGTACTCCTGCTAACGACTGCGGCAACTCCAGCTGGTAAGCAACTTCGCCTTTGCGGCTCAAAATCTTAAATGGTCCAACATAACGGGGTGCGAGTTTCCCTTTGGCATGGAACCTCTTAACTCCCCTGAGAGGCGTAACTCTAAGGTATACAAAGTCTTCTGGTTCAAAACTCAAATCCCGGCGACGATTGTCAGCATAACTCTTCTGTCGTGATTGGGCTATCTTCAACCTTTCCCTAACCATGGCAATCTGCTCTTCAGCTTCTTGAAGAATATCAGGCCCGAAGACACGGCGCTCGCCGGTCTCATTCCAGTTTAATGGCGTCCGACAGGGTCGACCATACAGTGCCTCAAAAGGTGACATCTGTAAACTAGCCTAGTAACTATTATTGTAACTGAATTCGGCATACGGCAAACTCTTATCCCAAGAGGTAGCATAAACCAATGCACACGCTCTTAACATATCCTCCAGAATCTGATTGACTCTTTCGGTCTGTCCATCCGTCTGTGGATGATAAGCTGTACTGAAGTTCAAACGGGTTCCCATGGCATCATGCAACTTATTCCAGAACCTTGAGGTAAATTGGGTACCTCTGTCCGATACAATCCTCTTTGGCACTCCGTGCAAACAGACGATCCTGACCATATACAACTCCGCTAACTTATCCCCTGAGTAGGTTGTCTTCACAGGAATAAAATGGGCGACCTTGGTCAAGCGATCCACTATAACCCATATGGCGTCATAACCTCCTTGAGTTTTCGGCAAACCAGTAATGAAATCCATTTCGATTTCTTCCCATTTCCACTCTGGTATTTTCAACGGCTGCAGCAATCCTGCTGGTCTCTGATGCATTGCCTTGACTCTCTGGCATACGTCGCACAATGCAACATGTTCGGCAACTTCACGCTTCATACTCGGCCACCAGAATTTCTCCTTCAAGTCTTGATACATCTTGGCACTTCCAGGATGAATCGAGTACTTGGAGTCATGGGCTTCTTCTAGAATCAACTGCTTCAGTTCCTTCCTGTTCGGCACACAAATGCGATCCCTCATCCATAACGTGCCCTGCTCATCTAGCTTGAAGTCCTTTGCCTTGCCTTCCTCCATTTTGGACTTAATCCTGCGGATCTTGTCATCATCCTCCTGTCCTTCTCGGATCTGATCCTCTAGGGTAGGCTTCACTTCCAATGCGGCCAAGAATCCGCTAGGTACCACCTCAATCTTCATTCTCTGGAAATCCTCACATAGCTCATCCCGACTTGTGGCTAGCAACATACTCACAGTATGGCTTTTCCGACTCAGAGCATCGGCTACTACGTTGGCCTTTCCAGGATGGTAATGGATTCCAACATTATAGTCCTTGATCAACTCTAACCATCTCCTCTGCCTCATGTTCAGATCCGACTGGGTGAATATGTACTTAAGGCTCTTATGATCCGTGTACACTTCACATCTGTTCCCGATCAGATAGTGACGCCATATCTTCAAGGCATGCACTACGGCAGCTAACTCTAGGTCATGCGTCGAATAATTTTCCTCATGCGGCCTCAACTGCCTTGATGCATAAGCGACGACCTTTCCATTCTGCATCAGCACACATCCAAGTCCTTGGCGCGATGCGTCACAATAAATATCAAAGCTTTGATTAACATCCGGTAGAACTAACACCGGCCGATGTCAATCGCTTCTTGACTCTGAAATCCTTTCTCACATTCTGGCGTCCATGCAAACTTCTTCTCCTTTTTCAGCAATTGTGTAAGAGGTCTCGCAATTGTCGAAAAGCCTTCAATGAAACGGCGATAGTATCCTGCCATTCCAAGGAAACTTCTGATCTGGGTCATGGTCTTTGGCTGCTCCCAATGTAACACAGCTTCTACCTTGCTTGGATCAACGGCGACTCCTTCTGCGGTCATTACATGTCCGAGGAACTCCACCTTGTCCTTCCAAAAATCACACTTGCTGAACTTGGCGAAGAGTTGCTGTTCCCTCAGCTTTTCCAAAACTCGCCTCAAGTGCTCTGCATGTTCATCATCTGTCTTGGAGTATATTAGGATATCATCTATGAACACGACAACAAACTTGTCCAAATATTCCATGAACACCTTATTCATCATATTCATGAAATATCTTTGGCGCATTAAATCGAGACCAAAGGACATAGCGTAAACTCGTAATGTCCATATCTTGACGAGAATGCGGTCTTTGGGATATCTTACGATCGGATCTTCAATCGATGGTATCCCGATCTTAGGTCAATCTTGGAGAAAACTCCGGCTCCTCTCGGTGATCAAACAAATCATCAATCCTGGGTAGCGGATACTTATTCTTCACGGTGACTTCATTAAGTGCACGGTAGTCAATGCACATCCTGAAACTCCCATCCTTCTTCTTGACAAACAGAACTGGCGCTCCCCACGGCGACGAACTTGGTCTGATAAATCCTTTCTCCATTAACTCTTCATGTTGCTTTTTCATCTCTACCAATTCTTCGGTGGACATCCGATAGGGTCTCTTTGCTATCGGTCTTTGTGCAGTACAAGCTCTATCACAAACTCTATGTCCCTGTCTGACGGCATACCAGGTAGATCTTCAGGAAAAACATCTGGGTACTCATTCACTACTGAGACATCCTCTATGCTGATTGCCTTGGTACTGTTAACCATCAACTGTCCATCTCTGACGGCAGTAGCTTGGAATTCCACTTTCTTTCCACAAGGGCTCTCGACTGAGATAGTCCTTCATCCACAATCCAATACGGCCTTGTGCTTGGATAACCAATCCATCCCCAAGATAACATCTAAGGTCTGGATCTCCAAAATAATAAGGTTCGCTAGGAACTCTATCCCATCTATTAGTATTCTCACCCCAGAACATCCTACTTTCGTTCGGAGTTCGGAACCAGGGGTTTGAACTAAAAGCATGCATTTAAGTCTTGCAATCTCCAAATCATTTTTAGCAGCAAAGCCTTGCGAAACAAACGAATGCGAAGCTCCAGAATCAAACAAAACTGTTGCAGGTACTGAGTTGACTAGCAACTTACCCGATCTGACGTCAGTGGCATTTTGCGGTGCATCTGTGGTGACATGGTTGACTCGGCCTCTCACCACGATGCAGGGTGTGGCTCTGATCTTTGGCGTCCTGGTGGTGTGGATCCCAGTTGAAGCGGGTAGGGTTACTCATCTTTGTCTTCTTTGGACAAGCTGTTGGCAAAGTGTCCTGGCTCGTTGCTGATTGTAGCGGCGTCTCATCGTTCCTTGTTGATTGCCTGGAGCGGCGTTTCTAGCGAAGTGGGGTGCAGTAGTTACGATTGACGGGTCTTGGTGCTGGTGACGGTGTCCTGGTTGCATTCTGTAGCTGGAATCTAAAAAATTGATTTGGTGCAACTCTCAGACGCTGTTGCGTTCCCTGGCGTGATCTCTGCTGTTGCATCCTGCGCTTCCTGTTCTCATCCAGTTCCTTGCGCTTGTCCTCAAGAATAAGTGCCTTATTCACCAACTCTTGGAAATCTGGGAAGGTGTGGGTGATCAATCCCACCTGCAATCCTAAGTTAAGTCCCTTCATGAAACGAGACTGTCTGGCTTTATCTGTCGCTACATCCTCAGGTGCGTAGCGAGCAAGTTGTGTGAACTTGTTCAGGTATTCGGCCACAGGCTGATTACCTTGCTTCAGTGCTCTGAACTCCTCCTTCTTGAGATCCATGATTCCTTCAGGCACGTGATACTGACGGAATGCAGCTATGAACTCTTCCCAAGTGATGTCCTGAGGGTTCTCTTGCGTGGCACAGAAGTTCTCCCACCATTCGGCGGCTGTTCCTTCCAACTGATGAGAAGCGTAGAGTACCTTCTCATTTCCCATGCATTGAGCAATGTGTAGCTTCCTCTCAATTGACCTTAACCAATCATCGGCCTCCAACGGATTGGCATTCCCAGAGAAAGTGGGTGGGTGAGTCCTCATAAACTCTGAAAGTCTTGTATTATGGCGTTGTCCCTGATTGACTTGGTTAGCTATGGCCTGAGCAGTGACGTGTTGCATCTGTTGCATCATGGCATGCATCAACTGAGTCTGAGCAGCAAGAAAAGCTCCAAAATTCTGCATGTCAACTGGCGGTGCTGGTGCTCCATCATTGGGGTTTTCTGCTGGGCGAGAACCACTTCCATTGCCTCCAAAGTTTCCACGGGTGTTCATCATCTGTCGGTTGCTCCAAGGCTTAGAGATGAGAAGGAAGAAGAATAGACAAGTAACAGGGAAACTTATGCGGGGGAAAAGTGTAACTCAAAAATCCAACTTTATTAACTAATGATATCAATAACTTGGTATGGTTGCTTACAATGCCTAAGGGCTTGCAACACATATTGCACACTCAGCAAACAATGAAGATCCAAATCGAACTAACACTGGAGTCTAACGCCTAAAGGGTGACTCTTTATTCTATGACGCGACTCGGCGAAGGAGTCTCACTATAGAACCTACGCTCACTCATCGAGAAAACCTCCACGGCCTGGGTACGGATGCTGCGGCACAGGCGCGAAACGATTGCCATGTCCAGCAACTGTGTCATCTGTGGTAGTAGAAGAAGTAGTGTCCTCCTCAAGCTCCGGCTCCTCCGGGTCTGGCTCGTGCAGCTCGAGTATTGGCTCCGGCTCTGGTGCGTACAATGCCGTCTCTAACTCTCCAATCCTTTGCAGAAGGTGAGACACATACTCTTGAGCTTCCCGCCATCTGTTCTTCTCTGTCGTGATCTCCTTGCGGGCCTTCTGTAGCTCCTTGCTTGTATCATCGAGTACCTCCTCCTGGGCGACAACAAGTCGTGCCAACTGTGTGACCATGGCATTCTCATCCTGAATCGCCTTTGGGTCAAGAAGGTTATTGCTGCGCGGATGATAACGGAACACCGTGCCCTCCAACTCTCTGGCGTAGATGCGGGTAATGTGCCGCATTGCTCGTCGTGACGCCTCTTGGATACCCATTTGCATCGTAGACCTCCTGGCAGTGCAGTGTATCGGGCGATTGCCTGGGCCCTTCTTCCTAGCAGGTACCACAATCTTCACGTCACAAGCCTTGATCAATCCTGCTTGTCTGATCACGTCCACTTGGTATTGTGGCTTCTCAAAATCTCCAAGAGTCTGTAGCATACGCCACAGTTCCGCGGCGTGGCCAACCTCCAGATCGACGTAGTTGAACTCTCCCTCCATCTGTCACAAGAGTGCTCACGTAAGAATTCGAAATTTTTAAATCGTGACAAGGTAAGGAAAAATTCAGCAAGAGATCAGAAAAGAGAGAAGGGAATAAGTCGAGATGTCGTTTCTTATCTTGACAAATTTTTATTCTTTTTAGAAAATAGGTTTTATCCTCACTACGACCATTCTAACTATGGGTGAGCCTACAGTCAGTATGGCTCTGATACCACCTCTGTCGGGACCCGAATTTGCAAATCCGGACCCTCTGTGTATTCAGCACTAGTCCAGGAACGCACTAGTGCACACAGTCTTAACATCGGTAAATATCACAATCATACCACTCGATACTAAATAAGTACTTTAATTAGATAGTCAAACTGGTTGCTCGACCTTATGGTCAAGTTACAAATATACGCCTCGCAGGGCGAAACTTATTAAGAGAGAAATAATAGCAGCGGAAAAATAAGATAACTTCGTGGCGCCATCCAGTATACCACAGGCAACTGACTGGGCTCGCTCCCTAAGTAGACGGTTCCTCTTGGAGCTCCTCCTCCAAAGCTGGTGTAGTCTCCTCTTCAACTGGTGTTGTATTGCGGCAAGGGTGAGTACTTGGTACTCAGCAAGTCATGCACAGAATGCAAACTAATATACTATATGCATGGCTTGATACAAAGGAATAACTCAAGGTATATTTGCAGTAAATAGCATTTGACAAGTAGCATTAGTAGATTCGAAAGCAGTAGAAACAAGTATAACATCGATAACTTTTTCCCGGAGTTTAATCAACATTTTTCCCATTCCTAATCCACATTTCCATTGACAACATTATTTTAACCAAACCAACCTTTCAAGTCCAAGTTATTTTCAAGAAAATCTAACCCTTGACTGTAATTCCCGAGCGATGTCCAATACCGCGGACACGGCTATTCGAATAGATTCTACACTCTGCAGAGGTTATGCACTTTACCCACAAGATACAGTCAAACTCCACAAAGGCGAGTTCCCGTAACAAAGTCTTTCGAAAACTTCTAACAATACAAGTGAGCCTCCCCGGTTATTGCACACTAACCCTTCCCTTAGCTAAGGCGAAGTTTAGGCCAATCAACCGTTAGATGGGTACTGGCCTCAACCCCAGATGCGCTCCCAGTACAACTTACACAAAGGGTGTAGTTGACCTCCCGAGGTCCCACAGTGCGTTATTAGCAACTTAGTCAACTAGGTCCGTCCCATTCTGAGACATGTGGTTGCAAGATTAACTCAGTTCAAAGGCTTGCAAGGTGAAGTCCTTAGGGTGACCAGGGCAAGACTACCCGAAGAACCAAACCAACGTTCCCAATGCCTCAAGCGGCCCACTGATCATTCTTGCCACATGCCCTGGTCGAAAACTATTTATCAAACCCGATTGATTACCATGCACCACGTGCCATCAACATCACATGATACCTTTCCAAAACAGGTTCAATATGTCATTAAGTCAATATTAACGTTTGATGGTCCAAAATCATGTCATGAGCACGAGCGTGTCTAAGCGATACTACAACGATCTACAAACCCATGTTGGCGGTTTAGTAATGTCCAACTAGTAATCCACACTAGGGTGACAAGGGGTCATGGCACATACTTAAGTAATCAAGGTGTCATACAGCAATTTGGCATTTATCTAATTTCCCATATTTAAATAAAGTATTTTTCTAATTGATCTAGCATGCAATAATTTGAACCAAAATAGATTTCGAAATGGGATCAATATGGTCAAAGCATAACTTGCCTTCAAAAAGTACTTGTTCTTGGTCTTGAGTTGGATCCTGAGTCAATACTTCTCCTTCGAATCCTTCCGGCACTTCAACGTCTACTCGTAAAGCGTGCAAATAGCAATCAATGAATAAAATAGTAGACAAAAACATTCAAACATCCACATAAAGTCCATAAACAGAGAGAGCATAATTTTATGAATTTTTAGACACTGGAATCGTCAAATTCGGAGTTAAAATGCAACAGTTATAGCATTTTGAAGTTTAAATAATCAATTAAATAATATTAAAGAGGAAAACTTTAGTCCAAAAATTAAATAAAATTCATAATTAGGTAGATCTCAATTTTATACAAATTTAGAAATTTGAATCACTCAAATTGGAGTTGAAACGCAAAAGTTATAAGCGTTTGAAGTTTGAATCAAAATCTGAAATCATTATTTCGAATTAATAAATCATTTTCTTTTTCAAAAATTAATTATTGCGTCAGCGAGGACACGTGGTAGCCTCTGATTGGTCTGCTGATGTCAGCCGGTTCATAGACGTGGTCCATGGTTTGGCTCGGTCCACGGTGGATACGGTCCATAGCGCACGGTCGCTGACAGGTGGGACCCACCGATGACGTCGTGGGTGACGTCACGGTGCAGTCGCTGACACGCGGGCCCGGCGTGTCGATGACTCCACGACGCGAGGCCGCGACGGTTCGGCTCCCCGGGCATGTAGCACGATCCGGGCCGTCGGTTTGAAATCCGACGGCTCGGATTGGATCTAGGTTCACGTGTTGGAGCGGACGTGGCCGATCGTGGGCCGTTGGATCTTAATCCAATGGTCCAGATCCGATCTAGGTTCTAAGGTTTTGGTTGCACATGGGCTCACCTGGATCGTTGGATTTCGATCGGACGGTTGACGTGCTTCGGGGTCGACAATGGCGTTGCGGTGGCGCTGCTCCGCCGGAGTCGGGGAATGTGACCTTCCACACAGCGTTCGAGCGCGTCTCCGGCGAGATGAGCGTGTCCTTCGGGCGCGCCTTGACTTCGCGGTTCCAGATCCGGGCACGGGGACGGCGGATCGCGGCGGACGGCGACGGAACGAAGACAAAAACCGTGGCGGGCCTAATGTACTACGGCGAGCAATCACGGCGTGCTGGCGGCGGCTCGGCGGCTAAAACCTTGGGCAAAATACTTGCGGGGTGGCAGCAGTCCTCGGGGAACGTCCTGGGCTTTAAATAGCCGGAAAGCGCGCTAGGCGGAGCCCTAGTCGACGCTGGCGGCGCTCTCGAGCCCGGTTCGGACGAGGGCGACTACCGGATGCCGCCCATGCGTCCCCGCATCGGACGGTCCACGTGCACACGCGACGCAAGACACGCACGGCCGTTGGATTGAGATCCAGCGGTGGCCGCGCTAGGTTAGAAGTTGGGCTCGGGCGACCTGATTCGACCGAATCAAGCGGTCCGGTCGGGTTCATCGGACTTCGAGTCCGACTTCGGACCGAGGAACGATACTAGACCAAAGCGATTTAATAATTCATTTAATTCGCAGAAAATTCATTTTAATCCGGAAAAATAGCAAAATACTTGGAAAAATTCCAGGAAAATTCTGGAATATATTTTAGGGTATTTGGGACTCAAATAAAATATTTCCAACAAAACTTTATTTGAAAATTTAATTTCTTTAATTATTTCAATATGGAATAAATTCAAATTAAATCCAACTAAATCCAAATAAATTCCAGAAAATTCCAAAAATCCACAAAATGTGCAAAATAATATTTTAATTTCATGAAAATCAAATCCTCTTCGCGCTCCCAAGTTGCTTCGCTCTCTGCATGGTTGCTCCACTGAACTCTGCAGAAACGGGTTGACTTGTTCCTAGTCTCTCGATCCATGGTGTCCAGAATCTTCACGGGATGCTCCTTGTAAGTCAGATCTTCTTGTAGCTCAATTGACTCTAGCGGCATTTGCTCATCCGGCACTCGAAGACACTTCTTTAGCTGGGACACATGGAACACGTCATGTACTCCTGCTAACGATCATGCGGCAACTCGGTGGTAAGCAACTTCGCCTTTGCGGCTCAAAATCTTAAATGGTCCAACATAACGGGGTGCGAGTTTCCCTTTGGCATGGAACCTCTTAACTCCCCTAAGAGGCGTAACTCTAAGGTATACAAAGTCTTCTGGTTCAAAACTCAAATCCCGGCGACGATTGTCAGCATAACTCTTCTGTCGTGATTGGGCTATCTTCAACCTTTCCCTAACCATGGCAATCTGCTTCTTCGACTTCTTGAAGAATATCAGGGCGAAGACACGGCGCTCGCCGGTCTCATTCGATTTAATGGCGTCAGGCGAAGTCGACCATCTGATGCCTCAAAAGGTGACATCTGTAAACTAGCCTGGTAACTATTATTGTAACTGAATTCGGCACACGGCAAACTCTTATCCCAAGAGGTAGCATAAACCAATGCACACGCTCTTAACATATCCTCCAGAATCTGATTGACTCTTTCGGTCTGTCCATCCGTCTGTGGATGATAAGGTATCTTGAAGTTCAAACGGGTTCCCATGGCTTCATGCAACTTATTCCAGAACCTTGAGGTAAATTGGGTACCTCTGTCCGATACAATCCTCTTTGGCACTCCGTGCAAACAGACGATCCTAACCATATACAACTCCGCTAACTTATCCCCCGAGTAGGTTATCTTCACAGGAATAAAATGGGCGACATTGGTCAAGCGATCCACTATAACCCATATGGCGTCATAACCTCCTTGAGTTTTTGGCAAACCAGTAATGAAATCCATTCCGATTTCTTCCCATTTCCACTCTGGTATTTTCAACGGCTGCAGCAATCCTGCTGGTCTCTGATGCATTGCCTTGACTCTCTGGCATACGTCGCACAATGCAACATGTTCGGCAACTTCACGCTTCATACCTTGGGCAAAATACTTACGGGGTGGCAGCGGTCCTCGGGGAACGTCCTGGGCTTTAAATAGCCCCGGAAGGCGCGCTTAGGGCGGAGCCCTAGTCGGACGCTGCGGCGCTCTCCGAGCCCGGTTCGGACGAGGACGACGACCGGATGCCGTCCACGCGTCCCACATCGGACGGTCCACGTGCACACGCGACGCGGCACACGCACGGCCGTTGGATTGAGATCCAACGGTCGGCGGCTAGGGTTAGAGTTGGGCTCGGGCGACACGGTTCGACCGAATCAAGCGGTCCGGTCGGGTTCGGGTCGGACTCGAGTCCGACTCGGACCCGAGGAACAGTACTAGACCCGAAACGATTTAATAATTCATTTAATTCGCAGAAAATTCATTTTAATCCGGAAAAATAGCAAAGTACTTGGAAAAATTCTAGGAAAATTCTGGAATATATTTTAGGGTATTTGGGACTCAAACAAAATATTTCCAACAAAACTTTATTTGAAAATTTAATTTCTTTAATTATTTCAATATGGAATAAATTCAAATTAAATCCAACTAAATCCAAATAAATTCCAGAAAATTCCAAAAATCCACAAATGTGCAAAATAATATTTTAATTTCATGAAAAGCAAAAATTGGGGTGTTACACTCCGCCTTCGAGAGGGGCAGGGCGATGAGAACAGCAGCTTGATCGGCACGGGCCTTGAAGCACCGGTAGACTCTAAGCTACCGGCGGGCGAAGGGACCCGGTCGACTTCCTGGGTGTCTCCTCCTTCGACATGTCCAGTAATGGCTGCCATAATGTCCTCCCATCGCGTGATGGAGAAAGGCTCCGGATGGGGGGAAGCGTCGAGCCTCGCTTTCTTTTCTGGCGGCGGCAAGGGCATCCCCTCTGTAGAGGTCCTCGCGTCGCTGAGGACCCGTTGCTCGCCAACCGCCTCCTCTCCCATCCTTGCCCTCCTCTCTTCCTCCCAGGTCTCCTCCTCAGCCTCCCGTTCGAGGGCCTCCCAATCGATCTCGTCGTCATCCGACGAGATCGACTGTCACGGGAGGAGAGCAAGGTGGAGGGGAAGCCATGAATGCACTAGTATTGCAAGTGTAGAAGCAAGAAGGTGAAGTGGCAAAGGAAAACTGGTGGCGAAAAAACAACGAGTCTCATCTACTTATAGTCCTGCAAGCATGTCACATCAAGCCTTTTTTCAATTCCCAAGAAGAACAGGAAACGGTGTAAGGCGCAAATATCAAAGCGATGTCCGAATCATCATGAGGTCTAAAAGTCGTACAAAAGTCAAAACGATGCTAACGCTCTAAATCCCGACCCGATGTATCCATCAGGTTGAGACTCGGGGGCTACATCGCGCGTTTCGATGCTAACGCTCTAAGTCCCGACCTGATGCGTCCATCAGGTCGAGACTCGGGGGCTACATCGCACACATTTTTGACACTTACGCCCTACCCTCGACCCGATGCGGCCGTCAGGTCGAGACTCGGTGGCTATGTCAATCGGTTATAATACAAAAGCTCTGCTCTCGACCCGATGCAACCATCAAGTTGAGGGTCGGGAGCTATGCAAAAACTCGATTCCTCCCTATCAACAATGGAATAACAAAACAAGCAAATCTGTAATGTCCAAGTAAGCGCTAAATTTTGTTCAATTAGCATTATCAAATATAAGTATTACATTACACATAACTACTATTGCTACTCAGAATTGGCATTCCGCCTTGGCGACGGAGGATCTCCAGCAGGGCTCCGTAGAGCCTCTCCTTTATCTCCCCTTGCCCACGTGGCAGCAGCACGAGGAGTACAAGCAAGCGATGAAGTCCCAAGAGAACCCTCACCCTCCTCTCTCTCGCCATTGACCTTATGATGAGGAGGGAAAGAAGCGCCTGCCTCATTGACTGTGATTCTCAGCGCGCTAGTAACTTCCTCCTCCTCGCCTGGAACCGCCTCCTCCTCCGCTGTCCGGTCTTCCTCTTATAGTTCCCGTGCGAGGGCATCCCAGTCAATCCCGCTTTCCGCAATCACGAAAGTGGCGGACCGAGCTGGAAATATCATAGCAAGAGTCACAGGAGCCGACATTTCGGAAGAGTGCGAGGAAAGAGTGTTGGAAGCCATGGAAGGCTAAAGGTTTTTTTGCACTTAACTGGAAGAGAAGGAGGACGAACCGGCAAGATCCCTCGACACAAGTCTAGCCAATTTATAAGCATTGGAACAGGCGAGGTGCGACGCTTGGGATGCCAAAACGATCACTCACATTCTGGACAAGAATGAGCGCGTCCTATAAATCAGTCAAGTCAATACGGATAAGAAAGGTGTAACACCCCAATTTTTTGCTTTTCATGAATGTAAATAAGATTTGGCACTTTGGTGAATTTTTGGAATTTTCTGGAGTTTATTTGGATTTATTTGGAATTTATTTGAATTTATTCCCTTTTGAAATAATTAAAGAATTTAATTTTGCAAATAAAATTTTGTTGGAAATATTTTATTTGAGTCCAAAATGTTCCAAAATATTTTCTAGAATTTTTCTGAGTGTTTTGCTATTTTTAATGGATTAAATGAATTTCTGGGAATTAATTGGATTATTTAATCGCTGGAAAAACCTAACCGGTTTCACTGTTCATCCGACCGGACCCGAGTCCGAGTCAGACTCGAGTCCGAAACCCGATCAGCGCCCGGCTCCGTTAAGTTGAACCAGTCACCAAACCTTAACGCGCGTGACCGTTGGATCGAGATCCAACGGCCACGATCGCGCCACGTCGCCCGAACCCGAGCCCAAACCCCCGTACCGTTGGATCTTGATCCAACGGTCCACGTTGAGCCACGTCACCGAATCCGAAATGGATTCGGATTCCGCCGCCGCAGCCGTGTGGGCCTCGGTTTCCGCGATTTTCACGGACGCCGAGGGGCCTATTTAATGCGCCGCCGCCGCCATCGTGTTCTCCGTTTCCTTGCGCACCCATAGCCCTAACTCATCGAGCTCAAGCCGCCGTGGTTGCGCCGCAATCGCTCACCGTAGTTGCGTTAGGGTTCCACCGCGGTGAAGCGTCGTTTCCGCCGCCGTCCGCCGTCCTCCGCCGCCGTTGAGCCCGGATCCAAAACCGCAAGGATGAGACGCGTCGGAGAGTACCATTCACTTCGCCGGAGGGGCCCCGCAACGCCGTTGCCGTGGTCGTTGTCCTCGTCTCCGGTGAACCAGCTCCGCCGCGCGCCATCGCCGTCGCTCGAGCTACACCGACCGTCCGATCAAGATCCAAGGGCCCAGATTCGTCCACGTCACCCCGGTGAGATCTCACTTGTTAATCTCTAGATCTATTTCCAACCGTTGGATCTAGATCCAACGGTTTAGATTGTGCCACGTAGCTAAAAACCGCACCGTGCTTGGTTAGGTGTCAGCCGTTAGATCTAGATCGAACGGCTAGGGTTAGCCGCGTTGTAAACGCTAGATTGGATCTTGACCATCCGATCAAGATCGAACGGTCCAGGTGGACCGAGTAGTTTTTCACCGCGTGAGGTTGGATCCGATCTGGACCGTTGATTTTCAAATCAACGGACCAGATAATGCCACATGCTCGGAAGTTGGACCGTCGTGGTCAACCCAGTCAGCCGCGGTCGCCGCTGACGTCACGGTGGGGCCCGCGTGTCAGCCCACTCGGCGCCGTCTTGTTGGCGTCGGCCAAGATCGGCGTCATTCGAAGGGGCCCACATGTCAGTGGGACATGTATTCGTGGACCGGGTCCACGGTGGACCCAAACCGAACCGTGGACCACGTCCATGGACCGGTTGACGCAATAAATCGATTTTTCAATAGAAAAATAATTCGGTGGAAAATCAAAATCCCCGCTGACGTCATGCTGATGTCATTATTCGGTTTTTCAGTACAAAAATAAATGAATTAATTCAGATTATTGTTTTATTTGAATTTTGAAACTTCAAACGCTTATAACTTTTGCAATTTAACTCCGATTTGAGTGATTCAAATTTCTAAATTTTTATAAAATTGAGATCTACCTAATGGTGAATTTTATTTAATTTTTCGACCAAAATTTTTCTCTGTAATATTATTTAATAGATTATTTAAACTTTAAACGCTTGTAACTTTTGCGTTTTAACTCCAATTTTGCCGATTCAAATTCCTAAAAATTCATAAAATTATGATCTCTCTGTTTATGGACTTTATTTGGATGTTTGGACAATTTTTGTCTACTATTTATTTATTTATTGCTATTTGCACGCTTTACGAGTAGACGTTGAAGTGCCCGAAGGCTTCGAAGGTGAAGTGTTGACCCAGGAGCCAGCTCAAGACCAAGAACAAGTACTATTTGAAGGCAAGTTATGCTTTGACCATGTTGACCCCATTTTCAAATTAATTTGGTTTAAATTATTGCATGCTAGATTAATTAGAAAATGCATTATTTAATTATGGGAAATTAGATAAATACCAAATTGCTGTATGACACCTTGGTTAATTAAATATGTGCCATGACCCCTTATCACCCTAGTTGTGGATTACTAGTTGGACATTATTAAATTGCCAACATGGGTAGTTAGACCGACGTAGTATACTTAGCCTTGCCACAAGAAATGTTTTGGACAATCAAAAGCTAATATTGACTTAATGAGATATTGAACCTGTTTTGAAGGAAGTATCATGTGTTATGATTGTCTATGGCACGTGGTGCATGGTAATCAACTGGGGTTTGATAAATAGTTTTCGACCGGGGCATGTGGCAAGAATGATCGGGTGGGCCAGTTGTGGCACCGGGAGCGTTGATTTGGTTCTTCGGGTAGTCTTGCCCTGGTCACCCTAAGGACTTAACCTTGCAAGCCTTTGAACTGAGTCAAACATGCGACCACATGTCTGTAATGGGACGGACCTAGTTGATTAAGTTGCTAATAACGTAGCTGTGGAACCTCGGGGTGTCAACTATACCTTTTGTGTAGTTGTACGGGGGAGCGTACCGGGGTTGCGGCCAGGTACCCATCTAACGGCGGATTGGCCTAAATTTCGCCTTCGCTAAGGGAAGGGTTAGTGTGCAATCACTGGGGAGGACCACTTCTGCTGTTAGAAGCTTTCGAAAGACTTTGTTACGGACACTCGCCTTTGTGGTGTTTGGCTGTATCTTGTGGGTAAAGTGCATAACCTCTGCAGAGTGTAAAATCTATTTGAATAGCCGTGTCCGCGGCATTGGTCATCGCTCGGGAATTACAGTCAAGGGTTAGACTTTCTTGAAAATGACTTGGACTTGATAGATTGGGTTTGGTTTAATAATGATGTTGTTGGAAATGTGGATTAGGAATGGAATAGATGTTTATTTAACTCCTGGAAAAGTTATTGCTCTTAAACTTGTTTCTACTACTTTCGAATCTAATTACGCTACTTGTCAAATGATGTTTTACTGCAATTACACCCTGAGCTACTCCTTTGTACCAAGCCATGCATGTAGTATATTAGTTTGCATTCTGTGCATGACTTGCTGAGTACCAAGTACTCACCCTTGCCACCATACAACACCAGTTGAAGAAGAATCTACACCCGCTTTGGAGGAGGAGCTCCAAGAGGAACCGTCTAACTAGGGAGCGAGCCCAGTCAGTTGCCTGTGGTATACTGTATGGCGCCACGAAGTTATCTTATTTTCCGCTGCTGTTATTTCTCTTTATTTAAGTTCTCGCCCTGCGTGGCGTATATTGTAACTTGACCTTAAGGTCGAGCAACCAGCTTGGCTAATTATTTAAGGTACCTTATTGTTTCGTTGAGTATGATTGTGATATTTACCAATGTTGAGACTGTGTGCACTAGCGCGTTCCTAGACTAGTGCTGAATACACAGAGGGTCCGGATTTGCAAATTCGGGTCCCGACAAAAGGCTATGCGAAAAACAAAGCGCCGCGTTACTAATGCTCTAAGTCCCGACCCGATGCATCCATCAGGTCGAGGCTCGAGGGCTACATCGCGTGTTTTGTTGCTTACGCTCTAAAGTCCCGACCCGATGCGTCCATCAGGTCGAGACTCGGGGGCTAAATAGCACGTTTTGATGCTTACGCTCTAAGTCCCAACCCGATGCGCCCATCAAGTCGATACTCAGAGGCTACATCGCGCGTTTTTATGCTTACGCTCTAAGTCCCGACCCGATGGGTCCATCAGGTCGAGACTCAGGGGCTACATTGCGTGTTTCGGTGCTAACGCTCAAGTCCCGACCCGATGCGTCCATCAGGTTGAGGCTTAGGGGCTACATCGCACGTTTTGATGCTTGCGCTCTAAGTCCTGACCTGATGCGTCCATCAGGTCGAGACTCGGGGCTACATTGCGCATTTCGGTGCTAACGCTCTAAGTCCCGACCTGATGCGTCCATCAGGTCGAGACTCGGGGACTACATCGCATGTTTTGGTGCTAACGCTCTAAGTCCCGACCAGATGTGTCCATCAGGTCGAGACTCGGGGGCTACATCGCGCGTTTCGGTGCTAACACTCTAAGTCCCTACCCGATGCGTCCATCAGGTCGAGACTCAGGGGCTATATCGCGTATTTTGATGCTTACGCTCTAAGTCCCAACCCGATGCATCAATCAGGTTGAGGCTCGGGGGCTACATCGCATGTTTCGGTGCTAATGCTCTAAGTCCCGACTCGATCGTCCATCACGTCGAGCATTTGGGGCTACATCACGAGTTTTGATGCTAACGCTCTAAGTCCCGACCCGATGCGTCCATCAGGTCGAGACTCAGGGGCTACATCGCGCGTTTGGATGCTTACGTTCTAAGTCCTGACCCGATGTGTCCATCAGGTCGAGACTCGAGGGCTACATCGCGTGATTCGGTGATTACACTCTAAGTCCTGATCCGATGCGTCCATCAGGTCGAGACTCGGGGGCTACATCGCTTGTTTCGGTGCTTACGCTCTAAATCCCGACCCAATGCGCGTCCATCAGGTCGAGACTCGGGGGCTACATCGCGTATTTCAGTGCTTATGCTCAAGTCCTGACCCGATGCGTCCATTAGGTCGAGACTCGGGGGCTACATTGCCAAATGACCAAGGCAATAAGCTCAACCCTCTACTTGATGAGATCCTCGAGTCGAGGGTCGAAGGCTATACAAATACTTAACTCTATTTCATCAGCAAAGAAAGGCAAGGATAGACATTGCAAACAAACAAAATCGCAATGACTGGACGAATACAAATTCCATTAAAAATGGTTATTACACGGCAGATAGTTACAATCACTACTCTCGGAATCGTCACCTTGTTTCGACAAGAAAGAAGACCTTCCGGCAGGGCTACGTTGAGCCCCTCCTTTACTCTCCCCTGCTCCCACGGTGGCAATCCTCGAAGCACAACAAAGAGATGAAATCCCAAGAAACTCATATTTCACCTTCTTCTCCTCATGTGCCTTTATCAGCCAGGGAGCAAGAAGGGGAAGAGGCACCTCGTCTCCAGGATCACACACAAGAGATGAAGTTCTAGGAAGAAGAACTCTTCCCGGGTCTCCTCGCGTGCCCTGGAGTGAGAAGGGGGAGAAGCGTCGTACGACCCTCGACAGCAACCCTCAGCACACCAGTAATCTCCTCCTCACATGGAACCGTTTCCTCCCCCGCTCGTTGATCTTTCTCCTCTGCCTCTTGGGCGAAAGGCATCCTAAACGATCCCATCTTCCAGCACAAGCAAGGAAGGATCCGAACAAAGGTAACCACGACCAGGGGAGTAGGGGCTGGATAGACTCGAACTTTCTTCTGAAAAGAAAAAGGAGGACGCGCTGGAAGCCATAGCAACCTTACTTCTCCAGCTATGCAAGAGAGTTCTTGAACCCTAAACATCAGGAGAATAAAGAGGGAGAGCGGGCTGGAAGAATTCTACCGTGAGTCCTGTCTATTTATAGCATAAGGAACGGATAAGGACGCGATGTTTGGGATGTCAGAGCGCCCGCTCGCATTCCATACCAGTGGGGTAGACGACAAGACGCCAAATTGATGCAATTCCGATGGTCAACATGCCACATAAAAATACTACCGAGGCCCTAACTCTCCACCCGATGCTGTCGTTGAGTCGAGAGTCAAGGATTACTCGAATGCTCCACTCAAAAGAGTCATGAATCAACCTCCCCTGCGAGGTCATCGAGTAAGCAAACACCGGGATACAGGTAACTCGATAAAACCTTTAGTTCTGTGTTTTCTTCTCTGGTACTCCTCTTTCCTTCTAGCCTAGCCCGGGCATACATTTCTTTGCTGACATTTATTCAAGCACATACTTAGTACATAATCAAAACAAACCAAACCACTATCGTGTTTAAGCCCGACAATGAGTAGAATCTATCTCGCACATATACGAGTAACAGATCGTTAGGCATCTAACACCCAGCAGCTAGCGGGAGACGAGGCCTCTAGTTGGTATTTCATGCGTAGTCCGATGAGTCCGCGTATGTTACGCAGCTCAAGTAAAGGGCATCGATAAAGGTTGGCAAAAATCGCACGCTTCGAGCTAGCGCATAATTTTTTCTCTTTTTCACTCACCGCCGCCTCGAGTCTTTACTCGAAGGCGTTTCGATTTAACAAAGGTTCACAAAAAGTGTGCAGGTAAAAGCCACAGGTGAAGCAACCAAAACGATAATCAAAAAAGAGCCGTAAAAAGTGCTAAAGCGAGCTTGCGCCTACGAAGTGTTGATCTTTCTCATCGATAAGGAGAAGGCAGAACGGAACACACTAGGCAAGCAAGGTCTTTATCATTATAAACGTACCGGCAACAAAAAAGCCAAGCACGTCAAGGTTCCGGACTTGTGTCATCCACGTCATCGAATGACATCTCCATAATATCCACTAACATGGCGGCTAGATCTTTGAAATATTCTACATGGTCGGTGTAACACCCCAAAATTTTACTTTTCCTAAATTCATGTGTGATTTGGCACTTTGGTGAATTTTTGGAATTTTCTGGAATTTATTTGGATTTATTTGGAATTTATTTGAATTTATTCCATTCTGAAATAATTAAAGAATTTAATTTTGCAAATAAATTTTTGTTGGAAATATTTTATTTGAGTCCAAAATGATCCAAAGTATTTTCCAGAATTTTTCGAATTTTACGAGTCATTTGCTATTTTTAATGAATTAAATGAATTACGGGAATTAAATTAAATATTAAATCGCTTTGGAAAATCAAACTCGGGTCAAATCGTTTCATCCGATCGAGGCAGTCGGACTCGAGTTCGAGTCCGGCCCGAGCCACGTGACTCGACCGAACCTCTAACTCCTAATCAATCCCAACCGTTGGATCAAGATCCAACTACCGAGATCCGCCAAACCACCGGCCGTGTCGGACCGGACCGGTCGCGCCTTCGGCGATCGTGGCCGTTGATCGCCACGTGTACGGCTCTCCGTCGTCTCCGCCGAGTCCGAGCCGGACTCCGCCGCCGCCGCCGTAGTGGAGAACTAGGTCTCCGTTTCGCACGGACGCCGAGGCTATTTAAAGCCCGGCATACCCGAGGACCGCCGTGATCCCGCGCCCTCCCTTCTCTACTTCACCGAGGCAAAGCCGCCCGTTTAGCCGTGCGAAGCTCGCCAGTAGTTGCGCCGCCCGCCATACGGTCTTTGCGTTCGCGCCGCCGCCTCCTGCGCCGTTGACCTCGGATCGGACTACCGCGACGAGACGCGCTCGGCGGAAGGACATCTCCGCCGGAGGAGGCCGCAAACGCCGTCGTGTCGCCGCTGCCCGGCCAGCTCGCCGACGCCATCGCTGCCGCCAAGCTTCTCGCCGTCGATCAAGATCCAACGCCCTGCATCAGTGCACGCCACCGCACGGTGAGATCCCGTCAAAATTTCCAGATCTAATCTCGGCCAGTCGGATCTAGATCCAACGGTCGAATCAAACGCGTTAACTCAAACGCGTGAAAGCGAATCGACCGGGCCGTCGATTTTCAAATCAACGGCCAAGATTGCGCCACGTGTCGGGAAGCCTCGACCGCCGCGCACCCGTCGTGTGGCCGACGCCGCGCGTGTCGGCCGACGCGGATCGAACCGCACCATGATGTCATGCGGCGTCATGGCGGCTCGCATGTCTCGGCCGTGGCGCCGACGTCACCCATGACGTCATCGGTGGGACCCACTGCCGCCGAAGTGGTGAGCCTCGCCGACGCCGATGACGCACCCGAGTGGGCCCACATGTCGGCCTCACGTGGAGTCGTGGGCCGAGTCCACGGTGGACCCGAGCCGGCGTGGACCAAGTCCATGGACACCGACGCCACCGCCAATCGAGGCTGCCACGTGTCCTTGCCGACGCAATAATTAATTTCCGAAAAGAAAATGATTTATTAATTCGAAATATTGATTCAAATTTAGATTCAAACTTCAAACGCTTATAACTTTGCGTTTCAACTCCGATTTGAGTGTTTCAAATTTCTAAATTTGTATAAAATTCAGATCTACTCAAATATGAATTTTATTTATTTTTTGGACTAAAGTTTTTCTCTGTAATATTATTTAATTGATTATTTAAACTTTATTAAATCTAAAATTTTGAGTTTTATATCCAAATATGAACAATCCAGGTTCTTAATATCCAGAAAATTACGTTATCTATGTATATGGATATTATTTGTTGTTTTGGGATGTTTTGCCTATTGTTTATTGGGTATTTGCTATTTGCACGCTTTACGAGTAGACGTTGAAGTCTGGGAAGGATTCGAGGAGAAGTGTTGACTCAGGATCCAACTCAAGACCAAGAGCAAGTACTTTTTGAAGGCAAGTTGTGCTTTGACCATGTTGATCCTATTTCGAAATCTATTTTGATTTAAACTATTGCATGCTAGTTCAATTAGAACGATACTTTGTTTAAACATGGGGGTTAGATAAATACCAATTTGCTGTATGACACCTTGATTACTTAAGTATGTGCCATGACCCTTTGTCACCCTAGTTGTGGTTTACTAGTTGGACATTATTAAATTGCCAACATGGGTTTAGATCGTTGTAGTATACTGCTTAGACCTGCTACGTGCTCATGACATGATTTTGGATAATCAAATGCTAATATTGACTTAATGTTTTATTGAACCTGTTTTGGAAAAGTATCATGTGATGTTGATGGCACGTGGTGCATGGTAATCAATCGGGTTTGATAAACAGATTTCATCGGGGCATGTGGCAAGAGTAATCAGTGGGCCATTGTGGCATTGGGAATGTTGATTTGGTTCTTCGGTAGTCTTGCCCTGGTCACTCTAAGGACTTAACCTTGCAAGCCTTTGAACTGGGTCATACTTGCAACCACATGGCTGGAATGGGACGGCCCTAGTTGACTAAGTCGCTAAGGACTCACTTGTGGAGCCTCAGGGTGTCGATTACACCGTTTGTGTGATTATGCGGGGAGGCGTATCGTGGTGTGGCCGGATACCCATCTAACGGTGTGTTGGTCCCATACTTCGCCTTGGCTAAGGGAAGGGATGGTGTAGAGCACTGAACCAGGAGAGGACCACTGTGTTGTTTGAGGCTTCCAGAAGGCTTTGTTACGGGAACTCGCCTTTGTGGTGTTTGACTGTATCTTGTGGGTAAAGTGCATAACCTCTGCAGAGTGTAGAATCTATTTAAATAGCCGAGTCCACGATCTTGGACAATGCTCGGAATTACAGTCAAGGGTTAGATTTTAAAAATAACTTGGATTTGAAAATTGGGTTGGTTTAACAATGAAGATGATGGAAATGTGGTTTAGGATGGGAAAAATGTTTGTTAAACTTCTTGAAAAGTTATTTATGCTTTACTTATTTCATCGCTTTGAATCTACTCTTATTACTTGTCAAAAGTCACATCGCAAATATATCTGAGCTATTCCTTTGTACCAAGCCATGCATATAGTATATTAGCTTGCATTCTCAGGCATGACTTCGAGTACCAAGTACTCACCCTTGCCTCAACACAATACCCGATTGAAGAGGAGACTACGCCAGCGGAGGAGGAGTTCCAAGAGGACCCGTCTACTTAGGGATGCGAGCCCGATCAGTTGCCTGTGGTATCTTTGGATGGCGCCACGAAGTTTATTTGATTTTCCGCTGCTTTTAATTCTCTTGTACTAAGTTTCGACTTGCAAGGCATATATTTGTAGCTTGGCCATAAGGTCGAGTAACAAGTTTGGTTATGTAAATAAAGTAATTTGATAATATCGAATGGTATGATTGTGATATTTACCAATGTTAAGGCTGTGTGCACTAGCGCGTTCTGGACTAGTGCTGAATACACAGAGGGTCGGATTTGCAAATTCGGGGTCCCTACAGAGGTGTTATCAGAGCAATATTTTACTGTAGTATCGACCCTAATTTAGATTGGTCGTAGTGAGGATAAAACCTATTTTCTAAATGCTAAAAATTTGTGAAGACAAGAAATGACATCTCGACTTATCCCCTTCTCTCTTTTCTTGTCTCTTGCTGAAATTTTCCCTTACCTTGTCACAATTTAAAAATTAGGGTTCTTCGTAAAAGCACTCTTGTGACGATGAGGAGAAGAGTTCAACTACGTTGATCCGGGAGTTGGTCACGCCGTGAGAGCTTTGGCACATGCTACATGCACTCTGAGATTTTGAGAAGCCCCAATACCAAGTAGAAGTGATCGAGACAAGCGGGATTGATCAAAGCTTGTGATGTGAAGATTGAGGTACACTGCTAGGAAAAAGGGCCAGGTAATCGCCCGATACACCGTGACCGCCAGAGATCTACAATGTGTGATGGGTATCCAAGAAGTATCACGACGAGCAATGCGGCACATTACCCGTATTCACGCCAGAGAATTGGAGAGCACGGTGTTCGCTACCATCCAGCGCAGCGATAACCTTCGACCGAAGGAGATTCAGGATGAGGATGCCACGGTTACGGTTGCTGGCACGATTTGTCGTCGCCGGAGGATGTACTAGATAATACAAGCAAGGAGCTACGAAGGCCCGCAAGGAGATCACGACGAGAGAAGAACAGATGGCGGGAAGCTCAAGAGTATGTGGCACACCTTCTACGAAGGATTGACGAGTTGGAGATGACTTTATGCGGACCAGACCCGTGAGCGATTTCGAGCTACACGAGCCGAGATCCAGAGGAGTCGATCTCGATGAGGACACCGCTTCTTCGACTACCATAGAGGACACAGTTGCTTTGGACATGGCAATCGTTGCGCCTATGCCGCAAAGACACCGCATACCAGGCCGTGGAGGTTTTCTCGATGAGTGAGCATAGGTTCTATAGTGAGACCCCTTCGGCCGAAAGTCGAGTCATAGAATAAAGAAGTCACCCTTTAGGCGATAGACTCCCGAGTTAGTTCGATTTGGATTTGCTTTGTTTCTTTGAGTGTGCATTATGTGTTGCAAGGCCCTTAGGCATTGTAAGCGTACCATACCAAGTTATTAATAATAAAGTTGGACCTTAAGGCTACACCTTTCGCCCCGCATAAGTTCCATATTACTTGTCTATTCTTGTTTCCTCTCATCTCTAAACCTAGAGCAAATCGACGGATGGTGAACACCCGTGGAAACTTTGAGGCAATGGGAGTGGTTCTGCTTGAGAAACCCCAATGATGGAGCACCAAAGACCGCCATTGATATGCAGAATTTGGAGCCTTTCTTGCTGCTCAGACTCGAGTTGATGCATGCTATGATGCAACAAATGCAGCACGTCCTTTGCTCAGTGCCACACCAATCAAGTTAATCAGGGACCACGCTTAGAATACAAGGCTGTCCGAGTTCATGAGGACTCACCCACCCACTTTCTCCGGGAATGCCAATCCATTGGAGGCCGATGATTGGTTAAGATCAATCGAGAGGAAGCTACACATAGCTCAATGCATAGGGAATGAGAAGGTACTCTCACGCTTCTCATCGGCTGGAAGGAACGACCGCGAATGGTGGGAGAACTTCCGTACACGCAGAGAACCCTCAAGATATCACTTGGGAAGAGTTCACCGTGCATTCCGACAAGATCACGTGCTGAAGGAATCATGGACCTTAAGAAGGAGGAGTTGAGACCGAAGCAAAGGTAATCGGCCAGTGGCCGACTACTCCGAACAAGTTCACACAAACTAGCACGCTACGCTTTGAGGATGTAGCGACAGATAAATCCGCAGTACCTCGCTTTTATGAAGAGACTTAACTCGGGATTGCAAGTAGGGTTGATCACCCACACCTTTCGATTTCAAGAGTTGGTGAATAAGGCACTTATTCTTGAGGACAAGCGCAAGGAACCGGATGAGAACAGAAGCAGGATGCAGCTGACAAGGATCACGCCAGGGAACGCAACAGCGCTTGAGAGTTGCACCAAATCAATTCTTGATTCCAACCACGAATGCAACAAGGACACCATCCCGACAAAGACCAAGACACGCCAATCGAACTACCAAACCCCAAACTTCAAACGCTACTCCAGCGCATCGAAGCGAACAAGTGAGGCGTTGTTACAAGCTGCAACGAGCGAGACACTTTGCCAACAGCTTGTCCGAAGAAGACAGGAGCGACCCGATTCGCCGCTTCAACACTAAGGAACCACCAGCTAGGACGCCAAAGACTGTGAGCCACACCCTGCATCGTGGTGAGAGGCCGAGTCAACCATGTCACCGCAGATGCCCGCAAAATGCTACTGGACGCTGTGACTTGGGTAAGTTACTTGTTAACTCGCACTGTTGCAGCTTTGTTTGACTCGAGCTTCGCATTCGCTTTGTTTCGCAAGGCTTTGCTACTAGAAATGATTTAAGGATTGCAAGACTTAAGTGCATGCTTTTAGTGCAAACCCACAGTTCAGAACTCCGAGCGAAAGTAGGATGTTAGGGGTGAGAATACTAATAGGTGGAATAGAATTCCTAGCAAACCTTTTGATTTTGGAGACCCAGACCTTAGACGTCATATTGGGAATGGATTGGTTATCCAAGCACAAGGTCGTATTGGATTGTGGACGAAGGACTATCTCGATTGAGAGCAGTGTGGGAAGAAAGTGGAATTTCAAGCCACTGCATTAGAGATGGACGATTGATGATTAACAGTACCAAGGCAATCGCATAGAGGATGTCTCAAGAGTGAATGAGTACCCAGATGTCTTTCAGAAGATCTACCGGTATGCCGCGACAGTGACATAGAGTTTGTGATAGAGCTTGTCACGGTACAAGACCGATAGCAAAGAGACCCTATCGGATGTCTACCGAGGAGTTGGTAGAGATGAAGAAACAGCTAGAAGAATTAATGGAGAAAGGATTTATCAGACCGATTTCGTAGCCGTGGGGAGCACCAGTTTTGTTTGTCAAGAAGAAGGACGGAGTTTCGGGATGTGCATTGACTACAGTGCACTCAACGAAGTCACCGTGAAGAATAAGTATCCGCTACCCAGGATTGATGATTTGTTTGATCAGTTAAGAGGAGCGGAGTTTTCTCCAAGATTGATCCGAGATCGGGATACCATCGATTGAAGATCCGATCGGAAGATATTCCGAAGACTGCATTCTCGTCAAGATATGGACATTACGAGTTTACTGATTATGTCCTTTGGATTTTAACGAATCGCGCTTATTTCATGAATATGATGAATAAGGTGTTCATGGAATATTTGGACAAGTTTGTCGTCGTGTTCATAGACGATATCCTAATCTACTCCAAGACAGAGGATGAACATGCCGAACACTTAAGGCGAGTTTTGGAAAAGTCGAGGAAGCGACAACTTTTAGCCAAGTTCAGCAAGTGTGATTTTTGGAAGGACAAGGTGGAGTTTCTTGGACATGTAATGACCGCATGAAGAGTCGCCAGTAGATCCAAGCAAAGTAGAAGCTGTGTTACATTGGGAGTACCAAGGCGTGACCCAGATTCGGAGTTTCCTTGGAATGGCAGGATACTACCGCCGCTTCATCGAAGGCTTCGACAATTGCGAAACCTCTTACGCAATTCTTGAAGAAGGAAAAGAAGTTTGCATGGAGAATGTGAGAAAGGATTTGAGTCAAGAAGCGATTGACAGACCGGTGTTAGTTCTCTGGATGTTGCTCAAAGCTTCGATATTTATTGTGACGCATCGCGCTAAGGACTTGGATGTGTCTGATGAGAATGGAAAGGTCGCTTATGCGTCCAAGGCGATTGAGGCCGCATGAGGAAAATTATCCGACACATGACCTAGAGTTAGGCTGCCGTAGTGCATGCTTTGAAGATATGGCGTCACTATCGATTGGAAAGCAGATGTGAAGTATATACGGATCATAAGAGCCTTAAGTACATATTCACGAGTCGGATCGAATATGAGGCAAAGGAGATGGCTAGAGTTGATCAAGGACTATAATGTTGGAATCCATTACCATCCCGGGAAGGCCAACGTAGTAGCCGATGCTCTGAGTCGGAAAAGCCATACCGTGAGTACGTTGCTAGCCACAAGTCAGGATGAGTTATGTGAGGATTTCCAGAAAATGAAGATTGAGGTTGTACCTAGCGGATTCTTGGCCGCATTGGAAGTAAAGCCTACTTTAGAGGACCAGATCCGAGAAGGACAGAGGGATGATGACAGGATCCGTAGGGATTAAGTCCAAAAAGGAGGAAGGCAAGGCAGAGGACTTCAAGTTGGATGAGCAAGGCACGTTGTGGATGAAGGATCGCATTTGTGTGCCTAACAAAAAGGAGTTAAAGCAACTGATTTTGGAAGAAGCCCATGACTCCAAGTACTCAATTCACCCTGGAAGCGCCAAGATGTATCAGGATCTGAAGGAGAGATTCTGGTGGCCGAGTATGAAACGTGAAGTTGCCGAGCATGTTGCATTGTGCGACGTATGCCAGAGAGTCAAGGCAATGCATCAGAGACCACAGGATTGCTACAACCGTGAAAATACGAGTGGAAGTGGGAGGAAATCGGAATGGATTTCATTACCGGTTGTCCAGAAGACTCAAGGGGTTATGACTCCATATGGGTTATAGTGGATCGCTTGACTAAGGTAGCCCATTTTATCCCGTGAAGACCACTTACTCGGGAGATAAATTAGCGAATTATACATGATCGGGATTGTTTGTTTGCACGGAGTGCCAAAGAGGATTGTATCGGATGAGGTACCCAATTTACCTCAAGATTACGGAATAAGTTGCATGAAGCCATGGGAACCCGTTTAAACTTCAAGATCTGACCTTATCATCCACAGACGGATGGGCGGCGAAAGAGTCAACCAGATTCTGGAGGATATGTTGAGAGCTTGTGCATTGGCTTATGCTACCTCTTGGGATAAGAGTTTGCCGTATGCCGAGTTCGATTACAACAATAGTTATCAGGCTAGTTTACGATGTCACCTTTGAGGCCTTTGTATGGTCGACCCTGTCGGACGCCATTGAATTGGAATGAGGCCGTGGCGCCGTGTCTTTGGGCCTGATATTCTTCAAGAAGTCAAGAACAGTCGCCATGATTAGGAAAGGTTGAAGATAGCCCAATCTCGAGAAGAGTTATGCCGACAATCGCCGCGAGATTTGAGTTTTGAACGAGAAGACTTTGTATACCTCGAGTTACGCCTCTCGGGAGTTAAGAGGTTCCATGCCAAAGGGAAACTTGCACCCGTTATGTTGGACCATTTAAGATTTTGAGCCGCAGAGGCGAAGTTGCTTATCACCGAGTTGCCATCGTTAGCAGGAGTACATGATGTATTCCATGTGTCCCGATTAAAGAAGTGTCTCAGTTCACGAGAGCAGAACCGCTAGAGTCAATTGAGTTGCAAGAGGATTTGACTTATAAGGAGTATCAGTGAGGATTACGGACACAATGGATCGAGAAACTAGAAACAAGTCAACCCGTTTCAGAGAGTTCGGAGCAACCATGAAGAAAGCGAAGCGACTTGGGAGCACGAAGAGGATTTGAAGAAAGAGTTTCCAAACCTATTCCTTTAGTGAGCCCTGAATCTCGGGGACGAGATTCTATTAAGGGGGGGAGGTTTGTAACACCCCAAAATTTTACTTTTCCTAAATTCATGTGTGATTTGGCACTTTGGTGAATTTTTGGAATTTTCTGGAATTTATTTGGATTTATTTGGAATTTATTTGAATTTATTCCATTCTGAAATAATTAAAGAATTTAATTTTGCAAATAAATTTTTGTTGGAAATATTTTATTTGAGTCCAAAATGATCCAAAGTATTTTCGAATTTTCCGAATTTTTGAGTCATTTGCTATTTTTAATGAATTAAATGAATTACGGAATTAAATTAAATATTAAATCGCTGGAAAATCAAACTCGGGTCAAATCTTGTTCATCCGAGAGCCGAGTCGGACTCGAGTTCGAGTCCGACCAGCCACGTGACTCGACCGAACCCACTCTAACCCTAATCAATCCCAACCGTTGGATCAAGATCCAACGGTGAGATCCGCCTTGGACCAGGCCGTGTCGGGCCGGACCTCGCGCCCGTCGGCGATCGTGGCCGTTGATCGTGCCACGTGTACGGCTCTCCGTCGTCGTCTCCGCCGAGTCCGAAGCGGACTCGCCGGCTGTCGCCGTAGAGAACTAGGTCTCCGTTTTCCGCGACGGACGCGAGGCTATTTAAAGCCGAGGGCATACCCGAGACCGCCGTGATCCCGCGCCCTCCCTTCTCTACTTCACCGAGGCAAAGCCGCCGCCGTTAGCCGTGGCGAGCTCGCCGTAGTTGCGCGCGCTTCCGCCACGGTCTTTGCTTCGTTGCGCCTGCCGTCCCTGCCGCCGTTGACCTCGGATCAGGACTCACCGCGATGAGACGCGCTCCGAAGGACATCTCGCCACGGAGGAGGCCGCAACGCCGTGGCCGTGTCGCCGTCCCGGCTCGGCCCGGCCAGGCTCAGCCGCACGCCATCGCTGCTCGAAGCTTCTCGTCCGATCAAGATCCAACGTCCCCAGGCGTGCCCGCGTCACCGCACGGTGAGATCTCGTCAAAATTCCAGATCTAATCTCGGCCGTCGGATCTAGATCCAACGGTTCAGATCAAACGCGTTAACTCAAACGCGTGAAAGCGAGATCTGACGGGCGTCGATTTTCAAATCAGCGGCCAAGATTGCGCCACGCGTGTCGGGAAGCGACCGCCTTGATCGGCGCACCGTCGTAGGACCGACACGCCGGCGCGGTCGGGCAGCGTGCGGATCCGAACCGCACCATGATGTCATGGCGTCCATGGCGGGCCGCATGTCGGGCCGCTCTCGGCCGTAGCGACGTCACCCATGGCGTCATCGGTGGGACCCACTGTCGACGACTGTGGCTGAGCGCCGACGCCGATGACGTCACGAGTGAGCCCACATGTCGATCTCACGTGGAGTCGTGGGCCGAGTCCACGGTGGACCCGAGCCGGCGTGGACCAAGTCCATGGACGGTGCCGACGCCACCGGCCAATCGAGAGGCTGCCACGTGTCCTTCGACGCAATAATTAATTTCCGAAAAAGAAAATGATTTATTAATTCGAAATATTGATTCAAATTTAGATTCAAACTTCAAACGCTTATAACTTTTGCGTTTCAACTCCGATTTGAGTGTTTCAAATTTCTAAATTTGTATAAAATTCAGATCTACTCAAATATGAATTTTATTTAATTTTTGGACTAAAGTTTTTCTCTGTAATATTATTTAATTGATTATTTAAACTTTAATAAATCATAACTTTTGCGTTTTAACTCCAAATTTGTGATTCAGTTTCTAAAAATCCAGAAAATTATGTTCTCTCTGTTTATGGATTTTATTTGGAGTTTTGGGATGTTTTTGCCTATTGTTTATTGGGTATTTGCTATTTGCACGCTTTACGAGTAGACGTTGAAGTGCCTAAGGATTCGAGGAGAAGTGTTGACTCAGTGATCCAACTCAAGACCAAGAGCAAGTACTTTTGAAGGCAAGTTGTGCTTTGACCATGTTGATCCTATTTGAAATCTATTTTGATTTAAACTATTGCATGCTAGTTCAATTAGAACGATACTTTGTTTAAACATGGGGTTAGATAAATACCAATTTGCTATATGACACCTTGATTACTTAAGTATGTGCCATGACCCTTTGTCACCCTAGTTGTGGTTTACTAGTTGGACATTATTAAATTGCCAACATGGGTTTAGATCGTTGTAGTATGCTGCTTAGACCTGCTACGTGCTCATGACATGATTTTGGATAATCAAATGCTAATATTGAATTAATGATATATTGAACTGTTTTGGAAAAGTATCATGTGATGTTGATGGCACGTGGTGCATGGTAATCAGCGGGGTTTGATAAACAGATTTATTTGGGGCATGTGGCAAGAGTAATCAGTGGGCGATTGTGGCGTTGGGAATGTTGATTTGGTTCTTCAGGTAGTCTTGCCCTGGTCACTCTAAGGACTTAACCTTGCAAGCCTTTGAACTGGGTCATACTTGCAACCACATGGCTGGAATGGGACGGCCCTAGTTGACTAAGTCGCTAAGGACTCACTTGTGGAGCCTCGGGTGTCGATTACACCGTTTGTGTGATTGTGCGGGGGGCGTATCGTGGGCGTGGCGGATACCCATCTAGCGTGTGTTGGTCCCATACTTCGCCTTGGCTAAGGGAAGGGATGGTGTAGAGCACCTGAGCAGGAGAGGACCACTGTGTTGTTTGAGGCTTAGAAGGCTTTATTACGGAACTCGCCTTTGTGGTGTTTATTTGTATCTTGTGGGTAAAGTGCATAACCTCTGCAGAGTGTAGAATCTATTTAAATAGCCGAGTCCACGATCTTTGGACAATGCTCGAATTACTGATCAAGGGTTAGATTTTACGAAAATAACTTGGATTTGAAAATTGGGTTGGTTTAACAATGAAGATGATGGAAATGTGGTTTAGGATGGGAAAAATGTTTGTTAAACTTCTTGAAAAGTTATTTATGCTTTACTTATTTCTCTTGCTTCGAATCTACTCTTATTACTTGTCAAAAGTCATTTCTGCAAATATATCTGAGCTATTCCTTTGTACCAAGCCATGCATATAGTATATTAGCTTGCATTCTGTGCATGACTTCTTGAGTACCAAGTACTCACCCTTGCCTCAACACAATACCAGTTGAAGAGGAGACTACGCCGGTTCGGAGGAGGAGTTCCAAGAGGACCCGTCTACTTAGGGATGCGAGCCCGGTCGATTGCTGTGGTATCTTGGATGGCGCCACTAAGTTTATTTGATTTTCATTTGTTATTTCTCTTTTACTAAGTTTCGCCTTGCAAGGCATATATTTGTAGCTTGGCCATAAGGTCGAGTAACCAGTTTGGTTATTTAAATAAAGTACTTTGATAATATCGAATGGTATGATTGTGATATTTACCAATGTTAAGACTGTGTGCACTAGCGCGTTCCTGGACTAGTGCTGAATACACAGAGGGTCCGGATTTGCAAATTCGGGGTCCCGACAGTCGGCGGCTTCAACCGGGTTACCTACGAACCCCTTGTTTAAGCAGCGGTAGTCGAGGTCCGGATGATGACTCTTCACCATACCCAGTGCGAAGGTAGCGGCCCCTCGAGCCGCGTCCGTCGTATACTTGCAAGGGTCCGATTGCAATCGGGCGCGCAGAGTCTCCACCCGGGCTTCGACTTGCCCCTTCTCAGTGACCACTTTCTCCATCTCGGCTCGGGCCGCCTCCAGTTGAACGCTGAAAGCCTCCGACTCGGCTTTCGCGTCGGAAGCCTCTTGACGAGCAGCCATGAGCACCTGGCGGGCCTGCCCGAGAAATATCTTTAGTCCGAGTAGTGCATCCTCCGCCTTAGGCCAGTCTCGAGCAAGCGCTGAGGGCAAGGAAGAGGTCGGAGTCAGAGAAGTTGTGGTGCCGATCGAGGTCCCAACAAGGGCAGGGTCTTTTCCTAGAGAGTCACCGCCTGTCGTTTCCCTACAAGACGTTTTTCGGCCGTCAGGATGTCGATTGAATACCAAGACAACGCAAAAGGAAGCAAAATTCACTTGGTCGTGGGATATTTGATCCTTGATCTCTTCTTCGGAGGATCTGGTTCTGATGGCCTTGCCTGGGGGTAGGCCGCGGCAAAGGGCATGATGACCTTTGCTGGGTTAACCTGCAAATCAAGTAAGTTACTAACCGACAAGGGTCAGGCGATAACGGTTGCGTAAGGCATCGACAATACGTGGCTGCTAGTCGAAGGAAGCGTTGCTCGAGGCGGTGACTGCGGGGGCGTGATCGATCTTCGAAGGCTGCCCCTCAGATCATCTCGTTGCTCATCCACCAGTTGTTGAATCAATCCAGAGCTAAACTCATAACATCCAGAAAGGGAATTGAAGATCACCTGAGCGTACGACAGCATTCGAGTCCGTTTGGGAGGTCGATAGGCCTCTGGGAGCAAAATCCCCTCGCTGTTGGGAGGAACGTTGAGCTCTCAGCTTCCAACAATTTCGCTCCCGGTAGGCGCAGCCGGAGGTGGCCCTGCTCAGATGAAAGAGCGGCTGATGGGGCCTCTGGGGCAACCTCATTCCTTCCAGGGTTGACGATTGCGGGATCCAGACCATCACCCGCCAAGTCGATGGCTCCCTCTACTAGTTTGTCTTCCTCCCCGAGCTCCGGTGCCTAAGGGTGATGTTGGTTAGCAGCAGGTAACATATGCACGAATGATGCATTGCATGGCCTAAAGACCACACTCACCTGCGGACGGGGGAGGACTTTGGAAAAACTCACCACACCGGAGCGGCCCGGGTGGGAACCATGGAACAGTTTGCTCAGGTGAGCAGCAACGCCTGTAGGAAGCAAAACTATGAGGAAAAAATCAAGCATCAGCACAAAGCCGTCGGAATAAAAAGATACGATGCATCACCAATCCTTACTGGCAGGGGAGTCCCTAGTGGCATCTTCAATTCCATCATAATCCCAAGCCAAGTGATTGCGGCTCTTGAGGGAGCTGATCCGCCGGGTGATGAAGTCATACGCAACATCCCAGCCAGTCAGCGCCTGTGTGAAATCATGTGCTGAAAAATTGGCTTAGAATTGAATTTTCAACATGTGCTTGTGCATGTATGATCATTTGATACACTTGTGATTTGCTGTGAATAAGGAGTTTTGGAAAAACAGTATGTTTTCTTTTTGCGCCGGACTAAATTTCCAAGAAACAGTAAGTTTCACTCTTACGCCGGACTATTGCGCCAGACCAAAACTTTGGTCCGCAGTGAACGCCTATTGCTCCAGACCATTGGAACGTGATTTTGCATTTGCGCCGGACCAATGTTGTTTTGGTCCGTGGTGAACATGCTCTCACCGGATTGTTTTTCACCTTCATGCCGGACCGATATTTTTGGTCCGTCGAGAATGTGATTTCGAGCTCTTCGTGTCGGACCAAAATTTCCAAAACCAGTAAGTTTCGCATGTACGTCGGACCAAATCTTTTGGTCCGCCGTGAACTGGTTTTTGACGGTTGTTTTTACGTGTACGCCGGACCAAATATGTTTGGTCCGCTGTGAACGTTGTTTTGAACATTTCTGCACTGGATACTGTAGACAAGCAACAGAGACATTCTCGTGTATGCCGGATCGAGTTTTTGGTCCGTCGTGAGTTGCGTCGGACCGGTGTTTGGTCCGACGTGAATGGATTTTTCTAGGGTTTTTGCTCTATGTGCGCCGGACCAATGTTTGGTCCGTCGTGAACATATTTTTGAACGATCAGGGTTTTGAATTGAGAATTTGGGTTGTTTGTATGCAATGCTCGTGTGAGTATTTGCATGGACTAATGTTGAGTCAAGTCGCGGACTTGTGCTCGGAATCGTTTTGTGGTTTGTTCATGTGCAGGTGTCGCTCGAGGGCGAACGTGGTCGATGACAGAACTGGAACTAGGTTCATGGAGGAACTGTGGTTCAAGACTAGATTCAGGGAAGAATCGAGGTCTTGGTAGTCAAGGATGTCATGCGGGACGTTCGGGCTAGAGGACGGTGCACATGAAGAATGGTTAGTCACGTGAGTATGGAATGGTGGCCATACGCGTGCAAGAGTTGTAAGTCACGTGAGTATGGCTGGGTTGCCGTACGCGTGCAAGAGCTGTATTTGGCCAGGTTGGGCCAAGTGGAGTTGTGTTGAATACATACTCCTTCTAGGATTAGGAGTGGGACTCCTTCTAGGATTAGGAGTAGGAATTGTATTCAGGACTCTATGTGTTTGCTCTGTATAAATAGGGGGAGGCGCCTCCTGTTTATGCATCAAGTCTTGGGCAGGTTTTAGGGTTTGTACTCTTTTGATGGGAGTACTTTAGACAAAAAGAAATAAAGATAAATTCTTCCAGATCGTTGCGTGCTACAGTAACCACGTTGCTACAGTGTTCTCTGTTTTGTTCTTGTTTGCATGCTTGTTCTGGTTCTAGATTGGTTTTTGTTATTTGAATTTCATCTTGATTTGATCCATCAAAAATATTTCTAGGATATTGATTTAGAGTTTCTCATAGTTTAATTGATTAATCTTTTGTCGTTCTTGTTTAATCTTGAAGTTTTAGTTAGATTAATTCTCGTCATCTTCTGTCACAGCAAGTTTGCGAGGTTCATAACTTTTAATCCATAAGTCTGATCGAGCTGATTCTTTTTAGGTTCGATTAGTATTGGAATTTAATTTCTTGTGTACAAATTTTAGATCGATCTGTTGGTTGGATCTCCGGGAATTTACATTTTACCAAACATCTATCAATCTATTTTTGTCGAATACGAGGCAATTGTTTGGTTTTGGTTTGGGGTGAACTTTTAATAGATCAAAATTTTGGTTTTAGCTTCCGCACAATCATTCACCCCCCCTCTGATTGCTATATTCGTATACATCGATCCTACATCCTGCTCCACCAACTCTGCAACCTTCTGGATGTAATGTACGTTGCGATCGGTCGAAAGATGAGGACGGGCCCAAATCTCGGTAAGGTGGATCAAAAGGCTGTGGTAAGCAATCAGACAATGGACGGTGTCCAGGGAAGTGATGTAGAACCACTTCTTCCAGTCGGCTTGCAAAGAAGAGATGACAGGAATCGAGATGTAGGATCTACCAGGTCAAAGGTGAAATCTAGCGCCTCCCACCACCTCTTGCTTTACCCTCGCCAAAATATAAAAATGGTGGAAAAGGTTGAGGCTAGGTGTGATGTCCAGGTACGCCTCGCAGAGATGCACAAACACGCTCAACATTGTGATCGAGTTGGGCGTCAAGTTGAAGAGCTGGACCGAATAGAAGTCCAGGACGGAAAGAAGGAAAGCAGAAGACGGAAAATTTAAGCCACAGTAAAAGAAAGATGCAAAGACTACGGTTTCGTCTTGATCCTGTCGGGTAGGGTACGACTCACCCGCAGAAGGACACCAGTTGACCAGTGAGCGAGGAGGAATAAGGCCCTCTTTCTCCATATCGGCAAGGTGCTCCTCGGACATGATTGAGGTCTGCCAACATTTCTTGAGTCCCTCGTCCTCGAACACCGCTCCATCGGTTCCTGCTTCCTTTGACGAAGCGCCGCTCTCAGCAGCCCTTGTGCGGGATCTGGCCGCCATTTCAAAGGGGAAAGATTTCTTGTGAATGAAGAAGACGAAGAAGATGGCAGAGGAAACGGAGTTCTTTGAAAAACACAGGTGACGACAACCTACTCAAAAACAGAATATATTCAGCTCCCCAGCTGGTAGTGGGCGGTTCCGTCCCCATTACACGGCGCATCGAACGGTGGAGTAGTTGGAAAGCTGAGTATGCGCACGAAACGTCGCAGCTTTTTTAGACTGCCGCATTTAATGCCGCGCATTCCCAATACAGCGATATTTTGAATCTAGTCTTAAGTCTGTCCAGCATCAAGTTCTTAAGGCCGATGTCGAGCCATGGGCAGGTCCGTTGGGAGCACGAAAAAGGCTGATGGCCGGGCTGTCGACTCAACATCTCCTTACTCGATCCCAACGGTCTAACCTTGCTCGATGCATGCAATCGACCTCGAGCATGTATGGCATTATTCGTTCAAGTCAAAACTTGACAATAATCGACCTAACGCTCGGCACGGACCCATCCCTGAACAAAGTTCAGGGGCTACCGTCGAATATCTAAATATGGGATATGCACGTGCACCGGAAAGACAAAAATCATACCGAATATCCCGGATGCCCAGAACCCTATCTCTACGGGAGAGAAGGCTGACAGAAGGGATATCTCCATATCAGAAGGACTTGATCTTGCTCCCGTAACAAGGAGACCAAATCGAGTACGGCAAATAAATAAGGAAATTCAGGTTCCCTGTGATAATCTCAGAACATAGACCCCAGGACGAGAACGACTTGGAGTCCTCATCCGGCGACGTCTCCAAAAGATGGTGCACCCTGCTATAAAACCAGAGAGAGGCGCACAGGGAAGGAGGACGGAGAGCAATAGGAGTACACGTGAGGAGGAGCCCGAGGAGAGCACCTGCTAGGCTATAGTCGACATATTAGATCTAGCTACAGTTTTCCCATCTTCCTTGTAATCAGAGTTTAGACACCCCCCAGATCTGTACTTAATCAGAGTTTAGACACCCCCGAGATCTGTACTTCATGTTGGTCGATCCGATAGTGCAAAACCACAGGAGTAGGATATTACTCTTCTCAGAGGCCCGAAACTGTCTAAATCTTTCTTCGCATGTGTCTCTTGATCTGCGAACCCCGAAGGCACCCATTACAAATTTACCGTGGATTTCTTAACCTTCGACAGCATCCGCGGCGGTGGACATCGAGAAGACCTCGGCCTACCTCGCCCACCCCCTCTTCGTGCCACCCCACCCCCGCAGCCCTACTACGCCTACCCAGCCTCCGCCTACAGCTTGCCCCTGTTGTCGCCTCCCCCGTCCTCGTGCGTCTTCGCCAATGCGGCCTCCGCCGCTTCTCCACCCGCACTCTCCCACTCCTCACCTTCCTCCTCCACCCCTCCACGCCCGTGGCCCACGTTGCCGACCTCCACCTCGACCGCTTCCGCATCAACCCACCCCCTTCCCCGCGCTCGACCTCTACCTCACGCTCCACCTCCCCGTTCGCAACCCTGGCCTCCTCCTCCCGATCGGCTACCAAGTGGTCTCTGCCGCCGTCTCCTATCGCGGCCATCTGCTCGGCTGCATTGTCGCACGCCTCGGATCTGGAGAGCTCGCGGCCAGAGGGGTGGCGTATGCTGACGACGAGGTGTGGGTGGACGCTGGGAGGGTGCTAGATGACGTGATTGAGCTGATCGGGGACCTCACCGCAGGATTTGTGCCGCTGGATATCGTGACCGAGGTGCTCGGCGCGGTGAAGGTATTCCGTATCGACATCCCAGTGAAGGTAATCACAACTTTGTATGATATATTATATCATGTGACAACATTAGTGCTGATTTCCTTGGGATGGATGGGCAGGGCCAGTCTTGAGTTTTTTTTGGGCCCGGGGTGAAATTATAAACAGAGACCCTTTAACATAAGCATAAAATATTTTTATATTATCATGTATCAACTGAAAAGACAAAATTCAGTGTATCATAGAAACTGTTACCGATAAATAAATGGAAGTAGAAAAGTGAGATTATTTACCTCAAACAATTTGTAGGGATCATCTTAGGAAATATCTTCTAACTTTTTTTGATGCAAAATCATCAATTATGACCTCAACATTAATGTCATCCAATAACTTCTTCTCAATACATAAAGTTGCCAGATCATTTAACCTTTTTTGAAACATTGTAGACCTCATATAGTTCTTCAATAATTTCAACTTTAAAAAACTTCTTTCAGCTAATGCCACAGTTACCGGCACAATAAATAAGATCCGATAAGCAACAGAAATATTAGCACAACAATGCACTTCCCTGACAAACTCAAAAATCTCCATATCAGACATTGGTCTATCTGGCAAAGTCATTTGTAGTATTCTTAACTTAGAAATCAGATTATTTAACTCAAAATCAGATGAATCATCAACAGAGAAAGTTTTTGCCAACTTAGTACAATAATCTTTAAGTTCAATATGATCCAATGACTTCAAAGTTGTTGAACTCAGAAGAGGTCCAAATATACCATTGAATACTTGGAGTTCTTCAAATCTATTTTTCAATAAACTGTTTGCCGTATCAACCATAACCAAAAAGTAATTAACTTCAAAATCTTTCTCACCTTCTAGAATTGTTTCACTACTGCAATCATTTTCATCAAAATGTTTCTTTCTAAGAGCATGACGCTTTACTGGAAATGATGCCTCCACACCCATTTCATACGCAATACCCTTGGCAATGGTCATACTAGAAGCAGACCCTTCATTTCTGTACTTGTCAAAGTAACTCATTATACCTTTTATTTGCTCCATGGTAGAGTCGAGGCACATGGATGGTGATTGCAACTTCTTGCTCACAACATTTACCGTAAATAAAATGTCATGCCAAATAACCATACCAAGTATAAACTCAAAGGTACCAAGCAAGTCATACAAATTCTTTGCATCACTCTTTGCCATGGGATCGGTATCAGAAGCTTGATGTAACTCAAACAAAGCTAACATTAGCTAAGGAGCTTGATATCTAATTGCTGTAACACTTTTGATACAACTCTCCCAACAAGTATTGCACAATGATTTCACAATTAAACTTGGCACATGGTCAAGTAAAACTTTCCATCTTTTGGTAGAACCAGAAAATAATGTATATATTCGTTGCACAATTCCAAAAAATGAAATAGCTTTACTACAAGATTTTGCCATATCACAAAGAGTAAGATTGAGACTGTGACAAGCACATGGCATATGCAAAGCTCTTGGATTCTTATCAAGAAGAGATCAAAAACTTCATACCGATGTCTCGGCTTCAGGGCATCAACAAGATCAAAAGACTTCATCCGTTCGTTGCTTCGAGTCTTCGAGAGATGACGAGATGAGGGCATGAGGCCCAGCCGCCCAGGTTCGAGAGATGATAATTGATAAAAGACTTCGACGTTGCTTCATTGCATGCATGGCAGCCAGCATTACATGTATTGCCAGTTTAGAGGCCCAACTATTGCCAGTTTGGTGTCTTGGTGACAGTCTGACGAAGACGGATGTTGCATGCATGGCAGCAATAGCATTGCATATTTGCATGTATTGGCATATTACAGATTTAGAGGCGGGAGGCCCCAGTTTTTTGGGGGCCCCAGGCGGCCGCCCCACCCACCCTGCCCCAAGGCCGGCCCTGTGGATGGGTATTATCGATACTGGTTACAAAGTTTGGGTTATAGAATTTGTAAGACTTAGAAGCTGTATTAGTGGCTGGGTTAAAGTGTTCCTGAGTTCTTATAGCATTCTAGCTCTTGTGATGGACTCCATAATGAGATTGCCAAATTGTTAAAGGACATTTGGTAATATGATAGGAGTTTTCGTACTTTAAGATGATAAATGTGGAATTGCAGAAGTTTATGCTGGTTCTTAGTTTTTAGTGGGTGGACGTTGGTCTTGGTTGAATTTCTACTGAAAAAGAATTAGGAGGATTGGTGAATATTGATACGATAACTTTACTCCCAAGTATAATTGTGATAGTACAGATGATAGGTACCAGAAACAAGGTTCATCCGAATTATGGTACGGGATTCGGGTTCTTGGTTCGCCACTTTTTCTTCCAATTTCCACTGTGAACATAAATCCCAAACAATAAACTGGTTCGGGTTCGACAAATCCGGTTCGTGATTCGCGGGGGTTTACAGTGAATCTGGTAACTACTTTAGATGTTGTCGGGACCCGAATTTGCAACTCTGGACCCTCTGTGTATTCCACACTAGTTCAGGATCACGCTAGTGCACACAGTTTCAATATAGATGAAATATCACAATCATATACAGCGGAATAATAAATAAAGACTTTATCTATTAATATAACATGTTTGGATAACCTTATGGTCAACTTACAATAATACGTCACGTAGGGTAAAACTCAAATATAAAGAAAACTACAGCGAAAAAGAAATAAGACTCATAGTAACCCATCAATATGCCATAGGCAACTGACTGGGCTCGCACCCTAAATGTTCGACTCCTTCTGGTACTCCTCAAGAGCAGGTGTAGACCCCTCCTTAATTGGTGTTTGAATTGTTGCAAAGGGGTGAGTACATAAAGCACTCAACAAGTTATGCATAGAATGGAAGTCTATTATCTACATGCATGGCTTATTCCAAATAAATGGCTACAGTGGTTGTTTTGCAATAAAGCAGCATTTACAAAAATTATAATAAATAGATTGAAAAGTAGTAAAACAAGTACTAACAATAATAATTTTTTTAGTTATTTCACAAGTAAACCATTCCTCATCCTTAAACCAACTTCAAAATTTCCAGAGACAACCTGCCTCCAATCCAAAGTTCATTTTATCAAAATCTAACCCTTGACTGTAATTTCTGAGCATTGTCCAATACCGCGAACATGGCTATTCGAATAGATTTAATACTTTGCAGAGGTTATGCACTTTACCCATAAAATACAATCAATTTCACCACAAAGGAGAATGACCATAACAAAGCTTTTCAGCAACTTCTATCCTAGCATATGAACCTCTCAAGTATTGCCTTCACTATTCATTCCCTCACACAGTGCCGAAGTATATGACCGACATATGCCTTTGGATCGATATCAAGCCGCAGCACAGACATCCTCCCCCCACACAGTTACACCCCTGTGTAACGATCACCCTGAGGTATCTATGTTTAGCCCAGTTCAAAGGCTTGCAAGGTTAAATCCTTAATTAATCAAGGCAAGACTTTATTCTCTCAACATTTGGCATAACCCTCACATCACTCATCAACCCATTACCACACGGGCCCACCATGACACACAGTCTCTTGCCACTTGCCCCAGTCTAAATCATTTCTCACTCCAATTGATTATTGTGCAACACATGCCAACAACACTTCAACATCCATATAGAACCACACAGGCCTCTACATATAAACATCATTGTGTGGCAACATCACACCATTTTAGAAACACATTTCATATTTCATTAATCAATATTAAGTTTGTAATTCCAAAATGATATCAATAACACGTTGCATGTCTAAGCACACTAGTCACGATCTAGCAACCCAAGTTAGCAAATTAATAGCAATCAACTAATAAACAACAAACCTAGGGTAACAAATACATCATGGCATAAAAATAATAGTGACAAGGTGGCATAATCAAATGGGTTGATTAACTATTTCCAAATTAATCAAAATCACTTTTAATTAAATTAGCATGCAATAGTTTAAAATAACATAATTTTATAACATGGGATCAACATGATCAAAAACACAACTTGCCTTAAAAAAGCTCTTGTTCCTACTTTGGACCTTGCTGTTGCACTAATATTTCTCTCTCATATCCTTCAGGCACTTCAACATGTACGCGTAACGAATAAATAAAAAATTAAATACCAAAAATAGAGAGTAATGTAACTCCAAAAATCAAATAAAATTCACCATTAAATAGAGCACAGTTTTACAAATTTTTAAGCTTTGGAATCACCTCAATGGTAGTTCGTGTGAGTAAGAACGAGCAATTTGAAGTTTGAAAATAAAAGAAAAAGAATAAACTGAATTTACTGATTTATTTTTCTACTGAAAACCCGAATAATGATGTCATGCCTACGTCAACACTAATTTGAATTTCGACGAAACTATTTTTCTAAAGGTAAATTCATTTTATGACATCATGCTGACGTCATCACCGAATAAAATAAAACAAATATTTATCTAAAAAATACTATCTTACTGACAGGTGGGTCCCACCGATGACATCATCGCTGACATCATGCGATCGCTCGGTTGGGCGATGCCTCGGGTCCCGCGCCACCATGTGGTGACTTCTGGTTGGTCTATCATGCGGTTGAATCTCGCCCATCCGTTCCAACATCAACGGCTCGGATCCCATCTAACCCGTGGTGAGGCAGGGACATGCGGTAATCCATTTGTGAGTCCACGTGGCTTGATCACAGCCACACATCTATAGATCTAACGGCTCTGATCAGATCTAAACTTTGCGGGAGATATGAACACGCGGCAATACCTCATCCACACGATGAATATCCAAGGGTCACAGATGATCGCGAGGTCCGACGGTGACGCGGCAAGGTTGCTTGCCCGAAGCTGGGGAAGGCAACCAATAACACAGTGCTGCGATGCTCCTCCGACAGCAGGACTTTGCAGATCTGATTTGGCGTGAAGCAACGATTCCAGGCCTTCGTTCCCCAAAACCCGGCTCGACGTTGATGCTATCTTCACAAAACCGCAGCGGCGCCCAGCTTCAACTACGGCAAGCTTCCCTGAGCGAACAACGGCGATCCCGGTGACGGCATTTAGGGCATAAGACGTGGTGTGAAATACACTACCCGATGCACATAATGGGGCATTAAATAGTCGTCTCGGATTCCGTGTAGGGCACGAGAAGACGAAGAACGATGACCATCCACATGGCGAGATGTCCAGTCACGATGCAATCAAGTGCGACGCAATCCAACGTTCATCCGACCCTAGTGACGTGGCTCCTTCCCTGCCGTTGGATCTAAATCCAACGATCGGTGCATTAGGGTTGGGGTTTGGATCTAATACGATACGGGTTGGGCCAATGTTTAATGGGCTGGTGGGCTAATGGGCTTTGGACCAATTAGGGTTTCTGATTTTTCAGCCTTTTCTATTTGAAAATAATTCCTAGAAATTCAAATAATTCGAGAAAAATAGCAAAAATATGAAAAAATTCCAGAAAATTCCCAAAAATTCAAATGACTCAATAAATGCAATAATAGAAAAAATTGGGATGTTACAAATGTGAGAGGGATAATTAGAGAAATTTTGGTTTATTCATTGAGATGTGCTATAGCATTTCATGGACAACACTATCATACTCAGTTACATGCAAATATCGAATAGGGTTTTCTTGCAGCTGCTATGGTACAAGGGTTTTCTGATTTCCCATTTCCATGTTAATGTACTAAAATTTAGGGCTTTATTTTTCCACCTTTTTTCTTGTTGGTAATAGCGAGAAAAGGTATCTGTGTGCAACATCAGTTGGGGGGTTCTTATTAGGTAAAAATGAATCTTTTGTTGTCAGCAGACCTGTGAATATAGTCAAAGGAAACTGTGAAAAAATAATTACATACTAGTAAAATAGTTGAGCTAATCAACTCCATAGACCATCAATGGAAAAAGCATGGATAAGTTGCATGACTGTGTTAATTGTAAGTCCATCTCCATCATGGGAGTATCATTATTGGGGTCAGGCAGTGTAGGTTTAGGTGTTTAGCCCAAACATCAGCCTAGGAATTAGGTTGGTCTCTACTTGGTTCTAACCTCGACCTAGATTGGTCCAATTTGTAAGCTCATTCAAAAAACAGGGTGAGTAAAACTCTGTTTGGCGGATCGAGCTCCAGATCCTAGCTTCATCTCAGATCTGAAAGTTGTAGATTAAAATAAAGTGAATTAAGTTTATATTTGTATTCTAAAATGTAAACAAGATGACACATCTAAACACTCTTAATATACCCACAGCTTCAACTCCACCAAATTCACGAATCTAACGGAGCTGGAGCTCTGCTGAACACCCCCTAAATATACACGTTTAATTGTACTAGGTGGACAAACTTATTTATGATGTTAATTGCGAGCATTAGTGTCACGAAACTGGCTGTACAAAAAATATTGATGCAACTTTACAGGCAGAGGGAAAGTAAACTGGAAAAAGAATGGGTCATGGAAGCTAAAGATGGTAATTAGTTAAGTGCATGAGTGATCGACTTGGTCACGAAAGTTTGAGGACAGTGGAAGAGGGATTATATATAAAGTGGTGGATGAATGGGATCAGGAGCAAGTTATACTATTGTGATTATATTACCACTTTTGGACCTTTTTAAGCACCACCAACCTTGACCAATGGGTGTTTAACCTATTCCACATTTCCTCCGCTGCAGAATGTATACAAATGCTGTTCTCTGCACTAGTGAAGAACGCTTCATTGAGATGTACCACAGCCAATAGGAATTAATCATGGTGTATGATTTGAATAAAACATGTATGGTAGTGCTGTAAGTTACAACTTGAGATATTTGAATTTAAGCGTGATAACTGATAAACTATTATAGTGGATGTGTTTGTACTTAATCTGGCTTTGCATCCTACAACTATTCGGTGCTTTGCTTTCAACATCTGGTCCGGTTCAACATTCTGTATCAGAAGTCCATTTTGTGCATGCAATCTTAGTGCTTGAAGCGCTGAAGCTGCCGAAGTTGGTACTGGTCCTGGGATTACCAAGTCAGTATCAATCAAACAAAGTCTGAATCAGAAGCCCCTTTTTTTTGTAGGTTGAGGTTCGGACATCGTCGGTCCTCCAGAAGGACACAACTGTTGATGGGATCCGACAGCTGCATGTTGGGATTAGCTCGATGTGATGTGAAAGTTGTTCAGCTGTTCTTGGATATGGCAATGGCATGGATGTGTGCTAGACCACCAGTACTATAATGGAACCGGCCAACACGGAGGGACACCTTGCCATGCATGCATGCATGCATGCTTCCTGTGGAGCACGTATCTGCAGGATGCATGGACTACACCTATTTTCCGTATCCTTTTTTTCTCTCCCAATTTTCAAGTCAAGACTCAAGAGCTGTGTTGGGGCTGAGCGGCTCTAAATCATGGCGTGCATGGAAGCTGCCTATGGAAAAAGAAACGATGACTGAAACTATTTCGCTGGCACTGTTTCGTCCACATTTCCTGGCTACCCTGCTGCAAGATCTGTTGGATCCCGGCTACCGTGCCTGGCAGCCCCATCCTGCCATGTGCTTGGCCCTACGCACATGCGATTGCAAGGCATGCATGATGACACCATGTCGGAATCTTGGTTTGCCCACCTTGCTTTGTTTCGGTGCTTCTTGCTTGACCGGCCATGGTTTCCCTCCTCTCTGGGTCGTGCCGTGGATCCTGATGCAGCTGGACTCTCTGAAGCATCGTACGTATCCGTACCTGCCACCTCTCCTACAACAAATAAGCGGAATTATACCGGTATCGCGCGCGTATAGGTGTAGGCGTGGAATTTTTTTTAAATAATACTTTTTTTAAAATGAATTGCGGTTTTAATACTCGAAAAATAAAAATTGCAAAATTAAGATGTAATCGTCATACCGTACGGCGATTACCCCATTTTCGCCATATGGTACGACGAAAATACCTTAATTAATTACCCAATTAAAACCGGTTAACCGCCAGCCATCTGGTTCAGGGCATTATCGCCATACCGTATGGCGAAAATACCATTATCGCAGAACCATACGGCGAAAATATCATTGTCGCCGAACCATACGACGAAAATATGTTGTCGCCGAACCATACGGCGAAAATGTGTTGTCGCCGAGCCATCTGGCAAAAATACCCAAACTATGTCTCCAAAAATCGTAAAATAATTATCACTTATTCGTAGGGTGTTGGATGTCCCTTTTTGCAGAAATATGTAGGAATCAATTGAGTTAATGTAATTTCGCTGCTCTTTGATATATGGACTACCATATTCTGAAAAAACATTTTATTTAAACCTTTCCTTACTACAAGAATATACTGTCGCAATAACCCTAAGTATTATTGCGAACGATACCTTTTAAGCCTTTTCGGCAGCCCATAAAATATCACGTTTAAATGTAATTTTTTGCAAGAATACTGCAGATTTGCTCTTTGATATATGGACTAACATATTCTGAAAAAACATTTTATTTAAACATTTCCTTACTACAAGAATATACTGTCGCAATAACCCTAAGTATTATTGCGAACGATACCTTTTAAGCCTTTTCGGCAGCCCGTAAAATATCACGTTTAAATGTAATTTTTTGCAAGAATACTGCATATTTGCTTTTTGATATATGGACTACCATATTCTGGAAAAATATTTTATTTACACCTTTGTTTGCTACAAGAATATACTATCGCAATAACCCTAAGTATAATTGTCAACGATAACTTTTAAGCCTTTTCGGCAGCCCGTAAAATATCACCTTGAAATGTAATTTTTTGCAAGAATATTGCAGATTTGCTCTTTGATATATGGTCTACCATATTCTAGAAAAATTATTTATTTACACCTTTCCTTGCTACAAAAATATACTGTCGCAATAATCCTAAGTATTATTGTCAGTGATACCTTTTAAGCCTTTTCGGCAGCCCGTAAAATATCACGTAAAAATGTAATTTTTTTCAAGAATATTGCAAATTTGCTCTTTGATATATGGACTACCCTATTCTGGAAAAAAATTTATTTACACCTTTCCTTGCTACAAAAATATACTGTCACAATTACACTAAGTATTATTGTCAACGATAACTTTTAAGTCTTTTCGGCAGCCCGTACAATATCACGTTTAAATCTAATTTTTTGCAATAATACTACAGATTTACTCTTTGATATATGAACTACCATATTCTGGAAAAAAAATTATTTACACATTTCTTTGCTACAAAAATATACTGTCGCAATAACCCTAGTCGAGAACAACTCATGATATGAATAGTTTATCCCAGGAAAACAGATGCCAAAGGGTTTAAATCTTTACGAGCATTGTGAAAAGCATGTAGATGCAGTCAGTAACCTTAGTAAGCAAACTCAACCGTAGTAGGTGAAAGGACCAACGATGTCGCCTAGAGGGGGGGTGAATAGGCGGATTAAAATTTACGCAGCGGAATAAAACTGGCCGAGCTGGTCAACCCGGAGTCTCCGGGTTTTGGTCCGGATACTCCGGCTTGTCCGGAGTGTCCGGTATTGAGTCCGGACTCTCCGGGTTAGCTGGCTCGGGAGCGCAATAAAAACTACTCTAGCAAGCACAATAAACTACTAGAAATAGAAAGCAAGAACAACCTAGAACAATTGCTAGACAAGATTTGAATTAAAGCTAAGCAAAGAGCTAGATCTAACTTCACAAATTCAAATCCAAATGAGCAAGACTAGGAAGTAAAAGAGAGAGCGAGAGACGCGATTTTTCACCGAAGTTCGGATTCTTGAAGGGAATCCTACGTCTCCGTTGAGGTGGCTCGGTCACACTTGAGCCGGGGTCTCTTTCAACCCGCTTTCCTCCCGGTGTTGCACAAATGCACTCGCCGGCTTCACTCCTTGTCTCTTTCCTTTCGTAGGCGAGACTAGCCTTCACAAACGACCGGGGCTCACCACACAAGTTGGTAGCTCCCGGTGACTCCTAGCCGTCTAGGAGACCTTCAACCTCCAAGAGAAATGGCACCACGAAGAATCGCTTGGAGGATGAACTAGTGCTCAACAAGATGAAATGAATGCACTTAGCACTTTGCTTCTTCCTCTCCTCACCAAAAGGATCAACAACCAAATTAATTGGTGGGAGGAAGAGGGGGCTCTATTGAATGCTTAGAGATGGTTAGGAATGGCTTGAATGCTGCTATGAATGAGCTCAATAGAGATCCTAGCCGTTGGAGTGGAGTGGAGGCTTTAAATACCCTTTTGAAAACTAGCCGTTACTCTGCTTTTGAGCAGGCGGAGTGTCGGACAAACAACCGGAGACTCGGGTTATCGAGACTCCGGGACCAAATGTCGGATACTCGGACCAGCTGGAACCAAAAGCAACCGAGAGGTCCAACCCGGAGACTCCGGACAAAATGTCCGGATACTCCAGATTGAATCCGGAGACTCCGGACCAAATGTCCGGATACTCCGGGTTACCCAGTTCGGTTTCAATTTGAAACTCTTCAAAAGCGAAATGTAGGAGTGCTAATTTGAGATGCAGTATTTGATGTTGAGCACATGCACATCCTAAAGTCGATTTCTTGTCATACCCTCTTAATAGTACGGCTATCCTTAAGACACAAATAAATAAAATGTTACAACTTTGGTCTTGATGCCGTCCTTTTGCTTTTGAGTAGTCATAGGGCCGTCCAATGTCATTCCAAGCTCGATATGATCTCGATCTCTGCAGTATTCTTGGATAAAACATTAGATCTCTTTAATTATGTCATCATTAATCACCAAAACAATTTGAGGGGCCTAGATGCACTTTCAATCTCCCCCTTTTTGGTGTATTGATGACAACACAATTAATCAGCAAATAAAATAACGAGAACTAGACTTAGCTATGAGATAAAGAGGAGCTCCCCTAAATGTGTGCATTAGAAGAATTTAAAGGAAACAAATGCACATATTTAACGAGAGATAACCGAGAGCTCCCCCTCAAACACAGCATCCGAGAATACAACACAAGTAACTGAAAGCAATCCATGCATAAAATAAGCATTAAAGACATTACATGGAATAACAGAGTTCACGACACGAAATAAGCAAAGATATGAAGCAACACAAGTAACACAAGCGAGTAAGAGACACAAGGAAACGCAAAACGCCCAACGCGACTAAAGACAACGCGACTAAAGATATCACTCCCCCTTTGGCATCATGACACCAAAAGAGGGAGAAACACGAAGGATCACTCGTCGTCGCCTTCGTCGTCGGACGCGGAGTACTCGCTGCCGGGGTCATCTCGGCGGCGGAGAGGAGGAGGTGATGCCAAGAGGCGATCTGCAGAGGTGGCATCGCTACTCTCCTCGGAAGACCGGAGGAGTCATTGGGAGAGACCGCCGCCATTGTGGCGGCGGATGCTGCGAATGTCTTGACCATTCTTCTTGATTTGCTTGCTCATCACCTTACGCCTGGTGGAGATGTCGCGGCAAAGAAGAAAGACATGCTTGAGCATCCTGCGAAGAGTGCCACTAGGAACCTCGGACTGCCAGAAGAATCGGCGGGAGGCACGGTAGGGGTAGAGGTAGAGCCTGAAGCACGACCTCGTGAAGCCTAGCGGCAGGACTGGAGCACCGGAGGGGCTGGAGTAGGCGAGGACGGACCTTGTAAGCAAGATGCTCCTCATCTCGACAAACTTGACCCACTCCTTTGAAGAGATCAAGGTCATCACGAAGGGTGCATAGCTGCGGTGGCCATGTTGCTCTGCGCATTCGTCTCATCGTCTCCCACATGAAATCGACAATGTCAAGCGGGTGGAGTGCGCTCGGCGAGATGAAACGACAAGTTCCTTCCATAAGGCCCGATGGTAGAAGCATCTCCTTCCTTGGGAGAAAGAGTGACCCTCAACATCTGTTGAGGACAGCGAGAACATCCTTGAGACCCTTGATGGTCCCCACTTGTGAAACTCCTCGAAGTGTCATACAAAGCCTCAATCTGCTCAGAGTCATCACCTTCTTTGCATGAAGCTTTGGATTTGTCATTATACACGAGATTGAGGACTCGGCAAACCTCTTCTTGCTAGCCACATACCAAACCTTGTCGAGTCATCCACCATATGGCCTCATCATTCTTGTCAAAGTACAAGGTGGCATAGAATTGCATGATAACCTCATTGTTCGATCATACTTGTATGCCATGATGTTCTTGATTTGATGCGGCTCGCAAATCTGAATGATCTCGATGAAGATCGGATTACTGCAGCAGCCATGTATTCCCAGTCAATGGTCTTCATGCGAACCATTGGGTGCTCAAGTGGGTATAGGACCGTCTCATAGAAATCTGACTGAAACCGGTTCCAAAACCGGCGGTCCACATACTCATCCTGGTGGAGCTCGGAGGATCTTTCTTTACGTGCTCAACAATGGCCTTCCTTTTCGAGATCTGTCCGTGTCGATTATCCTCATTGGGTTCACGGACATTAGATAGTTCCACACGGGCTTAGCCTTGGCTAGAGGACCAATGAAGCGCCCGAAGCCTGGCGGCTCCTCTTACGATCCACGAAGCCTGGCATGAGTATCTGCTGGATGCTCATCTGGATCGAGAGTTGGGTGAGGTGGAGGAGACAGACAGGGCCGACGCCGGGCGCTAGCCGCCACGAGGTCCGAAGTGGGTCTTTTGGCCACTCCAATTCTCTGCTTTCTGCGGAGGTCAGCGGAGGAGAATTGGTGGGAGACGCGCCCTGAGCGGGATCACTGCCACCAGCTGCCTGCTGAGGAGTATCGCTGCCACCAGCTGTCTGCTGAGGAGGATCGCGCCACCGGTGTCTGGCCGAGGAGGATCGCTGCCACCGGAAGTTCCCTGAGAAGGATCCATCTGACCAGATAGAGCGAACGAGAAGAATTAGCCGAGAGGCGACACGAAAAACAACGAAGAAAGGAATCTGGCCGAGGCACCCAACCCGGAGAGTCCGGACAAAGAGTCCGGATACTCCGGATTGCATCCGGAGAGTCCGGACAAAAGAGTCCGGATACTCCGGATTGCATCCGGAGACTCCGGACAAAATGTCCGGACACTCCGGATCGACCCGGAGACTCCGGACCCAGAGTCCGGACACTCCGGATGTGCCAGAGAAAGCGCACGGGCGGCCAAGGGAAGAGCCGTCCAATCCGCACAACTCAACAAATTGACTCTAGATTGCCACAAGAAGATTGGAATTAGGTCTAGGGCATAATCTAGAACAAGATTTCGCGAAAGTAGGGCACGGATTGGAACTCACCTCAACGGGATTGAAACCGAGAAAATGCGGGAGAATAGGGAGATCGACTCTTCGATCTTGAGAACCTCCACGAGACAAATCACACCCTAGAGAGATGAAGCACGAGGAGAAACCCTAAGAACCGCAAGAGATCGATCCAAACCCGGAAGGAACGAGATTAGGGCAAAGATTCTTACCACGATCTCCAATCCAAGGATGAGGAGGAGTCCAAGATCCCTAGGAGAGAGAGAGGAGCACGAGAGAGGGAGAGGGAGAGGCGCCCGGAGCAAAAGGAATGAAAAAGAAACCGCGCGGGATTGGGGGGAACTTAAACCGTCCGCCCCAACCCGGAGACTCCGGATTTTCAGTCCGGAGACTCCGGCCCAACCCGGAGAGTCCGGACAAATAGTCCGGAGACTCCGAATGATCCGGAGACTCCGGATTAAATACCGGACAGTCCGGGTTGCCTAGCTCGGTTAGGAATTAGACAAAATGAAGGATAGCTCAAGGAATTCGGCGGAGCGAGAGGGAGAAAGATTCCTAAGATGTCAACTTGATATATGACCAGTGAACAATAAAGCAAACAAGCTATGGTCACATATCAATGACAAGATCAGAGGATCAAGAGCCAACAACATTGGATAAATTCAAAGAAAAAGATGAATAAAGTTTTGAAATTCATTTTTCATTCACCAACCAATATGTGAGCACATGTCAAGCCACGTTACGAGAGTCTAAGATATTTAGTCCACTTCTCAATTCACAGAACCTTTTTCTCGTCAAGGGCTTGGTGAAAATATCGGCTAATTGATCATTTGTACTCACATGTTGGATATCAATTTCGCCTTTAGTTGCGTGGTCTCTTAGGAAATGATGGCGAATATCAATGTGTTTTGTTCGGGAGTGTTGGACAGGATTGTTGGCAATTTTTATGGCACTCTCATTGTCACACAAAAGTGGAACAGCTTTTGTAGGATAGGCCATAATCACTCAAGGTTTGTCTCATCCAAAGTAGTTGGGCACAACAACTCCGGCGGCTATATATTCGGCCGGCGATGGAAAGGGCTACGGAATTTTGTTTCTTGGAAGACCACGAGACTAGGGACCTACCCAAGAATTGGCAAGGTTCGAGGTACTCTTCCTATCCACTTTGCAACCGGCATAATCCGCATCGGAATAGCCAAGAAGTTCAAAGGAGGATCCTTTCGGAAACCAAAGTCGAAATGAGGAGTGTGCACTAAGTATCTCAAGATTCTCTTAACGGCCACCATGTGGCACTCTTTGGAGCGGCTTGAAAGCGTGCACACATACAAACGCTAAGCATGATATCGGGCCTAGATGCACAAAGATAAAGGAGAACCGATCATCGAGCGATATACCTTTTGGATGACCAGGTTTACCTTCTTTGTCGAGGTCTAGATGCCCGATTGGCCTGCATAGGCGTCCTTATAGGCTTGGCGTCCTCCATTAGAACTTCTTGAGCATGTCCTTGATGTACTTGGTTTGACAAATGAAAGTTCCTTCCTTGAGTTGTTTGACTTGAAATCCGAGAAAGAACTTCAACTCTCCCATCATGGACATCTCAAATCTTTTGGTCATTATCTTGCTAAACTCTTTACACAAATGTTCATTAGTAGATCCAAATATAATGTCATCGACATATATTTGGCACACAAACAAATCATTATCAATATGCTTAGTAAAGAGAGTAGGGTCGGCCTTTCCGACTACAAAACCTTGTTCGAGAAGAAAGTCTCGTAGACATTAAGTCCATAGAGTGCCTTGTGAAGGTAGTAGACGTGGTCCGGATGTCTTGGATCTTCAAATCCGGGTGGTTGCTCAACGTAGACCATCTCGGAGAGTGGTCCATTTAAGAAGGCGCTCTTCACATCCATTTGATACAGCTTGAAATCATGGTGAGTAGCAAAGGCAAGTAATATTCTAATAGATTCAAGCCTAGCTACTGGAGCATAAGTTTCATCGAAATCCAAACCTTCGATTTGAGTGTATCCTTGAGCAACCAAACGAGCTTTGTTCCTTGACACGATCCCGTTTTCATCTTGCTTGTTTCGGAAGACCCACTTAGTGCCGATGACGTTTTGCTTGGGTCTTTTGACAAGCTCCTGCACTTGATTGCGCTTGAAGTTGTTCAGTTCCTCTTGCATAGCCATCACCCAATCTGGATCTTCAAGCGCTTCATCTACTTTAAGAGGTTCAAGAGAGGAAACGAACGAGTAAAATTCACAAAAATTTGCAACTCGAGATCGAGTGGATACTCCCTTGTTGATGTCTCCAAGTATGTTGTCGACTGGATGATCTCTTTGAATGCTTTGATGAACTCTCGGATGAGGTACGGTTGAGTCCAAAGCTTGAATAGGGCCATCATCATCTTGAGTGGCATTTGAACCATCTTGAGCTTGCTTGGATGAGGAGGGAATATCGCCTGAGTCATCCCCATCCGGAGACTCCGGTATTGGACCGGAGACTCGGACGATCCGGACACTCCGGGTTTCAGTCCGGAGACTCCGGGTTGGGGTGCTCGGGTGAGTTTCCAAAAATTGAGGTCTTACCTCCCCGATTGCCATTTTCTTGATAGCTTCACAAGGAGGTTCTTCCCTGTCAATCACAACACGATCAACTTGCTCTACTTGAGAACCATTAGTTTCATCAAAAGTCACGTCACGCGAGATTTCAACGACACCGGTGGTATTGTTGAAAACTCGGTACGCGTAAGCATTAGTTCCATAACCGAGTAAGAAACCTTCATCTACTTTAGGAGCGAATTTAGATGACTTAGCCTTTTTGTTAAGGATATAGCATTTGCTCCCAAAGACTCGAAAGTAGGAGACATTTGGTTTCTTCCCGGTGAGCAACTCATACTGCAGTCTTCTTCAAGATCTTGTGGAGGTAGAGGCGGTTGGAGGCTGTGGCATGCGGTATTGATGGCTTCGCCCAAAAGCTATCGGAAACCTTGTACTTTCGTCAAGCATCGTCTCGCGCCATCTCGATGAGGGTTCGATTCTTCCTCTCGGCCACCCCATTTTGTTGAGGAGAATAGGGAGCCGAGAATTCGTGCTTGATTCCTTCTTCATCGAGAAACTCCTCCACACCAATATTCTTGAATTCGGTGCCGTTGTCGCTTCGGATTCTCTTGATCTTCACTTCAAATTCATTTTGAGCTCTTCTCATGAATTTCTTCAAAGTCACTTGGACTTCACCTTTGTCATGCAAAAAGAACACCCAAGTGAATCGAGAAAAATCATCAACAATTACTAGACCATACTTACTTCCCCCGATGCTTATGTAAGCTACGGGACCGAATAGATCCATGTGGAGCATTTCCAACGGTCTTGTGGTCGTCATTACATTCTTGGCGGGATGGGAGGCACCAACTTGCTTGCCGGCTTGACAAGCGCTACAAATCCTATCTTTCTCAAAGACAATATTGGTTAGTCCGAGAATGTGGTTGCCTTTAACGAGTTTGTGAAGATTCCTCATACCAACATGGGCTAACCGGCGATGCCAAAGCCAACCCATGCTAGATTTAGCCATTAAGCACGTTTCAAGATTAAGTCTATCCGTATTGAAGTCTACGAGATAGAGCTTACCCTTCAAACGCCCTTTAAAGGCTATTGAACCATCAAGCCTCTTAATGACATCCACACCCTTTTCATTAAACAAACAATTATAGCCCGCTTCACATAATTGTGCAACGGACAATAAATTGTAGCTTAATGACTCAACAAGCAAAACATTATTTAATTGAAAATTGCTTGAGATAGAAATTTTACCCAATCCAATTACTTCTCCTTTTCCATTGTCTCCAAAGACAATGCTTTCACTATTTGATCCATTTGCATCCAAGTGAGCGAACATTGCCTTTTCTCCGGTCATGTGGTGCGTACATCCGCTATCCAAAATCTAACTTGTTCCACCGGAGATATAGGCCTACAAAACGGCATTTAGTTTTTGCTCTTTGGTACCCAAACTTGATTAGGTCCGCGCACGTTAGTCACAAGCGATTTTGGGACCCAAATAGAACGAACACAAGGAGTATTTTTCGGCTTACGCCCAACATGATAAGCAACTACACGACCAAGGTTAGTCCTTTTAAGCACATAAGAAGCAAAGAACTCGGAGTGAGCTTTGTGCTTGGATGTTCCTTCGCCTTTTACAAAGTGAATGGGCTTGCTTAATGGAGCAACAACAATGTTGCTCTTTTGCCCTTTGGCGGAACATACCCAAGCCCTTGCCTCTTAGGATTACCTTGGCGCTTATGAGATACTCCTCTAAACCCTTGCTTGCCTTGTAGGACTTTTGAAGTCCATCTTCAAGCATCACCTTAAGCTTCTCATTTTCATGAGCTAAGACTTTCAAAGTCTCACGGTTAGTAGTACAAGTAGCAACATCAACATTAAAGCATCTAGCACAACCGTTGCTCGTCGAGGGTAATGAAATATTGGAGTTGTTGATTGAGGTAGAAGCTTTATTCGAGAGATCAACAAGCTTCACTTCAAGAGCCTTGCAAGCATCCTTTGCTTTTGCAAGTTGCTCTAAGAGTGAAGCATTGGTGATCTCAAGACTAATTGCTTCATTTTGGCCAAATTTGAACTTTTGACCAAATCCTCATTTTTCTTCTTTTCAAAAGCCAAGCTCTTTTCTAGTTCAAGGTTCTTCTCCTTCTCAAAAATAAGGAGATCTTCTTGAGCTTCGAGAATAGCTTCCTTTTGCTCAACAACCTCCTCCAATCGTTCAATATCCTTAAGTAGCAAGTCTAATTTTTTAACATCAAAATCATCCATAGACTTAAATGCTACTTCTTCCTCATCACTAGCATCATCACAATCATCCAAGCTATAATCAACAATAGAATGAATAGTGCTCTTGGATGATACCTTGTGCCCCTTTGCCATAAGGCACATTGGAGCATCTTCATCTCCGTTGCTCAAATTGTCGAAGAGGCTCTTCGACTTTGTCGGTGGAGTAGCGATGGCGACGGTGGCAAGTCCTCCTTCATTGTCGGAGTTGGACTCGGACTCGGACTCAGAGTCGGAGTCGGAGTTCCACTCCTTGCCAATGTAAGCATTATTGTCAGTGATACCTTTTAAGCCTTTTCGGCAGCCCGTAAAATATCACGTAAAAATGTAATTTTTTTCAAGAATATTGCAAATTTGCTCTTTGATATATGGACTACCCTATTCTGGAAAAAAATTTATTTACACCTTTCCTTGCTACAAAAATATACTGTCACAATTACACTAAGTATTATTGTCAACGATAACTTTTAAGTCTTTTCGGCAGCCCGTACAATATCACGTTTAAATCTAATTTTTTGCAATAATACTACAGATTTACTCTTTGATATATGAACTACCATATTCCGGAAAAAAAATTATTTACACATTTCTTTGCTACAAAAATATACTGTCGCAATAACCCTAGTCGAGAACAACTCATGATATGAATAGTTTATCCCAGGAAAACAGATGCCAAAGGGTTTAAATCTTTACGAGCATTGTGAAAAGCATATAGATGCAGCCAGTAACCTTAGTAAGCAAACTCAACCGTAGTAGGTGAAAGGACCAACGATGTCGCCTAGAGGGGGGGTGAATAGGCGGATTAAAATTTACGCAGCGGAATAAAACTGGCCGAGCTGGTCAACCCGGAGTCTCCGGGTTTTGGTCCGGATACTCCGGCTTGTCCGGAGTGTCCGGTATTGAGTCCGGACTCTCCGGGTTAGCTGACTCGGGAGCGCAATAAAAACTACTCTAGCAAGCACAATAAACTACTAGAAATAGAAAGCAAGAACAACCTAGAACAATTGCTAGACAAGATTTGAATTAAAGCTAAGCAAAGAGCTAGATCTAACTTCACAAATTCAAATCCAAATGAGCAAGACTAGGAAGTAAAAGAGAGAGCGAGAGACGCGATTTTTCAATCAAGTTCGGATTCTTGAAGGAATCCTACGTCTCCGTTGAGGTGGCTCGGTCACACTTGAGCCGGGTCTCTTTCAACCCGCTTTCCTCCCGGTGTTGCACAAATGCACTCGCCGGCTTCACTCCTTGTCTCTTTCCTTTCGGAGGCGAGACTAGCCTTCACAAACGACCGGGGCTCACCACACAAGTTGGTAGCTCCCGGTGACTCCTAGCCGTCTAGGAGACCTTCAACCTCCAAGAGAAATGGCACCACGAAGAATCGCTTGGAGGATGAACTAGTGCTCAACAAGATGAAATGAATGCACTTAGCACTTTGCTTCTTCCTCTCCTCACCAAAAGGATCAACAACCAAATTAATTGGTGGGAGGAAGAGGGGGCTCTATTGAATGCTTAGAGATGGTTAGGAATGGCTTGAATGCTGCTATGAATGAGCTCAATAGAGATCCTAGCCGTTGGAGTGGAGTGGAGGCTTTAAATACCCTTTTTGAAAACTAGCCACATTCTGCTTTTGAACAGGCCGGAGTGTCCGGACAAACAACCCGGAGACTCCGGGTTATCCGGAGACTCCGGACCAAATGTCCGGATACTCCGGACCAGCTGGAACCAAAAGCAACCGAGAGGTCCAACCCGGAGACTCCGGACAAAATGTCCGGAGACTCCGGACCAAATGTCCGGATACTCCGGGTTACCCAGTTCGGTTTCAATTTGAAACTATTCAAAACGAAATGTAGGAGTGCTAATTTGAGATGCAGTATTTGATGTTGAGCACATGCACATCCTAAAGTCGATTTCTCGTCATACCCTCTTAATAGTACGGCTATCCTTAAGACACAAATAAATAAAATGTTACAACTTTGGTCTTGATGCCGTCCTTTTGCTTTTGAGTAGTCATAGGGCCGTCCAATGTCATTCCAAGCTCGATATGATCTCGATCTCTGCAGTATTCTTGGATAAAACATTAGATCTCTTTAATTATGTCATCATTAATCACCAAAACAATTTGAGGGGCCTAGATGCACTTTCAGTAGGGTAGATACATCGAAAGTTCAGATGATATTACAAGGGTATTACAACAGTGACGACATTGCTAGAAGAAGTGCGAATAACACTGATTGTAATGGTGGAATAAGTGATCGCTCCTCCTATGTTCGTAGAGTGGGAATGATGCGCCACATTTTCTACATATTACGTCGCCTGTGAATCTTTGGCGATTTATTCTCGGACACTGCTCAATCTCTCTTATGAAAGAGCTCCATGGGGGTGCACAGTGCTTCCAGCTGTCGCTGAATGGATAGCCTATGTCGAACGTCTCGGGGGTATAAAACATAATTTTTTTGTCCTTTTTATGTGGATCTCTTCCCTCCCAATTCCCCGCGCCCCCTATGTTAATACCACCCGGGTTCCCGAATGGTCTCTGTAATTCGTCAAGGATTTGTTGCGTAGTGTAGACCTCGGCCGGCTACTTCCCCTTATCCCTTTCTCTTCGAGAGGACGAACCCTCCTGCACTTCCGGAGACTTGCCGAGATGCCTCCTCTGTTTCGGCTCGCAGTCCACTATATGGTGCAGGAGGTGTGTGTTGGGCTTATCGTTGTACAAACGAAAGCGTGCCCTGCAATCAAGGCAGTATGCCCACTTTAGTCGTTGAATAATACTGTATTCGTACTCCAGGTCTGGCTTTTTTGGGAGGTAGTAGCACCACGGCGAGGGCTGCTCCCCCCAGTTATCCCAGACGGGAAGTTTGAGATGTGGGTTGTACGTCTCCGGGTCCACCCAGTTGAAGTAGCAGCACCATTCATCCTCGGGCAAAGGGCACCGGTAGAATCTTCGGTCTGCTAGATCCTCGTGGCAGGTATCAACCACTGCCTGCAGGCTGTGTTCGCACAGTTCAGGGCTTTCGGGTGGCCCTTGAGGAGGAGATTCCTCCCTTGACTTCAGCAATTTTGCAAGTTTCTTTTTGAAGTCCTGTATGCGATGAACTGATTTAGAATGACTACTTTGTGACTGAAACATGAGCATGTCAAATGAAACTCACTGATTGGTTGGTCCCTTGGCCACCGGCCCTTAACTCCGGTTGATCTAGATAGGGGACATATTCCGGCGGCCTCTCCCACCGGGTGAAGTTCTCGGGCGAAGTGGGGTAGACGCCGTGGCAATTGTAGATAAATTCGTAGTCACGTCGTTCCGGCCCGTCGATCCATTGGAAGAAGCAACACTGATCCTCATGCTAAAAAAACAAAGAACGATGCATGAAATGGTAGTGTTACCCTAATTTGTATGGACACCAATTGGTTTACCTCGTAGGCGCGGGCACTTGATGAGTGGCGCGGCGGCCATATCTCCGTCGATCGGCGCATCATCTTCGCCAGAAGGTTGCAGTCGCATTTCGGGCGTGACAGCTCCTATAGAACTGGGGCGTCAATGCTACTCGCATCCGGGTATTCAGGGGGGTTAACTTTCGCTTGCTGAAGAGGCGACGGTAGAACGACATCGTGCCCTTCTGTAAAGTTGGGTGAAGTTTATTGCTCGTTTGGCAGTGGATGCCTATCCCTACCTCGGCCGGTTTTTATAGTGATGGTGAGTCTCCACATAACTACAACACTTGTCTATTTATGATAGTTGCATAGCCTGTCACCCATCATGAAAGCTGCATGGACTGTCAAGCTTTACGAAAGCTGCATGGCCTGTCACACTTTATGAAAGATGCATGGCCTGTCACCCATCATGAAAGCTGCATGGACTGCCACGCTTTATAAAAGCTGCATGGCCTGTCACGCTTTATGAAAGCTGCATGGTCTGTCATCCATCATGAAAGCTGCACGACGTGTGACGCTTTATGAAAAGCTGTTTGGTCTGTCACCCCTTTGGAAAAGCTTCACGACCAGTGACAATTTATGAAAAGCTACACGACCTGTGACGATTTATGAAAAGCTGCACGACATGTATTCATCGAGTGCGTATCCGGTGTTGTGTTGTCACGTCATGTGAGAAAGTAAAAGCGATGACAGCACAATTAAAGGTGTTGGGTAATAAAACCACATAATATGAGAAAGTACACAAAATAGATAGTGAAACATAATATGACAAAGTACCCAAAATGGACATTAACACAAAAATTATGTCACGGATAGCCTAATCCTGATCACCCCCAGTGGTGGATCCTGACCCCTACCCCTACCTCTCCTTTACCGACGTGCTGAAGGGGGTGCATCGTCGAGAGGTCGTGGGTGAAGCGCCCGCGACGGTCCCGCCTGGCCATAGTCTGAAGGGCTGTACCGATGCACTGGGCGACGCATGCTGGGAGGCAACGAGTCCTGCGTAGCTGGAGGAGGCTATGTGTACTGTGTGGCTGGAGGACGCTGCGTGTACTGCGTAGCTGGAGGAGGTTGTGCGTACTGAGCGCCTGCGAAGAACTGATCCACCCAGTAGTCAGCAACGTCGTGCCCTGACGGAGTGTCCGAGGTAGAGGCCTGTCCTAGGACACCTACAGTTCAAACAGTAACATTTAATTATAGTGAGCTGATTAGATTTGAAATGTGATCAATTGAATATTGCTCGGCTTACCGGATGTGGGGACCATGGTAGGACCGCGTGGTGGTGCCTGCCAGCTGGATCCTGCAGCCATGCCTGGAGCCGGAGGCACGGGGGTGTGGAAGTTGGAGCCTGGGTGGAGTGGTGGTCGAGGAGGTGGTGTCGAGGAGCTGAGCTCGGGTGGCGGCCTGGACGAGGCGCCAGCCAAAACAGTCGGGGCTGGGACGTGGCAAGCAGCACCAAGCTCCACGATCCGTCGAGACTGTGCCTCCACACGCCTCATGGCCTCTAATACCTGGTCCAGTGTGAAAGTGGCCCCCGGCTGTAGCCTGGCAAGAAAGTCAGTGGCATGCTGGTGCAAGTCCCTAGCCTCGTCCACCTATCACATACAAACAAACGATAAGCAGAATGGCATAGGGTAACGAACAGATGATGTAATTTATTAAATAAGACTTACCATCGCGTGCAGTGCCACTCCTGCCTGGCTCGAGTACAAGTCTGCGACACTAGGGGCATACATCTGGCCCGGTTGCTCCTTCACAAGTAGGAGACGAGTACGGGTCCGGGGCACGTACCAAGACAAGTAATCCTGGTAGGAGGAGTCGTAGGGCGCGTCCTCCTCAACAACGTGCTCCAGCACCCCATCCCACTGCGCAAGCCATGGCGCCATCCTCTGAAGCAACGTCGCCATGGTCTTCTGGGGTCCCTAGGTGGAGTACCTGCATAAAAATCCACATTATTACAAATATAACATAAGCACTTAGCATACTTGTAGTGGCGAGTAACTCACGAGTGCACTTTCGCTAGCACGCGTTCCCCCAAAGGAACAAGGACCAGCTAGCGAAGTCTGAACTGTTTGAGGACTCGGTGCGGCGTATGCCCTCTACGAAGACGTCGAAGACGAGATTCCTCCTCATCAGCCAGTAAGCATGGTCCCTGTAGCACAGCACCAAGACTCCCTCCGCGGCTCTCTCCGCTACACGCTCGTCGCTGTAAGGAACCCAGACGACCTGCTCCGCCATCAGGTGGTCGAAGGCCTCTGTGAAGGAGAGGTACGCCGAATGTACCTGGAGACCTGCCCACTGTGGCTGCAATAGAGGAGAAATAACTGTAAGCACCTGCGATTCAAAATATAATTGCATTAATGAGTAAAAACATGTACCCGTCGCCTGGTCCAAAGCGAGCCCATCGTCGGTCGGTCCAGCGCATCACCGCCATACATGTCGGTGGTGTAGTACCAAGGGTCGACCCACGGAGAAGCGCTCGAATGAACACAGCTGAAGAAGAAGAGGCATCCCGGTAAGATTGGGGTTCTTGCCTTTCTTCACGCACGCGTCTTAAAGGGCACGGTACGTGGCAGCAAGAACCGCCGAACCCTAGGATACCTGTGGTACGTCGTCAGGCTCTGCGTCGGCAATAGCCCGTGCATGGGCTATCCAATGCACGTCCACGCTGTCGCTGTGAGTCGACGTCAACATCACCCAGCCGAACAACCAAAGCAGATAGGCCTCAAGGTGCCTAGCAACCTGGTAGTCGGTGGGCTGAGCCACCATCCGCTGCACCTGTGACAATTGAAAGAGTGTGATACCACGTTAATATTATGCAAAACTGGAGTAACATAGTAACATATACAACCACTAACCTCAAACTGCGCCAACCACCTCCTCGATGGCCCGTGCCTCTTGCCCATCGGTATCTGTGAGTCGACATCCGCCACCCCGGTGAACCGCGCCTCCAAGTCCGCCACCCACCCAGCAGGAGTCACCGAGGGTCCGATCGGTGTCCCAGCGATCGGCAAGCCTGTGAGCATGGCGATGTCCTGCGGCGTCACCGTCACCTACCCGAAGGGAAGGTGAAAAGTGTGCATCTCCGGCCTCCAACGGTCGACCAAACACGCTATCAACGAGCTATCAAACGGAAAACGCCGCGACCGCTGTGGACCGTCGTCACCCTCGGTCTGGTCGTCGGGCTCACCTGCGTCGGCAACTGAACCCTCCACCATGCGGACTAGCGGAAGCAGCCCGGCACGTGCCAACCTAACGAGGAAGAAAAGAGTTGCATCAGTTGATTGTTATGAGCACTAATTGTACGAACAATGTAACATGTAAATGTACTGCAACTAACCTGGTGTGGAAGCGAGGGTCAACGCACCATGCCTTCTTAGGCACACGAATTCGCAGTAAGGGCACCTTCTCATTGCCCTGTGCCATGTGGATGTGCGCACGGTGCCGCACATCCAACACAGGGTCCAAAAGTGAGTCGACCTGCTCCATCCATGCATGTAAACAAGTGGAAACATTTATTGCGCATATAAATCAGAAAACATAAATAATACTACACAACATACGGGAACCACAGCATATATAAATTAAAAGACATAAGGGTTGAACATAAATAATAGTACACAACATATGAGAAACACAACATATATAAATCAGAAGCCATGAGCGTCAATATTACATTACATCCAATTAATGTGACAATGTGCATATAATTACATAATTCGATACATATTGATGATACACACATCGCCCAAACCCATGACATAGCCACCATCACGTTCAGAACCTACAGGCTACATGCATTGGTTTGCCTTTTGGCCATACTCACCGCACTCAAAACACCTCTTAAGAGGGCCACCCACTTCAGATTCATCCATGTCGTTGCGAATGCGCCTGGTCTGTGGACGACCAGACTGCCCTTTCGCACACCTCCGCAAGGTTGGATCCGGCAAACAGATGCGCTCATCTCTGTTAATCGCAGTGAAATCACCGTGTGCATGAAAACCATGGAACTCACCAGACCAGGTATGGACAACATGATCCTTCAAGTAGAAAGGGGACATGTATTGCGACGTGTTCATTCCAATTTGCCCACAAGCAGCCATCATGTGTGAGCAAGGAATATGGAGAAGTCTTGGCTTATTGCAAGTGCATTCACACCATCCAGTTGCCCCTTGGCCTAGGTTAACCTCGTGCGTAATAACCGCTGTGTCGGTTCCCAATCCCCTTTTGCACCGAAGAGTCACCTCAAAGCGGTACTCAGTGATTCCGAAGCTACGCACTATATGCTGCTGAGCTTTCATGGTTCGTTCCTCCATGTAGGTCATCATCCGCGAACAATACGGCATTTGCAATGTCGAGGCATAAAGTACCACCTCCGCATGCCTTTTCTGGAAGTAGGCAACGATGTCGTGCAACATGCCTTCAAGGATGGCCACAAGCGGTAGCGGACGGAGGCATCTGATGACCCAATTGTAAACCTCGGCTATATTCGTTGTCATGACACCAAACATGTTCAACGCATAACAGTTTAGAACAACAACCCCATTTGTTCAGCGGTAATAAATATCTTAATGTACTATACTAACCTGGTGCCTTCGGTGTCATGGAGCAATGCCCACTTCTCTACAGGCTCCGCCTCTATCCAGTGCGAGAAACACTTTATGTTCCTTCACGTTCGTCTCCTCATATTAGGAGGATCGAGCTCCCCAAGGGGTGTTAGCCTTTTGGGTGGGCATTCGTTCGGCGTAGGTGGTTGCTTCTTCATATCTTCGATATGTGCACTTGTGTACTTATCCAACTCGGCCAATAGCGCGTTGAACTTACGTGCCTAATTCTGCTTGCATAACCTCTTAAATAGGTTCATCAGTTTCTTGCTCTTAAACTGCTTGAAGAAATTGGCTCCCAAATGTCTCATACACCACTTGTTCTGCAAGTCAGGCCATGAAAATGGTTCATCTGGGTCCTCCTGTAGAGTCTTAATTGCTGAAAGGATACCTTTGTGATGACCATGAATGATGCACATGTTGGGCCGATCACCAACTAACCCCACCTTCATATGTCTAAAAAACCACAGCCAGCTATCCCGGTTCTCACCCTCAACAAATGCAAAGGCCAATGGAAGTATGTGGTTGTTCGCATCAACTGCATTGGCTGTTAGAATCTGCCTCTTGTATTTTCCAGTCGGAAATGTACCATCGACACAAAGCAATGGACGACAGTACCTGAATGACGCTATGCAAGGACCCAATGAAAAAAAGCACAACGAAATGTACAGATCCCATTTCCATCTACTTCACTTTCTTTGAAAGCGGTGTATGTGCCAGGATTGGTTTGCTTCAATACTTCAAGCACACGAGGTAGGCTGCAATACGAAGCCTCGTATGTGCCAAACCTCTTCTCTAATGCTTTCTGCTTCGCACGCCAAGCCATCGAGTAGCTTATCTAATACTTAAATGTTCGTAAGATTGCTTTCTGAATATACAAACACTCAATATCCCGCTTTTCAATGATTTCATTGAATATCACGCTAGCTATTAGAGCCGCATTCAAGTTACGGTGTTTGACAAGAACATTTTCTAGTCTACATGTGTGCTCCTCCACTCTTGATGCAATCCAATACGTCTCACACTTCGGCTTGTATGCATGAACTCAAAATTCACAACCATCGATTACGCACTACACTGTGTACTTATCTGGGCTAGATAGGACAACCCGAAACTCTCTTTGCAGCGATAGTTCCCACAGCCTCACTGCCAACTTCAATTCAGAATTGTTCGGGAACATTTGATTCAACCGAATGGCACCAGTACCATACTCACAATGCGAATCATGGCCCCCACAAAGCTTCCATACCAGCTTTGTTCTGCCTGTTCTATTCATCGAGGATGGGTGCCTCCGCTGAGCCAGTACTACCATGCATTTCATCATCTTCCTCCCCTTCGTCATCTTCGCTGATGGTATCCTCAGGCTCCAACATTTCAGCTTTCTCTTCTGTCGCCATACGGTCCACCCAATCCAAATGATCCACAAGTTGATCGATATCCTCCCCTTCATCAGCCCAACCTTCTGCGCTTGCTGCATCCATATGATCATCCCCCGCTGCTTCCTCAACCGGCACCACTAGCTGAAATTGCTTAGCTGTAGCCGATGTGCTGCTCTCGCTCACACTAGTAGTACCCACCTCTTCCCTAGGGCAAGCTTGCACCAGCATCACACATTCAAGGCGAGATCCCTTGCACCACCTTAACCATTTCTGCCACAACTGTGTTCAATCTACTTTCTTCAACTCCCACACAGCCGGGTCACCCTTGCTACGCGTGAATACGATTTGGATGGTAACAGAATAAACACTTGGATTCAGAAAAATATTGGGTCAACCAAAGTTTTATATCATGAATGCTAACAGTATCGGCGAACAAGTGCTCGGCCATGGTGACCGCAAAGCTGCTTAAATCCACTTCATTCTACCCATTTTTTACTTCACCATCGCCATAATATACCCTAAATTTCACTGGTTCCGACATCACTGCGACGACATAGACAAAATAAATTTTTCCATCATTACTTAGATGTAAAATCAGTACCGTAAATTGAACAACGCTGATTAACTATCCCGCTATCGATACTCTAATATTAGAATATTATAGCGCACGTGTAACATCGCTATTTGCTACTAACATGTAGTGTTCAAAAAATCGGCCGATTGGCTTGTGATCGAGCCCTAAAGATTCGATTTTTTAGTTTTCGGTGAAAAAACTTGGCAAACCGATTAATCGGGCCTAATCTCAATTTTTTTAGTATTTTAGTAATTACATCAACATATTGCCCTTGCTGACCAACTGATTAATAGTTGACCTATTAGTTCAGTTAATCCTCCGATCGATCAATTAATCGCTAATCCTCGGCCCGATCAGCTACCGATTAATGATTTATTGAACATTGCTAATATGTAAAACCATTACTGTAAATTGAACAACGTTATAATATCCAAACTAAAAACCCTACTCTAAACTAAAGAACTAGAATCGCTACTCTAAAGTACAGAACTAGAATCGCTACTCTAAATTACAGAACTAGAATCGCTACTCTAAATTACACAACTAGAATCGCTACTCTAAATTACACAACTCAATCGCTACTCTAAATTACTCTAAATTGAAGAACGCGAAATTAGGCAAAGTTGCGATGTTACCTCCTCCTCCTTATCTTCTTCTTCCTCTTCTTCCTCTTCTTCTTTTTCTCCTCCTCCTCCTCCTCCTCTTTCTCCTCCTCCTCTTTCTTCTTCTCCTCCCTTCCTCCCTCTCCTTCCTCTCTCTCCATCTCTCCTTCCTCTCTCTCCATCTCTCCTTCCCTCTTCTCTTCCACCGGCCGACGGCGCTCCCTCCCTCTTTTTATCCTTCGGCGCCACTCACTCTCGCTGGATCGATCGATAGATCGATCTGGCTTCGGCCGCATTTTTTACCGAGGTATTTTCGCCACACGGTGCGACGACACCCTATTTTCGCCAAAACGTATGGCGAAAATAGGGTCTTCGCCAAACCGTACGGCGAAAATAGGGTGTTCGCCACACCATGTAGCAGATTAACTACGAATTTAAGGTGTTTTCGCCGCACGGTTTGGCGAAAATAGGGTATTCGCCGTAGGGTATGACAAAAATAGGGTATTTGCTGTACGGTATGGCGATTACGTATTAATTTTGCAATTTTTATTTTCCGAGTATTAAAAACGCAATTCATTTCAAAAAATATATTATTTTAAAAAAAATTCTGCAGTCGTGCGTGCAGCCCTCGATCGCTTGGGCTTGTTTGACCAAGTAGCAAGCTTGTGATCCATCTTAGCAATGCGGATCTGTTAACTCCGTAGGTCTTTTACAAAATAGTCGTGTTTTTTTATCGCTATTTGCAGTGCTGTCTATTCATCAGGCCACTGAAATTTTAGTCACTTCTCTCAACCCTTGGATGGAGATTTAGCAACTCTTGGTGCCGGAAAAAAAATCCCTACAAAATACAAAGACAAAAAATGCAAAGAAAAAAATTATAACCTAGACAAAACTAAACCTAGGTGAACCCTTCAAATGCAAATTAAACAAATATAAGTAAAAGTTACAGTGAAATTATGCTATATAATTGTACGTTTTGTAGTACTGTAATTTTACGCTCGTTGCTGTACAATTTTAGGTGCCTAAGAGATAATAAAATTTTAGACAACCGAAAATTAGCAAAGCAAGAACTTAAATTGGTTGTCTTATTACCTGGCTGCTAATCAACGAGCGGTGAGTGATGTTATCATCTTTGTCAGTGAAAGTGCGCCACGTTAGTTTAGTTGCTGTTTTTCAAGTGCTTGATCCTACGTGCAAGATAAAATAATGTCTTTTATCTTCTGATCTGCATCTCAATTACATATGTACATGGGACACTTGTTGCTTGTCGCCATGCGTTTTGGTTTTGTTTAAGCAGCTATACATGTAGCAAAGATGCCAATCGATCTGGCAATTTGCCTGCACATTTTGTATATATGGTCCCGTTTGCCGTCCGAGATGATACGCCACCAGCTCCGGCCAGTTTGGCAACATCTGATGTCCCAACAGATACGTGCAAGATGCAAAACGGCCAAGGATGACCGCTAAGTGCAACATGCACACGCCTGATCTCTCCAAGCAATTCAATGCTCAACTACCTTCCTCGTTTTAGAGGTCAGGTCAACTCTTATGTTGATTAATATTGATGGGTATGAGTGTATGACTAGTCGGAGGTTATCCTCCAACTAACAAATTTAAAGATGCCATATGTCACCATATTCATCCAACTCTACCTTTCCTCTTCCCGTCTCACTTTCCCACCTCATTTCTTCCTTCTCTAAAACAAAAATTTTAAATTAGAACATTTTCATATTGAAAATTTTAAATAGGAAGTTTCAAATAAAAAAAAAATCAATTAAGAAAGTTTCAACTTGAAAGTTTTCAAATTGGATAGTTTCAACTCCAAAAATTTTAATAAAAAATTCTCAAACAAGAAAGTTTCAACTCCGAAAAATTCAACACAAAATGTTTGAGCTAAAAAAAATTCAAATTAAAAAGTTTCAACTCAAAATGTTTGAAATCAAACATTTTCAAATTAAAAAGTTTCAACTCGAAAAGTTATAACTCAGAAAACTTTCAATTCAAAAGGTTTATATTTTAAAAAATTTGGTTCAAAAAGTCTATTTTAGAATTCAACTCAAAAAATTTGAAATCACAAAATTTCAAATTTAAAAAGTTTCAATTCAAAAAATTTTAAATAAAAAATTCTCAAATTTGAAATTTTCAACCCTAATTATTTCAAATTAGAAAGTTTCAACTCGAAACGTTTTACATCAAAAATTCTCAAATTAGAACGTTTCAACTCTAAAACCTTCAAATTGAAAAGTTTCAAATTAGAAAGTTTCAACTTCAAATGTTTTACATTGAAAATTTTCAAATTACAAAATTTCAACTCGAAAAGTTTCAAATAGAAAAGTTTCAACATAGAAAACTTTCAATTCAAATTTTTTGTTCGAAAAGTCTGATTTACAATTCAACTAAAAATTTTCAAATCAAAAAATTTGAAATCATAAAGTTTCAAGTCAAAAAAATCTTTTTAAAAAATTTCAAGTTAGAAAGTTTCAAGTTCGAAAACTTTCGGATCAAAAATTTTTACCCAACAAACTTTCGGTCTGAAATGTTTGCTTAAAAACTTTTGAAAGTAGTTAAAAATACTTATTTTAAAAAACTTAGGAAAAAATTTGAAATACAAAAACTATTTTGAGTTTAAGGGGAAGGGAATAGAGGAGGAAAGGGAATGAAGGAGTTGTTACCACTTGTCACAAGGAGCTGGCCTTTGAAGGGGGAAGAAAGAGGTGATGCCACTTATCACAAGGAGCAATTTTTGATATTGATTGGAAGATATGTAAGTAGGATATATCCTGATGTGCCACGATGTTATTGCGTGCTTTTTTGTCAGTGAGATTGACATAGAAAAATGTTGCAGTGCATATAAACATAAATATCCTACACAAAATTAAATGGTATATGAGTTCAGGGTTTACATTACCGAACCGAGCTCGAAAATCCCCCTCCCTTCGGTGGTATTGAATTTAGTCGAAAATCGGTAAAAATAGAACTGTCAGCGTGTTAGCCAACAGACCCCCTTCCGGTGAGGGGTATACTAAGTTCTAACCGGGGCTTTCGTGGAGATCGCTCGACGAATGGGGAAATGGGGGCGAAGCATGCAAGGAGACCGGCGGTTTATTAGGTTCGGGCCCTCCTTACAGTAATAACCCTACTCCTGTGTTCTTGTATTATGGTGTGCCCGGAGAGATCTGGAAGATGAGCTGACTATCGAGCAACCTAGATCAGCTCCCAGTAATGGAGAGTCTAGCACGAGAGAAATGATCGAACCTCCCCATGTACCCCGACTCCTTTTATACTTCTAAGGCTGGCGAGGCGCATGGGGGGCTTACACCACAAAGTCATCTCATTACTCTACTCTTTAGCATTTAATGCCCCTGCAACACATTAAATGCCCTAGTGCAGACATCCTCTCCCCCCGCCCTTGAGCGCCGCGCCTGCCGGCTTCGCCCGCTCCATCGGGGTGGAGAAGTGCACCCTGATGTCACTCGCCATTATGGCGCACGTTGGGAACACGCGGCGCCATCCTGTGGCCTTCGTTAGCCCCATTTAATGCGCACGATATGCATTAAATGTCTTTAACCTCTCGAATGGCCGCGCGGGCAATTAAATGTCCTCGGGAACTGGTTGCCAGCGGCGCGGCCTGGTCGCCACCCTCCCGCGAGCGATCACTCAGCTGATCGCCAGGGGCGTGGCCTGGTCGCCACCCTCCTGCTGGCGATCACTCAGCTGACCGCCAGGGGTGTGGCCTGGTCGCCACCATACTGCTGGCGATCACTCAGCCGGCCGCCGGGGACGTGGCCTGGTCGCCACCCTCCCCCAGTGACCACTCAGTTGACCGCCGGGGGCGTGGCCTGGATGCCACGTGTCCGGCGGCGGCTGCTTTTACTAAAGTGCAGTGGGCACCCTGGTGTGGAATACACCGACAAGAACAAAATGCAAAATCAAACTTTTTGAACTCGACGGTCAAATAGTGGAGAGAGAAAAATCAAAAACCAACCAGTTTACATCGAAAATCGACACGCTCAGCGGAAAAATAGAAAACAAATCAAGGAAAATTTTGAAAAAATTACAAAAAATGATGAAAAATTTGTAAAAAACCGGTATAATCTTTCCTACATTTTAAGACAACGTTAAGTTATAAGTACACATTTTATAATAATAATAGCACAACTATAGAAATATATGAAAAAAAAATTCGATATAGTTTTTGCTATATTTTAAACAATCTCAAGTTGTAAAGTAGGCATTTAGCAATAATATCTCAACAGATAACCTTTTATTTCAATACTATTCACAAATCAATCCAACAATTAGGTTTTTCAAATCTCTTTTCTATTATCTATATTTGCTTTTGCTCAAAAACATCTCAAAAATTCGTTTTTCAAAAAATTCATGGCAAATGTCAAAACTATTAATACTAATTTTAGGGAACTTTTGGATAAATTCTCCCAAATTTTTTAAATTTAAATTTGAATTAGACCGATTTATTGATCGGTTCTGTTTTTCGAGCCAGACCAATACAGTTGATTGTCATGATTTTCGAGCTATTTTTATAGATATTTGAAACCCTGCATGAGTGACAGTGGGACGCATATTATACCTCTATTACATCTGGGAGGTTCCAAGGCTCCTCAAGGGGTCCATGTGGCTCTCCGGCATTTTTCAAAAAAGCCTCTTTATTTCTCTAAATCACTGATAGGTCCCTACAAATTTACTGGAAGGTCCTTTGTGATTTTTTGTGAGGGCAAATTTTTTTTCCCCGAATCGCGTTTAGGTCCCCCGTTCGTTACTTTACGGAAGGAGGCTCCCGCTAAATACAAATCGCGAACGAGCCCCATCTAGGTCCTTTTCTCCGTTTCTCCCGGAAAAAAATATTTTCGTTAACAAAAATATATGTACTTTTTTTCAACGCAATCTCTAATATTTCTCGAGCCTTCAAAAATTTGAAAAATACATCTAGGACTATTTTTCTTAGAAGAAAAACGCAAAATCATTTTTGTTCACATGTGCCGCGCTTGTTAGCCTAGTAATACAGACTTTACATAGGAATCAACGGACAGTCCGGATATGGTGGACGGTAAATTGCCCATTGGCCGTGAGATATTCAATTTCTCGCCTATAATGATTCGATCCAGCGGCCTACAAAAACGTGCAGTTGGTGAATTATTGATTAATATTAACGAGGGATTATTCGGTCAGGTTACAGTGGATTAAGACGTAGTAATTAAAAACTTCATGTTATTTTTTCCTCACCATAAATAAAACATCTGCTTGCATCACCTATGTCGCCCAACCTAGTGCACCCAACTAAATTACTATTGTTGTGGACATTGTTATGGTCTTTAAAACATAATTTTGATCACAAATTTTTATCGTAACATATTTATAAAACTTAATAAAATTATGGTAGTATGAAATATAAATATAATTTTCTTGTACCAATTTAAATATTTTAAAAAATTATTGATAGTTAAATTTTCGAAACTTCAATTATATTTATGTTCAAAACGACAACTACATACGATCGAGAGAGTACATGGAGTATATATGACACTAGGAAAATACGCCGTGCGCGCGAACGAAAAATGAGTTTGTGTTTTTTTTTTCAGAAAAAACAGACCATAGAAACGGGAAAAAACGGGACATGAAAATATTTTTTCTAGGGAAAACGAAAGGTTTTTTTCGGAGAAAAAATAGAGATCGAGCCGCATGCGTGGATGGAAAACGAATTTGCATTCTTTTAGGGAAAAATGTGCCGCAAAGATATTTTTTTGGGCTCTGGAGAAAAAACAGACCACAAAAATATTTTCCAACAAAAATGGGGAAACGACGAACGAAAAGCGAATTTGCATTTTTTCTGAGGGAAAACGGCCAACGAAAAACAATTTTCCTATGCTCTGGAGGAAAAACAGACAACAAAAACATTTTTTTCAATAAAAACGGAGAAACGACGGACGAAAAACGAATTTCCACATTTTTTTAGGGAAAACGACAAACGAAAACGTTTTTTTCATGCTCCGGAGAAAAAACGGACCACGGAAACATTTTTCCGGGCAAAAAAAATTTTTCCCGTGCTCTGGAGGAAAAGTGAACAACGAAAACATTTTTTTCAACAAAAACGGAGAAACGATAGATGAAAAACAAAAAAAAAATTATTAGGAAAAACGGCCACCTAAAATATTTTTTCCATGCTCCGGAGAAAAAACGGACCACGAAAACATTTTTTCCGGACAAAACGGAGAAAGGACCTGAATGTAAAGTACGGGGACCTATTTGTTATAATTTTGGACCTGTTCGCTATTTTGAAAAATTAGAAAAGGGCTCGGTCGCTATTCGTATTTAATGAGAGCCTCTCTATGTAAAACGCCGCACGAGGGGCCTAAACCCGAACCGAAAAAAATTATTTTCCTCTCTCAAGAAATCACCTAGGGACCTATCCGCAATTCCAAGAAAATAAAGGACCTTTTTGCGAAATGGCGGAAAGAGAGTGGGGAGGTGACGTGGGCGGCTCTCCTGCGCGCGTTTCTCCCGATTATAAGGGAGGGAGTATTCGAACCAAAACATTAGGTTCGCATGCAAGCCCTCCTGATTTTCTTATCACACTTCAATTTGCAGCATGCAATCGGATATAGATGGAGTGTCGGGTGTGGCCAGCTCTTTCAAGTCCTTGTTCGGTCGTTCCAACATCCAACAACCAACCATCAGCGCCATCCAAATTTTTTCTTCTAACAAATCTCCTACGTTGTAACCACTGTCCTGTGCTAACCCGATATATATTTGTGGGTGAGGTGGAAGCATGCAATCGGATAGAGATGGAGTTATTTTAAAACTAGTTATCCATCCGTATGAATCGACAGAACGTCAATATAAACACACAAATAGAAATAAGTGCATACATAATATCAAGAGAAAATCTCTGTTTATTAGATTGATTTTTTTTTTACAAGATAATGTCTAATATATAAGAGAAAAATCCATAGAAATCAATTCAGATTCACCCACCAATAGATAGAGTCCTTCCATACAGGGATAGTGATTCTATCCTTATCATAACACTCCACATTGGTCGAATACTGCGTAATGTACATATCTCATTAAAAACTCCTTCCAAAACACAGTGGGATAAAGGGGATAGAGAAAAAAGTACATTGAACTCGCACTCCGTGTTGCACTAGTTGCTTTATTAAAAACGTTAATGTGAGAAAACTTCAGGAAAACTTACGAAGAGAAAAAAAGCACAACTTATAATCTTCAGGATATAAATTAGGATCTTCAGGATCATATAATGGGTCATGCTTTAGGGTTTTACTCACTTGAATTCTGTATATCTCTAAGTCATCTCATTTCAATGTCATTAACTTATCTTTGGAAAATAGATTTGGCAAGGACTTAGTGAACAAATCTACTAGATTTTCATATGACTTAGTTGTAATATCTTTACCTCATCATTCTTCTGGAGTTCATAAGGATAGAAAAATTTGGGGGCAATATGCTTCGTGATATTGCTCTTTACAAAACCCAATCACATTTGTGTAACACAAGTAATATTATCTTCATAGATAATGGTGGGGTATCGACGGTATTGAGGCCATATTACTTCTGGATATAGTTAATCATACGTCTCAGCCAAACACACTCACGTGAGGCTATAATCTCTGAGTGGATGGTAGGAATAGCTACCAAGGTTTGTTTAAAAGACCACCAATAAATGGCTAAATGACCTTAGAAAAACACAAAACCAGTCTTAAATTTGGCACTGTGGAGATCAGACAGATAGCCAACATCCATATATCCCACCATAGTTAAGTCTTAGTTTTTTTGGAAAAATAATCCAGGATAGTACCTTAGAGGTATAAGAGTAAAGTCTTGACATTAGCCTAATATCTTCTGATTGGGACTATATTGTTTCATGCTAGCCAATTTACTGCGAATGCAATATTATGCCTTGTGCAATTCGCAAGAAACATAAGTTTGGGACTTCAGATCCTAAGATTTTCTCATTTTTCATCCTTGGTTTGAAAAGGTTTTTATCCGCTTCAAGGGATTTCACAACCATGGGTCTTTAAAGGATGAGATTTATCCATATTAAATCTTTCCAATACCTTCTAGGTATAGATAGGCTGGTGTACAAACATTCCTTTTGGGAAATGCTCTAGCTGCAGGTAGAGGTGGGCATCGTGCCGTGCCATGCCGGCCCGGCACATGCCCATCTTGCTTCGTGCCTGAACCATGCCGAGCCATGACGGCCCGTCGTGCCGTGCCGGCCCGGCTCGCTTTCAGCGAGCCTAGGCATGGCCCATTTGCGCTTCGTGCCGTGCCGGCCCAGACCCGGCCCATTTACACTATTGCGATGAGATGAAAGGAGATGAAGACACACATTGCTCAATCTCTTTCAGTTCTCTCTCGCCCATTGCTCCCTCTCGCAGCTCTCTCTCTCTCTCGTCCATCTCACTCAATCTCTCTCGCCAGTTGCTCCCTCTCTCCTGACCATCCCTCTCAATCTCTCTCTTTCCTGTTGCTTCTCTCTTCTCGCTCATTGGCCGACAAGAGAACGAGAGATAGTCATCTGTAGAAAAGCCTAACAGTACTTTTTCTCTCCAAAAAGATCATCATACTCATAACATCGATAATATTAGAAATCTAGTGAAATAAAAACATTGTAGATAAGTGATATAATATAGCCATCAACAACAATGAAGTTGTGACAGTAGATCTGTGCCCGTGCCGGGCCGTGCCGCCCATCGTGCCTTGATCTTAGGCCCAGCACGGCTCGTGCTACAGTGTCGTGCCGGCATGGCACGGCCCACCCCCATGCCATGTCGGGTTTTGTACCGAGCTGGACCACCACGCCTTGGGCCGGCCCAAAGGCTCGACCCAAGTGCCCATCTCTAGCTGTAGGCTTAATAAAATTTGGTTTTATCCAAATCTTTCATCTCAAAAGCTCCGTCATGAGGTAAGCACTTGCTCCCTCTATCTCCTCTGTGGTTCCGATGACATTCAGATCATCGACATATATCGAGATGATACAGAATCCATTCTTGGATTTCTTTATGAACACACAAGAGGCAATATTCCTACAGGGATAATATTCCTTCTTTATGAGGAAGACATTAAGTTAGTTGTACCACATTCTACCCGACTATTTAATCCGAATAGCGATCTCTTCAGTTTGACGCTATACATATTGCAATTTTGGGATTCGGAATTGTAACTCCTTCAGAGATTCATATAAATATCAATATCCAGCGACTCATATAAATATGCGGTCACTACATCCATCGACTGCATTGAGAAGTTTAAGCTTGCTGCCATTAATATTAAATTTTGGAATGTTATTTCACTCATTACAGGAGAATAGATTTCATCATAATCGATGCCGGGTCTCTACATGAACCCTTATGCTACAAGCCTCGCTTTATATCTCAACACCTGGATATTTTCGTTTCTCTTTAGGATGAAAAATCCATTTGATCCTGCAGTAAACACTTTAGGAGATGTTCGGTCAACAGGATCAAGAACTTTCCTCTTATTAAGCGAGCGTTGCCTCAATTGCTTTTTCATCTGATCCTATCTGAGCGCTTCTAGCACTCTGCAATGGACTTTGGTTCTAGATCTAGCTTTTAGCAATTCTTAGAGGCAAATATGTAAACAATTGTAGTATTTATTGTATACAATTCTCCTGCATCACTTCAGGGATATCTCTTCATTTATTTCTTCCATCTCATGATTTCCCTCAACGATGGAGTCTGGGTGTTTCGACTTTTTAGTATTGGATTATGCGCGTAAATATATGTTGAGGTTATCATCTTCAAGATGGATTACTTCGGGGGATATTACCATCTTCTGGATAGCTTACTTCAAGGATTTTCTCAACATTAGATCGAGCTTCTTCCACTCTCACGGGAAGTGTTCTCATTTGTTTGGTTCTCTATTTCTACGGACGTCTCCATGGAATTGTGTCCCATACACTTAGAGGCCTCCCCTCATATTATCATGAGGGTCAAGAGTGAGTTCAATATCCTTCCAAGATATTTCCACTCTTTTAGGTGCATATACTGTAGGTATATGAGATCTTTCCATTCTCTTATAATCAGCGAAGGTATTTAGCAGATTATTAGCTTATTTGTTGTAGATTTATTATCCTTCGAACTTCAAGTTTGGTCTCTTTAGTGTGTGGAACTAAGAACTACGCATTCTTTAATTTGGTACTTATCCCCCCCTAATGTCGAAAATTGTCCTTAGTATAATCAGCATACCAAGCCGTGTACAGATCCCTTGTTACAGGCTCTTAGGTATTTAAATAATTGACGGAGATTCATAACATACATAGATCCCCAACTTCTGCTGAGGTCCTATGGTAGTACGTTGTGTGGAGATATTAGCATGTATACATCACAGCCAAATTTTCGCATATGGGAAATGCTTAATTCTCTTCCACGCATTATCTACAACGGGGAAATTCCATCATGTGCAGTTGGTTTGAGTTGAATTAATACCACAACATGCAGCACTGCGTGACCCCAACAGCTGGTGGGTAGCCTTCTATTTTGCAAAAGTGGTCAAGCAATAAGTTTTATTCCCTTAATTAATGACTCTGCAATGCCATTTTAGGTGTGGACATAGGGTACAGAATGCTCTACATTAATGCCCAGAGACATACAATAATCATTAAATACTTTCGAGGTAAACTCACTAGCATTGTCCATTCGAATAGACTTGATCCTTTCTTCCGGAAAGGAGACTATTAACTTAATTATGTGGGCAAATAATTTTGCAAAGGCATGGTTCCTACTAGATAAGAAACATACGTAGAACCAATTACTAGAAGCATTTTATCAGTACCATAAAATATCTGAAATGGCCCGATAGGGGCTGAATGGGTCCACATATATCACTTTAAATTTTCTCCAAGAAACTCAGTGATTCTTCCCTAACTTTTAGGTAAGAAGATCTAACTAAAAACTTTCCTATAGAACAAATAGGGCATAAGAAATCTTCAGGTCTAGAAAAGTCTTTATGCTATGGTCAGCAGAATTATTAATTATTCTTCTCATAATATTCAACTCAGGATAACTGAAAGGATCGGGTTGGCCTAGAGGTGGGATGAATAGGCAACCTTTTTCTTTTTCAAGAAAAAGGAACAATTAAAGATCAGAATTGTAGGCACTAAAAGGAACATGTCTAGTTTGCTCAAAAAAAAATTGAGCCAAGATCTCTAAAAGAAAAGCATCTAATACAAAAACAGAACACAATATCAGCATAACTAAAAAGAATATAATAGCAAGTGTAAGTAATGCACGTAAAGACCGACAACAAGGAAGTGAAAAAACATTTTTTTAACCGAGGTTCAGAGATAAACTCCTACGTCCCCATTAGAGCACTTCAAATGAAGTATAACTCCACCAAAAGCTAGTCGTGGTAGCTTTGGTATCCACTAGGGTGACTCTTTTACCACTCCGGTGAGGTGAGTCCCAACCTCTCACAACAATGGTGGCCTTCCACAATCTCTATTGGACAGGTCACACCAAATCTCCGTCGAGCCGTCTAGGAACACCTAGTTCCAAGAGTAATAGACTATCCACAAGTCATGTCTCTTGGTTCACTAGCAGAGCACTAACTAGACTAAGCTTGGAGCAAGATCACTTAGAAATTTTGGATGTTTGATTTCAAAGATGAAGCTCGGTCTCCTTGATGGCTTGAAGGCTCTAGTATGCTAAAATATCAAGGAGATCAAAAAGTTCTACTACAAAGCTGCCTTGGCACAGCTTATATAGACATTTGAATAGGAAATAGCCGTTATACTGTTTAAGAGCTGTTGGATTTATCAGACTGTCAAAAAATGAGCTCTAAATTTAGTTTGATAAGCTTCATAATTTGTTTAATGTACTGCGGACCATTAGAATTAAAAAGTCATTTGCGCCGACCGAACCAGCGAGGTTTGTCGTACACATGTTTTGAGAAGTATTGAATCCGCCGTGAAATATCAAAAAAGGTAGTTTGCGCTGGACCAAAAAAGTTGGTCCGCCGCAGAAGGAAAAACACAAAGAGCTTGGTTTGGCGGACTAGTGAGTATTAGAGATTGTTTTCTAGAGACAACCGTATTTGCAACGTACTAAGAAAAGTTGGTTCGGCATACACATGAGTTGATGCTGGACTGAATTTTGAGTTCAGCGAAAGTGTGTTCGTCATAAATGGTGTAGCCTCAGTTTGATTCTTGAATAAGAGTTTTCAGTGTCGGACCAAAAACGATAAGGTCCGGCGTGAACAGAATTTTGCTGAGAAGGCGCCGGACTAAAAAAAATAAACAAGGAAAACTTGGCCCAGCGTGAAAGGGATTTTGTCTATATGGGTGAAGGACTGAGTTTTGTGGGGAAATAAGATGATGTGACCTTGACTCTAAGTAATCTTAATGAGTTGTCCTATGAACTAAGGTACTTACTTGTACATAATCCCCCTTTGTAGTACGGTCAAACTATAACTATCCTAACTACTTGACTTGAAACAACTCCCAAGCCAGAACTAGTAACAAGGGTCTTTAATCTTTGGCCCTTCATTCCAAGATTTCTTCTCATTACAAGGGATAATTAACTTGATCATCAACACCAAAACCCATAAAAATCATTACTCAAGAATTATGGGGCCTAGATGCTTTCAATAACTCAGTTGATTTGCTATATCTTAAATATTTCTGGTTTTTATCACAATTAAACTTCAGGTTTTATATGTGCATAGTATAACCCAGAGGAGAAGAAAGGAAGTTTTTCAACCACACATTTGTTACACCCATTAAACTTTGACATGAGTAGGTATTCTGTACCATCCTCTTTCTATGTCTGCATATGGACATCATTCAGACCAATGTCTTTAAAACTTAAGTGAGTATGACTATACTCAGGGTATAATGTCATTCTTTCAGTGCCAACTACAAGAGCATCGCTTTTGGCGATACACATAATATTTTCAAATCACTTAGGGTGGTACAACTGTCTTCTAGGCATATTTCTTTCTCTGTCATTAGATTATACTTTGTTCTATATTAAAAGTATGATTTAATAATCGGACAATTATTACATCAGAAACAAATTGTAGAATGTAGAACGAGCATAGCACAATTAATCAAATATCTAAAAAATAGGCATTTATTCAATTTTAAATGATAATCGCTCAATAGGAGCGTAGACCAAATGTTCATTCAAGAACTAGGGCTAAATTAATGAGGAGACTTATAAGGAATATGTGGCATCGACTAGCAAAGTGAAGAAATACTTAGGAGACTAATCCAGCTCTCCATATAAGCTGTAGGTGTCCTCCTGGAACTCATGAACGTAATAATTTCAAGAACCATATCATTACACTTCTCAGTGTCCATATCAACAATAGGTTGAATGGTGAAGTATCGTTCAATATTGTTTCCCTAGGTCTTGTTGATTTTTCAGTGGATTTCATGTAAAAGGTCTACCACATGCTACGGGATGCGATAATTACACAATCAATGGCCAATGCATTCATACCTAAAGCACGGTTATGTAGAGGTTTACATCCTTGTTAGCTGAGTCTTGCTTTTGGAAGCCCCCTGACCCTTTACCTTTATTTTTTTACTATGGATTGCCTCTTCCCCTGTCTTGATATGCCATTCTTCTATTTATCCCCTTTATTCAGTTGGCTCTTTGTGCAGCCATTGCTTTTGCTAGAATGCTGAGTATTTGCATGTGCTTCAGGCATTACATGACTCCAATTAGGAAGTACGTGATGATTCTCCACCAGGAGTTCATCACGCTTTTCTATTTATAGCAAAATGCATATAAGCTTGGAATACTTCTGGTACTTGGCATGATGATACTATTACAGCAGCATCCTCATATTGGGGTGGAAGGTGCATAATATCTTGTCGATCATTTTTAGCATTAGTAACTTTCTGGTTACATAATGTTAGTTCAGTGACGAGCTTATGCATGGCAAAGTTATATGCTGTCATAGCCTTTAAAATTCCTAAGAGCGCGGAAGGATCCATTCGTGTTGTGCTTCTAGCAACAGGATGAATTTTTGCTAGTTACATATTTTCCTCCAGGGAATTAAAAAATACTAGCTGATCATTTTCCCTCAAAGTATATGACCTTCAGTTTCGTATGAAAAAGAAGTCTCAGGAAATGCAAGGCCGTACACATGACGTCTTAGGGAATAGCAGGGGTACTAGCTTCAGGCTGGACAGGAGCAACTCTAAAAGTTGAGTTATCAAATTAATCATAGTATTCGTTGCCCGGGTAAGGTAATTGTTGGCGTTCAGGGCAAGCACAACAAATTCTCTCTCTGCGATGTCCGACATATCTTATATCTATTTATGCAAAATGACTTTTACTACCGGTAAAATCAATATATTGCATGCTCACTCTTCAATCAAGAGAGTTTGATCAATATCTATTCAGTAGATAATTATCTAAAAATTTTCAAAAAAATTTCTAACAATTTCCATAGTTTTCTGCTAATTAGTTAAGCAATTTATAGAATTACTAAATAAAACAAAATAAATTTAAATGTGAAATTATGCTAGGACAACAAATTCAGAGACACAAAGCTCCCAAAATTCTATCTGAAATTTTTCTAGAATTTTCCTAGCATTTTCATGATTTTTTGTTGATTATCAAGCTATATTCAGAGTTACTTAACAACAGAAAAATAAATTCTAATACACATAAAACATGAAATGATCCTAAGAAAATAGATCCAAAGCCAAAAATATTCTAAATGTGTCACCCATACAATTCCAAAATTTTCTAGCATTTTTCATAATTTTTCGTTAATGATTAAACAATTTTCAGAATTACTTAATGATAGAAAATTAAATTTCAGCACATAATAAATAGGGCATAATGCTAGAAAAGTAAACACAGAGGTATGGAACTTCCAATATATGCTAAAACATAATTTTGCTAAATTTTGGCGGTCCATAAACCTAAAAAAACTAAATTTTAGGATTTAACAGGAAATTTAAGGGTTTTATAACTTTTTTTTCGAAAAAATACTGAGAAAACAAAGGGCTAATATGTCAAATTTCCCTCCCCTCATTTTTTTTAGATTGGGTTGAACACTGTATGGCTCATTTGGCCCAAGAGCTCACTATATGAGGGTAGTTAGGGTTTCTTAACCCTAGCCGCCGCTCGGTCTTCATGGTCCCGCCGCTTGGTGGCTTTGAGCCAACGCCATTACCGTCAATTCTTGATCTCCGTCGGCGCTGCCACTTAGGGGCCGGAGCCGACTTCGCCGCCAGCTGTTCTTGCGCATGACACATCGGGTGCCGATCCGGTGGTCGTCGCAAAATTTGGCGGGTGCGCAGCTCGTTAGCGAAGATGAAACGTCGCAGGCGATTTCAGCCGCCGTCGCCTCCGTGGTGCCTCTCTAGGTCCTTCGATGGCCGCCGCCATCGTCCTCGCTCGTGCTGCCAATGTGATATGCATATCATTCTACTTAGACTTAAAATTTTATTTGATTGTTGAATTCATGGAACGAAGACTGAGTATTTTCTTAATGAGAATAATATTAAAGTTTTGCAATTTGTAATTTCTTCCTCTCCTTCGAAGCATTTATGCTCGATAATCTGACCTCATAATATTTTTTAAACCGATATTTTATATTATTATAATGTGCTACAATGTAAAGAGTTAAATAATGTTTTGTTTTTCTATTAGAACAAGCCGTCACAATTACTACGCTTAATTGTTAACGAAGGCAGCCTAATAAAAAAATAATACCAACTTTTGCATTCCCGCCATGATTTTATATTATTGATATATTAACCTATTATAATGGATTTGTGTCTCAAACAGCTATGCTTTGGTTGATACATAACTTGCTATTATGGTTATGTATTAATGTAGTTTAATTCAACATATATTACTCTATGTATGCCGTATTATCTGTGTATCTTTATCCGTTCTCGATCTGAATTCACCACATATCTGTTCGTATCTCGAATAACCCGGTTTTATAGAGCAGTGCTTCTATGCTCTTCCTCATAATACAAATTGTATAAATTTTGAAGCAAACGAAGGGGTAAGTAATCACTATCTACTATTCATTTATGCTTTAATATTTGTGCAATTTTAAAAAGAAAGAGCATAGAAACACCTCTCATATTTATATATGTATTTAATTAACTCGTATCTAATTCTAAATCTGAAAAAAAAACTACATATAAAAAAGTAATATCCACTGTACTCAATCTGTTTTCATCACGGGATTTGATAAATATCATCCGGATGTTTTTTGTGTTGAAATCACTCAAATCTAGGACTATTGGATCATTGTTGAGATTCGAGAGTATCGATTACATCCGATTCTATGATTTGATCTAACGGCCCGGTGATATCCGGTTGAGGTATCCAACAGTCTAAAATTTGGATGTTAGCTAAGACAAAAACATCCGAATAATACCTATACACTCCCTTCACAGTCCACACATCCCATAATCTTTTTTGATGCCGACTAATTAAATTAATTTTTTACGCAGTGGACACAACAATTCTTGTGATTGTGGATGCGTGCTGGCCGTGGGTGTCCCACAGGAAGGCAACGATCGTCGTCACGATGCGTGAGGCGTAAAAGGTAGGGGTGAAACCGGGTCGGATACGGGCGGATATTGCTCGTCCCGTATCCTAACCCATATTTTTTTTCGGATTCGGAATCGGAAACGGGTGTCCCGGATACAGATACAAATTCGGATTATTCAGGATTCAGATACAGGGCGGATACCTGACGGATTCAGGTCGGGATCGGATATTATAATTGGATAGTAGTATAGTACATAATTGTGTACGTAAAAGAAAGAATGAAGCATTAACCTTACAACATTAGCTTCAAGTCATAATTATTTCAACGTAGGATAGTAGTATAGTTAGATGTGCAAATGGGTCGTATATAAGGAGAGAGATCGAGACATAAAGAAAACAGAGAACAAAAGGAGCTCTTCCATCAAACTTAATCTTACGAAATAAATTCCTGTAGATATTAAATAGTATTGAATTGTCACATTCTGACAAACTGAAGATAGACTTCTCTCATAATGAGGACTACTCGGATTTGTTTGCTATGCTTCAATTTAGTGACTCAACTAATTCCAGTAATTTGAATAGAAAAGAAGTTTATCAAATAAGTTGAATAAATCAATTTAGGTAAAAACATTATGTCTTCACTCTATTTATTTGTTGATAGATTTGTTAAAGTTCACACTTAATAACAAAGTAGTGTTTTTTAGTGATCAAACAACTACTCTATGTATCCAATAATGAACCGAATTAATGGAAGAATAATTGATTTTATCCGGCTATCGGATCGGATATTTACCGGATATCGGATCGGATATTGCTTTTTCCATATCCTAACCCATATTACATGAGATTTTTCGAATACGGATCGGATATTGCTCTTCTCATATCCTAACCCATATTACATCAGATTTTCCGAATACGGATATAAATAACATCGATACGGATTTTAAACGGATGGATGGTGTTCTGTTTTCACCCCCCTGGTAAAAGGCTCCTCCTTTCTGAAGTGCACAAACCTGAGCCGGAGGCAGCATCAGCGGCAGCAGGCAGCGCTTCTCCTCCTTCTCCGCTGCCGCCGCGTCCTCTTTCCCCACTCCCCTACACCTTTTCCTATAAACTGCAGGGGCGACTGCTCACTCACTCCCATTGCCTTATCCTCTGCCAGAGTCTCTCACTCTCACTCGTAAGCCCCCGATCTCTCTCTCTCTCTCTCTCTCTCTCTCTCTCTCTCTCTCATGTGTCCTGTTCTTGTTCTTGGGTCTGCCAGGATTGGCAGGAGTCAGAAACACGGGGTGGTTGAAGATTTCTAATCTGTGCCGTGAACATTTCAGGGCAGCGGCGGACTCCACGATGTCGAAGGCGGGGGCCCTGGATCTCGCATCTGGCCTTGGAGGGAAGATCACCAAGGAAGATGTCAAATCGGCGGTCGATGAGTATGCATCCGAGGATCTCGATGATGTCTGCCAATAGATAAGGCGGAGAAGTTGCCCAATGCAATTTTTCTCATATATAATATCTGTTGTTTTTCTGCTCTGTAGATTTAGAGTTCAAAACATCCTTTGCGTGCCTCAAATCATATCTTTAGTTGTTGGTCTAAAACCAAAGAACGACAATATTTTGCTCGCATTTCGTTTGTTTAGGATCACGATGAGCTGATCTGAGAAGAAAAAACTGTCTTCTATCCTTCGCTTTCTCTAACATGTCCTTTCCATCCGGCAACTATTCTTATTTGTTAGTTTATCTTTTCAATCGGCACCCAGAAATTAATTCTTTTGATCCTCCTCAGACAGATCCCCCGGGGCATTTGATCATTTGCCCAAAGTTGATAGACGTTTGATCATTTGCCTCGACATGTGCACGTTCTTGATGTGTGTGGGCTTGTTAGCTTATGCTGCCGTATTTAGTTGTTTGGTGGATTACATGCGCATCTGATGTTGTATGCCTGCATATCACTATCTGGCCCCGTCTGCTATCAAGGCATGGCAACTGGTCCTTTCATATTGTACATAGTACTACTGTATTAAAGTAACGCATTGTAGAAACTGCCGAATGTAATATTATTAATTAGCTTCCATGCCATGTGAACTGTTCCTCAGACCTTTCACATGTGCACACTATTAAGGAGCCATCAAGATGTTCACTTTCGCCTTTACATGAACACACTGTAGAAGCTGCTGAATGGACTCTTGTTGACTAGCATCCTGACTCTTAAGAACGTTTATGCTCATTCACTTTTCGAGTGAAGTTTATGTTCATTACTTTCCTTTATTTTCCTTGTTTTACTTTAATTTCTGGAATAAAATATTTCCAAAAGGTATGAGAAGTATCATGGATATTACGGAGGGAAGGAAGAAGCAAGGAAGTCCAACTACACTGATATGGTAATAATCATCTTGTTTTGAGGACAGATGTACCGCAAGTAGTATTTTGGTAAATCTGATGCCTACCTACTCAAGTTATTTGTATGCTATTTTTTTTTTTTATGAAAATTTGTCTACAATGTTTAGTTGTACAATGAAAGGACTATAACTGTTTAGTTAGCTTCAGACTTCAGTGTACGCAAACCAAATGCTGTTAGCTTGCAATTCTGCTTTACTAAATATCTTTGAGGATGTTCTTCAAAAGATGATTAACAATGGGGATGATGGTTGAAGCTAGAAATACACATGCAAGCTCTACATTCTGCTATTTACAATCTTTGTGGCTACATATCAAATGTTTTATTAAATGTCCTAAACATATATTTTCGAATGGCACCTCTTTCTTGTCTGTTTGGAAGAATGAAATCTTCAATGTTACAAATTGAAAGTACTTACATTTGTTCGCTGTGCTGCATGATAGTGGAAGACTGTTTCTGGCCCAATAGGTTTTGAATATCAGCATCTCATACTATGATGCCTTATCAGGTCAATAAATACTATGATCTTGCTACTAGCTTCTATGAGTATGGCTGGGGTGAATCCTTCCACTTTGCTCACAGGTGAGGACTCTCTTGTGGCAAGAAAAAAATAATTGATCTTTTATTTTTCAGAAAAAAAAATCATGTTGTGCTTATTCTAAGGAAACATGAAAAAAAGTAATATTGGTTTGTTTGTCACCTGGTTCATAGTGATTGAACTATCCTTGCCATGTGCCTTGGTATTTTAGATGGAACGGTGAATCTTTGCGGGAAAGCATCAAACGACATGAGCACTTTCTGGCCCTACAGCTTGGGTTGAAACCAGGAATGAAGGTCAGTTTACTTATTAAAACCTAATAACTTATGTCAGAATGGTTTTCATTGCTCTTGCTACAGCATAACGTGAATATGAAACATTAATAACCAGAGATTGATTGCTTCATTTGTTGGGTGTAGGTTTTGGACGTGGGCTGTGGGATAGGCGGACCATTAAGAGAAATTGCCCGATTTAGGTTTGATTACTGGGCTACAGGCCTACAGCCCTTTTTTCTTCATGCTTGTCATGCACTTGGTAGGATCTCGCTACGCCGTTCGGTGCGAAATTTGGTTCGGTGGTTCTTTTTGTGAAAAACGGTAGGAGGATATTAACGTAATTTCCGTTTTCTCGAGGGTTTTGTAAAAAAATGGGCTGGCTAGGAGTCGACAGTGAACTTGCGTTACCACGGGGGCTTTTTTTTTGTTGCAAAAATGACAGGTGGACCCTTTCGAGAATATACAGAACTACAGGGTTTTTTTTGAAAAATTACCGTTGGAATGACCTGGATGTAATTTTGGCTTTTACAAAAACAACCTTGGAGGACCCGTTCACGAATCTGTGGAACCACGGGGTCTTTTTTTGCAAAATTACCGATAGAAGGACCTAAACGTAATTTCGGGATTTACGGAGGGCCTTTTCGCAAAAAAATGGCAACACGTGGGTGGCCTTGTTGCTCGGCAATCTCTTGGGATTTAATAGATATAGTATTCAGTTCAAACGTTTCATATGCATGACTAATGTATCGGGATGTCTCAATTTTTATCACTTAAAACTGTAAACCTGCCGTGATTTGATTTTGGAAAGATGGTCCCAGGAAAGCTTCATCTACTATTGCCCTCCTTTTCAAGTTCACCTATCATGTGCTTTTTTTGGAAGTAACATGTGCTTTTTCTTTGGGAAGAGAAAAACTGAGCTCACAGTTTACTTGGAACACAATTTTTGTTGTTTTTATATCAGTATCAAACTGTTCCATGCTAAAACACCGTAGCAAACCATATAAATATTAAAAGTCCTCTCTTTTTCCCTCCTGAACGAAGATGCATAACAGAATGTTCGTGTTAGTCAGATAAGGGAATACTGTCATCTTTCTTTATCATTATATTAATTGGAGCTAAAAATAACTGATCTGGCAATGGTTCGCTGCAGCTCCACTTCAGTTACTGGATTGAACAACAACGAATACCAGATATCTAGGGGAAAGGTTATTTGACATCACACTCCCATACCTGATTTGGTTAATTCTGCTGCTGATTTTGGATTCAGAACTTTAGTTAAATATGCTTCTGTTAATGCCACACTGGTTATCACAATACTCTTCTGTTAACTTGAGATTTTGATATTCAGGAGCTCAATCGGTTGGCAGGAGTTAGTGGAAGTTGCAATTTTGTCAAGGTATGTTGGCTTACATGCTATAGCACATTTCCTTGTTAGTTTTGTTATGAGTAGCACTTGTATTCATCATGAGGCTAATGGGCCAGTATATATACATGTACATGAGGGTATAAAGGGAAGCCTATATTAGGCAATATCTATACAAGGCATAACAGATACTGCCTAACACCCCCCTCAAACTCATGGTGGATCGACAACACTGAGTTTGGAAAGGTAAAAGTGATGATAAGCTCTAGTTTGTGTCTTCGTGAAGAAATCTACTAACTGGAGCTCTGAAGGCACATACTAAAGAGCCACAACCCGATCCTGTACCTGTGACCGCATATAAGAAGCATCAACAACAATATGCTTGGTGAGCTCATGCTTCACTGGATCTCGAGCAATGCTGATAGCACCTGTACTGTCAGATAAAAGAGGAGTCGGTGTAGAAACAGAAACACCAAAATCCTCAAGTAACCACCGTAGCCAAGTAACCTCTGCTGTCAAAAGAGCCATAGCCCGCAACTTCGGCCTCGGACTTAACGAGCAGCTGGCATGCCGCTTCTTAGTCTTCCAAGCAATGAGAGAACCACCAAGAAAAACATAGTAAGCAGAAAGAGACCGACGATCAGAGTGATCATTAGCCCATGTAGCATCAGAGTATGCCTGGAGCTGTAAAGAGTTGGAGAGTGGAAAGAAAAGACGGCGAGAGATAGTTCCACGAAGATATCGTAGAACACGAAGAAGATGACTATAGTGGAGCTGAGTGGGAGCAGAAACAAACTAACTCAAGATATGAACTGCATACAAAATGTCAGGACGAGTGACACCAAGGTAAACAAGACTCCCAACAAGATGGCGATAGCGAGTAGGATCCTCAAGAGGTTCACCATTAGTAGGTCGAAGGTGAACATTGAGCTCCATGGGAGTCTCAGCTGTACGCTCATTAGTGAGAGAAGCACGATCAAGAAGATGCTGGATATACTTCTCTTAGGAGAGAAAGAAGCCCTCAAATGTAGAAGAAACCTCAATCCCAAGAAAGTATCGAAGAGGACCTAAATCGGACATGAGAAACTGCTCATTGAGATGAGCCTTAACAAAAGCAATATACTGAGAATTATCTCCAGTAATGATCATATCATCAACATATAAAAGGAGAAGAGTCCGACCACGAGAAAAAATGTGAACAAAGAGCGCTGAATCATGAGCACTTGCAGTAAAACCAGCTGCAGTGATCACAGAAGAAAAACGCTCAAACCAAGCACGAGGGGCTTGCTTAAGCCTATAAAGAGAGCGACGAAGTCGACAAATCATGCCCTCAGGAACAGAATACCCTGGTGGTGGCTGCATATAGACCTCATGCAACTCACCATTAAGAAAGGCATTCTTGACATCAAGCTAAGAGATGGACCACTCACGAACAGAAGCCACAACAAGTAGAGTGCGAACAGTGGTCATGTGAGCTACAGGCTCAAAAGTCTCATTATAATCACGACCATGCTCTTGATGCAAACCACGTGCCACAAGACTAGCCTTGTAGCGCTTAAGAGAACCATCATAGTGTCTTAATCTTATAGACCCACTTGCAAGTAATGGGACGGACACGTGGAGGAAGTGGTACAAGATCTCATGTGCAAGTGCGCTCAAGGGCAGCAAGCTCCTCTGCCATCGCATGCTGCCATTCCTGATGAATAACAGCATCACGGTAAGAAGTCGGCTTGGCCAAGAGCTGCACCAACAAAGCCAAGGCGCTCAAGAGGCCGAATAGACTGTCGATCGCGAAGAGCATAACGAGGAGACACTGAAGAAGATGGCTCATCAAAAGAAGAAGATGGCACATCAAAAGATTCCTCAGCTCGAGGACGACGAGTGTAGTATAGAGGATAAGAAGGAATAATATCCGAAGAAGCTTTTGGAGGAGAGGTCGGTGATGAAGAAACCGGCAATAAAGGAGACGCCGATTGTGAAAGAGGAAAAGTGACAACTGGAGTATCAGGAAAAGTCAGAAAAGACAGTAGCTCAACATGAGATGTAGGAGAGGAAGAAGAACGAGGATAGAAGGGACGAGACTCATCAAAAGTGACATCGCATGAGATCCGCATCCGTCATCCAACAGGATCCCAACAACGATATCCCTTATGCTCAGCACTGTATCCAAGAAAGACGCACTCAACAGATTGAGCAGTCAACTTGGTGCGTTCATGAGGTGCAAGAAGAACATAGCACACACACCCAAAAGGCGAAGTTCGGAATAATCAGGAGGCATGCCACAAAGACGCTCCACTGGAATCCCACTCTTAAGAGTAGAAGAAGGTTGAATATTAGCCAAGTAGGTGGCAGTAGAAACGGCCTCAGCCCAGAAGTGTGGTGGAACAGCGGAAGCAAGCATAAGAGCACGAGCTGTCTCAAGAAGATGACGATGCTTGCGCTCAGCCACACCATTCTGAGCATGAGCATCAGGACATGAAAACTGGGAAAGGGTGTCCTGCGTAGCAAGAAAAGCTCGAAAAGCTCCTGACAGATACTCACCTGCCGAGTCAGCACGAAGAACACGAATGGGAGAATCAAACTGAGTGCGAATCATAGTGGCAATTCTTACAGATAGATAAAACCTCACTACGAGAGGACATAAAATATATCTAAGTGTGACGAGAGAAATCATCTATAAAAAGAATATAATATTTATGACCCCCTTTTGAAACAAAAGGAGCCGGACCCCAAACATCAGAATGAACAAGATCAAAAGAACGCTGTGATATAGACTCACTAGAATGGTAGGGGAGTTGTAGCTGTTTGTCAAGCTTACAACCCGTACAATGTAAAGAGGCATCACCGGACACAGAGCCTAAAAGACCACGACGAACTAAAGAAGACAGACGCGAACCACAAAGATGACCCAAACGGTGATGCCACTGAGCAAAAGTCCCAATAGAAGAAGCAACGGATGCTGAAGCGATAGAGGAAACAGAGAGATTGGCAGAGGCAGCGGAAAGTAGATGAAGCCAGTCAAGCTCCCAAAGGCGCTGAGTCATGGCGGCGAGGGCGTCCCAACTAGAGCCCTCGTGCGGCGATCCTGAACACAACAAGAGTCAGAATCAAGAATAACCCGATAACCATGATCAGTAGGCTGGCCAGCGGATATGAGTTGCATGGTCAGTTTGGGAACATAAGAAACAACAGGAACATGAAAAGAGGACGACAAAAGATTGCCTCGTCCTGCAACAGAAAGAGAAGTACCATCTGCAGTCTGCACAGTGATAAGAGCTACAAGAGGACTAATGGAATGAAGACTCGAGGGATCACAGATGTCATGAAAAGAAGCTCCAGAGTCGAGAATCCCCAAGAGTCCAGTGCCCTTAGAAGGGCGTCCACCTCGACGAGCAAGTTCCTTCCTGTAGCAGAACTGCTCCACATGTCCATTCTTATTGCAGTAGGTGCAGTGAAGGCCTTCACCCCCAGTGGCTGGAACTGGAGCAGGCGTCATTAATGGAGGAGTAGAGCGAGATGCCGCCAAAACTGAGGGAGACACCACCAGGCCCGCGCCACGAAGACGAGTCTCCTCAGTACGAATAGCTGCAAGAGCCTCCAACAGAGTTACTCGAGGATGACGAGCAAGCAGCTGGGCACGAATCTGCTCAAATTCAGCCCGAAGACGTGTCAGGAAGTCGTAGATGCGGCGAAGCTCCAAATGAGAGTGCTGACGCTGACAACACTGGCATGTCCGGCAAACCTCCGGTCCGAGTGAATCAAGCTAACGCCACACTGAAGATAGCTGCGCATAGAACTCATCCACAGTAGAATCACATTGCTGGAGCGGCTGCTCCTGTCGCACAACAGCAAGGTACAACGAGTCTCCAGCTGGCTCACAACGGTTGTGAAGATGCGCCCACATCAACTGTGTCGAAGACAAAGCAACAATGTCACCAGTAAGATACACCTCCATGCTAGCAACCAAAATAGCAGAGGCACGAGCATCTTCATCAATCCATGTCTTGTGAGCAGAAAACTGAGTCTGAAAAGACTCCACAGCATCAGCATAATCCATGTCTTCTGATGATCAGCATCATTGGCCTCCTTAGGAATAACAGGCCTGGCAGGGGGGGCAGGACGAGGCGGACATGATAGCTCGCTGTTAAGAAACTCCCACAAACGCTGACCACGCATGTGAAGGCGCATATGAAGAACCATGTCTCGATAATTGAGACCATCAAAGATGACCGGGCAGCGAGGAACATATACAGTTCCCGAAGAGAGACCTGAATATGACTTTTTTTACTGGAATTGAAACTTACAAGACAGCCGGCTGTGAATCTGTTTCAGTTCCGATCAGGCAGACTAGAAGAGCGAACTCAGTGAGTCGCAGCCGAGACAGCCGACGGCAGAGGCTTCGGCTGTCAATGTGGAGAGCGACCTCGGTGGTGTCGGGACAGCCGACGGAAGTCAAGGCAAGCCGTGGTGCTGTGGACGTCCAAGACGGCCGGCGACTACGCCCAATTTGAGCCGACGTGAGCAGGTGGGCCGACGGGAGCCGATGCGAGCGGACTTGCTCTGTTTCTGCCAGACTGGAAGCTTGCAGAGATGCAACCAGACTGGAGGTGCGTCCGCGAGCTCCTGGCAAGACGGCGGCGGCACATCGAAAGTGGCGGCCGGGCTGTCGATCAAGGCGGCGGTAACAGCCCGGTCGACGGGGAGTTGTCGATTGAAGAGGCTGACGCGGCGACGACGGCACGGAAGATGCGGCGACGCTGACGGCGGCGGGCAACCGTGACGCCGAGTCGAGGGCGAAGTTGGCACTGAGATCGCACGGCGGAAGCCGGCGGCGACGCAACGTGAAGGACCGAGGGCGGCGGCTGCACTAGGCGGCCGGGTCGAGCACGATCCGTCGAAGAGCGAGCAGGGGACCAGCCTGAGGCAACGGCATCGTTGTGGAGGAGGCGCCGACTTGCGATGTAGATGGGAAAGTGGAGGCGACGAGAAAGCCGCCAGAAAAAAGGCGCAAGTGCAATGCCAGGAACCAAACCTAAACCCTAGGCTCTGATACTATGTTATGAATGGCACTTGTATTCATCATAAGGCCAATGGGCCAGTATATATACATGTGTACATACATGTCTTTGCAGTTGCTTTGCTGCCTAAAAATGTTTATGAGCCCTCTGTTTAGTGATGCAATATATCATGGATAAAGACAAATGTCCTTACACAAACAAGTCTGTGCAATTGCTTGGTTGTATAAAAATGTTATAAGATTGTTCCTTGTACTTGAAGTTTTTTTAATTTTAAATATGGTAAATGATATTATGATAATACTTACATTACCTACATATTGGTGTGTACTACAGGCAGATTTCATGAACATGCCATTCGCTGATAACACTTTCGATGCTGTTTATGCCATCGAAGCAACATGCCATGCACCTGATCCGGTATGACTTCAAATTGTCACTTATGTAGAAAGATTTATCATCACTTTAATACCTTCTAGCAACGCAAAACTTAATGTATGTTTTTGTTGCAAAGGTTGGCTGCTATAAGGAGATCTACCGTGTATTGAAGCCTGGTCAGTGTTTTGCTGTATATGAGTGGTGCATTACTGACCACTATGATCCAAACAATGCAACCCACAAGAGGATTAAGGACGAGATCGAGCTAGGCAATGGCCTGCCAGATATCCGAAGCACTCAGCAATGTCTTCAAGCTGTTAAAGATGCTGGCTTTGAGGTAAGATATTATACTTTTCCTTTTTCTTGTTTAATTATGTGCTGCTAGAATTTGCCTGGGGGCAAATCCACTGCTGAAAAAGGGAATGTACTATAAGCATTTGTTTCTTCTCAATATCATGGAGTTTCATTGGGTCTCCAATAGATATAATATTTTTTTCTTCGTGAAGGTCATTTGGGATAAGGATCTTACTGAAGATTCTCCAGTGCCTTGGTACTTGCCCTTGGATCCAAGCCGATTTTCCTTGAGTAGCTTCCGTTTGACTTCTGTGGGGCGAATGATTACTCGCAATATGGTGAGAAAATAAAACACTTCATTTGTTATTCTTGCTATCATTTTCATTCTGCACAATCAAATGAAATTATTGTTCTCTCTCCTAGGAAGCAGTAATATGCACTAGGTTGACATATTGTTTTAGCAGTTCTACAGATTCCTCCCTGTGATTTGAATTCTCTGTGATTTGCACGCATGGTTTTAAGACTTTATCATGAGGTACCATGGCAGTAATTTTGTATTGAATTAGTCAAGAATAAGAAAATATTTAGTTTCAATTCTTGCAACTAGAGCAAAAATAGACTATTAACTATAATTAAGATGCCCTCAAATGATAATTAGGATGCCCTGAATAGCTTAAACTTGACTGCAAGGGGCGAAAAACCATGCAACAGTTTATATAGCATCAGAAACCACCCAAATTATGTCAGGACCAGTTTTTATCAACACTGTCATGTCAAGAACTACTTCTTTTTCATGTAATGTAACGATGATGTACTGTTCGCATCTGATGCATCAAGATTTGGATATTTGATAGTATTGATAGGCCTAGCGCACAATTTAAACGCCAATATCTTTTATGGAAAACATTATACTGTGGGCGGATTTGATGTGATTTCCTGTCTATCAAATGTAGAGTTGCTTGACTAGTGAATTCAATCAAATTTTGTTCCTAGTCCATAACAATATGTAGGTCATAACTAGGGGTAGGCTTAAGGCTTTACAGATCATGTTGTATTGTCCAGTGTAGTAAACGGGCCATGATATTCAAAGTGGATTCCATCATGTATTCATGCTTGGTTCACATGAAGTCATGAACATGGCATTGAGCTTTTCTTCTTTATATTGTTCAGGTCAAGGCATTGGAATACATTGGCCTTGCCCCACAAGGCAGTGAGAGGGTCTCTAGTTTCTTAGAGAAGGCTGCTGAAGGTCTTGTAGAAGGTGGCAAGTAAGTTTACCTCTGAACCACATTTTGGAACCAGAAAGCAGAGTTGCACATATTTATGATCAGAACTGTAAATTTCAGGAGCTCCAATGGCACCTTCTCTGTTTTTCCTTTATTTTCCTTCCTGTTTAATACTGTGTGTCAGTTCTAATGCGGGTAATAACTACAGGAAGGAAATTTTCACACCGATGTACTTCTTTGTGGCTCGAAAGCCTCTTTCAGAATGAGCACCTTTCAGGTACCAGATATTTTTTTTTTGTGGCAGGCCCCTTAAAATTATGGCAAGTTTTCTGTGATGTATTTCTAAGTTCTTATCATGTGTAGATTTGAAGAAGTGATAAGGCAAGGAGGCACTTCGAAGCAGGTTGGGGAATACGATGAAATCAAGAACACTCGAGTTCTTTATCTGTAGGAAGGGAAATAGTGAAATGTGTAGACTGTTAAGCTTCTGTTTGTTCTGGTGTCTTGCCGTGTGAACTTTTGATGTCTCCAAGTATTTGTCTGTAGGGTGCTTGTTAATGTGCTAGATGAACCGACAATTTGAGATCCTTATCTTGTTCTAAGCTATACATTAGTAACATAAATAAGTTGGTTACAGTTCCTTGCCCGTCATGCTTTGTATAAGGCTGCTTCGATGCGTTTATTGTTCAGACAAATTTTTGTGATGATTAGAAGATGCCTACGTGGAATTTTACAGGAAAAAGTATAATTTCTGCAGGATTTCACTGGAATTCCCTTGTTATATGGTTAGAGTCCGTGTCCCTGTATGATATGAAAGGACTCTTATCTATTGGTGTGCGAATCCGAATTAATCTCCAGGGTCGTCCACTGTATATATAGGGTATTGCTTTCTACAGAAAAATCAATCTAATAAAGAGAGTTTTTTCCCTTATATGGTGTGCTTCTCTTTCTTCTGTTCGTGTGATTGCTTTGTCGTGCCGTTGATTGACGTAGGTGAACGATTCGTTTCACAATAGTTCCATTGTACATCCCTCTGCCATTGTATAAGACGAGAGCCAAAATTGGAAATCGGGGTCGTCCACTGTATATATAGGGTATTGCTTTCTACAGAAAAATCAATCTAATAAAGAAAGCTTTTCCCCTTATATGGTGTGTTTTTCTTTCTTCTGTTCGTGTGATTGCTTTGTCGTGCAAAAGCTCAATTTTGTACTGGATCGGGGCATCTATTAGTAAACCAATTTGGACCGATTTATCAGATTGGGATATTCTTGATCGATTTGGTCGGATATGTAGAAATCTTTTTCATTATCATAGTGGATCTTTGAAAAAACGGACTTTGTATCCTGCTGGAAGTACCATATGAAAAATAAATGAGGGGAAAACAGGGATAGACGAATACGTTTTGCATCCACATCCCACATTTTAAAATTAGTTTTAAAACAAATGGAGTGGCCCTAACATCTTCACATTTTAAATTTTGGTTACAACTAAATGGAGTGGCCCTAATATCCTCACATTTTAAAATTTGGAACGGAGGATGCTCTGAAGTTGCCTGACAAACATTGAGTTTGGTCTGAGCAAGGTTGCCTATAGGGCTGGAAAAAAAAGCTCATTGAGCTGGCTCGGTGGCTCGTTTCAAAATTGCTCTGATTACATTCATTTTTCTTTTAAAATAAAAATTAGTTGATTTGGAACCAGAGTCAACTTCGGCTCGGCTCGTTAGGCTCGGCTCGTTAAGCTCGATTCGAAGTTGGGTCTCAAACAATACAGGATACTATAATAAATAAGAATAAATCAGTGTCGAAGAAAGCTCAAAAAAAAGTTCAACTGGCTCGTTATCCACCCCTAGTTGCCTACATGGTGTATGTAAGTTGTGAGGCCTAGGGTGTGGTGAGTTCCAATAACCATAAATTATTTTGGTTTATTTATAATTTTTATCGGATTCGTCCACGCAACCTCTTAGTTGGTCGCTAAGGGGTTGTTTGGTTACCTGCATACACAGAGATTTGCATCTATAAATACAGAATATTGCTTTTTTCTTATGTTTGGTTGCCTGCATCTAGTTTTGAGCCTAGCTCTCTGGATGCAAGATTCTCTATACAGCCTGGCTCTGGAGATACGGAGAAAATAGGCGTATCTCTGGATGCAGCGCATGGCAGCCTCGTGTTCTGCGCAATAGGCCACTGTCAGCCACAATAGCAAACCATGCATGCGGTGCCATGTGGGTATGTAAGTTTTCTTTTTTCTTTTTTGTTTATATCTTTTGATTAGCATCTTCGATTACCGAACCGATTTCAAAAATGGGTTCCTGACATTTTTTCGAACAAAACTAGATCACACTTGCTATATAAATTTTAAAATACCTACCTACTAACCACTCAACCAAATATCGTCCCTGCATCTGTGCATCCCATATCCCATCAGCCTGGCTGAACTGGCTGAATTGAACGGACCAGGCTCGTGAGAGAAGGCAACCAAATAGCTCCTAAGCCTTCAAATCAATGTGAGCCAAGTGCTTTGAGATCTGTACAGTAAATCGATTGTATTTTTATCTGTATCTTAAGAAAATGGTTGACAAAATCGCCCAGTATTTGTGTTTAGACCCTGTTTATTTAGAATTTTGGCTTACAGTTTAAAAACAATATGCTTAGTTGTACCTAAGTTCAGTGGCATTGACATTTGTCTTAGTTGTACAGAGACTTATGGCAAAAAGCATTTGGAAAAGCCCAATTAAAAAGTCATCCATTTGTTTAGGATCCGGTTGGCATGGCTGTAGCTTTTCTTAGAAGTATCTTTCGGTTGAGCTATATGGCTGAAGACTAGGTTGAAGAGGCTTGGTGTTTAGTAGCTTAGCTTTAGGTGTGAGGTGTGCACGAGTCAGGAATAGGGGTAGATGGGTGGGTTTTGGGATTTATACTTGATAAACCATCTATGATGAGAAACATCACAAACGGTTCTATATTGCAACCGTCAGCGATAACATCATAGACGGTTCTATTTAGCAACCGTCTGTGATAGGAGAAACCGTCTGTGATATGCCAGTCATCACAGATGGTTTTAGTATAAAACAGTTTGTGATGACTTTCCGCACGGTTAGTAAAAACATCATAACTTTTGACTCGTAATTACGATCGGAGTGTTCTTGTGCTTTCTGGAATCAGCACGATGAGCTCTTCAATTTCTCCTTTAGACATAAAGTCTGATTCGATTTGCAAGTAGGAAATTCGAGGACGTTTGGTAAAACAGCCGTAATTTTTGACTCGTAATTCTGATCGGGGCATTCTTTGGCTCGTTGAAAAGATAACGAAAAGTAGCATCCGAAGTTTTGGGCAAAGACTGGGTTGAAGAGGCTTGGTGTTTAGTAGCTTAGCTTTCGGTGTGAGGTGTGTGCGGGTTAGGAATTGGGGCAGAGGGGTGGGTTTTGGGATTTATACTTGATAGGATGCGGTAATTTTCTTCTACTCTAATGGTAAAATCAGAACTCTTTAATCCATCGAAGCCGTGGGAGGTCACTCCAGGTCTGTTTTCGGCTTTCAACTTCTCAACTTCTCCTAGTACAAATTGGTTGATTTTTGGCTTTTGACTGCGAAAAAGACCGCCGCTTACAAGAGGAGAAGAGGAAGTTGAGGTCATCTCAAACAAGATATTAGGTTTTATCATTTTAGCTTTTAAGCCAACGAAAAATCAGAACAGGTTGTAGCTGCAACGGGTCAGAAAGTTCCTCCTACGGACCAAAATGGGCAGAACAACTGAACCGGGCTACAGAACGAAACGGCAAAACCGGATCTGACTAGCGACAGCGTTCGGTTCGGCACCGTTCGGGATGGGAGGCCATCAGGCCACGCGGCGGCGGCGGCGCACGGCCCGAGTTTGCTAACCGTACACGGGATCCAGTAGATCAAGTTTGGATTAACATCCAGATCAGCTAACTGTTTATCTTCCACCTCCCCTTATCCGTAAGTCTTCCTCTATTTATACCGTGCGTGCAGCCACCTTCGCTTCCTCGTACTTGATCGGCTCGGTCGTCGTTTGCACTTGTTGCCTCGTAGATCAACTGTGCTGGTGTGCGTGAGGGAGGGAAGATGGCCGGAGGTTTTGCGGTCTCCGATGGCAAGGGCGGCGCCGGCCGCCCGGAGTTCAAGGGGAAGATCACGTGGTACGTCTGGATCTGCGGCATCATCGCTGCCACCAGCGGCCTCATGTTCGGCTACGACATCGGCATATCAGGTGCGTGCGTGTACGTGTGGCATTGCGTGCATCGTCGTATGGATATGATTTGATGTTTCATTGCAAAATCGATGATGTGGTAATCGATGGTGCGTGCGTGTGCTGCAGGTGGGGTGACGGCCATGGACGACTTCCTGCTGCGCTTCTTCCCGGCGGTGTACGAGCGGAAGCACCGCGCCAGGGAGAACAACTACTGCAAGTTCGACGACCAGCGGCTGCAGCTCTTCACGTCGTCGCTCTACCTCGCCGCGCTCGCCGCAAGTTTCGTGGCGTCCATGCTGTGCACGCGCTTCGGCCGCAAGCGCACCATGCAGGCCGCCTCCGTCTTCTTCCTCATCGGGACGGGCTTCTGCGCAGGCGCCACCAACATCATCATGCTCATCGTCGGCCGCCTCTGCCTCGGCGTCGGCGTCGGGTTCGGCAACCAGGCCGCGCCGCTCTTCCTATCCGAGATCGCGCCGGCGCACATCCGCGGCGCGCTCAACATCCTCTTCCAGCTCGACGTCACCATCGGCATCCTCATCGCCAACGTCGTCAACTACTTCACCTCCAACATCCACCCCGCCGGCTGGAGGTACTCGCTCGGGGGAGCGGCTGCGCCGGCGGCGGTGCTGTTCCTCGGGTCGCTGATGATCACCGAGACGCCGACGAGCCTCGTGGAGCGCGGACTTCGCGAGGCCGGCCGCGCCACGCTGGAGAAGATCCGCGGCACTGCGGAGGTTGACGACGAGTTCGACGAGATCAAGTCCGCCTGCGAGGCGGCCGCCACATTGCGCGAGGAGGAGAAGCCCTTCCGCCGGCTCATGCGGCGGGAGAGCCGTCCGCAGCTGGTGATCGCCATCGTCATGCAGGTGTTCCAGCAGTTCACCGGCATCAACGCCATCATGTTCTACGCGCCCGTGCTGTTCCAGACCATGGGCTTCAAGAGCAACGGCTCCCTCCTCTCCGCCGTCGTGACCGGCAGCGTCAACGTTCTCTCCACCCTCGTCTCCATCGTCCTCGTCGACAAGATCGGCCGCCGCAAGCTCCTCCTCGAGGCCTGCGTCCAAATGTTCATCGCCCAGGTGACTCCTCGATCACTCCTCGATCAACCCTCCTGTCCATAAAATCTTGAGCACACTAGACTTTTGTTTACTTTTGTAACATTCTTCGCAGATTGCGGTCGGAGGGATCATGTGGGCGCAAGTGAAGGCGAACAACAACCCTAGCGAGGGGTGGGCGGTGGCCATCGTCGTGCTGATCTGCGTCTACGTGTCGAGCTTCGCGTGGTCGTGGGGTCCCCTGGGGTGGCTGATCCCGTCGGAGACGTTCCCGCTGGAGACGCGGACGGCGGGGTTCTCCTTCGCGGTGAGCTCCAACATGCTCTTCACCTTCTTCATCGCGCAGGCGTTCCTGTCCATGATGTGCTCCATGCGCGCCTTCATCTTCTTCTTCTTCGCCATCTGGATCGTTGCCATGGCGGCGTTCGTCATCGCGCTTCTGCCCGAGACCAAGGGCGTGCCCATCGACGAGATGGTCGATAGGGTGTGGCGCCGGCACTGGTTCTGGAAGAGGTGCTTCGGCGACGCCGACGAGGCCAGAATCAATAACTGCTGATGATATTTATGCCTTCGCTGCTTGTCGCATGAAAAATATAATCTGCGTGTTGTTGATGACGAGTACATAATGCTGCACTGCACTTTGGAGGCAACAATATATACTCCACTGGAGATAAAGACCAGTTTTTATGCTTCATATATATATACATGAAGTTTGTCCCGAGTTGATCGCATTTTATCAGCAACTAATGAGGACCCAGGAGTTTTTCTTACATTTTTTTTTATTTCTTAATTTCGTATTCTTAATTTCGCATACAAGTTGCGGAGTAGTGTAGTGTTTATATGCACAAATCTTAAAACAAAGAAAAAAATCAAGTAATTACGATATACGTTTTATTCATGCTTTAATAATATTTATGTAACTTTTAAAAAAATACACAAAACACCTCTTTTTCGAATATCTTTTGTAAGAAATTACCAGCGTTCTTATGTTTCTGTGGGCACAAATATTTGAGCGTTGCACACATATTTGAACATTATCATTGTGAAGGCTTGATAGCTAGCGTACTGCTAGAGAACCAGGAGAAAGATCATTAGCATAACAGAAGCCATCAACTATCATCTTGCTTGCTATGATGCGTACCAGCAAGTGTATGGCCTATATCTGCATGCGTGCGTGCATGGTGAGTTCATCGTGATCTATTATACTAGGGAAAAATGTATGATTTGCCCCCATTTTTCTTTAACATGGATGACTTATCTTGTGATATTTTATTGACATACATGCTTTGAGACCATATGTTAATGAGACATACGGAACAAATCATCAGTTGCACCGAAAAAAAGAGCAAATCATCAAATCTCTTATTATACGTATGACATTGTGAGCAACTATAGCATCACGTGAAAGCAGATAAGAGAACGGAGCTCACTAGCCAATTCATCTCTGGAGTGTGGATCATCTTCAAATTAATTAACCCCAACAAAAATGAAATTAAGACAATGATTTTCACCCCCCTGTTGTTGTTGTTGTACGTTTGATAGCTCTAAGAGTTCCTATACACATTCTTTTATGAGGGTGACTCAAGTGAGTGGCTGGAGGTGGACCAGGTGGTTTATCGGGTCAAAGTAGAGATTACTTAACTACGTATAGCATGCACATGCAATTGCTTTGCATATCACTCTATTATAATCGGGAGGTTTGAGAGCTCCGGAGGGCATCCAGCTGTCTCTTCGCCGGTTTTTCAAAAAAATCCCTCCATTTCCTCTAGATTACGGTTAGGTCCTAGAAAATTACGAGAAAGTCCTTCGTGATTTTTTTTAGGGCAAGAAAATCGCTCCCGAATTGCGTTTAGGTCCCTTGTTCGTTACTTTATGGAAAAAAAGCTCACATTAAATACAAATCACGAATGAGCCTTTTTCTAATTTTTCAGGATAGCGATCAAGTCCAAAAAAATTACAAACATGTCCCTGTTCCTTACGTCCAAGTCCTTTCTTCGTTTTTCTCGGAAAAAATATTTTCTTCAACAGAAATACCCTACAAAAAATTGTAAAATACATCTCGATCTATTTTTTCTCCGAAAAAAATACGCAGGTTCATTTTTTATTCACGCGCGCCGTGCGCCGCGCTTAGTGACCTATACTCATACTCAGTAAAATATTAGCGGAAGAGTTCCTGAAAGCTCAGCTATGCCACGTCGCATTCTTTGCCAACCGTCCGTTTCGCGCGCGCCTGCGGATCAGCCCGTTCACGTGTCTCCGGAACTAGAGCCTTCCATCACACGTCGCATGCACCTTAGGAGGCGCTGTCCTCCTCCCTCCCTCCCCCCTGCTCATGCTGCCTACATCGCCGAGCATCGCGTTCAGCGCCTCATCGTCTCCTTCGCTTCGCCGCCTCGGCACGGAGTCCGCACAAGCGACTACGCTCTCCTTTCCTCTCGGTGTTTCTCTACGGACCATGGATCCATCGTCGTCTTGCCTCCGCCCCTTCCCTGCCGGCCCAACGTGCCTTGCCTCTCATAGCACGCCCGTAAACTGCTTCCGCTCTTCGCGCTGCATCGACCGCCCCACCCCCATCCCAGCGCCCACGCCGCCCTAGCCGTCGCCCCCGTTTCTGTGACCGCCCCGCCCCTCGCCTCACGGTCACTGGATTTTCCTTCAGGGAAGGCGGCATCGACCGCCCACGCCGGTAAATTCCTCCCGTGTGCTCCCCAGTTTCTCCGCCTTGCCGCCGCTCTCTTAGTAATACACCCAGCCATAGCCACCAACGCCACCGCCAATGCGGGAGCCCCATCGGCGCCGCCAAGAACACGCTCGTCTTTGGGGGATCACCTCGCTCCCCAGTTTTTCCGCCTCGCCGCCGCCCTCTTAGTCCACCCAGCCATGGCAGCAACGCCTCGCGTACTGCGGCAGCTCCATCGACGCTGCCAAGGACACGCTCGCGCCCGTAGAGTCTGTGGGGGATCACCTCGCCGATATGCTCGCGGCGGCGGTGGCCGTGGACCCCGGCGCCGTAACGATCCTCTTTGCTTTTCATAGTCATGTTTTGGGTTCTTCAAAATACAGATTCATAACACTGAATTTCTTTACTTGAACAATCCTCATCTTTCTATGTACTATATAACCGAAGATCGAGAGAAATTGCAGGGTGGAAACTGCAGAGTCTATTCCTGTTACTGTTCTCCTTCCTTATGTCCGACAGATTTGGGTCTTGCTCTTACCTCAAAGAAGAAGGCGAGCGAAACTTTTGATGGGTGATGATTAATAAGAAGTCATAAAATGGTTACTTCATATAGATTTGTGCCTAAACATCTGTTAATTTGTGCTTCAGGGAGAGCTCTTTTCCAGATTTACAGAAAGCATACAGGATGACCGAGGTGGATCTTTGTTAAACTGGGGAGAAGTAGATGTTTTTTGTTACTGTTCTTGGTTTGAAGTCCAATGGTCAGACGATGGAAGAGTGGTGGCTTTGTAAGTAATCTTTTATCCAGTCTTCACTCCTCTTCTATTAGTCTGATAATGGTGCGATTGGAATTGATGGTAAATAGTTGCTGGCAATGATACATGTTTCATGCAAAAAAACAATTCAAGCTACCTCTTAATTGACTACTCTTTGTTTATTTATTTCAAGTAGCATCTACAAGTGTGTTGTTGTTAACCAAGTTTAGGTCACTTATGAAATAGTCCTTCACTTCAGTTCAAGGAGTATTTGCTACTATAGAACCAGAAAATTCTAGGTCAAAGACATCTAGAGGAGGCCATGATTTAGTTTATGGAAAGACTGGGATTATGCATGTGAAGGAGGAATTTTGACTTTCAAGCACTCCTTGATATCCATCTCTTCCTTTTTTGCATTTAACAACTAGCATGAAAATTTATGTAAGCTCTTAACTTATGCGGTGCTGTTATTAAAACGCAAAGCACTGTTGTGGTAGAATCTTGAAGGATCTCAGTCTGAAGGGTGTGCTCTCATATGAACTTGGGTGCCTGCACATTCAGAATTTGTAAGTACCTAGCTCAATTTCAGCATCAGCTTCTTAGATTTGTATGTGTCAGGCATTTACCTTACTATGTATAGATTTGTGGTGAGGTCTTTGTGTACCAATTCAGACCTTTTTATTTCCCCTTCTTTTCTAGGTGTAAAGTTTAAAATAAGCAAGTAGACTGGAACATCAATGGAATTGCCTACCAAAATGTGTTTCTTTTACTTTTACATAGCATAGGGTCTTTACTTTATGGGTTTTGATAAGTTTTATCCGGATGTTTTCTTTAGTAACCATCATCCAAATTCATGGCCATTGGATTTGCTTTCAGATCAATGCACGGCCCCCCTGAATTCGAGGTGGGTTGATCCTATGGATGTGTGTTTTGATCGTACGGTCCAAAGTTTAGATGTTTTTTAGGACAAAAACATCCGGATGACGCCTATACACTCCCTTACTTTATAAACACAAATAGTGTGTGCTCTGTACAGATCGGTGCAAACTTTGTCCACTTGTGTGGAATTTACATTTTGGTTATCCATTGAGTACAATGTCCTAATACAATTGGCGTTGTTTTCAGGGTTAAATAATGTCTGGTTAGGATAGAAATTATATTGCTATGCTGCAGAAGGCTGTTGCCCTGCCAAAATTTCCTCTTAGAAGTGCATCGATTTCTATACCAGTAAGAAGACACATTTTACCCCGTACCCCGTACTATTAAATAGTGCTTGTTTTGCAGCAATCTCGCAAGAAACCATTCACTGGAAATCTACTCTACTCAATTACCATGATGTCTAATCTTAGGTATTTGTGAGTACCTTTGCAACCAGGTGTTAATTTTTCCTTGGAATTTATGTCGCCTGGTAGGCCTCAACTAGTTTTTCTTGTATACGCAAAAAACTTAATCATAACCAATTACAAGGAAATATTACTGATGCAATTTCCAACCTTAATAGTTTCACAGCATTGTGAATTCTTTTTCTTCATTGTCAGAAGGGTCTTAATTTGTGTTGACCTTTGTTCATATTCCTGATGTTTCGATTCCCTTACCATCTTCCTATGTAATGTGCTGCAAAGATATCTCCTTTAATTCTTACTGGTAGCCTACCACAAAGCTTCGTTGCATTGTTAAACCTTAAAAATTTGTAAGAAATGGATTTATTTTCCGCCTCCTAAACATGTCTTGTTACTGTGACAAAATAGCTTATATATAGACTGCAAACACTTAATCTGAAGCTGCATACATTTCAGGTAAGGAATCGCCTGCATCTCCCTTGCCCAAGCATCTGCAGTCGAACATGACCAGCACGGATATTGTTTTGCATAATGTTGGCATGAAGGTAAAGCACAATATGATGGAAACATTCCCTGAATATTAAAGCTTAAATTTTATTTGATGTTGTAAAACTTGCAAATTGTCATCATATACTTTAGGCCGCATTTTTGTATTTTTACCATGTTAAAATAGTCTATTTCCCACCCAAGGCACTTTCTCTTCTGTCATACTTAGATATAAAAATTGGCTGCATTTTCAGGACCAGCCTGGTGTGATGCATTTGTCATCATTTAGTTCTTTTGACAGCCCAAGAGAGCGTCAAATCCAAGAGGCTCCCCTCCGCACAAAAAGTATGCTAGCTGCATTCTTTGTCGGATTTTGATAAGTTTCATCCGTATGTTTTCTTTAGCAACCATCATCCAAATTCCCGCCCATTGAAATTTCTTTGTCAAGCATAGGTTGCCAAAGATGAAAAACATCTATGTTCGTTCATCATCCTCAAGCCTGCAGTTTGCTCCAGAAGTATCACTGCGAGTTTACATCTCTACAATGTATTAGTATCTTGTATATCAGTGGTCTAGAGATAAATGTTTTCTAATATCCATTTCATCTCTGAATCTTAATGTCATCTTGCTGATGACTTACATGTAATGATTTATATGAATGTAGAATAACAGTTTATACCCTTGTGTCATCTCACTGGCCAGAAGTTTTTAGCATAAATGGAATGTATAAACGGAGTATGTCAATGCTGTGTTTATTTTTGTAGGATCGAAGTATATGAATATAGCAATCAGAGGGGGGGTGAATGATTGTGCGGAAGCGAAAACCAAATCTTTGATCTAATAGAAATTCACCCCAAAACGTAATCAAATAATTGCCTCGTATTCGACAAAAAATAGAATGATAGAGGTTCGGTAAAACGCGAATTCCTAGAGATTCAACCGTCGGATCAGTCTGAAATTTGGACACAAGAAACTAGTTTCCAATACAAATCGAACCCAAAAAGAATCAGTTCAATTGGACTTATGGATCAAAAGTTATGAGCTTTGCAAGCTTGCTGTTCCAGAACTTGACGAGAATCAATCTAATCAAAACTTCAAGATTAAACAAGATCTTCAAAAGATTAATCAACTAGACTTTGAGGAACTCTAAATAAATACCCTAGAAAGGTTTTTGATGGATCAAATCAAGATGAAACTCAACGATCAAAAACCAATCTAGAATTAGAACAAGCATGCAAACAAGAACCAAAACAGAAAACACTGTAGCAACGCGGTTACTGTAGCATGCAAGAATCTTGGAAGAATTGATCTTTATTTCCTTTGTCTAAAGTACTCCCATCAAAAGAGTACAAACCCTAAAACTGAGCTTGAGGCTCTCAATGCGCTCAGCTCTACTTCGTTGCCCTTCAACAGGAGACACCTCTCCTATTTAAGGAGCAAAACACAAGGAGTCCTGAATACAATTCCTAATCCTAGTAGGAGTCCCACTCCTAATCCTAGAAAGAGTATGTATTCAACACAACCTCCACTTGGCCCAACCTGGCCGAGTACAACTCTTGCACGCGTATGGCAACCCTACCATACTCATGTGACTAACACTTTGCACGCGAATGACCTCCTGTCATTCTCACGTGACTAACCATTCTTCATGTGCACCATTCTCTTAGCCCGAACGTCCCGCATGACATCCTTGACCACCAAGACCTCAGTTCCTCCCGAACCTCAGTTCCTCCATGAACCTAGTTCCGGTCCAGTCATCGACCACGCTCGCCCTCGAGCAATACCTGCACATGAACAAACCACAAAACGATTCCGAGCACAAGTCCGCGACTTGACTCAACATTAGTCCATGCAAATACTCACACGAGCATTGCATAAAGTCCACTTCAAAACAAGCATCACGAAATTTTCACCAATTTCATAATCTCAAAGTTTAAACCAAAAATCAATTTCAAATTTGCTCAAAACCCTAATCAAGCAAAAACGCATTCACGACGGACCAAAAAAAAATATGGTCTGGTGTACACATGAAAAAGTCACTCAAAAACCCATTCACGACGAACCAAAAAATTTGGTCCGGCGTACATGTAAAACTTACTGTTTTTCAAGAACTTGGTCTAGCACAAAAGGACTTAGATTCATGTTTACGACAGACCAAAAAACTTGGTTTGTCGTACATGGAAAAATGAGGTTGCCAAAAACATGTTTACGACAAACCAAAAAACTTGGTTTGTCGTACATGGGAAAATGAGGTTGCCAAAAACATGTTTACGACAGACCAACAAACTTGGTTTGTCGTACATGGGAAAAATGATGTTTCTGAATTAACTTGAATCCTCAAAAACATGATGATGGCGGACCAAAAAATTTGGTCCGGCGCAAGGCGAAATTTGGTTCGGCGCCAAAGGAAGACTCTCTGTTTCTGAATTCAAACACGCACGAGCACTAAAGCAATATTCGCAAATTCAAATATAAGCCAATTTTTCAGCACATGATTTCACAATCTCCCCCTTGATGAAAACATTGGCAACACCACTTGGATTTGAACATTGGCATTCATTTCAAAAGAAATTGAAATCAAGAGGTTTAGAAACAGAAGTCAAAGAAAAACACAAGATCTCCCCCTTTGACAAAAACTACAGAGAAAAACTCCCTCTAACAAGAAACATGTGAATGAATGTGCAATGTGGTCCAAATTCTCCAAATTTCTCAAAGGGTGTTCAAATCTTCCAAAGTTCTCAAGAATTGCCAAACTTCTCCCCCTTTGACAATGGATTCATCAAGAATACAAAAGAGAGAACATGTTCAGAATTTTCCTTGTAGCAATGAATTCACAAAGAGAAACAAGAGAGTGCCAAGATAGGAAAAGATGAGCTCATTCGATCATATAACCCGCGTTGCCAGACCGCGAGAATTAAAAAAAAAGAATCCAGCGCTCGGGGAGCACTGATTTTTTTTTTGTTTTTTAAATTTTCAGCCGGCAGGGAGCGCGGAAAATTTTTTTTAAAAAAAAATTTTCCAAAAAAATCCCACAGTCGGGGCACGCGGTTTTTTTTGAATTTTTTTTTAAAAAAATTCCCGCGGTGGGGGGCGCGGTATATATATACGTATATTTTTTTGTTTTTTCCATTTCACCGAGGACTGCGAGGAAAAAATGCTCAAAAATGTTTTTATTTCACCGAGTCTTTTAGGCTGCCAGGGAAAAAAGATACAAGTAGAAAATAGAAAATCGCAGAAATATACAACAGGAAAAATATTTGCAAAAGTACGAGCGGGTGGCGCCACGTGACAGCCAGGTGTCACCCCCTTGTCGGTTTTTTTTCTCTGATTTTTCGACCGGATCCGATTGAGATACGAATAACTTTGCTATACAACTACAATTTTTTTGTAAAATCATGTGGATTATGAATATGCGAAAGAATTGTAGTTTTGATTATTGTACAGCAAACGATCGATCAGCTGCCCCTCTGAACCCGTCGCATTGAATTGTCGATTTTCTTTTCATTTTTATTTTTCTCTGATTTTTCGACCGGATTGGATTGAAATACGAATAACTTTGCTATACAACTACAATTTTTTTTAAAAAAATCATGTGTATTATGTATATGCGAAAGAATTTTAGTTTTGATTATTGTATAGCAAACGATCGGATCAGCTGCCCCTCTGAATTGTCCTCGTCGTAATCCTCTCCTGTTTCAGTTCTTACCCGCTTTTCTTCTCTAGTTTTAGCCAATTGAAAGAGTTATATGCGAAGCTTGCGACTTCAGTTTCATAAGTTTGCGCGCTAGCAAATTCAAAGGGATAGACATGTACATGCATGGTAGTATGCATGGCTTTCATAGCTCAACAAGAAAGAAAAGGAATCAAGCAAAGAAGGCTACCAATTGATGACTGCTTTGATGATCATGGTGAAAAGCACGTACATGTAGGCAGTAACCTTAGGAACAAAACTCAACCTTAGTAGGGCACATGCAACGATAGTTTAGATGATGAAATAAGCAACAGATAATATTACAAGGGCATTACAACAGTGACGATATTGCTAGAAGAAGTGATGATAACACTGATTGTCATGGTGGAACAAGTGATCGTTTCGCCTATGTTCGTAGAGTGGGAATGATGCCCCACATTTTCTACATATTACATCACCTGTCAATCTTTTGCGATTTGTTCTCGGACATCTCTCAATCTCTCTTATGAAAGAGCTCCATGGGGGTGCGCAGTGCTCCCAGCTGCTACCCAATGGGTAGCCTATGCCATACGTCTCTGGGGTATAAGACGTCGCTTGTTTGTGTGCATTCTGTGGAGTTCTGCCCTCCCATATGGGCATGTCATCCCGATTCCCGACGTCCCCTATGTTAATACCGCCCAGGTTCCCAGATGGTCTCTGTAACCCGGCAAGGATTTCTTGCGTTGTGCGAACCTCGGCCGTCTGCTTCCCCTTGTCCCTTCTTAGAGTGGAGGAACCCTCTTCCACTTCTGGTGCCTTGCGGAGACGTCTTCTCTGTTTTGGTTCGCACTCCACTATATGGTGTAGGAGGTGCGTGTTGGGCTGGTCCTTGTACAGCCGAAAGCGTGCCCTGCAGTCCATACAATATACCCGCTGTGGACGTTGAATAATACCTTGGGCGTACTCGGGGTCTGGCTTTTCGGGGCGGAAGTAGCACCACAGAGAGGATTGCTCCCCCCAGTTATCCCATATGGGAAGTTTGAGATGTGGGTGGTACTTCTCCGTGTCCACCCAGTTGAAGTAGACGCACCATTCATCCTCGGCCAAGGGGCACCGGTAGAATCTCCGGTCTGCTAGATCCCCGTGGTAGGTATCAACCACTGCTTGCAGGTCGTGATCGCAAAATTCGGGGCTTTCGGGTGCAGGTCCTTGAGGAGGTTTCTCCTTTGACTTTATCAATTTTGCAAGTTTCTTCTTGAAGTCCTATATGTGACGAAGCGGTTTAGAATTACTACTTTGTGACTATGTAACATTAGCATGTCGCATGAAACTCACCGATTGGTTGCTCCCTTGCCCACCGGCCCTGAACTCCGGTCGATCTAGAACGGGGACATATCCCGGTGGTCTCTCCCACCAGGTGAAGTTCTCAGGCGAAGTGGGGTAGGCGTCGTGGCAGTTTTTGAGAAATTCGTAGTCACGTCGTTCCGGCCCGTTGATCCATTGGAAGAAGCAACACCGGTCCTTCTGTTAGAAAACAAAGAACAACGCATGAAATGGTAGTGGTACACTGTACTGTATGGACACCAGTAGGTTTACCTCATAGCCGTGGCCACAACAGTAATGAGCGCGAGCAGCCGTAGCTCCGTGCATAGACTGCATGATCTTCACCGAAAAGTTGCTGGCGCAATTAGGTTGGGGCAACTCCGGCAGAACTGGAGCGTCAACACTACTCATATCCAGGTATTCGGGGCGGGTTAAGTTTCCCTTGCTGAAGAGGCGACGGTAGAACGACATTGTGCCCTAATTTGTGTAAAGTCAGTTGAAGTTTATTGCCGGTCTGTTGGTAATGGATGTGTACCCCCTCCACCGGTTTTTATAGTGGTGGTGAGGTAGATGGCCTATCTCCCCTTTAGCAAAGCTGCATGACCTGTCACCCCTATCTGAAAGCTGCACGACCTGTCATGCCTTTGGCAAAGCTGCATGACAGCGTGGCCCAATCAGTCTGAGAAAGCTGACACCAGCGTGTTGTCAAATCGCACTAAGGGTGACAGGTCGTGCAGCTTTCATTGAGGGTTACGGTCGTGCAGCTTTGGTTGAGGTTGACAAGGCATGCAGCTTTCATTGAGGGTGACAGGTCGTGCAGCTCTGATTGAGGGAGACCAAACTATAATACTTAGGGTTATTGGGCAAGTAGCATTTAGATGCAAACAAAGTTGTAAATGAGATATTTTTGCAGAATATGGTAGTTTAGATGATGAATAAGCAACAGATTGTATTACAATAGTGACGGAATTGCTAGAAGAACTTACAACACCACTGATTATCATGGTGGAACAAGTGATCGTTCCGCCTATCTTCGTAGAGTGGGAATGATGTGCAACAATTCCTACATATTACCCAACAAGTTCTACATATTAAATCATGGGTACATCACTAATACATAAAAGTTAAAATACTCTTGACACCAGCGATAAAGATTTAGAACTTTCCGGAATCATCACTATCAAAGTCAACACCCTCTTCTTCGAAAAACTGCCAACGGTCACGTTTGCCGTCTTCATCGCTATGGTAGTCACACAGAAGAACCAAATTAGGGCTTCAGCTTCGTGGTTATCTTGTATGGCGCACTGAAGGAAGCGATCATAAGCTTTAGTGTCATCTTCTTGTTCAGATCGCACTCCGTCTCTTTGCAGTAATTCTCGTAATGTTAGCCTGTTAAGTTCCTGCCCGAGGTCGACCATCCTCTACTCTACCCTTGGAAGCGTCCTGTCTGCTACTGTCGATGTGTTTAGATCGTCTGCCCACTGTAAATATTGGCATCCGGTAGACTACACGACAGTGTGAGTATGGTTATATAAAACTGGAGCAAGAGAATAATCATCGAAACATGAAGATATGGAAATACATTTAGACGTACAGAGAAATTAGGGTATCTATAAAACGCCCGTCCATTATTTGCCGCAGTGGTGGAGTACCAGGTTTGAGTTTCCACATCGCAATTAGGGCAAATTACCCGCCCTGCATTGGCAACCGCTGAGCTCGACGCGTGAGACATGGCTTTGACAGAAGCGATGAACACTTAAGTCGGTATCTGCACGAAGAAAAAACATCAACAAGAAGCACAACAAGTAATAAGTGAAAATAACTTACCAAGGTCCACAACTTTGGGCCACCAATATTTAAGTCAGATTAAGCGGCTACTTTGCTTCGGGTTATTAAGTTCAGAAAGGATGTGAACTCCTTTCGGGTCCAAGTAGTGATTATGTCCAAAAATAAAAACAGTCCTTCGCTCGAGCGAATAATCATGCGATTTAAATACATTACATTGGTCATCGGATGGGTCGAGCCACCCGAGATAGTTCAACGTTACAGTGCTAGCTTGGCAGAGGGTCCGGACCTCTGGAGAGACTCGAAGTCCCAAAAGGAGTTTATTATTTTATGTGCTACAATTAATTGACAATTTTTATGGAAAGCCGGGATATATCTGCCAGGTTCGGAATATATGGTGTTCACCGATAGCTATACATGCATACATAGATTTCTTCAAAACAACATAATATAACCAGCAGTAGAAACCATCGTTGCCAACACGAAAACTCGAATTAAATGTTCACGCTCCTTATCCCGTACAAATTATCTACAACAAAAAGATACACACCTAAATACTTCTCACCATAATATAACCTTGCCACCCATGCCGAAAACAAATGGAGTAGCAATACCTTTTAGTACAGCAGTAGAAGTAACAACCCACAAGGCCTCGGAACGAAGAAAGTGACCAGCGCGAAGACAAAGTCCACTGCAAAGAGGGAGAGAGCCACCAGCTTCAAGAGAGCCACCAGCTTCAAGAGAGCCACCAGTGTGAAATGGGCAATCCTTTGTAGCGACGCACGACCTGCTTATATAGAATCAAACGTCATCACTATGGCGTTTACATTAAGCACGATTCTCCGGAATATAACTATCTCATTTCTTTATAATCACGTTAATTAGCACCATTATCAGCCGTAATGTCTACTTTCTGCGGCATTGGATTCCGACATGAATTGAGTTGACGCGACGCATCACCTACCGGTGTTGTTTCACCCACAAAAAGCAGCCGAAAGCGCGCACGCGAGCTCTGGGGCCAAGATAGGAAATCAGCGTGGGGTCTGGCTGCAGCTGGTAGTGGTCTGGGAGTGGCCAGCAGCTGGTGGCACATTAGCGCGCGAGGTGAGGGGCCGGGACATGAAAGCGGCACGTGGCAGCATTTGCAGCGCGCGATGGGGGCCTGGCTGAACCGTAACAGTGCAAAACCGCGGGTTCCCATCGCGGTATTTTTTTCATTTTTTAATTCGAATTTCCGCGGTCCCCGACCGCTGCATATTTTTTGGAATTTTTTCCCGCGTTATTTCCACGCTTCCAAACCGCTGGATATTTAAAAATTATTTTTTATGGTTTTTTTTATATTCAAGCGGTGGGGGAGAGTGACAGACTGTTCTTGGGCCCTCTATGTTTGCTTCACTCCACTTGGTACTATTCTTGGGCCGTCATGTCACGCTTTTCGTCCTGGAGACATGTGAGCTGCTTTTATAGCTTTTATCATATCAATGTTGTCAGCGTGTTGTCATATCAGTAGGGTGGAGTTAATGCAGAGTGCTTTATGGAGATTCTTCACAATGCATCTGAAGGGGATGAGAAAACTCGTGGTGTATGGACTGAACAAAAATAAAGGTGGCTGTCCCGGCGGTCACTCATCGTTAATGATACTTAGGGTTATTGCGCTACCAGAATTGACATGCGAAGAAAGTTGCAAATTAGATATGTTTGCAGAATATGGTAGTTCGTATACCAAATAGCAAATCTGCTTCATTCGACTCAAAAAATAACTTCGAACAAGGTTTTTTACGGCCCGTCGAAAAGCCTTCAAAGGTTAGGGTTTCTATTCGACTATAACACTTAGGGTGATTGCGCGAGTAGCATTTATGTGCAAAGAAAATTGTAAATGAGATATTTTCGTAGAATATGGTAGTCCATATACCAAATAGCAAGTATGATCCATTCGACCCAAAAAATTACTTCGAACATGATTTTTTAAGGGCCGCCGAAAAGCCTAAATCATTACGGTTTGCACACGACTATCGGCTTTAGGGTCATTACATGAGTACATATTAGATCCCAGAAAAGGTGTTTATGAAATTTTTTTGCATAACTCACTAACAAGTTACTGAAATTACTACAAATTTCAGCAGCACCTCCCCTAAAAGTAGGACATCCACTCAGCAGACAAAAGACATCAATTAATACAACAACAACATAAAGCAACATTACTCATCGAATAGATTCATCATAATATTGGACTACCTACAACATTGCAAGTACGAACTTCATTATAGCAATACAACCGCTCGCATCCTTGGCTCTAACCCGGTCACCGCCTCCGTTGTCGGCGGAGTTGTTTTCGTGAGAACGTGAACCGATCAAGTGAGCGCCTGTCATGGCGTAAGTCATACTGGGTCTCCTGTGCAACGCTAGGGCCCTCGTCATGTTGGGTAGTTCCAATGTTTTGATCGCGGAACATTTCATCCACCCACGTAGTCTGCATTGGAAAGTAATGTTAGTACGGTGGACATAAGAGATTGCAATAAGTTATTAAAATTACAAGTAATTACCGATGACGGTTGCAGTGATGTGGACTGTTGTGCCCACTCGCTGAATGGGCCGCTAGGAACCTGCACCCAAACATTGTTAGCTCATTTTCATCCTGCGAATCACTTGATCTGCAAACAGCATACCTGCCATGATGATGTCGACGGTAAAATTGGCGGCGCAAAGGCCCCCCCCACGGTGACCTCTTGCTTGCAAGTCATTATCCTCTGAGTCAATGCTGTCGTATGGGTCGACCGGAGGAGTATGTTCGCGCCTAGACGATGACGGCGGAAGAGTGGTGTAGGTCTGCTCAAAACCGAACTCCTGCAGTAAGTGTCTAGGCAAGAAGCCCCGAACGGGTGATTCCATCTCCGAATCTGGGTCAAGGTTGGGAGTTGGATGTGGTGGCAGGGGAGCAGGTGCTTCATGCTGCCGTGTAGACGATGATGGAAGTAGAGAGCGATCCCTGCGTGCATGCTATAATAGGACATGGCATTGCCAAAGAAGTCACATTGAGTAAGCACTACAAAGTACGACAACTAAATATATGCTTTGTACCTGCATATCCTGAAGGCCAGCATGAGATGAAGACGCTCGTGCAAAGCTCGATTGTCTTTCGACCATGCTGGACCGTGATGACCTGGGAGATGGAGGATGAGCGCCTCGCTCAGCACCACACATGACAACATCACTGTGATGGCCACATGTCAATGCCTTGACGATCCCCTTCACTTCGTCCACCATAGATCTTACAGCCGCTTTGAAGTCGGACATAGTGGTCCTCTTCCCAGGCTGTAGTATGCTTGAACCCTCCTCGATGATACGGTTTGCACGATCGAACTGCAGGAAAATATGATTAGTAAACGAAATGTGAATTAAAAAATAATGTATGTTCGTACCACGTCATCTTGGCGTGCTGCGCGGTGCACTGGGTGGCCGAGGGCCAGTCGCTCAGCGTGGGTGACCTCCTCGGCCCTTGACGGAGGTGTCGTAGTAAGTCGTGCATGTGTACGAGGGACAAACCACTCCAAGTACGTGACGTACAACTCAAGGTCGTACGGTCGATCCTCCACTATGACGTCCTCCGTGGCGGCCTCCTCCCATGCCCTCGTCCATGGTAATTTTGTGTCACGCCAGTCGTCGCTCTTTTGGCCCCTTCGAGATTGCCTGTGGAAAAGGAAGTTGTAACTTACACATTGTAATTACAAAATACAGAGCATATTTACAAAATAAACGTACATATGCACTCTTCGTGGCAAAGGCCGGCCAACTTGAGGGGGGACTTGCTGATGAAGTCCGAATTAGCGCATGACTCTGGCTGGGCAGTACGCCTCCACCATATGACAAAACACAAGGTGGCACGTCGTGAACCAGTATGCATGATCCTACCCACACTGATGTGACAATCCGTGCGGCGTCGTAGTCGCCAACGCATCAGAAGTCCAGTGTTGCCATATTATTTCATTTTCATGGAGGGTCTCAAAATAGTTATGAAACTAAGGATAGAATCTCCGAGGCCTATCACTTGCCCATCGCAGCGTGCAGTGGGTCTACCGAGAACCCATGGTGGGACCATCATTAGGGTGTTCACCGTAGAACTGAGGCAATAACTGGTGAACGGGCTCCTGGAAGTACGGACGACCGACAGGAAAGTGCTCCCATGACCAGATCTGTAGCAATGGATAGCAAACAGCAAGAATGGGCTCCTCCCCCGTTGTCTTCACGCTGGCCGTGCACAATCCCCTGTATGTCGAGCAGAGCACCGCCGATCCGAAACTAAACTGAGGGACATCGTCGAGGTGGGCATCGGCCAAAGCCTCCGCGATGTGGATGTAGCTCGGATACACAACATCTCCCTGTGATGTAGGGAACAACACCCAGCCAAATAGGAAGAGCAGGTATGCAACGAGATGAGTCCTCACCGTGTGCTGCGGTGCATCATCAGGGCATTCTATGTAGCGACGAAGCCATGATAGCGGAACCCCCGAACTATGCTTAGGGATAACATGGCCAAACCTGTCAAACAACCTGATTTTCCAGTCAGGCCTCCTCGGTGGCGGAACTATCGGCTTGCCCCTTATAGGTAAGCCGGTAATATAGGCAACATCCTGGAGGGTGACGGTCATATCCCCCCAACGGAAGTGAAAAGTATGGGTCTTTGGCCTCCAACGATCAACCAGTGCAGACAAGAGAGCCCCATCCAACGGGAAGGACTGCCCGATGTCCAACATCCGGGCCAGAGGCAGAAGCCCTGACTCCCGTAGAGTGGGCACGTACCGCTCGTCCAAGGGCCAGTGCTCCCTAGAGGGCCTGAGAGCGAAAGACGGTGGGGCGCCACCTGCAAGCTAGACCCTGGCACGATGCTTGGCATCGTAGTGTGGGTCAAGCAAAGACTACGGGTCTCCAGCCATATCCTGCGGAAATAAACAAAAATTAATACATGTACGAAAAAAATAACATTGCATACCATAAGAACAAATAAAATGTGATAACATGTCATTACATTACGTCACTACATAGATATCACAGTACGTAATAAAGTAATGCAATTCCAGGAAAGTACTAACCGCACACAGAAATAAAAGTACATGAAGGCAACTTTAAAAATGACAGTAAACGATATAACAATACATGAAATGTGAGGACATGACATTAGCTAACTTGACATAGGCAGCACGGTCCATGATATTACATAACACAAAATAAAAGTACTACTCCCACATAAAAAAATTACATTGAGGTAGATTGTCATGGTTGCTAGGGATGGGTCGATGAGCCGGCCCTATTAGGGCAATTCTTTATTGTATGCCTGACTGTCCTGCATATACAGCACTTTCGTGCAGTTGGTCTGTCTCCCCGCTGACTTGCATCCATATCGTTGCGGATTCGCCGTGACTGCCACCGTCTACGGCCGCTCCGCTTCAAAGCATCGTTCTGATACCAAGTCACTTGGCCCAGCCATAGCTCCCTATGATGCATGTCCAAGCCATAAGAGTTGAACTCCGAACTCCATGTCCCGAACAGATGGGCGGCGCTGAAGTACTCAGAGATGTACGCCACAGAGGACTGACGTACAGCCGCGCACGCTGCATATACATGCGAGCATGGCTTGTGCAATAGTTGGGGCTTGTTGCATGTGCATTTCGCGACATCACCTATTGTGCACACTTGTTTACGGTACCCTTTGCAATGCCCACCGACAAACTTCTCCCGCAGTTACACTTCAAACTTTAGCCTGATTCCATCCATGGTGCGGGCGTCGTGCGAGCGAGCCTTTTCTATTTTCTCCTACATGTATGCATGCATACGTTCGGAGAACTGCTTTCCTGAATCTATATGCTTCTTTGCATTCATCCCCCTGTTCACGAAGTATCCAACAGTCCTGTTCTAGGTTTCCTCCACTACGGCACTAACTGGGAGGGACCGAACACCCTTCAAAACACCGTTGTAAACCTCTGACATGTTAGTTGTCATTATGCCATATCTGGCGCCGTCTGTGTCATGCAACAACGACCATTTATCCAGATCTGAAGCATGCAACTGCACCCACTGAGAGAAGTTGCTGACCTCGGAGTTTGACTGCGTCGTAAGTTTTGCGGTCTCCTCATCGAGCACTCTCCATATGGCCTCAAATTTCTACCTCTGATTTTGCATGCAGAGTCTTTTAAATGTCTTCATGACTTCCTTGCTGCGAAACCTCCTATGTAGGTTCACCGCAAGATGCCTCATGCACCAGCGATTCATGACATCATTCCATTGGTACAGCGCCTGGGTCCCTCCTTGCATGGTGCTGATGGCGGACATTAAACCAGCATGCCTGTCAGTGATGAGGCACACGTTAGGGCGATCTTGGACAATAGCTTGCTTCACATTTGCTAGGAACCATAACCAGCTCTCCGTGTTCTCACTTTCCACGATTGCATAGGCCACCGGGAGTAGCTGGTCGTTGGCGTTCGCCGCAACCGCCATCAGTATGGTGCCCTTGTACTTGCCGGCCAGGAAAGTACCATCCATGGTCAGCACAGGCCGGCAGTACTTGAATCCCTGAATAGCTGGTCCGAATGCCCAAAAGACACGGTCGAGGATGAAGCAGTTCGGACCCTTCGCGGGGTGCAGCCTATCCATCTTGTTGATGTAGGTCCCGGGATTGGTTTCAGCAATCTGGTGAAGCATGCGAGGAACAAGGTTGTACCCCTCTTCATACGTGCCGTACATCATCTCTATAACTTTCTTCTTTGCTCGCCAGACCTTACCGTAGCTAACAGGATATCCCACAATGTTAATCAAGTCCGCCCTCAATATCTTTGATGAAACGGTCACGTCCGCCGTGACCAAGTGAGAAATCAGGCTCGCCACATATGAGGATGTGACATTTCTGTGCTTCGCCAGTGGCTCATCAAGCACACAAGTGTGGTCCGTCAAGACGGTTATCCTGAAGCCCAAACTCGCGCCCTTGAACTTATGGGCACGAATCTTGCCGGGACACTCAAGATCCATGCACTTCACAATGTAGGTCTCCTGGTTAGACCTATACACCCGGTATGTGCGGCTGATGTTCACCGCATATCTAGCAATTGCCTGCTGGACGGCACTCTTCATAGGGAAGCATTACCCAACCAGCAGAGTGTCCTGATCGAAGGCCCACTCCGTGCCGGCTTCATCTGGCAGCACGAGAGATGTCATCGCCAGATCGTCCAATCGAGAAGACACATGCTCCACATCAGTGGACACAATGCCACCAATTGGAGCTCCATCGTCGTCTTCACTGCTATCCATGTCGACTTCGTCGTCTTCATCAAATATTTCTTCTTCCGCCATGCCTTCCAGGTACTCGTGGCAGTCAATGCGAGCAGACCACCACTGGCCGATGTCTTCATTCACCCGAAAGTCATCCGTACCGATGGCCCCAGATGATTCTTCAACGACAACGCCACTACCACCGCCACCGAGGGGACTAGAGGTTTGGCCTCTATCCAGGAAGCGCACATACACCATCGGCCGACAATGTATCAGCGCTTTAGGGTTCATCACAACTTGCATGTATTCCCCCCACATTGCGCTTCCCACAATCTTACAAAGCTCCCACACATAGTTGGTGGAACCTCCCACAACTCTAGCATGTACCGCCTCGATTACGAGCTTCTTTCGGGTAGTCAATGGATCGAATGCGCTTCTCACGCACGTACGGAGGTCGTTCAGACTCATCTCCGTTAGACCCGGAGCCCGAATCATCTTCCTTTCGCAGTTCAAAATGTCCACACCATATAGGGAAAAATTGATAAAATGCCACTCCTAACAAGTGGCTTCGCTAAAAATGCCACTCCGCTGTCATTGACATGTGGGACCATTTGTGTCTATGACAGTGGGTCAGAGTGGCATTTTAGCGATGCCACTTATTGAAAGTGGCATATATGCCAATCCCCCATATGGACCCTCTCGAACAACATTGTCACCATAAAACACGCACAACTCTAAAATTTCTGCCATGTAGTACCTATCATAGCGAAAGACAAAATCACGCGCATTAAACAACACATTTCAATTTGAACGCTACACCCTAAGTATTTCTGCAAAACCATGTTCGTTACTGCCTACTGACAATAACAAAAGTGGTTTCATAATTGTTATGCATTAAATAATGAGGTTATAGCATTAAATCCTAATCAGTGACCATTAAGTTTTTGCGTGTCTTAAACTGCCCAACGCACTTATCCTATTATTTTAGGATTTATAAATAATGAGGTTACTGCAAATTAACTGTAAATTCAAAGTTCTGTCCACAATCTGAAAGAATATCAGGGTTTCGAATATAACGCGTACAACCCAGTATGGGGTATCATAAGGAAGTACAATGGTACCCCCTAAGTATTTTTACAAAATCGTGTCCTTTACCATCGAATGACAATAACAAAATTGGTTTCGCAATTTTTAAGCATAAATTAATCACATAATAGCAATTTGATCGTTTCTTACAGTGAGCACATACTTAATTAAAAATTACTGCAAATTAACTGTAATTTCAAAGTTCTATCCACAATCTAAAAGAATATCACACAAGGCTTGTAACAAAATTCATCCCACTCAGTTTGCATCAAATTAGCACTAACCCTACATTGAGCTAGTTCCGGACCCTACAGTTCAACGCTACTGTTTCTAGAGTGCCTAGTTGTTCTCACAACAGCACAATAATGTTACAGCTATATTGAAATAATTGTTCTAGTCTCATGAATGTTGTCGTAATAATACATTAAAATTACTTAACTTATCCATATATCGCAGTAGTATTTAACCAATTTTAATACTACCATACAGTTTCATGTTTCCATATTTTAATAACATGGAACCATTATATACTCTACTTCCATGGCATGCAATTTTACCCGTATATTATTACATGCACTAACATCACACCAACTGCACAGTATTTTTTTCATTCGTGTACTACCATGATACGACTATAGTTTCATCTTCTACTCATTATGCATTTACCACGATAACTTCAACTAATCATGTACAATTACAATGCACCCATATTTACACTAACCTTTATGAAGCACAACTGATGATTGCAATAGCCGGTGTAATGATCAAATTATCCTTCCGGAAACTGGGCCTTAAAATTAAATATCCAGGTAGGTGCGCGATATTTTTTCCCCGAAGAATACCTGCAAAACACTAATCCCTCATCAACTCACCAAAAAAAAACGTACATATTTGTACAAAATATAAATATCACAAAAATTATTGCAGAATTAAACTTCTAAATTTCCTCTTCCACCACTTTTTCCTGCCTGCCCTCCCTCCTCTCCTCTCTTTTTTCTCTACTCGAACCCCCTCTCTGGCTGAACTCCCTCACTCCAAAAATTTTTCTCCACACCGCGGAGGCGTCGGACGACATTTATAGCGTGCGGGGAGACAGCTGCTGCATGCAAGGAGCCTCCCATGCCAGGCCCCCTCTTTTCTTCCATGCAATGACAAAGCCTGGCAGCATGCAAGGAATCCAGGCCCTACTTTTTTGGCATGCATGTGAGGTGCGTTCAGTGAAGAATTACTTCCATGTTTTTTTTGCATGCAAAGGAACCAGGCTCTTCCATGCTTTTTTGCATGCTTTCTCCATATTTGATTCGTTCCTTCAGTGAAGCATTCATGCATCCATCACATTTTAAACCTATTTCAATTATCCTGACTGATTCTACTAGTTTCAAAGAGACTAAAATTGATAGTTTCCAATAACCTGCCTAATTAAACATGGAAACATTATCTACTCTACCTCATACTAATTTGTTCATGGCATGCAATTTTACCAGTATATTATTACTTGCACTAAAATACATAAAAGCAAATTGCAAAAAATACGTGTACTTAATTGCACAAAAGTAAATACTTAACTCTAACCGAACATTAATTAACCCTAGCCTAACAATACACTACACTGATACTACACTCTCAACAACAGGAGATCAATAAAACTGCTACTACTACACTGGACACTACTACTACACTATCGACAGCATTAGATCATTCAAACTGTTACTACCACACTGCTCACTCCAATCCACTGTCCACAACCGTAGATCATTAAAACTACTACTACTACTACTACTACTACTACTACTACTACTACTACTACTACTGCACTGGTCACTACAACTACAATGTCCACAACCGTAGATCATTAAAACTACTGCTACTACTACAATGGTCACTACAACTACATTGTTGACACCTGTAGATCATTAAAACTACTACTACACTGGTCACTACTACTACATTGTCCACAACAATACATCATTAAAACAACCACTACTACACTGATCACTAATACTGCACTGTCCATAATATACTAATACTCATGAAGATTTCTAACTAACCTTCTCGAAGTTGTACCGAAGATCAACAAAACTCCAGAGCAATGCCTGCAAAATACAAATCCGGAATGAACTAATTGAAATCCAGAAATCACTGAAGAACTACAGAAAAGTAAATTAACACCGCACTGTTGTCTCCTGTCGTGAACTCACACCCCTCTGCTATTGCGAAATCACTCCGCTCTGCTCTCCGGGAATCAGTCCTCTCTGCTTGCTGCTTCGTTTTTGAGCGAACTCGTAGCCATCAGCTCCACTTCGATTTATAGAGAAGGAACGCAGGCTGAGCTCTCCCGCTTAATTTACGGAGGCAAATCAGGAGACAAATCAATTATTCCACGTTGTATCAGTCTAATCGGTGTCACGTCGCTCAATTCATCGCTGAAAGCATCAAAGAATCAAAGCATCCTAAGCATCCATGCATGCTAGCTATACATGCAGGCTATGATGAACATCAAAGCATCAAAGCATCCAAAGCAGGGGAACAGACATGCATGCAGGCTATGCAGGCTAGGTCCATCGCATGCATGCATCTATGAATGAAGGGCTGGCGAGGTTTGCTTTGTTAGCATGTGAGGAATCTTATCTGAACAATCAATCCGTCACTCCTCCATCACATATGTCGGAAAAAGATTTAAAAAATCAAATGCAGCCACTGCGTGAAAATAAAAAAACGAACAAAAACAAAAAAATTTCAAATCTAGCGGGAAAAAATATTTTTTTTTTCAAACCAGTGGTCGCGGTCCTTTTTAAAAAATACCAAAATAAAAAAATTTGGAATGCAGCGGGTTTTTTTAAAAAAAAAACCAAAATTTTTTTTTCAACTCAGCGGTCCTGGACCGCGGTATTTTAAAAAAAACAATTTTTTTTTTAAATCAGCGGTCCCCGACCGCAGTATTTTAAGAAAAACAATTTTTTTTTAAAAAAAAAACCAGCTGTCCCCGACCGCGGTATTTTAAGAAAAACAATTTTTTTTAAAAAAAATCAGCGCTCCCCGAGCGCTGGATTCTTTTTTTTCCAATTCTCGCGGTCTGGCAGCGCGGGTTTCCAAATAAAAAATATGGAAAAATATTTCCACGCTTGGGATTCGCGGGATTTTACTGTTTGCGGGCTATTTTTGAAATTTCATGCGACGGACGGCTAGATCCGTAAAAAAAAATTGGAAGAGGCCAGAACAGTAAAAAATTCGCTTGGGTGTGTAGTAGCACGCACTGTGCAAGACAGAACGTGGCGAGGAGAGCACATGCGTCGTGGCCAGCTGACTGGAGGACCTGGGGCCTAATGGCAGAAAGGGAGGAAGGAATGATGTGGCTGGCAAGTGGGCCAAAGGAGATGTTGAGGGAGAAGGAGCCTTCGGGGTAAGCGTAATCCCATATTTTATGCTTTCTAGATAGAGAACATGGGTTTCCTAAGAAGGCGCTTTCCAAATCTGGGTTTTTCTGTGTAACACCCCGGCATTTAATATGCCCGAATGCTACCAAACATAAGCTAAACAACAACTAAATACCATATTTAACATAAAATTCCAGCAAAGGTGCATAGGCTAAAAACCGAGATTTCGGCAAAGACCTCCTTTGTTTTATCATGAATTTAAGGAGCAGCAATAATATGGCATTATATGGCAATAAGAGAAACATCTAAAACAGCAATAAATAGAGTCTTAACGACAATAAAAGACTAACATCAAGCTCTTAAAGTTCCAAGTGTCAAACAAACAATAGAACTCTCATTAACCAAGCTAAGACTTAATTTTAAAGACCATCACACGCAATTTATTATCAAACTAAATGAATTGACTTGGGGAAACGTTAAGGTGAAGCAACGTGTGAGCGTGTGACTATTCCCCTTTCCCGCATGCTGTTCTCATGGTACCTAAAAACAACAAGAAAACACAAGGGTGAGTTCGAAAACTCAGCAAGCATACTGCAATGGACAACAAGCATAACAACAAGTCAATAACATCTTTCATCATGGATAACATCTCATTCATGAATACTTGTCAATATCATCATCAATTTGTATGCGATGTAATGCATTGCTCCTGACCCTCTGGAACCTCATACCGGTATGGGAAGTACACACCCGTCGGTGTGCACCCTTTCCTCCCTTCCATCCCGAAGATGGAGGGTGCCTACTCGCTTCCAAACACCACGTGGATGGAATCACGACATAGGACTTACTCAATGGCGTTCCGGATCAGTCATAACTTTCTCACCGACCTTGCCGGACTAGTTAAGACTTTCTCACCGCCCTCGCCCTATCTCATGACATGCATGCAACCATGCCAATTATCATATTCAATTCACATATTAACACATGGCATCATAATATGTTAAACATGCTCATCATATCATATCAATCATTAAAACATGGCAAGTGGACATATATCATGTAGGCAATTCCATCTAATTTCAACATGCAACCTACAACTTGCTATCCATCACAACACACTTGCCTCAACCACGTGCAACGGATTGGCGGGAAGAAGAGGGAACTCCCGGGTCACACCACCTGCACATAGGCATCACACACTCACAATCATAACCTCAAAACAGTACACACGCCCCATCTAACCCGACATTACCAACTACTCGCAAAACCTAAAAACAGAGGTTCTGTCCCGCGGGACAGCAGCCTTGCAAAAGGCATAACTTGAGTTCTGGGACTCCAAATCGAATAAACGAGTACACCGTCGCGAAGCTTAGAAATTTCCCAACTTTTTCTAGTTATAGGAAAGACTGATTCGGACTCTAAAATTGTTTAATCTACAGATTACCACAATCTGTTCCAGTTACGTCACAGATTTTTAGGCGCTCGGTAAAACAGCCATAACTTTCAAACGGCTGATCGGAAATTAACGTGCTTTACGTCCACGGAAAGATAATTAAATTATCTACAACTTCCTAGAAGTCCGTACGGTCTGATTCGGATTCTAAATCGACGGAAACTCGAACCCTAGTTCGACTGCTCAATCTGCCCGAAAACAGAAACGTGGACAAGTTTAGATCTAACCCAAATTACTTCAAACCAGCGCCTCCAATTGATCTAAAAACTTGATAAACACCCTAATAACAGTACCTAGATCATCCCCAAGGATCCCCAAGATCATACCTTTGCCCGATGCACAAAACTCCAATGAATCTCCTCGCGAATCGCTCCTCGCTCCACGTTACTCGCTCCTCGCTCCTCGCTCCTCGCTCCTCGCTCCACGGCATGACTCCACAAGGTGCAGGGGTGGGGAGGCCACCCTAGGGCAGCAAGGGGTGGAGGTGGTGTGGAGGTGGAGGACCGGGAGGGGGGGTGCGCACGGTTTTGGGGGCTAGGGCTTAGGGGAGGGGGAGGGAGGAGAGGGGCGCAAGAGGGGGAGGTGGGGGCGCAACAACAGCAGCATGGGCGCAAGGGGGCTGGGGGGAGCCCCTTTTAACAGCCCTCAACCCAATCCTAGTCCGTTACGGAGTCCTAATCCATCCCACCAAAGCCCACCAAGGCCCAAAACTCCTCCGGGAAGGCCCAAAACCCCGAAAACGGCCCGGAAACGGCCCGGAAACGGCCCGGAAACGTTATTAACCCCCGATCCTTATGATTTTAACCTTATTTCCACATCTCATACTGTATTTAACCTTATCATGTTCAAAAATTAAGGATACGACACTCCGAGGTGTCACATTCTTCCCCCCTTCAACGGGATTCGACCTCGAATCTAAACGCACCAATCACGAAACCCAAAGACAACCAAAGACAGCCAGATTTTCACATCACATACCTGAGGTGAAAAGCTCGGGATACTTCTCGCGATGCGAGATTCCAGCTCCCAAGTCGCTTCTCTCTCGGTGCGATGTGACCACAAGACCTTGACAAACTTAAGCGTCTGTTCTTCATCACTCGCTCTGAAGTCCCTGAATTTCCACGGACGGGACTCGAAGGTGAGGTCCTGCTCAGCACTAATGGTTCCAATGGAACCACCAACTCCGGATCGTGCAAGTATTTCTTCAACATCGAGACATGGAACACATCATGCACACCTTGCATGGATTCAGTAGCTCTAGGCGATAGGCCAACCTGCCAACTCGGGCGAGGATAGGAAAAGGCCCAACATACCTTGGGTGAGCTTTCCTTTGGTGCCAAAACGCACCACACCCTTGGTGGGAGATACTCGCAAGAGTACGCTATCACCCACCTCAAACTCCAAGTCTCGCCGCCTCACATCGGCATAGCTCTTCTGTCGCTCTGTGCTTTGCGAGAAGGTTCTCGCCGAACCTCGACACGCGATCAACGATCTGAACCCAATCCGGCCCAAGAATAGCTCTCTCGCCCACGACATCCCAACAAAGTGGCGATCTGCACTTCCGACCATATAGTACCTCATAAGGAGCAGCCGGATCTTTGGAATGGTAGCTGTTATTGTAAGCAAACTCGCAAGGGGCAAATGGTCTTCCCAGCTACCCTTCCAAGCCATCACACAGGCCACGAGCATGTCCTCCAAAGTTTGGATGGTACGCTCAGATCGCCCATCTGTCTGAGGGTGAAAAGCGGTACTAAGGCAAAGCTGCGTACTCCAAAGCACTCTGCAAACTCTCCCAGAACTTGGAGACGAACCGCATCCCGATCAGAGATAATGGTCTTGGGTACACCATGCAATCTCACGATCTCCCGCACATAGATGGGAGCCAACTCGCTCATTGAATTGGTCGTGCGGATGGGGATGAAATGCGCAGACTTGCCGAGACGGTCCACCACAACCCAAACAGCATCCTTCCTCGTGGAGAACGAGGTAAACCAACCACAAAATCCATGGAGATGTCATCCCATGGCCACACAGAATCTCCAAAGGCTGCGAGGCGGCGGGACGCTTATGCTCACTTTGATCTTCACGGCAAATCCCACAAGACGCCACGTACTTGGCAATATCCACTCTCATCCTTTTCCACAGAAATTCTTCTTCAAGTCCCTGTACATCTTGGTCTCTCCAGGATGGACCGTGATCTGGTGCGATGAGCTTCTCTCAGAATGTCTTCTTTCACTTGAGATTTACGGGCACGCGCCTGCACGACCCTGAAACCTCAAAACTCCCAAGATCATCAACGGTAAAGTCTCCGACTTGCCATCCTCAAAGCGTTTCCTCACTGCTGGAGCAAGCGATCATGGTGCCTCCCGCTGACACGCTCGGGAATCGTTGACTCAAGAATCAATTGAGTTTCAGCTTGCACGGTCCCATAAGCAGTAGGAGACTCCCAAACGCTCAAAATCAGCAACAAGACAATCAACTACAGGGGGCATTGTCTTGCGATTGAGAGCGTCGGCCACCACATTTGCCTTCCCCGGATGATACTGGATAGTGAGGTCATAATCCTTTATCAATTCTAGACACCTCCTCTGCCTCAAGTTCAAATCTTTACGAGTAAAGATGTACTTGAGGCTCTTGTGATCAGTGAAAATATCACAAGACTCGCCGTCTGAGTAATGCCTCCAAATCTTCAATGCAAACACCACGGCGGCTAGCTCAAGATCATGCGTGGGATAGTTCTCGCTCATGCTTTTTCAAGCGCCTCGAAGCATAAGCAATCACCTTGCCCTCTTGCATGAGCACACACCCAAGTCCCAATCGAGAAGCATCGGAATAAGCAGTGAAAGCGCTTCCCGGTTCGGGAAGGGTAAGAACGAGGCGATCACTAACTTCTCCTTCAAAGTGCAGAAGTGCTCACACTCTGCGATCCACTGGAACTTCATCCCTTCGAGTAAGTTGTGAAAGTGGCTTGGCAATGATAGAGAAATCCTGCACAAAACGCCGATAGTAGCCACCAACCCAAGGAAACTACGCACCTCTTTGACATTGGAAGGCCTCTTCCAATCCAAAATCTTGAGACTTTGCTAGGATCTACCGATATGCCCTCTGGATTGATGATGTGGCCAAGAAAACCCACTTCAAATCCAGAACTCGCACTTTTTCAGCTTAGCAAAGAATTGATTCTCCCTCAGGGTACTCGGCACAAGCCTCAAGTGTCGCTCATGCTCCTCTTCCGATTTAGAGTAAATCGAGAATGTCATCGATGAACACTACCACAAACTCATCAAGGTACTTGTGTAGCATCTTGTTCATCGCCTCCATAAAGACAAAGAGGAGCATTAGTTAGTCCAAAAGACATAACTTTAAATTCATAATGCCCATACCTAGTGGAGAAAGCAGTCTTCTCAATGTCCTGCTCCCTCACACGGATCGATTATACCCCGATCGAAGATCAATTTTGGAGAACACCTTTGCTCCTTCGATTGGTCAAACAGATCCTCGATGCGAGGCAAAGGATACTTGTTTTTGTATCACTTGGTTAAGAGCACGATAATCAATGCACATACGCCAACTTCCATCCTTCTTCGAGACGAAGAGGGCGGGTGCTCCCATGGCGAAACGCTTACGCCGAATGAAGCCTTTGGCCACAGATCCTCCAATCGCTTCTTCAACTCGTCTTGAAAAGGTCGAGCCAAGCGGTATGGAGAGATAGAAATAGGTCGAGTGCCGGGAACAAGGTCAATACGAAACTCCACATTCCTCACAGAGGTAGACCAGGCAACTCGTCAGGGAACACATCAACGAACTCCTTCACTACGTAAATCTCCTCAATGGGAATCGAGGAAGATGGCTTCTCGAGACAAAGTCATGAGGAAACCCAATAGCCTCAAACGCCGTAAGAAAACAAACTAGTCAAAGCAAAGACGGAATCGGAGGGTATACCACCCTGAAAGGTCAACTCTTCACGGACGGGCCTGCAAGGAAACCTGTCCGTAAACAACAGATCTTAGCACGGCATCGATGCAGCCAGTCCATGCCCAAAATGACATCAAAAGGAGCCAACTGGATCACCATGAGATTGGCAAAGAAAACCTCATCATCAATGGCAATGGTGCAACCAGGGCAAACCAAAGAACTAGCAATCAACCCCGGAGAATCCCGACTAACACGGACTCGAAATCATTTGAACTCCCAACTTAGCTCTACTAGCAAACTCCGACGACACAAAAGAGTAGGATGCTCGAATCAAATAGAACAAAGGCATCAACGGAATCCACGAGCAGTACACGAAACCACCTCTGGATGCCCGGTGACTCGGCGGTCGGCAAAGCGTACACTCTGGTGGCGCTGGGACGTATGAGCCCCGACTCGGTGATGCCCCAACAAGGCTGGGGCGGAGGAGGCAATCGAGGAGGAGCAGGCATTTGCGGGCACCAAGATGCTGCCTGGTGGCGCCACGCAAAGGGTGGCTGAGAAACAGAGCGACCATCATGTGCACCGATCCTCTAGAAGACGCTGGAGTGGGAGGAGAAGGCACCGTCTCCCACTTGATGATGCTATCGGGTTCATCCGGCAGACTCGCCCCATATGGCCGGGCTTGCCACAGTGGTTGCAACTCCCGGTCCAACCACACTCAAGCACGGTGCTCGCCACCGCACTTGAAGCACTTCATGCCTGCCGCCGGCACAGAGCCATCGCTCGCGAAGAAGACCGGGCGACCCCATCTTAGCCCTCGAGGAGGAGCCCTGTCCTCCCTTGAACTTCTTGAAGGTGGGGCCGAGAGGACCCACCTCCTCCACCAAAGGTCCTCTTCGGCCACCGCCTGGGCCGCAGGAACCCCTGAACCTCCCGGGTTTCGCTTGTCCCGGAGAGCTCCAACTCGAGCTCCATGCCCTTCGCTTGCTCCACCACAGAGCGAGAAGTCACGAGGACGCCCCATGACAACTCTGAACTCCTGGTTGAGGCCCCTCACGGAACCTCCTAGCTTTCTCGATCGTTTGGCCGCCACAGTAGTCTGCACGCCTGTTGAACTCCTTCTCATACTCACACCGAGCCTCTTTCCCTGGGAAAGAGTGGTCGAGTAAGCTCCATCCTCTCAAGGAAAGACTTCAGGTGGAACTTGGCCTAAGGCGAGCCACAAAGTCCTCCCAGGTGATCGACCCGGATCGGGTTCTAGCGGCGAGAACCCCTCCCACGGATATCGGCTTGGCCCTTGGTGAAAAGCCACAAAGCGAGTCCGCTGAACCGAGGTCAACTCTAGGACCTCAAGCGCCTCTCCATGTACCGCAGCCAATCTGCGGACTGGATCGGCGTGCTCGCTCCATCGAAAGTGTCAAGACGGAGGGACATCCACTCCGGAGACTCATCATCGGCTCCGGTGGGGCAACAACGAGGGCCACCGCAGGGGAGGCACAACGGCAGGGCTGCATGGCCGGGCGCAGCTCCCGAATCTCCTTCTGCAGAGCGTGGACTAAATCTTCATTGGCGGCGGGCACCCGCCACCGCAAGTGGAAGCTCCTCCCGAGGTGGCCCACGAGCATTGCGAAACGCTACCCTCAAGGACTCCTCAACTCCTGGGAGCCTCGCCTGGCCTCCACGGCCACGGCGTCCACGACCTCTACCCTCGGCATGGGCGCTAGTCGACAACCACCCAAACACCAAAGCACACAATCAAGATCATAGATCAAACATCATCATAAGCATATTCCTTATCACATAATCAAGCGCGATGCATTGATGAACCAAAACCCATCCTACTGTGCAACCAAGTGTGTCAGATTTTAGATTAGTTATACCACTTTTACAAGTTTTAACGTTGCTATCCTATAACAAGGTTTTAGTTAGAACCTAAGCCATGTTTCTAAGTTATTCCACATCACATTTTAGTTGTACCCTATAGCATGACACTAAAAATTCACATTCCAAGGACTACCAAACATAAGCTAAACAACAACTAAATACCATATTTAACATAAAATTCCAGCAAAGGTGCATAGGCTAAAAACCGAGATTTCGGCAGCACCTCCTTTGTTTTATCATGAATTTAAGGAGCAGCAATAATATGGCATTATATGGCAATAAGAGAAACATCTAAAACAGCAATAAATAGAGTCTTAACGACAATAAAAGACTAACATCAAGCTCTTAAAGTTCCAAGTGTCAAACAAACAATAGAACTCTCATTAACCAAGCTAAGACTTAATTTTAAAGACCATCACACGCAATTTATTATCAAACTAAATGAATTGACTTGGGGAAACGTTAAGGTGAAGCAACGTGTGAGCGTGTGACTATTCCCCTTTCCCGCATGCTGTTCTCATGGTACCTAAAAACAACAAGAAAACACAAGGGTGAGTTCGAAAACTCAGCAAGCATACTGCAATGGACAACAAGCATAACAACAAGTCAATAACATCTTTCATCATGGATAACATCTCATTCATGAATACTTGTCAATATCATCATCAATTTGTATGCGATGTAATGCATTGCTCGACCCTCTCGGAACCTCATACGGTATGGGAAGTACACACCCGTCGGTGTGCACCCTTTCCTCCCTTCCATCCCGAAGATGGAGGGTGCCTACTGCTTCCAAACACCACGTGGATGGAATCACGACATAGGACTTACTCAATGGCGTTCGGATTAGTCATAACTTTCTCACCGACCTTGCCGGACTAGTTAAGACTTTCTCACCGCCTCGCCCTATCTCATGACATGCATGCAACCATGCCAATTATCATATTCAATTCACATATTAACACATGGCATCATAATATGTTAAACATGCTCATCATATCATATCAATCATTAAAACATGGCAAGTGGACATATATCATGTAGGCAATTCCATCTAATTTCAACATGCAACCTACAACTTGCTATCCATCACAACACACTTGCCTCAACCACGTGCAACGGATTGGCGGGAAGAAGAGGGAACTCCGGGGTCACACCACCTGCACATAGGCATCACACACTCACAATCATAACCTCAAAACAGTACACACGCCCCATCTAACCCGACATTGCCAACTACTCGCAAAACCTAAAAACAGAGGTTCTGTCGGCGGGACAGCAGCCTTGCAAAAGGCATAACTTGAGTTCTGGGACTCCAAATCGAATAAACGAGTACACCGTCGCGAAGCTTAGGAAATTTCCCAACTTTTTCTAGTTATAGGGAAAGACTGATTCGGACTCTAAAATTGTTTAATCTACAGATTACCACAATCTGTTCCAGTTACGTCACAGATTTTTAGGCGCTCGGTAAAACAGCCATAACTTTCAAACGGCTGATCGGAAATTAACGTGCTTTACGTCCACGGAAAGATAATTAAATTATCTACAACTTCCTAGAAGTCCGTATGGTCTGATTCGGATTCTAAATCGACGGAAACTCGAACCCTAGTTCGACTGCTCAATCTGCCCGAAAACAGAAACGTGGACAAGTTTAGATCTAACCCAAATTACTTCAAACCAGCGCCTCCAATTGATCTAAAAACTTGATAAACACCCTAATAACAGTACCTAGATCATCCCCAAGGATCCCCAAGATCATACCTTTGCCCGATGCACAAAACTCCAATGAATCTCCTCGCGAATCGCTCCTCGCTCCACGTTACTCGCTCCTCGCTCCTCGCTCCACGGGATGACTCCACAAGGTGCAGGGGTGGGGAGGCCACCCTAGGGCAGCAAGGGGTGGAGGGGAGGTGGTGTGGAGGTGGAGGAAAGGGAGGGGGGTGCGCACGGTTTTGGGGGCTAGGGCTTAGGGAGGGGAGGGAGGAGAGGCGCAAGAGGGGGAGGTGGGGGCGCAACAACAGCAGCAGGGGCGCACGGGGGCTGGGGGAGCCCCTTTTAACAGCCCTCAACCCAATCCTAGTCCGTTACGGAGTCCTAATCCATCCCACCAAAGCCCACCAAGGCCCAAAACTCCTCCGGGAAGGCCCAATACCCTAAAACGGTCTTAAACGGCCCTAAACGATATTAACCCCCGATCCTTATGATTTTAACCTTATTTCCACATCTCATACTGTATTTAACCTTATCATGTTCAAAAAATTAAGGATACGACACTCCGAGGTGTCACATTCTGATATTTGTTTTTGGATTTCATTTTACAATCAAAGCTTCCAAATTTTGATCGAGCTAACAAACTAAGTCAATTTTTTTATAAATTTTTGTGGAATACTCAGAGGCAATATCATTGCTCTCAATTTTAGATGATGATCAGGTCTAAGGAGTTTTATAAAAATCTAACAATGCTGTTGTTCTTTTCAATTAGCTGTTTTTGATTTTTTCAGAAGCATCAAACGAATTGAAAATTTTCTTAAACTTTTCGGAGGTGATATGGAGGTTATTATATATATATATATATATATATATATATATATATATATATATATATATATATATAGAGAGAGAGAGAGAGAGAGAGAGAGAGACTTTTTGGTGATGCAAAATTGAAGTTTGAGATTTTCATAAAATTTTCTAGGTTATTTTAAAAGCATTTTTATTATTTACAAAAATTGTAGAAATTCCAAATAAAATGGATAAGGATTCAAATTAAAGACAAACTCAATTCATGTACTTGCATTTCATATTTGATGGATTTTGGGATGTTACATTATGTTGTCAATGTATCTTGCACGAAAGAATTCATTAGTGTGTATCTTGCCCTTCCACTCAAATTACTGAGATAAAAGATGTGTGTCTTTAATATAATTGATGCTATTCCCTTATAATCAACAATTTGTATTATGTAGTCTACCATAGAATTTGTCCACTAGGATTAAAAAGAATTATAATTTTCTTCCCATGCCTCTATTCAAAACTACAAAACTACCAACCATTTATCTATTTTGATGAAAACTGCCATTTAAATTATACCATTTTACGTCACTCGAAGCTATATAGGTTCAAGCTTCCATATAGTATGACAAGGAATTTTTAAGAAAGGGACATTTGCCTTCAAAAAAAGAAAAGAAAAGGATATTGTACGACCTATAGTGAAAAATGGTAGTTGGTGGACTTAATAAGGCACTAAAAAATTTAGATCCTACAGATCGAGGATTTAAATATTAAAGCCATATCACATGCTTCTTAGAAATATTCCATTTACCCCGAAAATATCACAATGCATTGACTAAAAGTTTACATGTTAATTTTACACTAATAGTACCAGTAAATATTTTCTTCAGTGTTATACTTACTGCTCATACATATTTCGATTTCCTTTTATAAATCGAAATCATCGCTATTTAACATTGATAGTATGATATTCAAATATTTTAGTTGAATTGTCACATTCCATTTGCTTGATACCAGTTTTACCTAGACACGGACACAGGAATCATAATCCAACTCGGATTCGGGTGTCCGATTCGGGAGACTTGAAAAAATAGGCGACTACTATATATTAATATAATACTAACAATAAATGAATATATTTATTTTCTATTGTAAATAATAGTAATAAATACTCAAATAGCCTCTCATCACTGAAGTTGGAGGGTCTAATGCACAGAAGATCTATATTCAGCACAGAAGATCCACCTCTTGCCTTGATATGGCTGCCTGCTGTCAGCATGTCACACATGAGAATAAAAATCAGTAAACAAAACCAAAATAGCACTTTTCTCTTCCAAACCCATGTGAGTATGTTCCCATCCCTGACATCTTTCTTTCCATTATTTCTTCCTTTTTTCTATTCTTCTTCCTCCATTCCTCCGCCAAAGCCATAGCATGCCATGGTAGAGAACGAGAATAACCATTCTTTCTTTCTTCTAGTCTTCCTCCGCCTTTGCTTTTCCTAGCCATGGTCACGAACAGGGGATATCGAGCCAGCGTAGCTTTTTACCATCTAGTCTCTTCCTCCTTTATCTAGGATACTGCTAAGGGTGTTCGATACATGTCAACGGGTGTCCGATGTGCGTCGACACAAAAAAAAATTTCAGACTCGCGTGTCCTGGTAACACTGCTTGATACTAGTATTGTATCTATGCAAATAGAGATAATGGGATACACAGTTTTCAAACACACATAAGGGATCCTGATGAGTTCATTGTTAGTTGTTAATTAACATGCTAGCAAATATTTTAGATTTCGTGGTCCTGAAATACTTGCACACTAATTGTACTTAACTAGTACTTGGCATTTCTTCATCTTGCTTTGAAACTTGTGTTTTTGTCAGACAGTCGTGGGACATTAGTTCTCAGCAAGCCAAGCTCAATTTCACATCTAGTAAACTGTGAATCCTAGATGCTGCTCAGTCATATCAGACTCCTCTTTAATTCCCCAACGCATCCCATCCCTATATTACACTATCACAACTCCACTGGTGGTTGCCTTGATCTGCTGAACTTGATCTTCTGAATGTTTTCCTGTTGGTTGCTACTAGCTAGCTAGTGCACTACTAGTAGATGCTGCTTGTTATGTGTGTTCTGAAAATGGCAAGAGATGGAGTGGTGGTTTTAAACGAGTGTAGCTTGGGTAGTTGTGTAAATTGCTAGATGACAGAGAGGTGGGTGGGAGTATTTGTTTCTCTCACATTAAAATTTAGGGATTTTTGTATATATGTATTGGCAGTTGGCACTTATACGAGAATATATCACTATTGTCCTTGTGAAATATCAGAAATGTTGGTTGTATCTAATCCAATCATGCCCCTGTTGTCCAATAGTAGTACGTAACAAGTTATCCATGTCGAAGTGAAATGGGTCTAAATTGTTAATGAAAATATCTAAATGTTGCAAAATGTTGGTTAAAATATTTTTGAAGAAATTTGAAGGAACCAAAAAGATGTAACAAACATCGATTGTAAAATGTGACTAGCACATTGTCATTTATACCATCCTGTTGAACTAAATGCGTGGTCTGAATTAGCATACCAGAGGGTCCTTTGGCCGTCATTTTTAATACATTCCATACCTCTAATTTTCTTAAACTTTCACGGTCACTCTTAGAGCTACATCTGTCATGCGAGGAAATGGGAAATGATATGTACGGTGCTTCAAAATCTTTGGGCCAAATCCATACATTTTGTAACTACTCAATTAACCTTTCTCCAAGTTGATCTCTAGCCTTAAACTACCTAATGTGCATTCTTTCTTCATGAACTCTTGCAGCTACCTCTTTCGTGGTCACAATGGAAGCTGAGATGTTGGTTGCTGCATCTCTTGCTTCAGTTCGCTGCTGATGGAGCTGATGGAGCAAGGCAACATGACTCGCGTACATTGCGTGCTCTGCTTGTCTCGCTGCTCCTTTCTTCCTCCATGCATCCCATCCCCATAGCACACAATATGCAAGCATTGACTGATGAATCCTCATCTCCCTCGAATAGCCTCTCTGTTCTTGTGAGACTCGTAGTTGTAGCTAGGAAAAAGCAGGAAATGGAAGTGGCAATGTTAGAAGGCAAGTGCCTGGTTATTATTACTGATGTATAAGCGAAAGGTTGGTGGAATCATTTGTTGTCCTGAGTGGTTTTGGCAAGCTTTCGATCCATAAATTTTTGTTTCTTCAGAACACAAGAAGTGATTCGGAAGTTGAACACTGCAGTTTGAACTTTGAACTGTGGTACTTTATAGCATAAAGTCCTGAATTAGTGAATTACCAATCCTGTCCATCCAGGGGACCCTTGTTTGAGTGGTTATTTTAGAGCTCTTACTGCAGGCCGGACCATCACAGTTTTAGTTTTTAAACAGAGGGACAGTTGTTTTTCTTTTTAAGAGAACTAAACCTTTCTTGTGAGAAAATCATCCATATCGGGTACGAAATGCTTATAGACAACAAATGTTTTGTAATCAAATTGGGCTCTTGTATTGCAACCAGTTTTTCCAACTGCATGTTATCATATTATGAAGTATATGAATCAACATACTATGAAGTACTATGCAGCATCAATGGTGCCAGTTTTAACTATTTAGTAATAAAGTAGAAGAAACTATAAAGTATATGAATTGAACTACGCTTGCCGACAACAACACAGAATAGGTCAAATGGACCAAATGGTGCTTGAGATGTGATTTGGTTCACAATGTACATAGATTATGCTATTATCAGCGGTAGAGCTTCAGTTCATATTGTCTTTTTTTGCGTATAAATGAATATCTCTAATGCATCCATCTTTTGTTCCAAACTCACTATCCTGTATTGGAACAATGTTACCATAACTAATGTTGTGTATGTTATGCATTTCTCAGGTAGGTACTAGTTAGGGGATCTAATATTATTTTGGAATAGGAGCAACAGCCGCCATAACCAAACTATCCAGCAACGTGTTGTTCGATTCATTGCTTGTTTGCTTAGTTAATTTCTTTTTTATTTTCAATCACTAGCCATTGTGTTGCATTTTTGCTCAATTTGTAGATGGCGGATTGACTATTGATTGATTTTATTCAATTTCAGCCATAATTCTAGAAGATGTCAGCATTTCTTCCAACGAAAAGTCCAAATCTGAGTCCGCAACCAAACCTAGTGAGACTACTACCTAAATTTTTTGGTGAAATTTCTACTTGGTACAAAACTAGCAATTCATGAATTCCGCAATGTTACCCTTGAGTTCTATTCAAGATTAGCCGCTTGTGTTTTTACAGGTGAACGATGAGTCGACGAAGGACTACAGGTGAGTCTGACAAAGTGACACAGGTACTGAACGTCTAGCTGAAATGAAATAACAGATTGGATAATTAGACACAACAGTGAAAATGCTAGGTTTTAGCACCAAATGCTTCATCATGTCTCGTGTAAATAATGTTGCAACATTTGGGCTATCGACAGTCCTCTCTATTATGGGAAATTGATAATCGTTCTGATTTTTTAAAACATTAATATTCTTAATGATCAGCCACTATCATATGTTCACTCCGGCTACAAAAAGATCTGTGTAACCTAGAGATGCCATGTTCGAGCCACTTATTTTCATGTCGAACCTACCTGGCATGCTCAAAGTTATTTTGCAAGTACTTAAAGGTCGTTTGTACTTCGATGCAGGGATTCAATTCTTTTGGAAGCTCTTCTGGCTTGTGTTCCTTTTTCTGCATTCTGCAAAGTTATGAGAACCTCCATAGTATTACTCGTAATTCTGGACTGTGATTTGTGAGTACTGTCGTTAATGATCAGACAGAAAAGTCTAGGCTGGTGTTCAGATTACTTCGGGTGGTGCCTGGCTAATCGTAACTATTGTATTTTGATCTGTAAACTGGCTTGTTACGGAGTTCTGAATGTTTGGAATGTTCTGAATGGCTCTTTGATCTCAATTCGGTTAACCAAAATACCGAATAAACCGAACCGAATTTTTCCGGTTTAATCGGTTCGGTTTTCGGTTTTGAACGGTTCTGTTCGGTTTTTGGTTATCAAAAACCGAAATAATTAAAAACCGAATGCCCGCCCTGCTTTGCGTATCTTTGGATTAAAACAGGAATAAACGGATAATACATTCTTTTGATGAGGTTATTGTTCAGAAGAAAAAGAAGTAGTAGGATTGAAGGGAGCACCCTGCGATTTTGTTAGCCCAGGAAAAGAAGAAGAAGATTATTGGTCTATTCTCGTTGGAAACTAGAGAGGGGAGAGGCACCAGCCAATAGCCAATCCTGAATTTTCTACCTGAACCTTAGCTGTGGCCTCCCGCGCTGTGGACTGCTTTGCTGAAGCACGCGCGCATTGCACTCCTTCCAGATCGATGCACCAAGCGACGAGAATCAAGAGCACATCAAAACCCCTCGCTCCTGCACTCGTTAGGAATTAGCTTCCGTCCGTCCTATGATAAATTACAACGGCGTCCCCACCTTTGAGAAAAACAGCAGGCATATTTATGATTCTCGGTATAATACCAAACGGGTGTTTTATTTCTGAGATTCGCACAAGATCACTTGGCTTGAATGTTTGCGTCTTCCTCTGAAGTACACATGCTGACATGCATGATTAATAATCTCAAGCATAATGTATCTGATGTGTACTCTTTTAAATCCTATCATGCGCACCATCATGTTGTTGCAGGCTTCAGTACTGCTTTTGGGTCTCGGCCGCTAGAACCAAAAACAAAGGATGACAGGATGGTTTGCTACTGATGGAAGCTATTCTAGTCTTCCATCGTGTATGTATCTGCAAAACCATCCTCCGCAGCCAGCTCAGCAAAGCTAAAGTTGCTACAGGTGAGGCCACAGACCGTAGATGCCAGCAACGCCTTCTACTATTTCTTGCTGGTCTCGTCTCTTCTTTTCCGATGCATCCTATTCCTACACCGTAACTTCATCGATATTTATATATCTGCATTTTTCTAACCCTCTTCTTCTATTCTTCTGAAATGTTGTGAGTCATTTCTGCTACCATTAGTTGCATTGTGCCACTATATATAGTGAGGGAAAGAAAAGAGGGGAATGGACACGGTGGTGCCAAGACAAGAATGGGTATGAGTGTTCTGTGTGATTGGTACGAGTGTTTATTCTCCCACATAAATTTGTAGGATTACTTTGAATTTATTGTGTTGTCAATGTATCTTGCAGCTGGGAAGATCTTTGTGCTTTATAGTGTATCTTTTCCTGCATTTAATTACTGAGATAGGTGGTGTTCGTACGTACTCCATATAATCGATGCTATTCTCTTATAATCAACAACTCATATTATGTAGGCAACCCTAGATCAAGTAAATGTTAAAAGAAATCGAATTTTCTTCCCATGTATATATCTAAAACTATGAAACTAGCTACCAACCATTTATCTATTTTTGATGAAACTTCCTATTATTGTTATATCAATCGATGTACATCACTCCAAAGGTATGTTCAAGCTTTTATACTATGACTACAAAGGGACAATGATAGGGCCTATACTGAACATTGTTAGACTAAGATAAGACACCTATTAAAAAAATAGGTCCTAAAGAGGATTAAAAAGTTAAAACATATGTAATAAGCTTCTTTTATTAAGTTGTTTCAATACTACATGAAAATATTACATTTCCCCCAAAATCTCACACTGGATTGCCAAAAAGTTTACATGTTAACTTTGCACTAATAGTAACAATAACTATTTTTTTAGTGTTACACACAGTTTTATACACACAATTGTTCCGGAATACCTTATAGGTTTATTGTTAATAACTTAATATTTTACGAGAACTTATGTCACAAAGCTACAGGTTTCAGAATTGATTGTTTCTTGTAACAGGTTGATAGTGTGGGCCCACATGATAGCCTCACATGCCCTCACTTCCCGTTTCACTCGCGCATGACGCTGCCATGTGGGTTCACACTGTCAGACCTGTTATAAGAAATGATAGATTCTAAAACCTGTATTTTTGTGATACAAATTCTCCTAAAATATGTAGTTATGTGAAATAGAAGCTAAAACATGTAGTTTTATGATAGTTTATACAACAAAAATTTAGGTTTGTGAAATTTACTCTAAAACAATCATACACTTATTATACTGAACTAGAATGCACGGGCTATATTGATATTATAGATATTTGCATAGTTTTAAATTGATACTTTAATCATAGGAAGGATTGAAAACTTAGGTTAAATATATTGTTGTGTTCAGGGGCGGACCCACCAGTGGGGCAGCTTGGGCTGCTGCCCCACCTACAAGTTACAAGCCCATGTATGTTGTATATACTGCATATATATAGGCCTAACAAATTTGAAAGCTGAAACGTTGCACCAGTCACCAAGCAAGAAACAATCGGCACCAAGCAAGAAACGATCGGCCACCCAGGTATATTGTATATCAAGACTGAACTACGCAATAAGATTGCCAACTATTGGATGAATGACTTAATGGTGTGCTACACGGAGAGAGATATTCAAATCACTTAATGATGAAGCTATCATCTGACGATTTCAGCGCCTCAAAACTAGGAAAATACAATTGCCTCGTCCCTCACCAATTGTTAACTGAGTGGTATGTTGCCTATTTGCTAATTCTTCTTTGACCGCATTAATTGAACGTTATATTTATGCTTCTTTAATAGTACTATTGTTGTTACGGTACATTGCATTCTTTTTAGCGTTTTAATACTACAAGTCTGCCCCACCTATAATTTCTTTCTGGGTCCGCCACTGGTTGTGTTAGAAATCTAATTGTTGTGAATGTAGATCGAGTTACTGGATAGCAACATGAGTCATGAGAAGCTAACTAAATAATAAATCGTTAACCCATCGATGTAAATCCTAAACTAAAAATCACAAATAGCATGGATCATAGTTATATTATAAATGGACACTTTGGACTATATGAATCTTCCGCATGTACAATTAATACTCAAGAATTTAGTTTTAGTTTTGCATTATTTGGATTTTCATTTCAGTAATTTTTATGAAAATTATATTTGGAGTCCATCCTTACACATATTTAGAATACACGTTAACCAAAACTTGCATTTTAATCCTAAATTCACATATATTTGGAAATACATATTCATATACAAATCAATTTTATAGTACCTTTGGAATTAGCAATTCTAAATTTCGTGAATTATTAGTGCAATTTTATATATTTGGAAATAATACTTGCATACAAAATACTTTTTTTGTTCTGAATCTAAATTAATTATGTATCAAAATTAATTACAAATCTGAATTCACTTAGAGTTATTTTAATCATAATTATTTAAACCTTAACTTTATTTTTTATTCGAATTTTTATGGAATCCATCCATATACATCTGTAAACCTTTTATTATCAAATATTTACATATTTTGCACCATGTTTTGCATTTTAATTCTGAATATACATTTATATGTGAAACCTAATTTTATGGAAATATTAATTACAAATATATGACGACAAAAGCACATTTTAAACCATTTATTCTCTAATACTTGCATATTTCACACCATGTTTTGTGTTTTAATTATAAATTTACATTGATCAATAAACCATAATTTTCTAGAATTATTAATTCCTGAAAGCACAAGTTCATGTACAAATAGATTTATTTTAGTTTTTGAAATAATAATTGTGAATTTGTAGAATTATTAATTCCAAATGTATATAGTAAATACATATTTATATGCAAATTAATTTGATATTTATTTGAAACATTTGTATATATGGAAATACATAGTGTTGTACAAATCAATTTGCAATTTTTTGCAACTACTAATTCCGAATTTATATAGATGGGAATAATATTCACATTCAAATCAATTTGGTCTTTTATAGAATTATTAGTTCTAAGTTGGTATATGAGAAAAAATATATTCATATTCAAAATTTATATATATGGAAATGCATATTAATAAAAAACAATTAGCTTGCTATTTTATAGAATTATAAATTTCAAAATTTTATATTTCTTGAAATACATATTCACATACAAATAAATTTGGTATTTCTGGAATTAATAATTCCAAATTTCAAAATTTATAATTCCTAACTTGTACCTGGCATGGAGTATTTGTTTTGATTTGAACCATTATAACACGATCACACAATCTATAGATGGCCTCATCTTTTTCTTTTTTACTGATTAATATGTGAATTGCCTCAAAGTACCTACTTATATGGAGTCCATTATACATGTCCACAAAAGCACATTTTGAACCTTTTATTGTCAAATATTTAAATATGTCATATCAGTTTTTCGTTGTAATTCTGAATTTACAATTATATGGAAACCATAATATTCTGAAATGCTTAATTACAAATTTATATTTATGAAAAGCACAAATTCATGTACAAATCAATTCTTTTTTCTTGAAATCATAATTGTGAATTTCTTGAATTATTAATTACAAATTTATATATATATATATATGTAAATATATATTAATATGGAAATCAATTTGCTATTTTCTGGAAGAATTTACATATGTGGAAATACATATTCATGCACAAATCAATTTGCAATTATTAATTCCAAATTTATACAGATGGAAATACATACTTACATACAAATCAATTTGCTCTTTTATAAATTATTAATTTTGAATTCATATAAGCAAAAGTTAAATATTCATATTCCAAATTTATATACATGGAAATACATATTTGTAAAAAACCTGCTTGCTATTCTGAATTTGTGTTTATTGAAATAGATATTCGTATGCAAATCAACTTGCAAATTATGGAATTGTTAATTTTGAATTTTTATATTTATGGAAGTATATATTCACACTAGAATAAATTTCTAAATTGAATTTCTAATTTTATAATTCCCAACTTGTACTTGGCATGGAGTATTCGTTTTGATATCAATCGTTATAACTCTTTCCCACAACATATTGATGGCCTGATCTTTTTCTTTTTCTCTGATTAACATGGAAATTTTCTTAGCATTTTTATGGAATTATTAATTCCCAATTTGTATTTATGGAAATAGATATTCGTATGCAAATCAATTTGCAATTTATGGAATTAGTAATTCTGAATTTTTATATATATGGAAATCCATATTCACATACAAATAAATTTGGTTTTTCTCTAGAATTAATAATTCTAAATTTCTGATTTTATAATTCCTAACATGTACTTGGCATGGAGTATTTATTTTGATCTGGACCGTTATAACTCAATCCCATAACATATTGATGGCCAGATCTTTTCTTTTCCTTCGATTAATGTGCAAATTTCCTCTAAGTGCCTAATTTGTATATGTATGTATTTATATGTTTTGGTATGAACCGTTATAACTCACTCCCAATGTTCGAAATAACGGTAAAAGGTGAATGAACGATCACTCCACCTTCTAGTGTTTATACAATAAGCGGCGTTGTAAATGGTTTTATTATTTAAAATTCAGATAAATATATACATGTATTTGCAGTAACAAAATAAGCATCTAATTTATCTCTTTCATACATATAGAATGGAATTGGCAGGCTATCAACAATTGTAACACCTCCCAAAATTTGCATATTTTGGTTTAATTAATTATTTTTTATTTTCTGAGATTTTTGGTGAATTTTTTGGAATTTATAAAATAACTTTTTCTCTTTTCAATATTATAAAAATAATTTATTCAAAGAAAATAAAGAAAAAAATTGTGCTAATTTTTTTTTAAGTTCAAAATAATTCAAAGTAGTTTTGAGAATTTTTATAGAATTTTTTAGCTCTATTCGTTATTTATTAAAACTATTATTGTATTTTTAGGATACAATGATCTGCGACAAAGTAAGAGTCGTCGAGGAACGTGGTTTCTTCGCCTACTAATATCAATAAGTAAGGGTGGGTACATTTGTATCTAGTAAGGCTTATAGTGTATCACAATTATAAGTATATGCTTGGCTAAGTTAAAGGTAATGGCTATCTTACTATGTTCTTTTGCATAAAGCGAAATTTAGTCAACAATGACAGGGACTAGATTGCAAATGGAGTTTGCAAAAAGCAACTGACTAGTATGTAAATAACAAGTATATAGCATAAATATGAGCAACGCATGATTCTCCATGATTGTGATCAACAATTCATTCATTTATTGCCACTATTTTCACACTTCCTTTAGTGTGTGGTAGAGAGATCATGATAAGAACCTTTACATCACATAGACCTAACTTTGCATCAGCTCAGTGATGTTTGACCCTCACTATGGTGGCGAAAATAAAATTCACATTCTCATAATAACAATGATAGTACACCCTGTCATAACCGTTCCCCCACAGCGAGGCATACAATGTTGTAGCGGCAAGCGTTATGCCCAACACCTATGACGATGATCAATATGTCCTATTCTACTTTTTGGGCCTATGCGCTCATGAATGAAAAGAGCCCCCCCCCAAAAAAAAAAGATAAGGCTCAAGACCCATTACCTGGTTACGACTTTGACCAGAGTCAAATTTAGTTACATAAAAAAATTCCCAACCAGTTCATTAACACTGATCGAAGATAAGGTATGCCCTGTTTACCCCGACCAGCTATGTATGTACCGGTCGGGGATAGCTTATTCGGTTACCCCAACCAGTTAGGTATGTGCTGGTTAGGAATAACTTATTCAGTTGCTCTGATCAACGTACTGGTCGAGCATTGAATAGACTTCGCCCCGACCTGAAACTAGTCTAAAAGGCATTTACCCTCGCATAGATCTAGCGCAAGGAGAATTCTTCTTGATAGGAATAGATAACTAATTGGAAGTTACTTCCTACGAAGAGATACTTCTTTACTAAAAGACACCTCACAACAGAAAGACACCTTTTGGTGAGAAGACACATTTTAGAAGATGATAATTGACATCTCTTCTTCAAGTATAAATCAGAAACCTACGCAAGGATTCGGGACAACATAACACAAGAGAAAAATAAGATTAGCATTAGTATTTCATTCCCAATTCACCAGTTTGTACTCTGTCAACACACGTGACTAAATAAAGAAGCAATCTCATTCCTATTATTTTCCGTCGCTGATTTGTTAGACAAAGACAGCAAAAATTAGATTCATAAGCTCGATCTAGGGACCCCCTTATCTTGAACATCGACAGTTGGCGCTAGAAGGAGGGTCTCCATTAGAAATCAGGATTGTAGAGTTCGCGGTTTTGCCTCTGGAAATTGGCAACTTCCTTCGTCGAAGTCACCACCACCAAGCGGCAAACCACAGCGTTGGCGTGGTTGCAGCTAGCCCGACGAAGCATGGAGAAGGCTTCCTACCAAGTAACCTTGGTGCAATGATTTCCGTAGGCCTCCGTCGCCTTCGCTACTACCGTCCCTACGCACCGTAGCCACTAAAGAGTGGTGGCAACATCCTCCCTGGGGTGCCTTCGCTCTGATGTCATGATGTCCATACCCTGAAGCACCTCCTCCAAGGACTCCATCGCCCGCTAGGATGCCTCGGCCGCCAAGGCATTGCCTTCCTGCTCCGCAGCTACCTCGGTGTCCAGGTGGCAGTTGAGCTCCTCCAGCTCCCGAGTTCTCGCTTCGGAGGTGACCTAACTTTCTACCTCGCCTGGACATTGTAAGACAAGATATTTTTTTGACTAGTAATACAAGATATGCATCCTTTCCGCTATCCTCACTTTCTACCTAGAGGAGTTTTTCACTTTGCATATTTGTCAAAGGGGGAGATTTTGTGTTTTTCACTTTGGTTTTTGATTTTAAACTTTTTGATTTCAAAAATTTTTCTTGTGAAGTGAATGCTAATTGCAAATGTTCAATTCTAAGTCATGTTGCCAATGTTTTCATCAAGGGGGAGATTGTGAAATCATATGCTGAAAAATTGGCATAGTGTCGATTTTGGTATTGCAAAGTGGTTATGCTAATGGCATGTGTGGTGCATGTGCATGTGTTGTTTTAGATGATTAATTGATATGCTTGTGATAGCATGGTAGTTGTTTTACTTGATGTAATGCTCTCGTGTGAGTGGTTGCATGGATTGATCTTGAGTCAAGTCGTGGACTTGTGCTCAGAATATTGTTTCGTGGTTTGTTCATGTGCAGGTGTTGCTTGAGGTCGAACGTGGTCGGTGACGGGACCGGAACTAAGTTTATGGAGGAACTGAGGTTTAGGACTAGGTTCAGGGAGGAACCGAGGTCCTAATGGTCGAGGATGTCTTACGGGGTGTTCAGACTAGAGAACGGTATAAAGTCTAGCAACCCACCAAGGACGCGCTAAGGGCGTCTGTCTAGTATAGATCATACATGACGTGCCATTCGAAAAAAAATTCACCGTCACCGTGAAAAAAATCATGTTCCTTGTACTTGACAGCAAACAACTCTAGACCATGCTTGGTCGTGTCCAAGTACCATTCATGGAATTGCCGTATCTTTGTCGTTAGCTGGAGCAGCTCCTCACGCTTGACCAATGATCCACCCAATGTAAATGGCCATCTTACTTGGGCATACTCAATCTCTATCGTGCCTAATATTTGATTTGGGTCAAGGCCAGTTTCATCAAAGAATTGTAGCATCGCCTTAGCCTTCTCCTTCTCCTTCTCCTCAGCTGTCATCTTCTTGTGGCATTCCTTTCGCAATGTGCGTTCGTAGTTTGATTGGCAAGGCATTTATTTTTTATCCTTCAAATTTGTGATAGTCCTCAAGCCTTTGTGAAATTCTTCCGTGCCAGGTTGAACCTTCTTCTTTGGTGACTTGGGTCTAAAAAATTCAGTTACCTCACCTTGTACTATCTTATTGGTCTCCTCGGTCATATCGTATGCCAGCTTCGGAAGTGGACGCATCTTCTTGGATTGGGTGGAGGACCTCGTCTTCTTGGGAGCTGCTGGCTGAGCTGGCTTATTTCCTTTGGTCGGCACCTTCTTGTGAGGAGACGGGCTTCTTGTGGGGCTTAAGTGCACGGGAGGTGGTGTAGGAGTCGATGCCTTCTTGGGAGGAGACGGGCTTCTTCTAGGGCTTATGTGCGCGGGAGGTGGTGTAGGAGTCGGCACCTTCTTGGGAGGAGACGGGCTTCTTGTGGGGCTTATGTGCGCGGGAGGTGGTGTAGGAGTCGGCGCCTTCTTGGGAGGAGACAGACTTCTTCTTAGGCTTGGGTGTGCGGGAAGTGGTGTAGGAGTCGGGCTTCTTTGCAGAGAGGACACATCCATGTTATCTCGAAAAATTATGTGCCGTTTGCGCCATAGGATGAAAGTGTGTACCGCCTCTCCTAGCTTCGTAGTCCCGTCACCTCTGGGAATTTCGAGCTCAAGGTCCTCGTACCCTGGGTAAACCTCCTCCACCGAGACCTTCGAGTAGTTTGACAGTATCTGTTGGCCATGGATGAGCTGCCCCGGCTCCACTGGGTGAACCATGCCGTGCGCCGCCTTCAATGAGAGGTTCCGCGCCTCGACGTGCAGCTCACAAGGTGTCTGCTGCCTGATGTCGTCTACGGGATACCTGTCCAAGTTCGCTTAGGGCAGCCCACCGGAAGCTCCGCTACTCCGCTGCCCGGTGGGGCTGATGATGTTAGGATTGATGGGAGGTTCCTGGCACATCTCCCGCTGTTGGCTCTGGGCTAACTGCTCCTCTATTTGAGTCATGCATTCTTCAAGCGCACTAAGCTATTGTGCATGTCGAGCCTTGCTTCTCATCCGACTCCTATAGGTCTCGGCGTCCTGAGCGAAAACAACCTTCCACGGGACGACGCCAATGCCTCGTGTACGTCCAGGGTGCTTCGGGTTTTGTAGAGCCCTTGTTAGCTCGTCATTCTCCCTGTTTGGCACGAAGCTACCTTGGGAAGTCTCCTCGATGGACTGCACAAGCCTTCTGGCCACATCTCTCAGCACCTCCCCAAACACCGCATTGCTGTTATTGTAGGCCCCCGGATCGACTATCCGGAGTCCTCTGTGTATTTCTGTACTAGTTCCAGATCAGTAGCTAGTACACACAGTCAAACAGTGATGAATCAACAACCATACCACGAATACATATAACTAAATAAGAACAACTCCAAATAAAAGCAAAGACCTTAAGGTCAAGGTTTACCATTATGGCCTGAACAGGCAGAACAACTTGAACAACTGCAGCGGAAGACGAAAAACACCAAGGCGACCCATCCAAATGCCCACAGGCAATCGAGTGGAGAACGCGCCCTAATCGTTGGAATTCCTTGACAGCTTCTTTCACTTCTGAGATAGGATTAGAATGTAGCACGTGAGTACATAAAGTACTCAGCAAGTCTGGGAAATTGTGCACAATGTAGGCTATTCAAAGATGGCTTAATATGGTTCTTTTGCATAAAGCCAAGTTTCATCAAATCATACTTGTTAATAAGTTTCACAAAGCATATTTGAGCACTTCTTTTTAATAATTGAATTATGTAATATTGCAGTGAAGGTTCTAACCACCACTCACTAATATACAGGCTCTATCCGCCACACCTCAACAAAATCAGGGTTCAATCCATCCACATGGCTCTATCTGCCACGGTTCACAAAATCAGGTTCCTTCCACCTACCTGGCTTTAGCCGCCAGAAGCACACCCGAGAGTTCTAACCGCTCTCGGATCCCAAAACAAACCATTGTTTAGTTTGAAACCAAAAACCAAAGTCTACCAGTATGAAAGCATTCAGCAAGCTTTGCCTTTAACCGTAGGCACGGCTATTCGAATAGTTTTAACTCTGCTGAGGTGTACAACTTTACCCACAAGACATGATATTCCCTTGATGCCATGCAATTAGCACACTGCCTTAGGTGTGCCGACAGGGATATCATGACAAGGTCTTTACAATGTATACGCCTAACCTGACCCACCCGCTGAGGTTTCACCGCTGTTAGGGTTATATCCACCCAGTACAGAAGCCTCCTCTTGCGCCGTGTGAGAAAAACAACAACATTGCCTCTATCCGGCGCTCACATTCCACCGAGTGGTGAGTATAAGTTAGGTTTCTACAAATTATTCAGCCAGGTCGTGCCCATTTTGACATGTGGTTGTACGGTTATGCTTAGAATGGAGACAGTCATAAGCGTCGGTCCTTAATTGACTTGGGCGGTACTTGCACAAGGAAAACTAGTGCTATATCCACACCCACCAAACAAACCATTCCGCCCAAGTCCAAACCATTTTCATTTTATTTTTATTTTGTAAATCAACGGCAATACTCGCTGCCTATAATTTCCAATACAAGTTTTCAAGAGTTATAAGAATTTTCCACCCATAGGTGAATACTGACCGATTGCGACTCTAAGCATTTCTACCGAACTATTCTACTCAACCAATATTGTATTTTATAAAATACAAATCTCAGTGCTGATAAAACGTGATTATAATTAAATCGGTACTCTCCAAAATTCATGAGACCACCAAGATTCCCCCATTATTATCGTGGTACTATATAATCCGATCCAATTTCGTACTTCCAACATGTAAAGTCGATATCATGAGCCATCATAACTCAAAATCATACCAAGCTATTATCATCATTGTATATGAAACAATCTCCTCAAAATATGAGTATCCTTATTGATTACCCATTATCCACACATCGATTGGTCTTTTAATCTAATTGAGCCACTGAAAATAATTCATAATTTCATCCCCGAGCATAATTCATGACAGACTCTACCAATCCAAGATTTTATTAATTCATTGCCTATAGTTGTTTCTATAAACAATGACACCAAGTTGACTAAGCAAATCACACTCAATCCACGTTACTCATAATCCCACACAAATGGTTATCGCAAAACCATATTTCACAAAATCATCTACTAAACCACCGAGTACGATTCTCAATACTATCTACTTAATACATCGAGTGTATTTGATAATATCATTGATTAAATCATCGAGTATTATTCTCCACATCACCTATTGTAACCCTTCATATTGTCATCGCTAAATCATCTACATTTATTATCATTTACTAAACCACCAAACATTCTGGATTATTCACAATTCACCATAAATGATTACCACATATCTATATTTCCATAAGCATCTATTTCTTACTCAGTCCTCTAATAATAACTCCCAACAAACACTAATAATCCAACTAACTCTGATTCCCATTTGATACTATTTTATCAGCCCAAGGAATCCAATTCAACATATTATTCACTTGCAATGATCTATTTAATCCATCATGAATACTTCACAACCCCATATATCTTCCACAATTTTCCCCAATCCATTACAGTGTGAACTACTATAACAATCCAACTTCACAATATTTCAACCATCAACGTGCCTAGATCAATTTCATAACTAATAATCCCCATCAACACTAATATTCATGTAATCTCCAATCAAGTTGGGTTCTAGCTTCAATCTACACTTCATACTAATATGTTCCACTCGAACTGTCTTCTAAATAATCATTTCTCTAATAAAAAGAATATTTTTCCAAAAACATTTATATTGGTGGATTGCTATACTAGGGCGACAAAGGATCAGGGAAAACAATATCAAGGAGGTATGAACAACAGGTATAACTAATAGCCTAACGTCAACATCATTCTTTAATATAAATAGCGATGCAATTTGTAAAACATGGTAAAACATTTAGGAAGCATAGAATCAACATGCGTCAAGGAGACTTGCCTCGGTCACAGCGAGAATGTTGAACTATTGAAGTCCAGCGGCGGGATCGACGGTCGCGTCGGAGTCCTCGGCTACGCGCAAATCGAGGCAATAAATAAATACAAGAAAATAAAATAAATACAAAAATTACAAAAGTAGTACTGGCAGGTAGATCTTGATTTTAGATGAATTTAGGAATTTGAACGGAGTCAATCGGAGTTCGGACGGAAAAGATATGAGCTTCCGAAGTTTGAAATTTGGAAAATTGGAAAACGAGGGAATATTCCTCGGAATATTCCTTTGGCTGAAATTCTGATTTTTGGAATAAATGGGAGTGTATGCCATGTGGGCCCTAGCTGTCATTGAGATGGTGGTCATCTTCTTCATTGCTCCATCCATGGCAAGAACAGAGAGCATGAGGAAGATGGGGGCGCCGGCCATGGAGGGCACCTTGGAGGCCGGCGGGTGGGGGAGAAGGGGAGGGAGGGCGGCGAACCGGCGGCGGGTGGCGGCGTGGCCGGAGATGGCCGGAGGCGAGGGGCGGCGGCCCGAGGCGGCGGTGGCACCGGCGCATGGCCTTGGCCGTGGAAAGCGGCCAGGCGGATCGGTGGCACATGAGGCGGAGGCTCGACGCAGGAAGCCGGCCGGTGACTTCGGCCGACCGGAGGAGGCCAGAGTCGACGGGGCGGTGTGCGGCCGAATTGCGGGCGAAGCGGCGCGACGCGATCTCGCTGAGGGCGAGGCGCGGCGGCGGCGGCAGGCGACGGCTGGCACCGCTGCGGAAGGCGACGCCGGCGAGCCGGCCAGTAGGGGAGCGACGGCGGTCGGTGGCCAGCTCCACGTGCAAGGGCAAGGCCCCAAAATAGAGCTAGGCATCTCTAGGAGAACTTAGGATTACAAGGAATTGAACGATTGCTCACCGAGGAAGATGAATTTGATGATGAACGAAGTTTCGGCCGACTCGACGAAAACTCGAAATTCGTCGACAACTCTTGAAGAATCCTAAAATCGATGGATGAATTAGAAACTAGGCATCCACACGAGGTCAAGGAAACAAACGGAGTTGAGAATGACCCACCGGAGAGGAAGTTAGAGGGATGAACGCGAAGAACACAAAAACCCGGCGTTCCTCGTGGTTTTCTCGATCTCCCGGCCGATTGGATTAGAGAGGCAAAAGGGGAATGATACCACTGGAAAGAGCACTCCCCTACGTAACTTTGAGAGGTGGTGGTGCGCCGTTTGGAGTTGAAACGGCCGAGATAATGGCATTTGATTGTATTTCGGTTTTCCATTAATGCGGCCTTTTCCGGCGAGATTAGCGACGATTGATGGTGGGGAATGGCAAGAGATCGACATTACGGATCCAACGGAACCGGCGCTTCGCGATTTGGAGTTGATTTGAGGGAGTTATGATGATTTGAACCAAGCCCTAGCCATTAGAGCTTGGCTTGGAGCTCTCTGCTGTTTTCCATGGCTAGAGGTAGAAGATGCTACTGTTCATGACACGTGGCGCTTCCTCACTGGCCCTCTTTTACGTAAATGATTCGCCCTAGAGAAAAATTAGGAAAAATGGTCTAAAAATTCCAGAAAAATTCCTAGAACCATTTTAGAATATTTGGGACCCAATAAAATTGGTTCTGCTGAATTTGGAGGATTTTTGTGGAATTAAATATTCGGGCGCGGATTGCGGGCATTAAACAAAAGCCGCGCGAGATAAAATAGGAACGGAGGTCCAAAAATTCGGGGAATGATTCCTAAAATCATTTTGGAATATTTGGGACACAATTGAAGTGGTTTGGGGATTTTTGGACTCGGGTGAAATTTCGGGTACCGGCGGGACTGGAAAATTCGATTTTTCGATCGAAGGGGAATTGAATCCCGATTTTGGAGGAGAAAGGATGCCAGGTTAATATAAACACCAATAAACTCCAATTTTTGAATTTAATTAATTTAAATTAGATTTTTCTCCAGAAGGCAAAAACTAGGGCGTTACAGTTATCATCGAGGCCGCCGCCGTGAGCATAGAACCAATGCTTTGCTCTGTCATGCCATTCCATTATTGCAAGTGCGACACCCTTTGCTAGCAGGTCATTCTCCCTCTTCTCCCATTTGGGTATTGCTTGGCGGTAACCACCAGGGCCGAGTCGGTGGTGGTAATTCTTCTTCTGTGCATTCAGCTTGTTCTTCTCACTAAAACTTTGAACTTCCTCCGAAGTCTTGTAGTTCACGAACGCTTCCCAGTGATCTTGCAACTTTGGGAACTTGTTGAAGTCGGGTGTTCAATTCTCCTTGTATACTCCGTGTTCAACTTCTTTTTAAAAGTTTGGAATGTGATGGCCATCTTCTTGAGAGTATAACTTGTGACACCACGGAGTGTTGTATTTTATAAAATGTGAATGTTGAGGTCAAAAAGTTTATAAAATGTGAAAATGGAGGTTAAAACTTTACGTTATGCCGTTTATAGCGTGTTTTTGGGCCGTTTTCGGGTGTTTGGGCCTCTCCGGGGGACTTTGGGCCTTGGGGTTGAGTTGGGCCTCCGGTGGAAGGGTTTGGGCCCAAGGGGGGACTTTTGGGCAGCCAAATCTGGCCCCCACCCCTTGGTGCGCCCCAAACTCCCTCTCCCAACCCTAGCCGCCACCCCCTAGTCCCCCATGCGCCTCCACCCTTCCCCTTCCTCTCCATCTTCCCCCATGGCGCCACCACCCCTCTCCTCCCCTCTCCACCTCCCTTGCTGCCCCTAGGGGAGTTCTCCACCTCACCACCCTGTAGATCCATCCATTGGAGCGCTCCGCGACGACGAGATCCGGTGGATTTGGAGCGAGGAAGGAGATCGCGCGAACCGGGAGGAGATCCATTGGGTTTTCGTGCGTTGGGCGAAGGTATGGCCATGGGAATCCTTGGGGTTGATCTAGGTACTGTTCTAAGGGTGATTATCAAGTTTTTAGATCAATTGGTGGTGCTGGAATTGAGTAGATTGGATTAGATCTAGAAGTTGCCACGTTCTCTGTTTCGGGCAGCATGAGCAGTCGACCTAGGGTTTAGGTTTTCGCCAATTTAGAGTAGGAATTTGGTCGTACGGTTGTTGAAGAAGTTGTAGGTAATTTCAATATCTTTCAGTGGGTATAAAGAACGTCCAATTCCGCCCAGCCGTTTGAAAGTTATGGCTGTTTTACCGAGCGTGTTAAAATCTGTGACGTGATTGGAACAGATCACGATATTTTGTAGATTAAACAACTTTACAGTCCGAATCAGCTTTTCCATATACTTAGAAAAAGTTGGGAAATTTCCTAAGCTACGCGAGGATGTACTCGTTTAATTGCGAGTAGTTGGTGATGTCGGGGTAGAAGAGGGTTTGCGTACTGTTTTGTGGACATGATTGTGAGTGTGTGGTCCCTATGTGCAGGTGGTGCGACCCCGGGAGTGCCTTCTACTTCTCGCCAATCCGTTGCCCGTGGTGGAGGCAAGTGTATTGGAATGGGTAGCGGGTTGTAGTTTGTTTGATTGATTGAGATTGAAATTTGAATATATGATATGTTCACATGCCATGCGTTAATGTTTGCCATTGATATGATGAATATGTTTATTATGTGATGATGCCATGTGTTAATGTACAAGTTATCCATGATGATGCCATGTGTTAATGTACAAGTTATTTATGATGTTGGCATATTTGCATACATGGCAAGATACATGGCCCGGGCGGTGAGAAAGTCATAACTAGTCCGGGGAAGGTCGGTGAGAAAGTTATGACTATTCCGGAGAGCCAATGAGTAAGTCCTACATCGTGATTCCATCCACCGCGGTGTGGGGAAGCGAGGAGTAGGCACCGTCCATCTTCGGGATGGAAGGGGGGAGAGGGTGCACACCGACGGGTGTGTACTCAACCATACCGGTATGAGTTTCCAAGGAGATATGAACATCGCATCGCATCGCATTGCATACATAATGATGATGATAATGATTTGTGAACATGAATGAGATGATATACATGACGTGAGTTGTTGTAGCCATGTAATTGTTTTTGTTGGTACCATTGCAATATACTTGCTGAGTGATGAACTCACGCTTGTGTTTATGTTGTTTTTTTTAGGTACCATGACACCAGCATGTGGGAAAGGGGATTAGCTACACATTTTCACGTAGTTCCAGTCATATTTACCAACCTTGAGTCATGATCATAATAATAGTGCCCTGAACTAGGTGTATGGATTAATTTTAATGTGCTGTTGATCCTCTTTGCTTAGCTATAGATGTTTGTGTGATTGGTTTTGGTTTAATTGTTTATGATGATGTTTTATCCATTATATATTGCTGCTTTAGATGTCTTATGTTATGAAATATTTTGCTATGATGTTGCTATTGTTCAAATCATGATAAAACAAAGGAGATGCTGCCGAAATTTCGGTGTTTAGCATTTGTGCCTTTGCTGAAATTTGTCTTCATGAATGGTATTTAGTTGATGTTTAGTCTATGTTTGGTAGCATTCGGGCATACTAGATGCCAGGGTGTTACATAACTCTTCACCTTCTCGATCTTCGGTCCCTTGGGGGAAGGTGAATGTCTCCCTGACATCATTCCAAAGCATGTTCTTCGTATCTTCAGGAACCTGATCCTATTTTGCTATGCTAATGGGCACGTGGTCCCTAACGTGGACGCCGCATGCCGAATTGAACAGTCCAATCACCGTCAAGGGTTTCTGAGGTTGGCCGTTCTCGTTGACTTCAGTGAAAACATATCTTGCCTTCGGCTTCTTGGTTGGACCTCGCTGTCGTGATTGCCCGCTTGGTTGACCAATCTGAAAGCATGGTACAATCATGAATGGGTCAGAATGTTGGCTTAGCATGATAGTGGAATCGACAATCATTAATGTGACTGATTGTTACCTCTACGGCCTCATCGTGCTCTACGGCCTCATCGTGCTCTGCAGCCTCATAACTACCATCTCCCGCAATCAAATTTGTCATAAATTCTTCTTGATCAAATACTTCACCGTCCATCGTTGTTTCTTAGGCTAGAAGAAGGCACTAAAAATTAACGAAAATAGATCAACAAAAGCTGATGGTACTACTCTAGAACAGCGTGGAAGACGGTGAGGAACAAAAGCTGATTAGATCAACTCTACTTATACATTTGACATTTCACATATACTGACACATCTCACATGTATATAACATTTTACATTACTTACTCATCTCACATTTACATAGAAATTGCTTCAAACTTCACATATACATAGAAGAAGAGAAGTAGGGAAGTGAATACAGTCAAACATTTTACATGTACTTATACATAGACTCACGAGCAGTGTGTTCGATCTCAAGTAAGACTCGGTTGAGTTCATTCGCGCTTTCACATGAGCAAGGAGAACAATTTTCGTACACTATGTTCTTAATATCACTTGTGATTTCCTCTATGCGATTAATTGTCCAAGCATGCACTTGACTGATTGTCCAACATGAGCATATTATTTTTGCATAACAAATTTTTATCACATATGCAGCTATCTGGATATGCCATTCAGCAGCAACATATACCAAAAAGTTTCGATTCTATACAGGTGCCAATTCAAATATATTACATTTTGCATATACTTATACATAGAAATTGCTTCAAACTTCACATATACATAGAAATTGCTTCAAAATTCACCAAGGATCCCCCATAAACTTACATTTGATGCTTTCTGAGTGATGCTCCCACACTTGCAAACTAGATCCAAAGGCCTTTTCAACAATTTTGAATGCTGAAAAATTATCAATTTACAAATTAGAAATTTGAATCATCATCGGATAAGACAAGAAAGAGACAAGTGTGTAGCATGCATCCATATATCACATAACACTCCTAACCCTAAACCAAACACAGCCTAAGGGTTATCTGCAAGGGTTGTTTTATGGTTTCGAGGATTTCATCTTGTGACTTTCTATTGTTAATATACATGCTACAATCAACTGGCCAAGTACTGATCTAGTATATTATGGTACTAGATGGTAAGTATCCTTTTCAAATAGCGGCCAACGTGATGGCAAGTTTTACGGAGTTCCAAATTAATGGGTTCAGCATGCAACAAAGCTTCGAGTAAGATTCAACAAAGTTTTTTTTCTTTTTGCTTGGATGGTACACTGCTTCATAGAAGTTCTCTAAACAAAAAGAGTGTTTTTGGGATTACAATTGCTGGTTTATCTCAATTGACAACACAAGCTAAGTTGTTTCCCTAGCCAAAAAACAGTCACCTGAGTATCACCTTCTTGAAATTGACCACAAGGAAAAGAACAGATATTGACAATTGAGAATATATCTCTGGAGTAACCATTTCTTCACCAATGTAATCAATGATACATAAATCGACTAGCTCTAGATCATTTACTGCAACTGGAACTTACATCATTTCACCAGACAAAGAGGTGATCATGTTAATTAGCTAACTATAATGGCTTTCAGACCAATCAACCCCTCAAAAATGATCAAATCATTTTTTGCTGCAATATGAGCACAAATTTCACGAGAATTTAAATGTATTAAGGGGAAATTCCACAATAAGTTTCTCCGCTCAACATGAAACAACTGTGCAGCATAAATGACAATTCCGCATATCTTGCTCAACTACATGGAAATCATCATTAGTACATCACTCAAATAAGGTAAAGGCATCAGTTTGGTGTCAGAACAATCACAATACACATTAAAGAAGTGCACATTCCACACAAAGTTCTTCGATTCACCCCCAAATTCATGGCACAGAAGTGCACATTCCACTCATACGGGACCAAATGCACATTCCACTCAGATGGGATCAAATCGCGCACGGCCATGGACCAAGAACGAGGAAGGCAGGGGGTAGGGAAGTGGGGAGGCGAGGAGCTCACTCTCAGGCGTTCGTGGAGGTCGACCATCCACCGGAGCCGGCACGGTCGGGCGAGCTCCGGGAGGGCGGCGCCGTGGGGGGGGGGGCGAGCTCCGGGACGGCGGCTCGGTCGGGCAAGCTCCGGGAGGGCTTCCGGCGCTAGCACAGGCTCTGGCGGCGACGATGCGCGCGGGAGGAGGAAATGGGAGATATCAGGCGGGAGAAGCAGCAAAGTGGGGAAGAAATGGTGGCAGTGAGGTTTATAGGTGCACCATCAGTCCCGGTTGGTGTCTTCAACCGGGATTGATATCCACATCAGTACCGGTTAGATACACCAACTGGGACTGATCATTCCACATCTGAGTCCACAAGGAAAACTTAGGCGCTATCAGTACCGGTTGGTGTATCCAACCGGTACTAATGTGAGGCATCCATCCCGGTTGTAAACACCAACCGGTATTGATTAGATCACATCACATCAGTACCGGTTAAATACAACAACCAGTACTGATTAGATCACATCAGTACCGGTTAAATACACTAACCGGTACTGATTAGAATTAAATTCAAAGTCTCTTTAGAATATCATTTTCCAGCCATCTAATATAAAATAAAATGATAGAAAATTCAATTATTGCTTCTTTGCTTAATAAAAAATAATAAATTATACTTATTCCACACTAAAATGATTTAAAAAAAATAAAATAAGATTACTAGTTATTTATAAATTCCTTTTATAGTTTCTACAATTCAAAAATAATATTGAAAATCTACATATTCTTTAGAATATTAGTTTATAAACTTCTAATATAAATTAAAAATATAAGAAATAAAGTAATTTTTTCACTCTTATAATTTCAATGCACATTTTCACCTTGTTACATAAATTCAATTATTGCTTCTTTGCTTAATAAAAAATAATAAATCATTATTATTCCACACTAAAATGATTTTCAAAAAAATAAAATAAGGTTATTAATACACAACTAGTATGTTAGTAGTCTATTACACCAAAAGAAAGCAAAGTGATCCATTCACAATAGACAATTTAGTAGCATGGGAACACAGTAGACAAGATTTAACATTAAAAAAGAAAACTAAGCATCCATCAGTGATAGACTATAACTTGTAACAACGGACTATACAACACAGTTGGACTTATTTGCTAACATACTTTGTTTTTACAAGCGATCCTTCATTATGATCGCGGTGTACGTAAGGAGAGTCCTCTGTATCATTCAGGACACTAATGTCTACGTCCATTGTGAAAGGAGGCAGCTCGTCGAATTGATTATACTCTTCTTTGTCCGTGACGCCCTCAACTCCGACAATCCTTCTTTTACCTGAAAGAACCACGTGGCGCCTTGGTTGATCGCTACTGCTAGTCTTCTCATTCTGATTTATGTTTTCAGTAGATTTCTCATGCTGCCTCTTCCTTTTAGTAGGCTTGTCCTTCTGCTTTTTCGGTTTGCTGTCCATGTCCATCACATAGAATACCTGTGTCACATCATTAGCGAGCACGAACGGTTCGTCCCTATAGGCCACTTAATTGAGGTCCACAGTTGTCATACCGTACTCATTGATCTCCACGGCTGCCAGTTTGACCCATTGGCACCGAAACAGAGGGACTTTTAAAGGCCCGTACTCGAGCTCCCAGATCTCCTGTATGAAACCATAATAGGTATCCATCTTTCCATTTTTGTCCAAGGCATCTATACGGACGCCGCTGTTTTGGTTGGTGCTCTTGCTATCCTGGGCTGTCGTGTAAAATGTGTACCCATTTATCTCATAACCTGGAATTATACGATTGTCGTGGACGGTCCCCGAGCCAAGAGTTTCAACTGTTCATCATCTGTCTGGTTGCCCAACAGTTGCATTTGTAACCAACCGCCGAAATGATCCATTTGCTTGACTGTGATCCACTTATCTGACTTCTTTGGGTATTGGGCGCGTAGACTTATCTCGTAATCATACATATATGGAGCCACAACAGTTGCTTGTTTCAATACTGTGAAATGTGATTGTTTAAATGAAAGTAGATCATCGCTATAGGATTCTTTTCTCCCTAAAGTCACTTTTCCCCGTAGCCTCCCCTCATGGCGTGATACAGGAATGCCAATCGGATTCAGATCATCAATGTAATTAACACAAAACTTGATCACCTCCTCTGTGCCGACACCCTGTGCAATGCAGCCTTCTGGGCGAGACCGGTTACGAACATACTTCTTTAGGATGCCCATGTACCTCTCGAAAGAGAACATATTATGGACGAACACGGGTCCGAGAATTTCTATCTCTTTAACAATGTGGACCATGAGATGGACCATAATATCAAAGAATGATGGAGGGAAGATCATCTCAAGGCTAACCAGACTATTGACCATGTCATCATGCAGATTAGATAACTTATTCGGGTCGATGACCTTCTGCGACACCGCGTTGAAGAACGAGCACAACTTTATGATTGTCCCTCTTACCCAGTCCGGCAGAATACCTCGCACCGCCACTGGGAGCAAATGTGTCATCAACACGTGACAATCATGGGATTTTATGTGTACGATTTTATTCTCTTTTGTGTTTATGAGTCTCCTTATGTTCGAGGAGTATCCAGAAGGGACCTTCACACTATTCAAGAACTTAATCATATTTTTTTCTCTTCCTTGCTCAAAGTGTAGCTCGCGGGGTGGAGGTAATGTTGTCCTTCTGCTCTCATTTCGGATGTAGGTCAGTTTACGATTCCCTGAATTTGTAGGTCCTTTCGTGCTTGAAGTGTATCTTTTGATTTGCCATACATATCAAGGAAGCCTAGCATGTTCACGCAGACATTCTTTGTGATATGCATGAAGTCCAGTGAGTGGCGGACCTCTAAGTCTTTCCAGTAAGGTAAGTCCCAAAATATTGACTTCTTCTTCCAAATGGGCTTCGTGTGACCTTGTTCTGTTGGGACAGGTTTGCTACCTGGACCTTTTCCAAATACTACTTTCAGATCATTTACCAAAGAAAATAGAAGAGCCCCACTGCGATGCGGGGGCTTCTTACGTTTCTCTTCCGTCCCATCAAAATTTTCACCCTTCCTCCTTAACGGGTCCTTCGTATGTAGAACCTATGGTGGCCCATGTACACAACCTTTCGAGAGATTTTTAGGTACTTGCTGTCTATTTCCTCTAAGAAGTGGATGCAGGCTTTATATCCTTTGATAGATAGGCCCAACAGGTTACCAAGTGCAGGCTAGTCGTTGATGGTTACAAATAGCAATGCACGTAAAATGAAGTGTTCTCTTTTGTACTCATCCCATACACGTACACCATCATTCCACAATGTTAGCAGATCTTCAACCAACAGTTTGAGGTACACATCGATGTCGTTTCTAGGTTGCTTCGGGCCTTGGATAAGGCATCATAATGTACTTCTGCTTCATACACAACCAAGGAGGAAGGTTGTAGATACACAGAGTCACGGGCCAAGTGCTGTGACTGCTGCTCATCTCGCCATACGGGTTCATCCCATCTGTACTCAACCCAAACCTTATGTTCCTTGCAACCTCAGCAAAGTCCGGGTATGTTCTATTGACTTTCCTTCACTGGGAGCCATCAGCAGGGTGTCTTAGCCAGGGTTTACAAAACCGTTTTCGAATTGAAAATTAAGACCCTGCTGGTAGCGGTTTTTCGCGAAAACCGCTCGAAAACCGGCAAAAACCGAAGGGTTTGAAAACCGAGTGTTTGAACAAAAAATTTCAAAACAGATTAAAAAAAAATCGAAAACTGATCGGTTTACATAGCATATTTTTTTTAAATTCTTTGAGTTTTTTGAACTGGACCGGTTTACCGGTCGTTTTTATATTTCGGTGGGGCTCGAAATCTCGAAAACCAAATTTCGTTCGATTTTGTTAACCCTGGTCCTAGCCTTTCGTCGTCCTTACGGTCTTCTTTGTGCCAGCGCATCATCTGGGCATGCGCTTTGTTCGCAAATAAACGCTTCAACCGGGGTATTATAGGGAAATACCACACCACCTTAGCAGGGGGCCTCTTCTTCTTACACTGCCCCTCTACCTCACCTGGGTCATCACGCCTGGTCTTATACCGTGAAGTTTTGCACACCAGACAAGCATACAAATCCTCGTACTCATTGCGATAAAGGATAAAATCGTTACGACATGCATGTATCTTCTGTACCTCGAACCCCAAAGGGCAGACAACTTGTTTGGCATTGTACGTAGTTTCGGGCAGTGTGTTCCCCTCTGGAAGTAACTTCTTGATGAGGCATAACAATTCGTCGAATCCCTTATCAGACAATCCATTGGTCGCCTTCCATTGCATCAGTTCTAGTGTAGTACGCAACTTTTTATGGTCCTGTTGGCAGTTTGGGTACAACAGTGTTCTGTGGTCCTCCCATATGCGATGAAACTTTTCATAATGTCTTTCATCGATGTATTCTCCCTCTCCATCAAGCAGCATCTGGTCCAGGTCATCATTGCCAAACTCCCCAAATGTATCTTCGCAAGAGCCGGGCTGGCCAGCGTCTAAGATATTGTTCTCCACCTCTTCTTGTTCACCGTCTTCTTGTATAATCTCTTCTTCACCGTGCTTGGTCCAACAGGTATAGTTTGACATGAAACGTCTTGTGAGCAAATGGAAGTGAAGCTGGCTGGAGTTTGGCCACTCCTTCTCATTCTTGCAGTCGATGCATGGATAACATATGTAGCCTGACGTTGTGTATGCATCGGTCGCACGAAAAAAATCTTGCAAACCCTGCAAGAACTCCGGGGAGCGTCGTTCCATGTACATCCATCGCTGGTCCATCTACATTATATTACATCAAGGTAACTTTTAGCTCATTTTCCGATAATGAATTGTTCAACATTTCCCAAAATCCAAATCAAGATAACTATATTTTTAAAATGACTTTATTTCATAAAATACATTAAAGGCACTATATTTCATTACATATTTTTCCATAAAATGATTATTTGCTCCGGTATTCATACTCGACAAGTTTTTGCAATCTACTAAAATAATTGGTCAATGCAAATCTAGATTCAAAATTCTTCATCAATCGATGGAACCAAAACCTAAATATTTAGGTAGATCCACACATTCAATTCGAGCTAAACATCAGTACCGGTTAGTCTCCTGAACCGGTACTAGTGAGCCCCCGCTATATAGTACCGGTTCGTGAACGAACCGGTACTGATGTTAGAACATCAGTACCGGTTGATGCCTTGAACCAGATCGATCTCCCAAAGCCCTCAGAATCGCTGTTGAATCGGAATTTGTTGTAACTATCTCGGTCGGTTTGTGCCTAGTCTTGATGGACTGTATCAAAATCTAGATTCAAAATTCTTCATCAATCGATGGAACCAAAACAAAAATATTTAGCTAGATCTACATATTCAATTCGAGCTAAATATTAATGCAAGCAAAATATAAACTTACACAATAAGTTTTTTCAACTTACAAAAAAAAATTGGTCGATCATAGTCTAGATTCAAAATTCTGAACAAATTTCACGACAGCTTTGCTCAAATTTCAAAAACTTTTTTTGAAAACTTTTTCACAAATTTTTTTAAAACTTTTCTCAAATCTTGAACTCATTATATATTTTCTGTAAAGCCATTTATATTTTTGATATTATTTTAATTCGCAAATGAATTTAAATTTCTTCTTTTTTCCACATAACTATTGCCATTTGAAGATCCCAAACTCCATGATTTTCATGCACCATTCTTAATTTTCCCAACTATATATGCACCATCCTACATCGAACAATGGAACTAAAACGTAAATTTGAGCTAGATCCACACCTTAAATGCGAGCTATATTATAATCCAAGCAAATTTAAGCTTAGTTACCTTTGTTGCGAGTAAATTTTTGCATCCTAGTTGAAAAGATCTAGCTAGAACTTTACATTTTTAATCTTTCATCGATTAATGGAAAAGATCAATTTTTCTTCATAATTCAAGCAAAGAAGAGGCTCCATTTAACTCCAAATGTAGTGATGAATGATGTTACTAACCTTAGTTACCTTGGTTGCGAGTAAAATGATCAAAAATTTAAAATTTGGGCAACACCTCCCCTTCCTTGGAGCTCTTGCCCAAACTCCTGTTCTTCTCGTCGGCTGATCAAATGATCTTGGTCTGGCAGAGAGCGGGAGGAGGAAGACGTTTAAATTGTGACATAGTACCGGTTGAAGGCACAAGCCGGTACTGATAGTCTCACATCAGTACCGGTTCATGCCTTGAACTGGTACTAATCTCCACCTGCAGCTGTAGCCGTTGAGCTGGTAGATAGTACCAGTCTGGGATACAAACTGGTACTAACGTGAGACTATCAGTACCGGTTAGTATCTTTAACCGGTACTGACCACCCCCGAGCCCTGCGGGACTGTTGTAACTATCAGTCCCGGTTCATCCATCTGGATAGGATCGAGGCCTATGTTCATTCAAACGAATGCCTCTTCGAGTTGAGACAGAGTAATCATCGATCAATTGAAATACTCAGAACAACAGCCATGTGTCTCGTTGAGATCCTACCAAATCGAACTTCTGCTTCACACGCATGGAGTCTATCTGAACTCAGGAAAAAATTAAACTAGATATATTTTTCGAAAGATAGAAATTTCTTCTTCAGATTAGTTGGTGCTAATTTATACTTTTATCCACTGAAATCCCCAGTCCCCCTAGTGTACAAAGGTCGGTTCTGTTACGAGTTCTACTACTATTACTACCATAGGAAGTATAACTGATCCGTTAGATCAAATAGAATGAACAGCTAATATTTAATATTGTCCATCGTTAAAGTGTTCAAATATATAATGACATTACATAGTGGATGGATAACATTACATAATTAAAAAGATAAACATTATGTGGTTCATTCCCACCACTCGTCACTGCTATCCGGAGGGCAGCCGCTGTCGTCGCTGTCACCGCTGTCGGCGGCGGCGGCGGCGGGGTGAACGTCGTCCTCGGAGGAGGAGGAGGATGTGCTCCCCCAGCGGATGACGGTGATGTTCTCCTCCTCCTCCTCCTCGTTATCGTCATCGGTGGCGGCGGCGCGCTTTCTTTTGTTGGTGGCGGCGGGAGGTGCCCGGGGTTGAAGCGGCACCGAGGACAATGGTTCAGAGTCGGAGGAGTCAGCAGAACTGGCGGGAGACACAGGCTCTGCCATGAAGGTTGTTTTTTTCCGGATCGCTTTTTCCCATCACCAGCTGCCTGGAAGCAACGTCATGGAGACTCTCTTCTCTGCATATGGATGATGCGCCGCCCTTGATGTACATGCATCAGGAAAACCTACTTTTCTTTACGTTCAGCACAGCTAATGTAAAGCATATATATATATATATATATATATATATATATATATATATATGTATGTATGTATTTGGATGGGCCGGCCCAACTGCTGGTATGCATGCACTTGTTGCTTCCTGTAAACAACACAAGACAGCCGAAAATAACACAGCCACTACATCTTTGCTCTATTTCTTTGCAAGCTTTGATCCAATTCCAATAGCCAAATGAAAATAGATTAATCAATATAAATATATTATTCCATCACAATTATTATTACTTGGCAAATCACTCAACACAAAAATTATAAATCAACATATTATCCGTATATCTTTATCTGCTCCTAATCTGAATCCATCACATATCCGTATCCCGAATAATTTGGATTCGTATCCGTAAAAAAAAATAGATTAGGATACAGAAAAAAATTATATCTTACCCATTTTCATCCCTACTAGGAGTGGATAGCCCATCAGTGTGCAAGCTAGTGACTGCAAATACACTCATGGAAATTCTGTACATTGCCCGGGTGTAGAGATGCTTCGCCGATCGCATCAACACATTGTTCCGCAGAAAGATCCTAGGCAGGCAACAGCATGCTTGTGTACCCACAAGGTCTCCAAGCATTCCATGTGTTGTATCAGATTTGCTCAGCTTAACCAGAGTCACCTGGCTAATATCTTGATACTCTGAATCTGCTCTTTTTGTCTACACTAATTCAAGAAAAATAGCTTAATAAATAAATCAGATGGTTGAATATACTGGCATCCGAGCTGTTTGATTCATGTTTAGTAAACCGGCAATGCTATACACACTTAACATTTTTTTGTTGTGCACGCGTACAATAGTTGGTTGGATGTTGTACATCAAAAGTTGTTGTTGATCATGGGTAAGATTGGATGTGAGAAGAAATAAAGGTTGAGATCTATGTAAAAAAATGTGTACTGTGAAGCATTTTCCTTTGTAAATGTAATTTTTGTTAGATAATGGAAAAGTACATATCTCCTGATTTCTGAATTGTAAAATTCACACCGCCAACCGTTTAATATTATAATAAGATTACAGTCAAACTGCTGTCAAAAAGTCTGTTTCCATGAGTTTATAGACTGTAGAAAGACACAAACACATGCAGATGGCCAAAGATGCATGGCACACACACAAAAAAAGCATACATACGTGTTCATAAATTTCTGGTTGTACAACCAGATAATTTACAAATTAGAGGTACTTCTATGCTTTTCTTTTTTAAAGTTACACAAATATTAAAGCATGAATGGAGAGTAGATGGTGATTACTTATATACCTCTTCATTTGCTCTAAGATTCGTGCAACTTTATTAAAAGAAAAAACATAGAAGCACTGCTCACATGAATGTCTGAACAACAATATCATAGCCCAACAGCAGTCACACGAAATGTCTGACATTCACAACCGAAATAGGTACCACAATGATCAAAAGCATAACACCAGTACTTCTTGGCTTCCTTTATTCAACGGACGAGAAGAGAAAAATCGCAAGGGGAGTCTTGAAGAAGCAACTGCAGCATGCAAGCCAAGCATACTAATTAAACTGGCGTTTTGAGCAAGTAATTGAATAGTACAAGATTTTTCCTGTCAATTATAAGACACGAATAAAAGATGCTAATTAAAATAGCTAGGTGAGGGAGGGAGTACCGGAGTAGTGGTGGGTGAGCGACTTACAACTTCAGCGAGCGAGCGGTTAATGTCGGAGAGAATGCCGCCACCGCATACCGCGAATTCGACGACATTTACGCAGCAATGTCAAGAACTCAGGGGTGATTTCACGAAAGGCTAGGTATTGGAGGGAGGCTATGAACTGAATGCCAGGTGGGACCTCCATCATGCTTATGAGGTTGACTAGTATTAATGTTTCCAGGCTCGCCATGGCACCTTGCTGTATCTCTAGCCGCTTCAGATTTGGCATGTCGCATAAATAGAGATCCTTCAGTTTGGGAAACCAGCCAGTGCGAAATACCAGCTGCTCTCCACTGTATGCTCTGATGAAATGTAGCTCCGTCAAATTTGACAACCGAGAGAGGGCCGACAGGGGGTCTTCTGTCAACTGGGACCAATACAGATGCAATGAATAAAGATTTTGCATCGCAGCTTGGAAGAGAGGAGACTCGCCCAACATCCCTTTCGCCAATTGTCCTCCCAAACGTAATTTTTGCAAGTTTGGAGGCAGGGGGTTCAGAGCACTCAACAGGAGAAGCTCATCCTCATCACTTGCCGTAATATCCAAGTAGGACAAAAACCGCATCTGCACGAGAGACTTACAAAGGCATTCACAGTAGATTCTCTTCACATTCCATATCCTGATGCTTCTCATTTGCCTCAGCTCACCCAAATGTGTAATAGATTCATCCTGCGCTTCCAATGCTTGTAGCGTCTGTAGGTCTGTTAGGTTCCCAAGACCCTCGGGGATGCATACACCATTGCGGCACCGAAATTCTCGCCCAGAAGGGTCCATCGCTTTCTCAGCAAACAAATGCCTAAGCTTCTTCAGTTTGATAATCCCTCGTGGAAGCTCCTGTATGTCAGATCCACATAGGTCCAGTGTCAATAAGTTGGAAAGCTTCTCAATGGACTTTGGGAGCAGCTTCACCTTTGAACCCCGCAGGCCCAAATGACGGAGATTGAAAAGATCTCCAATGGCATCTGGAACAGCCTCGATGGATAGGCCACGTAACTCCAGCACTGACATATATCTTGACTTCTCCGCAATCCAAGGTAGTAGAGTCACGGATGATGGCATGCTGTTGTCCAATGCGATCACGGATCGAAGGCGGTGCGCACTTGAAATTGACAGAGGAGTACCCTTCTTGACTTTGTGTATTACCAATCGGTGTCCATCCTTCTCATCAGGACCAGATTCCCCGTGTTTATCCTCCTCGTACGCGACACCAAAACATTCCCTCCGACACAAATCGACTGCCAACTCACGCACGATGTCATGCATTCTGAACCGTTTCATCCTACCAAATGGGTTCCTTTTGATAAGTTGTAGCATGTTTCGATGAACCAATTCATTTAGATAGTCTTCTGCCACTTCCTCCATCGTGCTTCGACCCCTTTTCTCGATGAAACCCTCCGCTATCCACAGCCGTACAAGCTTCTTCCTTTGGAAAAGATAGTCTTCTGGAAACAAGCTACAGTACAGGAAACAACTCTTCAAGTATGTCGGAAGATATATGTAGCTCAAATGCAGAACATTCCTGACATGATCCAGCCTCGGATTATTGATTAGCTCCCATTTCAGTTGGTCATTAATCCTTCTCCAATCTTCCACAGTTTTCTCACGCACACACAAGAGGCTACCAACAGACACAATAGCGAGAGGCAAGCCTTTACACTTGGTAACTATTTCGTCGCACAAACCCTTCAACTCCGCAGGACATTCATGATTTGTATCTCTTGGAAAGGCCTTTTTGCAAAATAGCTCCAATGCCTTGTCTTCTGGTAAAGATTTCAGTGTTATGACATGTCTCTGAGAAGCAAGCGCGGAGACATCACCTTCCCGTGTTGTGATTACCAGTCTACTTGCCGTGTTGTGATTGCAAATAAGAGCCCCACGCAAGTCATTGAATGCTTCTGGAGTCCAAACATCATCCAGTATGAGCAAATACTTCTTTTGCTCTACGGAACTCTTCAATATCTCTTCAAGGTCCGTGACACCCATGGTGGCAGTGTCAGGTGGAACGCCTTTATCTTTGAATAGCTCCTTAATTAGATTCCTCAGAACATTTTCTCTAGAATAAGTTTGAGAGATGGAGACCCAGGCGTGGCATTCAAACTTCTCCTTCGACTTAGTGTAGACATTTGCAGCGAGAGCTGTTTTACCAAGACCTCCCATCCCATACAGCACTATCACCGAGCGTTCCAACTCACCATCTTCCAGCCACTGTGTCAGTTTTCCCCTATTATCGTCAACCCCCACAAGATCTTCGTCGCTGATGGAACGTGAAGTGGTTGCCAGATGCTGGGACCTCTCAACAATGTAACTTGAGCTGTCAATGGTATTCCCACCATTTGCCATTGGAACCCATCGGTCCTTGGCCTGAAACAGGTGCACGAGATCGACCTCTGCTTCCTTAACCAATGAAGCTATCCTGTTTAAAGAAAGCAGAACATCCGGTCGCTTGAATCGCTTGAATCCTTTCCTCAGATAGGTACTCCATCCAGTATCATGTTTCCGACCAACAAGATGCAGATACTCATCCACAGTGTCCTCGATCCCATGCACAAGCATTCGCACCTCCTCCACCCAGATTTCATATGTCTGGTTGTTGCGATTCCGTACATCCATTCGACAAAGAAAGTCGTGCATCAATCGGAGCTCCCTCCTGGTGCGGCCCATGCTACCTTGAAGCTCTGTTAGCTCTGTAATGAACTTTTTGAACTGCCAAGTGGCCAGGTCGACTGCTTCATTCCCTAGAGCAATACCAATCTTTGTCACAGCTAAAAGAATCACAGCCTCAGCCATTCCTCCTTGAGGCAGACTGCTTGCACAACGGACTAGCCTGTGTGTCTCTCTAAAAATCTTCTGTACCACAACCAAAAATGAAAAACAAAACAAAAAAAAGTTAAGGATTGACGTGTGGAGGCCTTACTAGATTGACATCTTTTCCTCAGAAACTTAAGCTTTTAGCCTTTTAGCTGTGACACAAAACTCAAACATGATAGCGTTCTGATAAGTACCATAGTCACGTTCTGGAAATAAGCAAATGAAACTTATGTAGCGAAAACTTTATGCTATGTGGAGGTGCTTCTGTGCTTTTCTTTTTAAAAGTTATATAAATATTAAAGCATGAATGAAGTGTATATAGTGATTACTTGCGCCTTCACTTATTTCAAAATTTATGCAATTTGTATTGGGAGAAAAACCATAGAAGCACCTCCACCATGGCATCCCTTCAGATTTGGGCACTACGTAGCATACTCATGTGCAAGAAATGGTTAATAGTAGTTGTGGGTTAATTTACCGGTTGATGGCACTCATTCTATACTTTCCTCGATATCACCATCCGCGAAATGAAGTAATCATATGATGTATTAATCCGTTCTGCTGATAGCATTTCCCAAAACACTTCAACTCTACCAACCCAATGGAAAGGTGAAATAACCGAACACGACGACCCCCCTTCCCCACAAAACACTCTCTCCTTACTATTAATCTGTGTAACCCACATAATCAAACAAAGCAATACTTATACTTAAGACAGGAAGGTCCATTAGAATTCTAAATCCAACTGCAGCCAAGTCGATATTGTTGACCAACAAGGAGTGCCATCAACCAGGTAAAGAGGCGGGGAATCTGTCTGAACATGCATACCAGCTCGCCAGACCTTGGCGAAATTACAGCCGCTACAAACTAAGAAGCTCTCAGGCTCGTCCTTTTTCCTGAAGAAGTCATTATTGTGCTGGAAGAATCCCAAAACATATAAACTACACTACTCTTTGACAACCAAACAAGATAGGAGAAGGAAGGGTTGATAAATATGACATGGTTAAAGATGCGACACACCTGCCTTCTAATAGCTTTGATCCGGCCAGATTCGATGCTGGACTGGTGGTATCCGAGTCTGTAAACTTCGAAGCAGTCTCATGGCTTGTTGAGTGGGGGATGCTAGCCTAGTTCTGTTGCTGTTGAAGCCATCAAGAGCTGAAGAACTTGCAAGGTTGCAAGTCTAGTCAATGAAGCTTAGTTGTAGTACGTGTAGGCCTCAATTAATTATTGTCCAACATGCGGCATTATTTCTCGATTATTGTTCATTGAAGGTGGAGGGGACAACAGCATGTGATGGCGCGGCCACCCTCTGCGAGATTCTCTTGTAGAGCTTGTTGACCCGTCTTTCATGCTAGCTGGTTACTTAACGTATGAAGCATCTCAGGGATGAGGGAGGCGGCTTTGCAAAATAATAAGGGATTAACTGAACTCTGGAGGGGGAGCACATGGAAATGGAACGACGACACACTGAAACCCATCCAGCCCCACATTGTTTTTCTCTGAAATGTGGAGAGAGAGATGATGAATTCAATGCATTAACTGGCTTGGACAGAACGTGATTAAACCATTTAATTCAGGTGTCCGATCTTGTCTAAATTTTTCTCTGATTTTTGTAGGTTTCTCGCGCGAGGAAGGAGAACATATGGCTAGTGGACCTTTTCGTAAATTCGTAGAGATCTATCCGCGATTTAAATGAAAGAAGGGACTTTTTCGGAAAATGAGAGGATGGCATGTGGACAGGCTGGCACTACTACAGAAAAGCCCATCAGAGACGGTTCACAAATATCATCAGAGACGGCTTTGTGAACCGTCTCTAACAATGGGTCAGTGATAATATAACCACTTCACAGACGGTTTTATTAACCGTCTGTGATAATAATTTTACAGACGGTTCTTATTTAGAACCGTCAGTGCTATATTAAATCTACTGACGGTTTGTAATATGAACCGTCTGTGATATAAATCCTATCACTAACGTTCCATATACCAACCGTCAGTGCTATATTAAATCTACTGACGGTTTGTAATATGAACCGTCTGTGATATAAATTCTATCACTAACGGTTCCATATACCAACCGTCTGTGTTAGTATATATCACAGTCGGTTTGTAATATGAACCGTCTGTGTTATACAAACTATCACAGAAGGTCCACATGAATGAACCGTCTGTGATATTTATATCACAGACGGTGCTTAGTTGTGAACCGTCTGTGATATGATTTTCATACATACATCTTTTTCTGTTTATTGGCTAGCCTTAGGAAATGCTAGCCATGCCCTCTGAAACAGACATAACACAGAAGCTACATTGCAGTTATTAGACAAGCATTATTTCAGCGATCACAGATTTGGGATTCATTTAGCAATTGTTCCAAGCTGATTATAGCACTATCATTACATCCATTTCAGCAAATGAAGACTCAGCTGTGTAAATTTCATCAATATTAAATTCTTTCCCAGCTTCTGAAATAATTATGGCGTCTGCGTCCTCCACAGCATCCCTTTTAGGTGGCAGTGTATAATAGGGTATTTTACCTAAAACAACAGGACGATCAGGTGACTCGGAAAAAATAAAGAATCAACAAAGTTGATATGGGAGAGAGTATATCCTACCCTCATTCCAGTCATGAAGCACAATTCTTGCAAAGACTTCAACATCCACTATACCACCCTTTTTCAATTTCCCGGAGTGTGGCAACTTTCTCAAGGAAATCATCAATCAAGTAAAGGTCGGCACCTTGTACAGAGACAACAATGTCTCATGTGTGCAAAGATTGAGGATTTCCTTTCTTGAAAGCGTTAAATAAAGTTATCAAATGATGCACTCCCAGCCACATTACTATATACAAGTTATTGTTGGATGAAATAGTATCCACACAATGAAAATAACCACAACTAGAATAAATTAGACCTTTAGTTCCACAAGCAATATTACTTGAAACTAATATATGATTTATGATAACCAGGGATATATACATACCATTTCCTCCTCATGGTGTGCTTTTTCAATTGCTCTTTCCTCTCTTGTTTTCTTAACCTTCTCTATTTCAGCCTGTATTTGATCGTGCAAGAGCAGGGATTAGGCATTAGAAGAAAAACATAGACTTCAATATTTTTTAGAAAAAAGAAGAAGGTTGCACACTAGTGACCTATTAGGGATATGTATCTGAAAAAGAAAGCACAGATATACGGCAAGATATATGTCCGCACTAGTGGTAAGATATAGTATGGCATATGTATACTTGGAAAATCCTATGTATTACCTGAAGATGGCTCTTGATATGAGATATGTTGACTCGCTTCATGCCCATCAACTGAAGATCAGCACAGAAGCATTATTACATCCATTTCATCGATCACAGAGACATTACAAGCATCATTACATCCATTTCACAGTTCATTAGAGACAGAGACATTACATCCATTTCAGCGATCACAGATCATCACAAGCACTATCCGTACATCCATTTCAGCAAATAAACTGGAAAATTAGAATTGCTTTGACTAATGACAGTACAAGTGGCAATCTGAGAGATAAACCTAACTCTTGCGATTAGGCACTGCGTAGAACTCGCCTTTTTATTAATGACTTGGTGACTAGGAAAAAACAAAGTTTTCCTCGAATGGACGCCTTGAGATCCTTGTCTTGCAAACGAAGTTTTATCCTTACTCATTTGTGTTGCATTGACGAGGAGATGCATGTTATGGCAAACGTAAAATCCACATCGGTTATTGCCTGTCCTTGTTGGTGGCCTTTGGAAAAATAGAATTGATTAGTTCAAGAATCATTGCAACGGAGTTTGAAATAGGATTATACTGTATAGAGGATACAGGAAACTTGAAATATTTCTGCAACGCCATATAACAGCCATGAACAGAAGGATATCGCAAAGCTTTGACCGTCCCTACGTGATTTGAAAGGTTAGCCTCGGCTATTCCAGAGCAACAAGCTCCTTAAACAACGTGGTTACCTGGTGATTAACCGTGCGATAGGGTTCAAGTCGTGGTTGCCGGTATGTGAGGAATCAACGTAAATAACCCGGTTCTTGGCGGATGAATTACAATTAGAACCCAGTGAAACCTGCATAGGTATGTTGCCATGGTCAATTAGCACCAAAGTATTGCGTGCACATTACAAATGAGAGTATACCAAGTCGGGCAGCACTTACCCTGGGTTAAAGGGTAAAAGTATGAAGCTTTTATCTTTCTGAGCATCCAAGGCATGTCGTACGTATTCCTCTACTGCTTTTGCATCTTGGTTCATTGTTGGCTGCGAGACTAAGAGTGGGTCGAGGAAACCCACCGATGTATTGTTCGTTCTCGCTTCGCGTATCATGAATCTATATATACAAAAGTTAGGCAAAGGGGTCACTTAAAATATATATATATATATATATGACATTTTTCCGTATTCACGGGGAAGACACACTCACAATGTCCAAAGATCTTAAGAGCGAGGCGTCGAGGGCGTCGAGGTTGAAGAGATCGAACAGGTCCTGAAGCCGACCGCGAAGTAGCCCCGTGACTCGTTGAGCGTGATGCTTAGGCTTGTAGCGGACCATGATACTTGTTGTACGTTCGTTCTCACGGCTTGTTAGCTTGTCTCATGTAGTATGTATGCAGGCTTTTGCAGCAGTAAGTCAATGTCTTCATGCGATCTTCCGTTAATAAAGGCTCTCCTAGCTTGAATACCGGGCCAGCGGGGCCATCGGATAGTACTCCAAGGCCTTCGCTATCTTTTTTCGATTTGCCCTTCCCTTTCTTTGTTGGAACGGAAATCTTCTGGGAGACGAGGAGTAGAGAGCAATCATAGTCAAAGTCAATATCAAACTCACTTTGTCAATGTTTTTGGGTGGGGAGGAGCACGATAACTGATTTGGGGGAATTGGATCAACTTCTGGCGGAGGAAGTAGAGGTACTTCTGGTGGAGGATGGATGTCTAGAGATATGTCGCTGCTGGGCCACTGGATGAATGTGCCGATGACATCCCCCAGTGTCTGAAGCTCGTCATTTGGAGGCAATTGTAGTGTGATGATCTTGAAAATGTCATGAACGCCGTCCACATTGACCTTCGTGAAACCGGCGCTAGCAGGTACCGTGCACCATCGCCCCTTAATGGATGGATACGCGAGGCCCCAAGCGACTGTATAGGAAGGGAGCAATTGGCAACTCTCACCTGGAGATTGCACCGCGTGGGCTCCTACACAACGGTACCCAATTAGCTAATGTGCCAAAAAGATATATCTATGGAGCATTCAAGGGATCATACTTAGTATACCTTGATGTCACAGACAGGGAATCTGCCGGGGTGTTTACCCTGGTCAGGCGACACAAATTTGCTCTTACGTGTAGTGGGGCTGAACCCTAGGTCTTCCACAGGATTTGTGTTTTGAGCATTGAGCCTTTCCTCGAGGCTTCTTATCTTATCATTGAATTCTTCTCTCGGCTGTCCTCAAGATCCTTCACGATCTTTTCTCACGCTTCGTCTCTACCTCTCTTCTTACTCCGGTACATGTCGGTGTCTTGAAGCCCATCTTCCAGGAGCGAAAACCCCTTTGCCTCGCGTGCGACAGTGGTGTTCCTTGTTTCCCAATGCCGTGGAGAGTGCATCTCTCTCCCTGTTTGGGACAAAAGATCCACCGGAAGATTGTGCACTCAACTCTACCTGCAAGATCCCAACAAGTTATTTCACTTATGAAGTTAGGAACTAAATACGTACCAAAATGGTGGTTCGATATCTTACCAAACGTTGGCAGACTTCCTCGTCTGCAGGGTTTGTAAAGGATATGGTGCCAGATGGTGTGGCACATGGCCTCGCTCTTAGCCAGTCTCTAGCGCGCTGGTCAACAATCGATTCAAATGGCGCGGAGTCCCCCTCGTCCTCCCTGTCCCATTGCATCCTCTTCCGCGTGAGCGCCGTGCCAAGTCCGTGGGGTGGGTGTTCCTTACTGCAGGGCCTTGTGGGCTTCGGCTTTCAAGCACGAATCGATCTGTCGCCTTCATCCGAACAAAACGTCGCCATGAATCCTCATTAATGAACCCGCATTTAGAGTAGGGAGTCATGTCCTTTTGGCGTATTCCTTGACAAGTGTGCTCTTAAAGGTCTTCCACGCCTTTCCTCGCCACTAGCGGTGCATACTGCCGTCGACTGGGGCCTCGAGTTCTTACGGGATATCGAAGGAGGAAAGGATTTCGTAAGCGGTCGTTCGCGGCCCTCGTCTACCGCTGACTTCCAGGATACAATTGTGATGGGAACCCGTTCGCAAACAACTATCCCGCACATTGTTCGTAATGCATTCACTATCTTTTTACATCCGGTAGGGGACCCATCTTTCGGATCGATCGCCGTGATGCTATATCGGCCTGTTGGCCTTTTGTTTGCTTTTCTTGGAGCGCGAGTTGGTTTGACTTGACTCGGCTGAATAGATCCTTCAGTTGGTCCTAAGGTGGATAGAAAATATTGAAATAATGTTATTCCATCATTATTTCGATGGGAACTGTTTGGATGTGTTCATCACATGAAAAGAAGAAATGTCCACTGTTCTTCAGAAAGAAAAAGAAAAGAAAAGAAAAGAAAAGAAAAGAAAAGAAAAGAAAAGACAAAATATGTTGTAGCAGCCTACGTTCATCTAAATCTTTTTGTTTCTACATAGCCTATTACATCTAAACATCCAGTTTCTTATGACTAAGGGTACTCTATAACAGCATGTTAAGATTCTCATGTCATGATTACATGGCAGAGAGAGAGAGAGAGAGAGAGAGAGGCTACTTTAACTCATTTTGGTGTCATGATCAGGTCAAAATTCCGACGATATCCAATCAAAATTCAAATACATCCAACAATGTCGCCGCCGCTACTCCACTGCCGCCCTCGGGTTCCCCGTTGTCCCCTTCATCCCCGCAGCCAGTTTCCATCCACCCGTCACCGCCGGAGCGCAGCCGAAGTTGCCACCCGACGCCCACGACCATGGGCCCGATGTAAAGAACAAAGGAGAGAGAGAGAGAGAGAGAGAGGGAACTATGAAAAGAAAAATAAAATAAATGAACCTAACTATTCACTTGATCTAGAACATACTGGTGCAAACATTATTTCAATATTTTAATACATCCATAAAAATGCAACTTTGACCACTCATTACTATTGTAATACATCCATAAAATTTAATAAAATTATAATATCATGAAAATACTCTTTAAGACAAATCTAGCTATATCATTTTCATATATCCTATCTAAATATTTTAAAAAAATATATATTGGCACTGGAAGTTTTAGTCTAAAACGACTTTATTTTGTATCTAGAGGGAGTAATAAAATTCTCAACAATGTGATAAAAGGGACTGGAGTTGTTCAAGATTCTCGTTACAAATGTATATCTAAAACTATTGAGTTCTTGCTTCGTATCTCCTTTACTCTTCTTCCCCTTTTCTGCGTTTAAGTTCTGAATTGCCGTTGATTTCTATTTTCATTGCTGGTTTGATCCATCACATATCTGAGTTCTTATTGGATCCATTCGGGGTCTGACACCCATTTAGTCTTTTACCTTGTGGGGGAGGAGCATTAGTCATTTACCTTGTGGGGGAGGAGCAGACGTCGCCGGGGGAGGAGGAGACGTCGCCGGGGGTGGAGGAGGCGCACTGGCCGAGGGAGGAGGAGGCGCAGCCGCGCGGCCTCGGGAGGCGGCGTCGGGGCTCGGGAGGCGGCGCCGGTCTCCATCAGCGTGCTCGGGCGGCGGCGGGGCTCGGGAGGCTGCGGCGGGGGCTCAGGAGGTGGCGGCGCCGGGAGGTGGCGGGGCTCGGGAGGAGGCGGCGGCGCTCGTTAGGGTTTGAAGTGTGCGTCGTTTGAAGTCTGGTAGAAAGCGTTTCAAGTGAAGAAGTTTTATAGGGTTTGAATATCGCAGACGGTTCTAAACTAGAACCGCCTGTAATATTAATATGCGCACGGGTATTAAATATAACCGCTCAGAATAGAGTAATATTACAGGCGGTTATGGTGTAGAATAAATCGTGTTATTATATATCACGAGCGGTTCTATTTTAGAACCGTGCGTAAAAATTACCATATTGCAGGCAGTTACGGTATAGAACCGTGCAGTGAAGATATATATCACGAGGCCGGTTCTAGTTTAGAACCGCGTGCGTGATCTGCCCACCATTCCTCTGGGGTATATATACTCATGCAAGTTGAGCTTCAGAGCATACAACTTAGCTGGTTCGCTCTTGGGTCGACATTCATCTTGACCTTAGCTAGCTCGCTGCTAGGGTACGTAATTTAAACTCCATGAAGAAAAGAAGCAGAAATAAATCTATGGATAGTGATAGTTCATCTTCAACTGTTGTCTCAACATGTAACGGACTTGCCCTACCTGCACCGAGCACATCGGCGACATCCATGAAGAAAAGAAGCGGAGATAAAATATTACTTTATTATGCGGCGGATGCCACCATGGGCTACCTCCGTGGCTCAGCGAACTGCTATCTCAACATGTACCGAACATACCCTACCTGCTGATGTCTGCAAGTTTACGAAGCTTGGTTGCTAACAGACCACCATGCACAGCCACAAGGGTGCCCGTACACACCGCTCCACTATCCATTCGACTACTGATTACTATGGCCTACTACTCTACAACCACGTGTGCAATAACATAAGTACAGTAAATATTACTTTATTATACATACATGCATGCTCCTCGCTTACACATTAACATTGTAATTATATGTGAAAATTAGCCCTTCACAATGATCGACGCGTGTGTAGGTGACTTCCTCAATTTGTTCCTCTTGGACCATGCGGGCATTTCCGATAGGAGGCAAATCATCAAATTGATTGTACTCTTCCTCATCTACTACATTCTCAACTCCGACAATCCTCCTTTTCCCTGAACAACTACGTGGCGCTTCTTGTCGGACGGATCGGTAACATAGAAGACTTGAACAACTTGGTTTGCGAGCACGAATGGTTCATCTTTGTATCCGACACGCTTGAGGTCCACAGTGGTGATGCCGCATTTGTCAACCTTCACGTCGGGAGGTGGACCCAACGACACCGAAATAGTGGGATCTTGAAAAGTACATAGTCAAGCTCCCAAATCTCCTCTATGAACCCATAGTAGGAGCTCCTCGTTGACCCATGGGCATCAACGCATCTATGCGGACCCATTGCTCGGTTTGTGCTCTTGAAATCCTGATCTATCGTGGTAAAATGTGTATCCATTTACGTCGCATCCTTTCCCCGTGACAACTGTAAAAGCCGGGCCGTTTGCCAACCATTTCAGGGTGTCATATGACGAGCTCCCCGTGATGGGTCGCTCTTTGAACCAATTGTTGAATTGAAGGTTATGGTGTCTTATGATCCAAGACTCATGTCGTGATGGATTCTCTTGCCTTAGCCATTGCTTGTGCTCGGCGATGTACGGGACACTACTGTCATGTGTTGTAGAACCGTGAAATGGGCTTGAGCACACGAATCGATCAGTGTGATTGCTTTCCTTCCGATGGTCCCGATACCTGGAGCCTCCTCATGGCGAGATCGAGGCACACCTATTGGTTGGGCCTGAGCCATGTAATCGACGCAGAACTCGACGACCTCTTCGGTTGCATAACCTTCGACAATGCTACCCTCAGGACGAGATCGATTTCAGACATAAGACTTAAGAATTCCCATATACCTCTCGAACGGGTACATGCTACGTAGGAACACAGGCCCGCACATCTTTATCTCTATTACAAGGTGAACAATGAGATGGACCATGATATCGAAAAATGACGGAGGGAAATACATCTCAAGATTACATAGAGTCATCACCACCTCAGCCTGCAGACCATCTAGTCCTTCGGGATCGATGACCTTCTGAGCGATTGTGTTAAATAAATAACACAGCCTCGTAATTGTCTCTCGGACCTTTATTGGCAAAATACTTCTAATTGCAATAGGGAGCATTTGTGTCATCAACACATGACAATCATGAGACTTCATGCCAATTAATTTTAAATCTTGCATTGAAACAAGTCTCATCATGTTGGACGAGTAGCCGGACGGAACTTTCACACCATGCAAGCACTGGCAAAGTTCAGTTCTTTCGGCCTTTGACAGAGTGTAACAAGTCGTTCGCAATACGTACCACCTTTAACGGTCTCTTTTGGTGCTAACTCAGGTCTTATGCCCATATCGACTAAGTCAAGTCATGCGTTGATACCATCCTTTGTTTTGCCCTTAATGTTTAGTAGGAGACCAATCAGGCTATCACAGACATTCTTCTCCACGTGCATGACATCGATGCAGTGGCGAACTTCTAGGTGCTCCCAGTAAGGTAGGTCCCAAAAGATTGATCTCTTCTTCCACAAGCTCTTCTCACGGGTCGACCTTGCTTTACGTCCCTTTCCATACGTAACATCCAAATCCTTTACAAAGTCATGAACATCTCTCCCGCTAAAAGGCCTTGGAGTTGAACCGTTTTCATTCGTCCCATCGAATAGTCTCTTCATCTTGCGGTATGGGTGTTTCCTCCCAAGGAACCTACGGTGACGCATGTACACGGTTTTACGCGAGTGATTCAGCCACACACTCTCAGTATCGTCTAGGCAGTGAGTGCAAGCCTTGGCACCTTTTGTACTCTGGCCCGACAGGTTAGCAAGTGCAGGGTAATCATTTATGGTGCAGAACAACAAGCAGTGTAAAGTGAAGTTCTCTCGTTTGTATGCATCCCAAACCTGTACCCTAGGAACCCACAATGTTTTTAGATCTTCCACCAATGGAGCTAGGTACACATCAATATCGTTCCCAGGTTGTTTCGGTCCTTGGATAAGCCTGAGACAATAAAATGTACTTTCGCTTCATACACAACCAAGGAGGAAGGTTGTAGATACAGAGATTCACGGGCCAAGTGCTATGCCATTGCTCATGTTACCGAAAGGATTCATTCCATCATGTACTCAGTCCAAACCTTATATTCCTCATCTCCGCAGCGAATTCTTCATACCTCCTATCGATGTTTCTCCACTGGGTGGAGTCAGTAGGGTATCGTAGAATTCCATCGTTCTTACGCGTCTCGGAATGCCAACACAATGATTTGGCCTCCTTTGGGTTAGCAAACAAACGCTTCAATCGGGGAATTAGAGGCAAATACCATGCCATCTTAGCAGGACTTCCTTTCTTCACCTCCTCATCTGAATGACTCTTACGCTTGTACCGGGATGCGTTGCACACCGGACATACATGCAAGTTTGCATACTCTTTGCGGTATAGGATACAGTCGTTCGGACATGCATGTATTCTTTCTACCTCCATTCCCAAGGGACAAAGAACCTTCTTGGCTTTGTAGGTTGTTGTCGGCAACTCGTTTCCCTCTGGAAGCATGTCTGCCAATAGACGTAACATTTGTGAAACTCTTATCGACCAACCATTGCTTGCCTTCAATTTCAGCCAGCTTCAAGCACGCATTTGACAACCTTGTGTATTTCACCTTGCAACCAGCAAACAAAGGTTTCTTCGAGTCCTCCATCAAACCCACGAATTTTTCATATTCCCTTTCATCACGGTTCCCTTCGCGTCGCAAAGATCTGGTCCAGATTGTCATCATGCAACATATCCTCGCGGAGCGTAATCAATGTGATCATCCTAAGCATATCGTTGACTTCGTCGAAGATGTTAACAGTACCACACCTTCTTGTATATTCTCGCTCTTCGCCGTGATTGGTCCAACATGTATATCCCTTTTTGAAACCTCGCATAAGTGTGCTTCGATCTGCTACTGAAGTTTCAAACATCATCATATTCTCGCAATCGATGCATGGACAAGGCATATACTGCACTCCTTATTAAACATGTCCTCCTCTCGCAGCTCTTCTAAAAGTGGAGACGCCATTAATGTACTCCACACTGTGACGGTCCCTGCCAGACATCCACTTCGATCCATCTATGCTACACATGTAATATTCGATCCAATTAGAACTCTCTTTTCAACTGATTAAGTACACTTTCCTTAACAAGTTAGAGCTTCAAAATAATATTGCAATTATAACGTCCAATTACTATCACCACCAAAACATGGATCTACAAGCTAGATCTAAACAATCTTAAATTTCTTACATAACCAAGCTAGATATTGAATTAATATATATAAGGCAATTTTATATCCAATACTAACCTTAGATCTGAATTAATATATATAATGCAATTATCCATTACTAACCTTAATTACATCACAAGAATCACCTATTATATAGGCTTACAGACGGTTGTATTGCCAAACCGTCGGTGATATAACGGTCTTAGCATTCTATCCCAACAGGTGACCACAACATCGAACTAGCGCTCGGGCCTATATATAGGCAAGATTTATCACAGACGGTTCTATGTAATAACCGTCTGTAATATAGTAAGATTACAGACGGCGATGTGTACCAACCGTCGGTGATATTATACAGACGGTTATGTAAACTAAACCGTCGGTGATAGATTTACGTCTGTAATATAGTAAGATCCACAACATCGAACTTGCGAGCTCGGGCCTATATATAGGCAAGATTTATCACAGACGGTTCTATGTAATAACCGTCTGTAATATAGTAAGATTACAGACGGCGATGTGTACCAACCGTCGGTGATATTATACAGACGGTTATGTAAACTAAACCGTCTGTGATATATAGGTATATCACAGACGGTTATTTCAAAAACCGTCCGTGATGGGCGCATTTATGAATGGTGTGTGATAGTCAACAATCGGTTGGTTTATAGAATCGTCTGTGATAGCGACGGTCCGTCTTCGTCTCTTCGTTTCCTGCGCGCCTTTGAATGTGAACTCTTCGTTTCTCGCTTCGTCTTCAATTCCGGCCACCTATTAAATCACCGCTATTGATCGAATTCGATCAACACATTACTGCTAATGGAATCTCCCGCAAGCTCTCCTTCGTCGGCGTCGCCTCCACCATCACCTCCCCTGGCGTCGCCTCCACCATCACCTCCCCCGGCGTCGCCTCCACCATCACCTCCTCCCGCAAGCTCCCCCGGCACCGCTCCACCATCACCTCCCCCGGCGTCGCCGCTATGCGGGAAACGCAAGCGGGAAGAGGAGGAGGAGGAGCGGGAGGAGGAGGAGGAGGAGGAGGAGGAGGAGCGGGAGGAGGACGAGGAAGAGTCAGAGGAAGACGACCACGTCATGCACTCGGGGAGCTCAGATGACGACGACGACGACGGTAGCCCACCGTGGCGCGACGACGACGACGATGGCAGCCCACCGGGGAGCGATGACGACGACGATGGCAGCTCGCCACCTCCTCCGGACGACGATGATTATTTTAATTTATAAGTAATAATATATATATAATGTAGTAATGTAATGAAATGTTTTATGTTATAAAATGGCTGTTACAGTGGTTATCAAATTTCATTGGGAGAAACTTACACTCGGACGTCCGATTCTCGTTTTTTTTTCGGACGCATTGCAAGATTTTTTTTGAATGTATGAAACATTTTTTTTACTGTTTGTCGAAGAAAAATGTTTCACACGTAGAAAGAAAATGTTGCGAAAAAAACTGACGTCCGATCACTAGCAATTTCGAATTTCATTATGTTATAAAATGGCTGTTACCATTTTTCGTCCTATCTATCAACGAATTATGGCCTTCGATGAAAATACGTAGTTCGATAAAAACATCAAAATGTTATAATGCAAAGATACAGACGGTTTATAAACACAAAACGCCTGCGTGATATAAGCAATATCGTAGACGTTTATAAACACAACCCGCTCAGTGCTTACTATACAAACGGTTGTATAGTAAAACCGTCGGTGATATTACTTGAGATCACAGACGGTGTTTGTATAGAACCGTTTGGGATAACATCACAGACGGTTGGAATACACCACCGTCTGCGATATGTATCTAATCGCTGCACGGGTTTAATTAATAACGGTTCAGGATAGTTTCACTGACGGTTGGTTTATAGAATCGTCTGTGATATTATATATTACAGACGGTTTTTGAAAACCGTCTGTGATGGTGCGTCTAATATAAGCATTTCTGTAGTAGTGTGGGGAGCCTTCAAACCTCCCGGAAATATATGGGGTATAATATGTAGGGCACACAATCTAGGTCGATTAATAAGACAAAAGTGCTTCACATAAGTAAACTGTTGATTAATATGTATGCTTATTGCTTGGTGTCATGGGCCTGTTCCTGTATGCATGTTGGTATTTAGGACTAAGTCTCTGAATAAATTTGTAGTAGATTATTAGTATGTTTGTTTATGGGAGTACTAGTTGTGCCCAGGGTTCCATTTACCGAACACAATTCACGAATTTTTGCAAATTTCGAGCTTACCGCTCCTGTTCGAAAAAGGAAACCGTTCCGAATTTCACTAAAATTCAAATTTAAATTCAAAAAATTTGAAAAATTTGACAAAATTAATCCAATATTTTTTATATAATTAGTATTAATAGCTTTATGATCTCTGATGTGAATATTATTTGAAAAAACGAAGTTTGGAGACGTTTTTGAGCTATTCAATTATATTTAGTAGTAATATTTGTTGAATTATATTTAGTAGCAATATTTGTTGAAGTATATTTAGCGCTAATATTTGTTGACTTATATTTAGTAGCAATATTTGTTAATGTATATTTAGTACGAATATAAAAATGGCATAATCCATAAAATCATAACTTGTATTCAGAAAGTATATATGAGTTTTTCTTAAAATCACATGTAAACTGCTAAGAGATCATTAGACTAAATCAAAACCCCTGGTTTAACTTGTCAACAATCAATATAGAATTATATGAGACATCTAGTGATAAATCATCCATCATTCCTTTCTATTATTTTGAGAGAGAGAGAGAGAGAGAGAGAGAGAGAGAGAGAGAGAGAGAGGAGAGAGAGATATCATACTTACATATTCAACACGAATGCAAGTATTAACAGTCAACTGTAGTGTATAAAAAATAAATAGAAATACATTGTTACAAGATCTACTATAGCCTACAAAAATCATAGTTGATCAAATAAGTGCAACATTTGAATCAGAATTTTAGACTACATATACACAACACATTGCATGTTTCAATATTTGTGTAATTATATTTAGTAGCAATATTTGTTAAAGTAATCTTTCAAATATCATTTTTGGCCTTTCATGGTTTTTTTACAAATTTTACAATAATTTTTTACAATTTTTCCTAAACTTTTTTTTTACATTTCTCCTCATTTTTTCAACTGTTAGAAGTTTTTCAAGCGGTTTTCGAGCCTTTTCAACGGCGAATTTCGCTCGGTAGTTTGACTAGATTTCAAATTTATTTGACTCTCGAACCGAGCGGTTTTGAGTGAATTTCAAGCGATTTTTCGTGAATTTTGATACCGCCCGCACGTCGAAATTCGAGTTCGAAACAAAAAAAATGAAACCCTGGTTGTGCCAATATTCGGAATTGCACCCTCATGGTCATGGGTGGTAAATCTTTAGGACAGGAAATCCTTATCCAGATGATTTAAGGATCCAGGCAATTATAGGATACACTGAAGCACAAGGTCATATAAAATTTCCCCAACCTTGTTGAAGCTCCTAACCTGCATGAAACGCTGACAGAATATCCAACAGTTCTCAAATACAAGGTCACATGTTGCATATAACAGTGTGGCTTTGGTAGCATGCATCCAGATAAGACTCCATGTAACAATTTTCCTCTCCTTACTGCTTTGCTCATACCATAGTAAACTCAGGGACGCTGAGCAAAGAAATAGACATCGTCATGCAATGCAAGCTCCAGCGCATGAAAACTGACATCATATAGACTGAAGAGTGGCACCACATAAATAGATGCTACCTGCAGCAAGCCGAGGAACATCGTACATAGGAGAAATGGAATGCCACAGCCCGAACCACCTGAACAAAAACCAACCACCTCTGCAAGTCCACAAGAACGCAACTTCAGTACCTGATTACATAAAAAAAACATTGTCGAGTTTAGCTAATTCAATACAAAATGGCACAACGACAATGTCATTGGAGAGCAAAGCAAGAAACAGCCTTTTTTTTTTTTTAAGATTGGCAGGAGGTCTGCCTTGCATTCAAGAAGAGAAATAGGCAAAAGTTTTACAATAAACCACGCATGGTTCGCGGTGTCAAATGGCATAACGATATTGTGATGATTGATATTTTCTTTTTCTGAAACTAAAACTATGATTCTGACGCGTGCGTTTATTAGCAATAGCCGGAAGTGCAATTGATAATGCACGTAGATATGGGGAAATTTATCGCCTGGGTCGATTAAAGACCGAACTAAGTGTTGCATGATCCAAAAAATAACCGTACATCCACAAGTGCTGGAATGGGACAGCCTTAACCTATTAAATTATTTAGAAGTAGCTTTGCATATTGGAAGGCAGAAGTAGCACAAGCAGTAAATCCTTTTGTGTTTGCTTGTAAGGGGGCTGCCACATGTGCCTTGTGGGTAAATGCATACCGACACAACAGTGTATGCCTGGCTATGGGGAGAAACGATTGTTGTTGTTATTGAGCTCAAGAGATTTATGATTTATGTGATTGTTTGTTTCTACCATAGTCGGGGTTTAACGTCACCGGGCTGGTGCAAAGCTAGGTTTGAATAATTGAACGGTTCCGTTATGAACTCCATGCGGGCACACCAAAGGAAGTATGTCAAATATGTGTTGCATGTACAAGGGGAGAACATATCTTGTGGGTAAAGCTGTACAACTCTGCAGAGTATTAAAAACTAATCGATTAGCCGCCCTCTCGGTCATGAGCACTTGGCGAACTGACACTAAGTTAGATGTTTTAATATTTTTATTGGTGAGCTTACTCTTGCAGATGATTCAATTCTTGACATATGTTGGCAAGATTGAATTCAGCTGTTGTGCCATGTGTTAGCAGAAGTTTAGTTTAAGATATTATTTCATTTATTGGGAATGGACGTCTTAATACTCATGAAGGACTGTGAATAATTTTTTTCATTTCACTCACGAAGGACTATGAGTAATTTGTTACATTTCACTCACGAAGGACTATGAGTAATTTGTCGTATTTTACTCACGAAGGACTGTGAGTCTTTTCTTACATTTGTTATTCTCACTTACTACCTTTATGTTTACATACTTGCTATTTATATTCTCATCAAATTGTTTTTATTTAATGTACGCCTTCACCCTACTATTCAGTATTACAATTTAATTTGGCTCCAAGCAAAGATTGACATAGAAGCCTTACTCTAGGATCAGCCTACATTTCAAACACTCAACTCAAGTCTTGCTGAGTACGAAATGTACTCACTGTAGGGTCGAGGATGCGTCTAGACGGGGGGGGGGGGGGTGAATAGGAGATTATAAAAAAATTCTCTACTCGAGGATTACGCTCTAAATACCCCTATGTCAAAAGCCTAAATAAATTACGAAAGCGTAAACTACGATTTTGACAATTAAAGCCTAAATCAACTAGGCTCACTAGTGCACTAGCTAATTATGTCTCTAACAAGAATTGCATACTAATTAAACTAGCAAGACTAAGCAATTCTAAATACAATCAAGCTAGACATAATATTGCAATAAGGTAAATGCTTGAATGTAAAAGAGACAATGAATACGATACTTTTTACCGTGGTGTTCGGAGACTTGCCAATCTCCCCTAATCCACGTTGAGGAAGTCCAACTCACTTTGGACCGGCTCACTCACTTGAGCTTTCCACCTCAAATCCACTCGTGGTAGATTTTCACCCCTTCGAGTAGGCTAATCTCCAACCTTTACAAATTTCATCGGGGCTTCTCACAAACCTTGAGAGCTCCCCGCGCACGACGCACCTACGCCGTCTAGGAAGCGGCAACCTTCAAGAGTAACAAGCCAAGCACTCCGCTTGAACTCCACCTAGCGCAACACATGCGCTTTCGATGATCACCTAGTGCAACACATGCATCTAGGATCCTCTCAAGCACACTCTAATTGCAACACATGCAATTAGTCTCACTCTTGAGCTCAAAAACCAAATCGATGTGTGCAACACATGCAACACCCGCACAAAAACACTCAAGAGCAAAGCCAAGGCAAGAATAATAGCTCATCGACCAACACAAACCCCCTAAGGGGTCCTTTTATAGTCCCCATGCCAAAACTAGCCGTTGGGAATAAATATTGAAAAATCAGCAAATCTGGCACTACCGGCCTCATAAACCCGGTAGTGCCGGGCTCAGGTTAGCGGTCAGCTAACGGCTAGTTGGCCGGCACTACCGTAAGCAAATCCCTGATAGGGCCGCTGAGAGCCAAAAAGTACCTTTCTCTGGAAAAAAAGTGGCCAGAGGCCAAGGCCCGGTAGTACCTCTAATCCGGTACTACCGCTTGAGACCTTCGGTAGTGCCGGCCGCGAGAAAACCCCAAAATGCACCCTCTCTGGAAAAAAGGTGCCGGGGCTTGGGCCCCGGTACTACCGCCCATGCAGCTCGGTACTGCCGGCCTCTGAAGAAGAAAAGGATTTTCAATCAAAACTTTTTCTTCAAAACTTTATCAAGGATTCTTTGAGCCATACAATGATCAAATTAAGATCATAATTAATTGCAAAAACATATTTGCACCAATTTGAACTATACTCAAAGAATTTTAACCAAACTCCAATAGTTTTGCGAAAAACGCATTTTCCAAAGAGAATCACACTTGCGCCGGACCGAAAAACTTGGTCCGGTGTGCACTTGAAAAATCGGTTCGTCGTAAACGGCACACGCTCAGTTTGATTCTCAAAGTGTAGCTTTCAGCGCCGGACAAAAATAACTCGGTCCGGCGTACACATGCTTTGCGCACCAGACTGGAAAACTTGGTCCGGCGTGAACGTAGTTTGCGCCGGACTAAAAGAAACTTGGTCCGGCGTGCATGGAAATTTAAGCAAACTCCAAAACAACCATTCTTTGAGCCAAATAGTGATCAACACAAGATCACACTAAGTTGCAAATTACATTTGCAAAACCTCAAAACCATGCTCAAAGAATTTCAACTATTTTGCGAAAACACATTTCACAAACCAACTTAAAGATATATCTGCAAACACGTATTAAGCAAATAAATCCCAGAGTCTATGAGATTGATCCTCTTAGCCATGTGATGATCAACCCCTGACCAAACGGACTTGCAAAAAAAGAAACGGTGCAAGTATCACATGCTCTAGAATCCCGGACTCATAGATCTCCCGTTTATTCGCACAACGAATTTGCAAATAACAGTTAAACCTCAATGCATAGGCTATCTCCCTTTTTGCAACTAATGCAAATCCATAGCCTTATGCAACACTAAATCAAACTCAATATGCTTAAGCATCCTTGTTTTGCAACACAAGCAAAACCTAGCTGCAAGCAACACCAAACAAACTCAATAAGAATTTTGTTTTAAGGAGAAAACATGAAGCTCAATTGTTTGCAACACATGCAAAAATGAACTTCCAACAAAAGCCAACGCATTTGCTCATCCCATTTGCAACACATGCAAATCAAATCTTTTATGCGAAAGACCAAAGCATATGGTTATCCTATTTGCAACACATGCAAAAGGTTAACACCATGCGAAAAATCCACATAAGAAGAATGAATAACTTTGAGCTCAAGTGACTATGGATTGAGTTTATCACCAATGATGAAGTTCAAGCTAACTACTCAACCTCTCTTAATAGTACGGCTATGAGATACTAGACACAAAGCTAGAACCAATCTTAGCCTATCTAGTTATACCTTGCGCCACACGCGAGCAATCCCCTTTGGGGCTTTAAGTTTTTCAATCTTTTCACTTCCCCCGGGGATCATCACTCTAGCTCTCTTAAAGTCTTTTATGATCTCTAATCTTTCTTCTCTTCAAGATCATCACTCGGCTCCATCTCTTGGACTTAACTTAACTCATTCACAACTTCAAGAAAATAGTTAGTCCAAGACATATGGTTGTCTCAATCATCTTTGCACTTCCATGAACACAAGATGGATGCTTCCACGATTGATTGAGCACAACCCACAATCACTTTAATGAATTTGGTTGTGTCTTAAGTAGAATGATGCAATACATGCTTCATTATACTTAAGAGCTATCCATTTGTCCTTGATTAATCAAGGAACACCATCAACACATGATGAAGTGTTCACTATTGATTAATACAACAAATGAACTCAATTTAAATTTTCATTTAAATTGATATGTTTTAATGTATTGATCCTTTATATATGAAGTGAAGAATAGATCAGTACTAAAGAAACTTCAAGTTAAAGCTTGAACCCCCCTTAATATGTGCATCCATGTAATATATAGATTGGGAAACATAATGCACATTTTGTGGTTTAAGCAATGGAGAAATTCATTCTTTAACTTAAATCCAAAGTATGCAATGGATAATAAAATGAATGCACTCACATACCTTGGGTTTTTCATTTTCCATCCAAATATGAGACTACTAACAATAAGCTCAATAAACATGTTAGTCTCATTAAAGATTAGATTTGTCATTAAACAAGATTAAGCATTAATCTAACACAAATCACCACAACCAATAGAGCTTGAACTTACACTCACCCTTTCTATATTTGTTTTTAGGTGAAGAGTAGAATATACCAGAAGATGCTTAGTTTAACGCAGGATACAGATTTATTATCGATGGTTCTTTCTAAAGTTTTACCTTGTCAGTTGCCTGAGGGTTGTGTGGCATACTACAAGACATTTGATTCTTCCGTTGTATTCTAATTGACCTCATCGGTCATGTTGTATTTAAACTTCTGTTGTAATAAAATTTTACAACTTTTGTATGGCTGTGGTTTCAAATTGTGTTTGTGCGTGCTAGCTATTGATCATGGGACTAGCACAATATGCACTTTAGAACATTTCTTTTATGTTACACTGTAGCATAAAAGGGAGGGTCTCACAGTTTGGTATCAGAGCTATGTTGACTGTAGGAAAACTTTAGTTAGAATGACCGCTAGATGAAACTTAAAATTTGAAATAGACAATTTTATATTTAGGAATGCAAATTTGCTATATATATTATTAATCTTCTTTTGTCTTATATTATCTGTTACTAATTCTTTCCTCGTCATAACATATCCATTACTTCTCTTTCCTTATTATCTTATAAATATCTCTGTTATCATTTTCTTATTGGCTATTAATTAACCTTTCCTCATTAACAATTATTATATGTCTTACATTTGATTTGAAATAATAATTCCTTATTAAATGTGCAGATGGAGGGATGTACTCCCTGCTACATATCTACCCACTAGGAGAGTTTTGGCATGATGGGAGTTCTTGCCCAAATGCTGGAAATTGCCCATTTTAATAATAATCCAAGATACATAGTATTCCAAGTCCCAGTTAACCCAGGGTCGGTGGAATATAATGCTGGAGTAGAAGTTCCGACAAGGACCATTTATGATGAAGAAGATCGATCTTCTGATGGATCCGGCTCTTCCATCCAAGATGTGATGAATGAAGCTGCCTACATAGCTATTGGTCGTCTTCGTTTTGCCTTACCAGAACTAGCAACGGCTTATCGAAGACTCCCTTCATGTACCATGGGTGGAGAAAATGTCTATACAGATCTCACCATCATTCAGAATGGGAATCTTCGTAATTTGGTGGGATTTATTAATGCTTCCGATCAACACCATCGACGTGCGGTTACTGAACTTGGCAAAGCCCGCCGTCGGGTGCCGTTTTTGGAAGACACATAGCTCCTTAGGTCTCCATAGGGATTATATCTCGTTCAGTTTTGGGAGATGGCCCGCCTCAAATGCCAACACAAGGAATGTCAAGTGTAGCCCCTGCCGCGATGTTAGTACCAACCAGATGCCCCCGACAAGCTAGGATGTCTGTCTGCGGCAGTCGTCCATGTTCGATTCATATCAACATCACCTTACTAGCTTTAATCTTCATCGTCCACGTGCGACTCAAGACTATCGTCGACATAGAACTTTTTCTTCTACGTCTACGGAAAGCACCACTTAAGATGGAGGTGACTTTTTAGAAACCGTTTAATAGGAAGTAACCGCGAATAAGTTAGGATGATAAGAACTCCATCACTATGTAGTAGTTTTTATAAGTAGTTATCTTGGTAGTTGGCCTTTTGGTTGTAAATATCATGAATCAGGAAAAATCTTTTGGTTGTGTATTTGTTTGTGTGCTACGGTTTCTACTCGTGAATGTTTAATTCTATATTATAACTATCACGATGCCGTAACCAAATTATGATAACTAATAAAGGTAACTTAATCAAAGCAATAAAATGAATAAAAGTATTCTCTCAAAATTAGAATGAACCTCTCTAATAAATTTATTAAATTTTCAATGAACAAAAAGTTGCCTTATAACTACTAAAACAAGATCTAAATCCTCAATTTCCATTCTTTCTGTATTTCGCATCAATTTATGTTCCCTTCTTTTAGCTCTTGCTCTCTATCTTTTCATTCTTCCTAAGTGACTTTTCAGGATACCATCTACGCGGTATCTCAACGACCGGGAAGTGCAATCTTTGCAAGTTACGCATTCCTACTCCATCTTAGCTTAATCCTATCCAAAATATTCCCAGTTTTAATCAATTCTATGTTCAACTCTAATCAAATATCTTTAGTTTCCAAATTCCCAGATATCTTTCCAAGATGAATTATCAGGTTTGCTACCAAATCATGATATAGAGTTCATCATTGATCTTATACCTGGTACAATTCCAATCTCTAAACATCCTTACCAAATGACACCAAATTGGTTGAACCGCAGAAGCAACTCAAAGAACAACAAGACAACAGAAATTGTTATTTCTTTTTTTTTTGGAAAGTCCTATTCTTTTTGTCAGTAAAAGGATGGTTACGTATGCACGTAAATTATCGTGTTTTGAATGGTGATTTCGCCAAAGCCTAGGTATTGGAGCGGCATGAGGAACTCAATGCCAGGTCGGACCTCACGTCATGCTTCTGAGGTTTAGTTTTATTGTTTCCAGGCTCGACAAGGCATCTTGCTCTATCTCTAGCCGCTTCGGATTTGGTACTAGGGATGGAACTGGTACGGATATTTTCCGACCGACCGAATTGATTTGGATGATGATTTGGATAGTTTCACGGATATCCAGTTGATTTCTCGGATAAGGATATGGATACAGATAATTTACATGGATACGGATACGGATATGGAACACTGATTATCCGATGGATACGGAATATCCGAGTTTTTGTTCGGATAATATCCGAATATGACATACGGATATTATCCGAATAACACGTTTCAGAATAACACATTTACAATTTAACATGTTTCACTATTTCATAGACTGGGGTCTGCATTGGATGGCAAGATATAATGTGTTCATGTGTGCTAGATGCTAATTTGGAGATATTTGGGTAAAGGTGGTACAGAAATTAGCAAGTGGCGTTTCAGGAGGGCTACTTAGGATTCAGCAGCATATGCCAGCTGCAAATCATTTTGTTCAATTATTGCAATGGGGCACATTGTTACTCACAGAGTCACATGTATGACAAGCTAGGGATAAAAAGGCAAAAAAAAAGACATACAAATATATTTCTTTTGGAGTTTTGAATTTAAATTTGGACCGATTTTGGAAAAAACCTGAAATTGGATTTTAAAATATCCGACTAATATTATTCGTATCCATGTTAATTCCGATCCGTATTCGATCTGTATTCGTAACCGATATTATCCTGTATAATTCATATTCGATTCTGTATTCGACACTATTCGTATTCGATTCTGTATTCGATAAAAAATACGGATACGGATATGAATAGGACGATATTCGACCGTATCCGATCCGATCACATCCCTATTTGGTACGTCTCTTAAAGAGAGCCTATTCAATTTGGGAAACCAGCCGGTGCAAAATACCAGCTGCTCTTCGTTGTATGCTCTGGTGAAGTCTAGATCTGTCAAATTTACTATTATAGGCAACTGCCCAAATGTAATCCAAAATAACCCTTAATAAATGGAACAAAATGTGCTACAAAATGTGTAGCGTGCCTTAGTAAATGGAACATAATGCGTTTTTCATGAGATTATACACTGTAGAAAGGCAGAAACACATACAGATGGCCAAGGATACCTAGGCCATGTTTGGATCCCTGGACTAATTGTTAGCCGGCTAAAAATTAGTCCTAGTCTATCCAAACAGGAAGACTAATAGGTGGGCTAATTTTTAGCCAACCCCTTAGCTAACAATTAGTCCATTAGTTGGTGGGGAGGAGCTAATTTGAGCTAATAGCATGTAACACGCTGGGAAAAGTCTGAAATACCCTCGCGCTGGCCTTATCCTCATTTTCTCACCCATTATGAGGGGCAGAAATGACTTTTCTAAGAAATTAGTCCAACCATTAGTCATGTATCCAAACAGCTCTGGACTAATTTTAGATGGACTAATTATTAGCTGGCTAACAATTAGCTCTAGCCATTAGCCAGCTAACAATTAGTTTTAGTCCATCCAAACATGACCCTAAGATGCATGGCGCACAAAACACAAGCATACGCACATGTTCATAAAATCTCAAGGTTGTATAACCAGTTTAGTTACAAATTATGCAAACCACACGAATGTCCGAACAACAATATCATAGCCCAATGGCAATCACACGAAATGTCTGAACAACAATATCACAGCCCAATAGCAATCACATGAAATGTCACCACGTAGTTTGAGCTAAACAGAGTGTTTGCACCAGAATTTGATGTATATAGAAATATCGGTCCAATAAGGAATAAAAATTGTGATAAGCATATGACGGGTGGGATTTGGAAACCAAAGATCGAATCGTGGCCAATACGGACTTCGTTGCCGTGTCCATGAAGGACTCGGATTGACTGAAGTAGATAAAAGGAGGCCTGAGCCGGGAGGAAGAGGACAACAACACAACCAACAATCACCACAATTTTACATACTAGTTCTTTGTTACTTTCGTTTTCTCGTTGTAAGCTTTCCTCTATAAGTCGATGAGATCAATAAAGAGTTGCGCATCGCCGATTTGTTGATCTTACCGATTTGCCCCCAGGTTTGATTTTGCTTTGTTTTGTTGCGCATCACCTTTCAAAGCCAATCTACCTTTACCTTTGGGTTAGCCTTGATCGGTTAATCTAGTTATCCCCTGATCGGCTTTAAGCCGACTAGAGTTACACTGATAAATTACTCGTTATTGGCCCGATTGATTTTTTACGACTTTCTACTTTGTCAATTACAGGTTAAATTAACTAGCACGCTTGAACCCGGTGTTCGGCCGGTGTGTTTGAAGCTGAGAACCCTACTTCAAGTTTTTAGCATCAACACACTTTTGGCACGCCCGGTGGCACCAAAGAAAAACAACATGACGTCATCTTGAAAGACTACAACAACCATCAATATCAATCTCGACGCAATAATCGCGCCTACATTGGCCGATTTGACGCCAGAGCAGTGGAAAGAGATCAGAGATCGAAAAGCCACGCTAGAGGAGATGATGCTAGGATGCTATCAAAAGACCCGACGAGGCATCACACAAAAGACTGCACTCCTGACGCTCAACCCCATCGGCGATGATGGTACCACATCCAACCCGGTAAGCCGATACATGCCAGCTCAAGCCGAATTGTCTGTTATGATCGAGCAATCTGTGCATCAGGCGTTAATTAACCAGTCATCGTCTTTGGTCACACCTTTAAAGCCGATGATTGAAAATAGCATCAAAGTGATTGCTCAGGAGTTCGCTTCAAACGGGGGTCTACTCGACCCATTACAGCCACTCCCAACGTATCCTGTTTACTCACTAGCGCAAAACACCAGCACGGTAAAGGGGTCGGCACCAATCCCTTCACTAATGCTGACCCAGCCTACCGTGCTGACACCGAGTGCCCATGTAGGCGGAGTCACGCAATACCACGCATACACAGATGCGGCAAAACTGTGCGCCATGGCCGATATGCCATCGGCCATCCCGGTAAACCCTTTCGTCCAGTCGCCCCCGGTCGAACGGGTTAGATCAGTTCCCACGGAATCCGATCCCACACAGGGTAGTCACCTACACTGAACCCTTTGTTCCTGTACCCGAACTACTAAGCATTAAGAGAGAAGAATACGGCCAACCGTCTCAACATCAGCCGGTCCGGCCTAGCCGATAGCCCGAGTTTGCACTCAGGGGGTAGGATGCTAATCTACATGATTGGCAAAACCCTAATGCCCCGTCAGCTCGATTTAGCCAGCGACCCAAGCTAGCACTCAGGGGGCAAGATGCTAGCTACCCCAATGGGCAGAATTCCAACACCATGTTAGCCGATGGCGTTAATTGGGCCGATCAAATTTCTGTCGTATTAAGAGATCAATTCGTCTTACAACCCAAGGGCAAGACCATCGACTATACAAAGCCATATCCAGATTACATAGATCGAATGGCTTATCCACACAATTACAGGATCCCTAATTTTGCCAAATTTTCAGGAGATGACTCTGTCACCACCCTCGAACACGTCACCCAATGTGGTGAAGCAGCCCAGCCCGACGTGTTAAAAACCAGGCTGTTTCCATTATCTCTGTCAGGAACTTCTTTCACGTGGTTCACAAACTTAACCCCAAATTCGGTCCACTTCTGGAATGATTTGGAGAGCCGATTCCATGAGTATTTCTTTTCTAGCAGTCCTGAGATTAGAATTTCAGATCTAGGTTCAGTCCGACAGAAATTCGGTGAACCAGTCTCGAACTACATTCGAAGATTTAGGGACGTACGGAATCGGTGCTTTAGCGTTACATTACCTGATAACCAATTAGCCGATTTGGCGTTCCAAGAATTGATCCCCCCAATCAAAGAAAAGTTTGCGGGGCAAGAGTTCTCCGATTTAGGCCACCTTCTTCACCGCGTATCGGCGCATGAAAGCCGATATTCTAACAGTAAAGGGGTTAAAGATAGGTTTAAGGCAAACAGGAATGAAAAAGCTAAAGTGAATATGGTCGATTACAGCTCCAGCAAAAATTCTGAAGATGATGAAGCCGACGTAAATATAGCCGAGTGGACCAAGGGTTCTAAAAAATCACTTGTTTGCTCATGGCTTAAGCCAACAAAAAATAAGTCGGAAGTTAAATATGACTTTGATGTGTCCAAGTGCGATCGGATATTTGATTTATTGCTACAGGAAAAATTGATATGGTTACCAGAAGGACATGTTATCCCTTCCGCTGATGAAATCAAGAAACGAAGATATTGTAAGTGGCACCACTGTTTTTCACATAACAATAATGACTGCAATATTTTTCGTCAGCAGATACAGTCGGCCATCAAGGACGGACGACTAAAGTTCGCTAAAGAACCGACCATGCAGGTGGACGTAAACCCTTTTCCCATCAACATGGTCCAATGCTCGCGCAAAGGAAAGGAGCCCATGAACGAAGACGCTAAGCCAACACGACGGGTCAATGTTCTATCGATCACCAACGGAGACAAGACTCTGTAGATTACAATCGGCTCAATACAGATAGAAGCCGACCGAGATGGCCGGAACTCAAGGACTATCAAACCGAAGGGGGAATTGCAAATTGGACAGTGGTACAAAACCGAGAGACCCCCTCCCAGGAGACCGGTAGCCAAGCATAAGCCGACCTTCTCTCAGCTCTTGGAGAAATATGAGAGGATAAGCTATCGACAAAAGCAGTGTCCTCATCGGCCAAATAACCTATGCTTGGCAGATGATGAAGAGGCAGCCCATCGGCAATGCCCCTTTGTAAGACCCTCACTTTTATGCTACAGTGCGAACATAAAAGCAAGGTTCTAATGTGCATACTGTACCATTCCCATGATCAGTGGCTGGCACGCACAAAACACAATTTGGAATCACAACCATACAAAAGTTTCATATTTTATTACAGCGGAAGTATTGATACAATATGACCAAGAAGGTCAACTAAACATAGCCAAAAGAATCAGATGACTTGTAGTTTGCCACATAATCCACAGGCAACTGACAAGGTAAAGCCTTAGAAAGAATCGTCGATAACAATCCCGTTTTCCTGCGTCAGAGTAACTGTCGAGGATTCCTGTCTAAAAACAACAATAATAGCAAGGGTGAGTACGTTGCGTACTCAACAAGACTTGTAGTGTTTGCAATACCTGAAATATATGCAGGCTGAATAGAAAGTGGGTTTCTATGGTTGTTTTGCATAAAGTGAAAGTTTTGAATGAAGTAATACTAAATAGTAATGGAAAGCGTAAATAAAAATTTAAGACAATTTGATAAGTAATTGAGATAACAAGTAATAAAAAGGATAGTAACATTTTACTCACGGCCCTTTTGTGAGTAAAATAACGAACAAGACCCTCCATGGTCTTACAAAAGAAAATACAACGACAAGTGATATTTATCAGTCGTGAAACATTTTCCAAAGTCTTTTACCAAGGTTTTCAAAAATAGAAAACATCTAACTAGTGTCAGTTCGCCAAGTCGTCCATGACCGTGGACACGGCTATTCGAATAGTTTTAGACTCTGCAGAGTTGTACAGCTTTACCCACAAGAAATGTCCTCCCTTTGTGGCAACATGTATTAGACACACTTCCTTTGGTGTGCCGCCAGAGAGTTCATTCTTAAACTGTTCGTTACTTGGACCTTAACTTTGCACTAGCCCGATGACGTTACTCCTGACTATGATGGAAGCAAACAAACGGTGAAGCAATAGTATTCAGGAGCCCGCGGCTCAAATGGTACAACAACAGCCCCAATTCATAGTCAGGCGTACACCGTTACAACGGCAGATGCCAACACCTCGGTGATGACACCTCCCTCGAGCAAACCTATATCCGGAATGCCCGTGCTACAACTGCCTACCAATGTGCAAAGCTAATTCCCAAATAATTTAATAAGTTAAGACTGTCGATCCGGTACTTGTGGATGTGCGGTTAAACTTGGATCATGCAACACTACGCTCGGTCCTCAAAGTAACATGGGCGATAACTCCACCTAGCTACGCACACGTTAAAACATGTACAACCTGGCTATTGCCAATAATCACCCACGTCAAAACAATAGTTTTATTTTCATTTTTATCAAACTACCAGTATCCTTTACTGCTTAAATAAACCATAAAAGATTTCATAAAGAAAAGTGTGGGTGTAAACATTTCCAACTTTGACCTAAAGCAGTGCTAAGCTTATGCAGGTTAATAAGCGATTATACCCAGTTCAAAGAACTTAACCAATCCTATGGTTTTCATGGATGGTATGTCAACATGATTAAGGGAATCCATCAATTTGGGTTATAACTACCAAGTAACGCAAAATAAGGATTTATCGAAATATAAGCATGCAGGAAGATTCTTAATCATATTTTAGTTGATTATGAAACCTGGGTTCAAAATGCTCAAAGGGGTGCTTGCCTTGCTATTTGTTGTCTTTAGCGACGAGTCGAAGACGTAATCTTGAGATTGTCGACGACGAAGTCCGAGACGTTGGATTCTACACGTCGCATAACGGAAAGAATAACAAATAGCAAATAACACTTTCAATAGAGGCAAAAGGAAATCAAATGGAAAAACCAAATATAAAACATACATAAAACAAGCATGGTTGTAGTTAGGGTTTCGAGACCACATAAGCGAACGTACTACTTTCACGTTGTAGTCTTATTACTGATTTAAGGGTTTGAAGGTCGCATCGCATACAATATCTATTCCTTATGATTCATTCTATTTTATTTTACGAATTCAAGAAGCTAAGATTGTGAATTTAAATATGTTAAACTCCGAATTCAAGAAGCTAAGATTGTAAAGTTAAATATGTTAAATTTTGAATCAAAGAAGCAAAACTTGTTTGGATTAATAGAAGTATACATTGGTTACAAGTTTCTTAAACTCTACTATTCATAATATACCTTTCTTGTTATGAATGGGTTTTGCTCTATTTGGATTTAGATCCTAAGCAAGAATAAATAAGAATGTTTTTCTATATTATTGGAAATCATATCGTAAAGACCATTTCTAGACTATTCTTCACAAAATTTGTATTTAGACGAGATGTTTTACGGGCTACCGAATAGGCTTAAATGATCACAACAGACTACAAATGAATAGTTCTTTATCTTTGAATGATTTTGCACAGAATCAATTTTACGCGAGTTAGATTTATTGATTTAGGCTACTGGCCTCATTTTCACGATATTTGAGAAGGTTCTGGTGATACAAACTTCATAGATATTGATTTCTCAAAGTTCTTTCATTCATATTACGCAGTTAAGTAATGCTAACGCTTAAGCTTATTGAGATAACAAGATTTTTATGCATTACATAATGAAAGGAGATTATCCTTTTTATAATAGGGTAGTCTATGTTTTGTAGAGCACTGCTAAGCTAATTCTATAGATTTTAGGATTTGGACGAGACATCATATTCATCGTTGAAAAAAACTTATGTAGTATTATGAAGTTTACGTCACATGGAATCGGCGGGAAAGTGAAGTGAATGATTAACACTTAAGGGTTTAGAAATAGCTAGATTTAGATGGAAAGCAAGTTATAAATAAGATGTTTTTCTAGAATATGGTGGCATGCACTTTGTAGAGTGTTTCTAAATTGATTTTACAGGTTCTAGCATATAGACGACTTATTTTATTAATTGTTGAAACAGTCTAAATGATCACAAGGTAACGCTAATTGGGTCAAGTTTCATTCTAATAAGTTTGCAACTATACTATTCATGTTCTTTTACTCATTTTTTTGACATTAGCTGGGGATGTCTTTAAGAATGTTTTAGGGTTGATTCCATGATATTTGGCTTTTATCCGAGATGTTTTCTATATAAGTGATCGCTAAGGCCTAATATAGACTTAGCTCAAATTTGCACAAACATAAGATAGTTTTACATAACTGACAATGGTATTATTGAACCGGGGCAAGGATATTTCTGTAACGCTGACTTAGTTGTGAGATTTTACGCGAGGGTTAAATATGTATATTATGCCTAATCATTATGATTTCTACGATACTAGATGGTTTGGACTTATAGTGACATTGCCAATGATATAAATAGATGAAATAAGAGAACTGAAAGGAGAGAACTAGGACTCGAATAAAGGACCAGTTGATCTACACAGCTAGGCACTACCACTAAGCTAAGTTGTTGATTGTAATAAAGTGGCTAGGTAGTTTATTTGATTGATATTTTGACTATTTGATTTTGCATACAAGAGATGGTTTCCATATTCTTTTTCTTGATTTAAACTGAGTTTAGTCCTAGATGTTTTTTGCAAAATGGGACATCTATGACTCCAAGAATATGAGGAATTTATGTCATGATTTTTAGAGTTATGGTTTGCATAGACGCTTCATAGTTCATAAAAGGGACTTTTATTACCTTTGATTCAAATAATTTAAACTGCATTGAACATATAAATTTTTATTACAAATTCTAATTCCTTATAGCTCAACTTAAATTCAAAAACTTATTTCGTTGAATTTGGAGCTTCTTAGCAAAAGATATAAATAGGTGAAGTAAATAGAGTAAAAAGGACAAAAATTTGGCTGAACGGGGGCTTGACCTCTAGACGTGTTGGTTGAAGCCATGCTGCAGTACCAGTGGACTACAATGTTGCTTGAGTTAAGAAAGCTAGATTATTCCTTTGGGATTAAGCATGACTGCAATAGGAGTTTTTATTTCAGTCTAACGAGTTTGTAACTTACCTATTACTCTAAACTAGACAACCAGCCATGTTTATTTCCTAATGGTCTCTCTCTGCTACACCTCGTTAATTGCAAACTTAGGTGAAGATTTTATATGATACATATACACAAAGATTTAACTAAGATGGAAATCTTCTACTCGGTTGAACAGTAGCTCGAAGCTACAGTACCAGCATGGGAGTAAGCTTCAGGTGGCGTAGCTAGCAGTCAAGGCAAGCATGAGGAAGAAGAGGTGAAGCCAAAAATGGGATGCTAGGGTCTCACCGAGTCCACAGGAAGCGACGGCCGGGGTTGCGACGGCTTGTAGTGGTGGCGCAACGGTGAGGAGCGCCGGCAGCAGGGGACCTCCGTGGCAGTAGCCGCACGGCCAAGGGAAGGACCAATGGACTTGGGGGTTTTGATCAGTGATGAGTGATGATGCTCTCAGAACAAGGAATTGAAGAATGGCGTGGTGGAGCAGGAGTTCATCCATGGTGGCCGGAAATGGAAAGTTAGCCGGAGCATGGCTAGAAGCAAAGGTGTCCCAAATTGGAGCCTTGTACGGCAGTGGTGAAGTTCTGGGGAGTGAGGTGATGCTCCAAGTGCAGTTCGAGTTGCTTAAATAGGCATCAATGGCGGTGGCTACAGTAGTGTGAACTTGGAGCTCCTTTGCGGCTCGTGGCTGTGTGGAATGAACGCTGCCAGGGTATGGCGTGGCAGTGTAATGATGATGCTTGCTGCTTCCACGAATTTTACTAGAAGTTTGTGGCTTTAAATTACTTGTTTTGACCAAAAACCGAGAGCTCTGTTGGCTACTTGCTGCGTGGTGGCAAGAGGTTGAAGAAGAGCCTCCTGACGAGTGGGCCCCATTTACAAGAGATGGCACTTAAGTCGGTTTGCAGACAGATCGGCGAAAAGCTATTTAATCGCATGGCCAATTCACGTCCAGAATTTTGGTAGATTTTTCTGGAGAGTCCTGGACAAGTTTTATACCGCCAGTAAATTTTTGGGATTAAAATAGTTTACTTTTTATTTATAAAAATTCTAACAATGCTGGCTGCACAGATAAATGAATTCGGGATTTGATTTATTTTAAGACCTAAATTAACATATTAATTTTTGAAACTTTTAATGAAGGTAAGGATATATATCAAGGTTATACCATAAAAATTTCAAAGTCAAACTCCTAGTAATTATTTTATTAAAATTCTTTTACTCCATTTTACAGATTTTCAGATTGAGAGTAAATAAATAGGAATAAATAGTAAAGCTACTTATTTATTTTTGTAAATTTTCGTGGGCAAGGATAAGGTAACTGATATCACGTGGTAAAAATAATAGGTGCTGGAAAGGTGTAGAAATTTCTCTAAAATTCTGGCAAGGGCTGGTCAAGGATAAGCTTATCCAATTAATTTATCCTATCAACTTGCAAAATGTTTTCACACCTACTTTTGACCAGCCAAAGTTAATTTCTAGGGCATTCTAAGGTTATCTAAAATTTACCATGGTAACTTTCATCTTTAACCATTTTACCATTTTATCTTTTACCTCTTTATCTTTTACTTGTTATCTTTTTATCAATTCCCTTTTCAAAGAAGGAAAATCAATAAGGGGTTTTAAAATTCAGAAAATATGTTTATTCAAAATTAAGATCATATTTGAATTTTCATATTAATAATTTGTTCTTTTTTAAAAAAAGAATTTCCAAACTGAAGTTTTTTTTTATCGAGATTTAGGAAAAATAAGTGAGGTTAATAAATTTCAAATCAAATTCTTGATTTCAATTAAAATTTCTATTTAATTTTATTTTTAAATCTTAGATTTTCATTTTCTAATTTTTAAAAATGTTGGGATGTTACACCCTTCTGGCAATTCTGCTGGGAAAGAAGAATGGCATTGCCAACAGTGCGATCATGCCCAATGCAACACCCCGAAATAAACTATCCAAGACAATCGGTCAAGGAAAGGCTATCCAGACCGACACACGGTCAGCCAGACCCAGAGAATAAAAAGCCGATCCAAGAAAGACTGTCTATGCCAAATCAAGATGAGCCCCCGAAACCCAAAGTATTCGGGATCTATCGGCTAAACTAGTAATCTAATCAAAAAATTCGAAAGCCGATCAAACCTAAGCCAAGGTGGTGTCCAGCAGGCCTCAGCCGATCCCAGCGTAGATGGCTACGACGCTTAAGGACACAATAGATGAGGGAAGCCGAGGAAGAAAGAGACAGAGACCGGGTGTTTAACGAGTTGCGACCAATACAGGTCGTAAAACAAGAGTGGAGGAAGAAAAGCCAGGCCGATGAAGATTCTAATCAATCGGTCGATTCTGGATCTCCAATGGTTCGGAACGATACCCCCCATGGACATCAATATGGTGTTCACACTACCGTCCGAATTTAAGACTGAAACCAAATCGGCCAAGGAGGCATTTGCCTAGTTATGTCTCGACGCACAGGATGCAATGTTCGAAAAGCCCCAGGACGTGCATCGGCATTTAAAGCCATTGTATCTTAAAGGGCATATCAATGGCCGGCCAATATCAAGGATGTTGGTGGACGACGGAGCCACGGTAAACCTAATGCCATTAAGCACCTTCAAGAAGTTAGGCAAGTCCGATGAAGACTTGATCAAGACAAATATAGTGTTAAATGATTTTACCGGCGACCCTACCGAAGCGAAGGGAGTAATGGTCACAGAACTAACAATTGGTAGTAAGGCTTTGCCGACCGCATTTTTTGTGATTGAAGCCAAAGGAAATCACAGCGTACTCCTTGGGCGATATTGGATCCACGCTAACTGTTGTATCCCGTCGACTATGCATAAAAAACTGGTACAATGGGATGGCGACAAAGTCGAGGTGGTTACAGCTGATACATCGGCTCATATAACCATGGCTAGTTTTGATGCCAACTGGCCACACGAAGAACTCGAGTGTATATCGGGAAAGACATTAGATGATTGCGATTTCATCTGCATTGGAAAAATAGGTCTGATGCTGATTAGTGTCAAGCTAGGCACATTTAATCGAACAGGTGAAATCATAAGAAGATGGAGCCAAAATTAATTCAGGAATTACAAGATAAAGCAAAGAGCTATCGGCTAACGGGGGATTACGAAGAAGCCATTGAAGATTTTCAAGAAGAAAGATTAGGGCAAGGTTTTACTTCCGCCGATTTGTTCGAGGAGATTGACATAGGGGAAGGGGATAGGAAAAGACAAACTTTTGTAAGCGCAAAATTAGTCACAGAGTATAAAGCCAAGTTGGTCGAGATACTAAAAAAAATATAGGGATTGTTTTTCTTGGGAATATTACGAAATGCTTGGCCTCAGTCGACAACTGGTTGAGCATCGGCTACCTATAAAACCAGGATATCGACCGTTTAAGCAATTTCCCTGATGTTTTAATCTGGCATTGTATAGCGCTATTAAAGAGGAAATAGAACGATTATTAGAGGCCAAGTTTATCAGGCCTTGCCGATACGCTGAATGGGTATCAAACATTGTTCCTGTGGTGAAGAAAAACGGCAAACTGAGAGTGTGTGTGAACTTTAGAGATCTAAACAAGGCCATGCCAAAAGACGAGTATTCGATGCCAATAGCCGATATGCTTATCGATGCTGCATCGGGCAATAAAATTACTAGTTTTCTTGACGGGAATGACGGATATAACCAAATATTCATGGCAGAAGCCGACGTGTCCAAGACAGCTTTTAGATGTCCTGGGGCCTTGGGACTTTACGAATAGACTGTCATGACGTTCGGGTTAAAAAATGCTGGCGCCACATACCAACGCGCCATGAATTTAATCTTTCACAATCTAATCGGCCACGTCGTTGAAATCTACATCGACGATGTTGTTATAAAATCAAAAGATGATTGGCAACACTTAGCCGATTTAGAAAAGGTTTTTCAGAGTACAAGGGCCCATGGGTTAAAAATGAACCCCCTCAAGTGTGCGTTCGGAGTATCAGCTGGACAATTACTCGGATTCATGGTGCACGAAAGAGGGATTGAAGTCAACCAGCAAAGGGTAAAAGCCATAGCCGATACTAAACCACCGATAAACAAAAATGAGCTGCAGAATTTGATTGGCAAGATCAATTACCTATGGTGATTTATTTCAAACCTATCCGGACAGATCAAAGCCTTCACACCATTGTTGAAATTGAAAGAAAATCAAAATTTCGTGTGGGGAGATGAACAGCAGAAAACCTTTGACGATATAAAGGAATATTTGGTGAAGCCTCCAATTCTAGCCACACCAAAGAAGGGGATACCATTTAGGTTATACATATCGGCCGAAGAAAAGACAATCGGGGCCGTATTAGCACAAGAAGTCGATGGTAAGGAACAAGTGGTATTTTATTTAAGCCGACAGCTCCTGGATACCGAGAGAAGGTACCCTTTTGTGGAGAAATTGTGTTTATCCCTCTATTTCGCCTGTACGAAGCTAAGGCATTATATCTTGGCATCAACATGCGTAATAGTATGCAGGGCAGATATCGTCAAATACATATTGTCCGCGCCAATCTTACGGGGGCGACTTGGTAAATGGGCGTACGCCTTGACTGAGTTCGATCTAACCTACGAATCGGCTAAAGCCGTTAAAGGACAAGCCATAGCCAATTTTATCACAGGTGGCGAGACCATGGTCGGACTAGTAGATGTTGCCCCTGGCAGTTGTATTTTGATGGGTTGGTGTGTCAAGAAGGTGATGGCATTGGTATGGTCCTAATTTCACCAAAAGGCCACAACTTCGAATTTGCTTATCGGCTCAATAGCCGATGTTCTAATAATCAAGCAGAATACGAGGCACTACTCAAGGGTCTACAGTTGCTGGAAAGTATCAGAGTGAGCTACGTCAAGGTATTCGGGGATTCATTACTAGTCGTACAGCAGGTCAAAGGGGAATTTCGATGTAAAGATGAAATACTGGCACAATACCTAGAATAATGCCTTCAATCTATCAGGTCATTCACGACATTCTCTATCGAGAACGTCCCTAGAGAATTGAATGATAGAGCAAACCTGTTGGCACAAGAGGCATCGGGATATACAAATTACAGCCGATATGATATGATCAAGTCAGTCGACAAGGTAGTAATGTGTGTCAATCTCGCTGACTGGAGGACAGAAGTTAGAAATTATCTGGCGGACCCATCCAAGCCGACTACACAAAAAGTCAGGCAACAGGCTCTAAAATATGTCATGTTTGAAGGAGCGCTATACTTTCGAACCATGGAAGGACTCCTTCTAAGATGCTTGGGAGCCGATGAAGCAAAGGTGGCAATGGGTGAAGTTCATGAAGGGATTTGCGGATCCCACCAATCAGCTTACAAGATGAAATGGATGTTAAGATGAACGGGGTATTATTGGCCGACCATGTTGGAAGACTGTTTCAGGTATTATAAAGGATGCCTAACATGTCAGAAGTTTGGAAACGTACAACTCGCACCGGCATCGGCTCTACACTCGATCACCAAACCTTGGCCGTTCCGAGGATGGGGGATGATATGATTGGCCAAATATTCCCAGCGTCAAGTAAAGGTCACAAATTTATCCTTGCGGCAACAGATTATTTTTCAAAGTGGGTAGAGGCCATACCCCTTAAAAAGGTTACCAGTGCCGAGATAATCAACTTCATAAACGAGCACATCATCCATCGGTTTAGCATCCCACAAACCATCACGATCGATCAAGGGACCATGTTCATGTCCGACGAGTTCCAGACCTTTGAAAAAAGTCTGGGCATTAAGCTACTTAATTCATCACCATACTACGCTCAGGATAACGGACAAGCCGAGTCGTCCAACAAAACCCTCATCAAACTGATAAAAATGAAGATTGATGAAAAACCAAGGAATTGGCATTCTGTGTTATCGGAGGCATTGTGGGCATATCGGCTAGCGTACGATGGATCGACCAAGTTGTCTCCATTTTAGTTGGTATACGGGCATGAGGCCGTTCTTCCCGTAGAGATAAATATCGATTCCCTGAGGGTGGCCAGACAAAATAGTTTGTCGGCTAACGAGTATAAAGAACTAATGATCGATGGTTTAGACGATTTGGTGGAAACCAGATTGATTACATTGGATCGACTCAAGAAGAACAAAGAAAGGGTTGCTAGAGCATACAATAAAAAAGCCATGCAAAAAGCGTTCAATGAAGCCGATTTGGTGTGGAAAACTATATTGCTGATCGGATCTAAAGAAAACCGATTCGGTGAGTGGTCACCAACATGGGAAGCCGTATCGGATATTGTGGCGATATTGCACCACAGGTTTGTTCTTCTTCGTTATTTTTTGCTATGGAGTTTTCAGGGGTTGTGTATCTTCTCTACCCTCGGTAGACAGTGGTTTTCTCTTTTTATAGGGAGGGCCAGGGAACATGCATGCATTGGTAAGCCCCTTTTTCTCTCGGCTATGTCCTCGGGGTACAGGCCTTTTTTAAATTGTCTTTTAACCCTTTTCTTCCACCTGTCTCCAACCAAGGGCTGGATTAGCCCTATGTGGTGTCTTTTTACTCGTGTTTTACATTTTTACCCTTTATTCCTACGCCTTCTATAAGGGTTCCACGGGAATTTCACTCATTTTAGGGTCCCAGGCTAGTCTGACATGTCCTAGTGTTCCCAAAGGGGCTGTCATTAGGTGTCAGGCATTGGCAGCCTGTACTATATTTGTGTCGACAGGAGATGGGGGCGGAGGGGGGTTCCCTCTGTTCTCCTCCCTCGCTAGCGAGGGGATTTCCCCCCGCTACGAAGGGGAGTGGTTCTTATTCTTTTCTACCTTTCCCGAGGGATGAATTCCCAAGGTTTGTGGCCCTTGCTTCTCCAGCGGGAGGAGGATTAAATATTACAGGTGGGCCTTTATAAATCGTAAAGAGGCACAAGCCTTGCTTCGCTTATCAAGGGAAGATGAGTCCATTTGATCCACAACAGTAGCCCCGCATGACGGCGGGTTGGTATTGTTCCACCCGCTGGGATGTTATAAAGAAGGTTCAAATCATTTTTCATCTTGCTTACTCGGCATGCGAAGGGAGGTTTGTTTTTTGTTTTGTTCTTAGGCAGGTTGGTGGGAGTAGTTGATAGTCTTGTCTTTTCTAGTCGAGTGTCAGGGCTCTTTATGGCGTCTTGGCCCAAATATCGGAGCCATATAGCTTTTTGATGATACGTTCATGCTTTTCCTTATTTCTCCCTTCTCCCCCCTTTTTTATATATAGCAGGTGGGGACAGGGGTTCCCCGGCTTTTTGGTATCTTATTTGCTTCGTGTCCCTCCGTTTTCCTTACTTGTTCGTGTTTTCTTTTCGCTCCGTCTTCTCTCGTTCGCCATTGATCCACTTCTTCATGGGTCCTCGGCGCGCTCCTAAAATGAAATTGGTTTTGAGTAGAGAAGACGCTGTGGAACTGTCTCCCGTTTTAGGGCGGTCGATCTTGAGCTCCGTCGACCTTGACATAATGGCGAGGGACTTTGGAGTAGCGCGCTCTTCCATGCGTCTTCCCGGTGACGAGGAAACCCCCTGGCCTAAAGCAAACGAAGCGGTGGTGTTTGCGGCGTTTCTAAAGGTGGGTCTTCGGTTTCCCTCCGCTCCTTTGCTGGCATCCGTGCTTCGGGCTTATCAGGCAGAGCTTTCGCAAGTCACACCCAATGCTATCGTGCGGTTAGCAGTATTGGAATGGGCATTCCGTCCTACCAAGATCAGATTGACAGGACGCTTGTTTTCTCTTATCGAAGATGCATTCTGGCAGCCGAAACAGTAGAAGACGGGGAATGAAGGTTGCAGATCTTGTTTTGGCTCTTTGAATTTTCAGATGAAGAGGTCCCTTGTGAAAGAAATCCCGGTTGCGGCTTCCAAAGGAAAATGGGATTCGGGGTGGATGCAACGATGGTTTTACCAGATACTTGGCCCAGATTCTTCTCTTCATACCTCGATGGGTCTGGTTCGTGCTGTTCGGTCCCCAAATTGGAGCGCAACGGCGGAAGAGACTAGGTGTCTTGATTACTTGAAGCCTCTTCGTGCTCAGAGTACCATGCGGGACTTGGTTGAAGAGTATTGTCTTTGCCGTGTTGAGCCTTTGGCTAGAGATGCTGTTGTGACCTTGAAGTGGTCGTCGGAGGGTTTAGTTTCCGTGGATTTGCCGGAGGGGGTTCAGATCCTCGGGCGCGGCGCGGCAGAGAAGTTGGCGAGGGGATTACTTGGACCCTGCAAACAGGGTGAGTATGAAGCGGCCATGGAAGCGGTGGGGGCTGCTAGAAATCGTCGGTTTGAGAAGTGGGGGTCCCGTGTGGTTCCCACTCCCCGGGGAGCGACTGACTCTGTTCGTCCATCAAAGCGAGCCAGGCTGACTCGCCCGATTCCACCTCGAGCAACTGTTTCTGCCGAAGAGAGTGAAGAATTAGGTGAGGATGAAGATGACACTTGGAGTGATGAGGAGACAAGTGATGAGGGTGATTCGTCAGCTTCTGTGGTGATTGTCTCTCCCGTTCCTTTGTCTACTCATGTGGCGGATACCTCGGGGACAGCTCCCGTTGAAGCAACCGTCATACCATGCTCAGGTACGATCCCTGGTGGAGTATTATCTTCGAACGTAAAGGCAGATTCCGCAATGCAGCCCCGGGTCGGGGGTTCGTTTCCCTTTGAGGGTCAGTCCACTTCAAGAGTGGCGGAGGTCATAGGCCCAAACACTGGTCCAAACGAGGAACGTTCTCTGGGGTATTCATTTTTAGATATTCCAGATGTAAACTTTAGCGATCTTGAAGGTGACGAAGAAGGAGGAGGGGAAAAAGATGCTTTGCTAGTTGAGGGGTTTTTAGTTCGTTGGGGCTTGGTCCCATTGATAGGGAGGATGCCCAAGTGGCTGCGGAAGCGCGGGATACTCAGGATTAGGCTGTCATTGATTTTCCTGAAGAAGTTCGTGGCCTTCGATTGGAGGTTTCTGTTCCGGATACCCCCTTGGGGGCTGAAGGTTTGACTCCTGAAATTTCTCCTCGGGAGACCTTTGGTTGTGTTAATTTATTTGAGTATGATATAGCTCGCGCAGGAACGAGGGATGTGAACACTACGGGGGAGGTAGCAGTTGCTGAACCCGTTCCCGCCGGACTGCTCGCTGGTGCTTCGCTTCAAGTTGGAGCAGGAGGTCTGGGATCCCTCGCAACCATCCCAGAAGGCTCTTCATCCGCGAAAGAAGAGGATCCCTCACTCGGACTGTCTGATTCAAGGGTTCGTCCTAGGCAGCCTCCTTTCAGATTTGATTTGTCAGATCTTTCAGCTGGGGACTTCGAAAGCGGTGTTGCTTCAGGGCCTGTGCTAAGGAAAATGCGGCAGGCTTTTTGGCCCTACATGGATTCGGTGCCTCTCTTTGAAGGTACTCATGATTTACGGCTTTGCGAGACCTCTCTGGATCTTTCCTTAAAGGGGGCCATCGTGGCGTCTGAGATTATCCATCGAAACCGAGATTTACAGAAACGATTCAGTGAAGCCTCAGGCCAATGTTGCACAGTTCAACACCGCTCGGAGGAGCTGGAGATCGAAAATGCTCAGTTGAGGGAAAACTTGGCTAAGATACAAAATGAGCTATCTCAGAGTCGTGATTTGGTGGCCCGAAATGTCGAGCTTGAGGAAGCTGTGTCTTCAATGAGGGAAAACCTCAGCAAAGCGAAAGAAGTTCGCATAGTGGCTGAACGGAATGAAAAGAAAAAGGATGACCACATAGAAGAACTAAAAGACCTTTTAAAAGTCATGGAGGATAGTAATAGAACTCTTAGAAAAGCTGCTGAAGAGCATCCCCAGCAACTCGCGACAGTGAAGATGGAAGCACGAATGCATCTGAATAATACTAAACGTGCGAAGGAGCATTGCGAGCGGACCGAGAAAGAGAAGCAATTTCTGGCTTCAGGCGTCCAGGAAGCGACGAATACTTTTCTGCAGCAGCTCCCTCGCTTGGGGATCGAGGCTAGCTCAGGCCGGAGTCGCGTTCCTTCGTCTGACTCCGAAGCCATCAAATTTCTCCAAACCTCCGCCGGGTTGCTTGGGTCTTCTGCTGTGACTTTTGGCGATCATTGTGCGAAGCTAGGGGCTCTTAAGACTGCCCAGCTTTTGGAGGCAAAGGGTTGTGGGCATGTTCATGAGCACTTTGGTGCTGTCTCCACTGCTCCAGCTCAACCTGGCTTTGCTGATCTAGTGTCAGCTGGAAAACCTTCTTCTGCCGTGACTCGGTTAGCTTCTCGCTTCATTTCTGATTACTGGAAGCAGCACGGAGAAGAGTCTGCGAAGGAGTCTGTGCTTCGTGTTCGCACGGCGGTGAGTGCTTTGAAGCCTTCAACTAAGTCAAGCGAAGCGAGGGGCAAGGAGAAACAGGCTCCTTCGTAATCATCTCTTTCTTTTTTATATAAGGGACTTATGATGTATATGTTTGGACTTGACTATTTGTTATGTTAGGATTTTTGCTTATATGCTTTTTGCTTTATTTATTTCTTTGGGCTCGCATCAGTTGGGTTCTGTAATGCTGAACTGAAGCGAGGTTGGTGTAGCTGCGTCACGTCCGCTTCTCATCTGTAGGATTCTTCAACCATTGGCGCTAACATTTGTTTTAGGCTCCTTGGCTTCCTAGCTTTGGATAAAGGGCGCTGAATTAATTAGCCTCCGGTAGACGTGTGGGTGCTTCGACTTCTCCCTTTACGTTTGCATGGGGCTCCTCGGTTATCCCGATCCGGCTATGTATATATATGTATGCGTGCGGCTTCTACGAGAATGAACCATCGCTTTTTAAGTTCATTCTCGGCTTGCTCTACTCCCTTCCGGTGATTCTTTAGCATTCCTGCAATAGCCGCTGCCCCTCCAGCTCCCGATGACGAAAATGAACTCTTTGTCGAGCTAGCGCCTGCCGCCGAGGAAATCCATCCCCTTGTCTTCGGCTTCGAAGTGGCTCCGCATGCGCCGATTGACGACGAGGCTGAGCTTTGGGCCCAGTTTGACTTGGCGATGGCCGAGGTGGCGGAGGAAGAAGCTCTAGCCCGTGATGTGGCTAATGTTGACGTGCTGATCGGGGTCATCCCAGAGCTGGTCGAAGCGAGGGATGCTCTCATCGAGGCAATGCGCCGCGCGCATGGCGTTTAGGGTCAAGATATGTAAAAGACTCCGCCTCCCGCGGCGCCACTTTATATAATAAAATGGGTGTTATGTTTCTGCGCGAGCTCTCATTCTCTCTTCTCTTTTTTTAGTCTTTGGTTTTTGCGTTCAAATCAGCAACGTGATCAAGCATTTCGACGCTCTTGGGTCCGTAGTGTCGTTCATTCCCAGAATACTCGAAAGGTTTAGCCATACCAAAAATGAGGAAATGGTCTAATTGCTGGCCGTATAGCTTTCTCCCTGGCTTTCCATTCGATTTTGAGCCATAGACTATCGGAATAATGTAATATAACAGAACCTCATGTTTTCGGAGCGAAAGGAAGAGTGGCGAGTAAGCCCATCAAATTGTTCCGTTAACCCTTTACCCGGAGCGGAGCCCCAAGTCTCCGGAGCGAAGGGATGGGTGGGACGTTTGCCCGACTAAGCGTCCGCGAACTCCTACCCGGCACGAGGCAACGGGTCTCCGGAGCAAAGGGACGGGTGGGACGTTTGCCCAACTAAGTGTCCGCGAAATCCTACCCGGCACGAGGCAACGGGTCTCCGGAGCAAAGGGACGGGTGGGACGTTTGCCCGACCAAGCGTCCGCGAACTCCTACCCGGCGTGAGGCAACGGGTCTTCGGAGCAAAGGGACGGGTGGGACGTTTGCCCCACCAAGCGTCCGCGAACTCCTACCAGGCGTGAGGCAACGGGTCTCTGGAGCAAAGGGACGGGTGGGACGTTTGCCCGACCAAGCGTCCGCGAACTCCTACTCGGCACGAGGCAACGGGTCTTCGGAGCGAACACTGGAAAATGTAAAGATGACCTTCATCCAGAACGACCTCTTACTGTTTTATTGATAAAGACCGGTACATTTTTTGCCTTCGTATCTCATCATCTATGGGTAAAATTTCTTGAGTGCGTCGGTATTCCATGTTCTTGGTATCTCCCCGCCATCTGGAGTGATGAGCTTGTGTGCTCCCTTCACCGTTGACTCTCGGATAATGTATGGTCCTTCCCATGTTGTTTCCAGCTTCGCGAAGGCCGGAGTAGCTTTCTTGAGCACCATATCCCCGGGATGTAGCTCGCGTTTTTTTACCTTCTTGCTGAAGCTTCGTGTTGAGGCCTTCGCATACGCTTTCATAGTCTCCAAGGCTTGAAGTTTCTGCTCTTCCACCAAATCACACATGATATCGAATTCCTCGTAGATTGGAGTTTTAATCACTCGTAAGGATTTTGCAAGAACTTCCGCAGGTGAGACAGCTTCTTCTCCGAAAATGAGCCGAAATGGGGAGAACCCGGTTGCTCTTGAGGCTGAGGTACGAGTTGCCCACAAAACATGGTCGAGCTCGTCGGGCCAAAATCCTTTTGCAGAGTTATAGAGCCTCTTCTTGATGCCATCAAGAAGCAATCCATTCGCTCGTTCCACCGCCCTGTTTGACTGAGGGTGACCCACTGAGGCGAAGCAGATCTTTGTCCCAATATTTTCATAGTAATCACGAAATTTCCTGGAGTCAAATTGGGATCCATTGTCGATCACGATCTGGAAAGGGACCCCGTATCTACAAATGATCGTTTTCCATAGAAACTTGATGGCAGCGTCAGCGGTTATCTTTGCTACCGGCTCTGCTTCGATCCAGCGGGAGAAGTAGTCGATGGCGACGATTACGAACTGAAGATTTGCCCGGGGTTTGGGAAGCGCTCCAACGATGTCCATCCCCCATTTGGCGAAGGGCCAAACCGCACCGCGTGCAGCTCATTGGGCAGGGCCTTTTTTTGCTTGGTCATCCATTGGCACGCATGACAGTATCGAACTATCTGCTCGGCATCTTGTAACGCCCTGGTCCAGTAGAGTCCCATTCGGAACACTTTTCCTGTAAGATTCCTAGGAGCCTAGTGTGCCCCACAATCTCCTTGGTGTGCTTCGCGCAGGGCCTGCATCTCCTCACGTGAAATGCAGCGGAGCCATGGGGCGCACAGGCCACTACGGAATAAAAGCCCATCAATGATGGCATATTTCTTCGCTCGCCTCTCGAGGCATTTTGCTTGTGCTTCATCATCTGGTGAAGTTCCCTCGAGGAGATATTCGTATATCTCACTCCTCCAGTCCTCGCTGGTCGCTCGAGCAATGAGGTTTATCTGGGGAGGAATGGAGGCGGTGCGAAGTATCTCAAAGAATACTGTCGAAGGTAGACTCCCTCCGGTGGCGGCGATCTTCGCCAACTCGTCGGCTCGTTCATTTTGGGCTCTGGGTATTGCATCAATGGTGAACCGAATGAAGCCCTTCTCCATTGTCTGGACCGCTTCGACGTACTTCTGGAGTTGTTCATCCTTTACTTGATATTCTTTGGATATATGCCCCTGAATAAGCTTCGAATCGGTGTATAAAATAGCCCTTCTCGCTCCCATGGTTCTCGCTTTCCTGAGCCCCAGCAGGAGCGTTCGTATTCGACTATATTATTGGTCGAGGGAAATTCCAGCCTTGCTGCGAACTCAACCTTTTCACCACTAGGCGCCATTATCACTGCAGCTATCTCCGCTCCGCTTGCTCCCCACGATCCATCAGAATTGATGAACCATACCGCTGAAGCATCATCATCCCCGGACACTGGAGAAGTCCATTCTACCATAAAATTAGCTAGGGCTTGACTCTTGATGGCGGTGCAAGGCATTATAGTTAACTCGAAGGGCGCCAGCTCGACCGCCCATTTGCTGATGCGGCCAGTACTTTCTTTGTTGGATAGCATAGACCCAAGAGGGTACGTGGTTGGTACTTTGATGTGATTAGCTTGAAAATAATGGCGGAGTTTTCGGGAGGCCATCAACAAAGCGTACGCCAATTTCTCCACTTCTGAGTATCGTAGCTTTGCTCCTTGGAGGGCTTCGGAGACGAAGTAAATCGGCTGTTGTTTTACAACTTGTGGCCGCATCAAGATCTGTGTGGCCGAACGACTGGCCGCCAAATATAGCAGAAGCTCTTCACCTTGCTTCGGACTTTGCAGGATAGGGACCTCCATGAGGCTTTGCTTCATATTATCGAAGGCGCGTTGGCACTCCTTTGTCCAAGTAAAGGCATCACTTGAACATAAGGCTTTAAAGACCGACAGGCTTCGCTTCGCGGATTTTGGCAGGAATCGGCTAAGTGCTGCTATCCGCCCCGCCAACCGTTGTACTTCCTTTAGATTTCTTGGTGGAGCCATATCTTGGATGGCCCTTATCTTTTCCGGGTTCGCCTCAATGCCTCGTTGGGAGACCAGAAAGCCTAGCAGCTTTCCTGCGTCTACACCAAAGATGCATTTGGATGGGTTGAGCTTTACTTTCCCCGCCATCAAGTTTTCGAAGGTTTCCCGGAGATCAGCGACATGGTTTTCTTTCTTCTCGCTCTTAACAATGATGTCATCGACGTAGGCTTCCACGTTCCTTCCTAATTGGCAGGCGAAGATCTTGGTGATGAGCCGCGCGAAGGTAGCACCCGTGTTTTTGAGCCCGAAGGGCATTCGTATGAAGCAATAGGTGCCGAAGGGGGTGATGAACGCCGTTTTATCTTCGTCTTCTTTTTGCATGTATACTTGGTGATAGCCAGAGTATGCGTCGAGGAAACTCATCCTTTCTGACCCAGAAGTAGAGTCGACCAGTTGATCAATGCGGGGCAAGGGGAAGTCATCTTTTGGATATGCTTTGTTCAAATCAGTGAAATCGATGCACATCCTCCATGCCCCGCTGGCCTTCTTGACTAGGACTATGTTGGCCAACCACTCCGTGTGGCAGGCTTCGCGGATGATCCCCGCTTGAAGCAACTTGGTCACCTCCGTCTTCGCAGCCATTTGTCTTTCCGTCGCAAGTTTTCTGAGTTTTTGCTTCTTCGGCTTCGCGTCTGGGCTAATGGCGAGGACGTGTTCGATGGTTTCCCTTGGGACTCCCGGGAGGTCTTCGGGCCCCCATGCGAACACAGTTTTGTATTCTTGAAGGAGTTGCATCATATGTTTCTCCTCATCAGAGAGCAACATGGCACCGAGAATCACTACCTTACTCCCTCCTAGCCTAAGCAACACTTGTTGTGTTTCTCCTTGAGGCTGTGGTTTAGGGAGCCACCGGCTGCGATTCATAGGTATAACAGGGCCCAGCTCCGTGGTACAAACATGCTTGACCTGGGAAGGGTTTTCCATGTCTATCTTCCTTGCGAAGGCTTGGTCCCCTCGCACTGTGACGACACTGTCAGCGGAGGGAATCTTCATACATAAGAATCCGTGGTGAATTATGGCACCCATGGTCGTCAGCGAACCCCTGCCTAGGATAGCATTGTATTGGAATGGCATGTCCACCACAACAAATGTTACACGACTCGTGGCATTGGCTTGTGGCGTTGTGAAGGTGACCTCTAATTCCAATTGACCCAGGGTGTTGACCATGCTTCCTCCAAAACCCATCAGTGGCACCTCTGATTTCTTTAATCGATCTTGTGGAATCATCATCTGCCGGAAAGCCTTCATGGACAAAATATCCGCCGTGCTTCCCCCGTCTATCAACACGCGACGTACTTCACAATCAGCGATTATAGCAGTTACTACTAAGGAGTCTTGATGTGGGAAGTGCACCCCCGCGACGTCTTCTTGTGTGAAGGTGATCGGCTCAAACTTTAATGGAGGAGGGGTAGTCGGGTTAATCACAACGTGGTTAATCTGCCGGGCATAAGCCTTCCTCTGCCTTTTTAACGAGAGATGCGACGAGGAGCCCCCAGCAATGACGTTGATGATGCGACGGAGATGATTCACTCCCACCTGAGGGGGGGATGTTGACGTTCGACTGCGGGTGCCTCAGGCGGTGTAGGGTGCATCCCAACTTCTCTTTGTTTAGCTTCAAATCGTCGGTATCCGTTAATCACTTTGCAATGGATGGTGTTATGGGTGTTATTTTCACCGTGATATTCGCAGAGGTACCGCCTGGGCTCTGGTCCTTCCCTTTTGATAATTCGACTTCCTTCGTCCTGCCTTCCTCGGCTCGGCGATGGACCTCGCCTCTGTTGCTCTGCTAGTCTATCGCCCATGGTTCGTCGATTGCTTGGCTCGTCAATGTGATGAATCCTCCTTCTTTCATCTCTTCTCCCAGACTCAGGATATCTTTCCTTCATTTTGGTATTAGGTGGGGGATCTTTCCCTCGCCCTCTCTTGCGTGGAATAAACTCTTGGATCTCCTGTCGTGGCCTATCTTCCCTACGGAGGTTGTCTTCTTCCGCTCGCGCATATTCCCTCATCTTCACAAAGAGTTCTTCCACTGCACGCACCTCTTTACGAGCGAGCCTTTCTGCCAACGGCCCCCTTCGCAGGCCACAGCGTGCCGCGTTGATGATAGTGGTATCACTAACACCTCGGATTTGGCACTTAACCCGGGAGAAGCGCTGGAAATAACTCTTAAGAGTTTCTCCTTCGCGCTACCTGACCGCAAATAAATCACTTTCCTCTTTCATCCCGTCGAAGTTGCCTTGGAAATTGCCTTCTAGCTTGCGGCGGAGTTGCGACCAGCAGGTGATCGATCTGGGCTCCAACGAAGAGTACCAGGACAGGGCAATACCTTCGAGTGCCAGTAGGAGCCCTTTCGCCTTAATATCATCATCTCCCCCCGCGGCCTCAACCGCCGTGTCGTAAACACGGAGGAACTCTCTTGGGTCTGTCCGGCCATCATACGGCTTAATGGTAGGAAACTTGAAGCTTCCTAGAGAAGGACATTTTTTAGCTCGTAGGCGGATGCTGAGGGGGTTCGAATCGTCGTCCTCCCTGTTCGCAGCCGTAAGTGCTGGGGATAGCACTTCGCGGCTTGAGCTTTCGTCTTTTGACTCGTCTCACTCCCCATCTTGTCGTTCTTGCAGGCGTCTCACCTCCGCCATGAGTTGCTCGTTAGCTTCCATCAACGCCCGCACATTGGGGTCAAGCTCCTCCTGAGCCCTGGTCCCTTCTTCGAGGATCTCTTCATCCCCATGGATCTCTCGGCGATAGGTAGGATGTGTCGACGCTTCTGCCACATCTCCCCTGGTGTTCAAACCGTTCAGCCTGCCGCCGGAGGTCGTCGTTTGGGAGCTCGCTTGCGCGCTGCTGCCGGGGTCTGTGGAGGCAATGCTCCCACCATATCCCGGGCTTCTGTTGGGGCCGGCAACCGCGTCTCACCATCCAGAAGTTGGGGTGGATCTCGAGATTGGCTCCTCGCAGGTTGTCTCGATTCTTCTGCTCCTACCGTCGTTGCCGCCTCCTTGGATGCTGTCGCTTTTCCCTTCCTTGGTGGCATGGCTACAGAAAATTTACCTCTCGTCCTGGTCAGAGAGCAGTGGTCATCCCCACGGACGGCGCCAGTGTGGCGATATTGCACCACAGGGTTGTTCTTCTTCGTTCTTTTTTGCTGTGGAGTTTTCAGGGGTTGTGTATCTTCTCTACCCTTCGGTAGACAGTGGTTTTTTCTTTTTATAGGGAGGGCCAGGGAACATGCATGCATTGGTCGGCCCCTTTTTCTCTCGGCTATGTCCTCGGGGTACAGGCCTTTTTTAAATTGTCTTTTAACCCTTTTCTTCCACCTGTCTCCAGCCAAGGGCTGGATTAGCCCTATGTGGTGTCTTTTTACTCGCGTTTTACATTTTTACCCTTTATTCCTACGCCTTCTATAAGGGTTCCACGGGAATTTCACTCATTTTAGGGTCCTAGGCTAGTCTGACATGTCCTAGTGTTCCCAAAGGGGCTGTCATTAGGTGTCAGGCGTTGGCAGCCCGTACTATATTTGTGTCGACAGGAGATGGGGCGGAGGGGGGTTCCCTCTGTTCTCTTCCCTCGCTAGCGAGGGGATTTCCCCCCACTACGAAGGGGAGTGGTTCTTATTCTTTTCTACCTTTCCCGAGGGACGAATTCCCAAGGTTTGTGGCCCTTGCTTCTCCAGCGGGAGGAGGATTAAATATTACAGGTGGGCCTTTATAAATCGTAAAGAGGCACAAGCCTTGCTTCGCTTGTCAAGGGAAGATGAGTCCATTTGATCCACAACAGATATATCGACTGGTCGACGGGAACTCGTATATTATCGAAAAGCTCGAGGGATCGGTGCTACCAAAGGCGATCAATGGGAAATATCTAAAAGCGTACTACCCCAGCGTATGGATCGGATCATAAGTGTCAAAATGATTGAACGGGGGCTAATAAGAAGATAGATCGATCAAACAACCGATTACAATAAATAGTACAGACCAATTTAGACCATTACAAAAGCATCGCAAAAAATCGGTTAAACAACCGATTTAAGTAGCATAATAAGAAACCCAAGTTCTTAAACTAGCATCAGTGAAGCAAATTACAACCCAGACCCGAGCAGTCTGGCTCCTAAAGCCAATAGCGTCGCCGCCTTCCCAATTGTTTCCTAGATACCGTCTATAATCTGTTGGTCATCCTTGGCGTTGCCGGGAACAACGATCAGTTTGGCAAATTGCTTCTTGACCTTTGCAAATACCTCGCCGATATGCCGCTTCTGATCCGCCAGTGAAGAAGCCGATTCAGTGACTTGCACTTGGCACTCGGCGAGCTGCTTGGTGACTGCGGCCAATTTTTCCTCGAGCGACTTCTTGGCCGATTGAAGCTCTTGAATTTGGGCTTTGGCAAGCTTGAAACCGGAGGCATCTTGGTCGAACTTGTGCTTCTTCAGCTTCGCCTTGGCCACCAGCTCGTCTAGGAGTTTCTGACCAGCTTGCTGTGTTTTCCTTTGAGCAATCCTTGTCCTTGCGGCTTCCACTGCCTCCCTCTGGCCGTCCAAGTGGCAGACGTCTAAAAGGACCTTCATGGCTTCAACAGGCAGGTCAGCTTCAACCGCAGCCATGGCAGTCCTTAAAGGCTACGTATCAGCTAGGAGTTTGGCTTCAGGTGCATAACCTCATGGAAAAAATGATCAAGACGATCTTGCATGCCCAGTGTGGAGGTCACAGCAGCCGATGCTACGGCAGAGGCATCGATGATCTTACGAATGTCGGCTGGATAGTTTCCCGTGGCCATCACCTCAGGATTGTCCAACTCATCCAAGGTGAAGCCTAGAAGATCAGCCAGATCCGCCGATAGCACCGGAGAAACAGGCACGGCGATCGGCGGAGGTACCACTGGAAGCGTCAGGGACAGGGATGGCAGAATAGCCGATGAAGTGCCTTGTATGTTGGCTAAGTCTGGGATAACTTGGGGAGCAACCCTCGCTGTGGTGCTACTACTGCCCAGAAAATCCATACCCCAAGTACGCCTACAGTATTATTCAACGACCACAGCGGGCATAATGCATCGACTGCAGGGCATGCTTCTGGTTGTACAACGACAAGCCCAACACACACCTCCTGCACTATATAGTGGAGTGCGAGCCAAAACAGAGAAGGCATCTCGGTTAGTCTCCGAAAGTGCAAGAGGGTTCCTCCTCTCGAAGAGAAAGGGATAAGGGGAAGCAGCCGGCCGAGGTCCGCACTACGCAACAAGTCCTTGACGGATTACAAAGACCATCCGGGAACCCGGGTGGTATTAACATAGGGGATGCGGGGAATCGGGAGGGAAGAAATCCACATAAAAAGACAAAAAGAATTATGTTCTATACCCCTGAGACGATCAGCATAGGCTACCCATTCAGCAACAGTTGGGAGCACTGCGCACCCTCATGGAGTTCTTTCATAAGAGAGATTGAGCGGTGTCCGAGAACAAATCGCGAAAGATTCACGGGTGATGTAATATGTAGAAAATGTGGCGCATCATTCCCACTCTACGAACATAAGCAGAACGATCACTTGTTCCACCATGACAATCAGTGTTATCGTCAGTTCTTCTAGTAATGTCGTCACTATTGTAATGCCCTTGTAATATAATTTGTTGCTTATTTCATCATCTGAACTTTCATTGTATCTTCCCTACTAAGGTTGAGTTTGCTTACTAAAGTTACTGGCTGCATCTACATGCTTTTCACAATGATCATAATGACTTAACACTTTAGCTAAAGTTTTCATGGGCTAAACTATTCATGAGTTGTTGTCGACTAGGGTAATTGCACTAGTAGAATTTAGATGCAAAGAAAGGTGTAAATAAAATATTTTTCTAGAATATGGTAGTCCATATATCAAAGAGCAAATTTTCTCTATTATTGTAAAAAATTACATTTAAACATGATATTTTACGGGCTGCCGAAAAGGCTTAAGCGTTATCGTTTGTTGTCGACAATAACAGTTAGGGTTATTGCACTAGTAGAATTTAGATGCAAAGAAAGGTGTAAATAAAATATTTTTCTAGAATATGGTAGTCCATATATCAAAGAGCAAATATGCTCTGTTATTGCAAAAAATTACATTTAAACATGATATTTTACGGGCTACCGAAAAGGCTTAAGCGTTATCGTTTGTTGTTGACAATAGTAGCTAGGGTTATTGCACTAGTAGAATTTAGACATAAAGAAAGGTGTAAATAAAATATTTTTCCTTAATATAGTAGTCCATATATCAAAGAGCAAATCTGGTCCCTTCTTCCTAAAAATTACACTAAAACTTGATATTTTACGGGCCGCCGAAAATGCTTAACCGTTTCATGCAAGAGAGGCTTCTTATAGTTATTTGGTTTATTCAACTGAGTTCATTCCTAAATATTTTTGGAAAAATGGGACATCTAAGACCCTACGAATAAGTGATATTTATTTCATGATTTTTTGAGCCATTGTTTGTATAGTTTCTTCATAATACATAGAAGGGTCTTTAAGTAAACTTGATTTAAACAATTTCAATTTGCATGGAATATAGTAGTTTTTATTACATAATTTCGATCCTTATAGCTTAATAAAAATTTAGAAATGTATTTCATTCGATTTGGAGCTTCCTAGCAAAAGATATTAAAATCTTTGAATTCAATTAATTGAAATAGAAAATAAAAGATGATTTTTTATAAAAAATTGTCCCCGAGTCTCTGTCACCCGTTGATCGGGTAGCTCTCCCCCCGTCGCTTGTTTATCGGTCGATTTTTCTTCTGTCGCCCAACTATTAGGTGATTTTCCTTGTGTCACCCAACTGTCGGGCGACAGAAACTCGGCCAGCCTCCTGTCGCCCGATGAACGGGCGATATACGTATGTCTCCCGTTGAATGGGCGACTGGTGTATATTTCTGTAATTTTTTCCCCGATGTTTATTTTTGCAATTTTGAATAAAAATTGTATTATTCAATAAAATTCCCCATTGAAGATGCTATGTAGCGCTGTGATGATAAAGGCTCCCATTGGCTGAGCTCCAAGTCCCGTTTCTTTCGGACTGTGCTCCAACTCTTTTTAATTCTAATTTTTTTAAAAAATCAGGAGTAGAAAAAGAAGACGTTCAATTAGCAGAGAAGAGGAAATGGCTCTCCAGGGACGGCTCCAACGGCTTGAGGCAAGGATTGCACAAGAGTAAGGAGTCAGAGACGAGGACGGTGGCGTTGGGCTGAGGGGCCGAGTGCAGGGATGGAGCCAGGATTTATATAAGTCTCGGGTCGAAAATAAGCGACTGTTATTGTAGTAAAAAACTACGGATATTTAGGTATAAGTTCAGTGCAAATACAGAATTAAAGATAAATTTAAATCATATGCTTAACATTTCAATAAAATAGATAAAATATGTCAAAACAATATATTATAGTGGAGTGGTAGAAAAAGTTAATACCTAATTAACGAAGATTTGTTGCATCTGAGATTACCATATTTTCATCAACAATAGAACAAAAATCTGAATCTGTTTAAGATGAAATTGCACATGTAAATTAGTCACACAAAACTACGAAAGTGTAACTATTAAAACAAAAAGAAGAGAAGAAATCGCGGAAGTATTACTCACTAAGCGGATTAGGTTGATCGATCAAACCAAAATTCAGGAGGTGCGGTGTTAGAAGATGTACCTCTGTAATGACCAAATCATGCCTCTAAACTCTTACAATCCGCATGCGTACGTTTCTGCAAGATGAGCCGAATCCCAGCGAGTTATTTGGCTGTATTGGCTCCCCCAGTATGTGCTCAAGACTCAAGTACTGCTCTTTGATTCTCTGCTCTTGAAACCACCCATTATTTCCTCTTAGCTTCAATGCAGTTTCTCTCCTATCACATTCTACTATTAAATTTCCCATAGGCTGTTTCAAAATTGCTATATCTTGGAGAGTGACATGTTTCAATAAAACCAAGATAATCTGGTTATTCACAATTTGGTCTAGAAAAACAAAGACTCGAGAGGTTATTTGGGTCAATCACGGCAACTGAAGATCTATTTTGTACCGATAATTCATCGTCGTCTGAATACATGCCGACATTGTTGTCCTCTTATAACATATTATCATTTGCCCAAAATTGATGATAGGAAATTCTCCCTCTAGTCACAAATAATTGTCATTTTGGATATAGATAAGGTCAAATTTTTGAAACTTTGAATATCAATACCATTTTAAATATTTAAATTGGATAAATAAAAATCATATGTGTAGATTTGTCTCGAAAATTATTTTCATAATATTATAATTGTATTGGATTTTATAAATATATTATAATAGAAATTAGTGATCAAAGCTGTGGTTTGGAGACCATGTCAATGTCTAAAACAATTACTATTTATGACCGGAGGGAGTAGGAAAGTTTGTCCTAAAGTTGGGCAAGTCAACAACTTTCAATAATCGATGCAGCAATAATTAACCCTGGAAGTTGATAGAGGTGGGCATTTTTTAGCCAAAACCGAATAATCGAATCGAATTTACCGAAAAAATCGGTTTGTTTTATGCTTTGGTTTGTGTTTCGACATTATTCGGTTTTTGGTTTTATTGTTCGGTGTTTACATTCTGGAAACTGAAATGACCGAATTAACCAAAAAGCCAAATGCCTATTCCCCCAAATTCCCAACCTCCACCCCTAGATCGAATCGCCATTCACCATTTGGTGGAGAAAGTAAGATGGGAGATTGAGGTAGCTACAGCCGGGGTGGTCGAAGACGGCGGTGGCGAGGGCCTGGAAGATGAGGCGGTGGTGGCCTTGACGGTGAGCTTGGTGAAGGCCTTGGTAGCAGCGATCTGATCGAGCTCCTGGAAGTCACCCTTGCTGGCGTCGAGCTAGGAGCAGAAGCGAGGGATCATTAGGCGTGGCCTGGGAGAGGCCCACGAGGCTGTGAACGCAGTCGAGGCCAGAAACTGTGAGGAGGTGCACCAAAAAAACGTGATGATGGGTTGATCGGTAATTAGTACACGCAAATGCCGGGTTTAATTTTAGGTGCGGGCGTGCCAGCCAATTTGATCCTGCAATGGATAAGAAAAAGATTTTAATTCAATTAGCCTTTAAGCTGATATATTTTCAGCAACGATCCAATCTAATCAGCCCTTTGAGCCGATTAGGCAAAAGTAACCGATAGGTCTAATCAACCTAATTTAGTTGATTAGGTAAGGATAAAGGTAGATCCCCCCCCCCCAAAAAAAAAAAGGCGATGCGCAACAATATCAGAGAAAAAACAGATCTGGATGGCGTAAGTTGACAAAATCAATAATCGATGATGCGCAACCTTATTGATCAAGCAAATTACAAAGAAAATATACAAGGCTAAAATTCTACTCCTAGTCCACGAAAAGTAAAGCGAAAAGTAGGTTGATTGTTTGGCTGATTGTCCCCGTTCTATGCTACCTATCATCTTCTTTTATAGCACCTAGGCCAACTGTATTTTCCTTGGACTAGTCCTGAATTGTCCATATCGAACTCCACATTCCAAAACAACCCTTTCCGATCGGATTGGTCTCAATTTCCAACTATATCTTTCCAAAATAATCTCCTTTTAGTCCGACACTGATTTCCTTACCATAATTGCAAACTCTCGCCAAATTGGCCATGCGTCAAATTCTAGTGCCAACATATGCCCCTATTTTTGGGAGATTGTGTGAATCTTCCAAAAATCAACAATATCGGCTTTAAACAACATTGGCTTTCACGAGGAATATCAACCGACTCCACCGAGGTCCACCTCTCAACTTCCACTGATTTTCACACCATCTTCCCACGTAAATCGTGTGAACGCATGATCTCATGCATTAACGGCAGTAAAAGTTCACATAAATTACCCACAAATGCCACCGATTTTACCCCTCTATAAATACGAAGTTCATTCGCCCGTCATTTTCATGCGTTCTTGTTCTTGCCCTCTCCACCATCGGCTTCAAGGGTCCATCTGTCAGCTCTTCTCCCTATCGATCAGCAGATCCATTCATCAAATCAAGTCGATGGATCCTAGCCAGGTACTCATCCCCATCCCCAACAGTAATGATTAATAGTTCTTAGGGCCGCTAGGAAACACTGACTCATCGGTTATCATAGAACAAGAATTACCCTGTCTCCCTTTATCGGCTCCTGAATACCATATAGAAGGATGGAGCAAGAATTTTAGGGCTTGGCTGACAGCAATTAAGGACTAGAGAAATTGGTATATCCGAGTAGCATCCCAAAAGAGGCAGACATGGGAAAGAATGGGAATAGCTGGGTGTCTTCCTTTGTCATTAGCCGATCCAGAAGCCAACAAGCCTTTAGTGGCCACGGCTTGTTATTTCTGGTTCGATACCCTTAACATTGTTATGTTCAGAGTCGGTCCCATCGGCCCAACACTTTTGGATGTATCACAACTTTGCTACCTAAGGGGAAAAACAGCTCAAATATACAATATATAAAACAAAATTGCAGAAATATACAACTAAAAAAAATTGCAAATGTGACATGGCGGCCGCCAAGCGGCACGGCGGCCGCCACGTCATACGGCGGGGGCCCTGGCTGCCGCTATGGCGGCGGCAGCCAGTGGCGGCAGCGGAGTGCTGGGGCGGCGCGAGGGCTGGCTGCCGCCACAGGGACGGCGGCACCAGTGGCGGCGCAGAGTGCAGGGGGCCGGCGCGAGTGGAGGCGTACGCCGCCAGAGGCGTGGCGGCGTCTTGGGGTTGGGGCGACGGGGCCGGGTGGTGTGCGGCTGCACGCGGTAGAGAAAGGGGGTCGGACCACTCAAAAATTTTGGTTTTTGCACTCATGCCTGATGCTTTCGGCGCGATGCACATGGCTCAATAGGAGGGGGTGGTGGTTGGCACAGCGAAACGTCTTGTCAAATCACTTCGAGTCAGAATCCAAAGGCTATTAATGTTGGTAATGAACGTGATTAGAAGAAAATAATACAGTTACGCTTAAGAAAATAGCGATTAAGGTCCACACAGTAATGACCTCCCCTTCTATATAAGGAAGCTCGTCCGTCGCTCTCTTCACGCTAAAATCTGTAGGCTCTCTTTACGCCAGATACTTGTGGCTTTGTAGTGCTCTCCATCTCTTTGTGCTGCTCATTTTATTCGCAATTAGGCTTTGTGGGTTGTTGCTTCTACTGGTGTACTGAAAGGTTTTGGTACTCCATTTGTTTTCCGCATGGGTGATAAGGCTATATTATGGAGAGAAGTATTTATGTGTTTATCTTTTTCTTGCAGATCATTTGTACGAGGTGAGGAGCGTTGACATTTAATCGGAGTTTTTGTATAAGTTTGAGAAGGTGGTTTTCGTACTGGTGGGCAACCGTGACCTGACACCGGTTTTTAGTGTGTTTTAGAGTTGCACAGGCGTGCTTTCGTTGGATAGGTACGTTGGAAAGTTGTTATTCCATGTGGTACAAAAAATAACCATAAATGTTTTACTCTGTTAAGACGAACATGAAATGTAAAGAATGTAATGATCATCAGACTGTATTTATTTAGCACGATTATTCGCTTCAGTGGAGGACTGTTCTTATTTTTGGACGTAATCTCTACTTGGACCCGAGAGGAGTTAACCTCCTCTCTGAACTTAATAACACGAACGAAAGTGGCTGCTTAATCGGACTTAAAACTTGGTGGCCCGAAAGTGGTGAGTTTTTTTGGCCATACTACTTATTTTACTTCGTATTATTGTTTTTGGTTCGTGTAGGTACCGACGCTGTGGAGAACGCACACGTTGAGCTTGACGCCCTTCCCGAAAACTCGGAGCAAGGCAAGCACCTCCCGTTCTTTCATGTTAATACCACGCTTTGACCTAGCTTATGTTATTATGATTCAATGTATGTATGGATGAGTTACTTTCAGTGAACACCATATATGGCGACCCACTGTAATACTATGTGGTTTGTTTATTTTTTCTCAAATTTTAATACTTTTTGTTTATTTCATACATGATTTGTATCTTGCAGGTATTTTTGACGAACATTTATTGGTTCAAAGCTCGAGATATTTTGATCTTCTGTACTACTTGAAGAAGGTTAGTTACAAATCTTCACAAATAATAGTATGTTTCGGTCGGTGCAGTTTTAGTGACGAACTTGTTAGGTTAGATTGCCGTATTTATACGTTTGTGCAATTTATTATTGTTGAGGACAGTGTAGCTGTTATGCTATATTGAAATGTTACGACGGTATTAGGAAACATTAGTACAATGCTTTTATGATATTATGTGTGTAGCAGTAATCTATGTGATATTATGTGCGTAGTACGTGAGTTAACCGTGACACCTAAAAATGTTTACGTAAGTAAGAATATTACATGAAATAACGACCTTATTTTGGGACAATTTCTGGACTGTGTTAAATCATTTTGCCTTATTACATATTCGATTTCGTATTGTTGTATTTTTTTAGGACGTAATCATTACTTGGACTCGAAAGGAGTTGACCTCCGTTCTGAACCTAATAACTCGAAACAAAGTAGCTGCTTAATCTGACTTAAATACTGGTTGCACGAAGTTTTGGACTGTGTTAATTCATTTTGCCTTATTACTTATTCGACTTCGTATTGTTGTACTTATTTTTGGACGTAATCATTACTTGGACCCGAAAGGAGTTAACCTCCTTTTTGAACCTAATAACTCGAACCAAAGTAGCTGCTTAATCTGACTTAAATACTGGTTGCACGAAGTTGTGGACTGTGTTAATTCATTTTGCCTTATTACTTATTCGACTTCGTATTGTTGTACTTATTTTTGGACGTAATCATTACTTGGACCCGAAAGGAGTTAACCTCCTTTCTGAACCTAATAACTCGAACCAAAGTTGCTGCTTAATCTGACTTAAATACTGGTTGCATGAAGTTGTGGACTGTGTTAATTCATTTTGCCTTATTACTTATTCGACTTCGTATTGTTGTACTTATTTTTGGACGTAATCATTACTTGGACCCGAAAGGAGTTGACCTCCTTTCTGAACCTAATAACTCGAACCAAAGTAGCTGCTTAATCTGACTTAAATACTGGTTGCACGAAGTTCTGGACTGTGTTAATTCATTTTGCCTTATTACTTATTCGACTTCGTATTGTTGTACTTATTTTTGGACGTAATCTTTACTTGGACCCGGAAGGAGTTGACCTCCTTTCTGAACCTAATAACTCGAACCAAAGTAGCTGCTTAATCTGACTTAAATACTGGTTGCACGAAGTTCTGGACTGTGTTAATTCGTTTTGCCTTATTACTTATTCGACTTCGTATTGTTGTACTTATTTTTGGACGTAATCATTACTTGGACCCGAAAGGAGTTGACCTCGTTTCTGAACCCAATAACTTGAACCAAAATAGATGCTTAACCTGACATAATTTTTTTGACCCGAAAGGAGTCTCTGCAGAGGTCAGGACCCTTTGCCGAGCTTCTGCTCGAACGTTGCACTGTATTTATTTCGCACGATGATTCGCTGCAGCGAAGGACTGTTTTTTTGGACGTAATATCTACTTGGACCCGAAAGGAGTTGACCTCCTTTCTGAACTTTACAACTCGAACCAAAGTAGCCACTTAATCCGACTTAAATATCGGTGGGCCGAAGTTCCGCACCATTGTAAGCTATTTTCCCTTATTACTTACTGGACTCCGTATTGTTGTTTTTGCTTCGTGTAGGTACCGACACTGCAGAGACCGCACACGTTGACCTCGACGCCGTTCCAGAAAACTCAGAGCAAGGCAAGCATCTCCCCTTATATCATGCTGATAGCACACTTTTACCAAACTTATGTTGTTACGATGAAATGTATGTATGCATGCGTTTCTCCGAGTGAACACAATATATTGCGAACCTGGTAGATAAATCCCCACATTCCATAAAAATTGCGAATTAATCGTATCACCTAGAAATACATGCGCACAAATAGCTCGAAAAAACAGCCAATTAATTTGTTAACTACGTATATTTGTTTTACTTAGCTCGTACGAACCTGAAATGTAAAGTATACAATGCCTTTCTGTGTAGTAGTATTTTACATGATATTATGAGTGTGGAATGCGGTTTTAGGATTTCATAAACTGCATATGTCTTGTGATAGTATATTATATAACATATATATAATTATATGTTGGCATACATTTTAACTGTACGTAACCATAACATTAATTCTTTCGTAATTAAAATTTGAGTAATGCCAATATGTTTAAATATGTTAGCGGTGCGTGTGTGCAATTATTGATGACTACAATTATGTAATGCTACAGTCCTCGATGGCGATTCCGCTTCATATATGGCATGGGGGGGAGCCCGCAAATTTGCAGGGCCCATTTGTCAGCATGCATAATTGCGCACACATAGAGACAACTGTAAATCCACCGATAGAGTTGCGTACAGTAGCAAGAGCGGCTGCACGCGCTCTTAGTGTTGACCGTACATTGTACAAGCTCGTGGTAGATGGGGTTAGGCCCCATGTAGTGCCAAATAGCTTGCTTTACGTGTACAGCCTATTCGAGCTCCGTAGAACCAGTGCCTGGTAGTTCTACATGGAGAAGGCCGCACAGGAAAGGTTCGCACTAGGTGTTTACGTGAAGCTGGTCCCTCGCACCCCGGCCGGGAGGCAGGACGAGCCGAGCCCAGAGGAGGACATGGGGGTCAATGCGGACGAACAACCCGAGCCCGAAGAGGAAATTGCCATGAGCTCGCAGCAAGTCCCGGTCAAGGGGCTTGGCGAGGATCAAGCGAGACAGATGCGCCCGTCCCTGAGGTTGATGCGGATGCCCTAGGGGATGACCCTCACCCTACTTATGGTGATGGTCCTGACAAAGATGAGGACCCGGGGCCAGCAATCGCTTTTTTGCACTGGCCGACCCGCCAAGCGTGTTCTAGCCCGCTTGGAGGATATTTCTAAGCGTGGGCAAGACCATAACGACATAGAACTCGACCAGGAGTTTGCCACAAAGGACGGCGATGCACTTACGCAATAATTACGCCGTGGTGACCCGGCGTGATCACCGCGGTGGTGCATCGCTTCGACCGAATCGCTTCGAGCTTAAATGTAAGAAAGGGCAAAGAAAGGCGGATTCTATGTTCGTGCTCAGCGCCCTAAACATCAGAACCATTTCATTATACGCCGGTACACACCGCACGCATGCACAGAGGCGCTTGTTCGGAACACAAACGGCGTGGTGAAATCAAGATTCATCGCGCAAATCCTGTTAGACATGCTGAAGGCCGACCTTAGTCTCAGGCCCGCAACCATAATTGCTGAGATGCAGAACAGGACAGGGATGTCCATAACCTACCTACAAGCTTGGCGAGCAAAGCAGATGTAACACCCCAAAATTTTGCTTTCCTTAAATTCATGTGTGATTTGGCACTTTGGTGAATTTTTGGAATTTTCTGGAATTTATTTGGATTTATTTGGAATTTATTTGAATTTATTCCATTTTGAAATAATTAAAGAATTTAATTTTGCAAATAAAATTTTGTTGGAAATATTTTATTTGAGTCCAAAATGTTCCAAAATATTTTCCAGAATTTTTCCGAATTTTTCGAGTATTTTGCTATTTTTAATGAATTAAATGAATTATCGGGAATTATTTTAATTATTAAATCGCTGGAAAATCAATCGGGTCGAGCATCTTGTTCATCCGACCGACTCGAGTCCGAGTCCGACTCGAGTCCGACCCGCGCACGTGACTCGACCGAACCGACTCTAAACCTACTCGATCCCAACCGTTGGATCGAGATCCAACGCCCAGGATTGGGCCGCGACCGATTCGACCGAGTCGGCTCGGACCGCGTACGCTCGCAATCGTGGCCGTTGATCGGACACGATGTCTGGCCGCTGGTCGCCGTTTTCGCCCGAGTCCGGATCGGATCAGCGCTGCGCCGTCCTCCGCCGCATCCGTTAGATTAGGTTACGGATTGAGCGCGAAGCCGAGGCTATTTAAAGCCCGAGTCTGCCCCAAGGACCGCCGTAACCTGCGGCTACTTTTGCCCTAGCTCGCTAAACTCCTAGCGGCCGCCGCTTGCCCGGATTGCTCGCCGTAGTAGCTTAGGGTCTTGTGTTGGTTTTTCACCTTCCGCCGCCGTCGCCGTCGAGAAGAAGGAGGCCGATCCGGATCCCCGAGCCAGGGCGATTCGAACGTGACCACGCGACGTCGCGGAGGAGCCCAGAAGCGCCGCGCTTCTTGGTCGTCGCCCCCGCCTCCGGTGCACCAAGCCCGCCGCGACGCCATCGTCACCCGCGAAGGTCTCACCGTCCGATCAAGATCCGACAAGCGATCCACGGTGAGCCCACGTGCAACCCAAACTCCTTAAACTAGATCGGATCTGGACCGTTGGATCAAGATCCAACGGCCCACGATCGTCACGTGCTGGAAACTGCGTTAACCTAGGGTGGATCTAGACCGCTGGATCTAGATCCAACGGCCCTGATCATGCCACGTGGCCCTAGCCGCCGCACTGTACGCATGGGAGCACGTCACTGACGTGTGGGGCCGCCTGTCAGCGACCGTGAGCCGTGGGCCGAGCCCACGGTGGACCGAGCCGAGACCGTGCGCCGGGTCCGTGGACCCGAGGCCACGCGTCGTCACCCGATTGGTCCACGTGTCCCTGCTGACGCAATAATTAATTTCCGAAAAAGAAAATGATTTATTAATTCGAAATAATGATTTCAGATTTTGTTTCAAACTTCAAACGCTTATAACTTTTGCGTTTCAACTCCGATTTGAGTGATTCAAATTTCTAAATTTGTATAAAATTGAGATCTACCTAAATATGAATTTTATTTAATTTTTGGACTAAAGTTTTTCTCTGTAAAATTATTTAATTGATTATTTAAACTTTAAATAATCATAACTTTTGCGTCTTAACTCCAAATTTGACGATTCCTGTTTCTAAAAACTCATAAAATTATGTTCTCTCTGTTTATGGATTTTATTTGGATGTTTGGACACTTTTTGCCTATTGTTTATTCGTGTATTTGCTATTTGCACGCTTTACGAGTAGACGTTGAAGTGCCGGAAGGATTCGAAGGAGAAGTGTTGACTCAGGATCCAACTCAAGACCAAGAACAAGTACTTTTTGAAGGCAAGTTGTGCTTTGACCATGTTGATCCTATTTCGAAATCTATTTTGATTTAAACTATTGCATGCTAGTTCAAATAGAAAATACTTTATTTAAACATGGGGGATTAGATAAGTACCAATTTGCTGTATGACACCTTGATTATTTAAGTATGTGCCATGACCCCTTGTCACCCTAGTTGTGGATTACTAGTTGGACATTATTAAATTGCCAACATGGGTTTAGACCGTTGTAGTATACTGCTTAGACCTGCTACGTGCTCATAACATGATTTTGGATAATCAAATGTTAATATTGACTTAATGATATATTGAACCTGTTTTGGAAAGGTATCATGTGATGTTGATGGCACGTGGTGCATGGTAATCAACTGGGGTTTGATAAATAGTTTTCGACCGGGGCATGTGGCAAGAGTAATCAGGTGGGCCAGTTGTGGCATTGGGAGTGTTGATTTGGTTCTTCGGGTAGTCTTGCCCTGGTCACCCTAAGGACTTAACCTTGCAAGCCTTTGAACTGGGTCTAACGTGCAACCACATGTCTGTAATGGGACGGACCTAGTTGACTAAGTTGCTAATAACGGACTGTGGGACCTCGGAGGTCAACTACACCCTTTGTGTAAGTTGTACGGGGAGCCGCATCGGGCTGAGGCCAGGTACCCATCTAATGGTTGATTGGCCTAGACTTCGCCTTAGCGAAGGGAAGGGTTAGTGCGCAATAACCGGACCACTTGTATTGTTAGAAGTCTCCGAAAGACTTTGTTACGGGAACTCACCTTTGTGGTGTTTGACTGTATCTTGTGGGTAAAGTGCATAACCTCTGCAGAGTTTAGAATCTATTCGAATAGCCGTGTCCGCGGTATTGGACATCGCTCGGGAATTACAGTCAAGGGTTAGATTTTCTCAAAAATAACTTTGGTTTGAAAGGTTGGGTTGGAGTAATAATGAAGTTGATGGAAATGTGGTTTAGGATGGGAAAGATGTTTACTGAACTTCTTGAAAAGTTATTTATGTTTTACTTATTTCTACTGCTTTCGAATCTACTTATATTACTTGTCCAATGCTTTTTACTGCAAATATACCTTGAGTTATTCCTTTGTACCAAGCCATGCATGTAGTATATTAGCTTGCATTCTGTGCATGACTTGCTGAGTACCAAGTACTCACCCTTGCCACAATATAACACCAGTTGAAGAGGAGACTACACCAGCTTTGGAGGAGGAACTCCAAGAGGATCCGTCTACTTAGGGAAGCGAGCCCAGTCAGTTGCCTGTGGTATACTGGATGGCGCCAATGGGTTATTTGATTTTCCGCTGCTATTATTTCTCTTTTAATAAGTATCGTCCTGAGGCGTACATTTGTGACTTGACCATAAGGTCGAGTAACCAGTTTGGTTATTTAAATAAAGTACTTTGATAGTATCGAATGGTATGATTGTGATATTTACCGATGTTAACACTGTGTGCACTAGCGCGTTCCTGGACTAGTGCTGAATACACAGAGGGTCCGGATTTGCAAATTCGGGGTCCCGACAGAGGTGGTATCAGAGCCATACTGACTGTAGGCTCAACCCTAGCTAGAATGGTCATAGTGAGGATAAAACCTATTTTCTAAAGCTAAAAATTTGTGAAGACAAGAAATGACATCTCGACTTATCCCCTTCTCTCTTTTCTTGTCTCTTGCTGAAATTTTTCCTCACCTTGTCACAATTTAAAAATTCCGAGTTCTTACATAAAGCACTCTTGTGACAGATGGAGGAAGAGTTCAACTACGTTGATCTGGGAGTTGGTCGCGCCGCGGAACTTTGGCATATGCTACAAACTCTCGGAGATTTTGAGAAGCCGCAATACCAAGTGGAAGTGATCAGACAAGCGGGATTGATCAAGGCTTGTGACGTAAAGATTGAGGTACCTGCTAGGAAAAAGGGCCCAGGCAATCGCCCGATACACTGCACTGCCAGGAGATCTACAATGCAGATGGGTATCCAAGAAGTATCACGATGAGCAATGCGGCACATTACCCGTATCTACGCCAGAGAGTTGGAGAGCACGGTGTTCCGTTATCATCCGCGCAGCGATAACCTTCTTGACCCGAAGGCGATTCAGGATGAGGATGCCACGGTTACACAGTTGGCACGATTTGTTGTCGCCCAGGAGGATGTACTAGATAATACAAGCAAGGAGCTACAGAAGGCCCGCAAGGAGATCACGACAGAGAAGAACAGATGGCGGGAAGCTCAAGAGTATGTGGCACACCTTCTGCGAAGGATTGACGAGTTGGAGATGACTTTGTACGGACCTGCACCCAGAGCCAAGATTGAGCTACACGAGCCAGATCCAGAGGAGTCGATCTCGATGAGGACATCGCTTCTTCGACTACCACAGAGGACACAGATTGCCGGACATGGCAATCGTTTCGCTTATGCCACAAAGACCCGTACCAGGCCGTGGAGGTTTTCTCGATGAGTGAGCATAGGTTCTATAGTGAGACTCCTTCGCCGAGTCGCGTCATAGAATAAAGAGTCACCCTTTAGGCGTTAGACTCAGAGTTAGTTCGATTTGGATTTGCTTTGTTTGCTGAGTGTGCAAGATGTGTTGCAAGGCCCTTAGGCATTGTAAGCAGCCATACCAAGTTATTAATAATAAAGTTGGACCTTAAAGTTACACCTTTCGCCCGCATAAGTTCCATATTACTTGTCTATTCTTGTTTCCCTCTCATCTCTAAACCTAGAGCAAATCGACAGATGGTGAACACCCGTGGAAACTTTGGAGGCAATGGAAGTGGTTCTCGCCCAGAAAACCCCAATGAGGGAGCACCAGCACCGCCACTGGATGTGCAGAATTTCGAGCTTTTCTCTGCCTGCACTCAGTTGATGCATGCTATGATGCAACAAATGCAACACGTCACCGCCAGGCCACCGCTAATCAAGTTAATCGTGGACCACGCCATAATACAAGACCGCCGAGTTCATGAGAACTCACCCACCCACTTTCTCTGGGAATGCCAATCCATTGGAGGCCGATGATTGGTTAAGATCAATCGAGAGGAAGCTACACATAGCTCAATGCATAGGAAATGAGAAGGTACTCTACGCTTCTCATCACCGGAAGGAACAAATACCGAATGGTGGGAGAACTTCGTACACGCAAGAGAACCCTCAAGATATCACTTGGGAAGAGTTCACACCGCATTCCGACAAGATCACGTGCTCAAGGAATCATGGACCTTAAGAAGGAGGAGTTCAGAGCATTGAAGCAAGGTAATCAGCCAGTGGTCGACTACTGAACAAGTTCACACAGCTAGCACGCTACGCACTGAGGATGTAGCGACAGATAAGGCCGATACCTCGTTTTATGAAGGGACTTAACTCAGGATTGCAAGTAGGATTGATCACCCACACCTTTCCAGATTTCCAAGAGTTGGTGAATAAGGCGCTTATTCTTGAGGACAAGCGCAAGGAACTGGATGAGAACAGAAGCGCAGGATGCAACAAAGCAAGGATCACGCCAGGGAACGAATACCGAGAGTTGCACCAAATCAATTCTTCGATTCCAACCACGTAATGCAACAAGGACACCGCCCTCAAAGACCAAGACCTGTCAATCGTAACTACTGCACTTCAGCCCCACTAGAAACGCTACTCTGTGCAAATAAGGCAAGGAACAAAGTGAGACGCTGCTACAATCGCAACGAGCCAGACACTTTGCCAACATTTGTCCGAAGAAGACAGCAGGAGTGACTCAGCCGCTTCAATCTAGGAACCACCCAGCTAGGACGCCAAAGCATCAGGAGCCACACCCTGCACCGTGGTGAGAGGCCGAGTCAACCATGTCACCGCAGATGCACCTGCGAGAATGCTACTGACGTCAGATCGGGTAAGTTACTTGTTAACTCAGTACCTGCAACGGTTTTGTTTGACTCTGGGGCTTCACATTCGTTTGTTTCGCAAGGCTTTGTTACTAGAAATGATTTGAGGATTGCAAGACTTAGATGCATGCTTTTAGTTCAAACCCCTGGTTCCGAACTCCGAACGAAAGTAGGATGTTCCGGGGTGAGAATACTGATAGATGGAATAGAGTTCCTAGCAAACCTTATAATTTTGGAGACCCAGACCTTAGACGTCATATTGGGAATGGATTGGTTATCCAAGCACAAGGCCGTATTGGATTGTGGACGAAGGACTATCTCAGTTGAGAGCCCGTGTGGAAAGAAAGTGGAATTTCAAGCCACTGCCGTTAGAGATGGACAGTTGAGGGTTAACAGTACCAAGACAATCATCATAGAGGATGTCTCCGTAGTGAATGAGTACCCAGATGTTTTTCCTGAAGATCTACAGTATGCCGCTGACAGGGACATAGAGTTTGTGATAGAGCTTGTACTGCACAAAGACCGATAGCAAAGAGACCCTATCGGATGTCCACCGAGGAGTTGGTTGAGATGAAGAAACAGCTAGAAGAGTTAATGGAGAAAGGATTTATCAGACCGAGTTCGTCGCCGTGGGGAGCACCAGTTTTGTTTGACAAGAAAAAGGACGGAAGTTTCAGGATGTGCATCGACTACCGTGCACTCAATGAAGTCACCGTGAAGAATAAGTATCCGCTACCCAGGATTGATGATTTGTTTGATCAGCTGAGAGGAGCCGGAGTTTTCTCCAAGATTGATCTCGAGATCGGGATACCATCGATTGAAGATCCGATCAGAAGATATTCAAGACTGCATTCTCGCCAAGATATGGACATTACGAGTTTACTGATTATGTCCTTTGATCGATTTAACGCGCTTTTTATTTCATGAATATGATGAATAAGGTATTCATGGAATATTTGGACAAGTTTGTCGTCGTGTTCATAGACGATATCCTAATCTACTCCAAGACAGAGGATGAACATGCCGAACACTTAAGGCGAGTTTTGGAAAAGCCGAGGAACAAAGAACTTTTCGCCAAGTTCAGCAAGTGTGATTTTTGGAAGGACAAGGTGGAGTTTCTTGGACATGTAATGACCGCAGAAGGAGTCGCCGTAGATCCAAGCAAACTAGAAGTCGTGTTACATTGGGAGCACCAAGACCGTGACCTGATTCGGAGTTTCCTTGGAATGGCAGGATACTACCGCCCGTTTCATCGAAGGCTTCTCGACAATTGCGAAACCTCTTACGCAATTGCTGAAGAAGGAAAAGAAGTTTGCATGGACGCTTGAATGTGAGAAAGGATTTCAGGAGCTGAAGAAGCGATTGACGCCAAGACCGGTGTTAGTTCTACCGGATGTTGCTCAAAGCTTCGATATTTATTGTGACGCATCGCGCCAAGGACTTGGATGTGTCTTGTCACGAGAATGGAAAGGTCGCCGCTATGCATCAAGGCGCTTGAGGCCGCATGAGGAAAATTATCCGACACATGACCTAGAGTTAGGCTGCCGTAGTGCATGCCTTGAAGATATGGCGTCACTATCTAATCGGGAGCAGATGTGAAGTGTATACGGATCATAAGAGTTTTAAATACATATTCACCCAATCGGATCTGAATATGAGGCAGAGGAGATGGTTAGAGTTGATCAAGGACTATAATGTTGGAATCCATTACCATCCGGGAAGGCCAACGTAGTAGCCGATGCTCGAGTCGGAAAAGCCGCATCGTGAGTGCGTTGCTAGCCACAAGTCGATGAGTTATGTGAGGATTTCAGAAAATGAAGATTGAGGTGGTACCTAGCGGATTCTTGGCCGCATTAGAAGTAAAGCCTACCCTAGAGGATCAGATCCGAGAAGGATGGAAGGATGATGACAAGATCCGCAGGATTAAGTTCATCAAGGAGGAAGGCAAGGCGAGAGGACTTCAAGTTGGATGAGCAAGGCACGTTGTGGATGAAGGATCGCATTTGTGTGCCTAACAAGAAGGAGTTAAAGCAATCGATTCTCGGAAGAAGCCCATGACTCCAAGTACTCAATTCATCCCGAAGCGCCAAGATGTATCAGGATCTCAAGGAGAGATTCTCGTGGCCGAGTATGAAACGTGAAGTTGCCGAGCATGTTGCATTGTGCGACGTATGCCGAGAGTCAAGGCAATGCATCGAGACCAGCAGGATTGCTACAACCGCTGAAAATACCGAGTGGAAGTGGGAGGAAATCGGAATGGATTTCATTACCGGTTTGTCAAGACTCAAGGAGGTTATGACTCCATATGGGTTATAGTGGATCGCTTGACTAAAGTAGCCCATTTTATCCCCATGAAGACCACTTACTCGGAGATAAATTAGCGTAATTGTACATGATCAGATTGTCTGCTTGCACGGAGTGCCAAAGAGGATTGTATCGACGAGAGGTACCCAATTTACCTCAAGGTTCGGAATAAGTTGCATGAAGCCATGGGAACCCGCTTGAACTTCAAGATGCCTTATCATCCACAGACGGATGGACAGACCGAAAGAGTCAACCGCATTCTGGGAGGATATGTTGAGAGCTTGTGCATTAGCTTATGCTACCTCTTGGGATAAGAGTTTGCCGTATGCCGAGTTCGATTACAACAATAGTTATCAGGCTAGTTTACAGATGTCACCTTTGAGGCATCAGTATGGTCGACCATGCTCGGACGCCATTGAATTGGAATGAGACCGCGAGCGCCGTGTCTTTGGGCCTGATATTCTTCAAGAGGTGAAGAGCAGATCGCCATGATTAGGGAAAGGTTGAAGATAGCCCAATCACGACAAAAGAGTTATCTTGACAACCGTCGCGAGACTTGAGTTTTGAATCGTAAGACTTTGTATACCTCGTAGTTACGCCTCAGGGGAGTTAAGAGGTTCCATGCCAAAGGGAAACTCGCACCTGCTATGTTGGACCATTTAAGATTTTGAGCCACAGAGGCGAAGTTGCTTATCACCGGAGTTGCCGATCGTTAGCGTGGAGTGCATGACGTATTCCATGTGTCCCAGTTGAAGAAGTGTCTCCGAGTTCCTGAGGAACAGACACCGCTAGAGTCAATTGAGTTGCAAGAGGATTTGACTTATAAGGAGCATCCCGTGAGGATTCTAGACACAATGGATCGAGAAACTAGAAACAAGTCAACCCGTTTTTGTAGAGTTCAGTGGAGCAACCATGAAGAAAGCGAAGCGACTTGGGAGCGCGAAGAGGATTTGAAGAAAGAGTTTCCAAACCTATTCTGTAGTGATCCCTGAATCTCGGGGACGAGTTTCTATTAAGGGGGGAGGTTTGTAACACCCCAAAATTTTGCTTTCCTTAAATTCATGTGTGATTTGGCACTTTGGTGAATTTTTGGAATTTTCTGGAATTTATTTGGATTTATTTGGAATTTATTTGAATTTATTACATTTTGAAATAATTAAAGAATTTAATTTTGCAAATAAAATTTTGTTGGAAATATTTTATTTGAGTCCAAAATGTTCCAAAATATTTTCCAGAATTTTTCTGGAATTTTTCTGAGTATTTTGCTATTTTTAATGAATTAAATGAATTACTGGGAATTATTTTAATTATTAAATCGCTGGAAAATCAATCGGGTCGAGCATCGTTTCATCCGACCGACCAGTCCGAGTCCGACTCGAGTCCAACCCGCGCCATGTGACTCGACCAGAACCAGCTCTAAACCTACTGATCCCAACCGTTGGATCGAGATCCAACGCCAGATTGGGCCGCACTGACCCGGCCGAAGTCCGGCTCGGACACCCGCAGGCGCGCTCGGGTAATCGTGGCCGCTGATCGGACACGCACGGCCGCTGGTCGCCGTTTTCGCCCGAGTCCGGATCGGATCAAGGCCGCCGCCGCCCTCCGCCAGATCCGTTAGGGTTACTGATTGAGCGCTAAGCCGAGGCTATTTAAAGCCCGAGTCCCGCCCCTAAGGACCGCCGTAACCCCGCGCTACTTTTGCCCTAGCTCGCTAAACCCTAGCAGCCGCTTGCCCGGATTGCTCGCCGTAGTAGCTTAGGGTCTTGTGTTGGTTTTTTCACCTTCCGCCGTCGCCGCCGCTTCGAGAAGAAGGAGGCCGATCCGGATCTCGAGCCAGGGCGATTCGAGCGTGACCACGACGTCGCCGGAGGAGCCCCGTAGCGCCGCGCCCTTGGTCGTCCGCCCCCGCCTCCGGTGCACTAAGCCCGCCGCGACGCCATCGTCACCCGAAGGTCTCACCGTCCGATCAAGATCCGACAGTCCACGGTAAGCCCACGTGCAACCCAAACTCCTTAAACTAGATCGGATTCGACCGTTGGATCAAGATCCAACGCCCACGATCGTCACGCGGCCGGAAACTGCGTTAACCTAGGGTGGATCTAGACCGCCGGATCTAGATCCAACGGCCTGATCATGCCACGTGGCCCTAGCCGCCAGATCAGACGCATGGGGAGCACGCCATCGACGTGTGGGGCCGCTGTCGCCGATCGTGAGCCGTGGATCGAGCCCACGGTGGACCGAAAGCCGAGACCGCGGCGCCGGGTCCGTGGACCCGAGGCCACGCGTCGTCACCCGATTGGTCCATCGTGTCCTCGCCGACGCAATAATTAATTTCGAAAAGAAAATGATTTATTAATTCGAAATAATGATTTGATTTTGTTTCAAACTTCAAACGCTTATAACTTTTGCGTTTCAACTCCGATTTGAGTGATTCAAATTTCTAAATTTGTATAAAATTGAGATCTACCTAAATATGAATTTTATTTAATTTTTGGACTAAAGTTTTTCTCTGTAAAATTATTTAATTGATTATTTAAATTTTAAATAATCATAACTTTTGCGTCTTAACTCCAAATTTGACGATTACAGTTTCTAAAAACTCATAAAATTATGTTCTCTCTGTTTATGGATTTTATTTGGATGTTTGGACACTTTTTGCCTATTGTTTATTCGTGTATTTGCTATTTGCACGCTTTACGAGTAGACGTTGAAGTGCTTAAGGATTCAAGGAGAAGTGTTGACTCAGGATCCAACTCAAGACCAAGAACAAGTACTTTTTGAAGGCAAGTTGTGCTTTGACCATGTTGATCCTATTTCAAATCTATTTTGATTTAAACTATTGCATGCTAGTTCAAATAGAAAATACTTTATTTAAACATGGGGATTAGATAAGTACCAATTTGCTTTGTATGACACCTTGATTATTTAAGTATGTGCCATGACCCCTTGTCACCCTAGTTGTGGATTACTAGTTGGACATTATTAAATTGCCAACATGGGTTTAGACCGTTGTAGTATAACGCTTAGACTCACACTACGTGCTCATAACATGATTTTGGATAATCAAATGTTAATATTGACTTAATGATATATTGAACCTGTTTTGGAAAGGTATCATGTGATGTTGATGGCACGTGGTGCATGGTAATCAAGCTGGGTTTGATAAATGATTTCGACCAGGGCATGTGGCAAGAGTAATCAGTGGGCGGTTGTGGCATTGGGAGTGTTGATTTGGTTCTTCTGGTAGTCTTGCCCTGGTCACCCTAAGGACTTAACCTTGCAAGCCTTTGAACTGGGTCTAACGTGCAACCACATGTCTCAGTAATGGGACGGACCTAGTTGACTAAGTTGCTAATAACGCACTGTGGGACCTCGGGAGGTCAACTACACCCTTTGTGTAAGTTGTGCGGGGAGCGCATCGGGCCGAGGCCAGGTACCCATCTAACGGTTGATTGGCCTAGACTTCGCCTTAGCGAAGGGAAGGGTTAGTGCGCAATAACCGGGGAGGACCACTTGTATTGTTAGAAGTCTCCGAAAGACTTTGTTACGGGAACTCACCTTTGTGGTGTTTGACTGTATCTTGTGGGTAAAGTGCATAACCTCTGCAGAGTTTAGAATCTATTCGAATAGCCGTGTCCATGTATTGGACATCGCTCGGGAATTACAGTCAAGGGTTAGATTTTCTCAAAAATAACTTTGGTTTGAAAGGTTGGGTTGGAGTAATAATGAAGTTGATGGAAATGTGGTTTAGGATGGGAAAGATGTTTACTGAACTTCTTGAAAAGTTATTTATGTTTTACTTATTTCTACTGCTTTCGAATCTACTTATATTACTTGTCCAATGCTTTTTACTGCAAATATACCTTGAGTTATTCCTTTGTACCAAGCCATGCATGTAGTATATTAGCTTGCATTCTGTGCATGACTTGCTGAGTACCAAGTACTCACCCTTGCCACAATATAACACCAGTTGAAGAGGAGACTACACGGCTTTGGAGGAGGAACTCCAAGAGGATCCGTCTACTTAGGAAGCGAGCCCGGTCAGGTTGCCTGTGGTATACTTTGGATGGCGCCACGGGTTATTTGATTTTCTGCTGCTATTATTTCTCTTTTAATAAGTATCGCCCTGCGAGGCGTACATTTGTGACTTGACCATAAGGTCGAGTAACCAGTTTGGTTATTTAAATAAAGTACTTTGATAGTATCGAATGGTATGATTGTGATATTTACCGATGTTAAGACTGTGTACACTAGCGCGTTCCTGGACTAGTGCTGAATACACAGAGGGTCCGGATTTGCAAATTCGGGGTCCCGACAGCAGATGGCTTTGAAAATGTTGTTTGGTAGTTTTATGGAGTCATTCAATTGGGCTCCACGCCTACTGAGGCGGATAGCTGCAACAAACCCGGGCTCCGAATATGCTATTGTTGTTGAACCCGTGCAGCTTCCCAATGGAACGACTGCTCCAGAACACTACTACCTCCTCAGGGTGTTCTGGGCGTTCGGTCCATGCATCACGGCATTCAGCAACTGCCGTCCTGTTATATGCGTCGATGGGACATTTCTATCCGGCCAGTACAATGGCACCCTTCTTACCGCCCTAGCTGCCGATGCAAACAACCAGCTACTACCGTTGGCGTTCGCCGTGGTCGAGAGTGAAAGCAACGACAGCTGGTTCTGGTTCCTGTCCCTGGTGAAGACCCGTGTGGTGCGGGATAGGGCCGGGGTGTGCGTCGTATCGGACCGTAATGCAGGGCTGCTGAATGCCCTCGATAGAATGGCGGAAGATGAAGATTACCCTTCCCTGTGGAGAGACGTCCAGCGTAGATGGTGCATGCGTCACCTGGGGGCGAACCTGTACACCATGTGCAGGAACAAGAATATGGTGAAGCTATTCAAAACCCTATGCATGCAAAACCAACTGCGCAAGTTCTATACGATATTTAACCAGTTGAATGAGCGCTCAAAGGAACTGGTGGCGGAAGAGACCATGGAGGGCACACAGGTAATTGGTGGCTCGGAGGTCTCCGTACGGCGCAAGATGACATTCGCTCAATGGATAGCTCGTAAACCCGCTGAGAGATGGGCCTGGGCGCACGATACAAACGGTGCTCGGTAAGATAATGCCCTCTCTAGTACGGTACCACATCATTTGACAGCACTATTTTGCACCTAAGCGGTATGCTTGTCTTCTGCAGATACTCCATCATGACGCATTTAACTTTGCCGAGTCGTACAACAATGTGTTCGCGGGGGCTCGTTGCCTACCCATTTGCCCAATCATTGAGCTCACATTTTTTAGGACCGCGAAATACTTTGTTGATCGCCAAAGGGCAGCGATACAAGCTGCGCTCAACCTTCGCTCCGTGTTGAGGCTTTGTTACAGGCCGAGGCGTAAAGCTCAATTCCACCACGCGCGCATGATGGACCCTGCGCCAAAACATTTTTCTCGTCGAGTGCAAGCGCAAGCACCGCTCGATACTCCGCGGGGACACAAACCAGAGATGCCAGCTCGACCCGTATGAGGCGACCTGCTCATGCAACAAGCCTCGCTTAGAGCACATCCCACCGCGACGTGCTAGCAGCGTGCCGTGATATGGGGGAAAATGACGGCACACAATATGTCACACCGTACTACCGTATGGATGCCGTTAGAGCAACATGGACGGGGCATTTCGAACCGTTCAACATCGGCACGAACTACAAGACCTCCGAACCCCCTACGTGGCTCCCGCACCTCACACTAAGGCGCGACACGCCGTAGACCGCGTTCGCGCGGTTTGAGGGTGACATGGATGCGTCTCAGCGAGACGATGGCCTTCGGCGTTGTCGCATCTGCAGGCAGACAGGGCATGACCGTAGAGGCTGCCCAAACAGAGGGTGATGTTGTCCAATGTAATATTTCAACTATACGCATTAGACATGCAACATCTGCTTACTACCTTCATTTTGCATTCTCTTCGTGAAATTTCAGTTATGTAATTTATGAACCTAAATTTCTTTGGGTATGTACAGTGGTTTTGTAATTTCTTTTGATTTTTTTGTATTACATTGTTTCATTCCCTGGAGATTATGCAGGCTTGTGATGGATTTGCCAGAGCTATTGCGATCGAAGTATGATGACGACCACAGGGCCCGGAAGTGGGCCTCCAGCCAGACGGTAACGTTATTACTACACTGTCGTAACGTATCGCAAGCGTACGCACCTTTCGTTATGCTCAGTATGTTTACTTGCTCTGTCCTTGCAGCTTAACACTCTCCGCATGCGTGGCTCCCGTAACATTAAGACATTGGACCCTCAGTTCATATACGGCCTCGGACGGACGGGCCTGCTAGCTTTCGCATTTATGGTGCGTGGAGCCGATTTAAGGATCGGGCGGCGGACCCCGATGCCTAGGCGGGCCAGGGGCCCTTATCACCGCGTTGGTCGACAGATGGCGTCCGGAGACGCATACTTTCCACCTCCCCTTCGGCGAGATGACGGTGACCCTCAAAGATGTCGCCATGTTATTTGGCCTTCCACTTTCCGATAAACCCCTCGTAGTGCGCAAGCCCTCCAAAGAGGCATGGAACAACTATGTAGAGGAAAGGTAATAAATGTGAAAGCACACGGACCACACTTATCTGGGAGTTAACGTGATTTCCTAACAGGTGATTTTCTTCGATGCAGGTTTGGCACAACGTACACGGGAATCGTGGATCGTGGAGTCTCTTTCACTTGGCTCGACAGTCTCCCGGAGGCTGGACCATGTCCTGAAAACGCTGACCCCGGTCAAATAAATAGGCACTTCGAGGTGTACCTATATTTCCTCCTTGCAGGAATTTTATTTACAAACGGAAATGGTGATTCCGTTGCCCCCACCTCGTTTGGGTCGCCGAATTAGCCAAGGTGCGAGAAGATGCGGCACCGGACATCTACTACTGGGCTCGGCGGTTCTCGCACACATATCGCGAGATGTGTGCGGCCCGCCGGCCACACCAACTTCAATAATGGGAGGTTGCCTCGCTTCTCTGATTGTGGTCCTGGTCGTACCTACCCATAGCGCGACCAAGAGTGTCAAGGCGGTACTACCCAAAGTGCCCGCTGATGAAGCTAACGTGCATCCACTGCAAGGCCAACCTTGGGTTACAAATGGATGCATGCCAGACTTCGATGGGCCCAGGAATCAGACCGCGGCTCCTACCCTCGTCTCGTGGGGGACCTAGACTTCCTGACATCAGTGCAGGTCACGTGGGATCCCTTTTCCACCCAGCCGCGGAGGAGGTTGCGCTGGGAGGCCATATCTCGAATCCAGGCACGGGGAGCCTCATTATTGGATGACGAAATGCTTCCTCCTGTGCATGAGTGCCGTTGAGCCATACTCTCCGGAGCGCGTTCAGCGCCAATTTGGGTACCGGCAGTCTTTCCCTCCACCGCCTCCGACAGACTCCGAAAGCTCCCATGGGTATGTCGCTATATGTCACATTACTTTCACGCTTACTGTGGAAACCATTAATAACGTGTTGGATTGATCCGCAGGAGGAGCACATCGGGGCACAACTACAACTGGGTCGCACGGAATAGCCGGCATATTGAGAGGTGGAACTTGATGGCCACTGAGGACGTCTGGAACCCATTAGGCGCAGCCCACGAGACGGACACATTTGGGTACCTTGACTGGTACAGACCTCGCACACGGGCGGTGCTCCTAGACAGGGGTGTGGCGATGCCAGTGCAACATGGCTATGCGGAGCAGTACGCAGAGCGCATGCACACACTGGTACGGATCGCACCTATCACATATTAAAAACCGGGGATATACCCAATTAAACATTCGATACGTGTTAATTTGCAGAGACGTGAGGCGGAGTACATGCATGACCAGGCGGACGAGATCCTCACGCAGTCACAGACGCAGCAACGTCAACCAAGCAATCCTTTACGGAACCTTCTTCGCCGCACGGGCCACCGCATAAGAAATGCGATCAGAGATGTTGGTGGCCATAGACCGTCTACCCAATGTGAATACGAGGATGTACCGTACGAGGCGCCGCCCGCACCGAGCCCCTGATGAGGAGCATGTCCATGGATAGACGTGCAACGCCTGTGCCTCCTCGGCGGCAGCAAGACCAACCCAGAGCATCGACTTCGTCCCGGGTCCCGAGCCATGAGAGCGGCCGGGGCCATGGAGGCGGCTACGTTGAAATAGGTGCTGGGGCGAACGTTCAAGGAGGAGTACACATCAACATGTCACCGTCCCCATCATTGCCGCAGGAGTCTTTTAGTACCCCCGTCCAGCATCAACAAACATGGGAGGACGTGTCGAGGGCGTACGATGACCTTATGGGCTCGGGGACTACATTCACAGATTTGCTCGCGACGACGTGTTTGCAATCCCTAGGGTTGCATTCGCATCCCAGTAACCCCGAGGAGGCCGGTGGATCGAACTGGCAGGAGCAACAGCCTTCGGACGTACTCCGCGCATCAGGGTACCATGCAGACCAGTCGATGGCTGGATGGGGCATCCACAGCGGCACGTCGTACGCGGTCCAGCCAGTGCGATTCGACGCTGGAACGCGAGGTGCACGGTTAGGTCCAGCGCAGGCGGCTGGACTACGTATCCCCCATCGGCCCCAAACTTTCACACCGTCCGACTACGATAACCAGGAACGTCATGGTAGGGGGACGCGCAGGGGAAGAGGAAGGGGGAACACTAACCCAGAAGGCCGTTGAACCCGTTATTGATCAACCCGTTCGATTGCATTATTTTACTTTCAATGTAATGTTTTAATATGTGCAATATTGTGCTCGGAATGAAATGTATTATGGCACAAAGTTGTCTTTGCCACTTAGTTATACTGAGGACTTTTGCACTGGCGTAATTTGCATGCATCGTGTGAAAACAATATTTTTCCATAACATGCTACTCCGTATTTCGAAGAGCAGATCATCTGCCTTATTCCAAAGAAAATAGAGTAATACGTGATATTTTACGGCCTACCCAATAGGCTTAAGTTGTCATCTTCGTTCGCGACTATTACACGAAGGGCATTACTAGGGACAGGACACTGCCAGCTCCAGCTTGGCTTCAACCAGGCCCCCATCGAGTGCAGCTAACGCTGCCACGTGCCGCTTTCATGTCCCGGCCCCTAAACCGCGTGCGCTAACATTAAGCCACCTGCTTGCCACTCCCAAGCCACTGCCAGCTGCAGCAATTCTGCAGCCAGGCCCCCCGCAGCACACTGCACACGCTGCCACCTGCTGATTGCCTGTCTTGGCCCTCGCCTCAGCCGATGTGCCGCCAACCAAGGCTGCTCGTTCCTCCTCGCCCCCGCCTAAAAATATCCCAGAGTGCATAAAGGTTTGAGTGAGTTTACAAACCCCATAGCGCGTAGAGGAGAACTGGTAGATTAGCTTTCTTTTTTTCCAGTGTTTCATTCCGGCTACGTGTTTTAGAGGTATTATTTACAAACTAAATTTTGTACGGTGAGTCACATTGTACATTAGCTTGCTGATATCCTCTTCTTCCTAATTACACTTGTGCGTGCTTCAATTGTGTGAAGGCCATGTCTCAAACGTCGAGCTCAGCGAATCGGAGAGCCATTGCACTTGCCAATGCTAGGCGGGTCGATTGCCCTAATTGCCATGTGGAAGCTAATGTGTTGTACTCCACCACTTCACAAATTACGGCCGGTGTTTTATAAATGCCCTAATTACTCTGTAAGTGGGAATGTAGTTCGATTTCTCCACCTATGATGATTGTTCTCTTCTTGAGTAGTCTCTTATGAGTTCACAAACTTTACATGGTCTGAAAATCTGTTGACATCGTTATGCACCGGCAGGATGTCAATATTTTGATGGGCGACACCACTGAATACATCGATGGAGCGTCAGAGTACCGCAGCACCAGCCGGATGCTTCCGCCTGGAAGCGTGAGATGGACCCAACACTCGAGCAGAGGATGAACCCAACGCTAGAGCAAAGGCTTAACATGCTGACATTAAAGGTGGAGCGCATTTTAGATCATATCAAGTGGGTAGAGAAGATGTTGTATGTAGTTATCCTTGTGATAATTTTGTCTGCAATTGCGAACTAGATCATGCCTTATGCGTCACTTATGTTAACTTTATTAATCTATGTCGTGCAATGCAATCGTTCCATTTGTGTTATCTATTCTCTCTCATGTTTTTGCATCAATATTATAGTATATTATATGTATCTCATATTTTGTATGCGTCACATATGTTTACTATTGTTTTTTTTAAGAATGGATCAGATTTGATATATGATATACGGACTACCGTTCTGTACACATAAATTTCGTGTACACCTTTCTTTACAACTAAATTGTAGTACCGCAATATCCCCAAGTATCGTAGCCGATAACCACCTTTTTGAAAAAATGGACTCAAACGTGACAACTTCATTAATCTATGTCATGCAATGTCATATTTGTTTCGCGACTATTATAATTAGCACTTTTCAACTATCCGAAAATTCATACAACAGAAGGTGTAATTACAATATTTTTCTAAAATATGGTAGTTCGTATAGTGAAGAGCAATCCAGCTGCATTCTTCCAAAAAAATGGACTCAAACGGGACATTTTACCGCCTGCCGAATATGCTCAAGTTGTCATATTTGTATGCGACTATTATAATTAGCCCTTTTCAACTTGCCGGAAATACATACAACGGAAGATGTAATTACATTTTTTCCATAATACGGTAGTCCGTGTAGTGAAGAGCAAATCAGCTGCATTATTCCGAAAAAATGGACTCACACGTGATATTTCACGGCGGGCCGAATATGCTTAAGTTGTCATATTTTTCCGCGACTATTATATTTAGCCCTTTTCAACTATACGAAAGTACATACAACGGAAGGTGTAATTACAATATTTTTCCATAATATCGTAGTCAGTATACAGAAGAGCAAATCAGCTGCATTCTTCCAGAAAAATGGACTCACACGTGATATTTTACGGCCAGCCGAATATGCTTAAGTTGTCATATTTGTTCGCTAATCGCTATAATTAGCCCTTTTAAACTATACGAAAATACATACAACGGAATGTGTAATTACAATATTTTTCCATAATATCGTAGTCAGTATACAGAAGAGCAAATCAGCTGCATTCTTTCGAAAAAATGGACTCACACGTGTTATTTTACGGCCGGCCGAATATGCTTAAGTTGTTATATTTGTTCGCGACCGTTATAATTAGCCCTTTTCAACTATACGAAAATACATACAACGGAATGTGTAATTACAATATTTTTCCATAATATCGTAGTCAGTATACAGAAGAGCAAACCAGCTACATTCTTTCGAAAAAACGGACTCACACGTGTTATTTTACGGCCGGCCGAATATGCTTAAGTTGTCATATTTGTTCGCGACCGTTATAATTAGCCCTTTTCAACTATACGAAAATACATACAACGGAAGGTGTAATTACAATATTTTTCCATAATACCATAGTCAGTATACAGAAGAGCAAATCAGCCGCATTCTTCCGGAAAAATGGACTCACACGTGATATTTTACGGCCGGCCGAATATGCTTAAGTTGTCATATTTGTTCGCGACCGTTATAATTAGCCCTTTTCAACTATATGAAAATACATACAACGAAATGTGTAATTACAATATTTTTCCATAATATCGTAGTCAGTATACAGAAGAGCAAATCAGCTGCATTCTTCCGAAAAAATGGACTCACACGTGATATTTCACGGCGGGCCGAATATGCTTAAGTTGTCATATTTTTCCGCGACTATTATATTTAGCCCTTTTCAACTATACGAAAGTACATACAACGGAAGGTGTAATTACAATATTTTTCCATAATACCGTAGTCAGTATACACAAGAGCAAATCAGCTGCATTCTTCCGAAAAAATGGACTCACACGTGATATTTCACGGCCAGCCGAATATGCTTAAGTTGTCATCATCCAAACTTTCGTTGCATTGGCCTGAGACGTCCTGTCAAAGCACTGCTGGCAAAGCCTGGAAGACATATCATGTCATCAAGTGCATGCGTGGCAGAGAATGCCTTAGTCGTCATGTCAAAGCATAGCTGCCAAAGCCTGACTGGCACCTCCCTACCAGCTACAAGGCTGCATGCATTTGTCGCCTAAGCACAAAGCAGAGCCGCAGCGAATCCGATGCTCGCGGATTCGTTCTTGCTTCAAGTCTGTCGCTTTATCAATTCAGGCTATTTAACCCCCTTCCTGGCTTCCCAGCATTGCATCAACCAAACGACTGCTCCAATACAACAAAGAGAACCATCCCCCGCAAACCAAACGAGCAAAGACCAATGGAGTTTCCTCGCCCCAAGGCACGACAAGAAATCGAAACCATCCCCGACGGCACGGAGGTCCCCATGTGCCTATGCGGGGATCCTTGCCGCTTCCGGCAGTCCATAGACAACTCATACACATACGGTATGAGGTACTGGAGTTGCCGCAACCATGACTCTGAGCCAACGCTGGGGATGCGGCTGCGGCGGAGAAGCCCGGTATGTTCATACTCGCATTTAGTGTTGCATCGAACCTGCATGTGTCTAACACCATGTGATGTGACCAATTGCAGCCTCCACTGTGCGAGTTCATCCGATTCTACGATGCGGAACAAACTCTCGAGATGGAAAGGAAGCGGAATTGGGAGTACTCGCATCGGAGGGCTATGGTGGAGCAGCAGTGGTGTGAGCAGGATCAGGAGGAGAAGCGCAAGCAGCGTCTGGAACAGATGCTTGCACAGAGGGAGGCCGAACGGCAGCGCCATGCCGCGGAGAGGGAGGCTGAGTGCGAGAGAAAGCGTGAGAGGGCAACTAGGGCCAGGGCGGCAGGAGCTGAAGGATTGCGTAAGGGAAAATATCCTCGCTGCACTCAGTAAAATGTACGACAAGGGCCCTTCTTGTTGTTCCCTTTCCCTAAGGCATGTTAGGTTTAGTCCGGTATATGCCATTGTTGTTTACCATTCGTAAGCCGTAAGTAATTTATCTGCCCATCTTTGACCAAAACTACACGAAGTCTCAAAAAAATTATTACACAATTATCAGTACAGTGTACAAAAAAATTATTACACAATTATCGGTATTTGCATTTCAATCGGATCCGATCGAATAACCAGAGAAAACACCAAAAAATCGGCGAAATAATGAGACAAAAATAAATAAAAAAAAGGTCGTGGCGGGAACCGTCGGTATTTTTGCTATTTTTATTTCTTGTTGTATATATCTACAGTTTTTTACTTACATGTTGTATATAAAACCGTTTTTCCCACCTCCTAACAGAGCCAACCGCTCGAATATGGACGCGAATGACAGCTGGTAATGTCCTATACAGTGGTAAAGTCTAACATTCCACTAAATTTTAAGTGATACGGAAGAAACCAAAGAAGGAAAAAGGACACGTATTATAGATAATCTATTATATGAGTTATTTTTACATAATATAATAATATACTATAAATAACTGCCATCTATACTATTGTAAGATGTAGTGTGTTATCCGTCAATTAGCTGATGAATCTAACCGCTCATATGAGACGGTATTATAGATAATCTATTCAGCCTAGTGTTGTATAGCATTAAAATACAACAAAGATACTACCATTCAACAAAGGTAAAATAGACTCAAACAAGAATACAAAATTAAAAAGGTATTACAAAATTATCGGTACAGTGTACAAAAATAATATTTAAAAATACAATTCGAAAGCATATTCTTAATCCATATGATTTGGCGAAAATTTATAAAGTTTTCTTATCAAATTTGGAGTTGTATAGCGAAATTTATCTGCATTTCAATGTCCGGTCGAATAACCAGTGAAAACTAAAAAAATTCAATGCGAAATAATCATACAAAAATCAAAAAACATACGGGGACACATGGCAGCGCAAGACGGAGCCACCTGGCTGTCGCCGTGGGGGGTGGCGGCAGCCAGGGCTGCCGCCATGGGGTGTGGCGGCCGCCGTGCGGCGTGGCGGCCGCCACGTGGCGCGGCGGGAGCGGTGGGCACTTTTGTAATTTTTTTTTTGTTGTATATTTTTGCTATTTTGATTTATATGTTGTTTATTTGAGCATTTTCTCCCTACCTAAGGCCATATGGGGACCAAATATCAATCTTTAGTGCAAATATCGGATAAAGAGCATGTCGCTTTCTTGAACATGTGGTTGGACCGTTTCTTATTCTGTGGGGCATCACTTGGGCTAACACAAGTTTATTAGATAATTGCTTAGCAGCTAATTGAAGGTCATCCGCTAGCGTTAGGAAAGCTTTTTCTGGGAGCAGTGTTCCAGATGATGTATGTGATCTGTAGTCAGCTTTTCACCGAATTGGGACAGTATTTAGTTGGAAATGTCGGTGGGCCATTATGGTTCATACAGATCTAGTTATATTGCTCCTTCAGTCGATCTTTCAATATTAACTCAGCAGAAATCGCACCTTTTCCCTTGGAAGATACTCCAAAAGGCCAAGAGCCACTACAACACGTCGGGCTTCTAATGGCGCCTATAAATGCCTTTAAAACCTTATAAATGCCTTAAAAAGATTTCAGATGGCGTTTACATGGCGTCAAGAAAAATGGCGTCAGGAAAAGTAATTGGCGGCGCTTAATTATCCATGACGTTTATAAGTGCCGTGGAAACCTCTAACCCGACGTTTATAAGTGCCGTGGAAGCCTCTATAACCCGGCGTTTATAAGTGCCGGGGTTTCCTCTATCATGGCACTTTATAAGTGCCGGGGTTCTCTCTATTTATGGCGTTTACAAGCGCCGGGGATCCCTCTATTCGTGGCATTTAAAATCAGAGGTGCACAATGACTTCCCAGGAGGTCACCCATCTTATTACTACTCTTGTCCAAGCACGCTTAACTTCAGAGTTTTTATAAGATCTAGTACTTTAGTGGTGGTACGATCACATCTGATATATAATCGCCCCTCCCCTTAACCCAGTTAAACACCCGAACACCGATTTTCAATTATTTCAAATTAGCAAATTATTGAGGTAATTAGCAAAATCATCATACGATAAGATCTCCAATTATATTCTTTTGGGCACCAATTCTAGTTTGCAAATACGAAATCGAGCATATTTCTTAAAATAGACATAACTTTTGACTCGCACCTCCAATTGGAGCGTTCTTAGGCTAATTGGAAAGATAACGAAAAGTAGCATCTGAAATTGATAAGTGTCACAAAATCAGATGTTCGAAAAATTTGAATTTTCAAACAAAATATCAACAAAATTGAATTTTCGGACAAAATTTGAAATTTTAGACAAAATATCATCGAAAATGAAATATTTGGACAGAAATTATTGCAAATGGAATATTAGTTTCAATTATTTCAAATATAATATTATTTAATTTCAATTCTTTCAAATTCCCGGTGTGGTATTCACGTTTATAAACGCAGTGGTAGAGTCTACACGGCGCTTATAAACGCCGGGGAATTCCACTCTATACCGGCGTTTATAAGCACCGTGGAAGACTGTAACCCGGCGTTTATAAACGCCGGTATAGAGTGGAATTCCCCGGCGTTTATAAGCACCGTGGAAGACTGTAACCCGGCGTTTATAAACGCCGGTATAGAGTGGAATTCCCCGGCGTTTATAAGCGCCGTTGAAGGCTGTAACTCGGCGTTTATAAACGCCGGTATAGAGTGGAATTCCCGGCGTTTATAAGCGCTGTGGAAGACTGTAACCCGGCGTTTATAAACGCCGGTATAGAGTGGAATTCCCCGGCGTTTATAAACGCCGTGGAAGATTCTAACCCGGCATTTATAAACGCCGGTATAGAGTGGAATTCCCTGGCATTTATAAGCGCCGTGGTAGACTCTAACCCGGCATTTATAAATGCCGGGGAATTAAATGCCTCGAATGATAGAAAACGCCGGCTTTAGCATTATTAGGGGCGTTTAGATTAAACGCCGTGTAAAATAAACGCCGGGAAATCCATGTTATCTTGTAGTGAGCCTGAATTTACGGATAGATGATTATTCGGCGAAAAATACATTCTTTGCTTATGTACCCAACCAAGACTTAACCCATTCGGAGCAAGAAAAATTCTGGCTTTTTTCTTTCAGCTTGATCAATCGGAGTTTAGTCATAATGATTTTTTTGGTTATAAGGAAACCGAGAATTTCCCCTGGCCATCATTTCTCCAGCTGGCAGCTGATAATCACGAGATGTCCAAGAAAACACTAAATATGTACAAGATTTTCATCTCACCAAGTGTGTTATCTGTCATCTTTTGATCTTCAATTTTCTTTTGCTGCTCTGGCGTCAAATCATCCATTGTAGGGACGATTATCGCCTCAGGGTTGAACTAGTACAGAATACATAGATATTTCAATGAACTAGTACAGAATACACAGATATTTCAAAAGTGTTTCTCCGGGGTCCGACAACAATTGTCCACAACGGTGATATGAAGAAAAAAGATGACATGATGTGAATGTAATTAAAGAATCATAATTGAATGAATAAACATCTCAAGTGACCATAAAAAACAAAGCTAGCAATCATCTAATGTATATTATAATGTTCCATGTCATATGGTAATCTTGCAACTTTACCCAAATAAACTGTCTGATAAACAAACCTATTAAACATTAATGGCCATTAAATATAATAAAATACCTGATAAAACGGGAAAACCTTGAAATGTTTATAAACGTAGCAGGTAAGGGGTCTTTTCCATTTTAATGACCGTTTACAAGGCTTTAACGGCCTTTATTTAGAACCCTGCTCACTCACACAACATATTGATGGCCAATTTTTTCTTCTTTTTTCTCCGATTAACATAGAAGTTTCTTCATAGTACCTAATTATTATATGTATGTTTGTATAGAGGTATAGATACAGATAAGTAGATTAATACTCGGCATCTCTTCATCTTGAAGTCACAGGAGGACAGACTCTGGTCATGATCATGTTGCCACAATTTGTCCTGAGCGAGACAACCTAAATTTCACATCTAGTAATCTGTGACTCCTAGATGCATCTCACTTATGCGAGGCTCCTCTTTTCTTCCTCAACACATCCCATTCCTATATTACACTACCACTACTTACTCATTTCCTGCATCCGCTGAACTCGATCTCTTGAATGCTTCCTTGTTGGTTGCTATTAGCTAGTTAGTGCACTACTACTAGCTGTTGCTTGGTATGCGTGTTCTGAGAATGGAAAGAGATGGAGCGGTGGTTTTAAACAGGAGTGTAGCTAGCTATGGTAGTTATAAATTGCTGGACTAGTGATAGGTGGGTGGGAGAATTTGCTTCTCACGTTAAAATGTACAGGTTATTAATTAGGATATCTTGGCACTTATACAAGAACATATCACTATTGTTATTGTGAAATAACAAAAGTGTATGTTTTATCTAATCCAGTAATTCCCCATGTTGTCCGGTTGTAGTATACAACAAGTCATCCGTGTCATAGTGAAATAAGCCTAAAATGCTCATAAAAATGTTTAAGGTCCTGTTTGTTAGGGCTTTTTCATTGGCTTTAAAGCTAAAAAGCCAAAATCTAAATAAATGAGTAGCTTTTTATTTGGGCTTCTTCAAAAACCATAAGCCTCTATATAACTAAAAGTTAAAAGCCATCGGAGATGTGCTCTTTTGGCTTATTGAGCGTTGGTTTTAGAGTAATACCACTAAAGTGAGGTAAAATTATCTACCTCTGCCACGTATAAAAGCTAATAATCCCTCTGGTCACAAACAGTAGTTAGTTTGGACATCGACACGGTCCCTAAAACTCAATTTTGACCACTAATTTCTATTGTAATATATTTAAAAAATATTATAAAACTATAATATTATAAAAGTACATTTCAAGACGAATCTACAATTATGATTTTCAAGCATCTAATCTAAATATTTAGAAAGATATCGTTGGCTAAAGTTTCAAAAATTTAACAGTACGTATCCCAAAACGACTATAATTTGTGACCAGAGGGAGTAGCTTTTAAGCTGTTTAAGTAAAAAAAACTGGTTTTAAGCTATAAACCAAAAATTCTAAGCCTAAATAAACAGAGCCTAAACGCTGCAAAACGTTGCTAAAATTAATATCTAAAAAAAGTCAAGAAACCAAATGTATGTAACAAATGTCGATCGTAAAACGTTGGTAACACATCGTCATTTATATCATCCTGTTGAACCTAATGCGTGGTCTGAATTAGTATACTAGCTAGAGGGTGCAGACCTGATATTCCTTGGCCTTCATCTTTAGTATGTTCATATATATCAACATTTGTAAACTTTGGCGGTAATTCTTAGAGCTACGTACAAAAAATTGTAGCTTCGCTTTGTAAAATTAAGTAGAAGTTTAGCATATGGCATTTGCCATGCGAAGAAAGGGCAGAGAAATGTGTGCTGCTTCAAAATCATTTGGCTAAATCCATATATCTTTTGACTAGTTAATTTTTCTCCAAATTGATCTCTAGCTTTGAAACACCTAATATATATACAGCTGTTCCATATGCTAATCCGTCGATACAGGTTCTGACCTTGGGATTGGGAGACATTGGGAATGTTTCGACGTTAAAGTGTTTCTATGTTTTTCTATTTGAAAGTTGTATGAATATTATAACATAAATGAGAAGTAAATGGTGATTACTTACCTTTTCATTTACGTCAAAATTTGTACGACTTGTATTTAGAAGTGATGCATAGAAGCACTGCTCGGAGCATTATCATTAAGGTCATGCTGAACAAGTAGATTTGACACTAGCTTCGTCACATTGTACAACAAATTGGCCGGTATGCTCGGACAATCACGATCTTGCTGTTGATCGGTCTCCTCTCGGTAGACATCTTCGATTGCTCCAGTACGGCATCAACATGGGCTATGATTCCAGTCGTCCCAAAGCTTGGGATCTTTCTGCGGATCTCAGATTTGCAAATTCCATTCGATCACGTCTGGATTCAACGGTACATGTTGATTCTTCTTCTTCTCCTAGAGAAATTTTCGTGCTTATGCATCACTTTTCAAAAATTACATAAGTATTAAAACATAAATGAATGATAGACGGCGAAGATGCGATTACTCAGTTCTTTGTTTGCTTTAAGATTTATGCAACTTATATTGTGGGATGATGTATAGAAACACTACTCATATTGTTTTCGTTTCTCTGTTGCGTCCAAGCAAGGTGGGTTTCCTTGTCTATGCTTTGAGGAAGTTTGTCGCAAAAGATTTCACAGTTTATTTCCACGTTTGGCGTGACTGTGGTTTAGACCGGCGTCGAGAAAAAAAATATATATAATTATTGGATTGTAGAACATGAAAATGAGTGGACTGTCATCTCTTCAAAAGTTCTAACCAATCCCCAATGTGATCATTAGCATGCCATCTACTAGCTCTCGCTATCACTGATCAGAAGAGTTGCAGCGGGTTTTCAGAGCCCACCAATGGCAGCGGCGCGGTGATCCGAGTCATCGGCTCGTTGGCAACTCCTGTGGGAAATAAATTTTATGCAACGGTGTTGTATATCAGGGCCTGTGCAACACCGTGCGGATTGACGCCACGTGTCCCGCTTCCTCAATCTATGAAGCCTAACGTTTCGTCTCTCGAGCTGGTTGCTTGGGGATTGAGGAAGCAGGACATATGGCGTCAATCCGCACAGTGTTGCACAGACCATGATATACAACATCGTTGCATAGAATTTTGCTGAATGCTTCGATCTCCAGTTTTCGGGGGATTGGCACTGTTTACCATCCGACAAAGCAGATTTTGTGTGTGGCTTTAGGGTTTTTAATCTGTTTTGTCCCTGAGTATGCAATCGAGGGAGTGCAGTGGTCGATCTAAGGGGTGCATCCGTGCATGTAGTACCTCATTGTGGTGCTGGCAATCCTGGAGGTCATGTTGGACAGGGAGGATCTGGTAATGGTGCTAGGGATCCTGTCGGCAGTGACGCCTATTTCAACGGCCAAGGTATGGATAGCTATGTGGGTGGGCACAATCGTGGACGTGCTCGCTGGCAACCCCATTTCTCTGGTCATGGCTCGGGGCGTTTTGGCGGAGCGCATAACTTCGGGGGCCATGGCTGCGGCCGAGGTGGTTCTGATGGTGACTTGAAGACAATGGACTTAGATAACTCTCAAGCTGCAGTGGGACGAGGAGCTGCGTAGATTCAGGGGAGTGTCTCAATGGCACAATTGTCTTCGTCTCCTTAGGTACCAATGATTTCAGAGGTTGTCGACAAGTCCAAGATTGTTTGTTCACGTTGCTAGAGAAGAGGACACTCTCATACAGAATGCATAGCTTTATTTTGTGTGATATTTGTGAGGATGATCAACATATTGCCAGTAAGTGCCCTTTGTTAAAACTACCGAAACCGACTGCTAATTTGTGTGGATATGCGGCGGTGGTCTCGGGTTTTATCAAATTCCTTTTTCAGGTTCTAAGAAACCCCGTACTGATTCCAACAAGATGGCCTTGGTGAGAATTGAGGGGAGTCCTTGGACCGCTAACAGGTTGCATGTGGAGCTTCATAGAGTGGTTCCCTTCAAGTGGCAATGGGAGATTAAGGACCATACTCAGAATTCATTCTTGGTTTCGTTTCTATCCAAGATTGAACTATTGGGGCTGACAAGTACCGGCGAAGTCAAAGTGAAGAACTAGGAGGGGGTAGTTATGTTTTTTGAGGAATGGAACTCGAAGGCAAATGCCAAGTTGCAGCTTGAAAAGATGTGGGTGCAAATTTATGGTGTACCTCATGAGGTTCGCGATTATTTGTCTTTGTGCGCAGTCGGATCTATCATAGGGGCAACTCATTTTGTTGATATGGTCAGTATGAGAAAAACTTGTATTGTGCAGTTACATGTTGCTGTGACAGACGCAAGGTTAGTCTTGAATAGTACTAACATTTGTGTGGGAGATGCTCTCTATGAGATATTTTTTGTGGTTCAAAATAAGGATCAAGTGGGTTTTGAAGCTTCGAATGGTGGTGGTGGGGATAAAGGAAAAGCAAGAATGAAGGATCGTGGCGCTCTGACAGGGGTGAACAAGACAACGCTCTAATAAAACTAACCACAGATTTAATGAACTAAAGTATGCAACCAATCTAAAAAAGTAGATTAAAGTGAACACGCATGCATAAATAAAATATTATCTGGATTCAAGGAAACCCTCACATCACCTCTGCTTTATAAGTGCAGCCAAAAGCAAAAACCCTCATGTCCCTGCATGTGTGTATTAATACCAATCCACATATAACCATGCATTGTTAATATCATATCTCTCTCTTGTTAATAGCCATACATCCTAATCCATCACAAATATTAATATCACTTGGCAAATCACTCAACACAAATATTATTAATCAACAAAGAAATAGGTGGATGATGATGAAGATATGTCAGATAGAGACTTTAAACAGACTAAATCTTCTTCGGAAGAGTCATCTGATGCACATCTTTCTTCACAGGATGTGCCCATGAAATTTGTAAAGATTGTGGTTGAGGCTAATTTGGTTGACTCAGTAGGGATCTTTTTTCACTCAAAAAAAAGGAAGGTCCAAGTTGAGATGGTAGGCATGGAGCCTGAAATCTCTGATTTAGAGTCTATAGATTGCAAGGTTGCTGCTGGCAGGGCTGATATTAGTAACACCTGTGATATCTTTTGTTAGACAACCTCGCTATCGAATAGTCCGGGGTTGCCTAATAGATCTAAACTGGAGAACAGAGAGAGAGGGCGAGAGACACAATATGAGGAGGAACGAGTCTGCTTTATTATTCTGTATGCTTCTGTGTACAAAGGGGTAGCTCCTGCCTCCTATATATAGCGGTTCTGCTAGAGATAAGGAAGAGTCCATATAGGATACGACAATCGGTTTCCTAACACTCCCCCTTGGACTATTCACTGCGAGATGCATATGCCTCATTAAAACTCCATAAAAACCCAGTGGGAAAAATAATTGGAGAAAGAGTACATAGCATACGCTTACTGTGTTGCACGGATTGCCTCATTAAAAACCTTATGTAAGAAAACTTCAATGAAAAACTTACTTAAGGAAAAGAGTACAATCCACCCAAACTTCAATATTAATCTTCAAGATTCTCGTTGGGTACTCAAACTTCATGTTCGAGATTTATGTAGGAGTATGTGAAAATTCTTCCCCTGAAATCTGCACTTCTCTAAGCCTCATCATCCCGAATCCTCTAACACATCTTTCAAAGGAATATGCCGGGAGTGACTTAGTGAATAAATCTGCGAGATTTTCACACGACTTAGTATGCAGTATCTCGTTCATCTTATGCAATTCATGAGCATAAAAGAATTTGGGGTTGATATGCTTTGTGAGGTTACTCTTCACATATCCCATTTGCACTTGTGCAACACAAGCTGCATTATCTTCATAGATAATGGTGGGGGTTTGTTCCATGTTCAAACCACAAGACTTCTGGATGTGGTGAACCATTCTTCGAAGCCATGCACATTCCCGAGAGGCTTCATACAAGGCAATTATTTCTGAGTGGTTTGTCGATGTCGAGACAAGAGTCTGCTTAGACGACTTCCAAGAGATTGCAGTTCCACCACAAAGGAAAACATACCCGGTTTGTGACTTGCCAGTATGCGGGTCCGACAGGTATCCAGCATCGGCATAGCCAACCAAATTCAATTCATTGTTTCTTCTATAAAACAAGCCGAGATCTTTGCTTCCTTGGAGGTAACGGAAGATGTCCTTCACCCCTTTCCAATGCCTTTTGGTGGGTTCTCAGATCAGACTGCTAGCAAATTCACGGCGAACGCAATGTCCGGCCTAGTGCTATTTGCAAGGTACATAAGTGCTCCAATTGCACTCAAATATGGGAATTCTGCTCTCAGGACTTCCTCCCCCTCTTCTCTAGGCCTGTACGGGTCTAGGTCTTCTTGGAGTGACCTTCCGACCATTGGGGTCTTTGCGGGGTATGCTTTCTCAAAACCAAATTTCTCCAACACTTTCTGCGTGTAGGATGATTGGTGTACCAAGATTCCGCCTTGTACATGTTCAAGCTGCAAGCCTAAACAGAACTTGGTTTTACCCAAGTTTTTCATTTCAAATTCAGACTTCAAATATGTGCATGCTTCTTCAATTTCTTCATCCGTCCCAATGATGTTCAATTCATCTACATAGACGGAGATTATACAAAATTCATTCATGGATCGTTGTATAAATACACATGGACAATCTTCGCTGTTCGTGTAGCCTTTCTTGCATAGAAAGTCACTCAAGCGATTGTACCATATTCTTCCTGACTGCTTCAGCCCATACAGTGATTTCTCCAATTTCACACTGGATAGGTTTCTGTTTGCTCTGTCTTGGTTCGGGATGGGGATACCTTCTGGTACTTTCATGTATATCTCCGAATCCAAGTTTCCATACAAATATGCTGTGACAACATCCATTAGCTTCATTCTCAACTTCAAGTTGACTGCCATTGAGATCAAGTATCTAAAGGTAATTCCACCCATGACCGGAGAATAGGTTTCTTCATAATCAACCCTAGGACGTTGAGTGAAACCTTGAACAACAAGCCTTGCAATGGTTGTTGCTCTTTTCATAGATTCTCCTATTATTACAAAATTTATGGCCATTTCGTCATGGTGTGCTTCATGCACTTCTACTTGCTCTTCATTGCTATTTTCCATTCCAGGAGCAAGTTCCTTTAGTTTTTTTCCGCCAATGTGTGCGCACACATTATTTCCAGCGGCTTCTTCCAATGAAAGATTCAAATATGGAATTGCCTTTTCCACAGGCTTCATTCCAGTGCCAGGTCTCAACTGGCTCCCCTTCTTGCTTTGGGGCACTTTTGTGATTGGCTGTGGTAAGTCCTCTTGCCCATTTTTCCCCAGACGTCTCCGGGTACTTTGGGTTTGAGAAGCCAGATTTCCTGTTCTTTTTCTTTGAGGCCTCTGAACAGGATGAGGGATACCTTCTGCTTTCTTTGGTATTTCCACCCTCTCTGGTGCATTTCTTGCTGGTATATGCGACTTAACCACGCTCTTCAGATCACAAAAATGATCAAGCAGTTCATTTGCTAAATTCTGCAAATCGATTGTCTTCTTGACTTCATGATTTGCTTCATTAGTGTGAGGGTCATGCACGGGGATCCCAATGGAATGCCATATGATTTCTCGGCATTTTCATCCAATGGTTCATTTCCTCCCCCTAATGACGGGAAAGCGATCCTCGTCAAAAAGATGCAATTAGCGAATCGGTTGTATGCAAATCTCGATCGTGGGTTCCAAATACGATTATGGATATGCATTCTCATAACCAACGTATATCCTGACTTGCGGAGAGGGCCCATTGCAGTCATTTGTGGGGGTGGTATAGGTACATATACCATTCATTCAAATCTTCAGGATGACCCATTGCACTAGTTGCATAGTTGAATGGATGTTGTAGGCCGACGGTCTATAATTGATGAGTGCTGCTGCGTGCAGGACTGCGTGTCCCCAACAAGTGTTGGGCAAGTTACAACTCTACAAGAGCGGTCGGGCTATGAACTTAGTCCTCTTTATTAGTGCTTCAGCTAGTCCATTTTGCGTATGGACATGCGGTACAGAGTGCTCAACAGTTATTCCAGTTGCTGTGCAATAATCATCAAATGCCTTTGAAGTAAATTCGTCGGCATTGTCTATTCGAATGGACTTCACGCGATGATCAGGAAAAGCATTCTTAATTCTGATGATCTGCGAGATCAGTTTTGCGAATGCATGATTCCTTGTTGACAGCAAACATGTATGCGACCATTTCAAGGAAGCATCAATGAGCACTATAAAGTATCGAAACGGCTCCGACAAGGGCTGAATCGGGCCGCAAATATCCCTCTGAATGCGTTCCAGGAATACAGGGATTTCTTTTTGCACTTTCATAACAGAGGGTCTAGTTATTAATTTCCCGGTGGCACATGCATGGCACACAAAATCTTCATGATTCGGAAAAAAAAAAATTTAACATTAATGCTATGACCTTATGAGTTGTTAACTATATTTCTCATCATTCTAAGACCAAGATGACCTAAATATACAATGCCATAAAGGAAAATAATTCAGAGCTTCTAAAGAAGTATACACTGCGTGTGTATTGATTCTCGTGTAGTACAACCAAGATTCATATGAGGGATATTTTTCTAATACCATTTTTTTTCATATTCCACGTGCTTCACAATGCACAAATGCTCTTTGCCATTTTCTTCATTGGTTTCTACGTGAAACCTATTGGCGCGGATATCATTGAAAACTTAAGAGAGTGCGTGTTGATTCAGGGTACAAAAGGGCTTCTTCAATTACCAAAGTTGTACCCATTGGCAATATAATTGTGGCTTTTCCAGAGCCTATTATATGCGTATCGCTTCCTGCGATTTTCGTGATCCTTCCAGCGTTCTTCGTGATCGTCTGGAAGTATTTCGACTCTCTTAAGATGGTATTAGCTTTGTCTACTATCAACAATGCATATCTCCTCTATTTGGGCGCTACACAATTTCTCAATGAAAAGAAATATAATTCTAATCATACAGTGGCAAAGTAATTCAAAAACATTACTTGCAAATATAGAATACTGGAATAAAGAATAAATTGCAATTCTTATTCATGAGAAAAGAAAATGTATGCTCTTCGAGAGCTTACAATTCATTATTCAAAATTCATTAACAACCACTGTTCTGTAGTCTGCAAAATTTCAGGCGAATTCAATCTTGCTGTGCTTAGAGCAAGATGGTGGATTTGAGCTTCTCGAACCGCTTCTGAAGTACAGTTTATAACTCAAGTACACTCACCTCAGCCATGTATTCATTCTTCAGAGTGGCTGAAAGGTGATGTCTGAGAAAGGGCAAAGTTTGATCATTTTGCTCGGCATTAGGTTGTGCGTCCTACGAGGACCCTAAGCCACATTTGGAGCTTCTTGCTCGCAAGCATGATCTTCAAATTTGATGCCCATGTGAGATAGTTCTGTCCATTCGGGGTCAGTTCTTGAAACTCACGTTTGACAATGCCAGGCATTTGCATATTCACAAGATTCTTTCTTTAGATTACTTCGTGTAATCTAATAGATAGTGGTTGCAAAAATTCATAAATGCATAAAATTCTCATGAATTTCTAGTAAACTAAAAGAAAACAATAATTACAAGATTCATAAATACAAGATTCATAATTACGGGATTCATAAATGCAAGATTCATATATACACAGATTCATAAATATTCATAAAGATTCATAAATACAGCTTCGTGCATGTATGTGATCGGCTTCGTGCATGCGATCAGATTTATACGTGCGATCGGCTTTGTGTGCACGATCGGCTTTGTGCGATCGGCATAGCGCGGCTTCATGCGTGCGGCGCTGTCAGTTCCATGCACGTCGGCCTTCTTGGCATGACGGTGGCCGCTTCGTGCGGCGTGCTTGAATTTTCAATGAACTGTATTAAAGCAATAAATACAATTCATGGAACAGAACAATAGTTGCACGATTCATAAATTCAATATAAACAATAATTGCATAATCCCAGAATAAACAATAATTGCATAATTCATAAATTCATAAATGCGGAAAATAAATTCTCATGAATTTTCGATATTCTAAATAGAGCAATTATTGCAAAAATTCATGCAAAAATTCATAAATGCAGAAAATAAGGCTACAAAAAATTAAAACAGAGCCATAAAAATTTCTGCAATTTTCTAGGAATTTTTTCAGATTTTTTTTTAATCATTTTTCCGAATTATTAATCAATTTTCTGACTTCTGTAATTGATTTTCGGAAATAAAGAAAAGAAACTGGAAAAGGAATAAAGAGCTGGGGGCACGGGGTAAAATCCCCTTTTTCCCGTGCGTCCCTTCAGCCGGACTTCAAGCCGTTTTTTATGGATCGCATTTAAGATTTAACAGGTGGACTTCATGTCCAAATGCCTCTTTCCTCTTTCCTTATCCTCACACAATTAGATTCCATAGTCCATACGCATGGCTCCATGGCACTTGGCAGGCAACCGCACAGGAGGGTCAGCCTGACCTTGCCGACAGGAGCTGCGGCAGGACCTCCAAGGCGCTAGGTGATGCGCTCGGGCGCGCAAGGCGGGGGAGCAACGTCAGCGCCGGCCGGGCGGCGGGCCCGCAGTTGCGTGTTGGCCAGTGCGAGGGAGCACGGCTTCATGGCGAGCCGGTAGGGCGATCGCCGGTGGCGCCGGTGGCAGAGGTCGGCTTCATGCGGCCATGCCTTCAATACGCTGGCCGAGGCGCCGCCGAATCGGCCACGCTGCTGACGCTGGCTCGGCGGCGATCGGCTAGAAGACGATGCGCCCGAAGTTGATCGGCCGGCTGGTCCGGCGGGGTGCGGTAGCCCCTTCTTCAAAAGCGAGCGAATCGGCTTCGAGCCAGGATTCGAGGTGCTCGCGGCGCGGCAGTCGGCGCAGCGGTAGGCGGAAGCGCGCGGGAATCGGCGGCGCTGGCGGCCGTCGGGCGCGGCAGCCGCCAAGACGGCGACGGAGAGCTGCGTGCTAGCTACGAGCAAGCACACGCGGACCGGGCAGAGTGCGGCTGCGTCTTGGGACGCGGTGGCGGCTCGGCGGTCATGCGCTGCGTGCGCATGGGTTTGAGGGCACTTCGTGTGCGCGGGGTCACGGCTTCGTGCCGTATGGTCCTTGACTGCGTGTCGAGGGGGTCGGCCGACGAGCCGTTGTCTTTGCCTCGGCACTTCGTGGCCGGCGGTGCTTCATTTGCTTCGAACCGATTTGTAGATGCATAACATCTTTCTTGTACCGTGGCTTCATGATGCGGCTTCGTGCCGATCTTGCCTTATTGCACTGTAGCGATTTTTTTTTTTGTACAATGGCTTCCGGACACGATATGTAAAACGCTATATACTGTAGCTTCGTGCCACGTAGCGTAGATTAAATGCAAAATACGGGCGAGTGATTAGATTCAATCCCTCGATTCTCACCTTTCTCACTTTTTCAATCTGCTTTCCGGTAGACTATCGCGTAGGATAGAGTCGCGTAGGACTTTTATTTCGGCAATCCGAGTGGATGCCGGCTTGATGGCGAGTTGATTGCAGATCGGATCGGGCGATCAATCGCCGGTAGTAGACGTTCGTCGTCGTCGATGATCCTTCGCTTCTTGTCTTTTCTCACCTTTCAATCTTTCTCCGGTAGAGCTTCGTGCTGATAACGTGTTAGACAACCTCGCTATCGAATAGTCCGGGGTTGCCTAATAGATCTAAACTGGAGAACAGAGAGAGAGGGCGAGAGACACAATATGAGGAGGAACGAGTCTGCTTTATTATTCTGTATGCTTCTGTGTACAAAGGGGTAGCCCCTGCCTCCTATATATAGCGGTTCTGCTAGAGATAAGGAAGAGTCCATATAGGATACGACAATCGGTTTCCTAACATCTTTCATGGTAAAGCTGGTAATGATTTTGAAGACGGCATACATTCCAACTTGGTCAGATCTGGTGATGATCTTTCACTCGAGATGCAGTCCAGTCTAACTGGCTTGGCCCCTTTGGCTTCTCCAATTTTGGAAAACAAGAAAGATGTAGAGAGCACAAATGATCAAGGGGTGTTAGTTGAAGTTAATGATCTTGACCATGATGCTTTTCATTTTCATTTTTCTACGGCCCAAGATAGTAAGGGTGAAAAGGAAAACAATAGTGTACATGCTATAGATGATTTAGGGATGCTACCTGCAGAAAATGCTTTATCCCTTGGTACTAATATTGTTGCAGAAAATGCAGAAAATTATTGGCTGTGGCAGATTGGATGGAATTATTAATGTTCAGGTTGAGTCAGTTGATTATTTGAAGGCTTGCGAGGTGATGGGTTCTTGAGGTGGTTCCTCTAAAGCTTCGTCAGGTGGGACCACGTCGGAGTGAGCATCTAAACAATCTAGCTGGTGGGATGGTGTAGGCTGATGTGGACACTATGGAGAAGGCTAATAATCGGGTTTCTGTTCGCAACCTGGAGATTCCAGACAGTAATTTTTCTAGTTCCTTTCTATCCTTTTCAAATTCTTTTATTTCCTCTAATTTGCAAAGGGTGGAATTACTTTGGGTAAAAGTGATGACAAGGTTGCGATGTCGATTAAAAAGATTAAGAATTTAGAAATAGAACGTTCGAAGGTTTTAATGAGAAAAACTAACAAACCCCATCATGTGCAGAGGATGCGGATCAAGATATTCTTGATGATGCTACTATCAATCACTTATGTAGTTATTTAACTAATGAGGTGTTGGACTATGCGGATGCTCATTTATGTAATGATATAGTTCCAAGGAAAAAGAAGGCCATCTTTGCTAAGAAAAAGGTTCGATGACAGAAATCACCAAAGAAAATTTAACATTAAATGAAAGGTATATTTTGGAACAGCAATGGTATTGGAGACTTGGCTAAACACAAATACATCTTAGATTTCGTTAAGGAGCAACATCTTGATTTTGTTGCTATCCTTGAAATGGGTAAAAATGAGTTTTCTTCATCTAGTCTAAGACACCTTTGTGGTGGGCAAGACTTTTTGTGGCACTGTATGCCTCCATGTGGGCGATCTGGAGGGATTCTTATGGGAGTTAATTTGGCATCTTTTGACATTGGTTCCATTGATGAAGGGGACTTCTATGTGAAGTTTCACTTGAAAAATAAGGGTGATGGTTTCCAATGGATTCTAATGGATGTTTATGGGGCAACTCTAAACCAGTTAAAGGATAAGTTATTGACTGAGTTAGTTCATACATGTCACAAGGAATCATTACCCATCTTGATAGGGGGTGATTTTAATATTATCAGGCAACATGATGAGAAAAATAATAATCATTTTTATACTCGATGGCCCTTTTTATTCAATGCTGTCATTGATAGTTTGGATCTGAGAGAAATTGAATTATCTAGTCGAAGGTTTACTTGGGCCAATAATTTTAAAAATCCTACTTTTGAGAAGCTTGATAGGGTGCTCATGAGTATAAACTAGGAGCAGAAGTTTCCTTTGGTCATGGTCAATGGAAAGGTATCTATCTGACCATACTCCTTTATTGCTTAATACTGGAGCAGCATTCCATGCGGGAAATCAATCATTGTTCAAATTTGAACTTGTGTGGTTAACCAGGGATGGCTTTTTTTATATGGTGTCCACTTGTTGGCATAATGAGCATAGGGGGAATACATCCTTAACTCGATGGTAATTTAAAATCAGGAGCCTTAGACAGTGTTTGAGGGGTTGGGCCAAGAGTACCGGTGGAACTTATAAGAAAGAAAAGAGAGAATTACTCTGCATCATTGATGATCTTTACAAAATATTAGAGAATTCTTGGTTAACCAATGAGGATATTAACTTGAAGCATCGCTCTAATGAGAGGCTCACTCAATTGTTAAGGGACGAGGAAATTAAATGGTATCAAAGAGCAAACGTCAAACATATACTTGAGGGGGGTAATAACACTAAATACTTCCATTTAATCGCAAATGGTAAGTATAGAAAAGAATGAATTTTTCGACTCGAGCAAGATGAGGGAATAATTTGTGGGGATGTGCAACTGAAGAGGTACATAACCAAATATTATAAAGGTCTTTTTGGACTGCCAGATAGCAATCGTTTTTCTATGATCGAATCTTGTCAAGTTGATATCCCTCAAGTTTCTACTATGGAGAATGATTTAGTTACGGAAGTGTTCACTGAGGAAGAGGTGAGGGCGACAATTTTTCAAATGAAATATAATGAGGCACCTGGACCAGATAGGTTTCCAGCTAAATTTTATCAGGTGTTCTTGGACCATTAAGGATGACTTAATGGCAATGTTCCATGATATGCACAAGGGTGTCCTCCCTTTGTGTTGTTTAAATTTCAGTATTATCAAGCTTTTGCCAAAAATCAAGGATGCAAAAAAGGTACAACAGTATCGATTGATCTGTCTTCTTAATGTCAGCTTCAGAATTTTCACTAAAGTTGGCATTAATAGGATATTTGCTATCACTGAAAATGTTGTTAGGCCGATGCAGACTGCTTTTATGCCAGGTCAGAACATTATGGATGGTGTGATAATTTTACATGAAACAATTCACGAGATGCATAAGAAAGATTGGATGGGGTAATTTTTTAAGTGGATTTCGAAAAGGCCTATGATAAGGTTAATTGGTCTTTTCTCCAACAGGCTCTTACAATAAAAGGTTTCTCACTGAGATAGTGTAAGTGAATTGGTAACTTTTGTCTGGGGGAGTGTCGGCATCAAGATTAATTATGACATTGGTCCGTACTTTCAGGCCAGAAAAGGACTCTGGCAGGGATATCCTTTGTCCCCTATTTTATTCAATATTGTTCTCGATATGCTGTCTATTATTTTAGAACGTGTCAAAGAAGATGGACAAATAAAAGGATTAATACCACATTTGGTTCATAATGGATTATCTATCCTTCAGTATGCCGATGACACCATTATTTTTATAGATCATGATATTCAACAAGCCAAAAATATATTGCTTCTGCTCTATGCTTTTGAACAACTTTTGGGCCTTAAAATAAATTTTCATAAAAGTAAATTTTTTTTGCTTTGGTGCTGCTAAGGAATTTGAACTACAATACACTCATCTTTTTGGATGTAAGTTAGGTAGTTTACCCTTTAGATACCATGGAATACCAATTCATTACCGCAAATTGAGAAATAGTTAGTGGAAGGGGCTAGAATTATTTTAAAAAAAGGTTGAGTAGTTCGAAAGGAAAACATCTGTCAGTTGGAGGCAGATTAGTCCTATCTTTTTATAGGATACCACATGGGATTCTTAAGAGATTAGAATATTTCATATCTAAATTTTTCTAGCAGAATGGTAATCATAAGAAAAAATTTAGGCTTGCTAACTGGAATATTTTATGCCAACCTAAGGATCAGGGTGGTTTGGGTATCCATGAACTTAATGTAAAAAATAATTGTTTGCTTTGCAAATGGCTCTTTAAACTTTTAAATGAGGAGTGTGTTTGGCAACATATCCTGATTGGAAAGTATTTGGAAAGTAAGACCCTTACTCAAGTAAAAAGGAGGCTAGGAGACTCATTTTTTGTCGGGTCTAATGAAGGTCAAACATCACTTTTTTAGATTAGGGTCTTTTTAGCTTCATGATGGATGTCAAATACGGTTTTGGCAGGATACCTGGCTTGGGAACAATCCACTTAGTACACAATGCCCCTGATTATTTAATATTATTCAAAAAAAATACTGCGGTGGCTGAAGTATTGTGTTCTGGATCTTCTAATATGTCTTTTCATAGGGCCATTATGGGACCTAATTTACAAGTCATGCAATAGCTTATTACAAGGATTGCTGGTATACAGTTATCATTCGAAAGGGATAATTTTCGATGAAGTCTCCATCAAAATGATTGTTTTCTGTTCACTCGATATATGCAGTTTTATTGTATCAAAATATCCCAGTTACAAATAGGCAACTGTAGAAGATTAAAGTACCTTTAAAAATAATATTCTTTTTATGGTACTTATGTCGAGGGGTGATCTTGACGAAAGATAATCTAAGTAAAAGAAATTAGACTGGCAGTAAAAAATGATGTTTTTGTTACAATGAGAAAACTATCCAACATCTTTTTTTAATTGTTACTTTGCTCGCTTCGTATGGTGTGTTATACAAGTGGCTTCTAATCTGACTCCTGCTAGTGGTATAGACTATATGTTTGGGACTTGGTTAATGGAATTAGGAAAGGAGATAAAGACTCAATGTTTACTTGGGGTTGCCGCTTTGTGTTGGTCTTTTTGGCTATGTCAAAACAATGTTGTCTTTGATAAAAAAAAAACTGTCTAATCCGTTTCAGGTTATTTATATGTGCATCAACTAGTTGCGCTCATGGTTTGTGCTGCAACGTCAGGAGGCTCAGGAGATGATATCAATGGCGTGCAGTTATCTATGTGCCGTGGTTAGAGACTTCTTCATCGCGCATGGATGGAGTTTCAGAGTGCGCAGCCTAAGTGTTTTTTTATTAATCTTTTCATTGCTTGTTGCAGCCTTTTTCTTGCTTAAGCTTCTATTTATGAATTTCTTGTTGACATCATTTTTTGCTGTAACTTTATAATAAACTTTAGGCTATATATATCTCGTGATGTAGGGGCTGGAAGGTTAATATATTCTTTCATTATCTAAAAAAATTCTCTTCAAAGAATAAGACAGCTGATTTTCGCAAATCTAACAAGAGGATTTCTTTCAACCCAAAGATTACTCAACATTTTTTCAAATCAGATTCCAAGAGGACAAATCTACCCCAACAGTCAAAATTGGGTCGGTCTTTGTTCGTCTGCACAATGAACTTAGTCGTGTGATGAACTCGTCTCCGGAAACGATTCCGGCTAGCCGGCGATAGACGATGCAAGGTAACTGTCAGGCAAATTCTTCGGCATCATTAAATTCTAATTTCAATCCTCTTGAATCTCCTGGCACAATTGGCTCGGGTTAACGTTGTTCAAATCTGAGTTGTACCAAATGTTTGGGCTCGAGCCAACATACTCACAATTGCATGACACCAATTCGTTGCAAGGCCTGTTTCAACCATGGGCGGCTGAAGTCTTTTTCTCTTCTCGGGTCGCCTAGAAAATTCGTAAATGGATCTTCTGTATTAGAAGGTGATGTATATAAACAATACTTATCGCTAAATGTTTCGATACGGAAAATCCGAAGTCTAAAACCTTGATTAAGAGGCTTACCAGATCCATGTGAAAAGACCAAAAATTTAAATTAAAATTCTAATCCATCTACATAAATCCTGATTAAAAATGGACAAGATCCAGAGATGACTGGGATCTCAAGGGAAGGACTTCGGTAATCATGCCACCCCAGTCGGTTCGCCTTCCGCTACTTTGGGACGTTCCCTGGCGGGGAGTGGTGGAACGTCCCCGTCCTCGTTAAAAGGAAAATACCCTGTTTCCTGGCCCTGAACCTAGCATTAGGGCGACTTCACCCTGTTCCCCGTCCCTGTCAGGTTATCATGCCATACCCCAATAACAAGCACAAATCACATATTCAAATCACAAAGTACCAAAAATGGGGATTGAGTTCACTCACTGAAACATTGATGCCGTGCGTGTGGGACGAGGAAGCGAAACCGAGGCCCGCGCCACCGAGCCGACCATGGTGGAGGGCGAGGTGGCCACCGAGGCCCGTGCCACCGACCTGGCCATGGCAGAGGGGGTCAAGGGCAGGCAGCCATCGAGACTTGCGCCACAGAGGCCTGTAGCCACCAAGACCCACGCTACCGAGGCCTAGGTGGCCATCGAGGCTCGCGCCACCGACTTGGCCATGGCGGAGGGGGTCAAGGGGGGCGGCCATCGAGACCTGCGCCACAGAGGCCTGCAGCCACCAAGACCCACGCCACCGAGGCCTGCGCCACCAAAGGGGGAGGGCAAGGCGGCCATGGCGAAGGGGGTGGGGAGGACGGGAAGTCAGAGGGGGAGAGGGCGAGGTAGAGCAGATGAGGCGGAGGTAGAGCAGGCGAAGGCGATGGGGGCGCGACCAAATCTAGAGGGATTGGGGAATGCGAAAAGGAGACGGAGGCAAGGTGGAGCTATGGAGGGGAGTTGGAGGGGGCGAGGGCCACAAGGCGAAACAAGTGACGAGGGCTAGGCCACGAGGCAGAGCATGCGAAGATGACGGGGCGCGACCAATCTGGAGGGAATGGATTGGGGAATGCAGAGGCTGATGGGAATCATGGGATTTAGAGTTAACGTGATCAGGGAGGCGGGTATTGGGGATGGGGAGCAAGGGAATGGCCCCGCCCTCGATTCCCCCTACGGGGATAGCTTTTCGCCTGTTACCAACCCCGTGGGGAGAAAATTCCCCCATCCCCACCCCCTAATAGGGGAATTCCTCGCGCGGGGAATGAGGAATGGGCCCCATTACCATCCCTACCGCTACTGTTCCTTGCCCTGTCTGACCTCCGCTATAGCACCAGTTTCATCCCCTAACCCCTCCACAACTAATAATTAGATTTAGATACTGGGCTAAATATTTTTGGGCTAGCCTGTGGCACAGCAGGCACAGTATAAATGATAGGACCGTGTCAGGCCTTGTGGTCGAACACAATGAACGGTACGGTACAACACGTTTGCATGGACTGTGCTTGGGTTGGTACAGCACGAAACAGACCCAATAGGCTCGAAGTAGTCACGGCACGTGATAGGGCACCCTGCCGCAACACTACGACTACTGTGGCTCACCCTGCAATTGGTGCTGTTACAGTCCTTGCATGTAGAGGAAGGGGAGACAATGGAGATGTCTAAAGATGTAGAATGGAGGTCGAAGAGTACATGCTCACAGACACCGAGCGCGCGCACTAAGCTGACACTCAATTGCGCTGCTCGTTGAGCTTGCTCGCAGCGCCGTGCACGGTCGTCTTCTCGCTTTTCTCACATGGCCATCGACGCCACCACATTAAACGTACGTTGGTTTGAAACGCATGAACGATCTCAACGTTTGGGAGTAGCTGGTATGTATGCATATTGTTAGTATGCGTTTTTATTACCAGGGAACACCATTTTAGAGTGTAAGGTTTTTAATGATGCAGTAATGTTGTATATGTACTCAATGAATAAATAAAATTTAGTTCAATTTCCCTAAATATTTCTGTCCATTGCCTCAGCTCCGTATATCTTTAGCTTCTTTCCTCTCATCGCAGTAGTGCAAATAGGCTAGACCTAGACCAGCATAGCATGAAACCTGCACGAATTGCAAATAGATCATACATAGGCTCGTCGAAGATGAACTAAACCAGTACAGCATGATAAACCGTCGCAACAAGGTTTAGACACGTGGTTCAATGGACCCATACGTGGCACGTGGCCCACCTCTACAAACAATCCAGATCCGGATATGGCAAATTTCCCTCGGTCCGTATAGTCTATAGATTTATCCCGTGAGGACTGAGGCCATGTTTGGATCCCTGGACTAATTGTTAGGTGACTAAAAATTAATCCTAGTCTATCCAAACAGGAAGACTAATAGGTGGGCTAATTTTTAGCCAACCCCTCAGCTAACAATTAGTCCATTAGCTGGTGGAGGGGAGCTAATTTGGGCTAATAGTAGGTAACACGCTGAAAAAAGTCTGAAATACTCTCGCGTCGGCCTTATCCTCACTTCCTCACCCGTGCGTCCACTCCCCAGTCCGTTATGAGGGGCAAACATGACTTTTCTAAGAAATTAGCCCAACCATTAGCCATGTATCCAAACAGTCCTAGGCTAATTTTAGATGGACTAATTATTAGCTGGCTAACAATTAGCTCTAGCCATTAGTCAGCTAACAATTAGTTTTAGCCCATCCAAACATGGCCTGAGTATTGAGGATGGTGGAGACCATAGGAGGCCGTTGGCTCACATGGTGGTCGGAGGAGACCTGCAATTAGAGCATCTCCAGCAAAGGCCCTTAAAATATGGTTCTTATTTTGGATTTTGGGACTCCTCCTATTTTTTAGGAACCTGTTTTCAGAGCACAAGTCCAGCAACAATCCCTAAATCTCAGCCTCTATTTTACCTTTTCTCCTATTTTGACATATCCGCTATGTATAATCTTCATTTGACACCACTAAAATCCAATCAAAAATATTTGTAATACATAAAACATAAGCATATTAACATTTACAATTTAAAAACATGATATTTCAAATTTAAATTTAAAATTTTCAAAACATGATAAATAGATAAATAGAAACTCCGAACAATGAGTCAAACTACGAAGCGCTGTGAATTGGAACTCGGCGGGCGATCCCAAGGTGCGCGCGTGAGGAAACCGTCCGAATAGGGGTTGTACTTGCGTCCGTGGGAATTGGGGCTAAGAGCATCTCCAGCAAGGGCCCCTAAAACAGGGCCCTATTTTGGATTTATGGACTCCCCCTATTTTTTTGGACCCTGTTTTCAGAGCACAAGTCCAGCAACAACCCTTAAATCTCAGCCCCTATTTTACCTTTTCTCCTATTTTGACATATCCGCTATGTATAATCTTCATTTGACATCACTAAAATTCAATCAAAAATATTTGTAATACATAAAACATAAGCATATTAACATTTACAATTTTAAAACATAATATTTCAAATTTAAATTTAAAATTTTCAAAACATGATAAATAGATAAATAGAAACTCCGAACAATGATTCAAACTACGAAGCGCTGTGAATTACCCACAAATGCTCAATAAGATCATCTCGAAGCCTCTCATGTATTTCTTTGTCTTCAATAATAGGGGATGTACTCGTGTCCCTGGGAATTGGGGCTGAGGAGGCAAATTTAGAGGCCTCCTAATTTTAGAGGCTTGAATTGGGGCCCTACTGGATCTGTTTTTTTACCACACTCCCTATTTTAAGGTTTATGAACTTGTTTAGGGGCTCTGCTGGAGATGCTCTAAGAGCATCTCGAACAGTGCCTAAAATCTATACCCTAAATCTATTTTTGGGATTGATTGGAAAAATATATACTCCAACAGTTCCTTTCTGTGCTCCTAAAATTTTCGCCACACCCAAAACAGAGACCCGGCATCCCCATCTTTTCGCGCCGCCGCCGCGCTCCCAATCGCGATTCGCGCCCCTCCCCGCTGCCTAATCGCGTGTGCTTCTTCTCTTCGCGCCGAGATGCTCCGGCTGGGCGGATCTACTTCGTGCTACCCGCCGAGATGCGGCGCCGCTATCTCACACGGGAGGAGGTGGCCGCGCCTCCGCCAGTGTGTATGGCTCCCGCATCCACGTCGCCGCTGGCGAGCGTCGACGCACTGCAGGCGTCGGCTAAGTCCACTCTCTTGGGCGGCGTTGGGGGTTTGGACGTGGCCGTGTCCCTCCGCCTCCACGCGCTCTTCCTCCCGATACCCTGCCTCTTCCTCAAGACCCTCGAGGTCGCCGGCGACGGCCGCATCCGCACTCTTCCTCTGGGCGGCCGCGACTTCGGCTTCCAGGGTGCTTCTTGGCCAGCACTATGTTCTCGACGTTGTCGCCGGTGCTTGGCTTGGCGTGCTGGAGGCCTGGTCTAGCACCATGTTCTTGGAATTTATGTGCGATCACAGCAGCTATCTTGTATGCTAGTTCTTGCTGTCGTACAATTTGTTATTGCATTGCTGTCGCAAAGTTGCAATTTTGCGAGCAATTCGAGTTTGGCGAACACCCACGTTGTTTTTGGCTCTTGAATTGAGCATTCTACGAATAAGTAGTTAACTCAAATCCTTCTCTACGATCATTCTTTTGGTAGAATGGTTGCTGCTAATTGGTGTGGCATTCATCACTTCTGATTGTTGCAAATGACAACTAGTAGCGATGCTCTAACATAAGTTCTCTGACTTAAATGACAGGTGCTGTCAGCTGGTAACTAGCTTTACATTGCTTATGCCCAGTTGCTGGGGAAACTTTGGTTTCAGATTTCAGGTGTTCATACTGCATCTCTTCTTCAGTGATTGTTCGTTGCTTATGCTATATCTAATTATCTATGCCAGATATTCCGTCCCAATTAGATTGTGTATGGTCTGGGTTTTATTTATGCTTGTGTATGGTGCTGGGCGCTGCTGCTGCTTGCTTGTAACGATGTAATCGATGGGGAGCTTCTGAATGGCTCCAATGGAAAACAGATTGCGTGAGGAAAGGATGGCCCACCAGACCAATTCAAAGATTTTTTGGGAGAAAAGATGGGAACTGTTGGAGAACGAGGTATTTTGTAGGCCCAAATTTTTTTGGGAATGTCCCAATCTAAAGAAATTGAGAGTCTAAATATCAGGAACTGTTGGAGATGCTCTAAGGAGGCAAATTTAGGGGCCCCTAAAATATCCGTGGGAATTGGGGCTGAGGAGGTAAATTTAAGGGCCTCCTAATTTTAGGGTTTAGGGATTAGTTTAGGGGCTTTGCTGGAGATGCTCCGCAATAGAGCATGAGGACCATGCGGAGGCGATTGTTGAGCCATCGTTTCCACCAGAGCAGCTTGATCAAGTCATCCATGTTCGAAATCAGAAGCTTCTGCGATCGAGCTTTGGCTCGACTGGCTGGTGCGAGCAGCGCTCGACCAGTTCGCTCGTGTTCGAGGAGGCGAGTACTACGCGTGTGAGCGTGCGTGTGTGTGAAGGGTGTGTATGTGTGCGTATGTAGCTCGTCTGTTATTTTTTTTTCTTCTTTACAGAAATGCCTGACCAAACTTTTAAAAAAATCAGAAACTTCTTGCAAGATGGTCTCCGAGTTCTTGTCCTTAGCTTCTCTCCACACCCCTTTGGAGTTGGTTTCTCCTCTAGGCAAGCCCACAGCAAGGTCCGGCGTGGTGCACGATTTGCAACGACGACGAGGAGGGATGATGGCAGCGCCCGTGGGGGTGGTCTCCTGCCGGTAAGGTACAGTGACGGCATTCTAGAAACAACGACGGCGACCCGCGCCGCGGAAGCGACGGCGGCAACGTGCGTCCGAACCGTCAGAAGAGGCGCGACTGAGAAGGACCCCACGATGGCTGAACGGTGGCCGCACGCGGCACCAGGTCGGGGTGACGGCGTAGAGTCCGGGCGCCGGAGGTCGAGGAAGGCCGCGGAGGGGCATCTTGGTGGCGGATCGGAGGCGTCGAGCTCGCCCATGCAGGCATTCACGGATCTCCGCGGTGGGCCAATATAGGGACGAGGCAGAGAAGTATTGGGCCTAGTTGGGCCAATAGACCCAACCGGCACCACCATCCATACCCTTTCTTTATTTCATTCATAGATTAGCATTTCCTTTCCATTAATTAAATTCGACAGCTCGAAACAGAAGAAAAGTACACTAAACAGAAGAAATGCAGTCAGTCTTCACCTCTGCCAGCGCTAAAACCAGCACTCTGAAGTCATGAGCTCTAGAAACTGAGCTTCTATGCACCAAATCACTCTTCATTTTCATAATTTGTCCTGATTTGTCTATTGCATTTATTTCCCGAAAACTCGAAAAGGACTTGTGTGTCTTTGTATTAAAGATAGAATAGGAATAGCAACCAGAGTAGAAGACAAATTTTAAGGAGTATACGGTGATAGTAGAAATCATATCTAGTCTACTATTCTACCACTAGATAAGTGTAAATAAACAGTAGCTAATATGATCTATTAAATAGAAAGAATGAAAGATCTATATTAAATTTAGTGTACCGTAAAAGAGCTGGAGAACAAATATTAACCACCTTATAGGGGCTGGCTTTGGAGGCCAGGCAGCCCCCCCACGTCACCCCTGGATTTTTCCAAAAAAACGCCTCGGCTTTCTCCAAATTACAAATAGGTCCCTGCGCGATTTTATGAGAGAGAAAAATATTTTTCTCGGTTCGCGTTTAGGTCCCTGGTTTTGCCGTTTTGCATGGAGGACCTCTCGTTAAGTACGAATCGTGAGCGAGCCCTTTCCTAATTTTTCAAAATAGCGAACAGGTCTAAAATTATAACAAATAGGTCCTCGCACTTTACGTTCGAGTCCTTTCTCCGTTTTGTCCAAAAACAATGTTTTCGGGGTCCGTTTTTTCTCCAGAGTATGCGAAAAATATTTTCGGTGGCCGTTTTTTCAAAAAAAAAATTGAAAAACCGTTTCCTTTCTCCGTTTTGCCCAGAAAAAATGTTTTCGTGATCCGTTTTCCCTCCGGAGCATGGGGGAAATGTTTTCGGTGGCTATTTTCCCCAAAAAAAATGGGAGACCGTTTCCTTTCTCCGTTTTGCCAAAAAAAAAATTCGTGATCCGTTTTTTCTCCGGAGCATAGGAAAAATGTTTAAGTTGACCATTTTTTTTTAAAAAAAAATGGAAAACCGTTCCCTTTCTTCGTTTTGCCCGGAAAAAATGTTTTCGTGATCCGTTTTTCCTCCGGAGCATAGGGAAAATATTTTTGGTGCCTATTTCCCAAAAAAAAAATGGGAGACCATTTTCTTTCTCCATTTTTGCCTGAAAAAAAATATTTTCGTGATCCGTTTTTTCTCCAGACCATGGAAAAAATGTTTTCATTGGCCGTTTCCCCCAAAGAAAATGGAAATTCGTTTTTCGTCCGTCGTTTCTCCATTTTTCCCCCTTTTTCTCATTTTTCACGGGAAAATAAGCGCATAGGATGTTAAACTCGGCATCTAAAATTCCTTTTGCGGCTCGATCTCAAATATTTTTTAAGACATGTATTATTTTCCGTTGACCGCATAGGGTGTTAAACTCGGCGTCTATAGTTTTTTTGTGGTTTGGGATCTAATATTTCTCGAAATATGTATTATTCTTTTTTCTCACAAAAAGGGCCGTTGTTTCGCTGGTTCGTCGACGGTTCTTACCTAACGTCTTTTTCCAAAAAAATACCCAAGCGAACAAAAAAAATCGGATATTCCTGCCTTTTTTTAGAGATAAAAACTTGGATCAAATTTTGCACGGCGCGGCGAAGCGCGCAGCTCTAGCTAGTGTCTTACAAAGCGGGTGGTGTCCTGATTTGTCCTGAGCTTAATGATGCCAATGCCAATTGAGATATCATTTCAGATTCAGGTGCACATCGATAATGGGGAGTGGAGCTGCTAGTTTGCCTTTCGCAGCTGGAATAAATGCAGTTCGGATCGAGGTGTTTCTTTCTGGGGTTTTGATAAGTTTCATCCGCATATTTTCTTTAGCAACAATCATTCAAATTCTTGTCCATTGGATTTGCTTTCAGATCAATGCACGCCCCCCCTGAATTCGAGGTGGATTGATCCTACGGATGTGTGTTTTGATCGTACGGTCAAAGTTTGGATGTTTTTTGGGACAAAAACATCCGGATTCCCTGCCAACCAATGCGAGAACGAAATGGGGAAATCCTCACCTCAACCAACGAGTAAGCTGTAACACCATCATACACCCTTCGACTTGCAAAATCCGTAGATGAGGCCACCAGCCCAACAGCACCACCTCACGCTATGCTTCTCTTCAGAAACTTTACATGGCACACAAAGAAAGAGGGGAGAGAGAGAGAGATACCACTAGGGCACACAAAAATGAGAACACTAGGGCTCATGCACATGCTACACACTACCTATGGCTAGAGGGGAGATGCAGAAGCTATATTGCACACATGAATGGTTGGTTACATTTGCTCATGGTGACAGATACCACTTTCGCTACTCATGGGCAGTTTGAGTTCTTGCCAGGGCCACCATAGTAGAAGTACGTGCCCCAGTCGCCATTGTTGCCATTCTGCACATCATAGCAGTTGGATTGCTCGGTAAACGTGCTCACCCCCTTTGGGGCCTTGAGCTGGTTGGTGCTGTCCACCACCTGGACGTTCTTGAAGTAGCTCGCCTTGCCGAACCCTTCCTCCGGGAAGTGCCCGCTGCCCATCTGCGTCGACGTGTGCGCGCCGTCGGGCTCCGAGTTCACCACCTCCCCACCCCACTCAACCATCGACGCGCTGTCGGAGAGGTAGGAGAAGAGGAAGGACGGCCAGTAGCCCAGAACATACTCCTTGCCAAACTGCATCCACCAGTTGCCTTCCTTTGGGTCCTGCTCACAATTAAGCGAACAAAACAGCATTACTTATCTGAGATGTCATAAAAGTATTAACCGTGTAGTACTTGCGGTTTGGAGGAAATAATTATCAAAGAACCAGGTGTGAATCGGAGGAGCATGGGTAGGAGCAGAGCACAACAGCAACTGGGCAAATATATATCTTTCTAGCACTGTTTCTTGTGCAGATTCCTTTTTTTTTTTTTTGGTGCTAATTCTGAAGGCACTAAGCATGGCATGAGGTGATGTTTTGACAGCTTAACACTGCTCACCTTCCAGATCAGTATACTGATATCATACTGGGAGCCAGCGTAGCTCGATATGGGGAAGATGCTCGCTCCCATGGCAATCTCGCTGTTGATCTGGATGAACCCTGAGCACAATATGTTGTAGCACCCTGTAGCTTGGTACGCATCACTCTACGAATCGCCCAACAGCAGAGCAACGTAAGAGACATCGAAGTCGATGCGTGAATGACAGGATGCATGTTTGCTACCAAGTACAGAGTCCATTAGTAATGTAAGCACAAGCAACTGAGTGTGTGATCAGACTTACGGTCCAGTATGTGAACAGCCTAGTGTTGTTGTCTCCATAGAGGTCCGGGCTAACCTGACGAACCAAATGATCCCCGGTGAATCAGTGAATGTGATGAATCAGTGAATGTGATGAATCAGTGAATGTGATGAATCAGTGAATGTGGTGAATCAGTGAATGTGATGAATCAGTGAATGTGATGGAGCCGATCATGAGTTCATGTTCTTCCAGTACCTGCCACCCGGCCTCGATGCTGTTGAGGTCCTCCCCAAACGATCCCCCCAAGATCCATAGCTGGGACAAGCTGAACTCATTAGGCCGCTGGATCTTGGGCTCCCACACATTGATGGTGGCCTTCGCGCCGTAGTACTTATCCCCCTCGACGTACGCTATCGCATGCTGAATTCGACAATTAATTAAACAGTTGAGTAAGTGCAGCATGCCGACGCCATTACCAATGTTCTTCAACCTCAACAGGATATATATGCGGACGTACTTGGTGACCGCCCTCATTGAGCATGTTAGAATCAATGGACAGTGGGTTCGGGGTGGTATGCCGTTTCCTGCCGTACCGCCGCATGGAGCTCGCTCGGAGCAGGTCATCCTTCTTCGTTCTCCTGATTGGGACGGTGTCCTCCGGGCACCTCCCGTTTTGATGCCACTGTTGGAGCATCGGTTTCTGGCCGGCATTGTTGGAGGCCACGCTGCTCTTGGCATCATCATACAAGCCTTCCGGGTGGTAGGCCGGCCTCAACTGCAACGTTGAGAGCAACAGATTAATAATGGAACTTTGTAAAAGTTCATGGAAAGGACTGAAATGTGTTGATGATTTGTACCTGGAGTGTGTGGTTCTTGAGGAGAGGATGATCGAAGGCTGGTTGGTGGGAGATGTGCACGCAGTCGATGATGTCCCCATCTGGGCTCTGCATGGTTTGCAAACAACAAAGAAAAAAAAAGTTCAAAACCAGTCAGAAATGCTCATGTCAAACTCTTCCAAAATTTCTCTCAGGAACACTTCTTTCTGAAAAAAAAAAATGCTTCAATATGCAGCTTTTAAGAAAACGCAGTGAAAGATGGAATGTTAACATGACATTCTCGAACTCAGCTCATTCGTTGAGCCAAAACTGAACGGAGTAAATTTCACAAGAACTGCAACCACCTCGATGCTCTTGACGGCCCGCTTGTTGAGCCGCTTCAGGTGCCGGTGCAACCTCGCCGCCGGCAAACTGGCCTCCACCGCGGACGCCCACAACACGCAGACCGCCGTCGCGGCCAGCACCCACGCCGCGGCCATGCTCGCTACAAGGCTGAAGCTTCCACCACTTCCCCTGCTCAGCTCAAGCCTCCCCTTCTTTTACTCCTACCCCCTCCTCCTGTATCCAAATTGCAGGAAGGCCCTTTTGTCTCACAGAAAGGCCCCTCGCCGCTGCCTACGCCGAGGACTGAATATCGAAACAATGCAGGGGGGTGGGTACTTACTGAGCGGCTTCGTCTTCCTTGGAATTGGCTGCTGCTGCTAGCGCTAATGGGGAGTGCAGTGAGATCACTGGCAAGTGGGAGGAGACTGGTCGGAGCTAGTCGCCTCAGCTTTCGCCGTTTCCGAGCTTAATTTTTGGATTTCTGGACCAAACTGCCCCTGCATACTTCCATGATTCGTGAATTATTAGGCGCACAGGGTGGCAACGTACGAGTGCCGACCGGTGTCACACTGATCGGTGGACCTGATGTGAAAATTTGGAGAAAGAAAATATTGGAAAAAGTGCCTTCATGACATGATGTATTTAAATTTTTTTTTATGTTATCAGAATGCCAAAGGAACCAGTTCGAAGAGAAGACCGAAATGGCTTGATTCGATGATTCCAGAGATTAAATTAAATATTACATGTAAAAAAAATATGTTTTTTTATGTTAAAATCGAAACATCAAATAGATAACTTTGAGTTATATAATTCAAATTTATGTTTAGTGTGGGTTAAAAAAAATTAGGTCCGGTACAATCGCTCTAAAATGTTTTGTATTAAAAATTTAAAATACATGATTTTGAATGTTATACTGTTTTGCAAGTCTAATGATCTACATTGCATTATGATATGTGGATACCAAGATTAGCCGACAGCGATTCGAAATTTAGGTGTAGCATAGTTTGTTTCGGTGGACACAAAGCAAATCGGAGCAAAGATAAGTGCATAATTGATATGTGCTATATGATTAAAATGCGGATTAAATTTTACTTACATCTATTTACACTATCAGAGCAACATTCAAGTTTATACAACAAATAAGATATATTATGTCCTAGACTATTATATTCCTGATTTAGCAAACATGGCCGTGCATTGCTGGTTTATCTGAGTCAGTAACCAAAACATTTTGGTGAAGGACGTTCTTGTGCTCTTAACATTTCTCCATGTCTAGTGATGCATGGGCCCTACCTCCTTCCCACCTTGGCGCCACCTGGACCCGCAACACGTGTCCGGCGACCTGCGACACGTGCGAGCCCGCAGTAACTGATCGGTGGGACCCACGAGCCTCGAAACCCACCTGTCACTGGCGCAGGCCGTTTCCAGCAGCGACAGAGGCCGCCGTGAGGAGTCAGCACAACATTGGATTCGCCGCCTACCCCGCGCTCAGATAAATCTTCTCGCAGCGCAACACATACAGGCACACGACCGTCGAGAGCGCCCGCGTAGAGGATGACAGGTGGGCCATCGTGTCTTACCGGTGTTCTGCTCGTTCCAGTGCCGACCGTTCTATGGACTGTTCACTGCTTTAGATTTAATTTTGTTTTCCTGTTCATTTATGTAATCAAACTCAGGAGATGATTTTTAGCTAGAAAAGTAACTGTAATCTCACAGCAACTTATTGGTTGAGACCATTTATAATGTATTTCCTTCGGTCACAAATAGTCGTCGTTTTAAACATCGAAATAGTCTTCAAAGCATACTTTAATCACTAATTTTTATTATAATATATTTAAAAAAACTGATGAAATTAAATATTATAATAGTACTTTTTGAGACAAATCTACATATATAATTTTTATGTACCCAATTTAAATATTTAAAAAGGTATTGATGATCAAAATTACAAGGATTTGATTATACTTATGTTGAAACAAGATCGGAGAGACTAAGTTTGCAGAATACTACTAGAGCCCAATAAAGACGAGTTTGAATGTGAAAGTGACTTTCACGCTACAATTCTGCAGAAAGCCCTACAGCACGCACGACACGGCTCCTTCCCGTGCCTATAGAGCATGTCAACTGCTCTTCCATGGCTACAGAGCGCGGCAAGTAGGCTGGTGCATCACTCAGCACCGCCTCCCACATCGCCCGCTTCTCGAGGTTCCATGGCGCGACTTCTAGGTCTCCCGCGGTCCCTGACGCAGAAGATGCTAGGTATCGCCTCCTAATCCTTCCATGTTGTATATGGGCTAGTTTTGCAACAAAAAAAGTGAGCTATTTTGAAGAAAAAAAGAAAAGAAAAAGTGAAGACGAGGGACAGCTGAGTGAACAGTTCGCAAACCAGCGAGCAGTAATTACGTTGTTCTCTGCTTCTCTCTGTGCCTGCCTTGGGTTAGTTTTGTTTTGGAACCTCACCGGCCATACTGCACAAACATCTGGTCAAGGCAACCCCGCGCTGCAGCTCTACCATGGTCGTGACCGGCCATTAATCACTGTGTCCTTTCACTCACTAGGGTAAAAACAAATGTGTTCAGGAATCCAAAGTTTATCTCTGACTCTGTGACTGCGCTGCAGCTTCTAAATTGAATGTCTTTTACATACTTCAAGCTCGCCATTTGTGAAGAACGCCGTCCATTTCGCACTTCCTCACAAATATTTTTTTAAAATATAGCTCTGTTTCAAATATAATTATAAAAATAGTTCTATTTTTTTACCAAAAAAAATACGATAAAGTTCCTTTCGAGGTAGCATTGCTCGGCAGAAAATATGCCTTAAATATTCACTTTAATTAATTAATCACTTGATTAATGATTTTTCTTAATTTATGCTACTGAGGTAGCACCACTAAGCGGATTGTTCCTTTTGAGCTTTGTTGCGCGGTACGGGAGCGCGGCAGGTGATACATGTTGCCTTTCGATGCTTTCGCGGTTAGAGAGAGGGCTACTTTTGTAATTGCGTTTGGAAGAGGACCAGATTTGCAAGAAAAAAGTTTGTCGGTGCCAGAAAAGTGCTGTCTTCTTTGTCCTGAATGGCATCTTTTGGTCTCTCATTATTATGCTTCTTTATTCGAGAAACTATCTTTTTCTAAATCCTTTTTGAGAAATAGTCTGCTACAAGGTTCGGAAAACAGCTCAGATTTTGCGAATTTCGCTCATACCGCTTCGGTTTGGAAAAGAAAACAGTTCAGTTTACCACTTAAGTTCAAATTCAAATTCAAAAAATTGGAAATTTGAGAAAAAAAATATCTAGAATTTCCCTAAATTAGTATTAATAGCTTCATGACCTATTGTGTGATTTTGTTGTTGTTGAAAAAACAAAGTTTGGAGACGTTTTTTAGCCATTCAAAATGTAGGTAATAGAGAAGGAAAAAAACAAAGGCCAGCCAGTAGGCTTGAGTATAGAAATTGAACTCTATAACATTAGTTATATTTTGTACTTATTTTGTTCTATAGCCTGCAGTTTGACACAAGCAATTTCTTGATAATTATTTATACAAGTAATTTTTGTACGTAAATTGCATGCATGCTTACTTCTTATTGTTTTCTATTAGCAGATGGTTGAACATGGTATATGTGTAATAATAGAAGGACGACGAAGCTATGCCTACTTCACAACTTCAAATGAAAGGTATTGAAATGTAAATGGTATTGATATGTGAATGGTATTGGTATGTGATTATGTGAATGCCTATTTTTGCATTTATTGGATTGATATGTCAGTAGTATTAAAACAAAAGGTTATTTCTTGATATATTATTGCTAAATGCCTACTTTACAACTTGCAATTGTCTAAAGTATAGCAAAGGTCATGTCAATTTTTTTTTCATATTTAGGAAACATCATGCCGGAATTGTTTTTTGTGTTTTTCATTTTTTTTATATATCTAACATTTTCCCTATTTTTTGGACCATTAATGGCTTGTTACAAATTTTACAATATTTTTATTTTGCATTTTTTCCCTTTTTATATATTTTTTTTCCAATTTTTCAACCTGTCGCTGATTTTCGAGAAAACCTCTCGAAATTCTCCTCTTATCAAGCGGTTTTTGACCTTTACGATTGAATTTCGCTCCAATGTTTGATCAGATTTTAAATGTGTTTGACTTTCGATAACATTCGTTTTTTCATGAATTTTGGTACCGCTGGCTCGTCGAAAACCGAGGTCGAAACGGTATTGTTAACCCTGGTCTGCTATGTACATAAATGAGTAATCTGTTCGATGGTTTATAGTTATGCAGTAGCATAAGACAAGCCAACTTTCTGGTGAAGATGTCACAGATTCCTGTTCATCTATGGAGACTCTCTAGGGTTTGTTGAGTGGCAACTTCCCCGGCGTTTGCTTCATTCGCTTGTTCTAGAAGCTGGATATATCCCTTCCTAAAGCAGTGCAATATCAGAGGAACACATGGAATCCATTCTCACAAGAAAGGCAATGCAATCCTCTCACTTTTCATGGAATAACAAGAACTTTCGAAACTTGAACGGCATCTTTCTTAGTTCTCTTTATCTTTTTCTTTAAACAATTCCCCATTACAGTTTAGGAAAATTAAAAGATGGCAATATTATGTGGTGGCCACACCTCAGCTAACAAAAACAACAACATGAATTATCGTGCTAGCATATAGATTGCACTGATGCAGATAGGGAGGCCACCTCATGCTCATCTGAACTGCAACATTTATCAAAAGGATCATCCACAACTAAAGTTAGCCATCCATGGTCCTATAATGCAGGCACTCACGAAAATCACCCATACCTCAAAGACTCTTGTTTATGCCCTTGCACAAAGCCACTTTCCTCTTGCATTTTCGGCGAGTGCACTTTGTTGCCAAAAAATTTCCTTTTCTCCCATGCATCATCACATGAGCCCCTGTAACTTTGCCACGCAAGAAAAAGATGGGATGGAGGAGAGAGGAAGAACCGAAGAAGGCATGCATGATCCAATTGCGTTTGCACCCCGTCATCATCACATGGGCTGTTCCCGCTAGCCCAGCTGGTAGATTTGTCCACTGTAGTTACCGAATTCGCTGTAAACTCTAACGAATTGCAAATCGAATTTATCGAATCTAAACAAGGCTAGGGTACGGGGTTCGTGCTCATAGTGGAAATTAGAAGGAAAAGTGATGAACCGCAAACCTGAATCTCGTACCGCGACTCGGACGAACCATATTCTGTAACTATGTTGTCCACTCATGTCAAGTCCAAAAAGTGTATCCTCTCATCTTCCTACCATCATCGGCTGCTTTGGAGAGAGAGGTGCTCTGAAGCATCGGCTTTTCTAGCATGTTGACATTTTTTTTTTTTTGGTGCAAATCTGGCTTTGTGTGGATACAATTGCAAAACCCATCACGGAAGTGTATGCGCCCGTGTACTACGGCAGGAACCCACGCTCGTGGCAGCAAGTCGACAGCCAGGTAGCTCGACGGGACCTACTGTCGCACCTGGAGAGCTCGGGCACCTTGTTGCCGAGCTAGGGAAGCATGGCAACAACCCTACCACGGTGGAACCATCGGCTGTTGCCATGGTACATGGTGCTTCTGCGGTGAGGAATAAAGCTATTTTTACAGGGAAGCTAGATTTGAATAAAAAATATACAACAAGGCTAGAAAATCTAGGGCTCCATGTGCTCCCGCAGTTCACCTGGAACGAAAATGTGAATGATATATTTAGGTCACCATGCTCCTACTTTATGGGGATGTCGGGAAGGTACAATAAGATTCTCATAGTGTAATATACTTTGCTGATAGAAATTGTTACTAACTCAATAGTATAATACACTTGCTGATAAAAAAATTGTTACTAACTCAATAGTTCAATATACTTTCTGATAAAAACATGTTACTAACTCAATAGTTCAATATACTTGCTGATAAAATTGTTACTAAATCAATGAGTAGAGAGTGATCCATTGCCTTGAAATCTGTTGACAGGTGAGTTACAGTGGTTGGTTCACACACTCAATCCCTGCTGCTTGCTAGTGCTACTGTGGTAATCCCAATCATTCTCCAACACCATTTTAAGAAAACAAAACCCCCATCAAGAACCACACAGTTTAAAGGGGCATCTTTCCTCTGAGCACACAAGGGAATATGGAGACCTAATTAAGCACCATGACCTAAAGTCCTTAGTGTGATCAAATTGCCGAATCACTTGTATCCACAAATGATAACACATGTCCTACCACCGGTGGATGGGTGGTAAGGCATGGGCATGGACCAGCTCTATCACAAGATTAGATTAAAGCGTTTGTTTTTCTTAATATGGAGCACTTGCGAACAGGAACGGGTCTAGGGGGTGCCGGGCATGAGAAACGCTATAAGATTACCTTCTCAATGGACAAAATTTGTTGATTGAATTGATTCCGATTTTGGTGGTTTGTAATTTTTAAAACCTTAATTAGAACTATTTGTATTATACTTTTAGCAAATTTTAAATATATATGTTGGATTTATGATGTTACGAAGCCATTGTACAAAACTATAGAGTTGTACACGTGAAGTGTGCACCTATCGAAATTTTTCTAGCTGCGCCACTGCTTACGATCATTGCGCATTGAAACACAGATATGACGTATCTAGGGTTTATTTAGTTGGTGACCACTGACCACCAAACCACTCACACTTAGTTGCAGCATCCTTTGCCAGCATGTCCTCAAATGCCATAGTTTGGTGTAAAATTTGCACTGTTGCTATATTTAAATCAACCACAGTACTCTTTGTGGCATCCAGTGAACCAGGAATGCTGTCTACAATACCATCAGCTGAAGCCATGCATATGAGTTTGAGACCAGGGGTTTATTGCAGTTGTCCACAAGGGCTAAAAGAGGCCGAAGGCCTAGGAGACATACACGATAATGGAGGATGTTTGGGCTCCAGAAAGGCTGCTGGTACTGTACATGATACATGGTGGCCAGAGATAGAGGGGACCCTACACATTCTCACAGTTTGTGAGGCTGCTGGCTGATCATGTTATGTGCCAAGGTAGGCTGGTCACTGTTTGGGACATGGAGGTTGGGGAGGACCCTGCTCTCTAATCCATTATTAGGGTAGCAATCCAGATATGTGAAAGCTACATCTCATCCACATAAAGCTTATAATCATTTTGGAGTGGATCAAGGATGAGCATGCCAATCATATTGACCAGCTAATTAACTCCCAGAAGAAGATATAGGTAGCAAGATGGGTTGTGGATTGGGGAGAGATTAACAATGCTGCATGGGGGCCAATCTTTAACAATCTGGTAATTAATATGATGCTTTGCGACACTCCTTGGTGGGTATCGAGTATTCAGTTCAGAGCGTTTAAAAAAAGTATTCAGCTCAGAGATTCTCCGAGATTCTCCGGCCACGAGCGTTTAGTAGTCACGTGCATTGCAGTGTGCACACACCGGAAGGAATCCAAAATCCCTCGCTCGCATACTTTGCAGTTGGGCACAAATTTACCTTTTATGAGGTTTGGAGTGTCTGAAGTCTTTTGGCGCGCCGGGCCAACACAAGACTTGTGTATGGAAGCATTTCAGCATCCGGTTGAAAACTTAGCTGTGTATGGATGGAAGCTGGCAAGATTTCGGGTTCAGCAACGAGAAAGAGATCATGGGACACGGCATAATGATTTCAGATTTGATACATCTACATTTGAAAAAGGATTATTTGCCATGTAAAATTATCAATTTCTTTTATATGCCGTCGAAAAGCTTGTGCATGTCACTTCCGTTAGCTCTGTTAGGACAATCCTCTGCTCCTTTGCTCTTGTCTCCTTTCACACAAGTATAGCTAAGAGATAAGATGAGAGACAAGATTTTTGCTGGATCCACCCATCAACTCCTTCCCACCCCTCTTCGCTGGAGCTGCCTTCCCCAAGTCTACCTCTCCCACCACTAGCCGCTCGATTTCGTCGTCGCAATGCTTGATTCCGCTGCCGCATCGCCGATTTTTGCTGCCGCATCGCCGATTCTGTTGCCTTCTTGGCTGCCGGTCTGCTTGATTACGCTACCTCCATGGCCACCAGGCCACTTGATTCCACCGCCACCTGATTCAATGGATTGGATAGGGCTGAAGTCGAAGGATCCCCCGAGGTCGCAGTCAGCGTTGAAGAAGTGAAAATAGGAGGGGTTGGATGGGAGCACGATTGTAACAGCCCAAAATTTTCTTTTTTGGATTTATTGTGCATTTACTATTTTTGAGAATTTTCTGAAATTTATTTGAATTGAGCATTTTGTTAAAAGTATTTAAAATTTTAAAAAGTTTAAATAAAGTTTTATTAAAAATATTTTATTTGAATTCCAAATGTCTTGAAATATTTTTCAAAATTTTCCTAGAATTTTCGGGTATTTTTGCTATTTTTTTTGGCTTATTCTATTTTTAGAATTATTTTAAAAAGAAAATTAGAAAATGCACAATAGTGTAGTGGGTCGAAACCCAGCCCAATCCGACACAAACGTCGCAAGCCCATGCCGCTCGCTTGCGAAACCTAACCCTAGCGAATCCCAATCGTCAGATCTTGAACCGATAGCTGAGATCAAGTCGCGTCGTTCGTGTGCTATGAGTCACTCGATTGCCGCCACGTATCCGGCCCGGATGCAGTGCATTAGTCTCGCCGTGTTCACGACGGACTCCGCTACCACTGCTGATTCGCCGCGTAATTTGCGCCCTACACGCCTCCCCGTGGGCTTATTTAATGCACCGCCATGCGCATTGAAGAGCCCGCATTGCGCCGCCTCGGTTGCCCCCTCATCGATGTTTGTGCCATCGCTAATCGCGTGCAATTGCCTGCCATTGATCTTCAGCACTGACGTGGTTTTTGCTAGCGTTCACCGCCATTGAGGCCGCTCTGCCATCCGTAAGCCCACCGGTGAGTTTGTTGTGTTGAGTTCTTTCATATGCGCGCAAACCCGAGTGATTTCCGTTGCTTTTCGCCGTCACGTGTGTCATCTTCCTTCACTTCGATGACCGCGCCGCCATCACACCCACTGCCACTGACCTCACTGTGTCCTAGCCATCGGATCTATAGCGTTTGCCTTGGATCATGCCACGCGTCTGTAGGCTCGAGGATGCGTCTATAGGGGGGTGAATAGGCTTTTACAAAAATTATCTACTCAATCAAGATACGTTCTAATCAACCCCTATGTCAAAACCTACACAAGGATTATGCCCAAGCGGAAGATTACGGTTTTAACAATTAAAGCCTAAATCAACTAGGCTCACTAGTGCACTAATTAAATTATGTCTCTAACACAAGAATTGCTATATTGATCAAACAAGAGATACTAAGCAATTCTAATGACAATCAAACAATGGATAAATACTTGAATGTAAAGAGACAAGTGACACAATACTTTTTACCATGGTGTTCGGAGACTTTCCGGTCTCCCCTAATCCACGTTGAGGAAGTCCAACTCACTTTAGACCGGTCCACTCACTTCAGCCTTCCACCTCAAATCCACTAAGTAGTTTTTCGCTCTTTCGAGTAGGCTCAACTAGAACCTTCACAAACTTCACCGAGATATCTCACAAACCTTGAGAGCTCCCGACATGATGCTCCTACGCCGTCTAGGTGGCGGCAACCACCAAGAACAATTAAGTTGAGCACTCCGCTCAAACTTCACCTAGCACAACACATGTGCTTCCGGTGACTCCTAAGTGCAACACATGCATTAGGATCCTCTCAATCACACTCTAGGTGTAACACATACAACCTAGCCTCACTCTTGAGCTCAAAAACCAAATTGAGGTGTGCAACACATGCAACACCCTATCAATAACACACACAAGAGCCAAGAGTACTAGCAACAATAGCAACAACAGCCAAAAGTTCAACCTATTCACCAACCTTCTATAAAACCCCCAAAGGGGTCCTTATATAGCCCCCATGCCAAAACTAGCCGTTACTGGCATTTACTAGCCGTTGGAGGTGTCAGAATATCAAAAATGATTAAACAATTATGCCTCGGGCCAACTTTGAAAACTTTCACAGATTTGCAAAAACCACGGTGCAAGTATCACATACTCTAGGATCCTGGACCCATAAACCTCCCGTTTATTCGCACAACGAATTTGTAAATGAACAATCAAACCATTTTATGCTTGAGCATTCCCTTTTTGAAACATATCCAAAAACATAGCTCCAAGCAAACTCCAAACATTTTGCGAAAACACTTTTCACGAGTCTATGAGTTTTATCCTCCTAGCCATGTGATGGTCAAACCAGGACCAAACCGACTTGCAGAAACCACGGTGCAAGTATGACATGCTCTCAGGATCGAAACCCATAACTCTCGCTTATTTGCATAGTGAATTTGCAAATAACAATTAAACTTCAATGCATAGGATATCTCCCTTTTGCAACTCATGCAAATCCATAGCCTTATGCAACTCCAAATCAAACTCAATTTGCTTGAGCATCCTCATTTTGCAACACAAGCAAAACCAAGCTCCAAGCAATATCAAATAAATGCAATAAGATTTTGGTTTGAAGAACAAACATGAAGTTCAATAATTGCAACACATGCAAAATACGAACTTCATGTAAAAACCAACGTATGAGCTCTTCCTATTTGCAACACATGCAAAACAGAGCAATCATACTAAACACCAAAGCATATGCTTATCCTATTTGCAACACATGCAAATCAGAGCAATATGCGCACAAAGACAACACGTTAGCTCATCCCATATGCAACACATGCAAATCAGAGCTATTATACGAAAAACTAAATCAAGAAGAGACTTGTCGGTGTTTCGTGCACCGGCAATACGACTTTTTAGTCTAGGGGTCGCGTGCTCCCTCTCCTCGAATGGTTAGACTTAGGGAGTCCAAGATGTATACTGGTTCGGGCTAAACGTCCCTACTCCAGTTCGTGTGGTGGATCTATATTGCTTTCAGGGGCAGGTGACTGCGTAGTGTTACAAGCGAGGGCCAAGGGTCGGTTCCGAGCGCCCCGTGCGAGTGGGAGAGTGAGAGTTGTCTACTAGGAAAAAGAAGAAGCAAAAAAGTCCTCCTCCCCCTGAGGGTCCTGCCTCCTTTTATACGAATGGAGGGGGCAGGTTACACGGGGGTTTTGAAAAGAAAAGGTGGGGTGTCCTATGCCTTGGAGTCTTGGTCTCCGCCCCGGGCGTCTGTCCAGCGTCTGTACATCCCATGCCGGGTTGGTAGACTCATCGAGTGGTGTGGATCTCTGTCTCGCCGGGAAGCAGCGTACCTAACCTCTGCGTGTTGGCCAGGTGCTGACGTAGTAGCGTGCGGCTCTGGTGTTGCCTCGGGAGGGAGCGTTTCCTCCCACTGTGTACGATTGAGCGACATGGCTGGTGCTTGACTTTGACAACCTTCCTGCTGCCTCGGGAAGGAGCCACCTACCCTGGTGAGGTCGCTCCGTGCCGTCGTGTCTGTAGGGCAGGTGGCCAAGTACTGGCGAGGGCCCGGCGTCTTGATCTTTGGCAGAGGCCGCCTTAGTTGGGTTGGAGCTCTATGGGACGTCCGACCCACGGGGGTCGGATCGCCCCCTGGCCAGTTTGGTCGGGGACGGGTGTCCTTCGTGGCCTAGCGGGGCTTTCGGCCGTACCTGGGCTTGGCCCACTCGTCTTCTCGGGCCATTGTGGGTACCCCTGGTATGAGTATCCGTCAAGACTTGAGCTCGAGTGATTAACGAGATTGAGATCACCAACACATGATGAAGCTCAAAGCAAATGACTCAACCCCTCTTAATAGTACGGCGCTAAAACACTATATACAAAGCTAGGAATCGTCCTTAGCCTATCTAGTTGTACCTTTGTGCCGACGCGAGTAATCCCCTTTGGGGCTTTAAGATCTTCAATCTTTTCTCCCCGGGATTATGGCCTAGCTCTCTTGAAGTCTTCATTATCTTCAATCATTTTCTTTTTCAAGATTGACACCTGGCTCTATAAACTTATTCATCCATTTTTGATGAACCTTCTCTTGTTTTTAACCTTTGGAACTAACCCTATTTCATCACAACTTATAGAAAATGGTTAGTCCAACAAACATGGTTGTCTCAATCATCTTTGCACTCCATTAACACATAATGGATACCACTTATATGGATTGAGCCCAACCTAAATCAATTTAATGAGTTAAATGTGCCTTAAGCATAATGATGCAACACATGCTTTATTACACTTAAGAACTATACATTTGTCCTTAATTAATCAAGAAACACTATCAACACATGATGAAATATTTTCTAATGATTAATAAGACAAATGGATTCAATTTAAATTTTCATTTAAATTGATGTGAGTATATACTAACTACATAAGTTTTCATATGCTCATGTTGATGATAAGTAATGATCCATAATATGTGGAATGTATTAATATAATCATTACTCTTAGCCATCAACTATAAAATAAACCCCACAAATATATATATGCATACATATTATTCTTTGAATCATTATGCACATATTCAAATTGATTGTATTGGAGTTCATCCTATATTGTCATGAGTATATTAGAACTAGGCATTTAGAATATATACTCAAGAATATGTTTCAATGTATTGATCATTTATATATGGAGTGAGAGTGAGGAATAGATCAATACTAATGAAACTTCAAGTTAGAGTGGGAACTCCCCATAAATATGTGCATCCATGTAATATATGGATTGGGAAACATAATGCACATTTTGTGGTTAAAGTAAAAGGAAATTCGTATTCTAACTTGAAACTGAAGTATGCTATGAATAATAGAGTGAATGCGCATACATACCTTGGGTTTTTCATTTTCTATCCAAATATGAGACTACTAACAATAAGCTCAATAAACATGCTAGTCTCATTAAAGATTAGGTTTGTCATTTAAACAAGATTAAGCATTAATCTAACGCCAATCACCAAAACCAATAGAGCTTGAACTTACAGCGTCGCAATCCGCATCGTCGTCACGCATTGCAACCGTAGTTGTCGGATCCATAACGGATGGCTGTGATTTCTCCATGATCCGCTCCCAGGACATGCCACATTACCTCATCGACGGTCAATCCATCCACTGTTAGATCTAGATCCAACGGCTCAAATCACGCCGCATGTCGCGTCACCTCGCATTGCAACCGTAGCCATCGGATCCATAACGGATGGCTGTGATTTCTCCATGCTCCGCTCCTAGGTCATGCCACATCGCCTCATCGATCGTCAATCCATCCACTGTTAGATCTATATCCAACGACTCAAATCTCGCCGCATGTCGCATCGCCTCGCATCCTGTGCACGCTGACGTCAGCCGGTCACCAGCCAAAACTCTCGTGGATCAAGTCCACCATTTGCACACATGTGTCCATGGACCGGGTCTATAGATGGTCAGGCCCACATGTCAATCTTTGTAGGATTTTCTAGATTTATTTTAATTTTATTAATTCAATTTATGACATCATCATGATGTCATAATTCAATTTTCCTTTAGAAAAATAATTCAACCAAAAACCCTAAATACCTGTGACATCCGCATGACATCATTATTCTAAATTTCTAGTACAAAAATAATTCAAGTAATTTAGATTTTCCTATTTTCAGTCCTTTTCTTTTATTTTAAATTTTAGTTAGCTCATTCTTATTCATACAACCTTTGATTAAGGTGATTCTAGTTCCTAAAAATTTATAAAATTGAGATCTATTTATCGGTGAATTTTATTTAATTTTTTGAGTTGATTTTGTTCTCTGTTTTTGGTATTTATTGCCTATTTAATTGTTTCGTGCAGATGAAAGCATCTAGGCCCCCCAATTTCTTATTAATGCTTTGAATGGATTTTGGTGTTGATGATCATGTGATATATCCCTTGTGAAGTGAAGACTTTCAAGACAAAGGATAAAGGCTAAGGTTTCGTGTCACTAGTTCTGGCTTGGGAGATTGATTGTACCTAAGATAGTCATAGATTGGCTGTACTATAAAGGGGGATTATGCACAAATAAGTATCTTGGTTTATAGAGCAAATCATTAAGATTACTTGGAGTTAAGGTCACTTCATTTCATTTCCCCACAAAAATAAGTCCTTCACTCATACAGACAAAATTCTATTCACGATGGACCTTATTTTTGGCCCGCCATAGAAAACTGCTTATCCAAAAGTCAAACGGAGAGTACATCGTTCACGTCAGTCGTGTCTAAATTTTTAGTCCGCGCGCACACTATCTCTGCGATGGACTTGTTTCTTTGGTCCGACGCTGAAACACTATTATTCCAAAGACAAACCGAGCGCACACCGTTTACGACGGATCATTTTGTGTTGAACTATAAGTTTGTGTCTGATATCAATTCATGTGTTCGCCGGACTAACTTTCTGGTCCGTCACAAATGTGATTCTCTCTAGAAGTTTGTTCCAAGTTACAAAATCTCGATATTACAAATTAGTTGGTACCAGGAGGATCACACTAGCCCACCAAAGACTAATGTGATATTACAGATTACTTGCCCCCTAGGTCCACGCCAGTCTTTGAGGAGGAGTACCAGCAGGAGTCAAACAATTAGGGTATGAGCCTTTTTAGTTGCCTGTGGCATATTGAAGAGTTTCTACAAACAATTTATTTCTATTGCAGTCTTGTTTATTTGTTAGTTGCCTGTACCAGGAGGAGTCAAACAATTAGGGCTTACCCTACGATGCATATTATTGTAAGTTGATCATAAGGCCATTCAATATGTTATATTAATAGATGAAGTCTTTTATTTATTTCCATTATGTATGATTATGATATTGTATCTATATTGAGACTGTATGCACTAGCGTGATCCTGAACTAGTACATAATACACAGATGGTTCGGATTTGCATATTCGGGTCCTGATAGCAATGTGGCCACATACGTGGTGGAGGTTTCAATTTGTGGGTTAGGACGAGGATGGCAACGAATTTTGCATATTTGCAAAACTCGATCTCCATGGATGCACCATTTTGCATATTTGAATTTTTTTTAGGGTTTTTCAATTTCGAGGGAATTATGATCTATCAACTGTCCCATGGGGGAAATGACGTGAAGAATCCAATCCGGTCAAGTTTTGTTTTAATCTCGGTCAAATTTACTGAGATCTCGGCGAAATTATAGGTTATTGTAGCATTTTGAATTTTTTTAAGGTTTTTAATCTCACCGGGATCATGAAACTCGGAGACCCAAAATCCAAAATTTCGCTGAAATTTCACCGAATTAAGCCTTTGTCGGTGGCCTAGCCCGTGAAGAAGCAACGGGTGGGCACTCGGCAGTGCATATGTTTGGTGCGGTTGCCGGCAATAGTGCGCCTTATCGTCTCCCTCCACGATCGTAGTCGTCGGTGAAGAACCATGGTCAGCACCTCCTTTTTCCGTTTTTCTTTTTGCATGAATCTTCTCAAGGAGGAGATATCGCAGAGCATAAGAATTACCGGTTGCAACGTGTCACCCCTTAATCAGCTTAATTAGTCGGATGTTCTTTTCCTATGGTACACTAGGTCTGTTTTATCGATGAATGGATTTGACATCGACCTCTCTCGCACTTTTAAGCTACAACTAGGTCTGTTTTATGATTATGATATTGTATCTATATTGAGACCTCTCTCGTAGCTGTGGATTATCGATGAATGAATCTGACAATCCGCTACGACATTTATCGTGGAACACCAACGCCTAGGCACATTAGACATTTAGACGGCTTTTGGTCGACGAGAGTTTTTTCTTTTCCCTGTCGAACAGCCCAACACTTTGGTGGGCCGGGCTGCTAAAAGCCCAATACTTTGTACCTGCGTGGCTTTACCGGGCCCAGAGTACTCCTAGTTGGGCGGGACCAAGATTAAGGGCCTGTTTGTTTTCGTTTTAGATTTTAGTTTGTAGTTGTAGAGAAGTTGATTCTTTAAAAGCTAGAATCCAAAAGTGTTTCAGATTCTCTAAAAACTGATTTGGGACTGTGGTTGCAGAGAAGTTGATACTCCAAAAGCTAGAATCCAAAAGTGTCTCAGATTCTCTAAAAACTAATTTGGATTGTGGTTGCAGAGAAGTTGATACTCCAAAAACACATATAAAGCGGATTATAGATTTTAGTGTATATGGGTGGGTTGGATAGTAAGAATCAACTTCTATAAACGAGTTTTTTTTTTTGTTTTTATTCAGCTTTTATGGTCAAAATTCAGAATCAAAAACAAAAAAACAAACAGGCTCTAATTAAACAGGTGATCAAGTGGTCAATCATACTGCGTCTTCAACCACTTGTAACGATTCCATGAATTTCTGAGAATACATGATTTGGAAGGGGGAGGATACAGTCGTGCACTTGGAGCCGGATTCCAGAACCAAACACCCGCGCATACATTCCAGCTTGAAAAAGACGTAATAGAATTCGAGAAATTAAGGTCCGTTTGGTACGGTTCCATATTCTAGTAGAAATAGAAACGGTTCTAGATTCTTGATAGAAACGTTTCAGGTAGAATCAGAATCACTTTCTGCAAACCGTTTGGTACGGTTCCAGATTCTAGTAGAAACGGGGTTGAGGGTGATTCAACCACGGCGTGAAAAAAATAAGAAACGTTCCGAGGAGAATCGTTCCGAGTTTTAGCCCGTTTGGCTGGGTTTCTCTCAGATTATAATAGAAACACCTCGGTTCCAAATTGCCAAACGGGACCTAAACCTCGTGCAACTCCATGCACTGCCGGGCATGGGGAGTGTAGCTTGTGGCCAAAGGTTGCCGGATATCGATTTCTAAATTTGGACACACGATCGATCAAATCCGGTCTGCATTCGATTCCGGTGAAGAATTATGCCGACGTGCAGTCTGCATCACTCTTTCCATCTACCCTGCTTTGTGATCGGTTTCTAGCTGAACTTTAGGCCCCGTTTAGCAACTTGGAACCGAATTATTTCTACTAGATTCTGGAAGAAATCTATTGAGTTGCATGCACCAGATAGTTCACCCAAAAGCTTAAGCTGATGAGGAAAGACAGACAATTCACTTATACTTCAACACTCCCCCTCACGTGTAGGCTCCCCCTCAGACTTAAGACGTGGAATAGAAGTGGACTGCAATTATTATTTTTTAATTGCACCAACCGGGTCTTGAACTCAAGACCCCTTGGCTCTGATACCATATTGAGTTGCATGCACCAGTCAGTTCACCCAAAAGCTTAAGCTGATGAGGAAAGACGGACAATTTACTTATACTTCAACAAAATCCATCTAAACGGGCTAAAGCTCGAAACGATTTTCCTTGGATTGTTTCTTATTTTTCCACACCGTGGCTCAATCGATTTCAATCCAGTTCCACCTGATTCACAGAATCTAACCTAAATCATTTCTACGAAGAATCTGAAACCGTTTCCTGCACCGAACCGTTTCCTGCACCGACACCTCAGCTTTGGGTAAAACCGAAAGTAGGGGTAGATTTGGTCACAGACCAAACATACGTTGCACACGTAACTCAAGGCAAATGGCACCAAGACTACACACGATTCTTGGAAGTTTCTCCGGTGGAGGTAAGAGGAGCTTTTAGCTACGTGTCATTCGCAGGAGGCAGAGTTCACCTGCTTGATTGTTTATCGTCATTTCCCGTCCCATGTTTCTGCTCCCATACTTCATTTTATAAGGTTCATTATTGACATAGGTTTCAACTTAATTTATGAATGTTTAAAAAAAAAGGAAAGGGAAAGAAAGTGACCAAGCAAATTTCTTTTTTTATCTCGGTTCTATCTCGGATATCTAAGGGCTTGTTTCTTTTACTTTTGATTATGAATTCTGATTTCAAAAGATAAAAAAAAAATAGTCCGATTCTAAGGATCGATTTTCATAATCCAACCAACCCATATACACTAGAATCAACAAATCTATTTCATATGTGTTTTCGTTTCTCTACAACGATAATCCAGAATCAGCTTTTAGATAATCCAAAGCAAAAACAAAAACACTAACTCCGTCGTTGCTACATTTTTATAGAGGTATATATTTTGCATGGTAAAATATTATTTTTATCTACATGTATCTCATAGAAAATGGCACAATTCCATTATATTTCGTTGCAAACCTCTCGTTACATAACTTTTTAAGAACTAGATGCTCCACGGGCCCGCACATTGCTGCAGGTGGAAGGAAGTGTCGAGATAGGCATAGATTCTAACAGAGAGAGAAAATCTTTTTCAACAATACCTCCCAAAAAAAGGAAACAAAATTTGCTGAGTTTTTATTAAAAAAAGTAAAACAAATATTTCTGTAAAAAATTTTAAAAAATATTCAGTTAAAAATATTTAAAAATACAAATATTATTTTTTTAAAAAAGAAATTATTTTTAAAATACCTAAAAAAGAAAAAAGAGCTCATTTCCTTGTAAAAATATTAAAAATATTTTTAATTTTTTTAAAAATATCTCTTTTAAAAAGATATAAAAAAATATTCCTTGAAAAAGTCTTGAAAATGGGGAAAATTAGAAAAGCTTGTTGACTCTGGACTCTGGAGGGACCTAAATGTAATTTCATAATTTTTGATATTTTTACAAAGAAGACAGAAGGAGGACCCGCATGTAATTTTGAAACTTTCGAAGGGCCTCTTCACAAACTCGGTGAGCTCAAGTTAAAAAAAGGCACAAAAATTGCGTTTGTCGGGCACGCGAAGCAACCATTTTACCATCTAACCTACGCAGGCATTGTATGGTATCATGGATGACAATATTACAAGCCTTTTCAGCTTGCACCGTAGAAACTACAGTGTTTTTAAGGCAGGTAATGTTCGACGAAAAGACTCTCCGTACTCTCTCAACATTACTAAGTTTTATACGGTACAGGAAACTCTCGCTGTTATTTGAAGCTCTAGAGACGCATATATATATACATATATTACAGCGGGAAGTTTTGCTGGCCTGAGAGGCCGACCACGCCAGCCCCATGGCATTTTTTCGATTAGGCCCTCCCCCTTTCTCTAAATTACGGATTGGTCCTATTGCAAATAAGCCCTTCCACTTTCTCTAAATTACGAATTGGTCCCTGTAAATTATAAAAAGATCATTTGCGATTTTTTGTGAGTGTTAAAAAAACTTTTCCAAACAAAGTAAATTTTAAACGGTGCGACGTTAGACGCACGTTTTGCCTAGTGTATCTAACCACTTAAAAAAAAAAGAGACGCATGTATGACGTGGTGAACGGCCGACGGTGTAGAAAAGTCAACCTGGACACAACCTTCACTACGACTATGCGGTTTTCTCTGCTTTTTCTTAACTACTAGTAGCCTGGTGGATAGTGAATAGTGATGGGAATCCCCATATTTGTACGCTAAAAAAGTAAAAAAATTCCACAAACAAATTAATAATAATAACAGTGGGTTAAGATATGGGAAGAGAAGTATCCGATTCGTATCTGATCCGTACCCGCATATCCGAGATATCCGAAAAAATATCAGTGTAAATTGGTGAAATAGATATCCAATAAATATAAACATTATACATCATACAAGTTCATATGTTGATTGAAATTATACTTGGTTACATATTATTTTTATGTAGGAAAGACATCTATTATTGAATTTGAAACACTTATATGTTTTGAAGGTTCTAGTAAAATTTTATGTATGGTTGATCTATCCTAATATGCATGACATATATGGTTTTTGTTTTCACGTATTATTCGATTAACTATTTGTGACCGAGACTAACCGTATCTAAAACGATCTGTATTCGCTCCGTATTCGCGACCGAAGTAATCTGTATTCGTATTCGAATCCGGCACTACCTGTATCCAATTCTATATCCGAGAAAAAATTTGAAATAGAATACGGAATAAATGAAATCCGTTTGTATCCGCTCTATTTGCACCCGTACTAGAGACGCATGTATCTAATCCCTTAAAAAAAAGAGACGCATGTATGACGTAGGGATGTGATCGGATCGGATACGGTCGAATATCGTCCTATTCATATCCGTATCCGTATTTTTTATCGAATACAGAATCGAATACGAATAGTGTCGAATACAGAATCGAATACGAATTATACAGGATAATATCGGTTACGAATACAGATCGAATACGGATCGGAATCAACATGGATACGAATAATATTAGTCGAATATTTTAAAATCCAATTTCAGTTTTTTTCCAAAATCGGTCCAAATTTAAATTCAAAATTCCAAAAGAAATATATTTGTATGTCTTTTTTTGCCTTTTTATCCCTAGCTTGTCATACATGTGACTTTGTGAGTAACAATGTACCCCATTGCAATAATTGAACCAAATGATTTGCAGCTGATATATGCTGCTGAATCCTAAGTAGCCCCCCTGAAACGCCACTTGCCAATTTCTGTACCACCTTTACCCAAATATCTCCAAATTAGCATCTAGCACACATGAACACATTATATCTTGTCATCCAATGCAGACCCCAATCTCTGAAACAGTGAAACATGTTAAATTGTTAATGTGTTATTCTGAAACGTGTTATTCGGATAATATCCGTATGTTATATTCGGATATTATCCGAACAAAAACTCGGATATTCCGTATCCATCGGATAATCAGTGTTCCATATCCATATCCGTATCCATGAAAATTATCTGTATCCATATCCTTATCCGAGAAATCAACTGGAAATCTATGAAACTATCCAAATCATCATCCAAATCAATTCGGTCGGTCGGTCGGTCGAAAAATATCCGTACCAATTCCATCCCTACTATGACGTGGTGAACGACTGATGGTGTAGAAAATTCAACCTGGACACAACCATCACTACGACTACGCCGTTTTCTCTGCTTTTTCTTAACTACTAGTAGCCTGGTGTATAGTGAATAGTGATGGGAATCCTCATATTTGTACGCTAAAAAGGTAAAAAAATTCCACAAACAAATTAATAATAATAACAGTATATTCGCTAATCAGGAGCCAGAGAACAATTCCATGACAAGAATATACTTTCGCCAATTATGATGCAACATGCGTGATGCAAGTAGCTAGGCGATCGAATCGTCATCAAATCACGCTTTGTTTTAGTGCGGTGTATTTTGACCCGTAAGCTTGGTCGAACAAACCAGGGTTTTTGTTTTTTGTTTTTTTTTCCAAAGAAAATGTCCTTTATTTACTTGAAGAGGGTCTCTTTTAGTCTCTCTCTCTGCTCCGTGACATAAGTCCCTTCTCTTGGGAAGCATCTTTCTACGATACAAGTCTATTGAAAGAATTAAAATGTAGTTATTTCAATATTACCACTCTGTACCTCTACTTTTATTATAGAAAAAGTGGTTAATTAAGTAATATAGTGTGCTCTTTAATAGAGGTATGTATGATCCAATGACATTAATTTTCTTAGTGCTTTCTTGATCCGTACTTATGATGAGCTTGAACTTATATTACAAGACAAAGGGAGTATCTCTTGTGTCTCATGGTGTGCACATCACAGTGCTGTGCACATACGCAAATATTAAATCTAGGCCGTTCAAATCCCATCCAACGATGGCTTCATTAGGGGGGTAATTGCAAAATGTTTGCATATGTGATTTTAAGCTACCGTTGGATGGGATCTGAACGGCCTAGATTTAATGTTTGCATATGTGCACAGGATATGCTCCCTTTGTCATCTTTGTAACATGGAAAATGAATTACGTAGGGATAATATATATTGATTCATGTGAATTAGTTTTGAAGTTCCTAAGTACTAAATATGCCTAAATCATTTACTAACAATTTTTTTAGTGTTTTTGAAAACATAGAACATGTGATGATATTTGGTTCATTACACTAGTTAGCATATTATAACTAGGCACCTAACGCCTAACAAACAAGAACACTAAATGTGAGTCTCTCTATTTTTCTACCGAAGGAGGGAAAATGGTTCTAACGTGCTCAAAGCCTCAAAGGAGGATCTGATTCTTATTTATGAAACATCGATAAAATAAGTAAGTTAAATGCTCAATAAGGACTTGTATGGAAATCACTCGACCGAAAATTAGACATACAATATTCATCATCATCGAAGCATAAACAAAAGCTCATCCCAGCAAGTGGCGATAAAAGCACACACTGAAATTTTTTAAAAGAAGCACAGAATATTTATCTTATATAGAATATTTGCGAATTGCTCACGAATACGTATATAAATTACTTTAGCAAACGAAACGGCCGAACAGGGACCATCTGAGTAGTGATAAACTCTATCACTGTATCGGCCAACCAAATCTGTATAAAAACTTACAATTCACACAAACGCTAAATATTTATATAAACATCTTTGCGGATAAACATTTAAAACCACGGAAATAATAACTAAAGAAACTGCCTGGAAACCGCTTGAAATCCAGCAGTATAAAACCCCCTACGGTCGCAGGCAGAGGGCCAACCAAAAAAAAAGCGGGCGCAAACGGAAACGGAAGCATCCCCGTGCTGCTGCCTGCGCCCGTACGGACTTCGCCTCGATGGACTCCGCGGCGGCGGCGGCGGTGGTGATGGTGACGAACGACGACGGGATCGATGCGCCGGGGCTCCGTTTCCTCGTCGACCAGCTCGTCTCCGCGGGGCGCTTCCGCGTCCTCGTCTGCGCACCCGACACGTCAGTCCCTCTCCGGCTCTCCCTACCCCCGTGACCCCTCCCTTTCCTGCTCGCGTCCGTCCAGTTTCTTGCTTGCCTCGTTAGTTGTGCTTTGCGGAGATTCTGTGGTAGGAACACGTGATGGTGGGCTGTTTGTGAATGGAGAATGGTTTGGGTGGGAATAGTTGGAAAGAGAAGACAAGAATTTTGGAGGACAAGTGTTGTTTCCCTTCCCTCTTGGGCATTCCCAATTCCACCTAGTCAGAGAAGGGGGAGCATAAGAATTGGGGAGAGGAAATTTTTTTTCGTAATTTCCTGTGTATGCAGCAGATGATGCAGTTTCTTTCGTTTATGTTCTCCCTGATGGGAAATTGCAGAAACCAATACCATCTGTAAAAGAAGCACGAGAATTTTGATCTTAGAAAGTGAAATTCGTATTAAACGTTGTTATTCCTGGATGTTTAGCGGTGTTTTTGGTATGGTTAAGTATACGAAATGAATGAATGAACTTGGACCTGAACTTGTTTGTTCACACGATGAAATCACAAAAGCGGTTTAGAATAAACAAAGAATAGCTTTAAGAATTATAATGGGGCTATCAAGTTTTGCAAGATGCTGTGCGCAGAACCTGGAATATGTCCTGTTGCAGAAATTCTTGACTCATGAGCTCCAAGTACATTATTGAAGGTGCCAAATTGTGTTCGGCGAAAATTCATTTGTGGGGGCAACTGTAATCCAAAACTTATGATATGGGTGTGCCTAAGTCAAAAAAATATGCAGCTATGGTTCACCTAGTGAATGGTTTTCTTCGCAAAATAATGATTATGTCACTAACCTGATAAAATTTGGTTCTGTTGAGAAGAAAACTGATATGATATGGGTGCTGTTATGTCTTCACGTGAAAAAAAAGGCATTCATATAGTCTTAAATTAATTGCAGTTGGTTGTGTCCATCTGATGGAAGTACGGCACCAATCTTGTTCTTAACCCTCTTTTGTTTAATTTGCTTGTAAAATGCAGAGATAGGTCGGGTGTTAGCCACTGCATCACATGGCGTCCTGCGCTCCGCTGTAAACGTGTCAATATAAGTGGTGCTACAGCATTTGCAGTTTCAGGTTTGTCTTTTTTTTTATTGATTCCATCTACATATACATGGTGAACTTCTTATAAACATATTTGGAAATTGGAATCTGTACTTGAGCTTTAAAGACGATCATGTTGGATGCTCACTTCTTCTCTTATTAATGTTAGGAACTCCTGCGGACTGTGCCTCTTTAGGCATCTCTGGGAAGCTCTTTGATGGTTTGGTTCCTGATCTGGTAGGTTTTGGAGTTTCTTCATAGACTAGTAAAGTGCCCGTGCGTTGCAATGGATCCCAAATAGATGATAACACCACAAGTTTTAAACTCTTAAAAACAAAAAAAAAAAAGAATTTAAAACTTGAGCTATCACTTATTTGAGATCCGTTATTGAAGAATCACTGAACAAGGGAATACAATGAAATGCAAATAAGGCTAGACAAACAACAAATAGCTACATAATTCCTCACATACTGAGCTTTGGGCCCCTACTGTTCTAGTCTAAAAATGGCCTGGCAGACTCACCATCACCACCAACTCATTCTTATATTAGTTAAGATATATTACAATGTCCTTTCATGGTTTTATGTAAGCTTTAACTATGAATAGGCTTTCTATCTACATTTAATCTTGTCATAAATAATGCTTGGGCTACATTTTGTTTCATTTTTTTCTTTAATGCAGGTACTTAGCGGAATAAACGTTGGCAACAATTGCGGATGCCATGTGTAAGTATCTTTATCTATCAATATGTATTCATAATCTGTAACATATAGCTTCTACCTCTGGATTAAAATACGTGTTTCTTTGGTACATGTACAGTCAAACTTCGACTTTGACCAATAAAGTATTTAGATTGGTCAATGACCTTGTGACAATGGCATGGTTATATTTTTTTTATCAAAATTACTTTCTTTTGGCTGTTTTTACTAAAAAAATACAATGATAAAAACAATAGAAAATCAAAGGTAACAAGTATTTTGAACCAGAGGCAGTGTTTAAGCACTCCTGTTATGTATGTATTGGAGCTACTACCTTCATTGGGTTACTTGATTTTATGGGTAGAAAGAAATATAGCAGTGGATCATGAGCGCTTGTGCTTTTAATGTGCAGTGTGTATTCTGGAACAGTTGCTGGTGCTAGGGAGGCATTCATATATGGGATTCCTGCATTAGCTATGTCATACGATTGGTATGCAAAGATTTTTCCTCTTTTCGATTATCCTCTGCATTTGTTGCTTCTTTTATTGTTCAAATAGCACCGTCGAATCTTTACTGAACTTTTCCTTTAAGCATCTGCACATTCAGCAGTTACTAGTTATTTGATAAGTGATAACGAATACATTATACTTTCATATGGAGCTGTGCATTTCATGCAAAATGATTTATATGTCGATAGGCTTTTACAATTTTACTGCCGATCAAACTTTCAGAAGAATCAAAAGTTCAGAACTATGGACTTCACATGTTGCATATTGTCATTGTATAGCATTTCCAAACTAAAATCCCTTTTAACACAATGAACTGCGAAGACAGACAGCTTGTAGTATACTTTCAAGTTTATTTGAAACCTTTAAAATGTTTAGTTTAACAAAGGGTATGAATGTATGATGCTTGGCTACCCCAACTGCATAACATTCTTTTGCTTTTCGGGAAGCAAGCTGTCCAAGCAACGGCTGAACTAGATAATGTATGCACTAATGCACCAATGACTCTCATAAGCAAGAAATATTTTTTTTGTAATATTCCTTATTTCCTCTTAGGAAAATTTAAGACATTCTAGTTATATATGAACTTTATCTTAAATACAGATTATTTGAATTTTTAACATCACAAGCTTCTCTGCAAAAGTACAGTAGGATCCCAGGACCCCACCCCAGTGTACTCCATATAAGTCCACTGGTGTTCAGCTGTAAAAACTAAAAACTTAAAAATATCAATTTTGATGTATATATGCTCAACATTTGCATATTTCACATTTCAATTGTCACCTTCCATGTGCTCAAATCTATGCAAGTGACTAATTAAATGATGACTAGAGTGTACTGTTTGACCTCTCAATTGTAACTTTCAGGGTCGCAGGTCAGAGCAGTGTTAATGACCTCAAGGTGGCTGCAGAGGTTTGTATGCCTCTGATAAATGCTGTCATGTCTGAAATCAAGAATGGGACGTACCCTCAAGGATCATTCTTGAATGTAGATGTGCCAGCTGATGCTGCGCACCACAAGGTAAATCCGCAGCAGTGATTTTGTAGTAACATTATGCACCACTGTACTATTTACAGTTTTACACTTGTAAGAGGAAAGCAAAGCGAAATGTATTGATCTATTCAATTGTGTGTGGATAAATCTATGGAGACACAATTTGGTTTTTGGTAGACGTTGCCTTATCAGATTACTAGTTCTTTATCCTGACTCCTAACTACTAAGATTTATCTATTTCTGCTGATTTTTATTCAATTTTAAATATTACGGACTGCTACCACTCTAATTTTTTTAAGAAAAAAATTAGCCATTAAGTTTTTGTTTGAGAACAGATTTAAGTCTAAGTATTTCTATGTTTCTGTGCTGTTCTTGTCAGTAGGGATACAAAATTACAAAACAGGGAAAATATATGGCCAGAATTGGTTGGGAACAGACAGTTTACAAGAATCCTGCAGTAGAAAGTTACCAGACAGCAAACATGGATGTTGACAGTGACAAGGACAGTGGACTAGATACTTCATCAGAGAATGACCTTTTGTTTAAGAGAGTGGTAACTTCACATTGCTCTGAGCAACTTCCCATTTCCAAACTTCGTGCTAATTCCATCAATCACATTTGAAGTATTCTAGCAAAATAGTTTTCTAAGATATGCGACATAAATTGTTTATCAGAAAATTGTGGACTTGAATCTCCTCCTGAAGTCCTACTTATTCTACTTTTCTAATTTTTAATATTACAGATTGATTACCGCAAATTTAAATGAGAACACTTGACTTGTTGCTAGCTAAAAGAAAACAGATCATTCTTGAAATGAAAATGGCGGAGTTGATATTTATTCATTAATTGAGTCGATTAAATTCTGAACAGATAGTGAAGAGAAGTTATGATGAAGAGGAAGGAGAGGACATGGACCACAAATCCCTTGTAGAAGGATTTGTAAGAATTACCTTACTACCATACAACTTCCTTTTTTCTTATAGAAGGCATCCTCTGATAAGTATATGTTGTTTGTTTCAGATTACTGTTACTCCTTTGGGTGCTCTCTCCCGCGCAGAGGCTGATGTCGTACCCTACTACCAAGCTTGCTTGTCACGTCTGGCTGACAATTCATATGCGTCATCACTCTAGGTGGTTGCTCTGCTTCTTCATTTGAGGAAATTTTCACATGTCATTTCTCTTTATTCTACCCAGTTGCTGCTCTTGATCCTTCATTCTTCTAGAAGCAGAAACATAGGTCTACAAAAATATTTTGTATTATGGGATATCATATAGCATCGTTCCCCCATAGGAGAAATGATTTTTCACTACAACATATCAATGTTATTGAAGTAGCTTGGCAAGCGGTCACACGCTGGCCTATGTTGTCTCTTATCATTCTAACATGTTAGAAGTTATTTCTTTAAGAAATGTGATGCACATCGGGGATAATGCTGTGATTTCCCTAAAAATAATAGAAATGCCGTGTTTGAGCTGCAAATATCAAATTAATTTTCTAAAGCTGTTTATTCATCACCATAACCGAAATGTGTATTGCTTTTCACCTTTTCCAAATCAGTTTTACGTCGTTTCCTGGCATCGCAATTTTACCTTCCTTGCTGTTTCACGTAATGACACAATTACCCTCTGTATATATTTTGCTCAAGGCTTTCATAAGTTGCTACTGAACCATAAATTCACAAAAGACGCTCTGTTTCTTCATTATGCAACTGACTCTTCTTTCATGTGATCCTTTTTAGGTGAGCTTGATACTTAGGAGGCCGGCTAAACTGAACCTACTGATGTCATGGCCTGCAAGTTGCGAAATAAAGCTACATCAATTTCTGGCATTATGTATTTCCATGATTCATTATTTCGCGGCATATGTATGGCATAACGCTGACTTTTCGTAACTATGATCCTTCAATAATTCATTAGTGTTATTGTCTCTCCAGTTTATCCTTTTGTTTTCCCTTTTATGATGACATCTATATGATCATTTTGATCGCACTCTGTTGTGTACCCCGACCGTCTAGTTCCCAGATTTTAGCAGATTATATTTGATTTGAAACTATTACACCCAAACACACATAAACTCGCGTGTGACCTATTTTTTATATAGATCAGATTTAGAAAGACCTAATTCAACATATTTATCCACGTGGGCCAGGGGTGTCGAAGCCTCAGCTCGAGCTCAGAACTATCGAAAGCTCAAACAAGTCATGCTTGTCTTAATTGGGGTAGCCGGGTAGGTTGCATATAGGGCTGTAAAAAAAGCTCGAGCTCGCGAGCTACTTGAGTTCGGCTCGGTTTAGACCCAGTTCAAGCTCGTGAGCTTCACCGAGCCGAGCTCGACTAGCTCGCGAGCCTACTCGAGTTTGGATCAAGCTTTCGTGAACCAAACTTTCTCGAGCTTGTTATCGAGCTTACTCGAGCTGAACTTACTCGAGCTTGTTACCGAGCCTACCAGGTTCATCGAATTTACTCGAGCCTATCGAGCTTATCAGCTTATCGAGCTTACTCGAGCTGAGCTCAAGCTTACTCGAGCTTGGACCGAGCCGAGCTCGAGCCTGGATCTAGGCTCGGATCCCAACTCGAGCTCGGCTCGAGCCTTACCGAGCTCGAGCCTGACAGCCCATGACCGCTCGAATTCGGTCTGTTTACAGCCTTAGTTGCATACTTGAATGTATATTAGTATATGGTTGAATAAGCTCGAGCTTCGATTCAAAATAGGATTGACAATTGTATATACCTGTATATGATAGTACATACGTTTGTATTTGAGCCTAGTTCAAGTGAAGTCAAGTAAAAGCTTGGTAAGGATTGAAGCTCAAGTATGGGCTTGAGTTTGGCTCAATTTTTTTCTCGAGTTTGAATCAAGACTAACCCAAGCCGGATTCAAATAGCTCGTCGAGTCTAAGAGATTTTTACAGCCCTAGCGGCTCCTTAAGCGAAGCAACCGGATATCTTGTTTAAGAAAAAAGCACATGCTATAGTATGTTGTGATTACGTTCCAAACAGTAAAAATAAAAGTCGGGTGTTCAAAAACCCTACTCCTTTCATCACGCTGAGGTGAGGGCTATTTAAAGCCGCTCTACATGGTTTTTGTGTATTTCCCATTATGTCCTTGACGGATATTATTACTCTAAGATCGATATATACTAATGACGGATACTCATACCACAGGTACCCCAAGCGGCCCGATTAAGCAGTTGGGCCGCTTCGAGCCCAGCTCCGACCGGAAGGCCTACGCTGGGCAGCAAAGGAGTCCCGCCCCCCGATCGGGGCTCGGACGCGCTCCGACCTCCTTGGGTCGGGGTACCTACGATCTCGACTCAGAGGAGATCGTCTCCACCAACGGCCACGGCAACGGGGCCCGCACCGGGAGTTGGCCGCCTACCCCGCGGGCACGACATTCGAGACACCCCTGTAGGGGTAGATGGTTCCTTCCCAAGGCAGCAGAGGGGCCACGCAAAGTCAAGCTTCGGTCCCATCCGCCTGACACATAACCAGAGGACGCGCCCTCTGGCAGGGGATACCAAAGTCAAGCACCACCGCGTCGGCACCCCTGGGCAAGCGAAGCAGTACGTCACTCCCCCCAACCAGTCCCAGAACCGACTCCCTCGACTAGTCTGACTGCCCGGCGTGAAGGACGTGAGGACCGGTCGGGCGACGAGACCGAAGAACAGACTTCGAGACATAAGAGGCCCTACCCCTTTTCCTCCTCTTCAAACTCCCATGTAACCTGCCTCTTTTCCGTCTATATAAGGAGAGGCATGACCCTGAGTGGGGGGGGGGTTCTTGCTTTTCTCTTGATCGATCGAACTAGAGACCGATTGAGCACCGAAGGGAACACTCCCTCGTTTGTAATACCCCGGCGATTATTCGCCCCGAGAAACAATACGCATCCACAGCACGAATTGGAGTAGGGACCTTCAGCCCGAACCAGTATAAACCCCTGGCTTCTTGAGTCGACCATTCGGGGAGAGGGAGCACGCGACCCCCACTAACCAAAAATTCGTATTGCCAGTGCACGAAACACCGACAGTTGGCGCGCCAGGTAGGGGCGCTCGCGCGCCATCATCACCTTCGTCTTCAGATTCCCACCTGCTTTCCTCGATGGCTTCTTTCTCGCGCGGTGGCGCACCGACGTCGAGGGGCTGGATCCGTTTCAGCACCCTCGGCTTCATCGCTACGACGACGGGAGAGCTTGTGCTCGTCCCCGCCGCGGTCCGCGACCAGGTTTTCTCCGGAAGCCTGGGTGCAGTCACCAACATCCTCGGCGACCTCCGCCTTGAGGCCCCCGCACGGGCCACAGGGGTGGGCCTACCTCGCACCGGTGTCACCTCTGGCGGCACCGTGTGTGAACGGCGGCGGGCGACGGCCCCGCCTTCCGCTGGCTCCCGGCTCGTAGCCATGACCGGCTACGTGTCGACCTCCCTCCACAACCTGCTGGGGGACTCCTCCAGCCACAACTCTAGCTCTGACAGGGAGCACCCCCCACACAGGGCGTACTCTCGCGAATGCAACATGGCGGGCGCGGAGGAGCCATCCGCCACCCCCACGACTCCCGGGACCCTCCTCCTGCGCAACGAAGCATGGGGAGACGAGTCCCGGCGGGAAGACGGCGCGCGCCTTCAGGTTCGCCTCGCTGACCTCCAACGGCAGCGCGAGGAGTTGGAGGCCCGCAAGGCTGAGCTCGACAAACTCCAGGCCGACCTAGAGCAACGTCAGCCCGAGCCACCACTGGTCTCTGGCGTGCGCGCGCACGCCAGGTGCATCACCAGTTAGTTGAGGGGACGAACAATCTTCCATTTTTCCCCCACGCCAACCAAAACGTCGCCGCGGCAGCAATGCTGCTCCGCGGGCTCCCTGAGCCGACGGACCCAGAGGCCAAGGTCACATACCAGAACCTCCGGGGGCTGGTGGAGCGTGCTGTCGTCCAGCACGCCCATGGTTCCGGTTCCCGACACTCAGACGCGACCTCGGGCCACGCGGGTCGCTCCCCCTCGTGGGGTCATCGGAGCTCGACCAAGACGGCCCCGCAGCATGAGCTTCCCCAAGCATCGCGCACCCCGGTGCGCCATTGCCTGGGGGACAACCATGACCTTCACGCCACCATCGAGGCACGGAGGAGAGCTGCCGACGTGGCTGCACCATCGCAGGTTGCCGACAGCGGACAGCGCGACCACCGCGATCCGGGTCCTGACGGCCCCGGACCGCGGGCGTTCACCCGCGCCATCCGCAACGCCAGTTTCCCGGTCAGGTTTCGGCCCCCGGCCAATATAGCCAAATACTCGGGGGCGAAGAACCCTAGTGTTTGGCTAGAGGATTACCGGCTCGCCTGCCGGGCGGGGGGAGCGACAGATGATTTCTTCATCATCCAGTACCTCCCCATCTACCTCGCGGACTCTGCCCGAGCTTGGCTCGAGTACCTGCCCGCAGACACCATCGGGAGTTGGGCCGACCTGACGAACCTCTTCGTCGAAAACTTCCAGGGCACGTACAAACGCCCTGGCAACTCTTGGGACTTGAAGAGCTGCAAGCAGCAGCCAGGGGAGACCCTCCGGGACTACATTCGCCGTTTCTCCTTTCCTCCCTCCGCTTTCGGCGGGTGGCGTCGCGCTGGTCGGCGATAGCGTGCGGCGCAGCCCTCGCTTCTTTCTCCCCCGGCAAATAGGCCCAGGAGACCATACCACCGAGCCCCTGCGAAGGTACACTCGGGTGAGCTCCGAAAGGTTAAGGAATAAGGGCCAGAAAAGGGGGGTGCCTTCCGACCTACTAGATTCGACCGGTTCCGTGCCGAGAACGGCACAAGGACACCACCCGCCGCCTCAGTGCCGCTCGCACCAACGACCGCAGATACCCGAGCCAAGAGCTCCGACGCCGGGAGCTCCGTCTCGGACACTCTCATAGGATCGGATACCCTGACGTATCTGAACATGGGGTGCACTCGATCCATGAGGGGTTGAACGCGCATTTCCATGAACGCGCGAACGACGACGTCGCCGGTCAGGCCCCGCGCCCTCAGGTCCCTAATCCGCTCGACAACCATCTTCACCTTCTTCTTGTCCTTCGCGTCGGGTCCCCAACCCCATTGGGGACTCGCCTTGGGCAGTTCGCCGGTGAAGACCGGGGCGCTACCGCCCATGTTCCGAACGTAGAACCATTTGTTGTGCCATCCCCGGTTCGACGATGGCAGCCTCACATCAATATATTCTGCCTTGCGGCCACCGCGCAGTTGTACGGCAGCACCACCAAGGGGAGCGACCGCGTCTGATGGCAGTCGCGCTAAGAAGAAGTGCCTCCAGAGCCCCCAGTGGGGTTCGATCCCCAGGAAGACCTCGCACAGCGTGATGAAGGTCACGATGTGGAGGACGCCATTCGGGTTCAGGTGATGCACCTCCGCCCCGTAGAAGTGCAGCAATCCGCAGACAAACGGATGGAGAGGGAGCCCGAATCTGCGCTCGTAGAAAGAGGCGAGCACGACGACCTCTCCGTCACTCGACGCGGGGACCGCGGCCCCGCCGGCACCCTCCACCGCGAAACGTCCCACGGGGGGAGGAACCCTTTCTTCTCCAAGCCAGGGACGTGGCCGGACGTCGGCGAGCACGTCGGCCATGACATCGCGAGGACCGAAGAGGTGGGGAGAGGGAAGGCGAGGAAGCGAGGGCTCTTCTTCACCGACTGTGAGCTTTTCTCTTTCTTTTCTCTCCCTTGACGCAGATAACGAAAGCGGGCGCCCCCCTCCTCGCGCCTCCCGCGCCCTTTTTGTAAATGACCGAACGAGCGCCACACGGAAGCAGGAGCCCCCTTGCACGAACTGGCGCGATTCCCGACCGCTCGTCTGCCACCACCTCCAGTACCGCTGGTAACGTGCTACGGTTTTTAATTCCCACTAGGCATTAAAACCGTGACAGGACAGCCGCCCCACGCCGCGCGCTCCGCAGCCCCGTGGACTCCGCCAGGCGGTATGGGCCAAGTGCCCCGCAAAAGGTATGATCGGCCCATTGGGCCGCCCGGCCTCGAGGTGGCGGACCCCTTTCCGGCTCGCGCCCGAGGCCCGGCACATTGCTGAGGGTTACGAAGGCCTGGTCCAATCAAAATGGACCTAGCACCGCCCTGGCACGGAATGAGAGCGAGGGGCGGACCAGGGCGAGCCCACAGCGGGCCTCCAGTTGGGTCGGCGGACGACCCGATCACCCTGGCTCACGTCCGAGACCATACCTCGCACTCTCCCGCGTAACTCATCGATGAGTGGCGGCCAGCTGCGCTTCAAGTCGGCGAACGACCTTGAAGTCCGATACGGGATTGAGTAAGGAAAGGTTTTTAATGGGACGCCCCGTGGCGGGCCGGACACCCACGCCGGGTTTCGTCCGCTTGGAGATGATCCCCCTCCATGGAGATCACCAAGGCCCCACTCGAATTACCTGCCAGTAGCTCGCACGAGCGTGGCATTCACACCGGCGTAGGTAAACGCGCGTTCGCTCATCCCCTCCAAATCCCATACCTGCGGACGGGGCGTAAAATCTGGGGCCCGCTCGGCCTCAATTGGGGTAAACCCCCGACCGTCTCCCCGACCCGCTCGGGGGCTTCACCCACCGGGTGCGCTCACGCGCACCCCGATTCACCGACCAAGGCGGTCCCCGGCACGCAGCGCCGATCGGGTCCCGCCCCGACCGATCCGACGATCAAGTCGGCCTCGATTGGGGTAAACCCCTGACCGGCTCTCCGACCCGCTAGGGGGCTCGGGGGCTACACCCACCGGGTGCACTCGCGCTCACCCCGGTTCACCGACCAAGGAGGTCCCCGGCACGCTGCACCGATCGGGTCCCGCCCCGACCTATCCGACGATCAAGTCGGCCTCGATTGGGGTAAACCCCCGACCGGCTCTCCGACCCGCTCGGGGGCTACACCCACCGGGTGCGCTTGTCCCCGGCACGCTGCGCAGACCGGATTTCGCCCCGACCGATCGACCTGACTCTCCGACTAGGGGAAACCCCCGACCGGCTCTCCGACTCGCTCGGGGGCTCGGGGGCTACTGACAGATACTCATACCACAGGTACCCCAAGCGGCCCGATTAAGCAGTTGGGTTGCTTCGAGCCCAGCTCCGACCGGAAGGCCTACGCTGGGCAGCAAAGGACTAGTCTGACTGCCCGGCGTGAAGGACGTGAGGATCGGTCGGGCGACGAGACCGAAGAACGGACTTCGAGACATAAGAGGCCCTACCCCTTTTCCTCCTCTTCAAACTCCCATGTAACCTGCCTCTTTTCCGTCTATATAAGGAGAGGCAGGACCCTGAGGGGGGTTTTCTTGCTTTTCTCTTGATCGATCGAACTAGAGACCGATTGAGCACCGAAGGGAACACTCCCTCGTTTGTAATACCCCGGCGATTATTCGCCCCGAGAAACAATACGCATCCACAGCACGAACTGGAGTAGGGACTTCAGCCCGAACCAGTATAAACCCCTGGCTTCTTGAGTCAACCATTCGGGGAGAGGGAGCGTGCGGCCCCAACTAACCAAAAATTCGTATTGCCGGTGCACAAAACACCGACAACTAATATATCAATCAAAGGGGGGTGAATGACTGCGCGGAAGCTAAAATTAAATTTTTGATCTACTAAAAAATCACCCCAAATCGAAGTCAAATAATTGCCTCGGTTCTCGGCGAAAACAGATTAATAGATGTTCGGTAAAATACAAATTCCTGGAGATCCAACCGTCGGATTGATCTGAAATTTGAACACAAGAAACTAAATTCCAATACGAATCTAACAGATAAAGAATCAGCTCAATCGGACTTACGGATCAAAAGTTATGAACCTCGCAAGCTTGCTATAACAGAATATAACGAGAATTGATCTAACATCAATTTCGTGATTAAACAAAATCTTCAAAAGACTAACCAACAAAACTTTGAGGAACTCTAAATCAAGGCTCTAGAAATGTTTTGGATGGATCAAATCAAGACGGAACTCAAAGAATCAAAGTAGAGAAAGAACCAATCTAAAACCAGAACAGATGAGCAAACGAACACTCAAAACAAAGAATACTGTAGCAACGCGTGCACTGTAGCTTCGAGATTACTGTAGCACGCAGAGGATCTGGAAGAAATTGATTTTTATTTCTTTTTGTCTAAAATACTCAAATCAAAAGAGTACAAACCCTAAAGCCTAGCTCTGGCAAACACGCCCTGGTTCTGCGCTCTAGATAAACAGAGGACACCTCCCCCTATTTATAATGACCAACCCTAACAGAGTACGCATGCATGTCCACTTGGTCCAATACATGCAAGCTACCACAAACGATTACAACTCTGCACGCGTATAGCTTCAGTAGCTACTTTTGCAGAATTGCTCCTCTTGAGTCATCAAGCCTTGGAGTCGAAAGTGGGACTCGATTACCCTAATATAGAAGTTTTTAAGGGAGGTATAGTCCAATTTACATTCCAAAAAGGTGAAGAAGCAATCGATACGGTGAAGATAAGAATGGAAAGAGAGAAAAGGAGAGAATAGCACTTTATTAGATTTTTCTTTTTAGAACATAAGTTTTGAAGCTTCCTGAAAACGACCATTCTAACTAAGGACACGTCCTACAGTCGATATGGCTGTGATACCACCGCTGTGAGACCCCGGATTGGCTATCCGAAATCCCCTGTGTATTTCTGTACTAGTCCCAGATCAGTAGCTAGTACACACAGTCCAACAGTGATGAATCAACAACCATATCACGATTATATATAACCAAATAATAATAACACCAAATAAAAGCAAAGACCTTATGGTCGAGGTTTACCATTACGGTCTTAACAGGCTGAACAACTTGAATAACTGCAGCGGAAGAAGATAACACCAAGTGGTGACCCATCCATATGCCCACAGGCAATCAAGTGGGGTACGCGTCCTAGTCCTCGGAGTCTCCTTTGACAGCTTTCTTCACTTCTGAGATATGTTTAGAATGTAGCATGTGAGTACATAAAGTACTCAGCAAGTCTGGGAAAAATGCATAATGCAGGGCTATCCAAGGATGGCTTAATATGGTTCTTTTGCGCAAGGCAACACTTTCAAAAACTTTACATGTAATATTTTTTGCAAAGCCATTTTCACAATTATTGGTACATTTGCAATTATTTATAACTTCTAGTGAAGGTTCTATCTACCATTCACTAGTATATAGGCTCTATCCGCCACATCTCAAAAACAATCAGGGTTCAATCCATCCTCATGGCTCTGTCTGCCATGGTTCACAAAAACAGGTTCAATCCACCTACCTGGCTCTAGCCGCTAGAAGCACACCCGAGAGTTCTAACCACTCCCGGATCCCAAAAGATCAGTTTTTAAAACAAAAACAAAAGTCTACCAATATGAAAGCATTCTTCGCTTTGCCTTTGACCGTAGGCGCGACTATTCGAATAGTTTTAACTCTGCAGAGGTGTACAGCTTTACCCATAAGACATGATATTCCCTTAGTGCCAAGCTATTAGAACACTTCCTTAGGTGTGCCGGCAGGGATATCATGACAAGGCCTTTACAATGTATACGCCTAACCCGACTCACCCACTGAGGTTTCACCGCTGTTAGGGTTCTATCTACCCAGTACAGAAGCCCCCTCTTGCGCCGTGTGGGGAGTACAACTTGCCTATATCCGGCACCCACATTCCACCAACTGGCGAGTCTAAGTTAGGTTTCTACAAATTATTTAGCCAGGTCGTACCATGTTAGACATGTGGTAGTACGATTATGCTTAGAATGGAGACGGTCATAAGCGTCGGTCCTTAATTGACTTGGGGCGGTGCTTGCACAAACCAGCACCAGTGCTCTATCCGCACCCACCAGACAAACCATTCCGCCCAAGTCCAAACCATTTTTCACTTTATTTTTATTTTGTAAACCATCGGCAATACTCTTTGCCTATAACTTCCAACACGAGTTTTCAAGAGTTATAGGAAATTCCCACCCATATGTGAATACTGACCGATTGCGGGTTTAAGCATTTCTACCGAATTGTTTTATTCCACCATTTGTTTATTTATAATTTTCAAATCTCAATGTTGATAAAAATGATTATAATCAATTCTATAATCTCCAAAGTTCTTGAGATCACCAAAATTCCCCCATTATTATCATGGCGCTATATAATCCAGTCCAATTTAGTACCCCAACAAGTAAAGTCCATATCATGTGACATCATGACTCCAAAATCATGCCAAGCTACTATCATATAAACAATCTCCTCAAAATTAAGTCTCCTTATTGACTACCCATCATCCATACATCGATTCATTTTTGTAATCTACTTGATCCACCAAGAATAATTCACAATCTCATCCCCAAGCATCTTTTGACAAAGATTCCTTAAACCAAGACTTTATTAATTCATCGACTATAATGATTTTCCTACATAGTGACACCAAATTGACTAAACAAATCACACATAATCCACATTATTCATAATTCCACCTAAATGGTTGTCGCGAGACCATATTTCACAAAATCATCCATGAAACCACCGAGTATGATTCTCAATATTATCCACTTACTCCATCGAGTATAATTGATAATATTATTGACTAAATCATCGAGTATCATTCTCAATATCACCTAGTGTAACCGTTCACAGTGTCATTTCTAAATCACATTGTATGCCTGTTAAAATCCACCGAAATATAATTAACCACTTATTCTATTTGATCCACAAGTATGACTCTCAATATTATTTATTAAATTTTACCGACTATTATTCTTAATATCATACATCTTTCAATATTCCCCCAATCCATACTAATTATACTGCGAACTGCTATCACAATCCAACTCCTCAATATTTCAACTATCATCATTCAAAGATCAATTCCATAATGACTACCCCCACATCATCACTAATATTCGTCTAACTCCAATTTGCATTCCATACCATTTGTTCCATCTAAAATGTCTTCTAAATAGTCTTTTCCCCTAATCAAAGAATATTTTATCAAAAGTATTTATTATGGTGGATTACTGTACTAGCGCGACAAAGGATCATGGATAACAATATCAAGGAGGTATGAACAACAGGTATAACTAATAGCTTAACGTCAACAATATCCTTTTATATAAATAGCAATGCAATTTGTAAAACATTGTAAAACATTTATAAATCATGGGATCAACATGTGTCAAGGAGACTTGCCTTCAGTCGCAGCGAAAGTCTCAACGTTTTGCGGTTTGGCGACGGCGTCGACGGCTCCAGCGAGTTCTTCGGCTACGCGCAAAACGGTACAACTAAATAAATAAACTAAAATAAAATAAATCTAAAAATTATAAAATTAGTACTGGCAGATAGAGGGTGATTTTAGATGAATTTAGAAATTTGAATCACTCGATTCGGAGTTACGACGGAAGAGAACGAGCGTTTCGAACCTCCCGCCGGACTTGGAGAAGAAATGGCTGTCGGCGGAGCTCTGGCAGTCAAACTAAAAATCTGATTTTACTGGAGGTAGATGACACTGAGATGGAGCTCCAATAAAAATTTTAGGCCAAACGGAGGTCGAGAGTGACTGGGAGAGCTCGCCGAAGTTTCAGAAAGAGCGGCTTCTACAGGGAGATCCGTAGATTGGATTGGAGAAATTCCAATTGGGTTATGTGGGGAATGAGGAGAGTATTTTGGGGTTCAATTTGTAGGACGATTGGACCAGCAGATCATCGGAAAAATCTCGCCGAAGTTATGACCAGAAGCGCACGGCGGCGCTCGGGGCGACATGCGGCGCCGGCGATGCACGGGTGCGTGCGGGCTGGCTGGGCGGGGGCGGCGCGAGGCCGGGTGGCGGGCGCGGCGCGGGGGAGCCTGTCGACCGGTCGGCCGGGCGAGGAGGGCGCGGCTGTAGCAAGGAGCTTGGCCGGTCGGCCATGGCGCACGGCGCCGGCTCGGCTCGGGCACGGGCGCGGGCAGCGGAGGACCGGGAAAGGAGCGACACAACACGGGGAACATGGTGCTCACTCTGATTCGGCCGGAGGATTGCCGGAACGGCGGCGGTCATGGACGAGTTCGGCCGGCGGCCATGAATAGTGATCCCAAATAATAATAAAAAATTCAGAACACGCAACGACAAAAAGGAAGTGAGCACCGCGTAGGTCTCGACGAGACGAATTCAACGGTGTGGTCGGATTCACAAGGAACTCACCGGATTGAGAGTAATCGACGAAAAACCGAGCTCCCAACGAAGATGTCAACGGCGAAATTCGTCATCGTCCTACAACGAAAAGTGAAATTAGTTGAGGGCTTTTGCTCGGGACGTTGACGCGAACACAATGACGTGATCGGATTCGAGTTTGGCTCACCGGAAATGAAGATATGACGAAGAACACGAAAAACGTGTCCCGGCGTCGGTTTTCTCGAGATCCCGACCGAATGGAGAGGAGTGGCAATAGGAGGGTGTGAGAACGGGAAGGAGGACTCCAAGATGAAGGTTTGAGAGGTGGAAGCACTCCAATCCATGAAGAAACGGCCGAGTAATTGCGGATTGATTGCATTTCGGTTTTTGGAAGACTGCGTCGATTCCGGTGGGATTTGGGATGAATGGAGGTGGGGAACGGGTTCTCCTCGTCGATATCTTTCCAACGCAACCGGCGGATCGTGATTTGGAGCTTTAATGATGAAGTTATGGAGGTTTGAATATTGAAAGCCATTACTGAGAAGAAACGATCGTGCTTCTCTGGAAACTGATCGGGGAAGATGATGCTACAGTATGCGACGCTACTGTAGCCTATGCTACAGTACCGCAATGCTACAGTAACCGACACGTGGCGCCTTCCGGTTGGCCGAAAATTACCTAAAAGCAATGCCCTAGAGAAAAAATAGCAAAAAGGGTCTAAAATTTCGAAAAAATTCCTGAAAATATTAGAGAATATTTGGAACCCAATAAAATTGGTTTCGCCGAATTTGGATGAAATTTGGAGATTTGAATATTCTGGAGCGAATAGCAGGCATTAAACAAAAGCCGCGCGAGATAAAATACCAAAGGGCTTCCAAAAATCTTAGAGAAATTCCCAAAATGTTTTTAGAATATTTGTGACCTAATGCAATAGGTTCTAGGATTTTTGGAGCATTTTTGAACTCGGGCGGAATTTCGGGTACTGACGGGAATCTGAAAGTTGGATTTTTCGAACGGAGGGGAATTGAGTTCCAATTTTGGAAGGGAAAGGATGCCAGGTTAAATTAAACACCAAGAAAAATCCAAATTTTAAATTTAACTAATTTAAATTAGATTTTTTCAGAAGGTCGAAAACGAGGATGTTACATACTTGCACCCTCAAATCTACACATAGACAAAGTAGAGTAAGCACAACTAGAAATCAAGTTCTATTAATGATTTTTGCATGGCATGATCTCTATTCCTTAACTACCTTAAAACCTGAAAATATTGAATTTTTGTGCACTTCTTTGGTGCTTGAAAAACTGATTTATTGATTCTTTTGCAACAAACTATAAAAATGCAAGGAATTATATGCACCATCAGCCTTACTTTTCAACCATGCTAAGCAATGAGCTTAAGGTTTCATGGTTTCGATCATACACAACTTCTTCCAAGTTCATATCAAAGTGCAATGATAAGCAGCCTCGTAAAGAAGAAGTGCGACAGTGCATAACCTTGATCTTGCATCTATCAAATATTACTTTTTGAGCTTTTATCTCTTTAACTTTGATAAATATAATAATTGGCACCTTTTTTAGCAGGATCAAGATAGCCAAAAAAGTTCAATCATGACAAGATTTAATTTAAGTTGTCATTCCAATTAAATAGTCATGTCATAAACTACACCATATATGTATAAACATGAAGTTGCAAAGACCTTGTAGCAAAACATGGCTTCAAATAACATATGCGAATAAAAAATAATGCTCATTACTTTATAAATATTTTTCCCCTTTTTTGTTTTCCATTTAAGAAATACAAAGAAAAAAGTGTAAACAAAAAAATCACAAAGTTTTCACAAACTCCCCCTGAAAACAAACCCATTGGATGAATGACTCCAAGTTCTCCCCGAATAAAAGCAAATCAAGAAGAAGACAAATGTTTTGTGAAAATATCTGCCATTTGATGTTCAATATCCACATGGTGAAGCACAATATTTCTTTTTTCTACATGATCTCTGAGAAAGTGAAATCTGATCTCAATATGCTCAAGAAAGAGAATTACCCAAGAAGTAGCATGAACCAGATGTACTTTTTCTATCAATTCTACATCCTCCAAAGTCAACATCAGAAAAAGCTCTTAAACTAATGCAAGAGGAAGCAGAAAGCCAAATACCAAAATCTTGAGTACCATAGAGATACCTAAAAATTTCGCTTGATGGTTTGTTGATGTGAAGCACGTGGGGAAGCTTGAAAACAAGCACACAAGCACACAACAAATTGTATATCCGGCCTTCCTCATTCTCAACATCATCATCGTCGTCATCTTCATGAACAAAGATACTCTCCCCTTGAACATATGCACCTGTATCCTCACTGTACCTTTTGCCACAATAGATGTACTTGGAAGAAGCATCTCCAAAAGTAACACTTTCAACACGAGATGCACGAGTGAAGGAGAACCAAAATTTATCACCGAACATGTGGCGTGAGCATCCAGAATCCACTAGCCATATGTTCTCCTTCCTCACGTGAGAAGCCTACATAGAAGCAGAAAATGTCGAGGTCTTGGTACTGGGGTTAGAAATAAAATATTTAGGAATCCAGTACTGAGACACACGACGCACAATAGTAGGCACAACACGAGCATTCTTATGCACAAAAACATATTTGTCTTTTCCCGTGTTTTTAGCAACAAAAGATGCTTGTTTCACCCTAGGCACATAATGAGAAGCAAAGTGTGCCTTTCTGAAATTAGACCTAGCCTTAGTCCTTTCATTCTTTTGCTGTTTGGCTAGCCTAAAGCAAAAATCTACTAAATGGCCATCTCTATCACAATGAGTGCAATTGTACTTAACATGATGTTTAGCTTTAACAGTAGAAGCACATTTTGCATTCATCACAGAAGAAGATAAAAGACCAGCAGATTTAAAGACAATTTTCTTAGGCTCATTAAGAATCTCAATTTTGTCATTGCAAGGAGCATGAACAACAATGCGAGGTTAAGTTTCATATGAAGCATGAAGATTAAAACCTAAACCTTTCTTATTTGAGCTAACCTTAGATTGGTCTAAAATCATGTTCAAATTTTTCTTCCCTTTAGTGAACCATTCTAAGGAATCTTGCAAGTAATCAATTTTTCGAGAAAGAGTTAAACAATTATTACAGAGAGCGTCCACTTTTCCTTTTTGCTTGCGACAAGTTGAGCATGAAAGAACCTCATAAGTGAGCATGTCATTAGCCATCTGAGAAACTTTAGCATTTGCATCTTTAAATTTCAATTCAAGTATGAAGAATTTAGAACATGGAGTTGAATCATGCAAATCAATAGTAGAACAACTAATATGTTTAACAAGTTTCTCATTTTTCTCATTTTCATCATTAATTTGCTCTAACAAGGTAACATGTTCTTTCCTAAGCAAGGTAAGCTCATTGTAAATTAAGTGACATAATTTACAAGCATCATCATCAGAAATCAATGTCTTAAGTCTAGTAAATTCAGCATTCAATGATTCTACAATAATATCATGTTTCTTAATTTTTCTATCATGTTTGTCAAGCAATTTTCCGAGACGAGCAACCACAATAGCTACTTCATCATATGAAGGATCTACCTCATTGAAGTCGCTGTCATGATTCTCCTCGGTGAAACTGTCGCTGCTTTTAGCCATGAGACACAACCCCATCAACTCATGCTTGCTTGGAGTTGCATCATCCTCGCTGCTCTCCGAATCCACATCGTTCAAATTGACTTATTCAAGAGCGGAAAGAACTCGATGGACAACTTTGCGGTTGATGAAGCTCTTCTTCTTTCTATCACTTGGAAAGAACTTCTTCTCTTTTCTTTTATCATTGTCATTCTCCTCCTTTGATGTTTTACCAACAAGTTTAGGACAATTTGGACTAATATGGTCGAGATCACCACACTCATAGAATCTTGGAGGACCACCACTAACTCTCTTCCTCGTTCTCACATTCTGCAAAGCTTTGTTAAAGCGAGAAGAGAGTAGTGATAAGTCTTCTTCTGGGAATTGCTCAATCTGTTCATCGGTTAGTGAAGACAAGAAAGACATGGCAAAGCTTGAAGAAACATTATTATGAGACATGCTAGATTGGAATGTCAATGCAATTGATTTATGATTATTCTTCCTAGCAAGAACATCCAATTCATGAGTTTTCAGCTTAGAATAAAGAACATCTATTGTAAGTGTACTCATGACAGTTGATTCTCTAATGGGTGTAGCTTTCATCACCCAAATAGACATGTCTAATGCACCAAGCAATTATCTAGCATTAGCAGCAGCATCAAAACTAACTCCAATAGCACGTAGATTGCTAAGAATTTTATTAAAGCTTGCAAAGAAATAATCTAGCGACTCACCAAACTTCATCTCAAATCGCATGTATTCTTTCTTATATACATCCTGACGAACCTCTTTGATAGTGTTAGAACCTTCATAGTAATCACAAAAAGATTTCTATACCTCATATGCAGATTTAAGATGGACCACACAATCAAAGTCGCTGCGTCCCAAGCCTTGGATGATGAAGTTGCATGCCTTGCTATTTGCTTCAACATGTGCGCGATTTACGTTGTTGACGTTCTTGTTCTCAGGGACTTCGTATGGCTTGTAGACCTTCTCCCAAAGTGCGAAGCCCTGCGCCTGGATGAACGCCTCCATCTTTGCTTTCGAAAACTGAAAATCAACACCATCGAAAACACAAGGTTTTGTTGTATACCTATCCATTCTATGATTTCTAATCACTTGTTAATATTAATTAGAAAACCTTGCTCTGATACCACTTGTAGGATCGATATATACTAATATAGCAATCAGAGGGGGGTGAATGATTGCACGGAAGCTAAAATCAAATTTTTGATCTACTAAAAAATACCCCAAATCGAAGTCAAATAATTGCCTCGGTTCTCGGCAAAAATAGATTAATAGACGTTTAGTAAAATGCGAATTCCTGGAGATCCAACTGTCGGATTAATTTTAAATTTGAACACAAGAAACTAGATTCCAATACGAATCCAACAGATAAAGAATCAGCTTGATCGGACTTACGGATCAAAAGTTATGAACCTCGCAATCTTGCTATGGCAGAATATAACGACAATTGATCTAACATCAATTTCGTGATTAAACAAAATCTTCAAAAGACTAACCAACAAAACTTTGAGGAAATCTAAATCAAGGCTCTAGAAAGGTTTTCGATGGATCAAATCAAGACGGAACTCAAAGAATCAAAGTAGAGAAAGAACCAATCTAGAACCAGAACAGATGAGCAAACGAACACTCAAAACAAAGAATACTATAGCAACGCGTGCACTGTAGCTTCGAGATTATTGTAGCACACAGAGGATCTAGAAGGAATTGATTTTTATTTCTTTTTATCTAAAATACTCCCATCAAAAGAGTACAAACCCTAAAGCCTAGCTCTGGCAAACACGCCCTGGTTCTGCGGTCTAGATAAACAGAGGACACCTTCCCTATTTATAATGAGCAACCCTAACAATGTACGCATGCATGTCCACTTGGTCCAACATGGCCCAATACATGCAAGCTACCCTAAACGATTACAACTCTGCACGCGTATGGCTCACCTGCCATACTCACGTGACTAAAAACTCTGCATGCGTACGGCCCACCTGCCGTACTCACATGAATGACTAGTCTTCATGTGCACCGTTCTCTAGCCCGAACTTCCCGCATGACATTCTCGACCACTAGTACCTCGATTCCTCCCTAAACCTAGTCCTGAACCTCAGTTCCTCCATGAACCTATTTCCGGTCCCGTCATCGACCACGTTCGCTTTCGAGCAACACCTGCACATGAGCAAACCACAAAACAATTCTGAGCACAAGTCCGCGACTTGACTCAACATTAGTCCATGCAACTACTCACACAAACATTGCATAAGATCAAACACGCATTACGAAGTTCACACGAATTTCATAATCACAGATCCAAACCAAAAACAATTTTGTTTAAGCACAAAAAATTAACCCTAGAAAATCCATTCACGCCGGACCAAAAACATTAGTCCGGCACATACAAGGGATCAACCTTCAAAAAGCTATTCACGCCGGACCGAAACTTTGGTCCGGCGTCACTCACAACGGACCCAAAAAATTGGTCCGGCGTCACTCACGACGGACCGTCGAACTCTCGGTTACTTGCCAATTTTGTCGACGATCGGTTTCGCCGGCAATAAGATTTGTGATTCTAGGGGATTTGTGCGGGATCTGAGCTTGATGGTAACACAGGGTGCGAGGGCAATCTGTTTTTAAACAGGTTCGGGCTCTCTCGGAGGAGATAATACCCTAGTCCTGTGTTCTTGGATATCTTGTGAGCCTCTTTTTCTTGTTTCTCCCTCCTCCCCTTATATACTGGGGGAAGGGTACATGATAGATGGGCGCCACCGGGCCCTGAACATGGTGGCCTGGCCGACATGTGCCTTGTCCTTATCCGCCCTCGCGCTCTACGTCTTGGAGAGGTGGTTATGCTTTCCCCGACCCACGCTTGCCGCCTTGTCAGGTTCCAGCATCCGCAGGCTCTGGCAGTGTCAGGTTGCATGCTTCGTTCTTGGCGGGTTGTTCGGGCAAGGCGCGAAGCTTCCCCGAAGGATCAGGAGTTGCCTTGGGGAACAAGTCGAAAATCCCCTCCGGGCCCGTCGTGGTGCTTCTGGGCTTTGGGCTTTCGAATCCGCCCGTCAAGCCCAGTCGGGTGTAGGCCCCTCTTACGGGACCCCTGTCTCTAACATCTCACAAATTTGGTACGGCGCAAACCCATTCAAAACCACGTTCACGGCGGACCAAAAATATGGTCCGGCGTACATGTAAAACTCTCGGTCACTTGAAAGAACTAGTCCGGCTCAAAAAGCCTCAATTTCACGTTCACGGCAGACCAAATGTGCCACGCTCAGTTTCTTCAAAAATTGGTCCGGCGCAAAGACACTCAAAGTCACGTTCACGACGGACTGAAAGTTTGGTCCAGCGTACATGTAAAATCTCTGTGACTTCAACATCCGGTCCGGCGCAAGACACTCAAAATCACATTCATGACGGACTGAAAATTTGGTCCGGCGCAGATGCAAAAAATGGTCCGGAGCAAAAGGAAAACACTTTGTTTTTCCGAAACACTTAACTAAAGCATATCACAAGTATATCAATTGATCATCTGAAGATCATAAAGATCATAAAGAACTTGTAGTATGAAGCCACCGTGGTTGGTTAGCTCGTGGCCGAGTGGTACTCGCGCCCTTTCGGCTCGTGGCCGAGTGGTACCTGCGCCCGCTTACGGTGCGCGGCAATCGGCTTGTCGCTCGGCTGGCCCTCATGGGGCGTACCGTAGTCTTTCGGCTCGTGGCCGAGTGGTACCCGCGCCCGCTTACGGTCTTGTGACAGCGGCTTGTCGCTCGGTGGCCCTCATGGGGCGTCAGTAGTCTTCGGCTCGTGGCGAGTGGTACCAGCGCCGCTTACGGTGCGCGACAACCGCTTGTCGCTCGGTTGGCCCTCATGGGGCGTGCCGTAGTCTTCGGCTCGTGGCGAGTGGTACCAGCGCCCGCTTACGGTGCGACAGCCGGCTGTCGCTCGGTGGCCCTCATGGGCGTCACCGTAGTCTTCGGCTCGTGGCGAGTGGTACCGCGCCCGCTTACGGTGCGGCGACAACCGCTTGTCGCTCGGTGGCCCTCATGGGGCGATCTGTAGTCTTTTTGGCTCGGGGCAGCGGTACCGCACCGTTTGCGGTGTGCGGCGATTGGCTGTGAGACCCAACCGACCCTCATGGGGCATACCTTGGTCATCCAGAGTAATGCTGCCCGCTTCTGGCGCCTTTGCTTGAGACCCTCATGGGGCGCATTCTCAAGACCGATTTAGTGAAAATCCTCACGGCACCTAATCACGCTTAAGAAGCGGTGACCAGCAATTGGCCCCAAATTATGGGGCATACCGCAGGGATGTTCGGAAAGTGCCGGGCCCAAACTTCCGTGGCGGCGGCGTTCGGGCCCATCATGGGCGCGACTTTATCCCAAACTTGAACCGGACTTGACACTGGTCGCGTTTTGCGCAACCCACTATCGGCCCAACATGGGGCGTGCCTAGATCGGCCCAGGATCGAAAGCGGAGGCCGTTGCTTTCCCCGCCGTAAGGCGAAAATTAAGGCTTGCTCCTTATAAATGAGGGAAAACTTGCTAGGCGAAGGTACCTCTGTCCTTCCCCCTCCACCGTTGAGAAACCTTTGAGCCTCTTTCGGCGGTTTGGGCAACTTAGGGTTTCTAATTTCGCGCCCAAGGCCCCCGACGGTTCCTCCTTCCAGGTCTCCTTCACAGAGATGTCTTCCTCTTCGGGATCCTCATCAGCGTCGGGAGGTAGCACCGACCCTGCGACTGCGGGGTGGGAGACCTCCATCACCACGACGTCCCGCTTGGAGGGACTGGTCGCCGCCGGCGTCCTCCCTCCGCTGGAGTTGATCTCCGCCGCAGGTGACCCTTACCCCACACCTCTGGAGAATGAGATTGTGGTGTTCGAGTCCTTCTTCTGGCGAGGATTTAGCATTCCTGGGAGCGCCTTCTTCCGGGGGCTCCTCCACTTTTACGAAATCGAGTTGATCAATTTGAACCCCAACTCGATTCTTCACATTGCTATCTTCGTTCAGCTTTGCGAGGCGTATCTTGGGATACGTCCTCATTTGGACTTGTTCCGCTCCTTCTTCTTGCTGAAGCCTCATCCAAACCGGACCGCTTCCAACGTCGTTGGGGGCGCCGGGCTCCAGCTGCGGGAGGGCTTGAAGAAGCAGTATTTTGTCGTTCCCCTCAAGACCTCCCTCAAAGGTTGGAGGCGGGAGTGGTTCTATTGTGCCAATGTTGACCCTTTCCTCGCCCCCTTATTGGCGCGCTCCTAAAGCTTTCCGATCTTTGGAGCGGCGCCGGATGGAGGCGGTTTGGCCCAAATCCCGAGCTTCGGCATTGATTGGCGATCTGAAGAACCGAGGCTGACGGGTCCGGGATCGCGATCGGCTTTGTGAAGCGCCGGTGCAGCCTTAAAGGAGAGAGTCCATTTGGGGTTCAGACAACGGGCCTCTGGACCCCACTCGGGAAGCGGATCGTCCTTGTCGATGGAGGCGGCGGCCGCGGGTAGTTGATCTCTTCGTGCCTGGCACGATGATCACCAACGAGGGCTGCCCTCATAAATTTTCGACGGCAAGGCCTCCTCCTGTGAGTGCACTATTCTCTCGAAAAGGCTGTTCCATGATTTCTTTGGTGATGTGTGATTCAAACAGTGCGATCGTTCCTTTTTTCAGGAACGCACGTCCTTCCTCTCTGACGCTCCAGTCGTCGGCCTCTCTCGGCTGAAACATGCTCAGGCGAAGCGAGTGGCTGACACCTCGGTCGGCAATTGCCGGGAATCGGCGGAGGAGGTCGCCGATCTTCGTCGGCCACCGCCTTCGACCTCCGATGCACCGGATCATGAAGCCTGAGCCACAGCCTATACATCCCGAGGCAGCCCAGTGCAGCGCTAACTTCCCTCTGAGTGGTCTTGGGTCTCGGATGAGACACAGGATGAAAGTCAGAAATCCAAAAGGTATTCTTTTAGGCGATCCTTGTCTTTTATTCTTGCTGTCTTTGAGGTGTCTTCCCTTTTGCGATTCAGGACTCCTGCTATGGGCGTCCGGTGGAGGAGTCTCTGAAAAGGAGCCCAGCGGGGCTTCCCAAGAGCCCCGCGCATCGGCTAAATCGTCGCCGTCGCCATCGCCGGCGGCGTCGCCACGGCGCCGTGACTAGCGGTCGAACCATCCGGTGGTACGTCGCCCGGCGAGATCGACCCGGCACCGTCTCCCAGAGTGGAGGAAGTGCCTCGAGCCACCGCCGCTCGGTCCTCTGCGAAGCCCGAATGGGACCGTATGGTGGGAAGGGGTTCCACCGGAAAGGGATGGAAGAGGGCAGCGAGATGGAGAGCGGCTCGAGACGGAGCTTTATGAGCTCACCGTCAGTGTAGCACGCTTCGTCGAGGTGAGTTTCTTGTCTTCAATCATTTGCTGTGACTTCTCCCTGAGGTTACGCCTGTTACCTAGGACATGGGGAGCGCTCGGAGCAAAGGTCGCGGTTTTTCCGGAAGGTGCTCCCGAAGCTTAAGGAGCGAAGCGATGCAGGACAAGCTCAGCGAGATCAGCGCAGACGAGATGGAAAGAGGTCCACGGGCTTCAGGCGAGTGTATGGCGATCAGGGAGGAGAAGACGAAGCTTGAGCATATGCTCGAAGGTGAGATTCTCCCTGGATTCGATTTGGATGCCTTTTGGATGGTTGGAGAGGATGATGACACTCGTGTTTCAGAGCGACTCGGCCAGATTCTTGGTGAGAGGCCCGGCCCGGAGGCTTGAGAGAACTCGGCCTCGGCTCGAGTCAGCTTGGAGAGGATGCAGCGGGAGCTGAAGGGTAAATTTCTTTGACTTGGGTTGAACATACTTGGCGTCGGGTGTGCTCTTGATGGCCGTTTGACTTTGTTGCAGAATGCAAGGAGAAGATGGCCGCTGCCGAACAGGGCCAGACTGAGCTGCGCGTCGCCTGCGAGCCAGTCCTGCACCTTCTGCGTATTGAAGGAGTCAAGCCGGGCCAGGGGCGATCTTTGTTCCGCTTCTCTCCGGAGGAGCCGACAGGATCAGAGCTTACGCCAAGGAGTCCGCGGCAATGAGTGCGAACCAGGCATTGGCGGTGGTCAAGTCTCATTATCCGAGAGTTGACCTCGAAGCTGTGAAAGAAGGTTTTGCCTGTGATGAAGACAAGGCCAACGCGCTCCTCGAAGAGGTCTCTGGTGCATCGCAAGCCTTGTTAGAGAATCTAGAATTCGACTTCGATGTGGACCTTGATGCTTGAGTGCTCGCCCTCCTTGTTTGAAATATTGTGTCTTCTTACTTGAATATAATTTATGCATATTGTCCTCCGCCGAGTGGGCTTGGACCTCTTTCACTCCTTCTCCTTTATGCGAGTTGCTAGAATATAGGCCTACTGACCTTTTGGATCCCGTTAAGCCTTTACGGGTGGGTTTCATTGGTGGTTTGGCTCCTAGGCGCCAGTGGTCTTGGCAGTGGCTTTCTTGCCCCAGACACGCTCGAGAGGTGGCGTGCAGCTCTCGAGCGTCGGGACTTACGTTGTGGCCACCTGGCTGAGTGGTTTAGCCCCCAGGCTTGCGTCGTTTCCTAGCTCTCCAGCCCCCGGGCTTTTCGCTTAATTTGAGCGAATTAAGCGGGAAGGCCGAATGAGCTTGAACTGCTCATGACGCCTGTCTGGCGAAATGTCCCTTAATTTTGTTCAACGTGCTGATCTTCTTCGGTATTCGCGCAGCCGCTTTGTTTTTTGCGCTTCATTGATTGCGAGGTGGCGCATTTGATTGCCTTTGAGACGGCCGATTTCCGGGGCTGGGGTGGCTTATAAATAGGACGTCACCGCCCTCGGGCGATCGTCTTCTTCTTCTTCCTCTTTCTTTCCTCCCAGCCTTCCTCCATGGCTAGCATGAGGAGGTTCGTTGGCCCCTATGCGGCATTCTTCCGCCAGCGACTCTTCGGGCTACTCCATAACTGGGAGGAGGCAGAGTTTTGGGAGGAGCTCGACTTCGCCACTTTAGAGGCGGAGGAGGAGGAAGGAGCCGCCAACGACGCCTACGCAGTGGCCGCCTTGCTTGAGGTGGCTCCGGGGCTCCACGAGGTGGCTGAGATCATCATGGAGATGATCGGGCGCGAGCGCCGCGACGACCTGGCCATCAGGACTCTCGTTCGCCTCATACCACCCCTTTGGGTGGTTGAGGACGAGATCTAAGCGGCGCTCGTCGCTGCGTCGCGTCTGATCCCGACGACCGCGCTCCCGAGCCTCCCGGCGAAGCGGCGGCAGCGGCGAGGATTGGCGAGGAGCGCCCGCCTTCCCCTTTTTTAAGCGAGAAAAGAAAAAGAAAGTTAGTAGTGTAAATTACTAATACTATGAATAAAATGTGGAATCTTGTCCAATCTATGCCGTCATGTTTATTCCGAGTTTAGGTTCCGCCCGATCAAGCTATTCTAGTCGGTTGCTCGATTACCCGACAATGGCGGCGGGGCACGAGCTTTGACTAGAAACTCTCGATCGAGCAAATCTCGGTTAGATTCTGGCGCTGTGAATTGTAGTCCCCGAGTGGTTTGTGCTTTCTACCCATTCCGTTATGCGGCGTTGGTATAAACCGCGAGTTTTGTGCTCATCGCGGTTTTTATTTCCGTCGTTTTGTACCAGTAGCGTCCAGGATTAGGCGTTACACGGTCGGGTAATAACCACTCGGGACTACCATTACACAGTAGGGCTTCAGAAAATAAAAGGGGATCACCATTTTATTCAGTATGTGAGAGTCGGGTACATAACTTATGCGTAGAAGCGACGGAGCTGTTCGGCGTTCCAAGCATTCGCCAAAATCTTGCCGTCTTCACGCCTAAGTCGATAAGCACCCGGCCGGACCATCTTCTCCACAACATACGGACCTTCCCAAATTGGAGAGAGCTTGTGCTCGCTTTTCTGATTCCTCCTCAGGACCAGATCTCCTTCTGAAAAGGTTCTTCCTCTGACATTGCGAGAGTGGTAACGCTGAAGCCCCTGGAGGTACTTAGCTGACTGGATGGCTGCAACGTTCCGAGCCTCCTCGAGTTGATCAAGTTCCACCACTCGGCTTCCCTCGGACTCGGCTTCGTTGTAATTCCGAACCCTCGCGGATTCGAACCCTAGCTCGGTCGGCAGAACCGCCTCTGCGCCGTAGACCAGGAAAAAGGGGGTTTGGCCAGTTGCTCGGTGGGAGTGGTTACGAGTCCCAGTATCGACGGTAACTCCTTCACCCATCGGGCAGGCGTATGGTTTGAGTCGGTCGAAGATCCCGGCCTTGAGGCCTTGGAGGACGGGCCGTTAGCTCGCTCCACCTGCCCATTGCTTCGTGGGTGAGCCACCGAGGCGAAGCAGATCTTGATCCCGACGCCTTCGCACCATTCTTGGAATTCTTCACTCCTGAATTGGGTGCCGTTGTCCGTGATGATCCGGTTGGGCACTCCGAATCTGACCACGATATCCTGAAAGAACTCCTGGCCTTAGCCGCAGTGATAGTGGCGACTGGTTTGGCTTCAATCCACTTGGTGAACTTGTCAATAGCTACGAAGAGGTAAGCGAAACCACCTTGAGCCTTCTTGAGCGGGCCCACTAAATCGAGCCCCCAGACTGCGAAGGGCCAAGAGATGGGGATAGTTTGTAGCTCCTGTGCCGGCAAGTGTGTACATCTTGCATAGAGCGGCAGCCCTCGCAGGTTCGAACGATCTCCTTGGCATCCGTTACCGCCGTTGGCCAGAAGAAGCCCTGTCGGTAGGCTTTCCCAACCAAGGCGCTTGATGCCGCATGATGGCCACACATCCCCGAGTGGATTTCTTGGAGCAGCTCTCTTCCCACTTGTCCCGAAATACACCGCCTAAGGACACCTGAGGCACTCTTCCGGAAGAGCTCGTCGCCCACCACCACGTAGGATTTGGCTTGTCGGGAGACGCGCTCTGCCAGGGTGGTCGCTTCCGGGAGTTTGTCCTTCAGGAGAAAATTAAGGTACGGGGTAGTCCAGTCGGGATCGATGAGCAGGACCCCGGTCCCAGGTTCCTTACTCGGCTCTTGTCATTTTGCAACGGTTGGCTCGTGAAGATCCTATACGAAGATACCACTCGGGATATCTGCCCGAGTGGCTCCCATTTTAGCCAACTCGTCAGCCGCCTCATTATTGCGGCGGAGGACATGAACCAGCTCCAGACCGTCAAACTTGCCTTCCAATTCTCGGACTTGCTGGCAGTATGCCGTCATGGTCTGATCCACGCACGACCAGTCCTTCTGTACTTGGTTCACCACCAACTGGGAGTCGCCCGAACCGCCACCGCTTGATTCCGAAAGTGATATGGCGTCACGGAGCCCATGGATGAGAGCCTCGTACTCTGCGGCATTGTTCGAGGCCGGGAAGTGAATCCGAAGGACATACTTCAACCTGTCGCCTTTAGGCGAGACAAGGAGGATTCCCGCCCCTGCTCCTCCAAGCATGAGGGATCCATCGAAGTGCATGATCCAATATTCTGGCTCTTCTTCCGTGCGGGGAGCCTGGGATTCGGTCCACTCGGCCGTAAAGTCGGCCAAAGCCTGGGACTTGACGGTCGCGCGGCTTGAACGAGGCGTCGAAAGCTCGGCTCGGTGCCCACTTTGAAATTCTTCCAGTAGCTTCCCGATTACGGAGGACCTCTCCCACGGGAAAGAAGTCACTACTTGAAATCGAATGTCCTTGGAAATAATGCTTGACTTAGTAGCGAGATCAAAATGGCGTCTGCCAGCCTTACGGATTTGAGGATATCGCGTCTTGGATTCGCCAAAGACTTCGCCGACAAAATAAACCGGGCGTTGCACCGTAGCGGTGTCCCGATTCTTCCCGCTCCACAACTATCACTGCCGACTACATGAGTTGTCGCCGCTATGTAGAGCAGAGAGGTTCACCTTGCACCGGCGAGGCTAGAATTGGAGGGGTGGAGAGGAACACCTTGAGCTCTTCAAAGGCTTGCTGCGCCTCCGCTGTCCATTCAAAGCGGTCCTGCTTCTTGAGGAGCTTGAAGAAATGCATTCCCCGAACTCCCAACCGTGAGATAAACACCGCCAAGCGCTACCATGCACCCAAAGTGAGCTTTGGACCTCTTTTTGGCTGGTAGGCGGGGCCATCCTCATGATGGCCCCGATTTTCTCGAGGTTCGGCTCGATCCCGCGATGAGAGACAATGAACCCGAGTAGCTTCCGGAGAAACTCCGAAAACACACTTCTCGGGGTTTAGCCTCATCTGAACAGCCCTCGGACTTGCGAACGTCTCGGCCGGTCGAGGTGAGGCTGTCTTCGCCTCGGTTTTGACCACTATATCATCCACATAAGCTTCCACGTATGCCCAAGCCGATGGTGAAAACACACCGTATCGCGCCGATAAGTAGCGCCCGGCGTTCTTCAAATTTCAAACGGCATGGTGATGTAGCAATATGCTCCGAACGGGGTGATAAACGAGGTCTTCTTGCAATCCTCCTCTCGAAGCCGGATTTGATGATAGCCCGAGTAGGCATCCAGAAAACTAAGTAGTTGGGATCCGGCAGTGGAGTCTACCACCTGATCAATACGAGGGAGACCAAAGGGATCTTTCGGACAAGCCTTGTTGAGGTCGGTGTAATCAACACACATGCGCCCGACTTTTATTCTTCTTACGGACAAGTACAGGGGTTTGCCAACGATCGGGATGATACACTTCTTTGATGAAGCCTGCGGCTAGCAGCTTTGTAATCTCCTCACGATAGCCTGTCGGCGGTCTTGGGCGAATCGTCGCAGCCTTTGCTTGGCGGCCTGGCCGATTGGTCTACATTCAATGCGTGCTCGATCACCTCCTGGGAACTCGGGCATGTCCGACGGCTTCAGGCGAAGACGTCTTTATTCGCCGCAGGAAAGTGATGAGCACGTCCTCCTATTTGTTCTCGAGCCTGTCGGACCAAAGTGGTTCGCGACGGATCGGACGGGTCGAGGAGGATTCTTTTGGTACCTTCTTGGGGCCAATCTCGGCTTCGCTGCGGTGGGGACGCCGCCTTAGGCTTCTCGGAATCCGCTTCTCGCCGGATCCCTCGACCGCTAGCGCCTCCAGGGACTCGGCCATCTCGCAGACTTTCCTCGTCACAGAAAAAGATCGCTTCATGTCACCGCAGAGCGATGATACCACTCGGCCCTGGCATCTTCAATGTCAAATGCGTGTAGTGGGTATCGCCATGAACTTGGCGGTACCGGTCTCCCAAGATGGCATGGTATGCTGTTGCAAAATCTGCCACCTCGAAGCCAAGGTTCTCTGTCATTAATTCTCCCTTGCGCCGAAAGTGACCGGCAGGGTGATTTGTCTGAGTGGTGTCGCTGAAGTTCCAGGTATGACACCGTGGAAAGGCGACGATCCGCGCTTTAGCTCCGACCGTGGAATCCCCATATCGTCAAGAGTTTTGACAAAGAGGACATTGAGCTCGCTCCCGCCGTCGATCAATACCCTCTTGAGCTTGATGCCGCGGACGACGGGCGCCAAGACGAGAGGATACCTGCCGGGGAACGGGACGTGATCCGGGTGATCCAAGCGGTCGTAGGTTATCGCGACCTCGGACCAGCGTACATATTGGGGCATTTCCGGCTGCACCGCATAGATGTCCCGGGCGGTGAGCTTTTGCTTTCGCTTGGACTCATATGCAGCTGAGCCCCCGAATATGTAGTTGAGCTCGAGATCGGCTTCCTGATAGTCCTCGGCTTCGGGGGGAGGTGGCTTGTTGGCGGCGTGCCCACTCGGACCTTGTCCAGCCTGCTTCTTGCTCTCGCGGGCGAACCTCTTTAGGGTGAAGCAGTCTTTGGCGGCATGCCTCCCCTTCGGATGGAAAGGGCAAAGTGAGTTCATAACCTTATCATATCCATCCTCTTTGAGGGTGCGAGGGTGAGTTGGTGCAGCGACTGCCACCAGCTCTTCACCCTTGCGCTTCTTTTCTTTCCGCCGGGGGGGGGGGTTCAGCCTGATCCTTCCCCTCGTCACGCCATTCCGCCAGAGCCTCGGAGGCTGACGCGTAACGGTCCGCTAGGGCGAACAGCTCCCGGACCGACGTGGGTGGCTTCCGGGACATCTTCTTGATGAGGTCGGGGTCGCTGACTCCCTTCTGGAAGGCAGCTATCACAATCGCATATGTGACATCCCGAACGGTGCTTTTCCTGTGCATGAAGCGCTTGACGAACTCCCGGAGGGGTTCGTTCCTCCTTTGGTGTAGCTGGTACAGGTCCCAAGGTGCTGGCGCTCGTAAGTGCCTTGGAAATTTGAAATGAACTGCTCACACAGATCTCCCCAGGAATCTATAGAGTTCGCTGGAAGTCCGGTGAGCCATGCTTGGGCCAGGGGTGAGAGGGTAACCGGCAAGTAGTTTGCCATTACTTTCTGATCCCCCCTGGCGGCCCTGACTGCCAGAGCATATATTTGTAGCCAAGCCTCCGGGTCCCTCTCACCGTCGAACCTAGTGATGCCTTTAGGATTAAATCCATCAGGCCAAACCACTCGGCGTAGGTGAGGGGTAAACGCGCGAACCCCTTCGATGACCCCGCGACACCCCCTGGGTGGTGATCGACGCGGAGGGGATCGCGCTTGGCGTACTTCGCGATCTCGCGGAAGGATGCCGTAGCGTTCATATTCGTCGGCTTGACGGCGTTGTTCCTCCCTTTCTCGGTCGCGGCGCCTGGTGTCGAGGTGCGAGCAGTCGCGGTTGATGCTATGTCGCAAGTCGTCTCGCGAGGTAGAACATGATGTGTCTGGCGGGCTTCCGACCTGGCCATTGGCCGTCTGGGTCCTCACGGACCACGTGGCGGCTCCTTCGCCGGCTGGTCGGTTTGGGCTCTTTGGATAGCTGCCGCGTCACCATGGCCTTTACTTGGGCCATGATCGGGCAAGCTGGATCACCCGCCTCAAAGATAGGGGTCGTGGTATCCAGGAGTGTCTTGGAGGCGGCGATATTCTCGCTGTGGTACGAAAAATAGCCTGGTCCCCATCTTGGCTTGCGAGAATGTCTTCATTGACAGCCGGGCGTGGTCGAGTCTGCGCCCGTAGCGTCGAGTTCGATTGCTCGGCCACCTTCCAAATCGGCGGGTGAGGTGTCGAGGCGCTGCGAATCCGCCCATGAGCCCTCGATTACAGACTCTCACGGAAATTCAGCAGCTCTCTAGGCTTTCTTCTGACTCGGCCGCTGAGCTGGGTGAGCCTGGAGAAGATAAACCCAGGCGCTCGGGGGTGCCGAGTGGCTTGGTGGTGAGAACCCCCACCATTCGCACCTCAGCGTCTTCGAGTCCGTCTCCTAGGCCGGAATGGGCCTTCGGCTCCCCACTCGGCATTTTAGAGCACGAGACAGGGGGACCCTCCGATCGGCGCGGAAGTCGTGGCGATGGCTCGCCGGAAACCTCGCGTATTGCGGCACGGTTTCCTTAGAGAGGGAAAGGCTTCCGAGGTCGTTGGAGATGAAGGTCGAGGCTTAAAGCGGAAGACCTGGCAGAAGAAGGCCGTGGAGGCTTCGCTCGTCGTAGCCATCAAGCTTGACGAAGATCTTGACACAAGCCCCTACCGGCGCGCCAACCTGCCGACGATCGGTTTCGCCGCGATAAGATTTGTGATTCTAGGGATTTGTGCGGGATCCGAGCTTGATGGTAACACAGTGCGAGGGCAATCTGTTTTTAGACAGGTTCGGGCTCTCTCGGAGGAGATAATACCCTAGTCCTGTGTTCTTGGATATCTTGTGAGCCTCTTTTTCTTGTTTCTCCCTCCTCCCCTTATATACTGGGGGAAGGGTACATGATAGATGGGCGCCACCGGGCCCTGAACATGGTGGCCTGGCCGACATGTGCCTTGTCCTTATCCGCCCTCGCGCTCTACGTCTTGGAGAGGTGGTTATGCTTTCCCCGACCCACGCCTGCCGCCTTGTCAGGTTCCAGCATCCGCAGGCTCTGGCAGTGTCAGGCTGCATGCTTCGTTCTTGGCGGGTTGTTCGGGCATGGCGCGAAGCTTCCCCGAAGGATCAGGAGTTGCCTTGGGGAACAAGTCGAAAACCCCCTCCGGGCCCGTCGTGGTGCTTCTGGGCTTTGGGCTTTCGAATCCGCCCGTCAAGCCCAGTCGGGTGTAGGCCCCTCTTACGGGACCCCTGTCTCTAACATCCCACAAATTTGGTACGGCGCAAACCCATTCAAAACCACGTTCACGGCGGACCAAAAATATGGTCCGGCGTACATGTAAAACTCTCGGTCACTTGAAAGAACTAGTCCGGCTCAAAAAGCCTCAATTTCACGTTCACGGCAGACCAAATGTGCCACGCTCAGTTTCTTCAAAAATTGGTCCGGCGCAAAGACACTCAAAGTCACGTTCACGACGGACTGAAAGTTTGGTCCAGCGTACATGTAAAATCTCTGTGACTTCAACATCCGGTCCGGCGCAAGACACTCAAAATCACATTCATGACGGACTGAAAATTTGGTCCGGCGCAGATGCGAAAAATGGTCCGGAGCAAAAGGAAAACACTCTGTTTTTCCGAAACACTTAACTAAAGCATATCACAAGTATATCAATTGATCATCTGAAACAATACATGCACATGCACCACACATGCCATGAGCACAACCACTTTGCAATACCAAATTCATCACTAAGCCAATTTTTCATCACATGATTTCACAGATACAAGGGTATTTTTCTCTCTTCTGTCCACATGTCGTCAGCTGGTGGACCCAGCTAGTGACTTTTGTCTTGGTGGCTGGATGCAGTTTTCTATGGACTAGGGACTTGATGTGCCTGGGTGCCATTGGATCAGGATAGGACAACAGCTTTTAAGGATGAGTATGATTAGGCTATAAGAGTGCCCACAACAGTAGTCTCTCACGGGTAAGGGCTCCCCAAGTGGAGACTGTGCCTGTGTGCCAAATAGTGGGCACGGCAATTTGCCTCTTTTCCTTCGTTCATTTCTTCTTTTTATTGGAGTGTCGTGAGTTGATGCCTTTTGGAGCACCTCTTTTTGCTCGAAGGTGTGTGATGTCATGTGTATTAATGCTCCAAACATGTGTCATTCATCCAAGGTGTCTTGTGATTCGAAGCATTGTGGTGGTGCTTCACTTCTGAGGAGTAGCACCTTTAGCGTCCACGATATTTCACATCCGCACCCTATAAAAGGTAGTATGGGCCTAGCTTCATCACTTTCCTCTTGGTCATTTTCCTCTATTGCCTAGCCACTCAATCTCCCATTCCTTTGGCGACATTGTTCTTTGTCACAACAAGTCCACCAGCTACCCATTCCGACACCGACCTAAGCCTATTTTGGCTGCGGGAGGTCTGTTTTTTTTTCCAGGCTCATGAGTTCTTCTGTTGTCATTGGCAAGCCAAGCAGCAAAGAGCCTCAAACAGCCAAGGATGACGAGAGGAGGTAGGACAAATTCCTTAGGTCTTCGACCTTGGCCCATTTGGTCTGACGTGGTGCCGTGCCGGCTCGGAGGGTGTGGCACCTCTCTCAAGTTCAACTCCTCCGGTAGCGGCCAACGCAAGTTTAGGGCCGACGCCCAACAAAAGGTGGAAGGGCCTGGAGAAAGGCATCTTGGTGAATCGGTTGGGTAGATCATTGGCTTCTCCAGCCTTCCAGGAGACGTTGGTGCGGGACCAGAAGGTGGCACAATTGGATTGGGTTCAACATCTTAACGATGAAGAAGAAGAGTTGCACCCCCGAGACGGGGAGACAGTGGTCTTCGCGGCCTACTTCGATGTCGCCTTCGATTTCCATGCGCCCTCTTTGTGTCGGAGGTGCTTTGGGTATATGTTCTTGAGCTTCCACAACTGACAGCCCATTCCATAACTCGCCTAATGGTCTTCTCGTGGGTGATGCAATTGGAATGTGCACGAGCTATGGCCTTGTTGTTCACCTTCCTTCATGGCGCACACCCTCAGGCGATGAAGGGTCGGAGGGGGAATATAGCAACTTTGCCAGCGTAAATTCCTATGTGTGCTTGATGAGGATGGGCAACTTCCCAATGAACTCCACTCGCACGAAGTGGCACTCGAACTAGGTTTGAAGGTGGTTCTATCATATGTGTCTGGAGGATGAGGGGCTTCGTTGGATTGGGAGGGACATAGACTTTGTCTTGTCACTGACTATTCACTTTGACGACGATGACGATGAGCGACACATGATCTGCTGAAGGAGTTTTGCATGCTTCAGGTGCAACCATTGGCATGTCGAGGGTGGTCGGTGAAGGTTGGAGGTCCTCACAAGGATGGAAGCCCAGCACCCATTCATAAGCTAATCGCTCTGGATCGCTTGGGTATGACTTCACTCAATTTTCTTTTCCTTTCTTTCTTTTAGCGAACCCAGCCTTCCTCCTTGTCATGGGCTTGCTTGCTTCTAATAGACGAGGTGGTACCACTGGATGAGGCGAAAAGGGTGGCGGTCGTGTTTCATGGACTGTACATCACCAAGGAGCATGCGGCCAAAGACAACCCGCTACCCAAGGTGGCCTTCATATCAATAGGGTCTGTGAGTCTCTTGGTTGGCCCATTCCAGCTAGGTCTCGTTCGAACATCACGGAGGGGTCTTCGAATGCTATGGCTTTGACTTCTCTTTGTTTGAGAAAGGGGGCTAAGAGAAAAGGGGTACTCGATCCTACCCCTAATGCCTTTTGCCAGGCCCATGGATCCAGAGGAGGCCAAAGATGATGAGGGGGATGAGGAGGACAATGTTGATGACGAGGAGGCTTTGCAGGAGGAGGTGATAGGTGAAGCTCCTCCTATTTTGAAGAAATCGAGGGTGAACCCATCTCAGTCTGCACAAGCAGGCGGGTTTCGAGTGGCCACCACTGTAGTGGTGTTGAACCACCGGGTCTCTCTCTCTCTTTTCCTTATGGGACTGCTTCTTGTTTTTTCAGGGAACCTGCCTCTTCTCTTTCTTCTTCTTCTCTTTATAGGGCAGGCCTGGGAGCATGCACGTATTGACCGGCCTTCTTTTTTCCTTCCTGTTTCTCGCCAAGGACTAACTTGACTTTTCCTTGAGTCGCGTCCCACATGTATTGGGCTTTTTGTCCTCTATTCGTACACCTTTTGTGGGGGTTCGACGGGAATTTCACTTATGTTGGGGTCTCAGATTAGCCTGACATGTCCTTGCGTACTCGGGAGGGGTTGTTGGGGGGTGTCAGACCTTGGTGATTGGCACTAGGTTCACGTCAGAGGGAGACATGGCTGGGAGTGATTTCCTCCGGTTTCCTCCCTCGCCACGGAAGGGGACTTCCCCTCGTTGCGGGGGGGAGGGGCGATCTTTATCCATCACCCCTTTTTACCGGGGGTTGATCTCCTAGGGTATGGACTTATTGCTTTATCGAAGGAAGAGGTTAGCGATTATAGACCCGTTCACGTGGGCTATTAGATACGGGGGCTTCGTTTAGCTGGCCGAGGGGGGAGGGATGAGCCTGGTCGGTCCACCACACTAGCCCCTCATGTCAGCGGGTAGATGTCGTTCTGCTCGCTGGGATGTAATAGTAAATATCCAAGTTTTTTTTTTGCACATATCCTGTGGAGATAAGGTTTTCCGACGGTGGTGAGGTTCTTTTTCTTTTGCTCCGCATTTCTTCCATTTTCTTTTCTCATTCGTGTTCTCCTCTGGCGTCTGTCTTCCTGATCTTCCACCAATCTAGATCTCCATGCGTCCTAGACGCCCTCCTAAGATAAAGCTGGTTTTGAGTAAGGAGGATGCCGCGGGATTATCCCCCATTTTGGGGCGGTCGACGTTGAGCTCTGCCTATCTCGACGCATTAGCGGTTGATTTCGGGGTGATGCGCCCTTCCATGCGCCTCCCTGGTGATGAGGAAGCCCCTCGGCCTCAAGTGAATGAAGCAGTGGTATTCGCGGCGTTTCTCGAAGCGGGCCTTCGCTTCCCGTCCGCCCCTCTGTTGGCGTCAGTACTCCGGGTTTTCCATGCAGAGCTTTCACAGCTTACCCCCAACACTATTGTGCGATTGGCAGTGCTGGAATGGGCGTTCCGTCCGGCTGTGATCCATTTGACAGGGTGCTTGTTTTCTCTCATAGAAGATGCATTTTGGCAACCAAAACAACAGAAAACAGGGAACGAAGGCCGCAAGTCGTGTTTTGGTTCTCTGAATTTTCAGACGAAGAGGTCCCTCATAAAGGAAATCGATGGCGGCCGCCAAGGGGAAATGGGATTCAGGATGGATGTCACGGTGGTATTACCAAATCCTCGTGGGTCCAGACTCTTCCCTTCATACTTCGATGGGTCCAGTCCGCGCGATTCGATCCCCTAATTGGAGCGTGACGGCGGAGGAAATTGGATATCTTGATTATCTGAAGGCTCTTCGTGCCCAGAGTATGATGCGAGACCTGGTGGAGGAATATTGTCTATGTCGTATCGACCCCTTAGCCAGGAGCTCCGCCATTACTCTAGAGCGGTCGTCGAGAGGCACGGTGTCTGTTGTACGGCCAGAGGGGGTACAAGATCTGGGGCGCGGGGCGGCCGAGAGATTGGCCCGCAAGCTTCTGGGTCCTTGCCAAGCAATTGAGTATGAGGCCGCTATGAGTGCTATTGGGATCACCCGATGCTCGTTTATCGATCGGGCGCCCGCGCCTCATCCTGCAGGAGTCGGTGTTCTCCTCGTCCGGCCAAACGAGCGAGGTTAGCTCGCGTGGCGCTGCCCCAAGCTGCTGCCACTTCTGGCGGGAGCGAGGATTTGGGGGATGATGATGACGAGGATGCGGATTGGGGTGAGGAGGAATCCAACGACGAAGGTGATTCCTCCGGCTCTGTTGCGGTTACGGCTCTCCTGCTGCCGCCCCCTTCGGATTCTGCGGACGCTGTGGGGCCCTCTGAAACGCTGCCCTTTGCTGTTGCGGACGAGCCCTCAGTTAGGCCGTCCGTCCCGGATACGAGTTTTCCCGAGACTACAGCAGGCCTAATTGCTATGGGGGGGTTCCCTCGGCCCTCACACTTGATTCTTCCGTTGATGTGCATGTTGGCGGGGGTCAATCCCCCGGGTACTCGTTTCTAGGGATCCCCGGAGTAGAGACTATCAATTTGGGCGATGAGGACGATGATGATTTTCTGGCTTCAGAGTGCGCACGGGAGCAGCCTAAAGGTATGGCCGTCCCCGCGATGGGGGAGACGCGGGGTTTGCGGCTAAACGTTTCCACTCCTGACACCCCCACCGGGGGAGAAGGTCGTACTCCTAACACCTTTCCCGCCAGCTCGTTAGGGTGCGATGTCCTTTTAGGTTTTGACGAAGTCGATGCAGGAGGTGATAATGCGGAGGCGACGGGGGCATTAAAACCGTTGGAGCAGGTCCAAACTGGAGCACTCGCCACTCCTTCATCTGTCGCGGAGGAAGAGGGTCCGGAACCTCCGATTCCAACTTCTCAAGGCGTCCCCCTTCCGGGTGGAGGGACTTTACCTTCGAACCAACCAACCCCCGCGGGTGGTGTTGGTTCCTCTTTTGTCCGCTTTGACTTGTCAGATTTTTCGGCCTCAGATTTTGAGAGGGGGGCGGCTGCATCTCCATCTTTAAGAAAGATGCGCGCGGCTTTTTCTCCCTACAATAAATCTGTGGCCTTATTTGAGGAAATTAATGACCTTTCTCTTTGTGAGATCTCGATGGATCATCATTTAAAGGTATCTTCCCTTTTGAGTTTATATTACTGGTCTCTGTGTCTTTCAACATCCTTCTTCTTCATTTTTAGGGGACGGTTATCGCTTCGGAGGTATCGCGCCGCTTTCGGACGTACTTGGACAAGTTTAACAAGGGGGTCCAGGATTGAGATGCAGCGAAGGAGCGGGTGGTGGAACTAGAAGCAGAGAAAGCTAGTCTTTCAATGGCGCTTCAGGACTCCAAGGACTCGTTGGCTAAGGCACAGGCCGAAGCATCTCAAAGTCGGGATTTGGCTGCAAAGAACGCAGAGCTCGAGGGGGTAGTTTCCCTGATGCGGGACCGTCTTGTCGAAGAGGAGCGAGCTCGCATGGCGGCGGAGCGGAACGAGAAGAAGAAAGATGACCAAATAGAAGAATTGAAGAACCTGTTGGCGGTTGCCGAAGAGGGCAAGAACATGTTGAAGAAGCAAGTGGAAGAATTCCCCTCTAAACTCGCAACGGCGCGAAGCGAGGTTCAAGCTCATCTTCGTAACGCACAACGAGCGGAGGAGCGTCACGACATGATCCGGAAGGAATTGGAATCCATTGTCTCGGGGATTCATGGGGCTACGGAGGCCTTTCTTCAGCAGCTTCCTCGGTTCGGCATTGATGCAGCTCCGAGTCGTATCCCTTCCTCCAGCCTGGAAGCTGTCTCCTTCCTCGAGAAATCAACTAAGATTTTTGGGGATTCAGCGCTGACCTTCGGCGATTACTGCGCGAGGCTGGGCTCCGTCAAAACTGCTCAGTTATTAGAGGCGAAGGGATGTACACATATCCGCGAGTACTTCGATTTTTCTTCTGCTGCCCCGTCGTTACCAGGGTTCGGAGATATCCCTTCGTCCGGGAAGCCTTCCTCCGCCGCATCACGGCTATCGTCAAGCTTTATGTTGGATTTCTGGAAGCAGCACGGGGAGCCCACTACGAGGGAGTCGGTACATCGAGCTCGTGCTGTAATGCGCGACTCAGGGAAAGGCAAAGAGAAGCCACCTCCTCCTTATTTTGGACATTTTTGTATGATGGAGTTCTTATAGACACTTGAATTAAACTATACATTTTATCAAATGACCATGCATGTTCGTTCGTTCCACGGGTCCCCTCGTCCGAAAAGCGTTCAGTTTCTCCCGACGAGGACCAGGTGTCAGTGACGAGTGTTAGAAGGACTTAATGACTCGGTAAACTTCTCGAGGGACGTGGGGACGCCTTGGCTTCCCGCGTTCTTATTTAACTCTGGCCTTTTTGCCTTCCTTGCCCTGGCCAACCTTGTTAGTTTCAGAGTAGACGATCGCTCTCTACCCCTGTTTTCCCTTGCTTTTTCAATGGCTGACATCCCCGGGGAAGTCATGGAAGAAGACCCCATTTTTGCCAACCTGGATGAGGGGCCGCCTGTGGCAGAGATCCTACCGCTGCTAGGGGAGGAGGGAGCCCCTATCATGGTTCTTGATCTCCCGGGTGACGCTCTCGCTCCCGGGGGTCTTCCAGTCGCCGGCGATCTCGAGGCCTTCATCGGAGAGCTATGGGCGGATTTCGATATGGCCATGGCCGCAGAGGAGGCCCTCGCCCGAGACCTCAGCAATCTCGACATATTGATCGAGATGGTGCCGCGGCTGCTGGAAGCCAAGGATGCCCTCGCGGAAGCCGTGGCGCGTGCTTATCGCGTCTAAGTTCGCTTCATTTCGTATAGAAGCTTCTGTTGGATTACCATATTATGTATGATTGAGATGATATTATGTAACTCCCAGTAGGGGGCTCCTTCTTATGTCTATTCTTCATCCTCTTTGTTTAAATTCTTTTTGGTCATGCATTCTTAGCTTCCTATCGAACCTTGATCAGTAGTGTAAAACGGTCTCGATTCTTTGCTCAGCCCAGTAACGGGCTAGGATGTGGGAATAGGTACGGCCACATGATGCGTAAGCACCCTCTCCTTCCCTGCCGAAGGAAAAATAGGGTACTGGCTTGGGCGTATTTTCTCAATTACTTGGCTACTGTAACACGGTGTGTTCTCCGGGCTGCGGGGAGGGTAACCGAGACTTTGTTAGTTTCCATATATTTCTTGCTAAATTCCGCACGAAGCCGGACTCCCACCCTTCGGAGCGAGGGGGGGTTGGCACGTTAACCCGGCCGGTTGTTTCGCAAAAAGGCAAACCGGGGCAACGAATGAATGGTAGTGTCAGTGCGACTAAATATCCATGAATCCCGTGAACTCCCACCGGCGCGAGGCAACGGGTCCCCGGAGCGAGGGATGGGTGGGACGTTTGCCCGACCAAGCATCCGCGAACTCCTACCTGGCGCGAGGCAACGGGTCCCCGGAGCGAGGGATGGGTGGGACGTTTGCCCGACCAAGCATCCGCGAACTCCTACCTGGCGCGAGGCAACGGGTCCCCGGAGCGAGGGATGGGTGGGACGTTTGCCCGACCAAGCATCCGCGAACTCCTACCCGGCGCGAGGCAACGGGTCCCCGGAGCGAGGGATGGGTGGGACGTTTGCCCGACCAAGCATCCGCGAAATCCTACCCGGCGCGGAGCAACGGGTCTCTCGATTTAAGTCCTGGAGAATATGGAGATGGCCCGGGTTCGCAATGTCTTTCCATTATTTTATTGATAAGGATCGGTACATTTCTTTCCTTCGTATTCCATCACCTACGGGTAAAATTTCTTGAGCGCGTCGGTATTCCATGTCCGTGGTATTTCCTCGCCATTGGGGGTGACGAGCTTGTGCGCACCCTGTTGACTCTTGGATAATGTATGGTCCCTCCCACGTCGTTTCCAGCTTCGCGAAGGCCGGGGCAGCCCGCTTGAGCACCATGTCCCCAGGGTGTATTTCGAGTTTCTTCACCTTCTTGTTGAAGCTTCGAGTTGACGCCTCTGCATAGGCTTTCATGGTTTTCAAGGCTTGAAGCTTGCGTTCTTCCTCTAGATCACACGTGATGTCGACTGCCTCATGGGTCGGAGTTTTGATCACTCGCAAGGATTTTGCGCGGATCTCTGCCGGTGAAACGGCTTCTTCCCCGAAGAGGAGCCGAAAGGGGGAGAACCCGGTCGCTCTTGAGGCCGAAGTGCGGGTTGCCCATAAAACGTGGTCCAGCTCGTCGGGCCAAAGCCCCTTTTTAGAGCCGTAAAGCCTTTTTTTATGCCATCAAGAAGCAACCCGTTTGCCCGTTCCACCGCCCCGTTCGACTGAGGGTGACCCACTGAGGCGAAGCAGATCTTTGTCCCGATATTGTCACAGTAATCGCGGAATTTCCAGGAGTCGAATTGAGATCCATTGTCAGTCACGATCTGGAAAGGGACCCCATATCTACAAATAATCGTTTTCCATAGAAATTTGACGGCGGCCTCTGCGGTTATCTTTGCAACCGGCTCTGCCTCGATCCAGCAGGAGAAGTAATCGATGGTGACAATTACGAACTGGAGGTTTGCTCGAGCTTTAGGAAGCGCCCCAACGATATCCATTCCCCACTTGGCGAAGGGCCAGACCGGGGGTACCACATGCAGTTCGTTGGGCGGGGCCCTTGTTTGCTTGGTCATCCATTGGCACGCGTGACAGTGACGGACCATTTGCTCCGCATCTTGTAACGCCGAAGGCCAGTAGAGCCCCATCCAGAATATCTTTCTCACGAGATTCCTAGGGGCCTGGTGTGCCCCGCAATCTCCCTGGTGTGCTTCAAGCAAAGCTTGCGCTCCTTCTTCTCGCGAAATGCAGCGTAGCCATGGAGCGCAGAGGCCGCTGCGGAATAGGAAGCCGTTAATGATGGCATACTTCTTTGCTCGCCTTTCGAGGCGCCTCGCTTGTGCCTCATCGTCTGGCAAGACCCCCTCCAGGAGGTAATTGTATATCTCATTCCTCCAGTCCTCACTGGCTGCTCGAACAATGAGATTTATCTGGGAAGGAATGGAGGGGGTGCGAAGTATCTCAAACAAGATTGTCGAAGGTAGACTTCCTCTGGTGGCTACGATCTTGGCTAGTTTGTCGGCGCGTTCATTTTGGGACCTGGGTATTGCATTAATGGTGAACCCAATGAAACCCTTCTCCATGGTTCGGACCATCTCGACGTATTTCTGGAGCTGTTCATCCTTCACTTGATATTCTTTGGTGATATGCCCCTGAATAAGTTTCGAGTCGGTGTACATTATCGCCCTTCTCGCTCCCATGATCTTCGCTTTTCTGATACCCAATAAGAGCGCTTCGTACTCGGCTATATTGTTAGTTGAGGGAAATTCCAGCGTTGCTGCGAACTCCACTTTTTCTCCGCTGGGCGTATGTATCACCGCCGCTATTCCCGCTCCACTCGCCCCCCAAGATCCGTCGGAGTTGATGGATCACATCACTGGGGTTTTGTTGTCCTCCGGGACTGGGGAAGTCCATTCTACCATAAAATCAACGAGGGCTTGGCTTTTGATTGCCGTGCGAGGAATTATAGTTAATTCAAAGGGAGTTAGCTCGACCGCCCACTTGCTGATGCGCCCAGTGCTTTCCCTGTTGGAAAGCATAGATCCTAGAGTATATGTAGTTGGCACTTTGATGCGGTTGGCCTGAAAATAATGCCGGAGCTTTCGAGATGCCATTAACAGAGCGTATGCCAGCTTTTTCATTTCCGAGTATCGTAGCTTCGCTCCTTGGAGGGCGTCAGAGACGAAGTAGACCGGCTGTTGTTTGACGCCTTGGGGTCGCACTAGCACAGCACTGACGGCCAAGGGGCTAGCTGCTAGATATAACAGAAGCTCCTCGCCTTGCTTCGGGCTTTGCAGGATAGGGATCTCCATCAGACTTTGCTTCAAGTCATCGAAGGCGCGTTGGCACTCCCCTGTCCAGATGAAACTATCATTTGAGCGTAAGGCTTTAAAGACCGGCAAACTTCGCTCCGCGGATTTTGGCAAGAATCGACTGAGCGCTGCTATCCGCCCTGCCAACCGTTGTACTTCTTTCAGGTTTCTTGGTGGAGCCATGTCTTGGACAGCTCTTATCTTTTCTGGATTCGCTTCTATGCCCCGTTGGGAGACCAGGAAACCTAGCAACTTTCCTGCGTCCACGCCGAAAACACATTTTGATGGGTTAAGCTTCACCTTTCCTTTTATCAAATTTCTGAAGGTTTCCCGGAGGTCCCCGACGTGATCTTCTTTCTTTTCACTTTTGACAATGATATCGTCAACATAGGCTTCCACGTTTCTTCCTAACTGATCGGCGAAGATCTTCGTGATGAGCCGCACGAAGGTAGCACCCGCGTTTTTGAGCCCGAAGGGCATCCGCACGAAGCAGTAGGTACCGAAGGGAGTAACAAATGCCGTCTTGTCTTCGTCTCCTTTCTGCATATATACTTGGTGATAACCAGAGTATGCGTCAAGGAAGCTCATCCTTCGACCGGAGGTTGAGTCGACCACCGGTCGATGCGGGCGAGGAAATCATCTTTTGGGCATGCTTTGTTTAAGTCAGTGAAGTCGATGCACATCCTCCATGCCCCGCTGGCCTTCCTGACTAGGACGATGTTGGCCAACCACTCCGAGTATCGGGCTTCGCGGATGATTCCCGCCTGGAGCAGTTTAGTCACCTCCACCTTCGCGGCTTCTTGTCTTTCTACTGCAAGTTTTCTCAATTTTTGCTTCTTAGGCTTCACGCCTGGGTTAATAGCGAGGACATGTTCGATAGTTTCTCTCGGGACGCCCGGAAGGTCTTCGGGCAACCATGCGAACACGGTTTCATATTCCTGGAGGAGCAGTATCAAGTGTTTTTCCTCCTCGGGAGACAACATGGTGCCGAGGATCACTGTCTTGCTGCTTCCTGGCCTGAGTGGTATCCGTTGGGTTTCTCCCTGGGGTTGTGGTTTAGGGAGCCACCGGCTGCGGTTTGCAGGTACAACGGGATCTAGCTCAGTAATGCAGACGTGCTTGATTTGAGGTGGGTTCTCCATGTCTATCTTCCTTGCCAAGGCTTGGTCTCCTCGCACCGTGACAACGCCATCTGCAGAGGGAATTTTCATGCATAAGAAACCGTGATGGATTATGGCCCCCATGGTCGTCAACGAGCCACTGCCTAGGATCGCATTGTATTGGAACGGCATGTCTACCACGTCGAATGTGACACGACTCGTGACGCTGGCTTGTGGCATTGCGAATGTGACTTCAAGCTCCAATTGCCCTAGGGTGCTGACCATGCTTCCTCCAAAACCCATCAGCGGCACTTCCGATTTTTTCAACCGGTCTTGTGGAATCATCATTTGTTGGAAAGCCTTCATGGATAGTATGTCCGCAGCACTCCCTCCATCTACCAATATTCGACGTACTTCGCAGTCGGCGATATTGGCGGTTACTACCAAGGAATCTTGATGCGGGAAGTGTACCCCCGTGGCGTCCTCCTGTGTGAAGGTGATTGGCTCGCATTTTACCGGAGGAAGGGTGGTGGGGGTAATTGCAATGTGGTTAATTTGCCGGGCGTAAGCCTTCCTCTGTCTTTTTGACGAGAGATGTGACGAGGAGCCCCCCGCAATGACGTTGATAATGCGATGGAGATGATTCATCCCCACTCGAGGAAGGGGGTGTTGTCGTCCAACAGGAGGTGCTTCCGGTGGTGCAGGATGCGTCTTGACTTCTCTCTGTTTCGCCTCGAACCGCCGATATCCGTTGATCACTTTGCATTGGATGGTGTCATGAGTGATATTTTCCCCGTGATATTCACAAAAGTACTGCCGGGGCTCTGTCCCTTCCCTCTTGTTAACTCGGTTTCCCTCGTCTTGCTTTCCTCGGCTCGGGGGTGGCCCTCGTTTCTGCTGCTCCGCAGGCCTGTCGCCCGTGGCTTGCCGATTTCTTGGTTTTTCAATGTGGTGGATTCTCCTCCTTTCGTCTCTTCTTCCAGGCTCTGGGTATCGTTCCCTCGTTTTGGCGTTGGGAGGGAGGTCCTTCCCTCGCCCTCTCTTGCGCGGGGCGAATTCTTGATTCTCTTGTTGGGGCCTGTCTTCCCTTCGGAGGTTGTCTTCCTCCGCCCGCGCGTATTCCCTCATCTTCGCAAAGAGTTCTTCCACCGTACGTACCTCTTTACGAGCGAGCCTTTTGTCGGGACCCGAATTTGCAAATCCGGACCCTCTGTGTATTCAGCACTAGTCCAGGATCACGCTAGTGCACACAGTCTCAACATAGATGAATATCACAATCATACACAGCGGAATAGTAAAAATAACTCAATAATAGAATATAAACTATTGAGCGACCTTAAGGTCAACCTTACATTTGTGAAACCCTGACGGCTTCAACTCCAAATAAGCAGCAGCGGAACGAAGAACATCGGTGAATCCCATCAATACGCCACGAGGCAAGCGGCGAGTTCGACTCTAGATAATCGCCTTCTCACGGAACTTCTTCTTCTTCGACGATGTAGACTTTTGCTCACTTTGGTGATTGTTTGTTTGCAAGGGGTGAGTACATAAAGCACTCGACAAGTCATGCAGAATGCAAGTCTAATAGCTATATGCATGGCTTATTCCAAATGACAGATGAAGGGGTTATTTTGCAATAAACGACATTTCACAAATATTCATAATAGATTGTAAAGCGGTAAAAGCAGATAATAATAGTAATAATTTCACAGTTGTTTCAAAAGTAAATCATTCCACATCCTTAACCAATTATCACTTTTCCATAGGCAACCGCCTCCAAACCCAAGTTCAATTTTGAGAAAATCTAACCCTTGTTGTAATCCCGAGCATTGTCGATCACAGTGGACTCGGCTATTCGAATAGGTTTTACACTCTGCAGAGGTTATACACTTTACCCACAAGATACAATCCACTCACCACGTCGGTAGTGAATCGCCATACAAGAGTATGCGAATGAGCGATCATAACAAAGCATTTCGGAAGCCTCAAACAACACAGGTGGTCCTCTCCGGTTCGTGCTCTACACCATCCCTTCCCTTAGCCAAGGCGAAGTATGGGACCAACACACCGATAGAAGGGTATCTGGCCACGGCCACGATCGCTCCCCGTACAATCACACAAACGGTGTAATTGACACCCTGAGGCTCCACAAGTGAGTCCTTAGCGACTTAGTCAACTAGGGCCGTCCCATTCCAGCCATGTGGTTGTACGATTGACTCAGTTCAAAGGCTTGCAAGGTTAAGTCCTTAGGGTGACCAGGGCAAGACTACCCGAAGAACCAAATCAACATCCCCAATGCCACAACTGGCCCACCTGATTACTCTTGCCACATGCCCCGGTCGAAAACTATTTATCAAACCCCAGTTGATTACCATGCACCACGTGCCATCAACACCACATGATACCTTTCCAAAACAGGTTCAATATATCATTAAGTCAATATTAACATTTGATTGTCCAAAATCATGTCGTGAGCACGTAGCAGGTCTAAGCAGTATACTACAACGATCTAAACCCATGTTGGCAATTTAATAATGTCCAACTAGTAATCCACAACTAGGGTGACAAGGGGTCATGGCACATACTTAAATAATCAAGGTGTCATACAGCAAATTGGTACTTATCTAACCCCCATGTTTAAACAAAGTATTTTTCTAATTGAACTAGCATGCAATAGTTTAAATCAAAATAGTTTTCGAAATAGGATCAACATGGTCAAAGCACAACTTGCCTGGCCCTTGCAAACTTTTACTGTCCTTTACTCTTTATCCTTGATCCTTGATCCTCGAGCTTCAACTTCCACTTTCTCGATCCTCAGCCCGTTCGAACGATCTCCGGACGACGCGTCTAACGATTAAAGAAGAAGCAAATACAAACCAATTCAAAAGACAAATCAAGTAAACTCCAAATTAAGAACGAACAGCATTGGGCACAACGGCTTGGGAGAGATTTGGGAACTCGAACGGATTAGATCGAAGAGTCGACAAAAGAGAACGGGCTTTCGGCAAAACACCGAAAAGGAAAGATTAATAATCGGGAAAGAAAGAATAATATTCCGAAGAATATTTCTTTGAAGTTATTATCTTGATTAGACAGAATAGCGACATATGGGCACTCGATCTATAGACCGGGTCCATAAGGATATGTTAGTTCACGATGAACTAAAGCGATTCTCGAAGTTGACTTTGTTGACCAAGCGGACACGATCAAACAAAAGAGAGCGGATAGATCGGGCATAGGGGTATGACAGATGGCCAATGGTCTATCGACCAAGTCCACGAAGGAATTCTCGATTAAAGGCAGATTAGGTTTTGAGGATAAGACAAGACAAGTGTCTTACCACGATTGAAACAACGGAAAAGATTGCAAAGATATCAACGCGGCTCACGATAAACTTAGTTCATCGAACCGGTCTTAGGTTAGGTTTTGATTCGGCTTGAAGATGATATGACGATGAGACTAGGCTCACGTCATGATAATAGAACAGGTGAAGGCATCGCACTAAGGTTTGTGCATGAATGCACGCATGCGATGACAACGAAGCGAAGAGAGCCAATCGTTAACGGCGAAACGTTAACGACGGAACGTTAACGGAACGTTAACGGCGAAACGTTAACGACGGGGCGTTAACGGCGAAACGTTAACGGAGGAACGTTAACTGCGAAACGTTAACGGCGGAGCGTTAACGACAGTGCGTTAACGGTGGAGCGTTAACGGCAACGTAGCGGAGGAACGTTAACGGAGCGTTAACGACAAACGTTAACGGCAAAACGTTAACAGGGAAACGTTAACGGCGAACGTTAACGGCAAAACGTTAACGGTGGATCGTTAAACAATGATAGGAGACTTCATGAAGCGAAGTAGCGACCGTCGATACAACGACATGGACGCGACAAAACGCTACCAAGGACGGCTAACCGGTGTGCGAACCGGCGGCACGGGCTAGGTTGAAAAACGACGGGTTTAGGCCGGAATCGGCTCCGACGGCAAACGGAGACCAAAAGAACCTTAATGATGGACCAAAACAGTACAAGATGATCCTCCGGACGCGACAACACGGCCGAGCGAACCAAAATATGCGGCGTCAAAAAGCGGCAGCGGCGCGACAAGCGGTGGCCTAAATATATAAAAAATTCCGGAGGATGGGATGGCAAAGGGAGAATGTCTACTGCGTAGAACGCGGCGAGACGATCTCAACGGTATAGGCGGATTTTGCGGCGCCCTTCCGGATTAATCACAAACTGGCGATTAACGGGTTTCGGATCAAAACTTTGGACGGCCATAACTTCTAGAATAATGATCGGAACTTAACGAAATTTGACCGAGAGCTAGATGGGACCAAGAGGCACACCGTGACGCAGGTGGCTCGAAGAAATACCTTCTGGAACAGCGGGACGCGCGAGGAAGTTTGCCACTGTCTGAACGCAAATCTGAACGGAGAAATTAATTTGCTGCGCCAAATCCAGAGGGCAAAACCTTGGGGCAAGATGTGCATCCTGTAGAGGACATCCCCAGGAGTCTACACAAAAAATTTCACCGTCAAACTCGAAAAATTGAGGGAGTTATGGCCTCGGCAAGATTCGAGATTGAAACGGCCGTAACTTTTGATCCCGTGGACCAAATGTAACATCCCAAAATTTTGCTTTTCTTAAATTCATGTGTGATTTGGCACTTTGGTGAATTTTTGGAATTTTCTGGAATTTATTTGGATTTATTTGGAATTTATTTGAATTTATTCCATTTTGAAATAATTAAAGAATTTAATTTTGCAAATAAAATTTTGTTGGAAATATTTTATTTGAGTCCAAAATGATCCAAAATATTTTCCAGAATTTTTCTGGAATTTTTCTGAGTCTTTTGCTATTTTTAATAAATTAAATGAATTCTCGGGAATTATTTTAAATATTAATTATTTGGAAAAGGGACCGACCAAGATCGATTCTCGTTCATCCGATCGAGCCCGAGTCGACTCGAGTTCGAGTCCGACCGAGCCACGTGACTCGGCCGAACCCACTCCTAACCCTAATCAATCCCAACCGTTGGATCAAGATCCAACGGCCGAGATCACCAGACGGTTCGAGCCAGATCGGCCCGGATCCGATCGCGCCCGGCGATCGTGGCGTCGATCGTGCCACGTGGGCGGCCACGATTTCGTCGTCTTCGCCGAGTCCGAGCCGGACTCAGCCGCGCGCCCGCCGTAACGAACTAGGTTTCCGTCTAGGGCATGAACGCCGAGGCTATTTAAAGCGTGAGACGCCCCCGAGGTTGCCCTCATCCTTGCGCACTCCGCTTCCCGAGCCATCTCGCTGAGCCGCCGCCGTTGAGCCGCAATCGCTCGCCGGAGTTGTCTCTTCCCTCATTGCGGTTTTGCGCCGTTTTCGCCGTCGTCCGTCGTCTTCCGCCGAGAAGGAGCTCAGATCCGAGTCCCCGCGACGAGACGCACCGAAGGAGGGTTCATCTCACGAGAAGCCCCGTGGCGCCAGAGCCGTGGTCATCGTCTCGACTCAAATCAAGCCCAGCGCGGAAACCATCGCCGTCCGCGAGCTCGGAGGACCGTCGAGATCGGTCGAGCGGTTGAGGTGAGATCACGTGTTCCAAACCCGATTAGATTCGGGACCGTTGGATCAAGATCCAACGGTTCACAATCGCCACGCGCCGTAGCAAAGGCGATTATAGGATTAGATCTCGACCGTCCGATCTAGATCGAGCGGCCCATGATCATCGAGTAGTTTCAACGCGTTAACCCTGGATCCAATCCGCGCGTTGATTTTCAAACCAACGGCCGAGATTGCGCCACGTGTCGGGAAGTTGGACCGACGCGGTCGGGCCGCCCACGCGACGCTGGCGTGCAGGACGCCGACACGCGGGCAGCGTGTCGAGGGCCCGCATGTCGCTGGCTAACCCAGCCAAGCGCCGACGTCACCCATGACGTCACATGGACCCCACTGCCGGCACCATGGGCCGAGCCCGCCGACGTCGGGCCGATGACGTCACCCGAGTGGTCCCACATGTCAGTCTCACGTGGAGTCATGGACCGAGTCCACGGTAGACCCGAGCCGAGCGTGGACCGAGCCCATGGACCGGCTGATGTCAGCAGGCCAATCAGAGGCTGCCACGTGTCCATGCTGACGCAATAATTAATTTCCGAAAAAGAAAATGATTTATTAATTCGAAATATTGATTCAAATTTAGATTCAAACTTCAAACGCTTATAACTTTTGCGTTTCAACTCCGATTGGAGCGATTCAAATTTCTAAATTTGTATAAAATTGAGATCTACCTAAATATAAATTTTATTTAATTTTTGGACTAAAGTTTTTCTCTGCAAAATTATTTAATTGATTATTTAAACTTTAAATAATCATAACTTTTATGCTTTTAACTCCAAAATTGACGATTCCAGTTTCTAAAAATCCAGAAAATTATGTTCTCTCTGTTTATGGATTTTATTGGGAGTTTTGGGATGTTTTTGCCTATTGTTTATTGGGTATTTGCTATTTGCACGCTTTACGAGTAGACGTTGAAGTGCCGAAGGATTCGAAGGAGAAGTGTTGACTCAGGATCCAACTCAAGACCAAGAGCAAGTGCTTTTTGAAGGCAAGTTGTGCTTTGACCATGTTGATCCTATTTCGAAATCTATTTTGATTTAAACTATTGCATGCTAGTTCAATTAGAAAGATACTTTGTTTAAACATGGGGGTTAGATAAATACCAATTTGTTATATGACACCTTGATTATCTAAGTATGTGCCATGATCCCTTGTCACCCTAGTTGTGGTTTACTAGTTGGACATTATTAAATCGCCAACATGGGTTTAGATCGTTGTAGTATACTGCTTAGACCTGCTACGTGCTCATGACATGATTTTGGATAATCAAATGCTAATATTGACTTAATGATATATTGAACCTGTTTTGGAAAAGTATCATGTGATGTTGATGGCACGTGGTGCATGGTAATCAAGCGGGGTTTGATAAACTTGATTTTGATCGGGGCATGTGGCAAGAGTAATCAGGTGGGCCAGTGTGGCATTGGGAGTGTTGATTTGGTTTTTTCGGGTAGTCTTGCCCTGGTCACTCTAAGGACTTAACCTTGCAAGCCTTTGAACTGGGTCATACTTGCAACCACATGGCTGGAATGGGACGGCCCTAGTTGACTAAGTTGCTAAGGACTCACTTGTGGAGCCTCAGGGTGTCAGTTACACCGTTTGTGTGATTGTACGGGGGAGCGTATCGTGGTGTGGCCGGTACCCATCTAACGGTGTGTTGGTCCCATACTTCGCCTTAGCTAAGGGAAGGGATGGTGTAGAGCACGAACCTGAGAGAGGACCACTGTGTTGTTTGAGGCTTAGAAAGGCTTTGTTACTGAACTCGCCTTTGTGGTGTTTGTTGTATCTTGTGGGTAAAGTGCATAACCTCTGCAGAGTGTAGAATCTATTTGAATAGCCGAGTCCACAGTCTTGGACAATGCTCGGGAATTACAGTCAAGGGTTAGATTTTCTGAAAATAACTTGGATTTGAAAAGTTGGGTTGGTTTAACAATGAAGATGATGGAAATGTGGTTTAGGATAGGAAAAATGTTTGTTAAACTTCTTGAAAAGTTATTTACGCTTTACTTATTTCTACTGCTTTCGAATCTACTTATATTACTTGTCAAAAGTCATTTCTCGCAAATATACTGAGCTATTCCTTTGTACTAAGCCATGCATATAGTATATTAGCTTGCATTCTGCATGACTTCTCGAGTACCAAGTACTCACCCTTGCCTCAACACAATACCGCAGTTGAAGAGGAGATTAAGCCACTTTGGAGGAGGAACTCCAAGAGGACCCGACTACTTAGGGATGCGAGCCGGTCAGTTGCCTGTGGTATCTGGATGGCGCCACTAAGTTTATTTGATTTTCCGCTGCTATTGTTTCTCTCTGAATAAGTTTAAGCCCTCTGAGGCATACATTTGTAACTTGACCATGAGGTCAAGTAACCAGTTTGGTTATTTAAATAAAGTACTTTGATAATATCGATTGGTATGATTGTGATATTTACCGATGTTAAGACTGTGTGCACTAGCGCGTTCCTGGACTAGTGCTGAATACACAGAGGGTCCGGATTTGCAAATTCGGGGTCCCGACAGAGGTGGTATCAGAGCCATACTTGACTGTAGGCTCAACCCTAAGCTAGAATGGTCGTAGTGAGGATAAAACCTATTTTCTAAAGGCTAAAAGTTTGTCAAGATAAGAAATGACATCTCGACTTATCCCCTTCTCTCTTTTCTTGTCTCTTGCTGAAATTTTCCCTTACCTTGTCACAATTTAAAAATTCCGAGTTCTTACGTAAAGCACTCTTGTGACAGATGGAGGTTTTCTCGATGAATGAGCATAGGTTCTATAGTGAGACTCCTTCGCCGAGTCGAGACATAGAAGAAAGAGTCACCCTTTAGGCGTTAGACTCCAAGAGTTAGTTCGATTTGGATTTGCTTTGTTTGCTGAGTGTGCAGTATGTGTTGCAAGGCCCTTAGGCATTGTAAGCAGCCATACCAAGTTATTAATAATAAAGTTGGACCTTAAGGCTACACCTTTCGCCCCGCATAAGTTCCATACTACTTGTCTATCCTTGTTTCCCTCTCATCTCTAAACCTAGAGCAAATCGACAGATGGTGAACACCCGTGGAAACTTTGGAAGCAATGGGAGTGGATCTCGCCCAGCAGAAAACCCCAATGATGGAGCACCAGCACCGCCACTGGATATGCAGAATTTCGGAGCGTTTCTTGCTGGCCAGACTCAGTTGATGCATGCTATGATGCAACAAATGCAGCACGTCACTGCTCAGGCCACTGCTAATCAAGTTAATCAGGGACCACGCCAGAATACAAGGCTGTCAGAGTTCATGAGGACTCACCCACCCACTTTCTCTGGGAATGCCAATCCATTGGAGGCCGATGATTGGTTAAGATCAATTGAGAGGAAGCTACACATAGCTCAATGCATAGGAAACGAGAAGGTACTCTACGCTTCTCATCAGTTGGAAGGAACCGCCGCCGAATGGTGGGAGAACTTCTGTGCCACGCAGGAGAACCCTCAAGATATCACTTGGGAAGAGTTCACAGCTGCATTCCGACAGTATCACGTGCCTCGAAGGAATCATGGACCTTAAGAAGGAGGAGTTCAGAGCATCGAAGCAAGGTAATCAGCCCGATGGCCGACTACTGAACAAGTTCACCACAGCTAGCACGCTACGCTTTGAGGATGTAGCGACAGATAAATCCGCATAGCCTCGTTTTATGAAGGGACTTAACTCAGGATTGCAAGGTGGGTTGATCACCCACACCTTTCCAGATTTCCAAGAGTTGGTGAATAAGGCACTTATTCTTGAGGACAAGCGCAAGGAACTGGATGAGAACAGGAAGCGCAGGATGCAACAAAGAAGGATCACGCCAGGTGAGCGCAGCGCTTGAGAGTTGCACCAAATCAATTCTTCGATTCCAACCACGTATCGCGACAAGGACACCATCCTCAGCACCAAGACCTGCCAATCAGAACTACCAAACCCCACCCCGCTAGAAACGCTACCTGTGCAACAAGAAGCACGTGAGGCGCTGTTACAAGCCAAGAACGAGCCAGGACACTTTGCCAACAGCTTGTCCGAAGAAGACAGCAGGAGCGACCCCGATTCGCTTCAACCTAGGAACCACCTCAGCTAGGACGCCAAAGACTGTGAGCCACACCCTGCATCGTGGTGAGAGGCCGAGTCAACCATGTCACCGCAGATGCACCTGCAGAATGCTACTGACGTCGTCTTGGGTAAGTTACTTGTTAACTCGATACACTGCACAGCTTTTGTTTGACTGAGCTTCGCATTCGTTTGTTTCGCAAGGCTTTGCTACTAGAAATGATTTAAGGATTGCAAGACTTAAGTGCATGCTTTTAGTTCAAACCCTGGTTCCGAACTCCGAACGGAAGTAGGATGTTCCGGGTGAGAATACTAATAGATGGAATAGAGTTCTGGCAAACCTTATAATTTTGGAGACCTGGACCTTAGATGTTATATTGGGAATGGATTGGTTATCCAAGCACAAGGTCTGTATTGGATTGTGGACGAAGGACTATCTCGATTGAGAGCCCGTGTGGGAAGAAAGTGGAATTTCAAGCCACTGCAGATTAGAGATGGGCGATTGATGGTTAACAGTACCAAGGCAATCAGCATAGAGGATGTCCCAAAGAGTGAATGAGTACCCAGATGTTTTTCCCGAGGATCTACCTCGGTATGCCGCTGACAGGGGACATAGAGTTTGTGATAGAGCTTGTACTGCACAAAGCACCGATAGCAAAGAGACCCTATCGGATGTCCACCGAGGAGTTGGTAGAAATGAAGAAACAACTAGAGGAGTTAATGGAGAAAGGAGTTATCAGACCAAGTTCGTCGCCGTGGGGAGCACCAGTTTTGTGTGTCCAGAAGAAGGACGGGAGTTTCAGGATGTGCATTGACTACCGTGCACTCCATGAAGTCACGGTGAAGAATAAGTATCCGCTACCCAGGATTGATGATTTGTTTGATCGGGCTTAAGAGGAGCCGAGTTTTCTCCAAGATTGATCTCGAGATCGGGATACCATCGATTGAAGATCCGATCAGAGGATATTCAAGATCGCATTCTCGTCAAGATATGGACATTACGAGTTTACTGATTATGTCCTTTGGTCTCGACGAATGCGCCAGCTTATTTCATGAATATGATGAATAAGGTGTTCATGGAATATCTGGACAAGTTTGTCGTCGTGTTCATAGACGATATCCTAATCTACTCCAAGACAGAGGATGAACATGCCGAACACTTAAGGCGAGTTTTGGAAAAGCGAGGAACGACAACTTTTCGCCAAGTTCAGCAAGTGTGATTTTTGGAAGGACAAGGTGGAGTTTCTTGGACATGTAATGACCGCAGAGGGAGTCGCTGTGGATCCAAGCAAAGTAGAAGCGGTGTTACATTGGGAGCACCAAGACCGTGACCAGCATTCGGAGTTTCCTTGGAATGGCAGGATACTACCGCCGTTTCATCGAAGGCTTTTCGACAATTGCGAAACCTCTTACGCAATTCTTTGAAGAAGGAAAAGAAGTTTGCATGGACGCTTTAATGTGAGAAAGGATTTCAGAGCTGAAGAAGCGATTGACATCAAGACCGGTGTTAGTTCTAGGATGTTGCTCAAAGCCGATATTTATTGTGACGCATCGCGCCAAGGACTTGGATGTGTGCTGATGCAGAATGGAAAGGTCGTCGCTTATGCATCAAGGCAGTTGAGGCCGCATGAGGAAAATTATCCGACACATGACCTAGAGTTAGCTGCCGTAGTGCATGCTTTGAGGATATGGCGTCACTATCTGATTGGAAACAGATGTGAAGTGTATACGGATCATAAGAGCCTTAAGTACATATTCACCCGATCGGATCTGAATATGAGGCGAGGAGATGGTTAGAGTTAATCAAGGACTACAATGTTGGAATCCATTACCATCCGGGAAGGCCAACGAGTAGCCGATGCTCTGAGTCGGAAAAACCATACCGTGAGTACGTTGCTAGCCACAAGTCAGGATGAGTTATGTGAGGATTTCCAGAAAATGAAGATTGAGGTTGTACCTAGCGGATTCTTGGCCGCATTGGAAGTAAAGCCTACTTTAGAGGACCAGATCCGAGAAGGACAGAAGGATGATGACAGGATCCGCAGGATTAAGTCCAAAAAGGAGGAAGGCAAGGCAGAGGACTTCAAATTGGATGAGCAGGGCACGTTGTGGATGAAGGATCGCATCTGTGTGCCTAACAAAAAGGAGTTAAAGCAACTGATTCTGGAAGAAGCCCATGACTCAAGTACTCGATTCATCCCGAAGCGCCAAGATGTATCAGGATCTCAAGGAGAGATTTCGTGGCCGAGTATGAAACGTGAAGTTGCCGAGCATGTTGCATTGTGCGACGTATGCCGTAGAGTCAAGGCGCTGCATCGAGAGACCAGCAGGATTGCTACAATTACCGAAAATACCTGAGTGGAAGTGGGAGGAAATCGGAATGGATTTCATTACCGGTTTGCCGAAGACTCAAGGAGGTTATGACTCCATATGGGTTATAGTGGATCGCTTGACTAAAGTAGCCCATTTTATCCCCGTGAAGACCATTTACTCGGGAGATAAGTTAGCAGAGTTGTACATGATCAGGATTGTTTGTTTGCACGGAGTGCCAAAGAGGATTGTATCGGACAGAGGTACCCAATTTACCTCAAGGTTCTGGAATAAGTTGCATGAAGCCATGGGAACCCGTTTAAACTTCAGTACAGCTTATCATCCACAGACGGATGGACAGACCGAAAGAGTCAACCAGATTCTGGAAGATATGTTGAGAGCTTGTGCATTGGCTTATGCTACCTCTTGGGATAAGAGTTTGCCGTATGCCGAGTTTAGTTACAACAATAGTTATCAGGCTAGTTTACAGATGTCACCTTTTGAGGCACTGTATGGTCGACCCTGTCGGACGCCATTGAATTGGAATGAGACCGGCGAGCGCCGTGTCTTTGGACCTGATATTCTTCAAGAGGCTGAAGAGCAGATCGCTATGATTAGGGAAAGGTTGAAGATAGCCCAATCTCGACAAAAGAGTTATGCTGACAATCGTCGCCGGGATTTGAGTTTTGAACCAGAAGACTTTGTTTACCTCAGAGTTACGCCTCTCAGGGGAGTTAAGAGGTTCCATGCCAAAGGGAAACTCGCACCCCGTTATGTTGGACCATTTAAGATTTTGAGCCGCAGAGGCGAAGTTGCTTATCAGCTAGAGTTGCCACAATCGTTAGCAGGAGTACATGATGTATTCCATGTGTCCCAGTTAAAGAAGTGTCTCCGAGTTCCTCGAGGAATGCAGACACTGGAGTCAATTGAGTTGCAAGAGGATTTGACTTATAAGGAGTATCAGTGGGGATTCTAGACACAATGGATCGAGAAACTAGAAACAAGTCAACCCGCTTCAGTAGAGTTCAGTGGAGCAACCATGCAGAGAGCGAAGCGACTTGGGAGCGCGAAGAGGATTTGAAGAAAGAATTTCCAAACCTATTCCTTTAGTAAGCCCTGAATCTCGGGGACGAGATTCTATTAAGGGGGGGGAGGTTTGTAACATCCCAAAATTTTGCTTTTCTTAAATTCATGTGTGATTTGGCACTTTGGTGAATTTTTGGAATTTTCTGGAATTTATTTGGATTTATTTGGAATTTATTTGAATTTATTCCATTTTGAAATAATTAAAGAATTTAATTTTGCAAATAAAATTTTGTTGGAAATATTTTATTTGAGTCCAAAATGATCCAAAATATTTTCCAGAATTTTTCTGGAATTTTTCTGAGTCTTTTGCTATTTTTAATAAATTAAATGAATTACTGGGAATTATTTTAAATATTAATTCGCTGGAAAAGGGACCGACCGGGTCGGTTACTGTTCATCCGACCGAGCCCGAGTCAGACTCGAGTTCGAGTCCGACCCGAGCCACGTGACTCGACCGAACCCACTCCTAACCCTAATCAATCCCAACCGTTGGATCAAGATCCAACGGCTGAGATCACCAGACGGGTTCGAGCCGTATCAGGCCGGATCCGATCGCGCCCGCGGCGATCGTGGCCGCCGATCGTGCCACGTGGACGGCCACGATTTCGTCGTCTTCGCCGAGAGTCCGAAGCCGGACTCCGCCGCGCGCCCGCCAGTAACGAACTAGGTTTCCGTTTAGGGCACGAACGCCGAGGCTATTTAAAGCGTGAGACGCCCCCGAGGTTGCCCTCATCCTTGCGCACTCCGCTTTCCCGAGCCATCTCGCTGAGCCGCCGCCGTTGAGCCGCAATCGCCGCCGGAGTTGTCTCTTCCCTCCGCTGCGGTTTGCGCCGCTTTTCCGCCGTCCGTCTGCCTTCCGCCGAAGGAGCCTGATCCGGAGTCCCCGCTGACGAGACGCACCCGAAGGAGGGTTCATCTCGCCGAGAAGCCCCGTGGCGCCGTAGCCGTGGTCATCGTCTCAGCTCCGTCAAGCCGGCGCGCCAGTGAAACCATCGCCGTGGCGAGCTCGGAGGACCGCCGATCCAGATCGAACGGTTGAGGTGAGATCACGTGTTCCAAACCCGATTAGATCTGGACCGTTGGATCAAGATCCAACGGTTCACAATCGCCACGTGCCGTAGCAGTGCGATTATAGGATTAGATCTGGACCGTCCGATCTAGATCGAACGGCCCATGATCATCGAGTAGTTTCAACGCGTTAACCCTGGATCCAATCCGCGCCGTTGATTTTCAAACCAACGGCCGAGATTGCGCCACGTGTCGGGAAGTTGGACCGACGCGGCCGCTGGGCCCACGCACGCAGCGTGCGTAGACGCCGACACGCTGGGCCGCTGCGTGTCGAGGGGCCCGCATGTCGCTGGCTAACCCAGCCAAGCGCCGACGTCACCCATGACGCCACAAGGACCCCACCTGCCGCCACCATGGCCGAGCCCCGCCGACGCCGGGCCGATGACGCTACCCGAAAGTGGTCCCACATGTCAGTCTCACGTGGAGTCATGGACCGAGTCCACGGTAGACCCGAGCCGAGCGTGGACCGAGCCCATGGACCGGCTGATGTCAGCAGGCCAATCAGAGGCTGCCACGTGTCCATGCTGACGCAATAATTAATTTCCGAAAAAGAAAATGATTTATTAATTCGAAATATTGATTCAAATTTAGATTCAAACTTCAAACGCTTATAACTTTTGCGTTTCAACTCCGATTGGAGCGATTCAAATTTCTAAATTTGTATAAAATTGAGATCTACCTAAATATAAATTTTATTTAATTTTTGGACTAAAGTTTTTCTCTGCAAAATTATTTAATTGATTATTTAAACTTTAAATAATCATAACTTTTGCGTTTTAACTCCAAAATTGACGATTCCAGTTTCTAAAAATCCAGAAAATTATGTTCTCTCTGTTTATGGATTTTATTTGGAGTTTTGGGATGTTTTTGCCTATTGTTTATTGGGTATTTGCTATTTGCACGCTTTACGAGTAGACGTTGAAGTGCCGGAAGGATTCGAAGGAGAAGTGTTGACTCAGGATCCAACTCAAGACCAAGAGCAAGTGCTTTTTGAAGGCAAGTTGTGCTTTGACCATGTTGATCCTATTTCGAAATCTATTTTGATTTAAACTATTGCATGCTAGTTCAATTAGAAAGATACTTTGTTTAAACATGGGGGTTAGATAAATACCAATTTGTTATATGACACCTTGATTATCTAAGTATGTGCCATGATCCCTTGTCACCCTAGTTGTGGTTTACTAGTTGGACATTATTAAATCGCCAACATGGGTTTAGATCGTTGTAGTATCGCTTAGACACGCTTTCGTGCTCATGACATGATTTTGGATAATCAAATGCTAATATTGACTTAATGATATATTGAACCTGTTTTGGAAAAGTATCATGTGATGTTGATGGCACGTGGTGCATGGTAATCAATCGGGTTTGATAAACAGCTGATCGGGGCATGTGGCAAGAGTAATCAGGTGGGCCAAAGTGTGGCATTGGGAGTGTTGATTTGGTTTTTTCTGTAGTCTTGCCTGGTCACTCTAAGGACTTAACCTTGCAAGCCTTTGAACTGGGTCATACTTGCAACCACATGGCTGGAATGGGACGGCCCTAGTTGACTAAGTTGCTAAGGACTCACTTGTGGAGCCTCAGGGTGTCAGTTACACCGTTTGTGTGATTGTACGGGGGAGCGTATCGTGGCTGTGGCCAGGTACCCATCTAACGGTGTGTTGGTCCCATACTTCGCCTTAGCTAAGGGAAGGGATGGTGTAGAGCACGAACCGGAGAGGACCACCTGTGTTGTTTGAGGCTTCCGAAAGGCTTTGTTACGGGAACTCGCCTTTGTGGTGTTTGACTGTATCTTGTGGGTAAAGTGCATAACCTCTGCAGAGTGTAGAATCTATTTGAATAGCCGAGTCCACGGTACTGGACAATGCTCGGGAATTACAGTCAAGGGTTAGATTTTCTGAAAATAACTTGGATTTGAAAAGTTGGGTTGGTTTAACAATGAAGATGATGGAAATGTGGTTTAGGATGGGAAAAATGTTTGTTAAACTTCTTGAAAAGTTATTTACGCTTTACTTATTTCTACTGCTTTCGAATCTACTTATATTACTTGTCAAAAGCTGCATCGCAAATATACCCCGAGCTATTCCTTTGTACTAAGCCATGCATATAGTATATTAGCTTGCATTCTGTGCATGACTTGCTGAGTACCAAGTACTCACCCTTGCCTCAACACAATACCAGTTGAAGAGGAGATTACGCCAGCTTTGGAGGAGGAACTCCAAGAGGACCCGACTACTTAGGGATGCGAGCCCAGTCAGTTGCCTGTGGTATACTGGATGGCGCCACGAAGTTTATTTGATTTTCCGCTGCTATTGTTTCTCTCTGAATAAGTTTCGCCCTACGAGGCATACATTTGTAACTTGACCATGAGGTCAAGTAACCAGTTTGGTTATTTAAATAAAGTACTTTGATAATATCGATTGGTATGATTGTGATATTTACCGATGTTAAGACTGTGTGCACTAGCGCGTTCCTGGACTAGTGCTGAATACACAGAGGGTCCGGATTTGCAAATTCGGGGTCCCGACACCAAATTGGCTGAATTTTAGACAGAAAGTAGATGGTACCTTGTGGCACACCACGGAGAAGACGGATCTCGAAAAGAGTCGACGAGTTGCCCGGGACGCGGCTCCAAAATTCGGCCGGCGTTGGGCGACGTTCAGGCGACATTGGATGGATCTCGGAGTTTTGGAGAATAATCTGTGGCTAGGGGCGCGTGGGAGGAGTCTAGGAACCCTTATATAAGTTTGGGGAAGAGGCTAGATCAAGAAAAATCAAGTTTGGACGTGTTTGGAGGTGTTTGGGTCGGTTTGGGCATTTTATCGAGCACTTACCGTGCACGAAACGGACACGGGGTGACGTGGCACGCTGTGAGCCTTTCGATCGGGCGCGGGTGGCTCAGATCGCGCGGGTGACGTGGCCGGCTCGGGTGCGGCACGGCAGGCGCTGCTCAGCGTGAGGCGCTGCGTTGCGCTGCTGCCGATCTTTGGCGCGCTGGCCGTCGCAGGAGGCGAGGCGAGCGGCCAATGGGCGCAAGGAAGCGGGGCTCAAAGTGAGGCGCGCCAGCCGCTGGCGAGGCGGCCAGATGGGGCCACAGACGTGGGCCGGCAAGGGCCGGGCTTGGTGGGCTGAGCGGGAGAGAGAGAGAAGGAAAATGGAGCCCAAAGCAATTTCAGAATTTCCAACATTTTCCCAATAAAACAATTCCAATAAATCCAATTAAATCAATAGAGGCAATAAAAATACCAGAAAAATTCTAGAAAATTCCAGAAAATATTTTGAGACATTTCCAACTCAAATAAAATATTTTCAACAAAACTTTATATAAACTTTTTCCAAATAATTAATTAATTTTGAATGAAAGGCTTAGTTTAAATTAATTTCAAATAAATCCGATAAATAGCAAACGAGCTACGAAAAATCTCAAAAATTACAGAAGAACTTCTTGAAGCACAAGGAATCCAAATAACATAAAATAAATTTTATTTGAGGTTTAGAATAATCAAATTAAATTGTTTTAGCTTTTAGAAAATTCAAATCAAGCTTTATAAATGCGAGAAAATCAACGAAAATTTTGGGGAAGCTAAACTAAACCAAAATTTTTGAAAACCCAAATTTTGGGATGTTACAAATCTCCCTCTTAATGTAATCTCGTCCCCGAGATTCAGGGCTGACTATAGAATTAGGTTCAGGGGGACTCAACTCTTGAGCTTCTTCAAACTTCCAACAACTGTATACTGGACAGGGTCACTTCTGAACAAACGCTTGGTAACATCCAAAATTTTGCAGGCTGCTCCTTGTCGATGAGGTCCTCTTACAAGTCCACCGACTCCAGCGTATGCCTTTTCGCCGGCCACGAGGCACTTCTTCTACGGAAAATCTTGATACTAAATTTGTCGGTAAATCTTGAACATCTTCTGCACTCATGCTGACGTTTCTGGTAACTCCATTGATAGGCTCCTTGCTTCGCTCCTAAACACTTGATTTTCCGCTTCTTCTAGAAATTGACAGTCAGATTCGACAACAAAGCTTACTTGTGATTACGTGGTTTTCGACAAGACTTGAATAGCATTCCGGTTGGTCTGGCACTATCTTTGTCGGCTTGATTCTTTGACTGAAACTCTGTATCAACTGAATACTCCGTCACAATTCACTTTCTGACGCAAGTGTCTTGGTAGGGGTAGGATTAGGATTGAAGTGGGCAGGTATAACATCTTTTCTCCTAGGATAACTATTAGCAAAGTGTCCCGGCTCATTGCATCTGAAGCAACACTTGACTGACATCTGTTGGCTTCCTCCTGACATGGCACTAATCTTGGTAGGGTAGAGCTGAGATCGATGCGATCAGCGGTGATCACTTTCTTTTGAGGGCAGTGATTAGAAAAATATCCTGGCTGACGGCAGGCAAAGCAGACTCTAGAAACCAGGCTTCTTCCTTGAGAACTTTTCACTAGGTTGATGTTATGGAAACTCTAACCATCGTATGGCACAGGTGAAGGTGTCTCGAACAAAATCTGAGTAGTATGGCAGCTGAGTTGTTGAGAGGCACTCCTCATTCGCTGTTGCAGTGGTCCTCCTTGGCTAGACTTCTGATGCTTGCGGTGGTCTTCCAATTCCTTGCATTCATCTTCTGGATATGGGGTCTTGTTAGCCAATTCCTCTTGCTTTAACTGGCTCCTTAAGCAAGTTGCTTCCATAGCCTTACCATTCACTTTCTGTGTTATAATCTTTACTGATGTAATTTTCTGGGATGATCATGGCTTTCGAAATTGCTTGATCTTTCTGTGGCATTCCTTAACAAATGACCTGACTCGCCACAGTGGTAACATGAACGTTTGGGTCATCGTGTCGGGTTGATGGGGCATTCTCTAGGCCAATGACCTCATTTATCACACAAGAAACAATTCCATGGTGACCAAGTATTACTGATTTCCTGAGGTAGATGGATAGGGTTGACATGCTTCTTCTTCTTTTCTTCACGTGGCACAGCTGGTGCGGATGACAATCCTTCTCTTTTTGCTAACTCTTGAGCAATGACAGCTCGAAAATTCTCTCGCTGATGCCGAGTCACAGCGGTCACTACTGAATCCAGGGAACATTGAGCTGGGCAATGATCACGACCTTCGCAAAGATAGCAGGTGATATTGCACATAGGACATTCTCCGGGTAAATGGCTTCCTTCACAGCTGGAACAATTGATTGCATGTTCATCAGCAGTGTATCCTATTTCTCCACATCGGATGCATGCACGGTCTTCTAACTTGTTTGGTTGACAACACTTCAAAGAACAACATCTCGGTATGGTATTAGGTGCAGGGGTTGTACTCTTCTCTGAACTTGCGGTAGTCACACTATCTTCTGATGACGCAACAAACTGACGAAGGGTAGTGACAAATTCCAATCAAGTGATAATATGTCCATCCTCAGAGGTGATGTAGAAACCTTTCCTCCAGACTAATGCATCTCCTTTTAACTGGCAAGTAGCATAGGGGACCTTCTTTCTTCACATTACACCCAAGATAGCTTCTCTTCTATGACACGAAGCCATATTTCTGCGTCTTTGAGAGTGGCTGATCCATCAAACGTGGGTGGTTACAAACTGATCCAAGTGTCGAATTGTCACGGTTGGTACGGTGGACGGTTGTTGGTCACAATCTGCTTTAACACTGACTCCACTAGTAGCAACTGAACTGACTTGAACTGCCTCGAAGTAACTGCTGTAGTCGGTCCTTTCCATTTTTTGTCCACTCCAGGTTTTTAGGTAAGAGGGAAAAAGCATAGATGAGGTTCAAGAGTCCTATTGCAGGGGAGCAGGTTTAACCCAAAAACTTATACAAACATTATTAAGAACTTGGTATGGTTGCTTATCCAAGCCTACAAGCTTTGCAACACATACTGCACACTCAGCAAACAAGAAAGAACCAAATTCCTAAGCACACAATAATCTAGAGTCTAAAAGGGTAACACTCCTATCTTAAGAGACGCGACTCTCACACATGAGTCTCAACTTACTACTAAGCACTGGTTCTTCAAGCTTCTAGAACACTTCATCGATCCACTTCTCTTCGAGCGCGACGATCCCTTACTTCATGATCTTCAGGGTTGACGGCGACATACAGTACTTTCTCCTTAAGTGTGAAACATCGTTAACTATTCGGAACAACTCAGGTAAGATTTCCATTTAAATCGAAGGGAAGGATAAAACTTTCAGCAAAGAGGAAAGAATAGAAGAATAAGATAAGTCAAGAATGTATTATTCTTTCAAGTTAAATTTTCTCTTTAGAAAATAATTTTGAAGCTCCTAAAGACGGCCAATCTATCTAGGGTCAAGACCTACAGTCAACCTGGCTCTGATACCACCTCTGTCGGGACCCGAATTTGCAAATCCGGACCCTCTGTGTATTCAGCACTAGTCCAGGATCACGCTAGTGCACACAGTCTCAACATAGATGAATATCACAATCATACACAGCGGAATAGTAAAAATAACTCAATAATAGAATATAAACTATTGAGCGACCTTAAGGTCAACCTTACATTTGTGAAATCCTCGACGGCTTCAACTCCAAATAAGCAAAGAATGAACGAAGAACATCGGTGAATCCCATCAATACGCCACAGGCAAGCGACAGTGGTTCGACTCCTAGATACTCGCCTTCTCACGGAACTTCTTCTTCTTCGACGATGTAGACTTTTGCTCACTGGTGATTGTTTGTTTGCAAGGGGTGAGTACATAAAGCACTCAGCAAGTCATGCACAGAATGCAAGTCTAATAGCTATATGCATGGCTTATTCCAAATGACAGATCAAGGGGTTATTTTGCAATAAACAAAGATTTCACAAATATTCATAATAGATTGTAAAGCGGTAAAAACAGATAATAATAGTAATAATTTCACAGCTTGTTTCAAAAGTAAATCATTCCACATCCTTAACCAATTATCACTTTTCCATAGGCAACCGCCTCCAAACCCAAGTTCAATTTTGAGAAAATCTAACCCTTGATTGTAATCCCGAGAGCATTGTCCAAGACAGTGGACTCGGCTATTCGAATAGGTTTTACACTCGCAGAGGTTATACACTTTACCCACAAGATACAATCCACTCACCACGTCACCGTGAATCGCCATACAAGAGTATGCGAATGAGCGATCATAACAAAGCCTTCTAAGCCTCAAACAACACAGGTGGTCCTCTCCTGTCAGTGCTCTACACCATCCCTTCCCTTAGCCAAGGCGAAGTATGGGACCAACACACCGTTAGATGGGTATCCGCCACGACCACGACACGCTCCCCGCACAATCACACAAACGGTGTAATTGACACCTGAGGCTCCACAAGTGAGTCCTTAGCGACTTAGTCAACTAGGGCCGTCCCATTCCAGCCATGTGGTTGTACGATTGACTCAGTTCAAAGGCTTGCAAGGTTAAGTCCTTAGGGTGACCAGGGCAAGACTACCCGAAGAACCAAATCAACATCCCCAATGCCACAACTGGCCCACCTGATTACTCTTGCCACATGCCCCGGTCGAAAACTATTTATCAAACCCCAGTTGATTACCATGCACCACGTGCCATCAACACCACATGATACCTTTCCAAAACAGGTTCAATATATCATTAAGTCAATATTAACATTTGATTGTCCAAAATCATGTCGTGAGCACGAAAGCGTGTCTAAGCAAAGATACTACAACGATCTAAACCCATGTTGGCAATTTAATAATGTCCAACTAGTAATCCACAACTAGGGTGACAAGGGGTCATGGCACATACTTAAATAATCAAGGTGTCATACAGCAAATTGGTACTTATCTAACCCCCATGTTTAAACAAAGTATTTTTCTAATTGAACTAGCATGCAATAGTTTAAATCAAAATAGTTTTCGAAATAGGATCAACATGGTCAAAGCACAACTTGCCTGGCCCTTGCAAACTTTTACTGTCCTTTACTCTTTATCCTTGATCCTTGATCCTCGAGCTTCAACTTCCACTTCCTCGATCCTCACTGCTCGAACGATCTCCGGACGACGCGTCTAACGATTAAAGAAGAAGCAAATACAAACCAATTCAAAAGACAAATCAAGTAAACTCCAAATTAAGAACGAACAGCATTGGGCACAACGGCTTGGGAGAGATTTGGGAACTCGAACGGATTAGATCGAAGAGTCGACAAAAGAGAACGGGCTTTCGGCAAAACACCGAAAAGGGAAAGATTAATAACTGGGAAAGAAAGAATAATATTCCGAAGAATATTTCTTTCGAAGTTATTATCTTGATTGGACAGATAGCGACATATGGGCACTCGATCTATAGACCGGGTCCATAAGGATATGTTAGTTCACAGTGAACTAAACTGATTCTCGAAGTTGACTTTTGTTGACCAAACGGACACAGTCAAACAAAAGAGAGACGGATAGATCGGGCATAGGGGTATGACAGATGGCCAATGGTCTATCGACCAAGTCCACGAAGGAATTCTCGATTAAAGGCAGATTAGGTTTTCAGGGATAAGACAAGACAAGTGTCTTACCACGATTGAAACAACGGAAAAGATTGCAAAGATATCAACGCGGCTCACGATAAACTTAGTTCATCGAACCGGTCTTCGGTTAGGGTTTTGATTCGGCTTGAAGATGATATGACGATGAGACTAGGCTCACGTCATGATAATAGAACAGATGAAGGCATCGCACTAAGGTTTGTGCAAGAATGCACGCATGCGATGACAACGAAGCGAAGAGAGCCAATCGTTAACGATGAAACGTTAACGATGGAACGTTAACGACGAAACGTTAACGGTGGAACGTTAACGACGGAGCGTTAACGGCAAAACGTTAACGGAGGAACGTTAACGACGAAACGTTAACGACGGAGCGTTAACGATGGAGCGTTAACGATGAAACGTTAACGGCAACAGGTAACGGAGGAACGTTAACGGTGGAGCGTTAACGACAAACGTTAACGGCAAAACGTTAACAGGGAAACGTTAACGGCGAACGTTAACGGCAAAACGTTAACGGTGGATCGTTAAACAATGATAGGAGACTTCATGAAGCGAAGTAGCGACCGTCGATACAACGACATGGACGCGACAAAACGCTACCAAGGACGGCTAACCGGTGTGCGAACCGGCGGCATGGGCTAGGTTGAAAAACGACGGGTTTAGGCCGGAATCGGCTCCGACGGCAAACGGAGACCAAAAGAACCTTAATGATGGACCAAAACAGTACAAGATGATCCTCCGGACGCGACAACACGGCCGGAGCGAACCAAAATATGCGGCGTCAAAAGGCGACGCGCGGCGACGGCAAACGGTGGCCTAAATATATAAAAAAAATTCCGGAGGATGGGATGGCAAAGGGAGAATGTCTACTGCGTAGAACGCGGCGAGACGATCTCAACGGTATAGGCGGATTTTGCGGCGCCCTTCCGGATTAATCACAAAATGGCGATTAACGGGTTTCGGATCAAAACTTTGGACGGCCATAACTTCTAGAATAATGATCGGAACTTAACGAAATTTGACCGAGAGCTAGATGGGACCAAGAGGCACACCGTGACGCAGGTGGCTCGAAGAAATACCTTCTGGAACAGCGGGGGACGCGCGAGGAAGTTTGCCACTGTCTGGAACGCAGTCTGAACGGAGAAATTAATTTGCTGCGCCAAATCCAGAGGGCAAAACCTTGGGGCAAGATGTGCATCCTGTAGAGGACATCCCCAGGAGTCTACACAAAAAATTTCACCGTCAAACTCGAAAAATTGAGGGAGTTATGGCCTCGGCAAGATTCGAGATTGAAACGGCCGTAACTTTTGATCCCGTGGACCAAATTGGCTGAATTTTAGACAGCAAGTAGATGGTACCTTGTGGCACACCACGGAGAAGACGGATCTCGAAAAGAGTCGACGAGTTGCCCGGGACGCGGCTCCAAAATTCGGCCGGCGTTGGGCGACGTTCAGGCGACATTGGATGGATCTCGGAGTTTTGGAGAATAATCTGTGGCTAGGGGCGCGTGGGAGGAGTCTAGGAACCCTTATATAAGTTTGGGGAAGAGGCTAGATCAAGAAAAATCAAGTTTGGACGTGTTTGGAGGTGTTTGGGTCGGTTTGGGCATTTTATCGAGCACTTACCGTGCACGAAACGGACACGGGGTGACGTGGCACGCTGTGAGCCTTTCGACGGGGCGCGGTGGCTCAGATCGCGGGTGACGTGGCGGCTCGGTGCGGCACGGCAGGCGCTGCTCAGCGGAGGCGCAGCGCGCTGCGCCCTATCGGGCGCGGCCGTCGCAGGAGGCGGAGGCGAGCCCACGGGCGCTGGCGAAGCTGGCTCAAAGTGAGGCGCGCCCAAGGCCCGCGAGGCGCGAGCGCCAAGATGGGGCGGGCCACAGACGTGGGCCGGTGCGGCTGGCTTGGTGGGCTGAGCGGGAGAGAGAGAGAAGGAAAATGGAGCCCAAAGCAATTTCAGAATTTCCAACATTTTCCCAATAAAACAATTCCAATAAATCCAATTAAATCAATAGAGGCAATAAAAATACCAGAAAAATTCTAGAAAATTCCAGAAAATATTTTGAGACATTTCCAACTCAAATAAAATATTTTCAACAAAACTTTATATAAACTTTTTCCAAATAATTAATTAATTTTGAATGAAAGGCTTAGTTTAAATTAATTTCAAATAAATCCGATAAATAGCAAACGAGCTCCGAAAAATCTCAAAAATTACAGAAGAACTTCTTGAAGCACAAGGAATCCAAATAACATAAAATAAATTTTATTTGAGGTTTAGAATAATCAAATTAAATTATTTTCGCTTTTAGAAAATTCAAATCAAGCTTTATAAATGCGAGAAAATCAACGAAAATTTTGGGGAAGCTAAACTAAACCAAAATTTTTGAAAACCCAAATTTTGGGATGTTACACCTTTCTGCCAACGATCCCCTGCGCAGGCCGCAATGTGCCGCATTGATGATAGTGGTGTCGCTTACTCCTCGTACTTGGCACTTAACCCGGGAGAAACGCTGGAAGTAACTCTTAAGGGTTTCTCCTTCGCGTTGTCTGACCGCAAATAGGTCACTTTCCTCTTTCATTCCGTCGAAGTTACCCTGGAAGTTGCCTTCAAGCTTGCAGCGGAGTTGCGACCAACAGGTGATCGACCGGGGCTCCAGCGAAGAGTACCAGGACAGGGCTATGCCTTCAATCGCCGTATCGTAAACGCAGAGGAACTCTCTTGGGTCCGTCCGACCGTCATATGGCTTAATGGTGGGAAATTTGAAGCTTCCCGGGGAGGGCCATTTTTTGGCCCGTAGGCGGGTGCTGAGTGGATTTGGATCGTGGTCTTCCCTGTGTGCCATCGCAATCGCTGGGGATAGCACCTCGCGGCTCGGGCTTTCATCTTGTGATTCGTATTGTCCCCCGTCTGATCGTCCTTGCAGGTGCTTCAACTCCGCCATGAGTTGCTCGTTGGCTTCCATCAGCGCCCGCACGTTGGGGTCAATCTCCTCCTGAGCTCCGGTTCCTTCTCCATGGGTTTCTTCGTTTCCGTGGGTCTCTTGGCGACGAGTCGGATGTGTCGTCGCTTCTGCCACATCTCCTCCTGGTGTCGAAACCGTTCGAATTCGCCGTCGAGGCCGTCGTTTGGGGGCTCGCTTGCGCACGGCCACCGAAGTCTGTGGAGGTAAAGTTCCCGCCATGTTTCGGGCTTCTGTTGCGGCTGGCATCCGCGTCTCGTCATCTAGAAGTCGAGGGGGATCTCCAGATTGGCTTCTCACACGCCGTCTTGATTCTTCTCGCTTCCCGCCGCTGTCGCCCCTTGGATATTGCCTCCTTTCCCTTCTTTGGTGGCATGGTTGCAGGAAACTTACCCTTGGGCTTGATCGGCAGGCGGTGGTTTCACCTTGCGGTTAGGGTTCCCCACGGACGGCGCCAGTGTAGTGGTGTTGAACCACCGGGTCTCTCTCTCTCTTTTCCTTATGGGACTGCTTCTTGTTTTTTCGGGGAACCTGTCTCTTCTCTTTCTTCTTCTTCTCTTTATAGGGCAGGCCTGGGAGCATGCACGTATTGACCGGCCTTCTTTTTTCCTTCCTGTTTCTCGCCAAGGACTAACTTGACTTTTCCTTGAGTCGCGTCCCACATGTATTGGGCTTTTTGTCCTCTATTCGTACACCTTTTGTGGGGGTTCGACGGGAATTTCACTTATGTTGGGGTCTCAGATTAACCTGACATGTCCTTGCGTACTCGGGAGGGGTTGTTGGGGGGTGTCAGACCTTGGTGATTGGCACTAGGTTCACGTCAGAGGGAGACATGGCTGGGAGTGATTTCCTCCGGTTTCCTCCCTCGCCACGGAAGGGGACTTCCCCTCGTTGCGGGGGGGGGGGGGAGGGGCGATCTTTATCCATCACCCCTTTTACCGGGGGTTGATCTCCTAGGGTATGGACTTATTGCTTTATCGAAGGAAGAGGTTAGCGATTATAGACCCGTTCACGTGGGCTATTAGATACGGGGGCTTCGTTTAGCTGGCCGAGGGGGGAGGGATGAGCCTGGTCGGTCCACCACAACCACTACCTCAGATGGTAGCTCCGACTCCGAGGGTTCACCACAAGGATGCCCCCTCTGCGGTCTAAAGATTGGACTCCAGCCCACGTGGTCAGAGAGCAGATTCCAAGTGTGGATCAACTTTTTGACTCAGTTGATGTTGTCCTCTTGTCACCTCTAGGGATGTCGCTAACTTTGTCTTCTTCAACAGCGACCCCTGCTGAGCTGGATGTGAACATTCTTGCCCGAGATTTAGGGGAATGCATGCTAGGGGCTTCCCCCCTCTACTAGGGCCTACTGCCGAATTAAGTTTCCCGTGCCTAGGGTCAAGGCTCGGTATCCCCGAGCGTTGAACCGGTGGGTGACTTCAATGCTCTGGAGGTACATCATGCACAGGTTCATTGTCCTTGTGACTTATTGCTTCTTTTTTCTTTGTTTATTACCAATATATGTGCTTAGTGGTTTGCCATTTCTCCCATCTGATATCACAGATGTTGGCTCTTGTTCGTTCGACCCGGATGATCGCTCCGGCCAAGTTGTCGACCCTTTGGGGCCAGTGTAGCATGGCCGGTGGCCAGGTCGAGGCACTATCTAGGATGAACTCCTTGTTATGGAAGCGCGCGCGATCGCTCGAAGTAGAGAAGGTGAAGGATGAGGACTCCGCACATGCTATCCAGGAGGCGGCAACGAGTGAGAGAAAAGAGCATGAGGAGAAGCTCCAAGCCTCACTCGGGGCAGACTCAGAGGAATGCAGGGAGCTCGAATCTCAAATTCAAGCTACTCACTTGGAGGGGGACCTGGTCTCCGAATGAGAAGATAAAGGCTTGCTACCACACATTCTCTGGGAGGCTATGGACTTCCTAGAAAGAGCCCTTCGGGACTTGGAAGTTAAGGTGGCCAAACAAACCACGAGGAAGCTAATGTAGGCACCTCGACCTTGAGCCTTTGTGATGCAACCTCCCTGGTCAGTGAGGTGGCCAAGGCCTACAGGAGTCATTGCTCTCTGGTGACTGCCTAGATCGTGCTGGGGCTCCTCCATCTCGAAGTGAGGAGGAGGAAGTACACCTTCCTGAGACGAGTGTGGAGCGATCTTTGTCAAATCAAAGGCAATGACTACTTTACACTAAGAGATCAAAATCAATACTCTACGCCTAGGAATGCTACTGAGGATAGATTCCACGCCAAATTCCAACAAAAGGTTTTTTATGAGATCTATAAGGAGAAAGAGTTCTGTGAGCAGAAGTGGGTCAACTAGAACCACATCTCTCAGTTACTTCTAAATCAAAGGCAATGACTACTTTACACTAAGAGATCAAAATCAATACTCTACGCCTAGGAATGCTACTGAGGATAGATTCCATGCCAAATTCCAACAAAAGGTTTTTTATGAGATCTATAAGGAGAAAGAGTTCTGTGAGCAGAAGTGGGTCAACTAGAACCATATCTCTCAGTTACTTCTATTTGATGGAGTTTCTCATTTATTCCAAGGAGCAGGGTTGATGGAGTTCCTGAGCGGGAGGATAGACTATGTCGATGATCTCATCAGGCAGTTTTATGCTACCATCTTCATTTCAAACAACCTGGATGAGATCACATGGATGACAGGCACAGAGAGGTACACGGTGACCAAGAAGGATTTTGATACTGCTCTGGGCATCTTCCACGGTGGATTTCCTAAGATCCATGATGATAAACCTCTGGACCTCACACAGCAGTGTATTTTTTATGATCTAATCGGCAGCGTCAAGAAGCCAAGGTAGCTGGCAGGTTTGCTTCTACAGCCGCACTTGATCAACAAGATCATCAGAGTTTCCATTCATCCCAAGAGTGGGAACTTTGATGCCATCAGAAGCTATGCATGGAACCTAATTAGCAATATAATGCAGCTGCATAAGTTTGATGTCGTGGATTTCATTACTTGAGAGATAGATACTTCTTCCATGGATCGTGATAAGAGGATCTACTTTGCTCCCTACATCATGGTCCTCATCAGGAGGATGACTGATTACCGAGGTCCTTTGCCCTGCATTCATAAGCCCTGCAAGCCTAGAGAGGCTCCTCCTCAAGTGATTGGTCACATATCTCAAAGGCAGTAGGCTCAGTAGGAGCATCCACCCACGGCAGCTCTCGATGCAATTCTTGAGAGTCTTGCCAGTCTTCGCACTGATCTCTCTTTGCCAGGCTCGACCGACAGCTCTCGGAGATGATGGCTCAGTTTGCACAAGTCCATTCCTATCAGTTAGAGACTCGAGCTATTGTCGATTCAGTATGAGCACTTGGATGAGATTGGGACTTCCGTGGACAAACTTCATGATGACTCTTCTACAGCTTCAGTTACTTTTGCTCGTCACGTCCGTCCTCATGCTTCAACCTCATCACCTCCTCCTCCCCAATGTTGGATTTGTTGGTGGGGGCTACAAACACCCCCACACCTGCATTCATAGAGCTTATTGGACACTCGTTGAATATATTTGAGATCTAGCAAGTCTCTTTTCTCCCTTGAGCATTAAATTCACTTTGAGAGAGTTAGGAGCATTCAATTGTGATTTTCATTGATTGAGCCAATTAGGCACTTGAATCAACCTCAAGTAAGTGTATCACTTCATTCTCCTAGAGGTTGCCGCCTCCTAGACGACTTGAAGGTGTGGAACCAATGATCTTCTCAAAGGGGTTTGTGAGAAGGCCCGGTTGCTTGTGAAGGCAAGGAGCTTGCCTACCCGGAGCGACAAAGAGCTACCACGAGTGATCGAGGGAAGACTCCTTTGCTCAAGGAGTTGGCTTGAGTGGATCAAGCTTTCCCAACATGGATTAAGGGAGACTGGCAAGCCTCCGAGACCACGGGATAAATTTCGTGTTCTTCTTTGTGGTTTACTTTCTTGTATTCAATTTGTGCAAATTACTTTTCTAGATTATTTACCTCTTGATCAACTTGCTAGAATTATGTAATTTGCTTAGACTTAGCTTGTTGGTGCACATTAGTGGAATCTAGAAGATTTAGGCCTTGTTTGACAAAATTCTCCATTTTATATTACTTTGTTAATTTATTGCAACAAGAACTAATAATTTTAAAAACCTCCTATTTACCCCCCTCTAGTCGATTACTTCGCACTCACCGCAACGTATTTCTTTTTATTTTAGCCATATTTTGTCATCTATGTTTTTGTACCCAACCTGTTGAAGAATCTAGGACCCTCATTTTCTTTTGGTTTTTGGTAATTAATGATAATCAAAACTTGTGGACTAACTATTTTCTTTAAGTGCGCAAAAGGTGATTAGTCCCCGTTAAAGGAATACGAAAAGCAACCATATGAGCCAACTCTTGAAGACAAGAACAAGACCAAGGTATAAAGGTTAAGATTTTTTTTAGCATTTTGCTAATCTCAGTGTTTGGACTGAGATTGGATTAGGATAGATGCTTAGTATTAAGAGAAACTTGATTAGTAGCTTGAATTGAGTGCATCAAATAGGCTCAATTAGTGTGATAGCTCATATCCATTCATTTGCATCGAAAATCTTTTTAAAATTATGGCTCAGTCTTAAAGCGTCACTACCGACATCATAGGAGCGGTACTGTCGGCAATAGCGGCAATACTGCCCATATAACATCGGTAGTCCTCCAACAGAAGCTGTGTTTTTTTTGTGCCTCCTGGCCGGCACTACCAGCAGTGTGGGAGTAGTACTGCCGGACAAGTGCGGCAATACCGCCCATACTATTGTGGTAGTTATTTAATAGTAAAGGTGTATTTTTTTAGGTCCGACTAGAGCGGCACTACCGGTAGTGTAGGAGCGGTACTGACGGACAAGTGCGGCAGTACCGCCCATACTACTGCGGTAGTTATTTTCCAGAAAGCCCCATTTTTCATCTTTTCTCAAAGCGGCACTACCGGCCATTTTAGCGGTTCTATCGAACTTCATGGGTAGGTGACCAATGGTCACTGACAAGGGCATTAAATGCTATTAGTGAGCCGTTCGAGATCAGAGCGGCACTACCAGCCCTATGAGGGCGGTAGTGCCAGCCTCATCAAATTTTTTCCGATTTTGTCTCCAACAACTAGTTTCTTGGTGGGGGTTATAAATACCCCCACCTGCATCAAAAGGTTGGTTGATGACTACATTGAATTCATTCTAAGCCCTTGCAACTCCCATCTCACTCAAGATCATTCATTTCTTATTTTGTGAGTTGGTGAGAGCAAAATTGAGTGCATTGCATTGATTGAGCCCATTAGAAGCACTCAACACCTTCAAGCAAGCATCAAGTTCATTACTCCTAAAGGTTGCCACCTCCTAGACGGCTTAGAGGTGTGTGGAACCAGTGAACTCCTTAAGAAGATTGTGAGGAGGCTCGGTTGTTTGTGAAGGCAAGGAGCTCGTCTAGCCGAAGTGGCAATGAGCTACCTCGAGTGATCAAGGAAGGCTCAATTGCGCAAAGGAGCCGACTTGAAGTGATTCAAGCTACCTCAACGTGGATTAGAGGAGATCGTCAAGTCTTTGATACCATGGGTGTAATATTACAGGTGAAATTTAGAGAGAAAATCGGATTTCTGGAGGTTTTTTTTTTCAAGTTTGGGTTAGTTTTTGGGCCAGCAAGCCAGGATTTTGGGCCTGTTTGGGGGGAATCCCTTCCCCAAACCCTACTTTCCCTCCCCACCCCCCTTGGGTGCCTCCTCCTCCCCCTTGTGCCCCCAACCAGCACCCCTCCTCCCCCTTGGCTGCGCCTCCCTATCATCCATTGCCGAGCCTCCACTCCTCCCACTTTCCTCCCTTAGCCGCCCTCCCTCTCCACCATTGCTGCCTCCTCCTCGGCAGCTAGATCCCTCCGTCAACACCATTGTTGCTACCCTAGAGGTGGAGAGAGTGTTTGGGAGATTTTGGGTAGGAGCTGGGTTGCGAGGAAGGCAAGGAACGCGCGATCTGGAAGGAACGAGTGGCGGGATCGCTTCTTCGGGCCTCACAGTGCAGGTATATCCCTAGGGCTAACCCTTGTTGTTGTCCTTGCCTTAGGGTGTTGCTAGGGTGTATTTTTGGTGGGGGTGGGTCGGAGTGACTGCTAGATTGTGTTTGGAATAGGTTTAGATTCATGCAGGTTTCTGGTTCAGTCTTAGGATTATGTTTCGGGGCACCTACGGCATTTTTCTTAGGGTTTGGCTGTAGAAAAATTTGTAGATTGTCTTCTTAAGTTTCATTAGAGACCAAAATCATGAAGTTTGGTTCAGCCATTTTAAAAGTTATGATTGTTTTACTGTAGGCTGTCCAAAATCTGTCGCTGCTGACAGTACCTGCGGTAATTAGTGATTTAGGGCTAGTTAGATACCGAATTAAATTTTTTAAATACCTAGGAAAAGTTGAGAAATTCCTGTAGATACCAAAAATGTCTTCATCTACTGAATTTGGAGTTGTATAAAAAATAGTTATGAATTTGCGAATGCTGATGTCCCGATTGTGGATAGATCGATTTTTTGGGCTGAGTTCGAGGGATTTATGATAGTCATTAAAAATGTTGGGTAACTAGAATATTGTTGGTATTCTTGTTTAGTTTCTGTAAAGTTATTGAGTTCTTAGTTTTGGACTCTTGGACTGAAATTTATGGTATTCCGACTGTTAGGACAGCAAGGGGTTATTTGATTGCCAAGAGTGATAGTTTATCTCGGGGATGGTGCGTAGTTGCATTTTGTTATTTTTTTGTGTATGTACTGTTGTGGCATATTTTTGAGGAGGTGTATTTGCTGTAGGTGGTGTGACTCTGGGTGTGACCTCTAGCTCACGCCCCTCCTCTTCACGTGGTAAAGAGGCAAGTACACGTGTATGTGAGGATGTCTTGAAATGAGATATGGTGTTCATTGTTATATTTGCTACCATGCTAATTTATATGGATTAATGCAATCATTGGTATTGTTTATGCTCCATTCATACGGTGTTGATAATGAATTCTTATTGAGAAGGGTCATTTAGTAATGTTGATTCATGGCAAATGAATAATGAAAAGAAAATATGCATCATTTGAGTTGACAAGTTAGGTCGGTGAGAACTGTCATATGTGGTTATATGACTAATCCAAAGTGCTCTTGAGAAGTCCTACCTTGTAGTCCCATCCATAGGGATGGATGGGAGCGAGACCTTAAGAGTAGGCCCCTCCATAGGGATGAAAGGGAATGAAAGGGTGCGACACCGACGTGTGTGCACTCAAGCTATACCGATATAAGCTACAAAAAGGTGCATTTGAGCATGAAAGCATATTGCATTGCATAACATGGCTAATGATGAATCATGTTTATTGAGATGATTGTGATACGTGGAAATGAGATTGAGTCATGGACTCATCCCAAGATGATTAAGGTGTAGAGGTGACAACTGGTATGATATTGCTTTATTATGTACCGATCAAGTTGTGGACTCACCCTTATTGATTGTAAATGCAATAAAAGGTTGTATTATTATTTTACTATGTACTTGCTGAGTCGTGGACTCACCCTTGCTTTCTTTAAATGTTTTAGGTGATCATTGAAGACAACATTTATGGAAAGGGATTAGTATCATTGTGTCATTTGTCACACCGTCTTCACCCTATTTTAGTTCAGTGTTCACCCTTGATTGAGATAACGTTTAACTTTATTTAGCTGTTGAATCACATTGTGGCTTTCTTGAGACCTGTGAACCTAGCCGATTGTACTTGGTTAATTGAGAAGTATGGATTGTTAATCTCTTGTTTAATTTATAGTGTTTATTGTATCCAAGCACGAAGGCTTGGGCGTGCTTGTGTGCGTGGTTCTAAGTCTTATTGTTATTGATGATTTAGGATTGGCATTACTTGTTTAGGTAGCAAGCTGAATTTATTCTCTAAATTTCTTTCGAGTGTTATTTTCAATACCAAGTATGTTGATAATGCTTATGGCTTGTAGATATATCTTGAGACTATCCTTTAGTGGTTGTTTAGTGACTAAATGTTTAATAATGTGTTGCTGAAATTTATGTGTAAAATGGTTAAGACTTAGCTATTATTAGGTTTTGGTGCTGGGGTGTTACAATGGGATGAATTCGTGTCTCATCATCTTGTGGTTTACTTTCTTTGTGTTCATTTTAATTACAAGGAATTCTAATATATTTTCGTGTGATCATTTGTTTACAATTGTTATATTGCTTAGACTTTGTATTGTTGGTACACTTTAGTCAAACTTGGAAGTTTTAGGCCTTGATAGTTAAAATTCTCATTTCCAGTATTATTCGCTTACTAGTGTAATTAAAGCCAAGAATTTTAGAAACCTCCTATTCACCCCTTCTCTAGGCAGTTATCCTTAATCCTACACCTGCAAGTCGTGAAGTGTCGTGTCGCAACCTTGTACTCTTGTCCTAGTTATGAATACATGGTGTTTTCGGGATATTTTGGGGCTCATATTCAGCATAGCCTAGTTGTCGTGTCTCGTGATTTGCTAAACCAAGAGCGGCACAAGAGCGCAAAAGGGGCACGATGAGGATACATACTTAGCATTTTTCAGTTAAATTTACTGTTTGACTGAAAAAAATTATTAAGTCACATCAAATATTGCCAGGTGAATTCTAATTTAATCGAGTCTTTATTTCTTATATTTGGAGATATAGAACTACTATTTTATTTAATTATATGTTGGCCTATATTTGATCTATACAAACCTAAAGTGAAGATGTGTTCCAAAGACCCACGAAGGAGAAGAATAGTTTATCAGAATAAATAGTAACATTGCAAATATCTCTTCAAACTGGTCAAAAGAGATATATTATTTACTACATTCCGAGTTTGGACGCAGAAGATACACAATTCAAAATTGTTTCGTATGTGCGTATTGCTACAGCACCAAATAGTGCATGTGTGAACAGTAACCAAACCGTGGTTTTGCGCCACAGAACTCTCGGTCGCTGCAGGAGACACGCACGTGATGCTACAGTAACCAAAAGCATTATCTACAGTACCAACTCGTTTACGTTGCGCGCTACGTATAGTCCCTAGATGTGTGTTTTTTTTCCTTTATATATTTATATATTGACATCTATTTCATTGTAAAAAGAAGACATCATATTAATATAATAGCTATTTGCATCTACTAGCGTTCTTTGCTTGTTCTTCTTCATTGCATATGTATAGAGGGGGAACTAGATGACTTCCTACTAAAGATCATTATGCTTTTCTACTGAAAATTAAGAGATCGATATACTTTACTCGATGTTCATAAAGTTCAACACGTGTGATTTTGGCAAATCGAAGAGTTACAAGCCCATTATATCTAGCAACTAGTAATCAACTAGTGTTTATCAAGGAAACATATGAGTATCCAAATTCTACACTGTAAAGATCGAGCAAACTCCGTATCCAAACGTCGTCCTCTTCGCAGCCGATCATCCAAGTGTTTAGATTTTCATCCGGATCTGGAGGAACGTCTCGAAGCCATGACTTGGCCTCGCAGGATTGAGCATCACAAGGAAATACTCAACAGAGTGTCTTGGAAGGAATGGGTTCGGAGTTCGGACTCATCCGGGGGAACTTTAAGTAAATTTCACACCGAATGTTATGTGCGGTGGGAGGTGCATCGTAGGGAGTCTATTTGGTTCCAGCAAAACTTCCAGGCTCCCACTGGTGGTCCGCAAGTGAATTATATTAAGGTCGAGCCCCTCTCTGACAAAGAAGATGGGAATCTCCAAGGAGGATTGTTGTTTCATTTTTACTGGTAGATGTTTCTTTTTTGTTTTTATATTTTTTACTGGTAACAGAAACGAAATCGAAAACTCGAAAACGGATAGTAATAAAAACAAATACGAAACGAAATGCAGCCGATACAACAATGAAAACGGAAAATTTCACAAAAAACGTAGTACATGATCTATTCAAAGTTCCAAATATACTAACTTTGAATGGTATTATAGTTACACAAAACAACATCTTAATAACATTAGCTAACATTGAGCATGGTATGAACAAAGACATGTAAACATTACACATCACGGTATAATAGCAAACATAGATAGTTCCACATCATAGTATAATAGCAAACACATATAGTGTCACGTCATAACATAATAGCAAACACATATAGTTCCACGTCATAACATAATAGAAAACACATATAGTTCCACATCATAACATAATAGCAAACACATATAGTTCTAAATCACCAAAACTTAGTTTTTTTCTCAAGCTATTTGTCCCCCGTATTAGTCCATCATGTTCTCCTCCATATCAGTACCATCAACATCCTCTTACTCCTCCAACTGTTGCGCATACTCAAACTACAGTGTGAAAAATCAAGCCCAAAACTCTTAAATTAAAAAAACATTAAAACTTTCACTAACATGTGACGTGAGCCAGGATGTGCAAAACAGTGCCAAAGTGAACTAGTACAAGACTAATAACAAAAATATTTTTTATGACAAAAATGTATAAACTAAAGAACAAGAACATAATGCACTTCATCAGATCATATAAATTGTTAATCACTGATAATTCACGAAAAAGATACATGATTTAATATACAATTTGTGTAGTATATTTCTAATGCTAAAAGACTACGGGGAAAATTAGAGCTCATCTTATACCACCGTTATGCTAGCGTCATTCCACTAAACAATCAAAAGCACAAATCAGATCCATAGAAAGAGTAGGAACTAAAAGCACCCTGAAATAAATCCTCACTAGTTATGGATGCGAATCTTCTCGAGCCTCCTCCCCGTCTGCGTTGCGAGGTCGGGGTGGCTAGTGGGGGGAGCCGGAGAGACATAGTGGGGGGAGAGGAGAATGACGAAGCGGTGTGGTCGGGGGCGATCGTCGGCCGGTGGGGGGAGCCAGGGAGACGCAGTGGGGGAGAGGACTGGAGAACGAGTGAGGCACCACCTGTGTCGGGTTTAGCTAGGATTGGCCGCAGTTTGCTTGAAGATGACATTTGGAGTTTTGGACTAATGGTACTGGGCTTTGGCTTGTGGGTAGTTCGGAATTTCCGTTTTACCTTATACAGAATTTTCGTTCCGTTCTCGTTTTCATCGAAATTGACTCTCCCGTTTTTGTTTTCGTTTCCATTACCATACCGACAATTTCCTATTCCATTTCCAAAAAAGAGGTTTTGTTTTCGTTTTTCTCCAAAACGGTTGGAAACTTTTCGTTCCATTTTCTCGCTCAGCCATTAATAGGCTTCTTGTTTACTACTTCCCTACTGTTCGCGCTAAAAACGTGAAGGAGGGTTTTCGGCCTCGAACACACAAGACAAACGCCGGGTTTGCAGAGCGTGCCAGTCAATTTGACCTGAAATTGACAAGGTAGAGTTTGTAATTTGATCAAAGCCGATAAATAAGGATCTATCGGCTTTTCGCTAGTCGGCAAGAACCGATTAGGAGATAACTAGATCAACCGGTTACAATTGATCCGGATACAAGGTAAAAATCGGCTTCGGGAAGGCGATGCGCAACAAAACGAAGCAGATCAAACCTGGGTGAAATCGGCAAAAATCAACAATCGGCGATGCGCAACTATGTTGATTCCGTCGACTTGCAGAGAGATTTGTGAAGCTAAAACAATGTAAAAGAAAGCTTGTAAAAAGTAGATGTGTGTGTTGTTGGATTGATTGATTCCTTCTCGCTTGACATCTCCCCCCTTTTATAACACACCTGGCCGATCCGAGTCGTATATGGATACGGTGTGTTTATCCGTATCGGCTTCTAATCTGATTTTCTTTCCTTTTTAGAAACGGATCCCTTTTCCGATTTGTTTACCGATTCCTTTCCATACGAACGTTTTCCGTTTCAGACTGATTTCAGTACATGTCGAATTTTGGTGCAAACATATGCCCCCCATTTTTGAAAGGTAGCTTGCTATCTTTCAAAAATCTCTTCGCCTTTTTCCATGATCGGCTTGTCGTTTAGGATTCACCTTGGTAACTCCCCCATTAATAGCGCCGCAATACCCTCGGTGCGTTTTTAATGCAGCAACTGTTCACCTTTTTCACCGAGGTATAAATATGAGGTCCCCCCCTGCGGTCATTTTCACCCTGGCATGCTCTCGCTCATCTTGAAATCGGCTTTTCTCCGTGTCAATCCCCTCTTCCTGTCGCATCGGCTGAAATGGACGCATCCCAGGTACTCATTCCGATCCCAGATAGCGACCATCAGTATTTTCTAGGCCCAATAGGAACTATAGAAACCGATACGGTTGTTGGAGACGAGATCCCTAGACTCCCTTTGTCGGCTCCTGGCTACAATATCAAGGAATGGACCAAAAGCTTTAGGGCTTGGCCGACAGCTCTCAAGGGCTGGAGGTCCTGGTATATTAGAGTATTAGCCCAAAAGAAGGCGGAGTGGGAAGGAATGGGTATTGCTGAGTGTATTCCCATGTCCTTAGCCGCTCCAGAACCTAATGAATCCTTAGTAGCCGCCGCTTGCTATTTTTGGTCGGATTCCTTTAACGCCTTCTTTTTCCCAACTGGTCCTATCGGCCCAACCCTCCTAGACATGGCCGAATTGTGCTGCCTTAGGCCTGATGGAGACCAAATATCGGCCTTTAGCGGGAAACCTCAGTACAAATTGACCAGAAAAAAGGGAGAAGGTTGGTCCAGATATATACAAAATAACAACAAAGTAACCGGCCCTGTATCGGATGAGGAACATGTAGCTTTCCTCAACTTATGGCTAGACCGATTCCTCTTCTGTGGCACTTCCTTAGGACCAACCCAGGTTTATCAATTTATGTCGGAGCAACTAGTCATGGGTCGTCGGCTAGCTTTAGGGAAATCTTTGTTGGGGGCTGTGTACTATATGATGCATATAATCCGGAGTCGGCTTTTTACCGGTAATGGCTCCTATGTCGTGGGCAATGTTGGTGGCCCACTTTGGTTTATCCAGATCTGGCTTTACTGCGTTTTCGGCCGCCTCATTATCCCGGATCCTTCGGAAGAATCGGCTTTCCCAATAGAAGATTTTCCTGAAGGCGCAACTCCCAGATTCCAGCCTAGCCGATCTCCAGGCGAAAAATTCATCATGTGTTCGTCTGATGAACCCAAAATCTCCCCTGCTGGCTTTCATAAGTACTTGTCCTTCTTTTTGAACCTTAACCAAGCCACTTTTAATCGTAGAGACTTCTTTTCGTATAGCCAATTAGCCGATCTCCCATGGCCTTCTTTTCTTCGTTTAAATTCTGATAGCTCTCTAATGCCCCAGTCCACTCTTGATCTGCTTCCTCTGCTGATTTCTCCTTGCATTCTTCACGTCGGCTTGAGTACTCGAAATAGAACATTTCAGCCGACCTATGAGTTCTATCACCCTTCAGTGTATGCACGCCAGCTGGGTTTTGGACAAACAATTCCTAGCCTTCCTTTACTTAACATGATCAAGCCACGAAACAAAGTCACTAACATTACTGTGGCGGAGCTTATTATCGAACTAGCTGATGAGCTTCATGTGGTGGACTTGCCTTTCCTCGTGCTGAACACACGTCGATCGGGCCAGTTTACCTCGTGGTGGGCTTCCATAGCCGAGTCGCTCCTACGGAGGCGCACTATTCATGAGGTCTTGTCCTCTTTTCTCCCTGGCTTTCAAGAGCCGACGGAGGCCGCCGCTGGGTCTAGCTCGAGTTCAGGCTATGTTAACTCGTCTTTAGAGGTATTTTCATTTTGATATGTTTATTGAAATAAGATTTTCATCGGCTTAACCATATCTTTTGCCTTTTTCAGACTAGCAAAAGGTTGACTCCAGCGTAAACCGCATCGGCCGACGACCGTTCGAAACGGCAAAGGCCGTCGACCCCTCTTGCTGGTTTATCTTCTGGCACGTTGAGGGTTGACAGCCCATCATTGTCGGATCTCGCCGAGCGGCGTGTTGAGAGTAAGTTTTATCTTTGTTTTCTGCCCAAAATTTCCTCCGTCGGCTAACCCCCTATTTGCCATTTTCAGAAAAGAAGAAGAGCCGTAGAGTCGTCATCAAGCGATCTTCAAAACTCCGCTGGCTGATGCGTCATCATCTTCCAAATTGGATCGGCTACTGCGGTTAGCTTCGATCCTTAATTTAGTTTTTCGTATTTGGCTATATTTTGATGCCAAGTGTCATTATTTTAGGAAACTCCTTCCATTCAGATGTTGGAAACTTTAGCCAATGCTGAGAAAAATCCGACAGATGTGCTGGTCTTATCGGCTCCTGCTCCCGTACCATCGCCTGTTTCCCCAACCCCAAAACCTGCTGCTGTTTCCCCGACGCTTGAAGCGGACCCTGCCGATCTTCTAGGCTTTTCCTTGGACGATCTGGGTGACCCCGAGATCATAGCTACCATCGACTATCCTACCGACGCTCAAAGAATTATTGATGCTGCCGCAGAGGCATCGGCTGCCGTGACTTCCGCACCAGGAATGCAGGAGAGGCTCAATCGCCTTTTTGACGCAGTCATGCAGCCTGAAGCCCGTCTCCTGGCTGATACGCAACCTCTGAGAACAGCTATGGCCGCAATGGAGGCCGATTTGCCCCCAGAAGTCATGAAGGCCCTTTTGGATGTTTGTCACTTGGACGCTCAGAATGCCACAGTTGCAGCCGCCAGAGAGAGGATTGCCCAACGTACTGCGCAGCAAGCCGATCAAGATACCTTGGACAAATTGGTGGCCGATACGAAAGCCAAGAAACATCAGTATGACCAAGGTATGTCTGCCTTCAAATCGGCTAAGATGAAGCAACAAGACCTGGAATCTACGAGGAAGTCTCTGGAAGAGCAGTTGGCCCAGGTGACCCAGCAGCTGGCCGATCTTCAGACGTCTATCTCTTCTTCGGCTTCATCTTTGTCAGCGCAAAAACACACCCTTGGTGATATGGTGGTGGCAGTAAAGAATCAATCGGCTAAGATTAAAGTAGTACCGGGGAGCGCGATTGAAGACAAGCGTATTGTCGATAATGTTCAGGACACTATTGCCAAAGCTGCGGGGGCCTTATCGGGATTAGGAGCCCGTCTGCCTGGTTCTGGGCTGTAATATTTTTAAACTTGTATGCTGGAACTGCCAATCATGTTGGTCTTATGTGGCCGATTTTTGTGAACAATGTTTTAATTCGTGGTAGTCTGAATCTGATTTGATCGGTCGTATAACCGATTTTATATGCACGTGCTTTTGTAATTGATTCTTGGTTCTCTTTATGTGATCAAGACCCAATCCATATGCTGGGGTAATACGCCTTTAGATATTTTCCATTGATCGCTTTAGGTAGGACGAACCCGTCTAAGGACTCCAGTATATACGAATTCCCGTCAATCGGCCGATTGATCTTATAAGGCCCTTCCCATGTTGGTGACCATTTGCCAAATCGATTATCCTTAGACCCGATTGGCAACACGGTTTTCCATACCAAATCGGCTTGACTGAACGATTTTAAAATTACCTTTTTATTATACGATCTAGCAACCCTCTCTTTATTCTTTTTAAGCCGATCTAGCGTGATCAGCCTTAGTTCAGCCAAATCATCTAGATTGTCAAGCATCGCCTGTTTGTATTCATCGGCTGATACCTTATCTTGCTCGCATAGCCTTACTGAGCCGATGTTGATTTCCACGGGCAAAACGGCTTCTTGTCCGTATACCAACTGAAAAGGTGACAATTTAGTTGATCCGTGATGAGATAGCCGATAAGCCCATAAAGCCTCCGATAGCGTTGAATGCCATTTCCTCGGCTCTTCCTCAATTTTTCTTTTTATCAGCTTTATCAATGTCTTGTTTGACGACTCGGCCTGCCCATTGGCCTGAGCGTAGTAAGGGGAAGAGTTGAGTAATTTTATCCTAAGACTTTCCGCAAAACTTTTGAACTCGTTGGACATGAACACAGTCCCTTGATCAGTAGTAATTGTCTGTGGAATTCCAAACCGATGGACGATGTGTTCATTTACAAAGTTGATCAGCTCTTTGCTAGTAACCTTCTTAAGTGGTACAGCCTCAACCCATTTTGAGAAATAATCTATGGCTGCAAGGATGAATTTATGTCCTTTGCTGGATGACGGAAATATTTGGCCGATTATGTCTATACTCCATCCTCTAAATGGCCATGGCTTGATGATCGGATGCAAAGCCGATGTCGGTGTCGATCGTATGTTACCAAACTTTTGGCACGTTTGGCATCCTTTATAATATTTGAAGCAGTCTTCTAACATCGTCGGCCAAAAATATCCTGTTCGCCTCAGTATCCACTTCATCTTATGGGCCGATTGATGTGATCCACAGATGCCTTCATGGACTTCACCCATTGCTACTTTGGCTTCCTCGGTTCCCAGGCATCTTAACAATAAACCTTCTATAGTCCGAAAGTATAACACGTCTTCTAGTAGAACATATTTGAGTGCTTTGCGCCTGACCTTCTGCTCGGTCGGCTTGGATGGATCTGACAAATAATCCTTTATCTCTGTTCTCCAGTCGACAGGGTGGACACATAAAATCGGCCAAACATTTAGTCCGATTGGTCCCTATCGGCTTTCAATCTTGTACCCTGATGCACATTGTGCCAATCGATTTGCTTTATCATTAGCTTCTCTGGGGATATGTTTTATAGAAAATGTAGTGAACACCTCGATGATCTGGAGGCATTGATGTAAGTACTGAGTTAGCGCACCGTCGTTGCATCGGTATTCTCCTTTGACTTGCTGTACGATTAACATCGAGTCTCCAAAAGCTTCGACGTCTTTCACCCCGATGCTATCTAACAATTGTAGACCCCTTAGTAATGCTTCGTATTCTGCTTGGTTATTTGAACATCGGCTATTTAGCCTATACATGAAGTCATACTCCTGTTTTCTAGGTGAAATTAATATCACGCCGATGCCTTCGCCTTCCTGGCAAACGGATCCATCAAAATACAGCTGCCAAGGAGTTACATCAGCTGTTCCTATTAATGTTTCACTTCCTGTGATAAAATCGGCCACAGCTTGTCCTTTCACAGATTTAGCCGACTCATAGGTTAACTCGAACTCTGTTAAGGCGTATGCCCATTTACCAAGCCGACCCCGCAGAATTGGCGCCGATAATATGTACTTGACTACATCAGTTTTGCATATTATAACGCATTTGGAAGCCAGCATATAATGTCTTAATTTGGTGCAAGCAAAATACAATGATAAGCATAATTTTTCTACTAGGGGATACCTGGTTTCTGCATCTAAAAGACGTCGGCTTAAGTAAAATATCGCTCGTTCCTTCCTATCGGCTTCCTGTGTTAAAACTGCCCCAATTGAATCACCTTCAGCCGATATATATAGTCTAAAAGGTATACCATGTTTTGGTGCGGTCAATACTGGTGGACTCATAAGATAACCCTTTATGTCGTCAAAGGCCTTTTGTTGGTCAGCTCCCCATTTGAATTCTTGGTTGTCTTTAATTTTCAGCAGCGGTGTGAAGGCCCGAATACGCCCTGACAAGTTCGAGATGAAACGTCGCAAGTAGTTGATTTTCCCAATCAATACTTGCAATTCCTTTTTGCTTGTCGGCGGTTTAGTATCGGCTATAGCTTTTACTTTGGCTTGGTTTACTTCAATCCCTCCTTCATGCACTGTAAACCCAAGAAATTGTCCAGCCGATACTCCGAAAGCACATTTGAGAGGGTTCATTTTTAACCCATGTAACTTTGTGCTTTTGAACATCTTTTCCAGATCGGCTAAATGTTGCCAGTCTTCTTTGAATTTTACCACCACATCGTCAATGTATATTTCCACGGTATTGCCGATTAAATCATGGAAAATATGGTTCATAGCGCGCTGATAAGTAGCACCGGCATTTTTTAAACCGAAGGTCATAACTTTCCACTCATACAGCCCTAAGGCCCCCGGACATCTGAAAGCTGTTTTGGGTATATCGGCTTCGGCCATGAATATCTGATTGTATCCGGCGTTCCCGTCCAAAAAACTTATGATTTTATTTCCGGAAGCAGCATCGATAAGCATATCGGCTATAGGCATCGGGTATTCGTCTTTTGGTGTGGCTTTATTCAAATCTCTAAAATCGACACATACCCTAAGTTTGCCATTTTTCTTTTTTACAGGGACGATGTTTGAGACCCATTCGGTATGTCGGCAGGGCCGGATAAACTTTGCCTCTAGCAATCGTCCTACTTCTTCTTTTATAGCGTCATACAATGTAGGATTAAATCGCCTAGGGTACTGTTTGAATGGCCGATACCCAGGTTTTATTGGTAGCCGATGTTCAACTAGCTGTCGGCTTAAGCCTGGCATCTCGTATTACTCCCACGCGAAGCAATCTCTATATTTTTTGAGTATTTCGACCAACTTTGCTTTATAACTGGGTTCTAATTTAGTACTTACAAACGTTGGTCTTTTGCTATCACCTTCCCCAATATCGATTTCTTCGAGCAAATCGGCAGAAGTAAATCCTAACCCTTTTCTTTCTTCTTCAAAATCCTCAATAGCTTCTTCGTATTCTTCTTGCCGATAGCTTCTTGCCTTTTCCTGCAGCTTTGCTAGTGCCTTGTGCTCCATCTTCTTACTACTTCGTCTGTCTGATCAAACGTGTTGGGTTTAACGCTGATCGGCTTGAATCCTGACTTCTCAACGCAGATAAAATCGCAATTGTCCAAGGCTTTTCCTGATATACATTCGACTTCTTCGTGTGGCCAATTGGTGTCAGGGCTAGCCATGGCGATATGAGCCGATGTGTCGGCCGGTACGACTTCTACTGTATCATCGTTCCACTGCACCAATTTTTGGTGCATAGTTGATGGTATACAGCAATTGGCATGGATCCAGTCCCGCCCAAGGAGCACGCTGTAATTGCCTTTGGCTTTAATCACAAAAAATGCAGTCGGCAATGTTTTATTACCGATCGTCGGCTTCGACACCATTACGCCTTTAGCCTCAGTTGGGTCTCCCGTGAAGTCATTTAGCACCATATTGGTCTTGATCAAGTCTTCATCGGCTTTACCCAATTTTCTAAAAGTACTTAACGGCATCAGATTGACTGTCGCCCCGCCATCGACCAACATACGAGATATCGGTCGGCCATTAATATACCCTTTTAGATATAATGGTTTTAGTTGCCGATGCATGTCTTGTGGCTTTTCGAACCACGTCACGGTGCTCCGAGGCACAATTGGGCGAACACTTCTTCAGCCGATTCTTCGGTTTTGAACTCGGCAGGTAGAGTGAATACCATGTTTATATCCATTGGTGGCGTATCATCTCGGATCATCGGAGAACCGGATTCGACCGATTGATCTGAATCACTATCGATCTGTTCCTTCTTTCTCCACTCCTTTTTCAAAATCGGTACTGGTCTTAACTTATTAAACATCCGATCCCTCTCGCTCTCCTTTTCAGTTTCCCTTTCTTCTTGTGTCTTCAATCGCTGAAGCCTCCTGCGTTGTGATTTGCTGAGACCCGAGGGGCACCACCTAGGCTTAGGTTCTATCGGCTTTCTTATTTTTCCAGCTAAATTGCTCATCTCGCTGTCAGATTCCATTCTACTTGTGTTAGCCGATAGTTCCTGATTTCGGGAGGACTCGCCTTGCTCTGATGTTGACAACCTTTCATGGATCGGCCTCCTGCTTCTCACTTCTGGATGATCGTATATCGGTCTAGATAACCTATCTTTTACAGACCAGTTTGGCCGATATGCAGACGAGTGTTGCATAGGACAAGATACAACTGTTGGTAAGGTCATCCCTCTCTCCCAGCAAAACTGCCAAAAGGGACATTGCCGATGTTTCTCTTCTTCAGTAGTTGGCCGACATGGCATATCTGGCCGCGAACGTTCGTCCCTCTTTTGCCCTGGTCGATGAAAACTCTGGTGTTGTTGAGTGTTACATCTTCGACTTATCCTCTCATACTTCCCCAGGAGCTGTGAGAAAGTCGGCCTTGGTTTGAAATCGACTTTTCTTGGAGCCCTCTCAGCCCGATACCATTTTCCGATTTCCAGGTCTCCTCTTGGTTTTACCGTCCTTGAGTTCTGTCCATTTTTATCGGCTTCTATTTGTATGGAGCCGATAGTAATCTGTACCGTTTCATCTTTTGATCGTGTTTCAAATCTTTTAGTCGGCTTAACATCTTTCATAGGCCCCTTTCCTTTCTGTGAGCACTGCACCATGTTGACCTGGAAAGGATTCATATCTATTTGCATAGCCGATTCTTCCGCAAACTTTAACCTGCCATCGGCGATGGCCGATTGAATCTGTTGTCGAAAAATATTGCAATCGTTAGTGTTATGTGAAAATGAATGGTGCCATTTGCAGTACCTTCGCTTTTTAATTTCTTCTGCTGATGGGATGACGTGCCCTTCTGGTAACCTTATGAGTTTTTCTTGTAACAATAAATCAAATATTTTGTCACATTTTGAAACGTCATATGAATACTTGACTTCCACCCTATTTTTCGTCGGCTTGAGCAGAGAGCATACGAGTGGCTTTTTAGAACCCTTTGTCCACTCGGCTATGTTCACCTCTGCTTCGTCCTCAGAAGTGTCGCTTGAATTGTAATCTACCATGTTTACTTTGGCTTTTTCATTGCCGCTTAGCTTAAATCTATCTTTAAACCCTTTGCTTTCTGCATATCGGCTTTCTTGTGCCGATACGCGATGGAGTAGGTGGCCTAAGTCGGGGAACTCCTGGCCCGATAGTTTCTCTTTTAATGGCGGGATTAACCCTTGGAACGCTAGATCGGCCAATTGATCATCGGGTAATGCTACACTGAAGCATCTATTCCGTACGCCCCGAAATCTCTTGATATAATCGGAAACCGATTCGCCGTACTTCTGTCGGACTGAACTAAGATCAGAAATCCTAAGCTCCATAGTCCCCGAAAAGAAGTATTCATGGAATCGGCTTTCTAAATCGTTCCATATATGAACTGAATTTGGGGGTAGATTAGTGAACCAAGTGAATGCAAAGACTGCATACAATGATAAAGGAAACAATCTAATTTTTAATCCATCGGACTGTGCAGCCTCCCCACATTGAGCCATAAACCGTCCGATATGCTCAATTGTGGTAACAGAATCATCACCTGAGAATTTGGCAAAGTCTGGTATCCTAAAGTTGTGGGGGTATGGCATTCGGTCTATGTAATCGGGATACGGCTTTCTGTAGCCGATTATCCTTCCTCTGGGCTGTAAGCCGAACTGTTCTCTCAAAACGTTGGCAATTTGCTCTGCCCAGTTGACATTGTCGGCTTGTGGTGCAACCGGACATTGCCAATTCTCATTGTTTGCGTCCTGCCCCCCGAGTGCAAACTCGGGTCTTTGTCCAAATCGCGCCGCAGGAGGTCTTGGTACTTGGTCATAGTCGCGATTGAAAGCCAACGTATTGGGTATGGGTGTAAGGGGCTCAGCGTACGGCGTTACTATGTATGGCGCTTGCTTCATAGTTGTGGTTCCCCGTGATTGTGGAGCCTGGTTGGTTTCAATCGGCTGATAAGCCGATAGACCATTGCTACTGGGGGGTCCGTTTGCCGGGTTTGGTGTGTTTACCTTAGCCCGTGGTAGTGTGTAAACCCACCTTTCTGTATGCTTGGTTTCAAAACAATAGGTTGAGTTGGCATTATGACAGGTGTTTGAGCCGACATGTTTACTGTATTGGTGTTGGGTGTTATGGAATATACTGGGTACGTAGGGATGGTTTGTGGTGGATCTAGCAGGCTTCCAGACACAGCCAATTCCTGAGCAATTGTTTTTACACTATTTTCTATCATCGGCTTTAATGTGGATACTAGAGCCGATGACTGATTGATTAATGCGTGATGAACAGATTGCTCGATCATACTTGATAAATCGGCTTGAGCGGGTGCGTATCGGCTTACCGATTCGGATGACGAATCTCCGATAGGATTGATGCTTGGGAGTGCAGTCTTTTGGGTAACGCCACGGCGTGTTTTCTGGAAGCACCGCAGCATCATTTCTTCCAAAGCTGCCTTTCGGTCCTCGATTTCTTTTCGCTGTTCAGGGGTTAAATCGGCCATCTGAGGCGCGATTATAGCATCGGTGTTGATATCGGCGGTGACCGCAGGCTTGTCGGTTGATGACATTCTTTTTGTTGGTCCCACTGGGCGTGCCAAAATATGTTCGCGCTAAAAACGTGAAGGAGGGTTTTCGGCCTCGAACACACAAGACAAACGTCGGGTTTGCAGAGCGTGCCAGTCAATTTGACCTGAAATTGACACGGTAGAGTTTGTAATTTGATCAAAGCCGATAAATAAGGATCTATCGGCTTTTCGCTAGTCGGCAAGAACCGATTAGGAGATAACTAGATCAACCGGTTACAATTGATCCGGATACAAGGTAAAAATCGGCTTCGGGAAGGCGATGCGCAACAAAACGAAGCAGATCAAACCTGGGTGAAATCGGCAAAAATCAACAATCGACGATGCGCAACTATGTTGATTCCGTCAACTTGCAGAGAGATTTGTGAAGCTAAAACAATGTAAAAGAAAGCTTGTAAAAAGTAGATGTGTGTGTTGTTGGATTGATTGATTCCTTCTCGCTTGACATCTCCCCCCTTTTATAACACACCTGGCCGATCCGAGTCGTATATGGATACGGTGTGTTTATCCGTATCGGCTTCTAATCTGATTTTCTTTCCTTTTTAGAAACAGATCCCTTTTCCGATTTGTTTACCGATTCCTTTCCATACGAACGTTTTCCGTTTCAGACTGATTTCAGTACATGTCGAATTTTGGTGCAAACACCTACCTTTTTTTTCTTTATGCTTCGATGATACACTCGAGGATTACGAGGCGAAGTTGTTCGGACTAATCAATATCTTTGACGTGTACTTGCAGTGAGTTGGGATTCGTTGATAGTGTTGGGGCCTCATGGCCTTTTCCTCGGAGCGTTGGGCTCCGGCAAGCGCACCGGGGCTCGATGGCCTCCGCGACAGGGTGTTAGGCTCTGGAGAGCGTGTCGGGGCTCGATGGCCTCCCCGACAGTGTACATACATACATATACTTCATTCGTTCCATAAAGAGTGCATTTTTAGTTTTTTTATGACAAATTAGTGTGCAAGGTAAATGATTAATGTTACCTTCATTACTCCATACATAAGCGTGCTGGTGCTTTGGTTTCCACCAGCACTTAAATGCGCATGCATACATTTATAGCTCTGCATGCAGAAGATTAGTGAGATATTACTTCACGCCAAGTCACTAAGCATGCAAAGGAGCAAAAAATTTTCAAATCTTGGAGTGGAGTTATGGGAATTAATGGATTTTGGGTGGGCCCTACGGACTAAAGATGCACTTTTTGTGGGACAAATTTTGAACGCTAGAAATGCATTCTTTGTGGGACAGAGGGAGTACATACTTTCAGTATTTCTTTTCTTGGCTTGAATTTGTTTATATTAACTCTATTATGTGGAAAGGAATTGCAGCCCTCTCAGCCCATCCACCTCACCTCCATACCGATTTGCGAAAAAGTCCCTCCCTGTTCTTTGAATTACGGATAGGTTCCTATAAATTACAAAGAGGTCCTTTGTGATTTTTTGTGAGGATAAAAAAATGTTTCCAAATTGCATTTAGGTCCCTAGTTCGTTACTTTACGGAAAACCCCCCGCTAAATACAAATCTCGAACGAGTCATTTTTTAATTTTTGAGGATAGCGATCAAGTCTAAAAATATAACAAACAGGTCTCTGGCCCTTACGTCCAGGTACTTTCTCCATTTTTCTTGAAAAAATATTTTCGTCAACAGAAATATGTGTACAGCTTTATCTCTAGAATTTTTTTTCAACTCGATCTCTAATCTCTAGATTTGTTTCCCAACTTGATCTCTAATATTTTTTGAAACGTGTATTATTACTCGATGGCCACATAGAGTGTTAAACTTGATAAAATAAGGTTGACATCTCTAATATTTTTCGGAGCATGTATTATTACCTAGTTAACACATAGAGTATTAAACTCGACAAGAGGAGGTTAGCCAAGTAATAATAAAGTGTTAACCAAATTCATCAAAAGAAATATGTGTCCATGTCCTTTCTCCGTTTTTTCCGAAATTTTTTTTTCATCAATATATATATGTGTACAACTCTATCTCTATACTTTTTTCCCAACTCGATCTTTAATCTCTAGACTTTTTTTCCAACTCGATCTCTAATATTTTTCGAAATATGCATTATTACTCGGTGAACGCATAGATTGTTAAACTCGACAAAAGAAGGTTGGCATATATAATATTTTTCGGAACATGTATTATTACCCGGTTAACACATAGAGTGTTAAACTCGACAATAGAAGGTTGGCCGGGTAATAATAAAGTGTTAACCAAATTCGTCAAAAGAAATATGTGCACAACTCTATCTCTTTGTTTTTTTTTTTTGTAACTCGATTTCTAATATTTTTTGGAATAAGAAATATATGTATACAACTGTATCTCTATAGTTTTTTCTGCAACTCGATCTATAATATTTTTCGGAAAATGTTAAGATCGCTCCGGAAAAAAAATATGCTTGATCTACTTGATGTAGTTTCTTCACGAAAAAAAACAGGATAAATTTTACACAGTGCGGCGTGCGCCGCACATTCTACCTATTATGATATACTTGATGTAGTTTCTAGAGTCACCGCTTAAATTCCCTATTGGAGATTAGTATTTTTTTTTGAAAAATGGTATGTATAATAAGTGAATTGGGTATATTGATAAAGGGTTTGGTAGTATTGTAATGATGCGGATCTTTGCTTTATGTCTTGGGATTTCAGTCAGGTGAGTGTAGGCCCCTCTGGTGAGTAATTTCAGAGGTTGCGGTTCTATCTGCACGGGTTGCGGTTTAAATTGGGTTATGTGGGAGGGGTTTTTCTGAAATTTTCCCTCCCCCACCTAATTTTCCACCTAACCCTAACCCTTCACCCCCCTTTTTCCTTTTTTTTCTCTGGCTGCCTTCCTCCCTAGCCCCTACCGAACATCCCAGCCGGTGGCCCTCTTGCCCCCTTCCATTAGTGATTTATACTATGTTTTTGTGCAAACTTCAGCTTTGTTTACAAGCTATGAATATGAGAAATAATACATATTCTTGCAGTATATCATGTTGTTCACGGTAGGATCTTTTGGAACTTTGGGTTCTGCTTGATGTTAGTCATCTCACCAGATGCTGAGCTAATGTTCAACCCTATATGCATATGCTATCCATTTTGTTCAAAAGAGATTATTTAACCCTGGAGTTTCACAACTTGGTCAATCATCAAGAGTACTATATTTGCCACTCCTATCTAATTCTATTTTCCACATTGCAGCGTGAATTTGTTTTATCAGTCATTCAAGCTATTCAAGAAGTTAGTCTTAACATACCAAGTACAAAACCTGTAAATGATACTCTATATTCTGTTCCATGACAAACAAATGTGCTTTATTATTAGCCCAATATGTCAAATCTGTAACATAAGAAGATAGTATTTGTTTGGTAGTTCCATTACCGTGTGGGAAACGTCTAGATTGCTCTGTTGATCTGGTTGTTCACTTCCTAAGGTTCTGGCTGGTGCTATAAATGTTTATGCAAACAAGCATAAATAAAGACCAGATCGCCTTATTGACATGCTAATCAGCAATCACAGGTATCTGTTGTTCACCATAGAAGACAAATATTGCATTGTGCCACTACCACCTAATGGTAGAACTTAACCCTTTACTTCAGCCTTTCTTACATCCTTGACTCCTCTAAATTACGATATGGTACCAGTGACGTGGTATTTTTGAATTGCAAACTATTATCAGTAGTTGCAGTAAAACTGTGATTTCATTGCTCATCAGTACTTGCTTGTGTTGTTTACGGCTATCTAAAAGAAAAAATGCATTCCAAATAGCCTCACGAAGTGAAAGAGTTGCTAATGTTCAATATGTTGCCCATCAGGGTTGGAGGTTTCTATTACCACGTGCGGGATGTTAGTTTATCACTGAGGTTAAAGGTAAGTACCTTCCGATGAGTGTTACATATAGGTTATTGACTGTTATGATTGCAAGTGTATCACGTATATTAAATGCTAGAAGGATTTGCGTCATGCTCTACTTTGTGTTTTATATTATAAATTGATTATAATGAAGCGAATGCTAAGTTCAATGCTACTTGCAATTTATTTAATTCATTCACCATTATGCATTTACTTATGGCTATGCTATTGTTGGAAATGAATGGAGGTTGCATTTCATTCATGTCAATTGCATCGGTTGCATTCATGTCCTGCATGAGACGAAGGCCAGGTCGGTGAGAAAGTCATAACTAATCTGGTGAGGTCGGTGAGAAAGTTATGACTAATCCGGAGCGCCACTAGGAAGTCCTACCTCGTAGTCCCATCCATCGTGGGGGATGGGAGCGAGTCATTAAGAGTAGGTCCCTCCACGGGATGGAAGGGAATGAGAGGGTGCATGTCGACGGGCGCGCACTCATTATACCGGTATAATTGATGAAAAGGTGCATATGAACATTCAAGCATATTTGCATTGCATAACATTGCAAAGGGAGTGATTGTCAATGTGTTGGGTGTGACCAATTGTGTGTATTACAACTATGTCTGATGCATTGCATGATGCCACTATTGATGAATGGTAAGGATTGATCCTTGAGTTGAGGGAATTTTTTAGGTTAAGAATGGATCGAGTCTTGAACTCATCCCATGTTATCAACTGAGGTATGTGAATTAGATGAGCAATGTAGTTGATGAGGTAACTGACGGTGATTTCTTTGTTTTAGGCACTTGTTAATGTGGTTTAAGAGATACAAGCATGTTATTGATTTAATTACATTAATTGATATTGATATTGCTATTGCTATTTGATGTACTTGGCTAAGTCTTGGACTCACACTTGTTGTTTAATGTTTTTAGGTACCCTGAGAGCGCCTCGCTGGGTTGGGACATAGCTGCACTTCCGTTCACACTCATGACATGACAGAATGAAGTTGCTTAATTGGTTTACTTTAGCAACTAGTTGAGTACATGTAATAACTGGTTGTAGTTGTTATGATCCCTTTGATGTTAAGGATTAATATTTGTTAGAAGATTAAACTGCTAGAATGTTTCTTTGGATACAATAACCCTTTGTATGTGCTTAGCGGGTCATGATGGATAGTGATACATATTGTTTAATTTGATAATTGTGATCTCTTTGTCTGCTGAGTGGATGTCCAGGATTTTAGGGAAGGTGCTGCCGAAATTTTTATTATTTCGGCCACCTACCAGCATGTTTAGGTTGGATAGCTGTTTCCTTTGTCCTTGTATTGTTGTCGCTTGAAAGTGTAACATTCAGGCACGTAGGGTGCCAGGGTGTTACAGTATAACCTTCTATTATATTAGTTTGTTTCCGCATTATGAATTTTCAGTTCTCTGATCTTGTCAAAGTTCAGTAATCAGTAGCGTATTCCTTATAGTATGATTTAATCAATTTATATCACAAAGTTTCTGTTTGCGCAAAAAACGTGAAGTATGGTCTCTTGCCTCAAAGACACAGGACAAACGCTGGGTTTGAGAGCGTGCCAGTCAATTTGACCTGAAATTGACAAGGTAGCGAAAAACGTGAATCTACTTGACACCGATCGGCTAAGGGCCGATAAGGAGATAACTAGACTAGCCGATTGAGGCTAATCCGAGGGTAAAGGTAGATCGACTTTGAAAGGCGATGCGCAACAAGCAAAGTAGATCGAATTACCTGGAATCAAGTCGACAAGAACAACAAATTGGCGATGCGCAACTCTTTATTGATCTCGACGGCTTACAGAGGAAAGATTGCTACGAAACTAGAAAAATCGTAAAACGAAGTGTGTTGGTTGGTTGATGTGTTGATTGATTGTCTATCACCTCCTGGTCCGTCCTCTTTTATATTGCTTGAGCCGATTCGAGTCCTTCCTGGATACGGTAACTGACCCCGTATCGGTTTTTGATTCAAACCTTTCACGTTTTTGGCAACCGAATCCGTGCTGGTCACGGGATATAACCAAATTTTAACCGCATAGCTCCTTCCATCCCAAATTGAACCGATATTATCTACACATGCCAAATTTTGGTGCAAACATATGCCCCCCATTTTTGGAAGATAACTTGTTGTCTTCCAAAAATTCTATCGGCTTTACTTCCATACCGGCTTATGGGAGAATCTTTCTTGAGAACCACCCCATTAACTGCGTTGTAATAATCTCAGTGCGCTTTAAATGCAAAAATTGTTCCCGCCTGTTCACCTTTTTTCACCACAGTATAAATATGGGGGTCCCCCACGGTCATTTTCACGCTTTCAAGCTTCCGCACCCTCAGCAATCGACTTTTTCTGCTTCCTTTGGTCTCCTCGAAATCGGCTGGAATGGATCCTTCCCAGGTATTCATCCCAATCCCAGATAGCGACGATCAATTTTTCCTAGGACCAATAGGTAGCCCATCAACCGATGCGGTAGTTAATGAAGAAATTCCTAGGCTCCCATTATCGGCTGCTGGTTACAATGTGAAGGAATGGGGTAAAAGCTTTAGAGCCTGGCCTACAGCTCTTAAGGGATGGAGATCGTGGTACATCAGGATATCGGCTTAGAAGAGAGCAGAATGGGAGCGTCTAGGAATAGCTGAGTGCCTCCCCCTCTGTTTAGCCGACCCAGAAGCTAACGAGCCATTAGTCGCTTCGGCTTGCTATTTCTGGTCCGACTCTTTCAACGCCTTCCTTTTCCCAACAGGCCCAATTGGCCCAACCCTTCTTGACGTCGCTCAGCTCTGTTGCCTTAGGCCGTACGGTGATCAACTATTAGCCTTTAGTGGTAAACCCAATTACAAGCTAATCCGATCCAAGGGGGAAGGCTGGCGCAAGTATATCCAAAACAACAACAAGGTCAATGGGTTGGTATCGGACGAAGAACGCGTCGCCTTTCTCAATCTTTGGCTGGATAGATTTCTTTTCTGCGGAGCCTCTCTTGGTCCCACCCAGACCTATCAGCTAGTAGCCGAACAATTAGTGGAGGGTCGTCGGCTTGCTCTAGGGAAGATGTTCCTAGGGGCCGTTTTTCAAATGATGCATGTCATTAGGAGTCGGCTCTTTTCTGGTTTTGCCAACTTTGTGGTTAGAAACATAGGGAGACCCTTGTGGTTTGTTCAAATTTGGCTCTACTGCCTATTTAACCGATCCATCCTCTTCGCACCCAAAGGTCAATCGGCTTTTCCTCGAGAAGATTACCCCGAAACCGTGAACCCCCAATACCGAGCCAGCCGATCCTATGGGGAGAAATTCATAATGTGTTCTGCTGGTGAGCAAAGAATAACCCCTGCCGGTTTGCATAAGTATTTCTCTTTCTTCCTGACCTTGGATCGTTCCACCTTTGGCCAGCGAGACTTCTTTAGCTACGTTGATGCAGCCGACTACCCTTGGCCTTCTTTCCTTCACCTAGATGCCAATAGTTCTTTAATGCCCCAATCTACTCTGGATCTGTTCAAGCTTTTCCTCTCCCCTAGCGTAATTCATGTCGGCTTGAATACCAGGAATCGGACATTCCAGCCCTCTTACGAATTCTACCATCCTTCGGTTTATGCCCGTCAACTGGGCTTTGGGCAAACCATCCCCCGCTTTTCCTTGCTATCTCGTGTCGAGCCCCGTTCTAAGGTGTCCAACCAGACCGCAGCAGAGATTGTGTTGGAAGTAGCCGAGGAACTCCAAGTCCTTTCCATGCCACATTTTTTTCTAAACACTCGGCGATCGGCTTCCTTTTCCCAGTGGTGGTCCACTATATCAGGGGATCTTCTATTGGATAGGTCTCCGTCGGCCATTCTTTCCTTATTTTTACCTGGTTATCGCGAGCCGACGGTAGACTCTGGTGATTCCGGTGAGAGTTCGAGCTCCAGTTACACCAACTCATCGGTAGCTATAGAGGTACCGATGCTCGTGTCAATCGCCTTATGGGCCTCTTTTCGTGGTCGTTTTGCTAACCTTCTTTTTCACAGGTCATACCGACGGCCGCAGGCTCTCAGCAAACTACTTCATTAGCACCCTCTGGTAGCTGACAGCGCAGACCTGGCCAATCGACTGGCCTTACAGGCTATGCGTCGGGCACTATGGGCGTTCAGAGCCCTTCTCTGTTGGACCTTGCCGCTCGGCGACGCCCTGCAAGTAGGTCACATTCCTTTTCCATCGGCTTTATTTTCCTCGTTTCTTGTCGTGCCCTTATCTTGATATAATCTCAGAGAGGAAGAAGAGGTCTACTGGTCGATCGTCTAGACCCACGGAATGATCTGCCGATCACTCCCCAAGCCGGTCGACTACTGAGGTACATTTTGACCCGATCTCTTTTGGTTAAAATAATCACTCCCTAGACTTACCCTAATTTTCTAGGTTCAGCCATCGTCGTCAGTGCAAGTGGCTGGTGTGCTAGCCAATATTCAAGGCACTTCATCGGCTGCTCCACCCCTACTGCTTTTGCCACCTTCTGCCGTTGTGCCTCCTTCGACAATCACTGTGCCCGACTCCCCCGCGTTTTCACCGAATCCAGCCGATTTGCTGGGATTTTCCTTGGACGAGCTGGGCGACCCTAAGATCATGGCCACTGATGACTATTCGGCTGACATTCAGCAGATCATTGATGCCGCTGCAGAAGCATCGGCTGCCGTGACTTCCGCGCTAGGAATGCAAGAGAGGCTTAATCGCCTTTTCAATGAAGTCATGCAACCTGAAGATTGTCTTTTAGCCGACACGCAGCCCCTGAGGACAGCCATGGCCGCAAAGGAAGCCGACCTGCCCCCAGAAGTCATGAGGGCCCGTTTGGACGTCTGTCACTTAGACGCCCAGAGGGAGACAGTTGCAGCTGCCAAGGAAAGAATTGCCCAGCAGGCTGCGCAGCAAGCCGATCAGGATATCCTGGATAAGTTGGTGACTGACGCGAAGGTCAAGAAATAACAATACGACCAAGATATTTCTAGCTTCAAATCGGCTAAAATGAAGCAGAAAGATTTGGAATCTACGAAGAAATCTCTGGAGGAGCAGTTGGCCAAAGTGATCCAGCAACTGGCTGATATCCAGACATCCCTCTCCGCGTCGGCTTCATCTTTATCAATGCAGAAACGCACCCTAGGTCACATGGTGGCCGCGGTGAAGAGCCAATCGGCCAAGATAAAGGAAATCCCCGGGAGCGCAGCTGATGACAAACGCATCGTTGATAATGTTCAGGACATCATCGCCAAGGCTGTGGGGGCTTTATCGGGTCTAGGAGCTCATCTACCCGGATCAGGGCTGTAACTTTTAATGCTGTTTCTAAACCGTCTGTTTTTGGATTGGTGTAATCGGATCGGCTATCTAACCGATCTTTTGTTTTGGCATTTGTGCTTTTGCAATCGGCTCTTGATTGATTCCGTTTCTGTAATTTAGGATCCGATCCACATGCTAGGGTAGTATGCCTTCAAATATTTTCCATTGATTGCTTTAGGCATCACGAATCCGTCTAAGGTCTCAAGTATGTATGAGTTTCCGTCGACCGGCCGATTTATTTTATAGGGTCCTTCCCACGTTGGAGCCCATTTACCAAATCGGCTATCCTTAGACCCAACCGGTAATACCGTTTTCCAAACTAGACCGGCTTCGCTAAAATTTTTAGTCACGACCTTCCTGTTGTATGCCCGAGCGACTCTTTCCTTGTTTCTTTTAAGCCGATCCAATGTGATTAGCCTTACTTCTGCCAGATCATCTAAGTTATCGAGCATCGAATTTTTGTATTCATCGGCTGTCAAACTTCTTTGTTCGAACACTCTTTCCGAGCCGATATTGATTTCGACGGGTAAAACGGCTTCCTGCCCATACATCAGCTGAAACGGTGACAACTTGGTCGATCCATGGTATGAAAGCCGATAAACCCATAAAGCTTCCGATAATATCGAGTGCCAGATCCTTGGTTTTTCTTCGATTTTCCTTTTTATCAGTTTTATCAACGTTTTGTTCGATGACTCGGCCTGCCCATTGGCTTGAGCATAATAAGGGGAGGAATTAAGTAGTTTAATCCCAAGACTTTTCGCAAAGTCTTTGAATTCCAAACCGATGGACGATGTGTTCGTTGACGAAGCCGATTAGTTCCGTACTGGTGACCTTTTTGAGTGGTATGGCTTCTACCCATTTTGAGAAGTAATCGGTCGCTGCGAGAATAAACTTATGTCCTTTGCTGGATGCTGGGAAAAATTGGCCTATTATATCTATACCCCATCCTCTAAACGGCCAAGGTTTGATGATCAGGTGTAAAGCCGACGCTGGTGCTGACTGTATGTTACCGAATTTTTGGCATGTTTGGCATCCTTTGTAAGACCTGAAGCAATCTTCCAACATCGTCGGCCAAAAGTAACTTGTTCGCCTTAGTATCCATTTCATTTTGTGAGACGATTGATGTGACCCACAAATCCCTTCGTGGACTTCACCCATTGCTACCTTAGCCTCTTCGGTTCCCAAACACTTTAGCAGTAAACCTTCCATGGTTCGAAAATACAAGGCATCTTCCATTACTACATACTTCAGAGCTTTCTGCCGGATTTTCTGTTCAGTCGGCTTAGAAGGGTCTAGCAAATAGTTCTTTATTTCTGTTCTCCAGTCGTCGGTATGGACGCACATCACTGCATTATTGATCAACTTGCCCATCCATTGTGCACCATCGGCTCTATATCCTGAAGCTTTTTGTGCCAACAAGTTGGCTTGGTCGTTCGATTCTCTGGGAATGTGGTCAATGGAAAAGGTAGTCAATGACCCAACCAATTGTAGGCATTGTTACAAGTACTTTCTCAACGTGTCATCGTTACATTGAAATCCCCCTCTAACTTGCTGCACTACCAGCAAGGAATCTCCATAAGCACTAACGTTGCTCACCCCTACGCTTTCTAGTAGCTGCAATCCCCTGAGTAACGCCTCGTACTCCGCTTAGTTATTTGAGCATCGGCTATTGAGCCGATACGCGAACTCGAAAACCTGTTCTTTCAGGGATATCAATACTATGCCGATGCCTCCGCCCTCCTGGCATACTGACCCGTCGAAGTATAGACACCAAGGGGCGACATCGACTAATCCAATCATAGTCCTGCTTCCTGTAAGGAAATCGGCTACAGCCTGTCCTTTGATAGCTTTAGCCGATTCGTACATTAGGTCGAACTCTGTTAAGGCGTACGCCCATTTCCCAAGTCGACCTCGCAGGATTGGTGCCGATAGTATGTATTTAATAACGTTGGTTTTGCATACCACAATGCAGTTTGATGCCAACATATAATGTCTTAGTTTTGTGCATGCGAAATACAGTGATAAGCATAACTTTTCTACCATGGGGTATCTGATTTCGGTATCTAGAAGCCGTCGGCTTAAATAGAATATAGTATATTCTTTGCCATCGGCTTCCTGTGTCAAAACTGCTCCTATTGCCTCCTCCTCAGCCGATATGTATAACCTAAAGGGTAAGCCCTTTATTGGCGCGATCAACACCGGAGGTTTCATTAGATACTCTTTTATATCCTCAAAGGCTTTATGTTGATCGGCTCCCCACACAAACTCTTGGTTATCTTTTAGTTTAAGCAATGGGGTAAAGACACGAATCCGACCGGATAGATTTGAAATAAAGCGTCGCAGATAATTGATTTTGCCGATCAATATCTGTAGCTCTTTTTTATTTGTCAGTGGTTTAGTATCGGCTATTGCTTTTACTTTTGCCTGGTTTACTTCAATCCCTTTTTCATGTACTGTGAATCCGAGGAATTGTCCAGCCGATACTCCGAAGGCGCACTTGAGCGGATTCATTTTCAGCCCATGTGCCCTCGTGCTTTCAAACATTTTTTTCTAAATCGGCCAAATGCTGCCAATCTTCTGTTGATTTTACGACGACATCGTCAATGTAAATTTCTACAGTATGGCCGATTAGATCATGGAAGATATGGTTCATAGCACGTTGGTAAGTAGCCCCTACGTTTTTTAAGCCGAATGTCATGACGGTCCATTCGTAAAGTCCCAAAGCCCCTGGGCACCTGAAGGTTGTTTTGGGTATATCGGCTTCGGCCATAAGTATTTGATTGTACCCGGCGTTCCGGTCTAAGAAGCTTATGATTTTGTTTCCAAATGCAGCGTCGATAAGCATATCGGCTATTGGCATCTGATACTCATCTTTTGGTGTAGCTTTGTTTAAATCTCTGAAGTCTACACATACCCGGAGCTTACCATTTTTCTTTTTCACAGGAACGATATTTGAGACCCACTCTGCATATCGGCAGGGCTAAATAAACTTGGCCTCTAATAATCGCTCTACTTCCTCTTTTATAGCGTCATATAATGTAGGGTTAAACCGCCTTGGATATTGTTTAAATGGCCGATATCCAACTTTTATGGGTAGCCGATGCTCAACGAGCTGTCGGCTTAATCCTGGCATCTCGTAGTATTCCCACGCGAAGCAATCTCTGTATTTTTTAAGCATCTCGACCAACTTTCTTTTATAGTCTGGATTTAATCTAGCGCTTACAAAAGTTGGCCTTTTCCTATAACCTTCTCCAATATTGACTTCTTCAAGCTCATCGGCAAAGGTGAAGCCCTGTCGTCGTCTCTCCTCCTCGAAATCTTCAATTGCTTCTTCATAATTCTCTTGCCGATAGCTCCTTGCTTTTTCTTGCAACTTCTTTACTGTTTCGGACTCCATCTCCTAATGACTTCATTTGTCCGATCGAATGTATTTGGTTTGACACTGATCGGCCTCAATCCAGACTTCTCAACGCAGATGAAATCACAGTTATCCAAACTCGTTCCTGATATACACTCGGCTTCTTTGTGTGGCCAATTTGTGTCAGGGCTAGCCATGGCGACGTGAGCCGATGTGTCGGCTGATACAACTTCCACTTCGTCATCATTCCATTGTACAAGTTTTTGATGCATAGTCGACGGAATGCAGCAATTGGCATGAATCCAATCTCGTCCAAGAAGCACACTGTAATTGCCCTTGGATTCAATAACAAAGAATGCAGTCGGCAGTGTCTTGTTACCGACTGTTAGTTCAGCCATCATTACTCCTTTTGCTTTGGTAGGGTCTCCGGTGAAATCATTCAAAACCATGTTGGTTTTGATCAAGTCTTCATCGGCTTTTCCTAGCTTCTTGAAGGTGCTGAAAGGCATTAGGTTTATTATTGCACCTCCATCGACCAACATCCTTGATATTGGTCGGCCATTGATATGTCCCTTGAGGTACAACGGCTTTAGATGCCGATGAGGATCCTGTGGTTTTTCAAATATAGCATCTTGAGCGCCAAGACACAATTGAGCGAATACCTCTTTGGTCGGCTCATCCACAGTTTTGAACTCCGCAGGCAATGTGAACACCATGTTGATGTCCATTAGTGGTGTACCATCTCGGATCATTGGAGACCCGAATCGACCGACTGATCTGAATCGTTGTCGGCTTGTTCTTTTTTCTTCCATTCTTGTTTTATAACTTGCACCGGCCGTAGCCTGTTGAAAATCCGATCCCTCTCTCTTTCTTGTTCTGCCGCTCTTTCTTCCTTTGTTTTTAGCCGTTGAAGTCGCCTGCGTTGCGATTTGCTAAGACCGGAAGGGCACCACCTTGGTTTAGGTTCTATCGGCTTTCTGATTTTTCCAGCCAGATTGCTCATTTCACTGTCAGACTCCGTCTTGACTGTGTCGTTGGAGGCCGATGTTTCTTGAGCTCGGGAAGATTCGCCTTGTTCTGGTATTGACAATCTTTCATGGACCGGCCTTCTGCTCTCCGTCCCTAGTCGATCGTGCACTGGCCTAGACAACCTGTCTTTAGCCGATTGATTTGGCCGATGTTTAATTGGATGCTGCATGGGACATGATAGCACTGTAGGTAAAGTCATCCCTTTCTCCTAGCAGAATTGCCAAAATGGACACTGCCGATGTTCCTCTTCTTCGGTTCGTGGCCAATGAGGGGCGTCTGATCGATGATATTTGCCTAGTCGATGAGTACTTGGCCGATGAGGGTAGTCTGGTCGTCGGGAATTTTGTCTGTGCTTATCCTTTCGTATTTTTCCAATAGTTGCGAAAAAGTTGGCTTTGGCTTGAAACTGGTTTTTCTTGGTGGGGTTCTTTCCGCTTTGTACCATCTTCTGACTTTCAAATCACCTTTTGGCTTCACTGTCCTCGAATTTTGGGCGTATCGATCGGCTTCAATCTGTATTGAGCCGATGGTGATTTGTACTTTCTCAGTCGGCTTGATGTTCTCTTTCATGGGTTCTTTCCCTTTTCGTGTACATTGGACCATGTTGATTTGGAACGGATTCGTGTCTATCTGCATAGCCGATTCTTTCGCGAACTTCAACCGCCCATCAGCGATAGCCGCTTGAATCTGTTGGCGAAAAATGTTGCAATCATTAGTGTTATGCGAAAAAGAATGATGCCACTTACAGTACCTTCACTTTTTGATTTCATCGGCCGACGGAATAACATGCCCTTCTGGTAATTTTATAAGTTTTTCTTGCAACAGTAAGTCAAATATCCTATCGCATTTTGATACATCGAAGGAATATTTAACCTCCGTCTTACTCTTCGTCAGCTTGAGCCATGAGCAAAGGAGTGGATTTTTGGGGCCCTTAGCCTACTCGGCTATATTTATGTCTGTCTCATCTTCAAAAGTATCGCTCGCATTGTATTCCACCATGTTTACTTTAGCTTTATCATTACCATTTAGTCTAAATTTATCTTTAAATCCTTTATTTTTTTGCATATCGGCTTTCTTGTGCCGATACACGATGGAGCAGATGGCCTAGATCAGAGAACTCTTGTCCCGCTAATTTTTCTTTTAACGGCGGGTTAGCCTTTGAAACGCCAGATCTTCTAATTGGTCATCGGGAAGCGTAATGCTGAAACATCTGTTCCGTGCATCCCTAAATCTCTTAATGTAGTCAGAGACCGATTCCCTGTATTTTTGTCAGACCGAACTGAGATCAGAGATTCTTAGTTCCATAGTCCCAGAGAAGAAGTATTCATGGAATCGGCTTTCCAAATCGTTCCACAAGTGGACCGAATTCGGGGGTAGGTTTGTGAATTAGGTAAATGCTGCCCCTGATAAGGATAAGGGAAAGAGTCTGATTCTTAGCCCGTCGGACTGTGCTGCCTCGCCGCATTGGGCCATGAATCATCCGACGTGTTCGAGGGTAGTAACGGAGTCATCCCCTGAAAATTTGGCAAAGTCTGGGATCCTGTAGTTATGGGGGTATGGTATTCGATCTATGTAATCGGGATACGGCTTCCTATAGCCGATTACCCTCCCTTTGGGCTGTAGGCCAAATTGTTCTCTTAATACTGCAGCAATTTGTTCCGCCCAATTAGCGTTGTCGGCTTGTGGTGCAGCCTGACCTTGCCAGTTGTCGACGATCTGTTTCGCCGGCAATGAGATTTGTGATTCTAGGGGATTTGTGCGGGATCTGAGCTTGATGGTAACACAGGATGCGAGGGCAATCTGTTTTAGACAGGTTCGGGCTCTCTCGGAGGAGATAATACCCTAGTCCTGTGTTCTTGGATGTATTGTCTCCCTTTTTCTTGTTTCTCCCTCCTCCCCTTATATACTGGGGGGAGAATACATGATAGTTGGGCGCCACCGGGCCCTGAACATGGTGGCCTGAACGACATGTCCCTTGTCCTTATCCGCCTTCACGCTACGCCCCGGAGAGGTGGTTATGCTTTCTCCGACCCACGCCGCCGCCTTGCCAGGTTCCGGCTTTCGCAGGCTCGGGCTGTCGCATCAAGCATGCCTCGTCCCTGGCGGGTTGTTAGGGCGGGGCGCGAAGCTTCCGTGAAGGATCAGGAGTTGTCTTGGGGAGCAAGTCGAAGGTTTCCTCTGGGCCCGCCGTTGCGCTTCTGGGCTTTGGGCTTTCTGTTCCGCCTGTCAGGCCCAGTCGGGTGTAGGCCCCTCTTGTGGGGCCCCTGTCTCTGACATCCCACAGCAGCCCCCAAGTGCTTTAGGATCGACTTTCCGTCCCTTGCCCTGTCATGAGGATTATGCGGGAGAGAGATCATAAAGAACTTGTAGTATGAAGCCACCGTGGTTAGTTAGCTCGTGGCCGAGTGGTACCCGCGCCCGTTTACGGTGCGCGGCAACCGGCCTGTCGCTCGGCTGACCCTCATGGGGCGTACCTTGGTCTTTTTGGCTCGTGGCCGAGTGGTACCCGCGCTTCACGATCTTGTGACAACCGAAGCCGGCTTCGGTGACCCTCATGGGGCGTACCTTGTTCTTTTTGGCTCGGGTCGAGTGGTACCAGCGCCCGTTCTGATCTTGTGACAGCGCAGCGCTTGTAGCTCGGTGACCCTCATGGGGCGTACCTTGTTCTTTGGCTCGGGTCGAGTGGTACCCGCTACCGTTCTGATCTTGCGCGCAGAATCGGCTTGTAGCTCCTACCGACCCTCATGGGGCATACCTTGGTCTTTGGCTCGTGGTCGAGTGGTACCCGCGCCTGCTCACTGGCGCTGCAACCAGCTTGTCGCCTACCGACCCTCATGGGGTGTACCTTGGTCTTTGGCTCGGGGCCGGGCGGTACCGCGCCCGTTCTGGCGGCGCGGCCGGCTTGTCGCTTCGGTTGACCCTCATGGGGCATACCTTGGTCATACAGAGTAATGCACGTGCCTTCGCTATGACACCGCTTTAGACCCTCATGGGGCGCATTCTCAAGACCGTGTTGGTTGTAGATCCTCCCGCGACACCCAATCGCGTTGTGAGACAAATGACCAGCAATTGACCCCAAATTATGGGGTGTGCCGTCGAGGATGTTCGGAAAGTGCCCAGCCCCAAGCTTCCGTGGCGGCGCTGCTCAGGCCCGTCATGGGGCGACTTTTTCCCAAACTTCGGACCAGATTTGACACTGGCCGCGTTTGCGCGACGCAGCTATTGGCCCGTCATGGGGCGTGCCCTGGATCCGCCCAGACTGAACAGAGGGCCCTCGCTTCTTCCCACCGTAGGTGGAAATTGGGGCCCATTTCTTATAAGTCGGAAGGACCCTCGTTGGAGCAACGGCCTCCTCGCACCTTCTCCACCACGGTGCGAAACCTTCAAACCTTCCTTGGCGATTTAGGGTTTCTGATTTCGCGCCCTTGGCTTGCGGCGGTTATTTCCTCCAGGTCTTCTTATTCGCCATGTCGTCTTCATCGTCATCGGAGGGTAGCACCGAACCTGCGACGGGTAGGGTGGAGACTTCCATCACGATGAGGTCCCGCTTGGAGGGGATGGTTGCCGCGGCATCCTCCCTCCGCCGGAGTTGATCTCCGCCGCCTCGCCGCAGTGACCCTTACCCCACACCTCTAGAGAATGAGATTGTGGTGTTTGAGTCCTTCTTCTGGCGAGGACTTAGCATTCCTGGGAGCGCCTTCTTCCGGGGGCTCCTCCACTTCTACGAAATTGAGTTGATCAATTTGAACCCCAACTCGATTCTTCACATCGCCATCTTCGTCCAGCTCTGCGAGGCGTATCTTGGGATACGTCCTCATTTGGATTTGTTCCGCTCCTTCTTCTGGCTGAAGCCTCATCCGAACCGGGCCGCTCCCAATGTCGTTGGGGGCGCCGGGCTCCACCATGGAGGGCTCGAAGAAACAGTATTTTGTCGTTCCTCTCAAGACCTCCCTCAAAGGTTGGAGGCGGGAGTGGTTCTATTGTGCCAACGTTGATCCTTTCCTCGCCCCCTTTGCCGGCTGTGCTCCTAAAGCTTCCCGATGCTGGAGCGACACCTCGGACGGAGGAGGTTTGGCGCAAGTCCCCGAGCTTCTGGCGTTGATTGACGATCTGAAGAATCGAGGGCTGACGGGCCCCGGGATCGCGGTCAGTTTTGTGAAGCGCCGAGTGCAGCCCTTGAAGGAGAGAGTCCATTTGGGGTTCCAATACAACGGGCCTCTGGACCCCACGCGAGCCTGACGTGGACTGTCGATGGAGGCGCTGGCTGCACGGGTAGTTGATTTCTTCGTGCCTGGCACAATAATCACCAACAGGGGCTGCCCTCGTAAATTTTCAATGGCAAGGCCTCCCCCTCCTGTGAGTGCACTATTCTCTCGAAAGGCTGTTCCATGATTTCTTTGACTGATGTGTGATTCAAACAGGGTGCGATCGTTCCTTTTTTCAGGAGCGCGCGTCCTTCCTTTCTGACGCTCCGATTGTCGGCCTCTCTCGGCTGAGACACGCTCAGGCGAAGCGAGCGGCTGACACCTCGGTTGACGAGCTGCACCGGGAGTCGGCGGAGGAGGTCGCCGGTCCTTCGTCAGCCGGACCTTCGACCTCTGGTGCACCCGGATCGCAAAGCGCGGGGCCACGGCCTTCCGTCCCAGTGGCAGCCCAGTGCAGCGCCAACTTCCTCCGAGTGGTCTTGGGCCTCGGATGAAACTCGGGATGAGATTCAAGAAATCCAAGAGGTATTCTTTTGGGCGATCCTTGTCTTTTGTTACCGTCAGGCCGAGGTGTCTTCCTTTTTCGATTCGGGACTCCTGCGGACGCCCCAAAGGAGGGGTCTCTGAAAAGGAGTCCTGTGCAGGGGCTTCCCCAAGGGGAGCCCCCGCCGCGTCGGCTAGGTCGCCGTCGCCGCCAACTGCCGGGGCGTCGCCACCGGGCGCAGGCGGTCCGACAGTCGAACCATCCGGTGGTCCGTCCGCCGACGAGATCGACCCGGCTTCGTCTCCCGGAGTGGAGGAAGTGCCTCGAAAGCCACCGCCGCTCGGTCCTCTGCCGAAGCCCCCGAATCGGACCGTATGGTGGGAAGGGGGTTCCGACTGGAAGGGGATGGAAGAGGACGACGAGATGGAGAGAGCGGCTCGGACGGAGCTTTACGAGCTCACCGTCAAGTGTAGCACGCTCGTCAGGGTGAGCTTCTTGTCCTCAATCTGTTTGCCGACTTCTCCTCGAGATTCTGCCTGTTACCTAGGACATGGGGAGCGCTGAGCAAAGGTCGCGTTTTTCGGAAGGTGCTCCCAAGCTCAAGGAGCGAAGCGATGCAGGACAAGCTCAACGAGATCAGCGCGGACAGGTGGAAGGAAGTTCACGAGCTCCAGGGCGAGTGTATGACGATCCGGGAGGATAAGACGAAGCTTGAGCATATGCTTGAAGGTGAGATTCTCCCCTGAATACGGTTCGGATGCTTTTTGGATGGTGGTTGGAGAGGGTGATGACACACTGTTTCGTGAGAGCGACTCGACCGCTGTCGAGCCGAGGTCTTACCGGAGGCTTCAGAGAATTCTCGCCTCAAGCCCGAGTCACTGGAAAGGATGCAATGAGCCGAAGGGTAAATTTATTTGACTTGGGTTGAACATACTTGGCGTCGGTGTGCTCTTGATGGTCGTTTGACTTTGTGGCAGAGTGCAAGGAGAAGATGGCGGCCGCCGAACAGGGCGGACTGAACTTCGCGTTGCTGCGAGCCGCCCCGCACCTTCGCGCATTGAAGGAGCTACGCCGCCAGGGGACGATCTTGTTTCCACTTCTCTCGAGGAGCCGACAGGATCGTGAGCTTACGCCAAAGAGTCCGCAGCCGATGAGCGAACCAGGCATTGGCGGTGGTCAAGTCTCATTATCCGAGAGTTGACCTCGAAGCTGTGAAAGAAGGCTTTGCTCGTGATGAAGACAAGGCCAACGCGCTCCTCGAAGAGGTGTCCGGTGCATCGCAGGCCCTGTTGGAAAATCTGGAATTCTGACTTTGACGTGGGCCTTGATGCCGAGTGCTCGCCCTCCTTGTCTGAAATATTGTGTCTTCTTACTTCAATATGATTTGCCTGTATTGTCTTCCGCTGAGTGGTCTTCAGACCTCTTCCACTTTCTTCTCTGGCTGAGTTGTTAGAATATGTGCCCGCAGCCTTTTGGATCCTGTTATGCCTTTCCGGATGGGCTTCAGCCGACTGGTATGGCTTCCAAACGCCAGGGCCTTGGCCCGTGGCTTTCTTGCCCCAGACACGCTTTTCCGAGAGGCTGGCGTGCAGCTCTCGAGCGTCGGGACTTACGTTGTGGCCATGGCTGAGTGGTTTAGCCCCCAGGCTTGCATCACTTGCTAGCTCTCCAGCCCCCGGGCTTTTGCGCTTAATTTGGTATAATTAAGCGAGGAAGCCGAATGAGCTTGAACTGCTTACGACACGTGTCTGGTGAAATTCTCCTTGATTTTGTTCAATGCGCCGATCTTCTTCGGTATTTGCACCGCCGCTTGCTTTTCGCGCTTCATTGATTGTGAGGTGGCGCGCTTTGATTGCCTTTGGAGACGCCGATTTCCGGGGCTGGGGTGGCTTATAAATGGGGCGTCACCGCTAATGAGCGATCGCCCGTTTCTTCTTGCCTTGTCCTTCGTCTTCCTCTTCCAGTTTCCTTCCATGTCTAACATGAGGAAGTTTGTTGGCCCGTACGCGGCATTCTTTCGCCAGCGGTTCTTTAGGTTTTTGTATAGCTGGGAGGAGGCCGAAGCATGGGAGGAGCATGATTTTGCCATCCTGGAGGCGGAGGCGGAGGACGGAGCGGCGAGGGACGCCGCCGCCGTGGCCACCTTGTTGGAGATCGCCCCAGGGCTCCACGAGGTGGCGGAGATCATCCTTGAGATGGTTGGTCGCGATCGTCGCGACGACCTTGCCGTCAGGGCCCTCGTCCGTCTTGTACCCCCCTTGTGGGTGGTTGACGAGGAGATTCTGGCGGCTTTGGGTCGCGTGGGTCGCGACTAACCTCAGCGACCTCGCCTCCGGGTCTCCCAGCGGCGTCAGCACCAAAGAAGACAAAGACCAAAGACACAGCAAAGAAAGACCAGCACCAAAGAAAGAAAGACCAAGAGCACGAGTTTTTTTTTTTTATTTATTTTTTTTTTTTTTTTTAGCGCGAGAAAAAGAAAAAAGAAAATTAGCGATGTAAATTATTAACATTATGGAATGAAATGCGAAATTTTATCCAGTTTGTGCCTATCATATTTAACCCGAACTTAGTGGTTCCGCCTGATCGACTCATTCTAGTCGATTGCTCGATTACCCGAACGAGGGGTCAGGGCTCGAGTTTTTGACGGTTAGAAATTCGCGACTGTGCAAATCTTGGTTAAATTCTGGCGCTGAATTGCAGTCCCGAGTGGTTAGTGCTTTCTACCCGTTCCGTTGTACCGGGTATAAACCGGCCGTGGCTTTGTGCTCATCGCGGTTTGTTATTTCCGTGCATTCTATATCGGCACGACCAGGGTTAGGCGCTAAAGATCGGGTAATAACCACTCGGGGCTAGCATTACACAACTTCGTAAAATAAGACGGACCACTATTTTATTTAATGTGTAAGAGTGGGATACATAACTCATGCGTAGAAGCCGACGAGCTGTTCGGCGTTCCAAGTATTCGCTAACCTCGCTGCCTTCTCGCCTGAGTCGATAAGCACCCGGCCGGTTGTCTTACACGATGTATGGACCTTCCCAAATTGGAGAGAGCTTGTGCTCGCTTTTCTGGTTCCTCCTCAGGACCAGATCTCCTTCTGAAAAGGTTCTATTTCTGACGTTGCGAGAGTGGTAGCGCCGAAGTCCCTGGAGGTACTTAGCCGACTGGAGGGCGGCAACGTTCCGAGCCTCCTCGAGTTGATCAAGCTCCACCATTCGACTTCCCTCGGACTCGGCTTCGTTGTAGTTCCGAACCCTCGGGGATTCGTATCCCAGCTCAGTCAGCAGAACCGCCTCTGCGCCATAGACCAGAAAAAAGGGGGTTTGGCCAGTCGCTCGGCTGGGAGTGGTTCTGAGTCCCCAGAGTACTGACGGTAGCTCCTTCACCCATCGGGCGGCGTATGGTTTGAGGCGGTCGAAGATCCTGGCCTTGAGGCCTTGAAGGACCAGACCGTTAGCTCGCTCGACCTGCCCATTGCTTCGTGGGTGAGCCACCGAGGCGAAGCAGATCTTGATCCCGACGCCTTCGCACCATTCTTGGAATTCTTCACTCCTGAACTGGGTGCCGTTGTCCGTGATGATCCGGTTGGGCACTCCGAATCTGACTACAATATCCTGGAAGAACTCCTTGGCCTTAACCGCAGTGATAGTTACGATCGCTTGGCTTCGATCCACTTGGTGAACTTGTCAATGGCCACGAAGAGGTAAGCGAAACCGCCTTGAGCCTTCTTGAGCGGCCCACTATGTCGAGCCCCAGCATCGCGAAAGGCCAAGATCTGGGTATAGTCTGTAACTCCTGTGCCGGCAATTGTGTCTGTCTTGCATAGAATTGGCAGCCCTCACAGGTTCGAACGATCTCCTTGGCATCCGTTACCGCAGTTGGCGGAAGAAACCCCGCTCGGTAGGCTTTCCCAACCAAGGCGCTTGATGCCGCGTGATGGCCGCACATCCCGAATGGATTTCTTGGAGCAGCTCTCTTCCCGCTTGTCCCGAAATGCACCGCTGAGGACACGAGGCACTTTTTCGGAAGAGCTCGCCGCCCACCACCACGTAGGATTTGGCTTGTCGGAGATGCGCTCTGCCAAAGTGGTTGCTTCCGGAGTTTGTCCTTCAGGAGATAATCAAGGTACGGGTAGTCGATCTGGATCGATGAAGCAGGACCGGTTCCAGGACCTCGCTTGGCTTTTGCCGCTTTGTAACGGTTGGCTCGTGAAGATCCTGCACGAAGATATCACTTGGGACATCCGCGAGTGGCTCCCATCTTAGCCAACTCGTCTGCTGCCTCATTATTGCGGCGGAGGACATGAACCAGCCTGCATCACAAACTTGCCTTCCAATTCTCGGACTTCTTTGGCAAGTATGCCGCCATATTCGATCCACGCACAACCAGTCCTTCAGACTTGATTCACCACCAATCGAGTCGCCGAATCGCCAAATTGGCCGATTCGAGTGATGTGGCGATCTGAAGCCCATGGATGAGGGCCTCGTACTCGCGGCATTGTTTGAGGCCGGAAGTGAATCCGAAGGACATACTTCACCTGTCACCCTTAGGCGAGATAAGGAGGATTCCCGCCCTGCTCCTCCAAGCATGAGAGATCCGTCGAAGTGCATGACCCAATATTCGGCTCTTCTTTGGTGCAGAAGTGCAGGATTCGGTCCACTCGGCCGTAAAGTCAGCCAAAGCCTGGGACTTGACGGTGCGCGGCTTGAACGAGATGTCGAAAGCTCCAAGCTCACCGCCCACTTTGAAATTCTTCCAAGAGCTTCCCGATTGCGGAGGACCTCTCCCACGGGGAAAGAAGTGACTATCAAATCGAATGTCCTTGGAAATAATGCTTCACTCCGTGACGAGATCAAAATGGCGTCTGCAGCCTTCGGATTGGAGGATATCTTGTCTTGGATTCGCCAAGATTACCGACAAAATAAATCGGCGTTGCACGCCGTAGCGGTGTCCAGATTCCTCCCGCTCCACAACTATCACGGCACTTACTACATGAGATGTTGCCGCTATGTAGAGCGTAAGAGGTTCACTGGCGCCGGCGAGACTAAGACTGGGGAGTGGAGAGAAACACCTTGAGTTCTTGAAGGCCTCTTTGTGCCTCTCGGCCCAATCAAAGCGATCTTGCTTCTTAAGGAGCTTGAAGAAAGGCATTCCCGGACCCCGATCGTGAGATAAACTCGCCAAGCGCTACCATGCATCCGGTGAGCTTTTGGACCTCCTTTTGGTCGGGTAGGCGGGGCCATTTTCATAATGGCTCCAATTTTCTCCGGTTCGGCTCGATCCCACGACGGAGACGATGAACCCGAGTAGTTTCGGAAGACACTCCAAAACGCACTTCTGCGGTTTAGCCTCATCCGAACGCGTTTGGACTTGCAAACGTCTCGGCCAGATCGGAGGTGAGGCTGTCCTCTGTCTCGCTTTTAACTACCACATCATCCACATAAGCTTCCACATTGCGCCCGAGCCGATGGTGAAAGCATCACGCACGGCGCTACCTGTACGCTGGCGCCGGCCTTCTTGAGCCCGAAAGGCATAGTGATATAGCAATATGCTCCGAATGGAGTGATAAACGAAGTCTTCGCAGATCTTCCTCTCGAAGCCGAATCGATGATAGCCTGAATAGGCGCCCGTAAAGCCGAGTAACCGAGATCCGGCAGTGGAGTCTACCACCGATCGATACGAGGGAGACCAAAGGGATCTGTCGGACAAGCCTTGTTAAGATCTGTGTAATCCACACACATGCGCCAGCCTTTATTCTTCTTACGGGCGAGTACAGTGGTTCGCCAACGATCGGGATGATACACTTCTTTGATGAAGCCTGCAGCTAGCGACTTTGTGATCTCCTCTGATGGCTTCTCGACGATCTTGAGCAAACCGTCGTAACCTTTGCTTGACGGGCCTGGCGGATTGGTTTACATTCAGTGCGTGCTCGATCACCTCCCTGGGGACCCCGGGCATATCAGACGGCTTCCAGGCAAAGACGTCTTGGTTTGCCCGCAGAAAGGTGACGAGCGCGTTTTCCTATTCATCCCCGAGCCTTGTTCCGATCGAGACGGCTCGCGCCGGATCGGACGGGTCGAGGAGAATCCTCTTGGTGCCCTCCTCGGGGCCGATCCCGGAGTTCTGCGGCTTGCGGGTAGGGACACTGCCTTCCGGCTTGTCGAAATCCGCCTCTTGACGAATCCTTTCCCGCCCCGCCGCCTCCAGAGACTCGGCCATTTCGCAACTCTCTCTCGTCGCAAGAGAAAGATCGCTTAACATCGCCGCGTAGAGTGATAATACCACTCGGACCGGCATCTTCAGCATCGATACGCGTAGTGGGGCACCGCCATGAACTTGGCCGCCGGTCTCCCAAGATGGCGTGATACGCTGTCGCGAAGTCTGCCACCTCGAAGCTAAGGCTCTCAGTCCGGTAGTTGTCCCTTGCGCCGAACGTGACTGGTAGAGTGATTTGTCCGAGTGGTATCGCCGACGTTCCGGGTATTACTCCATGAAAAGGCGACGACCCGCGCTTGAGGTCAGACCGCGGGATCCCCATATCATCGAGTGTCTTCACGAAGAGGACGTTGAGCCCGCTCCCACCGTCAATCAACACCCTTTTGAGCTTGATGCCGCGGACAACCGGCGCCAAGACCAACGGGTATCTGCCGGGGAATGGGACGCGATCTGGGTGATCCGTGCGGTCGTAAGTTATTGCGACCTCGGACCACCGGACATATCGGGGTCTCGGCTCATTGCATAGATGTCGGCGGTGAGCTTTTGCTTCCGCTTGGACTCATATGCTTGGTGAACCCCGAATATGTAGTTAAGCTCGAGGTCGACTTCACGATAATCTTCCTCACTGTGGGGAGGCGGTTTGTCGGCGGCATGACCGCTTCGGACCTTGTCCACCGCCTCTTGCTCTCGCGGCGAACCTCTTTAGGGTGAAACAATCCTTGGCGGTATGTATCCCCTTTGTATGGAAAGTGCAGAGTGAGTTCATGACCTTATCATATCCATCCTCTTTGAGAGCGAGGATGAGTTGGCGCAATGACGCCACTAGCTCTTCGCCCTTGCGCTTCTTTTCTTTCCGCCGAGGGGTTCAGATCGATCCTTCCCTTCATCACGTCGTTCGCGAGCCTCTGAGGCTGAAGCGTAACGGTCCGCTAGGGCGAACAGCTCCTGACCGACGTGGGTGGCTTCCGACATCTTCTTGATGAGGTCGGGTCGCTGACTCCTTTCTGGAAGGCAGCTATCACAACCGCATCTGTGACGTCCCGAACGGTGCTTTTCTTGTTCATGAAGCGCTTGACAAACTCCCGGAGGGACTCGTTCCTCCTTTGGTGTAGCTGGTATAGGTCCCAAGGGGTGCCTGGGCGCTCGTAAGTACCTTGGAAATTTGAGATGAACTGCTCACACAGATCTCCCCAGGAATCTATAGAGTTCGCTGGAAGTCCGGTGAGCCATGCTTGGGCCAAGGGCGAGAGGGTAACCGGCAAGTAGTTTGCCATTACTGATCCTGCTGCCCTCGATCGCTGTGAGCGTATACTTGTAGCCAAGCCTCTGGGTCTCTCTCACCGTCAAACCTAGTGATGCCTTTAGGATTAAATCCATCAGGCCAAACCACTCGGCGTAGGTGAGGAGTAAACGCACGGACCCCTTCGATGACTCCGTGATACCCCCCGGGAGGTGATCGACGCAGAGGGGATCGCGCTTGGCGCATTTCGCGGCCTCGCGGAAGGATGCCGAAGCGCTCATATTCGTCGGCTTGACGGCGTTGTTCCTCCCTTTCTCGGTCGCGGCGCCTGGCGTCGAGGTCTGAACGGAGGTCGCGGCTGATGCTATGTCGCAAGTCGTCTCCGCGGGGTGGAACATGATGTATCGACGGGCTTCGACTGACCTGGCCGGCCGGTCGCCTGGTCCTCGCCGGACCACGTGATGCCTCCTTCGGCCGGGCTGGTCGGTTTGAGTATCTTTGGATAGCCGCCGTCACCATGGCCTTTACTTGGGCCATGATCGGGCAATCGATCATCCGCCTCAAAGATAGGGTCCGGGTATCCAGGAGTGTCTTGGAGGCGACGATATTCTCGTGGGGCAAAAACAGCCTGGTCCCCCATCTTGGCTTGCAGAATGTCTTCATTGACAGCCCTGGCGAGGTCCCGGATAGTACGCGCCCGCGCGTCAGGCTTAGTCACTCGGCCTCCTTCCAAATCAGCGGCGACTGAGGTGTCGGGTTGGCCGCTGCGACCTGCCCGCGAGCCTTCGATCACACAGACTCTCACGGAAATTCCACAGCTCTCTAGGCTTTCTTCCGACTCGGCCGAGGTGGGTGAGTCCGAGAAGACAAACCTAGGCGCTCGGGGGTGCCTAGTGGCGTGGCGTTGAGAACTACCACCCTTAGTGCCTCGGCGTCCTCGAGCACGACTCGCGGCCGAACAGGTCTTCGGATCCCCGCCGGTACTTTAGAGTACGAGGCGAGGGGACCTTCCGATCGGGCGCGAAGTCGTGACGATGGATCGCCGGAAACCTCACCGCTACAGCGCGTTCCTTGGAGAGAGAGAGGCTTCCGAGGTCGTTGGAGATGAAGGTCAGGCTTCCGAAACGGAAGACCTGGCCCGGGGCGAAGACTGTGGAGACTTCGCTCGTCGCAGCCATCAAGCTTGACGAAGATGTTGACACAAGCCCCCTACCTGGCGCGCCAACTGTCGACGATCTGTTTCGCCGGCAATGAGATTTGTGATTCTAGGGGATTTGTGCGGGATCTGAGCTTGATGGTAACACAGGATGCGAGGGCAATCTGTTTTAGACAGGTTCGGGCTCTCTCGGAGGAGATAATACCCTAGTCCTGTGTTCTTGGATGTATTGTCTCCCTTTTTCTTGTTTCTCCCTCCTCCCCTTATATACTGGGGGGAGAATACATGATAGTTGGGCGCCACCGGGCCCTGAACATGGTGGCCTGAACGACATGTCCCTTGTCCTTATCCGCCTTCACGCTCTACGTCCTGGAGAGGTGGTTATGCTTTCTCCGACCCACGCCTGCCGCCTTGTCAGGTTCCAGCTTCCGCAGGCTCTGGCAGTGTCAGACCGCATGCCTCGTCCCTGGCGGGTTGTTAGGGCGGGGCACGAAGCTTCCGTGAAGGATCAGGAGTTGTCTTGGGGAGCAAGTCGAAGGTCTCCTCTGGGCCCGCCGTTGCGCTTCTGGGCTTTGGGCTTTCTGTTCCGCCTGTCAGGCCCAGTCGGGTGTAGGCCCCTCTTGTGGGCCCCCTGTCTCTGACATCCCACACCAGTTATCGTTATTCATACCCTGCCCCCGAGTGCAAACTCGGGTCGATGTCCAAATCGCGTCCCGGGGGCCTTGGTGCTTGATCATAATCGTGGTTCCTAACAGCCAATGTATCGGGTATAGGTGCAAAAGGTTCAACGTATGACACTACCCTATGTGGGGCTGGGTTTCTGGTCGCGATCCCTTGGAACTGTGGAACCTGGTCTGTTTCAATCGGCCGAGGAGCCGATAGACTGTTCCCGCTAGCAATGGGCACATTGGACGTACTTGGCATATTTATTTTTGCCCCTCGGTATGCCCATGGTAATGTGCCACTCCGCCCCTATGGGAGCTAGGCTTTAATACAGTAGGCTGGATCGGCATCATGGGAGGTGTCGGAGCCGATGCACTTACCGTGCTGGTGCTGGGTGGTAGAGAGTATACTGGATACGTCGAGAGATGCTGTAATGGATCTAACAGGCTCCTAGACACAGTCAATTCCTGAGCAATTGTTTTGACACTATTCTCTATCATCGGCTTTAACATAGACACTAGAGCCGATGACTGATTAATTAGTGCGTGATGCACAGATTGCTCAATCATACTTGATAGATCAGCTTGAGCAGGCGCATATCGGCTTACCGGGTCAGACGGTGAATCACCGATAGGGTTGATTGTTGGAAGTGCAGTCTTTTGAGTAACACCTCCTCGTCGTGTTTTCTGGAAGCATTGCAACATCATCTCCTCTAATGCTGCCTTCCGATCTTCAATCTCCTTCCGCTGCTCGGGGGTTAAATCGGCCAATTTAGGCGCGATTATAGCATCTGTGTTGATGTCGGCGGTAACTGCGGGCTTATCAGTCGATGACATATCAGATTTACTGTGTCCCACCGGGCGTGCCAAAATATGTTTGCGCAAAAAACGTGAAGTATGGTCTCTTGCCTCAAACACACAAGACAAACGCCGGGTTTGAGAGCGTGCCAGTCAATTTGACTTGAAATTGACAAGGTAGCGAAAAACGTGAATCTAAGCAGCCGATAGCGACAACTATCGGCTTGACACCGATCAGCTAAGGGCCGATAAGGAGATAACTAAACTAGCCGATTGAGGCTAATCCGAGGATAAAAGTAGATCGACTTTGAAAGGCGATGCGCAACAAGCAAAGTAGATCGAACCTGGAATCAAGTCGACAAGAACAACAAATTGGCGATGCACAACTCTTTATTGATCTCGACGGCTTACGGAGGAAAGATTGCTACGAAACTAGAAAATCGTAAAACGAAGTGTGTTGGTTGGTTGATGTGTTGATTGATTGTCCGTCACCTCCTGGTTCGTCCTCTTTTATATTGCTTGAGCCGATCCGAGTCCTTTCTGGATACGGTAACTAACCCCGTGTCGGTTTTTGATTCAAACCTTTCACGTTTTTGGCAACCGAATCCGTGTTGGTCACGGGATATAATCAAATTTTAACCGCATAGCTCCTTCCATCTCAAATTGAACCGATATTATCTACACATGCCAAATTTTGGTGCAAACAGTTTCGTAAAAGGATATGTGCCTATACCCCTATTCAGTCCATTGGCGTATAATTTTTTCTTTCTAACATACTCGTATTCAGAGGAGTTACTGGACAATCCAATCATCATCGCACGTGTTGCTGGAAATTGCTGCTTCAATTTTTATTTTGTATATTTTCATTCGGTAAAGGATATGTGTGAGACAAAAGGGAATACTGATAAAGAAACAACTTTGTTTAGTGAGATGTGAGTGCAGTTGAGATTAAGCTAGAGAAAACATCATCTTGTACGTAGTACAACATTTAGCCCTTTAATTAGGATTATAATTAGATCGAATGCCAATGCACATATGCTGTTTCTTTTGTGAGTATACTGATTTTATCAAGCACAATGCATGTAGATTTTTCTTCCATTTTCTTGAATGATATCTTTTACTTGTGTCTGTAGCAATTGGTTTTGTTGGGGATAGAATAGATGCTTCATTTTTCATAGTGATACTCTTTTTCTGAATTTTTTTATACTGAAAACCGGTGTTTATGTTGTATTAAGAGATGCTTTTTCATGTATAGTGATACTGGTTCACAATACTTACCTGTACATGGCACTAACCTATTGGGGGTTTCTTCCCCTTTGATAGTATCTAAAATGGACAGATAAAAGGACCAATTCACGGTAATTAATGCCTCATTTCAGATTTTTTATACTGAATTACGTGTTCGTCGTGTATCAAGAATGAAAGATACTTCCTTTTAAGAACGATGATACTCCGTTGTTGAGAAATGAAAGCACGTATTTAGAAGGGAGATTTGATTATTTGTCACAAAGTTGATGTGTATTTAATGATTTGCCACGCTATATCTCATTGACATGTGGCTCTTGTGTCTAAATATCAGTAAGATATGACGTGACAAATCATCAAATACACATCAATTTTGCGCCAAATAATCAATCAGAATACTTCTTCATCTGAGAAGATGTTTGATTCTATTAAGTTTCAAATTTGATACCACATACCGATGAATGATGATATATACACTCCTACGCTCCCACGGTCCATATGCATCTAATTCTAATATATGTACTCCTTTTTTAATAGAACTACAGATGTCAGAGTAGCATAATAAATTATAAATGCTGTGTATGCCATACTGCTTGTCAAAAAAATCATTCAGTTCAAAGGTGTAACATACGCATCTCCAAAATCATCAACAATGGAGAGATCCATATGGGAGTAAGTACTCTTAAGAGTACGTGTGTATATATATATATATATATATATATATATATATATATATATATATATATATATATATATATATATATATATATATATAGGATGGCTAGAATACTATCGATAGCAAAGTGAACTTGTACTACTCACATTCTAAGCCGTCCGATCGCACAACGTATGGTCCAGATGAATCAAGATGGAAGGATGTATTCGTGAAAGAGGAATCAATGTGTGTGTGTCCTGGCCATTTTTGTTACAGAAAAACTAAGAAACGGTATACCGTAGGAACGGTATACCTCTGAAACTCATGAAACTTATGAATTTTTACACTGAAACTCATGAAACTTAGCACTAAAAACTGATAAAAACATGAAACTGATGAAACTAAACACTGAAACTCATGAAACCAGCACTGAAACTGGTAAGTTTCATAAATTTCACGGCTATACCGTTGAAACGGTACCGTTCCCTAGTGTCTCTCTTTTTGTTAAATACAAATCGTGTTCTCCTTTGCTTCCCGGCTCTTCAGCGTTCTTTGAATCTCCACAATCTCATGCACTTCGGATTCTCAGTCCATGCCACTAAAATATATACTTGAAACACAGATCATCGTGGTCCAAAATATATACTAAATAATTCCATGAGTATGACCACTTAGCGGGCACGCGTGCGGGAGGAAACGTGAGCGAAGGGCACATCAAACAACAAGAAATTGACAGACCATGACCTGTTTGTACAGTTCCAAATTTTCTAAATACACATCAACTTTGTCACAAAGTTGATGTTCTAAATATTTGGTAGAAACGTTTCAGGTAGGATTCTGTGAATCAGGTGAAACGGGGTTAAGACCGATTCAACCACAGAGTGAAAAAAGAAGAAACGATCCGAAGAGAATCGTTCCGAGCTTTAGCCCGTTTGGTGGGTTTCTTCTAGAATCTAGTAGAAACAGCCCGGTTTTAAGTTGGTAAACGGGGCCTAAATAAACGGCCTCCACCTCTTCGTCATCCACGCCGCAGGCAACTTCAGTTACACGCGCCTATTCGCATATTCACCTTCGTGCAATCTCTACGCTGGCCGCCCGGCAATCGCCATCTGCACCGGCCTTCGTGCTCCACTGCGTCGGCCTCATCCGACCGGACCGTGACTCTGCGCGCCCAGTTTCGGCCCCGCCTCGGTCTTCCGTCGCCTCAGCCCGCGCAAGCGCCTGCCTTAGCGCACATCCGCGCAAGCCTTCGTTGCATCGGCCGGCTCCACTCGACGGCTCCCTTGGACACACATCTCGACGGCTCTCTTGGCTGGCCCCGCCTCTGGCCTCCGCCTCATCGGGCACCCACGCCGCCAACGACTTCGGCTGCACGAGCTGGCCTGCACCTTCGCCTTCGTGTGGCCTCTGCGTCGGCCGCCCAACGACCACCACCTTTGTATCAGCCTTTGCTCCAGCCCACTCGACCGCCCGTGCAGACCAGTCTACCGTTCGCCCGGCCGCCTGCTTCAACAATCTACCTGAGAGATTAACTGTGCCTTTTGACTCCAGCTTCCAATTTTGCTACATGCACTCCAAGCGTACCAAAAAGTTTTATCGGCTCCAGCTTTTCGGCTCTTCAGCACCGGCTTATCAGCAATACCTTGGTTTCGTCGGCTCAATCTTTTCTACAGAATCTATTTGTATTCTTCTTTTCACAGCCGTTTTGTTAAAACTGTGTAATAATTAATTGGCTGTGTGCATCTCACAATACAGAGACAGGATAAATCATCTTTCACTATATGTATATAAAAAAAGAGAGAAAGACAGATACATTCTACCAACCTCTCAGACCACAATCCAAGGCAAGGCCCTTGAGCATGTAATGTACGTATGCATATATGTACAACGAGCTCAACCCCACACTCGTATCAAGCTCAACGCAAACACATAGGTAACATTTCAACCTCACTGATACAGCTTGCCGACAAGGGGAAAAACCACACAAACCTCTCTCTCTCTCTCTCTCTCTCTCTTTTCCACACTCATTTTTTTTTCAGTTTCTGGATGCAGAGACAATGGCCAATGGGGATCATCATCAAAGCCAAATCTCACTCTAGGATAGATCACATCTCACTCTACACAAAGTAGCACTGATTATGCCATTGCTTCAGAGCTTCAGCTTCATGAGAGCTGGATGACAGTGCGAGTCGACGAGGATCGACCATAGGACGTGCACATCCTCGTCCTGGCAGGACTTCACATCGTTGTACAAGATGTGCATTCCCCTCCCTGTCAAGAAAGGGCATCAGATGTCGTAAAACGCGCGACGATGTTCAGAGAGAAGAAGCAAGTCCAGGAGCATATTTTCAATGCAGCAAAACACCATCAGAAGGAAGGGATGTAGCGTATGACTGTAGGATTACCGGCGGAGAACTTACGGTTTTTACGCTCCGAATGCGCACGAACCCAGAGCCTCCTGAGAGGGGAGAAGAGGGAGTGGAGCCACCCCATCGAGGAATGCTGCAGAGTTGGTGTGCAGATGGGAGGAAATAGAGGGGAGGGGGGAGAGGGTTAGAGAGGAGGTAACCATCAGCTTTGCTTTTGGCAGGGGTTGAGGTGAAGTCTATTGCACTGTACCCTCGCCTCCTGCCATATTGTGCTTCCTTGCAACCCAATCGTAGTGTCCTGAGTAAATTGTTCTGGTATCTTGTCCCTTTCCACCCCCTTGCTCTTCCTACCTCCTTTTCTCCCATTGGAAGGGCTATTTCTTACCCTTTAACCTACTCCACAAGAATAATAATGCAAGGTAGTGCAAAACCAGAATGGTTTTTTCTGTATGTACCTTCTGCAGGATATCAATTGTACAAATTTTAGCCCGGGCATTAGAGTCATTTGGTCAATCATTGAATTTGCTGCCGCCCTTATGTTTTATGCTATATCTTGGTCCTTACTTTTTTTTAAAAAAAAAAAGGAAGAGAGAGAAAGAGACAAAAGAATGACTTTGGATGCTTATAGCTTTTGAATTATAGGGTTAATTGGATATATGCCACAGTAAGAAACGCTTATTCGAGATTTGCCATCGTTTCTTTGCTTTTTCGAACGATGCCATTATGAAACTGTGCTTATTCGAAATATGCCACCACTCGCGACACGTGTCTCGTCCGGTCAAACCGAGCGCACGACTCAGCCCATTCAGACAATTTTGCCCCCTCCGCACCTGAGGCCAAAAAGGGAGAGTGAAAATATGTCAGGGGCAAAATCGTCCGAATGGGCTGAGTCGTGCGCTCGGTTTGACCGAATGGGACACGTCTCGCGAGCAGTGGCATATTTCGAATAAGCACGGTTTCATAATGGCATTGTTCGAAAAAGTGAAGGAACGATGGCAAATCTCGAATAAACGGTTCCTACAGTGGCATATATCCAATTAACCCATGTTTGTACGGCTACAGGGTTTGTTGGGTTTGATCTGCTTTAATATCATGAAAGAACTATTATACTGTTACAAAAAACATAACAAAGTACATCATATCAATAGTTAATTATTATTTTAGGTAATCATTAAGCTTTTGAATAGATATTGTACTCGGACTAGTAGCACATACCTTTTGGATACTGTCTATTCTGTTGTTGGTATGCCGCTCTAGTCAATGTGTGTATATACAGCCTTGACAGAGACTGAGCTTCTTCGACATGCAAAAAAAAATGTATGACGTGGTGCTATGAATGCTTCTTTACGAGGTACAAACAAGTGGACTGTCTCAAATTAATTTATAATTTGTTAAAAGAGTGCGAGTTAATATACCTATAAGATCAGAAAAGCAGAAGATAATTATTTGAGTTGGTGAGATTTTCATATACACTCTAAATAGGGCAGTAACATGACAGGAACAGAGATGAACAGTAGAAAGTACAAACAAGCTGTTCTATTCACCAACCAAAAAAAAAAGGTTTGGATGCAGACATTGCAAGGGTCCCTCTGTTCTTGACGTCTGCCTGTCCTTCTAGAATGTCATGTCAGTATGTATGCAAATGCAACTTTGCACAAATTTCACTCATCATAGATACTAAGTGAGAGCCCAGCTTACCACTTGATGTTCTTGGCCTTTTACCTTCTAGAACAGAGTTAACTCGTCAAGTGTGTCGTTGATACTTAATCATGACAGGCCCATAGCAGCACCATCAGTCCACATCTATCTGGTAAAGATCAATGACCTTTCTAAGTTTCTTGTGTTTGATTGCAATCCCAGCACATTATAGGCATGCCAAAGAACTTGTGGAACAACAGGTTATGTGACTTCCAATCTCAAAAGCGATATCACAGCTTGTACCAGTGAAAGAAAATCTCACTGTATGTTTTCTTTCAAGGTAATTCAGAACAGAAAATAACAGGTTCACCAAAATCACGATATTGTAAGTTTTAATTAGATTTTTTTTTTTTGGGCTGAACATGAATATTCACAACCAGGACTGATTTGGTCTGAAAGCTCAACTAATAAGGCTAAAGCATCCCTGGCAATGTATTATTTGAAGAATGAAAAGTTAAGATTGGATGTGGTTATGAGGCAAATTCTACTCCTGGCATAGTCCATTATTTCTCTAGACAAATCTCTGCAACTCATGGTCACTTAGAGACTATAACAGCAGCATCCCTAATGGTGTATTGGTGTATGGTTCAAAAGTTATAAAATACCACTCCTGGCTCAGATGCAAAGCACATTATTTCTCCAAACAAACCTATGAACTTTTGGGACTAGAACTGTATTTAATTTTGATTATTTCTTCAAGAGACGAATTACCGCCGAGAACAATGTTTCAGGGCTCTTCAGCCGAAACCAGACAGTTTAACGCATATAACTGCCTGGTGGCAACAGTCAATGACGTGAAAAGAGGATATTGGACAGGACCAAGATCTTAGTTCATAAAAATATTATCACATTACGTTTTCTTTTAAGACTTGCAAAAGGCTCTGTCGACATTTGGTATCGGCAATGAATGTGGGGGTGTGTGTTTGCGGGGTTAGGCGCTTAGATCGGGAACTTGATGGTAACACAAGACAAAGGTTTAAACAGGTTCAGGCCCTCTGCGGTAGAGGTAAAACCCTAGTCCTGTGTTCTGGAATTATTTGTGCTCGTCTGTCATATTCGCGCCTCTATCTCTCTTATAAAGGGAGAGACAGAAGAGTCCGACTCGGTTACAATAGGGGGAGTCCAAGTTGGTTACAATTCGCGGGATCATGCCCTTCCTTATCTGGGACAGTATCCCTTTCGGTTACAATCTTATCTATAGGGGGTCGATCCCCTTCCGTTATTCCTTCCTGGCTACGGAGGGGCGGTTTGCATGGCACTGGGACCGCTTGCTCGGTCCCACCTGTCTCCTTTTGCCGGGTCTTCTTTGACTCTTGTGGGCATACCCGGTAGTTGTATTCTCCACAGTAGCCCCCGAGTGCTTTGCAATTGAGTTGCTTGTGCCGAGGCCTCGTTGGTGAGCGGGAGATGCATCCAGTCGCCTGGTCGGTAGCTCCTTCAAAATACCTGGCTGCAAGCAAGGAATTTGTAAGGGACTCGAAATTATCCTGCTCATTGCATAATCCGAGCAGTCTTTTTGCAATAGGGGTGCCCATGTTCGGCCCATTGTAGGGACGCGCTGGCAAAGATGTTGGAGGTCAGCCCGACTTGGAGCTCTCCGAGTTTGTGTCCATAAGGACGGTGGTGATCAGCCCGACTTGGGGCTCATCGGGGTCGCATCTAGTAGGACGCTGGTGATCAGCCCGATTTGGGGAGAACCGGGGTTGCATCCAATAGGACGCTGGTCATCAGCCCGACTTGGGGCGCACCGGAGGCATGTCTTGCAGGACATTGGCCGAGTGGTTTTCGCGCAGTCTATAGCCAATGGCGTTCCCCCAAAGCTTTGACTTGGTCCAGGCTCAAAATTCTCGGCTGAACCCAAACTAAGAGCGCTCCGTGGGGTCCACATTGTCTTTTCGCGAAAAAAGAGGGATTTCCTTCCCGCCCGGAGGCGAAACCCTAACAATGTGCGGCACTTTTAACGTGCCCTCTCAAAGGAGATCGATTCTGATTTTCCCTTGTTTCTTGGCCGCCGCCTCTTTCTTCTTGCTCGTCTTCTTGGATCTCTTTTGCTTCACCCTTCAACCATTGCCGATACTTTCCGCCGCCTCCGGGAATGGCGTCCTCCACTGCGGCTGCATCCGACGTGCCTTTCGCACCCCAGGATTTGGCCACCTCGATAACAACGGAGGCGCGTCTCGAGGCGATGGCTTCCACCGGGGTTATCCCTCCATTGGAGTTGATAAGAGCTCGCGCAGCGGCGGGTGAATCTTTCCCCACTCCTCGGTCAGAAGAAGTCGTCGTTTTTGAATATTTCTTCTGGCGTGGACTTGGCTTGCCCTCTAGCGCTTTTCTCCGCGGTCTTCTTTTTTATTATGGAATATAATTGACTCATCTTAACCCCAATTCCATCCTTCAGATTGTCATTTTTGTCCACCTTTGCGAAGCCTATATGGGCATTCGTCCTCATTTCAGCCTTTTTTGCCATCTTTTCCTTCTCAAGCCCTTCCCGAATAAGAAGGGCCCCAAGCTGGCTGGGGGTGCTGGTCTTCAGCTCTGGGATGGGTTGAAGAAATCCTACTTTGCCATCCCTTTTCGTTCTTCAAACAAGGGATGGCACCGAGAATGGTTCTACTGCTCCAACCTTGTGCCCAGCCTTCCCGCCTTCTCTGGGCGAGGACCCATCGTTGACGTTTCTTGGACCAAACTTCCACCGGGTTTTGATGAGCGTGAAGTCGGGGAGCTTATGGCCATCATCCAACAACTAAAGAAGGATGGTTTGCATGCGGTCGGGATCGCCACCAGCTTCGCTGTTCGTCGCGTCCAGCCACTAAAGGACCGGACTCACCCGGGGTATGAGTTCCAAGGGAGGTCAGACCCTACTCGGGAAACCCCTAACAGGATCCCGACGGGGGTTCTTGACAATCGGCTGAACGACTTTTTCGCCCCCGACACCATGATGGACTGCAGCGGGTGTCCCAAGTCTTATAGCTTGAAATGGCCTCCTCCTCAGGTAACCTCTTGTTTCTCAGATGGGCTTTCTTTTTTGCATCTCTTGTCATGGCCGACTGGTCTTCTGTTCTGCAGGGCCGAGATGGTTCCTTTTCCGATGCCCCAGTTCCTGGGTATCCTAAGACCCCGAAAGAAAAGCCAAGGAAAGTCAACGATCTCGAGTCCTTTGTCAAAGAGGACGTGGATTCGGGGTCGTCGTCATCAGAGTCCTCCGGCTCCCGGAATCCCATCGCTTCTCCAGGTGCTGCCACTCACCCGAAGGCGGGCTCGAAGCGGTCGGCACCAGCTTCTACTGCCGCACCAAGCGCCAAAAAGGGTAAGTGGGTGCCTGCCCAGCGTCCCTCGGATTCTCCCATCGCTGCCTCAGCTGCGGGCGAAGAGCTCCCGACTGCACCGGGCACATCAAAGGGAAGGGGGGTGGCTGCGTAGGAGTCGCCGAAGTCCGGGGCCCCTTCGGTTGCTTCACGTGGTGGCCCCATCATTCGTGAGCCCTCGGGCCAACCTTTGACAGAGCCTGCCCCGCAAGTCTAGGAGGTCAACCCACAGCCCTTGCCTTCGGGCAGTGGTTTGCTTCAGCATGAAGGTGCTGGGGTGAAAATACGAAGGTCCACCAGGTAACGTATGGTCTGCTCCCTTCGTTGGCTGTCGCTGATTTGTCAGGATGTGCTTCTGATTTTCTTGTTATACAAGGAAGCCGTCCATTGATGTTCCCGTTGACGCGCCGACTGGAAATCCCCGGGAGATCGCTCCCGAAGAGGTCCCCAGTCGGGACGGAGCGCCTTCTCCGAGTGCTGCTGCTCACGGGGGGTGCCGAGGCAGCTTCCGGGGCGATCCCTGGTGGACCGCCGCCGGGTGCGGACCCTCACGGGAGTGCCGAAGTAGCGCCAGAAGTTGCTTCAGATGTGCTGTCCCCGAGTGCAGCCGCCGGAGTTGCTGTCAGGGTCCCCCCCGCCCCGTCATCTTCTCATGAGTGCCTACCGCCCCCAGCGAGCGTGGAGACTGTCGGGACCCCGAATTTGCAAATTCGGACCCTCTGTGTATTCAGCACTAGTCCAGGAACGCGCTAGTGCACACAGTCTTAACATCGGTAAATATCACAATCATACCACTCGATACTAATAAAGTACTTTATTTAAATAGTTAAACTGGTTACTCGACCTTATGGTCAAGTTACAAATGTATGCCTCGCAGGGCGAAACTTATTAAGAGAGAAATAATAGCAGCGGAAAATCAAATAACTTCGTGGCGCCATCCAGTATACCACAGGCAACTGACTGGGCTCGCTCCCTAAGTAGATGGTTCCTCCTGGAGCTCCTCCTCCAAAGCTGGTGTAGTCTCCTCTTCAACTGGTGTTGTATTGTGGCAAGGGTGAGTACTTGGTACTCAGCAAGTCATGCACAGAATGCAAGCTAATATACTACATGCATGGCTTGGTACAAAGGAATAGCTCAAGGTATATTTGTAGTAAACAACATTTAACAAGTATCATAAGTAGATTCGAAAGCAGTAGAAACAAGTAAAGCATAGATAACTTTTCAAGGAGTTTAATAAACATCTTTCCCATCCTAATCCATATTTCCATCAACGTCATTGTTAATCCAACCCAACCTTTCAGATCCAAGTTATTTTTGAGAAAATCTAACCCTTAACTGTAATTCCCGAGCGATGTCCAATACCGCGGACACGGCTATTCGAATAGATTGTACACTCTGCAGAGGTTATGCACTTTACCCACAAGATACAGTCAAACACCACAAAGGCGAGTTCCCGTAACAAAGTCTTTCGGAAACTTCTAACAATACAAGTGGTCCTCCCCGGTTATTGCACACTAACCCTTCCCTTAGATAAGGCGAAGTTTAGGCCAATCAACCGTTAGATGGGTACCTGGCCTCACGCAGACGCTCCCCCGCACAACTTACACAAAGGGTGTAGTTGACCTCCCGAGGTCCCACAGTGCGTTATTAGCAACTTAGTCAACTAGGTCCGTCCCATTACTGGACATGTGGTTGCACGTTAGACCCAGTTCAAAGGCTTGCAAGGTTAAGTCCTTAGGGTGACCAGGGCAAGACTACCCGAAGAACCAAATCAACATCCCCAATGCCACAACTGGCCCACCTGATTATTCTTGCCACATGCCCCGGTCGAAAAACTATTTATCAAACCCCAGTTGATTACCATGCACCACGTGCCATCAACATCACATGATACCTTTCCAAAACAGGTTCAATATATCATTAAGTCAATATTAACATTTGATTGTCCAAAATCATGTCATGAGCACGTGTGTGTCCAAGCAAAGATACTACAACGGTCTAAAACCCATGTTGGCAATTTAATAATGTCCAACTAGTAAACCACAACTAGGGTGACAAGGGGTCATGGCACATACTTAAGTAATCAAGGTGTCATACAGCAATTTGGTATTTATCTAATTCCCCATATTTAAATAAAGTATGTTCTAATTGAACTAGCATGCAATAGGTTAAATAAAAATAGATTTCAAAATAGGATCAACATGGTCAAAGCACAACTTGCCTTCAAAAAGTACTTGTTCTTGGTCTTGAGTTGGATCCTGAGTCAATACTTCTCCTTCGAATCCTTCCCAAGACTTCAACGTCTACTCGTAAAGCGTGCAAATAGCAATACACGAATAAACAATAGGCAAAAAGTGTCCAAACATCCAAATAAAATCCATAAACAGAGAGAACATAATTTTATGAATTTTTAGAAACTGGAATCGTCAAATTTGGAGTTAAAATGCAAAAGTTATGATTATTTAAAGTTTAAATAATCAATTAAATAATTTTACAGAGAAAAACTTTAGTCCAAAAATTAAATAAAATTCATATTTAGGTAGATCTCAATTTTATACAAATTTAGAAATTTGAATCACTCAAATCGGAGTTGAAACGCAAAAGTTATAAGCGTTTGAAGTTTGAATCAAAATCAAATCATTATTTCGAATTAATAAATCATTTTCTTTTCGAAAATTAATTATTGCGTCGGCGGACACGTGTCGACCTCGATTGGGCGGTGGCGTCGGCCGATCCATGGACTTGGTCCACGCCGGCCGGGTCTCAGTGGACTCGGTCCCACGGCTCCTCGTGAGATCGACAGTGGGTCCGCCTCGGTGACGCCACCGCCGACGTCGGCGGGCTCACCACGGTCGGCGGTGGGACCACTGCGTCATTCTTGGCGTTAGCGCTCGGCGGAGATGGCCGACATGCGGGCCCGCCATGACGCGATGTGGCGTCATGGTGCGGGTGCTGGCCGTGACATGCGGGCCGCGTGTCGGCGTCTACACGCACGCTGCGTGGGCGCCGATCGCGGCGGTCGGCCTTCCGACGCGTGGCGCCAATCTCGGCCGTCGATTTGAAAATCAACGGCCCAGATTAGATCTCGCTCTCACGCCGCTTGATCTCGACCGTTGAATCTAGATCGGACGGCCAAGATTGGATCTAGTGGTTTTGGACGGAATCTCACCGTGAGATGATGTGGCGCAATCTGGGGCGTTGGATCTTGATCGACGGCCGAGAAGCTTCGAGCGACGGCGATGGCGGCGGCGGAGCTACTGGCCGAGCCGGGACAGCGACACGGCAACGGCGGTTCGCGGGCTCCTCCGGCGAGGCGAGAGGTCCTTCGGTGCGCCTCGTCGCGGTGAGTCCGGATCTAGGAGTCAACGGCGGCGGGACGGCGACGGCGGCGAACGGCAAAAACCGTGGCGAGGAGTGCTACAACTCCGGCGAGCGACATGGGCGCGCTGGGGGCATCGCGACGGCGACGGCTTAGGCAACGGCCGCGCAAGCAAGGTCAAGGTGATCCTCGGTGTGATCCGGCATTAAATAGCCTCGCTCGCGTGAAACGAAAACCTAAACCTCACGGCGGAAGCGCGGCGGAGTCCGGCCGGACAAGTGAGACGACGACAGAGGACTGGCCCACGTGGCGCGATTAACGGCCACGATCGCGAAGCGGTCGGATCCGGCGGACTCGGCTCAACCGGTGCGGTCAATTCGGGCCGTTGGATCTCGATCCAACGGCCGGGATCGAATAGTGGTTCGGTCAAGTCACTTGGCTCGCCTCGGACTCGAAGTCGGACTCGGACTTCGGGTCCATCGGATGAACAAGATTTGACCCGACTTGATTTTCCAGCGATTTAATATTTAAAATAATTCCCAGAAATTCATTTAATTCATTAAAAATATCAAAAGACTCAGAAAAATTCCAGAAAAATTCTGGAAAATACTTTGGATCATTTTGGACTCAAATAAAATATTTCCAACAAAATTTTATTTGCAAAGTTTAATTCTTTAATTATTTCAAAATGGAATAAATTCAAATAAATTCCAAATAAATCCAAATAAATTCCAGAAAATTTCAAAAATTCACCAAAGTGCCAAATCACACATGAATTTAAGAAAAGCAAAATTTTGGGGTGTTACAGAGACCCAAAGTCCGGCCGAGGGCTCTCCTCAAGTAGAGGAGATCCCGCGTTCCGAGGCGGTCAGCGGGCCTGGCCTCGTGCTCGAATCTTGGGATAGTGGAGAAGAAGAGTGGGATACTGTTGACAATGATGCGGAGGAGCAGGAGGTAGTGTAATTCGAAGAGTGCGTCATTAGGAGTTCCCGACTGATCCGGGTAGTCCTTTGTCCCCTTCTGTTCTTAATTCCTTTCTTGTTGCCTCTTTATACTTATGATGTCGTGTTCAGTCTTTGGGGGACCGCTTGAAGAAGAAGTCAGATTTCTTGTGACGTGTTGTTCCCATGATTAGGACGAGCAAGGAGCACCGAGACGAGCTCGACCAAGTTCGGAACGAGCGGACTCAGGAGTTACAGAGGATTCGAAGTGAGGTGCAGTCGCTTCGTTTGGAGAACATGGACGTTACCGGCACTCTCCGAGGTAAGCTCCCCCCTCGACCGACTTGCTTTGACACCCCCAATCCTTCTGTGCCTTAGCTTGTGCCTGGCCCCTTCAGTCCAAGAGTCTGCCGCTGAACAACTCCGAGGCCGACTGGCGGCATCAGAGGAGCAACGCGGGGCGTTGGAGGCGAAGCTCAAGGCTTTGGAGGAGAGGTGCAATGCATTGGAGGAGGGGTCCCAGATTTCGGAGGCGAAGCTTGAGGCCGCCGAGAGCCGAGAGCTCTGGGCAAAGGCCGGACAAGATAAGCTGTCCGGGGACCTCGAAGGTACGTGTCTACCGATTGGTAGTCTTTGCAGTTTACCGGCTGCTTAGAGTTGCTGACTGATTCTGCTTGCAGAGTATCGGAGGAGGGTGCAAGCGCAGTTTGATGACCTCGAGGAGAGAGTCCAAAATGCAAACGCGCTGCGCTCTGCTTTCCAACAAGCCTCCGAGTCGGTGCTGGCCTTCCTGCACCCTCGTGACCCGTGCGGCGGGACCGAAGCTCTTCAACGCCTTCGAGTGGCGCCTGAGAGGCTTAGGGCCCACATGCGGGAGAGGGCAACCATGAGCTCCAACCAGACGCTAGCGATTATGAAATCACTATATCCCTAGGTGGAGCTTGAGGCTGTCAAAGAGGGCTTTGCCTGCACCGTGGATGACGCGCAGGCCGTCGCTCTCCTGGAGGAAGTCAAAGATGTGTCAGAGTCCCTGGTCGAGAACCTGGAACTGGATCCTGCATGAACACGTGTAAGGTATGGTCTGGAACTCTATGTATTTAAAAGTGTGAGGATTTGGTTGTTTTGCCCTTTTGGGGGCTGTCTGTTGAGTGTCCAGCCCGACTAGGAAAATGTCCCATCGACCCATCCGGCTAGGTCAGTCCCCAAGTGTGCTTCCCGAGTGGTGAATTCTTCGAGTGCGCTAGCCGACTGGTGAGGTCACCGAGTGCTCCTTCCGACCGGTGAAGCTCCCGAGTGCACTGTCCAAATAGCAGGGCTCCCGAATGCGCTTCCCGGTTGGTGCTGGATTTAGGATAAGAGAACTTGGCAAAAAAACGTAAGCGTGTGAGCGTGCACTTATTAAGTGTACAGGCCGTTCAGGCAGGTTAGTTTTACTCGAAGGTTCAAGCGTAGGCAAACGAGGGATACGTGCGCGTGCAAACGCACACTTATTAAGTGTAGCCCCTGGCTTACTGCCTAGTTGAGAAACAACTAGGCTGTAAGGCAGAAGTAACATTAGCAAATGTAAACGAGGGATACATTTTTTATAGATCGTAGGGTAAAAGAAAGTAATTTAACGGTAGAGGAGAATTATGACGTCACCGGGCTGCTTGCGTGGTAAGCCCGAATTTGTCTCAGGACTGCTGAGTCGCTTCGGCTTCCCACCCCTTCTTCTATCCTCAGGCTCTTCGTCTTCCGCGCCTCTCGGTATAAGAAGGGGCGGGGAGAGCTTTTGATGGTTGTCCCTTTCTCGCACCCCTCTCCTTCCTCGCCTCTTCTTTTCTTTCTCGCGCCCTACAATGGCAGACCCTCTTGTCCCCTGGTACTTCGGGCTGCCGCACGAGGCGACGATTAGGGCGATCGAGGCGGCCATGGAGCCGGCGACCGTCGAGCGCGCCGTAGCCGCTGTTGATGCTCTTCTAGAGGTCATTCCTTGTCTTTACCGGGCGAGGGAGGCCCTTATTGAGGCGGTCAGCCGTGTGTGTCGCGGCGAGGTCTAGAAAAGGCTCATCGTAGTAGTCTTTGCCCTGGGGGGCCTTAGTCTTTCCGCGCTCGGTCGCCGCAACCAGCTCTTCTCCCTTCCGCTTTTTGTCCTTCGACCTCGAGGGTTCTGCATGGTCTCTTTTGTCTTTTTGCGGTGGCCGGTCTTCTCGACGCTCTGCCAGCGCATCCGAGGCAGCCGCATAGCGGTCGGCTAGGGTGAACATCTCGCGAGCCGTGGTTGGTGGCTTCTGAGACATCTTCTTGATGAGATCGGGATCACTAACCCCCTTCTGGAAGGCAGTAATGACGACCGCATCAGAGATGTCCCGAACGGTGTTCTTCTTCTGCGTGAATCTCCGGATGAAATCCCTTAGAGACTCGCTCTTCTTCTGGTGAAGCTGGTAAAGATCCCAAGGGGTTCCAGGCTTCTCGAAAGTGCCCTGAAAGTTCGTGATGAACTGTTCACAGAGGTCACCCCAAGAATCAATGGAATCTCTTGGAAGCCCTGTAAGCCATGCCTGCTCTGAAGGAGGGAGCATGACCGGCAAGTAATTTGCCATCACATTACGATCGCCCCTAGCCGCTTTTACAGCAAGGGAATAAACTTGCAACCAAGCCTCTGGATCTCTTTCTCCGTCGAACTTAGTGATGCCTTTTGGATTGAATCCATCGGGCCACTGCACTCGGCGAAGGCACGCCGTAAATGCCTTAATCCCATCTATGGATTCCTCATCGCGCCTGGTATGGTGACGGCGTGGTGAAGAAACCATTCGGCTGTCACTGCTCCGCTGCGGACTACGACGGTTTCTGTGTCCATCACGTCTAGCCATCGGTTCTTGGTGACGCCATTTGTCTTGGTCATGGCCAATGCCAAAACGCTCGCAGTCGTCTTTGTGTCGACGTCGTTCGTCTTCCTCCCGTTCCTGCCTCCTGGCATCCAGGTCTAGACGAAGATCACGGTGGATGGTGGAGCGGACATCCTTGTCGCGAAGAGTCCTGCGGCCGATCGCTTCTCGTCCGATCGCGACCGTCCGATTGCCGGGCCGTAAGCTCCTTCCCCTCCGCGAGGGATCTTGGTCATCTGGCAGTGCTGGTTCTGCTGGATCGCAGCAGCCATCACCATGGCCTTGACTTGGGCCATGATCGGAGCAGCCGGACTGTTTGGCTCGATCATTGGACCCAAGGTGTCCAAGAGGGTCTTGGTAGCCACAATGTTCTGTTGTGGCGTATGGAAGACCGACTGGCTTCCCATCTTTGTATGCAAAATATCCTCATTGACAGCGCGCGCTCGGTTTTGAAGCGACCGGACGTGCGTGTCCCGTTCCTCGTCCCGGACGGGCTCCGTGTTTACTTCTTCGGCTCCCCCTCGATTATGCGATCTGGGCAAGTCTTTTCCGATCACAAATACCGAGCGAAAACCGAGCAAGTCTTCAGATCGGGTCTGATCTGCTTTGGGGAAGACGAGGACGCCGAGATCATTGGCGATGAAGCGGAGGCTCCCGAAGCAAAAAAACGTGCCCCGGAGCGAAGGTGATGTTGCTGCTAAAAGCCATCAAGGTCGCCTGCGTTGATCTTCGCGCTCCCCTACCTGGCGCGCCAATTGTCGACGTTTGGTATCGGCAATGAATGTGGGGGTGTGTGTTTGCAAGGTTAGGCGCTTAGATCGGGAACTTGATGGTAACACAAAACAAAGGTTTAGACAGGTTCAGGCTCTCTGCGGTGGAAGTAAAACCCTAGTCATGTGTTCTGGGATTATTTGTGCTCGTCTGTCATATTCGCGCCTCTATCTCTCTTATAAAGGGAGAGGCAGAAGAGTCCAACTCGGTTACAATAGGGGGAGTCCGAGTTGGTTACAATTCGCGGGATCATACCCTTCCTTATCTGGGACAGTATCCCTTTCGGTTACAATCTTATCTATAGGGGGACGATCCCCTTCCGTTATTCCTTCCTGGCTACGGAGGGACGGTTTGCATGGCGCTAGGAAAGGAGCGAAGGTGATGTTGCTGCTAAAATGGTTTGTCTTACATTGATGTCTGAGACTAATAAATGGAATGCCATCTCTTGAGAAGCAATGCAACTTTTGTACGAACAATACAAAATTCAACTTGATTAAAAGGTGTTATTTCTCTGAACTGATGCTTGCCTGCTTGGTTCAAACAATGCACTACTACCGAAACCAAACATTGTTTCCAGAAAATCAAGTTTTTTTTGTTTGTATGAAATCATAAAAATTTACATGGTCACCTCATCCTGGTTCTTTTGGGGAAAATATATTAGCTAAAGCTATGTTAAAGTGAGAAGAACCTGACGTCCCAATTGTTGGCTAGTACGCTACCCTCAGCTTTCTCTGGAAATCAATGTCTGGCCAACAATAATAAATACATCTGACCTTCACATTTATGGCTAGAAAACACTTCAAAGTATAAATAGCATCTTGTTCCATGGCAACCATTAGACAATCACTACAATCAGTTGGCATGTCCTTTTCAAACATCAGCATCCAAGAAAGTCATATAGTTCATTGACTGGACATGTGAACTTGGACATAAGTTTTAAATTTTAGATGGGTAACTGAATATTTGGCTGATTACTTACATGAATGAACAGGTGGTAACACAATGAACCAATCTTCCGCCAGCTGACTGACATGAAACTTGGTGCAGACAATAGTAACATTGCTAACTAGATAATGTTTTTAAACAATGATTGTATGAATTCAGTTTAATTCAAAAAGGTATATAGCATGAGGATACTCTAACCAAGAAGCTTTAGAACACAACTTCAAGCTTTAATCAAGTAAATCCAAGGTAAGCTCCTTTTGAGCAAGGTTAATACTGCTACCAAGCAGATTTAGGACATAAAAGAGGGCAACGAAATGATTTTAAGCTCCATAGGTCATTCAATCAAGCAACAGGGCTCAATTCTTGGTTTTGCTGTGAAGTAACACACGAGGGGTCAATGAACAAAACAATCACCTATAATCTGTTAAGACATCCTACAATGTTTAAAACTTTTTAACTATTCTGGCACCCAATGACTTTTTTACAGGAACACACACAATGACTTGATCAACCTGTTTCAACAAATGCTTATATACAGCCAAAAATGATCTCTTGTAATCTTGCCATCAACCTAACATATTCAAAAAGGAAAAGGATTGCCAAAAAAGAGAATGGTAGAGTCCCTATCAGGAAGGGCAACTTGAGGTTATGAGAGGTTAAATTTATCTTTAATGATTCAAGGTAACACCTTATTAAATTCCCCTTATAAATGATAGCATCAGAGCCAAACTAGTCCGGCAGTGTGAATTGCTTCTTGGATTTTCTTGCCACTTGTCAACTGAATACCATAATATGGCCCTCACTAAAGCAGCCTCTGCCTTGATGGTTAATCAAACAAAGAACCATTAGGCAGCAAAGCACTGAAAATTGTGCAAAAGAAAAATGTCTCACATGATAAAAATATCACCTTTGGAAAATATATTGGATGGCATCCACTCAGAGAGGACATGTTGTCAATTGAACTGATCAGCTGGAGTATCTGAATATCCTTCTAGTGATCTATCTCCTGCAAATAATGGGCATATTCAGATCCTTATGTCTATGAATAACCATGAAGAGATGATTAGCGGAATTGCATTGTGGCAAACCTGGATGATCAAGTATTTGGAGTGTCCTAATTCTAACCAGCCTTCATATCTCCACCTTTCCTTGGGGGTGAAAATTATCATTTATGCAGACCAAAAGTCTATAGCTACATGTCGCAGATGAGACCAATCACAAACACTGCCCGTTTCCAAAAGAAAAAAGAAAAGAATAGCTTACTCTGAATAGCTAGCAACTCCAAACTTCATCTGAACAACGTTATCATTGACTAACAAACAGTGTTACACGGACACCAGTGTCCAAAAAAATTTGCCACTTGATCTGGGAGTTCTAACATGGTTAAACTATTTAGAGCATTCAAACTAACTTCCTTCAAAACAAGGTAGGAAAAAGATCGACAAAATTAACTACAAATCACATGATCTTGAGAAAATATCTGACAAAGTTTACAGGTGGCAAAGCAAGGGAACTGGAAAATAAAACATATAGAGAGCCTCACTCAAAATCCACAGAACAAATCACTCACTAAATCATATTGGTAACACTCAGGAGGGAAGTGTGGCAGTCAATGCAATCCTGCAGGCACCTAATCAACCTTCCATGCGTGTAGGATCAAGGAAAAACCAAGACCTTGCAACTGAGACTCCCTAAAAATCTGAGAGTAAGTCCAGGGCATGGACTTCTGAGGAGCTTGGCATGTCTGGAACATGAACACCGCATTGCCCGTTGTCGAGCTGAAGAGCCAACCATGGACATCCCAAAACACCTCCACAGGCAACCCGTCCACCAGAATCGTCTGGTTCCCCCTGAATTTCCATGCCAGCCGCTTCACCTGCATGACCGACCTGTTATCGATGCGGATCTCGAGGCAAGGGTCCTTGAGCCCAATTGTATCACACTCTATGTCAATGTCATGGCACTGGCCGTTGTCACAGAACTGAGCCTTGGCCGAGTAAACCTTCTTGCCATGAATGTGCTCCTTCCTCGCCATGAACAATGTATTGAGCACGGGCCGGACGGCACCCGTCTTCCGGTACGCGTCCTTCTTCATGTCACCGAGCAAGAGCACCATCTCAAGGTCGAACACCACCGCGACGTAGAACCCTTCCAGTGGCTCCGGCCCGGGGCCGAACTTAGCGCCCGAAAGGTCCCAGAAGATGTCGATCTTGCCGTCGCCGGCGGCGTTGAGACTCTTGGACCCCTTCTTCTTGGAGAAGAGCCACGGCTTGACGTCCGCCTTGCACATGCACTGCCCGGACGCGTCGTCGACGGCGACGCTGAGGCCCTGCCCCACGAGGGCCTTGCTCCACGTCACCGAGATCACGCAAGGCCGGCCGGAAAGCTGCGCCTGGTAGAGGCAGCTCACCAGGTTTTGCGCCACGCCCTTCCCGCCGCTGGCGCTCGACGACGACGCGTCCGCAATCTGGACGCTGCTCTCCCCGAAGCAGGACAGGTCCCTCATCTCCTCCGCGCGCGCTTTTCGACAGACACCTTGCGTGCGGCGCGCTCAGGACGCGCTCCACAGCTCCGCCGCACCCACTAAACCCATTCCCCAAATATTTCTGATCCGGCAATGCCACCGTGAACTCAGTAAGATTCCAATGCAGCGTACAGGAGGCAGCCAAGATCCCACCCTCGCCGCCAAAACGCGGGGAAAAGGCAACCTTTCACCGAGCTCTGCCGCGAAACCGGCGCCAAGAACGCAGTAGGAAACAACTGGGCCAAGAAACCATCACGAGGGGAAGAAGGGGAGAGACATGGCCATGGGAGGGAGAGGAGAGGGAGAGCAGCGCGGCAGTGGTACTGGACGATGCGCTGACAGAGCCAGACAGAGAAGCAGCAAGAGTCGAAGCAAAGCAGCAAAGCAACAGCACTACAGAGTAGCAATGGACAGTAGCAGTTGAAGAGAGAGAATGAGGAGAGAGGAATTTGCCGCTTGTACTTCGGACTGTTCACTGATTTGCTCCTCTTTTTTCCTGTAAAGATAGTTTAAAATACATTTAACACCCCTCTCAAACTCAAGATATGTCAGCTATCTATCTGGAATTTGAAAGCATGATCAATATGTTGCTTCTTGATCTGCAACTTTGTAAAGAAGTCAGCAACCTGAAGATAAGAGGGAACATGCTAAAGAGCAATGGTTCCAAACTGATCGATAGCGTGCAAATGAAGCATCAACACCGATATGCTTTTGTCAGCTCGTGCTTCACCAGATCATTGGCAATATGGATGGTACTTGTATTGTCGCACAGAAGAGGAGTCAGAGTGGAACACTGCACACCGAAATTTGCAAGCAACCATCGAAGTCAAACAATCTCAGAAGTAGTTATGGCTAAAGCTTGAAGCTTTGCCTCAACGCTGGAATGAGACACAACTGACTATTTCTTCGACTTCCATGTAAGGAGAGATAATCCAAAAAAATATGCAGTAGCCAGTGACAGAGCGACGGTCAACAGGATTACTCGCCCAAGTAGCATCAAAGTAAGCGTGTGCCAAAGAACAATCATCGCGAGGCAATACCTCTTAAGTGCCAAAGAACTCGAATGAGGAGACTAGTCGAAGCACAAACGAACTGGCTAAGAATGTGCACAACATATGCAATATCTGGACGAGTGACAGCAAGATAAACCGGGCTACCAACAAGGTGACGACACCAAGAAGAATCTGGAAGAGGCGTACGATCAAAGGGACACAATTGCAGGTGCAGCTCCATATGTGTAATAGCTGTTCGAGTATCAGTAAGTCCAGAGCAAGCTAGTAAGTCATAAACATACCGTTCTTAAGACAGGTAGTAGCCATCGGTAGTAGAGGTAACCTCCAGACCCAAGAAATAGCTCAGAAGTCCCAAATCATACATCATAAACTGTTCACTCAAATGTTTCTTCACAAAAATAATATAGTTCTCATCATCACCAATAATGAGCATATCATCAACGTAGAGACGAATGAGAGTCCGACCACTTGCAGATATGTGAATAAAAAGTGTTGGATCATGGTCACTAGCAACAAAACCCACCTCAACAAGAACAAAGCTAAACCGCTCAAACCAAGCATGTGGCGCCTGTTTCAGACCCTAAAGAGCACGACGAAGAAGACAAACATGACCAGCAGGAGCAGAATAACCAGGAGGAGGCTGCATGTATACTGTCTTTGCAAGATCGCTATGAAGAAAGGCATTCTTCACATCCATTTGAGATATTTTCCACTGTCTTGTGGCAGCAACAGTAATAAGAGTACGGACAGTCATCATGTGAGCAACTGGAGCAAAAGATTCCTCATAATCACGGCCATGTTGCTGTTGAAAACCCCAGACAACCAGTCTAGCCTTATAGCGCTCAATAGAACCGCCTATTTTTTCTTGATTTTGAAAACCCACTTGCATGTGATAAGAACGGCACCATGAGGTAAGGGAGCTGTCTCCCAAGTACCAGTGTGCTCCAGAGCAAATAGTTCCTCTATCATACATGAGATTGTGTTTTGGGATTGTAATCCTACTCAAAGCTAATAAAAGGGTCCCTTAATCTAAACAAAAGAAGAAAAAAGATTTTTTTTTTTTGGTGCAAAACTAACCCCCTTTCGCGCTAGAGGACCGCAGGAGGCTAAGGTGCCGTGTTCTGGTAGTAGCGCTCGAGGCAGGGTGACACAGGAGGTTGTGGCGAGCGTGGTAGAAAGTGGATGCCGCACTCTGGTGGTGCGAAAGGGGCAACTATCGCGTAGGGGGGGGGGCACGGGAGGGGAGGCGACGGGCACAGGAGCTGTTGTGCGGCGCGCGGGAGGCTGAGGTGCCGCGCAGCGGAAGGACCATTCGTGGTATTATAGCGCGGAGAGGGCTAGTTTTGCAAAACAAACTTAGGTGGGCGTTATTTTTGAAAAAAAAAAGACCAAAACAGCGAACAATTATACTTTGCGTGTTTTTTTTCTTCTCTTTCGTGAGTGACGTCATTGCCATTTGCTATCTTGCCACCGGTTACCTCAGCCCGTCTGGAATTTCATGGATTTTGTATGTTCCAAGTTAAGTGAATTTCACGTGTTCCAAAGAGACTCTCGATATGTATTATTGAGCAATACATTTTGTATGTAAAAACGGATTCGAGCAATCGTCCATATAAGCATGAACCTAGTCGTTCGTTATTAGATCAGCATGTCAAGTTGTTCGCAGCGGTTTAGAAAAAAATTGTCCCAAAACTAGCGCTTTTCTATCCTATTAACAATTTATTTTTTGTAAATCTAGCCTTCTTCAAAACGTAATTGCAAAAATAACTCATCCTCGACCGCGAAAGCGCTGGCAAACGACACTTGTCACCTACCATGATTCCATACCACAGCATGAGGTACCGCACAGCAGGAGCTCAGAAGGAGCAACCTGCCGAGCAGTACTACCTCAATAGTATTAGTTAAGCGAATTAATTAAGCAAATTTATTAATTAAAATGATTAATTAAGTGGTTAATTATGTGATTAATTAAATTAAAGTGAATACTTAATGTCATATTTCCTGCTAAGCAATGCTACCTCGGTAGGAGCAGCAGCATGGCAGGTGGCACATGTCACATGACGCACCTTTCGCGGTTGGAGAGAGGGTTATTTTTGTAAATTTATTCGGAAGCATATCATATTTGTAAAAAAAATATATGAGAAAGTTAGAAAAGTGACGGCTTCAAGCGTCCACGAGATGTTATGTTCATGTAGCTCTACCATGACTCTTGAATGTTGTTTGAAAAATGTTCTTAGGTTTATAGTGGAACTTGCCTTTGTTTGCTTGTTTATAGAAAGGGAATATATCTTGTGTACATATGCAAACATTAAATCTGGGTCGTCCAAATCTCATCCAACGGTGACTCGATTGGGGGGGGTAATTGCAAAATATTTGCACATGTGATTTCGAGTCACCGTTGGATAGGATTTGGACGGTCCAGATTTAATATTTGCATATGTGCACAAGATCTTCATGTGCATAGGATACGTTCCCTTATAGAAAATAGCATCAAGGAGATAAGATTCTTGCACCTCTGTGGTAGCGCCTGTGCTGATCTGCAGTCGATACATGGGCGTTAAAGAACTCACAAAGCTTCAGAAGAACCAATTGTATGGTTGGCACTTGGCTTTCTGATTGGCTGGCAAGCTTTGGCGCATATATGCATATGCTGCCATGGTTGATACATTGGCAAATTGTACGCTAGTACCGTGTAGAATCTCTAGAATTATAGTTGTATGTTACGGTGTTCAAGTTGAGGGGATATAACGCTAAGATGGTTTTATATGTGGATTCTCGAATTGATCTAGATATATCAAAGTCTTTAATGAATCTCATTCTAAAAGGGAAAAAAAAAAGGAATTTTGGTATTGTCTTACACAGTTTGTGAGTCCTTGAAACAAAAAGGCCAACTAGGCAGGGACAAATAGTGCTGGAATATAATCCAGTGTGATATCTTTTTTATACTTCCTCCGATAGTATAGTAGTAAAAATACTTCCTCAGGTGGCATAGTAGTAAAAAAATTTCGATCCAATAGAGCAGATTAGCTAGTATTTATTTATACTTCCTCCGGTAGTATAGTAGTAAAAATACCTTTAATAAATCAATGGCTAGATTTAATTTCTACTATACATTATATACTACCAGTATAATACATCGTAAAATTTCTCAAATTCTTAGGTCGCATTTTGAAATCGTTTTGTTTTCAAGATCTAATTAAAGTTTGGGATAGACGCTAGATGTAATCAAATATGCTAAAGATGGGACCAAGAAAGGATGATTCGGGGATGAACCGGCCAGAGATCTGGGAGAGCTTTGAGTTAATGATCAACATATAGACATCGTCGCACTCGAATGCACACCAAAACGGTTAGAGCTTGTGTCCCGTTTGGCAATTTGGAATCATGCCGTTTCTATTAGATTCTAGAAGAAACTCAACCAAACGGGTTAAAGCTCGGAATGATTCTCCTCGGATCGTTTCTTCTTTTTCCACTCTGTGGTTGAATCGGTCTCAACCCCGTTCCACCCGATTCACAGAATCATACTTGAAACGTTTCTACCAAGAATCTGGAACCGTTTTCGTTTCTACTAGAATCTGGAACCATACCAAACAGGACCTCAGTCTCTGCATCTTGGAGGAGATGTTTTTTTTTTCTGGGCTGGAGATCTCCCACCAAGTCAGGCGCCAAATCACAGGAATGTTTGCAGCTCTGCACGGATGATGCCCAAGTACTTTGCACTGCACCGTACTTAACGTGCACTGATCCATGCCTAAGTACTCTGCGTTTGTGTGTGCATAATTGCTTGCACCATACTTAGCATGCACTAATCGATGCCTAAGTACTCTGCATTTGCGTGCGCATAATTGCTAACCAAGCATGGAGCATGCGTGCATGCAATGGCTTGTATCAAATCAGTATAAAGTGGCACGAAGCTACAGCATCGATGCTGATGCATGCAGGGACCAGAGCAAAATTTTCTTTTTTTTAAAAAAAGAAAACTTTCTTGGAGAGCTTTCTGGTCTCCTCTTTGCCCTGCTGCTTTCCCTGCTCTTGCCTTTTGCGATGGCTCGTCGTGGAGTAATATTCAAAGTGGTGGCTCCGTTTCTTTCGCCAGATGTTGCGTTTCTCTTGTTTTTGTCACTTGGGTGCATGTTCCTTCCTAGGATTCGGAAGGCACATAGTAGAATGGATGGAATAAAATTTCGGTGAAATTTTGTGAGATCTCGGCTGTGGATAAGATTCAACATCTTGGATAAACAAAAAAAAAATTCAAACTCTTCAAAATGATACGGTAAGTTCGAAAATCTCGGCGAAATTTCGGTCAACTTCGCCGAGATTTCGGGTTTTTTTTATGGGATTTCAACTTATTTGAACCGGATTTCGTATTGTTTGGACCGGATTTGGTCTTGTGTGGATGGGATTTAGCTCGCTTGTATTAGTACTTGCATTGATGTGTTGATCGCATTGACAACTTGTTAGTTGGTTAGAATACTTGGCTATCGGGCGAGAGACCCACAATCGAGTCCTCTTGGCAACGCCATTTTTTTTTTTTTTTTTTTGAAGAAGCAAAAAAAGAAAGAAATAAATAAAGAAATTTAGTGTTGAGAGTGTGATTGGATATTTCCGGGATTGCAATTTTAAGCCTCTCTGCTTCTGGAATATCAGCTTGGCTTGATCTATCCATTTTGTTTGCACGAAGCATACAAGAAACGTCGAAAATCTTGTCAAACTTCTGAATGGCATCAGCAATGCATTGTCAGGAACGATACTTTGGAGGGAGAACGTTTGGCGACAACAGCTTGACAGTGAATAGTGTGAAGAAACAGAAAGTTGTGATTAGTTACAAAAGTACAGTTATACTGGGTTTAGTTTAAAAGAGAATCTTGTAACGGGACCCACAGTCAGTAGGGTTGGCAGGAAGGGTTTAAATAGGGACAACTGTATCCGGATTTGGGGGATGGATGAAATATGATATCGTTCGCTTTCTTCTTCCTCTGTTCCCTTTATGTTCTTGTTCCGTCTTGCATTTGATTCTTCCCTGTCTGTTCTTGTTACGATTGAGTGAACTCCACATATCTCACGCCCTTGCTCGGCATAGGTCCAGGGGATATCACATCTGGTATCAGATTCAGGTTGATCACGATGATTTTCTGATCTGGAGCTGTTAAATCCCGGATGAGGGTTAGGGAACTTGAAGGACACTTCGGTGGACTTCAACGATCCTTGTGAAATACCAGGAATCCGGTTGGCTCGATCAAGAATCAGACCAATTACGACACCACCCAAGCCATCCGTTCAGACCAAATTCATTCTGGATGCCATGGGGGAGGCAAGTGCGCAATCGGAGGAGAATTGGAGTAGGGTGAAGGAGAGTCTGGATTTGTTATTTCATCGGATGGAAGCAATGGAGGTGACCCAACAACAAATGGCAGCCCAAGTGGAGTTGGCGACGAAAGTCGCTGAGAATTAGGCACGAGAGCAGCAAACGATGATCAAACAATTGGAGGCCATGGCTCTAGCCGTCGCAAGGATCTCCGTAGAACAAGCGGTGGGGACCAATCGAGATGGGGAAAGGGAGTCAAATCATTTTGGGAATCGCCAAAAGGGGATAATGACACCAGCACCGGAAAAAGGGGTTTGTATGAATGATCGAGCACCACTTCTTCCGACACCTTCTAGTACGCACCTGGAGTGTTCGGCAGAAGGTCACACAAGCTGGTCGATGCATCAACCGAAGGGATTTGGGGAGCAGGGTGGTGTGCCTCGCAATGTGCTACCGAAGATGTCGTTTCCCAGATTTGATGGAGATCAACCCAGGATTTGGCGCGACAAATGCATGGACTATTTCAGAATGTATAACATCCCTGAAACCTTATGGGTGATGGCGGCAACCTTACATATGGATGGCAATGCAGCAAAATGGCTGCAGGCATTCAAGGTAAGGAACAGGTTGGGAAATTGGGACCAATTTTTGGTAATAGTGGAGAAGAAGTTTGGTGCATATGATCATCGAAAATCATTGATTGATCTCCAAAATTTGAAGCAAACTGACACAGTGTTGGAGTACCAGAGGCGATTTGAGGAAGTGATGTATTTCCCTGTATAATCCATATTATGATGAAGAATTCTTTGTTTCTCAATTTATCAAAGGATTGAAGGAGGACATTCGGGCTCCAGTGCAAAGTCATATTCCTGAAACAGTCGAGCGTGCAGCTCTTTTGGCACGTGTTCAACAAGAAATTCAGGAGAAGACAAAAAATAGCAGAGCAAAGTGGCTTAGTAATCGAGAAGGTATTGATGTGGGAAAATAGGAGCCCAATAGAAATGGAGGGAAGATGGTCCAAGGAGATTTATGGAAAGCTAGGCAATTGCAGGAATATCGTAAGGCCAATGGTCTTTGTTTTCGGTGTGGGGATCGATATGAAGTGGGACATCATCAACGCTGTAAAAAGAATGGGCAAGCGCAATTGTAGACAATGGAGGTCGAAGAGACCAAAGAATGGATGTCGGATGAGGTTTTGGACAGTATTGAACGAGCAAAGCTTGACAGTGAAGAGTTATATCATCTTTCACTCAATGCAATAGCGGGAACAGATGAGGCTGAAACATTGAGGTTAAAGGCTCTAGTGAAGAATCAGGTCATGCTGATACTGGTGGATTTCGATAGTTCACATAGCTTCGTGGGAACTGAATTCTTGGAATGGCTAAGCTATCCTTCAGGTAGTGCACAGCCTATAATGGTCAGGATAGCTAATGGTGCACTTCTGAAGTGCGATCAGTAGGTATAGAATTTTGAATGGTGGATCCAAGGACACACCTTCCAATCTGACATGCGAGTTTTAGAACTGGGAGCCTATGAAGCTATCCTAGGTATGGATTGGCTTAAGAAGTACAGTCCGATGAAATGCCATTGGGAGGACAAGACATTGGAGTTCACACATAAGAAATAGACAATTACTTTACAAGGTATTCGTATACCGGTACAGGATGAAATACCAGAGCTTCCGGTTGACCAATATCTGAAATGGCAAAATGGGAATGAAATCTGGGCTTTGGCTGTATTGGAAGAGCAACTTCCTGATGAGGAGACGACAACACCGCCAAAAATTAAGGCAATACTATAGCAGTATGAGCAAGTATTTGGAGAACCCAAGAGTATACCGCCCATGAGGGAATATGATCATGCTATACCTCTACTTCCAAATGCCACGCCAGTGAATTCTCGTCCATACTGGTATTCCCCATTGCATAAAGACGAGATAGAATGACAGATTAAGGAAATGTTGGAATCTGGGCAAATCAAGTGCAGTACCAGCCCGTTTGCGTCACCGGTGTTATTAGTGCAAAAGAAAGACGAGACATGGAGGTTTTGTGTTGATTATCGGAGGTTGAATGAGATCACAATCAAGAACCGTTTTCCAATGCCAGTCATTGATGAGTTATTAGATGAATTGGCCAGCACCAAATACTTCTCCAAGCTTGATTTACGGGCAGGGTATCATCAAATCCGGATGAAGGTGGAGGATGAGGATAAGACGGCCTTCAAAACACACCACGGCCATTATCAATTCTGGGTGATGCCATTTGGTCTCACTAATGCCCCAACGACATTCCAGTGTATCATGAATGTAGTGCTTAGCCCCTATTTGCGCAAATTTGTCTTGGTGTTCATTGACGACATTTTGGTGTATAATCGAACTCTGGAGCAGCATGTTGAACATCTTCAATTGGTTTTACGTCAGTTACAGGAGAATCATTTTTTGGTTAAACGTTCTAAATGCTCTTTCGAGCAAAGGCAGCTGGAATACCTAGATCATATTATCTTGGATCGAGGAGTTATGACTGATCCTAAGAAGACAGAAGTAATGTTGTCATGGCCCGTGCCAACCACAGTCAATGAATTATGAGCTTTCCTCAGTTTGACCGGTTATTATCGGAAATTTGTGTAACATTATGGGATAATTGCGAAACCACTCTCCAACTTGTTAAAAAAGAAGGGATTTCATTGGGATACAGTGGCTCAAGAAGCGTTTAATAACCTCAAAGAAGCTATGGCTTTCACACCGGTTTTAGCTTTGCCAGACTTGGACAAGCTGTTCATAGTGGAGACAGACGCTTGTGATGGAGGGGCATTGGAGTTGTGTTGATGCAAGAAGACCATCCATTAGCTTTCCTCAGTAAGGCACTAGGCACAGCTCATCAAACCCTTTCCATTTATGAGAAGGAGTTCTTAGCTGTTATAATGGTGGTGGAACGTTGGAGAGCTTATCTGCAGCGAGGGGAGTTTATTATCCGAACGGATCATCGTAGCTTGAGTTACCTGAATGAACAACAACTTCAATCACCAATACAGCGCAAGGCGATGATGCGTCTAATGGGACTTCAGTTTAAGGTGGTATATAGAAAGGGCAAAGAGAATGTAGCTGCCAATGCTTTATCGCGAATACATCATGTCATGAGTATAAAAGTTAAATCTGAAATGCGCCCAGAGTGGATTCAGGAGGTGGTCAACTCTTATGTCACTGATTCTAAAGCGCAAGAACGGCTCGCACAGTTAGCAGTATACAGTCCAGATGCGCAAGGCTATGAGTTGCGTCATGGTATCATCAGGCATAATGGTCGGGTTTGGGTCAGGGAGAATTCAGCCCTTCAGACCAAACTGATCACTGCGTTTCATGCCAGCGCAGTGGGGGGTCATTCGGGTATGTAGGCGACCTATCAAAGACTCAAGCGACTTTTTTGTTGGGAGAAGATGAAGCAAACAGTCGAAAGTTTTGTTTGATAGTGTACCGTGTGCCAACAGGCCAAAAGTGAAAGATACCATCCAGCCAGTCTTCTCCAACCGTTGCCCTGGCAGCCAGTTTCGGTCGACCATGCGTACCCTCGGATGATGTTCTTGAGCAAGACCCTTGCATGATCTGGCTGGATGGTCCACCTGATCAGACTAGGCTCATCACTCAGCCATGAGCATCCAAGCTCGGCCATGACCAAGCGCGCTCGGCCCAAGCTCGCCCGCATAAGGTATGGTCGAAAGGTCGTGTTCAGCCTGTAACGTCCAAGCAGCACTAATTACGCCACGATCTGGTGCTGTTACACCCACGATAGGAACATGGCGAAAATCAAGGCTTCGGTTATTGCCATCATTAATGCAGTCAAGTGCTCGTTATTCGGCAGCAGTTATGTTAGATATTCTGTAAGCTATAAGTACCTCCTAGTTATAATGATGGAGGAGAGGAGTTCACGCAAGAGATAGACGCGTGAGCACATTTGATAAAACAGCAATACAAAGACCACTGGTGTAGGGTTATTATCTACACTGTGAGAGGCTCGAACCAGTATAAACCCTTTTGTCCGCTTTTCGAGTATTTGGAGACCCTAGAGCATTCTTCAGACGTAAGCCCTTCAATGAAAAAGAGGCCTGTGTTGATCCCTCATTCAACAAGTAAGCTCGGTGGGGACCTGTTTCCCAATCGTCGACAGTAATGATCCAATATATTGGAGTGATGGAAAAGAATCAATACTCTTGAAACCATCAACTATAGAATAAACTCCATTACATATGTGCATATAAATAATTGAACTTGGAATCAACATGCACATAATCAATCTTAGATAGCATTTGAGCTTATCATATATTTGCATGAGTATATTACAACTACACAAGTTATATACACGCAAAGGGTTGTTTCAAAGTCTTGATCTTTTACATTATTTGGCAAGACAAATTAGATCAATATTATTGAAACTTCATGGTAAAGCACGAACTCCCCCTAGATGTGTGCATCCATCTATATATGGATTTAAAAACATAATGCATATATTTAGGTTTAAACAATGGAAGAGTTCATCCTTTAACTTGAATACAAAGTATGCGATAGGATAATAAAATGAATATGAGTGCATACGTTGGATTTTTCATTTTTCATCCAAATTTGAGACTAATAAAAATAAAGCTTAATAATCATGTTAGTCTCATAATGATTAGATTTGTCATTAAACAATGGTTAAACATTAATCTAAAACCAATCATGAAAACCAATGAAACTTGAACTTACAACACCCCGCTTAATTATCTTAAAAGATGATAGATAATATTTTGTGTGGGTGGTAATGAATAAATGCATATGATTAAGATAATAAATAGATATATAGTAGAAAAAACTCGTTAAATCTATATGCAACTTTTATATTTCTAAACAAACCTTATATTTCCGATCAAAGGGACTATTTACACAGTAAGGCTTTGTTTGGGAACGGTTTTCCCAACCGGGATCCCCGCCGGTTTCTCGGGTTGTAATCCCACGGGGAAGCTTCCCTTGGTCATCTTTGGAAGCCCATTTGGAAGCCCACTCGAGAGGATATTTTGACCCAATCCCTACCGTTTCCACAGGGGAAGAAATCCTCCACTCCTGAGGTCGGGCTAGGTTTCCCCATCTCCTCCTGCGACCACGCCTCCGCCTTCTCTCGCGACCACACCTCCGCCTCCCTTCGCACCACGCATCCACCTCCTCACGGATTGCTCCATAACGATAGCCCCCTCCTCCGCCTCTCTCGCTCACGGCTGCCTTCGCTTCCCTCCGCCTCCGCTCCTCCACCTCACGAGTGAAGTCTTTCCCCTCCTTATCTTCCTCCTCTTTCTCATCTTCTGTTTCTAGCCCATTGTTTTCTCATCGGCTTTGTATTACATCTTCTATTCTAGGTACCTACGAAGGAGAAGAGGAGGGGTTCTCTCAGATCTGCACATTGGGGAGGAGGGAGAGCAAGGAGCTGCCGTCCATTGGAGTTTCCCTTGCTGTCGAAGCGCCTGGAGGACACCATGACCTGAAGGGAGAGGATGCTGTTGTAAAGTTCATGCTAGAACCGAAGGTAAAGATCCCAAATCCTTGTTCTTTACCTCAAATCGCATTGTAGTGTAGTTGGACTCGTGCTTGTTTGTTGGTATATTTGATTGCTAGCCTCATGGAATTAAACCTATGGGATATTTATGGTTTCATTGATCCAGTGACAAATGCTAGGGTATTTAATTTCACTGCATCAGTTAAACCAGTGGGATATGACCAATGATTATAGGATGAGGCCCTGGTAATTTTTATGTTGAGGTCGGAATTTCCATTTTCATGTCAGGTTTTAATACTCTCATCGATTCCCAGTTTTCATAATCCGAGACCAATTTTCATTATACTTAGTTGCCAATATTGTGCAAGTGATGTCTTTCAAATTGTCAAAATCCTGATACTGTTGGAGTTCTCACTGAATTATAAACAGTAAATAGGACAAGATGTGCTCTATAGGATTTAGTTCAAGCATATAGTTACAATTTAGTTATACCTGTGACTTGTTGCTTAGTAATTGTAATAATGCTAAATCTAATTGCTAAGTAGTGATAGTTGCAGTACATATTGTAAATTTTTGTGAATCACCGATTGTAATTGTTAAGTAGTGATCGTTGCAGTACATGTTCCATTCATCAAACTAAACAAGTATGTCAGATTTTGAGTTGGAATCGGATGGTCTATTCACCTTCTAGTAGTCTTCAAACCAATAACTCCCAGGCAACCTGGGTCGGTCAGCATATATGATTTGTGCTCTGTACAAGTTGACAAATGTGCAGCATGACTCCTGTGAATAAATTAACATTCAACCTGTATTGCTCATCCACCCTAGTAAAAGACCAAGAATTCTGGATATTTGGCTGCAACTAGTAGTGGATCTTGATGCTCTCTTCTTGGATTAGTACATGCATGCTAGACTAAAATTTGGATGTCACAGTCATACTTTCTTTCTTTCTTTTCTCGAGGTACGCTATGAGGTCATTTAGGGTGCGTTTGGTTGGAGGTACGAGGGTGAACGGAACGGGATGGTACATGATGGATGGGATGATCCTGGATGAGATGGTTCAGGGAAGGTGTTTGGTTGTCTGAATGGGATGGTACAAGTTTTTGTTTGGTTGCCTGAATGGGATGGTACAGGATGGTACGAGATTATGTTTGGTTGGAGGCAAGGCATATATCAAACAGTACCCATTCAAAGCGTTGTTTTTTCCCCTAAGGACTAGTGTTCAGAACACAAACCAATTGCCTCGATTGTTTGGACAACAATGTCGAGGCGTTTGGTTGGAGGCACTCTGAGTGCGTGAACGAAGCCAATAGAAATTGAGACAAGTGTTGGCTAGAACTACTGATAGCAATTCAAAGATTTTCAATCAAGCATAATAATCACTACTGATTCATTGCAATATCCGTGAACAAAACAAGATCCCGCCGAACGACAATCTAAATACAAGATGTACCACTTGAAACGACTGAGATTTTCTCAGACACTTCACATCAAGACGCTGCGTTATTTCAGTATCAAACAACCTCAAAATTTCACGATATTCTACCAGCAGCATACCAGATTTTCCAGAACAAAGATAAAAATTCCCCACTCTGCTCCCAGATGCAAACCATACAAGAACCACACTCTGCTCCCAGATGCAAAATAAAGGGCTTGAATCAAAGATTTAGTACGAGGGTGAATACACCAGGCTTGGGGATCGAGAGTACCCTTCATTTCCCTTCCCCTCTCTTCTTCTGAACTTGGCCAGCACCTTCTCTCCCCTTCTCCTCCATGAAACAGCAGCAGGATACAGCAGGAGAGGAGGAGGATCTTGGCGGAGGTGACCCGATCTGAGCAAATGCAATCGGATCTGCGCCTACCTCGGGCCCGTTCGCCGGCACCACGGGCGTCGTCCAGGATCTGCTCGGAAGCTACGCCGCAAGGGACGCCGACGGCCGCGATGCTCGTGACGAGGGAGGGGGTGGATCTTGGCGGAGGTGACCCGATCTTGGCGGAGAAGACGGCGCGGGAGCGTCGGAGGGGCGGGAGCGGCGAAGTGATGGCGCGAAGAGAGGCCGCCCCGAGAGAGGAAGACCGCAGGAGTGGCCCCGAGAGGAAGACTGCGGCGAGAGGAATGGGGAACCAGCGCGTCCGGGACGAGATGGTTCGCCCGAATCGGGCGAACGGGACGGTACGGGATATGGAAGGAATATTCCTAGAATCTGTACCACCTCATCCTGGATGAGATGATTCCGTACACACAACCAAACGCACGTAGCAAAATTTATCTTGTACCATCCCGTTCCGTTCACCCTCGTACCTCCAACCAAACGCACCCTTAACGGCTTATGTTTTTCTTTATTACAGTACTGCTGAAGGAATTCTACCTTGCTGCTGAAGGAATCCTACATGCATCAATGCAAACACCATTTCTAGGCCACATCTTAGCAGCTAGGGGCTTAGGGGTTGATTTATATGCTAGATTTTTGTTCGGATGATGTTTCTGGTAAACTCGTTGAAGTCATAAGATCCATGTTTTACATCGACAACAAATGTTTAATTATTGGGACGTGATGTACTATCCATGTTTTACTTTGATAGCAAATGTTCAATTGTTAGAATATGATGTACTATTTGTGATTTGTTCTATTGTGGTGCTGTTTTATGAATTTTATAAATTTTTTTGAATGGCCGGGAATTTTATCCCTATTCTTTCTAAATGGCAACAGGGGATATTTCCCTAGAAGGAGTATTTTCCCAGGGATTTACTTCCCTGGGATTATCCCCCCTTGCATCTAAATAAGGCCTAATAGATAATATTTTTATTTGGGTAAGTCAGGATTATGCTTGCGGTACCGGTCAAGAGTTTGCACTTAATCTCAACGAAGATCTTAGTGCAGGTGTGTATATCCTGCTTGAATATACAGGTAGAACTCGGTAAATTCCACCACGACGACGCCTAAAGAAGTCTTACCAAACGCACCGTACACGCAACCGCATCGTCTACAAAAGGACAGGTCTCGATAAACGCATGCGACAAACAGTTTTCTCTCCCTCCCTCCATGGTGTCAGCATCAGCAAAACAACGGTGTCAGGCTCGTCTTCCTGGCTCGTTCCAGCCCATTCACCTTGACCCTCTCACGGGGAACTTGCAGACTTGGCCTCGTTCTAACCATCTGATGGGGACGGTAGGTTTTTACCCCATGCTAACTACATTTCTATCCAGATCTTCTTCTTAAACTTCTTCTTCTTCAGACTAGCCGGATTACTGCTGTAAGAAAATCATTGTCTGCCGGTATATTTTTACCCCATGCTAACTACATTTCTATTCAGATATTCTTCTTCTTCAGAATGGATTACTGCTGTAAGAAAATCTTTGGGAGAGATTACTGTCACCTTGCAAACAGGAGAATTACACCACATCACACGTAATTAGGCCCTACCAAATGTTGGCTTGTCACCAAGTGAAGTGATTGCGTATTTGCGTTTGTTTACTTACTACAGAGGACTGGTTTTAGTAAGTTCAGACGTTTGCTTGCTGGGAGGTGTCTTTCACATAGAAACTGTCATGCTTAGCCAAGTAGGATAACAAAAAATAATCCATCTTCAGTAAGTAGCTTGTCCGTTTAGCGTTCAACCTATTTCGGCGCAAGTAAAATAGTCTCTGTTCCTTATCTACCAACCTAATAATCTATAATCCATCCTCATCTGAATAGATACCATGGTCTAAGGACCCAATTACTTACATCGAGTATATCACGTATTGTTGTGTACGTGTGCGTGATGGTATACATGAAGACCGCTAGGCTGCGAGATCAAAGTTGCTGCTTGCTACAATGGCAACTCGTACTTGATCGCACACATTCTAATTCATCAAAGCCCATCGTAGAAGCCACCAAATGATATGTTTGCCCTTGTTGAAGAACCTCCTCCCATCACAGATGACATGGCCTGGTTCAGCCTTGATGTCTGCTGCGCAACCTGCTGCATTCCCTGCAGATCAAAGCATCTTCTTCAGAAAGAAATTCTCATGGATAAGACAAGCTTAGCTACTTTTGGAAGCTCTGAAGTTGATTAAAGAAACATATAGTGTGAGTAACCCTAAGCTGTTTTTTTTTAATCTAACCCTGGGCTAATTCAAGATTCTGTTTCTGCATCAGGCCAAGATTTCCCCTTGTGTTTCTAATAGAAAGGGCCAAGGTGGGCCTGAATTAATTGATTAATTGAAGTATACAAATGCACAAGTAAGCTAGCTGCATGTGTAACCTTTGAACATATTCCAGAATGATGAGTGATCATATTCTAAGATGAATTAGGTGAAGAACGCTCCTTTCATAAAAGAGGAAGAAAATGATGGATTAGGTAGAAAGACAACACCGAATGAGTCACCAAACCTTATCGCCTCCATAGAACTGTAGCGCGAGCTTCTGCTGCTGCTGCTGCTTCTGCTGCTGCTGCTGCTGCCTGCCTCCAATCAGAAAGATGCAGACAGTGGCAGCTGCAACTCCAAACGAGCACAGTGCCCCAATTCCGTTCACCTTCAGCTTCCCCACGCTGAAAACAACGCACTCCGGCCGTGTCCTGTTTTTCTCGATCTCTTCCTCCTCAACAGACCGATGAGGAGCTGCTTTCGGCACCTCCACCGTGTCACCATCGACTTTCTTAGCATCAGAACCCTGAAGCTTCTCATGCTCATCCTCTCCGTCAGAGACCGACAGCTCGATCACCTTAGGCATGAACTCCTCCTGGCTTGATTTGTTCCCAGATGGCACCACGCCGATGTCCTTGCACTCGTCGACAGGCTTGCACTCACCTGCATCTTCTGATGGGGCCGGATTTGGCTCCTTGGTTTCTTGATCTAGTATGCAATCCATCACAGAAATAGAGAGTGAGATGTGGAGTTACATACTTTATGCTGATCATAACCAAAATTGATGCCGAGCAAGAGCAGATCCTTACCACCAAGAACCTTGCCGCCATGGCCATGGGCGGTCCTGCTCTCCATGGAGAAGCCCCTGCGGTCATCAGGCAGGACCTCCCAGTCCCACACGTCTTGGGTTGCATCCATGGAGACACCTCCTTTGTCCATAGCAAATTGAATCAAAAGCTAGAGGATCTAGAAGTTATATAGTAGTCAGTTAGCAAACGGTATGGCTATGGACAGTTGTTTTCCAAGCATCAATTTAGTTGATGCTGTTCAAGGGATTTTTTCCCCCCCTCCCTTTCCTCTTTTCCTTATTGCAGGGGTAGCAAGGAGCTAGTGGGAGAAAGCAATATATGGGTGGCGCCTATCAGCATCACACGTCTTGGAACTCCTTGCACCAAGAGAGAAGGCAAAGAAAGGAGCTTGTGTGTGGGCTTATCCTTCCTCCAAGACCTAGGTGACAGGGGTGACAATGGTCCTTGGGGCCTACCACTGGGGAGTTCTTCCTTCCCACTCAACTCTTGGCAAAATCCTGTAACATTCTTGCAAGCTGTTGTGTTATTCAGAGCAATCCATAATAGGAAAAGCAAACCATGTAAGGCTCCCATCCTCAGATACTTTGTAAAACTAGTGTATTAGTATCGGATATGGATACGGTCGGATACGTATCCCGTCCTCAGGGGCGTATCCGCCGGAGGTGCCCATTAGCTTCTTTATTTTCTTCGTTATAGTGTCTTTTTTTACGTCTATTTTATATGTGACATACCATATCTCATGTATGTTTCTCCATATTTTTATTTTTATTATCAGAAATACTATTCTACGGTATACCGTTCCAACGGTATAGCACTGAAACTCGTGAAATTTTGCACTAAAACTCATGAAACTTAGCACTAAAACTAATAAAACATGAAACTAAACTATGGAACTCGTGAAACCAATCACTGAAACTAATGAAACTCAGGTATACCGTTCGCTAGTAAACCTCTTTTATTATATATACACACATATCGTCGTATCGATATTTTTAGAAAAATAGTGTATCACTTATCTATATTGGTATCGGTGTATCTAGACATCTAGATGTAACACATAAGGTATGATAATAATGGAGAATATATAAGGCTTGCTGGCCACTCAAGCTGCAATTTGGTGATAGATCAACTTTAAAAAGAGCTGCACTCAAGCTATCTTTGCAGTATTAATTGTTTATTTATTCGCAACCAAAAGTTGTTTATCCCACATACATAGTATCACATGCTAAGCATCTAAATCTTGCGTCAAAATTATTTTTTGAGATTTATCCCGTGGATAGCTCAGGATAACTGTATTGTTCGTTTAGCGTGTCACATCTCTCAGAAATCTTATATGTCTATTCTTTTCAATTAAGTAATAAATAATTAAAGAATGTTGTAAGGCAGGTAACCATTCCCTACAGGCCATCAAAGGCCTTCGCGAAGAGGGGTTATTCCCGAAGGGCCGCTGGTGGGCCAATCCCCGTGCCCCCTCGGCGGACCCTTCGATCATCCCCCAAACCACTTGGAGGGATGCCTTCGGGGGATCAACATCCAGCGAAGACGGTGTACGGAAACTTAGGTGTGCCAAAGCCGCCGCCACAAAAAGGCTAGCCGGCGAGGAGGAAATGACCTCAAGACCCCTGTGGTCCTAGGATTATTTTAGGGATATTATTGTAATCTCACCTGTTTAGTAAGAAAAGGCCTTATAAATAGTTTTGGGTTCATGCACAAAGGAAAAGTTTTTTGAGAGGTGTTTCTATGCTCTTCTTTTTAAAAGTTGCATAAATATTAAAGCATGAATGAAAGGTAGATGGTGATTACTTACCTCTTCACTTGCTTCAAGATTTGTGCATCAAGGAAAGTAGATGTAGATAGGAGCTTATACCCTAAAAAAAATACACTAGCTTCTTAAATTAAAAAAAGATTTTTTTTGTTACGTCGGGAAATAATTTTCCAAGAGAAACAATGTCCGTTAGGCACCTAATCCTTATGTCATAATAGATCCGAACACTTGCCTCGGATTTACTTCAATATATAATTGCTCCAGTGAATAACTAAAAAAAATAGAAGGACGATAGATAGTAAAGAAAAGGACTAATCATAATATCTATCTTTCAAAGCTTTACTAAAAAGACAGTTGGCGGGTCTCTTTGTATGTCTTGTCCGGAAAGAGGAGGACTTAATGATTATTTGTTCGCCAGAACCAGAAGTAAAAATTGTTGTGGATAGGGATCCTGTAAAAACATCTTTTGAGGAATGGGCCAAACCCGGCCATTTCTCAAGAACAATAGCTAAGGGCCCTGATACTACCACTTGGATCTGGAACCTACATGCTGATGCTCACGATTTCGATAGTCAGACTGGTGATTTGGAGGAGATCTCTCGAAAAGTCTTTAGTGCTCATTTCGGTCAACTCTCCATTATCTTTTATCCGCTTAGGCTCCCCCAAACCTATGGGACTTCGGGTGTGACTCCCTTCAAGGGGTGCAGGCTCGGAGGCCATTCTTTTTGTATTGCTCTGGCCCGTAGCCACGACAAAGAACATTCTCATAATTTTAATCACAACTAGATGCTGACTTTTTAAAAAATAAAATTAATACGGGTCAAATTGATAGAAAACAAAGTGGAGTTTACTGGTTAAACGATAAACAGGTTCAACGTTACGAGGCTGCACATCATCAGCGAAGGAGGTCCCACAAAGCTCTTCCACATCAGAATAAATGGTCGCAGGCGGAAAAACTTCATAACCTCCTTCCTTACAGACCAAGGACAGGTCACAACTGAACAAGGCAAACAGGATGTCATCTACAATTTCTACAGACAGCTCCTCGATGAGAAAAAGCGTAGGACAAACTCTTTAAATTGGTCTATGCTACCGATCCCTCAGGTTGACTTGTCAAACCTAGACCAACCGATTCTTCTTGATGAATTGAAAGAGGCCGTCTTCTCGATGCCGCCCAATAAGGTGCCGGGACCTGACGGGTTCATTGGCATGTTATTTACTTCATGCTGGAGCTTAATCAAGGACGACCTCTTGGCTGTAGCTAACCGATTCTTTAACCAAATTGGAGAAAACTTCCACCTTCTAAACTCCGCTAACGTTGTCCTAATCCCTAAGAATCAGGACGCAGCCACCGTCTCAGACTATAGGCCGATCAGCCTCATCCACAGTGTTGGCAAGATCTTGTCCAAAGTCCTAGCTAACAGATTGGCGCCAATGCTCCATACATTGGTGTCTCCAAACCAGAACACTTTCATCAAACAAAGGTTGATCCATGATAGCCTCCTTCTAGTCAAAAATATACTTTCAGACTTGCAGAGGAAAAGACATCCTTCCCTCTTCATCAAGCTGGATTTAGCCAAGGCCTTCGACTCAGTCAGCTGGGAGTACCTGCTCGAATTGTTGCTCAATTTCGGTTTTGGCCAGCGATGGAGGAACTGGATATCTGCCATCCTCGCAAATTCCTCGTCGATAGTGCTGCTAAATGGGTCACCAGGAAAGCAGTTTACTCACAGAAGAGGGTTCCGGCAGGGAGACCCCCTCTCACCGATGTTGTTCATCTTGGCTCCCGAACCTCTCCAACTGCTAATGATTGTGGCGGCCCAGGATGGACTCTTCAAGCCCATCCTTTCTAGGTCGTCCCCCTCGTGCATTTCCGTGTACGTGGATGACGTCCCACTATTTGCGAATCTGACTGCTTTAGAGCTTCAAGGTCTCCAAGCTGTACTTCAGATCTTCGGCGAGGCAACAGGGCTCAAGGCCAACACGCTCAAAACTGAGATCTTCACCATCTCCTGCCAAGAGGTGAACCTCCCGGAAGTCCTACAGGCTTTTTCGACAACGGTAAAAAAACTTCCCAACAAAATACCTAGTGTCGTGGGCCAAATCGACCCACTTCAGCCCAACGACCTCACCCCTCACGGTAGACGAAGCACGACCCATATTCTCGACCGAAGCAAAGTGATCAGAGCGTGCCAATAACTCCTTCGGGAGGGTGAAGCGGAGCAAAGGTCCGGTATAAGTTGCGGAGGAAGACACCTGCGCGACCCATATGGACGCAGCGGAGCAAAGGTCCGGTATAAGTTGCGGAGGAAGACACCTGCGCGACCCATGTGGACGCGGCCGACAAAATGATCAGGCGGGCCCGACGCCAAGCTATAGCCTGCCAAAAGATGTCAGACGAAATCAGATCGACACCAAACCCCAGGGAATCGGGAGTTCCATTTAAACCCTTGAGGTGAAAACAAAACAAGAGGGTAAAAATGTAAAGTAAGAACGAAAAACGCCACGGAAGGCCTAACTAGCCCCTGACTAGGGACAGGTGGCAGAGAAGGGTTGGAAGACCATGGACAAAGCCTGCGACTCGGTGGCAGGGTTGGTTGAAAAAGAAACCAACCGGTGCATGCATGTCCCCTCCCCACCATATATAAGAGGGAGAATGGGTGATCGAACAGAGGAGAGGATTCCCCAAAAAAAAAAGGGAGAAAAACCCACAGAACAACCTTGGTGGCTTGACGCCACCATACTGGTGCCGTCCGTGGGGAACCCTAGCTGTAAGGTGAAGCTACTGCTCTCCGATTAGCAAAGAAACAACTCCCGGCAACCATGCCACCAAAGAAGGGAGCGATGTCCAAGGAATCGGCAGCGACGACGGGAGCGGAAGGATCAAGGCGATCCACGAGGAGCCAGTTCCACGATCCGCCACAGCTCCAAGGTGAGGAAAATCGATCGCCGGCCCCAGTAGAAGCCACACAGCCGCAGACCCTGGCGGTGACGCGCAAGCGAGCTCCGAAACGGCGACCCCCATACGACGACAGGACGGATCCCAGGGAGTTCCTCCGTGTCTACGACACGGCGTTGGAGGCTGCGGGGGCAGACGATGACATTAAGGCGAAGGGACTTCTACCGACGCTCGAAGGCATCGCTTTATCTTGGTACTCTTTGCTGGAGTTCGGTTCGATCACGAGCTGGTCGAGACTCCGCAGCAAGTTGGAAGGCAACTTCGACGGAATGAAAGAAGAAAGTGATCTATTTGCGATTAAGCAACACGAAGGATAAACCCTCAAGAGTTATTTCCAGCGCTTTTTCAGAGTCAAATGCCAGATCCAAGGTGTCAGCGATACCACCATCATCAACGCAGCACGATGCGGCTTACGAAGGGGACCCTTAGCAGAAAGGCTCGCGCACAAGGAGGTGCACACTGTGGAAGAACTCTTTGCAAAAATGAGGGAATATGCGCTGGCGGAGGAAGACAATCTCCGCAGGGATGATAGGCCCCGACTCGAAGCCCCGAAGCCGGTCCCCCACAAAAGAAGACGTGGGGGAGGGGATCTCCCGCTCAGGGCTGAGGTGAAGGGACGATACGCTGAGTCATCCAAAAGAGACGGGGGAAGGAGAATACACTGTATTGACGAGCGAAGCAATCGGCGAATTGTTGGCAATCGACAGCCGGAACAGCGAAGGCAAGGTCTTATCTTGGGCCGTGAAAGACAAGACGAGGGAACTCGAATGATCAAGGGGGAAGGACAAATGCAGAGGCGGTACCACTGCGAGTATCATGGCGAGAACAACACCCATGACACCACCCACTACAAGGTGATTGAGGGATATCGGCGCTTTGAGGCTAAGTGAAAAGAAGTGGGGGTATGCCCTCCGCCAATCGAAGCAGCCCCGGCCGAACGTCGACACCCCCCTCTTCAGGGGGGAGAAAATCATCTCCGTCGCGTCATCAATGTCATTGCCAGGGGTTCCTCGTTGCATCTCTCATCAAAAAGACAGAGGAAAGCCTACGCGAGGCAAATCAATCACGTCGGGTCAACCCGACCATTCCCCCTCCACTGAGATTTGGGCCGATCACCTTCACACAAGAAGATGCTGTGGGCGTGCACTTCCCGCATCAAGACTCCTTGGTGGTGACCACAATCATTGCCGATTGCGACGTGCGTTGAGTGCTAATAGATGGAGGAAGCGCGGCGGATATTCTCTCTGCGGAGGCTTTCCGGCAAATGATGATCCCCCAAGACGGGTTGAAGAAGTCAGAGGTACCTTTGATGGGCTTTGGGGGGGCACCGTCAGCACCTTAGGTCAAGTGGAACTGAAGGTCACCTTCTCGATGTCACCTGCCAGCGTCACTACCCACGTAACGTTCGACGTAGTGGACACGCCCTTCCAGTATAATGCCATCTTGGGCCGGGGCTCATTAACGGCCATGGGAGCCGTAATCCATCACGGGTTCCTGTGCATGAAAATTCCTTCTATTGAGGGCATCATTACAGTGCGAGGGGACCAGGCACTCGCGAGGAAGATAGATATGGAAAACCCTCCTCAAGTGAAACATGTCTGCATTTCGGAGGTTGACCCTGTGCCAATGCCGCGCAGTCAATGGCTCCCAAGCCACAACCTCAAGGGGAGACAAAGCAGGCGCCATTATGGCCGGGCGGGGAAAGGACACTGACCCTCGAAACCGTGCTACCCCCGGATGAAGAGAAACGTTTGGTGCAACTTCTCCAAGAATACGAGGCTTTATTCGCGTGGGGGGCTCGAGACCTCCCCGGAGTTCACCGGGAAATCATCGAACACTCCCTCGCTATCAGCTCAGATGCGAAGCCAAAGAAGCAAAAGCTCCAGAAGCTTACGGTGGAAAGGCAAGTCGCCGCGAAGGCCGAGGTAGACAAGTTGCTCCAGGCGGGGATCATACGTGAAGCCCTTCATACCGATTGGCTGGCCAATGTGGTTATAGTCAAGAAGTCCAGTGGGGCTTGGCGAATGTGCATCGACTTTACGGACCTGAACAAAGCATGCCCTAAAGATGACTTCCCCCTGCCTCGCATCGATCAACTCGTTGACTCTACCTCCGGGTCAGAAAGAATGAGCTTCCTCGACGCTTATTCTGGCTATCACCAAGTTTACATGCGAAAAGAGGACGAAGACAAAACAGCGTTCATCACCCCCCTTCGGCACATATTGCTTTATACGGATGCCCTTCGGCCTCAAAAACGCAGGAGCGACCTTCGCACGTCTCATCGCCAAAATCTTTGCTGAGCAGTTGGGGAGAAATGTAGAGGCATACGTCGATGATATCATCGTCAAAAGCGAAAAGAAGGAAAACCATATCGCGGACCTCCAGGAAACCTTCAACAACTTGATGATGAAAAAAGTAAGGCTCAACCCGCTCAAGTGTGTCTTCGGTATCGACGCGGGGAAGCTTCTAGGCTTCCTGGTCTCTCAAAGAGGCATTGAGGCAAACCCGAAAAAAATAAGAGCCATCCAAGACATGGCTCTGCCAAGAAACCTAAAGGAGGTACAACGATTGGCGGGATGACTTGCGGAGCTAAACAGATTCCTGCCTAAATCAGCGGAGCAAAGCCTACCAGTCTTCAAAGCACTGCGTTCAAGTAGCACATTTACCTGGACGAAAGAATGCCAAGATGCTTTCGATAGGCTGAAGCAGAGGCTCATGGAAGTCCCGATCCTGCAAAGCCCGAAGCAAGGCGAGGAGCTCCTGATGTACCTCGCAGCGAGACCAGACGCCGTAAGCGCGGTACTGGTGCGACCGCAAGGTGCATAACAACATCTGGTCTACTTCGTCTCTGAAGCGTTGCAGGGAGCCAAATTGCGGTACTCTGAGATGGAAAACTCCGCCATTACTTCCAGGCAAATCGCATCAAGGTACCGATGGCATACCCCCTCGGCGCCATGCTGTCCAACAAAGAAAGCACTGGACGCATCAGCAAGTGGGCGGTCGAGCTGGCGCCCTTCGAGTTGACCATAGTACCACGCACCGCAATTAAAAGCCAAGCCATAGCTGATTTCATGGTGGAATGGACCTCCCCGTCGCGCGAAGATGACGATACCCCGGCAGTGTGGTCCGTTAATTCTGACGGATCATGGGGGGCAAGTGGAGCAGGAGCGGCTGCGGTGGTGAAAGCTCCCAGAGGAGAAAAAGCCAAATTCGCAGCAAAACTGGATTTCCCTTCCACCAACAATGTGGCTGAAAACGAAGCACTCTTGCTGGGGCTCCGCAAAGCGAAAACTATGGGGGCAAAAGAGCCGTTATATACACCGATTCAAAGCTCATCCAGGGGCATATCTCAAGGGAATACCAGGTGAAGGACGAACAGCTCCAGAAGTACTTCGAAGCGATCCGGGCAATGGAGAAGGGCTTCATCGGGTTCACCATTGAGGCAATACCTAGAGCCAAGAATGAACGAGCTGACGAGCTGGCGAAGATCGCCGCCACCGGAGGGAGCCTGCCCTCGATAGCATTCTTCGAGGTGCTTCGCACCGCCTCCATTCCCACCCAGACAAACCTCATTGTTCGCATGACTAGCGAGGACTGGAGGAGTGAGATATACGACTATCTCCTCGAAGGGGCTTCACCAGACGATGAGGCGCAAGCGAAGCGTCTAGAGAGGCGAGCAAAGAAGTATGCCATTATTTACGGGCTCCTGTTCCGCAGCGGCCTATGCGCCCCATGGCTCCGCTGCGTCTCCCATGAAGAGGGGGTACAGGCCCTGCGCGAAGCACACCAAGGGGCTTGCAGGGCACACCAAGCCCCCAGGAATCTCGCGGGAAAAGTATTTCGAATGGGGCTCTACTGGCTTTCGGCGTTGCAAGATGCTGAGCAAATAGTCCGTCACTGTCACGCATGCCAATGGATGACGAAACAGAAAAAGGCGCCCCCCGGTGAGCTACGGCCAGTGCCCCCGATTTTGCCCTTCGTCAAATGGGGGATGGATATCATCGGCGCACTCTCTAAAGCCCGCTCCAACCTTCAGTTCATAATCATCGCCATCGATTACTTCTCTCGATGGATCGAAGCAGAACCAGTGGCCAGGATAACTGTAGATGCGACCATCAGATTTATGTGGAAGACCATTATATGCAGATATGGAGTCCCCTTCCAGATTATGACCAACAATGGATCTCAGTTCGATTCTAAGAAGTTTCGCGATTATTGCGAAAGCCTCGGGACAACGATCTGTTTCGCTTCGGTGGGCCATCCCCAATCTAATGGGGTGGTTGAACGAGCGAATGGATTACTCCTCAATGGCATCAAGAAGAGACTTTATAACTCAGCGAAAGGATCCTGGCCCAACGAGCTTGTCCATGTCTTGTGGGTGACTCGTACCTCAGCATCAAGAGCAACCGGGTTCTCCCCGTTTCGGCTCATTTTCGGAGAAGAAGCTGTCTCACCCGCCGAAGTCCATGCAAGATCTTTACGAATAATCAAGACCCCGATCTATGAGGAAGTCGACATTATGTATGATCTAGCGGAAGAACAGAAACTTCAAGCTTTGGAGACCATGAAGGTGTACGCGAAGGCCTCCACACGAAGCTTCAGCAAGAAGGTAAAAAAGCGTGAACTACATCCCGGGGATATGGTGCTCAAGAAAGCAGCTCCGGCCTTTGCGAAACTGGAAATGGCATGGGAAGGACCATACATTATCCAAGAGTCTACAGCGAAGGGTGCGCATAAGCTCATCACTCTGAGTGGCGAGGAGATACCAACAACTTGGAACACCTATGCGCTCAAGAAGTTTTACTCGTAACCGATGAAAAATGAAGGCAATAAGTGTATCGGCCCTTATCAATAAAACAGTGAGGAGTTGTTGCGAATGAAGGACATCTTTACACTTCTCGGTATTTCATCCGAAGGCCCATAGCTCCGCATCGGGTAGGACTTAGCGGGATGCTTGGTTGGGCTAACATCCCACCCATCCCTCGCTCCGAAGGCCCATAGCTCAGCGCCGGGTAGGACTTAGCGGAATGCTTGGTCGGGCTAACGTCCCACCCATCCCTCGCTTCGAAGGCCCGTAGCTCGGCGCCGGGTAGGACTTAGCGGGGTGCTTGGTTGGGCTAATGTCCCACCCATCCCTTGCTCCGAAGGCCCGTAGCTCTCGCTCCGAAGGCCCGTAGCTCCACTCCGGGTAGGACTTAGCGGGATGCTTGGTCGGGCTAACGTCCCACCCATCCCTCGCTCCGAAGGCCCGTAGCTCTGCGCCGGGTAGGACTTAGCGGGATGCTTGGTCGGGCTAACGTCCCACCCATCCCTCGCTCCGAAGGCCCGTAGCTCCGCGCCGGGTACGACTTAACGGGATGCTTGGTCGGGCTAACGTCCCTCCCATCCCTCGCTCCGAAGGCCCGTAGCTCCGCGCCGGGCACGACTTAGCGGGATGCTTGGTCGGGCTAATGTCCCACCCATCCCTCGCTCCGAAGGCCCGTAGCTCCGCGCCGGGCACGACTTAGCGGGATGCTTGGTCGGGCTAACGTCCCACCCATCCTTAATGATCCGACCACCGCTCTGCTTCTCACATGACTAAACTTTCCCAATGTTTGGGAGGTACGAAATGCTACAATGTCATGAGCATCGAAAATACACTGACATGTTACCAAGTCAAGCATTCGAATAGGAGATTAAAACGGATATGCAAACAAACGAAAAAAGAAACCCGCACGAAGACTCGACATCCATTCTTATTATATGAGATGACATTAGGAAATACAGAGTCTCCCCTATATAGCGACCCTAAACGTCATGCGCGTGCTTCACCGCCTCGATGAGGGCATCCATTGCCCCGAAGAGCCTGTGCACCGTCTCAATCAGCACATAGACGTTGGCAATGTCGCGGGCGATAGCCTCCTGCTCTGCGAGCTCCTCCATGGCGAGGTCAAGCTCTTGCCAGAGCTCAGCTTCTCCGAAGCCAAAAACGAGCGCTAAGACCCCTCCCCCAGGGGGAATCGGGGCGCCGTCAGCCATGTGACAAGAACACCCGAGATCAAAAGTAGTCGGACAAATCAAGGCTAATGCGAGGTGTTTAGGAGCCCGTAGACACTTTCAGGCCAACAGATAAACTGGAAATACTCTTGGCAGCAACCCTATATACAAATACGGCGCGAGGAAGCCGAGGAGCCTGGGATAAATGCTAGTATCGAAAACCAAAAGGACCATTCCCCTTCTAGGCTTCGCACTTATCTCCTCAAAACCTGAGTACCGAACAGACCAAAACATGCGGGTAAAATAAATGATGCTGGTCCATTCCTACACACGTCAGATCAACAAGCACATGAAAACGCCCGAAGGCTTGTAGCTTCGCGCTGGGTACGACTAACGTCCCACCCATCCTTCGTTCTGAAGGCCCGGGGCTCCACTCCGAGTAGTATTTAACTGGATGATTGGCCGCGCTAACTTCCCACCCTTTCCTTCGCTCATGAAACTGGGGGTTCTGCTCCGAGTAGGATCTAGCAGGGAGCTTACTCAAGGCGTCCCCCCAGTAAACTGGATAGATCCTCAATCCCCTAATATCTACCCCTAACAACCTGGCTCCCATTAGGAGCACCTAAGTATCCATCAGGCGAGAAGACACACAGAGCGAACGAACATACATTAACATTCAGCGTGACGGATATTCCAATTCAGGTGCTCACAAGAATTTCTTATACAAAAACAAACAAGTTAAGAAGGGGGCAACTTCTCTTTGCCCTTCGCTGGGTCATGCATCGCGTCACGAGCTCAGTGCACTGATTCCCTCGCAGCAGTGTCACCATGCTGTCTCCAGAAGTCTGACATGAAGCTCGAAGATAATCGGGATGCGGCGGACGAAGGTCTCTTGGGCAGAGGAATGTCGCCGAACCCAGACGATAACGGAGCAGCAGAGGGGAAGCCAAAATGCTCGCGAACGTGTGCGCATCCTTTCATTTCGAGCAACTGAGCGGTTTTAGCAGAGCCTAGCCTCGCGCAGTGATCGCCAAAGGTCATCGCCGAGTCGCCAAATATTTTAGTAGACTTCCTAAGGAAATTAACAGCCTCCAAATTAGATGAAGGAATACGGCCTGGAGCTGCCTCAATTCCGAATCGAGGAAGTTGTTGCAGGAAAGCTTCGGTTGCCTCGTGCACTCCAGAAGTCATAGATTCCATTTCCTTCCGGATTGCTTCATAACGTTCCTCCGCCTGTTGAGTATTCCGAAGATGCATCTGCACTTCGCTCCGCGCCGTCGCAAGCTGTGAAGGAAATTCCTCCGCCTGTTGCTTCAATATTTTCTTGCCTTCCTCCGCCACCAATAAAAGATTCTTCAGTTCTTCAATACGATCATCCTTCTTCTTCTCGTTTCGTTCAGCTACTGTGCGAGCCTGTTCTGCCTCAGCGAGATGGCTCTGCATCAGAGAGACTGCTTCTTCGAGTTCGGCATTTTTTGCCGCCAAATCTTGGTTCTGAGATACCTCAACCTGTGCCTTAGCCAATGATTCGGTGGAACTCCGAAGCGTCTCTAACAAACAGATCTTCTCTGCCTCCAGCTCCGCTACCTTTTTCTTCGCCAACTCACATTCATAAACCCCCTTATTGTAATTATTCAAGTAAGCCCAAAATCGGCGGGTTACCTCCGAAGCAACAACAAACCCCTAAAAAATAATAAATAACAAATAAAGATAAAATAGGAAATATAAAGCAAGCGAAAACGTGAGAAGGGACATACCTTCAAATAATGATCCAAAGACATTTCGCAGAGAGAAAGATCGTCGACTCCCTCAAACAATGACACGGATTTGCTATATGGAGAGAAAGCTGCATGCATCTTTTTCAAAGCCGGATCCGCCGCGCCCCCCCCCCCAAATCCACGGCCGAAAAAGCCGATAAGTCGAACCTGATAAAGGGAGGTCTCGAACTGCCCCCGGAGGTTGGTAAGCTCGAGGGAAAAGCTCCTCCTCCCGAAGAAGGAACACTTTGTGGAGTGAGGTCCGGAGGCCCATGCTCCCTCTCCTCCGCGAGAATCGGAGGGACAGAAGATAGCCCTGTCTGAATCTGCTCTGACGGCCTCAACGTTTCCATCGCTCCCGTGTCATCACCCCCTGTGCCAACTTCGTCAAATCCTAAAAGGGTGCCACATTCCAATGAGCTAGCAGGAAAAGTGTCAGGGGTAAGACCTTCTGCTCCAAGGGGAGTATCGAAGGTAGAAACATATAACCAAAGGCCTCGGACCCCCGCGGCCGGCGAATCTGCAGCCTCGCCCGCTTAGGTATGTATTTCCTCCGTCTCGGGGCCAACTATGTCTCCCGACGCTCCTTGCAAGCCCCTCTGGAAGGAAGTATTGCCTTCGTAATCATCCACCAAATCAATAAAATCTGCACCAGGAATCGCCAAAAACGAATACCCGGGAGATTGCCCCCCGCCCACACCTACTTCAACTGGAGGATCGAGGACAAAAGCCGAAGGAGTAACATCCGCCGTGGCTGGAATAGATGTTGTGTCAAGCTGACCCCCCTCCAAAATAGGATCAAGAATATGGGGAGGGGGAGCAAGCTCCATCCCGGTCGGAGGACACGATTCCTTTGTTGGACCTAGCTCCGGCACAGCACTTGAAACGAGAGGCAAACCAGATGATCCAGCTTCAGCAGCTGAGGGTAATACTTCAGGAGGTCCCGTAGTATCGGCGGGGTCGAAAGCAGACGGCGGTGCAAGAGATGTCACGGCAACGGATCCAGAGGAGTCGCCTTCGTCGCTAGACTCTTCATCATTCCAATCTTCGTCCTCATCCTCATCATCATCCCCCTCTAAACCTCCGCTCCCGCCAAAGGAGGCAACAGCTTGGGCCGGGGCAGCGTGAGCCAACCTCGCCCGCTTCGTTGGGCGGGCAGAATCAGACACTCTTCTCGGGCAAGGAACCACTCGACGTCCCCAGTCAGTGAAACGAGAGCATCGTGTGGCCCCGATTGCGCTCATAGCAGCCTCATATTCTGTGAAATCATGTGCTGAAAAATTGGCTTAGAATTCAATTAGCAAAATGTGTTTGTGCATGTGTTTGACAAGTTGACAAGAAATAGTGTATATTTTTCTTGTGCCGGACCAAATTCTCAAAAACAGAGAGTTTCCCTTTTGCGCCGAACCGATTTTGTGTTTGCGCCGGACCAAGTTTTTGGGTCTGCCGTGGACGTGCTTTTGAGCTCATGAGCCGGACTCAATTTTCCAAGAAACCAGTAAGTTTTGCATGTACGTCGGACCAATTTCTTTGGTCAGTCGTGAACGGCTTTTTGAGGATTGATTTCGCATGTACGACGGACTGATTTCTTTTAGTCTGTCGTGAACGTGTTTTCGCCGGAATGATTTCTTTTTGAAACCGACACTTTCACTTGTACACCGGACCGATTTTGTTGGTCCGTCGTGAATGGTTTTTTGAGTGACTTTTTCATGTGTACGCCGGACCATATTTTTTGGTCCGTTGTGAATGCGTTTTTGCTCGATTAGGGTTTTGAGCAAAATTGGAATTGTGTTTGATTTGTTTTTTAGATTATGAAATTTGTGAGAATTTCATGATGCTTGAAGTGGACTTTATGCAATGCTCGTGTGAGTATTTGCATGGATTGATGTGAGTCAAGTCGTGGACTTGTGCTCGGAATTGTTTTGTGGTTTGTTCATGTGCAGGTATTGCTCGAAGACGAACGTGGTCGATGACGGGACCGGAACTAGGTTCATGGAGGAGCTGAGGTTCGGGACTAGGTTCAGGGAGGAACTGAGGTCTTGGTGGTCAAGGATGTCATGCGGGACGTTCGGGCTAAGAGAATGGTGCACATGAAGAATGGTTAGTCACGTGAGAATGGCAGGAGGTCATTCGCGTGCAAAGTGTTAGTCACGTGAGTATGGCAGGTGGCCATACGCGTGCAAAGTGTTAGTCACGTGAGTATGGTAGGGTTGCCATACGCGTGCAAGAGTTGTACTCGGCCAGGTTGGGCCAAGAGGAGTTGTGTTGAATACATACTCCTTCTAGATTAGGAATTGTATTCAGAACTCCTTGTGTTTTGCTCCTTTAAATAGGAGGGGTGTCTCCTGTTGAAGGGCATCAATCGGAGCTGAGCGCATTGAGAGCCTCAAGCTCAGTTTTAGGGTTTGTACTCTTTTGATGAGAGTACTTTAGACAAAAGAAATAAAGATCAATTCTTCTAGATCCTTGCGTGCTACAGTAACCGCGTTGCTACAGTGTTTCCTGTTTTGGTTCTTGTTTGCATGCTTGTTCTTTTCTAGATTGGTTTTTGTTCTTTGAGTTTTATCTTGATTTGATCCATCAAAACCTTTCTAGAGAATTGATTTAGGGTTTCTCTAAGTTTAGTTGATTAAACTTTTGTCGTTTCTGTTAAACCTTCAAGTTTACGTTAGATCAATTCTCGTCATCTTCTGTCACAGCAAGTTTGCGAGGTTCATAACTTTTGATCTGTAAGTCCGATCGAGCTGATTCTTTTTGGGTTCGATGAGTGTTAGAATCTAGTTTCTTGTGTCCAAATTTCAGATCGAGCCGACGGTTGGATCTCCGGGAATTCGCGTTTTACCGAACCTCTGTCATTCTGTTTTTGTCGAAAATGAGGCAATTATTTGGTTCTGTTTTGGGGTGAACTTTTAATAGATCAAGAATTTGGTTTTAGCTTCCGCAGAATCATTCACCCCCCCCCCTCTGATTGCTATATTCGTATACTTCGATCCTACATATTCAACTGCCTTGCAAAGTCCAAGGAGCCCACGAGCTAGCCTCTCAGCTGCTCCGCGTCCGAGATTTTGCATTCCCTCATGTCGATTCACGAATATTGTACCCCCGGATGATAGCTCTAGAGTAACGGCGGGACTCCTCGCCAAGGGATCAACGCGGCACAAACAATACTCTTCAACCAAGTCGCGCATGGAACTCTGATGTCGAAGCGCCTTCAGATAATCAAGAAGTCTCACCTCCTCCGCCATCGCCTCCCAATTTGGAGACCGAATAGTCCGCACAGGGCCTAAAGAGGTGCGTAAAGCAGAATCCAGACCATCTAGCTCCTGAAATACCAACGATGCATCCAGCCAGATTCCCATTTTCCCTTAGCCGCAGCAACCGGAATCTCTTTGGCCAATGATCTCTTCGTCTGAAAATTTAGCGAGCCAAAGCAAGATCGATGCGCCTCATCTCCCACCCGATGAAGCTTTGGCTGCCAGAATGCATCCTCTACAAGAGAAAATAGACGACCAGTCAATCTAAATCCCCCGGATCGGAATGCCCATTCCAATACTGCCATTCGAACTATGGTGTTTGGCGTAAGCTGCAAGAGCTCCGCCTGAAAAGCCCTTAGCACAGACCCCACAGAGGAGAAGCCGGAAATCGAAGCTCGGCCTCCAAAAAAGCCACGAATACCACCGCCTCGGTAGCTCGCGGCCGAGGAACTTCCTCTTCTTCAGGAGAACGCATGGAGGACCGCGCCACCCCGAAATTCCTAGCCAAAAGATCGAGCCCAGCGGAAGCCAGGAGAGAACGCCCCAAAGTGGGAGATAAAGCTCTGACATCCCTCTCACTCAAGACTGGTTTCAGCGGAGGGGCGCGTCGAGGACCCATCAGTAGAAAGCTTGATGGCGACGAGAAGAGAGTAGAATCGATGGGAAAAGATAACTAAGAGACGCGGTATGAAACAGATCCGGCGAAGCCTCCCATCCCCCGTCGGTCCTTGCCCTTATAAAGAAGAAGCCTCATACCTTCCTCCCATTTTTCTCAACCGCAGATCCACACGCGTAGCGTTCATCGCGCTAACAAAAAGCCGTGTGAACACACGTATAAAATCAGACGGCAGTGGCGTCGGATATAAGGCGCAACAAAGAACCCTTCCGTATCTAGCCTACGCCCAAGGATTAAATAATTAAACAACAATAGAAATAAAAATAAGTGAATGCCTACAATCTACCCCCTGAAACAAAACAAAAAAATAAAACAAAAACCTTCATGCTCCCGAAGAGATGAGGAATGGTTTTGGGCCTTTTTTATGCCATTGCTAAGGGAAGGATAACACCAACCCACAGCAATGCGGGGCTACTGTCGTGGGCCAAATCGACCCACTTCAGCCCAACGACCTCACCCCTCACGGTAGACGAAGCACGACCCATATTCTCGACCGAAGCAAAGTGATCAGAGCGTGCCAATAACTCCTTCGGGAGGGTGAAGCGGAGCAAAGGTCCGGTATAAGTTGCGGAGGAAGACACCTGCGCGACCCATATGGACGCAGCAGAGCAAAGGTCCAGTATAAGTTGCGGAGGAAGACACCTGCGCGACCCATGTGGACGCGGCCGACAAAATGATCAGGCGGGCCTGACGCCAAGCTATAGCCTGCCAAAAGATGTCAAACGAAATCAGATCGACACCAAACCCCAGGGAATCGGGAGTTCCATTTAAACCCTTGAGGTGAATACAAAACGAGAGGGTAAAAATGTAAAGTAAGAACGAAAAACACCACGGAAGGCCTAACTAGCCCCTGACTAGGGACAGGTGGCAGAGAAGGGTTGGAAGACCATGGACAAAGCCTGCGACTCGGTGGCAGGTTTGGTTGAAAAAGAAACCAACCGGTGCATGCATGTCCCCTCCCACCATATATAAGAGGGAGAATGGGTGATCGAACAGAGGAGAGGATTCCCCCCCCAAAAAAAAAGGGAGACAACCCCACAGAACAACCTTGGTGGCTTGACGCCACCACACCTAGGACTGGCTCTTCGGCCAACTACACTTAGGAGGACAGACTAGCAGCCGTTAATTGACAAGGTCGCAGGGAGGCTCGCAGGCTGGAAAGGAGCCTTGCTTTCAAGGGCAGGTTAGCTGGTGTTGGTGGACTATGTCCTCTCGGCCCTCCCAGTTTACTTCCTGACGGTGTTCCTAAGTTCTGCTTGGGCTATCAAAATAATTGATAAACTTAGAAGAAGCTTCCTCTGGAAAGGGCTTGCGGATTGCAATGGGGGGCACTGCCTGGTAAACTGGAGGAAGGTCTGCAACCCAAAATCGCTAGGTGGGTTAGGACTTAAGCACCTATCGGCCTTCGGGACAACCCTCAGACTGCACTGGCTGTGGTGTCTCTTGGGGGAACGCCTGAGGCCCTGGGCCGAAACGGTGCTGCCATGCAGCGAAAGGGATCTTGCACTCTTCAATGCAAGCACGACAATCTCAATAGGGAATGGCCAAACAGCCAAGTTCTGGACCTCAAAATGGTTGCAAGGCGCCGCCCTAATAAACATCGCCCCACGCTACTTTCACCTGGTCATAAGGAAAAATAACACGGTGCACCACGAGTTGACAAATAACAACTGGCTCAACCCCATTAGGAAAATGACCACCCGGGCTCAGCTACAAGAATTATTCTCCCTATGGATTTTGCTGCAAGGGGTACACCTGCAACCTAACGTTCAAGACGCAATCTCTTGGCGTTGGACCACGGATGGCCAATATTCGCAAAATTGGCTTATAGGGCTCAATTCTTTGGGTTGATGCCAGACCACAATTATAGCTCAATCTGGAAAGTAATAACCGAAAACAAATGCAATTTTTTTGTTTGGCTACTAGTGCAGAACAGGATTTTAACCGCTGAAAACTTGGCCCTCAGAGGTTGGCCTCACGTTGCAGGTTGCTCCCTTTATGGCATCGGGATCGAGTCAGCCTCCCACTTATTGTTGTCGTGCCCATTTGCGAAGCTGTTCTGGTCTGCCTTTTTCTCAAAGTTACAGATCCAGTCCTCGACTGGAAGGGATGAAAATCCGGCTTCCACGGTCTCTTCTTGGTGGCAAGACTTGCGTAATCGGACCTCAAGGGGGTCCCGCACGAAGCTTGACGGGATATTGATCTTTGGTTTCTGAAATATCTGGAAGGAGTGCAACGCTCGCATTTTCAATAACAAGCATTCTTCCATCCCGAATGTTGTTCAGCGAGCCTTGGAGGATGTAGCCAACTTCGACTTCGGCCGGAAACTGAACCCCTAAAGTCTGGTCGGCTTCCTGTCTCCCTTTTTCGAAAACTTGTAGTTCTCTCCCTTTCCTTCCGCAACCGCTTCTTCAGCGGTTTCATGTAGTCCTCTTCGTTGACACTGTGTATTGTCCTTTGCTCCTTCATAGTCCTCTTCGTTGACACTGTGTATTATCCTTTGCTCCTTCTTCAATGAAACGGGAGAGTTCCTGCCACCCTTTTTTTTTAAAAAAAAAAGAGGAAATAAAACATATGGAATTTGGGAATCCAAGGAACAAGTACACACCAGGCCAGAGCACGTACCAGGGCAAGAAGGGCTGTGATATTGAGGCAAGATCAGAAGCTTCTGTAGAGAGTTACCACAAAAAGTTAAGATGTAACCCAAGATAGTGATGGATAATCATGGAGGAGCGAATTCATAAACTGATAAACTCGACGGTTTGAATTGGGATCTCAAACTTATCATCAGAGTCAGAGATACAATTCAGCACACACTCCAATTTAAGGGGAAAAAAGGCTTCAACTTCAACGTTGTTTTTTATTTTACAACTTAAGGAAAATCTTCGACGGTATGATAACGGAAGAACAAATCTATCACATGACAACTACTGCTCCACAGAAATAACTGGCATGAACCGCGTCAGCTGTAAGTAAAAGTAAATTTTCGTTAACGTGTATACTTTATATATATATATATATATATATATATATATATATATATATAGAGGAAGCCTTTTCCGTACTCTTGGGAGTACATACTCCCACCTCCAGTATACCACTTAAACGAATACGTTATACTCCTTTATCACTTTCAGTATACTCTAATAATAATTATAAGATACTACAATGCGATATTGTTGAAAAAAATTGATCAAAGCCCTTTATTTTTTAGCTATATACTCTTTTTCATATGTAAAAAGAGTATATAAACAAATTATGCTGTAAAGGGTGGACTTTAATGAAATTTTTCGTAGAATTCACTTTGAAGTATCTTATAATCAGTATTAGAGTATACTTAAAAGGATAAAGAGGTATAGCAACATCATTTATATATATATATATATACTCCTGGGAGTACGTACTCCCACCTCCAGTATACCACTTAAACGAATGTGTTATACTCCTTTATCACTTTCAGTATACTTCAATAATAATTCTAAGATACTACAATACAACATTATTGAAAAAATTCATCAGAGCCCTTTATTTTTTTTGCTATATACCCTTTTTCATATGTAAAAAGAGTATATAAACAAATTTTGCTACAAAGGGTGTATTTTGATGAAATTTTTTGCGAAATTCACTTTGGAGTATCTTATAATCAGTATTAAAGTATACTAAAAATAATAAAATAATAAAGAGGTATAACAATATTATTTAAGCGGTATACCGAGAGTGGGAGTACGTACTCCTAGGGATACGGAACCATTTTCATTTATATATATATATATAAGAAGCTCGTTTTGTACTCTCAGGTGTACGTACTCCCTAATCCTATTTGGTTAAAAACAACTTCCTAATCGGGAGGAATCAGTTAACAACTTCTATTTACGGAATATGCTTCCACCTTGTAAAATCAATTAATATACAGGAAGTAGGGAGTACATACTCTCGGTAGTACGCTTTTATTTTACTTATATATATAATTCTATAATCTTATATATTTCGTAATATTATAAATCTAATACATATAATTGAAATTTGCTAAAAATACAATACAAATAGTTCTGAGATTTTAAAAATCCAAAATCACTAAAATTGAAACCAATTCAATCAAAATTTTTGGTCCATTGAAGAGATAATCTTATAACATTTTTCAATTTGTGTGCCCAGCATGTCTAACACCCCTAGTTTCGCCTGTGTGCACAACAATATAAAACTGTAGACAAGAGGCAACGTCACTGGCTCGCCATCGATGAGGAGGACAGGAGAACGACGATGGCAGTGAGGACGAGGTGGTGGCGCAATCTAGAGCACGCACCCTCTCTCTCTCTCTCTCTCTCATAACATTTTTCAATTTGTGTGCCCAGCATGTCTAACACCCCTAGTTTCGCCTGTGTGCACAACAATATAAAACTGTAGACAAGAGGCAACGTCACTGGCTCGCCATCGATGAGGAGGACAGGAGAACGACGATGGCAGTGAGGACGAGGCGGTGGCGCAATCTAGAGCACGCACGCACTCTCTCTCTCTCTCTCTCTCCCTCTCCCTCTCCCTCTCCCTCTCCCTCTCCCTCCCTCTCCCTCTCCCTCTCCCTCTCGCTCTCTCTCTCCCTCTCTCTCTCTCTCTCACTCTCTCCCTCCCTCCCTCTCTCCCTCTCCCTGAAATTTGGTTTCAGCCCGACCCAAGTAATTTGCGATCAAGAGAACATCTATGACCACAAGTGTGGACAAAGCGGGCATTGTTCATATCAAATATACTAGCTAGAGCTGCGCGCTCCGCCGCGTCGTGCGAAATTTGATCCAAGTTTTTATCTCTAAAAAAAGACAGGAATATCCGATTTTTTTTTGTTCGCTTCGGTATTTTTTGGAAAAAAGACGCTAGGTAAGAACCGTCCGATTTAACCAAATAAACAACGGCCCTTTTTGTGAGAAAAAAAAGAATAATACATGTTTCGAGAAATATTAGATCCCAAACCACAAAAAAAAGCTATAGACGCCGAGTTTAACACCCTATGCGGTCAACGGGCAATAATACATGTCTTAAAAAATATTTGAGATCGAGCCGCAAATGGAATTTTAGATGCCGAGTTTAACATCCTATGCGCTTATTTTTCATGAAAAATGAGAAAAAAGGGGGGGAAACGGAAAAACGACGGACGAAAAACGAATTTTCATTTTTTTGGGGGAAACGGCCAATGAAAACATTTTTTCCATTGTCTAGAGAAAAAACGGATCACGAAAATATTTTTTTCAGGCAAAATGGAGAAAGAAAACGGCCTATCATTTTTTTTTGGGAAATAGCCACCGAAAACATTTTCCCTATGCTCCGGAGGGAAAACGGATCACGAAAACATTTTTTTCGGGCAAAACGGAGAAAGGGAACGGTTTTCCATTTATTTATTTTTTGAAAAACGGCCAATGAAAACATTTTTCTCATACTCCGGAGAAAAAACGGATCACCAAATTTTTTTTTTGGCAAAACGGAGAAAGGAAACGGTCTCCCATTTTTTGGGGGGAAATAGCCACCGAAAACATTTCCCCCATGCTCCGGAGGGAAAAACGGATCACGAAAACATTTTTTCTGGGCAAAACGGAGAAAGGAAACGGTTTTCCATTTTGTTTTTGAAAAAACGGCCACCGAAAATATTTTTCGCATGCTCTGGAGAAAAAACGAACCCCGAAAACATATTTTTTGGACAAAACGGAGAAAGGACCCGAACGTAAAGCGCGAGGACTTATTTGGTATAATTTTGGACCTGTTCGCTATTTTGAAAAATTAGGAAAGGGCTCGCTCGCGATTCGTACTTAACGGGAGGTCCTCCATGCAAAATGACAAAACCAGGGACCTAAACGCGAATCGGGAAAAATAATTTTCTCTCACATAAAATCGCGCAGGGAGCTATTTGTAATTTGGAGAAAGCCGAGGGGGTTTTTTGAAAAAAATCGGGTGGTGACGTGGGGGGCTGGCTGGGCTCCAAAGCCAGCCCTTATAAGGTGGTTAATATGTGCATCGTTTTTGTGTAAATCTAGCCATCTCACATATGCTTTTACAAAAATAGTCTCTTAATTTTTCAAAATAGCGAACAGCAATTTTCCAAGTAATTTAGTCTCGTCCTGGCCGCATGCATTTAAGTTGCATGTAATCGCGTGGCATGAGGGTCGTAGATATCTTGTGGGTAAAGCTGAGCAACTCTGCAGAGTCATATTTAAATGGTATTCGAATACGCCGTGCTTCCGGTCAATGAAGCTGAGTTTGAATTGGGGTGAATCCCGTAACCTAACCCAAGTAGAATTGTTATTTCCAACTTGACGTAATGATAAACTTGTGAAAACTCAAATTTAATTATTTCTATTATGTATGGTTTGTGCTTCAAATGTAAAATGACTTCGAAAATAAAACTGCATCCACAATGATAATAACCATATTGCCATTTCCTTAAAAATACCCTTGCATGTAATATTCAGATTTTTCTCGTGCGGTTTGTTGAGTACTGTTGTGTACTCAGTCTTGCTTTTCAACCTATTTTAGAATCTGAAGGCGCAGGAGAACTCCAGAAGATCGTAGATGGCGAAGTAGTCTGGTTTTAGGGTTCTTTTTCTGTGCTCATGCCTTGCCTGTGTGGTCTTTTGGTAATGTAATTTATTGAAGCCCGCCGCTTCCTTTTGTAAAGCTATGGCCGTTAGGCCTTATTTGTGTAAAACAGTTGTTTCGTTCTTATGCTGGCAATGTATGACTTGGTTCCCGACGGCTAATCATCCTGGGTAGCCATTGCGGATTTAAACGCACCCCCTGAAAAGGGCGGTACGTCACAGTTTCACACTCTTCAAGTGCGGTATAAAATACGTGTCGCTTATCGCGGTGGCAGGAGAGCACTTTTACATATGAACAGTGATCAAGAAAAGCGAACTTCGCGCAAGGAACTTCGAGAAGCTTCCCGCTGCCCAGCTCCCCAGTCTCCGCCGCCGCCCACGCAGCGCCGCGGAAGCTTCCAATGCTCGGCCCCGATCGAGGTGACCCTTCCTCCTGCCACAATTTGTGAGAAAGGTCATCCGCAACCTCAAGTGCTTTTCTCTGAAGCTGCAAATTGATTAATCGCCCGATCTCAAATTCGAAGAGTGCTGTGCACTGGTTAACATGCCCAGAGAAAGGTTTTTCCCTGCGGTTACGAAAGTTAGAAATGGAATGCCAAATTCATCGGAGCATACTAGAGAACTTGTTTGGGAAACTAGGGGCTTACAGCTTACCTAGAACTTCTGACTCTGACAAAATATTTTTCCACCATGAAAACAACGGGCACTACTAATCTTTGTTATTGCTCCAAATCTGCTTCCATCTTTACAAATTTGTGTCATGGCATCCTGTGGGCATTGAAGCTTCTAATTGGTTGACGATACTTACCTGCTGCCGTCATGTGTGCTTTTCAGTCTCTGGGAGAGCATTGAAGCTCTTCTCTAGACTATTTAGTTTTTAATTTATATCTGAATTTCCAGACGAAGAACATGAATATTGTATATTTCCAGGGTTTTTTCTTCAATTTAACACCAAAGGAAACTTTGCTTGCTTGCTTAAATATTTCACTACATCAGTCAATATGACTATTGTTTCCAAAGATTTGGCGTTGGATAGGAGTGTGTAGAAATTAGTGATTTACATATCGGAACTATGATCTAAGATCGAAGGTTTAGGAGTTTAATTGACTTTGGTTGGGCTTCTTTCCTAGCCTACCCAACTTATTTGGGATAAAAGGTTTGGTTGTTGTTGTTGTTAGTCAATATGACTATTATCCTTCCAAATTACAATATCATTACAGTAATACACAACTGATGTAGTAGGAAGCTACTCTATAAGGTTGTACTGTAAAAAATTCTCATAACTATTTCGATATCTCTGGAAGGACCCACCACAAAATTTTACATTATTGTTGTACACAAGGTTGATATACCTCTATGGCACCTCTACGCTGGCCGGAAAGAATTTAAAAGAAGCTAAATCTGTGACCTGATATAACAAAACCAAGAGAAGAAAAAGAAGGGTAACACTTCAAAGAGCCAATCATCTAGACACCCTTCTGATATATCCGTCACATTAATCTGCTTGCTGGCCATCATTCCTCATACATATTTTTTGTATGGAATTGGCCCCTGGGAGCAGAAAAATGGACCAAAAAAAGGAGGGATCTTGATATTGGAGGTGCAAAAGCCTTATCTAGTACATCAAAGACCTGCAGGACAACTGACAAATAGGGGGCAGATCCCACAAGGAGTCACAGGGATCATTTCCCATGGCGATGCTGTCCTTGTCCTGGACTCCATCCATGCCACGCGGTGATGCAGAGTCTTCTTGCTTCTCCATCTCCGTCTCGTCCAGCTCTGCAAGCACTGCGCAAGCATTGCTGCTAGCCATGTCGCATCCACCTGTGAGCGGCAGGCTGGCGTTGATCGCCCATGATTGATCAAACTGCTGCGAGGCCAGGTGGAATTCTTCGCTTCCACCGATCGGGTACGGCCTATAGACTTCCTCAGCCATGCGCTGATTTGAGAGGCTGGGAATGTGAGTGCCACTACTGCCCATAGCAAAGCTAATGCTTGGGCTGGCACTGCTGCTAGCACTGACATCACCGGCGGTTGCGGTGATGGTGCTGCTGCTTGTGCTGGTTGCAGCGGCTGTGGTGGCAGTGCCAGCACGGCGGTACGCAGCAGGGCCGAAGGCGACGGTAGGCTGAGACGCGTTCTTCCTGAGCTTCTTGTGGTTGACGAGGGTGCGGATCCTCGACGCGAGCGGCGAGTCCGGCGAGGGGTGCGCGGCGAAGTTCGTACGCGTGTTCGAGCCCCTGAGGAGGCAGGCGGCCTCGTCGTAGGCCCGTGCGGCCTCCTCGGCGGTCTCGAACGTGCCGAGCCACATCCGTATCTTCTTGGTGGTGTCCTTGATCTCCGCCACCCACCTCCCCGAGGGCCTCTGCCTGACGCCGACAAACCTGCCGCTGCACTTGCCTCTCCCTCTGGGCTTGTCGTTTGCCTTCGTGGTTGGCGCTTGGTAGTGGCATTGCTGCTGGGGATGGCTTTGTTGTGGCTGCTGGAACTGTAGAAGCTCCATTGTTTTGCCTTGTGAGCTCTGGTCTGAACTTTGGGGGAGGAGCTGGTGCCTGAATTTAAGGGGGGGGTTCGATGTTCAGCTGCTGCCCGTTGGGGTTAGTGGGAAGCTTGTCAGGGTATGCATGTCCCTAATGCTGAAATCTTTGCAATGGGTTAAGAGGGTGGCTGAGTTTTCTAAGAGGCATAGGAGCATAATGCCATACTCTGTAGCTTATTTCAATGTTTGATATGGTCTTAGTGGCTGACATGTTTGTTCTTTACCCTGGTTGACAAAATCTGCCTTTGTTTTGAGGCTGTCAGATGAGAGCAACATGTTTGATGCTTCGTTGCTACTCCCTCCAGTTTGGTAATACCTGTCGCTTTGGACATAGTGATGGTCAAACTTCTGAAATTTTGACTAACAATATATTTTTAAATATTTAAATTGGATACACGAAAATTATATGTGTAGACTTGTTTCGAGAAGTACTTTCATAATATTGCAATTTTATTGGGTTTTATAAATATATTATAATAAAAATTAGCGGTCAAAGTTGTGTTTTAAAAACCATGCCGATGTCCAAAACGACAAGTATTACCAAACTGGAGGGAGTATATTTGAACTGAACCGTGGGCTTGAACCACCTCATATTTAGTGTTGTGGTTTAACTACGGACTGTGGGCTTTACTCCCTCATAGCTATTGAACTGTGGGCTTGAAGCCTTGAGTTCCCTCATGGTTAATTAAGTGTAGAAGTTTATCTTGCATATAATCGGCAGTATTTTTTTCTTGTTGTGTTCTTCAGTTCTAGGTCCCATCTTATGAGACTCAAAAGGCTCTGGATTTAGGTTCAAAATGCTGTCGAGCTCTTCATATTAAAAAATTAATTAGATCCATCTAATGATTGCAAGAGATCATGTGGTTTACAATAATTGCTGATACTTGTTTGGCTATGAACTTTGTATGAGATCAAATGGTTGCTGAAATTTTGGCAGAAGCAATTGCGTGCCAAAAACTTGGGCAGGTTACTGGTTTCTCCATTTTCTCAGAGAAAATAGACTTCCATTAATATTTTCAAAGTAAAAAAAAAAATTATAAAAGATTCTGTCTCCGGCACAGCATTAGTTTAAAACTAGGGTGTGTTTTGTTCAAATGCTAACAGCATAGTTTATTTGCTTTGTTATGCCTAACTGCCTGCTTGCAGATATATTTTACATGTCACACCATCTCTCCCAAGGAAATCGAAGCAGGTCGTGACTGCACGATTTTTCACCACTTGGCAGCGCCCCTGAGGTTCATGGGTTCATGTTGGGTGACAACATGGATGATTGTAAGAATTAGAGAAGACGATGGCATTTTGAGGAGAAGTGATTAAAGAATGGGCAGTGTGGTTAGCCATAATCTACAGCCATGGCCGGGGCAGGATGTTTTATTTATCAGCTTGTGCTTCATACACCTGAAATATTTTTGTGATGTTTGACTCAAGTTGTCCTAATGTTGTTGTAGTGTGTTGCTTGGTTAAGGGCCTGTTTGTTGTTGCTTTTGATTCTGGTTTTGATTCCAAAAGCTGAATAAAAAATAAATATCCCGATTCTAGGAATCTATTATCACAATTCAGCCCACCCATATGTACACTAGAATCCACAATCCACTTCATATGTATTTTTGGATTCCATCTTTTAGTGAATCAGCTTCTCTACAACCATAATACAAAATCATCTTTTAGATAATTTAAAGCAAAAACAAACAGGCCCTGAACCAAAGGTTCTGCGAAAATTGTTTTATATATGTTGCTTTCTTTAAAAAGGAAGTTCGGTTTGGTATACGTTGCTGTGAAGTGGTACTCAATTGAGGATGAAATTTCAAGTGATTTTTGCTGTTTACTGCATTGTTTGTGATACCGTAAAATCGCAGAATTTTTTTGATTCTGCTCAAATTTTGGCAGTGATATCATGATATTGAAATATCAGTTGAATGTTCATGTGCAATTTTTAGCTTGGTGGAGCGGCAGAAAGTACACTTAATTATAACTGCACTCTTGCGCTCCCTGACCAGAGATGTCGGTTGTAATCTTGTCGATGTGGTGGCAAGTTGCTGGTGCCTCCGGAGGCAAAGATATTATTACCCTTCATCCTGTTAGCTGTACAAACTGTAGAGGAAGAAAAGGAAATAAGATGCGTACATGTTGAACATTACATGCCCAGTTAGTTTGGCAACGTTGAGAAATGCAGAGGTCAAAGTTAGTGGAGTCCATCGTCATCAAACAAAAACAAAAGGAAATGGAGAGACGAGCTCAAACAAGAAGAAGGGAGGAAAAACGAACAGGAAAACACACTCGGCACTCCCATCTCTGAAAAATAACAAGGAGACAACGCTTCTGTAACCCAAAATCAGCGCTTACTTTCTGACACAAATCAAGCACACGGTATCTCTGCGTTATCTAATGGAAGACATCTCACGACCTACGGGTGGCGAAAATACTAGTATCTTGAGAAACATGCGGGATTTGTTCTGATATAAGTGGATAGGTCGGTTTTGTGTTGCTGAAGTGCCTCCTGTTCAAGGATTAAAATTTCGTTTTCGGACTCCATCTCGGGCCTGGCCGAAATCCGAAATTTCGACGAGATTCGGAAATTTCGGACAAAATCCGGACGAAATTCAAAAACCAAAATTCAAATCCGGTTTTTTTTTAAACGAGAAATCCGAAATTTCGGTCCAAAATTCCGAAATCTCGGCGAAATTTCCCGGCACTATCACACTTTCAATTTTTTAGGGTATTTTCAACTTCGTGGAAATTATGATCTACCTGTTATGAATATGACTTGTATTGAATATGAGGGCCAAAAGCCACAATATATAGAGTACATGAGGGAAAGGAATAGGAATATGACTCTATCTATAACAGGAACTTATCTATAACTATAAGAGATAATATATCCTTAATACCCCCCCACAAATACAAGGCGTATGCAATAGCATTGCATTTGGAAGGAATGAACTAAAATAGGAAAAATCCAAAGTCATAGTCCTGAAGAAGCCGTCGTAGCATGTAACTCTTGAAACATCGAGCTGACGAAGAACAGCCAACGAAGAACCGAGTCGGTGAAGAAAAGTCGACGTAGAAGCCAAATCGACGAACCGAAGTCGAATGTAGGGCCGAATCGACGAAGAAAAGTCGATAATGAAACCAAATTGACAAACGGAAGTCGAAGGTAGGGCTGAGTCGACGATGAAGCCAAATCGACAAACGGAAGTCGAAGGTAGGGCCGAGTCGACGAAGAAAAACCGACGAAGCCGACAAAACGAGCCGAGCTGAGGTAATACTAGTTGACAGAATGAGACGAGCCGATAAAGGAGTCAAGCGACGACAGAATCAAGTATAAGTTATTCTAAAATATGTAGTTTTGTGAAATAGAAACTAAAACATATAGTTTTCTGATAGTTTCTAAAAAAACATGTAGTTTTATAAAATTTATACTTCTTTGTATTAATATAACAAGAAATTAAAGAAGGTTTGCTGAATGCCGCATTACATTTCCTAAGATTTCCAATGCTGTTTTCTCTCGCTCTGCTGGTCAATGCTCACGTTTTTTTTTCCCAAGTAGTAACTCTGCCCTTGCACCAAGGTTTTAAATCCCGTCGAAATTTCGGTCAAGATTTCGGAAATTTCGGTCGATATTTCGGATTTTGGACCCCTCTGAGATTCTAATCTCAGCCAGATAAAATTTTTTTTTAAAATGCTACAGTAACCAAGCGAATTTCAGCGAGATCTCGGTGATCTCGCCCGAAATCTCGGTCATTTAGATCGGATTTCATTTTTTGTCAACGGGATTTGATTGGATTTGGGTTCAAGACTATCCACAAAAAATTTCAAAAAAAATTTGACGTATTTTGACCATTTTTTAAAACTTCAAAAGTTGACGGTTTAGCAATAACGGTGCACAGTTCTTGAAAAGTGTACAAACAGAGGAACACTGTCTGATGGCGGTAGATGAACCAGAAGTTTCTTCGAACAGCTTCTAAACTGACTATTCATACATAAGATGAGACATTTCATCAGTTCGCATGAAAATCTTGGGGCCAACTTGACTTCACTAATGCTGGCAAACAGCTGCAGAAGATAGTCTAGCTTCACTGCTTCAAAAAGTTCATAGCGGTTTGCAGAAACGGGTAGCTCAAGCTCTAATGTACTGATATCTCCATTGCTTGTAAACAACTAGGTCAATAAGCGCGTCGCATGCCGCGCACGCGAACGAAAAACGAATTTGCGTTTTTTTTCACAGAAAAAATAGACCGAGATGCATTTTCTAATCTTTTGGAGGGTCTTTGAAAAAAAAGTCATCCCAGTCTAGAGATAGAAGAACTGTACATATATTTCGGTTGATAAAAATATTTTTTTCGGGAAAAACAGAGAAAAAACCTGAACGTAAGGAACAGAGACTTATTTGTAATTTTTTTGGACCTGACAGCTATCCGGGAAAATTAGAAAGGGCCTATTCATGATTTGTATTTAACGGGAGTTTTTTTCCGTAAAGTAACGAATGAGAGACCTAAACGCAATTCGAAAGCGATTTTCTTGCCCTAAAAAAAATCACATATAATCTTTTCATAATTTGCAAGATCTTATCCGTAATTTGAAAGAATGGAGGAACTTTTTCGCAAAAGAGGAGGGAGGGCACATGGAGGGACTGCCCTTCCGGGAAGTCTCCCGATTGTAATAGAGGTAGCAGGTCAAATAAGTGTGACTCGCACGCTGCACGTGAACGAAAAAATAACCTGCCATAATCTTCAGAATATCTTAACTCCCTCATTCTTGTGGCTTCTAATCTTATTAATTGAAAGTAATAAGAATATGTTACATTGCATCTGGAAACATTTCTTTACAACGCCAAACAAACAAATCAGTGGAAAGCTATCTAACAACACCATGAATGATTTGCAACCGCAAACAAGATATATAGTCTACCTATTTCCCACTAACAAAGGGAGTGTCCCAAATGCACCAATACGATACTTAGGATAGTAATTAAGCACATGACCTCAGCCGCAACATGCTGGATAAACAAGTTATGAGCCAAAACAACATTGTCTATGCAGTTTTCATAAATAAATAATAAATGCAGTGATAACATTATACATCCACAAGAAAGCACTTACGGTTTTGAAGTTGACACAAGAAGGTCCATAAAGGCATGAGGATCATCCAAATCTCTAAAAAAAAAGTAAAGCATTTTCTTATGTTAGATTATAACAAAGATTGCACCAAAATTAAGTGTTGGTAAATTATGGAATAACTACTTCTGCCAACGAAATAGAACATCTCCCTTGACTTCTGTTCCACCATTTTTATCAGCAGCTGCAGACACCTAGTGATATTAAGGTAGGCAAAAAGTTCACTTGCAATAGCCAGAAGACAAATCCATAAAAAAGCATTGAATAGGAATAAAATATCACTCCAAATACAGAACCTATAAACATTCTACAGGACTACAAGGAGTTAATGGCTTTACGTACATGTGATTGCACCAACAGCACTATCTGGAAATATTTTCTAACACATCGAACCAATGGAAGCAATCTCAATTAATTTTTTACTTAATACACTGTGAAGATCATGTTACTCAGTGAACAATTGGACCTCAGCTCGTGTGAAAACATGACATCCAATGGCAACACTATGTTATCATAATTGACAGAACAAGCAAAAAAGGGGTAGAGGGCGTCCTTTTCAAAAAAAAAAAAAAACTCTTGTTTTTCTAGATTTTCTTGACATACAAAAAAGAGTCCAGTAGGCCATTAGATGGTATAAGAACCATGATATGGTAATGACAAATAGATATATGAATTAATGCTCCTTTGAACAAAAGAGAAACAAGGGGGCTAAAATGCTAGCAACCCGAAACAGTAAAAAAAGATCCAACTATAAGAAAGCACCGTCAGTTATCCACAGATCCTAGTTTGCTATCAAGCATAGACAGAAACGATACTACCAAAAGAATATGGTGCAGCAGAATCAAACTATATAGTAAGACAATTAAAGTTTGAGAGGATACAATGGCAATCAAACCAACATGAGGATCTTCCAGTGGCTTCAGCATAATCCTTGATGTCATAATCCCAGCTTGATCGAAGTAGTCCTCACATAGATCATGCAGTGAGAGCTTTCCAAACATTAGCGCATATGCCAGCATCGATTTAGCGTACACAAATATATAGTGCCTATGCCATAGTAGAAGGATTTACATACCATAGAGGGTATGTATTGATGTGCATGCTAACAAAGTGATTTATAGATGCAAGGGTAGTAGGGGAGCATCTGCCTCGATGCTCTTGATACTTCCTGCAAGATATGAAAGTTGTGTCAGATGTTTCCATTTAGAACACTTTGACGCTGATAGTGATACGTTCTGTAAGACACTATTGTCTATACTGAAAGAAGGAAGAGAAATACTTCATACACTTTTAGAATCTGAAGCAGCTGGTAAGCTTGAAGGCTGCAGAGTGCTTTATCTCTCTCGGACGGAAGACATCCTGATCGATATTTTTCTGTCTCTTGATCCTCCTGTAAATGACATTAATGTTATGTTCTTGGACTTTGTACCATTGTACGACTATGGAGAACCAATCTAATTAGCATCATGAGCTATATATAGTTATGTACCTCACTTGCAACACTCGAGGAACTGGAGAGATACCCATCAAAGGCTATTCTATAGAGGGATAGCAAAAGCAGTTCTTTGCGTACGACTTCCCACTTGAGGGCTGCAATTTCTTGGACTAAATCTGCAATGGCCTGTAGCACTGCAAGGTCACAATTAAGAATAGCTCCATATTAAAGGTGCAAATGAACATGCATGGCAGTAGTAATTTCCGCATATTTCTTTTTTTGGGCTGAGTTTTCTCGGCCTTTACTATGCCAACAAAAAAATTGTGTTAACTGTATAAAACTTCAACCTCTTTCATAAACAAATTAGATATTGGAAGAAGCAGCGAGATGTAAATCCGACGATACAGGTTTGACAATCTCCACCTCTTCCTATTTTGAATCGCATGAGCGGGAATAACTGACGGCGAGGAAGCATGTCCTGCACACAATGAATGGGACGCAAACATAAGTAAAGAAAACGCTATAACCGTAGGCAAACAGAGAGGCGTAGAAAAGTAAAATTAGGTGACCAGCACGCTCGGATTGCACAGCGCCGCCGAACGCAGAAGGGCAAATCGACGTGTCCTGAACAGCGCAAGAATACCGATTTAAGCACGTCGCGGCGGTCCCGAGCGATGCGTATCTTGCGGCAAAGGGCAGCGACGAAGCAGGGGCTTGGATGGAAGCGCACATGGCGAAGCGGGGGGCGGCGACACAAGCGGGTATCAGATCTGGTTAGCGCAACCAGCAGGCGACGGCAGCGATGCAGCGCGGGGCATCACATGTGTCGGTGAAGGCAAGCGGCGCGGAGGCAGACTGGATGGAGGCGCGGCGAAAGCTAGACCCTCGGGAAGAATAGCGAAACGAAAAACGAAGACTGATCGGGGTGTTTTTCGCATAGATGGGCACTGCGGCAGGGGAAGGCACGAGATGGCAGGCGATGGGAGAGGAAGAGTTAGGGCGACGGTCAGGGAGGAGCTGTGGAGCCGACGGCGGCGCGTCCAGGTGAATGTAAGTGGGAGGGAGGGAGAAGGGTAGCGGCTCCGAGATCGAGGCGGGGGAAACGGATGGGAAATCGGAGATGGAGAGGTTTGCGAAGCGGCAGAAGGTAGCGTTGATTCCACGCTGAACAGGCAGATGGACGCGTGTTCGGTGCGAAGTACGCACCGCCTGAGCCAACGGCTGCGACACAAAACAGCAATCTTCGGAGGGCCTTTTCGCACATACACCGACGTGGCATCGGTCCGCTTCCGGGAACTCTCCCAATCTTAATAAAGGTAGTATTGCAAGAGGGAGTTTAGGTCGAATGACTCTATCCAAAGATTTGTTAAACTCACAAGATCCTCAATTCGGACAGTTGGACCAAGTTTATCAATGGTGAGCTTCAAGACAGAAGATATCGAGATGTTGCTCCCAACTCATAACATATATAAATATGATCAATATACTTATTAATTTCTCTTATTTTTTCCGCCCCTTCATTTCATTCCATTTTCATTTCGATCATGAGATCGAGCCAGTGCTTTAAAATATTATCTTTGTTGCATTATAATATATAGGAACATATATAAAACTTTTCAAATGACTTGAAGTTCATTTGTTACATTTGAAAAATCAAAAACTGATTTTACATACGGTTTTTATCACGACTTTACCACTGTTAGATTTTTAAAAAATTTTCTCATCCTTGATCATCATCTCAAATTTTTATGAAAACATTAGGAATGTGTCAGGACCATCCAAAAAAAATTTCAAAATATTTTGACGTGTTTTGGACCATTTTTCGGTCGGTTCAATGTATGTCGAGATCTCGGTGATTTCGGCCGAGATCTCGGTGATTTGGTGAGATTTCGGATTTCGATCACCTCCGAGATTTATCCCAAAGCGAGATTTGAAACCTTGTCTTGCACCAAGTTAATATCTCCGAGATGCTGCTCTAAAATAACACTCCTGTCCGCCCAGGATTCTTCTTCTTCAGCTTCTCTAACTCGTCTTCTTCAGTTTCTAGCTTCCAAAATGCAGCTTATCTCTTACCCAATTAGAGACTACTAGGTAGGGGTGCAAACGGAGTGGATACGGACGGATTTTGTTCATCCCGTATCCTATTCCAAATTTTTTCTCGGATACATAATCGGATACGGACAGTGCCGGATTCGAATACGAATACGGATTACTTCGGTCACGAATACGGAGCGAATACAGGTCGTTCCGGATACGGTTAGTCTCGGTCACGAATAGTTAGTCGGGTAATACGTGAAAGCAGAAACCATACATGTCACATATATTAGGATCAATCAACCATACACAAAACTTTACTGTAACTTTCAAGACATGTAAGTGTTTCAAATTCAATAATAGTTGCATTCCCTACATAAGAATAATATACAACCAAGTATAATTCCAATAAACATATGCACTTATATGATGTAGCACATCCAACTGCAATCAAGTGTTTTGTAGCGCAATTATAAGAGCTTGCTCCAGAAAGTAGTGCAATTATATTACAACTTGCTCACATTATATCACAGGCTCACAACAGCACTATGTTTCACATTATACTACAACTTCCCTAATCAGATAGCACATAACCAACACGCAACATCTAAAATACAGCTAGCAAGTACTGTAATTCAAATACACACGTTATGAACAATATTGCAAGGGTATCGGGTCGGATATTTACCGGGTATTGGGTCGGATATTTACCGGATATCGGATCGGATATTGCTCTTACCATATCCTAACCCATATTACATGAGATTTTTCGGATATGGATCGGATATTGCTCTTCCCATATCCTAACCTGTATTACATCGGATTTTCCGGATACGAATACGGATAACATCGGTACGGATTTTTTTCGAATACGATATCGGATCGATCGAGAAATATCCGCTCCGTTTGCACCCCTACTACTAGGGCCGGCTCACCGTATCTTGTCATGTTACTCCAAAGAGAACAAAAAACAAAAAACAATGTCTTAGTCATTCGTAACATAGAATATTTCTCTCTCTTACGTCGGGAGGGATTCGTGCGTGGCCAGCCATGCCACGTTACTTTTTTTTACGAAAAAGTTCTATGTGAATTTTAAAATTACGGATAGATCCTTCTATATATTTTTTTGCAAGAAGGACTATATGGTTCCACGGATTCATGAACGGATCCTCTATCGGTTGTTTTTGCAGAAAGAACCCGTGGTTATGCACATTCACTGACGGTTCATAGCCAGTCTATTTCTTAAACCTCCTGAGAAAACCAAAATTACGTTGAAACTCCTACTGTTTTTTTGCAAAAACAAAAAAGCCTCAGATCAAATTTCGCATAGAACACGTAGAGCGAGATCCTACCTAGTACATCCTAAAAGCTGAAGCAATCCCTGCACTTGCACGGTTCATAAAACTAGAATGTACTTTCTAATTCCAATTACTTTTTTATTTTAAAAGGCGAGAATAATACCATTACGAACGTCGCATTTTGTTATACAACCCCTCTATCTTCATAGGGTAAAGCTTATGAATCGTTGATCATTTATATATGCAAAGATATTTGTAACATATATTTTTTTAATGTTTTTACTAGTATATTACATAATAAAAATTATGGTAAAAAAACTTGCATCGGGTACAAAGAGAGTAAAAAAATCGAGTAACGGAGCCAGTACCAGTTGAAGCTGGTAAATCGAAAGATAATGGCCAATAAGCCCACAACAAGCAAGGCCAACGACGGGCCAATGAAAAAGAGGTAAGCTGCTCTGGGCCCATAGACTGATAGGCCCATCCAGGCCGGACTAATGTAACTCTGCATGCAGATGCAGGTGAGTCTCCATCGCTTGATCTAATATCTGACGGCTCAGAATGACTGAAACAGTAATCAGCTAGTTTGCTGTAAGTTCTCCAGTAAAATTGACACTGTGGTTGCCTTGCTACAGCCACCGGCCTACAGTGCTGTAGGTGATCCCTACCAATCTAATTTTGTGAAATGCCCCAAAAATTCCAAAGCAAAAATTTAGAATTGATTTTAGCTCATTTTCAGTTTTTTGTTTTGATTTTGGAAATTTGATTTGAGTTTGAACAAAGATTTGAGCCGAAATTTGGGGTTTGGATTTGGGGGAAAACTTGCCTGGGCCTCTTCTTCCTCGCCTTGGACCTCTGGTCCTTGCGCTCCGCCCGGTCGTTGTCTCCACCGGCTCCGGTCTCCCTCGCGTCACGAGCGTCATCTTGGCCGTTGCTGTCGCGCCCGCGACGCGCGCACATCACGCGCCCGCGTCATCATCCTCCTCCAACTGCTCACATCCTCCATCGCGTCGCTGTCGCATCCCGTCACCTCCGCTGCTCCACACCTCTCCGACTGCGCTGCGCCAGCACGCCCACGCCCTGCTCGGCCCTCGCCTGCCTCTCCTACTCCCGTCACCGTCGCTCGCCCATGTCGGCCGCTCACCGACTCCCTCGCCGCTCGGCTATAAAAGCAGAGCGCACCCGCCTCCGCCCTCGAGCTCGCCCTCCCTTCTCCTCGGTGAGCTCCGTTCTGCCCGAACCCCCTCGCCTTCCCTTCGTCTCCCTCGGCTCCGACCGAAGTCGCGCCGCGCCGCCTCTCCACTCACCCGCACCAGATCCAAGCCCTAACCCTAGCTAGCCCGAGCCCCCCCTCGACTTTTCCTCTCCCCAGCCGCCCTCTCTTCTTCCTCCGCTTCGGTCCCCCACCTCGCCTCGCCCAAATCGCCTCCGCTGCTCGCCCACCCGAACCCTAACCCTAAACCCCTGAATCCCCTGCTCCTCTCTGTCCCGCTGCGCTTGGACCCCATGGGTCATATGCCGCTGGCCGCAGTCACTGCCTCGCCCTGGACTCCACGCGCCAATCTTGGCAGTGGCCCCGCTGTCGGGTGGCAGTACTGGCCAGGCCTTGATTCGCCTCAAGGCCGCCACAGTTTGCCATGATGGGCCAAGCCGATCTTGACCAAAGATCAGCATTTCATGGTTTTTCAATTTCTTTTCGGAATTAAATAATCCAAAAAATCATTTAAATAGTCCCAAAAAATCCAGAAATTCCTAAGAAACTCCAAAAATAGCTAAAATACACTATCTTGACCCTTTCGAGCCACTGAATTCAAATATGGCCTCTGTTTCGCCATTTGGAACTTCCAAAATTCCAAAAATACCCACATTGCCCTCAAACGCTCCTCCGTCTCTTCTTCCGTATCGTTTTGTTTTCGGTTTTTCTTCTTATTCTTTTATTTGGTCGTTTTACTTATTGCTCCCTTTCTTTGCGATAGAACCAACATGCGCACAACAGTTGGAGCTCGAGTAGACTCAGGAGCCGGAGCAGGACCTGAGTGGAGACGTGTACGACTACGTCGACTACGACCTAGCCGACCCCGCCTCACAGCAAGGCAAGCCGCACATCTTTGAACATGTTGAACCAAATTGCCATGATAATATTATAGTATTTAATTTCCTATTGCATTACTTTGAACTGTATGTTGAATACTGAAAAACGTTAGTTTAAAATGACATGCCACATAGCTAAACCCAGTTTCGCGTTTAGCCTCCCTGTTATTGATGAACCCTATTACCCTTGAATAACCCTAGTAAATGATTATGCGTACCCTAGTAATTAACTAGTCATATTAGTATCACTCAAAATCTTTAAATGAGGAATAAAATGTTGGCGAGCAGTTAGCTCGGAGTATGTTTAAAATGTGCTACGGTCAGGGGAACAGTATTGGACTAGCCACGAGGTGGATGTGAGTCCGATCCCCGGCTGATGATTAATGCCATGGTTGGTTTCGGTGGTTGATACAGTGGGTGCCAGATTGGTTCGTGGATGGTTAAATAACTTGGTCTTGGCAACATAAGGTTAAACCCCCTTGAGCAAAGTAAATAATTTAAGATCCCGCTCAAGCACAGGTTGGGATCGGTCAATTCAGTTGAACTGTTTCCCAATATGGCTCATTACATTGTTCATCCCCTGGGAATACCTACATGTTTGGTGGTACCATTCTCGAGGAGAATGGGGAGCAGTCATTCCCAGTGGGGGAATGACTGATGGGTTTGGTGTGACGGGAATGAGGAGTCATTCGCCGGTCCTCACAACGTAGGTTGCCCACCCAGTCTTGGAACACAGCTCCTGCGTTAGCTAGTGGGGTCCCAAGGACGGTGGGCCCGAGTACCTATCGGGTAGGAGCTACCATGGGGATGTTCAATCAAAAGACTGTGATGGTCTCGGCCCGGCTGCATGCATTTAAGTTGCATGTAATTTAGCGCTTGGCATTAACGACCGTAGATATCTTATGGGTAAAGCTGAGCAGCTCTACAGAGTCAAATAAAATGATATTCGAATACGCCGTGCTTCCGGTTAATGAAGCTAAGTTTAATTGGGGTGACTCTCGTAACCAAGCTCAAGTTAGTTCTTTGGTGGATTTTGAGAATGTGGCTTAATGGTGATAACTGTGTGAATGACCCCTCTTAACTATTATTTATAGTTTGTGTTTCAAATGTAAAATGATATCACAAATAAAATTGCATCCACAATACTTAAACCTTATGTCAATCCATTGAAGATCCCTTGCATGTAATATTCAGCATTTCCCGTGCGACTGTTGAGTACGGTTGTGTACTCACCCTTACTTAACCCAACACTTTCAGAGATTCGAGAAGCTGGAGATTACCAAGAAATCGTAGATGGCGAATTGGTTTGGTTCTAAGGTCTTAGTCTTTTGCTCAAGCCTGCCTATGCGGTGTTTTGGATGTAATCTACATGGGGCCAGCTGCGCCTCTTTTTGTAAGAAACTCGGCTGTTAGGCCTTATATTCAATAAAAATATTTGGATTCATCTTCTGTCTGGCAATGTACACTTGGTTCCCAACAGCTAATCTTCCTGGGTAGTTGTCGTAGCATTTAAATCGGCCAATTGAAAAGGCGGTCCGTTACATTTTGGATTGAACATCTGCAAAAGCATACCTACGAGGCTACGATGGTACCGATTCTTTTCTTCACCGGGACGTTTGGTTTGAGGACAAATTTATCTTATTAAATCTTACTAAAATTTGATATTATAAAAACTTAGTCATTAATACTTTGGTTAAAGATTGGCAAGACAATAATCCAAAGAGCCAAGAAAGAAGTGAATGTTACCAAAATTTTGTAGCAAATCAAATGCTTGCTAACTTTGATGAATGCCACCAAAATTTGGTAAGTCAAGCATTGATAAACATTAAAAACAAATCAAACAACCTCTTAACTATACAAACTCAAGCTAGGGATGCAGAGCAAGGTTGATCCAAGCCTGAAATTTCATTTCTTTAAGAGTGTTGCTAGCTCACGTTATATCGTTGGAATGTATTCCAACGGTACAACAGTTTCATGAGGTTTCACGTTTATAAGGTTTTATATTTCGTTAAAAAAAGTTTCATGAAGGTTTAGTGTTTCATGAAAAGTTTCATACAAGTGTCAAGATGTTTTAAGAAGTTTTAGTAAAATAGTTTCAAGTTTCAATAAGTTTTATTTATGCTTAAAAGCAAATTTCAACAAGTTTTTAGTTTCAAAATGCAAGGTTTTATGTTTTAAAATCACAATTCATGCATGTTTGGACAATTTTCAAGTTTTAATAGTCAAATCCAAGTAGTTTCAAGCACATCTCCTAAGTTTCAAGCAATCTCGTAATGAAGAGTAAGCAAGAAAGGAATGGTTACAAATTGGCATGGAATTTAATGAAGTTTGCATGAAACTTACAAAATTGTAACGGATACGTCTTGAAAGTTACATGAAATAATGAAGAGGAAGTAAGAGATGAACCGTTACAAATTGGTAGGAAACTTTTATGAAATTTGAACAAAACTTCATGAAATCTAATGAAATTGCCTAAAACTTTTGAATGAAAGTTCATGAGACTCGCATGGAACCTAATGAAATTTTTATGAAACTTTCGTGAAAATTTATGAACCCGGAATCAAACGTTCAAGTAGGTTTCACAACGTTCCAGCAAGTTTCACATTTCAAAAGTAAAATTAAAGTAGGTTTCACCAAGTTCACGTTTCAAAAGGAAAATTCAAGCTGGTTTCAACGAGTAACAATAATAATTTCACATTTCAAAAAGCAAAATTCAAGTAGATTTCACTAAGATTTAGTTTCACAAAAGTTTCAGCAAGTCTCTTGTTTGAATAACAAAATTCAATGAAGTTTCACAAACGTTACAGTAAGTTTCACTTTTCAAAAGCAAAATTAAGGAGGTTTCATCCAAGCTCCAAAGGTTTTTATGTTTAAAAAGGCAAAATTCAAGTAGGTTTCACTAAAACCTAATTAAAGTGTCATGTTTCAAAAAGCAAAATTCAAGTTTCAACACGTTTCATCAGAAAAAACAAACAAAACGGCAAAAAAATCCCCAACATGCTACATGCGACCGCCGAGCTTGCCTTAAGAAAAATCCCAATGTGCTCACCTACGGCCACACAACCGCTCGCTACGGTGGCTCCATACCGGCCGTTGGCCTTCCGCTTGCCATCGAGCTCGTCTGTGGCTCCCCTCTCACCATACTAAGCTCAATCATGGCGGTTGCGCTCTGAGTGTAACACCCTAGTTTTCGCGTTCGGGAGAAAAACCTAATTTAAATAAACTAAATTCAAAATTTGGAGTTTCATTAGTGTTTATATTAACCTGGCATCCATTCCCCTCCGAAATCGGGATTTAATTCCTCCCATTTAAAAATCGATTTTTCCAGCTTCGCATTGCAGAAATTTCACCCCGAGTCCAAAAATGCTCCAAAAATCCCCAAACCACTTCTAAAGTGTTCCAAATATTCCAAAATGATTTTAGAAATTATTCCCCGGATTTTTGGACCTCCGTTCCTATTTTATCTCGCGCGGCTTTTGTTTAATGCCTGCGATTCGCGCCCGAATATTCAATTCCACAAAAATCATCCAAATTCAACCAAACCAATTTTATTGGGTCCCAAATATTCTAAAATGGCTCTAGGAATTTTTCCGGAATTTTTAGGCCATTTTTCCTTATTTTTCTCTAGGGCGGATCATTCGCGTAAAAGAGAACCAACCGAAGCTTGCCACGTGGCGGGTACTGTAGCATGGGGTACTGCAGCGTCGTGCTACAGTAGCACGTAGTACTGTTCATCTTCCCGATCGATCTTTTTCCCAGGGAAAGAACATAACACCTCCATTCTTGCTTCCATGGATTCAAACCTCCATAACTTCCTCATTAATCATCCAAATCGTGCAAGGCCGGATCCGTTGGAACCGTGACGACGATACCTTTCCATCCCCGGTGTCCTTTCCGCTTCCACCTCGCCGGAATGTGCGCAGTTCGCCAAAAACTGAAATAACCATTAATGGCTTTGATTGCTCATAACTCGGCCGTTTCTAATCCGTTTCGCACGATTCCACCTCTCAAATCTCCGTGGGAGAGTCCTCTTTCCAGTGCACCTCTTCTTCCTTGGCCTCTCCAACCCTTTAGCCCGGGAGATCGAAGAAACCGAAGCCGTGTCACACTTTTTCGGTGTTCTTCGTGTTCTTGCTCATAGCTTCTTCTCCGGTGAGCCATTCTTCATGCCACTTGGTTCCTCGTGACCGTGGATGAGTCTAGCTTCTAACCCAATCCTCAATTTTAGGATTCCTCAAACGTGGGCGACGAATTTGGAGCTTTTGTGCATTCGGCCGAACCTCCATTCTTCGTCGATTTCTCCGATTCTGGTGAGTTTTGGTTCAATCCCTTCCTCCTAGATGTCCCTAAGGATGTAATCTAGAGGTTCTAGGCTTTTGTTTGGATCAATTCCATGTAAAATTGGTGAAAAAAATCAAGTTTTAGAGGGAGGTGTGTTTCTTTTTCTTTTGTTGGGTGGCCTCTGTTCTTGTGCATGGAGCTACTGTGCTTGGGCTTGGGCCGTCCGGCCGGCCGGCCGCCGGCTGCCGCCGCCGCCACGGCCGAAGCCGCCGCTTCGGCGCCGCCGCTGGCCAGCGCTTCCCCACGCCCGCCGCCAGACTGCCTCGCCGGCCGCTGGCCGTCGCCGGCCAGCCAGCCGTCGCCGCCGGCCGGCCGAGCCCCTCACTCCTTCACCCCAAGCTCCATTCCTCATTCATGGTGGGCATGGCAAGCTCAAGGTTGAAGACAACCCCATAGACAATGACACATGGGCCCCACTTGCCATACCCTCAAACCCGGTCAAAGTCAAGTCAAAGTCCACATTTGACCAGTCAAACCAGAGAGGAATATTTCGGGAATATTCTCGGTTTTCCGATTTATTCAAAATCCAAACTTCGGAAGCTCATAACTTCTCCGTCCGAACTCCGTTTGACCCCATTCAAATTTCTAAATTCATCTAAAATCAAGATCTACCTGCCAGTACTAATTTTGTAATTTTTGGATTTTATTTATTTTCTTTTATTTATTGGTTGCCTCGTTTTGCGCGTAGTCGACGCTTCGAGTCCGCGACACCGCCTTAGGACTTCAAAGAGTGCAACCTTCTCGCTGTGACCGAGGCAAGTCTCCTTGATGCACGTTGATCCCATGTTTTATCAATGTTTTACCATGTTTTTACAATTTGCATTGTTATTTATATAAAATGATGATGTCAAACGTTAGGTTGTTAGTTATACCTATTGTTTATACTTCCTTGAAATTGCTATCGTAACCCTTTGTCGCCTAGAACAGTTGATCCACCATAATAAATATTTTTAATAAAATACCCTTCGATTAGGAAAATGACTATTTGGAGGATAGTTTGGATAGAACCCATAGTATGGAATGTAATTGGAGATGGGTGAATAGTAGTGATAATGTGGGGGTTGTTAATATGAAATTGATCTTTGAATGATGATCGTTGAATTACTAAGGAGATGGACAGTGATAGTAGTTCTCAATTCAAACAATATAGTCGTGGGAGATTTTGGAAGATGTATGGGATTGTAAAGTATTCGGGGTGGATTAAACAGATCATTGCAAGTAAATAATATATCGACTTGGATTCTTGGGTTGATAAACTAGTAGGAGGTGAGAATCAGAGTTAGTTGGATTATTAGTGTTTGTTGGGGTTTATTCTTAACAGATTGATTAAGAAACAGATGATTATGAAGATATAGATATGTACTAATCATTTATGGAGAATAGTGAATGATTCAGAATATTTGGTGGTTTAGTAAATGATAATATTCCGTATTCTTGATGGATTAAAGTCGATGATCTAGAGGTGATGATGCGAAGGATTTAGTCATATGCTATTTTGAAGTAATATCGGTGGATTGTATTCTAGATGTTTAGAGGGGTGATATCGTGAAGTATTTTCGGTGGTTTAGTAGATGACCTTGTGAAATATTCTTAGTGGATGATAAGATTGATCTCCGTATGATTGGTGGATAAATCAATATTACAAGTTAGAGTTCAAGGGAAAGATTTCCTATACAAATATGATTGTGGTTTAATATGATTTCGGAGTTGTGATAATACCAGGATATACTTCCTACTTGTGGATACTATATTGGATCGGATTCTTCGTATGATTGTAAGAGTATGACAATTTAAAGGTTATTGGAGGTTACAAAATTAATTTTAAGAATTGTAACCAAACCCTACAACTTACCTTTTATAAAATAAACTATTGGTGGAATAGAATAGTATGGTAGAAATGCTTAGACTATAAGCGGTCAATATTCACCTATGGGTGGGACTTTCAACTATCTCTTGAAAACTTGTGTTGGAAATTATTAGGCAAAAAGGTATTGCCGATGGTTTACAAAATAAAAATAAAATGAAAAATGATTTCGACTTGGGTGGCATGGAATGTCGGGTTGAAGCGGACCAAGCCTTGGTTCTTTTGTGCAAGTACCACCCCAAGTCAATTAAGGACCGACGCTTATGATTGTCTCCATTCTAAGCATAATCGTACTACCACATGTCTATAATGGTACGACCTGGCTAACTAATTTGTAGAAGCCTAGTTTAGACTCACCACTCGGTTGTTGTGTGAGAGCCTGAAGGAGGACTTGTTGTTGTTTTTGTTGTTTTCCTCACACAGCGCAAGAGGGGCTTCATCTTGGGTGGAGAGAACCCTAACAATGGTGAAACCTCGTAGTGGGTCTAGCTAGGTAGATACATTGTAACGGCCTTGTCACGATCTCTCTGTAGGCACACCAAAGGAAGTGTGCTAATAGCTTGGCATTAAGAGATGATCGTGTCTTGTGGGTAAAGTTGTACACCTCTGCAGAGTAAAACTATTCGAATAGCCGTGCCTACGGTCAAAGGCAAAGCGAAGAATGCTTTCATACTGGTAGACTTTGGTTTTTGGTTTCAAACTAAACAATGTTTCGTTTTGGAATCCGGGAGCGGTTAGAACTCTCGGGTGTGCTTACGGCTAAAGCCAGGTAGGTGGAAGGAACTCGATTTTTGTGAACCATGGCGAATGAGCCATGTGATTGGATGGAACCCTGATTTTGTTGAGATGTGGCGGATAGAGCCTGTATATTAGTGAGTGGTGGTTAGAGCCTTCACTACAATATTACATAATTCAATTATTAAAAAGAATTGCTCAATGATGCTTTGTGAAAATTATTAACAAGTATGTTTTGTTGAAACTTGGCTTTGTGCAAATAAACCATATCAAGCCATCTTTGGATAGCCTACATTGTGCATATTTTTCCCAGACTTACTAAGTACTTTATGTACTCACGTGCTACATTCTAATCCTCTCTCAGAAGTGAAAGAAGCTGCTCAAGATTTCCAACGACTAGGGTGCGTTCTCCACTCGATTGCCTGTGGGCAATTGGATGGATCGCATTGGCGTTTTCGTCTTCTGCTGCAGTTGTTCAAGTTGTTCAGCCTGTTCAGGCCGTAATGGTAAACCTTGACCATAAGGTCTTTGCTTTCATTTGGTATTATTCTTATTTAGTTATTTGTATTCGTGATATGGTTGTTGATTCATCACTTTTGACTGTATGTACTAGCTACGGATCTGGGACTAGTACAGAAATACACAGAGGACTCCGAATAGCCGATCCGGGGGCCTACACTGAGCACAATCGCCACCGTGGTTTCGAGCACGCTCACTGCATCTCCCTATAATATCTGCTCGTCGTAGTTGCTCCTACGATTTGTTGTGAGTATACTGTCAAATAGTTTTTCTATTTCTTTAATCCAATATAGCTAACCAAAAACAATGGATCCTACGACCAGTCCAAATCCAGATAAAAGCCTCGAGGTCAAGCTGAAGCCGCCACCCAGGGTTTATAATTTCGCTTTAGGGTTTTATCTCGACACCCTTTGAAATCTCGTTATTTTGGACAAAATCCAAACGAAATACAAAAAGGAAAACTTGAATTCAGATACCAAAATTTCGTTCAAAAACAGCGAGATCTCGGTCAAATTCAAATGAAGTAAAAATGGTTCAAATGACGTCAATTTTTTTTGAATTTTTTTGTGAATGGTCTTGATAATATTCCCATAAAATTTTAAGATGATGATCAAACTTGAGGAATTTTAAAATTTCTACAGAAGCATGACTGGCAAATTTCAACTGAATGAAAAATGGTTCAAAACATGGTAGGAAATTTTGAAAATTTTTTTATGGATGGTCTTGGTACATCAGTAACATTACCATAAAAATTTCAGATGATGATCAAGCTTGAGGAATTTTCAAAAATTGTGACGGTGCTACTATCCTAATGCATCAGTTATGTTCATTCTATTTTTGATTTTTTAAATATAACAAATAAAGTTCATAGTAATTGAACATCAATCTTATATGGTAGAGAGCATGCAATATTGTACAAGTGGAATATATTAGGAATAGAATAGATGCTTACGTTGTTTCAAGGTTACAGCTCACAATATTTTCCTTTGGTCAGATAATTTAGGTAACCTATTCGAGAAAACTAGCAAAGGAATACACATACACAAATGAATGGATAGTGTGAACAACCATTCACACATTTACATATTAATCTATTCAGACATCCAAAGTAATCATACATCTAAATTACTATCATGTATAGCTATTCATTAGATCACATGCTTCGTTTATAATACAAGGTTATCATAGGAATGATTCATATTGTTTTGTGCAAACTCTCTTGAAGTAAAATTCCAGTGTTCTACATAGACCATGTGTTTTGTTGAAGTATAGGTAGCATGGTTAGGAAGGATTCATATTGTTTTGTGCAAAATCCCTGGAAGTAAAATTCCAGTGTTGTACATGGACCGTGTGTTTTGTTTAAGTATAGGCAGCATGGTTACATTGCCTTCAATTAAAAACGAAATCAACAAACAGGCATCGCCATGCATGTGCTATGATGTACTCCAGTCAAAATTGGCCATGAAAACTGCACTCCGGTAAAAAAAAAAAAATGAAATTCCAGTTAAATGTGACCAAAATTTCTGAAATACTGTATCAATTTGAATTTTTTAAAACTTTTTTATTTCATCGGGATTATAAATCTCGAGAGGGATGGAGGAGACAAAATATAAGATTTCACCGAAATTTCGTTAATATTCTTATTCTTACCGTGACCAGCCTCTCAATTGATGGCGACCATGGCGTGTGAAATAGGTACCTTACAAACCGTCGGTAAAATTACTACTTTATTACAATCCGAAGGTTCCCGACGCTCCGGTTCCTAAAGCCCTACCAAAGTCGTAATAGAGGGCATCCGGCGTCTTTGCCATGGCCTACCGGCACAACCATCCACCAGGTCCATAGCCCTAAGACGGCTGGCGGCCGGCCAAGACGTTATCGCCATCGTACGGCCGGGCCAGAAACCTAGCAGTGGCGCCCGCGACGATGGAGGATTGGGTGCCGGCTGGCCGCAAGACGGCCTGGAGGTGGCAGACGACCGGAGGCGACACGGCGGCCGGCAAACGTGGCTCGAGGTCGGAGGCGCGACAGGCGGCGGCGCCCGAGGTCGAGGCGGCAGAGGAGGTGGCCCGGCCGAGGCATGGAGGTGGCGGCGCGACAGGTCGAGGCGGGCGGCGTGACCCGAGGCGCGGTGAGGCGGCGAGGCGGCAAGGCCGGGCAGACGGCACTCGGCGAGGCGCTGGGAGCCGAGCCCGAGGCGGCTACGCGCGAAGGCGAGGAGGCGCCAGCGGAAGCCGGAGGGAGGAGCCGCTGCCGATCGCCGAGGAGGCGTCCGGTCGATCGAGCCAGTGGGAGTGGACTGAGCCACTAGGGGTCACGGGTGTAATGTCGTTGGAACTTGCATGCTCGTATCTTTTTTTATTTGGTTCTGTCCACGAGAGATGATGCATGGTCTGTTAGTCACAAGATTCTCCTGCCATTTTGATTTGGGTTAATTAATTATGCGTGCGTGTGTGTGTTTCATGGAACGAATGTGTTGTTGTAAAGGCCTTTTAGCTCTTTATATTGAGGAAACAATGGTATGAGCGTGCAGAAATACACCACGGATCATTGGTGATGCGGGTATTCATCATTAAAAGAATAGGTGGCAATGAATAAATGTATATAATTAAAAGAAAATAAATAAGAGTATAGAAAAAAGATCTTAAGATGATTAAAAAAAATAAATCTTATAAAAGCTTACGGAGGGAGTATCTTTTAATCTGTTCGTGCTCGTGTTAGGTGTCTCGATTGGAAAACCTTATAAAAGCTTACAGAGGGAGTATCTTTTAATCTATTCACTCGTGTGTTCGGTGCCTCGATTGGATTCGGTGCAGTATTTTGTCGTCTACCTCGTCCATCCTCCCCTTTAGGCTGCGAATGGAGGCGAACTCCACAAAACGCCGCTTCGCGACCATGGCACGGCACCACGTGTGAAAGTCCTCCGCCAGTAGACAATTTATTTATGTCTTTGAGATTTTGTACTATCATTATCGGTCAAAATCGAAGCGATAGGGGAATACTATCTTTATTAAGATTCGGATGTTTCAAGTGGTCATCTGTGCGAAAAACATCTCATCGCAATAGTGCAAATGGGTCTGGTCGCGCGACGGCCGCAAGACGAACAAAGAAATGGGCCGGGCTTGGGCTCAAAAGCGACACAGACGCAGGCACGGTGCACGGCACGTGTACGACGGTTCCGCCCAAGCACGATGGACGACCGATCGACAAGACGGCACGCGCGGACGACGCCCACCTCTAGTCGTAACAAAGCCTCTGCCTTTGGTCCAACACTCTCGACGCCGGTTTTCCGAGGGAGGAGAGACGGGAACCCCTCCCGAAAACGGGCAGGCGCACGATACGCCATACCGCCGACTCCCATTGGATTACGTAACCACGCAAACCCCACCAACTCGCCTCACTGACAAATGGGCCCCACCGCGTGCCGTCCTGCCGCCGGAGTCTCTCTCTCTCTCTCCCTCCCTTCATACTTCGTAAGCCCACCTGCTTCGCCAAACCTCGGCGACCTCCTGTCCTCCCCCGGGCCGGTGGCCGAACCAACCAACCAGCCGCATCCACCTCCCGAACCCTAACACCTCGCCCTCTCCGTCCCGAAGCTTCGAGAAGCGGTGCGAGCATGGGGTCACCCACCGCCGGCGACGCCGCCTCCGCGGCGTCCTCGTCGGGCCCTTCTGCCACCGCCACGGTGCCCTCCGTCGCCGGGGGCGCGGGCGGTGCCACCCACTACCTAGCGAAGCGCGTGCTCCGCGGCAGCGCCGTGCTCCACGTCGCCCAGGGCTACTTCCGCTCGAGCGATTGCGTCGACGTCGTCCTCTGCAAGGTTGGCTGGCTCCTCCTTCCGGCTCTCCATTCCCGCTTGCGGAATCACGTAGAATTGCCGTGTAGAGACAGAGGTTCGACTCGAGACCCCCAAGTGTTTGCCTTGTGATTTACTACTACTAGTCTGGGGGAGTGGAGCTCGAAGGGATGTTCTATATGCTGCACATCATAGGGTTAGGGTTTGGAGTGCGGAGGTTTGGATCGAGGATGGTTTGATTGCTCGGCTTGCGGTAGTATAAGGAAATGGGCGTGAAATCCATCGCCGATTTGGTGGGGGAAAGCGCTGAACCCAAACTGATCGTGATTATGCAAACAATGTTACGCTAGCAATGTCTCAGTTTCAACAGCATATATGTTCCTTTATTTTACCATCTTCCAACCTATTTTTTTGTCATCCTTGTATAGCTTGAATCGGAACGAGGGGTATTGGGTACGGTTTGAGAAATACTACTTTTAGCACTATATATGTTGGATGAACTAACAGAGAAGTGTACACAGGAAAATTAACTACAATGGGGGCTTGTCTATAGTACGAGAGAAACCTATCAGTCTCTGGTTGCAAGGCTGCTGGATTAATTCTGCATAGTATAATGCTGTTGTTGGTTCTTGTTTATTGTTTTGCTGAAAAAGTTGGTTATTGCTGCAGGAAACTTCACTAGAATTGGTTGTGGTTGGTGACGATGGTGTTTTACAGTCAATCTGTGAACAAACCACGTTTGGGATTATAAAAGATATTGGTGTCTTGGATTGGCACTATACACATTTTGGTTTAATGCCGAAGGTGCTGTTCTTTCTCAAAACTAGCATAACACTTTGCAATTTTTCTTGCAGACATCTCTGTCTATAATTGTGTTCTGAAGTGTTGACAGATTGAATGATAATTAATTTCTATATTTTTCAGATAGAAGGGAAAGAAATTCTGGTTGTGCTTTCAGATTCTGGAAAGATTTCTCTTCTTTACTTTTGTTCTGAGATGCATAGGTCAGTGCTTCTCCTTCTTTGTCTATGACCTTCTTATCTTTAGATTTGAGATGTTTGTTATACAGCAAACAATATGTTGCAAACTAGTGGGTTGTACTCTAATAGCCTAACGATCATATGTAGCCACAGACAATAACGAGAATTGATAATGCAATATAGGAAAAAAAGAATGCATATCACTTTCAGCATCTAACTCATGTGTTGAAATTGCAACCAGAATTTCAGAATCTGGAAGCACATGTACATTAAATTATAAAAAATACTTTGAATTGAATTGAATTAAATTGAATTACGCTATTCCTTAATGCTAACAAGTACCTTGGATTGTGGGCCCGCTTTTAGATATTTTACTTTAGTTTCACACGTTCCTCCATGTGCTTCCAGAGTGGGAACAAAGGTCAGGATAATGGTTCCATTCTTTTGGGTTTGCACTTTGCAGACAAAATAAATGAAGTGAGATGGTTTTCTCCAGCAAAAGTTAACTGCCAGGTTCATTATTTATAGAAGCATGTTATCTGCTGGTTCTTAATTAAATCTGACGAGAATTTATTTAGTTTCATTTAGTGCATGGTAATTTTATTCTGCACTTCTTATCCTGTTTTGTTTGAGATTGAGCAGAGTTGCTTAGATGTTTTGTCCACAATTTAAATAGCTATTATTGATAGACATCAATTTGTTGTAGGTTCTTTGCAATTGCAAATATTGAGTTATCCAAACCAGGGAATCTGAGGCATCATCTGGGAAGAATTTTGGGTATAGACCGAGGGTGAGTGAAAGCTCTTTTGCTGAAGCTTTCTTTTACATAACGCTTCGTCTGTTACAATAAAGCCTCAAATATTCTACTATCAGTCCGTGATAACACGATTTTCCTGAGAACAATAGTTTCATTTGCATTCTGTGCTATGCATTGACACAAAGGTTGGCATTTGTTATAGTGCATCTTGTGCTGAGCAAAATGTCCATGAAGGATTTTGAGCCTGTTCTCTTTCTGCCCTCAGTACATGCTTTATCTTGCAGCTATACCTGTACTAGGTATGAATATTTTGATATTGTAGCATGGGGAAGTTCAGTCCTTCCTGTCAGTTACTGTACTTTTTGTTCATGTCTTATGATTGACAGTTGTCTCTTATATTAACATTGAACCAAAGAAAGTTCTCACTATTTCTGTACTCTTGCATGCAATGTTCTTGTTGTCAGTTTATCTCGGTGCTTTACATTAGAATGCTGTCCAATCTAATCCAAGGAAATATTTGAACTACATAAGATTTGTTTGAATGCCCTGTGAGGCATTTCTATGGCATGACCACATGAGTTATTATGATCTTGATTATCAAATATTTTTTAACTACAAAGATTTGTTTGTTGTGGAATCTTTCAAGTGCATATGATTGTTGTGAGCTGCAGTCATAATTCTCCCATCTCATGCTTTAATACGAATTTTTACTTTATTACTGCTTGATGTATATGTAATGTTTTGAGCTCTTGTTATGAAGATTCTTGACCTTAGTTGTGTCTTCTCTTGTCAGATCTAGATTTCTTGCTGTCAGTGCATACGAGGATGAGTTTGCTTTTGTACGTGTTTCAGTGGGTCACAAACATTATGGTCCTAATGGAGGTAAAATTTCTGACAAGGTGTCTATTGAATGTAAATAGTGCCTTTTGCTGACTCATGTTGCTTATGCTCAATCCAATATTTACAGTACATTATTCCAGATTTTGAAGATCTTCCATGTCATAATTTCAGAAATATTTTTATCCACCAGAAATTGAAGAGGATGCAGAAATCATAAGTGGTGCATATAAGACCAGCAGTATCCACGGTACAGTTTGGAGCATGTGCTTCATATCAACTTGCCTGGATGAAGAATATTATCCAGTTGTGGCAATGATAATTAATAGGTTTGCCATTTGCCCTTATTTCATATTCCACACAGCTGCTATTTGTGTGTGATCTAATTCCTTAGTATTTTTATTTAATTGTTGTAATTTCTTTGTTCCAGGAAGGGCTCTGATGTGAATGACTTATCAGTGTTTGGGCTGGACTCCCATGAATGTACTATCAAGCATATATCTAGTTATTCAGAAAATGGACCTTTGGCACTTGAGATCTCAGAAATTCCTCAGCTGTATGGCTTTACACTTCTGTTTCGTGCTGGTGATGTTCTACTGATGGATTTTAGGAACCCAAAGGACATCTGTTTTATCCATAGAATAAGCTTGACAACTAGTCTGATTGGAGAGCAGATCACCATTGATGATTCCTGTCAAGGATTAGACGTTGATGATGATGTTGCTGCTTGTGCTTTGCTAGAATTGAGAGATTCCGGAAATAATATAATGAAGGATGACAGTTACATGGATGTTGATGGTGTTGATAACAAAGGTAGTGTAAAATCAAGGATTGTTTGCTCCTGGAGCTGGGAGCCGAATGCCAGGCAAGGAAGGCCAAGGCTGATCTTTTGCTTGGACGATGGAGAATTTCATATTCTGGAATTTAGTTTGGATGTTGAAGGAGTGAAGGTATTGCCTGAGTGTGTCCATAGGGGTTTGCCTTGTAAACCTCTTTTATGGATGAACAAAGGAATGATAGCAGGTTTTGTAGAGATGGGAGATGGGATGATCCTTCAACTTGACCACGGTAGATTGGTCCATAAAAGTGCAGTTCAGAATGTAGCACCAATATTAGATCTAGCAATTGCTGACTACCATGGTGAGAAACAGGTTCAGATGTTTGCATGTTCTGGAATGTGCCCTGAGGGATCGCTGCGAGTTATACAGAATGGTGTCAATGTGGAGAAACTTCTGAGGACTGAACCTATTTATCAGGGTATTACTGGTTTGTGGACTTTGAGAATGAAGGGAACTGATACTTATCACTCTTTTCTTGTATTATCATTTGTCGAGGAAACCAGAATACTATCGGTAGGACTGAGTTTTAATGACATCAGTGATGCTGTGGGATTTCAGCCTGATGTTTGCACTTTGGCATGTGGTTTGGTGGCTGATGGTTTGCTTGTGCAAATTCACAGCAAAGGTGTAAAGCTCTGTTTGCCTACAGCATATGCTCACCCTGAGGGTGCCCCCTTAACATCTCCAGTTTGTGCTGACTGGTATCCTCATGTCACTATCAGTGTTGGTGCTGTTGGACATAATATTGTTATTGTCGCTACATCAAATCCTTGTTGCCTACATATTCTTGGGGTCAGATCATTATCTTCTTTTCAGTATGAATTGTATGAGACTCAGCATGTCCAATTGCGTTATGAAGTATCTTGCATATCCGTTCCGCAAGTGGACTTGAGACCTAGTAGTATATCTTCCAATTGTGCAATGGGTGGTGGTTTTTGTAATAATCCCCCAGCTGAAGTTAATGTTCGCAAGTTTGCTGTCGTTGGAACTCATAAACCTTCTGTGGAAATCATCTCGTTGGAACCTGGAGAAGCATTTAGGATACTCTCTATTGGGTCTATATCAGTAAACAATGCGCTTGGTGCTCCTGTTAGTGGTTGTATACCTGAAAATGTTAGGTTTACAGTGTCTGAGAGGTTCTACATTCTTGCAGGCCTAAGAAATGGCATGCTGCTCAGGTTTGAGTCAAAAACAAGCAAAGAGCATTATTTCCCTGGATCCTTTTACAAGGAGTCTTCTACCCCTTCTGTTAATACACAACTTCAGTTGATTGCTATACGGCGTATTGGAATCACTCCTCTAGTCTTGGTACCATTGCATGATTCAGCTAATGCTGATATTATTGTTCTCAGTGATAGGCCTTGGCTATTACATGCCGCTAGACACAGCTTGGCATATTCATCCATCTCATTTCTGCCTGCTTCCCATGTGACGCCAGTATCTTCCGTCGATTGCCCCAATGGTCTGCTGTTTGTTGCAGAGAGCTGTTTGCATTTGGTAAGTTTCTAGAACTGGTGAAATCCACAAAAGCAAAACACGTATAACTGCTGAAATGATCCGGGTCCCTGGAATCAAATCTTATGCTAATGAATTCTCCAAACAGGTAATTAGAACCAGTGTTGATGTCTAGTGCGAAGGGCACATTGGGCGCAAACTAAGTTTAACTGTCAGATTAGAAATCACTGCTGTTGATTGATGTCTTGTAACATATATACTACCTCTGTTCTCAAATAAATGTCGTCCTAGAATGTGTGCAGTCAACCTTTTAAAAAAATTGAACATTAATATAAATATAAGTATTTAGATTTGTCGCATGTAAATGATATTAGTAGATTTGTCATCAAAAGTGCTTTCACATCATTATATTTTTAATAGTTTTTGCTGATATGTAATTAGAAATGGTAGTGGTCAAAGGTGTATATTGGAGACCATGTTGATGTCCAAAACAACTAGTAAAAGAAAACCATGTGATAGTAACTTAGGTCAAATGGGCAGAACCTAACTGGACTGAAGGCCGAAATGGAAAAAGGTGAACTATTCTTCTTCCTTCTCTTAATCCTATTTTTATGTCTTTAGGCCCATTCCATGTCTTCCTTCATGATATCTTTCCTGGCAACAACAACATTGGTTTCTGGTTTGCTCATGTCCCAAAAGGCCAAAACAAATCCAGTAGTGACTAAACTCCATGTCTAAATAAAAAATGTTGTTACGGGCCAACAACAACTTGTATATCCAACTTACTGTTTTGTGGAGAAACAGCAATCGGCGATGAATTGATGCCTTGTGCCGCATCAAATATTAGGGAACCAGTTAGTCTTGCTGGCCAACTATGTCAGATTGGTGACGCGCTATCGAGGGCAGATCATGGTTGAGTTTTTTTTTTTCATCCAATGAGCCCTTTGCTCCATAACAAGCCTTCAAAATATTTTCCACTTTATTATTCTACTATAATAACTGTGTTTTATCAGGCACTAGCAAGGTTATTAAAACGTAAAATGAGAACGAAACGACCCACCCCTTTTTTTACTTTTAAACGTTTAAACGAACGTTGAAACGTAGTTTTAGGCACTATTGTAAAACGAATATAAGAGCAAAGATATATCACATATGTACCTTGATTTTGTAGTCTTTTTCCATATAATTTGAGGCCATATGCCATGCATCTTTCCCCCATGTATGATGTATCCATTTCCTTGCACATTGCAACATATGAATTACTATAACAAGAAATTATAATTCAATTTAATAAGTAAATATGGTTTGTAACTTTGTATCACATACCCTTTTGATGATCCCTCTCTTCTCTCCTTCCAATCCACAAACTACAAGACAATTGCAAATAGATGAAATGAATTAATTGAAAACTAAAATTAAAGACAAGATACATTACGACATGAGTTCACATCTAGACAATAACATAAGTTCATACAATAACATAGACGATAGTTAACAAATTAACTAAATAAGTCTACACAAAAGCATAAATCCACATAATAGCATAGGTCCAACTTTCATCTCTCAATATCCATCATTCAAATAATCGAAACTATTAGTAGCATTCACATCTTGATCATTGCCATCTTCGTGGTTGCTTGAGTTGTCATCGTCATCCACATCAAGATCATCAAGTATGAGCTCATCTTCTTCCTCTCCATTGCTTGAGTCCGAATGCGATGCCTCCTCTATGACTTCCTCTTCTCTTCTCACACGACGTGTATAGCAATGCTCAAAATGAGCTCTCCTAGGAAGATTGCAGCCTCGAAGGTTGCTTGATGCACCAATAGCTTCGTCAACTTGGTCCCATATTAAGTCACCTTCACCCCTTATACACCCACTTTGAGTTGGATTGGCCGATGGATTGACCCATTCATTATCCCAATCAAAGTCTTCTAAAACCAAAGGATCAAAGTTTTTACCCTCCTCACGTATTCTTTGGAACCTACTAGCCATCTTTCTATTGTATGAGACATAGACCAAGTCATTTAATTTTTGGTGCTCCAACCGGTTTCTTTTCTTTGTATGAATCTACAAGTGGAATACAAGTGAAATAAAAGCAATTAATTAGAACCAAAATAAAGGACTTACAATTTACATAATAAGATGGTTAAATTCACTTACAAATTCAAATGCACTCCAATTGCGCTCACAACCGGATGATGAAGCGCAAAGACTATTCTTCTTGCAAACTTGTGAAGCTCAACGGTTCGACCACCATATGCAAGCCACCAATCAACTAAAAGAACAAATAAGGTGAACTTTACATGGCGAAAAGTAAAAAATTACTTGCTGAAATTTAGATTACTTACTTGGATTTGTTGTGTGTGCATGTTTTATTGCCATTTGGTTTGCAAATACATCTCTTTGATTCTCGTATAGAACAGCTTGGCTATCAATCTTATCTCGAAGAGCGTCATCTTGTACCATTTTTACAAGCACATCATTGAAGCAAGCTCTTAGCTCTCCAACACGTCCTTCATCATCACCCTTCTTGATGTTATAGAACTTTCCAGGGTTCAAGTAGAGAGCCGCTCCATATAGTGGAGTGTCCATTTGCCTCGTCCAACGTCCATCAATAATCTTCATGAGGCGATTAAGCAAAGGTTGTTTGTTTTGAGTGCAGAACGATGAGGTGATCTTTTCCTTTGCTAAGTTCATGGCCGATGCAACCACGATTATTAGAACGTCGTTTAAACGAGAGAACGCCCCCGAGCAGAAGAACGTCCGAGCGTTCTGCCGAACGGGCGTAAAACGTCCTGGATCGTCGGTAAAACGTCTGGAACGTCCGAATCGGATGTTCCGCCCGTTCTAGACCGTTTTAGCTGGTGAAATTAGTGAGGTCCCATACATGTAGAGACTCATTTGGAGTGGAAACGGATCGGGAGCAACAGATCGAGAGGAATCGGGGAAGGAGGCTAACCCTAGAGCCGCGCCGAGCTGAGATCCGGATCCGCCGCGCCGTCATCCCGCCTTGACACGCCGTTCGCGCCGCCGCATGGATCCACGTCGTCATACTGCCGCGCCCCGTCGTCGTCGCCATGTTGCCGCTGCCGTCGCCGCCTACTCATCGTCAGTAGCCAAGTCTAGGGTTAGCCTCCTTCCTCTCTCTCTCTCTCGTCTCTCTCTCTCTTATCTCTCTCTCGTGAGGAGTGAGCCAAGTTCGGGTGAAGTCTTGAGGTCTCTGCGTGTAACGCCCTAGTTTTCGCGTTCTGGAGAAAAACCTAATTTAAATAAAGTAAATTCAAAAGTTGGAGTTTGTTTGGTGTTTATATTAACTGGCATCCATTTCCCTCCAAAATCGGGATTTAATTCCTCCGATCGAAAAATCGACTTTTCAGTTCAGAGTGCAAAATTTCACCCGAGTCCAAAAATGCTCCAAAATCCCCAAACCACTTCTAAAATGTTCCAAATATTCCTAAATGATTTTGGAACCTTTCCGGATTTTGGACCTCAGTTCCTATTTTATCTCAAGGACTTTTGTTTAATGTCTGCGTCCAGCGCCCGAATATTCAATTCCACAAAATCATCCAAATTCAACCAAACCAATTTCATTGCGTCCCAAATATTCCAAAATGGTTCTAGGAATTTTTAGAATTTTAGACCATTTTCCTTATTTTTCTCTAGGCGTTGCGTTCGTAACTCCGGCCAATAGAAATTGCCCACGTGGCGAGGCATGTACATCTTCAACCTCACGATCTGTTTATTCGGAAGGAGAGGAGCTCTCTCTATTCTTGCAAACGTGATTTCCATCACTTGTAACTTCTTTCACCCTCCACCAAATTGCGATTCGTTTTTTCCGTTGCGAAGATCTCGGGGAGGAGTTTCCATCCCCCATAATCTCCAGCCTTTAATGTCGCCGAAAACGGATCAATTAAACAAAAACCGAAGGACATCTAGTAGGACATAACTTCCTCGTTTCTCCGGCACGCGTGCTTCCACTTCCAATGGCTTCGTGTTGAAGTCCTCTTTCTGTGTTTGCATCCACTCTCGGTAATCCTAAGTGCTCGGGAGATCGCAAGTGTTAGCGACGGGCCAGTTCTTCGGCGTGTGTGGTCATAACTTTCGTTCTGGTGAGTCGAACTCGATTCCGATTGTTTCCTTGTGTTCGATGTGGGTGTCTGGCTTCTAATCTTTCCATCCATTTTAGGTCCCATCAAGAATCATCAGCCAATTTGAAGATTTGGAGCTTGGCCGAACCTAGGTTCTTCGTCAAATTCATCCTTTTAGTGAGTGTTGATCCAATTCCTTTCGTTCTAGGTTCTTCTAGATAGGTTCTAGCTATCCCATCAATTTATTTGGTATAGTCATGTTCAAATTTCGTGCAAAAATTCGAATTTTGAGACAGCGGAGCTTCTCATTCTTGCTCTCCGTCTGCATGTGCTTCACGCCCGTATTGTATCGCCGCCCTCCGGCCGTACGTGCGTTTCTCCATGCAGCAATATCGCGTACCATGGCCGTCGCCGCCGCCGACGCCCTCGCCGTCTTGCCGGCGTCGCGCTCGTAGTTCGGGCCTTCACGGCCGTGGCCAGTCGCCTTCCCGTACCGTGCGGTCGTGCGCCGCCTATGCTCGGCGGGGTGCTTCCTCAACCGTATGGCCATGCCCGCATGCGCCACACGCCGGCGGAGCTTGCCATGCGATCCGCCCGTCCGAATTCGCCAACGCCGCTGGCCGCTCCACTCCGCCAGCGCCCAGCAAGCCAGCGCTCAGATCCGCCGCCTTGCCTTGCCGGCATCTGCCGCCTTGCCATGGCCGTCCGATGCCAGCGCCTTGTCAAGGCCAGCCTCGCGCCGCCATGCCTCGCCCCGCCGCCCGCCTTCCTCCATTTTTCCTCACGCTGGCCACGCACCTTGCCTCCATGGCGGTTCCCCTTTGAGCTCTCCTCCTGCATTCCATGGCTAAGGCATTTTGGGGAAAGAAGGCTTGAGAGATGACAGGAGGTCCCACCATCCATTGAGACATGAATTTCCTAAAATCACCAAAGAGAGATTAGGAATATTCGGAATCTTATTTTCGAAGTTTTTCCAAACTTAAGCTCATAACTTTCTCATCAGAACTCCGTTGACCCCATTCAAGTTCCTAAATTCATCTAAAATCAATGCCTTCTGCGATAACTTTTGTAATTTTGGATTTTATTTATTTTCTTTTATTTATTTATTGTCGATTTCGTGTAGTCGACAATTCCGCCGAGACCAAATCGGGCCATGTAGGACTTCAAGAGTTCGGTATCTCGCGATCTGAGGCAAGTCTCCTAGCGATATTGATCCATGTTTTATCAATGCTTTACCATGTTTTACAAATTGCATTGCTATTTATATAAAATGATGATGTCAAGCGTTAGGTTGTTAGTTATACCTATTGTTTATACCTCCTTGAAATTGCTATCAGTAACCCTTTGTCGCCTAGAACGTTGATCCACCATAATAAATATTTTTAATAAAATACCCTTCGATTAGGAAAATGACTATTTGGAGGATAGTTTGAATAGAACCCATAGTATGGAATGTAATTGGAGATGGGTGAATAGTAGTTCTCAATTTAAACAATATAGTAAGTAGGAGATTTTGGAAGATGTATGGGATTGTAAAGTATCTGTGGTGGATTAAGCAGATCATTGCAAGTAAATAATATGTCAACTTGGATTCTTGGGTTGATAAACTAGTAGGAGGTGAGAATCGAGTTAGTTGGATTATTAGTGTTTGTTGGGGTTTATTCTTAGCAGTTGATTAAGAAACAGGATGATTATGAAGATATAGATATGTACTAATCATTTATGGAGAATAGTGAATGATTGAGAATATTTGGTGGTTTAGTAAATGATAATATTAGTATTCTTGATGGATTCAAGTCGATGATCTAGAGGTGATGATGTGAAGGATTAGTCATATGCTATTATAAAGTAATATCGATTGGATTGTATTCTAGATATTTAGAGGTATGATATCGTGAAGTATTTTCGGTGGTTTAGTAGATGACCTTGTGAAATATTCTTAGTGGATGATAAGATTGATCGCCGTATGATAGGTGGATAAATCAATAATACAAGTTAGAGTTCAAGGGAAAGATTTTCTATACAAATATGATTGTAGTTCCATAAGATTTTGGAGTTATAATAGTACAATGCTGTACTTCCTACTTGGTGGATACTATATCGAATTGGATTATGCTTACGATTGTAGAGTTGAGGCAATTTAATGATTATTGGAGATTACAAAATTGATTATAAGGATTGTCATTAAACCCTGAGATTTGTATTTTATAAAAATAAATTATTGGTGGAATAGAATAGTCACAGGTAGAAATGCTTAGACTGCAAGCGGTCAATATTCACCTATGGGTGGGATTTCAATTATCTCTTGAAAACTTGTGATGGAAATTATTAGGCAAAAGGTATTGCCAGTTGGTTTGCAAAATAAAAATAAAAGGAAAAATGATTTCGACTTGGGCGGCATGGAATGTCGGGTGGGAGCCGGATCAAACCACGATCCTTTTGTGCAAGTCAGCCCCAAGTCATATAAGGACCAGCGCTTATGATTGCCATTTTAAGCATAACCCGTATTTTACCACATGTCTATAATGAGTACGACACTGGCTCGCTAATTTGTAGAAGCCTAGTTTAGACTCACCGCTCGGTTGTTGTGTGAGAGCCAGGAAGGAGGCATTGTTGTTGTGGTTGTTGTTTTGCTCACAGGCGCAAGAGGCTTACATGTGGGTGGAGAGAACCACTAACGGTGAAACCTCGGCCAGGTGGGTCTAGCTAGGTAGATACATCGTAACGGCCTTGTCACGATCTCTCTGCCAAGACACCAAAGGAAGTGTGCTAATAGCTTGGCATTAGGAGATGATCGTGTCTTGTGGGTAAAGTTGTACACCTCTGCGAGTTAAAACTATTCGAATAGCCGTTTACTGGTCAAAGGCAAAGCGAAGAATGCTTTCATCTTTGGTAGACTTTGGGTTTTGATTTCAAACTAAACAATGTTTTGTTTTGGGATCGGGAGCAGTTAGAACTCTCGGTGTGCACGGCTAAAGCCGGTAGGTGGAAGGAACACGATTTTTGTGAACCATGGCGAATGAGAACCATGTGATTGGATGGAACCACTGATTTTGTTGAGATGTAGGCGGATAGAGGCACGTATATTAGTGAGTGGTGGTTAGAACCTTCACTACAATATTACATAATTCAATTATTAAAAAGAATTGCTCAATGATGCTTTGTAGAAAACTATTAACAAGTATGATTTGATGAAACTTGGCTTTATGCAAAAGAACCATATTAAGCCATTCTTGGATAGCCTACATTTTGCATAATTTCCCGGACTTCTTGAGTACTTTATGTACTCACGTGCTACATTCTAATCCTCTCGAAGTGATAGAAGCTGTTCAAGATTTCCATCGACTAGGAGTGCGTTCTCCGCTCGATTGCTTGTGAGCAATTGGATGGAGTCGCATTAGCGTTTCGTCTTCATTAGCTTGTTCAAGTTGTTATTTGTTCAGGCCGTAATGGTAAACCTTGACCATAAGGTCTTTGCTTTAATTTGGTATTATTCTTATTTAGTTATTTGTATTCGTGATATGGTTGTTGATTCATCACTTTTGACTGTGTGTACTAGCTACTGATCTGGGACTAGTACAGAAATACACAGAGGACTCCGGATAGCCGATCCGGGGGCCTACACTCTGTCTCTCCTCTCTCTATCTCTCTTATCTCTCTTGGTTCGGCAAGTGCAAGAAATCGAAATTGATTGTAGAATTGCAGCCGAAATCGAAATGGCAAGTGCAAGTTCAAGTGGCAGTGGCAGTGCACCTCCCCCTCCCACAAATTTCTTGTTATAGTAATTCATATGTTGCAATGTGCAAGGAAATGGATACATCATACATGGGAGAAAGATGCATGGCATATGGCCTCAAATTATATAGAAAAAGACTACAAAATCAAGGTACATATGTGATATATCTTTGCTCTCATATTAGTTTTACAATAGTGCCTAAAACTACGTTTCAACGTTCGTTTAAACGTTTAAAAGTTAAAAAGGGGGTGGGTCGTTTCGTTCTCGTTTTACGTTTTAATAACCTTGGATGCAACCTCCGGCATAGCCGGCTTTTCATCACCATCAACCAACCTCAGCACAACAAGGAGTGGAAGCGAAGCTCTTATACAATCCTCAATCAATTCGAATCGCCCCGGAAATAACAATTGTCATACACTGCTCTTCCTGCCTCAGTCTTAGACAACTTGCTCCTAGTGAAGACATCACCTGTCACTAGGAGCTTCAATGCTTCTTTGTGCTTGTGCAAACTACGCAACGTAAGGAATGCAGTGGCAAACCTAGTCGCTGCGGGCCTCACAAGATCCATCCCACCTGTTTTCTCCCTCATTTCACTAAGAATCCTCCCATGCCTATAAATAAAGGTAGTGATTTGTCGAGCACGTGAAATTGGTTTCTTGAAATCCTTTAGCTTCCCTATGTCTTCCAACATAAGATCCAGGCAGTGTGCAGCGCAAGGGGTCCAGAACAAGGTAGGGATCCTCTCCATTAGCAGCCTGTCAGCTGCCTTGTAGTTAGCACCATTGTCTGTGACAACCTGAACAACTTTGTCTTTGCCAATCATCTCAATCATTTTCTCTTGCAAGTTAGCAAGCATCATGGCATCATGTGATTCACTAGATGCATCGACTAACTCCAAGAAGAAAGTCCCTTCAGGACTATTAACCAGGAAGTTGATCAACTGACGACCCCTCCTATCAGTCCATCCATCTGACATGAGAGAGCAACCATATTGCTTCCATGCCTCTTCATGCTTCTTCTCGCCATCTGTCTCCTTAACTACCTTCTGAAGCAATGGCTCTCGTAGCTCATGGAAACTAGGAGGCTTGAAACCAGAACCATACTGTGCAATGGCCTCTACTGCTATCTCAAATTGTCTTGAATTTGCAACATTAAATGGTACACCTCACTCGTAGAAAAACTTGGCTATCTCTATACAGACAGCTTCTCTTTCTTCCTTGGTCCTCATGCCAGCTTCTATGGTAGTTTGATGCGGCCCCTTTGCATGTCTTTGCTCTACAACCTCTCTGGGCGTTCGTCGAAGCATAAGCGATAATAGGTTTTTGGTGGTCTTGGCACCTTGAACTGAAAATGTCAGCTTCATTTTTTTGGAGGCTGTCCCAGAACTTGGATGGATACTCGCATTGCTAATAGAGGCTTCCGACTCCTTGCTAGATGCCTCTATTGCCACATAATCATCTTGTTCATCATCTAGAAACAGTGGTCTACCCCTCTTGCCCTTCTCTAAAGCCTCTTGCATCTCTTTCATGATGGATGAGGTTGTTTTGGGACACTTCGTCACATCTCCATACCCACCCGCGAGATGTTGTTTCACCCTCTTGATTCCTCCTTTTATCTTCCTCTGACAAAGATTGCATTGGATCAACTCTCGCTTGTTAGGCTCTGCATAATATGCATACTTCCATCCCGGATCATCGGACTTCGGCTTTCGACTAGGATCATCCAATGGATTATAATTTGTGGGAGGGGGAGGTGCACTGCCACTTGCACTTGAACTTGCACTTGTCATTCTACAATCAATTCAATATGCTACAATCAACATTCAATATACCATGATTACCATCAACAATTTATTTGAACTTCAGTGGTGGACGAGGGGCTGATGGCTAAGGATGATCCATAGTGTCTTCAGCCAACAGACAAGAGAGACAAGAGAGGGGGATCATCTGTCAAGAGAGACAAGAGAGGGGGATCATCTGTCAAGAGAGACAAGAGAGGGGGATCCTCTGTCCCTCTATCTCGCACTGAGCGGCTCCCTCTGTCCCTCTCTCTCGCATTTCTCCTCAGTCCCTCATCTCACCCAAACCAAAGACAGAGACATCAACAAGAGAGAGGGGGCCGGGGGGGATCCGACACAGGCACTGGCGCCAAGGCTGACGACGCGGCGACGACGGCGCGGCATTGGGCGCGGGCGCGGATCTGGCGCTGGTGGCCGACGGCGCGGCTTAGGGTTAGCCTTCTCCCGATTCCCCGATTTCTCCCGATTCCCCGATTCCCCTCCAAATATGTATGGGACCCCACTAATGTCACCACCTAAAACGTTCTAGAACGGGTAGAACGTCCGAATCGGACGTTCCGGACGTGTTCCCGTCGTTTGAACGACGTTCTTCGGGCGGTCTGCAGAACGACCGGACGTTCTGGAGCTCCCGGGCGTTTTCTCGTGTAAACGACGTTTAAACGTCGTTTTAATAACCATGGGCACTAGTTGGATACTTGGAGGAAAACTGATAGGCAGCAATTGTTAGCAGTGAGCACACATGTATATTTTTTTTTTGCGACCGCCGGTATTTTCCATGGTGATGATAAACACTAGCTGATTCAAAACATTGAAACAGGAAATCTTGGCTAAGTTGGACCTCTTAGTTGTGCTGGTCCTTTTGAAACCCTGCCCTGTTAGGTTAGTATGCTCACATTTCTAGTAGACTTCTTTCGTTCCTGTCCATTAGTCATAGATCTGCTATGCAGTATAAGGCAATTGCTGGCACAATATCAAAATCACGTGACTTTGGTTTCGGAATTGTTATTGGAGCTATTGTTGTCAGTGATGTTTCTGTTATTTTGATATTTTCCCACTATTTGTATGCGTATGTGTTCCCTAGTGTGTATGTGCACGTAACTGTGTGTGCTGGTATGTTCATTACATTTTTTGTCGGTTTAAAGCAATTTCATTTTTTTCCAGGTTGAAATGGTCCAAGGCAAAAGATTAAATGCACAGAAGTTTTCAATTGGAGGGACTCCAAGGAAAGTGCTATACCACAGTGATAGTAGAACACTGTTGGTTCTGAGAACTGGACTAACTGGTGCATCGTGTTCAGATATTGTCCAAGTAGATCCACATAATGGGATATTGCTTTCCAGATTCAAGTGTGAACCTGGCGAAACAGCAAAATGCATGCAAATTGCAAAAATAGGAAGTGATCAAGTATTAATTGTTGGAACAAGTAAATCTACTGGCCGGCCAATGATGCCAAATGGTGAAGCAGAAAGGTCTGCACCTCATCTATTGTTCTTGCTAATAAAGCATTTATGTGTTGTCAGATATCCATTATCCATTAGCAATATTTGTTATTCAACTCGCAGTCTCAGTGCTATTTTTTGCTTGGCTGGTGTGTAGTTATTGATGATCTGTTTTACCCTCCATCTGGTTGCTTAATGGCAGTCCTTTTTGGCCCAAAAAAATGGCGTTGGTATGAATTGACAAAGCTTGCAACCATGAGACAAAAAATTTCTTGAGATTTAAGCTTTATTTTTGTTGTTCACAAACTTCAATCCGTGTTACTGTTGCATCCTTAAATGTTAGGATTCTAAATTTAGCCTCGAATGCTCATGCAACCAGAAACAGATTCCAAATTCGAGTTGTTAAGACTCGAATGTCCATATTGCTTATGAAACCATGAACCATGCCGGCTTATATTTTGTGTACAGTGCACATATGAGTTCTGAAAAAAGCTTGCATTTTCACTGGAATCTGATTACAATGCTGTGTACCATGTTTTAAATATTGAGCTCTTGTCCTGCATTCTTACATTATGTAAGAATATAACTGGAATGGCTGGGATTAATTTCTAGGTATATGTTGTTATAATAGTACAAAATTGTCTCCAAAATGCCAGTTAACTCTCGTGCTTCATCAGGCTACATGTGAAAACATACTTTAGAATCCAGATTAGTTGAAGTAGCTGCCAAGGATGGTAAATGTAGTTAGGAAGGTAAATGTAGTCTGTGTGGAGACTAGGACGTGCCGGTGATTTGATTTTACAAATGGTATTCATTCTGAATGAAGCCACGCGGTACATACAAGGAGGGATTCCTTGGTGTATTTTTTTTGCGGATGATGTGGTGCTAATTGATGAGAGTAGAGTAGGCATTGGTAGGAAACTAGAGTTGTGGAGGAAGACTTTAGAATTGAAGGGCTTTAGACTTTGCAGGATTAAAATGGAATATATGAGGTGCATGGTTATTAAAGTGTCGCTTAAGTGTCGTTTAAGCGGTAAGGTGGTCAAGGACCATGGCCATGGAAGATGGAGTAGCAGCAATCGAAGCTAAGGTCATTGCTGGAGTGAGGGAAGAAGCAAAGGATGATGCGGAGGCGGTGGATGGCGGCGGCATACTCTTGGCGGCATGCCAATTTAGAGCGGTCGGAGGTGGGCAGCATGGATTTGGCGAGCAGGGGAAATGAAACAGAGACGTTAGTGGAGAGGGCGGTGGTGCTGTGGTGGGTGGCGCGCCGGTGCATAGAGGAGGGGGAGAAGAAAGGTGGTGGCGGTGGAAGGAGAGCAGAGAAGAGGGGGAAGAGAGCAAGAACCGGGGCGGTGCTAGCATTAAGTAACCGATTGGAATTTTTGCGATGCGGCCCTCCAGGTTTATAGATATTGTATATTAGTCCTTGGATGTATTAGATTCTTCTAATTTGAACCTTAGGAGCTCCGAATTGGTCGCAGAAAGGTGTTGTGGCTGTGCTATGTGTTTGCAAGACTGTGGATCCTTACATTTTGCTGTTAAATGTTAATGCCATTTAACGGTAGCATCAAGCCATTAACTTAATGGTTGATGGCTTGATGCTACTATTAAATGTTAAATTTTGATTTGTATGGTGTCGCCTCACCGCAGACCTTAAGCACTTTGGCGGTAAAAAGGTGGTGAGTCACCTCGCCTCGCCTCATCACTTTAGTAACAATGATGATAGGTGTTTTCAATGGTGCTATGGCAGATGATCTAGATGTTAGTCTGGATGGAAAAGTGACGGTGAAATTGAAGATGTGAGCCACATGATACAAGAGGGGTGGGTGAAATGCTGCCAAGCATCCCGTGTCCTATTTTGTAGAAAAACCACTCAATAGTTAAAGGGTAAGTTCTATAGGACGGCGGTCAACCCTGCGATTTTGTATGGAGCGGAATGTTGGGCGATAAAAAGACAACATGCGCAAAAGGTGTGTAGCAGAGATACGGATGTTGTGGTGGATCTGCGTGTTATGAATAGCACTTGTATTCAACATAGGGCCAATGGGCCAGTATATATACATGTATAAGAGGGTATAAAGGGAAAGTCTATATTAGGCAATATCTATACAAGGATATAAAGGGATACTGTCTAACACCCCCCCTCAAACTCATGGTGGATCTACAACACTGAGTTTGGAGAGATAAAAGTTATAATGAGCTCTAGTTTGTGTCTTCGTGAAGAAATGTTCTAACTGGAGCTCTGAAGGCACATACTGAAGAGCCACAACCTGATCCTGTACCTGTGACCGCATATAAGAAGCATCAACACCAATATGCTTGGTGAGTTCATGCTTCATTGAATCTTGAGCAATGCTGATAGCACCCGTACTGTCAGAGAAAAGAGGAGTAGGTGTAGAAACAAAAACACCAAAATCCTTAAGGGGGTGTTTGGATGAGGGGTATTTTCTTGAAAGGTTTTGGGATTTAGTTCAAATTTGAACTAAATCCCAAAACATTCCAATGAAATACCTCTAATCCAAGCAGGGCCTAAGTAACAACCGTAGCCAAATAGCCTATGCTGTCAAAAGAGCCATAGCTCGCAACTCAGCCTCAGCACTCGAACGAGAAACCGTTGTCTGCTTCTTAGTCTTTCAAGCAATGAGAGAACCACCAAGAAAAACACAGTAAGCAGAAGATCGACGATCAGAGTGATCACTAGCTCAGGTGGTATCAGAGTATGCCTGGAGTTATAAAGAGCTGGAGCCTGGAAAGAAAAGACGGCGAGAGATAGTTCCACGAAGATATCGTAGAACACGAAGAAGATGACTATAGTGGAGCTGAGTGGGACCAGAAACAAACTGACTCAATATATGGACAGGATACGAAATGTCAGGACGAGTAACACCAAGGTAAACAACACTCCCAACAAGATGACGATAGCGAGTAGGATCCTCAAGAGGTTCACCATCAGTAGATCGAAGGTGAACATTGAGCTCCATGGGAGTCTCAGCTGTACGCTGATCAGTGAGAGAAGCACGGTTAAAAAGATCCTGGATATACTTTTCTTGGGAGAGAAAGAAGCCCTCAGGTGTAGAAGAAACCTTAATCCCAAGAAAGTAGCGAAGAGGACCTAGATCGGACATGAGAAACTGCTCACTGAGACGAGTCTTTACAAATGTAATATACTGAGAATCATCTCCAGTAATGATCATGTCATCAACATATAGAAGGAGAAGAGTCGGACCTCGGGAAGAAGTGTGAACAAAGAGCGCAGGATCATGAGCACTTGCAGAAAAACCAGCTGCAGTGATCACAGGAGAAAAACGCTCAAACCAAGCACGAGGAGCTTGCTTAAGTCCACAAAGAGAGCGACGAAACCGACAAACCATGCCTTTAGGAACAGAATACCCTAGTGGTGGCTGCATATAGATCTCCTCATGCAGCTCACCATTAAGAAAGGTATTCTTGACATCAAGCTGAGAGATGGACCACTCACGGACAGAGGCCACAACAAGCAGAGTGCGAACAGTAGTCATGTGAGCCACATGTGCAAAAGTCTCATCATAATTACGGCCATGCTCCTGCTGAAAACCACGCGCCACAAGACGAGCCTTGTAGCGCTCAAGAGAACCATCAGAGCGAGTCTTAATCTTATAGACACACTTGCATGTAATGGGACGGGCACATAGAGGAAGTGGCACAAGATCCCACGTGCCAGTGCGCTCAAGGGCCGCAAGCTCCTCCGCCATCGCATGCTGCTATGCCTGATGAATAACAACATTACGGTAAGAAGTTGGCTCGGCTAAAGTTGCACCAACAAAGCTAAGGCGCTCAGGAGGCCGAATAGACTGTCGATCGTGAAGAGCATAACGAGGAGACATCGAAGAAGATGGCTCATCAGAAGAAGATGGCACATTAGAAGACTCCTCAGCTCGTGGGCGACGAGTGTAGTACAGAGGATAGGAAGAAACAATATTCGAAGGAATTTGGAGGAGAGGTCGATGGTGAAGAAATCGACGAAAAGGAGACGCCGATTGTGAAAGAGGAAAAGTGACAACTGGAGTATCAGGAAAAGTCAGGAAAGACAGTGACTCAACAAGAAATGTAGGAGAGGAAGAAGTACGAGGGTAGAAGAGACGAGACTCATCAAAAGTGACATCCCGTGAGATCCGCATCCGTCGTGCCACAAAGACGCTCCACTGGAATCCCATCCTAAGAGCAGAAGAAGGTTGGATACTGGTCAAGTAGGTGGCAGTAGAAACAGTCTCAGCCCAGAAGTGAGGTGGAATAGCGGAAGCAAGCATAAGAGCACGAGCTGTCTCAAGAAGATGATGATGTTTGCGCTCAGCCACACCATTCTGAGCATGAGCATCAGGACATGAAAACTGGGAAAGAGTGCCCTGCGTTGCAAGAAAAGCTCGAAGAGCTCCTGACAGATATTCCCCTGCCGAGTCGGCACGAAGAACACGAATGGGAGAATCAAACTGAGTGCGAATCATAGTGGCAAAAGTCTTATAGATGGAGAGAACCTCACTACGAGGGCATAATGTGGCGAGAGAAATCATCTATAAAAAGAATATAATATCTATGACCCCCTTTTGAAACAAAAGGGGCTGGACCCCAAACATCAGAATGAAAAAGATCAAAAGGACGCTGGGATATAGACTCACTAGAAGGATAGGGGAGTTGTAGCTGTTTGCCAAGCTTACAACCCGTACAATGTAAAGAGACATCACCAGACACAGAGCCTAAAAGACCACGATGAACTAAAGAAGACAAACGGGAACCACAAAGATGTCCCAAACGGTGATTCCACTGAGCAAAAGACCCGGTAGAGGATGCAATAGATGCTGAAGCGGTGGAGGAAACAGAGAGACTGACAGAAGCTGCGGAAGGAAGATGAAGCCAGTCAAGCTCTCAAAAGACGCTGAGAGTCATGGCGGCGAGGACCAGTCCCAACTAGAGCCCCCATGCGGCGATCCTGATCATAACAAGTCAGAATCAAGGATAACCTGACAACCATGATCAGTAAGCTGGGCAGCGGATATAAGCTGCATGGTCAGTTTGGGAACATAAGAAACAACATGAACATGAAAGGAGGACGACAAAAGAGTGCCTCATCCTGCAACAGAAAGAGAAGTACCATCTGCGGTCTGCACAGTGATAAGAGCAACAAGAGGACTAATGGAATGTAGACTCGAGGGATCAGATGTCATATGAAAAGAAGCTCTAGAGTCAAGAATCCATGGCGTGATACCTGATGAGGAGGGTGGTTTCTCACGAGAAGACTGAGTAGCAAAATCAGCTGAACCTGTCGGTGTAGTGGCAGCCATGTGACGCAGTAGCGTAAGAATCTCCTGAGTAGAGTCAGAACCAACAGAAGTCTGCTGAGGAAAGGCACCCAAGAGTCCAGTGCCCTTAGCAGGGCGTCCACCTCGATGAGCAATGTCCTTTTTCTTCCTGTAGCAGAGCTGCTCTACATGTTCGCTCTTATTGCAGTAGGTGCAGTGAAGGCCTCCACCCCCAGTAGTCGGAACTGGAGTAGGCGTCACTGACGGAGGAGTAGAGCGAGACGCCGCCAAAACTGAGGGAGATACCAGCAGGCCCGCGCCACGAAGACGAGTCTCCTCAGTGCGAATAGCTGCAAGGGCCTCCAACAGAGTCACACGAGGATGACGAGCAAGCAGCTGGGCACGAATCTGTTCAAATTCAGCTCGAAGACGTGTCAGGAAGTCGTAGATGCGACGAAGCTCCAAATGAGAATGCTGATGCTGACAGCATTGGCATGTCCGGCAAACCTCCAGTCCCAAGGAGTCAAGCTGACGCCATACCGAAGTCAGTTGTGCATAGAACTCTTCCACAGTAGAATCACCCTGTTGTAGCGACTGCTCATGTCGCACAGCAGCAAGGTAAAGAGTCACCAGCAGGCTCATAACGGTCGCGAAGATGTGCCCACATCAACTGTGCCGAAGACAAAGCAACAATGTCACCAGTATGATGCACCTCCATGCTAGCAACCAAAATAGCAGAGGCATGAGCATCTTTATCAATCCATGTCTTGTGAGCAGTAAACTGAGTCTGAAAAGACTCCACAGCATCAGCATAATCATCAGAGGCCTTCTGATGAGCAGCATCATTGGCCTCTTTGGGAATAACAGGCATGGCAGGAGGAGCAGGACGAGGCGGACAAGATAGCTCGCCGATAAGAAACTCCCAAAGACGCCGACCACACATGTGAAGACGCATATGAAGAACCTAGTCTCGATAATTGAGACCATAAAAAATGACCGGGCAGCGAGGAACAGAGACGGTGCCTGAAAAACCAGAAGATGACATTTTTTTTTCTCAGTCTTATCCCTCACGCTTGCGAACGTGAATCTCTGCCTTTTAAGCCGGATTTGAAGACACTTGGGAAGAGACTTTGAAGTCCCGTCATGTGAATGAACACAAGATTCACAGCACAAGGCACGAACGGCCTTACGCGGACTTGAAACTTGAAGTCACTTCACGTGAACTCAGGAGAACTAATCTAGTCCGATCGGGAGGCAGCGAAGCGGACCAGCTGAAGCGACGCCAACGCGCGACAAAGCAGGCTCAGGCGCGCGCGCAGAGAGACGTCGAGTCGTCGGCAGTCGCCGATGTGTCGTCGCGGTTGGAGCGACGCGAGGGGCCGGCGGTGCCTTGCGGGCGTAGCGGAGACGGTGGGGTGACGAGGTGTCCCTGCGGCTGTCGGCAAGACAGCCGGAGCGACTCGGGCCGGCGCACCTGGCGGGCACGCGTGAGACGCCGGAGTGTGAGGTGGTCGCCGAAGTCGGAGCAGGAAGCCGAGGCGTGACGGCGCAGAAGGAGATCAATCTCCACCAGCAAGGTCTGGCCAGACGCGGTTGGAGAAGAATCCGGCCGGCGAGAGGAGGAGCAGAGGCGACGAGAAGAGCCGCCGGAAAAGAAGAGGCGCAGGTGTAACGCCGGTGAGGAACTAACCCTAAATCCTTGGCTATGATACCATGTTATGAATAGCACTTGTATTGAACATGGGGCCAATGGGCCAGTATATATACATATAAAAGAGGTATAAAGGGAAAGTCTATATTAGGCAATATCTATATAAGGATATAAAGGGATAGTGTCTTAACACTGCGGTCATACAAGGTGGGATCGAATCCTCAATGATGACATACGTGATAGGTTTGGGTAACACCAGTTGAAGAAAAGCTTGTCCAACATTGTTTGATATAGTATGTACATCTCCAACGGAGGCCTCCTGAGGCAACGGTGCGTAGTGGAATTTTAAGTTTTTTCGAAAACACAGAGGCAAAGGTCGACCGAGATTGACGTGGGAAGAAGCAGTTAAAAGAGATGTATCCACAAAGTTGGTGTTGGATAGGAGTGCATGGAATTTAGCGATCCATGTATTGGAACCATGACCTAAGATTGAAGGTTTAGAGGTTTTATTGACTTTGATAGTGTTTCATTTCTAGCTTACCCCAACTTGTTTAGGACAAAAGGCTTAGTTGTTGTTGTTGCTGTATTCATTCTGGAACAAACGCATATTTGTGGGTTTAGGACAGTCCGCTAACAACAATTATCCATTTGACTGGTTGTGAACAGGGATCCCACTCCTAGTGGCAGTCGGTTAATTACCACCTGTAACTCGTAATCCTCTGCAAGACTGACATACTAATTGTACAGTATATTTATGGTGGATGATTTTTTTCCCACTCCAAGTCACTACAAGCTAACAATTCTAGCCACTTTTAATTTGTTTGAAAGATCTTGAATGTAAGCGTGGTGAACACGTAAATTGTTTTGTAAAATTACTTTTTGATGCCTGTAATTTCAGGTTGGTTCTCGCCTGTTCATTGCCTGCCATGAGTTATAACTGCCATGTGTCTGCGCTTTCCAAATTGGTCTCTGAGTACCTGTCTTCTCGTTGATTGCTATTATAGTTGATGTTTTGTTCTCATTGATCCTTCATGATTTTAGTTGATTGAAGCTATTTTTTTTTACCATTCTGGTTTTGCTTATTTTATTGTTGTTGTCGCTGCCCTTCATCTACTATTTTCATTTCCATGACTTCTTACTTTGAATTGCGCGAACATTTTTAAGCCGTTTTTTAATACAACCATTCTCTCTTGATGGAGCAGTGTCAAGGGACGCCTAATTGCTTTAAGCTTGGAGGCTATTGAAAGTCCTTGTGAGAGCAGTTCGTTTATCCCAGCCACTAATTTGAATTCCTCTTCTCTCACTGGCTTCCCCTTCCCTGAAATTGTTGGATATGCAACTGAAGAATTGTCTAGTAACAGCATGTGCAGCAGTCCTGATGACTTTTGCTACAACCAGATTCAACTTGAACAAATGGCAGGACATCTGAGATCACTGACTCATATTACATTGACTGGTGCAGTTCTTGCTGTCTATTCATATCTAGATCGATATGTGTTGGCAGCAGCTGGTAATATGGTATGATATCGGTTATTTCCTTGGCTCTATTCTGTCATAAATCACTTAAAGGGAGCTTAGCTCAGTAACTTAGAAAAGAAGCGAAACTAAAGAAATAACATTGCAAAGGAGCTTGACTGGTGAACTGCCATGACATCGCAATCAATATTTATTCTGTAAAAGAACACTGCTGGTAATATGATGTTCTTGGCTTCTTACCCTCCTTGCCTTTCAGAGTTTGTCGGATAACCTATGCCAGAGGATGCAGCAGCAGAGGAGCATCATCACTTATCACTGTGGAGAACTTTGTGGCAGTAGCAGCTGGAAGTAGAGAGGTGACAACCAGAGTTGGAAGAGATAGGAAGGGGCATTTGTGTCATTTTTTAAATTTCGAAAGGAATATTTCACGAGTGTTCTTTTCCACAATAAGGATTGATTGTGATGTCATTTGGCAGTCAAGATCCTTAGTGTTGCTATTTCTCTAATTTCATTACTCAGTCTCTGATGTTACTACGTTAAATTGTCCCCAGACTCGGTTTAATTTGACTACCATGAAGTGTGGAAAATCATGCTCTAACATCCATTCCCTTCTCTTTCTGTCTTGACAGCTTTTTGTATTTGGTTTTGTGAATGAAAATGCCCATCGGATGAAAAAGTATGCCATCTGTAGAACGCGATTTACAATAACTTGTTTAAGGACATATGCATCACGGATTGCAGTGGGTGATTGTCGTGATGGTGTTCTCTTCTATTCTTATGACGAGGTAACACTAGGTTCTGATTAAAATGATATATCTTTGGTGATGATGTTTATTGTTATGGAATAATGCTCTTTTTATTATTACTTCTAATCCTGGTTCCTCATTTTGTTGATTAATATCAGAATCTTAGGAAGTTGGAACTGATTTATTCTGATCCTGCTCAACGATTGGTGGGTGATGTTGCTCTTTTAGACTGTGAAACTGTTGTTGTATCAGATCGACGTGGTACCATATCTGTATTATATTGCCCAAGATTGGAAGGTACGCACTTGGTATATATGTCCATGACCACCCCGACCCCCTCCCTTGGAGGCTTTTCACCTATATTCTTGTCTGGCTTATTCATAGCCTTTGTGTTCGGTTCCTTGTCAATATGTTGGTCCAATTCCCTTTGCCTTATGTACATGCTAAAGATGTAAATAAACATCCTAACACAGCACACAGAAAATTTATCGATGTAAATTTGGTTAAGGACATGTCACTGTATGTTGTACTCCAGTAGAAGCTTTAAGAAACTTGGGGTAGAGGTCCTACCTTTGTATGTTACTAGTTACATGCCTGTGCATTGCTACGAAAAACAAAATTGATAACGAAAAATAAAGATTAAAAAATAAAAAAATTATTTCACAAGATCAAACATCTATCTTTAACGCTTCGTTTCTTGCGAAAGCTGGCTAATTAAAGCAACGCTTCGTTTTTTGCGTAGGGCAATTAAGCAGGGCAATTAAGTAGGGCAATTAAGCAGGGCAATTAATGACATGGGTAGAACTCACCACTGCCACCAACTGTTGCTTTATAATAGTAGAGATAATATGTTTGTTCTTTCATTCTTACTTGTTTGTGTGTACTTTTCATCAAACCTAAAATAAAATGCTCCTATGTTGCTGCTTAAATTATTGCAATCTTACATTGCTTTGAGGTCTACTTGACCTTTGTTAACATATCTTGCAGTTTCTGAAAGTCCAGAAAAGAACTTGGCTGTACATTGTTCATTTTATATGGGTGAAACAGCTATGAGCATCCATAAGGTAAGCTTTGTTGTTGGGGGCTTAGGGCTAATCAGTTCGATATTTCTCACAAGGAAACATGCTAAGGGGGTGTTTGGATGAGGGTGATTTGTTTGATATTTTTTTGGAACTAGTCCTAAGGATTTGAATCCAAATTCTCACTATCCAAACAGGCCCTAAAGGATGAATCCTGTGTTTTTTACTTGATAAGCTAAGTGATCTAGGAGAAAACTCACCCTAGTTATAATCTCACCCATTAATTGTCTGAATTTGTTTTCCCATTCATTATGACTTGTCCTTTTTTGTCGTGAGTCCCTTGGAAAAACCTCACCAACAGGGCAACAACTGATTCCATGTTTCATGTTTTGCAACTTTGTTTTCCCTATTTAAAACTAATGAAATGTTTTAACTCGTTCTTCTAATTTACTGTAGGCTGCATTTAAGTACAGGCTTCCAACTGATGATGAGACAGACCCAGTGTTGGATTCGGCTTATAACTGTGTTGTGGCCAGTACTTTGCTGGGGAGTGTCTTCATTATGATTCCGCTCACAAGGTAGTTTTTGAAGATTCGAAACATTCCCATGCAAACCCAAAAAGATGAAATTTGCACTATTAGTATTTAGTTGTCCCTGAAAGCGGGTGTTTATCAGTCAGGACCAGTGTTAGATAACTGGACAGGCCAATTTGGGAAATTGGATTTATATTATAACTTAACCTGGGTATGGACAACCTTGATACGCTGGACGAGCTTCACAGTTTTCTTTGGTACATGATTTTTTTTATGTTATTCACAAAAAATTAAAAATTCGTTTAGAAAGGGTACAACCAAAACACAAGCCGTTAACAATAGTTGGTAAACTAATTCCCCTTCCACTCTATGCTAGAGTTCTTTATAATATGATTTGGTTTAACACAGAATCACACAAGACACAACTACCATTTGTAAAGAAGGAACTACAGTTATTGCATATACATCTGTTAAGTGTTATGATCCAGTTTTTTAAGCGTACGGATTGACACTGCAGCGAGGAGCATCAACTGTTGCAAGATGTCCAAGAAAGACTCTCAGTTCACCCATTGACTGCTCCACTCTTGGGAAATGATCATGCAGAGTTTCGTCGACGTGGTGTCCCGGTAGGATAATCATAATTACTTATTGAACAATTATACATAATTTTCAACTGTACCTAATAAAGTTGGTTTTCTGAAAGTTTTGAATAACGTGCTCTCCTGATGTGACAGTCTGGAGTACCTCCCATTCTGGATGGCGATATGCTTGTGCAATTCTTGGAGCTCACCAGCAAACAACAGCAAGCTGTTCTTGATCAATCTTCTCCAGGAAATAGGCCACGCACTTCTATCTCATTTTTCCAGGTAATGAGAACATTAGAGCGGGTCCATTATGCACTCAATTGAGGCTTCCTGCAATCAACATGGCTGACTGTTTGAGATGGATATTCTCCAATCTGTTGATATCCGGATGGTATCATGGCAAATTCGCTGCTGAGGTAGTATTCAAATGTGCAAAGGAAGATGCAGCTGGAGCATGTACCCAATTAAACCAGATCTCATCTGCAATGACTTGTGTCTCACTATGAGTTCTTGTGAAGGCCCTCCTCGCGCCAGATTGGTCATCGCTCCCGTGATAGCCTTGTAAATAACAAATATTTTGCAAAAGGACGTGTATACCAAGGATCAAAATCCTGGTGAAATTTTGGCGAAATCTCGAATTTCTGCCCCCTAAGATTCATAATTTCGGAGGAACAAACAAAATAGAAAAAAAAATTCAAATTACTACAGTAGCTACATGAATTTTGGCGAATTGTTTTTGGACCATTAACCATCCAGACATTATATAGCAGTGATATGCTAAATAAAACTGAAGCTCATACCGTTACAGGCTTATTGCACTGTGAAGGTCGTCTTGAGTTCGAGTCTCATGACACTAAGTTTTTTTTTTATATCAAAATTTAGTAGATGGGAGAGAAAAAGATGATTACTTCTTCCAGGCTTTTATGTTGATCTGACTTAGCCGATGGGGGAGAAAAAGATGACTAGAGAGTACGGCAGCATGCTTAATTATGTGCTACACAGGTAGCTGTTTTTTCTTATTCTTAGACTCGTGTACATCCGAACCTGAAGGCATGGCAAGTTCTACATGGAGAGAAAATTAAGTGTACGAGATTCAAAAGACTAGGAGAGCAAACTGAGAAGAATGGAGAGTAGTAAATAATGCTCAGAGATGTCTGACAAGACCCTACGACTAGAAAGCAAGGAGGAAGATTAACCCGAAGAAGCCTCATATAAAGCTCTGAAGAAAATTTACGTTAATGAATCCTATCTGCAGTTGTAAAGATTGGGTTCAATTGCAAGCCATCGTCGTGATTACTTCTATGAAACAACCATACGATCTTTTTCAATATCAAATTAATTTTAGTTGGGGTCACTGGACATCATTGGCTTTTGACATATACACTAGTGAATCCACAACAGATGTTGTTTCTTGTTTGCATGTCAAAACTCAAGACAGACAACACTTGAAATGCCATCAATTGTAAGCTCTTGGGCATTAAGTATTAAACCATACCGAATCACCCACTAATGGAGGATTTACAGAGTAAGTGTCCATAATGAACAGATACATACTGGATAGTTTCTGGCAAAGAATATTAGATTTTCCAAGGACATGAGCCCACCAGCCCTGCAAACATTGGCAAAGAAAATTTTATTTTTGGGCTACTTTCTCTAGATCTCAAGACAATATAAGCTCTTCTGGTTGACATTTTCGGATCCCCCATGGTTGATATAACCTCCATAGCGGCAATGGTTCACGGCAGCGAGTGCTGCGGATCCTTGAGGCGATCAGATCACAGCGTCAGGGCTGGCGGTGAAGAGGACGCCTGTAGTTCGGTGCGGTATGGTCGCCGGTCAGGGCTGCATGGGTATGGAGGGCGAGTGATTTTTAAGGCATTATTACGTGAAATCTGAGACGTACATCGTGGCAAAATCCTAGGTAGAACCTCAAAGGGTGGTGTTTTAGGCTCACCTACAGAATTTCTTTTCAATCTACTCCACCATTAACGTTAGGGCTGAAAATGGCTTGCACATATTCTGACTGATCGTGATTATTTTTTTTAATACGGAAGCTACTTATTGGGCAACGAGTATCTATTTTCTTTGTTAGAAACAAATAATATGAATTTGGCACACTATCCATTGAATAAAAATATACCCTTGGACATCCAAAGATATATAGATGAGCCCGAAAATCCGGAGGTATATCTCTGTTTGAGGCTTCGTGCATTTTGCAAATAACACCTCAACCCATCCCGTCTCTCTCCCTCACGGGCGGATTGGTGAGTGGCAGCGGAGGAGGGCTGTCATGTTGCCACCTTCGCCCCTTCCCCTCACCGGTGGCCACAACCCTCTCCCACTCCCCGGCCTTCTACCTCCATCGGGATCCAAGGCGGCGGCCATGGTCCTACCTCCGTTCACTTGATCTGGGAGAGAGAGAGAGATGGAAGGTGAGAAGCCCGCCTTCCACGGCCACCACTCCTTCGGTTTTGGAGAAGGTGAAGGCTGGAGCTCGCCCGTGGGATCAGAATTCAGAAGGTGCGAGGGGCAGAATGCTAGACGGAGTTAGTGAAACCTAGCTAATTATATGTTTGAAGAAATCGTATAGTCACACGAAGTATTTTTTTTATGACAAATCTAATAGTATCATTTAACTACTACTAGTTATATGCCCGTGCGTTGCTACGACAAACAAAATTGATAACGAAAAATAAAGATTAAAAAATATAAAAAAAATACTACTCCCTCCGTTTCTTTTTATAAGGCGTATTTGGTTTCGTTAGGACAAGGCTTTGACCAACAATTACTCTATTAGCATATAATTTTTATGACACAAAATTGATATTAGCAGATTTGTATTCAAAAGCACTTATATATAATTATGATTTTGTATTGCATAAATGATATATTAATGAAGTAATCGTTGGTCAAAATCTTGTCCTAACGAAACCAAATACGCCTTATAAAAAGAAACGGAGGGATTATTTCATAAGATCAAACATCTATCTTTAACGCTTTGTTTCTTGCAAAAGCTGGCTAATTAAAGCAACGCTTCGTTTTTTGCGTAGGACAATTAAGCAGGGCAATTAAGTAGGGCAATTAAGCAGGACAATTAATATGACATGGGAAGAAACTCTCACTTTATATAGTAGAGATAGAGAAGCACATTAGTGGCGGTTCTAAACTCACATCAGTGGCGGTTTTTGAACCGCCACAGATTAAGCGCCACTGATAATCGGCGATTATCAGTGGCGGTTTTAGAACCGTCACAGATATGATTATCAGTGACGTTTTGTGAGCAAAACCGCCACTGATATTTACATTATCAGTGGCGGTTTATGAGTACAACCGCCACTGGTATTGCCTTATCTGTAGCGGTTTGTAGGTAAAATCGCCACTGGTATTGCCTTATCTGTGGCGGTTTTAAAAGTAAAACCGGCACTGGTATTATTATCAGTGGCGGTTTGTGGATAAAACCGTCACTGATAATCCCCGTTCATAGTATAAAAAATACGTAATTCTGGCTAGCCTCAGGAATTGCTAGCCATGCCCTCTGAAACAAGATACAGAAAGAAGCTATCATCTGTCCATCCATTTCTCCATTACACAGGAATTACAAAAGAACCACAAGATGATTGCTTATATAAGAACCACAAGCTATCGTCTGTCCATCCATTACACAGGAATTTCTCACCACAAGAAGCTATCGTCTGTCCATCCATTTCTCCATTACACAGGAATTGTATATACATGCCGAAGGACAAAGCTTGTATAAAGTTTGGAAATAATCGCTTATATAAATTTATTCTACATTTCATAGTAAACCACAAGATGATACATTTCCGTATTAACTCAACTGCATGCTCATATAACGCTTGGAAATAATCGCTTGTATACGAACCTTTATAGGGCTCCCATCCCATCCAGTGGACAATTTCCTGAATGTGGTCTATATATTCTTTCTTTTCAGTTTCTGGATTTGTGTCATCAAACCTGTAGTTCATATATATATATATATATATATATATATATATATATATATATATATATATATCAGTCTATATTGTCATGAGCGACAATGCAAAAACCCTGAAGCATCAACAAATTCAAGTTCTGTAGCCATGTATAGACCAAGCAAAAGTGCAAAACTAATCGGAAGTCTCAATTTAAAAGGGAAATGTAGAATAAATAGATGTATAGCCTAAGACAAGGTACGTAAATTCAAACACCCTTGTGCCTACAATATATCATCTATACATAAATGAGTAGATAAAACAAATTAGATGAAAGGGAGTATGAGCTTGACTGATCTCAAAGAAGATTTGATGATCAAGGCCAACAACATAAGTTGGGGTTTGCAAGACTAAACTATACTTGTTAATTCCTAATAGCTTAAACTTTTTGGTTAAACTGATTGGTACATGACAAAGAAGAAACATTAGTTCATGATCATACCACTGACAAGCATACCGTTGACAAGAAACATTAGTTCATGATCATACTGTTGACAAACATTAGTTCACGATCATACACTTAAGTTCTTGCATGTGTATATTTATAGGGAACATTAGCTCCTGTAGAGTGATGTAGTGACTAGTATTTATAGGGAATATTATTTGTGACGGTTCTAAACTCAAACCGCCACAGATAATAGTATCTGCGACGGTTCTCAACTAAAACCGCCACAAATACACTCATTATCAGTGACGGTTTTTACTTTGAACCGCCACAAATAGTCCTCAAGTATCAGTGACGGTTTTTATTCCGAACTGCCACAGACAATGGACTATCAGTGGCGGTTTGTTGGTATAACCGCCACTGATAGTGCTCGAAGTATTTGTGGCGGTTGTAACTACAAACCGCCACGGATAGTTCATTATCTGTGACGGTTCGGAATAAAAACCGCCACTGATTATCATGGCACCGGTTTCAACTGAAAAACCGCCACTAATAATTCTATTAGTGGCGGTTACAAACAAACCGCCACTAATAGGGTGTCTCCTATGTGCAGTTTTGTAGTAGTGAATTTCTACGTGACAAATCCAAACATATACGTTTTTTGTATATTAATTAGCTATTAATGTTTTAAAAGTTTGACAAATCCAAACATGTATGTTTTTGTATATTAGCTATTAATGTTTTAAACCGCATGTATTCTAAAACGACGTGTAAAAAAGAATGGAAAGAGTAGCAGGCCTCTGTAACTAGTTGTATTAGCACCGAGAAGAGGGTTGGCACATGCATGGACACATCATCAGGGTGTGCAATCAAACATTGTGGGATTCACCAACATCAATATATGCGTGCAATGCATGCAGCAACTCCCTGTCCAGAGCGCGGGCAAGCGGGGGCGGAGCCAGCTGGGCCCTAAGTCTCGAGTCCGAAATGCTCTTCACTTACCCGCCAAGTTAGATCGGCCGATCGTAGAAGAAAAGGTTCGGTCTGAAGGAGCTTAATTTGCCTCGTGAGCTAAAGTTCAGGTGAAGATTGCTGTACTAGGTTGGCAATCCGAATGGTCTGATCACTTCTCTGCCTCATCAGCCAAAGCCATTCCTCCTGTTTTTGAGTTGGGCCTCAGGCCCGGGCCCCGGTTGCCCGAGGCCCAGCTCCGTCCATGGGCCAACGTGATGGCGGCGGAGGCGCACCGGCGAGCGCAGGACCCGGCTGGTACGTGTATGGTTGCGCCGGAGTCATCAACCGTCTTCAAAAGGAGATCCGTGCCGTGCAGTGCGAACTGGCCAGCACCCAAGCTCAGATCGGCATGCACGGTGCCGCCCACGACGCTCACATCCCTCCGCAGCAGCAGCAGCTGCTGCAAGACGCTGCACAGATGCGGCAGGCGCCGTTCGTGGGATTAGATGATGAGTTCATCGCTGAATTCTGAGTGGATGATTGATTTGCCCGATGACACGAGTTGTCACACACGAGTACGTACATCTATCATGGGGTTATTAATTTAATAATGTTTTTACTGGCAGCATCTTAATATGTACATTCCACTTCTACAAAAGGCCTGTATTGGGCGCCTTAATTATCACATATTATTTCCAAAAACCATATGTGTTAAAACTAATAGTGATATTTTGCTAGCCCGACCGTCTAAGTTGTTGGATATACTAAGAACTATTTGTGGTAAGCTGGTATCACCGATGGTTCGTCCCAAAAACCGTCTGTGAAGTATCACAGATCGTTTTCTGTAAAAATCGTATGTGATATGACTATATATGACAGACGGTTTTCTGAAAAGAACTATCTGCGATACTTCACAGACGGTTTTTTCAGCAAATCATTTGTGATATTTCCTGCCAATCTATAATACAAAGCCCCGACCTACTTAACGTTTTTAGGGTTTTCGGATTTGCCTTTGAGGTGATGGTGGCTGTGATGTGATTTATTGAAAGGAGATCGTGGATTTCGAAGAGTGATTGTAGATCTATTTATTCTTGGTGATCTAAGATTAGTAATTGGTTCTAATTGCATTATATTCAAGATCTAGCTTGGTAAAGAGAGAATTGAAGATGGTTTAGATCTAGCTTGGTGTAGATCTATTTGTTCTTTATGATCTAAAGTAGTAATTGGCTCTAATTGTATTATATTCAAGATGTAGCTAGCTTGGTAAATAGAGAATTGAAGATTCTTAGTTTAGATCTAGCTAGCTTCGTACAGCACTACTACAGAATAGGACATCACTATCGGTTCTTTTTCGTCATCACTGTCGGTTTTGATAGCGATACAAAGTCCAACGACAGTGATAAGCAGGCTCTATCACAGTCGGTTCTCACCCGACAGTAATAATCTATTATCACAGTCGGTTCCTAACTAGAACCGACACAGACGAGGGGTCATCACAGTCGGTTCCCAACTAGAACCGACACAGATTACCCCCTCATCTGTGTCGGTTCTAGGTGGGAACCGACACAGATGTGTCATATTTAATTTAAGATTTTGATGGTTTTAACACAACACGAGGACTTCTCAGGAGGTCACACATCCTAGTTAGTAGGACTATCGTCCAATCACGCTTTAACTTCTGAGCCGATTTTAACACAATACGGGCAATTCCCGAGAGGTCACCCATACTAGCACTACTCTCACTCAAGCATGCTTAACTTCGAAGTTCTTATATGGTCTAGTACTATAGTGTTAGTATGATCGCATCTGAAATATAACACGTCCCCTTCCCTTTAACCTCATAGAGCACCCGAACATCGATTTTAGTACTCTCATACTCCAAACACGGGTTGAGCATATATCTATATATATGATCACGAATAATACGGTTTGGAGCCCACGAAAAAGCAAAAAAAAGAGACCGAAATGACTACAAAACTTCGGAGGCCGTTTTGAGGCCCTAAACGATGTTTTTTTGGAATTCTGATTTTCTCGCACACACGCACTCGCCCAAAAATTCAGGATTTGACCATCTGATTTTCACGCATTCGGATACTATTTTTCATTATCTTTCTAACGAGCCAAAGAACGCCCCGATCGGAGTTACGAGTCAAAAGTTATGGTCGTTTTACCTAACATACTCGAATGAGGGACCTCTCCTTATCTGTGTTGGTTCTAACTTAAATATTTTTACAGTTTTGAGTAGTTGCTTATAACCTCATAATTCTAACAAAATTTGTTTCATTAAATTTGGCGTTCATTTGTTCAAATTCTACAAAACAGCATGCATGTTTTAACCTAGTCTTTAGATTCAAATCTGAATTTTAAACAGAGATCAAACAAAGAATATTTTTGCATATTTCGAATCGACAGGACTAAACATGAATTTAGAAATTTATTTCATAATTTTTGGATTTAAAATGTGAAAGTTATGTTAATTTAAATTTAGACACTGATTTTTGGAAACATGGTCATCAGTGTCAGTTCTGGGCTAGAACCGACACTGATGATGGCATACCATCAGTGTCGGTTCTAGCCCAGAACCGACTGTGATGAGGATGAGCCTCATTAGTGTTGGTTCTAGCCCAGAACCGACACTGTTGACACGCGATCATTAGTGTCAGTTATAGCCCAGAACCGATTGTGATGAGGGTGCCCCTCATCAGTGTCAATTTTAGCCCAGAACCGACACTATTAACATACCATCATCAGTGTCGGTTCTAGTCCAAAACCGATTGTGATGAGGGCACCCTCATCACTGTCAGTTCTGGGCTAGAACCGACACTAACGAGTGACCCTCATCACTGTCGTTCTAGGCTAGAACCGACACTGATGACCACGTTTCCAAAAATGATTGGTTACGTACACATATCACAATCGGTTTTTCCATCACAAGTTAGGAACCAACACTGATGAAGCGATAGTGATGCACCATTCTGTTGTAGTGCAGAGAGAAGATTATTTAGATATAGCATGGTTTAGGAATTAGGGTAGGGTTTAGCTAGTTAATTTGCACTCTAATTTAAGAATGTGTGCATGTGAACTCCTAGTCTACTTCAATTTAATTAATTTTTGCTAGCTACTTTCGATCGTACATAGTCCACTTCAATATTTAACACTAATTGTTATATACCTAGCGAAAAAGGACCGAAGCTGGATGTACACTAAGAGTCGTGCGAGTGCCGAGTACATTAATTGCATCTATGCTTTTAGAAGAGTCACTGAAGAGGATATGTTTAATAAGGGGGTGCAATTTATGTCTTGTCCATGCATTGACTGCGAGAATCTAAGGATATTTCAAAACTCAGCGCAGATCGAAATACATTTGATTCTAAGGGGTTTCAAAAGGGGGTATACATGTTGGACCAGTCACATTAAAGAGCATAATATATAGAAAGGTAGTATTAGCATCACCGACGAAGTCAACGATATGCCAGATGATATCGATTGTGTTTTCGATGAGGATAGGTTGCACGATGACAATCTGGATTATAGAACCGTGATGAGAGAGAGTACGGTAAATTTCGGGGGCTTGATGGAGGACTCGAAGAAACCTTTGTTGCCGAGCTGCAAGTTGAAATACACAAAATTGTTATCCGTGTTTGAACTGCTAAAATTGAAGGCAAGCAATGGTTGGTCCGACAAGAGTTTCACGGTGTTGTTAGGTCTCTTAGCGGACATGCTTCCGAAGGAAAACGAGTTGCTCAAAACCACATGCAAAGCCAAGAATGTTTTTTGTCCTTTGGGAATGGAAGTAGAAAGAATACATGCATATTCAAACAATTGTATCCTATATCGTAAAGAGTACACGAACTTGCATGTATGTCCAGTGTGCAATGCATCCCGGTATAAGTGTAAGAATTAATCAGATGATGATGACAAGGGATTCCTCGTTTAAAGCGTTTATTTGTGAACCCAAATAAGGTAAAACTATGAGTGGACTCGGAGGAGTGTAATAATAATGTTACTAAGACACTCTGCTGATTCTGCCCAGTGATGAAACATCGATAGAAGGTTTGAAGAATTCAATGCGGAACTAAGGAATATACAGTTTGGATTGAGTACAGATGAAATGAATCCTTTCAGTAATATGAACAGCCGACATAGCACTTGGCCTATGAATATCTGTATTTACAACCTTCCTCTTTTGTTGTCTATAAAATGGAAATACATTTTTGTTGTCTATACTTATTCAAGGGCCGAAGCAACCTAGGAACGATATTGATATATATGTACCTAGCACTATTGGTAGAAGATCTAAAAACATTGTCGGTTCGTGGGGTACAGGTGTGGGGTGGTAAAAAAATACAAAAATCGACCGATTTTGTCGCTTTTCGAGCGATTTTCACCGATTTACGATCGTTTTCTTTAAAAATCAGCAAACTAAGCGACGTCACTTTCCTTGCCGATTTTCGATCATTTTCATTGATTTCGACTGTTTTTATTCGATTTTTGGTACATTGAAGGAAAATTAGAAAAAAATTATAGAAATTTGGAAAAATTACAGAAAATCTTATTAAAATCCAATCTGTAAAACACCTCAAAAAAATTTCACTTTTTTTAATTCATTTAATGCTTTCGAAAAATAAAAAACAACAATTAATGAAAAGAACATAGACATTATAAGATTTTAATAAAAATTTACATACTTGATCGTGCTCTTAAATTTTAATGGTATCATACAGAGTTTCCAAGGATCATGTATTAATTTTTTTTTTTATAAATATTAGACTTCATTTAGTACACCTGAAAAATAAATAATAGAAGAGCATATACAAACACAGTAGCACTGATAGAATTTTAAACAAATACACAAGTCTGATAATCATCTGAAAATTTTACAGCATCATTACCATTGCCTCAAGTCCTCACAAATTTTTTTCAAAAATATTAGTTTTCACTTAGTGCCCCTAGAAAATCAAAAATTGAAGAGCATATACAAAGACATTAGCACTATCAGAATTTTTTAAAAAATATACAGGTCTGATCATCATGACCTGAAAATTTTACAGTATCATTAGCATTTCCTCAGGACCTCACAAAAAAAATTTAACATCGATAAGTTTTTCCAAATTTGAATTTGAATTCAACTGATCCAACGATCGGTTTCAAATCTCGAATGGTTTTCGTCGATTTTTGGAACCTGTTGGTAGGTACCAGGGATTCGAAAATCGACTATATTGCTAGGGTTCGACATAAAAAACCGTTCCGATTAAAAAAAAATTCAAAAAAATTACGTGTCAAGAAACGGTCGAAAATCGGTGGAAATCGGTCGATTTTCGTCAAAAATCGTCGAAAATCGCTACAAAAAGTCAACCGCACAAAAAATTCAACATGGCTGTCGATTTTCCGTTGAAATCATCAATTTTCCACCGATAATCGTCGATTTTCCACGATTTTTGAATTCTTTTCAAAAAAATCTGGTTTTTAAATTTATGCGATTTTTATGATTTTCAACTCGATTTTAGCGATTATCAAATTTCATTGTTCATTTGAAAATCGCCAGAATGAAAAGGTGAACCCTGGTAGGTACCATCGCGCTCCGTTGCATTCAAATAGCATGATTCTATCAAACCATTTTCTTAGAAAAATAAGAGCTCAGATATAGAGTTGTTGCAGACTAGAGATAGGACGCAATTGGTAATTGCTGTACCGGGTACAGGTTTTTACGGGATATTGTGGGTGAAGATCCTAGTACTTCGAAAAGTCACCAACAGTCTTTTCCAACAAAATTGAATGACCTGCATCTTCTATTAACAACATTCGAGTTCACATCTGCTCAATAAGTACATATACCAACCTAGCGTAATAACACACAAAATCGGCGGAGGCATGCCAACTGCATATATACAAGCTGCAGCACATCAGAATACATCTAAAATCTATTATACGACATGCGGTTTCTCGAGGAAGCCGCGCTTCGCGGCGTCAAGTGGCTGGAGGGGGACTGTTTGTACCAAAATTCGGCACGTATTGGAATCGGTCTGAGACGGAAAGAAAATATACGTATGGAAAGAAATCGGTAAACGAGTCGGAAAAGGTATCCATTTCTAAAAAGGAAAGGAAATCAGACCGGAGGCCGATACAGGTAAACGCATCGTATCTATATACAACTCGGATCGGCCAAGTGTGTTATAAAAAGGGGTAGACGTCAAGCGAAAAGAGGATATCAATCAATTCAACCACACACATCTACTTTTTACAAGCTTGTCTTTTACGTTGCTTTAGTTTCATAGATCTCTCTGCAAGTCGACGGAATCAACATAGTTGCGCATCGCCGATTGTTGATTTTTGCCGATTTCACCCAGGTTTGATACGCCGTTTTGTTGCGCATCGCCTTCGAAGCCGACTTTTACCTTGTATCTGATCGATCGTAACCGATTGATCTAGCTATCTCCTAATCGGTTCTAGCCGACTAGCGAAAAGCCGATAGATCCTTGTTTATCGGCTTTGATCAAATTACAAATTCTACCTTGTCAATTTCAGGTCAAATTGGTAGCACGCCTGCAAACCAGCGTTTGTCTTGTGTGTTCGAGGCGAAAACCCTCCTTCACGTTTTTGCGCGAACATATTTTGGCACGCCTTGATGGGACCACAGGGGAAATCAAACATGTCGTCAATCGGCAAGCCTACGATTCTGTCGATATCAACATCGATGCTATAATCGCGCCTCAAATGGCCGATTTAACCCCTGAACAGCGAAAAGAAATCGAGGACCGAAAGGCAGCTTTAGAAGAAATGATGCTGCGGTGCTTCCAGAAAACACGCCGTGGCGTTACTCAAAAGACTGCACTCCCAAGCCTCAATCCTATCGGAGATTCGTCATCCGAATCGGTAAGCCGATACGCACCCGCTCAAGCTGATTTATCAAGTACGATCGAGCAATCTGTCCATCACGCATTAATTAATCAATCATCGGCTCTAGTGTCCACATTGAAGCCGATGATAGAAAATAGTGTGAAAACAATTGCTCAAGAATTAGCTGTGTCTGGAAGCCTGCTAGATCCACCACAAACCATCCCTGCGTACCCAGTATATTCCATAACACCTAACACCAACACAGTAAATGTGTCGGCTCAAACACCTATGATGCCAACTCAACCTACTGTTTTGAAACCAAGCATACAGAGAGATGGATTTACGCACTACCATGGGCACACGGATGGGGCTAAGATAAACGCATCAAATCCGTCAAACGGGCCATCCAATAGCGTCGGTCTATCGGCTTATCAGCCGATCGAAACGGATCAGGCTCCGCAATCACGGGGAGCCACAACCGTAAAACAAGCGCCGTACAGGGTGGTGCCGTACGTCGAACCTTCCGCGCCCATACCCGATGCGTTGGGTTTTAACCATAATTATGACCAAGTACCAAGACCCCCTGCGGTGCGATTTGGACAAAGACCCGAGTTTGCACTCGGGGGGCAGGGCGTGAACCATGAAAATTGGCAATGTCCGGTTGCACCACAAGCCGACAATGTCAATTGGGCGGAACAAATTGCTAACGTTTTAAGAGAACAGTTCGGTTTACAGCCCAGAGGAAGAGTGATCGGCTATAGGAAGCCGTACCCCGATTACATAGATCGAATGCCATACCCACACAACTTTGAATACGGACTTTGCCAAATTCTCGGTGGCGATTCCGTCACCACAATTGGAGCATATCGGACGGTTTATGGCTCGATCTTGGAGAGGGCCGCGATCCGATGGACTAAAAATTAGACTGTTTCCTTTATCATTATGCAGTCTGCATTCAATTGGTTCACTAATCTAACCCCAAATTCAGTTCAAGTGTGGAACGATTTAGAAAGCTGATTCCATGAATACTTTTTTCTGAACTATGGAGCTTAGGATTTGATCTTAGTTCGATCCAAGCGGAAATCTGGCGAATCGGTTTCCGATTATATCAGAAGGTTTAGAGGCGTACGGAATAGATGCTTTAGTGTAACATTACCCGATGATCAATTGGCCGATTTAGCATTCCAAGAGCTAATCCCGCCATTAAAAGAGAAGCTATCGGGCCAAGGTTTCCAGATTTATGCCACTTACTCCACCGCGTATCGGCGCATGAAAGCCGATATGCAGAGAGCAAAGGGTTTAAAGATAGATTTAAGCCAAACAGTAGTGAAAAGGCCAAAGTAAACATGGTAGAATACAATTCAAGCGACACCTCCGAGGAGGAAGCGAGAAATAAACATAGCCGAGTGGACCAAGAGTTCTAAAAGCCACTCGTATGCTCTCTGCTCAAACCAATAAAAATAGGCGGAGATCAAATATTCATATGGCGTGTCTAAGTGCGACAAGATATTTGATTTATTACTGCAAGAAAAACTCATAAAGTTCTTAGGAGGGACACGTCATACCATCGGCCGAGGAAATTAAAAAGCGAAGGTATTGCAAATGGCACCATTCGTTTTCACATAATACTAACGATCGCAATATTTTTCGACAACAGATTCAATCGGCCATCAGCGATGGCAGGCTAAAATTTGCGGAAGAGTCGGCTATGCAGATAGATATGAGCCCTTTTCAAGTCAACATGGTTCAATGTTCACGAAAAGGAAAGAGGTCCAGAAGAAGATAAGCCGACTAAAGGAATTGTATCACGAGGCGAGGCGATAGATTACTATCGGTTCTATCTGAGATAGAAGCCGATAGGAATGGACAAAACTCAAGAACAGTAAAACCAAGAGGGACTTGGAGGTCGGTAAATGGTATCGGTGAGAGGGCTCCAAGAAAAGTCGATTTCAAACCAAAGCCGACCTTCTCACGGCTCACGGGAAGTATGAAAGGATAAGTCGGAGATGTAACACTCAACAACACCAGTTTTCATCGACTAGGGCAAAAGAGGGACGAACGTTGGCGGCGGATATGTCATGTCGGCCAACTCTTGAAGAAGAGAAACATCGGCAATGTCCCTTTTGGCGGTTTCTTTGGGAGAGAGGGATGACCTTACCATGATTGTGTCTTGTCCTATGCAACACTCGTCTGTATATCGGCCAAACCGGTCTGTAAAAGATAGGTTGTCTAGACCGATATACAATCATCCAGATGTAAGAAGCAGGAGGCCGATCCATGAAAGGTTGTCAACATCAGAGCAAGGCGAGTCCTCCCGAAATCAGGAACTATCGGCTAACACAAGTAGAATGGAATCTGACAGCGAGATGAGCAATTTAGCTGGAAAAATAAGAAAGCCGATAGAACCTAAACCTAGGTGGTGCCCCTCAGGTCTCAGCAAATCACAACGCAGGAGGCTTCAGCGATTAAAAACACAAGAAGAGAGGGAAGCCGAAAAGGAGAGCGAGAGGGATCGGATGTTTAATAAGTTAAGACCTGCACCGGTTTTAAAAAAGGAATGGAGAAGGAAGGAACAGATCGATAGTGACTCAGATCAATCGGTCGAATCCGGTTCTCCAATGATCCGTGATGATACACCACCAATGGATATAAACATGGTATTCACCTTACCAGCCGAGTTCAAAACCGAAGAATCAGCTGAGGAAGTGTTTGCCCAATTGTGCCTCGGAGCACCAGATGCTGTATTCGAAAAGCCACAAGACATGCATCGGCATCTGAAACCATTATATCTAAAAGGGTATATTAATGGCCGACCGATATCTCGTATGTTGGTCGATGGCGGGGCGACGATCAATCGATGCCGTTAAGTACTTTCGAAAATTGGGTAAAGCCGAGTGAAGACTTGATCAAAATCAATATGGTGCTAAATGACTTCACGGGAGACCCAACCGAGGCTAAAGGCGTAATGGTGTCGAAGCCCGGCGATCGGTAATAAAACTTTGCCGATTGCATTTTTGTGATCGAAGCCAAAGGCAATTACTGTGCTCCTTGGGCGGATCGATCCATGCCAATTGCTTGTATACCATCAACTATGCACCAAAAATTGGTGCAGTGGAACGATGATACAAGAGAAGTCGCATCGCCGATACATCGGCTCATATCGCCATGGCTAGCCCTGACACCAACTGGCCACACGAAGAAGCCGAATGTATATCAGGAAAAACCTTGGATAATTGCGATTTTATCTGCGTTGAGAAGTCAGGATTCAAGCCGATCAGCGTTAAAGCCAACACGTTTGATCGGACGGACGAAGTAGTAAGAAGATGGAGTACAAGACACTAGCAAAGCTGCAGGAAAAGGCCAGGAGCTATCGGCAAGAAGAATACGAAGAAGCTGTTGAGGATTTTGAAGAAGAAAGAAAAGGGTTAGGATTTACTTCTGCCGATTTACTCGAAGAAATCAATATTGGGGAAGGTGATGGCAAAAGACCAACTTTTGTAAGTGCTAAATTAGAACCCAGTTATAAAGCAAAGTTGGTCGAAATACTCAAAAAATATAGAGATTGCTTATCGTGGGAGTATTACGAGATGCCAGGCTTAAGCCGAAGCTGACTAGTTGAGCATCGGCTACCAATAAAACACAGGTATCGACCATTCAAACAATACCTAGGCGATTTAATCCTCGTTATATGACGCTATAAAGGAAGAAGTAGGACGATTACTAGAGGCAAAGTTTATCCGAAGCCTGCCGAAATCTGTTGAATGGGTCTCAAACATCGTCCTCAGAAGAAGAAAAATGGCAAACTTAGGGTATGTGTCGATTTTAGAGATTTGAACAAAGCTACACCAAAGACGAGTACCGATACCTATAGCCGATATGCTTATCGATGCTGCATCTGGGAATAAAATCATAAGTTTTTGGGCGGGAACGCAGGATACAATCAGATATTCATGGCGAAGCCGATATACCCAAAGCGGCTTTCGGATGTCCGGGCTTTAGGGCTGTATGAGTGGAAAGTTATGACCTTCGGTTTAAAAATGCGGTGCTACTTATCAGCGTGCTATGAACCATATTTTCCATGATATGATCGGCAATACCGTGGAGATATACATTGGCAGCGTAGTGGTAAAATCCAAAGAAGGCGGCAACATTTAGCCGTCTGGAAAAGATGTTCGAAAGCACAAGGTTACATGGGTTAAAAATGAACCCTCTCAAATGTGCTTTGGAGTATTGGTGGACAATTTCTTGGGTTTACGGTGCATGAAGGAGGAATTGAAGTAAACCAAGCCAAAGTAAAAGCCATAGCCGATACTAAACCGCCGACAAGCAAAAGGAGTTGCAGGTGTTGATTGGGAAAATCAACTACTTGCGACGTTTTATCTCAAACTTGTCGAGGCGTATTCGGGCCTTCACACCGCTGAAAATTAAAGACAACCAAGAGTTCAAATGGGAAGCCGATCAACAAAAAGCCTTCGGCGACATAAAGGGTTATCGATGAGTCCACCAAGATTGACCACACCAAAACATGGTATACCTTTTAGACTATATATATCGGTGAAGGTGATTCGATTAGGCGATTTTAACACAAGAAGCCGATAGGAAGGAACGAGCAATATTTTACTTGAGCCGACGTCTTTTAGATGCAGAAACCAGGTACCCCCAAGTAGAAAAATTATGCTTATCATTGTATTTTGCCTGCACCAAATTAAGACATTATATCTTTGGCTTCCAAATGCGTTATAATATGCAAAACCGATGTGGTCAAATACATATTATCAGCGCCAATTCTGCGGGGTCGGCTTGGTAAATGGGCATACGCCTTAACAGAGTTCGAGTTAACCTATGAGTCGGCTAAATCTGTGAAAGGACAAGCTGTGGCCGATTTTATCACAGGAAGTGAAACATTAGCGAGGAAACTGATGTAACTCCTTGGCAGCTGTATTTTGATGGATCCGTTTGCCAGGAAGGCGAAGGCATCGGCGTGATATTGATTTCACCTAGAAAACAGGAGTATGACTTCATGTATCGGCTAAATAGCCGATGTTCGAATAATCAAGCAGAATATGAAGCATTGCTAAAAGGTCTACAATTGCTAGATAGCATCGGGGTGAAAGACGTCGAAGCTTTTGGAGACTCGATGTTAATTGTACAGCAAGTCAAAGGAGAATACCGATGCAACGACGGTGCGCTAACTCAGTACTTACATCAATGCCTCCAGATCATCGAGATGCTCACTACATTTTCTATAAAACATATCCCCAAAGAAGCTAATGATAAAGCAAACCGATTAGCACAATGTGCGTCAGGGTACAAGATTGAAAGCCGACAGGGACCAATCGGGCTAAACATTTGGCCGATTTTATGTGTTCACCCTGTCATTGGAGAACAGAGATAAGGGATTATTTGTCGAGATCCAACCAAGCCGACCGAGCGAAGGTCAGCGCAAAGCACTCAAATATTTTCTACTTGAAGATGTATTATACTGTCTGACTATGGAAGGTTTGTTGTTAAGATGCACGGAACCGAGGAAGCCAAAGTAGCGATGGGTGAAGTCCATGAAGGCATCTGTGGATCACATCAATCAGCCCATAAGATGAAGTGGATACTAAGACGAACGAGGATATTTTTGGCCGAGCAATGTTGGAAGATCGCTTCAGATATTATAAAGGATGCCAAACGTGCCAAAAGTTTGGTAACGTACAGTCAGCACCAGCATCGGCTTTGCATCCGATCATTAAGCCATGGCCATTTAGAGGATGGGGTATAGACATAATCGGCCAAATATTTCCGTCATCGACCAAAGGGCATAAATTCATCCTTGCGACCAGATTATTTCTCAAAATGGGTTGAGGCCGTACCACTTAAGAAGGTTACTAGCAAAGAGCTGATCGACTTTGTAAATGAACACATAATCCATCGGTTTGGAATTCCACAGACAATTACTACTGATCAAGGGACTGTGTTCATGTCCAACGAGTTCAAAGGTTTTGCGGAAAGTCTTGGGATAAAATTACTCAACTCTTCCCCTTACTACGCTCAGGCCAATGGACAAGTGAGTCGTCAAACAAGACATTGATAAAGGCGATAAAAGAAAAATTGAGGAAGAGCCGAGGAAATGGCATTCAACGCTATCGGAGGCTTTATGGGCTTATCGGCTATCTCATCACGGATCAACTAAATTATCACCTTTTCAGTTGGTATACGGACAAGAAGCCGTTTTGCCCGTGGAAATCAACATCGGCTCAGTAAGGCTAAATGAGCAAGATAGGGTACCAGCCAATGAATACAAAGAGGCAATGCTCGACAATCTGGATGATTTGGCTGAACTAAGGCTGATCACGCTAGATCGGCTTAAAAGGAATAAAGAGAGGGTTGCCAGGTCGTATAATAAAAAAGTGATTTTAAAATCGTTCAATCAAGCCGATTTGGTATGGAAAACCGTGTTGCCGATTGGGTCTAAGGATAATCGATTCGGCAAATGGTCTCCAACATGGGAAGGGCCTTATAAGATCAATCAGTAGATTGGCGGGAATTCGTATATCTTTGGAGTCCTTAGGCGGGTTCGTCCTACCTAAAGCGATCAATGGAAAATATTTAAAAGCTTATCACCCAAGCATATGGGTTGGGTCCTAACTACTGAGGAAGAAAGCAGGATTAATTACGAAGCACATGCACATAAAATCGGTCATACAAATTGGCCGAGTCGATTAAGCAAACATCCACGGATTAAGCAGTTTATAAAGATCGGTTACATAACCAATCAAGCAAGTTTTCTAAAAATGTCATCTCAAGGCGAAGATAGTTTACAAAAATCGGCTATCGGCCGATTACTACAAATCGATTCATTAGAAGACGATGCTTTCAAATCGGTGAAGTCGGAGCAAGGCAGATGGGCCCCCAAAGCCGATAGTGCTGCAGCCGCCCTACCAATAGTAGCTTGAACACTATCTATTAGTTGCTCATCGGCTTTTGCATCACCCGGAATTGGGATCATTTTAGCTGAATGATTCCTGACTTTGGTGAAGACTTCACCGATTTGCTGTCTCTGGGCCGCCAGTGAAGACGTCGCATCCGTAATGCCGATCTGGCAATCTGAAAGTTCTTTTGTAACCAAGGCCAGCTGTTCTTCGAGTTTCTTCTTGGATAACTCCAGCTCTTGGGCCTTAGTCTTAGCCGATTTCAGCGCGGCAGCACCCTGATCAAATGCACTCTTTCGAGATTTGGCATCCGCTATGAGCTTGTCCAAGATCTCTTGGTCGGCTTGTTGGGACTTCCGCTGTTCAACCCTTTGCTTGGCTGACTCTACATCCTGCCGACGAGCATCCAGGTGGCATACCTCTAGTAGTGCGTTCATAGCGGCGGGGAAGATCGGCTTGGGCGGCGCCATCGCATTCCTCGAGGTTGAGTGTTGGCGGAAGAGCCGCTTAGGTTGCATCACTTCATCCAGGAGGCGGTTGAGCCGCTCCTCGCATGCCCGGCTCATGATTCTGACAGCCGGCCAGCCTGAAGCAGCAATTATGCGTTGAATGTCGGCCGGGTAGTCGTCAGTGGCCAACACTTCCGGGTCGTCGAGCTCGTCCAAAGAAAAGCCTAAAAGATCGGCTAAGTCCATCAACGAAGCCGGTCGAAGCGAGTTTTGGAGGTGAGGAAGCGGATGGCGGAGCAGAGCCAGAGCGGCAAGACAAGCACATCTGTCTGAGTCTTCTCTGCATCGGCTTCTAACAAGCTGGGCGGAAGGGTTTTACGAGGAATACTTTACGATAAGATAAGGAAAACAAAGACAAAAATCAAGATAAGGAACGAAGCTAACCGCGATGGCCGATCCGATTGGGGATGATCTTTGCATCACGACCGCGAGTTTTGGAGATCGTTTGATAACGACTCTACGGCTCTTCTTTTTCTCTAAAAAAGACAAACATGGGGTTAGCCGACAGCAAGCATGAAACCGCCTACAAAAGAAATCTAAGCAAAAATGGAAGCCGGGCGTACTTTTAGTGCGCTGATCGGCAAGATCGGACGGTGATGGGCTATTGACCCCAACGTGCGGAAGATAAACGGCAAGAGGGGTCGGCGGCCTTCTTGCCGTTCGAGCGATCGTCGGCCGATGCGATTTCTTATACTGAGTCGACCTTTTGCTAGTCTGAAAAAGGACAAAAGATATGATTAAGCCGATGAAAATCTTATTTCAATAAACGTCAAAATGAAAATACCTCTAAAGACGAGTTAGCGTGGCTTGAACTCGAGCTAGACCCAGCGGCGGTCTCCGTCGGCTCTTGGAAGCCAGGGAGAAAAGAGGACAAGACCTCATGGATAGTGCGCCCCCGCAAGAGTGCCTCAGCTATGGAAGCCCACCATGTGGTAAATTGGCCCGATCGACGTGTGTTTAGCACGAGGAATGGCAAGTCTACCACATGGAGCTCATCGGCTAGCTCAATAATAAGCTCCGCCCATGATAATGTTAGTGACTTTATTTCGTGGCTTGATCATGTTGAGCAAAGGAAAGCAAGGAATTGTTTGTCCAAAACCCAGCTGGCGAGCATACACTGAAGGGTGATAGAACTCATAGGTCGGCTGAAATGTTCTATTTCGAGTACTCAAGCCGACGTGAAGAATGCAAGGAGAAATCAGCAGAGGAAGCAGATCAAGAGTGGACTGGGGCATTAAAGAGCTATCAGAATTTAGACGGAGGAAAGAAGGCCATGGGAGATCGGCTAGTTGGCTATACGAAAAGAAGTCTCGACGGTTGAAGGAGGCTTGGTTGAGATTCAAGAAGAAGGATAAGTACTTATGAAAACCGGCCGGGGAAATTTTAGGTTCATCAGGTGAACACATCATGAATTTTTCACCCGGAGATCGGCTAGGTTGAAATCTAGGGGTTGCACCCTCGGGAAAATCTTCCGTTGGGAAAGCCGATTCCTCCGATGGATCTGGGATAATAAGACGGCCAAAGACACAGTAAAGCCAGATCTGAATGAACCAAAGTGGACCACCAATGTTGCCCACGACATAGGAGCCGTTGCCGGTAAAAAGCCGACTCCGGATGATATGCATCATGTGGTATACGGCCCCCAACAAGGATTTCCCTAGAGCTAGCCGACGACCCATGACTAGCTGCTCCGACATAAATTGATAAACCTGGGTTGGTCCTAAAGAAGCGCCACAGAAGAGGAATCGGTCTAGCCATAGGTTGAGGAAAGCTACATGTTCCTCATCCGATACAGGGCCAGTCAACTTGTTATTATTTTGTATATATCTGGACCAGCCTTCTCCCTTTTTTCGAGTCAATTTATACTGAGGTTTCCCGCTAAAAGCCGATATTTGGTCTCCATCGGGCCTAAGGCAACACAATTCGGCCATGTCTAAGAGGGTTGGGCCGATGGGACCAGTTGGGAAAAAGAAGGCGTTAAAAGAATCCGACCAAAAATAGCAAGCAGCGGCTACCAAGGATTCGTTAGGTTCTGGATCGACTAAGGACATGGGAATACACTCAGCGATACCCATTCCTTCCCACTCAGCCTTTTTCTGGGTTGATACTCTAATATACCAAGACCTCCAGCCCTTGAGAGCTGTCGGCCAAGCCCTAAAGCTTTTTGTCCATTCCTTAATATTATAGCCAGGAGCCGACAGAGGGAGTCTAGGGATTTCATCTCCAACAACCGTATCGGTTTCTATGGTTCCTAGTGGGCCTAGAAAGTACTGATGGTCGCTATCTGGGATCGGAATGAGTACAGGATGCGTCCATTTCAGCCGATCTGACAGGAAGAGGGGATTGACGCGGAGAAAAGCCGATTTCAAGATGAACGAGAGCACGCCAGGGTGAAAATGACCGCAGGGGGGACCTCATATTTATACCTCGGTGAAAAAGATGAAAAGGCGGGAACAGTTGCTGCATTAAAAACACACCGAGGATATTGCGGCGCCATTAATGGGGAAGTTACCAAGGTGAATCCTAAACGACAAGCCGATCACGGAAAAAGGCGAAGGGATTTTTGAAAAATAGCAAGCTACCTTTCAAAAATGGGGGGCATATGTTTGCACCAAAATTCGGCACGTATTGGAATCGGTCTGAGACGGAAAGAAAATATACGTATGGAAAGAAATCGGTAAACGAGTCAGAAAAGGTATCCGTTTCTAAAAAGGAAAGGAAATCAGACCGGAGGCCGATACGGGTAAACGCATCGTATCTATATACAACTCGGATCGGCCAAGTGTGTTATAAAAAGGGGTAGACGTCAAGCGAAAAGAGGACATCAATCAATTCAACCACACACATCTACTTTTTACAAGCTTGTCTTTTACGTTGCTTTAGTTTCATAGATCTCTCTGCAAGTCGACGGAATCAACATAGTTGCGCATCGCCGATTGTTGATTTTTGCCGATTTCACCCAGGTTTGATCTGCTTCGTTTTGTTGCGCATCGCCTTCCCGAAGCCGACTTTTACCTTGTATCCTGATCGATCGTAACCGATTGATCTAGCTATCTCCTAATCGGTTCTAGCCGACTAGCGAAAAGCCGATAGATCCTTGTTTATCGGCTTTGATCAAATTACAAACTCTACCTTGTCAATTTCAGGTCAAATTGACTGGCACGCTCTGCAAACCCGGCGTTTGTCTTGTGTGTTCGAGGCCGAAAACCCTCCTTCACGTTTTTTGTGCGAACAGGGACATTATTGTCGAGTTCTCGCGGTTTGTTGGAGAGGACGAGTGCGCGGTGCACGGCGGCGGCGACGACGACGGCTTGATGGACGACGATGCGAAGATGGCCACCTCATGGACGACAACGGAGAAGAAGAAAGAGCTCGCGTGGCTGCTGCCGCACATCGTGAGCCTATGTTGCTCGGATATCTTAATACGTATCGGATACACGATACGATGATATACCGTGATACGACGTTTTCTCAAAGATACCGATATGGGGATACGTGTGTATATATAATTAATGAATTTTTGTACGAAAATGAGAAACTGAGAATACCTTAATATTTCACGTAGCCTACTTTCTTCTCTACTTTTTCCTCGTGGTTGTTTGTCTTATACAAGTACATCAACCCATGCTGTCAAGAGAAGAAAACATTGATCTCAAAATATCTATAACAACACTTCTACTTAACTCTAGATGGAAGCTATTATTCGATTAGATAAAGGAGACCACATTTCTTGAGAAATCATTTGAAGAATAGAATAATCATTGGTTGCTTTCAGAGAAGCATGGCTTAAGTTTTCTCTACTCTAGAAACATAAGTACATTCATAAAACCATCAAATTCGATAAAGATTTTGTTCAAAAGTAGCATTATGGTGTCATGAGAATACCATATTAATTATGGTGTCCTCACGTGGGCGAATCGGGAGAGGAGAGTGGTAGGCCGGCAGCAGCAACACTGACGATAATGCGAGGGATTGCCGATCGTGACTTAAGAACTGACGGCTTTCAGAGGAAAGTATCAGGACTATGTTGAGAAAGGTATTATTTAGAGTTATCTGTATTGGAAAAGTATCCGAGAAGTATCATTTGTTGGTTGATCTTGGCTAATGTATGGGATGACAGCACCCAAATCCCGTACATCCTCACATTCCTAAAACTAAAACCTTCCTAATCAATCTTTCCTTAACAACGTGCCATGATCGGCGGCGCCTTCCATACAATGGAGCACGCCCCCGAGATCCTCAGCGCCATATTATAAAGGAAGAAGTGGGCTCATGCATAGGTGACAATCTGTGGATGTATTCCTCTCTTCCAAAACCCTAATCTCTCAATCGATCCTTACCGGGCGCTGGAGGAGCCTCGAAGGGCTGTTCGTGGACAGTGCAGGTGGTGTCCTAAAGGCCGTCGCTATTCATCAGGTGAACGCTGTCGCCGACTGCACATCAACACCGACGTTCACTTCCCGGTGTCCTCTACTTCACCGAACGTCTTCTCGGCGCTAATGGCTTCTAATGGTTCCGGTTAGTACATCCTTTTTCCGCATTATTTGTGATCATGCCTTAGGCTAGACTAAAACTTAATTAGACTTAGTGATCTAACATCATTTAAAAAAAAAAATCAAAAATTAATAGATACGTACAAGATACGTATCGAAAAGTATCTGATGCGTATAGGTATCTGATACTTATCAGATACAAATACGTCTGTTTTTTAAAGTATCGGTTCAACGCAGTCGTGAGCCTCCCGGCGGTCGTGGCGCGGGCGGCGGGCGTCCCCGCCGGTTCAAGAAACTGTGACCTGTTCTTTCTTTCTGATCGACGAACAGATGAAACAAGAAGGATGTAATTTCCTAACATTTGTTCCATTTACTCTGTTGTTTGATCATCTAATAGACAGAGAATAATGTAGTTTTTTTAATGGATGCAACAAGATACAATCTTTCCTTTTGATTTCTAGGATTGTTGCAGAAAATGTTGCAAGCACCATGTCTCTCTTCTTGAAACAAAAGAAATATCAGTTCTTTTTATGCACTGGCCCGTACTCTTGCAATTAAATTTCAGGTTAGGTATATCAACAAAAGAAATATCACGTAAGCACGAAACGCACGACAGAAAGTTCTCTCTCTCTCTCTCTCTCTCTCTCTCTCTCTCTCTCTCTCTCTCTCTCTCTCTCTCTCTCTCTCTCTCTCTCTCTCTTTCCAATTTTGCCGAGTGCTATGACATTCACTCAAGAGAGAAAGTAGCGCTTTTTTAAGGCCGAAGCTCTGATTAAAGACGAGGAAGTTAAAAGTACAAATTGCAGGAGACTGCACTAAGGAAATGAAAAAGAAAAAAAGAGAGAGGACCAAATAACTAGAAGATTAGTGTTACACTAGTCGATGCAACAACTTTTTGATCTCTCGTGCTCCAGCAAGAGGCCTCGTCCTTAATTACAAGCCCGATAATTAATACCATGCATAAGCCTTGTTCCCTCTGCTGATGAATATAAGGTAGATAGTTATAAGGCCTATAGTTTGAATGATCTTATTTAGAAATATAAGTCTTGTATATAGCTTTAATAAGCTTTTCCTACTATATCCCTATTTATTCCATCTCAACCATATACATTTATTCAGTATCACCCAAACAAAGTATTATCTCTCATCTTCAAGACAATTAAAAGGGGTATGTAAGTCATTTTCTCTCATGTCTTTCTCAATTTCACCGTAACCTTAATCCTTATACAAAATCAAAATACGCCTTATATTTATCAACATAGAGAGTATACTACTCATCTACTTTATCAGCATTAAACAAACCAAGGTGCAAACAAGAAAATGAATTTACTCATAACTAGGGATCTTAGATGGAAGCCCAAAACTGTGCAAATACTCATTCATCATCTGAAGCTAGATGATTACTGGTCGTTCTCAAAACAGAAGAATATACTTGTTGAGTAACTTGAGAGTTCAGTACCTCATATAAAGGCAGCAAGCAACCTCAACTCTGAGCCATTTCCATTTGACAAATAATAAATCTTTTTCCATTTCTCTTCTGAAAAACTCTCGTGTCGAATAATCTTTTGCCTGGCCAACAAACAGATCACAATTTTCATTGCTTGAGTTAAGTTACAAAGTAAGCTTTTAATGTGTAAGCATATGCAAATGCCAGCCACGATAGAAAATTCCAATGCCATCACTGGGAAAAAAAAACTATGAAGATTTTTGAAATAAGTACCTCATATAATAGTTGCACACAGTCTCAGCTTCAGCTAACGTGTACCGTTTAAACATCACACGGGAGTTAGACGGAACATCTGGGAGCTCCTGCCTTAGTTTGCCAACTGCGGTTGAATGCGAAAAGGCTCCTGCCATCATATCATTATGAACCATCGACCTGTTGAGAACCGCAGTTGTAACACGAACCGGTACTGATACCTCATTTCAGGAAAGTTCAAAATGAACCGGTACTGATGCCCTCATTAGTACCGGTTCAAATCTAATTTGGACTGATGTACCGGTACTGAAAGCTCTTTCTCTAGTAGTATGGGAGTGATACCCTTCGGGGTATCTCAAGCGGTTCGGCCAACCGTTTGTGGTGAGACACCACAAACGGTTCGAAAGGTATCCAGGCAGGCTCGGGGGGTCGCCACGTGGGAGATCTTCACAAGCGGTTCGTGTTATAAACCGCTTGTGAAGACGCTATCTCCACAAGCGGTTTGTGTTATAAACCGCGTGTGAAGATCCTCTCTCCACAAGCAGTTTGTGTTAAAAACCGCTTGTGGAGGTGCTCTTTCCACAAGCGGTTAGAGATAATAACCGCTTATGGAGAGGCATTGTTTACTTATATTCAATATATAATATGTTTTTGAGAAGGGTATCAATATGGATTTTGACATTAAAAATAAATAGAAATATATGGTTTTTGTATACAATTAAATATATATTAGTCATGCGTACTCATTCAGATAATCACAGATCATTTACACAAAAGTACGAACTTAATAGACTAAAAAATGGACAAGTTTGATGGACACATGAAATAATGAGCACTTTTACAAGTTTGATTTACACATAAGCAACTTTTACAAGTTTCAAAGAATAAAAGGGTGAATCTCGAGCTCATTTAATTCTTGCGTGCATCGCTCTTTATGTCCTTGGTCGACGTTGATGTCAGTTCACTTGTCCTTATAGAAGGACAATCTCTCCAACCCGCTGTGTGGAACTCACCATTAGGGGATACAATCTCGTCGACAATGAAGCCAATGGGTTGTTCTTGGAGTGCTTCAACCCGGTGCGGCCGGATGTAGGTCGTTCCTCAGTTCCAAGAGTTTAAGGTCCTTCCGAGCTTACAATGTATCTTTTGATTGGCCGTACATATCTATGTAGCCTAGCAGGTTCAAGCAAACATTCTTCGTGATGTGAATGAAGTCAAGTGAGTGACGAACCTCCAAGACTTCCCAATAAGGCAAGTCCCAAAATAATGACTTCTTCTTCCACATAGGTGCCTGACCATCCTCATTCTGCACAGGTTTGCTTCCAGGACCCTTTCCGAATACTACTTTCAGATCATTTACCATAGCAAGCACATGTGGCCCACTACGATGCTGAGGCCTAGCACGAAGGTCTAGTTGCCCATTAAATTTCCAGCACTTCTTCCGCCATGGGTGACTCGTAGGAAGAAACCTACGGTGATCCATGTACACAACCTTTCAAGAGTTTTTCAGGTACATGCTATCCGTTTCATCTAAGCATTGGACGCAAGCTCTATATCCTTTGATAGTTTGGCCGGACAGGTTACCGAGAGCAGGCCAGTCGTTGATTGTTACAAATAACAATGCACGTAGGGTGAAATACTCCCTTTTGTACTCATCCCATACCCGTGCACCATCCTCCTCCCACAACGTCACAAGATCTTCAACCAATGGTTTCAGGTAGACATCGATGTCATTTCCAGGTTGCTTGGGGCCTTGGATCAACAACGACATCATGATGTACTTTCGCTTCATGCACAGCCATGGAGGAATGTTATACATACATAGTGTAACAGGCCAGGTGCTATGGCTGCTGCTCAACTCTCCAAAAGGATTCATCCCATCGGTACTTAACCTAAACCTTATGTTTCTCACCTCTTGTGCGAAGTCTGGGTACGTCCGATCGACTTTCCTTCACTATGAGCCATCTACAGGGTGTCTAAGCATACCGTCATCCTTACGCTCTTCTTTGTGCCAATGCATCATCTGGGCATGCGCTTTGTTAGCAAACATATGCTTCAATCGGGGAATCACAGGGAAATACCACAACACTTTAGTTGGAGGTCTCTTCTTCCTACGCTCCCCATCTATTTCACCTGGATCGTCTCTCTTCACCTTATACCGTGATTCTTTGCACACTGGACAAACATCCAAATTGGCTTACGTATTGCGATACAGGATGCAATCGCTAGGACATGCGTGTATCTTCTGTACTTTCAATCCCAAAGGACAGACGACTTCCTTTGCTTCATATGTAGATTCAGGCAGAGTGTTATCTTCTGGAAGCAACTTCTTTATGAGTGATAACAACTCATCGAATCCCTTGTCTAACACACTATTTGTGGCCTTCCATTGCATAAGTTCAAGTGTAGTACGCAACTTTTTGTGGTCCTGCCCACAGTTTGGGTACAAAGGAGTTCTGTGGTCCTCTAACATGCGCTGGAACTTATCGAACTGTCTTTCATCTGTGTAGTCTCCCTCTCCATCACGTAGCATCTGGTCCAGCTCATCATCACCAAAGTCACTAAGTGTATCTCCCACGGAATAGCATTGCATGGCGTCCGGGATATTGTTGAATCCCTCTTCTTCTTCCTCGTCTTCTTTATCGTCTTCCTCGTCTTCGCCATGGTTGGTCCAACAGGTATAGTTTGGCCTGGAACCTCTTATCATCAAATGGTTCATAACCTGCCATCGCTGTGAGTGCTCCTTCTCGTTCTTGCAATCTACGCACGGACAACATATGAAGCTGCCTGGAGGCAGGAATGCAATGGCCGCATCGAGAAAAGCCTGCACGCCATCAATGAACTCTCTCGAGTGACGGTCCGCATTGTACATCCATTGCCGGTTCATCTATACCAAGTTATAATTTCATATAATTTTTTCTTCTCCAAGAAAAACAACCCCACCTACACCTTCATGCAATTAAAGATCTACCTTTCTAATTATTTTTTTACCCCTTTCTACCTTTGTAATTATTTTTTTGTCCTTCACATGTTTTCCTATTTTATTTCATACACTACTAATTACTTCATTGCAATGTCATATTTTGAACTAGATCTCCACCATACATCTTCATACCATAACAAAAACAAGCATACGAAATAAATTTTGGGGAACAACTCCCTACATTTCAACATATTTCGACATGTTCTAGAGTGACCTAGCAAAGCAGCACATTTCAACATGAATATATCATGATTTCTCCACATCCAATGCATAAAAAACAACAATATGTAGGTGAGAAAGATGGTAACATGCTCTTACTGACCTTGAAACACTTAATTTGAAGCTAAATCACCAGCAATTTAAAAATTTAAAATTTAGACAGCACCTCTTCGGAAGAACAGAGCTCGGCCCTTCTCTTTTCATGACTGTTGGCTCGGGGAGGAAGAAGAAGTTTAAATGCGCTGGACGGGAGGGATTCTAGAACCGATTTGACACACGAACTGCTTCTAACTGTTGAATTCTAGAAGCGGTTCGTGTGTCAAACCGCTTCCGACTTTCCAGAAGCGGTTTGACATACGAACCGCTTCTAAAAGACAGACTTCAAAAGCGGTTTAAAACACGAACCGCTTCTAAAGTCTAAGTTTTACAAGCGGTTCGTTTCTCAAACCGCTTCTGATTTCCAGAAGCGGTTTGAGAAACGAACCGCTTGTAAAACCCAGACTTCAGAAGCGGTTTGTGTTTTAAACCGGTTGTAAAGGCCCTCTCCTGCTCGTTGCTCATGAACCGCTTCTGGTGCGAAGGCCAAAAGTGGTTCGCACCTAACCGCTTGTAATAGCCCGCTTGTGATGCCCAGTTCTGTAGTAGTAAAAAAAAAATTAGGGTGCTTATACGGAACAGATGAAACCAAAAAAAGTAACAGACGTAATGATAATGCATTCTATGCACATTTGTAAATATTGAGGAAAAAAGTGGAATATAGACATCATAGAGATTTGCACCTGCAAGATCTTCGCAGCCTGTAGTGGGGTATCAATAAGATTATTGCAGGTGTTTCTATAAAAGAATCCTCCATGAATCCAATCCTTCCCTTGTGGAACATAGAATACCAGCCATCCTTCAGTACGTGCCCAGTGGACAAGCATTGTGAGTGCAATGCTTACAACTCCGAGGGCCATCCAAGACAATTTGTCTTTTGGTCTCTAAGACAGATAAGGTAGAAAAGAGGATTGCGAGCTGTTCATTAACCAATAACCCGAGATATAATGTTACAACGCATATACGCCTACACTGTTACACTTTTATAACCCTTATATGCAGCAGCTCCTCGGATTGGATCAGAGTTTAGTGAGACACTACTACAGATCTGGCCTTCCATACTGGCTCATCAGTACCGGTTATGCATGAACCGGGACTGACAATTACATCAGTCCCGGTTCAACGATCGTTTGATCCGGGGTGCACATCAATACCGGTTTAATATACCAACCGGTACTGATGTTCTACCATCAGTACCGGTTGGTTACACCACCCGGTACTAAGCAACCGTGGACCCAGCAGGATGCGTAGTACCGGTTGGTATAACCAACCGGTACTGATGATCCCAACCGTGGGCCCAGCAGGCTACTTAGTACCGGTTGGTGTAACCAACCGGTACTGATGAGACCACATCGGCACCGCTTGGTGTTTTAAATCGGTACTAAAGCTCTTCGTCTCACGTGCCGGCGCTCCTTTTCGATGAAACTCTTCGTGTTCATCAGAATTAAAGTGCTTTCTCTTCGTCTTCCGATTTCCACCTATAAAACGATCAGATGATGATGGACATACGAGCTGTGAGACATATAGTCGCCCAATTAAAATGGCAGCTCCATCTCCTCCCCCTAGCGCACCATCACCACCTCCAGAGGAGAAGGAGGAGGAGGAGGAGGAGGAGCGGGAGGAGGAGGAGGATCCGGAGGAGGTGGAGTGGGAGGAGGAGGAGGAGGATCCAGAGGAGGAGGAGGAGGAGGCCAACATACGCTGGGGGAGCTCATCGGAGGACAAGGAGGAAGAGGAGGGGGGATAGGACGACGACGATAGCCCCCCGCGCGACGACGACAGCCCCCCAGGCAGCGACGACGAGTGGTGGTATGCGTGATCGCGCCACCCGCCACTCGTCACTATATATATATATTATATATATATATTGTAAATAATATAATATGTAATGTTTTATGTTATGAATCATTAATATCTCTACTATTCTAAAGCAGCACTTGGTGGCAGTGGTCCTTTCTTCCCACGTCATTAATTACCGCTTAATTGCCCTGCTTAATTATCCTGCTTAATTGCCCTACGCAAGAAACGAAGCGTTGCTTTATTAGCCAGCTTTCGCAAGAAACGAAGCGTTAAAGATAGATATTTGATCTTGTGAAATACTTTTTTTTTATTTTTTATTCTTTATTTTTTGTTATCAATTTTGTTTTTCGTAGCAACGCACGGGCATGTAACTAGTTTATTCCTATATCACAGTTCCCCCTTAAGAAAGTACGCAAGGACTGCACTTACTTTAGTACCCCAGCAATGAAGATCCCGGAAACAATGCAGAATATCCACTCCTGTGAGGTACTAAGTCGATCGAGTCAAAGCACCTAAGTCGATCTGCAACGGCATTACATATAGTTTTCGGATGCACGTGTTCTCGGCTTTCTCCAGCCTTGCTTACCTCGATCTATGTTGGAACTAATCTTATAACCCAAATAAAGTCCAATTTAGAAGTTTTGTTTTGGAGTCCAGGTAGGTAGGTAGTAGACAAAGGAGTGGAATATGGAGTTGGAGCAGAATACGAAATTTGTATTCGAGTAGATTACTAATTAAATTTCTTGGCCGAGTCGGATATCAAGACGCAGTGCTTTATAAGGTACGCAATGCTTTATAAGAAATATTAGAGTTAATGCAAGAGAGAAGAAATAAGAGCAAAGCAATAAGAAATATTAGAGTTAAAACAAAACCAAAAAAGAACTTATGGGCTGTTTGGTAGGCTGCATCCAAAGAGAATTGCATCTACAGATACAAAAGACACTTGTTTGGTTGGCTGCACGAGGGGTGGAGCCTGTCCCCCGAGATGCAATTGCATCTGCTGAGCCAGGCTGTGGGGAAACGTAGATTTTGGTCGCTTCCTATGGGCCTGGCTGGTGGGATCACTACTACAGAACTGGGCATCACAAGCGGTATATTACAAGCGATTAGGTGCGAGCAGTTCGCCCACGCACTGGCGGTTCTGAGCAACGGGCGGGAGGGGGTCACTAGAAGCGGTTGGTCATACGAACCGCTTGTGTTGACAAGCATCACAAGCGGTTCGTTTTCCAAACCGCTTATGAATTATCACAAGCGGTTTGAGACCTCAACCGCTTGTAGAGATTTATATTTAGAAGCGGTTCGTGTATAAAACCGCTTCTGAAGTCTTAGTTTTAGTAGCGGTTTGTTTGTCAAACCGCTTCTACAAAGTCAGAAGCGGTTTGACATACAAACCGCTTCTAGAACTCAACCTTCAGAAGCGGTTTGTATATGAAACCGCTTCTAGAATCCCTCCCGCCCAGCACTTTAAACTTCTTCTTCCTCCCCGAGCCAACAGTCTGATGAACAGAGAAGGGCCGAGCACTGTTCTTCCGGGGAGGTGCTGCCCAAATTTTTTGTTTTGAAATTGCTGGTGATTTAGCTTCAAATTAAGTGTTTTAAGGTCAGTAAGAGCATGTTAGCATCTTTCTCACCTACATATTGCTGTTTTTTATGCATTGGATGTGGAGAAATCATGATTTATTCATGTTGAAATGTGTTGCTTTGCTAGGTAGAACATGTTGAAATGTGTATGGTATGAAGTTGTTCCCCAAAATTATTTTGTATGCTTGTTGTTGTTATGGTATGAAGATGTATGGTGATCTAGTTCAAAATATGACATTGCAATGAAGTAATTAGTAGTGTATAAAATAAAATAAGGATAAAAAAATAATTAGAAAGGTAGAAAGGGATAAAAAAAATTTAGAAAGGTAGATCTTTAATTGCATGAAGGTGTAGGTGGGGTTGTTTTTCTTGGAGAAGAAAAAAATATATGAAATTATTACTTTATTGTAGATGAACCTAAGCAATGGATGTACAATGCGGACCGTCGATCGAGAGAGTTCATTGATGGCGTCGCAGGCTTTTCTCGTCACGGCCATTGCATTCTCGCCTCCAGGCGACTTCATATGTTGTCCGTGCGTAGATTGCAAGAACGAGAAGGAGCACTCACAAATGATGGCAGGTTATGAACCATTTGATGATGAGAGGTTTCATGCCAAACTATGAACGTTGGACCAACCATGGCGAAGACGAGGAAGACGAGGAAGAAGACGAGGAAGAAGACGAGGAAGAAGAAGAGGGATTCAAAAATATCTCGGACGCCACGCAATGCTATTTCGTGGGAGGTACACTCAGTGACTTTGGTGATGATGAGCTGGACCAGATCTTTGCGTGGCAGTGAGGGAGACTACACAGATGAAAGACAGCCGAGAAATTCCAGCGCATGTTAGAGGACCACAGAACTCCTTTATACCCAAATTGTGGGCAGGACCACAAGAAGTTGCGTACCACACTTGAACTTATGCAATGGAAGGCCACAAATAGTGTGTCAGATAAGGGATTCGATGAGTTGTTGACACTCATAAAGAAGTTGCTTCAGAAGATAACACTCTGCTCGAATCTACATATGAAGCAAAGGAAGTCGTCATCCTTTGGGGTGAAAGTCTGAGAAGATACACGCATGTCGTAACGATTGCATCCTGTATCGCAATGCGTATGCCAATTTGGATGTTTGTCCAGTGTGCAAAGAATCACGGTATAAGGTGAAGAGAGATGATCTAGGTGAAATAGATGGGGAGCGTAAGAAGAAGAGACCTCCAGCTAAAGTGTTGTGGTATTTCCCGGTGATTCCCGATTGAAGCGTATGTTTGCTAACAAAGCGCATGCCCGAGATGATGCGTTGGCACAAAGAAGAGCGTAAAGATGACGGTATGCTTAGACACCTGCAGATGGATCACAGTGGAGCAAAGTCGATCGGACGTACCGGACTTCGCACAAGAGGTGAGAAACATAAGGTTTGGGTTAAGTACCGATGGGATGAATCCTTTCGAGAGTTGAGCGACAACCATAGCACCTGGCCTGTTACACTATGTATGTATAACATTCCTCCATGGCTGTGCATGAAGCGAAAGTACATCATGATGCCGTTGTTGATCCAAGGCCCCAAGCAACCTGGAAATGACATCGATGTCTACCTGAAACCATTGGTTGCAGATCTTGTGGCGTTGTGGGAGGATGGTGCACGGTATGGGATGAGTACAAAAGGGAGTATTTCACCTTACGTGCATTGTTATTTGTAACAATCAACGACCGCCTGCTCTCGGTAACTGTCTGGCCAAACTATCAAAGGATATAGAGCTTGTGTCCAATGCTTAGATGAAACGGACAGCATGTACCTGAAAAACTCTCGAAGGTTGTCTACATGGGCCACCGTAGGTTTCTTCCTACGAGTCACCCATGGCGGAAGAAGTGCAGGAAATTTAACGGGCAAGTAGACCTTCGTGCTAGGCCTCAAAGATCGTCTTGGGCCACATGTACTTGCTATGGTAAAGAATCTGAAAGTAGTATTCGAAAAGGGTCACGAAAGCAAACACATGCGAGAATGAGGATGGTCAGCGCCAATGTGGAAGAAGAAGTCAGATTTTGGGACTTGCCTTATTGGGAAGTCTTGGAGGTTCGTCACTCACTTGACTTCATGCACATCACGAAGAATGTTTGCTTGAACCTGCTAGGCTACATAGATATGTATGGCCAATCAAAAGATACACCGCAAGGTCGGAAGGACCTTAAACTCTTAGGAACCGAGGAGCGACCTACATCAGGAAAAAGAGAGAAAAAGGACAACATTACCTACATCCTCGCGAGCTACACTCTAAGCAAAGAAGAGAAAAAGCATGATAGAGTGCCTGAATAGTGTGAAGGTCCCTTCAGGATACTCATCAAATGTAAAGAGACTCATAAACACGAAAGAGAATAAAATCGTACACGAAATCCCATGACTGTCTTGTGTTGATGACACAATTGCTCGATGGCTATAAGAGGTATACTTCCAGTGGAGTACGGGGATAATCACAAAGCTGTGTTCTTTTTCAATGCGATTTGGCATAAGGTCATCGACCAGATAAACTAAGTAAGCTGCAGGATGACGTGGTACAAAGTGTGGTTTGTCTTGAGATGATATTTCCTCCTGCGTTCTTTGATATTATGGTTCATCTCACTGTTCACCTTGTCAAAGAGATAGGTATTCTCGGACCATATCTGCACAACATGTTCCCTTCGAGAGGTACATGAGTGTGCTAAAGAAGTATGTTCAGAACCGTTCTCGTCAGGAAGGATGCATTGCCGAGGTTATGGGACAGAGGAGGTGATTGAATTTTGTGTGGATTACATTAATGATCTAAATCCGATCGGCGTCCCTATATCACGCCATGAGGGCAAAGCTACGGGAAAAGGGACGATAGGAAGGAAAGCAATTGCATGCAATGATCTTCTTACATTTAAGCAAGCACATTTCACGGTTTTGAAACAATCAAGCGTGGTTGCCCGTATGTTGTTGAGCACAAGAGTATTCTACGCCGTGAATTCCCTAGGAGGTCCGAGAATTGGATAACATGAAGCACATGGATTCTTTCGGCGCTTGGTTACAAAACTATATCCTTTTCAAAGGGTCGGACAATGAACAATTGCAACGATTGGCACGGGGACCTTCTAGTGAAATCGTGACATTCAAGAAGTGCGAGATAAATGGTTACACATTTTACACGAGATCCCAGGATGACAAGAGCACCAATCGAGCCGGTGTCCGTATAGATGCCGAAGACAACAAAGGAAAGGTGGACACATATTATGGTTTCATAGAAGAGATATGGGAGCTTGACTATGGACCTTTAAAGGTCCCTCTATTTAAGTGCCAATGGGTCAAGCGACTTGAGGCGGCGTAAAGGTCGACAAATACGGCATGACAACCGTTGACCTCACGCAAGTCGGCTATAGGCGTGAACCGTTCGTCCTTGCAAATGATGTGAGACAGGTCTTCTATGTAATAGACATGTCAAGCAAGCCTAAGAAGCAGAAAGATAATAATAACAATAAGCCAAAGCGACACGTGGTTCTCTAAGGCAAACGAAGGATTGTCGGAGTTGAGGACGTCACAGATGAGGAAGACTATAGTCGATTCGGCGAGCTCCCTCCTTTTGCGGTGGATGTTGACATAAGCCTCTGAATGACACAGACTGCATGCTTACATACGTCCACGATCATAACGAAGGAAGACTTGTAAAGACATAGTATGGTACTACTTAAAATGTAGTATTCTTGTATGAACTTATTTATTTGAACTTTTGTGATCATTTTTAGGCGTGTCTTATCATGCGTGTTTATTTGAAATAAACCTCATGAAATAAACCCCTAGAAATAAACCTTATGGAATAAACAATAAATAAATAAAAATATAAACCTCAAGAAGTAAACAAAAAGAAAGGTAAAGAAAGTAAAAAAATAGAAAGGTTTAACAAATGAAGAATATAAACAAAAACAATAAAGAAATAAACCTTATGGAATAAAGAATAAAGAAAGTAAAAAAAAAAGGTAAAGAAAGTAAAAAAAGAATATAAATGAAGAATATCAACAAAAAGAAAGGTAAAGAAAGTAAAAAAAGGTAAAGAAACTAAAAAAGAATATAAATGAAGAATATCAACAAAAAGAAAGGTTAAGAAAGTAAAAAAGGTAAAGAAACTAAAAAATGAAAGGTAAAGAAAGTAAAAAAAAGGTTTAAAAGAAAAAGAATGGCCGGCGGGGAGCGAGTGGGGCTCGAGCAGGCGACCTCGAGCCGCACTCAAGCGCCCGCTTAGAGAGAGGAGAGTTCTTGTTAACCGTAATAGGCAACACACTCTTTTAAGTAGTATGTATCGGTTCCAATAATAATTGAGATGGCTTCTACAAGCGGTTTGTATTAATAACCGCTTGTAGAGATATCTCTACAAGCGGTTCCAATTAATAACCGCTTGTAGAGAGAGCTTCTACAAGCGGTTATTAATTAGAACCGCTTGTAGAGATCTCGCTTTACAAGCGGTTATTAATTAGAACCGCTTGTAGAGATCTCTCTTTACAAGCGGTTTGTATTCTGAACCGCTTGTAGAACAGTTTACAAGCGGTTTGTATTAAGAACCGCTTGTAGATCTCACGTTTACAAGCGGTTTGTATTAAGAACCGCTTGTAGAGGTGGCTGCCTTTATACACGCTCGCGCTCTCTCCCTTCGTCAAACCTCCAAATTTTCCTAAGTCGCGCGCCTGCAGCTCACGCTGCTTTCGCTCTGTGCGGCGCCTCCGCCCTCGCCACGCGGCCGGACGCCGCTCGCCAGCGCCCGGCTGCTGCGCCACCCCACCGGAGGAGGTAGGTATAGCTGTGTGTACCCCCACCTCCTCTATTCTGATCGCCCATAAGGTGTTCGATGAAATGTCCACAAGGCATTTTCATATATGTATTATTGATATGTTGGTATGTATGTTGTTAATTATGTTCATATATGTATTTGGTATGTTGGTATGTTGGTATTGTTGGTATTTGGTATGTTGGTATTTGGTATTGTTGGTATGTTGGTATGTATGGTATTTGGTGAGAGACATTGTATTTGGTATGTTGGTATTAATTTGTATGTATGGTATTTGGTATGTATGTTCATATATATATTGAGAGACATTGTATTTGGTATGTATGGTATTTGGTATGTTGGTATGTGTGTGTATGTTGTTGGTGATGGTGTATGGTATTTGGTATGTTGGTATTTGGTATTGTGTATATATATTGAGAGACATTGTATATATATTATTGGTATGTATTATTGGTATGTTGGTATGTATGGTATTTGGTGAGAGACATTGTATTTGGTATGTTGGTATTAATTGGTATGTATGGTATTTGGTATGTATGTTCATATATATATTGAGAGACATTGTATTTGGTATGTATGGTATTTGGTATGTTGGTATGTGTGTGTATGTTGTTGGTGATGGTGTATGGTATTTGGTATGTTGGTATTTGGTATTGTGTATATATATTGAGAGACATTGTATATATATATGTGTGTGTGTGTGTATGTTGTTGGTGATGGTGTATGGATCGGCTTGGCTCGTTAGCTCAATTCCAAAAATAAATTGAATTTTGCGGTAGATCGGCTCGTTAGCTCAATACCATATATATATTGAAATTGAATTTTGCGCTAGATCGGCTCGGTTCGTTAGCTCAATTCCAAAAAAAAAAAGATATTAAATTAAACTATGTTAATTTTAAAAATGACCGAAAAAATGTGAACTTGACTCATTTCCACCCCTACCTCCACAACAACTCCTGTGAGATCAGTTCTTTCACCGACGTCCCCTTTCCTCCTCATGTTGGTATATGTATACTTATATATATATGTTGTTATAGATGTTTTCGAATTTAAGTTTACATTATATCAACATTTATAGATGGCACAACCAACACGTGGTGACCCTAATTTCGACGAGGAAGAACAGTTCTGTTAGACTCCATCGCCGACTATGAAGGTTATCCTGGCCCATTGTGGCCGGTAACATTCCGGCGAGAATGTGGACACCGTTAACACCGAGGTATGGTCAAGAAAATAATTCCTGGGCATGTTAATTAATCGCAATTCATTATTAGAATACACCACGACATGTTATATATATGTTTGTTTATTTAAAGCACATTACATCGAGCAACCAATCCAAGAATCGGGGACCTAACAAGAAGCCGTCCACAAAGCATGTGTTTACCGAAATTGACAACGATGGGAAGCCGATTGCCCTCTTTTTTAGCTTGGGCCGTTCAACAACGCTGTGGTTACCACGTAAGAGATCACGTCCCAATTAGCATCAAGAAATGGGCTGAAGTTCCTCAAGCTACCAAGGACCTCCTCTGGCAAGATATTACGGAAAATTTCACATTTCCTCAAGGGTTTGGAGACAAGGCCAAGAATTATACGTTGAAGAAGATGGCACTCTCATTTCGATCATGGAAGTCGGCTCTCGACAAAAAGTGCGTCTGAGAAGGAGAAAGACCTGACTTCAACCAATTTCCTTATCCGGCCGATCACCTGGAAGCATTCGAGGAGTACAAGATGTCGGTGAAGGCCGGTGCAAGTCGGAAGAATAAGACCAATGCACGAAGAAGAAGTACCACCACCATCTCGGCACGGTGGTTACCTCAAAGGTCAGAAATGGGACAAGAAAGAAGAAGAATTATTGGCCAAGGAAGTCACGATTCTTGCTTTGTGGGAAGAGCGCCTGCGCAATTGGTTCATGGGTCACGGGGGGAGCCTTGCAGATGATGGCAGTTTGGTGATGCTACCAAATGTACAAGATGTTGGCCAGAGAATTGTACAAGCCGTCGGCGATCTCGGTCAGGCTCTTTTGTGGTAGACAGGAGAACGATGAGCTAACACATGCCCTCCAAACCCCGAGCACCGGGGCGGACACGAGGTTTTGGCAAGACGCCATGGAAGTACGGTTTCGTGAAGGATACGCTTTAAATGCGAGCCGCCAGAGAACCAAAACAAGAGAAGCAAATAAAATGGCTCAATTGGAGCGGGAGCTTAGAGCAACCAGGCTAGCATTGGAGAACTAGTGGCGCAACAAGTTGCGCAACAAGTGCGGTAGCTCTCGGTAACCTTTCGGGATCAAGAGGTCAATCAATCGGTACCGGATGCCATGATCAGCCCGTCGGTGGCGGAGCAGTACGCGGCCCACCGGGGCCCTCAAGGGGACGAAGACTTGCAAGCCCATTATCCCGTTGATGACATAAGGGTTCGCCGCGATGTGAGCTACACATCGATGCGCCGCAACCTCTCCATCAGGGTGGCTTACGGCATGGCATTGCCGGTGTCACCGGGCAGACCTTCCACCGCAACACAATACCCATGGGTTACTCGAAGGTCGCGGTGGAGGAGGTGCCGAGCGGATTTGAAGAACTAGTACTCGATATTCTTGGAGGCGACAGCGTTACCAAGCTTGGGCAGGCCCTCCACAATATCATCCTGCGAAAAAGGTTGATCATATTTCCGGATGGCGTGGAGGTGTCATCTCCGAGGCCGCCAGAGGGAAGCTTCGTCTCCTCCACAACGACAACCCACGCCTCCTCGACAACCGACGCCTCCTTGGCGTCGCCTCCTCCACGACAACCGACTCCTCCTCCACAACAACAACAGACGCCTCCTCCACAACGAGAACAGACGCCTCCTCCACAACGACAACCGATACCTCCACCATCTCCTCCGAGGAAGAAGCTCAAGAGCCATACTACTCCACTGCTCCCACGAAGGCACTGATCCGGTAGGTCAAAAGGGTAAAGGAACCTCCAAAGAGGGCATATGATAGGACCGACGAGGAGAATTACGCGATCGTCACCGAAGAAGTGGCTGCACACTTCGCACCAAAGAAGTCAGCTGACCCAAACGTACAAGTTGATCCAAAAGTGATGGAACACTTCTTGACCTGTCGTGCAATGCCACTCCCTGTGCCGCCCAACTATGAACGATACAATAATAAAGGCTACGGAAGAGTAAACGGGTCGGCGGCGGCGGCAAAGCGAAGAGAGATCAAGATCACCTGCGGCAAGATCAGGAGAACCTTGAGAGATTTATGAAGGAGGCAGGACTCACTTAGTAGCTCTTGCTCTAGGATCGATGTTCTCCCAATGGCGTAAGTCGGATGGCAATATAAGCTTGGCCGGGAGTTAATTGATCCAAATAAGATAAAGGACACGCCAACCAAGATCGACAATTTCATGAATGGAACAAGATCTAGGCTGCTCAACAAAGAAAAATGTTCCCCCTCCGGGTCAGACAAGAAGATTTCTATCGTGGGGACAACACCATATGGCTCGAATTCGAAGACATATACAATATCTACCATAGCGACTCTATGAACGTGTCTCTCATGAGCTGCTGGTGCCTGTAAGTATCAAGCTCATAACTTTACCATTTACTTCCTTGTACCATAGAAGTGCAACTCTAATAACTTATACATTTCTACGTAGAATGGAGATACAACGATGTAGAAAACAGAACATATTCAACGTGGGCTTCCTCGACCCGGAAATTGTCAATGAGATCGTATTCGATACAGCGCTAAAGCTCTTGAGGATTACGTTCTAGATGCATTAATGGGACAACACTACAAACCATACATACTACGCCCTTCAACTTCATGTACGTATATTTACGTGTTCTCATAACGCATTAATAAACTTTTCTTTTCCAAGGCATTGATAATACTGCTAGCTAGTTATATATATGTCGCAATATATGACCAGGTATCCTTTGGATCCTTTTGGTCATCAAGCTTGATAGTAGCAAGATCATTGTTCAAGACTCAAAAGGGGACCAGGTGGAACAATATCGATATATCATTGATGTCCTAAACAGGTTTATAGCAAATATATATACAATTATTTCCTTATTATATTGAAATACCTTGCTAATTCCAAGTCCGATAATTGCTATTCATAATAACGCGTCACAGGGCATTCGCAAGGTTTCGCAAGAAGCAACAAGGACAATTCGAGAATGAATTCCCAAATAAGCACTCGAGTATTAAAGCAGACAGATGAAAACAACTTATGTGGCTATTATGTGTGCCACTACATGCAAAATATTACCCACTACGATGTGCCCATAAGCGACAACGAGGTGAGTGCACATATCAATTAATACTTACACTTTAATTACATGCTCAAAGATTTATTAATTTCGTTCTTTGTCACCCAACATCGATGTGCAAGATGTGATCCCGCCAAGACCGGGTTGAAGCACTTCAAGAACAACTCATTGGCTTTATTGTTGGCGAGATTGTATCCACGGCGGCGAGTTCCACACACCGGGTTGGAGAGATTGTCCTTCTATAAGGACAGGTGATCTCGACATCAACGTCGACCAAGGACGTAAACAATGATGCACGCAAGAATTAAATCAGCTCGAGATTCACCCTTTTATTCTTTCAAACTTGTAAAAGTTGCTTATGTGTAAATCAAACTTGTAAAAGTGCTCATTATTTCATGTACTTGTCCATCAAACCTATCCATCTTTTAGTCTATTAAGTTCGTACTTTTACGTAAATGATACGTGATTATTTCAATGAGTACGTATGAGTAATATATATTTAATTGTATACAAAAACCAAATATTTCTATGTATTTTTAATGTCAAAATCCATACATATTGATACCCTACTCAAAAACATATTATATATTGAATATATAATATACAATGCCTCTCCACAAGCGGTTATTATCTCCAACCGCTTGTGGAGAGAGCACCTCCACAGCGGTTTGTAATGTCTGAACCGCTTGTGGAAAACACCTCCACAGCGGTTTGTAATACTGAACCGCTTGTGGAGAGGAAGTCTTCACAAGCGGTTTATAACACAAACCGCTTGTGAAGATCTCCCACGTGGCGCTCCTCGAGCCTTCTGGGCGCCTTCGAACCGCTTGTGGTGTCTCACCACAAGCGGTTGTCCAACCGCTTGTGATACCCGAAGGGTATCACTCCCGTTGCTTACGGTTCTAAAACCGCTTCGAAAGCTGATTCTGAACCGCTTGTGATGATGTAGTAGTGGATGCAGCCGGGTGCATGCAAGGCATGGGGAGGCACATAAACGATCAACCAAACATATTCTTCCTATTCTTCTCACGGCTGACTCAACTCATGCACTCAACCAAACACCATCTCTTTGCATCTACACAACTTTGGCTCTCACGGCTGGTGACTAATCTGAGCCAGGCTGAGATGAGAAGGCAACCAAACAGCCCCTTAGTGTTTCAGCTGCTGTACAAGGAAAAGGAACGTTTGTACGCGCTACAGCCCGACCTCGTCAAAGTGCGTCGGCGTGACCCAGGCGGCCGATGGTGAGCGAGGACGGTGGAGTTCGTCATGTCACAAGGCGTTCTCTCATTGCATGATCATGTTCTAGCAATTGGTATCAGAGCCAGCATTGTAATAGCAAGGTCGTTGTCTCCATCGTTGTTGGTAGTGGCCTAGAAGAGACGGCCAACGGCAACGAGCAGTGGCTCGCGGTAGGCCAATGGTGCGAGACTGTCAGATCGAGGATGAGCCTAGAGGAAGGTGAATAGGCTTTTTTTAAAAAAATTTCTAAACTAATAAAAGGAGTTTACCCCTTCATGGATCCAGCTATCCGGCCCATGCTGCTCGGCCCATTTGCCTCACCCACATCGACCCCCATCGTCTCCCTCGACCTACAGCACCGCCACTCCCACTTCCACAGCCATGGCTCGCCCGTCGCCCCTTCCCGCCCCGCCACGATCCGCCGGCCCTCCACAGCCATGGCTCGCCCGTCGCCCCTTCCTGCCTCCCTCGACCTACATCGCCCATCCCTCGTCCTGCGCGCCACCCCCACATCGATCCCCCTCACCCTGCGTCGCCGGGCGCTGCCCCTTCCCGACCCCCTCGTCCTGCGCCGGGCACCTCAACATTGCCAATACAATCACAAAATGACTGAAATGCAACTAACAGCGATCGTAGAAGTTCATTTCGGCCCAATCCAGCAATACCATGAAGACTTCCCAGCTTCATTATAAGGGCACGAAAAACAGAAGGGCAACTTTGCTCAACTGCTTGTTTCCCGATCTTCCCACCACCTCTCAGAACTGCATTAAGAGCAAACATAGTTGCTTGAAGTATAAAGCCATCACTGACCATTGGCTGATGACTCCACGGTAATCTCCCCTTTTTCTTATGCTGGAAGAATGCATAACAAACATCCTGTATAGCCCAACCGCCATGAATTCTTGTTATATCCTTTGCACAAATATCTCGCCCAGCCACATATAGAACTTCATCAAAGAACACACTGTAATTGGTGTTTTCTGCTAGGCATGATATTGCATTGAGAACTTCTTGGCACGAGTGCTTGTCATTTAATCCCAACTTCAGATCATGCATTCCAGAAAGGAAACACTTAATTCCAGGGTCCCATTGCTTGAAACCACTCAATTCTGCCGCAGCAAGAGCAAACCAAGAGTGCATCATAAACGGACTACATACCCACTTCCCAAGAAAAAGATCAAACATCTCAATATCTGAATAAGTTTCAGTTCCATCAAACTGAGAAATAAGTTTCTGTTTAAGCCTTGACCTCTCATTTGCTTCTCCATGTACAAGAACAATGTTGGGTGGCCAAAGCTCATCCAAAAAGGTGCTTGTCTGAGGGCAATCAGCATGTGCTGAAAAGGAGATATAGAAGACCTGCAAATGAAGAGTAGCAGCGAGCCCATTCTCTAGTGTCACTTCTCTATGCTCATTGATAATGGTCTTTGCCCGGGTGCCTACTACAACATAACCTGAAATAACACAAGTATTCATGGAGTTTATGTATGTCTGGTAGACAGCCATGCACTTCTTTGAGTTCATTGCATCATCCAAGAAATTCTTGAGAGCAAGCACACCAGGGTCCCACTGCCTAGTTGCTGACCAAATAATCAAATAATCAACTCCTTTAAGGATGTCATGTCGAAGGAAATGAGGAAGAATGGCTTCATCAACACCTTTAGACAGAATAAGGATCTTCCCACTCTTATTCTCCCTTACCACAATAGACATTCTTTTGGGGTCAGAAGTGAACTACAAAGTACCCAATAACTTGTAATGAAATTTAGAACCATTGAAACAAATCTCAACAATACTGCTGTCTTTACTTGTAAGCACCACATTCTGGTTTGATGCAGCATGGACCAAAGCTTCCTCTGTCACACCTTCATGCTTATCCAGCTTGATAGCAGGAAGGTCCAGCTTAAGAGGATTTGCTCTAGCAGATTCTTCACTTGTACCTCCAACAATGGATGATTGTATATCATGATGACCTTCATATTTTTTGCATTCTAAAGGAAGAGTTGATGCTTGATGTGAACCATGGAGGTCAACTGAGCCATTAGCAGAATAAGGAGCTTCATCATTTTTCACAATACCAAATGATAGCTGATGTGCAGTTGGGGTTCCCTTCCAATAAGAAGAATCATCAACAGAGTTATTTACCTCAAATGACTCTGTGAAAAGATTACCAGACCGAGGAAATGTAAGCTCTGATTGAGAAACTTGGGAACACGTTGCTTGTAAGCTCTTGGAATCAGAATTTCCTTCTGAAGAAAACTGCACAGGTATCCCAATTCCATAACCCTCACCAGCATGACAAGTCTCTCCCACTGTGAGCTGTGCCACAGCCTTTGCCGTTGCTTCGAGCTGTTTTACAAGTAATTGCTGATCCAACGAGCTCTGTTCCACCACCTTCGCATTCATCTCCATTCGAGTCATCAAGTGTTGCTGGTTGGTGTCGAAGGAGTCCAGCCGCGCAAGCAGTTGATCAAGCCTCTCTTTGATAAATGCCAATTTCTCCTCATCTGTCGACGGTGGATCCGGTGGGCGCTGCGACCATGGTAACACCGGAGTCGGCGAACACAACCCTCTCGTCATCCTGAGCGACGAAGATGACGTTGGTTGAGACGGAGGCGACATAGGGTTCGGGCAGCTTGAGCAGCGGCCGGGGCAGTCCATGGTCTCCCCGGCGCCGGTGAGGAGGGTGGCCGCTGCGCCAAAGATGGACGGGGCGGCGGGAGCACCGATCGTGACGGTAACCGCCATGGTGGGGGTTGGCGCAGATCTAGGCGAGGTTGGTGTAGAGGCGGCGGTCCCCGGGCGTGGCGCTGGCACAGGTGAAGACCGGGTAGGCGCGCGGAAGACCGGATCGACGACCCGAGAACATGGAGGCGTGGGAGTGGAAGAGCGTTGCGATGCCATTGCGGATGGCGCGGGTTGCGATGAGGTGGCGTGGCGATGAGGACGAAGAAGAGTGCGGCGGTGCGGAGAAAAGCGGATGGACGCTTCCGAGGTGAAGCGAGGAGATGGCGGCAGCGGTCGAGGTGGGTGATCGGGAAAATGCGGCTTCAGCGGTGTTGCTTCTCCCGTCGAACGGCCAGAGCTCGATACCATCTTGTCATATCCCTTGCCACCGAAGAGATCTCGAGGCGTGAGATCGAAGAACTTGGGTGGATTGGCACTACTGAAGAAGAAGAAAGGGGAAAACAAAGCAGAGGAAGGAGAAGGAAGAAGGCAAGAGGTAATTGATTCAATTCATTTTCTTGTCTCCGATACAATCTGTGTATCCCTCTTTAATAGTCTTTCTTCCCTCTTACATGTGGGACCGGCCTAGGTGTTACTGAGCAGCCAGTCTTGTCGGGATGATCGGTCGAGAGGCAGCGAGGGGTGGGCGATGTGGGCGACGGGTGGGGGTGGCGACAAGCGCGTGGCGGGCCGTGAGGGCCGAGGAGAGAGGGGGCGGTCGTGAGGATCGTGGGGCATCGTGAGGATTCGAGGGCGTGATCGAGCGCGTTGGACAAAGCGGGGAAGCGGTTGTTGGGCGATGAGCAGAGTTGGGCCAGGCCGACAGCGTTTGTTCGATGGGATGGACGATCCACTAAAGCAGGGTAAACTCTCTCTTTTATTAGTTTAGATAATATTGGTTCAAGTATATCAAGTAGCAATATTTGTTCAATTATATCAAGTAGCAATATTTGTTGAAGTATATTTAGTACCAATATTTGTTTAGTTACATAGTAGCAGTATTTATTGAAGTATATTTAGTAGCAGTGATTTCTTTTGATATTGTTTCGGATTTCCGCTGTACCCGTAAAACTGTCTTTGTAATGATGAATAGGATAGGCGGCCCGGCCCAATAAGCCGATTGACGTACGTATTTATTCATCAGATCGGGGACAAGAGCAGCCTAGACCTAGGTTTTCCGACGGCGGCGGCAGCAACCCGTGTGAGATGGAGACGGCGATTGGGATGGTGGAGGCGGCGAGGAAGAGAGACCGCTACGATTGGGAAGGGGAAGGGGAAGCGGAAGTGGCGGCTCGGAGGAAGCGGGCGGCGGAGGAAGCGGCGGCGTGGCTGAGGAAGGCGGAGGAGGAAACGGCTCCGAACGAAGACTGGTCGGACATGTGGGCCCGCAACGCTAGTGAGTATCGCGAGATCTGGGAATCCGTCTGGGCCGGCACATACGGTTCCTTCGACGACACCAGTGAGTAATCTGAATTTCTTGGTTAGGGTTTGGTATCAGGCAATCTGTTTTTCGATTGGTATTTCCTTGCTCAAATCAATCTACCCTTTTCCCCATTTAGCGATCAATCCGTTTACCTACGTACTCTACTCTGATCCGATTGATGGATGTTTGCTAGATAGACAGATTTAGGATCAGAATTTGACAGCAATTAACATAATTGATACCATTCATGCATACTCTAATTACTGCAACATTTGAACTTCATGCAGCGTCTATCGGCCCCATGCGTTATACCTTCGACGACCCTATGCCGGCTTGCGCTAGCATCCAAAATACACTACAGATCTTTTCAGTCAAAATCGCAGGAGTAAGAGGGGATTTACAGTGGCCCCTCGATGTGTTTGGTATGATTGCTGCCCGCGACACGGTGGATCACAATCGCAATATTATCTTCAACCGCACGAGGGATGACTGCCAAACCCTCACCGAAGAGGTTGTTCGTATTTCTTATCGTTCATCCTTTTATTTGTTCCTTGCTGTGCTGCCTGATGCAATCTTTTCAACTAAAATTGCCCCGTGCACCTACGTAGCTTATTTACTGTTACCATAGAGGCCTTTGTTTGCTTCTCCATAATGAAAGATCTTAGTTACATTTCTCAATTTTTGATTTATTAAGATACACTCCCTCCGGTCGCAATTTGTTGTCGTTTTAGACATCGTTGCAGTCAAACTTTTAAAACTTTGGCAGTCGGTATCTCTTAAAATATTTGAATTGGAAACATGAAAATCATGTGTAGATTTGTATCGAGAACTGCTTTCATAATATTATAATTTTATTGGGTTTTAAGAATATATTATGATAGAAATTAGTGGTCAAAGCTGTGTTTTAGAAAGATTCAGACATGCTTGCCGACCCAACTCAATTTATTTGTTATTGGCAAATTGTGCTCACCACGAGTTACTTTTTCTGCGTTTGCCTCTGCACAGATTTCCGATTCAAACTATTACAATTAGGCTCCACTTGATACATATCAATGGACAAATCCTCTTTTATCAGCATAGATTGATTGATTGTAAGCGCTACTCTAATCTTATTAGGAATGAATGAAACATTATTATTTATTTAATTAACGGTGTTGTATGCAGTGCCCATATTTAACACTGAGAGGCCCCATCCGTGCTGTTGTGTTGCTGGATCCTGTGGTCTTCGAGGTTGTCCTGAAATTGAAGGGCGATACTGAATCTGAGGATAAAGATTTAAGCTTTCTAGCTGTGTGGTACTACTATACTTGCCAGTTTGAGTCTTCCCTGGTTAATAGAGCTTACACTAGCAAGCTTAGCACGCTGGAGTTGACATTTGGCCATGTTGTTGACTCTGTGGAGGCCACCATCAGTGTGCAAGTCATTAATGGGTCATGGCCAGATGGTTTTCGTGGTCAATTTACTGCCCGCACCGCCAGTATTGACAAGGCGGTCTTCTTACTTGATTCTGGAAATGAGAAGGTGCCTGTTACTGCTGATGGCACGATTGAGCTTTCACGGAGTGTTGCTTCTGCTGAACATGATGGGGAGCTGAAGGTTGGTGTCGTGGCGTGGCGTTGGAATGATAATAATGAGAAGGTTGTTGTGGAAGACGAGAAGGTCTTCACACCCAAGAGAGCTGGTACAAGCGATGATACGCTTAACGTTGGCTCCTGCGAAATGAAAGTCGCTGTCGCCTGGTCAATGCTTTCGTATAATCTCGGCAAGTACTGATCGATGTTGTAATTGTATCGCGCGGTGGTAATTATGTTAATGAAGCTTTGGAACTCGGTACATATATTTCCTTTAGCCCTCCTTCAGTTGATAAGTCTTATTATTTTTTTGCATAGCCTTTTGTCAGCTGCGTGACCGAGTTTTTATCATCCGCGCGTGTAATATAATCGATCGAGTCAAAGCACCTAATTCAACTATTTGGTGCATGCCAAGTGTTTGATGAATTGTCTAGATATCGAATCCTCAAGTTTGTGATTGATGATTGCAAGGCAATGCTTGATCTGAGATTACACTAATTTAATCTATGATGTGCTGGAATGATCAACTGAAGAGAGTTTACACTGAAGTTATCAGTTATCAGTTTTATTGTATGGTTATGAATCATTGAATGATTGTATCACTTTTTGTGGGTCCTTCAAATAGACTAACATCTATCGTCAGCATTGTCTGATTCAACTGAAACAATAGCTTAACTCAACCAATGCCGTCTTTTATTATTTTGTCCAATAAGGGTTCTATACTACAATATGGTTCAAGCTTACACCAAGTGATGCTGACCCATTGGTTTATTTTATCTCCTGAAACATGTGATTTATTTCTTGATGAAAGATCATTTGTGCTGTAAGATAACTTTCTTGGAAACTGTGGATGTTATCTGCATTGTTGTTAGTACCTTTTAGTTTAAATATTGTTGACATTTAGTTCAAAACATCTTTAACATGCTAAGTGTCCAGAAACTGGTTGGAGAACAAATGCACAACCTATAAAAGTTTTGTTTGATCACACTGGTGTTCTTCTGTCCGTCAAATTTCTAATCTTTGCACTACTAGATGCCTAGATGATAAGGGAATGAGATTGGGGACTTAAAGTGTTGATAATTCTATAGATTAGAATTTTGGTGAGTCCTCAATTTCTTTTCCTAATTCTTAGCAATTCTTCAATTTTGATTAGATTCAGTAGTCTTCTATTCATTCAATTGCTATGGTCAGATGCTAAGTGGATCATATTGTGGAAAAGTGCTATAGTTTTATATATTGGTATGGTCCTAGGCATGCTATTCAAAGTGGCGTTGCATATGGAGCATTGAATTTTGAGAGAGCGTTTCTATTACTTCGTTGATAGTATTTTTTAATCCGTTGCAACGCACGGGCACCCTACTGGTAGTGTATAATGCATGAGTAGATTCTTCTACTATCAATCTTTTTTTGGATTTTGTTTACTATCAATCTTAAGTAGCGACTTATATTCATACTGATACTTAAAACTGTTGCAGATTTGGATAGTAGATAGCATTGACGATAAAGAACAAATGATGGCACCGAAAGGAACAATATCTCTACTATTCTAAAGCAGCACTTGGTGGCAGTGGTCCTTTCTTCCCACGTCATTAATTACCGCTTAATTGCCCTGCTTAATTATCCTGCTTAATTGCCCTACGCAAGAAACGAAGCGTTGCTTTATTAGCCAGCTTTCGCAAGAAACGAAGCGTTAAAGATAGATATTTGATCTTGTGAAATACTTTTTTTTTTATTCTTTATTCTTTATTTTTTGTTATCAATTTTGTTTTTCGTAGCAACGCACGGGCATGTAACTATAATATATAATGTTTTACCTCCCCCTTCTTGAAGCTCCACCGCCTCAACCGTTAAATTCAAATATTCAAAAAAATTATAAAACGTAAAAAGACATTCAAAAAAATTATGCCACAATGAGAAAATCGTTCAAAGAAAAACGGCTTCGAGAAACAATTAACTGGACAGTGAAAATTAGGAGAAAATCGGTCAAAATCGGAAGAAAAATTATGCCACAATGAGAAAATCATTCAAAAATTATGTCAACTAGAGGTTCAACGGTTACAAGGCTCATCAGTACAAGTTGATAAGACTAATCGGTACTGATCGCTACCATCAGTACCGGCTGGTTACATCAACCGGTACTAATAGTAGAGAATTAGTACCGGTTGGTAACATCAACCGGTACTACATCCCCATAGACCGTTACCCTCAAGGACATCAGTACCGGTTCGTTGCCCGACATCAGTACCGGTTCGTTGCCCGAACCGGTACTATCTAGGACATCAGTACCGGTTCGTCTTTCGAACCGGTACTATCTAGCGGTTAAACGGCTACAGGGCTGCGGGCGGATATCAGTACCGGTTCAAGGAACCAACCGGTACTGATGGTCTAACATCAGGGCCGATTGGTACGTTTAACCAGTACTGATGTCGAACCAATTTAAACTTCTTCGTCCTCCCGCTCTCTGCCAGAGCAAGAACAGTTCATCGCGTGAGAAGATCAGGAGCTTCGCCCAAGAGCTTCAAGCTAGGGGAGGTGCTGCCCAAATTTCAAATTTTTGGTCATTTTACTCGCGACCAAGGTAACTAAGGTTAGTAATATCATTCCTCACCACATTTGGTCTTTAATGGAGCCTCTTCTTTGCTTGAATCATGAAGAAAATTTAATTTTTTTCCCCATAGTCGATGAAAGATTATGAATGTAAAGATCTAGCTCGATTTTTTCAAGTAGGATACAAAAACTTGTTGTGTAAGTTTAGAATTTGCTTGGATTATAATATAGCTCACATTTAAGGTGTGGATCTAGCTCAAATTTACATTTTAGTTTCATCGATTGATGAAGCATGTAACATAATGTAGATGGACCGGCGATGGATGTACATGGACCGACGCTCCCCGGAGTTCTTGCAGGGTTTGCAAGCTTTTCTTTGTGTGGCTGATGCATACACGAAGTCACGCTACATATGTTGTCCATGCATAGACTGCAAGAATGAGAAGGAGTGGCCAAAAATCTAGCCACCTTCACTTCCATTTGCTCTCAAGAGGTTTCATGACAAACTATACCTGTTGGACCAAGCACGGTGAAGAAGAGACTATATGGGAAGATGGTGAAGAAGAAGAAGAAGAGGGGGACAATAATATACCAGATGATATCCAACACGGTTCGTTTGAAGATACATTGGAGGAGATATGGCATGAGCGTGCACGATCTCAAGAACAAATAAGTTGAATCTCGTAGAGAAAACCAAAATAACGGTGATGAAGCAACTATGACAAGATAGAAAATATTTGGTAAAGCCGACCGCAAATCCTTTAAGCACAACCTCAAGAGTACAAGGGATTATTGCTCTTTTACAACCTCTCGAACCTTTTAGGACCCTTGTATCCTTGTCCTTTACAAGAATCTAGTGCAAAAGAATAACCTAGCCTCTAGTCCCCTCGTGCACCTCTTACTTTGGATGAGTTGGTTTATGGCTTCTTAGTTGCTTGGGTTCTCCATGACCACCCTATAGGTTTATATAACCCACTTAGTCCTCCTTCAAAGCAAGTAGGAATCCTACTTCGAAAAAAAGTAGGAATCCTAAGCCTAGCACACATTTCCAAATTCTAAAAGACAAAATATGAGTCACCATAATTAACAATCTCCACCATGACTCTTATCCGCTGAAGTCATCGTGCTCCTCTAAGAACTCGCTCCAAGTCTGCTCTACATTTGTTTTGTTTTCCTCCCACCTTTGGGAGTGCCCCTACCACAGTAGCTCGTGCACATCACCGTAGTGTGCATGTTAATGTTCATGCTTGGCCGCCCGAACCCTCCACTTAAGAGCCATTTCTTTGTATAGTTTGGTTAACCACACCTCTTGTTTCTACAACCTTCTATGCCATAGGTTTGTACTACCTCAGAGCTCCACCTACTTGTTGGTACCATGTGGTTCGTCCCGCCACGCTTCTTCCAACAGCTCGCACATTCGCCTTTACGCTTGCTAGATTTTGCAACTATTTTTGCAATTTCACACATAACTACAGTTAAGATCCATGTATCTACTGTTGACAACATGGTTTCCTTCTTATGATCAAGATTTTTATCAAACCTCCCATTATCCTTCCTTTACGTTTACCTATCAATCGGTATCCTCCATTGCTCCAGGTACTTTTTTTTATGATTTTTCCCCTTTGCAAGTAACTCATATGACTCCACATCGAAGTGATACCACACAACCTTTGAGTTTAAGCGACCTCACAGGTCTTCTTTAAGCCAGGAACATACCAAACTCCCATCAATGTGTGATGTGCTCCATCATACATCTCCAATGTAACTGTCCACACTCCAGTAATTTCATACTCTTTGCAATCAGCCCAATGAACAATTCCATGCACCAGACATGGATATCCTTCGTCAAATATCTCCCTTGTCGAACATATATGGAAGCAACAACTTGGATCTAATATCCATCCATAGGAAGTACCTTATTGACTGACAATAAGTACGTCTGAATCATCTTTTGCTACCGTCATTGAGCATACACCCTTTCATTTGCTTCAAACTCGGACAATCCTTTGTCATATGACCTTCCTTATCACATAGATAGCGTATACGTGTGCGCTTGCTTTTTCCCTTCTTGTAATTTGCTTTTACCTGCAACACTTACTGCATCCAAAGCTTGATCACCCAAGGATGACGATTCTGATGGCTTTTTCAAGTATCCCGCCTCCAACAGATATGCAACTGCCTCATGAAAGTTGAGAGTGATTTTTCCGATGAAATATTCATGACCAATTGCTCCCATGAAGGTGGTAGAGATGATGCCAGTATGAAGACTTTATCGTTCTCCTCAATTTTCTCATCCACACTAAGCAGGTGTGTGATAAGCTTGTTCAATACATTAAGATGGTCAACGAACCATGTACCTTCCTCCATGCGCAACCTATATAGTTGTCAGTTTAACACCCATCGGTTTGAGCGACTTTGCCATATATAATATTTATAAATCCTTCCATAATTTCTTTAGCAAATTCTCCTTGATTAGAGTACTTTACCTCATTGAAGAGACAAACGAGTTGTAATGACAACCTTCTGTGCCATCCCCTTCTAGCCCATGGTAACCTGGTAAATGAGTAAAGGTAGAAGGGTAAAAAGACCATAGTGCAGTGAGGATAAGACCAAAGCCACATCCAGTCCATTTCTTCTCTGCTCCCATTTCGTTACAACCAAAACATAGCTAGCAGTAGCAGCTCCTTCACTTCCTTGTTCCTCATTCCAGTCGAGAGCAAGCAGCTGGCGTAGCCATTCATCCCCCTTGCCACTCCCAGCCAAGCAGCACAACTCATTCTTCCCCCAACTCCAAACCGAGAGGCAGCCAGGTGAGCACAACCAGCCACATTCATCCCCCAATTCTTCACCCAACCGAAGGTAGAAGAGGGTAGCCATCCATTTTCCAGCCTCCACTAAGAGCAACACCAGAGCACAGCCTCATTTCCCCTTTTCTTCGGTCCCAACCAAGGGTAAAGAAAGAGCTCCCAAGCAAGAACCAACCAACAGCAAGAGGAGAAGCCTAGAGCTAGCACAAGCAAGAGAAGGAGGAGCCAAGCAAACAGGACAAGAACCAGGAGCAAGGAGGCCATCAAGAAAGGGAATCGAGAAGGACCAGGAGGAGCAGGTCAAGCCAAAGATCAAGGAGCTCGGCCACCTCTCCAGTACCTTCTCCCCCAACTGAACCACATCATCTCATGAGCACAAGTAAGGCAGTAGAGTAGTGTAGTATGCAATAAGTAGATCAAGTTATTAGCAAGTAGATTAGAGAGAAAAAAACTTAGAGGTCTCAGATTTAGAGCAAGAGGGGGCTGCATCGCTCGTCCCTGGGTCCATCCTACACACTTTGTGCTTGGATGAGCACCGGTATCGCTGCAATGCCTCCATCCCGCAACTTATTCTTGTGCTCAGTTCATCACTAACCCCAATACTCACCGTAGAACACCTTTAACCAAGAAGTAAACCAAGCAATTAGTAGATCGGGCAAGCCGAAACCGAAATCCAAGTTTATGGCAGCAAGAACCCTAGGACCAAACCATGTGAAGGCAGCAGGAAGAGAGAGGCCTAGCTGCGGTAGGTAGGGGTAGAGACCGAGCTCGGCCGAACAGTAGTAGGTCGGCGCAGAGCCATTAGGAGTAGGAGAGGTAGCACCGAGAGCCAAAGGGAGTAGAGGGGGTGTTCAGCCAGGGAGTTGGCCAAACTGGAGAAGAGGAGGAGAAACCGAGGGTTCAGCCGAGGGAAAGAAAAGAAGAAAAGGAGAGAGAAGACTGAAGGACCATGTGGAAGTCCATCCATATTTGTGATGAGTATTTGACTTTATTTGAGCAAGGTGTGCTCAGGTTTGAGTTTGATTTGACTTGGTATTGCATGTTTGAATTAATGATAATTATGGACTAACATGCAGGAAGAAAAAGGTATGTGCATTGTGGTATGTGCAAAATGGTTTGTGATGAGGACATCACTACCATGGATACGGCCATACTTACAAACCCAATGGAAACCAACAATATCATACAAGGGCCAATTACTCGAGCTCGGGCACGACAATTCAATTACCAGGTGAATGCGTTCCTCGGGTTGCATACAGATAATTTAATGAATGGAATGCTATTTAATCCTCGTGATGATTTTATTGTCCTTAGGAACCAAGGAGAAGGACTTCCAAACATCAAGCATGAAGCCAATTCTTCCGGTGCACAAGTTATACTTGGATTCGGCCCCCGGGACAGCACCAACTTAAAATGACCATAACTTTTGATCCACAAGGGTGTTTGGGGTCTATGAGTACTGGTTTGAAAGGTTTCGACGTCCTCTTTCCAACGGATCCGACCCCATCCCCAAATTCCGTCCGAGTCAACGGGAATCTGCAAAACAATTGGCGTCACTTTTCCAAATCGAGAAGACGTGGGCTTTGGGCCTTGTAATAGAGTTGTAGTTGGTATCCTACTGCTTTGGACGTGTTTCCCACGCCCCTACCTCTTATAAATAGCCAGACATCGGCTCCTTAGGGTTTTGGGTTTTATTTGATTAGTTTAGCCAAGTGCAAACTTGATCCTGCGAGTTGTCTTTGGGCCGACCACCTTGTCAAGATCGTCAATAAGACTCCACTTTGTTTTGCTTGCAGTTTTATCCGCAATTTTCAGATTGCTTATCCTATTGTTCTTGCTTGTTCTTCGGTTGCTTGCAGGAATTGAACCTCGTGTTCAGGTTGATCGTGCCTACGGCAAGATCAATAACCCGCTGGAGTTGGTTTAGCGATTGCTAAGGCGCATCGTCGTCAGACGGTGTAGTCGGATCGTCAAAGTCGACTCTAACAAATCGATCGTGGTGTTTCTCATCGAAAGATCGGGACACCCATATTGCCATCACGGCTCCATCAAGTGGTATCGAGCAAACCAGGTTGCTCGGTGAGAATTCTTTACCCTAGATTAGTAGATTGATATCTTTCCTATAGTCCAGAGAAGCGCCATCGATTGGATCTCCCCATACCAAAACAATTTGAGCCTACTTAATTTCCTTTCCATTACTCGCATTATTGAATTTTTGGTTGCATCGCCGTGTCGAGTTGCTGAATTCTAGTCTAGTTGGAGTCCAGGTCGAAGAAATTTTTGTCTCCCACAGCGGTTTCGAAGTTGTGTTCGGTGTCGAGTTGTTTTCCGTTTCGGTCTCGAACTGTTTAAAAAAAAAAAGGAAAAAAAAAAGAAAAAAAAATAAAAGGTGTTCGGACCAAGTTTTCTTTTCATCCGATCGTCGCCGCTTGATCGTCGCCCACTTGGTCGTCCGACCAGTTGCCCTCTGTTAGCCGATCGTCGCTTCCCGATCGTCGCCGGCCGATCGTCGCCTCCGACCGGGTCGCCCACCGATAGCCCATCGTCGCCGTGATCGTCGTCTGCTCGATCGTCGCCGATCGTCGCCGCCTGATCGTCGCCACCTGATAGCCCATCGTCGCCCGATCGTCGCGCCCGATGGTCGCCACTGATAGCCCATCGTCGCTCGATCGTCGCCTCTGATAGCCGATCGTCGCCCACCTGGCCGTCCGATCGTCACACGATCGTCTTCCGCCGCATAGCACTTGAAAGAAAAACGAGTCGGATCGTTCCATAAAAAAAAAAAAAAAAAAAAAAAAAAGTGCAGAGCAGATCCAGAAAATTTTTATGTGCTAAACCTGTTTTCACAAGATCCCCAATCTTTTGAGATAGTTCCCTTCTTTCGCGAATTTTTTCGCTGATTTTTTTTTTTTTCTTTCATCTCATTGTGGTGGAACTGCATCTGCCGCCGATCATAGCTTTTGAGTCACGATCCTTGCTAGCCTAGAGTCAAGAACTAGTGACTAGACGTTGAACAATTCTTCAATTTGGCATTCACTGATTGGATTATTGCTAACCTTTGCTACTAAATTGAGCCTGTCCAAGCTCCACTTTCTACCCGCAAAGCGTTCGATCCCTTGGCAATCGCTCTACACAAACTTCGAGAACCTTTGACAACGCTAACTACCGACAACGCCCGGCCGCATTGTAAGAACTTGTAAGAACTTGGGTCATAGGCTTGAGCGCTTGAGAGACTTGCCACATAGTAGTTGATAGGAACATTATACTTGTGGTTTTGTTTCCTTGTCATCAACTAACCATGTCGGTGACGAGTTCACTTCATCACTCTCCACGAACCAAGGGCATCATTGCTCACTTCCAAAAATGACGAGGAAGCCACCGATGGTCTTAGCGAGGATGTACGGCTCACTAATGAGCGTATGTCAATGCAAGAAGACCGTCTCAGATCCATCGAGGCCGCACAAGGGATTGCTAACACTACTCTTGCTACTATTTTGGCTAGACTTGATACTTTGCATTTGCTGCATCTGGTGCTTCCAATCCACCTCCCGTCGTCCAAGCAACAATTCAGCTCCACAGGGGAGGCCCCAACAGATTTAGAAGAACGAGCGAAGAGCACGAATATGATGACACCAGCGATGTGGAGGAGGCCAACCCCATCCATTACGATAATGATCGTAACCATCGCCTACGCTCAATCAGCAAGGTATGCGACGTGATCCTCCACGACCAAGGAACGAGAACGAGATGATGTTTTCCCTAAGGTAAATTTCAATATGCCACCTTTTGAAGGTAAATATGACCACGATGGTTACCTTAGTTGGGAATTACTTGTGGATCAAAAATTTGCGTGCCATGATTTCCCTGAGAATAGAAGAGTTAGGGCTGCCACAAGTGAGTTCACCGATTTTGCTTCTGTTTGGTGGAGAGAACATTGCCGTGCTCATCCAAATAATATACCCACCACTTGGGAAGCCTTGAAATTGCTAATGAGGCATAGATTTGTTCCTTCATACTATGCTAGAGATTTATTGAATAAATTGCAGCGCCTACAAAGAAGGTAAGAATTCGGTGGAAGAATATTACCAAGAATTGCAAATTGGCATGTTGCGTTGTGGATTAATTGAGAATGAGGAAGCTTCTATGGCTCGTTTCTTAGGTGGTTTAACTCGAGAAATCCAGGATATTCTAGACTATAAGGATTATAATTCGATGACTCGGTTGTTCCATCTTGCTTGCAAAGCTGAACGTGAAGTGCAGGGTCGTCAATCGAGGGCCAAGACTAACTTTTCTGCAGGTCGAACTACTGCGTGGACACCGCGCACTTCGCTGCCCCGCCGGCGCAATGTACTACCATGCCGACCTCTTCCATCAACGTAACGGGCGTCCACCACCTCAAATTCGGCACCACGACCAACGCCGACGAAAAGTGCCACACAAGCTACTACAAATAGTTCGTCGTAAATTTGGTCGCATCAACGGACGCACCAAAGATGTTCGATGCCATCGCTGCAATGGTTTCGGTCACATGATGAGGGAGTGTACGAACAAGCGTGTGCTAATAATCCGTGAAGACGGCGAGTATGACTCGGCAAGTGATCTTGATGACGAAACATATGCTTTGCTCATTGAACATGAAGACGGCGATCCAAATGCCGAGCACGACGAGGTGCACGTGAGCGCTGGTGATCTTGACCAATATTTGAGTATTATTGCACAACGTGTGCTTAGTGCTCAGATTGCTCGCGCCGATCCAAATCAACGCCACAACTTGTTTTACACAAAAGGCGTCATCAAGGAAGCGATCCATTCGAATAATCATTGATGGTGGGAGTTGCAATAATCTAGCCAGCATGGACATGGTGGAGAAGCTAGCACTCTCCACTAGACCACACCCTCAGCCCTACCACATTCAATGGTTCAACAACGGCAAACTCAAGGTAACTCGCATGGTAAGAGTACATTTCGCTTTAGGTTCCTATCATGATTATGTTGATTGCGATGTCGCACCTATGCAAGCATGTTCTATGTTATTGGGTAGACCGTGGCAATATGATAAGGATTGTTTACATCATGGTAGAACAAATCAATACTCTTTTGTGCATAAAGAAAAGAAAATTGTACTACACCCAATGTCGCTTTGATGCCATTGTAAAGGATGAAATCGCTAGATCTAGCAAAGAGAAAAATCGAGAGAATTCTAAGAGTGAAAATCAGACGGTCGCCAAAGGACTTGAACAACATAAGCAGAGAGAATCTAACCTTGATTGTGCTAAGCCAAATGAGATTAAATTGAAAGGTGCTTGTTTTCTTGCAACAAAATCTGATTTGAATGAGTTGGATGTTTGTCGGTATACATGCTATGCTTTGGTCTGCAAAGAAACTTTGTTTTCACTAGAGGAGATGTCCCTCTCTTTGCCTCTGTTGTCACTAACCTTTGCAGGAATACACCGACATCTTTCCAAAGGACATCCCCTCAGGGCTGCCGCCAATTAGAGGGATTGAGCATCAAATTGATCTCATTCCAGGGGCATCCTTGCCCAACCGAGCACCTTACAGAACCAACCACGAAGAGACACAAGAGATACAACGCCAAGTTCACGAATTGCTTGATAAAGGGTACGACGTGAATCTCTTAGTCCTTGTCTTTGTACAGTCATTTTAGTACCTAAGAAAGATGGAACATGGCGCATGTGTGTGGATTGTAGAGCAATTAATAATATCACCATTAGATATCGCCATCCTATTCCTCGGTTAGACGATATGCTTGATGAACTAAGTGGCTCTACTATGTTCTCTAAAGTGGATTTGCGTAGTGGCTATCACGGATTCGCATGAAGTTAGGAGATGAATGGAAAACAGCATTTAAAACTAAGTTCGGGTTATATGAGTGGTTAGTAATGCCTTTCGGGTTGACTAATGCTCCTAGCACATTCATGAGACTGATGAACGAGGTTTTACGTGTTTTCATTGGAAAATTTGTGGTAGTTTACTTCGATGATATCTTGATTTATAGCAAATCTTTAGAGGATCATCTTGGACATTTACGTGCTGTTTTTAATGCTTTACGCGATGCACGTTTATTTGGTAACCTTGATAAGTGCACCTTTTGCACGGATCGAGTCTCTTTTCTTGGCTATGTTGTTACTCCACAGGAATTGAAGTTGATCAAGCCAAGGTTGAAGCAATACTGAGTTGGCCGACTCTAACACGGTCACACAAAGCGAAGTTTTCTAGGACTTGCTGGATTCTATCGTCGCTTTGTGAAGGACTTCAGCACCATCATTGCACCCATGAATGAGCTCACCAAGAAAGGTGTACCTTTTGCTTGGGGCAAGCCGCAGGAAGATGCCTTCAACATTCGAAAGCTAAGTTAACCCATGCACCCTTACTCCGACTTCAGGACTTTTCTAAGACTTTTGAACTAGAATGTGATGCTAGTGGAATTGGTTTGGGTGGTGTTACATTACAAGAAGGAAAACACATTGCTTATTTTAGTGAGAAATTGAGTGGGCCAAGTTTGAATTATTCTACTTATGATAAGGAGTTATATGCACTAGTTCGAACTTTAGAAACATGGCAACATTATTTATGGCCCAAGGAATTTGTTATACATTCGGATCATGAATCATTAAAACATATTAGAAGTCAAGCTAAACTGAACCGTAGACATGCAAAGTGGGTTGAATTCATTGAGTCATTTCCTTATGTCATCAAACACAAACAGGGAAAGGATAATGTCATTCTTGATGCCTTGTCTAGGAGATATACCATGCTCTCACAACTTGACTTCAAAATTTTTGGTTTGGAAACGATTAAAGAGCAATATGTGCATGATGATGATTTTAAAAATGTGTTGCTCAATTGTAAAGAGGGAAAAACTTGGAACAAATTTGTCCTCAATAATGGGTTTGTGTTTAGAGCAGACAAACTATGTATTCCAGCTAGTTACATTCGTTTGTTATTACTACAGGAAGCGCATGGAGGAGGATTGATGGGACACTTTGGTGTGAAAAGGACGGAGGACATACTCGCTAGCCATTTCTTTTGGCCCAGGATGAGACGAGACGTGGAACGTTTCATCGCTTCGCTGTTCTACATGTCAAAAAGCTAAGTCACGACTTAATCCCCATGGTTTATACATGCCTCTGCACATTCCTAACGTGCCTTGGGAGGATATTTCTATGGACTTTGTTTTAGGACTCCTAGAACAAAGAAGGGAGGGATAGTATCTTTGTCGTTGTGGATAGATTTTCTAAAATGGCACACTTCATACCTTGTCACAAAAGCGATGACGCTACCAACATTCTTGACTTATTCTTTCGTGAAATTGTTAAACACATGGTGTGCCTAACACAATAGTTTCAGATCGTGACACTAAATTCTTAAGCCACTTTTGGAGAACTTTGTGGGCTAAATTGGGGACTAAACTTTTATTTTCTACTACTTGTCATCCCCAAACTGATGGACAAAGCGAAGTCGATTAATCGAACTTTACCTACTATGCTTAGGGCTGTTTTGAAAAAGAACATTAAATTGTGGGAAGAATGTTTGCCTCATATTGAGTTTGCTTATAATCGGTCTATGCATTCTACTACTAAAATGTGTCCTTTTGAGATTGTATATGGATTTGTACCTCATGCTCCAATTGATTTGTTACCTCTACCATCTTCGGAGAAATTGAATCTTGATGCTAAACAACGTGCTGATTTGATTATGAAACTGCATGAGACAACTAAAGAAAACATAGAACGATGAATGCTAAATATAAACTTGCTTTGGGTAGTAAGGGAAGGAAACATGTAACTTTTGAACCAGGCGATTTAGTTTGGTTGCATTTGCGAAAAGATCGATTCCCAGAATTAAGAAAATCTAAGTTGATGCCGCGAGTGATGGTCCTTTCAAAGTATTGGCAAAGATTAATGATAATGCATACAAGCTTGAATTGCCTGCAGATTTTGGGGTTAGTCCCACATTCAACATTACCGATTTGAAACCATACTTGGGAGAGGATGATGAACTTGAGTCGAGGACGACTCAAATGCAAGAAGGGGAGGATGATGAGGACATCACTACCATGGATACGGCCATACTTACAAACCCAATGGAAACCAACAATATCATACAAGGGCCAATTACTCGAGCTCGGGCACGACAATTCAATTACTGTGTGAATGCGTTCCTCGGGTTGCATACAGATAATTTAATGAATGGAATGCTATTTAATCCTCGTGATGATTTTATTGTCCTTAGGAACCAAGGAGAAGGACTTCCAAACATCAAGCATGAAGCCAATTCTTCCGGTGCACAAGTTATACTTGGATTCGGCCCCCGGGACAGCACCAACTTAAAATGACCATAACTTTTGATCCACAAGGGTGTTTGGGGTCTATGAGTACTGGTTTGAAAGGTTTCGACGTCCTCTTTCCAACGGATCCGACCCCATCCCCAAATTCCGTCCGAGTCAACGGGAATCTGCAAAACAATTGGCGTCACTTTTCCAAATCGAGAAGACGTGGGCTTTGGGCCTTGTAATAGAGTTGTAGTTGGTATCCTACTGCTTTGGACGTGTTTCCCACGCCCCTACCTCTTATAAATAGCCAGACATCGGCTCCTTAGGGTTTTGGGTTTTATTTGATTAGTTTAGCCAAGTGCAAACTTGATCCTGCGAGTTGTGCTGGACAGCCACCTTGTCAAGATCGTCAATAAGACTCCTGCGGACGCTGATGCCGGTGCAGACGCTGCTCCTGCGGAGGCTGCCCAGGAGGCCGTTGCTTGCCCACCAGCTGATAACAGCCCGGCGCTTCCATCAGTACCCCCTTCCGATGCTGCCCTCCATGAGTCATCAGACTCCAGCAGCAGTTCCAGTGCAGGTAATGTTCCTGGCGGGAAGCGTCGTCGACTCCATTAGGCATAGGGATTTTTTTCATTTCTTATGTAGGGATGTCACCTTCCCCCTTCTTTTCTTCTCCTTAAGGTGACCACGATTCCTGAGCACTTTGCTTGGGTGTTGTGGTACTTCTTCTCCTTCCAGTCCCTTTTGCTTCTTTTTCTTTTTAACCTTTGTTCTCTACATCTGCCGTGAGACTTCTGTGCATCCCTTAGCCAACTCATGTAACCGCTTGTTTGCTTCACTAGCCGATCATGTAAACGGCCTCCATGAAATGTGTTCATATTTTGTACATTTACTCTTCATCGGCTTTATTATATATCTACCGTTTTGTCAGCCTGTGATGCCTTAGTGTGGGACGTACTGTAATGTATAATCTTTGTAGCATATCCAGCTTCATAGTGTATCGGCCAAGCATACTTATTCATCGGCCGATAGGATTTCGGATGGTACGGCTGGATTGTTTCTTCCACCATACGCTACTTAGCAGTCGTGCTGCATTTTTCTCTGTCCTTATTAATTGCCCCGCACTTTTTACGTCACGTACTGCCACTCCTTTCGTAGTGGGGGCGTGACTTGGGGCACGATTCTCGGCGTTGTTCTGAACGGAACGTACTTTTTCCTTACTTTTCCTGCTCTTATGTACTGTCGTCTTCTTCCTTTGAGCATATCGCCTCTTTAGCCAACCCATTTGAGCAGTAAAATTCCCCTGTTTTGGCTCGGCTTCCCCCTATTGCTTTCTTGGCGATTCGCCTTGTAGCTTTCTTCTTCATCTTGAGTTCAATCACTAGCCTCTTGCTTTTCATTTGACTCCTCCCTTTACCAATGGTCGACTATCGATCCATGATCTTGATTCCAGTGCCTGATTCGGCCAGCCATTTTCTTCTTGGACCAGAGGGGGATGAGGACCTGAAGGATTACATTAATAAGGAGGTCATGCGGATTCCTCTGAACGCCATTGGCCACAAACTCTCAGGGTGGACGAACAGCTTCCGAGCTTGGCCTACCGATACTGCTGGCTGGAGAAATTTGTACAATCGGGTAGCTGCTCGCAAGAAGGCGGACTGGGAGACCTAGGAGATAGCCTATTGCATCGCTCTCTCTTTATCGGGTATGTGCTAAGACGAATCCTTAATCGCTGCCGCCTCTTATTTTTGGTCGGACGCTTTCAACGCTTTCTCTTTTTTCCCCGGCTTTCTTGGTCCAACTCTCTTAGATGTGTTGGTATTGACTGGTCTCAAGCCGATGGGCCAGCAGTTTCATGCCTTCGATGCGACCCATTCCCATCGGCTGCCCACCAAGACCGATTGGCTCCGCTACCTCAATGAATTCAGCCAGTCATCAGGTTCGGTGGAACCTCGCGAGCATGTTGCATTCTTGACCATGTGGTTGGAGAAGTTCCTCTTCTGCGGTGCCACAGTGGGACCTACCGCCAATTTACAAGGTCTAGCAGAAGCTCTGGTCACTGGCAAGGACATAGCCATGGGGAAACTACTCTTGGGCGCAGTTTTCCAGACGATGCACCTTAGCATTTCGAAGCTGAATAGCGCAGCTGAGTCTCACATTGTCGGGCATCTAGGAGGCCCCCTTTGGTTCATCCAACTATGGATGATGGCCCAGTTTCAAACACCATTTGGATTCACCCCTTCACCAGACCTTTGTTTTCCGCGTGAGGATGCATCGGAGGAGGGTATGGCAATCACAGAACCTCCTCTCAGGCGTTGTCGATCATACGAAGAGGCTCTGTCCCAAACCCTTCTAGGCAACTGCAAGCTGGATATGGCGGCCTTTGCTGCGTACTTTACTTACTTCTACTCCACGCAGCTCCTCTCCACTTTGGATTTCCTTCCGTACCGGCAAATCGACTCTTTGGAGTACGAGCGTCCTGGCCTTTAGCGACCGGCCTATCCTGACGCTGAGTGCCTTCGGCATTTTATTTCCCCAGACATCTTTTCGATCGGCCTTAGTTCTTCAAGCCATACCCAGAAGCCATCATACGAATATTATCATCCGACGGTCAGCGCCAAGCAATTAGGGTTTGGACAGGTTCCCCCTCGGCTGGTACTCTTTGACAGGCTTCGGGAACGGGAAGCATTGGGGGATCTTCTTGATGCAAACATTGCATTGGTCCAGAGTGGAGAGTTGTTGGTTGACTCTGCTTCTGGGATCCTTATGGCGTCTCGATCTCGAGCGACTTTCAACCGTTGATGGGACGGATGGAGTCATCAACTGTTCTTCGCTTCGCTGGATGAGATGCTCCATCGCTTCGATGAATCTCATCCACTGCCCCCTTCGCCCCAGGTACTCTCTGATGCACTGCTTCCTTCTGCTGAGTGCCCATTGCTGATCTTCCTTTACCATTCTCGTACTTTTAGGATGCTGCAGACATGCGGCCGACGTTGTCGGTCAGCGGTAAGGCTATTGAATTTTATGCCAACATCGCCGGTCGCACAAATATTGGCCTTACTTCCCCAACTCTGAAGGATGTCAAGAAAAAGGGGCGCGGATGGGCGCCGGCCCGGCCTCAGCCGAAAAGGAAGCCAGTCGATACATCCAGGAACCAATCTTCCCCAGGAATTGGGACGATTGGTGAAATGCAGCCGGCATCTTCTCAGATCGGTGTGGCTTCTGTTAAGCGTAGTGAGTACACATTTTTCCTGTCAATCTGTGAAATTGTGTATCACTCATGGTCTGGGTTTCCTTATTTGGTTCCAGCGTGGCACAAGCGGCTTGCTGGCCGTAAGATACTTGCGAAGGTGCTTACCCCTTCTCCACCTGCTTCGCCGGTTCCTCAGGTATTTCTACTTTGCTTTTGACTTCCTACTCTGATGGTCTCTGAGTTCTATGTTTCTGCATAGCCGATTGGAAGAGACACTCTGTTAGGGACTTCTGCGACAGTCCCAGACCAGATGCGCTTACGGTCTCAATTGTGGGTTCCCCGAGTGGAATTACTACTGACATTGCTCCTGAGGACACCATTTCGGAAACCATAGCGGCCGTGGTGGCAGACATCGAGAAGGGCACTGTCATGGCTGATGCAAGAAGGAGTGTCGATGCTGCTTCTATGAAGCTTGTTATGGAGGAGGTAGCGGTGGAAACCAACGTGATCACTTCCGCGGGAGTCACTACGGTAGTGGCAGTCCAGCCCCATGTGACCGACCCAACTGAACCAGCCGATGCCCCTTTCATTATTGAACCCCCGGGCGTTGTCCTTCCTCTGAATCCCTTCTCCAGCGGAGAGGTATCCCCCCAGCTTGTTGCTTTTGTTGCTTTTACCCTAAGCGTTCTAATCATTCGGCTGCCATTTTGCTTTTCAGCTGCTGACGAGCACCCTTCTTGGATTTACTCTGGGAGGGCTTGGCTCTTCCTCTGATGACACACCCGTTGTTGATCAACCGATTCGAGCTGGGTTGGATCCTTCATCCGCATTGACACGGGACAAGTTCAAGCAGCTTCATGGGCTGTTGGTGCGATCAAGGCTAATGGTGTTGGATTCATACCACTCAGTCTCCACTTTGCTGGCCGAAGTTGTTTCTTGTCTCCCACCGTCGTCTACAGATGCGTTCGGCCATTTGCACAGTTTATTTTTAGATAGAGATGCCATCCAAGCGGCCCGGGAGCGGCATCGGCAATGGGAGGAGGTTGCCCAGGAACGTGCAGAGATTGTTTTTCAGGCGGCTACTGTAAAAACAGAGAATGCCGTGTTTGATGCTGTAGTTGCTTCGGCTCAAGCTTTAATGCCGTCAAGGGCAGAGCTGGTCGATGAGATAGCTCGCCTGAAGCAGGCTTTAGCCGAAGCCCAGACCCGCCTTTTCGATATGGATCATGAGGTCTCCTTGGTAAAAGCCGACATACAAGCACATCGAGCCGGTCTACTAGAATCCTTTCAGAGGATTGACGCCAGAGTCAAAGCTATCGTGCATGTTCCGGGTGATGCGTTAGATGATGAAGCTTTGATCTCGAGCATGGGTCGGGCTGCACAGGAAGCTGCTGATAGCATCATTCACCTTATCTAGACGATGCAATGAAATATTCTTAATCGTGCACCGTATTTTGTCTTTGTAATGTTTTGACTTGCAGCAGAATCTATTTTGTACCGAACTTGGTTCGGCTATCAGTGATTTCCTCTCTAGGCCCCAACCCATATACTAGTGTAGTACTTCTTCAGGTATTTTCTGTAGATGGCCTTGGCGTATGTTTCCCCTTCCAAGGTTTCAAGTATGTACGAGTTTCCTGGTACCAGCCAATTAACTTTGTATGGCCCTTCCCACGTGGGTGACCATTTTCTGTATGTGCTATCCCTTGTTCCGACTGGTAGGGTAGTTTTGTATGCCTTGGCCACCCTAGCTTTGTTCTTCTTAATGTACTCAAGCATTTTTAACCTCAACTCTATTAGATCCTCCAAGTTATCGGCTAATGCGTTCCTGTAATCTTCAGCCAATAGAATATCTTGCTTGGCGGTTCTAAGCGAACTTATGCCAATTCCTATTGGCAGCACCGCCTCTTGCCCATACACTAATTGGTACAGCGATACCTTGGTCGCTCCGTGGCCTGACACTCTGTATGCCCACAGTGTGTCGGCTAATGTTGTGCGCCACCTTTTAGGCTTATCGGCTATTTTCCTTTTAATCAGTTTTATCATTGTCTTGTTTGATGACTCGGCCTGCCCGTTGGCCTGAGCGTAGTATGGTGAAGAGTCTGACATCCTAATCCTCGTTTCCTATGTCTATTTCTTCCAACGGATCGACTGAAGTAAATCCTTGTCCGAGTCTTTCATCGTCTTCAAGATCCCCGATAGCCTCGAAGCTATCGGCCATGTACTGGCAGCCTCTGGCTTTCCCTTGCAAGTACCTTGTATTCAGGAGAGTTTCCATCATCGTAGGATTTCATTTGTCCAATCAACCGTGCTGGGACTTATGTTGATCGGACTTATCTTTGCATCATTGATGCAAACGAAGTCATAGTCTTCCAGCGTTCTACCCGAGATGCACCTGGCTCCTTCGTGCGACCAATCTGCATCGGGACTAGCCATAGCGATATGAGCCGATGTGTCGGCATCTACGCAGCCAATCTGCATCCGATTTCCTGACCGATGACTTGGTGCCGTGCAAGATCTGGCTGTGGTACGGAAGGTTCCGTGTACATGGCGCCTATCTTGGCGCCTTTGGTATGGCCATAGTATTGTGCGTTTGGGACTGAGTTAACCGTGGCGCCTATCTTGGCGCCTTTGGTATGGCCATAGTATTGCCTGACTTCACTTGTCCCAGGATCCCTAGGCAAGGTGACAGTCGGTTGTGGTGGTGCAGGCGTTGTAATTGCAGCCGATGATGTGTTTTCAACCATCGGCTTCAGACCCTGAGTACAAGGGCCGATCGAGTAGACCGGGAATGTAGGCAGGGCTTATGGTGGATCAAATAGGGTTTTGGTCGTTACAAGCTCCTGTGCTACCTCTTTCACGCTATTAGATATCAACGGCCTGAGTGTGGTAACTAAAGCCGATGACTGGTTCAGCAATGAGTGGTTGATAGACTGGTTAATCATCTCCGATAATTCTACTTGTGCGGGTATATATCGGCTTACCTCTGGTTCATTGCTGGTACTTGGGGCGATGACTCCAAGGGAATCGACCGTCGGCAGCACCGTCTTCTGGGTGACACCGCGCCGGGTCATTTGGAAGCAGCTTAGCATCATTTTCTCCAATGCCGCCTTCTGATCCTCGATCTCGTGGCGTTGTTCTGGTGTTAAATCGGCCAAAGTTGGCGCGATTATTGCGTCGGTGCTGACGTCAGTAGGAGCAACAGACTTCCCTGATGACAATTGATGCTTCTTCGTGTCCCACCGGGCGTGCCAAAGGTGTGTCGGCACCGAAAAACGTGGCGTCGGGCCGATCGCCGCCAACACACGAGAACGCCGGGTTCAAGGGTTGCGAGCGTGCTAGCCGATTTGATCCCGCAATCGACAAGAGACGTGTCTTCAGATGTGACCGCTCAGAAGAACAATCTAGGTCTTGGTGGTAAGGTAATCCTTGTCGGCTCGGTGACGAGACAACTTGGATCGGGTAACTGGGTCCAATTGACTCTTTCGAATCAATCGGAAAAAAGGGGTAAAAGCCTGGCTTCTCCGAAAAAGGCGATGTGCAACAAGATCGGAAGAAACAAGAGCTTGGCAGAGCGTAATGCAGCAAAGATCAACAACCGGCAATGCGCAACTTGTATTGATCAAAGTGTATTATAGAGGAAAGATTACAATGCTACGAAACTACTCCTAGTGCAGGAAAGATAAAGTATTAGTAGATTGGTTGGTTGTTTGTGTTGGTTGTTTTCTCTCTGTAGCATGTCGCCTTTTATGGCCGGTGTAGCCTTGATCGTGACCATCACGGACTCTTCAATCATATCAGCTTTGATCTTGTATTTCCATCTTGACCGCAACCGTATCGAATCCAGGTTCTACCGTCTTCGGTTTCTTCCCATCTGTGCCTTATACGACCATGCTCTTTCCGACGTGGCTTCCGTCCCATTACTCGTTGCTACTCTGACTCGCGCCATCTTCCTGGCTCGTGCCACGACCGGACCTGTCTCGGTCTGCCAAATTTAGGTGTCAATAGCTATAAATTTCACGACAAGAACTAAATAAATCATACCACTATCTCCAACTTTCGAGCGAGGATGTTTATATTTACCAGAGTTCGGGCAAGTTTCTTTAATGATGTTTTATTAAATGTTTTCCAATGCTTTCATTAATTACATCACTGCATGGAAAAATTTATATTGCAGACAAAACTTTAAATCGGATGCAGATGGATAGTATAGATTGAGAAATGAATGGATGGATTGGAATTGGATTTGGTAATGGGTTGGTTCATCTCGTGAATGGATCAGTTGGCGTATGTTTATTATGGTGGGTAGAGGTTGCCAATGAGAAGGGTTTGTTCGTTGGTGGGGCCCTCTACATAGGATATGATATAAGGATAAACAACTACACTCGCCGCAATGAGCCGTAATTCCAGTATCAACCATAGTGTGGAATCGGCCAGAAAAGGTTGTCATAAGAAGGTATTATAATCTCCACATTGGGTAAGATTAGATAAATACGCGTGTGAAGCTGGATATGCTGAAAGGCCCAGTGAGGCGACATAGAAAATCAGCTGCGGTTGATTCTTTTAGGCTATATATTTATAAAGCCTTGGTTGAGTATCAGTATTGCTGTTGCGGTAGCATGATACAACTGTTAGCCGCGAGTCGGCGGATGGCCTAGGGAAGGAGTCCACGGCTCTGGTAACAGGGTTGGAGATCTAGTACTGGACTAGTGATACACATTATGGGGGCTCTCGTGGAGGTCATTATGGGTAAAGTGGTACAAACCTGCGCAGGGTCAAATCATGAATTCATGCCTATCTCCTAGATTGGAGGTTACGGAAGCTAAGTCTGCCTCATATACGTGTGCTAGTAGCATTTTTTAGATAACTAAATTCAACCCAACTCTCCTAATAAAACTCTATTTTGTGAAAATGGATTTTGATAAAAAGTGGGCTTGGATGGACACGAGAGGAATGATGTGAGGAAAAATTCATCTATTGTATTTTGCTAATAATGCCTGTTGAGTACTTTTTGTACTCACTCTTGCTAAACCTCCATTTTCTAGAATTTGGCTCCAGTGTTCAAGCATCCGGTTGGTTCGACAAGACGACTGAGTACTACCAGGAAGGGTAGAGTGATGACTAGCCTAGGCATCAGCTTCGTCGGTCTTTTGTGTAACTAGTAGCTATGTAATATACTTTTATTTTACTTGTATCTGATGTACAACTAAAGTACTGAATATGTAGCCCTGCGTGGCTTGGTTTGTAATATATTTACATTCAGTCTCTAATTATTATTCTGTTGCAACACTCTGAACAGGGTGTACTATTTGATAAAATATCGAGTGCACTTGATGTTTTGATTAGTTAGTATACCGAGATTCGTGTAATTAAATCAGTGTAATGACAGTTAAGCTGTTAATAACTTGGGCTAATTGCCCGGGTCGTCACAACCATCTAGAGGGAGGAGGTGAAGATGATGATGCGAAAGGAGAGGTCCATCCAAGTTCTGGTACATCTGCAAAAAGAAAGCAACCAACAGCTTCTTTTGTGGTGCCTAGGCCGCCACAAAAGTATACCAAATCAGTTGCTTCTATGCTTCGGAAGACACCAGCATGGTTATCACGGCGCCCCAACTAGGCGAGTCACCTCTGGGGCGCTTGGATGCCTAAGCGTCTAGAGGATTAGGTGATCAAAAGTCCATTAATATCAGTATATCACCAATACATATATAGCAATTTTAGTGTGTTTCTGTCAATCTTAAATCCTCTCAGCTCATTCACTGGCCCGCCTAGCCAACCCAACCGAGCGATTCGCCGGTTGGCTCCCTAAGCACACTGCCCCCTCCACTCCCTTTGTCTTGCCCGCTCCTACTCTCACCCCTCATGCCGCTCCCCCGTCCCCGCGGAGCATCGCCTTCCCCTCCGAGCGACGCCCAGATCTAGCGGTCCCCGTTAGGCCTGGTGCTCCCCGTCGCCGACGACTTCCTGTCATGCGCCGCCACTGCCACCTCTCCCGAATCTGGTGACTCCATTGCCCCGGACCTCGGGCCGCCGCCCGGATCTACCGATCCAACATCGGTTGCAATGGCGACGGCAGTAGTGACAGAGCAGGCGATGGAGGTGGCAGCGCTACAGCGGAGCTCCCTTATCCTCTCCTCTCCACACGCTAGGTACAATGGCACTCCATCTAGACTTTAGTCCCCATCCCCACCCCTTATGCCTTCTCCCCACGTTGTCCATTCCCGGCCAGGCGAGGCGAGCGGCCATGGCAGGCGGCCGCCGGCAACTAGGCGCCTAAACGTCGCCTAGGCAACGTCTTGATAACCATGGACACTAGAAGAGGTTGTTTCTGAGAAGCACAGCTCGGGCACTTCTCAACCTCCACTAGAGCACTTCAACAAAAAGATAAAGGAAGAAAAACAAACAATTGGTGATCATGTAGCTGACTTCTTCTACAAGAACGGCATATCCTTCAATGCTATCAATTCAAGAAGTTGGGAGGTTCTTGAGTTTGTTGGGTAGTATGGTGTTGGGTATAGATCGCCTAGTTTCCATGATATAAGGATGCCATTGCTTGAAAGAGCAAAAAACAAGACAGATAAATTGAGGGAGAAGCATGAGTTAGCATGGTAAGAATATGGTTGCTCTCTCAAGTTGGATGGGTGGATGGACATGAGTGGGTGTCATCTCATCAATTTTCTTGTCAACAGTCCAGAAGGCACCTTCTTCTTGGAGTCAGTTGATGCTTCAAGTGAATCAGCTGATGCACACTTGTTAGCAAGCTTGTTGGAGGCGAAAATTGATGCTATTGGGAAAGATTATATGGTCCATGTCGTCACAAACAATGGATCTAACTACAAGGCGGTGGGTAGAATTCTAATGGATAGGATTCTTTATTTTGGACCCCTTGTGCTATCCATTGCTTGGACCTTATGCTGGAGGACATTGGGAGGATAGAGCAGTTTAGCAATTCCAATGCTAAAGCAAAAAGGGTATGCAAATTTATGTATAGGCATGGAAGGATTCTTGATGCAATGAGGAATAAGATAGGTGGTAGGGATCTTGTGAGGACCACATCAACTCGTTTTGCTACATCATTCCTCACCTTGGCCAGCATGTACAAGCATAGACAAGGTTTGAAGTGTCTCTTTGTTAGTGAAGAATGGAATGGAAACAAGTTGTCTACCACAGGACTTGGGAAGGCGGTTGTAGAAATTGCGCTATCTATGTCATTTTGGAATTCAGTTGAAAATTGTTTGAGAGCTTCCCAACCACTTCTTGTTGCTTTGAGGATTGCCAACAGTGATGAGAGGCCAGCAATGCCTGAGATTAGTGCAGCCATGGATGCTGCAAAGATGAACATCAAGGAGGCTTTGCAAAACAAGACAGATTTACTCAATGAGATCCTAGCAATTGTTGACAAGCGATGGGACAATCAAACGGAACAAAACTTATATGGGGCAGCATTGTTCTTGAATCCAAATAAGTTTTGGCATTAAAGAAACAAATAGAAGACTTGCTACAAGGCTAAGGTCTATGTTCAATGATGTTCTATGGAAGATAGTCACCGACGATGATAAACAAAGCAAGATAAGTAGACAAACTGATGATTATGTGTAGGCCCCCGGATCGGCTATCCGGAGTCCTCTGTGTATTTCTGTACTAGTCCCAGATCAGTAGCTAGTATACACAGTCAAAAGTGATGAATCAACAACCATATCACGAATACATATAAGTAAATAAGAATAATACCGAATAAAAGCGAAGACCATATGGTCAAGGTTTACCATTACGGCCTGAACAGGCAGAACAACTTGAACAACTGCAGCGGAAGACGAAAACACCAAGCGACCCATCCAAATGCCCACAGGCAATCGAGTGGGGAGCGCGCCCTAGTCGTTGGAAATCTTGAACAGCTTCTTTCACTTCTGAGAGAGGATTAGAATGTAGCACGTGAGTACATAAAGTACTCAGCAAGTCTGGAAGATTATGCACAATGTAGGCTACCCAAAGATGGCTTAATATGGTTCTTTTGCATAAAGCCAAGTTTCATCAAATCATACTTGTTAATAATTTTCACAAAGCATATTTGAGCAATTCTTTTGAATAATTGAATTAGGTAATATTGTAGTGAAGGTTCTAACCACCACTCACTAATATAGAGGCTCTATCCGCCACATCTCAACAAAATCAGGGTTCAATCCAATCACATGGCTCTATCTGCCACAGTTCACAAAATCAGGTTCCTTCCACCTACCTGGCTTTAGCCGCCAGAAGCACACCCGAGAGTTCTAACCGCTCTCGAATCCCAAAACAAACAATCATTTAGTTTGAAACCAAAAACCAAAGTCTACCAGTATGAAAGCATTCAGCAAGCTTTGCCTTTGACCGTAGGCACAGCTATTCGAATAGATTTAACTCTGCAGAGGTGTACAACTTTACCCACAAGACACGATCAACTCTTAATGCCTCCGGATTAACACACTTCCTTTGGTGTTCCGGCAGAGAGATCGTGACAAGGCCGTTACAATGTATCTACCTAACTAGACCCACTCACGAGGTTTCACCTGTTAGGGTTCCATCTCGCCAAAGATCTGAAGCCCCTCTTGCGCCGTGTGAGAAAAACAACAACAACAACAACAACAATGCCTCCTTCCGGCTCTCACATTCCACCAAGTGGTGAGTATAAGTCAGGTTTCTACAAATTAGTTAGCCAGGTCGTGCCCACTTTGACATGTGGTTGTACGGTTATGCTTAGAATGGAGACAGTCATAAGCGTCGGTCCTTAACTGACTTGGGGCGGTACTTACGCAATGAAAGCCAGCACTCCCTCCGCACCCACCAGACAAACCATTCCGCCCCAGTCCAAAACCATTGGCAATACTCCTTGCCTATAACTTCCAATACAAGTTTTCAGGAGATAATTGAAATTCCCACCCATAGGTGAAGACTGACCGATAGCAAGGCTAAGCATTTCTACCGTACTATTCTATTCCACCAATAGTTTATTTTATAAAAATACAAAGCTCAGGGTTTGATTACAATCCCTATAATCATTTTTATAATCTCCAATAATCCTCCTATGGCCATAATTTGTTAATCATAAGAATAATCCAATCTAATATGGTACTTTCACCATGTAAAGTTGATACCATGCCATCATAACTCCAAAATCATACCAAGCTATTATTATCATTGTATATAAAACAATCTCCTCAAAATATAATTCTCATTATCGATTACCCATCATCCATACATCGATAAACTTTGTAATCTACTTGATCCACCACGAATAATTCACAATCTCATCCCCAAGCATCTTTTAACAAAGACTCCCGAAACCCAGACTTTATTAATTCATCGACTATAATGATCTTCATACATAGTGACATCCGATCGACTTAAACAAATCACACATAATCCACATTATTCATAAATCCACGTAAATGGTTATCGCGAGACCATATTTCACAAATCATCCACTAAACCACCGAGAATACTTCACAACATCACCTTTAATCATCTAGAATATATCCACCGAAAATAAGGAATATTATCATTTACTAAACCACCAAATATCTTGGATTATTCACAATTCTCCATAAATGATTAGCACATATCTATATTTCCATAATCATCTATTTCTTAATCAGTCCGTTAATAGTAATTCCAAACAACCACTAATAATCCAACTATCTCTGATTCTTATTTGATCAACCCAAGAAATCCAATTCAACATATTATCTACTTGCAATGATCTATTTAATCCAACATGAATACTTCACAATACCATCCATCCTCCAAAATTTCCCCTAATCCATTATAATGTGAACTAATATAATAGTCCAACTTCACAATATTTCATTCGTCAACGTTCATAGATCAACTTCATAAGTAACAGTCTCCATCAACACTAATATTCATGTAATCTCCAATCAAATTGGGTTCTAGCTTCAATCTACGTTCTATACTAATATGTTACATCCAAACTGTCCTCCAAACAGTCATTTCTCTAATAACATGATATTTTTCCAAAAACAATTATATTGGTGGATTACTACACTAGGGCGACAAAGGGTCAGGGATAACAATGTCAAGGAGGTAGGAACAACAGGTATAACTAATAATCTAACATTAACATCATCCATTTAATATAAATAGCAATGCAATTTATAAAACAGTGGTAAAACAGTTGTAAATTGTAGGATCAATATGCGTCAAGGAGACTTGCCTTTTGTCACAACGAGAACATGGAAGTCTTGAAGTCTGGCGGCGGGATCGGCGGTCGCGTCGGGGTCCCCGACTACGCGCAAATCGAGGCAATAAATAAATAAAAGAAAATAAATAAAATCCAAAAATTACAAAAGTTATACTGGCATATAGATCTTGATTTTAGATGAATTTAGAAATTTGAATGGAGTCAAACGGAGTTCGGACAGAGAAGTTATGAGCTTCCGAAGTTCGAAAATTAGAAAAAAAAATGGAAAAATGGGAATATTCCCAGAATATTCCGTTTTGACTGGTCAACGGCTGACTTTAACTTTGACTGGGATTGGCTCTATGGCAAGTGGGACCAAGGTGTCATTGTAATGAGCTTCATCTTCTAGCTTGGAGCTTCTCCATGGTGGCCATGGAGGGAGAGGGAGAGTTTGAGGGAGGAGTAGGGAGGGGGGCTCGCCGGTGGGGAAAGGCGGTGGCGGCGGGGTCGCCGGCGGTGGCGGAGCGAAGCGGCGGCTCGCCGGCGGAGCGGTGGAGCGGGGGCGGCGGCACGGCGAGGCGGCGGCGGCCGGTCGGCCATGGCCCAAGCACAGTGAGCTCCCATCCAAAAACAGAGAACAAGCAAAATGGCCAAGGACTCAACTTCATCCAAAAAAACGATTTTTAACCCATTTTTGCATGGAATTGATCCAAACAAAAACCTAGAACCTCTAGATTGCATCCTTAGGGACATCTAGGAGGAAGGAATTGGGCCAAACCTCGCCAGAGACGATGAAATCGACGACGACCGGAGTTTCAGCTGGAATGAGAAAAACTCGAAATTCGTCGCCAACTCTTGATCAAACCTAAAATTGATGATTGGGTTAGAAGCTAGACTCATCCACGGTCACAAGGAACCAAGTGACATGAATAATGGCTCACCGGAGAAGGATCTATGAGCACGAACTCGAAGAACACCGAAAAAGTGTGACACACCGTCGGTTTTCTTGATCTCACGGGCACAAGGGTGGAGTAGATGGAAAGAGGAGCACACTCCCGGAACGGGGACTCTTATACGAAGAGAATGGAGGTGGTGGTGCGCCGGTTGGAGGTGAAACGGACGAGTTAATGGCGTTTTAGTGCAAATCGGTTTTTCATTAACCCGGCCGTTTCCGGTGAGATTGGCGGCGAGTGAAGGTGGGGAATGGCAAGAGATCGTCGTTGTGGATCCACCGGAACCGACCGTTCACGTTTTGGAGTTGAATTGAGGAAGTTATGGGCATTTGAATGCAACCCTAGCCATTGTTGCACTTGCAAGCTTCTCTGTTATTTTTCCTTGGCTGGAGGTTGAAGAAGGCCACTATTCCCTTGCCACGTGGCAACGTCTCATTGGTTCTCCTTTACGCAAACGATTCGCCCTAGAGAAAAATAAGGAAAAATGGCCTAAAAATTCTGGAAAAATTCCTAGAACCATTTTAGAATATTTGGGACCCAATAAAATTGGTTCCACTGAATTTGGATGATTTTTGTGGAATTGAATATTCGGGCGTGGATCGCAGGCATTAAACAAAAGCCGCGCGAGATAAAATAGGAACGGAGGTCCAAAAATCCGGGGAATGATTCCTAAAATCATTTCGGAATATTTGGAACACAATGGGAGTGGTTTGGAGATTTTTGGAGCATTTTTGGACTCGGGTGAAATTTCGGGTACCGGCGGGAACTGGAAAATCGATTTTTCGACCGGAGGGGAATTAAATCCCGATTTTGGATAGGAATGGATGCCAGGTTAATATAAACACCAAAGAAACTCCAAGTTTTGAATTTAATTTATTTAAATTAGGTTTTTCTCCAGAAATCGAAAACTAGGGTGTTACATTATGAGAGGACAAAAGGTGATTGCTTCATAAAGGCAATGGCGGTCAAAGATCAAGAAAGAAAGAGTCCTCGTAAGTATAAGTAATCAAGTATAATGATTTCTTGAATTCTTCTTTTTAGGCTCTCTATTTTTCAACTTTAAAAGTGCATCATCTGTTTGTCTTTTGTAGTTCTTTGGTGGGGTGCATATGGTGGGCTTGCTTAAGAGCTCCAATGTTTAGCAAAGTGAATCATTAGTCTCTGTTGTTCGCTGTCTGGATGTGAACGTAATTGGAGTACATTTGCATTTGTAAGTACCTAGCATACTTTACTAGACAAATCAATGAGTCTTTTCCTCTTTATGTTGATTGCAGTCGCTTTTGACGTTCTTTTTGTATGTTGTATACTTGTATTGTTCTTTGCAAATCCATACCAAAAAGAGAAACTGTTTAGAGCACAAGAGATTGAATACCTTGGTGTGCATTTCATAAAACTGAAAGATGGCAACTAGGTTCCAAAAGCTACGTGAGCAAGGCTCTAAAGGAAAGAAATCCAACCCGTTGATCCTAGAAGAATATCAATGGATAATGAATGGGTCAACATCAATGATGAACCGGTTCATGAAGGCGGTACTAGTGGTGGTGATCATCTAACTTGGGCTCAAGTTGATGAAGCCATTAGTGGTTCGCACAATCAAAGAGGTTGCAATTATCCTAGGAGTTCTCGTGGTGATGTTGTTGCTAGAAGGTCTAGTGACCGGCCCATAGGACCCCATATCACTTATGCTCGGCATTAAAAGTCAAAAAGGTGTTGTTGGTAATGTTGATAAGTCGGATAATGAGAGTGAAGATGGTGTTGGAAATGATGCAAATTGGATGATGATGATGCAAAATTGGATGATGATGAGACTCCACCATCTACTCCTCATGAGGGTGGAGCAAGTCGTCAAGAGGAGGAATTTGAATGGGATGATGACTTGGATGGTTGATTCCAAGCATAAATGCCATTGTTACTTTTGCTACTTTCAGACATAACTTATCTTTCGATTACCATTGTCCTTCAGAACTTACTTCTTATTAAGTGATGCACTTGTGCTACTTCTTAATGATTGGCTGTGTTGTTGCAATGCATGAGATTCTTGTTCTTGTGTATATGAGAAGGTTTCTTTCAATGCATGAGATTGTTGTAGTTATTTCTTTTCTGTTTCAGATTATGTAAAGGAGGTGAACTCCTGGATAGGATATTGGCGAGGTACTTAAAGAGCTATAGTTAGTGTTTGGAACAATTCTTATGATTAATTATGCTGGGGTTCTAATAACAACTGAATTTCATGGTTTGCACAGGTGGAAAGTATTATGAAGAAGATGCAAAGGTTGCTATGGTGCAAATTTTGTATTAGAACTTTCATCGGAAATTGGGATTGAAACAAGTAAGTCATCAACTCATCATCATGCTTACGTTGTTCTTCTCTTCATTTTATGCGTTACAATATGTATATGTGTTTAATAATAACCTTGGTTGACACATGGTAGCGTTTCATTAAATAGAAGATACACATGTTTAGACCATTATTCAATGGTGTATCAGAATGTTCAGTGGTGGAAGCATTATTCAAAATGACCTTGCTAAGTTTGTGAGGCAACAATCTTTAAACTCGACAAAATCAAGGGAGAGTCTAAGTGACAGCAAAACCCCTTCACCATTAGATTAGCCATGAAGCAAACAGGAGAAAAAAAAGGCATTGCATACAGCATCACAACTAGTCACATTGAAACAATCATCAAACCCCCTAGTATCTTTTCCTTATCAGTACAAAATTTGGTACTGTCGGGACCCCGAATTTGCAAATCCGGACCCTCTGTGTATTCAGCACTAGTCCAGGAACGCGCTAGTGCACACAGTCTTAACATCGGTAAATATCACAATCATACCACTCGATACTAGTAAAGTACTTTAATTAAATAGTCAAACTGGTTACTCGACCTTATGGTCGAGTTACAAATGTACGCCTCGCAGGGAGAAACTTATTAAGAGAGAAATAATAGCAGCGGAAAAAATAAGATAACTTCGTGGCGCCATCCAGTATACCACAGGCAACTGACTGGGCTCGCTCCCTAAGTAAACGGTTCCTCGTGGAGCTCCTCCTCCAAAGCTGGTGTAGTCTCCTCTTCAACTGGTGTGATATTGTGGCAAGGGTGAGTACTTGGTACTCAGCAAGTCATGCACAGAATGCAACTAATATACTACATGCATGGCTTAATACAAAGGAATGGCTCAGGGTATATTTGCAGTAAAACAACATTTGACAAATATCATAAGTAGATTCGAAAGCAGTAGTAACAAATAAAGTATAATTAACTTTTCAAGGAGTTTAATAAACATCTTTCCCATCCTAATCCACATTTCCATCAACATCATTATTAATCCAAACCCAACCTTTCAAATCCAAGTTATTTCTGAGAAAATCTAACCCTTGACTGTAATTCCCGAGCGATGTCCAATACCGCGGACACGGCTATTCGAATAGATTCTACACTCTGCAGAGGTTATGCACTTTACCCACAAGATACAGTCAAACACCACAAAGGCGAGTTCCCGTAACAAAGTCTTTCGGAAACTTCTAACAATACAAGTGGTCCTCCCCGGTTGTTGCACACTAACCCTTCCCTTAGCTAAGGCGAAGTTTAGGCCAACCAACCGTTAGATGGGTACTGGCCTCGGCCAGATGCGCTCCGCATACAACTTACACAAAGGGTGTAGTTGACCTCCTGAGGTCCCACAGGTACGTTATTAGCAACTTAGTCAACTAGGTCCGTCCCATTACAGACATGTGGTTGCACGTAAGACCCAGTTCAAAGGCTTGCAAGGTGAAGTCCTTAGGGTGACCAGGGCAAGACTACCCGAAGAACCAAATCAACATCCCAAGTGCCACAACTGGCCCACCTGATCATTCTTGCCACATGCCCTGGTCAAAAACTATTTATCAAACCCCAGTTGATTACCATGCACCACGTGCCATCAACATCACATGATACCTTTCCAAACAGGTTCAATATATCATTAAGTCAATATTAACATTTGATTGTCCAAAATCATGTCATGAGCACGAAAGTGTGTCTAAGCAAAGATACTACAACGATCTAAACCCATGTTGGCAATTTTAGTAATGTCCAACTAGTAATCCACAACTAGGGTGACAAGGGGTCATGGCACATATTTAAGTAATCAGGGTGTCATACAGCAAATTGGTGTTTATCTAATTCCCCATATTTAAATAAAGTATTTTCTAATTGAACTAGCATGCAATAAGTTAAATCAAAATAAGTTTCAAAATAGGATCAACATGGTCAAAGCACAACTTGCCTTCAAAAAGTACTTGTTCTTGGCCTTGAGTTGGATCCTGAGTCAATACTTCTCCTTCGAATCCCTCCGGCACTTCAACGTCTACTCGTAAAGCGTGCAAATAGCAATACACAAATAAACAATAGGCAAAAAGTGTCCAAACATCCAAATAAAATCCATAAACAGAGAGAACATAATTTTATGAATTTTTAGGAACTGGAATCGTTCAAATCGGAGTTAAAATGCAAAAGTTATAATTATTTAAAGTTTAAATAATCAATTAAATAATTTTACAGAGAAAAACTTTAGTCCAAAAATTAAATAAAATTCATATTTAGGTAGATCTCAATTTTATACAAATTTAGAAATTTGAATCACTCAAATCGGAGTTGAAACGCAAAAGTTATAAGCGTTTGAAGTTTGAAACAAAATCTGAAATCATTATTTCGAATTAATAAATCATTTTCTTTTTCGAAAATTAATTATTGCGTCGGCTGGACACGTGGCAGCCTACGATTGGTCTCGGCGACGCCACCGGTCCATGGACTTGGTCCACGCTCGGCCGGGTCTCACGTGGACTCGGTCCACGACTCCACATGTCGCCGGTGGGTCCCCTCGGGTGACGCCACCGGCGTCGGCGAGGCTCGGCCACTGCAGTCGGCAGTGGGACCCATCGTGACGTCATTGCCGACGTCGGCGCTCGGCTGGGACGGCCGACATCTTGAGCCCGCCATGGCGTCGGCGTGGCGTCATGGTGCGGTGTGGTCGGCCGACATGCGGGCCCAGCGTGTCGGCGTCACACGCACGCGTGGACGGCGCCGACCGCGCGATGGCTTCTTCCCGACGCTGCGTGGCGCAATCTCGGCCGTTGATTTGAAAATCAACGGCCCATATTAGATTCGCTCTCACGCGTTTGGGTTAACGCGTTTGATCTGACCGTTGGATCTAGATCCAACGGCCGAGATTGATCTCGATTTTGGGCGGAATCTCACCGTGAGATGACGTGGCGCAATCTGGGGCGTTGGATCGAATCGGACGGTGGAAGCGAGCTCGGGTCCGGCGATGGCGGCGCGTGGCTCGCCGGAATTGGGGACGACGACCACGGCAGCGGCGCCGGCGTGCTCGGCGAGGTGAGAGGTCCTTCCGACGCGGCTTGACCTCCTGCTCGATCTCGACCTCAACGGCGGCGGAGGACGACGGAGACGGCGGCAATCGGCGAAAAACTACGGCGGAACGCTACGGCAACTTCGGCGAGCGATTGTGGCTAAACGGCGGCGGCTCCGGCGACGTTGTCTAGGGCTACAGGCGTGCAATGAAGTGGCAGTCACGACGGCGGTGATGGCGCAATAAATAGAGCCCTCGGCGTCAGTGAAACGCACGGAAACCGAGACCTGCTCCGTTGCGGCGGCGGAGTCCGGCGACGACTCGGACTGGGTGACGTGGCACGCGCACAGCCGTTGGATCGAGATCCAACGGTGCGTGAGTTTGGGTTCGGGTCGGACTCGAGCCGGTGGCCGCTCGGTCGGGCTCGGGTCGATGGCGTGGCTCAATCGTGGCCGTTGGATCTTGATCCAACGGCCACACAAGTTTGGGTTCTACGGCGGGTTAATTTGGACCAAGCTGGCGCGAAGTCGGACTCGAGTCCGACTCGGACTGGTCGATCGGATGAACAAGAAACCCACTCGCATTTAAATAATCCAATTAAATTCCCAGAAATTCAATTAAATCATTAAAAATAGCAAAAGACTCTGAAAAATTCCAGAAAAATTCTGGAAAATATTTTGGATCATTTTGGACTCAAATAAAATATTTCCAACAAAATTTTATTTGCAAAGTTTAATTCTTTAATTATTTCAAAATGGAATAAATTCAAATAAATTCCAAATAAATTCCAGAAAATTCCAAAAATTCACTAAAGTGCCAAATCACACATAGATTTAAGAAAAGCAAAATTTTGGGGTGTTACAGGTACCACAAGTTAACCAATGTTTCCTACTAAACAACATTTCATTTGACGCGATCAACACCAAAATTTTCGCTAAAATGATACCCAAGAACAAAAACAACACTTCGGAACACAACGACGTGCATGACTACATTTGGATCCAATCGAGACGGCAAGAGAGAAGAGGAGGGGTGTGTACGTGAAATCGACGTAGGCATTGGCGTTTCGGTGGCCGGTGGGAGAAGGACGCGAAGGTGTCAGTGAAGGCGAAGAGTGGGTGGCCGTCGGGCCCGACGTCCAGCGCAGGGTTGTAGGTCGGGGGCAGCGGGTCGGTGGGCAGCTCGAACTCGACGTCGAGGTTGTCGCTCCCACCGGCAGAGGAGGTGAAGTCCCCTACCGTGGTGTCCTCGGACGCCACGCCGCGGGAGTCCTTAACGCGGACCTTGCCCCGGTTCGTCGTGGAATGCCAGGTAGGCGGGCGGGTCGGGGTGCGGTGTGGCGGCAGCGCCGCAGCGGAGGAGGGAGGGGAGGAGCATTTTGGCGGTGGGGTTTAGGCAAGGGAGCAGGTTTCAAATTTTGAAAATCTGGAAGGCGACCGAAATTTAAAATATCAGTAAAATCTCAAAATTTTAAATAAAATTTAGATAAAATTTAAAAAAAATTGAATCCGATTACTTTTTAATCGGAAAATCCGAGATTTCGGCCGAAATCACCGTGATTTCAGTCGAAATTTCTGATATTTTGATCCTATTGAACCGACTGAAAAGTGATCAAAACACGTCAAAGGTTTTTGAATTTTTTTGTGAATGATCTTAACCCTAAATCTAATCAAATCCGGCCCACGAAATTGAAAATCCGGTAAAAATTCCTGAGATTTTGGTCGAAATCACCGAGATCTTGCCAAGATTTGGATGGATACTGTAGTATTTTAAAAAAATTTACCTGGCCGAGATTTAGGATCTTGGAGGATCTCAAATCCGAAATCTCGATCGAGGTTTTTGAAATCTCACCGGGATTTGGGTCCTTGCAAGGAGGAAAGAAGGTCCAAAATCTTGACCGAGATTTCTGAAATCTCCGAAATCCTTGCAAGGGAGGGAAGAAGGGTTTGGAGCTTGGATTCCTGGCCGGTGGAGTGACCTTGCGAGGGCTACTAATGGGCTTTTAAATGAGCCGGGCTTTTGTCCCTAGTTAGTATTTCTAGAAAAGTTTGGGCCATTGTGGAATCCAGCGTCTGACTATTTTTGTATGTAAGGCTCCGTTCGTTTTAGCTTCTGGACAGCTTCTGTTTTTTTTTAAAAAAGCGGATTATTTATCGAACGGGAGGATTCTGGACAGTTTCTCTAATAATCAAAAGCTGATTTCTACATAGAATCATAATCTGGCTGAAACCTGATTCTCACTGATTCTTACTGATTCTCGCCGGCTCGGTCCGAAACCTAGAAGTTGTAGCTGGCTCGACCTGATTCTCCTATAATCAGAAGCAGCTTCTCCTATAATCCAGAATCTATAATCCAAAAGTTGAAACGAACTGGGCCTAAGTTTTTTTTTCTAGCCATAGAGGCTTCCTAGGCCTAGTATGTAACTGGGAAGCCAGTTGTTTTTAAGTGGGGCCCTCTTCCTTCCTCTCTAGCATTCTTGTCAGCATTGAGGTGTAAAGATAGATCTAGGGTACCGATAGCGTTCAAAATCTCGATAAAATTTCATAAATCTCGGTTGAGATTTTGGATTTCGGCCCTCCAAGATCCTAAATCCTAGTTAGATGAAATAAAAATTCAAAATGCTACAATAATATTGGAAATCTCAGTGAGGTCTCAAGTATTTTGACTGAATTTTATGATTTTTGGGCCGGATTTGGGGTCACGATCAGCCACAAAAATATTCAGAATTTTCTAACGTGGTTTGAACCATTTTTTGTTCGGTTGAAATTTATATAGTAGGCTATATAAATTCCTCAAGCTTGATCATCATCTAAAAATTTAATGGGAACATTAGTGATACATCAGGACCATTCACAAAAAAATTCAAAATTTTATAACGTCGTTTAAACCATTTTTCATTCAGTTCAAATTTGTCGATAAGGCTTTTATCATGACAGTAACATTGTCAGAATTTTTTAAAATTCCTCAAGCTTGATCATCATCTGGAAAATTTATGAGAACATTAGTTATGCATCAAGACCATCCACAAAAATTTCAACGTGTTTTGAACCATTTTTTGTTCGGTTCAAATTTACCGAGATCTTGGCAATTTGGGCCGAGGTCTCGGAAATCCTAGTTAAAAAATGGATTCGAATTTTGGTTTTTAGATTTCGTCCGAATTTTATCTAAAATTCTGAGATCTCATCAGGATTTCAGATTTCGATCCCCTCCGAGATTTGACCTGAAACCGAGATTTGAAACCTTGGTGCTAGGTGTGCACCAGCATTCTCGAATTTTTTTTAAAATGGTAGGATATCATCTCTTTAATTGACCCAATTTGTTGATTGAATTGGTTTCGATTTTAGTGATTTGGGATTTGCAAGACCTTAGAACTAATTGAACTGTACTTTTAGCAAATTTCGAATATATGTGTTGGATTTATGATGTTACGAAACCATTATACAAAACTAGAGCTATATGTGTGAAGTGTGCATTGAGATGTAAGACTTTTGGTCCAAGTTGTTGAGATATGATTAGACTATCTTTTTATGGGCGAATTCGAATCTATCTCTAAATGGTTCTTACTATAAATATAGCATTGTTAATAAAGAGAAGAGTTTTGCCTTCCTACATCATGTGTGTTCTTCATGATTATTCTGACTATTCAATCGGTGCATTGTGATTTATCTATGGTGGTCGTCATCATAACACGTTGTCAGCACGAAGTTACTTGAGGCCAATCAAGATCGTCTACCTGCATCAATTTACACTTCATTGAATTTAGACTGGTATCAAGCGATTAAATCTACTACAAATAGTACGTAAGTTAATCGCATCTGAATAGTTTTTAATTCTGCAAATTAATTTCTTTTATCGTCCAGATTACTCGTTTAATCTGATTGAAATTTATGGCTATTTTTACTGTTCTTCAAACCATTTTGAAAGAAAAGGAGGGCTATTTTTACCGTTGTTCAAACCGTTTTGAAAGAAAAGGGGAAAAGTGGCATGCAAAGTCGTTGTTGTGCCGCGTGGCAATCGTGTCGACTCTTTGTTGTGCGCCCAATTAGAGTGTGTTTGGTTTGAGGACCCAAAGTGGATGCGATGCTCCCATCCACCTTTTTCCATCTATCTTATTGTTTGCTAGGATGAATGGGTGAATGAGGTCATCCAACTCTTATCCCATCCAATTTTCATCCCATGCACCATCCAACTTTCATCCCACCAACCGAATTTGAATTCTCACCTCATCCATCATCCAACTTTATCCCTCCAACCAAACAAAAAATTTGCTCACTTCATCCATCTCTCATCGCTTTAATCAAATATGAGCTTGAATAACTTTATCCCTACTAAACTGAATAGCTTCATCCACTCTTTACCGGTAAAGAACCAAACAGGCCCCTTGGCGAGACGTGGTACGAAGGGCCTACCGCCGTGCGCACAATCAGGCACCCGTCGGAAATTTGGCCCACGATAATTTTGCTTTCTATCTTACGTAGCTAGGGTTGACTATAACCATCAAACTTAACAAGTTATTTTAGAGTTTCTTTCGAAATTAAAATTATTTTATTTATCATTTAAATAATTATTTTAAATTTAAGCTAACAAACCACTATCGAACCAAACCTCATTATCTTTTTTTCCGTTTAAAATGGACTCATTTTAATTTTTAACTTATTAACTATTGTAATAAAAGAAATTTTAATTCAAGCCCTATCGAGCTATTTTGCTAGCCCTAACGTACAGGCCCTAGAGGCCTCCATAAAATTAACACAAAATAAGCAAAATAATTGTTGCTTGTTACTCATCTAGCTAGACCAACAATAAAATTGCTGCGTAAAGCTCAAACACATTTTAACTTACCAGCAACACACCAAATCCCAACATGAACAGATTACAACCAGGTGAATGCAACAAAAGGAGAGGCACGTAGAATGACTCACGTGAGATCCAAATAAAAATATCACAACCCATAACACATCTAACTAACACACATTTACTGCCAGAGCACCCTAAGCTACATTACAAGAAATAGTCGGGCGTTCTACGAGTCACGTCAGGCTCTCCTCTCCTTGGGGCTGGCTCAAACTGCAGGTACAAGATCGCAACCACAAGGCATGTCAAGAAATCTGACAGAATCCAGAACATCAAATAGGCAAGAAATAAGACAATTTAAAAAGTTCTTACGAAATGGATTTAACTACCTATCCTGAAAAAGGATGCCTGTGGATACAGATAACTTTTACTGTTCGATTTTTCAATTAGTACAATACAGGTTTCAACAAGGACGAATCAAAATGCATCAACTAGAACATGGTGCCATGAAACAAGAATTACCTGAATGAAAGTATGCTCCCTGCAATCATCCACCTCCAAGATTGATGCCATGTTACCACAGCGGTAACAATAGTTAGGTGCACTGAATATTGTCACAACCTTTTGCTCCTATTTCATTCAGGAAAGCATTAGCGAATCTGGAAGGAAAATGAATTGCAGTTGAAAGTTTAGCAAACAGATAATTACATGTGCCCAGTTGAATCCCTCCATAACTAATTGATGAGCTCTTGCTATCAGCCTAAGGTTATTGCTATGGTTAAATTGTTCTGATATATCCTGAAAAAAAGAACCATGTCAAAAGGTCACCTCAGGCCAAGACAGAGTCAAAAACAATAGAAAAAGAATACAGTAAGCTAAACCTGGCCAAAGGTATATCCAGCACCACGCGGTGAAATACCCCAGCCACATCGATCATCAGGATCAGACCAAAGAAGATCACACATGGGCCCCTCATGAGGAACTTCTTGGACACGATTAAAGTTACGAATGTTATCGAGTGTCTCAATGGATGGTGATAGTCCACCATGTAGGCAAAAAATTTCCGACTCAACCTAGGAGGAATAGCAATAGAAGATGCTGAATTTAGAGTAGTAAAATATTCAAGAAACTGAATCAGCGTACATGCTTGTTACTTTAACACTCATTCACATGGTCATGAATATAAAATCTCAATAAGACCAATCGAATGATAATATTTTCCCAATATCAACTCCAGAACACATACAAAAGTTGTACAGTAGCATCAAACTAAAAACTCATTCTAATGAACAAACACAGTACTAACCTTAATGAACAAAATGATGAAAGAAAGGTGGTAAGAAATGTGGTTACATGGTTTAATTTGATTCCCATTAATGTTAGAATGTACATTGAATGTTTTTAAGTAATGCATGATTGATAACAAAAAATACATAGAATTTCCAAGCTAGCGCAACCAAACTTATTTTTTTCAGATTGTGCAAGAGTGCATCCTAAAAATAGAACTACATAGTCATCATTCCACCTACTACATTCTATGTGTTTCCCATCTTATGCAAAACTAACTACTGAATTCTAGTGATAAATGAGTAATTCTAGAAATTATGCCATCTTAAAATGTTTACACAGCACAATCTTGAAAAATCTTTGCGGATCTCACATGAAGTCAGATTACAGAAAATTCTTTAAAAACTCTCCAAAATTAATGCACTTAGCATAATAAATAAATGTGCAGAAAGAAACTTGTTATATCTAAAAAATATTCCTCAAAATAGCTGAAACAAAATAAGCAAGTATGGTGACAGAAGGAAAATGAACTTGATATTAGAGCAGACAAAAAAATAAAAATGAACTGATACCAACCAATGCTGTCAAGGGGAAATAGTCAAAAAGATCCGTAAAGGTTTTCCACACATTTGCATTTCCATACCTGCGACAAACAAGTGAAATAGTTGGATGCAAGTAAGATCCAATAGCTACTAAGTGTTAATGAATTATCCACCGAACCAACTCATTGACCCCATGAGCTTTATATAGCAATAGCAATGTCACATCACAACAACTATGCAGGACATCAGCATGATATGATCCCCAGTCACCCCACCAAAAAACTGAGCAGATTGAATAATAATTTGGTACAGAAGAATCGAATGATTATGTGTGTGATATGTTCACCGATTTGTATGTAATGGCTGTCCTCAACTTAGGATAACAGAAACTATTTTAACCTAATGTGGTGTCCCGACGATGATCCACCCCCTTGCCGGCAGTCACCGTGGTGGATAATCGCCAGAACCCAGAAATCACAGAATAGAGGGAAGAACAGAACAGAGCAGGGAGAAAGGAAAGAGGAGAACTAGTTTCTTCATTCATAAGTCAGATGTTCCGTTACAATCCGCATTCCTAATATAGATTCACACCTCTTACCAGTGGGGCCATTCCAGACTAGGACTCCACTAAACAAAACTCAACCCGCCACACAAACACACACACGCGCGGGCGCACTGTGCTCCATCCGACAACCACCCTTCTGCTATTCTTCCTGTCCAGCCTGCCCGGTCGTCACAATACCCCCTCCTGGAAAGTTTGCTTGTCCCTAAGCAATTGAATTTGGAAATTTCTTGTACAGTACGTTAAGATCCTCCCAAGTAGCTGCATCTTCCAGGATTCCTGTCCACTTTATCAAACCTTGAGGTATGGCGACGTTGCCTTTCTTGACCAACCGACGCTCTAGAATCTCTTCTGATTCTGGATTTGCTACATCCAGCTCCACCACTCTGGGCAATTCTTTAAAGACGGGACTATGGTCATCAAGGAAACTCTTCAGTTGGGAAACATAGAAGACCGGGTGTATTTGCGCGTCTTCAGGAAGTTTCAGTCTGTAAGCTGTTGCCCCAATGCGTTCCAAGATTTCATATGGTTCGAAGAATTTGTAAGCGAGCTTGGGATAGGGTCGATTCACTACTGAAGTTTGAGCATACGGCTGCAGTTTAAACAGCACTTGGTCTCCCACCTAGAATTCTCAATTTTGTCTGTGTTTGTCTGACATCATTTTCATTTGGTTCTGCGCTGTGATCAAGTGCTGCCTGATCAATTCAGTATGCGCCTTTCTCTCTTTCAACAAATCTTCAACTAAGGTTTGATTAGTTTGATTCTCTTGCGGCATTACTCCATAGTTTGGCTCACTTTCGTAGAGAGCCTTGTACGGCGAACAACCCAGAGAAGTGTGAAAGTTGGTGTTGTACCAGAATTTAGCTAAAGGTAGCCATCTCTTCCACCTTACCGGCATATCATGAACACACCTAAGATACATCTCGAGGCATTGGTTCACCAGTTCGCTTTGCCCATCTGTTTGCGGATGATAAGCGGTATTGTACTACAATTTAGTGCCCATTAGTCTGAACAATTCCTTCCAAAGACTGCTGGTAAACACCTTGTCCCTATCTGAGACAATGGACCTGGGAACTCCATGCAACTTGACTACATGGTCCAAGAATTCCTAAGCCGCCTTTAGGGCCGTGAACGGGTGTTTGAGGGGAAGGAAATGAGCATATTTGGAGAATCTATCCACCACTACCATAATCACATTGTATCCCTCAGAACAGGGTAGACCTTCTATGTAGTCCATCGTTATATCTTGCCAGGCGCCAACCAGAACTGGCAGAGGCTAGAGTAACCCTGCCGCTTTGGTGCGTTCCCCTTTTGCTTGCTGATAGATCCTGCACCGACTGACAAAGTTCTCCACTGCCTGTTTCATCCCTTCCCAAGCAAATAATCTTTTTAACCATTGTTAAGTGGCCTGCATTCCCAAATGTCCCCTGATCGCACTGGAATGGAAGGCAGCGATCAGTTTGGTCTGCAGAGCGGAATTTGTTCCGATCCAAATGCGGTCTTGGTGTCTGATTAGGCCTTGTTTTAATTCATAACCGTGTGCATCCGGGCTATGTAGGGCCAACTGAGCCAGCTTGTCTTGAGCATTTTGGTCGGTCACATAAGAATTGAGCACCTCCTGGATCCATGCCGGTCGTATTTCAGTCACTATCTACAACTCCATCAGATGTCCCACCCTAGAGAGAGCATCCGCTGCTTTGTTTTCTTTTCCCTTTCGGTACATAATCTTAAATTGTAGTCCCATCAGCCTAGCCATAGCTTTCCTTTGCATGGTGGATTGTTATTGTTGTTCCTCCAAATAACACATGTTGTGATGGTCAGTACAGATTATGAATTCCCCTCTTTGCAAATATGATCTCCATCGTTCTACTACCATGATCAAGGCCAGGAACTCCTCATATATAACTAGGCTTTGGTGCACCATTCCCAGTGCCTTGCTCAAATGATCCACAGGGTACTCTTGTGGCATTAATACTGCCCCGATTCCTCCATCACACGCGTCAATCTCCACCAGAAACGTTTTACGAAAATCCGGCAATGCCAACACTGGGGTGGACATAGCTTGCTTCAATTGGTCAAAGGCTTCAACTGCCTGTTTGTTCCATTCGAATGCCTTCTTGTTCAGCAAATTGGTCAGTGGTTTGGCAATCATTCCATAGCTACGAACAAATTTCCAGTAGTACCCTGTCAGTCCCAAGAAAGCTCACAGTTCGGTGACAATGGTAGGGGTTGGCCAATTCACCATTGCCTGGGTCTTTTGAGGATCAGTGGTCACCCCTTGATCAGATATCACGTCCCAAATATTCTAACTGCCGCCAAGCGAAAGAGCATTTTGACCGTTTCACCAGAAATTTGTGCATCTTCAGTTGTTCCAGTACCAGGGCTAGATGTTCCACATGTTGCTCCAAGCTGGGACTATAGATCAAGATATCATCTATGAAAACCAAGATGAATTTGCGTAAATATGGTTTGAGAACTGAATTCATTACACATTGGAAGGTAGCCGGTGCGTTGGTCAATCCAAAAGGCATCACCCTGAATTGGTCATGCCCATGATGAGTTTTGAAGGCTGTCTTTTCTTCATCCCCTTCCTTCATACAAATTTGATGGTAGCCAGCTCTTAGATCTAACTTCGAAAAATATTTAGTTCCTCCCAATTCATCAAGCAGACAAGCAGCTCATCAATCACCGGCATTGGAAACTTATTTTTGATGGTCAAATCATTCAACCGCCAGTAATCTATGCAGAATCACCACGTTCCATCTTTCTTTTGCACTAGCAAGACAGGAGAAGCAAAAGGACTGCTGCTACGCTCAATAATTACTGATTTCAGCATCTCAACCTGTCTCTCAATTTCATTCTTGTGAAGAGGGGAGTATCAATACGGTCTAGAGTTCACAGGGGAGGCGTTCGGTAATAAAGGTATTGAATGGTCACTCCCGAGAGGGTGGTAGGCCCTCAAGTTCTCCAAACACCGTCTGGTATTGTTCGATCACTGCTGCAATTTCTGGATGTGTCTCCCAGAGTCTTTCCTCATGTTGTTCCTCAATCATTGCCACAGCCCACACTTCATTGCCCCTTTGCCATTTTAGATATTGCTCAACGGTTAACTCAGAAAGTTCATCTGTCGGGGTACTCTGAACTCCTTGTAGTTTAATGGGTCGGCCTCCATGTTCAAACTCCAAAGTTTTGTTCTCCCAATGGCAAATCATTGGGCTATTTCCCTTCAACCAGTCCATGCCGAGTATGGCATCATAGGCACCCAATTTCAATACCCGCAAATCCGTTTTGAAGGTGTGCCCTTGAGACCACCACTCCAAACCCTGCACCTGACATTCACACCGTAGAGTTTCACCATTTGCCACCCGAACTTGCACCAGTTTTATTCTGACTGCTTCGTAACCCACCCTTTGCAAGAATTTTGCATTCACAAAGCTATGGGTGCTGCCTGAATCAACCAGGATTATCATGGTTTGATTTTTCACCTGCGCTCTAAGTCACATTGTCTCGGCCTCTTCCTTCCCATCAATCGCATTGAGCGACAATTTACAGGTTTCTTCCCCTCTAAGGTCGGCCATCTCAAGCATGTCCAACACCTCGTCTGACAACCATTCTTCTTGCTCCTCCACACTCATGGCTTGTACTTGAACTTGACCACGTTTCTTGCATTGAAGGTGGTGCCCCGCCTCATACTTTTCGCCACACTGGTAGCACAGCCCATTGGCTCTACGGTATTCCTTTAATTGTCACGATTTCCAGAGTTCTCCCTGGTTCAACTTGAGCATATGTCTGGGCGACTCCATTTTACTCCCCACCCAGCTCTCCTGGCCTGAAGGGGCTTTCATTTTGCTGCTCCTCATCTGGTCTTGAACATTTTGCTGCACCCGAGCCAACAATGCCGCCCGTTCCACTAACTCCGGCACTTGACTTTGCACCGGTCCCCTCAGTTCCTCTTTCAGCCCTTTAATGAACTGTGACAAAAAATTCATCATCATAGTGCGGATTGAACATGGAGATTTGATACATAATCTCTTCGAACTACTTCTGGTACTCCTTCACTGACTCAGTCTGTTTAAGATCTTGCATCTCCTCCAATGCCTTTCGGTGGTCAAATGCCCCCAAATTCTCTCTCTACCGCCATCATGAACTGGGTCCAACCCCCCAATCCTTGCCTCAACTTGTAAGCTTGCAGCCACCTTGCAGCATTGCCCTCCGTGTGCAGCGTTGCTGTTGTCATCCACATTACCTCAGGAATGTTGTACATCCTGTAATAGTCCATGCACTTGTCCTTCCAAATTCTGGGATTATCTCCATCGAACTTTGGAAACGATAGTTTCGGCAATGGTTGGCGAGTGAACCCCGTGGTCTCGCCTTGGGAACGGCTTGTTCCGACTGGCAAACCGGGATGACCGCCTGGCAAGAACTGTGTTGGCATCGCCCTCGGAGTCGGCAACAACGGCGCTTGAGTTTTAGCCCAAATCCCAGTTCCTAGCGCTGGCGTCACCAACCCTTTCCCTTCCGCTTCTGGAGTACTGTGAATTTTCTCCACCGTGATTCTCGCCACCGCCTGGGAGGTTGCCTCCATTTGCCAAGCTAAGAGCAGCTGTTCTCAGGCTTGATTGTTTACCACTTGGGCTACAAGTTCAACCTGGGTCGCCATCTGTTGTTGAGTGGTTTCGATCATTTCGATTTTGGCGAATAGCTGGTCGAGATTTTGATTCATCGCTGCCCACCTCTCTTCCGCTTGGTTGGCCACCTCACCCATCGCCTCCAGGATGAACTGGGTTTGCGGGGAAGGCTTTGGAGGAGCCGTATTGATCGCTTACCCTGCCGGGCTGTCCGGATGCAGGGATTTTACAGGGATCGTAAAAGCAATCGAAGATCGCTTGAGATTCCCCAACCTCAATTCAGATTTTGTCAGTTCCAAGCCGGTGGAGACGAGATGGTGGGAGACTCGATCGACCCAAACTTCCAGTTTCTCCGGGCTCTCATACCAGATTGTGGTGTCCCGACGATGATCCACCCCCTTGCCGGTAGTCACCGTGGTGGATAATCACCAGAACCCAGAAATCACAGAATAGAGGGAAGAAGAGCAGAGCAAGGAGAAAGGAAAGAGGAGAACTAGTTTCTTCATTCACAAGTCAGATGTTCCGTTACAATCCGCATTCCTAATATAGACTCACACCTCTTACTAGTGGAGCCATTCCAGACTAGGACTCCACTAAACAAAACTCGACCCACCACACAAACACACACACGCACGCACTATGCTCCATCCGACAACGACCCTTCTGCTATTCTTCCTGTCCAGCCTGCCCGGTCGTCACACCTAAAAATCAGAAGTATGTTTCAGTTGACATGGAGAAGCACACTATTTGCAGTCCCAGTCAGTACATAGTCTGTGTTTCAATTGGTGAAACAAGTTCACCAAATTCCTACAACTTTAACTGATGAACAAAAATACGAATATCTTTATTATAAGAGGGCTAAAGTACTAGAATTGGCATGTCAACTGAAACTAATTATAAATTCGAGGAACAGACATTATGCACAAGAATCACACAGATATCCTCTATCAGCATTATTTGTATGGATACACAAGAGACCATTTTGACATAGCAAAGGTATTTAACATGTGACTGATTGCAAGCATCAAATCCAACAATATTAGCATGCGAGTTACATTATACTTGAAGACTTGACAAGGAAAAAAACAACGCATGGCACCCCCAGGCCAGCAGAACATTTCGCACACCATGTCAAAGAAAAGGATCAATGTGACATGTCTTGACAGTTGACACTGACTAATGTTTATTATTTTCACAATTCATACTTGAGGAAAGTAGGTAAGGCCTCAAATATGATTCATAAGCAACACTCTTCCATCCTGGTACAAGTCAATAAAAGCCTCCACTTAAAGGCCCAGTCTCATACTCCCATTCTAATCAAAGCCCATCCTGCCCATAGCAAAGAATTTCCTAAAATGTTTGAAACCCATAGACACTGAGATCTTTTGGGCACTATAACTGCAAAGAATAAATTCTGGAATATTTTCTTATTTTAATCTAGCTTCAGAATCTCCGACAAAAAACCCTCAACCAAACCCTCCTATAAAAGGACCAAAACCCGAGGGAGCAAAAAACCAAAAACCTTGGGTTAATGTGAATAACTGCATGAGACCTGCTTTTCTAAAAATATTCTGTCATGAATTCATGTGCCATCTTTAAAGGTGCATTACCATCAATGCCTCCACACTAAAATTAGTGTTCTATTAGTGTGAACTCATCATAAAGACAATCCATGATTTTGTGCCTAATGTACAACACCATCAGTCTCCTATTCTAAGATGCTATCAAATGAATGCATCCATTATAATTGGTGTTCCACTGAAATACATATTGAATTTAACCACTGCAGTACAAAAACAAAACGGAGGTCCTCACAGACAACAACCAATGAAATAGTTGAAAACACGGCTATTTGAGGTGATAATGGATGTCAAGGCACAAACATATGAATCTAATACTCATCTTCAAGTACACACATAGATTCTTGCCGGATGTTACGGATAAGCAAAACAATTAAACATGTCAAATTTAAGCCCTAAACCAATGTCAATTAAAACATTTACTTATATAGCTCTTTTTACATTCAAATCCTGTTTGCCTCATTATGAGATATGCAGATATTGGGGAGCTTGAAAGCAAACAACATAGGTTAGGTTGCACGAGACATTAAGACCTCATGTTCAATATCACAAGTGAGCATCTTAAAAATATATACTTTTTGTTACATTTAGTCAATTAATCCTAAACTGCCTCACAAGCAGCAGAACTGCACAAGGCTGATCTCAGCCATCTGCCATGATAGATGCGCATATCTTATTTTCTTATTAGATTAGATCTTAATAATAAATTATTAACACAAGCAGTGACAGCATAGCGATTGGACATTTGATTAGAAAAGGTGCATAATATGGATTCTTTGCCATGTTATGTAAGAAAATGTTTAATAATCTTTGGACAACACTTTCCCAATCTGAAAGGAAGGCTAGACTACAAACACTTGATAGACAATAATACGGGAAACCATTGTGTTACTTTCATCACTTAAAAGAATAAACATAGGATGACATTCGAGGCCACAAGAAAGTTATATAGCAGTATGCAAACATGCTACTCACTTCCGTAAGCACTCGTCATAAAATCCATAAACTTGAGTGATCTGCAAAATAATTAGAAATTCAGCTCAATGCTCTATAAAAATCATTGAATGTGAATCCAGAATAGTTTAAATGTTTCTTATAAAAAGCAGGAGAGAGATTCAAATTGACTAAATAAGATGTGTCATAGGACTCAGGACAAAAGGGCATTATAAGAAAAAAGAACCTGTCGGCTCTCATGGTTTCCTCTAAGAATCGTAATTCTCTGTGGATAACGAACTTTCAAGGCGACCAAAAGCTGTTTGATTTCAAAGATAAAGTTAGCACTTGAGCTTTAAAATAACTGCTAAAGCATAAGGAGCTGGTTAGTAGTCCCACCGTTACAGTTTCAACCGAATAGTAACCACGGTCAACATAATCCCCCATAAATAGGTAGTTTGTATCAGGACACTGGTAAAGAGAACAATGAAAAACAAGTTGAGATAAAAATTGACTGATTCAGGGTTCGGTACAACAAAATATGGTGTGAATAATGAAAAAAGGGGGGAAAGACAAGGAATGTAGAGGATACATAATACCTTTCCACCAATTCGAAATAGTTCCGCAAGATCATGAAATTGGCCATGAATATCACCACATATTGTAACAGGACTTCTCACAGGCTGAAAGGAGGTATAAGTTTAAAACGATGACAAAGATCAACTACAAATTATGCAACAGAAAGGAACATATCCAAACTGTACAACACACAGCTGCATGCTAATCTAGAATTGAAAGCTCATATATCCATTTCCGAATATAATTAAACCTCCAAATTTCTGGTCATATCCAACTAAGATAAAATTTAAAGAAAGATTTGTATTGTGCCAAATCTTCCAAATTTCTAGCGATACCAAACATCGTTACTTACAACACTGCGAAATAGAGTACATCCAGTGTTCTAAATAAAGGCCGTTAAGGCCTTTTAAACGGTCATTAAAATGGTAAAGGTTCCTTGCCCGTTACATTTATAGACATTTCAAGGTTAAGCCATTTATTTGGTTTAACAGCCGTTAACATTTAACAGGCCCGTTTTATCAGGCTATTTATTTGGGTAACATTGCAAGATTGCCATATGACATGGAACACCATGACATACATGAGATGAATGCTAGCTTTGCTTTTTATTGCCACTTTAGGTGTGCATTCATTCAATTATGATGCTTTAATTACATTCACATCATGCCATCGTTTTTCTTCAAGGTTACATTAAACAGTATGTTTTGGACTAATATTTGGTGTATGTTTGTCAAAATATGTAGGCATGCATTACGGTATATCTAGTCAAATTCCTTTCTACTTTAGGTAAATTCACAAGATTGTGGATAGGATAGGCAACAGACAAATCCATGTTACAACAACTAAATTCAGAATCACTTTAGCAATAAATAATAAATATCAGTAAGGCATGCATTGAAGTTCAAAAGATTGTCTTGCTGATTTCATGTAGAAGGCACAGAGGAATACCTGCACATTGCTTTCCTCCATCAATATCTCTTTAGCTTTCTCACACAGTGCTCTCACCTGCACAAGAAGTGTTTATAAGATGATGATAACGTCATGATAAAGCAACCTGATAGTAAATTAGCTCTTCTAAGCACCAAGCATAACGAAAATATTATTGCACAGTTAGTTCGGTCCCACTGTTTAGGGCCCTAAACGAAAGTCAAGACCAGCTATATCAGCAGGAACCTGATAAGAACAGCAAGAATTTTTACAAACGCAAACATCGTTGAGAAGATGAACACTGTACAACATTACACAATTACACTAGTAATCATTCAGAATTTCCTCAATCCCATATTCACTGCCACACATTCACAGCTCTCCGTCAGCACATTGAAATCAGTAGCAAACCAAAAAAAATCCATGCACAAAATCAACGCACCAACCCAAACACGAAACCATCATTTCAATCGACACCAATATAGTACAACAACAACAACACAACTTCAATTTTTTTTAAAAAAAAAGTAACACATGGCACAACGCCGCCTACCCTCACGCAGCTCCGACGGGTACCTCCCGCCGGCCGGCCGCCGATCCGCCCGAACCGCCCAAAATCAGAACACCCAGAACTCGAAACAGATACGCAGAGACGAGAGCGGGACCTCGGGCTCGGAGAGGGGCTTGCACTCCATGAGCTGCTCGATCTGCTCGTCGAGGCCTCCGCCATGTGGGTTCCCCATCGTCTCCTCGGCGTCGCCGTCGTCCTCCGAACCCTAACCCTAGATCTGCCGGGAGAGGCGGCCGCGAGCGGGAAGGCGAGCGAATGGTGTGGTAAAGCGGAGGCTGTATAGCGAGATTTTTCTTCGAGTTACCTCCGCGCTCGGGTAGCAGTGGCCGGCCGGCGATTCTGAGGTCGGGGCAGGGTTCACAAAACCGACGAAAACCGGTTCCTAAACCGGTCGGTAAACCGGTTTAATTAAAAAAATAATTCAAAAAATTCAAAAAATTTGAAAAAATTTATGCGATGTAAACCGATCGAAAACCGGTGAAAACCGAGCGGTTTTTCGAAAAAACCGACGAAAACCGCTCAAAAAACCGACCGCCCAAAACATTCAACTCGCCGATCGGTTTTTCGAGCAAACCGGTCGGTTTTTCGAGAAAACCGATGGGTTTTCGAGAAAACCGAATGGTTTTCGTTTTTTTTAATTTGTTTTGAATGTTTTTTGTTCAAATGTTCGGTTTTGAAACTCTTCGGTTTCTAACGATTTTCCAGCGATTTTTGGCTCGATATTTTCGAATTTCCAATTTCGGTTTTCCATCGGTTTTTCCGGTTTCGGTTTGGTTAACCCTGGGTCGGGGTGGGTCGTGCACTGCATGTACAATGGTACAAACAACACATGTCTATAATGCATCTTCATATCTACAGACAGCATTAAAAATAACTCATACAATGGGTCATCTATATAGCTGTTTGTAATGATCTCTCATTCAATTAACAGACTGTCTATACAATGGTACACAACATGTGAAGCTATCTATAAGACTGTCTATTAAATAATAGACAGCAATTTTCTCTCTCCTTCTTCTCTCCCCTCCACGTCACTTAAAATCATATATGACATCTCTTATAGACAGCTGATTGTGACCATTGTACATACCCTAACCAAACCGAAAACCAAATAACTGCAGAAAACTAAAATTCGAAAATTAAAAAAATCAAGTAAAAATAGCTAAAAAATCGTCAAAAACAAAGGGTTAAGAATTCAATTTTTTTGAAGAAATTCAAAAAAATTGAAAACCGATCGATTTTCATTGAACACCAGTCGATTTTGACCGTCCGATTGAAAACTGCAATGTTGCGATATGATTTAAAAGTTGGTTTATACCGAAAATCGACCGGTTTTATGTCGTATAGATTTTTTTGAATTTTTTAAATTAGACCGATTTTAGATGATAAATCGGTTTGATCTTTACTATATAAAGTGAGAGTTTCTTCCCACGTTACATTAATTGCCTTGCTTAATTGCCCTACTTAATTACACTGCTTAATTGCCCTACGCAAGAAACGAAGCGTTGCTTTAATTAGCCAGCTTTTGCAAGAAACGAAGCGTTAAAGATAGATGTTTGATCTTATGAAATAGTATTTTTTTTATTTTTTAATCTTTACTTTTCGTTATCAATTTTGTTTTTCGTAGCAACGCACGGGCATATAACTAGTATGGTTAAAAACTGTGATTTTCAAGCAGTTTTCGATGGTTTTGTGAACCCTAGTCATGTAATCATGCGTTCGATCACGACAGGCTGATGAGTAAGGTTGATAACAGATCACATCAGATACTGACTAATAATTGCTCTACAATATTTTTTCATATTTTTTTCTGAGGTACAAGTACGAATAGTTTAGATATAAATACAGATAATATTTAATAAAAATATGAATCGAATACAAATCAAATTGCATACGGTTATAAATATTTATCGGAACATTAAAACCCCTTAGATTGTACATAAGAAATCAACAAAAACACATAACAGGAGGCAAAGCGACAGATAATTGCAATGGTTCTATAGTAGTCATGTTATCTTGTGAGAGAACTTTTGTAGCTAACAGAACTTTACCCTTCAACTTCAGATTAAGTTTTTGAGCAATTGGTGTACTTGAATGGGTTGATTTACTAGCTATACTTTTATTCCCACTTTCTTCCTTTTATTTCTGAGCTCTTGTCATATTAATTTTTCTCAATTCTATGGGAGACATGGGTTCCCAAGTAAATTTTTTTCCCTTGAAAGTAAAGGTGTACTGATTGGTCCTACCATGATGTATGGCATCTATATCATATATCCATGGCCTACCCAATAAAAGAGAACAAGCATCCATGGGTACAACATCGCAAACAACAACATCATAATAAGAATCAATAGAAATAGGTACTTAAACAGTTTTTGTTACCTGAACCTTACCAGTAGAATTGAGCCATTCAATTTCATATGGTTGTTGTAGTGGACTCGTGCCAAGCCAAGCTTCTCAATCATGTCCACACTAGCAAGATTGTTCCAACTACCACCATCAACAATAACATGCATTACTCGTTCATTGACTACAAACTTTGTTTGAAAGATGGTATGGTGCTTATTTGGCTCATCACGTGTGGGTTGTGCATGCAGTACACGTGTGACAACAAGAGCTGGGTATCTCTCTACCGAGGCCGCATCGCAAATCTCTTCTTCTTGTTCTAAAGTGTTAGTGGCAACAAGAGCATATTCATTTTCATCAATTTCACTAGCACTAGAGTATTCACCATGTTCTCGTATTATTAGAGCACAATGGTTTGGACAATCGCGCATCACATGGCTATGTCCCTTGCATCGAAAACATTGTACCTCTCTTATATGACCAGTAGATGCAATAGATGATGCACTCTTCGCTGGAGCTTGTCTTGCGGCTGATTTGCTTGACTCCGGGGTGTGTGTTGGTGTAGAGGAAGAAGGGGCAGCAGGTGAAGGAGCACGTCCTAGAGCCGATGACGTTGTCTTGGTTTGAATCTGTATTGAACGGAATGTAGAAGATCCTCCAAAATTCCCTCGCGTCGTTAATCTTTGCCTGCTGAAGGGAATATGCCCGAGAGGCAATAATAAATTGTTTATTATCTTATTCCATGTTTATAATAGATGTTTATTTCTCATGCTAAAATTGTATTAACCGGAAACGTTGATACATGTGTGTTTAATAAACAAAAAGGTTCCTAGTAAAGCCTCTCTTTTAAACTAGCTCGTTGATTAACTGATGATCAAGGTTTCCTGATCATTAACATTGGATGTTGTTAATAATGGGGTCACATTATTAGAAGAATGATGTGATGAACACACACCCAAGTTGGTATAGCAAATTCGATCAAGTCATTAAAGTTTGTTCTTTATCTTGAACATATACAAAATAGCTCTTTTCCTTAGACCATGAGATGATGTCAATCACTAACTCCGGAAGAGTACTTTGATGACATCAAACGTCACTCCGTAACACGGTGACTATAAAGATGGATTTGGGTACTATGGAAGTATTAGTTGAGGCTCATGCATCAAGAGTGGGATTTGTCCATCCAGATGACGGAGAGATATACTCTGGGCCCTCTCGGTGATATCACATTGACATCGCTTGCAAGCACGTGACTAGGTCACAAGAATGTCATATCACGGAACGAGTAAAGAGTACTTGTCGGTAACGAGATCGAACTAGGTATAGTTGATACAATTGATCGGATCCCGGATAAGTAATATATCGCGAGACAAAAGGAATTGGTTATGTTATTTTTGGTTCACACGATCACTAGTTCATCGTTGAGTAAGTGGGAGTCATTATGGATCTCCAGATCCCGCTGATGATTATTGATCAGAGAGGTGTCTTGATCATGTCCATTTTATTCACGAACCGTAGGGTGACACACTTAAGGTTCATCGACGCTTTTGAGTGGATACGGAACATTGGAGAAAAGTTTGGACAGCACCGGAATAGTTTCGGGATATCGGAATAGTTCAAGGGGGTATGTGTTAATTTTTGTTAATTAAAAGAATTAACAAATATTAAAATAACAGAAATAAAATTGTTTATTTATTTAATGGAGAGTCCATTCACATGAAGAGAATGGAGAGTCCATTCACATGAAGAGAATGGAGAGTCCATTCACATGGAGAGAGTGGAGAGTCCACTCACTCCTATAAAAGGGAGGGTGGAGCTCCTCTCTCATGGACAAATCTCCATAACCCTTTGGTTGGTCCTTTCTCCCTCCTCCTGCTGTTCCACTTTTCAAGCAGTAGCTTAAGCGAAGCGCCGCTGAAATAGTTTCTCCACCACCACCACTATGTCGTAGTGTTGTTGGAGTTTCCCGTGGATCCTCTACTTCCGCTGCCCTGCTGGATCGAGGGATTGGAGGTCATCGTTGTTCCGTACGTGTGACCAAGTACGGAGGCGCTGCCGTTTGTGGCGCTCATCTTCGCGACTTTGAAGTCGGGCGTGTACCTCTACTTCAACCACGTTTGTTTGCGGGAACGTTATTCCCGCTTTCGGTCTACGAGGGTGAGTCCTTCTGAAACCGTTTGCATGCATCTCCTAGATATGATCTTGGTGTTTGGTTGCATTCGTAGGAAAATTTTTTGTTTTCCATGCTTAGAATCCATCAGTGGTATCAGAGCCGTGTCTATGCGTAGATGTTATGTACGGTTAAAACACATATGGATGTGGGCGATGATGATCATGTTATTGCATACTTTCGTGTTTTTTGAATCATGGTGGCATAGTGGGATTTGAAGCGGTCCGGACTAACCTCACATGTCCTCGCACATGAGAATTGTTCCACGCTCGACATGCAACTTGCTTTGCATAAGTGGCTTTGCGGGTGTCAGTTTCTCCTACTATAGTCATGATCTAATTTACAACGGTTTGCTAATAATGTTTTTATCACCGTTGTGGTTCTTGTTCATAGGTAAGAACGGTTCTTTCCTAGAAAGCCCAAAACCGCGTAAAATATGAAAAAAAATAAATTAGAGGCGTCTAACTTGTTTTTGCAGAGCATGTGATGTGATATGGTCATTGATACAAAGATTGTTGTATGAAATAAGATTTATTGTAAATTTAAACAACCGGCAGGAGCCATTTGGTTGTCTTTTCTTTTATGGCCTGCGTGCTAAGTATATGTCCATGTGATATATTGTAATGGAGGAAGACAATCAAGATGGAAGCACCATGGACCTTGGTGCCACGCCGGTGGAATGATGGAGATCATACCATGACGCAAAAGATGGAGATCAAGTGCTAGAAGGACCATATCATATCACATTATTCATGCATGTGATGTTAATCCTTTTTATGCATCTTATTTTGCTTGGATGTGATCGCGTCGTTAGCACTATAAGATGATCCATTCAACTTAATATCAAGATAATAATGTGTTCTTCCATAGTATGCACCGTTAAGAAAGTTCGTCATTTCGAAGCACCACGTGATGATCGGGTGTGATAGACTCTACGTTCGCATACAACGGGTGTAAGCCAGATTTACACAAGCAAATACTTTGGTTCTACTTGGCGAGCCTAGCATGTACTGAGACATGGCCTCGAACACGAACCGAAAGGTAAAGCATGAGTCATATGGATGATATGATGAACATATTGATGTTCGCCTTTGAAACTATGCCGTCTCACGTGATGATCGGTTTCGGTATAGTGAATTTGGTTCGTGTAATCACTAAAGATGACTAGAGGGATGTTGTTTTTGAGTGGGAGTTCTCGTAGTAATTTTGAATTAAACTTGAACTTAATCTATTATGAACTTAGTCTAAGTAACTTTGCAAATATGTTGTAGATGGCACCACCTACTTTCAATTTCAATCTGTTCATGGAGAAAGAGAAACTAGCCACCAACGGTAGCAACTTTACCAAGCTGGGCCCTTAACACGAGGATTCTCCTCGCCACGCTCAAAGGAACTATGTGCTTGATGCGCCGCCGGGTGCCCCGCCTACGATGATGCCCCGAGGAGGAGAAAAATGTTTTCTTGACTCGCAAGGAGGACCTGATTTAGTTCATTGCGGCATTTTGTATGGCCTTGAGCACGAGCTGCAGCGTTTGAGCACAAAGCAATGCTTTTGATACAATGGGAGAGTTGAAAATGATTTTCGACACCCATGCCGCAAGATGAGAGTTATGAAGCTTGAGAAAAGTTCTTTAGTTGCATGATGGAGGAAAACAGCTCAGTTAGTGAGCACGTACTCAAAATGTGCAGATGCAGTAGATAAACTCATAGCTTTGGGAATAACGATCCCCATTGAGCTAGGAATTCATCGTGTTCTCAGTCTCTGCCACCAAGCTACAAGAGCTTTGTGATGAACTACAACATGCAGGGCATGAAGAAGTCTCTCCAGAGCTTACATCAATCTTAGCTTTGAAGTAGAGATCAAGAAGGAACATCAAGTGTTGATGGTCCATAAGACCACCAGTTTCAAGAAGAATGGCAAGAAAGTCAAGGCTAAGGGTAACTTCAAGAAGAAGGGAAAGTCTGTTGCCACATCTGAGAAGAAGACCAAGGCTGGCCCTAAGTCGAGATCTTGAATGTTTTTCTTGCAAGGGCACTGAGCACTTTGGAAGCGCAAGCGCCCAAAATATCTGTCTGATAAGAAGGATGGCAAAGTGAACAAGGTATATTTGATATACATGTTATTGATGTGTACCTTACTAGTGCTTATAGTAGCCCCTGGGTATTTGATACCTGTTCGGTTGCTAACATATGTAACTCAAAGCAGGAGCTAAGGAATGGCGACAACTAGCAAGGGATGAGGTGATGATGCGGCGTCGGCAATGGATCAAAGGTTGATGTGATCGCCGTCGACGCTACCTATCCAATTACCATCGAGGATTAGTTATGAACCTAAATAATTGTTATTTGGTGCTGCGTTGAGCATGAACATCATATCCGGATCTTGTTTAATGCGAGGCGGTTATTCATTCAAATCGAGAACAATGGTTATTCAATTTATATGAATAATATCTTTTATGGACATGCACCAGAGAAGAATGGTTAATATAATTTGAATCTTGATAAAAATACTACACATGTACATAATGTGAAAGCAAAAAGAATTAAGTTGAATGATGATATTCTTTGCATATATGTGGCATTGCCGCTTATGTCATATTGGTGTTAAGCATGAAGAAGCTCCATTACGATGGACTACTAAAATCACTTGATTATGAATCATTTGAGACATGTGAACCATGCCTCATGTGCAAGATGTCTAGAACGCGGTTTTCCGGTACAATGGAGCGGGCAACCGACTTATTGGAAATCATACATACCGATGTGTGTGGTCCAATGAGTGTGTCAACGCGTGGTGGATATCGTTACTTCGTTACTTTCACGGATGATTTGAGTAGATATGGATATATTTACTTAATTAAACACAAGTCTGAAACATTTGAAAAGTTCAGAGAATTTCAGAGTGAAGTAGAAAATCATCGTAATAGAAAGATCAAATTTCTACGATCCGATCGTGGAGGAGAGTATCTTAGTTACGAGTTTGGCACACACATGAGACAATGTGGAATAGTTTCACAACTCACTCCTGCTGGAACACCACAGCGTAATGGTGTATCCGAGCGTTGTAATCGTACTTTATTGGATATGGTTCGATCTATGATGTCCGTTACAGATTTGCCACTATCATTTTGGGGTCATGCACTAGAAACAGCTACATTCATTTTAAATAGGGCACCATCTAAATCCGTTGAAACGACACCGTATGAATTATGGTTTGGCAACAAACCTAAGCTGTCATTTCTAAAAGTTTGGGGATGCGATGTTTATGTGAAGAAACTTCAACCTGATAAACTCGAACCCAAAGCGGAAAAATGCGTCTTCATAGGATACCCTAAAGAAACAATTGGGTACACCTTCTATCACAGATCCGAGGGCAAGGTTTTCGTTGCCAAGAATGGATCCTTTTTGGAGAAAGAGTTTCTCTCGAAAGGTGTGAGTAGTAGGAAGGTAGAACTCAACGAGGTTTTTGAACCTTCTCTTCATAGAATGGCAAGTGCGATGGCGGAAGTTGTTTCGGAGTTGACTTCACCAGATGAAGAGGGAACTAATGATGAGGATCATGAAACTCCGAAAGAGAACACTACCACACCTCGCAGGTCAACAAGAGCGCGTAATGCTCCTGATTTTTATGTTTCTACTATGAATGTCATGGTAATTGAGAATGATAACCCTGCGACGTATGATGAAGCGATGATGAGCCCAGATTCCGACAAATGGCTAGAAGCCATGAAATCCGAAATGGGATCCATGTATGAAAACCAAGTATGGACTTTGGTGGACCTACCCAATGACCGTAAGGCCGTTGAGAACAAATGGATTTTCAAAAAGAAAATAGACGCTGATGGTAATGTGACCGTCTATAAAGCTTGACTTGTCGCAAAGGGTTTTCGACAAATTCAAGGAGTTGACTACGATGAGACTTTCTCACCCGTAGCGATGCTAAAGTCTGTTAGGATTATGTTAGCAATTGCTGCATTTTTCGATTATGAAATCTAGCAGATGGATGTAAAAACCGCGTTCCTTAATGGAAACATTGAGGAAGAGTTGTATATGATACAACCCAAAGGTTTTGTTGATCCTAAGGATGCTAATAAGGTATGCAAACTTCAGCGATCCGTTTATGGACTGAAACAAGCATCACGAAGTTGGAATCTCTGTTTTGATGAGGTAATCAAAGGTTTTGGATTTGTCCAAACTTACGGAGAAGCTTGTATTTACAAGAAAGTGAGTGGGAGCTCTATAGCATTTCTAATATTATATGTGGATGGCATATTGTTGATTGGAAATGATATAGAACTTTTGAAAAGCGTAAAAGATTACTTAAACAGTAAGTTTTCAATGAAGGACCTTGGTGAAGCGGCGTATATTTTAGGCATCAAAATCTATAGAGATAGATCGAGACGCTTGATTGGGTTATCGCAAAGTACATACCTTGACAAGATTCTAAAGAAGTTTAGAATGGACGAAAGTAAGAAAGGGTTCTTACCTATGTTGCAAGGCAAGACGTTGAGTAAGACTCAGAGTCCAGCTATAGCAGAAGATAGAGAAGTAACGAATAAGATTCCCTATGCTTCAGCCATAGGCTCTATCATGTATGCTATGTTGTGTACAAGACCGAATGTGGCACATGCTATTAGTTTGACTAGCAGGTACCAATCTGATCCAGGTTTGGAACACTTTGGACATGGGTCAAGAATATCTTTAAGTACTTAAGAAGAACTAAGGATATGTTTCTCATATATGGTGGTGAAGAAGAGCTCTGTCGCAAAGGTTACGTCGACGCTTAGTTTCGACATCGATCCGGATGACTCTAAGTCACAAACCAGGTATATTTTTGAAATGAATGGAGGAGCGGTGAGTGGAGGAGTTCCAAGCAATCTGTGGTGGCGGGATCTTCAACAGAGGCGAATATGTTCTTTGCTTGAAGCGTACAGAAGCGATTTGGATGAAGATGTTCATATCCGAATCGGGTGTGGTTCCGAGTGCGTTGGACCCAATGGTTATCTATTGTGACAACAATGGTGCCATAGCCAATGCTAAAGAACCAAGATCACACAAGAATTCCAAGCATATTAAGCGCCGGTTTCACTCCATCCGTGAACATGTCAAGGATGGCGATGTAAAGATTTGCAAAGTGCACACGGATCTGAATGTGGCCAGCGTTGACTAAAGCTCTCCCAAGGGCAAAACATGATCGACACGAGAACTCAATGGGTGTTAGATTCATCACAATGTAATCTAGATTATTGACTCTAGTGCAAGTGGGAGATCAAGGGAATATGCCCGAGAGGCAATAATAAATTGTTTATTATCTTATTCCATGTTTATAATAGATGTTTATTTCTCATGCTAAAATTGTATTAACCGGAAGCGTTGATACATGTGTGTTTAATAAACAAAAGGTTCCTAGTAAAGCCTCTCTTTTAAACTAGCTCGTTGATTAACCGATGATCAAGGTTTCTGATCATGAACATTGGATGTTGTTAATAACGGGTCACATTATTAGAAGAATGATATGATGAACACACACCTAAGTTGGTATAGCAAATTCGATCAAGTCATTAAAGTTTGTTCTTTATCTTGAACATATACAAAATAGCTCTTTTCCTTAGACCATGAGATGATGTCAATCACTAACTCCGGAAAAGTACTTTGATGACATCAAACGTCACTCCGTAACACGGTGACTATAAAGATGGATTTGGGTACTATGAAAGTATTAGTTGAGGCTCATGCATCAAGAGTGGGATTTGTCCATCCAGATGACGGAGAGATATACTCTGGGCCCTCTCGGTGATATCACATTGACATCGCTTGCAAGCACGTGACTAGGTCACAAGAATGTCATATCATGGAACGAGTAAAGAGTACTTGTCGGTAACGGGATCGAACTAGGTATAGTTGATACAATTGATCGGATCCCGGATAAGTAATATATCGCGAGACAAAAGGAATTGGTTATGTTGTTTTTGGTTCACACGATCACTAGTTCATCGTTGAGTAAGTGGGAGTCATTATGGATCTCGGATCCCGTGATGATTATTGATCGAGAGGTGTCTTGATCATGTCCATTTTATTCACGAACCGTAGGGTGACACACTTAAGGTTCATCGACGCTTTTGAGTGGATACGAACAGGAGAAAAGTTTGGACAAAGACCGAATAGTTTCGGGATATCGGAATAGTTCAAGGGGGTATGTGTTAATTTTTGTTAATCAAAAGAATTAACAAATATTAAAATAACAGAAATAAAATTGTTTATTTATTTAATGGAGAGTCCATTCACATGAAGAGAATGGAGAGTCCATTCACATGGAGAGAGTGGAGAGTCCACTCACTCCTATAAAAGGGAGGGTGGAGCGCCTCTCTCATGGACAAATCTCCATAACCCTTTGGTTGGTCCTTTCTCCCTCCTCCTGCTGTTCCACCTTTCAAGTAGTAGCTTAAGCGAAGCGCTGCTGAAATAGTTTCTCCACCACCACCACTAAGTCGTAGTGTTGTTGGAGTTTCCCGTGGATCCTCTACTTCCATGCCATTGGATCGAGGGATTGGAGGTCGTCGTTGTTCCGTACGTGTGACCAAGTACGGAGGCGCTGTCGTTTGTGGCGCTCATCTTCGCGACTTCGAAGTCGGGCGTGTACCTCTACTTCAACCACGTTTGTTTGCGGGAACGTTATTCCCGCTTTCGGTCTACGAGGGTGAGTCCTTCTGAAACCGTTTGCATGCATCTCCTAGATATGATCTTGGTGTTTGGTTGCATTCGTAGGAAAAATTTTTGTTTTTCATGCTTAGAACCCATCACCTCCATCTTCGGGATGGAAGGGGGGAGAGGGTGCACACCGACGGGTGTGTACTCAACCATACCGGTATGAGTTTCCAAGGAGACATGAGCATTGCATTACATTGCATACATAATGATGATGATATTGTTAAGTGCTCATGAATGAGATGATATACATGATGGGAGATGTTATTGCCATGATATTGTTCTTGTTGTCCATTGCAATATGCTTGCTGAGTTTCGAACTCACGCTTGTGTTTTCTTATTGTTTTAGGTACCATGAGAACGGCATGCGGGGAAGGGAAATAGTCACACGCCCACACGTAGCTTCACCTTATTGATTCCACAAGTCATTCTATTAGTTTGATAATAAATTGCGTGTGATGCTCATTGATTTAAGGCTTAGCTTTGCTTTATGAGAGTTTTATTGTTCGTTTGACATTTGGAGACATTAAGTGCTTGATAATATTCTTATATTATCGTTAAGACTCTAATTATTGCTGTTTTAGATGTCTCTCATATTGCCTTATATTGTTATACTGTTGTTGCTCCTTCAATTCATGTTAAAACAAAGGAGATGCTGCCGAAATCTCGGTTTTTAGCATATGCGCCTTTGCTGGAATTTTATGTTAAATGTGGTATTTAGATGTTGTTTAGCTTATGTTTGGTAGCATTCCGGCATATTAAATGCCGGGGTGTTACAGTTCCACCCCACTTAGAGGAGCATGGCCAACGGGTGGAACTTGTCCATCTGGACCACGTGCAACATTATTTAGAGCTAACAGTTGTGCTACCTGTCCACGGATGTCAGCATATTGTCCACGCATTTCATCAATCTGCACACGAGTCCTCATCTCATGCCTGTCCAACTGACCATGGAAGTGGTTCACGCATCGTCGCTGCTTTGGAGAAAGGGGGCCATCTGGTTTACTTCCGGAGCCGTTTCTTCGAACGCTCTAATTATCTGTCATGGTTAGTAGACACAGAAGGAAATCTCACAAGAATATGATTAGTCCTATGAGCTACTGAACTATGGCAGTTTTCTATGCTATCACACTTAATCTTTCACGAAAGTTCTTACAATTCCTTACCTTGCAGCTAGGAAAGGTACAATCAATGTCTAGCTTGTGGTAATCTATACGCAGAAGGTGTCAATGCGATTGCAAGTCCCTGTTCCTATATGGTTAGTAGAGGTGGAGCTTGGACAGGTATTTGCTTTGTAGCAAAGGAAAAACTAGAACTGTACTAGCCAAAACAAGTTGAATAAACGTTCAACGGTGGTACTGTGCTGGTCCTAGGCTAGACCATGCTAGAGACACGAGCCTATTCACCAACGATGCCACAGAAACGCAAAGAGACGTTCTCAACACAAGCAAGCGATTAGTGACTCAAAGTCCGTACAGTTGACAACAGTAGGTTTTGACCGCAGATGAAATACCAGCGCGAAAAAAATCGCGAATGATGGGAACTGTCTCAAAAGACTAGGGACCACGTAAGAACAAGGTCGACACAAAAAAATTTCAGAGCAATTCCAAACTTTTTTTAAACCAAGTTCGGACAGGTCCGAACTCAACCCACTCAATTCAGCGCGGTCCGAACTTACCCATGTAGTTCGGACTAGTCCGAACTTGCCCCTCAGTTCGGAGCAGTCCGAACTTACTGCCCCTCAGTTCGGAGCGGTCCGAACTTGTTTCTGGCAGTTTTTTTTATTTGGTGTGGCTTTTGTATTTGCACCTGCCTTTTTTTATCAACCAAGTTCAGAGAGGTTCGAACTTGCTCTAGTTCGGAGAGGTCCAAACTGGACTCTTTCTTGCCGGAAACGAAGCGGACATAGGAAGGCAAATTATGGTAGACTACCTGCTAGGACACGGATTTGGAGGTGAAAATGAATCATTAACAGACTCACGAAAAAAAACGACATTGTGACGAAAATGTGAACAGAACTCGAAACTTTAAAGATCAAAACGCTAAGACCAGCAACGGCTCAACGATATAACGAAAATTTAACAATCATACGAACTAGACAGAACTAGCAGAGGCTTAACGGGCTAGGATCAAAAGGAAAACACACGATAACATTTTTGTATGGCTGTTTTTCTAGACTTTAGGATGAACAAAACAGATTTAACAACCATGATAGATGTGTTCTCACCAGGCAACCGATGCTCTGATACCACCTGATGCGCACACGAGGGTGCCCGATCTTATGATGAGAATGATATGTCGATTTGATGAGTTGATGATCTCGTGATCTTGGCTTCCAACCAGCGAGGAAAGGAAACCGGCAATCGGCAATGCCACCAATGCGAATCGATAAACCACATTTAGACGTGATGGATCTTTATCCCTACTAGCAATCAAGAAACTTGCAAGAACAAGTGAGAAGCAATCTAAAAATTGGATACCAATAAAACTCACAAATACAAAGTTGAGGTTCTGTTTCTCGTCTCGGACGGTCTAGTCGACACGCGCAAGCACGAGGAGGGACGCACAAGGGGTCTACAAAACACAACAAAACCTAAAGAATAACGTATGGGGGTGGCGGCCATATAAAGAGAGGTGGCCAGGGGTGGGGCGCCCAAGCTAGTGGAGTCCACCACCAAACCCTAAAGATACATGGGCCATAGGCCCAAAAATACGGCGACGCAGCACCGAACAGATTTGGTCCGTTATAGTCTTCTGCATTTTCCCGTCGATTTGGGGCGAATTTGGGCATGGGGTTGGATCCATTGGAAAGTTTATCTCCTAAGATTTCAAACGAGTGGTTGTACGTCAAAAACAGAGTTCGGGAGCCCGAGATATGCCGGTTTGAAGTTGAGATGCTGTTGGATGGCTGAACCGGACTCGGCGACGAATTGGGCTTCAACATGGGCCTTCCTTGGCATATGGGCTATCCTTGGTGAGTCGTCTCGATGTGCTGGCCGAGCAAAGGTGGGTGGAAAGACCGTGCTTCTAGATTAAGCTCTCCCGTGCTGTAAGGCAGTATGCGGCCGCAAGAATGTCATTAATGAATGTGTCGTAGGAAAGAAGGAGACAGGTTGTATCCATGGTTTGAATGTCCTCATCAAGGATGGTGAGGAAGCTCAATTGTAACACATGAAGGGTACAGAACAACAAGCATCATACCTAACCAAGGGATTTTTCCTAGCCGCATCAGTTTATCGTCCTATCTTTGAGTGACCTGTCTCATAGTTGTATGTTAACTGTTATACATTCAAATCAAAATATGATTACTAAGTTGTTTATGGAGATTTTTTTTGCAGTTTATGAATTAAATAGGATTGGTGCTGCCTCAAAAGTACTCACAACTTGGGTAATGTGTTAAATCTTTCAATCTCAATTCTGATTTATATGTGAAATTGTGAATGTATAATTACTTCTATACAATGGTTACCTTCTAATAACCCATAGAATCGTATAGATTTGTTGATGATAAGCAACGTAAAGTGTGTAATTCTCTCACCAAGTTTTTTCTGCCGGCCTTCTTTTTTCCCCCAAAAATAAATAACAGATCCATGCTGTATTTTATAGAAACCAAATGTCACTTTTATTACAAGTTTAGAGACTTAGAGACTGAAGGGTGTTGTTTATGGAGGATATTGAGCTTGGACCTAAAGCTATCACAAGCTCCACCTTGCTAATTGAGTTGTTTTTTGAAGTTTTTCTTAGATAATCTTAAGATCCATTTTGTACCACTAATTTCAAGCCAGATTCCCCTAGCTTATTGGGCTTCCTTATGCAAAGCAAAATCTCCTAGAATGAGGCCCTTAATTGGATTTCTAAGGCAAATTATCCTTTCTATAACTTTCTATGGCCAATCTATAGCAATTGAAACCTGCAAATGGCCTTCAAACAGGATATTTGTTCACAAGTACCGACTTATAGCAATTCATACCATTACCTAGAATTTGTCCAAGGACACCATTCCAGATGTGCATTAGAATTGTTAGGAGCTTACTTTTTCTTAGAAGCTAATTTCTTGATCGATATAATTTCTCTTCAAGTATCAATAAATGCGGTCATAAGAAATGTCATTTGAGATATTTATTGTTGACCTTGCTCTTCGATCTCTCATTTGTTTGCTACTTATGATATGTGTAGATTGCCGTGTGTAGTATTTTCATGCTTTCAAAGTAAAAAAAAAACTAGCCATTCTGCCGTAAATAATTCATTGGCATTTAAGCCGTACAATAAATTTTTCTTTGGCTATGCAAGATATCATTTCGAGAGATAAGGCCAACTCTTTAGAAACAAGTAGTTATCTAAGTGATAGTATACTCAGGTACTGTTTTACCTGAACTTCAATTTTTCTCAAGCATACCATTAATTTTGTTTGTTTGGATGGCTCGTGGATGGGATTAGTTTTCATGGTCTTATATATGACCCTCTTTTAATTAGTTGGTTCGCTTGATGTGTGAAAGAAAAAACTATTTAGTGTAAGCTCTAGCATTCTGTTGCAACGCACGGACACTCTACTATATGACTATATCATAAAAACTGTGCATATACATACAATTGTCATTGTACTCTTGAGTCAGCATACCATTATTTTTCTCATAATACATTAATTGTGAATCAGGTGATGAAAATTTGGCTTGATCATGTGCTGAAAAATTGGTTAGGATTAATCTTGCAAAATTGCTTGTGCACGTGTTACACTAAGAAACAGAGACTTTCCTATTGCACCGGACTATATTTTCAAGAAACAGTAAATTTCATGTGTATGACGGACCAAATTTTTGGTCAGTCATAAATGGGATTTTCAAAGAGCAGGTTTCATGTGTATGACGGACCAAATTTTTTGGTCAGTCATAAATGGGATTTTCAAAGAGCGGATTTCATGTGTAAGACGGACCAAATTTTTTGGTCCGTCGTGAATGGGATTTTGCAAGGGCTATTTTCGTGTGTATGACAGACCAATATTTTTGGTCCGGCGTAGATGGGTTTTTCTAGGGTTTTTAGATTTTGGTCCGTGATGAATGCTTTTTGCTCAATTAGGATTTTAAGCAAATTTGGAATTGAATTTTGATTTGAATTTGACATTATGAAATTTGTGTGAATTTCATGATGCATGTTTTGAAGTTGACTTTATGCAATGCTTGTGTGAGTAGTTGCATGGATTAAATTGAGAAGTCGTGGACTTGTGCTCGGAATCGTTTTGTGTTCGTTCATGTGCAGGTGTTGCTCGAGGGCGAACGTGGTCGATGACGGGACTGGAACTAGGTTCATGAAGGAGATGAGGTTCAAGACTAGGTTCTGGAGGAATCGAGGTCTTGGTGGTCAAGATGTCATGCGGGACGTTCGGGCTAGAGATCAGTGCACATGGAGGCGAGTTAGTCACATGAGTATGGCAGGTGGGCCTTACACGTGCAAGAGTTGTAATCGTTTAGGGTAGCTTGCATGTATTGGGCCAGGTTGGGCCAAGTGGACATGCATCCGTACTCTGTTAGGTTTGCTCCTTTAAATAGGGGGAGGTGTCCCTCTGTTTTGATAGAACTTGAGCTGGGTGCATAGAGGTGCTAGAACAAGTTTTTTTTAAGGTTTGTACTCTTTTGATGGGAGTGCTTTAGACAAAAGAAATAAAGTTCAATTTCCTTCAGATCTTTTGCGTGCTACAATAACCTCGAAGCTACATTGCACGCATACTGTTCATCCTAGTTCTCTGTTTTCGTTTTCTCTCATGGTCTTCAGTTTAGTAGATTGATTCATTGTCTACTTTGATTTATTGAGTTTTATCTTGGTTTGATCCATCCAAAATCTTCATAGGGCATTGTTTTAGTGTTCCTCAAAGTTTCGTTGGTCAATCTATTGTAGATTTCGTTTAATCATGAAATTAGGGTTTGATCTATTTTCGTCATATTTTGTCACAGCAAGCTTGCGAGGTTCATAACTTTGGATCCGTAAGTCCGATCGAGTTGATTCTTTTTGGGTTCAATTCGTATCAGAATCTAGTTTCTTCTGTTCCAATTTCAGATCCATCCAATGGTTGGATCTCTGGGAATTCACAATTTACAGAGCATTTGTCAATCTGTTTTTGCTGGATACGAAGTTGTTTTTTGAATCCGTTTTGGGGTGAAGTTTTAGTAGATTAAAAATTTGGTTTTAAGCTTCCGCACAATCATTCACTAGAGAATCTACTGTCGTAAGTACACTTACATTAGATGTTCTTTATTCTAAGTTGAAACTCATGAATTAGATGTTCTTGCTAGAAAGAATGATTATAAATCAATTGCTTTGTCATCTCAATCTAGCATATCTCATAATAGTGTTGTTTCAAGTTTTGCTTTATCTTTCTTGTCTTTACTAACCGATGAACAGATTGAGCAATTCCCAGAAGAAGACTTGTCATTACTGTCTTCTCGCTTTAACAAAGCTTTGCAGAATGTGAGAATCAGGAAGAAAGGAAAAGCATCAAGAGAGGAGAAGCACAACGACAGAAGAAAAGAAAAGAAGAAGTTCTCTTCAACTGATAAGAAAAAGAAGAACTTCATCAACCGCAAAGTTGTCCACCGAGTTCTTTCCGCTCTTAAACAAGTCAATTTGAGCGATGTAGATTCGGAGAGCAGCAAGGATGATGCAATTCCAAGTAAGCATGATTTGATGTGGTTGTGTCTCATGGCAAGCAGTAAGGATAGCTTCACCGATGACAGCAACGACATCGACTTCAATGAGGTAGATCCTTCTTATGATGAATTAGCCAATGTTGTTGCCCGTCTTGGAAAAGTGCTTGACAAATGTGATAGAAAAATTAAGAAACATGATATTCTTGTGGAGTCATTAAATGCTAAAATTGCTAGACTTAAGACCTTGATTCCTGATGATGATACTTGCAAATCATGTGACTTAATTTACAACGAGCTCACCTTGCTTAGGAAAGAAAATGCTCTTCTGTTACATCTAAATGAGAAAAATGAGAAACATGTTAAAAATGCTAGCTGTTCCACTGATGAATTGCATGGTTCAACTTCTTGTTCTAAATGCTGAACTCTTGAATTGAAGTTAAAAGATGCAAATGCTAGGGTTTCTCAAATGACTGATAATCTACTCACACATGAGGATGCTCTACCCGTCGTAAGCAAAAATGGAAGGTTGATATTCCTTGCAACAATTGTTTAACTCTTGCTAAGAAAGTTGATTACTTGCAAAGTTCTTTGGAACAATTCACTAATGGGAAGAAAAAGTTGAACATGATTTTGGATTAATCTAAAGTTAGCTCACACAAGAAAGGTTTAGGTTTTGATCTTCATGCTTCATGTGAAACTAAATCTCACACTGTTGTTCAGACTCCTTGCAAAATTGAGTTTCCTAATGAGGCTAAGAAAATTGCTTTTCAATCTGCTGGGTTTTTTTTATCTTCTACTATGATAAATACAAAATGTGCTTCTACTGTTAAAGCTAAACATCATATCAAGTACACTTCCACTGATTGTGGTAGAGATGGACACTTAGTAGATTTTTGCTTTAGACTAACCAAACAGCAAAAGAAGGAAATGACTAAGGCTAGGTCAAATTTCAGCAAAGCACATTTTACTTCTCATGCGCCTAGAGTGATGAAAACACCTTATATTCCTAGAAACACGGGAAAAGACAAATCTGATTTTGTGCATAAGAATACTCATGTTGTGCCTACTGTTGTGCGTCGTGTGTCTCAGTACTGGATTCCTAAACATCTTATTTCTAACCCCAGTACCAAGGCCTCGAAATTTTCTGCTTCTATGTAGGCTTCTCACGCAAGGAAGGAGAACATATGGCTAGTGGATTTCGGATGCTCACGCCACATGTTCAGTAATAAGATTTGGTTCTCCTTCACTCGTGCATCTCGTGCTGAAAGTGTTACTTTTGGATATGCTTCTTCCACTTCTGTTGTGTCAAAAGGTAAAGTGAGATACAAGTGCATATGTTCTGGGGGAGAGTATCCTTGTTCATAAAGACGACAATGATGATAATATTGAGAATGAGGAAGGCTGGATATACAATTTGCTGTGTGCTTGTGTGCTCATTTTCAAACTTCCCCACGTGCTTCACATCGACAAGCTGTCAAAAGAATTTTCAGGTATCTCCATGGTACTCAAGATTTTGGCATTTGGCTTTCTGCTTCCTGATGCATTAGTTTAAGAGCTTTTTCTGATGCTGATTTTTGAGGATGTAGAATTGATAGAAAAAGTACGTCTAGTTAATGCCACTTCTTGGGTAATTCTCTCATTGCATGGTCTTCTAGAAAACAATCTTCTGTTGCACAATCAACTGCTGAATCTGAATATGTAGCTGCTGCTAGTAGTTGTTCTCAAATTATTTGGATAGTACCTACACTTAAAGATTATGGGGTTAATTTGGATAGTGTTCCTCTTTTGTGCGATAACACTAGTGCAATTTGCATTGCTAAGAACCATGTGCAACATTCTAGGACAAAACACATTGACATCAGATTTCACTTTCTCAGAGATCATGTGAAAAAAGGGAATATTGTGCTTCACCATGTGGATACTGAACATCAATTGTCAGATATTTTCACAAAACCTTTGTCTTCCTCTCGTTTTGCTTTTATTCGGAGAGAACTTGGGGTTATTCATCCAATGGGTTTGTTTTGAGGGGGGGGGGGGTTTCTTGCCAAGTCTTTTACTTGATGAGCTTACTTTATCATATCACTTTATATATTATGTAATTGAGCTGATATATGATAATCTAAATTGCTTTACTTGAACTAAAAGTGACATTGCAGAATTCCTTGGTTTGATTGTCTATAGCTAATACTCTGTGATATCTTGCTCCTATAGGCCTGATATTGAATCTTCTTGACAATGCTGGGATAAAGCATGTGTGTTTTCAACTTTACTATTTCATAGACCATTTAATCACTTTGCATGTTTACTATAGAAGAAAAGGGAACAAGTAAAAAAAAGGGGGTCTTTTGATCTTTTTGCAAGCAGAAGCTTGTAAGAATTATCAAATTATATGCAAAAGCTTCAAGATGTATGCTTCAAGCATGCCATTCCCTAACAGAAAAAGATGTATGTTTCAAGCATACCATTCATGGAAAATAAAAGAAGTATGCTTCAAGCATGCCACATGCAGTTTAGTGTTAAAAAGATTAAATTGGTTCCCTAGATTGGGGTTGAAACTACTTGCTTGCCTTAAGTTGTTAGTTGCTTCATTTTTGGGCTTTTTTTCCTGCTGAGATCTTGCTTAGTACTTGGCTATGGTTGATTAAATTGAGGTTGAGATGCATGTCACTCCCTAACTTGTTAAAATCACACTATGTTCATGTATTATGCTTATTATGTGATCTATAAGGTTATGTGATCGAGTGAGCTCATTATTCTTTTGTCTTGGTATTTCTTTTTGTATTCTTGATGAATCCATTGTCAAAGGGGGAGAGATTTTGGAGAAATTATGGAGTTTCTTGGGAGAAGACTTGAAAATTTTGGTTTTGGGCACATTGCACATTCACACACTTTTCTTCTTAGGGGGAGATTTGTTTTTCACTATAAATTTTGTCAAGGGGGAGATTTTGTGATTTCACTTTGGCCTCTGTTTCTAAACTTCTTGATTTCAAATTTTTCCTTTTGAAGTGATTGCCAATGTTCAATTCTAAATGGTGTTGCCAATGTTTTCATCAAGAGGGAGATTGTGAATCATGTGATGAAAAATTGGCTTGATCATGTGCTGAAAAATTGGTTAGGATTAATCTTGCAAAATTGCTTGTGCATGTGTTACACTAAGAAATAGAGACTTTCCTATTGCGCCGGACTATATTTTCAAGAAACAGTAAATTTCATGTGTATGACGGACCAAATTTTTTGGTCAGTCATAAATGGGATTTTCAAAGAGCAGATTTCATGTGTATGACGAACCAAATTTTTTAGTCAGTCATAAATGGGATTTTCGAAGAGCGGATTTCATGTGTATGATGGACCAAATTTTTTGATCAGTCATAAATGGGATTTTCGAAGAGCGGATTTCATGTGTATGACGGACCAAATTTTTTGATTCGTCGTGAATGGGATTTTGCAAGGGCTATTTTTGTGTGTATGACAGATCAATATTTTTGGTCCGCCTTAGATGGGTTTTTCTAGGGTTTTTAGATTTTGGTCCGTGATGAATGGTTTTTGCTCAGTTAGGGTTTTGAGCAAATTTAGAATTGAATTTGAGATTATGAAATTTGGGTGAATTTCATGATGCATGTTTTGAAGTTGACTTTATGCAATGCCCGTGTGAGTAGTTGCATGGATTAAATTGAGTCAAGTCATGGACTTGTGCTCGGAATCGTTTTGTGTTCGTTCATGTGCAGGTGTTGCTCGAGGGCGAACGTGGTCGATGGCGGGACCGGAACTAGGTTCATGAAGGAGCTGAGGTTCGGGACTAGGTTCTGGAGGAACCGAGGTCTTGGTGGTTAAGATGTCATGCGGGACGTTCGGGCTAGAGATCAGTGCACAGGGAGGCGAGTTAGTCACGTGAGTATGGCAGGTGGGCCATACGCGTGCAAGAGTTGCAATCGTTTAGGGTAGCTTGCATGTATTGGGCCAGGTTGGGCCAAGTGGACATGTATCCGTACTCTGTTAGGTTTGCTCCTTTAAATAGGGGGATGTGTCCCTCTGTTTTGATAGAACTTGAGCTGGGCACATAGAGGTGCCAGAACAAGTTTTTTTAGGGTTTGTACTCTTTTGATGGGAGTGCTTTAGACAAAAGAAATAAAGTTCAATTTCCTTCAGGTCTTTTGCGTGCTACAGTAATCTCGAAGCTACAGTGCACGCATACTGTTCATCCGAGTTCTCTGTTTTCGTTTTCTCTCATGGTCTTCAGTTTAGTAGATTGATTCGTTGTCTACTTTGATTTATTGAGTTTTGTCTTGGTTTGATCCGTCCAAAATCTTCATAGGGCTTTGTTTTAGTGTTCCTCAAAGTTTTGTTGGTCAATCTTTTGTAGATTTCGTTTAATCACGAAATTAGGGTTTGATCTATTTTCGTCATATTTTGTCACAGCAAGCTTGCAAGGTTCATAACTTTTGATCCATATGTCCGATCGAGTTGATTCTTTTTTGGTTCGATTTGTATCAGAATCTAGTTTCTTGTGTTCCAATTTCAGATCAATCGAACGGTTGGGTCTCTGGGAATTCATGATTTACAGAGCATTTGTCAATCTGTTTTTGCTGGATACGAAGTTGTTTTTTGAATCTGTTTTGGGGTGAAGTTTTAGTAGATTAAAAATTTGGTTTTAAGCTTCCGCACAATCATTCACCCCTCTCTGATTGCTATATTCATATACATCGATCCTACATAATCATGATTCATAATCTATATTGAGACTTGATTGGGACATGGCTTGATGACTGTCTATCTGAATAGTTTTCATAGGCCAACATCTAGGCAGCTATTCCAACAATACATCCACTCAGCTTGTCAGCTTGAGCAATGGAGATGGAGGTTGCTGTAGGATATTTGAATGTTTTTAGTGATTTTGTATGTGTTTCATATGCACTTTCCATTTACTAAGTACCTGTAGATATTTTGAGATGATCTATTGGTGGACATTGGACAGAGCACTTAACTGTATTTTTTTTTAGAATTGCCCGATATTAGATCACCTACTGACTTATTGACAAAATATCTAAGCAGAAAACTACTTAGGTAACTTATGAGAGTGTAAGCATTCCTGCCTTATTTTTCATGTATCTATGGTTTCGAATAATCTGCTGCTAGCTGTTATCTAAGAATAATTTATCTTTGAAATTTGCTGAATGGCCTACATCAGATATCGCTATACAAGTGCAATCTCTATGTAGCTTTTGATGCCTAGAAAGATTCTATAGTAAAGTGTTGTATTGCTAATCAGGTACTTGTACTTTTTTAATTGGATCTACATACTTTTGAGCTGATTGTTCAATGCTTATTTATATTTTTAAATGGTCCACATCGATATTAGATAAAGAAGATAACTAATGATGCGGTTGGGCTCTTAGGAAACCATTTACGAGTCCTGTTTAGAGAGAGAGAGAGAGAGAGAGAGAGAGAGAGATGCATTTTGTGCATAGATGGATAGTAAATGCTAAGTTCATATGTAGCTTTGGTGTTTCTTAGTGTAAGGTATTCTCACTCTTGGCAATTTGTTATTTTCTTCGGCTTTAGAAACCATTTATCACCTCATATGTTTCTTTTAATTCCATCGATCATTCAACTTTTAATAAATGTATGGAGTGCTAGATAATATCTATTTAATTTCGTAAAATGTGAATATTTTAAACTTCTACCTTTTTTAGAATATTAAATTTTGCTTGACGGTAGACTGAAATAATGGATTAAATTGAAATATTGTTATTTGCGTAAAGTTTGGGATTTCATTGTAAATTGCGACGCACGACGTGGTACTCATTAAAAATAGTGCTCGGGTTAAGCCCAACCACAGAAGGCCAGAACACCTCGTTGGGTTTAACCAGTAGTGTCGAGGCGCTCGGGCCAGGCTCTCCGCCACCGCCGTTCGTCTTCGGTCGTCTCCACCGAGGCGCTCCGGTCGCTGCCTGCCGGCCTCGACCTCCTCCGAGACCAACTCTCCGGGCTCCGACTGGTGATAATAAACCCTAGCCTTGCTTGGTTTCTATTCTCCCTGGGCTGTGGTACGCGCACGATCGATCGATTCTTTCTGCGAGATCCCGTGCAGTTTTTTCGTTGGGAAGAAGGAGCTCGTGATTATTCTTGAGTGCTCACGCGCAGTGGCGCGTTTAATCGATTGGTTGTTGTTTCCGTTTTAGCTGGTAGGTTTAGTTTCGATTTGGGGGTTTTTATTGGGTTGTTCTGTGTGTTTCTTGCTAAGAAAGAGAGAGGTTCATATAAATTCGAATTTTTTTTGTCCATTCCGTAGGAGAACCGGATACTGCTCTAAATTTTGATGGGTTCTGCTTCACCTCCAAGGATAGGGGGTGTTAAGCAGAAATATACGAAGTAAAAATCTATCTTCTGAAATGTACTTGAACCATGATTGCAGTAATTGGAGAAGAAGAAGCACTGAGTTGATTGGAGATGAATGCCCCGGACCGCTACGAGCGCTTTGTTGTGCCTGAGGGCACCAAGAAGTGAGTTTATCCCCACACTTGGTCCAAGATTTATCTTGACTGTTGTATCAATTGATCTTTTGTTGGGTACGACTTGTTTCTTTGAAAAAAGAAAAATAAAGTGTAGTGAGCACAAGTTTCTTGGAATATTTCGATATTTTCATTTTTTTAATTTCTGTTAATATCTATTTGAGCCTGTTTATGTGAATCTTTTGACATGAAGTTTTGGAACTCTGATGTTTGGCCTGTTGGATTGCTTGCTTTAAGGGCCTGTTTGTTTGTGCTTTTGATTCTGGATTCTGACCCTAAAAGCTGAACCAAAAACAAATAGCGTTCTAGAATCCGATTCTTACAATCCAGCCCATCCATATACACTAGAATCCACAATCTACTTTATATGTGCTTTTGGATTTTAGTTTTTGGAGAATCAGCTTCTCTATAACCACAATTCAGAATCAGCTTTTAGATAATTCAAAGCAAAAAACAAAACAGACCCTCCGTCGGTGCTACATTTTTATAGAGGTATATATTACGCTTGTAGTAGTCTTTGCTTGTTGCTCTACTACTCATAGATTATGGTTGTAGTACTGATGATTATTAGTGCAGGGTGTCATATGAGCGGGATACAAAGATTGTGAATGCTGCATCATTCACAATTGAGCGTGAGGATCACACCATCGGCAACATCCTCCGCATGTAAGTCCAAAAAAGCTCTACACCTTATTTGTCCTTATGTTCCCTGGTTCCCCCTTTTAATTACTCATTTATCTGTGAGATTCTGCAGGCAGCTGCACCGGGACCCAAATGTGCTTTTTGCTGGCTATAAGCTCCCTCACCCCCTTCTGTACAAGATCATTGTTAGGGTAGGATGCAATTTTTTTTCTCTATTTCTTTTGTTGTGTTAGGGTTTAGCCAACTATTCTCACTCTTGCTTATGTTGGCAGATCCATACTACAAGCCAGTCCTCCCCGACGCAGGCGTATACCCAGGCGATCAATGATCTGGATAAGGAGCTTGAGAACCTGAATCAAGCTTTTGAGGTCAGTTTCTAGTGCCTTCGCTTCAATTTTTAGTTTTTTTTTGCTAGCCTATGGCGTGCCATTACTCCATGATGCCACCCAGTGTAGTTGAGGACTTGAGGTGTTCTTATTAACCAGACATAAGTCACTCTTGATCTTTCCTTCTTGTTTTTTTTTACATTGGGTATTATCTTGATCCCACATGAAACATTCATTCAGCAATTGGTAGTGCTGACATGTTAAGGGGTAACAATGATCCTTTATGCCAAGATGCTTATACAGTGCATGATGCAACTTTCAGATGCATTACTTTTGAGGTCATTGATTAACTTGTCACTTACACTACCACTCAGCATAAAAAAATCTGGCTGGAATTTGCACCTTAAATATGAAACTAAGAATTTGGGTCTACACATTCGTTGAATACTCTGGTTACATATCATCTTACTCCTTGTCATGTATAAATTTTTAGGTTACTGATTTACTCCCTGGGTAAATAGTAATTCTTCGTGTATTCCTTTTCATGAATAGTAGTATAACCTGTGTTTTTCCCGGTTGTGTCACTTGTTCTACTTTATTGTATTGCTACATAGAGGCAAATATAGGCTGTTTGCCTAATGGTCCTACCTTTTCAGTTTGTACTGAATCATGGTATTAACCAAGGAAGAATTTGTGAGGAGGGCCTGTCGAGATGCTCATATATGTTTAAGAATGATTTCCTATTCAAATTGATTAAATATGAAGGGAAAATTGCTTAATTTTGTATAGTTTGTTATAACTTTGTCATTATGAAGTATTTGCAAGTGGGAAAATGTATGTTTTGAGTGCTTTGACCTTAGGTATGAATTTGTTCTTGACTTGCCTTTTTATTTTAAACAGTTGTGTACTTGTGTTGCATTGTCATAATATATATATTTTTAAATAGAGATGGATTAATGGAAGTCACCAAAGCCTTACATTAGGAATGGGTTTGGTTATTGTCTTATTGATGACTTGATGTTATACTTTTTGAGGAGTATATATTTACATTAGGAAACACACTAGATCCCTCTAGTCTCACGTATCAACTTCTTCAACATTGCAAATAGCTTATACATGTTTTGAACTGCCAGTACATATCTGTGTACAACAGCAATCTGGTGCCAAAATACAATTGCACAGACCCCACTGCTACTGCAGTTCCTTTTCTATACACGTTTTCTTTGGTCACTAGAAGCATGAATAAATACATAACCAATAAATCATATAGCATGTCCACATTTATCAGGTTTGAATTCATGAAATTGGATTTAGACATTTCTTTTGTTGCTAATAGTAGTTAAATAGATCTTCATTAGACTATTTGATTCATGATGCTTCCCTGGCATCTTTCATGTTTTCTTTTGATTGTTTGCTTTTGTAGAAAGATACTGAAGCACCAATGCCAGGACTCAGATCCTTACATGGGCTTTGTATGCTACTGACCTTTTGAACTTTCTGTTTCTCAGGACGAGAAGAGCAGGTACGAGGAAAGGCTGAAGCAGGGCTACTAGGCCAGTGGTGTTGGATGTCTATCGAAAAAACTTTTGGTGGTAGTCATCCTCTTGAACCCGTGTCTATACTTAAACCCATGTGTTTGCTGCAGCATTCTAATGTCTTGTTCTGTTAAGATTTGCATCGGACATGTATACCAATTCTTTCGGCTTTGGCACGTTCATAAATCTGCTTCTTGAGCGTCTGAATGAGTGAGTGGCAAATAGGGGTGGGAACCAGGTTTTAAATTTTGTTTTCAGATCAAATCTTGTCATATACCGAAATCTAAAATTAGATTTCGTCGAGATCTCGTTATTTTGAACGAAATCTGAATGAAATACAAAAACTAAATTTTGAATCAGGTTTTTTTCCATCGAGTTTTCGAAGATCTCGGTGGAAAAACCGAAATTTTGGTCATTTTAACCGAGATTTTGATCCATTTAAAACATTGTAAAAAGTGTGCAAAATTTGTTAATTTTTTTTTTAAATTTTTATATATGCTTTTGACATATCATTATTGTTTCCATGAAAATTGTAGATGATGATTAAGCTTAAGGAATTTTTAAAATTTATATAATGCAAAGTACTGTAAAATGGTATCCTGAAGTTAGAAAAAAGTGGGAAATTTTTTGAAAAAATCATAAAAAAATTTATGTGACATTCTCTATTTGTTTGAATAAAAATTACTAAGTTTTTGTACATAAACTACTCTACACTTATAAATTTCGGTAGTATTTCGTCTGATTTTTGGATTTTTTTTAATCATTAAGCTATTTTCCTTGTTAGGAGAATAGCGTGCATTGGGTCAAGTACAGAAAGATAGGGCTTTGAAAAATTGTCACTAGTCGTTTATATTCTCCTAATTGCCATATTTAGATGGAGATTGATCCAATTACTAGCATGCTTAGATTCTTGTTGTAGTTGTCAATTAACCTTGCTAGCATTGTTTTAACTATTTAATTGCATGTCAGGAGAGTGAAAGAATGACCAATTACTAGTATGCCTAGATTCTAAAAATAGTGTAAGCAATGCTAGTACACTATATTCTGTTTCTTTACAAAGAACATACTAAACTTGAGTTGGTGGACGGGATCAAGCAAGTGATGGACGGGGTGGGGTTACTGCATAGCTACCACTAAATGACTAAACTAGTAGTAACGGGCCTGCGCAGTGTAGACAATAAGAGATGAATTCACCGCAGTGTAGAGTATTTGCTGTGTTTTTTTTGGCACAGAAATTTTTCCAGCTTTTATTGAAAGATAGTAACCGACGTGTTTTTAAGTACTATCATGCTGGGGACTGCAGCTTACAATACGAGAGCTAAACAATGACAATACAGCTCCAAGAGCCTAACAAAAGGGTAGCAAAACTACGCACTAAACATTAAGTGCAAGAACCCAACTTGATTCATTTAATCCAATTTCTTGGTTCTGAAGTCATGCAACCAGTTGTTCATCTTTTCCTTCACTGCTTTAATCTTGTCTTGATCTTCCTCCTTTAGTAACCTGCTCCTAGAATGCATCTAGAACAAGATTTTGAGCATAAGATCACACGGTTGCTTTGGAAACCGCGTCTCAATGGCCATTGAAGAAGATTATTGACCATGTCAGTATTTTCCGATGGAAGACAGACCTATATATTAAGGGATCACTTAACATAACGATTATATCTGCGACATATCATTAATGCTTCCATGATCTACCGACTGTTCTACATGGAGAACGACATGAAGAATCCAGTCCGATCAAATTTTGGTCAAAAAACCGAGATCTCGGTCAAATTCACCGAAATTTTAGGTATTGTAGCACTTTGAATTTTTTTAATTTCACCGGGATTATGAAACTCGGGGCGGGGGGTTCCGAAATCCGAAATTTTGTGGGATTTCGGCGAGATTTTGAATGTTGGTGGGAACAGATTGGGTAGTTTCTCATTGATCTGGATAATTTTTTAATATGAATTTTATCAGCTCGGATATTTGTTGGATAGTTGTAACACCCCAATTTTTTGCTTTTCATGAAATTAGGTGTTACTTTTCACTTTTGTGAATTTTTGAAATTTTTTGGAATTTATTTGGATTTATTTGGATTTTATTTGAATTTATTCCCTTTTGAAATAATTAAAGAATTTAATTTTTCAAATAAAATTTTGTTGGAAATATTTTATTTGAGTCCCAAATGCCCTAAAATATTTTCTAGAATTTTTCTGAGTATTTTACTATTTTCCATGAATTAATTGGAATTTCTGGGAATTATTTTGAATATTTAATCGCTTCGGGTTTAATCGTTGTTCCTCGAATTAAGTCGGACTCGAGTCCGACCCGAACCCGACCACGCCAGCAGTCTCGGTCGAACCACGTCCCCCGAACCCAACCCCAACCCTAATCGCGTGACCGTTGGATCGAGATCCAACGGCCACGAACGCGCCACGTCGCCTGAGCCAGGCACCGATCGAGCCAGCCAGGTCACCGAGCCGGAATCGAGCCCAAACTCCGTGCCCGTTGAATCTTGATCCAACGGACTACGTTGAGCCACGTCACCCAATTCGAATCCAAATCGGATTCCGCCGCCGCAACCGGGTGGACATCGGTCTCTGCACGATACACGGAAGCCGAGGCCCCTATTTATACCGCCGCCGCCTCCATTGTGTAGCCCACCTCCGCGCGCACCCGTAGCCCTAACCCGCTGTGCCTGAGCTGCCGTGGTTGCGCCGCTAGAGCTCGTCGTAGTTGCTCGTGCGTTCCGCCGCGGTCTTTGCCAGATTCCGCCGCCGTCCGTCGTTTCCCGCCGTCTTGGAGCCCAGATCCGGACTCCTCGCATCGAGGCGCGTCGAACGCGACCACTCACCTCGCCGGAGCGCGCCCCGAACGCCATCGGGCTCGTCATCGTCCCCAGCGCCGGCGCCTCTGCTCCGCCGCGGACATTGCCGGAATCGCGAGCTCCACCAATCGTCCGATCAAGATCCAGCGGCCAAGATTCGTCCACGTCACCCACGGTAAAAATTTCACGTGTTAACTTTAGATCTATTCTCAGCCGTCGGATCTAGATCCAACGGCTCAAGATTGTGCTACGTAGCCAAAACTGCATCGTGCTAGGGATAACCTCAACCGTTAGATCTAGATCGTACGGCTAGAGTTAGCCGCGTTGACAGCGTTGGATTGGATCTCGACCGTCCGATCGAGATCGAACGGCCGAATGGGCCGTCTTTGTTCTCACAACGCGCGTGAAACCCAGATCCGTTACGGGCCGTTGATTTCCAAATCAGCGGTGAGATCTAACCACGTGGTGGAAAATGGCCGTCGCGGTCGGCCGCGTGATTCTGCCGATCGCCGTGGCGTCGGCCACGTGGCGTCCACGTGGGGCCGCGGCGTCGATGCTTTCGGCCAACCGCACCATGGCGTCACGCAGTGGGGCCGGTATCGGCCGATCCTCAGCTAAGCGTGATGACGTCATCGCTGACGCCATCCGAGGGGGCCCACATGTCAGTGAGACATGTACTCGTGGACCGGGTCCACGGTGCACCCAAACCGAACCGTGGACCACGTCCATGGACCGGCTGACGCAATAATCCGATTTTTCAATAGAAAAATAATTCGGTGGAAAATCAAATTACACGCTGACGTCATTAATCGGGTTTTTCAATATAAAAATAAATGGATTAATTCGGATTATTGATTTATTTGAATTGTGAAACTTTAAACGCTTATAACTTTTGCATTCTAACTCCGATTTGAGTGATTCAAATTTCTAAATTTTTATAAATTGAAATTTACCTAATGGTGAATTTTATTTAATTTTTGGACCAAAGTTTTTCCCTGCAATATTATTTAATTGATTATTTAAACTTTAAACGCGTGTAACTTTTGCGTTTTAACTCCGATTTTGACGATTTAATTTTCTAAAAATTCATAAAATTATGCTCTCTCTGTTTATGGACTTTATTTGGATGTTTGGATACTTTGTGTGTACTGTTTTATTTATTATCTGTTATTTGCACGCGTTACGAGTAGACGTTGAAGTATCCGAAGGCTTCGAAGGAGAAGTACTGACCCAGGAGCCAGCTCAAGACCAAGAACATGTACTCTTTGAAGGCAAGTTGTGCTTTGACCATGTTGATCCTATTTTGAAATCATTTTGATTTAAATTATTGCATGCTAACTTAATTAGAAAATGCTTTAATTAATTTTGGGAAATTAGTTAAATGCCAATTTTGCATTATGACACCTTGATTATTATTTATGTGCCATGACCCCTTGTCACCCTAGTTGTGGATTACTAGTTGGACATTATTAAATTGCCAACATGGGTAGTTAGACCGATGTAGTATGCGTAGCCTTGCCACGTAACATATTTTTGACAATTACATGATAACATTGACTTAATGAGATATGGAACCTGTTTTGAGAAGTGTCATGTGTTATTGATGATGAAATTGATGGCACGTGGTGCATGGTAAACAACTGGGGGTTTGATAAATAGATTTGGACCGGGGCAAGTGGCAAGAATGTTATGGTGGGCCAGTGCGGCACCGGGGACATTGATTTGGTTCTTCGGGTAGTCTTGCCCTGGTCACCCTAAGGACTTAACCTTGCAAGCCTTTCAACTGAGTCAAACGTGCAATCACATGTCTGTAATGGGACGGACCTAGTTGATTAAGTTGCCAATAACATACCTGTGGGACCTCGGGGTGTCAACTATACCTTTTGTGTAGTTGTACGGGGGAGCGTACCGAGGCTGCGGTCAGGTACCCATCTAACGGTTGATTGGCCTAAACTTCGCCTTCGCTAAGGTAAGGGTTAGTGTGCAATAACCGGGGAGGCCCACTGGTGCTGTTAGAAGTTTCCGAAAGACTTTGTTACGGACACTCGCCTTTGTTGTGTTTGACTGTATCTTGTGGGTAAAGTGCATAACCTCTGCAGAGTGTAAAATCTATTCGAATAGCCGTGTCCGCGGCATTGGACATTACTTGGGAATTACAGTCTAGGGTTAGTTTTTTTTGAAAATAACTCGGACTTGAAAGGTTTGGTTTAATAATGACGTTGATGGAAATGTAGATTAGGAAGGGGAAATATGTTTATTTAACTCCTAGAAAAGTTATTGATCTTATACTTGTTTTTACTGCTTTCGAATCCACTTATGTTACTTGTTAAATGTTGTTTTACTGCAATTTTACCATGAGCTACTCCTTTGTACTAAGCCATGCATGTAGTATATTAGTTTGCATTCTGTGCATGACTTGCCGAGTACCAAGTACTCACCCTTGCCACAATACAACATCAGTTGAAGAAGAGTCTACACCAGCTTTGGAGGAGGAGCTCCGAGAGGAACCGTCTATTTAGGGAGCGAGCCTAGTCAGTTGCCTGTAGTATACTGGATGGCGCCACGAAGTTATCTTATTTTTCGCTGCTGTTATTTCTCTTTTAATAAGTTTTCGCCCTGCGTGGCGTATATTTGTAACTTGACCTTAAGGTCGAGCAACCAGCTTGGTTAACTAATTAAAGTACCTTATTATTTCGTTGAGTATGATTGTGATATTTACCAATGTTGAGACTGTGTGCATTAGCGTGTTCCTGGACTAGTGCTGAATACACCACAGAGGGTCCGGATTTGCAAATTCGGGTCCCGACAATAGTATCGAATAAAAAACAAATATGGATTTTCTTATGTCGGATATGAATACGAATTCGGTAGCTCATTATTCTTCGAATATGAATACGGATCCAGATTATTTGATATTCATGGGCTAGATTGTCTAGATATTCTGGTGTGTGGGTTAGGTCAATGCTACTGTTTTGGCCAGAAAAAAGGTTTCTTAATTTAAAAATCATTTTCTAATTTAATTAATCCAGAGATCAAGATTTAATTTTAAAATTGGAAACCTAGCTTCAAAATGAAATGTTTCGGGGATGTTCACACAATCTAGCATTTAACAAAATTATTTTAAAGATTTTTTAGGCATTTAACAAAATTATTTTAAAGATTTTCCTAGCTTTTAATTTTTTTCTTAAATATTCAAACATTACTGCCTTTAATAGGAAACTATTGTAAAAAACTAGATAGAAATGAAAAAAAAAATAAAAAATGTATAATTTATTATTTTAAATGTAATTCAACTGAGAATGCAAATCTAGGGCCATTACATGTTCTTCATGAATGTTTGGATCAAATTAACAAGTAAATTAGTTATATTTTTTTTAGCCGTGCTTCTATGCTTTCCCTCGTAATATAATTTGCACAAATCTTGAAGGAAATGAAGAGGTAAGTATTCATTATCTACTCTTCATTTATGCTTTAATTTTTGTGTAACTTTAAAAAAGAAAAGCATAGAAGCACCTCTCATATTTTTTCATTTTGTGTGTACAATTTAAAGTTTTCATGTTCTGATAAAAATTCGTGATCATATTCGTTTCGATTTGTATTCGTTTTGCATATGTATTCGGCGTTATTTGTCTTCAGATTATCTACATTCATATTTGCATTTAGAAAAAAAAAAACGAAAATAAATATGAAAAAGCTATTATCATGTATTCGATCTATTTTCACCCATAAATAGAGATAGCTATGATGTGGCCTATTGGCGTTACAAATGGCTTAACGTTTTTATTGTTTCTTAAGTTAGATGTGTGTTCGTCCTACAGAAGGATTTTTCCCGCTGCATGGTGGGTAGAGGTGAAAACGGAATGGAAAGTTTTCGATCGTTCCGAAGAAAAAGGGAAATGGAAGCCTTTTTTTGGAAACGGAAACGGAAAATACCAGTATGGAAACAAAAATGGAAATTTTTTGTCGGAAACGGGTGAGCCAATCCCGGCGAAAACGGAAACAGAAACAGAAACGAAAATTCCGTATAAGTGAAACCAGAAACTAAAAACGGAAACGGAAACAGAAACAAAAATTCCGTATAAGTGAAATCGAAAACTAAAAACGGAAATGGGTCGAAAAAGGAAATGAGCTTGGCCCAAAAATGAGAAGGGAGTTTTTATTTTTATTTTTGAATTTAAATAATTTCATAAATACAAATGGTTTTATATAAAATATTAAATAGAGTTCAAAAATTCTGAAAAAATTCTCAAAAATACTTTGGACATTTTGAACTTAGAAAAATTATTTTCAGCATAATTTATTTTATTTTCTATAAATAAATTAATTTTATAAATCTAAAATAGCAAAATGGTATTTATAAACTCTAGAAAATCTAAGATAAATATCAGAAAATCATAAATGAACATCGAACGATAATATACAAATTTTAGGGTGTTAAACCTCTGTAGTTGGTGGAGCAAAAGGACATCAATGATAATTATATAGATAACAACATGATGGTTTGATATGGGAGACAAATAATGTGTCTTCAGCTAACAAACTTGAGAAAAATTTTCTAGTAATATCAGCGAACATAACACTATTCTTGTGTCCACCTTGGAGGTGGAATGGGCTACATTGTTCTTGTGGTCATGTATATTGTGATTCTCTACTATGTTCTTGTGGAATTTTCCGCTTTCGTTTCCGTATCCGCTCCGTTCCGTTCCGCATTCGTTTGAAAATGGAACAGTCATTTATTGACTATTTTCGTACCGTTTTCATCCCTAATGGTGGGTATCGGCACCTCACCTTGGTTCATCATCATCTGCTTTGCCTTGCCATTACACTGCTCCCTCGTGCCTCCATCGTGTTAGCCTTGTTGTGATATAACCTAACTATTGGTTGTTGAGATATAACAGTATTTTTAGTTTTGATAGACGAATTCTAAAACTAACACTGAAGAGTTTTGAGTATAAATATATCATCTTATTGTACAAGAGAATTAATCTACAATCAACAAAGAGAAAATAGTTGAGATCCTTAATATCCTGTATTCATCTATTCTATGGTTGTTCTTTAGGTATTCTCAATATTTTTGATTGGCATTGGAATTGATCTAAGGTGATCAATTTATTATTTAACATGATATTAATACAACAACTCTCCAAGGCCTAATGGTATGTCACTGGATTCTCTCTTTTCAATCCCCATGCTGTTAGATTAATCCTATAGATTAATTTTTGCTCTCTAGATTATAGATAGTTTTCTTTTTGTAAATCAGGGTGCTATATTTATTTACTATTTATGGATTAGTCCATGCGTACTTGCCATTGCATGTGCATGCCGATCGAACCGCTCGTGAGCCCGTCATCGTTGCCACATGATTATATAGTTCTTGATTCTACGGAGAAGTTCCAAAAGGACCATCTCAGATATGCAAATACTTCCACAGATGAAGATGATCTTCTTGGGTCTTAGCTCGAGGAGTTTCATAATGACACCCACGACTTATATGGAAACCTGAACTAGTCCTAAATATTCCTTTGCTTTACTAGTCGATGTCACATATTCCATATGAGCCTCCTTAAGAGTCTCTTCATCAATTTAGTTTTAATTCCTCAATGAACATCCGCTACATATTAAAATGTCAGAGGCATTTAGTCCTTAAACCCATGCACTAAATAATCCGAACTTGAAGTTCGAAGAATAATAAATTTACAACAAATAGTTAACAATCTACCAGATGCCCTCACTGATCATAAAGAGTGATAAAATCTCATATACTTGTAGTAAACACAACGGAAAGAGTGGATATACCCTAGAAGGATATTGAATCCACTCCTTACCCCTCATGGTAAGAAGAGGGGGAGACCTTTGAGCACACGGGACTCAATTCTAAGGATATGTACGTAGAAACAGAGAGCCGAACAAGTCAAATCACTCCTCAGGACGAATCTCAACCTGTTGTTGAGAATCTGTTAAGTGAGCCAACTTAAAGATGGTAACACCTGCGAATATTTGTGAACTCCATCATTGCGAGAAATCACGAGGAGCTAGAAAAAATTAATGAAGAAATATAAAATAATTTTGTAGATTCAGGAGAGTTGTATATAATAAAGACTATAATTGTCGACATATATTTTGCCTCATAGGAGCACTCATGTATCTTGCGAATTGCACCAAGCCTAATATTCCATTCGCTATAAAATTGCTAGCTAGACACAGTACATCCCCAACTAGAAAACATTATGCTGGTGTAAAGGCTTTACTCAGATACCTCCAAGGTACATAATATATTGGCTTATTTTACCGAAAGGACCAAGACTCAACTATGGTGGGATATATAGATGCTATCTATCTATCTGATCCCCACAATGCTAAACTTAGACTGGATTTGTATTTCTCTGTGGTGGTACATCCATTTTTTGGTGGTCTTTTAAGCAGATCTTAGTAGCTACCTTACTAACCACTTAGAGATAATAGCATTATATGAAATCTCACATGAATGTGTTTGGCTAAGATGTGTGATTAGCCATATTCAAAAGTCATGTGGCATTAATACCGTTGATAACCCCTCAATTATATACGAAGATAATGCTACTTGTGTTGCATAAATGCAAATAGGTTATGTAAAGAGCAATATCACGAAGCATATTGCCCTCAAACTTTTCTATCCTCATGAACTCCAGAAGAATGGTAAGGTAAAAATCCTTTAAACTAAGTCGTGAAAATCTAGCCAATTTATTCACTAAGTCTTTGCTAACATCTAGTTTCCAAAGATGTGTTCATGGCATTGGAATGAGACGACTTAGAGATATGCAGACTTCATAGGGAGTAAATCGATGAACCATAATCCGTAGTATGATTGAAGCATCTAGGCCCCTAATTTTATTTAGTTTTGATAATTAATGACAATCGTGTTAAAGGACTAACAATTTCTCTTGAGTTTGTGACAATAGGTTGGTCTCTATTGCGGCACATGAAAAAGAAAAATTTGTGAGCTAAAAGGGGTCAAGAAAAGAAGACTAAAATCTTGAAATCAAGGTACAATTGTAGTTAGGATCCTTTTATGTAGTTTTACCGATCTCGGAGTAAAAGATTGGATTGGTAGAATAGATGCCGTACTATCAAGAATGAGTGATGTTTAGTATTTTCAAATTGATTTAAGGTCAATTGGCTCAAAATCTTTTCAAAAAGCTTTCCTTAGTTGTATTTGGATTCGGCTCTCAATGTCATTTTTGCATCTTCAGTAAAGTCGGCACTACCGCCATTGTAAGGCCGGTACTACCGCTCCTCGGTAGTATCGAGTTTTACCTAGTGGTAGATATAATCCAGAGAGCATCATTCTTGCATTCTGTTTCCTCTCTTTGGGCCGGCAGTACCGCAGTGCAAAACACGGTAGTACCGAACCATTGAGCAGTAGTTTTTTTAATAGAAGCACCCTTTTGTGCGTTTTTTTGTAGCCAAAGCTACCGATGTGTAAAGTGCAGTACTATCGGAGGTCAGTAGTACCAAGCTTTTGCCTAGTAGCTATTTTACAAAAAGGAGTGTTTTTGAGCGAGTTCTCTGTATTTTGAACGCTGGTACTATCGTATTGAAATAGTCGGTACTACTAGGATTCGATAGTACTGCAAATTTAATACCGATACTCATTTTACAAGGAGGTACATTTTCTGAGCCGATCATGCCTCAAAAGTCGATACTACCGCACTTTGTGCATCGGTAGTATCGAACAACATTTAACAGCTCTTACCTACCGCATTAATTGCTCTGATCCGACCGTTGGACAGGGTGCGGTACTACCAGGCCTTGCACACTGGTAGAACCACGATTGCTAATTTTTTTGAAGATTGCCTCCAACGGTTGGAATTGTTGATTGGGGCTATAAATACCCCCACACCTGCATCAATAGAGCTTCTTGGATACTCATTGAATACATCGTGAGCTCTAGTAAGTCTTTTCTCTCCCTTATGCATTAAATTCATATTTGGAGAGTGTTATGAGCATTGAAGTGTGCATTCAAAGTTTGAGCCAATTAGGCACTTGAATCAACCTCAAGCAAGCATCATCATTCTATTCTTTTGGAGGTTGCCGCTTCCTAGATGGCTTGGGGCCAGGAGAACCGGTGATCTTCTCAAAGGAGCTTGTGAGAAGGCCCGGTGTTTATGAAGGCTGGAACTCGCCTACCCGAAAAGGAGAAGAGCTACCAATAGTGATTGGGAAAAGGCTCATTTGTGCAAGGAATCGGCTTGATTGGATCGAGCTTCCTCAACGTGGATTAGGGGGCACCGGCAAGTCTCTGAGACCACGGGAAAAAATTATCGTGTCAACTTGTGTTGTGGTTTGCTTTCTATTGTTCATTTGTACAAATTTACATCCCTAGTATACTTAATACTTGTCCTTAATTCTAGGATTATGTAATTTTCTTAGATTCCTCTTGTTGGTGCACTTAGCAAAACCTAGACAATTTAGGCTTTAATTGTTGAAATTCTTAATTTTATTATTACTTGCTAGGTTATTGCAAATAGAGCCATAAAATTTTAAAAACCTCTTATTCACCCCCTCTAGTCAGTTATCCTTGATCCTACAAGTGGTATCAGAGCTGACTCTCTTTTGGGCCTTTACCGCCAAGAGAGTAAAGGATGGCTAGCGATGGGATATCCATATGCAAAGCACCGTTCTTTGATGGCATAAACTATGCGTATTGAAAAATACTCATGACTGTTTATCTCAAGGCCATGAGCCCAAGCATATGTAGAATTGTTGGTGGGTGTTTCGCCATGTCTCTTGATCCCACATCCACCATTGATTAAGATGAGTGAAATTCCTATATCAATGCTCAAGTTATGAATGCTCTATTTGGAGCCTTGAATGCGGATGAGTTCAATCGCGTGAGCAATCTTGAGACAGCTCATGAGATTTGGACAACCCTCTTCGAAATTCATGTGGGTACACCTGTGATCAAGGTGGCCAAATTGCATATACTCGGATCAAGTATGAGAGTTTCATTATGTTACCTCATGAGAACATCACTGAGATGTACTCAAGGCTCAACAACATAGTGAATGAGCTCAAAGGCCTTGGGGGTTCACTAACTGATCTTGATGTTGTTCGTAAGATATGCTCTTCCTTAAACTCTCTCAAGTTGGCAAGGATGACACTAACCGCTCTCTTGGGCAATCTCATTACAAATGAGTTGTACAAGAAAGACAATGAGGAGCTCTTGGAGCAAAGTTCTTTCAAGAAGAAGAACATTGCCTTTAAGGCCAAGGCGGAGTTAGGCGAGGATACGCTTGATGACTCTGAAGATGACACGGAGGAGGAGATGGCTCTCCTCGTGAGGAGGATGAGAAGATTTATGAAGAGGCATTCAAGCTCAAGCAACAACCACATCGCCAACATTAGATGCTTTGAGTGTGATGAGAAGGGGCACATTGCCTCTCATTTCCCCAAGAAGAAGGATGACAAGGGCAAGTCATCCAAGAAGAAGCCTGTCGGTGTTTCGTGCACCGGCAATACGAATTTTTGGTTAGTGGGGTCGCACGTTCCCTCTCCTCGAATGGCCTGACTCAGCGAGCCCAAGATGTATTGCTTCCAGGAGCAAATAGCTACGAGGTGTTACAAGTGAGAGCATATTTCTCGTTGTTCATCCGATCGGTCTTTGATTCGATCGATCGGGTCCGTCTCCCTCCCGCTGGGGTCCTGCCTCTCCTTATATACACGGAGGTGGCAGGTTACATGGGAGTTTGGAAAGAAAAAAGAAGTCTTGCTATGCGCCTCGGTTATGCAGTCTTGGTCTTGTCGTTAAATCTTGGCCTTCGGTTCCCATACACTAGGTTGGTAGGCTCGCTGAGGGGGTCGGCAGCTGACCCGGTTGGAGAAGTGACGCACTGCTCCGTACATCCTTGTGGCGCCTGCATCATGACGTTTGACTTTGGTGCTGCTTCGGGAGGGAGCGCCCTACTCTGCCGTGTGACAGGGCGATGGGACCGGTGCTTGACTTTTCGGTGGCCCTTCTGACACCTCGGGAAGGTGCTGCCTACCCTAGCACGGACTCTTGAGACGCCAAGTCAGTAGGGCAGTTGGCCAAACGCTAGTGCGGAGCTCGGTGCCCCGACTGCTAGTGAAGGCGACCCCGACTGGGTCGGAACCGTGGAGCGTCCTGCCCAAGTCGGGGTCAGAGCCTACCGAGTGCTCCGTTCTAGGGGTCAGAATGCCCCAAGGCTGTCCCAGGTCGGGACTAAGTCTCTTTTGTGGCCCATGGGCCCTTCGTCAGAGTTGGGCTTTAAAAGGCAGCCCGCTCGCTGTTCCGGGCTGCTGGGGGTACCCATGGTACGTGTAACCGTCAAAGCCATTCCACGACAAGAAACTCTTCAAGAAGCTTCACAATGATGACAAGGGTGAGGCTCACATTGGAGAGTGGAATTCCGAACAGGAGTACTCGGATTCTGATTCCTTCGATGATGACACCCCTTCCAAGAAGAAGGGACTCGCCGGAGTCGCTATCAAGGATGCCACGTCACCCTTCATCACTCCATTTTGTCTTATGGCAAAAGGAGATAAAGTAAAAGCTAACGACGATGATAATCCCTCTTATGGTGAGCTTCTAGATACGCTTGAGGACTTAAAAGAGTATCTTGGCAAGAAGTCTAAACATAAGGCTTTGAGAAAATAATTTCTCTCTCAAAGTATCTTATGATGAGCTCAAAGATGCTCATGAGACTCTCCTTCTCAAGGATCATTCAAAACCTCAAAAAATGTAGAAGTTTCTTGCAATATTCTTGATGGTATATGTAGACTAGAAAATGCTTCTTATTGTATATCCAATTCTAGTGTATCTACCTCTTGTGATGATTTGCTTGCCATGCTTTCTAGCTCTTGTTCTAGTTCAAATTCTATTCATGATAGCAATAGTTTAATTGCTAAGAATGTTGAGCTCAAGGAGCAAGTAACTAAGCTAAGTAAGAGCTTGGATCAGTGTTTCAAGGGTAAGAAAACACTTGACAAGATCTTGAGTGGTTAATGATGATCCTACAACAAGGAGGGACTTGGGTTCATTACCATGAAATGTAAAAAGGCGAGCAACACAAATCAAAGGTTTGTCAAATCCAGTGGAAAGCTTTGCTATAAGTGTCACGATGTGGGACATATAGCAAATGATCTTCCATTGGGAAAAGCTCCTAAGAACAATGTTTATGACTCATGTTATGTTCTTAGGAAAACTAGCTATGGTAGAGTAGTTGCAAAATTTGTTGACACTCTTATAATTGGTCCCAAGAAGAATGCCATTTGAGTGCTCAAAGCCTTGGTTACTAACATCCAAGGATCCAAACAAATTTGGGTATCTAAAAGGGTTTGATTTTCTTTTGTAGATGAACTACAAGACCGGTACACAACATTGGGTGTTGGATAGTGGGTGCACTCAACACATGACTAGAGACCGAAAGATGTTCACCACATTTAAGAGTGGAGGTGGAGACCATGATAAAATCACGTTTGACGATAATAATAAAGGAAAGTTATTGGGCTTAGGTAAACTTGCTATCTCAAATGACCTTTCATTTTCCAATGTTTCATTAGTTGAAACTTTGAAATTTAAATTTAATTTGCTATCCATCGCTCAAATTTGTGATCTTGGTCTTGTTTGCACCTTCTCTCAAAATGGAGTTGACATTTCAAAAGAAAATAACAAATATTTGGTTTTCAAAGGCTTTCGATTTGGAAATCTTTATTTAGTTGATTTCTCCTCACATGAGTCTTGTTTTCAAACTTTTTAATTGCAAAAATCTTCTTGGGATGGTTATGGCATAGAAGACTAGCTCATGTTGGGATGATTGTGATACTACGGGATTGCATAACCTTAGAAAGCATGAAATTTGCAATTAGAACCCTACGGTCTGATGTTTTAACGCGTTTCGGGCTGTTTTCGGGCTTTTTGGGCTGCTCCGGGGATGTGTTGGGCTTGGGGGAACTTTCTTGGGCTGGTTGGTGGGGCTTGTTTGGCCCATGGGGGTGAGAGGGAGTTTTCCTGCTGCCCTAGCCCCTTCCCTCCCCATTCTGGCGCCGCACTTCTTCCCTCCCACCTCCTTGTCTCTCTCCTCTCCTCTCTAGCCTTTCCTCTCCCTCACCTCCACCTCTCCCACCCCACCAACCCTTGCTGCGTCGTCTCCACTGCCACGCTTGAGTGCCGTGGTGCTGTCCTCGCTAGTGGGATGATCCGCGGCTTGAGGAGAGCCGGTGGGAGGAGGAGATCGAGGTGGAGATCGGCAAGCGGAGAAGCGGTTGTTTTGCGATTCTTCAAGAAGGTAATGGGGGAACCTTGTGGGGTAGATCTTATGCTGTTGTAGAGGGGGTTTTCCATGTTTTTGGATCATGGGAGGTGCTGCCATGGGGTAGAATTGATGAAAAACTAGAGTTGTACTCACGTTTTGGTTCGCCAATTTAGAGTTTGAATCTGACCGTACGGACTTTTAGGAAGTTGTAGATAATTTCATTATCTTTCCGTGCATATAAAGAAAGTTAAAATCCGCCCAGCCGTTTGGGAGATATGGCTGTTTTACCGAGCGCTGTCAAATCTGTGACGAGATTGGGACAGTTAAGTGTTCAACGTTAGATTAAACAACATTAGAGTCCGAATTAGTCTTTCTCTATAACTAGAAAAAGTTGGGAATTTTCCTAATCTATGCGAGGATGTACTCGTTTATTCAATTTGGAGTCCTAGAACAGAAGTTATGCCCGTTGGAAGGCTGCTGTCGGTAGGGACAGATTTGCTGTTTTCTGATTTTAGGAGTTGTAAGCGAAGTCGGGGTAGTGGGTTCTATGTGTGCTGTTTGTGGACTCGATTTGAGTGTGGCACGTGTTTGCAGGTGGTGTGCCTTGAGTGCCCTCAACCTCTCGTCTACCGTTGCGTTCCGCGGTTGAAGGCAAGTGTGTTGTGTGGATTGTATGCTATATGTGTTGCTAGTTGTGCTTCATAATATTTGGAATAGATAACATGTTGTTGTCTTGCCATGAATTACATGTATTGCTTGATATGAAGCCATTATGCCATGATTTAAATGTACTTATTGTTGATAAGCGGATTACACGCCATGTGATGATATGCAATACTCCTATACATGGAGTACGTTGTTGTCCATTTTGCATACATGGCATACTTTCATGGTCAAGCCGTGAGATAAGTCATAACTATTCCGGAGGGTCGGTGAGAACCGTTATGACTAATCCGGGGCTATTCTTGAGTAAGACCTACATCGTGATTCCATCCTTAGTGGTGAATGGAAGCGAGTGATAGGCACCCTCCATCTTCGGGATGGGAGGGGAAAAGGGTGCATGCCGACGGGTGTGCACTCAACCATACCGTATGAGTTTCCAAGGAGACATGTGCATTGCATTGCATTGCATTAATGAAATATGTATATGATGATGTTTATGAGATGACGATGTGAATACTTATGAGTTGCTCACGAGATGAATACATGGATGCTTAAAAGAGGTTTGGAATGCTAACCATGTTGTGTTATGATGTGCTTACGGAGGTTGGTGATGATGGTTTGTTGACTTGATCTTTGTTTTTCCATTACAATACACTTTGCTGAGTTTTGAACTCACGCTTGTGTTTTATGTTGTTTTTAGGTACCTTGAGATCGGCATGAGGGAAAAGGGGAATAGTCACACATCTCCACGTAGTTCACGCAATTGATTCCACAATGGAATCATTTGGAGTCATGACAATGAACTTAATGTGATACCATTGATGTTTATGGTTTAGATGTGTGCTAGGATTGCCTTATTCGTTTCATTTGGCTAATGATGACTTTGGGATGCTTAAAGTGGACTTATATTGCTTCCGTGTCGCTTATTATTGCTGTTTTAGATGTTTCATATTATGTCATATTCTGCTATGCTATTATGGTTGCGCAAGATCATGCTAAAACAAAGGAGATGCTGTCGAAATTTCCAATAATTCAAACTGATTACTTGCTGTAATTTACCTTAAATTATGGTATTAATTGCTGTATGGTCTATGTTTGGTGGCATTCTGGGCTTACTAGAAGCCGGGGTGTTACAATGATTCAACTTAAAAAGCTTTTCAACAGTGATTTAGCTGTGGGCTTGAAAGATGTGAAGTTTGTGAAAAATAAGTTTTGTAGCGCTTGTCAAGCCGGCAAACAAGTTGCTAGCTCTCATCCTTGAAAGAGTATCATGTCCACATCTAGACCATTAGAGCTCTTACATATGGATTGTTTGGCCCAACAACCTATAAGAGCATGGGAAAAATTCTTATTGTTTAGTGATTTTGGATGACTACACAAGATATACTTGGGTTTTCTTTCTACATGAAAAATCTGAAGCCCCCAACATTTTCAAAAGTTTTGCAAAAAGGGCTCAAAATGAGTTTGATTTTAAAATCAAGAAAATCCATAGTGATAATGTTTCCAAGTTCAAGAGCATAAATATTTAGGATTTTTGTGATGAATTTGGAATAAAACATGAATTTTCCACTACATATTATTCGAAGCAAAATGGAGTAGTAGAATGAAAAAATCGAACACTAATTGAAATGGCAAGGACAATGCTCGATGAATATAATACTTCTGATAATTTTTTGGCATAAGCCATTAATACCGCTTGTCATGCCACAAACCGTCTTTATTTGCAACGGCTTTTAAAAAATACCTCTTATGAGCTTCTTGCTGGTCGGAGACCGAACATCTCTTATTTTTGTGTTTTTGGTTGGAAGTTTTTCATTTTGAAAAAGGGTGTTCGTCTCTTCAAGTTTCAAAGCTGTTGTGACGAATGTTTTCTTCTTGGTTATTCTTCTAATAGTAAGGCTTATCGTGTCTTCAACAAAACCACCGGTTTAGTTGAAACGACGTGTGATGTTGAATTTATTGAGACTAACGGCTCTCAATAAGAGCAAGAAAATTTAGATGATGCAGGTGATGAAGCCTTAAGACAAGCAATAAAGAACATAACGATCGGAGATGTCAAGCCAAAGGAGGATGATCAAAATGATCAACCATCTTCCACACGAGCTGAACCTTCATCCTCCACTATGCTAAGTCAAGTTCAAGCCATTAACATGGAAGACAAAGTGGATGATCAGGCTCAAGTGATACCTCCAAGAATCCACTATCAAATCTCCAAGGATCGCCTAATCGACTAAATCTTTGGTGACGTTAGTAAGGGAGTTCAAAGTTGATCTCGTGTCGCTTCTTTTTGTGAACATTCATCTTTTGTCTCTTCTTTTGAACCAAGTCATGTAGATGAAGCTTTAGATGATCCATATTGGGTGAACTTAATTAATGCATGAAGAACTCAATAACTTCGTCCGGAATGATGTTTGGACTTTGGTTGAGAAACCCAAGGATCACAACGTGACTGGTACAAAATGGGTTTTTCAGAATAAACAAGATGAAAACGGTATTTTGGTAAGAAGCAAAGCAAGATTAGTGGCACAAAGTTTTACCCAAATCGAAGGTTTGGATTTTTGTGAAACTTTTGCACCCGTGGCTAGATTAGAAGCCATTCACATCTTGCTAGCTTTTGCATCTTGTTTTGATATCAAGTTATTTCAAATGGATGTGAAGAGTGCATTCTTGAATGAACAAATTTCTGAGTTGGTATTTGTAGAACAATCTCTCGGTTTTGAAAATCCTAAAAATCTTAAGCATGTTTACAAGCTCTCTAAGGCGCTATATGGACTCAAACAAACTTCTAGAGCATGGTATGAACATCTTAGTGACTTCCTACTTTCAAATGAATTCAAAATTGGAAAGATTGATACAACACTCTTAACTAAAAAAATAGATGAAGAATTCTTTGTATGCCAAATTTACGTTGATGACATCATATTCGGTTCTACTAACCAAGATTTTTGCAAGGAATTTGGTGATGTGATGTCTAGGGAATTTGAGATGTTCATGATCGCGGAGTTGAGCTACTTCCTTGTAATTCAAATCAAGCAACTTGAGAATGGGATGTTCGTAAGCCAAACCAAGTACATGAAGGATCTGCTCAAGAGGTTTGGCATGGAGGACGCAAAACACATCAAGACTCCCATAGCATCCAACGGGCATCTAGACCTCAATGAGGGAGGTAAACCAATAGATTTAAAGCTTTATCATTCCATGACTGGTAGTTTGCTTTATCTTACTGTATCTAAGCCCGATATTATATTTAGTGTTTGCATGTGTGCACACTTTCAAGTTTCTCTAAAAGAGTGTCATTTAGTGGCCGTTAAAAGAATTTAGAGATATTTAGAACATTCCTCAAATATAGGCTTGTGGTATCCTAATGGTGCTAAGTTTGATTTAATTGGATATTTGGATTCGGATTATGCGTTTTGCAAAGTGGATAGAAAGAGCACCTCGGGAAGTTGTCAATTCCTAGAAAGATCCCTTGTTTCTTGCTTTTCTAATAAACAAAATCCCGTTGCCTTATCCACCGCCAAAGCTGAATACATATCCGCTGGTAGTTGTTGCGCCCAATTGCTTTGGATGAGGCAAACTTTGATAGATTATGGAATAAATTTTAAATGTGTGCCTCTTTTATGTGATAATAAAAGTGCTGTCAAAATAGCCAATAACTCAGTCCAACACTCAAGAACCAAGCACGTAGATATCCACCATCATTGCTTGAGAGATCATGTGACTAAAGGTGATATTATGATTAGTCACATTAGAATCGGCAATCAATGAGCGGATATCCTTACCAAACCTCTAGATGAAGCTCGCTTTTGCGAATTAAGGAATGAATTAAATGTCATAGATTTTTCTAATGTTGCTTACCATGGTTGAATTCTTATTTGATGCTGTTCATTCTTATTCGAATTCTTGATCTTTGAGTTAGCAACACATTAAGGGGGAGTATTATACCTTATCCATATATACTACATCCCAAGAATGTGAAAATATTAAATAAGTGCAAATAAATCTTCAAAATAAAATACTAGATCAAAATTATTTGGACATATCATATTTTGATGCTTTTACAAAATTTCTTTTTAAATTCACCTCTCAAAATTTTATATACACACATATCTCTTCTAGATTCCTAAAATAAGCTAAAACTACTCCTTATTTTGATACAAAAGGTAAAAAGCACTTGAAAAATGTTTTATCCTTTAAAACTTCGTCAAAATCCAAATTTTGGTCTATATTGACCTAATTAATGCACTTTGTGAGTCATCGCTCTTAGAACTAGAATCTTGACATTTCTAGTCTTCTCAAAGTATTTTTTTGACTCAAGTAATTCAATCAATTTGTTCCACAAGCTATTTGGATTCCTTTTCTTCAAAAGTTGTTTTTCAAGCTTCCAAAACCTATCTTGAATAAAATTAGTTTAAATTCATGTTCTTGAAGTTTTAGCTGATTGGAAATACTCATATATGTTATTCACTATTATATGAATGCATATGAGTAATTTGCAATGTTTTGTTCTACTGTTTCTGGCTGTTCCATCCACAGCTGGCGGTACCAGCGTTCTGAAGCCGGTAGCTCTAGATGTCGGCACTACTGACTTAGTAGGAGCGATAGTACCGCAGCTGTCGAGTGGGATCGTTTTAAGCGGTTCCGGAGGGGTGGTTCCTTTTTCATTTCTCTTTCCTTCCCCGGAGCAACCGCCCGTGGTCTCCTCTCCTTTCTTTTTTCCTCTAATTTCCACTCCTCTCTCTCTCTCTCTCTCTCTCTGTCCTGTGCGCCCCAAGCCTCAAACCTCAAATTTCCTCCACCAAATCTGGTGGAATTTGGGCTCAATCTCTTCCCTCGTTATCCCTCTTCCAAAAGGTGACATTACTCGCGCTCCTCTTCCTTTCATTTCAGATTCTAGGTCATTTTTACTCATCTTAGGGTTTTGTGAGGATGTGGCTTAAAACTGAGTTTTTGCTGAAATCAAATGGTAGAAAGGGTATATTGGTACCTAAAGATGATCTCCGACACAAAATTAAAAACCAATCTAGTCTCTTTATGCATTTTCCAAAATTTGAGCATCACACGGTTAGAAAAATTGGAACTACCGCAGCTTTTGCGGCGGTAGCTCCAAGGGTTGGTACTACCGCAACGGTAGTTTCGAGGGTCAGTACTACCGCAGCTTCTACGGCGGTAGCTCCAACCTTAGTATTACCAACTTATTTTGAGCAATACCTTCGATTTTTCCGAGTGAGCAAAACTTCAAAGTTTTAACCTGCCACATTATCATCAAACCCCTGAGTGTTGTATCCTTGACTTGTCTATCCTTCCTTATCATGTCCTTTTCCTTGTGTCTCAATTGCAATGCCGAGGACCAAAACCACCTCAAAGGCAAAGGCACCTCGTGGAGGTGGTTGTGTTCGAAAATCTACACGCAACTCTGGGGTGCCCTTAGGAGTTCTCATCAGCGATAGCGGTAGTGTGGACTCCTTCACGGTTGCAATGAGAGATCGAGATGCTAGGAGGGTGGTCCAGGATGTTTTGGCTGGGGGGTCTCAGTCTCGCAAGGGCAAGATGTAGGGACCCAAATGTGCAAATCCGGATCCCTGTGTATTCAACACTAGTCCAGGATCACGCTAGTGCACACTGTCTCAACATAGATGAAATATCACAATCATATATAGCGGAATAGTAAATAAAGACTTCATCTATTAATATAACCTGTTTGGTTAACCCTATAGTCAACTTACAATAATATGCCTCGCATGGCAAATACTTAAATATAAAGAAAATTGCAGCGAAAAAATAAAACTCGTAGTAACTCATCAATATGCCACAGGCAACTAAATGGGCTCGTACTCTAATTGTTTGGCTCCTCCTGGTATTTCTCCTTAAGAGAAGGTGTAGACTTCTCTTCAACTGGTGTTTGAATTGTTGCAAGGGGGTGAGTATATAAAGCACTCAACAAGTCATGCACAAAATGCAAATCTATTATCTACATGCATGGCTTATTCCAAATGAATGACTAAATTGGTTATTTTGCAATAAAGCAGCATTTATGAATAACATAAGTAGATTATAAAGCAGTAAAACAAGTAATAACAATAATAAAGTTTGTCAGTTATTTCACATGCACACTATCTCCCAACTTTAAACCAATTTCCACTTTTTCATAGGCAAACCGCCTCCATTCCCATTTTCATTTTATCAAATTCTAACCCTTGACTATAATCCCCGAGCATTGTATAATACCGCGGATATGGCTATTCGAATAGGTTTGATACTTTGGAGAGGTTACACACTTTATCCACAAGATATAATCAATTCACCACCAAGGCGAATGACCATAATAAAGCCTTTACAATGCTTTGTCTAAACCCAGTACTATCCACTAAGGTTTCAACACTGAGGGGACTGGTTACCACCATTAGGGCCCCCTTTTGTGCCATGTGAGTCTACATGTACCCCCGGAACCCACACCACCACAACAGTAGCAAAATCTAGATATCACAAATTAGTCAGCTAGGTCTGTCCAATTCCAGACATATGGTTGTATGTTTGGCCCAGTTGAAATGCTTGTAAGGTTAAATCCTTAATTGACCGAGGTAAGACTTACCAAAAGACGCAATATCCACATCACCAAAAGAACCAAATGTGACTACCCAATGCCACACTTGGCCCACCATATTCACCACTCTTGCTACTTGCCCTAGTCTAAATAATTTTACCACCCAGTTGGTTACCATGTACCACGTGTCATCAACATCATCAATTACACATGACACACATTTCATAAACACGTTCCATATTCCATGAAGCAATATTAATTTTGATATTCCAAAATGATATCAATAACGCGTTGCATGTCTAAGCATACTAGTCACGATCTAGTAACCCATGTTGGCCAGTTATTAGTAACCAACTAATAATCAACAATCATAGGGTGACAAATGAATCATGGCATACAATTAATAGTGACAAGATGTCATAATCAAATGGTTGATTAACTAATTCCAAATTAATTGAAATCACTTTTAATTAAACTAGCATGCAATAGTTTGAAATAATATAATTTTAAAACATGGGATCAACATGGTCAAAGCACAATTTGTCTTAGAAAAGCTCTTGTTCTTGTTTTGGACCTTGCTCTTGCACTAGCACTTCTCCCTCGTATCCTTCAGACACTTCAACGTCTACGCATAATGAATGAATAAATAAATAAATACAAAAAAATAGAGAGAAATGTAACTCAAAAAATTAAATAAAATTCACCATTAAATATAGCACAATTTTACAAATTTTTAGGCTCTGGAATCATCTCAATCAGAGTTCGTATGAGCAAGAACAAGCAATTTGAATTTTGGAAATAAACTAAAAAGAATAAACCAAATTATTGAATTATTTTTCTAATAGAAAATCACTTTATTGCGCACTACTGACGTCAGCCTGGGATTTTTGGAAATTAAAACAAATCTAAAAAAAGGCTTTAGTGGCTGATAGGTGGGTCCTTGGTCTATAGACCAAGCCCATAGGTTCAGATCGATCTACGGTGGACCGGGTTCATTGCTCGTCATCTAGGGCTGACGCAAGCGATGAGGTGGCGGCTGACGGGGCAACACACAAGCGACTAGGGCTGACATGGATGGCTAACGTCGGTGCTGACGTAAATGTTCAGTTCGGCTGACATGCGCTAGATGTTTCTAACATCCCAAAATTGTGCTTTTATTTAATTTATTGAGTTATTTGAATTTTTGGAATTTTCTAGATTTTATTTGGATTTAATTTGAATTAATTCCTTTTTGAGTCATCTAAATATTTAAAAGTTTTATATAAAATTTTGTTGGAAATATTTTATTTCAGTCCAAAATGTCTCAAAGTATTTTCAGAATTTTTCTGGAATTTTTCTGAGCATTTTGCTATATTTCTCGATTTAATTGAATTTCTAGGAATTATTTAAAAATTAAATCGCTGGAAAAACCCTACCGGGTTTTACTGTAGCACCGACCCTGGTCAGACTCGAGTATGACTGTATGACTCTAGTCCGACTGAGCCATGCCCGAGCCAGACTCGAGCCGAACCCAAACCCTAACCGCGCGATCGTTGGATCTTGACCAAACGGCCGATAATGCGCCACGTCACCCCAATCGGATCCGGATCGGATCTATTCACGCCTGGGGCAATCCTGGCCGTTGATCGTGCACGCGTGTACGGTTGGGATTGAGTCACGTCACCTTCTCCGTATCGCCGCTGGACTCCGCCGCCGTGCCCGGGTGGGCCTTGGATTCCGCGAGATTCATGGATGTCGAGGGCCCTATTTAATGCACCGCCACCACCACCGTGCTCTCCTCTTCTGTGCGCACACGTTGCCCTAGGTCATCGAGCTAAAGCCGTCGCCGTCCGCCCGCGATTGCTCGCCGAAGTTGGAAACGTGCGCCGCCACGGTTTCCGCCATTTTTCGCCGTCCTCCGCCGCAACCAAGGCCAGATCTGAGACCCCCGTGATGAGACGTACCTGGGGGGAGGATTCACTTCGCCGGACTCGCGCTCAAACGCCATTGGCTAGGTCGTCGTCCCCAGCTCCGACGTCCCTACCTCCGCCGTGCCAACGCCGACATCGCGAACTCCCGCAGCCGTCCGATCAAGATCCAACGCTCCAGGTTCGTCCACGTCACCACACCGTGTGAAACCCCCAGATTAGATCTCTGCCGTTAGATCTAGATTGTACGGTTAGGGTTAGATCCAGTGTTACCGTTTATATCTAATAGCAACCGTTAGATCTAGATCCAACGCACCAGATTGAGCCACGTCGCCCCTTAACCGCACCATGCTAGGTTAGATCTCGGCCATTAGATCTAGATCGTACGGTTAGATTCAACCCGCATTGTAGCGCTAGATGTAATCTCTGTCCGATCAAGATCGAACGGTGTAGATTGTGCCACGTGTCAGCCGCCGAGTCATGCCACGTCGCCCCCACGATGCGGTAAAAACCCGATCGGATCTCAGCCGTCCGATTTGAATCGTACGGTCCAGATCAACCGCGTTAATCCAAACGTGCGAGATCCAGATCCAATCTCGACCGTCGGATTTCAAACTGACGGCCCAGATCGCGCCACGTAGTCAGGAGCCGAACCGGCGCTGTCAGCCGAGCCGTGCCCGGTTGTCGCTGATGTCACATGCTGACGTCATGGTGGGGCCCGCATGTCAGCGGCGCGGCCACCCGCACGATGATGTCAACCGTGACGTCATGCTGACATCATGGTGGGGCCCGCATGTCAGCCCATTCGGCCGAGCGGTGCTGACATCAGCAGCTGACGTCACTTGAGTGGGGCCCACATGTCATCGGGTCATGCGCCCATGGACTGAGTCCACCGTGGACCCGACCGTGCGCATGGACCGGGTCTGTAGACCGGATGACGCAAGCATGACGCAATAATTCGATTTTCCTTTAGAAAAATAATTTGATGGAAATTCAAAATCCACGCTGACGTCAGCCGACGTCATATTCCGAATTTTTCAATAGAAAAATAAATGAATTAATTTGATTTATTCTTTTAATTGATTTTTAAACTTCAAACGGCTATAACTTTTGCGTTTTAAATCTGATTGAGGTGATTCCAATTTCTAAATTTTTATAAAGTTGAGCTCTATTTAATGGTGAATTTTATTTAATTTTTGGACATGAATTTTTCTATATTTTTATTTATTTGGTGTTTATTTATCCGATACGCATAAACGTTGAACTGCCCGAAGGCTTCGAAGGTGAAGCTTTGACCCAGGAGCAAGTTCAAGACCAGGAACCAGTACTTTTTGAAGGCAAGTTATGCTTTGATCATGTTGATCCCACTTTTGAAATTATGTTTATTTAAATTATTGCATGTTAGTTTATTTAAAAATGCTTTTGAATAATTCTGGGAATAGTTATGTGACCTACTTGATTATGCCACATTGTCTATAATAATTGTATGCCATGAATCATTTGTCACCCTAGGATGTGGAAGAATAGTTGGACATTAATACTTTGCCAACATGGGTTAATTAGACCGTAATTAGCCAGCTTAGCCATGCAATCGTGTTATTGATATAATTTTGAATGTCGGAAATTAATCTTGACTTAATGAGAGATGGAACATGATTTTGGAAATTGCTACATGTGTCGTTGATGATGTTGATGGCACATGGTGCATGGTAATCAACTGGGTGATTAAATGATTTAGACTGGGGCAAGTGGCAAGATTGTTCTGGTGGGCCAGGTGTGGCATTTGGGAGGTTGCATTTGGTTTTATTGCTTTGGTTACTTGCAAATTCTTGGGTAGTCTTGCCTCGGTCACCCTAAGGACTTAACCTTGCAAGAATTTGAACTGAGTCCTTCATACAGCCACAAGTCTGGAATAGGACAGACCTGGCCGAGTAAACTGTGATGTCTAGTCTTTGGTACTATCGTGGTGGTGTGAGGTCAAGTTTATGGTAGGCTCACATGGTGCAAGAGGGGGCTCTGAGAGTGGTAACCAGTCACATCAGTGTTGAAACCTTAGCGGGCAGTACCAGGTCTAGAAGTAGCTTTGGAAAGGCTTTGTTACGGTCACTCGCCTTGGTGGTGTTTGATTGTATCTTGTGGGTAAAGTGTATAGCCTCTGCAGAGTGTACAACCTATTCGAATAGCCGAGTCCACGGTATTGGACATTGCTCGGTGATTACAGTCAAGGGTTAGACTTTATGAAAATAAACTTGGTTTATGGATACTTGGTATTGGAAATGATGAATTTGCTTTAGGATGATAAACACTTTACTTGTGAAATTGTTTATGAAAGTTATTATTGTTATTACTGTTTTACTGCTTTCAATCTATTACTGTTATTTGTGAATGATGATTTACTGCAAAAGAACCACTTAGCCTGTCATTTGTAACAAGCCATGCATATAGAATATTAGACTGCATCTCTGTGCATGACTTGTTGAGTGCTTTTAAGTACTCACCCTTGCCACAATACAAACATCAGTTGAGGAAGAATCAACGCCAGCACTGGAGGAGTTTCAGGAGGAGCCGACGAACTAGGGGTGAGCCCAGTCAGTTGCCTGTGACATATTAGTTGGCGCCACACGTTTCTTTATTTTCCACTGCAAGTTTATTATTTAAGACTTTGCCCTGCTAGGCGTACTTTTGTAACTTGACCATAAGGTCGAGCAACCGGTTATATTTCCCTTTCAATAAAGTACTTTACTATTTCGTTGAGTATTATTGTGGTATTTACCGATGTTGAGACTGTGTGCACTAGCGTGATCCTGGACTAGTGCTGAATACACAGAGAGTCCGGATTTGCATATTCGAGTCCCGACAATGATGTCGGCGGCTCGGTTGATGTGGGTGCACGCGTGGCGATGACGTGGACACTGGCGAGGTGAAATGTTGACTTGATCTCGTAGCTCAGTCAATGTTCAAAAAAGCACTAGGCGGGCAGAGGCCCACTGCCTAGCGCCTAGCCCGCATAGGCGGCGCCTAGGCAGAAATCGCAGTCTACAACCAATTGGCTGAAAGTCTCGTACATTGATGTTCAATAATCAATACTCTACACTTCTACTACCTACAAAAGTCAGGCGGAAGTCGGTATCACATACTCTACACTCAGTAAATCAGTATCACATACTGCTGGAAGTCGGTTGGGCGATATCACAGAGGACAGAGGAGTCGCCGAGTTGGGTGGGATCTCGGGTGGGGAGGAGCTCGGAGAAGAGCAGGCGAAGCAGCCGGGGAGGAGCACGCGGGAGGGAGGAGCTCGGTCAGGAGGGGCTTGGTCGAGAGGAGCTCGAGCGGGAGGCGGGAGCTCAGGCGGGGAGGAGTGCGGCTAGGAGGAGCTCGGGTGGGGGGCGGGAGCTCGGGCGGGGAGGAGCGCGGCCTGAGGAGCGCAACGTAGGGATGAGCTCGGGTGTCTACTTCAGTTGCGGGGAGGACCGGAGGAGCTAGGGCAGCGCGGGGAGGAGCTAGGGCGGCGCGGGGATGAGTTGGGGCGACTGATTCAGCGACAGCTAAGTAATCGGGTAACCCTAGCCTCCCCCCTCTCTCTCTCTCCCTCTTTTCCCCTCTTTTCTTCTAACCCCGAGCACCTAGGCGACCGCCTCCTCCACCTAGCCTCTGCCTAAACTCCGCCCAGCTATGCCTTCGCCCGCCTGCAAGTCCACCGAGCTCCACCTAAGAGTCGGCTTCGCCTAAAGCATGATTATGTGCCTAGGCGAGGCGGAGGCCCGCCGTTGAGTGCCTAGGCGCTACGGAATCGCACCTTTTTGAACACTGAGCTCGGTTCCGATGACTTGGCGGCGATAGAACCCACTGATGATGAAGAAGAAAACACGGGTGACGGCGAAACATGATCGGATCAGCTGCAGGACTGGATGGATCTAAACGCGGGTGTGGGTCCCCATTTTTGATATTAAATTCCAACTGTGGGTTCCATGTGTATACAGTACTAGTCCCATGATCAATGGCTAGTACGCACATTTACAAATTAAAATCACATGTATACACAGGGTTCTCAAATACATCGATGGGATTAAGTTTCATACAATAAGGCCAAAAGGCCGAATAGAGTGCAGCGAAATATGCAAATACTTGGCAGTATACCTTGCCCAAATATTCCACAGGCAACTGATAAGGTATAAACCCTAGAAAAGCTCATCAGTATTTCCCCCGTAATCCACGCTATAGAAAAAATCATCGGGGTTTTCTGTTCCTTCACCTAAAACAACAATAATAGCAAGGTTGAGTACATAGAGTACTCCGCAAGACTTTTGCAACTTTATAATAAATGCAGGCTTGTATAAAAAAGAAAGGCTACTGTGGCTATCTTGCATAAAGCCAAATTGTATTGTAAATACTGAATAATAGATTAAAAGCGATAATTTAGCAAAAGCAATTTAACAGATATAAAATAACAAGTATGTAAGCATAAACATATAACTCACAATTCCTCTATGAATGTGAGCATGAATCGCCCAATGCCAACTCGTGGCATAACATTTGAAACCAAACCTTTGCCAACACATGGCACAATATTGAATCATCTGTAGGGTAAACTTTCACATACCAAATTTTCAAGTTCTAGTTCATTTTATGAAAATGTTAAAACATCTAACTAGTGCAAGTTCACCAAGTCTCCCGTAATCGCGAGCATGGCTTTTCGAAAAGATTTTCACTCTGCAGAGGTGTACAACTTTACCCACAAGGTATGATCAACTCTTTTTGCAATTAATATTAGCACACTTTCGTTGGTGTACCGTAGAGAGATCATACATAGCTGTTACATTACCTAGACCTAATTTTGCACCAGCCCAGTGACGACAAACTCTTGCTATGACGGTAGAAATAAACATTCACATCAATCATAAAATTTTGGAGCTCAATATAAATCGGTAACCATTTCTCCCATAGCAAGACATACACCGTTGCATTGGTATGTAGAAACCCCTACAAGCAATCCGTCTTAGAATGCCTGTGCTTCTCCAGCCTTCCAATGTGCAAAGCTAGTTCTAAGTAACTTAATAAGTTAAGGTCATCCCATACCAACCCTGGTGGTTGTACGAACATCCCTTGTATCATGCAATACTACGTTCGGTCCTTAACCGACCCAGGCGAGAAACTCCCCCTACACTATGTGCAATCAATCCCTTGCACAACCAGCTATTGCCATATCTAGCCCATGTCAAATCATAGTTTTACTTTTTATTTTTATACCAAATTACCAGTATCACAAATCCCATTATGTCCAAAATTCCACAATCATTAATTCCTACATTTAGGTTCATTGCGAACAGTATAACCATCTGTTCATATTCCCAGTCTAAAGCGTACTAAGCAAATGCATGTAATAATCGTGTATACTAATATCACATTTTCAAGTGTCTATCCATGATCTAGGGTTATCAAGGTTCACATGTCACTATTGATTAAAGTAATCCCACAATGAAGATTATATCTACCATATCCCACAACATAGAAATTTTATGAAATATTGCACATGCATGAAAACATTTGATAAAATATTTTTGAAAAGCTGGGATCAATATGATCAAGGGGGTGCTTATCTTGCTCAGTGACTTCCTGGGTGGTCGGGGTCGTCGGTGACGTTATCCGAAAAGTCGGGGTCTACACGTCGTTTATCAAAAAGCAAAGCAAATAACCAATTCAATAAAGGCGAAAAGAAGATAAATATATATGAGGCAAAAAGAAGTCAAATAAAGTCACAAATAAAATCATTCATGCAAACAATTGTGAGTGTGTGCGGATTGGCGAGGATTAGGGTTCTGGTCCAACTACTAGCGTAGAGCACACAACTGCGATTTACGAAAGTTAAAGTTTTATTTCACGAATTCAAGAGGCTAACATTGCGAGGATTATAAAGTTGAGACAAGAATGTTTAGTGGTATTTAATGTGCAAAAGTGCTCATCTAGATCAATTGATTCTCTAGTTATGAATAGTTTCATTCTTAACAGTAATAAAACACGAATTAAAGTTCATTTTGAGTCATTGTTATAGAGATGTGATCTTAAGGTTTCTAAAAGTTTTGAAAAAGCTAGGCTGCGCTACTAAAGAAGCTAATTCTAGGGAGCTAAGTCCGAATAAGCTTTATACAACTATTAGACTTAAATAAGTAGCAAACTAAGGTACAGAAGGTAACACATTAAGCTACTATCACATAGCAAAATTTCATGATATTTTAAAAGCACAGGTTCTGAATTTCGAGTTAAAAGAAGCTTGCTATCATTAATTATACATTTACACTATATATTTCACATGAAATAACTCCGTAATACACTTTATGATTAAACTTGGTTTAAATCTAAATATTTTTACTTAAACATTGAGAATACCATGTTATGAAAGTATGGAGACTAGTTTCACTAAATTTAAAGTTCATTTGTAGTAGATATAAACATTTGAAATTTAAATGCATTGAATTGAACCTAATCATAGATTTTGTACAAACTAAGTCAAAATCTAAATATTTTTGCATATTTAGAAACCTAATGACCTCAGGAACACAAAAAAATTGGTTTAATCAAATTTGGAGACCATTTGCAAAAATTTTACATTAAGCAAATAGTAAACCTATAGTTTAAATTTGAATTTTGAATACTGTACATTGAGAAAATTTAAAATGTTTTTATATATTCAGAATCTACATGATTTAATAAAAATTTAGAAACTAGTTTGAAATGATTTGGAGTTATACTGCAAAAGTTATAACCATTTCAATGTTCTTGGGTTTGGAAAATAGCTCTAAATAGAAAATATGTTTCTCTACTGTGAAGGCGCATTTTGGCCTAGCTTTGAACTGACCTAGGCATGTGGCACTGACAAACAGGGCCCACTGGGCAGTGACTGGCTCGGCTGGATGGGAGAGGGATGAGGCTGACGGTAGGGGCCCGCAGCTCAGTGAGCCGGAACAAGGGGCGAGGGGGCCGAGCTCGCCGGCGGCGAGTCAATGATGGACTCATCTAGACGAGGGCACAGGGAGCAAGAATGGGTGATGGTGATCCTAGGGCACAGGTCAATGAGGGCCAAGGATGACCGAAGCAAGGCCGTCGGTGGCGCAGTGCGGCGGCAGTATAGGCAGTAAGGTGCGGCGGTGGTAGGGGCCGGCTTAAGCTTGAAAAATCGGGAATTAAGCATCCATGGGGCTAATTGAGTCCATCTATGTACCTGAGCAGCTCAGTGAGGCCTCGAGGCGGTCTGACAGCCGTCGCCGAAGCTGGGGAAGGAAGCGCACAGTGCGGTGGCGCTCCAAACTGGGTGAGCTACAATTAAGTGATGGGGAATGATTAGTGAGGGCCATGGATGCTCATGGCAGGAAGGATTTGAGTAAAACTCACTGGAGTGGATGAATCACCTTGGCTTGCACTGCACTGTGCTTTGGCCGGCGAAGCTCGGTAGGGTGGGCGAGCCTTCGGGCCAAGGTGGGGAAACAGGGCAGTGCGGGAGAGTGTGAACGTGGCTGTGCTTGGCTTATAAAGGCGAGGGGAGGGAAGAGGCCAGCATTCCTGTGAGCTTGGCGGCTCAAGTGTCGGGGCTCTGCGGCCTTCGGCACTACGGCAGTGATATGCAGCAGGGCCAGGGGAGTCAGCGGAGCAAGTATCGAAGTGGCTAGGTGATCAGGGGTGAGACGCGACTCAAGTTCCCGGGATGATGGGACCTCAATGTTTCGGTAGCGCACGCGTGCAGAAAGGAAGAAGAGCAAAGGGAAGGGGGAAAAGCGACTGACAGTGGGCCATAGGGTCCATTAGTAGTGGAAGCCGAGGGGTGAGGTCTTTGACATGTGGGCCAAGTTGCCAGAGGGCCCATTAGCAGTGAAACAATAAGGGAGTTTAGAATTTGGCTTTTCTGATTTTTGGGTAGAGTTCAAGTTGGGATTTAATTACGTTATCAAAACATATTGAAAAGTTTTGGAAATTTTTACGAAGGAACCTGAGGACATGTATGAGTTACCATAAAAATTACAAGTGAAAATACTGAGCCAATAAATCTACAAAATATCTGACATTGCTCTAGGTTCAAATATTATTAAGCTAATTTTGATTTTCTAAATGCAATAAATCAATTCAAATTATTATAAAATTTTGCAGGGATGATCTACAAATGATTTGGGATTTAATCACATTTTTCTCAAATTTTTGGTTCACTTGATTTGATTCTTAGGGTCAAAATCTGCCTTCTAGGTCAAACAAGATTTTTGGAAACCATAATTCCAAGGAAAATTCACAAAGCAAATAAGATTTCAAATTAAGACCATAATTTATATTTTAAATTTTTAAATCCATTTCTCCTAATTTGAGGATGTTACAAACTCAATAGTACCACATTGCTAGTGGAGGTGGATGGAGACCAACTTATATGGGAGGGTTCTCTCCACCTTGCTAGAGCATGAGAAGAGGAAAGAAGAGAACACACGCGCGCTCACTCGCCTTGCCTCACCAGGCGCGCGTACATGACATGCGCATGAATGGTGCAGTGAAATCGAGCCTAATGGCTTGCACAGGCGCACTCCTCTTTTACAGTTTTTGCAGCATGGGACTTAGTGGCGGATTTTACGCATACGCGTACAAATCCGTAACGGAGTCGTATCGTGCTCATATTTTACGCGTGCGCGTACGAATCTGTAACGGACTCGTATCATGCTCGGATACTCTCTCTATTATATATACGCTAACGTAGATCAGATCTCTCTTGTTCGAACCTTTTGCCTTCCGCCAGTACTGCGTTGTCTTCTTCTTCCCCGTCCCTTGCCGGCGTGCACCGATTGTTGGGAGAGCAAGTCTCCGAAACGTCAGTCCTTGAGATTCTGCACCGGGAGAGGGCAAATCACGTTTTTGGAAAGCGTCTTCACGCGACTGCTCGCTGGTTTCTTCATCAAAGATCAGGTTCGACTACGTCGCCTACTGATCGTTATCGACTTCTACTACCGGTTCGGCCACGTCTCTGTTTTAACTCGGTAACACACGTGAACCACATATGTTCTATTCGTCTAATAATATGCATGAGATAGACATTACAATTGATGTATTACTAGTGTCTAGTTTAATTATTCCCACTATTTTATCTTTAATTATCATTATAGTTTATTTTTGAAAAAAATTCATTGTTAGCATATCTAATATTCCAACAGACCTAAAGTTGCATCAGAAATGCTACCTTTTCATCATTGCCCACTGAAATTAAGCTCAGAACCCAAAATTATACAGCTATAGCTCACAAAACATTGCTCAGCAAGACATATTGTCATCCCAACACAGCTTCGGTGAAAATAAAGCATGTGACTCTCAACCAAACATGGCAGTATGGAGATTAACCAACCAGGCCTCAGACATGTTCAATTCAGCATAATTATAAGCAGGGAGAGATCATCATCTGCAGTTCAGCGCCACAAGCTACAGCAAAAGAGAGAGAAAAAAAAGATGCTGATACCAGTGGCAGCGACCTTTTGTCTTCTACGCAGACTTGTATTCCTACGCTGCAGCATAGAGCTCTTGTCTCATCTCCTCCTCAAACCCCAGTATCTTCCCCATCTCCTCCCGCTATGGCGGACTACGAGATACCAAATCCCCATCGTTTTGTGCCAGCAGGTTTAGATGTTGACGATGGCGGTCAAAGTCGCCTCTTAAGGGCGGTATGCCAATGTTTGTTCCAGCTCCAAGACCTGACATGGAAGTTAACATGCCAGAGCTGCAGCCTGAAATAGAGCCCCAGCAAGAACTTTCAGCACCAAGCTCATCTGGCCCGCCTGGGACCGGAACTCCCTTCCGTTATGACAGTAGATAAAATCTGCAGAAAGCTACTCAAGGCAATGGCCAAGATTCCAATGATTTACAAGCCAGTCCGTGAAGTCGTACCTGTCCCAGTGAAGTTGGTTAATACAACCCTGGGGAATTGGAGCCCGATGAGAAAGCGGGAGATTTCTATTCACCTATCTATTTTCGGCATGATTGATTATTTGCTATAAAGTTAGTGATAATTAATTGATGATTTAGGCTATTCATAGTGTATTGTATCTTGTCACGATATCCAAAACTGCTATGTCATATGATATTATATATAGAAGATACAGCTATCCCAATGTATGGTATCATAGATTGTTTCTTAGTCCCCACAAGATAATTAAATGCTAGATGTGTATGAGAGTATGAATTGTGGGCCACTTAGATGATTCAAGTTTTAATGTCTATGATTTCGTGTCCAAGTGGTATCTTCCTAGAGATATAGCTTTCTTCTCTCCCCTCTTAACTCTCTTGCCACATCATCAAAAATGCTTATATGGCATACATTAAATAGGTATGTTACTATGCACTGGGAATAGCCTTATCACGTTTTTATCTCACTGACATTTGAACCCTATGGCCATATATTACTGAGACAGGAGCTTAATTACCATTGATTTTATGGTAAATAATCAAATGCCTCTCTATTTTTAGTGCCACAAGTGTGTGTCTGGTGGTGTCCCCTAAGAAGAAAATAGCTATAAAATTGGATTTTAATGATGTGGCTTCAAGCTCTCGCTCTACTGTGGGGGATGGGCAAGAAGAAAGAATGTTAGCAACTATGCCATACAGGGCAAACTTTGCTGTAGAGCTTCTTAAGATATTGACGCCAAGGAGGATTCAAATTCCTAAAAGTTCTGGGCCAACAGCAGTGACACAAGTTCAGGTGGCCAAAAACCCTCTGACTGAAGCTGATCCAGTTGCAGCAAACAAGTTGCCAGGTATGCATAAGCAAGATAGGGATGCTAAGACACCTCGTCGTCGGGCTCTAAAGAAAAAGCCTAAACCTTTGGTTGAAACTAACTTGAGATGTAGTCTGCACATTAATGTGCCTAAAGATGGATATCGTCAGGAAGAATTGAAGGTGAAGGCCAAACCCAGAGGCAGATGTGCTCGGAAGACGACTTCCTCAGCTCAACTCGCAAGACCAAGCACACCAAGTGTGATAGGACCTCAAATCATTAAGGAACTTTTGCAATCTAATCCCACTGCAATCCCAGAAAGTGATATTACCTTGCTGCAACATCTTGGCTCCGATTGGTGAGGAGCTAACTGAGGACAAGCTACAAGAAGACCTAGCAGCCCATAATGACCCAACTGAAGAAAAAGGTGGTGCTGACAGCGGCCAAGATGTCTGAAAAAAAAGGTGAGTGACAGTTACCTGCTTATTTTGCTTCTATAAAAACTGGTTATGTAAGACTGGCTTCTGCTTTTGGGATTATGCATGTCAGAACCTATATGTCGCATGGCAAACTCTATCAAATTTGGATATTGGTCTATCTGATAGTCCCTCCGGTCTTAAAAAAGATGGTGTTTTGGACATCGTCTTCAAAATACATCTTTGACCACTAATTTTTATTATAATATATTTATAAAACTCAATAAAATTATAATATTATGAAAGTACTTATCGAGACAAGTCTACACATATAATTTTTATATATCCAATTTAAATATTTAAAAATATATCGATAGCCAAAGTTTTGAAATTTGACCATCACTATGTCCAAAACGTCAGCTTTTTGAAGACCGGAGGGAGTATATGTGTGTGTGACCAAATTTTGTAGTTTGGTTATGTTTCGCTCCCACTTGAATATTTGCCCCCAATGAGTTACAATAACAGAAGCTGGAATATTTTGTGTTGCAATGTAAGAGGAATAAACTCAAAAGATAAATGGCACTCTATCAGGGAAAAAGTCGAGGAAAGTCTATTGACTTTCAAAAAAAAATCTACAGGTTTACTGAAAACAAAAATAAGCCTGTTACACTTTGATACTCCTTGATCAGAGTTTTGTGAGATACAACACGAGCATGCATGATCTTAAGAACGAAGAAGATGAATCTCGTGAACCAAAATAACAACGTTGAAGCAACCACGACGAGAGAAAAAAAAATATTTGGTGAAGTTGATCGCAAATTCTGTAAGCACAACCTCAAAAGAGTACAATAAATTGTTGCTCTCTCAAAAGCTCTCGAACCTTTTAGAGCCCTCCGATCCTTACTCTATACAAGAATCTAGTGCTAAAGCATAACCTAACCTCTAATCCTCTCATGCACCTCTTGCTTTGGATGAATTGGTTTGTGGCTTCTTAGTTACTCAGGTTCTCATGATCACCCTATGGGTTTGTATAGCCCCCTTAGTCATGCTTCAAAGAAAATTAGGAATTCTACTAAAAAAAGTAGGAATCATAATCCCATCAGGATTCATCTAGGATTTATCTAGAACAACTTTTCAAATTGTGGGGGCTCTGGTTCTAGAATAGTGATTTGAGTCATTACTGTTGCGTTGGACTAGAGATTAGCGCAACCCGTAAGATTCATAATCACTTTTCTAAAAACGTACCCGAATTGAGGCCAATCAATCAACAAGTCTCGCGTTGCCCACGATTGTCTACCAACTGGTTGATACCAATCCGAGCTTCCCGCAATTATGTGTTTAGTTCTAGTTCCCTGGATCAGTAGCCTAGCACCCACATATTCCTCAATCGAGGTGTATAACAACGGCATACATAGCCATTGACATAATTTATTAGTAGAGCTATTACAGTTGACCTAAACTTTACAGATTATGGCCAACTAGACGAAAATAACATAGGAGAAGGCCAAATGAAGCGGAAGTCTGAAGAAGTTCTGTGGTGTGCCTTCCATAATCCATAGGCAACCGACTGGGGAAGACCCAGTTAACCACCGGCTATGACATTGAAATCCAGCGTGAGTCGCGGGTCGTCATGCGGAACTTCCTTACCTTCCTCTAGCCAAAAATGTGTGAGAGCAAATGGTGAGTACACGTATGTACTCGCAAGACTTTAGTGTATGGAAACAATAATTAAAAATGCAGGGTTATGACAAAAGATGAAGTTTCTACACTAAGTCTATTTTGAGCATAAAGCAAAATTTCATTTGCAATAGATTAATAATTTCAAAAACAACACTGAATATAAAGAGCAATTGCAAAGAAAATATTTACAGCATAAATATTCATTTATCTAACAATTCATAATTTATCCATCCATTAATCCATCCCATCGAATCATCATTCCAGTTTCTGATCCTTTCCCCATTCCAATCCTCAAATAAATTTTATATCACCAACCACCAGACTAATTCTATTTCAGCTAGTCACTACCATTGCCCACTCGTTTTTCTAATATGATTCTAAAACCAACTAGAAAGTCTATACTTGACAATATTTTCTAAGTTGCTCGTGACCGTGAGCACGGCTAATCGATTAGATTTATTCTCTGCAGAGATTGTACACTTTACCCACATGACACATTCTAGCAATCATGTCAACTATGCCACGCGATACTCATCGTATCTGTTTTGCTAGACTGTGACGAAATCATTCCATTTGCCAGTGTCTAGTCTCGCACCAGCCCCGGTGATGTGCATTCCATTGTTATGGTGGGAGATCAGCCCAGGCATAAAGTCCTCGCGATGGTTTACGGTTTCTGTCCCATCAACTTTCAATCTATAGCAAGGCATACACCGTTGTATTGGAATACTCCGACCCCGATACCTCGGCGTGGGAGTTCCTAGAACAACACCAGTGCCTTCGGTGTCTGTCCATACTGATTTGGCCAGAATGCAGGGCTAGACTTCAACACTTATACTAGGTTAAGGCTATCCAATACTAGCACATGTGGTTGCATGAATTGACTCAGTTGATAGTATCAAGTTTAGTCCTTAGGGTGACTCAGGCGAGATTTTCCAACCATCCAGGTTATGGCGATAGGAGTCTACGGTAGTACCTCTGGTACATACGATGGCCCCCCGACACATCGTCCTCGTCCTTCCCATAGCAAAGCATCCACCAGCAAATTCCAATAGCATACCCATCACAATCACAATATTCAATCATCTCGCCTGGGTCTAAACCATACTTCTCCTTTTATTTTCCATTCCACCAACATAATCATTTTTAATCCCGTTGAAATCAAATCATCATTCCAAACTTCCAACCATGACCCGAATCTAAACCACAATCCAAATCCAAACCATAATGTGATTCTAGACTATAATCCGAATCCAAACCATTGATCATTTCCCAGAGGAATCATATTTTGATCAAATCAAGTCTCCTTAAGACACTCTTTACGGCATGTCTAAGCATATGCAATATACTAAGCGTATATACCCCTCCCAACATTTATAACATTGGTTAAACTAATCCTAGGGTTGATCAAGGTTCTCGTGACAAGTATGATTAAGGTAATCCACAACCTTGGGTTTATCTACTAAATTACCCACAATTTAGCATCTTTACAAATTAAACACGCATGCATAATAGTTTTTGACAAAGGAAATTAAGCTTCACAAATATGGGATCAATATGATAAAAGGAGGTGCTTGCTTGTTTGCTCTTCACAATTTTCGGATTCTGGGTCAAAGTCAGGATCGTCGTCAATAGGTTTCGACGTGTCGGCATCTACGCGAACAAACGAAAAGACAGCCGAAAATAAATCAAATAAGGCAAATAAGATTCGAATATAAAAGCGTCTCAAATTTAGAGGGCGAGGGAGAAGCTAGACGTGAAGGGACTTGAACTCAACCCTGGCATCTGGCAGTACCGGCATCAAATGCCCGGTAGTGCCGCACTACCCCGGCAGTACCGCTCTAAAAACCTGGTAGTGCCAGAGGTAGAGGTGGCGCTCTCTGGAAAATAACTACTGGCTTTCTACAGGCGGTAGTGCCGAACAAGTACGGCAGTACCGGCCACCAACCCCGGTAGTGCCGGGTTCACAAGGGCCAGAAGGGATGCCCTTTGGAAAAATAGCTACCTGCGTTGTAGATACGGTACTGCCGCTCGGGCGGCAGTACCGGTCCTATAACATCGGTAGTGCCAGCTTCCAACAAGGTTTAGGGTTTGGAAAATGGATCTTTTGCGCAAACGAGTTCGAAACTTCGAGATGATCGCATGGTTAGGTTCATAGCGGCGCTAGGGACCCATTCACGTAGGTCTCACCAAGTTTCGAGCTCGTTTGACCGAGTTTCCCATTTTTCAAATACGAAAATCCTAATTAACACTAAATTTTGATTTTTGACCCGAATTGAGTTCAAACACGATTCTTTTTGCAAGAATCAAACTTTAGCAGCATCAGATATATTTTATAATCACTTTCTTGACTTAGGGAGCTAGGGTTTCCAAAGGAAACTCAAAAATTCAAGAAAATGGCTTTTTGGCGGATAAATCCGACAGAAGACTAATCAGGGTTTTCAGATCGATTCACTCGCGCTAACTAATTCTTTTGGGCTCATGCTAACCCTAGAAGCTCAACAAACCAATGATTAACCTCTCTAACCAAGATTTTTAGGGCTAAACTAAAAATAAGAAAAAGAGGAGAATGGAATAAATTAGGGTTTGAGCTCAAAACCTTGAGGAATTGATCTAGGGTTTGATTCCACCAGCCTTGAAGCTTGCTTAGGGCTTGAGGAAGCTGCTCCACACCTTGTCCTTGCTCCACTTGAGCTCAAACCAGCTGGGGAGAGAGAGGAGAGGAGAGCTCGGGTGAGGAGAGGGAGAGATCGAGTGAGAGAGAGAGAGCTAGGGAGAGGGAGAGCGAGTGGGAGAGAGTGAGGGAGAGTGAGGGGGCTTAAGGGGAGGAGGAGAACCCTCTAGAACCGCTGAGGTGGCAGCGACGGGCAGCTAGGTAACAACGAGGATGCCATTGCACCTGCCTTGTCGGCACGGCCGGCAGTACCGACCCCTAGGGGTGATAGTGCCGCCCAGCCGGTAGTATCGCTGTTAGACCAGCGATATTGCCACTCCAGCAGCTAATTTTCCCGATTTCTCCGCGAAATTGCATCGAAGCTCGGGATTTCCTCCGGGGAATTTTTGGGATAGATTTAGGGAATCCAAAGGAAGGCTTTGGGGTTTGGGTTGATAAGAATTTCTAACAGTTTCGTGGGTTAGGGTTTCGGGCGATATTTGTTCGGAACAATTCGAATGATTAAACCCCGACGCAACCGACTCCAAATTAAGAACCAAAAGGACAACAAAGCTAGATTAGACACTTAATTAGCTAATTACTCTTAATTACGAAACCAGGGCGTTACACAAATCCTAAAAGACTAGATATGAATCATAATATTTAACAATCTCTACCTCTTCTCTTACTATTGTAGTCGACGTGCTCCTTCAAGAACTCGCTCCAATATGGCTCCATATTTTATGATTTTCCTCCCACCTTTGGGAGTGCCCCCACAAAAATGACTCACGTACATCACTACAATGGGCATCTTGGTGTTCGGACTAGGCCGCCCCAAACCTCCACCGGAGAGCTCTTTGTGTAGTTTGGTCCACATCTCCTTTTTTTACAGCTCTCCATGCCATGGGTTTGCACTACTTCCGAGTTCCACCTACTCGTTGGTGCAATGTGCATGTGCTTGATCTTGCCACTTATTCCTTCTTCATCTTCTCTACCTCTTCTTTTATTCGTTGAAGTCATCGTGCTCCTTCAAAAACTGGCACCAAGTAAGCTCCGTATTTTTTGTTTTCCCTCCCACCTTTGGGAGTACCCCCACCCCAGGGGTTCATGTACATCTCCGCAATATGCATGTTGGTGTTCGGGTTTGGCCATCAGAAATCTCCATCTGAGAGCATTTTCTTTGTGTAGTTTGGTTAACCACATCTCTTGTCCTACATCCCTCCATACCAATGTTTGCACTTCCTCCAAGCTCTACCTACTCATTGGCACTATGTGGTTGGTCTCGGTAGGTCATCTTTCTTCAAATAACTCGCACCTTTGCCTTTGCGCATGCTAGATTTTGCAAACGGGTTTCCAGTTCCGTTTATAACTATAGTTGAGACCTGATTACCTACCATTGATACCACAGTTTCCTTCTCCTAACTAGGATTTTTATTAGATCTTCCATTGGTTGCTCTTCCTTTAGGTTCATTCATCAATCGGTATCCTCCATTTCATGATCACCTGTCTTTTACAAGTAACTCGCATGACTCTACCTTAAAGTGATACCTCACAACCTTCAAGTTTAAGTGACCTCACAGATATTAAAATTTTCTTTATGCCGAGAACATATCGAACTCCTATGAATGTGCGATATGCTTCATCATACATATCCAATGTAATTGTTCTCACTTTAGTAATGGCATACTCCTTACAATATGCTAAGTAAATAGTTTGATGCGTCGGGCAAAGAGATCCTACATTAAACATCTCTCTCACCAAACATATTTGGAGGTAACAACCTGAATCTAATATCCATACATAAAAAACTACCTGATTGACTAGTGACAAATACGTTCGAAACATCTTTTGCTACCGCCATTGAGCATGCATCATTGATTTGCTTCAAACTCAGACAATCCTTTATCATACGAGCTTCCTCATCACATAGATAGCATACACGTTTGCTTTTGCCATTGTTCTTCTTGTAACTCTTGCTTTTAGCTGAAACACCTACTACAATCAACGATTGATTACTTGATAATGAAGATCTCGAAGGCTTTTTCAAGGACTTTGCCTCCAATAGATAAGCAATTGTCTCCTTGAAGTTGAGAGTACTTTTCTCGGCAAGAACATTCATCACCAATTGCTCTCATGATGGTGGTAGAGATGATGCCAGTATGATAACTTTATTGTTCTCTTCAATTGTTTCATTCACACCAATTAGTTGCGCAATAAGCATGTTGAAGACATTTCTATGGTCAACAAACCGTGTACATTTTTTCATGTGCAATCTAAATAGTTGTCGCTACAGCACCCACCGTTTTGTCAGTGACTTTGCCATATGCAGTTCTTCTAAGTTGTTCCATAAATTTTTCGGTGAATTCAACTTGATCACCGATTATTTTACTTCTTCAAGAAGACATAGACGAATTGAATTGACAATCTTTCGATCCATTACCTTCGAGTCTTCATGGACGTCTTTTCCGGCTTGTCCCCATCAAAAACAGTGATTAACTTTTGTTGGATCAAGATGTCCTTCACCACATATTACCAAACGCTGAAATATCCTCTGTCGTCAAAATTTTCTACTTAATTCTACGTCATCGATATCGATCTTGTTGCTGTGTAACATGATGATTTACCAACATTCTCACAAATATGCTTAATCTGGCCTTAAATCTGGCATTACTTATCACATTCTGATACCTCTTCTTAACTCTGGTACCACTTATCACATTATGATACCTCTTCTTATTCGAAATCGTATCTATTATTCGGTATAATATCAATTACATTTGCTTCGAATCTATATATACTACTAATGTTGAGGAGGTACAGCAGCCAATTGATCTCCCCAACAAGTATCCCCTATTCACTATAGAAACTACAGAAACAGTGATTGCTACAGTGAACAGAAATAGTGATTGCTACCGTATTTTTTAAAAAACTTTTGGAAAAAATTATATATATTTTAGATTTAAAACATTTTAAAGATTTTTATTTCTTTTTTTAGAGGTTTTTTTGAAAAATATTTTATCTCTCTGATAAAATTTATATCTATTTTAATAATTCTTGGGAATTACAAAGTGGTACTCGAGTGTTTTTTTGATTTGTGAGCACTAAATTTTTTACCTATAGAGTATTTAAAATGTGAGAAGAGATGGCAAATTAATTCTATTAATTAAATCTTGATCTAAAAACTCAAAATTTAAATACTATTTCATACGAAAACAAACACCCCGTAATTCTTTCCGTGCCAACGACGACGCGTAGCCCGTTACGCATTTAGTTTGTAAGACTATCTCCAGCGGCTTCCCTTCCCCCCTCCAAATCCCTTCGCGAACAGATCTCAAGTGCTCCAGCGAATTCCCTTCACGATTCCCTTCGGAAGGGATTCAAACAGTGAATCTCTCTAGAAAGGGATTCTCTCTCTAATCCCTACACAAATTCCTTTGAGGGGATGTGTTGGAGATAGTAGGAAATAAAGGGAATGAATATGGGGAAGGAAATAGGGGAGGGAAAGGAATGAAGTGAAATCGATGGAGATAGTCTAACCATTGTGAAATTTCTACTTTTAAGCCCTGTGTTGGTTGCTTTTTATGAATGCAGCCGGTGTTGGTTGCTTTTTCCGGGAATGGCCCCCAGGCGCGGACGTGCAGCGATGGGAGTGCGCTGCAGCCGAGCTGCAGCTGAGCCTGCAGCTGACGCCCTGTGCCGCATGTCGCGCTACAGCAGACACCTGGCGCTGCAGCTCGCCCAGGCCACCCCCCGTCCTCTCGTTGTGGGAAATGTGTACTATTCTGGCTCCCGAACTATTTTTTTTTTCAATGTAGCCACAGTGAACAATTATGTTAATTTTTTTTCTTTTCGGATTCATAATTCATGTTGTCAAAATTGTTGTCTGTTGAGGAAGTGTATCTCGCTGTAAACTTCTGTTCTTAACTTGCTAAAATATTATTATGTTAATCTTGTTTATATATGTAATGCCAATGGCTTTTCGAGTGGTGGTGAAGATGGATACGTAAGGCTGCACCATTTTGATTCCGACTACGTCAACATCCAAATTTGGCTTAAAAATTTCTCTTGAGGTAAAAGGCTTCCTTTGGAATTAAAGCATGAATGCTGAATATTTGTTAAGAAACTTTATTATGAGTTCCATTCTCAGAAAATTTCACTGGTGCTGCGAATACACCCTAGGGTGTATTCGCAATATGTTGCAGCGAATACACCCCATATTCGCAATTCAGTCCAGCGAATACAGTATACACTGCAACCATTCTTCTGTTTTAAATTTTCGGTTAGTATTTTTTTGTATCTTTTCGGTTTCCAAAAAATGATATAATATTTTCACGTTGTAAAAACAAGCAGTGATGAATTACCTGGAAAATCAGTTCTAAAGAAACCAAACTTTGGAAAATTTTGGTGTTCCAAACCTGGAATTTCGGGTTACCCTATACCTGTATGGCATACCCCAAACCCCAAAATATCGGTTAAGGATTTTTTTCATTTTTTTCCCTAATTTTTCAACCGGAGCTGATTCAAATGGAAATAACCGATTTAGTTATATTTATGTCTGTAAAATTTAGAAATCGTTTGCTGATTAAAATGCAAATCACCGCTCCATATCGCATGATTGAAATGCATATAACTAGAGCTGATTGAAATTCAAATAACCGTTACATATCGCTCCATATCGCAGGCCGTAAGATATCATGTTTGAAGGTCAATTTTTGAAATAATGGGAGGGGGGCCTGTCTTGCAAATATGATAGTTGAGAGATTACGCGAAACAAACATAGGGGTTACAGATGGGTGGAAATAATGGCTTAAAGTTGAACATGCCTAGGTAAACGAAACAATAAGGGCCCTTCTGGTACACTACTGAGTGCACTGGGGATATTTCCCCTTGCGCAACCCATCGGTGCCTACCGCCCTCTCGCACTTCCTCTCACGCTTGGCCTCCCGCTCGACAGCCAGGCGCTGCCGTTCGGCCTCCCTCTTTGCACGCATTTCTTCGTGATGTTTCATGTGCCGCTCCTCCTCGTCCTGCTCACGTCACTGCTGCTCTACCATAGCTCTGCGATGCGAGTACTCCCAATTCCACATCCTCTCCACTCAGGAGTCTGCTCCGCATCGTAGAATTTGATGAACTCACACAATGGAGGCTGCAATTGGTGACAACAGATGGTATTACAGTAATAAGGTTTGCATGGTTTGATGTAACATCAAATGCGAGTACGAACATACCGGGCTTTTCCGCCGCATCCGCATCTCCAGCGTTGGCTTGGAGTCATAGTTGCGGCAGCTCTAGTACCTCATACAGTAGGTGTACGAGTTGTCTAGAGACTTCTGGAACCGGCAAGGATCCCCGCATAGGCACATAGGGACCTGCGTGCCTTCGGGGATGTCTTCGAGAAGGCTGCGCCTTGGGGGTGAGGGGGACTCCATTGGCACTGGTTGGTTGGCTGGCGAACTTGTGCTCTGTGTTTCGTATTCCCTCCGATTGGCCCAAAGCTTGCTTGCTTGCTTGATGCGATTATTAGGAGGCGACCACTGGGGCTTAAATAGCCAGCCATACAAGAGAGTGGTGGACTTAAGAGAAGTTGAAATCCGCAAGCATCGGATTCCTCTGCAGCTTTGCATGTGATGGGACATGAGGCTGGCTATGGTCACAGCTTTAGACAAGGAATCTCTCCCATAGGTAGCTAGAATGCTTTATACAGCTTTGATTGCGGGTGACAGGTTGTGCAGCTTTGACTGAGGGTGACATGTCGTGCAGCTCGTAATACTTAGGGTTATTGCGCAAGTAGAGTTTACATGCAAAGGAAGGTGTATATGAAATATTTTTGCTGAACATGGTGGTCCATATATCAAAGAGCAAATCTAGTCCATTCTTCAAAGAGCAAATCTAGTTACATGTGCAAGTCGCGACATCACGTATTATGCACACTTGTTTACGGCAGCCCCTAGAATGGCCACCGACGAACTTCTCTCGTAGACGAATTTCGAACTTTCGCCTCACTCCATCCATCATGCGGGCATCATGCGAGCGAGCCTTCTCAATTTTCTTATCCATGTATGCATGCATACGTTCGGAGAACTGCTTCCCCTCATCTAAGTGCATCTTCCCGTTCATCCTCCTATCGACAAAGTACCCTACGGTTCTATTTCAGGTCTCCTCCACGATTGCACTGATTGGGAGGGACCGAACGCCCTTCAGAACCCCATTGTAAACCTCCGACATGTTAGTAGTCATTATACCGTACCTAGCGCCATCCCTGTCGTGCAGAAGGGACCACTTCTCCAGGTCTGGAGCATGCAACTGTACCCAATGCGAGAAGTTGTTGACTTGGCCCTCCCCAGACGCCATCGCATTCTTCATGGTCTCCTCATCCAGTACCCTCCATATTGCCTCGAACTTCCGCCTCTGGTTTTGCATGCACAGCCTCTTGAATGTCTTCATGACTTCCTTGCTGCGGAACCTCCTGTGCAAGTTCGCGGCGAGATGCCTCATGCACCATCGATTGACGACGTCATTACATTGGTACGGTGGCTGCGTCCCTCCTTGCATGGTGCTGATGGCGAACATTAACCCAGCATGCCTGTCTGTGATGAGGCATACATTCGGGCGGTCTTGGACGACAGCTACCTTCACATTTGCTAGAAACCACAACCAGCTCTCTGTGTTTTCGCTTTCCACGATTACATAATCCACTGGGAGCAGCTGGTCATTTGTGTCCGCCGCTACCGCCATCAGTACAGTGCCCTTGTACTTGCCAGACATGAAGGTGCCATCCATGGTCAGCACAGGCCGGCAGTACTTGAACTCTTGTATGGCTGGTCCGAACGCCCAAAACACACGGTCCAGGATGTAACAATTCGGTCCCTTCACGGGATGCGGCCTATCCATCTTGTTGATGTACATCCCTAGATTGGCTTCAGCAATCTGGTGAAGCATGTGAGGAATAAGGTTGTACCCCTCTTCGTACGTGCCGTACATCATCTCTATAACTTTCTTCTTCGCTCGCCACACCTTGCCGTAGCTAACAGGATATCCCACCATGTTAACCACGTCGGCCATCAGTATCTTCGGTGAAACGGTCACGTCTGCCGTGACCAAGTGAGAAATCAAGCTGGCCACATATGAGGACGTGACATTTCTGTGCTTCTGCAGTGGCTCAGCAAGCACACAGGTGTGGTCCGTCAGGACGGTTATCCTGAAGCCCGAACTCATGCCCTTGAACTTCTGTGCACGTATCTTATCGGGACACTCAGGATCCATGCACTTCACGATGTAGGTCTCCTGGTTTGACCTATACACCCAGTATGTGCGGCTGATGCTCACCGCATATCTAGCAATCGCCTGTTGGGCGGCACTCTTCATAGGGAAGTGTTGCCCTACCAGCAGAGTGTCTTGATCGAAGGCCCAACCATTGCCGGTTTCCTCCTACAGCACGAGCGAAGACATCGCCATAGCTCGAGGCGCGAAGACACATACTCCACCTCCGTGGACACAATGCCACCAGCGGGAGTTGCATCATCACCATCTTCTTCGCTGCTTTCGGTGTTGACATCATCATCATCATCGGATATTTCTTCATCCACCAAGGCTTCCAGGTGCTCGTGGCAGTCAATGCGAGTAGACCACCAACGCCCGACACTTCATTCCTCTCAAAATCATCCGCAACACTATCCTCACGGATGCCCCGGGAGGATGCTTCGACAGCGATGCTAGTGCCCCTAGAAGGACTTGAGGTTTCTCCTATGTCCAGGAAGCGCGCATAAACCATCGGCTGACGGTGTATCATCGCCTGAGGGTTCATTACAATTTGCATGTATTCCCCCCCACATTATGTCTCCCACGATCTTGTGCAGCTCCCATCTATAGTCCGCCGAACCTTCCACAGTGCTGGCATATAGAGCCTCCAGTCTAAGCTTCTTTTGAGCGGTCTCCTCATCGAATGCGCTCCTCACGCATCTACGGAGCTCGATTAGACCCATCTCCATCAGACCCGCAGTCCGGATCACCTTCCTTCTGCAGTTCGAAACGTCCACCCCACATGGACCATCGCTAACAACGCCGTCACCGTAAAACACGAACAAATCTAGAGTATCCGCCATGTAGTACCTACCATACGGAATTGGTATCGGTTAGATAAATGTGTCTAGTGGCTCCAAATATATATTGCTGCAAAAGTGGTTTCATGTTCTTTACAAAATCATGTTGTTTACTGCCTAATGAGAATAACAAAACTGGTTTCATAATTTGTAAGCATTCAATAATGAGGTTATTCAAGATCAACGATCCGATTAGAATTAAACCCTTAAATTACGTAAATACCTATTTAGTGACAATTATGTTTTTGCATGTTTTAAAGTGCTCAACGCACTAACTGTATTATTTTAGGATTTTTAAATTTTACTTTGCGATTTTTAAGGCTCACCACGATTTTATATGGTCGCTCTTTATTAAATTGATTGACCGGCTGCACTTCGTATCTTTAACCTATTTAAATTATCCGAACTGATTTTGGAATTTTCGTAGAGACTACAATTTTCAGTTTCCAATAACATGTCAAATCAAATGTTTTTCTTGTTTCTCTCCTTTCTTTTATCTTCTTTTCTTTCTTCTATTCTTTCTCATGAATCAATGAATTACGGTGTAGTGTACCTGTATCAGCGTTTCGAATAGAACAAAGTTAAATGGTACACTATAAGTATTTTTACAGCATCATGTTCTTTACTGCCTAATGAGAATAACAAAAGTGGTTAAATAATTTTTAAGCATTGAATAATGACGTTATTGCTTTTTGATTGTAGATCAGCAATCCGATTAGAATTAAATCCTTAAATTACCTACATACCTATTAATTGACAATTAAGTTTTTGTCTATTTTAAAGTGCCAAACGCGCTTATTGTATTATGAACTACTAATTATGTCAAATCATAACAGAACTACGCTACTCTTATAATATCCGCACTAACATTGCTTTAACCTTACGCCATTATTTATTCATGCATTCGGTCCTTATTTCACCATTTACTGTTATTTTCTGTATTACTAATCATATAAATATTGTCATTGCATTCCCTAATACCGTTATTTTATGTCCTACTAACTGCAATACAATCACATTACCTACACACCATTAGTTACTTATGCATTTGGTCCTCATATCATGGACTATTCAGAATGACATCATTATTTTCACCTACTACTAGTCCAACTACTGAAACATCCTCAGTTTCGCGTTCTGGAAAAATCTAATTTAAATTAATTAAATTCAAAAATTGGAGTTTCCTTGGTGTTTAATTTAACCTGGCATCCGTTTCCATCCAAAATCGGAATTCAATTCCCTTCCGTTCGAAAGATCGAATTTCCAGATTCCCGTCAGTACCCGAAATTTCACCCGAGTCCAAAAATGCTCCGAAAATCATGGAACCTATTGCATTAGGTCCCAAATATTCTAAAAACATTTTGGGAATTTTCCCAAGATTTTTGGAGGTTCTCTGGTATTTTATCTCGCGTGGCTTTTGTTTAATGCCCGCTATTCGCTCCAGAATATTCAAATCCACAAATTTCATCCAAATTCCGCGAAACCAATTTCATTGGGTTCCAAATATTCCAAAATGATTCTAGGAATTTTTCCAAAATTTTTAGACCATTTTTGCTAATTTTTCTCTAGGGCGTCACTTTCGCGTAAACCTCGGCCAACTAGAGGGCGACACGTGGCGACTACTGTTCATGCTTCTTCAACCTACGGTTGAACTGTTTCCAGAGAAAGCTCATCTCTTTCCTTCCATGGCCTCCCTCCATTCATTCCCTCCTAACTCCTCAATTACACCTCCAAATCATGAACGGCTGGGTCCGTTGAATCCGTAGCGACGAGCTCTTTCCATCCCCACCATCATTAGCCCGGGATCGCGCCGGAAACGGTTCAGTCTTTCCAAAACCAAAAATGGCAATTATGGCAATAAATCAGTTGTTTTTAATCCGTTTCGCATGCTTCCACCTCTCATTGCTCTGTATTAGAACCCTGTTCCCGGTGGTAGCACTCACCCTTGGCGTCTCCAACTCGTCCGGTCGCTAGATCGAAGAAACCGCCGAGGAACGCCGAACTTTCGTTTTCTTCGAGTTCATCCTCATAGCTTCCTCTTCGGTGGTTCATTCGCCATTCCGGTTGTTTCCTCGTGTTAGTATGGAGGTCTAGATTCTAATCTTTCAATCAATTTTAGGATTCATCGAGATTTGGCGACGAATTTCGTGTTGGATTCAATTCGGCCGAACCCGTGTTCTTCGTCAAATTCGTCTTCTCCGGTGAGCCATGGTTCAATTCCATGTTATCCTAAGCCCTTGTAGATGTGCCCTAGATGATTCATCAATTATTTTGTGAAGTCAAGTTCAATTTCCTTGCAAAAATTCAAAATTTTGGAAAGTTTTGGAAGCCTCTCTGTTTTGGGCCTTGCTCGTGCGAGCTCGCCGGCCAACCGCTTCGTCGCCGTGTCGGCCTTGCCGCCGGCTCCCGGTCTTCTTGCCGCCGCCTCCTGTGATCCGCCCGCGCCGCCACGCCGCCCTCGCCGCCTTCGGCGCCAGCGCGCCAGCCGCCTCGCACTGCCCGTCTGAGCCTCCGGCCACCCGCCTCGGCCATTGCTGTCTGCATGCCATGTGCCCCACCTTGTCGGCTCCATGGAGGGGCCAAGCTCCTCTGTTCTTGGCATGGCAAGAGGCCATGGGGAAGAACCCTAACCCAATGACAAGGGGGTCCCACCATCCATAGACTCTAGCCCATTGAAGAAATTCAGCCAAAATCAAAAAGGAATATTCCGAGGAATATTCCCTCGTTTTCGATTTTCCAGCATTTTCCAACTTCGGAGGCTCATCTCTTTTCCGTCCAAACTCCGATTGACTCCGTTCAAATTCCTAAATTCATATAAAATCAATACCTTCCTGCCAGTACTACTTTTGTAATTTTTGAATTTTATTTATTTTCTTGTTATTTATTGGTTGTACCGTTTTGCGCGTAGCCGAGGAGCCGTCCGAGTCCGCCGACCCCGCCGCCGAACTCCACGGGTTCGACAACCTCACTGCAACCGAAGGCAAGTCCCTTAAAGCATTTTGATCCTATGATTGCAAATGTTTTACCATGTTTTATAAACTTGCATTGCTTTGTTTATCATCGTATGTCAAATATAGATGAATAGTTAATCCAATTTGCGAATACCTCCTTTGTTATTGACATCCATGCTTACTTGTAACCCTAGGACTTTTGCTAGGTCATGTATATCTTATATTGTGACATTTGTTGATTAGAACGGTAGATATGCTTAGTTCCCGAATTGATGAAAATGACCCATGGGTGGGTTTATACAAAAATGATGATTTAAGGTGTGATTTGGAAATTATTATAAAGATTTTGGTAATGTTTTTCCAAAATAAAAAAAAAGGAAAAAGGGTTTGGACTTGGGCGGAATGGAATGTCGGATGGGTGAGGATTGAGCACTAGTTTGCATTGTGTAAGTGCCGCCCCAAGTCAATTAAGGACCGACGCTTATGACTGTCCATTCTAAGCATAATCGTACTACCACATGTCTAATATGGTACGACCTGGCTAAATAATTTGTAGAAACCTAACTTAGACTCGCCAGTTGGTGGACTGTGGGTGCCAGATAGAGGCAAATTGTACTCCCCACACGGCGCAAGAGGGGGCTTCTGTACTGGGTAGATAGAACCCTAACAATGTGAAACCTCGTGGTGAGTCGGGTTAGGCGTATACATAGTAAATGCCTTGTCATGATCTCTCTGCCGACACACCAAAGGATGTGTGTTAATTGCATGGCATTAAGAGTTGATCATGTCTTGTGGGTAAAGCTGTACACCTCTGCAGAGTTAAAACTATTCGAATAGCCGTGCCTACGGTCAAGGGCAAAGCAAAGAATGCTTTCATACTGATAGACTTTGGTTTTGATTTTGAAAATAAATGATATTTTGGGATTCGGGAGTGGTTAGAACTCTCGGATGATTAATTGGCGGATTGAGCCAACCAGGTAGATTGAACATGTTTTATGTCATGACGGATAGTGTCATGTATGATTAATCCTGATCTTTTAAACTGTGGCGGATAGAGCCATTATATTGGTGATGGTGGATAGAACCTTCACTACAATAGTAAATAATTCAATTGTTAAAAAGAATTGCTAAAATATGCTTTATGAAACTTATTATCAAGTATGGTTTGATGAAACGTGGCTTTGTGCAAAAGAACCATATTAAGCCTTCCTTGGCCAGCCCCACATATGCATACTTTCCCCGACTTGCTGAGTACTTTTGTACTGTCGGGACCCGAAGTTGCAAATCTGGACCCTCTGTGTATTCAGCACTAGTCCAGGATCACGCTAGTGCACACAGTCTCAACATTAGTAAATATCACAATCATACACATCGATAATAATAAAGTACTTTCATTATGATAACCAAACTGGTTGCTCGACCTTATGGTCAAGTTACAAAAGTACGCCTCGCAGGGCTAAGACTTATTCAAATAAAATCTGCAGCGGAATATATAAAGAAAACGCGTAGTGCCAACCAATATGCCACAGGCAACTGACTGGACTCGATCCCTAGTTAGACGGCTCCTCCTGAAATTCCTCCTCCAAAGCTGGCGTCACCTCTTCCTCCACTGGTGTTGTTTTGTGGCAAGGGTGAGTACTTGGTACTCAGCAAGTCATGCACAGAATGCAAGCTAATATACTACATGCATGGCTTAATACAAAAGAATAGCTCAAGGTGTAATTGCAGTAAACAACATTTGACAAGTATCATAAGTAGATTCGAAAGCAGTAGAAGCAAGTATAATATCAATAACTTTTCTAAGAGTTAAATAATCATCTTTCCCATTCCTAGTCCACATTTCCATCAACATCATCATTTAACCAAACCAAACCTCTCACGTTCAAGTTATCTCCAAGAAAGTCTAACCCTTGACTGTAATCCCCGAGCAATGTCCAATACCGCGGACACGGCTGTTCGAATAGATTCTTCACTTTGCAGAGGTTATGCACTTTACCCAGAAGATACAGCAAAACACCACAAAGGCGAGTGATCGTAACAAAGCCTTTCGAAAACGGCTAACTACACAAGTGAACCTTTCCGGTTTTTGCCATACACCATCCCTTCCCTTATCAAAGGCGAAGTATGGGACCGACATACCGTTGGACGGGTACCATGCCATCGCACTGGTACGCTCCCCTTTCAAGCTACACAAAAGGTGTAGTTGACACCCGAGGTATCACATGCAAGTTATTAGTAACTTACTTAACTAGGTCCGTCCCATTACGGACATGTGGTTGCACGATTAACTCAGTTCAAAGGCTTGCAAGGTTAAGTCCTTAGGTTGACCAGGGCAAGACTACCCGAAGAACCAAAACAACGCTCCCGATGCTACAACTGGCCCACCCGGTCATTTCTTACCACATGCCCCGGTCGAAAACTATCTATCAAACCCCTAGTTGAATACCATGCATCACGTGCCATCAACATCACAACACATGATACCTTTCCAAAACAGGTTCAATATATCATTAAGTCAATATTAACATTTGTTTGTCCAAAATCATGTCATGAGCACGTGCAGGTCTAAGCGGTATACTACAACGATCTAAATTCCCATGTTGGCAATTTAATAATGTCCAACTAATGACTCACAACTAGGGTGACAAGGGGTTCATGGCATACAATTCTTTATGTCAAGGTGGCATACAACAACTAGGCAATTAACTAATCTCCCAAAATTAATTAAAGCATTTTCTAATTGAACTAGCATGCAATAATTTAAATCAAATTAATTTCAAAATGGGATCAACATGGTCAAAGCACAACTTGCCTTCAAAGAGTACTTGATCTTGGTCCTGAGATGGTTCCTGGGTCAACACTTCACCTTCGAAGCCTTCGGGCACTTCAACGTCTATTCGTAACGCGTGCAAATAGCAATAAATAAATAAAATAGTAGACAAAAAGTGTCCAAACATCCAAATGAAGTCCATAAACAGAGAGGGCATAATTTTATGAGTTTTTAGGAATTTGAATCGGCGAAATCGAAGTTAAAACGCAAAAGTTATAAGCGTTTAAAGTTTAAATAATCAATTAAATAATATTACAGAGAAAAACTTTGGTCTAAAAATTAAATAAAATTCACCATTAGGTAGATCTCAATTTTATACAAATTTAGAAATTTGAATCACTCAAATCGGAGTTGAAATGCAAAAGTTATAAGCATTTGAAGTTTGACTCCATTTTTGAAATCAATAAACCGAATTAATAAATCATTTTCTTTTTCAGAAATTAATTATTGCGTCAGCATGACACGTGGACCAATCAGGGGCCGCCACGTCGCCTCGGGTCCATGGACCCGGCGCACGGTTTGGCCTGGTCCACCGTGGACCCGGTCCACGGTTCCACGCGTCACTGACATGTGGGACCCATCGGATGACGTCAGCGCTGATGTCATAGCGTGGTTCGGCCGAGCGGGTTGACACGCGGGCCCCACCATGACATCACGGCTGACGTCATGGTGCGGTTGGCTATCCCGCTGACGCGCGGGTCCCACGTGACGGCACGCGTGATGTTAGCGGCGACCGCGGCTGACCGCGCTGGTTCGGCTCCTAGACACGTGGCGCGATCTGGGCCGTTGATTTGAAAATCAACGGTTCTGATTGGATCCAATGCCGCACGTTGCGGTGCAACGCGGCTAATCTGGGCCGTTCGATTCGAATTGGACGGTCCATATTGGATCGGGTTTCGCCTCACCGCGGGTGGCGTGGCATGTCCCGGCGCGCGACACGTGGCGCGCCCTATGCCGTTGGATCTAGATCCAACGGTTGGGATTGAATATAAAACCGTAACGTGGATTCGCTACGGGATGACGTGGACGAACGTGGGCCGTTGGATCTTGATCCAACGGTCCAGATCTAATCTGGTTTCTACGGGTTTAGGAAACGCGTGGACTCACCGCGACGGTTGGATCTTGATCGGACGGCTGAGAGAGCTCGCGAGCGGTGATGGCGTGCGGCAGAGCTCCGGCTGCCGGGGACAAAGACGACGACACGCGAAACGGCGCTCCGGGCATGCTCCGGCGAGGTGAGATATCTCCACGGACTCGGCTTGACGCAACGGTTCCGGATCTGGACTCAACGGCGGCGGAAGACGGTGGAGGCGGCGGCAAACAGCGGAAAACCACGGCGGAAGCCTTCTCCAACTTCGGCGAGCTCCCGCGGGCGAACGGTGGTGACTCGGGCTCGGTGAGTTAGGGCTACGGGTGCGCACGGGAAAGGGGGTCCCGACATGGGTGGCGGCGCATTAAATAGCCCCTCGACGTCCGTGATATGCGTGGAAAACGAGGACCCACGCACGGGCGGCGGCGGAGTCCGGCGGCAACACGGAGAGGGTGACGTGGCGCACTCTCGGCCGTTGGATCGAGATCCAACGGTCACGAGGTTTGGGCTCGGGTCCGGCTCGGTGACCTGGCTGGCTCGGCCGGAGTTGGGCTCGGGTGACGTGGCGCAATCGTGGCCATTGGATCATGATCCAACGGTCACGCGGTTTAGGGTTAGGTTGGGTCCGGGTCCGGCTCAAACGCGGCTCGGTCTGGGTTCGGGTCGGACTCGGACTCGAGTCCGACTCGGGCTCGGTCGCATGAACACTAAAACCAACTCGGTTTTTCCAGCGATTTAAATAACCAAATTAATTTCTAGAAATTCATTTAATTCAAGAAAAATAGCAAAATACTCAGAAAAATTCTACAAAATATTTTAGGGCATTTGGGACTCAAATAAAATATTTCCAACAAAATTTTATTTGCAATTTTGAATTCTTTAATTATTTCAAAAGGGAATAAATTCAAATTAAGTCCAAATAAATCCAAATAAATTCCAGAAAATTCCAAAAATTCACCAGAGTGTAAAATAACATCTAATTTCATGAAAAGAAAAAATTGGGGTGTTACATGTACTCACGTGCTACATAACCGTTGTCATCAGAGAACTACCAGGATGCCATTGAAGACGGTGAGTTCTACTCTGAGGAATTCGAGGAAGATCGCCAAGAGAGCTAGGCGCGTGTCTTGTCGTCGCTTGTGGTGTTTTTGGTTTTCACTTTTTGTCATTTTTGCTTTTGCTGTCGTGTCTCTGGTCTCGTGACCGAGTATTGTAATAAGTGGCCCTGTGGCCCATACTTTATTATTATGTTACAATTTCGTTATGTTCGGCAATGACGTATCACTGTTGACTGTGTGTACTAGCTACTGATCTGGGACTAGTACAGAAATACACAGGAGATTTCGGATAGCTGATCCGGGGTCCCACAGCGGTGGTATCAGAGCCTGGACGACTGTCTTGAGCTTATCTTATCTATTGTTTAAAATTGTTTACTAATCCCAACTTGGTTCAAAATTGTAGATGTCGTCCTGCACCACTTATGTGGCTTTGGCTGGAGGTTTTTGCGCGGAGCTGTCCTTGATGCTCCAGGACCTTGAGTTTCTGCACCGGCCATAGTACCGCTGTACCTCCGTACCTAGCTTTGGCTACAGCACGTGGAAGGTGCGGCTTTTGGTGCACGCCAAGAGTCGGAGTCTGGCAGACGATCGTCCCTTCTACTTCACGTCGGAGAGGCTAAAGATGGGAGACGTGTTGCAAGATGCGGCAAGGCAGGCTATCATCCACTTAGGCAGCACCTACAGCGACAGACTGGAGGCGTCACCATACCGTCTGTTTCCGTGCCATGATGAGGGGAGGTACCACAGCAGGTTCCGCAGTGCGGATGCGGAAGGTGATCCGACGATTGTGCACATGGGATCGCTCATCCGAGCCCAGGACGAGGCATACGTCAGCACTATGCACGAGCTCCAAGATGTGTACCAGCGGTTGGCAACAGCTCGAGAGGAGATACGCCAGCTAAAGGAGGCTCAGCAGGCAGCTGCTCTTCCGCCACCAGCCCCTGTGCAGGCGGCACAACCCGTTGCACCAGTTCCAGCCCCGGAGGATCTGCCTGTGAGATGATTGACTCCGGATGCTTCGCCAGCTAAGCGTCGTCGTGGCCTAAGGACTCGGGAGACCGCACACAAGTCAGTTCGTTGCCAGTCACCTTTGGGGGTTTCTCTGAGCTTCTTGGCTGCCCCTGGAGGTGCAGGACCTTCTGCAGTAGCTACACCTTCCCGCAGCAGGAGCGAGGAGGAGGAGGACCCGTCCCCGCGTGTCTACAAGAGTGATGCGAGCGTCTAGATGTTCTAGTCTGGAGGGCCTTAGTTTTGCTTCGATTAGAACGATTAATAATTGCTTGTGTTGGCTTGGATCGTGCCTTGGGCAGTTGTGATCCAACCATCGTTATCAAACTATTTTGATTTAATAAGAGCTTGCTGGTTTTCCTTCTGTTGTGTGTTTTTGTTCTTATGGATGTTGTAGTGCCCCGTTCCTTATCCTTGCTTTTCCCTCTTTCCTTGTGTTGGCCGTCCGTGTTTCAGATGGAGAACCCATGCCGTGGTCGTGGCAGAGGAAGAGGAAGAGGCCGTGGTCGTGGTCGTGTTCAGTTCCAGGAAGATCATGTGGAACAGCAGCATGAGCAAGAGAATGTGCAACACCCTACAGCCCAGCAAGAGCCAATACCACCCCCACCCCCGGCTCATCCACCCAATATGGAACAAATGATGGCTATGCAACTGCAACTTCTTCAAGCGTTGGAGCAAAATGTCCTTAATCAACCCCAAGTCGCTGCAGCACAGGCCCAAGCTCAACCACCCCAGTCCAAGTTTGGGGAGTTCATGCGGACTCGACCCCCAACTTTTGCTGGATCCGTAGACCCGTTGGACACGGATGATTGGCTCAAAGAAGTTGAGCGGAAACTTCACTTGGCTCAGTGCGATGAGATAGAGAGCGTGCACTTCGCTTCACACCAGCTCAAAGGTACTGCAGCAAGCTGGTGGGATAATTACTGTGCAACCCACGAAGATGCTCAAAACATTGCCTGGAATGAGTTTGTGGAAGCTTTTCGGGCTACCCATATTCCGAAAGGAATCATGGAGATGAAGAGGCGTGAGTTCCACAAGCTGCAACAAGGGAACTTGTCTGTGTCGGAGTATCTGAATCGCTTCACACAACTGTCACGCTATGCGGCTGCTGATGTCGCAACGGATGAGGCTAAGATCTGGCGTTTTATGGAGGGCCTTGACCCTAATCTGAAGGTTCAGCTGGTATCGAATGATTTCCCCTCGTTCCAGCACATGGTGAACAAAGCTCTGATTCAAGAAGATGCCCAGCGTAAGCTTTTTGAGTCAAGGAAGAGAAAGATGATGTTTCAGAGTCAGCGAGGTGCTAGCAGCTCTAGGCCTCGTACTTTCCAGCAGCAGCCCAGTAGGCCAGCAGCCTCCAACATGCCTAGGACCCCAATGTCCACCCCTCGCCCAGTCGGTCAAGCCCCTGCCGGCAATGCAGGAGCCCAAGCCCAGAAGAGCAATGCCGCAACGGTAGGAGTGCAATGCTTCAACTGCCGAGAGATGGGGCATTACGCTAGTAATTGCCCACAGAAGCGCCAGCCCGTCACCCCAGTGAGATTTAACCTGGGATCTACACCAGCCCGTGCTCCAGCACCAGCTCAAGGAAGAGGTACGCCGCAGACCCTGCGCACGCCGAGGACTGCTGGAAGAGGGCGCGTGAATCACATCACTGCTGAGGAGGCTCAAGATGCGCCAGATGTGGTCTATGGTAAGTTCTTCGTCAACTCAGTACCTGCTTCAGTTCTATTTGATTCTGGTGCAACACATTCCTTCATATCAGAATACTTGGTTAAAAAGCATGATTGGGATACTGTTCAGTTAAGAAACCCTTTATTGGTTCAGTCCCTGGTAAAGAATTAAGAACAACTGCTATTTGCCCAAAATTGGATATTGTTATAAAAGGGGTAAAGTTCCTAGCGAACTTAATATTATTGGATACTAAGGGTATAGAAGTAATCCTAGGAATGGATTGGTTAACCAAGTATAATGGTCAGATAGATTGTGCTAGTAGAGCTATCTCCCTTACTAGCCCTGAGGGAATTCGAGTGGAATTCTTGTCTAATCTTTCCTCTAAGGGGGGTAGTACCCTGAACCGTTTGAAAGGCACGTCTTTGGAAAATGTGCCGATAGTCAATGAGTACCCGGATGTGTTTCCAGAAGATTTGCCTGGTATGCCACCAGACCGGGATATTGAGTTTGTGATCGATCTTGTACCTGGTACCGCTCCGATCGCAAAGAGGCCTTTCCGGCTGCCTTCCAATGAATTAGTCGAGATGAAGAAACAGATTGAAGAACTACAAGAGAAAGGGTTCATCAGGCCCAGTTCGTCGCCTTGGGGATCGCAGGTAATCTTCGTCACAAAGAAGGATGGTAGTCTAAGGATGTGCATAGACTACAGATCTTTGAATGAGGTGACAATGAAGAACAAGTATCCGTTGCCTCGGATAGATGATTTATTTGACCAGTTAAAAGGGGTCCAAGTGTTCTCCAAGATAGATTTAAGGTCGGGGTATCATCAGCTTAAGATAAGGAAGGAAGATATTCCAAAGACAGCCTTCACTACCCGATATGGACTGTACAAGTTTACAGTGATGTCCTTTGGATTAACTAATGCCCCTTCCTATTTCATGAACTTGATGAATAAGGTATTCATGGAATACTTGGACAAGTTTGTTGTAGTCTTCATTGACGACATTCTTGTTTATTCCAAGAGTCGAAAAGAACATGAAGATCATCTGAGGATAGTTTTGGAAAAGTTAAGGGAACATCAGCTTTATGCTAAGTTTAGCAAATGTGACTTTTGGTTGAAGGAAGTTTCTTTCCTGGGTCATATCATTTCTGCTGGAGGAGTGGCAGTGGATCCAGCGAAAGTGAAGGATGTGTTGGAATGGATGCAGCCCAAGTCAGTCCCGGACATCAGAAGTTTCCTTGGATTAGCAGGCTACTATCGACGATTCATTGAAGGTTTTTCCAAGATAGGAAGACCTCTCACCCAGCTTCTGAAGAAGGAAAAGAAGTTTGAATGGACAAAAGCTTGTGAACAGAGTTTTCAAGAATTGAAGAAAAGGTTAACTTCAGCACCAGTACTTGTCCTGCCGGATATTCATAAGGACTTTGAAGTTTATTGTGATGCCTCAAAACAAGGACTTGGTTGTGTTTTGATGCAAGAAGGAAAAGTTATAGCTTACGCTTCAAGGCAACTGCGACCCCATGAAGAAAACTACCCAACTCATGATTTGGAGTTAGCCGCAGTTGTGCATGCCCTTAAGATCTGGAGGCATTATTTGATTGGGAATAGATGTGAGATTTATATAAATCACAAGAGTCTGAAATATATTTTCACCCAGTCGAATCTCAATTTGAGGCAGAGAAGGTGGTTGGAATTAGTGAAGGACTATAATATTGGGATCCATTACCACCCTGGAAAAGCTAATGTTGTTGCGGATGCCTTGAGCAGGAAGAGCTACTGCAACAATATTATGGTACAGGAAAGCCAACCAGCACTTCATGAAGAATTTCAGCACCTTAACTTGGAATTGGTGAATGAAGGCTGTATTTTCAATATAGAGGTTCAATCAACCCTAGAAGAGCGGATCCATGAGGCTCAGGAGAAGGATAAGGGTATTACGAACCTCAAGGAAGAGTTAAAGAAGGGAAAACACCCTGGATTTTCCGAGGATGAGAAGGGTACTGTGTGGTTCGGGAAACGGATAGTAGTCCCTAACCAAAAGAAAATCAAGGATATAGTGTTGAAAGAGGCTCATGATTCTGTGTATTCCATTCATCCAGGGAGTACGAAGATGTACTCAGACTTAAAGGAAAAATATTGGTGGTCCAATATGAAGAAAGAAGTGGCTGATTTTGTAGCTCGTTGTGATGTTTGCCAGTTGGTGAAGGCAGAACATCAAAGACCAGCCGGTTTGTTGCAGCCGCTGCAAGTTCTTGTTTGGAAATGGGAAGAAATTGGAATGGATTTTATAACTAGACTCCCCAAGACCAAGTCTGGTTATGATTCCATTTGGGTTATTGTGGATAGATTGACCAAAGTGGCCCACTTTATCCCGGTGAAGACCACTTATTCTGGGGACAAATTCGCAGAGTTATACATGGCCAGAATAGTGTGTTTGCATGGTGTGCCGAAGAAGATCGTGTCTGATCGAGGTTCTCAGTTTACCTCGAGATTTTGGCAGAAGTTGCATGAGGTGTTGGGAATGAATCTGAATTTTAGTACAGCGTACCATCCTCAAACAGATGGCCAGATGGAAAGAGTAAATCAAATATTGGAAGATATGCTGAGGCTTGTGCTCTGACTTATAAAGGTTCATGGGATCAGAACTTGCCCTATGCGAAATTTGCATACAATAATAGTTATCATGCGAGTTTGAAGATGGCACCATTTGAGGCCTTGTACGGAAGAAAGTGCAGGACACCGTTGTACTGGAAGGAAACCGAAGGTGGACAGATAATTGGACCAGATATTCTTAAGGAAGCTGAAGAGCAAGTCAGACAGATTCGAGAGAATTTGAAGACAGCCCAATCGAGACAGAAAAGCTATGCCGATAATCGTCGCCGAGAATTAAGCTTTGCACTTGGTGATCATGTGTATCTGAAAGTTTCACCGCTGAAAGGAATGAAACGGTTTAGAGTTAGCGAAAAGTTAGCGCCCCTTTACATTGGTCCATTCCCAGTGGTTGCCAGAAGAGGAGAAATCGCATACAAGTTGGAATTACCTCCACAGCTGTCCGGAGTACATGATGTCTTTCATGTTTCTCAGTTGAAGAAATGTCTCAGAATACCCGAGCATCAGCTGCTGTATGAAGAGATGGAGTTGAAAGAAGATTTGTCTTATCCAGAGTATCCAGTCAGGATTTTGGATGAAGCTGAGCGCCGAACCCGAAGCCGTGTGATCAAATTCTGCAAGGTTCAGTGGAGTAACCATTCCGAGAAGGAAGCTACCTGGGAGCGAGAAGAGGATCTTCGAGTAGAGTTTCCCGACCTTTTTCTTTCTCCGTCTGAATCTCGGGGACGAGATTCTCTCTAAGAGGGGTAGGTTTGTAACATCATCAGTTTCGCGTTCTGGAAAAATCTAATTTAAATTAATTAAATTCAAAAATTGAAGTTTCCTTGGTGTTTAATTTAACCTGGCATCCGTTTCCATCCAAAATCGGAATTCAATTCCCTTCCGTTCGAAAGATCGAATTTCCAGATTCCCGTAGTACCCGAAATTTCACTCGAGTCCAAAAATCCTCAGAAAATCATGGAACCTATTGCATTAGGTCCCAAATATTCTATTTTTTTTGGGAATTTTCCCAAGATTTTTGGAGGTTCTCTGGTATTTTATCTCGCGCGGCTTTTGTTTAATGCCCGCTATTCGCTCCAGAATATTCAAATCCACAAATTTCATCCAAATTCCGTGAAACCAATTTCATTGGGTTCCAAATATTCCAAAATGGTTCTAGGAATTTTTCTAGAATTTTTAGACCATTTTTGCTAATTTTTCTCTAGGGCGTCACTTTCGCGTAAACCTCGGCCAACTGGAGGGTGACAAGTGGCGACTAATGTTCATGCTTCTTCAACCTACGGTTGAATTGTTTCCAGAGAAAGCTCATCTGTTTCCTTCCATGGCCTCCCTCCATTCATTCCCTCCTAACTCCTCCATTACACCTCCAAATCATGGACGGCCAGGTCTGTTGAATCCGTAGCGATGAGCTCTTTCCATCCCCCACCATCGTTAGCCCGGAATCGCGCCGGAAATGGTTCAATCTTTCCAAAATCGAAAATGGCCATTATGGCAATAAATCGGTTGTTTTTAATCCGTTTCGCGTGCTTCCACCTCTCATTGCTCCGTATTAGAACCCTCTTCCCGGTGGTAGCACTCACCCTTGGCGTCTCCAACTCGTCCGGTCGCTAGATCGAAGAAACCGCCGAGGAACGCCGAACTTTCGTGTTCTTCGAGTTCATCCTCATAACTTCCTCTCAGGTGGTTCATTCTCCATCCTGGTTGTTTCCTCGTGTTAGTATGGAGGTCTAGATTCTAATCTTTCAATCAATTTTAGGATTCATCGAGATTTGGCGACGAATTTCGTGTTGGAATCAATTCGGCCGAACCCGTGTTCTTCGTCAAATTCGTCTTCTCCGGTGATCCATGGTTCAATTCCTTGTTATCCTAAGCCCTTGTAGATGTGCCCTAGATGATTCATCAATTATTTTGTGAAGTCAAGCAATTTCCTTGCAAAAATTCCAAATTTTGGAAAGTTTTGGAAGCCTCTCTGTTTTGGGCCTTGCCCTTGCGAGCTCGCCGGCCAACCGCCCCCGTCGCCGGCGGTCGGCCGTGCCCGCCGGCCTCCTCCTCTCATGGTCTCACAGGCCTGGCCGCTGAGCGAGCTCACAGCCGGCTGGCCAGCCGGCCGTGCTCTGGCCGCCTCCTTCGCTGGCGGCTTCCCATGCCACGCCGCCTCGCCTCGAGCCGCCAGCCTCTCCGGCCGCCTCGAGTCACGCCGGGCCGGCCGGCTGCTCCCACCTTGCCGGCTCCATGGAGGGGCCAAGCTCCTCTTTTCTTGGCATGGCAAGAGGCCGTGGGGAAGAACCCCAACCCAATGATAAGGGGGTCCCACCATCCATAGACTCTAGCCCATTCAAGAAATTCAGTCAAAATCAAAAAAGGAATATTCCGAGGAATATTTCCTCGTTTTCGATTTTCCAGCATTTTCCAACTTCGGAGGCTCATATCTTTTCCGTCGGAACTCCGATTGACTCCGTTCAAATTCCTAAATTCATATAAAATCAATACCTTCCTGCCAGTACTACTTTTGTAATTTTTGAATTTTATTTATTTTCTTGTTATTTATTGGTTGTACCGTTTTGCGCGTAGCCGAGGAGCCGTCCGAGTCCGCCGACCCCACCGCCGAACTCCAAGGTTTCGACAACCTCGCCGCGACTGAAGGCAAGTCCCTTGACACATTTTGATCCTATGATTGCAAATATTTCACCATGTTTTATAAACTTGCATTGCTTTGTTTATCATCGTATGTCAAATATAGATGAATAGTTAATCCAATTTGCGAATACCTCCTTTGTTATTGACATCCATGCTTACTTGTAACCCTAGGACTTTTGCTAGGTCATGTCTATCTTATATTGTGACATTTGTTGATTAGAACGGTAGATATGCTTAGTTCCCGAATTGATGAAAATGACCCATGGGTGGGCTTATACAAAAATGATGATTTAATGTGTGATTTGGAAGTTATTATACATATTTTGTTACTGTTTTTCCAAAATAAAAAAAAGGAAAAAGGGTTTGGACTTGGGCGGAATGGAATGTCAGATGGGTGCGGATTGAGCACTAGTTTGCATTGTGTAAGTGCCGCCCCAAGTCAATTAAGGACCGACGCTTATGACTGTCCATTCTAAGCATAATCGTACTACCACATGTCTAACATGGTACGACCTGGCTAAATAATTTGTAGAAACCTAACTTAGACTCGCTAGTTAGTGGACTGTGGGTGCCAGATAGAGGCAAGTTGTACTCCCCACACGGCGCAAGAGGGGGCTTCTGTACTGGGTAGATAGAACCCTAACAGCGGTGAAACCTCAGCGGGTGAGTCGGGTTAGGCGTATACATTGTAAAGGCCTTGTCATGATCTCTCTGCCGACACACCAAAGGAAGTGTGTTAATTGCATGGCATTAAGAGTTGATCATGTCTTGTGGGTAAAGCTGTACACCTCTGCAGAGTTAAAACTATTCGAATAGCCGTGCCTACGGTCAAGGGCAAAGCAAAGAATGCTTTCATACTGGTAGACTTTGGTTTTGGTTTTGAAAATAAATGATGTTTTGGGATTCGGGAGTGGTTAGAACTCTCGGATGATTAATTGGCGGATTGAGCCAACCAGGTAGATTGAACCTGTTTTATGTCATGACGGATAGAGTCATGTATGATTAATCCTGATCTTTTAAACTGTGGCGGATAGAGCCCTTATATTGGTGATGGTGGATAGAACCTTCACTGCAATAGTAAATAATTCAATTGTTAAAAAGAATTGCTAAAATATGCTTTATGAAACTTATTATCAAGTATGGTTTGATGAAACGTGGCTTTGTGCAAAAGAACCATATTAAGCCTTCCTTGGCAAGCCCCACATATGCATACTTTCCCCGACTTGCTGAGTACTTTTGTACTCACGTGCTACATAACCGTTGTCATTAGAGAACTACCAGGATGCCATTGAAGACGGTGAGTTCTACTCCGAGGAATTCGAGGAAGATCGCCAAGAGAGCTAGGCGCGTGTCTTGTCGTCGCCTGTGGTGTTTTTGGTTTTCGCTTTTTATCGTTTTTGCATCCGCTGTCGTGTCTCCGGTCTCGTGACCGAGTATTGTAATAAGTGGCCCTGTGGCCCATACTTTATTATTATGTTACAATTTCGTTATGTTCGGCAATGACGTATCACTGTTGACTGTGTGTACTAGCTACTGATCTGGGACTAGTACAGAAATACACAGGAGATTTCAGATAGCTGATCCGGGGTCCCACAACTACTCATGATGCCACTATAGTAAGTTCACATACTGCTACCTTTACAAATATCACGTCACTCATACACTGTTTTACGTTCTACTAATTCTGAGTTCTATGTACTGCTGGTTATACTAATATTCTAGTTATTATACTAATTGAACAACAATATTATACTACTAATCCAGAAGATTTCGAACTAACCTCTCTGGAGATGTACTGAAAATTGGTAAATCTCTAGCCTTGAATAAATCCGCGGCACCGTGGAAAATAACCTTCGTAAAGAACACCTTAAAAAATACAAATCACGAATCAAATACTCGAAAAAAAAAGGTTACCTCTAACTAAATTGGTCTTCTCAGCTTCTCGGTTTTCTCAGGTCACTCGCTTGCTCAGTTCACTTGCTTTCTCACTTTGCGAATGCCTGAAGCAGCGTTATGATTTATAGCGAGACCGCGCGAGACGATTTCATTATTTAGCCACCGCGTGCAAATGCACGTAGCTGCTTTCGGTGGTTCGATGGGACGTAGCATGCAGACGATTTCATTAATTAGCAAATGCAGCCAGCAGATGGCGGTAGCGCAGCGCGTAGGGGGGGCTGGGCTAAACATGCAGCGGCTGCCAAGATTTTTTGCATGGGGCCGGTCTCTGGTAGCGCGACATGCAGCGCACGGCCTCCGCTGCACCGAACCTGCAGCGCACTGCTGTCAGCACGTCCACGCCAGGGGGCCATTCCCGGAAAAAGAAACGTACAGCGGCTAAATTCGTAAAAAGGAAGTTCAACGGGGCTAAAACAGGATAAAAGTCAACCATTGTTATCCTGGTCGTATTTGAATCCGAGTGACTAGACGTCTTGGCCTTGGAATCGAAAAAAAAGTATAGTTCACGTACGGAAAGAGGATATCTGACCGACCCGATTCTCGACTATATATATACCAGCCGTTCTGCCTGCCCAAATCTCCCTCGCTTGTCAGCACTCGGCACCACCCAGCAGCCGCGGAGACCGCCGATCTTAGCCGAGGAAGCCGCCGGCGACGAAGATGTCGTACCTGCTGCCGCACCTGCACTCCGGCTGGGCAGTGGACCAGGCCATTCTCGCCGAGGAGGAGCGCCTCGTCATCATCCGCTTCGGCCACGACTGGGACGAGACCTGCATGCAGGTGGGTACTCTCGTGTTAACCTCTCCGAACCCTAACCCTAGTTTTTGAACACCTGAACATGCTACCGCTCGTGGTCTGTCTCGATTGATCCATGCAATCCCGTCGTGGGTGGATAGATTCTTCCACGGTGCGATGCCTATCCCTTGCTGTTTGTGAGTGATTCTTCGATTGGTTATCTGGATCGGGAGGATGTATGGCCGATGGGTGCTGAATTCGCTGCAAGGATCATTTGGATCTGCCAATTTATGATCGATTCCTGAAGTATGGGAATCGGCGAGTTCTGAATTCGTGAAATCGGATAGTGATTTGTTGACTGTCGTGAGACCTAGGCGAGCTTATTCTAAAAAATAGATTTGGTGAAATTTAGGGATCTTGGAGCTCTACTTATGCACTTCTGCGTGCTGATCCGTATGTCAATTAGTTGACTAGTTGTTCAGCAATCTTGCTCGTAAGGATTAGTTGCGAGATAGTAATATTGATTCCTTAGGTGGATCTTTGGGATATGGGGGTGCTGGTGTTGTTTAATTGATTTGTATGGGAACAAACTGTTTTACAGCCAGCCTTTATACTTGGCAGCTGTACTAATCCCTGGGATGGACACCCTGTTCTGGTTTTTGTTCTTCAAATAAGACTTCTTTCTGGTACAGCTTCCTGAATCCTGCAGAGCTGTTGCTTTCAACCTTCCTATTTCAGAGGTTAGTTTGTTAGTTCCAAGTTCTAATAAAATTGGGAGGAATTTAGGAATTTTCCTTTCTTCAAAAAAGTAAAGATTTTCCTGAATCCATCCATGTAATTCCGTTGGGGATAGATAGATTTTCCCCGATGCCTCTCACTTGCTGTTTGTGATTGAAACGTCGATTGGGTGTATCAGTGGGGTGCAAGGATTATGAATTCGTGGCAGGGATCATTTGGAGTTACTAATTGCTGATCAATTCCTGGAGCAAAGGAATCGGCGAGTTCTGAATTCGTGAAATCGGGTAGGGTTTTGTTGACTGCCGTGGGACAAAACAGATAGCTTGGCGAGTTTGTTCCAAAAAAATAGCTTAGGTGAGATTTAGGGATATTGAAGCTCTTCTTCTGTACTTATGCTTACTGGTTCTTATGGCAACTAACTGTTGAGCAATCTTTGTACTTTAGCAGCTGTACTCCTCTGTTTTCACATGTTGATTGGTAAATTCCATGGTGGATTAGTTGTGAGATAATACTAATAGCTTAATTGGGTTTTAGATATTGCGGCACTGGTGCTTTAACTGATTGATATTTTTATTAAGACGCTTAACTGATTGATATGGGAACAGATTGTTCTACAGCCTTGCTACTTTTCAGCTGCACTAGTCCCTGCAGTTTATACCACTTTTTTTTGTCTTGTTTTCAGATAAGAATTATTTCTCATACACCTTCCTGAATCCTATCCTTTCTATTTTCGGAGTTTAATTTGTTAGTTCCAAGTTCCAACAAAAGTGGGAGGAATTTTAGGATGTTTCCTTCCTTGAAAAAAAGTAAAGATTTTGGTTTCACATCGAAAATCTCTGTGATGAAGCTATTAGTCCCTGGTTTGGTTTTGATCTGCAAATAGAATGCTTTCTTATACAGATTTCAACAAGGTTCCATAGGGTAGCCAATTTGTTCAAGCAAAACTGGGAGAAATTTTGGATGTTTTCTTCAAAATAAATAGATATACTGATTCCACCTTGAAGAGCTATGCTCAATTTAGTATCTACATTTCACCTTTTGCAGAATTGAAACCTTTCATCTATGAAAACTAAAATGAATGTGCCACTAGGTTCCTTACCTTTCCACACATTCCTGTCAGGTTATTGTGTTCAAACTTCAAAGTTCAAAGATTGATTAATGGAATTTTTTTTTATTCAGGGGCCAACTTCTTTCAAATTTCAATGTTTCACGAAATATATACCCATGTGTTGAGCTATTTTATTTTCTTTGTTGTAGTTTTACTTTGCCTTATCCTTTGGCTGTACATCAATTTTAGCAATGCTGTATGCTGTGAAATTTGTTCTGATTTACCACTCGTTTATCTGTTAGATGGATGAAGTATTGGCAGCAGTAGCTGAGACCATAAAGAACTTTGCGGTCATCTACCTGGTTGACATCACTGAGGTTCCTGACTTTAACACCATGTATGAGCTGTACGATCCGTCTACGGCGATGTTCTTCTTCCGGAACAAGCACATCATGATTGATCTTGGGACCGGAAACAACAACAAGATCAACTGGGCCTTGAAGGACAAGCAGGAGTTCATAGACATTGTGGAGACTGTCTATAGGGGTGCTCGGAAGGGCCGTGGTCTGGTGATTGCTCCAAAGGACTACTCCACCAAGTACCGTTACTGAGGCATTGTGTCAGGATATTCTTGTGCAATTTCTAACCTAGTCTGTTCGGTAAATACCTGCACTCAGGGTCTCAGGCCAGTACAGACTGCCAGGACTGCAAATTTGCAAAAGTGTCGCTTAAAACTGTCTGGCCATCTCATAAACCTGTAATGCTCGACTTCATAGTTGAAATAATAAAAAGAGCATATGCATTGTCAATTGATGCTTGACTTCATAGTTGACATAATAAAAGAGCATTATGCATTGTCAATTGAATTGACTGTATGCTAAAACGGATTGTTGGTTTGAACCATTTGAGTGTTGCTGAATCAATGGCCATTTTTTTTTTTCGTTGTGATTCAACACACCTCAACGTTCTAATGGGTAGAAACGTTGTTGGTGTGTTGTTCCTGTTAGGATTACGTTCAAAGTCTGTTGCCATGTTGCCCTGAAGCAAATCTGTAATTTCCAGGATTGTGATCGTAAGTCCATACGTCTATTAAAATTCGATCTTTTGCATCAAGTGTGTGCATTTTCGGTAAGAGGGCGAGATGTGAACTAAAATTTTGGCCAGCCTTATAGGCGGCTTAAAATTTCGTAGGTTCGTTAAATCACAGTAAGCATCAGATATTTGACATTGCGTTGTTGAGCACTAGGTTTTGGAAACATTGACACTTATGTAACATCCTGAAATTTGTAATTAAGTTTAACTAGGCTTAATTAAGCTAATTGAGTGTTTAATGGTGCTTTGATTTGATTTTTGGATCTTAATTTGGAGTTATTTGTTTTCGGATTGTTTTTGTCGTTTCGCTCGAGCCGTTTCGTTTGATTTTGACCTGAAACCTTGAGTTTCGAGTCCGGTCGAAATCCTCTGAAGTCGTTAGTAAGCCTAACCAAAACTTCTCCTTGAGATCCTAAACCCTTTCCCTTGAACCCCTGGAGGTTGATTCCGTAGATTGGGGAGAAGTCCGCGGAAGAACCTGGAGTTGTGCTGCAGGAGCGGCAAGATCACGGCTAGGGCCGGTGATCGCCGGGCCGGGCGGCACTACCGCCGAGGGGAGCTGATCGCCGGCCGAGCGACGGTGTAGGGGTTGTTGACCAATCTCCTTCCTCCACGCCGCCTCGGCCCTCCCTCTCTCGTATTTATCCGGAGGGAGAGTCTCCTCTCTCCGACTCTCTCATTTGCTCTCTCACTCTCTCTCTTGCTCTCACTCTCTTGTTCTTCCTCTCCAACCCGAGCTCCTCCTCTCCTTCCTTCTATGCTGGCCGGTGGAGCTCCCAAGGAGCAAGAAGAGCAAGTCTTGAGGAGTGGTGAAGCATCCTCAAGCCTCCAAGAAGTCTCTCAACCGATGGATTCGAAGTTTGAGCTCAAACCCTAAGGTTTGATGCAAACCCTAGCCTCCACCCTCTTTTTCTCTTTTCTTTTCTCTCTCGTTAACCCTAGAGAACCTAGATCGGGTAGCAATTCCGTGTTTTGTCGGGTTGCTAGACCTGGGTTAGGGTTAGAAGGATTCTTTTGCGCGATTGATTCGTTCCGAAAACCCTGATCTACTCCTTGTTGGGTTTATTCGCTTCAAGAAGCCGTTCCTCGAATTTCCGGAATCCTCCCATTGAAGCCCTAGCTCCGAAAATGCCGAGAGGGCGACTCACGAATATGTTCCATACCACGAAGGTCGATTCTCGCAGAAGAATCGAGTTTGAACTCGATTCGGGTCCAGAATCGATATTCGGGATTAATTAGGGTTTTCAAGTTCTAGAAGTTTGATCATCGTGCAAACGAATTCGTAGGCGAGCTTTTGGTCGTTTGGGACTGTATGGTGCTATTGGATTCAATACGCAAGTTGCGAATTCGTCGCTTGACTCGATTCGCAAAAATGTGCATTTTGGGCATTCGTGACAAATTCGTGTTTCGAAGTTCCAAAATCCACAAAGCTAGCGAGTATTGGTCCATGAAGTCGTAGAGGTTCCACTGCCACGATGAAAACCGGATTTGGACTCTTCTCGAGTCGAAAACCGATTTCGTGTCGTTTTCGGGGTTCGCAAAGTCAAGAAGTGTGAAATTGAGCAAACGAGCTCGAAACTTGACGGAACCTGCGTGAATGGGTCCCTAGTGTCCCTAGGAACCTATTCATGCATTCGCGTCAAAAGTCCCGAACTCATTTGCACGAAATTCCACTTTTTGCAAAAAGTCTCCTGGAAAGTCGGCACTACCGACGGTGTGAGGCAGTACTACCGCCTTGTCGGCACTACCGCCAAAGACACCGCCGGCAGTTAAAATCCAGAGGGCTCCTTTCTCGTTCTCTGGCGGCCGGCACTACCGGGCCGTGAGGCCGGTACTGCCGCCCGAGCGGCACTACCGGGAGTTAGGCGTCGGCTGTTAATTTCCAGAGAGCACCCCATTTCGATCCCCAGCGAGCGGCACTACCGGACCTTGTTGCCGGTACTGCCGGGTTTAGTGGCGGCACTACCGCCGGTACTGCCGGGCTTAGGAAGAAAGTTAGATTTCCTTTGCTCGTTGAGTTCTCGTTTTCTCGGTTTCGTGTTAGGTCTTTTCTGTCCCCATTTGGATTATTTTCATTGGTTCTTTTCTTTCGAAAACCGTTTTAGGGTTTCGTTCAGAGCTCGGAATCGGAAAGTGGTAAATCGATCAAACGAGCTTAGAACTGGTTGGTACCAGGTTAGTTGTGTTCCTGGCGCTGTTAGGACCGTGACCTGGCGCTCGTACCTGAGTTCCAATCCCGTTTGAGCGAGAGCCCCTTTCTCGCATTCCGGCCCTTTCTGGAATACCGGCGCTACCGCCGTGATAGTCTCAGTACCGCTGCCTGAGCAGTAGTACTATGACTATAACGCTGGTAGTTGTTTTCAGAGTGAGCTCTTTCCAGCCTTTGGAGCCGCGGCGCTGCCGATGTTTGGATCCGGTATTACCACCCTTTTGGTATTACTGTGTGAAACAAGCCAGTAGCTATATTCCAAAGTGTGCTGATCTCGGCCTTTGAATTTCCGGTACTGCTGGTGTATGGGGCTGGTACGACTGCTTGAGCAGAAGTACTATGGGCAACGTTAAGGCAGTATCTTCCAGAAAGTATTCTGTTTTAGTTTTCAGCCGTCGACATTATCGTCCCGAGGGTACGGTACTACCGGGGATCGGCGATCGCCGTAAGGTCGGTCTTTCTTGATTGAACGATACTACTGGGACTTGTGTGTCGATATTGCCGATGAGAGCTGAGAAGTTTAAAACCTCTTTTTCAAGCTCTTTTGATCTTAGTCTCTCGGATTTGATTCGCTTTTGTATTTGGTTCTTATTCGTCTGGTTTGATTCGCCGTTGATCGTTTCTATTGCTTTTCGTCAGGCGTTGACGGCTCGGTAGACGACGATTCCGACTTCGTTCCGAGTTGGATCTTGTTAAAAGAGCAAACAGGCAAGCACCTCCTTTGATCATTTTGACCCTATATTTGCAAATGCTATTTTCAATTGTCGAAACTATTATGCATGCGTGTATGTTCAGTAAAGATGCTAGTTGTGGGAAAATTTTGGTAATTAGACCTAATTTGATGGATTTCCTTAATCTTAATTGAGTCGTGAACCTTGTTGAACCTTAGGCTAAGAACTTAGACATAAAAATAAATGTCAAATGGGTATCAAAGAGTAATACTCGCATACGCTTAGTCATGCTGTAGAATGTACTGTATGCTGTCCCGACACAATCAATTACAATTCTTCTTGGATTTGGTCGGTTTGGTTGGATCTGGTTTTATCGGTTGGGGAAATGGTTGGTTTGGTGTTTTGGAAAAATGGAAAAGGAGTATTTAGACCGGGCGAGATGTTGGCGATTGGTGATTTGGAATTCGGTTTGGTTTGGTTGTTTCGGATGGTTGGTTGGAATGGATTGGATGGCAAGCCGGAGGCTTGGTTTGGTTGGTCCCTTGCTATGGGGAGGTATGGGCCAGTAAAGCTAGTGGGAGCCCGTAGGGACCACTAGTGGACATCCTCTATGGCCATAGCAAGTGGGTTTGGAAGATCTCGCCTGGGTCACCCTAAGGACTGAACTTGATGCTATTACTGGGTCAAACAGTACAGCCACATGTGCCAGTATGGGATGGCCCTGGCCTAGTACATTGGAAGGGATTTGAGTCTTGCATCATTAGGCGGCGGAAGAGTTGGACACATCTGCCGTGTCGGTGTGTTCTAGGGGCTCCCTCTTCGGGGCATCGAGGGGGAGTTTGCCCAATACAACGGTAATGCTTACTATGGGGGAGGCATGGGCCAGTAAAGCTAGTGGGTGCCTGTAAAGACCACTAGTGGACATCCTCTTGGGACCGTAGCAAGGTTGCACATTACCGGGCTGGTGCAAGGTTTAAGTCCTAACCTATCGAAAGGTCTCGTCACAGTCTAGCAAAACGGGTATGTGAGTATCGCGTGGCATGGTTGACATGATTGCTAGAATGTGTCATGTGGGTAAAGTGTACAATCTCTGCAGAGATATATATATTAAACTAATCGATTAGCCGTGCTCACGGTCATGAGCAGCTTGGGAAGTACTGTCAAGTATAGAATTTCTGGAGTTGGTTCTGGTCTAGTCTTGGTTCGGTTGGAACTTGGTTGGGAGTTGGAGTGGTTAATGGGTTGGTCAGAAGTTGGTTTTGGCAAGGGAATTGGTTTGGTGGGTTGGTTCGGTCGTCGGTTTGTAGGAAGGGAATGGTTGGAAAAACTTGGGTTATGGATCAATTATTTAATGCTTGATTAAAACAATCTCTTTTCGATTGCTTTACAAATTGCGAATGTTTAGAATCTATTATGTTATTGCAAATAAATCCTGCTTTGTGCTCAAAACAGACTTAGTGTAGAAACTTATATTCTTTGTTGTAGCCTGCATTTATGTTAATATTTCCATACACTAAAGTCTTGCGAGTACATACGTGTACTCACCGGATGCTCTATAGTAACAACATGCATAGAAGATGGCGTCAAAGGCGGTGAAGACGGCGTCGTGACGTCGAGTTTGGCGCGGTTATCTGGACTTTCACCCCGATCGGTTGCCTCCGGGTATGGGAAGGCATATTGCTACCGTTGCAGCGATTTTATCTTTTGTTCCGTTGTTTAGCTTGATTGGCTATGTTTTATTCTTGTAAACCAAATAGTTGTAATCTAACCAGTATTAATACAACTATTACTTTAAGCTTGATCCTTGATGCAACTTATTGTGGAAATATGTGGGTGCTAGGCTACGGATCCAGGGAACTAGCACTAGACACATATCTTGGGGAAGCTCGGGTTGGAATCAATCATTTGGCATATGACCTCGAGCTGAGTGTGTCGTGCCGATTGATCGGCCTCAATCCGGGTACGGTTTGTAATGAGTGATTGGATTACTGACGGGTTGCGTTAATTCGATTCGGCCTTAGCGGTAAGTATCCTAGTCACTGTTACAAAGACCGGAGCCCCCACAAGAGGTGGTATCAGAGCAGGCTGTTCGACTGTAGGGAAAGCCTAGATAGACTGGTCGATAGATGTAAGGATAAATTTTCATCTGAAAATCTTGTTGCCTATAAAACTCTTAATTGCGAAAATGTAGATTTCTGATCTCGTCCATCTGTAGCCTCTTATCTTGATTTATTCTTCAAAATGACTTGGACTCCCCTGAAACTTCAAACAGTGTTTTCTTTGAAAAATAATGGTGGTAAAAAAATAAAATAAAAAAAATAAATGAGTTTATTCTTCTCCTTCCGCCATTCAAATCAAGGAAAATAGGTTTAAAACATAAAGCGTCTTTATAAAAGAAATTAAAACCTAAAGGAGCTAAGGACTGGTTTAGAGCTCTTGCTTTCTCATCCCTTCCGAATTATCTCCCTGCGAGATAGCTTTTGGAAGACTTATCCACTTCCAAGAATTAGATACGTATCGAGTTGAAATTAAGCTTAAGGAAATAGGAATTGATGTGCTTGGGTGTTGCTTGCTTGGGTTCTCCTAAGGGGTTGGTTGAATCCTGTCCATATAAGGTCTTGCTAACTGTGTCTTTTCCTTATTTTCTAGATGTCTGGTCGTTGGGAGCCGTGCTTTTTCACCAGCGCGATTTTGGAGGGATCTGCTCAAGTAGCCCTTTGGGATATGATACGTCTTGCTGGCTTTTCAGAGCGGCCGGAGTACCTAATCTCACGCCAGGACCAGCCCAGCTTCTTCGCTGTTTGCGGCGGAAGTGTCTATCCATGGTCGCCATGGTGGGGAGTCGACTCGTCGTTATGTCGGTTTGGCTTCTAGTCCGCTAGCTGCATTGCTTGACGGAGCCTATGTTGCCATCCTTCGTCTCCGTCATGATCTTCCCGAGATGGCTCAGTTGTTCCCCAACTGTCCCTCTCTTGAGCCGGACAGCTCGGAGAGCATCTATGTGACGTTGGATGCGTCAATGGACCGTGCTTCTGCCTGGCAGATCAGACTAACGGGAATCCTTGACCAATACCTTCGACGTCTTCGGGATGAGCTGTTGTCTGCTCGTCGTCGTGTCTTTGTGCTCGAAAGTCTTATGGCTCCATTCCTCGATCACAGCTTTTTCACTTTAGAAATCGTGTACGGGGAGTGTGATGCCCTGGAGCCAGCAGAGGAACTCCCGCAACCGTATGGAACTTACCGTCGAGTCGTTCGTCGCACTCGTGCGCCAGTGGGAAGTAGTGGATCTCGCTCAGCGACGACTTATCGATGCCTCCTCGAGTGTGAATCGCGGGCGGAACATCATCTTCGGTAACCAGTGAGTACTTTGCCGATGATGCCGGTTGCCTCGGCTTCACCGCTGTTCCTCCACGCCCTTTTCCACAAGTACTTCGATCGCTCAACCGCGAGGGAGAAATTTCTAGAAATCGGGGCCGAGCTACCACATTCACTTGTTTTGCATGTGGTTGACCAGGACACTATGCCAGGAACTGTCCGTTCGTCGCTCGTCCCTAAGCCTCACGAGCCTGGTTGTCCCTAAATGTTCATTATAAGGAAAGGTAGTTCTAGTGCTCATTTTGTTGTAAATTTGAGCTCGCCGCTTCAGACTTTGCCTTGTAAAGAATGTTATGGGATTGTGTGATAGCGGTAGATGATGGTTGTAAATTAACCTCGTTGTTATGCATACGACGTACTAAGTTATCGCCCCAGTTCTATCGCTATGTCGGGTTATCCTTGCATTTACTTACTCATATCCGATTCGGTTCTGAAGGTGAATGCCCTTGTGCGGATCTTGTTTCGTTTTGCCTCGACTCTTGGTTGTCATGTTGCGCATAAATTGTTTGGCTCCTGTGTGCAACTAAATGCCGAAGAGTTACTCCTTGTGTGCACTCTTAGCGTGTGGTTCTATTTAAGGAAGCCACAGTCGAGCCGAAGCACAGTTAAGGTCTCATTTGTTTGGGTTCCAGCGATTTTGATCGCTGAACTCTTTCGTCGACACCAGACCCTTTGGTTGCTGACGATTGACTTCGTGACAATGAGCCCTAGCTCGATCTCACGAGGTGTGTAGATGTAGTTCTAGGTGCAGTATGCTGCCCACTATTTTCTAGCTTATTGGAGGCAAAGAAGCAAGAGTTTTAATCTCAAGCAAAAGTCCATGCCAGTTATGGACTACCTCCACGAGTTCAATTACCTGGCCCGCTATGTCGCAGATGAGATTACGAGTGAAGGCCAGAAAATCTTTCTCTTTCGGGAGCATCTCATTGAGGAGATTAAGTTTTCACTCGCAGCTCACGATATCCCCAACATGCAAGTGTTGATCGATAAAGCGACTCGCGCTGAGGACAACGCGAAGCAGCCCAGGAAAGCCGAAAGCGAAGGTGGTTGGCCTAGAGGTTAGCAAGCGCCAATCCTTTGGAGTCGTGCGCGAAACCAATCACTTAAGCATAGTCGGTGGTGTCTCCATACTTAAAATCCCAAGGAAGTGTTTCTCAACCTTCTTCATCTGCGGTTCAGTCTTCTAACCATGAAAGGTGATTTAGTGGGAGACAAGGCCGGATGGTCACGTTCACTCGTTACGCACATCGTGGGAAAGGTCATTCTGCCCAGAGATTGTCCGAACTTACGACCTGCGATAACTTGTCTTCAAGATCTAAGTGCCCCAGATCGTCCGCAAAGATTTTGTCAGTTGACGCAGAGGACATCAAAGTGGTCGCTCAAGTCTTGTTCCAGCCTAGAGTCTTAACTGTTGTCGGCCGAACTTTGTGACAGCTGAAATTCCAAGCTACGCGTCTGGCGTAGTGCCTTGTTCGTTATTTGTACATTCAGCTTTTGCAATGATTTTGGTTGATTATAGAGCTTCTAAATTGCCCTTGTTCTCAAATCCTATGCAAACAGAAGTTTGAGATTCGTAGTCTAGGCAATGAGATGTTAACCTAGTTGCCTGACGCAATTTCGGTACTTAGCACGTTGTCTAGGAGAATTCTTATCATTCACCAGGGAATTTAATTCCCGTAGCGAGTGATTCGAATATATATTTAGGGTTCGATGTAATCCTTGATTTGAACCAGAGTTCAAGGACCAGGAGAGCATCGACCGTGCTAATCGTTCTGCCCTCTTCTTGTGATTTGACAGGAGAACGGTCAAATTAATTCTTCCTCTGGTGATTTCACCAGCAGGAGCTATATCCCTACTCTCTTCTTGTGTTGGGTATGTGCCGAATGTCGGTAGTTTGGGATTACTCCTACATCTTTCCTTGAAGAGTCACCGAATTACGTGTGCAGAATGGCGAAGAGGAAATCTTCAGAGTCCCATTAAGCCTATTCCTTGGACATGATAGATCTTAGTCAGATCTATCCCTTGCGAACGTTAAGTTTGCGTCCTTGCTAATGTGGTGCGCTATATCCGCAATCATGTTATCACGTTGATCAAAGTCCGATGGAAATAGCCACACCCAGGATGAATCCACCTGGAAGCGTGAAGATTTCTCAGGGTCGAATTTCCTTCACCCTTTGCCAAGTCCGGCAAATCTCGAGGACGAGATTTTTATAAGGGGGGTAGGATTGTAACATCCTGAAATTTGTAATTAAGTTTAACTAGGCTTAATTAAGCTAATTGAGTGTTTAATGGTGCTTTGATTTGATTTTTGGATCTTAATTTGGAGTTATTTGTTTTCGGATTGTTTTTGTCGTTTCGCTCGAGCCGTTTCGTTTGATTTTGACCTGAAACCTTGAGTTTCGAGTCCGGTCGAAATCCTCTGAAGTCGTTAGTAAGCCTAACCCCAAAACTTCTCCTTGAGATCCTAAACCCTTTCCCTTGAACCCCTGGAGGTTGATTCCGTAGATTGGGGAGAAGTCCGCGGAAGAACCTGGAGTTGTGCTGCAGGAGCGGCAGTACCGCCGGCTAGGGCCGGTACTGCCGGTCGGGCGGCACTACCGCTCGAGGGGAGCGGTACTGCCGGCCGAGCGACGGGTGTAGGGGTTGTTGACCAATCTCCTTCCTCCACGTCGCCCTGGCCCTCCCTCTCTCGTATTTATCCAGAGGGGAGAGTCTCCTCTCTCCCTGACTCTCTCATTTGCTCTCTCTCACTCTCTCTCTTGCTCTCACTCTCTTGTTCTTCCTCTCCAACCCGAGCTCCTCCTCTCCTTCCTTCTATGCTGGCCAGTGGAGCTCCCAAGGAGCAAGAAGAGCAAGTATTGAGGAGTGGTGAAGCATCCTCAAGCCTCCAAGAAGTCTCTCAACCGATGGATTCGAAGTTTGAGCTCAAACCCTAAGGTTTGATGCAAACCCTAGCCTCCACCCTCTTTTTCTCTTTTCTTTTCTCTCTCGTTAACCCTAGAGAACCTAGATCGGGTAGCAATTCCGTGTTTTGTCAGGTTGCTAGACACAGGTTAGGGTTAGAAGGATTCTTTGCGCGATTGATTCGTTCGAAAACCCCGATCTACTCCTTGTTGGGTTTATTCGCTTCAAGAAGCCGTTCCTCAATTTCGAATCCTCCCATTGAAGCCCTAGCTCGAAAATGCCGAGAGGGCGACTCACGAATATGTTCCATACCACGAAGGTCGATTCTCGCAGGAAGAATCGAGTTTGAACTCGATTCGGGTCCAGGATGGATATTGGGGATGACTTAGGGTTTTCAAGTTCTAGAAGTTTGATCATCGTGCAAACGAATTCGTAGGCGAGCTTTTGGTCGTTTGGGACTGTATGGTGCTATTGGATTCAATACGCAAGTTGCGAATTCGTCGCTTGACTCGATTCGCAAAAATGTGCATTTTGGGCATTCGTGACAAATTCGTGTTTCGAAGTTCCAAAATCCACAAAGCTAGCGAGTATTGGTCCATGAAGCCGTAGAGGTTCCACTGCCGCGATGAAAACCGGATTTGGACTCTTCTCGAGTCGAAAACCGATTTCGTGTCGTTTTCGGGGTTCGCAAAGTCAAGAAGTGTGAAATTGAGCAAACGAGCTCGAAACTTGACGGAACCTGCGTGAATGGGTCCCTAGTGTCCCTAGGAACCTATTCATGCATTCGCGTCAAAAGTCCCGAACTCATTTGCACGAAATTCCACTTTTTGCAAAAGTCTCTGGAAAGTCGGCACTACCGACGGTGTGAGGCCGGTACTACCGCCCTTGTCGGCACTACCGCCAAAGACACCGCGGCAGCTTAAAATCCAGAGGGCTCCTTTCTCGTTCTCTGGCGGCGGCACTCTGGGCCGTGAGGCGTCTTGCCCGAGCGGCACTACCGGAGTTAGGCGTCATTGTTAATTTCGAGAGAGCACCCATTTCGATCCCGAGCGGCACTACCGGACCTTGTTGCCGGTACTGCCGGGTTTAGTGGCGGCACTACCGCCGGTACTGCCGGGCTTAGGAAGAAAGTTAGATTTCCTTTGCTCGTTGAGTTCTCGTTTTCTCGGTTTCGTGTTAGGTCTTTTCTGTCCCCATTTGGATTATTTTCATTGGTTCTTTTCTTTGAAAACCGTTTTAGGGTTTCGTTCGAGCTCGGAATCGGAAAGTGGTAAATCGATCAAACGAGCTTAGAACTGGTTGGTACCAGGTTAGTTGTGTTCTGGCGCCGTTAGGACCGTGACACTGGCGCTCGTACCTGAGTTCCAATCCCGTTTGAGCGAGAGCCCCTTTCTCGCATTCCGGCCCTTTCTGGAATACCGGCGCTACCGCCGTGATAGTCTCAGTACCGCTGCCTGAGCAGTAGTACTATGACTATAACGCTGGTAGTTGTTTTCAGAGTGAGCTCTTTCCAGCCTTTGGAGCCGCGGCGCTGCCGATGTTTGGATCCGGTATTACCACCCTTTTGGTATTACTGTGTGAAACAAGCCAGTAGCTATATTCCAAAGTGTGCTGATCTCGGCCTTTGAATTTCCGGTACTGCTGGTGTATGGGGCTGGTACGACTGCTTGAGCAGAAGTACTATGGGCAACGTTAAGGCAGTATCTTCCAGAAAGTATTCTGTTTTAGTTTTCAGCCGTCGACATTATCGTCCGAAGTGCGGTACTAGGGGATCGGCGATGCCGTAAGGTCGGTGCTGCTGATTGAACGATACTACTGGGACTTGTGTGTCGATATTGCCGATGAGAGCTGAGAAGTTTAAAACCTCTTTTTCAAGCTCTTTTGATCTTAGTCTCTCGGATTTGATTCGCTTTTGTATTTGGTTCTTATCCGTCTGGTTTGATTCACCGTTGATCGTTTCTATTGCTTTTAAATCGGGCGTTGTGGTTCGATGAGGCAGCGATTCCGACTTCGTTCGAGTTGGATCTTGTTAAAAGAGCAAACAGGCAAGCACCTCCTTTGATCATTTTGACCCTATATTTGCAAATGCTATTTTCAATTGTCGAAACTATTATGCATGCGTGTATGTTCAGTAAAGATGCTAGTTGTGGGAAAATTTTGGTAATTAGACCTAATTTGATGGATTTCCTTAATCTTAATTGAGTCGTGAACCTTGTTGAACCTTAGGCTAAGAACTTAGACATAAAAATAAATGTCAAATGGGTATCAAAGAGTAATACTCGCATACGCTTAGTCATCTTGTAGAATGTCTTGTATGCTTTGTCGACACAATCAATTACAATTCTTCTTGGATTTGAGTCGGTTTGGTTGGATCTGTTTTTATCGGTTGGGGAAATGGTTGGTTTGGTGTTTTGGAAAAATGGAAAAGGAGTATTTAGACCGGGCGAGATGTTGGCGATTGGTGATTTGGAATTCGGTTTGGTTTGGTTGTTTCGGATGGTTGGTTGGAATGGATTGGATGGCAAGCCTGAGGCTTGGTTGTGGTTTCGGTTGGTCCCTTGCTATGGGGAGGTATGGGCCAGTAAAGCTAGTGGGAGCCCGTAGGGACCACTAGTGGACATCCTCTATGGCCATAGTAAGTGGGTTTAGAAGATCTCGCTTGAGTCACCCTAAGGACTGAACTTGATGCTATTCTTGGGTCAAACAAGACAGCCACATGTGCCAAGATGGGATGGCCCTGGCCTAGTACATTGGAAGGGATTTGAGTCTTGCATCATTAGGCGGCGGAAGAGTTGGACACATCTGCCGTGTCGGTGTGTTCTAGGGGCTCCCTCTTCGGGCATCGAGGGAGTTTGCCCAATACAACGGTAATGCTTACTATGGGGAGGCATGGGCCAAGAAAGCTAGTGGGTGCTGTAAAGACCACTAGTGGACATCCTCTTGGGACCGTAGCAAGGTTGCACATTACCGGGCTGGTGCAAGGTTTAAGTCCTAACCTATCGAAAGGTCTCGTCACGATCTAGCAAAGCGGGTATGTGAGTATCGCGTGGCATGGTTGACATGATTGCTAGAATGTGTCATGTGGGTAAAGTGTACAATCTCTCGCAGAGATATATATATTAAACTAATCGATTAGCCGTGCTCACGGTCATGAGCAGCTTAGGAAATCTTGTCAAGTATAGAATTTACGGAGTTGGTTCTGGTCTAGTCTTGGTTCGGTTGGAACTTGGTTGGGAGTTGGAGTGGTTAATGGGTTGGTCGAGAAGTTGGTTTTGGCAAGGGAATTGGTTTGGTGGGTTGGTTCGATTAGTCGGTTTGTAGGAAGGGAATGGTTGGAAAAACTTGGGTTATGGATCAATTATTTAATGCTTGATTAAAACAATCTCTTTTCGATTGCTTTACAAATTGCGAATGTTTAGAATCTATTATGTTATTGCAAATAAATCCTGCTTTGTGCTCAAAATAGACTTAGTGTAGAAACTTATATTCTTTGTTGTAGCCTGCATTTATGTTAATATTTCCATACACTAAAGTCTTGCGAGTACATACGTGTACTCACCGTTTGCTCTATATTAACAACATGCATAGAAGATGGCGTCAAAGGCAGTGAAGACGCGTCGTACGTCGAGTTCGGCGGGTGTCGAGTTTGCGCGGTTATCTGGGACTTTCGCCCCCAGTCGGTTGCCTCTGGGTATGGGAAGGCATATTGCTACCGTTGCAGCAGTTTTATCTTTTGTTCCGTTGTTTAGCTTGATTGGCTATGTTTTATTCTTGTAAACCAAATAGTTGTAATCTAACCAGTATTAATACAACTATTACTTTAAGCTTGATCCTTGATGCAACTTATTGTGGAAATATGTGGGTGCTAGGCTACGGATCCAGGGAACTAGCACTAGACACATATCTTGGGGAAGCTCGGGTTGGAATCAATCATTTGGCATATGACCTCGAGCTGAGTGTGTCATGCCGATTGATCGGCCTCAATCCGGGTACGGTTTGTAATGAGTGATTGGATTACTGACGGGTTGCGTTAATTCCAGTTCGACGCAACAGTAAGTATCCTAGTCACTGTTACAAAGACCGGAGCCCCCACAACTTAACACCAAGTATTTTATCTATACCCCTTTATAATTCACCAGTTAATTCTTTCCTACATGCACACACTTTTTTTCTCCCACTGAGGATATTATTTCTTTGTACACCCTAGCACGTGCACACACAAATCCTACTTCCTCAAAATCAAGCGCTGAGATGTTCTATCACATCATTTCATCAAATCTGAGGGACCAAATTACCCGGTTCATGCCATCATATTTTTCTCCCCGCCCGTGCGTCACCAGTCGTCTGGGCCCAATCGTCGCCCCAATCACCCCAATCGCGCCTATCGCCCTCCGTATTCAGCGTGGGAGCAACACCCGCCGTGCCCTCCCGCGTCGACCTCGCCGCCGCGCTCACCGAGCCGCTCCTCCACCCGCGCTCGGCGCCGACACGTGCCTCCTCGCGCTCGCCTCCGGCCCCGCCGCCCGCTCCGCGATGAAGCTCGCCGCGCTCGCCTCGGCCCGGCGCTGCCGCCCGCTCGCGATGACCTCGCCGCCGCGCTGCCGAGCCGCTCCTCAGTATTCAGCATGGGCGCAACACCGCCGTGCCCTCGCGTCGACCTCGCCGCCACGCTCGCCGAGCCGCTCCTCCACCAGCGCTCGGCGCCGACCGTGCCTCCTCGCGCTCGCCTCCGGCCCGCCGCCGCTCTCGCGACGAAGCTCGCCGCCATGCTCGCCTCGGCCCGCCGCTGCCGCTTCGCTCGCGGCGACCTGCCGCCGCGCTCGCCGAATGAGCCTTACGGTATTGCAATGTTAAATTTCCAAAGGTATTGCAATCTTACGGTTTCAAATGAGCCTTTCATTTTTTTTCAGGACTACTTCTTCCGATGGCTTCACGATATGCTAGCTGAGATGCCGGAAGTTTCTGAATTACATCCATGCACGGATGCTCATGTGCCTGTTCTGGGATTCAAACTTAGTGGGGTGTCTGTTGACCTTTTATATGCAAACCTTGCAAATGTAGTGATTCCTGAGGTAAGTTTTGTTTTACACCTTTGTTGGTTAAACAATTTGCAGTATTACATGCCATATCTATCTTCTACTAATTGTAATAAATGAGTAAATAGCAATACGCGTGTTAAAGAATGATGCATTTTATGAATGAAGCTTAACATGTTATATAATGCCATTTTATTTGCCGTATAGAAGTTGGGTTAGTACTCAAGAAGATGGTAATGCAAGTGAAAAAATAACTGAAGTGATTGAAAGTTAGGACATTGTGTAGTGTAGTCCGAAGCTTATTTGATAATCTGTAATGAACTCTAAACTTTACACAAAAATATACTATTGTAAGGCATTTTTAGTACACGGAAAGTTTAGAGTTAGAACACAGGGCTTTTTAGTACACGGAGAGCTGCTAGAAAGAAAATCCATGGGAGGATCACTGCTATCTATTGTAAGGCATTACTTTTTTCAGTATTACCACTAAGCCTAAACTTTAATTTTCTCAATCCTTGGAAGTAGTTTTGTACGCTAATTCCTTTTTCTGGTTTGTATAGCTGAAGTATCTTCCATCATTTCAGTATTTGACATGTTTTGTTGTTATATTACTTTGAATTGTTCGGCTGTTAAATTACATTAAAATGTTATGTTGTTAAATTTACTTGAATTTTCAAATATAATCGCAACAGCCATGAATTTGCTTGATTTTTACACTCCATACCTTTCTTTTCTGTTCCCTAAGTGAATTCCTATTGCAGCAACTTTGTCAGTTCTGGAATCTCCTGTAGTAGAAGCTCAAGTAATGATCTTAGAAAAGCCTTAATAAAATTAAGCAAAGCAATGAACTTGGAGGGTATCAGATCAATGGTGGAAAGAGTGACACAAAAAAACAACATTGAATGGTATATGTACCTCCTTGCATTCTTTCCCTTTATTTATAGGTGATTTTCATTTACATCTTATTTATACCGTGAGGCTCTGAAGGTACTAATGTATTTTTTGAATAAAGGGGCGCCAAAAATGTCAAATCAACAGCTAAGGAGTTAATGCAAGAGATGGAGACAAATGATCAAAATATTGGCAGAATTGAGATTGTGAATGGCTCTGCTGAGTTGTGAAATGGAAACTTTCTTGCTATTTTTTACCATTGCATTGTTTTTGAAACAATTACTGGAGTTTTTTTGCTGTCAATTTAAATTGAGGATCTAGAGTATGTTAACGACTATAATTCGGTATCTATTCTATTGGTGTTATGAAGTAGAGCTTACATGAAGTCGCGGCATCTTCCAACTTTCAGTGACTAGCTTGTCAAGTTTTTTTATGTTAACTCTCAATACATGCACACAATTGAGCTATTGTTGTAGTGGATTAGTAGTATTCCAATGTCTTTTCTTAAGCAAAGCACTTATTGATGAATCCAGATACTGTGTTACTATAGCCTAACTTTCGTTCAAGACATCTGAAATAAATTAGCATACTACAATAGGCCTGCTAAGCTAGGTTTGTCGGTTTTGTTGTTTGAAGTAGAACCACAATTCATTGGATATATTGTTTACTAGCATGGCTCAATTTGTTTTTGAGGGAGACCATGGTGTGATACCACGATGGTAGCATGGGAATTGCATGTCTGTTTTTTTCACTAATTTTATATTGCTGAATTATAGGAAAAGGAAACCTAGAAAGTGCAAAAACAAATTGAGAAGGAAATAAAATGCCAAGAGAAAGAAGAAGCTCAACTGAGGAAACAACAAGAAGAGGTGCTGAGAGAACAGAATGCTATATGCTTAAGGAATTGCTATTTCTGTAAGGTTATGTAGCTGCCTACTAATGTTCTTACTAACATTCGTAGAAATTACCAATGGAATTGAACTAATAGTCTAATAATATTTCTTGTGATTGGCATACGATCAAGGTCTGTGATGTGTTTTTTACCAGTATTTTACTATTCCTCTTCCACCTTGGGAGGGTGCGTTGTGGCAACCTCAAGAAACGCTCCCGGAGATGCAATGGTAGGACCCGCTCAGTTTCTATCTTGGGAGGTCAGCATTTTTCCTTTCAGACATCTTATGCTTTATCTCTACCAATAAGTAATAAGAATCATCGATGTTCGGCAGTGCAAATCTGATGACTTGCTTTTTTTTCAAGAACCAACTATACCATGTACTGACCTATAGTGTAATTGTTAGGATTGGCCTTAATCTGTTAAATACCATGAATATTATTGTTGCAGATAAACAAGGATCAAGATGTGGAGGTTGCTTCTTTTCACATTTGTTTAAATCAATAACAGTTCTTTTTCACATTTTCCCCAGTTGATTGGTGGTCTATCCACTAAATGCTGATAGCATCAGGCTGATGGTGAGAACCGTTAATGGGACAAAATTGGGTAATATTGAGAAGTGAGAACCGATAACTGTTAATGGCTCTGTATTAAAATCATGGTATAGGCACTAATTAGCACCAATAATGTCGATGGGAAATCTTTACTGATATCAGTGCATCTGTAATGCTTGGTCATTTATACCTGAAATTTCCTGGTTACATGTAAATTTTATGCTTATACTTCAGCCATTACTACAAGTTGAACTCCGCAGTTGAGTTGTTAAGGTATCCAAAAGTGACTGAATTATAGAAAAATAAGAGGTCGAATTTTTTTAACATGCTGATCAATAGCTTGTGACCCCACACAAACTCAAGGTTAAACATTTACTTGATGTTGCAATCTTGAATACTGCAAACACGTAATGACATATCCTACGGTGTCTGCAAGTGACTAAATTATATATAGAGAGAAAACTATGATGGGCAAGTCTTTTAACATGCCAACTCAGTAGCTTCCACGTCTTCGCTGAAATAATGTTAAATATATAGTTGGGGTGGTGTTGAATTGCAGTGGAAGAGGAGACAAGGATGTCCACACGGCCAGCAAGTACCTTGAAGTCTAAAAACTCCAGACATGCTAAATAATAGCTTTTTCATGAGCAGTTTTGAAAGGGTACAATAGTTACTTAGTGCTGTTCTTTGGATATGAAGTACAAATAATCTGCAGAAGTTGGTTATTAGCTAGCAGCTTTGTTTGTTTCCTACTTTCCTTGTATCTGAATAATAATATTGAAGTGAGTAAAAAACACCAAGCTTTATCCTTCTTGATGATCACTGCCCTGCTCATTGTGTGATGTGCACTTCTCTGAATCTAAGTGTCTTGCTGCTTTGTAATGGTTGTGTGTAATTGATTGGATCATTAGCAGAGGGAATTATAATAAACTGAACAAAAGAAACAAAGCAGAGTTGATTTGGTTGGACTTTACTGAGCCACCTCATGAAGAATTGAATTGTAACACCTTTTCTTTCATTGGTTGAGACCATAAGCTACCTTACCTTAAAAAGATTTGTTTTTTGGCTAGATATGAAAAGAAAATGCATTTTGTAACAATTAAGTTGGTTTTGGTTCGTCAACATCATGAATGTGTCTTTTTAGGTAATGCGATTCACATGGTCAATATATTAGAATTTGGTGGTGTAGTTACTGCTTTTTTTTTTGCGAGGGTGTAATTACTGATATTCTATTGATAAGGTTCTTCTGGAGTTCTGTTTGATCATTCCTTACGCACTTCTGTTCTAAGTCATGTGAACAAACATAAAACCTTGTATATTATGTTTGATTTTGATGTGCTTTTTCTGTAACTTGTAGATCTATACTGCATCGTGTTGTCACTGTTGGTAAAGAGTGATATTCTGTGAGTATACTGACTCTCAGAATTTCTTACTCTAGGGTTTCAACACCGATTTAGTTTTGTTTACTTCCTTTCACTATTTAAGAAGCCAGGATAGCTCTTTTTTTCATAGGAGAAATCACCACTAGAGATCTAGGAGGAGCACTACAGCCAGTATTTCGCTTTCTTAATTTTACTGGTCAAATAAAAAATGAGGCATTGTACACATGTTTTACACGAGTTCTCTAAAATATTAGGTGACTTTCTTTCTTGATCCAAACCCTGATTTAGTGGTCCAGTGCTTGGAAAGTTGTTACAGTGAGGCATATCCACCAAGGTCCTCTTCTCTTACCTTAACATTTGAGTTTTGTTTATTGTTTCTTCTCATGCTTTCTAAAAGTTGATACCATTTCAGGTTTCCACCTATCAGGAGTGGAGACTATTTAGAAGAGCGATTAAATTCTACATACAAATTGGTGACTATTTAAAAGAGCGATCAGGTGCTACATACAGGTAGTCCAACATTACTGTCATCTGCGGTGAGTTTGCTTTTGTTTGACGTGGCAAATTTTTTTTTCTGATGATACACCCCAGCGCAGCAACTGAGCTATCTGAACTTCCAGCATTGTTAGATAATGTGAAGATATAGGTATCTTGTAAGAGATCCTTTCTCCAACTGCATCAATAAAATGGTTTCTCTGTAAGATGTGTGTATCATGTAGGAGATCCTGGCCCATCGTAAGGAGGCCTTAATAGTTTTTTTTTATTGTAACATTATGGCAAACCGATGTGTAAGTATTTCTTTCAATCATAGTTAGGGTTCTTTTTTTTGTGTAATCAACGATATAATAACTCTCTGTATCTTTCTTTTGTGCACATCTTACTACACTTTATAACCAAAAAACATATAACACCTTTTGCTTATTTGAATTGTATTACCAAATATCACCGTAGCGTTAGCACGGGAAATATACTAGTCCTAATAATACACTCACCATTTTGAAGCTATCGATCGTAGCCTTTAACCTAATTAATTAGGTGGGTCCCAGATGTCATTGAGACATGCCAACCTCCACAGTGCTCTCTTCCCTCTTCTTTCCCTCAAAACTTTGTACCCACCTTTTGCACACGTCGTTGAAGGCAAATTCGTTTACTCTGGCGTCTCATCTCTCTAGCGAACACCTGATCGGCTGATCCTTTCTGGAACAAGCTCCTGGCCAAAACTGCAGCAGGTTCTATCTGCACATCCTTCCTGGTCAGTATAGATGAGTGAAACATCACCACTAACCTGTGATAATGCTGGCACATGGCGAATTCAGTTGTGATACATGAATCACTACTGGATGCATGAGACCTCCTGCTGGCAATTCCAATCGATAAGCGGCTGATCCCACTCGCTCTAAAATTTATATACGGTCCATAGAGCCGATCGAAATGCCAACTTTTGATTGCGCCGCGTTCCGATCTAAAATTTATATGAATCGCTGGATCATGCATGCTTGCACGTACGGCTGGAGCTTGTTGCTGTACATCCATATGATCCCCTACCGCGAACATCCGCCCAGAACGCTGCTAACCTCCTCGAACCGTTAAGCTGCACCACCGCAGCTCCCTGCCACGTTTCCCCTTCGACCTACGTTTCCAACGTCGCCACTCTCACTCCCCCTCCGCCGGTGCTCCTCCTCCTTCCTCCCCCTCGTGCACTCTGAGCTGCTGCTGCTGCTTCTGCTAGTGGCCATGGTGGCGAGGTCGGCCTCCTCGACGTCCCAAGGCACCTGAGTGGCGGCTCCCTTTGGTCCGGTGCACGAGATGCCGTGCGGAGGTGGCATGGGGCAAATACAAATGTACGAATTATACAGGGTATACCTGTTCAAGTCATGCCACCACTGTAGATTATAACATCACAAATGGTTTGAAACCATTATCACAGAAGATTTTTCGAACCGTCTGTAACCATGTATTGATGATATAATGGCACATGTGATCCTCTTTTTTTTTCTACACCCTCAGCAGAACTTTCATCATGAGTATCTGTTGTTCGAAGTTTCCTTCTGTTTAGATATTTCTGCAAAAATATTTACAAGACACAACCAGTTATAGACTTTATAATTGAATATCTAAACATCATAGATACATTGAGACAACAGCTTATCTGATACCTGTTCAAGTCATGCCACCACTATAGATTATAACATCACAAATGGTTTGAAACCATTATCACATAAGATTTTTCGAACCGTCTGTAACCATGTATTAATGATATAATGGCACATGTGATCCTCTTTTTTTTTCTACACCCTCAGCAGAACTTTCATCATGAGTATCTGTTGTTCGAAGTTTTCTTCTGTTTAGATATTTCTGCAAAAATATTTACAAGACACAACCAGTTATAGACTTTATAATTGAATATCTAAACATCATAGATACATTGAGACAACAGCTTATCTGATACCTGTTCAAGTCATGCCACCACTATAGATTATAACATCACAAATGGTTTGAAACCATTATCACAGAAGATTTTTCGAACCGTTTGTAACCATGTATTAATGATATAATGGCACATGTGATCCTCTTTTTTTTTCTACACCCTCAGCAGAACTTTCATCATGAGTATCTGTTGTTCGAAGTTTTCTTCTGTTTAGATATTTCTGCAAAAATATTTACAAGACACAACCAGTTATAGACTTTATAATTGAATATATAAACATCATAGATACATTGAGACAACAGCTTATCTGATCATGATTGTCTTAAAATATAAACATTTCATCTCCTTTCATATTATAATATTAATAGTTTCCAAGGCAAAATCTATTTCATTCACAGTTCATCCTGAACGCTATCATGCTCTGATTTATCGCTTCCACTTTATCCTTATCCCCGAACAAGAATACCATAGGCAGCCTATTTTCACTCTGGTATTGTGTATGAACAGGATTATTTCGATGGTTTTCTATTCCGTTAAATATTGAGTTGATTAAGCTATCGAGTATACGATGACTTAATCAATTCTATATTTAATGAAATAGAGAACCATCGAAATAATTATGTTTCTGCCTAAACTAGAGTGAAAATAGACTTCCTATGGTACGTATTCTCCTTCGGGAATGAGGATAAAGTGATAGCAATAAATCAGTGCACGATAACTTTTAGTACGAACTATGAAATGAAATAGATTTTACCTTCAAATTCATCAACATTATAATAAGAAAGGAGATGAAAGTGTTACAAAATATCGTATTTTAAGACGATACTGATTAGACAAGCTATTGCCTCGATGAATCTAAGATGTCTAGATATTCAATAAAAAAAATCTATAACTGATTATGCCTTATAAATGTTGTTGCAGAAATATCTAAGCAGATAAAAATTTTCGAACAACAAATAGTAATGATGGAAGTTCTGCTGAGGGGTGTAGGAAAAATATTTGGTTCCAACAAGCAAGACAATAATAAGTTGTTGTCAATTAATTTAGATCAAAAACAAAATGATGTTCTCACATATCAGAATAATGGACTGGTCAAAAAGAGTATAAGAGATCGTCGTAGATATTACATTTGCGGTGGAGATAAGAGTTTGTAGTTGTAGTAGTCCTTTGCTTAAGATAGAATATTAAGGTAGATATTCAGAATCACAAATATGCTACATATGGTTTGAATAAAGGATAGTTACCTATGGTCTTCATAATCATCTTATGGAACGAAAAATTGTCCCTCCATGTCAAACTCTTTAGGTTCATGATTTTTCAGTATTGTTGCAAGTATATAACACATACAAACTCATGGAAAATTCCATTGTTTTGCTTCATTATCTTCCCATTTTTCTTCATTACATCAAGGATATTACAGTTGTTTCTTGTTGCCCTTTTGTTGGTGTTATAGCCTCATTAATCCTTGTGTTTAGTTAAAATACAAATAAGAGAATTTACGTATGTGTTAGGGGGATTTCCTACCCACCAACTAATTAGGTTTTAAGTTATATTTGGATTTTTTTTTCCAGATTTTCATGGGAACTAAATTGTTTTTTATTATGAAATTCCTATGTTAGACCTTAAGCATGTAGTCCAGATTGGATTAAAATTGAACCCTGCATGCAAATTATGAAACTAATACTCGATCACATGCTATAAAAAACTTGAGTTGGCAAGTCAAGCACAAATTTTTTGAGTTAGTAAGCTTTACTAGGTAATGAACGCTACATATTAACTACACAAAATGTTTACTATTTTACTAATCAACCATACATAGCACATGATAAGGTCACAAGGGATCACCGAGGGGAGGAGGGGGAGGATGCTGGGGAGGAGGATGCTAGGGGCTAGGGTTTGGGGGAGGCGAAACACGCTGGGTGTTAATGTGCTGGGTGCTAAGGTTTGCGCGACGAACCTCGGTATGTTTATATAGTCCCAGTTCTTATCTCAGACGGTTTGTGGTTAGAACCGTCTGTGATCTGTAAATATCACAGATGGTTTTGGTTTAAAACCATCTATGATATCTACAAAGTCATTACTGATGATTGTAGTAAAACCGTATATGATATTCCTGTATATCATTGACAGTTTATGAAGAATACCATCTTTGATAATGTCATTGATGGTTTCACTATAGAACCATCAGTATTGTTCCTTATCATAGATATTTTTTCAAAACCGTCTGTGATAAAATGTCTAATATAAATCTTTCTGTAGTAGTGTGGACTAGGCTGAGCTTCGAGGCGAGTCTAGAGAAGCCCGGCCTTGAACGGGTAGGCACAAGTTTGGCCCGGCCTGACATAGGCTAGGCTCGAAGCCCCCAAATAAAATATCATTATCTAACTCTTTTTCAAATAAGTTGTTATTATTTAATTCCTTTTCAGAATAAAAAATATTATTACTTAATTCATTTTAATATAAAAATACTATTTATTGTTTCATTATTTATCGAATAAATGGCTGAGCTTCCCCGTTTGTCTCAAATTCTGAAGCCAACATCTTTTAACCCTCAAGTGAAGGAATTATTGTCAAAACCCCCACCCAGATGTAGAATAGCACAGGATCTCATGTGTATACTATACTAGTCCCATTATCAGTGACTAGCACACATATTCACAACATTATCATGACATCCATACACAACAAAGCATAGTCATTAAAACATAGTGGTCCTACGTACACTCGTCACATAATTCTTACAAAAAAAGGCCCGTTGGGCCAAAAAGAGCAGCGAAAAGTAAAAAAATATAACACTTGAGTCCAGCGGTACGCCTTGACCCAAAACCATAAGCAACCGACTAGATTATATCTTAGTAAAGACTGTCATCGAATTTCCCAAAACTTGCGGTAAAGTGAGTATTATCGGGGGCAGCGGTTTCTTTGTCATTTGAGTATCTACTAGCAAGAGTGGTATATTTGTACTCAACATGTCTTTATAGTGTATAAAAAATATAAATATATATGCATAGCTTATCAATAGAAAGCCTATGTCAAAAGAGTGGCTATCTTACCATGTTTTCATATATATGTATATTTTTTGCATAAAGCGATATCTATTTAACAATAACAGGTAATAGATTATAACGAAATTTTGAAAGACTAGTTGTTAAATATGTAAATAAAAGATATGTAACATAAGCATAAACAAATCATAATCCTGTATGATCGTGATCATCGATCCATTCCCAGCCACTCACTTGGCATAAAATCTATATCATGGCTACCCACCATTTTTCCAACACAAATTTTTGTAAAAAGATTCAAGACTAACTAGGTGTTGGTGCACCAAGTCTCTCATGACTGTAAGCGTAGCTTTTTGAAAAGGTTTATATTCTGCAGAGGCGTACAACTTTACCCATAACATATGATCAACTCAGACTGTTCGCTCAAACACTTCCGTTGGGGTGTGTGTGGGGGGGGGTACCTAACAACCCCTTGCAGGTGTCAGGCCCGCTAACCCAAGAATATGTGTCAGAACCCGCAATAGGACACGGGCCCAGCTGTGTTTACCTGTACTAGTCCCTGGATCAATAGCTAGTACACACAGATCATAACAGTATGGATCATAACCATGCGATAAATAAAGTTTAATACAGTGTACTTAGCCAACACGACCCATTATTACAAAAGTTGGACCCATAGGTCATATAGCAGCGGAAATATTAAACTGGCAAATTACATGATAAAATGAAGTCCAGAAACACCACAGGCAAAGACTGAAGGTAACGTGATCCTAGATGTCTTGATAATCTTCCTCTTCAAAGTCTTCATTGCAGATATCAAATGGTGGAACGCAGGCCCTTGGGTAGCTATCTTTATCTTCCTGATCTGCTTCATGGAATAAGCAGCCCCGCAATAAAAAGCGAGGGTGAGTATGCAACATACTCAACAAGTCCGGTAAGAAATGCAGTATGCAAGTTGATTCAAGGGAAGGTATTTGTTAATTTGTGAAAAGCCAACTTTTAAAATTTTATCCTAGAATTTTTAATAGCTTTTTTCAAAAGTATTTTCTTTTGATAAATCAAAGTTTACACTCTTTGGGTCACGGCTCCAACCGTGGAAATCAAAATGCCGCATGGCATCGACCATGGTTTTATTTTAAGAATACTTTTGAAATCTTTTCCTCGTGGCTACAACCACGAACTTTATCAAATCATAACACTCACGGCTACAACCGTGCTTTTCTTTTGTAAAATCTGGTTTTGGAATCAAATAGAGAAAATCTACCTGGCGACAGCGCACTTTGTCCACCCTTGACCGTGGGTACGGCTATTCAAATAGTTTGTTCACTCTGTAGAGCTTGCACGCTTTACCCGCGAGAGGTATTTCACTCTTTTTGGTCATTTGCTTCCTTTGGCATATAACCCCAAGTGAAAATCACAAGGCCATTTCCCTAGCTACGTCTTAACTAAATCACGCCAGCTGAGGTTTCACCGCCAAATGGCTACAACCAAGTTGGAAGCCCCCTCTTGCGCCTGTAGGACTACTGTGGCTACAACCACGCCCACTCCACCGTTTGGCATGCCTTAATTAAGTTTTCACTAGTTACTCAGCCAGGCCCGTCCCAGACCGGAACCCGCGGTCACACTATTGTACATTGTTTGACAATCACAAGGAATCGGTCCTTAGGGTGACTAGGGTGGCACATACTCAAACCCGAGTCTCGTGCATACTGCACCCGCCTTGCAACCTTCCACCCTATTCAAGTTTGAAATTCCAAGTTTCTCTTTTCTTTTGTTTTACCAAACTAGCAGCACCAACTGCCCTTTTTTTTTAAAATAACATTTTTGCTCAATCATTTGGAATTTCAAATAACAAGCTTTCAATTAAACATACGAATAGTATTTAGCATAACTAGGCACTACTAGTAGACTAAACAAGGGTGTTAAGCCATACAATTAATCATTCTAGGGCAACCAAAGGATAGATATATTAATATGTAGCAAACATACATATTAACAAGGTATATAACTACACTCTATCATAACATATCATTTTATATAAACAACCATAGCATGCAAGTTAGTAAATCTCTTAAACATTTCAAAACATGGATCAACATGCTTCAAGGGAACTTATCGGAAACTTGCGGGGAACTTGCAGAAACTTGCGGGAACTTGCGGAAACTTGCCTTGGTCGGTGAGAAGAGGGTTGTCTTCCTGCGGTTCTGCGACGGAGTCGACGTCTAGCGTTTCTATTACACGAAAAACAGCGAATAAACAAACATTCGGAAAATACAAAGAAACAAATTAATTCGTAATGACATGAAAACTTCCAGATAATTAGCTTAGCATTTTATAAGATTTATAAATTTTATTTCAATATTTTTGGACGTATATTTTGAGAACTACGAAATCCGTAAGTTTAGTATTTCCACGAATAATTTAATATATATAATTTCAGGAAAATTATTGTAGATAGGTATTAATTTTTACTAATTAACAAAATTTGTTGCATGCAGTTTGGAGCTAAAATGAATTCGCCACGAAATTGACAAATTTCGCAAAACTATGAAAAGTTCATGTACAAACTAACGGAACGTTGAACTTGGCTGCACTGTTCATCAAGTATATACGTATACACGGCGGAATGAAAATAGGAAGTTTTGGTTTTTCATGTACCAATCGACATAGAGAGATCCGATGGCCCGGCCGACTGGTCCAGTGGAGACGGCGTGTCACGGCGTACTCGCCAGCGGCGGCGTCAAAGCGGTTGGCTGGCGGTGGTGGCCGGAAGAAGAGAAGAAAACAATACCAATATCGTTCGGTCCTTTGCAAAACGCAGCAAAAACAGAATGAAAAAGATCAAATGGAGGGAATGGATAGATTGGCGACGAAGAAGAGGACCCACGGGTTCCTTTTATAGCGTGGGAGGAAGTCCAATGGTTGCCATGGTAGTGGAAACGTGAAACGAAACGGAAAACAGCTGCCACTTCATTTCCTCACATTTTAATGCAAGTTAGTGGAGGATTGATTTTGGTAACTGTTGTGGATTGAAGAGGATGCGAAGTGGATTCCATTTATGATTTTTGTGGAATTTTTGGTGATGAATTGGAGTAGATCTTGAAGCTTCTGTGGGACGTCAATGGAGGAGAGAGAGAATGTAACACTTTTCGGTGCTTCGGTTGGATCTTGAAGACAAGGCTATAGTGCAACCACGTATCTTCAGTTACTTCTCCAATTTGAATAGTGTTTAGAATAAAAGGCGTTTAAGATAAAATAGCTAAGAAGTTCTAAAAATCTTGGAAAGATTCCCTAAAATATTAGGGAATATTTGGAACCTAATGAAGTTGGTTTTGGGATTTTTTCGATGTACATATTTTCTGCAAAAATTCTTTTAGTAAATCAGACACTTGTACGCATTTTTTATAAATTCAAGAAACTTAATTTATAAGTCAAGTTTTTGAAAATATTTGAAAAGTAACATTCTCAATTTTTTTCAACTTCTGCACGCATGGTTTTAATTGTTACAATTTTTTTTTGAGGATGTTACAATATGCCTTAAAGAGGGTTGGGGACACTCATCATATGGTCAGGCATATACAGTTCAACCAATGACTGACTATACAATATATAGATCAAGAAATTACAATTATTCCTAGAAAATACAATAATACCCCTTGCTTGTACTTATAGGTTAGCTTCTTCATGAGGGGTATTTTGGTCATTTGTACAAGCCCAATAGCCTACAAATACTCAATGTATTCATCATTTGTAACGAGCTCTCTTGAGCAATAAAATAGCACATTCAAACTGGTGAACCCTCGGGAACCTGCTCCTTAGAGGCAACCCCCGTTGGCCCACTGATAGAAGTAGGGTTGTTCTCTCGAACCCTCGAAGTTATATAAATCCCTGTGTTATTTTTACTCTCGTGAACGATGGTCCGTTAGACGGCCGACATCTACCCCCTCACTTGTGTATGGGTCTCACACCTACAACATTGGCGCTGTCTGTGAGGACAGTAGCTAACCTATTATGGAAGGCTATGGCTTCTACCAATAAACAATCTAAGCCTTCTCTAGCCCCGAAGCGTAAGGAGCACATGAACGACCTTCCTCCCCGACGGAACCCTAGGCGTGCACCTCCCTTGGAGATTAGAGCCGTCCACCCCAGGGTGGATAATGTCCTGCAAGATGATAAACTCTTGGTACCTGTTCGCGCTAAAAATGTGAGGCAGGGTTCTTAGCCTCGAACACACAAGACAAACGCCGGGTTTGCAGAGCGTGCCAGTCAATTTGACCTGTAATTGACAAGGTAAAGTTTGTAAATCATGCAGAGCCGATAAATCGACGCTTATCGGCTTAACACTAGTCGGCTAAAAGCCGATCAGGAGATAACTAGATCAACCAATTACGGCTAATCCGAGGATAAGGCAAAATCGGCTTTGAGAGGCGATGCGCAACAACACAAAGCAGATCGAACCTGGGTGAAATCGGTCAAGATCAATAATCGGTGATGCGCAACTTTATTGATCTCGTCGACTTACAGAGGGATGATTGTAAAACTAAAACGACGAAAAGAACTGTAAAAAGTAGATGTGTGAGGTGTTGGATTGATCTTTTTGCCGCCTCAAGTCTATCTATTTTATACGCCCCAGCCGATCCGAGTCCTGTACTGACACGGTAACCAGATTCGTATCGGCCTTGATCCGATTCATTCCTGTTTTGAAGATGTCCTTATTGGTTACGACCGTTATATGCGCATCAGATCTTTCCGTTCCTGTGCATGCCGAATTTTGGTGCAAACACATGCCCCCCATTTTTGGAAGATAACTTGTTGTCTTTCGAAAATCGTATCGGCTTTTATCCGTGATCGGCTTTGTAAATGGAACTCTCCTCGGTAACTGCCCCATTAATGGCGCTGTAAAAATCTCGGTGCGCTTTAAATACCGAACAGTTCCCGCCTGTTCGCCTCTTTTCACCATGGTATAAATATGCGGGTCCCCTCGTGGTCATTTGCACGCTTTCAAGCTCTCGAATCACCATTCATCGGCTTCTTTCGCCTTTTCTCGACTCCCTTGAAATCGGCTGAAATGGATCCTTCTCAGGTATTCATCCCGATTCCTCAAAGCACCGATCAATTTTACCTAGGACCGGTAGGTGCCATGCAAGCCGATATATTGATTAATGAAGAAATCCCCAGGCTCCCTTTGTCAGCTGCTGGATATAATATCAATGAATGGGGAAAAAGCTTTAGAGCCTGGCCCACGAACCTCAAGGGATGAAGGTCTTGGTTTATTAGGGTGTCAGCCCAAAAGAGGGTAGAGTGGGAGCGAATGGGAATAGCCGAATCTCTTCCTTTGAGTCTGATCGATCCCGAGGCTAATGAGTCTTTGGTAGCCGCGGCTTGTTATTTTTGGCCTGGTTCTTTCAACGCCTTCCTTTTTTCGTCTGGCCCAGTTGGCCCCACCTTACTTGATGTAGCTCAATTGTGCTGCCTTAGGCCAGATGGTGACCAACTGTCGGCTTTTAGTGGGAAGACCAGTTTCAAGCTGACCCGAAAGAAGGGTGAGGGTTGGCATAAATATATCCAAAACAATAACAAGGTGAATGGCCCAGTATCGGTTGAAGAGCATGCTGCTTTTCTCAACCTTTGGTTGGACCGATACCTTTTCTACGGAGCTTCCCTTGGCCCTACCCAAACCTTCCAGCTGATAGCGGAACGCCTGGTGGAGGGTCATCGGCTTGCGCTTGGGAAGACGTTTCTAGGGGTTGTATACCAAATGATGCATGTAATCCGTAGCCGCCTTTTCTCTGGTTTTGCCAAATTTGTCATCGGCAATATAGGAGGGCCTTTGTGGTTTATCCAGATCTAGCTCCACTGCATGTTTAGCCGATCTATCCTTTCCGAGCCCTTAGGAAGTTCAACCTTTCCCAGGGAAGATTATCCGGAACACGTGACGCCCCAGTATAGAACTAGCCGATCTTACGGGGAGAAGTTCATCATGTGTTCCGCTGGTGATTTAAAGCTGTCACCAACCGGCTTGCACAAATACCTCAGCTTCTTTCTAATCCTAGATAGAGCTTCTTTCAGTCAGCAGGACTTCTTTCACTACACCGATATAGCCGACTGTCCATGGCCCTCATTCCTCCACCTAGATGCCGATAGTTCTTCGATGCCCTAGTCTACCTTAGATTTATATAGAGTTATCATTTCTCCTTGCATTATTCATGTCGACTTGAACACCCGAAATCGAACATTTCAGCCATCATATGAATTTTACCACCCTTCGGTTTATGCCCGACAACTGGGTTTTGGGCAAACCATTCCTTGTTTCCCCTTGTTATCTCGCATTGAGCCCCGATCTCGGGTGACCAACAGTATTGCTGCGGAAGTCATGCTCGAAGTAGCCGACGAGGTCCAAGTATTTTTGATGCCTCGTTTCTTCCTCAATTCACGTCGGTCGGCTTCTTTTTCAACATGGTGGTCCGCCATCTCGGGGGCCCTTCTGTTGGATAGGTCTCCGTCGGCTATACTCTCTTTGTTTTTACCTCATTATCATAAGCCGATGGTAGATTCTGGCGATTCCAGCGAGAGTTCCGGTTATACCAACTCTTCGGTAGCCGTAGAGGTACCGACGCTTATATTTCCCTCGTAAGTTCCGTTTGTGGTCGGTTTTTACTGAATTTTTTTTTCCGGTCTTTTCCAGGGTGGGACTGCGGCAGACGCTGGGGAGCAAGCAATCGACCCCCACGTCTCTGCTGGCAGTAGCCGACAGAGACGGCCGGGCCAGGCGGTCGGTACTACGGGTTACTCTTCGGGTACCCTAGGTATCCGGAGCCCATCTTTGTCGGACCTTGCTCGTCAGCAACGTCCTGCAAGTAAGTTGCTTTTCTTGCATCGGCTTGTATATCTCTCGTCTTGCCGATGTTAACCCGTGTTTTTCAGAGAGGAAGAAGAAGTCTACCAGGCGATCACCAAGGCCTGTGAGACGCTCAGCCGATCACTCCCCGGAGCACTCGGCTACCGATGTAAGTCTGGTCTTGTTTTTCTGATCTTGAATGGAATGTTTTACGTGGTGTTGATCATCGTCTTTTGTTTTCAGCAATCACCATCAGTACAGGTGGCGGGGGTTCTGTACTATCCCCGATGCTCCCTGATGTGCCGCCTCCGACAGTCGACGTATCTGATTCCCCGGTGCTATTGATGGGCCCGGCTGACCTCCTGGGTTTTACCTTGGATGAACTTGATGACCCGGAGGTACTGGCCACCGACGACTACCCGACAGAAATTCAAAGGATAATAGACGCTTCCGCCCCTACATCGGCTGTTGTAACTGCTGCGCCAGGCATGCAAGAGCGCCTCAATCGCCTGTTTCATGAGGTAATGCAGCCGGAGGGGGCGCTTCTGGCAGACACACAGCCTCTCAGGAATGCCATGGCGGCCATGCAAGCCGACCTTCCTCCTGCGGCCATGAGTGCTCTGCTGGATGTTTGCCATTTGGATGCTCGGCGGGCGGAAGTGGAATCGGCTAAACTTAGGGTTGACCAGAGGAAGGCTCAGCAAGCTGATCAATAGATCCTGGATAAGCTCATAGCCGACGCCAAGCTCCAGAAGAAGGAGTTCGACCAGGGTGCTGCCGCCCTCAAGCTGGCTAAGGGCAAGGCTCAAGAGTTGGAGTCGGCCAAGAAAAAACTTGAAGAGCAGCTGGCCTTGGTCACCAAAGAGCTTGCAGAATGCCAAATCAAGATTACTGACTCGACCTCTTTGCTGGTGACTCAGAGGCGGCAGATCGGTGAAGTTTTCGCCAAGGTCAAGACTCAGTCGGCCAAGATAGTCCCTGTCCCTGGCAATGCAGTGGCCGATCAACAGTTGATAGACAGCATTCAAGCCACCATTGGCAGGGCTGCGGCGGCACTATCGGCTTTGGGAGCTCATTTGCCCGGATCCGGGTTGAACTGATTTGAACATATGTCGGGCGTTGGCTAAATACTTTTGATGAAACTGTTGATGGCACCGGCTATATAGACGATCCCTTATGATGTAAACAATGTTTTAACTGGTCCGTCTTTTTGTTGTGATGTAAACGATATGCTGTGGCCCGGTCGGTCGTTGACCGGCCTCTTAATCTTTTCAGCTAATTTGTATGTATGTGTGTGCAATCGGCCTTCATATTGATTCTATTTATTAGGATCCGATCCAGACGCTAGGACAGTACGCTTTCAAGTACTTTCCATTGATCGCTTTAGGCAACACGAATCCTTCTAAGGTCTCGAGTATATACGAGTTTCCGTTGATTGGCCGATTTATTTTATAAGGCCCCTCCCACGTTGGGGACCACTTGCCAAATCGATTATCCTTAGATCCAATCAGCATTATAGTTTTCCAAACTAAATCGGCTTGATTAAAAGATTTCAGCACGACCTTCTTATTGTATGATCTGGCAACTCTTTCCTTGTTCCTTTTAAGCCGATCCAGTGTGATTAGCCTTAATTCGACTAGGTCGTCCAGGTTGTCCATCATTGCTTGCTTGTACTCATCGGTCGGCAAATTATCTTGTTGGGCTGTTCTGGCTGAGCTGATATTGATTTCTACGAGCAAAACGGCTTCTTATCCATATACCAACTGGAAAGGGGATAGTTTAATCGATCCATGATACGATAGCCGATATGCCCATAAAGCTTCTGATAACGTAGTGTGCCAACTCCTTGGTTTTTCCTCGATTTTCCTTTTTACCAATTTTATTAAAGTCTTATTTGACGACTCAGCTTGTCCGTTAGCCTGAGCGTAATAGGGTGAGGAATTGAGTAACTTGATACCTATGCTTTTCGCGTAGTCTTGAAATTCCTTGGACATAAATACCGTTCCTTGGTTCTGTTGTGATTGTTTGCGGAATCCCAAACCGATGGACGATATGTTCGTTCACAAAGCTGATTAATTCCGTGCTAGTAACTTTCTTGCGTGGTATGGCTTCAACCCATTTTGAAAAATAGTCCGTGGCTGCAAGAATGAACTTATGGCCTTTACTGGATGCTGGGAAAATCTGGTCGATGATATCCATTCCCCACCCCCTGAATGGACATGGTTTGATGATCGGATGTAAAGCCGATGCTGGTACCGACTGTACGTTACCAAACTTTGGACATGTTTGACATCCTTTGTAATATTTGAAGCAATCTTCTAGCATCGTCGGCCAGAAGTATCCTGTCCGTCTCAGGATCCATTTCATTTTGTGGGCCGATTGATGTGATCCGCAAATCCCTTCATGGACTTCTCCCATTGCTACGTTGGCTTCCTCAGTCCCCAGGCACCTTAGCAACAAACCTTCCATGGTTCGGAAATATAATACATCTTCCAGTAAGATGTATTTCAGTGCTTTTTGTCGGACTTTTCGCTCAGTCGGCTTAGATGGATCTAACAAATAATCCTTTATTTCTGTTCTCCAGTCGACAAGGTGGGCGCACATGATCGGCCAATCATTTAACTCGATCGACTCCTGTTGGCTTTTCCCTCTGTATCCTGATGCCCATTGTGCTAATAAGTTTGCTTTGTCATTGATTTCTCTGGGGATATGTTTTGTGGAGAACGTTGTGAATGTCTCAATAATCTGGAGACATTGATGCAAATATTGAGCCAACACTTCGTCATTGCATCGGTATTCTCCTTTGACCTGTTGCACAATTAACATTGAATCCCCGAATGCTTCTACGTCTTTTACTCCGATGCTTTCCAGCAACTATAGCCCTTTTAGCAGCGCTTCATATTCTGCTTGATTATTGGAACATCGGCTATCAAGCCGATACATGAATTTAAAATCCTGTTTTTTAGGTGAAATTAACACTATGCCGATGCCTTCACCCTCTTGGCAAACAGATCCGTCAAAGTACAATTGCCAAGGACTGACATAGGCTATTCTAGCTAACATGGCACTCCCTGTGAGAAAATCGACTATGGCTTGCCCTTTCACAGCTTTAGCCGATTCGTACGTTAGGTCAAACTCGGTTAAAGCATATGCCCATTTACCGAGTCGGCCCCGTAGAATTGGTGCTGATAGTATGTATTTAATTACGTCGGTTTTGCATACTATGACACACTTTGATGTCAAGACGTAATGCCTCAACTTGGTGCAAGTGAAGTATAAAGATAAACATAATTTCTCCACTAGGGGGTACCTGATTTCTGTGTCCAAAAGTCATCGGCTCAGATAAAATATGGCTTGTCCATTTCCTTCGGCCTCCTGCGTTAGAACTGCTCTTATCGTATCTCCTTCAGCCGATATATACAATTTGAAAGGCATGCTATTTTTTGGTGCGACCAACATCGGGGGTTTCATCAGGTAACTCTTTACGTCATCGAAAGCCTTTTGCTGATCGTTTCCCCATTTAAATTCTTGGTTGTCTTTTATCTTCAGTAGTGGTGTGAAAGCACGAATCCGTCCGGACAAATTTGAAATAAAGCACTGTAGGTAATTAATTTTACCGATTAATACCTGTAGTTCCTTTTTATTTGTCGGCGGTTTGGTATCGACTATCGCTTTTACCTTTGCCTGGTGTGGCGGTGTTGAACCACCGGGTCTCTCTTTCTTTTCTTTGTGGGATCTTTTCTTGTTTTTTTCGGGGAACTCTACCTGTTCTTCCTCTCTTTTTTTTCTTTTATAGGGCAGGCTTGGGAACATGTATGTATGGGTCGGCCCTCTTTTCCCTCCCTGTCTTCTGTCAAGGGCTAACTTGACTTTTCATTGAGTCATTTCACCTTGTGGTCGTTTTACTTCTCTACTCGCTCACCTTTTATAGGGGCCCGATGGGGATTTCACTTAGGTTGGGGTCCCAGATTAGTCTGACACGTCCTCGCGTGTTCAGGAAGGGTTGTTGGGGATGTCGACCTGGCGATTAAATGCGATGTTTGCGCTGGAAAGAGGAGTAGCCAAAGAGAGCTTCCTCCGTTTTCCTCTCTCGCTACGGAGGGAGACTTCCCTTCGTCGCGGAGGGGAGTGGTCTTTATTCCTTTTTACCCCTCCCCGAGGGGTGGACCCCCAGGGTCTGAACCCATTGCTTCGCATGTGGGTGGGATTGATAATCACAGACCCATTCGTGCGAGCCACCAGGTAATGGAAGCCTCGCTTTGCTAGTCGAAGGAAGGTGAGTCTGTTTGGTCCACAACACCTGGTTTACTTCAATCCCTTTTTCATGCATTGTAAATCCGAGGAATTGTCCAGCCAATACCCCAAAAGCGCACTTGAATGGATTCATCTTTAATCCATGTGCCCTTGTGCTCTCGAACATCTTTTCCCAATCGGCTAAGTGTTTCCAGTTTTCTTTGGATTTCACAACAACATCATCGATATAGATTTCTACAGTATGGCCGATTAGATTATGGAAAATATGGTTCATGGCGTGTTGATAAGTGGCGCCAGCATTTTTCAAGCCGAACGTCATGATAGTCCATTCGTATAGCCCTAAAGCCCCTGGGCATTTGAAGGCCGTTTTGGGTATGTCGGCTTCTGCCATGAATATTTGATTATATCCGGCATTTCCATTAAGAAAACTTATGATTTTATTTCCGGATGCAGCATCGATAAGCATATCGGCTATAGGCATCGGATATTCGTCTTTTGGCATGGCTTTATTTAAATCTCTAAAATCGACACACACCTGAAGCTTGTCGTTTTTCTTCCTTACAGGGACGATATTTGAGACCCACTCCGCATATCGGCAAGGCCTGATAAACTTTACCTCTAGTAATCGTCCTACCTCTTCTTTTATGGCATCGTACAGTACGGGATTAAACCGTCTTGGATACTGTTTGAATGGCCGGTACCCAGTTTTTATGGGTAGCCGATGTTCGACAAGCTGTCGGCTTAAACCTGGCATTTCATAGTATTCCCATGCAAAGCAATCATTGTATTTTCTGAGTATCTCAACCAACTTTGCTTTGTAGCTTGGTTCTAATCTAGCGCTCACAAACGTTGGTCTTTTCCTATCTCCTTCTCCGATATCAATTTCCTCAAGCAAATCGGCAGAGGTGAAGCCTTGCCCTCGTCTTTCTTCTTCGAAATCTTCAATAGCCTCTTCGTACTCCTCTCGCCGATAGCTCCTCGCTTTCTCTTGTTATTTTGCTATTGTTTTGGACTTCATCTCCTTACTACTTCGCTTGCCCGATCAAACGTATTGGGTTTAACGCTGATCGGCTTGAATCCTGATTTCTCGATGCAGATGAAATCACAATCATCCAAAACCTTTCCCGATATGCATTCGGCTTCTTCGTAGGCCGATTAAGCGCTGGTCGCCATGGCAATATGAGCCGATGTATCGGCAGATACAACTTCAACTGTGTCACCGTTCCACTGTACTAATTTTTGATGCATGGTCGATGGTATGCAGCAATTAGCATGGATCCAGTCCCATCCGAGGAGCACGCTATAATTGCCCTTTGCTTCTATCACAAAAAACGCAGTTGGCAAAGTCTTACTACCGACTATCAATTCCGTCATCATTACGCCTTTTGCTTCGGTGGGGTCTCCCGTGAAATCGTTCAATACCATGTTTGTCTTAATCAAATCTTCATCGGCTTTGCCCAATTTTTTAAAGGTGCTCAAAGGCATAAGATTGACTGTCGCCCCACCATCGACCAACATCCGCGATATCAGTCGGCCATTGATATGGCCTTTGAGATATAGTGGCTTTAGATGCCGATGCATGTCTTGAGGCTTTTCGAATACGGCATCCGGTGCACCAAGGCACAATTAGGCGAATACTTCCTCAGCCGATTCTACCTCGGTTTTGAACTCAGCGGGTAAAGTGAACACCATGTTTATGTCCATCGGCGGTGTATTGTCTCGGATCATTGGAGATCCAGAATCAACCGATTGATTTGAATCGCTATCGGTTTGCTCCATTTTCCTCCACTCCTGTTTTCCAATTGGCATCGGCCTCAGCTTATTGAATACCCGATCTCTTTCTCTCTCTCTTTTGGCTTCCCTTTCTTCTTGTGTCTTTAGTCGTTGAAGTCGCATGCGTTGCGATTTGCTAAGACCCGAAGGGCACCACCTCGGTTTAGGTTCTATCGGCTTTCTGATTTTTCCAGCCAGATTGCTCATTTCGCTGTCGGACTCCGTCCTGACAGTGTCGTTGGAAGCCGGCGCTTCTTGAATTTCAGAAAACTCGCCTTGTTTTGGTATTGACAATCTTTCATGGATCGGTCTTCTGCTCTCTGCCCCTAGTCGATCGTGCACCGGTGTAGACAACCTGTCTTTAGCCGATCGATTTGGCCGATGCCTAATTGGGTGTTGCATAGGGCATGATAGCACTGTAGGTAAGGTCATCCCTCTCTCCCAGCAAAATTGCCAAAAGGGACACTGCCGATGTTTTTCTTCTTCGGTATTTGGCCAATGAGGGGCGTCTGGCCGATAGTTTTGCCTGGTCGATGAATACTTGGCCGGTGAAAGTAGTTCGGTCGTTGGGAGCTTTGTCTGTGGCTTATCCTTTCATATTTTTCCAAGAGTTGCGAGAAAGTTGGCTTTGCTTGAAGCTGGTTTTTCTTGGGGCTTTCTCCGCCTTATACCATCTCCCAACTTCCAAACCCCCTTTCGGCTTTACTGTCCTCGAGTTTTGCCCATTTTTATCAGCCTCGATTTGTATTGAGCCGATGGTGATTTGCACCGTTTCATCTCCCTTTATCCGGATTTCAACTTTCTTAGTTGGTTTGACATCCTCTTTCATGAGTTCCTTTCCTTTCCACGAACACTGTACCATGTTGATTTGGAAAGGATTCACATCTATCTGCATAGCCGACTCATCTGCAAACTTCAACCGTCCATCGGCAATAGCCGATTGAATCTGTTGCCAAAACATATTACAATCGTTAGTATTATGTGAAAAGGAATGGTGCCACTTGCAATACCTTCGCCTTTTAATTTCATCAGCCGACGGGATGACGTGCCCCTTTGGTAATTTTATAAGTTTTTCTTGAAGCAATAAATCAAATATCTTATCATATTTTGACACATCGTACGAATATTTGACTTCTGTTTTGTTTTTTATCGGCTTAAGCAGAGAGCAAACGAGTGGCCTTTTAGCGCCCTTAGTCCACTCGGCTATATTTATATCTGCTTCGTCGTCCTCAGAAGTGTCGCTTGGATTATACTCTACCATATTTACTTTGGCTTTTTCATTGCCATTCGATCTAAATTTATCCTTAAACCCTTTGTTTTCCGCATATCGACTTTCATGCGCCGATACACGATGGAGCAGATGGCCTAGGTCGGAGAACTCCTGTCCTGCCAATTTTTCCTTTAATGGCGGGATCAGTCCTTGAAATGCCAGATCTGCTAATTGATCATCGGGAAGTGTTACACTAAAGCATCTATTCCGCACGCCCCTGAATCTCCTAATGTAGCCGGAGACCGATTCACCGTATTTCTGTCGGACTGAGCTAAGGTCAAAGATCCTAAGCTACATAGTTCCGGAAAAGAAGTATTCATGAAATCGGCTTTCCAAATCGTTCCAGATATGAACCGAATTTGGAGGCAAATTGGTAAACCAAGTGAACGCTGCCCCGGACAGTGATAAAGGAAATAGTCTAATTTTTAACCCATCGGACTGTGCGGCTTCCCCACACTGAGCCATGAATCGTCCGACGTGTTCAATAGTAGTAACGGAATCATCACCTGAAAACTTGGCGAAATCTGGTATCCTGTAGTTATGGGGGTAGGGCATGCGATCTATGTAATCGGGATACGACTTTTTGTAGCCGATTATCCTCCCCTTTGGCTGTAGGCCGAACTGCTCTCTTAATACAACAGTTATTTGTTCGCCCCAATTGACATTATCGGCTTGTTGTCCCATATGACCCTGCCAATCACCGTAGTTGACGCCCTGCCCCCCGAGTGCGAACTCAGGTTGTCAGCTGAACCGCATCTCTGGATGCCTAAGAAATGGCCCATAATCGTTGTTCCTTACAGCCGACATCTCGGGTATAGGTACAAAGGGTTCGACGTATGATACCACCTTGTGTGGGGTTTGGTTTCTAGGCATAGCACATTGGAATTGGCAGGCTCGCATCAATCGACCGACAAGCCGATTGTCCAAACCCACTAACAAAAGGTACGGGGGGCAGATTTCGTATGTTTATTTTTGCCCATCCGTGTGCCCATGGTAGTGCGCCACTCCGCCTGTATGAGTGCTAGGTTTTAACACAGTAGGTTGGCTCGGCATCATCAGAGGTAATGGAGCCGATGCATTTACTGCACTCGTATTTGGTGGTATCGAGTATGCTGGGTACGTCGGGAGGGCTTGTAATGGATCTAACAAACTCCCAGACACTGCCAACTCTTGAGCAATCGTTTTGACACTGTTCTCAATCATCGGCTTTAGCGTTGATACCAGAGCCGATGATTGGTTGATTAACGCATGATGTACGGATTGCTCGATCATAGCGAATAAATCGGCCTGGCCAGGGGCATATCGGCTTACCGGATCAGTAGAGGCATCGCCGATAGGGTTGATGGTTGGAAGTGCGACCTTTTGGGTGACCCCTCGCCGTGTCTTTTGGAAGCACTTCAACATCATCTCTTCCATTGCTGCCTTCCGATCTTCAATTTCCTTTTGTTGCTCAGGAGATAAATCGTCTAGTGTAAGTGCGATTATTGGATCTGCATTGATGTCGGTGGTAGCTGTGGATTTTCCGGTCGACGACATGATTGACTTCCTTCTTGTCCCACCGGGCGTGCCAAAAATATGTTCGCACTAAAAACGTGAGGCAGGGTTCTTAGCCTCGAACACACAAGACAAACACCGGGTTTGCAGAGTGTGCCAGTCAATTTGACCTGTAATTAACAAGGTAAAGTTTGTAAATCATGCAAAGCCGATAAATCGACGCTTATCGGCTTAACACTAGTCGGCAAAAAGCCGATCAGGAGATAACTAGATCAACCAATTACGGCTAATCCGAGGATAAGTCAAAATCGGCTTTGAGAGGCGATGCGCAACAACACAAAGCAAATCGAACCTGGGTGAAATCGGTCAAGATCAATAATTGGCGATGCGCAATTTTATTGATCTCGTCGACTTACAGAGGGATGATTGTAAAACTAAAACGACAAAAAGAACTGTAAAAAGTAGATGTGTGAGGTGTTGGATTGATCTTTTTGCCGCCTCAAGTCTATCTATTTTATATGCCCCAGCCGATCCGAGTTCTGTACTGACACGGTAACCAGATTCGTATCGGCCTTGATCCGATTCATTCCCGTTTTGAAGATGTCCTTATTGGTTACGACCTTTATATGCGCATCAGATCTTTCCGTTCCTGTGCATGCCGAATTTTGGTGCAAACAGTACCTCTTGGCGCTAGATCAATCGATGATTTGATACCACGCAAAGATGATGAAAACTCTCATATATGGTCCTTGTAGCGAGCACTACTATCTATATATCTACAAACAGGTGGTGATATTAAACATACCTCCCTTACTTTATAAGTCTATAAAATCTCACAATAATACATAAATGGAGCTAACAAGCAAGGTATTAGAGTCCACTAGTTAGGAACACGATACTACAACATAGAAGGGCGAATATGAATATACTTGGACCACCAGTTGAATCAACACTGTCGGGACCCCGAATTTGCAAATCCGGACCCTCTGTGTATTCAGCACTAGTCCAGGAACGCGCTAGTGCACACAGTCTTAACATCGGTAAATATCACAATCATACCACTCGATACCAATAAAGTACTTTATTTAAATAACCAAACTGGTTACTTGACCTTATGGTCAAGTTACAAATGTATGCCTCTCAAGGCGAAACTTATTCAGAGAAAAATAATAGCAGCGGAAAATCAAATAACTTCGTGGCGCCATCCAGTATACCACAGGCAACTGACTGGGCTCGCATCCCTAAGTAGACGGATCTTCTTGGAGTTCCTCCTCCAAAGCTGGTGTAGTCTCCTCTTCAACTGGTGTTGTATTGAGGCAAGGGTGAGTACTTGGTACTCAGCAAGTCATGCACAGAATGCAGGCTAATATACTATATGCATGGCTTGGTACAAAGGAATAGCTCAAGGTATATTTGCAGTAAACAGCATTCGAAAAGTAATATAAGTAGATTCGAAAGCAGTAGAAATAAGTAAAGCGTAAATAACTTTTCCAGAAGTTTAATAAACATTTTTCCCCATCCACTACAAGAAACAAGGAAAAATTCGTGGGCCAAAAACCCACGAATTTAAGCCAAAACCCACGAATTTAGGTTAAATTCGTGGGCAAACCGTCGAATTTATTTCACGAATTTAACTCGACGAAATTAATCAATTAAATTCGTGGGTACCCACGAATTTAAATTAAATTCGTGGGTTACTTAAAAAACCCACTAATTTAACTGCTAAATTCGTAAATGAAGAAACCCACGAATTTAATCGCTAAATTAGGTGAAATTTGAAGAAACCCACGAATTTAGCTAAATCGTAAATTTGAAGAAACCCACGAATTTAACTGCTAAATTCGTGGGGCTGAAAAAACCCACGAATTTAACTTAAATTCGTGGGTACCCACGAATTTAACTATTAAATTCGTGGGTTTTAAATGGCTCACGAATTTAACAGACATTTATACAAAAAAAATATCCATATCGATATCACACTCAATACATATACCATATCGATCACACATATATATATCGATATGCATCTCATTCAACACAACAATCTTCACATTCAATCTTATTCAACACATCGCAATATTACCTCTACTAAAAGATTGAAACCAACCTTTTAACTCTTTAAAACCGGCTTAAAACTGTTAGCAAATCGACATGAACTCAAGAACGAAGTAGATCAAACCAAGTAACCGAAATTCAACAAAAATTAAGTCACCGAAATATACAAAATTTTGGCATGACCTCTCTAGTAAATAGGACATCCACTCAGCAGACAAAAAAACATTTGCAGTTATAATATATATATATATCAATCTCTCAAACCAAAAGAAGACATTCTAGCAGATCCTTAAATAATCAATCACACATCCAACGGCAATTTGTAAACTACACAATGATGGTTGTGCATACATAATAACAAACTGTTATAGAATATGATCACAAAAAACAAAGCTTCAGCCACGAGATTACAGATGCTCAAAATTACACTCATGACTGAAAACAGAGTGGTCATCATGACGCATGGGTAGTCAACCATTCGGTCCATTCCAGAATTAGGTGGGAAGTCAATTTGTAAACTACACAATGATGGTTGTGCATACATAATAACAAACTGTTATAGAAGTAAAGACACCGAGCAATCTTGGGCAAGAAACAGATACCGGCCTAGAATATGATCACAAAAAACAAAGCTTCACGAGATTACAGATGCTCAAAATTACAGTCATGACTGAAAACAGAGTTGTCATCATGACGCATGGGTAGTCAACCATTCGGTCCATTCTAGAATTAGGTGGGAAGTCAACTTACAGGGAGACCAGTTAAATCAAGGATTAGTGAAAATGCATGGAGAATCATCATTCGCTCTTGTTGCTGCTCAATATTTCAAGTAAAAGCAGAAGGAGCAATCCAGAGGATTCCATGATGGTAAGTTGGCAAACATAGCTGGCCAAGTCTTGAAACATCAGAGCTCATAAAAAAATTATCATGCAACCAAAGTTAAAAGGATCACAGTTCTTTCTATAATTCGTATTTAGACAAGGTATTTCATAGATTGTTAAAAAAACTAAGTTATCACAATTTGTTTATGCATGAGTAGAAATGTTAACACTTAAGGTATTTGAGCTAACATGTTTTATATGTAGAACATAATGAAGTGAGGTTAATTATTTCTTTAGAATATCGTAGTACAAACTTTGTAGAGTGTTTCTAAACTGGTTTCCACAATTTTAGTGTTTAGACGAGTTATTTTATAGCTTGCCGAAAAGGCTTAATGGTCATGAGATCTATAAGTTATCAGTTTTGTTTTTACTTTAAGATAACGGTTTCAACTTACAAGATTATTTATCCATCTTTCAATTATTACTAGGGAATAACCATATAATTGTTTTAGAACTGATTTCACAATGATAACTTTTATATAAGGATTAAACTAGGGTTTAACATCTAAAGCACATCTAGCACATATGGAGGAACGGCAACAGTTCAATAATACATCTTAAGTATTTTTGTACAATCACGTTCTATTCATCAAAATAAACACATAGGAACTAGTTTTATTTCGTTTGAACTGGATCCTTACCAAAATACTTATTCAAAAAAGACACTTAGTAAGTAAACCATGCAGGTCTTTCTTAGTCACCTACAGATCATGAATCAATTTATTTGGTCTGTTGTCAGCAACTGGATGATCGATTGTTAGTCATGTCAGTTTGAGACAGTTGTTAATACTTTATAGGAGAAAATATTAGATGCTTGACAATGTTGACACCCATGCTTAAGTCTCAGATGCATGTACCTAGTAAATAAACTCAATTTGTGTATATATATCACACTCAATACATATAACCATATCGATCACGCATATATATATCGATATGCATCTCATTGAACACAACCATCGAATTAGCATTTGCATTCCACTAGTTTACAAAACAGTTTTAGATATCAAACCGATTCACTAAGGTCAATTATTGTGATAATCAAGCGATTATCGTTGAAATAAGTTGAACCCTGGTGGTCATGCACCACAGCAGGTCATGCAATGAGGAAGCCAAGTCCAGAACTTTGATTTACTTAGCTATTTGACTTGATGAAAGTTCAAGAGCGAGAAGGGTTGCTAGTGCTCCACCTAAACTATGTCCAGTAATATAGATATGCCACTTAGATATGGTTTCTGCATCTTCTTCATCCCTGCAGTGGATAAATGGTATGCTTTGTGAATAGAGCTTGAGAAAAGCACAAGATTCAAGTTTTCAGTGCAAATGGTTGTTTTTTCGACAATAGTTATCTATGTGATAGCAGCCAACAATTCTATATGGAGAACAACAATAATATGCTACAAAAGGCAGAGCTTGAATTGTTCCTGCTTCACATTGGACGAATTGCCAGTTTAGTTTGCAGTAGAAAAGTCAGCTATTTCGTTACAAAATACTTGCATAAATCCTATGGCATATTTGATGAGAACCATGATCCTATTCCTAGTAGAGTCATATGCACTTAAGAATCCACTGTGAACCTAAAACATGATATGATAAGAAATTGGTTAGCGACAAGTGACAAGAAATACACAAACAAGTAGATGAAGAGATATATAGCTAACGTGAACTTCTTGTTTGATGGTGCCGATGATGCAGCCTTAGAACACAAGTCATGAGATAGTTTTGCAAGGACAATTGGAACTTGCTCTGGTACAAACTTTAAAGCTTCATCAATAGCTGATTTCACTGAGCTAGTTGATCTTCCAAAGCTGTGGACATTGGAGATATGGAATTCGAGGCTTGTTGTTTTGTGCGAGGTGCCCCAAAGATCGCCGCTCTTCAAGCCTAGGGGGCACTGGGGTGTCGGCGATGGGGCGGCGGCCTGGGGCGCTGGCGCCGGGTGGTCGACGATGGGGCCGCGGCCTGGCGCGCGCGGGTGGTCGACGATGGGGGGCCGCGATCAGCGCGCGCGCCGGTGGTCAGCGATGGGCGGCTGGGGAGCTGCGCCGGGTGGTGGTCGGCGATGGCCGCGGCGCCGCGGCGGGGACGACGGCGGCGGCGGCGTGAGGGCGGCTGGGCGGCAGGCGGGCGGGCGCGGCGGGGCGGCGCGTCTGCGGCGGGCAGCGGGCGGCGGGGCGGGGCACGGGCGGGCGGGGCGGCGGCGGTGTGGGAACGTGCGGGTGGGTGAGAGGCGAGCGAAGAGAGAGAGGGAGACGCGCGCGTGGGTGAGAAGCCAGCGAAGAGAGAGAGAGAGAAGGAGACGCGCTAGGTTAAAACACACCGTTAAATTCGTGGGCCAGACAGCCGACGAATTTAATTAAATTCGTGCGCTAGTTTAAAAACCGACGAATTTAAAATATAAATTCGTGGGTTCTTTTTGGGCCCACGAATTTAATTAAATACGTGGGTTTTTTATAAACCGATGAATTTAAATATATAAATTCGTGGGTTTTTTTTTTGGCCCACGAATTTAAAAAAACCCACGAATTTTTTCCTGTTTCTTGTAGTGATCCTAAACCACATTACCATCATCTTTATTCTTAAACCAAACCAACCTTTCAAATCCAAGTTATTTTCAGAAAGTCTAACCCTTGACTGTAATTCCCGAGCGATGTCCAGTACCGTGGACTCGGCTATTTAAATAGATTCTAAACTCTGCAGAGATTATGCACTTTACCCACAAGATACAGTCAAACACCACAAAGGCGAGTTCCCGTAACAAAGCCTTTCGGAAGCCTCAAACAACACAGGTGGTCCTCTCCGGTTCGTGCTCTACACCATCCCTTCCCTTAGCCAAGGCGAAGTATGGGACCAACACACCGTTAGATGGGTATCTGGCCACAGCCACGATACGCTCCCCCGTACAATCACACAAACGGTGTAATTGACACCCTAAGGCTCCACAAGTGAGTCCTTAGCGACTTAGTCAACTAGGGCCGTCCCATTCCAGCCATGTGGTTGCAAGTATGACCCAGTTCAAAGGCTTGCAAGGTTAAGTCCTTAGAGTGACCAGGGCAAGACTACCCGAAAAACCAAATCAACACTCCCAATGCCACAATCGGCCCACCTGACATTTTGCCACATGCCCTGGCCGAAATCGTTTATCAAACCCCGCTTGATTACCATGCACCACGTGCCATCAACATCACATGATACTTTTCCCAAAACAGGTTCAATATATCGTTAAGTCAATATTAACATTTGATTGTCCAAAATCATGTCATGAGCACGAAAGCAGGTCTAAGCAGTATACTACCACGGTCTAAACCCATGTTGGCAATTTAATAATGTCCAACTAGTAAACTACAACTAGGGTGACAAAGGGTCATGGCACATACTTAAGTAATCAAGGTGTCATATAGCAAATTGGTATTTATCTAACCCCTGTGTTTAAACAAAGTATTTCTCTAATTGAACTAGCATGCAATAGTTTAAATCAAAATAGATTTCGAAATAGGATCAACATGGTCAAAGCACAACTTGCCTTCAAAAAGTACTTGCTCTTGGTCTTGAGTTGGATCCTGAGTCAATACTTCTCCTTCGAATCCTTCCCAAGACTTCAACGTCTACTCGTAAAGCGTGCAAATAGCAAATACACAAATAAACACTAGGCAAAAACATCCCAAAACTCCAAATAAAATCCACAAACAGAAAGAACATAATTTTATGGATTTTTAGAAACTGGAATCGTCAAATTTGGAGTTAAAACGCAAAAGTTATGATTTATTAAAGTTTAAATAATCAATTAAATAATATTACAGAGAAAAAATTTAGTCCAAAAATTAAATAAAATTTATATTTAAGTAGATCTCAATTTTATACAAATTTAGAAATTTGAATCACTCAAATCGGAGTTGAAACGCAAAAGTTATAAGCGTTTGAAATTTGGAACAAAATCTGAAATCATTATTCGAATTAATAAATCATTTTCTTTTTCGGAAATTAATTATTACGTCAGCATGGACACGTGTCAGCTCCTGATTGGCTGGCTGACGTCAGCCGGTCCATGGACTTGGTCCATGCTTGGCTCGGGTCTACCGTGGACTCGGTCCACAACTCACGGTCGCTGACAGGTGGGGCCTACAGATGACGTCATTGCTGACGTCAGCACACTGCTGGGACAGCTGCTGACAAGCGGCCCCCACCGTGACGTCAGCGATGACGTCATGGTGCAGTTCCGCTGTCCCGCTGACGCGCCGTGTCGGCCGACACGCCGCTGCAGGTCTGGCTTCTTGGCCGACCGCGACGGCCGCCTTCCAGGGCAGCGTGGCACAATCTCGGCCGTTGATTCGAAAATCAACGGCCCGGATTGATCGGGTGACGACGCGTTCGGGTGAACGCCGCCAATCTGGACCGTTGGATCTAGATCCAACGGTGGATTAGATCCGAGGATCTAGACGTGATCTCACCGTGACGGTCGGATCTGGATCGGGCCGTCCGAGCTCGCGAGGTTGATGTCGGCGCGGCGTTGGCTTGACCGGAGAGCGAAGCAGCGACCTCCGTGCGGCGTTCCGTGCAACTCGGCGTGAAGGCTAGCACTCCCAGCGCGGCGCGACACGGCGATCTCGATTCACGGGTTTGGTGTCGTCGGAAGACGGCGAACGCGAGGATCAACGAAGAACCGCGGCGGAAGACCTCCTCTACTCCGGCGAGCAATAGCGGGGCGACGGCGGCGGCTCAGGCGAGGTGAGAAGGGGGCTCGGGTGCGGACGGTTGTGCGCTTCACGATGGCGGCGGCGTATTTAAAGGGGGCCTCGGCCAGTGTAGAGCGCGAAACCGAGGTTGACACTGATGACGGCGGCGGAGGACTCGGCCGGATCCGGCGAGGGCGACGAAATCGCGGCCCGTCCCACGTGGCGCGATCAACGGCCACGATGGCTTGGCGCGAACGGTCCGGTCGGACACGGCTCGGGTCGGTCGCCGATCATGACCGTTGGATCTCGATCCGACGGCCCACGTGGGTTAAGGTTCAACGTGGTTCGGTCAAGTCGGTGGCTCGGTCGGACTCGAGTCCGACTCGGGTCCGACTTCGATCGGAGGAATAGTACTTGACCCGAGTTGAATTTCCAGCAATTAATATTTAAAATAATTCCCAGTAATTCATTTAATTCATTAAAAATAGCAAAAGACTCAGAAAAATTCCAGAAAAATTCTGGAAAATATTTTGGATCATTTTGGACTCAAATAAAATATTTCTAACAAAATTTTATTTGCAAAATTAAATTCTTTAATTATTTCAAAATGGAATAAATTCAAATAAATTCCAAATAAATCCAAATAAATTCCAGAAAATTCCAAAAATTCACCAAAGTGCCAAATCACACTTGAATTCAAGAAAAGCAAAATTTTGGGGTGTTACAAACACCTATCTCGATTCACTGTGATATACACTGATTTTTATAACCGATTCGAACAGACTTTGGATGATACAAATTTATTCCAAAAAATGCCTTCAGGCCAGAAATATCTCATTCTTGTAGCCATCCTGGATATCACGGTAAATGAGCTAGTTGTGCGCATGGACACCTCGTGCACAAATTTATATCTTTTCATTGTGTTATTTGTTTTAGCCATGCAACTGTTAGGTAGAGGTGAGCACTTGGGCCAGGCTCTTTTGGGCCGGCCCGAAGCACGATAGGATGGCCCGGTGCAAAGCATGGCACGGTACGGTTCCGTGCCGGGCCGGGCCGACACACAACTGTAGCTCGGGCTGTACCGGGCCCGGGAACCAGGCACGACGGGCGGCACGACACGACAGTTTGGGTCAGGCCCGTGCCGGCACACTGCACAAATGGGCACGAAATCACAGATTAAGGCTTAAAAGTTGGCAGATATTGTTGATTCTGGACATCTTCAAGCATTGCATTTATGTTCGACATTTTGTTGATGTGATTAGTCTCTTATCTCTCTACTATAAAGTGAGAGTTTCTTCCCAAGTCATTTCATCAAAATTACCAATTCTGCCATTCTTTAATTACCCACCTCTTTAATTAACCACTCCAGGTGTGAATGGAAGACAGCACACGAGACCATTCTTTAATTACCCCTTTTTAATTAATTAACCACTCCAGGGCGCAAGAAACGAAGCGTCAGAACGCTTCATTTACATAGAAATATATAAATATTGCTTCAATAGTGTTCTACTGTATAAGGTATTATTTGCACAACATATTTTCTTGTTTCATGTTATCGTAATAGCAGGACAGCCGTTCAAAATGTAGATACCGTTGCAACGCACGGACACCTTACTAGTGTAATTAAAATAGGTAGTTTAGTAGTAGTAATTTGTTTTATTTCTTTGCTCGTCACAATAGTGAAAATGGGTCGGACCTGGACCGGCACGGCACGAAGTGCAAATGGGCCGGGCTTGGGCTCACCAAAAGTGAGTCGGGCCGGCACGGCCCGGCACGATGGGTCGTCGTGGCACGACACGGTTTTAGCCCGAAGCACGATGGGCCCGGACCGGACCGGCACGGCACGGCACGGCACGACGCCCATCTCTACTGTTAGGTATGGAGTCCAGCCTGTCTGTCCGCCACGTCACACCATTTACTGTTAGTTTCTACAGCGAAGTGATATCTAGGCTCGTATATTTAGTACCATCATATTTCATAAGTAATCGTTACCTCAGTTGGCAACCGGCTTGTGGTGCGTGCGTGTCCCGGGTTCAAATTTTGTGGAAAGCGGTTTTTTTTTTCTGGATTTTTTTCATCAACTTTGCTTATTTAATTGAGTTATTAAATTATGTTATAAATTTTTGAAATTTTTTGAGAAGGGTCCTCAGGTCATACCTAATCCATCATAAAAAATTTGAATCATGATTAAACTTGTGCGATTTTTAAAATTCTGGCAACACTGTTAATGCATTTAAAGCAACTTCACTGATTTAATTGAGCTACTAAATTTGCAAATTCTTAAAAATTTTTGAGAAAGGTCCTGAGGGTGTGCCTGTGCCCATAAAAATTTCATATCATGATCAAACTTTTATAATTTTAAAATTTTTGGTAATGCTACTAACGCATTTAAAGCAACTTTACTGATTTAATTGAGCTACTAAATTTGTAAGTTCTTTAAAATTTATGAGAAGGGTCCTAAGAGCGCCTAAGCTACCATAAAAAAAACAGATCATGGTTAAACTTTTGCAGTTTTTAAAAATTCTGACAATTTGGTTTTCTTTTTTTGGAGGTATTCCCGAAAAAGATTTTCTTTCTGTGTTATAATCTCTCCCTGTCTCGGCAATTTCTGCCGTCCATAACAACACGTGAACCCGCTGTACATCTAGTTATTGTATATGCTTGTCTCCTGGCTTCCCTGATATATTGTTGAACATAATGTTGTTATACTTGACATACCACATGTTGCCCATGTCATTGATTTTGACCTGCCCAATGATACAGAAGACTTTGTCCATCGAATTGGGAGGACAGGACGCGCAGCTGCATTTTTTAACGAGGGCAACATGTCATTAGCAATGGCAAGGCCATTGAGCGAGCTGATGCAAGAGGCCAATTGGGAGGTTCTTCAATGTCTTGGAAGGTATCATGCCTGTTCGGCCTACCGTGGTGGTGGTGATGGTGGTAGAAGCCGCAGATCAGGTTGCGGTGCTGGATTGACTACCGGCGACACAGAGGCAGTGGTGACGGAGGTTACGGTGGTGGATGGTGGTAGCGGAGCTTGTAGAAATTTTAGGGTTTTTCGAGTTGCAAAATTTTAGGGTTGATATTTTGTAATTTAAAAAAAATTGATTTAATTTTTTCGAGTTGAAAATTTCTAATTTGAAAATTTTTGAGTTGAAATTTTCCGAGGCAAAATTTTTTTGATTTGAGAATTTTGACTTGACTTATTTTCGAGTTGAAACTTTAAGTTCAAAATTTTCAACGTTAGAATTTTCTAATTTGAAAATTTTGTGTTAGATACGAAGGAAGAGAGGTGGGGGAAGTGAGTAGAGAAGAGGGGCGGGAAAAATGTGGAGGTGCATGGAGAAGATAACACGTTATGTCATAAAAGAGTGTTCTTAAATTCTTTAATTTGAGAGAGATCTTTGACATCATACTTCGTCAGGCTCTCGGCTCCCATTTCCTTTCCTAGGACGTTTTGTCAGTTTAAGTTGATCCAACCATTACTCACAACTCTTGCGCTGTCGACCTGGTTAGCACGAAATCTCACCCAAGCCAACTGGATTGAACCAAACTCAGCAGCATTAATCTTCCCAACCTCTATTATTGCTACAAGAGAAGCTATTAGTACTCATCGAGCTTTAGACACTTGGATCAACTCACCATTTTTCCCTATTTCACAAACCGTTCTACTCTCTCTGTTTCCTTTTATAAGATGTATTTAAGCTAGACACAGGGATTAAGAAGGTTGAAAAGCCAAGAGAGAAAATGACCATAATATCGATGCTACAAGTACAATGAAAATGTGTGAGAGAGAATAGTTTGCGAGAGAAAACACTTAGGATGCATTTGGTTCATGAGATGAGATTGAATGGGATGGAATGATCATGTACCATTTGGTTCCATTATTTTGGGTGAATGAGATGGTTCAGCATCTAAAGGGAATATTCCTCAAATTTGTATCACTTGATACATGATGGGATGCTTCCATTCAAGCAACCAAACGTATTGATGACTTTTTTTAACCATGTTATACATATACCACTTGGTACAGGCAACCAAACGCACCCTTATAAATTCAAGAGGGAGAAGATAGATAAATAAGGGCAAAGAAGAAGAAAAAAGCATCAATAAATTTGTATACACGTCTCATATAAAAAAAATAAAAAAAAATAAATCTTATATTCTAAAACCCAACACGGGAGTATATAGACATCATCCGGATATTTTTGTCTCAAAAAACATCTAAACTTTGGACCGTACGATCAAAACACACATCCGTAGGATCAACCCACCTCGAATTCAGAAGGGGGCGTATATCGAACTGAAAGCAAATCCAATGACCAGGAATTTAGATAATAGTTGCTAAAGAAAACATCTGGATAAAACTTATCAAAACCCAACACTAGGAACACGGGTCCAGTCTGGAGATGCGACGTTTGCGGTCCCAATCGGGAGTCCATGGTGAATGCACCATCACGAGGAACAGGTGAATGCGCCATAATATATTTTCTATCGAAATGGCAGCAGGAGGAGATCCTCGTGGTAGAATATATATTAAGAAAGAGTAGGAGATCACGAGATTACAGGAAAGGGTAAAAAAACAAAGAACGGCGGTACTCTCTGTTAAAGTATTTTGTTTCGTGACGCACCAACCAGGATTTGTTTGTTGAAGATAAAGACTTACTTTGCGTTTGGTTATCTTTTTGTTAAGATTTAAATCCCACGGTTGTTCTTGATGGGATACCTTGGTGTTATATAAAAGGGGCATTTGGATATTTGCCACTCTAGGAATTGGAAATTCGATGGCATGTTGAAAATCATGCCATTGAGTGGCATTTTTTACATATGCCATCGAATTTTCAAATTGAGGAGTGGCATATATCAGATTATTCCTGTATAAAAAGGGGTATAAGCCATTTCACATTGGGATGTAAGTTAATCCTCGTAGCATCATCTACACATATATCTTTAGAGGCGCGGAAGACTTGATCCCAGGCTTCTTCCGTAAGCTAACGGCTCGAATCCACGACGATTCACCATGGCGATCAATAAGCTTACTTTATTTCTGCTGCCATTGTGGCCTTGATCGTAGGTCGAATTTGGTTATTGCCAGCCAATTCAATGCACCGGTATATACTGCCGTCCGGTTTGGCAGAGCGCCAAACCTTCAGAATTTGATGAAGCTAGGTATTCTTAGCCCCATCAGATTTGTAAAGTTAAAGTTGTGAGTATATTAGAGTGTTTAGGTGGATTATCTTGTTTACATTTTAGAACAAAAATATAAACTTAATTCACTTTATTTTAGCCTACAAGTTTCGGATTTGAGATAGAGTTGGGTCTACATATCATATAGGCAAGGAATTCGGGGCCTCCGAGTGCATTGTCGTGAGCTCGGTCGCGCGCTCGCCCAATCGCTGGGGTCTTACCGGGAATGAAATCTCGCCAAGATTTCGCGAAATCTCAAAGAAATTGCGTGTCTCGGACCCCTTCGAATTTCATAATCCCAGTGAAATTAAGAAAACCCTAGAAAAATTCAAGGTGCTACAGTAACCTAAAATCTCGGCGAGATCTCGGTAAATTTGACCGAGATTTGAACAAAACTTGATCGGATTTTGGCCGGATTGGATTATTCATGTTGTTTTCTGTGTGGGATACTCGGTAGATCATAATTCCGACGAAATTAAAAAAAAACCCTAAAAAATTCAAAGGGCGATAGTACATAAAATTTCGCTGAGATCTTAGCATTTTGAACCAAAATTTTGGTATTTTGAAACGAAATCTCAGAAATTTTGGTTCAAAAATTACCGGATTCAAATTTTCCTTTTTGTATTTCGTTCAGGTTTCATCCGAAATAACGAGATTTTGCCAAAATTTCAGATTTTGGAGGGTACCGAGATGAAACCCTAAAACAAAATTTGAAACCTTGGGTCTTACCCTACTGCTCGTCGTGCGTGCTTCCCTTGCAGCTGTTATTTGCACTAGGAATGTCTACGCGGCGGCACGCCGCGTAAGTTAGTGTTTGCGAATAATATAAAAACTCATGAGATAAGGCAATGAGGCAGAACAATAATGGATTGAAGAACATGTCCCAAAAAAATAACTATAGGAAATAGGCCAAGCCTAAAGCAATATCAAGATCTGAGGAAGAAACATTGCAGAATTAAGGCTATAGCTTATGCATACTCTAATGACGATTATTAAAAAGTTTCAAAAAAACTTTGAACATTATTCGATAGCCTAATTGAGTCAGCAAAAAACCACTTTTTTCAAGGTTTTAAAAAAGTTGCTAAACTACTCTCTTCAGCTTATGCTCTAGACCTATGTACATCATCTTCTTAACCCTGTGTATGCCATAGAACAAAGCAATATTATGATGGCACAGGAAATATTTTAGGTGAAACAACGTTAACAACAAGACAAACAAAAACAAGACTTAATAGCAGGATTCCAAGGAAGCACGTAACTAATCCAGTCACACATGTGATGGAAAAGTAGGTAATCAGTCATTCGGGATCTACAATTTTGCAGAGACAAAAAATAAGGCAAAAAGATCATAAAACCATAGTTGCTGCAAGGATATTTTGGTTGGTGCTCGACACGCGTAGCTTTTCGGAAAATAGAAAAATAAGGTGGAAAGATCATAATACTATAACTACTGCTAAGGAAAAAATGACAAAGCAACACCTCCCTTCATTTTTTTGTAAGAATATCCTGAAAGCAAAAACAAAAGCTGAATGATTAAATAGCGTAGTAAAGACTACTTCTAATTTACCATGGTTAATATAATGGACTGCAGAGAAAGCACCAGGTGGTTAATTATCTGAGGGTCTATGCTTCAGGAATTGTCGTACATTTGGAAGCGACTAATAAGCATAAACAATAAAAAAAATGGTTCTACATATTCTTTTTTGCTATAAGAGTAGCTATATTTGGAAGGAAAAAACAAATACCGATTCGACACAGAAGTACATATGCAAGATTCGATACATGTTTTTAGCTATCTAATACTGCAAGCTTTATTCTTACTTTCTAAATTTATGTGCAGGCCGTAAATATCGTGCTGGTTTCGTACCAGTAAAAAATCATCGCTGGCGAAAAACTAAGAAATGGCAAACTATTGTTATCCTCGGTACAATTTATAGAACTTTTAGAAAAGAGATAAATGACATTGATAGCTTACAAATCTACGCCTCACAAAGGAAATTTATGTCAGAAATTTATGATATATGACAATAATCCAAGCAGAGTGCACATATTGTAAGTACTCTTTAAACGATAAAGTAATAAAAAATGAGCACCAGAGATTTACCCTTAAGATGTTGGTGTATAAGGGACATCAGTGCTCTATGAACAGCATCACAGTCCACATTTTTGCGGTTGTACAGACTCATGCAGTGGTCTGGATCTCATCAGCAGACTCCTGGTTGTATTTCTGAAATGTATATAGATTCATCCATAATATTTTAGTTACAACGAAAAGATGTTCATGTTGATGAACTCAATTGTCAGCATTATGCAACACGTAAAATGAGCAATTGTTTGAGATAAATACCAAATAGGGCATAACTGAATTATACATTTTGAGTAGGAAACTGCCAACATATTAAATGAAATCCTAAGACTTGAATGAAATGAACATCTGTATTTTTTTAAAGCAGTATGACTATTCGCTAAATGGCACAATGTAAAAGAAGATCAAAAGATTTAGTTCATTATATGTCTATATCACATAGCTGATAGCGGGCAAAATCATAGAGGTGTAAAATGCGATGGTCATCTGCTGGATCGTATTTATTTACAAATTTAAGGAGCTTTATCTCATCCAATCTTTGATCAAAGAAATCTTTGTCATTCTCTATTATTTTAAGGCAAGTATCCATAACTGTGCAAAGATCATGTGCATGTACAACCTTGCTAAATGAAGGTAAGCCGAGATATTTAATGACACAATAGGGAAATTCTTATTTCCCTATGAGCATATGAGCATATTCATAGGATTATTTGGCACTAAAAGAAAAAATAAGTATCTGGCAATGAACCTGTTCTTTTCGTCGAAAATTCTTAACTCAAATACCTCGTATTCTTGATCGAAATTAAAGAGTGCAAGATCAATATTCCTTTTTGGATCTTCTCTGATTTTATCAACAGAACTTTGAACATCTGTATCTGCTGAGCAAAAGCTCTCCATTTTCTAAACATCCTTAGGATTACCAATCTTAGGAAAAGGATGTATGCCGTAACTATTTTGGAAAGTTCTTTATCATCGGCAATTAGCTCATTTAACTCGATGCACTGTAAAATGCTATATGCAGGAACAAAATAGGCTGCGGTACAAATAAAAAATAAATAAATAGAGCAGCGGTGATAACAATCAACAGCTGATATTTTAGGATGCAGTTATAGGACAAGAAGGGCAACTACATTAGCCTATGGCAAGAAATATCCGCTCAAAAATATAACTGCTTTAGAATAAGGAAACAGTGCAAAAGCCTATGAACTATTCGAACGATGTAAAATTAGGTGAAGTGGCAGACTACCTAAATAGCAAAACAATGCATGTATAACAAATCGCTGCTAAGACACCTAAGAAAGAGGGGCCAGGAACAGTGCCAACAGCAACTGAAAGGATGCGCTAGCATAGAAAAGTGTGGCACAAACAAAAAAATAGAAATACGTGGCGGAAAAGTTTGATTTCACCTCATTCTAACCATGATCGGTAACAGCAAGGCAATATGTTTTGAGTATACATTAGAGCAAGGAGCCCCTGTAGCAAGGATGGTCAATAGGACCTCACCAGAGCTGAATGGTATAATGTTTTTCTTAAAGCACCACATCAACTAAGAATAGCTATCTAATGGAAGATCCAATAACTTTCAACAGGGAAGTCACTGAAGAACAAAACGCTTGCCACTCCTAGGTGGCATATAGGTCATTATTTAATCTATCACAAACTAAAATGTAAGGAATGCATTGAAGCTAAACACACAATAAGCAAAACAACTAATCTACAACATAGATAAGTATTTGCAAATAATGCAACTCCTGGTGATCACACATCATCAAAATCACAAACAATTTAGCTCTAGCAGGCGCAGTCTGAGGTAAGCAACATCACAAAATAATCTAACAACAGCTTTAGCACTACTTAATAGTCGATAGGATCAGCTGTAAGTAGAACATGGCTGCAGTAAAAAAAGATGAGCTAATGATTAAATTATTGGGCTATAACCATTAGTTCATTACCTGATGGTAGGCAGGAGCCACCTGTAAAACTAGATGGTCTAGTTAAGTCCTAGGTCAAAATTGGAAAACAGAAAACCCGTGAGTAATTACCAATGGTTTAAATTTTTTTACATCAAACAATAATGGAATTCACCAGCTGGGATTTCAAACACCACCATATGGCAGTATCTGCAGAAAATTTGCAGTTCCTGTTTAGCTCGCAGGTTTTATGGTCTTCGGTAGGCTATTATCATATTTCATTTAGTAAGATTATCCCTGCAATTAACAATTGTAGACTTTTATAAAGATGCAACAGAAATGCACGTACTGATCGAAAGGAAAAGCTGAATCACCTCCATCTCCATGTTGAAAAAATAGAATACACCATATTTTTTATTTTGGCCCAAATGATGCTTCGTCATGTTTTTTGGGCCTGGACTGGAAACTCTGCACTGATGGTATGCAACATAATCACTATGGAAGAACATCCAGCTGTTATCTGATTCAATAGAGCATAAATATTCCATTTATGTAGACAAAAAGATGATAACTTACTTTGAAAGTAACTCGAAGCATAATATAGAACTTATTACACAGCTCGCAAAATTCATTTCTGACAAAACCCAATGCCATAAGACACCTGAAATTATGCAAAGACACAACATCGTATGAAGTTGCAGATAATAAAAGGAATGAACTTAATGGATCAAATACTGCAACGCTAAGCTGGCTTATAAAACCTCATATAGCCGATGGGTCATCGCAACTCTTAGTTCCTAGCAACGAAAGCACACAGTAATCCAGTGCACAGGGAAACCTGTAAAATGGAAGGCACATGAGGCAAATCGAGCACATCTGCTTTAGGGCACCACAAACATATGAAGAACATTACCTTTGCTTCTGAGCAAAACGGTAGCCTTCAACATAAGCGCACACTTGTTATAATTCATGTTAGGGACTGCTGAAAGAACCGATGAAAAAAAAGGATTAATTGATGATTTGCCCCGAAATTCAAGTGCAATTGATCATTTGCCCTCTGATATCTCACTGACATGTGGGTCCTAGGGCCACATGTCAGTGAGACACTTGGGGCAAATGATCAATTGCACCGTGAACTTTAGGGTAAATGATCAAATCTCCCATGAAAAAAAGGCAACTTGTGGCAGCCTCACTATAGCACGGTAAAATCTCAAAATCGTTCCAAAACCATCATAAGAGCAATCGAAATGGTAGACACAAGAGACGAAACATAATTTCCAAGATCACCATCTTTGTTAATGTTCTGAAGTTGTGATTACAGAACATAAAGAACCACCCTACCAACGGTAACACCAAAATATGAGTCGCTCGATCCCAGGTCTGGTTAATTCAACAGGCTAACAACACCCATACGCTACATAAGCATAGACAGAAGGCAACTTACATGCAATCGGTATATCAAACGACAGAACATAAACTAAATGTTTGTGCTTTTTGGACGAAATTGTTATCGAGTAATTTCGTTTACAGGGAAAACATTTATGCTATTCTTTTCTTGCCCTGTCTCAGAATAATCCACCAAAAGAAGCATATTTTTGAAGATGTGTTGAATTCGAGCATGTCAATATCCTATACAAGGTTTTTTTTTGAGGAGTTTGAATCAAAGAGGTGGAGCTTTGCGCATACACACACATATTCGGAGGAGGGGATCACTTACAGTGGAGTCCCATTGGTTTGCTGTGGCCGGGGAGATCAAAGCTGCGCCGAGCGGAGACGGAATGCGGTGCAGCTGTGATGGGCTAGGGTCCGGCCTCCAGCAGTGGACGTGTCTGACGACGGGAGCGGCAGAGAGCGAAGTCGAGGAGGGCCCGCCGCGGATGTGCTTGCTGGAGTACGGCACTGGGTTTGGGGGGATGGCAGCCATGGTTGCCAACTGCTGCGCAGCCGACCGATCTGTGGCTATCGCTGGGTCTGACCTCCCGCGGTCGTCGAATGGGCGGAGGCGGTGGCGACGGGAGCGGAAGGGCTGGAGGTGGAGTGGAGAGGGAGATAGACGGAGGAGGCAGGAGGTGGAGGCACAACGATGGTGGCGATGGCGCGAGCGAAGGGGATGCACGAGGAACGGAGGAAGGAGAACGAGATGCGAATAGGGCAAACGGACGAGGGCACTGGAGTTTTCTCGATGGTTCCGGGGACGCGCGGACGGCCGGATCTTCATCCACACAGAGGATGGACGGCCATCGCCAATCGGGAGACGTGGAAGCAACCGGAGGTCTTGAAACCTCCGGATCTTAATATAGGTATAATTAGGTCCTTTGATCCTTGACACGATAGGACTGTTGATGGCTTTTTGCCCTCCCTGGATTCCCGTTGTGCCGTCGCTCCGTGCGCTCTCCGTTGTGCTGGCCCTAGGGATGAAAATGGGTCGGATAATTCCCGTCTGATCCAGGACTAGATTACTCTATCTGGCCAGAACCGGGATGAGATCTGGATACTTGAATTCGGATACGGGATCGGATACGGAACAACCAATATCCGATAAATATAGGATGGGATTCGGATATTTCCTATTCAGGTATTCGGATAGGACATATGGATTTCCTATTCAAATATCAACAAGGTCCAGCCTATTTCATTTCCTTTTTTCCATAGAGAGCTCATTTATATTGGCAATTAGTAAGTTCTATTAATCCTAAAGTAGCATATTCTTTCTATGATGTATATTGGGTTTGATTGATATTTAACTTGCCAATATGGTTATGTACATATACAGTTTAATTCAAAATATATTACTCTATATATGTGTGCATTATCCATATATCTTTATCCGTTTCTGATTCGAATCCGTCACATATCTGTCCCGTATCTGTATCCCGGTTAACCTGGATTCATATCTGTATCAAGCTAACCCGTATCCAATTTTTTTTAAAAAAATATAGGTTAGTAAACAAAAAGAACAATACCCACTCATATTCGATCCAATTTCACCCTAGCTGGCCCTCCCTGTCGTCCGTCTAACTTGTTGTCCCGCCTGATTCTTGCGACAGCTGTCCTCGTTACCCCATCCGATTCTTGCCACACTCGTGCTCTCGAGAGTTCTTTGCCTTCCATTGGGTCCGTTCCTATATGTTAGACAACCTCGCTATCGAATAGTCTGGGGTTGCCAAACGGATCTAAAGTGGAGAACAGAGAGAGAGGGAGAGAGACACAAATATGAGGAGGAACTGATCTGCTATTCTTTATTGCTTATTTTTGTGTACAATGGGGTAACCCTCTGCCTCCTATTTATAGCCTACATCTAGGGTTTCGGCTAAGGGACCATCGCGGGCCCTATGGTTTCCTAACACTCCCCCTTGGGCCCTTTGCCGTGAGATGCACATGTGTAACACCCCAAATTTTGGTTTTCATGAATTTAAATGAAATTTTGCACTTTTGTGAATTTTTGGAATTTTCTGGAGTTTATTTGGATTTATTTGGATTTAATTTGAATTTATTCCGTTTTGAAATAATTAAAGAATTTAAATTTATAAATAAAATTTTGTTGGAAATATTTTATTTAAGTCCAAAATGTCCCAAAGTATTTTTCAGAATTTTTCTGATTAATTTGCTATTTTTCTTGAATTATTTGAATTTCTAGAAAATATTTTAGTTATTTAATCGCTGGAAAATACTGATTGGGTTTGTACTGTTCATGCAACCGAGCCCGAGTCCGAGTCCGACCCGAGCCAGCCGCCCACGCGGTTCGGTCCAACCGCGTCGCGCCAGAGCCCCAGCCGCGTGACCGTTGGATCTTGATCCAACGGCCACCGTTGCGCCACGTCGACCAATCCGAATCCAATTCGGATTCCGCCGCCGTAGCTGGGTGGTCCTCGGTTTCCGCGATTTTCAAGGAAGCCGAGGCCCCTATTTAAAGCGCCGCCGCCGCCATCATGTAGCCCTCGATCTTCCGTGCGCACCCGTAGCCCTAACTCACCGCGCTCAAGCTGCCTCCGCCCGCCCGCAATCGTTCGCCGTAGTTGGATTCGTGCTCCGCCGCGGTTTTCCGCTGTTTCCGCCGCCGTCCGCCGTCACCGAGCCCAGATCCGGAACCGCAAGGACAAGACACGTCGGAGGCTACCATCCACTTCGCCGGAGCACGCCCGTAACGCCGTTCCCCGTGTCGTCGTCTCCGTCCCCGGCAACCCAGCTCCGCCGCGAGCTCTATCCACCGTCGGATCTTTCATCGCACGGTCACAGTGAGTCCACGTCATCCCTTTGACCATAGAAACTAGATTAGATCTAGACCGTTAGATCTAGATCCAACGACTCACGTTCGTCCACGTCACCGTAACGGAATCCACGTTACGGTGCTTAGATCCAATCTCAGCCGTTGATTTTGGATCCAACGCACAAGATTGAGCCACGTAGCCGCGAACCGCACCGTGCTTGGATAGATCTCAGCCATTAGATCTAGATCGTACGATTAGGGTTAGCCGCGTTGTAGCATTAGATCTGATCTGGACCGTTGATTTTCAAACCAACGGCCCAGATTGCGCCACGTGTCCGGTAGATGGACCGGCGCGGTCAGCGCAGCGTCGCCCGGTCGCCGCTGACGTCACGCGTGACGTCAGCGTGGGGCCCGCGTGTCAGCGAGACAGCCAACCGCACCATGACGTCACCGCTGACGTCACGGTGGGGCCCGCGTGTCAGTACCGTGTGGCCGAGGCGCGGTGACGTCACGCTGACGTCACCCGAGGGGTCCCACATGTCGTGAGACATGTCCCCGTGGGCCGGGTCCACGGTAGACCCGAGCCGTGCCGTGCGCCAGGTCCATGGACCCCGAGGCGACGTGGTGGCTTCTGATTGGTCCACGTGTCCTACTGACGCAATAAATTGACTTTCCAATAGAAAAATAAATGAATTAATTCGGTTTATTGATTTATTTGAATTTTTAAACTTCAAACGCTTATAAATTTTGCGTTTTAACTCCGATTTGAACGATTCCAATTTCTAATTTTTTATAAAATTGAGATCTATTTAAATATGAATTTTGATTAGTTTTTTATTATGAAATTTTCTCTGTTTATATTTAATTAATAGATTCTTTAAGCTTTAAACAATTGTAACTTTTGCATTTTAACTCCGATTTGGGCGTTTCCAATTTCTAAAAATTTGTAAAATCATGCTCTTTTCTGTTTATGGACTTTATTTGAAGTTTTGAGCAATGTGCATGTACTGTTTTATTTATTTATTGCTATTTGCACGCATTACGAGTAGACATTGAAGTACCCGAAGGTTTCGAAGGTGAAGTGTTGACCCAGGAGCTAGCTCAAGAGCAAGAACAAGTAGTTTTTGAAGGCAAGTTGTGCTTTGACCATGTTGAGCCCATTCTTTTGAAATTATGTTGTTTCAAAGTATTGCATGCTAATTTAATTAGAATTTATGTTGATTAATTCTGGGATTAGTTAAATACCTAGTTGCTGTATGACACCTTGATGTATATAGTTGTATGCCGTGAACCCCTTCTCACCCTAGTTGTGGATTATTTAGTTGGACATTATTAAATTGCCAACATGGGTAATTAGACCGTTGTAGTATATTGCTTAGACCTGCCACGTAGTCACCACATAATTTTGGATAATTACGTGTTAACATTGACTTAATGACATATGGAACATGTTTTTGAGAAGTGTCATGTGTTATTGATGTTGTTATCGATGGCACGTGGTGCATGGTAATCAACTGGGGTTTGATAAATAGATTTAGATCGGGGCATGTGGCAAGAATGATCGGGTAGGCCAGTTGTGGCACCGGGGAAGTTGATTTGGTTCTTCGGGTAGTCTTGCCCTGGTCACCCTAAGGACTTAACCTTGCAAGCCTTTGAACTGAGTCAAACGTGCAACCACATGTCCATAATGGGACGGACCTAGTTGATTAAGTTGCTAATAACGTACCTGTGGGACCTCGAGGTGTCAACTATACCTTTTGTGTAGTTGTACGGGGGAGCGTACTGGGGCTGCGGCCAGGTACCCATCTAACGGTTGATTGGCCTAGACTTCGCCTTTGCTAAGGGAAGGGTTAGTGTGCAATAACCGGGGAGGCCCACTTGTGCTGTTAGAAGTTTCCGAAAGACTTTGTTACGGGCACTCGCCTTTGTGTCATTGGTTGTATCTTGTGGGTAAAGTGCATAACCTCTGCAGAGTGTAAAATCTATTCGAATAGTCGTGTCCGCGGCATTGGACACTGCTCGGGGATTACAGTCAAGGGTTAGACTTTCACGAAAACAACTTGGACTTGGAAAGTGAGGTTAGGTTAAATAATGATGTTGATGGAAATGTGGATTAGAAAGGAAAAGTGTTTACTTAACTCCTGGAAAAGTTTTTGATATAATCTTTACTTTTACTGCTTTCGAATCTACTTACGCTACTTGTTAACTGTTGTTTTACTGCAAATGTACCTGTTAGCTTATCCTTTGTGATAAGCCATGCATATAGGATATTAGTTTGCATTCTGTGCATGACTTATTGAGTACCAAGTACTCACCCTTGCCACAATACAACACCGATTGAAGAAGAAGCAACGCCAGCTTTGGAGAAAGAACTTCAGGAGGAGCCGTCTACCTAGGGAGAGAGCCCAGTCAGTTGCCTGTGGTATACTGGATGGCGCCACGAGATCTATTTTTTTTTCGCTGCAGTTATTTCTGTTTTAATAAGTCTTTGCCCTGCGAGGCGTATCTTTGTAACTTGACCATAAGGTCGAGCAACCAGTTTGGTTATCTTAATTAAAATACTTTATTAGTATCGATGTGTATGATTGTGATATTTACCGATGTTGAGACTGTGTGCACTAGTGTGATCCTGGACTAGTGCTGAATACACAGAGGGTTCGGATTTGCAAATTTGGGTCCCGACAACATGCCTCATCAAAACTCCAGAAAAACCCAGTGGGAAAAATACTTGGAGAAAGAGTACATAACATACGCTTTCTGTGTTGCACGGATTGCCTCATCAAAACCTTATGTAAGAAAACTTGAGTGAAAAACTTACTAAGGAAAAAGGGTACAATTCACCCAAACTTCAATTTGAATCTTCAGGATTCACGTCGGGTACTCAAACTTCATGTTCGAGATTTATGTATGAGTATGTGAAAATTCTCCCCCTGAAATCTACACTTCTCTAAGTCTCATCATCCCGATTCCTCTAACACACCTTTCAAAAGGAGATGCTGGAAGTGACTTAGTGAATAAATCTGCGAGATTTTCACATGACTTAGTATGCAGAATCTTGATCTCGTTCATCTTATGCATTTCATGAGCATAAAAGAACTTGGGGTTGATATATATGCTTCGTGAGGTAGTTTTTCACATATCCCATTTGCACTTGAGCAACATAAGCTGCATTATCTTCATAGATGATAGTGGGAGTTTGTTCCATGTTCAAGCCACATGACTTCTGGATGTGGTGAACCATTCTTCGAAGCGATGCACATTCTCGGGAGGCTTCATACAAGGCAATGATTTCCGAGTGGTTTGTCGACGTCAAGACAAGAGTCTGCTTAGGCGACTTCCAAGAAATTGCTATTCCAACACAAAGGAAAACGTACCTAGTTTATGACTTGCCAGTATGCAGGTTCGATAGGTACCCAGCATCGGCATAGCCAATCAAATTCAATTCAATGTTTCTTCTGTAGAACAAGCCAAGATCTTTGCTTCCTTGGAGGTAACGGAAGATATCCTTCACCCCTTTCCAATGCCTTTTGGTGGGTTCTGCACTGTACCGTGCTAGCAAATTCACAATGAACGCAATATCAGGCCTAGTGCTATTCGCAAGGTACATGAGCACTCCAACTGCACTCAAATATGGGAATTCCGCTCCTAGGACTTCCTCCCCCTCTTCTCTAGGCCTGTATGGATCTAGGTCTGCTTGTAGTGACCTTCCGACCATTGGGGTCTTTGCAGGGTATGCTTTTTCAAAACCAAATCTCTCTAACACTTTCTGTGTGTAAGATGATTGGTGTACCAAGATTCCGCCTTGGACATGTTCAAGCTGCAAGCCTAAACAGAACTTGGGTTACCCAAGTCTTTCATTTCAAACTCAGACTTCAAGTACGAGCATGCTTCTTTAATTTCTTCATCCGTCCCAATGATGTTCAAGTCATCTACATAGACGGAGATTATACAAAATCCATTCGGGGATCTTTGTATAAATAAATATTGACAATCTTCGCTATTTGTGTAGCCTTTCTTGCAGAGAAAGTCACTCAAGAGATTGTACCACATTCTTCCTGACTGCTTTAGTCCATACAATGATTTCTCTAACTTCACACTATATAGGTTTCTGTTTTCTCTGTCTTGGTTCGGGATAGGGATATCTTCTGATACTTTCATGTATATCTCCGAATTTAAGTTTCCATACAAATATGCTGTGACAACATCCATTAGCTTCATTCTTGTCGGGACCCGAATTTGCAAATCCAGACCCTCTGTGTATTCAGCACTAGTCCAGGATCACGCTAGTGCACACAGTCTCAACATTGGTAAATATCACAATCATACTCAACGAAATAGTAAAGTACCTTAATTAATTAATCAAACTGGTTGCTCGACCTTATGGTCAAATTACAAAGATACGCCACACAGGGCGAAAACTTATTAAAAGAGAAATAATTGCAGCGGAAATAAAATAGACTTCGTGGCGCCATCCAGTATACCAAAGGCAACTGACTGGGCTCGCTACCTAGTTAGACAGCTCATTGCTCCCTGTTGACTGCCCGAAGCGGCGTTTTTGGCTGGAGCTGGTGTCTGATAATTCTGGTTGACATGTCTTGGTGCTGGCGACGGTGTCCTCGCTGCATTCTGCGGCTAGAATCTGAAAAACTGATTTGGCGCAACTCTCAAACGTTGTTGCGCTCCCTGGCGTGATCCCTGCTGTTGCATCCTGCGCTTCCTGTTGTCGTCCAGCTCTTTGCACTTGTCCTCAAGGATGAGCGCCTTGTTCACCAACTCTTGGAAATCTGGAAAGGTGTGGGTGATCAGTCCCACCTGCAGTCCAGAGCTCATTCCCTTTAAGAAACGAGATTGTCTGGCCTTGTCTGTTGCCACGTCCTCAGGTGCGTAGCGTGCAAGCTGTGTGAACTTGTTCAGGTAATCAGCCACTGACTGGCTGCCCTGAACTCTTCCTTCTTGAGGTCCATAATTCCCTCCGGCACATGATACTGGCGGAAAGCAGCTGTGAACTCCTCCCAAGTGATATCTTGTGGGTTCTCCCGCGTGGCGCAGAAGTTCTCCCACCATTCAGCTGCAGTCCCCTCCAGTTAATGAGAGGCGTAGAGTACCCTCTCATTTCCCACACACTGAGTAATATGCAGCTTCCTTTCGATTGATCTAAGCCAATCATCTGCTTCCAGTGGATTGGCGTTCCCAGAGAAGGTGGGTGGATGAGTCCTCATAAACTCTGACAATTTTGCTCCCTGTCGTTGTCCCTGATTTGCTTGGTTAGCGGTGGCCTGAACAGTGACGTGTTGCATCTGCTGCATCATAGCATGCATCAGCTGGGTCTGTGCAGCAAGGAAAGCTCCAAAGTTCTGCATGTCGACTGGCGGTGCTGGCTGGGGTGCCGGTGCTCCATCATTAGGGTTCCCAGCTGGGCGAGAACCACTTTCGTTGCCTCCAAGGTTTCCGCAGGTGTTCACCATCTGTCGATTGCTCCAAGTTTTAGAGATAAGGGGGAAACAAGCATAGACAAGTAATAGGAAAACCTATGCGGGGGAAGTGTAACTCAAATTTCAATTTTATTAACTAAACAATAATAACTTGGTATGGTTGCTTACAACGCCTAAGGGCCTGCAACACATACTGCACACTCAGCAAGCAATGAAAATCCAAATCGTCTAACACTGGAGTCTAACGTCTCTAAGGGTGACTCTTATTCTAAAATGCGACTCGACGAAGGAGTCTCAACTGTAAAACCTACGCTCACTCGTCGAGAAAACCTCCACTGCCTCCCCGGGGCGGGTGCGGCGGCATAGGCGCGAAACAATCGCCATGCCCCACAACTGCAGCTGTGGTTGACGACGTGACGTCTTCCTCTGGCTCTGGATCTGGCTGCTGTTGTGGCTGTGGCGCGGGTGCAGGTGGCGCCTCTTCTGGGTCCTCCTCTGGTTCGGGGGCGTCCAACTATAACACTAGATCAGGGCCCTGCCCATACAGTGCGGTCTCCAGCTCCGCGATCCTTTCCGCAGCATGGGCGACGTACTCACGAGCATTCTCTAGATGCTTTTTTCCCTTCCTCGACCTGCTCGCGAGCCTTCAGCAACTCCTGAACTGTGTCATCGATAAGCTCTTCTTGGGCGACAATGAATCTGGCTAAGTGCGTGACAGTAGCATCCTCATCTTCTATCGGCTTCCGCTGAGCTCTGCTGTCTCGGCGTGGGTGGTGACGGAACACTGTGCCTTCCAGTTCTCTGGAATAAGTACGAGCTATCTGCTGCATCGCTCGGCGCGACACCTCCTGAATTCCCATCTCAAATGTAGACCTCCTAGCGGTGAAGTGAAAAGGGCGACTGAACTTCATCTTCTCTCGGGCATACACCGTGATCTTGACGTCCCATGCCATGACCAATCCAGCCTGCAATATGGTGGTCCCCTCGGTAGAGCAGTCTCTCAAAGTCTCCGAGCAACTGTAGCATACGCCACAACTCTGCAGCGTAGTCACCCTCACGCTCAGCGTAGTTCTTCTTCATCATCATCTGCCAAAAGACGCTCGCGTAAGAACGCAACATTTTAAAATCAAAGTGGGAGACAAAAAGAATTCAGCAAGTGTATGAACAAGAAAGAAGGGGATAAGTCGAGAATTCATTTATAATCTTGGCAACTTTTAACTTTAGAAAATAGTTTTATCCTCACTACGACCATTCTAACTATGGGTGAGCCTACAGTCAGTATGGCTCTGAAACCACCTCTGTCGGGACCCGAATTTGCAAATCCGGAACCTCTGTGTATTCAGCACTAGTCCAGGATCACGCTAGTGCACACAGTCTCAACATTGGTAAATATCACAATCATACTCAACGAAATAGTAAAGTACCTTAATTAATTAATCAAACTGGTTGCTCGACCTTATGGTCAAGTTACAAAGATACGCCACACAGGGCGAAAACTTATTAAAAGAGAAATAACTGCAGCGGAAATAAAATAGACTTCGTGGCGCCATCCAGTATACCACAGGCAACTGACTGGGCTCGCTCCCTAGTTAGACGGCTCCTCCTGGTACTCTTCCTCCAAAGCTGGCGTCGACTCTTCTTCAACTGATGTTGTATTGAGGCAAGGGTGAGTACTTGGTACTCAGCAAGTCAAGCACAGAATGCAGGCTAATATTCTACATGCATGGCTTAATACAAAGAATAGGCTAACAGTTTCTTTTGCAGTAAAGTAGCATGAATAAATACAATAGTAGATTGCAAAGCGGTAAAACGATAATGAATAGAGTACTTTTCACAAAGATCTCGTAAATAAAGCATTTCCCAATCCTAAGTCATTTCAAACCAACCAGTCTTCCAAAGTCAAGTCATTTTATGAAAGTCTAACCCTTGACTGTAATTCCCGAGTAATGTCCAATGACGCGGACACGGCTATTCGAATAGATTTTACACTCTACAGAGGTTATGCACTTTACCCACAAGATACATCCAAACACCACAAAGGCGAGTGTACATAACAAAGTCTTTCGAAAACTTTTAACCGCACAAGTGGACCTTCCCGGTTATTGCACACTAACCCTTCCCTTAGCAAAGGCAAAGTCTAGGTCAATGAACCGTTAGATGGGTACCTGGCCGCAGCCCCGGTACGCTCCCCCGTACAACGACACAAAAGGTGTAGTTGACACCCCGAGGTTCAACAGGTACGTTATTAGCAACTTAATCAACTAGGTCCGTCCCATTACAGACATGTGGTTGCACGATTGACTCAGTTCAAAGGCTTGCAAGGTTAAGTCCTTAGGGTGACCAGGGCAAGACTACCCGAAGAACCAAACCAACATCCCCGATGCCATTCATGGCCCACCATGTCATTCTTGCCACATGCCCCGATCTAAATCTATTTATCAAACCCCAGTTGATTACCATGCACCACGTGCCATCGATAACAACATCAATAACACATGACACTTTTCAAAAACATGTTCCATATATCATTAAGTCCATGTTAACATATAATCATCCAAAATCATGTTGTGACTACGTGGCAGGTCTAAGCAATGTACTATAATGATCTAAATACCCATGTTGGCAATTTAATAGTGTCCAACTAATTATTCCACAACTAAGGTGACAAAGGGGTTCATGGCATACCATTATATACGACAAGGTGTTATACAGCAACTAAGTATTTAGCTAATCCCAGAATTAATCAACATAAATTCTAATTTAATTAGCATGAAATACTTTGAAATAACATAATTTCAAAAGAATAGGATCAACATGGTCAAAGCACAACTTGCCATCAAAGAGCACTTGATCTTGGTCTTGAGATGGCTCCTGGGTCAAAACTTCACCTTCGAAGCCTTCGGGCACTTCAACGTCTACTCGTAATGCGTGCAAATAGCAATAAATAAATGAAACAGTGGGAAAAAAGTATTAAAACTTCAAACAAAGTTCACAAACAAAGAGAGCATACTTTTATAAATTTTTAGAAATTTGAAACGATCGAATCGGAGTTAAAATGCAAAAGTTATAATTGTTTGAAGTTTAAATAATCAATTAAATAATATTAAAGAGAAAAACTTTGGTCCAAAAATTTAATAAAATTCATCATTAGGTAGATCTCAATTTTATAAAAATTTAGAAACTGGAATCGTTCAAATCGGAGTTAAAACGCAAAAGTTATAAGCGTTTGAAGTTTGAAAATTCAAATAACACAATAAACCGAATTAATTCATATATTTTCATATTAAAAATATGATTAATGACGTCAGCATGACGTCAGCACGGGATTTGATTTTCCACCGAATTATTTTTCTATTGAAAAATTGATTTATTGCGTCAGACAGTCCATGGACTCGTCCCACGGTTCGGCTTGGGTCCACCGTGGACCCGGTCCACGAGCACACGCGTCACTGACGCGTGGGACCCCTCGGATGATGTCAGCACTGACGTCATCGCGTTCGGCCGAGGACGGCTGATAGCTGGGCCCCACCGTGATGTCAGCATGACGTCACAGATGACGTCATGGTGCGGTTTTGGCAGTCACTGACACGCGGGTCCCACGCTGACATCACGTGCTGACGTCAGCGGCGACCGGAGCTGACCGCGCTGACCGTGACAGTCGGGCTCCCACGCACGTGGCGCGATCCGGGCCGTTGATTTGAAAATCAACGGTCCAGATTGGATCGGGCTGACGCGCGTTTGGGGTGAACGCGGTCGATCTGGGCTGGTAACCCTAGCCGTACGATCTAAAGCTACTACGCGGGTAACCCTAGCCGTACGATCTAAAGCTACTACGCGGGTAACCCTAGCCGTACGATCTAGATCTAACGGCTGACATTGGATCTAGCACGGCGCTGTTGTGGCTACGTGGCACGATCTAAACCATTGGATCTAGATCCAACGGTTGGAAACAGATCTAGAAACTAAAATGTGGAAATTACCTTCGGCGACGTGGACGAATCTTGGCCGTGCGATGAAGATCCAACGGCGGAGAAGCTTCGCGAGTCGGCGATGGCTTGCAGTGGAGCTGGCTGGCCGGAGACGAAGACGATGATGAGCCCAACGGCGTTGCGGGCACGCTCCGGCGAAGTGAGTGGTACCTCCCGACGCGTCTTGTCCTTGCGGTTTCGGATCTGGGCTCGGTGACGGCGGAGGACGACGGACGGCGGCGGAAACAGCGGAGAAGCACGACGGAAACTGTAACACCCCGGCATCTAGTATGCCCGAATGCTACCAAACATAGGCTAAACATCATCTAAATACCATAAATAAAGGTAAATTACAGCAAGAGCACAAATGCTAAAAACCGAAATTTCGGCAGCATCTCCTTTGTTTCAACATGAATTGAAATGATAGCAACATCATGGCAATATATATCATAGCAAAAGACAACTAAATCAGCAATATAAATAGATAAAACATCATCATAAACCAATTGAACCAAATCCAACCACACCAACATCTATAGCTAAGTAGAGAGGATCAACAGCACACTAAAATTATTCCATACACTTAGTTCATGGCACTATTATTATGATCATGACTCAAAGTTGGTAAATGTGACTGGAACTACGTGAAGATGTGTAGCTAATGCCCTTTCCCACATGCCGGTGTCATGGTACCTAAAAAAACAACATAAAAACAAGCGTGAGTTCATCACTCAGCAAGTATATTGCAATGTACAAACAAAAACAATTACATGGCTACAACAACTCACATCATGTATATCATCTCATTCATGATCACATATCATTATCATCATTATTATGTATGCAATGCGATGCGATACTAATGTCTCCTTGGAAACTCATACCGGTATGGTTGAGTACACACCCGTCGGTGTGACCCTCTCCCCCCTTCCATCCCGAAGATGGAGGGTGCCTACTCCTCGCTTCCCCACACCGCGGTGGATGGAATCACGATGTAGGACTTACTCATTGGCTCTCCGGAATAGTCATAACTTTCTCACCGACCTTCCCCGGACTAGTTATGACTTTCTCACCACCCGGGCCATGTATGCAAACATGCCAACAACATAAATCACTTGTACATTAACACATGGCATCATAACATAGTAAGCATATTCATCATATCATTGGCAATCATTAAAGCATGGCATGTTGTAACACCCCAAAATTTTGCTTTTCATGAATTTAAATGTGATTCGGCACTTTGGTGAATTTTTGGAATTTTCTGGAATTTATTTGGATTTATTTGAAACTAATTTGAATTTATTCCCTTTTGAAATAATTAAAGAATTTAACTTTGCATATAAAATTTTGTTGGAAATATTTTATTTGTGTCCAAAATGCTCCAAAATATTTTCTAGAATTTTTCTGGAATTTTTCTGAGTGTTTTGCTATTTTTAATGAATTAAATGAATTTCTGAGAATTAATTTGAATATTTAATCGCTGGGAAAATGCGAGTGGGTTTGTACTGTTCATCCGACCGGACTCGAGTCTAAGTCAGACTCCAGCCCGACCCAAGCCAGCCGTCCCGGTCGAACCCGCTCGGCCGAACCCTAACCCGCGTGACCGTTGGATCTTGATCCAACGGCCACGATTGAGCCACGTCACCCGAACCCAAGCCCGACCGAGCCAGCCAGGTCGCCCGAGGCAGACCCGAGCCCAAACCCCCGCACCGTTGGATCTTGATCCAACGGCTGTCGTTGAGCCACGTCACCCAATCCGAGTCGCCGCCGAATTCCGCCGCCGCAACGGAGTGGGCCTCGGTTTCCGCATGTTTCACGGACGCCGAGGGCCCTATTTAATGCGCCACTGCCACTGCTGTGTTGCCGATTTCTGTGTGCACCCGTTGTCCTAACCCACATCGCCTGAGCTGCCGCCGTTCGCCCGCGCGATCTCGCCGGAGTTGGAAGCCCGTTCCGCCGCGGTTAAACGCCGATTCCGCCGCCGTCCGCCGTCCTCCGCCGCCGTTGAGCCCAGTTCCGCAACCGCAAGGTCAAGCCGCGTCGGTGAGGACCTTTCACCTCGCCGGAGCACGCCCCAGACGCCGTTCGTGTGGTCGCCGTCCTCAGCGTCGGCAGCTGCAGCTCCGCCGTGAAGCCATCGCCGACCTCGAGCTCCACCAACCGTCCGATCCAGATCCAAGGGCCTAGATCGCGCCACGTCACCCTCGGTGAGTTTCCTGTTGAAAATCCCAGATCTAATCCCAACCGTTGGATATAGATCCAACGGCCCAGATCGACCACGTTCGCTCCAACGCATGTCGCCCGAATCCAATCCTAGCCGTCGGATTTCAAACCAACGGCTCGGATCAAGCCACGTGTCCGGGGAGCCGAACCGCTGCGCCCACGCGGGCGTGTGCGTGGGTCACTGACACGCCGGGCCCGCGTGTCAGGGACCGCACCGTGACGTCACCCATGATGTCATCGGTGGGTCCCACCTGTCAGAAGCCTCGGTAGTGCGGTGGCGTTAAGCGGCGTCACCGAGGGGTCCCGCTGTCGGCGTCGGTCTTGTAGTGGACCGTGTCCACGGTGGACCGAGCCACGCCCGTGCGCCGGGTCCATGGACCCGAGGCGACGTGGCGGCTCCCGATTGGTCCACGTGTCATGCTGACGCAATAAAAGAATTTACGAAAAAGAAAATGATTTATTAATTCGAATTAATGATTTCAGAATTTGATTCAAACTTCAAACGCTTATAACTTTTGCATTTTAACTCCGATTTGAGTGATTCAAATTTCTAAATTTGTATAAAATTGAAATCTACCTAATGATGAATTTTATTTAATTTTTGGACCAAAGTTTATCTCTGTAATATTGTTTAATTGATTATTTAAACTTTAAATGCTTGTAACTTTTGCGTTTAAACTCCGAATTTGACGATTCCAGTTTCTAAAAATTCATAAAATTATGCTTTCTCTGTTTATGAACTTTATTTGGATGTTTGGACACTTTTTGTCTACTGTTTATTTATTATTTTCTATTTGCACGCTTTACGAGTAGACGTTGAAGTGCCCGAAGGCTTCGAGGGTGAAGTGTTGACCCAGGAGCCAGCTCAGGACCAAGAACAAGTACTCTTTGAAGGCAAGTTATGCTTTGACCATGTTGATCCCATTTTGAAACCTATTTTGATTTAATGAATTGCATGCTAGTTAAAATAGAAAATGCTTTACTTAATTATGGGGAAATTAAATAAAAGCCAAATTGTTGTATGACACCTTGATTAAATAAATATGTACCATGACCCCTTGTCACCCTAGTTGTGGATTACTAGTTGGACATTATTAATTACCAACTTGGGAATGTAGACCGTTGTAGTATATTGCTTAGACTTGCTACGTGTTCTTGACATGATTTTGGACAATCAAATGTTAATATTGACTTAATGATATATTGAACCTGTTTTGGAAAGGTATCATGTGTTGTGATGTTGATGGCACGTGGTGCATGGTAATCAACTAGGGTTTGATAAATAGCTTTTGACCGGGGCATGTGGCAAGAATGATCGGGTGGGCCAGTTGTGGCACCGGGAATGTTGGTTTGGTTCTTCGGGTAGTCTTGCCCTGGTCACCCTAAGGACTTAACCTTGCAAGCCTTTGAACTGAGTCAAGCGTGCAACCACATGTCTGTAATGGGGCGGACTTAGTTGATTAAGTTGCTAATAACGTACCTGTGGGACCTCTGGGTGTCAACTATACCTTTTGTGTAGTTGTACGGGGGAGCGTACCGGGGCTGCGGCCAGGTACCCATCTAACGGTGGATTGACCTAAACTTCGCCTTCGCTAAGGGAAGGGTTAGTGTGCAACACCGGGGAGGACCACTTGTACTGTTAGAAGTTTCCGAAAGACTCTGTTATGGACACTCGCCTTTGTGGTGTTTGACTGTATCTTGTGGGTAAAGTACATAACCTCTGCAGAGTGTAAAATCTATTCGAATAGCCGTGTCCGCGGTATTGGACATTGCTCGGGAATTACAATCAAGGGTTAGACTTTCTTGAAAACAACTTGGACTTGAAAGGTTGGGTTTGGTTTAGTAATGATGTTGATGGAAATGTGGATTAGGATTGGGAAAGATGTTTATTAAAACTCCTGGAAAAGTTATTGATCTTATACTTGTTTCTACTGCTTTCGAATCTACTTATGTTACTTGTCAAATGCTGATTTACTGCAAATAAACCTTGAGCTATTCCTTTGTATCAAGCCATGCATGTAGTATATTAGTTTGCATTCTGTGCATGACTTGCTGAGTACCAAGTACTCAACCTTGCCTCAATACAACACCAGTCGAAGAGGAGTCTACACCAGCTTTGGAGGAGGAGCTCCCAGAAGAAGCGTCCAACTAGGAAGCGAGCCCAGTCAGTTGCTTGTGGTATACTGGATGGCGCCACGACGTTATCTTATTTTCCGCTGCTATTATTTCTCTCTTATTAAGTTTCGCCCTGCGTGGCGTATATTTGTAACTTGACCTTAAGGTCAAGCAACCAGTTTAATTATCTAAATAAAGTACTTTATTAGTATCGAGTGGTATTGTAACACCCCAAAATTTTGCTTTTCTTAAATCCATGTGTGATTTGGTACTTTGGTGAATTTTTGGAATTTTCTGGAATTTATTTGGAATTTATTGGAATTTATTCCATTTTAAAATAATTAAAGAATTTAATTTTGCAAATAAAGTTTTGTTGGAAATATTTTATTTGAGTCCCAAATACCCTAAAATATTTTCCAGAATTTTTCTGGAATTTTTTCTGAGTATTTTTCTATTTTTAATGAATTAAATGAATTACTGGAAATTATTTTAAATATTAATTCGCTGGAAAATCGAGTCGGGTCAAGTACTGTTCATCCGACCGAGTCGGAACCCGAGTCGGACTCGAGTCCGACCCGAGCCACGTGATTCGGTCGAACCGCGTCCAAACCCTAACCATTGTGGACCGTCGGATCAAGATCCAACGGTCAGGATCCGCGCCGCACCGTTCGATCGGATCCGATCCGGATCCGCGGCGCGTTCGAGCCAATCGTGGGCTATTGATCGCGCCACGTGGGCGGTCCTCCGCGTCGTCCGCCCGAAGTCCGAGCCGGACTCCGCCGCCGCGCCCGCCGCGCCCGCCGCCGTGAAGGATTAGGTTTCCGTTTTCCGCGCGGAAGCCGAGGCTATTTAATGCCCGGATCACACCCCGAGGATCACCTTGACCTTGCGCAGCTGTTGCCTTAGCCGTCGCCGCCGCAGTGCCCCTGGCGCGCCCGCAATCGCTCGTCGGAGTTGTAGCACTCCTCCGCCGCGGTTTTTGCTTCGTTCCGCAGCCGTCCCCCGCCGCCGTTGACCCCAGATCCAGACTCACCGCGACGAGACGCACCCGAAGGGACCTCTCACCTCACCGGAGAAGCCCGCAGACGCCGTTGCCCGTGTCGCCGTCCCCAGCTCCGGCCAGCCAGCTCCGCCGCACGCCATCGCCGTCGCTCGAAGATTCTCAGCCGTTCGATCAAGATCCAACGTCCCAGATTGCGCCACGTCATCTCACGGTGAGATTCCGTCCAAAACCACTAGATCCAATCTTGACCGTCCGATCTAGATTCAACGGTCCAGATCAAACGCGTTAACCCAAACGCGTGAGAGCCAGATCTAATCTGGGCCGTTGATTTTCAAATCAACGGCCGAGAATGCGCCACGCGTCCGGGAAGACTGACCGCCGCGGTCAGCGCCGTCCACGCGCGCGTGCGTGTGACGCTGACACGCGGGGCCCGCATGTCAGCGGCCCAGCCACCCTGCACCATGACGTCACACTGACGTCATGGCGGCCCGCATGTCGCTGGATCGCCCCAGCCGGCGCCGACGCCAAGAATGACGCCTGATGGTCCCACTGCCGCCACTGGTGAGCCTCGCCGACGCCGATGGACGTCACCCGAGGCGGACCCACATGTCGGGCCTCACGAGGCGCCGTGGACCGAGTCTACTGAGACCCGAGCCGAGCGTGGACCAAGTCCATGGGCCGACCGACGCCAGACCAATCGATGCTGCCACGTGTCCAGGCTGACGCAATAATTAATTTCCGAAAAAAAGAAAATGATTTATTAATTCGAAATAATGATTTCAGATTTTGATTCAAACTTCAAACGCTTATAACTTTTGCGTTTCAACTCCGATTTGAGTGATTCAAATTTCTAAATTTGTATAAAATTGAGATCTACCTAATTATGAATTTTATTTAATTTTTGGACTAAAGTTTTTCTCTGTAAAATTATTTAATTGATTATTTAAACTTTAAATAATCATAACTTTTGCATTTTAACTCCAAATTTGACGATTCCAGTTTCTAAAAATTCCTAAAATTATGTTCTCTCTGTTTATGGATTTTATTTGGATGTTTGGACGCTTTTTGCCTATTGTTTATTCGTGTATTGCTATTTGCACGCTTTACGAGTAGACGTTGAAGTGCCGGAAGGATTCGAAGGAGAAGTATTGACTCAGGATCCAACTCAAGACCAAGAACAAGTACTTTTTGAAGGCAAGTTGTGCTTTGACCATGTTGATCCTATTTCAAAATCTATTTTGATTTAACTTATTGCATGCTAGTTCAATTAGAAAATACTTTATTTAAATATGGGAATTAGATAAATGCCAAACTGCTGTATGACACCTTGATTACTTAAGTATGTGCCATGACCCCTTGTCACCCTAGTTGTGGTTTACTAGTTGGACATTATTAAATTGCCAACATGGGTTTTAGACCGTTGTAGTATACTGCTTAGACCTGCTACGTGCTCATGACATAATTTTGGACAATCAAATGTTAATATTGACTTAATGATATATTGAACCTGTTTTGGAAAGGTATCATGTGATGTTGATGGCACGTGGTGCATGGTAATCAACTGGGGTTTGATAAATAGTTTTTCGACCGGGGCATGTGGCAAGAATAATCAGGTGGGCCAGTTGTGGCATTGGGGATGTTGATTTGGTTCTTCGGGTAGTCTTGCCCTGGTCACCCTAAGGACTTAACCTTGCAAGCCTTTGAACTGGGTCTAACGTGCAACCACATGTCTGTAATGGGACGGACCTAGTTGACTAAGTTGGTAATAACGTACTTGTGGGACCTCAGGAGGTCAACTACACCCTTTGTGTAAGTTGTATGGGGAGGCGCATCGGCCGAGAGGCCAGGTACCCATCTAACGGTTGATTGGCCTAAACTTCGCCTTAGCTAAGGGAAGGGTTAGTGTGCAATAACCGGGAGGACCACTTGTATTGTTAGAAGTTTCCAAAGACTTTGTTACTGAACTCGCCTTTGTGGTGTTTGACTGTATCTTGTGGGTAAAGTGCATAACCTCTGCAGAGTGTACAATCTATTCGAATAGCCGTGTCCGCGGTATTGGACATCGCTCGGGAATTACAGTCATGGGTTAGATTTTCTCAAAAATAACTTGGATCTGAAAGGTTGGGTTGGATTAATAATGACGTTGATGGAAATGTGGATTAGGATGGGAAAGATGTTTATTAAACTCCTTGAAAAGTTAATTACGCTATACTTGTTTCTACTGCTTTTGAATCTACTTATGCTACTTGTCAAATGTCACATCGCAAATATACCTTGAGCCATTCCTTTGTATCAAGCCATTCATGTAGTATATTAGCTTGCATTCTGTGCATGACTTGCTGAGTACCAAGTACTCACCCTTGCCACAATACAACACCAGTTGAAGAAGAGACTACACCAGCTTTGGAGGAGGAGCTCCAAGAGGAACCGTCTACTTAGGGAGCGAGCCCAGTCAGTTGCCTGTGGTATACTGAATGGCGCCACGAAGTTATTTGATTTTCCGCTGCTACTATTTCTCTCTTAATAAGTTTCGCCCCACGAGGCATACATTTGTAACTTGACCATAAGGTTAAGTAACCAGTTTGACTATTTAAATAAAATACTTTATTAGTATCGAGTGGTATGATTGTGATATTTATCGATGTTAAGACTGTGTGCACTAGCGCGTTCCTGGACTAGTGCTGAATACACAGAGGGTCCGGATTTGCAAATTCGGGGTCCCGACAGAGGTGGTATCAGAGCCATACTGACTGTAGGCTCAACCCTAGCTAGAATGGTCGTAGTGAGGATAAAACCTATTTTCTAAAGCTAAAAATTTGTTAAGACAAGAAATGACATCTCGACTTATCCCACTCTTTCTTTTCTTATCTCTTGCTGAATTCTTCCTTACCTTGTCACGATTTAAAAATTTCGAGTTCTTACATGAGCACTCTTGTGACTGATGGAGGGAGAGTTCAACTACGTCGATCTAGAGGTTGGTCACGCCGCGGAACTTTGGCGTATGCTACAGACTCTCGGAGATTTTGAGAAGCCGCAATACCAAGTGGAAGTAATCAGACAAGCAGGATTGATCAAGGCTTGTGACGTGAAGATTGTGGTACCTGCTAGGAAGAAGGGCCCAGGCAATCGCCCGATAACTTTACCGCCAGGAGGTCTACAATGCAGATGGGTATCCAAGAAGTATCACGACGAGCAATGCGACACATTACCCGTATCTACGCCAGAGAGTTGGAGAGCACGGTGTTCCGTTATCACCACAAGCAATAACCTTCTTGACCCGAAGGCGATTCGGGATGAAGATGCCATGGTTACCTGATTGGCACGACTTGTTGTCGCCAGGAGGATGTACTCGATGATACAGGCAAAGAGCTACAGAAGGCCCGCAAGGAGATCACAACAGAGAAGAACAGATGGCGGGAAGCTCAAGAGTATGTGTCACACCTTCTGCGAAGGATTGACGAGTTGGAGATGACTTTGTACGGACCGTAACTGCAGCCAAGATTTCGAGCTACACGAGCCAGATCCGGAGGAGTCGATCTCGATGAGGACATCGCTTCTTCGACTACCACAGATGACACGATTGCGGGACATGGCAATCGTTTCGTGCCTATGCCGCAAAGATCCGTACCAGGCCGTGGAGGTTTTCGATGAGTGAGCGTAGGTTCTATAGTGAGACTCCTTCGCTGAGTCGCGTCATAGAATAAAGAGTCACCCTTTAGGCGTTAGACTCCAGTGTTAGTTCGATTTGGATTTTCATTGCTTGCTGAGTGTGCAGTATGTGTTGTAGTCCTTTAGGCATTGTAAGCAACCATACCAAGTTATTGATATCATTAATAAAGTTGGACCTTAAAGCTACACCTTTCGCCCCGCATAAGTTCCATATTACTTGTCTATTCTTGTTTCCCTCTCATCTCTAAAACCTAGAGCAAATCGACAGATGGTGAACACCCGCGGAAACTTTGGAGGCAATGGGAGTGGTTCTCGCCCAACAGAAAACCCAAATGATGGAGCACCAGCACCGCCACTGGATATGCAGAATTTCGGAGCTTTTCTCGCTGCTCAGACTCAGTTGATGCATGCTATGATGCAACAGATGCAGCACGTCCTTTGCCGAGCCCACAGCTAATCAAGTCAATCAGGGGACAACACCGTAATACAAGACTGTCGAGTTCATGAGGACTCACCCACCCACTTTCTCCGGGAATGCCAATCCATTGGAGGCCGATGATTGGTTAAGGTCAATTGAGAGGAAGCTACACATTGCTCAATGCATGGGAAATGAGAAGGTACTTTACGCTTCTCATCAGTTGGAAGGAACAAATTACGAATGGTGGGAGAACTTCGTGCCACGCAAGAGAACCCTCGAGGACATCACTTGGGAGGAGTTCATACCGCATTCCACAAGATCACGTGCTGAAGGAATCATGGATCTTAAGAAGGGGAGTTGAGCACTGAAGCAAGGTAATCACCGGTGGTCGACTACTGAACAAGTTCACACACCGGCACGCTACGCACTGAGGATGTAGCAACAGATAAAGCCGCATACCTCGCTTCATGAAGGGACTTAACTCAGGACTACAAGTAGGACTGATCACCCACACCTTTCCAGATTTCCAAGAGTTGGTGAATAAGGCGCTTATTCTTGAGGACAAGCGCAAGGAACTGGATGAGAACAGGAAGCGCAGAATGCAACAGCAGGGATCACGCCAGGGAATGCAACAGCGTTGAGAGTTGCACCAAATCAGATTTTCAGATTCCAGCCACAAAATGCAACAAGGACACCGTCACCAGCACCAAGAACCGTCAATCAAAACTACCAGACCCCAGCCCCCGCTAGAAACGCTGCTCGAGCAACAAGAAGGAACAGTGAGACGCTACAATCGCAGAACGAGCCAGTGACACTTTGCCAACAGCTTGTCCAAAGAAGACAGCAGGAGTGACCCTGGCCGCTTCAATCTAGGAACCACCCCAGCTAGGACGCCAAAGACAGAGCCACACCCTGCATCGTGGTGAGAGGCCGAGTCAACCATGTCACCGCAGATGCCCTGCAGAATGCTACGGACGTCGTACTGGGCTTTGCTGCTAGAAATGATTTGGGGATTTCAAGACTTAAGTGCATGCTTTTAGTTCAAACCCCTGGTTCCGAACTCCGAACGAAAGTAGGATGTTCCGGGGTGAGAATACTAATAGATGGAATAGAGTTCCTAGCGAACCTTATTATTTTGGAAACCCAGACCTTAGATGTCATTTTGGGAATGGATTGGTTATCCAAGCACAAGGCCGTATTGGATTGTGGATGAAGGACTATCTCAGTTGAGAGCCCGTGTGGAAAGAAAGTGGAATTTCAAGCCACTGCAGTTAGAGATGGACAGATGATGGTTAACAGTACCAAGACAATCAGCATAGAGGATGTCTCAGTAGTGAATGAGTACCCAGATGTTTTTCCCGAAGATCTACCTGGTATGCCGCCAGACAGGGACATAGAGTTTGTGATAGAGCTTGTACCTGGTACAGCACCGATAGCAAAAAGACCCTATCGGATGTCTACCGAAGAATTGGTAGAGATGAAGAAACAGCTTGAGGAGTTAATGGAGAAAGGATTTATCAGACCGAGTTCGTCGCCGTGGGGAGCGCCAGTGTTGTTTGTCAAGAAGAAGGACGGGAGTTTCAGGATGTGCATTGACTACCGTGCACTCAATGAATTCACCGTGAAGAATAAGTATCCGCTACCCAGGATTGATGATTTGTTTGATCAGCTGAGAGGAGCCGGAGTTTTCTCCAAGATGGATCTGAGATCGGGATACCATCAGTTGAAGATCCGATCAGAAGATATTCCGAAGACTGCATTCTCGTCAAGATATGGACATTACGAGTTTACAGTTATGTCCTTCGGTCTGACGAATGCGCCAGCGTATTTCATGAATATGATGAATAAGGTGTTCATGGAATATTTGGACAAGTTTGTGGTCGTGTTCATAGATGATATCCTAATCTACTCCAAGACAGAGGATGAACATGCCGAACACTTGAGGCGAGTTTTGGAAAAGCTGAGGGAACAGCAACTCTTCGCCAAGTTCAGCAAGTGTGATTTTTGGAAGGACAAGGTAGAATTCCTTGGACATGTAATGACCGCTGAAGGAGTCGCCATTGATCCAAGCAAGGTAGAAGCCGTGTTACATTGGGAGCAGCCGAAGACTGTGACCCAGATCCGGAGTTTCCTTGGAATGGCAGGATACTACCGCCGTTTCATTGAAGGCTTTTCGACAATTGCGAAACCTCTTACGCAATTGCTGAAAAAGGAGAAGAAGTTTGCATGGACGCTTGAGAATGTGAGGAAGGATTTCAGAGTGAAGAAGCGATTGACATCAGCCCCGGTGTTAGTTCTGCCGGACGTCAATCAAAGCTTTGATATCTATTGTGATGCATCGCGCCAAGGACTTGGATGTGTGTTGATGCAGAACGGAAAGGTCGTCGCTTATGCATCAAGGCAGTTGAGGCCGCATGAGGAGAATTATCCGACACATGACCTAGAGTTAGCTGCCGTAGTGCATGCCTTGAAGATATGGCGTCACTATCTGATTGGAAACAGATGTGAAGTATACACGGACCATAAGAGTCTTAAGTACATATTCACCCAGTCGGATCTGAACATGAGGCAGAGGAGATGGTTAGAGTTGATCAAGGACTACAACGTTGGAATCCATTACCATCCCGGGAAGGCCAACGTAGTTGCCGATGCCTTGAGTCGGAAAAGCCATACCGTGAGTATGTTGCTAGCCACAAGTCAGGATGAGTTATGTGAGGATTTTCAGAGAATGAAGATTGAGGTGGTACCTAGCGGATTCTTGGCCGCATTGGAAGTGAAGCCTACCCTAGAGGATCAGATCCGGGAAGGACAGAAGGATGATGACAAGATCCGCAGGATTAAGTCCATCAAGGAAGAAGGCAAGGCAGAGGACTTCAGGTTGGATGAGCAAGGCACGTTATGGATGAAGGATCGCATTTGTGTGCCCAACAAGAAGGAATTAAAGCAATCGATTTTGGAAGAAGCCCATGACTCAAGTATTCAATTCATCCCGAAGCGCCAAGATGTATCAGGATTTGAAGGAAAGATTCTGGTGGCCGAGCATGAAGCGTGAAGTTGCCGAGCATGTTGCATTGTGCGACGTATGCCAGAGAGTTAAGGCAATGCATCAGAGGCCAGCAGGATTGTTGCGTACCGAAAATACCCGAGTGGAAGTGGGAGGAAATCGGAATGGATTTTATTACCGCTTTGCCTAAAACTCAAGGAGGTTATGACTCCATATGGGTTATAGTGGAACGCTTGACCAAAGTAGCCCATTTTATCCCTGGGAAGACCACTTACTCGGGAGATAAGTTAGCAGAGTAGTACATGATCAGGATCGTCTGATTGCACGGAGTGCCGAAGAGGATTGTATCGGACCGAGGTACCCAATTTACCTCAAGGTTACGGAATAAGTTGCATGAAGCCATGGGAACCCGTTTGAACTTCAAGATCTGACTTATCATCCACAGACGGATGGCCAGGACCGAAAGAGTCAATCAGATTACGGAGGATATGTTAAGAGCATGTGCATTGGCTTATGCTACCTCTTGGGATAAGAGTTTGCCGTATGCCGAGTTCGATTACAATAATAGTTACTGTGCTAGTTTACGATGTCACCTTTTGAGGCCTTTGTATGGTTGACTCCTGTCGGACGCCATTGAACCGGAATGAGACAGTGAACGCCGTGTCTTTGGGCCGATATTCTTCAAGAAGTCAAGAAGCAGATTGCCATAATTAGGGAAAGGTTGAAGATAGCCCAATCACGGCGAAGAGTTCTGGCCGACAACCGTCGCCGAGACCTGAATTCGAACCGTAAGATTTCGTGTATCTCGTAGTCACGCCGCTCGGAGGAGTTAAGAGGTTCCATGCCAAAGGGAAACTTCGCACCTGTTATGTTGGACCATTTAAGATTTTGAGCCGCAGAGGCGGTTGCTTATCACCGGAGTTGCCACAGTCGTTAGCAGGAGTACATGACGTATTCCATGTGTCCCAGTTGAAGAAGTGTCTCCGAGTACCTGAGGAACAGACACCGCTAGAGTCAATTGAGTTGCAAGAAGATTTGACTTACAAGGAGCATCCCGTGAAGATTTTGGACACTATGGATTGAGAGACCAGAAATAAGTCAACCCGTTTCTGTAGAGTTCAGTGAAGCAACCACACGGAGAGTGAAGCAACTTGGGAACGCGAAGAGGATTTGAGGAAAGAGTTTCCAAACCTATTCCTTTAGTAAGCCCTGAATCTCGGGGACGAGATTCTGTTAAGGGGGGAGGTTTGTAACACCCCAAAATTTTGCTTTTCTTAAATCCATGTGTGATTTGGTACTTTGGTGAATTTTTGGAATTTTCTGGAATTTATTTGGATTTATTTGGAATTTATTGGAATTTATTCCATTTTAAAATAATTAAAGAATTTAATTTTGCAAATAAAGTTTTGTTGGAAATATTTTATTTGAGTCCCAAATACCCAAAAATATTTTCCAGAATTTTTTCTGAGTATTTTGCTATTTTTAATGAATTAAATGAATTACTGGAAATTATTTTAAATATTAATTACCGGAAAATCGAAGTCGGGTCAAATCTTGTTCATCCGATCGAAGTCGGAACTCGAAGTCGGACTCGAGTCCGATCCGAGCCACGTGATTCGGTCGAACTGGCCCAAACCCTAACCATTGTGGGACCGTCGGATCAAGATCCAACGGCCAGGATCCGCGCCACACCGTTCGATCGGATCCGACCGATCCGTCTTGGCGCCGAGCCAATCGTGGCCGTTGATCGCGCCACGTGGGCGGTCCTCGTCGTCGTCTCGCCCGAGTCAAGCCGGACTCGCCGCGCGCCGCCGCCGTGAAGGATTAGGTTTCCGTTTTCAGCGCGGAAGCCGAGGCTATTTAATGCCGGATCACACCGAGGATCACCTTGACCTTGCGCAGCCTGCTGCCTTAGCCGCCGCCGCAGCGCCTCGGGCGCGCCAAGCAATCGCCGCCGGAGTTGTAGCACTCCTCCGCCGCGTTTTTGCTTCGCTCGCCGCCCGCCGCCCCCGCCGTTGACCCCAGATCCGGACTCACCGCGACGAGACGCACCGAAGGACCTCTCACCTCGCCGGAGAAGCCCGCAGACGCCGTTGCGTGTCGCTGCCCCTCGGCCCGGCCAGCTCCGGCCGACGCCATCGCTGCCGCTCGAAAGCTTCACCGGCCCGATCAAGATCCAACGCCCCAGATTGCGCCACGTCATCTCACGGTGAGATTCCGTCCAAAACCACTAGATCCAATCTTGACCGTCCGATCTAGATTCAACGGTTCAGATCAAACGCGTTAACCCAAACGCGTGAGAGCGAATCTAATCCGGGCCGTTGATTTTCAAATCAACGGCCGAGAATGCGCCACGCGTCGGGAAGATCGACCGCCGCGATCGGCGCCGGCCCACGCTGGCGCAGGCAGTGACGCCGACACGCCCGTGATGTCGGCCAGCCACCCTGCACCATGACGTCACACTGACGTCATGGCGGCCCGCATGTCAGTGACTGTCCCAGCCGAGCGCTGACGTCAGCAATGACGTCACAGTGGGTCCCACTGCCGCCAAGACCGTGGTCGAGCCCGCCGACGCCGAAGCGACGTCACCCGAGGCGGACCCACATGTCAGTCTCACGAGGCGCCGTGGACCGAGTCCACGGTAGACCCGAGCCGAGCGTGGACCAAGTCCATGGACCGGCTGACGTCAGCAGACCAATCAGATGCTGCCACGTGTCCAGGCTGACGCAATAATTAATTTCCGAAAAAAAGAAAATGATTTATTAATTCGAAATAATGATTTCAGATTTTGGTTCAAACTTCAAACGCTTATAACTTTTGCGTTTCAACTCCGATTTGAGTGATTCAAATTTCTAAATTTGTATAAAATTGAGATCTACCTAATTATGAATTTTATTTAATTTTTGGACTAAAGTTTTTCTCTGTAAAATTATTTAATTTATTATTTAAACTTTAAATAATCATAACTTTTGCATTTTAACTCCAAATTTGACGATTCCAGTTTCTAAAAATTCATAAAATTATGTTCTCTCTGTTTATGGATTTTATTTGGATGTTTGGACACTTTTTGCCTATTGTTTATTCGTGTATTGCTATTAGCACGCTTTACGAGTAGACGTTGAAGTGCCGGAAGGATTCGAAGGAGAAGTATTGACTCAGGATCCAACTCAAGACCAAGAACAAGTACTTTTTGAAGGCAAGTTGTGCTTTGACCATGTTGATCCTATTTCGAAATCTATTTTGATTTAACTTATTGCATGCTAGTTCAATTAGTAAATACTTTATTTAAATATGGGAATTAGATAAATGCCAAATTGCTGTATGACACCTTGATTACTTAAGTATGTGCCATGACCCCTTGTCACCCTAGTTGTGGTTTACTAGTTGGACATTATTAAATTGCCAACATGGGTTTTAGACCGTTGTAGTATCTTTGCTTAGACACGCTACGTGCTCATGACATGATTTTGGACAATCAAATGTTAATATTGACTTAATGATATATTGAACCTGTTTTGGAAAGGTATCATGTGATGTTGATGGCACGTGGTGCATGGTAATCAATCGGGTTTGATAAATAGTTTTTCGACCGGGGCATGTGGCAAGAATAATCAGGTGGGCGGTTGTGGCATTGGGGATGTTGATTTGGTTCTTGGGTAGTCTTGCCTGGTCACCCTAAGGACTTAACCTTGCAAGCCTTTGAATCTGGTCTAACGTGCAACCACATGTCTCAGAATGGGACGGACCTAGTTGACTAAGTTGCTAATAACGCACTGTGGGACCTCGGGAGGTCAACTACACCCTTTGTGTAAGTTATGCGGGGGAGCGTCGGAAGTGAGGCCAGTACCCATCTAACGGTTGATTGGCCTAAACTTCGCCTTAGCTAAGGGAAGGGTTAGTGTGCAATAACCGGGAGGACCACTTGTATTGTTAGAAGTTTCCGAAAGACTTTGTTACTGAACTTCGCCTTTGTGGTGTTTGACTGTATCTTGTGGGTAAAGTGCATAACCTCTGCAGAGTGTACAATCTATTCGAATAGCCGTGTCCGCGGTATTGGACATCGCTCGGGAATTACAGTCATGGGTTAGATTTTCTCAAAAATAACTTGGATCTGAAAGGTTGGGTTGGATTAATAATGACGTTGATGGAAATGTGGATTAGGATGGGAAAGATGTTTATTAAACTCCTTGAAAAGTTAATTACGCTATACTTGTTTCTACTTCTTTTGAATCTACTTATGCTACTTGTCAAATCTTTGTTTCATCGCAAATATACCTTGAGCCATTCCTTTGTATCAAGCCATTCATGTAGTATATTAGCTTGCATTCTGTGCATGACTTGCTGAGTACCAAGTACTCACCCTTGCCACAATACAACACCAATTGAAGAAGAGACTACACCAGCTTTGGAGGAGGAGCTCCAAGAGGAACCGTCTACTTAGGGAGCGAGCCCAGTCAGTTGCCTGTGGTATACTGAATGGCGCCACGAAGTTATTTGATTTTCCGCTGCTACTATTTCTCTCTTAATAAGTTTCGCCCTGCGAGGCATACATTTGTAACTTGACCATAAGGTTGAGTAACCAGTTTGACTATTTAAATAAAATACTTTATTAGTATCGAGTGGTATGATTGTGATATTTACCGATGTTAAGACTGTGTGCACTAGCGCGTTCCTGGACTAGTGCTGAATACACAGAGGGTCCGGATTTGCAAATTCGGGGTCCCGACAGGTATGATTGTGATATTTACCAATGTTGAGACTGTGTGCACTAGCGCGTTCCTGGACTAGTGCTGAATACACAGAGGGTCCGGATTTGCAAATTCGGGTCCCGACACATGTGAACATATCATATATTAGATTTCAATCACAACCGATCTAGCAAATAATAACCTGCTACCCATTCCAATACACTTGCCTCAACCACGGGCGACGGATTGGCGAGAAGTAGAAGGCACTCCCAGGGTCACACCACCTGCACATAGGGACCACACACTCACAATCATGTCCACAAAACAGTACGCAAACCCTCTTCTACCCTGACATCGCCAACTACTCGCAAAACCCAAAAAAAAAAGGTTATGTCCCGTTGGTACAGCAGCCTTCCAAAAGGCACAACTTGAGTTCTAAAACTCCAAATCAATTAAACGAGTACATCCTCGCATAGCTTAGGAAATTTCATAACTTTTTCTAAGTATATGGAAAGACTGATTCGGACTCTAAAGTGGTTTAATCTACAGAATACCGTGATTTCTTCCAATCACGTCACAGATTTTAATACGTTCGGTAAAACAAGCATAACTTTCAAACGGCTGGGCAGAATTTAACGTTCTTTATACTCACTGAAAGGTATTGAAGTTACCTACAACTTCTTCAACAGGCGGACGACCAAATTCCGACTCTAAATTGGCAAAAAACCAAACCCTAGGTCGACTGCTCATGCTGCCCGAAACAGAGAACGTGACAACTTCTAGTTTTCATCTAATCTACTAAATTCCAGCACCACCAATTGATCTAAAAACATGATAATAACCCTTAGAACAGTACCTAGACCAACCACAAGGATTCCCATGGCCATACCTTCGCCCAACGCACGAAAACTCAATGGATCTCCTCCCGGTTCGCGCGATCTCCTTCCTCGCTCCAAATCCACCGGATCTCCTCGTCGCGGAGCGCTCCAATGGATGGATCTTCGAGGTGGTGAGGTCAAGAACTCACCTAGGTGCAGCAAGGGAGGTGGAGAGGTGGTGGAGGGGTGGTGGCGCAATGGGGAGCAAAGGGGGGGGGCGCAAGCAAGGGAGGTGGAGGTGGAGGTGGGGTGGCTAGGGTATGGAGGGGGGCGCGCACAAACATCAGGGGGAGTCGCAATAAGGGGCTGGGGGAGGCCCCCAACCAGGACTCCTACTCCCAATTGGACTCATACTCCATCCCACCAAAGCCCACAACCCCTTCTCTTAGGCCCAAACTCCCCCGGAAAGGCCCAAACTCCCGGAAATGGCCCGAAAACGCGAATAAACCTCATACCATATGGTTTCAATCTCCAATTCCATATTTCATAATGTTTTTGACCTCATCATGCACAATAAATAAGGTTACGACACTCCGTGGTGTCACAGAAACCTAATCCAACTACGGTGAGCAATTGCGACGCAACCACGGCGGCTTGATTTCGGTGAGTTAGGGCTACGGGTGCGCATGGAAAAGGGCTACAAGCTGGCGGCGGCGGCGCATTAAATAGGGCCCTCGGCGTCCGTGAAAACCACGAAAACCGAGGTCCACCCGGTTGCGGCGGTGGAATCCGAATCTAACTCGGATTGGGTGACGTGGCGCAACGTGAGCCGTTGGATCGAGATCCAACGGTCGCGTGCGAGGCTCGGTGCACACGGTTCGGCGACATGGCTCAATCTCGGCCGTCGGATCGAGATCCAACGGCTGAGGGGTTAGGGCTGGGTCGGGTTCGAGTCGGACTCGGACTCGAGTCAGACTCGGGCTCGGGTCGGAGGAATAGTACAAACCCACTCATCATTTCCAGCGATTTAAATAATTAAATTAATTCTCAAAAATTCATTTAATTCAAGAAAAATAGTAAAATACTCAGAAAAATTCTGAAAAATACTTTGGAACATTTTGGACTTAAATAAAATATTACCAACAAAAATTTATTTATAAATTTAAATTCTTTAATTATTTCAAAAGGGGATAAATTCAAAATAAATCCAAATAAATTCCAGAAAATTCCAAAAATTCACCAAAGTGCAAAATTTCATTTAAATTCATGAAAAGCAACATTTTGGGGTGTTACAATTCTCAACTTCAAGTTGACTGCCATTGAGATCAAGTATTTAAAGGTAATTCCTCCCATGACCGGAGAATAGGTTTCTTCATAATCAACCCCAGGACATTGAGTGAAACCTTGAGCAACAAGTTTTGCCTTGTACCTTATCACTTCATTATTCTCATTTCTCTTACGAACAAAAATCCATTTGTGACTTACGGGGTTTATATGGGGAGGCGTGCAGCACACAGGCCCAAACACCTCTCTTTTGTTTAGAGAAACTAACTTTACAGTGATTGCCTTCTTCCATTCTTCCCAATCGAGCCTTTTCTTGCACTCTGCGAGAGATGCAGGCTTGGGATCATGATCAATGATCGTGACAATCTTCTTTACAAAGTATGCATCGACATTAGCTGTTGCTCTATTCATAGATTCTCCTGTTGTTACAAAATTTATGGGTATTTCGTCATGGGGTGCTTCATGCACTTCTACTTGCTTTTCACTGCTATTTTCTATTGCAGGGGCAAGTTCCTTTAGTTTTTCATCGCCTATGTGTGCGCACACATTGTTTCTGGCGGCTTCCTTCAATGGAAGATTCAGATCTGGAATTGGCTTTTCGATAGGTTTCTTTCCAGTGCTAGGTCTCAACTGGCTCCCCTTCTTACTTTAGGGCATTTTCGTGATTGGCTATGGTAAGTCCTCTTGCCTAGTTTTCACTAGACATCTTCGGGTACTTTGGGTTTGAGAAGCCAGATTTTCTGTTCTTTTTCTTTGAGGCCTCTGAACAGGATGAGGGATACCTTCTTATTTCTTTGGTATTTCAACCCTCTCTGGTGCATTTTTTGCAGGTACATGCGACTTAACCACGTTATTTAGATCACAAAAATGATCAGGCATTTCATTTGCTAAATTCTGCAAATCAATTATCTTCTGGACTTCTTCATTTGCATCATTAGGGGGAGGAAACCATCCATTGATTTTCCGGCATTTTTCATCCAATGGATGGTTTCCTCCCCCTAATAACGTGAAATGGTCCTCGTCCACTATACGACGGTTCACTTACAGCGACCTACGGTTGGTTGCTAAAAGCGGCTTCAGCGACCTACGGTTAGTCGCTAAAAACCTTTAGCGACCCATAAGGATGGTCGCTGTAAGTGCCGTCGCTAAAGGCTTTAGCGACCGACATCTTTTTAGCGACCGAGCGTAGGTCGCTGAAGTTGTATATTTAGCGACCAACTGTGGGTTGTTGTACTATAGATTTAGCGACCAACCGTGAGTCGTTATACTATACATTTAGCAACCAACAGAAAGTTGCCCTCTTTACAGTTGTTATTAATAATAATATACAGTTAATTATATATACAAAAGCACCACAAATCACAGATTTTTATACACATAATCACATAGACATACAAAGTATAATACCACAATCATAGATCCATCACATAAACACAAAAGCACCACAATTAGATATTCACAAAAGCACCACAGTTATATTACTCACAACTAGATCATTCACGAGATAGCTAGCTAGATCATTCACAAAAGCTCCAGAGTCGATCACAAAAGCACCACAGCTACATCACTCCAGCTTCAAGCGGTTCAAAAGCCCACAACTACATCACTAATGCTTCCACGACACTCCAGCTTGATTCAAAAGCCCACAGCTACATCACTCTAGCTCCAGTGCTGATCAGTCACAAAAGCACCACATCTACATCACTAATGCTTCAAGCAGTTCACAACCACTCCAACTTCTTGTATGACTTATCTACCAACTTCAGCTGATGCAATCAAGGTTAATCATCAGTGAATGATTGCTCATATAAATCTAAACATAAACAAGATAAGATATAGACTATTACTTTCTTGTAGGGCCATGCAACTGACATCATGTAAGCATCAGCCATAGAGTCCACATTGGCACAAGGACGAGGCAAAACTATATCTCGTTTCAGCACACAAGTTACAATAACTTCACAATATTGGCTTCCAAGGGTCGACCTCCAAGCTGTGGTGCTTGGTTTAGTTGAAACAATTGTCCCTTTAGCCACGAGCAAATAAGATCTCAACATAGCATATAATATGACATCTTTTCCAACCTGATGCAAATGATTAAGAATAATTTAGTTCAATGTTTTTGAAGGTTTATGAAAATAAAGGTAGAAAATGTATGACATGAATGAGAGCATTACAAGATCATCATGTTTAGAGTGTGAAGCTTCAGCAAAGTGCCTTGTAGATCTTGGTGAGTTTGCACCTTGCATCTGGTCAAATATTTGATCCTCCTCATCATCCAATTCGTCATCTCCAGAAGCACAATATTCTTCATTGTCTTCCTCATCCTCATCAACAAACTTGTTCCTTATCACCTTAAGAATAACAATTTCATAGCATAGCACAAGGAATCTAGAAAATTAGGATAAAGCGACATGAATGAAAATATTGAATACCTTATGTTGAAATGAAGTAGAGCCGCGATGTGACATTGGCTCATCCTCATCAACAAACTTGTTCCTCATCACCTTAAGAATCACAATTTCATAGCATAGCACAAGGAATCTAGAAAATTAGGATAAAGCGGCATGAATGAAAATATTGAATACCTTATGTTGAAATGAAGTAGAGCCGCGATGTGACATTGGCTCTTCACTTGCCCGATCTGGTTGAGCCCTTTGATCAATTTGAGTTTGTAGCTCAAGTACACGCTGTTCTAAAGCAACCTTCTCACTTTGAACCTTTATGCGAGCAAGAACCTCCATTTGTAGTCTTGTTGCAGTATAAGACTTCAACTCTGGAGTGCCAATATCTTGAGGAGTAGGGCCTAAACCCAAAACACGAACATATCCTTTTGGCTCTTTCGCTCCACAAACAACAGAGAATACATCACCCTCTTGAATTGACCGGTCCTTTAACTCTGGATATACTCCAATAACATCATTAAGTTTGTCCTATAGAGAATTAAAGATGATTAACATCATAAAAGGTTATTCGGGTAGAAATGCATATTGTACTAAAAATTAATAACAAAGTCTTACAATTATTCGTTTTGCTCTGCTGTAGGAACTCCATTTTTTCTCGTATGGGTTTGGATAAAGTTTTCATCTCTTCGTGGAGGACGTCCTAGTTTCACGGCCTGCACACATACTTTGTTATTTGGGCCCCACTTTTTAGCAATTTGTTCAACCCAAAGATTCTTTATATGAGCAATAAGGACTAATAAATACCATATATAAAGAGTTCAACCCAAAAATGAATCACTCCGTTTCAAAAGGAGGAGAGCAAAACTAAGTGTACTAGTGGTCGCTTGGATAATAAAAATTATTAAGTAGTCAAATTACATATACAAAAATCGATGTGAAGATATACACAAGTAGATAGGGCCATGTTATTTGTGTTTGCATTTCTGGTTTTTAGTATACATATCTTTTATCTTGTAATGGCTGCAAATAAATGGTTTCACGCATGTCATATGTATGCAAGAGGTAGTTTACATGAAGCTGCAAATAAAAGATCTCGCTCAGTGTTTGGAAGTGGAACCAGAGGGATGTATCATGAATATGAAGGACTAGATTAAGTTTGCTACTATCAAACAACACTAGAAAAAGCTCACCAATATGGAGGAGCAGCAGGATGTAATCATGAATATAATAGGGATAGTAAAATAGAAAGAACATATTACCAAATCATGTTCTAAACATGCATAGCTCACACTCCCAAATTGTATGGTGCATCTTTAGCTTTTGTCGATTTATTTTAGCTTTTACGAGCGATCCTAAAAATAGAATAAAAAATAAATGTGTTACTGATTGAAGTAGCGATTGCATTTGAACTAAAGTGTAGAGCTTACCGAAATTGAAGACATCCAATTGTTGTATATAGAGTGCCAATCATCATCATTAACCCTCTTATCGAGGACATTCTCGAATTTCTTTTATAGACAATTCAGGATTGAAGTATCGTTCTTTATGGATGCTTTAAATTGCTTCCACTTCTTCCCGGTATGCGCATCACCCAATTTAAGGCAGCAGCATCTACATCATAATACGTCTTTATATCCTCCCACAACTCATACTTCTTGTTTATATCAACAAGCCTCCAGTCCATGGTAGCAATAGATAATTTCTTTCTAACTTGACACCCAATAGCACTTGAAAGTTGTCTAGCACTTTTACCAACAGGCTGACCTCGATCATTGAGTAAAATTTTGATTTTTGGCATTTCAGGTGACCTTGAGAATACTTCCTCCATCTTAGTTATGCTCCTTGCAGTCCTCTTTATTGTAGATTTGACTGGATCATTCTCAGTACCTTCAACTGAACCAAATGAAAACCACACATTGGTAACTGTTAAAAGAAGACATTGGTAATGTATATACATGATATATAAGTATGAGGATGCTGAATCATCACCATTGTCGGTGAGAAAATCTCCCACTATCTGCAAATCAGCAATCACTTGTTCGTCTTGAGGTTGAGCATTTTGTCTTTGTGGCCTTGGTCGCAAGTTTGGAGGTTTAGTAGTTGGAACACTTTGTCTTTCTGGCCTTGGTCGCAAGTTTGGAGGTTTAGTTGTTGGAACACTTGTCTTTAGCTTTTTCTACAAGCAAATGGCATGAATGTGAAAGATCCATAAATAGACTTAAGTGAATATATACATACTTTGAAATAGCTTCATAGAAATAAGCATGAAGTGAATGTGAACTTAAGTGAATATATGCATTGTGAAATACGTAAATATATACGTAAATACATCGCAGTAGTATCATGTATAGTTCACATAAAAGGTACATATGAGGTTAAATGTAGTCTCTGAATAAAAGTATGGACTGCAAATTTTAATATGTGTGTAAGCGATTTCCTAATGATGACAAATAAGAATAGTTCTTGCAATGTGAATCAAACACAATCTCGATGAGGTGGCCGAGGAACTGCAAAATTACAATTAGTACGAACTGCTACGTAAATCAAGGAGAGCTCCTCATATTGCTTGCATATATGCTTTCAAAGGCATTTTGTTAACTAAATCCTAGGCCTCCTCTTAATGACTTAATTAATCTCTTAATCAGTTTGGAGGTTTAGTTCTGCATGAAATATATGCGATTTGGAGGTTTAGTTGTTATCATAGCTTCTGACTTATAGTGCTTTATAAACTATTTTAGTGCGATACAAAGCAGTAGAGGATTTATAGAGTCATACAAGCTATATGAACTTTAAATTCATGTGCAATGATATATGAACTTTAGTTTATGCAACTAAAGCAGATAGTTGTTATCATAGCTTTATGCAACTAAAACAGATATATGCAACGATATATGAACTTTAGTTTCATGTGAGTGTACAAGCTTGCATTTATACTGAGAAATATATGCAGATTTATAGTGAGTGTACAAGCTGAAGTCTTTCCTTTGCTTTAGTAAGTGAACACTAAATAAGCACAAAGAAATAAGGACTAAAGCAGTTAGATCACAGGCACTTAAGAGCTACCCACCTTTGAAATTTTTTGGATGGACCTTCTTTCTCCATACTCTGACGATTTCAGGGATGTTAAGAGCTGCCAACCTCCTTTTATTTCTTTCAATATTTTCTCGCTTATTTGCTCGTATTCACTACATGATCCATCTTTATTGCTTTCTCTTGCGCTTGACATTTTTTCCTGAAATAAGTGGCAACAATGACATTAGCTATTTATACTCAAACAACAAGGAAGTGCATACATATATTAAAAAAATATCATCAAACATGGAACCATCAAGTCAAGGAGTAAAAAAATATCAAAACTTACTTTCTTGTTTTTTTCCCTTGTTTTACTCCACTAACAATGACACCATCTATATCTGTTCTAGCACATGGGACACATCCAACAATAAGTCTTTCAAACACATTAGAGTGCAGATCAAGGATTGCCGGAACTACATCATTTTCATCATCAATGATACCATAATCAACATCACTTCCATACAAATCTCGTGGTTCTGGCTGAACAACAAAGAACCCATTCTGTATCAACTGGGTCAACAACATAGTAAACTTGTGTTGCCTGTGATGCTAATATGAAAGGTTCATCCAAGATCTTTTCACCAGTATTGAATAAATGTTTGAAATTCACTGTGGTAATTCCAAATTGATCCGTTCGAACCCATTTGTTGTTTACACGGTTATCAACCCAATCACACTTGAAAAGCACAACATTTCCTTTGTGGTGGTAGTTCAGTTCAAGAATTTCTTTTATGATACCATAAAAGATGTTTTTCCCTATAGTATGGTTATCATCATTTCCTCTTTCGAAATGAGTTGTCTCAGCAGCTACCGCTACCCCACTACTTTGGACAGACCTATTCTCATCATATGACTGTGTACGAAAGTTGAAACCATTTATTGAGTAGCTGTTATACTGATGTGCAATCATCATTGGTCCCTTAGCTAAAATTTTGATCTCTTCTGAGGCCTCCTCACATGTTTCCTCAACCTGTGGTACCAATACTATTGTTAAAGTGAAATCCTTTATGAGATTGTAAATTCACTTCTCCTTTTATACTTACATGTAACCTGAACCACTCATGGAAGGCATTATGTTGCATGTGGTTGATCTCACGCTGATTTCGAACACCAATTGAAGAGAGGTATTGAGCATGTTTGCTGAAATGGCCAACATGAAATTTTTTGATGGTCGCTATTGAGCAAAACGAAGAGTAAATAATCACACGATACTCGTTGAGTTAGATAGCTTACTTTAAATATGTTTCTATATTGGAATAGTTGAAAAGGACATATCTATGTGCTTGAAGCCATGTCTTGTGATCTAAATTGACAACACACTTTCCACCAATGCTCGACCAATTTTGTGAAAGAATGGAGTTGTAACACAAACTTGTGTTGGTAGGCGATTTCTAACTCTATGGTTGAAGTGGGTCTCATCTTGTAAATACCGAGAACAAAGCGTGAGAGCCTCATCAAACAAAGAACCCTCCATAATTGATCCTTCCGGGTGACATTTTGCACGCACATAGCCCTTGCATTTTTTTAGATACCTATACATGTAAACAACAACACTCATCCCATTATTGAAAAATAATAGGATGATTTGTTTGCTATGTAATATACCAAAGAAAATTACCTCTCCACCGGCCACATGCTTGAAAATGGATTGGACTGCCACTCTTGCTTGGGCAGGAAGATGTACCATCAAATGTACATTAATGGTAAAAATGATGGAGGGAAAATAATCTCTAAAAGGCTCAAGATTTCAGCTATCTCAGATTCTAGCCTTTGCATGTCACTTATTCGAATAACAGGAGAGTACAATTTTCTAAAGAACGTGCTTAAACGAATCAAAGACAAAGACTAACTTCTTGAGGAGAACTCTCCTGACAGCAAGTGGCGATAAATCTTGTAAAAGAATGTGGTTGCCATGAGTATTAAGATTAACTATCTTTTTCATTGACAAGAACATTATGTCGTATATCATTGCATATCCATCAGAAACTTGACCCCTTTTAATACTTGACAAAACAATTTCTTCTCGTGAGCTCATTGAGTAGGTGCAGGAGGCAAATAAAATTGATTAGCTTCTAGTTCAATAGGATGAAGGTCGCTTCTAATACCTAAAGCTTGAAGATCCAAGCGAGCATTCAGATTATCCTTAGATTTTCCAGCAATGTCCAACAAAGTATTAATTATATTTTCACACACATTCTTCTCTATGTGCATGACATCAAAATTATATCGAATTTGCAAGTCCTTCCAATATGGAAGAGTGAACCAAATAGGTCTCCTTTTCAGAAAGACTAATGGTTTCCCATCCTTGCGTTTCTGATTCCTTATTGGCTTACCTGATGGGTTCTTGCCATAAACTGTTTTCAGATTTTTTGTACAATCCAAAATTTCATGTCCTGAAAGAGGAGTAGGTCTTGGCCTCAACTCACTTTCACCAAATGAATCAACATCGACCTAAATGGGTGGTGCGGATGTAAGAACCTACGATATCCCATGTAGCAAGACTTGCTACCATTTCCAAGTCTGAGAGAACAAATCAATGAGTGGCAATCAGGACACGCTGCTTCACCAGAGGTGACAAATCCGGATACACTGCCTAAACCAGGGAAATCAGTGATGGTCCAAATAATTGCAGCACGCAACTGAAAGTATTCACCCTTTGAGGCATCATAGGTCTTCACACCATTAACAAACATATCAAGCAGATCATAGACAAGGGGCTGAAAATAAACGTCCATATCACTACACTTGAGAAGATCGACCAGGAATTAAGACAGACAAGATAAAGTTTGAATCCTTCATGCACATCGATGGTGGAAAGTTGAGTGGAATCAATATGCCAGGCCAAATACTGTAACTAACATTCATTGTCCTATATGGATTGAAACCATCTGTAGCAAATGCTAGGCGGATATTACGACTATCCATAGCAAATTACGGATACTTTTGATCAATATCTTTCCATAAGGGTGAATCGGCAGGATGCCTAAGCAAACCATCTTTTACTCTGTGTTCATCATGCCACCTTGTGAGACTTGCAAATTTACAAGAAACAAACAATCTTTGGAGTCTTTTTTTAATAGGAAATAACGAAGCACCTTCCTAGGAACTTTGTACTCACGCTTCCCATCTAGACTCTTCTTTTACGATTTCCAACGTGAGACACTACATACCGAGCATGAATCAAGTTTATGATGCTCCTTCCAAAATAGAATGCAATCACTTTCACATGCATGAATTGTAGTGTACCCAACTCCTACTGATTTGACCACTTTCTTTGCTTCATGAAAGTTTCTAGGAAGTGCCGAACCCTTAGGTAGTGCATCAACAAGTAAATCTACCAACAAATCAAAACTTCTATCTGTCCATCCTCCAAGAAGTTTGATGTGAAGCAAACGAACTAGGAAACGTAGCTTAGAGTAGTTATTGCAAACACTAAATAATTCTTGACTATTGTCTTCTGCTAGCTTACGAATGGCTACTGTGTCCTCATTTGGTTGCTCAAAAGACCCGTCATCCTCCATATCCCCTCCATCATCTAAACCACAAGCTAAATCCTTTAACAACTCAGATATTGCATCATCTTCTGTAGGATGCTCACTAAACTCATCATCATTGTTACCATGATTCACAAAAGAGGACGAAGCTTCTCCATGTAAAGTCCACGTTGTGTACCCTTTTAGAAAACCATCACATATCAAGTGTTCTCGCACTTCACTGGCCTCTCTCCAAAATGAGTTAACACACTTCCTACAAGGGCATAGTATCTTGTTTCCTATTCTTTGAATGTCTAAATGCAAAAGCTAGGAAACCATTCACCCTTGTTTATAAACCTTTGTCTCCCTACATACAGTTCCTATGTTACATATCAATATAACTATAGAATAACATAAGAGTTCTTTGTGAAAAGTTGCTTGGTACCTAGCCTCACTTGTGATCCATGATTTATCCATACTCTTTATGTAGGATTTGAAACGACTTTCAACTCGAATCTAAGATCATATAAGCACAAAGAACACAGTTGCATACTATAGTCATGTCCATACATAAACAAACCATGAAATAAACAAAGAAGCAATATTAAAGGGAAATAAATCACCGGGGCGAGGCGGGGGCGGAGGCGAGGCGGCGGCAGGGCGAGGGCGAGGAGCAGCGGCCGGGGCGAGGGCCAGCGGCGGCAGATAGGGACGGGGCGGCGGCCGGGCGAGGGCAGGGGCGGAACGGAGGCGGTGGGCCAGCGGCGGGCGAGGACACGGCGAGGCGAGGGCAGCGGCGAGCGGCGACGGACGGGACGGCGACGGCGACGGGACGGGTGGCGGCTAGGGTTGGGGAGGGGCGGGGGCACGGACGGGAGCGGCTAGGGTTGGGGAGGGGCGGGGCACGGGGCGAGCGGCGCCCTTGTGACGCTGACGGCTGGGTGGGTCCACCGGTCCAGGGCTCCAAGTAGTGACCCCTTCTCTATAGCGACCCACCGTTGGTCCCCAACGACATCTATAGCGACCAACCATAAATTGTTAAATTTCTAGACTTTTAGCGACCGACTAACCGTCGCTAAAAACTCATTTAGCGACCAACCGTCGGTCCATAAGTTTTAGCGACCAACCGTCGGTCCCTAATAAGGGTCGCTAAAGATCAACCGTCGTATAGTGGTCAAAGATGCAATCAGCGAGTCGGGCTGTATGCAAGTCTCTAGTCATGGGTTCCAAATACCTGATTATGGATGCACTCTCATAACCAACGTATATCCTAGACTTGCAGGGAGGGCCCATTGCATCTAAAACTAACAACTAGCAATTACCTAAAGGTCTTGAACTCCTGCTCAAGTTTCATCATTAACTATTTCTTCTTCATCCTACAATTTTATTATGCCAAATAGTAAATTAACACATAATCTAAAAGAAAATGCTAACTAAAGAAGTAAAGAGTGCCATACCACAATCACCCTATTAGCAATAAGGGTATCCACAACCTCCAGATCATTTATTTTTTGATGCAACCTTGTTACTTGAATAAATTTTTTTAAAGAAATATACATTAGTAAATAATAGACTTTCTTATACAATTATATTACAAAATAAGAAATAATATAAACTATCACCGTTTTGGATGTGGCTACCCAATCTTTGGTACAAATCAATCCCTCTACAATCTTAGGTTCTAGGCGGCTGCAAAATGGATCAATGACATGGCCACCAGCGATGAACGCAAACCATCTCTAGCAACAAAATTTATTATGTGATTACCACATCTCGCATGGAAGAACATCCTATCATATATTAGGGGACTTTGTATTTTTAGTTCAGCAATTACATCTTTAACATGCACTTCCTTTGCTGATGCATTGTCCAAAGTTAGAGAAAATAGTTTCTTCTTAATATACCATCTCATAATGCTAGCATTAAATGCATCAGACAATTTAGTACCCGTGTGTTGACCTCCTACATGCATGAAATTGGTAATTCTTTTCTGAATGCACCAATTATCATCAATCCAATGAACAGTGACATGCATATATCCTTTATTTTTATTTGATGTCCACATATCCATACTTGTGCTAAAGTAGCACTAAAGAATTTTAAAATATTCAAGTAATTTATTAATTTCTTCTACAAAGATATCCATTAGTTCCTTCCTAACTTTGGCATGACTCTTGATTGGAAAGTTGGGATGTAGAGATTTGATGAACTCAACAAAATATTCATGCTCAACAAAATATTCATGCTCAACAATATTGAAAGAGTACTCATGCATGATTATTGCCAAATAAATTTTTCTCAAGCTGTCTTCTTGGTCATACCTGTAAGGCTCAACAACACTTGTACTATCCTCATTATTATTTTCTAGTTTGAGCTGCTATTGGCCTGGCTTCAAGCTATGTTTATTCCTTAAATGGTTCCAGAAGATCTTTGTGCCATTGGCACTCTCACATCTAGCTATGTAAACACAATGGTTGCATTTGGCCCATTGTTGAACGTCCTTCTTGCATTCCTCCATATCTATCATTGAATACTTGGTGTAGTACTCCTAGACAGGTGATGTGGTCTTCTTCTGTCTCTTTACTTGAGGCTCATCATCTGTCTCTTCAACGTGCACAATGGCAGTAGGGTTTGTATCTCCTGTGCTACTAGGTCCACTACCCACGGATGGGACGGCTTGACTTGGCATTGTGGATGATACATTTATACTTATACTTGCACTAGCACTTGATGTAGATGTCATGTTCTTTCTAGTGTAGACAAAGTAATAAACCATCATATAAACAGACATACACACAGATATCTGAACAAAGTTTGATTGTGAAAGACCGAGATGGCGATCAGAGGGGGGTGAATGATCTCAAATAAAATTATCCCCTACTAAACGTACTCCAAACAATCCCGCAACGAAACTCGGTGCTCCTCAAAATCGCAAAACCCGCACAATAGGGAACGACTAGACAACTATGTGTATCCTGTCGGGACCCCGAATTTGCAAATCCGGACCCTCTGTGTATTCAGCACTAGTCCAGGAACACGCTAGTGCACACAGTCTTAACATCGGTAAATATCACAATCATACCACTCGATACTAATAAAGTACTTTATTTAAATAGTCAAACTGGTTACTCGACCTTATGGTCAAGTTACAAATGTATGCCTCGCAGGGCGAAACTTATTAAGAGAGAAATAGTAGCAGCGGAAAATCAAATAACTTCGTGGCGCCATCCAGTATACCACAGGCAACTGACTGGGCTCGCTTCCCTAAGTAGACGGTTCCTCTTGGAGCTCCTCCTCCAAAGCTGGTGTAGTCTCCTCTTCAACTGGTGTTGTATTGTGGCAAGGGTGAGTACTTGGTACTCAGCAAGTCATGCACAGAATGCAGCTAATATACTACATGCATGGCTTGGTACAAAGGAGTAGCTCAAGGTATATTTGCAGTAAACAGCATTTAACAAGTATCATAAGTAGATTTGAAAGCAGTAGAAACAAGTATAGCATAATTAACTTTTCAAGGAGTTTAATAAACATCTTTCCCATCCTAATCCACATTTCCATCAACATCATTATTAATCCAACCCAACCTTTCAGATCCAAGTTATTTTTGAGAAAATCTAACCCTTGACTGTAATTCGGCGATGTCCAATACCGCGGACACGGCTATTCGAATAGATTCTACACTCTGCAGAGGTTATGCACTTTACCCACAAGATACAGTCAAACACCACAAAGGCGAGTTCAGTAACAAAGTCTTTGGAAACCTCTAACAATACAAGTGGTCCTCCCGGTTATTGCACACTAACCCTTCCCTTAGCTAAGGCGAAGTCTAGGCCAATCAACCGTTAGATGGGTACCTGGCCTCGGCCAGACGCTCCCCCGTACAACTTACACAAAGGGTGTAGTTGACCTCCTGAGGTCCCACAGGTACGTTATTAGTAACTTAGTCAACTAGGTCCGTCCCATTACAAACATGTGGTTGCACGTTAGACCCAGTTCAAAGGCTTGCAAGGTTAAGTCCTTAGGGTGACCAGGGCAAGACTACCCGAAGAACCAAATCAACATCCCCAATGCCACAACTGGCCCACCTGATCATTCTTGCCACGTGCCCCGGTCGAAAACTATTTATCAAACCCCAGTTGATTACCATGCACCACGTGCCATCAACATCACATGTTACCTTTCCAAAACAGGTTCAATATATCATTAAATCAATATTAGCATTTGATTGTCCAAAATCATGTCATGAGCACATAGCAGGTCTAAGCAGTTTACTACAACGATCTAAACCCATGTTGGCAACTTTAGTAATGTCCAACTAGTAATCCACAACTAGGGTGACAAGGGGTCATGGCACATATTTAAGTAATCAAGGTGTCATACAGCAAATTGGCATTTATCTAATTCCCCATATTTAAATAAAGTATTTTCTAATTGAACTAGCATGCAATAGGTTAAATCAAAATAGATTTTGAAATAGGATCAACATGGTCAAAGCACAACTTGCCTTCAAAAAGTACTTGTTCTTGGTCTTGAGTTGGATCCTGAGTTAATACTTCTCCTTCGAATCCTTCCGGCACTTCAACGTCTAATCGTAAAGCGTGCAAATAGCAATACAAAAATAAACAATAGGCAAAAAAGTGTCCAAACATCCAAATAAAATCCATAAACAGAGAGAACAGAATTTTATGAATTTTTAGAAACTGGAATCGTCAAATTTGGAGTTGAAACGCAAAAGTTATGATTATTTAAAGTTTAAATAATCAATTAAATAATTTTACAGAGAAAAACTTTAGTCCAAAAATTAAATAAAATTCATATTTAGGTAGGTCTCAATTTTATACAAATTTAGAAATTTGAATCACTCAAATCGGAGTTGAAACGCAAAAGTTATAAGCGTTTGAAGTTTTGAAATTCAAATCAATTATTAAACCGAATTATTAATCATTTTCTTTTTCGGAAAATCATTTATTGCGTCAGCCTGGACACGTGGCAACCGCTGATTGGTTGGCTGACGTCAGCCGGTCCATGGACTTGGTCCACGCTCGGCTCGGGTCTACCGTGGACTCGGTCCACGGCTCCACGTGAGACTGATAGGTGGGTCCCCTCGGGTGACGTCATTCTTGGCGTCGGCGAGGCTCGACCACGATCGGCAGGTGGGACCCATCGATGACGTCATTCTTGGCGTCGGCGCCTTCTTTGGGACAACCGTGACATGCGGGCGCCATGACGTCGGCATGGCGTCATGGTGCGGTTTAACCGCCGACTCGCGGGCGGCGTGTCGGCGTCACGCCTGCGGTGCGGCCCGCCATGGCGGTCAGGCTTCTCGACACGTGGCGCAATCTCGGCCGTTGATTTGAAAATCAACGGCCCAGATTAGATCTGGACTCACGCGTTTGAGTTAACGCGTTTGATCTGGACCGTTGGATCTAGATCCAACGGTTGAGAACGGATCTGTGAATCGCACGTGGTTCTCACCGTGGGGATGACGTGGCGCAATCTGGGCCCTTGGATGAAGATCCGACGGCTGAGGGAGCTCGAGGTCCGGCGATGGCGAGCGGCGGCGCTGGGTCACCGGCGCGGGGGACGACGACCTAGCCGAAGCGGCGTTTGAGCGCTCGGTGAGGTGAGTTGGACTCCCGGACGCGTCTTGACCTCCCGGTCTCGGATCTCGGGTCAACGGCGACGGAGGACGGCGGACGGCGGCGGAATTCAACGAAAACCGCTGCGGCTCCTTCTCCCTACTTCGGCGAGCTCTAGCGGCGCAACCACGGTGGCTCAGGCGACGTTGTCTAGAGCTACGGGTGCGCAATGAAGCGGCGATCCCGACACGGGTGGCGGCGCAATAAATAGGGCCCTCGGCGTCTGTGAAACGCGCGGAATCCGAGGTCCTCTCCGTTCTTGGCGAGTCCGTGGCGTCTCGGATTAGGTGGCGTGGCGCGCCTGACCGTTGGATCGAGATCCAGCGGTGCGCGAGTTTGGGTCCGGTCGGACTCGAGCCGGTGGCTCGGTCGGGCTCGGGCTCGGTGGCGTGGCTCAATCGTGGCCGTTGGATCAAGATCCAGCCACGCGCGGTTGAGTTCCGGCCGGCGGGTTTTTGACCACGCGCGCGGTCGGGCTCGGGTCGGACTCGAACTTCGAGTCGACTCGGGCTCGATCGGATGAACAAGAATCGACTTCGGTTTGATTTTCCAGCGATTTAATATTTAAAATAAATTTCCAGTAATTCATTTAATTCATTAAAAATAGCAAAATACTCAGAAAAATTCCAGAAAAATTCTGGAAAATATTTTAGGGTATTTGGGACTCAAATAAAATATTTCCAACAAAATTTTATTTGCAAAATTAAATTCTTTAATTATTTCAAAATGGAATAAATTCAAATAAATTCCAAATAAATTCCAGAAAATTCCAAAAATTCACCAAAGTGCCAAATCACACATGAATTTAAGAAAAGCAAAATTTTGGGGTGTTACAAACCTCCCCCCCTTAATAGAATCTCGTCCCCGAGATTCAGGGCTTACTAAAGGAATAGGTTTGGAAACTCTTTCCTCAAATCCTCTTCGCGTTCCCAAGTTGCTTCACTCTCCGTGTGGTTGCTCCACTGTACTCTACAGAAACGGGTTGACTTATTTCTAGTCTCTCGATCCATAGTGTCCAAAATCTTCACGGGATGCTCCTTGTAAGTCAGATCCTCTCGCAACTCAATTGACTCTAGCGGTGTCTGTTCCTCAGGTACTCGGAGACACTTCTTCAACTGGGACACGTGGAACACGTCATGCACTCCTGCTAATGACTGCGGTAACTCTAGCTGGTAAGCAACTTCGCCTCTACGGCTCAAAATCTTAAATGGTCCAACATAACGGGGTGCGAGTTTTCCTTTGGCATGGAACCTCTTAACTCCTCTGAGCGGCGTGACTCTGAGATACACGAAATCTTCTGGTTCGAAATTCAGGTCTCGGCGACGGTTGTCAGCATAACTCTTCTGTCGTGATTGGGCGATCTTCAACCTTTCCCTAATCATGGCAATCTGCTCCTCAGCCTCCTGAAGAATATCAGGCCCGAAGACACGGCGCTCGCCGGTCTCATTCCAATTCAATGGCGTCCAGCGAGTCGACCATACAAAGGCCTCAAAAGGTGACATCTGTAAACTAGCTTGGTAACTATTATTGTAACTGAACTCGGCATACGGCAAACTCTTATCCCAAGAGGTAGCATAAGCCAATGCACATGCTCTTAACATATCCTCCAGAATCTGGTTGACTCTTTCGGTCTGTCCATCCATCTGTGGATGATAAGCTGTACTGAAGTTTAAACGGGTTCCCATGGCTTCATGCAACTTATTCCAAAACCTTGAGGTAAATTGGGTACCTCTGTCCGATACAATCCTCTTTGGCACTCCGTGCAAACAAACGATCCTGATCATGTACAACTCTGCTAACTTATCTCCCGAGTAGGTGGTCTTCACGGGGATAAAATGGGCTACTTTGGTCAAACGATCCACTATAACCCATATGGAGTCATAACCTCCTTGAGTCTTAGGCAAACCGGTAATGAAATCCATTCTGATTTCCTCCCACTTCCACTCAGGTATTTTCAGCGGCTGTAGTAATCCTGCTGGTCTCTGATGCATTGCCTTGACTCTCTGGCATACATCGCACAATGTAACATGCTCGGCAACTTCACGCTTCATACTCGGCCACCAGAATCTTTCCTTCAAATCCTGATACATTTTGGCGCTTCCAGGATGAATTGAGTACTTGGAGTCATGGGCTTCCTCCAAAATCAGTTGCTTTAATTCCTTCTTGTTGGGCACACAAATGCGATCCTTCATCCATAACGTGCCTTGCTCATCCAACTTGAAGTCCTCTGCCTTGCCTTCCTCCTTGATGGACTTAATCCTGCGGATCTTGTCATCATCCTACATCCTTCCCGGATCTGATCCTCTAGGGTAGGCTTCACTTCCAATGCGGCCAAGGATCCGCTAGGTACCACCTCAATCTTCATTCTCTGGAAATCCTCACATAGCTCATCCTGACTTGTGGCTAGCAACATGCTCACAGTATGGCTTTTCCGACTCAAGGCATCGGCAACTACGTTGGCCTTCCCGGGATGGTAATGGATTCCCACATTATAGTCCTTGATCAACTCTAACCATCTCCTTTGCCTCATATTCAGATCCGACTGGGTGAATATGTACTTAAGGCTCTTATGATCCGTATACACTTCACATCTGTTTCCAATCAGATAGTGACACCATATCTTCAAGGCATGCACTACGGCAGCTAACTCTAGGTCATGCGTCGGATAATTTTCCTCATGCGGCCTTAACTGCCTTGATGCATAAGCGACGACCTTTCCATTCTGCATCAGCACACATCCAAGTCCCTGGCGCGATGCGTCACAATAAATATCAAAGCTTTGATTAACATCCGGTAGAACTAACACCGGCGCTGTTGTCAAGCGCTTCTTCAGCTCCTGGAATCCTTTCTCACATTCTGACGTCCATGCAAACTTCTTCTCCTTTTTCAGCAATTGCGTAAGAGGTTTCGCAATTGTCGAAAAGCCTTCAATGAAACGGCGGTAGTATCCTGCCATTCCAAGGAAACTCCGGATCTGGGTCACAGTCTTCGGCTGCTCCCAATGTAACACAGCTTCTACTTTGCTTGGATCTACGGCGACTCCTTCTGCGGTCATTACATGTCCAAGAAACTCCACCTTGTCCTTCCAAAAATCACACTTACTAAACTTGGCGAAGAGTTGCTGTTCCCTCAGCTTTTCCAAAACTCGCCTCAAGTGTTCGGCATGTTCATCCTCTGTCTTGGAGTAGATTAGGATATCATCTATGAACACGACAACAAACTTGTCCAAATATTCCATGAACACCTTATTCATCATATTCATGAAATATGCTGGCGCATTCGTCAGTCCAAAAGACATAACTGTAAACTCGTAATGTCCATATCTTGACGAGAATGCAGTTTTCGGAATATCTTCTGATCGGATCTTCAGTTGATGGTATCCCGATCTCAGATCAATCTTGGAGAAAACTCCGGCTCCTCTCAGCTGATCAAACAAATCATCAATCCTGGGTACCGGGTACTTATTCTTCACGGTGACTTCATTGAGTGCACGATAGTCGATGCACATCCTGAAACTCCCGTCCTTCTTCTTGACAAACAAAACTAGTGCTCCCCACGGCGACGAGCTCGGTCTGATAAATCCTTTCTCCATTAACTCTTCCAGCTGTTTCTTCATCTCTACCAACTCCTCGGTGGACATCCGATAGGGTCTCTTTGCTATTGGTCGTGCAGGTACAAGCTCTATCACAAACTCTATGTACTGTCTGGCGGCATACCAGGTAGATCTTCGGAAAAACATCTGGGTACTCATTCACTCTTGAGACATCCTCTATGCCGATTGCCTTGATCTTGTTAACCATCAACTGTCCTTCTCTAACGGCAGTAGCTTGAAATTCCACTTTCTTTCCACACGGGCTCTCAACTGAGATAGTCCTTCGTCCACAATCCAATACGGCCTTGTGCTTGGATAACCAATCCATTCCCAATATGACGTCTAAGGTCTGGGTTTCCAAAATTATAAGGTTCGCTAGGAACTCTATTCCATCTATTAGTATTCTCACCCCGGAACATCCTACTTTCGTTTGGAGTTCGGAACCAGGGGTTTGAACTAAAAGCATGCATCTAAGTCTTGCAATCCCCAAATCATTTCTAGCAGCAAAGCCTTGCGAAACAAACGAATGCGAAGCTCCAGAGTCAAACAAAGCATTGCAGTCTTGAGTTAACAAGTAACTTACCCAAGACGACGTCCGTAGCATTCTCGCAGTGCATCTGCGGTGACATGGTTGACTCGGCCTCTCACCACGATGCAGGATGTGGTTCCTGGTCTGGCGTCCTAGTGGGTGGTTCCCAAGTTAAAGCGAGCGGGGTCACTCCTGCTGTCTTCTTTGGACAACTATTGGCAAAATGTCACGGCTCGTTGCGATTGTAGCGGCGTCTCACTTTGTTCCTTCTTGTTGCACAGGCGGCGTTTCTAGCGGGCTGGGTCTGGTAGTTACGATTGCCAGGTCTTGGTCTTTGGTGGCGGTGTCCTTGTAGCATTCTCGTGGTGGAATCTGAAAAATTGATTTGGTGCAACTCTCGAGGCCATTGCGTTCCCTGGTGTGATCCTATTTGTTGCATTCTGCGCTTCTGTTTTCATCCGGTTCCTTGCGCTTGTCCTCAAGAATAAGCGCCTTATTCACCAATTCTTGGAAATCTGGAAAGGTGTGGGTGATCAATCCCACTGCAATCTGAGTTAAGTCCCTTCATGAAACGACTATGCGGCTTTATCTGTCGCTACATCCTCGGTGCGTAGCGTGCTAGCTGTGTGAACTTGTTCGAGTAGTCGACCGGGTGATTACCTTGCTTGATGCTCTGAACTCCTCCTTCTTAAGGTCCATGATTCCTTACGGCACGTGATACCGACGGAATGCGGTGTGAACTCTTCCCAAGTGATATCTTGAGGGTTCTCTTGCGTGGCACGAAGTTCTCCCACCATTCGTAATTGTTCCTTCCAAGCGATGAGAAGCGTAGAGTACCTTCTCATTTCCTATGCATTGAGCTATGTGTAGCTTCCTCTCAATTGACCTTAACCAATCATCGGCCTCCAATGGATTAGCATTCGGAGAAAGTGGGTGGGTGAGTACTCATGAACTCGGCAGTCTTGTATTACGGCGTTGTCACGATTAACTTGATTAGCAGTGGCCTGAGCAGTGACGTGCTGCATTTGTTGCACCATAGCATGCATCAACTGAGTCTGAGCAGCAAGAAACGCTCCGAAATTCTGCATATCAACTGGCGGTGCTGGTGCTCCATCATTGGGGTTTTCTACTGGGCGAGAACCACTCCCATTGCTTCCAAAGTTTCCGCGGGTGTTCACCATCTGTCGATTTGCTCTAAGTTTTAGAGATGAGAGGGAAACAAGAATAGACAAGTAATATGGAACTTATGCGGGGCGAAAGGTGTAGCTTTAAGGTCTAACTTTATTATTGATATCAGTAACTTGGTATGGTTGCTTACAATGCCTAGGGGCCTTGCAACACATACTGCACACTCAGCAAACAATGAAAATCCAAATCGAACTAACACTGGAATCTAACGCCTAAAGGGTGACTCTTTATTCTATGACGCGACTCGGCGAAGGAGTCTCACTATAGAGCCTACGCTCACTCATCGAGAAAACCTCCACGGCCTGGGTACGGATGTTGCGGCATAGGCGCGAAACGATTGCCATGTCCAGCAACTGTGTCATCTGTGGTAGTCGAAGAAGCAGTGTCCTCATCGAGATCTGACTCCTCCGGATCTGGCTCGTGTAGCTCGAGTACTGGCTCTGGTTCCGGTCCGTACAAAGCCATCTCCAACTCGTCAATCCTTCGCAGAAGGTGTGACACATACTCTTGAGCTTCCCGCCATCTGTTCTTCTCTGTCGTGATCTCCTTGCGGGCCTTCTGTAGCTCCTTGCTTGTATCATCGAGTACATCCTCCTGGGCGACAACAAGTCGTGCCAACTGTGTAACCATGGCATCCTCATCCTGAATCGCCTTCGGGTCAAGAAGGTTATTGCTGCGCGGGTGATAACGGAGCACCGTGCTCTCCAACTCTCTGGCGTAGATACGGGTAATGTGCCGCATTGCTCGTCGTGATACTTCCTGGATACCCATCTGCATTGTAGACCTCCTGGCAGTGCAGTGTATCGGGCGATTGCCTGGGCCCTTCTTCCTAGCAGGTACCTCAATCTTCACGTCACAAGCCTTGATCAATCCTGCTTGTCAGATCACTTCTACTTGGTATTGGGGCTTCTCAAAATCTCCGAGAGTTTGTAGCATATGCCAAAGTTCCGCGGCGTGACCAACCTCCAGATCGACGTAGTTGAACTCTCCCTCCATCTGTCACAAGAGTGCTCACGTAAGAACTCGAAATTTTCAAATCGTGACAAGGTAAGGAAAAATTCAGCAAGAGACAAGAAAAGAGAGAAGGGGATAAGTCGAGATGTCATTTCTTATCTTGACAAATTTTTAGCTTTAGAAAATAGGTTTTATCCTCACTACGACCATTCTATCTTAGGGTTGAGCCGACGGTCAGTATGGCTCTGATACAACCTCTGTCGGGACCCCGAATTTGCAAATCCGGACCCTCTGTGTATTCAGCACTAGTCCAGGAACACGCTAGTGCACACAGTCTTAACATCGGTAAATATCACAATCATACCACTCGATACTAATAAAGTACTTTATTTAAATAGTCAAACTGGTTACTCGACCTTATGGTCAAGTTACAAATGTATGCCTCGCAGGGCGAAACTTATTAAGAGAGAAATAGTAGCAGCGGAAAATCAAATAACTTCGTGGCGCCATCCAGTATACCACAGGCAACTGACTGGGCTCGCTTCCCTAAGTAGACGGTTCCTCTTGGAGCTCCTCCTCCAAAGCTGGTGTAGTCTCCTCTTCAACTGGTGTTGTATTGTGGCAAGGGTGAGTACTTGGTACTCAGCAAGTCATGCACAGAATGCAGCTAATATACTACATGCATGGCTTGGTACAAAGGAGTAGCTCAAGGTATATTTGCAGTAAACAGCATTTAACAAGTATCATAAGTAGATTCGAAAGCAGTAGAAACAAGTATAGCATAATTAACTTTTCAAGGAGTTTAATAAACATCTTTCCCATCCTAATCCACATTTCCATCAACATCATTATTAATCCAACCCAACCTTTCAGATCCAAGTTATTTTTGAGAAAATCTAACCCTTGACTGTAATTCCCGAGCGATGTCCAATACCGCGGACACGGCTATTCGAATAGATTCTACACTCTGCAGAGGTTATGCACTTTACCCACAAGATACAGTCAAACACCACAAAGGCGAGTTCCCGTAACAAAGTCTTTCGAAAACCTCTAACAATACAAGTGGTCCTCCAGGTTATTGCACACTAACCCTTCCCTTAGCTAAGGCGAAGTCTAGGCCAATCAACCGTTAGATGGGTACTGCCTCGGCCAGACGCGCTCCCTGCACAACTTACACAAAGGGTGTAGTTGACCTCCCGAGGTCCCACAGTGCGTTATTAGCAACTTAGTCAACTAGGTCCGTCCCATTACAGACATGTGGTTGCACGTTAGACCCAGTTCAAAGGCTTGCAAGGTTAAGTCCTTAGGGTGACCAGGGCAAGACTACCCGAAGAACCAAATCAACATCCCCAATGCCACAACTGGCCCACCTGATCATTCTTGCCACGTGCCCCGGTCGAAAACTATTTATCAAACCCCAGTTGATTACCATGCACCACGTGCCATCAACATCACATGATACCTTTCCAAAACAGGTTCAATATATCATTAAGTCAATATTAGCATTTGATTGTCCAAAATCATGTCATGAGCACATAGCAGGTCTAAGCAGTTTACTACAACGATCTAAACCCATGTTGGCATCTTTAGTAATGTCCAACTAGTAATCCACAACTAGGGTGACAAGGGGTCATGGCACATATTTAAGTAATCAAGGTGTCATACAGCAAATTGGCATTTATCTAATTCCCCATATTTAAATAAAGTATTTTCTAATTGAACTAGCATGCAATAGGTTAAATCAAAATAGATTTCGAAATAGGATCAACATGGTCAAAGCACAACTTGCCTTCAAAAAGTACTTGTTCTTGGTCTTGAGTTGGATCCTGAGTTAATACTTCTCCTTCGAATCCTTCCGGCACTTCAACGTCTACTCGTAAAGCGTGCAAATAGCAATACACAAATAAACAATAGGCAAAAAGTGTCCAAACATCCAAATAAAATCCATAAACAGAGAGAACATAATTTTATGAATTTTTAGAAACTGGAATCGTCAAATTTGGAGTTAAAACGCAAAAGTTATGATTATTTAAAGTTTAAATAATCAATTAAATAATTTTACAGAGAAAAACTTTAGTCCAAAAATTAAATAAAATTCATATTTAGGTAGGTCTCAATTTTATAAAAATTTAGAAATTTGAATCACTCAAATCGGAGTTGAAACGCAAAAGTTATAAGCGTTTGAAGTTTTGAAATTCAAATCAATTATTAAACCGAATTATTAATCATTTTCTTTTTCGGAAAATCATTTATTGCATCAGCCTGGACACGTGGCAACCGCTGATTGGTTGGCTGACGTCAGCCGGTCCATGGACTTGGTCCACGCTCGGCTCGGTCTCACCGTGGACTCGGTCCCACGGCTCCACGTGAGGCCAGCGGTGGGTCCCCTCGGGTGACGTCATTCTTGGCGTCGGGGCTCACCACGATCGGCGGTGGGACCCATCGATGACGTCATTCTTGGCGTCGGCGCCTTCTTTGGGACAACCACGACATGCGGGCCCGCCATGACGTCGACATGGCGTCATGGTGCGATTTAATAGCCGTGACTCGCACGGCGTGTCGGCGTCACCTGAGTGCTTGGCCCGGCCAATGATCCAGGCTTCTCGACACGTGGCGCAATCTCGGCCGTTGATTTGAAAATCAACGGCAGATTAGATCTGGACTCACGCGTTTGAGTTAACGCGTTTGATCTCGACCGTTGGATCTAGATCCAACGGTTGAGAACGGATTCGTGAATCGCACGTGGTTCTCACCGTGGGGATGACGTGGCGCCAATCTGGGCCCTTGGATGAAGATCCGACGGCCGAGTGAGCTCGAGGTCCGCGATGGCGAAGCGGCGGCGCTGGTCACCGGCCGGGGGCGACGACCTAGCCGAAGCGGCGTTGGCGCGCTCCGGTGAGGTGAGTTGGACTCCCGACGCGTCTTGACCTCCGGTCTCGGATCTGGGAGTCAACGGCGACGGAGGGCGGTGGGCGGCGGAGTCGGCGAAAACCGCGGCGGCTCCTTCTCCCTACGCCGGCGAGCTCTAAGCGGCGCAACCACGGCGGCTCGGCGGCGACGTTGTCTAGGCTACAGTGCGCAATGAAGCGGCGATCCCGACACGGGTGGCGGCGCAATAAATAGGGCCCCTCGGCGCCTGTGAAACGCAGCGAATCCGAGGTCCTCTCCGCGCGGGCGAGTCCGGCGTCTCTGATTAGGTGGCGTGGCACGCAGACGCCGTTGGATCGAGATCCAGCGGTGCGCGAGTTTGGGTCGGGTCGGACTCGGGCGGTAGCTGGCTCGGTCGGGCTCGGGCTCGGCGTGGCTCAATCGTGGCCGTTGGATCAAGATCCAACGGCCACGCGATTGAGTTCGGCTGACGGGTTCGCGACCCGCGAGCGGCGGTCGAGCTCGGGTCGGACTCGAACTCGAGTCTGACTCAGGCTCGGTCGGATGAACAGTAACCGACTCGTTTTGATTTTCCAGCGATTTAATATTTAAAATAATTTCCAATAATTCATTTAATTCATTAAAAATAGCAAAATACTCAGAAAAATTCCAGAAAAATTCTAGAAAATATTTTAGGGTATTTGGGACTCAAATAAAATATTTCCAACAAAATTTTATTTGCAAAATTAAATTCTTTAATTATTTCAAAATGGAATAAATTCAAATAAATTCCAAATAAATCCAAATAAATTCCAGAAAATTCCAAAAATTCACCAAAGTGCCAAATCACACATGAATTTAAGAAAAACAAAATTTTGGGGTGTTACATATCCCTAGCTTACATGGATGAGAACCATGAATCATGTTAGGGATTTTCAAATCACAATCCTGGTTGTCAAGTGTCCAAAGCAAAGAGGGATCAATTCAAATACTTCTTTTCTAAAAGAGATCAAGCCAAAACACAAAAGCCTCTTTTAGAAAAGCAAAAGCAGATTTTTCAGGAATTGTCCTCACTTAGAGCAGATAGATGGTGGACTTATGTTACTCCAAAACTTTTGGGAATTTTTCACCCTATGATAATATGAGTCATGAAGCACTCCACCAGAAATCACCACCAAAAGCCTTCTACAAAAATCAGGAAAAATCAAGGACTACTAATAGTCAAGATCTTCAATCAGGAATTTTGGGGCTCGGTTTTCACCTCATAGCTCCCAAATGGTGCAACCAGTGGACTCCAAAAATTTTTCACAGATGTATATATGAGCCACGCACATTCTCTAATAAGAATCAATCAATAAGGATTTTTCTATATTTTTCTAAAAATCAAAGACTGACTGCTGCGCGAAAAACAAGTTCAGGACAGATTTGCAATCTTGATAGAAACTTGATCTCTAGTTTATCCTAGGGTGCAAGAAAGATGTAAAACCAAATGAGCACCCTCAAGACATCCTTGATCAATAGCATTTAGAAGGAGAGGAGGCAAAACCAATTGCGAGAAAGTAAATTGCGAGAATTTACATGCGGGAAAGTAAATGCTGAATTTAAATTGCGTAAAGTAAAGACATAATGTAAATGCGGAATTTAAATTCACAAAAATGTAAAGAAAATCTTTGTATTTTCTGGTTGGAAGGTTTACAAAGCCTCACTTCATGTGGGCAAATCTCAAAGGAGCAACTCAAACCTTCAAATGAGGGAGGACACCCCTCCCCCTCTATTTATACTACTCTAGGGCCACCTACCACCCTTGGATGAGTCTCAACCCTAGGGCACTCCACCAAGGGCTAGGATTAACCCTCTCATTTCACCCCACACATGGGCTTTACATGGGCCACATTGGCCATACATGGGTTTTAAACACAACCCGATCAACTCGATGCAACGGGCCTTCATCCGCCGGACTTGACCGCTCAGTTTCCTCCTCTTCGAGCCTCCAACCCGAACCAGAAACCTTGAGCCACCTCAAGTCCATTTCCATGACATCCAAGTGATCCTGGTTTGAGCCCAACCATCTCGTCGGCACCCTCGACCGCTCCGGACCTCGGTTCTCCCAGCCTAGTCCCGGTACTCACCAACGACCATAGTTGCCTCAAGAACTTGTACCACGAGGAGCAAACCATTTTGCACATACCACAATGCACATACCTTTTCTTCCTGCATGTTAGTCCACAATTATCATTAGTTGAAACATGCAATACCGAGTCAAATCAAACTCAAACCTGAGCACACCTTGCTCAAAATAAAGTCAAATACTCATCATAAAAATGGATGGACCTCCACATGGTCCTTCAATCTCCCCCTTGATGAGTATATTGACAAACCACACAAAAGGCATAAATTTGAGTTTGAAAGTGAAGGAAGAAAAGCAATTTGATTGCAAAAATCATATTTGGTCCAATTAAAAGAGAAAGAAAGCTCATGACCAAATAGATGAGAAGATTTCTAGAGCTCAACACTTGAAAGGACAATTTTTCAACAACAGCTCCAAAAACCAAGAAATCTCTCAAAAAACTCAATATTACTCATGATCCAAATGCAAGGACAATTGTTCAACATGATCATGAGAAAGCATTTTTTTAAATTCTCTAAGATGCCTTTTCTACGTTTTCTCCCCTTTTGGCAATATAGGCATCAAGAGAACAATTTTTGCATGAAATGCAACCTAGAAAAGCTTTGAGGATTATGCAAGTGACCACTTAGACAAAGTATGACACCAAGCTACTCAAGTTCAGATTATGTCATCCTAAGTCATATCCAATGGCATATTTCAATTTTTGCTAACTAGCTCAAAAGAAGTTATATTACTTTGGCATGATTTCAACAATAGTAACACTTAGCATAACTTCAAGACTAGAAGCAAAGCCAACCAAACGAGCAAATGGATATACTAGAGTTCAACCTAGTCAACACTTTGGGAAACTACAAGTCCATTAGAGAATTCTCATGCTCAATCATCTCTTTAAATGCAAATTTTTAGATTAATGCTCATAAAGCGGCATGAGAGAGTTAGGCTTAGTGAAGCACATCCTCGACTAGGAGCCATCGACAAAAGCCTCCTAAGCTTCACTCTCCTCCACAAACCTTTGAGGGTTTAGAGAGTTTATCCTAGAGAAACACAACCTCGACTAGGAACCATCGACATAAGTCTCCTAGGCATCACTCTCTTCCTCTAGTTCTTTTTGCATTTTTCGGTGTATTGACTCAAGCCATTAGAACCCATCTCAAGCAAGAAGCTTAAAAGAGTGGTTTTGGTCATACACACTTCATTCCAAGTTCATCCCAAGTGCAATGGGAAGCAGTCTCGTGAATGAAAAGTGTTGAGTTCAATTTTAGCACAAAAGAGTCAATTTATATTTTCAGCACTTAGATTTATGAGCATTGTTGAGGATTCTAGAATGAAACAATGTAGCTAACCCAAGTTGCTTTAGGGACTCTAGTAGAAACCCACTATTTCAATAAGCATGGCATAAGCATCTAGTGAAGAAGTATAGCAAGTAAAAGCCAAGTTTCATCAAGTTTTCAGGAAAGCTCAATTTTAAAATGTTGGCTAGTTTCACATGATATACCAAATTGGATATGACCTAGATTAGCAAACATCTTCAGAAAAGTAGCTAGGTGCAGCATATCTCAATTTTATCAATTGCATAATAGACAAAGCTCGTAAATGAAAAACAAGTCTATATGCAATGCAAAAGAATCAATTCCAAGCTCCCTCTCAACAAGTGAGTCGATTAAGCACAAAATCTGATTCAAGTTGAGTTATTAGCAATTTTAGATTCAAAAGGACGAATTGAACTCAACTGAAACCAGAAAGACAGAAATGAGGAGAAGGAATCAAGAAACTGACAAATGGGTAGTTTAGGAACATAGATAACTTGAAGAGAAATACTAACACTCAGACTCGCTCTCACCTTCCCAATATGACTTATATAGGAAAGCTACATCTCCAACTCCAACCCAGGAGCAAACACAGACCCTGTCTACCCAGGGGGCCCAACACCTGCTAGACCTAAAAGACTGTGAGTGAGGTCAACCGAGAAGAAGAGAGGAATAGCACCCTAAAGCATAAGGTGAGAGGTCCATGCCGAGGCATGCCAGAAGTCTAGGTGAAGTGGACTCAACCAAATAAAAACCATCCCAAAGATACCCAGAAAGAGGAAATGTTGAATACATATAAACAAATAATACAAACCAGCTCCCCCTCAAGATATGCCATAGGGGCTCATAATCCCAAGCTCTCCTCTCAGGGCAACAAACCTAGAGCTATCCAAAGGCTTGGTGAAAATGTCAGCCAACTGGTGGTCACTCTCCACAAACTGAAGCACTATATCACCCTTCTCCACATGGTCTCTAAGGAAATGATAGCGAATGTCAATGTGCTTGGTCCGAGAAGTGCCTTTGAGTTCTTAGCAATGTGAATGGCAGACGTGTTATCACAGAAAAGTGGAACACAAACTACTAATAACAAAAAGTCACGCAAGGTCGAACTCATCCAGATAACCTCGCTACAAAGAATCGGTTGCAGCAATATACTCGGCCTCGGTGGGTTTGCAACACCGGACTGCTTCCTAGACGACCAAGAAACAAGAGAAGTGCCAATGAATTGGCAAGTGCCAGAAGTGCTCTTCCTATCTATCCTACAGCCGGCAAAGTCTTCATTGGAGAAGGCTCTTAGAGATAGACAGGAGGAAGAAGAGTATCAGATACCATAGTCAATGGTAGCTCGAAGGTACCTGAAGATGCGCTTCACCGCCTAACGGTGAGAGACGCGGGGAGAAGCCTGAAACCGAGCACAAAGACATACAGAAAAATGTATATCAGGTCTCGAGACAGTGAGGTACAAAAGGGAGCCGATCATGCTCCCAAACTCGTTCTGATCAACTGGCTCACCATCCTCGTCAGGCTCGAGGACAGCAGTGGTGGCCATAGGAGTCATGACTGGCTTTCCATCAGACATATCAAAGCGCTTCAGGAGGTCTCGAGTATACTTGCCTTGATGCAAGAATGTACCCTCCCGAGTGCCGCTTAATCACGGAAGCCAAGGAAGTAGCTCAACTCACCCATCATGCTCATCTCGAACTCAGTACTCATCACATCTGAGAACTGAGTAACGAGCGAATGTGAGGAACCACCGAAAATGATGTCGTCGACATAGATTTGGACTAGGAGAAAGTCTGAATCAGAATGTCTGACAAACAGAGTCTTGTCCACTTGACCCATATGAAAACCATGACACAAGAGGTAGGACTTAATCCTCTCATACCAAGCTCGTGGAGCTTGCTTAAGTCCATACAAAGCTTTGGAAAGCTTGAAGACATGGTTTGGGTACTTGGGGTTCTCAAATCCTGGAGGCTGTCTGACATACACCTCTTCCTCAATGAAGCCATTGAGGAATGCACTCTTGACATCCATTTGAAAAAGCTTGAAGCCCTTGGATGCCGCGAATGCGAGCAGGATCCGGATGGCCTCTAGTCTGGCTACAGGAGCAAAAGTCTCCTCGAAGTCGAGACCCTCGACCTGAGAGAAACCCTGAGCGACTAACCTAGCCTTGTTTAGAACTACAACCCCATCCTCACTCTGCTTGTTTTTGAACACCCATTTGGTCCCGATGATGTTGTGACCAGAAGGGGGCTCGACAAGCTTCCAAACTTTGTTCCTCTCGAAGTTTTCAAGCTCCTCATGCATGGCATTAATCTATGACTCATTAGATAATGCATGAGAAACATCCTTCGGCTCGAAAGAGGCAACAAAGGTAGAGTGGAGGTAGAAAGTGGACAGAGCTGACTTAGAGCGAGTGACTCGCTCAAACAGATCTCCAATGATGCAGTCGGTGGATGAGCCTCGAATGTGGCGGGGAGGTCGAAGGCAGTGACCTCTACTCCTCGTGTGGGAGAGGTAGGAACAGAGCCACTAGTCTCTTGAAGAGTCGAGGGTAAGTGATCTCCCCGAGGTGCGAGATATGGAAATGGGAGGCACCTCGGGAGGCGGGAATGGTGACTGGATCAGGCAAGGCGCCTTCATCTCCGTCATCAACTTCCTCTCGAGAAGGTAGGCGGGAAAGAGGAGAAGAGCCTGAAATGTCCGGTCTAGCACCGGACTAGCCTCATCAAAGGTCACCTCACAGTCTCTATGATCCTACCCAAGTCTCTGACCCAAATCCTATAGCTACAGGCGAAGTCGAGTAACCGAGAAAGATTACATCGGTGGCGTGACTCGAACTTATCTAGGTTCCCAGACTTCAAGAAGAAGCACTTGCAACCGAAAACACGAAAATGAGACACACTGGGCTTTCGCCCATATCTCAACTCATAAGAAGTGCGGTGCAAGTGTGCCCTAAGAAAAACTCTGTTGGCAACATGGCATTCCTTAGCTACAGCCTCAGCCCAAAACTTCCTAGGAGTACTGTACTCGTCTAGTATCGTCCTGGCCATCTCAACCAGGGTCTTGTTCTTCCTTTCCACGATGCCATTTTGCTGAGGGACGTAGGGAGAGGAGAACTGATGCTCTAAGCCTAACTCCTCACAGAAGCTACTAAAGTAGGAGTTCTTGAACTCCGTGCCATTATCACTGCGGATCGCTCGTAATGCACCTGGGAGCTCAACGGACAACCTACGGACCAAACCCCTGAAGTGTGAAAAGACTCATCCTTCGAGGCCATGAAAAACACCCAAGAGTACCTCGAAAAATCATCGACAATGACAAGAATATACCACTTCCCACCTGCTGACTGCACTCGAGCTGGACCAACAGTGTCCATGTGTAGCAGCTGTCCTGGTGCATCAGTCATCACTCGGGTGACTGGAGGATGGGAGGCAGCAACCATCTTGCCATGTCGGCAAGGAGAACATACAACATCTTTGACCATCTTGAGTTTAGGCAAGCCACGAATGAGATCATGGCCGCTAACTCGAGTCAAATGATCAAAGCCAATGTGACCAAGTCTCCTATGCCAAAAGGAGAGATCACGGGACTCTGAAGCAATAAGGCAATGGAGAGAGTCTTTAGAGGAAGAAGAAAAATCAGCACGAAAGACTCTCCCAAAACGAGAAATCCCGCAAACAAACTCCCCAGAAGAATCGAGGATCCTACAAGAGCTCCTCTTAAAATTGACCTCAAAATCGTCATCAAGAAGCTGAGAGACTGAAAGCAAGTTGAAATGCAGCTTACTGACTAAGGCAACGTCCTTAAGAATGAAATGATCGTTAATGCAGATGGTACTTTTAGCGATGACTCTACCCGACGCAGCATCCCCAAAGGTGATCACTTCATCACCGGGATCTCGGTCCAGGGAAGAAAACCAACAGGAGTCTCCGGTCATGTGGCGAGAACAGCCGGAGTCTACGATCCAAACCTCCCCCTTCCCTGTCCTACGGACCTGAATCAAAGAGAGCGAAAAGCAGATGTCTCAGTACCAGGATAGATCAGTGCAGATCTACGAACCCAATACTGAGTCAACTGTGCAGTAGACGAAACAGTCAATGGAGTAGAAGAATGCAATCTGGCACCTCACCGTGATTCAACTCTCACAAACTCAGACTCCGCTCCAGTCGGACGTCTGGGAGTAGGTGCCGGGTTGGTCCACCGAGGTGCAAAGGCTGGACCATCCCAGTGCTGCTGCCCAGACCTCCCGTTGGGGAAAACAAACTCACGCCGCTGATATCTACCTCGATGGGAAAAACAAGGAATATCAAGAGGACGGCAGAAAGACTGACTCGGGATAGCTCTGGGGTGAAAACCAGAAGTAGAATCCTGAAAACCAAGCCCCATACGCTGTCCAAAAACAGGAGACTCTCTAGCTTGTCTATCCTGTCTAGAAGTCGTGTGTGCCTTAGGCGCACTCAGAGTCTGGGGATGACCCTGAATACCCCTAAGGGCACGGACACGCTCACGCCGAGAGATCTTGGCGCGTCTGAAGCAGAAATTAGCTATATGTCCATCCTTCTGACAGAAGGTGCATGTATACTTCACCTTGGGGGCTGAAGTAGCATGAAAAGCACCCTTCTCGTCAGACGTCCCGTGGACAATCCCTACTGATCTAAACACAGCGATGCTCATCTGTGGAGCCACCACTATCTCTCCGCTCTTGGAGGCACGCACAACAGTGGGCGGATGCACTCGTGTATGCTCCAAGGCATCAAACCCTAGACCTTGATTGAATCTGCTAATCTTGGACTGATCTAGGATATGATTGAGCTTCTTCTTACCTCCAACAAACTTCTCGAGAGTGCTCATAAGGTACTGACACTCCTGAAAAAGTGAGGCACAAGAAGAGCAAGGGGAAGGAGTAACAGGGGAAGAGCCAGATGAAGAAGAGCGAACTAAACGATCAAATCTCTCCCTATAAAGAGCAGCCTCAATCTTGAGGGACTCACAAGAAACACATGGAGAGTCTCTAATCCTACCCACCTGAGCTTTGAGCTTCTTCCTAAGCTCTACATGAATTTGATTCATGTCCTCTACTACCCCAACACACAGCATGCAACCATTTTGTGAGTTAGCTAGTAGATCCTTAGCAAATTTTGAGTTTTCAAGCACCAAGTCATCATAAGCATTTTTTAGTTGCATACAGCCCTCACATGAGCTGATTGGGTCCTTAGAAGCATGCTTTTCAAGTTCATCATTGTCGGGACCCCGAATCTGCAAATCCGGACCCTCTGTGTATTCAACACTAGTCCAGGAACGCGCTAGTGCACACAGTCTTAACATCGGTAAATATCACAATCATACCATTCGATGCTAATAAAGTACTTTTATTTAAATAACCAAACTGGTTACTCGACCTTATGGTCAAGTCACAAATGTACGCCTCGCAGGACGATACTTATTAAAAGAGAAATAGTAGCAGCGGAAAATCAAATAAGGTAACATCGTGGCGCCATCCAGTATACCACAGGCAACTGACTGGGCTCGCTCCCTACGTAGATGGATCCTCTTGGAGCTCCTCCTCCAAAGCTGGCGTAGTCTCCTCTTCAACTGGTGTTGTGTTGAGGCAAGGGTGAGTACTTGGTACTCAGCAAGTCATGCACAGAATGCAAGCTAATATACTATATGCATGGCTTGGTACAAAGGAATAACTCAAGGTATATTTGCAGTAAAAAGCATTGGACAAGTAATATAAGTAGATTCGAAAGCAAAGAGAAATAAGTAAAACATAAATAACTTTTCAAGAAGTTTGGTAAACATCTCTCCCATCCTAAACCACATTTCCATCAACTTCATTATTAGTCTAGCCCAACCTTTCAAACCAAAGTTATTTTTGAGAAAATCTAACCCTTGACTGTAATTCCCGAGCGATGTCCAATACCGCGGACACGGCTATTCGAATAGATTCTAAACTCTGCAGAGGTTATGCACTTTACCCACAAGATACAGTCAAACACCACAAAGGCGAGTTCCAGTAACAAAGTCTTTCGGAGACTTCTAACAATACAAGTGGTCCTCCCCGGTTATTGCGCACTAACCCTTCCCGTTGCTACGGCGAAGTCTAGGCCAATCAACCGTTAGATGGGTACCTGGCCTCACCCAGACGCTCCCCGCACAACTTACACAAAGGGTGTAGTTGACCTCCCGAGGTCCCACAGTGCGTTATTAGCAACTTAGTCAACTAGGTCCGTCCCATTACGGACATGTGGTTGCACGTTAGACCCAGTTCAAAGGCTTGCAAGGTTAAGTCCTTAGGGTGACCAGGCAAGACTACCCAAGAACCAAATCAACACTCCCAATGCCACAATGGCCCACTGATTACTCTTGCCACATGCCCTGGCCGAAAATCGTTTATCAAACCCCGCTTGATTACCATGCACCACGTGCCATCAACATCACATGATACCTTTCCAAAACAGGTTCAATATATCATTAAGTCAATATTAACATTTGATTGTCCAAAATCATGTTATGAGCACGAAAGTGTGTCTAAGCAAAGATACTATAACGGTCTAAACCTATGTTGGCAATTTAATAATGTCCAACTAGTAATCCACAACTAGGGTGACAAGGGGTCATGGCACATACTTAAATAATCAAGGTGTCATACAAAGAAATTGGTATTTATCTAACCCCATGTTTAAACAAAGTATTTTTCTAATTGAACTAGCATGCAATAGTTTAAATCAAAATAGATTTGAAATAGGATCAACATGGTCAAAGCACAACTTGCCTTCAAAAGCACTTGTTCTTGGTCTTGAGTTGGATCTGAGTCAATACTTCTCCTTCAAATCCTTCCCAAGACTTCAACGTCTACTCGTAAAGCGTGCAAATAGCAAATACACGAATAAACAATAGGCAAAAAGTGTCCAAACATCCAAATAAAATCCATAAACAGAGAGAACATAATTTTATGAGTTTTTAGAAACTGGAATCGTCAAATTTGGAGTTAAGACGCAAAAGTTATGATTATTTAAAGTCTAAATAATCAATTAAATAATTTTGCAGAGAAAAACTTTAGTCCAAAAATTAAATAAAATTTATATTTAGGTAGATCTCAATTTTATACAAATTTAGAAATTTGAATCACTCAAATCGGAGTTGAAACGCAAAAGTTATAAGCGTTTGAAGTTTTGAAATTCAAATCAATTATTAAACCGATTTATTAAATCATTTTCTTTTTCGGAAAATCATTTATTGCGTCAGCAGGGACACGTGGACCAATCGGGTGACGACGCGTGGCCTCGGGTCCACGGACCCGGCGCACGGTCTCGGCTCGGTCCACCGTGGGCTCGGCCCACGGCTCACGGTCGCTGACAGGCGGCCCCACACGTCAGTGACGTGCTCCCATGCGTACAGTGCGGCGGCTAGGGCCACGTGGCATGATCAGGGCCGTTGGATCTAGATCCAGCGGTCTAGATCCACCCTAGGTTAACGCAGTTTCCAGCACGTGACGATCGTGGGCCGTTGGATCTTGATCCAACGGTCCAGATCCGATCTAGTTTAAGGAGTTTGGGTTGCACGTGGGCTCACCGTGACTGTCGGATCTTGATCGGACGGCTGAGGATCTTCGCGGGTGACGATGGCGTCGCGGCGGGGCTTGGTGCACCGGAGACGGGGACGACGACCAAGGGCGCGGCGCTACGGGGCTCCTCCGGCGACGTGCGTGGTCACGTTCGAATCGCCCTGGCTCGGGGATCCGGATCCGCCTCCTTCTTCTCGGCGGCACGACGGCGGAAGGTGAAAAACCAACACAAGACCCTAAGCTACTACGGCGAGCAATCCCGGCAAGCGGGCCGCTAGGGTTTAGCGAGCTAGGGCAAAAGTAAGCGCGAAGTCCGCAGCGGTCTTTAGGCGGGACCGGGCTTTAAATAGCCTCGGCCAGCGCTCAATCCGTAACCCTAACGGATGCGGCGGAGGACGGCGGCGGCGCGGTCCGATCCGGACTCGGGCGAAGACGACGACCCGCGGCCGTACACGTGTCCGATCAACGGCCACGATTGCCAGGCGCGCACGGGTCCGAGCCGGACTCGGTCGAATCGGTGCGGCCCAATCCTGGCCGTTGGATCTCGATCCAACGGTTGGGATCGAGTAGGTTTAGAGCTGGTTCGGTCGAGTCACGTGGCACGGGTCGGACTCGAACTCGAGTCTGACTCGGGCTCGGTCGGATGAACAGTACTCGACCCGATTGATTTTCCAGCGATTTAATAATTAAAATAATTCCCAGTAATTCATTTAATTCATTAAAAATAGCAAAAGACTCAGAAAAATTCCAGAAAAATTCTGGAAAATACTTTGGAACATTTTGGACTCAAATAAAATATTTCCAACAAAATTTTATTTGCAAAATTAAATTCTTTAATTATTTCAAAATGGAATAAATTCAAATAAATTCCAAATAAATCCAAATAAATTCCAGAAAATTCCAAAAATTCACCAAAGTGCCAAATCACACATGAATTTAAGGAAAGCAAAATTTTGGGGTGTTACAATCATTTCTAGCAGATAGCTTCCTAAGGTGACAACTCATGGCATCAATTTCAGCGAGAAGCTTAGGGCAATTAGCACATGATGCATTTGTGTGAGTGTGAAGAAAACTAGCATCAACAGGAATAGGATCTACTGGACATGTACTAGCATCCTTCGACCTAAGTGACTCAAGATCAGAAACCACACTATCATGTAGAGTCCTTAGGTTCTCCAACTCCACAAGCAAAGCATCACACAAAGTACAGCTATCAGAGTCTCGGGAGGAACAAGATCTAAGTGAAGCTAACTCCCGAGATAAGGTACCTACTTCCTTCTCTAGTTCCAAACACCTAGCTCTAGACTTGGAATGAAATTTTCCTAGTTTGATAAAAGCATCATGGAGCTGGTCATAAGAAGGTACCTCCTCTGTCCATTTGTCTGACTTCGGTGTCAGGTACTTCCATGGCATTGGAGGCCTTGAAGCACATACCGGAGAAGTCATCGCCGCCCTTCGCCTTCTCTTGCGGTTCATCCTCGTCCTCGTCGCTCCATGTCTCCGTGTCGGAGAGGTCAAGGTCGTCGAGCGTGGCGAGGACGCGGTGAAAGAGCTTCTTGCCCTTGGCGAACTTGTGGCGTTTCTTCTCTTGCGCCGGCTCGCGAGCTGGAGGCTTCTTGTTGCGGTTCTTGTTGATGTAGTCATTCTTGCCCGCACTGCCTTGTTTATTATTGCCCTTCTCCAGCTTGGGGCAGTTTGCCCGAATGTGGTTGGGGCCACCACACTCAAAGCAAGTGAACTTGCCACTCCTCTTCCTATCTCTCACTCTCTTGTAAATGTTCGAAAATTTTCGAGCTACAAGAGCAAGCTCGTCTTCTGGAAATTGTTCCAGAACGTCATCGCTTACGTCGCAAAGAGCGGGGAGAGAAAAACCAGAAGAGAAGTCAAGAGGGGGTCCAGAAGAGGAAGACCCAGTGGGATCGGTAACCAATGCCATCGTTTGGGACTTCGTCCTGCGAGCGACGATGTCGAGCTCATGAGTCTTGAGGCGGGAATACAACCCGTCAAGAGTCAAGGTCGACAAGTCCGTATGGTCCGTGATGGTGGTTACCTTCATCTCCCAAATCCTCAGATTGAGTGCTCGAAGAAAATGCCTCGCATTCTCCAAATCAGTGTATGAACAACCCACTGACCGAAGATTGCTGAGAATCTTTGCAAAACGAGCAAAGCACTCATCAAGGCTCTCACCAGCGTGCTGCTCAAACTTGTTGTAGTCACGCTTAAATTGATCCTGTCTCACGGACTTGATCTGAGTGGTGCCCTCATGGTAAGCATTGAGGGTCACCCAGATCTCGTGAGCCGATCGTAGGTGAGAGACGCGATCATACTCACTGTGGCTAAGTCCCTGTATGAGGAGATTCTTGGCCTTAGCGTTTGCCTCAACGTCAGCCATGTTTGCGGCGTTGACGTTCTCATCGGCCGGAACCTTATACAGGTGCTTCACCTTCTGCCACAAAGAAAAGCCCTGGGCAGTGATGTATGTCTCCATCCGAACTTTACAGAATGGATAATCAACTCCAGCAAAAATTGGAGGCTTAGTTGAGTACTTGTCCGTCGCCATGGCTCTTGAGACCGGTCAAGATCTATGAAAGAGCAAAACCGGCTCTGATACCAATTGAAAGATCGATATGGCGATCAGAGGGGGGGTGAATGATCCCAAATAAAATTATCCCCTACTCAACGTACTCCAAACAATCCCGCAAAGAAACTCGGTGCTCCTCAAAATCGCAAAACCCGCAAAATCGGGAACGACTAGACAACTATGTGTATCCCTAGCTTACATGGATGAGAACCATGAACCATGTGAGGGATTTTCAAATCACAATCCTGGTTTTCAAGTGTCCAAAGCAAAGAGGGATCAATTCAAATACTTCTTTTCTAAAAGAGATCAATCCAAAACACAAAAGCCTCTTTTAGAAAAGCAAAAGCAGATTTTTCAGGAATTGTCCTCACTTAGAGCAGATAGATGGTGGACTTATGTTGCTCTAAAATTTTTGGAAAATTTTCACCCTATGAGCATATGAGTCATGAAGCACTCCACCAAAAATCACCACCAAAAACCTTCTACAAAAATCAGGAAAAATCAAGGACTACTAATAGTCAGGATCTTCAATCAGGAATTTTGGGGCTCGGTTTTCACCTCATAGCTCCCAAATGGTGCTACCAGTGGACTCCAAATTTTTTCCACTGATGGATATATGATCCACGCACCTTCTCCAACAAGAATCAATCAAAAATTATTTTTCTATATTTTTCTAAAAATCAAAGACTGACTGCTGCGCGAAGAACAAGTTCAGGACAGATTTGCAATCTTGATAGAAACTTGATCTCTAGTCTATCCTAGGGTGCAAGAAAGATGTAAAACCAAATGAGCACCCTCAAGACATCCTTGATCAATAGCATTTATAAGGAGAGGAGGCAAAACCAATTGCGAGAAAGTAAATTGCGAGAATTTACATGCGGGAAAGTAAATGCTGAATTTAAATTGCGTAAAGTAAAGACACAATGTAAATGCGGAATTTAAATTCACAAAAATGTAAAGAAAATCTTTGTATTTTCTGGTTGGAAGGTTTACAAAGCCTCACTTCATGTGGGCAAAGCTCAAAGGAGCAACTCAAACCTTCAAATGAGGGAGGACACCCCTCCCCCTCTATTTATACTACTCTAGGGCCACCTACCACCCTTGGATGAGTCCCAACCCTAGGGCACTCCACCAAGGGCTAGGGTTAACCCTCTCATTTCACCCCACACATGGGCTTTACATGGGCCACATTGGCCATACATGGGTTTTAAACACAACCCGATCAACTCGATGCAACGGGCCTTCATCCGCCGGACTTGACCGCTCAGTTTCCTCCTCTTCGAGCCTCCAACCCGAATCAGAAATATTGAGCCACCTCAAGTCCATTTCCATGACATCCAAGTGATCCTGGTTTGAGCCCAACCATCTCGTCGGCATCCTCGACAGCTCTGGACATCGGTTCTCCCAACCTAGTCCCGGTACTCACCAACGACCATAGCTGCCTCAAGAACCTGTACCACAAGGAACAAACCATTTTGCACATACCACAATGCACATACCTTTTCTTCCTGCATGTTAGTCCACAATTATCATTAATTGAAACATGCAATACCGAGTCAAATCAAACTCAAACCTGAGCACACCTTGCTCAAAATAAAGTCAAATACTCATCACAAAAATGGATGGACCTCCACATGGTCCTTTAGATTGGAACTTGATGTGAAAGTACATAGTATGGTAAATGACAAGTCCTAAGCATCTAAACAATAAAACAAATCATATACATATGCATTTTGTCCATCCACAAATAACACCTACAATTTATGAATATTAATATTTTTTCCAAGTGGTATTACCACAAACCGAAGGATCAAATAAGGTAGGATTCAGATTCATATATTCAAATACCAAATGTGATTTTCACTTGGATGGGGTCTTCAATGTGATATATTGCTAATACTTTGTTATTGAACACGTACCATAGGATGCTTCCTTCTTGAGTAACTCATTTGAAGTTTAATTTTTTCAATGTTTAAGTATAACTCTATAATGTTCTTCACTAGAAGATTGATGTTTTACCCACAAAAGATAACTAATTGCATAGTGTAATTTGGCATTTGGACATATACATCAAACATGATTATACTAATATCAATAAATGAACAAGGATGAATATATAGTTGAAGATTGCTTGGATGGAGCTTTGCTGATATATAATTTTGGGGAACTTGATTTTAGCATGGGATGAAGCAATGAAATTTTTTTACATACCAAGAGATTTGTCATGGGAGTTCGCCGGCATGCCTTGTCAACTACCACAGCCCGCAGTTACTCAGTGTCCATGACCAAAGGTGCATCTTAGAGATGGAGGGGAGTTGGGAAGGGAGCTGGAGTTAGCGACTTAGCGCTGCAGGGAGAGGCCGAGGAGGGGGGCGCACTAGAGGGGTCGGCCGGTGGGTACTGGAGGGGCATCGGGGGCACTCAGAGGGAGAGCTTGGACACGGAGGGGAGCTGGGAAGGGCGCCGAAGTTGGCGTTGTGGGGAGCAGTCTGGGGGGGAGGCGTTGGAGGGGATGGTTAAGGAGGGGCGCTGGAGGTGGCCAGTGGACACTGGAGGGCAAGCTCGGGGTCACGGTATCAAGATGACAGGAGATAGGTTTAGGGACTTAGGGTTAGGTGGCCGGGCAGGCCATGATCCAGCCAGGAAGGATGTCAAGGCCCCAAGTCTCAAATTTTCTGGGAGGTCCGGAGTATCCGGATTTAATATCCGGAATGTCCGGATATAGCTCGGAATGTCCGGACAAAATGTCCGGAGTGTTCGAGTTGAAGTGGCCGAACATCCCAGCCCGGAGTGTCCGGACTTATTATTCGGAGTATCCGGACTGCGCGGGGGTTGGGTATAAAAATCGCATTCTGTGGCCTTCCATCCTTTTTCCTTCTTCCTCCTTGCCTCCCACGCCCGTGCACTCCACCCTAGCTCCTCTCCGGCTACTCCCCATCGGCCGGCGACTCTCGAGCTCCTCCCCGGTGGTTTCCCCTCGCGTTGGCGTCCTCGAGCTCCTCCCCAAGCCGGTGTTCCTCGTCCCCACTTGGTTTTCCCCTCCTTCCTCTCCACCCTCCTTGAAGGTGAGGCTTCTTTGGGGGTTGATTCATGGGATTCTTAGGTTCTAGGGCCATCCATGGTGGGTTTATGGTTTAGGTTTGGATTTGGGGGTTTGGAGTTGGATCTTGAGCTCTAGGGTTTTTGGGATGTGGTGATTCTAGGTTTGGATTTGGGGATTGATTTGGCAAATGTGGGTACTAGTGTGGTAGATCGGGTAGTGGTAATGCCCATCGAAGGGTGGGTTAGAGTTGGCTAAGGGTTCTTGGGATTAACGTCGTTTCTCGTGGATTTGGGTTAGCTATGAGCTTCTCCGGCTTTGCCGAGTGTAGAAAAGTCGTGAATCGAGTCGTTATGAAGCCATAGAGAGTGGTAGGACTCCCGTTCCCAAGTCGTGTTGAATCAAATGCTCCGAGCCCGGAGTGTCCGGACGTTTGGTCCAAAGTGTCCGGATTGGTCGGACCGAAGGCCCCAATCCGGAGTGTCCGGATGTTACACCCAGAGTATCCGGCTTATCCGGAGAGTCCGGATAGTAAACCCGGACTGTCTGGGTTAGGCTGATCTGTCCGGGTTAAGTCGAGTTGTCCAATTGCGACGTTTCGTCGGGGATTTTCAATTGTGGTTGTTTCATTGCATTTGCGTGCATCTTATTTATGCATTTCTCGCGTGTAGAGAGCGATCCCGCGGGACCTGAAGCCGCGGTGACCGAGGGTGTTACTGGAGAGCCGACGGTTGCCGATCCGCAAGCAGAAGAACAAGGCAAGCACCTAAGCATCTTGAACCTTACATGATCTTTTTTGCGAATAAAATTGCTTAATTGTGAGTAGGTGTTGCATTAGGAATTGCAATGTGGGATAGGCTAGATCCTATTTGCTGCATGTACCATCCTTGTTACTTGTTAGACACCTCCGTTGGAGCTATATTATGGGTACTAATCACGTCATGCTTAGTATGCTTAGAGATCGGGTTTCGGGTCAGGTGGTGGATGGTTCCACTGCTTGAGGACTTTTTACTTGATATTGTGGAAAGGTTTGGGTATGGTCGAATGTGAAATGAGACCGGGCGAGAGAGTTGGATCGCTTGGGTAAGGAGACTCAAGTGTGGTAGTCTCGTCCGTGTCGATTAAGGACCGATCGGGTGTAACGTGGCTAAAGCACCTTTTGGTTGATCGCATGCCTGATTATGGTACGGTAAGCCGCTTTTTCATCGCATGCCGTTCGATGGGCCATGCCCTCATGTGGTTGGACGTGGTTGAGGGCGGGGCCTAGGCCGGCTCTCGAGTGCCAAGCCGGGCCTGGGGCTGCTCGAGGGGGTGCTAGGTTTTCGGACCGCATGAGGATGCCCCAACGAATGGGTATGGCTGGGAGGGGGTTGACATGAGGTTCCTTCGTGGCACATGTCGTGTGATCAATGCTTCCCTGCAGGGTTAATTAAGCGATTCGAATTGCCGCGCGCTCGGATATGAGCAAGCTTGGTCAGATGTTACTCAACGTAGTAATAACTTGAACTGAAGTTCGCCGTTGGGCTTGAGCTCGAAGTGAATGTGTTTAATTGTTGTGAATTGCTAGATGTAACTTCACTTAGTGGTAGGTGCTGTTACAACCGCATTAAAAGTTGTGAATTGAGTAGTTAAGGAACTAAACAACAAATGATAAGCAATTCAGCTACAGTTTACCTCGAGCCTATTCCTTGCTACATCCAAATGCATGTCCTTTTGGAGTCGGTCATATATGGACCACGGGTAAGACTTGCGAGTACCTTCTATACTCAGGCTTCTGTTTTTTTTGTGGTTTTGCAGGTGAGGACCCAGCGGGGTGCGAGTTTTGCCCCTACTGCCTATCGGTGACCGGGCACCGAGTAGAGGCTGCCGACGCATGTGCGCCCGGAAGTGTTCAGGGCATGACACTTCCGGAGGAGTTTTACTTTTGATGTATAGGATAGGGTTGGATCTTTTGTTGTACAGCTACGCTTGTGTTTTAAAATGCCATCTCGTTCTCTTTCGTTTTGTCTTGTGGGTGCGTTTGTTTGGTCGTGCTTTGGGCTTCCGTGTGCTGTGTCGTGTGTCTATTTGCTTCCGCGTTTTCGCACCTCTGGTAGTGAGGTTTGGGGCTCGATGCCTCTTTGTGCGAATTTTTTTGTGATATGGCAATGGGAACCGGTATGTGGGGATCCTGGGCGAGTTCGGATCGCATACCGGGATGGTTGTCGAATTGTTTGGATATTCTTGGAGTTGTCTTGATTGGGCTTGGGTATTAGCACCGATATCACCTCTGGTGATTTGTTGCTAGGATCCAAATCCGATGGGAGCAACCATTCATCCAACAACTCGGGGACGATCTGGGCGGCTCCTCTCAAAGGACTAGGAGACTTTCTATGGGTTTGTCCAGTTAGACTCGTGTGGGCTAAGTATATTTCGGATACCTGAATAGGATTATTATCCGATATCCGATTCCTATCCCATATTTTCCATATATTGCTAGCTTCGAATTCGATCCTGGATACAGATTTGATTATCCGAATCCCATCAATCCAGTCCCAAATCCGGTCTCGATCGGATCCGATCCCAGATCGGGCGGAAAATATCCGGTTCATTTTCACCCCTACATAAAAGTACTAGGATGTCCAACTATGCAATGCGCACATCTCAATGTTAACTTTTATATTAATTAACATAAGATAGTAAATGGGAACCACCTCGTAATGGGGTGGTAAAGTTGGGTGTACGATTCCACCCACAAAGGTATGAATCCTGGTTCCCACACGGCCACACATTATGCACGTGTGCACTTAAGTAGAAATTTGTGAGGTCGCGGATTTACCCTCGGTCTTCATCTATTCATGTGTGTGCTAAGTGAATAGTAAATCCTATAATCATTTTTCAATTATTGATCATAAAAACTTATTTTCTTTGAGATCGAACATCAATTGCAACGATTCGATAGACAGCTTATTAGGATGGATGTAGCAAAATAATGCCCCATAGAAACGTATAGGATATTTTCACTTAGGTACGACCAGAAAGATAAAAGAAAGATTTTAAGGAATAATAAAAGGAAAAATTGGGCAAGTGTTCAATAGAAAAAAAAATCAGGACCATGAAATGTAGTTTGGTTCGGTTCAGCTCCATTTTCCCGCATAATCTCTTGCAATAAGAGGATAATCTTCAACTTCGACTTGCCCACCCATCAAGTTTCAAATCCTAGCGACTACGTATTATGCACAGTTATTACGCACACCCGAGTGCACTTTATTAGAAATTTTATGAGGTCATGGATTTATCCTCGGTCTTCGCTTGTTTAGGAGTGTGATAAGGGAATAGTAAATCCCTATAATCAGGGAATAGTAAATCCTTATAATCATTCTTCAATTATTGATCGTAAAAATCTACTTTTCTTCGAGATTGAACATCAACTGAAATGATTCGATAGATAGCTTATTGGGATAGATGTAGCTAAATAATGCACCCTAGAAACATATATGATGTTTTCTCTTATGTACTACTAGAAAGAGGAGAAACAAAATATTTTAAGGAATAACAATAGGAAAATTTGGGTCTATGTTCAATGGTAAAAAAAATTCTCAAGGACAAGGAAACATATTTTGTTTCGGTTCACCCACAGTCACATATGAAATGGATGAAAGGAGAAATTTAGCAACGTTTTTTTCCCATATGATCTCTTGCAAAAAGATGATAATCTCCAACTTCGTCCACCCACCAAGATTCAAATCCTAACGTCCACCTATTATGCACATCTATTACGCACATGCGAGTGCATTTTACTAAGATTTTTTTGAGGTTGCGGATTTATCATATGTCTTCGTCTATCTAGGTATGTGCTAAGGGAATAGTAAATCCCTATAATCATTCTTCAATAATAATTATTGATCATAAAAACCTATTTTTAAGATCTCTTACTTCTCTTTGGGACGAACATCAATTGCAACGATTCGATAGACAACTTATTGGGATAGATGTAGCAAAACAATGCACCGCTAGAAATGTACATGAAGTTTTCTCTTAGGTACCACCTGAAAGAGAAAAGAAAGATTTTAAGAGATAAAAAAAATGGAAATTTTGGTCTATGTTCAACGGAAAAAAAATTGCCAAGGACAAGGAAAGATATTTTGTTTTGGTTCAATCGTAGTTACATATGAAACGGATGAAGGGACAAATTTAGCATCACTTTTTATCGTACGTAGGATCTCTCGCAAGAAGACCAAAATCTCCATCAATTGCAATGATTGGATAGAAAGCTTATTAGGATATATGTGTCTACCTATTATGCATATGCAAGTGCTCTTTAGTAGGGATTTTGTGATGTCATGAATTTATTCTCTGTATTTGTTTGTCTAGGTGTGTGCTAAGGGAATAATAGATCCATATAGGTTCAATAAAGTAAATCCCTATGATCATTCTTCAATTATTAACTTTGACCCCGTGCGTTGTAGTAGTTTTTTTTATGTAATGTTTATTGTCAGATTTATATCCTATTTGGAACACATAAATTTCATGTGAGCACAATTCAAATCCCGCGTCCCAAACAAGCTCTAAGTGAGGCATCATTCAAAAACGATTTTCTTTGACATCAAAATGCCTTGTAATAACTAATAATTTAACTCGTATTTATCTGAAACAAGATTTCACAATTCAAATAATTTAAAGTGGCAGATTCATCACACGAACAAAAGCATACATTACATTGTTGACACTACAGATTTCCAAACATGTAGCTAGGATGGTACCGGTTCACCGGATAACCAAACGTAAACAAGAAAATCAAATCCACGCATGCGGACACCGGCCGAAATTAAGATCGAGACCAACCGTAACAGCCTTTCATGTTAAGGAAGACGTGGGTTGGCAACAAGCGGCAGCCCGCCCTTGAGCCGCACGGCGATGCCGTTCACCTCGCTCATGTCCAGCGAAGTCCCCGGCCGGCCGGCCGGCGCCCAGTCAAAATGATACAGCAAGCTCGCGATAGCCAACTCAAAGGTCGGCATGGCGAACCCGATCCCGGGGCAGCCCCTCCTCCCGGCGCCGAACGGTATCAGCTCGAAGTCCTGCCCCCTGAACTCAACGGCGCTGTCCAAGAACCTCTCCGGCCAGAACTCCTCGGCGCGCTCCCACGTCGCCGGGTCCCGGCCAATGGCCCACGCGTTGATCACGACCTGCGTGCGCGCCGGGACATGGTAGCCGAGTATCTCGGCGTCCGTGGGCGTCTCCCGGGGCACGAGGAGTGGAAGCGGCGGGTGAAGCCGGAGCGCCTCCTTGACCACGGCCTTCAGGTAGTACAGCTGGTCCAGGTGATCCTCGGTGACGTGGTCGGCGCCGCCGACCGCCGCTCGGATCTCGTTCTGGAGCTTGCGCATGTCGCGGGGGTGGGTGATGAGCTCCGCCATTGTCCACTCCATCGCCGTGGTCGTCGTCGTGGTGCCCGCCGCAAACATGTCCTGCTCGCGTTCGTGATACAAGAAACAGATAAAAAAGCTACGCACTAGCACGCACGTGCAAGATATATGTCACTGTATAAAGTAGATGAGCACGAACGATCGATGGACGTACGTACCATGATAAGGGACTTGATTTCGACCTCGCCGAGCCGAATGCCGGCGTCCTTGTCCGTCTCGTTCAAGTCCAACAGCACGTCCACGAAGTCCCGGTGATCACGGCCGTCGCCGTCGACGTCTCGTACCTGCCTGCCACCGCCTTGACGCCGGCGGCGGTGATCGTCGATCACCTTCTCGAGCACCCCGTCTAGCGCCTCGAACGTGCGCGTAAGCTTCCCTTCCAATCCCCGCACGGCGTCCACCCAGCCAAGGCCCGGCACGAGCTCCCCCACCGGCATCGTCCCGAGCAGCTCGTCGAAGTCGGCGAACACCTTCCTCAGCTTGCGTCCCCTGTCGGCGGCGTCTTCGTACAGATCGCGCGCGCTCTCGTCGCCGAACGCCGCGCGCGAGATGATGGTGTTGGCGTACGTGATGAGGAGCTCGCTCAGGCCGACAACGGCACCGGCGCGGGTGCGGACGCGCTCGACCAGCACAGCGGCCTCCTCCTCCCGGACCCGGCGGAAGGAGAGGATGCGGCGCGGGTTGAGGAGGTGCACCGTGCAGATGCGGCGTGCCTGGCGCCAGTACTCACCGTAAGGCGCGAAGGCCACGTCGCGCCCGTATAGAAGCCGGTCGGCCATGGCGTTCCTGGGCCGGCTGGCGAAGGCCACGTCGCGGACCCTCATCACCTCCTCCGCGGCAGCCGCGGAGGAGACGAGCACGGTGGGCACCCGACCAAGCCGGAGCAGCAGCACCGGGCCGTGCGCCGCGGCCAGGGACCGGAGCGCCTGGTGCGGCAGGGTGCCGAGCAGGTGGAGGTGGCCGAGGAGCGGGAGGCCGGGGGGCGACGGCGGCAGCCACCGCCCGTCGCTGCCGCGCTTCGGAGAAGCGTGCTTTCTGCCGGCGAAGAGGAGGAGGAATAAGAGAGATACCCCGAAGGTGAGTATGAGGAGGAGAGCAGCGAGTGAGACGGCCATGGCTGGACAGTGGTGAGTGAGTGGTAAGCGAGGGAGACGCCGCGCGAGGAGTACTGAAGTGTTGAAGTGAGAGAGAATGCCCGCGCGAACGAATATGCTAGCAAAAGGGAGAATATCTATATCTTATTTCCTCCCATTTAAATACTCTATAAACACAAAAATTAAGTGTTTATAAATAAAAAACATTCAAGTGACTTTTAGCAATTCCTAATAATCAGTGTACCGTAGCTCTCAGTTTCTTTACCTGAGGATACGTGTGCGACTGTGCATGCATGTCACACGAAGAACCTGGACGGATACACCATTAAATATATAGGGTTTTGATAAATAACAATCAATCTAACAATTAATTTATTCAAGATATTCTGACCACTCTACTATCTTGCATAGTTAATTCTCTATTTCTCTCGTGGGCCTACGGTAGTTTGTCCTATTAATTTTGTCCCATTTGTTGATCAGCCCACCTACTTGATAATGTTGTCTTTTAATTACCGTTCTGCAATCATTTATACTCACACGCCAAGGAAATATGGATAATTTATTTATTTATTTAAATAAGCTCCATCAGGCCAACAATGTAACCTCAATGCACGACCTGTCCACTTGGACCCCTCAATCATGGTTATCACAATGTCTCGACGAGGTGAGTTCCCTTCAGGGCACCTGGTACCTGGACGCTTAGGCGCCTGTCTAGACGATCATTGGAACTTGAACTAATTTACAGATATAGTCTTTAACCAGTTAGTAAAATATTAACAAGTAGAATATAATGTAAAAGACAACTAGTAAAACAGAAGTGGATATCTTGGATACATAGACAAAGATATTCAAACATGGATATAATGTTCCAAAGACAAGGACATTCAAATATCGATATAATCATATAATGTTCCTATGACAAGGACATTCAAATATCGATATCTAAGTCTAAATCATTTTGACTCTCATCACTTGGTCGACTCTCACGAGGAGTAGGTGGCGCTTGACCATAATCATCTGTGATCTCTAAATCATCAGCCACCAAAGGTTCATAGATTTCATCATCTTCTGATCCTTGCTCTTCTCATTCTGCTGTTGAGCTTAAATTTGCACCACATCGAGAGTAAGTCCTAGTCATCCTAGGAAGATTGCGACCCCAAAGCGTTGGTGATGCACCGGTGGCTTCATCAACATCAGCCCAAGAAAGATTATCAACCCATTCATTGTCCGATTGGAACTCTTCTAAGAATAAAGGGTTGAAATTTGTCCCTTCTACACGCCTCTTTTGAAAACGTTCCGCAATCTTTCAATTGTATTGATGTAGACCAAATCATTCAATCTTTGGTACTCCAACCGGTTTCTTTTTTTTGTATGGATCTGAAAAGCAATTTCTAGTCAATAATAGAAAATTACATCACCATCTATAAAATAAAGACAATTTAAATGCTAGTTGCTCACAAATTCGAAGGTGCTCCAATTGCGCTTACAATCGGAGGCCGAACAACAAAGGACAAGAATGCGTCTTGCAAACTTTTGAAGCTCTCTAGCAAGGCCACCAAAAGCATCCCACCAATCAACTAAAATGTAAAACATTGTATATACGCTAGAAACATAGAAATTAGAATGTTTAAAATTGGATCAACTAAGGCTAGAAGTTTAGCACTTACGAGGGCTCTTTGTTTTTTGTTGCATCACAACTGATTGCTTTCCAAAGCTCTTCCTCATTTTCTCATAGTCATCCGCTTGGTCACTTATCTTTGTAAGCAAATTGTCATCACAATTAATTATCTTTTCAAGCACATCATTGAATGCAATCCGGAGCCTTGAAGCATAGTCAATGTCTTTTTCTTTGATCTCAGAAAACTTGTCTGGGTTCAAAAACAATGCAGCCCCATGCAACTTTTGCTCCATCTGATGTAGCCACCACCTCTCAATAATGTAGCCTTGGTTTGCTTCCAAAAGACTTCATTATCTTCTTCCTAGCATAATCCATACTTGCTGAAATCTCTGGCATGGCAGGCTTCTCATCCCCATCAACAATCCTCAACGCAATTAGCAAAGGCTGTGATGCTCTTATGCAATCCTCCACAGCATGCCAAAACCGCAAAGAAAGCAAAATATCACATACTTTCTTGCTCGCCTCCGTGAGTGCTAATTTGGAGCTAGTCCAATCCTCACTAACAAAAAGTAGTCGCAGAGCATCCTTATGCTTATACAAACTCTGCAAAGTGAGAAAAGAACTGGCAAACCGAGTGGCTGCGAGTCTCACCAAATCCCTCCCTCTTGTCTTCTCCCTCATTGCATCAAGGAGCCTTCCGTGCCTATAGATGAAGGTAGTCACTGCTTGGCTTCATAGATGGCTTTCTTGAACTCACTTATCTTTCTGATGTCTTCCAACGTAAGGTCCAAGCAATGTGCAGCACAAGGAGTCCAAAAGAGAGTAGGAAACCTCTCCATAAGAATTTTACCTGCAAAAGAACACTTATTGAGTTCCAAGCAATGTGTATTAATATCATAAGGTAGATTTTTTTATTGCCAAACTTACCCACAGCCTTGAAGTTGGAACCATTATCGGTGATCACTTGAACGACGTTGTCAGCACCTATCTCCATAATCCTCTTCTCAAGCAAGTCTACTAACATCCTTGCATCAGCTGACTGAGATGATGCATCCACAGACTCCAAAAAGAAAGTCCCTTCCGAACAATTGACAAGAAAATTAATCAAGTGTTTCCCCCTCCTATCAGTCCATTCATCTGACATTAATGTGCAGTCGTATTGCCTCCAATCAGACTCTTGCTTCTCTCTTAATGCTTTCATTTCATTCTTTGCCTTAGCAAGCAATGTCACCCTTAACTTGTGAAAACTAGGAGGCTTGTTCAACAGACTCCATCATAATTTTAAAGCTCCAAGAATTTGCAGCATTAAAAGGTATGCCACACTGATAAAAGAAATTAGCAACATGCATATCTACCCTCTCTTTTTCTTCCTTGGTCCTCATACATTGCTCCATAGAGGTTTGGGACAATTGCTTGTATTGTCTTTCCTCAATCACCTCTTCCTTGGCAGCTGTCCTAGAACTTGGATGACAAGACGATGCCTTTGAGGATACTTGTTGACTAACCTCAACCTCATGAACATTATCACTCCACCTTCCTGTTCATTATCATCTAGATTAATCATCTTGTTTCTTGCAATCTTCTTTATGTAATCTTGCATCTCTCTCATTATTGCTGTGGTGGTTTTCAAACATTTCTGAACATCCCCAAAACCTGCAGCAAGGTGCTGCTTCAACCTCTTTATGCCTGAATGCATTTGCTTTCTACACAGTATACATTGCATCATATCCTTGTTCGTTAGGTCTGGCCAAAATCCATACTTCCACTCAGGATCCTTTGACTTCGCCTTCCGCCTTGGATCCTTCGATGGATCATATGCCTCCTCTCTGCTACCATTACCCCCCTCGGCAACGGCGGCACTTGGAGCTTGATCAGCCATGCACCTATGCAAAGCCATAGTATCAAGTCATCAATCATCAAGCAGAGAACAACAATAGCACAACAAGCATCAAGCATTAAGCATCGCCAGCACATCATCCAGCATCAAGCATTAAGCCACGCAAAGCGCATCATCTAGCATCAAGCATTAAACACATCATCTAGCATCACGCATTAACCACTCTGCTCCTTGGCACAACCTCGGCTCGGCATCATTCATCTCACAACCCCAGCCTCCTACGAGTGCATCGCCACACAGAACAGCAACCGGCCTCCTTCGAGCGCATCGGTCCCGTCCGCCTCTGAGCGCATCAGCCTCCTCCGGGCGCATCGGTCTCCTCCAAGCGCATCACAACATTGGCCTCCTCCGTGCAGAGCAGCGGTGGCCGACCTCCTCCGCGCACCGAGGCGATGAGGCTCCCACCGCCGCGTCGCCTCTCTGGTCTGCGTCACGCCATCGCGACGTAGACCAGAGAGGCGGTGCAGCGGTGGGAGCCTTGTCGCCTCGGTGCGCGGAGGAGGCCGGCTGCAGTCTGAGCGGAGCGACGCAGAGCAGAGCGAAGGAGAGGGAGGAGGAGGAGGGCAGGAGTAGGAGGCTGTTTGCACCAAAATTTGGTATGTATGGAAGTATCGGCAAATTAAGGCATAAGGGAGTTCGGATGGTGCACTGTGGAAGTTATTTGGAAATAGGAGTCCGTTTAGGAAACTGTGGCCGACACGGACTCATGCTGCCGTATCAAAGGAGGACTCGGATTGACCAAGGTGTATAAAAGTGAGCTTAGGCTAGGGTAGAAAGGATCATCAACAGAATCACAATCAAACCTACAGTTTTTTTGTTGTTTTTCTTTCTTGTAACAAGCTTTCATCTATAAGTCAACTAGATCAATAAAGTTGGGCATCACCGATTATTGGTCTTGCCGATTTTTGTCGCAGGTTAGATTTGCATTGTTTTGTTGCGCATCGCCTTTCAAAGCTAATATGCCTTTATCCCTATGTTAGCCTTAATCGGCTAATCTAATTATGTCTTGATCGGCTTATCACTGATCGAAGTTACGCCGATCATCATTTGATATCGGCTTTGATAAACTTTACGATTTTTTTTAACTTATCGATTGCAGGTCAAATCGATTGGCATGTGAGAACCAGGTGTTCAACTGGTGTGTTGAGGTTAAGGAACCCTACCTCATGTTTTTAGCGTCAACACACTTTTGGCATGCCCAGTGGGTCCAAATCGAAAACTGATGGCCACAGGAAAATCTATTCCACCAGCTGACGTCAACGCCGAAGCCATCATCGTCCCGACGCTAGACGATTTGGCACCAGAGCAACGCAAAGAGATTGAAGATCGGAAGGCTGCTCTGGAAGAGTTGATGTTGGGTTGCTATCAGAAAACCCGATGGGGCGTCACCCAAAAGACTGCCTTCCCGACACTCAACCCCATTGGCGACGTCGGAATCCCGAGCGACTCAGTAAGTCGATACGTGCTAGTGAAAGCATCTAGGCCCCCTAATTCTTTTTAATGCTTTATAATTGGTTTTGGTGTTGATGATCAAGTAAATCACTCATGGTGGATTAAAGACTTGCTGGTTGAAGAATGAAGGCTAACGATTTCTAGTTCTAGTTTTGGCTTGGGAGTCGATTCAAGCCATATAGCTAGGATTATTCTTTTATTTTGCCGTACTATTAAGAAGGACTATACACAAGTTAGTACCTTGGTTCCTAGGTCAAATGTGTCAAGATTACTTGGAGTAAAGGTCGCTTCATTTCTTTTGAAAATCAAGTCCTTTATTCACTAAGACCAAAATTTCACTCACGCTGGACCAACCTTTTAGTCCGATGCTAAAAATCCTTACTCTAGTCTTGTACCGAGCGTACGCCATCTACGCCAGACTTGTTTTCTTAGTCAGGCAATGTGTTCATTTCTGTTGAAGATCAAACCGAGCGCATACCGTTCACGCTGGACCAAATCTCCTAGTGCACGATGGACCTTTTTTTCGGTTCGGCGTAAACATGAAACTTATTGGAATTTGTTGTCTCCTCAAAATCTCTCTGATCAAAACCAGTAAGTTTGCCTTCTACGTCGGACCAAGTTTTTTGGTCCGGCGCAAACATGTTTTTCTTTGTCTCACGACAGACTATTCTCTGCTCAAGGCATGTGTACGCCGGACCAAATTGAAATGGTCCAGCGCAAATAGGATTTTTAACCTTATCAGTCACGCGTGCATTTGACAATTTGTGAGGACAATTACACTTAGTCCGGGGACAACTGAATTTTGTCAAATTTGATATTCTAACAATGTCCAACGACTAGTAAATGCCTGTAACGGTTATTTCCTGTTTGAAGTCTATCTAAACAGCACCAAGACCTTCATTTGAGCTGGCTCTTGCATCTCCTTGTCAATTTTAGTATACTTGAGCTCAAAAGCATTCCAAGAGACAAAATTTCATTGTTGATCAAAATTCCAAAGCAATCTTGCTCCAAGCTTAGTCTAGACAGTGTTGCTCTAGTGAACCAAGAGTTTTAGCTAGTGATTAGTTTATTACTCTTGGAACCTTGTGTTCCTAGACGGCTTGGAAGGATCTTGGTGCGACCTGTCCAAAGTTGCTTGTGGAAGGCCACCATCGGTTGTAAGAGGTTCTGGGACTCACCTCGCTGGAGTGGTGAAAGAGTCACCTCAGTGTGATACCAAAGCTAGTGGTTTTAGCTTTTTGTGGAGCTATACTTCTTGAGAAGTACTCTAACGGGGACGTAGGAGTTTGACTCTGAACCTTGGTAAAAAATCATCGTGTCTCCTGCTTTGCTCTTTCAGTTTTCAGTTTACTGTTTTGCTTATCTGTTTGCCTGCTATTGTTCACTCTGTTACTATCTTTGCACTAGCTAAACCTAGAACTTTTAGGCCTTTCTTGTCAAAATCTTAAGCCTTCGTACTTGCAATCATTGTGTTCTCTGTCTTAATTTCTTATAGAGCCTTTCACTTGTAGATTATTTTTTGAAAAAGCCTATTCACCCCCCTCTAGGCTCATCCTTGATCCTTCAGCCAGCTCAAGCCGAGTTGTATGTTATGGTCGGGCAATCTGTGCATCATGCATTGATTAACCAGTCATCGATCTTGGTAACAACGTTAAAGTTGATGATTGAAAACAGTGTCAAGGCAATTGCTCAGGAGTTGGCTTCATCCAGGAGTTTGTTAGATCCGTTACAGCCACTCCTGTCATATCCCATCTACTCAGTTACGCAGAATGCCGATACGGTAAAAGGGGCAGCCCCAACACCTTCAGTAATGCCGACCCAACCTACTGTGTTGACCACGAGTGCCCGGTCAGGCGGGATCACGCATTACCATGCGTACATCGATATGGCAAAAGTAAACTTAATGACCAACCTACCATCGGCAATGCCAGTTAATGCTTTCGCTCAATCGGCTACCCAGCCGATCGAGTCAGATAGGGTTCCACGGTTCCAAGGGCCGATCCCGAGGAATCAGATCCCGCATAGGGTGGTCACATAAACCGAGCCCTTCGTTCCTTCACCTGAGTTACTCACTATGAAAAGTGACGAGTACAACCACCCACACCAGCTGGTTTGGCCTGGACGACAGCCTGAGTTTACACTTGGGAGGCAGGATGCCAGTTATTACAATTAGCACAACCCTAGTGCTGTGTTGGCCAATAACGTTAATTGGGCTGATCAAATCTCTGTTGTTTTGTGAGATCAATTCGGCTTACAACCCAAAGGAAAGGTAATCGGCTATAGAAAGCCATACCCAGATTACATAGATCGTATGCCCTATCCGCACAATTACAAGATCCCTGATTTTGCTAAATTCTCAGGAGATGACTCCGTAACTACCCTTGAGCATGTCAGACGATTTGTTGCCCATTGTGGCGAGGCAGCCCAGTCCGACAGGCTAAAAATAAGATTATGTCCTTTGTCTTGTCGGGGACCGCTTTCACATGGTTCACAAACTTGCCCCCAAATTTAGTCTACTTTTGGAACGATTTGGAAAGCCGATTCCACGAATACTTCTTCTCTGGTAGCCCTGAACTTAGAATTTCGGATTTGAGCTTAGTCCGACAAAAGTTCGCCGAGCCCGTTTCAAATTATATTAGGAGATTTAGGGACGTGCGAAATCGGTGCTTCAGTGTCACACTACCTGATGATCAATTGCCGATTTGGCGTTCCAAGGGTTGGTTCCGTCGCTTAAGGAAAAGTTCGTGGGACAGGAGTTCCCCGACCTAGGCCATCTGCTTCACCATGTATCGACGCAAGAACGCCGATACTCTAACAATAAAGGGTTCAAAGATAAGTTTAGGATAAACGAAAGTGAAAAGGCCAAAGTAAATATGGTCGATTATAGCTCAAGCAAAACCTCTGAAGATGATGAAGCAGATATAAACATAGACGAGTGGACAAAGGGTCCTAAAAAGTCACTTGTTTGCTCATGTCTTAAGCCGACAAAAAATGTCGGAAGTAAAGTACGCATTCGACGTATCCAAATGCGATCGAATATTTGATCTATTGCTATAGGAGAAGCTAATACGACTGCCAGAAGGGTATATCATCCTGTCGGTTGACGAGATAAAAAAACGGAGATATTGTAAGTAGCACCACTCTTTTTCATATAACACTAATGATTGCAATATTTTTCGTCAGCAGATATAGTTGGCTATCTAGGACGGACGACTGAAGTTGCGGAAGAGCGAACCATGCAGGTGGACGTAAATCCTTTTCCTATTAACATGGTCCAGTGCTCACGTAAAGGAAAAGAGCCCATGGACAAAGATGTTACGCCGATTCGGCGGGTCGATGTGCAATCAAGTTCCACTGGCGACGAGACGTTGAAGATAACAATCGGCTCATTACAAATAGAAGCCGATCAAGATGGCCGAAATTCAAGAACCATCAAACCTAAGGGTGAACCATCAAACCTAAGGGTGAGCCAAAATGAGCGGTTACCAAATTCAGACCAACATTCTCCCAACACCTGGAAAAATATGAAAGGATCAGCCATTGACACAAACAGCGTCCTCATCGGCCTGATAATTTGTATTGGACAAACGATGAGGAAAGAGCTCACCGACGATGCCCCTTCTAGCAATTCTGCTAGGAGCGGGGAATGACATTACCTTCGGTGCGGACATGTCCGATGGAACATTCCCCTCAGGATTGGCCACGGCGATCGATCAAGGAAAGACTGTCTAGATCAATCCATAGTCGGCTAGCACCACAGAATAAGAGGCCGGTCCAAGAAAGATTACCAATGCCAAACCAGACCAAGCCCTCGGAGAAACAAGCTGAATCATCAGAATTCGGCGGTGAAACTAGCAATCTGGCCGGAAAGATTCGCAAGCTGATTGAGCCCAAGCCGAGGTGGTGCCCCTCAGGATCCCAGCGTAGACGGCTCCAACGATTAAGGACACAGGAAATGAGGGAAGAAGAACAAGAAAAGATGAGGGATCAAGTGTTCAATAAGTTACGGCCGGTACAAGTCGTTAAGCAAGTGGAGGAATAAAGATCAAGCCGACGACGAATCGGATCAGTCAACCGATTCAAGATCACCAATGATCCGTGAAGACACCCCTCCCATGGACATTAACATGGTGTTCGCTTTGCCGGCTGAGTTTAAAATGAAAACTGAATCGGCTAATGAAGCGTTCGCACAACTTTGCCTGGGCGCATAAGATGCCATGTTCGAAAAACCCCGAGACGCACATCGGCACCTAAAGCCGTTGTACCTCAAGGGGCATATAACCTATATCAAGGATGCTAGTCGATGGAGGAGCTACGATTAATCTGATGCCATTCAGTACTTGCAAGAAATTGAGCAAGACCGATGAAAATTTAATCAAAACAAATATGGTCTTGAATGACTTCACGGGAGATCCCACGAAAGCAAAGGGGGTGATGGTCACAGGGCTAACAGTCGGTTGTAAGACTTTGCCGACCGCATTCTTTGTCATTGAAGCCAAGGGGAATTACAGTGTACTCCTCGGACGGGATTGGATCCATGATAACTGTTGTATCCCATCAACGATGCACCAACTACTTGTGCAGTGGAACGGGGACGAAGTCGAAATAGTACTAGCCGATACATTGGCTCACATAGCATTGACCAGTCCCGACGTGAATTGGCCACATGAAGAAGCCGAGTGTATATCGGGCAAAGTCTTGGATGATTGTGACTTCATCTGCATTGGTAAGTCAGGTCTAATGCCAATCAGTGTCAAGCCAGGCACATTCGATCGGGCAAGTGAAGTTCTGAGAAGATGGAGTTAGAAATAGTGGAGGCTCTACAAGACAAGGTACACAGCTATCGACAAGCAATGAACTGCGAAGAAGCTATTGAAGACTTTCAGGAAGAAAGGTTGGGGCAAGATTTTACTTCTGCTGATTTGCTTGAAGAAGTAGACATAGGGGGAGGTGATAGGAAGAGGCCAACTTTTTTAAGCACAAGGTTAGATGTAGACTATAAAGCGAAGTTGGTCGAAATACTTAAGAAATATAGGGATTTTGTTTTGCATGGGAGTATTATGAGATGCTTGTCCTAAGCCGACAATTAGTTGAACATTGGCTACCCACAAAGCCAGGATATCAGACTTTTAAGTAATATCCCCGACGCTTTAATCCGGCCCTGTATAGTGCTATTAAGGAAGAAATAGAAATATTATTAGAGGCCAAATTTATCAGGCTTAGCCGGTACGCTGAATGGGTATCAAATATCCTTCCTGTGGTAAAGAAAAATGGCAAACTCCGAGTGTGTGTAGACTTTAGAGATCTAAACAAAGCCACACCAAAAGACGAATACTCGATACCGATAGCCGATATGCTTTCCTCGATGGGAACGCCGGATATAATCAAATATTCATGGCGGAAGCCGACGTATCTAAAATCGCTTTCAGATGTCCTAGAGCCCTAGGGCTTTACGAATGGACTGTCATGACGTTCGGATTGAAAAATGCTAGTGCCACGTACCAACGCGCTATGAATTTGATCTTTCATGATCTAATTGGCCATATTGTTGAAATCTACATTGATGATGTCGTCGTAAAGTCCAAAAACGATTAGCAACACTTAGCCGATTTGGAAAAGGTCTTTCAGAGTACAAGGGCACATGGGTTAAAAATGAACCCCCTCAAGTGTGCATTTGGTGTGTCGGCTGGCAATTCCTCGGATTTATGATGCACGAAAGGGGGATTGAAGTTAACCAGGAAAGGGTAAAGGACATAGCCGACACTAGACCACCAACAAGCAAAAATGAGTTACAAAAATTGGTCGGCAAGATCAATTACCTGCGGCACTTTATTTCAAACCTGTCCGGACAGATCAGAGCCTTTACCCCATTGTTAAAGTTGAAAGAGCACCAAAAGTTCGTATGGGGAGCTGATCAGCAGAGGGCTATCGACGATATAAAGGAATATTTGATGAAACCTCCAATTCTGGCCGCACCAAGGAAGGGGGTACCATTTAGATTATACATATCGACAGAAGGTGAGACGATTCGTGTCGTTTTGGCGCAAGAAGTCGACGGTAAGGAACTAGTAATATTCTATTTAAGCCGACGACTTCTGGATATTAAAAGTAGTATGCAAAACAGATGTCATCAAATACATTTTGTCTTCACCAATCTTACGAGGACGACTTGGTAAATGGGCGTACAACAAATCGGCTAAAGCTGTCAAAGGGCAGGCCGTAGCCGATTTTATAACAGGCGGTGAAACCACGACCGGACTAGTCGATGTTGCTCCCTGGCAGTTGTATTTTGATGGATCAGTATGCCGAGAAGGCGATGGCATTGGTGTAGTCCTAATTTCGCCAAAAGGGCACAACTTCGAGTTCGCATATCAGCTCAATAGCCGATGTTCCAACAATCAGGCAGAATACGAGGCACTGCTCAAGGGTTTACAACTATTGGAAAGCATCGGAGTGAGCAATGTCAAGGTATTCAGGGATTCATTGTTGGTCATGCAGCAAGTCAGGAGAGAATTCCGATGCAACGATGAGATACTAACGCAATACCTAGAGCAATGCCTTCAATCTATCGGATCTTTCACGACATTCTCCATCGAGCATGTCCCTAGAGAGATGAACAATAGAGCTAACCTGTTGGCACATCAAGCATCAGGGTATAAAAGCATCAGCTAAACTTTACGATTTTCTACCTTATCGATTGGCATGCGAGAACCAGGTGTTCAACTGGTGTGTTGAGGTTATGGAACCCTACCTCAAGTTTTTAGCGTTAACAGAGGTGCGACTTATCGATCTGCAGCACCGGCGGCGACGGAGGTGGTGGCGGCTGGCGGCAACGAAGGCGTGCATCCCCTTTCCCTCAGCCGACGGAGCCATGGAGGTATCACACGAGCTCGAGTCCCCAAGCCAGCGTCTTCACTTAATCCCCTGCGCCCCTAAACCTAGTCGGCCACCCCAACCACGCCCGGGCGACGCCTGGAACGCCCAAATGTCCGACTTGCTTCGGTCAGGTGAGGTGAGCGCGCACGGCGGTCTCCTTCCGGCGACTGAACGCCTAGGCGACGCCGTGATATCCATGCCCTCAATAATCATCCAATTTTTTCTTTCAAATGGCGCCACCAAAGTTTTAGAATCAAAACACATGGTGTTAAATACCATGCTAAGTCTCGGCTAGCAAAGCTTTAGAATCTTAACCAAAGTTTTATGTCACGTCACAGCGTATTGTTTATTCGATCTCAGCCCTCTAACGTCAGATCGGAGGGTGACAAGTCACTCCAGCTACAGTCCAGGGTGCTTGCTGTAGATAGCCGATCCCATCCAGCGGCTGATCACGAAGTAGCGCTGACTTGCCAAGGCCACCTATGAGCTAATTAACCACGCTCGGGACAGCATCCTGGCCGCTGGTGAAGAGATCGATCGGACGGCTCTAAGAAGTCGATAATGTAGTCCGGCGGCCGGTAGATTTATAGCTTGTTTGGTTGCCTGTATTTGACCGACCAGTACCGCGGGTTGCAGTAGGACGGTGATTGGTTGCTAGTATTTGCACATAGGACGGTGATTGGTTGCTGGTATTTGCGCGTAGGCCTGGCTCACGGGGTGCATCGGGAGGTGCGGAGCCAGACTAAGAAGAAACAAAATTATCGAGCATTTCTAGCTGACCTGGCTCAAGAGCACCCGTACGTGACTGATCAGGCTAAAGAGATACGCAACCAAATAGCCTGTTAAGGGAGCGAATAATCCCGTATGTGTGATAGGCATCCAATGATCAGTAAAACACCAGTCTACATTGCAATGATGTGCGATGACACTACCAAAAGGGAAAACAAGATGGTACAGTGGGACATCAAATGCTAGTGCCAGTTGCTATACCTATGCCATTTGGAGCAAATATATATATATATATATATATATATATATACTATCTATTACGCTGGGAAGGATTGCCGTTCAGCCAAGACATCCACGTGTACGTTTTGCCAAAAGGTCCTCTTACGTATTGGAAATCGCAGCGCCACCCCGAACGAACGGCCTTGGGATTGAATCCTGCGCGCGGAACTTTTGCGGAAAGGTGCTCATAGTTCTGCAGAATCGCATTTAGATCCTGTCGGTTTTTGCCCGTTCGATCGCCCCAGGGGTGCCATCCGGCCGTCCGCGCCCGCAGTCAGCCCCGGTGCCCTAGCCCTCCCATTCCCCTCGCGCAGCCGCGTAGCCTGCCGCCTCCATTTCCTTCCCCTCTCCGGCTGTCCCCAAGGTTCCCGTCTCGCCGTGCTTCTTCCTTTCCAACATCGCCGCTTTCGCTCCCTGCGCCGCAGCATTATCCTCGCCCTCGCACCGCGCTGCCCGTCCTCAGCCTCCACCTATCCGCGGACCTGGGGTTGTATCCAACCGACTCAGCTGCCGAGCCATGAAGCTACCTGGATTCGCGTGCATCCGTCGCCCAGCGGCAGAGCTAACCGGATCTGCACGCTTCCACCGTGGAGTTTGCGGGATCCATGTGCCTCCACCGTCTAGCCGGATCCGGTGTCGGTGGAAGCTCCAATGCGATGAAGTACCTGGGATGCTCTCCGATCCGTGCCATTTTTTTCCCGTCTTTCAGCAGGACGGTTTCGACAGATCTATCCCTCTCACCGTGACGGTTTTGGCAGGTCCATCCCTCTCACCATACGTTTTCCTTTTCAATGCAGGACTATGCTATTACTTGTGTTGGTGTCGATTGCGGCTTCGGAGATCATCTTTGTCGGAGAATCGTGTTTGCGTTCCGCTATCAAAAGGTGATGTTCCTTCGTCTTGATGCCTGTGTTAATTTGTTATGTATACATTTTTCCAGTGTTTTTTGTATAATGATGTCGGCCGCACCATCCCTCTCATGATATCGATTCTTCCCCTTTTGGATGTGGACTTACAAATAGCGATGCCAGCACTTACAAAAATTCTGCTAATTAGGCCGATGTGGACCATGTGGTTGAGTTGTCAAGGAGAGCAACCGCATTTGGTTTCATGGTTGGGATTTACTCTGCTTCGCATGCTTTGGGGAATGTCTTCTCACAGTTTCTGCCTGAGCTGAGCAGTGGATTTTTCAGGTTTCACTTGTTTTACTCCTTGCAAACTGCAATAGCATCACCATCTATGGTATTTTTCTCCTTTTTATTGTTATTCAGTCATATAGGTGTTAGAACCGCTACTGTCATGTCTCACTTGTTTTCTTGATCTATTCTATCCTATATATGAAAATATTTCTGATTGAGACGGTTCGAAGAGATCCTGCACCACTTGTGTAGATTAGCTGAAAGCAAAGCCGTGATAAAGCTCATGTCCTTGCCAGATCATTGAACGAAAAGGTTAATCTCCCTCGGTTTGATACCTAACATGCATTTGTGTCCTCTATTACTGATGTGGTTCCCTTCTCCTTACTTTTGTCTATTTAGTTAGTTCCATTATTTCTGCTGCATATGCATGTCCTCACTTTTTAAGGACATTTGTTGTTTGCAGGTGAGGTTGCACTTATTGTTGTGTTTTCAGAAACAGAATTTCTTACGATACCAGCTTGCTCAGGTGATTATGTAAAAAGCACTATCTTCTTATATGGTTTGGTTGATGTTAACTAGATGATGGTGCAACAGGATTATGTTCATTCTGATGGAGCCGAATTACACATAATAGTAAGCATCTATTCTCACCTGTAAGATGCTATACTTTATATTTGGCCACCTAAGAATAGCATGCTAAGGTAACTGACTTATGCTGGTAAGTGCATATTTCGCTATTGCTAGGACATATCCGTTAGTATCTGCATCATTCATGCCTGTGCTGGGATCAGTTTAGGTTAAGCTATGATAGTTTATTTCTTCGAATGAAAGATATATTGTAGTGCTGAGGTTGCATCTATACCCTGCTAGATTTTGTTTTGCCAGAAGCTCGACTAGATATTATGTACAGGATGTCAAGCAATGCTGACTCTTCCTTATGTGTCTATACAATACATATCCTGTCAAGTGACGAAAAGTTGGTAAGCTCTAACCCTTCTACTATACAAAATATTGTCATCAACATATAAATTCATTCCTCAGTCTTGGCACTTCCATCGATGTAAATGATTTTAGTAAAAAAATGATTTTGTTCTATTATATCCCTGAGATTGTACCTATGCCTTGCTAGATTTGTTTTTGGCTGGAAGCTCGAGATATTGTGTACACACTGTGATACAATACCGATTCTACCTTATGTAGATGTGCATATCCTGGCCAGTGAAAAAAAATGGCAGTAATACATATTTCGCTATTACTAGGACATATCCATTACTATCTGCATTATTCATGGCTGTGCTGAGATCAGTTCAGGTTAAGCATTGATAGTTTATTTCTTAAAATAAAAGCTAGGAGCTGTGAATTTCTATTGGTGGTGCCTTTCAAATTCATCTTTGGCTGGCTTTACTTAGTTTATACTAAGAATTTTAAGGCACTTTTTATTGCTTTGTAATATTGTTAGTTCCGAAAGAATGATGATTGCCACTTCGTCTATGTCTTCTGTTCTATTCGATTGGATCAACAGATAATTATGCTGGATTCTCGCAGCAATACTGAATCAACAAATTAGCAATTTATATTTAGCAATTATGCTTATATAAGATCTTTCTTTTCTCAGTTTGTCACTAGAATGTGTATATAACTATCAATATGTTGTACATTGACAGATATATGGGTGAGCTAGGAAGGACTTGAGGCAGTATCTCCATGAAGCACGAAGAATAATGTGGAGGATGCGGGAAACCAAATGAGATTTATGCCATTGTGGTAGGTGTGGCTCGAACACTACAGCTCATTCTTCTATGTATTGACTTCTTATGGTGGGGTTTTACCAAATTCTGATCTGGTCCTAGCTCAAGTGTACTTATTAAAGTAGTAATAATGCATGAGAATACACATGACAACACATTTCATTGGGTATTTGAGCTGATTCCCGAACTAATGTTTTCATTTTTGCATACTGTCTTTTTATAGTCCAAACAAAATAACAAATATAAAACAATGAATGGATTGCACAAGGTAGAGACCAATGAATCCAACCTATGGTGAATTTGTTACTTGACTGGAGGCTGCAGGTTCTTTTCCATCATAATCAACAGGCTATCGCAATACTCCAAGAACATACAGTATTCACACATCACACTGATTCTTCTTGCAAATGGCAGGTACATAGCATGCAGTTCCAGTGAGGATTTGATGTGCAATGTGTGTGCCATATATTTAGATCTAATCGACATAGTTTAAGGTACAACTATGTAAGCTGCATATAAAGCAATAACCTGGCTTTGGTTCCTCTTTTGCTGCTCCTATGGTCTGATGAACTCTGCTGCTTACGATTAGTACTGCAACATATACTTTTTTATCGCCTACATTATGTCGTTTACTTCGCTATGATAATACAGTTTTGTGTACCTTTGTTGATTTGGTGTCAATTCTAATACAATAACATCTATTGCTTTGGCTATGTATGGCTACATCATTTGGTGTCTATCTGATTCGGTTCTGAGTCTGCACGCGGCGGTAGCGCGTGATCCTATCTAGTATTTTTCGATCCACGGTCGCAAAATATTAATGGATTGAGATCGTAGCATGCACTAAGCTATTCATTAAACAACTTTGCATTCGAAAACTGGCGCCTCATGTTTACCCCACTACAAGAAAACTAGCCTTCCATACCGGCCCATCAGTACCGGTTACACATGAACCGGGACTGACAGTTATATCAGTCCCGGTTCATTGGCTACAGGGGCGTAGTGGGCTTTCAGTACCGGTTCGTAACACGAACCGGTACTGACGCCCTCACATTAGTACCGGTTCGTGACACCAACCGGTACTAATGCTCTACCCTCGACCAGCAGCTACTTAGTACCGGTTGGTTACACCAACCGGTACTGATGGTGTAACCAACCGGTACCATCAGTACCGGTTGGTGTAATCAACCGGTACTAAGCAGATTTATTTGAATATCTAAATTTACCATAACTTGGATGCATGAAAATTTAACTAAGTCTTCAAATTTACTACGACTTGGATGCATGAAAATATGAGTTAAATTTTCATGCATCCAAGTCATAGTAAATTTGAGGACTACTAAATCAGTGTTCGGATGCTCTGTAAGGTTAAGGAAAGGGGGATGCATTATAAATCAAATACGTTCATACCAACACTGCAGTCATAGATCATATAAAAACTTTGAAGTTAAGCGCGCTTAGGTGAGAATAGTACTATGATGGGTGACCACTTGGGAAGTGTGAAGTTCTCATCAGTACCGGTTGGTACGTGCTTGAGCGGGAGTGGTAGGATGAGTGACCTCCTGGGAAATAGAAATTTTTGTGTAGCTTATCAGTACTGATTGGAGCCTCCAACCGGCACTGATAGGACTGGGAAATAGAAATCTTCGTGTAGCTTATCAGTACCGGTTGGAGCCTCCAACCGGTACTGATAGTCTATTAGTACCGGTTAGTGGAACCGGTACTGATGCCCAATGGGCATCAGTCCCGGATGGTCTGTACCGGTTCAAAAACTGGTACTGATGGCCGTTGTCAATCGGTATTGAAATTCATATCTGTATTACTGCCCGGAGTTATAAAAAGTCTTGTGTCACCATACATAGCTTGTTCGGTTTACGACACTAGCACAATCAAGCGGGTTCCCCAGCTAGTTGGATGCAGATTCTCTGCCATTGCAATGCAACAACACACTTTTATCCTCTGCGGTGAAATAGGCGACGGACGAGATCGAGAGAGCAACAACTAAATGCCGCTGGACCTGGGAGTTGAGCTGGATGCCACCAAACAAAGACTAAACCACATCTAAATACCACAAATTAAAGTAAATTACAGCAAAGGCACAAATGCTAAAACCGAAAATTTCGGCAGCACCTCCTTTGTTTTATCATGAATTGAAGCAATAGCCATAACAGGGCAAGTATTATCATAACATAAGACATCTAAAACAGCAAAATAATGGGTATAGCACCAACATAAGACCAATTATCAAGTTCAACCACTCCTTAAACTAATACGAAGCAAATAAAGATCACAAGCGCACAATTTAATCCATACACCAAATTTCATGGTACTATTATTATAATCATGACTCAAATTGATAAAATTGCCTATAGGTGTGGAGCTACGTGAAGATGTGTAGCTAATGCCCCCTTTCCACATGCCGATTTCATGGTACCTAAAAAGAACATAAACACAAGCGTGAGTTCAACACTCAGCAAGCATATCGCAATAGGTCATAAAGAATAAATCAAGGCCAACAACAATACATACCATACTTTAACATCATGATCAAATCATAATTTCATCCACAACATCATAGCCATGTCAAAGCACATTGTTCACAACTCATTTTCATCATCATGTATGCAATGCAATGCGATGCACATGTCTCCTGGAAGCATATACCGGTATTGCTGAGTGCACACCCGTCGGCGTGCACCCTCTTCCCCCTTCCATCCGGTAGATGGAGGGTGCCTACGCATCGCTTCCACTCATCACATGGGTGGAATCACGAGGTAGGTCTTACAACCATAGCGCTCCGGATTAGTCATAACTTTCTCACCGACCTTACCGGACTAGTTATGACGTTCTCACCGACCGGGCCAGCTTTCATGCCATGTATGCAACATATGCCATAAACATAAACAACTTGCATCAAACTAAACTAAACATGGCATATCATCATAATAGTCCATTTTCATCATAACATTGGCAAGCACTAATCATGGCAAGGTATCACAACATGTAAGCAATTTGCATCTAGTCACAATTAGCAACATACATTACACTACTCATTACAATACACTTGTCTTAACCTCGGGCGACGGATTGGCGAGAGGTTGAGAGCACTCCCGGGGTCACACCACCTGCACAAACATACCACACACTCAAAACGTGCCCCCAAAACAGCACGCAAAAGCTCGTCTACCCCGACTTTACAAACTACTCTCAAAACCTAAAAACAGAGAATCTGTCCCTCCCGGATAGAAGACTTCAAACTATCATATCTTTAGTTCTAGGACTCCGAATCGATTAAACGAGTACATCATCGCGAAGCTTAGGAAATTTCCTAGATTTTTCTAAGTATTGGAAAAAGCTGATTCCTACAAAACACTACGTTCTGTCCCAATTACGTCACAGTTTTGAACACGTTCGGTAAAACGACCATAACTTTCAAACGGCTGGGCGGAATTGGACGTTCTTTATGTCCAATTAAAGGTATTGAAGTTATCTAGAACTTATGCAACAGGCGGACGACCAAATTCCGACTCTAAAATCGCGAAAACTCAAACCCTAAGTCGACTGCACAATCTGCCCGAAACAGAGAATTAAGAAACATCTAGATTTAAACCAATCTACCCAATCACAGCACCACATCTTGATCTAAAAGCATCCAAATACCCTCTAGCACAGTACCTAGACCATCCCCAAGGACTACCCCTAGCCATACCTTCGCCCGACGAACGATGAACCGACGAATCTCTTCCCGGTTCTCCCGATCTCCTTCCTCGCTCCAAATCCACCGGATCTCCTCATCGCGAAGCGCTCCAGCGGTGAAAACAACGGGATGGCGAGGTGAGGGGCTCCCCCTAGGGCAGCAACAAAGGTGGAGATGGGAGGGGAGGGGTGGTGGCGCAATGGGGAAGAAGGAGGGGGAGGGCGCACGACAATGGGGGCGGCGGCTAGATTGGGGAGAGGGGATGCGCCACAAGGGGAGAAGGCGTGTGGGGGGGCGGCTAGGGCAGGGAGGGGGTGCACCAAGCCCCCTTACCCTGGTCTCCCCCCTCATGGGCCCAAAAACCTTCCACTAAAGCCCACGACTCTTCCCCCTTGGGCCCAAACTTCCCCGGAAAGGCCTGAACCCCCGAAAACGGCCCGGAAACGCAATTAAACAGCATAACGTAAAGTTTTAACCTCCATTTTCACATTTTATAATGTTTTAACCTTCCGTAGTGTCACATTCTCCCCCCTTCATCAGGATTCGACCTCGAATCCCAGACACGCCACTACGCGACCCAACAAAACGAATGATAGCTAGGTTTCACATCTCATACCTGAGGTGAAAAGCTCGGGGTACTTCTCGCGCATGCGAGACTCCAGCTCCCAAGTCGCTTCCCTCTCCGTCTATTGTGACCACAGGACTTTGACAAACTTGAGTGTCCTGTTCTTCAACACTCGCTCCGAATTCCCCAGAATTTTCACAGGACGGGACTCGAAAGTAAGGTTCTGATCAAGCACCAAAGGCTCCAATGGAACCACCAGCTCCGGGTCATGCAAGTACTTCCTCAGCATTGAAACATGGAACACATTGTGAACTCCTTGCAATGACCCCGTTAGCTCCAAGCGGTAAGCCAACTTACCGACTCGAGCTAAGATAGGAAATGGCCCAACATACCTCGGACTGAGCTTCCCTTTTGTGCCAAATCGAACCACACCCTTAGTGGGAGATACTCGCAAGAGCACACTATCACCCACTTCAAACTCGAGATCTCGCCTTCTCACATCAGCATAGCTTTTCTGTCTACTCTGCGCTGCGAGAAGGTTCTCGCTGCACTCCGCCACACGATCAACGATCATTGAACCCAATCCAGTCCAAGGACTGCTCTCTCTCCCACGGCATCCCAACACAGCGGCGATCTGCACTTCCGGCCATACAATACTTCATAAGGAGCAGCCCGGATGCTGGAATGCTAGCTGTTATTGTAAGCAAACTCTGCCAGAGGCAAGTGATCTTCCCATCTACCTTTCCATGCCATCACACATGCCCTGAGCATGTCCTCTAAAGTCTGAATGGTACGCTCAGACTGCCCATCCGTCTGTGGGTGGAAAGCGGTACTAAGGCGAAGCTGTTTACCCAAAGCACTCTGCAAACTCTCCCAAAATTTTGAGACAAACTTCGCATCCCATTCAGAAATAATCGTCTTGGGCACACCATGCAGTCTCACAATCTCCCACACATAGATAGGAGCCAATTCGCTCGCTGAATGGGTAGTGCGGATAGGAATGAAGTGTGCGGACTTGCTAAGACGGTCCACCACAACCCAAACGGCATCCTTCCCTTGTGGAGTATGAGGTAGACCAACCACGAAATCCATGGAAATGTCATCCCAAGGCCACACAGGAATCTCCAATGGCTGCAACAGACCAGCGGGGCACTTGTGTTCAGCCTTAATCTTCTGACAAATCCCACAAGACGCCACATACTTGGCGCTATCAACTCTCATCCTTTTCCACCAGAAGTTCTTTTTCAGATCCATGTACATCTTGGTCTCCCCAGGATGAACCGTGTACGGGGTGCGATGAGCCTCTCTCAAGATGTCATCTTTGACTTGGGATTTCTGAGGTACACAAAGGCGACCCTGAAACCTCAAAGCTCCCACATCATCAATGGAAAAGTCTCCAGTCTTACCATCCTCAAGGCGTTTCCTTACCTGCTGGAGCAAACGATCATGCTGTTATGCTTCCCGCACACGCTCGGGGATCGCTGACTCAAGAATCAATTGAGTTTCAGTTTGCACGATCCCCGCAAAGCAGTAGGAGACACCCAATCGCTCAAAATCAGAAACAAGACAATCGATAATAGGGGGCATTGTCTTACGACTGAGAGCGTCAGCCTCCACATTCGCTTTGCCCGGATGATACTGGATTGTGAGGTCATAATCCTTTATCAATTCCAGCCACCTCCTCTGCCTCAAATTCAAATCTTTCTGAGTAAAGATGTACTTGAGGCTCTTGTGATCAGTGAAGATATCACAAGACTCACCATACAGATAGTGCCTCCAAATCTTCAATGCAAACACCACAGCGGCTAGCTCAAGATCATGTGTGGGATAGTTCTGCTCATGCTTTTTCAACTGCCTTGATGCATAAGAAATCACCTTGCCATCTTGCATGTGCACACAACCAAGTCCCAAACGAGAAGCATCAGAATAGACGGTGAAACACCTCCCCGGCTCGGGAAGGGTAAGAACAGGAGCAGTCACCAACTTCTCCTTCAAAGTGCAGAAACTGTGCTCACACTCTGAAGACCACTGAAGTTTCATCCCTTTCTGGGTCAACTGTGAAAGCGTCTTAGCAATGATAGAGAAATCCTGCACAAAACGCCGATAGTAGCCAGCCAACCCAAGGAAACTACGCACCTCTTTAACATTGGAAGGCCTTTCCTAGTCTAACACTGCTGAGACTTTGCTAGAATCTACAGATATGCCTTCTGGATTGATGATGTGGCCAAGGAAACCCACTTCTGAAATCCAGAACTCGCACTTTTTCAACTTAGCAAAGAATTGATTCTCCCTCAAAGTACTTAGCACAAGTCTCAGATGCCACTCATGCTCTTCTTCTGATTTAGAGTAAAACAGAATGTCATCGATGAACACTACCACAAACTCATCAAGGTACTTGTGTAGCATACTGTTCATCGCCTCCATAAAGACAACAGGAGCATTAGTTAGTCCAAAAGACATAACTTTAAATTCATAATGCCCATACCTAGTGGAGAAAGCAGTCTTCTCAATGTTCTGCTCCCTCACACGAATCTGATTGTAACCAGACTGAAGATCAATCTTGGAGAACAACTTTGCTCCCTTCAGTTGGTCAAACAAATCCTCAATGCGAGGCAAAGGATACTTATTCTTAACTATCACTTGATTAAGAGCACGATAGTCAATGCACATACGCCAACTTCCATCCTTCTTCGAAACAAAGAGGACAGGTGCTCCCCATGGTGACACACTGCGCCGAATAAAACCCTTGGCCAACAGATCCTCCAATTGCTTTTTCAACTCGTCTTGAAAAGGACGAGCCAAGCGGTATGGAGAGATAGAAATAGGTCGAGTGCCGGGAACAAGATCAATACGAAACTCCACATTCCTCATAGGAGGCAAACCCGGCAACTCATCAGGAAACACATCAACAAACTCCTTCACTACAGGAATCTCCTCAATGGAAACTGAAGAAGATGGCTTTTCTAAAATGGCCATGAGAAAACCCAACTGCCTCAGTTGGCGACCAGAAAACAGACTAGCCAAGGCAAAGATAGAGTTGGAAGGTGTACCACCCTGAAAGGTCAACTCCACCCCTGATGGGGCCTGCAAGGTAACTGTCTTCCGAAAGCAACAGATCTTGGCACGGTACTGATGCAACCAGTCCATTCCCAAAATGACATCAAAAGGAGCCAGCTGAATCACCATAAGATTGGCAAAGAAAACCTCATCATCAAAGGCGATGGTGCAACCCGGGCAAACCAAAGAGCTAGCAATCAAACCCCCAGGAGAACTGACTATCACAGACTCAGAGATCCGCTGAACTCCCAACTTAGCTCTACTAGCAAACTCAGACGACACAAAGGAATAGGATGCTCCAGAATCGAATAAAACAAATGCATCAACTGAATCCACAAGCAATGTACCTGAAACCACCTCTGGATGCCCGGCTGACTCGGCGGTAAAGGCGTGACACTCTGGTGGCGTCGGGCAAAGAAAGCGCCACGACACTCGGCGGATGCCCCAACAAAGCTGGGGGCGGTGGAGGTAACTGAGGAGGAGCCGACGGCTGCAGGCACCAGTAGGCCACCGGTGGCGCCCAAGCAGAGGGCGGCTGAGGAGCAGGGGCCGCCATCATGTGCACCGACCCTCTAGAAGACACCGCTGGAGTGGGAGGAGAAGGCACTGTCTCCCACTTGATGATGCTACCGGGATTCATCCGGCAGACTCGTCCCATGTGGCCGGGCTTGCCACAGTGGTTGCAACTCCCGGTCCAACCACACTTCGAAGCACGGTGTTCACCACCGCACTTGAAACAAATCATGCCTCGCCTCGCACAGACGCCTGACCACCGCGAGGAAGACGGTCGGGCGACCTCATCTTAGCCCCTGAGGAGGAGCCCTGTCCCCCCTTGAACTTCTTGAAGGCAGGTCGCTGAGAAGACCCACCTCCACCACCGAAGGTCCTCTTCTGGCCCCCGCCTAGGGCCGCTGGAACCCCTGAACCACCAGGGTTTTGCTTATCCCTGGAGAGCTCCAACTCGAGCTCCATGCCCTTCGCCTGCTCCACCACGGAGCAGAAGTCACGAGGAACAGTCGCCCCCATGACAACTTTGAACTCCTGGTTGAGGCCCCTATGGAACCTCCTCGCCTTCTCTCTATCATCGGCTGCCACAGCCGGCACGAAGCGCACCACAATGTTGAACTCTACCTCATACTCTGCCACCGACTTCTTTCCCTGGGAAATAGTCATCAGAGTATGCTCCATCCTCTCAAGGAAAGACTCTGGGTAGAACTTGGCTCGGAAGCGAGCCACAAAGTCCTCCCAGGTGACCGGTCCAAGAGCGGGGGCTCTAGCAGCAAGAACCCCCTCCCACCAGATATCCGCTTGGCCCTTCAGCTGGAAGGCCACAAAGCGAGCTCTCTGGACCGAGGTCAACTCCAGAACCTCAAACTGCCGCTCCATGTACCGCAGCCAATCTGCGGATTGGACCGGTGTGCCCGCTCCGTCAAAAGTGTCCAGACGGAGGGACATCCACTCCCGGAGACTCATCCTCGGCTCCGGCACAGCGGGGGCAACAACTGGGGCCGCTGCAGGGGGAGGCACAACAGCAGGGGATGCTCGCAACTGCTGGCGCAGCTCCTGAACCTCCCTCTGCAGAGCCTGAACTAAGTCCGCGGTGGCGGCGGGTTCCTCAGCCCCCGACTGTGCTACCGGGACCTCCTCCTGCTCTAGCCCATGAGCATTGAGCGAAGCACTCCCCTCAGCTACAGACTCAGCAACTCCCTGAGAACCTCGCCCCTGGCCTCCACGGCCACGGCGACCACGGCCTCTACCCCTCGGCATGGCTGCTACAAACAGAGAACCACCCAATCACATAAATATAAGCACATCATCACAAAAGCAAGAATCAGACGTCATCATAAACATAATCTTCATCAAATAATCAAGCGCGATGCAATGATGAACCCAAACCCCATCCTACTTTGCAATCAAGTGTGTCAAATTTTAAATTACTTATTCCTCTTTTGCAAGTTTTAATGTTACAATCCTATGACAAAATTTTAGTTAAAACCTAAGCCATGTTGCTAAGTTATTCCACATCACATTTTAGTTGTATCCTATAGTACGACACTAAAAATACACAATCCAAGGACCTACAGCCCGCTCTGATACCAACTGTAACACCCCGGCATCTATTATGCCTGAATGTCACCAAACAAAGACTAAACCACATCTAAATACCACAAATTAAAGTAAATTACAGCAAAGGCACAAATGCTAAAACCGAAAATTTCGGCAGCACCTCCTTTGTTTTATCATGAATTGAAACAATAGCCATAGCAGGGCAAGTATTATCATAACATAAGACATCTAAAACAGCAAAATAATGGGTATAGCACCAACATAAGACCAAATATCAAGTTCAACCACTCCTTAAACTAATACGAAGCAAATAAAGATAACAAGCGCACAATTTAATCCATACACCAAATTTCATGGCACTATTATTATAATCATGACTCAAATTGATAAAATTGCCTATAGGTGTGGAGCTACGTGAAGATGTGTAGCTAATGCCCCCTTTCCACATGCCGATTTCATGGTACCTAAAAAGAACATAAACACAAGCGTGAGTTCAACACTCAGCAAGCATATCACAATAGGTCATAAAGAATAAATCAAGACCAACAACAATACATACCATACTTTAACATCATGATCAAATCATAATTTCATCCACAACATCATAGCCATGTCAAAGCACATTGTTCACAACTCATTTTCATCATCATGTATGCAATGCAATGCGATGCACATGTCTCCTGGAAGCATATACCGGTATTGCTGAGTGCACACCCGTCGGCGTGCACCCTCTTCCCCCTTTCACCCCGTAGATGGAGGGTGCCTACGCATCGCTTCCACTCACCACATGGGTGGAATCACGAGGTAGGTCTTACAACCATAGCGCTCCGGATTAGTCATAACTTTCTCACCGACCTTACCGGACTAGTTATGACGTTCTCACCGACCGGGCCAACTTTCATGCCATGTATGCAACATATGCCATAAACATAAACAACTTGCATCAAACTGAACTAAACATGGCATAGCATCATAATAGTCCATTTTCATCATAACATTTGCAAGCATTAATGATGGCAAGGTATCACAACATGTAAGCAATTTGCATCTAATCAGAATTAACAATATACATTACACTACCTATTACAATACACTTGCCTTAACCACGGGCGACGGATTGGCGAGAGGTTGAGGGCACTCCCGGGGTCACACCACCTGCACAAACATACCACACACTCAAAATGTGCCCCCAAAACAGCACGCAAAAGCTCGTCTACCTCGACTTCACAAACTACTCTCAAAACCTAAAAACAGAGAATCTGTCCCTCCTGGACAGCAGACTTTAAACTATCATATCTTCATCTCTAGGACTCCGAATCGATTAGACAAGTACATCATCGCGAAGCTTAGGAAATTTCCTAGCTTTTTTTAATTATTGGGAAAAGCTGATTCGGCCTCTAAAATTGTTTAATCTACAAAACACTACGTTCTGTCCCAATTACGTCACAGTTTTGAACACGTTCGGTAAAACGACCATAACTCTCAAACGGCTGGACGGAATTGGACGTTCTTTATGTCCAATTAAAGGTATTGAAGTTACCTACAACTTCTTCAACAGGCGGACGACCAAATTCCGACTTTAAAATCGCGAAAACTCAAACACTAGATCGACTGCACAATCTGCCCGAAACAGAGAATTAAGAAACATCTAGATTTAAACCAATCTACCCAATCACAGCACCACCTCTTGATCTAAAAGCATCCAAATACCCTCTAGCACAGCACCTAGACCATCCCCAAGGACTACCCCTAGCCATACCTTCGTCCGACGAACGATGAACCGACGAATCTCCTCTCAGTTCTCTCGATCTCCTTACTCGCTCTAAATCCACCGGATCTCCTCGTCGCGGAGCGCTCTAACGATGAAAACAGCGGGATGGCGAGGTGAGAGGCTCCCCCTAGGGCAGTAAGGATGGTGGAGAGGGGAGGGGAGGGGTGGTGACGCAATAGGGAAGATGGAGGGGGAGGACGCACGGCAATGGGGGCAGCGGCTAGATTGGGGAGACTGGAGGCGCGAGGAGGGGGGGGGGCTAGGGCACGGAGGCGGCACGATACGTGGTGGGGCGCCTCGTGCTGGCTATCCTAGTGATTTGGGCATTTGGCCCGTAGGCGGCACGGCGCATCGTAGCTATTTGGCATGTGCTTGGGCCGGCATGGTGACAGCACGCGGCGCAGCAGCGGGGCCGTGGATAGCGACGATCGACAGTGGGAGTGGCTGGAGATGGGGAGGGAGAGCGCACCTCGCTGGACGCTCGGGCACCGTCGTCGTGGTCCTCACGCGGCAGGCGGCGTTTGGCACTTCACCTCACCAATTTTGCAGTGGTCGTCGTTGTCGGGGTTGTTGAGGAATGGGCAGGAAGATCGCTACTGTGGCCTCCCATCACTGACTAGCCATGGATGTCATGGCCGACTCACCGCCCCTAAGCCTCCACCGCTCAGATCTAGGAGAGTGGGAGAGGGAAAGGTACTCATTCGCGGCTACCGTGGAAAACATTGCTGCCTGCCACCTCTAGTCGTCTCCCTCTCCGATTCCGCCGCACTGATGGTCGGTGGTCACCAACCCAAGTTGGCCTGCAGTTGGCTATAGGGTGCGTCGACGCATCTGCAGATCTAGGGCTCTGAAGCTCCAGGCCCAAGACGCCGTTGGTGGGGGAGGGAGAGACTGAGATGCCACCAGTGGGGAGAGAGGGGCTGGGACATTTGCAGATGAGCAAATTTGGCGCTCCACTGCTCTGAGCACTGCTCGGCGCTACTCAGCTTCGGTTACGGGCTGCTAGCTTGCTTGTCGTGGCCGATAGGAGAGAGGCGGCGAGGGTGTGGTAGGTAGGAGATCTAAGTTCCTTTTAATGCTCAATTTAGAGGAAAAGGGTTTAATTAAAGCATTTAAATTCTAAATCAAATAAATTCAAAAGAAATTTCCAAAATTAAAAATGAGGCATGCCAAATTCATTTATTTAAGTTTTACATTTTTGAGGGTGTTACATTCACATGGCTCAAGTGGGGACCCTAAGTACGATGGATGGAACCCTGTAGTAGTGAAACCTTAATGGATAGTATTGGGTTTAGACAGAGCATTGTAAATGCCCTACCATGATCTCTCTGTCGCACACCAAAGAAATTGTATTTATCGTGTGGCAATATGAGATGATCATGTCTTATCAGTAAAACAGTATAATCTCTGCAGAGTATCTAAAATTATTCGAGCAGCTATATCCGTGATCATGGAAGTGCATGGGAATTTCACATGAGATATAGAGTTTTTATTAAAATATTGAAAGGTGGAATTGTTGGAAAGTGAATAGGGAGTTCATTTGTTTTGATGTTTAAAGTTAATACTGATGAGTTCAGTTGTTTGATGACGGTTTCAGATGGTGAAGGGTAAAGCCTCACCAATCTATTGATGTTGTCTATCATTGATTTACCGGTTATTTATTATGATTCCTCAAATATGCTATGAATCTATTTACTGTACTTAAATTCGTGTTATTACTTTTTGCAAAAGAATCATATGTTTATTGCTTTGTCAAGTCTTGTATGAATATAATTGTATCATTTCCCTATGACTTGTTGAATACATTATGTACTTATGGTAATACACCTTTGTTGATCAGTTACTGAGGAAGGGCCATTGAATACAGAGTTCTATAAGGAGTGCTATAAAGACTATATGAATTAGGAGTGTGTTTCTCTTGGCGATTGCCTATGGCAAATCGAATGGTCCAAGTTATCTTATTTCAGCTATAAAAATTTATTTGTTTTTTAAGCTCTTAAGACGTAGTTGTGTAAATCTTGACTATAAGGTATGTTAATTCTATTTAATAATAATTTTTTATTTTATCTATGTTGTCACTGTATGCACTAGAATGATCCTAGATTAGTGCAAAATATATAGAGGATTTCAGATTTGATAATCCGAGTCCCGACACACGGTGTCAGTGCACTACTACAGATCAGGCCTTCCATACCGGCTCATCAGTCCCGGTTGGATTTGAACCCGTACTGATGAGAGCTTCAGTACCGGTTCATTAGCTACAGGACTGTCGTGGGCTTTCAGTACCGGTTCGTGACACGAACCGGTACTGATGCCCTCACATCAGTACCGGTTCGTGTTACCGGTTTGTAACACGAACCGATACTGATGCCTCGTTTTAGGAAAGTTCAAAAGGAATGCACATTCTATGTATATCAGTACGCGATGGTGGGTGGGTTGGTTAGAAGGGTGAGACTGGAGTCACGAGGTTGCGGGTTCGAGCTCCGCTTCTCCCATACACCCTCGATATATTTTGAAACATTTCTAGTCCTATCAGTACCGGTTCCACCAACCGGTACTGATGCCCAATGGCATCAGTCCCGGATACCTTGTACCGGTTTAAAAACCGGTACTAATGGCTGTTGCCAACCGGTACTCATGGGCATATATGTAGTAGTGGTGGCAAACAAGCACGGTACGTAGTGACGCCGTCTAGCTCTAGCACAAGCGTCACGCGCCGTGCCAATGCTCGCAAGGCCCAATGGTCACCCGGTGTACCATCATGCTATGCTAGACTTCGCCGACGGCTATCTGTGCCGGCACGACACGGCCGGTTAGCTCGCCCTGCCATGCGGCAGCATGCAGCGTGATGCCTGCCAGGAGTAGTGCTGTACATGCTAGCAGTTTATTCTGCTCCAATAGCTGATATTGACAATGGTATAGTGCCATTACAATGGAATGCCAGGGGATATATATCCCTGCTAGTTTGTGTGCGCGCATCACATGTTTGATTTTCTTTTGCACTGCCCAGCAAGGCAGCAACAGCGTGCCGGTGCTTTCCAAATTATATAGACATCACATCACAGCTTACTGCATCGACATATATTTTTATTGTTCATTTCACATCAATGATGCATACCCACTACCCATACATACTAAATTATGTTTTCTTTAAATAGGGATAACTAGAAACGCAAGCGCGACGCACGCCGCACGTGTGAACAACACGATTTTTTTTCTCCGGAGAAAAAACAAGCCACTAAAACATTTTTATCATGCTCCGGAGAGTAAACGGATCACGAAAATAATTTTTCCGGGAAAAACGTAGAAAGCGCGCCACGCGCGCGAACGGAAAATATTTTTTGTTTTTTTTTCGAAGAAAAAACAGGCCACGAAATTTTTTTTTGCATGCTCCGGAGAGCAAACGGATCACGAAAAAATTTTTGCGGGAAAAACGGAGAAAGCGCGCCGCGTGCGCGAACGAAAAATATTTTTTGTTTTTGTTTTCGGAGGAAAAACAAACCACGGAAACATTTTTCCCATACTCCGGAGAGTAAACGGACTGCGAAAATATTTTTTTCGGGAAAAACGGAGAAAGGACTTGAACGAAAAGTGCAAGGACCCATTTGTTATAATTTTGGACCTGTTCGCTATTCTGAATAAGTAAGAAATGGCTTGTTCGCAATTCGTATTTAACGGGAGGCTCTTTGTGTAAAATAGCGAACGGAGGACCTAAACGCGAACCGCGAAAAAAATATTTTACGCTCACAGAAAATTAAAAAGGATCTTTTCGTAAACATAAAGGACCTATCCGTAATTCCTAAGAATCGGAGATTTTTTTTGCAAGAAATGGAGAGAGAGAGTGGGGGGTGACGTGGGGGGCTGTGGTGGCCGAAAACTCTCGGCTAATATTATAGGTAGTATTGGAGATCTAGCTATAAAGTTTTGTTTTTTTAAGAGTAGTCACAATCAGGTTTAGCACCAGTAATCTTACTGCTCACTGACTTACAAACAAGATATTGGGTACTGAAAATTTTTAGCGAAAAGTCCACACAAATAATGCATCGAACCCACAGTAGGTGTGAGTCAGACCATGCCGTCGGCCAGAAATTTATCTACCACACTGGTTATGCTATCCGGTAGTTGGCACTGCACTTTGTGTTTAACTACGTATGCTTGGTACACTTTGAAATTTTGCATTGTATGCTAGCCAAATGTTTGGTGATAAAATAATTATGTGGAGTAGTGTATGGTTGTAAATCAGATCCTTAACTTGCTTTGAAATTCGTGCCCCTCACTTACCAGAAAAGCATAGAAGTACTGCTATTATTAATAGAAGTACATAGAAGTACTATCAATAAGTAATCGGTTTTATTGATTTGCCAATGTCCGCTGGAAACTTATACACTGGGGACGGCCGCATGCACTGTCGAAAGGAAGCGAACGAGAGGATGGCTTCCGCTGTCTTCATTTTTCTTTTGAAGGCGGATAGCCCCGAAGGGCTCAAGGGACTGTTTGGTTTATAGCTAAATATTATCATAATTAGTTACATATTAAGTTAGACAAGTTTGATTGAGTTAGACATATGTTTGGTTCATAACCACATTTGTGGTAAGGTTCTTTTTTGCCATTCTGATCTCACGTATCATTAGCTTAAAAAATTGTGGCAAACTTTATTTTTCTAACCAAAGTGTGGCTTCAATTTTGATAATCTAACCTTAGGCAAGTTGGTAAAAAATGATGGTAAAATATGGTAAACTTAGTATACAAACCAAACAGGCCCTAAACCTCTGGTATCAGCGGGGAGTAAATATCAACAGTAGAGTACATGGCCCCAGAAATTACAGATGGAGCCCTGAAAGTAAAGAAAATTACAAGCAGGTCCCTTGTTCATCTGTTCTAAGTGACCTTTTTTCGAGAACATGCATACAAAGCTTTTGCATGTCATTTTAATTACGATAGAAGAGAAGTCCAGTTACAATGCGGAGGTAGAACAGCATCCGCCGAACAAGAGAAAAACAAAACAGAGAAAATGTTCTAAGCAACCTTGCCGATGAAGATGAAGATGGAGTCGAGGATCGCTTCCTTGGCGCTGCTGACGTCGATGGGAGGCGAAGACCCGAAGCCCACCGTGCAACCATCAGCACTGAGGAGAGGGCAGAGGGCTAAAAAAGACCTTGAGCCCGTCGTGCAACAATCGGCGCTGAAGGTGTTGGAATTAATTTCTGAATTAATTCAGTGGAAGAAGTCAAATGTATGTTAATTTAGGTGTGGTACTTTAGTATCATATTGTTTAACTGGTTGGTGTGAAACCAACTTATAAGGGAAGCGCTTGTATATATTTTAGTACGAGTTGGTAGCAAGGCTAGAGATATACATAGTTGTCTATGTTAAGCTATGTACATGCACCCACGCAAACGCATATCATGTATTTCCTGTGTTTATCACGTGACTTGCAACGACGTACGACCATGACATGACGTGATAAGTTTACTTAACCTTTTACCATGTGTGCCGACTATGTAACATCACCTTATACCTCGACTACTGACGTGGCGTCATGGTCTAGCAAGACACACGTTCTTGTACGATTAGTCCGTTCACCCATGATACAACATTCAAGTGGGTGGTTTCTGTGATCATGTAGTTCAATTTTCGTAACACTAAGGTCTCGCAAGGCAGTTTTAGCTTGACACATCTTTATAAGGGAGGTGCCCTTGTCCGTGAAAGCACGTGATGAAAAATCGATCTCGTCTTCCTCTGGCTCTCTCTGCTTCCTCTGTACTTAACCCAAGCCATTTTGTCCCTTAGCCTATCATGCAACGGGCACAAGGGAGAACAGTGTCTCCGATTTGATTTCGGCCTTTGGTGACTTGCACGGGAGACCGACGATCAGGTTTCTGAGAAGCACTATACCGCACGACTACTCATCTTCGTCTTCGTCATTGATTGTCGCGTCGTTCCTATGTAGTTTCCTATTCTTCACTAAGCCTGTTGTAAATATCTAGGACCGTCTAATTGTTGGTCCAAGCAATCTTTCTTTTAGTAATTAAATCCGATAAGAATGCATGTTGCTACAATAATATTATTTACATATAGGTATCGGTCGAGCTAGTTGCATGTGTAGACGTGCCTTTACTATCATGTTTTGTACTCTCCAAATATTTACTTTCTTCTAATAATCTAATCATAGATGCAATATTTAATTTCTTGTTTTTATTACATAAATGTAGAATTAAATTAACGTTAGGCCATATTAATTTCCCAACAATCACTAGTACAGAAAATCCTATCAGAGACGGTTCACAAATCTCATCAGAGACGACTTTGTGAACCGTCTCTAACAATGGGTCAGTGATAATATAGCCACTTCACAGACGGTTTTATAAACCGTCTGTGATAATAATCTCACAGACGGTTCTTATTTAGAACCGTCAGTGATATATTAAATTTACCGACGGTTTGTATTAAGATCCGTCTGTGATATAAATCCTATCACTAACGGTTCCTTATACCAACCGTCTGTGATAGTGTGGATATCACAGTCGGTTTAGTGTATGAACCGTCTGTGTTATACAAACTATCACAGAAGGTCCACATGTATGAACCGCTGCAGTGATATTTATATCATGCATTTATGCTTAGTTGTAAACCGCCTGGTGATATTTTTCGCTGCATTTCGCTCACAAATAAGAACCGTCTGTGATATGGTTTTCATACATACACCTTTTTCTGTTTATTGGCTAGCCTCAGGAAATGCTAGCTATGCCCTCTGAAATAGACATAACACAGAAGCTACATTGCAGTTATTAGACAGAAGCATTATTTCAGCGATCACAGATTTGGGATTCATTTAGCCATTGGGATTCATTCAGAAGCACTATCATTACATCCATTTCAGCAAATAAACAGAAAAAATATCCACGCAAACTGCAATGTAGCTATATAATCAGGTGAGCCAAGAAGATGAGCTATAATCAGCTACGCAGACTTCTCCTTCTTCAAAGTAGCGGCGAAGTGATCACCTGCTGCCGGAGAGCTGAACCCTTTGTTCCCAGCTTCTGAAAACTTCTTCGATCTGTTGATGGTTCACAAATCTATGTATAAATCAATGTTTAGAAAACTACAATATAGTAGTATATTGCCCGTGCTAACGCTACGGCGATATTTGGTAATACAATTTAAATAAACAAAAGGTTTTATATGTTTTGGTAATGAAGTGTAGTAAGATGTGCACAAAAGAAAGATACAAAGAGTTATTCTCTGTATCTAAAAAAGTAGCATCAATCGAGTCATTCTGAAATGGCATTAAACAATTTCAATGTTGTACTGGTACTTGTCTGAGAGATATTTGGGATTCATTTATTTTGTTTGTACTGGTACTTGTAAGAAATCTAAAAAAGTAGCCTCAATCGAGTCGTTCTGAAATGGCATTAAACAATTTCAATGTTGTTGGTATAAGATGGATTATTTTGATTTTTTTTGCACTAAAGCAGTACATGGTGAAGTTATAGGTAAGCATAAACCGATTAGATTAAGCAAATAAAAAAGACAGCAATTTTAGAAATTACAATAAGTTCTAATTGCAATCGAGTTTCTTGTATAGATGAATTCATGTCAGCAACTAATATTGCATAGATGGATTCATGTCAGCTCATAGTATAGTAAAAAAATTCTTGTATATACACACTTGTTTACACTGTCATCACTCATCCCCTAAAAGATAAAATCTCCACCAGGGTAAAACATCAAAAAGATGAAAATAGGTGACCTAACCAGCAGAAGCATTCTATTATATGTCCATAATTATAAACCACCAATTGTGTTTATATTTTTACAATAAATATGCATCGAAACATTTATCATAAATGTAAATGCTCTAAAATAGGAAATCGAACCAATTTTTCAAGACATGTACAGAATAATCAAGGAAAAGGTACAGTTACCTATGGGGCAGAGATCAGGATTGGATTCAGAGTCGTTTTCCTCTCTTTCCATGAGACTAATCAATTCTTCCAGCATGCAAGCATTCGAATGAAAACGGTAATCCATAATTTAGGAGCCTAGCCTATGTAAAACCCACTATCCAACAACTGCAAGATGCAAATGAAAACAAAATCAGTTTCATTAGTTAAGAGTCTATATCAAAAAGGTAAAGGATGTAAAATAAGGGAAATATGATGTTAGTTTGTACTAATAGTAAGCACACCGTCATCTTGCAAAGTTTGTTGCGCTTGTAGTAACATCGAAAAACTTGGTCCATAGATCGCAAAATTAGCATAGAAGGCATTTTATCCTAGCAAATTTTCATAATTTATATACGATATTACCTTAGAACAAAGTCGCTTCTAATCAAATTGGACACCTTAGAATCCAGTCGCTCATAATCAAACTCAAGAGCGATCCTGGTTGGAACAAAATAATCAACCAATAATTGCCATAGAAACAACTAAACTTATAAGTTTTTTTTAAATGACCCCTTCAATGAGATGGGCATCTACTCAAACGATTCTAAATACACATATAGCACAAAAAATAAGAAGAGGACATCCAAAATTGGGGATTTAAAAGTAGCGGCGAAGTGATCACCTGCTGCCAGAGAGCCGAACCCTTTGTTCCCAGCTTCTAAAAACTTCTTCTGTTGATAGTCTACAAGTGTATGTATAAATCAATGTTTAGAAAACTACAATATATATAACTGTATGTAGCCATGTACAGGGAACATGGAGACCAGATTAATTAGTGCTTCACACTCACATTTGGTATGGTGACGAGTGACCGCAGCGGAGCATGGTGTAAGCGTTTTTGTCTGAAGTGGTAAGATATAGTATGGCATATGTATACATGGAAAATCCTATATATAAGTACCTGAAGATGGCTCTTGATATGAGATATGTTGACTCCCTTCACGCCCATCAACTGAAGATCAACACAGGAGCATTATTACATCCATTTCAGCGATCACAGAGACATTACAAGCATCATTACATCCATTTCATAAATCATCAGATACACAGAGACATTACATCCATTTCAGCGATCACAGATCATCAGAAGCACTATCAGTACATCCATTTCAGCAAATAAACTGAAAAAATGTGAAGTACCAGAACTCATTTGTAAGAACTACAATACAGCACCTGCGTTCAAAGAATCTGAGAGAAAATCAGGTGTCCACAAGTTTCACAAATTGCAGCACAAGTTTCATAAATTAAAACTGTACAAGTGGCAATACAGAGAAAAACCTAACTCTTGCAGTTAGGCACCTGCGTAGAACTCGCCTTTTTTACTAATGACTTCAGTGACTAGGAAAAATGAAAGTTTTCCTCGAATGGCCTCCAGTTCCCTGTCATTCAACGAAGTTTTATCGTTATTCATTTGTGTTGCATTGACGAGGAGATGCATGTTATGGCAAACATAAAATCCACATCGGTTATTGCCCTGTCCCTGTTGGTGGCACTGCAAAAATAGTATTGCTTAGTTCCAGACTCATTATTACTTAGTTTGATATAGGATTATACTGTATAGAGGATACCGGAAACTTGAAATCGTGCTGCAACGCTTTATCCCCGCCTTTAACAGAAGGATCTCGCAAAGCTTTAACCGACCTACGTGATTTCGAAAGGTTAGCCTCAGCTATTCCAAGAGCAACAAGCACCTTAAACAACATGGTTACCTGGTGATTAACAGTGAGATAGGTTTCAAGTCGTGGTTGCCGGTATGTGAGGAATCAACGTAAATAACCCAGTTCTTGGCCAGATGAATTACAATTAGAACCCAGTGAAACCTGCATAGGTATGTCACAATGGTCAATTAGCACCAAAGTATTGTGTGCACATTACAAATGAGAGTATAGCAAGTCGGGCAACACTCACCCTGGGTTAAAGGGTAAAAGTATGAAACTTTTATCTTTTTGAGCATCCAAGGCATGTCACATGTATTCCTCTACAGCTTTTGCATCTTGGTTTATTGTTTGCTGCGAGACTAAGAGTGGGTCGACGAAACCCACCGATCTATTGTTCTTTCTCGCTTCGCGTATCATGTATCTATATATACAAAAGTTAGGCAAAGGGGTCACTTCATAGATGGTTATATATATGACATTTATCGGTATTACAGGGAAGACACACTCACAATGTCCAGCATCTTAAGAGCGAGGCGTCGAGGGCGTCGAGGTTGAAAAGATCGAATAGGTCCTGGAAGCCGACCGCGAAGAAGCCCCCCGATGCCTCGTTGAACGAATGCTTAGGCTTGTAGCGGACCATGATACTTGTTGTACGTTCTGTCTCTAGCTTGTTAGCTTCTCTCATGTAATAAGTATGCAGGCTTCTGCAACAGTAAGTACATGTCTTCATGCGATCTTCCGTTAGTAAAGGCTCTCCTAGCTTGAATAACCGGGCCAATGGGGCAATCGGATAGTCCAAGGCCTTCGCTATCTGTTTCCTTTTGCCCTTCCCTTTCTTTCTTTGACAGGAAATCTTCACGGGAGACGAGGGGAGGGGAAAGCAATCAAAGTCAAAGTCAAAGTCGAAGGGAGGTACTTGTGGTGGAGGAAGGATAGGTATTTCTGGTGGAGGAAGTAGAGGTATTTCTGGTGGAGGTACTTCTGGTGGAGGAAGTAGAGGTATTTCTGGTGGAGGATGGATGTCTGGGGAGATGTCGCTGCTGGGCCACTAGATGAATGTGCCAATGACATCCCCCAGTGTCTGAAGCTCATCATTTGGCGGCAATTGTAGCGTGACGATCTTGAAAATGTCATGAACGCCGTCCACGTTGACCTTCGTGAAACCCGGCGCTAGCAGGGTACCGTGCACCATTGCCCCTTCAGTGGATGGATACGCGAGGCCCCAAGCAGCCTGTATAGGAGGGGAGCAATTGGCAACTCTCACCTGGAGATTGCACCGGGTGGGCTCCTACACAACGGTACCCAATTAGCTAATGTGCCCAAAAGATATATCTATGGAGCATTCAAGAGATCTAAATTAGTATACCTTGATGTCACAGACAGGGAATTTGTCGTCGTGTTTACCCTGGTCAGGGGCGGATGCACAACTGCTCTTACGTGTAGTGGGGCTGAACCCTTGGGCTTCCAAATGCTGTGTGTTTTGAGCATTGAGCCTTTCCTCGAGGCTTCTTATCCTATCATTGAATTCTCCTCTCAGCCTGTCCTCAAGATCCTTCACAATCTTTTTCTTGCGCTCGTCTCTAGCTCTCTTCTTACTTCGGTACATGTGAGTGTCTTCGAAACCCGTTTTCTAGGGAACGAAAACCCCTTTGCCTCGCGTGCGACCAGGGTGTTCCTTGTTTCCCAATGCCGTGGAGAGTGCATCTCTCTCCCTGTTTGGGAAAAAAGATCCACCGGAAGATTGTGCACTCAACTCTATCTGCAAGATTACATAGAGTTATTTCACTTATGAAGTTAGGGACTAAGTACTTACCAAAATGGTGGTTTGATATCTTACCAAACGTTGGCAGACTTCCTCGTCCGCAGGGTTTGTAAAGGAGATTGTGCCAGATGGCGTGGCACATGACCTCGCTCTTAGCCAGTCTCTGGCGCGCTGGTCAACAATCGATGCAAATGGCGCGGAGTCCTCCTCGTCCTCCCTATCCCATTGCATCCTCTTCCCAGCCAGAGCCGGTGCCGAGTCTGTGTGGGTGGGTGTTCCTTGCCTGCAGGGCCTTGTGTGCTTCGCTTTCAAGCAAGAATTGATCTGTCGTCTTCAACTGAACAAAACGCCGCCATGAGTCCTCACTAATGAACCCATACTTAGAGTAGGGAGTCCTATCCTTCTTGACGTATTCCTTGACAAGCGTGCTCTTAAAAGTCTTCCACGCCTTTCCTGCCACTAGCAGTGCATACCGTCGCACTGGGGCCTCTAGTTCTTCTGGGATATCGAACGATGAAAGAATTTCTGTAAGCAGGTCGTTGCAGCCCTCATCAGTCAGCAACTTCCAGGAGGTACATGTGATGGGGACCCGTTCGCGTGCAACTATCCCGCACATTGTTCGTAATGCATTCACTACCTTTTTACATCCGGTAGGGGACCCATCTTTCGGATCGATCGCCGTGATGCTATATCGGCCTGTTGGCCTTGTGTTTGCTTTTCTTGGAGCGCGAGTTGGTTTGACTTCCCCCGGCTCATCACATCCTTCAGTTGGGCCTAAGGTGGGAATCAATTAGAAGCAAAATCAACTTCATTGAAGCAGTTCTTAACTGTATCGACACAATAGCTCGCTGACGTCATAAATCAGTGTACTGAATTTTGGACAAATCTTACTAGGTAGTGACTGTACTAATTTGTAGGACATTTCAAAGAATTAGATGTCTGGGACTCTATATACCCTTTTGTAAAAGAGTTAGCTGTTGGTTTAATTTTAGCCATGATTTTGAACCCGAGGGCTACGTACATCTGATCCAAATTCTAATTATGTACAAGACTTTAGTTGCACATATTGGATGAGATCTGAATCTAACTACTACTGGTCACCTATACAACTGCTCGTCTCAATCATCTGTCAGAGAGGGCTAACAGTGGAAATGCAAACAAGTACCAAGGTCAGTTGCAACTTACAGTTTACTCAGATTTCCAACAAAAAAGTATGCAAGTTAAGTTGGATCACTTGTTTTGCAATCGATATCACCGCATACATTTAGAAAACAAATGTAATCGAGCCTGAAAATATATCAAATGTGGGTTTAGAACTAGAGTAGATTACATTTCCATGTGATTTCATGGGTGAAAAAGAAGCACTCATTTGAGCTCTGCTATCACAAGGTGAGAATAATTTGAAGAAAAGCACAACAAACACAAAAGCAAATTGCTGTAAACATTGCAGTTCCACAACACATTTCCGATCACTTCAGAAACAAATTAAGTTAAACGCAGCTAGCCAGGCCGGTGCAACACTAGAATAATGATGGTTATATTGCTTATACAAAAATGCATTCACTGCTTTAAAATGCTTCTAGTCATTTTTGTATGATGGTTATATTGCTTATACAAAAATGCTTTAAACTACGAGATTTTTCCCATATCCGAATGTGGAGATGTGAGGCTGAAGCACATGGCATAACACACTAAGTTTAGGAAAAGTTTTTAGCAGAAAATCTCAGCACCATAAATGTTCAGACTAGTATTAACATCAAGATTTTGACTTATAGTCCATATTGTGATTTAATCAGAAGTATTGAGTATATTTTCTTTGCACCGGAGATTGAACAACACCGCAACAAGTACAACACCACAGTTGATAACTAAGATGATAATTTAGAACAGAACCTTACAGCAAACTTAGCATTCTAGAACTGACTTGCTGCTGTCTATCTGAGTACGAGTTTCACATATTACGATTCATTTCTTGAGTAGCACTGAGTTTTGACAGCATAAAGCATAATCATTTTACCCGGACTAACACATTTAGACCATAGTTGCATACTCTTTGTGTAATTAACGATTATTCTTGACCTTGTGATGCATCATTCATGTCCTAAGAGGGGAGGAGGAGACCAACCTTGTGATCGAGGAGGAGACGTCGCCGGGGGAGGAGGAGACGCAACCGTCGGGGGAGGAGGCGCCAATGCCGCGGCGGGGCTCGGGGAGGCGGCGGCGCGGCTCGGGGAGGCGGCGGCGGTCTCCATCAGTGCGTTAGGGTTTGAAGTGGGCGAAGGGTTTGAAGTGCGATAGAAACGTTTTCAGTGTAGAGGTTATATAGAGGCACATATCACAGACGGTTTTCAAAAACAACCGTCTGTGATATAAATTTCACAGACGGTTCTCAAACACAACCGTCTTTATTGTTTACTTATTACAGACGGTTATATTTCATAATCGTCTGTGATATTAACTCGCACAGACGGTTATTGAATATAACCGTCTGTAAGAGCCAACTATAAAGACGGTTGTGTTTGCGAACCGTTTGTGATATGAAATATCACAGACGGTGCTCTTTAAGAACCGTCTTTAAAGCACACAAAATATTACTTTTAGTTGTTATTATACATTGCAGATTATTGTTTTTTCAAAGCACACAAAATAATTGAGATAAATACAGAAGTAATTGTAATGAGTACACAGAAGTACAGAAATATTACTTTATTATGCATACATGCACTTGCTTACAAGTTCACATTGTAATTATACAGTGAAAATTAGCCCTTCACGATGATCGACGCGTGTGTAGCTGACTTCCTCAGTTTGTTCTTCTTGGACCATGCTGGCATTTCCGATAGGAGGAAAATCATCAAATTGATTGTACTCTTACTCATCTACTACATTCTCAACTCTGACAATCCTCCTTTTTCCCTGAACAACTACGTGGCGCTTCTTGTTGGACGGGTCGGTAACATAGAAGACTTGAACAACTTGGTTTGCGAGCACGAATGGCTCATCTTTGTATCCGACACGTTCGAGGTCCACAGTAGTGATACCGTACTTGTCAACCTTCACGTGCTGCAGGTGGACCCAACGACACCGAAATAGCGGGATCTTGAAAAGTACGTAGTCAAGCTCCCAAATCTCCTCTATGAACCCATAGTAGCTGCTCCTCGTTGACCAGCAGATCGAACGCATCTATGCGGACCCATTGCTCGGTTTGTGCTCTTCAAATCCTGATCTATCGTGTAAAATGTGTATCCATTTAAGTCGTATCCTTTCCATGTGACAACTGTAAAAGCTGGGCCTTTTGCCAACCATTTCAGGGTGTCATATGACGAGCTCCCAGTGATGGGCCGCTCTTTGAACCAATTGTTGAACTGAAGGTTATGTTGTCTCGTGATCCAAGACTCCTGTCGTGTTGGATTCTCTTGCCTTAGGCATTGCTTGTGCTCGATGATATACGGGGACACTACAGCCATGTGTTGTAGAACTATGAAATGGGCTTGAGCACAAGCAACTGGATTAGGCGTGATTGCTTTCCTTCCGATGGTCCCGATACCCTGGAGCCTCCCCTCATGGTGAGATCGCGGCACACCTATTGGTTGGGCCTGAGCCATGTAATCGACGTAGAACTCGACGACCTCTTCGATGGCATAACCTTCGACAATGCTACCCTCCGGACGAGATCGATTTCGTACGTAAGACTTAAGAATTCCCATGTACCTCTCGAACGGGTACATGCTACGTAGGAACATAGGCCCGCACATCTTTATCTCTATCACAAGGTGAACAATGAGATGGACCATGATATCGAAAAATGACGGAGGGAAATAAATCTCAAGATTACATAGAGTCATCACCACCTCAGCCTGCAGAGCATCTAGTCCTTCGGGATCGATGACCTTCTGAGCGATTGTGTTAAATAAATAACACAACCTCGTGATTGTCTCTCGGACCTTGACTGGCAAAATACTTCTAATTGCAATAGGGAGCATTTGTGTCATCAACACATGACAATCATGAGACTTCATGCCAATTAATTTTAAATCTTGCATTGAAACAAGTCTCTGCATGTTCGACGAGTAGCCGGACGGAACTTTCACACCGTGCAAGCACTGACACAGTTCAGTTCTTTCGGCCTTTGACAGAGTGTAACAAGCTGGTTCGCAATACGTACCACCTTTAACGGTCTCTTTTGGTGCTAACTCAGGTCTTATGCCCATATCGACTAAGTCAAGTCGTGCGTTGATACCATCCTTTGTTTTTCCCTTAATGTTTAGTAGGAGACCAATCAGGCTATCACAGACATTCTTCTCCACATGCATGACATCGATGCAGTGGCGAACTTCTAGGTGCTCCCAGTAAGGTAGGTCCCAAAAGATTGATCTCTTCTTCCACAAGCTCTTCTCACGGGTCGACCTTGCTTTACGTCCCTTTCCATGTGTAACATCCAAGTCCTTAACAAAGTCATGAACATCTCTCCCGCTAAAAGGCCTTGGAGCTAAACCGTTTTCGTTCGTCCCGTCGAATAGTTTCTTCATCTTGCGGTATGGGTGTTTCTTCCCAAGGAACCTACGGTGGCGCATGTACACGGTTTTACGGGAGTGATTCAGCCACACACTCTCAGTATCGTCTAGGCAGTGAGTGCAAGCCTTGGCACCTTTTGTACTCTGTCTCGACAGGTTAGCAAGTGCAGGGTAATCATTTATGGTGCAGAACAACAAGCAGTGCAAAGTGAAGTTCTCTCGTTTGTATGCATCCCAAACCTATACCCCAGGAACCCACAATGTTTTTAGATCTCACATCAATATCGTTCCCACGTTGTTTCGGTCCTTGGATAAGCACGGACAATAAAATGTACTTCCGCTTCATACACAACCAAGGAGGAAGGTTGTAGATACAGAGATTCACGGGCCAAGTGCTATGCCGACTGCTCATGTTACCGAAAGGATTCATTCCATCTGTACTCAGTCCAAACCTTATATTCCTCATCTCCGCAGTGAATTCTTCATACCTCCTATCGATGTTTCTCCACTGGGTGGAGTCAGCAGGGTGTCTTAGCATTCCATCGTTCTTACGCTTCTCGGAATGCCAACACAGCAGTTTTGCCTCCTTTGGGTTAGCGAACAAACGCTTCAATCGGGGAATTAGAGGCAGATACCATGCCATCTTAGCAGGAGTTCCTTTCTTCACCTCTTCATCTGAATGACTCTTACGCTTGTACCGGGATGCGTTGCACACCGGACATACATGCAAGTTTGCGTACTCTTTACGGTATAGGATACAGTCGTTCGGACATGCATGTATTCTTTCTACCTCCATTCCCAAGGGACATAGAACCTTCTTGGCTTTGTAGGTTGTTGTCGGCAATTCGTTTCCCTCTGGAAGCATGTCTGCCAATAGACGTAACAGCGCTGTGAAACTCTTATCTGACCAACCATTGCTTGCCTTCAATTTCAACAGTTCAAGCACGGACGACAACCTTGTGTATTTCACCTTGCAACCAGCAAACAAAGGTTTCTTCGAGTCCTCCACCCACGAATTTTTCATATTCCCTTTCATCACGGTTCCCTTCTGCGTCGCGCAGCATCTGGTCCAGATTGTCATCATGCAACATATCCTCGTCGGAAGCAGAATTGTAACATCCCAACATTTTCAAAAATTAGAAAAATAAAAATCTAAGATTTAAAAATAAAATCGAATAGCAATTTTAGATTGGAATCAAGAATTTAATTTGAAATTTGATATCCTCATATCTTTTTCCTAAAACTTGATAAAAAGTAAATTCAATTTGGAAAATTCTTTTCCAAAGAACAAATTATTAAAATGAGATTCAAGGATGATCTTAATTTTGAATAAACATCTTTTCTATATTTCTAAAATCATTTATTGATTTTCCTTCTTTGAAAAGGGAATTGATAAAAAGAAAAGAAGTAAAAGATAAAGAGGTAAAAGATAAAATGGTAAAAGATTAAGATTACCATAGTAAATTTTTGATAACCTTAGAATACCCTAGAAATCACCTTGGCTGGTCAAAAGTAGGTGTGAAATCATTTTTGCAAGTTGGTGGGATAAATTAATTGGGGAAGCATATCCTTGACCAGACCAAAGTCAGATTTTTGGAGAAAACGTAGAGCTTTCCAATGCCTAGAAATTTTACCATGAGCTCTCAGTAACCTTATACTTATCCACAAAAATTTACAAAAATTAATAACTGCATTTGCTATTTATTCTCATTTAAACCTTCCAATCCTAAAATTTTGCAAAACGCAGTAAAAAAATTCTTAGAAAATAAATACTAGGAATTTGGATTTGGAATTTTTATGGAAGGTTCCTGAAACTATTATAAACCTTGTATAAAAGTTTCAAAAACTTATAAGTTGAATTAGCACCTCAATTAAATATTTTCCGGAAATCTAAATTCTGTTCAGCTAGCAATGTCAGAATTATTGCAATTTATCTACAACGAGTGTGCATACCAAAACTTTACAGTACATCTACAACTTGACTGGGAACCTTAGTAAAAATCTATAAAAATTACTGAAGAAACTGGAGACTCGAATTAAATCTGTCCTTGACCGACTACCCTGGAAATGATCTCGAATTTAGTTCTTATTTCTTTTACTTGTGGGCCCTGGTCATTTAAATGCCCACATGCCAGCTACGACTATAGCAGCACCGCCTCCATGCATATACCCGAATAGCTGGTCAAAGCACTAGGTTTATGCATGCGTATGAAGCACAAAATAAAATAGAATGAGCCGTGGCTCACTTCTCCCCTGAATTTTTCTCTGCCACAACAAGAGGTGGTGGGTTGGCTCTCTGCCACGGCTGAGCACAAAACCAGCACCGTCTTGACCAAACCTTGCCACGGCAGAATTCTTCAGAGAAAGAGGCAGCCACAGTAGTGTAAACTCAAGCCAAGAAATTGAGGAACATTTATTGTTGTTCCGTTGTTGTGAAGCCCAGCCGAAGTGAAACGCCAACCTTCCAGTCGCCTCCTCGCCTCTCCAGTGAAAGTCACTTCCACAGTAGGAATTCTTGCAGCATTAACTCACAATCGCAACTCACAATTGTCACAGCATCAATTAAGAACCCACACACGTTAGCATTTCCCTGGAATTCTCCATTCCCTTCTCAGGGCAGAGCTCAGACAGCTTCCCTCTACCCATGTGAAGACCACGCTGACCGCCGCGCTGCTGCTTTCCATTTCAGACACTGGAGAAACCGCCTTCATCGCCCATTTAAGCCAGCCCCGAGCCTTCTCACGGCCTTCCTGTGCTGTCCCTTAGCTCTCCCTCTGCTTCGTTTCTTCCCCTTTCTTCTCTTTTCCATAAATTGCGTCACCACTCCTCCTACTTCTCCAACCGCCGAACCGCCAGCTCCGGTCCTCCCTCGCCGGCGACCGCTCCTCTGACCATCTCCCCTGCTCCCCTCTGTCTGACTGCTGGTTCTAGTGGATCGGTGCCATCAGCAAGTGAAGCTACCCTGTTCTATGATTGGTGGGCCTTCATTCTTTCTAAGGTATAGCCAGAATATTAGTTCTCGTTACATGACAAGTAGGGTCAGCATGTTATATAGAAACATCACTGGCTAATGGATGTTTATAAGTTTTAGATAGCATGTTGAAGGGGGTTCTGTGTGTAATTGTTCCAGGTGTATGGGCGCTGTTTTGCTGTTCAGATCTAGCCATTTACTTGACCAATTAGTTTAAGCATGCAATTAATATCTAATTCCCCATTTTATTAAGTATGGATCGATTTAATAATCTTGAATGGATTAATATCTAGATTTAAATTTTAAGTTCAACTTCCTACATGTTTGTACCATGGAAACCCTTGATCAGAAAATTGTAAATTAGAGTAGTGGTTTAACAATGTACATAACAAAGTGGAGCCATCCAATCACATGATTAGTCAACTTCTAGTCATCGGGTAAAATAATATAAGTTAGACCCTTGGATAATTTCCATTGGTTCAGACAGTTAGTTTTAATGAAAATTTACTAAACTCTTAAGATAGTTTTGATTGGAACAATCCTCCCGAATAGATTTACCGACATAAAAATCATATAGGGAACCCTGTATGAGTTGGTGGTTTGAAAATAAAAATAGGATAGATTCCGGCATAAGATGTCATACTCAAAGTAAAATAAACTTTAATTAGAATTAAACTAATTTTGCTCGTAACTTTACCTTTCATGTGCCTCTGATCAGAATATAAGTCCAGATGAAGATGTAAGTATTAGTATTAACACTTGTGAAATCTGTATTTAAATACCTCTAGTTCATTATTAGTTAATCTTGCAAGAATAGTTCGCATGCATGCAATGTAGGGTTGAATTGGTGAAAGCCGTAATGCTCTTTTATAGGAAAAACATCACGGATAGAAGTAAAATATCGCGGAACTAACTTTAAAACACTTTTAGAGACATCTCCTACCAGTGCCTAAAATATGGTTAAATAATCTTTTAAGATGCAGCCGCAAACGTAAAACGAAGATTGAATTGTTATCGCGCAGACTTTAGTAATACTAAAGCCTTTTCGGCAGCATTTATAACATCTCGTCTAAATGCAAATTTCAGAAAGATTATCCCAGAAACACTTTAAGATATATATACTACCATATTCTAAGAAAATATTTAATTTATAACATGTTTTGCATCTGAATCCTGTTAGAACAATAACCCTAAGTCTTATGATTGTTGACAACAAATCGTATGAATAGTAGGCATGAGAAAGCCCTTAGCTAAAATACTTGTGTTGCAAGAATCATCTAGAAACCCTATAAATTCCGCTAGTAGCTCTAAATCAATTAGTGCCCTCTTCAATACCTAAGGTCGGTACTATCGGAGCTCGAGAGCAGTACTACCATGTCAGTAGTACCGTAGACTGAGAGTCGATATTACTGGGGAAAAACGATAGCGCTCTAACTAGTATCTTATTAATGACTTGATTCTGTTAATTTAAATAATCTTAGCTTCTTGAATTCGTAAAATAAAATAGAATGAATCATAAGGAATAGATGTTGTGTGCGATGCGACCTTCAAACCATTAATCGGTAATAAGATTACAACGCAAAAGAAGTATGTTAGCACATACGGTCTCGAAACCCTAAACCACGACCCACGCTTGTTTTATTAAATGATTGATTATTTGATTTCCCATCTGATTTCCTTTTGCCCTTATTGAAAATGTTATTTGCTATTTGCTGTCTTTTCCATTATACGACGTGTAGAATCCGACGTCTCGGACTTCGTCGTCAACAACTTCAAGAATCCAACTTCGGCTTCGTCACTGAAAACAACAGTTAGCAAGGCAAGCACCCCTTGATCATATTGATCCTAATTTTCCATAAATAACTAAAATGTTAATTAAAACTTGCCTGCATATGCTATGTTCCATAAAATTGTTATTGGGTACTGGTAGATATACCTTATCATTGATAAATCTTCTCAATTGGCATTGATATGTGAACCTTGATAACCCTAGCTCATGGATAGACACTTAATGTCAAAATGGGTATATTCGATTATTATATGCATATGCTTAGCCCTGCTTTAGACTGGGAACACGAACAGATGGTTATACTGCTCGTGAAGAACTTAAATTGTAGACATGATGAACTCTGTTCATGGACATGTTGGAATATTGTGATTATTGAAACTTTCATTTTCTGAAAATAAAACTATTGATTTCGACATGGGTGATTATTGGCAATAGCCGGATGTACATGTTTTAACGTGTACGTAGCTAGGGTGGAGTTATCGCCCATGTCACTTTAAGGACCGAACGTAGTGTTGCATGATCCAAGTATAACCGTACATCCACAAGTACTGGACTGGGACAGTCTTAACTCATTAAATTATCTGGGCATTAGCTTTGCACATTGGTAGGCAGTTGTAGCACGGGCATTCCGGATATAGGTTTGCTCGAGGGAGGTGTCATCACCGAGGTGTTGGCATCTGCCGTTGTAACGGTGTACGCCTGGCTATGATTTGGGGATGTTACTATTCCTGGTGGGTCTTTGACTCCGGAATGATTTTCTTTACTTTTTAGCTTCCATCATAGTCAGGAGTAACGTCATTGGGCTAGTGCAAAGTTAAGGTTCAAGTAATCGAACGGTTTCGTTATGAACTCCTTGCGGGCACACCAAAGGAAGTGTGTCTTACATCGATTGCACAAGGGGAGGACATATCTTGTGGGTAAAGCTGTACAACTCTGCAGAGTCTAAAACTATTCGAATAGCCGTATCCACGGTCATGGATGACTTGGCGAACTGACACTAGTTAGCTGTTTTTATAAATGTTTTGGTGAGCTTACCCTTACAGATGATTCAATACTTGACATTACGTTGGCAAGGTTGAATTTAGCTGTTGTGCCCTGTGTGGACAAAAGTTTATTCTTCAGATAATATTTCATATAATGGGACTGGACGTTTTATCACTCACGAAGGGATGTGGGTATTTTGTTACATTTTATTCACGAAGGGCTGTGAGTTATCTATCTCTTCTTATTACTTTTAAGTACATACTTGTTACTTTACTTATTTATTTACTTTTACAAATTTTTGCTTTCACTCTACTATTCAGTATCTATATTTCAATTTGGCTCCAAGCAAAGAATAACCGTAGAAGCTTTACTTTAGGTTCAGCCTGCATTCCAAACACACAACTCAAGTCTTGCTGAGTACGAAATGTACTCACCCTTGCTATCATTGTTGATTTTAGGTGAAGATGCAGGTATCTCGATGAACTTTACTTTGACGCAGGATTACGGGATTATTAACGACAGTTCTTTCTAAGGCTTTACCTTGTCAGTTGCCTGTGGATTATGTGGCAAACTACAAGACATCTGATTTTCTTGCTATGTTTAGTTGACCTTGTCGGTCATATTGTATCAATACTTCCGCTGTAATAAAATATGAAACTTTTGTGTGGTTGTGATTCCAAATTGTGTTTTGTGCGTGCCAGCCACTGATCATGGGAATGGCACAGTATGCACATTAGAACCTTGCTTTTATGTTTGCATTGTAGCATAAAAGTGAGGGTCTTACACGAATCGATGTGATCATCTGGCATATCGTTGACTTCGTCGAAGATGTTAACAGTACCACCTGCTTCTTGTATATTCTGCTCTTCGTCGTGACTGGTTCAACATGTATACCCCTTTTTGAAACCTCGCATAATCAAGCGTGCTTCGATCTGCGCTGAGTTTCGAAACATCATCAGATTCTCGCAATCGATGCATGGACAAGACATATATTGCACTCCCTTATTAAACATGTCCTCCTCTGCAGCTCTTCTAAAAGTGGAGACGCCATTAATGTACTCCACACTCGTACGGTTCTCAGCGTACATCCAGCTTCGATCCATCTACGCTACACATGTAATATTCGATCCAATTAGAACCCTCCTTTGAACTGATTAAGTAGACTTTCCTTAACATGTTAGAGCTTGAAAATAATATTGCAATTATAACGTCCAATTACTAGCTAGCTTAGATCACCACCAAAACATGGATCTACAAGCTAGATCTAAACGATCTTAAATTTCTTACATAACCAAGCTAGATATTGAATTAATATATATAAGGCAATTTTATATCCATTACTAACCTTAGATCTGAATTAACATATATAATGCAATTATCCATTACTAACCTTAGATCACAATAATCACCTATTATTTAGGCTGCCTTTCTTACAGACGGTTTTATGGCCAAACCGTCTGTGATATAACGCTCTTAACATTCAATCCCGGCTCATGACCACAAATCGAACTTGCGCTCGGGCCTATATATAAGCAAACTTTATCGCAGACGGTTCTTTGAAATAACCGTCTGTGAAATATAGATAATCACAGACGGTGATGTGTACAAACCGTCTGTGATATCTTACAGACGGTTCTGTTCACTAAACCGTCGGTGATAGCCATATATATCACAGACGGTTATTGCATAATACTGTCTGTGATAATTTCATAGACGGTTTTATATTCAAACCGTCCGTGGTAGCAGACGAAGAATGGTCTGTGAATGTTTCGCTGACGGTTGGTTTATAGAATCGTCTGTGATGTTCTATATTACAGACGGTTTTTCAAAACCGTCTGTGATGGTCCGTCTAATATAAGTATTTCTGTAGTAGTGAATCCAAAAACCTGATATGGCACGACCAACCAATGCAATGAAGCTTGAGAGGTTCGGATGAGAGAACTTCAAGAGGTGGTAGACATGACCAAATTTTGGCTCATGTCGATGAACATGTGGTGTGTATAATAGCCGCCATGAGGTTCTTTTTTTTTTGTCAAACATGTTGTGTGATCGTGGAGGTGTATGCAGTGGTGGACGCAAGGGATGCGCAAGGGGCTAGCGCACCAGCTTTAATTGTCGCGCCACCCCCCGAAACCCCCTATGACCATCACCATTATTTTGGTGTTGTCTAGTGGCGGAACACCGGTTGGCGATCGGCGTAAGATCGGAGTAGGCAGGGTGCACAGGGAGCCTGCGAGGTGACATTGTAGAAGAGAAGAGATCAATAAGAGATCAATGACATTGTAGGTGACATTGTAGTCTCAACTCAATCCCTAATCTTCAATCCCTAATTCCTCATTCCCTATTCTCCAAATCCCTAATCACTAGTCTCTGCCACTCACCGGCAGTTGGAAAACCAGCTTAGCTCCTATGCGGGTGCGGCGATAAAGGGCGAGGTGTCGTCAGCAAGATGACGACGGTCAATGGAGGAGGCAGGAGCGCCGCACTGCTTCTGATTTGTCACCATCTAGCCGCATCCTCGCGCCGCTCGAGGGACCTCCATACCATCCCAGCAAGCCGCTGCCATGGGAGCACTTCGCCTATACCTCATGCTGTCCAAGCCTTGAATTTTTGCTCAAAACCTTCACAGGCCGCCGCGACTCCCTCTCCATTCAAACACTGCCCAAAACCACCTCTCTCTGGCTATAAAGCACTAGAACCACTCCGGTACTCCATAGCTTTCATTCCCGCCACACCAAGCTGCTAGCTGCACCGATAATGTCTTTTCTTTTTCCTCTCCGGCCAGCCCTCCACTGGCCACTGCAACCAAGCTTCGGTTCCACTCCTTCAACACAGCTCCAAACCCAAAATTTCTTTCACCCAAAGCAACTACACCTACACACGATCGTAAACCCCCAACCAATTGGATGCTTCGAACATCACTACATCACCACGACGAGCCTCCTCTCTCTCCGGTTGCCTCCCCCTCTCTCGCTCATTGGCCAACGAGAGAATGAGAGATGATCATCTGTAGAAATCCCTACAGTATTTTTTATCTCCAAAAAGATCATGAGTGCGCAGAGACACGACGGTCGCGGGAGGGTGCGCTACGCGGCGGTCGTGGGAGTTGAGCGGCCACGGGGCCCTCAACGGCCAAGACGGCGTGAGCCATGCGGGCCACAAGCGAGGAGGCACGCCAGCACGGTGTCAAAAGCGTGCGCGCATGCCACGGTGTCGAGAGCGAGCGGTGGAGGGGTCGAGGTGAGCTCAGCAACGGCAGCAACACACGGCACAAGTAACCCCCACGTGGCCTTGCTCTTCTCTCTTACTTCCCTGCCGCGGCCGGCGTGCTCGTGCCTCCACCGTGCTGCCCATGCCTCCGCCATGCTGTGCTGGCATAGGCCCAGCCCAAACGATCGTGCCGTGCCGTGTTTTGGACCAGGTTGGACCACCATCCCTCGGGCTGCCCAAGTTCCCACCTCTAATTTAGGAGCCAAAACACACACTCTCTCTCTATCTCTCTCTCTATATATGTTGTTGGGAGTGTATAGGCATCATCCGGATGTTTTTGTCCTAAAAATCATCCAAACTTTGGACCGTACGATCAAAATACACATCTGTAGGATTAATCCACCTCGAATTCAGGGGGGTGTGCATCGATCTGAAAGCAAATCCAATGGTCCAGAATTTGGATGATGGTTGCTAAAGAAAACATCCGGATGAAACTTATCAAAACCCTATGTTGTTTTATGCTCTCAGGAGTATGTACTCCCATACAAATACTCCGTGGATTGTTTTTTGTTGTTTACGCTAAGCTGGGGTGATTAAGTGGATACATCCATTAGTAGTAGGCAGTATACTGGCTAATCAAGTGGAACAACATCCGGTAAAATAGCCGCACTAGGACTGTTGTCTCGTAGTTGTGCGTGTAGAATCGTAATACTTTAGTTGGAAGATTAGAATGCAAACACAGTACCGTCCTGCTACCTGACGGCTCTGTTCTCTCGTGATTCTACGTACTCCAGCGATCAGTGAGTGAGTTGATCATTACATGTTCGTGAATTTGTATGTACACTAGAGTTAAACCCGGCAATCAGGTTTCATGTATGGAAATTGATAAAGTACTGGATGAATCTCTTCGCGTGATTCTGTGGCTGAAAGTGGGGATGATATTGTTGTTGGAGATAAGAGGTATTGACCTTATAAATTTAATGATAGTACAGTATATGCAAACGGTACAAACAAGTATTTATTTGCTTATATAAATATAAACTCCCCTTATAGGGGAAGAAATTGGGGGCCAACCGGCCCCCCCACGTGTCACCGGCTTTTTTGCGAAAAGCCTCCCCGGTTTCTTCGAAATTACGTTCAGGTCCTTGCGCGATTTTATGTGAGAGAAGAATATTTTTCCGTTTCGCGTTTAGGTCCCTGGTTAGCCGTTTTGCATGGAGAACCTCCCGTTAAGTACGAATCGCGAGCGAGCCATTTCCTAATTTTTTAAAATAGCGAACAGGTCCAAAATTATAACAAATAGGTCCTCGCGTTTTACGTTTGGGTCCTTTCTCCGTTTTGTCCGAAAAAAATGTTTTCGGGGTCGTTTTTTCTCCAGAGCATGCGAAAAATATTTTCGCCAGCCATTTTTTTTTAAAAAAAAGAAGTTAAAAACCGTTTCCTTTCTCCGTTTTTCCTGAAAAAAATGTTTTCGTGATCCGTATTCCCTCCGGAGCATGGGGGAAATGTTTTCGGTGGCTATTTCCCCCAAAAAAAATGGGAGGCCGTTTCCTTTCGCCGTTGCCCGAAAAAAAATATTTTCGTGATCCGTTTTTTCTCCTGAGCATGGGAAAAATGTTTTCGTTGGCCGTTTTTCCAAAACAAAAATATGGAAAACCATTCCTTCCTCCGTTTTGCCCGAAAAAAATGTTTTCGTGATCCGTTTTTCCTCCGGAGCATAGGGAAAATGATTTCGATGGCTATTTCCAAAAAAAAAATGGGAAGCCGTTTTCTTTCTCCGTTTTGCCTGAATTTTTTTTTTCGTGATCCGTTTTTTCTCCGGAGCATGGAAAAAATGTTTTTGTTGGCCCTTTCCCCCCAAAAAAATGTAAATTCGTCTTCCGTCCGTCGTTTCTCTGTTTTTTTCCCGTTTTCCTCATTTTTCACGGGAAAATAAACGCATAGGGTGTTAAACTCGGCATCTAAAATTTCTTTTGCGGCTCGATCTCTAATATTTTTTAAGGCATGTATTATTGCCCGTTGACCGCATAAAGTGTTAAACTCAGCGTCTATAGCTTTTTTTTGTAGTTTGGGATATAATATTTCTCGAAACATGTGTTATTTTTTCCCCCCAAAAAGAGCCGTTGTTTCGCTGGTTCGTCGACGGTTCTTACCTAGCGTCTTTTTTCCAAGAAATACCCAAGCGAAGAAAAAAAAAACTCGGAGATTCCTGCATTTTTTTAGAGATAAAAACTTGGATCAAATTTCGCACGGCGCGGCGGAGCGCGCAGCTCCCACTAGTTGTACATACTGATGCTAAATTTAATGATGCTAAAAATTGCAACCACCGGCTGGATACTCGGCCATCTTACGTTTCTCTTCTTCGTTTCCTTTCTGAACAATATATTTAATGTCTTGAAAAATAGAGCACGAAGTATACGGCCCCATCTGAAGTTCACACGAGACTAGTGCGTCGCCGCTGCCAAGTTCCTTCGCCGCCGGGGGTGTGTTTCACGAGTGGAGTGGCGCCAGATCCTTCACAGTAGGAGCGGCTTTGTCAGTGGAGCGCTGCCGAGATCCTTCGTAGCAGGAGGATGCTTTCTTGCGCAGCACCACCCGTCAAAGCGCCTCAGCAGAGAGACTTCACCGCCGCCGGAGGTGTGTTTCGCGAGTGGAGTGGCGCCGAGATCCTTCACAGTAGGAGCGGTTTCGTCAGTGGAGCGCTGCCAGCAGGAGGATGCTTTCTTGCGCAGCACCACCCGTCAAAGCGCTTCAGCAGAGATACTTCACCGCCGCCAGAGGTGTGTTTCGCGAGTGGAGTGGCGCCGAGATCCTTCACAGTAGGAGCTGTTTCGTCAGTGGAGCGCTGCCGAGGTCCTTCGTAGCAGGAGGATGCTTTCTTGCGCAGCACCACCCGTCAAAGCACCTCAGCAGAGAGACATCACCGCCGCCGAAGGTGTGTTTCGCGAGTGGAGTGGCGCCGAGATCTGTAACGCCCGTGTTTGTAATTAAGCTTAATTAGGCTAACTAAGTGTGGATTGGTGCTCTGTAAAGTTTTCCAGTTTGAATTTGGAGTTAATTGCCCTTGAATTTGGTTTTGTCATTTCGTTTGATTATTTTCCCCGATTGGAGTCTCAGAATCCGAAATCGGGTGAAATTTAAAATCATGAGAGCTAGATCCCAAACCTAAGTTTTAAAACCTTTATTATGACCCCTCGAACCTATTCCAATAGTCCTTAAGTTAGTTGGTTGAAGAACCATCGCGAAAACTACGATTTCCCCGAGTTTTATCTTTGCCGCGGCAAGATCTGCACTGCTGCTGCAGATTACCGGCCGAGCGGCAAGATCTGGCCGCCTGGCGATGCCGGCCGAGCAACAGGTTTTGTCCTGTGCTCGTGTTTATCTCTTTGCCTCGGTTTGCGTGCACGTCTTAGCCTCTAATATACGCCAGGGAGCCCCTCCTCTCCCTCTCCTCTCTCATTTCCCCTCCTCTCTTCCTTCTTCTTCCTCTCCTCCTCCTCCTCTCTCTCCATTGGAGATCTTCCCTCCTCCTCGCCATCTCCAGCCGGTTGAAGCTCCAGGAGGCTGGGTGGGAGCAGGAGCAAGGGTGGAGAAGCGTCTCTAAGCTGTCAAGGAGCTCCACAAGAGGTAGGTTTTAAAGTTGAGCTTGAACCCTAGGTGCAGATGTAAACCCTAGCTCTTCCTTGACTTGTAATCGTTCTCTACGTCCTAGTTAAACCATAGAAACCCTAGTTTTGGTGGTGCATAGTCGTTTTCTAAGTAGTTAAACCTAGGTCGTGGGTAGAAGAATCCTTCCGCGTGATCGAGTAGTTTCTGTAATCCTGATCTACGCTTCGTTGGACTCATTCGCTGCTAGGAGTCATTTCTGGAGTTTCCGGAGTTCTTCCTCTTGGAACCCTAACTCCGGGAAGTCGGGGAAATGACCTGCGGATGTTTTCTTAGAGCCTCGTAAGTCGTTTCTTGTGGGAGAATCGAGTTTGAACTCGATTCGGGTCGAAAGTTGGATTCGGGGAGTATATTTAGGTTTTCGGGTAGTAGAAGTCGAATAGCGTATTTCGGAGATTCTAGTCAGTAGTTAGATCACGTAGGACCTTAGTGTTCTAGCGGGCCTAGTGCGCGTGTTGCGAAATCCGTTTTCCGAAGGATTTGCAAAAGTTGCACTCTGGGCATTCGGAGCGACTTCAAGTCCCGAAGTCCCAAAGCTCACAAGTCTAGCGCACTTAAGTCCCTAGAGTAGTAGAGGATCCGTTGCCGCGATGAAACTCGAGTTTCGACACCTTTTGGGTCGAAATCCGTTTTCGCGTCATTATCGGGAGAGAAAGGATCCGAAAAGTGAAATTTTGTGCAAACGAGCTCGGAACTTGACGAAACCTGCGTGAATAGGTCCCATGGGTCCCCAGGAACCTATCCATGCACTTACGTCGAAGTTCCGGGAGTTAATGCGTAAAATCTCAATTTTTGGAAACTTGGTCTCGTGGTGGCCGGCACTACCGCTGGGCAAGGGCGGTACTGCCGGGAGGGAGCGGCACTACCGGGCTTAGGCGGCGGTAGTTATTTTCCAGAGATCAACCCTTTTCGATCCCCGGAGAGCGGCACTACCGGGCTACGATGGCAGATCTTGCCCGGCTGAGAGTGGCACTACCGCCCCTAACGCAGATGCTAGGCCTCAGGGAGAAAGTTTAGGATATCTTTTTCCGTCCAGGTTCTCGTTTTCCGATTTCGCTTCTTTTTGGATTTTGATCGCTTCTTTGCCTATTTTGATCGATGATTTTGGTCTCGTTGCTTTTCGTGTAGACGTAGATACTTCGAACGTCGCCGACGATCCCGACTACGTCCCGGAGACCGATTTCACTGAAGAGCAGGCAGGCAAGCACCTCCTTGACCATTTTGAATCCCCTATTTGCAAATTCTTATTTTGATTGCCAAAACTATTATGCATGCTCATAAATTTATTAAAAGTGATAATTTGTGGGAAGCAGTAGTTAAGCCAAGAATTGATGGATTACCTCAATTTAATCTAAATATGCAATCCTTGATAGACTTAAGAATAACTTAGACACGTTAGTAAGTGTCAGAGGGTATTAAAGAATAATAGTTGCATATGCTTAGTTCAGCAGTAGAATTGGTTGCAGGAGATCATGATGTTCTTATTCATAAACTCCTGGAACTATTAGGATGGGTGAAAGGTGTCAGGTTGGAATTGGAGGTTTTGGGGTTTTTGTTGGAAAAAGGGAATGGTTGCGTGAGTAAAATGGAAAAACTTGGAGAGTTTAGACCAGGCGAGATGTTTGGTGGTTTGGAGTTTGTGGTGTTGGCCGGGTGGTGGTTTTGGTTGGTAGGCTGGTTTTTGGTCCGGATTGGTTGTCAGGCCGTTGGCTGGTTTGGAATGGATTGGTCTCAGTTGGTCCCTTGCTATGGGGAGGTTGAGGGCTAGTGTGTGCTCGGTGGGGCCGCTAGTGCCGACCCTCTGTGGCCATAGCAAGTGGGATTGGAAGATCTCGCCTGAGTCACCCTAAGGACCGAACTTGGTGCTATTTACTGGGTATAAATTCGTGCAACCACATGTGCCAGTATGGGATGGCCTCAGCCTAGTACGGGGAAAAGGGATCTGACCCTGCATTATTGGAGGGCAAAGAGGATTGGATGCACCTGTGGTGTCGGTGCATTCTAGGGACTTTCTTGTCGAGGCATCGAAGGAAAGTTTACCCAATACAACGGTAATGCCTACTACAGGGGGGTCGTGGGCTAGTGGGTGCCTATTGGAACCACTGGCGGCCTCTGTGGCTGTAGTTAGGGATGCACGTTACCGGGCTGGTGCAGGATTAGAACTCCAATCTTTCGAAAGGTTCCGTCACTGTCTAGCAAATCGGGTACTTCGGTATCGCGAGGCATGGATGACATGATTGCTAGAACGTGTCATGTGGGTACAGTGTACAGTCTCTGCAGAGATTAATAAACTAATCGATTAGCCGTGCTCACGGTCATGAGCAGCTTGGAAAGTATTATCAAGTATAGTTTTCGGGTTGGGTTGATTTTGGAAAAATGGGTTTCGAGGTTGGATCGTGTTGGTTGGGTGTGTGTGTCTGGATCTTGGGTTCGAAAAGGTGCAGGTGGATGGCTGGTTTGGTGGAAGGAATGGTTGGGTGCTGGTTTGGTTAATCACTGGTATAGTGTTAATTGTTTGAAAAGTTTTCTTCACTCAATTTCTTTCGTAAAATGCGAATGTGAATCTATTATCATATTGTAAGCAAAATCTGCTTTGTGCTCAAAAAGACTAGTGTAGTAACCTATTATCCATTGATTTAACCTACATTTTATATGTATACATTCCATACACTAAAGTCTTGCGAGTACATACGTGTACTCACCGTTTGCTCTAACGGATTTTGGTCAGAAGGAGAAGAAGCAGGTAATGACGCAGATGTACCAGACGAGTCGCAGTTAATTGACGACGCTGACGTTTCTGCTGGGGCTTAGCTGGGTTATCATCCAGCCAGTTGCCTGGGGGTGGAGGCACACTGCGTGTTCTTCTTTTGGTGTTTCCGTGGTGCTGGTGTTTCTTTTGGACTTGTTCCGGCTGTAAGCCGTGACCTGTAAAGTTAAACTATTGTAATAACGTTACCTTTCTGGTGTAATATATTTACTCTTGCATAGTTGAGACCGGTCTTGAATGACAACGCGTGGGTACTGGGCTACTGATCCAGGGAACCAGTACTATGCATGCGGTTGCAGGAAGCTCGAGTTGGGATCAATCAGTTGGCAAGTATACTCCTCACGAGTCTTGCCGATTAATTGGCCCCAATCCGAGTACGGATTTGGCTTAGCGGTCAGGAGACATTGCGAGTTGCATTAATCTTCAGGCCGATGCAACAGTAATGACCTGATTCGCTAATCTGATTCCGGAGCCCCCACAAGATCCTTCACAGTAGGAGCGGTTTCGTCAGTGGAGTGCTGCTAGCAGGAGGATGCTTTCTTGCGCAGCCCCACTTGTCAAAGCGCCTCAGCAGAGATACTTCACCGCCACCGGAGGTGTGTTTCGCGAGTGGAGTGGCGCCGAGATCCTTCACAGTAGGAGCGGTTTTGTTAGTCGAGCGCTGCCGAGATCCTTCGCAGCAGGAGGATGCTTTCTTGCGCAGCACCACCCGTCAAAGGGCCTCAGCAGAAAGACTTCACCGCCGCCGGAGGTGTGTTTCGCGAGTGGAGTGGCACCGAGATCCTTCACAGTAGGAGCGGTTTCGTCAGTGGAGCGCTGCCAGCAGGAGGATGCTTTCTTGCGCAAAGACCACCGGCCAAAGCGCCTCAAGAGATACTTCACCGCCGCCGAAGGTGTGTTTCGCGAGTGGAGTGGCGCCGAGATCCTTCACAAGAGGAGCGGTTTAAATCGGTGAGCGCCGAGATCCTTCGCAGAGGAGGATGCTTTCTTGCGCAGCACCACCCGCCAAAGCGCCTCAGAGAGACTTCACCGCCACGGAGGTGTGTTTCGCGAGTGAGTGGCGCCGAGATCCTTCACAGAGGAGCGGTTTAAATCGGTGAGCGCTGCCAGCAGGAGGATGCTTTCTTGCGCAGCACCACCCGTCAAAGCGCCTCAGTAGAGATACTTCACCGCCGCCGGAGGTGTGTTTCGCGAGTGGAGTGGCGCCGAGATCCTTCACAGTAGGAGCGGTTTCGTCAGTGGAGCGCTGCCGAGATCCTTCGCAGCAGGAGGATGCTTTCTTGCGCAGCACCACCCGTCAAAGCGCCTCAGTAGAGAGACTTCACCGCCGTCTCTGAAAAAGGCAGGAATATCCAAGCGTTTTTTTGTTCGATTGTTTTTTTTTTTGGGAAAAAATACGCTAGGTAAGAACCGTCGACGAACCAGTGAAACAACGGGCCTTTTTTAGGGGAAAAAAGAATAATACTTGTTCCGAAAAATATTAGATTCCGAGTTGCAAAAAAAACTATAGACGCCGAGTTTAACACCTTATGCGTTCAACGGGTAATAATACATGTTTTAAAAAATATTAGATATCGAGCCGCAAAAGAAATTCTAGATGCCGCGCATAACACCGCAAACGGGAAAAACTTTTTTTCGGGAAAAGCGAGGGAAAACGGGACACGAAAACATTTTTCCAGGGAAAATCAAGGAAAGCCGGACAAAAACGGAGAAATGACGGACGAAAAACGTATTTCCATTTTTTTTTAGGAAAACAACCAACGAGAACATTTTTCTCATGCTCCGGAGAAAAAATGAATCACGTAAACTTTTTTTCCGGGTAAAACGGAGCAAGGAAACGGTCCTCTATTTTTTTTTGAGAAAACGGTTAACGAAAACATTTTTCCCATACTCCAGAGGAAAAACGGATCACGAAAACATTTTTTCCGGGCAAAACGGAGAAAGGAAACGGTTTTCTATTTTTTAAAAAAAAACAGCTAAATAAAATATTTTTCACATGCTCTGGAGAAAAAACGGACTACGGAAACTTTTTTTTTCGGTCAAAACGGATAAAGGACCCGAACGTAAAGCGCGATGACCTATTTGTTATAATTTTGGACCTGTTTGCTATTTTCAAAAATTAGGAAAGAGCTCGTTCGCGATTTGTATTTAACGGGAGGGGCTCCATGTAAAACGGCAAATGAGGGGCCTAAACGCGAACCGGTAAAAAAATCTTCCTCTCGCATAAAATTGCGCAGGGACCTATTCGTAATTTCGAAGAATCGGAAAACTTTTTCGCAAAAAAATGGATGGACACATCGGCATCGTCGTTGGTCTCCCAAGACAGGCCTTATAAGGTGGTTAATATATATATATATATATATATACTCCCACTCTACTCCTTTTATCGGATTGCAAAGCGCAAACCCGTTTTTATTTTTCGTAATAAAAAAATACCGAACAATACTCGTGCAGGGGCGTAGCCAAGGGTTGGCACAGTTGGGCCATGGCCCAACCAATGCCAACCCGGCCCACCGAGTATTCTTCATATCCTCCTGTTTCTTGAGAGCTGTACAGCGCACAAAACAGACGGAAAAAATGATATATTACAATTAGCATGGTAATATTCAAAACCTTATTATTATCTTCGTATATATTTAGCTTTTGATACATTTTATATTTATATATTGTCTTGTTGCCTATTTTTTTTTAAAAAAATGGACCAACCTTCTCTAAAATCCTGGCTACGCCACTGTACTCGTGTCTAGTTGGTGGTCCCTGAATTTGTTGGATGCAATTCACACCTCGGAGTGCTCGTCAACTCCAATCCGGCGACGCTGCGTACCAGCATCTCTCCTCGCGCCCGGCGGCGGTGTCCATACCTCCTCACTCTCGGTGGCGGCATCATCAACTACCACCTCGCATCTTCTCATAGCCGAAAACGAGAAAACAATCGTTGTGCCGATGGCAACCATGTGCACAACAAAAAGGTATCATCCCATTCTTGCATATGTTTGCATCTATACTGGTGTTTGCATATGTTTGCATCTATACTGGTGTCCTTTGAACCACGGGGATTTGTTTGACAACCCCATCCATGCCTCCGTCTTCTTCCGAGACCAATCGAACCCGATCATTTTTTCGTTGAAGGCAGCGGCCAAGCTGAAGCATGATGCTGATTGGGAAGTACAAAGCCGCCCCATTGCAGAGCATGAGGTGAATCAACATGCAAGGATTCTTAGCTGCAAAGCCTTCAGACGATTGTGAAGCACGAGGTGAAAGTATACTCCCTTTCAGTGTTCCCCTTCTTGGCTTGAACTTTGTTAATTATATGATATACTTGATGCAGTTTCTAGAGTCCCTGCTTAAATTTCCTATTGGAGATTAGGCTTTTTGGAAAAGGGTAGGTGCAGTAAGTGAATTGGGTATACTGATAAAGGATATGGTAGTATAACCTTTCATTATATTGGTCTTTTTCTGATTAATTTATCCATAATGAATTTTCAGTTCTCTGATCTTGGAAAAGTTCAGTACGTAACCAGTAGCATAGTCCTTGCAGTATGATTTAAACAATTTATATCAGGAAGTTTCGTAAAAGGATATGTGCATGTACTCCTATTCAATCAATTGGTGTACAGTTTTTTCTTTCTAATATATTTTTATTCAGAAGAGTTATTGGGCAATCCAATTATCATCGGAAGTGTTGTTGGAAATTGCTCCTTCAATTTTCACTTTGGATATTTCCATTTGGTAAAAGGATACGAGGGAGACAAAAGGGTACACCGAGAAACAACTTTGCTTAGTGAATGTGGGTGCAGTTGAGATTAAGCTAGAGAGAAGTGCATCTTGTACGATGTACAACATTTAGCCCATTAATTAGGATTATAATTAGATCAAATACTAATACACGTATACTGTTCCTGTTGTGAGTATACTGATTTTATCAACCAAGCACAATTCTTTTATACTATCTTTAATAATTTTATAGACTTATCTAGTTTGCATTGCAATTAACAACTACATATCACATACTTCTTTCTAAGTACATTTATCTAGTAGATACTTGCATCCAGACAGAACAATGACTAGAACCATCCTGCCATCCCTCTTCGTGTCCATTTTTGTCTGAACTTTTTGAAATTGTTGATTGAATTTTCTTTGGAGGTTTGTCTATTGGAAAAAGGGTATGTGTTAAGAGAAAAGGATACAATGATAGATTAAGGATAAACACTTTTTTGTTGGAGGAATTATACTCCTCTTCTATTGCATTCAGTTTTGTGTTGATAGTCATTTTTGAACCAATCGATTACTTATTAATGGTTATGGTCTGCAAGTGCAGGCATGCTATCATCATGAAGCTGCAACCAGTAGAGATTCACGGCACCTATTTCATGAAAGGGTTTTGATAAGTTTCATCCGGATGTTTTCTTTAGCAACCATCATCTAAATTTGTAGCCATTGGATTTGCTTTCAGATCGATGCACACCCCCCCTAAATTCGAGGTGGGTTGATCCTACGGATGTGTGTTTTGATCGTACGGTCCAAAGTTTGGATGTTTTTCGGGACAAAAACATCCGGATAATGCCTATACACTCTGAAAGGAAATGCCATGAACAAGGCGTGCTCGCAAATGGTAGTCATGGCATAAGCATGTGTCCTGAGTAGGCTTCTGAATAGTGAATATTAACTAGTGCAAATGCACTCCTGATGTATATACTCCTAATTTTATTTCGAGTAATTGAGTGGAACATATCTCTTTTCTTACACTTGTGTTAGTTCAGTTCAGATCGTGGAATTGTGATGTTGTAACTTCAATCTTGAAGTTCTTATTGTTTCTCTTCTACGAGTAATATACTTCATTTCTATTAATGCTCTTTTTCAGTATACTCCATACTCACTTACAGGATTAGACCCTAATTTTCAGGATATTTCAATATACTTAATACTATCAGTTATGAGATAAATAGTATTGTACTGCTTCCTTAAAAAAGCACTAAGCTACATAGAAGCTAAATTTTGTATTATGCTACTCTGTGACTATCATTTACCATCATGCATGAATGAACTGCAAACATTGTAATTTGAATGCACTTCATATGACGCAAGCATATACTACTTTCATCATTGAAGTATACTTCTATACGGTGTAATTTCGAGCATCAAGTTTGGCAAATACATATTTTATTACCTGTAGATACTTCATCAATGAGTAAAGTCTGCATTCAAAATTTTGAATCGGGCAGTTCCATCTAATCCTGAATCAGTTGTGCATGCATGTAGCAATTAAAGAAAAACAAAGGCATTTTCTTTGTTCCTCATCCGGCTCATCCGCTACTAATGGAGGTATCCAATACCAAGGCATCCTGCCACCCACTAAGTTGGCTCACATCTTAACATTGATCAATGTAAAAAAAAAGGTGGGAGTATATACTCCTTGAGTACAAAACGGGTTATGAAGCCTCTTTTCTACTCCCGGGAGTAATTACTCCCTATGCCGTATCTCACAACGTAGGGAGTATTTTGGGCAACGGAGAGTATGTACGTGTAGTATATAAGTATATAAGATAATCTAGGTGGTATTTACATTTTTTTCAGAGGTGGTATGTACACTTTTTAGACATACTTCTTTTTATATGCGTATATGAAGGTATTTGCAAAATATGCTAAAAACTATGTACTCCCTTGCAATTTTTTCATGTGGATCTTATTGGAATATCTTATAATTAGTATATGAGTGTATCCAAACTGATAAAGGAGTATTTCAAGTACGTTTGGGTGGTATTTCAGAGATGGGAGTAATTACTCCCAGGAGTACGAAGTATTTTTCATATATATATATATATAAAATACGGATCTTTTATGTTAAGTACCCATGTAGCATGGTGCATACGAAAAGCAACATAGGCACATAGCCAGACCAACCTACTACCATCATACAATGGGAGCGGTAAAAAACAACTAAATCATCTGTGTGGTCTAATAAAACGGTGGAAAGTTCGACCGAATGGGAATTGAATTTAGAAAATACATTGAAAAACGAAAAGCAAGCCTAGAAACCAACAACAACAGTTCGATGACCGAAAGCAAGCTGATACGTTAACTCTCATATTTAGAAAATACATTGAGCAACATGCGAGAGAGAGAGCCGAGAGAGACGGACGAGAGATGAGAGAGAAAGAGAGTGAGCAACAGACGAGAGAGGGAGAGAGATGGGTGAGAGAGCGAGAGTGAGCAACGGACAAGAGAGATGGGCGAGAGAGAGGGATGAGAGAGATGGGCGAGAGAGAAGAGTTGAGAGAATGAGAAAGACATGCGAGAGAGCTGAGAGAAATTAGGAGTAATGGGTGAGAGAGAGCGACTTCTTACAATGTACAATAGTACAAGTTTTTGTACTAACTACTAAGGAGTATCATGCGTATTCGGGTCCTTTTTATCTCGTCACAATAGCGCAAATGGGCCGGATCTAGGCCGGCACGGCACAAAGTAGGCATGAAGCACAAATGGGTCGTGCCTGGGCTCACCAAAGGCGAGCCGAGCCGGCACAGCATGACACGACAGGCTGTGACAGCCCGACACGATTCAGATCCGAAGCACGATGAACCCATACCGGACCGGCCCGACTCAGTAGGATGCCCACCTTTAGGTGCATATGAAAAAGCAACATAGGCGCACACATATATAGCAAGACCCAAATCGTAGTGGCATTCAACCTACTACCATCATACAGTGTCAGTGAGAGCGATAAAAAAGCAACTAAATCAACTGTATGGTCTAATTAAACGGTGGAAAGTTCGATCGAATGGGAATTGAATTTAGAAAATACATTGAAAAACGAAAAGCAAGCCTAGAAAACAACAACAACAGTTTCGATGACCGAAAGCAAGCTGGTACGTTAACTCTCATATTTCACTGCAACTTTGAACTGCTTGGGCTTGGAGCGGCTCAAACTCTCAGCTTTTAGCTGCTCCAGCGTACGGTTCAGGGCAGAGTTGTTTTTCCTACCGGTGAGTTGCACCTCTTTGAGGTTCGTCAAGTGCTCGATGCCAACGATGCTCTTCTTCTCCTTGCCACCGAAATCCACCAAAAGCGTCTCGAGCTTTGTCATGGATCCTTGCTCGAACTGGAAAACTTCGGGCAATTCGGTGGCAGAGGTTACTTTCAGGTTCCTGAGCTCTGGAAAGTTGTGGATAGTGCGTGCAACCAGCTCTCTGTCACTGTAGCACCTCTGTTGCAGCCAGATGCTCTTCAGGTTGGGCAACTTACACAGGACACCAAATAATTGGTCACCAACAAGGTCTGCCCATGACATATCGAACTCAACAAGATATGTGAGCGACCCGACCCAGCTGGGCAATTCATCAATGCCACCAGCGATCCTAAGGTATTTGAGGAGACGCGGCGGCGAGCTGAGGCGAAGGAGAAAGTTCAACGTCTTGCCACCATCCATGGCACCAATGTCGAGCGACCGGAGGGAGTATGTCCTGCTCAAGGAGAGGGCAAGATGTTTGAGGACCTCCTCACTGGCCTTGGAGCCGTCGACATAGATGCCTAAGCTTCGCAATTGTTCTAGTTCGCCGATCTCTTGGGCTACCTGAAGGTCATTTTCGAGAACTGCCCAACCCACCTCGTGTAGCGCCTTCATTTTCCCGAGCCCCGCGGGCGGCATCCACATAGTTTCCCACTGACGCTTGTGGGAGAAATGCAGGCGCTCGAGTTTCTCCAGCTTCGTCACGGTTTCCGGTAGCCCGCCAAGGCATGTGCCACGTACATCAAGTGTTTGCAAATGCTCTAGCTCACCGACGTTAGGAGGCATCACACTGATATCTGTACCCTTCAAGCTCAAGAACCTTAGAAGGTACAGCCGGCACACATCTTTCATATGCTTGTTTTGGAGGCCCTCGCAGTCTTCCAGGTCAAGCACCCTCAGTAGGGTGAACTCGCCTAGCCGGTCAAGCAGCCTGTGCCCTTGGAGCTGAAACATGCTCAGTGATCGGACATGCTGCATGCTCATCCCCTCGATGCCATTTCTCGTGCCACGTTCTGCCATTTTCTTGGACGGAGAGTCCTTCGGTCCATGCTCTTTTGCGTTGGGCGTCCTGTCGTCGCCTTGGATGGAGAGGCGGCGAATCCTATCATACGTCATTCCTTTGTACTGCCCGCCTACTAGGCTAACAAAGTTAGCCTCCAAGGACTTGGACACCATGACCTCTAGCATCATATCGTGCACCTGGCACTCCTTTACACTCTCATCGTGGCTGAAATTGACCGGCTTAATCATGCTCCTACCCATTAGCTCATCGAAGTAAACTTCTGCAACCTCCAGCGCTGTCAACCCCCGCTTCTCGGCAACCAATCCTTCCGCGATCCATCTGTTCAAGAGCCGATTCTGGTTGATCACATAATCCTCTGGGAAGATGCTGAGATACATCATGCAACCCTTGAGATGATGGTGCAAGTGGTTGTAGCTGAATGTGAGTACCTGCCTCATCCCCTCAAGGGTAGGGTTGCTCTCCAACTGAAAACCAATTGATTTGGAAACTGTTTCCCACATAGCTTTGCTATTCGACGATGTATAGCTTGCCAAGAGGCTGGCAATGCTAACAATGGCCAATGGCAGCCCACCACATTTATTCAGAATATTGCTCATTGCACCTTCCAGCTCGTTGGGGCAAGAGGCATTTCGAGAACCAAATGCTCTGTTGAGAAACAACTTCTTGGAGTCTTCCGTATTGAGGGGCTTGATCTGATAGATGTAATCACACTACAGGAATCTGATCTATTTACGTCGGCCAAATATATTTACGTCGGTCTAAAAAAAACCGACGTAAATATATGTTCATTGATATAGGGTTCGGCAACTCGCACACCGGATGCACATGTTGGAGGCACCAGCGCTTCTTCTTTGAAGACTTCGCCGTCGGCTAGTGACTTCTTAAACTCGGGAGGTGACGCCGGTAGTTGGCATCGTTTTGAAGATACTCCACCAAATTGATGTTTGTATGAACAATAAGTAGTATGGTTCAACTATGTGCCGTATGTCATGTTTGCAAATTGAAGTTTCTATGTGTCGTATGTCATGTTTGCAAATTGAATTGTGTCATCTGAATGAATGGATTGATATTGGTTTATATGATTGCATGGTTGAATGGCTTGAATTGATATTGTATGTCATCTGAATTAATATTTTTGCAATCCAAATCCAGCCAGCCATAATTGATATTAGACTGCCTGGTGGCTCCAGTATTTACGTCGGCCAGGGCCTGGCTGACGTAAATAGCCCTCTTATTTACGTCGGCCAGGGCTGGCTGACGTAAATAGCCCCAGTGTTTACGTCGGCTAGGCCCTGGCCGACGTAAATAGCCCTCTTATTTACGCCGGCTAGGCCCTGGCCGACGTAAATAGCCCTAGTATTTACGTCGGCCAGGCCCTGACTGACGTAAATAGCCCTCTTATTTACGCCGGCTAGGCCCTGGCCGACGTAAATAGCCCTAGTATTTACGTCGGCCAGGCCCTGACTGACGTAAATAGCCCTAGTATTTACGTCGGCCAGGCCCTGACCGACGTAAATACTTATAACATCGGCCGTCAATGAATGTAGAGTATTTACGTCGGCCAAGGCCTCTGGCCGACGTAAATAAGTGCCACGTCACCTCCGCTTCAGTCGGATGTGGACTACTATTCCTATTTACGTCGGCCTCGTGGCCGACGTAAATAAGCGTTATTTACGTCGGCACCGACGTAAATAAGGGCTATTTACGTCGCTCGGTTTACGACGGCCTATTTACGTCGGCATGCCGACGTAAATAGCTATTTACGTCGGCTTTTGCCTTATTTACGTCGGCTTTTGGCCGACGTAAATAGATCGGATTCCTGTAGTGTCACTAGCAGGACTGCATGCTTTGGCCACAGCCTCTATCCGAGTGGTCACCATAATTCTGCTCCCGCGGTTGCTCTTTGGCAACTTAGATAGGATTGCATCCCAGGCTTGTATGGTCCATACATCATCGATCACAATGAGGTACCTGGTTTCATCATGAGTACGCTGGAGTTAAAAAGTGTAAAAAATATGTGACGTTTTAGTCAAAATTTTTAGACGTTGACCACTAACATGTACAAGATTAATTAGATCGATAATGTGAAAACAATACCACAAGAATTGTGTACTTTTCATAAAAAATAATTTTCTTAGTTTACACTAACATATCACTGTAGAATCTGGTAGTTTGGCTGCAGATTCCTCATACAATAATTTGTTGATAACTACTAATCATATAATAAAGTATTTTCATGTTTGTGATGAGTATTTGACTTTATTTGAGCTTGGCTTGCTCAGGTTTGAGATTGGATTTGAATTGGACTACAAAATGAAGCAATTTTGTTCTGCCAGCAAAAAGCGGTACTACCAGCCCAGATTAGAGGTAGTGTCGGCATGTCGGAGCTACCAGCCGTAGATCAGCGGTATTTATTTTCCAAAGAGGTTATTTCGCTAGGATTTTAGCGCGAGTACCTCTGGGGAGCGGTAGTGCCAGCCAAGCGGTACTACCGGCCCCAGATGGGCGGTAGTGCCTACTTATACTGCGAAGCACTTGTTGATTTTTGATCTTGGATGTTTATTGCATATATTTGTTGGACAATTCTATATGAGGTGATTCCTTGTCTTTGATGGTTGCAGAGCTTCGATGCTAGGCCATGGTGAGGCGGAGGATGGCCGGGACTAGGCAAGAGGCATTGAAGGTCCAGACGGTCGGGGATCGCCGGAAGATGGCCGGAGACGAAGTCGGTGCAATCCAAGGAAGCAAGGGAACTAGTGGATGCTGACTTGAAGCTACCCGGATCAAGGAGAACCATTGGATCGCGTTTTAGATGATAGAGTAGCGGTCAAGTTAGCTAATTAGATAAAACCCGTTTGTTAGTGGGTTTCGGGTTAGCCCAATGGGTAAGTATGTGGGATGAAATCCTAACCTTTCGAGGGCCGCTTAGGATTGAAGCAACTCATCCAAGGGTGGAGGATCACCCATGAACACTACAAATAGAGGGGTAGGGGTAGCCTTCCCACTTTGAAGGTTTTGTGTGCTCCTTTGATGTTTGCCCACTTGTTGTGGGGCTTTGTAAACCTTTCAAAGAAAAGAAAATTTCTTCCTCTCAATTCTGAATTTAATTCTTGCATTTACTTTATGTCTTTACTTTACACAATTTAAATTCAGTATTTACTTTCAAGTATTTAAATTCCGCATATTTGCCTCCCCTCCTTCTAAATACTTATGGTTTTTGAGCCAAGGATGAATGGTTAATAGATGAATCTTCTTTAGACCATATCCCAATCATCTAGGATATAACTCTTTCGATTTCTCACTAGAACCTATCTTTTGCTTGATCTCGGAGAAATTCTTGTAGATTGCGTTCTAGATGCTCTTTTCTAGATTTCTTACTTGTTTGGACATATGAGACAATATTCAAGATCATCTTGATCATCAAACCCCACGAGCATGTTCATGCTATTTCTGTGCACTGTTCTTGATCTCGGAACTACCATCGTTTACGAGCGATAGTACCGCACGACCAGCACTACCGCCCCCTAGAGCCGGTAGTGCTGCTTCTGGTCTGAAGCACTATTTTGTGGAGTTCTCTTGAGGTTACTTCTTTGATCGATTCTTTGGTTGGTTTCTACTTGTCTAGTAGGTGGGAAAATTTTAAATTTGGGATCATTCACCCCTTCTGATCGCTATCTTGATCTTTCAATTGGTATCAGAGCCAGTTTTGCTCTTCCATAGATCTTGATCGGTCTCAAGAGTTATGGCAATGGACAAGTATTCCACCAAGCCTCCATTTTTTGCTAGAATTGACTACCCCTTCTGAAAGTCAAGGATGGAGTTGTACATTACTGCCCAGGGCTTCCTGATATGGCAGAAGGTGAAACTCCCGTATGAGGTTTCAGCCGATGAGAACGTCAATACCGCGAATATGGCTGACATTGAGGCGGATGTTAAGGCAAGGAATATCCTCATACATGGATTAAGCTATAGTGAGTATGGCTGAATTTTTCACCTACGATCTGCCCATCAGATATGGGTGACCCTCGATGCTTACCATGAGGGCACTTCCCAGATCAAGGCGGTGAGGCAAGATCATACAAGCGTGACTACAATAAGTTTGAGTAGCACGCTGGTGAGAGTCTTGATGAGTGTTTTGGTAGTTTTACCAAGATTTTGAGCGATCTCTGTGCAGTACAATGCGTTTACTCTGACTTGGATAACGCTTGTCATTTTTTGACCACACTCGATCTTCGTATTTGGGAGATGAAGGTGACCACCATCAAGGACACCACAGACCTTTCGATTTTGACTCTTACTGGGATTTATTCTCGACTCAAGACTCATGAGATCAACGTTGTCTCTCATGAGACAAAGTCTTAGTCGATGGCCTTGGTCACTGATCCCACACGATCTTTTACTGATCCTTCTTCTGGTTTCTCTCTTGCTGCCCTTTGCGAGCTAAGCGATGAACAGCTGACAAGTTTCTAGAAAATGTGCTTGCTTTTTCGGCTCCCAAATTTTTCCACGCATACAAGAAGGTGAGGGAGAGGAAGAGAGGGGGTACGATCACTTACTTTGAGTGTGGTGGCCCCAACCACATTCGAGCAAACTGTCCTAAGCTGGAGAAAGGCAAGAACGAAACTAATGGTCCAAGTAATAATGTGTACACCGACAAGAAGCACAACAAGAAGCCTCCAGCTCGCAAGTGGGTGCGTGAGAAGAAATACTGCAACTTCTCGAAGAATAAGAAGCGTTTCCATCATGTCCTCACCGCACTCAATGATATCGACCTTTCCGACACAGAGACGTGGAGCAATGAGGGCGATGATGATCCACGAGTGAAGAACAAGAGTGACAATGACTTCTTCGGCATGTGCTTCATGGAGGACGCCAACAGCATTAGCGACGACGACCTCTACAGCGACTCCGGTGAGGTACCCACATATTACGAGCTTTATGATGCCTAATGCAAGTTAGGCAAGTTTCATAGTAGAGCTAGGTCGAGGTGTTTAGAGTTATAAAAGGAGGTAGATAGTCCGTCACAGGAGTTAGCTTCGCTTAGATCTTCTTCCCCTTGTGACGTTGTTTGCTCTTTGTGTGGTGCCTTGCTTGTGGAGCTTGAGAACCTAAGGACCATGCATGATAGTGTGCTTTCTGAGCTTGAGGATCTTAGGTCGAAGAATACTAGCACTGTACCTATTGATGTCATTCCTGCTAATGCTAGTTTTCTACATACTAACACATATGCATCTTGTGAAAATTGCCCTAAACTGCTTGCTGAAATTGATGCCATGAACACTCACCTTAGGAAGCTTTCTTCTAGAAATAATGAACTTGAATTGCATGCTTCTAAGGACCCAGTCAGCTCATGTGAGGGCTGTAGGCAAATAATACTTGACTAGAAGTCAAGTGTACTAAACTTACTAAGGACTTACTAGTTAAGTTATAAAATGGTTGCTTACTGTGTGCTAAAATTGAGGACTTGGGCAAAATTCATGTTGACCTTAGGAAGAAATTAGAGGCCCAGGATGTTAGAATTAGAAATGCCCATTGCGTTTCTTGTGAGGCCCTCAAGACTAAGGTAGCTGTGTATAAGGAGAGATATTCACGTGCTGTTCATTCATCCTCTTCTAGCACTTCTTCTACTCCTTCCCCCTGTTCTTCATGTGCCTTGCTTTCCTGGGAGTGTGAGTAAATTATGAGCACTCACGAGACATTTGTAGGAGGCAAAAAGAAGCTCAATCTCATCCTAAACCAATCTAAGATCAGTAGATTCAATTAAAGTCTAGGATTTAACTACTTTGAGCATGTACGGGCACATCCGCCTACAGTTGTGTGTGTCTCCAAGAGTAGAGAGATTGTGGTTGCTCCACAAATGAGCACCACTGTGTTTAGATCAGATGGGATTGTCCACATGACTTCTGATGAGAAGGTTGTTTCTCCTGTTATTTTAGCCTCCAAGGCAAAGTATGCTTGCACTTTCTGTCAAAAGGATGGACATATTGTTGATTTTTGTTTCAGACGCGCCAAGTGTCAAGGCCCCAAGTTCCAAAAGTTCTGGGACATCCGAAGTATCCGGATCAGCATCCGGAGTGTCCGGATCCAACCCAGAATGTCCGGACAAAATGTCCGGAGTATCCGAGTTGAAGTGGCCGAACACCCCAACCCGGAGTGTCCGGGTTAGAGATCCGGAGTATCCGGGTTAATCCTACCGAGGACCCCAACCCGGAGTCTCCGGGTTAGCGTCCGGAGTGTCCGGTATTTGCAGGGGTTGGGGTATAAACGTCACATTTCGTGGCTCCCCTCCATTCTTTCTTCTTCCACTTTGTTTTCCCCATTTCCTTGGTGCTCTCTCCACCACCCCGAGCTCCTCTCCGGCGAGCCCCACTGGCCGGTGACCTCCCCGGCTGCTCCTCCACCTCGTGGAATTCCTCCTCACGCCGGCCTCCTTCTTCCTCCACCCGGCGTTGCCTCTTCTCCGTCCTACTTGGAGGTAGGTCCTCTCCTTTGGGATTAGGTTCGCAAGATTCTTGGGTCTTAAGGTCATCCGTGGTGGATTTGGGACTTAGGTTTGGATTTGGGAGTTTTGGGATTGAACTTTGAGCCTTAGGGTTTTGGGGGTATGATGGTTCTAGGGATGGACTTGGGACTTGGGTTGGCAAATGTGGGTTGCTAAAGTATAGATCGGGTAGTGGTGATACCATTCCGGGGGCTAGTTAGTTTTGGTTTGGGATTTGCTCTAGTGGCATCGTTTTCTCGTGGTTTGGTCTTGCTCGGAGCTTTTCCGGCTCGACCGCGTGTAGAAAGGATTGCAGGTCGGGTTCTCGCGGTGTCGTAGGACTTGGCGGCACCTCGATCCCTCGCGCTAGTTGGGCCAAATGCTCCAGGTCCGGAGTGTCCGGACGGGCGGTCCGGAGTGTCCGAGTTATCCGGAGAGTCCGGACAAAAACATCCGGAGTATCCGGATTATCCGGACTGTCCGAATATTTAAACCGGACTGTCCAGGTTCACCTGGTCTGTTCGGGTTGTGTGGTTGACCGGTTGCGTTGTTTCGTCGGGGTTTTCCTTTTGTATTCATTTCATTCGCATGGCATGCGTCTCATTATGCATTGTACTCGCGTAGAGAGCGATCCCGCGGAGACTGACGCCGCGGTGACTAAGGGTACTGCCGGAGAGCCGACTGTTGCCGACCCACCAGCAGAAGAACAAGGCAAGCACCTAAGCATGTTTATCCTTATGTATCGTTATTTTTTAGAATAATGTGATTAAATGAAATGTTAAGTATTGCATTAGGAATTGCCATGTGGGATAGGAATAGATCCTATTTGCTGCACGTACACCCCTTGTATTCGTCGAATATCTCCTTTTGAGCTAGACTATGGGTATTAATGAGTCCGTGCTTAGAATGCTTAGATGTCAGGGTTGGGCCAAGTGACAGAAGGTTCTGTCACTTGCGGTTGTTATTATTTCACACATACTGCATTATGTTGAAATTGGAGTTGGGAAAGGTTTGGAAAGAAATGAATTGTGGACCGGGCGGGGAGTTGTTTCATTTGGGTATGGAGACTCAAATGTGTAGCCCCGCCTGTGTCAGTTGAGGACCGATCCGTAAGTGGAATGAGCACACCCCGGTTGGTCGTATGCCAGATTATGGTACGGTAAGCCACTCTTTCTTTCATACGGAATCGATGGACCGTAACTTCCTGTGGTTGGACGTGGTTGAGGGCGAGGCTTAGGCCGACTCTCGAGCGCCAAGCCGGGCTTGGGGCTGCTCGAGGGGGTGCTAGGTTTTCGGGCCACAGGAGGACGCTTCAGCGATTGGGTATGATTGGGAGGGGGTTGACACTAGGCCCTTGTGGTAAGTGTCGTGCGATCAATGCTTCCCTGCAGGGTTAATTAAGCAATTCGAATTGCCGTGCTCTCGGATATGAGCAAGCTTGATCCGAACTTCTTCTGCGTAGTAAACAACTTGAACTTGTGGTTCGTTGGGCTTGAGCTAAATTTTGATATGAGATGACTTGCTTTACATTCTGTTGATTACAATATCCTGCTAGAAGTAGGTGCAGTGACAACTGCTTTAATAAACTGGTGAATGGAGTAGTTAAGTAACCAAAAAACCAAGATAAGCATTTCTGCAAATTTCACCTTCAGCTTATTCCTTGCTACAACCAATTGCATGTCCTTTGGAGTCGGTCATATATGGACCACGGGTAAGACTTACGAGTACCTTTTGTACTCAGGCTTTTGCTTTGTGGTTTTGCAGGTGAGGATCCAAATGGTGCGAAGTTTTGCCCCATCGCCTATCGGTGACCTGCAAGGGCACCGAGTAGAGGCTGTCGATGTTGTACGCCCGGAAGTGTTCAGGGCATGACACTTCCGGAGGTGTTTTACTTTTGTTGTATAGGATAGTGGGCGGTTCTTTTGTGAACAGCTGTTACCTTTATTTCTGTAATGGAACCCGTTTGCTTTTCGTTCGGTCGTCTTTGTTGGTTGTCTTTGTTGGGCCTCTTTGTGCCGTGTGGTGTGCTTGTTTGCTTCCGCGTTTTTCTTTGCGTCTCTGGTAGTGAGCTTGTGGGCTCGATGCCCCTTTGTGCGAATTGAATGTTGATATGGCATTGGGAACCGGTATGTGGGGATCCTGGGCGAGTTTCGGATCGCATACCGGGGGAATACCGGGGTTGTTGTCGAGTCGTTTGGACGTTCGTAGAGTTGTCTCGTTTGGGCTTGGGTATTAGCATCGGGATCACCTCCGGTGGTCTGTTGCTATGATCCAAATCCGACGGAAGCGACTGTTCATCTAACAACTCGAGGACGATCTGGGCGGCTCCTCTCAGGGCTGGTATCAGAGCAAGGCGCACAGAGATGGGCCCCAACTTGACGACCAGTTAGGAATTGTTTAGGATTGTCATACTGCATTAGGTAGGGAGTAATACCGTCCCCGCCCTAGATTGTAGAGGTGAGAGTGAATTGCGTTGGAAGTCGTGCATGTCATCTCATCTCGTACCCTGCATGTGTCATGCTGCCTTGCATCAAAGTTGTGTTCTGGGTGTGGCGGACTTGTGGGACCCCAGTGCGGGGTGCTGCAGTCTAGGTCTGGGGTCAGTTCGAGATGCCGCTAGTTAGCGTCTAACTCTTGTTGTCTGACCTTGACTGACGACAGAATGAGGACCCGCGGGGCTCCCACTTCTGGGGGTGATGGAGGTGCGGAGCGACAGCAACAAGAGGGTGCTATTCCGCCGCCTCCTCCCAACGTGCTGGACATTCTGCAGAGGACCGAGCAGCACCAGGAGGCGACAAATCGGATCCTGGAGATGCTGGTCCAGGATCGGGTCCAGCACGGTGGCCGCGGTGATGGGAGAGGTCGGCCCACCGGCTATCTCGACTTCCTGCACACACAGCCACCTGTCTTCTCACGGGCCACCGACCCGTTGGAGGCTGACGATTGGCTGCGCACGATGGAGCAGAAGTTTGCTCTCATCGACTGTGGGGAGCTCCAGAAGGCTCACTTCGCGGCGCAGCAGCTCCAGGGCCCTGCCGGTGCTTGGTGGGCCAATTTGCGGGTGATGCAGCCTGCCGGACACCAGTTTACTTGGGCTGAGTTCCGTGAGGCGTTTCGGGCGTACCACATCCCGAAGGGCCTCATGGACATGAAGAAGCAGCAATTTCTCGCCCTCCGACAGTTCAGCAGGTCGGTGGTGGACTACTCGCAAGAGTTCAACTACCTGGCGCAGTATGCCCCGGAGGAGGTCGACACCGACTAGAAGAAGCAGGGTCGGTTTGTGAGTGGGCTGACAGCGAAGATGCAGGATAAGCTGTCCGTCTGCGACTTCACCGACTTCAATGACCTGGTGAGCCGTGCGATCACTGTTGAGCACAAGATGCGGGCTCATCAGGAGGAGAAGAAGAGGAAGCGGGCGACGCCAGACAAGAAAGCGGCAGCTCGCAAGCTCGGGCGGTCTTGTATCAGCCATCGAGGCCGTCTGCTCAAATGCCTCGCCGGTCGCGATAGCCGGCCGTCGGTTGCCGCTACCTGCCACGACCACCACTACCGCCACCGGCAGCAGAGCAAAGAATGGGTCCCGGTCCCGGTCCGTGCTACAATTGCGGACGCGCGGGCCACTTCATCCGGGACTGCCCATTCCCACGACGGGGCAGCAGTGCCGGCGCTCCAAGGCTTCAGGGCGCGACGGTACCACCGCCGTTGCCTACGTCGAGCCGAGGCAGCATCACCTTCGTCGACGCCGAGGCGGTTCCTGAGGGCTCCGCCGTGCTAGCTGGTACGTTCCTTGTGGAGGGGCATGAGGCTAGGGTGTTATTTGATTCGGGGGCCTCCCATTCCTTTATTCGCACGCGGTTCGCGGAGCAGCATCAGATGAGGGTCAGTAGCAGTGTCACCTCTTTTCTGATTGAGGCACCGGGGTCGAAGATCACGGTTAGGCGGATGGTTCAGAAGGCAGTAGTTCAGATTCAGGGGATTCCGTTTACTGTCAGTTTGCTGCTTCTAGACCTTCGGGGAATAGATGTCATCTTGGGAATGAGTTGGCTGACACGACAGCAGGCTGTTTTAGATTGCTGTAGTCGTACCCTGTCACTCCGGAATCCGAAGGGCGGCCGACTCACTCTACTTCTTAACGGGAACAAGGCCACCTTGTGTTCGCTAAATGGGACAGAAGTTGAAGAGCTGGACTCGATTCCCGTGGTGTCTGAGTTTCCCGATGTGTTCCCGGCGGAATTACCGGGAATGCCGCCTGATCAGGACATTGAGTTCATCGTTGAGCTCCAGCCAAGGACTGCTCCGGTATCCAAGCGACCGTACCGGATGCCGCCAAATGAATTGGCTGAGCTGAAGACCCAGCTGAAAGGATTGATGGACAAGGGTTTCATTCGCCCGAGCTCCTCACCTTGGGGTTGCTCGGCTCTCTTTGTGACCAAGAAGGATGGTTCTCTGCGCCTCTGTGTGGATTATCGTCCCTTGAATGCTGTCACCATCAAGAACAAGTACCCTCTGCCTCGGATTGATGTCCTGTTCGATCAGCTTGCTGGTGCACGAGTATTCTCTAAGATTGACCTGAGGCTTGGGTACCATCAGATTAAGATCCGGGCCGAAGACATTCCGAAGACAGCCTTCTCCACTCGGTATGGGCTGTATGAGTACACCGTCATGTCGTTCGGTCTGACGAACGCGCTGGCATACTTCATGTACCTCATGAACTCCATCTTCATGGAGGAGCTGGATTCCTTTGTCGTCATCTTCATTGATGACATCCTCATCTATTCAGCCAGCGAGGAAGATCATGCCAGGCACCTTCGTGTTGTTCTCGAAAGACTTAGGGAGCACCGCTTGTATGCAAAGTTCAGCAAATGCGAGTTCTGGCTGAAGGAAGTGTCGTTTTTAGGACACGTCCTTTCTGAGCGGGGCGTGGCGGTTGACCCAAGCAAGGTTCGGGATGTGCTCAAGTGCGAGCAGCCCAAGACTGTCACGGATATCCGCAGCTTTCTTGGACTGGCTGGGTATTACCGCCGTTTCATCCAGGACTTCTCAAAGATTGCGAAGCCGATGACTGAGCTGCTCAAGAAGGGAGTTGAGTTCAGATGGTCAGCGAACTGCGAGAGCGCCTTTCAAACACTGAAGCAATGTCTAACTACGGCTCCTATCCTCACTCAACCGGATATCCACAGGCCTTTTGATGTGTATTGCGATGCGTCAGGCATTGGACTTGGCTGTGTGCTTATGCAAGAAGGCCGAGTCGTTGCCTACGCATCTCGGCAGTTGAAGCATCATGAGGAGCACTACCCCACCCACGATTTGGAGCTTGCAGCAGTGGTGCATGCCTTGAAGATCTGGTGCCACTATCTCCTGGGGAACAAGTGTAATATTTACACTGATCACAAAAGTCTCAAGTACATCTTCACTCAGGCAGATCTGAATATGAGGCAGCGGAGATGGCTTGAGCTGATCAAAGACTACAGTCTGGAGGTACACTACCACCCGGGGAAGGAGAATGTGGTAGCTGACGCGTTGAGTCGTAAGGCTAAATGCAACTGCTTTACTCTCCAGTCCCCGAGTGTCTCCCTCTATGCCGAATTCCAGAGACTCGGCTTGGAGATGGGCGAGCAGGGATTCATAGCTAACCTCGAGTTGAGATCTACATTGCTCGATCAGATTCGAGAGGCCCAGACAAGGGATGAAGAAGTTGCCCAAATCCGGGATAAATTGAAATTGGGGCAAGCTGCTGAGTTTCGCCTGGATGATCAGGGAATCTTGTGGTTCGGCGACCGCATAGTTGTCCCTGATGACCAGGAGTTGAAGCGAAGGATTCTTGATGAGGCGCATAACTCCTTGCTTACCATTCACCCGGGCAGTAACAAGATGTATCAAGACCTGAGACGGCAGTTTTGGTGGGCTCGCATGAAACGCGAGGTCGCTCGCTATGTGTCAGAGTGCGACGTCTGCAAGCGGGTGAAGGCCGAACACCTCAAGCCAGCCGGTACTCTTCAGCCTCTTCCTATTCCAGTTTGGAAGTGGGAGGATGTTACCATGGATTTCATTACTGGCCTGCCGACCACTTCCTCAGGCCATGACTCAATTTGGGTGATCGTTGACCGACTGACGAAGTCCGCGCACTTTCTGGCTGTCCGGACCACTTATTTAACCAAGAGATATGCAGAGCTATATATCTCTCGGATCGTGTGTCTTCATGGAGTGCCGAAACGGATAGTGTCAGACCGAGGCTCTCAGTTTGTCTCTCGGTTCTGGAGAAGCCTACATGAAGCCTTGGGCACGAAGCTGCTCCACAGTTCAGCGTACCACCCTCAGACTGACGGTCAGACCGAGAGGGTCAATCAGATCCTCGAAGACATGTTGAGGGCTTGTATCTTGTCCTACGGGAAGAAGTGGGAAGAGTGTCTCCCGTACGCCGAGTTTGCGTACAACAACAGCTACCAAACCAGTATCCAGATGTCCCCGTTCGAGGCACTTTATGGTCGTAGTTGTCGAGCGCCGCTGAACTGGTCAGAAAGTGGAGAGCGCTCCTTAATTGGGCCTGAGTTAGTTGTGGAGGCGGAAGAAAAGGTCAGGACTATCCAGGAAAATCTGAGGATAGCGCGGTCGCGACAGAAGAGTTACGCTGATCGCCGTAGGAGACCCCTCTCCTTCGACACTGGCGACTTCGTCTACCTGAAGGTTTCTCCTCTCCGTGGCACCCATCGATTCGGAGTTAAAGGAAAGCTGGCACCTCGCTACACAGGGCCGTTCAAGATCCTTGGAAAGCGCGGCCAAGTAGCATATCAGCTAGAGCTTCCTCCTTCGCTCGGAATGGTCCACGACGTGTTCCATATCTCACAGCTGAAGAAGTGTGTTCGTACTCCCTTCGAGCAGATTGCAGTGGATGAACTCGAGGTTCAACCTGAACCGGATCTGTCCTATCCAGAGCATCCAATTCGGGTTTTGGAAGAAGCGGAACGCAAGACTCGACGGAGAACTCTCAAGTTCTATAAAATTCAGTGGAGTAATCATACGGAGGATGAGGCTACTTGGGAGCCCGAAGATCGTCTAAAGACCGAGTACCCTGAATTCTTCGATGCCATGTAAGTGCGGGCGTACAATTCCCAAGGTTAGAGCATGACCGTTAGGGTCCTAACCTGTGTATGCGTTTGTTCTGAATCTCGGGGCGAGATTCCCTTAAGGGGGGAGGATTTGTCAAGGCCCCAAGTTCCAAAAGTTCTGGGACATCCGGAGTATCCGGATCAGCATCCGGAGTGTCCGGATCCAACCTGGAATGTCCGGAAAAAATGTCCGGAGTATCCGAGTTGAAGTGGCCGAACACCCCAACCCGGAGTGTCCGGGTTAGAGATCCGGAGTATCCGGGTTAATCCTACCGAGGACCCCAACCCGGAGTCTCCGGGTTAGCGTCCGGAGTGTCCGGTATTTGCGGGGGTTGGGGGTATAAACGTCACATTTCGTGGCTCCCCTCCATTCTTTCTTCTTCCACTTTGTTTTCCCCATTTCCTCGGTGCTCTCTCCACCACCCCGAGCTCCTCTCCGGCGAGCCCCACCGGCCGGTGACCTCCCCGGCTGCTCCTCCACCTCGTGGAATTCCTCCTCACGCCGGCCTCCTTCTTCCTCCACCCGGCGTTGCCTCTTCTCCGTCCTACTTGGAGGTAGGTCCTCTACTTTGGGATTAGGTTCGCGGGATTCTTGGGTCTTAAGGTCATCCGTGGTGGATTTGGGACTTAGGTTTGGATTTGGGAGTTTTGGGATTGAACTTTGAGCCTTAGGGTTTTGGGGGTATGATGGTTCTAGGGATGGACTTGGGACTTGGGTTGGCAAATGTGGGTTGCTAAAGTATAGATCGGGTAGTGGTGATACCATTCCGGGGGCTAGTTAGTTTTGGTTTGGGATTTGCTCTAGTGGCATCATTTTCTCGTGGTTTGGTCTTGCTCGGAGCTTTTCCGGCTCGACCGCGTGTAGAAAGGATTGTAGGTCGGGTTCTCGCGGTGTCGTAGGACTTGGCGGCACCTCGATCCCTCGCGCTAGTTGGGCCAAATGCTCCAGGTCCGGAGTGTCCGGACGGGCGGTCCGGAGTGTCCGAGTTATCCGGAGAGTCCAGACAAAAACATCCGGAGTATCCGGATTATCCAGACTGTCCGGATATTTAAACCGGACTGTCCGGGTTCACCTGGTCTGTCCGGGTTGTGTGGTTGACCGGTTGCGTTGTTTCGTCGGGGTTTTCCTTTTGTATTCATTTCATTCGCATGGCATGCGTCTCATTATGCATTGTACTCGCGTAGAGAGCGATCCCGCGGAGACTGACGCCGTGGTGACTAAGGGTACTGCCGGAGAGCCGACTGTTGCCGACCCACCAGCAGAAGAACAAGGCAAGCACCTAAGCATGTTTATCCTTATGTATCGTTATTTTTGAGAATAATGTGATTAAATGAAATGTTAAGTATTGCATTAGGAATTGCCATGTGGGATAGGAATAGATCCTATTTGCTGCACATACACCCCTTGTATTCGTCGAATATCTCCTTTTGAGCTAGACTATGGGTATTAATGAGTCCGTGCTTAGAATGCTTAGATGTCGGGGTTGGGCCAAGTGACAGAAGGTTCTGTCACTTGCGGTTGTTATTATTTCACACATACTACATTATGTTGAAATTGGAGTTGGGAAAGGTTTGGAAAGAAATGAATTGTGGACCGGGCGGGGAGTTGTTTCATTTGGGTATGGAGACTCAAATGTGTAGCCCCGCCTGTGTCAGTTGAGGACCGATCCGTAAGTGGAATCAGATTGAGCACACCCCGGTTGGTCGTATGCCCGATTATGGTACGGTAAGCCACTCTTTCTTTCATACGGAATCGATGGACCGTAACTTCCTGTGGTTGGACGTGGTTGAGGGCGAGGCTTAGGCCGACTCTCGAGCGCCAAGCCGGGCTTGGGGCTGCTCGAGGGGGTGCTAGGTTTTCGGGCCACAGGAGGACGCTTCAGCGATTGGGTATGATTGGGAGGGGGTTGACACTAGGCCCTTGTGGTAAGTGTCGTGCGATCAATGCTTCCCTGCAGGGTTAATTAAGCAATTCGAATTGCCGCGCTCTCGGATATGAGCAAGCTTGATCTGAACTTCTTCTGCGTAGTAAATAACTTGAACTTGTGGTTCGCCGTTGGGCTTGAGCTAAATTTTGATATGAGATGACTTGCTTTACATTCTGTTGATTACAATATCCTGCTAGAAGTAGGTGCAGTGACAACTGCTTTAATAAACTGGTGAATGGAGTAGTTAAGTAACCAAAAAACCAAGATAAGCATTTCTGCAAATTTCACCTTCAGCTTATTCCTTGCTACAACCAATTGCATGTCCTTTGGAGTCGGTCATATATGGACCACGGGTAAGACTTGCGAGTACCTTTTGTACTCAGGCTTTTGCTTTGTGGTTTTGCAGGTGAGGATCCAGCGGGGTGCGAGTTTTGCCCCTACTGCCTATCGGTGACCGGGCGGGGCACCGAGTAGAGGCTGTCGACGTTGTACGCCCGGAAGTGTTCAGGGCATGACACTTCCGGAGGTGTTTTACTTTTGTTGTATAGGATAGTGGGCGGTTCTTTTGTGAACAGCTGTTACCTTTATTTCTGTAATGGAACCCGTTTGCTTTTCGTTCGGTCGTCTTTGTTGGTTGTCTTTGTTGGGCCTCTTTGTGCCGTGTGGTGTGCTTGTTTGCTTCCGCGTTTTTCTTTGCGTCTCTAGTAGTGAGCTTGTGGGCTCGATGCCCCTTTGTGCGAATTGAATGTTGATATGGCATTGGGAACCGGTATGTGGGGATCCTGGGCGAGTTTCGGATCGCATACCGGGGGAATACCGGGGTTGTTGTCGAGTCGTTTGGATGTTCGTAGAGTTGTCTCGTTTGGGCTTGGGTATTAGCATCGGGATCACCTCCGGTGGTCTGTTGCTATGATCCAAATCCGACGGAAGCGACTGTTCATCCAACAACTTGAGGACGATCTGGGCGGCTCCTCTCACCAAGATCACGTGGCGTGAGTGCGTGCGTGCTCTTAGGGGTATTAAGTGTCATCCCCAGACTCTGAGTGTTTCTAAAGCACCCACGGCTGCTAGACAAGATAGATAGGTTAGAGAGTCTCCTATTTTCTGACAGCATCAGAGACTTGGTTTTCAGGATTTCTACTTTTGATTTTCGTCCCAGAGCTGTCCGTAGTCAGTATTTCTGTTGTCCTTGTGATATTCCTCGTTCTTCCCATCGAGGTGGATATTAGTGGCGTGAGTTTGCTTCCTTTAGTAGGAGGTTTGGGCAGCAGTATTGGAATGGTTCGGCCTTTGCACGCCGACAGACCAACTTAGCACCTATTCTTTGACGTCATACAGAAGCTACTTTTGAGCTTGTGAGAGTAGAGGCGCTAGAGTGCATTCTTTTACTCCTTTGACTGTTTCTTCTGCTTGGGTGACTCAGTATTGGGTTCGTAGATCTACACTGATTTGTCCTGGTACTGAGTCATCTTCTTTTTTTCTCTTATTGATTTAGGTTCGTAGGATGACAAAGTGGGGGGGGGGTTGGATCATAGACTGCAGCTGTTCTCGACATATGACCGGAGACTCTCGTCGGTTTTGTTCCCTAGTTCGAGCTCCCTGTGATGAGATGATCACCTTTGGGGATGTTTCTTCAGGTAGAGTCGCCACTAAAAGTACTGTTGTATCAATGATCATTTTATTCTTAAGGATGTTACCTTAGTTAATAAGCTGCAACATAATTTGCTTTCTGTTTTTCAGCTTATCGATGACGATTTCAAGGTGTCATTTCTGGTCTGAAGCATTGTTTTGTGCAATTCTCTTGAGGCTATTTCTTTGATTGATTCTTTGGTTGATTTCTACTTGTTCAGTAAATTGAGAAAATTTTTATTTAGAATCATTTACTCTCTCTATTCGTCATCTCGATCTTTCGGTTGGTCTAAAAAATTGCAAAGTTCAAATCTCTTAGATTTAGACCGAAGGAGTAGTCAAATGCTAAGGTGATGTGGTCACAATGAATACGTGTCGGTTTATTCGTACCTCTTGTTCTTGAGACGGTTCTCGAGCGTGCTGACGACATCCTTGTCGTCATCGACTGCCTCCTCTTCCTTGATGCCTTTCTCATTGTCTGTTTTCGCCTTCACGATCTGCTGAAGCACGCGCTTCAGCAATGTGTCCAGGTCCCTGCTGCCATCGAACGCCTGAGACACCGACACGTTCGCCTGGCACTCGAACTCCGCCTCCAACCTCCGGCACACCTCCATGGCCAGCGTAGTCTTGCCAAGCCCTCCGAACCCCACGATGGAGAACACCTTGAGCTCACCCTCTTTGTCAATCCGCGCTCTCACCCTGTCGGCCAGGGTGTTAGCCTGGTCCTCGATGCCGACGAACTGATCAGGATCATTGGCAGGACGGAGGAGCGCATTCGTGGACGCCGAAAGTGCCGGCACAGGGCCCAACGAAGGAGAGCGGCGCAGTGCCTCGCGGTTGATGCCGTACCGCGCATGGCGCTCGCTGATGGCGACGGCTCGGGCGCGGAGGGCCTTGATGTCACCAGCGAGGCGACGGCGCGGGAAGAGCGTCGCGAGCACGTGTCGTGCCCAGACGAGCACGCCGTCGCTCGGCCGGCACCTGACGCGGAATATGTAGAGGTCGATGCAGTCCTCGGCGTCGTAGGCGAGCTCGCGCAACTGCTTCATCCACTCCCGGACGAAGTGGTCCACCACACCGTCGTCGGCTTCAGACTGCATGCGGAGGAGGGCGTTCATGGTGGCCAGCTCATCCCTCAGCTGAGCGACCTCGCCGCCGACGCCTCGTAATTGCCGAAACTCCTCGCCCACAAGCTTCCCAAGATTGCCCACAAGGCTCTGCGCGGCGCCGTCAGCATAGCTTACCATCTCCATTCAGTCTCTCTCTCTCTCTCTCTCTCTCTCTCTCTCGATGCAGAGTTAGGTTTGGGATCACGATTCGCAATGCTTTGTGCAGGACAGTGCAAATGGCAATGCTCATCAGCAGGCTTTGGACTTTTATTCATACCGATGTTTTTCGATAAATTTATTCAAGGGGCTCTTTCTCCGAAGACTAAAATAAGTTAGAGAAAGGGAACAAAAAAATGTCCCGTTGTTCAGCATATACCCTCCCCCTAAAACACTTGGTGACATAAATTATCATTTGATGAAGCCCATTTGCACCATTGGCAGACTTAGCTATAGACAAAGTTGACTCTTATATTGTCGTATACACATACTCGATACAGCTATTAGCCAGCCGATGGATCTCTTTTATTATCCGTTGTATTTCAAATTTCCCCCACGGCATGGCTGTAGATCTCGATGCAAAGATTGCATGGGAAACGGCGAATTGAGGCACATCATATGCTCAAGTCTCATAAACACATGGGACGCTCTGTTTTCTATTATGAATCGTTGATGGTAGTTTACTAAGCATGCATCCTCTCAATGGGGCATTTGATCATTTGCCCTGAAGTTGATGGGCGTTTGATCATTTGCCCAAAGTTGATAGCCATTTGATTATTTGCCCTACGATGTTTCACTGACATGTGGCCCTAGGACCCGCATGTCAATGAGACATCGTAGGGCAAATGATCAAATACTCAACAACTTTGGGCAAATGATCAAACGTCTATAAACTTCAGGGCAAATCATCAAATTTTCCCCTCTCAATCTATCTATTATATTATTAAAGCAGAGCCAAAAATGAACAATCACCTTCCTGCTCAAGAGCTATAAATTCGCACGTTAAACAGTTTAGATCGTGTCCATCTCAAATACAATAAAAAAATAACTGGATGTCAAAATAAAAAAATTAGTAATTTGATTTTCACATGAACTCTAAAGTAAAATAGAAATTATAAATAAAAATTAAATGAAAATTACAAGTTGGATTTGTATTTGAATTCTAACCTACAACAGAAATTAAAAATTAAAAAAAAAATTAGCAATTTTCTATAGATTAAAAGAAAGAGTCCATGTCAATTACGATAAAACATAACTAAAATTTGGAATTAAAATAAAATAAAATAATAAATTTGATTTTGATATCAACTTCAAAGTAAAATTGAAATTTGAAATAAATTTAATGGTTGCAGCTCTACACAAATTCTAACCTAGAACCATGGAGCCACGTTAACAGCTTGAAGTAAATGAAAGAGTCCATGCCAAATACAATAAAAAATAATTGAATTTTGAAATAAAATTCAAAAATAGAAATTTAATTATGAACTTCAAAGAAAAATAGAAATGCAGATTTGAATACGAATTCCAACAAAAAATAATTAAAATTCATAAAATAAAAATTAAACAAAAATTAGCAAATTGGTTTTGATATGAATTCCAAATTAAAATATCTAAATAACTATAAATCTAAATGAAAATAATTAAAATTAAAAAATGAAACAAAATTGCAATTTGATTTCCATACAATTCTATCGTAAAAATCCTTAAATAACAAATTCAAAATAAAATAAATATAATTAGCAATTTGGTTTCCATATGAATTCGAAATTGGAATATCTACATAAATATAATTCAGAATAAAAACTTAATAAATATTAGCAATTGGATTAATATACAAATTCCAATAAAAAAAATTACTGAAATTCAGAATAGAAAATATTATAAAATAACTAAAGAACCATGTGGAGGTCCATTCATGTTTGTGTTGAGTATTTGACTTTATTTGAGCGAAGTATGCTCAGGTTTGAATTTGGATTTGGATTGGATTTTCAAAATAAAGCAATTTGGATTCTTTCAGTCAAATACCCCACTACCGACGTTGATTGGGCAGTAGCGCCGGACTGTGCGACACTACCGATGTGGGTGGAGCGGTATTGCCAGCCAAGAGGCACTACCAACTCTAAAGAGAGGTAATGCCGAATTTATTGGAGCTACCGGCCGTATAATAGCGGTAGCTATTTTCCAGAGAGGGGTCTTCGCACGGGGTTTAGCGGTTATGTAAGATCGAGGATGAGCCTAGAGGGGGGTGAATAGGCTTTTTCGAAAAAAATAAAGAGATAAAACCCGGATTACTGAAACTAAGACAGAGAAAAACACAAAGTAAGTATGAAAAAAATAGAAAGTCAGAGGAGACAATGATTTTTCACCTAGGTTCAGAGATAACACTCACACGTCCCTGTTAGAGCACTTCACCAGAAGTATTGCTCCACCAATAGCTATTCTCAATAGCTTTGGTATGCACTGGGTAACTCTTTCACCAATCGGTGAGGTGAGTTCCAAACCTCTCACAATCATTGGTGGCCTTCCACAAATTTCTTTGGACAGGTCGCACCAAGAACTCACAAGCCATCTAGGAACACTAAGTTCTAAGAGTAACAGACTAAGCACAAGATCAAGCTCTTGGTTCACAAACTCACAATTTGTCTAGACTGAGCTTGGAGCTAAATCGCTTCTGAATATGGAATGAACAATGAAATTCAGTCTCCTTGAATACTTTTGAGCTCAAAAGTGCTAAATGTCAAGGAGATGCAAGTAGTCTGAAAGATGGTCCTGGCACAGCTTATATAGTCCTCAAAACGGAAAAATAATCGTTACAGCATTTACTAGCCGTTGGATTTTGTTAGAATGAAAAAATAAACAAATTCAATGTGCCACAGACAATGATTACACATATTTGCAATATGATCAAGGTGCGATGGACCAAATTCAAAAAAAATTCCATTTACGCCGGACCAAAAAACTCAGTCCGTCGTAAGACGGCATTTGCGCTGAAACGAAAAAGTTGGTCCGAGTACACATGCTTTTAGTGAAAGTTGGTCCGTCGTCAATTCTTCAAAGTATCAATTTGCGCCGGACCGAAAAAGTGGTCCGGTGTACAAGGCAACATTACTGGAAGTTTTTCAAGTAAACCAATTTGACAACAAAGGACTTCCAGAGCAGCGCCAGACTAAAAAAGTCGGTCCGGCGTGATGTATACTCAGCGTTACTGAGTGAAGGACTTTTGACTCTGAGGGAGTGAAATATGAAGTGATTTTTACTCCAAGTAATCTTGACAAAATTTAACTAGGAACCAAGGAACTTACTTGTGCATAATCCCTCTTAATAGTATGGCTAAAAAGAATAACCCAGCTATATGACTTGAAACAATTTCCAAGTTAAAACTAGCAAAAAGAATCCTTAGCCTTTTTATTTTATTCTGACAATTCTTCACTTCCCAGGGATTAATTTTCTTGATCATCAACACCAAAACCAGTATAAAGCATGATTAAAGAATTGGGGGGGTCTAGATGCTTTCAATCTCCCCCTTTTTGGTGATTGATAACAACAACCTTGATAATTCACTAATTTGCAGAGAATTGTTTTATGCTTTTCTGCAAAGAGTTGTTAGTCTGACAGAACAATAGATCATATTTGTAGAAGTAAAAACAATTTATGCTCCCCCTGATTAAGTGCCAGGATTTGCAAAGCTATATCTGTAACACCCCAGCTTCTACTAAGCCCAGAATGTCACCAACATAGACCATACAACAAATAATACCATGATTAAATGGAAAATTTCGGCATCATCTCCTTTGTTTTAGCATAAATTTGAACATCACAATATCATATCAATATATATATATCAATCAAGATATCAATATGCATCGACAACAATAGATGAGCATCAACTAGAATCACAACAAGCAATGATAATCATGGAATAAGCATCAACTAAGACTAGGATGATAAAACAAATCGCTCCAAAGACCCACATGACACACATGAGGGAAACCAACACACATAATATCCATACACCAAAATCAACATAACTTATTGCCATGTTTCCATAGAAATGGGTGAATTATCTAGATTATGAGTGCTACGTGAGGAAGTGTAGCTAAATTCCCTTCCCGCGCGCCGATTTCATTGTACCTAAATAAACAAACAACATAAAACACAAGCGTGAGTTCATCACTCAGCAAAGTGTAATGTAATGAAAAACAGGGTGCAAGATAACAACCATGAACTTCAATCTTCATAAGCATTACATACCACAACATTACCAACCTCATGTACACGACATGTAAAACATCATAATCATCTCTTAATCAATATGGCATTCGTCTCATGAACAACTCAACAATATTCTCATTAACATCTCAAAAGAATTCTCATTCATTGTTTCATTCATGCAATGCAATGCACATGTCTCCTGGAAACTCATACCGGTATGGTTGAGTACACGCTCGTCAGCGTGCACTGTTTTCCCCCTTCCATCCCGAAGATGGAGGGTGCCTAACCCTCGCTTCCATTCACCGCAGTGGATGGAATCACGATGTAGGACTTACTCAAAAGGCGCCCCGGACTAGTAATAACTGTTCTCACCGACCCTACCGGAATAGTTATGACTTATCTCACCGGCCGGCCATGAAAATATGCCATGTATGCAAGAATGGACAGCAACGTATACATAAATAGAAATATTGCATATCAACACATGGCATCTCAACATGTAGGACCGTATTCAACAATCGAGGGTAACTGTTCAAAACATGGCATATGAATCATTTATCAACAACAAGCATTTTTAATCATGGCATGAGGACACCATATCATCGACAACATTTAAATCATGGCCTAAGGACATCCTATCAATTATAACATGTAATTCATGGCAAGACAACATGTTATCTATTCCAAATACTATCAAGCAATTCTAGCAACACGTATAGCATACGATCCACGCAACACACTTGCCTTCAACCACGGGCAACGGAGTGACGAGAGGTTGAGGGCACTCCCGGAGGCACACCACCTGCAAACACGTGCCACACACTCAAATCGAGTCCACAAAATAGCACACATATATCCCACTACCCCGACTTCGCTTACAACTCCTAAAATCAGAAAACAGCAAATCTGTCCCTTCGGGACAGCGGCCTTCCAATGGGCATAACTTCTGTTCTAGGACTCCAAATTGAATAAACAAGTACATCCTCGCATAGCTTAGGAAATTTCCCAACTTTTTCTAGTTATAGGGAAAGACTGATTCGGACTCTAATGTTGTTTAATCTACAAAATACCGTGATCTGTTCCAATCACGTCACAGATTTTAACACGCTCGGTAAAACAGTCATAACTTTCAAACGGCTGATCGGAATTTAACGTTCTTTATGTCCACGGAAAGATAATTAAATTACCTACAACTTCTTCAACATCCGTACGACCAGATTCCAATTCTAAATTGGCGAAAACGTCTGCCCTAGTTCGGATTCCCAATCTGCCCGAACCAGAACGTGAATACATCTCTAGTTTTCATCAAATCTACCCCATGGCAGCACCTCCCTTGATCTAAAAACATGATAAACCACCACTACACAGCATCTAATCAATCCCCAAAGGTTTTCCCACATTACCTTCTTGAAGAACCACGAATCGACAACCTTTTCTTCACGATCTCCACCCGATCTCCTCCCACACGACGTTGCCACCGGTTCTCCTCGTCGCGGATCATCCCACCGGCAAGGGCAGCACCGTGGCGTGTCATGGCAGCGATGGCGTCACAGCACGGCAAGGGATTGTGGAGGGGGAAGGCGCAAGGAGTGGGGGAGGTGGTTTGCAAGATGTGAGGAGGGAGGGGCGGTTTGGGGGAGATGGGGGAGAGGGGTGGCGGCTTGGGGGCAAGGGAGGGGCGCACCAAGGAGGGCAGGGCAGAAGGGTGTGTTGCCCTAAAGCTCTCCCTCATGGGCCCAATTCATTCCACCTTCGGCCCAATTGCTTTCCCCCACGGCCCGATCACCCAGAAAACAGCCCGAACCTCCCGGAAACGACCCAAAACGACATAGAAATATGGTTTAATCTCATGCCGCAAAGTTTTACTCCCAAATATCATATTTTATAATGTCACACCGTTCCATAGTGTCACAATATCAGAGCATAACTTTTAAAAAGACTTAACAGAGCAGGTGAATTTAGTGCAAATAATTTAGAGACTGAAAGTCTTAGCAAAGCGTTGAAATAACTGAACATCTGAATAGCCAAAGTTTCTGAAAACCAAGAGAATGCAACATATTAAGAACAGAGAAACATAATCATAGACTTAGTGTTAAGACTCTATTATTCTACTAATTCACTCTTCACTCCCCACTAATTTCTCCCCCTTTGGCATCAATTGCCAAAAAGGTCACTTCTTGTGCCTGGAGAATGTCCTTTTGAACAAGTCTGAAGCCCTAGAACTGGTGCTCTGTCTTGGAGGAGACAAATGCTGCCACTGAGGTGATTGTTCTTATTCAGTTTGAGAAGCAGCCACTGCTTGATCATGCCAGCTAGGATATCCAGGATCCCCAGGCTGAGGAGATGAGGGGAGCTGCTGCTGTTCAACTTCAGTTTGTTGAAAGCCCATAGCCTGTTCGTGGCAACTTGGATAATTTGGATCTCTTGGCTGAGGACCAACTGTCCAGTTCTGAAAGTCTTCTCTGAGTTGATGAAGGGAGTCAAGGGCTGGGTTGGTTTGATCAATAATAAGTTGCCCAGGCTGTTCTTTATTTGAGACCAAATTTGCTCGAGTGTCATCAAAGAAATCTAGATGATCATCAAAAGACTGCCCAAGCCAATTTACCATACCTCCATGAGTGTTCAACTTGGTATTAACTGAATTTGCAAACTAATCAAACTTGGATTCTTGAGCATTTTGCTTCTTGTTGATGTCATACAGTCTATCATTGATAGTTGTGTCATTTGACTTAATCTCACTAATCCATCTTCTTAAGTCAAATTGATTGCTTCTGAGCATTTCAAACCTCTTGTAGCTCTCATTCTTGATCAAGTTTTGCTCTTCATAGACTTTATTTATCATTTCATAAGTTTGTCTGACCTGATCATGGTATTGTTGTAGAGCTGCCATATGTTCATTGTGTCTTAAAGCTGCCAAATTTCTTTCTTCTTCAAATCTTTCTTGAGCAGCTCTCAGTTCAGCATTATACTGTTGCTCAAAGAGTCCAAACCAATCTGGCTGTGTACCGCATGCTAGTAGCTGCTCATATTGAGGTGGAGGAGGTGGTTGCTCATGATGTTGTGGGATTGGTGAGTGATGAGAACTTTGAACTTCATGAGGGAATGCAGAACCCCCTGCCTCATAATCATGTGCTGCAGGTCTGAAAGATTTAGCTTCCATGAATCTGCTACTGCAGCAAGTTCTCGAAGTCTCTGAACTTCTGGATCTCCTTCTATTTTTTGGGAATCTGAACTAGGTACAACCTCAGTTGCTGCACACTGCTCTTCTTCAGGTTCATTTTGTTGTGGTTGTGCCAAAGGTGGTTCTCCTTCCTCTGGTTGTGCCAATGGTGGTATATCTGGAAAGCTTGGCACTGGGAATTGACTGCCATGGCTAAAACTATGATGACTATGACCTGAATAACTAGGCAACTATTCTCCTCCCATGTCTGCTCCATCATCATAGTCACCATCATTGCTATCATGTTGAGCACTTGATCATCTTCTTGTGGTGCTCGAGGAGGTGTAGGTACTCTGGCTCCCTTAAGAGTGTCTCCAATTATAGAGCTCATCTTATATTGCTTGGAGATGCTCTTGAAGTTTCTATTTGCTTCTTGCTGAGAGATTATCCCTTGTGTTAATAGCATCTGAGATATTTGCTGAGCAAAAGGGAGTGGACTTCCCATTTTCCTATAAATGGCTTCCTCCATTTCTCCAAAGATGTAATCTATAAGATCAATGGGTTGTCTAAACAAGATCAAGTATAGAAGCCATGCTAGTGTAGGAGTGACACCTTCTTTGTGTCTAGATTTATGGAAGATTGTGTGTCTGAGCAGTAGCAGAAGAACTTTAGCTTCAGCAGTTAAGTGATTGGCTCTATTTGCATTGAAATTGTTCTCAGTGATATCCCTGTAGATGTGTGCTGATAACTGCAAATCAGGCATGTCACCTACTTGTCTCCATCGGTTCCCAGGAAACATTTTATCATGAATTCTAGTCCTGTTGACTAGGGGACTTGCTGCTCCTATTGCAGCTTCAAAGTGAGGTGATCTCACTTTTCTGATTTTTCCATCAATAGTGAATAATATATAATGCCTTTTCTTATTCACTAGCAGTGATGCATAGAACTCCAGCATTTTGTCCTCATTCCAAGCAGGAGTTCTAGTTGAATTCAATTATGCTAGGCTAGGAGTTGATCTGACACAGTTAAGGATTCTATCTGACCCAACTATTGATCTCACTTGATTCCAGTCAACATACTGATGATTGCACAAAGCAGATAATGCCTTTCCACTTCTATTTGTTCTGTTCTTATATCCTAAATAGATATTTTTATGCACTATGGCAATGAAGTTTTCTCCCAATGAAGGTCTGGAAAGGGGAAACCATAATTTTTCATTTACAAGCCTTATTGATCTGAACCTTTTTCCCCTAGTGTGGCTAGCTCTTGGCCAACAATCGTGTCTACTTCAGTGCTAAGTTCTTCTTCTTCAGAACTAGAGTGCACGCTAGGTTCATAGTCACTATCCTCTACAGATGACTCATGATCAGATAGCATAGGTTGTTTATCTTTTATGGTGGTTTGGATGTTGTTACTTTTCTATGAACTCGACTAAAGGTTTGTGTATCTTGTGGTTCTTTAGGCTCTTGAGATTGTTGTGGCTTTGAGGAACTGAATGTTCTCTGTTTCTTTCCCTTTACTTTACTGATCAGTTTTCCCAACAGACCCCTTTTATCTGAATCTTTTGTCATTTTTGTCAGAGTACTACTAAATCTCAACCACAGATGTTTTAACACTTCTCACAAGCACAAGAACTGACCTAGATTAAAGGAGAAGAAATGTCCTTAAGATTGCCAAAACCTAGGTCTAAGGTTCAGTTTCTTCAGAAAAGAAAAGAGAGGATAGAACACTTACAGAACCCTAGAGATCCCTTTAGAGCAGAACACCGTTGACACGCCCAAATAGGGTTGACTTCGGTGAAGAAGGGAATTCTTGCTCCAAGGAAGAGGAGTGACTTGGGAATATTTGGTGGTTTTGGAGAATGTGAAAGATTTGGGAAAACTGAATGTAAAAACTGACAGGGGTAAGTATGAAATGCATACATTGCCAAAGAAAACTGCTGCGTTGGGAAAGGGTGCCTTTATGAGGAGTGGTTGGTGGAGGACAGGCATCTCCTTTTTTACTCTGGTTGGTGAAACCCATAAAACTGAAACAGTCAAAGCTTGGGTCTCGAAATCAAATAGGGTTAGAAAGGATATGTCCTAAGATTAGACAGGATTTTGAAATTTTATTCTTGGATAAGCATTTTTCAAACAATCAGATTGAAAACTTTTGAGATAGATAAGGGTTACGAATTAGATATTTGCAAGTGTACGCTGGACCAGTTTTTTTTTGGTGAAAAATAGAGAGTTTGCTATTTGCGTCGGACCGGATTAGCACACGAACACGTTTGCTACGGACTAAGTAAAAATGGTCTGTCGTTAATGGTTTTTCAGTCGGACCTAGTCTGAGGTGAAAGTACCATGTGCATTGGACTGATTTTCTTGGTCCGTTGTGGACTTGCATGTCCACTGAGTTGGTCCGCCGTAGATGGGAAACTTACTGTTTTTACAAAACATGGTCCATTGTACATGCAATTTTCTGAATAAGAAAATAAGAGATATCTAGACTCATAGAGATTTTCAAAGATCCTCTTAGAAGAACGAACTAAGATCAAAAGATGGAACTTAGAATAATCTTAGTTTTAAGATTAATCAAAAACAACCAAGGAGATATGGAAGATTTTGTAATCTTTTAGAGATATATGTGCCACTTTTATCAAGAGAGCAAGAATATTATTTGATTCAATCTCATAGAGATAGAGCACATGTGCTGAGTGGTTGAATAGTTACGATTTTGTAAACACCTTTTATTTGAAAACTGTTTCAACCTATTTTCTAAGGTTTTAGATGAGGTAAGATTAAGATAGAGAGAGAATGCTTTTACTAATTGTTTTAGCAATTTTAATTATAGAATAATTTTATACCCTTTTAAAAGTAGTCTTAAGCCACTCAAGCACTGAAAATTGATTTGTTCACAAGTGGGTTGCAAGAGATGCATAACAAGCAGTCTTGGCTCCCCCTTAGTGTGAAAATCCTTGCAAGAACCAAATCAATGAACACCAAAAAGAATAAGTAGATATAATTAAACAAGGTGCACAAGCTTAAGCAACATTAGAGAAATCTGTGACATTTAATTCATTACTCAATTTGCAAAAGCGAGTTTCATCTAAAGGTTTGGTAAGGATATCTACCAATTGATCTTCAGTTCTAATGTGGCTAATAGTGATATCTCCCTTAGTCACATGATCTCTTAAGAAATGATGGCGAATATCTATGTGTTTGGTTCTAGAGTGTTGGACTATTGGTTATTTTCACTGCACTTTCATTATCACACAAAAGAGGCACTTTAGTGAAATTTATTCCATAATCCATCAAGGTTTGCCTCATCCAAAGTAATTGAGCACAACAGCTACCAGCTGAAATGTAACACCCCAAAATTTTGCTTTTCTTAAATTCATGTGTGATTTGGCACTTTGGTGAATTTTTGGAATTTTCTGGAATTTATTTGGATTTATTTGGAATTTATTTGAATTTATTCCATTTTGAAATATTTAAAGAATTTAATTTTGCAAATAAAATTTTGTTGGAAATATTTTATTTGAGTCCAAAATGATCCAAAATATTTTCCAGAATTTTTCTGGAATTTTTCTGAGTCATTTGCTATTTTTAATGAATTAAATGAATTACTGGAAATTATTTTAATTATTAAATCATTTGGAAAATCGAGTCGGGTCAAGTACTATTCATCCGATCGAAGTCGGAACCCGAGTCGGACTCGAGTCCGACCGAGCTGACTTCGGCCAACCGGCCGACCCGATCGAGCCGTCGGCCGTCGGATCACGATCGAGCAGGCCGAGATTGCTCGCGCCGCCATCGCCAGAATCGAGCCGGACTCGCGCCCGTCAAGTGTCAACCTCGGTTTCCGCGCTCTACACGGAAGCCGAGGCCCCCTTTAAATACGCCGCCGCCATCGGAGAGCGCACAACCGTACGCACCCGAGCACCCAACTCACCCCGCCGGAGTCGCCGCCGTCTGCCCGTGCGAGCTCGCCGAAGTTGGAAGAAGAAGACGCTTCGGTTTTTCGTCGGTTCCGCCGTCCTCCGTCACCCTCCGCCGTCGTGAAGGACAGACCCAGGTTCCTTACACCGAGGCGCACCTGAGGGAGTCATCCACTTCGCCGGAGAAGCCCCGAAACGCCGGCCTGGCTGTCGTTCTCACCTCCGGTGCTGCTTCCTCCGCCGCGAGGCCATCGCCGCCAAAGCTTTCTCCACCGTCGGATCTCAATCCAACCGCTACGGTGAGTCCTCGTGAATCCTAACTCCGAAACCCTGATTAGATCCTAACCGTCGGATCTAAAACTGACGGCTCGGATTAGATCACGTAACAGTTAACCGCACCATGGTCCGGTGAAATCCAGCCGTTAGATCTAGATCCAACGGTCCGAAATCAATGCGTTAACCTAAACGTGTCAACACTAGATCCAATCCGCGCTGTTGATTTTCAAATCAACGGCCGAGATCGAGCCACGCGTCCGGGAAGTTGGACCAAGCGGTCGGCCAGACGACGCGTGCCGCTGACACGCGGGGCCCGCGTGTCAGCGGCTCGGCCGAACCACACCATGACGTCACGCTGACGTCATGGCGGGCCCACATGTCGGGCCGTCTCGCCGAAGCGCCGACGCCGGCAATGACGTCACAGCTGGTCCCACTGCCAAGACTGTGGTCGAGCCCCGCCGACGCCGCAATGACGTCACCCGAGGGGGACCCACATGTCAGTGACACGTTGAGTCGTGGACCGAGTCCACGGTGGACCCGAGCCGGCGTGGACCGAGTCCATGGACGGCTGACGTCAGCAGACCAATCGAGGCTGCCACGTGACCATGCCGACGCAATAATTAATTTCGAAAAAGAAAATGATTTATTAATTCGAAATAATGATTTGATTTTGTTTCAAACTTCAAACGCTTATAACTTTTATGCTTTCAACTCCGATTTGAGTGATTCAAATTTCTAAATTTGTATAAAATTGAGATCTACCTAAATATAAATTTTATTTAATTTTTGGACTAAAGTTTTTCTCTGCAAAATTATTTAATTGATTATTTAAACTTTAAATAATCATAACTTTTGCGTCTTAACTCCAAATTTGACGATTCCAGTTTCTAAAAATCCATAAAATTATGTTCTTTCTGTTTATGGATTTTATTTGGATGTTTGGACACTTTTTGCCTATTGTTTATTTGTGAATTTGCTATTTGCACGCTTTACGAGTAGACGTTGAAGTCTTGGGAAGGATTCGAAGGAGAAGTATTAACTCAGGATCCAACTCAAGACCAAGAGCAAGTACTTTTTGAAGGCAAGTTGTGCTTTGACCATGTTGATCCTATTTCGAAATCTATTTTGATTTAAACTATTGCATGCTAGTTCAATTAGAAAAATACTTGGTTTAAACATGGGGGTTAGATAAGTACCAATTTGCTGTATGACACCTTGATTATTTAAGTATGTGCCATGACCCTTTGTCACCCTAGTTGTGGATTACTAGTTGGACATTATTAAATTGCCAACCTGGGTTTAGACCGTTGTAGTATACTGCTTAGACCTGCTGCGTGCTCATAACATGATTTTGGATAATTAAATGCTAATATTGACTTAATGATAGATTGAACCTGTTTTGGAAAAGTATCATGTGATGTTGATGGCACGTGGTGCATGGTAATCAACTGGGGTTTGATAAACAGTTTTCGACCGGGGCATGTGGCAAAGAGTAATCAGGTGGGCCAGTTGTGGCGTTGGGAATGATGATTTGGTTCTTCGGGTAGTCTTGCCCTGGTCACTCTAAGGACTTAACCTTGCAAGCCTTTGAACTGGGTCATACTTGCAACCACATGGCTGGAATGGGACGGCCCTAGTTGACTAAGTCGCTAAGGACTCACTTGTGGGGCCTCAGGGTGTCAATTACACCGTTTGTGTGATTGTACGGGGGAGCGTATCGTGGCTGTGGCCAGATACCCATCTAATGGTGTGTTGGTCCCATACTTCGCCTTGGTTAAGGGAAGGGATGGTGTAGAGCACGAACCGGAGAGGACCACCTGTGTTGTTTGAGGCTTCCAAAAGGCTTTGTTACGGGAACTCGCCTTTGTGGTGTTTGACTGTATCTTGTGGGTAAAGTGCATAACCTCTGCAGAGTTTAGAATCTATTCGAATAGCCGTGTCCGCGGTACTGGACAATGCTCGGGGATTACAGTCAAGGGTTAGATTTTCTTAAAAATAACTTTGGTTTGAAAGGTTGGGTTGGTTTAATAATGAAGATGATGGAATGTGGTTTAGATGGGGAAAATGTTTATTAAACTTCTTGAAAAGTTATTTATGCTTTACTTATTTCTACTGCTTTTGAATCTACTTATATTACTTCTCAAATGCTGTTTACTGCAAATATACCTTGAGCTATTCCTTTGTACCAAGCCATGCATATAGAATATTAGCTTGCATTCTGTGCATGACTTGCTGAGTACCAAGTACTCACCCTTGCCTCAACACAATATCAGTTGAAGAGGAGACTACGCTAGCTTTGGAGGAGGAACTCCAAGAGGATCCGTCTACTTAGGGAAGCGAGCCCAGTCAGTTGCCTGTGGTATACTGGATGGCGCCACGAAGTTATTTGATTTTCCGCTGCTATTATTTCTCTCTGAATAAGTTTCGCCTTGTGAGGCATATATTTGTAATTTGACCATAAGGTCAAATAACCAGTTTGACTATTTAAATAAAGTACTTTATTGGTACCGAGTGGTATGATTGTGATATTTACCGATGTTAAGACTGTGTGCACTAGCGCGTTCCTGGACTAGTGCTGAATACACAGAGGGTCCGGATTTGCAAATTCGGGGTCCCGACATGAAATATATTCTGCTTCGGCTATGGATAAAGCTACAGAGTTTTGTTTCTTAGAAAACCAAGAAACAAGGGATCTACCAAGGAATTGACAACTTCTTGAGGTGCTTTTTCTATCCACTTTGCAACCAGCATAATCTAAATCTGAATATCCAATTAAGTCAAATTTTGCACCTTTAGGATACCAAAAACCTATGTTTGAGGAATGCTTTAAATATCTCATAATTCTCTTAACAATAGTTAAATGACATTCTTTTGCAGAAGCTTGAAAGCATGCACACATGCAAACATTGAACATGATATCAGGCCTAGATGCTGTAAGGTAAACTAAACTACCAATCATGGAACGATATAGTTTTAGGTCTACAGGTGTTTTGATGGGCTTTGCATCTTCTATGCCAAACTTTTTGAGTAAATCCTTTGCATACTTGGTTTGGATAACAAATGTCCCATTCTTCAGTTGTTTGATTTGAAGTCCAAGAAAATAGCTGAGTTCTCCAATCATGGACATTTCAAATTCCCTAGACATCATATCTCCAAATTTTTGCAAAAAGATTCATTAGTAGAACCAAAGATGATATCATCAACATATATTTGACAGACAAAGAATTCATCATTGATAACTTTAGTGAAGAGTGTAGTGTCAACCTTCCCAATTTTGAATATTTTAGAAATCAAAAAATCTCTAAGACGCTCATACCATGCTTTAGGAGCTTGTTTGAGTCCATAGAGTGCCTTAGAGAGTTTATAGACATGATTTGGATTTTTAGAGTCTTCAAAACCGGGAGGTTGTTCTACAAAAACTAATTCAGATATTTGTCCATTTAAGAATGCCTTCTTCACATCCATTTGAAATAGCTTAATATCAAAACAAGAGGCAAAGGCAAGCAAGATGTGAATAGCTTCTAATCTTGCTACAGGTGCAAAGGTTTCACCAAACTCTAGTCCTTCAATCTGAGTAAAACCTTGTGCAACTAACCTTGCTTTGTTTCTTACCACAATTCCAAAAAACCCATTTTGTGCCAATGACGTTGTGATCCTTTGGTCTTTCAACTAGTGTCCACACGTCATTCATAGCAAAGTTGTTCAGCTCCTCATGCATTGAGTTTACCCTGTCTGGGTCACTTAAGGCTTCATCTACATGAGTAGGTTCAAGAGAAGACAAAAAAGAGTAATGTTTACAAAATGAAGCAACACGAGATCTAGTTAGAACCCCCTTACTAATGTCACCCAAGATTTGATCAATTGGGTGATCCTTGGATAATTGGCTGTGAATCCTTGGGGTAGGGCTTGAACTTGATCGTTTTCTCCATCTTCGACTTCAATCGGTTTATCTTGACTTGGTGTGGTCGAAGTAGCTGGTTTAGCTTAGATTGATGATGGTTGAAAATCTTGATCTTCTTCCTTCGGCTTGATGTCTCCAATTGTCATATTCTTCATAGCTTGTCTCAAGCCTTCATTACCTACATCATCCATGTTTTCTTGCTCTTCTTGAGCCATTAGTCTCATCAAATTCAACATCAAATGTTTCTTCAACTAAACCTGATTTTTTGTTGAAAACACGTGTAACACCCCCGGCATTTAATATGCCTGAATGCTACCAAACATAAGCTAAACAACATCTAAATACCATAATTAAACATAAATTCCAGCAAATGCGCACATGCTAAAAACCGAGATTTCGGCAGCATCTCCTTTGTTTTAACATGATTTGAAGGAGCAACACAGTTAAGCAATATAAGGCAATATAAGAGACAGCTAAAAGAGCAATAATTAAAGACTTAACGACAATATAAGTCTATTATCAAGCACTTAATGTCTCCAAGAGTCAAACGAACAATAAAACTCTCATATAGCAAAGCTAAACCCTAAAGCAATAATCATTACACGCAGGTTATTATCAAAGCTAATTGAATGACTTGTGGAATCAAAATGAGTGAAGCTACGTGCGGTCGTGTGACTATTTCCGTTCCCCGCATGTCGATCTCATGGTACCTAAAACAACAAGAAAACACAAGCGTGAGTTCAAAACTCAGCAAGCATATTGCAATGGTACAACAAGAACAAATACATGGCATAATATCTCACATCATGTAAACCACCTCATTCATAATCACATATCATTATCATCATCATTATGTATGCAATGCGGTGCTATGATCATGTCTCCTTGGAAACTCATACCGGTATGGTTGAGTACGCACCCGTCGGTGTGCACCCTTTTCCCCCCTTCCATCCCGAAGATGGAGGGTGCCTACTCCTCGCTTCCCCACACCGCGGTGGATGGAATCACGATGTAGGACTTACTCATTGGCTCTCCGTAATAGTCATAACTTTCTCACCGACCTTCCCCGGACTAGTTATGACTTTCTCACCGCCCGGGCCATGTATCTTGCCATGTATGCAAATATGCCAACAACATGAATAACTTGTACAATAACACATGGCATCATCATGGATAACTTGTACATTAACACATGGCATCATCACATAATAAACATATTCATCATATCAATGGAAAACATTAAAGCATGGCATGTGAACATATCATATATTCAAACTTCAATCTCAATCAATCAAACAACCTACAATCGCTATCCATTACAATACACTTGCCTCAACCACGGGCGACGGATTGGCGAGATGTAGAAGTCACTCCCGGGGTCACACCACCTGCACATAGGGATCACACACTCACAATCATGTCCACAAAAAAGTACGCAAACCCTCTTCTACCCCGACATCGCCAACTACTCGCAAAATCCAAAAACAGAGGTTCTGTCCCGTCGGGACAACAGCCTTCCAAAAGGCACAACTTGAGTTCTGGGACTCCGAATCAATTAAACGAGTACATCCTCGCGTAGCTTAGGAAATTTCCTAACTTTTTCTAAGTATATGGAAAGACTGATTCGGACTCTAAAGTTGTTTAATATACAAAATACTGTGATCTGTTCCAATCACGTCACAGATTTTAACACGCTCGGTAAAACAGCCATAACTTTCAAACGGTTGGGCGGAATTTAAAGTTCTTTATACCCACTGAAAGGTATTGAAATTACCTACAACTTATTCAACATCCGTACGACCAAAATCGGATTCTAAATTGGTGAAAACCCAAACCCTAGGTCGACTGCTCATGCTGCCCGAAACAGAGAACGTGGCAACTTCTAGATCTAATCCAATCTACTCAAATGCAGCACCACCAATTGATCTAAAAACATGATATTGATCCTTAGAACAGTACCTAGACCAACCCCAAGGATTGCCATGGCCATACCTTTGCCCAACGCACGAAAACTGAATGGATCTCCTCCCGGTTCGCTCCTCGCTCCTCGCTCCTCGCTTCCAATGGATGGATCCTCGAGGTGCAGGGGTGGGGAGGCTACCCTAGGGAAGCAAGGGGTGGAGTAGAGGTGGTGGAGAGGTGGGGAGCAATGGGTGCAAGGGAGAGGGGGCGCACAGCCAAGGGAGAGGGAGGTGGGGCGGCTAGGCAAGGGAGGAGGAGGTGGGGGCGCACAACCAAGGGGTGGGGGCGCAAAAGGGCAGGGGGAACCCCTAATAACCAGCCCCAAATAGGAATCCTAGTCCTAAATGGACTCATACACCATCCCACCAAAGCCCACAACCCTTTCCCCTAGGCCCAAAACTCCCCGGAAAGGCCCAAACTCCCGGAAACGCTAATAACCTTCATACCCTATGGTTTTAACCTTAATTCCACATCTCATAATGTGTTTGGACTCAACATTCACATTATGTAATGCCACAATATCTAATTTCATATTTTATAAAGTCTCGGTATTCCGTAGTGTCACATTCTCCCCCCCTTAAACAGGATTCGACCTCGAATCCTAAAGACGCCAAAATCAACAACAAAGTCCCCAAGGGACAAAGGACTTCTTTGCAACAAAAACATTCACACAAAAACTTAAACCTGAACAAACGACAAGCGAGCTCCCAAAACCAACACTTGTGTTGATTTAGCTCAACAAAGTGCAACCTCTCACGATTCCATCTTCACTTCATTTCCCACATAGACCACGAAAGAAAACGGTCTCACACTCCTCCATCCATTCCTCCTTGGCACTAACGTGCCCGATCCCTTTAATCGAAACTACTCTCCAGAAGGGCACGGTACCAGCCTCTAGAACCCTCTTCATCTCCCACGCACAAACGTGTTTTCACGCCTCAACCTCTCTACGGTGGTTCGCCATATTCAAAACGACGACGAACCAAGAGAAACACACACTCCAAGACCACCAACTATTTGAACAAACGAGGTTAAGACCTTGCAACGGATTGCTCTTTTACAAAAGACCAATACCCAACACTACCACCTAAAGGAAAAGGCCCACCTTACAATCAGGGTCCTTAAACTCGCAAGAAAAAGTAACAACCAAACAAAATCGCTACGGTTGACACAACCTCGTTCAACCTCAAGAAATGTAAAGGTCCAATACACTCTGAAAAGGAAAACAATTACTAGCAACCACCAAGTGGTCCACTAATAATTTAATCAACCCTACCGAGAAACATCTCAAAGACACAATTCTCCAAGAAGGTTTGCATTAAGTCAAACACAACCTTCCCCTCAATGGACCACGATAAAGAGTACAATCATTGAGTGAGCTCAATAAAAAAAAATCATGAACCCAATTGGTCCACCTACAACAACTCAAACCCCAAAGCGCTAAAACCACTTTGGAAAGGATCCGGCAACATCCAAAGAGCACACACTTTAATTTCCTATGCCAAGACACAAGGGAAACGCAAATCCCCTACACCACAACCAACATACTAGAAATTCTTCATTGTTTCTTTTCATACTAGAAAGCAAGGGAAATCTCATTTCATGACATAAATGCACACTCTTTAGGAGCACTCCGGATTAGTCATATCTTCATATATGACTTTCTCACCGACCTGGCTCAACGACTCTTTTATCATTTAACATGTAAAAACGATGTCATGTTTACTTTTCACCATTCCTTCATCATGTAACAACACTACCGAAAAGTCATTCACATGACGACTTCTTCCTCGGTATCACATGAATAAATCTCGAATAACATCGAGAGTTGCACTAATTCATATAAACTATGACGACAACATAGTTAACAGTAAGGCACCACATCATATCAGAACCCACCAACGATAGATAGTTAAACTTGCAAAACATCGCATTTTAACCAAAATCAACATTTTGGAAAAGAACATTGACTCCAAAGTTAGACATCTGCACAAACAACTGCCATAAATTTTATCAAAAGAAAGGGAAACTCAATCCCAAAAGAAAACTCTTCTCTAACCAAATTCACTTATGAAACATTCATAAAAATCCAGACTTGTGAAACACCCGCACACCAGACACATTTTCCAAATGACTCCAACTCTAGCCAAATAGAGTTACACATTAAGGGCTTAACTCAAAAGTTTCCAACACAACCCTTTATGACCATCTGCTTCCCTTTAAAATTAATTCCAAAGATAATTCAGTGCGAACGCGAAAGGGCGCGATCCACTCAAAAACTTTTGGATGTAAACTCAAACTCACAACACGAACTAAACAAATTCGCCAAAACCAAAGGTCGACACCAAACACTACGAGTTTTGGGGAAACTCTGAAACACAGCATATGGAACACCTTGACCGAAAACCCTTCAACCAAAATGGCAAACAACCAAACCAGTCCAAAAGCTTTTGAACACAAGCTCAGCATAAAAAGAACCATCTCTAGTACTCCACTACGCTTTCCATTAAAAGACTTCAATAATCACTATTTACTCCCTTAGTAGCCCCAACACAATTCAACCAAAAGCTTCACAACAAATTCTTCCTCTAGTTACCATTCCCAACACTTTTAATTAGGGTTTATGATGCTTATCAAAAAGGCACCCAACCAAGACTATATTGACATGATCCCCACGGATCACCGAATCATAATACTTCTTATTCTAAATTTGAAACATAGTACTTCAACAAATCTTTCAGCAAGATTCAACATATAAATTTCATACCACCTATGTGTAAACATCTCGACAATCAAACTTATTCAGTTAACAAACGACTTCAACATGTAAATATTATCTCTACAAGACAGAGTTCATAACTATGATTCTAAGACATACATTCATTAAGGATAAAATTCTACATCATGTTAATTATCCAAAGCTCACTCCATCGCAACATGTTAAAATTTTCCTCTATTTTAACCAGGGTTTTCCAACGAGTAATCTAAACAGTTACTACCACTACTTAGTCATCAATAACAACAAACGACATAATCATCAACCAACAACATTACTTTTAGCTACCCTATACATAGGTGATAACAAAGTTACCATCACACAACATACTCCAACTATTTAAAATAGATTGAATACTAGCATTAACACTGCCCTTAACAACATCATTAAGAATAAGTCTTATGTCTTCTCAATTGATATCAATATTAGCATTGTAGAGACACAACTGCATACTTCCAAATACACTAGTAGTTTGCAACAACATAAATAGCAACTCTAATCAACCTCCAAATAAAGTCACTAGGCAACACGATTAATATTAATCCATTAGATTATAACATCTTTAAACAACCAGCAAAGTTTCTTTAACAATAACGACAGTCTACATCATCTTAATGTTTTAACTATGCATTAGGGTTTAAAACTTTAAACATAATCGAGGGTCCTAAGCACTTTTAAATCAAAGCAACAGATTCTAAGCATGTACATTAACACATTTACTCATTCTCGCTAAGAGTAAACTACAACACTAGTAGTCTATTTATTCTCAAGCTAGAGATGACAACCGCATTGAATTGTTTCAACTCACAAATTAACTTAACAATACGTCATCCCATAAACCACATTGGTACATGCTACATAACAATCTAAAAAGCAATTCTTACTAGGGACCACCGATTTCAGTCAAAAGACTACTTACTTTGTTTGCAGCATTTTAGTTTTAAAGCTCATCCCAAGTTCATAAGAAAACTTGACTCTCAAAATTGCAATGAGACCAACCCAAACTTTCACGAAACAAGAGGGGTTCTTCAAAGATGATTTCTTTAAACCAGCAAAATAACGAAACCAAGCACCACTTACTCCTACAAAGCCACAGAACTTCAGCCCGATACCTGTGTCCGCACAACTCCGCAATAGCTCCTTTAACCTCGGAGAAAGACAAACACATGAATAAATTGAATGCTTGTTCCCCATAAAGCAATCAACAGGCATCAAAACTGGAAAGGCGCCCAAAAGAAGCGCAACACTAGACTCCTCTTCTTCATCTTCAACCAAGGAAGACAAAACCACACCGCATACGGAACGATCCGCGAAAATCCAATACCAAACACTTTTCTTTTGGTTTCCATCAACTAAAACCAAGAAAACCAACCAAGACCGACCACAGAACGATAAAGAACATCCACAGGAATCCACCACCAAACTCTTCTTTTTGTCTCCAGTCAACTACCCGATCTATAACAGAAAGGGTAAGCACTCTTCTCCTACAGGGGTTAATAGTTCTTCGGTGATGGCGCTAACCAGCCACACCGTCAAACCTCACCCTCACTATGAACAAAAAGAGGTGACCGAAACCCTTCGGCACCACAACCCCACTCTATCACAACAACAAGAACAATTCAATCATTTATATCATTGACATAGCAACATGTATTATCAAATGAAGCATTCATCATCAAAGCTTAAATACAACATTTAAGCGTAAGGAAACGATACCCATACCCTTTTCCTACTGTGCATCCATGTGTGTCAAATTTTAGATTAGTTATACCACTTTTGCAAGTTTTAATGTTGCTATCCTATGACAAAGTTTTAGTTAGAACCTAAGCCATGTTTCTAAGTTATTCCACATCACATTTTAGTTGCAACCTAAGGTATGACACTAAAAATACATATTCCAAGGACATACAGCCCGCTCTGATACCAACTGTAACACCCCGGCATTTAATATGCCTGAATGCTACCAAACATAAGCTAAACAACATCTAAATACCACAATTAAACATAAATTCCAGCAAAGGCGCACATGCTAAAAACCGAGATTTCGGCAGCATCTCCTTTGTTTTAACATGATTTGAAGGAGCAACACAGTTAAGCAATATAAGGCAATATGAGATACAGCTAAAACAGCAATAATTAAAGACTTAACGACAATATAAGTCTATTATCAAGCACTTAATGTCTCCAAGAGTCAAACGAACAATAAAACTCTCATATAGCAAAGCTAAACCCTAAAGCAATAATTATCACACGCAGGTTATTATCAAAGCTAATTGAATGACTTGTGGAATCAAAATGAGTGAAGCTACGTGCGGTCGTGTGACTATTTCCCTTCCCCGCATGCCGATCTCATGGTACCTAAAACAACAAGAAAACACAAGCGTGAGTTCAAAACTCAGAAAGCATATTGCAATGGTACAACAAGAACAAATACATGGCAATAATATCTCACATCATGTAAACCACCTCATTCATAATCACATATCATTATCATCATCATTATGTATGTAATGCGGTGCTATGATCATGTCTCCTTGGAAACTCATACCGGTATGGTTGAGTACGCACCCGTCGGTGTGCACCCTTTTCCCCCCTTCCATCCCGAAGATGGAGGGTGCCTACTCCTCGCTTCCCCACACCACGGTGGATGGAATCACGATGTAGGACTTACTCATTGGCTCTCCGGAATAGTCATAACTTTCTCACCGACCTTCCCCGGACTAGTTATGACTTTCTCACCGCCCGAGCCATGTATCTTGCCATGTATGCAAATATGCCAACAACATGAATAACTTGTACATTAACACATGGCATCATCATGGATAACTTGTACATTAACACATGGCATCATCACATAATAAACATATTCATCATATCAATGGAAAACATTAAAGCATGGCATGTGAACATATCATATATTCAAACTTCAATCTCAATCAATAAAACAACCTACAATCGCTATCCATTACAATACACTTGCCTCAACCACGGGCGACGGATTGGCGAGATGTAGAAGGCACTCCCGGGGTCACACCACCTGCACATAGGGACCACACACTCACAATCATGTCCACAAAACAGTACGCAAACCCTCTTCTACCCCGACATCGCCAACTACTCGCAAAACCCAAAAACAGAGGTTCTGTCCCGTCGGGACAGCAGCCTTCCAAAAGGCACAACTTGAGTTCTGGGACTCCGAATCAATTAAACGAGTACATCCTCGCGTAGCTTAGGAAATTTCCTAACTTTTTCTAAGTATATGGAAAGACTGATTCGGACTCTAAAGTTGTTTAATCTACAAAATACCGTGATCTGTTCCAATCACATCACAGATTTTAACACGCTCGGTAAAACAGCCATAACGTTCAAACGGCTGGGCGGAATTTAAAGTTCTTTATACCCACTAAAAGGTATTGAAATTACCTACAACTTCTTAAATATCCGTACGACCAAAATCGGATTCTAAATTGGCGAAAACCCTAGGTCGACTGCTCATGCTGCCCGAAACAGAGAACGTGGCAACTTCTAGATCTAATCTAATCTACTCAAATGCAGCACCACCAATTGATCTAAAAACATAATATTGATGCTTAGAACAGTACCTAGACCAACCCCAAGGATTGCTATGGCCATACCTTTGCCCAACGCACGAAAACTGAATGGATCTCCTCCCGGTTCGCTCCTCGCTCCTCGCTTCCAATGGATGGATCCTCGAGGTGCAGGGGTGGGGAGGCTACCCTAGGGCAGCAAGGGGTGGAGGAGAGGTGGTTGAGAGGTGTGGAGCAATGGGTGCAAGGGAGAGGGGGCGCACGGCCAAGGGAGAGGGAGGTGGGGCGGCTAGGCAAGGGAGGAGGAGGTGGGGGCGCAAAAGGGCAGGGGGAACCCCTAATAACCAGCCCCAAACAGGAATCCTAGTCCTAAATGGACTCATACACCATCCCACCAAAGCCCACAACCCTTTCCCCTAGGCCCAAAACTCCCCAGAAAGGCCCAAACTCCCGGAAACGGCCCGAAAACGCTAATAACCTCCATACCCTATGGTTTTAACCTTAATTCCACATCTCATAATGTTTTTGGCCTCAACATTCATATTATGTAATGCCACAATCTCTAATTTTACATTTTATAAAGTCTCGGTATTCCGTAGTGTCACAACACGGTAAGCTTTACTTTTTGAAGAATAACCAAGAAAGAAACCTTCATCACACCGACTTTGAAATTTATAGAGCCGAACACCCATTTTCAAAATAAAACACTTGCAACCAAAGACACGAAAATAGGAGATGTTTGGCCTCCTACCAATAAAAAGTTCGTAAGAGGTCTTTTTCAAAAGACGATGCAAATAAAGTCGATTTGTAGCATGGTAAGCAGTGTTTATTGCTTTAGCCCAAAATTGGTCAGAAGTTTGATATTCATCAAGCATAGTTCTTGCCATTTCAATTAATGTTTGAGTTTTCCGTTCTACAACTCCATTTTGCTCCGGAGTGTATGTTGCAGAAAATTCGTGCTTTATTCCAAGTTCATCACAAAACTCTTCAACTTTTGTATTTTTGAACTCGGAACCATTGTCACTACGGATTTTCTTAATTTTAAAATCAAATTCGTTTTGAGTCCTTTTTGCAAAACTCTTAAAGATATTTGGAACTTCAGATTTTTTATGCAAGAAGAACACCCAAGTAAATCTTGAATAGTCATCAACAATTACTAAATAATAGGTATTTCCACCAATACTCCTATAGATAGTTGGGCCAAACAGATCCATATGTAGGAGTTCTAACGGTCTAGATGTGGACATAATACTTTTCGAAGGATGAGAATTGCCAGCTTGTTTGCCAGCTTGACAAGCACTACATAACTTGTTTTTCTCAAACTTCACATCTTTTAAGCCCTCTAAATCATTTTTGAAAAGCTTTTTGAGTTGAATCATTCCAACATGAGTAAGTCTTCTATGCCATAACCATCCCAAAGATGTTTTTGCAATTAAACAGGTTTGAAGATATGACTCATTTGAAGTGAAGTCAACAAGGTATATATTTCCAAACCGAAAGCCTTTAAAAGCAAGAGACTTGTCATTTTCTTTAAAGATTTCAACTCCACTATGATTAAAAGAACAGATAAGACCAAGATCACAGATTTGAGCAACCGAAAGCAAAATAAAGTTGTGTTTCAACTAGAGAGACATTTGAAATGGAAAGATCATTAGAAATAGCAATTTTACCCAAACCTAAGACCTTTCCTTTGATGTTGTCACCGAAAGTGATCTTTTCATGTTCTCCACTTCCACTTTCAAAAGTAGTGAACATCTTCCGATCTCCTGTCATGTGTTGTGTACAGCCACTGTCCAACACCCAATGCCGTCCACCGGTTTTGTAGTTCACCTACAAAAGGAAATCAAGTTCTTTTAGGTACCCAAATATGCTTAGGTCCTTGGAGGTTAGAGACAAGTACTTTGGGCACCCAAATAGCATTTTTCTTACTACCAAGTATAAGAGTACCAACAAATTTAGCAATAATTCTACTACTATCCTTTTTAAGGACATAGCAAGAATCATAAATATTGTTTGTAGGTGCTCTACCTAATGGACAGTCATTAGCCGAATGTCCTAGATCATGACATTTATGACACAGTACTCCATTGGACTTAACAAACCTTGGAGCCTTATTGCTAATTTTCTTACCCTTTTTGGGGACATATCCAAGTCCCTCTTTGTTGTAAGAGCAACGTTGACTTCCCAAGATTTTATCAAGTGTTTCCTTACCTTTGAAAACACTTGTCCAAGATCTTACTTAGCTTGGTAACCTCTTTCTTGAGCTCATTGTTCTCAGCAATTAGATCACGGTTATATTCAACAGAGGGTAAGCTAGAACAAGAACTAGAAGAAATCGATAACAAGTCATCACAAGAAGTAGCTATGCTAGACATTGAAATTGAGCAAGAATGAACATTTAATCTAGGCATAGCATCAATTAAATCACATGAGACTCCTATATCCACTGTTGATTTTGAATTATAATTGGAAAGAAGAGATTCATATGCTGTTTTCAGCTCATCGTAGGAATCTTTGAGGGAAGCAAAGTCTTTTCTCAAGGTTTTATGCTTTGCTTTCTCCTTTCCAAGATGTTCATTTAGATCAACAAGCATATCAAGGAGTTCATCATATGAGGGATCATCATTAGAGTTTGAGTTTACCTTGTCTCCTTTAGCCATAAGGCATAGAGGAGTGATGAAAGGTGATGTAGCCTCCTTAACAGCAATTCCAGCAAGACTCTTCTTCTTTGAAGGAGTATCTTCATCGGTGGAGTCAGAGTCTGAGTAATCTTCTTCAGAATCCCATTCCCCAATATGAGCTTCTCCTTTACCCTCATTGTGCAGTTTCTTGAATAGCTTTTTCTTGCCATGGAAATGTTTCTTCTTTGATGACTTCCCTTTGTCATCTGTTTCTTTCTTCTTGGGACATTTTGAGGCAATGTGCCATTTCTCGTTGCACTTAAAACATTGGATATTGGCAAACCAATTTGAGTGTTGTCCCTTCTTAAACTTATGTGGACCACTAAAGCTTGGTCTCCTCTTCATGAATCTTCTCATCTTTCTTACTAACAAGGCCATTTCTTCATTTGAGTTTTCTTCGGAGTCCTCAACTTCATCTTCGTTTGACTCCATTTCGGCCTTGAAAGCAATGTTCTTCTTTTTGGAAGAACTTTGCTCTAGCACCTCTTCCTTGCCTTTCTTGTATAGCTCGTTGGTGATGAGATTCCCCAACAGTGCTGTTGGTGTAAGTCTTGTCAGCTCGGGTGAGTTGAGGAAGAGAGTCACCAGTGTTTCATATTTCTCTGGAAGCGCCCTGAGCATTTTACGAACAATATCAAGGTCAGTAATAGTACCTTCGAGACCTTTGAGCTCGTTTACTATGTTGTTCAACCTTGAATACATCTCACTGATGTTTTGATGGGGAAACATAATAAAGCTCTCATACTTGATCCGCAGCATATGCAATTTGGCCTCTTTGACCGCAGATGTTCCCTCATGGATTTCAAAGAGGGTTTCATCTGCGTTCAAAGCACCAAATAGGGCATTCATAGCCTGAGCATTGAGATGAGTGTTTCGTTCATCTTGATCGAGTGAGGTGGTTGGATCAAGTGACATAGAGAAACCCTCACCAACAATCCTCCATATGATGGGTCTCATTGCTTTAAGATACACTGTCATGCGAATTTTCCAATAGGCATAATTTGTTCCATCAAAAAATGGTGCCTTTCCTATGGAAACACCCTCATTGGCCATCCTTACTCTCTAGACTGTTAGGTCCATTTGAGAGAGACCAGGCTCTGATACCACTTGTAAGATCGAGGATGAGCCTAGAGGGGGGTGAATAGGTATCGCGACCCGAATTTGCAAATCTGGACCCTCTGTGTATTCAGCACTAGTCCAGGATCACGCTAGTGCACACAGTCTCAACATTGGTAAATATCACAATCATACTCAACGAAATAGTAAAGTACTTTAATTAAATAAGTCAAATTGGTTGCTCGACCTTATGGTCAAGTTACAAGAGTACGCCACGCAGGGCGAAAACTTATTAAAAGAAATAACTGCAGTTAAATAAATTCATCGTGCTGCCACTCAGTTTACCACAGGCAACTGACTGGACTCGCTCCCTAGGTAGACAGCTCCGCCTGAAGCCCCTCCTCTAGTGCTGGCATAGTTTCTTCTTCAACTGGTGTTGTATCATCGCAAGGTGTGAGTACTTGGTACTCAGCAAGTCATGCACATAATGCAAACTAATATTCTACATGCATGGCTTATTACAAAGGATAGGCTAACAGGTTCATTTGCAGTAAAGCAGCCTTCATAAATACAGTAATAGATTGTAAAGCAGTAAAACAATATTAAAGATAATAACTTTCACAATAATTTCACAAGTAAAGTATTTCACATCCTACATCCAGTTCACATCTCCAACCCAACCATTTTCCAAAGTCCAAGTTATTTTCATGAAAGTCTAACCCTTGACTGTAATCCCCGAGCATTGTCCAGTACCGTGGACACGGCTATTCGAATAGATTTTACTCTGCAGATGTTATTGTGAGACCCCTGATCGGCTATCCGGAGTCCCCTGTGTATTTATGTACTAGTCCCAGATCAGTAGCTAGTACACACAGTCCAACAGTGAAGAATCAACAACCATATCACGATTACATATAACTAAATAAGAATAACACCAAATAAAAGCAAAGATGATGAGGACATCTCTTCCATGAACACAAATGAGCCATATGTGCAAGGACCAATTACTCGTGCCAAAGTACGTCAGCTCAATTATCAGGTCAACTCGTTTCTAAGTTTGTATACGATTAATTCACATAATCGCTTGCTATTTAATTCTTGTGATGATTTCATTGTTCTTAGGAACCAAGGAGAAGATCAATCTCGGTCATCATATGCGCAGGATCCAGAAGACAAAGTCAAAGAGGAAAACGAGCACATGAGAAATACTACCAAGAAGGAAAGGAGAAAGGAGTTTCCTTTCTTTTTGGAAGCCCAAAATCAGATCAAGGCGCCATGAAAAGTCTCGTTTATTTCTTTCCTTTTGTATTTTAGGAAGCTTTGTTAAGAAGGAAAGGAGGGGCGGATTTTCCTCCTGTGTTGGGCTGCATGTGCGCTCTCTCCCTTGGCTGCCATATGGGCGCCTCCCCTCAACCCTCCACTTCTCCTCTTTATATACTCCTGCCCGTCCCTCCCTTAGAACTCGGATTTTGTTGATTGAGTTTAGCCGTGTGCAAACTTTCTTCTTCAATTTGTGCTAGATAGCCACCTTGTGAAGACATTAATAGAATCCCAATTCGTCTCCACTATCTCTCATACTTCAGATTGTTTTACTTGTTTTTGTTTGTTCTTCGATTACCAACAAGAATTGAACTTCGTATTCAGGTTGATCTCGGCTACCTAGTAGGATCAATAACCACGCGGAGTGGGTTCAGCGATTGCTAAGGCGCCATCGACTTGTTCGTGCGTAGTCGGATCGTGAGAGTCTTCTCCAACACCAATCGATAGTTATCACTCCACCGAAAGATCGGGCACTCCAGACATATCAAGTGGTATCAGATTCTCCAGGTTGCTCGGTGAGAGTTCTTTAGCTTTTTTTTTATTACCTAAAGTCAAAAAACAGCCACCATAGTTTTGCTATTGTAGGATTTCCTCTTTAACCAAGACAATTTGTGCCCCGCTTTAACTACTTGTTCTTGGTTTGTTGAATTGTCGGTTACATAATTATGTGCTTGCTGGTCTTAGCGTTTTGATCTTTAGAGTTTCGAGTTCTAGTCACTTTTTCGCAGAGTCGTGTTTTCACAAATCTATACTACCGTCCCAAAAGAAAAACAAAACCGTGCGGCACACGTGCTCTCCAGGCTAGATCGGTTTTCTTTTGTGCTCCACATATATCCATATAAAACCCACTTTCCTTCGCTCGGTTTGAATCGTAATGTAAAGAGCAAAGAAAGAATCTATAATACCGAATAGACTCCTTTTATAGCGCTCGGTTTCCTGTTAAGCGCTAGAGTTTTCCTTTTCTATTTCGGTTCCCTTTGTAGCACGAGAGTTTGTTTCGGTTTAAACAGATCAAAGAGTCAGTCATATAGTTCAGTTTCGGTTCCAGACAGAGAAGAGGTCGGGTCGGACCAAAAAAAAAAGTCTGGAACCGCTCCGGAAATTTTTATTGTCCCAAACCTTTTTTAGGTGGTTTCTACTCTTTTAAGACAATCCCCATCTTACGCGAATTTTTCGTGCTGTTTTTCATCTGCTGTTCAGACCTACTGTTCCTCTGCGGCCACTTGTTTTTGTTCGGTGGCACCGTTGGTGTTTAGGCTCGCGTCTCTAGTATGGTCTAGCCTAGGACCCGATCAGATCGATTTTGAATGACTTTTTCACTTACTTGATTCGGTGGGAAAAAGCTAATCCGTGCTACATATTTTAAACCTTCCAAGCTACACATATTACTACCACGAACAGCGTTGCTAGACACTGGCAATCGCTCAACTTCACCTCTTCGGTTTCACACTCTAGGTAGCACGTCATCTCTGTTGGTTTGGTAAGAACTTACAAGAGCTTTTGGTAAAACAAAGGAGTATTGAGTAATTCATAGCCACCTCCCTAGTCGATAGGAACCTCATACTTGCTGGTATTTTGCTGTTCTTATACTAACCATGTCAGGTGACGAAAGTTCTCTGCATCAATCTCCCCGCACGAAGGGCATCATTGCACACTTTGCGCGGATAACAAAGACCACTGCCGAGGGACTTAGTGAGGATGTACGACTCACTAATGAGCGCATGTCACTCCAAGAAGATCGGCTCCGATCCATTGAGACCGCGCAAGGAGTTACTAACACTGCTTTAGCTAATATTTTGTCTAGACTTGATGTGCTTGCAGCTGCTGCCCCTGGTGTTCCCGGTCATCCACCTCGCAACAACACCGGTAGCGTTCACGGGGCGCCAGGGCTGTTCCACCCATGCAGCATGGCCCCGCTAAGGCCGATCGCTTCAATACACCTCGCTAGCACATCTAGGGCTCCCTTAGCCCCGGGCGTCGAGATGGACGACCAAGATGGTGACAATGACGCACACCACACCACGGAGTCAGAGGATGACTTCTTCGACCACGACCGTGACCATCGTCGACTACGATTCAATCAACAAGGTATGCGTCGTGATCCCATACGACGTGAGGTATGTGATCGTGATGACATGTTTTCAAAGGTGAAAATCACTATACCTACATTTGACGGTAAATATGATCCAGATGCTTACCTTAGTTGGGAACTATTACTTGATCAAAAGTATGCATGCCATGAATTTCCTGAGGATAAGCGAGTTAGGGCTGCTACTAGTGAGTTTATGGATTTTGCTTCTGTTTGGTGGATAGAGCATTGCCGTGTTCATCCAAATAACATACCCACCACTTGGGAAGCCCTAAAGTTGGTCATGCGACATAGATTTGTTCCCTCCTATTATGTTAGAGATTTACTTAATAAATTACAACGCTTACGCCAAGGTAAAAGTTCAGTACAAGAATATTATCAAGAATTACAAATTGGCATGTTACGTTGTGGTTTAATTGAAAATGAGGACGCATCTATGGCCCGTTTTTTAGGTGGTTTAAATCGCAAAATACAAGACATTCTAGATTATAAGGATTACAATTCGATGACTCGTTTATTCCATCTTGCTTGCAAAGCTGAACGTGAAGTGCAGGGACGACAAGCGAGGGCCAAAACTAACTTTTCTGCAGGTCGTACTACCTCATGGATGCCACACACCACTGCTGCCCCGTCAGGTCGTACCATTTCACCAAGTCCAGCCAACGACAAGACGACACCCAATTCTGCACCATGCACATCACTTCCGACGACACGAACCACTCAAACGCCTACAAAGAGTTCATCGTCGTCAGTTGCTTCAACAGGGCGAACCAAAGATATTCAGTGCCATCGCTGCAAGGGCTTTGGTCATGTCATGAGGGATTGTCCAAACACACGTGTGCTCATAGTTCGCGAAGACGGTGAGTACGATTCAGCAAGCGATCTTGATGAAGATACATATGCTTTGCTCGCTGACAATGCAGAGGATGGTACCAATTCCGAACTTCAAGAAGAGCACATCGGTAGCGGTGACGCCGACCAATTCCCGAGTATAGTTTCCCAAATGAGTACTTAGTGCCCAGATTGCGGTGGCGAATGAATCAGCGCCACAACTTGTTTCATATTAAAGGCATCGTCAATCGAACGCGCGCCAATTCGAATCATCATTGATGGTGGAAGTTGCAATAATCTCGCCACCAGGACATGGTAGAAAAACTCGCACTCTCCACTAGACCGCATCCTCAACCCTACCACATCCAATGGTTCACCAACAGCGGCAAGCTCAAGGTAACCCGTCTGGTAAGAGTTCATTTTGTTTTAGGTTCTTATCATTATTATGTTGATTGCGATGTCGTACCTATGCAAGCTTGTTCCATGTTGTTAGGTAGACCATGGCAATATGATAAAAATTGTTTACATCATGGTAGAACAAATCAATATTCCTTTGTGCATAAAGACAAGAAAATTGTGTTACATCCAATGTCTCCTGATGCTATTTTTAAAGATGAGATTGATAGGGCTAATAGAGAGAAAAATCTGGACCACACAAAAAGCGAAAATCAACTTGTAGCGCAGGACCTTAAACCGCACCTTACAAAACAATCTACACCTGTGCCTGACAAAAAGACTGAGATTCAATTGAAGGGTGCGTGCTTTCTTGCTACCAAATCTGATTTGCACGAGTTACATGTTAGTGATACTATTTGTTATGCTCTCGTTTGCAAAGAGGCCTTATTTTCATTTGAAGATCTGCCTTCTCTTTTGCCTCCTGCTGTCACTAACCTTTTGCAGGAGTACATTGACGTGTTTCCAAAAGAGGTACCACCGGGGCTGCCACCGATTCGAGGAATTGAGCACCAAATTGACCTCATCCCCGGAGCATCGTTGCCCAATCGTGTGCCATACAGAACAAATCCGGAAGAGACTAAGGAAATACACCGCCAAGTTCAAGACCTGCTTGACAAAGGGTATGTACGTGAGTCTCTTAGCCCTTGTGCTGTTCCGGTCATTTTAGTTCCAAAGAAAGATGGATCATGGCGCATTTGTGTTGACTGTCGAGCAATCAATAATATCACCATTAGGTATCGTCATCCTATTCCTCGATTAGATGATATGCTTGATGAGTTAAGTGGTTCTACAGTTTTCTCTAAAGTTGATTTGCGTAGTGGGTACCACCAGATTCGCATGAAACTAGGAGATGAATGGAAAACGGCTTTTAAAACTAAGTTCGGTCTATATGAGTGGTTAGTAATGCCTTTTGGGTTAACTAATGCACCTAGCACTTTCATGAGATTGATGAACGAAGTTTTGCGAGCTTTCATTGGCAAATTTGTGGTGGTTTATTTTGACGATATTTTGATCTACAGCATATCTTTGGAGGAACACCTTAAACATTTACGTGCTGTTTTTGATGCTTTACGAGATGCACGTTTATTTGGTAACCTTGAGAAGTGCACCTTTTGCACGGATCGAGTCTCTTTTCTTGGTTATGTTGTTACTCCCCAGGGCATTGAAGTTGATCAAGCCAAGGTTGTGGCAATACAGAGTTGGCCGACTCCTACCATACCACACAAAGCGAAGTTTTCTAGGACTTGCTGGATTCTATCATCGTTTCGTGAAGGATTTCAGCACCATTGCCGCACCATTGAATGAGCTTACGAAGAAGGGCGTACCTTTTGTTTGGGGAGATGCACAGGACAACGCTTTCCACACATTAAAAGATAAGTTGACACATGCACCACTTCTTCAACTCCCTGATTTTTCTAAGACTTTTGAACTAGAATGTGATGCTAGTGGAATTGGGTTGGGTGGTGTGTTGTTGCAAGATAGAAAATCGGTTGCATATTTCAGTGAGAAGTTGAGTGGGCCTAGTTTGAACTATTCTACTTATGATAAGGAATTATATGCTTTAGTTCGAACTTTAGAAACATGGCATCATTATTTGTGGCCCAAAGAATTCGTCATACATTCTGATCACGAATCGTTAAAACATATTCGAAGTCAAACAACATTAAATCGTAGACATGCAAAATGGGTTGAATTCATTGAGTCTTTTCCTTATGTTATCAAACACAAGAAGGGCAAGGACAATGTTATTGCTGATGCTTTGTCTAGACGATATACCATGCTTACACAACTTGATTTCAAAATCTTCGGGTTAGAGACAATTAAGGATCAATATGAACATGATATTGCTTTTCAGGATGTGTTGCTCAATTGTAAAGAAGGAAAAGTGTGGAATAAGTTTGTCCTCCAGAATGGTTTCGTGTTTAGAGCTAACAAGCTATGCATTCCAGCTAGTTCCGTTCGCTTGTTATTACTGCAGGAGGCGCATGGAGGTGGCCTCATGGGACACTTTGGTGTGAAGAAGACGGAGGACATACATGCTAGCCATTTCTTTTGGCCAAAGATGAGAAGGGACGTGGAACGCTTTGTCGCTCGCTGCACTACATGCCAAAAAGCTAAGTCACGTCTTAATCCACATGGTTTATACATGCCTCTTCCTGTCCCTAGCATGCCTTGGGAGGATATTTCGATGGACTTTGTTTTAGGTCTTCCTAGAACAAAGAAGGGGAGGGATAGCGTCTTTGTTGTTGTGGATAGATGAAGGGAATATGCCCGAGAGGCAATAATAAATTGTTTATTATCTTATTCCATGTTTATAATAGATGTTTATTTCTCATGCTAAAATTGTATTAACCGAAAACGTTGATACATGTGTGTTTAATAAACAAAAAGGTTCCTAGTAAAGCCTCTCTTTTAAACTAGCTCGTTGATTAACTGATGATCAAGGTTTCCTGATCATGAACATTGGATGTTGTTAATAACGGGGTCACATTATTAGAAGAATGATGTGATGAACACACACCCAAGTTGGTATAGCAAATTCGATCAAGTCATTAAAGTTTGTTGCTGTACTGAACATATACAAAATAGCTCTTTTCCTTAGACCATGAGATGATGTCAATCACTAACTCCGGAAGAGTACTTTGATGACATCAAACGTCACTCCGTAACACGGTGACTATAAAGATGGATTTGGGTACTATGAAAGTATTAGTTGAGGCTCATGCATCAAGAGTGAGATTTGTCCATCCAGATGACGGAGAGATATACTCTGGGCCCTCTCGGTGATATCACATTGACATCGCTTGCAAGCACGTGACTAGGTCACAAGAATGTCATATCACGGAACGAGTAAAGAGTACTTGTCGGTAACAGGATCGAACTAGGTATAGTTGATACCAATGATCGGATCCCGGATAAGTAATATATCGCGAGACAAAAGGAATTGGTTATGTTGTTTTTGGTTCACACGATCACTAGTTCATCGTTGAGTAAGTGGGAGTCATTATGGATCTCCAGATCCCGCTGATGATTATTGATCAGAGAGGTGTCTTGATCATGTCCATTTTATTCACGAACCGTAGGGTGACACACTTAAGGTTCATCGACGCTTTTGAGTGGGTACGGAACACCGGAGAAAAGTTTGGACATCTGTCGGGACCCCGAATTTGCAAATCCGGACCCTCTGTGTATTCAGCACTAGTCCAGGAACGCGCTAGTGCACACAGTCTTAACATCGGTAAATATCACAATCATACCATTCGATATTATCAAAGTACTTTATTTAAATAACCAAACTGGTTACTCGACCTTATGGTCAAGTTACAAATGTATGCCTCGCAAGGCGAAACTTATTAAAAGAGAAATAATAGCAGCGGAAAATCAAATAGCTTCGTGGCGCCATCCAAGTATACCACAGGCAATCGACCGGGCTCGCTTCCCTAAGTAGACGGATCCTCTTGGAGTTCCTCCTCCGGCCGGGCGTAGTCCCTCTTCAATCGATGTTGTATTGAGGCAAGGGTGAGTACTTGGTACTCAGCAAGTCATGCAGAATGCAAGCTAATATACTATATGCATGGCTTGGTACAAAGGAATAGCTCAAGGTATATTTGCAAAGAAACGGCATTTGGAAAGTAATATAAGTAGATTCAAAGCGTGAGAAATAAGTAAAGCATAAATAACTTTTCAAGAAGTTTAATAAACATTTTCCCCATCCTAAACCACATTTCCATCATCTTCATTATTAAACCAACCCAACTTTTCAAACCAAAGTTATTTTTGAGAAAATCTAACCCTTGATTGTAATTCTAGCGATGTCCAATACCGCTGACACGGCTTATTCGAATAGATTCTAAACTCTGCAGAGGTTATGCACTTTACCCACAAGATACAGTCAAACACCACAAAGGCGAGTTCCGTAACAAAGTCTTTCGGAAACCTCTAACAATACAAGTGGTCCTCCCGGTTATTGCGCAAGACTAACCCTTCCCTTCGCTAAGGCGAAGTCTAGGCCAATCAACCGTTAGATGGGTACTGGCCTCACCCAGACGCCCCCCGCACAACTTACACAAAGGGTGTAGTTGACCTCCACGAGGTCCCACAGTGCGTTATTAGCAACTTAGTCAACTAGGTCCGTCCCATTACTGGACATGTGGTTGCACGTTAGACCCGATTCAAAGGCTTGCAAGGTTAAGTCCTTAGGGTGACCAGGCAAGACTACCCGAAGAACCAAATCATCATTCCCAACGCCACAACCGCCCACTGATTACTCTTTGCCACATGCCCGGCCGAAATCATGTTTATCAAACCCCGCTTGATTACCATGCACCACGTGCCATCAACATCACATGATACTTTTCCAAAACAGGTTCAATATATCATTAAGTCAATATTAACATTTAATTATCCAAAATCATGTTATGAGCACGAAAGTGTGTCTAAGCAAAGATACTACAACGGTCTAAACCCAGGTTGGCAATTTAATAATGTCCAACTAGTAATCCACAACTAGGGTGACAAGGGTCATGGCACATACTTAAATAATCAAGGTGTCATACAAAGAAATTGGTACTTATCTAACCCCCATGTTTAAACCAAGTATTTTTCTAATTGAACTAGCATGCAATAGTTTAAATCAAAATAGATTTCGAAATAGGATCAACATGGTCAAAGCACAACTTGCCTTCAAAAAGTACTTGTTCTTGGTCTTGAGTTGGATCCTGAGTCAACACTTCTCCTTCGAATCCTCCCGGCACTTCAACGTCTACTCGTAAAGCGTGCAAATAGCAAATACACGAATAAACAATAGGCAAAAAGTGTCCAAACATCCAAATAAAATCCATAAACAGAGAGAACATAATTTTATGGATTTTTAGAAACTGGAATCGTTCAAATCGGAGTTAAAACGCAAAAGTTATGATATATTAAAGTTTAAATAATCAATTAAATAATATTACAGAGAAAAACTTTAGTCCAAGAATTAATTAAAATTCATATTTGAGTAGATCTGAATTTTAGACAAATTTAGAAATTTGAATCACTCAAATCGGAGTTGAAACGCAAAAGTTATAAGCGTTTGAAATTTGAAACAAAATCTGAAATCATTATTCGAATTAATAAATCATTTTCTTTTTCGGAAATTAATTATTGCGTCAGCGGTGACACGTGGCAGCCTCTGATTGGGCGGTGGCGTCGGCCGGTCCATGGACTTGGTCCATGCTTGGCTCGAGTCTACCGTGGACTCGGTCCACAACTCACGGCCGCCGACAAAGGGGCCTCTGAGATGACGTCATTGGCGACGCCAAGACACCGGCCGATACCGGCCGACAGCGGGCCCCCACCGTGACGCCGATGACGTCATGGTGCGGTTCCGCTGTCCACGACGCCGCTGGCCGCCGTGTCGGCCGACACGCCTGCAGGCGCTGGTTCCGATCGCGACGGCCAACCTTCCAGACGCGCGTGGCACAATCTCGCCGTTGATTCGAAAATCAACGGCCCGTATTGATCGGGTGACGACGCTCGGGGTGAACGTGGCCAATCTAGACCGTTGGATCTAGATCCAATACCGGGATTAGATCCGAGGATCTAGACGTGATCTCACCGTGACGGTCGATCTGGATCGAATCTACCGTCCGAGCTCGCGAGGTTGATGTCGACGCGGCGGCGTTGGCTTGACCGGAGACGAAGACGACGACCTCCCGTGCGGCGTTTCCGTGCAACTCCGGCGTGAAGGCTGGCACTCCCAGGCGCGGCGCGACACGGCGATCTCGCCTGGGTTTGGTGTCGCTTAAGACGGCGGATGCGCGAGGATCAACGAAAAACCGCGGCGGAAGACTTCCTCTACTCCGGCGAGCAATAGCGGGGTGACGGCGGCGGCTCAGGCGAGGTGAGAAGGGGGCTCGGGTGCGGACGGTTGTGCGCTTCCCGATGGCGGCGGCGGCGTATTTAAAGGGGGCCTCGGCTTCCGTGTAGAGCGCGGAAACCGAGGTTGACACGGTGACGGCGGCGGAGGACTCCGGCTCGGATCCGGCGAGGATTTAAGAAATCGCGGCCGCCCACGTGGCGCGATCAACGGCCACGATGGCTTGGCGCGAACGGTCCGGTCCCGACACGGCCTGGTCGGGTTGGCCGATCATGACCGTTGGATCTCGATCCGACGGCCCACGTGGGTTAAGGTTCAACGTGGTTCGGCCGAGTCGGTGGCTCGGTCGGACTCGAGTCCGACTCGGGTTCTGACTCGGTCGGAGGAATAGTACTTGACCCGAGTTGAATTTCCAGCGATTTAATATTTAAAATAATTCCCAGTAATTCATTTAATTCATTAAAAATAGCAAAAGACTCAGAAAAATTCCAGAAAAATTCTGGAAAATATTTTGGATCATTTTGGACTCAAATAAAATATTTCCAACAAAATTTTATTTGCAAAGTTTAATTCTTTAATTAATTCAAAATGGAATAAATTCAAATAAATTCCAAATAAATCCAAATAAATTCCAGAAAATTCCAAAAATTCACCAAAGTGCCAAATCACACATGAATTTAAGAAAAGCAAAATTTTGGGGTGTTACAAACCTCCCCCCCTTAATAGAATCTCGTCCCCGAGATTCAGGGCTCACTACAGAATAGGTTTGGAAATTCCTTCCTCAAATCCTCTTCACGCTCCCAAGTCGCTTCGCTTTCTTCATGGTTGCTCCAATCGAACTCTCTGAAACGGGTTGACTTATTTCTGGTCTCTCGATCCATTGTGTCCAGAATCCTCACGGGATGCTCCTTATAAGTCAAATCCTCTTGCAACTCAATTAACTCTAGCGACGTCTGTTCCTCAGGAACTCGGAGGCACTTCTTCAACTGGGACACATGGAATACATCATGCACTCCTGCCAACGTTTGTGGCAACTCCAGCTGGTAAGCAACTTCACCTCTGCGACTCAAAATCTTAAATGGTCCAACATAACGGGGTGCAAGTTTCCCTTTGGCATGGAACCTCTTAACTCCCCTGAGAGGCGTAACTCTGAGGTAAACAAAGTCTTCTGGTTCAAAACTCAAGTCTCGCGACGATTGTCAAGATAACTCTTCTGCCGAGATTGGGCTATCTTCAACCTTTCCCTAATCATAGCGACCGCTTCTTGACCTCTTGAAGAATATCAGGCCCAAAGACACGGGCGCCGCCGGGTCTCATTCCAATTCAATGGCGTCCGACAGGTCGACCATACAAAGGCCTCAAAAGGTGACATCTCAGAAACTAGCTCGATAACTATTGTTGTAATCGAACTCGGCATACGGTAAACTCTTATCCCAAGAAGTAGCATAAGCTAATGCACAAGCTCTCAACATATCCTCCAGAATCTGGTTGACTCTTTCTGGTCTGTCCATCCGTCTGTGGATGATAAGGCATCAAGTTCAAACGGGTTCCCATGGCTTCATGCAACTTATTCCAGAACCTTGAGGTAAATTGGGTACCTCGTCTGATACAATCCTCTTTGGCACTCCGTGCAAACAGACAATCTGATCATGTACAATTACGCTAATTTATCTCCCGAGTAAGTGGTCTTCACGGGGATAAAATGGGCTACTTTAGTCAAGCGATCCACTATAACCCATATGGAGTCATAACCTCCTTGAGTCTTCGACAAGCCGGTAATGAAATCCATTCCGATTTCCTCCCACTTCCACTCGAGGTATTTTCAGCGGTTGTAGCAATCCTGCTGGTCTCGATGCATTGCTTTGACTCTACTGGCATACGCCGCACAATGCAACATGCTCGGCAACTTCACGTTTCATACTCGGCCACGAGAATCTCTCCTTGAGATCCTCGATACATCTTGGCGCTTCGGGATGAATTGAGTACTTGGAGTCATGGGCTTCTTCCGTAATCGCTTGCTTTAACTCCTTTTTGTTAGGCACACAAATGCGATCCTTCATCCACAACGTGCCTTGCTCATCCAACTTGAAGTCCTCTGCCTTGCCTTCCTCTTTGATGGACTTAATCCTGCGGATCTTGTCATCATCCTTTTGTCCTTCTCGGATCTGATCCTCTAAGGTAGGCTTTACTTCCAATGTGGCCAACAATCCGCTAGGTACAACCTCAATCTTCATTTTCTGAAAGTCCTCACATAACTCATCCTGACTTGTGGCTAGCAACGTACTCACGGTATGGCTTTTCCGGCTCAGAGCATCAGCTACTACGTTGGCCTTCCCGGGATGGTAATGGATTCCAACATTATAGTCTTTGATCAACTCTAACCATCTCCTCTGCCTCATATTCAGATCCAACTGGGTGAATATGTATTTAAGGCTCTTATGATCCGTATATACTTCACATCTGTTTCCTGATCAGATAGTGACGCCATAACTTCAAAGCATGCACTACGGCAGCTAACTCTAAGTCATGTGTCGGATAATTTTCCTCATGCGGCCTCAACTGCCTTGATGCATAAGCGACGACCTTTCCATCCTGCATCAGCACACATCCAAGTCCTTGGCGCGATGCGTCACAATAAATATCGAAGCTTTTAGCAACATCCGGTAGAACTAACACCGGTGCTGATGTCAATCGCTTCTTCAGCTCCTGAAATCCTTTCTCACATTCTGGCGTCCATGCAAACTTCTTTTCCTTCTTCAGCAATTGCGTAAGAGGTTTCGCAATTGTCGAGAAGCCTTCGATGAAACGGCGGTAGTATCCTGCCATTCCAAGGAAACTCCGAATCTGGGTCACCGTCTTTGGCTGTTCCCAATGTAACACAGCTTCTACTTTGCTTGGCTCTACGGCAACTCCTTCTGCGGTCATTACATGTCCAAGAAAGTCCACCTTGTCCTTCCAAAAATCACACTTGCTGAACTTGGCGAAAAGTTGCTGTTCCCTCAGCTTTTCCAAAACTCGCCTTAAGTGTTCGGCATGTTCACTCTCTGTCTTGGAGTAGATTAGGATATCGTCTATGAACACGACGACAAACTTGTCCAAATATTCCATGAACACCTTATTCATCATATTCATGAAATAATTTGGCGATTCGTTAAATCCCAAAGGACATAACCGTAAACTCGTAATGTCCATATCTTGACGAGAATGCAGTCTTCGGAATATCTTCTGATCGAATCTTCAACTGATGGTATCCCGATCTCAGATCAATCTTGGAGAAAACTCCGGCTCCTCTCAACTGATCAAACAAATCATCAATCCTAGGTGGCGGATACTTATTCTTCACGGTGACTTCATTGAGTGCACGGTAGTCAATGCACATCCTGAAACTCCCGTCCTTCTTCTTGACAAACAAAACTGGTGCTCCCCACGGCGACGAACTTGGTCTGATAAATCCTTTCTCCATTAACTCCTCTAGCTGTTTCTTCATCTCTACCAACTCCTCGGTGGACATCCGATAGGGTCTCTTTGCTATCGGTCTTGTGCAGGTACAAGCTCTATCACAAACTCTATGTCCCTGTCTGGCGGCATACCAGGTAGATCTTCGGGAAAAACATCGGGGTACTCATTCACTACTGAGACGTCATCTATGCTGATTGCCTTGGTACTGTTAACCATCAACTGTCCATCTCTAACTGCGGTGGCTTGAAATTCCACTTTCTTCCCACACGGGCTCTCAACTGAGATAGTCCTTCGTCCACAATCCAATACGGCCTTATGCTTGGATAACCAATCCATTCCCAACCGGCAGGGCATGTGATGTGATATGGTCATTGATACAAAGATTGTTGTATGAAATAAGATTTATTGTAAATTTAAACAACCGGCAGGAGCCATTTGGTTGTCTTTTCTTTTATGGCCTGAGTGCTAAGTATATGTCCATGTGATATATTGTAATGGAGGAAGACAATCAAGATGGAAGCACCATGGACCTTGGTGCCACGCCGGTGGAATGATGTAGATCATACCATGACGCACAAGATGGAGATCAAGTGCTAGAAGGACCATATCATATCACATTATTCATGCATGTGATGTTAATCCTTTTTATGCATCTTATTTTGCTTGGATGTGATCGCGTCGTTAGCACTATAAGATGATCCCTTCAACTTAATATCAAGATAATAATGTGTTCTTCCATAGTATGCACCGTTAAGAAAGTTCGTTGTTTCGAAGCACCACGTGATGATCGGGTGTGATAGACTCTACGTTCGCATACAACGGGTGTAAGCCAGATTTACACAAGCAAATACTTTGGTTCTACTTGGCGAGCCTAGCATGTACAGACATGGCCTCGGAACACGAACCGAAAAGTAAAGCATGAGTCATATGGATGATATGATGAACATATTGATGTTCGCCTTTGAAACTATGCCGTCTCACGTGATGATCGGTTTCGGTATAGTGAATTTGGTTCGTGTAATCACTAAAGATGACTAGAGGGATGTTGTTTTTGAGTGGGAGTTCTCGTAGTAATTTTGAATTAAACTTGAACTTAATCTATTATGAACTTAGTCTAAGTAACTTTGCAAATACGTTGTAGATGGCACCACCTACTTTCAATTTCAATCTGTTCATGGAGAAAGAGAAACTAGCCACCAACGGTAGCATGTGCGCCCTCTCCCTTGGCTGCCATATGGGCGCCTCCCCTCAACCCTCCACTTCTCATCTTTATATACTCCTGCCCGTCCCTCCCTTAAAACTCGGATTTTGTTGATTGAGTTTAGCCGTGTGCAAACTTTCTTCTTCAAGTTGTGCTAGATAGCCACCTTGTGAAGACATTAATAGAATCCCAATTCGTCTCCACTATCTCTCATACTTCAGATTGTTTTACTTGTTCTTGTTTGTTCTTCGATTACCAACAAGAATTGAACTTCGTGTTCAGGTTGATCTCGGCTACCTAGCAGGATCAATAACCACGCGGCGTGGGTTCAGCGATTGCTAAGGCGCCATCGACTTGTTCGTGCGTAGTCGGATCGTGAGAGTCTTCTCCAACACCAATCGATAGTTATCACTCCACCGAAAGATCGGGCACTCCAGACATATCAAAAGACCTTATGGTCGAGTTTTACCATTACGGCCTTAACCGACAGAACAACTTGAACACCCGCAGCGGAAGAAGATAACACCAAGGTGACCCATCCAAATGCCCACAGGAAATCGAGTGGGGAGCGCGTCCTAGTCCTTGGAATCTCCTTTGACAGCTTCAATCACTTCTGAGATATGTTTAGAATGTAGCACGTGAGTACATAAATTACTCAGCAAGTCTGGGAAAATGCATAATGCAGGTTATCCAAAGATGGCATATTATGGTTCTTTTGCTCAAAGTAACACTTTCAAAAAACTTTACCTGTAATATTTTCATAAAGCCATTTTTACAATTATTTGTACCATTGAAATTATTAATAACTCTAGTGAAGGTTCTAGCCACCGATTAGTATACAGGCTCTATCCGCCACAACTAAAAAAGATCAGGGTTCAATCCATCCTCATGGCTCTGTCTGCCATGGTTCACAAAACAGGTTCAATCCACCTACCTGGCTCTAGCCGCCAGGAGCACACCCGAGAGTTTTAACCACTCCTAGATCCCAAATCATCAGTTTTTAAAACAAATAAACAAAGTCTACCAGTATGAAAGCATTCTTCGCTTTGCCCTTGACCGTAGGCACGGCTATTCGAATAGTTTTAACTCTGCAGAGGTGTACAGCTTTACCCACAAGACATGATCAACTCTTAATGCCATACAATTAACACACTTCCTTTGGTGTGTCGGCAGAGAGATCGTGACAAGGCCTTTACAATGTATACGCCTAACCCGACCCACCCGCTGAGGTTTCACCGCTGTTAGGGTTCTATCCACCCAGTACAGAAGCCCCCTCTTGCGCCGTGTGAGAAAAACAGTCTTGCCTCTATCCGGCACTCACATTCCACCAACTGGTGAGTCTAAGTTAGGTTTCTACAAATTATTCAGCCAGGTCGTACCATGTTAGACATGTGGTTGTATGGTAATGCTTAGAATGGAGACAGTCATAAGCGTCGGTCCTTAACTGACTTGGGGCGGTACGTGCACAAACCAGGACCAGTGCTCTATCCGCACCCGCCAGACCAACCATTCCGCCCAAGTCTAAAACATTTTTCATTTTATTTTTATTTTGTAAACCAACGGCAATACTCTTTGCCTATAACTTCCAACACAAGTTTTCAAGAGTTATAAGAAATTCCCACCCATAGGTGCATACTGACCGATTGCGAGTCTAAGCATTTCTACCGAACTGTTCTATTCCACCAATAACTTATTTATAATTTTTATTACTGAACGTTGATAAAAATTAATTATTATAATCCATTATGTAACCTCCCGAATCATGAAGCCACCAAGATCTCATATTATTATCACATCATTATATAATCTAGCCCAAATTAGTACTCCAACACATAGAGTCTTTGACATATGCAACCATGACTCCAAAATCATGCTAAGCTACTGACATTATTGTATATGACATAGTCTCCTCAAAAGATAAGTCTCCTTATTGATTACCCATCATCCATACATCGATTAATCTTGTAATCTTCTTGATCCACCAAGAATAATTCATAATCTCATCCCCAAACATCTTTTAACAAAGATTCCTTAAACCAAGATTTTATTAATTCATTGACTATAATGATTTCCATACACAGTGACACCAGATCGACTAAACAAATCACACATGATCCACATTATTCATAATTCCACATAAATGGTTATCGCGAGACCATATTTCACAAAATCATCCACTAAACCACCGAGTATGATCCTCAATATTGTCCACTTACTCCATCGAGTAGGTTAGATAATATCATTTACCAATCACCAAGTGTCATTCTCAATATCATCTAACTAACCCTTCACATTGTCATCTCTAAATCTCATAGCATGCTTGTTAAAATCCACCGAAATATGATTCACCACTTATTCTATTTGATCCACGAGTATGACTCAATATTATTTATTTAACTGTACCGACTATTATTCTTAATATCATACATCTTCCAATAATCCTCCAATCCATACTAATTATATTGCGAACTGCTGTCGGGACCCGAATCTGCAAATCCGGACCCTCTGTGTTTTCAGCATTAGTCCGGGATCACGCTAGTGCACACAGTCTCAACATCGGTAAATATCACAATCATACACATCGGTAGTAATAAAGTACTTTAATTAAGATATCCAAACTGGTTGCTCGACCTTATGGTCAAGTTACAAGAGTACGCCACACAGGGCGAAAACTTATTAAGTAAATGAATTGCAGTGGAATAAAAGCATCAACGTGGCGCCATCCAGTATACCACAGGCAACTGACTGGGCTCGCTCCCTAAGTAGACGGCTCCTCCTGATACTCCTCCAAAGCTGGTGTCGCCTCTTCTTCAACTGATGTTGTATTGTGGCAAGGGTGAGTACTTGGTACTCAGCAAGTCATGCACAGAATGCAAACTAATATTCTACATGCATGGCTTAGTACAAGGAATGTCTCATGGTTCATTTGCAATAACAGCATTTAACAAGTAACATAAGTAAATTCGAAAGCAGTAAAAACAAGTATAACATTAATAACTTTTCCAGGAGTTAAATAAACATCTTTCCCATTCCTAGTCCACATTTCCATCAACGTCATCATTAGACCCAACCAAACTTTTTAAGTCCAAGTTGTTTTCAGGAAAATCTAACCCTTGACTGTAATCCCCGAGCAATGTCCAATACCGCTGACACGGCTATTCAAATAGATTTTTCACTCTGCAGATGTTATGCACTTTACCCACAAGATACAGCCAAACACCACAAAGGCGAGTGATCGTAACAAAGCATTTCAGAGACTGCAAACTGTTCAAGTGAACCTCCCCGGGTTTTTTCATACACCATCCCTTCCCTCAACGGAGGCGAAGTATGGGACTGACATACTGTTGGACGGGTACCATGCCATAGCAATGGTACGCTCCCCTTTCAAGCTACACAAAAGGTGTAGTTGACACCCCGAGGTAACACAAGCAAGTTATTAGTAACTTACTCAACTAGGTCCGTCCCATTACAGACATGTGGTTGCATGCTTGACTCAGATCAAAGGCTTGCAAGGTTAAGTCCTTAGGTGACCAGGGTAAGACTACCCGAAGAACCAAATCAACTTTCCCGATGCCACACCTGGCCCACCATCTCATTCTTGCCACTTGCCCTGGTCTAAATCTATTTAACAAACCCAGTTGTTTACCATGCACCACGTGCCATTAACAATCACAACACATGATACTTCTCCAAAAACAAGTTCAATATATCATTAAGTCAATATCAACATTTGATTGTCCAAAATCATGTTGGGTGCACGTAGCAGGTCTAAGCAATATCTACAACGGACTAAATTCCCAATGTTGGCAATTCAATAATGTCCAACTAAACATCCACAACTAGGGTGACAAGAGTTCATGGCACATAATTAATTAGTCAAGGTGTCATACTGCAATTTGGCATTTATCTAATCCCCAGAAATAGTTAATTTCTAATTAAACTAGCATGCAATAATTTAAATCAAATTAATTTCAAAAATAGGATCAATATGGTCAAAGCATAACTTGCCTTCAAAAAGTACTTGTTCTTGATCTTGAGCTGGCTCCTGGGTCAACACTTCACCTTCGAAGCCCTCGGGTACTTCAACGTCTACTCGTAACGCGTGCAAATAGCAATAAATAAATAAAACAGTACATAAACATTGCTAAAAAATTCAAATAAAGTCCACAAACAGAAAGAGCATAATTTTACAAATTCTTAGATATTTGAATTGCCCAAATCGGAGTTAAAATGCAAAAGTTACAACTGTTTAAAGTTTAAAGAATCTATTAATTAAATATAAATAGGGAAACTTTCATAACCAAAAATTAATTAAAATTCATATTTAAGTAGATCTCAATTTTATAAAAATTTAGGAATTGGAATCGTTCAAATCGGAGTTGAAATGCAAAAGTTATAAGCGTTTGAAGTTTGAAAATTCAAATAAATCAATAAAACGAATTAATTCTTTTATTTTTATATTGAAAAATCCGATTATGACGTCAGCACGGGATTTGATTTTCCACCGAATTATTTTTCTATTGAAAAATCGAATTATGATGTCAGCATGACGTCAGCGGGTCCATGGACTTGGTCCACGGTTCGGGTCTAGTTCACCAAGGACCCGGTCCACGAGTACACGTCTCACTGACAGGTGGGACTTCTGATGACGCCGGGCCGACGCCATCGCTTCGGCCGAGGGCGCCGACACGCGGCCCCACTGATGCCGCGATGACGTCACGTATGACGTCATGGTGCGGTTTGGAAGCCACTTACACGCGGGTCCCACGACGCCACGGGCCAAGAATCAGCACGCGACCGCGCCGATCGCTACGGGTCCAACTTTCGGATACGTGGCTTGATCGGGACCGTTGATTTGAAAATCAACGGTCCAGATTGGATCTGGGCCGCGCATGTTGTGGACAACATGGCTGATCTTGGCCGTTCGATTTGGATCGGACAGTCCAGATCCGATCGGGTTTCACCTCACCATGGGTGGCGTGGCATGTCCCGGTGGCCGACGCGTGTGTAACACCTCGGCATCTATTATGCCTGAATGTCACCAAACAAAGACTAAACAACATCTAAATACCACATCTAAAAGTAAATTACAGCAAAGGAGTACATGCAAAAACCGAAAATTTCGGCAGCATCTCCTTTGTTTTTCCATGGTACGGAGCATCAACAATAATATCACAAGTTATATCATATTGGGAAGCATCTAAAGCAGCAATAACAGGCGATATAGCAACTATTTAAGTCTAGCATAATGAATTTAACCACTCCATGTTTTAAAACGAAGTAAATAATATGACCAAGCACACAAATAAGTCATACTCCAAGTTCTCAACGCATTAACTTATAATCACATCTACGAATGGCAAAATTGTATATATATCTTAATGAGTGAAACTTTGTGAAGATGTGCCACTAAGCCCCTTTTCCCGCATGTCGGTTTCAAGGTACCTAAAAAAAACAACATAAAACACAAGCGTGAGTTCATCACTCAGCAAGCATACTGCAATGGGTCATACAGAGCAATTCAAATATTATCATCACTACATAACAAACTCAACATCATGATCAAGTCATACTTCATATGCAACATCATATTCATGTCTCAACCTCATTGAGATCATTTCATCATCATCATCATGAATTCAATGCAATGCAATGCAATGCACATGTCTCCTCGACGCAAATACTGGTATTACCGAGTGCACACCCGTAGGCGTCCACCCACGTCCCCCTTCCATCCCGTAGATGGAGGGTGCCTACTCCTCGCTTCCACTCACCGCGTGGGTGGAATCACGAGGTAGGTCTTACATCCATGGTGCTCCAGATTAGTCATAACTTTCTCACCGACCTTACCGGAATAGTTATGACGTTCTCACCGCCCGGGCCAAGTTTCATGCCATGTATGCAACATATGCCATAATCATTAACCATAAACCATTGCATAGTATCTTAACATACCCTTTTTATCATATCATGGAAAATACTAAACATGGCAAGACAACACAACATGGAAACAATTGCATCTAGTCAAGACAAGCAAATAAACCACATGCTACCCATTCCAATACACTTGCCTTAACCTCAGGCGACGGATTGGCGGGATGAGGAGGGCACTCCCGGGGTCACACCGCCTGCACAAAGATTCCACACAATCACAACGTGCCCACAAAACAGTACGCCATTGCCCATCTACCCTTATATCGCAAACTACTCCCGAAAACGAAAAATAGAGAATCTATCCCCCCGGGACAGCAGACTTCAAACTATCATAAATTTAGATCTAGGACTCCAAATCGATTAAACGAGTACATCCTCGCGTAGCTTAGGAAATTTCCTAACTTTTTCTAAGTATATGGAAAACTGATTCGGCCTCTAAAGTGGTCTAATCTACATAATACCGTGATTTATTCCAATCTCGTCACAGTTTTGAACACACTCGGTAAAACGAGCATAACTTTCAAACGGCTGGGCGGAATTAGACTTTCTTTATACCCACTGAAAGGTATTGAAGTTACCTACAACTTCTTCAACAGGCGGCCGACGAAATTCTGATTCTAAAATCGTGAAAACTCAAACCCTAGGTCGACTGCACAATCTGCCCGAAACAGAGAACGTGGCAAACTCTAGTTTTCATCTAATCTACCCAATCACAGCACCACCACTTGATCTAAAAGCATCAAATCAACCTATAGAACAGTACCTAGACCATCCCCAAGAATCCCCCATACCATACCTCCGCCCGACGAACGAAGAACGCCGAAATCCTTCCTCCCGGGCTCCCCGATCGTCCTCCTCGCGCCGGAACCGCCGGATCTCCTCTTTGCGGGGCTTCCCGATGGAGAGATCAACGGGATGGCGAGGTGGGGATCTCCTCTAGGGTAGCAAGGGGGGTGGAGAGGGGAGGGGAGAGGTGGTGGCGCCATGGGGGAAGATGGAGAGGAAGGGGAAGGGTGGAGGCGCATGGGGGGGTTAGGGGGTGGCGGCTAGGGTTGGGAAAGGGAGTGGGGGGTGCACCAAGGGGTGGGGGCCAGATTTGGCTGCCCAAAATTCCCCCCCTTGGACCCAAACCCTTCCACCGGAGGCCCAACTCAACCCCCAAGGCCCAAAGTCCCCCGGAGAGGCCCAAACACCCGAAAACGGCACAAAAACACGCTATAAACTCATACCAAAATGCCGAATTCTAAAATGTCATATTCTGGGGTGTCACAGCGTGGCCCAATCTATGCCGTTCGATTTCGAACGAACGGCTGGGATCTATTTGTGCACGGTGCGGCTATAACTACGTGGCTCAATCTTGTGCGTTGGATCCGAATCCAACGGTCGAGGTTGGATCTAATTACCGCAACGTGGATTCCGTTGCGGCGACGTGGACGAATGAGGGTCGTTGGATCTAGATCCAACGGTCTAGATTCGATCTGGTTTCTACGGGTTAGAGAACACGTGGACTCACCATGGCCGCTGGATCTTGATCGGACGGTTGTCCGAGCTCGATGGCGACGCGGCGGGGCTAGGTCACCGGAGACGAGGACGACAACACGCCCGATGGCGTTTGGGCGCGATTCCGGCGAGGTGAGTGGTACTCCCAGGTGCGGCTTGACGCGACGGTCTCGGATCTAGGCTCGGTGACGGCGGAGGACGGCGGAGTCGGAGGCAACCGGCGGAAAACCGCGGCGGAACAAGGCTCCAACTTCGGCGAGCTCGCGCGGGCTGTCGGCGGCGGCTTGACCGGCGTGGGTTGGGGCAAACGATGTGCACGGAAGAGGGCGGTCCCGACACGGGTGGCGGCGCATTAAATAGGCCCTCGACGTCCGTGATATTCGCTAAAAACGAGGCCCCACGCACGGGCGACGGCGAAGTCTGAATCCCATTCGGACTGGGTGACGTGGCGCAACGTGGGCCGTTGGATCAAGATCCAACGGTCACGTGCGAGGGCTCGGTGCGCACGGCTCGGGCGACGTGGCTTGATCTCGACCGTTGGATCTTGATCCAACGGTCGGGGGTTAGGGTTCGGCCCGACTCGGTTTGGCTCGACCGTGGTTTGGGTCGGACTCGGACTCGAGTCCGACTTGGGCTCGGTCGCTTGGACAGTAAAACCCAGTTTTGATTTTCCAGCGATTTAAATATTCATATTAATTTCCAGGAATTCATTTAATTCAAGAAAAATAGAAAAATACTTAGAAAAATTCCAGAAAAATTCTAGAAAATATTTTAGGGCATTTGGGATTCACATAAAATATTTTCAACAAAAATTTATTTGAAACTTTTAAATCTTTAATTATTTCAAAAGGGAATAAATTCAAATTAAATCCAAATAAATCCAAACAAATTCCAGAAAATTCCAAAAATTCACCAAAGTGCAAAATAACATTTAAATTCAAGAAAAGAAAAAATTGGGGTGTTACAACTGCTATCATAATCCAACTCCTCAATATTTCAACCATCACCATTCATAGATCAATTTCATAATGGCAACCCCCACATCATCACTAATATTCATCTAACTCCAATTTGCATTCCATACCATTTGTTCCATCTAAAATGTCTTCCAAATAATCTTTTTCCCCTAATTAAAGAATATTTTTTCAAAAATATTTATTATGGTGGGTTACTGTACTAGGGCGACAAAGGATCATGGATAACAATATTAAGGAAGTATGAACAACGGGTATAACTAATAGCCTAACGTCAACATCATCCTTTTATATAAATAGCAATGCAATTTGCAAAACATTGTAAAATATTTATAAATCATGGGATCAACATGCGTCAAGGAGACTTGCCTTCGATCGTAGCGTGAGTCTCACAATCTTGCAGTTCGGCGACGGCGTCGATGGACTCGGCGGGATCGTCGGCTACGCGCAAAACGGTACAACCAAATAAATAAAATAAATAAAATCTAAAAATTATAAAATTAGTATTGGCAGATAGAGGGTGATTTTAGATGAATTTAGAAATTTGAATCACTCGATTCGGAGTTACGACGGAAGAGAACGAGTCTTTCAAACCTCCCGCCGGACATGGAGAAGAAATGGCTGCCGGCGGAGCTCCGGTAGTCAAACTAAAAATCTGATTTTACTGAAGGTAGATGACACTGAGATGGACCTCCAGTAAAAAATTGAGGTGAAACGGAAGTCGAGAGTGACCGGGATACCTCGCCGAAGTTTCGGAAAGAACGGCTTCTACAGGGAGATCCGTAGATTGGATTGGAGAAATTCCAATTGGGTTGTGTGGGGAATGAGGAGAGTATTCTGGGTTCAATTTGTAAGATGATCGGACTAGCGGATCGTCGGGAAAAGCTCGCCAAAGTTATGACCGGAAGCGCCGGGGCGACATGCGGCGCGCACGACGCAGTGCGTCTTGGTGGCGGCCGTGGGCGGCGCGAGGCCGGGTGGCGCGCGGTCTGGGAGCCAGACGGCCGGCCGGAGGGCCGGCGCGCAAGGAGCTCGGCCGGCCGGCCATGGCGACGGCGCCGGCTCGAACGCACGGCGTGGGCGGCCGAGGACCGGGAAAGGAGCGACACGACACGAGGAACGTGATGCTCACTCCGGTTCGGCCGGAGGATCGCCGGAACGGCGGCGGTCATGGACGAGTTTGGCCGGCGGCCATGAATAGCGATCCCAAATAATAAAAAAAATCGGAACACGCAACGACAAAGAGGAAGTGAGCACCGCGTAGGTCTCGACGAGACGAATTCAACGGTGTGGTCGGATTCACGAGGAACTCACCGGATTGAGAGTAATCGACGAAAAACTGAGCTCCCAACGAAGATTTCAACGGCGAAATTCATCGCCGTCCTACAACGAAAAGTGAAATTAGTTGAGGGCTTTTGCTAAGGACGTCGACGCGAACACAACGACGCGATCGGAATTGAGTTTGGCTCATCGGAGCAAAAGTTTCCACGACGATGTCGCTGGAGGACAACCGGCGTCGGTTTTCTCGAGCTCCCGGCCGAATGAAGAGGGGAAACAGTGGGTGAGTGAGGGCACAGGATATAGGGCTCCAAGACGAAGAGATGAGAAGTGGAACCACGTGATTTTGTGGAGAAATGGCCAAGTTATGAGCATTTAAGTGATTTTCGGTTTTGGGTTGACTGAGTTGTTTCCGGCGGGATTTGGAACGATTAATGGTGTGGGATTGAATCTCCTCATCAATACCTTTCCAACGGATCTGGCCTTGCTCAATTTGGTGGAGAAATAAAGGAGTTATGAGTGTTTAAAGAGGAGGCCACCATTAAAGGAGTTGAATGAGCTCTCCTCTGGACAGAGCAATCATGAGGAGGAAGACGCGTGAACAATATCGTGATGCTACAGTACCATGGTGCTACAGTGCCGCCACGTGGTGCTTCCCGATTGGCCAAAGATTACATAAAAGCAACGCCCTAGAGAAAAATAGCAAAAAGGGTCTAAAAATCCCGAAAAATTTCCTAAAAATATTAGGGAATATTTGGAACCCAATAAAATTGGTTTCAAGGAATTTGGATGAAATTTGGAATTTAGAAAATTCCGGGACGAATAAAGGGCTTTTGACGAAAGGTCGCGAGAGATAAAATACCAGAGGGCTTCCAAAAATCTTGAAAAAATTCCCGAAAGGTTTTTAGAATATTTGGGACCTAATGCAATAGGTTCCGGGATTTTTGGAGCATTTTCGAACTCGGGTGGAATTTCGGTTACTGACGAGAATCTGGAAATTTGATTTTTCGGACGGAGGAGGCTTGAACTCCAATTTCGGAAGGATAAGGATGCCAGGTTAATTAGAACACCAAGGAAAATCCAAATTTTGAATTTAGTTAATTTTAAATTAACTTTTTAGCAAAAGACCGAAATTGGGGATGTTACAAACCTACCCCCCTTAGAGAGAATCTCGTCGCTGAGATTCGGACTGAGAAAGAAAAAGAAAGATTAGGAAACTTGGCTCTGAGGTCTTCTTCTGTTCCCAGGTTGCTTCCTTCTTGGAATGGTTGCTCCATTGAACCTTGCAAAACTTGATCACTCGGCTTCTGGTTCGATGTTCCGCTTCATCCAATATTTCTCTTCATATGACCTCTGACGCTTGGTTACTCTGAGACATTTCTTCAGCTGAGAAGCATGGAAGACATCATGCACACCCGAAGGCTGCGGAGGTAGTTCCAACTTGTATGCAACTTCTCTTTTGGCAACCACTGGAAAGGGACCAATATAGCGGGGTGCTAACTTCCCACTAACTCTGAATCGATGCATTCTCTTGAGAGGTGAAACCTTCAGATACCCATGATCCACAATAACCCATATGGAGTCAAATTTAGACTTTGTTCTACGGAGTCCAATAATGAAATCCATTCCTATTTCTTCTCACTTCCAAACAGGAACTTGTAAGGGTTATAGCATCCCAGCTGTTCTCTGATGTTCTGTTAATCTTTTCAAAATTTGCTAACACTGCTTCCTGCCTGACATTGAACAAATCTTGAACATCTAGATTGAATGGACTTGTGCTCAGTATTTGTCTGGGGTTCAACTCACTTGATTTACATCCGAAGCTTCTAGTACTTGAGACTTTAGTTCTTCTGACAAACATACACCACCCACATCTGGAGGTTGTTGTTTCCAGACTATACTAACTGATTCCTTTCAATTTGGTAACTTTGAATTCAACAAATCTTTTCATAGCTTAGATGAGAATTATGGCTCTACGGCCATCATTTAATTATCTCATGACTAGTGCCAAAATACATATATGTTTTAAGAACTATCAACAGAAATCCACTTCCACAATTGTACTCCTTTCAAACATTTATTGATAACCATACTGACTACTGCCTCTTACAGATTGATCATTATACAAACTCTTTTATTTATTCCTTAGAAGAGGTATGGTGCTACTGAATGCACCATCCGTTAGCATTTACTGATAACATCATATTCCAGGTACCTCTTCTTCATCTTCATGGGGCATCGGTAGACCTGATGTCCTATATCGCCATATTTGTGAAAGAGATTGCCGATTGCGTTTACCACCTGCTGCGGGGGTTATGGTCTTGATAAGAACAGAATCTGGAATGTTGGGGTTTGAAGTAGACGCCTGACGTCCTTGCTGCCAGCAACTAGCAATATGCGCCTCAGCAAGACTATTGGAACCCCCAATTATCTGCCTTGAAAACTCGTTCCGTTGAGATTGACCAGTCTTGTTATGAAATCTTTGCATCACTGGTTGTACTTCTGGTCCTGGGGTCTTAATTAAGGTTACTTCTTGTGCTCGGTTGAGTCGAGATTGGTTCACACGAAGCCGGGAACTACTGGTAACATATTGCTCCTGACTTACCATCATCCTTTTTGCAGGAATCCTGTTGACAATCTTGCCACTTGCCCCGGTCTAAACAATTTTATCAACCCCCAGTTGATTACCATGCACCACATGCCATCAACATCATCAATAACACATGTGGCAGTTTCCAAAATAATGTTCCATCTCTCATTAGGTCAAGATTATTTTTTTGACATTTAAAATTATATCAATAACACGATTGCATGGCTAAGCAGGCTAATTACGACCTAAATAACCCATGTTGGCGAATTAGTAATGTCCAACTAATATTCCACAACTAGGGTGACAAGGGTTCATGGCACATAATTAAATAACCAAGATTTTATACAACAACTAGGCATTTATCTAATTCCCAGAAATATTAATAGCATTTTCTAATTTAACTAACATGCAATAACTTGAATCAAAATAATTTTCAAAAGAAGGGTCAACATGATCAAAGCATAACTTGCCTTCAAAGAGTATCTGTTCCTGGTCTTGAGCTGGCTCCTGAGTCAAAACTTCACATTCGTAACCCTCGGGCACTTCAACGTCTACTCGTAACGTGCACAAAAGCAATAAAAGAAATAAACAATAAACAAAAATGCTCCAAAATTCAAATAAAATTCTTAAATAGAAAGATCATAATTTTACAAATTTTTAGAAATTGGAATCGCTCAAATCGGAGTTAAAACGCAAACGCTATAGCATTTTGAAGTTTGAAAATATATTTAAAATGAATAAACCGAATTAAATAAACATTTTGTTTTTCGGAAATTAATTATGACGTCAGGCCTGACACGTGTCAGCACCACAGAGCGCCACATGTACTTGCTGACGTCATCACCGGCCGAACCCCACGATGACGTCAGCATGACGTCACCGGGACACTTGTTGCCTCTTGGTGCGACCATGTTAGCGCCGGCGCATGCACCCGGTCCACGCGCAGCTCGGGTCCAGGGTGGATCTGGCGCATGCACGCACATGACGCTGACATGCGGGTCCTACCTGTCGGTGCCCACGCACGCACGGTGCGGTATGCTGCCCTACGATTCGTGTGGACGTGCTTTGATCCGCACCGTCCGTTCAAACGGACGACTCGGATTGGATCTACTCGCGTGGGAGAGATGCACGTGGCATGTCCCGGCGTTCAACACCTGGCCTGAGCTGGGTGCTAGGATCCGAATCCGACGGGTAAGAATAGATCTAGAGTACCAAAACATGATTTGATATACTCTGTCCGTTTGAAAAATCTACGGCTCGGGTTGCAACTACATGGCCCACTACACGCCTTTGGATTTAGATCTAAAGGTCCAAGTTACATCTAGATCTCTACGGGAAACGATTAACATGGACTGACCTCAACCGTCGGATGGAGATCGAACGATTGAAGGAGCTCCGAGAAGACGATGATGGCGCGGTGGTGCGTGACATCGAGCTCTGGCCGGACTTGGAGACGACGACCCTCCGGACGGCGTTACGAGGCAGGTCCGGCGAGGTGGACGGTCGCGTTCGAATCGCCTGGACAGGGGGTCCTGAATCTGGACTCCCACACCACGGATGATGGCGGACGGCGGCTAGACACAGTAAAACCCGAGGCGGCGCTTCCCCAAACTCCGACGAGCAATTGCGCGGACACAGAGGCGGCTTGAGCGTGGAGAGGTAGGCCAAACGAGGTGCACGGCAAAGGCGATTCTCAGGGCATGTGCGATGCTTTAAATACTCCCTCGATGTCCGAGTTCTCCGCGAGATTTCGGCGCGGCCGTTGCGCGGTGGAGTCCGATTCGTAGCCCGAGACGATGGTGACATGGCGCTATCCTAGCGCTCCACGCATGCTCGAATCGGCGGCTCAGCGCACGCGCACACGCGGACCGTTCACGACCATTGGATCCGAATCCAACGGTCGCGCGTTGGCGGCGGCTAGGGTTCCCTCGCGGCTGGGTTGCGGCGTGGAATTTGGGCCGAGCCAGCACGGCACAGTGCTGGGCTTCGGCCTAGTACTGTAGCCAGGGATTTTTTTCGATTTTCCAATTAAATTAATTCCAGAGATTTGATTAATTCATTTAATGTGTTAAAAATACCAGAAAAATTCTAGAAAAATTCTCAAAAATATTTAGGACATTTGGGACTTAAATAAAATATTTCCAACAAATCTTCATTTGAAACTTTTACATATTTAAATAGGTCAAGAGAGGAATTGATTCAAGTTAATTCCAAATAAATTTCAAAAATTCTCAGAAATTCAAAATAGCACTAAAATATAAGAAAAGCAAAATTTGGGATGTTACAATAGGCTTTTTTGAAAAAATAAAGAGATAAAACCCTGATTACTGAAACTAAGAAAGGGAAAAACACAGAAGATGCCTGTAACAGAAGTATTGCTTCTGAACAATACCAAGACAAAATAGTTCACTACTGAGAAGGGGCAAATAACTAGCACTGAGCAGTAAAAGTAAGTACAAAAAAATAGAAAGTCAGAGGAGACAATAATTTTTCACCGAGGTTTAGAGATAACACTCCTACGTCCCCGTTAGAGCACTTCACCAGAAGTATTGCTCCACCAATAGCTATTCTCAATAGCTTTGGTATCCACTGGGTAACTATTTCACCAATCGGTGAGGTGAGTTCCAAACCTCTCACAATCAGTGGTCGCCTTCCACAAATTTCTTTGGACAGGTCGCACCAAGAACTCATAAGCCATCTAGGAACACTAAGTTCCAAGAGTAATAGACTAACCACAAGATCAAACTCTTGGTTCACAAACTCGCAATTTGTCTAGACTGAGCTTGGAGCTAAATCGCTTCTGCATAAGGAATGAACAGTGAAATTCGGTCTCTTTGAATGCTTTTGAGCTCAAGAGTGCTAAATGTCAAAGAGATGCAAAGTAGTCTGAAAGATGGTCCTGGCACAGCTTACATAGTCCTCAAAATGGAAAAATAACTGTTACAAGATTTACTAGCCGTTGGACTTTGTCAGGATGACAAAATAAACAAATTCAATGTGCCACGGACAATGATTACAAAGATTTGCAACATGATCAAGGTGCGACGGACCAAATTCAAAAAATTTCCATTTACGCCGGACCGAAAAACTCAGCCTGTCGTAAGAGGGCATTTGCGCCGTACCTAAAAAGTTGGTCCGACGTACACATGCTTTTAGTGAAAGTTGGTCCGTCATCAATTCTTAAAAGTATCAATTTGCGCCGGACCGAAAAAGTGGTCTGGCGTACAAGGCAACATTACTGGAAGTTTTTCAAGTAAACCAATTTGACAACAAAGGACTTCCAGAGTGTTTTGAGTTGGCGCCGGACCGAAAAACTTGGTCCGGTGGACACTTAAAAATATGGTCCGGCATGAACGGTGTACGCTCGGTATAAGATTTATCAAGGAAAGTTTCAGCGCCGGACTAAAAAAGTCGGTCTGGCTTGAAGTATACTCAGTGTTACTGAGTGAAGGACTTTTGACTCTGAGGGAGTGAAATATGAAGTGATTTTTACTCCAAGTAATCTTGACAAGATTTAACAAGGAACCAAGGAACTTACTTGTGCATAATCCCTCTTAATAGTACGGCTAAAAAGAATAACCTAGCTATATGACTTGAACAATTTCCAATTCAAAACTAGCAAAAAGAATCCTTAGCCTTTTTCTTTTATTATGACAATTCTTCACTTCACAGGGATTAATTTTCTTAATCATCAACAGCAAAACCAGTATAAAGCATGATTAAAGAATTGGGGGGGGGGGCTAGGTGCTTTCAGGTTGCGGCACTACTGACCTATGAGGAGCAGTAGTATCGACCAAGGACTACCGGCCCCAGAATGGCGGTAGTGCCGAGTTTGAACTACGAAGATAATTTTGATTTGTGTTACTAAATGATTATTGCATATTATTGTTGATCAATGCTATGTGAGGTGTTTCCCTATCTTTGTTGATTGCAGGGCTTCAATTTGACGTCATGATGATGCGAAGATTGGCAGGGACTAGGTGAGGGAAGTCGGAGATCCGGATGGCCGGGGATCACCGAAAGATGGCCGAAGATGAAGCTGGAGCAAGTCATGGAGGCAAGGGAACAATGGAGATGCTAGCTTAACACTGCTCGGATCAAGGAGAGCCGTTGGATCGCGCGTCTAGAAGATAGAGTAGTGGTTAAGTGTGACACCACGGAGTGTCGTAGCCTTATAAAATGTGAATGTTGAGGGCAAAAACATTATGAAATGTGGAATTGGAGGTTGAAACCATACGTTATGCAGTTTAATCGTAGTTCCGGGCCGATTTCGGGAGTTTGGGCCTCTCCGGGGGAGTTTGGGCCTAAGGGGATGAGTCGTGGGCCTTGGTGGGAGGGAGTTTGGGACCATGAGGGAGGGAGGGACCAGGTTGGGCTGCCTTGTGCGCCCCCTAGCCCTCTTGGGCGCCACCCCCTAGCCTTAGGGTTTCCCCTCCCTTCCACCTCCTAGCCGCCACCCCCATGCGCCTCTCCTCTCCCCATTGCGCCACCACCCCTTCCACCACCTCTCCACCTCCCTTGCTGCCCCTAGGGGAGTTCTCCACCTCACCAACCCGAAGATCCGTCCAATGGAGCGCTCCGCGACGAGGAGATCCGGTGGATTTGGAGCGAGGAAGGAGATCGCGCGAACCGGGAGGAGATCCATTGGTTTTTCGTTCGTCGGGCGAAGGTATGGCCATGGGGATCCTTGGGGTTGGTCTAGGATCTGTTATAAGGGTTAATATCATGTTTTTAGATCAATTGGTGGTGCTGTAATTGGGTAGATTAGATGAAATCTAGAGTTTTCCACGTTCTCTGTTTCGGGCAGCATGAGCAGTCGACCTAGGGTTTGGATTTTCGCCAATTTAGATTCGGAATTTGGTCAGCCGTCTGTTTAAGAAGTTGTAGGTAACTTCAATACCTTTCAGTGGGTATAAAGAACGTCTAATTCCTCCCAGCCGTTTGAAAGTTATGCTCGTTTTACCGAACGTATTAAAAACTGTGATGTGATTGGAACAGATCACGGTATTCTGTAGATTAAACCAATCAGACTTTCCATATACTTATAAAAAGTTAGAAAATTTCCTAAGCTACGCGAGGATGTACTCGTTTATTCGATTCGGAGTCTTAGAACCTGAGTTATGCCTTTTGGAAGGCTGCTGTCCCGACGGGACAGAACCTCTGTTTTTGGGTTTTGCGAGTAGTTTGCGATGTCGGGGTAGAAGAGTGGTTGCGTACTGTTTTGTGGACATGATTGTGAGTGTGTGGTACCTATGTGCAGGTGGTGTGACCCCGGGAGTGCCTTCTACTTCTCGCCAATCCGTCGCCCGTGGTTGAGGCAAGTGTATTGGATTGGGTAGCGGGTTGTAGTTTGATAGATTGGTTGAGATTGAAATTGAATATATGATATGTTCACATGCCATGCTTTAATGATTGCCATTGATATGATGAATATGCTTATTATGTTATGATGCCATGTGTTAATGTACAAGTTATTTATGATGTTGGCATGTTTGCATACATGACATGATACATGGCCCGGGCGGTGAGAGTCATAACTAGTCCGGGGAAGGTCGGTGAGAAAGTTATGACTATTTCGGAGAGCCAATGAGTAAGTCCTACATCGTGATTCCATCCACCGCGGTGTATGGAAGCGAGGAGTAGGCACCCTCCATCTTCGGGATGGAAGGGGGGAGAGGGTGCACACCGACGGGTGTGTACTCAACCATACCGGTATGAGTTTCCAAGGAGACATGTGCATCGCATCGCATTGCATACATAATGATGATGATAATGATATGTGATCATGAATGAGATGATAGACATGATGTGAGTTGTTGTAGCCATGTAATTGTTCTTTTGTACCATTGCAATATGCTTGCTGAGTGTTGAACTCACGCTTGTGCTTTCTTGTTGTTTTAGGTACCATGAGACCGGCATGCGGGGAAGGGAAATAGTCACACTTCTACACGTAGCTTCACTCATTTGTTCCCACAGTCATTCAATTGGGTCTTGATAATAAATTAAGTGTAATGCTTATTGATTTATGGTTTAGCTTTGCGATATGAGAGTCTTATTGTTCGTTTGGCTCATGGAGACATTGAATGCTTGGATTTAGACTTATATTGCTGTCATGCCTTTAAATATTGCTATTCTAGATGCCTCTTATATTGCCATATATTGCTATGCTGTTGATGTTCCTTCAATTCTTGTTAAAACAAAGGAGATGCTGCCGAAATTTCGGTTTTTAGCATTCATGCCTTTGCTGTAATTTACTTGTATTTGTAGTATTTAGAGGCTGCTTAGTCTATGTTTGGTAGCATTCGGGCATATTAAATGCCAGGGTGTTACATTAAGCCTAATTTGCTTTGAGAAGTGTGCAAAAGCCATTATGTTGATCCATGAACACTATAAAATAGAGGGGTAGGGGTAGCCTCCCCTCTTGAAGGTTTTAAGTGCTCCTTTGAGCTTTGCCCACTTGTTGTGAGGCTTTGTAAACCTTTCCTTCAGAAATACAAAGAATTTCTTTACTTTACTTGTGAATTTAAATTCTGCATTTACATTATATCTTTACTTTATGCAATTTAAATTCAATATTTACTTACAAGCATTTATATTTCGGACATTTGCCTACACTCCTTCTAAATGCTTGTGGTTCTTGAGCCAAGGATGAATGATTGATGGATGAATCTTTTTTAGATCACATCCCAATCATCTAGGCTTCCCTTCTTTCGATTTCTCTCTTAAATATATTCTATGTTCAATTCTTGAGAAATTTTTGAAGGTTGTGTTCATAAAGTTTCGTTCTTGATTTCTTGCTTGCTTTAACGTGTGGGAGAACATCCAAGATCATTTTTATTATTAAAACCCATGAGCAAGTTCATGATCAAGAGTTTTGAGTTTTGCCTCTTCTTGGTGCAATCTTTCTTCAAATAGAAAAAAGATTGGAACTTTGGCATTCATTTGAATCGATGGGTGGAATAGGTTCCTAACATCTTGTGGAAGACATTTACCAAGTTGCATGGGCATTGGGTCAGTTGATCTAAAATTCCATTGATTTTTGCTCTTGTGTTCGTGCTATTTTCGCGCCCTGTTCTTGAACCCGGCACTACCACCACAGATGAGCAGTTTTACCAGAGGAGCGGCACTACCACTCTCTTGACTGCGACAATGCCAGCTAGAGGCTGTTTTGCTGATTTTGTTCCTCTGAGCTTCCGTGCTTCAAGTGAGGTGTTCTTTTTTGTTGTTATTTGTCCAGGAGGTATGGAAAATTTTAATTTGGGATCATTCACCCCCTCTCTGATCGCTATCTCGATCTTTCAATAACCAATTTGATTTTGATCCAAATTCCAAAGTAATACACAAAGTTAAAATAATTTAGAATAAAAATGGAAAATAGAAATTGGATTTGTATACAAATTTCAACAAAAAATAATTGAAATTTGACATAAAAAATAAAAGAAAATTGAGCATGGTTTGCATACAATTCCAAAGTAAAACCCCTTAAATAACTGAAACTTGGAATATATTAAATAAAATCAGTAATTTTATTTGTACGTGGACTCCATACAAAACAATTGAGATTTAAAGAAAAATAAAAGCTATAATGATGATATCATGAATGGTGTTAGAGGAGACTATGAAACAGTGCAACGATGTTGATCTATGCAACAAGAAGATAACCACCTGGAAACAAAGAGCTAAGGCAGTGATGAGGATGATGAGGGCAATGTCGTGCTGCTTACCTTAGCCATTCAATGAGGATAGTGTCGCCGAAGTCGCTAAAGAAAAAGTTAAGAGTCAAAATAGCCAAGGGCCATGATGACAAGTGATGTGTCGACAGTGTTGAAGAAGTTAGTGGCCAAAGAAGTTCGATGATGGGGAAGCTTTGGCAGAGCAGAGTGAAAGTTTTGCATTGAATACAAGCTATAGACAATATGGTGCCATTAGGTAGCTAAGAACCTGGCGTCACCAACGATGGCAAGAAAATTCTCACATTGTTAAACAACCACTAAAGCTTACATGCCGGCATCAGTGAAGATGGGTGTGGAGTATGTGGGCCCCGGGTAACTACATGATAGGCCGCAAGGGCCCACCAAGAGGGGGCATCGCAGGATGGTTGTAGGGGATTGAAAGTTATTTGGACTCTCACCATCGTGCACTACAAGAAAGGACAAAAGATGGTAACTAACTATTGTTAGGAAGGATACGATTGTATTCTGGAGATAGAATCTCCATCATGTAACCGATCAGGAATCCACCCTGTAACCTACTCGGATCCCTCAGCCCCTTATTATATAAAAGGGGCAAGGGGTACAGAGCGAGACACGCAAACACGATAGAGCAAGCAATACACAATACGAGAGACAAATAACTCTCATAATCCCAGAACACAGGACTAGGGTATTACCTCCACTGTCGAGGGCCCGAACCTGTCTAATCCTTTGTCTTGTGTTACCATCGAGTTTGGATCAAACGTATAGCCCCATATAAATTATTGCCGACAACAAACGTTAACAATGGGAGGTCACCGTGGTTAGTGAGGAAGACACATCGTTGAGTTGGCCAACATCGAAGAAAAGAAGCGACTGAGACAGGAGAAGAGACATCAAGCACATAAAAAAGATCATGCATCTATATGAATGGAAGTACGATCATATAGAAGTAGAGGAGCAAAGAGCTCGAAGTAGAGATAACACAACCGTAGAGAATAGGCAATTGTTGCATTAGGAACAAATTGTAGAATATAGAACAAAAATAGCACAATTAATAAAATATATGGGAAATAGGAATTTATTCAATTTTAAATGATAATCGCTCAACAGGAGTGTAGACCAAATGTTCGTTCAGAAACTAAGGCCAAACTAATGAGGAGACTTATAAGGAATATGTGACATCAACTAGCAAAGTGAAGGAATACTTAGAAGACTAATCCAAGTCTCCATATGAGTCATAGGTGTCCTCTTGGAACTTCTCGAACTTAATAATTTGAAGAACCATATGATCATAGTCCTCAGCGTCCGTGTCAACAACAGGTTAAAAGGTGAAGTATGGCTCAACATTGTTTTCTCAGATCTTATTTAATTTTTCAGTGGATTTCATGTAAAGGTTTACCATATACTTGAGGATGTGATAGTTGCACCACCAATGGCTAGTGCATCCATACCTAAAACAGGGTTATTCAGGGTTTGCAGCCTTATTAGCTAAGTCTTGATTCTGAAAGCCCCTTGGCCCTTTACCTTTACTTTTCCACAATGGATTGCCTATTCCCCTATCTGATATGCTATTCTTCCCCTTATCCCCTTTATTCTTTTGGCCCTTTCTGTGGCCATGGCTATTGCTTGTCTACTGAGCATTTGCATGTGCTGTAGGCATTGCAAGACTACCATTAGGAAGTGCATGATAATTCTTCACAAGGAGTTCATCACACTTTTCAGCTTATAGCAAAATACATGTAAGCTCGGAGTACTTCTGGTACTTGGTATGACGATACTTTTACAGCAGTATCCTCATATTGGGGTGGAATATGCATAATGCCATGTCGATCATTTTAGTATTAGTAATTTTCTAGTTATAGAATGTTAATTCAGTGATAATCTTATGCATGTCAAAGTTATATGAAGCCACAGCCTTTAAAATCCTGAAAGCAAGGGAGGATCCATTCGCGTTGTACTTCTGGCAACAGGACGGATCTTTGCTAGTGTTGACAATAGAACCTGGCACATGGCTGATGGGTAAAAGATTGTTAGTTTGGTATGGTTAGCTGATCAAGAATAGTATCGGGTTTAGGAAAGACATAAGCTGATAACAATTTATCGGATTATAACCCATGATTAGTACTAAAAGGGAAGTATCTTGGGAGAACTAAGACCGATATGGACAATTTTATGAAGAGTCCAAGGAGAACACGATCGGGTCATATGCTATAAAAGAAGATGATAAGCAACATCGAGAACACACAATCAACGAAACAACTAATCTACTTTTCGTTTTTACCTTTCGTCGACTAGGAGTAGAATTTTAGATTTGTAATCTTACTTCTGTAATTCGCTTGATCAATAAAGTTGCGCATCGCCGATTATTAATTTCGTTGACTTACGCTAACCCAGGTTTGATTTTTCTCTAATTATATTGCCCATCATATTTTTTTTGGGAAAAATGGCCTTTACCTCTATCTAATCAACTCAATCAGGTTGATTAGATCTATCGGTTACTTTTCATCTAAACCGGCTCAAATGGCCAACTGGACTAGATCATTGTTGAAATATTAGATCGGCTTAATGATCAATTGAATTATATATTATCCTCTTACCGATTGCATGATCAAATCGGCTGGCACGCCCACACCCAAAATTAAACCCGGCGTTTGTGTGTGTTGACTGCCAATCAACCCTTCGTCACATTTTTTGGTGTCAACGGCTAGTTATATATTTTTCCTTTAGGGAATTCAAAAGTATCAGTTGGTCCTCTTCTATCAAATATTTGACCTTTAGGATGTATGAATATGATGCCTCAGGAGGTGCAAAGTCGGACACCTGGTGGCTTTGGAAAGAGCAGGGGTACCTGCTTCAGGCTAGAAAAACAATATGTCAGCGTTCAAGCCAACAGGCACCTCCGAGTCGGGTGCTTATGAGGTTCAAACGGGGCGGGGCTTTAGGGGCAATCGCCGGAGAAAAGAAGAAGACCGGAGTACCGGGGGAGCTCAGAAGAATGGGGGTGCAAGGGTTTTCCCAGGTTCGGGCCCTCCGAAGAGTAACAGCCCTAGTCCTGCTTTTCTTGTGATTACTTCTTCTTGTGGGATATGAACTGGGATCCTGACTTGAGAGAATGGAGGCTACCGCCAATGGGTCGAACCCCTCTCTCCCATGCACCCCGGCTCCCTTTTATACCTGGGCAGGTGGAGGCGCATGGGAGGCTTACACCGCAAGCCACACTCATTACACTGCCACGGGCGCATTAAATGCGCCCGTCACGGTCCTTACACCTCATTTAATACCTGTCGCGGCCGTCACACTCCTGCCTTGGGCCCCACGCCCACCAACGCCGTTCGTTCCGTCAGGGGGCAAAGTGCTGCCGTGACGTCACCCGTAAATAACGCCTGTCTGGGGAAGGCGCGCCACCATACTGCAGCCTCCACGCTTTGCATTAAATGCGCACGATTCGCATTAAATGTTCTTGATCCTGGCACTGCAGCCTTGGGGGTGGTGCGCCAGGGGAGCGGCCTGCATGCCACCTATCCCCGGGGCGACCACCTCATCGTCGCCAGATGGCGTGGCTCGACGCCACGTGTCCACTGGGCGACCACCTTCCTGGGCGCCTAGTGGCCTGGCCTGATCGCCACGTATCCACTGGGCGACCACCTTCCTGGGCGCCCAGTGGCCTGGCCTGATCGCCACGTGTCCACTGGGCGACCACCTTCCTGGGCGCCCAGTGGCCTGGCCTGATCACCACGTGTCCACTGGACGACCACCTTCCTAGGCGCCCAGTGGCGTGGCCTGATCGCCACGCGTCCACTGGGCGACCACCTTCCTAGGCGACCACCCGGGGCCCTACCACTTGTCGTGGCGGTGGGCCCAGACGCGCCCTGCCCGCCCGTCGAACGTGTTTAGTGCGGGGGAGCGGGTACCCTGGTGTGGAATACGCCGACAGTAGCCCCCGGGCCCACCCAGGAGCGCTTTTTGGTCTTTTGCCTTTCTTTTTTCTTCTCTTTCCTCTTTTAACTGCCCTTTAGGGAACCGCTCAGTCTCCCGGGTGGGGCCCCTTAAATGCCCACGCGCCCCATGGCTTTTAAAAGATCTTCCGGCTTCTCCGGTTCCCAAGGCGGTTTGCGCAGTTATTCCCGCCTCGTAACCGTCGCACGACCCTTGGGATGCGCCCCCTTTGCGGGGCTCTTGAACTTCCTTTTTGCGAACCGCCGCGTCTGTTCGAGTTTCCCGCCAAGCCTTCCCTCGCAACCTTATAAAAGGTTGGCCGAGAGGGGGAGCGGTTCTTTCTCTTTCCAACTCCCTTCGCTCTGCCCTTCCTTGCCGCCTTAGAGCCCCTTGCTTCTTCTTCCCCGACGCACTTTGGCACTCTTCCGCGCTCGATGGCTCCTCCGACTCCGTCTGCCCCAGTTCTCCCTCCTTCGGCCGTCGAGGAGGAGGGCGCCACCAGGCTTTCCAGGCACATAACCGCGGGCGCCCTCCGCGTTCGACCCGGGACCATCGAGCCCCGCTGCCGGCCCGGGGAAGTGGTTTTCTTCGGGTGGCAGCTTGTAGCCGGCCTGCTGCCACCGGTCTCTGATTTTTATCTCTCTGTCCTCAACTTCTATGCCATTCATCACATCCATCTTCCTCCCAACTCCGTCATCCTTCTTTCTGCCTTCGCCCACTTCTGCGAAATGTTCGTAGGAGTGTTACCCAATCTTCTCCTTTTTCGCTTCTTTTACACCCTTCGTGCCGCGGGCGGCAATCCTGCTGTCGCCGGAAGCTGCCACCTGCGGCTCCGCGACGGGACTACGTCACGCTACATCCCGCTCGAATGCCGGTCCAACTGGAGGGCGTGGCGCGACGAGTGGATATATGTCGAGGACGACAGCAGCATTGAAGTGCTGGAGCTTCCAACCGGGCCGGCGGTCAGCAACCCCAACTGGGGGGCTCACGTCAGCGAGACACCCGAGCTCCGGACGATGCTAGCCCGCGTCGACCAGTTGCGGACGGCGGGCCTGACGGGGGTCATGGTTCTCCGGGACTTCATCTCCCGGAGGCTTAGCCCCCTGCGCCGCCGCATCTGTCCGGCCTGGCAGTACATGGGCCAGGGTGATGGGACCCAGAATATTACTGGAGGTAAACCGCTATACTTTTGATCGCCCCCTTTTTTCTTTTTGGCCAACTCTGGTTCTGACGGCATTCCTTTCCTTTGCTTCTTTTTTTTTGTTTGCATTGTCAGCCGCCGGGAACTTGTCCCCTGCTGCAGTCGACAGGTGGATGGGGCGGTGGCGTGCCGGCCCCGCCATTCAATGGGGCGCGCTTCCCGCTTCTGCCGGTTGGCGCCCGCGGAGCGTGCAGCGATAGTCCGTGCCATGCCGACGATGGACGCCATGGGCACGCCCGTTACGACACACCAGGCGCCCCTGGTAATCCGGGACCCTCTTCCCGTCGGTGGCCAGAGACGCGGGCACCCAGATGATGATGACGATGCCGCCGGCGGGCCTTCCCAAAGACCCTGCCTCTTGGGATCGGCCGGGGCGGGGTCCTCTACAGTGGGTGCGAGAACCTCTTCCGCCGCTGCGGCAGGCTCCACAACGTTGGTGGGGGGTTTGACGGTGGGTGCCACCTCGTCGTCCCTCGCCCCTGCTGGGGTGATGACAGTGGACCCCCCAGCGCCGACTCTTTTTCCGCCGCCGCCGCCGCCGGCTCCAATGGCGACGCTGCGGGTGCCGCCGCCACCGCCACAAGCGGCGGCGTTTCTCCCCCCGCCGCCGTCGGTCCTTAGGCCGCCAGGACCGGCACCGCGAGTGCCGCGCGGGGGGCTGGTCCTCGTCCCGAGCATGCCCCGCTTTCTGAGGCCGCTACCTAGGTACCCATTCAAAAACACGTGCGCAAAATAAAGGTTAAGTCCCTTCGCGCCGTGCCTTACCATTGTTTCTTTTCTTTCTCAGGGCGCATGCTCCAGGTGTCCTCGCCGCCCAGGCCGGAGAAGATCAGGGTGCCGCGATCGATCCCCAGGACGAGCAGATGGAGGGGGTCGATCCCCAGGTCGAGCAGATGGAGGAGGTCGATCCCCAAGCAGTTGCCGCCGACGTCGCTCAGGGCCCGGGTCCGCTGGACCCCTTGCCCACCCCGGACCTCCCCGCTGCCTCAATTCCCTCGGCAGACACGGATGCTCTGCTGGCGGCTCTTGGCGAGCTCTACTCCAGCATGAGCAGCCGTCTGGTGACGAGCAAGGAGCGGCTGACGGAGGCGGGAGCCCAACTCAACCGCCTCTGCAAGGAGGTGGAGGACTTGCGCGAGCGGGAGGCGGGGCTGGAACTGCAGCTGCGATGGGAGCGAGAGCAGCGGGAGCGGAGCGCCCGCCGCGCCGAGGAGCTCTCCGAGGAGCTGGACGCGGAGAAGAACGATCGGCTTCGGTCGGAGGAGGACACCCTGAGGATGCTGCGCCATGCCTTCGACCGACGATGGCGGCTTTACCCCATCGGGTCTAAGCGCAGCCGGTCCAGCGGAGGAAAGGCGCGGCAAGATTACGCGATTCCGCCACCGAACGCGGACTTCCTCACGCACCGCCGCCGCTCGATCGCTTGATCCGCCAGGAAGGGCGTGCGGTTGCGGGCGGCCACGGCTAAGTACATGCTTGGCTTGCTGCGCTGGTCGTGACGCCAACCGATCCCGCTGCTCTGGGATCGGCGTGCGGCGCAGGCGGAAGAGCGGGTCCACGACGCCTCCGAGCAAGTTGCCGCACAGCTGGAGATGGAGAATCCCCAACTAGAGGCAGCAGCAGAAGACGTGGCGCTGAGGCTGGACCTTGGCCCGGTTGAAGAAGACGTGGCGGCCGCAGAAGCGGCAGCGGAGGATGAGGAGGAGGCTCCCCCTCCCCCACTAGCGTAGTTCTTCTTCTTCTTTTTGTTTCCGCCTGTAAAGACCTTAGATGCAAATCATTTTTAAATGAACCGGAAGCACAAGCTTCCCATTATGTCACTCAGTGTCCGCTTTCACTCCAATCCTACCGACTCCGCACGAACAAGCGTTCAACCGCTTAAAGACTTAAGGCCTTGCGCCAGGGAGTCACTTCCCTCGAATCCCTTGACTTAGCAAAATTTTGCCTCCCGGGTAGCCTCTAGGGAACGAACATTTAGTGAGTCGTGGCAGGGCCTTAGGTTTTCGGCAACGGTGTTCAAGTCGCCGACCCCCACGGGGACACCCGGAGTGTCATGACCGTGATGGGGATCGTGCCGAACTAGCCGTCCGATCGCCCACCCTTGCACGACGCTTTCACTCAGTGGTTCCGCCTTTGTTACTGGGTTTTTGCAAGGCCGCAGGGTTCCAAGGGGGAGTGCCCTGGCACTGCCCCATAGTGGGCAAGAGACCGAAAAGAGGGCAGGGAGAACAATTACTTTGGATAAAGAAGGTGAATATTGAATTTCAAACAGAAGGCCTTCCCCGACCAGTGGTGGAGAGGAAAGACATACTTCGGCCGGTCGGGGAACAGAGCTTGGAACTTACAACCGATCAAGGGTAGAACTTGCGCAGATTTTCTATGTTCTGGGAGTTCGCCAGCTCTTCGCCGTCTTCGGTGGCCAACCTGACCGCCCCGGGACGAGAGACTGAGACCACTTTGAAGGGTCCCTCCCACTGGGGAGACAGTTTATGCGACCCAGCATGCGACTGGATTCTTCGCAAGACCAGGTCGCCCACTGCTAGTGTTCTCTTATTGACCTGGGAGGCGTGGTACCGCCTGAGACTTTGCTGGTACCGCGCAGCGCGCAGAGCCGCCCGGTCCCGCGCTTCTTCCAGGAGGTTGACATCGTCCCGGCGTAGATCCTCCTGGCCTTCCTCCGTGAACACTGCAACGCGTGGTGACCCCAGCGCCAGCTCCGAAGGGAGGACCGCTTCTGCGCCATAGACCAGGAAGAAAGGGGTTTCTCCGGTGGCCCGACTAGGGGTGGTTCGAAGCGACCACAACACTGCCGAGAGCTCTTCAGTCCATCGGGTCCCACGCTTGTGGAGTCGATCATGATCTTTACTGAGATCGGAGGGACCGCGAGAGGAAGCGGAATCGCGTGCATGTCCCCCTGTTCGGGAGGGGGCTGCAACCAGGACTCCCTTCCCCTTGTCCCGGCCCTTGACGCCGGGAGAAGTTGTCGTACGGCGGCTGGAATTCTGCGCCTCGGCCGCGTGCGCTCCTTGCCGCCATGTGTCGGAAGCCCCCGGCTGGGTTGCCGCCTCAACCTGCTGTTGAGCGGCACCACCAGGCGGGCGATATCCCGCAGCCACGGGGTGGCCGGGGTGTCGCCTCCCAGCGGAACTGGAGGATGATCAAGGAGTAGCCGAGCCGCATGAAGGCTCCGCGCGGGAGTATCATACCCCAACATCAGACGCCGTTGGACGGGCTGGCCCCCGGGCGCGGGAGCCAGGCGAGTCCCTCCTACCACGGAGGGACCTGCTGGCCGCTCCTTTCTCGGCGCCGGACCGGCCACGGCGCCGCTCTCTCGTAGATTGCTGCGCCTGGAGTGCGACTCCGCCATACAGACAATCGGCCCTACTTCTTCTGAGCTTCGAACTGGAAACGGAGAGGTGAGGGCAATCTAACCACAAAGAACCCCCTACCTGGCGCGCCACTGTCAGCGTTCAAGCCAACAGGCACCTCCGAGTCGGGTGCTTATGAGGTTCAAACGGGGCGGGGCTTTAGGGGCAATCGCCGGAGAAAAGAAGAAGACCGGAGTACCGGGGGAGCTCAGAAGAATGGGGGCGCAAGGGTTTTCCCAGGTTCGGGCCCTCCGAAGAGTAACAGCCCTAGTCCTGCTTTTCTTGTGATTACTTCTTCTTGTGGGATATGAACTGGGATCCTGACTTGAGAGAATGGAGGCTACCGCCAATGGGTCGAACCCCTCTCTCCCATGCACCCCGGCTCCCTTTAATACCTGGGCTGGTGGAGGCGCATGGGAGGCTTACACCGCAAGCCACACTCATTACACTGCCACGGGCGCATTAAATGTGCCCGTCACGGTCCTTACACCTCATTTAATACCTGTCGCGGCCGTCACACTCCTACCTTGGGCCCCACGCCCACCAACGCCGCTCGTTCCGTCAGGGGGCAAAGTGCTGCCGTGACGTCACCCGTAAATAACGCCTGCCTGGGGAAGGCGCGCCACCATACTGCAACCTCCACGCTTTGCATTAAATGCGCACGATTCGCATTAAATGTCCTTGATCCTGGCACTGCAGCCTTGGGGGTGGTGCGCCAGGGGAGCGGCCTGCATGCCACCTGTCCCCTGGGCGACCACCTCACTGGTCGCCCAGTGGCGTGGCCTGATCGCCACGTGTCCACTGGGCGACCACCTTCCTGGGCGCCTAGTGGCCTGGCCTGATCGCCACGTATCCACTGGGCGACCACCTTCCTGGGCGCCCAGTGGCCTGGCCTGATCACCACGTGTCCACTGGGCGACCACCTTCCTGGGCGCCCAGTGGCCTGGCCTGATCACCACGTGTCCACTGGACGACCACCTTCCTGGGCGCCCAGTGGCGTGGCCTGATCGCCACGCGTCCACTGGGCGACCACCTTCCTGGGCGACCACCCGGGGCCCTACCACTTGTCGTGGCGGTGGGCCCAGACGCGCCTTGCCCACCCGTCGATCGTGTTTAGTGTGGGGGAGCGGGTACCTTGGTGTGGAATACGCCGACACAATAGCTTCAAAAGATTGAGCTGTCATCCTAATCTTAGTATTCATTGCCCGAGTAAGGTAATTGCTGCCATTCAGGGCAAGTTTGATAAACTCCCTCTATGTGATGTCCAACATATCCTATTTCTATTTATAAAAAATGGCTTTTACTACTAGTAGAATCATTATATTGCATGCTCACTCTTCAATCAGTAAAGTTTAGTCTATATCTATTTAGTAGATAATTATCTAAAATTTGTCTAGCAATTTCCATAGTTTTGTGCTAATTACTCTGCAATTTTTAGAATTACCAAGTAACAGAAAACAAATTTAACAAATATAACATGGAATTATGCTAGGACAATAAATCCAGAGATATGGAGCTTTCAGTATGTGTAGGGTCGAGGATGCGCCTAGAGGGGGGTGAATAGGCGTTTATAAAAATTCTCTACTCAAGGATTACGCTCTAATCAACCCTTATATCAAAACCTAAATAAATTATGTCTCTACACAAGAATTGCTATGTTGATCTAACAAACGAAACTAAGCAATTCTAAATATGATAAAGCAATAGATAAATATGCAATAATGTAAATGCTTGAAAGTAAAGAGACATGTGACACACTGACTTTTTATCGTGGTGTTCGGAGACTTGCTGGTCTCCCCAAGTCCACGTTGAGGAAGTCCAAATCACTTTGGACTGGCTCACTCACTTGAGCCTTCTGCCTCAACTCCACTCGGTAGTTTTTCACTCTTTCAAGTAGGCTCAACTAGAACCTTCACAAACTTCATCGGGGCGTCTCGCAAAACTTGAGCTCCCGCGCGCGAAAGGAGTTAGAAACATTCAAGTGCATTAATAGTTTTTGAGCCAATTGCAAAGTCAAATCAACCTCAAGTGATCTTTAATTCGCTATTCTCTTGGAGGTTGCCGCCTCCTAAACAGTTTTGGAGGGGTGGAACCGGTGATCTTCTCAACAAAGATTGTGAGAAGACCCAGTCGGTTGTAAAGGCACGGAGCTTGTCTACCCGAAGTGGGGAAGAGCTACCCTGAGTAATCGAGGAAGGCTCAATTGTGAAAAGGAGCTGGCTTGAAGTGAGTCAAGCTACCTCAACGTGGATTAGGAGAGACTGGCAAGTCTCCGATACCACGGGAAAAAAATTCGTGCGTCATCTCTTATGGTTTGCAAATTTTCTTGTGCCCAATTTAATTACTAGCAATTCTAATATACCCTAGTATGATTATTTATTCAGAATTCTTAGATTGCTTAGACTTTGCTTCATTGGTGTACTTTAGTGAAACCTACAAGATTTAGGCTTTGATTGTCAAAATTCTCTTTTCTAGTTCTATTAGTTCCTTGATGTAATTAGAGTCAAGAAAATTTAAAAACCTCTTATTCACCCCACTCTAGTCAGTTATCATTGATCCTACACGGGTACAGATCTGTGCCCACGCCCGAACTCGATATGTACTCGATACCCAATGAGTACCCACAGGCACAAAGGAGTCGGGGTGATGGGGGCAGAGGGCCGTGGGGGTGAGGCGGCCGGGACGGAGGGAGATGGCCGGGGCAGAGCCAGTGCCAAGGAAGATAGAGGCGGTGGCAGGAGGCAGAGGGCAGCGGGACTCGAGAGGGAGACGGAGGGGAGGGAGGAGATCCAGGGGAGCGGCAGGGGCAAAATGATGGAGAGGGAGGAGATCGAGGGGAGTCAGAGGGGAGGAAGCCAGCGAGGGCCTGGGGGCGGCGGGGGCTGAGCGACGGAGAGCCAGAGAGGGAGGAGATCGGAGGTTGGAGACGAAGCGTGAGGGAGTTGTGGGGGCAAGGGCATAGGGGGCAAATGGGCGATAGGGACAACTATTCAGCAAAGGCCAAAGAGGTGCCAAGGTCTCCCCTGAACTTATGGTTTTGTTTTTGATATATATCTTAAAGTGAGGCTTACATATCATAAGATACCCATCGGGTACCCATGGATAAAAATTAACACCTATGCCCATCCTATTATCTTATCGAGTACCTAAACCCGAAAACCCATGATTTCATATGCTACCCGTGTCCATCCTTATCGAGTCGGGTACCGTGAGTACCCAAACACATGGTTAAAACTTGGTCCCTATACTCGAAGCTGAATGACCAGGGTGAGCTTCACGCAACAGTTTGGAACCAAATAGCTCATTATTAACCCATTTCTTGGAAGGACAATGGAGTAGCATGAGTATGACTCCACCCACTATTCTTTAAATATTGTTCTCCACTTTCTCACAAATGTGAGTGCATTTTGATGGAAAAATGCATGCCTGCACTATATGATGTTACTGATTTATTTCTAGTCTCCACAATTTTAGACATGTGCTAAGAGATATACTCACTTGTATAATACATGGTGGTGTGTGAGCGTGAACCTCTCTATTTTTTTTCCCAAATGGAGAACACCGATTTTCTATTGTACAATGAAAACAAATAAAATAGTACAATTACAACTCATATCTTGGGCAGTGTTAGCAACCCAGACTGGACATCGACCCTGCCCAGGTCTCGGATTGCTGGGTCATTGGTCCAACCGCATATTTTATTTATAACATTTTTAATGTATATATGATAAAAATAATATATAAATATACAGTTTTAACAAAATAGCACAATTCAATGATAAGCCTGATTGGCTAGTGTAGGCATTACTAATCAGGTTCGAGAGCAGCCGGACGCTAGGTTTCAAATGTCGTTTTCCATATATCTCTCGAGGAGATCTATATTCAAATTTTCGATGGGATCTTAAAATTTTGGATAAAATACAAAAACTAAATTTCAAATCCGATTATTTTTCAATCGGGTTTCCGACATTTTGGCCGAAATCATTGAGATCTCGCCTAACTTGAACTGACCGAAAAATGATCAAAACACGTCAAATTTTTTTGAATTTTTTTGTGAATAGTCTTGACCCCAAATCCAATCAAATCCGGTCCACAAAAATTAAAAGACGGTCAAAATATCCGAGAATTCGGCCGAAATCACCGAGATCTCGCTAAAATTGCCGAGATTACTGTAGCTATCTTTTTAATATTTTAGCCGGCCGAGATTTAGGATCTCGAGGGGTACGAAATCCGAGATCTCGACCGAGATTTCTGAAATTTCGTCAAGATTTTGATCAATATCGGACGCGCATTCTAACCTGTTGATACTTGCATAAAGGTGGGCGTCGTGTCGTGCCGGGCCGGCTCTGCACGGGCCCATCATGCCTCGGGCCTGAACCGTGCTGGCCCGGCTCGCCTTTGGCGAACCCAGACATGGCCCATTTGCGTTTTGTGCCTACTTCATGCCGTGCTGGCCCCAGCCCGACCCATTTACACTATTATGATAAGACGAAAAGGAACCGGATACGCACGATACTCCTTAGTAGTTAGTACAAAGACTTGTACTGTTGTACATTGCAAGAAGTCGCTCTCTCTCTCACCCATTAGCCATTACTCTCAATTTCTCTCAGCTCTCTCCTCTTTCTCGCATGTCTTTCTCATTCTCTCTCACTCTCTCAGCTCTTCTCTCTCGCCCATCTCTCTCCCTCTCTCTCGTCCGTTGCTCACACTCTCTCTCTCAGCTCTCTCTCTCTCTCTCACCCATCTCTCTCCCTCTGTCTCGTCCGTTGCTCACTCTCTCTCTCTCAGCTCTCTCTCGCCCATCTCTCTCCCTCTCTCTCGTCCATTGCTCACTCTCTCTCTCATCTCTCGCCTATCTCTCTCAGTTTTCTCTCTCGCCCGTTGCTCCCCCCTCTCTCACATCTCTCTCATCCGTCGCTCCCTCTCTCTCTCTCTCTCTCTCTCTCTCGCCCATATCTCCCCCTCTTTCTCTCTTGCTCGTTGCTCCCTCTCTCGCCAATGTGCTAAAGATTGATCGTGAGACTAGCACCGTAAACACAGAAGGTTTGAAAATACAGCTTCTGGGTCTGACAAACCGTAACTTTAAGATTGAATTTTCAAGGAATGCATAATTAAGAGGGGCAGTGGCGGCAGGCAGGGGTAGGGGCAGCGAGCCACGTGCCGTCGTGCCGCTGTCATGCCATGCCGGCATGGGCCCGACCCAAACGGCCGTGCCGCCCGTCGTGCCCGGTTCCTGGGCCTGGCCCGGCCCGAGCTACAGTGTCGGGCCAGCACGGCACGACCCTCTTACGTGTCGGGTCGGGCTTAGACCGTACCGTGCCCGCCGTGCTTCGGATCAGCCCAAAGAAGCCTGGCCTAAGTGCCCACCTCTATACTTGCAAGAAGAGCTTCAGTCTTCGAAACCGCTGCGCGAAACTCATTATCAGGAATGGCCCCACGGTGTTGATGATTTTTTTTGTCTTTTACTCAACAAGTGAGAGGAGGATGGTTAGCCCACTTCAACCACTGCAGTTCATGTGAAAATTCAAATTGGTTTTTACCTGGTTAAAGCGGGCCAATTGCTCAAGCCCTGGCTCCCGGTGGAACCGCTAATCCCGTCTGGATTTAGGTCCAGTTTGGTACAGTTCCAGATTCTAGTAGAAACGGAAACGATTTCAGATTCTTGGTAGAAACGTTTCAGGTAGAATCAGAATCACTTTCTGCAAACCATTTGGTACGGTTTCAGATTCTAGTAAAAACTAGTAGAAACGAGGTTGAGGGTGATTCAGCCACGGTGTAAAAAAACAAGAAACGTTCCGAGGAGAATCGTTCCGAGTTTTAGCCAGTTTGGCTGGATTTCTCCTAGATTCTAGTAGAAACAGCTCGGTTCCAAGTTGCCAAACGGAACCTTATTAAAAAAATCGTGGTAGTTGTACCAAACAACCAATAAAAGGCCAAACCCGGTAACACAATAACCCTACTACAAAACAGCCATCTAAAAACAGAAGAGACCGAAAACAGTGTTGGGAAACTATCTGACCCACGAAGGCCCAGTATAGTCCCTTACCAAAATCCTAGAATAGGCTATAATAGGAGGTAGGGGGTGCCCCCATTTTACATGCAACCCAAAATAATAGATCAATTTCCCTCCTTATTCTATGTCTCTCACTCTCTGCTCTCCACTTTAGATCTGTTCAGAAACCCTGGACTATTCGATAGCACGGTTTCCTAACAAACAGAACACCATCCACTACAGGAATCCGTATTATTTTCGTCGGCCTAAAACCGACAAAAATATGGAGAAAACCGACGAAAATAGCTATTTTCGTCGGTTTACTGACGAAAATGACACTTATTTTCGTCGGAGGGAGCGGCTGACGAAAATAGTGGCAAGTATAACGGGTTATTTTCCTGTAGCGATCGTCTTGTAACGTCTGGTTAAAAACATCCAAAGACAAGTATAACGGGATATTTAGCAAGCTGAAACCGAAAGAGGATGAAAAAAACGAATCCTCCATAGAAGGTGTTGAAGAAATATCACAAAGTAACAAGGTAATCTAAGACAGAAAGCAAAAGAACTAAAAACGGTATACCGTTTCACTTAATCACTCAAAAACAACAATATAAGTCCCTACCATCCATCCTTCCACATAATTCTCACTTTATCCAAACCAAACCAATCCCATTCACTTGTACACCTGTCTTATTCTTAGTGTACTTCATCTCCTCCATTTCTCTCATACAGTCATGAGTAGCTAGTTATCATCTCGTCCCCTCCATCTCTCTGTATCATCGGTGAGCAGCTGGTTTGGGTAGAGGCCACCATGCTGCACGTCGAGCAGCCATAGATGGGTGTGTAGCTGGGGCATCCCATGAGCAACAACCGTCAGGCACGACAACGAGTGGTTGCTAGCACGCGCACTTGGTGGCGTCCGGTATGGCAGAGACGGCGCAACAAGTAGAGGAGGGCAGTAGGGGTGAAAACAAGTCGGATACGAGTAAATATTACTCTTTCTATATTCTAACCCATATTGTTTCTCCGGAACCGGATACGGGTTAGCTGGATATGGATATGAATCCGGGTTAACCGGGATACGAATAAGGGACAGATATGTGATGGATTTGGGTCGGAAACGGATAAAGATATGCGAATAATGCATGCATATATAGAGTAATATATTTTGAATTAAACGGTACGGTACATGACTATAGTAGCAAGTTATATATCAATCAAACTCAATATACGCCATAGAAAGAATGTGCTACTTTAGGATTAATAGTACCAACTAATTGTCAATATAAATGGGCTCTCTATGAAAAAGAAGAAGATGATGAAATGGGTTGGACCTTGCTGATATCTGAATAGGAAATCTGGATATCCGATCCGAATAGGAAAAATCTGGATATCCGAATATTCGGATCTCGTCCCGTATTTACCGGATATTGGTTATTCCGTATCCGATCCCGTATCCAAATTCAAGTATCCAGATCCTGTTCCGGATCCAGCCGGATAGTCAAATCTGGTCCCATATCCGATCCCGGATTGGGCGGGAATTATCCAACCCGTTTTCATCCCTAGAGGGGCAGCGACTCGCACGACAAAAGCCGCATGGCAGAAGGATGAAAGTGCATGCAATGAATCACCGGTTTGGATCATCTTCCTCCTACTTCAACTCCAGTACAGCCCTCTCCTCCTTCCCCTTTCGCATCGCCCGTCCACCCCCTCCTTCAACTCTAGTACCGTCCTTCCCTCCTCCACCTTCGACTCTAGATCTGGCGCAGGGCGGTAGCGCGGTGCTTCACCACTCCAGCTTTGGCGATGGTCGGAGGTGTTGTAACTCGGGACACACAGATTCATTAGTGGTGCGACTTCGGTCAACCAGATACAGCAACGACGTGGCACAAAGCTTGAGCCGAATCTAGAAAGAGAGAGACGGAGGTTTGGTACGCAGCTCAAGCACAAATGGATGTGGTGACAAGTAGCGTTGGTCAGGTGAGCTTGCCAAAACTATTTGAAACTTTGGTTGAAACTTGTTGAAACTTTTGGTTAAAACTTATTGAAACTCTTTGGCTAAAACTTAATGAAACTCTAGTTCCAAAACCTAAAACTCGGTGAAACTTCGGTTTGGAATCGTCTAGAAACTTCTAGAAATATACAAAACTCATTGAAACAAGAAAATTTTCAAACGTATTCGTAAAACTCCATGAAACTATATGGAACTTATTACTATACTGTTGCAACGATATATCATTGTCTAGTCGCTTCCACTCTAAAAATAAAAGGCTCGTTAGCCCATCTTATTTCATCAATGTACCACACGTTAGAGAGGCTATCCTAAGGCAACTCAATTACATAACTTCATGGGCAAATGGCATACGGGTAACAGAATTGTTGTTTACGTACGTGCCATGTTATTTGTACCGCTGCATGTGCTCGACAAGCTCATCAAGATACTGCTCCTGACGCACCTTGTCCCCAAGAACCTCTTGCAGCTCCTTCGCGTTGCGCGCGAGCACCTTCCCCTCCTGCTCCACCATCACGCGCCGCACCGCCGCCGCGACGCCGTCCCTGCCGAACGACCCGTTGTCGTAGTTCCTCGCCACCTCCACGCCGATCCCCCTCGTCGCCATCGCCTGCGCGATGAGACCCTGGTCGGCGACGAACGGCAACATCACCAGCGGGTGCCCGAACCGGAAGCTCTCGATGGTGGATCCCCACCCGCAGTGGGTCAGGAACGCGCCCACCGCGCCGTGCGCCAGCACGCTCACCTGCGGCACCCACCGCGTGCACACAACGCCGCGCCCGGCGACCCGAGACTCGAACCCGTCCGGGAGCAGCTCGCCGGTGTGGCCGCCCGGCCGCCGGAGCGCCCAGAGGAAGCGCACGTCGGATAGCTCCAGCCCGAGCGCGAGCTCGCGCAGGAGTTCCGCCGTCACTGGCGCCTCGCTCCCGAGCGCGACGTAGATGACCGACCTCTTGGGCTGCTCGTCGAGCCACTGCAATGCGGGAGTGAAGGACTGATCGGAAGAGGCGTTTGGGACGTCGTCGGGCAGGAGAAGGCCGGCGGGGACGGCGGGCTTGGCGAAGAGCTCGGTCAGGAGCGGGAACACCCGCGGCTCGGCCTCGGGGCAGCTGCGGTAGACGATGAGGCGGCAGCAGGGGCGCTGCATCTGCCAGAAACGGTCGACGTCGGACACGCCGGAGGCGTTGGGCCGGAACAAGGCGGCGATCCACTCGGCCTCGTGGCGGCGGTAGGCGAGAGTGGAGGGGAAGGGGATCCACGGTGGTGGGACCATGTAGTCCTCTGCCGTCGTGCGGGGGTGCGCCTGGTTCTCGTGTTGCGGGCCGATGAAGGCCAGCATGGCCGCCGGGATGATGAACAAGATAGCGCACGAGATCTTGCGACAGAGAAGCAAATTGAGAACATTAATTGTTAACTATGAATTAGTGTCTCGTCTTTCGTTAATTCATTGTTGCTAGGCCAGAGCATGCACATGACATGCTAAGTGTATGTCTTCTCCAAGATGGTAGGAACGGCTCACCTCGTGCTCCTCGGCGATCGGCCAAATCCAGCTCTGCGCGAAGTCGAGTATAATCCAGTCCGGCTTCCTCAAGAACCCGGCGGCGGCTTCGCCGGAGGCGCAGGTTTCCGAAACAAGGCCGGCGAAGGGCACGGCGAGGCCGTCGAACGCCTTCTTGAGCAGCTCGACCTTCTCCGGCGGGAGGTCCGCCGTCGACTCGGCGCCCACAGGGAGGCCGTCGACCTCCGGCAGCTCCAACGACACGATGCGGACGCTGGCGGACAGCTCCGGCGGGATGGCGCCCAGCCTGGCGGCGTTCCTCGGCGTTGAGACGAAGGTGACGGCATGGCCGCGCCTGGCCAACCGCTTGGAGAGCTCGAGGAAGGGGAGCATGTGGCCGAAGGCCAGCCATGGGAACACCACGACATGGAGGGAAGAAGTGCCTCCTTTGTTTTCTGCCATGGCTGCAGGTTCTTTGTTAACTAGATAATAAGCATGAATATTGGAACCGTGGGACTAGCTCACCAGCAAGCAGCAACCATACAGAACTACAGAAGCATAACCCGATCTCTGTCTTTTTCAGATTTGTGATTCTGATGTAAAATATTAGAAAATGTTATCCACGTATCTGTTTATTTTAATGAGGGCTCATACAGCATTGGCTGTTCAACCTGTATCAGTCGGTGAAATGTCGTCTGTCACTTTGACAAGGGGGCATTAGTAGACCTGGACATCGGCCGGGCTTTTCCTTGCGGCCCAAGGCCGGCCGGCACGGCACGCCCGAACGACTGGACTGGGCCGGGCCGGGCCTAAAAATAAGGTCCGTCGGGCGGCCCGACCCGGCCCAACTACATAGGTCGGGCTCGGATCAGCCCAGCTCGAGCGGCCCGTGGCGGCCTAAAGGCCCATGGACTGTGACAGAAGTTGATCATTTTATGTGAGCACACATATAAATAACAGAAATGGTTACTTAATATCACTATATCAAATATCTTGCCATTCCAAACATTAAAAGAAAACCCAAAAATGAAGCATGAGTATAAAAGATAGCACAAAAATGGTTCCGGGCGCTTGTAATTTATTCAGGGCGGCGGCTGACGACCGACCATTGTGCTTCGAGCGGGCCAGGCTCTATAAAACTTCTCTCGGTAGCCGGCTGGCCCATTTGTTTTTCCGTTGGGCGGCATTCGTGATGGCTTGAGCCGTCGTGCTCGGGCCGTCTTGGCTACCCAACTCCTATGTCTGGGCATTAGCTTGGCGCAAAAGCACAAGTTCAAGGGTGTTTGTCATAAATAATATTCAAATTTTAGACCATAGGATTATCTTGGTTTTTTATTTGGTATCCAAATCAACGTGAAAATTCTTTCAAGATATTGTGGACATGTATCTCTATATAAATTTCAAGTTTAAATTCATTGCATATTGAGATTAGCTGGGGCATTTGCTCGGGTTGGGCTGGTACAACATGAGCTCGATGGGTCATAAACTTAGACTATGCCGTGCCAATTCATTTAAATTGTTATAGAGAAGAAGGGAACCTGATACATATAGGGTATTTGGCTGGAGTGTAGCTTGAACGAAGATGGAGTGAATTTTTTTAAAAATAATATTATTTTAATGAATATTTACAAAAAATAATATGTCATTTAAAAAATAACATAAATACTTTCTGTATTCATTTCAAATGGTGACATGCCATGTATCCATTTCAAATGGCAACAGGCCTCCTGCATCCATTTGAATTGGATGCAGAGGGCAGAATTTTGTTTTTATCCTCTGTATCCATTTCAAATAAATACAGAATTTACACTCTATATCCAATTCAAATGGATGGATTCTACTGTCGATGAATTCTACTGTCGACGGATTCTACTGCCCAACCCAACCGTAATCCCATCGCACCAGCCCTTATCGCCGCCAGCTTCCTCAGCCTCTTCTTCACTAACGCCGCAGTTCGCATCCATAGCAATCCACCGACCATCACCACCACATCTGATACGCTCCTCTCTCCCATCTTTACCTCCACAACGTAGCCGTGGTCAGGCCAGCCACACGGAGTCGTCGCCCTTCTCTGGTCAGCACTGTCACCATCTTACTGCACCACCAAATCACATCGCCGTCATCTTCCCCGCCACCAAATCACATCACTGCCACCATTGCTTCTCTAGATGTACCGCCGCCCACCTTCACTCGCCTTACCGATGGCCGCCACCATAGCCTGCTCACTTCTAGATCCGCTACACACCTTCCTCGTCTCCTCTCCATATCCATGTTAGCTCTACCGCTCAACTCTTCCTCCTAAAACGAACTTACAAGCAAACACTTGGACACAAGAACAGAGTGAGAACAAGATTGGTACTGCACAACTGGCCTTGCAGCATTTTCCGTCACTTATATAGGCTAAGAATTTACAGACAACTATGGATAGAAATCAGGACTTTCATAATTCAATTACAAGCAAATATAGATAGCAATCTGTGTAATGCTATAAAGGAAAAAACTAATTACAAAATTAGTGGCTATGCTTTGGTGGCCATGGTTTCATACATGGTGGCTATGCTTCCATACACTCAGCTATGCAGATCAGCCATATATGGAAAGCAAATTAAAGATAGATGCGGCAGGATTAGCTAACAATCACCACCCCCCTAATTCTTGCCACGTTCTCCCATGATCTCAATGACGTCGATCTTCGTGCAAAGCTCCTGGAGCTTGGCACGCTCGAGTGACTTCGTGAGAATGTCTGCGAGTTGCTCCTCTGTGCGAGAATACTCGAGGTTGATTTTTCCTCCATCAACGTACTCCCAGATATAGTGAAATCGGGTGTCGATGTGCTTGCTCTGGTCGTGAAAGACGGGGTTCTTACTTAATGCAATGGCTTGCAATGCCAGACTTGTTGTCCACTTTGAGCACCGGTGCGCTGAGCTCTGAGCAAAGGAAGTCGCTCAGCAGCCAAGCCAACCAAATGCCCTGGCATGCCGCGGTCATCGCGGCGATGTACTCTGATTCGCACGATGAAAGTCCACCACCTTCTACTTCTGAGACTACCAGGTGATGGGGCTTTTCCGAGGAAGAAGAACACCCCTGTGGTGCTTTTGCGGTCATCGACGTCATCGGCCATTCGCTGTCGCTAAACCCAGTAAAGGTGGCTGGTCGTCTCCCTTTCTTGCGTAGCAGACACCATAACCGCGTGTCCCAGCAATGTAATTATGTAGCACAGAAGGTGCTTCACTGCGGCCCAGTGGTCTTCTTGCGGTTCCTCCATGAACCGGCTCACATATCCCACTGCGTACACAATATCTGGCCACGTGTGCACCAAGTACCGGAGGCTACCGATGATGCTCTGATATTGTGTGGCATCAACTAGTGGGTGAGTGCTTGTTTTGCTCAACTTCAACCGAGTCTCCATCGGCGTGTGACAAGGGTTGCACTCCCCCATCCCGCTTTTCTCCAGCATCTTGGACACATAGGCTGATTGGCACAAGGAGATGCCGCTTGGTCCTTGGCTCACCTCGATGCCAAGGTAGTAGGATAGTAATCCCAAGTTGCTCATCCTGAACAACTTCAACATCTTGGCCTTGAACACATTGATATCGGTGACGTCGGTTCCGGTGATGATCAAGTCGTCGACGTACACCCCAACGATCAGATGAGAAGCGCCAATACAGCGTGTATACAAGGCGTGCTCGGAGTCACTCTTGCGAATTCCAAGCGATAGAAGGTTATCGTTGAGTTTGGCGCTCCACGCTCTGGGTGCTTGGCGAAGACCGTAGAGCGCCTTTCGGAGCCAAAGCACCTTGTGCTCGTGGTTGTTGACAATGAAGCCTAGTGGATGCTCAACATATACCTTCTCTTGGAGGTCGCCATTGAGGAACGCCGGCTTGACATCCATGTGATGGACCTCCCATCCCTTGTGCACAACCACCACGATGAGGAGTCGTACAAACTCCATGCGCATGACAGGGGAAAAGACCTCCTCGAAGTCAATCCCCTGACGCTGAACATAGCCTTTCGCAACGAGCCGTGCATTGTGCTTTACCACCGCACCATGTTCATCGCTCTTCACCTTGAATACCCACTTGAGCCCGATAGGCCGATGGCCTGTGGGAAGAATGGCAAGTTCTCACGTGCCGTTGTCTTCAATCGACTTCATCTCCTCAAGCATCGCCTTGCGGCAGCACTAGTGCTACTTAGCCTCGCAAAACGAGGTAGGCTCCTCAGTCGTGGTGAAATGCAGCTCACCGGTACTGAGCTCGTGTAGTGCAAAGCTAGGAGGCATTGCTGGCCCGATGATGTTATCCATGTAGCGGAATCAGAGTGTGGCGTCGTCATGGTCAGCGCCGAGTGCTTCTGCCGAGTTGGGTGGAGGAGAGGCGAATTCCACCTCGACCGACACCGGGGTTGCTATTGAGTCCGTGTTCGGCATGGATGTTACCGTGTTTGCGCCAAGTGTCACCATGTTGCCAGAACCCGTAGCACCAGGTGTGTGTGGCGACTGCTCTCCGGTGGCATTGCTAATCCCCCATCATCTCTGGAACATAAGTTGCGATGTACTCAACGGTGAATGGCTCCTCCATGTTCCACGTACTTTGCTCGCCATGGGCACTCTAGTTCCACTGTGTCGCCTCATCGAAGACGACATCACATGTCACATGTATGTGCTTGCCGATGGGGTCATACACGCGATACGCCTTAGACCCAGACTCGTACCCGACAAAGATCATTGGTGTACTTCAGTCATCCAGTTTCTTCAGGTTGGGCTTCACGTTCCTGACATGTGCGACGTAGCCGAAGGTGCGGAGGAACTGTACAACTGGCCGCTTGCCATGCCATGCCTCATACGACGTCTTCCCGTCGACGCTTCGTGTTGGCGCGCGGTTGAGGATGAAGACAGCGGTGGAGATGGCCTCACCCCAGAATATTCCAAGGAGACCCTTCGCCTTCAATATGCTTCGAGCCATGGCGACCACGGTTTGGTTGCGACTCTCGACAACCCCATTCTGTTGCAGGGAGTAGGGGCCGAGAGCTGCCGCTGCACACCACGCTCGGCGCAGTACTCGCCGAATTCAACCGACATGAATTCTTCACCATGGTCGGTGCGGAGCGCCTTGAGTTTGCGCCCTGTCTCAACCTCCACTGTGGTCTGGAACCGCTTGATCGTAGCTGGAGCCTGATCTTTGCTCGCAAGGAGACCGAGCCACATGTAGTGGCTCATATCATCGACGAGCAAGAGGAAGTAGGAGTTCCTACTTGGCGTCTTTGGCGTGATTGGCCCACAGAGATCACCATGGACAAGGTCGAGGACACGTTTTGAGCGGTGCTTCGCCTGCTAGGGGAAGGATGCTCGCCGCTGCTTGCCGACGAGGTAGCTATCGCAGACTTGATCAGCCTGATCAATCTGCGGCAATCCTCTCACCATGTCGTGTTGAGCGAGCTAGCGCAGGGCCTGAAAATTCAGGTGTCCATGCCTTGCATGCTAATGCCATGCCTCCTCTGAGCCCCTCGCTGACAAGCACACCGGCTGAGCGATGTTGAGGCTGAGCATGTACAGACGGCTAGGGGAGCGTTCCACCCTAGCCAACAGGCGTCGATCCTGGTCACGAATCCTCAAGATGCCACCATCGATCAACACCTGGCAGCCGCTCTCGTCAAGTTGTCCGATGCTGATGATGTTAGTCGTGAGCCTGGGGATGAAATACACCCTCGTAAGCATGCGGTGCTCCCCATTCTTGCAAGCAAAGAGGATCGTGCCGCGCCCCCTCGATGTCGACGACGGAGCCGTCTCCAAACTTGGCAGTGCCACGGATCGCGGAGTCGATCTCAGAGAAGATAGCACGAGACCCGGACATGTGGTTTGTGGCACCGGTGTCGAGGTACCATAGTCGGTCGTCACATGTCTTCTCTTGATCTAGTTGTACGAAGACCTTCACCTTGACGAGCCGAAGAGGGCCGCTTCGCGGCGGCATGGATTCTGACGCTGTGCCGCATGCCCTGGCCATGAGGAGTATGGGTTCATCGTCTTCTTGCGCCAAGTGGGCCTTAGCCCGCATTGGCTTGCTACGACAATCTTTAGCCCAATGGCCCTTCTTGCCGCAGTTACGGCATTGGTTGTTCGGGATTTCGCGCCCAACTCCATTCTTGCCGTCACCCACACCACCACCATCAGTCCTCCTTTGAGGTGGTCTTCGACGCCGGTTGTTGGACTTGGAGCTGCCAGAGGTTCCTTCCCCCTGCTTCCGCTCCATAATCCTTGCCACCCACTCCTCCTCAGTGAGCAACTGCTTGCCTCCAGTGCCTGCGGCGGGTACAGGATCAACGTGATCCTCAGCTGCTTTGAGCCTCCCGGTCACCTCCTCAACCGAGAGTGTTGACATATCGAGCAGTGTCTCAATTGCAAGAGCAATTTGAGAGAAACAGGAGGGAACAACGCACAGGTACTTCTTGACGACTTTGTGTGAAGGCTCCGGGTCGTTGAGAATCTCGAGCTGGTGAACCAGCCCTGTGAGACGCATAGCGAAGTCATCCACCGATTCGCCATCACAGAATGTGATGCTCTCAAACTCCTTGCGGAGTCTTTGAGCACTGGCCTTGCGCACTCGGTCGGTACCGATGCGCATGGTCCTGACAGTGTCCCATGCCTCCTTGACACTTGCCTTGACAGCGAGCGTGGAGATCATCTCCGGTGGCACGTCGCACAGGATGGCCTGCAGCGCCATCCTGTCCTCCTGGAGCTCGGCGCCATCAGTCTCGATGGCATCCTAGAGCCCGCACGCTTGGAGCATGACCATCATCAAGGCCCAGTCGCCATAGTTCGTTTTGGTGAGGAGCAGGTATGACGCTGTCCCGCCGATCTCCCTCACCACCCGATGTACCACCAAAGTGCCACCGTCACCATCAGTGTGGCCCTTAGGACAAGGGTCAGATGAATTGAAGCGTCGGGGCAACACTGAATCGTCTTGCGACATCGTGAATCAGACCAACAAAGCTCTGATACTAAATACCGCACCACAACCTCCGCCACCGGCCACAGCCACCACCTTGCTGCCCCACCTCCTTCGCGCGGCTAACGGTGATGACTCCGCCACATGCTGGGGATCAGGGTTGCAAAAGCCGACGAAATTCGCTCGAATTTCGCGAATTTCGGTCATTTCGCTCGGTTTCGAAATCAGATTTCGATCGGTTTTTCGTCCAAATTCAAATTCAAATTTAAAAAAATTTAGAAATTTGATAAAATTTATCCAAATTTTTTCTATAATTAGTATTAATATTTTTATGACCTCTGGTGTGAATATTTTTTGAAAAAAATGAAATTAAAGACATTTTTGAGCCATTCAAATATAGATAATAAAAAAAATGAAAGTAAAGACATTTTCTATAATTAGTATATTTTAATTAGGGGTGAAACCGTCAAAGTGTATTTAATATGTTAGTGTTATCTTGCTATGGTATATTTTAATTATGTGTATACTTATTTTTGCACTTGTATTGATATGCGACAAGTTTTAATTATGTGAATGCCTATTTTTGCATTTGTATTGATATGTGCCAAGTTTTAATTATGTGAATTGAGTTTTACAAATTTTACAACATTTTATTTGCAATTTTAGAGAGTGATCAGTCATGTAATTTTTTTATAAAAATCTAAAAGTGTATCTATTCCTATTTATTCATTGTTGTTTTTGATTTTATAAAAGCACTTAATGAATTTAAAAATTGTTGAAATTTCTCTCAAGTGTTTTATAGATGAAATGGGATTTTATAAGATTTTTTTAATAATTTTTTTACAATTTTTTAATATTTTTTGAAAAAAAATCAAGTTTGAAGACATTTTTCAACTGAAATCGGTTTTCGAGAATTTCGATCGAATTTCGATCATTTCGAACGAATTTCGTTCAAATTTCGTGAAATTTGCTCGGCAATTTGACCAGCTTTTGAATTTGTTTGACTTTTGAACCGTTCAATTTAGAGCGAATTTCGAACGATTTTCGAGCGGTTTTTACCGATTTTCGATTTTCGAATTTCGTCCGGTTTTTTCTAAAAACGAAAAGTGGAACCCTGCTGGGGATGGATGCACGATGCGCCTGCGCTGCCATGCCTACATACGGATGCACGGTTGCAGGGAAGACAAAACGATGATTGGGGAGCAACTGCTTGCCAAGCGTCGGGCTTAAGAACCGTCGAGCTTGAACGAACATGTTTGATGAATTAGCAGTTGTAGTCTTCTAGTCAGGGACGTGTGAGTGAGAGTTGCATCGAGGTAATCACATCTACCAACTTATTCTTCTCATTCTCATACTATTTCTTTTTCTTCTTCTCCATCTCCTGTCTCCTTTGCAGCATGCCACGCAGCTATAGTGTTGATGTTATCCTTTTTCTTCCACCCTCTACAAATTGACTGGGTTTCAAGACTCCGACGTGGGCAATTTTGTGATAATTTTGTCAAATATAATGTAATGTGGCAAAATTTACTATATTTTTAAAATTCTCAAATTGTTGTTATCCATACTGTAGCATTTTATACACAAGGGGTCATGACTCATGCAATCAAGACCAAGTGGTAGAGTAGTAATGGACGCATAAACAGAGTTGACGACAGGAAGGTCTGGTAGTGACGACAGGACTAGGGGTCATCCCACACTGTATATATGTCCTCCATATGGTGAAGTAAAAAAAATGTATTGTTGTCATGGCAAAAATGACGCAAGATTGGAAAAGCCATGCTATAATTTTATTCTCACACTCGTAAACTTCGATGTATCGTGCATAGGCATGTCAATGCCTAAGTTTGAACCATTTGTTTCAACGAAGTTCAACATTTCTTTTCTTTTTCCTTCTCCTGACAAACACAATTGATGTGGAATTTATAACAGCACAAGAAACTTAAGCCTCCTGAACCACTTGAGCTTGGTGTGGTTTCTGGATCAACTTAACATCAATTCGAAGGAAAACACTCACCGTTTCTTCTAAATGAGGTGAAAATAAGTAAGATAGCATTTCAAAATTACCTTGCTACAGGCCTACAACAGTAATTTATATTTGCGATGTGTCATGATATCTAAATATTCTTGTGGTTCAAAAATTAAATTATTAGAAATCTGTGCATACATTCTTTGTTGTATACATACATTGTCCTTGTTACAAACATGGAAATTAAAATAGTCATATCTTCTTCTCAAATTTGTGAGATTTCTTAACATACATTCAACTAAAATAGAAATTCCTATCATTTCCGCAGCAACCCGCGGATTGTACAACTGGTTATCTTTAAAGATACGTAGTAATGTATTATCGCTCGCTTTTGTTGCCATCAATAATGTATTATTCATATACCTTTCAAAAAGAAAATTACACTCAATCCGACCAAAACTTCATTTGAATATTATTGCATATACTATTTATGTCCATGGTATATAAAGAAATTGTTGAGGTTCCAAATCAATCAAAAATTGTGTTACTGTGTTAAACAAGAGTGGTGGTGCAACAAAAGTGGGATCCAACGAGCAAAAGAAGCTTACATATACTAGAATTAATTGAATTCCCTTGCGCTTTCATTAGATTGAAAGCCAAAACAAAAAAGGTCAAACAAAAAAAAAACTCTTGTAGTTTAGCCATTTGCAACAATTTCATGGATCTTGTCACTGATCTCCGGATCATCTGATCTGACCGCTAGCTTCATGGCTACTTCCTTTGGTCCGCTAATTCCTAAGGACAGTTTCACTAAAACTTTCACATTACCAACAAACACACCAGAGAGCAGGCAAGTGTGTGACCTTGAATTGCTTGGGACCAACTCAGTTCCCTAGAAACCAGAAGGCAGAAAAGTAATTAAGAGCAAGATTATCTTTTCATACGGTGGCCGCGAAGCAATGCTCAATGCATACTACCACATTTTCATCACCGCTGATTAGGTAGAAACCAACATCAAACTATTACGGTAAAAGATTACAAATTGGCAGATTATAATATGACCGCCGTATTCATTTCATAGAAAAAATAAAGAGAACTGACCTCGCAAGGCTGCATGCCGAGGATGCTTATAACAGCATTCACCGCCTCAGCCAAGCTCTCCCTGACACCAAGCCCGTACTCATCAACCCGCTCAGTTTCTGGATCCATGCTTTCCCAAGCATTTCGGAAGTTGGAAACTCCCACCTTCAACATGTAATCAGCAGAAACAATTTCGAGATCTTCTAGCTGGTACTCATCCTCAACACCATCATCCTCAGCTTCACCAGTGGATGGATCAACCTGAAACAAAGCACAAGTTGAGTAAAAACCAGAAATTATCGTTTGCTACATCAAATTTGAAATGTGTTCCGATGCATAATTATCCCATTTAGGATTGACCAAAAAGCAAACAAAAACCCGATTTAGCACATTTACAAGCACACCCAAGTATTAAATTGACAATTTCATCTGAGCCTCAAAAAGGATTCTTCAAGCCCATGCAAAGCTATATGCACTTGGAATGTATGAATACACTAAACGGAAGCGCAAAACAGAACTGAAGCATTCAGAGTTTAGAAGATTATTTAGGTTTGATTTTACCCTGACTCCCTGAGGTTAGGTCAAAAGAGCATAATCTTGTGTTTGATGAAAGGATAAATATAACAAAGCGAATCTGAAAATGCTCAAAGATAGAACAAACTAAGGAATCATTTGACTGGAGGTGGGTTTGGCCTAACCTATCAGGAAATTCTAGCACAGGAACTAGGTTCAAAAGTGAAACAAATAAGCTGAGCTTCTTAAGAAAACACCAAGAGCTAAATCAGAAAGTACTGATTTTTGAAAGTAAACTGGGTGTGAAGCATGTTTTCCATTTGACCAGGGACACTAATCCTCACAAGAAATATGAAGGATGTTTAATTAAAATACAATATGCAGTAACAGAAAGAGTAGAGTATTGCAAACAAATACCTCTTTAACAATGAATTTCAGTATATTTGAGAACTTCCCAGTCGCAGGGACACCTTCTGGCTTCTCAAAAGCCACAAAGGTTTGTCCCGGGGAATCATAAGGTAAAGATCTTAAAGATTTTGATGCAACTTCTGAAAATTCATCGACCTCAGAAGTATCAACAAAAACCACCACCTGAAATAGAAGAGACTTCATTCATATAGGCATAGAAACAAGTGCACATGCATACAAAATTAACATATGAAAAGAGGTTGCTTACCTCTTCAAGCAGTTGCTCAGGTATTGTATTGGTACAGTTGTATTGGAGCACAACATGTCCATCATAAATGTGCTTCACAACATTAACTGAATATTCAGTCTCAGCTTCAGTCAATTCTACAGGTGCTGATGACTGGAAGAAAGGATGAAAAGTTAAAAGCATATGAAATGTGCTTGAACCCTCACTGCATATGCTTGTCTTTCATGAAAAGAAAAACACTACACAAACCTTGAAGAGTTTTCCAAAATCAGCGAGCTCAGGAATGGATGAAAGAAGCTTCTCATATGACGCATCAACAGTAGGGACAGGGCCACTAACAGCAGACGCCGGACCTGTTGGTTTCTTGCCCGTAGCCTTTTTCTCAGCAAGGGGTTGTAATTTGGTTTCCTTCGGTACAGATGAAATATCGAAAGGTACTTCCGATGGTGCCTGTCGACATATTACGACAATATAAAGCACCAACATACTGATGATAAAATCGTAATAATACTGAGAGACATACATAATTCTGCAGGCTGGCCTCCAAGTTAACTAGTGGGACATCAAGTGAACCAAAGAGAAAGTCGTTCACATCCTTCTCAGTGTCACCAACAGTAGCTTCACCACCTAGCAGTTTGAGGTAAAGTGTTGCTCTGTCGCGCACCTATAAGGGAAAATAAGAATAGGCTTCTTGACAGGAAGGCATAGTTCAACAGGGCCTTTTATCTATAAATAAAGTTTATTTCACAATTGACATTTTCATAGACAAAGTTGCCCATCACAAGGAAAAAGAAAGCAGTAAACGAGGGATCCCGCAGTGAAAAGGATCAATAAATTATTAAAGAACAGAGCATATAATCATCTTCGGTGAAATTTTCCACTGACCTCATCATCACCATCAAACAGGCAACGCCTCAGAAGGACGAATATGCGAGGCTGCAATGAGAAGATTGTAAGTGCAACACAGCATACAGACTCTAACAAGAAAAAAAAAATTACATTGCAAAGGAAATAATACATTATAATCTGCCAAAGTACCTTGAGTGAGTCAACCAAAGCGCCAAATTTTGCCAGCGTACTTACTGCACTAGCTCGAACAGTAGCATTTTCAAGTATTACTCTGTTGTATATATAACGTATGTATTTACTAGGATCTGATGTCTTTGGGCCTTCATTTCCCAAAAAGTGAAGTACCTGTTGCAAGATTGGAAAAACAGTAATTTCATTAGAACTTAACAATTACCATGCAACTTTGGGGTACATTAGCACTGTTCCTACAGTTTACGATGCAAAAATATCAGAATTTGCACAAGCTGGCCTACTTAAGCACTTCATAAATCAAAATTTCTGGTCCACAACAACCATGTATAAAGGATAAAACAAATGTCCTCAGGTAGTTATAGTTTTCAATTTGGTAGCATAGTAGCATACGTTCTCTGTTTCCTCAGAAATGAAGTTAACAATCTCTAGACAGCACAAGGTACATAATTAGATGATAATGCAGTTAAGCTAAAGTTACAATATCTTAAGCTCAGAAGCAGCTATTTATTTCCAAACTACACGCCTACAAAATGATGAATTGCCAATTACCTGAGTGGACAGATAGGTGAACTCACAGTCTTCTATGAATTCACATAAGTGAAATAAACCACTTTCTTTTGCATCAGGAATATTTCTAATGAGCATAACAATTGAATCAACTATAGCTTTCTTGTATTCAAACCCACCCTCTTCCCGTAGGATGTTACTCAAAAAGTTCATCCTGCCAACATACACAGAAGTTAGCTCTGATGAGTTCTGGATCTTTAACAAGATATTTGTATATGAACATATAGTACTATACATACAGTGAGCGATATTTCAGGGGGAACTTCAAGCACAAGGATCTTATTGCTTCTACGACAACAATCTTGAATTCATCAGCTATGTCTGACATGAAGTTGGTCATCTGTTTCATTAAACGATCAACACTTGATTCATTGCCTGTCTTGAGCAGTGTTGTAATCGCCAGGGTTGCAATGCTCCTGTTCTGATCAGAGATCAAACTCTCCATGTCTATGTTGCAATTTGTGACAGCCAAAGGTTGAGTTGATGCAACCTGTAAAATAATTATCAAATGAACACTAGGTCAAAAGGAATCAACAAGAAAACTATCAAGGGTAGTATCAGCGCTCAACCAGTGTTATTAAGGGTGTGTTTGGTTGCCTGTACCAAGTGGTACATATATGAGATGATTTAAGAAAAAAATCATCAATATGTTTGGTTACTTGAATGGAACCATTTCATCCTAGACTAAGTGATACAAATTTAAGGAATATTTTCTCTAGATGCTAAACCATTCCATTCAACCAAAATAATGGAACCAAATGGTACAGGATCATTCCATCCCATTCAACCCCATCCCATCAACAAAACACATCCTAAGTCGTCGACTCGACGACTATCAGCTAGTCGTCCAGTTGGCTCGCGGCACTCAACTGGAGCCACCGACTCGACTAGTTGAGCAAGTTGAGCAACTTGTTGTCGATTGGTTGGATCAACTAGTCATTGACTTGGAAAGACAAGTCGAGTGACTTGAGGGCGAATGCGGGAGAGGGTGCGTGACTTGGTTCGCTTTTTCTATGGCTTAGTGCGTGATTTGAGTTGGCCTAGCGTCAGGTTGAAAACTGAAGAGGATAAAGGGTCTTGGCACTCAAACCCTAACAACTAGCAAGCAGCCGCCGCTGGTTCTTGCCTCAGCCCTGTTGGTTCCCTCCCTTCTGATCGCCTCACAGCACCTGTCACCTTTGCCCCTGGCCCAGGCTGCCGTCTGCAAGCTGTCGCCTTGTCCTCCAGATTCGTCTCCCCCTTCATCCCTTTCCCCTCATCCTTTTTCCCCTGAGCTCCCTTCTCTCCGTTTTGCTGCCCTATTTTGCTGAATGACGATCTGCTCTATTTTGCTCTAATGCTCTCAAACAGCCAAACTCTCATAGATCAAGTGGTAGTAGCAACGGACAGCAAATAGTAATGTACTAAATACTAATGTAGTACTACTAGTAGTATAGTAGCAGCAAGTAGTAGTATCAGTGGTAGTAGTAGCGGAGTAGCAGATGTGGTGGTAGCAGTTGCTCCATTCTGTTGTAGTAGAAGATGAGGTAACATGTTCTAAATTTATTCAAGTCTTGTTTATTTCATGCTCTGTTTAATTTGCTATCGTCCAAGGGAGGTTTGCTGGCAAGTCGGTCCCTTGGCGACTCGACTTACCAACTTAAATAACCTTGCACTCAATCTCATACAATCAATAAAGACACTGATGGTGCCAGCCGACAAACAGGAAACATAAAAAAAATTAGTATTGAAGATTTGAAGTAATGACTCATGTTTTTCCATAATTAAATTTGTTAAGGAATATAAATTTTCCACAACAAGACCAATCAAGAAGAAAAAAAAGCTGGCGTAGAACAGAAGGAAAGAAAAAAGGGGAGGAAAAGATGTCAGAACTCAGAATGCTACTGCTTTCTACAAGGTCAATTGAATGTTGATATGGCACCAGAAAAACATAACTACTTCAAACTTGTCAAAATCGAGCTGTTAACCTAAAAAAAGTTTTGATCTTCCAACAAGTAGAATGTTGTAGACTTGTAGTCAACAACTTATCAGTAATTCTTTACTGTTGTTCTTCAGGAATCAATCTGATGCTTAAGACTTTAGGCAGTTCATTTAAAAAATTGCCAATTTCATTTCAAACCAGAATGAGTGCTAATATGGAACAAATGAATACAATATCACTAGGCGATCACTGTAATGTCTGTGACAGGGACAAAAGGGGGAAAAAAAGACATCTGAAAGCCATAAGGTTTGTATTGGTAAACAACAAAACTATCAAACTCGTAGACAGACAAGGTGAGTACAGTATCAAGGAACTGGACAATATATCAAACTAGCATTTTGTGAATAAACCAACCTTATTAAGCGTGCGAACAGCAGCAAATCTAAGCACAGGTTTGGATGAACTTAGGAACAATTGCAGCACAGTAATTGCAGGTGTAAGTTCGCGGCTGGTGACACCATTTAATTCAGTTATTGCTCGTGCGGCCTCAAGTATGACCATTTCTGCTTTGTTCCGGAGACAGGACTCCAGGAAATCAAAGAAAGGGCGATCTCCACCTTGGCTATTCATGCTTGACTCTCTAATCACCTGTGGATACCACTCATGTTTCAGATATGAGACATCTATCCATATACAATTTTGCAGAATCAGAAAACTACCTGGCTAGTGTATCGAATAAGTAGGCACTGAGCCAGAGGTGAACGGACTGAACCCCTAGTCAGACTAGTGACAAGCTTGCTGACAGCCAACCGGTCATTTTGTCTAATCTGTAAATTGAGATAAATGAAAATATCGTAAGTTTTCTGGGGCTTGCCAAACAGATTTTGTTTAAACATTATATTCCTTGTGATTACCCAGCAGGAAGAACTGAATGTCATTCAATAAGAGAATCACCAGAAAATTAGTATAACATTAGCATATTTTCACGTGGGTACTTAGTATAGCATGTGTTCAAATCGGAAACATTAAGTATTTGCATGTAGTTTGATGCATTTGAAGACATTTCAGAGATGTATGTCAATCCTAGTTAAAAAGAAGCACCAATCATGGAACTCACTTGGTGAATAAGAGCAAGGGCATGAAACTGAACAAGAGCAGCTCTCGACTGCACAGCCTCCTGAACCTCATTGCTCCATCTTTTCACAACTTCCGGACTTGTCTGCTTAGAATAAAAAACATATGAACAAAATATGATAAGGATCTAGTCTCTAGAGCTACCAGTAACATGCAATTGCATCAGTGCACAAACAAAAATTGTAGCACACACCTGAAGCAGGTAGATGCCACTAACAAGAGCCGCGCTGGCAACAACAGGGTTCTTGTCAACGATCGCTTGCTTCAAATACCTCTCGATTTGGGTGAGAAGAGTTGAGTCAATGATGCGACAGAGAACTCTTATAGCATTTGCACGATACATATCAATTTTGCTATTCATATCCTTCATCAAAGAGCTGGTCACTATAATAACCTACACCCAATAAAACGCAAATGAAGTCACGCTCGGAGCCCACAAAAAGAAAACGCAAAAAACTGCAAAGTAGCAACCAACATCAGCCAACCTCATCCGCCGATGGCGAGAGCTCCTTGATCATGAGGTACACCATCCTCCTAAGCCCTGCATCCTTGGACTGAAACAACTTGGTTGTAGCAAAGAAGACCTCTGTGGCCTCCACCTACACAATTTTCCACACTCATGTACCTATCAAAGAGCATATGTCCAGGAACTACAGCAGTCACCACTTACCCACAATCCTGAGGAAGTTACACTGCACCAACATGTGATTTTCTGTACTAGTCTTAAGATCCCCATTATACTTTAAAACGTGTACTGCTTAATCGCTTGTACTTGTTCATTATGCTTACAGCCTAGTGGCTTACCAACCCCTGATGTTATATAGGGTGTTGAACCTTAGTTCATAAGTAACAGTTAATTTATGAAAAGTACGGATGTTAAAAAACTTATAATTGTATACATGGATTCAGTGAAATATTCTCAGTAATTTTTTCATGGCTGCACATGCACAGTGACTAAATCCAGGCCCAGCAATTTGAATCCACAAGCTAGCTAAATCACGATCAAAGTGAGATGAGATATATGTTGTTGTACCTTGGTAAAGGTGTCGCCCTGGTTGAGCAGGTATAGAAGCTTGGTGATAACCTATAGAAACAGAGAGAAAGCATCAGCAATCACGCGACTTATACACACATCCGCGGCACAGCCGCGCAGTGCAAACATGTGAGATTGGAAGGGAACTTAGGGTGAGACGTGAGATCCGGCGGGAGGAAGATGAAAATGCGATTAGGCGGGCACCTGGCAGCATCGCCGCGCGTCGAGCTGGGGGTCGTGGAAGACGCGGGCCTCCTGCAGGACGGCGCCCTTCTCGATGCCGAGGAACGGTGAGTAGTACTCTGCGGCAGCAAGCGAGCAAGCAATCAAATCAATCGATCAACCCGAACACATTACACACGAATGGTTATGGGCATGGTGATCCGAATCGGATCGCGCCAGATCTAGGGTTTGGCGAGCGCAGATCTGGGCACACGAACAAAAACAGACACACGCACGCGCACACAACGGAGAGACAGAGACGTTCGTTCGCACGTACCTTCCTCGTCGCAGTCGTCGTCCTTCTTCACGACGAGCGGCTGCGCCATGGCCGCTGCGGTGGGGAGGAGATGCGCGCGCGGGAGAGCGCCAAAGTGTGGGAGTCGTTAGCTCGCGGAATTTGGAGGAGTGAAGGGGAGAGAGGAGGAGGAGGGGCTTACGGGAGTACAGAAGCGGGCGGCATGGATCTGAACCCGGAGCACTGCGAGGGGAGAAGTGGAAGGGGTAGGCCTGCCTCCACCCAGCGTCACTCTACAGTCTACCGTGAAAACCGACTTTAAAAACGCAAAAACCTAACCTAAGTCGACAGGTAAATCGATCAAATTTTAAAAAAAAATCAAAAAATTATGTTACACTAGTTACATGCCCGTGCGTTGCTACGAAAAACAAAATTGACAACGAAAAATAAAGATTTAAAAATAAAAAAATTATTTCACAAGATCAAACATCTATCTTTAACGTTTCGTTTCTTGCGAAAGCTAGCTAATTAAAGCAACGCTTCGTTTCTTGCGTAGGGCAATTAAGCAGAACAATTAATGACGTGGAAAGAACGGACCACTGCCACCAAGTGCTGCTTTAGAATAGTAGAGATAAAACGGGCGAAAATTGATAAAAATCAAACGATTTTTTGATAAAATCAACGAAAAGAGTCGCTCAAAAAATCAGCCGCAAAAACTTTCAATTCCCTAGTCGACTTTCGAGTAAACCGATAGTTTTTAGTGAAAATCAATCGATTTTCGAGAAAACTAATTAATTTTTAGTTTTTTTTAATTTTTTTTGAAAATGTTTGATTTCGAAATCCTTTGATTTTTGATGATGTTCGTAGTAAACCAGTATCACGGGTACTTCGATTTTTAACCTTAAATCAGTTTGGTTAACCCTTGGCTAAGCTAACCGTATTTACTTTCAATTCAATTCAACTGTGGCCACCTGACCTGTTTGCAAATGGTTACTTATATTATACTATAGAGAATTGGCGAGCTCCGGCCGACACCACATCACCTATGTCACGTGGCAGCCCTCCAGAAAAACCAAAAATATGGATAGGTTCTTACACCATTTTTTTTACAAAAAGGACTCCATGGTTCTACATATTTGTGAATGGGTTCTCCACCGGTAAACCAAAATTACGGATAGTTCCTTCCACCATTTTTTTCAAAAAAAAAAAGACTCCGTATATTTGCAAATAAAAATATAAACATAGTCAAATTATTTCGAAACAAAAAGATCTACTCAACTATATAACTACAGTCACAGTCCTATAATAGTAATAGTAATAGTAATAATTATCATCATCATCATCACCATCTTTATTATATAAAGTTGATTGGAACGAAGGAAGTCCAAGGTGCCCATGTGTCAAGTTTTTTTTGCAAAAAAGGCCTTCATAATTTCCAAAATTACATTTAGGTCATTTAACAGCTCTTGCAAAAAAACACTTGTTTTCTCAAAATCGGGTATAGGTACGGAAATTACATTTAGGTCCTCCAAGAGCCTCATTTGCGAGAAAGCCCTCGTGTTTCAGGTGAATTCGCAAAAAAGTTCAAGTGCCCTCTAGCAATCTTACACGATGGCCCTCGAGGTCCCAGAAATTTATGAAAAGATCCTCCGTGATCTTACACAAATATTTGTTAGGTACATTCTTGATTTATTCACATAATTAAGTAGCATCTCCAGCAAGGGCCCCTAAAACAGGGTCCCTATTTTGGATTTAGGGACCCCCTATTTTTGAGGCCTGTTTTGAGTACAAGTCCAAAGAATGACCTAAATCTCAACCCTTATTTTACTTTTTCTCCTATTTTGACATATCCGCTATGTATAATCTTCATTTGACACCACTAAAATTCAATCAAAAATATTTGTAATACATAAAACATAAGTATATTAACATTTACAATTTAAAAACATGATATTTAAAATTTAAATTTAAAATTTTCAAAACATGATAAAATTTTCGAAGCCTCTCATGTATTTCCCTATCTTCAATAATAGGGGTTGTACTCGTGTCCCTGGAAATTAGGGCTGAGGAGGCAAATTTAGAGGCCTCCTAATTATAACGGCTTGAGTAGGGGCCCCATGGGAATTGGGGCTGAGGAGGCAAATTTAGGGGGTCCCTAATTTTAGGGGCTTGAGTTGGGGCTCTGCTGGATCTGTTTTTTTTACTACACTCCCTATTTTAAGGTTTAGGGGCTGGTTTAGGGGCTCTGCTGGAGATGCTCTAAGGGGCCATGATAGACCAACGGTCTATAATAATACAACGCATTAAAATATTATCTTTTGGTTGGCATGCTCTACTATTTGATGCCTGGTTTGTTGCTTATTCATATTCTGTATACCCTCTTGTGTTATGTGATGCCTAATCAATAATAATAATAATAATAATAATAATAATAATAATAATAATAATAATAATAATAATAATAATAATAATAATAATAATAATAATAATAATAATAATAATAATATAATCTGCGAAATTTTGGGCTTCACGTGTAAAATGCGATTAGTTGGCAAACATATTGAATAACCCAAAATAATATAATAATAGTATGCATATCACAACACTTCAACCATGCATTTAATAGTCGGTCACATAACATCATGCATAGAAAGGCAGACCTCTAGATAGTCAAGATAATTAATGGTGTGGATATGCGTCAAACCCTCATAGTAATAATGTTGCTAGTTACACAATTCTCTAACATTGGCCTCTTTCTAAAAATAAAAATAAGCTGACGTGGCAAAACATAAGAGCATCTCCAGCAAGAGCCCCTAAAACAGGGTCCCTATTTTGAATTTAGGGGCTCCCTCTATTTTTTAGAGCCCTGTTTTCATATGACAAGTCCAGCAACAGCCCCTAAATCTCAGCCCCTATTTTACTTTTTCTCCTATTTTGACATATCCGCTATGTATAATCTTCATTTGACACCACTAAAATTCAAGCAAAAATATTTGTAATACATAAAACATAAGCATATTAACATTTACAATTTAAAAACATGATATTTCAAATTTAAATTTAAAATTTTCAAAACATGATAAAATTTTCGAAGCCTCTCATGTATTTCCCTATCTTCAATAATAGAGGTTGTACCCGTGTCACTGGAAATTGGGGCTGAGGAGGCAAATTTAGGATCCTCCTAATTTTAAGGGCTTGAGTTGGGGCCCCCTGGGAATTGGGGCTGAGGAGGCAAATTTAGGGGCCTCCTAATTTTAGGGGCTTGAGTTGGGGCCCTGTTGGATCTGTTTTTTTTACTACACTCCCTATTTTAAGATTTAGGGGCTGGTTTAGGGGCTCTGCTGGAGATACTCTAATAATGAGATCCACACTTAATTAACTTAATCCTAGAAGGTTGTAGACACTAAGTCATCTAAAACCAAGTTTGTACATAGCCCAAAAAGCCAAGCCCAATATCACCTCCAATCTAACGGATCATCGTAACAAATTTCGAGGATAAATTTTTTTTCAAGGAAAGTAGGATGTAAAAATCCATCCGTTTTTACCTATGATACACCGGGAATGTTAGTGTCGTCTGTCTATCTCCCGTTAAAGGATCAATAGGGCCAACTCAAAATTTGCTATTCTCGACCTCATGAGTCCCAACAATCTGACTATAGTATTGATTTCTACTCGACTCATCGCCCTAACTAAATAAAACACTTTCTATTTCTTCGTTTTCGTGCAATGAATAATTTAGGAGTATAATTAAATCAACATAAGTATGTTATAAAGCCTAGTATTATAAAAAAAATGCTTAAACACTAACCTAGTTTCATGCATGCGTCCTGTCCTTAATCTAATAATTAAAGAATACATGCACACATATGTAATGACTACAAATGTGTGCATGTATATATATATATATATATCAACAACTGTTACTTTATTCACAACCAGATAATTGATAGACAGGGTAACCATCCACAAGTGCATTCACTTTGGAAAATACAATTATGCCATAACCATATTACACATTGCATCTCAATTCGAGAAAACCACATGCATATGTATGTGTATGTATACATATGCGCTTATACACATAAATTTCAGCAATATAGATATATATACATTGTTCACACAAATTCAACACAATCAGAACACATTGTCGTGTTCACACAATTAAGCATCTAATTTAACATTACTATTCAAGAACCTCAGCTCCATTCAATTTCATCCAGAGTATACAACGAGTGACATCAAACCAGCAAACTCTAGTACAATCAACGTATCAAAAAAAAGAGAAGAGATTACAGTCTAGTCATTACAGTCTAGTCCTCGAAAGTTCACAAAAGGGGGCATCATACATTCAATTCAGTCAAACCTATTTACAAATAACATTCTGTTTGGTTTTCAACCCTGAATTAGACAGCTACCCAGCTCTCCTCAGCCTTTGCATGCAAACAGGTGGCAGGGAAGGGAGATGCATGCTCCCCACTTGTCCCTGCCTCTGTTGCCCCAACCCCAGGTTTGGACCATGAAACCCTGGGCTCAACCATGTTGGTTTTGACCTCCATATAAGAACAACTGACAGCAATTCCACCAGGACACAACCGGCTAGGAGGCAGCTCATTTCAGCCCCTCTGTGCCATCTGTGCACAAGCAATTGGAGGAGGAGGGCACGTGGCAGGCACCCAGTGTGCATGCCCTCCATCTGCACACCCTTCTCCCACACCAACCCACAATTTACCCCCATTCCAGCCCTTAGTTTCAATTGGAAATCAGTTCTTGATGCAATATAAAAGCAACAGTGCACTGCCACTCAATAGCGTTACCTTTCACCATCTTTTCCCTATCTTTCTCTGCTGGAAGGCACAGAGACGATGCTATATGTCTCTCTCCTTCCCCTGCCATTCTTTCTTCCTCCTCCCCTGCAAAAGAAGGTACCCACCATTAGAAACAATTACCTTCTTCTCTTAGCATGCATAAACAATAGTTGGTAATGACATATAGTTAGAGGAGCATTTAAACTACTGAATGTAGTTCTGAGAAATGTTAAACTGGTTGGAATATGACTTAAGCATTATATGGTACTCAAGGAAACCTTGAATTGCTAATCCAACAGGATCTGATACACAATGGCATGTATAGTATATAAATATTGGCAATATATTCATTAAGGCAGTAAACAATTCCCTTTTTAACGATTATAAGAGTATAATTCAAAATCAAGAATGGTCAATGAACCATCTTATCATGTACACAATCCAAGTAGATATATCTCTTAGTATTTAATGCTAGCAACACTCTATGTTAAAACAGGGATAACTGAGGAATAATGGTGCCAACTTGTGCATGAAAATTGGTACCATGTCAGACACCTTGCTATTTGAGAGCAAGTCAGCAAGAAATAGGACATTGACCAAATAAGAGCACACTACTCAATTTCATGACTCATGCATACTGTGGGATGCCCGAGACGGGGGTTCCGCAAGAGGGGCCTATGCCTAACTGGGCCAAGGACGGGGCAGTAGGCCCAGAGCTTGGAAGTACTACGAAGAGCCCATACCCATGGCTCGACTTCTTCCCCAAGGCAGCAGGTTGTCTCCTCGACGAAGCTTCGCGCCGCGTCAGGACAACCCCGCCAAAAGTAAAGCCTGCGACCTGGCGCATGCAGAGCCTGAAGCCACCAGAACCTGGCGGATCGGCAGGTGTGGGTCGGGAAAGGAACGACCAAATCCCCTAGACGTAGTGGGGTTCGGCAGACAGAGACAAACCACATACTCATGAGTTCACCTCGTCCAGGGCCAGGTGGCGCCCATTTGTAACGTGCCCTTCCCCTAGTATGTAAGGGGGAGGGAACAACCCCGAAAAGGGGAGGAGAAAAATAGAAGAAGAAAAGGAGACCACATCCAGATATCCAAGAACACAGGATTAGGGTATTATCTCCTCCGCGAGAGCCCGAACCTGTCTAAAAAGATCGCCCTCGCATCCTGTGTTACCATCTTGCTCTGATCTCGCACGAATCCCCTAGAATCACAAATCTCATTGCCGGCGGAACCAATCATCGACAGTTGGCGTGCCAGGTAGGGGCCTGGTGTCAAGATCCCCGTTGAGCTTGATGGCTCCAACCGTGAGTCTCCACGCTTTCTCCCGGGTCGGGTTTTAAGCCGGGCTCGATCTTCATCGCCAACAGCCTTGGGAATCTTTCCCTCTCTGAGGAGGCCGCGTTCTAGCACGCGAGGTCTCCCGCGAGCCATCGTCGCGACTTCCGCGTGGATCGGGAGGTCCCCCTGTCTCGTGCTCAAAAGCACTGAGTAGGGGGCTGAAGACCCGGTCCCGCTAGGGAGCCGGATCAGCGGGTGCCGAGTCGAGAATGGTGGGGGTTCTCGTCGCCAAACCACTCGGCACCTCCGAGCGTCTGGAGCTATCTCCTTCGGGTTCGCCCAGCTCCCCGGCCGAGTCAGAAGAAAGCCTGGAGAGTTGCTGGAATTTCCGCAGAGTCTGCGTGATCGAAGGCTCACGAGCGGATCCGCAACAACGCCTCGACATCTCGGGGGGCGCTGATTTGGATGGCGGCCGGAAGACAGAGCTGGACCCGCGGGCGCGTGCCCTACGAGACCGCGCCCGCGGCGTCAATGAAGACATCCTACAAGCCAAGATGGGGGACCAAGCGGTCTTCCATACTCCACAGCAGAATATCGTCGCCTCCAAGACACTCTTGGATACCTTGAGCCCCATGCTGGAGGCTGGCAATCCAGCCGCCCCGATCGTGGCCCAAGTAAAGGCCATGGTGACGGTGGCAGCGATCCAGCAAGCTCAGACCGACCAGCCGGCAAAGGCGCAATCCCGCACTCCGGCCAGGACCCAGACGGCCAGCAGTCGACCGGGTCGTGAAGCCCCCCATCGAGGACGTTACGTTCCTCCCCGCGGGGATGACTTGCACCACAGCCTCAGTCGTGACCTTCGTTCCGACCTCGAAGCCAGGCGCCGCAACCGAGAGAGGGAGGAGCAGCGCCGTCATGCCGACGAGTATGAACGTTACGGCATCATCCCAGGAGATCGCGAAGCACGCCAAGCCCGATCCCCTCCACGTCGATCACCGCCCGGGGGTTGTCGCGGGGTCATTGAAGGGGTTCGTGCATTTACCTCTCACCTGCGCCGAGTGGTCTGGCCTGAGGGATTTAACCCCAAGGGCATCACTAGGTTTGATGGTGAGAGGGACCCAGAGGCTTGGTTACAGGTGTACGCTCTAGCGATTAGGGTTGCCGGGGGGGATCAGAAAGTAATGGCAAATTACTTGCCGGTTACTCTCTCGCCCCTGGGCCAAGCCTGGCTCACCGGACTCCCAGCGAACTCTATAGATTCCTGGGGAGACCTGTGTGAGTTGTTTATTTCAAATTTCCAAGGCACTTATGAGCACCCTGGCACCCCCTGGGACCTGTATCAGCTGCACCAAAAGAGGAATGAGTCCCTGCGGGAGTTCGTCAAGCGCTTCATGCACAGGAAAAGCACTGTTCGGGATGTCACGGATGCGGTCGTGATAGCTGCCTTCCAGAAGGGGGTCAGCGACCCTGATCTCATCAAAAAGATGTCCCGGAAGCCGCCAACATCGGTTCGTGAGCTGTTCGCTCTAGCGGACCGCTACGCTTCTGCCTCCGAGGCCTTTGCGGAACGGCACGACGAGAGGAAGGATCAGGCCGAGCCCTCTAGACAGAAGGAGAAGAAGCGCAAAGGTGAAGAGCTAGTGGCAGTCGCTGAACATGCCCGCCCTCGTGCGCTCAAAGAGGATGGGTATGACAAGGTGATGAACTCGCTTTGCCCCTTCCATCCGAAGGGAAGACATGCCGCCAAGGACTGCTTCACTTTGAAGAGATTCGCCCGGGAGAGCAAGAAGCAGGCCGGACAAGGTCCGAGTGGACCCGCCGCCAAGCAACCTCCTCCCGAAGCTGAGGAAGACTATCAGGAAGTCGATCTCGAGCTCAATTACATATTCGGGGGTTCGACCGCGTACGAGTCCAAGCGAAAGCAAAAGCTTACCGCCCGAGACATCAACACAATAGAGCCGGAGACCCCCCAGTATGTACGGTGGTCCGAGGTCGCGATAACTTATGACCGCTCGGATCACCCGAATCGAGTCCCATTCCCCGATAGATATCCGCTTGTCTTGGTGCCGGTTGTCCGCGGCATCAAGCTCAAGAGGGTATTGATTGATGGTGGAAGTGGGCTCAATGTCCTCTTTGTGAAAACTCTCGACGACATGGGAATTCCACGGTCGGAGCTTAAACGCGGGTCGTCGCCTTTTCACGGCGTGATACCCGGAACGTCGGCGACACCACTCGGACAAATCACCCTGCCGGTCACTTTCGGCACAAGAGAAAACTACCGGACAGAGAACCTTAGCTTCGAGGTGGCTGATTTCGCGACAGCGTATCATGCCATCTTGGGGAGACCAGCGCTAGCCAAGTTCATGGCAGTGCCCCACTATGCGTACCTGACGCTGAAAATGCCAGGGCCGAGTGGTATTATCGCTTTACGCGGTGATATCGAGCGATCTTTTCTTGCGACAGGAGAGTCGCGAGATGGCCGAGTCGCTGGAGGCGCAAGCGGGCCGGGAGAGGATTCGGCAAGAGGCGGATTCCGACAAGCCGGAAGGTAGCGTCCCTACCCGCAAAGCGCCGAACCCCGGAATTGGTCCCGAAGAAGGTACCAAGAGAATTATCCTCGACACGTCCGATTCGGCTCGAACAGTCTTGATCGGGACAGGGCTCGAAGAGAAATAGGAGGACGCGCTCGTCACCTTTCTGTGGGCAAACAAAGACGTCTTTGCCTGGAAGCCGTCGGACATGCCCGGGGTCCCCAGGGAGGTGATCGAGCATGCGCTGAACGTAAATGATGCGGCCAGGCCGGTCAAACAAAGATTGCGACGGTTCGCTCAAGACCGCCGAGAAGCCATCAGAGAAGAGATCACAAAGCTGTTATCCGCAGGTTTTATCAAAGAAGTGTATCATCCCGACTGGTTGGCAAATCCTGTACTCGTTCAAAAGAAGAATAAAAGTTGGCGCATGTGTGTTGACTATACCGACCTCAACAAGGCATGCCCAAAAGATCCCTTTGGTTTACCCCGCATCGATCAAGTGGTAGACTCCATCTGGCCGGATGTCAACTCCTCGCTCGGATGCCTACTCAGGCTATCACCAAATCCGGCTTCGAGAGGAGGATTGTGAGAAGACTTCTTTCATCACTCCATTTGGAGCATATTGCTATGTCACGATGCCGTTTGGGCTGAAAAACGCTGGCGCAACTTATCAGCGCGCGATACAGTGGTGTTTTCACCATCAGCTCGGACGCAACGTGGAGGCATATGTGGATGATGTAGTGGTTAAAACGCAAGCGAAGGACAGCCTCACCTCTGATCTGGCCGAGACCTTCGAAAGTCTAAGGGCGTTCCGGATGAGGTTGAACCCTGAGAAGTGTGTTTTCGGAGTTTCTTCCGGGAAACTACTCAGATTCATTGTCTCTCATCGCGGGATCGAGCCAAATCCAGAGAAGATCGGGGCCATCATGAGGATGGCGCCACCTACCAGCCAGAAAGATGTTCAAAAGCTTACTGGCTGCATGGTGGCGCTTGGCAGGTTCATCTCCCGGTTGGGGATTCGGGGGATGCCTTTCTTCAAGCTCCTCAAGAAGCAGGACCGTTTTGAGTGGACAGCTGAGGCACAGCAAGCCTTCGAAGAACTCAAGGTGTTCCTCTCCACCCCTCCAATCCTAGTCTCGCCGGCGCCAGGTGAACTTCTCCTGCTTTACATAGTGGCAACAACTCATGTAGTCAGTGCCGCAATAGTTGTGGAGCGGGAGGAGTCAGGACACCGCTACGGTGTACAACGCCCGGTCTACTTTGTTAGCGAAGTACTGGGCGAATCTAAGGCGCGATATCCTCAAGTTCAGAAGCTGCTGTACGCAATTTTGATCTCATCACGGAAGCTGAAGCATTATTTCCAAGGACACCCGATTTCAGTAGTGACTTCTTTCCCTGTGGGAGAGGTCCTCCATAATCGGGAAGCTACTGGGAGAATCTCAAAATGGGCAGCCGAGCTTGGAGCCTTCGACATCTCGTTCAAGCCGCGCACCGCCATCAAGTCCCAGGCCTTGGCCGACTTCACGGCCGAGTGGACTGAATTCCAAGCTCCCCGCATCGAGGAAGAGCCGGAGTATTGGACCATGCACTTCGACGGATCTCTCATGCTCGGCGGGGCCGGGGCGAGAATTCTCCTCATCTCACCGAGAGGCGACCGACTCAAGTACGTCCTTCAGATCCAGTTTCCAGCCTTGAACAATGCCGCAGAGTACGAGGCACTCATCCATGGGCTTCGCATCGCCATATCGCTCAGAATCCGACGATTGGCGGTCCGCGGTGACTCCCAGTTGGTGGTGAGCCAAGCATGTATGACTGGTCGTAAGGCCGATCGACTATGACGGCGTATTGTCAACAGGTCCGAGAATTGGAAGGCAAGTTTGTGATGCAGCTGGTCCATGTCCTGCGCCGCAACAACGAAGCAGCCGACAAGTTGGCTAAGATGGGAGCCACTCGGGCAGAGGTCCCGAGTGGAATCTTCGTCCAGGATCTTTACGAGCCAACAATTGCTAAACGACGAGAGCCAAGTAAGGATCCTGAGACTGGAGTCCTGGTCATTAATCCCGACTGGACGGCCCCATATCTAGATTATCTCCTGAAGGACAAACTTCCAAAGGCTCCCACTCTGGCTGAGCGCATTTCCCGACAAGTCAAATCCTATGAGGTGATTGGGGAAGAGCTCTTTCGAAAGAGCACCTCCGGTATCCTCAGGCGGTGCATTTCGGAACAAGTGGGAAAAGACCTACTCAAAGAAATCCATTCGGGGATGTGCGTCCATCACGCCGCATCAAGCGCCTTGGTTGGGAAAGCCTACCGGCAGGGCTTCTTTTGGCCTACAGCGGTAACGGATGCAAAAGAGATCGTTCGAACATGTGAGGGCTGCCAGTTCTATGCGAAGTAGACACATTTGCCGGCGTAGGAGCTGCAAACCATCCCCATCTCTTGGCCCTTCGCGGTCTGGGGGCTCGGCCTAGTCGGACCCCTCAAGAAGGCACAAGGCGGCTTCGCCTACCTCTTTGTAGCCATCGACAAGTTCACCAAGTGGATCGAACCAAACCAGTTGCCATGATCACCGCGGTCAAAGCAAAGGAATTCTTCCAAGATATTGTGGTCAGGTTTGGAGTTCCCAACCGGATCATTACAGACAATGGAACCCAATTCAGGGGCGAAGAATTTCAAGAGTGGTGCGAAAGCATCGGAATCAAGATTTGCTTCGCCTCGGTGGGTCATCCACAGAGCAATGGGCAGGTTGAGCGAACCAATGGCTTGGTCCTTCAAGGTCTCAAAGCCAGGATCTTCGATCGCCTCAAGCCTTATGCTGCCCGATGGGTGAAAGAATTACCGTCTGTACTTTGGGGACTCAGAACCACTCCTAGCCGAGCAACTGGGCAAACTCCCTTCTTCCTAGTTTACGGTGCAGAGGCGGTTTTGCCAACCGAGCTAGAATTTGAATCCTCGAGGATTCGGAATTACAAGGAAGCCGAGTCCGAGGAAAACCGAGTGGTAGAGCTTGATCAACTCGAAGAGGCTCGAAATGTTGCAGCCATCCAGTCGGCTAAGTACCTCCAGGGACTTCGGTGCTACCATTCTCGCAATGTCCGAAGTCGAGCCTTCTCAAAAGGAGATTTGGTCCTCAGAAGGAATCAGAAAAGTGAGCACAAGCTCTCTCCGATTTGGGAAGGCCCGTACATTGTGGAGGAGGCGGTTCGACCGGGTGCCTATCGAATCAGACGTGGAGATGGCGCGGTTTTGGCGAATACTTGGAACGCCGAACAGCTGCGTCGCTTCTACGCTTAAGTTATGTATCCCGCCCCCGTGCATTAAATAAAGTTGCCGACTATCTAGTTCTTTGATATGTCTTACTATGCTGTGACCAAGTCGGTCTCGAGTGGTTATCACCCTACTAGCGTAGCGTCTAATCCAAATGGTGTCGATACAAATTAGGCGGAAACGCATGTTCGGGGTAAGGCCGCGACAAGCGGCAAGATCCGGACGTTTGTATTAGCGCACAAAGAAGGAAAGACGAAGCTAGGAGAGGGCACTAACCACTCGAGAACGGCGATGTGGTTCATGAACACTTCCGGACACAGAAGTCGGAGCCACTAGTCCCTAATCGGTAGAAATTCTGCCCTCCAGCACCTCGTTGTAGGGGCTGGAGCTATCGACTAGGACAAACAATCTACAGAAAGACGATCAAATTTAGAAAGATATAAATGGCACCGTTCTCATACTTTATTTCACGGTATTAGTAATTTACATTGCTAATCTTTTTTTTTCATTTTCTCGCGCTAAAAAAAGGGGGGAGGGGCGCGCTGCCGCTAGGTGTTCTTTCGGTGTCTCACGCTAGTGTTCATCGCTGTGTCTTCTGGGCGACCACTAGGACGGCCGGCGTCGGGATCGCCGAGGTCAAGCACGGCGCGCACGACCCAGAGCTGCGAGGATCTCGTCCTCAACCACCCAAAGGGGTGGTACAAGGCGGACGAGGGCCCTACCATCTCCAAAATGACCTCGGCTACCTCAGAGAGCCCCGGCGCCACCTCCAATAAGGCGGCCACGGCGGCGGCGTCTCTGGCAGCCCCAGCCTCCTCCTCCGCCTCCAGTATGGCGAAGTCATGGTCTTCCCAGAACTCCGCCTCCTTCAAGCTAAAGAGCAGGCCGAAGAAGCGCTGCCGGAAAAATGCCGCGTAAGGGCCGAACAATCTCCTCATGTTGGACATGGCGGGAAGCTTGGGGGAAGAAGGAGAAGAAAACTCGAAGAAGAGGGCGATCGCTCAAGAGCGGTAACGCCCCATTTATAGGCCATACATGGCCCAGAAGCCGAGACGACACCATTTAAAAACACAGAAGGTGAAGCGGCGCTTCGACGCTGCTGATATTTTCAAAGTACAAAGAAGACCAACCCGTTGAACAGAATGAAGGGATATTTCGCCAGACACACGTCAGGTGTAGCACAACTTCATTTGACCTTCCCGCTCAGTTGGCCCAATTAAGCGAGAAGTCCAGGGGCCGGGAGGCAACGACGTAAGCTTGGGGGCTGAACCACTCAGCCAGGAGGCAACAACGTAAGTCCCGACGCTCGAGAGCTGCATGCCAGCCACTCGAAAAAGCGTGTCTGGGGCGAGAAGGCCACAAGCCAAGGTCCCGGCGCTTGGGGGCCATACCAGTCGGCTGAAGGCCACCCAGAAAGGCGTAACGGGGGCCAAAAGGCCGCGGGCCTATGTGTTAGCAACTCAGACGAGCAGAAAAGAGCGAAAGAAGTTGTGAGCCCGCTTACCGGAGAACAAAGCAGACAAATTATATTCAAGTAAAAAATACAATGCTTCAAACAAGGAGGGTCAACATTCGGCATGAAAATTCACATCAAATTCAGAATTCAAGATTCTCCAACAAGGCCTGTGATGTACCGGAAACCTCTTCAAGGAGTGTGTTGGTCTTGTCTTCGTCACAGGCAAAACCCTCTTTAACAGCTTCAAGGTCAACTCTCGGATAGTGAGATTTGACCACTGCCAACGCCTGGTTAGCACTCATGGTCGCCGACTCCATTGCGTAAGCCTTGATCCTGTCAGCTCCTCCCGAGAGAAGCGGAACGGCATCGTCTCCCTGGCTTGGTTCGGCTCCCTCGATACGCAGAAGGTGCAGGACTGGCTCGCAGGTGACGCGGAGCTCGGTGCGGCTTCGTTCGGCAGCGGACATCTTCTCCTTGCATTCTGCACCAAAGCCAAGCTGCCATCAGAAAACGCACCCAGCGCCAAGCACGTCTAATTCAAATCAAAGAAGCCTACCCTCCAGCTCTCGCTGTGTCTTCTCCAAGCCAGCCCGAGTTTCGAGGTTAGAACTTTCTGAAGCCTCTAGTTGTGCCCTCAGCTCAGCGATTGTTGAGTCGCGTCCTGAAACACGAGGGTGCCGTCATTCTTCCCAATTATTTAAGAAAGTGTCCATGCCAAACCCAGGGGAGAATCTTACCTTCGAGCGTATGCTCAAGCTCCGCCTTTTCCTCTCGGAGTGTCATGCACTGGGCCTCCAGCCCATGGACCTCTCTCCACCTTTCGTCGCCGATCTTGTTGATCTTGTCTCGATACTTTTGGTGCTCTTTGAGCTTGGGGAGCACCTTCCGAAAAAACTGCGATCTCTTCTCCGAGCGCTCCCCCATGTCCTAGGTGACACGGCGAAGTCTCAGGTGGGGGCCAGCATTTCGTGATGTTAACAGACTAAAGAAAGATAGAAGACTTACCCTGACAAGCTTGCTGCACCTGACGGTGAGCTCGTAGAGCTCCATCCGAGCCGCAACCTCCGCTTCCTCGTCCTCCTCCATCCCGTTCCAGTCGGAACCCCCCTCACACCACACGGTCCGGTTCGGGGGCTTCGGGAGAGGGCCAAGCGGTGGTGGCTCTCGATGGACCTCCTCCACTTCGGGAGACGAAGCCGGGTCAAGCCCATCGACCGTCGGACCACTCGACGGCTCGGCGGTCGAGCCAGCAGCAGGAGGAGGCGACGCCCCAGCCGCCGAAGGAGACGACGACCTAGCCGACGAGGAGGGGTCCCCCTTGGAGAAGCCAGCTTCGGGGGCTCCTTTTCATGAGACTCCCCCACCGGGACATCCATAGTGGGAGTCCTGGGTTGTCAAAAATGAAGCATCTCAGCACGGGAAAGAACAAAAAGGCAAGGATTACCCGAAAGAATACCTCCTGGATTTCTTAAACTTCATCCCAGGCCTCATCCGAGTCCCGACACCACTCGGAGGGGAGCCCGACCCAACGCCAGCAGTCGGGGCTGCTCCTGAGCCAGAGGGCTGGAGCTCTGCGCCTAGTGGCCCGGGGACACTAGAGGTTGAAGGCCCGGCCAGTGAGGGATCAGCAGCCTCCTCCACCGATCGCCGGCGCAGCTCATCGGCCGAAATATCAGCCGCGCACTTGGCCTGAACATTCCTCAGCCGAGAGAGGCCGACGACCGGAGCGTCAGAAAAGAAGGATTCATGCTCCTGAAAATTGAACGATTGCACATTGTCAGAATCACAAATCAGACAAAAGCTATGGAACGACTTCTCAAGAGAGAGGGACGCTCACAGGAGGGGGAGGGCTCGCCGCCGAAAACTTATGAGGGCAGCCCCTGTTGGTGATCTCGGTGCCAGGCGCAAAGAAATCAACCACCCGCGCCGCCAATGCATCTCTCGGAAGGGGCGCGCTCGTCTCCCGGGGTGGGATCCTGAGTCCCGCTATACTGGAACCCCAAATGGATTCGTTCCTTTAAGGGTTGCACCCGACGCTTGACAAAGCTGATCGCGATCCCGAGACCAGTCAACCCTCGGCTTTTCAGATCATTGATCAATGCCAGAAGCTCGGTGACTTGGTTCAATCCACCGCCATCTGGGGCATCGCCCCAGCATCGAGAGGCTTTAGGGGCGCGGCCAGTGAAAGGGGCGAGAAAAGGATCAGCATTCGCACAATAGAACCACTCCCGCTTCCAACCTTTGAGGGAAGTCTTGAGGGGGATGGCGAAGTAATGATTCTTCAAGCCCTCTCGCAGCTGGAGTTCGGCGCCCCCAATGACACTGGGAGCAGCCCGGTTCGGATGAGGCTTGAGCAGGAAGAGGGAACGGAACAAGTCAAAGTGAGGACGGACCCCAAGATACGCCTCGCAAAGTTGAACGAAGAGAGCGATGTGAAGAATGGAGTTGGGATTCAAGTTGATCAGCTCGATCTCGTAGAAGTGAAGGAGCCCTCGGAAAAAGGCGCTCCCGGGAACACTAAACCCCCGCCAAAAGAAGGACTCGAAGACCACAATCTCATTCTCCAGAGGTATGGGGTAAGGTTCACCTGCGGCGGGTCGGGCGGAGATCAACTCCAGCGGAGGAAGAACGCCGGCCGCGACCAGCTCCTCCAGGCAGGACCTCGTAGTAATGGAGGTCTCCCACCCCGCGGTCACTAGGCCCGCGTTACCCTCCGACGACGACGAAGAGGCCGAAGAAGAAGACATCTCGAAGAAGTAAACCCTGTGGGAGGAACCGCCGCAAGTCTTGGGCGTGAAACCGGAAACCCTAGGCCACCAAGATCGCCAAAGGAGATTCGAAGATTTCTCAGCCGTGGTGGTGGAGGGGCAAAGATGTCTTTACCCCAACAAGGGTTTCCTCATTTATAAGAAGTGAGTCTCAATTTTCGCCTTACGGCGGGAAAAAACAAGGGCTTCCGTGCTTAATTCTGAGCCAGATCTAGGGCACGCCCCACGTTGGGCCGAGAGCTGTGTCGCGCAAGACGCGACCAGGTGTCAAGTCTGGTTCATGGTTTGGGATAAAGTGCGCCCCATGATGGGCCTGAACGCCGGCCGCCACGGAAGATTGGGGCCGGGCACTTTCCGAACATCCTCCAGCGGTACGCTCCATAATTTGGGGTCAATTGCTGGTCACTGCTGCTTAGCGTGATTGGGTGCCGTGGGAGGATTTTACCAACACGGTCTTGAGAATGCGCTCCGTGAGAGTCTGAAGCTGTGCGCCGTAAACGGGCACGGGCATTACTCTGAATGACCAAGGTATGCCCCATGAGGGTCGATTGAGCTTTGCAAGCCGATCGCCGCACACCGTAAACGGGTGCGGGTACCGCCCAGCCACGAGCCACTCGGCCACGAGCCGACCTATTTTTAGGTACGCCCCATGAGGGTCGATTGAGCTCCGTGAGCCAGTTGCCGCGCACCGTAAACGGGTGCGGCTACCACTCGGCCACGAGCCAACCAACTATGGTACGCCCCATGAGGGTCAATTGAGCTCCACGAGCCAGTTGCCGCGCACCGTAAACGGGTGCGGGTACCACTCAGCCACGAGCCAACCAACTGTGGTACGCCCCATGAGGGTCAATTGAGCTCCGCGAGCCAGTTGCCGCGCACCGTAAACGGGTGCGGGTACCACTCGGCCATGAGCCAACCAACTATGGTACGCCCCATGAGGGTCAATTGAGCTCCGCGAGCCAGTCGCCGCGCACCGTAAACGGGTGCGGGAACCACTCGGCCGCGAGCCAACCAATCACGGCGACCTATCCATCTACGCCCTAAAGATTGACGACGAGCGTGAGCGCTACTCGGACATCGAGTTGGGAAAACATTGGTAACAATCCCGGCAATTAATAAGTCCTTTACGATCTTTTTTCCCATAAAATCTTTCCGACAGACAAGAGGGGGAAAGCCGATCTTAAAGCACTTGGGGGCTACTGTGGGATGCCCGAGACGGGGGTTCCGCATGAGGGGCCTATGCCTAACTGGGCCAAGGACGGGGCAGTAGGCCCAGAGCTTGGAAGTACTACGAAGAGCCCATAGCCATGGCCCGACTTCTTCCCCAAGGCAGCAGGTTGTCTCCTCGACGAAGCTTCGCGCCGCGTCAGGACAACCCCGCCAAAAGTAAAGCCTGCGACCTGGCGCATGCAGAGCCTAAAGCCACCAGAACCTGGCGGATCGGCAGGTGTGGGTCGGGAAAGGAACGACCAAATCCCCTAGACGTAGTGGGGTTCAGCAGACAGAGACAAACCACATACTCATGAGTTCACCTCGTCCAGGGCCAGGTGGCGCCCATTTGTAACGTGCCCTTCCCCCAGTATATAAGGGGGAGGGAACAACCCCAAAAAGGGGAGGAGAAAAACAGAAGAAGAAAAGGAGACCACATCCAGATATCCAAGAACACAGGATTAGGGTATTATCTCCTCCGCGAGAGCCCGAACCTATCTAAAAAGATCGCCCTCGCATCCTATGTTACCATCTTGCTCTGATCTCGCACGAATCCCCTAGAATCACAAATCTCATTGCCGGCGGAACCAATCGTCGACACATACTGAATCATGCACACATAATAATGAATGATGAACACATGATTAAATAGCACCCCACAAACAGTTAATGAATCATAAACCTCCAATACAACTAGAATCGCTCTAAGTAGCTTAATTGGTGCAGAAATAGTGTTAAGAGCTATAGAATCTAAGAACGGCCTCCCACACAATAGTTTTGCCTAGTATCAATAGTAGTAAGTAATTCTTAACTTACTCATTCAAATTGAACCATGCGAAAGGAAGTACATTCTCTATCTTAAACATAATTATGCAAAGCCTCAGTAACATACACCACTCTATCCCTATGCACACTCACTGATTCTCTTGCATAAAAGCTATACATTTGAATCATAGACAACCCAATAAGCTAGAACCCATTATTAATCCATGTATATGTAAACTAAGGCTCGTCGATAAATCAGAGCTACATATGTACTCAAATAACCTAACTATATCTCTGGGTATTCCATTCCTTTAGACAAAAAAACCAGTAACAAAAGAGCACGCATGTATTCCGACTTAACAACTAGGATAAAACCATATTAAAGCATTTCCACAATAGTCACATTTCACAACCATGCCATAGCGAGCAGTAAGATAGATAAATGATATCATAGCAATGCGTCATTAAACTTTGATCCATCGAGCAAATGTTTACAATCTAAACAATCGTATCACACTATGTCATGAGTACAGGCGTATGGACCATCATTTCAACATCATCTTCTGATTCATAATATAAATACTGCCAATTTCCCCTTAGCACTAATCATCTCACTAGCAAGGCATCCATGCATACATAAGGAACATCTTCTAGCTAAGCATGGTGAAATAAATAATCTTACACTTGCTGTTCTACAAAGCACACCCAAATCCAATTTTTATGCTGATTGCAACTGGGCCCCAGTGCCCACATTACAGAAAACCTACACAAAGTACTTACATGAATTCACTATATGCATTCATGCACTACTATCTACATCTAAAATACTAAACATCAGCATTCACTTCAGTATCTAGATACTTACACCTTACCAATCACATTTGCAGAGGAGATCAACTTAATTGATCATATACACATTAATCACAAGAAATAAGAGCATAAAAATTTAAGCATGTAATTTTAACGACAATTGGCTTGAGCCAGAATAGAATCAGTAACATCCCTAATAGCAGAAAGAGGATAATAGCACTTATCTGGCATGCAAGGTAGGAGCAAGGAGTAGTGGTAGCTTGTCGTAGTCGGAACTAAGGGCAAAGGTGGCTTGGGGAGACCACTGAGCTCCAATGGTTATATGTCTTGGTGAATAACTATCTGCACTAGAAATCAATAACAAATGAATTATGTATGCACATGCAGTTCCACCCAATTAAGCTCACAATGGTCTCACTTCATAAACATGCTATGCTAAGCAGTAATTTAGTTAAATGAGAGTTTATACTACTAAATAGAAATCCATCAGACTAAGACCAGTGACATAGCAGCCTTAACTCATTTGAGGTTTTGATCAAGGATGATTAAAGCTCAGTCACAAACATTGGTTTTTAGATTAGGAACACAAAACACTACCACCCTTTTTGGCAATTAATCATCCCACCAATTAAAATGATTCCAAGTAACCACCATACACAACGACCACACCCTTTTATACCTTGTTCATGAATATACAAATCTCAAACACATGCGCTACTCACAGTTCTTGAAATTCAAAGATGCTAGTGTGTGTGTGTGTATATATATATATATATATATATATATATATATATATATATATATATATACGCATCTAACTTCAGTGCATATAGATTTACTCTCTAGATCTTATACCATCTAATCACAGGAACATGCAGACATAATACAAAATCATGAACAAATGATTTAAGTAACCACAGCACACAAAGCACTATATCCTCTAGGCTCCGGCACTAGCAAGCAAGCATAGGGTTAGGCATTTCAGTATGCAACATCCACAGTACGAGAGATCCCAACTACATGAATGATTCAACGTATATAATAGTTGTAACCGGGGGACATCTAGTTTGATAGAATATAGGCTTTAGAGGGGAGTGAGGGAAAAATAACTTAGCTTGTAGAAGGGGTGGGGTGTGGCCGTCGACAGCGGCGAAGCCACCAGGCACCAAGGGGTGCAGCCCTCGGTGCTATGGTACCGAGTTTCCTGAGAGAACAAGAGGGGCTGGCTGGGCATGACCACCGGTGTTGGGGACCACAGATCCGGTGGCACCCGGGCGAGGGTGACCTAATGAGGAAAGGAGAAGGGGGTGAGCACAAAGAGAGGGAGAGGGGGAGAGAGAGAGAGAGAGAGAAGAGGGGAGTGGGAAGGTAGCTTACCTCGGGAAGACGAGGGCACCGCTTGTTGGATCTGGCGGAGGATCGTGAGATCCGACATGGATCTGCTGGATCTGACGAAGAGGGGCACGGAGGAAGGGAGCCAGGTGGCCGGTTGCACGTGGCAGTGCCGCTCGGCCAAGGAGACAAGAGGGAGAGTCGGGGAGAACTGGAGGCCGGCAATGGTAGAGGAGGTGGTGCTCGGGCGTGGAGCTTGAGAGCGTAGAGGGAGATGAGGAGAAGAAGAGTGGCGGCTAGGAGGTGAGTGGATGAGGAGAGAGAAGAAAAGAATGAGAGGGGTTAGGGTTAGGGAAATGAGCGGGCCGAATGGGCTAGGCCGGTCGTCGGTCGATTGGGCCTAGGGCTATTCGGTTGGACATATTAGATTGGGCTAACCTAAGAAATAGAAAAGGCCCATTAAGCTGGAAACAATACTAATCGAATCATAAGATTTTTTTTCTCTCTCTAAAGTTAATAAATAATTTAATTCACCATAATTAGGTTTATAAAATTTAATAAGTTTAAATCATTGAATTAAGTGCAAACAACACCTTAACGAAATTTATACCATAAGACATAATTGAAATACAACTTCTATATGCATTGTATTTAAGACACAATTAGAGAAAAACTCTAGGTATTAAAATATGGTATAAATTATCAATTCAAGCACTAAACAGCAAAATAACATTTGAACCCTTAGGGAAAATAATGTAACTAAAATCCTAGATTCGTCTCATGACATAAGTAACAAAATTTCCAAATGATAATAATATTTGAAATTCTCTCTAGAAAATTTCCCTGAGAGCAATCTAAGTCATCAAGAGCCAATTTCTACTTAGGGCAGGTTGAGATTAAATCCTTTTTATCTTAATAATTAAGTTTTAATTGCTTTAATCACTTATTGCATTTTATACCCCTAAATAACTTTATGTAACATGGGTAGCTAAAAATGTGCAAAATAATTGCATTTAAAATCCTATCAGATAAGAAAAATACACATCATGCATGACCAATATTTTTTGCATCATGTTTTAGGAACACAGATGTTTAAGATATTGCATCATGCTTAGGACATAAATAGAAAATGAGTTAAAGCTTAAATTGAATTATTGCAAACAATCATCTCAAGAGTTGTATAGGACACGTAAGAACCATGCTGACCATAGTCCTGGAATGGGACGGGCTGAACCAAGTAACCGACAAGTAACTGACTCTGCCACGAGTGGGAAGGTGATTACTGCTAGGGGATGAGCAATCACCCTAAGGTGAGATGTCAAGGGAGAAGTCTCGACCCGTGAGCATTTGGTGAGGCAAGGTGGAACTAGGTAGACATCAGAGTACGGTTGGCCAAAGGTTCTATTTTCTTGGCTTAGTCGTGCGCCAAAGGCAGCGCATACTTTGGCCAGACGTTATAAGCCAAGTGATACTATGGGCAAAACAGTACATCTCTGATCAGAGTTAAAATGTGATATCATTCCTAGCTTCCGGGTTTGGAAGTGTGTCGTGTGGGTTTTCCTCTAACACAGCTTGTAAGATCTCACGTTGCTCTGCCGTTAGTAGATTTCTGAATTAAAACTTGACACTTTTCAACAAATGGGTAAAGGATGGTTATTTTGGATAAAGAGTTACTTTGGAGTTATGGCTTGGTGGCCGAAGGTATATAAGTACATGACTTGGTGGCCAGGATAGTATATATGAGTATATAAATTCATGCATCAACTTTATGCGGCTTGCTGAGTACTAGAGTACTCAGCCTTGCTTTGTTGTTGTTTTTCAGGCAAGTCATCTATGCTACTTATAATGAAGTAGAAGTTGATATTCATTTTTTAAGTGAGTGCTGTTGATGCTGATGAAGATGGCCTACAACTATGGGAAAAATTGAGACCATGACTTGTGGAGTCAAAGACCATCAGGAGGGAGGCACTAGAGTTCTATATTTGTATAAGCGGGCGGTGTAGTCTATACCGTAGTCAGACATAAGGAAGCACTATATAGCTCTATGAATAAGGTACCGTCTACTAAACAGTGAAAGGTTTTATCGGCGCATGCTGCTGTTTTCCTTAGTTGATCCTAGCGCAGCTCTGTTCTGCGATGGTCTCCGCCGTGTTTGACCCAGTCGGGCATGGTGGGGGCGTCACACTCTCCAAGTCCTCTTACATCGGGATCAAGAGATCGATCCACGCCAACTCTCCCCCATCATGGGAGACTATGTCATGAATGATCATCATCTGGACGGTACGCACAACATCGATGATGACCTGTACATTCCGAATGCACCGAGCTCCAATCAAGGTTTCAAATTTCATTTTTTGTATAAATCTCGGAGGTGGCCGAAATCTGAAATCTCGGCGAGATTCGGAAATTTCAGACAAAATACAAAAAACAAATTTCAAATCCGGTTCTTTTTCAATCGGGAAATCTGAGATCTCGGCCAAAATCACCGAGATTTCGGCCCACATTGAACCGACCGAAAAATGGTCCAAAACACGTCAAAAAATTTTGAAATTTTTTTGGATGGTCCTAACACATCACTAATATTCCCATAAAAAATTTAGATGATGATCAAGCATGAGGAATTTTTAAAAAATCTAATAGTGGTAATGTCATGATAAAAGCCTTATGTAAAATTTGTTTTTGATTTTCAAATGTAACAAATGAAGTTCAAGTCATTTGGAAAGTTTTCTATATGTTCCTATATATTATAATGCAACAAAGATAATAATTTAATAGAAAAGACTCTAAAGTTAGAAATTTCGGTGCAAGGGCATGCCTTCACCTCACCCATATAACATACGTACACATACACTAGATAGCAGATATATAGATAATACCTCGTTATGACATGTGGTTTACATATTACATATCACACTAAACATGATTTTATTTTGGTCCTAAAAAATTAGTGCAAGTGGATGAGATAAAACTGACCTAACTTAATTAGCTTATCACATATAAGATTCAATATATTAGTATCTCACTTTGCGCAAGGTTTGCATATCTACCAGATGGATTTGAACATACAATTTGTTTACTACCAAAGTACCAATAAAGAAACAACAGCATCCGGAATAACATGCGCGCACATGATCATCTATACTCCGGAATGCAATTGCAATCTACCCCAAAATTATCAATATGCAAAGTGAGTTTGCTCTAAACATTGTAACTAGAACAGTTACTTATGTTCACTGCTTGATGAGGAAGTAAAATAATTTTGGTAGAAACAAAGATACATAATAAAACAATGCATCACCTCAGCCTCACGCTAGTGCATGTAGATATCAGAAGCAAGAGTAGCACACAACTGTGGGTCGTTATAGTTATTGTCAACCTCACAAATGTGGTTGATTTCCATTGGGCACACATCCTATCATGTGCAGCAGATTGAGTATCTGAAGGTCAATTTTTGAACTTTTAAAAAATGGTCAAAACACGTCCAAATTTTTTGTGGATAGTCTTGACCTCAAATCCAATCAAATCCCACTGGAAAAAAAATAAAATCCGGTCTAATTACCAAAGATTTTGGCCGAGATCACGGAGATCTCGCCGAGATTTGAATTTATTTTCAAATTTTTATTTTTTTTTATTCGGTCGAGATTTAGGATTTGGGGGGGGGGTCCGAAATCTGAAATCCGAAATCTCGGCTGAAATTTTCAAAATTTCACCGGGATTTGGAACCTTGACTCCGATGCCAACACATTAGTGTATTTGAGATGGGCATTGGCATCCACACCGAGCTTAGATGCCGCTAGATCGGTGCAGCTAGGACGGACGTCCATATCCTACAGTCGATGGGCATGGTGCTGGCAACATATGGATATAACCATCAAAATTGTGAATGGGCTTGAGGTAGTGCATGCTATTTGTAAATACTATCAAGCTAAATTATCTGCACATGCATGTGGTGGAACAAGTCATCTGAAGCGACCGACAGAGACATGATTAAAGAAGATATCGATCGGATGGAGGCCGGGTGAGGGCGTCTAGACACAACTCAACTTCAACACCGATGGTTGGTAAGTACATGGGTATACAACACCGATGTAGTTAGAGACAAAATTGCACGTTGCATAGTTACAAAGGATCTTTCACTTAGAATGGGTGAGAGCTCTAGTTTTAAAAAAATGGTGCAACATGATTTTTTTACACAATATCAACATGTTAGTAGAAGAACAACTACACGTGACATATATGCAATGTACACAAATAAAATAGAAATGTTGAAACATGTCTTTATGAGAGTTAGTTTTTTCTTTGCCTTGACAACAGGTATATAGACTTCCTCCCACAAAAGAATAGTCTATATTAGTGTTGTTGCACATTACTTAGACGACAACTACGTACTAAACAAAAGAGTCATAGGGTTTAGGGCAATCTACGAGTCACACACCGGACAAGCTATCGCTAACCTGTATTGGAGGTTATTACTAACTTTAAAATAGAAAATAGAATTATTCGTATCACTCTTGTCAATGCATCAGCTAACACGGCGGCTACGGAGCATCTCTCACCGCACTTGGAGACTTATGTTAGAGGTTTCGTACTCCACCAAAGATGTATATGACACATCATTAATCTAAATATGTAGGCGGGATTGCATGTAATGAAACCTAGTTTGGACAGTATACGAACGCTATCGATTTTGTTACATGTTTGACTGTAAAGTATGCCCAGTTCTCAAAGTACTGCAGGGCCAACAAACACCCACCGAGAAGATTCAACCTTGATATGAAGGTTAGATGAAACTCGACGTATACTATGCTGGAGCGGTGCAAGGACTACCAACACATTATCACGGTCTTTGTAAATTACAATAATGGTGAGTCATTGGTTACTAATGTGGATTAGGAAATTTCTCATCATTTTCGTGAATTTTCAGAATTTTTTTACAATGCAACTAAGATGTTATCCAGTGTGTACTACCCAACTTCTTGCTTAGGCATCGAGTGATTTTGGACTATTGCTAATGCTTTTAAAGAAAATAGAGATAATTCTATTTTACAGCCCATTATAGAACTAATAGAGCAAAAAAATTTAAAATATTTTTAAGTTATTCTATATCTTTATTGTTTTGCTACTATTTTGGATCCTTAGAGAAAATTATCTGATTTGTAGGGTGCCTTCATGGGAATAAGTGAGGTATTCGATTTTGACTTCTCTGATGCCTATACTTATGTTTATAACAAGTTTTTCAGAGTTTTAACAAATATTACAAGCACAAGGCAGTTCGACTGCTTCAAGCATATGGAATAAGCTGAAAAGCAAGGCATCTAGTTCGTCTTCTGAAGTCCCGAGCAGGTCACAATGGAATCCACAAGTAGAGATTAACCACTACCTCAACACGCCTTTCATGGAGATCGAGCTTGACATGGACGAGGATAATCAACTCAGCTTGCTCTTGTGGTGGAAGAATCACCAATGTATTTACCCCGTGTTATCCCATTTTGCATGAGACGTACTTATGATTTCTGGTGTCCACTTTCTCGTCGGAATCCACTTTTAGTTTGGTGAAGAGGATACTTGAGCTGAGGAGGTCGCCTCTCAGATTTGAGATGGTTGAGGCAATTACATGCCTCAAAGATTGAGAGTGTGCAGATGACAGGACACAGCATCAGCCCAAGGATCCAAAGATCATGGAAGCAATAGCCAACTTTGACTATCTTGGTCTTGAGTAGTTTATGTATATATACATAGTTACTGTATTCTTTTCCTTATCGAGGGTACTCCACACCGGGATGTAAGGTTTTTAACTAGACAGTAACTTTGTACATATTCAAGAATGAATAAAATCTACCTCTTTCCCTCCAATATTTGTGTTCATTGCCTCAGCTCCGTGCATCTCTGGGTTCTTTTCTCATTGCAATAGTGCAAATGGGCCAGGTTTGGGCCGACACGGCACGAAGCAAGCACAAAGCGCAAATGGACCGTGCTTGGGCTTGCTGAAGGTGAGTCGGCCCGGCATGGCACAACACGACAAGCACGATGGCACGATGCCCACCTCTAGGCATAAAGGAGGGTAGGGCGCACATGGAGTGAGACGGAGGTGGGATCGAGGGAGAAGGAACGCATTGGGATAGTTGGGATTTGTTAAGAGTTATCATAGAGCTCGTTATGGTGGTTGCCAGATAAGGGGGCGATACAGGGAGTTAAACTTATCTATGTCGAGAAGAGGAGGTGAATTTAAAAAATTGCATGATGATGAGGCCCACTTTTTTTTGAGAGGTGAGGGAAGGGCAAACGTACCAATTATGGACATGAGCCCATGGGTAGCCACGGCCCACTAGGGGTGCTACACGCAAGGAAGGCTACCAACATCATATATTCATATTAGAAATAGTTAGATTCATATTTTCATATTAGGAATAGTTAGATGCATATCTTTAGTGATTAGTTGTATTAAATACAATGGTTTTCATATTATTAGGTGACTGACCTCGTCTATATAAAGAGAGGAGCCACACTATTATAATGAAGAAATAAAAGAAATTTTTTCCTCCTCTCTCTTCTTCTATGTGCCTTCTTGGCCGATGGTGTTTATCCATTGTAATCAAAAGACCATAACAATGCTGCTCACCAACTTCCTCTTTCAAGTAGTAGAGATAAAGTAGGTATACTGTCTGATTTTTTTTTTTATAAGATCGTAACAATTACTTGCCCTTTTTGTTTCCTTACTCTCCGCCACAACAATTCACAAGTTATATACCACAGATTTAAAAAGGCACGGTTTTGCATATGTCGCCAATGGAATACCAGGGGTTTTATGCACCATAGTTTTTAACTGTTTTAGCAAAAACTACGAAATGTTCAGGAATTGCAGTATTTCTCTACTACTTAAAAAAAAACTGCTAGTGATTGGTGCGTCCTTCATTTACTATCAACTCTCAATTCCTAAAACACCTCTAACAAAAAAATAACAAACTAACTAACTTAAACACAATAATAATGTCCCCTAACAAATTAACTTAACCTCCTAGAAAATCTCTAACGAAAACAGAGCACAATACAAGTAACAAAGAAATTTGATCAGACGTGGTTGTGAAGTTGAGGGCAGGGGCGGAAGTAGTGTAGGTTGGTATATATATATATATATATATATATATATATATATATAGGAAAAATACTTCGTACTCCCGGGAGTAATTACTCCCATCTCTGAAATACCACCCAAACGTACTTGAAATACTCCTTTCTCAGTTTGGATACACTCATATAATAATTATAAGATAATCCAATGAGATCCACATGAAAAAATTGCAAGGGAGTACATAGTTTTTAGCATATTTTGCAAATACCTTCATATACACATATAAAAAGAAGTATGTCTAAAAAATATACATACCACCTCTGAAAAAATATAAATACCACCTAGATGATCTTATATACTTATATACTACATGTACATACTCTCCGTTGCGTGAAATACTCCCTACGTTGTGAGATACGGCATAGGGAGTAATTACTCCCGGGAGTAGAAAAGAGGCTTCCTATATAGGAAAATGGTTCCATACCCCTGGGAGTACGTACTCCTACTCTCAATATACTGCATAAATGATATTGTTATACTTCTTTATCTATTTGAGTATACTCTAATACTAGTTATAAGATACTCCAAAGTGAATTCCACGAAAAATTTCATTAAAATCCACCATTTATAGCATAATTTGTTTATATACTCTTTTTACACATGAAAAACAGTATATAACAAAAAATAAATGGCTCCCATGAATTTTTTTCATTCATGCCGTATTGTAGTATCTTATAATTATTATTGGAGTATACTGAAAGTGATAAAGGAGTATAATACATTCATTTAAGTGGTATACTAGGGGTGAGAGTACGTACTCCCAAGAGTACAGAAAAGGCTTCCTATATATATATATATATATATAGTACAATTACCGGGGACACCATGGTGCCTGGGCACCATGATCTAAAACGGGTATTTTCCATATGTATTTGTTTGCGAAAAATTTTGAAATTTTTAGGATGTTGAGTTCAACCAGTTTACTTAACTAGTTCAAACAAGTTTGAACCGAAATTCAAACTAAAGTTTCCTTTTTTGATGATAGTTTGATTGTAGGTATGTGTTGATCATACATATAAATCAACAAAGTATGTAATCTAAATTCGTTCAAATCTTCAAATTCGAGTATATTTTTTCAAAGGTACGCGTTTCTTTTAAATTTTTATAGATGGGTATATACCCTAAAACTGAAAGTTTTGAAAAATATATCCAAATTTGGCTTGAATTAACGCATTTAAAATCATGGTGCCCAGGCACCATGGTGTCCCATTCCGTCATCCTATATATATATAAACCCCTTTGATCTAAATCTTGTGACACCGAGAGATAAATAACAAGCAAATGGTAAGAATAATAAGATGTTATCACATATATGATGAAGTGGTGAACCCTGATGATTTTTTCTCTAGTTCCACCCCTGGTTGAGGGCATGGTGTAGGTTGAGCACGGCCGTAGAAGTGTAACGCCTAAGCGGAGCTGAGCCAAATGCAGCGGCATAGCCGATGGCATAGAGTAGGCTGAGCCCAATAACGATAACTTGATGTATTGGTGTAACATGTTTGTTTATCTGTAGCAATGCACGGGTATTCAGCTAGTTGTTCAAAAAATAGCTATTAGGTTAAAAAAAATAGCTAATAGGTTAAGCACACATTATTAAATAAGATGGACTAGAAATTGTAGTAACTAGCTAGGTAGGCTTTGTTATGTTAGTCCAAAATATTTTTTTACACGTACATGAATTTTGTGTTAGCTAAATTTACAATCAACATGAAAACTTCGGCCCATAGTTTCCCGGCCCCTTAAAAGAGTGTCGGCAGAGATCTAGTTGATGGGAATTGAGCCTTGGTCGTCAGCCAGAAAACCCAACGGCTGGCAATTTCGAAAGAATTATATTGTCTTTTGCGATACGCTTAACAAACCAATAGAACATTCACGAAATCTGCGTACTAAGCAGACTTTGAAATTGCAAGTGACCATATATAGGGAAGGAATACAAATAGGAACAAGAAGCCCATATGCCATAAAACCGCCAATCCAGAATTTGGCTACAAAAGATATCCCTTACCTAAAAGAATACTAGAGTGCTTAGAGCATCTCCAACAGTTTTCTATAATTTGACACTCAATAACCCTGAATTGGGAGCTTTCTAAAGTTTTTGGGCCTTAAAAAAAGGCCATTCTCCAACTGTTCCCATTTTTTCTCCCAAAAATAGTGATTAGGAAAGTACACGAGCGTCCAATATCTGACCACTTCGGTCGGAGTTTTTGGGCATGCAGAGATATTGGGATTCCGATAGGGTAACTGTTGGAGCGTTAATTTTTTCATTTGTTCCTAAAAATAATTTTGGGAATGAGTTTTGGGAACTATTGGAGATGCTCTAATAGTTCCCAAAACTCATTCCCAAAATCATTTTTTAGGAACAAATGAAAAAATTACCGCTCCAACGATTCTCCTATCTAATCCCAATATCTCAGACGCCCAAAAACTCCAAATGTGACGATATTGGACGCTCGTAGTCAATGGTGCTTTCCCAATCACTATTTTTTTTGGAGGGGGGAATGGGAACTATTGGAGAATGATCTTTTTTTTTTAAAGCTCAAAAACTTTAAAAAGCTCATGATCCAAGGTTATTGAGAGTCAAATTATAGGAAACTATTGGAGATGCTCTTACATAATCCCCTTGAATTTCATCCATGTAGACTTTATTTGGACGAACGAAATTAGGATATAGAGTATAGTTTACAAATGATTCAGTTACAACTGAAACCAAGGGGGCCTAATCTTTGTGGCGTCGCAGCAAATGCTCCACCAGCTCGTCGACATACATCTCCTGCCTCGCTCTGTCCCAAAGAACCTCCTGGAACTCCTTGGCATTGCGCGTGAACACCTTCCCTTCCTCCTCCACCATCACCCGCCGCACCGTCCTCGCGACGTCGTCCCTGCCGAACGACCCGTCGTCTTCGTCCCTCGGTACCTCAAGGCCGACCGCCCTCGCCGCCATCGCCCGCGCGGTGAGGCCCTGGTCGGCGAACAGCGGCAGCATGACGAGCGGGTGCCCGAAGAGGAAGCTCTCCATGAGCGAGCTCCACCCGGCGTGCGTCAGGAACGCGCCCACCGCGCCGTGCGCGAGCACCCGCACCTGCGGCACCCACCCGGCGCGCACCACGCCGCGCCCCGCAACGCGATCCTCGAACCCGTCCGGGAGCAGCTGTCGCTGGCTGGCCGCGTGGCCGCTCGGCTTCCGCATCGCCCAGAGGAACCTCACGCCCGCGAGCTCTAGCCCGAGCGCGATCTCGCGGACGTGGTCTGGCGTGAGCGGCGCCTCGCTCCCGAACGCGATGTAGATGACGGAGCTCTCGGGCTGCTCATCCAGCCAACGGAAGAGGCCTGCACTCTCGTCGTCGTCACAGTCGTCATCACCGCTGTCTCCGCCTTGCACAGCGCGCGCGGCGTCGTACGGGGCGAGGAGGCCGGAGGGAACGAAGGGCTTGCCGAAGAGGTCGTTGAGGAGGGGGACGAGCGGACCGTCGACCACGCGGCAGCTGCGGCAGATGAGGAGCGGGCAGCGCTGCTCCGTCTGCCAGAAGCGGCCGATGTCGGATGCGCCGGAGGCGTTGGGATGGAAGGCCACGGCGATGTACTTGGCCTCGTGGGGGAGGTGGTAGAGGGGCGAGGGGAACGGGATCCACCTCGGCGGGGACGTGAAATCCTCCGCCGTCGTCCGCGGATGCGCGTCGTTCAGCGCCTTCGGGCCGACGAAGGTCATGAAGGTCGCCGGGAAGATCAAGAACAGCGCGCACGGCACCTATACGGGCGAACAAAAGCACTTAGCTTGGAGACAGCCTTGGAGAGCAGTACAGCCAGTACTCGTAATACGTGTTCGTGAGCAGACTTAGCAGTATGGTACAAATTAACGGAAGTAATACATGTACATGACAATATGAGTAGGTGATGTAAGGTGCCTTATGCTCTTCGGCGAAGGGCGGTAGCCAGCTGTGTGCGAAGTCGAGGATGATCCAGTCGGGCTTGCCGAACCCTTCCGCTGCCTCCCCGCCGGCACAGGCCTCCGCAAGAAAGCCGGAGAAGGGAGCGGCGAGGCCGTCGAAGGCCACCTTGAGGAGATCGACCTTCTCCGGCGGGACGTCGGCCGTCGACTCAGCGCCCCCCGGCAGGCCGTCGACGCTCGGCAGGGGCAGGGACACGAGACGGATGCGAGGGTAGAGCTCCGACGGTATGGGGCGAAGCCTGGCGATGTTTGTCGGCGTGGAGATGAAGGTGACGGCATGGCCGCGCTTGGCCAGCTGCTCGGAGAGCTCGAGGAAGGGGATGATATGGCCGAAGGCCAGCCATGGGAACACCACGACGTGGAGAGGAGGAGAAGCTTCTTTGGTTTCTGCCATCTATGGTTCTTGGTTCTTGGAGATAGATGTGCGATTTAACAGGTGAGGATGTATTCCAGAAATAAGAGAAGAATACTGCAAATTTTATGATGAGAGAGATTCATGTTTGGACAAGAACTTACTCGGCTATGATTTTCTATAGTAATATAGTCACACAAGGGGACATAAATACTCCCTTCTAAATGAATTTCGTTTTTGCAGCTGCTATTGAAAGAGTAAAAAAAGGATTTTCTTCAGCGAAAAGGCCTCCTGAGCTGCCGAAGGCGACTCAGGAGGCGACCTCAGCCTTCTCCGCCGAGCAAGCCACCCTCTGCCTCGTCCCTCTCGTCGTCGCCGTTGGTGGCCTCTGGTTGACCGACGACGGCGGCGGGGCTGCATCTTCACTTTCCGTCCTTCCCCTCTCAACCCCATTCTCAGTTCTGTCTTCCGAGGGAGCAGCCGAGCGCGGTAGGTGGGGTTTTCCACAGGTTCGGGCTTTGCAGGAGGTGAAGGTACACGGCCAGGCGTTGAAGGTCCTCGGCGAGTGGTGAGGTTCCACGGGGAGGCGGCGAAGCTCCGCTCACCGGTGTTGGGCCCAAGCGACTTTCAGTTCTGGGCAGATCTAGCGTCTTCTTCTCTGGCCAGATCTGCCCTCCCTTGCAAATCCGGCCGTTTGCCAGTGATTTGGAGGAGGTCGCCTAGGGGCCGGTGAGGTTTGACGGTCTATGTCTTTGCGGAGGCGATCTTGGCAGATTAGTGGCGGCGGCGACTGCATACCGCATAGTTGGTGCAGGCGGCGGCCATGGCTGGCGTGGTTGGTGCAGGAGGCGCTTTAGAGTGACCTCTGGCTAGCAGGCTGGTGCCCGTGGCGGTGGCGTGCGGTGCGCGGTGGCTCACCCGGCTGGTCTCTGAGTGTGGCTCGGGTGGAGTTGGATGGCTCAGGTGGAGGCCATGGTGGTTGTGCCTATGAGTGAGGCTCGTGGCGGTATGCAGGGCGACGTCTGGCCGACGTCGCCGAGCGATTCCTGGGCTTGGAGAGGCGGCTCGGCGGCGAACTCTGGCGCGAAGGCAGCGGAGAGAGAGAGAAAGCAGTCGCCGCTGTTCCAGTAAGGGAGGGTGCCGCCGTTGTCTTCGGCGTCTCCGGCCGTGTGGTGGTCATGTGCGTCCGTGTGTGTGGCTCGGGTGGTGGCCTTGGTGGCATGGCTGGCGCGGTTGGCACGAAAGCGTGCTTGGTGTAGTGGCGCGTTTGGCGACTGTGGTGGTGCGGATGGCGGCGGGCAGTCCTCTACCTGGCAGTGGAGTCTCGTGTACGGCGTGATTGGGGGTGCACGATCCTCTAACTGCTTTCTTTGAAAGTGGCGAGGAGGAGGAGGGTGGTCGTCGGGCGTCTCGCAGTGTTGAATGGTGTCTGCGTAGTAGAAGCGATTCTGGTTGTAGCTAGGTTTGTGTTTGTGGTTGTCGCTGCGCCCTCGGCGCGGCAGCGTTATGTTTGAACATGGCCAGCGTTGGCGGGTGAGCTCGGTGGCGTTGGCCGAGAGTTGAGTTGCTACACTCTTTGTATTTTCCTCTTCGGAGGTTTTCTTTCTTCTTAATGAAATGATAGAGCTCCTGTCCTTAGTTTCAAAAAAAAAATGAATTTCGTTTTATGAGTTTGCATTTCAATCAAGATATATACAAAAATGATTAAATCGTCTTCCTCCGTAAGTTCATTTATTGATATTGGATAGTGTGTATTACCCTATTCCATAATAATAAATAATATTGAGAATAATGAAGGTATATGTGTGCAAAGAAAAAAAAATGAGCAGTGCTTCTATGCTTTTTTTCTTAATACAAATTGCACGAATCTTGAAACAAGCGAAGAGGTAACTAACCACCATCTACGATTCATTCATGCTTTAATATTTATACAACTTTAAAAAAGAAAGGCATAAAAACACCTTTCAATATGTATTTTAATTTTTTTTAAATTGTAGAATGATTATATTTATAAATAAAAACGAGTGGTAGGATTTTTAAAAAAATAATACATTTTTCAAAATAATTTTAAAAATAATATGTCGAATCAAAAAATTACAAAACTACCTATCTATAGTCATTTGAAATGGCGACAGGTTCTGTCGCCATTTCAAACAGATGGTTACAAAAGTTTGTCGCTAACAGATGCAAGTCTCTGTCGTCAATTGAAATGGTGGCAAAGACTATCGCCATATCAATTGGCGACAGATACATGTCGTCAATTCAAATGACTACTACAGGTGGGTATTTTTGTAATTTTTTGATTTGGCATATTATTTTGTAATTTTTTTAAAAAAAACATTATTTTAAAAAATAATTCTTGAGTGGTATGTATTTAGAAACAGACGAAATATAACTCTGTGGGCGGGACTGCACCTTGGATCTGAGCAATCTGCCACGTGAGATCGTGAGATGTGATCATGTGACAGTAGAAATATAACTCAGTGGGCGGGACCGCACCTTGGATCTGGGCAATCTGCCACGTGAGACCGTGAGATGCGATCATGTGACAGTACCAATGCAAAATAACTCCTGTCCCACTCACTTTATGGGTTGAAAACGACCCAAGACAAAAATTTGAAATTTTTTAACTCGAACCTTTTACCATACTAAAACATCCATAAACTAACATCAAGAGGTACTACGAGATATAAAAATTAATGAAGGTATCAAGAAATACAAATAATTTAAAGATAATTTAGTTGGGACTCGAAAATGATAAAGGGGCTGTTTGGTTTGTTACCAATGCTTGCCAATACTTGCCATGCCAAATATTGGTAGTGTTGACTAAATTTGGCAAGCATTTGGTTTGCAACCAAACTTTGGCTAGATTCTTTTCTTCATTGCCATGCCAAATTTTTTTAGTTCATTTTCTTGCCAATAGTTGGCCAAACTTTGGCCACCAATTTGAGCACCAAATTTTTGGCTAGCCAATTTTTGGCAAGGTTGAACTTGGCAATTTTGGCTTCAAACCAAACAACCCCTCTCTTCTAAAATAGGTCGATAGAGCTTGTACTAACCTCCAGCATCGTGTGGGATCATGCCCATTGCCCACGAGAGTTTGCAGAGTTAGGTGGGCGTTGGGCCGGACCAGATCGGACTGGTACGGATCTATTGTGTTTCGAGCTTGAACTGTGTTGGACCGCGATGGCCCATCGTGTCCACGCAGCCCGCCACCTTCTGGCGAGCCTGTGCATGACCTATTTGGCGCCGTGCTTTGGCAGCCTGTGTTCGGCCTATTTGCACTATTGCGATAGAGAGAAAAAGAGCCGAAGACGCACGGAGCTGAGGCAGTAGACACAAATATTAGAAAAAACTAAATTTTATTTATTCTTGACCGTCGCTCCCTCCCTCCCTCTCTCTTAGTCGTTGTCTCTCTCAATCTCCCTCAGTCTCTCTCTCTCTCTCAATATCTCCCTCTTTTTCTCTCAATCTCTCCTTCTCGCTCGCTCTCTCCCGCTCTCTCAATCTCTCTCCTCTCTCTCTCTCTCTCTCTCACCCTATCAGTATCTCTCTCACCCGACTATTCTCTCTCTCAATCCGTCAGTCTCTCTCGTCCGATCAGTCTCTCTCGCTTGCTCTCTCTCTAGCCCAATCATTCTCTCTCTCTCTCAATCTCTCTCGTTTGATCAATCTCTCACCCTCTCTTGTTCGATCAGTCTCTCTATCTCACACCCTCTCACTCACCCGATCATTCTCTCTCTCTCTCTCAATCTCTTGGTCTCTCATAATCTCCTAGCCTCTCTTGCTCGATCAATCTCTCTCTGAATCTCCCAATCCCTCACTCGCTTGAGGAGAGGGGGAGAGAGAGAGAGAGTGGGATTGAGCCAGAGATAGTGATATAGAGAGTCAGGGAGGATGAGCAATGGTCGGGTATGAGTTAGGGAGAGTGATATAGAGAGTCGAAAATGTAGATGTTCAGTATGTCCCTTAGTGAACATCATTAGTAGGGCTGGTAGTTTTGGACATCCCATTTTTTATGTTTACCTTGTCCTCAGACTTCACTCTTTAAATACTTGTCTACTTTTTGAAATAGTGAGGTGAATCTCTGTCCCTATCTCCAAATATGTGACATAAAGAGTCGAAACTAGGAGGAAAGATAATAACTAAATTTCTCCCTGTTTTTCCTTTGCCCTTTCCTTTTTTTTCTCCCTCCCCCTTACTCCCAATTTCCACAGTCAAGATCTAATCTAATACGCAACTCTGCAGATCTACGTGGCTCAATCTACCGCGTCCAATCTAGATCTAACAGTTTGGATCTAATTCAATCCTACGGTTGAACAGTATTGACTCTACGGTACGGATCGAAACACGTGGCCTTACCTGGTTCCTTCGATGGTGATCCGACGGCGGTTGAAGCTCGCAGGTGTCCGGTGAACTACAACAGTGAAGTTGGCCAGCACCGAGGACGACGACCTAGCCGATGGCATTTCGAAGGCCCCTCGACGAGATGGAATATCCCTCCCGAACCACCTTGGTTCTACGCGCTCGAATCTAGAATCCACTCGGCGAAAGACAGCGTGACGACGGCAGAAAATGGCAAGAACCGTAGTGGCGCTTCACAGCTCTGGCGAGAAATTGCGGCGTGACAGTAGCAGTCCAGGCGGTGCAAGGTGGGGCAATCAACTCAGTGCGAAACGGCGATCCTTGGAGGCCGATCCACGCATTAAATAGGTACGGTCTCCGAGTCCGAGACGGCGGGGGAGATGAACAGTCGAGCGGCGTTGCGGCGGAGAAATTGGAACGGAGACGACAGCACACCACCGTACACGTGTTGGATGAACGGCCGAGATCATCCCTCCGTGATTCGATCGGGACCATCCTCTCACGATGCGACATGGCCTGCTGGCAGCCGTTGGATTAAGATCCAACGGTTGCACGAATAGGGTTAGGGTTTAGGTGCGGCACGAGTCGGGTTTGCGGGCTAACGGGTCGGATGGCGTGGGTCGGACCCGCTAGGGTTTCCGAAATTTCCTTTTCCATTTTTAACATTTAAAATAATTCTAGAAATTCAAATAAATCAAGAAAAATAGCAAAATGCTCAGAAAAAACCTAGAAAAATTCTGAAAAATACTTTGAGACATTTTGGACTGAAATAAAATATTTTCAATAAAACTTTATTTGAAACTTTTAAATATTTAAATAATTCAAGAAAGGAATTAATTCAAATTAAATCCAAATAAATTCCAGAAAATTCCAAAAATTCAACTAACTCAATAAATTCAATAAAAGCAAATTTTAGGGTGTTACATGACCTATTGCCTTGTTTTAATTTTTGTAATTTATTTAACAAGTCATGTGAAAAATATGAAGGTACAAATTTAGCACTCATGACTCCTTTTAAGACATCCCAAGTTCTAGGTACACTTGGTAGTCTACATTGTTCGCTCCACCAAATTGATGTAAAATCAGTAAATTCACTAATAGCAGTCCTAACTCTTTTGTCATCAGGGAAATCATGGCACGCAAATTTTTGATCTAATTGCAATTCCCAATCTAAATAAGCTTCAGGGTCATATCTACCCGCAAATGGAGAAATTGTAAACTTAATGTTTGTTAATGCTTCATCATCGCGTACCTTTCTTTGTAACCTACCCATACCTCATCAATTTTGTCGAAGTCGACGACGGTCCTGGGCGTCAGAGCCTTCATTCTCAGTGGTGGCAACGTAGTTCTCTTCGATGTTGTCATCTTCTTCCTCGTCCGCCGAAGAGTGTGTGGGGATTCAAAGCACGTCGAGCAGTTCGAGGTGGACATCATTCAAGGGTCTCAACTTTGTTGTTGATGGTGGCGAGGGTCTCATTGAGCCGATCCAACACGTTGTAGATCTCTTTCGTTTTCTTATTGACATCTCGGTTGAAGTGTTGCACAAGCATCTTCGTGCGAGGAGTGAGAGGTCTGGCACTCTCAAGTTCAGCAGACTACTTATGACCCTTGTTACCATGTTTTGAATTTTGTGAACCTGTTATTGTTAGTAGAGAACAAGAAACTCACAAGAAAGATGGTTAGCTCCCTATGAACTAAAGGGTTTCGAAGTATGGAAAACAAAAATTTTTTCCTACGATTGCAACCAAACACCAAGATCATATCTAGGAGATGCAAGTAAACGGTTTCAGAAGGACTCACCCTCGTAGACCGAAAGCGGGAATAACGTTCCCGCAAACAAACGTGGTTGATGTAGAGGTACACTCCCGACTTCAAAGTCGCGAAGATGAGCGCCACAAACGCGGCGCCTCAGACTTGGTCACACGACGGATCAACAATGACCTCCAATCCTCGTTCCGGGCAGCGGAAGTAGTGGATCCCGGAAAACTCCAACAACACTACCTTAGTGGTGGTGGTGGTGGAGAAATAATTTCGTGGCGCTCGCATAAGCCACAAATAAAACAGATCGCCAGGAGGAGGAGAATGGACCAACCAAAGGGTCAAATGGATGAACAACAAGAGAGGAGCTCCTCCTCCCTTTTATAGGAGGAGGAGGAGGCTAGGCCAAGGGGTGGCCGGCGCATGGGGTGCCCTTGCCCTCCTCTCTTCATGTGAGTGATCTCTCCACTCACTTTAAAACATCCCACTTTGGTTTCCATTAAAACCCCACTCAAGAAATGAAAGGGTTTTCTCCCATAAATAAATAAAACATTTTATTTCAGATATTTTAATATTTGTTAATTCTTTTAATTAACAAACATTAACATATACCCCTTTAACTATTCCGATATCCCGAAACTATTCCTGCGATACTAAATAGTCCATCTTATCCATACTTTTCTCCTGTTTCGTATCCACTCAAATGCATCGATGAACCTTAAGTGTGTCACCCTACGGTTCGTGAATAAAATGGACATGATTGAGACACCTCTCGATCAATAATCATCGATCACGGAGATCCATAATGACTCCCATTCACTCAACGATGAACTAGTGATCGCGTAAACCGTAAACGACATAACCAATTCCTTTTGTCTCACGATATTTTACTTGTCCGGATCCGATCATCAGATCAACTATACCTAGTTCGATCCGTTACCGACAAGTACTCTTTACTCGTTCCGTGATATAACATTCTTGTGACCTAGTCACATGCTTGCAAGCGATGTCAATGTGATATCACCGAGAGGGCCCAGAGTATATCTCTCCGTCATCTGGATGGACAAATCCCACTCTTGATGCATGAGCCTCAACTAATACTTTCATAGTACCCAAATCCATCTTTATAGTCACCGTGTTACGGAGTGACGTTTGATGTCATCAAAGTACTCTTCCGGAATTAGTGATTGACATCATCTCATGGTCTAAGGAAAAGAGCTATTTCGAATGTGTTTGTGTGAAATCATGTGCTGAAAAATTGGCTTTGAACTGAAAAATTAACTTAGATTTGAATTTGCAAAATGTGTTTGTTCATGTGTTTTGACAATTTGACAAGAAACAGTAAGTTACGATTAGTGGGACAAAGTTCTCAAGAAACAAGAAGTTTCCCATCTGCGACAGATGGTGTTTTTGGGTCTGTTGTGAACATGTTTTTGAGCTCATGACAAGTCATTTTCACATGTACAACGGACTAATTCTTTTTGTCCGTCGTGAATGGACTTTTTCTAGGGTTTTACTTTTGTGAAACCGGCGTGCGTTGCGCCGGACAAGCTTCCGGGGTCCGTTGTGAACTTGTTTTGAGCTCATGACCAAGCCATTTTGCATGTACAACGGACCAACTTTGTTTGTCCGTTGTGAGAACGTGTTTTTCCGCGTTTGGTTGGCTTCTTGGAACGAAACTTTTCCTTATACAACGGACCAACTTTGTTTGTCCGTCGTGAATCGTTTCGCTCAATTAGGGTTTTGAGCGATTTGGATTTGAATTTTGAATGTGAATTTGAAATTTGTAATGATTTCATGATGCTTCTTTTGAAGTGGACTTTATGCAATACTCATGTGAGTAGTTGCATGGATTGACATTGAGTCAAGTCGTGGACTTGTGCTCGGATTTGTTTTGTGGTTTGTTCATGTACGTGTATTGCTCAAAGACGAATGTAGTCGATGGCGGACCGGAACTAGGTTCATGGAGGAACCGAGGTTCGGGACTAGGTTCAGGAGGAACCGAGGTCTTGGTGGTCAAGGATGTCATGCGGACGCTCGGGCTAAGAGAATGGTGCACATGAAGAATGGTTAGTCACGTGAGAATGGCGGAGGTCATTCGGCGTGCAAAGTGTTAGTCACGTGAGTATGGCGGTAGCCATACGCGCGTGCAAAGTGTTAGTCACGTGAGTATGGTAGGGTTGCCATACGCGTGCAAGAGTTGTACTCGGCCTGGTTGGGCCAAGTAGAGTTGAGTTGACACTGATTCCTTCTAGGGAATAGGAATCGTATTCGTAACTCCTGTGGGTTGGTGCTTTAAATAGGTGGGGGTCTCTGTTGAAAGGCATCAAGTAGAGCTGAGCGCATCAAGCTTTGAGCTTGGTTTTAGGGTTTGTACTCTTTTGATGAGAGTATTTTAGACAAGAAATAAAGATCAATTCTTCCAAGATTTTGCGTGCACTGAATCACGCCGCTACAAGATTTTCTGTTTTGGTTCTTGTTTGCATGCTTGTTCTAGTTCTAGATTGGTTTTTGTTCTTCAAGTTTTATCTTGATTTGATCCATCAAAACCTCTCTAGGATATTGATCTAGTGTTTCTCAAAGTCTAGTTGATCAATCTTTTGTCGTTCTTGTTTAATCTTGAAGTTTTGATTAGATTGATTCTCGTCAAGTTCTGGATCAGCAAGCTTGCGAAGCTCATAACTTTGATCCGTAAGTCCGATCGAGCTGATTCTTTTGGGTTCGATTCGTATTGGAATCTAGTTTCTTGTGTCCAAATTTCAGATCGTTTCGACGGTTGGATCTCCGGGAATTCTCGTTTTACCAAACCTCTGTCATTCTGTTTTTGTCGAAAACGAGGCAATTATTTGGTTCTGTTTTGGGGTGAACTTTTAATAGGTCAAGAATTTGGTTTTAGCTTCCGCGACAATCATTCACCCCCTCTGATTGCTATATTCGTATACTTCGATCCTACAAGTGGTATCGAGCAAGGTTTTTCTAATCTATCTTAATCGGTGATTAGATCAATGGATCATTATTCGACAAAACCTTGTGTGTTCAATGGTGTTGATTTTCAGTTTTGGAAGGCCAAGATGGAGGCGTTCATCCAAGCTCGTGGATTCGCAATTTGGGGAAGGTCTACAAGCCATATGAAGTCCTCGCAACGACAACGCGTCAACGACACCAATCGCACACATGTTGAAGCAACAAAGAAGGCGGCGCAACTTGATCATCCAAGGCTTGGGACGAGCGACTTCGATCGTGTGATTCATCTTCGATCCGATATGAGGTATGGAAATCTCTTTGTGATTACCATGAGGGTTCTAACACTATTAAAGAGGTTCGTCAAGATCTTTACAAAAGAATACATGCGATTTGAGATGAAACCGGTGAGTCGCTAGATGACTTCTTTGCACGTTTCAATAAAATTCTTAGTAATCTTCGTCGTTGGAGTTAGCTTTGATGATGTCGCTAATGCTAGACAATTGCTTGGTGCATTAGACATGTCTATTTGGGAGATGAAAGTTACATCCATTAGAGAATCTACTATCATGAGTTCACTTACATTAGATGTTCTGTATTCTAAGTTGAAAACTCATGAATTAGATGTTCTTGCTAGAAAGAATGATCATAAATCAATTGCTTTGACATCTCAATCTAGCATATCTCATAATGGTGCTGCTTCAAGTTTTGCTCTATCCTTCTTGTCTTCACTAAACGATGATCAGATTGAGCAATTCCCAGAAGAAGACTTATCACTACTCTCTTCTCGCTTTAACAAAGCCTTGCAAAATGTGATAAAGAGAAAGAGAGGTGGTGGTGATCCTCCAAGATGCTATGAGTGTGGTGATCTCGACCATATTCGTCCAAACTGTCCAAAACTTGCAAGTAAAGCATCAAGGGAGGAGAAGGACAACGAGAAGAAAGAGAAGAAGAAGTTCTCTCCAAGTGATAGAAAGAAGAAGAACTTCATCAACCGCAGTTGTCCATCGAGTTCTTTCCGCTCTTGAACAAGTCAATTTGAAGCGATGTGAATTCGGAGAGCAATGAGGATGATGCAACTCAAGCAAGCATGAGTTGACGGGGTTGTGTCTCATGGCCAAAAGCGGCGACCTTCAGAAGCGATCATGGCGACTTCAATGAGGTAGATCCTTCTTCACGATGAATTAGCTATTCTTGTTGCTCGTCTTGGTAAATTGCTTGATAAACGTGATAAGAAAATTAAGAAACATGATTTTGTTGTGGAGTCATTGAATGCTGAAATTGCTAGACTTAAAACCTTGATTCCTGATGATGATGCTTGCAAATCATGTGACTTAATTTACAATGAGCTTACTTTGCTTAGGAAAGAACATGCTCTTCTCGTTGCATCTAAATGAGAAAAATGATAAACATGTTAAACATGCTAGCTGTTCCAATCGATGATTTGCATGGTTTAACTTCTTGTTCTAAATGCTTAACTCTTGAATTAAAATTGAAAGATGCAAATGCTAGGATTTCTCAATTGACTGATAATCTGCTTACACATGAGGTTCTTTCATGCTCTACTTGTCGTAAATGAAAAGAGAAGGTTGATAATCTTTGCAATAATTGTTTAACTCTTGCCAAGAAAGTTGATTATTTGCAAAGTTCTTTGGAACGATTCACTAATGGCAAGAAAAGATTAAACATGATTTTGGATCAATCTAAGGTTAGCTCAAACAAGAACGGTTTAGGTTTTGATCTTCATGCTTCATATGAAACTAAACCTCGCTCGTTATTTATGCTCCTTGCAATGACAAACTTGAGATTTCAAATGAGCCTAAGAAAATTGTCTTCAAATCATTGGCCTTTTATCTTCTACTATGATGAATGCAAATGTTGCTTCTCTTGTTAAAGCAAAACATCATATTAAGTACACTTGCACTCATTGTGGTAGAGATGGACATTTAGTAGATTTTGCTTTAGACTAGCCAAACAACAAAAGAAAGAAAAACTAAGGCTAGGTCTAATTTCAGAAAGACACGCATTGTTTCTCATTATGTGCCTAGGTGATGCAAACACCTTTTGTTGGTAAGAACACGGAAAAGACAAATCTATCTTTGTGCATAAGAATGCTCGTGTTATGCCCTCTTGTTGTCGTCGTGTGTCTCGATCTTTGGATTCCTAAACATCTTATTTCTAACCCCAGCATCGAGACCTCGACACTTTCTCGCTTCTATGTAGGCTTCTCACGCGAGGAAGGAGAACATATGGCTAGTGGATTCGGATGTTCACGCCACATGTCCGATGATAAGAATTGGTTCTCCTCCTTCACTCGCGCATCTCATGCTAAAAGTGTTATTTTTCAAGATGCTTCTTCCACCTCTGTTTTCAAAGGCACTAGTCCAAATAGTGCAGTGCACAGTGCATATGTTCAGGGGGAGAGTATCTTTGTTGATGAAGATGATGATGATGCCGTTGAGGATGAGATAATTGGAGTTCTTTGTGTGCTTGTGTGCTCGTTTTCAAGCTTCCCCGTGCTTCACATCGACAAGCTATCAAGAGGATTTTAAGGTATCTCCGTGGTACTCAAGATTTTGGCATTTGACTTTCTGCTTCCTCATGCATTAATTTAAGAGCTTTCTCGATGCTGAATTTGGAGGATGTAGAATTGATAGAAAAAGTACATCCGGTTCATGCCACTTCTTGAGTAATTCTCTTTCTTGAACACATTGATATCGATTTCACTTTCTTAGAGATCATGTTGAAAAAGGCAACATTGTGCTTCATCATGTGGATACTGAACATCAATTGGCGGACATTTTCACAAAACCTTTGTCTTCTTCTCGCTTTTGCTTTTATTCGGGAGAACTTGGAATTGTTCATCCAATGGGATTGTTTTGAGGAGTTTCTTTGCCAAGTTCTTTCACTTAATGAGCTCACTTTATCATATTTCTTTATATGTTATGTAATTGAGCTAATATATGATAATCTAATTATCTCACTTGAACTAAAAATGACATTGCGGAATTCCCTGGACTGATTACCTATAGCTAAATACTCTGTGATATCTTACTCTTCTAGGCTTGATATTGAATCCTCTTGACAAATTTGGGCTATGAAGCAAGTGTGGTTTCAACTTTACTCTTTCATAAGACCTTTTAATCACTTTTGCATGTTTATAATCAAAGAAAAATGAAAAGAAAAGGGAATCAATAAAGGGGTTGTTAAAAGCAAAAAACCTCAAGTTATGTGCTTCAGTGCTTTCCTAAAAGATAAGATGTATGCTTCAAGCATGCCATTCCCTCAAAGATAAGATGTATGCTTCAAGCATGCCACTCCTAGAAAATAAAAGAAGTATGCTTCAAGCATGCCACATGCAACTTATTGTTTAAAGATTAAATTGGTCTACTAGATTGGAGTTGAAACTACTTGCTCGCCCTAAGTTGTTAGTTGCTTCAATTTTAAAGTCTTGCTTTTTCGCTAAGATCTTGCTTAGTACTTGGCTATAGTTGACTAAATTGAGGTTGAGATGCATGTCATTCCCTAACTTGTTAAAATCACATCAAGATCATGTATTTTGCATATTATGTGATATATAAGGTTATATGATCGAATGAGCTCATCTTTTCCTATCTTGGCACTCCCTTGTTTCTCTTGGTGAAATCTTTGTTTCAGGAAAAATTTTGAACCTATTCTCTCTTTTACTCTTGATGAATCCATTGTCAAAGGGGGAGAAATTTGGAAATCTTTCTTTGAAAAGTTTAAAGAAAAAGGGAGAGTTGTATTTGGAAATTTGATAATTTTGGGAGAAGTTTGGAGAATTTTGAAATTTTGGGCGCATTGCACATTCACACACATTTTCATTCTCGAGGGAGATTTTGTTTTGCATTTTGGTCAAAGAGGGATTGTGTTTTCTTACTTTGGTCTTTGATCCTTTGGATTTCAAAATCTTTGGTAAAGTGAATGCCAAATGATCAATTCTAGTGGTGTTGCCAATGTTTTCATCAAGGGGAGATTGTGAAATCATGTCTTTAAAAATTGGCTTTGATCTTAAATTTTAACTTAGATTTGAATTTTCATAATGTGTTTGTTCATGTGTTTTGACAATTTGACAAGAAATGAAGTTACGATTAGCAGGACAAAGTTCTCAAGAAACAAGAAGTTTCCCATCCGCGACGACGGTTTTTGGGTCTCATAGAACATGTTTTTGAGCTCATGACCGGTCATTTTCACATGTACAACGGACTAATTCTTTTTGTCCGTCGTGAATGGACTTTTTCTAGGGTTTTACTTTTGTGAAACCGAAGCGTGGCACGCTTGCGGACAAGCTTCGGGGTCCGTTGTGAACTTGTTTGAGCTCATGACCAAGCCATTTTGCATGTACAACGGACCAACTTTGTTTGTCCGTTGTGAACGCGTTTTTCCGCTTTGGTTGGCTTCTTGGAACAGAAACTTTTCCTTATACAACGGACCAACTTTGTTTGTACGTCGTGAATGCGATTTCGCTCAATTAGTGTTTTGAGCGATTTGGATATGAATTTTGAATGTGAATTTGAAATTTGTAATGATTTCATGATGCTTCTTTTGAAGTGGACTTTATGCAATACTCATGTGAGTAGTTGCATGGATTGACATTGAGTCAAGTCGTGGACTTGTGCTCGGATTTGTTTTGTGGTTTGTTCATGTACAGTATTGCTCAAAGACGAATGTGGTCGATGACGGACCGGAACTAGGTTCATGGAGGAACCGAGGTTCGGGACTAGGTTCGGGAGGAACCGAGGTCTTGGTGGTCAAGGATGTCATGCGGGACGCTCGGGCTAAGAGAATGGTGCACATGAAGAATGGTTAGTCACGTGAGAATGGCAGAGGTCATTCGCGTGCAAAGTGTTAGTCACGTGAGTATGGCAGGTGGCCATACGCGTGCAAAGTGTTAGTCACGTGAGTATGGTAGGGTTGCCATACGGCGTGCAAGAGTTGTACTCGGCCTGGTTGGGCCAAGTAGAGTTGAGTTGGATACTGGATTCCTTCTAGGAATAGGAATCGTATTCGGAACTCCTTGTGGGTTGGTGCTATAAATAGCAGTGGGGTCTCCTGTTGAAAGGCATCAAGTAGAGCTGAGCGCATCAAGCTTAGAGCTTGTTTTTAGGGTTTGTACTCTTTTGATGAGAGTATTTTAGACAAGAAATAAAGATCAATTCTTCCAAGATTTTTGCGTACACAAGAACCACGCCGCTACAAAGATTTTCTGTTTTGGTTCTTGTTTGCATGCTTGTTCTAGTTCTAGATTGGTTTTTGTTCTTCAAGTTTTATCTTGATTTGATCCATCAAAAACCTCTCTAGGATATTGATCTAGTGTTTCTCAAAGTCTAGTTGATCAATCTTTTGTCGTTCTTGTTTAATCTTGAAGTTTTGATTAGATTGATTCTCGTCAAGTTCTGGATCAGCAAGCTTGCGAAGCTCATAACTTTTGATCCGTAAGTCCGATCGAGCTGATTCTTTTTGGGTTCGATTCGTATTGGAATCTAGTTTCTTGTGTCCAAATTTCAGATCGTTTCGACGGTTGGATCTCCGGGAATTCTCGTTTTACCAAACCTCTGTCATTCTGTTTTTGTCGAAAACGAGGCAATTATTTGGTTCTGTTTTGGGGTGAACTTTTAATAGGTCAAGAATTTGGTTTTAGCTTCCGCACAATCATTCACCCCCCCCTCTGATTGCTATATTCGTATACTTCGATCCTACAGTTTGATACAGCAACAAACTAAATGACTTGATCGTATTTGCTATACCAACTTGGGTGTGTGTTCATCACATCATTCTTCTAATGACATGACCCCGTTATTAACAACATCCAATGTTCATGATCAGGAAACCTTGATCATCAGTTAGTCAACGAGCTAGTTAAAAAAAGAGGCTTTACTAGGAACCCTTTTGTTTATTAAACACACATGTATTAACGTTTCCGATTAATACAATTTTAGCATGAGAAATAAACATCTATTATAAACATGGAATATGATAATAAACAATTTATTATTGCCTCTCGGGCATATTCCCTTCAGTCTCCCACTTGCACTAGAGTCAATAATCTAGATTACATTGTGATGATTCTAACACCCATTGAGTTCTGGTGTTGATCATGTTTTGCCCTTGGGAGAGCTTTAGTCAACGAGTCTGCCACATTCAGATCCGTGTGCACTTTGCAAATCTTTATATCGCCATCCTTGACATGTTCACGGATGGAGTGAAACCGGCGCTTAATATGCTTGGAATTCTTGTGTGACCTTGGTTCTTTAGCATTGGCTATGGCACCATTGTTGTCACAATAGATAACCATCGGGTCCAACGCACTCGAACCACACCTAGTTCGGATATGAACATCTTCATCCAAACCGCTTCTGCGCCGCTCAAGCAGCAATATATTCCGCCTCTGTTGAAGATCCCGCCACCACAGATTGCTTGGAACTTCTCCACTCACTTTGCTCCTCCATTCATTTCAAAAATGTACCCGGATTGAGACTTAGAGTCATCCGGATCGATTGTCAAAGCTAGCGTCGACGTAACATTTTGCGACGAGCTCTTCTTCACCACCATATATGAGAAACATATCCTTAGTTCTTCTTAAGTACTTAAAGATATTCTTGATCGCCGCCCAGTGTTCAAAACCTGGATCGGTAGTACCGCTAGTCAAACTAATAGCATGTGCCACATCCGGTCTTGTACACAACATAGCATACATGATAGAGCCTATGGTCAAGCATAGGAATCTTATTCATTACTTCTCTATCTTCGCTGTAGCTGGACTCGAGTCTTACTCAACGTCCTTGCCTTGCATCATAGGTAAGAACCCTTTCTTACTTTCGTCCATTCTAAACTTCTTTAGAATCTTGTCAAGATATGTACTTTGTGATAGCCCAATCAAGCGTCTCGATCTATCTCTATAGATTTTGATGCCTAAAATATATGCCGCTTCACCAAGGTCCTTCATTGAAAACTTCTTGTTTAAGTAATCTTTTACACTTTTCAAAAGTTCTATATCATTTCCTATCAACAATATGTCATCCACATATAATATCAAAAATGCTATAGAGCTCCCACTCACTTTCTTGTAAACACAAGATTCTCCGTAAGTTTGGACAAATCCAAAACCTTTGATTACCTCATCAAACGGAGATTCCAACTTCGTGATGCTTGCTTGATCCATAAATGGATCGCTGAAGTTTGCATACCTTATTAGCATCCTTAGGATCAACAAAACCTTTGGGTTGTATCATATACAACTCTTCCTCAATGTTTCCATTAAGGAACGCAGCTTTGACATCCATCTCGCCAGATTTCATAATCGAAAAATGCAGCAATTGCTAACATTATCCTTACAGACTTTAGCATCGCTACGGTGAGAAAGTCTCATCATAGTCAACTCCTTGAATTTGTCGAAACCCTTTGCGACAAGTCGAGCTTTATAGACGGTCACATTACCATCGGCGTCTATTTTCTTTTGAAAATCCATTTGTTCTCAACGGCCTTACGGTCATTGGGTAGGTCCACCAAAGTCCATACTTGGTTTTCATACATGGATCCCATTTCGATTTCATGGCTTCTAGCCATTTGTCGGAATCTGGGCTCATCATCGCTTCATCATACGTCGCAGTGGTCATTATTCTCAACTACCATGACATTCATAGTAGGAACATAAAAGTCGAGCGATGCGCTCTTGTTGACCTGCGAGTGCGGTAGTGTTCTCTTCGGAGTTTCATGATCCTTATCATTAGTTCCTCTTCATTTGGTGAAGTCAACTCGAAACAACTTCCGGCCGCTGCACTTGCCATTCCATGAAGAGAAGGTTCAACAACCTCGTCGAGTTCTACCTTCCTACTACTCACACCTTTCGAGAGAAACTCTTTTCCAAAAGGATCCATTCTTGGCAACGAAAACCTTGCCCTCGGATCTGTGATAGAAGGTGTACCCAATTGTTTCTTTAGGGTATCCTATGAAGACGCATTTTTCCGCTTTGGGTTCGAGTTTATCAAAGGGTTGAAGTTTCTTCACATAAACATCGCATCTCCAAACTTTTAGAAATGATGACTTAGGTTTGTTGCCAAACCATAATTCATACGGTGTCATTTCAACGGATTTAGATGGTGCCCTATTTAAAGTGAATGCAAATTGCTTTCTAGTGCATGACCCCAAAATGAAAGTGGCAAATCTGTAAGGGACATCATAGATCGAACCATATCCAATAAAGTACGATTACGACGCTCGGATACACCATTACGTTGTGGTGTTCCAGCAGGAGTGAGTTGTGAAACTATTCCACATTGTCTCATGTGTGTGCCAAACTCGTAACTAAGATACTCTCCTCCACGATCGATCGTAGAAATTTGATCTTTACATTACGATGATTTTCTACTTCACTCTGAAATTCTTTGAACTTTTCAAATGTTTCAGACTTGTGTTTCATTAAGTAAATATATCCATATCTACTCAAATCATCCGTGAAAGTAACGAAATAACGATATCCACCACGCGCTGACACACTCATTGGACCACACACATCGGTATGTATGATTTCCAATAAGTTGGTTGCCCGCTCCATTGTACCGGAAAACGGGGTTCTAGTCATCTTGCCCATGAGGCATGGTTCACATGTCTCAAATGATTCATAATCAAGTGATTCTAGTAGTCCATCAGAATGGAGCTTCTTCATGCGTTTAACACCAATATGACATAAGCGGCAATGCCACATATATGCGACAATATCATCATTCAACTTAATTCTTTTGGCATTCACATTATGAACATGTGTACTATTATCAAGATTCAAAATAAATAAACCATTCTTTTGGTGCATGACCATAAAAGATATTATTCATATAAATTGAACAACCATTGTTCTCGACTTGAATGAATAACCGTCCTCGCATTAAACAAGATCCGAGATATGATGTTCATGCTCAACGCAGGCACTAAATAACAATTATTTAGGTTTATAACTAATCCGATGGTAATTGGATAGGTAAGCGTCCGAGCGATCACATCAACTTTTGATCCATTGCCGACGCGCATCATTACCTCATCCCTTGCTAGTTGTCGCTATTCCTTAGCTCTGTTTCGAGTTACATATGTTAGCAACCGAACCTGGTATCAAATACCTGTGCACTACTGCGAGTACTAGTAAGGTACACATCAATAACATGTATATCATATATACCTTTGCTCACTTTCCCGCCCTTCTTATCACCAGATATTTTGGGCGATTGCGCTTCCGTGCCCAGTGCCCTTGCAAAGAAAAAACATTCAAGATTCGACTTAGGGCTAGCCTTGGTCTTCTTCTCGATGTGGCAACAGACTTGCCCTTCTTCTTGAAGTTTCCCTTAGCCTTGCCTTTCTTCTTGAAATCGATAGTCTTTTGGACCATCAACACTTGATGTTCCTTCTGATCTCCACTTAGCTTTTCAAGATTGATGTGAAGTTCGGGAGAGACTTCTTCATGCCCTCGCATGTTGTAGTTCATCACAAAGCTCTTGTAGCTTGGTGGCGAGACTGAGAACAAGATGAAATCCTAGCTCAAAGGGGATCGTAATTCCCAAAGCTATGAGATAATCGGCGTACACAGTCATTTTGAGTACGTGCACACTAACGGAGCTGTTTTCCTCCAACATGAAGCTCAAGAACTTTTCGAAGCTTCATAACTCTCTCTTGCGGCATGGGTGTCGAAGATCATTTTCAACTCTCTCATTGTATCAAAAGCATTCCGTGCTCAAACGTTTTAGTAGCTCGTGCTCAAGGCCATACAAAATGCCGCATTGAACTAAACTGTGGTCCTCCTTGCGAGTCAAGAAAACATTTTTCTCCTCCTCGGGGCATCATCACGGGGGGCACCCCGGCGCTTCTAGCACATAGCTCCTTTGAGCGTGGCGAGGAGAATCCTCAGTTAAGGGCCAGTTGGTAAAGTTGCTACCATTGGTGGCTAGTTTCTCTTTCTCCATGAACATTGAAATTGAAAGTAGGGGTGCCATCTACAACGTATTTGCAAAGTTATTTAGACTAAGTTCATAATAGATTAAGTTCAAGTTTAATTCAAAATTACTACGAGAACTCCCACTCAAAAACAACATCCTCTAGTCATCTTTAGTGATTACATGAACCAAATTCACTATACCAAACCGATCATCACGTGAGACGGCATAGTTTCAAAGGCGAACATCAATATGTTCATCATATCATCCATATGACTCATGCTTTACCTTTCGGTTCGTGTTCCGAGGCCATGTCTGTACATGCTAGGCTCGCCAAGTAGAACCAAAGTATTTGGCGTGTGTAAATAGCTTACACCCGTTGTATGCGAACGTGAGTCTATCACACCCGATCATCACGTGGTGCTTCAAACGACGAACTTTCTTAACGGTGCATACTATGGAAGAACACATTATTATCTTGATATTAATTTGGAGGGATCATCTTATAGTGCTATCGACGTGATCATAATCAAGCAAAATAAGATGCATAAAAGGATTAACATCACATGCATGAATAAAGTGATATGATATGGTCCTTCAAAGACTTGATCTCCATCTTGTGCGACATGGTATGATCTCCATCATTCCAGGCATGGCACCAAGGTCCATGATGCTACCATCTTGATTGTATTCCTCCATTACAATATATCACATGGACATATATTTAGCACACAGGCCATAAAGAAATAAAAACAACCAAATGGCTCCTCACGGTTGTTTAAATTTACAATAAATTTCATTTCATACAACAATCTTTGTATCAATGACCATATCACATCACAAGCCAAAAACAAGTTAGACGCCTCTAATTTATTTTTGCATATTTTACGTGGTTTTGGGCTTTCTAGGAAAAATCGTTCTTACCTACGAACAAGAACCATAACGGTGATAAAAACATTATTAGCAAACCGTTGTAAATTAGATCATGACTATAGTAGGAGAAATCGACACCCGCAAAGCCACTTATGCAATACTAGTTGCATGTCGAGCGTGGAACAAGTCTCATGTGCGAGGACATGTAAGGTTAGTCCGGCCGCTTCAAATCCCACTATGCCACCATGATCCAAAATACACGAAAGTATGCAATAACATGATCATCAACGCCCACATCCACATGTGTTTTAAACCGTACAAAACATCTACGCATAAACCTGGCTCGATACCACCGAAGGGTTTCAAGTATGGAAAACAAAAATTTTTCCTACGATTGCAACCAAACACCAAGATCATATCTAGGAGATGCAAGTAAGCGGTTTGAAGGACTCACCCTCGTAGGCCGAAAGCGGGAATAACGTTCCCAAAACAAACGTGGTTGATGTAGAGGTACACTCGACTTCAAAGTCGCGAAGATGAGCGCCACAAACGGCGGCCTCGTACTTGGTCACACGTGACGGATCAACAATGACCTCCAATCCCTCGTTCGGCGGCGTGAAGTAGTGGATCCCCGGAAAACTCCAACAACACTACAGCTTAGTGGTGGTGGTGGTGGAGAAATAATTTCAGCAGCGCTTCGCATAAGCCACAGCTCGAAAAATAGATCAGCAGGAGGAGGGAGAATGGACCAACCAAAGGGTCAAATGGATGAACAACAAAGAGAGGAGCTCCTCCCTCCCTTTTATAGGAGGAGGAGGAGGCTAGGCCAAGGGGTGGCCGGCGCATGGGGGGTGCCCCTTGCCCTCCCTCTCTTCATGTGAGTGATCTCTCCACTCACTTTAAAACATCCCACTTTGGTTTCCATTAAAACCCCACTCAAGAAATGAAAGGGTTTTCTCCCATAAATAAATAAAACATTTTTATTTCAGATATTTTAATATTTGTTAATTCTTTTAATTAACAAACATTAACGCATACCCCCTTTAACTATTCCGATATCCCGAAACTATTCCGGCGATACTGAAATAGTCCATCTTATCCCATACTTTTCTCCGGTGTTTCGTATCCACTCAAATGCATCGATGAACCTTAAGTGTGTCACCCTACGGTTCGTGAATAAAATGGACATGATTGAGACACCTCTCAGATCAATAATCATCGGCGGGATCCGGAGATCCATAATGACTCCATTCACTCAACGATGAACTAGTGATCGCGTAAACTAAACGACATAACCAATTCCTTTTGTCTCACGATATTTTACTTGTAGGGATCCGATCATCGATTATCAACTATACCTAGTTCGATCCGCATCGACAAGTACTCTTTACTCGTTAGTGATATAACATTCTTGTGACCTAGTCACATGCTTGCAAGCGATGTCAATGTGATATCACCGAGAGGGCCCAGAGTATATCTCTCCGTCATCTGGATGGACAAATCCCACTCTTGATGCATGAGCCTCAACTAATACTTTCATAGTACCCAAATCCATCTTTATAGTCACCGTGTTACGGAGTGACGTTTGATGTCATCAAAGTACTCTTAGGAATTAGTGATTGACATCATCTCATGGTCTAAGGACAAGAGCTATTTCGAATGTGTTTGATACAGCAACAAACTAAATGACTTGATCGTATTTGCTATACCAACTTGGGTGTGTGTTCATCACATCATTCTTCTAATGACATGACCCCGTTATTAACAACATCCAATGTTCATGATCAGGAAACCTTGATCATCAGTTAATCAACGAGCTAGTTAAAAAAAGAGGCTTTACTAGGAACCCTTTTGTTTATTAAACACACATGTATTAACGTTTCCGATTAATACAATTTTAGCATGAGAAATAAACATCTATTATAAACATGGAATATGATAATAAACAATTTATTATTGCCTCTCGGGCATATTCCCTTCATGAAGTACTAGGTGCTGGAGGTATAGATGTCACAGACTCTCAAGCTCTTATCAAAATCTTACACAACCCTTACCAAGCAAACAAGTGGTGCAACCGGTGGCTAGTTCGTGATAACCTGATTGGAGTGATGATATTGAGATTACCGCTATGTCAAGACCTGTTCAGTTAGTAGTAAGTGGAGCTTGGACATGCAATATTTATGTAGTAAATGATAATGCAAAATTCAAATTCAAAAAATGCAAAGTTGAATAATAATCCAAAATACTAGTCAAGATGCTGGACCTAGCTTAGAACTCATAACAAGCTCAAGCAAACAACTAGACAACACCAAGGATTAGCACCTAAAAAGATGCAATTATCTTTCTCTGTTTTTTTTATTTTCAGTGTGACTTTTGATTTTGCACATGCCTTTTCCTTATATATATTTTTTTGTGCGGCTCTTTTTTTTTGCACCTTTGCCTTTTTTTTTCCCGAATCAATCAAATAAATGAGCACAAATTAAATTATGGATTGGAAACAAGGACTACAAAAATTGAAATGAAAGAAAACTATTTAGCAATGTGGCCTATTTGCCCAAGTTGAGTGATAGTTCTGAGACAAGGAGAGTACTTGTGGAACACTATATTACTTTGAGACATCATGGTTGACCAAGTAACAATTAGCTATGGATTCAAATAGATTTCAACTAGGAAATTTATTGACGAGAATTTCTAAGGTGGAGCATGTCAATGGCCAGTTGGTTATGCAATGGCATCTTTCATTCACTTTGTTTCTGGCCTACTTTGAGGAATGAATGAAGGCCATTTTTTATCTTCTGTTGCAGATTCTCGTGATGACAAATCATATGGGTACCGTTTGGGAGCTTGGGGAGTGCGTCGGTTAGGGGTCTAAGTGCAACTACTGTACCCATGTTAAAAAGGGTGGAGGCGCGACTCGTCTAAAGGAACATCTCACTGGCCGCTCTAGCGAGGTGAGGGCCTGCCTAAAAAGGTTAGGCAGTCTATACTTATGGACCTCCGTGGAGGTCGGGAGAAGGAGGAGGCAGAGCACCTCTGTTAGGAGGAGGCTTGCGATGACTTGGTCACCGATTATCATACCAAGCAGGAGCAGCTCAAGATGGCCATAAGGGCCTCCAAAGAAGAGGCTTACCTCAGGAGGCAAGATTTTACCCCAGGATTGGTGTTTGGGAGTGATGCAGCGAGGCCCACGGTCTAATCCACGATATCGGGAGGATAGCAACAAGGGGGAAGTGCCTCGAGGAAGGACTCATAGAGGTGGACCCATAGTATGGGTGTCGGCGTTTTTGGCCAGCAGGATATCTCTCGGACGGAGAAATTTGGTTCGGTAGGGGGTGCTTTCGCGGCCGGACACCGGACGGTACTCTCTTGGGGGATCCCATCGGTTGACAGACCAAGGAATGCATAACACTAGAGAGCAAGAAGAAGGAGCACACCGATGTACCCAGGTTCGGGCCCCCGGTGTGGGTAACAACCCTACGTCCTGCTAGATCGTTGTTGATGTATACTGGAGTGGATACAAGGCTTTTCCCTCACAATGGAAAACCAGAGCTTTGACCCCCTCTCCATGCACCCGAGCTCCCTTATATAGGCGGGGCTGGCTCGGGCAGGTGAGGATGACATCATGCTGAACTACGATTCATTTGTTACACTCATCACTTCAGTCTTGTCTCCCAGACTCATTCTTAGTGTTGCCGTACGACTTTGCCCGGTCCGCCCGGGTTAGGTGTGAGGCGTCAGAGGGACGAGTAGTCATCGCAATCAATGGCTCTGACACAGGGAGGAGGCTTCAGGGCGAAGCCTCCTTCTCATCCTTTTGGTCGCCCACATGGCCTGGCCGCCCGGCGAGTGGGGCCTGCTCGCCCGCCTGCCCACCCGGCCGCCACATGGACCAACGCCTGGCGAGAGGGACCTGATCGCCCGACCGCCATGTGGGCCGACTCCCGCCGAGAGTGGCTTGGTCGCCCGCCTGCTCGCCAAGCCATCTTTACTCGTCCACAGCGGAGAGGGTACCCTGGTGTAAAGTACACTGATAGTAGCCCCCCCGGTCTGTCCCAGAACTCACGCCAGTTGCTTTTTAGACCTCATTTAATACCGACACGTTCCTGGATGGACCCACCTCTTCAGGGTACATCGACCGTCTCGATCCCCCCAACTTCCGCCGTTTCTTCTTGGGACCCGAAACATCGTGTCCTTTCGCCATCCTCGCGAACCGTCGGTGTGAAGGGTATATATACATACACACACTCATGCTCAGTGGTTCACGCTCTTTCAGACTCCCACTCACATTGCTTCTTGCTCTTCTAACTCTTCGTCTAGAGACCTCGCTTCTGCTCCAATGGAGCAATCTCTTCCGTCTTCCACCGCCGACAGGGAGAAGGCGTGGGCGCTCTCCAAGCTCGCGCCCGAGGGTTACCTGCACTTCCACCATGGAACCCTTGTACCTTGGTGCGAACCCAGGGAGACCATCGTCTTCGCCTGGGGAGTGCTAGAGGGCTTGGTGCCGCCCTTTTCCGAGTTCTTTCTCACCATCCTCCACTTCTACGAGATCAGCCACCTTCATCTCACCCCCAATTCTGTCGTCACACTTGCCATCTTTGCACACCTCTGCGAGATGTTCGTAGGGGTGATGCCCAATCTTCCTCTCTTCTGGCACTTCTACACTCTCCGTGGCCTTACTGACGGCGGGGTCGTGGGGAGTTGCCACTTCCACCTTCGCGACGGGTTGGCCCCCCGCTACATCCCCTTCCAGGTGAAGTCCAACTGGAAGTCGTGGCGGAGTGACTGGCTGTATGCCAGTGACGACAGCGGGGTCGACGCCCTCGTGATGCCTTCCGCACTGGCGGAAGCCCACATGAATTGGAGCTCGCTCGTCGAGGAGACGACAGAGCTCCAAGCAATGGCGGCCCGCATTAACCACCTGCGGGACGCTCGGCTGACCAGGGCGCTGGCAGTCCGGGACTTCATAGCCCAGAGGATCAGCCCCCTCCATCGACGTGCTCGCCCGACGTGGCAGTACACAGGCGACGACGACATGGCTCGCACACATCTGGGCCGTAAGTTCTCATTCTTCATGAGTTCATACTTTTTCGCGTGGTCTCCACCAATCCAACAACCTTGTCTTCCTTTTTTTTTGCCAAGTGCAGGGAACTTGGACGGCCCCGCCATTTCCAAATGGCTGGCCGGACTGCTCCCCCAGTGCCGGGCGGCATGAATTTCCCTGATAGGGTCCGGCCGCTCTGCGATCTGGAGTCCGTGGAGCGCCTCCGGATCGTGAGGCTCTTCCCCGCCATGGACTCCACCGGCCCTTTGGTGCTGCCGTCCCGTGGTCCCTTAGTGATCAGGGACCTAGCCCCAGCTGACGATCGGAGTGTAGGCAAGCGGCCTGTCTCTCCGGATGCCCCGCGTGCAGACCCCAAGAGGCCTCGCACCGGGGACCAGCCTCTCGCCGTCGCCGACTCCGCCGCGACTCTAAGTGCATCCGGAGTGGCGGGGTCTTCATCTGGGGCGGCAATGTCCGTTGTCCCGGATCTGGCGCCGGTTCTACCGACGCCAACTCCTTTGGCACCGACCTCATCTGCGCCAACCTCGTCGGAGCCACCCTCGTCGGCACTGACTCCCTCGGCGCCAAGGGTCGCATCCGCTGCCCACCAGGGCGGGCTCGCCCTCCCAACGGCCTCCTTCGCCTTCCGGTCACCTCCAAGGGTGGCCGCCGAAGGTGCCCGGGCGTCGCGGATAGACGCGGTGGGGACTTCTGCCCAGGGGCCACCTGGCGCCTCCGAAGCGACCCCAACGGACGCCGTCATCACCAATACTGCCATCCACCCCGCTCCGGTTTCCCCCACAACTTCAATGGGCGCCCTGCTCGCCAGGCTTGGCGAGGCGCAAGCATCCTTGGGCGCCCTCCTAACAGCGGCCATCCAGCGCGAAGCACAGATGTCGCAGCAGATGGCGGCGCTGCGCGAGGAGTTGTCGCAGGAGAAGGAGAGGGGGGAGGCACTGCTGTCCAAGGAGAGGGCGGCTGGGGCAGCCCTACTCGCCCGGGCGCAGGAGGCCAAGGCGGCGCAGGAGCAGGCGTGGGAAGAACAGCGTTGCACGCTGCACAACCTCGCCGTCAGGCTTCAACCAGCCTTCCAGCGCATGGCGAGGTGCCTAGGGCCGCTGGGGGTGGTCCTTCATGACCCGCTCAAGTCCACAGCCCTACAGTATGCCCATGGCGTTACTCGGGTCGCCGAGGCCCTCAACGGCCTACCGGCCGCCTTGGCCGCTCGCTCCGCCTGAGAGGGGCGGGAAGTCGCGGTCGCCACTGCAACGTTCGTGCTGGCGTGTTGTGCCAGCCATGATGCCTCCTTCGACCCGATGGCCATCGTAGCTGGCATCAAGGGAAACGAGTCCCAAGCGCAGGCGCAAGCGCGCGTGTGCGAGGCAGCGGAGCACGTGGCCGGGTTGATGGAGATAACAAACCCGGATGCCTACGTCGCGCCATTGGAGGAGGAAGCCGAGGACCCTGCCGTGCAGATCCAAATTGCTGGCGATGAGTGACCGCCCGGGCAGTTGCCTTCATTTCCTCCATTTCTTCTTTTATTTGCTTTGATTTTCTGTATGCAAGAACTATTTTAGTTATCAAATGAAGTTAGCCTCTTTGGAATTTACCTGGATGCTTGTTTGATTGTATTCGCTCGTGTTTGCTTGATCCAACCATCGGGCGATCAGCCCCTAGGCTTGCCGCGAGGCGATCCCGATCGTTTACATTAGGCCAGTGATTCGGCAATTCATCTATAGCCACTGCAAACACAAGTAGTCATTATGCGGGGCACACGGGAAAATAGACCAAAAGTAACACAAGTCCCCACGAGGGGCTATCATGGTCCCTTTCTTTTTGGAACTTAAGCCCTTGTGATTTTTCTCAGAACCAACGCACGGCGTTGCGTGTCAAGGTAGCGGGTTCCATTCTTCTGACCTCCGCCAACTACGCGGCCATGGTGGGGTCAGAACATTGGAACTCCTTTCGCGCCTGATTGATGACTAGCAGGGAGTCGCCTTTGACTTGGAGGCGCCGAACGCCTAACGCTGAGGCGGCGCGCAACCCTGCCAGCAGACCTTCGTATTCGGCGATGTTGTTGGTGGCCCTAAAGTCTAGGGCAACCACGTAGTAGAGGATGTCACTGATCGGGGAGACCAAGACAGCTCCAGCCCACACACCTTCGAGCCTAAAGGAGCCATCGAAGAACAAAGTCCAGGGGGAAGGCGTGGGTATTCCTTCAGCTTCAGGAGTGGCGGGAGTCCACTCAGCAACGAACTCTGCCATCTTCTGGCTTTTAATGGCGGTGCGGGGTACAAACTTGAGGCAGAATTCCCCCAGCTCCACCAACCACTTGGCGACACGACCTTCAGCTTCCCGGTTGTGGAGAATCTCTTGCAGAGGGTAGGCCGTGACCACCATGATCTCTCGCCCTTGGAAGTAGTGCCGTAGCTTCCTGGATGCCACCAGGACAACGTACAACATCTTCTGTGCTTGCGGGTACCTGATCTCCGCCTCGTGCAGCACCTTGCTGAAGTAGTAGATCGGCTTCTGGATACCCTCCCTCTCCACACCAATACCGCGCTCACCACCGCAGGGGTAGAGGCGATGTACAGGAGCAACGGCTCGTCGGGCCTAGGGGCGACCAGCACTAGCGGGGAGTAGAGGTACTGCTTCAAGTCTTCGAATGCTCGCTGGGCCTCTTCAGTCCACTCGAAGTGGTTGGTCTTCTTTAGCAGCTTGAATAGGGGCATGCTTCTTTCTCCCAACCAAGCGATAAATCGCCCGAGGGACGCTAGGCGACCAGCAAGGCACTACACCTGCTTGAGTTGACCTGGCGGCTTCATGTATTCGATGGCTACTATCTTGTTAGTATTGGCTTCAATGCCCCGACTGGCCACGAGGAATCCCAGCAGCTTCCTGGAGGGCACGCCGAACACACACTTCTCAGGGTTGAGCTTCAAATAGACCTTCCGGAGGTTAGCGAAGGTTTCTTCCAGGTCTTCGATGATTTCTTCACTCTTCTTGACCTTCACAACCAAGTCATCGGCGTACACCTTCAGATTTTGCCCTATCTGTGGACAGAAAGAAATATGCATGGCGCGTTGATAAGTAGAACCAGCATTCTTTAACCCAAAAGCCATTCTAATATAGCAATAAACACCCATGGGGGTTACAAAAGAGGTTTTTTCTTCGTCTTTCGCCGCCATGCTAATCTGGTAAGTACCCGGAGCACGCGTCCAGAAAGCACAGCAGCTCGCATCCTGCCGTCGAGTCGACGATGAGATCGACGCACGACAGGGGGTAAGGATCCTTTGGGCAGGCCTTATTGAGGTCGGTGAAGTCGACGCACATCCGCCACTTCCCATTGGATTTCTTGACAAGCACAGGGTTGGCAAGCCACTCGGGGTGAGAGACTTCCCTGATAATCCCTACGCGTAGCAGCTTCTCTACCTCCTCCCGAATGGCATCTTGCCGCTCTGGTTCCTGTCTCCGGACCTTTTGTTGGACCGGGCGCACTCCTGAGAGCGTTGCCAATCGGTACTCGATCACCTCCCTGGGGACCCTAGTTATATCGGACGGTTACCAGGCAAACACGTCGGAGTTAGACCGGAGGAAGGTGATGAGCGCGTCTTCCTATTTGGCGCTGAGGTTGGCGACAATGGAGACGGTCTTCCTGGGCTCGCCCTCACTCAGGGAGACCACCATAACCTCGTCGGCAAAGCCGGGCGAGGCACGGGTCTTTGCCATAGGGGCTCCTGGACAGGCGGCATCAGCCTACCTACTGAAGGTGGCGCCTACCAGGTCCAATGCGTGCTTGTGGCAATGCAGGGCTTCCGGCCTATCCACCGAGATCACTATGGGGCCACCGAGCCCTGGCATCTTTACCACCATGTAGGCATAGTGGGTCACCGCCATGAAATTGGCCAACGCTAGTCGGCCAAGCAGGGCATTGTACAGGAGGTCGAATTGGCAACTTCAAAATTGTGAAATCATGTGCTGAAAAATTGGCTTAAGAATTGAATTTGCAAATGTGTGCGTGCATGTGCTTGATTAAGTTTTCAATAAATAGAAACTTTTCTACCTGCGCCGGACCAAAGTTTCAGAAACATCAATTTTCTCATTGGCGCCGGACCGTTTTTATGTTTGCGCTGGACCAAATTTTTTGGTCCGCCGTGAACGTGAAATCAAGGATTTTACGTTGGACCAAATTTCCCTTTTGGCGTCGGACCAATTCCTTGGTCCGTCGTGAACGCATTTTGAAGGCCTGTTTTTACATGCACGCCGGACCAAATTTTTGGTCCGTTGTGAACGGGATTTTGAGGCTTGTTTTTGTATATGCGCTGGACTAAAAACAGTAAGTTTTCTATTTACACCAGACCAAATTTCATTTGGTCCGTCGTAAACGTGTTTTCAAACGTTTTTGCGCCGGACCCAATTTCTCAAAAATAGTAAGTTTTGCATGTACGCTGGACCAAATTTTTGGTTCGTCGTGAGTGATGCCGGATCAAATATTTGGTCCGTCGTGAATTGGTTTTTCTAGGGTTTTGCTCTCTGTGTGCGTCGGACCAATGTTTGGTCCGTCGTGAACGCAATTTTCTCAGGTTGAGTTGTTTTGTATGCAATGCTCGTGTAAGTGATTGCATGGATTGACTTTGAGTCAAGTCGTGGACTTGTGCTCGGATTCGTTTCTTGTTTATTCATGTGCAGGTGTTGCTCGAGGGCGAACGCGATCGATGACGGGACCGGAACAGAGGTTCGGGACTGTAACACCCCAATTTTTGCTTTTCATGGATTTGAATGTCATTTTTCACTTTAGTGAATTTTTGGAATTTTCTGTAATTTATTTGGATTTAACTTGAATTTATTCCCTTTTAAAATAATTAAATAATTAAAAGTTTTAAATAAAATTTTGTAGAAAATATCTTATTTGAGTCCAAAATGTCTCAAAGTATTTTCCAGAATTTTTCTGATTATTTTGCTATTTTTCTTGAATTATTTGAGTTTCTAGAATTATTTTGATTATTAAATCGCTGGAAAATGCCGAGTTGGTTTCACTGTTCATGCGACCGAACCGGGTCCGACTCGAGTCCGACCGAGCCACGATTGAGCTGGACCCGAACCTAACCAAGCCCTAAACCGCTCAACCGTTGGATCTTGATCCAACGGTCGGGATTGTGCCACGTCACCCACGTGTGATCCGAGCCGAACCGGTCCGCGCTCGTGCGATCTGAGCCGTTGATCGTGCCACGTGGATGGTTGCGATTGCGCCACGTCACCTCTCCGTGTCGCCGTTGGACTCTGTCGCCGTAGCCGAGTGGGCCTCGTTTTGCGCGAGTTTCACAGAAGCCGAGGCCCCTATTTAATGCGCCGCTGCCACCAACGTGAAGCCCTCTTCCGTGCGCACCCGTAGCCCCAAGTCTCTGAGCTCAAGCCGCCGCCGTTCGCCTGCGGGAGCTCGCCGGAGTTGGAACTGCGTTCCGCCATGGTTCTTCGCCGTTTCCCGCCGCGTCTGTCGTCCTCCGCCGTGAACGTGCCCAGATCCGGAACCGCAAGGACGAGGCGAATCGGACCGCACCATCCACTTCGCCGGAGCACGCCCGCAACGCCGTTCCCCGTGTCGTCGTCTTCGTCCACGGTGACCCAGCTCCGCCGCAACGCCATCGGCGACCCCGAGCTCCACCCACCGTCCGATCGAGATCGAACGGCCACGGTGAGTCCACGTCATCCCGCACCCGTAGAAAACCAGATTAGATCTAGACCGTTGGATCCAGATCCAATGATCCACATTCGTCCACGTCACCGTGCGAAATTCACGTTACGGTGATTAGATCCGTTTTCAACCGTTGGATCTAGATCCAACGGCTTAGATCGAGCCATGTAACCGTAAATCGCACCGTGCTCGGGTGCGATAGCAGCCGTTAGATCTAGATCGAACGGTCCAGATTGACCTCGTCATTTCCAAATGCGTGAGGGTAGATCCAATCTGGACCGTTGATTTTCAAATCAACGGCCCAGATCGTGCCACGTAGCTTGGAGATGGAGCGACGCAATCCACGCGGGTCAGCTGCGATCGTCGCTGACGTCACGCACGACGTCAGCGCGGGCCCGCGTGTCAGCGGGACAACCAATCGCACCATGACGTCATCCGCTGACGTCACGGTGGGGCCTGCATGTCTGTGCCGCTCGGTCAAAGCGCGAAGACGTCAGCGCTGACGTCGTCCGAGGGGTCCCACATGTCAGTGAGACATGTACCCGTGGACCAGGTCCACAGTGAACCGAACCCGAGCCGTGGGCCAAGTCCATGGAACCGCTGACGTCATGCTGACGTCATAATTCGATTTTTTTTAATAGAAAAATAATTCGGTGGAAATTCAAATTTCACGCTGACGTCATGTTGACGTCATAAATGAGATTTTTCAATAGAAAAATAAATGAATTAATTCGGTTTATTCTTTTATTTGAAATTCCAAACTTCAAACGCTTATAACTTTTGCGTTTGAACTCCGATTTGAGCGATTCCAATTTCTAAATTTTTATAAAATTGAGATCTACTTAAACATGAATTTTAATTAATTTTTGAATATGAAAATTTCTCTATTTATAATTAATTAATGGATTCTTTAAACTTTAAACCATTATAACTTTCGCGTTTTAACTCCGATTTGGGCGATTCAAATTTCTAAAAATTTGTAAAATTATACTCTCTCTGTTTATGGACTTTACTTGAATTTTTGAGCAATGTGCATGTACTGTTTTATTTATTTATTGCTATTTGCACGCGTTACGAGTAGACGTTGAAGTACCCGAGGGCTTCAAAGGTGAAGTGTTGACCCAGGAGCCAGCTCAAGGCCAAGAACAAGTACTTTTTGAAGGCAAGTTATGCTTTGACCATATTGATCCATTTTTGAAATTAATTTAATTTAAATTATTGCATGCTAATTTATTTAGAAATTGTTTAAATTATTTCTGGGAATTAGATAAATACCAAATTGCAGTATGACACCCTGACTATTTAATTATGTGCCATGAACCCTTGCCACCCTAGTTGTCGAATTTATATAGTTGGATATTAGTAAATTGCCAACACTGGGTATTTAGATCGTTGTAGTATATTGCTTAGACCTGCTACGTGCACATGACATGATTTTGGACAATCAAATGTTAATTTTGACTTAATGAGATATTGAACCTATTTTGGAAAAGTATCATGTGTTGTGTTTGAAGAAGGCACGTGGTGCATGGTAATCAACTGGGTTTGAGAAATAGATTTAGACCGGGGCAAGTGGCAAGAATGATATGGTGGGCCATGAGTGGCACTGGGGATGTCGTTTTGGTTCTTCTGGTAGTTTTGCCCTGGTCACCCTAAGGACTTAACCTTGCAAGCCTTTGATTTAAGTCAAGCGTGATCCACATGTCCGTAATGGGACGGGCCTAGTTGAGTAAGTTACTAATAACTTGCATGTGGTACCTCGGGGTGTCAACTACACCTTTTGTGTAGCTTGAAAGAGGAGCGTACCAGCGCTACGGCGTGGTACCCGTCTAACGGTATATCGGTCCCATACTTCGCCTCTGTTAAGCGAAGGGATGGTGTATGACAAAGGCCGGAGAGGTTCACTTGTATAGTTTGCGGTCTCTGAAATGCTTTGTTACGATCACTCGCCTTTGTGGTGTTTGACTGTATCTTGTGGGTAAAGTGCATAACCTCTGTAGAGTGTAAAATCTATTCGAATAGCCGTGTCCGTGGCACTGGACATTGCTCGGGGATTACAGTCAAGGGTTAGACTTTCATGAAAACAACTTGGACTTGGAAAGTTTGGTTGGGTTAAATAATGACGTTGATGGAAATGTGGATTAGGAAAGGAAAAGTGTTTACTTAACTCCTGGAATAGTTATTGATATAGTCTTTACTTTTACTGCTTTTGAATCTACTTATGCTACTTGTTAACTGCTGTTTTACTGCAAAAGTACATGTTAGCCTATTCTTTGTAATAAGCCATGCATATAGAATATTAGCTGCATTCTGTGCATGACTTGCTGAGTACTAAGTACTCACCCTTGCCACAAAACAACATCAGTTGAAGGAGAAGCGACGCCGGCTTTGGAGGAAGAACTTCAGAAGGAGCTGTCTACTTAGGGAGCGAGCCCAGTCAGTTGCCTGTGGTATATTGGATAGCGCCACGTTGATGCTTTTATTCCGCTGCAAGTTATTTCCTTAATAAGTTTTCACCCTGTGTGGCGTACTCTTGTAACTTGACCATAAGGTCGAGCAACCAGTTTGGTTATCTTAATTAAAGTGCTATATTACTATCGATGTGTATGATTGTGATATTTACCGATATTGAGACCGTGCGCACTAGCGTGATCCTGGACTAGTGCTGAATACACAGAGGGACTGGATTTGCAAATTCGGGTCCCGACAGGGACTATGTTCTGTAGGAATCGAGTCTTGGTGGTCAAGGGTGTCATGCGAGACGTTCGAGCTAAGAGAATAGTGCACATGAAGGCTTGTCAGTCACGTGAGTATGGCAGGTGGGCCAAACGCGTGCAGAGTTGTAATCGTTTGGGGTAGCTTGCATGTGTTGGGCTAGGTTGTGCCAAGTGGACATGTATGCGTACTCCTTGTGTTTGCACCTTTAAATAGGAGGGGTGTCTCCTATTTAGAGGTATCTAGGGATTGAGATCAATCCAGAGCTTTAGGGTTTGTACACTTTTGATGGGAGTACTTTAGACAAAAAGAAATAAAGATTAATTCCTTCCAGATCCTCTGCGTGCTACAGTAATCGCGAAGCTACAGTGCACGCGTTGCTACAGTGTTTCCTGTTTTGGTTCTTGTTTGCATGCTTATTCTTGTTATAGATTGGTTTTTGTCCTTTGAGTTTCATCTTGATTTGATCCATCCAAAACCTCTCTAGGATATTGTTTTAGAGTTGCTCAAAGTTTAGTTGATTAATCTTTTGAAGATCTTGTTTAATCTTGAAGTTTTGGTTAGATCAATTCTCGTCATCTTCTGTCACAGCAAGCTTGCGAGGTTCATAATTTTTTATCCGTAAGTCCGATCGGGCTGATTCATTTTCTGGTAGATTCATCTTGGAATCTAGTTTCTTGTGTTCAAATTTCAGATCGATCCGACGGTTGGATCACCGAGAATTTGCGATTTACAAAACGCATCTAATCTGTTTTTGTCGGATACGAAGTGACTTTTTGGTTAAGATTTGGGGTGAACTTTTAGTAGATTGAAATTTTGGTTTAGCTTTCGCACAATCATTCACCCCCCTCTGATTGTTATGTTCGTATACATCGATCATACAAGTGGTATCAGAGCAAGGTCTTTCTAATCTATCTTAATCGGTGATTAGATTAATGGATCGTTATTCGACAAAACCGTGTGTGTTCGATGGTGTTGATTTTCAGTTTTGGAAGGCCAAGATGGAGGCGTTCATCCAAGCGCAGGGCAAACCGGTAATGAAATCCTCTGCCTTGAGTCTTAGGCAAACCGGTAATGAAATCCATCCCGATTTCCTCCCACTTCACTCAGGTATTTTCAGTGGCTGTAGCAATCCTGCTGGTCTCTGATGCATTGCCTTGACTCTTTGGCATACGTCGCACAATGCAACATGCTCGGCAACTTCACGCTTCATGCTCGGCCACCAGAATCTTTCCTTCAAATCCTGGTACATTTTGGCGCTTCCAGGATGAATTGAGTACTTGGAGTCATGGGCTTCTTCCAAAATCAGTTGCTTTAACTCCTTCTTGTTAGGCACACAAATGCGATCCTTCATCCACAACGTGCCTTGCTCATCCAACTTGAAGTCCTCTCGCTTTGCCTTCCTCCTTGATGGACTTAATCCTGCGGATCTTGTCATCATCTTTCTGTCCTTCTCGGATCTGGTCCTCTAGAGTAGGTTTTACTTCCAATGCGGCCAAGAATCCGCTAGGTACCACCTCAATCTTCATCTTTTGAAAATCCTCACATAACTCACCCTGACTTGTGGCTAGCAACGTACTCACGGTATGGCTTTTCCGACTCAGAGCATCGGCTACTACGTTGGCCTTCCCGGGATGGTAATGGATTCCAACATTGTAGTCCTTGATCAACTCTAACCATCTCCTTTGCCTCATATTCAGATCCGACTGGGTGAATATGTACTTAAGGCTCTTATGATCCGTATACACTTCACATCTGTTTCCAATCAGATAGTGACGCCATATCTTCAAAGCATGCACTACGACAGCTAACTCTAGGTCATGCGTCGGATAATTTTCCTCATGCGGCCTCAACTGCCTTGATGTATAAGCGACGACCTTTCCATTCTGCATCAGCACACATCCAAGTCCTTGGCGTGATGCGTCACAATAAATATCAAAGCTTTGAGCAACATCCGGTAGAACTAACACCGGTGCTGATGTCAATCGCTTCTTGACTCAAATCCTTTCTCACATTCTCGGCGTCCATGCAAACTTCTTTTCCTTCTTCAGAATTGCGTAAGAGGTTTCGAATTGTCTAAAAGCCTTCAATGAAACGGTAGTATCTGCCATTCGAAACTCCGGACTGGGTCACGCTTTCTGCTCCCAATGTAACACAGCTTCTACTTTGCTTGGATCTACGGCGACTCCTTCGCGGTCATTACATGTCCAAGAAACTCCACCTTGTCCTTCCAAAAATCACACTTACCGAACTTGGCGAAGAGTTGTCGTTCCTCACTTTTCCAAAACTCGCCTCAAGTGTTCTGGCATGTTCATCCTCTGTCTTGGAGTAGATTAGGATATCATCTATGAACACGACGACAAACTTGTCCAAATATTCCATGAACACCTTATTCATCATATTCATGAAATATCTTTGGCGCATTTGTCGATCCAAGGACATAATCAGAAACTCGTAATGTCCATATCTTGACGAGAATGCGGTCTTGGATATCTTACGATCGGATCATCAATCGATGGTATCCCGATCTTAGATCAATCTTGGAGAAAACTCCGGCTCCTCTTAATTGGTCAAACAAATCATCAATCCTGGTAGCGGATACTTATTCTTCACGGTGACTTCATTGAGTGCACGTAGTCGATGCACATCCTGAAACTCCCATCATTCTTCTTGACAAACAAACCGGTGCTCCCACGACGAACTCGGCCTCGATAAATCCTTTCTCCATTAACTCTTCTAACTAGCTTTCTTCATCTCCGCCAACTCCTCGGTAGACATCCGATAGGGTCTCTTTGCTATCGGTCTTGTACTGTACAAGCTCTATCACAAACTCTATGTCCCTCGTCGGCATACTGTAGATCTTCGTGAAAAACATCTGGGTACTCATTCACTCTTGAGACATCCTCTATGCATTGCCTTGGTATCGTTAACCATCGACTGTCCATCTCTAACTGCAGTGGCTTGAAATTCCACTTTCTTCCCACACGGGCTCTCAACTGAGATAGTCCTTTGTCCACAATCCAATACGGCCTTGTGCTTGGATAACCAGTCCATTCCCAAAATAACGTCTAAGGTTTGGGTCTCCAAAATAATAAGGTTTGCTAGGAACTCTATTCCATCTATTAGTATTCTCACCCCGGAACATCCTACTTTCGTTCGGAGTTCGGAACCAGGGGTTTGAACTAAAAGCATGCATCTAAGTCTTGCAATCCCCAAATCATTTTTAGCGGCAAAGCCTTGCGAAACAAATGAATGCGAAGCTCCGGAGTCAAACAAAACTGTTGCAGGTACTGAGTTAACAAGTAACTTACCCAGTACGACGTCCGTAGCATGCAGGTGCATCCGCGGTGACATGGTTGACTCGGCCTCTCACCACGGCCTGGGTGTGGCTCTGGCCTTGGCGCCCTAGCGGGGTGGTTCCTAGATTGAAGCGAACTGGGTCACTCCTGTCTTCTTTGGACAATCTGTTGGCAAAGTGTCCTGCTCGTTGCAGTTGTAGCTGGCGTCTCACTCGTTTTCGCCGATCGCTGGAGCAGCGTTTCTGAGCGGGGCTAGGTCTCGTAGTTCGACGACAGTCTTGGTGCCGTGACGGTGTCCTTGTTGCATTCTGTGGCTGGAATCAAGAATTGATTTGGTGCAACTCTCAGCGTACTGGCGTTCACTGGCGTGATCCTATTTGTTGCATCCTGCGCTTCCTGTTCTCATCTAGTTCCTTGCGCTTGTCCTCAAGAATAAGCGCCTTATTCACCAACTCTGGAAATCTGGAAAGGTGTGGGTGATCAATCCTACTTGCAATCCCGAGTTAAGTCCTTCATAAAACGAGACTGCCTGGCTTTATCTGTCGCTACATCCTCAAAGCGAAGCGTAGCCGTGGTGAACTTGTTCGTAGTCGGCCACCGGGTCGATTACCTTGCTTGATGCTCGAACTCCTCCTTCTTAAGGTCCATGATTCCTTCAGGCACGTGATACGGAATGCATTGTGAACTCTTCCCAAGTGATGTCTTGAGGGTTCTCTTGCGTGGCATAAGTTCTCCCACCATTCGGCGTTTCCTTCCAAGCGATGAGAAGCATAGAGCACCTTCTCATGTCCTATGCATTGAGCTATTTGTAGCTTCCTCTCAATTGACCTTAACCAATCATCGGCCTACCATGGATTGGCATTCCCAGAGACCGGGGGTGGATGAGTCCTCATGAACTCGATGAGTCTTGTATTAGCGTTGTCCCCGATTGACGTGATTAGTCGTGGGCCTGGCAAAGGACATTTTGCATTTGTTGCATCATAGCATGCATCAATCGAGTCTGAGCAACAAGAAATGCTCCAAAATTCTGCATATCCGGTGGTGGTGCTTTGGTGCTCCATCATTGGGGTTTTCTCTGGCGAGAACCACTCCCATTGCTTCCAAAGTTTCGCGGTGTTCACCATCCGTCGATTTGCTCTAGGTTTCAGAGATGAGAGGAAACAAGAATAGACAAGTAATATGGAACTTAGGGCGAAAGGTGTACTTTAAGGTCCAACTTTCTTATTGATATTAATAACTTGGTATGGTTGCTTACAATGCCTAAGGGCCTTGCAACACATAATGCACACTCAAAGAAACAATGAAAATCCAAATCGAACTAACACCGGAGTCTAACGCCTAAAGGGTGACTCTTTATTCTATGACGCGACTCGGCCGAAGGAGTCTCACTATAGAACCTACGCTCACTCATCGAGAAAACCTCCATGGCCTGGTACGGATGCCGCGGCATAGGCGCGAAACGATTGCCATGTCCAAAGAATGTCATCTGTGGTAGTCGAAGAAGTGTCCTCATCGAGATCCGACTCCTCCGGATCCGGCTCGTGTAGCTAATCGCTCTAGTTCCGTCCGCATACAAAGTCATCTCCAACTCGCCAATCCTTCGCAGAAGGTGTGACATACTCTTGAGCTTCCCGCCATCTGTTCTTCTCTCGCCGTGATCTCCTTGCGGGCCTTCAGCTCTTTGCTTGTATCATCGAGTACATCCTCCTGGCGACAACAAATCGTGCCAATCGTAACCATGGCATCCTCATCCCGAATCGCCGGGTCAAGAAGGTTATTGCTGCGGGTGATAACGGAACACCGTGCTCTCCAACTCTCTGGCGTAGATACGGGTAATGTGCCGCATTGCTCGTCGTGATACTTCTTGGATACCCATCTGCATTGTAGACCTCCTGGCAGTGCAGTGTATCGGGCGATTGCCTGGGCCCTTCTTCCTAGCAGGTACCTCAATCTTCACGTCACAAGCCTTGATCAATCCCGCTTGTCTGATCACTTCCACTTGGTATTGCGGCTTCTCAAAATCTCCGAGAGTTTGTAGCATTTGCCAAAGTTCCGCGGCGTGACCAACTCCCAGATCAACGTAGTTGAACTCTCCCTCCATCTGTCACAAGAGTGCTCACGTAAGAACTCGAAATTTTTAAATCGTGACAAGGTAAGGAAAAAATTCAGCAAGAGACAAGAAAAGAGAGAAGGGGATAAGTCGAGATGTCATTTCTTGTCTTTGACAAATTTTTAGCTTTAGAAAATAGGTTTTATCCTTACTACGACCATTCTAGCTTAGGGTTGAGCTTCACGGTCAAGATGGCTCGATACCACCTCTGCCGGGACCCCGAATTTGCAAATCCGGACCCTCTGTGTATTCAACACTAGTCCAGAACGCGCTTAGTGCACACAGTCTTAACATCGGTAAATATCACAATCATACCATTCGATACTAATAAAGTACTTTATTTAAATAACTAATCAAGTTACTCGACCTTATGGTCAAGTCACAAATGTACGCCTCGCAGGCAAAACTTATTAAGAGAGAAAATAGTAGCAATGAAAATCAAATAACCGTGGCGCCATCCAAGATACCACAGCAATCGATCGGGCTCGCTCCCTAAGTAGACGGTTCCTCTTGGAGCTCCTCCTCCAAAGCTGGTGTAATCTCCTCTTCAACTGGTGTTGTATGGTGGCAAGGGTGAGTACTTGGTACTCAGCAAGTCATGCATGTAATGCACTAATATACTACATGCATGGCTTAATACAAAGGAGTGGCTCAAGGTATATTTGCAAAGAACAAAGATTTGACAAGTAATATAAGTAGATTCAAAGCAAAGAGAAACAAGTAAAGCATAGATAACTTTTCAAGAAGTTTAGTAAACATCTTTCCCATCCTAATCCACATTTCCAACATCATTATTAATCCAACCCAACCTTTCAAATCCAAGTTATTTTCAGAAAATCTAACCCTTGACTGTAATTCCCGAGCGATGTCCAATACCGCGGACACTGGCTATTCGAATAGATTCTACACTCTGCAGAGGTTATGCACTTTACCCACAAGATACAATAAACCCCACAAAGGCGAAGTTCGTAACAAAGTCTTTCTAAACCTCTAACAATATAAGTGGTCCTCCCTGCTATTGCACACTAACCCTTCCCTTAGCTAAGGCGAAGTCTAGGCCAATCAACCGTTAGATGGGTACTGGCCTCGTGACGCCCCCCGCACAACTTACACAAAGGGTGTAGTTGACCTCCCGAGGTCCCACGCAGTGCGTTATCAAAGAACTTAGTCAACTAGGTCCGTCCCATTACAGACATGTGGTTGCACGTTAGACCCAGTTCAAAGGCTTGCAAGGTTAAGTCCTTAGGGGTGACCAGGGCAAGACTACCCAAGAACCAAATCAACATCCCTAATGCCACAACTGCCCACTGATTACTCTTGCCACATGCCCCTGGCCGAAAACTATTTATCAAACCCCACTTGATTACCATGCACCACGTGCCATCAACATCACATGATACCTTTCCAAAACAGGTTCAATATATCATTAAGTCAATATTAGCATTTGATTGTCCAAAATCACGCCATGAGCACGAAAGGTGTCTAAGCAAAGATACTACAAATCTGCCTAAAACCCATGTTGGCAACTTAATAATGTCCAACTAGTAAACCACAACTAGGGTGACAAGGGGTCATGGCACATACTTAGATAATCAAGGTGTCATACAAGAAATTGGTACTTATCTAATCCCCATATTTAAATAAAGTATTTTTCTATTTGAACTTAGCATGCAGAGGGTTAAATCAAAATAGATTTCAAAATAGGATCAACATGGTCAAAGCACAACTTGCCTTCAAAAAGTACTTGTTCTTGGTCTTGAGTTGGATCTGAGTTAATACTTCTCCTTCGAATCCTTCCAGACTTCAACGCTTCACTCGTAAAGCGTGCAAATAGCAAATACACGAATAAACAATAGGCAAAAGTGTCCAAACATCCAAATAAAATCCATAAACAGAGAGAACATAATTTTATGAGTTTTTAGAAACTGAATCACAAATTTGGAGTTAAAATGCAAAAATTATGATTATTTAAAGTTTAAATAATCAATTAAATAATTTTACAGAGAAAAACTTTAGTCCAAAAATTAAATAAAATTTATATTTAGGTAGGTCTCAATTTTATACAAATTTAGAAATTTGAATCACTCAAATCGGAGTTGAAATGCAAAAGTTATAAGCGTTTGAAGTTTTGAAATTCAAATCAATTATTAAACCGAATTATTAAATCATTTTCCTTTTCGGAAAATCATTTATTGCGTCAGCCTGGACACGTGGCAGTCCCTGATTGGTTGGCTGACGTCAGCCGGTCCATGGACTTGGTCCACGCTTGGCTCGGGTCTACCGTGGACTCGGTCCACGAATCCACGTGAGACTGACAGGTGGGTCCCGCTGCGACGTCATTGCTGACGTCAGCGCTTGGCTGGGACAACCGCTGACATGCGGGCCCCGCGTGTCAGCGTCACACGCACGCGCGCGTGGACGGCGCTGACCGCGACGGTCAGGCTTCCCGACACGTGGCGCAATCTCGGCCGTTGATTTGAAAATCAACGGCCCAGATTAGATCTCGACTCACGCGCTTTGGGGTGAACGCGGTTGATCTCGACCGTTGGATCTAGATCCAACGGTTGAGAACGGATCTGAGATTTTTGACGGATCTCACCGTCGGGTGACGTGGCGCGATCTTGGACCGTGGCGATGGAGATCCAACGGCCACGGCCATGATGACGATGGCGACGCGGCGGAGCAGGCCACCGGAGATGAGAACGACGACGAGCCCGAAAAGCCGGGTCGCTCCGTGGTGAGAAGTACCGCACGGTGCGCCTTGGCTTGGGGTCTTGGAATCGGGCTCAACCGCGGCGGAACGAACGGCGGCGGAATGAAGCGGCGCGGGAGAGAGAACTCCGGCGAGCAATTGCGAGGTGACGGCGGATAAGGCTCCGGAGTTGGGGAAGACGATGCGACGGGTCGAGCGATCCTCGCAACGATCCACGCCTTAAATACCGGCCAGACGCCGAGATCCGCTCGGTTCGCGGTGGAGCCAGACGGCGGGCGAGTCCGCTTCGAACACGGTGAGGTGACGTGGACGCACGATGGCCGCCCACGCGGGCGCGATCGCGGCCGAGATTGGCTCACGCGCGAACGGATCCGACCGGACTCGGCTCGAGCCGATGCGGTCCAATCCGGGCCGTTGATCCCGATCCAACGGCCGGATCGATTGGATTAGGAGTGGGTTTGGTCGAGTCGATCGGCTCGGTCGGACTCGAGTCCGATCGGTTCCGACTTCGACGGATGAACAAGATTCGACCCGAGTTGAATTTCCAGCGATTTAATATTTAAAATAATTCTAATTCATTTAATTCATTAAAAATAGCAAATGATTGAAAAAATTCTAAAAATTCTGGAAAATATTTTGGATCATTTTGGACTCAAATAAAATATTTCCAACAAAATTTTATTTGCAAAGTTTAATTCTTTAATTATTTCAAAATGGAATAAATTCAAACTAAATCCAAATAAATTCCAGAAAATTCCAAAAATTCACCAAAGTGCCAAATCACACATGAATTTAAGAAAAGCAAAATTTTGGGGTGTTACAGCGCCGGACCAAAGTTCCAAAGCAATTGCGCCGGACCATCTTTTTGCATTAGCGCCGGACCAATTCCTTGGTCCGCCTTGAACGCATTTTGAAGGCCTATTTTTACATGCACGTCAGACCAAATTTTTGGTCCGTTGTGAACGGGATTTTGAGGCTTGTTTTTGTATATGCGCTGGACTAAAAACAATAAGTTTTCTATTTACGCCGGACCAAATGAAGTTGTAAACGTGTTTTCAAACGTTTTTGTGCTGGACCCAAATTCTCAAAAATAGTAAGTTTTGCATGTACGCCGGACCAAAATTGTGATCCGTCGTGAGTGACACCGGATCAAATATTTGGTCCGTCGTGAATTGGTTTTTCTAGGGTTTTGCTCTCTGTGTGCGTCGGACCAATGTTTGGTCCGTCGTGAACGCAATTTTCTCAGGTTGAGTTGTTTTGTATGCAATGCTCGTGTGAGTGATTGCATGGATTGACCTTGAGTCAAGTCGTGGACTTGTGCTCGGATTCGTTTCTTGTTTGTTCATGTGCAGGTGTTGCTCGAGGGCGAACGTGGTCGATGACGGGACCAGAACTGAGGTTCGGGACTAGGTTCTGTAGGAATCGAGGTCTTGGTGGTCAAGGGTGTCATGCGAGACGTTCGAGCTAAGAGAATAGTGCATGTGAAGGCTTGTCAGTCACGTGAGTATGGCAGGTGGGCCATACGCGTGCAGAGTTGTAATCGTTTGTGGTAGCTTGCATGTATTGAGCTAGGTTGGGCCAAGTGGACATGTATGCGTACTCCTTGTGTTTGCTCCTTTAAATAGGAGGGGTGTCTCCTGTTTAGAGGTATCTAGGTATTGAGATCAATCCAGATCTTTAGGGTTTGTACTCTTTTGATGGGAGTACTTTAGACAAAAAGAAATAAAGATTAATTCCTTCCAGATCCTCTGCGTGCTACAGTAATCGCGAAGCTACAGTGCACGCGTTGCTATAGTGTTTCCTGTTTTGGTTCATATTTGCATGCTTGTTCTTGTTATAGATTGGTTTTTGTCCTTTGAGTTTCATCTTGATTTGATCCATCCAAAACCTCTCTAGGGTATTGTTTTAGAGTTACTCAAAGTTTAGTTGATTAATCTTTTGAAGATCTTGTTTAATCTTGAAGTTTTGGTTAGATCAATTCTCGTCATCTTCTGTCACTACAAGCTTGCGAGGTTCATAATTTTTGATCCGTATGTCTGATCAGGATGATTTGTTTTCTGGTAGATTCATCTTGGAATCTAGTTTCTTATGTTCAAATTTCAGATCGACCGACGATTGGATCTTCAGGAATTCACGATTTACAAAATGCATCTAATCTGTTTTTGTCGGATACGAAGTGACTTTTTGGTTCAGATTTGGGGTGAACTTTTAGTTGATTGAAAATTTGGCTTTAGCTTCCGCACAATCATTCACCCCTCTCTGAATGCTATATTCGTATACATCGATCCTACAGAAATCCACCATCTCCATACGGTAGTTGCTTTCCTCCCCGAAGGTGACAGGGAGGCGCACCTAGCCCATGGGCACCAAGCCAGCCCCTGGGGCGACTCCATAAAAGGGCAGGGCCAAGCGCAACTCCTGCCGTGATATCTGAAGCGCCCAGAATGCCTTGGAAGACAGGAGGTTGATGGAGCTCCCTCCGTCCACTAGCACCCGCCCAAGCTTCACATTCCGGATCGTGGGCGAAACCACGATCGGAAGGTGACCTAGGCCAACAATGCTCTCAGGGTGGTCGCCCCGACTGAAAGTGATCGGCTCCTCCGACCACTTCAGCATCCGACCCACCCTTGAGCTCGGCACTGTGGCGCAGACCTCCCTCCTCAGTCGTTTGTACATCGTGTTGGAGGGGTAGGTGGTCGAGCCACCATGAATGTACGTCACGGTTTGATCTGCCCGCTGGAAGGCCAGCGGGGTAGGGTCTTCGTCCGGGTCGTCGTCACGGGGGCGGCACTCCTTAAGCCGCTGCTCCACCATCTTGCTCACAACCTGGCAGCTGTCCAGGTCATGGGTGTTGGACCTGTGGATGGGGCAGAAGGGTCTGCCCTCCTCGCGACCATCATTCCTCCATTCCCGGCGATCATCTCGCTGGTCACGGCGGTCGCGCCCTCGTGTCTTGGTATCCCTCCGCTCGCGTTCAGCGGCCAAGACCCGCCTGGTCTCACCCGCCTCGTGCCTCCTTGCCTTCTTGTTCGTAGGGCCGAGACCCCTCGAAGTCCCGACCTCATCTCCGCTGCAGCCACCCGCGGAACCGGACACCGGCCCCCGAGCTTCTGCCGCCCGCGCTCACTTGTGCGCCAGGGAGAAAAGCTCGGAGGTAGTGGTGATGTCTCGGGTAGCCATCTTCTCCCGCATCTTGTGGTCCTGAACGCCTCTCCGAAAGGCGATGACGATCGACTGCTCAGAGATCCGGGGGATCGTATTGCGACAATGACTGAATCGCTGGATGAAGTCGCGCAACGATTCCCCTCTCCCCTGCTTGAGGGCATGGAGATCGTCCTCCACGCCCGGCTGCGTGTACAAACCTTGAAAGTTGGCGACGAAGAGGCCGCAAAACCCCTCCCACGAGTGTACCGACCCTCGTGGGATGTTCAACAGCCAGGACCGGGTGGACCCCGTCAAGGCCGTTGGGAAATAGTTGGCCATGGCCTTTTCGGATCCGCTAGCGGCCCGCACCACCGTGGTGTAGATCTGCAAGAATTTCTCCAGGTTGGTGGTGCCATCGTACTTCTAGATGGATGCCGGATGAAACCTTTTGGGCCACTCCACATGGCGCAGCCTTCGGGAAAACGCCTGGCACCCAACGCCGTAGGGGGAGTCATGCCATCCACTTGAACCCCAGCCCGGAGACCTGAAGGGAATATGCCCGAGAGGCAATAATAAATTGTTTATTATCATATTCCATGTTTATAATAGATGTTTATTTCCCATGCTAAAATTGTATTAATCGGAAACGTTGATACATGTGTGTTTAATAAACAAAAAGGGTTCCTAGTAAAGCCTCTTTTTAAACTAGCTCGTTGATTAACTGATGATCAAGGTTTCCTGATCATGAACATTGGATGTTATTAATAACGGGGTCATGTCATTAGAAGAATGATGTGATGAACATACACCCAAGTTGGTATAGCAAATACGATCAAGTCATTTAGTTTGTTGCTGTACCAAACACATAAGAAATAGCTCTTTTCCTTAGACCATGAGATCATGTCAATCACTAACTCCGGAAGAGTACTTTGATGACATCAAACGTCACTTCGTAACAAGGTAACTATAAAGATGGATTTAGGTACTATGAAAGTATTAGTTGAGGCTCATGCATCAAGAGTGGGATTTGTCCATCCAAATGACGGAGAGATATACTCTGGGCCCTCTCGGTGATATTACATAGACATCGCTTGCAAGCATGTGACTAGGTCACAAGAATGTCATATCACGTAACGAGTAAAGAGCACTTGTCGGTAACGGGATCGAACTAGGTATAGTTGATACCGATGATCGGATCCCGGACAAGTAAAATATCGTGAGACAAAAGGAATTGGTTATGTTGTTTCTGGTTCACGCGATCACTAATTCTTCGTTGAGTGAATGGGAGTCATTATGGATCTCCAGATCCCGCTGATGATTATTGATCTGAGAGGTGTCTCAATCATGTCCATTTTATTCACGAACCGTAGGGTGACACACTTAAGGTTCATCGATGCATTTGAGTGGATACGAAACACCGGAGAAAAGTATGGAATGATAGGATCGCTTTGAGTATCGCCGGAATAGTTTCGGGATATCTAATAGTTAAAGGGGTATCGTTAATGTTTGTTAATTAAAAGAATTAACAAATATTAAAATATCTGAAATAAAAATGTTTTATTTATTTATGGGAGAAAACCCTTTCATTTCTTAAGTGGGTTTTTAAATGGAAACCAAAGTGGGTTGATTTAAGTGAGTGGAGAGATCACTCACATGAAGAGAGGGAGGGCAAGGGGCAACCCCATGCGCCGGCCACCCCCCTCCTCCTCCTCCTATAAAAGGGAGGGAGGAGCTCCTCTCTTGAGTGTTCATCCCTTTGACCCTTTGGTTGGTCCATTCTCCCTCCTCCTGTTGATCCATTTTTTGAGCTGTGGCTTATGCGAAGCGCTGCTGAAATTATTTCTCCACCACCACCACCACCACTAAGCTGTAGTGTTGTTGGAGTTTCCCGGGGATCCTCTACTTCCGCTGCCTACTGAACGAGGGATTGGAGGTCATCGTTGATCCGTACGTGTGACCAAGTACGGAGGCGCTGCCGTTTGTAGCGTTCATCTTCGCGACTTCGAAGTCGGGAGTGTACCTCTACATCAACCACGTTTATTTGCGGGAACGTTATTCCCGCTTCGGTCCTACGAGGTGAGTCCTTACAAACCGTTTACTTGCATCTCCTAGATATGATCTTGGTGTTTGGTTGCAATCGTAGGAAAATTTTTGTTTTCCTTGCTTCGAAACCCTTCAAGACCATGCCCCAAAGAACCAGAGGAGTGGGCCTCCTCCCTCCTCCGAAGGTGAGATTCATGGGAGGAGCTTTTATCCCCAAGAGCCGTCCGTCTGTTGAGGCCTTGCCCCTGTACGCGACGGCGCTGCAGATGATCACGCAAATCATCGCCATGCCGCCATCGATGCTCCTCCAGATGAACCCTCAGGTCCTCACGGCTCTCCGCGGAGCCGGGACCCGTGTCTTTTATGCTCTTTCCTTTGCTCTGGCCCTCCTGGACAGAGTGCTTCCCGCTCAGGAGACCGGAAGCTTGGGTGTGGTCAGCACGCGCCCTTGATCGTGAGGTACCGATGGTACCCGACCGGGCGGGCATCCCCACGCGGAGCTGGGCAGCGTCCACAAATCTAGCAATATTGTCGGGCCCCAAATTTGTAAATCCGGACCCTCTGTGTATTCAGCACTAGTCCAGGAACACGCTAGTGCACACAGTCTCAACATTGGTAAATATCACAATCATACTCAACGAAATAATAAGGTACCTTAAATAGCTAAACAAGTTGGTTGCTCGACCTTAAGGTCAAGTTGCAAATATACGCCACGCAGGGCGAGAACTTAATAAAAGAGAAATAACAGCAGCGGAAAATAAGATAACTTCGTGGCGCCATCCAGTATACCACAGGCAACTGACTGGGCTATGTCCCTAGTTAGACGGTTCCTCTTGGAGCTCCTCCTCCAAAGCTGGTGTAGACTCTTCTTCAACTGGTGTCGTATGGTGGCAAGGGTGAGTACTTGGTACTCGGCAAGTCATGCACAGAATGCAAGCTAATATTCTACATGCATGGCTTAATACAAAGGAATAGCTCATGGTTCATTGGCAGTAACAACATTTAACAAATAACATAAGTAGATTCGAAAGCGATAGAAACAGTATAATGTCAATAACTTTTCCAGGAGTTAAATAAACATCTGTCCCATTCCTAATCCACATTTCCATCAACATCATCATTTAACCAAACCATACCCCTCAAGTTCAAGTTATTTTCAAGAAAATCTAACCCTTGACTGTAATCCCCGAGCAATGTCCAATACCGCGGACTCGGCTATTCGAATAGATTTTACACTCTGCAGAGGTTATGCACTTTACCCACAAGATACAGCCAAACACCACAAAGGCGAGTGATCATAACAAAGCCTTTCGGAAACGGCTAACTACACAAGTGAACCTTTCCGGTTTTTGCCATACACCATCCCTTCCCTTAACCAAGGCGAAGTATGGGACCGACATACCGTTGGACGGGTACCATGCCATCGCACTGGTACGCTCCCCTTTCAAGCTACACAAAGGGTGTAGTTGACACCCGAGGTATCACATGCAAGTTATTAGTAACTTACTCAACTAGGTCCGTCCCATTACGGACATGTGGTTGCACGATTAACTCAGTTCAAAGGCTTGCAAGGTTAAGTCCTTAGGTTGACCAGGGCAAGACTACCTGAAGAACCAAACCAACCACTACTACAGAATAAGCAATAGGCGTCGGCCCATCTGTGTCGGTTTTTTGCGAACCGACAGAGATAAAGATTTTGTGTCTGTTCTAAAACTCAAAATGGCGGGAAGCTGATTTGTGCCGGTTGGTAAATGAAACCGACACAAATAATTACTTATTAGTGTCGGTTTGTAATTACAACCGACACAAATAGTATTTGTGTCGGTTCGTATATGGAACCAGCCATGAGATATAAAATTATTAGTAATAAATTGTAATCCAAACCTGACACAAATAGTTTCCTAAGTATTAGTGTCGGTTTGTAATTGGAACCGGTAATAAATAAGTCATTATTTGTGTCGGTTGTAACAATAACCTAACAAATAATTCATTATTTGTCTTGGTTCCGTTTACTAACCGACACTAATACTCCCCTATATAACAACTCGTAGCTCTGCTCCATTCCCGACAAGATCTTGTTCCTCCCCGACCGAAAACTCTTCCTTCTCCTTCTTGCTCCATTGATTTCATTGCTTGCATTTGAGTGTCTGATTTCCTCTAGTTGTTCCAAGGTGAATAATTTCTTCTCCTCTCTTGATATGTGGTGTTCTAGATGCAATTTAATGTTTAGAATTTGTAGAATTAAGGTTAATTTATATGTAGGTTTAGATTTAGTTTGTTTTAATTGGTGTAGCATTTTGTAGATGATGAATTTATTACCTAGCTTGATATGTAGCTTAGTTTTAATTATATAATGTATAGCTTAGTTTTATATAATGTAATTTCCTCTCCTCTCTTGATATGTAGCTTAGTTTTATATAATGTAGATTAAAATTATGTCCATCTATTATTGTTAGCTAATTAATTATTATCAAACATATATTAAATTTTAATAAGCATTGATTTGTAATGATCTAGTTGAAATTTAATGTTTACATCTGATTCAATTAAGATTAAATTATATGATCTAGCATTTTGTAGATGTTGATTTTGTTTTTATTGATATAGCATTTTGTAGATTTAGAATTTATTACCTAGCTCCATTAGATGAAGTTTTGCTTAGTTTTATATAATGTAGATTAAAATTATGTCCATCTATTATTGTTAGCTAATTAATTATTATCAAACATATATTAAATTTTAATAAGCATTGATTTGTAATGATCTAGTTGAAATTATATGTTTACATCTGATTCAATTAAGATTAAATTATATGATCTAGCATTTTGTAGATGTTGATTTTGTTTTTATTGATATAGCATTTTGTAGATGTTGAATTTATTACCTAGCTCCATTAGATGAAGTTTTGCTTAGTTTTATATAATGTAGATTAAAATGTATGTCCATCTATTATTGTTAGCTAATTAATTATTATCAAACATATATTAAATTTTAATAAGCATTGATTTGTAATGATCTAGTTGAAATTATATGTTTACATCTGATTCAATTAAAATTAAATTATATGATCTAGCATTTTGTAGATGTTGATTTCATTACCTAGCTCCATTAGATGAAGTTTTGCTTAGTTTTATATAATGTAGATTAAAATTATGTCCATCTATTATTGTTGATCCAGTTGAAATTTAATGCTTACATCTAGTTCAATTAAGGTTAATTTATATGTGGTTCAAATAAAAGGTTTATTTTGATAATCGTTTATGTTAATTAATCGTAGATGGACCGAAGATGGATGTACAGTCTGCACTGCTACAAATCGAGAATACATCGATGGCGTATTCGCTTTTCTAAGATTCACTGAGAGGACAAGTTGCAAAAGAAAAAGGAATGCATACATTGTCCATGTATTGATTGCAAGAATCGGAAGATGTTTTAGGACAAAGAGCATATCCACTTGCACTTGATTCGAAGGGTTTTACGGATATACACATTGGACAAGGCGCGGTGAAGAAGAGATCATACATGAAGGGGATAACGTCATCAACGACGGAGCTACCAACATGGTATCCGACATCGATTCCGGATCCGACGAGGATAGGTTGCTCGTGGATGATGACAATAACTGGCTCGGATGTTGCGCGATGCAGAAGGGAACTACACTAGTCAGAGAGAGTTTAATCAATTCCAATGTTTGATGGAGGACTCGGACAAACCTTTGTTCCCGGGTTGTATGGAGGAATACACAAAGTTGCACACCGTGCTTTCACTACTAAAATTGAAGGCAAGCAATGGTTGGTCCGATAATAGTTTCACGCGGCATTGTTACATCTCTTGGCGGACATGCTCTGTGAGAAAGCGTATTGCACGAAACCACATATCTTGCAAATAAGGTTGTATGTCCATTGGGATTGCAGGTAGAAATAATACATGCATGTCCAAACGACTGTATACTCTATCGCAAAGAGTATTCGGACATGCATATATGTCCGGTATGCAAAACATCAAGATACAAGCGGAAGAGTGATGACAATGTCGTGAGGTGAAGAAAGGACCTCCTGCTAAAGTGGTATGGTATTTGCGGTTAATCCTCGGTTGAAGCGTTTATTTGGAAACAAAAAGCACGCCAAATTGTTGCTATGGCACTTTTCGGAAGAGCGTAAGAGGGATGGAAAGCTAAGACATCCTGATCGCCGATGGAGAACCATCGATAGGCTCTTCAGAACAACCAGGAAATGAACCTAGGAATATAAGGTTTGGATTGAGTGCTGGATGGAATGAATCCTTTCGTAATATGAGTAGCATTCATAGCACTTGGCCGTGACTCTGTATCTACAACCTTCCTCCTTGGTTGTGTATGAAACGAAGTACATTATGATGTCACGCTTATTCAAGGGCCGAGACAACCTGGCAACGATATTGATGTATACCTACAACCATTGGTGGAAGATCTTACGATACTATGGAATGAAGGTGTCTTGGTATGGGATGAGTACAAACGGAGTACTTCACTCTACATGCATTATTGTTTTGCACCATCAATGATTTTCCTGCCTAGGTAACTTATCCGTCGCATTTATAAAAGGGCCAAAGCATGTCCACAGTGCTTGGATGAAACAGAAAGTTTGTGGCTCAACAACTCAAGGAAAGCTGTATATGCGTCCATAGTAGGTTCCTTGAAGGAATCACCCCTACCGCAATATGAAGAAACAATTTGGCGGAACAAAGGAGAACGGTTTAACTCCCAAGGCACAAATCAAGTGGGGAAGAAGTATATGATATGGTTAAGGATATCAATGTTGTACTTGGAAAGGTAGTAATAATACTCCAAGATCCGAATCGAGAAGACCACGTGGAAGAAGAGATCGGTATTTTGGGACTTGCCCTATTGGAAAGACTTAGAAGTTCGACCTTGCATCGATGTTATGCACGTGAGAAGAATGTATGTGACAGCTTGATTGGTCTTTATTGGATATTCGTAGAGCAAAACCAAGGATGGGCTCAAGTCACGAAAGGACCTAGAAGATATGAAAATCGATCCGAGCTACATCCTCAAGACACCGGTCAGCCGACTTTATCTTCCCCTAGCTTGCTACACTCTATCCAAGAAAGAGAGAATAGAACTTTGCAAGTGCTTACATGGTGTGAAAGTTCCGTCCGTTATTCCAAACATTAAAAATGGTCTCGATGAAGATTTGAAGTTAAATGGAATGAAGTCTCATGATTGCCATGTGATGATGACACAAATGCTTCTGTTGCAATTAGGAGGTATTTTGCTGACAAAGTCCGAGAGACAATAATGAGGTTTTGTTTCTTCTTTACTTGTAATTTCACAGAAGGTCATCGATCCTGTTGGACTATGTGAACTACAGGATGATGTGGTCAAGACTCTCTGCCAACTAGAGATGTATTTTCCTCCATTTTTTGATATCATGGTCCATTTCATTGTTCACCTTGTGAATGAGATAAAGATATGTGGCCCCGTATTCTTGCATCGATGTACCGCTTTGAGAGGTACATGGAGCATCTGAAGAAATATGCATGTCGATCTCTACGTGAGGGCTGCATTGACAGAAAGGTTATGCAACCGAGGAGGTTATCGAAATCGCCGAATTACATGGACAATGTCGATCCTGGTTGGTGTGCCTGTATCTCGACATGAGGGTAGGCTAGCCGAGGAAAGGGGGCCATCGGAAAGAAATCAATAAATACTACGATCATGTTTTGTTCGAACAAGCACATTTCACAGTCTTGCAACAATCAGTTGAGGTGTCTCGTGATATGGACTTGCACAAGGATGAGCTACGGAGGAAAAACCAAGGGCGATCGAGAGGTTTGGATAATAAAAGAGCACAACTGCTTGTTCAATCATTGGTTTAAGGAACACATGACCGAAAAGAAACGAGTGTTACGTTGAGGTGGTTGGCAAAGGGGCCATCGGTACAATTGTGACATGGCAAGGATACGATATAAATGGGTATACATTTTATACTAAAGCTCAAGATAGCAAAAGCACTTACCAAAGCAGTGGTGTTCGCATTGATGCTTATGACAAAGATAGGCAAGAAAGAAGAAGCGGCTTCTATGGGTTCATAGAGGAGATTTGGGAGCTCGACTATTGTATTTTCAAGATCCGGTGTTTGGTGTCGTTGGGTCCAACTCCCAAAGGGTGAAGGTGGACAAGTATGGCTTCACTATTGTGAATATTCAACATGTTGGATACACAAATGAACCATTCGTGCATTAAGCGAAGCAAGTAGCACAAGTCTTCTATGTAATCGACGGCGGATAAGAAGCGCCATGTTGTTCTTCACGGAAAAAGAAGGATCGTCGGAGTTGAGAATGTCGTGGATGAGGACGAGTACAACCAGTTTGATGAGTTGCCACCTTTCGTAGATGGAAGCATTAGGCTAGAGGAAGAAACCACTGAGGAAGAAGCTACCTATCATCGCGATGATCATGAAGAAGGGCAAATTGTGAAAGAAAATTAGCTAGGAGTAATGTTAATGTGATGTACAAAAATATAATATAAATATGATGTCAAAAATATGCATGTATGTGGACTTTTAGTTGTTTTTCTCATGTTGATTACAATTTTATGTGGACTTTTAGTTATTAGTCTCATGTTGATTACAATTTTAGGATATTTTTATAATATAAAAAAAACTAGAAATCCTACCTTTTAAATAACATATATACCAATTATATTAATACACTGAAAATATTATTTTTGTGGAGTTTTAGTTGTTTTTCTCATGTTGATTACAATTTTAGAATTTTTTTATAATATCAAAAAAACTAGGAATCCTAGATTAGAAATAAAGTATATACCTATTATATATTTATATAGACTTTTAGTTATTAGTCTCATGTTGATTACAATTTTAGGATATTTTTATAATATAAAAAAAACTAGGAATCCTACCTTTTAAATAACATATATACCAATTATATTAATACATTGAAAAGATTATTTTTGTGGACTTTTAGTTGTTTTTCTCATGTTGATTACAATTTTAGGATATTTTTATAATATAAAAAACTAGGAATCCTACATTATAAATAAAGTATATACCTATTATATATTTATATAGACTTTTATTTATTAGTCTCATGTAGATTACAATTTTAGTATATACCCTAGCTTATAATATAAAAAAACTAGAAATCCTACCTTTTAAATAAGATATATATGGGACTGATACTTAAAAGTATAATTTGTGTCGGTTCGTAGTTGCAACCTAAGACAATTATTCACTGATGTCGATTTTAATATGGAACCGACACTAAATCTATATTTTATTAATGGTTCGTAGTTTAAACCGCACAATTATCGACCATCGATGTCGGGTTTTTATGGAACCGACACTAAAACGTATTTTGTGTCGGTTGTTTTATTGAACCGACACAAATACTCCCGCACACTTCGACGCCAATCTCAGGATATAAATCTAAGTCCTTGAACCCTAAACCTAAGTCCAATACGCCATGCCCTTGAACTCCTAAACCTAAGTCGACGCGTCGGCGCCGACGCCGACCCCGAGGCCACCGCGTCGCCCCCTATCCCCGTCCGTCCACGTCGCCGCGCACGCCGCTCGAGCGCCAACGCCGACCCGGACTCCACCCACGCCGTCCTGGCGCCAAACCCTCGAGGCGCCACCCACGCCGCCGCGTCGCCCCGTCCGTCCCGTCGTCTGTCGCGTGCCGCCCACGCCGCCGGCGCCGACGCCCCTTGCTCCTCCTCCCCACAAGCTGCCTCCAGGAGCGGTTTGTGATGGTTATGTTCACTAAGTGTGTTATCTCTGTGATGGTTTGTGATGGTTTGTGATGCCTCCGCCGCCTCACTTTTGCTTGCCCCCATTATGGAATGGATAATGGATCTTTGCTTGGCTAGGTTAGGGTTCTAGGCTGCGTGGGTTGGATCCAGAGGGTTTGCACCGGACTTGTGCCGCCCAGTGGGTTGGCTTGCGGTTGGGAGTTGGCTTGTGGTTATACATTGCCGATTGTGTCTTTGATCCCCTTTGGTGAAGGGTCAGTGCTTGTGGCATTGTGCGATTTGTTGGTCTGTGGGTAATTCTCTGTGAGGAGTCGGCTTGAGTGAGACAAGGTTGTGACAGGTATAAGTGAAGTCTCAAATTAGTTATCTTGTTGTTACCGTCTTGTCAAATTCCTTTACTTGGATGTTATGTAGGTTCCTTAGTTCAGTTCTTACATTGCCGATATAGTTCTGTTACTTATTATCGGTTCTTACATTTGCTTATATAGTTACATCGTTCTTGGATGTTATGTAGGTTCCTTAGTTCATTCGTTACTTATTGTCGGTTTGTGAATTGGCTTTGATCTTTCTCGTTAAAGCTGCTTGTTATAGATTGATTGTGTTTGTCCTAGTAACTCACTAACATAAGGTAAAGCGTGTTGGCAAAGCGAGAACGATTTCAAATTTTGCTAGAAATCTTGTCACAACTAGTCTATGATCAAATTGCCGTTGTGGCGAGGAAGGCTAATCTCTTGATTAACCCGACATCGAGAGAAATAAGATTACAAATCTTCTTGAGGTTTTTATCTAATTGATTTAATATGGCCGAACACATGATTTCATTGAGTGACTGTATATGTTTGGTTATAAAATGCTCAATTTTGTCTTTGTTTTGAATGAGTTATATGCCATGTTGTATTGTTTATCGAGGATTGGAATATGCTATGTCAATGCTTCAATGTTTTCTTCGATTTTTCTTTTATTGCTCGATGATGCAAATTGGGTCAAATGATGAATTGGACAATTAAGGTTGTGAATTAGGCCTTGAATCGGTAGACTTACATGCGGCAAATTGTTTAATTCCTTTATGCAAAGCTTGTTCATTATTGATTCTTGTCTGTAGTTGTCCTCTTTTGATTATGCTGTGTTACTTTATTTGCCAACATGGTACTATACGTATATATGTATTATTCTGAATTATGATCATAAGAACTGTGAAATTGATTAAATAATACATTAATCTGCATGATTAGGAAGGTAAGGATTCAAGGCCTTCTTTACATAGTTAATTGTTTAGTTCAAATGAGGTAAACCTGACCCAGGTGTAGATGAGGTAAGAGCTAGTCTCTAGCGTTGCTACACCAAGTGCCTGAGAGCACTACCAATCAATTATACATTTGGTTCTCTTAACTTGCTACACCAAGTGCCTGAGCGCACTACCAATCAATTATACATTTGGTTCTCTTAACTTCCTTCTCTTAAATTCTCTTAACTTTCTTCTCTTACATTTGGTTCTCTTAACTTGCTACACCAAGTGCCTGAGCGCACTACCAATCAATTATACATTTGGTTCTCTTAACTTCCTTCTCTTAAATTCTCTTAACTTTCTTCTCTTACATTTGGTTCTCTTAACTTGCTACACCAAGTGCCTGAGCGCACTACCAATCAATCAAGTGTATGTACAAAATAACTCTTAACCTACCAAGATGACCTTGTGAATAACAATTCTATATCAATAGCTTCATCAGTAACCCTTTGTTTGTGAATAACAATTTATTTAACTAATTAATTCATAAACAATGAGATGGAGGGGACCCCCGAGCCTAACCCGAGTAGGAACCGAAAGCGAAGCCCGACTAGCTTCCTCAACATCCACACATCGGACGAAGTTTCACGCTGATGTCGCGGTAGCAAAGCGTCGTGGGCGAGGGCAAACAAAGAAGCCTCAAGGCCGACATGTTATCACGGACATATCGGTAGATCGGGCTCCTAGTTCACCACAAGCAGGTGTCTAAATATAAATCAACCTGCGGGTGCATCGTAAGGGATAAAGTGCCAATCATCTATCAGATCGGCATAAAGTGCGGTCGCCACAAAAGAGGACCTTTGGACAGAACTGAAAACAAAGCTTTGAATTCCTGAAGGAGTCGAGAACCTCGTGCGTCGGGATGCCTTGATGACCATGGGTACCTCTGGAAGAACTTCAAGACCGGTTGAACTGCAAATATGTGAAGAAAAACCGGGCCGGCCATTATGGACTATCGCTGGAACCATCCGGGATGAGTTTGTGGCGATGAAGTCCAATGAATCAAGACAAGAAGTCAAGTGAGGATCACAAGCATGATCTCCGTAGAAGAACATTCATCCCCACGGACTAGGTATGCGGGTGGGTACGCGGGAAAAATTCCTCAATGGGAGAGGCAAGAAGCGAGGCCTCTCAATCGATTAGCGTAAGTCCCTTGTTTGAACTACCAAAGCGAGTCAAGCACTATGTGTTAGCAAGGGCAATCACACGTCTGGGTGGGGGCTTGTCCTTCAAAAATAATGAAGATGAAGCGATGTCCCAAAGAGTCCATGAGTGGTCCGTCTGTGCTATAGAAGGCACTTTCATTCCAGGATAGGAGAAGGACGACTTACCGTGGCCTTAGGAACCAAAGAGCACCACAGTCGGACACGGGGTGTTGGGGCTAAGGTACCTTGGAGCAAGGGATTCACTGATCATACCGACTCTTACAGAGTCGGAAGAGAGCAAAAGAAGAACGCGTGTCGAATATGAACGAGAAGTAATGAAGCAAGAAGTGCTTCGGGATTTACAAGGCACAATACAAGAACAAGTACAAAGACAAGTACAAGAAGCCATGAGCCATGCGAAGTCGGGAACATTGTTCTCCCAAGCACCTCGCGCCATCGCGGCGATGCGCATCCACACCACTGCCGGAAGATGCATTAGCCTGCTATCCGTGGATGACATACAACAACCGACACCGTGCGACAATATTCCTATCATGAACATATCTCTTCAGGTTTCAGCATGGCTTATCCGTGCCTAAGAAGGCGGTGTTTTGCACAACTCCTAATCGCGCCCGGATACACAAAGGTTGAAGTGGACACGGTACTTTCGATTCACCGACATGATGTTGGAAATGCCCGGAAATGACGACGTGACAACTCTAGGGACTGCGATGCACACGTTCATTCGATGGCGCATAAGCGTGACATTGTCCTCGACCTTCAAGTGCCGGCTGTCTGCATTAGATTTTCCGAGTCGTCACCAAAGACCCTCAAAGGTCAAGTGCCCCCACCACCAGGATAAAGATCGGATATTCCAAAGATTAGGCCAATGGAGATACGTGAAGAACATAATGTGCATACTACAAAGAAATTGAAAAGTAGGCGAGCCAAGTCGAACACATCAGGTGACGCCAAGATCGAACATGTTGTGCTTAAAAATATAAGGGCAAATCAAATCAGACGGACAAGATATTGTACAAAGACTGAAATTCGAGATGGGTAAGCCTTTAGTGACCCAAAAATGTTTGATACCCTAACATTAATGATGCAAAGATTGCATAAGTGGTACATGGAGCGGTCCAACCAGACGTCTGGAAAGTCGGCCATTTCAGTTTTTAAAGATGAGCATTTTCACCATGGGGATGGGTGCTTCTTGCTTGAATTCGACAACTTGCATAACATGTACTATCAGGATGCTCTCGACGTGTCTCTTTTGAGATGTTGAGTACTGTAAGTATGAATTACATAAATTGCCGCAAACATTAATGAAGTTCCGATAAATGCAAATATGTGAAACTTCTTTATTATGTAGGTACGAGACCATTGAATTAAGGAAAACGCAAGCACTTAGTGTAGGGTTCCTCGACCCAGGAATAGTTTGTGAACCTTTAGTCAGAGGAACACCAAATGAGGTCGAGGAATACATATATAATACTTTCATTAAACTTCAAGAGAAGGAATTGATACTTTTTCCCTACAACTTCAAGTAAGTCCATCACTAGCTAGTTATATTACTCGATGTTGTTCCTTACTCATTGTGATCTTAGCACAATGACTATATTACCTGTGTGTGTAGATTCCATTGGATACTCGTTGCCATTGCACTCGATAAGAGCAAAATGGTTGTACTGGATCCCCTGGATAAAGATGTAGAACTTTACAAGGACATGACAAATATACTACAGAATGCCATTAAAAGATACTGTCAAAAGAGCATGAGATACCGCCCATTCCAAAAGTCCCTCTCAATGCGTACTCAATTCCCGGTACGTACACATTATTTTCTATATCGCATTTTGTAGTAAATGACTCGTTTCGTGACATTGTGGTTTATTTATTCTTCTGTGTCACAAAAGCAAGGCACAAATTTATGCGGATATTTTATCTCGCCAATACATGCGGGAAATCTTAGGTTCTACATTAGTAGACAATGACGTAGAGGTTTGTCATGCTAACAACGCAAAATTGATTCATGCCTAACGATAGCTACGAAAGCTCACATTCATTTTTTCTACTTATAGCGCCTAAAATTGCCTACGGATGGATCGCACCATAAAGAAATCAAAGCCATTCAGGGACAACTCGCTTGGTTCATCATGAGTCAAATCATCAACAAGAATGGCGAGTTTCATGACCTCGACAACAATGACCCAGTCTTCATGTACTAACTGAACGATCAGGTGTCCATCCCACTCCGATTGATATATGTATCTTTACAGAGTGTGATGATGTTTCATATTTTTTCCTGAAAACTTGGTGCAATGTAGAATGATGTACGCATGGTTTTCTAACATTTAAATTATTTGGTTCTGAATGAGATGGTTCTTTTATGATAAAGCGTCAGATTTGGGCCTCGAGGAGCCTCGAGGCCTCATGTCCCTAAACCCTTGCGCTGCTCTTCCTCCATTCATCCCCTCGCATCGTCGATCCAAATTTTCGGATGTGGTGATATGCGATAACCATTCTTCATTAGAATAAATGTTTCAATGATATACCTCATTGAAAAGGATCTATCTTCTCTCGACAAAGACCAAATCACATGATGAATCCAATGAATACCCTAACCCTGATCTATATATCTTTTTCCCCTCTTTTTCCTTTTCAATTTAATCTTATCTTTTACCGCCATCACTTCTACTCATCATTTGTCGAGGTATTGTAGTACTTTGTCATCTCAATAGCCGGTTTGATGGCCAATGAAAATATATACAAGGTAGCAGATCTTCTAGCTTCTACCTTTGCCATGTCCTCTCGTACATTGTTACAGCTCCTTTGTTTACCAACGCTTTGCTTTCTTTCAAACTTGCAGGTTTTCTTGCTTTGAAATCAAGTCACCAAAAAGACATTTACTTAGTATTTGTTTGGGCCTTTTCATGAATGGCAAGAGGCTATTTGTTGGTGATTCTGTTATCTTTGTTAGGTAAATTTCTTGCTTCCTTCCATCTGGTGAAAGCTTATCATGGTTCTTCTCCCTAAAGTTTGAAATTTTAGCGACTGATAATTGAAATAAACAACAAATTTGGAGATTTAAATGCCACCTTTGTTTTCCTCATAATGTTTCTTTTGTTTTCAGGAGTTCAAAATGGAACAAGTCGAATCCGCTCTGTATTTCCCTATGTTCAGCGGTGTTTCCTTTTTCTTACAAAATTTGTGCCCCTTTGCTTTACTTGAGGCTTAGATCTAGATCTATTTCGGTGTTCTCACATCAGCAAAAAGTTTATTGCTTTGTGTAATTAGGTGCTGATTAGATGTTTAATACCAATTTTTTCTCAGAAAATTTGGTCCTTAGACAAGTTCTACATTTCTAGCTGAAATGAGATCATATATGTGAATGCATGCTACAATACTTAATCGATTGTCCTGATCAAGTAGTCATGTGAGGTTTTTAAAGAACTGAATTAGTTTTTTTGACCAAACGCAATTTCAGAGACTACATTTATAGACGTGGAACTAAACTCTTACGTTTATATATTATATAGCTATCATGTGCAACCGGCTATTTCTCATCTGCTTTGCCGCCAATACGTCTATTACTCGTTAGTATGATGTAGGATGAATCATCGTATGGATGTTTTTATATGGTGCAATCGTTGGTGTGTCTCGCTTTGAATACTTCTTTACATCAAAACTGCCGCACGTTAGCGTAAATGAGCGTGAAATCTATCTAGTATATTATATTTCACAGGTTTCTTACGTAATCTATGGATTCTTGTTGAAATGCTTGTTAACAATAGATTACATTGAGGTTACTTCAACGCCAAATAGTAGCTATTCCCGAGGTCACGTGTTTCTTCGTAATCTGATTTGGCATTGCTATCTCTCTACTTTGTGATCATGTTGCTTGAGAGGGCATGGCTAGCGGTATTCTGAGGCTAGCCACAATTCGATTTTTATTTTTTGGTCAGTATCATTTGTGTCGGTTCTTAAAAGAAACCGACATCGATATGTCTATTTGTGTCGGTTATTGGTTTGAATCGACACTAATATGGTGTATATTAGTGTCGGTTCATGGATTTAACCGACACGATTTGTGAATATTAGCTTCGGTTCGTGTTTAGAACCGACAATCGATATGTACATATTTGTGTCGGTTTGTTATTAGAACCGAAACAGCGATATGTAAATATTTGTGTTTGTTATTACAACCGGCACTAATATATATATATATTTGTGTCGGTTTGTGATTAGAACCGACATCGATAATGTTATTTGTGTCGGTTTATAAACCGAATCGATAATGTCCGATTATTATCGTACATCCTGCGGTTGGAAAACCGACACTAATGTCGGTTCCAAACCGACACAGATGAACATGTCCGTAGTAGTGAACGCTCCCGATGCCACAACTGGCCCACCCGATCATTCTTGCCACATGCCCCGGCCGAAAACTATTTATCAAACCCCTAGTTGATTACCATGCACCACGTGCCATCAACATCACAACACATGATACTTTTCCAAAACAGGTTCAATATATCATTAAGTCCATGTTAACATTTGATTGTCCAAAATCATGTCATGAGCACGTAGCAGGTCTAAGCAATATACTACAACGATCTATATTCCCATGTTGGCAAATTAATAATGTCCAACTATTTAATCCTCAACTAGGGTGACAAGGGGTTCATGGCATTCAATTATCTATGTCAAGGTGGCATACAACAACTAGGCTATTAACTAGTCTCCCAAAATTAATTAAAGCATTCCATAATTGAACTAGCATGCAATAATTTAAATCAAATTAATTTTAAAATGGGATCAACATGGTCAAAGCACAACTTGCCTTCAAAGAATACTTGATCTTGGTCCTAAGGTTGCTCCTGGGTCAACACTTCACCTTCGAAGCCTTCGGGCACCTCAACGTCTACTCGTAACGCATGTAAATAGCAATAAATGAATAAAATAGTAGACAAAAGTGTCCAAACATCCAAATGAAGTACATAAACAGAGAGAACATATTTTTATGAATTTTTAGAAATTGGAATCGGCGAAATCGGAGTTAAAACGCAAAAGTTATAAGTGTTTAAAATTTAAATAATTAATTAAATAATATTACAGAGAAAAACTTTGGTCTAAAAATTAAATAAAATTCACCATTAGGTAGATCTCAATTTTATACAAATTTAGAAATTTGAATCACTCAAATCGGAGTTAAATTGCAAAAGTTACAAGCGTTTGAAGTTTCAAAATTCAAATAAACCAATAATCCGAATTAATTCCTTTATTTTTATACTGAAAAATCAATTAATGACGTCAGCATGACACGTGCCCGCACCTCATTGGTCCACGTGGATCCGCTGACGTCAGCACCGGTCGAATCCCCCGATGACGTCAGCATGACGTCACCATGACACGTGGCACCCCCCGGGTGCTGCCACGTGTCCCGGTCTACGGACGCGGTCTACGCGCATGGCCTGGTCCACAGTGGCCCTGGTCCACCGGACTGGCGTCACTGACATGCGGGCCCCTCGGTGACGCCGGCGATGATGTCGGCGCCAAGACGGCTCGACCGAGTGGTCGACCGCGGTTCACCATGACGCCGGCGATGACGTCATGGTGCGGTTTGGCTCGGTCGCTGACACGCAGGCCCCACGTGACGTCACGGCTGACGTCAGCGGCGACCGGCGTGACCGCGCTGACCGCGATGGTCAGTCTCCTAGCCACGTGGCTAGATCTCGGCCGTTGATTTGAAAATCAACGGCCCAGATTGGATTTGGCTTAACGCAATAGAAAACTACTCTGCTAACCCGGACCGTTCGATCTTGATCGGACGGTCAAGATCTAATCTAACGCTATAACGTGGGTTAACGCTAGCCGTACGATCTAGATCTAACGGCTGAGATCTATCCTAGTACGGTGCGGTTATGGGCTACGTGGCACAATCGAGAACCGTTGGATCTAGATCCGACGGCTGAGATTTGATCTAAAACCGTAACACGTGGGCTTACCCGCGGTGACGTGGACGAATCCTAGTCGCTGGATCTTGATCGGACGGTTGGGCGAGCTCGGAGGCGGCGATGGCTTCACGGCGGAGCTGCGGCTGCCGGCGCTGAGGACGGCGACCACTCGAACGGCGTTTGGGGCGTGCTCCGGCGAGGTGAGTGGTACTCCCGGACGCGCCTCAACGCGAGGAGTCCAGATCTGGGCTCGGTGATGACGGAGGACGGCGGATAACGGCGGGGCGAAGCAAAAACCGTGGCGGAGGTGAGATCTAACTACGGCGAGCAATTGTGGCTACGTGACGGCGGCTAGGGCTCGGAGAGCTAGGGCAACACGTGCGCACGGGAAAGGGCAACCTCGGGTGATAACCCACGCATTAAATAGCCTCGACTTCCGCGCTCAATCTGAAACCCTAACGAACGCGGCGGAGAACGCGGCGGCGTAGTCCGTATCGGACTCGGCGGAGACGACGCAATCTGGGCCGTCCACGTGTCCCATCCAACGGCCGGGATTCACTCGGCGCGAACGGATCCGATCCGGCCCGGGCTCGGATGACGTGGCTCAATGCGGGCCGTTGGATCTCGATCCAACGGTCGCGTGATTAGGATTGGTTTCGGCTCGGTCTGGTTCGGTCCTGGTTCGAATCAAACTCGGGTCTGGTTCGGTTCCGGCTCGGTCGGAGGAATAGTAAAACCCACTCGGTTTTCCAGCGATTAAAATATTCCAATTTATTTCTAGAAATTCATTTAATTCAAGAAAAATAACAAAATACTCAGAAAAATTCCAGAAAAATTCTAGAAAATATTTTAGGGCATTTGGGACTCAAATAAAATATTTCTAACAAAATTTTATTTGTAAAATCAAATTCTTTAATTATTTCAAAAGGGAATAAATTCAAATAAATCCAAATAAATCCAAATAAATTCCAGAAAATTCCAAAAATTTACCAAAGTGCCAAATCTTATTTGAATTCATGAAAAGCAAAAATTTGGGGTGTTACAAATATCCCAAAGCCACGGCGCCGCCAGGGTGTCTCCCGCGAGTTCCACCAGTGGGTGGTCCAGGAGGAGACAGACTGCATGCAGGTTCTGGGCCGGAGTGGCCGCCTCCATGGCCAGCCATCGCCGAACCGGATGTCCCGTCGCCGCCAGGGGGGCACCATCGCCTCCCAGCCAGGGCGGCGTGAGACGATCCCCTGTTCGGCGAGAGTGCCGGGATGTGTCCTAAGCACTGCTGGCCTTCGCCACCTATTAGTGCTGTGAGTGCGAACCCGCCATCACCAGATGTGGGTAACAGCCATACGTCCTGCTAGATCGTTGTTGATGTATACTGGAGTGGTTACAAGGCTTTTCCTTCACACTGGAAAACCAAAGCTTCGACCCCCCTCTCCATGCACCTGAGCTCCCTTATATAGGCGGGGCTAGCTCGGGCAGGTGAGAGGATGACATCATGCTGAACTACGGTTCATTTATTACACCCGTCACTTCAGTCTTGTCTCCCAGCCTCATTCTTCGTGTTGCCGTACGACTTCGCCCGGTCCTCCTGGGTTAAGTGTGAGGTGTCAGAGGGACGGGCAGTCATCGCAATCAATCGCCGTCAATTCATTAGGCATTCGGCATCTTTAGCTTCTGCAGATTCTTTAGTTTGTTTCACTTCAACCTCTTCTGGGTCCTCCTCGAAGTCGCACCTTGGTTGAATAGTTATCAAGCGCAAGGGAAAAGGCGCTCCTTAATGACCGAGGGATGAAATCTTTCGACGACTAGGGAGGCGTCACCCGAGGCCGATTCCAGTGGATCACTATAGAATCTTCTACGGGATCTTCCATAAACTTGATGCCGCTCAGGACACTCTAGGCCTTGTCCTTGAATGTCAAAAGCCTTACTTCCTAAAGAGTATCCATACAGGGTTTCGACAAGATTTCTCAGAAGGCTCTGGGCAAAGCTGTTCCTGGAAAGCCAGAAAACGAGACAGCCAGCCATCGCCGAAGGAGAAGATCCCGCCCGATGACTCCGCCGGTTAATGGTTAATAGAAAACATCTTTTCCTACTTCCTCCCTAGGGTCTGCTAGCTAGAAGTGGACCTTTCTTGTTCCTTGCTCCCGTGGATCGGGGCATGCAAAGGTTCGAATCCTTTTACTCCAGATTATGAGCATAGAGTTTTCCGAAGAAACCCGCTAGTGGAGGAAGGCCTCCTAGGGATAAGAGACATAGGGCTAAAGAGAGAGCCAAAAAAGGATCTTTCGTGTATAATCCATTTACACTTTTTTGTAGGACAAAAATAAGTGCCCCCGGCTCCTCCCTCTACCGGGATCGTGATTTCCTCTGAGGTCTCTGGTTCAAGTCCAGGATGGCCCAGCTGCGCCAGGGAAAAGAATAGAAGAAGCATCTGACTCTTTCATGCATACCCCACTTGGCTCGGGGGCACTCGACTTTGCTCGGTTTAAAGCAACATTCTCGAGTCTAGAATTTTCTGGTTGCTCGGTTGGTACGGGTACAACTCTTATTTGAACGAAGTGCAAAAAATGCGATCTTTTTCGCCATACTGGCGCCAACACCTGAAGCCATCGAATCAAGTGGCTTCAAACTTCACGAACGCGACTTGCTACTTCACTTTTCTGGGCCGGGATCGAGAAGTGGAAGTCATAAAAAAGAGATGTTTCTCTTCGCACCTCAGATCAAGAGGAAAGCGCTTTGATTTGTGAATACCTAATACCTCGTTAGGTTCGGAGAGGAGAGTAGAGCCCTCCAACTTCGACGAGAGGAATCCAACTCAGCCGGTCAGGTTCGGTTTGTTCTTATCGATCCATTTCCAACATGGAGCTAGCTCGCTTTGATTTGTGAATACCTAATACCTCGTTAGGTTCGGAGAGGAGAGTAGAGCCCTCCAACTTCGACGAGAGGAATCCAACTCAGCTGGTCAGGCCGTGTACAATTGAAAACATTAACAATACGAAAGCAAGAATCATCATTTATACTGGGAATGCCTTCCTCTACCAAAAGAGAAAGAGTTGAAGATAACGAAGGAAAGTGGGTGGATACAAAACCAGTTCATATCACTTGTCTTTCTGCGCCCTTTACTCTATCAAGCTATTGGAATTGGCTGGAACTTTCTATACCAAAAAGGGACCGCGCCTCGATCATATAGTAGTGTGGTGCTTGTTTATCACGTAGAATTATCTCGAGTCGGGTATGGAGGATAAATCCAATAGCTCTAAGGAGGTACTCCGCTCCGGCCATGCCTGAAGTAGAAAGAACCAATTACAAGTGTTCATAGTGGTAGCGAGTTATCCTGACTCGTCTACCGAGTTGTCTGCTGTGTTGGAGATGAACCTTCTTAGGAATTAATCTTCCCAATCAGCCTTTGCAATTCTTTTTTGTTTCTCGGGGGTGAGGCCTGGATGATTGCTTTCTTTGGCCTTATTCTCGTTGATCTCAATCCCCTGGGCGCTAGGGTTATGAACTTATAATCATGGAATCGACTCGATCATCTTTCCCGGGATAGAACTCTCAGGATGAATGGCAGGGGCGCTGCTCTTCGCGAATCCCAGCATACCCCAGGTTGGGATGGTTAGGCCCTGAATTGTTGCTTTCTAGTGGCCGACCATCCTTTCCAGACCTTCTCGCGATACTCACCGGGCGATAAGTAAGGGCTAGTTCCGGCTCTATCTACTTTTCTCTAAGCTCTGTCCCTGCTTTTCGGTTGTTAAAGTAACTATCGATCTCGGCTAAAGGAAAGGAAGGGAAGCTAGGTTTCTTCTTATATCGATTTGGGAAGAGTTCCAGAACAAAATGAATGACAATAGGTAGGAACATAAACTGAAACATTCTAGAGCTACAAAGATAGTTATTAAATCGTTAGCACCGGTACTGGCAGGGGCAATTACAATGTTATTAACCGATCGAAACTTCCCTCATTTCCTATTACCAGGAGATGGGTCCTCAGAGATGCAACAATATTCCCTGAGTCTTCTCTTTCGGACAAGGAACATAGGCGACTTCTTTGACCAGAGACAGACAACTCGGTAGACGAGTCAGGATAACTCGCCAGGAGTAGAAACCTCAAGAGCGCATGAGCAAATGTTAGCTTAATACACCAGTGCCAAAGGAATCTTCCCCTATTGGCCCATCTTTTTGATGGAATTCGTAACCTAGTAGGAAGCGTTCGACCCTACGAGAACAGCTTGGGGCTAGCAGGACATAAAGAAGCTGGTTTTGGAATAATCTGAATTGACCTATCCCCGGTAAGCCAGATGCTTCGCGAACCACCGATACATTTCGTTGCACTTAAATCACCCTCGTTAAGAGGCGCTTCTGAAGATAGTTCTTTTTTCAGAGCATTTCTAACTAAAGTGCACAAAAGAAGTCGGTGGAAGGTATGGAATTTCTCGGCTGAAGGTCAGAGGGTACTAATTAGAGGAAAATATATTATCCCCCGTTTCTTTTTGTTCGGTCAGTCTCTCGATTCACCTAAAACTTCTTTTGCAGCCACGCGAATTCTCGATATTCCTTTTTATTTCTCATCAAACTGATCGTGTTTTTCACAGGATTTCTCGAAGTTGGCTTTTGGATTATCCAACATAGTGCCATCTGGGGGGGAGACGAAGATCCCTAGGTTTCACTTTCTCAATTAGCCTAGAGACAAGCCACCCGGCCAGATAAGAGTTCTCAAAATAAATGAGTTGTTAGTTGTAGAATATTACTCTCGTTCAGTTGCCAAGTGAACATCCGTGGCGCCATCCGTCGAAAGCGAGATCTGTTCTTTGCCAAGGAGAGGGGCGAGAATGGGAAGTACGTTTCCTCTTCGTTGAACGGTCACAAGAGGAGTGAGACAAGTGCTTGCCAAGCAGGAAAGCATGAAGTTGAACGTGTCCCCTAAGGTGAGGGAAAGCTCCAGCCCACTGCTCCCCGGCACTAGTGGTACACAGAAGTCATGGGTGATCATTGGTCCGATGCTTCGGGCGAAACCAATCCAATTGCTTCTTCTGAAAACGCGGCGTCGGTTAATCTTTCTTATTCTCCCTTCCCTTCCGAGATGCTCTCGAACATTGAAGAATGGACTTTCAGGAACCCGGAACCTCCCACAGTACTCTATGGGGAGATCCAGATGATAGAGGTTTTTTCCTCACCTCACATTTTTCAATCGAAAAGATGGGTTCCTTTTTCGTCTCGACAAAGAAAGAATCATCTTGAAAACGCTCCTAACCCCTTCGTAGGGCCGTGTATAGTAAGTGATCCAAACCTGCCCGGAGTGAGCCCCTTGGTTTCGTCCAGTCATTAATAACTTGATTATTTTTAGATAATAGTAGATAGAAAGAACGCTCGTAAGGAGTCCTATTGAAACCAAGAAATATAGGCCTGCTTGCCATCCACACCAGAATAGATAGAGTTTTCCGAAGAAACCCGCTAGTGGAGGAAGGCCTCCTAGGGATAAGAGACATAGGGCTAAAGAGAGAGCCAAAAAAGTAGCAGGCTCCTTTCATGTCTTCCACGTCACCCAGCTACTAGTTCCCTCTTTTACGCCGTTCCAAGCTAGCTTGTGAATGAAGGATTTCCTCGAAGGATGGAGCGTACAAAGTCGATCGTGCACCTGTCGTGTGACCCGTTGGTCCTAAGCAATGTCTTTCGCGAAGCGACCCACCTAGAAACAGCTCTCCTTTTAGGAGGCAAAAAAATGGAACTTCGATCTGATGCGGGTATCCAATCCCGCCGCTGGGATGTCCAGCGGATTCCGGGTTTTTCATTTTGTAAATCCAGAGGAAAGTTGGAAAGCTCATGAGAGAAAGTGTAATCGATTCAAATCTATGCTAGATAGTCTAGGACAATCATTCTGCTCCATTACAATGTTCTCATACGCAGGAATACCCCCGTTAGCCGGCTTTTGTAGCAAATTCTATTTGTTCTTCGCCGCTTTGGGTTGCCTTCGGCCACAGATCCTTCTACTGTCCTAGGCGAGGGAAGCAAGGTAACCAAGTAATCCTCTTTCTTGTGCTTCAGCCCTATGAGGATATGGTGAGAAACGTGGAACATTTGAGAAAATGTGCTGTGTCGTTGAGGGGAAGAGCCCCGCTCCGAAACAAAGAAAAAGGTGCGTGCCGCACTCACGAGGGACTGCCAGTGGAAGACGACTTGTTTTCAGCACTCATCTTTTCAAGCTATGATGAAGTAAACACCAGAATAGGTAAGAAGCCCGTGTCGATATGCTTTTTCTTCCTCTGTAAATCTTTCGGTTTCTTTGTCTTAACTCGAGAAAAGAAACTTCTTTTGGGAGGTGTGATTAACATCTCATTAACTCGAGTATGGAGCAGCGGAGCTTAGCCAATCCATCTCAGGCCATCGAGAAATGCTTGCGAAGAAAGACCTAGCCCCCCTCGCTACCCCAAACTCTCTGGAATATCGAAGGTATATCGACTCCATTTCCAAACTAAGCAAGCGGCCCATTGCTTCGACTATTACTGCTTCCAAAGCGCCTATCGGCCATAACTTATCTGATGGATGCGTTTTTGTGCTTTGAAAACCCGTTCGAACTTAAGTAGACGATCGGTTGGAATTTTCCTTGCGAGTTTCCTTAGCCCACTCTTCTTCCCCACCCTAAGTAGAAATCTTACCACACAACCAGAAAGAACTGGGACTATGTATGATAAGAGTTTCGCTCGGTAGATAGCCCAGCAGGCCTTCCCTTCTATTGTAGAAAGAGTTCTCAGCCATCTAATTGCAGTGCCAGTTGCCAGCTATCCAGTTTTATTTGAAGTTGCTGGGGGTCCAAACGAGCTAGTTGCTTTTATTCGTCCTATAAGTCCTTCTACAAGCGACCAACAATACTTCGATACCTTGTAGAGTCCTCCGCACCTAGAGGCTCACCTTCTTTCTCCTATTTTCTTAGGCCGATGGGCCTAGACTGATCTACCTCTTTTGCACTCCTCCCTCGCTTTCACCCCACAGCTCCCTCCCGATTCTGATCACTTTGTCTGACAGTGTGAGCAGATAGTGGTCTCTGACCTCTCGGACACTTTTTCCTGGCACTCCCTTTCTCTGAAGTGAATTTATTTTTACGGTGGGTGCTGGATTAGCTCACTTGCACTATCCATTTACCACTAGGACGGTTTGACACTTCAATACCGAGCCTCTTTCGTGAACCTCTCCCTGAGAACAATCTTTTAATTGATTCGCTTGAACTTGTCAAAGTCCCCACGTGCCGTTCTTTTTCTATACTTGTAGAAGTCAAAGGCCACATCTTTCGAGAGTGAACCAGAAGTTTCGGCTTTCCATCAAGTCTTTTCTTGAAGAAGATTCCATCTCTTGGCCAGCGTAGGGTTCGTTACTTAACCAGATTAAGATTCTCCGGTTGGTCGCCCACATGGCCTGGCCGCACGGCGAGTGGGGCTTGATCGCCCGCCTGCTCGCCCGGCCACCACATGGGCCGACGCCCGACGAGAGGGGCCTGATCGCCCGCCTGCTCGCCCGGCCGCCATGTGGGCCGACGCTCGGCGAGAGGGGCTTGGTCGCCCACCTGGTCGCCAGGCCATCTTTACTCGTCCACGACGGAGAGGGTACCCTGGCGTAAAGTACGCCGACAATGGGGAAGGGCACGACGAGTGGTGGGGGTGGGCGGCAGGCAGGACAATCCTAGGATGACATAGCCTCGTGATCTAGAAGCTAGTCTTTCAGCCATTGGGGCTTCTCCACTAAGCAGCCTGGGTACTCCATGTTAGGGTACGGCTCAATGATCCACGAACGTGGTCAAGGTGTGTACGGTCATGCCAGAGTTACAAAGGATCGAGCATGTCATCATTGTTCAACTACACTGCTCCCTATGCCGATCCGTACACACGAAATATGCTTGTCACCTGCCTATACTAGTTGGAGAAACCTTCGGGCTGGGTAGCACATTACGAACACTGGAAGTCCACTTGGTTGCCGTGAGATGTGAACTGGGAGGAGTACAAGCAAGCTTACGACAGGAAGTATAGCGAGATCATTGTTGATTATGCGGAGGTGGAGATTGCGCTATACACCTACTACTATCGTATGTACGTCAATACATAGCTGTATACAAGATCATTTTACCCATTTAACACTTTTTCGTGCAATACATGTTCATACTCCTTTAATTATGCCTTTTGCAGGTGGTTCGGGCATACCGGTGGGTTGTGACTCATCCATGCTTCGATAGGTATTTCTCTTGTTTATTATGTTCGAAACAACTGTAATGGATGCAATGCACGGCATGCTTTCAAAGTTGTAATGTAACGGGATTTCAAAGGTGTTTTGTGAATTGTCATGCAATGGGATTGGACTCAACGACATGATGTTGGTGAATGTGAATGTCATATGTGTGAAATTTATTTCATGTTTATCATCTATGATCATAGTATGTATTGATTGTTGCCAAATTGAAGCGTTAGAATCCAAAAATCAGAAGAAATACTGTCGAAATTTCGATGTGTAGCATATTTTATATGCAAATACTTAGTATTTTGCATTCGAACAGATATAGAATGTACGTAAATACTTTCATATATTTTTTTCAATTTTTCTAGCCGCGGACGACCATTTGAAGGTTCAAATAGACCGAATTTTAACCGCCGAAATTTCAGTTTTCCCGATGTCAAAGAAACTAGGTTTGAAATTTGCTTTTTAAATTTCATCCGAATTTCATTTAAAATACCAAGATATTGCTAAAATTTTAAATTTCGGCCTACCCAGATGTGCTCCGAAGACGAAGTTTCAAACCTTGGGTGCAAGTCGAATCGCTGAGTAGGTAGAGAGCGTGATGGGGGCGACCATAATAAGTCACCATCAATTGCTGTATCTGACGCGATCTGCTAGTAAATCCGGAGCTGTAGAAGCCACCAGATGACCAGAGACCTGTGGTGCTCTAGTCGAGTGAAATCAAACAAAAACCCAAAAAATCTATGTGACAGTCAGTAGTCAGAACCAGGGTTAACCAAACCGAAACCGAAAAAACCGATGGAAAACCGAAATTGGAAATTCGAAAATATCGAGCCAAAAATCGCTGAAAAATCGTTAGAAACCGAAGAGTTTCAAAACCGAGCATTTGAACAAAAAACATTCAAAACAAATTTAAAAAAAACGAAAACCATTCGGTTTTCTCGAAAACCCATCGGTTTTCTCGAAAAACCGACCGGTTTGCTCGAAAAACCGATCGGCGAGTTGAACGTTTTGGGCGATCGGTTTTTTGAGCGGTTTTCGTCGGTTTTTTCGAAAAACCGCTCGGTTTTCACCGGTTTTCGATCGGTTTACATCGTATAAATTTTTTAAATTTTTTGAATTATTTTTTTAATTGAACCGGTTTACCGACCGGTTTAAGATTTCGAACCGGCTCGATACGGTCGAAAACTGCGGTTTTCGTCGGTTTTGTGAACCCTGGTCAGAACATAGTGGGTCAATAAAAAAGTACTAACCATTTCCAAGGTTTTGCGTCAGTGATACCGTTTCATCTCATGCTCTTATCGTTTCATAAAATGAAGGAAAATGACACTTGCTTCAAACATTGTCGCGTTTTCGGGCTGTTCGTGCCGCAGTGATCAACTTGCATTCAGCAAAATTGAGTCGGATCTGATGACACGCCAGGAATTATTCAAAGCACCAAATTCCTCTATTCATGAAACCTGATGTGCCGACTGCTAAAGTAAGTGATGAAGGAATGATATGGTGATACGAGTGGCTCATGCCATATACTTGGCCATGCAGCACTCGCAGGCCTCAGCGCCGTGAAACAATCAAACATTTTTTTGCTCCTAGGTCAAACAGTTATCCACCTATCCTAGCACAACAGATGTAGAATGAAGAAGCAAAAATGAAGCAGAAGGGGAAAAAACAGAGAAATGTAGAGGACAGAATGTACTATTGCTTATTATACAATGACCTGACTACAAAAAGACTAGCCTGCAGACTAGGAGCTGCCATGGGATCTGAACGATGACATGGAGTGCGCTGAAACCGAGGCAGTCGGGCTGCTTATCTCCCTGTCCCCATTGGCGACTCTAACCCTTCCACTGATCATGCTCACGACGTCATGAGCCACATCCATGAACCAATCGTCGCCTGGAAGAACACTGCACAAAAGCAAGTATACTGGTTGAGATTTACAAGTCCGCAGTATAAGTCTGAGGAAACTCTCATGGGTAAGTGGAACCCGGCTGTAAACCTTCAGATTGTAATCCAAATCACAGGCAAGTCACCATGATGACTTCCGACCTACTCTCATGTGGGAGGTCCTTAGAGAAGGTAGTATTTTCCAAGCATAATTGCACTAGGAGGATCTAGGAAGCAGTTCTGTCTGTTCAAGTACAATAACTAGTAATACATTTGACAGGTAAGCTGGCATATTAAGATGAAATTTAGCAAATATAAAAAACATCAAACAGATATATTTCAAAAGAATCCTCCAAACCAACCTTAGGAATACCTAGACCACGAACTTCACTTTTTAGAAGAGGTTTAGCTTATTTCTATCCTTGGCCAAACAGGGAACTATCATATTGTTCCAATATTTTATGACTCAGTTCAGTAGGAGGCGGCGGCAGCGGCACAAGCATATCACTGTATTTAATGGAAGTATGGAACTAAGGGTTTGTTTGTTTTTCCATTGGATTCTCTAAAAGATGATTCTGGATTGTAGTTGTAGAGAAGCTGATTCTCCAAAAGTTAGAATCCACAAACACATATAAAGTGGATTGTGTATTCTAGTGTATATGGGTGGGCTGGATTATGAGAATCGATTCCTCGAGTAGAGCTATTTTTTTTATTCAGCTTTTGGGGCCAGAATCCAGAATCAGAAGCAAAAACAAACAGGCTCTAACTTGGTACCAGCTGTATTACTATTGTTTAGAATCTTGGCAGCTGGCAGCTTTGCCAGGCAATTTTGCTTGGCTTTCCAAAAAGACTAGGTAGACGTGACGTGACTTATTCTATAATTGTTCTCTTTTGCAGTAAATATTTACTCCTTTAAAAGAAGGTAGTGGTGGCGGTTCACCACCCCTTCTTTGGTTCATCTGTCATCCTACCATCCCTCTCACAATCATTTGGTGCCTACAGGCTACAGGTGGGCCTTTCCCTCTTCTTTGACACTTAGAAAAAACTGAAAAAAAAACAAACCAACCAACTATTTAAAAACCGAAAAGAACAAACTCTAACAAACCAAAACTATATGTAACATACTCTATCCACTAGGATATTATCTGCTTCAAAGTTTCTACCGATCTCAGTAGACAATTATGCTTCATAAGCTTGCAACATATTTGTGGAGCCCCTGAACATAAGAAACTCCCTCATGAGTTCTCGCCTAATGCGATGAAGCTAGGAGAGCATTGGGATGGCTATAGAAGTCACAATCTACGAGAAACTGCAATGGCAACACAGCTCTAGGTGAGTCTGAGTCCATCATCTCGACCACCGCCGCCGTTTTGGGGAGAAGGCCACTGGAGGCGGCAGCGGCGGGCACAAAGGCAAAGAGGGACCGCCCGGGTCCACAGGTTATGGTCTTGTTCCCCATCGGTACCTGCATCGTGTCAGGCACCTGCAGAATCGACCAGCGGCGAAATCAAGAAAAGATTAGATTTTGACCTGCGGAGTTTCTTGATCTGATCCCACTGCCATGGCCAGATTGGCGGGAGGAATCAGAATCAGGGGAGGGGACTTGAGGGAGTACCAGGTGGCAGCGACACCATTAGAGAGGAGGCGCCTTGGAGGGGGCAATGACCACTGAGCCGACGGCGCGTGGTCTCAAGCAAGGCCGGCGAGCGCGATGTTGCGGGCAATGCCAATGAGCATGGAAAGGCTAGAGAGAGTAGGCGGGGCCAACAGGGCGCCGGTGAGGCCGACGTCGTGGCTGGTCCACCGAGGAGAAGCGACGGGTCAAGGGAGTCATGGAGCTCAATCCAGGCCAGAGAAGAAGGCACACACCAGATCCGATGGAGGTGAAATGTGAGGCGGCTGGCGGTGGCTAGGAAGAGCATCGGGAGGCGGCGGAATCACTGGTGGTGGCGGCAATTGAGATGAGAGGAGAAAGGAGCGAGAGATGAAGCGAGACAATGCGGATGAGAAGTGAGGAAAAGAGAGTGGGGAGAGTTAACCAGAATATATGTGGCCAGTTGGGTCATAGCCGAGCCCAAAAATTGCATTTAAATTTTTTAACTCTATATATATACACACACTTTAAAGGAAGAGGCTAGGAATAGTTAAGCTACTGAGTTTATTTTCCATTGCAAATATGTGTAGTGTTTAATGTGATATTGCATTGCAGATTCTTATGCTGTTCCAATTGCTTGAAAAACATCTACTTCAAATTTGTGGTCATATATGGATCAAAAGTCCTTTTTTACGGAATAACAGCTTAAATATCTTCTTTTATTGTAGGTGCCCTAGCACTCGATTTGGAGTTTGAATGGTGGCTTGATGACCACCAGTGGACATGAACAACATCAGGGTGGTTCTATCAATGAAGATGAGCTACATGTTCATGTGGCAAAGCCAATGGCGCATAACACATCGAGCATGGCGGCAGAGACACGACACGGACCACAACAGAGCGTGTTTTGGCGGGGCCAAGGATGTGGGCTGGATGGGAGATCAGCAGGGCACACCAGTGGAGTCGATGGTGTGGCACAGCCCAAGTTCAACAATAGCGGCTCGACATGCCCGGGTAATATGTTTTTTTATCCGTAGCAACGACATGGGCATTCAGCTAGTATTTTAATAATGTATTTGCATGCAACAATAATGCTAAAGTCATGTGAATCATTTGTCACTTCTGTCCCTACTAGGCCATTTTCTTAGAAACCATTTCAAAAGGGACTTTTTGGTTACTGGTAGTAGCCAAGTGCCCAAGCCGATTGTTGCCTACTGCCCTACTTGCCATTATTGGTAATCCTACCGAGGGTTATCTAATTGTTATTTATTCTCTTCTAGGTTTCACTAGGGCAGATCAATAGAGGGTAATTCAATCTTTACAAGGCAAAACACAAGAGCGTCGACTGGCCTAGACAACTGCAGTACAGATTACAGAATCAACATTATTTTTCTGAAGTTAGCAGGTCCAGAATTTGTTATTTAATTCTGAACCAATAGGAGCATAAATAGGGGTCAGGCACAGTACCTATCAGGGTTCATTCCAGTAGCAGAAAATGCAGCCATTGCTCTATCAATAATATCCGATATGACTTGATGTACATGTCTAGACAAAAATCGGCCCTGTCCGAAAATGATGACAAATTGCATATCCAGGTAGAACTGCAGAGAATGAAAATAACAATTGACATCATGAAAAAAATAATTCTTAATTTCCCAAAATTTCTCTCCTTGCAATAAATCAAAAAAATGAAGAATGGGTTTACATGGTTAAATTCAAAAGGTTAATCAAATAACAGGGAGGAAGGAGCTTACCTGCTGAAGGCCAAGGGGACCCAAAGGCTTTGGTCCCTGTTCAATCTCTTCCCAGAAGGCCTGATCCTCTGAGAGCCACAGTATAACTGTCTCAGTTAGCCGCATCATTAGCAAAGTAGCAAATCTTTCTCTGCCAACAAACATATCAGCAGCAATGCTTGCCATCCTGTTTAGCTTTGCATACAGTTCCTGCAATGAACAACAGATGAGATGCTTCCTAGGACTAAATTTTTTAGGACAAGCTTGCACCATGTAAAAAAGGACAATTCATGTTTACCAAGTTGCTGCATTCTGAACTCTACATTAATGTAGAATATAAAAGACCATCATCATGAAACCTACAATTTTAGCAGTTTATAGCGATATGAAGGGAGGATCACAATAAAGGTGCCTTTTTAAAATTGCATATTTGATTCATCTACTCTAGTCACTTGAACCTAATGCAGCATTCATTTGAGTAAATGTACACAGTTAATTTAGTTATCTGTCCTCCTTCAGATATATGATCACGATAGAACGACAGATTAAATTATACACAGAATTGATCAAAGCAATTGCACAAAAATGAGATGGAAAATCATTTCAATGGAGCACTTCACTGACTGGCACTGTTTCAACCATGAGTCATGAGTACAGGGACATCAAGGATTTACGTGACAAAGGTAAAGTTCATGGATCCAAATAGACCATTCCAAAAGTACGTGGGCTTTGGTTTCATTAACCAGATGCAATAAACAGTTGTAGATTGTATGTACCTGGAAAATGGGAGATGGGACCCACTCTGGTTCTTCAACAGTATTATCCATACTGATATACATTTCTGCACTGAGATGGGTATCACCTTCCTCAGTAAATATTAGTTCAAGAGCATGCTGCCTGCAGAAACTATCTCTCAATTTTTCCACCATGCGCTGTAGCTTCCTTTTCCATTCTCGTTGCTCAGGCACACGGTTTTGTTTATCTGGCCCTCTTTTACGCAAATCATCCATGCAAGACTGGTTTATTGATGATAGCTTCATAGCTGCCCTAGGTAGCAACTCCTCAGCAAGTAAAGATGCGTTAGCTAATAAAGCCAACTGCTGTTCTTCAGTCTCTGCCATTCTAACAATCTTATTTCCTAAACCATCTAAGTTAGCTTCATCATCCATTGACCCAGGTAAAGCACTTATGAGCAAATTGACGTATGAATTGAAAATATTTGTAATCCCATCCATTGTAGAACCACCTAACTGCAAGCTAAGCAGTGGCGCAACATCCTCAAAGTAATCCTGAAAGTTCCAGGTAACATCAAGACATACTGTTTATACTATAGTTGAAGGACAAAGGTACAAGTTAATCACAACTCTCAAAGAAGCCAAGTGCAATGAAAGTACATCATATTAGATGACTTCTTATATGCATACATAATGATGATGGCTGTTTAAGTAAAATTTTTGTCATCCAAAGATTCCAACCAACCAATATACCATCAAAGCCAACTATTAAACAATTTCAAGCTCTGGCAGACTACATTAATATTACTGTCATTGATGGCTCTATGCTTTCAAGTTATATTAGTAAATGTTGCATTTGACTTTTGTGGAAAGGCTTTGTTTGTATTATCAATGACACCAATGACTGCAATCCTACTGTATCAATTTAGTGCACTATAACTAGTCTAAAATATATAGGAAAGGTCAAAGGATAAACAATTAAATCTTTCCACATCTTCCAACTTTTGAGGCTATCTATCCTAAATTCTAATTGGCACAAATTACTTGCTTTAGTATTACGGAACAGCAATAGTCCCCTCAAAGCAAACATAATAAAATGAATGCACTTGACAGAATCTCCAGTTACATTTATAATCTAACTATTTCATATGCCATGTTTTAGATTAATCAAGATGCTTAATTTACTGAAAACTAACCAAATCCTCATTGGAAATGGCATCATTGTGCGGGCAAAAGTTCAACAGATCATGCAAGTAATATAAGGTAATTAAACTGAAGCTACGAAGAATGTCTGAGCTTGTGGCAGAAGAAATATTGATTAAGGTTATAGCTATTTGTTGTCCAGTAAAGAATACATGCAGTATTATTGTGCCATAATTTGGCAGGCCCAACCTTGCCAAGATAGATCACTACCATTTTAATAAAAACAACGAATGGGGAGGTTCATTCATGTTACTTGTTACTCAACAAAAAAAGATAAATTATTACCTGAACCATCGAATTGAAACGATGTGCACTGCTAGAGAGCTTTGGCTGAAGTGCCAAATTAGCAGCAGAAGATCTAGCTAATGCACGAATACCAGTTGGGGGATAAGTGAGTATCCAGTCATCAGCTGCAGTTAGTGCAGCTGTACTCTCTTCAATTCTCCTCAAGTTAGCATCTAATGCTTGCACAAGACTGGGCTTGAATTGCTTCAGGAGAACTGCTGAAACGGACAAACCACGAGCTTCCAGCAAGGAACAATGACCAAGTGATATCTGAACACATTCTGCAGCTGCTCTCAAGCCTCCAGCAGCTGCACAAGAAGACAACACATGCCTCTTTACCAGGAGCGCAAAGGACAAGACCTGCTTGGTAGCCCATGTAACCAGTTCAGAAGCGTAAAATGACTCATCACCAAAGACTTCTAGAGAGTCACTGAGTGCCTGAGCTATGACCAAAAAAACTTGGTGAGCAAGTGCTGCAGTGTATGCCCCACCATATGAAGTACTTGATGGATGTATAGTTTGCATATTGCATTGAAGCCTTTGATTGTGTGCACTGAGTAACAGACTGTGAGCTCGAGGGCCATCACCAAGCCTTTTGAGAGCAGAAGCCGCAGCACGAAGTTCAATGCCACGAGTAGACGACTGACAAGCAGCTTCAGCAAGTTGATCTGCCAACTTTTGACGATTACCAGAGATAATACTTTTCAAAGCCGAAATTTCATCTATAGTTAGAGTCTGTTTTTGTTTTGCATCTGAAGCAACTCGTTCCGCTTCATCTAGTGTATCCAGAGCTTCATCAACTCTTCTCTCAGCTAGCAAAACGTCAAGCATGTCAGGGAAATCTGCAGACCATTTCTGTATTTCTGAAGGCTCCTGGTCTTCAACATTGGATATGTCCTCTTCTGCAGAACCTTCAGGCCCCGAAGTCAGGGAATCTATCTGAACTCCTTCAGACAGACCATGGATTAAAGCTGCCTGTGCATTTAGTAGATTTCTAATTGATAGCAGCTCTCCTTCAAGGTCAGATATCTCCTTCGATGTTCTGATGACCAGGAGATCAGTTTCCAAAGGTTAATGGGAACACACAAATTATATAGTAAGAGGAAGAACATAGAAATAAATAAAAGCACTCATTTGAACGCCAGAGTCATATAATGCAAAATTGTGATTTCACACGCTACAAACTAGATGCTTTGCACATCACAAATTCACCATGAAGAACAATGATTAAATTCCTGTGAATCTCAATGAATAACAATAGAAATGCTACAACAACAACAACAACAACCAAGCCTTTTGCCCCAAACATATTGGGGTAGGCTAGGAAAGAAACCCAATCAAAGTCAATAAAAGCCCTAAACCTTAGATCTTAGGTCATGGTTCAAGTACGTGGATCGCTAACTTCCATGCACTCCTATCCAACGCCACATCTTTGGGGATGTTCCAATCCCTCAAGTCTCTTTTAACTGCTTCTTCCCACGTTAGTTTCGATTGACATCTACCTCTTCTTATGTTTTCAAGATGACTTAAAACTGCACTACACATCAGTGCCTCAGGAGGCCTCCATTGGAGATGTCGAAACCATCTTAGACGATTTTGGACAAGCAATAGAAATGCTACTAACAAAAAAACATTTATTGGGATTCTTGATTGTCAAAGCATTGACTTTTTTGATGAGGATAGAAACAAAACCAAATACAGGATAGCCAGTAGCCTAGTACTCTACAGTATTTATGTTTCAGACACAAAATTGGCAGACGTGAAAAAGTTTAGGAGTGACTATGTTGTGTGTGTTTGTATTTTAGGCACTTTACAAACACTTTTCTCACCATCCACTACATACTTACCAAAAATGTGGTTTGTCCGGGTCGCAGTACAAGATTCGGGTTTGCGGTTCGCCACTTTTTCTTCCAATTTCCACTGCGAACATGAACCCTGTACCCTAAACCGATTTGGGCTTGATGAATCCGGTTCACGATTCGCGGGGGTTTACAGCAAACCCGGTAACTAACTAACTATGATCCACTACTCATCTAACAAGTAGGAAACTAGGAAGTGGTGATAAGTACGAATGTGGAAGAAGATAAAAGTTGAGAAACTTTTTGTAGCTAAGAGGTGTTTGCACCATAGCCATCCCCAAAAAGTTTAGCTGAAATTTCTTAGAAAAAATAATACTATCACGGTAATAATAAAAATAGGCAAATGCTTGTGCATAAGCAAATTTTATTAGTGTAAGGGATTCAATTTATAAACATAGAATTGGTATAGTGTTGGTTATTGAATTACCAAAAAGTCTCATTTGGTTGTTGCTGTAGGCATTATACAGCACTTAACAGAGTGAGGGAAAAATCAGCAAAAGATGCCCCACTTTTGAGATGTCATTGAACGAAATGCACCATTAAGGTTGCTGTCAGACCTGATAAATGCAGCATAATTTGCATAAACGCTTCTGCGCATTTCTTCAGCCGAAGCCTTCTTTAGATCTTGCAGATAAGAGCACAAATGTCTTATCTCCTGTAATGAAGTTAATTTTGTCAGCTATGTTTGTTGCGCACTTTAACATGGTACTGATTTAAGCTTGGTAAAATATAATATTTCAACAATGTCAAACAGAGATAATACACAGACTTGATGAGTACAAGTACAAATACCCAAAAGCATCTAAGGTTACTATTGCAGATCAAGTAGAAAGGCCAACTATTTTATCTATCAGGTAAAGTGGTTGTAGATCTTGTTAGACTGGTGCAAAATTCATCTCAGACACCATAAGAAGCAAACTCCCTAGTAACATCTTTACAGAGGAACAAATAGTGTAAAATTGCTTCCTTTTTTAACACTTCACTCAATATTAGATAAGCATATCCAAATCCTAACTGAACTCAATATTAGATAAGTATCTCCAAATCCTAACTGAATTAGTATAGCATGCAAGGGTATATTTTTCGAGCATGTAATAAACCTTTTCAACTACATATGTTAAAGAATACAAAATGCCATCTTTCTACTGCCAAATACATGAACAGAAAAACACTAAACTACAGTGAACAAAAGTTTACAATCCAAAATGAAAGGAACAAGAATTCTGTATCTGTGCCTCCCACAAAGCAAAGTCAAGGTTTCAATTTAGCATGCATAATAGGAGAACTTATCAATCACCAGGACTCGAAATTTTCACTTAAATTGATCGCTGATCTGTTTTACTGTTGGGGCCATCAAAACAATGTTTGCCAAGCAGAACTTGTAATATGTTGCCATACCAAACTCAAAATGTGCTATTTTCAGGAGCAAGAGCATGAAACTTCCACCTCCACAGAAGCTTGAAGATATAAAAGTTTTGTAAATTAAATCCAACACCATTTATGCCTCTAATGTTACCCTGCTACCCCAAGACTTGAACACCCATACAAGGTAAAAAAACACAGGATGGCCACATTATAATGCATTAACCAGAATGGCGGCATATTCAAACCTTAACTCCAAGCATTTCCAAATCCTTCTATTCAAACGTGCACATAAAATTGCAAAAATATTTTCCAGCTGTTTGGACCATGCTTGGTTTCCAGTTTCCACAGATAACACAAAAGCCAAAACACCATGCTTTATTTTCGCCATCAATGGATCAAATTTCATCCTCCGGAGAAAGTAAAGCATTCGCACCTATCGTCCCAAACAATTCCAACTCATTTAGTTATACAATGCAACCGTAATCTCATCACAAACTCGCATCGCCATGGACACCGAAAGCACACGACACACCATTCGCGAAGCCTGACACTATTAACCATCCATCCATGACCGAAATCTCTACATACATCGCATACCTCAATCAGAAAAACAATAAAGGGAAACCTGAAACCGCCAAACACCTCAAGACGCCATGTGATGCATTTGACCTAAATGCCAACACCAATCACGCCCCAAAATCACATTTGTCTTCCCCCACAAACGAATGAGGACCACAGACCTCTCCTGCAAACGCAACACGCAGCCATTCTACTACCCGAATCCCCACCCTCCGAGATCCAGGCCTCGCAACACGGGCGGGGACGGATCGAGCGCGGGCCAGCCCCGGCCAGATCAGAGAGCTCACCTTCTCGTTCATGGTCTGGCACTTGGACTGCACGTAGGCGTCGGGATCGAAGTTGTCGGTCTTGAAGATCTTGAGCTTGTCGGCGAGCTGCACCCCGCCGTCGCCGCCCCCTCCCACGCCGCCCCCGCCTCCCCCCGCCGCCCCGCTCACCGGGAACACGCCGGAGTGGCCGGCCGGCCGCGACCGCGACGACTTCGCCGACGCCATCCGAGATCCAGGACCTTCTAGAAGCCGGTTCGGGGGCAATGGGTGGATTTGGCGAGGCGGAGAAGAGATGCTTCCTTCGAAATTGCCGTCGTCGTCGTTGTTGTTGTGGGGTGGTTGGTTGGTTGCTCGTCAATCAAACGAACGAGCCAGCGATTGAGTGATTTGGGGGCGGCTTGGCTCGGTTCGGCTCGGTTCGGTTCGGTGATTTTGTAATGATTTAGGTGGGATTAGGCGTGCACCTAAAGTTTAAGTTTCCGCCGAGGCTTGTTATATAGGAGTATATGGCCATGGAAATCTTGTTTGTACTCTATGTACCTCGCAGCAGGGGCGGAGGTAGTCCAGACTGGACCAACTAATCTTAGGTCTCGTTTGGTAATTTCGAAATTGCTTTACTAGAATCTGGAGAAACTCACCAAACGGCTTAAAACTCGAACGATTCTCCTCGAACGCTTCTTATTTTTCCATGTATGAATCACCCTCAACCCCGCTTTCACTAGTTTCTACTAGAATGCAGGCATCAAAGCGGTTTGCAGAAAGTGATTCGATTCTACCTAAAACGCGTTTACCAAGAATCTGAACCGCTTCGTTTCTACTAGAATCCTGGAACCGCATCAAACGCAGGCCTTAGATTAAATATCTGTTTTCAATAATTTTTAATAGTTTTTCGTAGAATTTTAGTGGGCTTTCATTGTGCCTCTGGCCACTTTCTGTCAGGCCTAGATCCGCCCCTGTCTCACAGATTGTAATTTTTTTATTTTTAGTGTATTTATATTAGAAAAGTGATGTATAGAAGTATTAGTCATATAAATAAATAATTTTGGTTTGATTGTCGTTTCAGGAGGCTAAGATAAAAAAAAAAAGTAATTTTCCTTGAGTATAGGAAGCTATAAAGTTTCATCGAGAATGTGAATGTCCGATGTTTGCCAAATATCATAGGCTTGTTGTTCAATTGAAATATTGCATACCGTAGTAACCGTCCAATGGATTCTTGATCGGAATATCAGACCACAAGGCATTTTTTGGAATATCAGACCATAAGACTTTTTTTTATTTTTTTTCCTTGAAATTGCTACGGTAATGGATACTTGTTTTATAGGATTTTAGTACTTGCTAGTTGCTACCCCTATTTTACTTGCCGTGTGCAAGGTTTTTTAAACGCGTCCATGTCCTAACGAGGCTCGACACCCTGCAAAAAAAAATGGTGCGAGAAACTATACAAAACGCCTGCTCTTGTATTTACCAAGGTCATAACTTCAAACCCAATGGCCAGCTTATCGAGGTAATATTTTTAAAATCTAATGGCCATAGTTATCATCGGTAAGTTTATAAGTTAAGATAAATCGCTGATAGGAGAGTACCGCATCGTCGTTCGCTATCTCAAGGCTGCTCAAGCTTTTGGAGTTGCTCGTGTCAAGATTGGATTTTCGAACCATACCGCGTCCTTGGCGGCTGGGGCAAATCCCGCAGCCCAGAGTACGGCGCCACAAGAAAGGGCCTAAGGATTGAATTGAGCCCACCCGATTTTGTAGTAGCGGGTCGAAGAACCCACGACTGCTGGATCCCCAGCCTTGTTCAGCACATGCGATGGGATTAGGGCCGGCAAAGAAGTTTTTGGTATCAAATTAAAATTGTTTTGATTATAATAGTTAACGTGTTTACAATTGAAATGAATCTATTTCAAAAAAAAATGTTAGAACAGTGCTTATATACGTTCTCTCTTCATATAGTTGCACAAATCTTCAAGCAACCGAGGGGTACGTAATCATCATCTACTTTTCATTCATGCTTTAATATTTATACAATTTTCAAAAAGAAAAGCATAAAAGCACCACTCAAAATGTTTACGAGACTCGGCTTGATAGTGGCTCGTTACCTCGCATTTGAAATAACCACTTAAATGATAAATAAAATAATTTTATATCGAATAATGTTCTAATACCATGTTCTAATAATTGAATATCCATTGCACGAATCTTAAGTATTTTTAGGGTTAAGGTAGTGCATGTAGCCACATGTACATGTGATTTTGCTTTTCTTTTTTATGGTGTTGGTGAGGACATTGGGAGAATGGCCAGAAAATCTAGGAGGGGCCAGGTTTTGATTTCCTTTATTTAAGGTGGCTCCAGCTTCGCCAGAAGTGATGTAGAGAAGTCAGACGTTTGAAATGGCTTGAGCTTTCTAGTCGAAGAAGGTGAATTTAGAAGCATAACCAATCAGATCCTGTGATCAGGCTAAGGGCCTGTTTGGCAACAAAGTATTTTCATAGTTTCTAGGTAAAATCATGGTTTTAGAGAATACCATGGTATTTTTGGCAACATGGTGTTTGGAAGCAACCCAAAAAACTCTGTTTTGGAAACCATGGTATTGCCAATACCATGGTATTTTTGGAGTATTGAAAACTCCACTCAAAGTGGAGTTTTGGGCTTTTGGTGCTAGTGTAGAGAGTGAGAGGTGTCAATACTTTGAAAATACCATACAAAAAACTTTGTAACCAAACAGTTTGTAGTTTCAAGAAAAACCATGGTTTCAATGATGGTAGGTGAAACCATGGTATTTATACCAAAACAATTTATAAACCATAGCTTTGTAATACCATGGTATTGAAAAACTTTACTTCCAAACAGGACCTAAAGCTTCTCTCCCACTATATTTTAAGAAGTCACTTTATCGAGGAAGCCAAACAGGTCCTTAATAGTATCTATAGCCTTTCTATGATTTAATTTCCATTCCTTAAGTACAATATCATTTAAAATATGTCCCCCATCTCTCAATACCAGGTAAATGATACCTTTTCAGCCCATTTAACCCTAGCTGTGACTAAAGGTGGGCGTGCCGTGTCGGGTCGGGCTGGCACGGGTCCATCGTGCTTCGTACTTGAACCGTGCTGGGCCGCGATGGCCCATTGTGCTCGCCATGCCGAACAGTGCCGGCCTGGCTCGCCTTCGACGAGCCCAGGCACGGCCCATTTACGCTTCGTGCCTACTTCGTGCCGTGCCAGCCCAGGCTCAGCCCATTTGCACTATTACAACGAGAGGAAAGGAGCCGGAGACACACAGAGCTAAGGCGATTAACACAAATATTATGAGAAAAAGAAATAAAATTTATTTATTCTTGAATAGGTACATAGAGTAAGGGGATGTGCTGAACACGGGTCAGAGAGGAGGGCAATGAGCAAGAAAGATAGTGAGAAAGACAGGTGAGAGACACAGATAAGAGAGATTGAGAGAGACGTGCGAGAGAGAGGGAGGGATTGAGAGAGACGGGTGAAAAGAGAGAGCTGGGAGAGACGAGAGAGAGAGCTAAGAGAGACGGGTGAGAGAGAGTAGTTTCTTGCACCGTCTCTCAATCTCTCTCAGCTCTCTCCTCTCTCTCGCCCGTCTCTCTCACTCTATCAGCTCTTTCTCACTCTCTCGTCCGTCTCTCTCAATCCCTCCCTCTCTCTCTCTCTCACTTGCATGTCTCTCTCATTCTCCCTCTCTCTCGCATGTCTCTCTCTCTCTCTCGCTCGCTTGCTCGCTCGCTCGCCCGTCTCTCTTAATATCTCTCAGTTCTCTCTCACATCTCGCACGAGGCGGGTCAGGGCGGCAGAATGGCGACGTTAGGCGACGGCCGGAGCACGCGGCACGGCCGAATGTAAGATCGAGGATGAGCCTAAGGGGGGTGAATATATAGGCTTTTTCGAAAAAAATAAAAAGAGATAAAACCAGGATTACTGAAACTAAGATAGAGAAACACACAGAAGTTATCTTTAACAGAAATAATGCTACTTAACAGTACCAAGGCAAAATAGTTCACTACTGAAAAGGAGGCAAATAACAAGCAATGAGCAGTAAAAGTAAGCACTGAAAAAGAACGTCAGAGGAGACAATGATTTGTCACCAAGGTTCAGAGATAACACTCTTACGTCCCCATTAGAGCACTTCACCAGAAGTATTGCTCTACCAATAGCTATTCTCAATAGCTTTGGTATCCATTGCGTAACTCTTTCACCAATCGGTGAGGTGAGTTCCAAACCTCTCATAATTAGTGGTGGCCTTCCACAAATTACTTTGGACAGGTCACACTAAGAACTCACAAGCCGTCTAAGAACACTAAGTTCCAAGAGTAGTAGACTAAGCACAAGATCAAACTCTTGGTTCACAATCTCGCAATTTGTCTAGACTAAGCTTGGAGCTAAATTGCTTTTGAAAAATAGAATGAACAGTGAAATTCAGTCTCTTTGAATGCTTTTGAGCTCAACAGTGCTTAATGTCAAAGAGATGCAAAAGTTATCTGAAAGATGGTCCTGGCACAGCTTATATAGTCCTCAAAACGGAAAAATAACCGTTACAGCATTTACTAGCCATTGGACTTTGTCAGAATAACAAAAATAAACAAATTAAATATGCCACGGACAATGATTACAAAGATTTGCATTATGATCAAGGTGCGACGGACCATATTCAGAAAAATTCCCATTTACGCCGGACCGAAAAACTCAGTCCGTCGTAAGAGGGCATTTGCGCCAGACCGAAAAAGTTGGTTCGGCGTACACATGCTTTTAGTGAAAGTTGGTTCGTCGTGAACTCTTCAAAGCATCAATTTGCGCCGGACTGAAAAAGTGGTCAGGCGTACAAGGCAACATTACTGGAAGTTTTTCAAGTAAACCAATTTGACAATAAAGGACTTCCAGAGTGTTTTGAGTTTGCGCTGGACCGAAAAACTTGGTCTGGTGGACACTTAAACATACGGTCCGGCGTACACGGCATACGCTCGGTTTTGTTTTCAACTTAACTCAGATTACTGCACCGGACCACAAAACATGGTCCGGCGTGAACGATGTACGCTCGATATAAGATTTATCAAGGAAAGTTTCAGCGTCGGACTGAAAAAGTCGGTCCGGCGTGAAGTATACTCAGCGTTACTGAGCGAATGACTTTTGATTCTGAGGGAACGAAATATGAAGTGATTTTTACTCCAAGTAATCTTGACAAGATTTAACTAGGAACCAAGGAACTTACTTGTGCATAATCCCTCTTAATAGTACAGCTAAAAAGAAAAACCTAGCTATATGACTTTATTCTGACAAATCTTCACTTCACAGGGAATAATTTTCTTGATCATCAACACCAAAATCAGTATAAAACATGATTAAAGAATTGGAGGTCCTAGATGCTTTCATTGGAGAAGAGGCGCACGGCGGCGGGGAGGCCGTGCACCGGCTTGTGGGACGGGAGCTCGGGCGGTTCGTCTGGGGCAGCCGAGGCGGCGAACGCGACGCGGTGGTGGATGGCAGCGGCGCGAGGCCGGAGTGGCGGCGCTCGGTGGCGGCCGAGTCCAGAGCAACGCGCGGCGGGGCCAGGAGATGGAGAGGCGTAGGGTGGCATGGCCGAAGACGGCGGCGAGGACGCGGGCAAGACCGGTGGCGCCGGCTCACGGCGGCGCCAGTAAGGGAGAAGGTGGCAGGGTCAGGGAAGGTAAAAATAGTGTAGAGCTTGATGGCGTGAATCCAAAGATGGTGTCGGATTTTGGAGGGGATTACTGGAGACGACGAATTTGACGACGGAAGTCGGTTCAGCCAGAGGTGTTCAAACCCGAAATTCGTCGCCGTCCTGCAATGAAAACCAAAATTTCTTGAGGGCTTTTGATCGTGGCGATGAGACGCACACATTGACATGAACATAATTTGATTTGGCTCACCGGAGCAAAAGTTGACACGGCGATGTCTATGGAGGACGTTCGGCGACGGTTTTTGCGAGTTTTGGAGAGGAAGAGAGCAAGGAAACAGCGAGGAATGGTGAGCACCACGTAGAGGAGATCAATACGCAGCTTTAGAGACCTTGGGCATGCGGAGAGACAAAGAAACATCCGTGCAATCAACTAGGCAATAAAACGGAATTAGGAGCTAATGGCGACGGTTTTACTTAGTTTAAGAGGGGGAAACAGCGGGGAAAAGATTCCTCTCATCAATACCTTCGTAATGCTTCATCTCCCATCAATTTTGGATGATTAATGAAGAAGATATGAAGAAATGAAGAAAGGCTAGCCATGGGAGCCATATCGCCATGCATAAGAGCTAGAGGTAGAAGAAGATGAATAGTAGTGGGCTTTTGGGCTTAGCCCATTAGGGAGAGAGGAGGAATTTCGAATTTTGGAAGAATTTTGGGAATTAAAATGGAATTTCAAATGAGGTTTGAAATTGAATTTTGGACTGTGAAGTAGATTTCAGATTGGAATTTAACTAAGAAAAAATAATTATATTTGGAATTGGAAATTGAATTAGAATAGAGTTATGATTTTTCGGATGGATATGGAATAAATTCCATTTTTGGATGGAAGGAATGCCAGGATAATTAAAACTCCAAATAAAATCCAAACCATTAAATTAATTAATTTAAATTAATTTTGACAAGAAAGCCAAAAATGAGGATGTTACAACTGCTTCATGTACGTAATATTACACTGAAATTATCATTTCTATTGCTACTCGACCTACTAATGTCGTCATTTTGTGTACTACTAGTTATTCTAATATTGTATTAATCCTACAAATTGTATCGTTCATTTGTGTACTACTCAATACACTACTACTGTCATCTCATCATCTACTCATTATACATTTACCATGATTATTTCTATTGACCATGTACAATTACCATGCTTCAATGTACTAATATTTATATTAACCTTCCTGAAGCTCAACTGATGATTGCGAACTAACTGTTCCAAAGAATACCTGCAAAATACTGATCCCTCCTCAACTCATCGAAAATACAAACTTTAACCAAATTTCTACAAAATATAAATTTCGCTACCATGCTAAAATAATCATACAACATACAACTACCGTGCTAAAATAATCATACGAAATACAGCTACCGTGCTAAAATGATCATACAAAATACATATCTTCTATGTAGTAAACGGCCAACAAATTATTAAACCACCAAGTGAAAAATAAAAGTATAGCATTAGATGATATATCAAGAGAAACATGGGAAGCTGTGTACAACAATGTAATTATGTAAAGGACTAAACTCTAGTAATGTGCACCTTGATTGCTGCAGCAACGGTTGTAAGATGAAAATCAATTCTTTCTTTGGCTGTCTCGGTACCTGTTTCCTGTGCATAACCAAAATAGAAGCCCAATTGATAGTTAAGATATGAATACACAGCTTCGCTTTCACATGTTAAGTGATAAGATAACCACGCGATAGTACTTTATCTAAAAAAGTAATTATGGTTATCCATAAGTGGTACATGAATTTTCTAAACAATAAGGGTAGTAGTGTGGCTACTCAAATTCCTTACAGTACAAATCTAGTAGCAAAACATACAGCTATCGTGCTAAAATAATCATACGATATACAACTACCGTGGTAAAATAATCATACAAAATACAGCTACCATGATAAAATAATCATACGACATACAGCTACCGTGCTAAAATAATCATACAACATACAACTACCATGGTAAAATAATCATACGACGTACAGCTACCGTCATGAAATAATCATACGACGTACAGATACCGTGGTAAAATAATCATACAAAATACAGCTACCGTGAAATACAGCTACCATGTTAAAATAATTATATGAAATAAAACTACTTTGCTAAAATGATCATACAAAATACATACCTTTTATGTAGTAACAAGCCAACAAATATCCGCGTCGTTGATCGTGACTATCTTCTCCTCAATGCACGAACGAAATTGTCAGCCTCCACTCACATTTCTTCTTCCCCTTCTGTGTTTTGCCTTCGTTCTCTTCTCCCTCCCTTCGCTAGAGCAATGACCTGCCTCCGTTCGTTCGGTCCTCCATCCCTTCTTAGCCAGAGATGGCAATGGCCAGCGAGAGTCTTCAATAATCAGCACAATTAATGGGAGATTCTTCACTCAGGTCACTTTGCTGCCCCACCCCCACCCATACCCTGTCTCCACGCACCGAAAGCACCTGGCCCCGCACCTATACCAGGTTTTCCATAATTCGGGTATGCATTGCATACCCAGAATTTGAGGAACCGGGTATGGCCCGTACCCCAAAAACAAGAATTTTAAATTTCAAATACGCAATAACCGGGATTTCAAATTCCGATAAAAGCAGATTTCCGGGTATTAAAAAATGGTACTTCAAATTCCGGGTATGACTTACTTTTATGTAAATACGCAAAAGTATTATATCGTTTAATGAATACGGGTCAAATGTTGTATCAAATACGAAAATTTCCCTTAGGTTTGAGATTCCTTTCAGCGTTGACGTGGATGAAGGGACAACATGATTCTCTTCTAACACGAATACGAAGAGCTAACAGTGCAACAGGTCTTCAACTGCATTCAGAGGAATCATAAGCAGAAATCTCGAGTTTTTTGCAAGAGCGAAAACCAAATTTGTTATTTAGCTGTATGTTTGTTGCCGTCTAGGTATCTGACTGTCTGTTGTTTAGTTATATATCTTTATGGCTCTGTTACTAGGCCGATATTTTCTTCTTCTTTTTTTGTGTGTGTGTTATTTTGGTTGTATGGGTGTGTTGTTTCGGTTTTTCATTTCAACTTTTCTCTATATTGTTTTGGATGTAAGCTTTTCTATCTTCTAACATTGATTGGCAGACCTCTTGCACCTTTTCTCAAAAAAAAAAAAAAACTTTTTTCAGTCAATTTCCCTTTTCACATGTAAACTAAGCACGCATGCACTTATCAATCATCAAATTTTGAAATCACACCGAGACGAGACCACAGGGAGGCACAGGTCGGCAGCACCACTGTCAGTCGATGTACACACTAACGATCGGCGCTACAGATCACGTCACTGTCTCCCATCTCCGGCTCTTTCTTCCCGATTTATTTTTATCCCAGAACAAGTAAGAAAGGCGCGGCGAGTGGGACGGCCGCGGAGAACAAGAAGAGCACCACCGCGCGTGCGCCGCCACCAACTCCGTCCACTCCCAACAAACTCATCCTCGCGGGCCCAGCCGCGCTCTTCTGCGCGTTCGATTTCTCCCCACTTCCACCTGGAGACCACATTAACCAAATTAACTTTAAAGTCCAAAGAGACCGAAGCAAAACGCCAGACAATCATCATAAGGACCACTCACGTAATCTTACAAGACTGTATATTTACTTAGGGTTTGTTTAAAACGCATAATTTTTTTTAGGAATTTTACAAATTAAACAGTTAGATCCTCGCTGGAAAATTTGACAAATTAAACGTTTCGATTCCAGACGGTATCGAAAAAAAAAACTAGTACTTGGTCACCCCATAAATTTATACTGAGAATTTATCAAGATTTTAGTAACCCGCCACCGGATCCTATTGGGGTTATCAATTCCCAGCCGGTTTCGTAGAGTCATTTTTTTCGGCTACTATTGTTTGTACTGATAAACAAAGTAATTTCGGCGACTAATTGTTTGTACCGATGAACATAGTAATTTCTGTTTACTTTGCAGTACTAGTATCTCTCTCTTTTTTTTAAGAATACTAGCTAATGTTTGATATGTTACTCCTACTTCACTGTTCTATCCTGGCCGGCTTCGTCTGTTCCGGGGACATTGATTTCTCACGTCACCTCAGGCTTAAACGCCGACAGATGAGCCACTGCTATCCAGTGCTACTGCAGCAATTCCTTTTAGCTTTCATCAAATTAATTGTTTGGCGATCTTAATCCGGAAAGCCTCTGGAATGTGCATGCATGCCCTTTGCTCTGATTTATATTTGATCGGTTTGCATCAACCGTTTCGGCACTAAATCTCAACTTTTTTCAGATGAGATTAAAACTCAACTGATTGGTTGGATGCTCATTGTGCAGCATGCTTTTCATTGAATTTTCTACAGGTGCCGTCCATTGGTGTTCTCCATTTCTTCTGGAATACTTCTCCAGTTGGTTCACAAACTACAATTAAACCCCACTATCACTATGTGGCTCATGGCTAGACCAAAAAATCATTCAAGTGCAGTTAAGAGTGTGATTTTGTTGGTTGGATCCAATTCTGTAAATTATGTGGGATTTATTACAAATAAAGAAAATAATTAATTAATGGATTAAACAAGAACAGGAAAAAAGAGAGAGGAAAACTCACCTGTTGTACTATTGCTGCCCTGAGCTCCCTGCTGCTTGCCATACTGCTCGAAGATCTGCGCATCCTTGGAGTTGGGCGGCAGTTTCAACAGCCCTGCAGGTTGCCATCCACAAAGTAGCAAATTCACACATGTTACTACTATCCCGGCAATCAAAGAAAATATGTGAAGAACTCATGTGAAGCCATTAAACTTTAATTCTATCCATGGATTCGTTGTTTTCCCCCCCATTCTTTTGGACTAGCACTGTAATCATATTAAGAAAAACTTGCACTCTAGCAGAAACAACTAGCAAGCAGTAGTATTGCATCAATTTTTTGTGCTCAAGGATGGCGTGTTTGATTTTATCCACTAATTCGAATATCCAATGGTCCATCATCATTAAACATCTGCAGCGAATCCGCATCCAAAGCCACGCTACTTCACTGTTTCGTTTCCTCCCTGCGTGCGCCTCTTCCCCCACTCTACACCGCAACAGTAACTGAAGCCATTGCATCCGTTGCCTACTTCACGACACATGCGCGCACTTGTCGCCTTGTTCGGTTATCCTCGCTCCGTCCTTCAGTGTCAAGCAAAAGTCCAACATGGTCTCCGTCAGAATCTTCTGGTAATAAATGGCCAAATACTCGATTATCATCCCTTAATGATGGGTGGCGTCACGGACCGGGCGCCGTGCAGACGGAAGGGCCGCTAATTTGGACGCTCCTGAGTGCAGCTTAAACCTCCAAATCGATCTGGGCGAGATATTTTTCTTCCTCTTTTCTTTCTGAGCGTGAGATGTTTGCACCAAAAAACTAGGTTCCTTAAGGTAAATCCATTAAAAAAGAACAAAATTTAGCTACTGAAGTAGTTGATGTATTAGTAGCATAGATGCCACGGGAAGATTACAATTTTGAAGACACAGTATTAATTAGGGAACGTCTGGTCTGTGGTATATGAGGATATTTATACTTCTTTTCAGCTCCAAAAATATGAAATTCAGACAGACAAACAGACCACGGCTCTGATGAAAAAATCAATATTACCGTAGATAGAAAGCATTTCTCTGCACGTCATTCCTCCTTAATTTGCTGTGACGTTTGAAAGGCACATCTGTGACCTGACGATACTACCGTACTCAAAACTGCTATACAATTCGTAGGGGACCCGTTTGGAACATGAATGGGAATTTTGTATTGTATCTACCAGGGTTGGGTCGTTCTCTGTAAAAATCCCTACCAAATTCTAATAAACAGGCCCGGGATAGGATTTCCTGGGTTTCATCGCAGCTGGGTTTGTGGGTCTCGTATAGTTTGAGATCAAAATGAGGAAATTACAAGTCTCATCGTGTTAGGTGTAAAAATAAGGTTCTAAACGCGAGAATTCTTCGTCATTCCTACGAGACTTGAGTCGTTGTTCCCTTTGAAATTCGAGTACTGCACCAATCGGATCCAAAATGGTTGAGATCGGCGAAACCCCCACGAGAGAGAATGTGTGTGTAGTACTGAAAGTTTGTGCAATTGTACGTACTGGGGCAGTCGGAGATGTTGGCGGGCGCGTTGCAGGAGGCGGGGAGGCCGAGCGCCTTGGTGACGTTCATCTTGAACCCGAGGCCGGGGTCGTCGCGGTCCTTGATGAGCACGCACAGGCACTCGCGGCTCGTCTGCAGCACCGTCTTCAGGCCCGCGCAGCAGTCCGGCGTCGGCGCCGCCGCCTGGTCCTGCACGTACAGCAGGCACGGCGCCAGCGCTGTCAGCTTGCTCGAGCACTCCGTCCTGTCCGCCGCGGCGTCGCCCCCAACCCCCACCACCGACGCCGCCGCCACGACCGCCACGGCAACAAAGAAAACTCTAGAATCCATGGGCCGAACGAGAGCGAATTCACACAGCTCGCAAGGTTTTGGTGGTGGCCTACGGAGGAGGACGGCCGGGGTGTATATATGGACGGGCGCGTGTGTGACCCGCGTGACCGCGGAGTAGTGGTGCGTTTGCACTCGTGGCCGCACGGTGGGACGTCAAGTGGAAAAGAGTGGGGGAGTCGGTCGGTTGGATGGGGTGGACCAGAGTCACCGGACGTAGTTTTCGGCTTAAGGCACTGGGTTTTGGCACAAGTTACATGGAACGGGATAGAATGAGGTGTTAATTTAAAGGTGTCTACGTCTTGCTATGACACGTGTTAGAGCATCTCCAGCAAGAGCTCCTAAAACAGGGTCCCTATTTTGGATTTAGGGACTCCCTCTATTTTTTGGGGTTCTGTTTTCAGAGCACAAGTCCAGCAACAACCCCTAAATCTCAGCTCCTATTTTACTTTTTCTCCTATTTTAACATATCCGCTATGTATAATCTTCATTTGACACTACTAAAATTCAATAAAAAATATTTGTAATACATAAAACATAAGCATATTAACATTTACAATTTAAAAACATGATATTTCAAATTTAAATTTAAAATTTTCAAAACATGATAAAATTTTCAAAGCCTCTCATGTATTTTCCTATCTTCAATAATAGGGGTTGTACTTGTGTCCCTGGGAATTGGGGCTGAGAAGGCAAATTTAAGGGCCTCATAATTTTAGGGGCTGGAGTTGGGCCCCCCTGGGAATTGGGGCTGAGGAGGCAAATTTAGGGGCCTCCTAATTTTAGGGGCTTGAGTTGGGGCCCTGCTGGATCTGTTTTTTTTACTACACCCTCTATTTTAAAGTTTAAGGGCTGGTTTAGGGGCTCTGCTGGAGATGCTCTTAACACCCTCCTACTTTTCTTCCTCTTAAAGGCATAAGAAACTAAAAAAGTTTTTTATTTTCAAAATTTTCCTATTTTTTAATAAGAAATACTTTTTAACCATTTTGAATCGAAACTTTTCGAAACAAATTTTTTTAGTCGAAAATTTTCGAATATGTTTAGAACCGATTTTTTTAACCGAAAGTTTTGAACCGAAAATTTATTAATCGAAAATTTTCAAACCAAAAGTTTTAAATTTCCTGTGTTGAAAGTTCTCGCTTTGAATTTTCTTGAGTTTAAATTTTTCTAGCTGAAAGTTTCTTGAGTTAAATTTTCTGAGTTGAAAGTTCCCGAATTTAAATTTCCTAATTAAAATTTTTTTGAGCGATTCGAATTTTTTGAATTGAAAATTTCTGATTTGAAATTTTCAAAGTTGAAATTTTGCCTAGTTAAAATTTATTCTAACCGAAAGTTCCCAAGTTAAATTTTTTTATTTCAAATATTTTTCAAGTTGAAACTTTATGTTTCAAATTATCACAATTATATTTTTTTATTTAATTTTTTTTTTGTGTTAGTGGGGAAGTAAAGGGGTTAGGAATAGGGGTGAAAATGGTACGGATAATTTCCGACCGACCGACCGACCGAAACGCCTCGGATAGCAATTCGGATATTTTTTCGGATATCCGGATATTTTTTTCGGATACGGATCGGATACGGATAAAGTGTCTCGGATACGGATACGGATACGGATATCTCGGATAATATCCGTCGGATAATATCCGAACATTTTTCGGATACTATCCACGGATAATATCCGAATTCCAACCCCTTTAGAAATTTCGGACTTTAGCGCTTACCATTTAGCCCACTCACGACTCACCGGATGGGCTTAACTTCAAGCCTTCACTGCTTTTGGCCCATAGCCCATATGCCATACACACACACTAAGCCAACCCTAGCTCATGTCCTGCCGACCGCCTCCGTTTCGCTCCCAAATGGCGTCGCCGCCCCGTCGCCGCCGGCTTCCCTCGCCGCTCCAGCGCCCCGGCTCAGGCGCCCTCCTCATGGCCTTGCTCTGGCGCGCAAGGCCTCCGCTTCATGGCGCCCGCCCACCTCCCCGAAAGCTCGGCTGGCCACCGACGCTCTCGGCGCCGCCGCTCCCGAGCCACCTTCTTCAACCTCATCCTGTTGAGGTTTCCCGTGGATTGTGGCTTACTATGACAGTTCTTTGTGCTGTTGTTTTTTATCTGATTGTACCTCTGTTTTGTTTTGTTGCTATACTTGTCTTCGTCAGGGGAAGAGACTTGGGATGATTTCTCTTGGAAGCAAGAGAGGGGACCCAATGCTAAGCACAATGTCAGACCATTTAGTTAGCGATGCAACTAGTGACAGAAGAGAGGAATTGGAAATTGGCAAACAGAACAGAGGAAATTTTGGTCATGCTAATATATGATTTTATTATTTTTTTTTCCATTAATTGATCTTCATAGTTCTTTTGTTGATATGTTAAGACTCAAAAGATCATGGGTTATGGTCTCGTGGTCCAGAAGAGTATTAGGTCAGGTGCCTACGCTTGATAAAGAGAACTAACAATTGGGCTGTAAATTTCTGGAGTATTCTTTCCGACAGAAGAGGAGGACAACTAATGCTGTCACTTGATACAGTTTCGTAGGTTTTGCAACTAACTGAGTTGCTGATAAGAACCTCACAATTTGTAATTAAGTAGCTAGAGCGCGCTGTCTTTGTATGCGATGATTCGCTGTCCTTCTTGTTATTGTCATGCAATCAAGTTTCTGAGCATCTCCATTGGTGGATAAGTATAATGAATTTATTTTTTGGAAGATATGGCTATGCATACTGAATTGTTTAGGCTCATCGACACCAAAACATGCTGCCAGCTGACTAGGGATCTATGCAATAAAGAAGTTGTTTTTTTTCTTTCTCTTGTTTGTGTGCCCAGTATGCTTTAATCTGATTAGCGGCAAGCTCTGATATTTTATTTGTCTTTCTACATTGCTAGGGATTAATATTTCTAAGGAAAATGTTGCAACATTCATAGATAAGGTTGATATAGAGGTCAATGAAAAGGCAATCGATCAAGAGGTTTGCTACATGATAAGTAAAAATTATTTAATGTTATCAACTTGCTTATTTAATGTTATTCGAAAAATATCCGTTCCGATTATTATCCGAACTTATTTTATCCGTATTCGTTCGAATATTATCCGTATTCGTATCCGACAATATCCGTGTCCGAATCCGTATCCGGTACTATCCGTGTCCGAATCCGATCCGATAAAATTATATGGATCAAATACAATATCAGTGGTTTCCGATCCATATCCGATCCGTTTCACCCCTAGTTAGGAACCTGAGTAGGGAAGAATAAAAGAGATAGAATGAAGGTAAATAGAGAATCATTTACTTATATAAAGTTGCTAGGATTGGCGGCCGGCCAGTCGTGCCACATTGCTAGGTTTGTGAGGAAGCCCTTTAAAAAAATTAATATTACGTTCAAGTCCTCCCATCGGTTATTTTGCAAAAAAAACCTCATGTTTTCTAAAAATCGCTTCTAGCTACAGAAATTATGTTTAGAGTCTCAAAAATTCGTCGTACCTGTCCAGCACGGTGTAGCGCACAAACCCATCCAATATGATATATAACATCTTAGAATGACGTCTTTAAATTAGTTTGAGGATAACTAGTTCTACTGTATGGGTGTGGTTGGGAATGAAAACGGAACGGAAAGTTTCTAACCATTTAGGAGAAAAACGAAAATGGAAGCCTTTTTCTGGAAACGAAAACAAAAAATACCGATAAGAAAATGGAAACGGAACTTTTTTGTCGAAAACAAAAACGGGAGAGCCAATTCCGACGAAAACGGAAACAGAAATTCCATATAAGTGAAACCGGAAATTAAAAATGAAAACGGGCCGGAAAGGGAAACTGGCTTGGCCCAAAAAGGAGAAGGGAGAATTTACATTTATTTTCGAATTAAAATAATTTTAGAAATACAAATGCCTTTATAGAAAAATATCAAATAAAGTTCAAAAATTTCAAAAAAAATCTCAAAAATACTTGGGAACATTTTGAACCTAGGAAAATTATTTTTAGCATAATTTTGTTTTTTTATTTTCATAAATAAATTAATTTTATAAATCTTAAAATAGCAAAACAGCATTTATAAACTTCAAAAAATCTAGGATAAATCTCATAAAATCATAAATGAACATTGAACAATAATGTACGGATTTTAGGGCATTATACAAAGTAGTTGGTGTAGCAAGAGGATGTTAATTATAATGATATGGAGGAGGACATGATGGTCTAATATCAGGGACAAATAATGAGCCTTCAGCTGACAAACTTGTGAAAAATCTTTCTAATGTTACCGATGAACATAACATTATTCTTGTGTCCACCTTGGAGGTGAAATGACTTAATTATTCTTGTGGTCATGTATATTGTGATCATGTACTGTGTTCTTGTGGAATTTTTCCTTTCATTTCCGTATCTGTTCTGTTCTGTTCCGCATTCATTTCCGTCACTATCCGTTTCCGGGATTTCTAATTTCGTTTATGTTACCGGTAAAAAATGTGAAAACGAAAATAGAATAAATATTTATTGACCATTTTCGTACCTTTTTCATCCCTAGGTGTTGTGCTCGTTGTTGCCTCTTGTCACATGTCAAGTGAAAATATGGTGGCTTGCACACATGCGAAGCAGATCCTCTGACTTTATAGAGGTAAGTTAGAGAGGGCACGTATAGTTGGGGTGTCCAGAGCAATCGGATAAATCAACAAACAGTTGGGATATAGGTGGGTGATAAGTTACCAATATATAACAAGATGTTCAATTTCTCACATGCTGTGATGACCATTTGATCCAGATAATGCTGAAGTGGATCAGATGCCGAAGAGGAGTGAATTGAGATTCTATTTTAAATAAAGGTTTAATTAAAAATTTAAACTTCATTTGCTCAATCTAAGTGCATAGAGTTTCTAGTGGAGTTTTACAACTTAATTCCAACCCTACACTATTCCAGTAGTTAAGAAAAGAAATACAACAATGTAAATGCAAAAACGTAAAAGTGACAAGGAACACAGCCATTTTTTACCGAGGTCTTGGAGATTTGGCAATCTCCCACACTCTTTGTTGGAGCACTCTCAAAAGAGTCTAGATACGACTTGAGACAACACAAGGAATCAAGTCATCCACTTGTAGTAGTCTTCCAATCCGAGTATATGGACTTCAAATCCATACAAGACTCTCGGTGCCTTCCACAAGTGCCTCTAGGAAAGGTTATCGAGCCAAACTCCTTTAAGGGTATAGGAGTCATTGACCTCCAAGAATAATAAGCCCAAAACAATTGCTAGAACCCAGCAAGGTCAAGCAACTAGGAATGAAGTACAATCTAGGTCTATCTACTCTCTCATGCACTCAAAGATCTTCAATCCAATTTTTAAAGTGCCATCAAGCTCCTCAATAGGATAAACACACCGATGGAGTCACCAAAATAATAACTTTAAACCCCATAGGTTCTATTTATAGTTTATCTCCTCAGAAACTAGCCAGTAGACACAGATATTTCAAAATATCCCTTTGAGTCGAATAATCTAACCCACTCGAATTATCATGTTTAAACGCTTTCAATGGTAAAAATATAGCCTTTGCACAGACTCAAATTGTCCAACCTAACTTGGATTATCTGACTCACTCGGATCATCCGCTTGGCTCAAATCATCGAGGCTAGACCAAAACCTCAATAGCACATTCTCTATGAAATGGATTGGGTCATGCTCCAACCCACTCAAATCATCCAACTCACATGGAAGCTTCTCAGATTAAGTGTCAAATTGATCTAATCTGTAGTCTGAATCACTCAGATTATCCAGACCCTTTGAGTACTTCTATGTAGAATTGATCCAACCTCTAGTCCAAGTCACTCGAATCATTTGGCTCCCATTGAACTTTAGAAATGTGCCCTTTGTAAATTTGATCTAACCCATGCTCTCGGGTCACTTAAATCATCCGACTCGCATTGAAATATACTAGATATGTTGTCTATTGAATTGATCTGACTCCCATTGAAATCAACCAGGTTGGATCATCCAACTTAACTTTGAATTTTTTGACCAAGTCTAAAATTTTGCACACATTCCAAATTTTGGTATCCTCATTTGTTTTTTTTTTACTTTCTGTTACTAGATAGGAGTAAGAGAGACCAAGTGTGCATCACAACTAAGTATCCAACCTCACCAAATGTAAGCTACTAGCCTTCAACCCTCTTAATAGTATGGCCAAAACACAAACAAAACATATCACTAAAGTAATCTAAACTTGACTTCTCAGATCATTTCTAGTCACAAGGTCCTTAATTTTCATGCTTTGCTATCATTTATACCTTTTGGAGATCTATGAATTCCTAGAACTCGTAATATGCCAATGTAAAGTACTAACTTATCTTAAAAGCTTGAACATACTTAGTCTTAGACAAGCAAACATCATTAATCACCAAAACACTTAATTGACTTAAATTAGGGGCATATATGCTTATAATCTCCTCCTTTTTGGTGATTGATGACAACACATTCTTAGAGATAGAAAATTTAGCGATAATATAAACAATAATTAAGCACAAGCATTGATCCAATATATAAAGCACTTTAAGATCATGATCAAGGTATTGAATGAAATACTACCACAATAGGAGTAAGATATTGAATTAAGCAAGAGGTAACAATAAGAACTTAATTCAAATAATACATATCATTTAAACAAATTGCTTAAACAAGGCATTTACATAAAAAAAACTACCCCTATATTCATGCCAACAAGATATAATACTAGATGATGCACAAACATTAAAGAAAAGACAAGATAACCAAAAACAACTATATAGAATATGTAAGTACCCAAATAAGCCATGTAACAAAGATACATCAAAGCACATCTCATACATCGCTGAAAAACTCTCTCCCCAAAACCTGTCTCCTAACCACCTAAACTCCCCCCCATTTGGCGTCAAACAAAAAAAGGGAGAGCTACTCTATTCCGTTGGGTAGAGGAAAATGGTCGCTCGGTGTAGCTCAAGGATGAAGCTCAAATTTCTAACCATCACCCGAAGTGACTGAAGGAGAACCCGAGTCGCTCAAAATCTCAAGGTCTACTGAGTCAATGATGACATTGATAGTTGGGATCCAAATACACAAATCTAGAACCTCTGTGTATACTGCACTAGTCCAGAATCACGCTAGTGCACACAGTGGCAACATATATGTAATATCAAATTATACACAACGAAAACATAATAAAAGACTATATTTCTTAAATAAGAGATAGTCGAGTGACCCTAATGTCGACTTTACAATTATTAGGCCTGTAGGGCTTAATAATAAGAAAACATCAATGGAACAAAAAACTTCGACGGAAGTGCAGACTCCTCTTCAATTAATGGATTTGTTATGGGAAGGTTGAGTACACAAAACACTTAATAAGTTGTGCATGGAATGCAAGTCTATTATAACTACATGCAAGGCTTATTCCAAAAGAATGGTGATATGGCTATTTTGCAATAAAGCAGTATTTTCAATTGAGTATAATGAATAGATTAAAAAAATTATAAACTAATAATAATAAATTTCTCAGATATTTCTCAAGATAAACTAGCATACAGCCTAAATCAATTTCCAGTACTTTTATTGGCACATAGCCTTCCTTCCCAAGTTTAGTTTTATAAATCTAACCACTATGTGAAATTCCCAAGTATTGTCCATAACCAAGGACATGACTATTCGAATAGGTTGTACACACTATAGAAGTTATACATTTTACCCACAAGATATGATAAATCTTATAATGTCGCCCATAACATGTACCTATCTATGTGCGACTAAGAAGATTATAACAAAATCTTTTGGTAACTCTATCCAAACATAAACACTCCCGATAAGCCCAATCTCACTATTCCTCCCTTATACAGAGAAGAAGAATAAGAGGGACTCATCGTTGGACTAGGAACAATCACTATTTAAGATGTGGAGCCATTGCAACACATACCTCCAACCACGCACACATCTTGGTTTCCACCAGAGATATCATACGTCAAGACTCAGTAACTTACTGAGCTAGGTCTGCCCCATAAAAAACATGCGGTTATATGATTTAACCCAGTTCAACAGCTTACAAGGTTAAGACCTTAATTGACCAAGCAAGATTTACAAATAATCTCAGTAACCAAATTGATCAATTGACATAGAATCTCTGTCGGGACCCGAATCTGCAAATCCGGACCCTCTGTGTATTCTGCACTAGTCCAGGATCACGCTAGTGCACACAGTAACAACAGGGATGAAGTACCACAATCATACACATCGGAATTAATAATAAAATACTTCAAACATTAAATAAACTGGTTGCAAGACCTTAAGGTCACCTTACATTAGTCTGCCACGCAGGGCTTACAATAACACAAGTAGATAAACAACAGCGGAACGAAGAACGTCGGTGGCTCCCATCAATATGCCACAGGCAATTGACAAGGTTCAACTCCTAGATAACTGCCTCCTCGTGGAACTTCTTCTCCTTCGAAGTTGAAGTCTTCACCTCAACTGATGATTGTGTTGAAAGCAAGGGTGAGTACACACAGTACTCAGCAAGTCATGCACAAAATGCAGTTCTATTACTACATGCATGGCTTATTCCAAAGGAATGGCTGCATTGGTTACTTTGCATCAAGCAGTATTTTTAAACAGATAACTTTATTTATATTTAAAGATAGTGAAACAATATTATGATAGTGAGTTTCTCAATTCTTTTCCAAAGGTCATGGCACACAGCCCTAAATCAGTTTCACTTGTCCATGGCACACAACCCCCATTCTCACATTTTATTTTTAGAAGTTCTAACCCTTGACTGTAATCCCTGAGCAATGTCCAGTACCGTGGACATGGCTATTCGAATAGTTTTAACACACTCTGCAGAGGCTGTACACTTTACCCACAAGATACAGTCGCACACCATAAAGGTGATTGACCGTAACAAAGTTTTTCAGAAACTTCTATCTCAACCTATGACCCTCTCCAATATTGCCTTCACTACCACCCCCTCACACAGAGTCGAAGTGTAGGACCGACAAACACCGTTGGATGGGTACCAAGCCGTAGCACTGGTACGCTCCCCCTTACAACTACACTGTGTGTAATTGTCGCCCCGAGGTGTCAAAGGTAAGATTTCAGAATCCTACTAAACTAAGTCTGTCCTACTCCAGTCATGTAGTTTTACGAGTAACTCAGTTCAAAGACTTGCAAGGTGAAGTCCTTAGCTGTCCAGGGCAAGACATCCTTCTCTCATAATTTGGCACACACCCCTCACATCACTCATCCCATTGCCACGAAGGCCCTCCTGGCACGAAGCCATCTTGCCACTTGCCCCGGTCTAAATTATTTCCCACCCCGATTGTTTATTGTGCAATACATGCCAACAATAACTCAACTTCCATGTAGAACCACACAGGCCCCTACATTTCAATATCATCACGTGGCAAAATTACAACACTTCCAAACTATATTCCATATTTCTTAATCAATATTCTTTTGCAATTTGAAATAACATTCCACATATGTGCAAGGCTAAGCAACTATTCACGGTCTAGCCTCCTGTGTTGGCACAGTAATACCATCCAACTATTTTAACCAAACTTAAGGTGACAAGGGTACATGACATACAAATATTAACATCAAGGTGGTATTAACAATTAGGTTGATTAGCTACTTTACCCAAATTAATTTAATCCATTTTAATCAACACAGAATGCATAATTTAAATAAAAATACATTTCAAAATTTAGGAGCAACATGGTCAAAGCACAAATTGCCTTTGAAAAATAGCTGGTCTTGGTCTAAAGCTAGATCTTTGTCCTGATCTTCACTTCCGATAGCTTCACACAACTTGACGTCTACGCGTAGCAGATAAAGAACCAAATAAACACTCGGAACAATGTATAAACACACACATTCGGAAAAATACTACAAATCAAACTAGCTTATAATCTCATGAAAATTTCCAGATAATTAGTTTAGCATTTTCTAAGATTTATAAAATTTATTTTGGTATTTTTGGACATATAGTTTAGAAGATATAAAATTCATAAGTTTGGACTTTCCGCGAATAATTTAATAGCATAAATTTAATTATAAAATTTTATAAAAATTACTGTAGAAAGGTATTAATTTTTACTAATTAAAAAAATTTGTTGCAAGTGATTTGGACTTAAAATGAATTTGTGGTGAAAAAGACAAAATTCACAATTTTTGAAAATTAACGCGTACAACTAATCTCTCATTTTCTTTCCTATGCATGGCACTATTCAATGCGTAGGAAATCTTCATACTGGTAGTGCATAACAACACAGGAGTACCGAGACAAGATTCTACAATATGTATGTATATATATGCGTCTGTTCTACGTATGATTTACATCCAATCGACCAATCTATATATATGCACATATATATACGCATGCATCCTAATATAGCCGTATACATGCATATAGAAAATTATATACGTGAAACATCCTAAGATATATATGGGAACATGCATGCGTATTAACATATATATATATACATACGTACAACCTAATGTATATGGGCAAGTTATATATCCACATGTATATATGCGTAATGTATAGAATGTATGTATGCTACGGCTATGTTAGAAACATGCGCCTAGTATATACTAACATATATATGTAGAACACACACACATCCAGCATATAGTTACTACCAACACACATACATCGAACGTATACCATATTTACGTATATTCATGCGTAGAGGTAATATGGATACATACGTATTTACATATATTTACGTAGAGGTATATATTCATGCGCATATGTACTTATATATATATATATATATATATATATATATATATATATATATATGGATACATGCATGCTTTCTAAGGTATACGTATACACGCATATGAGGGCAACAGAAACTAGTATATATATACACTTTTCGTCCTAAACTCAGCCTAACAGCATGCGTAATACCCACGATGAGATTGTCCGATCAGTAGAGATAGAGCGCGCGCGAGAGGGAAAAGAGGAAAAGAAAATACCATCGGCTCAGGCAGTAGCGCAGACCGTCGGTGCAAGAGAAGACGAGGTCGGGGAGTGCGCCGGCGGGACGGAGACGACGGCAGCGGCGACGACGACGGCGTCAACGGCGGTGGCGACGCAACTGAAATGAGGCAATGAAATGGTACGGTTGTGTGCTAGTATCGCTTGGAGAAATGCAATGGAAAGAAGAAGGATTTTACTAGTAACGTATGGAGGAAATTGAGGACTAGAAATAGTAGAGAAAAAAAATCAATGGAGAGAATTGTATGCTGGTAAATGGTAACGTTGCTATTAGTGCAAAACGGCTAGCAATTCAAGCATTGCTTAAGAAATGAAACGACTGGAAGAAATGCACACGGAGAAGAGAAACGGCTGGAAGAGCAATTCGTGTGTACAGGATTGAAGGAACCCATTCATTACGTGGCTGTCGATCAAATTCCAGATTTGAATAGTGCTAAGTCAAAACGCGTCTAAGATAAACTAGCAAAAGGGCTCTAAAATTTTTGGAAAAACCCTCTAAAATACTAGGGAATATTTGGAACTTAACAAAGTTGGTTTTGAAATTTTTTGACGTATAGATTTTTCGCAAAAATTCTTTTAGTGAATCAGACACTTGTACAGATTTTTAATATAATCGACAAAGTTAATTTATAAGCAAGTTTTTGAAAGTATTTAAAAGGGACATTCTTATTTTTCAAAAACCTTTATTATAATCAAAATTTTAGATTTTATGCTCATGCGAAATGCACGCACTTGATTTTATATAATTAATTTAATAAGGCTTAAATTCAAACTTACTCCAAAAAATTCATATAAATTCCAAACAACTCCAATTAATTCAAAAATACCATAAATACATTTAAAGCAAATTTTGGGACGTTACAATATCCAACCCAAATGTCACACAAATCCACCCTGGCATACAGTCTCTTGTCAATTGCATCAATCTAAATCATTTACAACTCCAGTTGATTATTGTGCAACATCCCATCAACATCAACATCATTGTGTAACAACACATGACACACCTTTTTTAAAAAGATATTACATAGACCATTACTCAAGTTTGAATTTGCACTTTAAAAAAAATACTAGTCGTGGTATGGCTAAAAAAACTAAGCATGATCTAACCAACCCATGTTGGTATATATATTAGCAACCAACTAATAAATATTTATCCTAGGGTGACAAATAATCATGGAAAAGCAAATAATAAGGTTGGAATAATTGGAATGGGTTGAATAGCTAATTTCTAAATTATTCAAAAACAGGTATAACATAAAATAACATGCAATATATTAAAACAAAATAGCATGTGTAAAGCTGAGTTCAATATAATCAAAGTACAACTTGCCTTGGAACAACTCCTGATCTTGGTTCACGATGGATTAAGTCTACCCTGACCCAAACTCTTACGTAGCAGCTGACTTGGCATCACGTGGCTCATCACGTCAGAGGCACGGAACCCTAAGGTCACTGGCGGCGAGCTTTGGTGAAGCTTTAGTGACTCTGGGTCATACTATCAAGGAGATCTCGACCTGACAAACTTTTAGATGTGGATGTTGCGGCCAAGGACGACCAAAGAAGCAACGACGAGGCTTCTACGGTGATGGTGAGCTATGGGCATGCTCCCAACAAAAGAATGCACTCACAAGCTAGAACACGAGATGACAATTATAATGGTGCAGACCAAGGGCTCGGGAACTCATTGGCAGTGAAGAAATTTGGCTTTTTCTCCCGCGGTGGCACTCTTGGAAAACCTTCAAATCCGACGAAACATCGGTGACTTAAGGCGACTAGGGTTAGGGCGATGGTTGTGTGGATCAAGGCGATCCTGGTGCTTCCTTTTAAGGGGCCTTGGTGCCTGTGTAGAGCACGAAATGGTGGAGTCCGCGATGGCTACAACATGGCCTCCAAGTCTGACACACACATGGTTGAAGATGAAGCTGACAAGTATGCCCCACCTGTCAGTGTCTCAACAGGCGGCGGTCTGAGCTGTGTTGTGCACTCATGTGACTAATTGGGCTTTGTGCCAGAGGGGTTGGGTTTTTCCCAAAAGCTAAACCATGATTTTTATTTTGTTTTTCATTTTGGAAAACATAGAAAATGCAAATGAACTTCAAATAAATAGAAAATAGACTGAAAAAAATCCCAAAATGGTTTTGAGCATATACACTACTGTACCCAAACTGTAAAATACTTTAGAGCATATACAATCCAAATAAAATGGTTTTGAACATTGTTCACATGAGCATTAATCATATTAAATCACTTTTGAATTAAGAAAATTCTAATTAAGCTTTAGTTAGCAATAAAAATTGTGGACACTTTTTAAAAGGCTAAAATACTTAAAACTCACTTAGAGGTGCAAAAATTGGGATGTTACATTGATGTCATCTTGTGGAGCTGGAACTGGAGCTGGAGAGGTAGTAGGAGGAGGTGCAGACTCTAAAACTGGATTAGGAATAAGCTCTGGAATTGCAACCTTTTTCGATGTCCCAACAACTAACGATGTGTCAAAAAGAAAAATTAGGTCGATACATATCTACCTATAGCAGGGGGAGGTGTACTCTGAGTTGGCTCTGCCTGAGGTATCGGAGGAGCATACTGTGCAAGAGTTGGAGTAGGCGCATCTGAGGTATCAAGGGAGAAGCTGGCTTGTTGGAGGGAGGGAGAATACTCAGAAGCTCATGTCTCAGTCGACTCGAGTTAATTGCTGATCACCCTCGGCCCTGATGGCCACCCTAACGTGTGTCAATGTACCAACCAATTGATCATTGATAATCCATACTGCGCGATACACCCTTTCAAAGTGAATATGGGTATGTACCTAATGTTTCTCAAACTCAGGTTGCTGGACTATCATCGAATTTCAGAGTGCAGCATATTCTGCATATTGAGTCTCATGCCAACATTACTGTAAATTCAATCTTTTCTCGATGCACTCAAAAAGCATCATCTACTGTTCCAAATGGCTCTCAATTAGTTGGGCACTCATAGATGAACGACATGCTTGTGGTCGTGTGCCCCCAGAGGGAACCTATTCTCAAGAAGGATAAACTCTGGATGCACACCACTATCATCCTCTCCATGCAATGTCTTCAAGGTCTGTTGTCGGGACCCCGAATTTGCAAATCCGGACCCTCTGTGTATTCAGCACTAGTCCAGGAACACGCTAGTGCACACAGTCTTAACATCGGTAAATATCACAATCATACCACTCGATACTAATAAAGTACTTTATTTAAATAGTCAAACTGGTTACTCGACCTTATGGTCAAGTTACAAATATATGCCTCGCAGTAAACTTATTGAGAGAGAAATAATAGCGAAAAATCGAGATAAACTCGTGGCGCCATCCGGTATATCACAGGCAATGTGGGCTCGCTTCCCTAAGTAGGCGGTTCCTCTTGGAGCTCCTCCTCCAAAGTGGTGTAGTCTCCTCTTCAGTAGTGTTGTATTGTGGCAAGGGTGAGTACTTGGTACTCGGCAAGTCATGCAGGATCACGACTAATATACTACATGCATGGCTTAATACAAAGGAGTGGCTCAAGGTATATTTGCAGTAAACAGCATTTGACAAGTAATATAAGTAGATTCGAAAGCAGTAGAAATAAGTAAAGCATAGATAACTTTTCAAGGAGTTTAATACACATCTTTCCCATCCTAATCCATATTTCCATCAACATCATTATTAATCCAACCCAACCTTTCAAATCTAAGTTATTTTTGAGAAAATCTAACCCTTGACTGTAATTCTCGAGCGATGTCCAATACCGCGGACACGGCTATTCGAATAGATTCTACACTCTGCAGAGGTTATGCACTTTACCCACAAGATCTGATCAAACACCACAAAGGCGAGTTCCCGTAACAAAGTCTTTCGGAAACTTCTAACAATACAAGTGATCCTCCCCGGTTATTGCACACTAACCCTTCCCTTAGCTAAGGCGAAGTTTAGGCCAATCAACCGTTAGATGGGTACCTGGCCTCAGCCCCGGTACGCTCCCCCATACAACTTACACAAAGGGTGTAGTTGACCTCCTGAGGTCCCACAGATACGTTATTAGCAACTTAGTCAACTAGGTCCGTCCCATTACAGACATGTGGTTGCACGTTAGACCCAGTTCAAAGGCTTGCAAGGTTAAGTCCTTAGGGTGACCAGGGCAAGACTACCCGAAGAACCAAATCAACATCCCCAATGCCACAACTGGCCCACCCGATTACTCTTGCCACATGCCCCGGTCGAAAACTATTTATCAAACCCCGCTTGATTACCATGCACCACGTGCCATCAACATCACATGATACCTTTCCAAAACAGTTCAATATATCATTAAGTCAATATTAACATTTGTTTGTCCAAAATCATGTCATGAGCACGTAAGCGAGTCTAAGCATTTTACTACAACGGTCTAAACCCATGTTGGCAAATTAATAATGTCCAACTAGTAAACCACAACTAGGGTGACAAGGGTCATGGCACATACTTAAGTAATCAAGGTGTCATACAAAGAAATTGGTATTTATCTAATTCCCAAATTTAAATAAAGTATTTTCTAACCGAACTAGCATGCAATAGGTTAAATCAAAATAGATTTGAAATAGGATCAACATGGTCAAAGCACAACTTGCCTTCAAAAGTACTTGCTCTTGGTCTTGAGTTGGATCTGAGTCAATACTTCTCCTTGAATCCTTGGCACTTCAACGTCTACTCGTAAAGCGTGCAAATAGCAAATACACGAATAAACAATAGGCAAAAAGTATCCAAACATCCAAATAAAATCCATAAACAGAGAGAACATAATTTTATGAATTTTTAGAAACTGGAATCGTCAAATTTGGAGTTAAAACGCAAAAGTTATGATTATTTAAAGTTTAAATAATCAATTAAATAATTTTTCAGAGAAAAACTTTAGTCCAAAAATTAATTAAAATTTATATTTAGGTAGGTCTCAATTTTATACAAATTTAGAAATTTGAATCACTCAAATCGGAGTTGAAACGCAAAAGTTATAAGCGTTTGAAGTTTTGAAATTCAAATTAATTATTAAACCGAATTATTAAATCATTTTCTTTTTCGGAAAATCATTTATTGCGTCAGCCTGGACACGTGGCAGCCTCTGATTGGTTGGTGGCGACGCCAGGTCCATGGGCGTGGTCCACGCCGGCCGTCTACCGTGGACTCGGCCCACGACTCCACGTGTCGCCGACATGTGGGCCCCACATGTCGCTGTCACGACGCCAATTAACCCGTGCGGTCCAACTCGGCCGACATGCGGCCCACCGCGACGTCAACGGTGACGCCATGGTGCGGTTCGGTTGTCCGGCCGACACGCGGGCCGTGTCGAGACACGCGCCACGGCGTGGCGGCTAGGCACACGTGGCTCGATCGTGCCCGTTGATTTGAAAATCAAGCTCGCGATTAGATCTAGGATTTACGGCGTTACGAATCAAAGACTGCCGATCGGGCCGTTCGATCTAGATCGGACGGCCCAGATCTAACCCTAAAGCTACAACGCAACTAACCTCACCGCACGATCTAAATCTAGCGGTTGAAATCTAATCGAGGGCGAACGATGCGGCGGCGTGGCCTCACCTGCGTGCGTTGGATCTTGATCCAACGGTTCACCGGCTTCGCGACGACGATGGCACGTGGCGGCGTGCGGGCCGCCGGCGAGGCGGCGACCACACGAACGGCGCCGGGCGTCTCGGCCAAGTGAGTGCACCCAATAGGTGCGCCTTGACGCGAGGTTCTCGACCGGGCTCGAACGCGGAGAGGATGACGAACGGCGGCCGAACGAAGCGAAAACCGCGGCGGCACACCCCAACCGCGAAATCGTGAGGCGACGGCGGCTGGGCGTTGGAAACTAGGGCAACAAAGCACACAACGGGCGGTCCTCGGGCGATGACCCACGCCTTAAATGGCCTCGGCATGCGTGCACAAACGGAAACCTAACCGGACGCGGCCACGCTCTGGCGCGAGTCCGGCTCGGCCACGGAAGACGATGCAATCACGGCCGTCCCACGCGCCCCGCTCAACGGCCCAGATTTCGGCGCAACGGATCCGGGCCGGATCCGGTTGGATCTGGCCAATTTCCGGCCGTTGGATTTCGATCCAACGGTTCGGATCGATCAAGGTTCGACCGGATCACGTGGCTCGGTCGGACTCGAACTCGAGTCGACTCGGCTCGATCGGTGAATAGACTTCGGTTCGATTTTCCAGTGATTTAATATTTAAAATAATTCCCAGTAATTCATTTAATTCATTAAAAATAGCAAAAGACTCAGAAAAATTCCAGAAAAATTCTGAAAAATATTTTAGGGTATTTGGGACTCAAATAAAATATTTCCAACAAAATTTTATTTGCAAAGTTTAATTCTTTAATTATTTCAAAATGGAACAAATTCAAATAAATTCCAAATAAATCCAAATAAATTCCAGAAAATTCCAAAAATTCACCAAAGTGCCAAATCACACATGAATTTAAGGAAAGCAAAATTTTGGGGTGTTACATCTGTCGAGACCTGAATATTCAAATTTGGACTCTCTATGTATATTGCACTAGTTCATAATCACGTTAGTGTACACAGTGTAATATAGATAGAATATCATCTCCATACACAACGAAATAAGATTAAATGAATTATGTTTAATGCGAAATAGGTGTTATGACCTATGGTCAATTTTACACTTTATTATGCCATGCAGGACTTAAGAACAAGATAAACAACTTTAGCGGTAAGACATAACTGGGAAATTTTCAAGTATTGTCCATAACTGGGAATACAACTATTTGAATAGTTTTTAATACACTGTAGAGGTTGTACATTTTCCCCCAAGATTCAATCCACTCGATCAAAGAAGATCACAACAAAGCTTTTCTGAGATGTCATCAAACTAGTTGGCCCTCCTGTCGGACCCAAAAATTGCTTTTCAACAACAATAATAATAACCTTTATGAACTTTCATAAAGATAGCACACACCATAAACCAATTCTTTCACATAACCTTCCACAAAGTTTATTTGATAAAATCTAACCCTCTTGTGAAATTTTCAAGCATTGTTCATAACCAAGGACACAACTATTTGAATAGCTTTTAACACACTGCAATGGTTGTACATTTCCCCACAAGATTCAATCCACTTGATCAAATAATATCACAACAATGCTTTTTTGAGATGTCATCAGACCAATTGGCCCTCCTGTCGGACCCAAAAACTGCTTTTCTGAACCCTATGTGTTTACCATACTAGTTCCATGATTAGTCGCTAGCACACATATCTAACATTCACATACCACATCAATACATAATAGGGAAACAAAGTAACACTTAATATCTAGCATCCGAAAAGTCATACATGACTAGTTTTGATAACAAAGGGGTCGACCAGCCAAATAATTTTACATAACAAAAGAATATAGCAAAACAAGAGCAAAAGGCAACAATCCAGCGAGCATTCCTAGCCCGCCCACAGGCAAATGGCTGGATGAGACCTTAGAAATCAGTGTCCTCATCATCGAAACCCGCAGCGTAAAAGTAACCATGCAACGGGTCATCTTCTACATCCTCTTAGTATGTTCAACAAGCAACGTGAGGATGAAAATAGTACTTCGCAAGAATTTTAAAGAAAGGTATATAGTATGCAAGGCTATGTCAATTGAACTGGCTATCCTACCAAGTTATTAAATTTTGCATAATGCAAGCTCTCTTTCAGTATATCGAATAGTAGATTAGAAACAAAATGTTGTAAAGGCATTTGTCTTTTGATAACAAGTAATGACAGAAAAATGTAACAAATATAAGTACATGGCGTCCTACTATAAACATTAAAGCAAATCAAGCCCATTTGCTAGACAAAAACATACATGGATTTGCAATGCATACCTTCCTAAATCATTTTCAAAATATAAAACTACTATGATGAAGGATTCACCAAGTCGTCCACAGCCATGGACACAACTATTTAAATAGATTTGTACAATCTGTAGAGGTTGTACAACTTTACCCACATGACATAAACATCTCATCATGTTAGAATATGTTGTGCGATACAATCAGTACCCGATTTGAGAGCTATGACAAAGCCTTTGACTTCTTGGTCCTAATAACAAACCGTGCTGTGAGGCCACATAGGACATAGGATACCCCTCCAATGTCCTATGGCTTACATGTTGTGTTGGAAAACTTTGCTTACCCAGCGAGGTCCCTATGAGAAGGGAGTACACCCTTTGGGCTTGTACTAGCCCAAGAACCTACCATCTACCACATGCCATTTGATACTAGAGCCCTTCCCATAAATGGCACATATGGTTTGTATATTGGTTATTAGATCTAACTACACATAGAGTTGGTCCTTGTTGACTCGGGCGATACAACTGCATGCCAACATCTTGTGCACAAAGAAGCGGACTCATTCGCCCAAGCCTAAAACATGTTTTCTATTTTATTTATTAGCTAAAATAATAGAGATACCACCTCTGGCCATAACTTAAATATTTTCCATTTGAACATTTGACCATAGTCTAACCTAGTTTACATGATAGTGGTATAACCAGGACTAAGCATCTACCATATGTCTATTACAAATTTCTATAGTTAATTATTTGAGCATTGGATAGCAGTTACTAAGGTAACAACAATGGGGTAACAATTTATCAAGGTAGAGCACATGCAACAATTGGGCATATATACCAATCCCAACAATGTAGCGGTTTTATCGAAAATACTTGTATGCATAATAGTTTTGAACACAACATATATAACAGTGCAATATGGGATCAAATATGATCAAAGGGTTCTTGGCTTGCTCGTTGAACATTGGGCCTTGCTCGGGTTGATTTCAAGATGTTCGGGGCATCGATATCTACACGTGAAACATTGAATAGCACAAATAAGAGCCAAAATAATACAAACAGTGAGTAAATCTAAATATTTTTCTAGATTAGGAAAGCTCATTATTTTAGAACAAATTATAAGCTGTTTTACTCAATTTAGAGTTCATATGCAAAAGTTATAAGTATTTGAATTTAGATAGGTTGAGAAAAGCATGAAAAAGAAAAGAGAAAGTATTGTGCTGAGAGGTGATATCGAAGGCGTATTTTCCTAAAATACGCTATCCTATAGGGAAAAAGTATTCTTATTAAAAGAAATTTTTTCTAATTTTTTGGATTTATTTAATAGTGGGGTCCAGATGTCAGGTTTTTTAATTATTTTTACTGGTTTTTCTCGGGTGGCTCTTACCTATCCGTCTCACATAACTTTAAACTCAATTTAGTTATAAAACTACAAGTGGGTCCCATTTGTCATACTCACATTAGGTACTAATTACATCATTAACCACTAAATATTTCCTTAACTGCGATTTAAGCAACTCACATGTGGGCCATAGATGTCATAGAGAGAAAGTGACAGAATAGGAGAAAGAAAGAGAGGGGGAGTTGGTGGTCTCGTGCGGTGCTCGCCGATGACGAATGGTGTGGGGGTGGCGGTGGAAACTAGCAAAATGGGTTGCTGGGTTGATGATGAGGTCATTGGTAGTGGTGGCAGTACATAGGGTGGTCAGAATTGTGTTGATGGCGATGAAGAGCGGCGACAGAACAAGTAGAATGGAACTGGCACAAAAGATGGCTCAAACGAGCTGAATAAGCATAGAAGCATCTTGGGAACTCCAGGTACCTACCTAGGTTGTTGGAGGTGGCCAACAGCTTCGAAGAATGGTGGGTAACAAGGAACCGAGGTGGCGACGAGCTGTAATGATGATGGATTTTGGCAGTGAACCACTGCTAAAACTAATGTGCATGCAGTGGCGTATCTAGAGGGTGGTCCCGGTAGACCGCGGCCCACCCAAAAAACTCTCAGCTCAAGGCCTAGAATTGAAAAGAAAAAAGAAAAAACTCCCCTGTAAACGGCGTTGGTTCGACTCTACTGACGCTACTGCCAAGTTAGACCACCCATACTTAAAATCCTGGATACGCCACTGTGTGCATGTAAGACTCAAGGGATGACTAGGAGTGTACAAATGAGCAGGTTCAAGTCTAGGGCTCACCAGAGAGGCAAGTGAGACGATGGTGACAATGGCAACGACATGCTTCACATGAACTGAGCGTTGCTGAGGGATTGAGCTAGAAATGATCGCATGGTGAGATCTAGGAGGGTTGTAGAGGTGCTCTAAAGAGCCATGTTCAAGACAGGCAATTACCAGGGACAGTGATGTAGCACTAGCGATGTCGGCAATTGTTGTTGAGGAGGAGGGTGCAACGTTTGTGCTATACTACACTAATCATTAAATTGGTTGAGGGGTATTGAAGGAGAACTAGAGTGGCGAAAGTTGACTCGAGTGTCAAGGAGTTAGCTCATCGAGGAGGGCATAGTCCACAGTGGAGGGTGCGCACTAGTGTTAAGGATGACAGTGGCATTCCATGCAGTTCATTGGAGGATATGGGGTTGCGATTTGGTTAAACGAAGATGACGAGCTTGGACAAGAAGAATGACGCGCTTTGCTTGGTCTTAAATGGCAAGATGAAGACTCTACACTTATCATTTACTCATGGTTTCTTGGGAGAATTCATGGATAATACATGTGGTGATGGATTCTAACAGACATCAAGCTCAGATTTGGAGGCTGGTCATCACGGGGTTGTTAGACATGCTCGGCATGTCCAAATTGGTGGGTGACAGAGTCAAACCTGGCAATGCTAAAGTAGCTTAAGAGCTCTCCCATGGTAGGTGCAAGTGCGTGGAGGATGACAACTAGTGAGTAGGTTCAGTGTGTTAGTGAGCGTGGGGAGAGGGAAAGGAGATGAGGTGGGTTTGGCAGAGGTGCTTTCGTGCGGAGGAAGCGAAAAAGGGATAGTGGCCATGGAGGGTCGATGTGTGGCTTGGAGTTTGGCCAAAACATCAATAGGCCAGGCTAACCAAAGAGAATTCGGCCCACCAGCGCAATACTAATTTTAAATTGCTTTCCTAATTGATTTAAACGCAGAAAAGAAGTTTGCATTTTAATTTAGCAAACTAACTTCAAAAATTATGAAAATATTAGTGGCTCTTAAGATTATTTAGAACCCTAAGAAATTATTTCCAAACTCTAGAAAAGTTATAATTAAAATTTTAAAATTGAAAACTGTAGTATAGCTTAATGAAACAAATTTTCTTAAATGTTGTAAATCTTGAAAAATGCAAGGAAATGTATAAAAAGATATTTTTGGAATGTAATATACCTTTTAGGAAATTTGGGATGCTACACCTCCCGACGAAGTTTGAGCCTGTAACCAACCTCAAACAAAGAATTGGGCCGAAGCACATCGTTGGATTAAGGCCATGTTTGGATCCCTGGACTAATTGTTAGCTGGCTAAAAATTAGTCCTAGTCTATCCAAACAGGAAGACTAATAGGTGGGCTAATTTTTAGCCAACCCCTCAGCTAACAATTAGTCCATTAGCTGGTGGAGGGGAGCTAATTTGGGCTAATAGTAGGTAACACGCTGAAAAAAGTCTGAAATACCCTCGCGCTGGCCTTATCCTCACTTCCTCACCCGTGCGTTCACTCCCCAGTCCGTTATGAGGGGCAAACATGACTTTTCTAAGAAATTAGCCCAACCATTAGCCATGTATCCAAACAACCCTAGGCTAATTTTAGATGGACTAATTATTAGCTGGCTAACAATTAGCTCTAGCCATTAGTCAGCTAACAATTAGTTTTAGCCCATCCAAACATGGCCTAAATAACGGAAACCGTCCATGCTGCATCTCACCAAGGGAGACTACACCATTAACCCAAACACATAGCCTAACCTACCTCCTGAGGCACCCAATGATGAAATCGTGTAACTTACCGAGCCAGCTAGGTCTATTCCATTCCAGACATGTTGTACAACTACCTTAGTTCAATAGCTTACAAAGTTAATTAAGTTCTTAATTGACCAGGGCAAGACTACCAAAAATAACATATTTATAAAGAATTATATGTATTCACATAGAATCAACATCCCAATTTCACACAAAACCACCAACACATAGTTTTTTTGCCACTTACGCTAGTCCAAATAATTTTTGTGCCCCAGTTGGTTACATATTTATAGTGCAACACATGCCATCATCAATATCATCATTGTGTGAAAATACATAACATGCCTTTTTCAAAAACACATTCTGTAGTCACTTAGTCATATTTGAATATGCAACTTTCAAAATGATGTCAATAACCCGTTGAATGGCTAAGCATACTACTCATGTCTAAACAACCCATGTTGGTTCTACATTATTGACCAACTAATATATAATTAATCTAGGGTGATAAATAATCATGACATACAAATGACAATGTAGGCATAATTGAAATGGATTGCATAGCTAAACCTAAAATAATTAAACATTTACTACTTTGAATTAACATGTAGTAATTTAACAAAACAACTTTTGTAAAATATGGATTCAACAGGATCAAAGCACAACTTACCTTGGAATAAGTCCTGATCTTGAATTTGAGCAAATGCTTCTCCTTCGAATGCTCCCGGTACTTCAAAGTCTACGCGAAACAACCAATGGAAAGAAAATAAACAACAAACAAAGATAAAAAACTTCAAAAACCAAAATAAATATACTACAAGGTAGGGATTAATGTTAGATGAATTTAAAAACTTGAATGAAATCAATTGGAGTTTGTATGAAGGAGAACGAGCTCTCGAAAGATTTTTTAGAAAGGAAAATACTATAAATTGAGAGAGAAAAGAGAATATTCCCTTGGCTGATACTGACATGTGGGGCCAGAGTCTATGAACTGGGTTCATGGACAACAATTCACGGTCTACTTTGGACTCAGCTCATAGAATAGGGTTTTGACATGTGGGACCCCATGTGTCATATGTTTGATTTATGGTGAACCGGGTTCACAAGTTTGGATCTAGGGTTAGGCTTGCTTGGGGCTGACTCAACAAAGGTGCTAATGTGGCTTCCATGTGGCAATGGAGTGGCTCAGAAGTGGTGGACACATAGTTGCGGACTACGTGTTGATGTGGTGGCTTATATCGGCAGTGGCGTGCTAGGACTAGGGTTGACGATGGTGATGACGTGACTCCAACGGATGGCAATGCTACTCTAGCGATGGTGGAGGGCAACATATCCAGTGCAATTAAAGTTTGCGTGCAACCACCGTGCAACCCCACTAAAAAAAGTTTCCAAAAATTCTGAAAAAAAAAATCATGGATGTACATCTCAACTTACCCCATCTATGTATAAAATTTCATGATCAAATACGTACTATGCTAGAAGTTACAAAAAAGACAAATTTTGTGTTGTCTATTGTAGCAAGATTCCAAACGAAAATTTGTCTTTTTTGTAACTTCTAGCATAGTACTTATTTGATCATGAAATTTTATACGTAGATGGGGTAAGTTGAGATGTACATCCATGATTTTTTTCAGAATTTTTGGAAACTTTTTTTAGTAGGGTTGCATGGTGATTGCACGAAAACTTTAATTGCACTGGATATTTTGCCATGGTGGAGATGGTGAACGATGGCAATACTAGTGATGCAAAGTGGCACAATAGAGAGAAGATGCGATGACGAACTTGATAGTTGGCACACGGGTCCTTATGGTTAATGGCGGCGATCGACGACAAGCTCGAAGCAGCGACGTGGCTAGGGTTATGAGAATGGCGTAGATCCGGTGACATTTGGCCAAATCCGAGTAATGGGTGAGGGAGAGGATGACACGACAAAGACTATGAGGGTGACGACGAGCTCCATGTCTCACCTATGGTAGTGAATGATAGCGGCAAGGACCTTCAGCTCGGTGTCAACAGTGGTGGTGCTACTTCGAGTGGACGATGGCGTGATTGAGGATATAGGGTTAAGACTTCCATGGTGTGTGTGTGGGGGGGGGGGGGGATGAAGATATGAGGTTCGGGTTCCCTTTTCATCCCCAAACGAGGCACACGGGCAGGCCTTCCAATTTATGCCTACCTAAGAGGTGATAGGTAATACTACAATAGGCGCGTCTTGCCTTCACACACAAGTCTTCGTTAAATGTTGAACCGTCTCACTCTTTAGTCAACCGTCACAAGATTTCACATATGCTAATAGCTGCTGTCACATTAATCATGTGGGAATTGCCTTACCTTCCAACTAGTTTACGTGACCGGGGCTTATAAAATCATATGACTGGTCGTCATTGTTCAGGACTAGTTGCCACTTGGTCTTAACTGACCTCATAGTTTATGACCAGATTATTACTAAAGAGAATAAGACCTCCTTTGAATTGTGGTCATAGATATAACTGTTATGTTAAGTGGGCCTATATTTTAGAGAAACTTTGAGTGTAAAATATTGATATAGTTAATAATCCTCATTAGAAGGTGCAATCTGGAGCGTTGAACTGCATGATTAGATGGCGATGCTTTGTTCCGTTGATTCCGCTTTGAATGGTACACTTCGCCATTTTTTGTAGTCACTAGCTTTTATATGAGGAGGAGGATGGGTGGCCGCGATGGTATGCGATGTGGGAGTTAGAGTTGAGCTGAAATTTATATGAGGGGAGGAGGATGAGAACAACATGACGTTGATCTAGTGGCGGGAGAAGGCGAATGATTTTAAGAAAGAAAAAATCACACATTATCATTAGACAGCCCATATACCATGTACATGACATCGTAAGGATCATATCAAGAAACTCACGAATCGCTGGGTAAATCCAACGATCCACAATTTCAACGATCTTTACGTTGGATGAAACCTATCAAGACCTTTAAAAGTAGATTCAAGTCCCTACGGAAAAAAAAACCCTCCCTGGTCCCAATCGATCCTTCGACGGTCGTTCTCTTCTGCGACTCTTGTTTTAGAACGCGAAAGTCATTCTGAAGGGCTTACACCTTTTCTATTTCTGAGAGGCGAAGAACTTAGACCTTGTCGGATGAGCTACAATAAATTATGAGCTGACATGCACACCATCTCAAAGGAATCTGGCCCAGCCCAAACATTAGCCCAACAATTTTCCAGTCCATCTCGAACTCAATTCGAGTTGTACTCGTTTCCTGCCACCAACCACCTGCCAATAAAACAGAGGCGCGCAGCTCCCGCGAAGTTCTAATCAACGTTAGTTACAGCTAGTGTCTTCACGTCGCCCCGGCGATGGCGTCCTCCGACGCCTCGGACAGCAGCGTCGTGCGCACCTCAGACTACGGCGTCCTCACCAAAGACCTGCTGTTCCGAGTCCTGATGCACCTCCCGGCCGGCACGGCGACCAGCTGCCGCCTCCGCAACGTCTGCCGGTCGTGGCGCTGCCTCGATTCCGACCCGCGCTTCGTCGCCGCCCGCCACCGGGGAATCGAGAACCCGCGCCCGCAGAGCTATACGGGCGGAAGGGATGGGATTCCGACGCCGCGTTGTCGCGGTTGCCGCCGTGCACGCAGGAGGTCTGCTGAGTTTAGGGTGCTGTGTCATAGTTAGATTATTGCTTGGTTCGTTTGGCTTAAGAGTATACTTTTCTTACTTTGGTCTTTGATCTCTTCGATTTCAAAATTTTTTGTAAAGTGAATGCCAAATATTCAATTCTATGTGGTGTTGCCAATGTTTTCATCAAGGGGGAGATTGTGAAATCATGTGCTGAAAAATTGGCTTAGAATTGAATTTGCAAAATATGCTTGTGCTTGTGTTTGACAATTTTCCAAGAAGCAGTAAGTTTCGCTTTGGCGCCGGACCAAGCTTAAAGAAAACAGTAAGTTCTGCATGTACGATGGACCAAGTTTTTGGGTCTGTTGTGGACATGTTTTTGAGCTCATTCAATTTTCCAAGAAACCAGTGAGTTTTGCATGTACGTCGGACCAATTTCTTTGGTCAGTCATGAACTGATTTTTGAGGATTGATTTCGCATGTACGACGGACTGATTTCTTTTAGTTTGTCGTGAACGTGTTTTCGCTGGAATGTTTTCTTCTTGAAACCGAGAGTTTCACTTGTACAACGGACCGATTTTGTTGGTCCATCATGAATGGACTTTTTCTGGGGTTTTTATTTTTGGTCCGTTGTGAACGTGTTTTGCTCGGTTTGGATGTTTTGCAAGAATTGAATTGAGTTTTTGGTTTGACCTTGAGATTATGAAATTGGTGAGAATTTCATGATGCTTGTTTTGAAGTGGACTTTATGCAATGCTCGTGTGAGTATTTGCATGGATTGATGTGAGTCAAGTCGTGGACTTGTGCTCGGATTCGTTTTGTGGTTTGTTCATGTGCAGGTATTGCTCGAAGGTGAACGTGGTCGATGACGGGACCGGAACTAGGTTCGTGGAGGAACCGAGGTTCGGAACTAGGTTCAGGAGGAACTGAGGTCTTGGTGGTCAAGGATGTCATGCGGGACGTTCGGGCTAAGAGAATGGTGCACATGAAGAATGGTTAGTCACGTGAGAATGGCAGGAGGTCATTCGCGTGCAAAGTGTTAGTCACGTGAGTATGGCAGGTGGCCATACGCGTGCAAAGTGTTAGTCACGTGAGTATGGTAGGGTTGCCATACGCGTGCAAGAGTTGTACTCGGCCAGGTTGGGCCAAGAGGAGTTGTATACATATTCCTCTAGATTAGGAATTGTATTCAGAACTCCTTGTGTTTTGCTCCTTTAAATAGGAGGGGTGTCTCCTGTTGAAGGGCATCAATCGAATCAATTGGAGCTGAGCGCATTGAGAGCCTCAAGCTCAGTTTTAGGGTTTGTACTCTTTTGATGAGAGTACTTTAGACAAAAGAAATAAAGATCAATTCTTCTAGTTCCTTGTGTGCTACAATATTCTTTTTTGGTCCTTGTTTGCATACTTGTTCTAGTTCTAGATTGGTTTTTGTTCTTTGAGTTTCATCTTGATTTGATCCATCAAAAACCTCTCTAGGGTATCGATCTAGTGTTCCTCAAAGTCTTGTTGATAAATCTTTTGTTATTCTTGATCAATCTACAAGTTTCGATTAGATTGATTTTCGTCAAGTTCTGGAATAGCAAGCTTGCGAAGCTTATAACTTTTGATCCGTAAGTCCGATCGAGCTGATTCTTTTTGAGTTAGATTCGTATTGGAATCTAGTTTCTTGTGTCCAAATTTCAGATCTTTCCGATGGTTGGATCTCCGGAAATTAGCGTTTTACCGAACCTCTATCATTCTGTTTTTGTCGAAAACGAGGCAATTATTTGGTTCTGTTTTGGGGTGAACTTTTAATAGATCAAGAATTTGGTTTTAGCTTCCGCACAATCATTGACCCCCCCTCTGATTGCTATATTCGTATACTTCGATCCTACAAGTGGTATCAGAGCAAGGTTTTTCTAATCTATCTTAATCGGTGATTAGATCAATGGATCGTTGAAAACTCATGAATTAGATGTTTTTGCTAGAAAGAATGATCATAAATCAATTGCTTTGACATCTCAATCTAGCATATCTCATAATGGTGCTGCTTCAAGTTTTGCTCTATCTTTCTTGTCTTCACTAACCGATGAACAGATTGAGCAATTCTCAGAAGAAGACTTATCACTACTCTCTTCTCTTTTTAACAAAGCTTTGCAAAATGTGAGAAAGAGAAAGAGAGGTGGTGGTGATCCTCCAAGATGCTATGAGTGTGGTGATCTCGACCATATTCGTCCAAACTGTCCTAAACTTGCAGGTAAAGCATCAAGGGAGGAGAAGGACAACGACAGAAGAAAAGAGAAGAAGTTCTCTTCAAGTAATAGAAAGAAGAAGAGCTTCATCAACAGCAAAGTTGTCCACCGAGTTCTTTCCGCTCTTGAACAAGTCAATTTGAGCGATGTGGATTCTGAGAGCAGTGAGGACGATGCAACTCCAAGCAAGCATGAGTTGATGGGGTTGTGTCTCATGGCTAAAAGCAGCAACAGTTTTACTGAGGACGACCACGACAGCGACTTCAATGAGGTAGATCCTTCTTACGATTAATTAGCCATTGCTGCTACTCGACTTGGTAAATTGCTTGATAAACGTGACAAGAAAATTAAGAAACATGATTTTATTGTGGAGTCATTGAACGCTGAAATTGCTAGACTTAAAACCTTGATTCCTGATGATGATGCTTGCAAATCATGTGACTTAATTTACAATGAGCTTACTTTGCTTAGGAAAGAACATGTTACCTTGTTAGAGCAAATCAATGCTGAAAATGAGAAAAATGAGAAACTTGTTAAACATACTAGTTGTTCTACCATTGATTTGCATGATACAACTCCATGTTCTAAATGCTCCATACTAAAATTGAAGTTGCATGATGCAAATGCTAGGGTTTCTCAAATGACAGAAGATTTTCTTACACATGAGGTTCTTTCATACTCAACTTGTCGCAAGCAAAAAGGAAAAGTGGATCATCCCTGCAATAATTGTTTAATTCTTGCTAATAAAGTTGATTACTTGCAAAACTCTTTGGAACGATTCACTAATGGCAAGAAAAAGTTGAACATGATTTTGGATCAATCTAAGGTTAGCTCAAACAAGAAAGGTTTAGGTTTTGATCTTCATGCTTCATATGAAACTAAACCTCGCTCTGTTGTTTATGCTCCTTGCAATGACAAACTTGAGATTTCAAATGAGCCTAAGAAAATTGTCTTCAAATCTGCTGGCCTTTTATCTTCTACTATGATGAATGCAAATGTTGCTTCTACTTCCAAAGCTAAACATAATGTTAAGTACACTTGCACTCATTGTGGTAGAGATGGACATTTAGTAGACTTTTGCTTTAGACTAGCTAAACAACAAAAGAGAGAAAGGTTTAATGCTAGGTCTAATTTCAGAAAGGCACACTCCACTTCTCATTATGTGCCTAGGGTGAAACAAACACCTTTTAATGCTAAAAACACGGGAAAAGGCAAATCTGATTTTGTGCATAAGAATACTCGTGTTGTGCTCATCTTGTTGCGTCGGTGTCTCAAGATCTTGGATTCCTAAACATCTTATTTCTAACTTGATGCAGAGACCTCGACACTTTCTGCTTCTATGTAGGCTTCTCACGCGAAGAGGGAGAACATGTAGCTAGTGAATTTCGGATGCTCACTTCATATGTTTAGTGATAAGATTTGGTTCTCCTTTACTCATGCATCTCGTGCTAAAAGTGTTATCTTCTGAAGATGCTTCTTCCACCTCTGTTTTCGCAAAAGGCACTAGTCCAAATGATGCAGGTAGAGGTGCATATGTTCAGGGGGAGAGTGTCTTTGTTCATAAAGATGATGATGCTATTGAGGATGAGATAATTGGAGGTTTACATGAGAGACTCTTCCCACGTGCTTCACATCAACAAATGGTCAAGTGAATTTTCAGGTATCTCCATGGTACTCAAGATTTTGGCATTTGGCTTTTTGCTTCCTTATGCATTAGTTTAAGAGCTTATTCTGATGTTGACTTTGGAGGATGTTGAATTGATTTGGTTCCTGCCACCTCTTGAGTAATCCTCTTTCTTGAGCATTTGATATTGGATTTCACTTTCTTAGAGATCATGTTGAAAAAGAAAATATTGTGCTTCACCATGTGGATACTGAACATCAAATGGCAGACATTTTCAAAACCCTTGTCTTCTTCTCGTTTTGCTTTTATTCGGGGAGAACTTGGGATTGTTCATCCAATGGGTTTGTTTTGAGGGGGAGTTTCCTTGCCAAGTTCTTTCACTTGATGAGCTCACTTTATCATATTTCTTTATATGTTATGTAATTGAGCTAATATATGATAATCTAATTGTCTCACTTGAACTAAAAATGACATTGTGGAATTCCACTGGGTGATTGCCTATAGCTAAATACTCTGTGATATATTACTCTTCTAGGCTTGTTATTGAATCTTCTTGACAAATTTGGGCTATGAAGCAAGTGTGTTTTCAGCTTTACTCTTTCAAAAGACCTTTTAATCTCCTTGTATGTTTACAATCAAAAAATAAAGGAAAAGGGAATCGATTAAAAAAGGGTTGTTAAAAGCAAAAACCTCAAGTTATGTGCTTGAGGATGCTTTCCTAAAAGATAAGATGTATGCTTCAAGCATGCCATTCCCTCAAAAGACAAGATGTATGCTTCAAGCATGCCACTCCAAAGAAATAAAAGAAGTATGCTTCAAGCATGCCACATGCCGTTTACTGTTTAAAGATTAAATTGGTCTACTAGATTGGAGTTGAAACTACTTGCTCGCCCTGATTTGTTAGTTGCTTCAACTTAGAGCCTTTGTTTTTCTACTAAAGGTTTTGCTTAGTACTTGGCTATAGTTGACTAAATTGAGGTTGAAATGCATGTCATTCCCTAACTTGTTAAAATCACATCAAGATCATGTATTTTGCATATTATGTGATATATAAGGTTATATGATCGAATGAGCTCATCTTTTCCTATCTTGGCACTCCCTTGTTTCTCCTTGTGAAATCATTGTTTCAGAAAAATTTTGAACATGTTCTCTCTTTTGTACTCTTGATGAATCCATTGTCAAAGGGGGAGAAAATTGGGAATTGTTGAAAAGATTAATGAAAAAGGGGGAGAAGAAAAAGGGGGAGTTGTTTCTGGAATTTTGGGAGAAGTTTGGAGAATTTTGGAATTTTTGAGCACATTTCATTTTCACACACATTTTCCTTCTCAGGGGGAGATTTTGTTTTGCTTTTTGGTCAAAGGGGGAATTATGTGTTTTCTTACTTTGGTCTTTGATCCCTTGGATTTCAAAATCTTTTGTAAAGTGAATGCCAAATGTTCAATTCTAAGTGGTGTTGCCAATGTTTTCATCAAGGGGGAGATTGTGAAATCATGTGCTGAAAAATTGGCTTAGAATTGAATTTGCAAAATGTGCTTGTGCTAGTGTTTGACAATTTTCCAAGAAACAGTAAGTTTCGCTTTGGCGCCGAACCAAGTTTAAAGATAACAGTAAGTTCTGCATGTACGATGGACCAAGTTTTTGGGTCTGTTGTGGACATGTTTTTGAGCTCATTCAATTTTCCAAGAAACCAGTGAGTTTTGCATGTACGTCGGACCAATTTCTTTGGTCAGTCATGAACTGATTTTTGAGGATTGATTTCGCATGTACGACGGACTGATTTCTTTTAGTCTGTCGTGAACGTGTTTTCGCTGGAATGTTTTCTTCTTGAAACCGAGAGTTTCACTTGTACAACGGACCAATTTTGTTGGTCCGTCATGAATGGACTTTTTCTAGGGTTTTTATTTTTGGTCCGTTGTGAACGTGTTTTGCTCGGTTTGGATGTTTTGCAAGAATTGAGTTGAGTTTTTGGTTTGACCTTGAGATTATGAAATTGGTGAGAATTTCATGATGCTTGTTTTGAAGTGGACTTTATGTAATGCTCGTGTGAGTATTTGCATGGATTGATGTGAGTCAAATCGTGGACTTGTGCTCGGATTCGTTTTGTGGTTTGTTCATGTGCAGGTATTGCTCGAAGGTGAACATGGTCGATGACGGGACCGGAACTAGGTTCGTGGAGGAACTGAGGTTCGGGACTAGGTTCAGGAGGAACTGAGGTCTTGGTGGTCAAGGATGTCATGCAGGACGTTCGGGCTAAGAGAATGATGCACATGAAGAATGGTTAGTCACGTGAGAATGGCAGGAGGTCATTCGCGTGCAAAGTGTTAGTCACGTGAGTATGGCAGGTGGCCATACGCGTGCAAAGTGTTAGTCACGTGAGTATGGTAGGGTTGCCATACGCGTGCAAGAGTTGTACTCGGCCAGGTTGGGCCAAGAGGAGTTGTATACATATTCCTCTAGATTAGGAATTGTATTCAGAACTCCTTGTGTTTTGCTCCTTTAAATAGGAGGGGTGTCTCCTGTTGAAGGGCATCAATCGAATCAATTGGAGCTGAGCGCATTGAGAGCCTCAAGCTCAGTTTTATGGTTTGTACTCTTTTGATGAGAGTACTTTAGACAAAAGAAATAAAGATCAATTCTTCTAGTTCCTTGTGTGCTACAATATTCTCTTTTGGTTCTTGTTTGCATACTTGTTCTAGTTCTAGATTGGTTTTTGTTCTTTGAGTTTCATCTTGATTTGATCCATCAAAAACCTCTCTAGGGTATCGATCTAGTGTTCCTCAAAGTCTTGTTGATAAATCTTTTGTTATTCTTGATCAATCTACAAGTTTCGATTAGATTGATTTTCGTCAAGTTCTGGAACAGCAAGCTTGAGAAGCTTATAACTTTTGATCCGTAAGTCCGATCGAGCTGATTCTTTTTGAGTTAGATTCGTATTGGAATCTAGTTTCTTGTGTCTAAATTTTAGATCTTTCTGATGGTTGGATATCCAGGAATTCGCGTTTTACCGAACCTCTATCATTCTGTTTTTGTCAAAAACGAGGCAATTATTTGGTTCTTTTTTGGGGTGAACTTTTAATAGATCAAGAATTTGGTTTTAGCTTCCGCACAATCATTCACCCCCCTCTGATTGCTATATTCGTATACTTCGATCCTACACGGCTTGACTTAGGAAAAAAAAGAGTGGTCTTTTGATGTTGTCGAATCTTTGTTCCAAAGTGATTTGTAGCGCTTTGGGGTCAAGTTGATGAATGTGGTTCATCCGGCTAAAGGGAGTTGCTCTTTGTTGGCATTCTCGTTTGAGATATGAATAGAAATGCTTATGAAATTGTTGAGTATAATGGAAGATTATACTCATGGGCTTGGTAGTATTTGAGTGAGGAAATGTGAGGGCAAGACCCTCATAGAAAAAAAAGAATCAGTTGTGGTTTGGAAGGAATCTACAGCCCTAGCTTGGGCTAGGCGTAGAACTTGGTTGTGGTTCAAAAGGTGGTTATGATGGAAGCTGGTGATGTCGGTTCAAATTTTGTTGAGAATATAGTTGGTTGTTAAAAAGGTGATGGTAATTTGAAACAAAGTGTTCTATCGTGAACATTGCCTTAGCTAGTTGTCCCTGGGTGTGTATTATGTCTGGGAGAGGATAGAATGAAAGTGTATCGTGGTTTGTGCTCGAAAGGAAAGTATTGTCGATGAAGGCTATGTGCGTAGATGTCATTGGTTAATTTTGATTCTTTGTGAAAAGGGTCAAATAATTGGAAGAGATGGGATTCTGTGTAATCGATTATTTGGAGGTTCATGTTTAGAACCCCAGTCATTAATAAGATACCATTTGTGATTTGTTGGTAGAGAGGTTGTTAAAAGAGGTGTGATTCATTTTGATTGTGTCATCTTGAGATTAATGAGATGTGGTAGACAGGTTGAGAAATGAAATTAAGGTTTTATGAATGAAGTTGAAAAGAGAAGTTGTTCTGAGTTCATCAGGTTGGTTGTGATAGTAGTATGAAGGGTTTGACGTGGGGATTTGGGCGTAATAATTTGATTAAGCCTTTTTTGGGTGAAATCGAGGACTTCGGTTGGCTTTTGTAATTTTACTGGGAATTGAAGTGAAGGTGGAACCGTGAGAGGTTGCACTTAGTTGAGTTAAATCAACACTTTCTCGCTAAGTGTTGGTTTTGAGAACTTGTTTGTCTTCTGTTCCGGTGTGAGTCTTTGTGTGAATATTTTGTGTTGCAAAGAAATCTTTTGTCCCTTGAGGACTTTGTTGCTGTTTTGGCGTTCTTCAGATTCGAGGGCGAATCCTGTTGAAGGGGGGGGAGAATGTGACGCTACGGAATGACGAAATGTGACATTATAGGTTTTGGCAGATACGGTACGAGGTTATATCGTGTCTTTGGGCTTTTCAGAGGTTTTTGTGCCGTTCCGGGAGGGTTTGGGCCTTCCCGGGAGGACTTGGGCCTAGAAGGTCGAGTTTTGGGTCGTCAGTGGGGGTTTTTGGGCCCATGAGGGGGGGGGGGCAAACCAGCAGCCCTATCCTTGGGGGCGCCCCCACCTCTTCCCCCATGCGCCCCTCACTCTCCCTCTCCCACCTCCTAGGGCCGGCCACCCTTCTTCCCTTGCGCCTCCACCTCCTTGCGCCCCCATTAGGGTTTCCCCTCCCTAGCCGCCACCCTCCTCTCCCCTAGCAGCCCCACACCTCTCCCTCCATGGTGTTCTTCATTCCCCGCTCGGTGGATCGCCGGACCGGAGATCTCCGACGAATTCGCGGCGGTTCGGGAAGGAGGAGCTGCCGGAAGGAAGGAGAGATTTGCGTTCGTTCAACTCTTCGAGAAGAGGTAATGATCCGTGGCTCTTTTGGGTTGATCTAGGTGCTGCTAGGAGGGATAATCCTGGCCTAAAGTTCATTTTTAGGTGCTGTAATTAGAGGTATAGATTCGTTTAGTAGATCTGTTTCGCGCAGTGGCCTCGGTCAATTCCAGACAGTCGACTTCGGTCGCGGTTTTGGGGTTTTTAGATTCAGAATTTGGTCGGCCGCCTGTTGAGAAAGTTGTAGATAATTTCAATACCTTTCAGTGGACAATAAGAACACATAATTCCGATTAGCCGTTTGAAAGTTATGCTCGATTTACCGAATGTGTTCAAATCTATGACGTAGCTGGGACAGAACGTAGTGTTTTGTAGATTAAACAACTTTAGAGTCCGAATCAGTTTTTCCCAAAACTTAGAAAAAGCTAGGAAATTTCCTAAGCTTCGCGATGATGTACTCGTTTGTCTAATTTGAAGTCATTAAGCCCAAGTTATGGCCTTTCGAAGGCTGCTGTCTCGTTGGACAGATTCTCTGTTTTTGGGGAATTGGGAGTAGATCGTGAAGTCGGTTTAGCTAAGTGTTCTTGTGTGGTCTTGTGTGCATGTGGTTGAGTGTATTGAACCTTTGTGTAGGTGGTGTGACCCCGGGAGTTCCCTCATCCTCTCGCCAATCCATCGCCCGTGGTTAAGGCAAGTGTATTGGAATGGGTAGCGTGTTGTATGTTGCTAGTCGTGATTTGAAGAAATTGATTACATGAGGTGCTATCTTGCCATGATTAGTGTTTGCCCATGATATGATGAAAATGGTTTATTATGATGCTATGCAATGATTATTTGAGTATATGTGCAAGTTGTTTATGTTTCTAGCATAATTGCATACATGGCATGAAAGCTGGCCCGGTCGGTGAGAACGTCATAACTAGTCCGGTAAGGTCGGTGAGAAAGTTATGACTAATCTGGAGCGCCATTGAGTAAGACCTACCTCGTGATTCTATCCACGTGGTGAGTGGAAGCGAGGAGTAGGCACCCTCCATCTACGGGATGGAAGGGGAAAGAGGGTGCACGCCGACGGGTGTGCACTCGGCAATACCGGTATGTGCTTCGAGGAGACATGTGCATTGCATTGCATTGCATTGCATTACATGATGATGTTATATGATGATGTTTATGGAGATGTCAATTGTCATGGTTCTAATTTCCCATGTGAGTGGCATGAGGGTAGAAAGGTAATTTCACAAATCAATTTTTCCCCACCCACCTCCTCTCTTTCTCCACCCGGCTCCTTCCCCCACACGCATCCTTTCCTTTTTTTTCTCCACCGCCTGGCTCCTCCACCGTGGGCGACGCCGGCGTCTCCCCCTGCTCCCGTCCCTGGCTCGACCGGCCGGCCCTGCGCCCCAGCTCCATCTCCACCGGCCGCCGTTACCTGCGCCACCCCACAAGCGGCGCCCCGTTAGCTGCCTCTGGCCGGGATCGGTGCCGCCGCCCACGTCGCCGTTCCCCCTCTGGTCGCCGCCGTCGCCCGGCCGGCTCCCACTTGCCTCGAAGATCGCTGGTGAACCCCCTTTTCTCTCTTGCACTCCCTCCCTCCCTCTACCTCCATGGCCGAATCCCAACCTCACTCGGCCATGGCTAGGGCTTGTGAAGCATTTGGGGATTTTACCCCCAATTGATACTAGTATGTTCTTGTAGTGTGCATGTAGTTGGGCTGTGAGGTTGTACTATATGGCTTTGCACTGAGGTTGTGCTTTGGATCTGTTATGAGCTTAAGGTTCTATTTAGAACTCCTTTTGCACTGAATCGAGATATGGGTGGGGTTGGTAACCGATGAATTGGGTTGCTACTGGGCTTCGATGAATAACCCGCGATTTCTTGAGTTGAGCATGATGACAATGACGTTATCGGGATCCAATACGTGGTAGCTGGTTTTTGGTTAGTGCTAAGCAATATCGGAGATTCGTAATATTTAGGAATTAGTATACTGCTAGTGTGGCTAATGAATTCTCTGCGTAGTACGTGTTGAAGTTTGATGCTATGACCTATGGATTAGCTACTGTCCTTTGATCTGTGCGGCGAAGATTTTGTTAAAATGTCATCCAAGCTAGGTGGTGTAGTGTGTTCCCAAATTTAATGCTTATTCATGCGGCTAATTGAATGCATGATGCAACCCTAGCATTTTCAAACTCGGAGACCCAATCCCTATTTCTTTCATTCAACCCGTATCGATTGTGTTTTATTCTAGTTCATTTTCTACTATTGTGCCTGTAATGATCGACTGGGATGGATGGAGCACTATGCTTCGAATACAATCGGTGAGGGTTGTGCAAGGTGTGGTGTCCTGGTTTTATTTCATAGGGCCGAAGCCTCTAGTCAATGATACATGAATTCATTGGGGCGCGTATGATCCGGGGCTTGTGAGATTCATGGGGGGGTGAGTCCGCGTTGCGTTGGGGTCTTTGTTCTCGGATGCATGGCGTGCCTTAAGAGTTTCTTCGGAGGTTGCTGACCCTGGAATTTGTACCAATTAGGAAACTTAGTGGATGGCGAACAATTAAATCGCAAGCTATGAGGGTTTTGATCGAAATAGTGTTGAGACATTCATAATGATGCTTGGCTGTTATATTGGAATTTTGCATTTATATTTCATTTTGTCTTGATTAATGCTTGCATTGTTGTCTTTGATTCTCGTTCCATGTTCATATGCATAGCATGCATCTCATTAATGCATACATTGTGCTCGTGTAGAGAATGAACCCGCGGAGGGTGACGCGGCAGTGGTTGAGGGGGATATCGGTGAGCAGGTGGTTACTGAGACTCCGGCAGAAGCATCAGGCAAGCACCTAAGCATATTCAACCTTTATGTGATATTATTTTAGTGAATAAACTGCTTAATAGATCGATTACGTCTTGCATGAGGAATTAAATTGCGGGATAGGGCTAGATCCTAATTGCTGCACATACACTCCTTGGTATTTGTTGAACACCTCCTTTGGAACTAGATTACGGGTAATGTAACTGAGTCCATGCTTAGTTTGCTTAGAAAATGGGGTTGGGCCAAGTGGTGGACGGTTCCATCACTTGAGAGTACTCATTGTTACACACGTGAACTATTTTGGGAACGGGTTTCGGTTATGTTAATTGGATGGATATTAATAATTGGCGACCGGGCGGGAGAGTAGGATCAATTGGGTATGGAGACTCAATTGGCGTAGTCCCACCTGTGTCAATTAAGGACCGATCCGTTTGTGTGCCATGTTGATCGAGCACCATTAGGTTGATCGCATGCCTGATTATGGAGGGTAAGCCACTCTTTCATCGCATGCCGTTCGATGGATCATGCCCTCATGCGGTTGGACGTGGTTGAGGGCGAGGCTTAGGCCGACCCTCGAGGGCCAAGCCGGGCTTGGGCCGCTCGAGGGGGTGCTAGGTGCTCGGACCGCATGAAGATGGTTCAACGAATGGGTATGGATGGGAGGGGGTTGACATGAGGTACTTGTGGCACATGTCGTGCGATCAACGCTTCCCTGCAGGGTTAATTAAGCGATTCGAATTGCCGCGCTCTCGGTTATGAGCACGCTCGCGTCATCCGACACTCAACGTAGTAATAACTTAAACTCCTGGCTCGTCGTTGTACTTGAGCTGTAAAATGGTTGTAATTGCTTTACTTTAGTGTTGTTACCTTTCAACTTCATGTTAGAAGTAGGTGCGGTCAATAACTGCTTTAAATTTGTAATTGGTTTAGCTGTTATACTCATACTACAAATGTTAATGCTTTTTCCGCACTATTACCTTCAGCTTTATTCCTTTCTGCACCCAAATGCATAACCCTTTGGAGTCGGTCATATATGGACCCACGGGTAAGTCTTGCGAGTACATTCGTACTCATGCTTCTGCTTTGTGGTTTTCAGGTGATGATCAGGAGGGCTGCGAGTTCTGTCCCTACTGCCTCTCGGTGTCCGGGCGGGGCACCGAGTAGAGGTTACTTGCAATGTTGCACACGCCCGGAAGTGTTCCGGGGCAGAACACTTCCGGAGATGCCGTATTTTGCTAGTGTGTCGGTTAAATTCACTTTTGTTGTATAGCTAGCTTTCTATACCATGTCCTGTGAGGCTTGAAGACTTGGTTACCCTCTTTGCTGATCGTTGATGTGTTGTGATGTCTTTATCATGCTTGTATGTTGCTTATATCCATGTCATATATCATGCTATATCAACTGCTCTTTTGTCTGCTGAGTGGATGTCCTAGAATCTAGGAAGGTCATGCCGAAATTTTGTAGTTTTTGGAGTCTTGGTAGAATCTCTGATTTAGTCTGGTTGTGAGTCTTAGTTAGTGTTGATAACCTGGTTTGGTGGTTGTCTAGGTTTGTCTTTGTGCTGGTGCTTCCGCGGTTGCGTGTTCGGTTGTAAGGTGTGGAGTTCGTTGCTCCCTTTATGCATTTTGAATTGTGATAGCAGTAGAAACCGGTATGCGGGGCGATCCTGGGCGAGTTCGGGTCGCATACCGGGGGAATACCGGGGCTGTGGTCGAGTTATTTGAATGGTTCCACTGTTGTCTCATTTGGGCTTGGATGCTAGCATCGCGAGCGCCATCGGCGAATCGTTGCTAGCCTCCAAATCCAATGAGGTTAACTGAGCGTTCCAATAGCTCGAGGACAGTCTGGGCGGCTCCTCACATCAATGGGATGCATACAATGTGAATATGAATTGCTTATGATGTTGAATATGAAAGGCAGTGATGAAGGTATTGAAATGTGTTTCTTGTTCCATTGCAATATACTTGCTGAGTGATGAACTCACGCTTGTGTTTTTAAGTTGTTTTTAGGTACCTTGAGACCGGCATGCGGGAAAGGGGTTTAGCTACACTTCTACACGTAGCTCCACACTTATAGTCTATGATTAATCATTTGGAGTCATGATAATAAGAATAGTGCCATGAATCTTGGTGTATGGTTTGGTTCTGAGCTTAAGTTCATCCTTTGCTTTGTTATAATTTGTGGAATGGTGGAATTCACAATTTTTAGATATAAGAGATGCTATATCAGTTGTTGTTGCTGCTGTTTTAGTTGTCTCATATCATGCTATATGTCGGGACCCGAATCTGCAAATCCGGACCCTCTGTGTATTCAGCACTAATCCAGGAATGTGCTAGTGCACACAGTCTCAACATTGGTAAACATCACAATCATACTCAACGAATTAATAAAGTACGTAAATAGCTAACCAAACTGGTTGCTTGACCTTATAGTCAAGTTACAAATATACGCCTCGCAGGGCGAAACTTATTAAAAGAGAAATAATAGCAGCGGAAAAAGTAAGATAACATCGTGGCGCCATCCAGTATACCACAGGCAACTGACTGGGCTCGCTCCCTAAGTAGACGGTTCCTCTTGGAGCTCCTCCTCCAAAGCTGGTGTAGTCTCCTCTTCAACTGGTGTTGTATTGCGGCAAGGGTGAGTACTTGGTACTCAGCAAGTCATGCACAGAATGCAAGCTAATATACTATATGCATGGCTTGATACAAAGGAATAGCTCAAGGTATATTGGCAGTAAACAGCATTTAGCAAATAATATAAGTAGATTCGAAAGCAGTAGAAACAAGTATATCATTAATAACTTTTCCAGGAGTTAAATAAACATCTTTCCCAAACCTAATCCACATTTCCATCAACATCATTATTAAACCAAACCCAACCTTTCAAGTCCAAGTTGTTTTCAAGAAAGTCTAACCCTTGACTGTAATTCCCGAGCGATGTCCAATACCGCGGACACGGCTATTCGAATAGATTTTACACTCTGCAGAGGTTATGCACTTTACCCACAAGATCTGATCAAACACCACAAAGGCGAGTGTCCGTAACAAAGTCTTTCGGAAACTTTTAACAGCACAAGTGGGCCTCCCCGGTTATTGCACACTAACCCTTCCCTTAGCGAAGGTGAAGTTTAGGCCAATCAACCGTTAGATGGGTACCTGGCCGCAGCCCCGGTACGCTCCCCCGTACAACTACACAAAAGGCATAGTTGACATCCTGAGGTCCCACAGGTACGTCATTAGCAACTTAATCAACTAGGTCCGTCCCATTACAGACATGTGGTTGCACGTTTGACCCAGTTCAAAGGCTTGCAAGGTTAAGTCCTTAGGGTGACCAGGGCAAGACTACCCGAAGAACCAAAACAATGTTCCCGGTGCCACAACTGGCCCACCCGATCATTCTTGCCACATGCCCCGGTCGAAAACTATTTATCAAACCCCAGTTGATTACCATGCACCACGTGCCATCAACATCACAACACATGATACTTTTCCAAAACAAGTTCAATATATCATTACATCAATATTAACGTTTGATTGTCCAAAATCATGTCGAAAGCACGTAGCAGGTCTAAGCAGTGTACTACAACGATCTAGATTCCCATGTTGGCGATCTAATAGTGTCCAACTAGTAATCCTCGACTAGGGTGACAAGGGTCATGTCACATATTTAATTAACCAAGGTATCATATAGCAAATGGCATTTATCTATTTCCCCAGAATTAAATAAAGTATCTTCTAATTAAACTAGCATGCAATAAATTGAATCAAAATAGGTTTCAAAATGGGATCAACATGGTCAAAGCATAACTTTCCTTCAAAGAGTACTTGTTCTTGGTCCTGAGCTAGCTCCTGAGTCAACACTTCCCCTTCGAAGCCTTCGGGCACTTCAACGTCTACTCGTAAAGCGTGCAAATAGCAATAAATAAATGAACAGTAGACAAAAAGCATCCAAACATCCAAATAAAGTTCATAAACAGAGAGAGCATAATTTTATGAATTTTTAGAAACTGGAATCGTCAAATTCGGAGTTGAAACGCAAAAGTTATAGCATTTTGAAGTTTAAATAATCAATTAAATAATATTATAGAGAAAAACTTTAGTCTAAAAATTAAATAAAATTCAACATTAGGTAGATCACAATTTTATACAAATTTAGAAATTTGAATCACTCAAATCGAAGTTAAAATGCAAAAGTTATAAGCGTTTGAAGTTTGAATCAATTCTGAAATTAATAATTCGAATTAATAAATCATTTTCTTTTTCGGAAATTCTTTTATTGCGTCAGCGTGACACGTGTCAGCTCCTGATTGGTCCACGTCGGCCTGATCGGCTGACGCCAGCCCGGCCGAACCCCACGATGGCGTCGGCAAAGATGACGTCATCATGCCACGTGGCACCACCGGGTGCTTCCGTATCCGGTCCATGGACCGGTCTATGGGCGGCGGGTCTCTGATGCGCTTCGGCGCCGCCACGATCGGCCGACATACGGGCCCCGCATGTCGATGGCGTGCTCACAGCGCCGCGGTGCGGCGGTGGGCTACGTGGCGCGATCTCGTGCGTTGAATCTAAATCCAACGGCGAGATTGGATGCGGATGCATAGCGTGGATTAAGATTGCGGTGACGTGGGCTAATGTGGGCCGTTGGATCTTGATCCAACGGTCCAGATCTAATCTGATTCGTTACTGCTATGGCTACGTGGCGAGATCTAAACCGTTAGATCTAGATCTAACGGTTGCTAACAGATCTAGCGTTGAAACAGTAAGGGGGTTACGTGGCCTCACCTCGTGCGTGCGATTGGGATCGAACGGCTGATGGAGCTCGTGGACGGCGATGGTGACGCGGCGGCGTTGGCAGACCGGAGCTGGTGAAGGCGACACCGGCGACGGCGTTTGAGGGCTTCTCCGGCGAGGTGAGTTATCTCCACAGACGCGGCTCGACCTGGGGTTACGGATGCAGGCTCCAACGCGGCGGAGGGCGGGCGACGCAATGGCGAAAGCAAAAACCGTGGCGGTGCTTCACGCAACTACTGGCGAGCAATCACGGCCACAGCCAGACGCCTTCTGGCGGCGGCTAGGCAGCAAAAGCAGCGTGAGGTCAAGGCGATCCTCGGGGCATGTCGAGAGCATTAAATACCCTCGGCGTTCGCGCCAAAGAAAGCGGAACCATAGGCCCTGCAGTGGCGGAGTCCGGCGGTCAGACGAGGAAGATGCAATCCGGCTGTACCGCGTGGCGCAACCAGCGGCTACGATCATGACGGAACCGGATACGGCTCGAACCGGTACGGGTTGATCCTGACCGTTGGATCCAAATCCAACGGCTGGGATTGGCGGGTCTCTGGGTTAGTGCGGTGCGGCGCACGTGGCTTCGTGGATCAATGTGGGCCGTTGGATCCTGATCCAACGGTCCACGGCCAAAACTCGCGGGCCGGGTCGGCTCGGGCCTTGGCGGCGGTATGGGTTCGAGTCGGACTCGAACTCGAGTCCGGCTCGGGCTCGGTCGAATGAACAGTACAAACCAACTCGCATTTTCCAGCGATTAAATAATCCAATTAATTTCCAGAAATTCATTTAATTCATTAAAAATAGCAAAAGACTCAGAAAAAATCCAGAAAAATTCTGGAAAATATTTTGGAACATTTTAGACTCAAATAAAATATTTCCAACAAAATTTTATTTGCAAAGTTAAATTCTTTAATTATTTCAAAATGGAATAAATTCAAATAAATTCCAAATAAATCCAAATAAATTCCAGAAAATTCCAAAAATTCACCAAAGTGCCAATTCACACATGAATTTAAGAAAAGCAAAATTTTGGGATGTTACACTATACCTTGTCTTACTATTGCTGTTGCTCCAACACATGGTAAAACAAAGGAGATGCTGCCAAAATTTTCGATTTTAGCATTTGCTCCTTTGCTGTAATTTATCATTATTTGAGGTTTTTTGGATGTTGTTTAGTCTATGTTTGGTAACATTCAGGCATACTAGATGCCGGGGTGTTACACATGAAATGGATGCGTGGAAATTAAGGTAACTAACTAAAAAGCTAGCATGATGGCATACGTACTCGAGAGGCAAGTGTAATATCGAATTTCTGTTCGAATTCGCCGACTTTTTCGGCACGAAACCGTGCGCATGCACTACACATATGATTGCGAATTGAACATGATTAGAATTTGTTTTAAATGATGTAGAACTAGCACAGTAATGAAAGGAACAAGAATACTGGTTTAGGATGTCAATCAAGTTTTGAAAACATTCAATTGGTTTCCTCCTCTAGTCCATAATTATGATCATGCTACAATCTAGCTCGATAATAAGAAGAATCCAATGAAAGCTGTACATATATATGTCATCGTAGGTAATTGATTAGTTCTAACATCGTGTTATGGAAAAGGATTAGAACGAGGCGGTACAAAAACACGTACTCAAAGGTGTAGGGTAGAAGTATCCTTGACTTATATCTATGACCCATTAGCCCATTGTATATGATGTTCTCTGTATCGACAGAGAAGCTAGTAATAGTCGTGTTGTTGATAACCGAAGGGTCAAGGAAGGCCATGTCGAAAATGGCCTCCTTTCTGCATCTTTGTACCTCCATTCTACGTAAGAAGAAATTAGTTAAGCTTGCACGTTAGTATAGTCAAAGGGCCCGCACAGTAGATTTTTGCAATTAAATAAGAACTTACAAAATCCAGCAACTCAACATGACCACGTCGAGGCCGTCTGTCTGGTATAGATCGTACATTATGCGCCATTCGACATAAAATTCACCGTCGCCGTGAAAAAAATCTCAGTCATTGTACTTTACGGCGAATAGCTCTATGCCATGCTAGAATGCATCCAGGTACCATTCATGGAATTGGCGCATCCTAGTTGGTAGCTAGCCAACCTCCTCACGCCTGACCAATGGTGCGCCTGGTGTAAATTGCCATCTGACTTAAGCAGATTCAATCTTATGGTTGCCTAATATTTGATTTGGAGTAATACCAGTTTCTTCGAAGAACTTTAGCATCTCATTGGCCTTCTGATCAAGTGATGATGTCTTCTTGCTGCTTGCATTGACCAGTGTGCGGTTGTAGTCAGAGACACAAGGTTTTTCCTTCGAATCTTTCAAAACTTTAATTGTCCTCAGGCCTTTTAGAAAATCTTCTGTACTAGGCTGAACCTTCTTCTTTGGTGACCTGGGTTTAAAAAACTAAGTGACCTCAGCTCTGACTACCTTGGTGGTCTCCTCCTCCGTCATATCATATGCCCGCTTTGGAGGTGCAGCCATATTATTGCTTTGGGTGGACCTCGTCTTCTTGCGAGCTGTTGGCTGAGCTGGTTGGCTTCTCTTCGGCGACGATGTTGGAGTTGGAGTTTCGTGTGCGGGGGTTGGTGCAGGAGACATGCTTCTTCTGATGGGCATCTTCTTTGGTGAGGATGGAGGTGACGGAGGTGGCGATGGAGGCGCCGGAGGTGTTGGAGAGGACCGCTTTGTATGTCTCCAAAAATGATGTACTTCTTACGCCATATGATGAAATTGTGCACTGCCTCTCTTAACTTTGTAGTCCCATCACCTCCGGGAATGTCGAGGTCAAGGTCTTCGCACCCTGGGCATACCTCCTCCACCGAGACCTTGGAGTAGCCTGGTGGTATATGCTGGCCATGGATGACCTGCCCCGGCTCCACTTGGTGAGCCATGCCGTGAGCCGCCATGAAGGAGATGTTTTTCGCTTGGATGTGCAGCGCACAAGGTGTCTGCTGTGTGATGTCGTCTACAGGCTAGTGGCCCAAATCCTCTTCGGGCAGCCCACCAGAAGTGCAGCTGCTCCGCCGCCCTGTGGGGCTAATGACGTTTGCATTAGTAGGAGGTTCCTAGCTCGCATCCATCCGTTGGCTCAAGGCTATCTCCAACTATCTTTGGACCTCTTCTTTTATGCTTTCTTGTGTTTGCTTCACGCCTTCTTCAAGCATTAGCAGCCGCTGTGCCTGTCAGGACTTGCTTCTCGCCTGACTCCTATAGGTCTCGGCGTCCTTAGCAAAACCAATCTTTCACAGAACAACTCCAACGCCTTGTGTGCGTCTAGGGTGCTCCGTGTTTTGTAGGGCCCTTGTTAGCTTGTCGTACTCCCTGTTTTGCCACGAAGGTGCCCTGGGAAGAATCCTCGATCGACTGTACAAGTCTACTTGCCACATCTATCAGCACAACCCCGAACACCGGGTTTCCATCATCGTCAAGGGCAACGCTGTGAGCATAGAACCAGTTCTTCACTCTGTCTGGTCATTCCAAAGTCGCCGATGTGACACCCTTCACAAGCAATCCCTGTTCCCTCTTCTCCCATTTGGGCATCGCCCAACAGTAACCACCAGTGCCGAGGCGGTGGTGGTATTGCTTCTTCTGTGCATTCTGGATGTTCTTGTCGGTCAAACTTCGACCTTCTTCCAAATTTTTGTAGTTGACGAACGCATCCCAGTGATCCTGCAACTTTGGGTGCTTGTTGAAGTCAGGCGTTAGGTCCTTCTTGATATATTCCCTGTTCAACTTCTTTTTATATGTCTGGAATGCGATGGCCATCTTCTTCAACGCGTAACTGTTTACCTTCTCTTCGGTCCCTTCGGGGAAGGTGAATGTCTCCTTCAAATCGGTCCAGATCATGTTCTTTGTATCTTCGGGGACATTCTCCCATTTCACGATGCTAATTGGCACGTGGTCCCTGACGTGGAAGCCGCATGCCGAGTTGAACGGTGGAATCGCTCCCTCGGGTTCAATAGGTTGGCCGTCATCGGCGACTACAGTAATAATGTCTTGCCTTCGACTTTTTGATTGGACCTCGGTGACGTGATGGCCTACACGATTGACTAGTTTGAAAATATGGTACAATGATGAACGGGTTAGAATGTTGACTTAGCATGATAGTGCAACCAACATGTACACTTTCGTACTAATTACCATTGCGGCCTCAGCGGATTCGACAGGCCTTGCTACCTTGGCGGCCTCAGGGGGTTCATGATCCACGAGGTCGGGTTCACCATCCCCCGCGTCTACAAAATCATCTCCCGCAATCAAATTCCTCATGAACTCCTCTCCATCAAATCCTTCGCCCGCCATCATTATTTCTTAGTCTAGAAGAAGGCACTGAAAATTAACGAAAAAAGATCAATAAAAGTATACTTACACATTTAACATATACTTACATAGGTAACATATACTTACACATTTCAGAATTCAAATTTTCAGGCAGTGTATACTTACATATTTCAGGCAACATATACTTATTAGAATTTGATTTTATATACGTAACATATACTTACATATTTCAAAATTCAATTTTGCAATAAATTCTTAGGCGATGGGGAAGAGGGGGTAGAAAAGGATGGGCGGCAATATTCTAACTCAGGAGGTGGGGAAGAGAGGTAGAGGCGGCAACGATGAGGAGGGTGGTGGGGAAGAGAGGTAGAAGAAGACGGTGACAAGGAGGGCAGTGGGGATAGAGGAGCACAGGTGGCAACGACAAGGACGGGCGGCAACGATAAGGATGGGCGGTGGGGATAGAGGTGGAGAAGAGAGGTAGAGGAAGACAGTGACAACAACGAGGAGGGTGGTGGGGATCGAGGAGGACGGGCGACAACGTCAAGGCGGGCGGTGTGAAAGAGTGAATAGAGGAAGACGGGCGGCAACGAGGAGTATAGTTTCAACAAGTATACATATACATCTCGATCGAATTTACAAGTACTACCAGTACGTCTCTAAACAATTCAAATTCACATAATCAACATTGACATAATCAGCATAATCAACATTGACATTAATAATATATGGCACACAAGTAAGCATCCACATAATGAGCATCCACGTTCTAACATCCACATAATCAGATCTAACATAATCAGCATAATCAACATCTACATTAATAATGCATGGCACACAAGTAAACATCCACATAATGAGCATCCACATTCTAAAATCCACATAATCAGATCTAACATAATCAGCATAATCAACATCGACATTAATAATGTATGGCACACAAATAAACATCCACATAATGAGCATCCACATAATCAGATCTAACATAATTAGCATAATCAACATCTATGGCACATAGATAAACATCCACCTAATCAGCATTTTAACATCACATAATCAGCATCCACTGAGGGCGAGGTGGAGGGAAGGGACAGCGAGGCGGAGAGAGCTCAGAGGCGGCGCCAGCGGCGTGGAGATGGCTGCCGGCGTGGAGGATGCTTTGGCCGAGATCTGGCGTCGGCGCGTCACGAGATCTTGGCAGGGTGTGGACGATGAACAGCGGACGGTGGGGGTGCGGACGGTGGGGTCGTCGGAGGACGGTGTGAACAGCGGGGTCGTCGGAGGATGACGCAGACGGCGGGGTTGAGGATGGCGCGGACGGCATGGATGGCGGGGTCATCAGAGGCGTGGACGGCATGGGTTGGAGGCGGTAGTGGCAAGAAAGACAACAGTTGGACCTCTCCTATTTTTATATGAGGGGGATTTAGTACCGGGTCATACTAACAATCGGTACTGATATGGGACATCAGTATCGGTTGGTTTATTCAACCGGGACTAATGACCCTCCAGTCCAGCGCACCAAAATAACCCGCCAGAATGTTGGTTCCTATAGGGGAATTAGTATCGGGCCATAATATGAACTGGTAGTAAAGGGACATCAGTACTGGTTGGTGGATTAAACCGGTACTGATTCCCCTCGCCAGCCCGCTAAAATGACACGCCAAATATTGCCTATCAGTACTGGTTGGTGTTATGACCCGGTGGGGTAACTATGTCCACCGATCAGTGAGAGGACAGAGGGAAAAATGAATTAACTGTGAACAACTAATTAAATCTCGGGCCAAATCAGCTCAACAATTTTTGAAACTTTTAATTTAATTTCCTGGTAAATTTTTCTCACCTATGTAAAATTTTAGGTAAAAATATCCAGTATTGTATTTTTTAAAATTCTGAGAAGTGGGATTTTTAAAAAATATCTATTACTGTAATTAATTAATTAATTAATTAATTTGAGGACATAAATTGATTTATGAATTTCTCATAAATTTATAATGGGTTTTTTCACAATATGCTAACATATTTTGTTTTTACAAGTGATCCTTCGTTATGATCGTGTTGTACATATGGAGATTCTTCTATATCATTGAGGACACTATTGTCTATGTCCACCATAAAAGGAGGTAGCTCGTCAAACTGATTGTACTTTCTTCATCTGTGATGCCCTCAACTCCGACAATCCTTCTTTTACCTGGAAGAACCACGTGGTGCCTTGGCTGTTCGCTGCTGACAGTCTCCACCTTCTGCTTCTTGCTTTTAGTATGCTTGTATTTCTGTTTTTTCGGTTTGCTGTTCATGTTCATCACATAGAATACCTATGCCACATCATTGGTGAGTACAAACGGTTCATCCCTATAGACCACTTGCTTGAGGTCCACGGTTGTCATAACATACTCGTCGATCTTAACAGCTATCAGTTTGACCCATTGGCACCGAAACAGAGGGACTTTTAAAGGTCCATACTCGAGCTCCTAGATCTCTGTGTAACCATAGTAGGTGTCCATCTTTCCATTTTTGTCCAAGGCATCTATACAGACGTCGCTGTTTGAAATGTGCTTGTTTAAATGAAAGTAGATCGTTGCTAAAGAGTTCTTTTTCTCCCTAGAGTCCCTTTTCCCCGTATCCTCCCCTCATGGCGTGATACAGGGATGCCAATAGGATTCAGATCATCAATGTAATCGACACAAAACTCAATCACCTCCTCTATGCCAAAACCCCGTGCAATGCAGCCTTCTAAATGAGACCGGTTACGAACATACTTCTTTAGGAGACCCATGTACCTCTCGAATGGGAACATACTATGCAGGAACACGGGTTCGAGAATTTCTATCTCTTTGACAATGTGGACCATGAGATAGACCATAATATCAAAGAAGGACGAAGGGAAGATCATCTCAAGGCTGACGAGACTATCGACCACATCATCCTGTAGCTTAGATACGTTATTCGGCTCGATGACCTTCTGCGACACCGCGTTGAAGAACGAGCACAACTTTATGATTGTCCCTCGTACCTAGTCTGCCAGAATACCTCTCATCGCCACTGGAAGCGTGTCTAGGCCCCGAATTCGAGTTCAACTCATGCGGCTAGCACTAACAACGAACAAATCCTTAGCCGCATTCGAGATCGATTGTTAGCTCCCGAACGTGTCCTAAACCGCCATTTAGAAGTATCCCAAACCCAACCAAAAGTTTAGAGCAAGAAAAATTTAGATGGAAAATGTGAGTTTCATCAAAGTTTAGAGCCTCATAGTTGGAGATCAGTAATGATCTAGAATGTGCATGTTGGTTGGTTGCAAACTAGAAACTTTTCTCTATTCAATGGTCGAGTTCCCTTGGCAATCCAACATCAAGTGCCAATTTAAATCTTAGCTCAAAGATTGAATCCAATGTTGGAATATTGGGGACTTAGCCCTAGCTCTTAGCCTCCACTTAGTCTCCTTCTATGTGGCATTGTGTGTGGGCAAAAGGGACACAAAGCAGCAGCCACAAACTCAAAAAGAAAACAGCAAAGCCCCATTTCCTCCTCCCAAATTTCGTGCAGCCCCTCCACTCCTAGCTGAGCTCCTCTTCTCCCCTGGCCCTGCATCTCTTGTGGGGGGAGGGCCTCCACCATTGCAGCACCTCCAAGCTCCTACCTTGCTCCTCCAAGCTTGCAGCTGCTCCTCCAAGCCGACGCCCAGCCATCTCCCCCTTGCCGAGCTCACCCCCCATGGCTCCTCCTTGGGGGAGGCAAAGGTGAGTTCCCCCATGGCTAGATCTAGTTCTAATGGGTCTCTTACTGCTGATTTGGGCACCCTAGGGTTGGATTTGGGAAAAGTTTGGAGGGAAACCACAACTCTAGGGTTTGTGGCTTGTTCTGAAATTTCGAGCAGATTTTATAGCCTCTGTTTTTTGTGTTTTTGAGCAAGTTAAATGATTTATCTCTCTGTACGAATGAAGGATTAGTTGTAGATAATCGAGTTATCTTTCATTTCCAATTGGAATCGATTGATTTCGTTAATCCAGTTGAAAGTTATCATCTTTTTGTTACAGATTGTCCAGACTTTTCAGCAATTAGGCAGAGCTACTGTTTTGCTCGTGTTTGAGTGGGTTAATCAAATTGTTGTTCAATTGGGGGTAGATGGATGTGTAGGTAGGGTTATCATTTAGTAACTGGGAGAGCTCAATTTGGATGAGGGATTAAAAAGTTATGCCCAAGTGAATGTCATGCTGTTCTGAAACTCTGAAATTGTGAATGCTGAACTTGCCACCTGTTCCTGGCCGAATTGGGAGCTCCTCATGCAGTTGCTTGATAATTGGACAATGCCATGTCGTAGAACTACGTCTTATGGTCATTTAGAATCCGAGTTTGCTCAATTTGGTTAAGCGGTTAGGAAGTTATGGCCATTTATATTGAAATCTGTCCAGAATTGTCCCTTTTGCGTAGAGCACTGTTCGTTTATGTTTTTGAGCAAGATAAATCATTTGGTAGTTAATTGGGGGTAGATGTATGAGTAGGTATTGTTCTTATGTTCATTTGTAAACTGGAATCACTCAATTTGGTTGGGTAGATTAGGAGATATGCTTGTTTGAAGTTCATGCTATCCTGAAAATTCAGAGTTTGCTTTAGGGAAGGCTAGAGTTGGGTTGGAGTAGTGTTGGGCATTTCAAATACATTGTTGTCTATTAGTGTGTATGTGAAATCATGTGCTGAAAAATTGGCTTTGAACTGAAAAATTAACTTAGAATTGGTTTTGCAAAATGTGCTTGTGCATGTGTTTGACAATTTGACAAGAAACAGTAAGTTTCGTTTTTACGTGCGGGACCAAGTTCTTAAAAGACAGTAAGTTTTACATGTACGCCAGACCAAATTTTTTGGTCCGTCGTGAATGGCTTTTTGCTCGATTAGGGTTTGTGCAAATTTGGACTTTGAATTTTGATTTGTTTTTGAGATTATGAAATTTGTGAGAATTTCATGATGCTTGAAGTGGAATTTATGCAATGCTCGTGTGAGTATTTGCATGGACTAATGTTGAGTCAAGTCGCGGACTTGTGCTCGAAATTGTTTTGTGGTTTGTTCATGTGCAGGTATTGCTCGAGGGCGAATGTGGTCGATGACGGGACCGGAACTAGGTTCATGGAGGAACTGAGGTTCGGGACTAGGTTCGAGGAAGGCGAGGTCTTGGTGGTCAAGGATGTCATGCGGGGCGTTCGGGCTAAGAGAATGGTGCACATGAAGAATGGTTAGTCACGTGAGAATGGCGGGGAGGTCATTCGGCGTGCAAAGTGTTAGTCACGTGAGTATGGCGGTGGCCATACGGCGTGCAAAGTGTTAGTCACGTGAGTATAGTAGGGTTGCCATACAGCGTGCAAGAGTTGTACTTTCGGCGAGGTTGGGCCAAGTAGAGTTGTGTTGGATCTGATTCCTTCTAGGGAATAGGAATCGTATTGAGAACTCCTTAATGAGTTGGTGCTTTAAATAGGAGGGGTTGTCTCCTGTTGAAGAGCATCGAATTGAGGAGAGCTAGGCGTATAGAGTCTTGGGCTCAAAGTTTAGGGTTTGTACTCTTTTGATGGGAGTACTTTAGACAAAAGAAATAAAGATCAATTCTTCTAGTTCCCGCATTGCTTCAACGTTCTCTTTTTGGTTCTTGTTTGCATGCTTGTTCTAGTTCTAGATTGGTTTTTGTTCTTTAAGTTTTATCTTGATTTGATCCATCAAAAACCTCTCTAGGGTATTGATCTAGTGTTTCTCAAAGTCTAGTTGATCAATCTTTTGTCGTTCTTGTTTAATCTTGAAGTTTTGATTAGATTGATTCTCGTCAAGTTCTGGATCAGTAAGCTTGCGAAGCTCATAACTTTTGATCCGTAAGTCCGATCGAGCTGATTCTTTTTGGGTTCATTTTGTACTGGAATCTAGTTTCTTGTGTCCAAATTTCAGATTGATCCGACGGTTGGATCTCCGGGAATTCGCGTTTTACCAAACCTCTATCATTCTGTTTTTGTCGAAAACGAGGCAATTATTTGGTTCTGTTTTGGGGTGAACTTTTAATAGATCAAGAATTTGGTTTTAGCTTCCGCACAATCATTCACCCCCCTCTGATTGCTATATTCGTATACTTCGATCCTACAAGTGGTATCGAGGCGAGGTTTTTCTAATCTATCTTAGCAGGTGATTAGATTAATGGATCGTTATTCGACAAAACCATGTGTGTTCGATGGTGTTGATTTTCAGTTTTGGAAGGCCAAGATGGAGGCGTTCATCCAAGCACAAGGCTTCACAATTTGGGAGAAAGTCTACAAACCATATGAAGTCCTGCAAGCGACAACGTCAACGACACCAATCGCGCACATGTTGAAGCAAGCGGCAAAGCGCGCAACTTGATCATCCAAGGTTTGGGGACGCTGACTTTGACCGTGTGATCCATCTCAAGTCCGCATATGAGGTATGGAAATCTCTTTGTGATTACCATGAGGGTTCTATGAGTATTAAAGAGGTTCGTCAAGATCTTTACAAAAAAGAATACATGCGATTTGAGATGAAACCCGGTGAGTCGCTAGATGACTTCTTTGCACGTTTCAATAAAATTCTTAGTAATCTTCGTCTTTGTTGGAGTTAGCTTTGATGATCTTTGCTAATGCTAGACAATTGCTTGGTGCATTAGACATGTCTATTTGGGAGATGAAAGTTACATCCATTAGAGAATCTCATTGTCATGAGTACACTTACCTTAGATGTTCTTTATTCCAAGTTGAAAATTCATGAATTAGATATTCTTGCTAGAAAGAATGATCATAAATCAATTGCTTTGACATCTCAATCTAGCATATCTCATAATGGTGCTTTGCTTCAAGCTTTGCTCTATCTTTCTTATCTTCACTAACCGATGAGCAGATTGAGCAATTCCCGAAGAAGACTTGTCACTACTCTCTTCTCGCTTTAACAAAGCTTTACAAAATGTGAGAATGAGAAAGAGAGGTGGTGGTGGCCCTCCAAGATGCTATGAGTGTGGTGATCTCGAGCCATATTCGTCCAAACTGTCCTAAACTTGCGAGGTAAAGCATCAAGGGAGGAGAAGGACAACGATGAAGAAAAGAGAAGAAGTTCTCTTCAAGTAATAGAAAGAAGAAGAGCTTCATCAACAGCAAAGTTGTCCACGAGTTCTTTCCGCTCTTGAACAAGTCAATTTGAGCGATGTGGATTCATAGAGCGGTGAGGGCGATGCAACTCCAAGCAAGCATGAATTGGCGGGATTGTGTCTCATGGCCAAAAGCGGCGGCGGCAAACTCGAGGAGCGACAACGACAGCGACTTCAATGAGGTAGATCCTTCCTATGATGAATTAGCCAATCTTTGTTGCCCGTCTTGGAAAATTGCTTGACAAACGTGATAGAAAAATTAAGAAACATGATATTCTTGTGGAGTCATTGAATGCTGAAATTACTAGACTTAAGACTTTGATTCACGATGATGATACTTGCAAATCATGTGACTTAATTTACAATGAGCTCACCTTGCTTAGGAAAGAACACGCTCTTACATTTACATCTAAATGGGAAAAATGAGAAACATGTTAAACATGCTAGCTGTTCTACCATTGATTTGCATGATACAACTCCATGTTCTAAATGCTCCATACTAGAATTGAAGTTGCATGATGCAAATGCTAGGGTTTCTCAAATGACAGAAGATTTTCTTACACATGAGGTTCTTTCATACTCAACTTGTCGCAAGCAAAAAGGAAAAGTGGATGACCCCTGCAATAATTGTTTAATTCTTGCTAATAAAGTTGATTACTTGCAAAACTCTTTGGAACGATTCACTAATGGCAAGAAAAAGTTGAACATGATTTTGGATCAATCTAAGGTTAGCTCAAACAAGAAAGGTTTAGGTTTTGATCTTCATGCTTCATATGAAACTAAACCTCGCTCATTGTTTATGCTCCTTGCAATGACAAACTTGAGATTTCAAATGAGCCTAAGAAAATTGTCTTCAAATCTCCTGGCCTTTTATCTTCTACTATGATGAATGCAAATGTTGCTTCTACTTCCAAAGCTAAACATAATGTTAAGTACACTTGCACTCATTGTGGTAGAGATGGACATTTAGTAAACTTTTGCTTTAGACTAGCTAAACAACAAAAGAGAGAAAGGTTTAATGCTAGGTCTAATTTCAGAAAGGCACACTCCACTTCTCATTATGTGCCTAGGGTGAAACAAACACCTTTTGATGCTAAAAACACGGGAAAAGGCAAATCTGATTTTGTGCATAAGAATACTCGTGTTGTGCCCCTCTTTGTTGTCGTCGGTGTCTCAAGATCTTTGGATTCCTAAACATCTTATTTCTAACCCCAGCATCTGAGACCTCGACACTTTACTGCTTATATGTAGGCTTCTCACGCGAGGAGGGAGAACATGTGGCTAGTGAATTTGGGATGCTCACTTCATATGTTTAGTGATAAGATTTGGTTCTCTCTTTACTCATGCATCTCGTGCTAAAAGTGTTATCTTTTGAAGATGCTTCTTCCACCTCTGTTTTACTTAAAAGGCACTAGTCCAAATGATGCACGAGTCACAGTGCATATGTTCAGGGGGAGAGTGTCTTTGTTCATAAAAGATGATGATGATGCTGTTGAGGATGAGATAATTGGAGGTTTACATGAGAGACTCTTCCCACGTGCTTGTGTATGCTTGTTTTCAAGCTTCCCTCGTGCTTCACATCGACAAGCGTTCAAGTGAACTTTCAGGTATCTCCATGGTACTCAAGATTTTGGCATTTGGCTTTCTGCTTCCTTATGCATTAGTTTAAGAGCTTATTCTGATGTTGACTTTGGAGGATGTTGAATTGATTTGGTTCGTGCCACCTCTTGAGTAATCCCCTTTCTTGAGCATATTGACATCAGATTTCACTTTCTTAGAGATCATGTTGGAAAAGGCAACATTGTGCTTCATCATATGGATACTGAACATCAATTGGCAGACATTTTTACAAAACCTTTGTCTTCTTCTCGTTTTGCTTTTATTCGGGGAGAACTTGGGGTTGTTCATCCAATGGGTTTGTTTTGAGGGGGAGTTTCCTTGCCAAGTTCTTTCACTTAATGAGCTCACTTTATCATATTTCTTTATATACTATATAATTGAGCTAATATATGATAATCTAAATTGTCTCACTTGAACTAAGAATGACATTGCGGAATTCCCTGATCTGATTGCCTATAGCTAAATACTCTGTGATATCTTACTCTTCTAGGCTTGTTATTGAATTTTCTTGACAAATTTGGGCTATGGAGCAAGTGTGTTTTCAACTTTACTCTTTCATAAGACCTTTAATCACTTTTGCATGTTTACAATCAAAGAAAAAGGAAAAAGAAAAGGGAATCAATATAAAAAGAATTTGTTAAAAGCAAAAGCTTCAAGTTATGTGCTTCAGGCTTGCTTTCCCTAAAAAGATAAGATGTATGCTTCAAGCATGCCATTCCCTCAAAGATAAGATGTATGCTTCAAGCATGCCACTCCTAGAAAATAAAAGAAGTATGCTTCAAGCATGCCACATGCAACTTATTGTTTAAAGATTAAATTGGTCTACTAGATTGGAGTTGAAACTACTTGCTCGCCCTAAGTTGTTAGTTGCTTCAATTTTTAAAAAGCCTTGCCTTTTCTGCTAAGATCTTGCTTAGTACTTGGCTATAGTTGACTAAATTGAGGTTGAGATGCATGTCATTCCCTAACTTGTTAAAATCACTTCAAGATCATGTATTTTGCATATTATGTGATATATAAGGTTATATGATTGAATGAGCTCATCTTTTCTTATCTTGGCACTCCCTTGTTTTTCCTTGTGAAATCTTTGCTACAGGAAAAATTTTGAACCTGTTCTCTCTTTTGTACTCTTGATGAATCCATTGTCAAAGGGGGAGAAATTTGGGAATCATTGAAAAGTTTAAGAAAAAAGGGGGAGTTGTGTTTGGAAATTTGAGAATTTTGGGAGAAGTTTGGAGAATTTTGGAATTTTTGGGCACATTGCACATTCACACACATTTTCCTTCTCAGGGGGAGATTTTGTTTTGCATTTTGGTCAAAGGGGGAATTCTGTGTTTTCTCTTTTTGGTCCTTGATCCTTTGGATTTCAAAATCTTTTGTAAAGTGAATGCCAAATGTTCATTTCTTAGTGGTGTTGCCAATGTTTTCATCAAGGGGGAGATTGTGAAATCATGTGCTGAAAAATTGGCTTTGAACTGAAAAATTAACTTAGAATTGGTTTTGCAAAATGTGCTTGTGCATGTGTTTGACAATTTGACAAGAAACAGTAAGTTTCGTTTTACGTCTTGGGACCAAGTTCTTAAAAGATGATAAGTTTTACATGTACGCCAGACCAAATTTTTTGGTCCGTCGTGAATGGCTTTTTGCTCGATTAGGGTTTGTGCAAATTTGGACTTTGAATTTTGATTTGTTTTTGAGATTATGAAATTTGTGAGAATTTCATGATGCTTGAAGTGGAATTTATGCAATGCTCGTGTGAGTATTTGCATGGACTAATGTTGAGTCAAGTCGCGGACTTGTGCTCGAAATTGTTTTGTGGTTTGTTCATGTGCAGGTATTGCTCGAGGGCGAATGTGGTCGATGACGGGACCGGAACTAGGTTCATGGAGGAACTGAGGTTCGGGACTAGGTTCAGGGAGGAACTGAGGTCTTGGTGGTCAAGGATGTCATGCGGGACGTTCGGGCTAAGAGAATGGTGCACATGAAGAATGGTTAGTCACGTGAGAATGGCGAGGAGGTCATTCGGCGTGCAAAGTGTTAGTCACGTGAGTATGGCGGTGGCCATACGGCGTGCAAAGTGTTAGTCACGTGAGTATAGTAGGGTTGCCATACAGCGTGCAAGAGTTGTACTCGGCCAGGTTGGGCCAAGTAGAGTTGTGTTGGATCTGATTCCTTCTAGGGAATAGGAATCGTATTGAGAACTCCTTGTGGAGTTGGTGCTTTAAATAGGAGGGGTTGTCTCCTGTTGAAGAGCATCGAATTGAGGAGAGCTAGGCGTATAGAGCCTTGGGCTCAAAGTTTAGGGTTTGTACTCTTTTGATGGGAGTACTTTAGACAAAAGAAATAAAGATCAATTCTTCTAGTTCCCGCATTGCTTCAACGTTCTCTTTTTGGTTCTTGTTTGCATGCTTGTTCTAGTTCTAGATTGGTTTTTGTTCTTTAAGTTTTATCTTGATTTGATCCATCAAAAACCTCTCTAGGGTATTGATCTAGTGTTTCTCAAAGTCTAGTTGATCAATCTTTTGTCGTTCTTGTTTAATCTTGAAGTTTTGATTAGATTGATTCTCGTCAAGTTCTGGATCAGCAAGCTTGCGAAGCTCATAACTTTTGATCCGTAAGTCCGATCGAGCTGATTCTTTTTGGGTTCATTTTGTACTGGAATCTAGTTTCTTGTGTCCAAATTTTAGATTGATCCGACGGTTGGATCTCCGGGAATTCGCGTTTTACCAAACCTCTATCATTCTGTTTTTGTCGAAAACGAGGCAATTATTTGGTTCTGTTTTGGGGTGAACTTTTAATAGATCAAGAATTTGGTTTTAGCTTCCGCACAATCATTCACCCCCCCTCTGATTGCTATATTCGTATACTTCGATCCTACAAGTGGTATCAGAGCGAGGTTTTTCTAATCTATCTTAACCGGTGATTAGATTAATGGATCGTTATTCGACAAAACCATGTGTGTTCGATGGTGTTGATTTTCAGTTTTGGAAGGCCAAGATGGAGGCGTTCATCCAAGCACAAGGCTTCACAATTTGGGAGAAAGTCTACAAACCATATGAAGTCCCTGCAAACGACAACGTCAACGACACCAATCGCGCACATGTTGAAGCAACAAAGAAGGCGCAACTTGATCATCCAAGGTTTGGGACGCAGCGACTTTGACCGTGTGATCCATCTCAAGTCCGCATATGAGGTATGGAAATCTCTTTGTGATTACCATGAGGGTTCTAACACTATTAAAGAGGTTCGTCAAAATCTTTACAAAAAGAATACATGCGATTTGAGATGAAACCGGTGAGTCGCTAGATGACTTCTTTGCACGTTTCAATAAAATTCTTAGTAATCTTCGTCTTTGTTGGAGTTAGCTTTGATGATCCGCTAATGCTAGACAATTGCTTGGTGCATTAGACATGTCTATTTGGGAGATGAAAGTTACATCCATTAGAGAATCTACTGTCATGAGTACACTTACCTTAGATGTTCTTTATTCCAAGTTGAAAACTCATGAATTAGATATTCTTGCTAGAAAGAATGATCATAAATCAATTGCTTTGACATCTCAATCTAGCATATCTCATAATGGTGCTGCTTCAAGCTTTGCTCTATCTTTCTTATCTTCACTAACCGATGAACAGATTGAGCAATTCCCAGAAGAAGACTTGTCACTACTCTCTTCTCGCTTTAACAAAGCTTTACAAAATGTGAGAATGAGAAAGAGAGGTGGTGGTGGCCCTCCAAGATGCTATGAGTGTGGTGATCTCGACCATATTCGTCCAAACTGTCCTAAACTTGCAGGTAAAGCATCAAGGGAGGAGAAGGACAACGACAGAAGAAAAGAGAAGAAGTTCTCTTCAAGTAATAGAAAGAAGAAGAGCTTCATCAACAGCAAAGTTGTCCACCGAGTTCTTTCCGCTCTTGAACAAGTCAATTTGAGCGATGTGGATTCATAGAGCAGTGAGGACGATGCAACTCCAAGCAAGCATGAATTGACGAGATTGTGTCTCATGGCCAAAAGCAACGACAGCTACCAGGGCCCTTTCCAAATACTACTTTCAGACCCTTTACCAGAGAAAATACAAGTGTCCCACTGCGATGCAGAGGCTTCTTACATTTCTCTTCTGTCCCATCGAAATTCTCACCCTTCCTTCATAATGGGTGCTTCGTATGGTGGAACCTACGGTGGCCCATGTACACGACCTTTCGTGAGTTTTTCAGATACTTGCTGTTCGTATCCTCTAAGCACTGGATGCAAGCTTTATATCCTTTAATAGATAGGCCAGATAGGTTACCAAGTGCAGGCCAGTTGTTGATTGTTACGAATAGCAATGCACGTAAAGTGAAATGCTCTCTTTTGTACTCATCCCACACACATACACCATCGTTCCACAGCGTTAGCAGATCTTCAACCAACAGTTTGAGGTACACATCGATGTCGTTTCCAGGTTGCTTTGGCCCTTGGATAAGCAACGACATCATAATGTACTTCCGCTTCATACACAACAAAGTAGGAAGGTTGTACATACATAGAGTCACGGGCCAAGTGCTGTGACTGCTACTCATCTCGCCGAACAGGTTCATCCCATCCGTACTCAACCCAAACCTTATGTTCCTCGCATGCTCAGCAAAGTCCGGATACTTTCTATCAACATTCCTCCACTGGGAGCCGTCAGCGGGATGCCTTAGCCTTCTATCGTCCCTACGATCTTCTTTGTGCCAGCGCATCATCTGGGCATGCGCTTTGCTCGCAAACAAACGCTTTAACCGGGGGATTATAGGGAAATACCATACCACCTTAGCGGTGGATTTCTTTTTCTTACGCTGCCTATCTTCCACACCTGGGTCATCACGCCTGGTCTTATATCGCGAAGTTTTGCACACCGGACAAGCTTCCAAATCCTCGTACTCATTGCGATAAAGGATACAATAAATAGGCATGCATGTATCTTCTGTACCTCCAACCCCAAAGGGCAAACAATTTGCTTGGCGTCATACGTAGTTTCAGGCAGTGTGTTACCATCCGGAAGCAACTTCTTTATGAGGCATAACAACTCGTCGAATCCTTTATCAGACAATCCATTGGTCGCCTTCCATTGCAACAAATTTAGTGTGGTACGCAATTTTTTGTGGCCCTGTCGGCAGTTTGGGTACAGTAGTGTTCCGTGGTCCTCCCACAGGCCCTGGAACATTTTGTAATGTCTTTCATCGGTGTATTCTCCCTCTTCATCAAGCAGCATCTGGTCTAGGTCATCATCGCGAAACTCCCGCAATGTATCTTCGAACGAATCGTGTTGGACAGCATTCGGCATATTGTTGTCTCCCTCTTCTTTTTCTTCACCATCTTCCCATATAGTTTCTTCTTCACCGTGCTTGGTCCAACAGGTATAGTTTGGCATGAAACCTCTTGAGAGCAAATGGAAGTGAATGTGGCTAGATTTTGGCCACTCCTTCTCATTCTTGCAGTCTATGCATGGACAACATATGTAGCCTGAATTCGTGTATGCATCGGTCGCACGAAGAAAATCTTGCAAACCCTGCAAGAACTCCGGGGAGCGTCGGTTGATGTACATCCGTCGCCGGTCCATCTACATTATGTTACATCAAAGCAGCTGTTAGCTCATTTTCCAATAATGAATTTTTGAACATTTCCTAAAATTCATATTAAACCAATATTAAATTTATTTAAAAATTTTAGGTGGATAAATTTAATTTTAGATGAAATTTCATTAAAAAGTTAATATTTTTAAAATATCAATACTTCATTACATATTTTGAAAAGGATTATTCTTTATATATCTAATGTGTTAAAATTCATCAATAATTTTTCAATTTTCATGATAAAATTTCATCTTGTTATATAAATTGAATTATTTCTGCTTTGCTTAATAAAAATAATAAATCATACACATTCCAACCGATCGATGGAACCAAAACCAAAATTTTAGCTAGATCAACACCTAAAATGTAAGAATTGGTAGATCAAAGTCTAGATGCAAAAATCTTCATCAATCGATGGAACCAAAACTTAAATTTGAGATAGATCCACGCCTTCAATGCGAGCTACACTAATCCAAGCAAATTCCAAACTTACACAACAATTTATTGCAACATACATGAAAAGATCGAACTAGATCTCTACATTCTTAATCTTTCATCAATCATGATAAAATATCAAATTTTCTTCACATTTCAAGCAAAAAGGAAGCGCCATTTTACACTAAATGTAGTGAGGAACGATGTTACTAACCTTGGTTAAATTGGCTTGGAGTAATAACCAAAAATTTAAAATTTTGGCAGCACCTCCCCCTTCTTGAAGCTCTGGTGCTGCACTGTTCTTGATCGAGCAGTGTTCTTGATCGGGCACAGTGTGGGGAGGAAACGATGGAGAGTGGATTCAAATAAGGCTACTCAGTACCGGTTTAAGAAAACAATCGGTACTGATGTCTCGAGAGCGGCGACTACGGGGCTTGATCTGATTCTTTGTTACGGCTAGGGGCTGATGCTCTAATATTACTGCCGATTGGTTACACCGACCGGTATGGATGTGCCTACGCTTATTAGTACCGTTCGGTGCAACCAACCGGTACTAATTTTAGAGCATTAGTCCCGGCTGGTAACATCAACCGGTACTGAAGCCCCATAAGCCGTTGCCCTCGGGGACATCAGTACTGGTCGGTATTGTAAACCGGTACTGATATGCCCCCTAGTGACCGTTGAACCAAAATTTTGAAGAAAAAAAATTCGATTTTCTCCTGAATGTTTCTCGAAGCTGATATTTTTGAACGATTTTCTCTCATTGTGGCATAATTTTTTTGAATGTTTTTTTAACGTTTCATAATTTTTTTGAATATTTGAATTTAACGGTTGAGGCGATGGGAGGCGGCCATAATTTTTGGCTCATTATTGCTGCGACAATGGCCTACTTTTTCACATTTGAATGTTTCTCGAAGCCGATTTTTTGAACGATTTTCTCTCATTGTGGCATAATTTTTTTGAACGTTTCATAATTGCAGCGATCATAATTTTTGGCTCATTATTGCTGCAACAATGGCACGAAAATTGAATGTAAAACATGACATATAGAACACAAAATATTATATTCATTACATTACAATATTTAATAACATCACAATATATTAATTACAATATATATATATACAATATATATATAATATTGTAATTAATATATTTAGCTAAGGGAAGGGTTAGTGTGCAACAACCGGGGAGGACCACTTGTACTATTAGAAGTTTCCGAAAGACTTTGTTACGGGAACTCGCCTTTGTGGTGTTTGACTGTATCTTGTGGGTAAAGTGCATAACCTCTGCAGAGTGTAAAATCTATTCGAATAGCCGTGTCCGCGGTATTGGACATCGCTCGGGAATTACAGTCAAGAGTTAGACTTTCTCAAAAATAACTTGGACTTGAAAGGTTGGGTTGGATTAATAATGATGTTGATGGAAATGTCGATTAGGATGGGAAAGATGTTTACTAAACTCCTTGAAAAGTTATTTATGCTTTACTTGTTTCTACTGCTTTCGAATCTACTTATGATACTTGTTAAATGCTCTTATTGCAAATATACCTTGAGCCACTCCTTTGTATCAAGCCATGCATGTAGTATATTAGTTGCATTACATGCATGACTTCTTGAGTACCAAGTACTCACCCTTGCCATAATACAACACCGGTTGAAGAAGAATCTACACCGGCTTTGGAGGAGGAGCTTCGGAGGAACCATCTACTTAGGGAGCGAGCCGGTCAGTTGCCTATGGTATCTTTGGATGGCGCCGCAGAGTTATCTTATTTTCATTTGCTATTATTTCTCTCTTAATAAGTTTAGCCTGCGTGCGTATATTTGTAACTTGACCATAAGGTCGAGCAACCGATTTGACTATTTAATTAAAGTACTTTATTAGTATCGAGTGGTATGATTGTGATATTTACCGATGTTAAGACTGTGTGCACTAAGCGGCTGTTCTGGACTAGTGCTGAATACACAGAGGGTCCGGATTTGCAGATTCGGGTCCCGACAGAGGTGGTATCAGAGCCATACTGACTGTAGGCTCACCCATAGATAGAATGGTCGTAGTGAGGATAAAACTTATTTTCTAAAGGTTAAAAGTTCGTCAAGATAAGAAATGACATCTCGACTTATTCCCTTCTCTCTTTTCTTGTCTCTTGCTGAATTTTTCCTTACCTTGTCACGATTTAAAATTTCGAGTTCTTACGTGAGCACTCTTGTGACAGATGGAGGGAGAGTTCAACTACGTCGATCTGGAGGTTGGTCACGCCGCGGAACTTTGGCGTATGCTACAGACTCTCGGAGATTTTGAGAAGCCGCAATACCAAGTGGGCGTGATCGGACAAGCGGTGATTGATCAAGGCTTGTGACGTGAAGATTGTGGTACCGCTAGGAAGAAGGGCCCAGGCAATCGCTCGATACATCGTGACCGCCGGAGGTCTACAATGCAGATGGGTATCCAAGAGGCGTCACGACGAGCAATGCGGCACATTACCCGTATCTACGCCAGAGAATTGGAGAGCACGGTGTTCCAATATCATCCGCGCAGCAATAACCTTCTTGACCCGAAGATGATTCAGGATGAGAATGCCATGGTTACACAGTTGGCACGACTTGTTGTCGCCCAGGAGGATGTACTCGATGATACAAGCAAGGAGCTACAGAAGGCCCGCAAGGAAATCACGGTAGAGAAGAACAGATGGCGGGAAGTTCAAGAGTATGTGTCTCACCTTCTGCAAAGGATTGGAGAGTTAGAGACGGCATTATGTACGCACGGAGCGGAGCGATGCTCGAACTACACAAGCGGACCGGAGCCGGAGCTTGAGGAGGACACTGCTTCTTCGACTACCACAGATGACACAGTTGCTGGACATGGCGATCGTTTCGCGCCTATGCCGCAGCGTCCGTACCCAGGCCGTGGAGGTTTTCTCGATGAGTGAGCGTAGGTTATATAGTGAGACTCCTTCGCCGAGTCGCGTCATAGAATAAACGGTCACCCTTTAGGCGTTAGACTCCAGTGTTAGTTCGATTTGGATTTTCATTGCTTGCTGAGTGTGCAGTATGTGTTGCAAGGCCCCTAGGCATTGTAAGCAACCATACCAAGTTACTAATGATTAAAATAATAAAGTTAGACTTTAAGTTACACCTTTCGCCCCGCATAAGTTCCATATTACTTATCTATTCCTGTTTCCCTCTCATCTCTGAACCCTTGGAGCAATCGACAGATGGTGAACACTCGTGGAAACCTTGGAGGCAATGGAAGTGGTTCTCGCCCAGCAGAAAACCCCAATGATGGAGCACCAGCACCGCCACTAGACATGCAGAATTTTGGAGCATTTCTTGCTGCTCAGACTCAGTTGATGCATGCTATGATGCAACAGATGCAGCATGTCACTGCTCAGGCCACCGCTAATCAAGTCAATAAGGGACAATGCCAGAATACAAGACTGTCAGAGTTTATGAGGACTCATCCACCCACTTTCTCCGGGAATGCTAACCCGTTGGAAGCCGATGACTGGTTAAGGTCAATTGAGAGGAAGCTACACATTGCTCAATGCATAGGAAATGAGAAGGTACTCTACGCTTCTCATCAGTTGGAAGGAACAGCCGCCGAATGGTGGGAGAACTTCTGCGCTACGCAGGAGAACCCTCAAGATATCACTTGGGAGGAGTTCACAGCTGCGTTTCGTCAGTATCACGTGCCTGAAGGAATCATGGACCTCAAGAAAGAGGAGTTCAGAGCACTGAAGCAAGGTAATCAGCCGGTGGCCGAACACCTGAACAAGTTCACACAGCTTGCACGCTACGCACCTGAGGATGTAGCGACAGATAAAGCCAGACAGTCTCGCTTCATGAAGGGACTTAACTCAGGATTGCAGGTGGGACTGATCACCCACACCTTTCCAGATTTCCAGGAACTGGTGAATAAGGCGCTTATTCTTGAAGACAAGCGCAAGGAACTGAATGAGAACAGGAAGCGCACGATGTAGCATCAGGGATCGCGTCAGGGAGCGCAGCAACATTTGAGGGTTGCGCCAAATCAGTTTTTCAGATTCCAGCCACAGAATGCAACAAGGACACCGTCACCAGCACCAAGACCGTCAATCGAACTATCGGACCCAGCCCCAGCCGAAACGCCGCTTGAGCGATCAACAGAGGGCAGTGAGACGCTACTACAATTACAACGAGCCGGACACTTTGCCAAGCAGTTGTCCTAAGAAGACCGCAGGAGTGACGATTCGCTTCAATCTGGGATCCACACCGGCTAAGACGCCCGACACCAGAGCAAAGACCTCGCATGTGGTGAGAGGCCGAGTCAACCATGTCACCGCGTATGCACTGCATAATGCTACGGACGTCGTACTGCGTAAGTTACTTGTTAACTCAGTACCTGCGACAGTTTTGTTTGATTCTGGAGCTTCGCATTCGTTTGTTTCACAAGGCTTTGCTGCTAAAAATGATTTGGAGATTGCAAGACTTAAATGCATGCTTTTAGTTCAAACCCACTGGTTAGAACTCCGAACGAAAGTAGGATGTTCTGGGGTGAGAATACTAATAGATGGGATAGAGTTCCTAGCGAACCTTATTATTTTGGAGACCCAGACCTTAGATGTCATTTTGGGAATGGATTGGTTATCCAAGCACAATTCACAAATGTCGCGTGGGGGGCTGTTGTCGTCATCGTCCCATCCCTCCTCCTCCGACGAGCTCCCCCAACGGATCTTGGCCTCCTCCTCCCACTCCACCTCCTCCTCCCGCTCCTCCTCTGGGGGTGGTGATGGTGTGCCAGAGGGAGAAGGAGATGGAGCTGCCATTTTAATTGGGTGACTATATGTCTCACTGCTTTTACGTCTCCCTCAGTCATCTGATTGTTTTATAGGTGGAAATCGGAAGATGAAGAGAAAGCACTTCAATTCTGATGAACACGAAGAGTTTCATCGAAAAAGGAGCGCGGGGCGGGATCGAGGGTGGGCACGGGAGACGAAGAGCTTTAGTACCGATTTAAAACACCAACCGGTGCTGATGTGGGATCATCAGTACCGGTTGGTAACCAACCGGTACTAAGCAGCCTGCTGGGCCCACGGTTGCTTAGTACCGGGTTGCATAATGTTAGTATATTAAACCGGTGCATAATGTGGGATCATCAGTACCGATTGGTTACACCAACCGGTACTACGCATCCTGCTGGGTCCACAACTGCTTAGTACCGGGTGGTGTAACCAACCGGTTCTGATGTTAACATCAGTACCGGTTGGTATATTAAACCGGTATTGAGATGCCCCCCGGACCAGTTGTGAGACCCCGGATCAGCTATCCGAAATCTCATGTGTATTTCTGTACTAGTCCCATATCAGTAGCTAGTACACACAGTCAACAGTGATACGTCATTGCCGAACAAAACGAAATTGTAACATAAATAATAAAGTATGGGCCACATGGCCACTTATTACAATACTCGGCCACGAGGCCGGAGACACGACAGCGGAAGCAAAAGCGACAAAGAGGGAACACCAAAAACACCACAGGCGACGACAAGAAGCGCGACTAGCTATCTTGGCAATCTTCCTCGAATTCTTCGGTGTAGAACTCACCGTCTTCAGCTGCGTCCTGGTAGTTTTCTGATGATGACAAGATGTGCAGTACGTGAGTACGAAAGTACTCAGCAAGTCGGGGAAAGTATGTATATGTGAGGCTTTCCAAAGGAAGGCTTAATACGGTTCATTTGCGTAAAGCCAAGTTTCATCAAACTATACTGGTAGTAAGTTTCATAAAGCATATTTTAGCAATTCTTTTTAACAATTGAATTATTTAATATTGCAGTGAAGGTTCTATCCACCATCACTAATACAAAGGCTCTAACCACCAACTTTTAAAAGATTAAGTTTAATCACATATGACTCTTTCCGTCAAGGCATAAAACAGGTTCTTTCCACCTTGTTGGCTCAATCCGCCATCAAACATCCGAGAGTTCTAACCACTCTCGAACCCCCAAAACAAAACATCGTTTAATTTTAAAACCAAAACCAAAGTCTACCAATATGAAAGCATTCCTTGCTTTGCCCTTGACCGTAGGCATGGCTATTCGAATAGTTTTAACTCTGCAGATGTGTACAACTTTACCCACAAGACATGATCGTCTCTTGATGCCATGCAATTAACACACTTCCTTTGGTGTGTCGGCAGAGAGATCATGACAAGGCCTTTACAATGTATACGCCTAACCCGACCCACCCGCTGAGGTTTCACCGCTGTTAGGGTTCTAGCCACCCAGTACAGAAGCCCCCTCTTGCGCCGTGTGAGAAAAACAGTCTTGCCTCTATCCAGCACTCACATTCCACCATTTGGTGAGTCTAAGTTAGGTTTCTACAAATTATTTAGCCTAGTCGTACCATTATAGACATGTGGTAGTACGATTATACTTAGAATGGGCAATCATAAGCGTCGGTCCTTAATTGACTTGGGGCGGTACTTGCACAATGCAACTAGTGCTCAATCCGCACCCACCCGACATTCCATTCCGCCCAAGTCCAAACCATTTTTCCTTTTCTTTTTATTTTAGAAAAACAGTACCAAAATCTTTATAATCATTTCCAAATCACACTTTAAATCATAATTTTGCATAATCCCACCCATGGGTCATTTTTATCAATGTTGGCCCTAAGCGATTCTACCGTACTATTCAACAAAGGTCACCATATAGGGTAAACATGGCATAACAAATGTCCTAGGGTTACAATTAAGCATGGATATCAATAACAAAGGAGGTGATCACAATTCGGAATAGCTAAGGTGCTATATTTGATATACGATGATAAAACATAGCAATGCATGTTAAAACAATTGTAAATCATTTGCAATCATGGGATTAATATGCGTCAAGGGACTTGCCTTCGGTCGCGGCGAGGTCGTCGAACGCTTGAAGTCCGGCGGGGGGGTTGGCGGACTCGGAATAAATAAATAACCGAAAAATAAATAAAATCCAAAAATTACCAAAGTAGTACTGCAGGTAGGTATTGATTTTAGATGAATTTAGGAATTTGAACGGAGTCAATCGGAGTTCGGACGGAAAAGATATGAGCTTTCGAAGTTCGAAAACCCTGAAAAATCGAAAACGAGGGAATATTCCCGGAATATTCCTTTTCTATTTTTTTTTCTGATTTTTGGATGGGATTGAGTCTATGCCATGTGGGGTCCTCTGTCATTGAGATGATGGTTCTTCTTCAAGGCTTCATAGCCATGGCAAGAAACAGGGGATGGGGAGGCCTCATGGTATTTGTGATGGATGGCACAGCCGGGGCGGGCGGCTGGCTAGCACGGCGCGCAGGATCGGGGCTGGGCGGGCACCGAGTGGCGGCGGTAGCCGGGAAAGCGACAGCGGTGTCGGCCGGCGAGGAGGGCCGAGGTGGCGGCAATGGCCGGCTTGTCGGCTGGCCAGACAGCTGGCGCGGCGGCCTCACCGGTGGCGGGCGGTGGCATCGCGGGACCACGGGGCGGTGGCGGCTCCGGCGAGCTGGCCGGAGGGGGCTCGACGGCGACGAGCCGGCGGCAAGCACGCCCACGGGCAAGAAAAAAACAGAGAAGCTTCAAGAACTGCCAAAAATCCAAAATCTCTCACAATTTTTGAACATGGCAACACTAATGGGATAATGGATCAACTAAACAACATCCTAAGGAACATAGAATAGCAAGGAATTGATCAATGGCTCGACGGAGACGACGAATTTGGCGAAAAACGGAGTTCCGGCCGAAGTGACAAAAACGTGAAATTCGTCTTCAATTCTTGATGGAACCTAAAATTGATGGATTAATTAGAAACTAGACTCCCACACGATCACAAAGAAACAAACGGAATGAGGATTGACCCACCGGAGAGGGAGAAACAAGGATGAACACGAAGAACGCGAAAACGGTAGTTTCCCGTCAGTTTTCTCGATCTCCCGGTCGATTGGATTGGAAAGGCTAAAGAAGATTGAGACCCCCGGGAAGAGCACTCCAACACGGAGATTTGAGAGGTGGAATCGTGCAGAACGGAGTTGAAACGGCCGAGTTATGCCCATTAATGCCGATTTCGGTTTTGGCAACATTGTTCAAATTCCGGTGAGATCCCGAGCCATTGATGGTGGGGAACGGAAGGGATTCGTCGTCACGGAATGAACGGACCCGGCGGTTCGCGATTTGGAGGTTTATGGTGGAAGTTATGGGTGATTAAAGTGCATGCCCTCCATGGATGGAAGCTAGGAGCTCTTCCCTGGTAGCTTGGCAACGTGAGGTTGAAGAAGGGTACTGTAGCGCCACGTGGCAGCTCGTGAGTGGCTGGGGATTACTCGAATGAACCGCCCTAGAGAAAAATTAGCAAAAATGGTCTAAAAATTTCGGAAAAATTCCTAGAACCATTTTGGAATATTTGGAACCCGATAAAATTATTTTCGCGGAATTTGAATGAAATTTGTGGATTTGAATATTCTGGAGCGAATAGCGGGCATTAAACGAAAGCCACGCGGGATAAAATAGGGGCAGAGTTCCAAAAATCTTAGGAATCATTCCAAAAATCATTTTGAAATATTTGGGACCTAATTGAAGTGATTTTGGGATTTTTGGAGCATTTTTGGACTTAGGTGAAATTTCGGGTACCGGCGGGAACCAAGAAATTCGATTTTCGAACGGAGGGGAATTAAATTCCGATTTTGGATGGGAAGGGATGCCAGGTTAACATAAACACCAAGGAAACTCTAATTTTTTAATTTAATTAATTTAAATTAGATTTTTCCCAGAACGCAGCCCGAGGATGTTACATCGATGAAGCCGTTGAACCGATCTTGATGTAGTTGTCGATCGGTTCATGCATAACCGGTACTGATGGACCGGTATGAAAGACCAGATCTGTAGTAGTGAGGCGACGTTCTAGGCGCCGTTCACCTACCTGTTAGCTTTTAATCTGACTATTACAGAGTATCGAATCCATATATAACGGCTAACGACCATATTAAGTTTTTCTAATCAACCATTATCTAACTATATAACGTTAACAGAATAAAGAATAATAGTTCCGATCCAACCATAAGACTAAGTATGGAACAGTTAATCAAATAGTATGCAATAGTACATCGATAATAAGAACTCATGGTTATATATGACAATGCCAAGAAATCATAAAACAATATTGATTCTGAAAAGATGAAGTTAGAAGACATAAGAAAACCTAGACTAGAGCCGCTATCACCTTCATACTGTCACCATCCATCGGAACTACATCCTCTCTAGTTAAACAGACATGAATATCCTAAATAATCATGAATAAGATAGTCTCGTAAATATCCTAAATAATCATGAATAAGATAGTCTCTTGCATGTCTTAGTCTTAGACATAAATTGTGTTGTCCATATAATCGGCATCCTCTCTAATCTTAGTCGTAAATTCACACGCAAGAATCAACTAATCTATCTAAACACCACAACTAAATACACAGCTAGCATGCAACAGTACTAGAAGTATGAGAATTAAAACATTGCACAATGAAACAATCATCCAAAACATAGATGTACCAGGGATACAAATCTCGGCGAGATTTCGGATTTCGGACCCCCCGAGATTCAAAATCTCGGCTGGGTAAAAAAATTTGAACAATTTTAAAATGCTACAGTGTAAGTTGAAATCTCACCGAGATTTCACCCATTTCAGCTGAAATCTCGGTGATTTCAGCCCAAATTTCAAAAAAAATTTGCCGGATTTTTAATTTTTTTATGCGGATATGATTGGATTTAGGTTGAAGATCATCAACAAAAAATTTCAGATTTTTTTGACGTGTTTTGACCATTTTTTGGTTGGTTCAAATTGCACCGAAATCTCTGAAATTTCGGCCGAAATCTCAGTGATTTCGGCCGAAATTTCGAATTCCCCGGTAGAAAAAAGACCGGATTTGAAAATTGAATTTTATATTCCAACCGGATTTTATTTGAATTTCCGAAATCCCGCCGACATTTCGGATTTCGAGCATCTCTGACATTTAGCTCAAAACAAGATTTGTGTCCTTGAGATGTACATATAAATCAAAACACCATAGCAAAGTCTTAATTAATAAAGGAAGTGCATAAGAATGATAACAACCAAGAAGTTACAAAGACCATAATATCGGCAGCCTTCCAGCGTAGGTGTTCCGGATCCTAACTCTAATTAGAACCCCTCCCAATTAGTGACTAATTAGAGCCCTCTCTAATCTAGACCTAACTATTGAAAAACATGGCTCTGGCCTCGTCGAAGCGGTGGCCACTACTACTACAGCAATGGCCGTATGGGTCGATTCTTTTTCGTCATATGGGTTAATTTTGGTGATGATACAAAATCTTTAAATAGTGATGACGAGCAGCTATCACGGTTGGTTTTCGCCTGGTAGAGATATAGAGTTATCTGTGTCAGTTTCAAGCTAGAAACTGATAGAGATAATTAGGAATCTGTATCACGATCAGAATCGATAGAGAAATCCTTATGATCTTTATCGGTTCTTAGTGTGGAACATAGAAAGATTAGAGATGCTCATAACCGATAGAGATAAATCCCAGGTATCACCTTCACAGTATATTCACACTCACAATATATTCACATTCATAGATTAACAAATTCATAGTATATTCACAGATTGACAGTATATGAACAAATTTACAAATTCACAATATATTCACATTCATAATATACTCACAGATCGATAAATTCACAGGATATTCACATTTACAGTATACATACTCAATGCAGAAATCAGTAGCACAATCCTCTAACGTAATTCTTCTCAGTCAACCCCAACATCCCAGTAGAAGGCTCTTTGCCCTAAGCAATTGCGTCTAGAGTACCACAGGGATTGTCCACTGAACATACTCAATGCAGAAATTAGTGGCACAATCCTCTAGCAGCCTTTTGTTTGCAGAACTTCTTGGCACAAGAGTAGTATTTCATATCATTTTTATAGCCAACTTTTGTCTTGGTATTTCCTATTATGTTACAAGGATACAATAAACTAGTTAAAATATTAACAAGCATATATTGAGAAGCAACATTATTTGATAGATCAAGACAAGACCTCATGGCTTTTTCATGTCTACTATCATATGTGCCACAGCTTCCACAACAGAGGCTTTTTGGTTCTCCTTGTAGTTCCGCAGCTCTAGCATAGTGCTCATTTGTTTGACAGCAATAACTGATTGATTTTCAGTCATATCTCTTAATCCCTGCAAAAGCAATTATTTTGTTATGAAAATAGGCTATCTTGGTATATTATCAGTTACCACATCGAATTAAATACTAGAAACCTTTATATTACTTCTTTAAGCTCGACTCTTGCTTCTTCAAACTATGCATTATCTCTACGCTCCTTAATGATGCGTGCATTGTTAAGAGATTCAATATCTCGAGTCCTTGCAATTTGTCATCTATGTTTTTCAGTTTCTGTTTTATATCATAAATCTTTTCTGTGAACTCGTACTTTCCCTTCAATTGTTCTATCTGCACCTTTAGTTTTCTTTTAGCATCCAACAGCTTTTTCATGTCGTCTATCTTGTTTGTAGGCTTTATTTTATATATGTGTGCAATTTACAGTTACTGGGACATAATGTGCACAATTCAAAGCTTGTAAAAATGACATAAACAATTAACTAAGCAAATAAGGCCTTCAACAGAGCAAGCTAAGCAATCATAATCGGTATATATATTCAGCAATAATCAAATAAGTATGACACTACATACTGAATATGATGATCAAGCTCAAAGATTGAAATAAAAGAAATACTTTTTTTACCATTAACAGAAAGCAACTCTAGTTCAAGGTCACAACTGGCAACAATTACTGACTAATCATATTATAAACAGTTCGGCCAAGTAGGTATATCAACAATGACTAATCAGAGACTATGAATAGAGTAAGATAAGCAATCATTATCAGTACATTCAGCAATAATCAAATAAGTATCTAACTATATACTGAATATGATGATCAAACTCAAAGACAGTGAAATAAAAGCAATACGACGGAGGGCAGCTGGTGGGTAGGGGCGGTGCGGTGGCCGGATGTGATGACGGGGATGTTGATGGCCGGATTTGGTGCTCCACCATCACGCTGATACCTACCTTGTCACCGAGATTAGACGCGCCATGGGAGGCCGAGGGGCAACGTTGGCGAGGGGAGGCGGAGGGGCAATGCTGGAATGGAACAAGTAGAGAGGCGGAGGGGTGATGACACGAAGAGGAGTAAACTCCATCTTTTATAGAATGGAGGGAAGCCGAGAGGTCAAGAGTGAGGTAGACACCTTGGCTTTTACTATTTGAATGAATCGGAAGGAGAAGCCGAGAGGTCGAGGCGTTTGGTATTTGGTATGTGTACTATCACGATCGGTTCTATCCTCAGAACCGATAGTAATACGTATAACCTCACTATTGGTTCATACTTGAGAAGCAATAGTGATCACGATGGATCGGTTCTAACCTATAACATCATTATTGGTTCTGATCTAAGAACCGATAGTGATGACTATGGTATCACTGTAAGACCAATAGTGATAATTTACTCTATATTTTGTGCCCACGCCGAATCATCTATCACTACTGGTTTTTTCTTGAAAAGTTGGGAACCGACCTAGATGAAAAAATGGTGTTGTATCATTATGTAGCAGTGGGTGTTAGAACTCGCAACTTTGAAGGGCGCTCTGGATTCTATTTAAAGGCCAGTGGACTGGAGGGTCATGGCTTGGATGTGGTAAATGGGAAACAATCGATTTGGAAAATTTGAATTCAGAATCTCCTTCGTATTCGAATCAATTTGCACTTTTCTTATGCGCAACAAACCTTCAGGAGCCATATCTCTGTCATACAAACTCAAAATTAGGTAATTTTTTCTTTACTTTTAGATAACGAATATATCTTCAACATTTTTGGAGAGTTTAAAAACACCGTCTTCGTTGTCAAATATGCCTTGGCAGTAGGCTCTATTGCAGACTCTGATTCTTTGTGTAGCCTACCTTGCGGGGCCTATATCTCCCACTTCTAAACTTTAAATTAAGTCAATAAGGACTCTAAACTTTGTAGTTATAGGTTTTGCATTTGAAGCTGCTTCAATCGCTAAAAGTGCGTTGCAAGATGACGGACAAATTTTGTCCTATTTGCTAGCGTGACAAATATGGAATCTTCCAATTTCCTTATCATGTCGCTTTCCCTTCTATGATAATAGTATGGAAGCATCCAGAAATAAGAGAATAAGTTTTCCTACTCAATTGTGGGCTCATCATTGATTTCTCCTTAGAAATTGGTGTGATTATATAAAATTCCTCCACATCATCATGTCACCGACCCGTCAAAAGCTCCGTGTTTTCATGGTAACTTTCCTGTCCTAAACCGAACCGGACAAATGATGTATGAATGTCGATCATCTCGATGAGGGCATCATCTTGAGAGCCTCAAAATTAGGATTTCAAAATGTCTTGATCATTGAAAGCTCATGGAAAGGATTTTTGGAACCCGTTGATTTACCATTTCAGCAGCGAACTTCTCTGAATGAGTGGATTTGGCATGAAAAGTACCTGAAGAGTTATGTTTCCCGAAATACAACACCTTTGTACGTGTCCGAAATACAACACCTTTGTACGTGTATCTCGAATATGGATGATCAGTAGAACAATACATAGCATTAGTGATACATCATAACTTAAATTTTTTGTTTTGTTCTGTTGCGCATCGCCTTTTAAAAACAACGTCAACAGGGTGATGACATGGCTCCATTAGCAAAGGATCCAAACAACATGAACTATATTTTGCATTCAGAAAAAAAAAGGGAGGAAGTAAATGACCTCTAGCCAAAAAGCAAGAACAGAAACAGGCAGCGCCTATCACCGCGGCTGTGTTCATGAAAAGATTTGTTGTTACTTCGAGGATATCTAGCATCATAATCTACAATTTACCACTAAATTGAAATGAAGGACTAACAAGGGAAGTCTAAAATCAAAATAAACCTTGCCTAAAATCAAGGTAGGATATGCATATTAACCTTACCTAAAATTTTCCTCAAAACTCACATCTTATCCTATATATGCTTATAAACAGTTCTAAAAATAAATTGGTTAAATGATTTTGATTTTGTGAAATAAAAGATACCTCACAAATAACAAAAATCCAAGTATGAATGTGAAAAATATACCAATAAAAATGATTTTTTTTCAATAACTCTCAACCAATGGTTGGAAAGTAATAAAGGCCATGCCAAATAGATCCACACAGATCATGCTTGAAATGTTGCACCACTGATCATCAGAAAACAACCACACCAGTTTCCTCATAAATTACATCTTGTCAATTAATTTTTTTTTTTTTTTTTTTTTTTTTTTTTTTTTTTTTGTGATGCATATAAGACTAAAAACGAAATAGGACTGCAATTTGCCTCAAGTTATTTCTTGTCGAATGCCAATTCAGTTGCCTCCCTGCTTTTATTATTCACCTTATAGCAAAAAAACTCATATTGGTTTATCCATGTCTTTCATATATTCCTTGCTGTCTTTCAATAGGCTTGTTGCTATCGGCTATCCTGTCAATTAATGGTCACAACCAGAACATTCAACTATTGTGACATGTCTGATAAAAGAATGAGAGGTGTTTCTGTGCTCTTTTTCAAAAAAAATTTGCACAAATATTAAAGCATTAATGAAGGGTAGATGAGGATTACTTACCCCTTCACTTGCTTTAAGATTTATGTAACTAGTATTGGGAGGAAAAGCATAGAAGCATTGCTCAGAAAGAATACCGGCAACAAAAGCTTAGAAAAGCCTGCCTGTAAGCAGACCGTAAAACTTCCTTGCCACCGTAATTATTCTAAAAATTTGCAATCACACATTTATGGATAGAGAAAATTAGCTTGGTGTCATCCTAAAGATTTATAAATTAGAAAATATTATCGCATATTAGGCTGACAAATGGACCCTAGGAACACATCGATATTATTTTTCAACTCGACTAATCTTTGTGTTGGTACGGAGCAATTCGCCCCAATATATATTTGGCTAACCACAGCTTTATGATCCCACTGATTGCTGAATAACGTTTACAGACATGGCTTTCCTTTTAGGCAAGTTCATCTTAGTTAATGATTGAAGCAACGAGAAAGTTGACGTTTGATCATAGACTGTCTGATTAAGAATATGTTGACGTCAAAAACTTGAGGCAGGATTTTTAACTTCAAACACAATCGTTGAGTACCTGGTTCAAGCGTGCCAATCGATTTGACCTGCAATCGATAAGGTAAAAACCGTAAAATCAATCGTTGAGTACCTGGTTGAGGCAGGATTTTTAACTTCAAACACAATCGTTGAGTACCTGGTTCAAGCGTGCCAATCGATTTGACCTGCAATCGATAAGGTAAAAACCGTAAAATCAATCGAAGCCGATATCGAGTAGCTATTGGGGTAACTCCGATCGGTTACAGACCGATAAGGACATAACTAGATTAGCCGATTAAGACTAATCCGGGGGGTAAAGGCTGATTAGCTTTGAAAGGCGATGCGCAACAAAACAAAGCAAAAATCAAACCTGGAGCGAAATCGGTAAAATCAACAAATTGGCGATGCGCAACTCTTTATTGATCTCATCGACTTACAGAGGAAAGCTTACTACAAGAAAATGTAAAATTGTGGTTGTTGTTTGTTGATTCCGTTTCTCCTGGCCTAGGCCTCCTTTTATACACCTCGGCCGACCCGAGTCCTCCTCTGTCATGGCAATAGAGTCTGTGTCATCTACGGTCCTTGAAACGGTCTCTAGTTTCCAAATTTCTCCTGCTGCATGCTTATCCAAATCCTTATACCTTATTCGACCGACATTTCTATATACGCCAAATTCTGGTGCAAACATATGCCCCCCATTTTTGGAAGATAACATGTTGTCTTCCAAAAATCGTATCGGCTTTCTTTTTAATCGGCCTCTATGGAAAAACCTCATCAGTAATTGCCCCATTAATAGCGCCATAAAAATCTCGGTGCATTTTTAATGCGCGAGCCACACCGAAACCGTTCCAGCCTTTTCACCTTTTTCACCACAATATAAATATGCGGGTCCCTCATGGTCATTTCTACACCTCCAAGCTCTCGCACCCTCAGGAATCGGCTCCTTCTCTCCTCAACTCACTCCATCTCTCCCGAGTCGGCTGAATGGATTCTTCTCAGGTATTCATCCCGATCCCCAACAGCAATGATCAATATTACCTGGGGCCAGTAGGAAATATAGAAGCTGACACAGTTATTAATCAAGAGGTTCCCCGACTAGATTTATCGGCCGCTGGGTATAATGTAGCAGAATGGGGAAAAAGCTTTAGAGCCTGGCCGATAGCTCTTAAAGGATGGACATCCCAGTATATTAGAGTATCGACCCAGAAGAGAGCAGAATGGGAACGGATGGGTATAGCCGAGTGCCTCCCTTTAAGCCTAGCCGATCCAGAAGCCAACGAGCCCTTAGTGGCCACGGCATGTTATTTTTGGTCTGATTCTTTCAATGCCTTCCTTTTCCCGACCGGCCCGATCGGTTCGACTCTTCTTGACAGAGCCCAATTGTGCTGCCTTAGACCTGATGGTGAGCAGATATCGGCTTTTAGTGGCAAGCCTGGATATAAGTTGATCCAAACCAAGGGCGAGGGATGACGCAAATACATCCAACATAACAATAAAGTCAATGGGCCATTATCGGACGAGGTGCATGTCGCCTTCCTCAACCTGTGGTTGGACAGATATCTATTTTGCGAAGCTTCCCTCGGACCAACCCAGGTGTATCAGCTAATAGCGGAACAGCTAGTAGAGGGTCGTCGGCTTGCCCTAGGAAAAATTTTGTTGGGGGCTGTATACCAGATGATGCACGTCATACAGAGCCGAATTTTTCTGATTTCTCCAAGTTTGTCATCGGCAATATCGGTGGGCCCTGTGGTTTATATAAGTATGGTTGCACTGCCTCTTCAGCCGATCACTTATCCCCGATCTTTCAGAAGATCCAGGGTTCCCTCGAGAGGACTACCCTGAAGGAGCAACTCCTCGATACACAGCCAGCCGATCTCAAGGAGAAAAGTACATGATGTGCTCCACTGGCGAAACAAAAATATCTCCAGGTGGCCTTTACAAGTATCTGACATTCTTTCTGAACTTGTACAACATCGTATTTGGTCAACAAGGCTTCTTCAGCTATAATAATCCAGTCAATTTCCAAAGCCCTTCTTTTCTGCACTTGGATGATGACAGCTCCTCCATGCCCCAGTCGACCTTGGATTTATACAAGCTTTTTATCTCTCCTAGCATCCTTCACGCAGGCCTGAGCACGAGGAATCGGACTTATTAGCCATCTTATGAGTTTCACGCAGGCCTCGATCTATGTTCGCCAATTGGGTTTTGGTCAAGTCATCCCTAGCCTGCCTCTCCTTGACCGACTTCAACCAAGAGCTAGGGTGACAAACAAAGCGGCTACTGAGATTGTTCTTGAGATAGCCGATGACCTTCAGATCACGGGACTTCAACGCTTCGCTCTCAACACTCACCGATCAAGCCGATTTTTGGCCTGGTGGTCCTTGGTGGCTGGAGCCCTTCTTCTGGATAGAACTCCGTCGGCCATCATTTCCCTTTTCTTGCCTAACTATCATGAGCCAACGATAGTCCCTGATACCTCAAGAGAGGAGGATAGCTCTTCGGGTTATACTAACTTGTCGATAACCGTAGAGGTATTAGTCTTTAAATGCATCTTTTGGCCTTCGCGTTGTACTCCTTCAACGGCTAATAGATCTGCTACACTTTTCGCGGGCCCAAACTTCGAAGAAAACGAGCAGCAAGAGGGCAGCTTCATCGGCTCCATCAAGTAGCACTCAGTTGACCAGAAGGCCACACCAGGTGACGGGCCTTACAGGTTATTCATCTGGTAACCTGGGGGTCCAGAGCCGATCTTTGTTCGACATCGAAAAACAGCAGCTCTCGGCGAGTAAGTACTACTTCGACCAATGGCACCCTTCGATTCCTTTCACTGTGATTTATCTTGACTGATTAATTTTAAAAAAAAAGCAACCAAAAAAATACAAAGTTATCGTGAAGAAGCCCGCCAAGCCCACAGAGCATAGCGCCGAAACTTCCCTAGACGGATCGGCTACCGGGGTATATCCTTTTGCTCAAGCCTCTCATTTTTCTGTGTTTAACACTTCTTCATCTCTTTTCAGCCATCACCGTCGGTGCAAGTGGCTGATGTTCTAGCCGATATTCAAGGGACATCATCAGTTGTTCCACCTCCGCCGGTCCCAATGCCCGCCATAGTGCCTTTTTCTCCAACGCCGACAATGGATCCGGCCACCTGCTAGGATTTACTCTGGACGACTTAGATGATCCGAAGGTGATGGCTACAGATGATTATTTAGCCGACATCCACAAGATCATTGATGCGTTGGCCGTGGCATCGGCTGCGGTGACTTCAGCGCCCAGTATGCAGGAAAGACTTGACCATCTCTTCTATGAAGTCACCCAGCAAGAGGCGGGGCTTTTAGCCGATACGCAACTGCTGAGGATGGCCATAGCGGCAGTTGAAGCTGATGTTCCCTCGGAGGCCATGAAAGCTCTTCTGGACGTTTGTTATTTGGATGGCCAACGTGAAGTCGTAGCTGTAGCCAAGACCAGGATCGCTCAACGTGAAGCGCAGCAAGCCGATCAACAGCTTTTGGATGGGCTGGTAGCCGATGCCAATTCCAAGAAACAAAATTTTGATCAAGATGCTGCGAGCTTCAAATCGGCCAAGCAACAGATTTTGGAACTCGAGTCGTCCAAGAAGCAACTTGAGGAAAAACTTGCTGAGATCAATGAGCAGTTAACCGATGGCCAGACACGGGTGACGGAATTTGCCTCTCGGCTTGCCAGTCAGAAGCGTGATATTGGCGAGGCGGTGGCTAAAGTCAAGGAGCAATCGGCTAAGATGGTCCCTGTTCCTGGTGATGCAAAAGCAGACAAGCAGATGGTTGATAGGGTTCAGGAGACCATCGCCAAGGCTGCGGCGGCGCTATCGGCTTTAGGAGCCCGGTTGCCTGGCTCTGGAATTTAATATATGACTTGTCTTTTGGGCAATGTTGGTTTAAAATAATGCTGGATGCTTGACATTTTTTGTACCACTATTTAAATCGGTTGTTAAACCATGTTTATTATAATCGGTTGTTTAACCGATTCGTTTTCTTATTAATCCTCGCTTTTCATGTTTTGTCATGGTTATGCTTCGATCCATAGGCTAGGGTGATACAACTTTAAATATTTTTTGTTGATTGCTTTTGGTAGCACTGACCCTTCGAGTGTTTCAAGGATATACAAGTTCCCATCGACAGGCCGATTTATCCGGTACGGTCCTTCCCATGTTGGCGACCACTTACCGAATCGAATTTCCTTAGATCCAATCGGCAATATAATTTTCCACACCAAATTGGCTTCCTTGAACGTTTTTGGCACAACTTTTTTATTGTATGCTCTAGCAATCCTTTCCTTGTTCTTTTTAAGCCGATCCAATGTAACCAATCTGGTTTCCGCCAAATCGTCCAAGCCATCGATCATTAGCTCTTTGTACTTATTAGCCGACAAACTATTTTGTCGACCACCCTCAGAGAATCGATGTTTATTTCTACGGGAAGAATGGCCTCATGCCCCTATACCAACTGAAATGGAGACAACTTGGTCGATCCATGGTATGCTAGCCGATATGCCCATAATGCCTTTGATAATGTAGAGTGCTAGTTCCTTGGTTTTTCGCCAACCTTCCTTTTTATCAGCTTGATGAGGGTTTTGTTAGAAGACTCGGCTTGTCCGTTATCCTGAGCGTAATATGGTGACGAATTAAGCAGTTTAATGCCCAGGCTTTTTGCGAAGGTCTGAAAATCGTCAAACATGAACACGGTACCCTGATCGGTCATGATGGTCTGTGGAATACCAAACCGATGGATGATGTGCTTGTTAACAAAGTTGATCACTTCGGTACTGGTAACCCTTTTAAGGGGCACGGCCTCTACCCATTTCGAAAAATAGTCTGTTGCCGCAAGGATAAACTTGTGGCCTTTACTTGATGCTGGGAATATTTGGTCGATCATGTCCATCCCCCATCCACAGAATAGCCAAGGTTTGGTGATCGGATGTAGGGCCGATGCCGATGCGAGTTGCACATTACCAAACTTCTGGCATGTTTGACATCCTTTATAATATCTGAAACCGTCTTCCAGCATCATCGGCCAGTAGTACCCTGTCCGTCTTAGCATCCATTTCATCTTGTAAGCCGATTGGTGATATCCGCAAATTCCTTCATGAACTTCACCCATTGCTACCTTTGCTTCATCGGCCCCAAGGCATCTTAGAAGCAGTCCCTCCATGGTTTGAAAGTATAACACTCCTTCCAACATGACATATTTTAGAGCCCGTTGCCTGATTTTTCGTGTAGTCGGCTTGGATGGATCCGCCAGATAATTCCTAACTTCTGTTTTCTCCAGTCAGCAGAGTTGACACACATCACCGCCCTATCGACTGACTCGATTATACTATATCGGCTATGACTTTTATATCCAGATGCTTGTTGTGCCAATAGGTTAGCTCTATCGTTCAATTATCTTGGGATATGCCCAATGGAGAACATCGTGAACGATCCGATAGATTGAAGGCATAGCTCTAGGTATTGTGTTAATACCTCATCGTTGCATCGGAATTCTCCCTTGACTTGCTGTACAACCAACAATGAATCCCCGAATACCTTGACATTGCTTACTCCGATGCTTTCCAATAATTGTAGACCCTTGAGCAGTGCCTCGTATTCTGCCTGATTGTTGGAACGCCGGTGTTTGCGCAAAAAACGTGATGCAGGGTCCTTTGCTTCAAACACACAAGACAAACGCTGGGTTTAACGAGCGTGCCAATCAATTTGACCTGCAATTGACAAGGTGAAGATAGTAAATTTCAACTAGCCGATAGCGTCAACTATCGGCTCGACACCGATCGGCTACGGGCCGATAAGGAGATAGCTAGATTAACCAATCAAGGTTAATCCGAGGGTAAAAGTTTTAATCGACTTTGAAAGGCGATGCGCAACAAGCAAAATAGATCAGAAACCTGGGAACAAGTCGATGAGAACAACAAATTGGCGATGCGCAACTCTTTATTGATCTCGACGGCTTACAGAGGAAAGATTGCTACGAAAACTAAAAAAGCACAAGATGTAGAAGTATTGGTTGATTGTGTGTTGGATTCTTTTTCACTTGATATCCGTTCCTTTTTATAATACGCCCGGCCGATCCGAGTTGTATACGGACACGGTATGCTTACCCGTATCGGCCTCCGATCTGATCTCCTTCCTTAGAAACGGATTTTTGTTCCGATTCGGCAATCTGATCCTTCCAAACGAACGCTTTTATCCGATTCGAACTCATCTTACTTCATACCGAATTTTGGTGCAAACATATGCCCCCCACTTTTTGGAAGATAACTTGTTATTTTCCAAAAAGAATTCATCAGTTTCTCATCCGTATCGGCTTTATAGGTGAATCTTTTTCGGGAACCACCCCATTAACTGCGCCGTAAAAATCTCGGTGCGTTTTAAACGCACAACTGCTCCCGCCCGTTCGTCTTCTTTTCACCATGGTATAAATATGGGGGTCCCCCCACGGTCATTTGCACGCCTTCAAGCTCTCGAATCGTGCATCATCGGCTTTCGTCATCTCCCTTTCGTTCTTTCGAAATCGGCTGAAATGGACCCTTCTCAGGTATTCGTTCCGATTCCTCAAAGTTCAGATCAATTCTACCTAGGACCGATAGGTACCATGTCGGCCGACACAATTATCAATGATGAGATCCCTAGACTCCCATTGTCGGCTGCAGGGTACAATATCTCCGAGTGGGGAAAAAGTTTTAGGGCTTGGCCCACAAATCTGAAGGGGTGGAGATCTTGGTTCATTAGGGTATCGGCTCAAAAGAGGGTAGAATGGGAGAGAATGGGTATAGCTGAATCTTTATCTTTGAGTCTAGCTGACCCTGAAGCTAACGAACCCTTGGTAGCTGCGGCCTGTTATTTTTGGTCGGACTCCTTTAATGCCTTTTTATTCCCATCCGGCCCGATAGGCCCTACTTTGCTCGATGTAGCTCAATTGTGCTGCCTTAGGCCAGATGGGGATCAGCTATCGGCTTTCAGCGGAAAACCTACTTTTAAGTTAATCCGTAAGAAAGGTGAGGGCTGGCACAAATATATCCAGAATAACAATAGGGTCAATGGTCCGGTGTCGGCTGAAGAACATGCAGCTTTTCTTAACCTTTGGTTAGACCGATATCTATTCTGTGGTGCCTCCCTTGGCCCTACCCAATCTTTTCAACTAATAGCTGAACGCTTAGTGGAAGGTCATCGGCTTGCCCTTGGAAAGACGTTTTTAGGAGCAGTATACCAGATGATGTATGTGATTCGTAGCTAACTTTTCTCTGGTTTTGCTAAATTTGTTGTCGGCAATATAGGAGGTCCTTTGTGGTTTCTCTAGACATGGCTTTATTGTATGTTTAGCCGATCCATTTTGTCTGAACCCATGGGGAGTTCAACTTTTCCTAGGGAAGATTACTCGGAACATGTAGTCCCTCAGTATAGAGCTAGCCGATCTTATGGTGAGAGATTCATCATGTCTTCGGCTGGTGAACTAAAAATAGATCCAGTCGGCTTGCACAAATACCTCAGCTTCTTCCTTACCCTAGACAGGAACTCTTTCGGCCAACAAGACTTTTTCCGATACACTAATGTAGCCGATTGCCCATACCCAACGTTCCTTCACTTAGATGCTGATAGCTCTTTAATGCCTTAGTCCACTTTAGACTTGTACAAAATCATCCTCTCCCCTTGCATCATTCATGCCGGTTTGAATACACGCAATCGGACATTTCAGCCATCCTATGAGTTTTATCATCCTTCGATTTATGCCTGTCAATTGGGTTTTGGGCAAACCATTCCCTCCTTTCCTCTACTGTCTTGCGTCGAACCTCGAGCTCGAGTATCTAACAGCGTCGCCGCGGAGATTATTCTTGAGGTAGCCGACGGGTGGCAAATTCTCTCGACACCGTATTTTGTCCTTAATTCCCGTCGGTCAGCTGCATTCTCGCAGTGGTGGGATAGAATATCGGAAGCCGTACTCATGGATAGGACTCCATCGGCCATAATCCACTTATTTTTGCCTGATTTTCACGAGCCGACGATAGCTTCTGGGTCCAGCGCGAGCTTTGGTTATAGCGACTCCTCAGTAGCTGTAGAGGTACCGGTGTTTTATATCCTTTTATTTCCATGCTAGTTATCGGCTTTTGTTAAGAAATATCTTTGATCCTTCCAGGGCGGCACGGATGCTGGCGAACGAATAGCCGATCCCCATGCTTCTGCCAGTAGCGGCCGACAGAGACGTCCAGGTCAATCTGTCGGCACTACGGGATATACTTCAGGTACCTTGGGTATCCAAGGTCCATCCCTGTCGAACTTAGCTCGCCAACGCGCTCCAAGTAAGCCACCTTTTGTATCGGATATTATGTTCCTTGTGTTATCAAGGTTTAACCGAGATTCACCACAGAGAGAAGGAAGAAATCTACCAGGCGCTCGCCGAGACCTGTGAGGCATCCATCCGGCGGTTCTCCGGAGCACTCAGCTACCGATGTAAGTCTTGTCCTTTTGTTTTAGAATATTGATTTTATTTTTGTTTTGTTTTTGCATTGCTGATCACTCTCTCTGCTCTTTAGCAATCTCCATCAGTACAAGTAGCGGTGGTTGTAGCCGATCCCCAAGGTGTTACATCGGCTATCCCTCCATCGCCACCGCCTCCGACAATCGATATTTCTGATCCTGATCCCAAAGTGCTTCTAACGGACCCGGCCGATCTCCTAGGCTTTACTTTGGATGAGCTAGATGATCCGGAAGTTCTAGCTACCGACGACTATCCAGCCGATATTCAACGCATAATAGCGGCCTCCGCGCCAGCATCGGCTGCCGTTACCGCTGAGCCGGGCATGCAGGAGCGACTCAACCTCCTTCTGGACGAAGTGATGCAGCCGGAGGCGGCTCTTCTGGCCAACACCCAACCCTTGAGAAATGCTATGGCGGCCATGCAAGCCGATCTTCCTCCTGCAGCCATGAATGCTTTGCTAGAGGTATGTCATTTGGATGCTCGTCGGCTGGACGTGGAATCGGCCAAAGTAAGAGTTGAACAGAGGAAGACCCAGCAAGCCAACCAATAGATCCTGGACAAGCTTATAACAGACGCCAAACTCCGGAAGGGAACGTTTGACCAGAGTGCCGCTGCGCTGAAATCGGCCAAGAATAAGGCCCAAGAGCTGGAGTCATCCAAGAAAAAACTTGAAGAACAACTGGCTTTAGTTACAAAAGAACTTGCAGATTGCCAGATTGGCATCACCGACGCGACGTCTTCACTGGCAGTTCAGAGCAGCAAATCGGTGAAGTTTTTGCCAAAGTCAAGAACCAATCAGCTAAGATGATCCCAGTTCCGGGCGATGCAGGAGCCAATGAACAACTAATAGATAGCGTTCAAGCTACTATTGGTAGGGCTGCAGCAGCACTATCGGCTTTGGGAGCCCATCTGCCTGGTTCCGGGCTTCATTGAAGACGGCGTTGTTTCTTGAACTGATATGTAGTACCGGCCGTGTAGCCGATTTTTGTAAACAATTTTAATCTGTGGTTTTGAACGATTGACTCGGTCGGCCGTCTGACCGACTTTATATGCACTTGTTTTTGCAATGAATCCCTGATGTTTTTCTCCTATAATTAGGATCCAATCCATATGCTTGGGTGATATGCCTTCAAATATTTTCCATTGATTGCTTTAGGTAGTACGAGTCCGTCTAAGGATTCTAGTATATACGAGTTTCCGCCGATCGGCTGATTTATCTTATAAGGTCCTTCCCATGTTGGAGACCATTTACCGAATCGGTTATCTTTCGAACCGATTGGCAATATAGTTTTCCACACCAAATCGGCTTGATCAAAAGATTTTGGTACAACCTTCTTATTGTATGACCTGGCGACCCTTTCTTTATTCTTTTTAAGCCGATCTACTGTAATCAGCCTTAGCTCGGCTAAATCATCTACATTGTCTAGCATCAACTGTCTGTATTCATCAATTGATAATTCATCTTGCTTCGATAGCCTTACTGAACCGATGTTAATTTCCACTGGCAAAACAGCTTCTTGTCCATATACCAATTGAAAAGGTGAGAGTTTAGTCGATCCGTGGTGGGATAACCGATAAGCCCATAGAGCTTCCGATAACGTTGAATGCCAGTTTCTTGGTTTTTCCTCAATCATTCTTTTCATCAATTTTATCAATGTTTTGTTTGACGACTCGGCCTGTCCATTGGCCTGAGCGTAATAAGGAGAAGAGTTGAGTAATTTTATCCCAAGACTTCCCGCGAAACCTTTGAATTCATTGGACATGAACACAGTCCCTTGATCAGTAGTAATCGTCTGTGGAATTTCGAACCGATGGACGATGTGTTCATTTACAAAGTCGATCAGCTCCTTGCTAGTAACTTTCTTGAGTGGTATAGCCTCAACCCATTTTGAAAAGTAATCGGTGGCTGCGAGGATAAATTTATGCCCTTTACTGGATGACGGAAATATCTGGCCGATTATATCTACGCCCCATCCCCTAAACGGCCATGGTTTGATGATCGGATGTAAAACCGATGCTGGTGCCGACTGTATGTTACCAAACTTCTGGCATGTTTGGCATCCTTTATAGTATTTGAAACAATCTTCTAACATTGTCGGCCAAAAATATCCCGTTCGTCTCAGTATCCATTTCATTTTATGGGCCGATTGATGCGATCCGCAAATTCCTTCATGGACTTCTCCCATTGCTACTTTGGCTTCTTCAGTTCCCATGCATCTTAGCAATAAACCTTCCATGGTTCGAAAGTACAATACGTCCTCCAATAGAACGTACTTTAGTGCTTTGCGTCTAACCTTCTGCTCAGTCGGCTTAGATGGGTCTGATAAATAATCCCTTATTTCTGCTCTCCAGTCGACAGGATGGACACACAAAATCGGCCAAACATTTAGCTCGATTGGTTCCTGTCGGCTTTCGATCTTATACCCTGATGCATGTTGTGCCAATCGGTTTGCTTTGTTATTAGCTTCTCTAGGGATATGTTCTATAGAGAACGTGGTAAACGTCTCAATAATCTGGAGGCATTGCTGTAAATATTGGGTTAGCGTGCTATCGTTGCACCGGTACTCCCCCTTGACTTGTTGTACAATTAGCATTGAATCTCCGAACGCTTCAATGTCTCTTACCCCGATGCCATCTAGCAGCTGTAGTCCCCTCAATAATGCTTCATATTCTGCTTGATTATTTGAACATCGGCTAGTTAGCCGATACATGAACTCGTACTCCTGCCCTCTGGGTGAAGTTAAGATTACGCCGATGCCTTCGCCCTCTTGGCATACGGATCCATCGAAATATAACTGCCAAGGGACCACGTCGGCCGTTCCTATTATCGTTTCACTTCCTGCAATGAAATCGGCCACAGCTTGCCCTTTTATAGATTTAGCCGATTCATAGGTTAAATCGAATTTAGTTAAGGCGTACGCCCATTTACCAAGCCGACCTCACAAGATTGGTGCTGACAATACGTATTTAATTACATCGGTTTTGCAGACTATGACGCATTTGGATGCTAGCATATAATGTCTTAATTTAGTGCAAGCAAAATACAAAGATAAGCATAATTTTTCTACTAGGGGATACCTGGTTTCTACATCTAAAAGACGTCGACTTAGATAAAATATCGCTTGTTCTTTCCTATCGGCTTCCTGTGTTAAGACCGCCCCTATTGTATCGCCTTCAGTCGATATATACAGTTTAAAAGGTATACCATGCTTTGGTGCGGCTAACACTGGTGGACTCATCAGATAACCTTTTATGTCGTTGAAGACCTTTTGTTGATCGGCTCCCCACTTAAATTCTTGGTCGTCTTTGACTTTCAATAGTGGTGTGAAGGCCCGAATACGCCTTGACAAGTTCGAAATGAAACGCCGCAAGTAGTTGATTTTTCCTATTAGTACTTGCAATTCCTTTTTGTTCGCTGGTGGTCTAGTATCGGCTATAGCTTTTACCTTGTCCTGGTTTACCTCAATTCCTTTTTCATGTACTGTAAACCCAAGGAACTGTCCAGCCGATACTCCAAAAGCACACTTGAGTGGGTTCATTTTTAACCCATGTAACCTTGTGTTTTCGAACATCTTTTCCAAATCGGCTAAATGTTGCCCATCTTCTTTGGATTTTACTACAACATCGTCGATGTATATTTCCACAGTATTGCCGATTAAATCATGAAAAATATGGTTCATAGCACGCTGATAAGTGGCGCCGGCATTTTTCAAACCGAAGGTCATGACCTTCCATTCATATAATCCTAACGCTCCTGGGCACCGGAAGGCTGTCTTAGGGATATCGGCTTCTGCCATGAATATCTGATTGTATCCGGCATTTCCATCCAAAAAACTTATTATTTTATTTCCAGACGCAGCATCGATAAGCATGTCGGCTATAGGCATTGGGTATTCATCCTTTGGTGTGGCTTTATTTAAATCTCTAAAATCTATGCATACCCTAAGTTTGCCATTTTTCTTTTTTACAGGGACGATGTTCGAGACCCATTCAGCATATCGGTAAGGCCGGATAAACTTTGCTTCTAGCAATCGTCCTACTTCTTCTTTTATAGCGTCATACAACGTAGGATTAAACCGCCTAGGGTATTGTTTGAATGGCCGATACCCAGGTTTTATGGGTAGCCGATGTTCAACTAGCTGTCGGCTTAAACCTGGCATCTCATAATACTCCCACGCAAAGCAATCTTTATATTTTTTGAGTACTTCGACCAACTTTGCTTTTATAACTTGGTTCTAACTTAGCACTTACAAATGTTGGTCTTTTATTATCACCTTCCCCAATGTCGATTTCTTCGAGCAAATCGGCAGAAGTAAATCCTAACCCTTTTCTTTCTTCTTCAAAATCCTCAACAGCTTCTTCGTATTCTTTTTGCCGATAGCTTCTTGCCTTTTCTTGTAGCTTTGCTAGTGTCTTGGACTCCATCTTCTTACTACTTCATCTGTCCGATCGAACGTATTAGGTTTAACGCTGATCGGCCTGAATCCTGACTTCTCGATGCAGATAAAATCGCAATCGTCCAAGACTCTCCCTGATATGCATTCGGCTTCTTCGTGTGGCCAATTGGTATCAGGACTGGCCATAGCGATATGAGCCGATGTGTCAGCTGGTACAACCTCTACTGTATCATCGTTCCATTGTACCAATTTCTGATGCATAGTTGACGGTATGCAGCAATTGGCGTGGATCCAGTCCCGTCCAAGGAGCACACTGTAATTACCTTTGGCTTCTATCACGAAAAATGCAGTCGGCAAAGTTTTGTTGCCGACTGTCAGTTCTGACATCATTACGCCTTTAGCTTCAGTGGGGTCTCCCGTGAAGTCGTTTAGCACCATATTGGTTTTGATTAAGTCTTCGTCGGCTTTACCTAATTTTCTGAAAGTACTTAACGGCATTAGATTGACTGTCGCCCCACCATCGACCAACATACGAGATATCGGTCGGCCATTAATATACCCTTTTAGGTATAAAGGTTTCAGATGCCGATGCATGTCCTGTGGTTTTTCAAACACATGGCCCCGGTCAAGCTTGTAGAGGCATAGTTGGGCGAACACCTCTTCAGCTGATTCCTCGGTCTTGAACTCAGCAGGCAAAGTGAATACCATGTTTATATTCATTGGTGGGGTATCGTCCCGTATCATCGGAGATCCGGATTCGACCGATTGATCTGAGTCACTATCGGTCTGTTCCTTCTTTTTCTATTCCTTTTTTAGAACTGGTATAGGTCTTAACTTATTGAACATCCGATCCCTTTTTCTCTCATTCTCGGCTTCCCTTTCTTCTTGTGTCTTTAGTCGCTGAAGCCGCCTGCGCTGTGATTTGCTAAGACCTGAGGGGCACCACCTAGGCTTAGGTTCTATCGGTTTCCTGATTTTTCCAGCCAAGCTGCTCATTTCACCGTCAGATTCCATTCTGAGTGTGTTACGAGAAGCCAATATCTCTTGGGTTCGGGAATTACCTTGTCCTGATGTTGACAACCTTTCGTGGATCGGCCTCCTGTCTCTTATTTCTAGCCGATCATGTATTGATCTAGACAACCTGTCTTTTACCGATTGGTTTGACCGATGTGCAGTCGAGTGTTGCATAGGACAAGACATGACTGTTGGCAAGGTCATCCCCTTTTCCCAGCAAAATTGCCAAAAGGGACACTGCCGGTGTTTTTCCTTTTCGGTAGTTGGCCGATGTGGCATATCTGGTCGCCAATAGCTGTCTATCTTCTGATCCGGCCGATAAAAGCTCTGAGGTTGTCGAGCGTCATGTCTTCGACTTATCCTTTCATACTTTCCCAGAAGTTGCGAGAAGGTCGGCTTTGGTTTGAAATTAATCTTTCTTGGAGCCCTTTCAGCCCGATACCATTTTCCGATTTCCAAGTCTCCTTTTGGTTTTACCGTCCTTGAGTTCTGTCCGTTTTTATCGGCTTCTATTTGTATGGAGCCGATAGTGATCTGCACTGTTTCATCTCCTTTTGATCGTGCTTCAAATCCTTTAGTCGGCTTATCATCTTTCATAGGTCCTTTTCCTTTTTGTGAGCACTGCACCATGTTGACTTGGAAAGGAGTCATATCTATCTGCATAGCCGATTCTTATGCAAACTTTAACCTGCCATCGGCGATGGCCGATTGAATCTGCTGTCAAAAAATATTGCAATCGTTAGTGTTATGTGAAAATGAATGGTGCCATTTGCAGTACCTTCACTTTTTAATTTCTTCGGCCGACGGGATGACGTGTCCTTCTGGTAACCTTATGAGTTTTTCTTGTAGTAATAAATCAAATATCTTGTCACATTTTGACACATCATATGAATACTTGACTTCTGCCTTATTTTTCGTCGGCTTAAGTAGAGAGCATACGAGTGGTTTTTTGGAACCCTTAGTCCACTCGGCTATGTTTATCTCTACTTCTTCGTCTTCGGAAGTGTCGCTTGAATTATACTCTACCATGTTCACTTTGGCCTTTTCATTACCGTTTAATCTAAATTTTTCTTTAAACCCTTTATTCTCTGCATATCGGCTTTCATGTGCCGATACACGATGGAGTAAGTGGCTTAGATCGGGGAATTCCTGGCCAGATAGTTTTTCTTTTAATGGCGGGATTAACCCCTGGAATGCTAGATCGGCCAACTGATCATCGGGTAAGGTTCTGTTGAAGCACCTATTTCAGTATACCCCTAAATCTTACGATATAGTCGGAAACCGATTCATCAGACTTGGTCGGATGAACTAAGATCAGAAATCCTGAGTTCCATAGTCCCTGAAAAGAAGTACTCATGGAATCGGCTCTCTAAATCGTTCCATATATGAACTGAATTTGGGGGCAGATTGGTAAACCAAGTGAATGCAAGATTGCATAATGATAAAGGAAATAACCTAATCTTTAATCCGTCGGATTGTGCAGCTTCCCCACACTGATCCATAAACCGTCCGATATGTTCAATAGTGGTAATGGAATCATCACCCGAAAATTTGGCAAAGTCTGGTATCCTGAAGTTGTGTGGGTATTGTATGCGATCTATATAATCGGGGTACGGCTTCCTATAGCCGATAACCCTTCCTCTGGGCTGTAGGCCGAACTGTTCTCGCAAAACGTTAGCAATTTGTTATGCCCAATTGACATTGTCGGCTTGTGGTGTAACCGGACGTTACTAATTTTCATTGTTCAAACCCTGCCCCCCGAGTGCAAACTCGGGTCTTTGTCCAAATCGTGCCACAGGAGGTCTTGGCACTTGGTCATAATCGTGATTTAAAACCAATGTATCGGGTAGAGGTGCGGGAGGTTCAATATAAGGCATTACCCTATATGGCGCTTGTTTAAAAGTCGCGGCTCCTCGTGGATGTGGAACCTGATCTGTTTCAATCGGCTGATAAGCCGACAAACCGATACTACTGGGGGGTCCATTTGACGGGCTTGGTGCGCTTATTTTAGCCCCATCTGTGTGCCCATGGTAATGTGTAAATCCACCTTTCTGCGTGCTAGGCTTCAAAACAGTAGGTTGAGTCGGCATCATGATAGGTGTTTGAGCCGATACTTTTACTGTATTGGTGTTAGGTGTTATGGAATATACTGGGTACGTAGGGATGGTTTGTGGTGGATCTAGCAGGCTTCGGACACCGCCAATTCCTGAGCAATTGTCTTCACACTATTTTCTATCATCGGCTTTAATGTGGATACTAGAGCCGATGACTGGTTAATTAATGCGTGATGAACAGATTGCTCAATCATATTTGATAAATCAGCTTGAGCGGGTGCGTATCGGCTTACCGAATCGGATGATGAATCCCTGATAGGATTGATGCTTGGGAGTGCAGTTTTTTGAGTAACGCCACGGCGTGTTTTCTGGAAGCACCGTAGCATCACTTCTTCCAAAGCTGCCTTTCGGTCTTCGATTTCTTTTCGCTGCTCAGGGGTTAAATCGGCCATTTGAGGCGCGATTATAGCATCAGCGTTGATATCGGCGGTGACCGCAGGCTTGTCGGTTGATGACATTTTTGATTTTCTTGGTCCCACCGGGCGTGCCAAAATATGTTTGCGCAAAAAACGTGATGCAGGGTGCTTTGCTTCAAACACACAAGACAAACGCCGGGTTTAACGAGCGTGCCAGTCAATTTGACCTGCAATTGACAAGGTGAAGATAGTAAATTTCAACTAGCCGATAGCGTCAACTATCGGCTCGACATCGATCGGCTACGGGCCGATAAGGAGATAGCTAGATTAACCAATCAAGGTTAATCCGAGGGTAAAAGTTTTAATCGACTTTGAAAGGCGATGCGCAACAAGCAAAGTAGATCAGAAACCTGGGAACAAGTCGATGAGAACAACAAATTGGTGATGCACAACTCTTTATTGATCTCGATGGCTTACAGAGGAAAGATTGCTACGAAAACTAAAAAAGCACAAGATGTAGAAGTATTGGTTGATTGTGTGTTGGATCCTTTTTCGCTTGACATCCGTTCCTTTTTATAATACGCCCGGCCGATCCGAGTTGTATACGGACACGGTATGCTTACCCGTATCGGCCTCCGATCTGATCTCCTTCCTTAGAAACGGATTTTTGTTCCGATTTGGCAATCTGATCCTTCCAAACGAACGCTTTTATCCGATTCGAACTCATCTTACTTCATACCGAATTTTGGTGCAAACAGTCGGCTATTGAGCTGATACGCGAACTCGAAGTTGTGCCCTTTTGGCAAAATTAGAACTATACCGATGCCATCACCTTGTTGACATACTGACCCATCAAAATACAACTACCAGGGGGCAACGTCGACCAAACTATCCATGGTTTTGCCACCTGTGATAAAATCAGCTATGGCTTGCGCTTTGACAGCTTTAGCCGATTCGTATACCAGGTCGAACTCGGTCAAGGCACATGCCTATTTACCAAGTCATCCCCGTAAGATTGGCTAGGACATGATGTATTTGATGACATCGGTTTTGCATACTATTATGCATGTCGATGCTAAGATATAATGCCTTAGCTTCGTACAAGCGAAATAGAGTGACAAACACAACTTTTCTATGGGAGGGTACCTCTTTTCAGTATCTAGAAGTCGTTGGCTTAAATAGAATATTATTTGTTCCTTACCATCGACTTCTTGTGCCAAAACGGCCCCAATTGTCTCCTCTTCTGACAATAGACATAATCAGAATGGCATCCCCTTCTTTGGTGTGGCCAGAATCAGGGGCTTCATCGAATACTCCTTTATGTCATTGAAGGATTTCTGCTTCTCATCTCCCCATACAAAGTTTTGATTTTCTTTCAACTTCAATAATGGAGTGAAGGCCTTGATCCGTCCGGACAGGTTCGAAATAAAGTGCCATAGGTAATTGATCTTGCCGATCAATTTTTGCAGCTCATTTTTGCTTGTTGGTGGTTTAGTATCGGCTATAGCTTTTACTCTCTACTAGTTAACTTCAATCCCTCTTTTGGGCATCATGAATCCGAGGAATTGTCCAGTCGACACCCCGAATGCACACTTGAGGGGGTTCATCTTTAACCCATGGGCTCTTGTACTTTGAAAGACTTTTTCCAAATCGGCTAAGTGTTGCCAATCGTCCTTTGATTTCACGACGACATCGTCGATGTAGATTTCAACGATGTGGCCGACTAGATCGTGAAAGATTAAATTCATAGCGCGTTGGTATGTGGCGCCAGCATTTTTAAGCCCGAATGTCATGATAGTCCATTCGTAAAGCCCTAAGGCCCTAGGACATCTGAAAGTTGTTTTGGATACGTCGGCTTCTGCCATGAATATTTGGTTGTATCCGTCATTCCCATCAAGGAAACTAATAATCTTATTGCTCGATGCAGCGTCGATAAGCATATCGGCTATTGGCATCGAATACTCGTCTTTTGGCGTGGCTTTGTTTAGATCTCTAAAGTCTATACAAACTCATAGTTTGCCATTTTTCTTCACCATAGGAACGATGTTTGATACCCATTCAGCGTATCGGCAAGGCCTGATAAACTTGGCCTCTAGCAATCGTTCTATTTCCTCTTTAATAGCACTGTACAAGGCTGGATTAAAGCGTCGGGAAAATTGCTTAAAAGGTCGATACCCTAGCTTTATTGGTAGCCGATGCTCAACTAATTGATGGCTTAAACCAAACATCTCATAGTGAACACCATGTTGATGTCCATGGGGGGTATCATCCCGGATCATTGGTGATCCAGAATCGACCGATTGATCTGAATCCTCATCGACCTGGTTTTTCCTCCTCCACTCTTGTTTTACGACCTATATTGGCCGCAACTTGTTAAACATCCTATATATGTCTATTTCCTGTTCGGCTTCCCACATCTCTTGTGTCCTCAAGCATTGCAGTCGTCTGCGTTGAGATCGGCTAAGGCCTGTGGGGCACCATCTCAGCTTAGGTTCGATCGGCTTTCGGATTTTTTCAGCTAGATTGCTAGTTTCGCCAATGGATTCCAAATATTTTGGGGTTTCAGAGGCCTCATCTTGATGCGGTATAGACAATCTCTCTTGGATCGACTTTTTATTCTCTGGCCCTGGCAGGCCACATGTTGGTCTGGATAATCTTTCCTTGACCGACCGCCTTGGCCAATCTCTTTCGGGGTGTTGCATTGGGCATGATCGCATTGTCGGTAACGCCATTCTCCTTTCCCAGCAGAATTGCCAAAAGGGGAATTGCCGATGGGCTGCCTCTTCATCATCTACCCAACGCTAGTTATTCGGCTGACGAGGACGCTGCTTTTGTCGATAACTTATTCTTTCATACTTTTCCAAGAGCTAAGAGAAGGTTGGTTTAGGTCTGATCGCAGGCCTCCTGGGAGGGGAACTCTCGGCCTTGTACCATTGCCCGATTTGCAATTTTCCCTTTGGTTTGACATTTCTCGAGTTCCGACCGTCTCGGTCGGCTTCTATCTGTATCGAGCCGATTGTTATCTGCAGCGTTTAGTCTCCGTTAGCATTCGACCAATCGTCGGCTTGTCGTGTCGGCTTAGTGTCCACGTTCATGGGCTCCTTCCCTTTGCGTGAGCACTGGACCATGTTAATGGGAAAAGGATCCACATCCACTTGCATGGTCGGCTCTTCTGCAAACTTCAGGCGCCCGTCCTCGATAGCCAACTGTACCTGCTGACGGAACATATTACAATCGTTAGTATTATGTGAAAAAGAATGATGCCATTTACAATATCTCCGTTTTTTGATTTCTTCAGTCGACGGGATGACATGCCCTTCTGGTAACCGTATTAGCTTTTCCTGTAGCATCAAATCAAATATTCGATCACATTTGGACACATCAAAGGCGTATTTAACTTCCGACTTATTTTTGGTTAGTTTGAGCCACGAGCAGACGAGTGATTTTTTAGGACCCTTCATCCACTCGGCTATGTGTACGTCGGCTTCATCGTCTTCAGAGGTTTCGCTGGAGCTATTACCGACCATGTTCATTTTGGCCTTTTCATTTCCATTCGCCTTAAACCTATCTTTAAATCCTTTACTATCAGATTATCGGCTTTCTTGTGCCGATACCCGGTGAAGCAGATGGCCTAAATTGGAGAATTCTTAACCTGCAAACTTCTCCTTGAGTGGTGGGGTCAATCCTTGGAATGCCAAATCGGCTAATTGGTCATCAGGTAGCGTGACACTGAAGCACCAATTTCGCACGTCTCTAAATCTTCGAATGTAATTAGAGACTGATTCGTCAAACTTCTATCGGACCGCACTCAGATAAAAAATTCTAAGCTCAAGACTACAAAAAAGAAATACTCGTGAAATCGGCTCTCCAAATCGTTCCAAAAGTGGACCAAATTTGGGGGTAAATTGGTGAACCATGTGAACGCAGTTCCTGATAGGGATAATGGGAAAAGCTTAATTTTTACCTGTCGGACTGGGCAGCTTCACTGCACTGAGCAATGAATCATCCGACGTGTTCAAGAGTGGTGACAGAATCATCTCCCAAAAATTTAGCGAAATCAGGGATCCTGTAATTGTGTGGATAGGCCATCCGATCTATGTAATCTAGGTATGGCTTCTATAGCCGGTGGTCTTTCCCTTGGGTTGTAAGCCGAATTGATCTCTTAATACGGCAGAAATTTGATCGGCCTAATTAACGCCACCGGCTAACATGGCGTTGGGATTCTGCCCATTGGGGTAGCTAGTATTCTGCCCCCTGAGTGCTAGCTCGGGTCGCTGGCTGAATCGAACTAATGGGGCATTAGGGTTTTACCAATTGTGCAAATTAGCATCCTACCCCCCGAGTGCAAACTTGGGTTGTCGGCTAGGCCGGACCGGCTGATGTTGAGACGGTTGGCCGTATTCTTCTCTCTTAATGCTTGGTAGTTCGGGTACAGGAGTAAAGGGTTTAGTGTAAGTGACTACCTTATGTGGGATCGGATTCCACGGTGGAATACTCCCTTGGAACTGGGGAACCTGATCCAACCCGTTCGGCTGGGGGGCCGACTGGACGAAAGTGCTCGCCGGTGTGGCCGACGATATGTCAGCCGTGGTGCATAGTTTTGCCGCATTGGTGTATGCGTGGTATTGTGTAATCCCGCCTATATGGCACTAGGTGTCAACACAGTAGGCTGGATCGCATTAGTGAAGGGATTGGTGCCGATCCTCTTATCGTGCTGGTGTTTTGCACTAGTGAGTAAACGGGATACGTTGGGAGTGGCTGTAATGGGTCGAGCAGACTTCCAGTTGAAGTTAGCTCCTGAGCAATCGTCTTGACGCTATTTTCAATCATCGGCTTTAAAGTTGTGACCAAAGCCGATGACTGGTTAATTAACACGTGATGCATAGATTGCTCGATCATAACAGATAACTCGGCTTGAGCCAGCACATATCGGCTTACTGGGTTGGACGTGGTACCATCATCGCCGATGGGGTTAACTGCTGGGAGCGCAGTCTTTTGCGTGACGCCCTGTCGGGTCTTCTGATAGCATCCTAGCATCATTTCCTCCAGTGCGGCTTTTCGGTCTTCGATCTCTTTCCGCTGTTCTGGCATCAAATCGACCAACGTAGGCGCGATTATTGCATCGGGATTGATATCGGCAGTTGCTGTAGTTTTCCCTGATGACGCCATGTTGTTTTCTTCGTTCCCACCGGGCGCGCCAAAAGTGTGTTGATACCAAAAACTTGAGGTAGGGTTTTCAACTTCAAACATACCAGTCGAACATCTGGTTCAAGCGTGCCAATTGATTTGACCTGCAATCGATAAGGTAAAAACCGTGAAATCAATCGAAGCCGATATCGAGTAACTATCGGCGTAACTCCGATCGGTTACAGACCGATAAGGACGTAACTAGATTAGCCGATTAAGACTAATCTGGGGGTAAAGGCTGATTAGCTTTGAAAGGCGATACACAATAGAACAAAGCAAAAATCAAACTTGGGGCGAAATTGATAAGATTAAGAAATTGGCGATGCGCAACTCTTTATTGATCTCGTCAACTTATAGAGGAAAGCTTACTGCGAGAAAATAAAAGTAACAAAGAACTAGTATGTAAAATTGTGGTTGTTGTTGGTTGATTCCGTTTCTCCTGGCCTAGGCCTCTTTTTATACACCTCGGCCGATCCGAGTCCTCCTCTGTCACGGCAATAGAATCCGTGACGACTACGGTTCTTGAAATGGTCTCTAGTTTTCAAATTTCTCCCGCCGCATGCTTATCCAAATCCTTATACCTTATTCGGCCGACATTTCTATATACGCCAAATTCTGGTGCAAACAGAATCCTAACGAGCACCAGCAGTGATGCCCCATTGGACATGGCTTCACACGGAGATGACGAGGCAGTAGCTCGTGGAAGGGATCATGTTCATGCTCCGCATTTGCTGCAGCTGCGGGGTCGACACTAGGTAGGAATCGATTGCGAAGCTAGGTTACGTTTTCTACGCACATTTTCTTCGCTGTTGAATGTTGCGAAGAGCTGGGTGATATTATCTACTTGTTATGTTTCCTTTCAGCTTTGTCCTCTGGAGTCCAAGTTTCTATGAATCCTGCTTCGAAGAATGCTTTTTTTATTACAAAAAAGATGCATGCGCACGCACAGACACTATTACCGTATGATTTATGGCCTCATGTTGGAAAAATTGGTATTCTATACAACATGTGCTCCGTATTTACAAATCTACACAACATATTTGGCTATTTACAGAAATCTCGAGTCGAGATTCTCGACCTTACCCGAAATTAGGAATTTCGTTTTTCCATTCCCGAAATTAGGAATTTCGTTTATGGTGTATTTGAAATCTGGAATTTCGGGTATACTGTAAACGAAACTAGGAATTTCGGGTATGGGCTATAGCCGAAAATGCCGGGTTCATGGCGGTGCCCCACTACGCGTATCTGATGCTGAAAATGCCGGGTCCGAGTGGTATTATCACTCTGCGCGGCGATGTTAAGCAGTCTTTCTCTTGTGACAGGGAGAGCTGCGAAATGGCCGAGTCTCTGGAGGCGCTGGCGGGTCGGGAAAGGATTCGTCAAGAGGCGGATTTCGACAAGCCGGAAGGCAGTATCCCTACCCGCAAGCCGCAGAACTCCGGGATCGGCCCTGAGGAAGGCACCAAAAGGATTCTCCTCGACCCGTCCGATCCGGCGCGAGCCGTCTCGATCGGGACAAGGCTCGGGGATGAATAGGAAGGCGCGCTCGTCACCTTTCTGCGGGCAAACCAAGACGTCTTTGCCTGGAAGCCGTCCGACATGCCCGGGTCCTCAGGGAGGTGATCGAGCACGACCGAATGTAAAACCAATCTGCCAGGCCCGTCAAGCAAAGGTTACGACGGTTCGCTTCAAGATCGCCGAGAAGCCATCGAGAGGAGATCACAAAGCTGCTAGCCGCAGGTTTCATCAAAGAAGTGTATCATCCCGATCGGTTGGCGAACCTGTGCACTCGCCGAGAAGAAGAATAAAAGTCGGGCGCATGTGTGTTGATTACACCGACCTCAACAAGGCTTGTCCGAAAGATCCCTTTGGTCTCCTCGTATTGATCGGTGGTAGACTACTCAGTTTTACGGGCGCCTATTCAGGCTATCATCAAATCCGGCCGAGAGGAAGATCGCGAGAAGACTTCGTTTATCACTCCATTCGGAGCATATTGCTATATCACCATGCCGCTCGGGCTCAAGAATGCTGCGCAGCGTACCGGTAGCGTGCGTGCAGTGTTTTCACCATCATTTCGGCGCAATGTGGAAGCTTATGTGGATGATGTGGTAGTTAAAACGCAGACACGAGACAGCCTTACCTCCGACCGCCGAACGTTCGCAAGCCTAAGGGCGTTCAGATGAGGCTAAACCCGAGAAATGTGTTTTCGGAGTTTCTTCCGGAAACTACTCGGGTTCATCGTCTCCCATCGTGGGATCGAGCCGAACCCGAGAAAATTGGAGCCATCATGAAAATGGCCCCGCCTACCACCAAAAGGAGGTCCAAAAGCTCACCGGATGCATGGTAGCGCTTGGCGATTTATCTCACGGTTGGGAGTCCGGGAATGCCTTTCTTCAAGCTCCTTAAGAAGCAAGATCGCTTTGATTGGACGGCAGAGGCACAAAGAGGCCTTCGAAGAACTCAAGGTGTTTCTCTCCACTCCCCCAGTCTTAGTCTCACCGGCGCCAGGTGAACCTCTTCTGCTCTACATAGCGGCAACATCTCATGTAGTAAGTGCCGTGATAGTTGTGGAGCGAGAGGAATCTGGACACCGCTACGGCGTGCAACGCCCAGTTTATTTTGTCAGCGAAGTACTGGGCGAATCCAAGACAAGATATCCTCAAATCCAGAAGCTGCTGTACGCCATTTTGATCTCGTCACGGAAGCTGAAGCATTATTTCCAAGGACATTCGATTTCAGTAGTCACTTCTTTCCCCGTGGGAGAGGTCCTCCGTAATCGGGAAGCTACTGGAAGAATTTCAAAGTGGGCAGCCGAGCTTGGAGCTTTTGACATCTCGTTCAAGCCGCAGACCGCCAAGTCCAGGCTTTGGCTGACTTCACGGCGAGTGGACCGAATCCTGCACTCCTGCACGGAAGAAGAGCCAGAATATTGGGTCATGCACTTCGACGGATCTCTCATGCTTGGGGGAGCAGGGGCGGGAATCCTCCTTATCTCGCCTAAGGGCGACAAGTTGAAGTATGTCATTCGGATTCACTTCCCGGCCTCAAACAATGCCGCGGAGTACGAGGCCCTCATCCATGGGCTTCGTATCGCCACATCGCTCGGAATCCGACGGCTGGCGGTTCGAGGCGACTGATTGGTGGTGAATCAAGTACGTATGACTGGTCGCGGCGTGGATCGTAACATGGCGGCATACCGCCAAAGAAGTCCGAGAATTGGAAGGCAAGTTTGACGGCCTCGAGCCGTTCATGTCCTCCGCCGCAATAATGAGGCAGGCATTTAGCCGTGGCTAAGATGGGGAGCCACTCGGCAGATGTCCCGAGTGATATCTTCGCATGTGATCTTCACGAGCCAACTGCTACAAAACGGCAAAAGCTGCGAGGGTCCCGGAACCGGGTCCCGCTCATCGATCCAGATCGACTACCCCGTACCTTGATTACCTCCTGAAGGACAAACTCCGAAGCCACCACTCTGGCAGAGCGCGCGTCTCCGACAAGCCAAATCCTACGCGGTGGTGGGCGACGAGCTCTTCAGAAAAAGTGCCTCGGTGTCCTCGGGCGGTGCATTTCGGGACAAGTGGGAAGAGAGCTGCTCCAAGAAATCCATTCGGGATGTGTGGCCATCACGCGGCATCAAGCGCCTTGGTTGGGAAAGCCTACCGGCTGTGGTTTCTTCCGCCAACGGCGGTAACGGATGCCAAGGAGATAGTTCGAACCTGCGAGGGCTACCAATTCTATGCAAGACAGACACACTTGCCAAGACAGAGCTACAGACTATACCCATTTCTTGGCCTTTCGCAGTCTGGGGGCTCGACTTAGTGGGCCCGCTCAAGAAGGCTCAAGGCGGTTTCGCTTACCTCTTCGTGGCCATTGACAAGTTCACCAAGTGGATCGAAGCCAAGCCAGTCATCACTATCACTGCAGTTAAGGCCAAGGAGTTCTTCCAGGATATTGTGGTCAGATTCGGAGTGCCCAACCGGATCATCACGGACAACGGCACCCAATTCAGGAGTGAAGAATTCCAAGAATGGTGCGAAGGCGTTGGGATCAAGATCTGCTTCGCCTCGGTGGCTCACCCACGAAGCAATGGGCAGGTTGAGCGAGCTAACGGTCTGGTCCTCCAAGGCCTCAAGGCCAGGATCTTCGACCGCCTCAAACCATACGCTGCTCGATGGGTGAAGGAGCTACCGTCGGTACTCTGGGGACTCGTAACCACCCCACCGAGCGTGGCCAAACCCCTTTTTTCCTGGTCTATGGCGCAGAGGCGGTTCTGCCGACCGAGCTGGGATTCGAATCCCCGAGGGTTCGGAATTACAACGAAGCCGAGTCCGAGGGAAGCCGAATGGCGGAGCTTGATCAACTCGAGGAGGCTCGAACGTTGCCGCCCTCAGTCGGCTAAGTACCTCCAGGGACTTCGCGCTACCACTCGCAACGCCGAAGTAGAACCTTTTCAAGGAGATCTGGTCTGAGGAGGAACTGCAAAAGCGAGCACAAGCTCTCTCCAATTTGGGAAGGTCCGTGACATTGTGCGTAAGACAACCCGGCCAGTGCTTATCGACTGAGGCGACGAGAAGGCGGCGAGGTTCGCGAATACTTGAACGCCGAACAACTCCGTCGCTTCTACGCATGAGTTATGTATCCTACTCTTACACATTAAATAAAATGGTGGTCCATCTTATTTTCTGAAATTCTGTGTAATGCTAGCCCCGAGTGGTCATTACCCGACTGGTGTGGTGCCTAACCCTGGTCGTGCCAATATAGAGTGCACGGAAATAACAAGCCGCGATGAGCACAAAGCCTCGGCGGTTTACACTGGGCCACAAGCTGTGAACGGGTACAAAGCACTAACCACTCGGGGATCGCAATTCGCAGCACCAGAATCTAACCGAGATTCACTGATCGCGAATTTCTAACCGTCAAAAGCTCGAGCCTCAGCGCCTCGTTGTCGGGTAATCGAGCAACGGACTAGAATAAGTTGATCAGCGGAACCGCTAAACTCGGATTAAACATGATGGCACGGATTGGATAAAATTTCGCATTGCATTCCGTGAATGTTAATAATTTACATTATCGACTTTCTTTTTTCTTTTCTCGCTAAAAAAAAAAAAAAAAAAAAAAAAAAAAACTACAGTCTTCTTCTTGGTGCTCTTGGCGTTCTTCTTTGGTCTTCGGGTGCTCTCTGCTGGTCTAGTCTTTGGTCTTCTTTAGTCTTGTATTGGGAGGCCCGGAGGCGGGATCGTCGAGGTTAGACGCGACCCACGCGACCCAAAGCCGCCAGAATCTCGTCCTCAACCACCCTCAAGGGGGTATAAGCCGACGAGGGCCCCGACGGCAAGGTCGTCGCGGCGATCGCGACCAACCATCTCGAGGATGATCTCGGCCACCTCGTGGAGCCCTGCGCAGCCTCCAACAAGGTGGCCACGGCGGCGGCGCCCTCGCCGCTCCTTCCTCCTCCTCCGCCTCCAGTGTGGCAAAGTCGAGGTCTTCCCAAGCCTCCGCCTCCTCCCAGTTGTGCAACATCCCGAAGAATCGCTGGCGAAACAATGCCGCGCAGGGACCAACGAACCTCCCCGTAATAGACATGGAAGGAAACTGGAGGAGGAAGACGAAGGACAAGGCAAGAAGAAACGGGCGATCGCTCATTAGCGGTGACGCCCCATTTATAAGCCACCCCGGCCCCGGAAATCGAAGCGTCTCAAAGGCAATCAAATGCGCCACCTCACAATCAATGAAGCGCGAAAAACAAAGCGGCAGTGCAAAGACCGAAGAAGATCAGCGCATTGAACAAAATCAAGGAGAATTTCACCAGACACGTGTCCTAAGCAGTTCAAGCTCGTTCGGCTTTCTCGCTTAATTATACCAAATTAAGCGCAAAAGCCCGGGGGCTGGAGAGCTAGCAAGCGATGCAAGCTATATTCAGGTCTGAAGACCACTCAGCGGAAGACAATACAGGCAAATCATATTGAAGTAAGAAGACACAATATTTCAAACAAGGAGGGCGAGCACTCGGCATCAAGGCCCACATCGAAGTCAGAATTCTAGATTCTCCAACAAGGCCTGCGATGCACCGAACACCTCTTCGAGGAGCGCGTTGGCCTTGTCTTCATCACAGGCAAAACCTTCTTTCACAGCTTCGAGGTCAACTCTCGGATAATGAGACTTGACCACCGCCAATGCCTGGTTCGCACTCATTGCTGCGGACTCTTTGGCGTAAGCTCTGATCCTGTCGGCTCCTTCCGAGAGAAGTGGAACAGCATCGTCCCCCTGGCCCGGCGTGACTCCTTCAATGCACAGAAGGTGCAGGACTGGCTCGCAGGCGACGCGCAGTTCAGTCCGCCCTTGTTCGGCGGCGGCCATCTTCTCCTTGCACTCTGCAACAAAGTCAAACGGCCATCAAGAGCACACCCGACGCCAAGTATGTTCAACCCAAGTCAAAGAAATTTACCCTTCAGCTCATTGCATCCTTTCCAAGCCGACTCGAGCTTGAGGCCGAGAGTTCTCTGAAGCCTCCAAATCGGGCCCTCATTTCAAGACAGCCGAGTCGCGCTCTGAAACACGAGTGTGTCATCATCCTCTCCAACCATCCAAAAAGACATCCAAATTGAATCCAGGGGAGAATCTCACCTTCGAGCATATGCTCGAGCTTCGTCTTCCTCCCGGATCGTCATACACTCGCTCAAGCCCGTGGACTTCTTTCCATCTGTCACGCTGATCTCGTGAAGCTTGTCCTGGCATCGCTTCGCTCCTTGAGCTTCGGGAGCACCTTCCGAAAAACCGCGACCTTTGCTCCGAGCGCCCCCATGTCCTAGGTAACAGGCGTAATCTCGAGGAGAAGTCGGCAGGCAGCAGATTGAAGACAAGAAGCTCACTCGACGAAGCGTGCTACACCTGACGGTGAGCTCATAAAGCTCCGTCCGAGCCGCTCTCTCCATCTCGTCGTCCTCTTCCATCCCTTTCGGTGGAACCCCTTCCCACCATACGGTCCGATTCGGGGCTTGGCAGAGGACCGAGCGGTGGTGGCTCTCGAGGCACTTCCTCCACTCCGGAGAGCGGTGCCGAAGTCGATCTCGTCGGCGGACGGACCACCGGATGGTTCGGCCGTTGGCCCGTCGGCGCCCGTGCATGGCCCCGGCGGTCGGCGGCGACGGTGACCTAGCCGACGCGGCGGGGCTCCTTGGGAAGCCTCCGCTGGGACTCCTTTCAGAGACCCTCCACGAGGACGCCCACAGAGGAGTCCTGAATCAAAGAAAGGGAAGACACCTCAAGACAGCAAGAATAAAAAGACAAGGATCGCCCAAAAGAATACCTTTTGGATTTCTTGAATTTCATCGAGGCCTCATCCGAGACCCAAAGACCACTCGGAGGGAAGTTAGCGCTGCGCAATGGGCTCCACGGGACAGAAGGCTGTGGCCCGCTGGCTGCGATCCGGTGCACCAGAGGTCGAAGGCCGGCCGACGAAAGACCGGCGACCCCTCCGCCGACTCTGGCGCAGCTCGTCGATCGAGGTGTCGACCACTCGCCGCTCGAGCGTCTCACCGAGAGAGGCCGACAACCGAGCGTCAGAAAGGAAGGACGCGTTCTGAAAAAGGAACGATCGCACCCTGTTTGAATCACACATCAGTCAAAGAAATCATGGAACAGCCTTTCGAGAGAATAGTGCACTCACAGGAGGGGGAGGCCTCGCCGTCGAAAATTTATGAGGGCAGCCCCTGTTGGTGATTATTGTGCCAAGCACGAAGAGATCAACTACCCGTGCTGCCAGCGCCTCCATCGACAGGGCCACGTCCGACTCCCTCATGGGGTCCAGAGGCCCGTTGTATTGGAACCCCAAATGGACTCTCTCCTTCAAGGGCTGCACTCGGCGCTTCACAAAACTGATCGCGATCCCGGCTTTCTCCAGGAATATTGATCAGAAGAAGCAGGGTCGGTTCATGAATGGGTTGTCCGCCAAGATGCAGGATAGGCTATCGGTGTGCGACTTCGCCGACTTCAATGATTTGGTGAGTCGGGCAATCACCATTGAGCACAAGATGAGAACCCACCAAGAGGAGAAGAAGCAAAAGCGAGGCGCACAGTTCTCGATGGGCAGCAGTTCGCAGCGGGCCAGGACTGTTCCTCTTCCACCACCGAGGGCCCCTACTACTGCACCTCCCCTGCTGACTGGGATAGCCCGACCTCCTGTGGTTGCTCCTCGGCCTCCACCACCACAGTCGGGGACACGGGCGATAGCGACCGCTGGACTGGGCCCATGCTACAACTGTGGGTGTGTGGGGCATTTCATCAGAGACTGCCCATTTCCAAGGCGGGGCAACAATTCTACCGCCCCACGGTTTCTAGTTGCGACAGCACCACCTCCACTTCCAGCGCCAGCCCGTGGCCGCGTCAACTACGTTGATGCTGAGGAGATTCCGGAGGGCAACGCAGTGCTGACGGGTATGTTCTTCATTAATGGGCTTTCTGCTAGGGTATTGTTTGACTCGGGGGCATCTCATTCTTTCATTCGTAAGGAGTTCGCCATGCACCATCAGATGAGAGTGAGTAGCAGCACCACTCCATTTCTTATTGAGGCGCCGGGGTCAAAGATTGTAGTGAATCAAGTAGTTAAAAAGGCGTCGGTGCAAGTTCAAGGGGTTCCCTTCATGGTTAATCTTCTACTTCTTGACCTTCGGGGGTTGGGTGTCATTCTAGGCATGAATTGGCTGACACGCCAACACGCCATCCTTGATTGTTCACGCCACACCATCTCACTCAAGGGACCAAGGGGCGGTTGGCTGACGTTACTTCTTGATGAGGGCAAGGCCACCCTCTGTTCCCTGAATGGTGCTGAGATCGAGGAGATAGAGTCCGTTCCAGTGGTGTCTGAGTACCCGGATGTATTCCCAGCAGAATTACCGGGGATGCCACCTGATCGGGACATCGAATTCGTGGTGGAGCTTCAGCCCGGTACTGCTCCCGTGTCCAAGCAGCCGTACCGGATGCCACCCAATGAATTGGCCGAGTTGAAGAAGCAACTGAAGGAGTTGATGGATAAGGGCTTCATTCGCCCGAGCTCCTCGCCTTGGGGCTGCTCGGCTCTATTCGTGACCAAGAAGGACGGATCACTTCGCCTCTGCGTGGATTACCATCCCTTGAATGCTGTCACTATCAAGAACAAGTACCCCTGCCTCGGATTGATATCATGTTTGATCAGCTTGCTGGTACACGGGTGTTCTCTAAGATTGACTTGAGACTCGGGTACCATCAGATCAAGATCCGGGCCGAAGACATCCCGAAGACTGCCTTCTCCACCCGATATGGGTTGTATGAGTACACCGTCATGTCGTTCGGTTTGACAAACGCGATGGCGTATTTCATGTACCTCATGAACTCCATTTTCATGGAGGAGCTGGATTCCTTTGTCGTCATCTTCATCGATGACATCCTCATTTATTCAACCAACGAGGTAGATCATGCCAAGCACCTTCACGTCGTTCTCGGGAGACTTCGGGAACACTGCTTGTATGCGAAGTTCAGCAAGTGCGAGTTCTGGCTGAAAGAGGTCTCTTTCTTGGGGCATGTCCTTTCCGAGCGAGGCATAGCCGTTGACCCAAGCAAAGTGCAGGATGTGCTCAAATGGGAACAACCCAAGTCTGTCATGGAGATTCGCAGTTTCTTTGGGCTGGCTGGCTATTATCGCCGTTTCATTCAGGACTTTTCTAAGATAGCCAAACCCATGACAGAATTACTGAAGAAGGGCAACGAGTTCAAGTGGTCAGTGGGATGTGAGCAGGCACTTCAAACTCTGAAACAGCGCCTCACTACAGCTCCAGTTCTTACCCAGCCTGATATTCACAAGCCGTTTGATGTGTATTGCGATGCATCTGGCATCGGACTTGGCTGTGTGCTTATGCAAGATGGTCGAGTTGTTGCCTATGCGTCTCGGCAACTAAAGCGCCATGAGGAGCACTACCCAACCCATGATCTAGAGCTTGCTGTAGTGGTCCATGCCTTGAAGATTTGGCGCCACTATCTTCTGGGGAATAAGTGCAATGTCTATACCGATCACAAGAGCCTCAAGTACATCTTCACTCAGGCAGACTTGAATATGAGACAAAGAAGGTGGCTTGAGTTGATCAAAGATTACACCCTGGAGGTACATTATCACCCGGGTAAAGCCAATGTGGTGGCAGACGCGTTGAGTCGCAAGGCTCGGTGCAATTGCCTCACTCTTCAACCCTAGAGTGCTACCATCTATGCTGAGTTTCAAAAGCTCAACTTGTAAATGATAGAAGAAGGAACCTTGGCTAATGTGGAATTGAAGTCCACATTGCTTGATCGGATTCGAGAGGCTCAAAAGTTGGATGAGGGTGTTACCCAAATCCACACTAACTTGAAGTCTGGTCAAGCTCCTGGCTTCCGTCGGGATGATCAAGGAACCTTGTGGTTCGATGAGCGCATAGTTGTCCCCGCTGATCAAGAGTTAAAACGGGGGATCCTTGATGAAGCCCACAATTCCTTGCTTACGATCCATCCGGGCAGCAATAAAATGTATCAGGACTTGAAGCGGCAATTTTGGTGGACTCGCATGAAGCGCGAGATTGCTCGCTGTGTCAGAATGTGACGTCTGCAAAAGGGTAAAGGCCGAACATCTCAAACCAGATGGCACTCTTCAGCCGCTACCCATTCTGAGCTGGAAGTGGGAAGATATTAGTATGGACTTTATTACCGGCTTGCCTCTAACTTCTTCGAGTCACGACTCGATATGGGTGATCATCGACCGGTTGACAAAGTCTGCACACTTCATAGTTGTTCGCACCAATTACCCTACCAAGAGATATGCGGAGTTGTATATCTCGCGGATCGTATGTCTTCATGGAGTACCCAAGCGGATAATTTCAGATCGAGGCTCTCAGTTTGTTTCTCGGTTAGGAAATGCATGAAGCAATCGGGCACGGTTACTCCACAGCTCAGTATCACCCTCAAGCGGCGGCCAGGACCGAGAGGGTCAATCAGATCCTCGAAGATATGCCGAGGGCATGCATCTTGTCCTATGGGAAGAAATGGGAGGAGTGTCTCCCGTATGCCGAAGTTTGCATATAATAACGACCACCAAACCCGACATCAAAATGTCCCCTTTTGAGGCCTTTGTATGGTCGTAATGGCCGGACACCTCTGAATTGGTCCGAGAGTGGGGAGCGTTCATTTCTTGGACCTGAACTAGTCTTGGAGGCGGAAGAAAAAGTGAGGATCATTCAGGAGAACTTGAGGATAGCACAGTCCCAGCAGAAGAGTTATGCTGATCGCCGTAGGAGACCCCTCTCCTTCGACGTTGGCGACTTCGTCTATCTGAAGGTATCTCCTTTCCGAGGCACTCGTTGGTTTGGGCTTAAAGGAAAACTGGCACCTTGATACATAGGACCATTTCGGGTCCTTGCGAAGCGAGGTCAAGTGGCGTATCAGCTAGACCTTCCCTCCACGCTCGAAATGGTCCACGATGTTTTCCATGTCTCTCAATTGAAGAAGTGTCTCCGTACTCCTTTTGAGTCACTTGAAGTGGATGATCTAGGAGTCACGCCTGAACCGGATCTGTCCTATCAAGAATGTCCGATTCGGGTCCTGGAAGAAGCGGCACGCAAGACTCGGAGGAGAACGCTCAAATTCTACAAGATTCAGTGGAGCAATCACACTGAAGATGAAGCTACTTGGGAGCCCGAGGATCGCCTAAAGACCGAGTATCCTGAGTTCTTCAATGCCGTGTAAGTACTAGTGTACCATCTTTCGCAATGAGGGGCATATCGATTAGAGCACGACTGTCAGGTCCATTTCCATTCTATTCCGCCTGTACACTTGTTCTGAATCTCGGGGCGAGATTCCCTTAAGGGGGAGGGTTTGTCAAGGCCCTGAACTTCTAAACTCTGGGACATCCGGAGTATCCGGATTAAATGTTCGGAATGTCCGGATATAACCCGGAATGTCCGGATAAATCATCCGGAGTATCCGGATTGGGTTGACCGAACACCTCAACCCGGAGTATCCGGACTAATTGTCCGGAGTGTCCGGGTTGGCTACCGAAGACCCTAACCCGGAGTCTCCGGTTAAATGTCCGGACTGTGCGGGGGTTTTGTATAAAAGTCCCATTTCGTGGCTTTCACTTATTCCTCCTCCTCTCCACTTGCTCCCCATCTCTCCCGTGCATCTCCTCCACCCCGCCCTTGTCTCCGGTGAGCTCCCCACCGGCTGGTGAGTCTCCTTGGCTTATCCCCGGCATCCTCAAGCCCCTCCCCAAGCCGGTGTTCTCCTTTTTCTACCCGGCTACTCTTTCCTCTTCCTCCTCCTCGAAGGTAAGGTCCCTTCCGGGAGTTGATTCGTGGGTTTCTTGGGTTTTAGGGCCCTCCATGGTGGGGTTAGGCTTTGGATTTAGATTTGGGAGTTGGGGATGAACTTTGGAGTTCTAGGGTTTTGAGGTGTGGTGATTCTTGGGTAGGATTTGGGACTTGGGTTGGTGAATGTGGGTGCTAGGGTGGTAGATCGGGTAGCCATGATGCCATCCCGAGAGCTAAAATAGGTTTGGTTGGGGTTTACTCTAGCTAGCGCCATTTTCTCGAGGTTTGGGCAAGCTTGAAGCTTCTCCGACCATGCAAGGTGTAGAAAAGTCGTAGATCGGGTCGTTGTGAAGCCGTAGAGAGTGGTAGGACTTCCATCCCTAGGTCGTGATGGACCAAATGCTCCTGGTCCGGAGTATCCGGACAAAAGGCCTGGAGTGTCCGGATTATCCGGACTGTCCGGATAAATTACCAGGACTATTCGGACTGGCTGGTCTGTCTCTCGCGTGGGATTTTCGTCAGTTGAGCTATTACTTGGGGGTTTTACGATTGTACTTCATTCATATGCATTGCATGCATCTTATTTATGCATTGTACCCGTGTAGAGAGCGATCCCGCGGGACTTGACTCCGCGGTGACTGAGGGTGCTACCGGAGAGCCAGCTACCACCAACCCGCAAGCAGAAGAACAAGGCAAGCACCTATGCATCTTGAACCCTGTGTAATTATATTTTCACGAATCATTGGCTAAATTGTGAATTACGTATTGCATTAGGAATTGAATTGTGGGATAGGATTAGATCCTAATTGTTGCACATACCCTCCTTCATACTTGTCGAACACTTCCATTGAAGCTAGGTTATGGGTATTAATTGTGTCATGCTTAGTATGCTTAGAAGTCGGGTTGGGCCAAGTGGTGGAAGGTTCCACCGCTTGAGATTATTTACTTCACAAGTATTGGGTTGCAATGGGTTACTTATGAGAAATTGAATGGTTGAAATTGGAGACCGGGCGGGAGAGTTGGACGTTTGGGTAAGGAGACCCAAATGTGGTAGTCCCGCCTGAGTCAGCTAAGGACCGATCCAATGTTTAACTGTGGCTGAGCACCATTAGGTTGATCGCATGCCCGATTATGGTACGGTAAGCCGCTCTTTCATCGCATGCCGTTCGATGAGCCATGCCCTCATGCGGTTGGACGTGGTTGAGGGCGAGGCCTAGGCCGGCTCTCGAGCGCCAAGCCGGGCTTGGGCCGCTCGAGGGGGTGCTAGGTTTTCGGGTCGCATGAAGATGCCTCAACGAATGGGTATGGATGGGAGGGGGTTGACATGAGGTTCCTTTGTGGCACATGTCGTGTGATCAATGCTTCCCTGCAAGGTTAATTAAGCGATTCGAATTGCCGCGCTCTCGGATATGAGCACGCTTGGTCAGCTATTACTACACGTAGTAATAACTTGAACTGAAGTTCGCCGTTGGGCTTGAGCTCGAAACGAATGTGGAATAATTGTTGTGAATTGTTAAATGTTAACTTCATTTAGTGGTAGACGCTGTTGCAACCGCATTAAAACTGTGATTTGAGTAGTTCGAGTAACTAAACAACAAATGATAAGCAATTCAGCAACAGTTTGCTTTGAGCCTATTCCTTGCTACATACAAATGCATGTCCTTTTGGAGTCGGTCATATATGGACCAAGGGTAAGACTTGCGAGTACCTTCTGTACTCATGCTTCTGCTTTTGTGGTTTTGCAGGTGAGGATCCAGCGGGGTGTGAGTTTTGCCCCTACTGTCTGTCGGTGACCGGGCGGGGCACCGAGTAGAGGCTGTCGACGCGTGTGCGCCCGGAAGTGTTCAGGGCATGACACTTCCGGAGGAGTTTTACTTTTGTTGTATAGGATAGGGTTGGATCTTTTGGTTGTAGAGCTACGCTTGTGTTTTGTAACGCCATTTCGTTCTCTTTCGTCTTGTCTTGTGGGTGCGTTTGTTTGGTCGTTCTTTGGGCTTCCGTGTGCCGTGTTGTGTGTTTTGTTGCTTCCGCGATTCTTGCGCCTCGGGTAGTGAAGTTTGGGGCTCGATGCCCCTTTGTGCGAATTGAGTTTTGGTATGGCTTTGGGAACCGGTATGTGGCGATCCTGGGCGAGTTTCGGATCGCATACCTGGGGAATACCGGGATGGTTGTCGAATTGCTTGGATGTCCTTAGAGTTACCTCGATTGGGCTTGGGTGTTAGCACCAAGATCACCTCCGGTGATTTGTTGCTAAGATCCAAATCCGATGGGAGCAACTGTTCATCCAACAACTCGAGGACGATCTGGGCGGCTCCTCTCACGAGATGAATGGGAACGAGTCAGTAAGAGTAGGCACCCTCCATGTACGGGATGGAGGGAGAGGGTGAACATCGACGGGTGTTCCCTCAGCTATACCGGTATAAGCTAGAGAAGGTGCATATGAGCATACATACGTCTTGCATTGCATTGCATTACATTGGATTGCATTGCATAATGAGGTTTTGTTGAATTGTTGAGCTGTTGTGAATGCATAGGTTTGGAATGGAGTCGTGGACTCCTTCCATTGCACTATACATTGAATTGTTGCGTGTGTGAGTGTTCAGGTGTGGGATAGAGTCGTGGACTCCCCCAAGATTGTCTAAGGAGGTACGTGTAAGAGTTGAGTGAGTTACTGAGGGATTTAATGAGGTGATTGTGGTATTACCGTTTTGTTTAATTGTTAAGTTTAATTAAAGAAAGATTGTCATATTATGGTTCGGAATGTGTTAATTGTTTATGTTATTGTCCTTGATGTACTTTGCTGAGTTTTGGACTCACGCGTGTCTATTTAATGTTTTAGGTACTCTAAGGAGCGACCTGCCAGGACTGGGACTTAGATGCACTTCCACTGATACTCACGATAGAATAAAGGAATTTAAATGTTAATTGGATTACTTTCACAACTAGTTGAGATCATGTAATAACTTTGTTGTGGTTGTTTTGGTTTCTTGATGTTAAGGATTGATAGTTGTTCGAAGACTATGACCCTTTGTATGTGCTTAGCGGGTCATGATGCATGGTTAGTGATTTCTTATTGTTGTTGTGATATATCAATTGTTGTCTTTTGTCTGTTGAGTGGATGTCCTAGTTTTAGGAGAGATGTTGCCGAAATTTCTAGTAATTTCGGTGACTTGCTAGTATTTAGCTTGCTTTGCTAATTTAGTATAGTGTCTAGTGCTAGTTATTGTTTGAGGGTGTAACATTTCGGGCACGTACGGTGCCGAGGTGTTACAGAAGGATCGTCCTCTGCGCAATAACGAGAGGAGCAGTGAGCGTCTATGATCAAAGTGATGGCAGTTTGCTGATGTGGTGGAGAAAGATGGTATCGCTGCCGCTGGGATGTACACAGGAAGCTTGCTGAATTTCGACTTCTGAAAATGCATGGTCACATGTCACAACCGGAGAGGAGGAACTAAGATGTTGAGTCTGATTGACGAATGTTGTGCTTGACTCTTTGGAAAGTTCTGAGGCTGTAAATGACACAGCTACGAGTTTGAGTCAATTTTTGTATGCGTCATAAGAACATTCAACTTATGAGTAGAGATGTTGTTTGGTTGGGTGCATTGCAAGAGAAGTGGGATGAACAAAATCTAAAAAATCAACAAATTGAAAAATAAAAATTTTAATCTTTTGAAATTTATATGACAAGTGTGGTCTAGTTTTGTTCGAAAAAATATCAAGAACGCAAAAATAAAGTCAGTTCGGTGATTGGAGATAATAATAAAAAGATATTGGCAAAAATGAAAAGAAAAATAGGTGGAATCTTGGCTAATCACCATGCATGCATGAGACGCGCAGCTCGCTGATGGTGGGCCCGCCAGCATGCAATGAAGGAAAAAAATCGTATTTTAGACTAGTTTGAACCCATAATTCCAAAACGATACAACTTTTGCGTGTATTTACAAAAAACCCACCCTTGACCGGTTTTTGGGGTTCCATTCATGCTTGGCCGGTTTTTGGGGGTCCGTTCATAGCCTTGGCCGGTTCCTGGGCACCCGTAGAAGGCCATGGCCGGTTCCTAGGAACCCGTTCATGCATGGCCGGTTCCTGGGGACCCATACATGGCCATGGCCGGTTCCTGGGCCCCATACAAGCAATAAAAAAAAAACGAAAATACATATCTACTGCTTTTTTTGGGAATTTGAAACCGAGGTGATTGGAAATGGCAAAAAAATGTATTTGATACAAGTTTAAACTTGTAATTACAAGATGAAACAACAGTTTTGCGTATTTACAAACAAACCAGTGATCTACTGATTCGGGTACTCCGGAGATGCTGTCTGCAGTTCGATGTCAATCACAAAGCTGTTCATGTGCCAAGACTAAAGTATACTTCGAACAAAAACATAAAAACGAAATAGATCACCAGAAAACCCCCAAGAACCCATCAATATCCATCAGTATATCACTCACCCAACAACAGAACAATACAATGTGACTCACCGTAGAAAATAACTTTCGTAAATAACACCTGCAGCTGGCGGTGGCCTGGCAGTGGCGTGGCAGTGCTTATGCTATCAGCTTTTGTTCAATCGACCTTTTGATATCAGCTTTTCCAGGCTTTTATCATATCACCTTTTCCAGCTTTTTGTCATATCAGCTTTTTCAGGCTTTTGTTATATCACCTTTTTGAGCCTTTTGTCATACGGGTTTTTTTCAGGTATTTGTCATTTACCGTGCATGGATGCTCAGAATTAACATGAAGGTTCTTGATCGCATTACCTTACTACGGTAGAGTTAAAGTAAGGCACTTTATGTAGCTTGTACAGAGTGCAACTGGAGGGCAAAAGATATTACGGGGGCATTACAATCCTAGAGAGCAAATCTGCAGTGTTCTTGCAAAAAATTACATATAAAACATTACATTTAAAATATTTTCCCAGAATATGGTACTCCATATATCAGAATATGGTACTCCATATATCAGAGAGCAAATCTGCAGTGTTCTTGCAAAAAATTACATTTAAACGTGATATTTTACGGGCAGCCGAAAAGGCTTAAAAGTTAACGTTGACAATAAAACTTAGGGTTATTGCGACATATTTTTATGTAGCAGAGAAAGGTGTAAATATAATATTTTCCCAGAATATGGTACTCCATATATCGAGAGCAAATCTGCAGTGTTCTTGCAAAAATTACATTTAAGCGTGATATTTTACGAGTTTGCCGAAAAGGCTTAAAAGTTAACGTTGACAATAAAACTTAGGGTTATTGTGGCAGCATATTTTTTTAGCAGAGAAAGGTGTAAATAAAATATTTTCCCAGAATATGGTACTCCATATATCAGAGAGCAAATCTGCAGTCTTCTTGCAAAAAATTACATTTGATATTTTACGGGCTGCCGAAAAGGCTTAAAAGTTAACGTTGACAATAAAACTTAGGGTTATTGCGGCAGCACATTTTTGTAGCAGAGAAACGTGTAAATAAAATATTTTCCCAGAATATGATACTCCATATATCAGAGAGCAAATCTGCAGTCTTCTTGCAAAAAATTACATTTAAACGTGATATTTTACGGGCTGCCGAAAAGCATTAAAAGTTAACGTTGACAATAAAACTTAGGGTTATTGCGCCAGCATATTTTTGTAGCAGAGAAAGGTGTAAATAAAATATTTTCCCATAATATGGTACTCCATATATCAAAGAGAAAATCTGCAGTATTCGTGCAAAAAAATACATTTCAACGTGATATTTTACGGGCTGCCGAAAAGGCTTAAATGTTAACGTTGACAATAAAACTTAGGGTTATTGCGCCAGCATATTTTTGTAGCAGAGAAAGGTGTAAATAAAATATTTTCCCAAACTATGGTACTCCATATATCAAAGAGCAAATCTGCAGTATTCGTGCCAAAAATTACATTTAAACGTGATATTTTATGGGATGCCGAAAAGGGTTAAAAGTTAACATTGACAATAAAACTTAGGGTTATTGCGGCAGCATATTTTTGTAACAAAGAAAGGTGTACATAAAGTATTTTTCCAGAATACGGTACTCCATATAACAAATAGCAAATCTGCAGTCTTCTTGCAAAAAATTACATTTAAACGTGATATTTTACAGGCTGCCGAAAAGGCTTAAAAGTTGGCATTGAAAATAAAACTTAGGGTTATTGCGGCAGCATATTTTGTAGCAGAGAAAGGTGTAAATAAAGTATTTTCCCATAATATGGTACTCCATATATCAAAGAGCAAATCTGCAGTCTTCTTGCAAAAAATTACATTTAAACGTGATATTTTACGGGCTGCCGAAAAGGCTTAAAAGTTAACGTTGACAATAAAACTTAGGGTTATTGCGCCAGCATATTTTTGTAGCAGAGAAAGGTGTAAACGTTAACGTTGACAATAAAACTTAGGATTGTAATGCCCTCGTAATATCTTTTGCCCTCCAGTTGCACTCTGTACAAGCTACATAAATTGCCTTACTTTAACTCTACCGTAGTAAGGTAATGCGATCAAGAACCTTCATGTTAATTCTGAGCATCCATGCACGGTAAATGACAAATACCTGAAAAAAACCCGTATGCATGACAAAAGGCTAAAAAAGGTGATATAACAAAAGCCTGAAAAAGCTGATATGACAAAAAGCTGGAAAAGGTGATATGACAAAAGCCTGGAAAAGCTGATATCAAAAGGTCGATTGGACAAAAGCTGATAGCATAAGCCTTTGCCACGCCTTTGCCAGGCCACCGCCCGGTGGAGGTGTTATTTCTGAAAGTTATTTTCTACGGTGAGTCACATTGTATTGTTCTGTTGTTGGGTGAGTGATATACTGATGGATATTGATGGGTTCTTGGGGGTTTTCTGGTGATCTATTTCGTTTTTATGTTTTTGTTCGAAGTATACTTTAGTCTTGGCACATGAACAGCTTTGTGATTGACATCGAACACATGCAGGCATCTCCGGAGTACCGGTAACCGTAGATCACTGGTTTGTTTGTAAATACGCAAAACTGTTGTTTCATCTTGTAATTACAAGTTTAAACTTGTATCAAATACATTTTTTTGCCATTTCTAATCACCTCGGTTTCAAATTCCCAAAAAAAGCAGTAGATATGTATTTTCGATTTTTTTATTGCTTGTATGGGACCCCAGGAACCGGCCATGGCCATGTATGGGTCCCCAGGAACCGGCCATGCATGAACGGGTTCCCAGGAACCGGCCATGGCCTTCTACGGGTGCCCAGGAACCGGCCAAGGCTATGAACGGACCCCCAAAAACCGGCCAAGCATGAATGGAACCCCAAAAACCGGTCAAGGGTGGGTTTTTTGTAAATACACGCAAAAGTTGTATCGTTTTGGAATTATGGGTTCAAACTAGTCTAAAATACGATTTTTTCCTGCAATGAAGTGAAGCCCTGGTTGCATCGCCAGAAAAGCACAAATTTTTCGTTTCCCCAGACCTGACTCAAGGGTAGGTTGCATCGGCAGAGCCTGGCCCAGTGGCATGAGAAATCAACCAAATAGACCTCGGTTGCATCTGAAAAGCCAATTCTCTCCAGATACAGCCAACCAAACAGGCTATTAAGCGATCTGCGGTGCATTCTTCAGAGATGTTAGAGTGGCATTTGCCACTCATACGACCCAATTACCCCATAGAGCTTCAGCATATGAATGGATCATAATTCTTTCTGGAAATGTTTTCTCTTATTAATTTTAATTTCTCTTGCATTGATTTTTATTTGGGATTGATAGGGCAGTACAATTAATCTTTCAAGCATGTGAATTATGTTTGCACAGTATTATCATTTCTGTTATTCTTTTTCTGATGGCTGAATAACGTTAAATGAGATTGCTTTGTCTTGTGTCGAGCAAATTCATCTTAGTTAATAATTGAAGCAAACCGTCTCAGAAAAAAAGGAACAAAAGAACGAGCCAACGAGAGCAAGGTAACGTTTGATCAAATCCTGTCTAATTAAGAATCGTAACGAGCTTATTTACAGCATGCCAGCAGTGATGTCCTACTGTGCATGGCTTCACCAGGAGAAGACTAGATAGGGCTAGGAGCTCGTGGAAGGGATTGTGGAGTATATGAACCCTGGGTATGCATATGATGGTCCGCCAGGACCCGCCAAGAGGGGGAGTCCAGGGACGATTACAGAGGGCCGGGTACTACTTGGACTCCTGTGATCGTGAGCCACAAGAAAAGATAGAAGATGGGGAACTAACTATTGTTAGGAAAAATACGATTGTATTCCGGAGATAGAATATACGTCATGTAACCAACCATGAATCCACCTTGTAACCGACTCGGGTCCCTCCGCCCCTTACCTATATAAAGGGGGCGAGGGGTACCGGACAGAGAGAGACACAACCGAGATACTAGACATACAATACGTTAGATACATACATCTCATAATCCCAGAACACAGGACTAGGGTATTACGCCCACCGTCGAGGGTCTGAACCTGTCTAATCCCTTGTCTTATGTTACCATCGAGTTTAGATCCAGCGTATAGCCCCATATAAGTTATTGCCGATAACAAACATCGACAGTTGGCACGCCAGGTAGGGGAAGCACAAAGATCAATTTCAACGAGCTCGATCGCTTCCATCAACGGAGATAGCATCACCTTCACTCCTGATCACGTATTCTGCTTTGGGAGTTTCCACTTCATCGCCAACAAGCTTGGCATGCTCACCCTCTCGGACTCGGATCAGATCCAATTTGAGAGGGACCTCGACAGCGTTTCTGCCGGACTCACGCTCGGGTTTGGAAAGGCCACGACCATCTACCCATGGGAGGTGCGCCAGAAGCCCTCTTCCCGATTCGAACACGATGAGGACTCAGCCAGGGACGAATTTCTTCCATTTTCCCCCTGCACAAAGATCGATTTTCGTACAGTGTGTGTGATTGGGGACGGTCGCTCTGAGTCACAATACCGGCTGGAGACCGAAGAAGCAGCGGAGGCAGAGCACCTTCGCCATGAGACCCAAGAAGTGTGCACTCGATCACTCCAAAACCGAGCCCGTAGTGCTAACGAGGACATCCTGCACGAAATGGTGGGAAACCAATCAGTTTTCCGCACGCCATAGCAGAACATTGTGGCCTCCAAGACGCTCCTCGACACATTGGGCTCAATCCTCTAGCCCAACAGCCCGACTGCTCCGATTATGGTACAAGTTAAAGCCATGGTGATGGCAGTAGCAATCCAGCACAACCAGCGAGATCAGGCAGCGATGAAACCTCCTCGCACACATCCTAAGACGCACACGGCAAGCAGTCGAACTAGCAGCAATCGGGCGGAGAGCAGTCGGTGCAGGCTCCCTTGTGGCGGGGACTTGCGCTCGACCATTCACCGTGACCTCCGCCATGACCTCAACACCAGGAGGCAGGAGTGGGAAGCCGACGAGCGACACCGACGTGAGGACGACCACGAGCACTTCAGTATTGATCACCGCCAAGACAACCAACGCCGTGATGGCAACCGAAGTGACTGGGAGCATCAAAACGCGGGCCTCAGCAGACGTAGAAGAGCCCATCGACGGAGTTTGAGCGTTCACCGCTCGGCCCGTCGAGTGGTGTGGCCTGACGGCTTCAACCCCAAGGGCATTGTCAAATTTGATGGGGAAAGAGATCTTGAAGGCTGGCTGCAGGTCTACGCCCTAGCAGTTAAGGCGGCCGGTGACGATAACAGCGTAATGGCAAATTACTTGCCTGTTATTCTCACCCCGTCGGCTCAGGCATGGCTTACAGGGCTACTAAGGAATTCCATAGACTCTTGGGGAGATCTCTGTGAGCAGTTTGTTACAAACTTTCAGGGCACTTACGAGAGGCCTGGAATCCCATGGGACCTATATCAGCTTCATCAGAAGAAAAATGAGTCCCTGTGGGAATTTATCCGACGCTTTACGCAGAAGAAGAATACGGTTTAGGACATCTCGGACGTGGTTGTCATCGTAGCATTCCAGAAAGGAGTCAGCGATCCAAACCTCATCAAGAAGATGTCTCATAAACCCCCGACTACGGTAAGGGAATTGTTCGTCCTAGCTGACCGCTACGCTACAGCTTTGGATGCCTTAGCCGAGTGCCGAGAAGATCATCCGCAACAGAAGGACAAGAAAGACTACGTCGAGTCCTCAAAGCAGAGGGATAAGAACTGGAAGGGCGAAGAACTAGTCGCTGCGGCTGATCGAGCCCAGGCAAAGGCGCCGCAAACCAAGGACTACGACAAGGTAATGAACGCGCAGTGCCCCTTCCATCCAAAAGGAAAGCACGCTGCGAAGGACTTCTTCACCCTAAAGAGATTCGCACGGGAGAATAACAAGTAGTAGGACCCCAAAGAAAAAGGGGAGGCAGGCAAGAAAGGAGATTCTCCTGTAGGGGATGACTACCAAGAAATCGAGAATGAACTCAACTTCATATTCAGGGGCACAGGTGCATATGAGTCCAAGCGGAGGCAAAAGCTCACAGCTCGGGACATCAACGCAATCACACCAGCGACCCCCCAATACTTGCAATGGTCTGAAGCCCGATCACGTTTGATCGCTCGGACCACCCCGATCACATACCGTACCTAGGCAGATACCCCCTGGTGCTGGACACTGTCATCCGCAGTGTGAAGCTCAAAAGGGTGCTCATCGATGGTGGAAACAGGCTCAACATCCTATTCGCGAAGACCTTCAATGACATGAAGATCCCTCGCTCCGAATTGAGGTCAAGCTCGTCACCATTCCATGGGGTAATCCCTGGGATGTTCTCTGTACCACTCGGGTAGATCACCTTGCCTGTTACATTCGGCACGAAGGAGAATTACTGGACCGACTACATGAATTTTGAGGTAGCCGATTTCGAGACAACGTATCACGCTATCTTAGGGAGACTGGGCTTAGCTAAATTCATGGCGATGCCACACTACACCTACTCGGTGCTGAAGATGCTGGGCCCAAAGGATGTTATCACGGTGCGTGGTGACGTCAAATAGTCTTTCCTGTGCAATAGGGAGAGCTGCGAGCTGGCCGAGGCAATACGGGCGTCAGCCGACTTAGAAAAACTCCGACTAACGGCTTTCGTCCAGCAGGTCAAAGACATTCCCACCAAAAAGCAAGATAAGTCAGGAATCAAGCCTGATGAAGAGGTCAAAAAGATAGCACTCAACCCGTCCAGCCCATCTAAAACGGCTTTGATTGGGATAGGGCTCGATGAGAAATAGGAGGACACGATCGTCACCTTCCTCCGGGCGAACCAGGACATCTTTGCGTAGAGGCTGTCCGACATACCTGGTGTTCCAAGGGAGGTGATCGAGCACTCCCTCAACGTCGACGAGAAGGCGAAGCCCGTCAAGCAGCGACTCCGGGGGTTTGCTCAAGACCAGCAGGACGCGATCAGGGAGATCACCAAACTTTTAGCTGTAGGCTTTATAAAATAAGTGTATCATCCGGACTGGTTAGTGAACCCGGTTCTCGTTTGCAAGAAGAATAAAAGTTGGCGCATGTGTATGGATTACACCGACCTCAACAAAGCATACCCTAAAAACCCATTCGGGCTGCCTCGCATCGATCAAGTGGTGGACTCAATCACTGGCTGCGAGCTCCTGAGTTTCCAAGACGCCTGCTCGGGGTATCACCAGATCAATCTCAAGGAAGAAGACTGCATCAAGACTTTGTTCATCACGCCATTCGGGGCCTTCTTCTATGTCACAATGCCATTTGGATTGAAAAACGCTGGCACGACCTATCATCGCGCAATACAGCGGTGTTTTCATACTCAACTCGGATGCAACGTGGAGGTGTACATGGACGACGTCGTGGTCAAATCTCGGCTGAGGGGGACCTCATCTCCAACTTAGCCAAAACGTTCTAGTATTTAACAGCATTTTTCAGAATTTTATTAATCAATTTTTGAAATCCGAAGCATAACCGTAAATTTCCGCCGCCTCCTTCCATGCGGGCGGGCGTGTCCTGCAGGCGAGTTGGGCACCATTCGGCCATCGCGCGAAGGTGAACTCCAGCTACTGCCTAGCCCTGCGCGAAGGTAGCTACAGGCGCCGCTCAGTCGGTCCTCAAGTCGCCACTCGGCAACACGCACAAAGCCTCCGGGGCCGCAATCTTCCAGCCACCATTCGGGCGCAACCTTTGGGGCTACCGCTCAACCTAGCGAAGTGTGGTCTTCTGGCCGTCGCTCAGCCATGCGCTGATGCGGGTGCTACAGTCGCCGCATCGTCTTCCGGCGGGATGGAGGCGTGTGGTTCAGTCGCCGGTGCTATCTGTGTGATGGTGCGAACCGCCGGTGGTACGGGCACCTCCTCGGCTTCTCCACGTACGGGCGGCGTGTTCGGTCGCTGCTGACAGCCTCTACATGCATGGAGCGTTCGGATGTCACCGCTGGCCTCGTCGCGGGCAGCACGATCGGGCGCCGCCACTGGCTTCTTCGCACGAAGGGCCCCAGACGGAAGGTGAGGCGTCTGCGAGCGATCATCGATACGCGCGGGTGCCGAAGCGTCTCAAGTGCGGCCGCCGTCAGGTGATGTACCGAAGACGTCACGAGTGCAGCTGCCGATGCGAGCGACGGTGGCAGCTTCCGGCTGCGGGCGCAGTGCCGGGATGTGGTCTCGGCTTCGCGTACGGCGGTGCGTTCGGCGATGGGCGCATGGTGGCGGCTCTGCGGCTACAGACCACGGTGGCGATGGCACGGTTTGGCTTCAGGCCGAGGCGATGGCGGCATTTCGGCTTCAGGCCTTCAGCCGAAATCCCACTTTTTTTATTTAATGAACAGTAAACTTTTTTGCATTGTAGATTAGTTTAACTCTTATTCTGTAATTGGCGAGGAAGAATATGCTGGATTTGTTATTGTTCGCACGCGATTTCTTACGTAAGGTTTGCGGTATTGTAGATCGTATGAGGTAGGAAGAGCTTGACGCCATGTAGATTTGACGTAGGTAGACAATCTGCGATTGTCCACGTTCAAAGTGTCGATGCTATGTAGATCGACGTTGTGCAGACGATGCAATATAGACGATCCTAGCCAGCCGCGCGTAGAATGATCGTGCTAATAACGTGTTGTGAAACACAATCGTTCACCCACGTCAATCGACAACATGCCAATGCAATCACACGAATAGGAATAGAAGCACACACAATATGAAGGGAAAAAACTCTTTTTATTAGATTGATTTTATGCACAAGACAATGTCCAATATATAGGAGAAAAACTCTTAAAAATCAATTCGGATTCACCCACCAATGAATAGAGTCCTTCCATACAGAGACAGAGATTTGTGTCTGAATTATTGGAGGGAATCATTGCTAAGATGGATTCCACGGTAGTAACGACAAGTTGGGTTTTGGCGTCATCTGAAATGCACAGAGAACAATTTCTGCCGGCACCCAAACTGGTTTCTGATTCGTTTTGGGTCCTACCTAAAGAAATGCCACGTTTTTAGCTTTCATTCACAGACAGTTTTTGTTAATAGATTACTCACCTCTATATATAGAAAGATACTATTATACATTTAAACATATAATAGTCATTCTACGCGTCGGCAAGACAAATGCATCTCAACTTTCACTTCAAGTGTGATTAAGCTAATGAGTTACCTAGCCAACCAACTAATAAATATGATTTCATATTTGCATTATAATCTTTTTTTTTCTTTTGATTTAGTCGTAACTTTTTTGGCAGCACCAATTCATCACCAGTAGATTAATGACAACGGGTAAAACAAAATAAGAGTCACTGTTGCAGAAGTCGTGATGAGTGTGCCACCCAGTCTATTTTGTTTTTCAATTGATGATCGGAATTATTGGTGGGAATCATTGCTAAGATGGATTCCATGGGAATAACGACAAGTTGGGCGAGCAAAGCTATGATGCAACAGAGAAGCTAAGCTTCATTTTTTTTTTTGGCGTCTCAGATGAACAAAGAACAATTTCTGTCGGCACCCAAACTGGTTTATGATTCGTTTCGTGTTCAACCTAAAAAATATCACATCTTTTGATTACTGACAACTTCAATTCACGATGATTTTATCAATAAATTGATGACGAAAAGAGTAACAGAATGATATAAATCCCGTTAATAAATACCACAGAAATAAAATTTCACTATCAAATAAACATTAATTTACTAAATGTATTATTAGATTCTACTGGTGCATAGACTCCAAAAGCTACTAAACACTCTTAAAATATCACCGAAGAACGAGTTGCCAGCATAGTAGTAAAATCTAACAACACGTCCAGTAAATTAAAGTATATTACATGCCCGTGCGTTGCTACGAAAAACAAAATTGATAACGAGAAATAAAGATTAAAAAATAAAAAAAATTATTTCACAAGATCAAACATCTATCTTTAACGTTTCGTTTCTTGCGAAAGCTGGCTAATTAAAGCAACGTTTCGTTTCTTGCGTAGGGCAATTAAGCAGGGCAATTAAGCGGCAATTAATGACGTGGGAAGAACGGACCACTGCCACCAAGTGCTGCTTTAGAATAGTAGAGATTTGCGGTGACTTTGTTTTTTTCCATTTACCCCTATTACACAACTATAATACGCTACAATGAGATTCGGGAGGCAGCTGGCGCCGCTTCTTATCGTCGCCGACGCGATGGTCAGCTCCTGAGCACTGCCGCCTTTTGTGGTGGTGCAACACCGGAAGCGACGCGACAAGTGCAGCAACGGTTACTGCTGCAAAGATGGAGGAAGCGTCCATTAACTTCTCAGCTGGTATGAATGGTCGATCGAGAGAATGCAATGGATTAGCTAGTGACTGCAATGCCTAGCTGGTGAGAAATGTCTCTCGGATGGACTCCACTAGTCCACTCCAAGTTTGATTTCTTAATAAATCGCTATTGCAGAAGTAGTCTTAGTGTGTGCCAACTAGTCCATTTTGTTTTTCAATTGATGGCCGAAATTATGGGAGGGAATCATTGCTAAGATGGATTCCACGGGAGTAACGACTAACGACTAAATTGGGCGAGCAAAGCCATGGCGCAACAGAGAAGGTAGGCTTCATTTTTTTTTTTGGCGTCATCCAAGATGAACAAAAAAAAACCATTTTGCCGGATTATATGATTAAAAGTAAATACGATAGCAGCGAGAGTAACTACATGGGTGAAGCATCTAGACCCCTAATTTGATTTGGGTTTTGATAATGAATGACAATCGTGTTTGTTGGGGACTGAGATATCCTGCCCGATCATGAGCATGATCAACGGACCCCAGCCTAAGCTCGGGCTTGTAATCCTAGCTCGAGCCCCTGCTATCCCGATGACCAGGAGGTACCCGTGCGACCTCGAGCAAGGGGACCGAACGCCGCCACACACGACTAAGACCTGGAGCTCGGGAAGACCCGGTCAGGGGCTGGCAGTTACCCTGATTCGTAAAAGCAGGGCGTGAAGCGGATGTAGGCGCAAGACCCGGGGGCAGTTGCGATCCGGATGGAGCGCTTGTGGGGCCACCCTTTCCGGAAACCACTTCTGACCGTTCGCCACGAACGGGAAGGGGGGACTTTGTAATTCGTGTATAAAATTAGACATAGAGCTCTTAGCTCAGGGAGACAGAACAAAAGACATCCACTTGTACTCACACATAATCAATCTCTCCGCCTCAGGACAAGACTGGAGTAGAGCTATTATCCAGCTTGGGGACTCAAACCAGTATAACTCTCGGTGTCATTCGTCTTATTCTTCGACAGATCGTAACAGCAACAGCGACGACTTCCCGAGGGGCGAAACTAGCTTTTGGGGTCCGTGCTCACACACCCCACCGACTTCATCTCTGCAGTCAGGCGATCCCGATCGTCGACAGCTGGCGCCCACCGACTTTGAATCTCTGGAGAACATCGCTGCTTCGACCACTTTGACAAGGACATGGCGCGCGGCTCTGAGAGACCTTCGGTGAACTCAAGGGCGAGCCCTATCCCCAAGCGCGGGGGCTCTACGTCCCTGTTCTCCTCGTCGCCGCCGCCCCGCGATCGATTTGTCTTCATGGCCGACAGCCATGGTGTGAACGCGGAAAATGAAGACCGCGAGCCAAAGACCCCTGAAGACACACGTCGAATGGCTCAGATCGCCATCAACCAGGCCATAATCACCCTCCGACGAGAGGAGCGGGGCGATATCGGTGCCTCCTCTGGGCTCTCCAGGCTCCCTCGCTCCACTGAACGTCTGCGCGCTATCGCCAGGGTCATGACCGATCCCGCTCGGGTGAGGTCGGACCTCTTCAGCCGAGCACTTGCCGAAGAACTGGACAAGGCTGCCGATGAGGCAACACCCCCCAGCGGGGTCGGAGCCGGCACCTTGGATCTCGTTCTCCCACGAGCAATGGTAGCCCTTCACTCAGAAGACAACACTCTCGCCGGTCGCCACCACGACGTTGAGTCTGGGACTTATCCTGGACACCCCTACGTCGCCGCTCCCCGAATGCGACCTGCGGAGACGACCGGCGCCTGTCGAGTCACAACAGCACTTGCTCGAAAAACACCGCGTTTGGGAGTCCATCCCCGGACGTCCCGCCCAGGCGCTGCAGGGTCCACGATAGCTTACGATACTACCCGGGCGATGCCCGCGCTCGTCGTCACGACCGGCGCGATCGCGCACCCGGTCGTCGTGACAGCCGAAGTTCTGTGACGGAGTCTATTCCCAGCGCGATGTTGCGCCGGCCTATGGATGCTCAGCCTATACCGATGACCTCCGTCGAGTGCACTAGCTAGTCCGGTTCAAACCTGCTCTGATCGAGAGGTTCGACGGGACCCAGAACCCCGACGATTTCCTATCGATCTACTCGACGGTGGTCCTGGCGGCTGGGGGGATGAGGCCATAATGGACAACTACCTCCCGACCATGTTAGATGGCGCTGCCCGTACCTGGCTATTCAATCAGAAGCCCGGTTCCTTCCGATCATGGCGTCAAGTCTAGAACACCATGCGGTCCAACTTCCAGAGCTACTACGAGCGACCTAGGAGGGAGAAGGACCTGGATCGGGTTATCCAGGGCAGGAACGAGCCCCTCTGCGACTTCGTACGACGGTTCATCCGCACCCGGAACTCCATCCCTAGTGTCTCCGACTAGGCCATGATCAAAGCTTTTAAGTTCGACGTCCGCGATCGGCGCCTCACTGAAGACCTGGAGACCACCCCAAGACTCAGCGTCAACAAGCTGTTCCGTATGGCAGAGCGATACGCGGACGCGGACAACGCGGTGCACTGGAAATGCAACTACGACCAAGGCAAGCTTGCCCCCAACCCTGGGGATATTGGCCCGTCGGATGTCAAAGGTGACGATCCCACACCGACCTCTAACAAACGGAAGAGGGATCGCAAGAAAGCTGGTCGGCCGCGGGTGCTAATGGCGTCAAGTAACGAGCATGAAGTGATGGAGGCCCGAGGGCTGGCCCAAGGGGAGCCTCGACCTCAGGAAGGTCGGGCACGAACGCAATAGGCCGCGCACCTACCCCAACCAGGGAATCGCCGACCTGGGCCTAAGTGCGGTGACGTCCGACTGCAGGGGGTGAGGAGCGGTCGAAATATGATGATAGCAGGTACTGCCCCTTTTCACAGGGCCCATAGCCATGACTTGCATAATTGCAGGGCCTGGCTAGGTAAGCTGAACGCCTTCCACGACGAGCGTGGTGAGATGCCCACGCTCCCAAAGGAGGGCGAGCAGCTCGACAGGGTCATTGCTGGTGAGGACCTAGACGGCCTCGACCTAGAATTCCAATAGGGCGAGCAGCGGATAGACGTGATCTTCGGTTGCTCATCTGCCTACCAGTCCTGGCGTGAGCTCAAGACTGCCGCTCGAACAGTCTACCACGCTGCCACCGGAAAGCCCATCGACTAGCCCTGCAAAGTGGGCCGACACAACGATCGCCTTCACTGGGGAGGACGCCCCCCAGGGTATGTCAAAGGACCTCAAGACCGCCCTGGTCATGACCCTGACCATAAGCAACACCATGGTCGGTCGAGTCATGCTTGATGGAGGCAGCTCCCTCAACCTGCTCCTAGCAAGCGTACTCGACCGGATGCAAATTCCACGGTCAAAAATCAAGAACATTGCGGTTCCCTTCTTCAGGATCGTCCCGGGCAGCTCGACCACCCCCTCGAGCAAGTGGTCTTGCCTGTCACTTTCAGCGGCTCGGACAACTTCCGCACCGAGCTGATCACCTTTGAGGTGGTCGATGCAGACCTCCCATACAACGCCATCCTCGGGTGCCCGGCCTTGATCAAGTTCATGGCGGCTAACCACTACAGCCACTGCTGTATGAAACTTCCGGGACCCAACGGCGTCATCACTGTTCGAGGCGATCTCAAGGCGGCACATGGCTGCGAGAGTAAAGCCCTGGCTCTTGCTGGCTCACTACCCCAGCCAGGCCCAGAGACAACCGTGAAGAACGCTCACCAGAAGGTAGTGATCCAGCCCAGCAGCGTAACAAAGGCCATGCAGCTCGAGGATACAGACCCGAGCAAGTGCGCCCACGTCGCGGCCGAGCTGGATCCCAAATAGGAACTCGAGCTCGTCACCTTCCTTCGAGCCAACAAAAACATATTCGCCTGGGAACCAGCAGACATACCAGGCGTCTCGAGGGAGGTGATCGAGCACAAACTGCAAGTACAGCCCGGCTCACGGCCTGTACGACAGAAGCTGCGCCGCTTCTCGAGCGAGAAAGTGGTCGTAATAAGGGAGAACCTGGACAAACTCCTGAAGGCCGGCTTCATTCGGAAAATTGACTATTCCGAGTGGCTGGGCCAACCCTATGATCATCCAGAAAAAAGGAGGGAAGTGGAGGATGTGTGTTGACCACACGGGCTTGAACTCGGCATGCCCGAATGACAACTTTCCCCTTCCACGGATAGACCAAATCGTCGAATCCACGGCAAATGCCAAGATGCTGAGCTTCCTGGACTCCTACTCTGGTTATCACCAGATCAAGTTGGCAGTCGACGACGAGAGCAAAACGGCCTTCATCACCCCACTCGGGACATACTGCTACACGACCATGTCGTTCGGCCCCCGCAATGCAGGCGCGACATTCCAGCGCCTCATGGCCAAAACCTTTGACCTCCAGATTGGTCGCAACCTCGAGGTCTATGTGGACGATATCATCGTGAAGAGTTCCTCCGAACACGACCATGCACGAGACCTCGCTGAGACCTTCGCCAACCTGAACAGGCACGGGATCAAGCTCAACCCTAAAAAGTGTGTGTTCGGCGCCGCTTCAGGGAAGGTGCTCGGCTTCATGATCAGGGGGTCAGGAGTCGGCCCGAACCCAGAGAAGATCGAAGCTATAGAGAAGATGGCACCTGCGACCTCGGTGAAACATGTGAAAAGACTCACCGGTCGTATGGCCACGCTCAGCCGGTTCATCTTGAGGCTCGACGAGCGCGGGTTGCCGTTCTTCAAGACACTGCGCAAGCACAGGGGCTTCGAGTGGATGCCCGAGGCACAACGGTCCTTCGATGAACTGAAGGCTTAGCTCTCAAGTCCACCTTTGCTCATGACCCCGCGACAAAATGAGGACATGTTGCTTTACCTTGCGGCTACGGCCCAAGCCGTGAGCGCCGTCCTGGCCGCTAAGCGAGATGGTTGGCAGCAGCCGATCTATTATGTCAGCGAGATGCTCCACGGGTCCAAGTAATGCTACCCCCAGGTCCAAAAGCTGTTGTACGCTCTCCTCATGGCTTCGCGCAAACTCCGGCACTATTTCCAGACGCATTCGATGGTCATCCTGAGCGGATTCCCACTCAATGAGATTTTGAGGAACTCGAAGGCTGGAGGTTGGATCGCCAAGTGGGCCATGAAGTTGGCCGAATTCGATGTCAAGTTCCTAGCACGCACAGCCATCAAATCGCAAGCGATGGGTCATGCATTTCGACGGCTCAAGATCCTTCAAGCACTCATGGGCCGGCATCCTCATCATCACACCAAAGGGAGATAAGCTGAGGTACGTGATCCGCTTTGGTTTCACAGCCACTAACAATGGGGCAGAGTATGAAGCCCTCCTCGTCGAACTTCGAGCCTGCAAAGTGTTGGGCGTACGCCGCCTGGTCGTGAAGGGTGACTCCCAGCTCATCGTCAACTAGTACAACAAGGACTACTAGTGCATGGCGGATTCAATGGCCAAATACCTCGCGGAGGTACATAAAGCGGAGAAGTGGTTCTGAAACCTGGAGGTCAGGCATGTGCCCCCAAAGGATAACACCGACGCTGACCTCCTGGCCAAGCTCAGGTCCTCCGGGTACGAATATCGCCAGACGTCATTCTCGAGACCCTAGCGGCCCCTTCGATCTCGGAGTCGGAACCCTTGGTGGCTTTTCTCTAAGGGGGCCCGACCTGGACCAAGCCGTTCCACGACTACCTCGAGCGAGGTCGGCTGCCAGACGACCCCGCTGAGAGGAGCAGGATCAAGCCCTGAGCTTGTTCGTACAAGATCGTTGATGGCCAACTGTACCATCGGAGTGTGTTGGGCGTCCTGTCAAAATGCATCTCCCAGGAGGAGGGTAAGTTCCTGCTAAACGATATCCACTCGGGTTTGTGTGGTGCGCATTCCTCCTACAGGACGATGGTCGGGAAGGCATTTCACATGGGGTTCTACTGGCCAACAGCACTCCAAGACGCACGGGATATAGTCCGCACCTGTTAGATCTGCCAATTCCATGCTCGGAAGTCGCACCAACCGACCTACGCCCTTCGGACCATCCCGCTTGCCTGGCCTTTCTTGACTTGGGGGCTAGATATCCTAGGACCTTTCCCACAGGCCGTAGGTGGGAAAAGGTTCCTATTCATCGCCATCGGCACCTTCACCAAGTGGATTGAGGCCGAGCCGGTCTCCGTGATCACTGCGCAAGCAGCGGTCAAGTTTTTTTGCTCGTCCATGGTAACCAGGTACGGAGTCCCATGCAGGATTATTACTGATAATGGTGTAACACCCCGGCATCTAGTATGCCCTGGATGTCAAGAGGCGGGTTTCTCAAGGGCTCGAGCAACACGGTCGGTCCTGGGTTGACGAACTCCCCACCATCTTGTGGTCGATCCATACCACCATCAGCCACGCGACAGGGTCTACTCCCTTCCGGCTCGTTTTTTGGTATGAAAGCCATCCTGCCTCCGGAGGTAATGCTGGGCTCTCCTAGGGTCAGCTTGGTCGACCAGATCGACTTTGAGCGAGAAAAGTCTCTCGACCTAACCCTAGCAGAAGAAGTAAGGTGCCGAGCACTGTTGCGATCGTCACAGTATCTGCAAACTCTTTGCAGACCTGCGGCTAGATCGGTACGACCTAGGGAGCTCCTTGTTGGGGACTTGGCTCTAAGACGAATTCAGAGCGCGTCCAACACCAACAAGTTATCCCCGCAGTGGGAGGGCCCCTATAGAGTTGTCTCAACAGATCACACAGGGGCTTACCGGCTGGTGCTACCTGACGGCAGAGAGCTCGCGAACTCGTGGAATACCGACCAACTTTGGAAGTTTCATGTGTAACAATCTTGCTCTAAGTTTCAATAAAAGTTACTCCCAATTGCCTCTGAAATCTTCGCGTATCTTCGCATTGTACCATGTGCTCTGAGTCCAGGGGGTCCTTGCAGTTCCATGTTAATCTTTATCACACTCCGCCATAGCACACTCGAGGCCGAGATCCAATACCCAAGCCTCTTTCGGGCCTGACCTGTATTTTTGTGCTTCAAATCCAAATTCGAGTACTGCGACTTAGGTGTTCGCCTCCGGGGGTCACGCCAGCAGTAGGCCGATCCTTATCGCGTCATGGCTTACCCCGTCGTATGGCTTGAACTAAAAGTCCATACTCCGGACAGGCCAGCACGTGCAAGGCCGGGTGACTCGATCTCAAACTTCGAAACTTGTGCACCCTCTCTTGCTTTCTCTTAACTTTGTAGGTCCTGGCCTAGACGGGTTAGTTTTCTCGTGGACCTCGTTTGCGCTCGATGTCCTGTCCGACCTCGACCACATCGGGGGTTGGACCGCGGAGCTCGTTTGCGCTCGACGTCCCGCACGACCTCGACCGCATCGGGGGCTGGATCGCGGACCTCGTTCGCGCTCGACGTCTCGTACGAGCTCGACCGCATCGGGGGCTGGACCCGCGGACCTTGTCAACTGCGCCCGATGTTGACACTGCACAACCTCGACCGCATCGAGGGCTGGCTAAGGAGACATCATCCTAGGAATAGCTGAGTACTCGAATGCTCGATCACAGACATGCAAAAGACTATATTAGAACCCACTGTTCACTCATCAACTTTTGATTCTTTCATTACATTATCCTAATTAACTTTAATTACAAAAGTTCTAGCCTACTCATATCTACAGATCCGACATCTCACGAGCAAGCTTCTCTTGCCCGAGCTCGACGATCCTTGCTCTCAGCCTGGTGACTTCACCCTGTAGGCGGAGCCTCTCTCTTCTAGGAGTTGGGCCAGGGCGCCCTTGGCTATCTTCACTGCCTCCTCGAGCTTCTACTCGAGCTCGACAACCTTCGCTTCAAGCTCGGCGGAGGCCTTGGCCTGCACGGCAGCCTACTCTGCGAGCTGCTTCAGAAGTGTAGGATCGAAGTATATGAATATAGTAATCAGAGGGGGGTGAATGATTGTGCAGAAGCTAAAAACAAATTCTTGATATACTAAAAGTTCACCCCAAAACAGAACCAAATTATTGCCTCGGATTTGACAAAAATAGAATGACATAGGTTCGGTAAAACATGAATTCTCGAAGATCCAAATGTCAGATCGATTTGAAATTTGGACACAAGAAACTAGATTCCAATGCAAAGCGAACCCAAAAAGAATCAGCTTGATCGGACTTACGGATCAAAAGTTATGAACCTAGCAAGCTTGCTATGACAGAAGATGATGAGAATTAATCGAACCAAAACTTCAAGATTAAACTAGAATGACAAAATATTAATCAACTAAACTTTGAGAAACCCTAAATCAATACCCTAGAAAAGTTTTTGATGGATCAAATCAAAATGAAACTCAAAGAACAAAACCAATCTAGAACCAGAACAAGCATGCAAACAAGAATCAAAACAGAAAACACTGTAGCAACGCGGTTACTGTAGCACGCAAGGATCTAGAAGAATTGATCTTTATTTCTTTTGTCTAAAGTACTCCAAACATAAGAGTACAAACCCTAAAAGCACCAGCTCTGTCCTTGGCGCAAGTACACCTCAAAACAGGGGACACCTCCCCCTATTTAAAGGAGCAAAACACAAGGTGTCCTGAATACAATTCCTAATCCTAGAAGGAGTCCCACCCCTAATCCTAGAAAGAGTATGTATTCAACACAACTCCACTTAGCCCAACCTGGCCGAGTACAGCTCTTGCACGCATATGGCAACCCTATCATACTCACGTAACTAACACTTTGCACGCGTATGGCCCACCTGCCATACTCACGTGACTAACCATTCTTCATGTGCACCATTCTCTCAGCCCGAACGTCTCGTATGACATCCTTGACCACCAAGACCTTAGTTCCTCCTGAACCCAGTCCCGAACCTCAGTTCCACCATGAACCTAGTTCTGGTCCCGTCATCAACCACGTTCGCCCTTGAGCAAAACCTGCACATGAACAAACCACAAAACGATTCCGAGCACAAGTCCGCGACTTGACTCAACATTAAACCATGCAAATACTCACACAAGCATTGCATAAAGTACACTTCAAAACAAGCATCATGAAATTATCTTGAATTTCAAATTCAAATCTAAAATTGCTCAAAACCCTAATCGAGCAAAAAACCATTCACGCCGGACCAAAAAACTCGGTCCGGCGTACACGTGAAATCAGCCATCAAAAATCCAGTTCACGACGGACCAAAAATTTAGTCCAGCGTACACGTGTAACTTACCGTTTTTGGAAGTTTTAGTCCGGCTCAAAAACGTTTGAAAACAAGTTCACGGCGGACCAAAGAAAATTGGTCCGGCGCAAACGTGCCACTCTCGGTTTCAAAAGCAACTTGGTCTGACATGAAACCCTACAAAAACACGTTCACGGCGGACCACAAATTTGGTTCGGATTGCATGGTCCGACGTAACATAGAAGCTTACTGTTTTTGAAAACCTTGGTCCGGCACAAAGTACCTCGAGAACACGTTCACGCCGGACTAAAAATTTACTCCGGCGCAGTAGCGAAAACCGGTCCGGCGAAGATGGAAAACTTACTGTTTTTCATGGTTTGGTCTGGCGCCAATGCGAAACTTACTGTTTCTTGTTAATTTTTCAAATACATGCAAAAACACATTTTGCAAATTCAATTCTAAGCCAATTTTTCAGCACATGATTTCACAATCTCCCCCTTGATGAAAACTTTGGCAACACCCACTTGTAGGATCGAATAAAGCAATCAGAGGGGGGGTGAATGATTGTGCGGAAGCTAAAACCAAATTCTTGATCTATTAAAAGTTCACCCCAAAACAGATCCAAATAATTGATCGTTTTCGACAAAAACAGAATGACAGAGGTTTGGTAAAATGAGAATTCCTGGAGATCCAACCATTAGATTGATTTGAAATTTGAACACAAGAAACTAGATTCCAATACAAATCGAATCCAAAAAGAATCAGCTCGATCGGACTTACGGATCAAAAGTTATGAGCTTCGCAAGCTTGCTGATCCAGAACTTGACGAGAATCAATCTAATCAAAATTTCAAGATTAAACAAGAACGACAAAAGATTGAACAACTAGACTTTGAGAAACACTAGATCAATACCCTAGAGAGGTTTTTGATGGATCAAATCAAGATAAAACTTAAAGAACAAAAACCAATCTAGAACTAGAACAAGCATGCAAACAAGAACCAAAAAGAGAACGTTGAAGCAATGCGGGAACTAGAAGAATTGATCTTTATTTCTTTTGTCTAAAGTACTCCCATCAAAAGAGTACAAACCCTAAACTTTGAGCCTAAGGCTCTATGCGCCTAGCTCTCCTCAATTCGATTGATTGCCCTTCAACAGGAGACACCCCTCCTATTTAAAGGACCAACCCACAAGGAGTTCTGAATACGATTCCTATTCCCTAGAAGGAATGCAGTATCCAACACAACTCTACTTGGCCCAACCTGGCCGAGTACAACTCTTGCACGCCGTATGGCAACCCTACCATACTCACGTGACTAACACTTTGCACGCGTATGGCCACCTGCCATACTCACGTGACTAACACTTTGCACGCGAATGACCTCCTGCCATTCTCACGTGACTAACCATTCTTCATGTGCACCATTCTCTTAGCCCGAACGTCCCGCATGACATCCTTGACCACCAAGACCTCAGGTCCTCCTGAACCTAGTCCCGAACCTCAGTTCCTCCATGAACCTAGTTCCGGTCCCGTCATCGACCACATTCGTCTTCGAGCAATACACGCACATGAACAAACCAAAAAACAAATCCGATCACAAGTCCACGACTTGACTCAATGTCAATCCATGCAACTACTCACATGAGCATTGCATAAAGTCCACTTCAAAGAAGCATCATGAAATTCTCACAAATTTCATAATCCCAAAAATGAATCAAACACAATTCCAATTTTGCTCAAAACCCTAATTCAAAGAAAACGCATTCACGACGGACAAACAAATATGGTCCGGTATACACATGAAAAACCACTCAAAAAAACCATTCACAACGGACAGACAAAATCGGTCCGGTGTACACATGAAAGTCTCGGTTTCAAGAAGAAATCAAAACCGAGCAAAACACGCTCACAACGGACCAACAAAATCGATCTGTTGTACAAGTGAAAATATCGGTTACTTTGGAAAAGAGTTTGGCACATAAGCTCAAAAGCATGTCCACGACAGACCCAAAAACTTGGTCCGTCGTACATGCAAAACTTCTTGGCTTCTTGGAGAATTGAGTTCGACTCATGAGCTCAAAAACACGTTCACGATGCACAAACAAAATCGGTCCGTCATTGCATGGGAAAGTGAGGTTGCCAAAGCATGTTCGATGGACCAACAAAATTTGTCCGTCAGAGATGGGAAACTTACTCGCTTTCTTTAAGTTTGGTCCGGCGCCAAAGCGAAACTTACTGTTTCTTTGTCAAATTGATAAAACACATGAACAAACACATTTTGCAAATTCAATTCTAAGCCAATTTTTCAACACATGATTTCACAATCTCCCCCTTGATGAAAACATTGGCAACACCACTTTAGAATTGAACATTTGGCATTCACTTTATAAAAGATTTTGAAATCCAAAGGATCAAGGACCAAAAAGAGAAAAACACAGAATTCCCCTTTTGATCAAAATGCAAAACAAAATCTCCCCCTGAGAAGTAAAATGTGTGTGAATGTGCAATGTGCCCAAAAATTTCAAAATTCTCCAAACTTCTCCCAAAATTCTCAAATTTCCAAAAACAACTCCCCCCTTTCTTTAAACTTTCAACGATTCCCAAATTTCTCCCCCTTTGACAATGGATTCATCAAGAGTACAAAAGAGAGAACAGGTTCAAAATTTTTCCTGAAACAATGATTTCACAAAGGGAAACAAGGAAGTGCCAAGATAGGAAAAGATGAGCTCATTCGATCATATAACATTATATATCATATAATATGCAAAATACATGATCTTGATGTGATTTTAACAAGTTAGGGAATGACATGCATCTCAACCTCAATTTAGTCAACTATAGCCAAGTACTAAGCAAAACCTTTAGTAGAAAAACAAAGGCTCAAAGTTGAAGCAAATAACAAATCAGTATGAGCAAGTAGTTTCAACTACAATCTAGTGGACCAATTTAATCTTTAAAAAGTATACTGCATGTGGCATGCTTGAAGCATACTTCTTTTATTTCCTTGGAGTGGCATGCTTGAAGCATACATCTTGTCTTTTGAGGGAATGGCATGCTTGAAGCATACATCTTATCTTTTAGGGAAAGCATCCTGAAGCTCATAACTTGAGGCTTTTGCTTTTAACAACCCTTTTTTATTGATTCCCTTTTCTTTTCATTTTTCTTTGATTATAAACATGCAAAAGTGATTAAAAGGTCTTATGAAAGAGTAAAGTTGAAAACACACTTGCTTCATAGCCCAAATTTGTCAAGAAGATTCAATATCAAGCCTAGAAGAGTGAGATATCACAGAGTATTTAGCTATAGGCAATCGATCTGTGGAATTCCGCAATATCATTTTTAGTTCAAGTGAGACAATTAGATTATCATATATTAGCTCAATTACATAACATATAAAGAAATATGATAAAGTGAGCTCATTAAGTGAAAGAACTTGGCAAGGAAACTCCCCCTCAAAACAAACCCATTGGATGAACAATCCCAAGTTCTCTCCGAATAAAAGCAAAACGAGAAGAAGACAAAGGTTTTGTGAAAATGTCTGCCAATTGATGTTCAAGATCCACATGATGAAGCACAATGTTGCCTTTTTCAACATGATCTCTAAGAAAGTGAAATCTGATGTCAATATGTTTTGTTCTTGAATGTTGCACAGGGTTCTTAGCAATGCAAATTGCACTAGTGTTATCACACAGAAGAGGAACACTATCCAAAATAACCCCATAATCTTTAAGTGTAGCTACTATCCAAAGAATTTGAGAACAACAACTAGCAGCGACCACATATTCAGATTCAAAGAGCTTGATTGTGCAAATGAAGATTGCTTTCTAGATGACCATGCAATGAGAGAATTTCCCAAGAAGTGACATGAACCAGAAGTGCTTTTCCTATCAATTCTACATCCTCCAAAATCAGCATCAGAAAAAGATCTCAAACTAATGCATGAGGAAGCAGAAAGCCAAATGCCAAAATCTTGAGTTCTATGAAAATACCTGAAAATCCTTTTGACAGCTTGTCGATGTGAAGCACGTGGGGAAGCTTGAAAACGAGCACACAAGCACACAACAAATTATATATCCGGCCTTGATGCAGTGAGGTACAAAAGTGAACCTATCATGCTTCTATATTCCTTTTGATCAACCGGTTCACCATCTTCATCCGGATCAAGTGTGCAATTGCTTTCCATAGGTGTCATGATTGGTTTGCTGTTTTCCATCCCAAATCTATGCAACAAGTCTTTTGTGTATTTGCTTTGATGTACAAAGGTACCATCCTTTGTTTGCTTGATTTGAAATCCCAAAAAGTATGTCAACTCACCCATCATACTCATCTCAAACTCCTTCCTCATTGTTTCTGAAAACTCAGACACTAAAACATGAGAGGAACCACCAAAGATAATATCATCAACATAAATCTGAACGAATAGTTGATCATTGCCTTGTTTGAGTAAAAAGAGAGTTTTGTCAACTTTTCCCATTGAAAAACCCTTTTCAAGTAATAAGGTTTTTAGCCTATCATACCATGCTCTAGGGGCTTGTTTCAAACCATACAAAGCTTTTGATAGTTTGAACACATGATTTGGAAACTTTGGATTTTCAAAACCAGGTGGTTGCTTGACATAAACCTCCTCATTTATGTAGCCATTAAGAAAAGCACTTTTCACATCCATTTGATACAATTTGAAACCTTTGGATGCAGCAAAAGCTAAAAGGATTCTAATGGCTTCAATTCTAGCAACAGGAGCAAAGGTTTCATCAAAATCTAAGCCTTCAATTTGAGTGAAACCTTGAGCAACCAATCTAGCCTTGTTTCTAACAACAACACCATCCTCACTTTGTTTATTTTTGAAAACCCATCTAGTTCCAATAACATTAAAATCTGGAGGAGGTGAGACAAGTTTCCAAACTTTATTTCGTTCAAAATTCTCTAATTCTTCATGCATGGCATTGATCCAAGATTCGCCGATAATGCATGAGATATATCTTTGGGTTCAAAAGAAGCAACTAAAGCGGAATGAGTATGAGTGTCAGAATGAATAAACCTGGATCGAGTGACTCTCTCATTTAGGTCTCCAATCATTTGTTCAGATGGATGCATTTTTTGAATGTGCAAGGGAGCATTGACTTTTGAGACTTCTCCTTCTCCTTCTTCATTTTCAGCATGTACAGATGATGTTGTAGCTTGAGGATGGTTAGCTGTAGGTGATGTAGTAGTAGGTGCCAAAGGTGCTACAGCTTGTTGTGCATTAGAAAGAGTCAAGACCTCATCTTCATCATCATCATTATCTTCAAAAATTTTCTCCCTCTGAACACATGCGTCTGTACCTGCATCACTTGGACTAGTGCCTAGACTAGCCTCATCAAAAGTAACTTCACAAGTTTCCACAATTTTGTTAGTCTCCAAAACAAGCACACGATAGCCACGAGTATAAGCAGGATATCCAAGAAAAAAGACATCCATTGATCTAGCTTCAAATTTATCAAGATTTCCAGATTTCAAGACAAAGCATTTGCATCCAAAAACCCTAAAGTGAGAAACAGTAGGCCTATGTCCAAACCGAAGCTCATATGGAGTCTTACCCAATTTTGATCTCAAAAACACACGGTTTGAAACATAACATGCAGTTGAAATCGCTTCAGCCCAAAAGTTCCTAGGAGTGTGATGTTCATCTAACATGGTTCTAGCCATCTCAACCAATGTTCTGTTTTTCCTTTCAACTACACCATTCTGTTGAGGCACTCTAGGTGATGAAAATTGATGATCAATTCCTTTTCAGTACAAAAGTGATTAAAAGAAGCATTTTTGAATTCAGTTCCATTATCACTTCTAATAGCTTTGAGAGCTCCTGGATGATCAATAGAAAGCCTAAGAACAAGACTTCTAAAATGACTAAAAGCCTCATCCTTAGATGCCATAAAGTATACCCAAGAGTATCTAGAAAAATCATCAACAATCACAAGCACATACCATTTGCCTCCAAAGGATTGAACTCGAGATGGTCCAGCTGTATCAAGATGTAGAAGCTGTCCTGGAGCGTTTGTCATCACCATGGTAAGAGGTGGATGTGAACCTGCAATCATCTTACCATGTCTACAAGAGGAACATACTAAATTGCTATCACCCTTAAGCTTAGGCAAGCCACGTATGAGATCTAAACTGCTTACACGAGTAAGATGATCAAAACCAACATGACCAAGTCTACGATGCCAAAAGAATAAATCTTTAGAAACATTGGCAATTAGACACCTATGTTTAGAAGAAGGTGATGCATCAAAATCAGCTTTAAAAACTCTTCCAAAACGAGAAATCTTGAACACAAGATCACCAAGCATCTAGCACTTTGCATTCATTTTTCTTAAAGCTTATCTCAAGATCTTCATCAAGCATTTGTGAGACAGAAAGTAAGTTATATTTCAAGTTTTCAACAAGAGCCACATCCTTGAACATAAACTTGTCACTTACCTTCTCTTGTACCTTTTGCCACAACAGAAGAGGAAGAAGTATCTCCAAAAGTAACACTTTCAAAGACGAGATGCACGAGTGAGGGAGGAGAACCAATTTTATCACCGGACATGTGGCGTGAGCATCCTAATCCACTAGCCATATGTTCTCCTTCCTTGCGCGAGAAGCCTACATAGCAAAACATGTCAAGGTCTCGATCAAGGGTTAGGAATGAGATTTTTGGGAATCGATCTTGAGACACCACGACGCACAAATGAGAGGTACAACACGATAATTTTTATGTACAAAATCAGATTTGCCTTTTCCCATGTTTCTAGGAACAGAAGGTGTTTTCATCACTCTAGCCGCATAAAAATGTGCTTTGCTGAAATTTGACCTAGCCTGAGTTCTTTCCTTCTTTGTCTTTGTTTGGCTAGTCTAAAGCAAAAATCTACTAAATGTCCATCTCTACCACAATGAGTGCAAGTGTACTTGACATGATGTTTAGCTTTAACAAGAAAAGCACATTTTGCATTCATCATAGTAGAAGATAAAACCACAGATTGAAAAGCAATTTTCTTAGGCTCATTAGATAACTCAATTTTGCAAGGAGCACGAACAACAAAGGCGAGGTTTAGTTTCATATGTGGCATAAGGATCAAAACCTAAACCTCTCTTGTTTGTGCTAACCTTAGATTGATCCAAAATCATGTTCAACTTTTTCTTGCCATTAGTGAAACGTTCCAAAGAATTTTGCAAGTAATCAACTTTCTTAGCAAGAGTTAAACAATTATTGCAAGGACTATCAACCTTCTCTTTACATTACGACAAGTAGAGCATGAAAGAACCTCATGTGTAAGCAGATTATCAGTTATTTGAGAAACCCTAGCATATGAATCTTTTAACTTCAATTCAAGAGTTGAGCATTTAGAACAAGAAGTTGAAACATGAAATTCATCATTGGAACAGCTAGCATTTTTAACATCGTTTCTCATTTTTTCATTTAGATGTAACATAAGAGCATGTTCTTTCCTAAGCAAGGTGAGCTCATTGTAAATTAAGTCACATGATTTACAAGTATCATCATCAGGAATCAATGTCTTAAGTCTAGCAATTTCAGCATTCAATGACTCCACAAGAATATCATGTTTCTTAATTTTTCTATCACGTTTGTCAAGTAATTTTCCAAGACGGGCAAATGCATTGGCTAATTCATCATAAGAAGGATCTACCTCATTGAAGTCATTTGTCATTGCCGTCCTCGGTGAAGCTATCCTTGCTGCTTGCCATGAGACACAATCTCATCAAATCATGCTTGCTTGGAGTTGCATCATCTTCGCTGCTCTCCGAGTCCACATCGCTTCAAATTGACTTGTTCAAGAGCGGAAAGAACTCGGTGAACCACCTTGCGGTTGATGAAGCTCTTCTTCTTCCTATCATTTGACGAGAACCTTTTCTTCTCATTCCTTCTGTCGTTATCCTTCTCCTCCTTTGATGTTTTTCCTGCAAGCTTAGGACAATTTGTGCGAATATGGTTGAGGTCACCACACTCATAGCATCTTGGAGGACCACCTCTCTTTTCATTCTCCCATTCTCGCAGCTTTGTTAAAACGAGAAGAGAGTAGTGCCAAATCTTCCTCAGGAAATTCTTCAATTTGCTCATCTGTTAAAGAGGATAAAGAGGACAAGGCAAAGCTAGAAGAAGAGTTTGCATTAGACATGTTAGGGTTAGAGATCAAAGCAATTGACTTAATATTACCCTTCCTGGCAAGAACATCTAACTCATGAGTTTTCAATTTTGAATACAGAACATCTAATGTAAGTGTGCTCATGATAGTAGATTCTTGTATAGATGTTACTTTCATCTCCCACACCGACATGTCCAAAGCACTAAGCAATTGTCTAGCATTTGCAGCATCAGTGTAGCTAACTCCAACAGCACGGAGATTGCTAAGAATTTTATTGAAGCGTGCAAAGAAGTCATCTACAGATTCACTAGGTTTCATCTCAAAACGCATATATTCTTTTTTGTAAATATCTTGACGAACCTCTTTGACAGTGTTAGAACCCTCATGATAATCACAAAGAGATTTCCATACCTCATATGCAGATCGAAGATGAACCACACGATCAAAGTCGCTGCGTCCCAAGCCTTGGATGATCAAGTTTCGCGCCTTGCTATTTGCTTCAACATGTGCACGATTTGCATCATTGACGTTGTCGTTTTCAGGGACTTGATATGGCTTGTAAACCTTCTCCCATATTGCGAAGCCCTGTGCTTGGATGAATGCCTCCATCTTGGCCTTCCAAAACTGAAAATCAACACTATCGAACACACATGGTTTTATCGAATAACGATCCATTGATCTAATCACCGGTTAAGATAGATTAGAAAAACCTTGCTCTGATACCACTTGTAGGATCGAATAAAGCAATCAGAGGGGGGGTGAATGATTGTGCGGAAGCTAAAACCAAATTCTTGATCTATTAAAAGTTCACCCCAAAACAGATCCAAATAATTGCCTCGTTTTCGACAAAAACAGAATGACAAAGGTTTGGTAAAATGAGAATTCCTGGAGATCCAACCGTTAGATTGATTTGAAATTTGAACACAAGAAACTAGATTCCAATACGAATCGAATCCAAAAAGAATCAGCTCGATCGGACTTACGGATCAAAAGTTATGAGCTTCGCAAGCTTGCTGATCCAGAACTTGACGAGAATCAATCTAATCAAAACTTCAAGATTAAACAAGAACGACAAAAGATTGAACAACTAGACTTTGAGAAACACTAGATCAATACCATAGAGAGGTTTTTGATGGATCAAATCAAGATAAAACTTAAAGAACAAAAACCAATCTAGAACTAGAACAAGCATGCAAACAAGAACCAAAAAGAGAACGTTGAAGCAATGCGGGAACTAGAAGAATTGATCTTTATTTCTTTTGTCTAAAGTACTCCCATCAAAAGAGTACAAACCCTAAACTTTGAGCCCAAGGCTCTATGCGCCTAGCTCTCCTCAATTCGATTGATTGCCCTTCAACAGGAGACACCCCTCCTATTTAAAGGACCAACCCACAAGGAGTTCTGAATACGATTCCTATTCCCTAGAAGGAATCTGTATCCAACACAACTCTACTTGGCCCAACCTGGCCGAGTACAACTCTTGCACGCATATGGCAACCCTACCATACTCACGTGACTAACACTTTGCACGCGTATGGCCACCTGCCATACTCACGTGACTAACACTTTGCACGCGAATGACCTCCTGCCATTCTCACGTGACTAACCATTCTTCATGTGCACCATTCTCTTAGCCCGAACGTCCCGCATGACATCCTTGACCACCAAGACCTCAGTTCCTCCTGAACCTAGTCCTGAACCTCAGTTCCTCCATGAACATAGTTACGGTCACGTCATCGACCACATTAGTATTCGAGCAATACCAGCAAATGAACAAGCCACAAAACAAAACCGATCACAAGTACACGACTTGACTCAAGGGAAATCCATGCAACTACTCACATGAGCATTGCATAAAATCCACTTCAAAAGAAGCATCATGAAATTCTCACCAATTTCATAATCCCAAAAATGAATCAAACACAATTCCAATTTTGCTCAAAACCCTAATTCAAAGAAAACGCATTCACGACGGGACAAACATATATGGTCCGCCCTACACCTGAAAAATCACTCACAAAACCATTCCCAACTGACAGACATAATCAGTCCGGTGTAAAAATGAAAGAATCTGTTTCAAGAAGAAATCAAAACCGATCATAACACGTACACAGCGGACCAACAAAATCGATCTGTTGTACAAGTGAAAATATCGGTTCCTTTGGAAAAGAGTTTGGCACATAAGCTCAAAAGCATGTCCACGACAGACCCAAAAACTTGGTCCGTCGTACATGCAAAACTTACTGGCTTCTTGGAGAATTGAGTTCGACTCATGAGCTCAAAAACACGTTCACGACAGACAAACAAAATCGGTCCGTCGTACATGGGAAAGTGAGGTTGCCAAAGCATGTTTTCGACAGACCAACAAAATTTGTCCGTCGTAGATGGAAACTTCTTGCTTTTCTTTAAGTTTGGTCCGGCGCCAAAGCGAAACTTACTGTTTCTTGTCAAATTGATAAAACACATGAACAAACACATTTTGCAAATTCAATTCTAAGTCAATTTTTCAACACATGATTTCGCAACCACTTATAATTGAACATTTGGCATTCACATCACAAAAAGGTTTTTGAACAGACCAAAGTAAAAAAACACAAAAACTCCCCCTGTAACCAAAATACAAAGTAACAAACTCTTCCTGGGTGAAAATACGAAAAATCTCCCCCTAAGAAGGAAAATGTGTGTGAATGTGTAATGTGACCGAAAATTCCAAAATTCAAAAAACTTCTCCCCTTTTTCCTTATGCTTCTCAAACCCAAACTTATCCCCCTTTGATAATGGATTCATCAAGAATACAAAAGAGAGAACATGTTCAAAATTTTCCCTGTAGCAATGATTTCACAAAGAGAAACAAAGGGAGTGCCAAGATAGGAAAAGATGAGCTCATTCGATCATATAACCTTATATATCACATAATATGCAAAATACATGATCTTAATATGATTTTAACAAGTTAGGGAATGACATGCATCTCAACCTCAATTCAGTCAACTATAGCCAAGTACTTAGCAAGACCTTAGTAGACAAGCAAAGGCTCAAAATTGAAGCAACTAACAATTCTGGGCGAGCAAGTAGTTTCAACTCCAATCTAGTAAACTAATTTAATCTTTAAGCTGCATGTGGCATGCTTGAAGCATACTTCTATTATTTCCTTGGAGTGGCATGCTTGAAGCATACATCTTGTCTTTGAGAGAATGGCATGCTGGAAGCATACATCTTATCTTTTTAGGGAAAGCATGCCTGAAACACATAACTTGAGGCTTTTGCTTTTAACAACCCTTTTTTTTATTGATTCCCTTTTCTTTTCCTTTTTCTTTGATTGTAAACATGCAAGGAGATTAAAAGGTTTTATGAAAGAGTAAAGTTGAAAACATACTTGCTTCATAGCCCAAATTTGTCAAGAAGATTCAATATCAAGCCTAGAAGAGTAAGATATCACAGAGTATTTAGCTATAGGCAACCAGACCAAGGAATTCCACAATGTCATTTTTAGTTCAAGTGGAACAATCTAGATTATCATATATTAGCACAATTACATAATATATAAAGAAATATGATAAAGTAAGCTTATTAAGTGAAAGAACTTGGCAAGGAAACTCCCCCTCAAAACAAACCCATTGGATGAACAATCCCAAGTTCTCCCCGAATAAAAGCAAAACGATAAGAAGACAAAGGTTTTGTGAAAATGTCTGCCAATTGATGTTCAGTATCCACATGGTGAAGCACAATGTTGCTTTTTTCCACATGATCTCTAAGAAAGTGAAATCTGATGTCAATGTGTTTTATCCTTGAATGTTGCACAGGGTTCTTAGTAATGCAAATTGCACTAGTGTTATCGCACAAAAGAGGAACACTTTCCAAATTAACCCCATAATCTTTAAGTGTGGCTACTATCCAAAGAATTTGAGAACAACAACTAGCAGCAGCTACATATTCAGATTCAGCAGTTGATTGTGCAACAGAAGATTGTTTTCTAGATGACCATACAATGAGAGAATTTCCCAAGAAGTGACAAGAACCAGATGTGCTTTTCCTATCAATTCTACATCCTCCAAAATTAGCATCAGAAAAAGCTCTCAAATTAATGCAAGAGGAAGCAGAAAGCCAAATGCCAAAATCTTGAGTACTATGGAGATACCTGAAAATTCTTTTGACAGCTTGTTGATGTGAAGCGCGTGGAGAAGCTTGAAACCGAGCACACAAGCACACAACAAATTGTATATCCGGCCTTGATGCAGTGAGGTACAAGAGTGAACCTATCATGCTTCTGTATTCCTTTCGATCAACCGGCTCACCATCTTCATCCGGATCAAGTGTGCATGTGCCTCCCATGGGTGTCATGATTGGTTTGCTGTTTTCCATCCCAAAACGATGTAGCAAGTCCTTTGTGTATTTGCTTTGATGTACAAACGTACCCTCCTTTGTTTGCTTGATTTGCAGTCCTAAAAAATAGGTCAACTCACCCATCATGCTCATCTCAAATTCCTTTCTCATGGTTTCTGAAAATTCAAACACTAAAACATGAGAGGAACCACCAAAGATAATATCATCAACATAAATCTGAACGAACAATTGATCGTTGCCTTGCTTGAGTAAAAAGAGAGTTTTGTCAACTTTTCCCATTGAAAACCCATTTTCAAGTAAAAAGGTTTTTAGCCTATCATAGCATGCTCTAGGGGCTTGTTTCAAACCATACAAAGCTTTTGACAATTTGAACACATGGTCTGGAAACTTGGGATTTTCAAAACTAGGTGGTTGCTTAACATACACCTCCTCATTAATAAAGCCATTTAGAAAAGCACTTTTTACCTCCATTTGATACAATTTAAAACCTTTGGATGCAGCAAAAGCTAAAAAGATTCTAATGGCTTCAATTCTAGCAACAGGAGCAAAGGTTTCATCAAAATCTACGCCTTCAATTTGAGTGTAACCTTGAGCAACCAATCTAGCCTTGTTTCTAACAACAACACCAACCTCACTTTGTTTGTTTTTGGAAACCCATTTAGTTCCAATGACATTAAAATCAGGAGGTGGTGAAACTAGTTTCCAAACTTTATTTCGTTCAAAATTCTCTAATTCTTCATGCATGGCATTGATCCAAGATTCTTCAGATAATGCATGAGATATATCTATGGGTTCAAAAGAAGCAACTAAAGCAGAATGAGCATGGGTGTCAGAATGAATAAACCTGGATCGGGTGATTCTCTCATTTAGGTCTCCAATCATTTGTTCAGATGGATGCATTTTTTGAATGTGCAAGGGAGCTTTGGCTTTTGAAACTTCTCATTCTCCTTCTTCATTTTCAGCATGTACAGATGATGTTGTAGCTTGAGGATGGTTAGCTGTAGGTGATGTAGTAGTAGGTGCCAAGGGTGCTATAGCTTGTTGTGCATTAGGAAGAGTCAAGACCTCATCTTCATCATCAACATCATCATTGTCTTTAAAGATTTTCTCCCCCTGAACGTATGCGCCTGTACCTGCATCACTTGGACTAGTGCCTGGACTAGCCTCATCAAAAGTAACTTCACAAGTTTTCACAATTTTGTTAGTCTCCAAAACAAGCACACGATAGCCACGAGTATGAGCAGGATATCCAAGAAAAATGCCATCCATTGATCTAGCTTCAAATTTATCAAGATTTCCATATTTCAAGACAAAGCATTTGCATCCAAAAACCCTAAAGTGAGAAACAGTAGGCCTATGCCCAAACCGAAGCTCATATGGAGTCTTACCCAATTTTGATCTCAAAAACACATGGTTTGAAACATAACATGCAGTTGAAATCGCTTCAGCCCAAAAGTTTCTAGGAGTGTGATGTTCATCTAGCATGGTTCTAGCCATCTCAACCAACATTCTGTTTTTTCTTTCAACTACACCATTCTGTTGAGGCACTCTAGGTGATGAAAATTAATGATCAATTCCTTTTTCAGCACAAAAGTGATCAAAAGAAGAATTTTAAACTCAGTTCCATTATCACTTCTAATCGCTCTAAAGAGCTCCTGGATGATCAACAGAAAGCCTAAGAACAAGACTTCTAAAATGACTAAAAGCCACATCTTTAGATGCCATAAAGTATACCCAAGAGTATCTAGAGTAATCATCAACAATAACAAGCACATGCCATTTGCCTCCAAAAGATTGAACTCGAGATGGTCCAACCGTGTCAAGATGTAGTAGCTATCCTGGAGCGTTTGTCATCACCATGGTAAGAGGAGGATGTGAACCTGCAATCATCTTACCATGTATACAAGAAGAGCATACTAGATCGCTATCACCCTTAAGCTTAGGCAAGCCACGTATAAGATCTAAACCACTCACACGAGTAAGATGATCAAAACCAACATGACCAAGTCTACGATGCCAAAAGAATAAATCTTTAGAAATATTGGCAACTAGACACCTATGCTTAGAACAAGGCGATGCATCAAAATCAGCTTTAAATACTCTTTCAAAGCGTGAAATCCTGAAAACAAGATCACCTGAAGCATCTAGCACTTTGCATTCATTCTTCTTGAAGCTTATTTCAAGATCTTCATCAATCATTTGTGAGACAGAAAGCAAGTTGTATTTCAAGTTTTCAACCAAAGACACATCCTTGAACATAAACTTGTCACTTACCTTTACTGTACCTTTTGCCACAATAGAAGAGGAAGAAGCATATCACTTTCAGCACGAGATGCACGAGTGAGGGAGGAGAACTAGTTCTTATTACCAGACATGTGGCGTGAGCATCCGAAATCCACTAGCCATATGTTCTCCTTCCTCGCGCGAGAAGCCTACATAGCTAAACATGTCGAGGTCCCAGTACTGGGGTTAGAAATGAGATTTTTGGGAATCCAGTACTGAGACACACGATGCACAACAGTAGGCACAACACGAGTATTCTTATGCACAAAATCAGATTTGCCCTTTCTCGTGTTCTTAGCAACAAAAGGTGCTTGTTTCACCCTAGGCACATAATGAGGAATGAAACGTGCCTATTTGAAATTAGACCTAGCCTTAGTCCTTTCTTTCTTTTGTTGTTTGGCTAGTTTAAAGCAAAAATCTACTAGATGTCCATATCTACCACAATGAGTGCAAGTGTACTTAACATGAGGTTTTACTTTAACAGTAGAAACACATTTTGCATTCATCATAGTAGAAGAAAAAAACCAGCAGATTTAAAAGCATTCTTTTTAGGCTCATTAAGAATCTCAATTTTGTCATTGCAAGGAGCCTGAACAATGGTGCGAGGTTTAGTTTCATATGAAGCATGAGGATCAAAACCTAAACCTTTCTTATTTGAGCTAACCTTAGATTGGTCCAAAATCATGTTCAATTTTTTCTTTCCTTTGGTGAACCGTTCTAAGGAATCTTGCAAATAATCAACTTTATGAGAAAGCATGAGACAATTATTGCAAGGAACATGAACTTTTCCTTTCTGTTTGCGACAAGTTGAGCATGAAAGAACTTCATGAGTAAGTAGATCATCAGTCAATTGAGAAACCCTGGCATTTGCATCTTTCAATTTCAATTCAAAAGTTGAGCATTTAGAACAAGAAGTTGAATCATGCAAATCATTAGTGGAACAACTAGCATGTTTCTCATTTTTCTCAAGTTGATGTAACAGAGAAGCATGTTCTTTCCTAAGCAAAGTGAGCTCATTGTAAATTAAGTCACATGATTTGCAAGTATCATCACTAGGAATCAAAGTCTTAAGTCTAGCAATTTCAGCATTCAATGATTCAACAATGAAATCATGTTTTTTAATTTTCTTGTTACGTTTGTCAAGTAATTTTCCAAGACGAGAAACAGCAATAGCTAATTCATCATAAGAAGGATCTACCTCAGTGAAGTCGCTGTCTTAGTCGTCCTCGGTAAAGCTGTCCTTGCTGCTTGCCATGAGACACAACCCTATCAAATCATGCTTGTTTGGAGTTGCATCATCCTCGCTGCTTTCTGAAACCACATCGCTTAAATTGACTTGTTCAAGAGCGGAAAGAACTCGGTGGACAACTTTGCGGTTGATGAAGCTCTTCTTCTTCTTATCACTTGAAGGGAACTTCTTCTTTTCTTTCCTTATGTCGTTGTCCTTCTCCTCCCTTGATGCTTTACCTGCAAGCTTTGGACAATTTGATCTCATGTAGTTGAGATCACCACACTCATAGCATCTTGGACGACCACCTCTCTTCCTCATTCTCACATTCTGCAAAACTTTGTTAAAGCGCGAAGAGAGTAGTGCCAAAACTTCCTCAGGAAATTCTTCAATTTGCTCATCAGTTAAAGAGGACAAGGCAAAGCTAGAAGAGGAATTTGTATTAGACATGTTAGGGTTAGAGATCAAAGCAATTGACTTAGAATTACCCTTCCTAGCAAGAACATCTAATTCATAAGTTCTCAACTTAGAATAAAGAACATCTAAAGTAAGTGTACTCATGATAGTAGATTCTTGTATAGATGTTACTTTCATCTCCCACACCGACATGTCCAAAGCACTAAGAAATTATCGAGCATTGGCCGCATTAGTATAGTTGACTCCAACAGCACGTAGATTGCTAAGGATCTTATTAAAGCATGCAAAGAAGCCATCTACCGACTCACCCGGTTTCATCTCGAATCACATGTAGTCCTTCTTGTAGATGTCTTGGCGAACCTCTTTCACAGTGTTAGAACCCTCATGGTAATCACAAAGAGATTTCCATACCTCATATGTGGAGCGAAGATAAACCACACGATCGAAGTCGCTGGATCCCGAGCCTTGGATGATCAAGTTGCGCGCCTTGCTATTTGTTTCAACATGTGCGCGATTGACGTTGTTGACGTTGTCGTTCTCGGGAACTTCATATGGCTTGTAAACCTTATCCCAAATTGCGAAGCCCTGTGCTTGGTTGAATGCCTCCATCTTGGCCTTCCAAAACTGAAAGTCAACACCATCGAACACACACGGTTTTGTCGAATAACGATCCATTAATCTAATCACCGGTTAAGATGGATTAGAAAAACCTTGCTCTGATACCACTTGTAGGATAGAAGTATATGAATATAGCAATCAGGGGGGTGAATGATTGTGCGGTAGCTAAAACCAAATTCTTGATCTACTAAAAGTCCACCCCAAAACAGAACCAAATTATTGCCTCGGATTTGACAAAAATAGAATGACATAGGTTGGGTAAAATGCGAATTCCTAGAGATCCAACTATCAGATCGATTTGAAATTTGGACACAATAAACTAGATTCCAATACAAATCGAACCCAAAAAGAATCAGCTCGATCAGACTTACAGATCAAAAGTTATGAACCTCATAAGCTTGCCGTGACAGAAGATGACGAGAATTAATCTAACCAAAACTTCAAGATTAAACTAGAACGACAAAAGATTAATCAACTAAACTTTGAGAAACCCTAAATCAATACCCTAGAAAGGCTTTTGATGGATCAAATCAAAATAAAACTCAAAGAACAAAAACCAATCTAGAACCAGAACAAGCATGCAAACAAGAACCAAAACAGGAAACACTGTAGCAACGCGGTTACTGTAGCATGCAAGGATCTAGAAGAATTGATCTTTATTTATTTTGTCTAAAGTACTCCAAACATAAGAGTACAAACCCTAAAAGCACCAGCTCTGTCCCTGGTGTAAGCACACCTCAAAACAGGGGACACCTCCCCCTATTTAAAGGAGCAAAACACAAGGAGTCCTGAATACAATTTCTAATCCTAGAAAGAGTATGTATTCAACACAACTCCACTTAGCCCAACCCGGCCGAGTACAACTCTTGCACGCGTATGGCAACCCTATCATACTCACATGACTAACACTTTGCATGCGTATGGCCCACCTGCCATACTCACGTGACTAACCATTCTTCATGTGCACCATTCTCTTAGCCCGAACGTCCCGTATGACATCCTTGACCACCAAGACCTCAGTTCCTCCTGAACCTAGTCCCGAACCTCAGTTCCACCATGAACCTAGTTCTAGTCCCGTCATCGACCACGTTCGCCCTCGAGCAATACCTGCACATGAACAAACCACAAAACGATTCCGAGCACAAGTCCGCGACTTGACTCAACATTAGTCCATGCAAATACTCACACAAGCATTACATAAAGTCCACTTCAAAACAAGCATCATGAAATTCTCATGAATTTCAAATTCAAATCTAAAATTGCTCAAAACCCTAATCAAGCAAAAAAACCATTCACGCCGGACCAAAAAACTCGGTCCGACGTACACGTGAAATCAGCCATCAAAAATCCAGTTCACGACGGACCAAAAATTTGGTCCGGCGTACACGTGTAACTTACCGTTTTTGGATGTTTTAGTCCAGCTAAAAAACGTTTGAAAACACGTTCATGGTGGACCAAAGAAAATTGGTCCGGCGCAAACGTGCCACTCTCGGTTTCAAAAACAACTTGGTCCAACATGAAACCCTACAAAAACACGTTCACGGCGGACCACAAATTTGGTCCGGCGTGCATGGTCCGACGTAACATAGAAGCTTACTGTTTTTAAAAACTTTGGTCCAGCACAAAGTACCTCGAGAACACGTACACGCTGGACTAAAAATTTAGTCTGGCGTAGTAGCGAAAACCGGTCCGGCGAAAATGGAAAACTTACTGTTTTTCATGGTTTGGTCCGGCACCAAAGCGAAACTTACTGTTTCTTGTCAATTTGTCAAACACATGCACAAACACATTTTGTAAATTCAATTCTAAGCTAATTTTTCAGCACATGATTTCACAATCTCCCCCTTGATGAAAACATTGGCAACACCACTTAGAATTGAACATTTGGCATTCACATCACAAAAAAGGTTTTTGAACAGACCAAAGTAAAAAACACAAAAACTCCCCCTTTAACCAAAATGCAAAGTAACAAACTCTTCCTGGGTGAAAATACGAAAAATCTCCCCCTAAGAAGGAAAATGTGTGTGAATGTGCAATGTGCCCGAAAATTCCAAAATTCAAAAAACTTCTCCCCCTTTTTCCTTAAGCTTCTCAAACCCAAACTTCTCCCCCTTTGACAATGGATTCATCAAGAATACAAAAGAGAGAACATGTTCAAAATTTTCCCTATAGCAATGAGTTCACAAAGAGAAGCAAAGGGAGTGCCAAGATAGGAAAAGATGAGCTCATTCGATCATATAGCCTTATATATCACATAATATGCAAAATACATGATCTTAATATGACATGCATCTTAGGGCCAATGCTCATGTGTAACACCCCAATTTTTGCTTTTCATGAATTTACATAAGATTTGGCACTTTTGTGAATTTTTGGAATTTTCTGGGATTTATTTAGAATTTATTTGAATTTATTCCCTTTTCAAATAATTGAAGAATTTAATTTTGCAAATAAAGTTTTGTTGGAAATATTTTATTTGAGTCCAAAATGTTCCAAAATATTTTCTAGAATTTTTAAGGAATTTTTCTAAGTGTTTTGCTATTTTTAATGAATTAAATGAATTTCTGGGAATTAATTTGAATATTTAATCGCTGAAAAAATCGAGTTGGTTTCACTGTTCATCCGACCGAGCCCGAACCCGAGTCGAACTCGAGCCCGACCGCTGCGTCCGTCTGACCGACCGGTCGGTGAATCCACCGTCACGGCAATCGTTGGATCAGGATCCAACGGCCCACGATGAGCCGCGTAACACCGCACCGCACCGCACTAACCCTAACCGATCCAGACTGTTGGACCTGGATCCAACGGTCAGGATTAGCCCATACCACTTCGGCCGGATCCGGTCTGGATCCGATCTAGCCCGTGCATCGTGGCCGCTGATCACGCCACGTGGACGGCCATCCGTCGTCGTCTCCGCCCCAGTCCGGGTCGGACTCCTCCGCCGTGTAGCCGCCGTGTTTGTTAGGGTTCCGCGAATTTCACGCACGTCGAGGCAGTATTTAAAGCTTGGACTCCGGCACCGTGTTCTCCATTTGCTTGCGCATCTTTTGCCCCTAGTCTTCGAGCTCGAGCCGCCGCCAACTGCCCGCAGTTGCTCGCCGTAGTTAGATCTCACCTCTGCCACTGTTTTTGCTTCGCCCCGCCATTGTCCGCCGTCCTCCGCCGCATCTGAAGCTGGATCTGGAACCCCCGCGTTGAGGCGCACCCGAACGTGTCCTTCTTCTCGCCGGAACACGCCCCGTACGCCGTTTCGGGTGTCGTCTTCCTCGGCTCTGGTCTGCCAGCGCCGCCGCAACGCCATCGACACCGGGGAGCTTCACAGACCGTCCGATCTCCATCCAACGACCCAGGTTAGCCCGCTTGCATCCTCAAACCCTAGAACCCAGATGCGTTAAGGACCATTAGATCTAGATCTAACGGTCCAGATTTCGTCATGTTGTCGTAACTGTAGTGACCTAGGTTAGATCCTATCCGTTGGATCTAGATCCAACGGCTTAGATTGAGACACGTAGCGGCGTTGCACCGTGCGAAGGATAGTTTCCAACCGTCCGATCTGGATCAAACGGCCCAGATCAACCGCGTTAACTTCACGCGTGAAACCCTAGATCTAATCCGCGCCGTTGAATTTCAAATCAACGGCCGAGATTGTTCCACGTGTGCCCTAGCCGCATCCTCGCGCGTTAGCACGGGTCGTTGACAGGCCAGGCCCGCGTGTCAGTGGCTCAGCCGAACCGCACCATAACATCATGCTGACGTCACGGTGGGGCCCGCGTGTCAACCGCTCGGCCGAATTGTGCGCTGACGTCAGCTGACGCAATAATCCGATTTTTCAATAGAAAAATAATTCGGAAAAATCAAATTCCACGCTGACGTCATGCTGACGTCATTAATCGGTTTTTCAATATAAAAATAAACAGAATAATTCGGTTTAATGTTTAATTTGAATTTTGAAACTTCAAACGCTTATAACTTTTGCATTTTAACTCCGATTTGGGTGATTCAAATTTCTAAATTTTTATAAAATTGAGATCTACCTAATGATGAATTTTAATAAATTTTTGGGCCAAAGTTTTTCTTTGTAATATTATTTAATTGATTATTTAAACGTTAAATGCTTGTAACTTTTGCATTTTAACTCCGATTTTGACGATTCAAATTTCTAAAAATTCATAAAATTATGCTCTCTCTGTTTTTGAAGTTTATTTGAACTTTTGAACACTCTTGTGTACTATTTTATTTATTGATTGCTATTTGCACGCATTACGAGTAGACGTTGAAGTGCCCGAAGGCTTCGAAGGAGAAGTGTTGACCTATGAGCCAGCTCAAGACCAAGAACAAGTACTCTTTGAAGGCAAGTTGTGCTTTGACCATGTTGATCCCATTTTGAAATTATTTTGATTTAATTTATTGCATGCTAGCTTAATTAGAAAATGCTTTAATTAAGTTTAGGGAAATTAGCTAAATGCCAACTTTGAACTATGACACCTTGATTATTATTTATGTGCCATGACCCCTTGTCACCCTAGTTGTAGATTATTAGTTGGGCATTACTAAATTGCCAACATGGGTAATTAGACCGATGTAGTATGCTTAGCCTCGCCACGTAACATGTTTTTGACAATAACATGACAACGTTGACTTAATGAGATATGAAACTTGTTTTTGAGAAGTGTCATGTGTTATTGATGACACGTGGTGCGTGGTAAACAACTGGGGGTTTGATAACTAGTTTTCGACTGGGGCATGTGGCAAGAATGATCAGGTGGGCCTGTTGTGGCACCGGGAACGTTGATTTGGTTCTTCGGGTAGTCTTGCCCTGGTCACCCTAAGGACTTAACCTTGCAAGCCTTTGAACTGAGTCAAACGTGCAACCACATGTCTGTAATGGGACGGACCTAGTTGATTAAGTTACTAATAACATACCTGTAGGACCTCGGGGTGTCAACTATACCTTTTGTGTAGTCGTACGGGGGAGCGTACCGGGGCTGCGGCCATGTACCCATCTAACGGTTGATTGGCCTAAACTTCGCCTTCGCTAAGGGAAGGGTGTCGGGACCCCGAATTTGCAAATCCGGACCCTCTGTGTATTCAGCACTAGTCCAGGAACGCGCTAGTGCACACAGTCTTAACATCGGTATATATCACAATCATACCAAACGATACTATCAAAGTACTTTATTTAAATAATCAAAGGGTTACTCGACCTTATGGCCAAGTTACAAATATATGCCTCGCAAGGCGAAACTTATTGAAAGAGAAATAACAGCAGCGGAAAATCAAATAAACTTCGTGGCGCCATCCAGTATACCACAGGCAACTGACTGGGCTCGCATCCCTAAGTAGACGGGTCTTCTTGAAAATCCTCCTCCGAAACTGGCGTAATCTCCTCTTCAACTGGTATTGTGTTGAGGCAAGGGTGAGTACTTGGTACTCAGCAAGTCATGCACAGAATGCAAGCTAATATACTATATGCATGGCTTGGTACAAAGGAATAGCTCAAGGTATATTTGCGAAATGACTTTTGATAAGTAGTAAAAGTAGATTCGAAAGCAGTAGAAATAAGTAAAGCATAAATAACTTTTCAAGAATTTTAACAAACATTTTTCCCATCCTAAACCATATTTCCATCATCTTCCCTGTTAGACCAACCCAACTTTTCAAATCCAAGTTATTTTCAGAAAATCTAACCCTTGACTGTAATTCCCGAGCATTGTCCAGTACCGTGGACTCGGCTATTTAAATAGATTCTCAACTCTGCAGAGGTTATGCACTTTACCCACAAGATACAGTCAAACACCACAAAGGCGAGTTCCCGTAACAAAGCCTTTCGGAAGCCTCAAACAACACAGGTGGTCCTCTCCGGTTCGTGCTCTACACCATCCCTTCCCTTAGCCAAGGCGAAGTATGGGACCAACACACCGTTAGATGGGTACCTGGCCACAGCCACGATACGCTCCCCCGTACAATCACACAAACGGTGTAACTGACACCCTGAGGCTCCACAAGTGAGTCCTTAGCGACTTAGTCAACTAGGGCCGTCCCATTCCGACCATGTGGTTGCAAGTATGACCAGTTCAAAGGCTTGCAAGGTTAAGTCCTTAGAGTGACCAGGGCAAGACTACAGAAAAACCAAATCATCACTCCCAATGCCACAATCGGCCCACTGATTACTCTTGCCACATGCCCCTGGCCGAAAATCGTTTATCAAACCCCGGTTGATTACCATGCACCACGTGCCATCAACATCACATGATACTTTTCCAAAACAGGTTCAATATATCATTAAGTCAATATTAACATTTGATTGTCCAAAATCATGTCATGAGCACGTAGCAGGTCTAAGCAGTATACTACAACGATCTAAACCCATGTTGGCAATTTAATAATGTCCAACTAGTAAACCACAACTAGGGTGACAAAGGGTCATGGCACATACTTAAGTAATCAAGGTGTCATATAGCAAATTGGTATTTATCTAACCCCCATGTTTAAACAAAGTATCTTTCTAATTGAACTAGCATGCAATAGTTTAAATCAAAATAGATTTTGAAATAGGATCAACATGGTCAAAGCACAACTTGCCTTCAAAAAGTACTTGCTCTTGGTCTTGAGTTGGATCCTGAGTCAACACTTCTCCTTCGAATCCTTCCGGCACTTCAACGTCTACTCGTAAAGCGTGCAAATAGCAAATACACAAATAAACACTAGGCAAAAGATCCCAAAACTCCAAATAAAATCCATAAACAGAGAGAACATAATTTTCTGGATTTTTAGAAACTGGAATCGTCAAATTTGGAGTTAAAACGCAAAAGTTATGATTATTTAAAGTTTAAATAATCAATTAAATAATATTACAGAGAAAAACTTTAGTCCAAAAATTAAATAAAATTCATATTTAGGTAGATCTCAATTTTATACAAATTTAGAAATTTGAATCGCTCAAATCGGAGTTGAAACGCAAAAGTTATAAGCGTTTGAAGTTTGAATCCAAATTTGAATCAATATTTCGAATTAATAAATCATTTTCTTTTTCGGAAATTAATTATTGCGTCAGCAAGGACACGTGGCAGCCTCTGATTGGTCTGCTGACGTCAGCCGGCCCATGGACTCGGTCCACGCTCGGCTCGGGTCCACCGTGGACCTGGTCCACGGTTCAGGTCACTGACATGTGGGTCCCCTCGGGTGACGTCACTGCTGACGTCCGCGGGGCTCAGCCCACGTGATGTGGGACCTTGCGGACGTCATTGCTGATGTCAAGATACCGGGACGACCAGCGACATGCGGGCCCTCAATGACGTCATAGTGACGTCATGGTGCAGTTTGGCTGGGCCGCTGACATGCGGGCCCAGCGTGTCAGAGACACGCTCTCATGCTTGGGCGCCGTCTGTCGGCCGCGGCGGTTGGCCTTACGGCCACGTGGCTAGATCTAGGCCGTTGATTTGAAAATCAACGGCCCAGTTGAATGCGGTATTCTGCAGCGTTTGGGGTGAGCAGCGGTTAATGCAGGCCGTTGGATTTAGATCCAATGGTTGAGATTGAATCTAGAGATAACGAAACCTCACCGTGCGATGGCGTGGCAAGATCTGGATCGTGCGATCTTGATCGGACGGCCGAGATAGCTTCGGCGACGGCAATGGCGTGGCGGCTTTGGCGGCGGCCGGAGCTGTGATTTATGACACGCCGACGGCGCTGCGAGGGCCCTCCGGCGAAGTGGATGGTAGGCACGGTGCGCCTTTGACGCAAGGGATCCGATCTGGGTCAACGTCGGCGGAGGATGGCGACGGTGGCGAGCGGCGCGAAACCGCGGCGAGTGCTTTACCAACTCCGGCGAGCAATAGCGGCGAGGCGGTGGGGATCCTAGCGGCGTGAGCTAGGGTTCGGACCGGCGTGGGATGGCGATCCTCGGGTGCGATCAGGGCATTAAATAGCCGGAGGCGTGCTCGGCGGAACCCTAGTTGGTCACGGCGGGCGCTCACCGGCGGAGTCCGGCTCGGACTCGGCGGAGGCAGCCTGTCGCAGCCGCCCACGTGGCGCGATCAACGGCCCCGATCGACGGGCGCGATCGGATCCGGCCGGATACGGCTCGGTCGAAGTCGGCGGATCTCGGTAGTTGGATCTTGATCCAACGGTTGGGATTGATTAGGGTTAGGAGTGGGTTCGGTCGAGCCACGTGGCTCGGGTCGGACTCGAACACGAGTCGACTCGGGCTCGATCGGATGAAACGATTTGACCCGAGTTCGATTTTCCAAATGATTTAATATTTAAAATAATTCCTAGTAATTCATTTAATTCATTAAAAATAGCAAATGACTCGAAAAATTCGGAAAAATTCTGGAAAATACTTTGGATCATTTTGGACTCAAATAAAATATTTCCAGCAAAATTTTATTTGCAAAATTAAATTCTTTAATTATTTCAAAATGGAATAAATTCAAATAAATTCCAAATAAATCCAAATAAATTCCAGAAAATTCCAAAAATTCACCACAGTGCCAAATCACACATGAATTTAAGAAAAGCAAAATTTTGGGGTGTTACAAACCTCCCCTTAATAGAATCTCGTCCCAGATATTCAGTGCTCACTAAAGGATTAGGTTTGGAAATTCTTTCTTCAAATCCTCTTCGCGATCCCAAGTCGCTTCTATTTCTTCATGGTTGCTCCACTTTGAACTCTCTGAAACGGGTTGACTTGTTTCTAGTTTCTCGATCCATTGTGTCCAGAATCCTCACGGGATACTCCTTATAAGTCAAATCCTCTTGCAACTTAATTGACTCTAGCGGTGTCTGTTCCTCAGGAACTCGGAGACACTTCTTTAACTGGGACACATGGAATACGTCGTGTACTCTTGCTAACGACTGTGGCAACTCCAGCTGATAAGCAACTTCGCCTCTGCGGCTCAAAATCTTAAATGGTTCAACATAACGGGGTGCAAGTTTCCCTTTGGCATGGAACCTCTTAACTCCCCTGAGAGGCGTAACTCTGAGGTATACAAAGTCTTCTGGTTCAAAACTCAAATCTCGGCGACGATTGTCAGCATAACTCTTTTGTCGTGATTGGGCTATCTTCAACCTTTCCCTAATCATGGCGACCGCTCTTCACCTCTTGAAGAATATCAGGCCCAAAGACACGGCGCCACGGCCTCATTCCAATTCAATGGCGTCAGCGAGTCGACCATACAAGGCCTCAAAGGTGACATCAGAACTAGCCTGATAACTATTGTTGTAACTAAACTTCGGCATACGGCAAACTCTTATCCCAAGAGGTAGCATAAGCCAATGCACAAGCTCTCAACATATCCTCCAGATCTGGTTGACTCTTTCGGCCTGTCCATCCGTCTGTGGATGATAAGGCATCTTGAAGTTCAAACGGGTTCCCATGGCTTCATGCAACTTATTCCCGTAACCTTGAGGTAAATTGGGTACCTCTGTCAGATACAATCCTCTTTGGCACTCCGTGCAAACAAACAATCTCGATCATGTACAACTCTGCTAATTTATCTCCCGAGTAAGTGGTCTTCACGGGGATAAAATGGGCTACTTTAGTCAAGTGATCCACTATAACCCATATGGAGTCATAACCTCCTTGAGTCTTGACAAACCGGTAATGAAATCCATTCGATTTCCTCCCACTTCCACTCAGGTATCTTCGCATTGTGAGCAATCCTCGCTGGTCTCTCGATGCATTGCCTTGACTCTCCGGCATACGCCGCACAATGCAACATGCTCGGCAACTTCACGCTTCATACTCGCCACGAGAATCTCTCCTTGAGATCTGATACATCTTGGCGCTTCAGGATGAATCGAGTACTTGAGTCATGGGCTTCTTCCGAATCGATTGCTTTAACTCCTATTTGTTAGGCACACAAATGCGATCCTTCATCCACAACGTGCCTTGCTCATCCAACTTGAAGTCCTCTGCCTTGCCTTCCTCCTTTTTGGACTTAATCCTACGGATCCTGTCATCATCCTTCTGTCCTTCTCGGATCTGGTCCTCTAAAGTAGGCTTTACTTCCAATGCGGCCAAGAATCCGCTAGGTACTACCTCAATCTTCATTTTCTGAAAATCCTTACATAACTCATCCTGACTTGTGGCTAGCAACGTACTCACGGTATGGCTTTTCCGACTCAGAGCATCGGCTACTACGTTGGCCTTCCCGGGATGGTAATGGATTCCAACATTATAGTCCTTGATCAACTCTAGCCATCTCCTTTGCCTCATATTCAGATCCGACTGGGTGAATATGTATTTAAGGCTCTTATGATCCGTATATACTTCACATCTGTTTCCAATCAGATAGTGACGCCATATCTTCAAAGCATGCACTACGGCAGCTAACTCTAGGTCATGTGTCGGATAATTTTCCTCCTGCGGCCTCAACTGCCTTGATGCATAAGCGACGACCTTTCCATTCTGCATCAGCACACATCCAAGTCCTTGGCGCGATGCGTCACAATAAATATCGAAGCTTTGAGCAACATCCGGTAGAACTAACACCGGTGCTGACGTCAATTGCTTCTTCAGCTCCTGAAATCCTTTCTCACATTCCGGCGTCCATGCAAACTTCTTTTCCTTCTTCAGCAATTGCGTAAGAGGTTTCGCGATTATCGAGAAGCCTTCAATGAAACGGCGGTAGTATCCTGCCATTCCAAGGAAACTCCGAATCTGGGTCACCGTCTTTGGTTGTTCCCAATGTAACACAGCTTCTACTTTGCTTGGATCTACGGCGACTCCTTCTGCGGTCATTACATGTCCAAGAAACTCCACCTTGTCCTTCCAAAAATCACACTTGCTGAACTTGGCGAAAAGTTGATGTTCCCTCAGCTTTTCCAAAACTCGCCTTAAGTGTTCGGCATGTTCATCCTTTGTCTTGGAGTAGATTAGGATATCGTCTATGAACACGACGACAAACTTGTCCAGATATTCCATGAACACCTTATTCATCATATTCATGAAATAAGCTGGCGCATTCGTCAGTCCAAAGGACATAATCAGAACTCGTAATGTCCATATCTTGACGAGAATGCAGTCTTGAATATCTTACGATCGGATCTTCAATCGATGGTATCCCGATCTCGAGATCAATCTTGGAGAAAACTCGGCTCCTCTTAACTGATCAAACAAATCATCAATCCCGGGTAGCGGATACTTATTCTTCACGGTGACTTCATTGAGTGCACGGTAGTCAATGCACATCCTCGAAACTCCCGTCCTTCTTCTTGACAAACAAACCGGTGCTCCCCACGGCGACTAACTCGGTCTGATAAATCCTTTATCCATTAACTCTTCCAAATTGTTTCTTCATTTCTACCAACTCCTCGGTAGACATCCGATAGGGTCTCTTTGCTATCGGTGCTGTGCACCGGTACAAGCTCTATCACAAACTCTATGTCCTCGTCTGGCGGCATACTGTAGATCCTCGGGAAAACATCGGGTACTCATTCCTCTTTGGGACATCCTCTATGCTGATTGCCTTGGTATCGTTAACCATCAAGCTGTCCATCTCTAATCGCAGTGGCTTGGAATTCCACTTTCTTCCCACACGGGCTCTCAATCGAGATAGTCCTTCGCCCACAATCCAATACAGCCTTGTGCTTGGATAACCAATCCATTCCCAATATAACATCTAAGGTCCGGGTCTCCAAAATTATAAGATTTGCTAGGAACTCTATTCCATCTATTAGTATTCTCACCGGAACATCCTACTTCCGTTCGGAGTTCGGAACCAGGGTTTGAACTAAAAGCATGCACTTAAGTCTTGCAATTCTCAAGTCACTTCTAGCAGCAAAGCCTTGCGAAACAAACGAATGCGAAGCTCCAGAGTCAAACAAAATGCTGGTGTATCGAGTTAACAAGTAACTTACCCAAAGACGACGTCCGTAGCATTTTGCAAAGTGCATCTGCGGTGACATGGTTGACTCGGCCTCTCACCACGATGCAGGGTGTGGCTCCTGATCTTTGGCGCCCTAGCTGGGTGGTTCCTAGGTTGAAGCGAATCGGGTCGCTCTGCTGTCTTCTTTGGACAAGCTGTTGGCAAAGTGTCCTGGCTCGTTGCGATTGTAGCAGCTGCCTCAACATTCCTTCTTGCCGACGCTCGAGTAGCGTTTCTAAGCGGGGCTGGGGTGCGATAGTTCGATTGGCAGGTCTTGGTGCTGGGAGGGTGTCCTTGTTGCATTCTCGTGGTTGGAATCGAAGAATTGATTTGGTGCAACTCTCAAGCGATTGCGTTCCACTGACGTGATCCTTCTTTGTTGCATCCTGCGCTTCTGTTCTCATCCAGTTCCTTGCGCTTGTCCTCAAGAATAAGCGCCTTATTCACCAACTCTTGGAAATCTGGAAAGGTGTGGGTGATCAACCCTACTTGCAATCTGAGTTGAGTCCTTCATGAAACGAGACTGCCTGGATTTATCTGCCGCTACATCCTCAGTGCGTAAGCGTGCTAGGCTGTGTGAACTTGTTCGAGTAGTCGACCCTTTGGTGATTACCTTGCTTGATGCTCTGAACTCCTCCTTCTTAAGGTCCATGATTCCTTCAGCACGTGATCTTGTCGGAATGCGGTTTGTGAACTCTTCCCAAGTGATTTCTTGAGGGTTCTCTGCGTAGCACGAAGTTCTCCCACCATTCGGTGTTGTTCCTTCCAAGCGATGAGAAGCGTAAAGTACCTTCTCATTCCCTATGCATTGAGCTATGTGTAGCTTCCTCTCAATTGATCTTAACCAATCGTCGGCCTCCAATGGATTGGCATTCCCAGAGAAAGTGGGTGGGTGAGTTCTCATGAACTCGACGACCTTGTATTAAAGCGTGGTCACGATTAACTTGATTAGCGTGGCCTGAGCAAAGGACGTGCTGCATTTGTTGCATCATAGCATGCATCAATCGAGTGCAGGCAGCAAGAAAAGCTCGAAATTCTGCATATCCAAAGATGGCGGCCGGTGCTCCATCATTGGGGTTTTCGCCGGGCGAGATCCACTCCCATTGCTTCCAAAGTTTCCACGGTGTTTACCATCCGCCGATTTGCTCTAGGTTTAGAGATGAGAGGGGAACAAGAATAGACAAGTAATATGGAACTTATGCGGGGCGAAAGGGGGAACTTTAAGGTCCATCTTTATTATTAATAACTTGGTATGGCTGCTTACTATGCCTAAGGGCCTTGCTACACATACTGCACACTCAAAGAAACAAAGCAAATCCAAATCGAACTAACTCGAGTCTAACGCCTAAAGGGTGACTCTTTATTCTATGATTTCGACTCGGCGAAGGAGTCTCACTATAGACCCTATGCTCACTCATCGAGAAAACCTCCACGGCCTGGGCACGGTGTCGTGTGGCTTAGGCGCCGAAACGATCGCCATGTCCGGCAATCGTGTCCTCTGTAGTAGTCGAAGAAGCGATGTCCTCATCGAGATCCGACTCCTCTGGATCTCGCTCGTGTAGCTCAATCTTGGCTCTGGAGTGCAGTCCGTACAAAGTCATTTCCAATTCGTCAATCCTTCGTAGAAGGTGTGCCACATACTCTTGAGCTTCCCGCCATCTCGCTCTTCTCTCGCCGTGATCTCCTTGCGGGCCTTCTGTAGCTCCTTGCTTGTATTATCTAGTACATTCTCCTGGGCGACGACAAATCGTGCCAACTGTGTAACCGTGGCATCCTCATCCTGAATCTCCTTTGGGTCAAGAAGGTTATCGCTGCGCGGATGGTAACGGAACACCGTACTCTCCACCTTCTGGCGTAGATACGGTAATGTGCCGCGATCGCTCGTCGTGATACTTCTTGGATACCCATCTCGCATTGTAGATCTCCTGGCAAAGGCACGGTGTATCGAGCGATTGCACTGGCCCTTTTTCCTAGCAGTACCTCAATCTTCACGCCACAAGCCTTGATTAATCCCGCTTGTCCGATCACTTCCACTTGGTATTGGGGCTTCTCAAAATCTCCGAGAGTCTCAGAGCATATGCCAAAGTTCTCGCGGCGTGACCAACTCCCAGATCAACGTAGTTGAACTCTTCCTCCATCTGTCACAAGAGTGCTTTACGCATTTAACTCGAATTTTTAAATTGTGACAAGGTAAGGGAAAGTTTCAGCAAGAGACAAGAAAAGAGAGAAGGGGATAAGTCGAGATGTCATTTCTTGTCTTCACAAATTTTTAGCTTTAGAAAATAGGTTTTATCCTCACTACGACCATTCTAGCTTAGGGTTGAGCCTACAGGTCAAGTATGGCTCGATACCACCTCTGTCGGGACCCCGAATTTGCAAATCCGGACCCTCTCAGGTATTCAGCACTAGTCCAGAACGCCGCTTAGTGCACACAGCCTTAACATCGGTATATATCACAATCATACCAAACGATACTATCAAAGTACTTTATTTAAATAATCAAAGGGTTACTCGACCTTATGGCCAAGTTACAAATATATGCCTCGCAAGGCGAAACTTATTGAAAGAGAAATAACAAATGAAAATCAAATAAACTTCGTGGCGCCATCCAAGATACCACAGTGCAATCGATCGGGCTCGCATCCCTAAGTAGACGGGTCTTCTTGAAAATCCTCCTCCGAACCGGGCGTAATCTCCTCTTCAATTGGTATTGTGTTGAGGCAAGGGTGAGTACTTGGTACTCAAGAAGTCATGCCTGAGAATGCAAGCTAATATACTATATGCATGGCTTGGTACAAAGGAATAGCTCAAGGTATATTTGCAAAGAAATTGACTTTTGATAAGTAGTAAAAGTAGATTCGAAAGCAAAGAGAAATAAGTAAAGCATAAATAACTTTTCAAGAATTTTAACAAACATTTTTCCCATCCTAAACCATATTTCCATCATCTTCCCTCGTTAGACCAACCCAACTTTTCAAATCCAAGTTATTTTCGTAAAATCTAACCCTTGATTGTAATTCCGAGCATTGTCCAAAGATCGTGGACTCGGCTATTTAAATAGATTCTCAACTCTGCAGAGGTTATGCACTTTACCCACAAGATACAAATAAACACCACAAAGGCGAAGTTCTCAGAATAAAGCCTTTCTAAGCCTCAAACAACACAGTGGTCCTCTCCGGTTCGTGCTCTACACCATCCCTTCCTTAGCCAAGGCGTAAGTATGGGACCAACACACCGTTAGATGGGTACCTGCCACACCACGATACGCCCCGCACAATCACACAAACGGTGTAATCGACACCTGAGGCTCCACAAGTGAGTCCTTAGCGACTTAGTCAACTAGGGCCGTCCCATTCCACCATGTGGTTGCAAGTATGACCCAGTTCAAAGGCTTGCAAGGTTAAGTCCTTAGAGTGACCAGGGCAAGACTACCCGAAAAACCAAATCATCACTCCCAATGCCACAACCGCCCACCTGACATTACTCTTGCCACATGCCCTTGGCCGAAATCGTTTATCAAACCCCAGCTTGATTACCATGCACCACGTGCCATCAACATCACATGATACTTTTCCAAAACAGGTTCAATATATCATTAAGTCAATATTAACATTTGATTGTCCAAAATCATGTCATGAGCACGAGTGTCTAAGCAAAGATACTACAACGATCTAAACCCATGTTGGCAATTTAATAATGTCCAACTAGTAAACCACAACTAGGGTGACAAAGGGTCATGGCACATACTTAAGTAATCAAGGTGTCATATAGCAAATTGGTATTTATCTAACCCCATGTTTAAACAAAGTATCTTTCTAATTGAACTAGCATGCAATAGTTTAAATCAAAATAGATTTTCAAATAGGATCAACATGGTCAAAGCACAACTTGCCTTCAAAAAGTACTTGCTCTTGGTCTTGAGTTGGATCTGAGTCAACACTTCTCCTTCGAATCCTTCCTAGGCACTTCAACGTCTACTCGTAAAAGCGTGCAAATAGCAAATACACAAATAAACACTAGGCAAAAGATCCCAAAACTCCAAATAAAATCCATAAACAGAGAGAACATAATTTTCTGGATTTTTAGAAACTGGAATCACAAATTTGGAGTTAAAACGCAAAAGTTATGATTATTTAAAGTTTAAATAATCAATTAAATAATATTACAGAGAAAAACTTTAGTCCAAAAATTAAATAAAATTCATATTTAGGTACATCTCAATTTTATACAAATTTAGAAATTTGAATCGCTCAAATCGGAGTTGAAACGCAAAAGTTATAAGCGTTTGAAGTTTGAATCCAAATTTGAATCAATATTTCGAATTAATAAATCATTTTCTTTTTCGGAAATTAATTATTGGCGCCAAGAAGGACACGTGGCAGCCTCTCGATTGGTGCTGACGCCACCGCCCATGGACTCGGCCCACGCCGGCTGGTCCACCGTGGACCTGGTCCACGGTTCAGTCACCGACATGTGGGACCACTCGGGTAGCGTCATCGCCGACGTCGGCGAGGCTCGGCCAGTCGCGTGGGACCCATTTGGCGTCATTATTGACGTCGGTACCGACATGACCAGCGACATGCGGGCCCGCCATGACGTCATCGTGGCGTCATGGTGCGATTTGGCCGGGCCGACATGCGGGCCCGGGCCGTGTCGAGACACGTTCTCATGCGCTTGGCGCTGACCGTGCCGATCGCGCGGTTGGCCTTCTCGCCACGTGGCTAGATCTAGGCCGCTGATTTGAAAATCAACGGCCAGATTGATCTCGTGTTACGCGTTTGGGGTGAACGCGGTTAACCGGACTGTTGGATTTAGATCCAATGGTTGAGATTGGAATCTAGAGATCAGAACGAAACCTCACCGTATGATGACATGGCAAGATCTCGATCGCGCGATCTTGATCGGACGGCCGAGATAGCTTCGGCGACGGCAATGGCGCGGCGGCTTGCGGCGCGTGAGTCGATGACGGCGACACGCCCGACGGCGAGCAGGCTTCTCCGGCGAAGTGGATGGTAGGCACGGTGCGCCTTGACGCAAGGGATCCGGATCTGGGTCAACGTCGGCGGAGGATGGCGGACGGTGGCGAAACGGCGGAACCGCGGCGGAGTGCTTACCAACTCCGGCGAGCAATAGCGGCGAGACGGTGGGGATCCTAGCGGCGTGAGCTAGGTTTCGGACCGCGTGGGATGGCGATCCTCGGTGCGATCCGGGCATTAAATAGCCCCGAGGCGTGCTCGGCGGAACCCTAGTTGGTCACGGCGAAGGCTCTCATCACCGTGAGTCCGGCTCGGACTTCGGCGGAGACGACGCAATCGCAGCCGCCCACATGGCGCGATCAGCGGCCCCGATCGCACGGGCGCGATCGGATCCGGCCGGATACGGCTCGGTCGAAGTCGGCGGATCTCACCGTTGGATCTTGATCCAACGGCTGGGATTGATTAGGTTAGGAGCTGGTTCGGTCGAGCCACGTGGCTGCAGTCGGACTCGAACACGAGTCCGACTCGGGCTCGGTCGGATGAACGATGCTTGACCCGAGTTCGATTTTCCAAATGATTTAATATTTAAAATAATTCCTAGTAATTCATTTAATTCATTAAAAATAGCAAATGACTCGAAAAATTCTAAAAATTCGAAAATACTTTGGATCATTTTGGACTCAAATAAAATATTTCCAGCAAAATTTTATTTGCAAAATTAAATTCTTTAATTATTTCAAAATGGAATAAATTCAAATAAATTCCAAATAAATCCAAATAAATTCCAGAAAATTCCAAAAATTCACCAAAGTGCCAAATCACACATGAATTTAAGAAAAGCAAAATTTTGGGGTGTTACAAAGGGTAGTGTGCAATAACCCGGGAGGCCCACTTGTGCTGTTAGAAGTTTCCGAAAGACTTTGTTACGGACACTCGCCTTTGTAGTGTTTGGTTGTATCTTGTGGGTAAAGTGCATAACCTCTGCAGAGTGAAAATCTATTCGGATAGCCGTGTCCGCGGTATGGGACAATGCTCAGGAATTACAGTCAAGGGTTAGACTTTCTTGAAAATAACTTGGACTTGAAATGTTTGGTCTGGTTTAATAATGATGTTGATGGAAATGTGGATTAGAAATGGGAAAGATGTTCATTTAACTCCTAGAAAAGTTATTGATCTTAAACTTGTTTCTACTGCTTTTGAATCTACTTATGTTACTTGTCAAATGCTGTTTTACTGCAATTATACCCTGAGCTATTCCTTGTACTAAGCCGTGCGTGTAGTATATTAGCTTGCATTCTGTGCATGACTTGCTGAGTACCAAGTACTCACCCTTGCCACAATACAACACCAGTTGAAGAAGAGTCTACACCAGCTTCGGAGGAGGAGCTCCAAGAGGAACCATCTAACTAGGGAGCGAGCCCATCGGTTACTGTGGTATACTTTGGATGGCGCCACGAAGTTATCTTATTTTCATCCAAGTTATTTCTCTTTTAATAACTTTTCGCCCTGCGTGGCGTATATTTGTAACTTGACCTTAAGGTCGAGCAACCAGCTTGGTTAATTAATTAAGGTACCTTATTATTTCGTTGAGTATGATTGTGATATTTACCAATGTTGAGACTGTGTGCACTAGCGCGTTCCTGGACTAGTGTTGAATACACAGAGGGTCCGAATTTGCAAATTCGGGTCCCGACATCATGCCGCTTAGGGCCCCGATCGTGGTTTGCCCTCCCGACCTGGCCTGATCGAAAGGGGAGCCTGCCCGTTCTCCCTTGCCGGGCCCAGGGGCAGGTCCGGTCTCAAGACCCTCGCCCTCGACCTGGTCAAGCCCGGCCTCCAAGCCCAGGGCATCCTCGACTGCGGCCGCCGAGCCGGCCACGGTTTGGGGGAGGTCACCCTCGTCGACCGTAAGAGGGCCGCTGGGGTTCGCGATTGGAGGGACCCGACCTCGACGGTCGGGGCGATCTCGGCCTCACCAGCCTCGATGGCTCCGACCTCAAGGACCTCGAACTCGGCCTCGCCGGCCCTAACGGCCCCAACCTCGAGAGCCTCGACCTCGGTCTTACCCACCCCGTTGGCTCCGACCTCAAGGATCTCGATCTCAGCCTCGCCTGCCCCAGTGGCTCCAGCCTCGAGGATCTCGACCTTGGCCTCTGTAACATCCCAAAATTTTGCTTTTCTTAAAATCATGTGTGATTTGGCACTTTGGTGAATTTTTGGAATTTTCTGGAATTTATTTGGATTTATTTGGAATTTATTTGAATTTATTCCATTTTGAAATAATTGAAGAATTTAATTTTGCAAATAAATTTTTGTTGGAAATATTTTATTTGAGTCCAAAATAATCCAAAATATTTTCCGTAATTTTTCTGAATTTTTCGAGTCATTTGCTATTTTTAATGAATTAAATGAATTATCGGGAATTATTTTAAATATTAAATCATTGGAAAATCCAACTCGGGTCAAGTATCGTTCATCCGATCGAAGTCGGACTCGAGTCCGACCCGAGCCGCTTGACTCGACCGAACCCACTCCTAACCCTAATCGATCCCAACCGTTGGATCAAGATCCAACGGCCGAGATCCGCCGACTCGACCGAAAGCCGTGTTCGGACCGACCCGATCGCTGCAGGCGATCGTGGCCGTTGATCGCGACACGTGGACGGCCACGATTTCGTCGTCTTCCGAATCGAAGCCGGACTCCGCCGCCGAAAGTGCGCCCATTGCGGATCGATTAGGGCTCCGCCGAGCACGCCTCCGGCTATTTAATGCCCTGATCGCACTCGAGGACCGCCGTGACCCCGCGCACTTCTTGCCCTAACCCGCCGAGCTCTAGCCGCGTAGGTTCGCCGGAATCGCTCGCCAGTAGTTGCGTGAAGCGCCACCACGGTCCTTGCCTCGCCGCGCCGTCCGATCCTCCGCCGCCATTGACCCCAGATTCAAACCCCAAGTCAGCGCACCAAGACACCCTCCATCTCGCCGGAGCACGCCCCAACCGCTGCTTGGGTGGTCGCTGCCTCGGCCACGGCAGCCGCAACTCCGCCGTGAAGCCATCGCCGACCCCAAGCTCCACCAACCGTCCGATCAAGATCCAAAGGCCCAGATCGTGCCACGTCACTTCGGTGAGTTTCCCCGTTGAAAATCCTAGATCTAATCCCAACCGTTGGATCTAGATCCAACGGCCCACGATCAGTCACGTGCGCCCCAAGCACATGAGGCCAAACTCAATCCCAGCCGTCGGATTTCAAACCAACGGCCACGATTGTGCCACGCGTCCAGGAAGCCGAATCACGCCCACGCCAGCGTCGTGAGTCACCGACACGCTGGGCCCGCGTGTGTCGGGCCGATAGCACTGCGTGATGTCACCCATGACGTCATCGGTGGGACCCACTGTCGACACCGTGGTGAGCCTCGCCGACGCCAAGAATGACGTCACCCGAGAGGGCCCACATGTCGGGCCTCACGTGGAGCCGTGGACCGAGTCCACGGTGGACCCAAGCCGAGTGTGGACCGAGCCCATGGACCACCGACGCCAAGAAAGCCAATCAGGAGCTGCCACGTGTCCATGCCGACGCAATAATTAATTTCGAAAAGAAAATGATTTATTAATTCGAAATATTGATTCAAATTTAGATTCAAACTTCAAACGCTTATAACTTTTATGCTTCAACTCCGATTTGAGTGGTTCAAATTTCTAAATTTGTATAAAATTAAGATCTACCTAAATATGAATTTTATTTAATTTTTGGACTAAAGTTTTTCTCTGAAATATTATTTAATTGATTATTTAAACTTTAAATAATCATAACTTTTATGCTTTAACTCCAAATTTGATTGATTCCAGCTTCTAAAAATCCGTAAAATTATGTTCTCTCTGTTTATGGATTTTATTTGGAGTTTTGGGATCTTTTGCATAGTGTTCATTTGTGTATTTGCTATTTGCACGCTTTACGAGTAGACGTTGAAGTGCTTGGAAGGATTCGAGGGAGAAGTGTTGACTCGGGATCCAACTCAAGACCAAGAGCAAGTACTTTTTGAAGGCAAGTTGTGCTTTGACCATATTGATCCTATTTCAAATCTATTTTGATTTAAACTATTGCATGCTAGTTCAATTAGAAAGATACTTTGTTTAAACATGGGGTTAGATAACTACCAATTTGTTATATGACACCTTGATTATCTAAGTATGTGCCATGATCCCTTGTCACCCTAGTTGTGGTTTACTAGTTGGACATTATTAAATTGCCAACATGGGTTTAGAACGTTGTAGTATGTCGCTTAGACTGCCACGTGCTCATGACATGATTTTGGATAATCCAATGCTAATATTGACTTAATGATATATTGAACCTGTTTTGGAAAAGTATCATGTGATGTTGATGGCACGTGGTGCATGGTAATCAACCTGGGTTTGATAAGCTGATTTCGGCCAGGGCATGTGGCAAGAGTAATCAGGTGGGCCAGCTTGTGGCATTGGGAGTGATGATTTGGTTTGTCGGGGAGTCTTGCCCTGGTCACTCGACGGACGTAACCTTGCAAGCCTTTGAACTGGGTCAGACTTGCAACCACATGGCTGGAATGGGACGGCCCTAGTTGACTAAGTCGCTAAGGACTCACTTGTGGAGCCGCAGGGTGTCGATTACACCGTTTGTGTGATTATGCGGGGAGCGTATCGTGGTCGTGGCCGGTACCCATCTAACGGTGTGTTGGTCCCATACTTCGCCTTGGCTAAGGGAAGGATGGTGTAGAGCACGTGCAGGAGAGGACCACCGTGTTGTTTGAGGCTTAGAAAGGCTTTGTTATGATCGCTCATTCGCATACTCTTGTATGGCGATTCACGGTGACGTGGTGAGTGGATTGTATCTTGTGGGTAAAGTGCATAACCTCTGCAGAGTGTAGAATCTATTTGAATAGCCGAGTCCACTTCGTGATCGACAATGCTCGGGAATTACAGTCAAGGGTTAGACTTTACGAAAATAACTTGGATTTGAAAAGTTGGGTTGGTTTAACAAAGAAGATGATGGAAATGTGGTTTAGGATGGGGAAAAATGTTATTTAAACTTCTTGCAAAGTTATTTATGCTTTACTTGTTTTTACCGCTTTCGAATCTACTTATATTACTTGTCAAATGTTTACCGCAAATATACCTTGAGCTATTCCTTTGTACCAAGCCATGCATATAGTATATTAGCTTGCATTTTGTGCATGACTTCTTGAGTACCAAGTACTCACCCTTGCCTCAACACAATACCATTGAAGAGGAGATTACGCCACTTTGGAGGAGGAACTCCAAGAGGACCCGACTACTTAGGGATGCGAGCCTGGTCGTTGCCTGTGGTATCTTGGATGGCGCCACGAAGTTTATTTGATTTTCCGCTGCTATTGTTTCTCTCTCGAATAAGTTTCTACCTCACGAGGCATATATTTGTAACTTGGCCATAAGGTCGAGTAACCGCTTTTATTACTTTAATAAAGTACTTTTATGGTATCGATTGGTATGATTGTGATATTTACCGATGTTAAAGATCTGTGTGCACTAAGCGGCGTTCTGGACTAGTGCTTGAATACACAGAGGGTCCGGATTTGCAAATTCGGTCCCGACAGAGGTGGTATCGAGCCATACTTATTTGTAGGCTCAACCCTAAGCTAGAATGGTCATAGTGAGGATAAAACCTATTTTCTAAAGCTAAAAATTTGTGAAGACAAGAAATGACATCTCGACTTATCCCCTTCTCTCTTTTCTTGTCTCTTGCTAAAATTTTTCCTTACCTTGTCACAATTCAAAAATTCCGAGTTCTTACGTAAAGCACTCTTGTGACAGATGGAGGTTTTCTTGATGAGTGAGCATAGGTTCTATAGTGAGACTCCTTCGCCGAGTCATAGAATAAAGAGTCACCCTTTAGGCGTTAGACTCCAGAGTCAGTTCGATTTGGATTTGCTTTGTTTGCTGAGTGTGCAGTATGTGTTGCAAGGCCCTTAGGCATTGTAAGCAGCCATACCAAGTTATTAATAATAAAGTTGGCCCTTAAGGCTACACCTTTTCGCTCGCATAAGTTCCATATTACTTGTCTATTCTCGCTTTCCTCTCATCTCTAAACCTAGAGCAAATCGACAGATGGTGAACACCCGTGGAAACTTTGGAAGCAGCGGAGCGGTTCTCGCCAGAGAAAACCCTAATGATAGAGCACCGGCACCGCCAGATGATATGCAGAATTTTGGGGCATTTCTTGTCGCTCAGACTCGATTGATGCATGCTATGATGCAACAAATGCAGCACGTCATCGCTCAGGCCACCGCCAATCAAGTTAATCGGGGACCACGCCCGAGAATACAAGGCCGCCGAGTTCATGAGGACTCACCCACCCACTTTCTTCGGGAATGCCAATCCGTTGGAGGCCGACGATTGGTTAAGATCAATTGAGAGGAAGCTACACATAGCCCAATGCATAGGAAATGAGAAGGTACTTTACGCTTCTCATCGCTTGGAAGGAACCGCCGAATGGTGGGAGAACTTCGTGCCACGCAGAGAACCCTCAAGATATCACTTGGGAAGAGTTCACGGTGCATTCCGACAGATCACGTGCCTCAAGGAATTATGGACCTTAAGAAGGAGGAGTTCAGAGCAATCAAGCAAGGTAATCAACCATGGCCGACTACTGAACAAGTTCACACAGCTAGCACGCTACGCACCGAGGATGTAGCGACGAGATAAATCCAGATACCTGCTTTTATGAAGGGACTTAACTCAGGATTGCAAGACTTAAGTGCATGCTTTTAGTTCAAACCCCTGGTTCCGAACTCCGAACGAAAGTAGGATGTTCCGGGGTGAGAATACTAATAGATGGAATAGAGTTCCTAGCAAACCTTATAATTTTGGAGACCCAGACCTTAGATGTTATATTGGGAATGGATTGGTTATCCAAGCACAAGGCTGTATTGGATTGTGGACGAAGGACTATCTCAGTTGAGAGCCCGTGTGGGAAGAAAGTGGAATTTCAAGCCACTGCAGTTAGAGATGGACAGTTGATGGTTAACAGTACCAAGGCAATCAGCATAGAGGATGTCCCGGTAGTGAATGAGTACCCCGATGTTTTTCCCGAAGATCTACCTGGTATGCCGCCAGACAGGGACATAGAGTTTGTGATAGAGCTTGTACCTGGTACAGCACCGATAGCAAAGAGACCCTATCGGATGTCTACCGAGGAGTTGGTAGAGATGAAGAAACAGCTAGAAGAGTTAATGGAGAAAGGATTTATCAGACCAAGTTCGTCGCCGTGGGGAGCACCGCTTTGTTTGTCAAGTTGAATGACGGGATTTTCAGGATGTGCATTGACTACCATGCACTCAACGAAGTCTCCGTTATTAATAATTATCCGATTCCAATGATTGATGATTTGTTTGATCGATTAAGAGGAGCCGGAGTTTTCTCCAAGATTGATACGAGATCGGGATATCATCGCTAAAGATCCGATCGTAAGATATTCAAGATCGCATTCTCGCCAAGATATGGACATTACGAGTTCTGATTATGTCCTTTGATCGACTAATGCGCCAAATTATTTCATGAATATGATGAATAAGGTGTTCATGGAATATTTGGACAAGTTTGTCGTCGTGTTCATAGACGATATCCTAGTCTACTCCAAGACAGAGGATGAACATGCCGAACACTTAAGGCGAGTTTTGGAAAAGCCGAGGAACAAAGCAACTTTTCGCCAAGTTCGACAAGTGTGACTTTTGGAAGGACTAAGTGGAGTGTCTTGGACATTTAATTACGGCTGATTGAGTGTCCGTGTATCCAAGCAAAGTAGAAGCGGTGTTACATTGGGAACAACAAAAGACGGTGACCCAGATTCTGAGTTTCCTTGGAATGGCAGGATATTACCGCCGTTTCATCGAAGGTTTTTCGTCAATTGCGAAACCTCTTAAGCAATTGCTGAAGAAGGAAAAGAAGTTTGCATGGACGCTTGAGAATGTGAGGAAGGATTTCAGGAGCTGAAGAAGCGATTGACATCAAGACCGTGTTAGTTCTACGGATGTTGCTCAAAGCCGATATTTATTGTGACGCATCGCGCCAAGGACTTGGATGTGTGCCGATGCAGAATGGAAAGGTCGTCGCTTATGCATCAAGGCACCGAGGCCGCATGAGGAAAATTATCCGACACATGACCTAGAGTTAGCTTGCCGTAGTGCATGCTTTGAAGATATGGCGTCACTATCGATTGGAAACAGATGTGAAGTATATACGGATCATAAGAGCCTTAAGTACATATTCACCCAATCGGATTCGAATATGAGGCAAAGGAGATGGCTAGAATTGATCAAGGACTATAATGTTGGAATTCATTACCATCCCTGAAGGCCAATGTAGTAGCCGATGCACCGAGCCTAAAAGCCATCACCGTGAGTACGTTGCTAGCCACAAGTCGAGGATGAGTTATGTGAGGATTTCCAGAAAATGAAGATTGAGGTTGTACCTAGCGGATTCTTGGCCGCCTTGGAAGTAAAGCCTACTTTAGAGGACCAGATCCGAGAAGGATGAAGGATGATGACAAGATCCGTAGGATTAAGTCCAAAATGGAGGAAGGCAAGGCAAAGGATTTCCAAGCTAGACGAGCAAGGCACGTTATGGATGAAGGATCGCATTTGTGTGCCTAACAAAAGGAGTTAAAGCAATCGATTGGAAGAAGCCCATGACTCTAAGTACTCGATTCATCCTGAAGCGCCAAGGTGTATCGAGGATCTCAAGGAGAGATTCGTGGCCGAGTATGAAACGTGAAGTTGCCGAGCATGTTGCATTGTGCGGCGTATGCCAGAGAGTCAAGGCAATGCATCGAGACCAGCAGGATTGCTACAACCGCTGAAAATACCCGAGTGGAAGTGGAGGAAATCGGAATGGATTTCATTACCGGTTTGTCAAGACTCAAGGAGGTTATGACTCCATATGGGTTATAGTGGATCGCTTGACTAAAGTAGCCCATTTTATCCCGTGAAGACCATTTACTCGGAGATAAGTTAGCGAGTTGTACATGATCAGGATTGTTTGTTTGCACGGAGTGCCAAAGAGGATTGTATCGGACAGAGGTACCCAATTTACCTCAAGGTTCGGAATAAGTTGCATGAAGCCATGGGAACCCGCTTAAACTTCAAGATACCTTATCATCCACAGACGGATGGACAGACCGAAAGAGTCAACCAGATTCTAGAAGATATGTTGAGAGCTTGTGCATTGGCTTATGCTACCTCTTGGGATAAAAGTTTGCCGTATGCCGAGTTTAGTTACAACAATAGTTATCAAAGCTAGTTCTGAGATGTCACCTTTTGAGGCCTTTGTATGGTCGACCCTGTCGGACACCATTGAATTGGAATGAGACCGCGAGCGCCGTGTCTTTGGGCCTGATATTCTTCAAGAGGCCGAGGAAGCATCGCTATGATTAGGGAAAGGTTGAAGATAGCCCAATCTCGACAGAAGAGTTATGCTGACAATCGTCGCCGAGATTTGAGTTTTGAACCAGAAGACTTTGTATACCTCAGAGTTACGCCTCTCAGGGGAGTTAAGAGGTTCCATGCCAAAGGGAAACTCGCACCCTGTTATGTTGGACCATTTAAGATTTTGAGTCGCAGGGGTGAAGTTGCCTATCAGCTGGGGTTGCCACAGTCGTTAGCAGGAATGCATGACGTGTTCCATGTGTCCCAGTTGAAGAAGTGTCTCCGAGTTCCTGAGGAACAGGCACCGCTAGAGTCAATTGAGTTGCAAGAGGATTTGACTTATAAGGAGCACCCTGTGAGGATTCTAGACACAATGGATCGAGAAACTAGAAACAAGTCAACCCGATTCTGTAGAGTTCAGTGGAGCAACCATGAAGAAAGTGAAGCGACTTGGGAGCGCGAAGAGGATTTGAAGAAAGAATTTCCAAACCTATTTCTTTAGTGAGCCCTGAATCTCGGGGACGAGATTCTATTAAGGGGGGGAGGTTTGTAACATCCCAAAATTTTGCTTTTCTTAAAATCATGTGTGATTTGGCACTTTGGTGAATTTTTGGAATTTTCTGGAATTTATTTGGATTTATTTGGAATTTATTTGAATTTATTCCATTTTGAAATAATTGAAGAATTTAATTTTGCAAATAAATTTTTGTTGGAAATATTTTATTTGAGTCCAAAATAATCCAAAATATTTTCCAGAATTTTTCTGGAATTTTTCTGAGTCATTTGCTATTTTTAATGAATTAAATGAATTACTGGGAATTATTTTAAATATTAAATCGCTGGAAAATCCAACTCTGGTCAAGCATCGTTTCATCCGGATCGAAGTCGGACTCGAGTCCGACCGAGCCGATTGACTCGGCCAGAACCCACTCCTAACTCCTAATCGATCCCAACCGTTGGATCAAGATCCAACGGTGAGATCCGCCCGAAACCGAAGCCAGAAAGCGTGTTCGACCAGGACCCGATCGCGCCCGTCGATCGTGGCGTTGATCGCGACGTGGGCGACGGCCACGATTTCGTCGTCTTCCCCAGAATCGAGCCGGGACTCGCCGCCCGAGTGCGCCGTGGATCGATTAGGGCTCCGCCTGAGCACGCCTCCGGGAGCTATTTAATGCCCGGATCGCACCAGAGGACCGCCGTGACTTCGCGCACTTCTTGCCCTAACCCGCCGAGCTCTAGCGCCGTAGGGTTCGCTGAATCGCTCGCCGTAGTTGCGTGAAGCGCCACCACGGTCCTTGCCTCGCCTCGCCAGCCGTCGCGATCCTCCGCCGCCATTGACCCCAGATTCGAAACCCCAAGTCAGCGCACCAAGACACCCTCCATCTCGCCGGAGCACGCCCCAACCGGGCCGTTTGGGTGGTCGCTGCCCTCGGCCACGGCAGTCGCAACTCCGCCGTGAAGCCATCGCCGACCGAAGCTCCACCAACCGTCCGATCAAGATCCAAAGGCCCAGATCGTGCCACGCCACTTCGGTGAGTTTCCGTTGAAAATCCTAGATCTAATCCCAACCGTTGGATCTAGATCCAACGGCCCACGATCGATCCACGTCGCCCCAAGCACATGAGGCCAAACTCAATCGGTAGTCGGATTTCAAACCAACGGCCACGACAGCACGCAGCGCCCAGGAAGCCGAACTGGCCACGCCCACGCGGCGTGGTCACCGATACGCCGTGCCCGTGGTCGGCCCGATAGTACCGTGGCGTCACCCATGACGCCATCATCGGTGGGACCCACTGTCAAAGACTGCGTGGTCGAGCCCGCCGACGCCAAGAATGACGCTACCCGAGTGGGCCCACATGTCGATCTCACGTGGAGCCGTGGACCGAGTCCACGGTGGACCCAAGCCGAGTGTGGACCGAGCCCATGGACCGGCTGGCGCCAAGCAGGCCAATCAGGAGCTGCCACGTGTCCATGCCGACGCAATAATTAATTTCCAAAAAGAAAATGATTTATTAATTCGAAATATTGATTCAAATTTAGATTCAAACTTCAAACGCTTATAACTTTTATGCTTCAACTCCGATTTGAGTGGTTCAAATTTCTAAATTTGTATAAAATTAAGATCTACCTAAATATGAATTTTATTTAATTTTTGGACTAAAGTTTTTCTCTGAAATATTATTAAATATAATATTTAAAAATTAAATAATCATAACTTTTATGCTTTAACTCCAAATTTGACGATTCCAGTTTCTAAAAATCCAGAAAATTATGTTCTCTCTGTTTATGGATTTTATTTGGAGTTTTGGGATCTTTTGCATAGTGTTCATTTGTGTATTTGCTATTTGCACGCTTTACTGAGTAGACGTTGAAGTGCTTGGGAAGGATTCGAGGGAGAAGTGTTGACTCAGGATCCAACTCAAGACCAAGATCAAGTACTTTTTGAAGGCAAGTTGTGCATTCACCATATTGATCCTATTTCGATATCTATTTTGATTTAAACTATTGCATGCTAGTTCAATTAGAAAGATACTTTGTTTAAACATGGTGGTTAGATAACTACCAATTTGTTATATGACACCTTGATTATCTAAGTATGTGCCATGATCCCTTGTCACCCTAGTTGTGGTTTACTAGTTGGACATTATTAAATTGCCAACATGGGTTTAGAACGTTGTAGTATGCTGCTTAGACTGCACACGTGCTCATGACATGATTTTGGATAATCCAATGCTAATATTGACTTAATGATATATTGAACCTGTTTTGGAAAAGTATCATGTGATGTTGATGGCACGTGGTGCATGGTAATCAAGCGGGTTTGATAAGCGATTTTCGGCCAGGGGCATGTGGCAAGAGTAATCAGTGGGCCGGTTGTGGCATTGGGAGTGATGATTTGGTTTTTCGGTAGTCTTGCCCTGGTCACTCTAAGGACTTAACCTTGCAAGCCTTTGAACTGGGTCATACTTGCAACCACATGGCTGGAATGGGACGGCCCTAGTTGACTAAGTCGCTAAGGACTCACTTGTGGAGCCTCAGTGGTGTCGATTACACCGTTTGTGTGATTGTGCGGGGAGCGTATCGTGGTCGTGGCCAGGTACCCATCTAACGGTGTGTTGGTCCCATACTTCGCCTTGGCTAAGGGAAGGGATGGTGTAGAGCACGCACTGGAGAGGACCACTGTGTTGTTTGAGGCTTAGAAAGGCTTTGTTATGATCGCTCATTCGCATACTCTTGTATGGCGATTCACGGCTGACGTGGTGAGTGGATTGTATCTTGTGGGTAAAGTGCATAACCTCTGCAGAGTGTAGAATCTATTTGAATAGCCGAGTCCACTGTGATCGACAATGCTCGGGAATTACAGTCAAGGGTTAGACTTTCTAAAAATAACTTGGATTTGAAAAGTTGGGTTGGTTTAACAAAGAAGATGATGGAAATGTGGTTTAGGATGGGGAAAAATGTTATTTAAACTTCTTGCAAAGTTGTTTATGCTTTACTTGTTTTTACTGCTTTCGAATCTACTTATATTACTTGTCAAATGCTGTTTACATAAATATACCTTGAGCTATTCCTTTGTACCAAGCCATGCATATAGTATATTAGCTTGCATTTTGTGCATGACTTGGCCGAGTACCAAGTACTCACCCTTGCCTCAACACAATACCCAGTTGAAGAGGAGATTACGCCACTTTGGAGGAGGAACTCCAAGAGGACCCGACTACTTAGGGATGCGAGCCCGCCGGTTGCACGTGGTATCTTGGATGGCGCCACGAAGTTTATTTGATTTTCCGCTGCTATTGTTTCTCTCTGAATAAGTTTCGCCCTACGAGGCATATATTTGTAACTTGGCCATAAGGTCGAGTAACCAGTTTTATTACTTTAATAAAGTACTTTTATGGTATCGATTGGTATGATTGTGATATTTACCGATGTTAAAGACTGTGTGCACTAGCGCGTTCCTGGACTAGTGCTGAATACACAGAGGGTCCGGATTTGCAAATTCGGGGTCCCGACAGCCTCCCGTGCAGCCCCGGTCTTGAGGGTCTCGACCTCGGGGGCATCCATCGCTTGGTCCTCCGCCGTGGCTTTGCTTTGGGGGCTCGGGGAGGGGAGGCCGGGTGAGCTCTCTTGAGGGGATCCTCCGGAGGTCTAGTCCCCACACGGTTGCGGTCGGCGGACTAGCTGGAAGTCGACCTCCTCCTCGGACTCGTACTCACCTTGGAGAACAACCATTGTCAAGTTCAGTTGTGAGCATGCTCGGGCTCCCGATGTCTGCAGTGGGAGGCATTACTAAACCAAGGCAAAGGAAAGTTTCGAGAATGCCAAGGCAAGGCAGCACGCGTACTTGAGTGGTGAGCCTTCTCCTCAAGGACTGGCGCTGGGAGTCAGGGCGCCTTGGAGGGTCTGGGAATCCCCCCTTTGGGCGCCTTGGGCCGGTGGCACTGGAGCTGGGGAAGGCCTCGAGACTGCGGAAGGGTTGGGCCCTGAGCCTTGGGTCTGGGGACCTGGAGCTCCTGGTGAGCTCGAGGTCCTTGCTGCAGCCGCTGCTTGTTGCTACTGCGTGAGTGAAGAAGAGTTCATGAGAAGGAAAAGATGCTACAGCAAAGCGGCTCGGGGAACAACCTAAAAATGGGGATAAGGAAACTTACCACTGTCCTGTCCCCCCACTCGGACATGCGGTTTCTTTGAGGCACTGCCACTGGGGGCATCCGAGGGCAGCCTCTTGCTTGCTCTCTTGCCTCTGCTAGCTCCAGGTAGTGGTAGCATCCGCCTCGCGGTCCCGCGCAGCTCCTGGTCGTCCTGCGGGCACATTTGGGGTCAGCGCAAGCTCGAGAGGCACTGAGCAAAGGACTTGGACTTGAAGAATGGGTACCTCGGTGCTTCAGCTCAGCATGCTCCTCGGGACGAGCTCATCCAGGGTGTAGTCGAGGGCCGCCTTCCCAAACATCTCATTCATCCTAGCAGCCACCCAGGATTCTTTTTGCACTGCTGAGGGCCATGTGAGAGTTAGTTCGAAGCGGAAATACACGTCAGCTCGAGCTCGGGAAAGCCTATTGGTGTAAGGAAGCTTACCGACGGGGGCTTCACGGGTGGGGTCGCCTCGCCCCACGACCTTGAAGAATGGGTGGAGCCTCTTTCGCAGAGGGCACACCCGATTCCGCAAGAAGTTGCTGGCGATGGCTTGCCTGGTGAGGCCGCACGTGGCGCAGATGTGGATGTTGGCGATGGTATCTTGGTCCACGTCCAGCTCGGCTGGCTCGAGTGTCTGGCGCTTGGTGTTGATGGGGGTCCCGTTGTAGGCGAGGGTGCCGTCCTCTCCCCTCTTCAAGTAAAACCACCTCTCGGACCAGGGGCCAAGGGAGTCACAAGCGCGGAGCAGAGGAAAGGACAAAGGAAGCCCTGGACGTAGCCGAAAGTAAAGGCACCCGACCACGGGGTCCTTCCCGGTGCAGAACAGAGAGAAATAGCAGAAGAAAAGAGAGGGGGAGGGGACAATCCCCAAGAACCCCTCGCACAAGTGAGAAAATTTGGAAAGAAGGAGGACAGAGTTGGGCACCAGGTTGATGAGCTTGATCTCGCATTGGGCGAGAACCGATGTCAAGAAGTCACTCTCCGGCGTCCACAAGCCAAAGGGCATGTACTGCTCGGTGCTGACAAGCTCATCCTCTCGGGGCTATGGCTCGGTCTCCGCACCAGGAAGCTGCCAAGTCGCCGGGTCTAGCAACCCCAACTCCTCGAGCTCCCTCATCCTCGCCGCAGACAACGCGCTCTTCCCGAACTTGGCCATGAGAGCTCGCGAGGGCTTGGCTGGGAGAAGGAAGGAAGTTTCAGGCAAGAAGGGGGAGCGGTTTCGCCGAGGGATGCGAGATCACAGAAGATTTGGGGATGTTTTCCTCAGAAGACGAGGTGACCCGATACACATAGGGTCCCGGTCTCTGACAGCTGGGAGTTATTGCGCCTCAAAAGATGCGGTAGGTGCATTTGGGAAATCGCGCCAAGGCAGCTGGCAACGGTACGGAAGAACTTGAACTGCCTCTGTCGCTTAGACCTGAGCGACGAGGCCTAAGGGATCTTGGTCGAGGTCGGGGCACCCGACGCAGCGCCGAGCTAAATTTAACCCAAGGAGCACTCCCCTCCAAGATTTTTAGGATCAAGGTCCTCTTCGACAACTGGGAGAGACTGAGCCTCGGGGGATAGACGTCGAGGACTGAGATATCCTGCCTGGTCATGAGCATGGTCAACGGACCCCAGCCTGAGCTCGGGCTCGTAATCCGACCTTGAGCCCCCTGCTATCTCGATGACCAGGCAGTACCCATGCGACCTCGAGCAAGGGGACCAAACGCTACCACACACGACCAAGACCTAGAGCTCGAGAAGACCCAGTCAAGAGCTGGTAGTTACCCTGATTCGTAAAAGCAGGGCGTGAAGCGAACGTGGGTGCAAGATCCGAGGGCAGTTGCGATCTGGATGGAGTGCTCGTGGGGCCACCCTTTCCGGAAACCACTTCTGACCGTTCGCCAAGAACGGGAAGGGGTACTTTGTAATTCGTGTATAAAATTAGACATAGAGCTCTTAGCTCAAGGAGACAGAACAACAAACATCCACTTGTACTCATACATAATCAATCTCTCCGCCTCAAGGCAAGACTGGAGTAGAGCTATTACCCAGCTCGAGGGCTCGAACCAGTATAACTCTCGGTGTCATTCATATTATTCTTCGATAGATCGTAACAGCAGCAGCGATGACTTCCCGAGGGGCGAAACTAGCTTTCGGGTCCCTGGTCACACACCCCACCGACATCATCTCTACGGTCAGGCGATCCCAATCGTCGATAGTGTTTATACGGACTAACAATTTTTATTTGAGTAAATGAGAATAGGTTGGTCCATGAAGTTGCACATGATAAAGTTGAAATTATGATGATCTAAGTTAAAGTTCATTTCGTGTTCAAGCTCACATTTCTGAGGAATCTAGGTGGCCGATACTAACTTCTATGTGAGATCGGTGCTATTGGAAGTCCGGTAGCACCGACCACATAGGACGGTAGCTTTAATCCATAAAGGTGCCTTTTCTGATGACTTTGGGTGGTCGGAGCTATCACGCATGTAGGAGCGGTACTACCGGGGTTACAGTAGTACCAGAACTCTAGGGCGGTAGCTATTTTTTAGAAGGGTACATTTTTGCATGATTTCCATCGACTCGAGCTACTGTCCATGTAGGAGCGGTACGACCGGAGCTTCAGTAGTACCGGCCTCATGGGGCGGTACCTTCATCACAGAATGGCGCCTAAATTCAAACCCTGGAAATTGAAAGATCGGTGCTACCGGTCCTACATGTCCGGTAGCACTGGGACCTTTGTAATGGCCATACTTACCGCATTAAATGCATTTCTGACCGTTGGTTTGAGGGGTCGATGCTATCGGTCCTACATGGACGGTAGCACCGAACTTGTTAATTTTTAATGAATTTCTCCCCCCAATGGTTGGATTTGTGGGTGAGGGCTATAAGTACACCCCCACCAGCAACAAGGGCACTTTCTTGGTCATTTATTGCGTACTTGTGAGCCTTTGCATTCCTCTCTTCACCATTTGAGCATTCAATTCTCATTTGATTGGTGGTTGAGAGAATTCAAGTGTGATCATTCAATCTTGAGCCATTAGACACCTGATCAACCTCAAGCAAGCGCCAATTTTCTATTCTCTAGTAGCTTGTCGCCTCCTAGACGGCTTGAAGGAGAAGAACCAGTAATCTCTTCAAAGAAGATTATAAAGAGACCCGTGATTGGTGTGAAGGCTGGAGCTCACCTACTCGGAGCGAGGAAGAGCTAAACAACATCTAAATACCACAATTTAAGATAAATTACAGCAAATGCACAAATGCTAAAACCAAAAATTTCGGCAGCATCTCCTTTGTATTATCATGAATTGAAGCAATAGCAATAACAAGGCAAGTCATATCATAACATAAGACATCTAAAGCGGCAATATAAATGGATATAGCATCAACATAAGTCAATAATACCAAATCCAACCACTCCATAAACTATAGCGAAGCAAATAAGGAACACAAGCACACAATTTAATCCATACACCAAGTTTCTTGGCACTTATTATGATCATGACTGAAGTTGATAAATCTGCCTACAGGTGTGGAGCTACATGAAGATGTGTAGCTAATGCCCCTTCCCACAAGCCGGTGTCATGGTACCTAAAACAATATAAAACACAAGCGTGAGTTCGTCACTCAGCAAGTATATTGCAATGGACCACAAAGAACAATTCAATGTTAACATCACTACATACCATGCTCAACATCATGAACAAGTCATAATTTCATATACAACATCATACTCATGTCTCAATATCATTGTACTCATTTCATCATCATCATGTATGCAATGCAAATGCTCATATCTCCTCGAAGCACATATCGGTATTGCCGAGTGCACGCCCGTCGGCGTGCACCCCCTTTCCCCTTCCATCCCGTAGATGGAGGGTGCCTACTCTTACTGACTCGCTCCCATGCACAACCGTCGATGGGACTACGAGGTAGGTCTTTCGTGTTCACTACGTGTGAACACAGAGGCCCGCATCAGCATGGGACGCCTCTTCCATTATGAATGCACATATGACATAAACATGTAAAGATTGGCATAAACATTTAATACAATGCAATCATGATCAATATGAAATCATATTCATCATGTCATAGACAAACATCAATCATGACATCATATCATAAAGCAATTTGCATCTAACCGAGTCTAGCAACATTCAACACGCTACCCATTCCAATACACTTGCCTTAATCGTGGGCGACGGATTGGCGAGAGGATGAGGGCACTCCCAGGGTCACACCACCTGCAAAAACATACCACACACTCAAAACATGCTCCCAAAATAGTACGCAAAAGCTCGTCTACCCCGACTTCACAAACTACACCCAAAACCGAAAAACAAAGAATCTGTCCCGCGGGACAGTAGGCTTCAAACTAGCATAACTTGAGTTCTAGTTCTCCAAATTAAGTAAACGAGTACATCACGAAGCTTAGGAAATTTCCTAACTTTTTCTAAGTATTGGGAAAAGCTGATTCGGCGTCTAAAATTGTTTAATCTACAAAACATTACGTTCTGTCCCAATTACGTCACAGATTTGAACACGTTCGGTAAAATGATCATAACTTTCAAATGACTGGGCGGAATTGGACGTTCTTGGTGTCCACTGAAAGTTATTGAAATTATCTACAACTTTCTCAACATACAGCTCACCAGAAAATGCATCTAAAATTTCCAAAACCGAGCCCTAAGCACGAACGCCCAATCTGCCCGAGATCAAAACGATGGACAGATTTGCAATTACACTAATCCCATCTAGGAACAGCACCTATGCATCAAGATTAACCATGGAATTACCCATCTAAAAGCACCTAGACCACCCCGAACAAGACCCCAAATCCTTACCTCTTCTTGACGGATCACCCTATCGACGAACGCCTCCTCCTTGCGACCCGATCTCTCCTACAATCGCCGGGAACGCCGGAATAGCTGGGAACGCCGGATCCTCTTGGACGGAGAGCTCCCGGACAGCAAGATCGCGCAGAGGGATAGGCTCTAGGGCCGGCTAGAGGAGGGGAGGGAGGTGGAGAGGAAGGGGGAGGGGTGGAGGTGCAAGGGAGGTGCTAGGGGTTGGCGGCTAGGGTTGGGGAAGGGGTGGGGGCGCACAAGAAAGTGGTGGGGCGCCCCTAAGGCAGGAAATTCAGGGTCCCCCCCATGGGCCCAAAACTCCCCCACCAACAGCCCACTTCATCCCCCTAAGGCCCAAACTAGCTCCCGCTAGGCCCAAACTTCCCCGGAAGGTCCAAATTCTCCCTCGGAAAGGCCCAAACTCACGGGGAAGGCCCAAAAACATGGTACTAAAGTCGTATCATCATACCGACATCAGAAATGACTCACACTGTCGATCCGTAGTGTCACATTCTCCCCCCCTTAAACAGGATTCGACCTCAAATCCGAAGAACGCCAACTCGAAAACACCAAGTCCACGAGGGACCCAAACTTCAAAGCTAAAACCAAGCAACTGAAACTATAACACCGACGCAAAGGCTTCAAACAGAAACAACCAACACACCAACTCTCCAAATCCAATGTTTGACAAAAGTGTCTTGACTTAGCTCAACTTGTCATGATTCCTCATTCATTTCAATTTCTATCAAAAATTCCGAAGAGACAAAAAAAAAATCCCTAGCAATCTGGATTACAATGAATTTCCTGAACCTGATATCTCATCCCACTATCTTCAGAAAATGATCTGACACAACTCAGACCAGATTTTCCTTTATCACTAAAACACACGATACCTCTTACTCGATTATTCTTCTCAACAAAAGAGGGTATCAATTTCTAAACTCTACAGAAGTATAATCTCCTCTTTCTAATACTATATAGATTCATAAAACTCAAAATGACACAGTCAAACCGAGTTACATCTCTTTTAACAACCTCTCTACCACCAAATCACCAATGGTATCTTATTAATAACTAGGGTTCTAAACGTGACCCCCCGAAGAGACAATAAAACACTGGTTCTCAACTCTTACCACTGATTGCCTTTTAAATCGAACAGACCAAAACCAGGAAAAGTTATCGAAAGAAATAACTCACGAAGGCACAACTGCCTAACCTATTCGTAGCCATGCTATAATTTCATTCCATCCTCTCCCAAGCATATCTCATACCCATAGACAGCTAGCTAGGACAATGTTCATGACAGAACACTTTACATCATAATTTCTATAATCTTTATTACCACCAATCGATACTCAACACAATTTGAACCAAGACACCAACAACCTCCATCAAAATCCACCCTTATACCACTAATGTCCAATACCTAGCCCAAGCTAGGACTGTAGAACCTTACCAAACCACAATTGATGCTTTTCCCAAGGGGATGTCGCCCTCACAATCTTTTCACGCAACCAACCAAGCCCAAGAGTATACATCCTTTAGCATACTCAACCAAAAACCATGAACCCCATTGATCCACAAAACAACTCGAACCCCAAAGCGCTAAAAAAACCACTTTGGAAAGAATTCGACAATAACCAAAGAACATTCATTTTCATTTTTTTCCTAAGCCAAATCGCAAAGGAAACTCAAATCTCTTACACTACAACCAAAATGCCATAATTTATTCATTCTTTCTTTTCACACAAGGAAACAATGGAAATTTCGATTCATGTCATGAATGCAACTCTTTTCAAGAGCACCCCGGATTAGTCATATATCCATATATGACTTTCTCACCGACCTGGCTCATCGACTCTTTTATGATTAAGTATACACAAATGATGTCATGATTCCTATTCACCATTCATTCTTCATGTAACAACAATACCGAATAGTCATTCACCAAAAGACTTCTTCTTCGGTATCACATGATTGAAACACCCATAACATCGATGATTCCAATAATTCAAAAAAACTATGACGGCATCGTAGTTAATAGTAAAACACCACATCGTGTCATAACCCACCATTAGTTGAAAGCTAATCTTGCAAAACCTCGCATTCTAACCAAAATCAACATTTTGAAAAAGAACATCGACACCAAAATCAAACACTTCGCTAACAAAATCGCTTATGAAACATTCATAAAAATCCACCCTTGTGAAGCACACGCACAACAGACACATTTTCCAAATAACTCCAACTCTAACCAAATAGAGTTACACATCAAGGGCTTAACTCAAAAGTTTCCAACACAACCCATTATGACCATCTGCTTCCTTTTAAGCATTTATTCCAAAGGTAATTCAGTGAGAACGCGAAAGAGCTCGTTCCACTCAAAGACTTTTGGGTGTAAACCCATACTCACAACACAAACTAAACAAATTCGCCAAAACCAAAGATTGGCACCAATTTCTATGAGTTTTAGGGAAACTCTGAAACTCAACATAAGGAACACTTTGACCAAACGCATTCAACCAAGATAGCAAACAACCAAACCAGTCCAGAAGTTTTTAAACACCAGCTTAGCATAAATACAATTGTGAGACCTCGGATCGGCTATCCGGAATCTCCTATGTATTTCTGTACTAGTCCCAGATCAGTAGCTAGTACACACAGTCCAACAGTGAAGAATCAACAACCACATCACGATTACATATAACCAAATAGTAATAACACCAAATAAAAGCAAAGACCTTATGGTCAAGGTTTACCATTACGGCCTGAACAGGCTGAACAACTTGAATAACCGCAGCGGAAGACGATAACACCAAGCGGTGACACATCCATATGCCCACAGGCAATCGAGTGGGGTACGCATCCTAGTCCTTGGAATCTCCTTTGACAGCTTCAATCACTTCTGAGATGGTTTAGAATGTAGCATGTGAGTACATAAAGTACTCAGCAAGTCTGGGAAAAATGCATAATGCAGGCTATCCAAGGATGGCATATTATGGTTCTTTTGCACAAAGCAACACTTTCAGAAACTTTACATGTAATATTTTCACAAAGCCATTTTTACAATTATTTGTACCATTGAAATTATTAATAACTGCTAGTGAAGGTTCTAGCCACCATTAACTAGTATACAGGTTCTATCCGCCACATCTCAAGAAGATCAGGGTTCAATCCATCTACATGGCTCTGTCTGCCATGGTTCACAAAAACAGGTTCAATCCACCTACCTGGCTCTAGCTGCAAGAAGCACACCCGAGAGTTCTAACCACTCCCGGATCCCAAATCATTAGTTTTGAAAACAAATACAAAAGTCTGCCAATATGAAAGCATTCTTTGCTTTGCCTTTGATCGTAGGCATGGCTATTCGAATAGTTTTAACTCTGTAGAGGTGTACAGCTTTACCCACAAGACATGATATTCCCTTAGTGCCAAACTATTAGCACACTTCCTTAGGTGTGCCGGCAGGGATATCATGACAAGGCCTTTACAATGTATACGCCTAACCCGACTCACCCGCTGAGGCTTCACCGCTGTTAGGGTTCTATCTACCCAGTACAGAAGCCCCATCTTGCGCCGTGTGGGGAGTACAACTTGCCTCTATCCGGCACCCACATTCCACCAACTGGCGAGTCTAAGTTAGGTTTCTACAAATTATTTAGCCAGGTCGTACCATGTTAGACATGTGGTAGTACGGTTATGCTTAGAATGGAGACAGTCATAAGCGTCGGTCCTTAATTGACTTGGGGCGGTACTTGCACAATGAAAACTAGTGCTCTATCTGCACCCGCCAGTCAAACCATTCCGCCCAAGTCGAAACCATTTTTCATTTTATTTTTATTTTGTAAACCAACGGCAATACTCTTTGCCTATAACTTCCAACACAAATTTTCAAGAGTTAAAATGAAATTCCCACCCATAGGTGAATACTGACCGATTGCGAGTCTAAGCATTTCTACCGAGCCGTTCTATTCCACCATTAGTTTATTTATAATTTTCAAATCTCAATGTTGATAAAAATTATTATAATCAATTCTATAATCTCCAAAGTTCATGAGATCACCAAGATTCCCCCATTATTATCATGGCACTATATAATCCAGCCCAATTTAGTACTCCAACAAGTAAAGTTATCATGTGCCATCATGACTCCAAGATCATGCCAAGCTACTATCATCATTGTATATGAAACAATCTCCCCAAAATATAAGTCTTATTATTGATTACCCATCATCCATACATCGATTAATTTTGTAATCTACTTGATCCACCAAGAATAATTCACAATCTCATCCCCAACCATCTTTTAACAAAGATTCCTGAAACCAAGACTTTATTAATTCATCGACTATAATGATTTTCATACACAGTGACACTCGATCGACTAAACAAATCACACATAATCCATATTATTCATAAATCCACATAAATGGTTATCGCGAGACCATATTTCACAAAATCATCTACTAAACCACCAAGTATGATCCTCAACATTATCCACTTACTACATCGAGTATATTTAGTAATATCATTGACTAAATCATCGAGTATCATTCTCAATATCACCCAAATCACATATTATGCTTGTTAAAATCCACCGAAATATAATTCACCACTTATTCTATTTGATCCACAAGTAGGACTCTCAATATTATTTATTTAATTTTACCGACTATTATTCTTAATATCATACATCTTCCAATACTCCCCCAATCCATACCAATTATATTGCGAACTGCTATCATAATCCAACTCCTCAATATTCCAACCATCACCATTCATAGATCAATTTTATAATGACTAATCCCCATCATCACTAATATTCATGAAATCTCCAATCAAGTTGGGTTCTAACCCCCAATCTACATTCTATACTATTATGTTCCATCCAACTGTCTTCCAATAGTCGTTCCCCTAATCAAAGAATATTTTATCAAAAGTATTTATTATGGTGGATTACTGTACTAGGGCGACAAAGGATCATGGATAACAACATCAAGGAGGTATGAACAACAGGTATAACTAATAGCCTAACGTTAACACCGTCCTTTTATATAAATAGCAATGCAATTTGTAAAACATGGTAAAACATTTATAAAGCATATGATCAAGATGCGTCAAGGAGACTTGCCTTCGGTCGTAGCGAGGATGTCGAACTCTTGAAGTCTGGCGGCGGGGTTGGCGGGCTCGGCGGGATCCTCGGCTACACGCAAAACGGTACAACAAATAAATAACAATAAAATAAATAAAATCCAAAAAATATAAAAATTATACTGGCAGGTAGATCTTGAATTTAGATGAATTTAGGAATTTGAACGGAGTGAATCGGAGTTCGGATGCTACGATGGCAAGAACGAAGAACGGTGGTAGCGGTCTCTGGTTTTCTCAATCTCCCGGGCAAATGATGAGAAGGGGCAAAAGAAGAGTGATAGCACCGGGAAGAGGACTCCCCCACGAAGCTTTGAGAGGTAGTGGTGTGTGATTTGGAGTTGAAACGGCCGAGTTATGAGCGTTTAAGCCGTTTTTGGTTTTTGGTTAATGGAACCGTTTCCGGCAAGATTAAGGACTCATTAACATCGGGAATGGAAACTCCTCGACGATACCCTTCCAACGGATCCGGCCTTGCTTAATTTGGTGCACTTATGCGGAAGTTATGAGGATTTGAAATCCTATTGCCATGAATGGAGCTTTACTGGAACTTCTCCGGAACAGATCGACCAAGGTTGAAGGTGAGCTACAATAGCGCCACGTGGCACTGCCCTATTGGTCGGCTTTAAGTGAAGAGAAGCGCGAGAGAAAAATAGCAAAAATGGTCTAAAAATCCCGAAAATAAATTCCTAAAAATCTTAGGGAATATTTGAAACCCAATAAAATTGGTTTCATGAAATTTCGATAAAAATTTGAAATTTAGAATATTCCGGGATGAATAACAGTCATTTAATGAAAGACCACGAGCGATAAAATACCAGAGGATCTCCAAAAATCTTGAGAAAATTCCCAAAATATTTTTGGAATATTTGGAACCTAATACAATAGGTTTTAGGATTTTTGGAGCATTTTGGAACTCGGGTGAAATTTCGGGTACTAGCGGGAATCTAGAAATTATATTTTTCGAACGGAAGGCAATTGAATTCCGATTTTGGACGGATAAGGATGCCAGGTTAAATTAAACACCAAGGAAAATCCAAATTTTGAATTTAATTAATTTAAATTAACTTTTTGGCTAAAGACCGAAATTGGGGATGTTACAAACCTACCCCCCTTAGAGAGAATCTCGTCCCTGAGATTCGGACGGAGAAAGAAAAAGAAAGACTAGGATACTCGGCTCGAAGATCCTCTTCTCGCTCGCAGGTTGCTTCCCTCTCGGAATGGTTGCTCCACTGCACCTTGCAAAACTTGATCACTCGGCTTCTGGTTCAACGCGCAGCTTCATCCAAGATTTTGACTGGATACTCAGGATATAACAGATCATCTTTTAACTCCATCTCTTCATATGGCCTCCGACGCTCGGGTACTCTGAGACATTTCTTCAATTGGGACACGTGGAAAACACCATGGACATCTGATAGCAGCGGAGGTAATTCCAACTTGTATGCAACTTCTCTTCTTCTAGCGGCCACTGGAAAGGTACCAATGTAGCGAGGTGCTAACTTCCCACTTACTCTGAATCGACGCATTCTCTTGAGAGGTGAAACCTTCAGATACCCATGATCACCGGGTACAAAACTTAAATCCCGACGACGGTTATCAGCATAACTTTCCTCCCCAAGACAATCCACCATTACCAACAAAATCGGGTGTCAAAACAAAGATTGCGACCAAAAGACGCGCAACACACAACTCTTCTTCTTCGTCTTCAACCAAGGAAGACAAAACCACAAATCACCTACGGAACAATCCGCGAGAATCCAATACCCACACACTTTTCTTTTGATTTCAATCAACTAAAACCAAGAAAACCAACCACAACGATCGTCAGAACGGTAAAAGAAATCCAAAAGGATCCACCATCAACTTTTTTAATCAACTCCAACCAACTATCCGGTCTACGACAGAAAGGATAAGCACTCTTCTCCTATCGGGGTTAATAATTCTTCGGTGATGGCGTTAGCAAGCCCTGCCAGTCAAACCACACCCTTACTATGAACAAAAAGAGGTGACCGAAACCCTTCGGCACCACAACCCCACTTAATCAAACATATAGCATCTCAATCAATACTTTCATAAATATAACATCATACTTCATCAAAATGCAGCATTTAACATCAGAGCATAAATACAATATTTGCGCGGATAGCATCGATACCCACACCATTCCTACTGTGCATCAGAGTGTGTCAAGTTTTTTAATTAGTTAACCAAACTATTGCAGATTTTAAGGTTATTGCCCTAAGGCCAAATTATAACAAGTAAACCTACGCCATGTTTCTACTTTTCCAAGTCAATATTTTAGTTTACTCTAGAGTAAATTACTACATTCACATTCCACGGACCTAAAGCCCAACAGGCACCCTCGGATCGGGTTCTTGTGAGGTTCAGACGGGGGGCTTTCGTGGCAATCGCCGGAGGAAAAAGGCCGGAGTGCAGTGGAAGCTTGCAAGAAGGGGGACGCTAGGGTTTACCTAGGTTCGGGCCCTCCAAAGAGTAACAGCCCTAGTCCTGCTTTTCTTGTAATTGCTTGTGTTGTTGCCAAAGAGCCGGAACCGGAATCAGAGCCGGAACCTGAACTGGAATCCGAACCCCCTCTCCCATGCACCCCAGCTCCCATTTATAGCCGGGCCGGCTGAGGCGCATGGGTTATAATAGTCCTACAATACTCATTACACTGCCATAGAGCATTTAATGCGCCCGTCACTATCCTTATATCACATTTAATGCCTGTCGTAGCCGTCGTATCCCTGCCTCGGGCCCTGCGCCTGCCGACGCCGCCCGTTCCGTCAGGGGGAGGGGTGCCGTCTTGACGTCACCCGTAATCAATGCGCGCCTGGGGAACCCGCGCCGCCATACTGTAGCCTCTACGCCTTGCATTTAATGCGCACGATTCGCATTAAATGCCCTTGATCCTGGCACTGCAGCCTCGGGGGTGGTGCGCCAGTGTCGTGGCCTGTACGCCACCTGTTCACTGGGCGACCACCTTACCGAGCGCCCAGTGGTGCGGCCTGATCGCCACCTGTCCACTGGGCGACCACCTTACTGAGCGCCCAGTGGCGTGGCCTGATCGCCACCTGTCCACTGGGCGACCACCTTACCGAGCGCCCAGTGGCGTGGCCTGATCGCCACCTGTCCACTGGGCGACCACCTTACTGAGCGCCCAGCGGTGCGGCCTGATCGCCACCTGTCCACTGGGCGACCACCTTACTGAGCGCCCAGTGGCGTGGCCTGATCGCCACCTGTCCACTGGGCGACCACCTTGTGGCCTTACTGCTCGCCGTGGCGGTGGGGTCCGGGCGCGCCCTGCCCGCCCGGCGACCGTATTTATTGCGGGGGAGTGGGTACCCTGGTGTAGAATACGCCGACAGTAGCCCCCGGGCCCACCCTGGAGCGCCCTCTGGTTTTCCACTTTCTTTCTTCTTTTTCCCTTAGGGAACGGCTCAGTCTCCCGGGTGGGGCCCCTTAAATGCCCACGCGCGCCGCAGCTTTAAAGATCTTCCGGCTTCTCCGGTTCCCAAGGCGGGTTGCACAGTTATTCCCGCCTTGTAACCGTCGCACGACCCTTGGGATGCCGCCCGCCCCCCCCCTTTTATGGGGTTTTTGGGTTTCCCACTTGCGAGCTGCCGCGTCCTTTCGGTTTTTCCGCCAGGCCTCCCCTCGCGCCATTATAAAAAGGCCAGCCATGAGGGAGAGCGGTTCTTTTCTTTTAAGCTCCCTTCGCCCTGTCTTTTCTCATCACCTTAGAGCCCCTTACTCCTTCTTTCTCAACGCGCTTCAGCGCTCTTCTGCCTTCGATGGTTCCTCCGACTTCCTCTTCCACGATCCTGCCTCCTTCGTCTGTTGAGGAGGAGGGCACCGCTTGAACTTTCTCAAAGACGTCTCCGGGCACCCTCATGGTCGCCCGGGACTGCCGTCGCCCGTTGCCCGGCCCGGGGAGGTTGTCTTATTCGGGTGGCATCTGCTAGCCGGCGTGCTGCCCCCGGTTTCTGACTTCTATCTCTCCGTCCTCAACTTCTACGCCATTCACCACATCCATCTTCCTCCTAACTCCATCATCCTTCTTGCTGTCTTTTCTCAATTCTGCGAGATGTTCGTAGGAGTGTTGCCCAATCTCCTCCTCTTCCGCTTCTTTTACGCCCTTCGCGCCGCCAGCACCCCCTCTCCTGTCTCCGGGAGCTGCCACCTGTGGCTCTGAGACGGGGCCTTGTCGCGCTACATCCCACTGGACTGCCGGTCCAACTGGAGGATGTGGAGCAGCGAGTGGGTGTACGTCGAGGATGACAGTGGCATCGAAGTGCTGGAGCTTCCCAACGAGCCGGCGATCAGCAACCCAAGCCAGGGTGCTCGTCCGCCAGACACCCGAAACTCCAGGCGATCTTGGCCTGTCGACCGATTCTTGGACGGCGGGCCTAACGGGGGGCATGGTTGTCCGGGACTTCATTTCCTGGAGGCTTAGCCCTCTGCGCCGCTGTGTTCGTCCGGCCGGCAGTACATGGGCCAGGATGATGGGACCCGGACAATCCCCGGAGGTAGGCCACCACGCTTTGTTTGCCTTATTCTTCTTTTCTTCTTTCTTTCGGCCGTCATAGGCTCTGACGGCATTTCCATTCCTTGGTTTTTGTCAACCGCCGGGAACTTGTCCTCCGCCAAGATCGACGTGTGGATGGGGCAGCTGGGCATGTCCAGCTCCGTCCCGCCCTTCCCGGCGGGCGCGCTCCCACTCTGTCGGCTAGAGCCCAGGGAGCGCGCGGCGATCATCCGGGCTATGCCGAAAATGGACGCCATGGGGACGCCTGTTACAACACACCAGGCGCCCCTGATGATCCGAGACCCCCCTTCCGCCGGCGACCAGGGGAGGGGCGACCAGGGGAGGGGCAAGCGCCACCGACGATGACACCGCCGGGCGGAGCCTCGAGAACCGCCTCGAGCGGCCGTCTGGCAGACGGCCGCTGCCGCACCGGGCTCGGCCGGGGCGGGGTCCTCCATAGCTGCCGCGGGGAGTTCTTCTGCTGCTGCGGCGGGTTCCACAACGGCGGAGGGCAGTTTGATAGCCGTCGTGACCTCATCCTCCCACGCCCCTGTTGAGGTGGTGGTGTTGGATCCTCCGGCACCGACTTTCCTTCCGCCGCCGCCACCACCACCGGCTCCAGCGACGATGCTGCCGCCACCGCCACCGCCGGCGCCTGTAGCGGCACTTCTCCCCCCTCCGCCGCTGGTGCCGGCCCTTAGGCCACCAGGGCCGGCACCGCCAGCACCGCGTGAGGGGCTGGTCCTCGCCCCGGGTGTGCCCCTCTTCCGGAGGCCGCCACCTAGGTACTCACTTACTCAAATGCACAAAAAATGGTTAAGTCCCTTCAAATCGTGTCTTACCATTATTTTTACCTTTTCTCCGGGCGCCCGCTCGAGACGCCCTTGCCACCTGTGCCAAGAATGACTGTAGCCACACGGCAGTGGGCTGTGCTACTGAGGCGCCGAGCCCTGTGGTGAGCAGGTTTAGGGGGCGACCCCCCAAGTGGTTGTCCCGCCAGCCGCCGCTTTCGAGTCCCAAAGGCGTCTTGGGCCCTCTGTCCACCGGAACCCCACCGCCTCCATCCTCGGCGGGACGTGGATGCTCTGCTGGCGGCTCTTAGCGAGCTTTACTTCCCAAAGATTTAGCAACCGCCGCATAACGAGCAAGGAGCGGCCGATTGGCGGAGAGCAAGAGCCCAGATCAACCGCCGCAAGGAGGTGGAGGACTCACGCGCGTCCGGGAGGTGAGGCCGGAGCCGCAAACGCCGAGGAAGCGGGAGTAGTGTGAAGCAGAGCGCCGCCGCATCGAGCTCTCAGCGAGCCGACGCGAGAAGGGCGAGCGGCTTCGGTCGGAGGCGGACACCACGGAGATGCTGCGTCCTGCCTTCAATCGGATGGTGGCCAGCCTAACCCCACTGAGACTGGTGCAGCCACATCCGCTGGAGCAGAGGCCGCGGCACTACGCGTTCTGCCTCGGCCGGATTGCGGACTTTCTCACGCACCGCCACCGCCACGACCGCCGGTTCGCCGCCAGAGGGGCGTCGCGATCCGCGGCCACGGCGAAATACGTGTTGGCATGCTGCGCCAGCCGTGACGCCAACTTCGATCCCATGGCCACCGTCCAGGGGATTGAAGGGGACTGAGCCGGGCGCGGAGGCGAGTCCACGACGCTAGCAGCGAGTTGCGCCGCCTGGTGAGATGGAGAACCTCACCGAGGCGGCAGCGGAAGATGTGGAGCCGAGGGTGGACTTTAGCCAGGTTGACGAAGACGTAGCGGCCGCAGAAGCAGCAGTGGAGGACGAGGAGGAGGCTCCTTTAGCATAGTTCTTCTCTTTTTTTTCTTTTTTTGCTTCCGCCTGTAAAGATCCTTGATGCAAATCAATCTTAATAAAATGGAAACATAAGCTTTCCACTATATCACTTAGTGTCTGCTTTTGCTTCTACTCCACTGGCTCCGCACGAACAAACATACGACCGCTTAAGGGCTCAAAAGGGGAGCACGACTTAAGACTTTTGCTCCAAGGGGTCACTTCTCTTGAACCCTTTGACTTAGCAAGATTTGGCTACCCAGGTAACCTCCAGGGAACGAACACTTGGTGAGGTGTGACAGGGCCTTAGGTTTTCAACAACGGTGTTCAAGTCGCCGATCCCCACGGGGACACCCGGAGTGTCATGACCGTGCCGGGAATCGTGCTGAACTAGCCGTCCGATTGCCCACCCCTGCACGCCGCTCTCACTTAGCAGTTCCACTTTTGCCATCGGGCTCTTGCAAGGCCATAGGGTACTAAGGGCGACTGCCCAGGCACGGCCCAACAGTGGGCAAAAATCCGGAAAGAGAGTAGGGAGAATAATTACTTTGGATAAAGAAATCGAATACTTAATTTCAAACAAGAGGCCTTTCCCGACCAGCGGTGGAGAGGAAAACACACTCCGGCTGGTCGGGGAGCAGAGCCTGGGACTTACAACCGATCAGGGATAGAACTTGCACAGATTCTCTATGTTCTGTGAGTTTGCCAGCTCTTCACCGTCTTCAGTGGCTAGCCTGACCGCCCCGGGATGAGAGACTGAGACCACCTTGAAGGGGCCCTCCCACTGGGGATTCAGTTTATGCAACCCGGCACGCGACTGGATTTTTCGCAAGACCAAGTCGCCCACTGTCAGTGTTCTCTCACTGACCCGGGAGGCGTGGTACCGCCTGAGACTCTGCTGGTACCGCGCAGCGCGCAGGGCTGCCCGATCCCGCGCTTTTTCTAGGAGGTTGACATCGTCCTGGCGCAGATCCTCCTGACCTTCTTCCGTGAACGCCGTGACGCGCGGTGATCCCAGCTCTAGCTCCGAAGGGAGGACAGCTTCCGCGCCGTAGACCAGGAAGAAAGGGGTTTTCCCGGTGGCCCGGCTAGGGGTGGTTCGAAGCGACCACAACACTACCGAGAGCTCTTCGGTCCATCAGGCCCCACGCTTGTGGAGTCGATCAAACGCCCGGGTCTTGAGGCCCTTCAGCACCAGCGCGTTGGCCCGCTCGACTTGGCCATTGCTCCTTGGATGGGCCACCGAGGCAAAACAGACCTTGGTGCCCATCTCTTCACAGAAATCTAGGAAAGCCGCACTGGTGAACTGCGCGCCGTTGTCGGTGATGATGCGGTTGGCGACCCCGAAGCGAGCGAAGATCCCTTGCATAAAATTGACTGCAGCCGTGGCGGTAATGGCTCTCACCGCCTCGGCTTCCACCCACTGAGTGAATTTGTCGATGGCGACAAACAGATGGGTGTAGCCCCTCAGGCCGCGAGCGGGCCAGATATCCGCCCGAGGCCGCGAAGGGCCACGAGAGCAGGATAGTTTGCAGGGCCTGGGCTGGTCGGTGGATTTGCTTAGCGTGGAACTAGCACGCCTCACACCTCCTCACTAGCTCGCAAGCATCCTGGAGGGCGGTTGGCCAATAGATCCCTTGGCGGAAAGCTTTTCCCGCCATCGTTCGACCGGACACATGGCTCCCGCACACGCCTATGTGGATATCTGAGAGCAAACTGCTCCCCTCTTCCCGAGTGATGCACTTCAGAAGAATTCCGTTTCTACCCCGGCGGTACAGGTCCCCGCCCACCAGGGTATAGCACTTGGCCTTTCGTGCTTTCTTCTCTGCTGACGCATCATCGTCGGGGCACACTCGATCCCTCAGGTAGGCCAGGATCGGATCCATCCATGTGTGAAGGATCAAAGTATATGAATATAGCAATCAGAGGGGGGGTGAATGATTGTGCGGAAGCTAAAACCAAATTCTTGATCTATTAAAAGTTCACCCCAAAACAGAACCAAATAATTGCCTCGTTTTCGACAAAAACAGAATGACAGAGGTTCGGTAAAATGCGAATTCCCGGAGATCCATCCGTCGGATCGATCTGAAATTTGGACACAAGGAACAAGATTCAAGTACGAATCGAACCAAAAAGAATCAGCTCGATCGGACTTACGGATCAAAAGTTATAAGCTTCGCAAGATTGCTGTTCCAGAACTTGACGAAAATCAATCTAATCGAAACTTGTAGATTGATCAAGAACAACAAAAGATTTATCAACAAAACTTTGAGGAACACTAGATCAATACCCTAGAAAGGTTTTTGATGGATCAAATTAAGATGAAACTCAAAAAACAAAAACCAATCTAGAACTAGAACAAGTATGCAAACAAGAACCAAAAGAGAATATTGTAGCACACAAGGAACTAGAAGAATTGATCTTTATTTCTTTTGTCTAAAGTACTCCCATCAAAAGAGTACAAACCCTAAAACCAAGCTCAAGCTCCCTTGCGCTGCATTACGCTACTTGGTTCGATTGATGCACTTTAACAGGAGACACCCCTCCTATTTAAAGGACCAACCCACAAGGAGTTACGAATCGATTCCTATTCCCTAGAAGGAATGTATCCAACACAACTCTACTTGGCCCAACCTGGCCGAGTACAACTCTTACTGCACGCGTATGGCAACCCTACCATACTCACGTGACTAACACTTTGCACACGTATGGCCACCGCCATACTCACGTGACTAACACTTTGCACGCCTTGAATGACCTCTGCCATTCTCACGTGACTAACCATTCTTCATGTGCACCATTCTCTTAGCCCGAACGTCCCGCATGACATCCTTGACCACTAAGAACTTCGGTTCCTCCTAAACCTAGTCCGAACCTCGGTTCCTCCATGAACCTAGTTCCTGGTCCGTCATCGACCACATTCGTCTTCGAGCAATACTGCACATGAACAAACCACAAACAAATCCGAGCACAAGTCCACGACTTGACTCAATGTCAATCCATGCAACTACTCACATGAGCATTGCATAAAGTCCACTTCAAAAGAAGCATCATGAAATTCTCACAAATTTCATAATCTCAAAAACAAATCAAACACAATTCCAATTTTGCTCAAAACCTAATCGAGCAAAAACGCATTCACGACGGACCAAAAAATATGATCCGGCGTACACATGAAAAAAATGTCACTCAAAAACCATTCACGACGGACCAACAAAATCGATGCGGTGTACAAGTGAAAGTCTCGGTTTCAAGAAGAAATCATTCTCAAGCGGCACGTTCACGATGAGACTAAAGAAATCAGTCCGTCGTACAAGCGAAATCAATCCTCAAAAAGCCGTTCATGACTGACCAAAGAAATTGGTCCGATGTACATGCAAAACTTACTGGTTTCTTGGAAAATTGAGTCCGGCTCATGATCTCAAAAGCACGTCCACGACAGACCCAAAAACTTGGTCCGATGTACATGGGAAAAAGAGGTTGCCAAAAACATGTTTACAATAGACCAACAAAATTGGTCCGTTGTAGATGGGAAACTTACTGTTTTCTTTAAGTTTGGTTCGGCGCCAAAGCGAAACTTACTGTTTCTTGTCAAATTGTCAAAACACATGAACAAACACATTTTGCAAATTCAATTCTAAGCCAATTTTTCAGCACATGATTTCACAATCTCCCCCTTGATGAAAACATTGGCAACACCACTTAGAATTGAACATTTGGCATTCACTTTACAAAAGATTTTGAAATCCAAAGGATCAAGGACCAAAAAGGCTTTTTGAGGTTCAGACGGGGGGCTTTCGTGGCAATCGCCGGAGGAAAAAGGCCGGAGTGCAGTGGAAGCTTGCAAGAAGGGGGATGCTAGGGTTTACCCAGGTTTGGGCCCTCCGAAGAGTAACAGCCTTAGTCCTGCTTTTCTTGTAATTGCTTGTGTTGTTGCCAAAGAGCCGGAACCGGAATCAGAGCCGGAACCTGAACTGGAATCTGAACCCCCTCTCCCATGCACCCCAGCTCCCTTTTATAGCCGGGACGGCTGAGGCGCATGGGTTACAATAGTCCTACAATACTCATTACACTTCCACAGAGCATTTAATGCGCCCGTCACTATCCTTACATCACATTTAATGCCTGTCGTAGCCATCGTATCCCTGCCTCGGGCCCTGCGCCTGCCAACGCCGCCCGTTCCGTCAGGGGGAGGGGTGCCATCTTGACGTCACCCGTAATCAATGCGCGCCTGAGGAACGCGCGGTGCCATACTGTAGCCTCTACGCCTTGCATTTAATGCGCACGATTCGCATTAAATGCCCTTTATCCTGGCACTGCAGCCTCGGGGGTGGTGCGCCAGTGTCGTGGCCGCCACCTGTTCACTGGGCGACCACCTTACCGAGCGCCCAGTGGTGCGGCTCGACGCCATCTCGCCCACCGGGCGACACCTTACCGAAGCGCCCGTTGGCGTGGCTCGACGCCACTCGCCCATTGGCGACCATTATCGAGCACCCGCCAGGCGTTTAATCGCCACTGCCCATCGGCGACCACCTTATCAGCGCGCCACGGCGGCTCGACGCCACTCGCCCACCGGCACCACTTTACCGAAGCGAGCGCCATGGCGTGGCACGTCGCCACTGTCCATTTGGCGACCACCTTGTGGCCTTACTGCTCGCCGTGGCGGTGGGGTCCAGGCACGCCCTGCCCGCCCGGCGATCATATTTATTGCGGGGGAGTGGGTACCCTGGTGTAGAATACGCCGATAACGGTCATTTAACGAAAGACCGCGAGCGATAAAATACCAGAGGGTCTCCAAAAATCTTGGAAAAATTCCCAAAATATTTTTGGAATATTTGGAACCTAATGCAATAGGTTTCAGGATTTTTGGAGCATTTTGGAACTCGGGTGAAATTTCGGGTACTAGGGGGAATCTAGAAATTATATTTTTCGAACGAAAGGGAATTGAATTCCGATTTTGGATGGATAAGGATGCCAGGTTAAATTAAACACCAAGGAAAATCCAAAATTTGAATTCAATTAATTTAAATTAGCTTTTTGGCAAAAGACCGAAATTGGGGATGTTACAAACCTACCCCCCTTAGAGAGAATCCCGTCCCTAAGATTCGGACGGAGAAAGAAAAAGAAAGACTAGGATACTCGGCTCGAAGATCCTCTTCTCGCTCGCAGGTTGCTTCCCTCTTGGAATGGTTGCTCCATTGCACCTTGCAAAACTTGATCACTTGGCTTCTGGTTCGACGCGCAGCTTCATCCAAGATTTTGACTGGATACTCAGGATATAACAGATCATCTTTTAACTCCATCTCTTCATATGGCCTCCGACGCTCGGGTACTCTGAGACATTTCTTCAATTGGGACACGTGGAAAACACCATGGACATCTGATAGCAGCGGAGGTAATGCCAACTTGTATGCAACTTTTCTTCTTCTGGCGGCCACTGGAAAGGTACCAATGTAGCGAGGTGCTAACTTCCCACTTACTCTGAATTGACGCATTCTCTTGAGAGGTGAAACCTTCAGATACCCATGATCACCGGGTACAAAACTTAAATCCTGACGACGGTTATCAGCATAACTTTCCTCCCCAAGACAGTCCACCATTACCAACAAAACCGGGTGTCAAAACAAAGATTGCGACCAAAAGACGCGCAACACACAACTCTTCTTCGTCTTCAACCAAGGAAGACAAAACCACAAACCGCCTACGGAACAATCCGCGAGAATCCAATACCCACACACTTTTCTTTTGATTTCAATCAACTAAAACCAAGAAAACCAACCACACCGATCGTCAGAACGGTAAAAGAAATCCAAAAGGATCTACCATCAACTTTTCTAATCAACTCCAACCAACTATCCGGTCTACGACAGAAAGGACAAGCACTCTTCTCCTACCGGTGTTAATAATTCTTCGGTGATGGCGTTAACCGGCCACACCGTCAAACCACACCCTTACTATGAACAAAAAGAGGTGACCGAAACCCTTCGGCACCACAACCCCACTTAATCAAACATATAGCATCTCAATCAATACTTTCATAAATATAACATCATACTTCATCAAAATGCAGTATTTAACATCAGAGCATAAATACAATATTTGCGCGGATAGCATCGATACCCACACCCTTCCTACTGTGCATCAGAGTGTGTCAAGTTTTTTAATTAGTTAACCAAACTATTGCAGATTTTAAGGCTATTGCCGTAAGGCCAAATTATAACAAGTAAACCTACGCCATGTTTCTACTTTTCCAAGTCAATATTTTAGTTTACTCTAGAGTAAATTACTACATTCACATTCCACGGACCTAAAGCTCGCTCTGATAGCAACTGTAACACCCCGGCATCTATTATGCCTGAATGTCACCAAACAAAGACTAACCGACATCTAAATACCACAATTTAAGATAAATTACAGCAAAGGCACAAATGCTAAAACCGAAAATTTCGGCAGCATCTCCTTTGTTTTATCATGAATTGAAGCAATAGCAATAACAAGGCAAGTCATATCATAACATAAGACATCTAAAGCAGCAATATAAATGGATATAGCATCAACATAAGTCAATAATACCAAATCCAACCACTCCATAATCTATAGCGAAGCAAATAAGGAACACAAGCACAAAATTTAATCCATACACCAAGTTTCATGGCACTTATTATGATCATGACTCAAGTTGATAAATCTGCCTATAGGTGTGGAGCTACGTGAAGATGTGTAGCTAATGCCCCTTCCCACAAGCCGGTGTCATGGTACCTAAAACAACATAAAACACAAGCGTGAGTTCGTCACTCAACAAGTATATTGCAATGGACCACAAAGAACAATTCAATGTTAACATCACTACATACCATGTTCAACATCATGAACAAGTCATAATTTCATATACAACATCATACTCATGTCTCAATATCATTGTACTCATTTCATCATCATCATGTATGCAATGCAAATGCTCATATCTCCTCGAAGCACACACCGGTATTGCCGAGTGCACACCCGTCGGCGTGCACCCCATTTGCCCATCCATCCCGTAGATGGAGGGTGCCTACTGTAACACCCCAAAATTTTGCTTTTCTTAAATTCATGAGTGATTTGGCACTTTGGTGAATTTTTGGAATTTTCTGGAATTTATTTGGATTTATTTGGAATTTATTTGAATTTATTCCATTTTGAAATAATTAAAGAATTTAATTTTGCAAATAAAATTTTGTTGGAAATATTTTATTTGAGTCCCAAATACCCTAAAATATTTTCGAATTTTTCGAATTTTTCTCGAGTATTTTGCTATTTTTAATGAATTAAATGAATTATCGGGAATTATTTTAAATATTAAATCGCTGGAAAATGCGAGTGGGTTTGTATCGTTTCATCCGATCGAGCCCGAGTCGACTCGAGTTCGAGTCCGACCGAGCCACCGACTGATCGAACCACGGGGACCGCTTCGGATCGTAGATCCAACGGTCATGATCGACCGACCCCAACGGCCGAGTATGCGGGCCGGACCGATGCCGCCCGTCGCGATTGGCCACTGATCGTACCACGTGGGCGGTATCCGTCGTAAATCTCCGCCCGAGTCCGGCCGGACTTCGCCGCCCGCGCCGCGCCCGTGGGAACTAGGTTTCCGTTTCGCGGCGAGGCTATTTAATGCCCGCTCACACCCCGAGGATCGCCTTGACCTTGCGCACTGTAGCCCAGACAACGCCGCCTGAGCCGCCGCTGAGCGGCAATCGCTCGCCGGAGTTGCCTCTTCCCTCCGGCCGTGGTTCTTTGCCGGGTGCGGCCATCTCCGTCCTCCGCCGCCGTTGTGCCCAGAACCGGACTCCTCGCGTCGAGGCGCACCCGGAGCTACCTCTCACTTCGCCGGAGGGCCATAGCGCCGGTGCCGTGGTCGTCATCTCCAACTCCGACAAGCCCGGCGCAGTGGGCCATCGACGGACTTCAAGCTCCTCACCGCCGGATCTTCATCCAAGGGCCCAGATTGCGCCACGTCATCTCACGGTGAGATTTCGTCCAAAATCCCAGATTCAATCTCACCGTTAGATCTAGATCCAACGGTTCAGATCGACGCGTAACCCAAACGCTGCGTGAGTCCAGATCTAACCGGGCCGTTGATTTTCAAATCAACGGCCGAGATTGCGCCACGTGTCCGAAGCCTGACCGCCGCGGCCAACGCATTCGTGCATGTGACGCCGACACGCCGCCCGCTGCGTGTCGGCCGACGTGACCAAACCGCACCATGACGTCACGCTGACGTCATGGCGGGCCCGCATGTCAGCGGCTGTCCCAGCCGAGCGCTGACGTCAGCAATGACGTCACAGCGGGTCCCACCTGTCAGCGCTGTGGGCTGAGTCCCGCTGACGTCAGCAATGACGTCACCCGAGGGGACCCACCTGTCAGTCTCACGTGAGCCGTGGACCGGGTCCACGGTAGACCCGAGCCGAGCGTGGACCAAGTCCATGGACCGGCTGACGTCAGCCAACCAATCAGAGGCTGCCACGTGTCCAGGCTGACGCAATAATTAATTTCCGAAAAAGAAAATGATTTATTAATTCGAAATAATGATTTCAGATTTTGTTTCAAACTTCAAACGCTTATAACTTTTGCGTTTCAACTCCGATTTGAGTGATTCAAATTTCTAAATTTGTATAAAATTGAGACCTACCTAAATATGAATTTTATTTAATTTTTGGACTAAAGTTTTTCTCTGTAAAATTATTTAATTGATTATTTAAACTTTAAATAATCATAACTTTTGCATTTTAACTCCAAATTTGTGATTCCGCTTCTAAAAACTCATAAAATTATGTTCTCTCTGTTTATGGATTTTATTTGGATGTTTGGACACTTTTTGCCTATTGTTTATTTGTGTATTGCTATTTGCACGCTTTACGAGTAGACGTTGAAGTGCCGGAAGGATTTGAAGGAGAAGTATTGACTCAGGATCCAACTCAAGACCAAGAACAAGTACTTTTTGAAGGCAAGTTGTGCTTTGACCATGTTGATCCTATTTTGAAATCTATTTTGATTTAACCTATTGCATGCTAGTTCAATTAGAAAAATACTTTATTTAAATATGGGGGTTAGATAAATACTAAATTCTTTGTATGACACCTAGATTATTAAAATATGTGCCAAGACCCTAGTCACACTAGTTGTGGATTACAAGTTTAAAATTATTAAATTGACAACATGTGTTTTAGACCGTTGTAGTATCTTTGCTTGGAGACTGCTGCGTGCTCATGACATGATTTTGGACAATCAAATGTTAATATTGACTTAATGATATATTGAACCTGTTTTGGAAAGGTATCATGTGATGTTGATGGCACGTGGTGCATGGTAATCAGCGGGGTTTGATAAATAGTTTTTCGGCCCGGGGCATGTGGCAAGAATAATCAGTGGGCGATTGTGGCATTGGGGATGTTGATTTGGTTCTTCGGGTAGTCTTGCCTGGTCACCCTAAGGACTTAACCTTGCAAGCCTTTGAACTCGGGTCTAACGTGCAACCACATGTCCAGAATGGGACGGACCTAGTTGACTAAGTTGCTAATAACGCACTGCTGTGGGACCTCGGGAGGTCAACTACACCCTTTGTGTAAGTTGTATGCGGGAGCGTCGGAGTGAGGCCAGGTACCCATCTAACGGTTGATTGGCCTAAACTTCGCCTTAGCTAAGGGAAGGGTTAGTGTGCACAACCTGGGAGGACCACTTGTATTGTTAGAAGTTTCCGAAAGACTTTGTTACGGGAACTCGCCTTTGTGGTGTTTGACTGTATCTTGTGGGTAAAGTGCATAACCTCTGCAGAGTGTAGAATCTATTCGGATAGCCGTGTCCGCGGTATTGGACATCGCTCGAGAATTACAGTCAAGGGTTAGATTTTCTCAAAAATAACTTGGTTGGAAAGGTTGGGTTGGATTAATAATGATGTTGATGGAAATGTGGATTAGGATGGGAAAGATGTTAATTAAACTCCTTGAAAAGTTATTTATGCTTTACTTGTTTCTCTTTGCTTCGAATCTACTTATGATACTTGTTAAATGTTTCTTTCGCAAAAATACCTTGAGCCACTCCTTTGTGTTAAGCCATGCATGTAGTATATTAGCTGCATTACATTGCATGACTTGGCCGAGTACCAAGTACTCACCCTTGCCACAATACAACACCAGTTTGAAGAGGAGACTACACCGGCTTTGGAGGAGGAGCTCCAAGAGGAACCGTCTACTTAGGGAAGCGGGCGATCGGTTGCCTGTGGTATCTTGGATGGCGCCACGAGTTATTTGATTTTCCGCTGCTATTATTTCTCTCTGAATAAGTTTTAGCCTGCAAATCATATATTTGTAACTTGACCATAAGGTCGAGTAACCAGTTTGACTATTAAATAAAAGTACTTTATTAGTATCGAGTGGTATGATTGTGATATTCACCGATGTTAAGACTGTGTGCACTAGCGCGTTCCTGGACTAGTGCTGAATACACAGAGGGTCCGGATTTGCAAATCCGCGGTCCCGACAGAGGTGGTATCAGAGCCATACTGACCGTAGGCTCAACCCTAAGCTAGAATGGTCGTAGTGAGGATAAAACCTATTTTCTAAAGCTAAAAATTTGTCAAGATAAGAAATGACATCTCGACTTATCCCATTCTTTCTTTTCTTGTCTCTTGCTGAATTTTCCTTACCTTGTCACGATTTGAAAATTTCGAGTTCTTACGTGAGCACTCTTGTGACAGATGGAGGGAGAGTTCAACTACGTTGATCTGGGGGTTGGTCACGCCAAGAGAACTCGGCATATGCTACAAACTCTCGGGATTTTGAGAAGCCACAATACCAAGTGGAAGTGATCAGACAAGCGGGATTGATCAAGGCTTGTGACGTGAAGATTGAGGTACTGCTAGGAAGAAGGGCCCAGTGCAATCGCCTCGATACTGCGGCCTTTGCCAGGAGGTCTACAATGCAGATGGGTATCCAAGAAGTATCCACGACGAGCAATGCGGCACATTACCCGTATCTACGCCAGAGAGTTGGAGAGCACGGTGTTCCGTTATCACCAGCAAGAAGAATAACCTTCTTGACCCGAAGGCGATTCAAGATGAGGATGCCATGGTCACACGATTGGCACGACTTGTTGTCGCCAGGAGGATGTACTCGATGATACAAGCAAAGAGATTCTGAGAAGGCCCGCAAGGAGATCACGACAGAGAAGAACAGATGGCGGGAAGCTCAAGAGTATGTGTCACACCTTCGCGAAGGATTGACGAGTTGGAGATGACTTTATACGGACTAAACAGAGCCAAGATTCGAGCTACGAGCCAGATCCGAGGAGTCGATCTCGATGAGGACACCGCTTCTTCGACTACCATAGATGACACAGCTTCTCGGACATGGCAACCTGCTTTCGCGCCTTATGCCGCAAAGATCCGTACTCGTGCCGTGAGGCTTTCTCGATGAGTGAGCATAGGTTCTATAGTGAGACTCTTTCGCCGAGTCGCGTCTTAGAATAAAGAGTCACCCTTTAGGCGTTAGACTCCAGTGTTAGTTCGATTTGGATTTTCATTGTTTGCCGAGTGTGCAGTATGTGTTGCAAGGCCCCGAGGCATTGTAAGCAACCATACCAAGTTACTATTGATTACAATAATAGAGTTGGACCTTAAAGTTACACCTTTCGCCCCGCATAGTTTCTCTACTACTTGTCTATTCTTGTTCCTCTCATCTCTCGAAACCTTGGAGCAATCGGCAGATGATGGTAAACACCAAGGAAACCTTGGAGGCAATGGAAGTGGTTCTCGCCAACAGAAAACCCCAATGATGGAGCACCAAAGACCGCCAGCTGACATGCAGAATTTTGGAGCATTTCTTGCTGCTCAGACTCGCTTGATGCATGCTATGATGCAACAGATGCAACACGCCACCGCTCAGGCCACACTAATCAAGTCAATCGGGGACAACGCCAGAATACAAGACTGTCAGAGTTCATGAGGACTCATCCACCCACTTTCTCTGGGAATGCCAATCCATTGGAGGCCGATGATTGGTTAAGGTCAATTGAGAGGAAGCTACACATAGCTCAATGCATAGGAAATGAGAAGGTACTTTACACTTCTCATCAGTTGGAAGGAACATCCGCCGAATGGTGGGACAACTTCTGTGCCACGCAAGAGAACCCTCAAGATATCACTTGGGAAGAGTTCACAGCTGCATTCCGTCAGTATCACGTGCCAGAAGGAATTATGGACCTTAAGAAGGAGGAGTTCAGAGCACTGAAGCAAGGTAATCAGCCGGTGGTCGAGCTACTGAACAAGTTCACACAGCCTAGCACGCTACACACCGAGGATGTAGCAACAGATAAAGCCGCATAGGCCTCGTTTCATGAAGGGACTTAACTCAGGACTACAAGTAGGGACTGATCACCCACACCTTTCAGATTTCCAAGAATTGGTGAATAAGGCGCTTATTACGGAGGACAAGCGCAAGGAACCGGATGAGAACAGAAGCGCAGGATGCAACAAATAGTGGATCACGCCAGTGGAACGCAATAAAGACTGAGAGTTGCACCAAATCAATTCTTGATTCCAGCCACAAATGCAACAAGGACACCGTCACCCGCACCAAGACCGTCAATCGAACTACTGCACCCAGACCCCGCTAGAAACGCCGCTCAGCAAACAAGAAGGAACAAGGTGAGACGCTACAATCGCAACGAGCCAGGACACTTTGCCAACATTGTCCAAGAAGACAGCAGGAGTGACCCGGGGCCGCTTCAATCTAGGAACCACCCAGCTAGGACGCCCGACACCGGGAACCACATCCTGCATCAGGTGAGAGGCCGAGTCAACCATGTCACCGCAGATGCACCGCAGAATGCTACTGACATCGCATCGGGTAAGTTACTTGTTAACTTCGCACTGCAGCTTTTGTTTGACTCGAGCTTCAGATTCGTTCGCTTTCGCAAGGCTTTGCTACTAGAAATGATTTGAGGATTGCAAGACTTAGATGCATGCTTTTAGTTCAAACCCTGGTTCCAAACTCCGAACGAAAGTAGGATGTTCCGGGTGAGAATACTAATAGATGGAATAGAGTTCCTAGTGAACCTTATAATTTTGGAGACCTGCACCTTAGACGTTATTTTGGGAATGGATTGGTTATCCAAGCACAAGGCCGTATTGGATTGTGGACGAAGGACTATCTCGCTTGAGAGCCCGTGTGGAAAGAAAGTGGAATTTCAAGCTACCGCCAGTTAGAGAAGGACAGATGATGGTTAACAGTACCAAGGCAATCAAGATAGAAGATGTCTCAAGAGTGAATGAGTACCCGGATGTCTTTCTGAAGATCTACGGTATGCCGAGGCACGAGGACATAGAGTTTGTGATAGAACTTGTACAGTGCACAAAGACCGATAGCAAAGAGACCCTATCGGATGTCTACCGAGGAGTTAGTAGAGATGAAGAAACAGCTAGAGGAGTTAATGGAGAAAGGATTTATCAGGCCAGAGTTCGTGTGCCGTGGGGAGCACCGCTTTTGTTTGTCAAGAAGAAGGACGGGAGTTTCAGGATGTGCATCGACTACCGTGCACTCAATGAAGTCACCGTGAAGAATAAGTACCCGCTACCCAGAATTGATGATTTGTTCGATCGGTGAGAGGAGCCGGAGTTTTCTCCAAGATTGATCTGAGATCGGGATACCATCGATTGAAGATCCGATCGGAAGATATCCCGAAGATCGCATTCGTTAAGATATGGACATTACGAGTTCTGATTATGTCCTTGATCTGACGAATGCGCCAAAGATATTTCACTTAATATGATGAATAAGGTGTTCATGGAATATTTGGACAAGTTTGTCGTCGTGTTCATAGATGATATCCTAATCTACTCCAAGGCAGAGGATGAACATGCCGAACACTTGAGGCGAGTTTTGGAAAAGCTGAAGGAACATCAACTCTTCGTCAAGTTTAGTAAGTGTGATTTTTGGAAGGACAAGGTGGAGTTTCTTGGACATGTAATGACCGCAGAAGGAGTCGCCGTAGATCCAAGCAAGGTAGAAGCTGTGTTACATTGGGAGCAGCCGAAGACTGTGACCCAGATCCGGAGTTTCCTTGGAATGGCAGGGTACTACCGCCGTTTCATTGAAGGCTTTTCGACAATTGCGAAACCTCTTACGCAATTGCTGAAAAAGGAGAAGAAGTTTGCATGGACGTCAGAATGTGAGAAAGGATTTCATGAGCTGAAAAAGCGATTGACATCAAGACGGTGTTAGTTCTCTGGATGTTGCTCAAAGCTTTGATGTTTACTGTGATGCATCGCGCCAAGGATTTGGATGCGTGCTGATGCAGAATAGGAAGGTTGTTGCTTATGTGTCAAGGCAGTTAAGGCCGCATGAGGAGAATTACCCTACGCATGACCTATAGTTAGCAACCGTAGTGCGTGCCTTGAAGCTATGGCGTCACTATCTTATTGGCAATAGATATGAAGTTTAGACTGACCATAAGAGTCTTAAGTATATTTCCACCCAGTCGTATCTGAATATGAGGCAAAGGAGATGGTTAGAGTTGATCAAGGACTACAATGTTGGAATCCATTACCATCCCGGAAGGCCAAGCGTGGTTACTGAATGCCTTGAGTCGGAAAAGCCATACGGTGAGCATGTTGCTAGCCACAAGTCAGGATGAGCTATGTGAGGATTTCCAGAGAATGAAGATTGAGGTGGTACCTAGGGGATCCTTGGCCGCATTGGAAGTAAAGCCTACCCTAGAAGATCAGATCCGGGAAGGACAGAAGGATGATGACAAGATCCGCAAGATTAAGTCCATCAAGGAGGAAGGCAAGGCAGAGGACTTCAGGTTGGATGAGCAAGGCACGTTATGGGTGAAGAATCGCATTTGTGTGCCCAACAAGAAGGAATTAAAGCAACTGATTTTGGAAGAAGCCCATGACTCCAAGTATTCAATTCATCCTGGAAGCGCCAAAATGTATCAGGATTTGAAGGAAAGATTCTGGTGGCCGAGCATGAAGCGTGAAGTTGCCGAGCATGTTGCATTGTGCGACGTATGCCAGAGAGTCAAGGCAATGCATCGAGACCTGCAGGTTGCTCTGACCATGAAAAATACCTGAGTGGAAGTGGGAGGAAATCGGAATGGATTTCATTACCGGTTTGCCTAAGACTCAAGGAGGTTATGACTCCATATGGGTTATAGTGGATCGCTCTACCAAAGTAGCCCATTTTATCCCCGTGAAGACCACCTACTCGGGTGATAAGTTAGCAGAGTTGTACATGATCAGGATCGTCTGTTTGCACGGAGTGCCAAAGAGGATTGTAGATGTCAGACAGGTACCCAATTTACCTCAAGGTTTTGGAATAAATTGCATGAAGCCATGGGAACCCGTTTGAACTTCAAAGATGCCTTATCATCCATGACGGATGGATGACCGAAAGAGTCAACCAGATTCTCGGAGGATATGTTAAGAGCTTGTGCATTGGCTTATGCTACCTCTTGGGATAAGAGTTTGCCGTATCTTTGAGTTCGATTACAACAATAGTTACCAAGCTAGTTTACAGATGTCACCTTTTGAGGCCTTTGTATGGTCGACCCTGTCGGACGCGATTCATTTGGCATGCGACCGGCGAGCGCCGTGTCTTTGGGCCGGATATTCTTCAAGGGGCTGAAGAGCAGATTGCCATGATTAGGGAAAGGTTGACGATCGCCCAATCACGACAGAAGAGTTATGCTGACAACCGTCGCCGAGACTTGAGTTTTGAACCAGAAGACTTTGTATACCTCAGAGTTACGCCTCTCGGGGAGTTAAGAGGTTCCATGCCAAAGGGAAACTCGCACCCGTTATGTTGGACCATTTAAGATTTTGAGTCGCAGAGGCTAAGGTTGCTTATCACCGGAGTTGCCAAAGTCGTTAAGCAGGAGTACATGACGTATTCCATGTGTCTCGATTGAAGAAGTGTCTCCGAGTTCCCGAGGAATACACCGCTAGAGTCAATTGAGTTGCAAGAAGATTTGACTTACAAGGAGCATCCCGTAAAGATTCTAGACACAATGGATCGAGAGACCAGAAATAAGTCAACCCGTTTCTGTAGAGTTCAGTGGAGCAATCATGCAGAGAGCGAAGCGACTTGGGAGCGCGAAGAGGATTTGAGGAAAGAGTTTCCAAACCTATTCCTTTAGTAAGCTCTGAATCTTGGGGACAAGATTCTATTAAGGGGGGGAGGTTTGTAACACCCCAAAATTTTGCTTTTCTTAAATTCATGAGTGATTTGGCACTTTGGTGAATTTTTGGAATTTTCTGGAATTTATTTGGATTTATTTGGAATTTATTTGAATTTATTCCATTTTGAAATAATTAAAGAATTTAATTTTGCAAATAAAATTTTGTTGGAAATATTTTATTTGAGTCCCAAATACCCTAAAATATTTTCCAGAATTTTTCTGGAATTTTTCTGAGTATTTTGCTATTTTTAATGAATTAAATGAATTATCAGGAATTATTTTAAATATTAAATCGCTGGAAAATGCGAGTGGGTTTGTACTTGTTCATCCGATCGAGCCCGAAGTCGGACTCGAGTTCGAGTCCGACCCGAGCCACCGAGGCTAACCGAACCATGTTCGAACCCAAACCCATAGGGGCCGTCGGATCGAGATCCAACGCCATGATCGACTGACCCCAACCCGAGCCGTGTTCCGATCGGGACCGGTCGCGCCAGGCGATTGTAGGCTACCGATCGCGCACGTGGGCCGTCCGTCGTCGTCTCCGCCCGAAGTCCGAGCCGGACTCCGCCGCGCCCGCCACGTAGGGGAACTAGGTTTCGCTTTTCGCGCTAAGCCGAGGCTATTTAATGCCCGCCACACCCCGAGGATCGCCTTGACCTTGCGCACCCGTAGCCCTAGACAACGTCGCCTGAGCCGCCGCCGTTGAGCCGCAATCGCTCGCCGGAGTTGCCTCTTCCCTCCGCCGTGGTTCTTTGCCAATTGCGGCCATCTCCGTCGTCCTCCGCCCGTTGTGCCCGAGCAGGACTCCTCGCGTCGGCGCACCCGGCTACCTCTCACTCGCCGGAGGCCCCGCAACGCCGTTGCCGCGTGGTCGTCGCCTCCAACTCCGACAAGCAGCGCCCGGCTGTGGGCCATCGGCGGACTTCAAGCTCTCACCGCTTGTCGGATCTTCATCCAAGGGCCTAGATTGGCGCCACGTCATCTCACGGTGAGATTTCGCCCAAAATCCCAGATCCAATCTCGGTACCGTTAGATCTAGATCCAACGGTCGGATCGACGCGTTAACCCAAACGCTGCGTGAGTCCAGATCTGTCTGGGCCGTTGATTTTCAAATCAATCGGTCGAGATTGCGCCACGTGTCGGGAAGCCTCGATGCATGGCCAACAAGCACTGGCCAGTAGACGCCGACACGCCGCCCGCGTGTCGGCGTAATAAACCGCACCATGACGCCACGCCGACGTCATGGCGGGCTCGCATGTCGTGGGCTGTCCCACCGTAAGCGCCGACGCCGCCGGGTCCCACCTCAGCTGGTGGTCGGCCCGCCGACGCCAAGAATGATGTCACCCGTGGGGACCCACCTGTCAGTCTCACGTGAGCCGTGGGCTCCGGTCCACGGTAGACCCGGAAATGAGTGTGGACCAAGTCCATGGACCCGGCGACGCCAGCCAACCAATCGAGGCTGCCACGTGTCCAGTGGCGCCAATAATTAATTTCAGAAAAAGAAAATGATTTATTAATTCGAAATAATGATTTCAGATTTTGTTTCAAACTTCAAACGCTTATAACTTTTGTGTTTCAACTCCGATTTGAGTGATTCAAATTTCTAAATTTGTATAAAATTGAGACCTACCTAAATATGAATTTTATTTAATTTTTGGACTAAAGTTTTTCTCTGTAAAATTATTTAATTGATTATTTAAACTTTAAATAATCATAACTTTTGCATTTTAACTCCAAATTTGACGATTCCAGTTTCTAAAAACTCATAAAATTATGTTCTCTCTGTTTATGGATTTTATTTGGATGTTTGGACACTTTTTGCCTATTGTTTATTTGTGTATTGCTATTTGCACGCTTTACGAGTAGACGTTGAAGTGCCGGAAGGATTTGAAGGAGAAGTATTGACTCAGGATCCAACTCAAGACCAAGAACAAGTACTTTTTGAAGGCAAGTTGTGCTTTGACCATGTTGATCCTATTTTGAAATCTATTTTGATTTAACCTATTGCATGCTAGTTCAATTAGAAAAATACTTTATTTAAATATGGGGGTTAGATAAATACTAAATTGCTGTATGACACCTTGATTATTTAAATATGTGCCATGACCCTTGTCACCCTAGTTGTGGATTACTAGTTGGACATTATTAAATTGCCAACATGTGTTTTAGACCGTTGTAGTATACTGCTTAGACCTGCTGCGTGCTCATGACATGATTTTGGACAATCAAATGTTAATATTGACTTAATGATATATTGAACCTGTTTTGGAAAGGTATCATGTGATGTTGATGGCACGTGGTGCATGGTAATCAACTGGGGTTTGATAAATAGTTTTTCGACCGGGGCATGTGGCAAGAATAATCAGTGGGCGGTTGTGGCATTGGGGATGTTGATTTGGTTCTTCGGGTAGTCTTGCCCTGGTCACCCTAAGGACTTAACCTTGCAAGCCTTTGAACTGGGTCTAACGTGCAACCACATGTCTGTAATGGGACGGACCTAGTTGACTAAGTTGCTAATAACGCACTGTGGGACCTCAGGAGGTCAACTACACCCTTTGTGTAAGTTGAACGGGGGAGCGTACCGAGGCTGAGGCCAGTACCCATCTAACGGTTGATTGGCCTAAACTTCGCCTTAGCTAAGGGAAGGGTTAGTGTGCAATAACCGGAGGACCACTTGTATTGTTAGAAGTTTAGAAAGACTTTGTTACGGGAACTTCGCCTTTGTGGTGTTTGACTGTATCTTGTGGGTAAAGTGCATAACCTCTGCAGAGTGTAGAATCTATTCGGATAAGCCGTGTCCGCGGTATTGGACATCGCCAGAATTACTGATCAAGGGTTAGATTTTCTCAAAAATAACTTGGTTGGAAAGGTTGGGTTGGATTAATAATGATGTTGATGGAAATGTGGATTAGGATGGGGAAGATGTTAATTAAACTCCTTGAAAAGTTATTTATGCTTTACTTGTTTCTACTGCTTTCGAATCTACTTATGATACTTGTTAAATGTCATGCATCGCAAAAATACCTTGAGCCACTCCTTTGTGTTAAGCCATGCATGTAGTATATTAGCTGCATTCTGTGCATGACTTGCTGAGTACCAAGTATTCACCCTTGCCACAATACAACACCAGTTGAAGAGGAGACTACACCAGCTTTGGAGGAGGAGCTCCAGGAGGAACCGTCTACTTAGGGAAGCGAGCCCAGTCAGTTGCCTGTGGTATACTGGATGGCGCCACGAAGTTATTTGATTTTCCGCTGCTATTATTTCTCTCTGAATAAGTTTCGCCCTGCGAGGCATATATTTGTAACTTGACCATAAGGTCGAGTAACCAGTTTGACTATTAAATAAAAGTACTTTATTAGTATCGAGTGGTATGATTGTGATATTCACCGATGTTAAGACTGTGTGCACTAGTGCGTTCCTGGACTAGTGCTGAATACACAGAGGGTCCGGATTTGCAAATTCGGGGTCCCGACACCTACTCTTACTGTCTCGCTCCCATGCACAACCGTGGATGGGACTACGAGGTAGGTCTTTCGTGTTCACTATGTGTGAACACAGATGCCCGCATCAGCATGGGACGCCTCTTCCATTATGAATGCACATATGACATAAACATGTAAAGATTGGCATAAACATTTAATACAATGCAATCATGATCAATATAAAATCATGTTCATCATGTCATAAGCAAACGTCAATCATCACATCATATCATAAAGCAATTTGCATCTAACCGAGTGTAACAACATTCAACACGCTACCCATTCCAATACACTTGCGTTAGCCGTGGGCGACGGATTGGCGAGAGGATGAGGGCACTCCCGGGGTCACACCACCTGCACAAACATACCACACACTCAAAACGTGCCCCCAAAACAGTACACAAAAGCTCGTCTACCCCGACTTCACAAACTACACCCAAAATCGAAAAACGGAGAATCTGTCCCGCGGGACAGCAGGCTTCAAACTAGCATAACTTGAGTTCTAGTTCTCCAAATTAAGTAAACGAGTACATCATCGCGAAGCTTAGGAAATTTCCTAACTATTTCTGAGTATTGGGAAAAGCTGATTCGGCATCTAAAATTATTTAATCTACAAAACATTATGTTCTGTCCCAATTACGTCACAGATTTGAACATGTTCGGTAAAATGACCATAACTTTCAAACGGCTGGGCGGAATTGGACGTTCTTGGTGTCCACTGAAAGGTATTGAAATTATCTACAACTTTCTCGAGATACGACCGACCAGAAAATGCATCTAAATTTGCCAAAACTGAGCCCTAAGCACGAACGCCCAATCTGCCCGAGATCAAAACGATGGACAGATTTGCAATTACACTAATCCCATCTAAGAACAGCACCTATGCATCAAGATTAACCATGGAATTACCCATCTAACAGCACCTAGACCACCCCGAACAAGACCCCAAATCCTTACCTCTTCTTGACGGATCTCCCGGTCGACGAACGCCTGCTCCTTGTGACCCGATCTCTCCTCCAATCGCCGGGAACGCCGGAATCGCCAGGAACGCCGGATCCTCTTGGACGGAGAGCTCCCGGACAGCAAGATCACGCAGAGGGAGAGGCTCTAGGGCCAGCTAGAGGAGGGGAGGGAGGTGGAGTGGAAGGGGGAGGGGTGAGGGCGCAAGGGAGGTGCTAGGGGGTGGCGGCTAGGGTTGGCGAAGGGGTGGGGGCGCACAAGCAAGGGGTAGGGCACCCCTAAGGCAGGAAATTTAGGGCCCCCCATGGGCCCAAAACTCCCCCACCAACGGCCCACTTCATCCCCCTAAGGCCCAAACTAGTTCCCGCTAGGCCCAAACTTCCCCGGAAAGGCCCAAACTCTCAGGGAAGGCCCAAAAACATGATACTAAAGTCGTATCATCATACCGACATCGAAAATGACTCACACCGTCGACCCGTAGTGTCACAACTTAAAACAGGACGAAGGATAGCTTCCTCTATAGCTAGCTATAGTAGTTGTAGCTTTTATGGGACCCTGCCACAAAGCCGCCAAAATTGTAATTTAAATCCTTGATTCCACGCTAGTAAAAGAAAGATTGATGAAACCATACAAATACAAAAACACGAAAATTTGTAAAGTAGACAAAAAAATAGGTAAACCTAGGTGAACCCTACAAATACAAAAACAAATAGAACTAAAAATTGCAGTAAAGCTGTACTAAAATTACACCTTTCTGAGCATTGCAATTTTAGTCTTAGTACTATGCAATTCGAGGTGATTGAGAATTAGCCAAACTGTAAAAAGTTTGGAACTGACCTCTTGTTTATTCCAGTTCAGCAGAATGCTACAAGTGTTGAAAGAAATGCTTAATTAGTGTGTATGAAACGTTGCAATTAACCATTTTCTGTTGGAACTTCTTTTATGTAAAAGATATAATTTAAAAAAATTATATCTGTTTAAGTTTTGGAACTTCTTTTATGATGTTCAAAGGGAGGATATATGTTTAGTTTGATCAAAGCCGATTTGTAGATTAAATATAAATATAAATAATAATATTTTCTTAAACAATTATTGTATAACCATTACTTAAACAAAATGTAATAAAAACAAGCAATAAAGATTCATAATTGTGATGCCCCGCTATGCCCAACCAGGTCGAACACAGCGGAGACTATCACATAACAGAGTTGCGCCAGGATCAGCTAAGGAAAATAACGGTATGCGCTAGTAGAATCTTTCACCATTTAGTAGACAGTACCTTATTTATATAGCACATGTAGTGCTCCCTTAGGTCTGGCTACGTTGAATGCTTCAACGCACGCCTATCCAATATAAAAGTCTATGCCCCCATCTAATGGTCTTACACAAAGTCCACTTCCAGTTTTCCCATAGTTCTAGTTTCCCATTAGCAACATGTAACACCCCGGCATCTAGTATGCCTTGAATGTCACCAAACATGATAGAAGAAGCATCTAAATACCATAAATAAATATAAATTACAGCAAAGGAGCAAATGCTAAAATCGAAAATTTTGGCAGCACCTCCTTTGTTTTTCCATGGTTTTTAAGCAACAATAATATTATCACATCGTTATAGCATAATAGATGACATCTAAACGGCACTAACAGTAGTTAAAGAGTCATCTCAAGTCCATAACATAAACTCCACCGTTTCATGAACAAATACGAAGGGAACAATAAAACCAAGCACATAAGCTAGCATAATCCAAGTTTTTAACGCAATAAGATAATCATTACAACTACAAGTTGGAGTGTGTAGTTGTCTAGGTGAGCAACACTATGTGGAGATGTGATGCTAATCTCCCTTCCCCGACTGCCGAGTTCATGGTACCTAAAAAAAACATAATACAACAAGCGTGAGTTCATCACACAGCAAAGTGTATTGCAATGATACAAAAACAATAATCAACTCACATCCATACTTAGTGCCATTCACATATCCTGAGAGTCAACTCATGAACTTCATTTATGCTCTCATATAACATCATCATAAACATCTCAAAAACACCTCTTCATATGCATCTCATAGAACATCATAATCATCACATAAACCACTTCTTTCATGCAATGCAATGCACATGTCCCTTTGAAGCATATACCGGTATTGCCGAGTGCACACCCGTCAGCGTGCACCCTCTTTCCCCCTTCCATCCCGTAGATGGAGGGTGCCTACTCCTCGCTTCCATTCCCAACCGTGGATGGAATCACAAGGTAGGACTTACTCAATGACGCTCCGGATTAGTCATAACTTTCTCACTAACCTCACCGGACTAGTTATGACTTTCTCACCGACTGGATCAGTTCTCATGCCATGTATGCAAATATGTCATAAACACAAACAATTTGCACATAAACTCAACTAAACATTGCATAGCCTCATAATAAACCATTTTCATCATATCGCAAGTAAGAGTCAATCATGGCATCATATCATAAAGCATCTGTAAACCATGTCATTTTCAAATATTACGGCTTCCTAAGCTGCAACCACTACAATACACTTGCCTTTAACCCTTCAGAACGGTGTGGCGAGATGATGATGCCACTCCTGAAGTCACACCACCTGTAAATACATGTTTTCCACTCAATATCATACCACCCAAGCAAGTACAAAACTCAGAACATAACGATTCTACCCAAAACCCCGAAAACCTGAAAAACAGACCAATCTGTCCGTTGGGACAGCAGGCTTCCAACAATCATAACTTGAGTTCTAAGACTCCAAATCGAGTAAACGAGTACATCATTGCGAAGCTTAGGAAATTTTCTAGCTTTTTCTAAGTATTGGGAAAAGCTGATTCGACTTCTAAAATTGACTAATCTACAGATCATCACGATCTGTCCCAATCACGTCACAGTTTTAAACACGTTCGGTAAAACTGCCATAAATTTCAAACGGCTGATCGGAATTTCACGTTCTTGGTGTCCACTGAAAGGTATTGAAATTACCTACAACTTTCTCAACAGGCGGACGACCAAATTCCGACTCTAAAATCCCCGAAACTGCGATCGAAGTCGACTGTCTAGAATTGGCCGAGGCTACCGCGCACGACAGATCTAATAAACGACTTCATACCTCTAATGGCAGCACCCAAACACCAAAATTAATCATTGTAATCCCCACCTAACCAGAACCACAACCCTACAAACCAAATCCCCATTGCTTACCTTCCCTTGACGAACTTTCGGATCGGCGCATGTCTCCTCGCGACCCGATCCTCTGTCCCCTTGCCGGAACCACCAGAAATGCCGAATCCCCGCGGATGGAGCACTCCCGAACATCACTATGGGGGCTATAAGAGGTGGAGACTGAGGTGGGGAGACGTGGGAGGGGTGCAAAGGGAGAGGGAGAGGTGTGGCTAGGGGAGACAAGGGGACGGATGGGGGAGGCAAGGGGGCGCATGGGGGAGGAGGCAATGGGGACGCAAGGGGGAAGCCCTAGGGTTTTATTGCAGAAATTTCCCCACATGGGCCAAGAAAACCCCCCCACCTACGACCCAATAAAGTCCCCCAAGTCCCGAACCCCCGAAAACGGCCCAAAATGGGATAAAACACCATACCGTAATGCCGTATTCCCTAAAGTCACATTCTGAGATGCCACACAACATTAACGGAGCTCACGCCATAATGAAGATCATCCTTCTCATTAGAGTTATCATACCTGACAAAAGACTAAAAAACAACAACAAAGCAAGGCTGAGTACTCCAGTACTCAGCAAGCCACGGAAAGTTGATGCATGAATTTATATACTCATATCCTCCCAGCCACCAAGCCATTTATTTATATACATCCGACCACCAAGCTGTATCTCCAAAGTAGCACTTTATCCAAAATATCCATCCTATACCCATTTGTTGAAAAAGGCCAAGTTTTAATTTAGAAATCTACTAACGGCAGAGCAACATGCGATATTACAACCTATGTTAGAGGAAAAACCACACAACGCACTTCCAAATCTGGAAGCTAGGAGTGATATCACATTTTAACTCTGATCAGAGGTGTACCGCTTTGCCCATAGCATCACTTGGTTTATAATTTCTGGCCAATTTATGTGCTGACTTTGGTGCAAGACTAAACCAAGGAAATAAAACCTTTGGCCAACCATACTCTGATCTCTGCCATACAACCTCGTGTCACCAAACGGACGCAGGTCAACTCCAATCTGGTAGCCTCGCACTAGGGTGATTGCCCCAATCTGGCCCCAATCACCTTCTCACCATGGTAGAGATAGCTATTTGTTGGTTACTTAATTCAGCCCATCCCATTCTAGGTTTATGGTCAGCATGGTTTGTGCCGCCTTTGAAGTAAGCACTAGTTTGGTTATGTCCTTAATTGATATCCTATGTAGAGGAGTCTTGACCTTCACAGCAATCCTACCTGGGTTGTTCAAACCTTGGACTCCTCCACCCACCAAATATCTCCATAACCCTACCTGGGTTATGGTTTTACCACTGGACCTCTCTGGTCCAGCCTCCTCAAAATCATTCACTGGATCTACCTTATCCACTTGTCATATTTTAATTTTGTTTAGAAATCAAACTTTTTGGTTCACATGCGAAGATTTAAAAACAATCTACATCCCACATAATCAGTTCAGAAGACATGAGCGAAGGGCGACTTGCCTGAGTGAGCTCCGTCCAGCTTGCTAGTGCTGAAAATGTTCCCACATGTCCTAGATAGCTCTTGAGATTGACTACTTGCAATAATTCGAATTTAAGTCCTAAAGCATTCTATGTTTATATTCTAGGCATGATGCAAAGTACTAATTATGAATGCTCTTAAGTATGGTGAAAAATCTTATTTATGCATGATGAGAATTTCCCTAATTATATCCTATATAGAATGTAGAATTTTAATTATGCATGTTGTACATTACTTTATTTAAGGGGTTATCTGCAATTTTAGTCATTAATTCTTTAATTGTAAATTTTATATACTTAGCATGTGTAAATGTAATAAGTAGTTTAAGCAATTAGAGTTTAATTACTAAAATAAAAAGAAAGAGAAAAAGGGTTTAATTTCGACTGGTCCATAGCAGGAGTTGGTTCATAACGTCCTAGATCGTTCTCGGAGAAATTTTCCAGGGAGTGAAGGACCATGTGGAGGTCCATCCATATTTGTGATGAGTATTTGACTTTATTTGAGCAAAGTGTGCTCATTTGAGTTTGATTTGAATCAGAATTCAAAAGAAAGCAATTTTGGTTGTGTTGGTCTCTTGTGGTACTACCGGCTTTTGGTTGGCTGTAGAACCGACTGATGAATGAGACATAATTAATTGTGAGCATTTGTGATGTTTATTGCATATTATTGGACAATGCTATGTGATGGTTTTCCTTGTCTTTGATGGTTGCAGGGCAACGGTGCTAGGTCATGGTAAGGCGGATGATGACCGGGACTAGGCGAGGCGCGTCGGAGGTCCAGACGGTTGAAGATCGCCAGAAGATGATCGGAGACGGAGTCCGTGCAAGTCAAGAAGACAAGGAAAAGACGATGATACTAGCTAGATGCCGCGAGGATCGATGAGGGCCGTTGGATTGCGGTCTAGTTGATAGGATAGCGGGTCTAGTAGTATGCTTTGAAAACCGTGCAAGAAAACCCATTATGTGTGTAGGGTTTTGGGTGTCCCTTGCATGGTGGAGCGAGTGGGTTAATACTAGCCCTTGGTGGAGTGCTCTAGGGTTTGAGACTCATCCAAGGGTGGTAGGTGGCCCAAGAGTAGTATTAATAGAGGGGTGGAGGGAGGCCTCTATGCCCATTCATTCTTTGAGGCTTTATAATCACACATCTCTGAATGAAATAGAAGTTCCAAGAGCAAAATTTACTTTCTTGCAATTTACATTATGTCTTTACTTTAGGCATTTACTTTCATGTATTAAATTCAGCATTTACATTCCCGTATTTACATTTATGATTGCTGGATTTTGTTCTTGACTTGAGCGACCCACATTCACCTCCTTCTATATTCTATTTGTATCTTCGCTCAAGATCGAGTCCATTTGCCAAAGTTTGTATGCCGCAAGAGTTTATTTGTCAAGTTTCTATCAAGATCGCAACTATGTCCTGAACTTGTTCTTCGCGCAGCAGTCAGTCTTTGATTTTTAGAAAAATATAGAAAAATCCTTTTTGAGTTTTTCTTGTTGAAGAATGTGCGTGACTCATATATCTATCTATGTAAAACTTTTGGAGTCCATTGATTGCACCTTTTGGGAGCTATGAGGTGAAAACCGAGCCCAAAATTTTCTGATCGAAGTTCCTGACTATCTGTAGTCCGTGATTTTTCCTATTTTTTATGTAAGGATTTTGGGGCCGATTTTTGGTGAAGTACTTCATGACTCACCTTCTCATAGTTTGAAAAATTTCTAAAAATTTTGGAGCAACAGAAGTCCACCAACCACCTGCTCCAATTGGGGACCATTCCTAAAAAAATCTTCTTTTGCTTTTCTAAAGGAGGCTTTTTGGTGATTATGCTTGATCTCTTTTAGAAAAGAAGTCTTAGAATGAATTCCTCTTTATTTTGGACAGTTAACAACCAGGATTGTGATTTACACATCCCTCACATGATTCATGTTTCTCATCCATGCAAATTAGGGATACACATAGTTGTCGAGTCGTTCAGGTTTTGCGGGTTTCGCGAATTTGAGGAGCACCGGTTTCCTTGCGGGATTGTTTTGAGTACTTTGAGTGGGGCAAATTTTATTTGGGATCATTCACCCCCCTCTGATCGCCATCTCGGTCTTTCAGAGAGAATTTCAAACATCTTAATATTTGTAATTTTCTTAGTTATGTCATGAGAGAAATCTAGGATTTTAGTTACATGTAGTGCATATTATTTGCCCTAGAGGTTTAAATGTTATTTTTTTGTTTAGTGCTTGAATTGACAATTTATACATATATTTTAATACTTAGAGTTTTTCTCTAATTATGTCTTAAATACAATGCATATAAAAGTTGTTATGGTATAAATATTATTAAGGTTTTGTCTTCAATTAATGCTATGATTTCAATTTACCAACTTTTTATAAACCTAATTGCAGTGAATTATTTATTCACTTGGAAAAAAGAAAAGAGAAAAACAAAAAGAGAGAAATGAAAACTTGTTTGCCCTACTATCATTGTTAGCCCAATAGATCAACTTATTTTTATTTATTTATTTAATCTTTAGTTAGATGGCCCAATTGGCCCAACCCGGCCCACCATTTGCCTCCTTCTAACCCTAACCCTCAAACTCACTCCCTCCTCACCTAGTCGTCGCCGCTCTCCCTCACCCCCCAACTCTCTCTCTCTCATGTATCCCCTCCATTGCTCTTGAGCACCGTGCCCTCTTTCCTCATGCACCAACGCCTCCAGCACTCCCCCATGCCGCCATTAGCTACTCTGCGCCGCCCATAGATCAAGCCACCTCCTGACCCCCTCTCTCTCCCCCCTTTTCTCCCTATCCCATGGCCTCCAGCTGCCTGATTGACTAGATCCGACGACCCCTATCCCTGCCGGCCACCTATTCGGCTCCGTCTTGCTTGCTCCTACCTTCCTCTACTCAGAATCGGCGTCAACTTCCTCCTTCAATCCTGGCACCGCGGATCCCCCAACTGGCGGGGTTGTCTTCCTCAGATCTAGTGGCTTCACCACTGGCCAAAATGACAACGACGACGCTTGGCGATAGCCACAACCACCATGATGGTGATGAGTGCCGTTCCTACACCGACCCGTGCCCTCCCCTAATTCCTTTGGTGTGCCAGTGCATGGTTTGGCCTAACGGACACCGTGGCATGACCTAGTGGGTACTAACGCCGCCCATGCGGCATCGGTGTGTGGCTACAAAGATGTCGCATGAATTGGAGCACGGTGGCTGACCTATGCCAGCCACCACTTTTTCGCCATAGTTATGGTCATCCCTACCCGACTTCCATGAGCTAAGTGTTACAACCCTCCTACTACTTGCGATGCTACTCGTTCTACTCTAGATTAAGCCACCCTGGTTGAAATTGCATGATGACAATTCATGTTAATAGTCAAGTGTGAATTAGAGACACTGAGCAATGGTTTAGTGATGTTCTGTGTTCTTAACTCTTGTTATTAAGATGTGTGTATATATATACATACATGCTTTAATTAGTATGAGTGATTAGTATTTATTCCTATTGAATGGAAAAGGGGGGTGGAAAGCACCCAAATTAATGCTTGGTACCTTCTAGCTACAGAGAAAAAGGGATGAATGGTGGGGGAAGGGAGAAAGATAGGTGGCGATCCCAAGCCAACCACCGAGTCCATTCCTAAGGATACGGCAAAGTTGAGTTGCATCCTGTTTGTCAAGAGTTCGTGCCCCATGAAGGTGTTTAGAAAAGTTTATGTCCGTGCTATGTAGTAGGTAACAATGTGGTTTATGGAATGATGTGTTGCTAAGTTAAATTTTGAGTTGAATCAATTTAATGTGATTACCATCTCTAGCTGGAGAATAAATAGACTACTAGTGTTGTAATTTACTCTGTAGCGAGAATGATTAAATGGGTTAATGTACATGCTTAGAATCTGTTGCCTTGCTTTAAAAGTGCTTATGACCCTTGTTAATGTTAAAAGTTTAAACCTTGATGCATAGTTAGAACATTAAGATGATGTAAATTAATGATACTGTTAAAGAAACCTTGCCGGTTGTTTAAAGATGTTCTAATTTTACATGTTAATAGAGAGATTTAATCGTGTTGTTGACCTTAACTTGGAAGTTGATTAGAGTTGTTATTTATGATGTTGCGAACTGTTAGTATATTTGGAAGCTTCCATATGTGTTCCTATAATGCTAGTACCGATGTCAGTTGGGAAGACATAGGTTTAGTGGTTGTGGTAAGAGCTTTGTGATGGTCCAACTCATTCAATTTGTTTTAAATAGTTGGAGCATGTTGAGTAGTGACAATTTGCTATAACCTTTGGATAGGGTAACTAAAAGTAATGTTGCAGTTTTTAAAATTATGCAAATAATTGATATTGATGACTTGGTAGTGTTGTTAATTGATTGGAAACCATTAATCCAATGGAGAAAAGTGTAAAATTGTGGAATTATGTCGAGTACAGATTGTGATGGGATGAACAATGGATAACAATCATGATGTAAGATTTTAACCTTCATGAATGCATATCTTAGAATCCTATTTACGAATTTAATCTTATAGAGGTAATACTTATTTGTTGAAGTCTTTTTATTGATTGAACACGTTTTAATTGTCCAGATGTTGATGTATGGATGGTATAAAATTGATACGTTGATCATGCTTAAGTATCTGTTGAAGTACTATGTTTGAGATATAGAATACGTTGTTATATGATGTGTTGGTCTGTGGGGATCATGATGAGGTAGTATAGAATGGAAGACATTTTGTTAATCATCATAAACTGTATTTATAAATGTTGGGAAAGGTAACTAGAGAAAGAATTGGTTATGTAGCTTTTGGTTGAATTATAATGAGGCTTCTCGATGAGTATATAGTGTATATTGAATGCTTAAATGGTAAGTATAGTGGAATACTAGATATGGTGGGTTTCATCCTGAGCTTGTGTCTAAAACCTTTTGGACTGGGTTGGTTGGTTGCTATTGTGGTTGAATACTTTTGGTCGAAATGTTTCTTCTGTTGTGTTTCAGAGTTTCCCTAAAACTCGTAGTGATTAATGCCAACCTTTGGATTTGGCTAACTTGTTTAGGTTGTACTATGGGTATGGATTTACACCCAAAAGATTTTGAGTGGATCGCGCTCCTTCGCCCTGAATTATCTTTGGAATAAATTTTAACGGAAGCAGAAGGACATAGTGGTTGTGTTGGAAACTCTTGAGAATTAAATTTGTAACTCTTTTTGGCTAAAGTCGGTGTTATTTGGAAAACGTGTGTGGTGTTTGCAAGTGCTCCAAAAGGTGGTTTTTATGGATGTTTCATCGGTGATGTTGTTAGCAAAGTGTTCTCTTTTGGATATGAGTTTCCCTTTCTTTTGAGAAAAATATGTGGCGGTTGTGTGTGCAGATGTTTGACTTTGGAGTCGATGTTCTTTTCTAAAATGTTGAATTTGGTTAAAATGCGATGTTTTGCAAGTTCAGTTTTCAATTGATGTGGGATGTGATGCGACGTGGTGTTTTACTGTCAACTATGTTGCCGTCATAGTCTATATGAATTTCCGCAACCTTCGATGTTAATTGTGTTTTCATTATTTGATACCGAGGAAGAAGTCGTTTGGTGAATGACTATTCGGTACCGTTGTTACATGATGAATGAATGGTGAAAAGGTAAATGAGACATTGTTTATGCATAATTAATCATAAAGGAGTCGATGAGCCAGGTCGGTGAGAAAGTCATATATGGATATATGACTAATCCGGAGTGCTCTTGAAAAGTGTGCATTCTCGTCATGTATCGAGATTTCCATTTCTTCCTAGTATGAAAGGAAAGAATGAATAAGTTGTGGTATTTTGGCTGTGGTGTTAGAGGTTTGAGTTTTCTTTTCGATTTGGTTTAGAAAAATAAAATGTGTGCTCTTTGGATGTTGCCGGATCCTTTCCAAAGTGGTTTTAGCACTTTGGGGTTTATGTTGTTGTATGTGGACCAATTAGGTTCATGTTTATGGTTGAGCTCACTCAATGATTGTACTCTTTATCGTGGTCCTTTGAGCGGAAGCTTGTGTATGACTCAATGCAAACCTTCTTGGAGAATTGTGTCGTTGAGGTGTTCCTCGGTAGGGTTGATTAAAATTATTAGTGGACCACTAGGTGGTTGCTAGTAATTGGTTTTCCTTTTCAGAGTGTATTGGATCTTTCTGTCGCTGAGGTTGAGCGAGGTTGTATCAACCGTAGCGATTTTGTTTGGTTGTTACTGTATCCTGCGGGTTTAAGGACCCTGATTGTAAAGTAGGCTTTTTCTTTCGGTGGTAGTGTTGGGTATTGGTCTTTTGTAAAAGATCAATCTTTTGCAAGGTTTTAACCTCGTTTTTCAAATAGTTGGTGGTCTTGGAGTGTATGTCTCACCTGGTTCGTCGTCGTCTTGAATATGGCGAACCACAATAGAGAGGTTGAGGTGTGAAAACACTTTTGTGTGTGGGGGCTGAAGAGGGTTCTAGAGGCTGTTACCGTGTTCTTCTGGAGAGTAGTTTCGATTAAAGGGATCGGGCACGTTAGTGCCAAGGAATGTACGGAATGGGGAGTATGAGACCGGTTTCTTTCGTGGTCTATTTGGCAATTGAAGTGAAGGTGGAACCGTGAGAGGTTGCACTCTGTTGAGATAAATCAACATTTTCTCGCCAAGTGTTGGTTTTGAGAACTCGCTTGTCATTTGTTCCGGTTTAAGTCATTTGTCCCTTGGGGACTTTGTTGTTGATTTTGGCGTTTTTCGGATTCGAGGTCGAATCCTGTTTAAGGGGGGGAGAATGTGACACTTCAGGTTGTCGAGACACCGTAAAAGGTGAAAATAGAGGATGTGACATTATAGTATGTGAATTGAGAGCAGTGGCGTTACGTTTCGACTTTATATTATGTTTTGGGCCGTATTTTAGGTTTCTGGGCCTTTCCGGGAGGGTTTGGGCCTCTCCGGGAAAGTTTGGGCCAAAGGGGATGAGTCGTGGGCCTTAGTGGGAGGGGATTTGGGCCCATAAGGGGGGGGAACTGATTTTTCCTGCCCTAGGCGCCCTCCCCCTGCCTCTTGTGCGCCCCCACCCCTTTTCCCCTCCTAGCCGCCGCCTCCCCTCACCTCCCCTTGCCGTGCGCCCCTCCCCTCACCTCCCCTTGCGCCACCACTCCTCTCCTCTCCACCACCCTTTCAGCCCCTAGGGGAGTTCTCCACCTCACCACCTCGCAGATCCATCCATTGGAGCGCTCCGCAACGAGGAGATCTGGTGGATTTGGAGCGAGGAAGGAGATTGCGCGAACCGGGAGGAGATCCATTGGGTTTTCGTTCGTCGGGCGAAGGTATGGCCACGAGGATCCTTGGGGTTGGTCTAGGTACTATTCTAAGGGTTAATATCATATTTTTAGATCAATTGGTGGTGCTGTAATTGGGTAGATTAGATGGAATCTAGAGTTTGCCACGTTCTCTGTTTCGGGCAACATGAGCAGTCAACCTAGGGTTTGGGTTTTCGCAAATTTAGATTCGGAATTTGGTCGGCCTCCTGTTGAAGAAGTTGTAGGTAATTTCAATACATTTCAGTGGGTATAAAGAATGTCCAATTCTGCCCAGCCGTTTGAAAGTTATGCTCGTTTTACCGAACGTATTAAAAACTGTGACGTGATTGGAATAGATCACAATATTCTGTAGATTAAACCACTTTAGAGTCCGAATCAGTCTTTCCATATACTTAGAAAAAGTTAGGAAATTTCCTAAGCTATGAGAACCCGAGTTATGCCTTTTGGAAGGCTGCTATCCCGACAGGACAGAACCTCTGTTTTTGGGTTTTGCGAGTAGTTTACGATGTCGGGGTAGAAGAGTGTTTGCGTACTGTTTTGTGGACATGATTGTGAGTGTGTGGTACCTATGTGCAGGTGGTGTGACCCCCGGAGTGCCTTCTACTTCTCGCCAATCTGTCGCCCGTGGTTGAGGCAAGTGTATTGGAATGGGTAGCGAGTTGTAGATTGCTAGTTTTGTTGAGTTGAAATTGAATATATGATATGTTCACATGCCATGCTTTAATGTTTGCCATTGATATGATGAATATGGTTTATTATGTTGTGATGCCATGTGTTAATGTACGAGTTATTTATGATGCTGGCATGTTTGCATACATGGCATGATACATGGCCCGGACGGTGAGAAAGTCATAACTAGTCTGGGGAAGGTCGATGAGAAAGTTATGACTATTCCGGAGAGCCAATGAGTAAGTCCTACATCGTGATTCCATCCACCACGGTGTATGGAAGTGAGGAGTTGGCACCCTCCATCTTCGGGATGGAAGGGGGGAGAGGGTGCACACCGACGGGTGTGTACTCAACCATACCGGTATGAGTTTCCAGGAGATATGTGCATCGCATTGCATTGCATTATATGAGGATGTTATATGATGATGATATATGATGATGTCAATGATATGCTTACGCTATGAATATGAGATGTGTATGATGTCGTATGTGAAAAGTGGTGATGAAGGTATTAGAATGTATTTTCTTGTTCCATTGCAATATACTTGCTAAGTGATGAACTCACACTTGTGTTTATGTTGTTTTTCTTAGGTATCATGAAACCGGCATGCGGGAAAGGGAGCTAGTCACACGTCATCACTTAGCATCGCACATATAAACAATGACATGTTCCTTCCTTTAAATTGTGATGGTTAATTTGTGTGCTTGGTTTCCACATTTACTTCGTTTGGCTCATGAGATGGTTGGAATCTTTATTCTAGTCTTATACTGCTGCTAGAACCTTTATTATTGATGATTTAGATGTCATTCTTTATACTATATCCTGTGATCATATTGTTGTTGCTTCAATTCATGGAAAAACAAAGGAGATGCTGCCGAAATTTTCGGTTATAGCATTTACTCCTTTGCTGTAATTTATCTTAATTTATGGTATTTAGATGTTGTTTAGCCTATGTTTGGTAGCATTCGGGCATATTAAATGTCGGGGTGTTACAGTGCATCGTCCTTCAAACAAAAACAATGGAGGAACAACATGTAATTTGTTAAACAACCGACTCATAACTTGAGCATTCATAATTTAAACATTCATACAAATTCAACAAAAGATAGCATCCGACAAAAAAGTTTCGAGCAACACCAGCAGCGGACATCATTCATTACATAAACATTTAAGGATTGATCCCCAAACCCGACAGTACGGCCAAAGCACTGGCGAGAATCTTGTCGATCTCATCAATAATCTTGTCGTCTTCATCGGTAGTGCCTGGGATGGGATGACCTTGGCCGATTGAGCTCGTACAGCAGCGATATCTTTGGACAAGGCCACCTTTTGCTCCTTGACCGAAGACGCGAGCTTGGTCAACTATGGGGATTCATCGGTTAACTGTTCATTGACCTTTAGTAATTCATCTTCCAAAGACTTCTTCGAGGTCTTCAGGGTCGATACTAGCCCCTTTGTCTCTTTGAAGTCCTTGTTGTCTTTGTCAAGATTGGCTTTCTTTGCTTTGGTGTCAGCTACCAGTTTGTCTAGGATCTCCTGGTCTTTTTTCTGCATGATGCGAAGTTGCAATCTCTTCTCTGCCTCGTCTTTTGACTTCTTCTTGTTGTTGATGAAGTAAGCCTCCAGGAGAGTGGCTGTAACACCCCAATTTTTTCTTTTCATGGATTTAAATGAAATTTGGCATTTTTGAGAATTTTTGGAATTTTCTGGGATTTATTTGGATTTATTTGGATCTAATTTGAATTTATTCCTTTTTGAAATAATTAAAGAATTGAAAGTTACAAATAAATTTTTGTTGGAAATATTTTTATTTGAGTCCAAAATGTCTCAAAGTATTTTTCAGAATTTTTTTGGAATTTTTTTGATCATTTTACTATTTTTCTTGAATTATTTGAATTTCTAGAAATTAATTTTAATATTTAATCGCTAAATAATTGAATCGGGTTTGTACTGTTCCTCCGACCCGAGTCTGACTCGAGTCCAACCCAAACCACGTTCGAGCCGGACCGGAGTCTAACCCTAACCCTAGCAGCGCGACTGTTGGATCTCAATCCAACGGCCACGCTTCGTCCGCTTGTGCATGTGCGGTGGATCGTTGGATCCGAGCTGAGCGAACGCACACGATGCGCCACGTCAGCCCCACCTGCGCCGCCGTCGGACTCCGTCACCGCAACGGTCTCTCCGCGAAATCTGTGTCGATCTCGACGTCCGGACTGGTATTTAATGACCGGTTGGGCGCCCGAGGTTCTCCTTTGTCGCCCGCGCCGTTTGCCCCACCTCCCGAAGCTCGAGCCACCGTGTAGCCGCCGCAATCCCTCGCCGAAGTCGCGTTAGGGTTTCACCGCGGATTTTGCGAGTTGTAGCCACCGTCGAGCCGTCTCCACCGTGTCCGAGGTCGAATCTGGGATCCCCTTCGCGAGGCGCGTCCGTGCATACCACCCATCTCGCCGGAAATGCGAAGAAACGCCATTGCGAAGGTCGACTTCCTCCTCTCCGGCCAAGCCAGCGCCGCCGCACCGCCATCACCGCCCCACGAAGCTCGCCAGCCGTCCGATCGCCATCCAACGGCCACGGTGAGACCACGTTTCCTCGGAACTCGTAGAAACCAGATTAGATCTGCACCGTTGGATCAAGATCCAACGGCCCACGTTCGTCCACGTCACTGTGCGATTTTCGCGTTGCGGTGATTAGATCTATTTTCAACCGTTGGATTTAGATCCAACGCTCACGATTGAGCCACATGAGCCCCAGCCGCACCGTGCGGCGCGTGCGTGTGTGTCACTGGCATGCCGGGCCTGCGTGTAAGCGACCGGGCCAAACCGCACCATGCCGTCACCGCTGACGTCATCCGAGTGGTCCCACATGTCAGTGCTTGCCCGATTCGGTGGACCAGATCCACCGTGGGACCGAAAGCAAAGACTCGTGGATCGGGCGCATGGATCATACCGACGCGGGCCGCCTCCAGAGGGCGCCACGTGGCATGATGACGCCATGCGCCGACGCCATCGGGGTTCGCTGGCGGCCGACGCCAAGAGCCGACGTGGACCAATGAGGTGCTGACATGTGTCACCTATGACGCAATAATTATTTTCCAAAAAAGAAAATGAATTAATTCGGTTTATTGATTTATTTGAACTTTCAAACTTCAAACGCTTATAACTTTTGCGTTTTAACTCCGATTTGAGTGGTTCAAATTTTTAAATTTTTATAAAATTGAGATCTACCTAAATATGAATTTTAATTAATTTTTGAATACGAATTTTCCTCTGTTTATACTTATTTAATGAATTCTTTAAACTTTAAACAATTATAACTTTTGCATTTTAACTCCGATTTGGATGATTCCAGTTTCTAAAAATTTATAAAAATGTGCTCTCTCTGTTTATGAACTTTATTTGAACTTTTGAACACTTTTGTGTACTGTTTTATTTATTTATTGCTATTTGCACGCGTTACGAGTAGACGTTGAAGTGCCCGAAGGCTTCGAAGGTGAAGTGTTGACCCAGGAGCCAGCTCAAGACCAAGATCAAGTACTTTTTGAAGGCAAGTTATGCTTTGACCATATTGATCCCATTTTTGAAATTAACTTGGTTTAAATTATTGCATGCTAATTTAATTAGAACTTGTTTAGATTATTTCTGGGAATTAGTTAAATGCCAAATTGGAGTATGACACCTTGACTATTTAATTATGTGCCATGAACCCTTGCTACCCTAGTTGTGGAATTTATATAGTTGGACATTATTAATTTGCCAACATTGGGTATTTAGACCGTGGTAGTATACTGCTTAGACCTGCTACGTGCACACGACATGATTTTGGACAATCAAATGTTAATGTTGACTTAATGAGATATTGAACCTGTTTTGGAAGAAGTATCATGTGTTGTGATTGTTGATGGCACGTGGTGCAGGGTAATAAACTGGGTTTGATAAATAGATTTAAACCGGGGCAAGTGGCAAGAATGATATGGTGGGCCATGAGTGGCACCGGGAATGTCGTTTTGGTTCTTCGGGTAGTCTTGCCTTGGTCACCCTAAGGACTTAACCTTGCAAGCCTTTGATCTGAGTCAAGCATGCAACCACATGTCCGCAATGGGACGAACCTAGTTGAGTAAGTCACTAATAACTTGCATGTGGTACCTCAGGGGTGTCAACTACACCTTTTGTGTATCTTGAAAGGGGAGCGTACCAGTGCTATGGCATGGTGCCCGTCCAACGATATGTCGATCCCATACTTCGCCTCCGTTACGGGAAGGGATGGTGTATGACACAAGCCGGAGGGGTTCACTTGTAAAGTTGGCAGTCTCTGAAACGCTTTGTTACGATCACTCGCCTTTGTGGTGTTTGACTGTATCTTGTGGGTAAAGTGCATAACCTCTGCAGAGTGTAAAATCTATTCGAATAGCCGTGTCCGCGGCACTGGACATTGCTCGGGGATTACAGTCAAGGGTTAGACTTTCATGAAAACAACTTGGACTTGGAGAATTGGATTGGGTTGATTAATGACGATGTTGGAAATGTGGATTAGGAAATGAAAAGTGTTTACTCAACCCCTGGAAAAGTTATTGATATAATCTTTATATTTACTGCTTTCGAATCTACTTATTCTACTTGTTTACTGCTGTTTTACTGCAAATGTACCTATTGGCCTATCCTTGAACTAAGCTATGCATGTAGAATATTAGTTTGCATTCTGTGCATGACTTGCTGAGTACCAAGTACTCACCCTTGCCACAACACATCATCAGTTGAAGGAGAAGCGACGCCAGCTTTGGAAGAAGAACTTCAGTTGGAGTCGTCTACTTAGGGAGCGAGCCCAGTCAATTGCCTGTGGTATACTGGATGGCGCCACGTTGATGCTTTTATTCCGCTGCAATTTATTTCCTTAATAAGTATTCGCCCTGTGTGGCGTACCCTTGTAACTTGACCATAAGGTCGAGCAACCAGTTTGGTTATTTTAATTAAAGTACTTTATTACTATCGTTGTGTATGATTGTGATATTTACCAATGTTGAGATTGTGTGCACTAGCGTGATCCTGGACTAGTGCTGAATACACAGAGGGTCCGGATTTGCAAATTCGGGTCCCGATAGTGGTGGTGGCATGCTCTGGGAGTTCGGGCTTCACCGCGTTGACTGCATCCCTGATCGGCTGAGAGTTTTTTAGCCGATCGGCTTTTGGGCTCAACAAGACCTTGAGGAGATCTCTAAACTTTTCCTTAGTGTTTGGAGCCGATAAAGCATGGCCTGATGCACCTTCAACCTCATTTAAGATGGTGTCTATGATTGTTGGCTGACGCTCTTCTTCTTCTTCTTCTTCATCACCGGCGCTTTCAAAATCAGACAAGTCGAAGACCAGCATATCATGAACTGACGATGCTGGTTTGACGATGGATCTGCAGACTGACAACGATCGTTAAATCTGTCTTAAGGCCCATAAATGGCTACGGGTTCATATAAGCCCGTCATGTCCTCATAAATGCAGCCTATGTAATGAAGAGACACATTAATATTTTAATCGATCAAAGTTACTGTTGACCACATAAATGACTACCCGACCTAAATTAGGTTGGACGAAAGCTAAGCGTCACCAGGTGTCGAGACCCGAATTTGCAAATCCAGACCCTCTGTGTATTCAGCACTAGTCTAGGATCATGCTAGTGCACACAGTCTCAACATCGGTAAATATCACAATCATACACATCGATAGTAATAAAGTACTTTAATTAAGATACCTAAATTAGGTTGGACGAAAGCTAAGCGTCACCAGGTGTCGAGACCCGAATTTGCAAATCCAGACCCTCTGTGTATTCAGCACTAGTCTAGGATCATGCTAGTGCACACAGTCTCAACATCGGTAAATATCACAATCATACACATCGATAGTAATAAAGTACTTTAATTAAGATAACCAAACTGGTTGCTCGACCTTATGGTCAAGTTACAAGAGTACGCCACAAAGGGCGAAAACTTATTAAGGAAATAAAATGCAGCGGAATAAAAGCATCAACGTGGCGCCATCCAGTATACCACAGGCAACTGACTGGGCTCGCTCCCTAAGTAGACGGCTCCTCCTGAAGTTCTTCTTCCAAAGCTGGCGTTGCTTCTTCTTCAACTGGTGTTGTATTGTGGCAAGGGTGAGTACTTGGTACTCAGCAAGTCATGCACAGAATGCAAACTAATATTCTATATGCATGGCTTATCACAAAGGATAGGCTAACAGGTACATTTGTAGTAAAACAACAGTTTAACAAGTAGCGTAAGTAGATTCGAAAGCAGTAAAAGTAAAGTTTATATCAATAACTTTTCTAGGAGTAAGTAAACACTTTTCCTTTCTAATCCACATTTCATCAACATCATTATTTAACCCAACCAAACTTTCCCAAGTCCAAGTTGTTTTCATGAAAGTCTAACCCTTGACTATAATCCCCGAGCAATGTCCAATGCCGCGGACACGGCTATTCGAATAGATTTTACACTCTGCAGAGGTTATGTACTTTACCCACAAGATACAGCCAAACACCACAAAGGCGAGTGTCTCAGAATAAAGTCTTTCGAACTTCTAACAAAGACAAGTGGGCCTCCCTGCTATTGCACACTAGCCCTTCCCTTAGCAAAGGCGAAGTCTAGGCCAATCAACCGTTAGATGGGTACCTGGCCGCAGCCCCGGTACGCTCCCCCGTACAACTACACAAAAGGTACAGTTGACACCCCGAGGTCCCACAGGTACGTTATTAGCAACTTAATCAACTAGGTCCGTCCCATTACGGACATGTGGTTGCACGCTTGACTCAGTTCAAAGGCTTGCAAGGTTAAGTCCTCAGGGTGACCAGGGCAAGACTACCCGAAGAACCAAATCAACGTTCCCGGTGCCACAACTGGCTCACCCGATCATTCTTGCCACATGCCCCGGTCTAAATCTATTTATCAAACCCCAATTGATTACCATGCACCACGTGCCATCGATAACAACATCAATAACACATGACACTTCTCAAAAACATGTTCCATATGTCATTAAGTCAATGTTAACACGTAATTATCCAAAATCATGTTGTGACTACGTGGCAGGTCTAAGCAATATACTACAACGGTCTAATTACCCATGTTGGCAATTTAATAATGTCCAACTAAATAATCCACAACTAGGGTGACATGGGGTTCATGGCATACAATTATATACATCAAGGTGTCATACAGCAACTAGGTATTTAACTAATCCCAGAATTAATCAACATAAATTCTAATTAAATTAGCATGCAATACTTTGGAACAACATAATTTCAAAAGAATGGGCTCAACATGGTCAAAGCACAACTTGCCTTCAAAAAGTACTTGTTCTTGCTCTTGAGCCGGCTCCTGGGTCAACACTTCACCTTCGAAGCCTTCGGGTACTTCAATGTCTACTCGTAATACGTGCAAATAGCAATAAATAAATAAAACAGTACATACACATTGCTCAAAACTTCAAATAAAGTCCACAAACAGAAAGAGCATAATTTTACAAATTTTTAGAAATTTGAATCGCTCAAATTGGAGATAAAATGAAAAGTTATAATTGTTTAAAGTTTAAAGAATCTATTAATTAAATATAAACAGTAAAACTTTCATAATAAAAAATTAATTAAAATTCACATTTGAGTAGATCTCAATTTTACAAAAATTTAGAAATTGGAATAGTTCAAATCGGAGTTAAAACGCAAAAGTTATAAGCGTTTGAAGTTGGAAAATTCAAATAAATCAATAAACCGAATTAATTCATTTATTTTTCTATTGGAAAATCAATTTATTGCATCAGCAGGACACGTGGACCAATCAGAAGCCGCCACGTCGCCTCGGGTCCATGGACCTGGCGCACAGCACGGCTCGGGTCTACCGTGGACCCGGCCCACAGGCGCACGTGTCTCTAACACGTGGGACCCTCTGCTGACGTCAGCACGGCTCAGCCGAGGACGGTTGACACGCAGGCCCCACCGTGACATTAGCATGACGTCACGGGTGACGTCATGGAGCTGTTGGGCGGCCACGACATGCGGGCCTCGCCGACGCCATGCGCCGACGCGTCGGGCGACGGGCGCGATCAAGATCGACCACGTCGGTCCAACTCTCGGACACGTGGCACAATCTGGGCCGTTGATTTGAAAATCAACGGTCCAGATCAGATCTAACCTCACACATTTGGAAATAACGCGGTTGATCTGGACCGTTCGATCTTGATCGGACGGTCGAGATCCGATCGGGTTTCACCGCGTCTCTGGGGGTGACGTGGCTTGACCCGGCGCGTGACATGTGGCTCAATCTACACCGTTCGATTTCGATCGAACGGCCGAGATTACATCTAAGGCTACAACATGGATTAACCCTAACCGTACGATCTAGATATAAAGGCTGAGATCTAATCTAGGCACTGTGCGGTTACAGCTACATGGGTTGATCTAAACTGTTGGATCTAGATCCAACGGTTGAAAACAGATCTAAAAACTAAAACGTGGAATTTTACCTTCGGGCGACGTGGATAGATCTGGGCCTTTGGATCTTGATCGGACGGTGCACGAAGCTCGCGAGGTCGGTGATGTTCGCGGCGGAGCTGGCTGGCCGGAGACAAAGACGACGACCACCCGAACGGCGTTGTGGGCACGCTCCGCCGAAGTTGATGGTACCCCTCGATGCGTCTCGACGCGGCCGATCCGGATCTGGGCTCGGTGACAGCAGAGGACGGCGGACGGCGGCGGAAACAACGGAAAACCGTGGCGGAACCCTACTCCAACTACAGCGAGCTCTAGCGGGTGAACGGCGGCGGCTCAAGCGCGAAGATCTAGGGCTACGGGTGTGCACGGAAGAGGGCTACACGACAGGGGTGACGGCGCAATAAATAGGGCCCTCGGCGTCCGTGAAAACTGCGAAAACCGAGGTCCACCCGGCTGTAGCGGCAGAATCCGAATTGGATTCGGATTGGGCGACGTGGCGCAACGGTGGCCGTTGGATCAAGATCCAACGGTCACGCGGCTAGGCTCAGGCGCGACCGCGGTCCGCGTAGGGCTCGAGTCGGACTCGGGTCCGGCTCGGTCGCAGGAACATTACTTGACCCGAGTTGGATTTTTCAGCGATTAAATAATTTAATTAATTTCTAAAAATTCAAATAATTCAGGAAAAATAGCAAAATAATCAGAAAAATTCCAGAAAAATTTTGGAAAATACTTTGAGACATTTTGGACTCAAATAAAATATTTCCAACAAAATTTTATTTATAAAATTTAATTATTTAATTATTTCAAAAGGGAATAAATTCAAATTAAATCCAAATAAATTCCAGAAAATTCCAAAAATTCACAAAAGTGCAAAATTTCATTTAAATTCATGAAAAGCAAAAATTGGGATGTTACACCAGGTCAGCAACAACCCGACCTAAGAATCTTTTCAGGTCGGGCTATGACGTCTTTTACCATACCAACCTAGATCTAAATCAGCTCGACTAGTGTCTGATCATGGGAAATCCTTTGTGCAAGGATAATGTGAAGAAGAAGCTCTCTCTGACAGGTACAGACAACCACTTGAAAGTTACTCTCTGATTAAAGCCACCTTTTCAGTGAGAAGACACCTTTTGACCAAGCGACACCTTTTGACCAAGCGACACCTTCTGACAGAAAGACACGTCTCCAAAGATGACAACTGGCATCCCTTTGATGTTATAAATAGGCTTCTCCCACCAAGGATAAAGGATACGTTGAGCAAGATATATTCATACACGTTCATATTCTGAATCAGCATTTGTAATAGACATCTCCTACAACAACATTATTTGTACTTTGTAAAGAGCAAAGCAATACAATTTCCATCCATTCTTCTTTTCCTTTGAGTGTCACTTCCAAACACAGGCAACCAAATCATAATCATAAGCTCGGTCTAGGGAACTCCAGGTCCTGAACATCGATAGTTGGCGCTAGAAGGAGGGCCTTTATTTTGATTTGACATTGAAAAAGATTAATGTGCAGTCGTTGCAGGCCATGAATGAGGAAAACTTGTTTGATCTTGCCAATTACTCACACCTCACCGCCGATGACGACATGGAAGATGCGGAATGTAAGTGTGATTTCTACTCCGAGTACATTTCAGAAGCGGAGCCATCCAAGTTGGCAGCATCATCCAATTAGGATGAGGCCACGTCAGGAGCACCGATTCCAAAGGACCAATCAGGAGACCAGAGTAATTCCAAGCTTGCCCCTATCTCAGAGGTAGAGAACCAGGACACATGCCCTATGGAAGTTGATAATGAACAAATTCATCAAGACAATAATGGCTTCCATGAAAGTTCGCCTTCAGAAGATTTCCTTCGATGAGGGAATGTTCACCCCTACACTCAAATCAGAAATCTGCATTTGCGAGGTTATAGAGGGGGCAGAGGAGCAACGAGTGGAGCGTGAACAGTGCGAAGCTCAAGAAAAATCCACCCAAGAGCAACGCAAGAATCTCGCGGTTGCCAAGGAAAAGGCCGTGGAAGCGACAAACACCTTTAACATGACAGCCAGCTAGGAACATCGCGTAGGCTGGACCCGTTGGGAATTCATCCCTGGTCGGCCCTTCTAGTCATGCCCTAAGTTCATAGGACGACGGTAAGAGACATAAACATTGTTCCAAATAATTCACAAGAAACTCCTGTGGACAGGATTCGCATTATCACTAATGCAATCTTATGTCAACCCACGGATGGAGATAATGTACCTCTTATAAGATATTTAGCTACTGACATGCAAGAACCTACTGCAGATATGTCGAGTAAATCTCCTTATGTGAGGACTTTGATAGATTCCCGTGCGGAACAATCCTCTTCCAGTCGATGTTAACAGAGTACTGATCGTCAACAGAGGGGTATTCCACAACAGAGAAGTGCTTTCGACAGGCTTGGCCCAGGTGAAAACATTAATCGTGGTCGGCGATGACCTTGTTCTTCTGATTATACAGACCAAGTTCCTAATGTGCATTCATGTTTGGGACTGTATACAGGATGCAAAGCCTTTTCGCCGGTGATCAAAAATGTCGTCTAGCCTGAGAAATTTAAGCCAGGCTCTTTGGAGAGTTTTGATGGAACCCAAAATCCATCAGAATTTCTTCAAATTTATACCACCACCATCCAGGCTGCGGGTGGTGGTGAAAAGTTAATGGCCAATTATTTACCTACTGTTTTAAAAAGATCTACAAGAACTTGGTTGTTCGATCAACCAGAAGGATTCATTTATAGTTGGGAAAATTTGTACCATGCCATTGTAAATAATTTAAAAGCTGTTATGTGAAACCTAGAAAGGAAGATGACTTACATCGTCTTCGTCAAACTTCTGATGAAAATCTATGTCAGTTTATTAAAAGGTTTGTAGAGGTCTGTAACACGATCCCTAATATATCTGATGACTTTGTGATTCGTGCTTTTAAGCAAGCTATATGCTACAAGTGCTTCACAGAAGACTTAAACATTCACTCGCCATCCACCATATCAGAACTATTCGATATGGAAGATCAATACTCTGCTCATGAAGCAATTGAATGCAACCGTATGGTCGATAAAAGACATATGCTCCCACAGCCAAGTCTGAAGGTTTATAGATGTAATAAATCAAAGAAATCTTCTACACCTGAAGACCGAAAGGGTGGAAACAAGAAGAAAGGAAACAAGATTTTTCAAAAAGAAGTTGCGGCCGTCTCAGAATGACCTGTTTATTCCAAAGATAAACAACCTTAGAAGAAGAGGCCTAATCGAACTAATGACCAGCCCAATCCTAAAGGTTCTACCTCAAGCAATGGGAATGGAAGATGATGTCCTCTGCATAGTGCACCAGGAGACGACCTACGCAATTGCCGAACATGGCTAAGATGCATGGAAGACTTTGCCAGAAGGGAGAAGTGTAAAATATGCAGATGGCGATGTGGCTATCGGATACCAAAAACCTGACCATAATGTCAATATGATTTATGGTGGATTATCTGCATACATCTCAAAACGGTAGTTCAAATCTACCTATTAAGAGGTAAACAACTTTGATTCCTCACCTGGAAAGCCATAACTTCCGAATGGTCGAATGTTACAGTGGCATTTAGCAAGGACGACTGTATGAAAGGTACGTCTACTTCTCAAAAACACCCCATAGTTGTGTCTCCTACTATTAGTAATTGCAAGGAAGGAAGAATCTTAGTAAATGGAGGAAGTTCATTAGACTTACATTTCATTAATACCCTTGACTGCAAATCCCTCATTCTAAGATTCGACCAACAACAAGTCACTTCTTTGGAATTGTCCCCAGTCCTTCGGTAACTCTAATTGGGTAGATTGTATTATCTGTCACTTTTAGAGGTGCTAGAAATTTTATAAATGAGTTGATTTCATTTGAGGTTGTTGACTTCGGGCCATCATATAATGCCATTTTGGGTAGACCTTCGCTCATTAAGTTTATGGCGGTTGTTCATCATGCCTACCAGAGGACAAAAATACCTGGTCCGAATGGCATGATAAGTGTACAAGGTAATTTGAATACTGCATTAAACTATGATAAAAAATTACTTGAAATTGTCGATCAACTACCATTAAGAGATACTAATGGTGCAGGAAAGCCTTGTTAAGGTGATAATTCTCACAAGATAGAGAAGCTGAAGGTCAATCCTCAACCAAATGAGCAAGTCAAGCTTATTCCCATCGATCCTACCGAATTGTCTAAAACTGTTCGGATAGTATCAGGTATGGATACCAAATAGGAAGACGTGCTCATTGCCTTCCTCTAGACAAACGCGGATGTGTTTGCCTAGAAATGATTCGACATGCCTGGAGTCCCAAGGGAAGTAATCAAGCACGGGTTAGCTATTCGACCTGGAATACGGCCAGTGAAGCAGAAGCTACGGCTATTCACTCCTGGTCAGCAAGAAGCCATCCGACAAGAGTTGAACAACTCTGAGAGGCTGGTTTCATTCATGAAGTTGATCATCTAGATAGGCTCACAAATCCAGTTATGATCAAGAAGGAAAATGGTAGGTGGTGAATATGCGTCAATTTCACCAGCCTTAATACTGCTTGTCCAAAAAATAATTTTCCTTTGCCCCAAATAGACCAATTGGTCGACTCAACAGTGGGTTGCAAAATGATGAGTTTCCTGGATGCCTACTCAGGTTATCATCAAATAAGCATGGAAGAGAAGATGAAGAGAAGACTTCCTTCATAATCCCTTTTGAAATCTACTGCTACTTGAAGATGCCATTTGGGCTGAAAAATGCTGGAGCCACGTACTAGCGCCTCATGCAAAATCTCTCATAAGCCAAATAGGAAAGAAGCTAAAAGCTTATGTAGATGATCTCGTTGTAAAGAGCAAGAAAAACTCTAACCATTTGTCTGATTTGGCTGAAACATTCCGTAACTTGAAAAAGCATGGAATAAAGTTGATTCCTGAAAAGTGTACTTTTGGAGTTTCCTCTAGCAAGTTACTAGGGTTCCTTGTTTGTTTACACGGAATTGAAGCTAATCCTGATAAGATTCGTGCCATTAAGTCCTTGAAATCCCCTTCTTCAGTGAAGGAAGTACAAGGACTATCTGGTCGGATGGCTGCTCTCAGTCGCTTTATATCCAGATCAGGAGAACGTGGTTTACCTTTCTTTAAGGTAATAAGAAAACATGATAAGTTCCACTGGTCAGATGAGGTGGAAAAGGTATTCCTAAAAATTAAACATTATTTGTTAAGTCCACCAACATTGGTATCACATAATCCAGATGAACCATTATTGCTTTACTTAGCAGCTACAAATAATGTGATTAGTGCTGTCTTGATAGTCGAACGAGATAAGGTTCAAAAACCTGTATACTACATAAGCGAACTTTTACATGGGCCTAAGGAGCGATTCAGATTCAAAAACTTCTTTATTCCCTATTAATGGCTTCAAGAAAATTAAGACATTATTTCCAATCTCGTCGAATTACAGTACCTTCATCCTTTGCCTTAGGAAATGTTCTCCATAACCAGGAAGCAACTGGTCGGATTGCTAAGTGGGTAGTTGAACTTGGGTCTTTTGACATCCATTTTATTGCCATATCAACAATCAAGTCCCCAATTATGGCAGATTTTATCGTTCAATGGACTAACAGTGAGCATTCTGTAGAACAGAATTCCACTGGTATCGACAACTAGACCTTATATTTTGATGGTTCTAGAGAACTAAAAGGTTCGGGGGCAGGTGTAGTACTGGTAACACCTCAAGGTGACCAGTTACAATACATAATCCAGATATTGTTCCCTGCTACCAATAATGTAGAAGAATATGTGTCGGGACCCCGAATTTGCAAATCCGGACCCTCTGTGTATTCAGCACTAGTCCAGGAACGCGCTAGTGCACACAGTCTTAACATCGGTAAATATCACAATCATACCACTCGATACTAGTAAAGTACTTTTATTTAAATACCCAAACTGGTTACTCGACCTTATGGTCAAGTTACATTACAATATACGCCTCATGGTAAAACTTATTAAGAGAGAAATAGTAGCAGCGGAAAATCAAATAACTTCGTGGCGCCATCCAGTATACCACAGGCAACTGACTGGGCTCGCTCCCTAAGTAGACGGATCCTCTTGGAGCTCCTCCTCCAAAGCTAGTGTAGTCTCCTCTTCAACTGGTGTTGTATTGTGGCAAGGGTGAGTACTTGGTACTCGACAAGTCATGCAATGTAATGCAAAGCTAATATACTATATGCATGGCTTGGTACAAAGGAATAGCTCAAGGTATATTTGCAGTAAACAGCATTTGACAAGTAACATAAGTAGATTCGAAAGCAGTAGAAACAAGTATAGCATAGATAACTTTTCAAGGAGTTTAGTAAACATCTTTCCCATCCTAATCCACATTTCCATCAACATCATTATTAATCCAACCCAACCTTTCAAATCCAAGTTATTTTTGAGAAAATCTAACCCTTGACTGTAATTCCCGAGCGATGTCCAATACCGCGGACACGGCTATTCGAATAGATTCTACACTCTGCAGAGGTTATGCACTTTACCCATGTCGGGACCCCGAATTTGCAAATCCGGACCCTCTGTGTATTCAGCACTAGTCCAGGAACGCGCTAGTGCACACAGTCTTAACATCGGTAAATATCACAATCATACCAATCGATATTATCAAAGTACTTTATTTAAATAACCAAAGGGTTACTCGACCTTATGGCCAAGGTACAAATATATGCCTCGCAAGGCGAAACTTATTAAAAGAGATAACAGCAGCGGAAAATCAAATAAACTTCGTGGCGCCATCCAAAGATACCACAGTGCAACTCGACCGGGCTCGCATCCCTAAGTAGTCGGGTCCTCTTGGAGTTCCTCCTCCAAAGTCGGGCGTAATCTCCTCTTCAACTGTATTGTGTTGAGGCAAGGGTGAGTACTTGGTACTCAAAGAAGTCATGCATGTAATGCAAGCTAATATACTATATGCATGGCTTGGTACAAAGGAATAGCTTAAGGTATATTTATGTAAACAAAGATTTGACAAGTAATATAAGTAGATTCAAAGCAAGAAAAACAAGTAAAGCATAAATAACTTTTCAAGAAGTTTAAATAACATTTTTCCCCATCCTAAACCATATTTCCATCATCTTCCTTGTTAAACCAACCCAACTTTTCAAATCCAAGTTATTTTCGTAAAATCTAACCCTTGACTGTAATTCGAGCATTGTCCAAAGCAGTGGACTCCTGGCTATTCAAATAGATTCTACACTCTGCAGAGGTTATGCACTTTACCCACAAGATACAATCCACTCACCACGTCGGTACGTGAATCGCCATACAAGAGTATGCGAATGAGCGATCATAACAAAGCCTTTCGGAAGCCTCAAACAACACAGTGGTCCTCTCCCAGACGTGCTCTACACCATCCCTTCCTTAGCCAAGGCGAAGTATGGGACCAACACACCGTTAGATGGGTACTGGCCACGACCACGATACGCCTCCCCGTACAATCACACAAACGGTGTAATCGACACCCTGAGGCTCCACAAGTGAGTCCTTAGCGACTTAGTCAACTAGGGCCGTCCCATTCCACCCATGTGGTTGCAAGTATGACCCAGTTCAAAGGCTTGCAAGGTTAAGTCCTTAGAGTGACCAGGCAAGACTACCCGAAAAACCAAATCAACACTCCCAATGCCACAACCGGCCCACCTGACATTTTGCCACATGCCCTTGGCCGAAATCGTTTATCAAACCCCAGCTTGATTACCATGCACCACGTGCCATCAACATCACATGATACTTTTCCAAAACAGGTTCAATATATCATTAAGTCAATATTAGCATTTGATTATCCAAAATCATGTCATGAACACGAAAGGTGTCTAAGCGATACTACAACGATCTAAACCCATGTTGGCAATTTAATAATGTCCAACTAGTAAACCACAACTAGGGTGACAAAGGGTCATGGCACATACTTAAGTAATCAAGGTGTCATATATCAAATTGGTATTTATCTAACCCCCAGGTTTAAACCAAATATTTTTCTAATTGAACTAGCATGCAATAATTTAAATCAAAATAGATTTCGAAATAGGATCAACATGGTCAAAGCACAACTTGCCTTCAAAAAGCACTTGCTCTTGGTCTTGAGTTGGATCCTGAGTCAATACTTCTCCTTCGAATCCCTCCCAAGACTTCAACGTCTACTCGTAAAGCGTGCAAATAGCAAATACACAAATAAACACTATGCAAAAAGATCCCAAAACTCCAAATAAAATCCATAAACAGAGAGAACATAATTTTCTGGATTTTTAGAAACTGGAATCGTCAAATTTGGAGTTAAAACGCAAAAGTTATGATTATTTAAAGTTTAAATAATCAATTAAATAATTTTACAGAGAAAAACTTTAGTCCAAAAATTAAATAAAATTTATATTTAGGTAGATCTTATTTTTCTACAAATTTAGAAATTTGAATCGCTCAAATCGGAGTTGAAACGCAAAAGTTATAAGCGTTTGAAGTTTGAAACTAAATTTGAAATCATTATTTGAATTAATAAATCATTTTCTTTTTTCGGAAATTAATTATTGCGCCAAAGATGGACACGTGGCAGCTCTCGATTGGCTCGCTGACGCCACCGGTCCATGGGCTCGGTCCACGCTCGGCCGGGTCCACGGTGGACTCGGTCCCACGGCTCACGTGGATCGACATGTGGGCCCACTCGGGTAGCGTCATCGGCCGACGTCGGCGAGGGCTCACTTACCAGCGACAGTGGGACCTTGTGTGACGTCATGGGTGACGTCGGCGCTATTGGAGGTTAGCCAGCGACATGCGGGCCCTCGACACGCGGGCCCACAGCGTGTCGGGCTGCCACACGCACGCTGCAGCGTGATCTGACCGCGACGCGTCGGTCCAACTTCCCGACCCGTGGCGCCATCACGCCCGTTGATTTGAACATCAACGGCGTGGATTCGATCCAGGGTTAACACGTTGAAACTACTCGATGCTCGTGGGCCGCTCGATCTAGATCGGACGGTCCAGATCTAATCCTATAATCGCCTTTGCTACAAAGACGTGGCGATTGTGAACCGCTGGATCTTGATCCAGCGGTCCAGATCTAATCGGGTTTCTAGGAGTTTGGGAAACACGTGAACTCACCGCTGCCGTCCGATCTGGATCCAACGGCACGGCTTCGGGACGGCGATGGCACGCGGCGGCGCAGCTTGACCAGGAGACGGACGACGACCTTGCCGTCGGCGTTTCGGGCGCGCCCGCCGGCGAAGTGAGGGTACTCGAACGCGTCTCGTCTTGGGGAATCCGGATCTGGGCTTGATGACGGCGGAGGACAACGGACGGCAGAAATAGCGGCGTTTATTCGCGGCGGAACAGACTTCCAACTCCGGCAAGCAATAAAGGCGACGGTGGGGATCCTAGCGGCGCGAGCTAGGTTTCCGGAACCGGCGTGGGATGGCGATCCTCGGGGTATGCCGGGCATTAAATAGCCTCGTCTGCGGCGTAAAAACGGAGACCTAGCTCTCACGGCGGCATGACACGGGCGTGAGTCCAGCTCGGACTTCGGCGGAGACGATGAAATCGTGGCCGCCCACGTGGCACAACCAACGGCCACGATCGCGGCGGCGCGACCGGTCCGGCCCGGACACGGCTTCGTCTGGTCTGACGGATCTCGGCCGTTGGATCTTGGATCCAACGGTTGGGATTGATTAGGGTTAGGAGTGGGTTCGGCCGAGTCAATCGGCTCGGTCGGACTCGAGTCCGACTTCGATCGGATGAACGATTATGACCCGAGTTGGATTTTCCAAATAATTAATATTTAAAATAATTCCCGAATTCATTTAATTCATTAAAAATAGCAAATGACTTTAGAAAAATTCCAGAAAATTCTGGAAAATATTTTGGATCATTTTGGACTCAAATAAAATATTTCCAACAAAATTTATTTGCAAAATTAAATTCTTTAATTATTTCAAAATGGAATAAATTCAAATAAATTCCAAATAAATCCAAATAAATTCCAGAAAATTCCAAAAATTCACCAAAGTGCCAAATCACACATGAATTTAAGAAAAGCAAAATTTTGGGGTGTTACAAACCTCCCCCCCTTAATAGAATCTCGTCCCGAGATTCAGTGGCTCACTAAAGGAATAGGTTTGGAAATTCTTTCTTCAAATCCTCTTCAAGGCTCCCACGTCGCTTCACTTTCTTCATGGTTGCTCCACTGAACTCTACAGAATCGGGTTGACTTGTTTCTAGTTTCTCGATCCATTGTGTCTAGAATCCTCACGGGATGCTCCTTATAAGTCAAATCTTCTTGCAACTCAATTGACTCTAGCGATGTCTGTTCCTCAGGAACTCGGAGACACTTCTTTAACTGGGACACATGGAATACGTCGTGGTACTCACGCTAACGATTGTGGCAACTCCGGTGATAAGCAACCGCCTCATGGCTCAAAATCTTAAATGGTCCAACATAACGGGTGCAAGTTTCCCTTTGGCATGGAACCTCTTAACTCCCCGAGAGGCGTAACTACGAGGTATACAAAGTCTTCCTCGTTCAAAACTCAAATCTCGGCGACGATTGTCAAGATAACTCTTTTGTCGTGATTGGGCTATCTTCAACCTTTCCCTAATCATAGCGACCGCTCTTCACCTCTTGAAGAATATCAGGCCCAAAGACACGGCGCTCACGGTCTCATTCCAATTCAATGGCGTCCGACAGTGGTCGACCATACAAAGGCCTCAAAAGGTGACATCTCAGAACTAGCCTGATAACTATTGTTGTAATCGAACTCGGCATACGGCAAACTTTATCCCAAGAGGTAGCATAAGCCAATGCACAAGCTCTTAACATATCCTCGAATCTGGTTGACTCTTTCGGTCTGCCCATCCGCCTGTGGATGATAAGGCATCTTGAAGTTCAAACGGGTCCCCATGGCTTCATGCAACTTATTCCGTAACCTTGAGGTAAATTGGGTACCTCTGTCCGATACAATCCTCTTTGGCACTCCGTGCAAACAAACAATCTCGATCATGTATAATGCGCTAATTTATCTCCCGAGTAAGTGGTCTTCACGGGGATAAAATGGGCTACTTTAGTCAAGCGATCCACTATAACCCATATGGAGTCATAACCTCCTTGAGTCTTCAAGAAACCGGTAATGAAATCCATTCCGATTTCCTCCCACTTCCACTCAGGTATTTTCACGGCTGTAGCAATCCTGCTGGTCTCTCGATGCATTGCCTTGACTCTCACGGCATACGTCGCACAATGCAACATGCTCGGCAACTTCACGTTTCATACTCGGCCACCGAATCTCTCCTTCAGATCCCGATACATCTTGGCGCTTCCAGGATGAATCGAGTACTTAGAGTCATGGGCTTCTTCCGTAATCGCTTGCTTTAACTCCTTTTGTTAGGCACACAAATGCGATCCTTCATCCATAACGTGCCTTGCTCGCCTAGCTTGAAATCCTTTGCCTTGCCTTCCTCCATTTTGGACTTAATCCTACGGATCTTGTCATCATCCTTCTCGTCCTTCTCGGATCGGTCCTCTAAAGTAGGCTTTACTTCCAAGGCGGCCAAGAATCCGCTAGGTACAACCTCAATCTTCATTTTCCGAAATCCTCACATAACTCATCCTCGACTTGTGGCTAGCAACGCGTACTCACGGTATGGCTTTTTCCGCTCGAGCGTCGGCTACTACGTTGGCCTTCCCGGGATGGTAATGGATTCCAACATTATAGTCCTTGATCAATTCTAGCCATCTCCTGTGCCTCATATTCAGATCTGATGGGGTGTATATGTACTTAAGGCTCTTATGATCCGTGATATACTTCACATCTGCTTTCCAATCGATAGTGACGCCATATCTTCAAAGCATGCACTACGGCTAACTCTAGGTCATGTGTCGGATAATTTTCCTCATGCGGCCTCAATCGCTTTGATGCATAAGCGGCGACCTTTCCATTACGTGCATCGACACACATCCAAGTCCTTGGCGCGATGCGTCACAATAAATATCGAAGCTTTGAGCAACATCCAGGTAGAACTAACACCTGCCGATGTCAATCGCTTCTTCACTCTGAAATCCTTTCTCACATTCTCGCGTCCATGCAAACTTCTTTTCCTTCTTCAGCAATTGCGTAAGAGGTTTCGCATAATTGTTGAAAAGCCTTCAATGAAACGGGCGGTAGTATCCTGCCATTCCAAGGAAACTCCGAATCTGGGTCACGCCTTCACTGCTCCCAATGTAACACAGCTTCTACTTTGCTTGGATCTACGGTGACTCCTTCCGCGGTCATTACATGTCCAAGAAACTCCACCTTGTCCTTCCAAAAATCACACTTGCTGAACTTGGCGAAAAGTTGCTGCTCCCTCAGCTTTTCCAAAACTCGCCTTAAGTGTTCGGCATGTTCATCCTCTGTCTTGGAGTAGATTAGGATATCGTCTATGAACACGACGACAAACTTGTCCAAATATTCCATGAACACCTTATTCATCATATTCATGAAATAAGGCGCATGATTTGTCGACCCAAAGGACATAATCGTAAACTTCGTAATGTCCATATCTTGACGAGAATGCGATCTTGAATATCTTCCGATCGGATCTTCAATCGATGGTATCCCGATCTCGAGATCAATCTTGGAGAAAACTCAGGCTCCTCTTAACCGATCAAACAAATCATCAATCCTGGGTAGCGGATACTTATTTTTCACGGTGACTTCATTGAGTGCACGGTAGTCAATGCACATCCACGAAACTCCCGTCCTTCTTCTTGACAAACAAAATCGTGCTCCCCACGGTGACGAACTTGGTCCGATAAATCCTTTCTCCATTAACTCTTCTAGCTGTTTCTTCATCTCTACCAACTCCTCGGTAGACATCCGATAGGGTCTCTTTGCTATCGGTCTTTGTACTGTACAAGCTCTATCACAAACTCTATGTCCCCTGTCTCGGCATACGAGGTAGATCCTCGGAAAACGCCTGGGTAATCACTACCACCGGACATCCTCTATGCTGATTGCCTTGGTACTGTTAACCATCAATCGTCCATCTCTAATCGCAGTGGCTTGAAATTCCACTTTCTTCCCACACGGGCTCTCAATCGAGATAGTTCTTCGTCCACAATCCAATACTGACCTTGTGCTTGGATAACCAATCCATTCCCAATATAACATCTAAGGTCCTGGTCTCCAAAATTATAAGGTTTGCTAGGAACTCTATTCCATCTATTAGTATTCTCACCCGGAACATCCTACTTCCGCTCGAGTTCGAACCAGTGGGTTTGAACTAAAAGCATGCACTTAAGTCTTGCAATTCTCAAGTCATTTCTAGCAGCAAAGCCTTGCGAAACAAACGAATCTAAGCTCGAGTCAAACAAAATCATTGCAGGTGTACGGAGTTAACAAGTAACTTACCCAAGACGACGTCCGTAGCATTTTGCAAAGTGCATCCGCGGTGACATGGTTGACTCGGCCTCTCACCACGATGCCTGGGTGTGGCTCTCGTGCTGGGCGCCCTAGCTGGGTGGTTCCTAGATTGAAGCGAATCGGGTCGCCTCGCTGTCTTCTTTGGACAGCTGTTGGCAAAGTGTCCTCGCTCGTTGCAGCTTGTAGCAGCGTCTCACTTGTTCGCTTCTTTGCACGGAGTAAGCGTTTCTAGCGAACTGGGGTGCAGTAGTTCGATTGGCAGGTCTCGTGCCGGGGATGGTGTCCTTGTTGCATTCTCGTGGTTGGAATCAAGAATTGATTTGGTGCAACTCAGCGGCTATGCGTTCTCGACGTGATCCTTCTTTGTTGCATCCTGCGCTTCTCGTTCTCATCCAGTTCCTTGCGCTTGTCCTCAAGAATAAGCGCCTTATTCACCAACTCTTGGAAATCTGGAAAGGTGTGGGTGATCAATCCTACTTGCAATCCTGAGTTAAGTCCCTTCATAAAACGAGACTGTCTGGATTTGTCTCGTCGCTACATCCTCAAAAAGCGTAGCGTGCTAGCTGTGTGAACTTGTTCAGTAGTCGGCCACCGGTGATTACCTTGCTTTAGTGCTCTGAACTCCTCCTTCTTAAGGTCCATAATTCCTTCGTGCACGTGATCTGTCGGAATGCACCGTGAACTCCTCCCAAGTGATATCTTGAGGGTTCTCTGCGTGGCAATGTAAGTTCTCCCACCATTCAAGCGGTGTTCTTCCAACCGATGAGAAGCGTAAAGTACCTTCTCATTCCCTATGCATTGAGCTATGTGTAGCTTCATCTCAATTGATCTTAAACCATCGTCGGCCTACAAGGTATTGGCATTCCTAGAGAAAGTGGGTGGGTGAGTACTCATGAACTCGATGACCTTGTATTCGGCGTGGTCCCTCGATTAACTTGATTAGCAAAGTGGCCTGAGCAAAGGACGTGCTGCATTTGTTGCATCATAGCATGCATCAATCGGGTCCGAGCAGCAAGAAATGCTCCAAAATTCTGCACATCCATGGCGGTTCTGGTGCTCCATCATTTGGGTTTTATGCTGGGCGAGATCAACTCCCATTGCTTCCAAAGTTCCCACGGGTGTTCACCATCTGTTGATTTGCTCTAGGTTTAGAGATGAGAGGGAAACAAGAATAGACAAGTAATATGGAACTTATGCGGGGCGAAAGGGGTAACTTTAAGGTCCAACTTTATTATTAATAACTTGGTATGGCTGCTTACAATGCCTAAGGGCCTTGCAACACATACTGCACACTCAGCAAACAAAGCAAATCCAAATCGAACTAACTCTGGAGTCTAACGCCTAAAGGGTGACTCTTTATTCTACGACGCGACTCGGCGAAGGAGTCTCACTATAGAACCTATGCTCACTCATCGAGAAAACCTCCGGCTGTCACAAGAGTGCTTTACGTAAGAACTCGGAATTTTTAAATTGTGACAAGGTAAGGGAAAATTTCAGCAAGAGACAAGAAAAGAGAGAAGGGGATAAGTCGAGATGTCATTTCTTGTCTTCACAAATTTTTAGCTTTAGAAAATAGGTTTTATCCTTACTACGACCATTCTAGCTAGGGTTGAGCCTACAGTCAAGTATGGCTCTGATACCACCTCTGTCGGGACCCCGAATTTGCAAATCCGGACCCTCTCAGGTATTCAAAGCACTAGTCCAGAACGCAGCTTAGTGCACACAGTCTTAACATCGGTAAATATCACAATCATACCAATCGATATTATCAAAGTACTTTATTTAAATAACCAAAGGGTTACTCGACCTTATGGCCAAGGTACAAATATATGCCTCGCAAGGCGAAACTTATTAAAAGAGATAACAAAGAAATGAAAATCAAATAAACTTCGTGGCGCCATCCAAGATACCACGTGCAACCTGACCGCTCGCATCCCTAAGTAGTCGGGTCCTCTTGGAGTTCCTCCTCCAAAGCTGGCGTAATCTCCTCTTCAACTGGTATTGTGTTGAGGCAAGGGTGAGTACTTGGTACTCAGCAAGTCATGCACAGAATGCAAGCTAATATACTATATGCATGGCTTGGTACAAAGGAATAGCTTAAGGTATATTTATGTAAACAAAGATTTGACAAGTAATATAAGTAGATTCGAAAGCAGTAAAAACAAGTAAAGCATAAATAACTTTTCAAGAAGTTTAAATAACATTTTTCCCCATCCTAAACCATATTTCCATCATCTTCCTTGTTAAACCAACCCAACTTTTCAAATCCAAGTTATTTTCAGAAAATCTAACCCTTGACTGTAATTCGAGCATTGTCGATCATCGTGGACTCGGCTATTCAAATAGATTCTACACTCTGCAGAGAGGTTATGCACTTTACCCACAAGATACAATCCACTCACCACGTCACCGTGAATCGCCATACAAGAGTATGCGAATGAGCGATCATAACAAAGCCTTCTAAGCCTCAAACAACACAGGTGGTCCTCTCAGACGTGCTCTACACCATCCCTTCCTTAGCCAAGGCGAAGTATGGGACCAACACACCGTTAGATGGGTACTGGCCACAGCCACGATACGCTCCCCGCACAATCACACAAACGGTGTAATCGACACCTGAGGCTCCACAAGTGAGTCCTTAGCGACTTAGTCAACTAGGGCCGTCCCATTCCAGCCATGTGGTTGCAAGTATGACCCAGTTCAAAGGCTTGCAAGGTTAAGTCCTTAGAGTGACCAGGGCAAGACTACGAAAAACCAAATCAACACTCCCAATGCCACAACTGGCCCAATTGATTACTCTTGCCACATGCCCCTGGCCGAAAATCGTTTATCAAACCCCGCTTGATTACCATGCACCACGTGCCATCAACATCACATGATACTTTTCCAAAACAGGTTCAATATATCATTAAGTCAATATTAGCATTTGATTATCCAAAATCATGTCATGAACACGAAAGTGTGTCTAAGCAAAGATACTACAACGATCTAAACCCATGTTGGCAATTTAATAATGTCCAACTAGTAAACCACAACTAGGGTGACAAAGGGTCATGGCACATACTTAAGTAATCAAGGTGTCATATATCAAATTGGTATTTATCTAACCCCCATGTTTAAACCAAATATTTTTCTAATTGAACTAGCATGCAATAATTTAAATCAAAATAGATTTCGAAATAGGATCAACATGGTCAAAGCACAACTTGCCTTCAAAAAGCACTTGCTCTTGGTCTTGAGTTGGATCCTGAGTCAATACTTCTCCTTCGAATCCCTCCGGCACTTCAACGTCTACTCGTAAAGCGTGCAAATAGCAAATACACAAATAAACACTATGCAAAAGATCCCAAAACTCCAAATAAAATCCATAAACAGAGAGAACATAATTTTCTGGATTTTTAGAAACTGAATCACAAATTTGGAGTTAAAACGCAAAAGTTATGATTATTTAAAGTTTAAATAATCAATTAAATAATTTTACAGAGAAAAACTTTAGTCCAAAAATTAAATAAAATTTATATTTAGGTAGATCTTATTTTTCTACAAATTTAGAAATTTGAATCGCTCAAATCGGAGTTGAAACGCAAAAGTTATAAGCGTTTGAAGTTTGAAACTAAATTTGAAATCATTATTCGAATTAATAAATCATTTTCTTTTTCGGAAATTAATTATTGCGTCAGCATGGACACGTGGCAGCTCCTGATTGGCCTCACGGCGTCGGCCGTCCATGGGCTCGGTCCCACGCCGGCCGGGTCCACGGTGGACTGGTCCCACGGCCACGTGGATCGACATGTGGGCTCACTCGGGTGACGCTCATCGGCCGACGTCAATGGGGGCTTTCACCCGCAGGCAGGTGGGACCTTTGCGACGCCATGGGTGACGCCGGGCTATCGGGTTAGCCATCGACATGCGGGCCCCTCGACACGCGGGCCCCGCGTCGGCGTCTACACGCCAGCGCTGGGCCAGCGGCCCGGCCGCGTCGGTCCAACTTCCCGACACGTGGCGCAATCACGACCGCTGATTTGAAAATCAACGGCGCGGATTAGATCCAGGGTTAACACGTTGAAACTACTCGATGCTCGTGGCCGTTCGATCTAGATCGGACGGTCAGATCTAATCCTATAATCGCATCGCATAAAGACGTGGCGATTGTGAACCGCTGGATCTTGATCCAACGGTCCAGATCTAATCGGGTTTCTAGGGTTTGGGAAACACGTGAACTCACCGCTGCCGTCCGACCGATCCAACGGCACGGCTCTGGACGGCGATGGCACGCTGGCGGCGGCCGGCTTGACCGAGACGGGACGCATTTACCTTGCCGCCGGCGCTTCGCGCGCGCCGGCTGAGTGAGGGTACTCGAACGCTGCCTCGCCTTGGGGAATCCGGATCTGGCTTGATGACGGAGGACAACGGACGGCGGCAATATCGGCGTTTAATCGCGGCGAACAGACTTCCAACTCCGGCGAGCAATAACGGCGAGACGGTGGGGATCCTAGCGGCGCGAGCTAGGTTTTGGAACCAGCGTGGGATGGCGATCTCGGTATGCCGGGCATTAAATAGCCTCGTCTGCGTCCGTAAAACGGAGACCTAGCTCTCACTACGGCGACACGGGCGGAGTCCAGCTCGGACTCGGCGGAGACGATGAAATCGTGGCCGCCCACGTGGCACAACTAACGGCCACGATCGCTGGCGCGATCGGTCCGTCCGGACACGGCTGTCTGGTCGGACGGATCTCACCGTTGGATCTTGATCCAACGGTTGGGATTGATTAGGGTTAGGAGTGGGTTCGGTCGAGTCAACTGGCTCGGTCGGACTTCGAGTCCGACTTCGTCGGATGAACGATTTGACCCGAGTTGGATTTTCCAAATAATTAATATTTAAAATAATTCGATAATTCATTTAATTCATTAAAAATAGCAAATGACTCGAGAAAAATTCGAAAAATTCTGGAAAATATTTTGGATCATTTTGGACTCAAATAAAATATTTCCAACAAAAATTTATTTGCAAAATTAAATTCTTTAATTATTTCAAAATGGAATAAATTCAAATAAATTCCAAATAAATCCAAATAAATTCCAGAAAATTCCAAAAATTCACCAAAGTGCCAAATCACACATGAATTTAAGAAAAGCAAAATTTTGGGGTGTTACAACCCACAAGATACAGTCAAACACCACAAAGGCGAGTTCCCGTAACAAAGTCTTTCGGAAACTTCTAACAATACAAGTGGTCCTCCCCGGTTATTGCACACTAACCCTTCCCTTAGCTAAGGCGAAGTTTAGGCCAATCAACCGTTAGATGGGTACTGGCCTCGGCCAGACGCTCCCTGCACAACTTACACAAAGGGTGTAGTTGACCTCCTGAGGTCCCATGGTATGTTATTAGCAACTTAGTCAACTAGCTCCGTCCCATTCTGGACATGTGGTTGCACGTTAGACCAGTTCAAAGGCTTGCAAGGTTAAGTCCTTAGGGTGACCAGGGCAAGACTACCCAAGAACCAAATCAACATCCCCAAAGGCCACAACCGGCCCACGATCATTCTTGCCACATGCCCCTGGCCGAAAAACTATTTATCAAACCCCAGTTGATTACCATGCACCACGTGCCATCAACATCACATGATACCTTTCCAAAACAGGTTCAATATATCATTAAGTCAATATTAACATTTGATTGTCCAAAATCATGTCATGAGCACGTAGCAGGTCTAAGCAGTATACTACAACGGTCTAAAACCCATGTTGGCAATTTAATAATGTCCAACTAGTAAACCACAACTAGGGTGACAAGGGGTCATGGCACATACTTAAATAATCAAGGTGTCATACAGCAAATTGGTGTTTATCTAATCCCCCATATTTAAATAAAGTATTTTCTAGTTGAACTAGCATGCAATAGGTTAAATCAAAATAAGTTTCAAAATAGGATCAACATGGTCAAAGCACAACTTGCCTTCAAAAAGTACTTGTTCTTGGTCTTGAGTTGGATCCTGAGTCAATACTTCTCCTTCGAATCCTTCCGGCACTTCAACGTCTACTCGTAAAGCGTGCAAACAGCAAATACACGAATAAACAATAGGCAAAAAGTATCCAAACATCCAAATAAAATCCATAAACAGAGAGAACATAATTTTATGAATTTTAGAAACTGGAATCGTCAAATTTGGAGTTAAAATGCAAAAGTTATGATTATTTAAAGTTTAAATAATCAATTAAATAATTTTACAGAGAAAAACTTTAGTCCAAAAATTAAATAAAATTCATATTTAGGTAGGTCTCAATTTTATACAAATTTAGAAATTTGAATCACTCAAATCGGAGTTGAAACGCAAAAGTTATAAGCGTTTGAAGTTTGAAACAAAATTTGAAATCATTATTTCGAATTAATAAATCATTTTCTTTTTCGGAAATTAATTATTGCGTCAGCCTGGACACGTGGCAACCGCTGATTGGTTGGCTGACGTCAGCCGGTCCATGGACTTGGTCCACGCTCGGCTCGGGTCTACCGTGGAAACGGTCCACGGCTCACGGTCGCTGACAGGCGGGCCCGCCCTGTCAGTGGCTTGGGCTCACACCGGCGCGGCGCGGCTGACACGGGAGCCCCACACGTCAGTGACGTGCTCCCACGCGCACGGTGCGGCGGCTAGAGCTACGTGGCATGATCCGGGCCGTTGATTTGGAAATCAACGGTCCTGATCGGACCTAATGGCACACGTTTGGGGCGAACGTGGTCAATCCGAGCCGTTGGATCTAGATCCAACGGTTGAGATTGGATCTGGGAATCACACGTGGTTCTTACCGTGGGATGACGTGGCGCAATCCGGGACGTCGGATCTTGATCGGACGGTTCACGGAGCTCGTGGGGCGGCGATGGCGCGAGGTGGAGCGGGGTGTACCGGAGACGGGGACGACGACCAAGGGCGCGGCGCTACGGGCTCCTCCGGTGACGTGCGTGGTCACGTTCGAATCGCCCTGGCTCGGGGATCCCGGATCTGGCCTTCTTCTTCTCGGGCGACGGCGGACGGCGGCGGAAGGTGAGAAAAACCAACACAAGGCCCTAAGCTACTACGGCGAGCAATCCCGGGCAAGCGGCGGCTGCTAGGGTTTAGCGAGCTAGGGCAAAAGTAGCGCGGGGTCACGGCGGTCCTCGGGGCAGGACCCGGGCTTTAAATAGCCTCGGCTTCGCGCCAATCAGTAACCCTAACGGATGCGGCGGAGGGCGGCGCTGTCTGATCGAGGACTCGGGCGGAGACGACGATCCGCGACGTGACGTGTCCGATCAACGGCCACGATTGCCAGCGCCGCGGTCCGAGCCGGACCCGGTCGAATCGGTGCGGCCCAATCCTGACCGTTGGATCTCGATCCAACTGTTGGGATCGATTAGGTTTAGAGCTGGTTCGGTCGAGTCACGTGGCTTGGGTCGGACTCGAGTCGGACTCAGACTCGGGTCCGGTCGGATGAACAGTACTTGACCCGACTTGATTTTCCAGCGATTTAATATTTAAAATAATTCCCAGAAATTCATTTAATTCATTAAAAATATCAAAAAACTCGGAAAAATTCTAAAAATTCGAAAATACTTTGGATCATTTTGGACTCAAATAAAATATTTCCAACAAAATTTTATTTGCAAAGTTTAATTCTTTAATTATTTCAAAATGGAATAAATTCAAATAAATTCCAAATAAATCCAAATAAATTCCAGAAAATTCCAAAAATTCACCAAAGTGCCAAATCACACATGAATTTAAGAAAAGCAAAATTTTGGGGTGTTACAATATGAAAGTTTTCTAGTCGGGCTCCTAGCAGCAAAATCCTTTGGAGTCCATTTGCTTTTAGCGAAAGGTGATTCACAATTAGTCAAAAAAAGGTTAGCAAAGAATACAAGACGTCCGATGAGGTAATGTCTCACTACATGGATGAGGTGAGGAAATTGGAAAAATACTTCATTGACTTCAAAGTCCAATATATTTTGTGGAAAGATAGTCTTTTAGTGGACCAGTTATCAAAACTCAGTTCCTCACGATCACTTGTTCCAACAGGTATGTTTCTTGAACACATGTCTATACCTTCTATAGATACTTCCATAGAAGAGTTCCCGATTAGCAATCAGGTTGGAGTCCTTGAGCAAAATTTGGATTGGACTAAACCATTTAAAGCATATCTAGAATATGGGACACTACCCAAGGAAATACATGAAAAAGATAGATTGATTCTAAAGGTGCGAATGTAGAAATTACTTGACAATACTCTTTACAGAAAGAGAACTCACAGAGTTTTGATGAAATGTATATCCCAAGAACAAGGGATAACATTACTCCATGAGATTCAAGGGGGCTTATGTGGAGCATATGCTTCATATAAAACTATGGTCAGCAAAGCATTCTAACAAGGGTTTTATTGGCCTATAGCTTTACAAGATGCTATGCACCTTGTAAAGGCTTGCGAGCAATGTCAATTTCATGCTTGACAAGTGCATCAACCTGCTAATCAATTGCAAACAATACCACTGTCATGGCCATTTTTGACATGGGCATTGACATAATAGGTCATTACCTAAAGCAACTAATGGGTATAAATTCCTATTTGTTGCTATTGACACTTTCACAAAATGGATAGAAACTGAGCCCATAGTTTCAATCACGGCTCAAGCTGCAAAAAAATTCTTTGTGAAAATTATAGTCACCATATTTGGAGTTCTTAGTAGACTAATTGCTGATAATGGATCATAATTTATTAGTAGTCTATTTCAAGATTACTGTGATGAAATAGAGACAAACATTTGTTACACTTCTGTTGCTCATCTGCAGAGTAACGGATTTGTAGAACGTGCAAATGGCTAAATCATGCAAGACATGAAAAAATGAGTGTTCGATCATTTGAGAACATGCTCGAGGGCTTGGGTAGATGACCTCCACTTGGTGCTTTGGGCCATACGCATGACGACCAGTAGAGCTACGGGGGAAACGCCCTTCTTACTAGTATACGACACAGAGCTGTTCTGCCCAATGAAATCCAACTTGGTTCAACAAGAACCATTTCTTTTGAACAGGTTAATCAAGGTAACCAACATGAAGATGACATTAATATCTTAGAAGAGAAGCGACATCGAGCACTTGTCCGGTTGGTAGCCTACCTACAAGGCTTAAGAAGATATTACGATAAAAGAGTTCAACCACGAACTCTTAGTGTAGGAGACTTTCTAAAGTTTATCCAAAACCAGTCTAGCTTAAACAAGTTATCTTCCAAGTGGGAAGGTCCATTTACTGTAGTATTGGTAACCCGACCTGGCTTTGTTCAACTTGCTATCGAAGATGGTTAAATTCTTTCCAACGCCTGAAATATCCAGCATCTTTGCAGGTTTTATGTATGAATTTATATTTTACATTCATGAATTAAATTCATATTTTTTTCTATCTTCTTCATGTTATTCCAAAGCTATTTCTTGTCTTGCTTTCATTCTAAGTAATCATGAAAGCTTAATCCGACCTAACTCCATGAGCAAAACACAAGGTTACTGGTCAGGTTGTGAGATGACTTGTAATAGAAACATTTCATGTAAGCCAGTACTTACTACGTTAAAACTCATTAGACTGACCTCATCTTCGACCTGCTCCTGATTAATATTACGTGTATAGTGAAGAGAAAACTAGTTAGTACCCATAAAAGAAAACTATCTGTTTTATGATGACATCATTCAGCAAACAGTTGGGGGCTAGTAATGATATACTTAAGATCAAATCAAAAGCAGATGAGTAATAGAATAATTCTTAACACGTAAAAGATAGACGAAGAGTGAATTTTCTCATTTCATTTATAGAAAAATTTTACATTCTTCATATACAAATCCACATCAGATTTTACTTCTGCTTGTATCCGGTTCATTTCTTCTTCAGTTGAGAACTGTAGGTTGGAAGGCAACTTTTCCAACTGTCAGCGTGAGAGCCAACAGACACCTCCGAGTCGGGTGTATATGAAGTTCAAACGGGGGGCTTTCGTGGAGATTGCTCGAGAGATGGAGAAAGGGGATCAGCCGAAGCTTGCAAGGAGACGCTGAGGTTTATCCAGGTTCGGGCCCTCCTGAGAGTAATAGCCCTAGTCCTGTCTGGGTGTTCTTACTTGTGTTCTTGGGGGAGACTGAAATCCTCCACCCGGAAAATGTCTTCGAACCCCTTCTCCCATGCACCCCAGTTCCCTTTTATACTCGGGCTGGCTGGGGCGCATGGGAGTTTACATCAGTGTGAAATACTCATTACACTGTCACACAGCATTTCATGCACCTGTCACTATTCTCACGCCACACTTAATGCTCTGACACAACCGACTCCTCCCCGGCCTCGGGCCCCGTGCACCTGTCGGCTCCACCTGTCTCGCCAAGGGAGATTTCGCCGTGACGTCACCAGCAATAAATGCGCGTATTGGGAGTATGCGCCGTCACACGGTGGCCTTCATTACCCTCATTTAATGCGCACGATACGCACTAAATGCCTTTGACCCTCTGCGCGGCAGCACAGACCGCTAGGTGGCCTTGGAAACTGTGAAATCATGTGCTGAAAAATTGGCTTTGAACTGAAAAATTAACTTAGATTTGAATTTGCAAAATGTGTTTGTTCATGTGTTTTGACAATTTGACAAGAAACAGTAAGTTACGCATTAGCGCCGGACAAAGTTCTCAAGAAACAGTAAGTTTCCCATCTGCGACAGACAGTGTTTTTGGAGTCATGTGAGCATGTTTTTGAGCCCATGACCGAAGTCATTTTCACATGTACAACGGACAGTTTTTCTTGGTCCGTTGTGAACAAGCTTTTTCGGTTTGGATAATTTCTTGGAACCAAGATTTTCACATGTACAACGGACTAATTCTTTTTGTCCGTCGTGAATGGACTTTTTCTAGGGTTTTACTTTTGTGAAACCGAGCGTGGCACGTTTGCGCCGGACAAGCTTCCGGGTCCGTTGTGAACTTGTTTTGAGCTCATGACCAAGCCATTTTGCATGTACAACGGACCAACTTTGTTTGTCCGTTGTGAACGTGTTTTTCCGCGTTTGGTTGGCTTCTTGGAACAGAAACTTTTCCTTATACAGCGGACCAACTTTGTTTGTCCGTCGTGAATGCGTTTTCGCCAATTAGGGTTGTGAGCGATTTGGATTTGAATTTTGAATGTGAATTTGAAATTTGTAATGATTTCATGATGCTTCTTTTGAAGTGGACTTTATGCAATGCTCATGTGAGTAGTTGCATGGATTGACATTGAGTCAAGTCGTGGACTTGTGCTCGGATTTGTTTTGTGGTTTGTTCATGTGCGGTGTATTGCTCAAGACGAATGTGGTCGATGATGGGACCGAACTAGGTTCATGGAGGAACCGAGGTTCGGGACTAGGTTCAGGAGGAACCGAGGTCTTGGTGGTCAAGGATGTCATGCGGGACGTTCGGGCTAAGAGAATGGTGCACATGAAGAATGATTAGTCACGTGAGAATGGCAGGAGGTCATTCGCGTGCAAAGTGTTAGTCACGTGAGTATGGCAGGTGGCCATACGGCGTGCAAAGTGTTAGTCACGTGAGTATGGTAGGGTTGCCATACGGCGTGCAAGAGTTGTACTCGGCCTGGTTGGGCCAAGTAGAGTTGAGTTGGATCACGGATTCCTTCTAAGGAATAGGAATCGTATTCGTAACTCTTTAATGGGTTGGTGCTTTAAATAGGTGGGGGGTCTCCTGTTGAAAGGCACCAAGCAGAGCTGAGCGCATCAAGCCTTGAGCTTGGTTTTAGGGTTTGTACTCTTTTGATGAGAGTATTTTAGACAAGAAATAAAGATCAATTCTTCCAAGATTTTTGCGTGCTACATTAACCACGTCGCTACATTGTTTTTTTTTTGTGGTGCGTGTTTGCATGCATGTTCTAATTCTAGATTGGTTTTTGATCATTGAGTTTCATCTTGATTTGATCCATCAAAAATCGTTCTAGGGTATTGATTTAGAGTTTCTCAAAGTTTAGTTGATGAATCTTTTGAAGATCTTGTTTAATCTTGAAGTTTTGATTAGATTGATTCTCGTCAAGTTCTGGATCAGCAAGCTTGCGAAGCTCATAACTTTTGATCCGTAAGTCCGATCGAGCTGATTCTTTTTGGGTTCAATTCGTATTGGAATCTAGTTTCTTGTGTCCAAATTTCAGATCGTTCCGACGGTTGGATCTCCAGGAATTCTCATTTTACCAAACCTCTGTCATTCTGTTTTTGTAAAAACGAGGCAATTATTTGGTTCTGTTTTGGGGTGAACTTTTAATAGGTCAAGAATTTGGTTTTAGCTTCCGCACAATCATTCACCCCCTCTGATTGCTATATTCGTATACTTGATCCTACAAGTGGTATCAGAGCAAGGTTTCTCTAATCTATCTTAACCGGTGATTAGATCAATGGATCGTTATTCGACAAAACCATGTGTGTTCGATGGTGTTGATTTTCAGTTTTGGAAGGCCAAGATGGAGGCGTTCATCCAAGCTCAGGGATTCGCAATTTGGGAGAAGGTCTACAAGCCATATGATGTCCTCGCAAACGACAACGTCAACGACACCAATCGCGCACATGTTGAAGCAAATAGTAAGGCGCGCAACTTGATCATCCAAGGCTTGGGGCGAGCGACTTCGATCGTGTGATTCATCTTCGATCTGCATATGAGGTATGGAAATCACTTTGTGATTACCATGAGGGTTCTAACACTATTAAAGAGGTTCGTCAAGATCTTTACAAAAAAGAATACATGCGATTTGAGATGAAACCGGTGAGTCGGTAGATGACTTCTTTGCACGCTTTAATAAGATTCTTAGCAATTTGCGTGCTGTTGGAGTTAGCTTGGATGATGCTACTAATGCTAGACAATTGCTTAGTGCTTTGGACATGTCGGTGTGGGAGATGAAAGTAACATCTATACAAGAATCTACTACCATGAGTACACTTACTTTAGATGTTCTTTATTCTAAGTTGAAAACTCATGAATTAGATGTTTTTGCTAGAAAGAATGATCATAAATCAATTGCTTTGACATCTCAATCTAGCATATCTCATAATGGTGCTGCTTCAAGTTTTGCTCTATCTTTCTTGTCTTCACTAACCGATGAGCAGATTGAGCAATTCCCGATAGAAGACTTGTCACTACTCTCTTCTCGCTTTAACAAAGCTTTGCAAAAATGTGATAAAGAGAAAGAGAAGTGGTGGTGATCCTCCAAGATGCTATGAGTGTGGTGATCTCGACCATATTCGTCCAAACTGTCCAAAACTTGCAAGTAAAGCATCAAGGGAGGAGAAGGACAACGACAGAAGAAAAGAGAAGAAGAAGTTCTCTCCAAGTGATAGAAAGAAGAAGAACTTCATCAACCGCAAAGTTGTCCATCGAGTTCTTTCCGCTCTTGAACAAGTCAATTTGAGCGATGTGGATTCGGAGAGCGGCGAGGATGATGCAACTCCAAGCAAGCATGAGTTGACGGGGTTGTGTCTCATGGCCAAAAGCGTGGCTTCACCGAGGACGATCACGACGACTTCAATGAGGTAGATCCCTCTTATGATGAATTAGCTATTCTGTTGCTCGTCTTGGAAAATTGCTTGACAAAGCGTGATAAGAAAATTAAGAAACATGATTTCATTGTTGAAACATTGAATGCTGAAATTGCTAGACTTAAGACTTTGATTCCTAGTGATGATACTTGTAAATCATGTGACTTAATTTACAATGAGCTCACCTTGCTTAGGAAAGAACACGCTCTTCTGTTGCATCTAAATGAGAAAATGAGAAACATGTTGTACATGCTAGCTGTTCCAATCGATGATTTGCATGGTTCAACTTCTTGTTCTAAATGCTCAACTCTTGAATTAAAATTAAAAGATGCAAATGCTAGGGTTTCTCAATTAACTGATAATTTGCTTTCACATGAAATTCTCTCATGCTCAACTTGTCGCAAGCAAAAGGAAAAGTAGATGTTCCTGCAATAATTGTTTAACTCTTGCTAAGAAAGTTGATTACTTGCAAAATTCTTTGGAACGTTTCACTAATGGCAAGAAGAAGTTGAACATGAGTTTGGATCAATCTAAGGTTAGCACAAACAAGAGAGGTTTAGGTTTTGATCCTTATGCCACATATGAAACTAAACCTCATCGTTGTTCGGAGCTCCTTGCAAAATTGAGTTATCTAATGAGCCTAAGAAAATTGCTTTTCAATCTGCTGGTTTTTTATCTTCTACTATGATGAATGCAAAATGTGCTTTTCTTGTTAAAGCTAAACATCATGTCAAGTACACTTGCACTCATTGTGGTAGAGATGGACACTTAGTAGATTTTTGCTTTAGACTAGCCAAACAACAAAAGAAAGAAAGAGCTAAGGCTAGGTCTAATTTCGAGAAGGCACGCTTTGCTTCTCACTACGTGCCTAGGGTGATGCAAGCACCTTTTGTTGCTAGAAACACGGGAACAGTGCAAATTTGATTTTGTGCATAAGATCGCTTGTGTTGTGCCTCTCGTTGTCCGTCAGGTGTCTCAAGATCTTGGATTCCTAAACATCTTATTTCTAACCCCAGACCGAGACCTCGACACTTTCGCTTCTATGTAGGCTTCTCACGCGAGGAGGGAGAACATGTGGCTAGTGAATTTGGAAGCTCACTTCATATGTTCGGTGATAAGATTTGGTTCTCCTTCACTCGTGCATCTCATCTTGAAAGTGTTGCCTTTGGAGATGCTTCTTCCACTTGTTGCAAAAGGCACTAGTTCAAATGATGCAGGTACAAGTGCATATGTTCAGGGTGAGAGTGTCTTTGTTCATAAAGATGATGATAATGCTGTTGAGGACGAGATAATTAGAGGTTTACATGAGAGACTCTTCCCACGTGCTTGTGTGTGCTTGTTTTCAAGCTTCCCACGTCGCCACATCGACAAGCTATCAAAAGGATTTTCAGGTATCTTCATAGAACTCAAGATTTTGGCATTTGGCTTTCTGCTTCCTCATGGATTAGTTTAAGAGCTTTTTCTCGATGTTGACTTTGGAGGATGTTGATTTGATTTGGTTCGTGCCACCTCTTGAGTAATCCCTTTTCTTGAGCATATTGATATTGGATTTCACTTTCTTAAAGATCATGTTGAAAAAGAAAAATTGTGCTTCATCATGTGGATCTGAACATCAATTGGCAGACATTTTCACAAAACCTTTGTCTTCTTCGCTTTTGCTTTTATTCGGGAGAACTTGGAATTGTTCATCCAATGGGATTGTTTTGAGGGGGAGTTTCTTTGCCAAGTTCTTTCACTTAATGAGCTCACTTTATCATATTTCTTTATATGTTATGTAATTGAGCTAATATATGATAATCTAATTATCTCACTTGAACTAAAAATGACATTGCGGAATTCCCTGGACTGATTACCTATAGCTAAATACACTGTGATATCTTACTCTTCTAGGCTTGATATTGAATCCTCTTGACAAATTTGGGCTATGAAGCAAGTGTGGTTTCAACTTTACTCTTTCATAAGACCTTTTAATCACTTTTGCATGTTTATAATCAAAGAAAAATGAAAAGAAAAGGGAATCAATAAAAAAGGGTTGTTAAAAGCAAAAAACCTCAAGTTATGTGCTTCAGGGTGCTTTCCCTAAAAGGATAAGATGTATGCTTCAAGCATGCCATTCCCTCAAAGATAAGATGTATGCTTCAAGCATGCCACTCCTAGAAAATAAAGGAAGTATGCTTCAAGCATGCCATATGCAACTTATTGTTTAAAGATTAAATTGGTCTACTAGATTGGAGTTGAAACTACTTGCTCGCCCTAAGTTGTTAGTTGCTTCAATTTTTAAAGTCTTGCTTTTTCTGCTAAGATCTTGCTTAGTACTTGGCTATAGTTGACTAAATTGAGGTTGAGATGCATGTCATTCCCTAACTTGTTAAAATCACATCAAGATCATGTATTTTGCATATTATATGATATATAAGGTTATATGATCGAATGAGCTCATCTTTTCAATCTTGGCACTCCCTTGTTTCTCTTGGTGAAATCATTGTTTCAGGAAAAATCATTGTTTCTCTCTTTTACTCTTGATGAATCCATTGTCAAAGGGGGAGAAATTTGGAAATCTTTCTTTGAAAAGTTAAAGAAAAAGGGAGAGTTGTATTTGGAAATTTGAGAATTTTTGGGAGAAGTTTGGAGAATTTTTGAAATTTTTGGGCGCATTGCACATTCACACACATTTTCATTCTCAGGGGGAGATTTTGTTTTGCATTTTGGTCAAAGGGGGATTTCTGTGTTTTCTTACTTTGGTCTTTGATCCTTTGGATTTCAAAATCTTTGGTAAAGTGAATGCCAAATGATCAATTCTAAGTGGTGTTGCCAATGTTTTCATCAAGGGGGAGATTGTGAAATCATGTGCTGAAAAATTGGCTTTGAACTGAAAAATTAACTTAGATTTGAATTTGCAAAATGTGTTTGTTCATGTGTTTTGACAATTTGACAAGAAAGCGTAAGTTACGCATTAGCGCCCGGACAAAGTTCTCAAGAAACAAGAAGTTTCCCATCTGCGACAGACGATGTTTTTGGGTCTGTTGTGAGCATGTTTTTGAGCCCATGACCAAGTCATTTTCACATGTACAACGGACAGCTTTTTCTTGGTCCGTTGTGAACAAGCTTTTCGGTTTGGATAATTTCTTGGAACCAAGATTTTCACATGTACAACGGACTAATTCTTTTTGTCTGTCGTGAATGGACTTTTTCTAGGGTTTTACTTTTGTGAAACTGAGCGTGGCACGTTTGCGCCGGACAAGCTGCTGGGGTCCGTTGTGAACTTGTTTTGAGCTCATGACCAAGCCATTTTGCATGTACAACGGACCAACTTTGTTTGTCCGTTGTGAACGTGTTTTTCCGCGTTTGGTTGGCTTCTTGGAACAGAAACTTTTCCTTATACAGCGGACCAACTTTGTTTGTCCGTCGTGAATCGCGTTGCTCAATTAGGGTTTTGAGCGATTTGGATTTGAATTTTGAATGTGAATTTGAAATTTGTAATGATTTCATGATGCTTCTTTTGAAGTGGACTTTATGCAATGCTCATGTGAGTAGTTGCATGGATTGACATTGAGTCAAGTCGTGGACTTGTGCTCGGATTTGTTTTGTGGTTTGTTCATGTGCGGTATTGCTCAAGACGAATGTGGTCGATGATGGGACCGGAACTAGGTTCATGGAGGAACCGAGGTTCGGGACTAGGTTCAGGAGGAACCGAGGTCTTGGTGGTCAAGGATGTCATGCGGGACGTTCGGGCTAAGAGAATGGTGCACATGAAGAATGGTTAGTCACGTGAGAATGGCAGGAGGTCATTCGCGTGCAAAGTGTTAGTCACGTGAGTATGGCAGGTGGCCATACGCGTGCAAAGTGTTAGTCACGTGAGTATGGTAGGGTTGCCATACGCGTGCAAGAGTTGTACTCGGCCTGGTTGGGCCAAGTAGAGTTGAGTTGGATACGGATTCCTTCTAAGGAATAGGAATCGTATTCAGAACTCTTTGTGGGTTGGTGCTTTAAATAGGTGGGGGGTCTCCTGTTGAAAGGCACCAAGCAGAGCTGAGCGCATCAAGCCTTGAGCTTGGTTTTAGGGTTTGTACTCTTTTGATGAGAGTATTTTAGACAAGAAATAAAGATCAATTCTTCCAAGATTTTTGCGTGCTACAGTAACCACGTCGCTACAGTGTTTTCTGTTTTGGTTCTTGTTTGCATGCATGTTCTAATTCTAGATTGGTTTTTGATCATTGAGTTTCATCTTGATTTGATCCATCAAAAATCGTTCTAGGGTATTGATTTAGAGTTTCTCAAAGTTTAGTTGATGAATCTTTTGAAGATCTTGTTTAATCTTGAAGTTTTGATTAGATTGATTCTCGTCAAGTTCTGGATCAGCAAGCTTGCGAAGCTCATAACTTTTGATCCGTAAGTCCGATCGAGCTGATTCTTTTTGGGTTCAATTCGTATTGGAATCTAGTTTCTTGTGTCCAAATTTCAGATCATTCCGACGGTTGGATCTCCAGGAATTCTCATTTTCCCAAACCTCTGTCATTCTGTTTTTGTCGAAAACGAGGCAATTATTTGGTTCTGTTTTGGGGTGAACTTTTAATAGGTCAAGAATTTGGTTTTAGCTTCCGCACAATCATTCACCCCCCCTCTGATTGCTATATTCGTATACTTCGATCCTACAGAAACTGAACACCTACGGCGTGGTCTGCACGCCACCTGTCCGCCAGGCGATCACCTTACTGACCGCCAGCGGCGTGGCCTGGACGCCACCTGTCCGCTGGGCGATCACCTTACTGACCGCCAGCGGCGTGGCCTGGACGCCACCTGTCCGCTGGGCGATCACCTTTACTGACCGCCAGCGGCGTGGCCTGGACGCCACCTGTCCGCTGGGCGATCACCTTTACTGACCGCCAGCGGTGTGGCCTGGACGCCACCTGTCCGCTGGGCAATCACCTTTACTGACCGCCAGCGTCGTGGCCTGGACGCCACCTGTCTGCTGGGCGATCACCTTTACTGTGCTGGAGTGGGCACCCTGGTGTAGAATACGCCGACAGTAGCCCCCGGGCCCACCTGGGAGCGCTTTTGACCCTTTTTTGGAAAACGGTTCGGTCTCCCGGGTGGGTCCATCATAAATGCCCACGTAACGCCGCAGCTTTAAATGCCCGCAGCCGTTTCTGGGTATTAAGGCGGGACATGCAACCGCCCTCGCCTCGTAACCGACGCCGGACCTTTGGGAAACATGCCCACGCTTTGGGAGCCTTTCGGGCTTCCCGCCTTCGAGCCGCCGTGACGCTTCGGGTTTCCCGTCGGATCACCTTTCCGCAAGCCTCTATATATAGGTGTGCATGGGTGGAGCGGTTCTTTCTTTCAGCTTCACCCATCTTCTAAGCCTTCGACCGTCCTTCTTGCGAACCACCTCCCTCTGGCCCAGATGGCGCCTCCGGCACCTTTGCTCCCGCCGTCGACCGTCGAAGATAGAGACGCCATGAGGTTTTCCTGGTATATCTCCGGCGGTTCCCTCAACGTCCGTGCTGGGACCACAACGCCCGGCTGCCGCCCAGGAGAAGTGATCTTCTTCGGCTGGGCACTGCTGGCGGGCCTACTCCCGCCGGTTTCTGACTTCTACATCTCCGTCCTCAACTTCTATTCTATCCACAACATTCATCTTCCTCCCAACTCCGTCATCCTCCTTGCTGTCTTCGCCCACTTCTACGAAATGTTCGTGGGAGTGGCCCCCAATCTTCCTCTTTTTCGCTTTTTCTACTCCCTGCGCACGGCCAGGGATCCTTCCATTCCGTCGGGGTGCTGCCACTTTCGCCTCCGAGAAGGCGCGGTTTCGCGCTACATACAGTTGGATCTCCGGTCCAACTGGAAGACCTGGCGCAACGAGTGGCATAGAGGTCCTGGAGTTGCCGACTGGGCCGGTGGTCAGCAACCCCACCTGGGGAGCACAGGTCGACGAGACGCCCGAGCTCCGGACGATGCTGGCCCGTGTGGACCAGCTGCGGACAGCGGGCCTGACTGGAGGTATGGTTCTCCGAGACTTCATTTTTCGGAGGATCAGCCCCCTGCGCCGCCGTGCCCGCCCGGCCTGGCAGTACACGGGCCTTGATGACGTAACCCATCTCGTTACCGGAGGTAGGCTTCTTGTCTTCCTTTCTTGGTGATTTTGGCAACTGTTGCCGAGTTGAAGACATTCTTCTTTCTTTTTTACTTGCTAACAGCTACAGGGGACTTATCCCCTTCGAAAGTCGATGCCTGGATGGGGCAACTGGGCGCCCCCAGCGTCGTCCCGCCTTTCCCGGTGGGTGCAGTCCCACTTTGCTGCGTGGAGCCCCGGGAGCGCGTGGCGATCACCCGTGCTATGCCCACCATGGACGCCACGGGACTGGTGAACACGCCACGCCCAAGGGCCCTGACGATCCGGGGCCCTCCCGCAGCCGGCGACCAGGGAAGGGGCAAATGCCCTGCCGACGACGACGCCCCTGGCGCCAGCCCTAGGAGGGTTCGCACCTCGTCAGGGGATGCGGCGACCTCGACCGCCCCGCAGGGCTCCACCGGGGCGGGGAGCTCTACGGCGGTCGCAGCTGCAACTTCAACTGCTCCCGTCGAGGTGGTTGATGTTGACGCTGCTCCGACCATAGCTCCACCGGCACCGATTATTCCTCCTCCTCCGCCGGCGCCGGTCGATCCACCACCGCCGCCAGCACCGATTCTTCCGCCGCCGCCGCCGGCAGCGATCCTTCCTCCGCCGCCGCCAGCACAGGTCGATCCGCCACCGCCGCCATTTTCGGTCCTTCCTCCTGCGCCGCCGGCGCAGGTTGACCCGCCAGCTCCGGTTCTCCCACCGGCGCCGGCTGCGTAGGACCTACGGCCGCCGCCGCCACCGCGGATGGTGCTGAACCTCCCTCCGTCCGCGCCGCGGTTCCGAGGACTTCTTGCCGGGTACTTAAACCAAAGCAAAAGAAATGTTAAGTTCTTTTAATATGTAAGGCTTACCTCCCTCTTACCTTCTTCAAGGCGCCCACTTCAAGCGCCCCACCAAGGCTACTGTGGCATCGCAAAGCGGCGCAAAGACTTGGCGGGCAAGGCGCCGAGGCGACCCAGTGTGACTGTCAGTGGCCGCCGCAGGGCGGTCGTCTTACCGCTGGCGGGATGGGCCTGCCGCCCACTCCGGAGGCCCCCAATGCCTCAGTCCCCTCGGCGGATGCGGACGCTCTGCTGGCCGCCCTCGGCAAATTGCACTCCAGCGTGAGCGGCCGCCTCGCGATGAGCAAGGAGAGGCTGAGGGAGGCCACCGTGGAGAACAACCGCCTCCGCAAGGAGGCGCAGGACTGGCGCGGCCGGGCGGAGTTGTTGGAGCGGGATTTGCAGCAGGAGAGGGAGCGAGGAGCCCTTCGCGTCGAGGCGATCACCCGGGAGCGCGATGAAGAGAAGGGTGAGCGACTCCGCGTGGAAACCGAGACCACCTCCATGCTGCGACCCACCTTCGACCGGATGGTGGCCAGCTTGGCACCATTGGGGCTGGAGCAACCGGCCCCCCTTGAGCAGATGGCCCGGCACTATGCCTTCTGCATGGGCCTGATTGCCGACTTCCTTACCTTCTTGCCCGGCGCCTTAGCCACCCGGTCCAGCCAGGAAGGGCGGGCAGTTGCGGTGGCCACGGCGACGTACGTGCTCGCCTACTGCGCCAGCCGGGACGTCAACTTCGACCCCCTAGCCACCATCCAAGGAGTGGAAGGGGACTGGGCCCGCGTAGAGGCATAGGTCAGCAACGCCGCCGAGCAGGTCGCCGATCAGCTCGAGATGGTCAACCCGACGCTGGAAGCAGTGGCCGAGGATGTGGCGCTCGGGCTGGATGCCGACCCGATAGAGGACCAGGCAGCCGCAGAAGCCGCGGCAGACGAGGAGTGAAGACTCTAGACTTAGCGTTGCCCGCTTTTTTGTTTTGTCGTCCTCTATAAAAGACTCCTGCAAGTCAGATTCTTGTTTATAAATGCATACACCTCCCTTTACATGTCTTATGTTTGGATGCTTGTCCGTGCCTCCACTATGCTGGTTCTGGATGAACAAAAAGGCAACCGCACGCTTTAAAGATTAGTTGGGGTGCAGGGCCCGGATCCCTCGTGCCGGAATGTCGCTATCTCAGGACCTTAGGGCCTTGTGAAATTAATTACTCTCGTGGTCTCTTGGGACCGAACACTTGGCGAGGTGTGGCAGGGTAGTAGGCTCTCGGTAGTGGTGTTTGAGTCGCCGGTTCTCACGGGGACACCCTGAGCGTCATGACCGTGTTGAAAACCGTGCCAAACTAGCAATCCGATCGCCCATCCCTGCTCGCCACACTCACCCAGTGGTTCCACTTTTACCATCGAGAATTCAGAGAGCCGTTAGGTACTGAGGGCGATTACGCGGACATGGCCCATCGGGGCGCAAACCAGGAAGAATATAACAAAGGTGACAACTGCTTTGAACGAAAAGAGACAAGGTAAGGAAAAATTCAGCAAGAGACAAGAAAAGAGAGAAGGGGATAAGTCGAGATGTCATTTCTTGTCTTGACAAATTTTTAGCTTTAGAAAATAAGTTTTATCCTCACTACGACCACTCTAGCTTAGGGTTGAGCCTACGGTCAGTATGGCTCTGATACCACCTCTGTCGGGACCCCGAATTTGCAAATCCGGACCCTCTGTGTATTCAACACTAGTCCAGGAACGCGCTAGTGCACACAGTCTTAACATCGGTAAATATCACAATCATACCATTCGATACTAATAAAGTACTTTATTTAAATAACCAACTGGTTACTCGACCTTATGGTCAAGTCACAAATGTACGCCTCGCAGGGCAAAACTTATTAAGAGAGAAAATAGTAGCAGCGGAAAATCAAATAACTTCGTGGCGCCATCCAGTATACCACAGGCAACTGACTGGGCTCGCTTCCCTAAGTAGACGGATCCTCTTGGAGTTCCTCCTCCAAAGCTGGTGTAGTCTCCTCTTCAACTGGTGTTGTATTGTGGCAAGGGTGAGTACTTGGTACTCAGCAAGTCATGCACAGAATGCAAGCTAATATACTATATGCATGGCTTGGTACAAAGGAGTGGCTCAAGGTATATTTGCAGTAAACAGCATTTGACAAGTAATATAAGTAGATTCGAAAGCAGTAGAAACAAGTAAAGCATAAATAACTTTTCAAGAAGTTTAACAACCATCTTCCCATCCTAAACCACATTTCCATCAACATCATTATTAATCCAACCCAACCTTTCAAAACCAAGTTATTTTTGAGAAAATCTAACCCTTGACTGTAATTCGGCGATGTCCAATACCGCTGACACGGCTATTCGAATAGATTCTACACTCTGCAGAGGTTATGCACTTTACCCACAAGATACGCTTAAACACCACAAAGGCGAGTTCAGTAACAAAGTCTTTCGAAACTTCTAACAATACAAGTGGTCCTCCCGGTTATTGCACACTAACCCTTCCCTTAGCTAAGGCGAAGTTTAGGCCAATCAACCGTTAGATGGGTACTGGCCTCGGCCCAGACGCCCCCCGCACAACTTACACAAAGGGTGTAGTTTACCTCCCGAGGTCCCACAGTGCACGTTATTAGCAACTTCGTCAACTAGGTCCGTCCCATTACAGACATGTGGGGGCACGTTCGACCCAGTTCAAAGGCTTGCAAGGTTAAGTCCTTAGGGTGACCAGGGCAAGACTACCCAAGAACCAAATCAACATCCCCAATGCCACAACTGCCCACGATTACTCTTGCCACATGCCGGCCGAAAATCGCGTTTATCAAACCCCAGTTGATTACCATGCACCACGTGCCATCAACATCACATGATACCTTTTCAAAACAGGTTCAATATATCATTAAGTCAACATTAGCATTTGTTTGTCCAAAATCATGTCATGAGCACGTAGCAGGTCTAAGCAGTATACTACAACGGTCTAAAACCCATGTTGGCAATCTAATAATGTCCAACTAGTAATCCGCAACTAGGGTGACAAGGGTCATGGCACATACTTAAGTAATCAAGGTGTCATACAGCAAATTGGTATTTATCTAACCCCCATGTTTAAATAAAGTATTTTTCTAATTGAACTAGCATGCAATAGTTTAAATCAAAATAGATTTCGAAATAGGATCAACATGGTCAAAGCACAACTTGCCTTCAAAAAGTACTTGTTCTTGGTCTTGAGTTGGATCCTGAGTCAATACTTCTCCTTCGAATCCTTCCGGCACTTCAACGTCTACTCGTAAGGCGTGCAAATAGCAAATACACAAATAAACAATAGGCAAAAAGTGTCCAAACATCCAAATAAAATCCATAAACAGAAAGAACAAAATTTTATGAATTTTTAGAAACTAGAATCGCCAAATTTGGAGTTAAAACGCAAAAGTTATGATTATTTAAAGTTTAAATAATCAATTAAATAATTTTAAAGAGAAAAACTTTAGTCCAAAAATTAAATAAAATTCATATTTAAATAGATCTCAATTTTATACGAATTTAGAAATTTGAATCACTCAAATCGGAGTTGAAACGCAAAAGTTATAAGCGTTTGAAGTTTTGAAATTCAAATCAATTATTAAACCGAATTATTAAATCATTTTCTTTTAGGAAAATCATTTATTGCGTCGAGGACACGTGGACCAATCGGGTGACGACGCGTGGCCTCGGGTCCATGGACCCGGCGCACAGTCTCAGCTCGGTCCACCGTGGGCTCGGCCCACGGCTCACGCCGGTCGACAATTGGGCCCCTCGACACGCGGGCCCGGCGTGTCGGCGTCCTGCCTGCTGCAGCGTGGGCGCTGGCCGCGTGACGGTCCAGGCTTCGGAGCACGTGGCGCAATCTCGGCCGATTGATTTGAAAATCAACGGCCCGGATTAGATCTGGCTAACTTGGCGCTTGGAAAACAACTCCACCGACCGGACCGTTCGATCTTGATCGGACGGTCAAGATCAATCTATCGCTATGAGCGTGGTTCAATCTAAGCCGTTGGATCTAGATCTAACGGTTGAGATTAGATCTCGAGATTAACACGTGATTCTTTACCGTGGGTGGCGTGGGCGAATCTGGACCGTGCGATGAAGATCCGACGGTGGAGAAGCTTCGCGGTCTGCGATGTCCACGGCGGAGCTCCGGCGTCGGCGTTGAGAACGAAGACCACACCGATGGCGTTCGGGCACGCTCGGCGAAGTGGGTGGTCTCTTCGGTGCGTCTCAAGCGGGGACTCGGATCTGGGCTCCTTCCGGCGGAAGACGGCCGGGCGGCGGAAAACGGCGCAAACGCGGCGGACACCTCCTCCAACTACTGGCGAGCTCAAATGCACGGGCAAGCAGCGGCGGCTTTCGGCGAGATGGCTCGAGGACACGGTGCGCCGCGGAGGAGGGCAACCTCGGGGCGTGACCCGGGCTTTAAATAGCCGGCGTTCGTGCCCGACACGGAAACCTAATTCTCCACGGCGGCGGGCGCGGCGGCGGAGTCCGGCTCGGACTCGGGCGGAGACGACGACGGTCGACCGTCCACGTGGCGCGATCAACGGCCACGATCGCACGGGCGCGACCGGGTCCGGTCCGGTCTCGGCTCGAACCGATGCGATCCAATCCGGACCGTTGGATCTCGATCCGACAGTCGGGATCATCTTGGGTTAGGGTTGGGTTCGACCGACTCATTTGGCTCGGTCGGACTCGAGTCGACTTCGAGTGCGGCTTTCGGTCGGATGAACGATTGCAAACCCATTCGCATTTTCCAGCGATTTAATAATTAAAATAATTCCTAAATTCATTTAATTCATTAAAAATAGCAAAATACTCGAGAAAAATTCGGAAAAATTCTGGAAAATATTTTGGAACATTTTGGACTCAAATAAAATATTTCCAACAAAATTTTATTTGCAAAATTAAATTCTTTAATTATTTCAAAATGGAATAAATTCAAATAAATTCCAAATAAATCCAAATAAATTCCAGAAAATTCCAAAATTTCACCAAAGTGCCAAATCACACATGAATTTAAGAAAAGCAAAATTTTGGGGTGTTACAAACCTCCCCCCCTTAACAGAATCTCGTCACCGAGATTCAGGGCTTACTACGGAATAGGTTTGGAAACTCTTTCTTCAGATCCTCTTCGCGCTCCCAAGTCGCTTCGCTCTCTGCATGGTTGCTCCACTGAATTCTACAGAAACGGGTTGACTTGTTTCTAGTCTCTCGATCCATGGTGTCTAAAATCTTCACGGGATGCTCCTTGTAAGTCAAATCTTCTTGCAACTCGATTGACTCTAGCGGCGTCTGTTCCTCAGGTACTCGGAGACACTTCTTCAACTGGGACACATGGAATACGTCATGTACTCCTCGCTAACTTGTGTGGCAACTCCAGCTGATAAGCAACTTCGCCTCTGCGGCTTAAAATCTTAAATGGTCCAACATAACGGGGTGCGAGTTTCCCTTTGGCATGGAACCTCTTAACTCCCTTGAGAGGCGTAACTCTGAGGTATACAAAGTCTTCTGGTTTAAAACTCAAATCCCGCGACGGTTGTCGGCATAACTCTTACATCGTGATTGGGCTATTTTCAACCTTTCCCTAATCATGGCAATCTGCTCTTGACCTCTTGAAGAATATCAGGCCCGAAGACACGGCGCCACGGTCTCATTCCAATTCAATGGCGTCCGGCGAAGTCGACCATCTGAAGTGCCTCAAAAGGTGACATCTGTAAACTAGCCTGATAACTATTGTTGTAACTGAACTCGGCATACGGCAAACTCTTGTCCCAAGAGGTAGCATAAGCCAATGCACAAGCTCTTAACATATCCTCCAGAATCTGGTTGACTCTTTCGGCCTGTCCATCCGTCTGTGGATGATAGGCTGTACTAAAGTTCAAACGGGTTCCCATAGCTTCATGCAACTTATTCCAAAACCTTGAGGTAAATTGGGTACCTCTGTCCGACACGATCCTCTTTGGCACACCGTGCAAACAGACGATCTTGATCATATACAATTCTGCTAACTTATCTCCCGAGTAGGTGGTCTTTACGGGGATAAAATGGGCTACCTTGGTCAAACGATCTACTATGACCCATATGGAGTCATAACCTCCTTGAGTCTTAGGCAAGCCGGTAATGAAATCCATTCCGATTTCCTCCCACTTCCACTCAGGTATTTTCAGTGGCTGTAGCAATCCTGCTGGTCTCTGATGCATTGCCTTGACTCTTTGGCATACGTCGCACAATGCAACATGCTCGGCAACTTCACGCTTCATGCTCGGCCACCAGAATCTTTCCTTCAAATCCTGATACATTTTGGCGCTTCCAGGATGAATTGAGTACTTGGAGTCATGGGCTTCTTCCAAAATCAGTTGCTTTAACTCCTTCTTGTTAGGCACACAAATCCGATCCTTCATCCATAACGTGCCTTGCTCATCCAACTTGAATTCCTCTGCCTTGCCTTCTTCCTTGATGGACTTAATCCTGCGGATTTTGTCATCATCCTTCTGTCCTTCTCGGATCTGGTCCTCTAGAGTAGGCTTTACTTCTAATGCGGCCAAGAATCCGCTAGGTACAACCTCAATCTTCATCTTTTGAAAATCCTCACATAACTCATCCTGACTTATGGCTAGCAACGTACTCACGGTATGGCTTTTCCGACTCAGATCATCGGCTACTACGTTGGCCTTCCCGGGATGGTAGTGGATTCCAACATTGTAGTCTTTGATCAACTCTAACCATCTCCTTTGCCTCATATTCAGATCCGACTGGGTGAATATGTACTTAAGGCTCTTATGATCCGTGTATACTTCACATCTGTTTCCAATCAGATAGTGACGCCATATCCTCAAGGCATGCACTACGGCAGCTAACTCTAGGTCATGCGTCGGATAATTCTCCTCATGCGGCCTCAACTGCCTTGATGCATAAGCGACGACCTTTCCATTCTCAGACAAGACACATCCAAGTCCTTGGCGCGATGCGTCACAATAAATATCAAAGCTTTGAGCAACATCCGGTAGAACTAACACGGTCTTGATGTCAATCGCTTTTTCAGCTCCTGAAATCCTTTCTCACATTCTGACGTCCATGCAAACTTCTTCTCCTTTTTCAGCAATTGCGTAAGAGGTTTCGCAATTGTCGAAAAGCCTTCAATGAAACGGCGGTAGTATCCTGCCATTCCAAGGAAACTCCGAATCTGGGTCACAGTCTTCGGCTGCTCCCAATGTAACACAGCTTCTACTTTTCTTGGATCTACGGCGACTCCTTCTGCGGTCATTACATGTCCGAGGAATTCTACCTTATCCTTCCAAAAATCACACTTGCTGAACTTGGCGAAAAGTTGATGTTCCCTCAGCTTTTCTAAAACTCGCCTTAAGTGTTCGGCATGTTCATCCTCCGTCTTGGAGTAGATTAGGATGTCATCTATGAACACGACGACAAACTTGTCCAAATACTCCATGAACACCTTATTCATCATATTCATGAAATATCTTTGGCGCATTAAATCAGTACCCAAAGGACATAACTGTAAACTCGTAATGTCCATATCTTGACGAGAATGCAGTCTTCGGGATATCTTCTGATCGGATCTTCAACTGATGGTATCCCGATCTTAGATCAATCTTGGAGAAAACTCCAGCTCCTCTCAGCTGATCAAACAAATCATCAATCCTGGGTAGCGGATACTTATTCTTCACGGTGACTTCATTGAGTGCACGGTAGTCAATGCACATCCTGAAACTCCCGTCCTTTTTCTTGACAAACAAAACTGGTGCTCCCCATGGCGACGAACTCGGTCTGATAAATCCTTTCTCCATTAACTCCTCTAGCTGTTTCTTCATCTCTACCAACTCCTCGGTGGACATCCGATAAGGTCTCTTTGCTATCGGCGCTGTACCAGGTACAAGTTCTATCACAAACTCTATGTCCCTGTCTGGCGGCATACCAGGTAGATCTTCAGGAAAAACATCTGGGTACTCATTCACTACGGAGACATCCTCTATGCTGATTGCCTTGGTACTGTTAACCATCAACTGTCCATCTCTAACTGCAGTAGCTTGAAATTCCACTTTCTTTCCACACGGGCTCTCAACTGAGATAGTCCTTCGTCCACAATCCAATACGGCCTTGTGCTTGGATAACTTGATCCATTCCCAAAATAACGTCTAAGGTGCAGGTCTCCAAAATTATAAGGTTTGCTAGGAACTCTATTCCATCTATTAACATTCTCACCCGGAACATCCTACTTTCGCTCGGAGTTCGGAACTGTGGGTTTGAACTAAAAGCATGCACTTAAGTCTTGCAATCCCCAAATCATTTCTAGTAGCAAAGCCTTGCGAAACAAACGAATGCGAAGCTCGAGTCAAACAAAGCTGTGCATCGAGTTAACAAGTAACTTACCCAAGGTCTGACGTCAGTAGCATTCTGCGGTGCATCTGCGGTGACATGGTTGACTCGGCCTCTCACCACGATGCAGGGTGTGGCTCCTGATCTGGCGTCCTAGCCGGGGTGGTTCCTAGATTGAAGCGAATCTGGGGTCACTCTGCTGTCTTCTTTGGACAAGCTGTTGGCAAAGTGTCTGGCTCGTTGCGCTTGTAGCAGCGTCTCTTGTTCCTTCTTGTTGCTCGAGTAGTGTTTCCGGGCTGGGTGCAGTAGTTCTGATTGACGGGTCTTGGTGCTGGTGACGGTGTCCTTGTGGCATTCTGTGGCTGGAATCTGAAAAATTGATTTGGTGCAACTCTCAAACGCTGTTGCGTTCCCTGGCGCGATCCATGCTGTTGCATCCTGCGCTTCCTGTTCTCATCCAGTTCCTTGCGCTTGTCCTCAAGAATAAGCGCCTTATTCACCAATTCTTGGAAATCTGGGAAGGTGTGGGTGATCAATCCTACTTGTAGTCCTGAGTTAAGTCCCTTCATAAAACGAGACTGTCTGGCTTTATCTGTCGCTACATCCTCAGGTGCGTAGCGTGCTAGCTGTGTGAACTTGTTCAGGTAGTCGGCCACTGGCTGATTACCTTGCTTGATGCTCTGAACTCCTCTTTCTTAAGGTCCATGATTCCTTCAGCACGTGATCTTGGCGGAATGCATTGTGAACTCTTCCCAAGTGATATCTTGAGGGTTCTCTTGCGTGGCACGAAGTTCTCCCACCATTCGTATTTGTCCCTTCCAACCGATGAGAAGCGTAGAGTACCTTCTCATTTCCTATGCATTGAGCTATGTGTAGCTTCCTCTCAATTGACCTTAACCAATCATCGGCCTCTAATGGATTGGCATTCCGGAGAAAGTGGGTGGGTGAGTCCTCATGAACTCTAACAGTCTTGTATTACGGCGTTGTCCCCGATTGACTTGATTATTTGTGGCACGAGCGGTGGACGTGTTGCATTTGTTGCATCATAGCATGCATCGGTGAGTCTGAGCAGCAAGAAATGCTCCAAAATTCTGCATATCAATCGGCGGTGCTGGTGCTCCATCATTGGGGTTTTCTGTGGCGAGAACCACTTCCATTGCTTCCAAAGTTTCGCGGGTGTTCACCATCTGTCGATTTGCTCTAAGTTTTAGAGATGAGGAGGAATCAAGAATAGACAAGTAATATGGAACTTATGCGGGCGAAAGGTGTAACTTTAAGGTCCAACTTTATTATTGATATTAATAACTTGGTATGGTTGCTTACAATGCCTAAGGGCCTTGGAACACATCTTGCACACTCGACAAACAATGAAAATCCAAATCGAACTAACACCGAGTCTAACGCCTAAAGGGTGACTCTTTACTCTATGACGCGACTCGGCGAAGGAGTCTCACTATAGAACCTACGCTCACTCATCGAGAAAACCTCCACGACCTGGTACGGATCTTTGCGACATAGGCGCGAAAGCGATTGCCATGTCCAAAGAATCTGTGTCATCTGTGGTAGTCGAAGAAGCAGTGTCCTCATCGAGATCTGACTCCTCCGGATCTGACTCCTCGAGTACTGGCTCTGGTTCCGGTCCGTACAATGCCGTCTCTAACTCTCCAATCCTTTGCAGAAGGTGGGACACATACTCTTGAGCTTCCCGCCATCTATTCTTCTCTGTCGTGATCTCCTTGCGGGCCTTCTGTAGCTCTTTGCTTGTATCATCGAGTACATCCTCCTGGGCGACAACAAATCGTGCCAACTGTGTAACCATGGCATCCTCATCCTGAATCGCCTTCGGGTCAAGAATGTTATCGCTGCGCGGTGATATGAACACCGTGCTCTCCAACTCTCTGGCGTGAATACGGGTAATGTGCCGCATTGCTCGTCGTGATACTTCTTGGATACCCATCTGCATTGTAGATCTCTGGCGGTCGCGGTGTATCGGTCGATTTCCTGGGACCTTCTTCCTAGCAGGTACCTCAATCTTTACGTCAAAAGCCTTGATCAATCCCGCTTGTCTGATCACTTCCACTTGGTATTGGGGCTTCTCAAAATCTCCGAGAGTTTGTAGCATATGCCAAAGTTCTGCAGCGTGACCAACTCCCAGATCAACGTAGTTGAACTCTTCCTCCATCTGTCACAAGAGTGCTTACGTAAGAACTCGAAATTTTCAAATCGTGACAAGGTAAGGAAAAATTCAGCAAGAGACAAGAAAAGAGAGAAGGGGATAAGTCGAGATGTCATTTCTTGTCTTGACAAATTTTTAGCTTTAGAAAATAAGTTTTATCCTCACTACGACCACTCTAGCTTAGGGTTGAGCCTACGGTCAGTATGGCTCTGATACCACCTCTGTCGGGACCCCGAATTTGCAAATCCGGACCCTCTGTGTATTCAACACTAGTCCAGGAACGCGCTAGTGCACACAGTCTTAACATCGGTAAATATCACAATCATACCATTCGATACTAATAAAGTACTTTATTTAAATAACCAACTGGTTACTCGACCTTATGGTCAAGTCACAAATGTACGCCTCGCAGGGCAAAACTTATTAAGAGAGAAAATAGTAGCAGTGGAAAATCAAATAACCGTGGCGCCATCCAAAGATACCACAGGCAACTGATCGCTCGCTTCCTAAGTAGACGGATCCTCTTGGAGTTCCTCCTCCAAAGCCGGTGTAGTCTCCTCTTCAACTGGTGTTGTATTGTGGCAAGGGTGAGTACTTGGTACTCAAAGAAGTCATGCATGTAATGCAAGCTAATATACTATATGCATGGCTTTGTACAAAGGAGTGGCTCAAGGTATATTTGCAAAGAAAAAAGATTTGACAAGTAATATAAGTAGATTCAAAGCAAAGAGAAACAAGTAAAGCATAAATAACTTTTCAAGAAGTTTAACAACCATCTTCCCATCCTAAACCACATTTCCATCAACATCATTATTAATCCAACCCAACCTTTCAAAACCAAGTTATTTTTGAGAAAATCTAACCCTTGACTGTAATTCCCGAGCGATGTCCAATACATGACACACGGCTATTCGAATAGATTCTACACTCTGCAGAGGTTATGCACTTTACCCACAAGATACGATTAAACACCACAAAGGCGAAGTTCCTCGTAACAAAGTCTTTCGGAAACTTCTAACAATACAAGTGGTCCTCCCCGGTTATTGCACACTAACCCTTCCCTTAGCTAAGGCGAAGTTTAGGCCAATCAACCGTTAGATGGGTACCTGGCCTCACCGAGACGCCCCCCGCATACAACTTACACAAAGGGTGTAGTTGACCTCCCGAGGTCCCACAGTGCGTTATTAGCAACTTAGTCAACTAGGTCCGTCCCATTCTGAGACATGTGGTTGCACGTTAGACCCAGTTCAAAGGCTTGCAAGGTTAAGTCCTTAGGGTGACCAGGGCAAGACTACCCGAAGAACCAAATCAACATCCCCAATGCCACAACCGGCCCACTGATTACTCTTGCCACATGCCCTGGCCGAAATCGTTTATCAAACCCCAGCTTGATTACCATGCACCACGTGCCATCAACATCACATGATACCTTTTCAAAACAGGTTCAATATATCATTAAGTCAACATTAGCATTTGTTTGTCCAAAATCATGTCATGAGCACGAAAGGTGTCTAAGCAGTTTACTACAACGGTCTAAAACCCATGTTGGCAAATTAATAATGTCCAACTAGTAAACCACAACTAGGGTGACAAGGGTCATGGCACATACTTAAGTAATCAAGGTGTCATACAGCAATTTGGTATTTATCTAACCCCATGTTTAAATAAAGTATTTTTCTAATTGAACTAGCATGCAATAGTTTAAATCAAAATAGATTTCGAAATAGGATCAACATGGTCAAAGCACAACTTGCCTTCAAAAAGTACTTGTTCTTGGTCTTGAGTTGGATCCTGAGTCAATACTTCTCCTTCGAATCCTTCCGGCACTTCAACGTCTACTCGTAAGGCGTGCAAATAGCAAATACACAAATAAACAATAGGCAAAAAGTGTCCAAACATCCAAATAAAATCCATAAACAGAAAGAACAAAATTTTATGAATTTTTAGAAACTGGAATCGCCAAATTTGGAGTTAAAACGCAAAAGTTATGATTATTTAAAGTTTAAATAATTAATTAAATAATTTTAAAGAGAAAAACTTTAGTCCAAAAATTAAATAAAATTCATATTTAAATAGATCTCAATTTTATACGAATTTAGAAATTTGAATCACTCAAATCGGAGTTGAAACGCAAAAGTTATAAGCGTTTGAAGTTTTGAAATTCAAATCAATTATTAAACCGAATTATTAAATCATTTTCTTTTTCGGAAAATCATTTATTGCGTCAGCTGGGACACGTGGACCAATCGGGTGACGACGCGTGGCCTCGGGTCCATGGACGGCGCCGCGATCTCGGCTCGGTCCACCGTGGGCTCGGCCCCACGGCTCCGCGATCGGCCGACAGGTGGGCCCTCGACACGCGGGCCTCGCGTGTCGGCGTTACACGACGCCAGCGTGGGCGGCGGCCGCGACGGCCAGGCTTCCCGACCGCGTGGCGCAATCTCGGCCGTTGATTTGAAAATCAACGGCCCGGTTAGATCTGGCTAACGCGCTTGGAAAACAACTCCATTGATTCGGACCGTTCGATCTTGATCGGACGGTCAAGATCCAATCTATCGCTATGAACGTGGTTCAATCTAAGCCGTTGGATCTAGATCTAACGGTTGAGATTAGATCTGGAGATTAACACGTGATTCTTTACCGTGGGTGACGTGGACGAATCTGGACCGTGCGATGAAGATCCGACGGTGGAGAAGCTTCGCGTCTGGCGATGTCCACGGGCGGAGCTCGCCGCCGGGCGTTGAGAACGAAGACCACACCGACGGCATTTCGGCACGCCCGGCTGGCGTGGGTGGTCTCTTCGGGTGCGTCTCGAAGCGGGGACTCCGGATCTGGGCTCCTTCTCGGCGGAAGACGACGGACGGCGGCGGAAAACGGCGCAAACCGCGGCGGACACCTCCTCCAACTACGGCGAGCTCGTACGGGCAAACGGCGATGGCTCAGGCGAGATGGCTCGGGGACACGGGTGACCCGGGCTTTAAATAGCCTCGGCGTTCGTGCCCGAGACGGAAACCTAATTCTCCACGGCGGCGGGCGCGGCGGCGGAGTCCGGCTCGGACTCGGGCGGAGACGACGACGGTCGACCGTCCACGTGGCGCGATCAATGGCCACGATCGCATGGGCGCGACCGGGTCCGGTCCGGTCTCGGCTCGAACCGATGCGATCCAATCCGGACCGTTGGATCTCGATCCGACGGTCGGGATCAACTTGGGTTAGGGTTGGGTTCGACCGACTCGGCTGGCTCGGTCGGACTCGAGTCTGACTCGGGTGCGGCTCGGTCGGATGAACAGTGCAAACCCATTCGCATTTTCCAGCGATTTAATAATTAAAATAATTCCCAGAAATTCATTTAATTCATTAAAAATAGCAAAATACTCAGAAAAATTCCAGAAAAATTCTGGAAAATATTTTGGAACATTTTGGACTCAAATAAAATATTTCCAACAAAATTTTATTTGCAAAATTAAATTTTTTAATTATTTCAAAATGGAATAAATTCAAATAAATTCCAAATAAATCCAAATAAATTCCAGAAAATTCCAAAATTTCACCAAAGTGCCAAATCACACATGAATTTAAGAAAAGCAAAATTTTGGGGTGTTACAGGCTTCCTCTGTAAATGCCGCCACGCGCGGTGACCCTTAGGCCAGATCCGAAGGCAGGATAGCTTCCGCGCCGTAGACTAGGAAAAAAGGAGTTTCCCCGGTGGCCCGGCTGGGGGTGGTACGAAACGACCACAACACCGCCGGGAGCTCTTCAGTCCACCGGGCTCCGCGCTTGTGGAGTCAATCAAACGTCCTCGTTTTGAGGCCCCTCAGCACCAACGCATTGGCCCGCTCAACTTGGTCATTACTTCTTGGGTGGGCCATCGAGGCAAAGCAAACCTTGGTGCCCATTTCTTCGCAGAAACCTAAGAAGGCAGCGCTGGTGAACTGTGTGCCATTATCGGTGATGATGCGGTTGGTGACCCCGAAGCGGCTGAAGATTCCTTGCATGAACTTGATAGCAGCGGCGGCGGTAATCGCCCTTACTACTTCGGCTTCCACCCATTTGGTAAACTTGTCGATGGCGATGAACAGATGGGTGTAGCCCCCTGTGGCCCGCGGGAATGGGCCCAGGATATCCAGCCCCCAGACCGCAAAGGGCCAGGAGAGCGGGATGGTTTGCAGAGCCTGGGCTAGTCGGTGGATTTGCTTAGCGTGGTACTAGCAGGCCTCGCACTTCCTCACCAGCTCGTAAGCATCCTGGAGGGCGGTCGGCCAATAAAACCCTTGGCGAAAAGCTTTCCCCACCATCGTTCGACTAGACATATGGCTCCCGCACATGCCTCCATGGATATCAGAGAGCAGACTGCTCCCCTCTTCCCGAGTGATGCACTTCAGAAGAACTCTGTTTCTACCCCAGCGATAAAAGTCCCCGCCCACCAGGGTATAGTACTTGACCTTTCATGCTATCCTCTCCGCTGATGCATCATCTTGATCCCACCGGTAGGCCAGGATCGGATCCATCCATGTGCCTTCCCGGTTAAGTGTGGCGAGCGTCATCATCGTCCCCACCAGAAATGGGGGCTACGATGGACGGTCACGGAAGCCTTTCTTCAAAGACTCCGACCGGAACAGGGGATCTTGTCGAGGCGAGCTGTGCGAGCTCGTCCGCCAAGTAGTTGTCGCGCCGGGGGATATGGGTATACCCTAGCCCGTCAAAGTGTCGCTCCATCTTTCTGACCTCTGCCAAGTACTCTGCCATGACAGGATCAGAGCAGGAGAACTCCTTTCTCGCTTAGTTGACGAGTAGCAGCGAGTCGCCTTTGATTTGCAGACGCCGAACTCCGATGGCCGCGGTGGCGTGAAGCCCCGCCAGCAAGCCTTCGTACTCAGCAACGTTGTTGGTGGCCTTGAAGTCCAGGACAACCACATACTTGAGGAGGTCCCCGGTTGGGGAAACCAGGAGGACCCCAGCCCCCACGCCTTCGAGCCTGAAGGAGCCGTCGAAGTAGAGTGCCCAGGGAGAGGGTGCAGGGGTTTCCTCAGTCTCAGACTCAGCAAGAGTCCACTCGACAACGAACTCTGCCAACCTTTGACTCTTGATTGCAGTACGGGGGGCGAATTTGAGGCCGAACTCCCCCAGCTCCACCGACCACTTGGCAATGCGGCCCTTTGCTTCACGATTGTGAAGGATCTCGCGCAAGGGGTAGGCAGAAACCACTGTGATCTCCCTTCCTTGGAAATAATGCCGCAACTTCCTGGATGCCACCAGCACGGCATACACCATCTTCTGGGCTTGCGGATACCTTGTTTCCGCATCATGTAACACCTTGCTGACGTAGTAAACTGGCCGCTGGACGCCTTCACGCTCCGCCACCAGTGCCGCGCTCACAACCGCAGGACTGGCCGCCACATATAACAGTAGCGGCTCGCCTGGCTCGGGAGCGACCAGCACCGGAGGGGAGGAGAGGTACTTCTTTAAATCTTCGAGTGCTTGTTGCGCTTCTGTGGTCCACTCGATGAAGTTGGTCTTCTTCAACAGCTTGAAAAAGGGGAGACTCTTTTCTCCAAGCCGGGCTATGAACCGGCCAAGAGAGGCCAAGCGACCAGCTAGGCACTGGACTTGCTTGAGCCGTGTGGGTGGTTGCATGCGCTCGATTGCCGCGATCTTTTCTGGGTTTACCTCGATTCCATGACTGGAAATGAGGAACCCAAGCAGCTTTCCAGATGACAGACCGAACACACACTTCTCAAGATGTAGCTTCAAACAATACTGCCAGAGGTGGGAGAAAGTCTCCTCTAGATCTTCAACAAGCCCAGCAGTCTTTTTGGTCTTCACTACCAGGTCATCAACATACACTTCGAGATTTCTTCCAATCTGTTACCGAAATACAGTGTGCATAGCTCACTGGTAGGTTGAACCAGCGTTCTTCAACCCAAACGGCATTCGGACATAACAGTACACGCCTAGAGGGGTCACAAAAGCAGTCTTCTCCTCGTCTTTCTGCGCCATGATGATCTGGTGGTAGCCGGAGTAGGCGTCCAGGAAACACAAGACCTCGCACCCTGCTGTGGAATCGACGACAATGTCTATCCACGGCAGAGGGTACGGGTCCTCGGGGCAGGCTTTGTTGAGGTCGGTGAAGTCGATGCACATCCGCCACTTCCCGTTCGACTTCTTGACGAGCACAGGGTTAGCCAGCCACTCGGGGTAGGCGGCCTCCCGTACAATCCTTGCCTACAGCAGTTTCTCTACCTCATCACGAATGGCATCTTGTCGCTCTGGTGCCTGCCTCCGGACTTTCTGCCGGACTGGGTGCACTCCAGGGAGCGTTGCCAATCGGTGCTCAATCACCTCCCTAGGGACCCCGGTCATTTCAGATGGTTCCCAGGCAAACAAATCTAGGTTAGACCGGAGGAAGGTGACGAGCGCGTCTTCCTATTTGGTGTTGAGGTTGGCACCAATCTTCACGACCTTCCCAGAACCGTCCTCGCCCACGGGGACCGCCTTCACCTCACCCGAGGGACCAGGTGAGGCGCGGGCCTTGACCGGGGGAGCTCTGGGCAGTCGTCCTCGCCTCGGGCTGAGCGGGTGGTGCCGGCCAGGTCCTTCACCTACTTGCTGAGGCGCAGGGCCTCCAGCCGATCCACCTTCATAGTAATTGGGCCCCCAGGCCCAGGGATCTTCACCATCATGTAGGCATAATGCGTGGCCGCCATGAACTTGACCAGAGCTGGTCGGCCAAGCAAAGCATTGTTGGGGAGGTCGAAGTCGGCGATCTCAAAGTTGATTTTCTCTGTCCGGAAGTTCTCCACACTTCCAAAGGTGACGGGCAGCCGGACTTGTCCCAGGGGCGTCAAGCCTACCCCAGGGGCAAATCCGTAGAAGAGAGGGGCCAAGCGCAACTCCTCATAGGGGATTTGGAGCGCCCTGAACGCCCCGACTGACATAAGGTTGATGGAGCTTCCTCCATCGACAAGCACTCGCCCGAGTCTCGCATTTCGGACCGTGGGAGAAACCACGATCGGGAGATGGCCCGGGCCTGAGGTGCTCTCTGGGTGGTCGGCTTGACTGAAGGTGATCGGCTCCTCCGACCACTTCAGTGGCTTGCCCGCCCCGGGGGTTGGTACAGTGGCGCACACCTCCCTCAACTCTCGCTTGTACTACGAGTTTGAAGACTAGGTGGCGGAGCCACCATGAATGAACGCCAACGTGTGCTCTGCTTGCTGAAAGGCCAGCGGAGCAGGGTCTTCACCCGCGTCATCGCGGCATTCCTTAAGCCGCTGCTCCACCAGCTTGAACATGACCTGGTAGTCCGCCAGATCATGTCCGTTGGTCCTGTGGATGGGGCAGTAAGGTCTGCCCCCGTCGTCTTCTCGGCGGAGCGAACGACGATCCCCGCGGTCGCCATGCGAGTCCCGATGATCGCCCCTCCTGTCCCGGCGGTCGTGCCTTCGGGGCTTGGCCTTCGGCTCAGCGACTAGGATCTCTCCGGCGCCGGCCTCTTTGCGCTTCTTCTTCTTCTTGTGGTCGGAGGCTTTTGATGTTCCCACTTCACTATGGCCGGAAGGCCTTGCCGTGCACTCCCGGGCCTCCACCGCCCTGGCGCATTTATGCGCCAAGGAGAACAGCTCAGAAGTGGTCGATATGGTGTGAGTAGCCATCTTCTCCCACATGCGATAATCACCGATTGCTCGGAAATTCGGGGGATCGTGTTACGGCAGTAGCTGAACCGCTGGATGAACTCCCTCAGGGACTCCCCCTTCGTCTGTTCCAGGGCATGGAGGTCGTCCTCCACACCCGGCTGAGTGTAGGAGCCTTGAAAGTTGGCGACAAAGAGGTCGCACAGTTCCTCCCACGAGTGCACGGAGCCTCACGGGAGGTTCAACAGCCAGGAGCGGGCAGAGCCCGTCAGCGACGTCGGGAGGTAGTTGGCCATGATCTTTTCAGACCCTCCCGCGGCACGCACCACCGTAGTGTAGATCTGCAAGAACTCCTTCGGATTGGTGGTACCATCGTACTTCTCGATGGACGCGGGGCGGAACCTCTCCGGCCACGCAGCTTGGCGTAGGCGGAGGGAAAATGCCTAGCATCCAACGTTGTAGGGGGAGCAGCGTCGCTCGCCCACCCCTCGGCACCGAGATGGGGTCGAGGAGTGCGAGTCTACGCTCTCCCTGGAGTCAGGGAGCGAGGTCTCCCCCCGACTGCTAGACATCGGGTGGCCAACGCGACGTTGCACGTGCGCACGACGCCCCCTAAGGACATCGCACAAGTCACCATCGCGCTGGGACCTCCTTTCGTCTAGGCGGGTCCTCAGATCCTCGTGGCCCCTCACCAGCATGGGGGAACCGCAAGAAGGAGTGGGAGCATGTGCACGTCCCCCTGCACCCGAGGGGGCTGCAACCTGTGCACTCTTCCCTTTGTCCCGGCCCTCGCGACTAGGAAAAACACTGACAGAGCAGCTAGAAGCTTGCGCATCGGTCACGCGCATGTCCTACCGCCCGAAGCCGGAAGCCCTCGGCTGATTTGTGACCTCCACCTGCTGCTGGGCAGCATCCACTAGGCGGGCGATGTCCCGCAGCCATGGAGCGGCCAGGGTTTCGCCGCCTAGCGCAACTGGGGGGTAATCGAGGAGCAGCCGGGCCGCATGAAGATTCTGCGCTGGGGTGTCGTCTCCCATCAACAGACGCCGTCGGACAGGCTGTCCTCCTTGCATGGAAGCACCACGCGTCCCTCCCTGGGCGGAGGGACCCGGGAGGTCCAACGCCCAGGCCGAGCGCCGGGATTGGCTGCGAGCGCTGCTCTCCTCGGGTAGGTTGTCATGCTTGGAGAGTGAAGCCGCCATGCTGACGCCCGTCAAAGCTTCTTGCAAGCTTCGCAAGAAGGTGGAAGAAGAAAGGGCAATCCAGCCACCGATCCCCCTACCTGGCGCGCCACTGTCGGCGTGAGAGCCAACAGACACCTCCGAGTTGGGTGTATATGAAGTTCAAATGGGGAGCTTTCGTGGAGATTGCTCGAGAGATGGAGAAAGGGGATATGCCGAAGCTTGCATGGAGACGCTGAGGTTTATCCAGGATCGGGCCGTCCTTAGAGTAATAGCCCTAGTCCTGTCTGGGTGTTCTTACTTGTGTTCTTGGGGGAGACTGAAATCCTCCCACTACTACAGAACTAGGCATCACAAGCGGGCTATTACAAGCGGTTCGTGAGCTCGGTGGGGAGAGGGTTTCCAGAAGCGGTTGGTACCACGAACCGCTTGTGTTGAGCAACTATCACAAGCGGTTCGTTTCCCAAACCGATTCTGAATTTATCACAACCGGTTTGATATCCCAACCGCGTGTAGAGTTATATATTTAGAAGCGGCTGGTATATCAAACCGCTTCTGTAAGCGCTACCATTTAAACTCTTCGTCCTCCCGCCCGATCGCGAGCTCGCAGACATGAACAGGGAAGGGCCTGGCACTGTTCTTGGGGGGAGGTGCTGTCCAAATTTTTGAAGGTCATGATTTAGCTTCAAATTAAGTGAATCAAGGTTAGTAACACCATGCTACCATCCTTCTCACCAAGATATTGTTGTTTCTTTTGCATTTAATGTGGAGAAAAATTAATTTTGATTATTGAAGGTTTTTATTGCTAGCTCACTCCAAAAGTTTACTTTTAGGCAAGATCATGATGAACTATGGTAGTTGTTTTCTCTAAAAGTGTTCTTAGGTTTAGAATCTTTAATGTAACACTCCTTCTCTTCCATCTCACTCTATAACTTTAATTTTAGGTAGGGCTATGTTGAATTGTAGGGAGTTGTTTTACAAAAGTTGTTAGCTTTACAATCTTTAATATGACACTCCTCCCTTCAATGTAACAATAGTAGATCTAGGTTTGGAAGGAAATTATTAATGTTTTATGAAATAAAATAGGAAAATGTAGGACCGAATATAGCAATCAGAGGGGGGGTGAATGATTGTGCGGAAGCTAAAACCAAATTCTTGATCTATTAAAAGTTTACCCCAAAATAGAACCAAATAATTGCCTCATTTTCGAAAAAAAACAGAATGATAGAGGTTTGGTAAAATGCGAATTCCCAGAGATCCAACCGTCCGATCGATCTAAAATTTGGACACAAGAAACTAGATTCCAATACAAATCAAACCCAAAAAGAATCAGCTCAATCGGACTTACGGATCAAAAGTTATGACCTTCGCAAGCTTACTGTTCCGGAAGATGGCGAGAATAAATCTAACTAGAATTGTAGCTCGCCGAAAGATTTGATGAACTTGATCTTTATTTCTCCTTTCTTTTGTCTAAAATACTCCAAACAAAAGAGTACAACCCTAAAGCTTGCTCAAAGCTTGATTGCCTTCAACAGGAGGCAACCCCTCTATTTAAAGAAGGCAAACACACCTAATCCTAGAAGGAGTCCTAATCCTAGAAGGATTCCTAATCCTAAAAGGATTCCCACTCCTAATCCTAGAAAGAGCATGAATTCAACACAACTCCACTTGGCCCAACCTGGCCGAGTACAACTCTTGCACGCGTATGGCAACCCTACCATACTCACGTGACTAACACTTTGCACACGAATGACCTCATGCCATTCTCACGTGACTAACCATTCTTCATGTGCACCATTCTCTTAGCCCGAACGTCCTGCATGACATCCTTGATCACCAAGACCTCAGTTCCCCCTGAACCTAGTCCCGAACCTCAGTTCCTCCATGAACCTAGTTCCAGTCCCGTCATCGACCACATTCGCCCTCGAGCAATACCTGCACATGAACAAACCACAAAACGATTCCGAGCACAAGTCCGCGACTTGACTCACATTAAACCATGCAACCACTCACAGGAGTGCATTGCATTAAATATTCTAAGAACACGATTTCAAAACACGAACAAAAACCTTTGCAAAAATCAAAAAGCTTTTCAAATAATCAAACTGATTTCAGATCTTTTCAAATAAAGAAACCAAAAAATAAATCTTGTCGAAATATCAAACTGGTTTCAAATCTTTTTCAAATACTCATCATCAAAATCAACTGGATCAAAAATAACGATCCTTCAGAAAAAAATTAAAGGGACAAAATGATTAGTTAAATTAAGTTCAAAAGGTAGAAGGATAAGGAAAAAATTGAAAAACCACTCCCTCCATCGCAAAATATATGGCATATAAATTCTTGCCACGGTATTAATTAAAAGTAGCGCATTAACTATTAATTTCTTTTCGATTATGTCTTGTACAACTATAAAACTAACAACATGTTTGAGTAGTTTTAATTACAAATGTAACTATATAACATGCATATATAAAATAGGTATATTAATTATTACCTTTGATAATAGCCAAAACATGGAAGCAATGGCTTTTCTAAATACTTGTCAAAGTACTTTGGAATGGAATTTTCCTACAATGTTATTTATGAAACATAAAAGTGATATTATAAATAACACTTTAGTGAAAGATCTTTGAAGGTATCTGAAAATTAGATCTTTGTGTAGATGAACCGGCAATGGATGTACAATTCGGACCGTCGCTCCAGAGAGTTCATTGATAGCGTGAAGGAATTTCTTGATGCCGCTGTTGCATTCTTGCCTCGAGACAGCTTCATATGTTGTCCGTGCGTAGATTGCAAGAATGAGAAGGAGCACTCCCAACGCTTTCAGGTTATGACCCATTTGATCATGAGAGGTTTCATGCCAAACTACACCTATTGGACCAAGCATGGCGAAGTACAAGGGAGCGACCAGAAGACAATGAAGAAGACGGTGAAGAAGAAGAGGTATTCAACAGTATGCCAGACGCAACGCAATATTGTTCTGTGGAAGATACAGTCGGCGATCTTGGTGATGATGAGCTAGACCAGATGCTGCGTGATGGAGAGGGGGACTACACAGATGAAAGACAATTCGAGAAGTTTCACAAGATGGTAGATGACCACAGGACACCTTTGTACCCAGACTGTGGGAGGGGCCACACGAAGCTCCGTACAACACTGAACTTAATGCAATGGAAGGCCAGAAATTGTGTGTCAGACAAGGGATTGAATGAATTGTTATCACTCATAAAGAATCTGCTTCCAGAAGATAACACGCTGCCTGGATCTACATATGAAGCCAAGCAAGTCATCTGTCCTTTGGGATTAGAAGTACAGAAGATACACGCATGTCGTAACGATTGTATCCTATATCGTAATGAGTATGTGGATTTGGTTGCTTGTCCAGTGTGCAAAGAATCACGTTACAAGACGGCGTGAAGACCAGGTGAAATAGATGGGGAGTGTAAGAAGAAGAGACCTCCCGCTAAGGCGGTGTGGTATTTCCCTGTGATCCCCCGATTAAAGCGTCTTTTTGCTAACAAAACGCATGCCAAGATGGTGCGTTGGCACAAAGAAGAACGTAAGGATGACGGGTTGCTTAGGCACCCCGCTGATGGGTCCCAGTGGAGGAAAGTCGATCGAACATTCCCAGACTTTGCAAATGAGGTGAGAAACATAAGGTTTGGGTTGAGTACCGATGGTATGAATCCTTTTGGCGACCTGAGCAGTAGCCATAGCACTTGGCCTGTTACACTATGTATGTATAATATTCCTCCTTGGTTGTGCATGAAGCGAAAATATATCATGATGCCATTGTTGATCCAAGGGCCGAAGCAACCTGGAAACGACATCGATGTCTATCTGAAACCATTGACGGAAGATCTTGTAAATTTGTGGGAGGATGGTGTACGGGTATGGGATGAGTACAAGAGGGAGTATTTCACCCTACATGCACTGTTGTTCGTAACGATCAATGACTGGCCCGCGCTCGGCAACCTGTCTGGGAATACTACCAAAGGATATAAAGCATGCTTGCAATGCTTAGATGAAACCGGCTGACTTGTACGAAAAACTCTCGAAAGGTTGTGTACATGGGCCATCGTAGGTTTCTTGTAAAGAGGCACCCCTTGCGGAAAAAAGGAAGGTATTTTGATGGGAAAGCAGACCATCGTGATAAGCCTGAGCATCGTCGTGGGGCACGTGTGTTTGCCATGGTAAAAGATCTTAAAATGTCTTCGAACCCCTTCTCCCATGCACCCCAGTTCCCTTTTATACTCGGGCTGGCTGGGGCGCATGGGAGTTTACATCAGTGTGCCATACTCATTACACTGTCACACAACATTTAATGCACCTGTCACTATTCTCACGCCAAACTTAATACTCTGACACAGCCGGCTCCTCCCCGGCCGCGGGCCCCGTGCACCTGTCGGCTCCGCCCGTCTCGCTAGGGGAGATTTCGCCGTGACGTCACCCGCAATAAATGCGCATATTGGGAATATGCGTCGTCACACGGTGGCCTTCATTACCCTCATTTAATGCGCACGATACGCATTAAATGCCTTTGACCCTCTGCGCGGTGGCATGCATCCGCTAGGTGGCCTTTGAAATCGAACACTGGCGGTGTGGCTCGCGACGCCACCCGTCCCGCCGATCGATCACCTTATCGACCGCCACGGGCGTGGCTCGACGCCACGCGCCCACCAGGCGATCACCTTCATCGACCACCGGGCGTGGCCTCGACGCCACCTCGCCATTGGCGATCACCATCTGCCGGTAGGGCCTCGACGCCACCAGTCCTGGCGATCACCTTTATCGACCGCCGCCGGTGGTGTGGCACGCCACGCTGTCTGGCTGGCGATCACCTTATCGACCGCCCGGCCGCGTGGCACGACGCCACACCGCCTACTGGCGATCACCTTTAGTGACCACCAGCGGCGTGGCCTGGACGCCACCTATCTGCTGGGCGATCACCTTTACTGTGCTGGAGTGGGTACCCTGGTTTAGAATACGCCGACACCAACTCAATAGCATCCTTATAGTAATCCCTTAACTTCATTAAAAGGGCATTAACCTGAAGCTAACTGACTGTCGAAGAGCTGGCTTGATTGTCTTCAACATCACGGGGATATGTTCAAAGATACTCTTCAGTTGATATTTTACCCCTATGACCAGTTCGTTAATCGATGGATCTTGAGCTGTAAGTACTACTTGCTTTCCTTTCAAGTCCGTCATTATTTTTTGTAATTGTGAAAAAATAAAGCTCAGGATGGATTTGCTCACCCCCTAAGTCTTTTTATTTCTTCACTAGAGATCTTTATTTGCTCTTGCATCTTATTAATCTCCACTTGAGTCTTGGAATTCAGCTCAGCCGTCTATTTCTTCTCTTTCTCATTTTTGGCAAGCTGAAGTTCTTAACTCTTTACAAGGTCTTTCAATGCTATCAAAAAGACAAGTAAAGATTTTTTTGAGAACATTGAGGTTGGAAAATGTCGCACCCAGAATTGGAATTCCGAACACTCTGTGTGATGTACCAGTCCAGGATCACGCTGGTGCTCACAGATACAACAGAGACGAATACCATCACACATACACAATAGAAACGGTAATATAAAGGTATTCAACTCATATATGATTGTTAAGACCTTACGGTCAGCCTTACAATTATAAAGCCACGCAGTGCTAAGCTCAGAATAACATTAAAACAGTAGCGGAAATAAAACTCGTTCGTGATGCCTCACTATGCCACAGGCAACTGACTTGGCTCGCCCCTGGTTGTTCACCTCTTTGTTCTTCTCCTCTTCATTGGTTTGCAGATTCTCTTCTTCTGATGTTGTGATTTTTGAAGGGGTGAGTACATTGGTACTCAACAAGCTATGCACAGAATGCAACATAATATACTACATGCTAGGCTTATTCCAATGGAATGGCTTAATAGGTTTAAATTTTTGCAGTAAAGCAGCATTTAACAAGTAGCATAAGTAGATTCGAAAGCAGTAAAAACAAGTAGAATTAACAATAACTTTTCTAAAAGTAAAGTAAAACCATTCCCACATCCTAATCCATACTTCCATCAACTTCATCTTTTATCCCAACCAAATTTTTAATAAAGTCTAACCCTTGATTGTAATCACCGAGCAATGTCCAATACCATGGACATGGCTATTTGAATAGTTTGTACACTCTGTAGAGGTTATACACTTTACCCACACGATATAGTTAAACACCACACAAGCGAGTAACCCTAACAAAGTCTTTCTGAAACTTCTATCCTCGCATGCGTACCTCCCGGTATAGTCCCCACTGTCCCTTCCCTTCTGCGGAGCGGAAGTACAAGGCCAACATATACCGTTGAAGAGATGTAAGACCGATCCGGTAAACACTACAACCTTCTTTCCACATCCATAGCTACAAAAACCACCTGAGATCTCACACGCTAAGACTTCGGAATCATACTCAACTAGGTCTGTCCCATACCAGACATGTAGGTTAAGTCCTTAGGTTGACCATGGCAAGACTACCCAAAGTTCACAAAACTAAATTCAACAACATCACTCCCATGTGCCACATCTGGCCCCCCATTAATCACTTGCCACTTGCCACATCTATATTATTTTATCACCCCGGTTGGTTACCATCCACAGCGTGCCATCAATAACATCAACACATGTGTCACATTCTCAAAATGTCTTTCATAGTTCATTAGTCAATATTTCTTCTTTCTCATGAAACAGTGTCAATGAAGCGTACTGCTTGGCTAAGCATACCAACTTCGTTCTAACCATTTCCCGTTGGTGACTAATATTGACCAATTTAATAGTTCCCAACATAGGGTGACAACGGATTTATGGCATACAAATACTAGGAACAAGAAATCGATAACAAGTGGTGATTTAACTAAACCCAAATTACCTTAAAGCATTTATAATTTTAATTAGCATGCATAATTTAAATAAACATAACATTTTAAAACATTAGGAGCAAGATGGTCAAAGCATAACTTGCCTTCAAATATCAGCTGATCTTGGTCTAGATCATGATCTTGAGCTTGTTCCTCGAAATCAACACCCTCACATAGTTCGGCGTCTACGTGCAATAGCTAAAGAACCAAATAAATACCCAAAAACAACGAATGAACACACAGTCAAAAAATACCGCAAATCAAACTAATTCATAACTTCATAGAAACTTTTGGATAATTAATTTAGCATTTTCTATGATTTATAAAATTTATTTTGACATTTTTAGGCGTATGGTGTAAGAGCTACAAAATTCGTAAGTTTGGAATTTCCGCAAATAATTTATCAATATAAATTTATTTATAAAATTTCATAAAAATTACTGTGGAAAGGTATTAATTTTTACTAATTAAAAAAATTTGTTGCAAGTGATTTGGAATTAAAACGAATTTATAGCGGAAAAGACAAAATTCGCAATTCCTAAAAATTAACACTACAACTAACTTTTTAATTTTCCCTGCATAGCACTGTTCATCCGTATATGTGTATGCTTTGCTTGACAGCTACGTGAGAGAGCGTGCAACCGAATCAAGATAGCCTCACTACAATATGTATGTAAACTTGCATACATTCCTAAGATATGTATTTATGTGTTCACGTGTACAGCCTAATATATATGTATATACGCATGCTTCCTAATATAACCGTATACATGCATATAGGAAATTATACCTGCGAATCAGCCAAAAATATATATATGCATATCAGACGAATATATCCACATGTATACATATATATATGTATACATGCAACGACTATACATGCATGCATCCTAGCTATTACATGCAACAACTATACATGCATGCATCCTATTATATGCAACGACTATATATTCGCATAGTATATATATGTATGCGCATACATGCATATCATATATACATGCATAATTATGCATAGACAGGATCAATCGATCGATAGAGATAGAGCGCGCGCAAAAGAGAAATGTAACATCCCAAAATTTGTTTTTAATTTAATTAGTGTGTTTCTGGGTTTATTTGAATTTTTCAGAAATTATTTAAAGTCCTCGCTGTTAATTCGGATGGAAGTTTATTGAACTAATCACGTTAAATAAAGATTAGGCATTTTCGAATAAGCGTAAAATTTAAAATTTTGTTGATAATTAAGATAATTGGTAGACGAGAGTGTTCACTTCAAATATTCTCGAAAAATATGTTATATAGCTTAAGTCGTTGATTTTATAAAAATCGGTACATGTGTCTGATTCACGAAAAGAATTTTTGCGAGAAATCTGTACGTCGAAAAATCACGAAACCAACTTTGTTAGGTTCCAAATAGTTCCTAGTATTTCAGAGGAATTTTCCGTGATTTTTGGAACCTTTTTGTTATTTCTTTTTAACCATATTAGGTTTGCATACGTGTATACGTGACTTGACCTTTCTTCTCCATGCGTGGACGTTTGGTTTTTCCATCCATTTCCTCCTGAATGCATGCACTAATAAAATTGTATGGCCACTGCATGCTAGACTAGTAAGTGCTAGCCGTTTCAACATTTTGTACGCAGCTGTTTCTAGTTAGTCCTGGCATGAACATTAGTAGTCTTAGTTATTTAAGTGTGACCATTAGTGCCAACCATTATCTAGTAGCCGTTCCTATGCATGGAGTGATTTGCCTTGCCGTTTCTGCTCAGCCTTGCCATGCGTGGGCTATAGCTAGTGGTGCACCGTTCCCATTTTTGTTCCAATGAGCTCACGTCCTGGTATAACATACACCTACTCCTCCTCATTTTGGCCGGATCCTTTTAATCTCCCATCTCATCTCGCTTCAAAGACAACCTCGCCGATTCGGTTGATCGACGCTTGGTCTCATCGCCGTCGACATCGCCGCCGGTGTTGAAGCCGCCGCCATCGCGTCGCCCGCTGCCGTTGTTGATTCGCCGATCGCCGCTCGCCGCTGCTGCTCATCCGGTCGCCGCGCGCTCCTCTTGTCGTCGCCGCTGCCGCCGTGTACGTCGCCGCCAGTACTCACCTTCCCCTGCGTCACCGCCGTCGTTACGTCCACACCGACGCGTGCTTTCCGCCACGCCATCGCTGCCGACGGTTCATGCTGCCGCCGCCGACCGTACTTCTCATCTCTCTCACGCGCTCTGTCTCTCGTTAATCGATTGATCTCGCCTGTAGGTATTGGTGCATGTATATATTTGTTAGGCTGGTATGTGTATATATATAAGTACGCACTGAAGTGAAGATGAGGCCGATATCGCACAAATCCATTTGAGTCGCTTTTAAGCGATCTTTACATATAGATTTCTAAAGCGCTTGCATTCTCTAGTCCTGTTGTTTCTAAGTAATTTTGTAGTAGTTCATATGTTGTAATCATGTACACATGGACACCATACTGCAAAGAATTTGTTTGAATCACTTGGTCTAGCTTTTCTTTGAGGATTTCGAATCGGCACGATGTCTTTGCTGCTAGTAGGCGCATGAATATATACCCCTACGTAAGTACATGTTAGACGTATAAGTTTTACATATATATGTTAGTATATATACGTATAGGTTAGGCGGATGTATTCTGTAGCTTGCGCATATACATGTCTACATGTAGGTATACTTGGTCGATTTACGTGTAGATATAGTCGCGCGTAGATATATTTGGTTGCTATGCATGTAAAAATATATATTGTAGCATATTGATTCGGTACTCTCTGTTATTTGACGCTAGTAGTATGTATACGTGTGGATTTATTCGTCGGATCTGCATATGTGTATTAGGCATTTCGCAAGTATAAATTTTCTATATGCATTTATACGGTTGTATTAGGAAATGTACGTAGTTAAATACGCAATCTCTACTACTGTGTTTTCGCTTCCTCACGTGTAGCTAGCCGAACCAATATGTATTCACGTATATATGATGTGAACGATTGCCATGCAAAAGGACAAAGGAAGTTAGTTTGTACATGAGTTTTTCAGAAAATTGTGGATTTTCTCTTTTTCGCTACAAAATCGTTCTAAGTCCAAATCGCGTGCGATCAATTTTATTAATTAGTAAATATTAATACCTAGTTACGCTAATTTTACTCGAATTTTATAATCAAATCTATACTGTTAAATTATTCGCGGAAAGTCCAAACTTACGAGCTTTGTAACTTGCAAACTACATGTCCAAAAATGTCGAAATAAATTTTATAAATCTTAGATTGTGCTAAACTAATTATTTGGAAGTTTTTATCAAATTACGCATTAGTTTGATTCGCGGTATTTTCCCGAATGTGTGTTTATTCGTTGTTTTTGTGTGTTTATTTGTGTATCTGTTACGCGTAGACGTTGAATCATGGCGAGTGTGGAAGCTGAAGACCAAGCTCAAGCCTTAGATCAAGATCATCAGCTTTTTGAAGGCAAGTCGTGCTTTGACCATATTGCTCCTAGTGTTTTCAAACATATTTTTATTTATATTATGCATGCTATGTTGATTAAAATGAGTAATTTAATTTGGGTTAAGTAGATAATAAACCTAGTTGTTAATTCCACCCTTGATGATTAATATTTGTATGTCATGTATCCATTGTTACCATAAGTTGGGTTTATATAGTTGGTTAGTATGATTGTGCCAACACGGAGGCTAGACCGTGAATAGTTGCTTAGCTATGCTTACGTGAAATATGTTTCAAATGGGAAAATAATATTGACTAATGATATATGGAATGAATTTTGGAATCGGTGTGATCTTGCCACGTGATGATGTGAAGTGTAGGTACCCTTGTGGTTCTACATGGTAATTGATGTTATTGTTGGCATGCGTTGCGCAATAATCAAACTGGGTGATAAATAGATTTAGACCGGGGCAAGTGGCAAGGTTGATCCGGTGGGCCATGATTGGTACCGGAAAGTCGTTTTGGTTCTTTGGGTAGTCTTGCCTGGTCACCCTAAGGACTTAACCTTGCAAGCCTTTGAACCGAGTCAATCGTGCAACCACATGTCCAGAATGGGGCGGACCTAGTTGAGTAGGTTGCTAATAACTTGCATTTGGTACCTAAGGGTGTCAACTATACCTTTTGTGTAGTTGAACGGGGAGCGTGCGGTGCTACGGCTAGGTACCCTATCCAACGGTTGGTTGACCTATACTTCGCTGTACCTTAGGAAGGGATAGTGTGCAACAACCGGAGAGGTCCACTTGTATAGTTAGAGGCTTACGAAAGGCTTTGTTATGATCACTCATTCGCATACTCTTATATGGCGATTCACGGCAGACGTGGTGAGTTGATCGTATCTTGTGGGTAAAGTGCATAACCTCTGCGCAGAGTGTACAAACTATTCGAATAGCCGAGTCCACTGCAGATCGACAACGCCAGTGGATTACAGTTAAGGGTTAGATCTTTTAAAATAAAATGTGGGAATGGGTGGCCGAGTGCCAGAGACAATATTGCTAAAGTGATTTAGGGCTTTGAGCCGAATTGTTTAAAAAGAGATTGATAACTTACTATATAATATGGTTTTACTGCTTTTGAATCTATTAATGTTGTTTAATTAAAGCAAAATGCTGTTTGAGGCAAAACAACCACTTAAGCCATTCCTTTGGAAGAAACCCTGCATATAGTAATAGGATTGCACCTCTGTGCATGACTTGCTGAGTATGTTGTATACTCACCCTTGCTTCCAACAAAATCATCAGTTGAGGAGAAGACTACAACTTCAAAGGAGGAGAAGTTCCGCGAGGAGGCAGTTATCTAGGAGTTGAACCTTGTCAGTTGCCTGTGGCATGCTGATGGGAGTCACCGACGTTTTCATTCCGCTGCTGATTATTTACTTTTGTTATTGTAAGCCCTGCATGGCAGACTATTTGTAAGGTGACCTTAAGGTCTTGTAACCAGTTTATTTAATGTTTGAAGTACTTTATTATTAATTCCGTTGTGTATGATTGTGGTACTTCATCCCTGTTTAACTGTGTGTACTAGCGTGATCCTGGACTAGTACAGAAAACACAGAGGGTCCGGATTTGCAGATTCGGGTCCCGACAAGAAAAGAGGTACCGATCGGCTAAGGCAGAAGCGCAGACCGTCGGCGTAAGCGGTGGCGTGGGCGAAAAGTGCGCCGGTGTTGACATAAGCGGCGGCGGTGACGTCAAGGGAAATGGCAGGGAGGTGTGGATATAATAGAGGAGGTACTTGAGCTTTGGATGGTGCAAAAAAAATGACGTGAAGAAATGGCTGGAATTAACAATGGAGAGAAGTATATGGCTAATAGCGGCTGGAAGATAAATGAAACGGCTTTACTTTAAAGAATGAAACGACTAGAAGTGAATAGACTTCATGCGCATGGGAAAGGGAACGTGCATGCGTTGCAAGAAATAGAAAACGACTGCTAGAAGATAAAACGTCACAACAACAAGTTCATGCATACACGTTCTCAAAACGTGTTTAGGGAAAAAAATAGCAAAAGGTTCTAAAAATCTTGAAAAATCCCGCTAAAATACTAGGAATTATTTGGAGCTTAACGAAGTTGGTTTCATGATTTTTGACGTGTAGATTTTTCGCAAAAATTCTTTTAGTGAATCAGACACTTGTACAGATTTTTGTAAAATCAACGACTTAAGTTATATAACATGTTTTTTGAAAATATTTGAAAGAAACACTCTCGTCTTCCAATTATCTTTATTATAAATGAAATTTTAGATTTTATGCTTATACAAAAATGCATGATCTTTATTTAATGTGGTTAATTCAACAAGCTTGAATTCAAATTAACCTCGAGGATTTCAAATAAATTCTGGAAAGTTCCAAATAATCCCGAAAACACACTAAATATATTAAAAGCAAATTTTGGGATGTTACAGAAAAATACTTTGCTTTCTAACTCAGTATCTTTCTTAGAAAAATACCTTGTATTTCTTCATTGAATTTCCTTATTTGCTTGTCATTCTCTTTGAAAATTATTTCAAAGCGAGCAATTTTTTTCACATTAAACAAAAATTCATTCTTAAGCTTAATGAGGTCGAATTAGAAGCCTTTGGTGGTGTTCTGGGCCACCAAAAGTTGCATATCTAACTCTCTTATTCTTTCTTATTTTCTATTTCCAAAACAGATAAGTTAGAAAATGACACAATTCGTAGAAGACATGCATGAAAAAGAAGTTATACGTGACTTATTTTTTATAATTTTCTCTACATTTGTTTTAACTTGCCGATTAACTAGGTCGGACACCCCTTGCGAAAACTGCAGAACAAGCAGTATTTGTAAGGATGGTTAATTCCTTCTTTTTTTCTTAAGAAATTTCACAAGGAAAAAGAAAAGTATCTTACACAACAAATTGTCAAAATCTTGTTGATTCACCCTCTCCTGGTCAGCAATACTAAAAGAGGATGGATGGTCAATCTCAATGGTGGTGAACATCGTCACGTTCCCATCTACTAGTCTATCATCTTCGGTTAGGATGATAGCCATTTCCTGGCTCATCCTGACCTCTTCCACTGCTGCTTTGCGGGAAAGTTCCTCCGCAGTCATAGAAGTCCTGCCAATATCTTCCTCTGTTGCCATGGGAGAAGTAATAACCTCTCCCATAGCAACAGATGCCTCATCAAACTCAACAGCTGGGGATTTACACCCTCGGTGTTGGTCTTTTTGGCTCCAGTTTCTTGCGCACTTGTCGCAACCTCCTCGGCGACAGGTTCCAAAGGTGGAATTACATTGGTTGGCTCATCACCGACCAAAGGATCCACCTTGGATTCTGGTTGAATCTGAGGAGTGGCCAGGGGGCTAAAAAAGAGAAGAATCGGTCACTAGTTCTAGAAATCAAATTTTCTATAATTAAGAAAAATGCAGAGACTTAGGGGGTGTTTGGCATAGCTCTCACTCTAGTTTTTTAGCTCTAGATCTTAAATTCTCAGTGGAGTGGATTCTTTGAGAACCTAGAGCTGTCTGTGAGAGTGTTTGGCTGGGACACTAACTCTATATTCTAGAACAGAAGAATTGTGTATAAATTATCAATAATACTGTCGGGAATTGGGTTATTTTCCAGAAACACCCCTTTGCCTCGACGGCCGACCAAAAGCACCCTTGGTCGGTGTGCCCGATCAAGGATTCCGGGCGGCCTCGTGCCTGGCCGCATGCTCGTCAACCCTCAATAAAACATGCTCGCCTACAGGCCCCAGAGACAAATACGAGTGTCGGGACCCGAATTTGCAAATCCGGACCCTCTGTGTATTCAGCACTAGTCCAGGATCACGTTAGTGCACACAGTTTCAACATTGGTAAATATCACAATCATACACATCGATAGTGGTAAAGTACTTTAATTAAAGTAACCAAACTGATTGCTTGACCTTATGGTCAAGTTACAAGAGTACGCCACACAGGGCAAGAACTTATTAAGGAAATAAATTGCAGCGGAATAAAAGCATCAACGTGGCGCCATCCTGTATACCACATGCAACTGACTGGGTTCGCTCCCTAGTTAGACGGCTCCTCTTGAAGTTCCTCATCCAGAGCTGGCGTTGCTTCTTCTTCTTCAACTAGTGTTGTATTTTGCAAGGGGTGAGTACTTGGTACTCAGCAAGTCATGCACAGAATGCAAGCTAATAATCTATATGCATGGCTTAGTACAAAAGGACAGGCTAACAGGTACATTTGCAGCAATCAGCATTTAACAAGTAGCATAAATAAGTTCGAAAGCAGTAAGAGTAAAGATATTAACAATAACTTTTTCAGGAGTTAAGTAAACACTTTCCCTTTCCTAATCCACATTTCCATCAACATCATCATTAAACCCAACCAAACTTTTCAAGTCCAAGTGGTTTTCATGAAAGTCTAACCCTTGACTGTAATTCCCGAGCAGTGTCCAATACCGTGGACTCGACTATTCGAATAGGTTGTACACTCTGCAGAGGTTATGCACTTTACCCACAAGATACAGTCAAACACCACGAAGGCGAGAGTCCGTAACAAAGCCTTTAGGAAGCCTTTAACTATACAAGTGAACCTCTCCGGTTTTCGCCATACACCATCCCTTCCCTTAATAAAGGCGAAGTATGGGACCGATATACCCTTGGACGGGTACCATGCCACAGCCCTGGTACGCTCCCCTTTCAAGCTACACAAACGGCGTAGTTGACACCCCGAGGTATCACAAGCAAGTTATTAGCAACTTAATCAATTAGGTCCGTCCCATTCCGGACATGTGGTTGCACGATTGACTCAGTTCAAAGGCTTGCAAGGTTAAGTCCTTAGGGTGACCTGGGCAAGACTACCCGAAGAACCAAATCAACTTTCCCAGTGCCACACCTGGCCCACCCGAACAATCTTGCACTTGCCCCATCCTAAACCATTTATCAAACCTCAGTTGATTACCATGTACCACGTGCCATCAAATACAACATCAATAACACATGACACTTCTCAAAAACACGTTCCATATCTCATTAAGTCAATGTTAACAAGTAATTATCCAAAATCATGTCGTGACTACGTGGCAGGGCTAAGCATTAAACTACATCGATCTAAATACCCATGTTGGCAAGTTAATAATGTCCAACTAAATAATCCACAACTAGGGTGACAAGGGTTCTTGGCACATAATTAGTTAATCAAGGTGTCATAATGCAATTTGGCATTTATCTAATTCCCAGAAATAATTTAAACAATTTCTAATTAAATTAGCATGCAGTAATTTAAATTAAACTAATTTTCAAACATAGGAGCGATATGATCAAAGCATAACTTGCCTTCAAAAAGTACTTGTTCTTGGTCTTAAGCTGGCTCCTGAGTCAACACCTCACCCTCAAAGCCTGCGGGCACTTCAACGTCTACTCGTAATGCGTGCAAATAGCAATATCATAAATATACAGTAGACAAAAAGTATCCAAAAATTCAAATAAAATTCATAAACAGAAAGAACACAATTTTACAAATTTTTAGGAATTTGAATCGTCCAAAACGGAGTTAGAACACAAAAGTTATAATCGTTTAAAGTTTGAAGAAATCAGGTAAATAATTAAAAATAGAGGTAAAATTATGTCTAAAAATTAATTAAAATTCACCATTAAGTAGATCTCAATTTTATAAAAATTTAGAAATTGGAATCGCTCAAATCGGAGTTAAAATACAAAAGTTATAAGCGTTTGAAGTTTGAAAATTCCAATAAAAGAATAAACCGAATTAATTCATTTATTTTTCTAATGAAAAACCCGATTATGACGTCAGCAGACGTCAGCGTGGAATTTGAATTTCCATTGAATTATTTTTCTAAAGAAAAACCAGATTATGACGTCAGCTTGCGTCATCCGGTCCATGGACTCGGTCCACAGTTCGGGTTTGGTCCACGGGCGCACGTGTCACTGACACGTGGGACCCACTGGATGATGCCAGCGCTGACATCATCGCGCTCAACCAAGGGTCAGCTGACACACGGGCCCCACCGTGACGTCAGCATGACGTCACGGGTGACGTCATGGTGCGGTCGCTGACATGCGGGCCCGGCATGTCAGCAGCATGCACGCACGCGCGCGCGCGGTGAAGTGCGGCTAGGGCACACGTGGCTTGATCTGGGTCGTTTATTTGAAAATCAACGGTCCGGATTAGATCTGGTTTTCGCACATTCTAGGGTTAATGCGGTTGATCTGGACCGCACGATTTAGATCGGACGGTCCAGATCTGATCGGGTTTCACCGCATCAAGGGGATGACGCGGCATGACCCGTCGTGTGACACGTGGCACGTCTACACCATTCGATCTTGATCGAACGGCTGCTAACGCATCTAACCCTACAGCGCGGATCAATCTTAACCGTTCGATCTTGATCTAACGGCTATGATCTAACCCTAGCACGAAGCGGTTTAAGGGCTATGTGGCTCGATCGTGAGCGTTGGATCTAGATCGAACGGTTGAGAATAGATCTAAAACCGTAACGTGAAATCGAACGGGGGTGACGTGGACGAACCTGAGCCATGCGATGAAGATCCAACGGCGGAGAAGCTTCGTGGGTTCGGCGATGGCCACGGCAGAGCTAGGTCACCGGAGCTGGGGACGACGACACGCCCAACGGCGTTTGGGCGTGTGAATCATGTGATGAAAAATTGGCTTGATCATGTGATGAAAAATTGGCTTGATAATGTGCTGAAAAATTGATTAGGTTTAATCTTGCAAAATTGCTTGCATAAAGGGCCAAACATTCAAACATCCAAAAACAGAGACTTTGCATTTGCGCCAGACCAAACATCCAAAAAACAGTGAGTTTCGCATGTATGACGGACCAAAGTCTTTGGTCTGTCATAAACGTGATTTTGATGCTTTTACGCTTGTTCAAGAAATCGCGTTTTTCCCATGCATGACGGACCAAATTTTTTGGTCCGCCATACACATGCGTTTTGGCGATCTCGCTTTTCCCATGCATGACGGACCAAATTTTTTGGTCCGCCATACACATGCTTTTTGGCGATCTCGTTTTTTCCATGCATGACGGACCAAATTTTTGGTCCACCATACACATGCTTTTGGCAATCTGTTCGGCGTGAATGGCTTTTTGCTCGATTAGGGTTTGTGCAAATTTGGACTTTGAATTTTGATTTGTTTTTGAGATTATGAAATTTGTGAGAATTTCATGATGCTTGAAGTGGACTTTATGCAATGCTCATGTGAGTAGTTGCATGGATTGACATTGAGTCAAGTCGTGGACTTGTGCTCGGATTTGTTTTGTGGTTTGTTCATGTGCAGGTATTGCTCGAAGACGAATGTGATCGATGACGGGACCGGAACTAGGTTCATGGAGGAACTGAGGTTCGGGACTAAGTTCAGGAGGAACTGAGGTCTTGGTGGTCAAGGATGTCATGCGGGACGTTCGGGCTAAGAGAATGGTGCACATGAAAAATGGTTAGTCACGTGAGAATGGCAGGAGGTCATTCGCGTGCAAAGTGTTAGTCACGTGAGTATGGCAGGTGGCCATACGCGTGCAAAGTGTTAATCACGTGAGTATGGTAGGGTTACCATACGCGTGCAAGAGTTGTACTCGGCCAGGTTGGGCCAAGTAGAGTTGTGTTGGATACGGATTCCTTCTAGGGAATAGGAATCGTATTCAGAACTCTTTGTGGGTTGGTGCTTTAAATAGGTGGGGGGCCTCCTGTTGAAAGGTACCAAGCAGAGCTAAGCGCATCAAGCTTTGAGCTTGGTTTTAGGGTTTGTACTCTTTTGATGGGAGTATTTTAGACAATAGAAATAAAGATCAATTCTTCTAGTTCCCGCATTGCTTCAACGTTCTCTTTTTGGTTCTTGTTTGCATGCTTGTTCTAGTTCTAGATTGGTTTTTGTTCTTTAAGTTTTATCTTGATTTGATCCATCAAAAACCTCTCTAGGGTATTGATCTAGTGTTTCTCAAAGTCTAGTTGATCAATCTTTTGTCGTTCTTGTTTAATCTTGAAGTTTTGATTAGATTGATTCTCGTCAAGTTCTGGATTAGCAAGCTTGCGAAGCTCATAACTTTTGATCCGTAAGTCCGATCGAGTTGATTCTTTTTGGGTTCGATTCGTATTGGAATCTAGTTTCTTTTGTTCAAATTTCAGATCAATCTAACGGTTGGATCTCTGGGAATTTTCGTTTTACCGATCCTCTATCATTCTGTTTTTGTCGAAAACGAGGCAATTATTTGGTTTTGTTTTGGGGTGAACTTTTAATAGATCAAGAATTTGGTTTTAGCTTCCGCACAATCATTCACCCCCCCTCTGATTGCTATATTCGTATACTTCGATCCTACAAGTGGTATCGAGCAAGGTTTCTCTAATCTATCTTAGCAGGTGAGTAGATCACTGGATCGTTATTCGACAAAACCATGTGTGTTCGATGGTGTTGATTTTCAGTTTTGGAAGGCCAAGATGGAGGCGTTCATCCAAGCACAGGGCTTCACAATTTGGGAGAAGGTCTACAAGCCATATGAAGTCCCTGCAAACAACAACGTCAACGACACCAATCGCACACATGTTGAAGCAAATAGCAAGGCGCGCAACTTGATCATCCAAGGCTTGGGACGCAAATGACTTTGATCGTGTGGTTCATCTTCGATCCAAGCATATGAGGTATGGAAATCTCTTTGTGATTACCATGAGGGTTCTAACATCGCCAAAGAGGTTCGCCAAGATATTTACAAAAAAGAATACATGCGTTTTGAGATGAAACCTAGTGAATCAGATGACTTCTTTGCACGTTTCAATAAAATTCTTAGCAATCTACGTGTCGTTGGAGTTAGCTACATCGATGCTGAAAATGCTCGACAATTGCTTAGTGCTTTGGACATGTCGGTGTGGGAGATGAAAGTAACATCTATACAAGAATCTACTACCATGAGCACACTCACATTAGATGTTCTTTACTCTAAGTTGAAAACTCATGAGTTGGATGTTCTTGCCAGGAAGGGTAACATTAAATCAATTGCTTTGATCTCTAACCCTAACATGTCAAATGCAAATTCTTCTTCTAGCTTTGCCTTGTCTTCCATGTCTTCTTTAACAGATGAGCAACTTGAAGAGTTTCCTGAAGAAGATTTGGCACTACTCTCTTCTCGCTTTAACAAAGCTTTGCAGAACGTGAGAATGAGAAAGAGAGGTGGTCCTCCAAGATGCTATGAGTGTGGTGACCTCAACCATATTCGCACAAATTGTCCTAAGCTTGCAGGAAAAACATCAAAGGAGGAGAAGGACAACGACAGAAGGAATGAGAAGAAAAGGTTCTCGTCAAATGATAGGAAGAAGAAGAGCTTCATCAACCGCAAGGTGGTTCACCAAGTTCTTTCCGCTCTTGAACAAGTCAATTTGAGCGATGTGGACTCGGAGAGCAGCGAAGATGATGCAACTCCAAGCAAGCATGTTTTGATGGGATTGTGTCTCATGGCAAGCAGCAAGGATAGCTTCACCGAGGACGGCAATGACAGCGACTTCAATGAGGTAGATCCTTCTTATGATGAATTAGCCAATGATGTTGCCCGTCTTGGAAAATTACTTGACAAACGTGATAGAAAAATTAAGAAACATGATATTCTTGTGGAGTCATTGAATGCTGAAATTGCTAGACTTAAGACATTGATTCCTGATGATGATACTTGTAAATCATGTGACTTAATTTACAATGAGCTCACCTTGCTTAGGAAAGAACATGCTCTTCTGTTGCATCTAAATGAGAAAAATGAGAAACATGTTAAACATGCTAGCTGTTCCACTGATAATTTGCATGGTTCAACTTCTTGTTTTAAATGCTCAACTATTGAATTAAAATTGAAAGATGCAAATGCTAAGGTTTCTCAATTGACTGATAATCTGCTTACTCATGAGGTTCTTTCATGCTCTACTTGTCGTAAACAGAAAGGGAAAGTCAATATTCCTTGCAATAATTGTTTAACTCTTGCTAAGAAAGTTGATTACTTGCAAAATTCTTTGGAACGTTTCACTAATGGCAAGAAAAAGTTGAACATGATTTTGGATCAATCTAAGGTTAGCACAAACAAGAGAGGTTTAGGTTTTGATCCTTATGCCACATATGAAACTAAACCTCGCACTGTTGTTCAGGCTCCTTGCAAAATTGAGTTATCTAATGAGCCTAAGAAAATTGCTTTTCAATCTGCTGGGTTTTTTATCTTCTACTATAATGAATGCAAAATGTGCTTTTACTGTTAAAGCTAAACATCATGTCAAGTACACTTGCACTCATTGTGGTAGAGATGGACACTTAGTAGATTTTTGCTTTAGACTAGCCAAACAAAGAAAAGAAGGAAAGAACTAAGGCTAGGTCAAATTTCAGCAAAGCACATTTTTATGCGCCTAGAGTGATGAAAACACCTTCTGTTCCTAGAAACATGGGAAAAGGCAAAACTGATTTTGTGCATAAAAATTATCGTGTTGTACCTCTTTGTTGTGCGTCGTGTGTCTCAAGATCTGGATTCCCAAAAATCTCATTCCTAACCCGATCGAGACCTCGACATGCTTTGTTGCTATGTAGGCTTCTCGCGCGAGGAAGGAGAACATATGGCTAGTGGATTCCGGATGCTCACGCCACATGTCCGGTGATAAGAATTGGTTCTCCTCCCTCACTCGTGCATCTCGTGCCGAAAGTGTTACTTTTGGAGATGCCTCTTCCTCTTCTATTGTGGCAAAAGGTACAGTAAAGGTAAGTGACAAGTTTATGTTCAAGGATGTGGCTCTTGTTGAAAACTTGAAATATAACTTGCTTTCTGTCTCTCAAATGCTTGATGAAGATCTTGAGATAAGCTTTAAGAAAAATGAATGCAAAGTGCTAGATGCTTCAGGTGATCTTGTGTTCAAGATTTCTCGTTTTGGAAGAGTTTTTAAAGCTGATTTTGATGCATCACCTTCTTCTAAACATAGGTGTCTAATTGCCAATGTTTCTAAAGATTTATTCTTTTGGCATCGTAGACTTGGTCATGTTGGTTTTGATCATCTTACTCGTATAAACTGTTTAGATCTCATACGTGGCTTGCCTAAGCTTAAGGGTGATAGCAATTTAGTATGTTCCTCTTGTAGACATGGTAAGATGATTGCAGGTTCACATCCACCTCTTACCATGGTGATGACAAACGCTCTAGGACAGCTTCTACATCTTGATGCTGATTGGACCATCTCGAGTTCAATCCGTTGGAGGCAAATGGTATGTGCTTGTGATTGTTGATGATTTTTCTAGATACTCTTGGGTATACTTTATGGCATCTAAGGATGAGGCTTTTAGTCATTTTAGAAGTCTTGTTCTTAGGCTTTCTATTGATCATCCAGGAGCTCTCAAAGCTATTAGAAGTGATAATGGAACCGAATTCAAAAATGCTTCTTTTAATCACTTTTGTACTGAAAAAGGAATTGATCATCAATTTTCATCACGTAGAGTGCCTCAACAGAATGGTGTAGTTGAAAGGAAAAACAGAACATTGGTTGAGATGGCTAGAACCATGTTAGATGAACATCACACTCCTAGAAACTTTTGGGCTGAAGCGATTTCAACTGCATGTTATGTTTCAAACCGTGTGTTTTTGAGATCAAAATTGGGTAAGACTCCATATGAGCTTCGGTTTGGACACAAGACTCTGTTTCTCACTTTAGGGTTTTTGGAAGCAAAAGCTTTGTCTTGAAATCTGGAAATCTTGATAAATTTGAAGCTAGATCAATGGATGGCTTTTTCCTTGGATATCTGCTCATACTCGTGGCTATCGTGTGCTTGTTTTGGAGACTAACAAAATTGTGGAAACTTGTGAAGTTACTTTTGATGAGGCTAGTCCAGGCACTAGTCCAAGTGATGGTGGTCTGACGCATATGTTCAGGGGAGAAAATCTTTGAAGATAATGATGATGTTGAAGATGAGGTCTTGACTATTTCTAATGCACAACAAGCTGTAGCACCTTTGGCACCTACTACTACATCACCTCTGACTAACCATCCTTAAGCTACAACATCATCCTGTACATGCTGAAAATGAAGAAGGAGAAGGAGAAGTCTCAAAAGCCAATGCTCCCTTGCACATTCAGAAAATGCATCCATCTGAACAAATGATTGGAGACCTAAATGAGAGAGTCACTCGATCCAGGTTTATTCATTCTGACACTCATGCTCATTCTGCTTTAGTTGCCTCTTTTGAACCCAAAGATATATCTCATGCATTATCTGACGAATCTTGGATCAATGCCATGCATGAAGAAATAGAGAATTTTGAACGAAATAAAGTTTGGAAACTTGTCTCACCTCCTCCAGATTTTAATGTTATTGGAACTAGATGGGTTTTCAAAAATAAACAAAGTGAGGATGGTGTTGTTGTTAGAAACAAGGCTAGATTGGTTGCTCAAGGTTACACTCAAATTGAAGGCTTAGATTTTGATGAAACCTTTGCTCCTGTTGCTAGAATTGAAGCCATTAGAATCCTTTTAGCTTTTGCTGCATCCAAAGGTTTCAAATTGTATCAAATGGATGTGAAAAGTGCTTTTCTTAATGGCTACATAAATGAGGAGGTTTATGTCAAGCAACCACCTGGTTTTGAAAATCCAAAGTTTCCAAATCATGTGTTCAAACTATCAAAAGCTTTGTATGGTTTGAAACAAGCCCCTAGAGCATGGTATGATAGGCTAAAAACATTTTTACTTGAAAGGGGGTTTTCGATAGGAAAGGTTGACAAAACTCTCTTTTTACTCAAGCAAGGCAATGATCAACTATTCGTTCAGATTTATGTTGATGATATTATCTTTGGTGGTTCATCTCATGTTTTAGTGTCTGAGTTTTCAGAAACAATGAGGAAGGAGTTTGAGATGAGTATGATGGGTGAGTTGACATACTTTTTGGGATTTCAAATCAAGCAAACAAAGGATGGTACTTTTGTGCATCAAAGCAAATATACAAAAGACTTGCTACATCGTTTTGGGATGGAAAAGCGACAAGCCGATCATGACACCCATGGAGAGCACTTGCGCACTTGACCACGATGAAGATGGTGAGCCGGTTGATCAAAAGGAATATAGAAGCATGATAGGTTCACTTTTGTACCTCAACGCATCAAGGCCGGATATACAATTTCTGTGTGCTTGTGTGCTCGTTTTCAAGCTTCCCACGTGCTTCACATCGACAAGTTTGTCAAAAGGATTTTCAGGTATCTTCATGGAACTCAAGATTTTGGCATTTGGCTTTCTGTTTCCTCATGCATTAGTTTGAGATCTTTTTCTGATGCTGATTTTGGAGGATGTAGAATTGATAGGAAGAGCACTTCTGGTTCATGTCACTTCTTGGGAAATTCTCTCATTGCATGGTCATCTAGAAAACAATCTTACATTGCACAATCAACTGCTGAATCTGAATATGTGGCTGCTGCTAGTTGTTGTTCTCAAATTCTTTGGATAGTAGCTACACTAAAAGATTATGGGGTTAATTTGGATAGTGTTCCTCTTTTGTGTGAAAACACTAGTGCAATTTGCATTGCTAAGAACCCTGTGCAACATTCAAGAACAAAACACATTGACATCAGATTTCACTTTCTTAGAGATCATGTTGAAAAAGGCAACATTGTGCTTCATCATGTGGATACTGAACATCAATTGGCAGACATTTTCACAAAACCTCTGTCTTCTTCTCGTTTTGCTTTTATTCGGGGAGAACTTGGGATTGTTCTTCCAATGGGTTTGTTTTGAGAGGGAGTTTCTTTGCCAAGTTTTTTCACTTGATGAGCTCACTTTATCATATTTCTTTATATGTTATGTAATTGAGCTAATATATGATAATCTAATTGTCTCACTTGAACTAAAAATGACATTGTGGAATTCCCTGGACTGATTGCCTATAGCTAAATACTCTGTGATATCTTACTCTTCTAGGCTTGTTATTGAATCTTCTTGACAAATTTGGGCTATGAAGCAAGTGTGTTTTCAGCTTTATTCTTTCATAAGACCTCTTAATCACTCTTGCATGTTTTACAATCAAAGAAAAAGAAAAGAAAAGGGAATAAAAAGGGGTAGTTAAAAGCTAAAGCTTGAGTTATTTGCTTCAAGCATGCTTCCTTAAAATGGTTAAGATGTATGCTTCAAGCATGCCATTCCCTCAAAAACAAGATGTATGCTTCAAGCATGCCAATCCAAGGAAATAAAAGAAGTATGCTTCAAGCATGCCACATGCAGTTCTTGTTTAAAGATTAATTTGGTCTACTAGATTGGAGTTGAAATCACTTGCTCGCTTGAGTTGTTAGTTGTTTCAATTTTTGAGCTTTTGTTCTTCTACTGAGATCTTGCTTAGTACTTGGCTATAGTTGACTGAATTGAGGTTGAGATGCATGTCATTCCCTAACTTGTTAAAATCACATCAAGATCATGTATTTTACATATTATGTGATATATAAGGTTATATGATCGAAGGAGCTCATCTTTCCTATTTTGGCACTCCTTTGCTACAGGAAAAATTTTGAACCTGTTCTCTCTTTTACTCTTGATGAATCCATTGTCAAAGGGGGAGAAATTTGGGAATCGTTGAAAAGTTGAAGAAAAAGGGGGATTTGTTTCTGGCATTTTGTGAGAAGTTTGGAGATTTTTAGGAATTTTGGACACATTGCACATTCACACACATTTTATTTTTAGGAATTTTGGACACATTGCACATTCACACACATTTTCCTTCTCAGGGGGAGATTTTGTTTTGCATTTTGGTCAAAGGGGAATTCTGTGTTTTTCTCTTTTTGGTCCTTGATCTTTTGGATTTCAAAATCTTTTGTAAAGTGAATGCCAAATGTTCAATTCTATTTGGTATTGCCAATGTTTTCATCAAGGGGGAGATTGTGAATCATGTGATGAAAAATTGGCTTGATCATGTGATGAAAAATTGGCTTGATAATGTGCTGAAAAATTGATTAGGTTTAATCTTGCAAAATTGCTTGCATAAAGGGCCAAACATTCAAACATCCAAAAACAGAGACTTTGCATTTGCGCCAGACCAAACATCCAAAAAACAGTGAGTTTCGCATGTATGACGGACCAAAGTCTTTGGTCTGTCATAAACGTGATTTTGATGCTTTTACGCTTGTTCAAGAAATCGCGTTTTTCCCATGCATGACGGACCAAATTTTTTGGTCCGCCATACACATGCGTTTTGGCGATCTCGCTTTTCCCATGCATGACGGACCAAATTTTTGGTCCGCCATACACATGCTTTTTGGCAATCTCGTTTTTTCCATGCATGACGGACCAAATTTTTGGTCCGCCATACACATGCTTTTGGCAATCTGTCCGGCGTGAATGGCTTTTTGCTCGATTAGGGTTTGTGCAAATTTGGACTTTGAATTTTGATTTGTTTTTGAGATTATGAAATTTGTGAGAATTTCATGATGCTTGAAGTGGACTTTATGCAATGCTCATGTGAGTAGTTGCATGGATTGACATTGAGTCAAGTCGTGGACTTGTGCTCGGATTTGTTTTGTGGTTTGTTCATGTGCAGGTATTGCTCGAAAACGAATGTGGTCGATGACGGGACCGGAACTAGGTTCATGGAGGAACTGAGGTTCGGGACTAAGTTCAGGAGGAACTGAGGTCTTGGTGGTCAAGGATGTCATGCGGGACGTTCGGGCTAAGAGAATGGTGCACATGAAGAATGGTTAGTCACGTGAGAATGGCAGGAGGTCATTCGCGTGCAAAGTGTTAGTCACGTGAGTATGGCAGGTGGCCATACGCGTGCAAAGTGTTAGTCATGTGAGTATGGTAGGGTTACCATACGCGTGCAAGAGTTGTACTCGGCCAGGTTGGGCCAAGTAGAGTTGTGTTGGATACGGATTCCTTCTAGGGAATAGGAATCGTATTCAGAACTCTTTGTGGGTTGGTGCTTTAAATAGGTGGGGGGTCTCCTGTTGAAAGGTACCAAGCAGAGCTAAGCGCATCAAGCTTTGAGCTTGGTTTTAGGGTTTGTACTCTTTTGATGGGAGTATTTTAGACAATAGAAATAAAGATCAATTCTTCTAGTTCCCGCATTGCTTCAACGTTCTCTTTTTGGTTCTTGTTTGCATGCTTGTTCTAGTTCTAGATTGGTTTTTGTTCTTTAAGTTTTATCTTGATTTGATCCATCAAAAACCTCTCTAGGGTATTGATCTAGTGTTTCTCAAAGTCTAGTTGATCAATCTTTTGTCGTTCTTGTTTAATCTTGAAGTTTTGATTAGATTGATTCTCGTCAAGTTCTGGATTAGCAAGCTTGCGAAGCTCATAACTTTTGATCCGTAAGTCCGATCGAGTTGATTCTTTTTTGGTTCGATTCGTATTGGAATCTAGTTTCTTGTGTTCAAATTTCAGATCAATCTAACGGTTGGATCTCTGGGAATTTTCGTTTTACCGATCCTCTATCATTCTGTTTTTGTCGAAAACGAGGCAATTATTTTGTTCTGTTTTGGGGTGAACTTTTAATAGATCAAGAATTTGGTTTTAGCTTCCGCACAATCATTCACCCCCCCTCTGATTGCTATATTCGTATACTTCGATCCTACAGGGCGTGAGTCTGGCGAGGTGAGTGGTACACTCGGGTGCGTCTCGACGCGACGGTCCTGGATCTGGGCTTGTTCACGGCGGATGACGGCGGACGAGGCGGCAAACGGCGGAAAACCATGGCGGGGCAGAGATCCAACTACGGCGAGCGATTGCGGTGTGGTTATGGCGGCTCGTGCTCTGGGACCTAGGGCTACGGGTGCGCACGGAAAAGGTGGTCACGACACGGGTGGCGGCGCATTAAATAGCCCCCTCGACGTCCGTGAAACCCGCGGAAAACGAGGCCCACAAGCGCGCGACGGCGGAATCCGGCGGCAGCTCGGACGGGGTGATGTGGACGCATCCTGGCCATCCGCGTGGCATGATCAACGGCTGGGATCGCACGGGCGCGATTGGGTCAGATCCAGCTCCCACGTGAGCGACGTGGCTTGATGCTGGCCGTTGGATTTCGATCCAACGGTCGCACGGGTTAGGGTTCGGTTGGGCTCGGGTCCGGCTCGAGTCGGACTCGGACTCGAGTCTGACTCGGGTTCGTTCGGATGAACAGTGAAACCAACTCGATTTTCCAGCGATTTAATAATTAACTTAATTCCTAGAAATTCAAATAATTCAAGAAAAATAGCAAAATAATCAGAAAAATTCTAGAAAATACTTTGAGACATTTTGGACTCAAATAAAATATTTCCAACAAAATTTTATTTGTAACTTTTAATTCTTTAATTATTTCAAAAAGGAATAAATTCGAACTAAATCCAAATAAATTCCAGAAAATTCCAAAAATTCTCAAAAATTCAAAATAACATTTAAATTCAAGGAAAGCAAAAAATTGGGGTGTTACAAACCTCCCCCCTTAACAGAATATCGTCCCCGAGATTCAGGGTTGACTAAAGAATAGGTTTGGAAACTCCTTCAAATCCTCCTCGTGCTCCCAAGTCGCTTCACTCTCGGAGTGGTTGCTCCACTGGACTCTACAGAAACGTGTTGATCTATTTCTTGTCTCTCAATCCATCGTGTCCAGAATCTTCACCGGGTGTTCCTTGTATGTCAGATCTTCTTGCAGCTCAATTTATTCCAAAGGTTTGCTCGTCCGGCACTCAGAGACACTTCTTCAGTTGGGACACATGGAACACATCATGCACTCCCGCCAATGACTGCGGCAATTCCAACTTGTAAGCCACTTCGCCTTTGCAGCTCAAAATCTTAAATGGTCCAACATAACGCGGCACAAGCTTCCCTTTGACGTGGAACCTCTTAACTCCCTTGAGAGGTGTAACTCTGAGATACACGAAATCCTTCGGCTCAAAGCTCAAATCTCTACAATGATTATCAGCATAACTCTTCTGCCTCGATTGAGCTGTCCTCAGTCTTTCCCTGATCATGGCAATCTGCTCTTCGGCTTCTTGAAGAATATCTGGCCCAAAGGCATCTCATTCACCTGTCTCATTCCAATTCAATGGCGTTCAACACGGTTGACCATACAATGCTTCAAAAGGTGACATCTATAGACTAGCCTGATAGCTGTTATTGTAGCTGAACTCAGCATATGGCAGACTCTTATCCCAAGAGGTAGCATAAGCCAACGCACAAGCTCTTAGCATATCCTCTAGAATCTGATTAACTCTTTCAGTCTGTCCATCCGTCTGCGGATGATATGCTGTACTGAAGTTCAAACGGGTCCCCATGGCTTCATTTAACTTATTCCAAAATCTTGAGGTAAATTGGGTACCTTTGTCCGATACAATCTTCTTCGGCACACCGTGCAAACAGACGATCCGGGTCATGTACAGTTCTGCTAACTTATCTCCCGAGTAAGTGGCCTTCACAGGGATAAAATGGGCAACCTTGGTCAGGCGATCCACTATAACCCATATGGAGTCATATCCTCCTTGAGTTTTCGGCAAACCGGTAATGAAGTCCATACCGATTTCCTCCCACTTCCACTCAGGAATCTTCAATGGCTGCAACAATGCGGCTGGCCTCTGATGCATAGCCTTCACTCTCTGGCATATGTCGCAGAGCACAACGTGCTCGGCAACTTCACGCTTCATACTTGGCCACCAGAATCTTTCCATCAGGTCTTGGTACATCTTGGCACTTCTGGGATTAATAGAATACATGGAATGATGAGCCTCCTCCAGAATCAACTGCTTCAGCTCTTTCTTGTTCGGCACGCAGACGCGGTCCTTAATCCACAATGTGCCCTGCTCATCCAAGTTGAAGTCTTTAGCCTTACCTTCATCCATTTTGGACTTTATCCTCTGAATCTTATAGTCATCCTCTGTCCTTCTCGAATTTGATCCTCTAAGGTAGGCTTCACTTCCAAAGTGGCTAGGAATCCTTCCTGTACTACTTCTAGCTTCAGCTCCTATAACTCCTTGCATAGCTCATCCTAACTTTCTACTATCATCATGTTCACAGTGTGGATCTTCCGGCTCAAGGCGTCGGCTACCACGTTGGCCTTCTCGGGATGGTAATGGATCCCAACATTATAATCCTTGATCAGTTGCAACCATCTCCTCTGCCTCATGTTCAAGTCCTATTGGGTAAAGATGTATTTAAGACTCTTATGGTCCGTATACACTTCACACCTATTTTCGATCAAATAGTGACGCCATAACTTCAAAGCATGCACTACGGCTGCTAGTTCCAGGTCATGCGTCGGATAGTTCTCTACATGCAGCCTCAGCTGCCTTGATGCATATGTGATGACCCTCCGGTTCTGCATCAACACGCATCCAAGCCCCTGGCGCGATGCATCACAATAGATATTAAAGCTTTGATTAACATCCGGTAGAACTAACACTGGCATTGATGTCAATCGCTTCTTCAGCTCTTGGAAACCTTTCTCACATTCCGGCGTCCAGTTAAACTTCAACAATTGCGTAAGGGGTTTCACAATTGTCAAAAAGCCTTCAATGAAGCGACGGTAGTAACCTACCATCCCAAGAAAACTCCGAATCTGGGTCACTGTCTTCGGCTATTCCCAATGTAGCACGGCTTCTACTTTGCTTGGATCAACTGCAACTCCCTCCGCGGTCATCACATGTCCAAGGAATTCTACCTTGTCCTTCCAGAAGTCGCACTTGTTGAACTTGGCGAAGAGCTGCTGTTCTCTCAGCTTCTCCAAAACTAGCCTCAGGTGTTCTACATATTCTTCTTTTGTCTTTGAGTAGACTAAGATATCATCTATGAACACAATGACAAACTTATCCAGATATTCCATGAAAACCTTGTTCACCATGTTCATGAAGTAAGCTGGCCCATTTGTCAGATCGAAGGACATAACATGTAACACCCTACAAATCTAAACTGTCGTACAAGAAAATTTCGACAGCATCTCCCCTAAAATTAGGACAAAACGGAAGCGACAACAAGATTCATAATAAACATTACAATCAGGAATAACATAAAAGCATCAATACTAGAGATAACAAGTCTAAATCAACCAGAAAACAAACATAAACGTAAACACAGCTCCAAAGAGGACATCAACAGGTCTATGATTAATAACATTTCAGCAAGCTAATGAGTTATTAAATGCACTAGTCCATGTGGTTCGTGATGACCCCGGAGGGTTGATTGTGCTACTAAGCCCACCCTTCAATCTTACGACTCATGAGAACTACACGAAAACAACAAAATAACAAGGGGTGAGATTGGGTAATCTCGCAAGCGGAACAACTAATACAAATAAAACATCCACCATATATCTATCATTCCACATTCCTCATATACAATACCACATCAAAGAGTCCACATTCCTCATATACAATACCACATCAAAGAGTCCACACCACTTCAGTAAAATGCATATGATTGATGCACATGCTTATGCCATGATCCTCCTCACCGTGCCCTTTCTCAGGAACACACGGTGTTGTATCGGCTCTACGCAAGACGCAAGGCGTCGACAAACTTCCAATGCATGAATATGCAGTTAATGCTTCATGCATGAATTCATTCACAAACTTCCACATGGAGTCCACATGTTTGCATACCCTCATATAACATGGGTAGAAAAAAAATAACATTGAGATGAACTATTTAGACAATTCAACAAGTAGACAACATCATTCTTCTCTTTACTCATGATTCCTAGCCAAAGCACATCATCACAATGCTAATCTAAATATCGCAATCATCAAAGCAATTGATTAAACCATGTATGATTAATGTAATCGGAGATTATAACGAAGGCAATGCAAACCACGAGGTATAGCTCAACCATAACACTACTTCCACTTGCCTTTACCGACGTGAGCGACGGATCTAGTTGCGTCCAGAAGGGGCACCACCTGTACAAGCATATTTTCAGTATGTAATAACAGCACAACTGATCACACAACTCAAACACGCAATTCCTACAACCCGTTCCCCTTTTCCAACACCGAAATCCCGATCTGTCCGGATCGAACAGCAGCAACCCCCATTCTCTTTTTCGTATCTTTTTTTCTACAGAACATAAAAATATGAAAAAATTACAGAAGCTAGATATTGACGAGATCTACAACTTTCCAGAAGATCATAAATTCTAATTCCTCTGTTAAATATGCCTAAACAGTCGTCCAACACAGTGGATGAAATCTGTTCCCAGATTCTGTTCGTCGGTTTGCAACAGCGATAACTCTCAGAACACTTTCCCAAAAATTCTGAAAAAATTACAGAAGCTATGTCTCGACGTTATCTACAACTTTCTAGTTATAGGTTTTCGCAGGAAAAATCATCTATGCCACGAAAAACGCGAAACAATCCGCGCTGCACAATCTTCCCTTCCAAAAACAGTACCACGTGAACATCTACCCTTCTCCCCCTTCAAATCCCATCCAATCCAATCACCACCAGATCTAAAACACTCCTAATCCTAGATATAACAGGGGGTAAAAGATTGGGAATTTTACCTAAAGTTCTACCTTGAGATCCCACGAAGAACACGCGATGAACACCGAAAACGAAATCTGCTTGATCCCCACGCCTCCACGGATCCTCTTCTCGAATTTTTCTTCACGATCCGCGATGAATCCTTGAGCCACCATGCAGGGGAGGGAGAGGAGATGGTGCTGCTGTCAAGTGGATGCAAGGGCGGCTAGGGTTGCAATGGGGGTGGCCGGCCACATGGGGGGGGGCGCCACCCCTAAGGAGCAAAGTGGGCCGGCCCACTTTGGGGCGTGGGGAGGGGGAAAGGGAAAAAGGGATTCCCGGCCGTGGCCCAGGTTTCCTCGACCCACTAATCCTAGCCCGAAAACCCCAAATTTTAATATCAATATGCCTCATAAACTTCAATTATTTAATTCCCCAACAAAACCGACATTCCTTTCCGAAACAAAAACAAGGAAGAAAAACCCTACAACCACTCTCAAGTTCTAGGGCATCACATAACAGTAAACTCATAGTGTCCGTATTTTGACAAGAATGCGGTCCTCGGGATATCCTCTCATCAGATCTTCAGCTGATGATATCCTGACCTCAGATCGATCTTGGAGAAAACTCCGGCTCCTCTCAACTGGTCGAACAGGTCATCAATCCTGGGTAGCAGGTACATGTTCTTTACGGTGATTTCATTGAGGACACGGTAGTCTATGCACATCCTGAAACTTCAGTTCTTCTTCTTGACAAACAAAACCGGTGCTCCCCACGGCGACGAACTCGGTCAGATGAATCCTTTCTCCATCAACTCCTCGAGCTGCTTCTTCATCTCTACCAACTCTTCAGTTGACATCCGATAGGGTCTCTTTGCTATCGGTGCTGTTCCAGGTACTAGCTCAATCACAAACTCTATGTCTCTGTCTGGCGGCATACCAGGTAAATCTTTCGGAAATACATCATGATACTCATTCACCATGGAGACATCCTCTATGCTGATTGCTTTCGTGCTATTGACCATCAGCTGTCCATCTCGCACGGCGGTCGCTTGAAGCTCTGCTTTTCTTCCACATGGGCTCTCAACAGAGATGATTCTCCATCCACAATCCAGCATGGCCTTGTGCTTGGACAACCAATCCATTCCCAAAATGACATCTAAGGTCTGGGTTCCCAATATAATAAGGTTCGCTAGGAACTCTACCCCATCTATTAGCACTCTCACCCCCGAACATCCTACTTGAGATTGGTGTTCCGACCCAGGGGTTTGAACTATAAGCATGCATTTCAGATCCACAATCTTCAAATCATTCTTAGAAACAAAATCTCGAGAAACATACGAATGCGAAGCTCCAGAGTCAAACAAAACTGCTGCAGGTACTGAGTTAACAAGTAACTTACCCAGTACGACGTCCGTAGCATTCTGTAGTGCATCCACGGTCACATGATTGACTCGGCCTCTCACCACAGTCTGGGGTGCGGCTCCTGGCTGTGCTGCCCCGCGGTTTGCTCCTGGTGCAAGTGTTCTTGCTGGCGTGGATCCTAAGTTGAAGCGAACTGGGGTCACTCCTGCTGTCTTCTTGGGGCAATTGTTGGAGAAGTGCCCTGGCTCATTGCATGTATAACAACGCCTCACTATGCCCTGCTGGCTGCTCGCAGCGGCGTTCCTAGCTGGAGTTGGTGTATGGTAGTTCTGGTTGGTAGGTCTCGGTGCTGGCGACGGTGTCCTTGCAACATTCTGCGGCTGGAATCTAAAAAACTGATTTGGTGCAACACTCAGACGTTGCTGCGCGCCCTAACGTGATCCCTGCTGTTGCATTCTGCGCTTCCGGTTTTCATCCAGCTCCTTGCACTTGTCCTCAAGGATGAGTGCTTTGTTTACAAGCTCATGAAAGTCTGGGAAGGTGTGAGTGATCAGTCCCACCTGCAGTCCAGAGTTTAATGCCTTTAGAAAACGAGATTGCCTGGCCTTGTCCGTTGCTACATCGTCTGGTGCGTAGTGTGCAAGCTGTATGAACTTGTTCAGATACTCAAACACCAATTGATTACCTTGCTTCAGCGCCCTGAATTCTTCCTTCTTTAAGTCCATTATTCCCTCAGGCACATAGTACTGACCAAAAGCAGCTGTGAACTCTTCCCAAGTGATATCCTGTGGGTTCTACCGCGTGGCGCAGAAGTTCTCCCACCATTCTGCTGCGGTCCCTTCTAACTGATGAGAGGCGTAGAGTACCCTCTCATTTCCCACACATTGGGTGATGTGCAGCTTTCTCTCGATCGACCTCAGCCAATCATCTGCCTCCAGTGGATTGGCGTTCCAAGAGAATGTGGGTGGATGAGTCCTCATAAATTCTGACAACCTCAAGCCCTGACGCTACCCCTGATTTGCTTGGTTAGTGGTGGCCTGAGCGGTGACTTGCTACATCTGTTGCTTCATGGCATGCATCAGCTGAGTCTGTGCAGCAAGGAAAGGTCCGAAATTCTGCATGTCCACTGGTGGGGCTGGCTGGGGTGCAGGTGCTCCATCATTCGGGTTTCCAGCTGGGTGAGAACCACTTCCGTTGCCCCCAAGGTTTCCGCGGGTGTTCACCATCTGTCGAGTGCTCCAAGTTTAGAGACGAGAGGAAAACAAGCATAGATAAGTAATAGGGATAACTTATGCGGGGTGGATGGTGTGACTCAAAATCCAACTTTTATTAATTATTCAATAATAATAACTTGGTATGGTTGCTCACAATGCCTAAGGGCCTTGCAACACATACTGCACACTCAGCAAGCAATGAAAACCCAAATCAAACTAAAACTGGATTCTAACGCCTCTAAGGGTGACTCTTTATTCTAGACGTGACTCGACTAAGGAGTCTCAACTACGAAGCCTAGCGCTCATTCATCAATCCAACCTCCACTGCCTCCTTTCGGCGGGTGCGGCGGCATCGGTGCGAAGCAATCTCCGTGACCAACAACAGCTGTGGTCGACGACGCGACATCCTCCTCTGGCTCTGGCTGTGGCTCGGGCTGTGGCTCCTCGGGATCTGGCTCGTGCAGCTCCAGTACTGGCTCTGGCTCCTGTCCATACAATGCCATTTCCAGCTCATCAATCCTTCGCAGTAGATGACACATATACTCTCGAACCTCCTGCAGACTTTTCTTCTCTTTCTTGACCTCCTCCCAGGCCTTCTGCAGCTCCTGCACCGTATCATCAAGTGCATCCTCCTGCGCAACGATGAACCTCGCAAGTGGGTGATGGTGACATCCTCATCTTCTATCGGCTCCCGCTCAATCCTGTTGTCTCGACGTGGGTGGTGGCGAAACACTGTGCCCTCCAGTTCTCTAGAGTAGGTACGAGCGATGTATCGCATTGCTCGGCGCGACACCTCCTGAATCCCCATCTGGAAGGTGGACCTCCTGGCCGTGAAGTAGCATGGGCGACTGCACTTCGTCTTCTCTCGAGCGTACACTGTGATCTTGACGTCCCATGCCTTGACCAATCCAGCCTGTACCACTGTGGTCCCTTGGTATAGTGGCCTCTCAAAACCTCCAAGCACCTGTAGCATACGCCATAACTCAGCGGCGTAGCCCTCCTCACGCTCGGCGTAGTTGTTGAGCATCTTCATCTGCCAAAAGACTCTCACGTGAGAACACAACATTTTTAAATCAACATATGATCAAGAGGTATTCAGCAAAAGGGGGTATGAAAGGAGAGGAAGGGGATAAGTCAAGATTTCATTCATCATCTTGTCAAGTTTTAGTCTTTTAGAAAATAGGTTTTGTCCTCACTACGACCATTCTAACTAAAGGTAGGCCTACAGTCAGTATGGCTCTGATACCACCTCTGTCGGGACCCAAATTTGCAAATCCGGACCCTCTGTGTATTCAGCACTAGTCCAGGATCACGCTAGTGCACACAGTTTCAACATCGATAAATATCACAATCATACACATCGATAGTAGGAAAGTACTTTAACTATACAAGTGAACCTCTCCGGTTTTTGCCATACACCATCCCTTCCCTTAATAAAGGCGAAGTATGGGACCGACATACCCTTGGACGGGTACCATGCCGCAGCCCTGGTATGCTCCCCTTTCAAGCTACACAAACGGCGTAGTTGACACCCTGAGGTATCTGTTCGCGCTAAAAACGTGAAGCAGGGTTCCCAACCTCGAACACACGAGACAAACGCCGGGTTTGTAGAGCGTGCCAGTCAATTTGACATGTAATTGACAAGGTGGAAATCATAAATCAATCAGAGCCGATAAACAAATGATTATCGGCTTGACACCGGTCGGCTAATAGTCGATCAGGAGATAACTAGATCAACCAGTTACGGTTGATCCAGGGGTAAAGGCAGATCGACTTTGAAAGGCGATGTGTGTAACACCCCAAATTTTTGCTTTTTCTCAATTTAACCAAGATTTGGCACTTTGGTGAATTTTTGGAATTTTCTGGAATTTATTTGGATTTATTTGGAATTTATTTGAACTTATTCCCTTTTGGAATAATTAAAGAATTTGATTTTGCAAATAAAATTTTGTTGGAAATATTTTATTTGAGTCCAAAATGTTCCAAAATATTTTCCAGAATTTTTCTGGAACTTTTCTGAGTGTTTTGCTATTTTTAATGAATTAAATGAATTTCTGAGAATTGTTTTGAATATTTAATCACTGGAAAAATGCGAGTTTGTTTGTTCTGTTCATCCGACTGGACCCGAGTCCGAGTCAGACTCGAGTCCGACCTGAGCCAGCCGACCCGGTCGAACCCAGTCGCCTAACCCTAACCCTCTCGACCGTCCGATCAAGATCGAACAGCCGAGATTGAGCCACGTCGCCCGAACCCGAGCCCGACCGAGCCAGCCACGTCTCCCGAGCAGGACCCGAGCCCAAACCCTCGCACCATTGGATCTTGATCCAACGGCTCGCGTTGAGCCACGTCACCCAATCCGAATCCAATTTAGATTCCGCCGCAGCAACGGAGTGGGCCTCGGTCTCCGCGCGTTTTACGGACGCCGAGGGCCCTATTTAATGCGCCGCCGCCGCTGTCGTGTCACCAACTTCCGTGCGCACCCATAGCCCTAGCCCACGCCGCCTGAGCCGCCGCCGTTTGCCCGCGCGAGCTCGCCGTAGTAGGCCGTGCGTTCCGCCGCGGTTTTGCGCCGTTTCCGCCACGTGTCGGTGAGTACCACTCACTTCGCTGGAGAGGCCCCGCAACGCCGTCGGGCGTGTCGTCGTCCCCGTCTCCGGTGACCTTGCTCCGCCGCGCGCCGTCGCCGTTGTTCGAGCTTCCTCCACCGTCCGATCCAGATCCAAGGGCCCAGATCGCGCCACGTCACCCCGGTAAGTTTCCACGTTGAAATTCCCAGATCTATTTCCAACCGTTGGATCTAGATCCAACGGCTTAGATTGTGCCACGTAGCCTAAACCGCACCAAGCTAGGATAGATCTCAGCCGTTAGATCTAGATCGAACGGCTAGGGTTAGCCGCGTTGTAAACGTTAGATTGGATCTTGACCGTCCGATCAAGATCGAACGGTCCAGATCAGCCGAGTAGTTTTCCTACGCGTGAACCCAGATCCAATTTGGGCCGTTGATTTTCCAATCAACAGCCGAGATCTAGCCACGTGTCTTTGGTAGATCGGCCGTCGCGGTCGGTGCGGTCGTCGCCGATCGTCGCGGCGTCACGCAGCGTGACGTCGGCGTGGGACCAGCGTGTCGGCCGCCCGACCAATTGCACCATGACGTCACCGGCGGCGTCACGGTGAACCGGTGTCGGCCGCCCTCGGCCGTCGCGTGATGACGTCAATGCTGACGTCATCCGAGGGGCCTGCCTGTCAGTGAGACACGTGAGCCTTTGACCGGGTCCACGGTGGACCAAGTCGTGCTGTGCACCGGGTCCATGGACCCGAGGCGACGTGGCGGCTCCTGATTGGTCCACGTGTCACTGCTGACGCAATAATTCAATTTCTGAAAAAGAAAATGATTTATTAATTCGAAATATTGATTTCAGAATTTGTTTCAAACTTCAAACGCTTATAACTTTCGCATTTTAACTCCGATTTGAGTGATTCAAATTTCTAAATTTGTATAAAATTGAGATCTACCTAATGATGAATTTATTTATTTTTTGGATTAAACAGTTGGACATTACTAAATTGCCAACATGGGAATTTAGATCATTGTAGCATATTGCTTAGACCTGCTACATGCTCATGACATGATTTTGGACAATCAAATGTTAATATTGACTTAATGATATATTGACCCTGTTTTGGAAAGGTATCATGTGTTGTGATGCTGATGACACGTGGTGCATGGTAATCAACTGGGGTTTGATAAATAGTTTTCGACCAGGGCATGTGGCAAGAATGATCGGGTGGGCCAGTTGTGGCACCGGGAACGTCAATTTGGTTCTTCGGGTAGTCTTGCCCTGGTCACCCTAAGGACTTAACCTTGCAAGCCTTTGAACTGAGTCAAACGTGCAACCACATGTCTGTAATGGGACGGGCCTAGTTGATTAAGTTGCTAATAACGTACCTATGGGACCTCAGGATGTCAACTACACCCTTTGTGTAGTTGTACGGGGAAGCATACCGGGGCTGCGGCCAGGTACCCATCTAACGGTGGATTGGCCTAAACTTCGCCTTCGCTAAGGGAAGGGTTAGTGTGCAATCACCGGGGAGGACCACTTGTGCTGTTAGAAGTTTCCGAAAGACTTTGTTACGGACACTCGCCTTTGTGGTGTTTGGCTGTATCTTGTGGGTAAAGTATATAACCTCTGCAGAGTGTAAAATCTATTCGAATAGCCGTGTCCGCGGCATTGGACATCGCTCAGGAATTACAGTCAAGGGTTAGATTCTCTTGGAAACAACTTGGATTTAAAAGGTTGGGTTTGGTTTAATAATGATGTTGATGGAAATGTGGATTAGAATCGGGAAAGATGTTTATGTAACTCCTGGAAAAGTTATTGATGTTAAACTCGTTTCTACTGCTTTCGAATCTACTTATGATACTTGTTAAATGCTGTTTACTGCAAATATACGTTGAGCTATTCCTTTGTATTAAGCCATGCATGTAGTATATTAGCTGCATTCTGTGCATGACTTGCTGAGTACCAAGTACTCACCCTTGCTGCAATACAACACCAGTTGAAGAGGAGTCTACACCAGCTTTGGAGGAGGAGCTCCCAGAGGAACCGTCTAACTAGGGAGCGAGCCCAGTCAGTTGCCTGTGGTATACTGGATGGCGCCACGAAGTTATCTTATTTTCCGCTGCAGTTATTTCTCTTTTAATAAGTTTCGCCCTGCGAGGCGTATATTTGTAACTTGACCCTAAGGTCGAGCAACCCATTTGGTTAACTATTAAAGGTATTTTATTATTTCGTTGAGTATGATTGTGATATTTACCAATGTTGAGACTGTGTGCACTAGCGCGTTCCTGGACTAGTGCTGATTACACAGAGGGTCCGGATTTGCAAATTCGGGTCCCGACAGAGGTGGTATCAGAGCCAGGCTGACTGTAGGCTCACCCATAGTTAGATTGGTCGTAGTGAGGATAAAACTTATTTTCTAAAGATAAAATTTGTCAAGATAATGAATGAATTCTCGACTTACCCCTTTTTTTCTTGTTCATACCCCTTGCTGAGTTCTTTTCGTCTTCCACATTGATTTTAAAATGTTACGTTCTTACGCGAGCATCTTTCGGAAGATGATGATGAAGAACAACTATGCCGAGCGTGAGGGAGGCTATGCTACCGAGTTGTGGCGTATGCTTCAGTTTCTTGGAGGTTTTGAGAGACCACTCTACCGAGGGACTATACTCGTGCAGGCAGGAGAAGTCATCGGATGGGACGTCCGGATCACGGTGTATGCCCGAGAGAAGACAAAGTTCAGCCGCCCTTTCCACTTCACCGCCAGGAGGTCTACCTTCGAGATTGGAATCCAGGAGGTGTCGCGTCGAGCAATGCAGCAGATCGCTCGCACTTACTCCAGGGAGCTGGATGGCACAGTGTTCCGTCACCACCCACGCCGAGACAGTAGAGTTCAACGGAAGCCGATAGAACATGAGGATGCTACCGTCACTCACTTAGCCAGATTCGTCGCCGCTCAGGAGGAGCTGATCGATGAAACAGTTCAGGAGTTGAAGAAGGCTCACGAGCAGGTTGAGGAGGAGAAGAAGCACTTGGAGAATGCTCGTGAGTACGTCGCCTATGCTGCAGAAAGGATCGCAGAGTTGGAGACCGCACTGTATGGATAGGGCCCCGATCCAGTGTTGGAGTTGGAAGCCCCAGAGCCAGAGGAAGAACCAGAAGAGGCGCCACCTGCACCCGCGCCACAGCCACAACAACAGCCAGATCCAGAGCCAGAGGAGGACGCCGCGTCATCAACCACAGCTGCAGTTGTGGGGCATGGCGATTGTTTCGCGCCGATGCCACCGCACCCACCCCGAGGAGGCAGTGGAGGTTTTCTCGACGAGTGAGCGTAAGCGTTAAGGTCGAGACTCCTTCGTCGAGTCGCGTTATAGAATAAGATTCACCCTTAGAGGCGTTGGATTTTCATTGCTCGCTGAGTGTGCAGTATGTGTTGCAAGGTCCTTAGGCATTGTAAGCAACCATACCAAGTTATTATTATTAATAATAAAGTTGGATTTTGAGTTGCACTTTTCCCCCGCATAAGTTTCCCTGTTACTTATCTATTCTTATTCCCTCATCTCTGAAACCTTGGAGCAATCGACAGATGGTGAACACCCGCGGAAACCTTGGAGGCAACGGCAGTGGTTCTCGCCCAGTTGGAAACCCCAATGATGGAGCACCTGCACCCCACCTAGCACCGCCAATTGACATGTAGAATTTTGGAGCTTTTCTTGCTGCTCAGACTTAGTTGATGCTTGCTATGATGCAACAGATGCAACACGTCACTGCTCAGGCCACCGCTAATCAAGTAAATCAGGGACAACGCCAGAATTCAAGACTGTCAGAGTTCATGAGGACTCATCCACCCACTTTCTCCGGGAATGCCAATCTGTTGGAGGCCGATGATTGGTTAAGGTCAATAGAGAGGAAGCTACACATTGCTCAATGCATGGGAAATAAGAAGGTACTCTACGCTTCTCATCAGTTGGAAGGGACCGCCGCCTAATGGTGGGAGAACTTCTGTGCCACGCAAGAGAACCCTCAGGACATCACTTGGGAGGAGTTCACGGTGCATTTAAATCGATTATCATGTGCCGGAAGGAATCATGGACCTCAAGAAGGAGGAGTTCAGAGCACTGAAGCAAGGTAATCAGCCGGTGGCCGAATACCTGAACAAGTTCACACAGCTTGCACGCTACGCACCTGAGGATGTAGCGACAGATAAAGCCAGATAGTCTCGCTTTATGAAGCGACTTAACTCAGGACTACAGGTGGGACTGATCACCCACACCTTTCCAGATTTCCAAGAATTGGTGAACAAGGCACTTATTCTCGAGGACAAGCGCAAGGAACTGGACGACAACAGGAAGCGAAGGATGCAACAGTAGGGATCGCGTCAGGGAGCGCAACAACGCTTGAGGGTTGCGCTAAATCAGTTTTTCAGATTCTAGCCGCAGAATGCTACAAGGACACCGTCACCAGCACCAAGAACCGTCAATCAGAACTATCAGACTCCAGCCCCAGCCAGAAACGCCGCTTCAGGCAGTCAACAGGGGACAGTGAGACGCTGCTACAACTGCAACGAGCCAGGACACTTTGCCAACAGTTGCCCTAAGAAGACAGCAGGAGTGACCCCAGTCCGCTTCAATTTGGGATTCACACCAGCCAGGACGCCTGCAGCCGGAGCAAACCATGGGACAGCACAGCCAGGAGCCACGCCCCAAACCGTAGTGAGAGGCCGAGTCAACCATGTCACCGCAGAGGCACTCCAGAATGCCACGGACGTCGTGCTGGGTAAGTTACTTGTCAACTCAGTGCCTGCAACAGTTTTGTTTGACTCTGGAGCTTCGCATTCGTTTGTTTCTCAAGGCTTTGCTGCTAAAAATGATTTGGAGATTGCAAGACTTAAATGCATGCTTTTAGTTCAAACCCCTGGTTCCGAACTCCGAACTAAAGTAGGATGTTCTGGGGTGAGAATATTAATAGATGGGATAGAGTTCCTAGTGAACCTTATTATGTTGGAAACCCAGACCTTAGATGTTATTTTGGGAATGGATTGGTTATCTGAAAGTGCATCTAGGCCCCTCAAATTGTTTTGGTGATTAATGATGACACAATTAAAGAGATCTAATGTTTTATCCAAGAATACTGCAGATATCGAGATCATATCGAGCTTGGAATGACATTGGACGGCCCTATGTCTACTCAAAAGCAAAAGGACGGCATCAAGACCAAAGTTGTATCACTTTATTTATTTGTGTCTTAAGGATAGCCGTACTATTAAGAGGGTATGACGAGAAATCGACTTTAGGATGTGCATGTGCTCAACATCAATTTACTGCATCTCAAATTAGCACTCCTTCATTTGGTTTTGAAAAGTTTCAAATTGAAACCGAACTGGGTAACCCGGAGTATCCGGACATTTGGTCCGGAGTCTCCGGATTCAATCCGGAGTATCCGGACATTTTGTCCGGAGTCTCCGGGTTGGACCTCTCGCTGGTTTTGGTTCCACTGGTCCGAGTATCTGGACATTTGGTCCGAGTCTCGGGTTGTTTGTCAGGACACTCCGGCCTGCATAAAACGGGAGTAACGGCTAGTTTTCAAAAAGGGTATTTAAAGCCTCCACTCCACTCCAACGGCTAGGATCTCTATTGAGCTCATTCATAGCTGCATTCAAGCCATTCCTAACCATCTCTAAGCATTCAATAGAGCCCCCACTTCCTCCCACCAATTAATTTGGTTGTTGATCCTTTTGGTGAGGAGAGGAAGAAGCAAAGTGCTAAGTGCATTTATTTCATCCTGTTGAGCACTAGTTCATCCTCCAAGCGATTCCTCGTGGTGCTATTTCTCTTGGAGGTTGAAGGTCTCCTAGACGGCTAGGAGTTACCGGGAGCTACCAACTTGTGTGGTGAGCCCCGGTCGTTTGTGAAGGCTTGTCTCGCCTCCGAAAGGAAAGAGACAAGAAGTGAAGCCGGCGAGTGCATTTGTGCAACACCGGGAGGAAAGCGGGTTGAAAGAGACCCCGGCTCAAGTGTGACCGAGCCACCTCAACGGAGACGTAGGATTCCCTTCAAGAATCCGAACTTCGGTGAAAAATCGCGTCTCTCGCTCTCTTTTTCTTCCTAGACTTGCTTGTTTGGATTTGATTGTGTAAAGTTAGATCTAGCTCTTTGCTTAGCTTTAATTCAAATCCTGTCTAGCAATTGTTCTAGGTTGCTCTTGCATTCTATTTCTAGTAGTTTGTTGCGCTTGCTAGAGTAGCTTTTATTGCGCTCCCGAGCCAGCTAACCCGGAGAGTCCGGACTCAATACCGGACACTCCGGACAAGCCGGAGTATCCGGACCAAAACCCGGAGACTCCGGGTTGACCAGCTCGGCCCGTTTTATTCCGCTGCGTAAATTTTAATCCGCCTATTCACCCCCCCTCTAGGCGACATCGTTGGTCCTTTCAATTGGTATCAGAGCCAAATCTCCTTTACTTTGGCTTAACCGCTTGGAGAATCAAAGATGTCTGACTTAGAGAAGGTTACCGAAACCCATGGCCAAGAGAAAGCCTCGGGTTCCGGTATAGGGGTAGCAATTCCATTAGATTATTCCTCCTTTGGAGTCTCAAACTCCTCATCCTATGTCTCCGTCTCGTCTGGTCGAGCGCCTCACTTCGATGGCACTCGATATGCGGCATGGAAACATAAGATGAAGATGCATTTGAGATCACTTCATCCGTGTATTTGGAAGATTGTTGAAACAGGTTTCAAGCCCGCAAACCCCAACAATCTCACCTCCGAAGAAGACAAAGCTCAACACTTCAACGACTTGGCCGTCAATGCCTTGTTCAATGCTTTGAGCGACTCCGAGTTCAACCGGGTCGATGGCCTTGACAATGCCAAGGACATTTGGGAAAGGTTAATGGTCACTCATGAAGGAGTGTCAAGTGTCCGTGAATCAAAGATAGAGCTCATTATTGGAGAATTGAGCCGATTCACTCTAGAAGAAGGAGAAACTTACACAAAGATGTTTGATCGCTTGATGCTGCTAGTAAATCAAGCAAAAGGACTTGGAAGCACCGAGCTCACCGACAAAGCCATTGTCAAGATCATCCTCCGGGTGATCACCCCCACCAACCGCAATCTTGTGCAACTCATCCGCGACCGGCCAAACTTTGACACCCTCACTCCTCATGATGTGATTGGCCGGTTGATGACGGATGAGATGATGGTGAAGGAAGCGGAAGTGGTGGAGGAGCTCAAGTCCGGCAAGAAGAAGGGCATCGCCTTGAAGGCCGTCAAGGTGATGTAAGAAGCCGAAGAGAGCTCAAGCGATGAAGAAGAGTCGAGCGGCCCCTTGACAAATGAAGATATGGCCTTGCTCGTAAGAAGATTCAACAAGTTCTTGAAGAAGAAGGGCTACAAGCCGGGTAGTCACTCCAAGAGCTATGGCAACAAGTCAAGAGGGCGTCACTCCTCAAGAAAGTGCTATGAGTGTGGGGAACCCGGTCATTTCATTGCCGAGTGCCCACACAAAGAGAAGAAGGAAGAAAAGCCCTACAAGAAAGACAAGTTCAAGAAGAAGGACAAGAGCAAGAAGTACAAGGGCAAGGGTCATGCATACATTGGCAAGGAATGGAACTCCGACTCTGAGTCCGAGTCCGAGTCCAACTCCGACAATGAAGGAGGACTTGCCACCGTCGCCATCGCTACTCCACCGACAAAGTCGAAGAGCCTCTTCGACAACTTGAGCGACGGAGATGAAGATGCTCCAATGTGCCTTATGGCAAAGGGGCACAAGGTATCATCTAAGAGCTCCACTCTTTCTATTGTTGATTATGGCTTAGATGATTGTGATGATGCTAGTGATGATGAGGAAGTAGTATTTAAGTCTATGAATGATTTTGATATTGAAAAATTAGACTTGCTACTTAAAGATATTGAAAAATTGGAGGAAGTAGTTGAACAAAAGGAGGCTATTCTTGAGGCTCAAGAGGATCTCCTTATTTTTGAAAAGGAGAAGAACATTGAGCTAGAGAAGAGCCTAGCTTTTGAAAGAAAAAAGAATGAGGATTTGGTCAAAAGTTCAAATTTGACCAAAAGTGAAGCAATTAGTCTTGAGATCACCAATGCTTCACTCTTAGAGCAACTTGCAAAAGCAAAGGATGCTTGCAAGGCTCTTGAAGTGAAGCTTGTTGATCTCTCGAATAAAGCTTCTACCTCAATCAACAACTCCAATATTTCATTACCCTCGACGAGCAACGGTTGTGCTAGATGCTTTAATGTTGATGTTGCTACTTGTGCTACTAACCGTGAGACTTTGAAAGTCTTAGCTCATGAAAATGAGAAGCTTAAGGTGATGCTTGAAGATGGACTTCAAAAGTCCTACAAGGCAAGCAAGGGTTTAGAGGAGTATCTCGGTAAGTGCCAAGGTAATCCTAAGAGGCAAGGGCTTGGGTATGTTCCGCCAAAGGGCAAAAAGAGCAACATTGTTGTTGCTCCTTTAAGCAAGCCCATTCACTTTGTAAAAGGCGAAGGAACATCCAAGCATAAAGCTCACTCCGAGTTCTTTGCTTCTTATGTGCTTAAAAAGACTAACCTCGGTCGTGTAGTTGCTTATCATGTTGGGCGAAGTCGAAGAATGCTCCTTGTGTTCGTTCTATTTGGGTCCCTAAATCGCTTGTCACTAATGTGCGTGGACCTAACCAAGTTTGGGTACCAAAGAGCAAAAACTAAATGTCATTTTGTAGGCCTATATCTCCGGTGGAACAAGTTGGATTTTGGATAGCGGATGTACGCACCACATGACCGGAGAAAAGGCAATGTTCGCTCAATTGGACGCAAATGGATCAAATAGTGAAAGTATTGTCTTTGGAGACAATGGAAAAGGAGAAGTAATTGGATTGGGTAAAATTCCTATCTCAAGCAATTTTCAATTAAATAATGTTTTGCTTGTTGAGTCATTAAGCTACAATTTATTGTCCGTTGCACAATTATGTGAAGCGGGCTATAATTGTTTGTTTAATGAAAAGGGTGTGGATGTCATTAAGAGGCTTGATGGTTCAATAGCCTTTAAAGGACGTTTGAAGGGTAAGCTCTATCTCGTAGACTTCAATACGGATAGACTTAATCTTGAAACGTGCTTAATGGCTAAATCTAGCATGGGTTGGCTTTGGCATCACCGGTTAGCCCATGTTGGTATGAGGAATCTTCACAAACTCGTTAAAGGCAACCACGTTCTCGGACTAACCAACATTGTCTTCGAGAAAGATAGGATTTGCAGCGCTTGTCAAGCCGGCAAGCAAGTTGGTGCCTTCCATCCCGCCAAGAATGTAATGACGACCACAAGACCGTTGGAAATGCTCCACATGGATCTATTCGGTCCCGTAGCTTACATAAGCATCGGGGGAAGTAAGTATGGTCTAGTAATTGTTGATGATTTTTCTCGATTCACTTGGGTGTTCTTTTTGCATGACAAAGGTGAAGTCCAAGTGACTTTGAAAAAATTCATGAGAAGAGCTCAAAACGAATTTGAAGTGAAGATTAAAAGAATTCGAAGCGACAACGGCACCGAGTTCAAGAACATTGGTGTGGAGGAGTTTCTTGATGAAGAAGGAATCAAGCACGAATTCTCGGCTCCCTATTCTCCTCAACAAAATGGGGTGGCCGAGAGGAAGAATCGAACACTCATCGAGATGGCGCGAACGATGATTGACGAGTACAAGGTTTCCGATAGCTTTTGGGCGGAAGCCATCAATACCGCATGCCACAGCACCAACCGCCTCTACCTCCACAAGATCTTGAAGAAGACGGGCAGACTGAGTTGCTCACGGAAGAAACCAAATGTCTCCTACTTTCGAGTCTTTGGGAGCAAATGCTATATCCTTAACAAAAGGCTAAGTCCTCTAAATTCGCTCCTAAAGTAGATGAAGGTTTCTTACTTGGTTATGGAACTAATGCTTACACAGCGTCGAAGTTTTCAACAATACCACCGTGTCGTTGAAATCTCGCGTGACGTGACTTTTGATGAAACTAATGGTTCTCAAGTAGAACAAGTTGATCGTGTTGTGATTGACAGGGAAGAGCCTTCTTGTGAAGCTATCAAGAAAATGGCAATCGGAGAGGTAAGACCTCAAAATTCGAAACTCTCCCGAGCTCCCGACCGAGTCTCCGGTGAAACCCGAGTGTCAGGACTGGTCCGAGTCTCGGGTCCAATACCGAGTCTCCGGATGGGGATGACTCAGGCGATATTCCCTCCTCGTCCAAGCAAGCTCAAGATGGTTCAAATGCCACTCAAGATGATGATGGCCCTATTCAAGCCTTGGACTCAACCGTACCTCATCCGAGAGTTCATCAAAGCATTCAAAGAGATCATCCAGTAGACAACATACTTGGAGACATCAACAAGGGAGTATCCACTCGATCTCGAGTTGCAAATTTTTGTGAATTTTACTGCTCGTTTCCTCTCTTGAACCTCTTAAAGTAGATGAAGCGCTTGAAGATCAGATTGGGTGATGGCTATGCAAGAGGAACTGAACAACTTCAAGCGCAATCAAGTCCGGGAGCGTGTCAAAAGACCCAAGCAAAACGTCATCGGCACTAAGTGGGTCTTCCGAAACAAGCAAGATGAAAACGGGATTGTGACAAGGAACAAAGCTCGTTTGGTTGCTCAAGGGTACACTCAAATCGAAGGTTTGGATTTCGATGAAACATATGCTCCAGTAGCTAGGCTTGAATCTATTAGAATATTACTTGCCTTTGCTACTCACCATGATTTCAAGCTGTATCAAATGGACGTGAAGAGCGCCTTCTTAAATGGACCACTCTCCGAGATGGTCTACGTCGAGCAACCACCGGCTTTGAAGATCCAAAACACCTGCACCACGTCTACTATCTTCACAAAGCCCTTTATGGACTTAAGCAAGCACCGAGGGCTTGGTCGAGTGTTTACGAGACTTTCTTCTCGAACAAGGTTTTGTAGTCGGAAAGGCCGACCCTACTCTCTTTACTAAGCATATTGATAATGATTTGTTTGTATGCCAAATATATGTCGATGACATTATATTTGGATCTACTAATGAACATTTGTGTAAAGAGTTTAGCAAGATAATGACCAAAAGATTTGAGATGTCCATGATGGGAGAGTTGAAGTTCTTCCTCGGATTTCAAGTCAAACAACTCAAGGAAGGAACTTTCATTTGTCAAACCAAGTACATCAAGGACATGCTCAAGAAGTTCGAATGGAGGACGCCAAGCCTATAAGGACGCCTATGCAGGCCAACGGGCATCTAGACCTCGACAAAGAAGGTAAACCGGTCATCCAAAAGGTATATCGTTCGATGATCGGTTCTCTCCTTTATCTTTGTGCATCTAGGCCTGATATCATGCTTAGCGTTTGTATGTGTGCACGTTTTCAAGCCGCTCCAAAAGAGTGCCACATGGTGGCCAAGTAAGAGAATCTTGAGATACTTAGTGCACACTCCTCATTTCGGACTTTGGTATCCGAAAGGATCCTCCTTTGAACTTATTGGCTATTCCGATGCGGATTATGCCGGTTGTAAAGTGGATAGGAAGAGTACCTCGGGAACCTGCCAATTCTTGGGTAGGTCCCTAGTCTCGTGGTCTTCCAAGAAACAAAATTCCGTAGCCCTATCCACTGCCGAAGCCGAATATATAGCCGCCGGGAGCTGTTGTGCCCAACTACTTTGGATGAGACAAACCTTGAGTGATTATGGCCTTTCCTACAAAAGCGTTCCACTTTTGTGTGACAATGAGAGTGCCATAAAAATTGCCAACAATCCTGTCCAACACTCCCGAACAAAACACATTGATATTCGCCATCATTTCCTAAGAGACCACGCAACAAAAGTGTGGGGGCTCCGGAATCAGATTAGCGAATCAGGTCATTACTGTTGCATCGGACTGGAGATTAATGCAACCCGCAACGTTTCCTGGCCGCTAAGCCAAATCTGTACTCGGATTGGGGCCAATTAATCGGCAAGACTCGTGAGGAGTATACCTGCCAACTGATTGATCCCAACTCGAGCTTCCCGCAACCGCGTGCATAGTACTGGTTCCCTGGATCGAGCTCCAGTACTCCACGCGTTGTCATGCAAGACAGGTCTCAACTATGCAAGAGTAAATATATTACACCGTAAAGGTAACGTCATTACAATAGTTTAACTTACAGTCACGGCTACAGTACCGAACAAGTCCAAAAGAAACACCAGCACCAGCGGAAACACCAAAAGAAGAACTCGCAGTGTGCCTCCACCCCCAGGCAACTGGCTGGATGATAACCGAGCTAAGCCCCAGCAGAATCGCCAGCGTCGCCAACGAACTGCGACTCGTCTGGTACATCTGCGTCATTACCTGCTTCTTCTCCTTCTAACCAAAATTCGTTAGAGCAAACGGTGAGTACACGTATGTACTCGCAAGACTTTAGTGTATGGAATGAATACATATAAAATGCAGGTTGAAACCAAGAATAACAGGTTACTACACTAGTCTTTTTGAGCACAAAGCGGATTTTGCTTACAATATGATAATAGATTCACAATCGCATTTTACGAAAGAAATTGAGTGAAGAAAACTTTTCAAACAATTAACAATATACCAGCGATTAACCAAACCAGCATCCAACCATTCCTTCCACCAAACCAGCCATTCACCTGTACCTTTTTGGACCCAAGATTCAAACACACACACCCAACCAACACGTTCCAACCTCGAAACCCATTTTTCCGAAATTAACCCAGACCCAAAATCTATACTTGATAATACTTTCCAAGCTGCTCATGACCGTGAGCACGGCTAATCGATTAGTTTATTTATCTCTGCAGAGACTGTACACTGTACCCACATGACACGTTCTAGCAATCATGTCATCCATGCCTCGCGATACCGAAGTACCCGATTTGCTAGACCGTGACGGAACCTTTCGAAAGAATTGAGTTCTAATCCTGCATCGCCCGTAACGTGCATCCCTAACTACCCACAGAGGCCGCCAAAGTGGTTCCAATAGGCACCCACTAGCCCACGACCCTCAGTAGTAGGCATTACTGTTGTATTGGGTAAACTTTCCTTCGATGCCTCGACAAGAAAGTCCCTAGAATGCACCGACACCACAGGTGCATCCAATCCTCTTTGCCCTCCAATAATGCAGGTCGATCCCTTTTCCCGCACTAGGCCGAGGCCATCCCATACCGGCACATGTGGTTGCAATTTATACCCAAAGAAATAGCACCAAGTTCGGTCCTTAGGGTGACTCAAAGCGAGATCTTCCAAACCCACTTGCTATGGCCACAGAGGGTCGGCACTAGCGGCCCCACCGAGCACACACTAGCCCTCAACCTCCCATAGCAAGGGACCAACTCAGACCAAACCACTCCAAACCACCCAACGGCTGACAACCAATCCGAACTCGAAACCACCTTCCAACCGGAACCACTACCCGGCCAAACACCACCAACTCCGAACCACCAAACATCTCGCCCGGTCTAATCTCTCCAAGTTTTTCCATTTTACTCACGCAACCATTCCCTTTTTCCAATAAAATCCCAAAACATCCAATTCCAACCTGACACCCTTCACTCCATCCTAGTAGTTCCAGGAGTTTATGAATATGAACGTCATGATCTCCTCGCAACCAATTCTATTGCTGAACTAAGCATATGCAACTATTATTCTTTAATACCCTCGACACTTACTAATGTGTCTAAATTATTCTTAAGTCTATCAAGGATAGCGTATTGATTAGATTGAGGTAATCCAACAATTTTTGGCTTAACTCATCGCTTCCCACAAATTATCACTTTTAATAAACTTATGAGCATGCATAATAGTTTTGGCAATCAAACATAAGAATTTGCAAATATGGGATTGGAAATGGTCAAGGAGGCGCTTGCCTGTTTGCTCTTCGGTGAAATCGGTCTCCGGGACGTAGTCGGGATCGTCGGCGACGCTCAAGCGCCTACGCTCATATCTAAAAGCAACGAGACCCGAAATCATCGATCAAAATAGGCAAAGAAGCAATCGAAATCCAAAAAGAAGCGAAATCGGAAAACGAGAACCTAGACGGAAAAAGGAAATCCTAATTTTTCTTCCAGAGGCCGGCAGTACCGTCTACTGTTGGGCGGTAGTGCCGCCTCGCCGCAGACGGCCATCAGAGCCCGGTAGTGCCGCTCTCCGGGGATCAAAAAGGGTTGCTCTCTGGAAAATAACTACCGGCGTCCTAACCCCGGTAGTGCCGGACCCTCCGGCAGTACCGCCTTCACACTAGCGGTAGTGCCGCTCTCCCCGAGTCCAAAATCCCAAAAACGAGATTTCGCGCATTAAACCCCGGGACTTCGACGTAAGTGCATGGATAGGTTCCTGGGGACCCATGGGACCTATTCACGCAGATTTCGTCAAGTTCCGAGCTCGTTTGCACAAAATTCCACTTTTCGGATCCTTTCTCTCCCGATAATGACGCGAAAACGGATTTCGACCCAAAATGTGTCGAAACTCGAGTTTCTTCGCGGCAACGGATTCTCTACGACTCTAGGGACTTATGTGCGCTAGACTTGTGAACTTTGGGACTTCGGAACTTGAAATCGTTCCAAATGCCCAGAGTGCAACTTTTGCAAATCCTACGGAAAACGGATTTCGCAACACGCCGCACTAGGCCCACTAGAACGCTAAGGTCCTACGTGACTCTAACTACTGATTGGGAACTCCAAATACGCTATTCGACTTCTACTACCCGAAAACCTAAATATACTCTCCAAATCAGATTTCGCTCCGAATCGAAGTTCAAACTCGATTCCTCCAGAATTGACTTACGAGGCTCTAAGAAAACATCCATGAGTCATTTCCGACTTTCAGAGCTAGGGTTCCAAAAAGAAGAGCTCCGAAAATTCAAGAAAAGGCGTTTGCAGCGAATGAGTCCAACGAAGCGCAGATCAGGGTTACAGAAACTACTCGATCACGCGGAAGGATTCTTCTACCCTTGACCTAGGTTTAACTTCTTGGAAAACAACTATGCACCACAAGAACTAGGGTTTCTATGGTTTAACTAGGACGTAAAGAACGATTACAAGCCAGAGAAGAGCTAGGGTTTGCATCTGCACCTAGGGTTCAAGCCCAACTTTAAAACCTACCTCGTATAAGCTCTTTGATCGCTTGAGACGCTTCTCCACCTTGCTCTCGCTTCCACTCGGCCTCCTGGAGCTCCAACCAGTGGAAATGGCGAGGAGGAGGAGAGAGCTCCAATGGAGAGAGAGGAAGGAGAAGAGAGGAAGAAGGAGAAGGAGAGGAGGAGAAATGACAGAGGAGAGGGAGAGGAGGGGTTCCCTGGCGTTTTGAGGGAGTAGGGGGGCACAAAACCCGAGGCAAATGGATAGCCACGAGCACAGGAGCAAAACAGGGCTCGCCCCGCCCTCATTGCGGCCGGGCAGATCGCCGAGCGGCAGACGCGCCAGCCGGTAGTACCGCAGTAAAGGTGCATCTTGCCGCCGACAAACAGAAAACTTGGGGAAAACGTAGTTTTCGCGATGGTTCTTCCACCAACTAACTTAAGGACTAATGGAATAGGTTCGAGGGGTCCTAATAAAGGTTTTAAAACTCAAGTTTGGGATCTAGCTCTCACGATTATAAATTTCACCCGATTTCGGATACTGAGACTCCAATCGGGGAAAACGATCAACGAAACGACAAAACCGAATTCAAGGGCAATTAACTCCAAATCCAAACTGGAAACTTAACAGAGCACTAATCCACACCTAGTTAGCCTAATCAAGCTTAATTACAAACACGGGCGTTACAATCCTACCCCCCTTGGAATAATCTCGTCCTTGAGATTAGCTAGACTCTACGAAGAAAGAGGGAAACTCAATTCTAAGACGATCTTCTGCTCCCAAGTAGCTTCGTCCTGGGTATGATTACTCCAATCGACTTTGAGCATTCTCGATGACTTGATTGCAGTAAAGCGCTCAGCTTCTTCAAGTACTTGGATCGGATGCTCGCGATATGATAGATCAGGTTGAAGATCAATCGTTTCCAATGGGGTAAGTTCTGTGGGCTTCCGAAGACATTTCTTCAGCTGCGATACGTGGAATACATCGTGTACCTCGGAAAGCTGAGGGGGAAGTTCAATCTGGTAAGCAACTTCACCTTTCCTCGCAAGAATGCGGTACGGTCCGACGTAACGCGGCGCTAATTTCCCACGAACTTGAAAGCGACGAGTGCCACGTAGTGGCGACACTTTGAGATAGACAAAATCGTCTACATCAAAACTTAGCTCGCGGCGACGAGTATCGGCATAACTTTTCTGCCTCGACTGAGCTTCCTTCAGTCGGTCTCGAATCAACTTGACATGACCTTCGGCTTCTTGGATCACAACAGGGCCGAAGAATTGTCTTTCGCCGACTTCAGACCAGAACAAAGGAGTTCTGCACTTTCTCCCATAAAGTGCTTCGAATGGCGACATTTGGAGACTTGCCTGATAGCTGTTGTTGTAGGAGAATTCAGCAAAAGCTAAGCATTTCTCCCACTTCGTGTTGTAGGTCAACACACAAGCTCTCAAAGATATCCTCCAGGACTTGGTTAGTTCTTTCAGTTTGGCCATCGGCCTGAGGATGGTCTGTTGTCTTTGAAAAACAACTTAGTACCAAGGAGTTCATGCAGATTTTTCCGAATCGCGACGTAAATTGGGTCCCACGGTCCGACACAATGACCTTAGGAACACCATGTAGTCGGACTATGTGATTCAGTAAAGTTCGCAAGTTTAGGCCCATTATAAGTGGTATGGATCGAATAAAATGAGCCACTTTGGACAATCGATCCACGATTACCCAAATGGAATCATGGCCACCTGAAGATTTCGGCAGACCAGTGATGAAATCCATGCCGACTTCATCCCATTTCCACTCTGGAATTTTTAAAGGTTGGAGCAATCCCGCAGGGCGTTGATGCTCCGCTTTCACTCGCTGACACACATCGCAAGTAGCGACAAATTCAGCGATCTCCTTTTTCATACCAGGCCACCAGAAACTTACACGGATATCCTGGTACATTTTCGTACTTCCAGGGTGGATCGAAAGAGGAGTATTGTGAGCTTCCTTGAATATCAATTGCTTGATCTCTTGGTCATTCGGAACGTACAATCGCCGTCCACGCATGACGATCCCATCTGCTCTTTCCAAAAACTCCGAAGGCGCGCTTTCCTTCAAGCTGCGCTTAATTTCAGCCACTTTCTCATCAACGATTTGTGCGGCTAGAATTTGGGACTCAAGAGTGGGCTCTAAGGTTAGGGCCGCCACAAACCCTTCTTGAACCACTTCAGCATTGAGTCTCAAAACTCATCCGTCAGTTGGGGTTGACTAATGAAAGCTCGGTGCATCAATGGGGTGCGATTTGCATCGAGGCATCTGCTACCACATTGGCTTTGCCCGATGATAATGGATTACCAGATCATAATCCTTGATCAGCTCCAACCACCTGCGCTGCCTCAAGTTCAGGTCTGGTTGGGTGAAGAAATATTTCATGCTCTTGTGATCGGTAAATATCTCACATCTGTTTCCAATGAGATAATGACGCCACGCTTTAGAGCATGAATGATCGCCGCCAATTCCAAATCGTGGGTTGGATAGTTGGCTTCGTGAGGTTTCAGTTGTCGTGAAGCATAAGCTACAACCTTGCCCTCTTGCATCAGAACACAACCGAGACCCTGACGTGAAGCATCACAGAAAACGTCAAAGCTCTTATGTATGTCTGGTAAAACAAGAATTGGGGCAGAGGTAAGTCTTCGCTTCAACTCTTGAAAACTTGCCTCACAATTTGATGACCACTCAAATTTCTTTTCTTTCTTGAGCAGTTCTGTCAACGGTTTAGCGACTTTAGAGAAGTTCTCGATGAACCGTCGGTAGTAACCGGCAAGACCGAGAAAACTTCGGATCTCAGGAACAGTCCGTGGCTGCTCCCAAGTAATTACATCCCGCACTTTACTTGGATCAACTGCAACTCCACCTCCAGAAAGAACATGTCCTAAAAATGCAACTTCCATGAGCCAGAACTCACACTTGCTAAATTTTGCATAAAGCTGGTGCTCGCGGAGTTTGTCGAGCACTAATCGCAAATGGATCTCATGTTCTTCTTCACTTCTGGAGTAGATGAGGATATCATCAATAAACACCACCACAAATTTGTCCAGGTATTCCATGAATACCTTGTTCATGAGGTTCATGAAAGTGGCGGGGGCATTGGTAAGACCAAAGGAAACTACTGTATACTCGTATAATCCGTAACGAGTAGTAAACGCAGTTTTCTGAATGTCCTCCGGTCGGATTTTGAGTTGGAAGTACCCAAGCCTCAGATCGATTTTAGAAAAGATCTGAGCTCCGCTCAATTGATCAAACAAATCATCAATCCGCGGAAGGGGATATTTATTCTTAATGGTGACTTCGTTCAACGAACGATAGTCGACGCACATGCGAAGACTGCCATCTTTTTTCTTAACGAAGAGCACTGGACTACCCCACGGCGAAGAGCTAGGACGGATAAAACCCTTTGCTAGCTGCTCCTTGAGTTGCTTCTTGAGTTCGATCAACTCATCCGAGGGCATCCGATAAGGGCGCTTGGATATTGGTGCTGTTCCAGGTAGCAAATCTATAATGAACTCCAAGTCTCTGTCCGGAGGCAATCCCGGTAATTCCTCAGGAAAAATATCGGGATACTCACAGACAACCGGTACTTGTTCCATCTCGAGAATAGACAAGGAATGAAGAGTGGGCTTTTGCACCGATAACGGGCTGGAGTTAAATTTGACTTGGATGCCATCTGGATTCACCAAGGAAATAGAACGTTCGGCACAATCGATGCGTCCTTGGTTCTTAGATAACCAATCCATTCCTAGGATTACATTAAGTCCAGATGTATCAATCTGAATCAAGTCTCCACTAAATCGCACTCCTTCAATCTCAATCGGGACTCCTAGGCAAATACATTGAGCCCGAAGGACTGAGCCAGGGGAATGAACTAACATGTAATTGCCTAGTAAACTGGTCCTAATCCCTTGATCCTTAACGAACCTTGAAGACACAAAGGAATGGGAAGCTCCCGAATCAAACAAAACCACAGTAGGAGCTGAATGCACAAGAAACATACCGAGGACCACATCTGGTGCATTACTTGCTTCCTCCGCTGTCACCAGATTAAGACGACTTCGAGCAGGACTTTGCGCAGAACGAGAACCCGCCGGCCAACTCCGATGACCACCACGCCCACTAACAGGAGCTTGAGGACGAACCGAGCGCTTTGAGTGAAGGACGAGTCGGTAGGGGTCGACGATGAGGGCAAACATTGGCAAAATGGCCAACTTTGTCCACATGCAAAGCATGAAAGTGGCGTCCCTCTTTGCTGTCCTCCTTGCATTCGCCCACCGCGTTATAGGATTGAACCGCAGATTGAGAGGCACGAGGAACAGGTCGTTGAGGTTTTGGAGGAGAAGTGATGGATCGAACAACGACAGACCTTCCCAGGGCGAGACCTCGACGGGCCCGCACGGCCGCTTTGGGCCAGCCACTGCTGATTTTCGATTTTTCGCAACTGCCTTTGCACTGTCTTCCACCCGAATCGCCTTATCCACTAATTCCTGGAGATTTGGGAAATCAAGAGCTGCGAGCGAATGTTTAACTTCATCATTCAAATGCTCTCGGAACCAAGCAGTTTTCCGGGCCTCGCTCGGAATCTCATCAGCGACATAACGAGTCAGGTAATTGAACTTATGCAGATAGTCCATAACGGACATGGATCCTTGCTTCAAGTTATAGAATTCCCTCTTCTTTATCTCCATCAAGCCGAGGGAATATGGATCGCGGAAAGCTTCCTTGAAATCTGCCCATGTGGTAACTTGTCCAACAGGGCGAATAGTCTTAAAATCGTTTCCACCATGTCGCCGCTCCTTGGAGATAATGTGCAGCATATTGACTTTCTCTTCATCCGTGCATCTAGCTAACTCAAGTTTATCTTCAATGTCGCGAGCCGCCGTCTGGCCCAAAGGATCATGGCCACGGAGAAATTCGGTGGGCGAGTCCGTTGGAACTCGCCACCGAGTCTGGGGTTGCATTGCTGCCACACCTCCAAAAGCGCGGCACCTGCATTCTCCGAATTCTGCACCAATCTCTCAAGTAAACGAAGTCGCATCACCAGCATTTGGGCCATGGACGGAGGAGGAGGTAATTCCTCACTCTGTACTTCCTCGACGTCCATGTGATGACGCCATCGGGTCATTTGAATGTCGCGAACGTGGCTATGGGATCCTGCTGCGGCGGATCATGATGTGAGGGGTTCGGCTCTAATACGGCTGGATTCGGCTCATTTCGCGCCGTACCTCGTAATGTCGCATGGTGGCCATCTCCTCGGCATCCTGCTCACATAAGGTTCAACAACGTGAACAACAGATGCAGCACGAGAAATGAGACGACATAACAGGATCACTGCAGGATTCATATGTATTTAATAAGATTCGCAGCAACACAAGATAGCGAAACACGCATTGCAGCGAAAGGATCTCATTGCGATAGATTTACAGATGACGATAAAGCACGTCTTGGCGCGCTACAGCTTCATTTATATTACATCATCATTCCACTACGCAAGTTCCAACATGACTTCTGTACAACAAAAGTACATCACCAGCCAGCTCGTATCAACGACAAAAGCGAGCTTCAGTACTACCTAATACACAAAGGACTCCTAAGATCCAGATCTACACATCCCCACCATTCTCAGCAGGAACGTCGGAAGGGCCTGGAGCTGCAGAAGAAGTAGAAGACTCCACCGGGTACATCAGCTCGTACTCACAACCGCCAAAGACGAGGTTACGACCCGGTGCTGCACTTGACGAGGCTCCAGGGCGCACAGCTGAGACACGACGGCGGCTGCTACCTCGCACGGACATCCTGGCATTGCGGGAGACCCGACGGTAGGATCCGTAAGGGCGAGGAAGCTCCTCTGCCGGCTCAAGCTCATCGTGCTCCCCGTGAGATCATCTCGGTAGTGAAGAAGCCATAGTTGACGAACGGTGCCATATGGCTCTCGGCTCGGAAATGCGACGGCGAGCGACCGTAAGCTCGCCCCGGGCGAAGCAGTACTGCCAACAGCCGCACGTACCCAACCTCGCCAAGCTTCCACTATATCCATTCATGGATTCACCTGTGCATAGAGGTTTGCCTGGCCGTCCGGCTCACGAGAGGGACAACCTAAACACCGCGATACCGGAAGGTCGAAACGGAGTCGAAGGATTGCCATATACGCCCCATCTAGCAACGCCGCGAGAGGACTCCTGAGCCGTGCCATAGTAGAGACGTGATCGCTTCCTCAAAGATGGCGACCTCAATGGTGACCTCACCACAAAAAGAGAGGATGTCGGGCCGAGTCCAGCGCTTGAGATCATGAACTCTGGCGGCTCAAGGAACCCAACACGGCGCATCATCTCCGAAAGGGTGGCCTCAATGTAACCCTCCAGGATAGCACGCGTGTAGAAACGAGGTTCCCAACAATTCGACATCTAAAGCAAGAAAAGAACTAGTTAGCAAAACCTTAACGGAAACAAACCAAAAGAGAGGAAACCAAACAACTACCACACAGAACAACTGCAAAAGTCGCAGCCCGAAGCCTTAATCCTATCCTTAAACAACGAGTATCTAACTGTTGAATAGGTAAGACTTCCCTAAAGTCTATCTTTAGGTTTTGAGTGAGAAAGGGAATAGAATGAATCCCATTTTCCTACTTCACTCTTGTCCCAAAAAACAAGGTTTGAAAATCACCGAAATGTAAATTCACTTTGAAGATTCGAAATCAGAAAAAGAAGCTATAGAGGGGAAAAGGCTAGCATTCTACCATTTCACAATTAAGAATACTAAGTTAAAATAGCTTTCCAGAGAAAACTCTTTCCTAAGTTCTATTATCTAACGATCTAATTTATCCTTTCAAATTTTAGCATAGCTCTGATACCACCTCTTGTGGGGGCTCCGGAATCAGATTAGCGAATCAGGTCATTACTGTTGCATCGGACTGGAGATTAATGCAACCCGCAACGTTTCCTGGCCGCTAAGCCAAATCCGTACTCGGATTGGGGCCAATTAATCGGCAAGACTCGTGAGGAGTATACCTGCCAACTGATTGATCCCAACTCGAGCTTCCCGCAACCGCGTGCATAGTATCGTTCCCTGGATCAAGAGCTCCACACTCCACGCGTTGTCATGCAAGACAGGTCTCAACTATGCAAGAGTAAATATATTACACCGTAAAGGTAACGTTATTACAATAGTTTAACTTACAGTCACGGCTTACAAATGAACAAGTCCAAAAGAAACACCAAAGACTGGTGAAACACCAAAAGAAGAACTCGCAGTGTGCCTCCACCCCGTGCAATCTGGTCGGATGATAACCGAGCTAAGCCCCCAAAGAGACCGCCAAATTACCAACGAATCGCGACTGCCTGGTACATCTGCGCCATTACCGCTTCTTCTCCTTCTAACCAAAATTCGTTAGAGCAAGCGGTGAGTACACGTATGTACTCGCAAGACTTTAGTGTATGGAATGAATACATATAAAATGCAGGTTGAAACCAAGAATAACAGTGTTACTACACTAGTCTTTTGAGCACAAAGCGGATTTTGCTTACAATATGATAATAGATTCACAATCGCATTTTACGAAAGAAATTGAGTGAAGAAAACTTTTCAAACAATTAACAATATACCAAATGATTAACCAAACCAAAGATCCAACCATTCCTTCCACCAAACCAGCCATTCAATTGTACCTTTTTGGAACCAAGATTCAAACACACACACCCAACCAACACGTTCCAACCTCAAACCCATTTTTCCAAATTAACCTGCACTCCAAAATCTATACTTGATAATACTTTCCAAGCTGCTCATGACCGTGAGCACGGCTAATCGATTAGTTTATTTATCTCTCAGAGATCAGACATCTGTACCCACATGACACGCTCTAGCAATCATGTCATCCATGCCTCGCGATACCAAGTACCCGATTTGCTAGACCGTGACGGAACCTTTCGAAAGAATTGAGTTCTAATCCTGCACCGCCGGGTAACGTGCATCCCTAACTACAGCCACAGAGGCCGCCAAAGGGTTCCAATAGGCACCCACTAGCCCACGACCCCCCGTAGTAGGCATTACCGTTGTATTGGGTAAACTTTCCTTCGATGCCTCGACAAGAAAGTCCCTAGAATGCACCGACACCACAGTGCATCCAATCCTCTTTGCTCCTCCAATAATGCAGGTCGATCCCTTTTCCCCGCACTAGGTCGAGGCCATCCCATACCGGCACATGTGGTTGCACTAATTTATACCCAAGAAATAGCACCAAGTTCGGTCCTTAGGGTGACTCAAAGTAGATCTTCCAAACCCACTTGCTATGGCCACAGAGGGTCGGCACTAGCGGCCCCACCGAGCACACACTAGCCCTCAACCTCCCATAGCAAGGGACCAACTCTGCACCAAACCACTCCAAACCACCAACGGCCTCGACAACCAATCCGAACCTGAAACCAGCCTTCCAACCGGAACCACTACCCGGCCAAACACCACCAACTCCGAACCACCAAACCTCTCGCCCGGTCTAATCTCTCCAAGTTTTTCCATTTTACTCACGCAGCCATTCCCTTTTTTCCAATAAAATCCCAAAACATCCAATTCCAACTCGACACCCTTCACTCCATCCTAGTAGTTCCAGGAGTTTATGAATATGAACGTCATGATCTCCTGCAACCAATTCTATTGCTGAACTAAGCATATGCAACTATTATTCTTTAATACCCTCTGACACTTACTAATGTGTCTAAATTATTCTTAAGTCTATCAAGGATAGCGTATTCAGATTAGATTGAGGTAATCCAACAATTTTTGGCTTAACTACTGCTTCCCACAAATTATCACTTTTAATAAACTTATGAGCATGCATAATAGTTTTGGCAATCAAACATAAGAATTTGCAAATATGGGATTGGAAATGGTCAAGGAGGCGCTTGCCTGTTTGCTCTTCGGTGAAATCGGTCTCTAGGACGTAGTCGGGATCGTCGGCGACGTTCGAAGCGTCTACGTCTATACGAAAAGCAACGAGACCCGAAATCATCGATCAAAATAGGCAAAGAAGCAATCGAAATCCAAAAAGAAGCGAAATCGGAAAACGAGAACCTAGACGGAAAAAGGAAATCCTAATTTTTCTTCCAGAGGCCGGCAAGCATCGCTTCACCGTTGGGCGGTAGTGCCGCTCGCCTGGCAAGACGGCCATCAGAGTCTGCAGTAGTGCCGCCTCCGGGATCAAAAAGGGTTGCTCTTCGGAAAATAACTACCGGGCGCCCTAACCCCGGTAGTGCCGACCTCCAAGAAGCATCGCTTCACACTAGCGGTAGTGCCGCTCTCCCCGAGTCCAAAATCCCAAAAACGAGATTTCGCGCATTAAACCCCGGGACTTCGACGTAAGTGCATGGATAGGTTCCTGGGGACCCATGGGACCTATTCACGCAGATTTTGTCAAGTTCCGAGCTCGTTTGCACAAAATTCCACTTTTCGGATCCTTTCTCTCCCTATAATGACGCGAAAACGGATTTCGACCCAAAATGTGTCGAAACTCGAGTTTCTTCGCGGCAACGGATTCTCTACGACTCTAGGGACTTATGTGCGCTAGACTTGTGAACTTTGGGACTTCGGAACTTGAAATCGTTCCAAATGCCCAGAGTGCAACTTTTGCAAATCCTACGGGAAAACGGATTTCGCAACACGCGCACTAGGCCCACTAGAACGCTAAGGTCCTACGTGACCTAACTACTGATTGGGAACTCCAACACGCTATTCGACTTCTACTACCCGAAAACCTAAATATACTCTCCAAATTGATTCTCGCCCGAATCGAGTTCAAACTCGATTCCTCCAGAATTGACTTACGAGGCTCTAAGAAAACATCCATGAGTCATTTCCGACTTTCCTGAGCTAGGGTTCCAAAAGAAGAGCTCCGAAAATTCAAGAAAAGGCGTTTGCAGCGAATGAGTCCAACGAAGCGCAGATCAGGGTTACAGAAACTACTCGATCACGCGGAAGGATTCTTCTACCCTTGACCTAGGTTTAACTTCTTGGAAAACAACTATGCACCACAAGAACTAGGGTTTCTATGGTTTAACTAGGACGTAAAGAACGATTACAAGCCAGAGAAGAGCTAGGGTTTGCATCTGCACCTAGGGTTCAAGCCCAACTTTAAAACCTACCTCGTGCGAAGCTCTTTGACTGCTTGGAGACGCTTCTCCACCCTTGCTCTCGCTTCCACTCGGCCTCCTGGAGCTCCAACCAGCTGGAAATGGCGAGGAGGAGGAGAGAGCTCCAATGGAGAGAGAGGAAGGAGAAGAGAGGAAGAAGGAGAAGGAGAGGAGGAGAAATGAGAGAGGAGAGGGAGAGGAGGGGTTCCCTGGCGTTTTGAGGGAGTAGGGGGGCACAAAACCCGAGGCAAATGGATAGCCACGAGCACAGGAGCAAAACAGGGCTCTGGCCCCGCTGCCCTCGCTGCGGCCGGCAGTACTGAGCGGCCTAAGATCGCGCTCGGCCGGTAGTCTGCAGCAAAGGTGCTTGATCGCCGCCTGGATGCGTAAAACTTGGGGAAAACGTAGTTTTCGCGATGGTTCTTCCACCAACTAACTTAAGGACTAATGGAATAGGTTCGAGGGGTCCTAATAAAGGTTTTAAAACTCAAGTTTGGGATCTAGCTCTCACGATTATAAATTTCACCCGATTTCGGATACTGAGACTCCAATCGGGGAAAACGATCAACGAAACGACAAAACCGAATTCAAGGGCAATTAACTCCAAATCCAAACTGGAAACTTAACAGAGCACTAATCCACACCTAGTTAGCCTAATCAAGCTTAATTACAAACACGGGCGTTACAATCCTACCCCCCTTGGAATAATCTCGTCCTTGAGATTAGCTAGACTCTACGAAGAAAGAGGGAAACTCAATTCTAAGACGATCTTCTCGTTCCCAAGTAGCTTCGTCCTGGGTATGATTACTCCACTGGACTTTGAGCATTCTGATGACTTGATTGCGAGTAAAGCGCTCAGCTTCTTCAAGTACTTGGATCGGATGCTCGCGATATGATAGATCAGGTTGAAGATCAACCGTTTCCAATGGGGTAAGTTCTGTGGGCTTCCGAAGACATTTCTTCAGCTGCGATACGTGGAATACATCGTGCACTCTCGGAAAGCTGAGGGGAAGTTCAATCTGTAAGCAACTTCACCTTTCCTCGCAAGAATGCGATGGTCCGACGTAACGCGCGCGCTAATTTCCTACGAACTTGAAAGTTTAATGAGTGCCACGTAGTGGCGACACTTTGAGATAGACAAAATCGTCTACATCAAAACTTAGCTCAGCGCGCATTTGTGCATCAAGATAACTTTACGCCTCGATCGAGCTTCCTTCAGTCGGTCTCGAATCAACTTGACATGACCTTCGGCTTCTTGGATCACAACAGGGCCGAAGAATTGTCTTTCGCCGACTTCAGACCAGAACAAAGGAGTTCTGCACTTTCTCCCATAAAGTGCTTCGAATGGCGACATCTGGAGACTTGCCTGATAGCTGTTGTTGTAGGAGAATTCAGCAAAAGCTAAGCATTTCTCCCACTTCGTGTTGTAGGTCAACACACAAGCTCTCAAAGATATCCTCCAGACTTGGTTAGTTCTTTCGGTTTGGCCATCGATTACGAGGATGGTACGCTGTCTTTGAAAAACAACTTAGTACCAAGGAGTTCATGCAGATTTTTCCAGAATCGCGGCGTAAATTGGGTCCCACTTGGTCGACACAATGACCTTAGGAACACCATGTAGTCGGACTATGTGATTCGTAAAGTTACGCAAGTTTAGGCCCATTATAAGTGGTATGGATGGAATAAAATGAGCCACTTTGGACAATCGATCCACGATTACCCAAATGGAATCATGGCCACTGAAGATTTGGCGAGACAGCTGATGAAATCCATGCCGACTTCATCCCATTTTCACTCTGGAATTTTTAAAGGTTGGAGCAATCCCGCGAGCGTTGATGCTCGCTTTCACTGGCCGACACACATCGCAAGTAGCGACAAATTCAGCGATCTCCTTTTCATACCAGGCCACGAGAAACTTACACGGATATCTGGTACATTTTCGCACTTCCAGGTGGATCGAAGAGGAGTATTGTGAGCTTCCTTGAATATCAATTGCTTGATCTCTTGGTCATTCGGAACGTACAATCGCCGTCCACGCATGACGATCCCATCTGCTCTTTCCAAAAACTCCGAAGGCGCGCTTTCCTTCAAGCTGCGCTTAATTTCAGCCACTTTCTCATCAACGATTTGTGCGGCTAGAATTTGGGACTCAAGAGTGGGCTCTAAGGTTAGGGCCGCCACAAACCCTTCTTGAACCACTTCAGCATTGAGTCTCCAAACTCATCCGTCGATTGGGGTTGACTAATGAAAGTCGGTGCATCAATGGGGTGCGCTTTGCATCGAGGGCATCTGCTACCACATTGGCTTTGCCCTGATGATAATGGATTCCCGAGATCATAATCCTTGATCAACTCCAACCACCTGCGCTGCCTCAAGTTCAGGTCTGGTTGGGTGAAGAAATATTTCGTGCTCTTGTGATCGGTAAATATCTCACATCTGTTTCCAATGAGATAATGACGCCACGCTTTTAGAGCATGAATGATCACGCCAATTCCAAATCGTGGGTTGGATAGTTGGCTTCGTGAGGTTTCGATTGTCGTGAAGCATAAGCTACAACCTTGCCCTCTTGCATCAAGACACAACCGAGACCCCGACGCCGAAGCATCACAGTAAAACGTCAAAGCTCTTATGTATATCCGGCAAAACAAGAATCGGGCCGAGGTAAGCCTTCGCTTCAATTCTTGAAAACTTGCCTCACAACTTGATGACCACTCAAATTTCTTTTCTTTCTTGAGTAGTTACGTCAGCGGTTTAGCGATTTTGGAGAAGTTCTCGATGAACCGTCGGTAGTAAGCAAGACCGAGAAAACTTCGGATCTCGAGAACGATCCATGGCTGCTCCCAAGCAATTACATCCTGCACCTTACTCGAATCAATCGCAACTCCACCTCCGTAAAGAACATGCCCTAAGAATGCAACTTCCTTGAGCCGTAACTCACACTTGCTGAATTTTGCATAAAGCCGGTGCTCGCGGAGTTTGTCGAGCACTAGCGCAAATGGAGCTCATGTTCTTCTTCATACGGAGTAGATGAGGATATCATCAATAAACACCACCACAAATTTGTCGGGTATTCCATGAATACCTTGTTCATGAGGTTCATGAAAGTGGCGGGGCATTGGTAAGACCAAAGGAAACTCATCGTATACTCGTATAATCCGTGAGCAGTAGTAAACGCGATTTCAATGTCCTCCGGTCGGATTTTGAGTTGGAAGTACCCAAGCCTCACATCGATTTTAGAAAAGATCTGAGCTCCGCTCAATTGATCAAACAAATCATCAATCCGCGGAAGGGGATATTTATTCTTAATGGTGACTTCGTTCAACGAACGATAGTCGACGCACATGCGAAGACTGCCATCTTTTTCTTAACGAAGAGCCTTTGGACTACCTCTACGGCGAAGAGCTAGGGCCGGATAAAACCCTTTGCTAGCTGCTCCTTGAGTTGCTTCTTGAGTTCGATCAACTCATCCGAGGGCATCCGATAAGGGCGCTTGGATATTGGTGCTATTCCTGTAGCAAATCTATAATGAACTCCAAGTCTCTCGTCAGGAGGCAATCCGGTAATTCCTCAGAAAAATATCGGATACTCACAGACAACCGGTACTTGTTCCATCTCGAGAATAGACAAGGAATGAAGAGTGGGCTTTTGCACCGATAACGGGCCGGAGTTAAATTTGACTTGGATGCCATCTGGATTCACCAAGGAAATAGAACGTTCGGCAATCGATGCGTCCTTGGTTCTTAGATAACCAATCCATTCCTAGGATTACATTAAGTCCAGATGTATCAATCTGAATCAAGTCTCCACTAAATCGCACTCCTTCAATCTCAATCGGGACTCCTAGGCAAATACATTGAGCCGAAGGATCGAGCCAGGGAATGAACTAACATGTAATTGCCTAGTAAACTGGTCCTAATCCTTGATCCTTAACTTGAACCTTGAAGACACAAAGGAATGGGAAGCTCAGAATCAAACAAAACCACATTAGGAGCTGAATGCACAAGAAACATACCGAGGACCACATCTGGTGCATTACTTGCTTCCTCATTGTCACCAGATTAAGACGACCACTGAGCGGACTTTGGCGCAGTAACGAGAACCCGCCGCCAACTCGGGATGACCACCACGTCCACTAACAGGAGCTTGAGGACGAACCGGGCGCTTTGAGTGAAGGACGAGTCGCAGGGGTCGACGATGAGGGCAAACATTGGCAAAATGGCCAACCTTTGTCCACATGCAAAGCATGAAAGTGGCGTCCCCTTTGCTGTCCTCCTTGCATCGCCCACCGCGGTTATAGGATTGAACCGCAGATTGAGAGGCACGAGGAACAGGTCGTTGAGGTTTTGGAGGAGAAGTGATGGATGAACACCGACCTTCCTGGGCGAGACCTCGACGGACCGCACTGGCTGCTTTTGGGCCACCACTCGCTGATTTTCTCGCAATAATTTTTGCACTGCCTTCCACCCGAATCGCCTTATCCACTAATTCTCGGAGATTTGGGAAATCAAGAGCTATGAGGCGAATGTTTAACTTCATCATTCAAATGCTCCGAGAACCAAGCGGTTTTAAGCCTCGCTCGGAATCTCATCAGCGACATAACGAGTCAGGTAATTGAACTTATGCAGATAGTCCATAACGGACATGGATCCTTGCTTCAAGTTATAGAATTCCCTCTTCTTTATCTCCATCAAGCTGGAGGGAATATGGACTGTGCGGAAAGCTTCCTTGAAATCTGCCCATGTGGTAACTTGTCCAACAGGGCGAATAGTCTTAAAATCGTTTCCACCATGCCTGCGCTTCCTTGGAGATAATGTGCAGCATATTGACTTTCTCTTCATCCGTGCATCTAGCTAACTCAAGTTTATCTTCAATGTCGCTGAGCCGTCCGCGCCCAAAGGATCAGTGTACGGAGAAATTCGGTGGGCGAGTCCGTTGGAACTCTGCCCGAGTCTGGGGTTGCATTGCTGCCACACCTCCAAAAGCGGCACCCAGATTCTCCGAATTCTGCACCAATCTCTCAAGTAAACGAGTGCAGATCACCAAGATTTCTGGGCCATGGACGGAGGAGGAGGTAATTCCTCACTGCACTTCCCGACGTCCATGTGATGACGCCACTGGGTCATTTGAATGTCGCGAAAGCGTGGCTATGGGATCCCTGCGGCGGATCATGATGTGAGGGGTTCGGCTCTAATCTGGCTGGATTCGGCTCATTTCGCGCCCGTACCCTCGGCCGTAATCGCATGGTGGCCGTCTCCTCGGCATCCTGCTCACATAAGGTTCAACAACGTGAACAACGTGATGCAAAGACGAGAAATGAGACGACATAACAGGATCACCGCAGGATTCATATGTATTTAATAAGATTCGCAGCAACACAAGATAGCGAAACACGCATTGCAAATAAAGGATCTCATTGCGATAGATTTACGGATGACGATAAAGCACGTCTTGGCGCTGCCATACTTCATTTATATTACATCATCATTCCACTACGCAAGTTCCAACATGACTTCTCAGACAACAAAAGTACATCACCAGCCAGCTCGTATCAACGACAAAAGCGAGCTTCAGTACTACCTAATACACAAAGGACTCCTAAGATCCAGATCTACACATCCCCACCATTCTCAGCAGGAACGTCGGAAGGGCCTGGAGCTGCAGAAGAAGTAGAAGACTCCACCGGGTACATCAGCTCGTACTCACGACCGCCAAAGACGAGGTTACGACTGCTGCACTTGACGAGGCTCCAGGCGCATACTGAGACACGACGGCGGCTGCTACCTCGCACGGACATCCTGGCATTGCGGGAGACCCGACGGTAGGATCCGTAAGGGCGAGGAAGCTCCTCTGCCGGCTCAAGCTCATCGTGCTCCCCGTAGATCATCTCGGTAGTGAAGAAGCCATAGTTGACGAACGGTGCCATATGGCTCTCTAGCTCGGAAATGCGACGACGGCGAGCGACCGAAGCTTTCGTCCCAAGGCGAAGCAGTACATCAACGGCCATACGTACTCCAACCTCGCCAAGCTTCCACTATATCCATCTGCATGGATTCACCTGTGCATAGAGGTTTGCTGGCCGTCCGGCTCACGAGAGGGACAACCGGAAACATCTGCGACGGCTCGGGAAGGTCGAAAGCGAGTCGAAGGATTGCCATATACGCCCCATCTAGCAACGCTGCGAGAGGACTTCGAGAGTGTGCCATAGTAGAGACGTGGATCGCTCCTCAAAGATGGCGACCTCGAATGGTGACCTCGGCCACAAAAAGAGAGGATCTTTGAGGGCTGAGTCCAGCGCTTGAGATCATGAACTCTGGCGGCTCAAGGAACCCAACACGGTTGCATCATCTCCGAAAGGGTGGCCTGAGCAGAACCCTCGAGGATAGCACGCGTGTAGAAACGAGGTTCCCGACCCGACATCTAAAGCAAGAAAAGAACTAGTTAGCAAAACCTTAACTTGGAAACAAACCAAAAGAGAGGAAACCAAACAACTACCACCTGAGAACAAGCGCAAAAGTCGCGGCCATCAAGCCTTAATCCTATCCTTAAACAACGAGTATCTAACTGTTGAATAGGTAAGACTTCCCTAAAGTCTATCTTTAGGTTTTGAGTGAGAAAGGGAATAGAATGAATCCCATTTTCCTACTTCACTCTTGTCCCAAAAAACAAGGTTTGAAAATCACCGAGCGTAAATTCACTTTGAAGATTCAAATCAAAAAAGAAGCTATAGAGGAAAAGGCTAGCATTCTACCATTTCACAATTAAGAATACTAAGTTAAAATAGCTTTCAGAGAAAACTCTTTCCTAAGTTCTATTATCTAACGATCTAATTTATCCTTTCAAATTTTAGCATAGCTCGATACCACCTCTTGTGGGGGCTCAGGAATCGATTAGCGAATCAGTCATTCTTGTTGCATCGGATCGAGATTAATGCAACCCGCATAGCGTTTCCTGGCCGCTAAGCCAAATCCGCATTCTGATTGGGGCCAGTGTCGGCAAGACTCGTGAGGAGTATACTCGCCAACTGATTGATCCCAACTCGAGCTTCGCAACCGGCGTGCATAGTAATCTTGGTTCCCTGGATCGGTAGCCAGTACTCCACGCGTTGTCATGCAAGACAGGTCTCAACTATGCAAGAGTAAATATATTACACCGTAAAGGTAACGTTATTACAATAGTTTAACTTTACAGTCACGGCTTACAGTAGGAACAAGTCCAAAAGAAACACCCGACACCAGTAGGAAACACCAAAAGAAGAACTCGCGGTGTGCCTCCACCCCGTGCAATCGGCTGGATGATAACCGAGCTAAGCCCCAAGAGACCGCCAATGCCGCCAACGAATCCGCGACTGCCTGGTACATCTGCGTCATTACCTGCTTCTTCTCCTTCTAACCAAAATTCGTTAGAGCAAACGGTGAGTACACGTATGTACTCGCAAGACTTTAGTGTATGGAATGAATACATATAAAATGCAGGTTGAAACCAAGAATAACAGGTTACTACACTAGTCTTTTTGAGCACAAAGCGGATTTTGCTTACAATATGATAATAGATTCACAATCGCATTTTACGAAAGAAATTGAGTGAAGAAAACTTTTCAAACAATTAACAATATACCAGCGATTAACCAAACCAGCATCCAACCATTCCTTCCACCAAACCAGCCATTCACCTGTACCTTTTTGGACCCAAGATTCAAACACACACACCCAACCAACACGTTCCAACCTCGAAACCCATTTTTCCGAAATTAACCCAGACCCAAAATCTATACTTGATAATACTTTCCAAGCTGCTCATGACCGTGAGCACGGCTAATCGATTAGTTTATTTATCTCTGGCAGAGATCAGACATCGTATTTCCCACATGACACGTTCTAGCAATCATGTCATCCATGCCTCGCGATACAAAGTACCGATTTGCTAGACCGTGACGGAACCTTTCGAAAGAATTGAGTTCTAATCCTGCACCGGCCCGGTAACGTGCATCCCTAACTACAGCCACAGAGGCCGCCAGTGGTTCCAATAGGCACCCACTAGCCCACGACCCCCTGTAGTAGGCATTACCGTTGTATTGGGTAAACTTTCCTTCGATGCCTCGACAAGAAAGTCCCTAGAATGCACCGACACCACAGGTGCATCCAATCCTCTTTGCCCTCCAATAATGCAGGGTCAGATCCCTTTTCCCCGTACTAGGCTGAGGCCATCCCATACTGGCACATGTGGTTGCACGAATTTATACCCAGTAAATAGCACCAAGTTCGGTCCTTAGGGTGACTCAGGCGAGATCTTCCAAACCCACTTGCTATGGCCACAGAGGGTCGGCACTAGCGGCCCCACCGAGCACACACTAGCCCTCAACCTCCCCATAGCAAGGGACCAACTCAGACCAAACCACTCCAAACCAGCGGCACGACAACCAATCCGAACTGAAACCAGCCTTCCAACCGAACCACTACCCGCCAAACACCACCAACTCCGAACCACCAAACATCTCGCTTAGGCCTAATCTCTCCAAGTTTTTCCATTTTACTCACGCAACCATTCCCTTTTTCCAATAAAATCCCAAAACATCCAATTCCAACCTGACACCCTTCACCCATCCTAGTAGTTCCAGGAGTTTATGAATATGAACGTCATGATCTCCTGCAACCAATTCTATTGCTGAACTAAGCATATGCAACTATTATTCTTTAATACCCTCTGACACTTACTAATGTGTCTAAATTATTCTTAAGTCTATCAAGGATAGCGTATTCAGATTAGATTGAGGTAATCCAACAATTTTTGGCTTAACTACTGCTTCCCACAAATTATCACTTTTAATAAACTTATGAGCATGCATAATAGTTTTGGCAATCAAACATAAGAATTTGCAAATATGGGATTGGAAATGGTCAAGGAGGCGCTTGCCTGTTTGCTCTTCGGTGAAATCGGTCTCTGGGACGTAGTCGGGATCGTCGGCGACGTTCGAAGCGTCTACGTCTATACGAAAAGCAACGAGACCCGAAATCATCGATCAAAATAGGCAAAGAAGCAATCGAAATCCAAAAAGAAGCGAAATCGGAAAACGAGAACCTAGACGGAAAAAGGAAATCCTAATTTTTCTTCCAGAGGCCGGCAGTACCGTCTACTGTTGGGCGGTAGTGCCGCTCGGCGGCGGCAAGACTGCCATCAGAGTCGGTAGTGCCGCTCTCGGGATCAAAAGGGTTGCTCTCGGAAAATAACTACGGCGTCCTAACCGGTGAGTGCCTGACCCTCCGGCATCGCCTTCACACTAGCGGTAGTGCCGCTCTCCCGAGTCCAAAATCCCAAAACGAGATTTCGCGCATTAAACCGGGACTTCGACGTAAGTGCATGGATAGGTTCTGGGGACCCATGGGACCTATTCACGCAGATTTAAATCAAGTTAGAGCTTCGTTGCACAAAATTCCACTTTTCGGATCCTTTCTCCGATAACGACGCTGAAACGGATTTCGACCCAAAATGTGTCGAAACTTCGAGTTTCTTCGCGACAACGGATTCTCTACGACTCTAGGGACTTATGTGCGCTAGACTTGTGAACTTTGGGACTTGAACTTGAAATGCGTTCCAAATGCCCGAGTGCAACTTTGCAAATCCTACGGAAAACGGATTTGCAACACGCGCACTAGGCCCACTAGAACGCTAAGGTCCTACGTGACCTAACTACTGATTGGGAACTCCGAAATCGCTATTCGACTTCTACTACCCGAAAACCTAAATATACTCTCCAAATCCGATTCTCGCTCGAATCGAGTTCAAACTCGATTCCTCCGCAGGAATTGACTTACGAGGCTCTAAGAAAACATCATGAGGTCATTTCCGACTTTCCTGAGCTAGGGTTCCAAAAGAAGAGCTCAGAAAATTCAAGAAAAGGCGTTTGCAGCGAATGAGTCCAACGAAGCGAGATCAGGAATTCTGAGAAACTACTCGATCACGCGGAAGGATTCTTCTACCCTTGACCTAGGTTTAACTTCTTGGAAAACAACTATGCACCACAAGAACTAGGGTTTCTATGGTTTAACTAGGGCGTAAGAACGATTACAAGCCGAGAAGAGCTAGGGTTTGCATCTGCACCTAGGGTTCAAGCCCAACTTTAAAACCTACCTCGTGCGAAGCTCTTTGTTGCTTGAGACGCTTTCTCCACCCTTGCTCTCGCTTCCACTCGGCCTCCTGGAGCTCCAACCAGTGGAAATGGCGAGGAGGAGGAGAGAGCTCCAATGGAGAGAGGAAGGAGAAGAGAGGAAGAAGGAGAAGGAGAGGAGGAGAAATGAGAGAGGAGAGAGGAGAGGAGGGGTTCCTGGCGTTTTGAGGGAGTAGGGGGCACAAAACCCGAGGCAAATGGATAGCCACGAGCACAGGAGCAAAACAGGCTCTGGCCCGCTGCTCTCATGTCGGGCATGATGCCGGAGGCGGCCGATCTGCCAGCTCGGCCAGGTAGTACCTGTGCAGCAAAGGTCTTGATCTGCCTGGGCAGAAAACTTGGGGAAAACGTAGTTTTCGCGATGGTTCTTCCACCAACTAACTTAATGACTAATGGAATAGGTTCGAGGGGTCCTAATAAAGGTTTTAAAACTCAAGTTTGGGATCTAGCTCTCACGATTATAAATTTCACCCGATTTCGGATACTGAGACTCCAATCGGGGAAAACGATCAACGAAACGACAAAACCGAATTCAAGGGCAATTAACTCCAAATCCAAACTGGAAACTTAACAGAGCACTAATCCACACCTAGTTAGCCTAATTAAGCTTAATTACAAACACGGGCGTTACAAAAAGGCGAAATTGATATCCAACATGTGAGTACAAATGATCAATTAGCCGATATTTTTACCAAGCCCCTTGACGAGAAAAGGTTCTGTGAATTGAGAAGTGGACTAAATATCTTAGACTCTCGTAACGTGGCTTGACATGTGATCACATATTGCTTGTTGAATGAAAAATGAATTTCAAAACGTTATTCATCTTTTTCTTTGAAATTATTCAATGTTGTTGGTTCTTGATCCTCTGATCTTGTCATTTGATATGTGACCATAGTTTGTTTGCTTTATTGTTCACTGGTCATGTATCAAGTTGACATGTTAGGAATCTTTCTCCCTCTCGCTCCGCTGAATTCCTTGAACTATCCTTCATCGTGTCAAATTCCTAACCGAACTGGGCAACCCGGACTGTCCGGTATTCAATCCGGAGTCTCCGGATCATTCGGAGTCTCCGGACTGTTTGTTCGGACTATCCGGGTTGGACCGGAGTCTCCGGACTAAAAATCCGGAGTCTCCGGGTTGGGGCGGTCGGTTAAACCCCAAAATCCCGCGCGGTTCAGTTTCTTTCCTATTTCTCCGTGCGTCTCTCCCTCTCCCGTGTTCCCCTCTTGGCTAGGGCGTGATTCTCACCTTCTCCTCCATCTCCTAGGGATCTTGGACCCCTTCCTCGTCCTTGGATTGGAGATCTTGGTAAGTTTCTTTGTGCCCTAATCTTTTTCCTTCCGGGATTGGACTCTTTCTTGCGGTTCTTTGAGCCTCTCCTCGTGCTTCATCTCTTCTAGGGTGTGGCTCGTCTCGTGGAGGTTCTCAAGATCGAAGTGTCGATCTCCCTATTCTCCCGCATTTTCTCGGTTTCAATCCCGTTGAGGTGAGTTCCAATCCGTGCCCTATTCTCGCGAAATCTTGTGCTAGATTGTGCCCTAGACCTCTTTCCAATCTTCTTGTGGCAATCTAGAGTCAATTTGTTGAGTTGTGCGGGTTGGATTGTTCCTCTCTTGGCCGCCCGTGCGCTCTCTGCAGCTAATCCGAGTGTGGGACTCTGGGTCCGAGTCTCGGGTCTATCCGGAGTGTCCGGACATTTTGTCCGGAGTCTCGGATGCAATCGAGTATCCGGACCTTTTGTCGGACTCTCGGGTTGGAGTGCCTCGGCGATTCATCTCTTATTTGTTTTTCGCGTCGATTCTCAGCTAATTCTTTTCGTTCGCTCTATCTGGTCAGATGGATCCTTCTCAGGGAACTTCTGGTGGCAGCGATCCTCCTCGTGAGGTTTGGTGGCAGCGATCCTCCTCGGCCAGGCCGGTGGCGGTGATCCCGCCGGGCGTCTCCCACCAATTCTCCTCATGACCTCCGCAGCCTCCGCATGAAAAGCGGAGAGGTGGAGTGGCCAAAAGACCCACTTCAGACCTCGAGGCGGCCTAGCTCCGTGGTCAGCACTGTCTGTCTCCTCCACCTCGGCCAACTCTCGATCCGGATGAGCATCCAGAGATACTCATGCCAGGCCGTGATCGGAAGAGAAGCCGGTTCGTGCTTACGGGCACTTCATTGGTCCTCCGATCAAGGCCAAGCCCGTGTGGAACTATCCTTTGTCCGTGAACCCAATGAGGATAATTGATTACCGGACAGGACTGGAAAAGGAAAAGCCATTGTCGAGCATAGAAAGAAAGATCCACTTGAGCTTTACCAGGATGAGTATGTGGACCGCCGGTTTTGGAACCAGGTTTGATCTGATTACTATGAGGCGGTCCTATACCCACTTGAGCACCCAAAGTGGTTCGCATGAAGACCATTATTTGGGAATACATGGGCTGCTGCAGGCAATCGATCTTCAGAGATCATTCAGATTTGCGATTGCATCGAGATCAAGAACATCATGGCATACAAGTATGTTTGGAACAATGAGGTTATCATGCAATTCTATGCCACCTTGTACTTTGACAAGAATGATGAGGCCATATATTGGATGATGACAAGGTTTGGTATGTGGCTAGCAAGAAGAGGTTTGCGAGTCCTCAATCTCGGGTATAATGACAGTCCAAAGCTTCATGCAAAGAAGGTGATGACTCTGAGCGATTGAGGCTTTGTATGACACTTCGAGGAGTTTCACGGTGGGGACCATCAAGGGTCTCAAGGATGTTCTTGCTTTGTCCTCAGCAGTGTTGAGGTCACTCTTTCTCCCAAGGAGGGAGATGCTTCTACCATCGATTCCTATGGAAGGAACTTGCTTTGTTTCATCTCGTCGAGCGCACCCACCCGTTTGACATTGTTGATTTCTTGTGGGAGTCGATGAGACAGAATGCTCGAGCAACATGGCGATTGCGACTTTGCACCCTTCGTGATGACCTTGATCTCTTGGTGAGTGGGCTGAAGTTTGTCGAGAGATGAGGAGCATCTTGCTTACAAGGTCCGTCCTCGGTCTACTCCAGCCCCTCCAGTGCTCTGGTCCTGTGCTAGACTTCGCCGAGGTCGTGCTTGGGCTCTACCTCTACCGGCCGTGCCTCTGCCGATTCTTGGGGCGGTCCGAGGTTTCTAGTGGCACTCTTCAGCGGATGCTCAAGCACGTCTTCCTCCTTTGCCGCGACATTTCCGCCGAGCGAAGGTGATGAGCAAGCAAATCAAGAAGAATGGTCAAGACATTCGCGACATCCGCCGCCACAATGGCGGCGGTCTCTCAGCGACTCCTCCGGGTCTTCCGAGGAGAGTAGCGATGCCACCTCTGCAGATCAGCTCTTCGGCATCACCTTCTCCTCTCACTTTGCCCGCTGGAGATGACCCGATGGCGAGTACTCCGGCGTAAGCGGCGGCGACGACGAATGATTCTTCGTGTCTCTCCCTCTTTTGGTGTCTTGATGCCAAAGGGGGAGTGTTTTCCTTAGTCGCGTTGTCTTTAGTCGCGTTGGGGCGTTTTGCGTTTCCTTGTGTTTCTTACTCGCTTGTGTTGCTTCATATCGTTGTTTATTTCGAGTCGTGAACTCTGTTATTCCATGTAATGACTTTATTGCTTATTTTATGCATGGATTGCGTTCAGTTCTTGTGTTGTATTCTCAGATGCTGTGTGTGAGGGGGAGCTCTCGGTTATCTCTTGTTAAATATGTGCATTTGTTTCCACTAAATTCTTCTAACGCACACATTTAGGGGGAGCTCCTCTTTTTAATCTTATAGCCTAAGTCTAGTTCTCGTTATTTTATTTGCTGATTAATTGTGTTGTCATCAATACACCAAAAAGGGGGAGATTGAAAGTGCATCTAGGCCCCTCAAATTGTTTTGGTGATTAATGATGACACAATTAAAGAGATCTAATGTTTTATCCAAGAATACTGCAGATATCGAGATCATATCGAGCTTGGAATGACATTGGGCGGCCCTATGTCTACTCAAAAGCAAAAGGGCGGCATCAAGACCAAAGTTGTATCACTTTATTTATTTGTGTCTTAAGGATAGCCGTACTATTAAGAGGGTATGACGAGAAATCGACTTTAGGATGTGCATGTGCTCAACATCAATTTCTGCATCTCAAATTAGCACTCCTTCATTTGGTTTTGAAAAGTTTCAAATTGAAATCGATTGGGTAACCGGAGTATCCGGACATTTTGTCCGAGTCTCGGATTCAATCCGAGTATCCGGACATTTTGTCCGAGTCTCGGGTTGGACCTCTCGGTTGGTTTTGGTTCGGTGGTCCGGAGTATCCGGACATTTGGTCCGAGTCTCCGGATAACCCGAGTCTCCGGGTTGTTTGTCGGACACTCCGGCTGTACAAAAGCAGAGTAACGGCTAGTTTTCAAAAAGGGTATTTAAAGCCTCCACTCCATTCCAACGGCTAGGATCTCTATTGAGCTCATTCATAGCTGCATTCAAGCCATTCCTAACCATCTCTAAGCATTCAATAGAGCCCCCACTTCCTCCCACCAATTAATTTGGTTGTTGATCCTTTTGGTGAGGAGAGGAAGAAGCAAAGTGCTAAGTGCATTTATTTCATCCTGTTGAGCACTAGTTCATCCTCCAAGCGATTCCTCGTGGTGCTATTTCTCTTGGAGGTTGAAGGTGTCCTAGACGGCTAGGAGTTACCGGGAGCTACCAACTTGTGTGGTGAGCCCCTTTCGTTTGTGAAGGATTGTCTCGCCTCCGAAAGGAAATAGAAAAGAAGTGAAGCCGGCTAGTGCATTTGTGCAACAGGGAGGAAGCGGGTTGAAGGAGACCCGGCTCAAGTGTGACCGAGCCACCTCAACGAGACGTAGGATTCCCTTCAAGAATCCGAACTTCGGTGAAAAATCGCGTCTCTCGCTCTCTCTTTTTCTTCCTAGACTTGCTTGTTTGGATTTGATTGTGTAAAGTTAGATCTAGCTCTTTGCTTAGCTTTAATTCAAATCCTGTCTAGCAATTGTTCTAGGTTGCTCTTGCATTCTATTTCTAGTAGTTTGTTGCGCTTGCTAGAGTAGCTTTTATTGCGCTCCGAGCAGCTAACCGGAGAGTCGGACTCAATCTGGACACTCGGACAAGCCGAGTATCGGACCAAAACCCGGAGACTCGGGTTGACCAGCTTCGGCCCATTTTATTCCATTGCGTAAATTTTAATCCGCCTATTCACCCTCTCTAGGCGACATCGTTGGTCCTTTCAATTGGTATCAGAGCCAAATCTCCTTTACTTTGGCTTAACCGCTTGGAGAATCAAAGATGTCTGACTTAGAGAAGGTTACCGAAACCCATGGCCAAGAGAAAGCCTCGGGTTAGGTATAGGGTGTAGCAATTCCATTAGATTATTCCTCCTTTGGAGTCTCAAACTCCTCATCCTATGTCTCCGTCTCGTGCAGTCGAGCGCCTCACTTCGATGGCACTCGATATGCAGCATGGAAACATAAGATGAAGATGCATTTGAGATCACTTCATCCGTGTATTTGGAAGATTGTTGAAACAGGTTTCAAGCCCGCAAACCCCAACAATCTCACCTCCGAAGAAGACAAAGCTCAACACTTCAACGACTTGGCCGTCAATGCCTTGTTCAATGCTTTGAGCGACTAAGAGTTCAACAGGGTCGATGGCCTTTACAAGTCCAAGGACATTTCGGAAAGGGTAATGGTCACTCATGAAGGAGTCTCAAGTGTCCGTGAATCAAAGATATAGCTCATTATTGGAGAATTGAGCGATTCACTCTAGAAGAAGGAGAAACTTACACAAAGATGTTTGATCGCTTGATGCTGCTAGTAAATCAAGCAAAAGGACTTGGAAGCACCGAGCTCACCGACAAAGCCATTGTCAAGATCATCCTCCGGGTGATCACCCCCACCAACCGCAATCTTGTGCAACTCATCCGCGGCCAAGCCAAACTTCGACACCCTCACTCCTCATGATGTGATTGGCCGGTTGATGACGGATGAGATGATGGTGAAGGAAGCGGAAGTGGTGGAGGAGCTCAAGTCCGGCAAGAAGAAGGGCATCGCCTTGAAGGCCGTCAAGGTGATGCAAGAAGCCGAAGAGAGCTCAAGCGATGAAGAAGAGTCGAGCGGCCCCTTGACAAATGAAGATATGGCCTTGCTCGTAAGAAGATTCAACAAGTTCTTGAAGAAGAAGGGCTACAAGCCGGGTAGTCACTCCAAGAGCTATGGCAACAAGTCAAGAGGGCGTCACTCCTCAAGAAAGTGCTATGAGTGTGGGGAACCCGGTCATTTCATTGCCGAGTGCCCACACAAAGAGAAGAAGGAAGAAAAGCCCTACAAGAAAGACAAGTTCAAGAAGAAGGACAAGAGCAAGAAGTACAAGGGCAAGGGTCATGCATACATTTTCAAGGAATGGAACTCCGACTCCGACTCTGAGTCCGAGTCCGAGTCCAACTCCGACAATGAAGGAGGACTTGCCACCGTCGCCATCGCTACTCCACCGACAAAGTCGAAGAGCCTCTTCGACAACTTGAGCGACGGAGATGAAGATGCTCCAATGTGCCTTATGGCAAAGGGGCACAAGGTATCATCTAAGAGCTCCACTCTTTCTATTGTTGATTATGGCTTAGATGATTGTGATGATGCTAGTGATGATGAGGAAGTAGTATTTAAGTCTATGAATGATTTTGATATTGAAAAATTAGACTTGCTACTTAAAGATATTGAAAAATTGGAGGAAGTAGTTGAACAAAAGGAGGCTATTCTTGAGGCTCAAGAGGATCTCCTTATTTTTGAAAAGGAGAAGAACATTGAGCTAGAGAAGAGCCTAGCTTTTGAAAGAAAAAAGAATGAGGATTTGGTCAAAAGTTCAAATTTGACCAAAAGTGAAGCAATTAGTCTTGAGATCACCAATGCTTCACTCTTAGAGCAACTTGCAAAAGTAAAGGATGCTTGCAAGGCTCTTGAAGTGAAGCTTGTTGATCTCTCGAATAAAGCTTCTACCTCAATCAACAACTCCAATATTTAATTACCCTCGACGAGCAACGGTTGTGCTAGATGCTTTAATGTTGATGTTGCTACTTGTGCTACTAACCGTGAGACTTTGAAAGTCTTAGCTCATGAAAATGAGAAGCTTAAGGTGATGCTTGAAGATGGACTTCAAAAGTCCTACAAGGCAAGCAAGGGTTTAGAGGAGTATCTCGGTAAGCGCCAAGGTAATCCCAAGAGGCAAGGGCTTGGGTATGTTCATCAAAGGGCAAAGAGCAACATTGTTGTTGCTCCTTTAAGCAAGCCCATTCACTTTGTAAAAGGCGAAGGAACATCCAAGCACAAAGCTCACTCCGAGTTCTTTGCTTCTTATGTGCTTAAAAAGACTAATCTCGGTCGTGTAGTTGCTTATCATGTTGGGCGTAAGCCGAAGAATGCTCCTTGTGTTCGTTCTATTTGGGTCCCTAAATCGCTTGTCACTAATGTGCGTGGACCTAACCAAGTTTGGGTACCAAAGAGCAAAAACTAAATGTCATTTTGTAGGCCTATATCTCGGTGGAACAAGTTGGATTTTGGATAAGCGGATGTACGCACCACATGACCAGGAGAAAAGGCAATGTTCGCTCAATTGGACGCAAATGGATCAAATAGTGAAAGCATTGTCTTTGGAGACAATGGAAAAGGAGAAGTAATTGGATTGGGTAAAATTCCTATCTCAAGCAATTTTCAATTAAATAATGTTTTGCTTGTTGAGTCATTAAGCTACAATTTATTGTCCGTTGCACAATTATGTGAAGCGGGCTATAATTGTTTGTTTAATGAAAAGGGTGTGGATGTCATTAAGAGCCTTGATGGTTCAATAGCCTTTAAAGGACGTTTGAAGGGTAAGCTCTATCTCGTAGACTTCAATACGGATAGACTTAATCTTGAAACGTGCTTAATGGCTAAATCTAGCATGGGTTGGCTTTGGCATCGCCGGTTAGCCCATGTTGGTATGAGGAATCTTCACAAACTCGTTAAAGGCAACCACGTTCTCGGACTAACCAACATTGTCTTCGAGAAAGATAGGATTTGCAGCGCTTGTCAAGCCGGCAAGCAAGTTGGTGCCTTCCATCCCGCCAAGAATGTAATGACGACCACAAGACCGTTGGAAATGCTCCACATGGATCTATTCGGTCCCGTAGCTTACATAAGCATCGGGGGAAGTAAGTATGGTCTAGTAATTGTTGATGATTTTTCTCGATTCACTTGGGTGTTCTTTTTGCATGACAAAGGTGAAGTCCAAGTGACTTTGAAAAAATTCATGAGAAGAGCTCAAAACGAATTTGAAGTGAAGATTAAAAGAATTCGAAGCGACAACGGCACCGAGTTCAAGAACATTGGTGTGGAGGAGTTTCTCGATGAAGAAGGAATCAAGCACGAATTCTCGGCTCCCTATTCTCCTCAACAAAATGGGGTGGTCGAGAGGAAGAATCGAACACTCATCGAGATGGCGCGACGATGATTGGCGAGTACAAGGTTTCCGATAGCTTTTGGGTGGAAGCCATCAATACCGCATGCCATTAAAGACCAACCGCCTCTACCTCCACAAGATCTTGAAGAAGGCAGCGTGACGAGTTGCTCACCGGGAAGAAACCAAATGTCTCCTACTTTCGAGTCTTTGGGAGCAAATGCTATATCCTTAACAAAAAGGCTAAGTCCTCTAAATTCGCTCCTAAAGTAGATGAAGGTTTCTTACTTGGTTATGGAACTAATGTTACAGCGTCGAAGTTTTCAACAATACCACGGTGTCGTTGAAATCTCGCGTGACGTGACTTTTGATGAAACTAATGGTTCTCAAGTAGAACAAGTTGATCGTGTTGTGATTGACAGGAAGAGCCTCCTTGTGAAGCTATCAAGAAAATGGCAATCGGGAGGTAAGACCTCAAAATTCGAAACTCTCCCGAAGCTCCCCGACCGGAGTCTCGGACTGAAACCCGGAGTGTCCGGACTGGTCCGAGTCTCGGGTCCAATACCGAGTCTCGGATGGGGATGACTCAGCGATATTCCCTCCTCGCCCAAGCAAGCTCAAGATGGTTCAAATGCCACTCAAGATGATGATGGCCCTATTCAAGCCTTGGACTCAACCGTACCTCATCCGAGAGTTCATCAAAGCATTCAAAGAGATCATCCAAAGAGACAACATACTTGGAGACATCAACAAGGGAGTATCCACTCGATCTCGAGTTGCAAATTTTGTGAATTTTACTCGTTCGTTTCCTCTCTTGAACCTCTTAAAGTAGATGAAGCGCTTGAAGATCCAGATTGGGTGATGGCTATGCAAGAGTAATCGAACAACTTCAAGCGCAATCAAGTCTGGGAGCTTGTCAAAAGACCCAAGCAAAACGTCATCGGCACTAAGTGGGTCTTCCGAAACAAGCAAGATGAAAACGGGATTGTGACAAGGAACAAAGCTCGTTTGGTTGCTCAAGGGTACACTCAAATCGAAGGTTTGGATTTCGATGAAACATATGCTCCAAAGAGCTAGGCTTGAATCTATTAGAATATTACTTGCCTTTGCTACTCACCATGATTTCAAGCTGTATCAAATGGACGTGAAGAGCGCCTTCTTAAATGGACCACTCTCCGAGATGGTCTACGTCGAGCAACCACCCGGCTTTGAAGATCCAAAACACCCAGACCACGTCTACTATCTTCACAAAGCCCTTTATGGACTTAAGCAAGCACCGAGGGCTTGGTTCGAGTGTTCTGAGACTTTCTTCTCGAACAAGGTTTTGTAGTCGGAAAGGCCGACCCTACTCTCTTTACTAAGCATATTGATAATGATTTGTTTGTATGCCAAATATATGTCGATGACATTATATTTGGATCTACTAATGAACATTTGTGTAAAGAGTTTAGCAAGATAATGACCAAAAGATTTGAGATGTCCATGATGGGAGAGTTGAAGTTCTTCCTCGGATTTCAAGTCAAACAACTCAAGGAAGGAACTTTCATTTGTCAAACCAAGTACATCAAGGACATGCTCAAGAAGTTCGGAATGGAGGACGCCAAGCCTATAAGGACGCCTATGCAGGCCAACGGGCATCTAGACCTCGACAAAGAAGGTAAACCGGTCATCCAAAAGGTATATCGCTCGATGATCGGTTCTCTCCTTTATCTTTGTGCATCTAGGCCCGATATCATGCTTAAGCGCTTGTATGTGTGCACGTTTTCAAGCCGCTCCAAAGAGTGCCACATGGTGGCCGTTAAGAGAATCTTGAGATACTTAGTGCACACTCCTCATTTCGGACTTTGGTATCCGAAAGGATCCTCCTTTGAACTTATTGGCTATTCCGATGCGGATTATGCCGGTTGTAAAGTGGATAGGAAGAGTACCTCGGGAACCTGCCAATTCTTGGGTAGGTCCCTAGTCTCGTGGTCTTCCAAGAAACAAAATTCCGTGGCCCTATCCACCGCCGGCCGAATATATAGCCGGGAGTCAAGCAGCCCAACTACTTTGGATGAGACAAACCTTGAGTGATTATGGCCTTTCCTACAAAAGCGTTCCACTTTTGTGTGACAATGAGAGTGCCATAAAAATTGCCAACAATCCTGTCCAACACTCCTGAACAAAACACATTGATATTCGCCATCATTTCCTAAGAGACCACGCAACAAAAGGCGAAATTGATATCCAACATGTGAGTACAAATGATCAATTAGCCGATATTTTTACCAAGCCCCTTGACGAAAAGGTTACGTGAATTGAGAAGTGGACTAAATATCTTAGACTCTCGTAACGTGGCTTGACATGTGATCACATATTGCTTGTTGAATGAAAAATGAATTTCAAAACGTTATTCATCTTTTTCTTTGAAATTATTCAATGTTGTTGGTTCTTGATCCTCTGATCTTGTCATTTGATATGTGACCATAGTTTGTTTGCTTTATTGTTCGCTGGTCATGTATCAAGTTGACATGTTAGGAATCTTTCTCCCTCTCGCTCCGCTGAATTCCTTGAACTATCCTTCATCGTGTCAAATTCCTAATCGAGGGCAACCCGGACTGTCCAGGTATTCAATCCGAGTCTCCGAATCATTCGAGTCTCGGACTGTTTGTTCGGACTATCCGGGTTGGACCGAGTCTCGGACTAAAAATCCGGAGTCTCGGGTTGAAGTGATCAGTTAAACCCCAAAATCCCGCTGGTTCAGTTTCTTTCCTATTTCTCCGTCGTCTCTCCCTCTCCCGTGTTCCCTCTTGGCTAGGGCGTGATTCTCACCTTCTCCTCCATCTCCTAGGATCTTGGACCCCTTCCTCGTCCTTGGATTGGAGATCTTGGTAAGTTTCTTTGTGCCTAATCTTTTTCCTTAGGGATTGGACTCTTTCTTGCGGTTCTTTGAGCCTCTCCTCGTGCTTCATCTCTTCTAGGGTGTGGCTCGTCTCGTGGAGGTTCTCAAGATCAAGTGTCGATCTCCTATTCTCCCGCATTTTCTCGGTTTCAATCCCGTTGAGGTGAGTTCCAATCCGTGCCCTATTCTCGCGAAATCTTGTGCTAGATTGTGCCTAGACCTCTTTCCAATCTTCTTGTGGCAATCTAGAGTCAATTTGTTGAGTTGTGCGGGTTGGATTGTTCCTCTCTTGGCCGCCCAGGCGCCTTCTCTCGCTAATCCGAGTGTCCGGACTACTGGTCGGAGTCTCGGTCTATCCGAGTGTCCGGACATTTTGTCGGAGTCTCCGGATGCAATCCGAGTATCCGGACCTTTGTCCGGACTCTCGGGTTGGGTGCCTCGGCGATTCATCTCTTCGCTGTTTTTCGCGTCGATTCTCAGCTAATTCTTTTCGTTCGCTCTATCTGGTCAGATGGATCCTTCTCAGGGAACTTCTGGTGGCAGCGATCCTCCTCAGCAGACAGCTGGTGGCAGCGATCCTCCTCAGCAGGCAGCCAGTGGCAGTGATCCCGCTCAGGGGGCGTCTCCCACCAATTCTCCTCCGCAGCCTCCGCAGCCTCCGCAGAAAAGGCAGAGAATTGGAGTGGCCAAAAGACCCACTTCCAGACCTCGAGGCCAGCTAGCTCCAGGGTCAGCACCTGTCCTGTCTCCTCCACCTCAGCCAACTCCTGATCCAGATGAGCATCCAGCAGATACTCATGCCAGGCTTCGTGATCAGAAGAGAAGCCAGTTTCGTGCTTCTGGGCACTTCATTGGTCCTCTGATCAAGGCCAAGCCCGTGTGGAACTATCCTTTGTCCGTGAACCCAATGAGGATAATTGATTACCGGACAGGACCTGGAAAAGGAAAAGCCATTGTCGAGCATAGAAAGAAAGATCCACTTGAGCTTTACCAGGATGAGTATGTGGACCGCCGGTTTTGGAACCGGTTTCAGTCTGATTACTATGAGACGGTCCTATACCCACTTGAGCACCCAGTGGTTCGCATGAAGACCATTGACTGGGAATACATGGCTGCTGCAGGCAATCCAGTCTTCACTGAGATCATTCAGATTTGCGAGCTGCATCAGATCAAGAACATCATGGCATACAAGTATGACTGGAACAATGAGGTTATCATGCAATTCTATGCCACCTTGTACTTTGACAAGAATGATGAGGCCATATATTGGATGGTGACAAGGTTTGGTATGTGGCTAGCAAGAAGAGGTTTGCGAGTCCTCAATCTCGTATAATGACACCAAAGCTTCATGCAAAGAAGGTGATGACTCTGAGCAGATTGAGGCTTTGTATGACACTTCGAGGAGTTTCACAGTGGGGACCATCAAAGTGCGAAGGATGTTCTCTGCTGTCCTCAACGAGAATGTTGAGGGTCACTCTTTCTCCCAAGGAGGGAGATGCTTCTACCATCGGTTCCTATGGAAGGAACTTGTCGTTTCATCTCGTCGAGCGCACCCACCCGTTTGACATTGTTGATTTCTTGTGGGAGTCGATGAGACGGAATGCTCAGAGCAACATGGCTAGTTGCAGCTTTGCAGACTTCGTGATGACCTTGATCTCTTCAGTGAGTTGGCTGAAGTTTGTCAGAGATGAGGAGCATCTTGCTTAAAATGTCCTTCCTCAGTCTACTCCAGACCCTCCGGTGCTCCTGGTCCTCTTGCTAGACTTCGCCGAGGTCGTGCTTCAGGCTCTACCTCTACCCCGGCCGTGCCTCCTGCCAGTTCTTCGGGGCAGTCCGAGGTTTCTAGTGGCACTCTTCAGCGGATGCTCAAGCACGTCTTCCTCCTTTGCCGCGACATTTCCGCCAGGCAGAAGGTGATGAGCAAGCAAATCAAGAAGAATGGTCAAGACATTCGCAGCATCCGCCGCCACAATGGCGAAGCGGTCTCTCCCAGCGACTCCTCCGGGTCTTCCGAGGAGAGTAGCGATGCCACCTCTGCAGATCAGCTCTTCGGCATCACCTCCTCCTCTCCGCCTGCCGCTGGAGATGACCCCGGTAGCGAGTACTCCGCGTCCGACGACGAAGGCGACGACGAGTGATTCTTCGTGTCTCTCCCTCTTTTGGTGTCTTGATGCCAAAGGGGGAGTGTTTTCCTTAGTCGCGTTGTCTTTAGTCGCGTTGGGGCGTTTTGCGTTTCCTTGTGTTTCTTACTCGCTTGTGTTGCTTCATATCGTTGTTTATTTCGAGTCGTGAACTCTGTTATTCCATGTAATGACTTTATTGCTTATTTTATGCATGGATTGCGTTCAGTTCTTGTGTTGTATTCTCAGATGCTGTGTGTGAGGGGGAGCTCTCGGTTATCTCTTGTTAAATATGTGCATTTGTTTCCACTAAATTCTTCTAACGCACACATTTAGGGGGAGCTCCTCTTTTTAATCTTATAGCCTAAGTCTAGTTCTCGTTATTTTATTTGCTGATTAATTGTGTTGTCATCAATACACCAAAAAGGGGGAGATTGAAAGTGCATCTAGGCCCCTCAAATTGTTTTGGTGATTAATGATGACACAATTAAAGAGATCTAATGTTTTATCCAAGAATACTGCAGATATCGAGATCATATCGAGCTTGGAATGACATTGGACGGCCCTATGTCTACTCAAAAGCAAAAGGACGGCATCAAGACCAAAGTTGTATCACTTTATTTATTTGTGTCTTAAGGATAGCCGTACTATTAAGAGGGTATGACGAGAAATCGACTTTAGGATGTGCATGTGCTCAACATCAATTTACTGCATCTCAAATTAGCACTCCTTCATTTGGTTTTGAAAAGTTTCAAATTGAAACCGAACTGGGTAACCCAGAGTATCCGGACATTTGGTCCGGAGTCTCCGGATTCAATCCGGAGTATCCGGACATTTCGTCCGGAGTCTCCGGGTTGGACCTCTCGGTTGGTTTTGGTTCCAGCTGGTCCGGAGTATCCGGACATTTGGTCCGGAGTCTCCGGGTTGTTTGTCCGGACACTCCGGCCTGTACAAAAACGGGAGTAACGGCTAGTTTTCAAAAAGGGTATTTAAAGCCTCCACTCCACTCCAACGGCTAGGATCTCTATTGAGCTCATTCATAGCTGCATTCAAGCCATTCCTAACCATCTCTAAGCATTCAATAGAGCCCCCACTTCCTCCCACCAATTAATTTGGTTGTTGATCCTTTTGGTGAGGAGAGGAAGAAGCAAAGTGCTAAGTGCATTTATTTCATCCTGTTGAGCACTAGTTCATCCTCCAAGCGATTCCTCGTGGTGCTATTTCTCTTGGAGGTTGAAGGTCTCCTAGACGGCTAGGAGTTACCGGGAGCTACCAACTTGTGTGGTGAGCCCCGGTCGTTTGTGAAGGCTTGTCTCGCCTCCGAAAGGAAAGAGACAAGAAGTGAAGCCGGCGAGTGCATTTGTGCAACACCGGGAGGAAAGCGGGTTGAAAGAGACCCCGGCTCAAGTGTGACCGAGCCACCTCAACGGAGACGTAGGATTCCCTTCAAGAATCCGAACTTCGGTGAAAAATCGCGTCTCTCGCTCTCTCTTTTTCTTCCTAGACTTGCTTGTTTGGATTTGATTGTGTAAAGTTAGATCTAGCTCTTTGCTTAGCTTTAATTCAAATCCTGTCTAGCAATTGTTCTAGGTTGCTCTTGCATTCTATTTCTAGTAGTTTGTTGCGCTTGCTAGAGTAGCTTTTATTGCGCTCCCGAGCCAGCTAACCCGGAGAGTCCGGACTCAATACCGGACACTCCGGACAAGCCGGAGTATCCGGACCAAAACCCGGAGACTCCGGGTTGACCAGCTCGGCCCGTTTTATTCCGCTGCGTAAATTTTAATCCGCCTATTCACCCCCCCTCTAGGCGACATTGTTTGTCCTTTCATTATCCCAGCACAAGGCCGTTTTGGATTGTGGACGAAGGATTATCTCAGTTGAAAGCCCGTGTGGAAGGAAAGTGGAATTTCAAGCCACCGCCGTTAGAGATGGACAGTTGATGGTTAACAGCGCCAAGGCAATCAGCATAGAAGATGTCTCAGTGGTGAATGAGTACCCAGATGTTTTACCTGAAGATCTACCTGGTATGCCACCAGACAGAGACATAGAGTTTGTGATAGAGCTTGTACCTGGTACAGCGCCGATAGCAAAGAGGCCTTACCGGATGTCCACCGAAGAATTGGTCGAGATGAAGAAGCAGCTTGAAGAGTTAATGGAGAAAGGATTTATCAGACCGAGTTCGTCGCCGTGGGGAGCGCCAGTTTTGTTCGTCAAGAAGAAGGACGGGAGTTTGGGATGTGCATTGACTACCGTGCACTCAATGAAGTCACCGTGAAGAATAAGTACCCGCTACCCAGGATCGATGATTTGTTTGATCAGCTGAGAGGAGCCGGAGTTTTCTCCAAGATTGATCTGAGATCGGGATACCACCAGTTGAAGATCCGATCGGAAGATATCCCGAAGACTGCATTCTTGTCAAGATATGGACATTACGAGTTTACTGTTATGTCCTTTGGTCTGACGAATGCGCCAGCATATTTCATGAATATGATGAATAAGGTGTTCATGGAATATTTGGACAAGTTTGTCGTTGTGTTCATAGATGATATCTTAATCTACTCCAAGACAGAGGATGAACATGCAGAGCACTTGAGGCGAGTTTTGGAAAAGCTAAGGGAACAACAACTTTTCGCCAAGTTCAGCAAGTGTGACTTTTGGAAGGACAAGGTGGAGTTCCTCGGACATGTAATGACCACAGAAGGAGTCGCCATCGACCCAAGCAAGGTAGAAGCGGTGCTACACTGGGAGCAGCCGAAGACCGTGACCCAGATCCGGAGTTTCCTTGGAATGGCAGGTTACCACCGCCGTTTCATTGAAGGCTTTTTGACAATTGCGAAACCTCTTACGCAATTGTTGAAAAAGGAGAAGAAGTTTGCATGGACACCAGAATGCGAGAAAGGTTTTGAAGAACTAAAGAAGCGATTGACATCAGCACCGGTGTTGGTCCTACCGGATGTTAATCAGAGCTTCGATATCTATTGTGACGCATCGCGCCAAGGACTTGGATGTGTGCTGATGCAGAACGGAAAGGTCGTTGCTTATGCATCAAGGTAGTTGAGGCCACACGAGGAGAATTATCCAACGCATGACCTAGAGCTAGCTGCCGTAGTGCATGCTTTGAAGTTATGGCGTCTTTATCTGATCGGAAACAGATGTGAGGTATATACGGACCATAAGAGTCTTAAGTACATCTTCACCCAATCTGACCTGAACATGAGGCAGAGGAGATGGTTAGAGTTGATCAAGGATTATAATGTTGGAATCCATTACCATCCCGGAAAGGCCAACGTGGTGGCCGATGCTCTGAGTCGGAAAAGCCATACTGTGAACATGTTGTTAGCCACAAGTCAGGATGAGCTGTGTGAGGATTTCCAGAGAATGCAGATTGAAGTCGTACCAGAAGGATTCTTGGTCGCATTAGAAGTGAAGCCTACCCTGGAGGATCAGATCAGAAGGATGATGACAAGATCCGCAGGATTAAGTCCAGGATGGATGAAGGCAAGGCAAAAGACTTCAGACTGGACGAGCAAGGCACGTTATGGATGAAGGATCGCATTTGTGTGCCGAACGAGAAGGAGCTGAAGCAGCTGATTCTAGAAGAAGCCCATGACTCCAAGTATTCAATTCATCCGGGAAGTGCCAAGATGTATCAGGATTTGAAGGAAAGATTCTGGTGGCCGAGCATGAAGCGTGAAGTTGCCGAGCATGTTGCGCTGTGCGACATATGTCAGAGAGTCAAGGCAATGCATCAAAGACCAGCAGGATTGCTACAGCCGTTGAAGATACCTGAGTGGAAATGGGAGGAAATCGGAATGGATTTCACTACCGGTTTGCCGAAAACCCAGGGTGGATATGACTCCATATGGGTCATAATAGACCACTTGACTAAGGTCGCCCATTTTATTCCAGTAAAGACCACCTACTCGGGAGATAAGTTAGCAGAATTGTATATGACCAGGATCGTCTGTTTGCACGGAGTGCGGAAGAGGATTGTATCGGACAGAGGTACCCAGTTTACCTCGAGGTTTTGGAATAAACTGCATGAGGCCATGGGAACCCGCTTGAACTTTAGCACAGCATATCATCCGCAGACGGATGGGCAAACCGAAAGAGTTAATCAGATTCTAGAGGACATGCTACGAGCTTGTGCATTGGCTTATGCTACCTCTTGGGATAAAAGTCTGCCGTACGCTGAGTTCAGTTACAATAACAGCTATCAAGCAAGTTTGTAGATGTCGCCATTTGAAGCACTATACGGTCGACCCTGTCGAACACCGTTGAACTGGGATGAGACAGGTGAACGCCGTGTCTTTGGGACGAACATTCTTCAAAAGGCCGAAGAACAGATTTCCATGATCCGAGAAAGACTGAAGATAGCACAGTCAAGACAGAAGAGCTACGCTGATAACCGTCGCCGAGACCTGAGTTTTGAACCGGAAGATTTCGTGTATCTCAGAGTTGCACCTCTCAGAGGAGTTAAGAGATTCCATGCCAAAGGAAAACTCGCGCTGCGATATGTTGGACCGTTCAAGGTTCTCAATCGCAGAGGGGAAGTTGCGTACCAGCTGAAGCTACCGCAATCACTAGCAGGAGTACATGACGTGTTCCACGTGTCTCAGCTGAAGAAGTGTCACCGAGTACCTAAGGAACAGACACCACTAGAGTCAATCGAGCTACAGGAGGACCTGACTTACAAGGAGCACCCTGTCAAGATTTTGGACACAATGGATCGAGAAACGAGAAACAAGTCAAGCCGTTTCTGCAGAGTTCAATGGAGCAACCATGCGGAGAGTGAAGCAACTTGGGAGCGCGAGGAGGATTTGAAGAAAGAGTTTCCGAACCTATTCTTTAGTAAGCCCTGAATCTCGGGGACGAGATTACATTAAGAGGAGGTTTGTAACACCCCAAATTTTTGCTTTTTATGAATTTAACCAAGATTTGGCACTTTGGTGAATTTTTGGAATTTTCTGGAATTTATTTGGATTTATTTGAATTTATTCCCTTTTGGAATAATTAAAGAATTTGATTTTGCAAATAAAATTTTGTTGGAAATATTTTATTTGAGTCCAAAATGTTCCAAAATATTTTCCAGAATTTTTCTGGAATTTTTCTGAGTGTTTTGCTATTTTTAATGAATTAAATGAATTTCTGAGAATTATTTTGAATATTTAATCGCTGGAAAATGCGAGTTGGTTTGTACTGTTCATCCGACCGGACCCGAGTCCGAGTCAGACTCGAGTCCGACCCGAGCCAGCCGACCCGGTCGAACCCAGTCGCCTAACCCTAACCCTCTCGACCGTCCGATCAAGATCGAACGGCCAAGATTGAGCCACGTCGCCCGAACCCGAGCCCGACCGAGCCAGCCAGGTCGCCCGAGCCGGACCCGAGCCCAAACCCTCGCATCGTTGGATCTTGATCCAACGGTTCGCGTTGAGCCACGTCACCCAATCCGAATCCAATTCGAATTCCGTCGCCGCAACGGAGTGGGCCTCGGTCTCCGCGCGTTTCACGGACGCCGAGGGCCCTATTTAACGCGCCACCGCCGCTATCGTGTTGCCGACTTCCGTGCGCACACTTAGCCCTAGCCCACGCCGCCTGAGCCGCCGCCATTTGCCCGCGCGAGCTGGCCGTAGTTGGCCGTGCGTTCCGCCGCGGTTTTGCGTCGTTTCCGTCGCCGTCCGCCGTCCTCCGCCGCCGTTGAGCCCAGATCCGGAACCGCGAGGTCAAGCCGCGTCGGTGAGTACCACTCACTTCGCCGGAGAGGCCCCGCAACGCTGTCGGGCGTGTCGCCGTCCCCGTCTCTGGTGACCTTGCTCCGCCGCGCGCCGTCGCCGTTGTTCGAGCTTCCTCCACCGTCCGATCCAGATCCAAGGGCCCAGATCGCGCCACGTCACCCTGGTAAGTTTCCATGTTGAAATTCCCAGATCTATTTCCAACCGTTGGATCTAGATCCAACGGCTTAGATTGTGCCACGTAGCCTAAACCGCACCAAGCTAGGATAGATCTCAGCCGTTAGATCTAGATCAAACGGCTAGGGTTAGCCGCGTTGTAAACGTTAGATTGGATCTTGATCGTCCAATCAAGATCGAACGGTCCAGATCAGCCGAGTAGTTTTCCTACGCGTGAACCCAGATCTAATCTGGGCCGTTGATTTTCAAATAAACGGTCGAGATCTAGCCACGTGTCTTTGGGAGGCGGCCCGTCGCTGATCGGTGCGATCGGCGCTTTGGTCGCGGCGGCGTCAGCGTGTGACAGCGTGTCGGCCTAGCCAACTGCACCATGACGACACCGCTGATGTCACGATGGGGCCGGTATCGTCACCGTCCTCGGCCGTGCGTGATGATGTCGCTTCGGCGTCATCGAGGGCCCACCCGCATGCGTGAGACACGTGAGCCGTGGACCAGGTCCACGGTGGACCAAGCCGTGCCGTGCGCCGGGTCCATGGACCCGAGGCGACGTGGCGGCTCCTGATTGGTCCATGTGTCACTGCTGACGCAATAATTCAATTTCCGAAAAAGAAAATGATTTATTAATTCGAAATATTGATTTCAGAATTTGTTTCAAACTTCAAACGCTTATAACGTTTGCATTTTAACTCCGATTTGAGTGATTCAAATTTCTAAATTTGTATAAAATTGAGATCTACCTAATGATGAATTTTATTTAATTTTTGGATTAAACAGTTGGACATTACTAAATTGCCAACATGGGAATTTAGATCATTGTAGCATATTGCTTAGACCTGCTACGTGCTCATGACATGATTTTGGACAATCAAATGTTAATATTGACTTAATGATATATTAAACCTGTTTTGGAAAGGTATCATGTGTTGTGATGCTGATGACACGTGGTGCATGGTAATCAACTGGGGTTTGATAAATAGTTTTCGACCAGGGCATGTGGCAAGAATGATCGGGTGGGCCAGTTGTGGCACCGGGAACGTCGATTTGGTTCTTCGGGTAGTCTTGCCCTGGTCACCCTAAGGACTTAACCTTGCAAGCCTTTGAACTGAGTCAAACGTGCAACCACATGTCTGTAATGGGACGGGCCTAGTTGATTAAGTTGCTAATAACGTACCTATGGGACCTCAGGATGTCAACTACACCCTTTGTGTAGTTGTACGGGGAAGCATACCAGGGCTGCGGCCAGGTACCCATCTAACGGTGGATTGGCCTAAACTTCGCCTTCACTAAGGGAAGGGTTAGTGTGCAATCACCGGGGAGGACCACTTGTGCTGTTAGAAGTTTTCGAAAGACTTTGTTATGGACACTCGCCTTTGTGGTGTTTGGCTGTATCTTGTGGGTAAAGTGCATAACCTCTGCAGAGTGTAAAATCTATTCGAATAGCCGTGTCCGCGGCATTGGACATCGCTCGGGAATTACAGTCAAGGGTTAGATTCTCTTGGAAACAACTTGGATTTAAAAGGTTGGGTTTGGTTTAATAATGATGTTGATGGAAATGTGGATTAGAATCGGGAAAGATGTTTATGTAACTCCTGGAAAAGTTATTGATGTTAAACTCGTTTCTACTGCTTTCGAATCTACTTATGATACTTGTTAAATGCTGTTTACTGCAAATATACGTTGAGCTATTCCTTTGTATTAAGCCATGCATGTAGTATATTAGCTGCATTCTGTGCATGACTTGCTGAGTACCAAGTACTCACCCTTGCTGCAATACAACACCAGTTGAAGAGGAGTCTACACCAGCTTTGGAGGAGGAGCTCCCAGAGGAACCGTCTAACTAGGGAGCGAGCCCGGTCAGGTTACTGTGGTATCTTTGGATGGCGCCACGAAGTTATCTTATTTTCCGCTGCAGTTATTTCTCTTTTAATAAGTTTCGCCCAGCGAGGCGTATATTTGCAACTTGACCCTAAGGTCGAGCAACCCGTTTGGTTAACTATTAAAGGTACTTTATTATTTCGTTGAGTATGATTGTGATATTTACCAATGTTGAGACTGTGTGCACTAGCGCGTTCCTGGACTAGTGCTGATTACACAGAGGGTCCGGAATTGCAAATTCGTGTCCCGACAATGCGCAACAAACAAAGTAGATCGAACCTTGAAAAACAAGTCGACGAGAGCAACAAATCGGCGATGCGCAACTTTTATTGAACTCGATGACTTACAGAGGAAAGATTGCTACGAAAACTAGAAACAAAAATTGTAAATAGGATTGTGTTGGTTAATGAGCTGATTGTATTCCTCGCCTCATGGTCCATCCCCTTTTATACTGCTTCGGCCGATCCGAGTCCTGCATGGATACGGCGACTATATCCGTATCGGCTCTTGAACCGATTTTCTTTCCTTGTTGTCGACGAATTCTTTGTTGGTGCCGGTTTATCTTTTCATAAAAATCTCCATATTTGAATTAGGCCGATTTTACCATACACGCCGAATTTTGGTGCAAACATATGCCCCCCATTTTTGGAAGATGACTTGTCGTCTTCCAAAAATTATGTCCCGATTATATCGGCTTATCAATCGGTTTCCAGGGAATACCTCCTCGATACCTGCCCCATTAATGGCGCCGTCAAAATCTCAGTGCGCTTTAAATGCTAAAATTGTTCCTGCCTGTTCACCTCCTTTTACTGCGGTATAAATATGCGGGTCCCCCAGCGGTCATTTTCACGCCTTCGAACTATCGATTCACCAGAAATCGACTTTCTCCCCTTTTTGCATCAAGTGTCCCCCTTTTCACATCGGCTGCTATGGACCCTTCTTAGGTATTTATCCCGATTCCTCATAGCAACGATCAGTTTTTCCTTGGGCCGGTAGGAACCGTAGAAGCCGATGCAGTAATAAACCAAGAAATCCCTAGGATCCCTTTATCGGCTTCCGGATACAATATCACGGAATGGGGAAAAAGTTTTACGGCTCGGCCTACACCACTGAAGGGATGGCGGTCTTGGTACATCAGGGTATCGGCTCAAAAGAGAGTAGAGTGGGAAAGAATAGGAATAGCCGAATGCCTCCCTTTGAGCCTGGCTAACCCAGAAGCTAATGAGCCATTAGTAGCTGTGGCTTGTTACTTTTGGTCGGATTCTTTTAATGCCTTTCTCTTCCCGACTGGTCCAACTGGCCCTACTTTGCTTGACATAGCCCAACTCTGTTGCCTTAAGCCGGATGGTGATCAGATATCGGCTTTCAGTGGTAAGCCCAGCTACAAACTGATCCAGAAGAAGGGGGAGGGTTGGCATAAATATATCCAGAACAACAACAAAGTTAATGGCCTAGTGTCGGCTGAGGAGCATGTTGCTTTTCTTAACTTGTGGTTAGATAGATTTTTGTTCTGCGGGGCATCCCTTGGTCCTACCTAAACTTTCCAATTAATAGCCGAACAACTCGGGGAGGGCCGTCGGCTTGCACTTGGCAAAATTTTTCTAGGGGCTGTCTACCAAATGATGTGTATCATCCGTAGCTGACTTTTCTCGGGTTTTGCCAAGTTTGTAGTCGGCAATGTAGGGGGCCCTTTATGGTTCTTCCAAATCTGGTTGTACTGTATGTTTAGCCGATCTATCCTTTCCGAACCCCTAGATGCATCGGTTTCCCCCATGAAGACTACCCAGAGAACGCAAAACCTCAATACAGAGCCAGCCGATCCTACGGAGAAAAGTTCATCATGTGTTCTACCGATGATCAAAAAATAACCCCTGCTGGTATGCACAAGCATTTGACCTTCTTTTTGACAATAGAGCGATCATCCTTTGGCCAAGAGGACTTCTTTAGTTATCTTGACGCAGTCGATCATCCTTGGCCCTCTTTTCTTCACCTAGATGCCGACAGTTCTCAGATGCCTCAGTCGACTCTAGACTTCTATAAAATATTCCTATCTCCTGGCATCTTTCATGTCGGCTTGAATACCAGAAATAGCACTTTTCAGCCGTCATATGAATTTTATCATCCCTCCGTCTATGCCCGACAGCTGGGTTTCGGTCAAACTATACCCAACTTTTCTTTTCTTGAGCGCATTCATCCTTGCACCAAAGTAACCAATTCAACCGCGGCTGAACTCGTTCTCGAGTTAGTCGATGACCTCCAAATCCTCCACATGCCGCATTTTTTCCTTAATACTCGTCGATCAAGCCCATTCTCTCACTGGTGGTCTCGAGTATCTGACGCTCTTCTGCTGGATCGGACTCCATCGACTATTATTTCCCTATTCTTGCTTGACTTCCGTGAGCCGACGGTAGCAGCTACCAGCAGTTCGAGTGAGAGTTCAGGCTATACTGATCCTTCGGTAGCTGTAGAGGTACCAGCACCTATATTTCTCTTGTAGGTTCCGTTTGTGATTGGTTTTACTGTGTTCTTGGTCTTTATACAGGGAAGGACCGTGACGGATGTTGGAGGGCAAGCAGCCGACCCAAATGCTTCCACTGGTAGTAGCCGACAGAGACGGCCGGGTCAGACTGTTGGTACTACGGGTTACTCATCGGGTACCTTAGGTATCCAGAGCCTGTCTCTGTCGGACCTTGCCCGCCAGCAACATCCTGCAAGTAAGTTGCTCTAATTGCATTGACTTCTATATTCCTTCTTTTTGTCGATGTTAACCCACGTGTTTCAGAGACGAAGAAGAAGTCTTCCAGGCAATCGCCAAGGCCTGCGAGACGCTCAGCTGATCACTCCCTGGAGCACTCGGCTACCGATGTAAGTCTGATCTTGTTTCTTTCCCTTGAATGAAACTTTACGTGGTGCTGATCATCATCTTTTGATTTCAGCAATCGCCATCAGTACAAGTGGTGGGGGTTCTAGCCGATCTCCAGGGTACCTCATCGGCCCTTCTGCCCGTGCTATCTCCGACGCTTCCCGATGTGCCGCCGCCTGCAGACATTGTGCCAATCTCCCCGACTCAGCCGATCCTGCCAACCTTCTAGGCTTCACCCTGGATGAGCTGAGCGATCCCGAGGTGGTGGCTATGGACGATTATCCGGCTGACGTTCGGCAGATACTTGATGCCTCCATCACCGCGTCAGCTGCTGTGACTTCCGAGCTGAGCATGCAGGATAGACTCAATCATCTTCTTCATGAAGTCATGCAGCCCGAAGCTAGGCTCTTGGAGAATACTCAACCACTCAGGAACGCCATGGCCTTGGTTCAAGCCGATCTCCCTCCTGCGGCCATGAACGCTTTATTAGATGTCTGCCACTTGGATGACCGGAGGGAGGCAGTGCGAGCGGCTAGGTCCAGAATCGCCCAGAGCAAAGCATAGCGAGCTGATCAGAAGGTTCTGGACGAGCTGGTAGCCGATGCCAAGCTTAAGAAGAGGGAATTCTATCAAGGCACTGCAGCCCTCAAGCTAGGCAAAGGCAGAGCCCAAGAGTTGGAGACGGCCAAGAAGAAACTCGAAGAACAACTGGCCTTGGTGACGAAGGAACTGACCGACTGCCAACTGAAGAACACCGAATCGGCTTCGTCTCTGGTGTACAAGAAGAAGTAGATCAGCGAAGTTTTTGCTAAGGTCAAGCTTCAGTCGGTCAAGGTAGTTCCTGTTCCTAGTGATGCAACAGCCGATGAGCGACTCGTGGACAGTGTCCAAGCGACCATTGGTAAAGCGGCGGCGGCACTATCGGGCTTAGGAGCTCATCTCCTCGGATCGGGATTGTGAAAAACTTTATGTTGTTTGCACGAACTTTGCTGAATGTTTGGATGTTTTGTACTGTGGTTGTAAACTTTTGGATGCTTGGTATGTAATTTTATCATCGGCTGAGATAGCCGATTGTTTTAATACTTTTCGCTTTATCTACACTGGATGTGTCTACGCCCCGACCCACACGCTAGGATAGTACGGCTTCAAGTATTTTCCGTTGATTGCTTTTGGCAATATGTATCCTTCAAGAGTTTCGAGTATGTATGAGTTACCACTGGTTAGCCGATTTATTTTATATGGGCCCTCCCATGTTGGAGACCATTTACCAAATCGACTGTCTTTAGAACCAACGGGTAATACAGTTTTCCACACTAAATCGGCTTGATAGAAGGATTTAGGCACCACCTTCTTGTTGTAGGATCTAGCGATCATTTCCTTGTTCCTTTTAAGCCGATCCAATGTGGCCAACCCTAATTCTGCTAGGTCGTCCAAATTATCTAGCATCAAACGTCTGTATTCATTAGCCGATAAATTGTTTTGTTCAGATATCCTGACCGAGTCGATGTTGATTTCCACGGGCAGAACGGCCTCCTGTCCATATACTAGCTGAAAAGGTGACAGCTTAGTCGACTCGTGGTAAGATAGCCGATATGCCCATAAAGCTTCCGATAACGTAGAGTGCCAATTCCTTGGTTTTTCCTCGATTTTTCTTTTTATCAGCTTTATCAAAGTCTTGTTTGATGACTCGGCCTGACCATTGGCCTGAGCATAATAGGGCGAAGAGTTGAGCAATCTGATACCCAAGCTTTTCGCGAAGTCTTGGAATTCTTTTGACATAAACACCATCCCCTGATCGGTCGTGATTGTCTGTGGGATTCCGAATCTGTGGATGATATGTTCTTTGACAAAGCTGATCACTTCCGCGCTTGTGACCCTTTTGAGTGGTATGGCCTCTACCCATTTCGAAAAATAATCCATCGCTGCAAGAATAAACTTGTGACCTCTGCTGGATGTCGGGAATATTTGGCCGATTGCATCTATACCCCATCCCCTAAACGGCCATGGTTTGATGATCGGATGTAAAATCGATGCTGGCACTGATTGTATATTGCCAAACTTCTGGCATGTTTGGCATCCCTTGTAATACTTGAAGCAATCTTCCAACATAGTCGGCCAAAAGTATCCTGTCCGCCTTAGCATCCATTTCATTTTATTAGCCGATTGGTGTGATCCACAAATCCCTTCGTGTACTTCCCCCATTGCTACTTTGGCTTCGTCACTCCCGAGGCACCTTAGCAGTAGGCCTTCCATGGTTCGAAAGTACAAGGTACCCTCTAGTACAACATATTTTAATGCTTTGCACCGGACTTTCCTCTCAGTCGGCTTATTCGGATCTATCAAGTAATCTCTTATCTCTGTTCTCTAGTCGATAGGTTGAGCACACATAACTGACCCGTCATTTAACTTGGTCGATTCCTGTCGGCTTTTACCTTTGTACCCTGATGCCCATTGTGCTAGTAGGTTTGCTTTGCCGTTGATTTCTCTGGGGATATGTTTTATGGAGAACATTGTGAACGTCTCGATTATTTGGAGGCATTGATGCAGATACTGAGCCAGTACTTCATCGTTGCATCGGTATTCCCCTTTGACCTATTGTACGATCAACATTGAGTCCCCAAAGGCTTCTACGTCGCTTACTCCCATGCCTTCTAGCAGCTGTAACCCCTTGAGTAATGCTTCATACTCGGCTTGATTGTTTGAACATTGATCATTAAGCCGATACATGAATTCAAATTCTTGTCCCTTTGGTGAGATCAATATTATGCTGATGCCCTCACCTTCTTGGCAAACCGATCCGTCAAAGTACAGTTGCCAAGGAGTGACATTGGCCATTCCAGTTAACGTGGTACCTCCTGTAAGGAAATCGGCTTTAGCCTGTCCTTTGATGGATTTAGCCGATTCGTACGTTAGATCGAACTCGATTAAAGCATAAACCCATTTGCCGAGTTAGCCCCGTAGAATTGGCGCAGATAGTATGTAGTTAATGACATCATTTCTACATAATATAGTGCATCTTGACACCAGAATATAGTGTCTTAATTTTGTGCAAGCGAAGTACAAAGACAAGCACAATTTTTCCACAAGGGGGTACCTGATTTCAGCATCTAGAAGTTGTCGACTTAAGTAAAATATGACTTTTTCTTTGCCATCAGATCAGATTCCTGTGTCAGGACGGCTCCTACGGCTTCTTCTTCAGCCGATATGTACATTCTGAAAGGTAAATCACTTTTTGGCGCGACCAAAACTGGAGGTGCCATCAAATAACTTTTTATGTCATCAAAAGCTCTCTGCTGATCGACTCCCCACACAGACTCTTGGTTTCTTTTTAGTTTCAACAATGGAGTGAAGGCGCGAGTTCTACCAGACAAATTTGAGATGAGGCGCCGCAGGTAATTAATCTTGCTGATAAATATCTGCAACTCTTTTTTATTTGTCGGTGGTTTAGTATCGGCTATAGCTTGGACCCTCGCTTGATTCACTTCTATCCCTTTTTCATGCACTGTAAACCCGAGAAATTGTCCAGTCGATACCCCAAAAGCGCATTTGAGTAGATTCATCTTCAGCCCATGCGCTCTTGTGCTTTCAAACATTTTTTCCAAATCGGCTAAGTGTTGCCAGTCTCCTTTTGATTTTACTATGACATCATCGATGTAGATCTCTACAGTATGGCCGATCAAGTCGTGGAAAATATGGTTCATAGCACGTTGGTAAGTGGCCCTAGCGTTTTTCAAGCCGAATGTCATGACGGTCCATTCATAAAGCTCTAAAGCCCTTGGGCATCAAAAGGTTGTCTTAGGTATATCGGCTTCAGCCATAAATATTTGATTATACTCGGCATTCCCATCAAGGAAGCTTATGATTTTGTTCCCAGATGCAGCATCGATAAGCATATCGGCTATTAGCATCGGGTACTCATCCTTGGGCATGGCTTTGTTTAAATCCCTAAAATCTACGCATACCCTTATCTTACCATTCTTCTTTTTTACCGGAACGATATTTGAGACCCACTCAGCGTATCGGCAAGGCCTGATAAACTTGGCTTCTAATAATCGTTCTACTTCCTCTTTTATAGTGTCGTGTAGTGTAGGATTAAATCGCCTCGGGTATTGTTTAAATGGCCGATACCCAACTTTTATGGGTAGCCGATGCTCGACAAGCTGTCGGCTTAAACCTAGCATTTCGTAGTATTCCCATGCAAAACAATCCTTGTACTTTCTAAGTATGTCGACCAACTTTGCTTTGTATTCTGGGTCTAGTTTGGTGCTTACATAAGTTGGCCCCTTCCTATATCCTAGTCCAATGTCGACTTCTTCAAGCGGATCAGCAGAGGTAAATCCTTGTCCTCATCTTTCTTCTTCGAAGTCCTCTATTGCTTCTTCATATTCTATTTTTCGCCGATAGCTCCTTTTCCTGTAACTCGGTTACTATTTTGGACTCCATCTTCTCACAACTTCATCCGTCCGATCAAACGTATTGGGTTTGACGCTGATCGGCTTTAAACCTGATTTCCCAATGCAGATGAAATCGCAATCATCCAAAAACTTTCCTGATATGCATTCGGCTTCTTCGTGTTGCCAGTTAGCATCAGGGCTGGCCGTGGCGATATGAGCCGATGTATCGGCCGATATGACTTCAACTTCATCATTATTCCACTGCACAAGCTTCTGATGCATAGTTGACGGAATGCAGCAATTAGCGTGGATCCAATCTCGCCCAAGGAGTTTCGCTGTAACTGCCCTTAGCTTCAATCAGGGTTCAAATTCTCATCGAAATCTCGCGAAATCTCGGCGAAATTTCGGTTTTCGGACCCCCCCGAGTTCCATAATCCCGGCGAAATTAAAAAACCCTAAAAAAAATTTTAAAGTGCTACAGTACCCTATAATTTCGGTGAAATGGACCGAAATCTCATTTTTTTGACCGAAATTTGATCAAAATTTGACCGAATTTGACAGGTGTTTGACCGGATTGGATTCTTCAAGTCATTTTCCATGTCTGACCAAAATTTCAAAAAATTTTGACGTCGTTTGAACCATTTTCCGTTTAGTTGAATTTTACCGAAATCTCGGATAATCTTGGCGAAATTTTGGTTTTTGAACCGAAATCTAGTATTTCCCGGTAGAAAAAAAAACCGGATTTGATTTAAATTTCCGAAATCTCGGCGAGATTTCGGATTTCGGGCACCTCCGAAATTTTATTCAAAATGAGATTTGTAACCCTGGCTTCAATCACAAAGAACGCAGTCGGCAATGTCTTATTACCGACAGTTAACTATGTCATCATCACCCCTTTCGCTTCGGTGGGATCTCCCGTGAAATCATTCAACACCATGTTGGTTTTGATTAGGTCCTCGTCGGCTTTACCCAACTTTCTGAACGTGCTTAGGGGCATCAGGTTCACTGTGGCTCCGCCATCGACTAACATCCTTGATATCGGTCGGCCATTGATGTACCCTTTGAGATACAACGGCTTCAAATGTCGATGCATGTCCTGAGGTTTCTCGAATACAGCATCCTGCGCACCAAGGCATAACTGGTTGAACACCCCCTCAGCTGATTCCATCTCAGTCCTGAATTCTGCGGGTAATGTGAATACCATGTTGATATCCATCGGTGGCGTATTGTCTCTAATCATCGGAGATCCGAAATCGACCGATTGGTCTGAATCGCTATCGGCTTGATCCTTTATCTTCCATTCTTGTCTTACGGCGGGTATTGGCCGAAGCTTATTGAAAATCTGATCCTGTTCTCTCTCTGCTTTGGCCTCTCTTTCTTCCTGTGTCTTTAGTTGTTGGAGATGTCTGCGTTGTGATTTGCTAAGGCCCGAGGGACACCACCTTGGTTTGGGTTCAATCGGCTGAATTTTCGGCCAGGATTACTCACTTCACGGATTACGCTCCGTGTAATGTCTGAAATTGGTGCTTGGATGCCTTTGGAGGATTCACACTCTTTTGGAACTGACAACCTCTTGTTACACCACGGAATGTCGTAATCTTATAAATGTGAATGTTGAGGTCAAAACATTATGAAATGTGAAATCGGAGGTAGAGGTTGAAACCATACGGTATGAAGTTTAATCGCGTTTCCGGGCCGATTTCGGGAGTTTGGGTCTTTCCAGGGAGGTTTGGGCCTAAGGGAAAGGTCCGTGGGCTTTGGTGGGAAGGTGTTTGAGTCCATGTGGGAGTAGGACACCTGTTTGAGCTGGTTGGTGCGCCTCCCCCTGCCATTATGTGCACCCCACCCCTGCCCCTTGTGCGCGCCCCCTTTGAAAACCCTAGCCGCCCCCCTTGCCCTCCTCCCACACGCCTCTTCCCTCCCTCACGCCCCTCCCTCACCTTGTACGCCTCCCCTCCCCTCTCCACCACCCTTGCTGCCCTAGGGAAGCCTCCCCACCTCGCCATCCCATTGTTTTCATCATTGGAGCACTCCGCGACGAGGAGATCCGGTGGATTTGGAGCGAGGAAGGAGAACGCGCGAACCGGGAGGAGATCCGTTGGTTCTTCGTTCGTCGGGCGAAGGTATGGCCACGGGAATCCTTGGGGTTGGTCTAGGTACTGTTCTAGGGGTTAATATCATGTTTTTAGATCAATTGGTGGTGCTGTGATTGGGTATATTAGATGAAATCTAGAGCTTGCCACGTTCTCTACTTCGGGCAGATTGTGCAGTGGATCTAGGGTTTGAGTTTTCACCAATTTAGATTCAGAATTTGGTCGTCCGCCTGTTGAAGAAGTTGTAGGTAATTGAAGTACCTTTAATTGGACATAAAGAATGCTTAATTCTGATCAGCCGTTTGAATGTTATGCTCGTTTTACCGAGCGTGTTCAAAATTGTGACAAGATTGGAACAGATCACGGTATTCTATAGATTAAACCACTTTAGAGGCCGAATCAGTTTTTCCATATACTTAGAAAAAGTTAAGAAATTTCCTAAGATACGCGAGGATGTACTCGTTTAATCCATTCAGAGTCTTAGAACCTGAGTTATGCTCATTGGAAGTCTGCTGTCCCGACGGGACAGAACCTCTGTTTTTGGGTTTTGCGAGTAGTTTGCGAAGTCGGGGTAGAAGAGAGTTTGTGTATTGTTTTGTGGGCATGATTTTGAGTGTGTGGTACCTATGTGCAGGTGTTGTGACCCCGGGAGTGCCCTCTACTTCTCGCCAATCCGTCGCCCGTGGTTGAGGCAAGTGTATTGGAATGGGTAGCGGGTTGTAGGTTGCTAGTCTTGATGAGTTGAAATTGAATATATGATATGTTCACATGCCATGCTTTAATGTTTGCCATTGATATGATGAATACGGTTTATTATGTTGTGATGCCATGTGTTAATGTACAAGTTATCTATGATGTTGGCATGTTTGCATACATGGCATGATACATGGCCGGGTCGGTGAGAAAGTCATAACTAGTCCGGTAAGATCGGTGAGAATGTTATGACTAGTCCGGGGCGCCATTGAGTAAGTCCTACATCGTGATTCCATCCGCCGCGGTGAATGGAAGCGAGGAGTAGGCACCCTCCATCTTCGGGATGGAAGGGAAGAGAGGGTGCACACCGACGGGTGTGCACTCAGCCATACCGGTATGAGTTTCCAGGAGACATGTGCATCGCATCGCATTGCATATATGATGATGATGATATGTGAAAAATGATATGTGAGTATGAATAAGATGATAGGCATGATTGAGGTGTTGAAGCCATGTAATTGTTCTTTTGTACCATTGCAATATACTTGCTGAGTGTTGAACTCACGCTTGTGCTTTCTTGTTGTTTTAGGTACCATGAGACCGGCATGCAGGGAAGGGAACTAGTCACACTCCTACACTTAGCTTCACACATTTGTTCCCACAGTTATTCATTTGGAGTCTTGATAATAAATTTAGTGTGATGCATATTGGTTTATGATCTAGTTTGGCGTCATGAGAGCCTTATTGTTCGTTTGGTTCATGAAGCAAAACCCTAGTGGTTCAGGGGTTCCAGCGGCCCCAGGCGGGGGCCAGAAGAGGACTTTTGGTGGAGGAGGTGGGTCTTCTCAGCGACCCATCTTCAAGAAGTTCAAGGGAGGACAGGGCTCTTCCTCAGGGGCTAAGATGAGACCGCCCCAGTCGTCTTCCTCGCGAGCGGCTGTTCGTCCTGTGCCCGGGCAGGGCATGATTTGTTTCAAGTGCGGTGGTGAGCACCGTGCTTCGGAGTGTGGTTGGACCGGGAGTTGCAACCACTGTGGCAAGCCCGGCCACATGGGGCGAGTCTGTCGGATGAATCCCGGTAGCATCATCAAGTGGGAGACGGTGCCTTCTTCCCCCACACCGACGGCGTCGTCCAGAGGGTCGGTGCACATGATGGCGGCTCCCGCTCCTCAGCCGCCCTTTGCGTGGGCGCCACCAGTAGCCTACTGGTGCCTGCAGCCGTCGGCTCCTACTCAGTTGCCTCCTCCGCCCCCAGCTTTGTTGGGGCATCAGCCGGGTGTCGGGGCTCCCACTATCCCGGCGCCACCAGGAGTGTACGCCTTGCTGACCGCCGATTCTACCGGGCATCCAGAGGTGGTTTCAGGTACTTTGCTTGTGGATTCAGTTGATGCCTTTGTTCTGTTTGATTCCGGAGCATTCTATTCCTTTGTGTCGTTTGAGTTTGCTAGTAGAGCTGAGTTGGGAGTTCAGCGGATTTCTGAGTCTGTGATAGTTAGTTCTCCTCGGGGTTTGATTGCTAGTTCTTTGGTTTGCCTGGGTTGCACCATTGCCTTTGATGATGAGGTTTTCTTTGCCAATCTTATGGTGATTCAGTTGGCTCCTTTTGATGTCATTTTGGGCATGGGTGGTTTGCATCGATACCGCCAAAATCTGTTATACGGAAGACGGTTACCTTGCAGGCCCGTCAGTGTCTGATTGACCTTTCAGGGTGGTATACCTTCTAGTTCCATCTTTGCTTTGGCTAGTCTGTTTTCTGGTCGCCGTTTGAGGCAGTTGGGTTTCCTCATGGCTATGTCAAAAAAGCCATCTTCTTCAGTTTCCATTGAGGAGATTCCTGTAGTGAAGGAGTTTGTTGATGTGTTCCCTGTTGAGTTGCCTGGTTTACCTCCTTTGAGGAATGTGGAGTTTCGTATCGATCTTGTTCCTGGCACTCGACCTATTTCTATCTCTCCATACCGCTTGGCTCGTCCTTTTCAAGACAAGTTGAAAAAGCATTTGGAGGATCTGTTGGCCAAGGGTTTTATTCGGCGCAATGTGTCACCTTGGGGAGCACCCGTCCTCTTCGTTTCGAAGAAGGATGGAAGTTGGCGTATGTGCATTGATTATCGTGCTCTTAATCAAGTGACAGTCAAGAACAAGTATCCTTTGCCTCGCATTGAGGATCTGTTTGACCAACTGAAGGGAGCAAAGGTGTTCTCCAAGATTGATCTTCAGTCGGGGTACAATCAGATCCGTGTGAGGGAGCAGGACATTGAGAAGATTGCTTTCACCACTAGGTATGGGCATTATGAATTTAAAGTTATGTATTTTGGACTAACTAATGCTCCTGCTGTTTTTATGGAGGCGATGAACAGTTTGCTACACAAGTACCTTGATGAGTTTGTGGTAGTGTTCATCGATGACATTCTAGTTTACTCTAAATCAGAAGAGGAGCATGAGTGGCATTTGAGGCTTGTACTGAGTACCTTGAGGGAGAATCAGTTCTTTTCTAAGCTGAAAAAGTGCGAGTTCTGGATTTCAGAAGTGGGTTTTCTTGGCCACATCATCAATCCAGAAGGCATATCTGCAGATCCTAGCAAAGTCTCAGCAGTTTTGGATTGGAAGAGGCCTTCCAATGTCAAAGAGGTGCGTAGTTTCCTTGGGTTGGCTGGCTACTATCGGCATTTTGTGCAGGATTTCTCTATCATTTCCAAGCCACTTTCGCAGCTAACTCAGAAGGGGATGAAATTTCAGTGGACTGCATAGTGTGAGCACAGTTTCTGCACTTTGAAGGAGAAGTTAGTGACTGCTCCTGTTCTTACCCTTCCCGAGCCTGGGAAGCGCTTCACTGTTTATTCTGATGCTTCTCGTTTGGGACTTGGTTGTGTGCTGATGCAAGATGGCAAGGTGATTGCTTATGCATCGAGGCAACTGAAAAAGCATGAGCAGAACTATCCCACGCATGATCTTGAGCTAGCCGCTGTGGTGTTTGCATTGAAGATATGGAGGCACTATCTGTATGGCGAGTCTTGTGATATCTTCACTGATCACAAGAGCCTCAAGTACATCTTTACTTAGAAAGATTTGAACTTGAGGCAGAGGAGGTGGCTGGAATTCATAAAGGATTATGACCTCACTATCCAGTATCATCTGGGCAAGGCAAATGTGGTGGCTGACGCTCTCAGTCGCAAGACAATGCCCCCTGTCATTGATTGTCTTGTTGCTGATTTTGAGCGATTGGGAGTCTCCTACTACTTTGCGGGGATCGTGCAAGCTGAAACTCAATTAATTCTTGAGTCAGCGATTCCCGAGCATGTGCGGGAGGCACAGCAGCATGATCGTTTGCTCCAGCAGGTGAGGAAACGCCTTGAGGATGGTAAGTATGGAGACTTTTCCATTGATGATGTGGGAGCTTTGAGGTTTCAGGGACGCCTTTGTGTACCTCAGAAATCCCCAGTCAAGGATGACATCTTGAGAGAGGCTCATCGCACCCCGTACACGGTTCATCCTGGGGAGACCAAGATGTACAGGGATCTGAAAAAGAACTTCTGGTGGAAAAGGATGAGAGTTGATATCGCCAAGTATGTGGCGTCTTGTGGGATTTGTCAGAAGATAAAGGCTGAACACAAGCGTCCCGCTGGTTTGTTGCAGCCATTGGAGATTACTGTGTGGCCGTGGGATGACATCTCCATGGATTTTGTGGTTGGCCTACCTCGTACTCCACGAGGGAAGGATGCTGTTTGGGTTGTGGTGGACCATCTTAGCAAGTTCGCACACTTCATTCCTATCCACACTACCCATTCAGCGAGCGAGTTGGCTCCCATCTATATGCGGGAGATTGTGAGACTGCATGGTGTACCCAAGACGATTGTCTCTGACCGGGATGCGAAATTTGACTCAAAATTTTGGGAGAGCTTGCAGAGTGCTTTGGGTACATAGCTTCGCCTTAGTACCACTTTTCACCCTCAGACCGATGGGCAGTCTGAGCGTACCATTCAGACTTTGGAGGACATGCTCAGGGCCTACGTGATGGCTTGGAAAGGTAGCTGGGAAGATCATTTGCCTCTGGCAGAGTTTGCTTATAATAACAGCTATCATTCCAGCATTCGGGCTGCTCCTTATGAGGTGTTGTATGGCCGGAAGTGCAGATCGCGACTTTGTTGGGATGTAGTGGGAGAGAGAGCGGTCCTTCGACCGGATTGGGTTCAGCAGACTGTTGATCGCGTGGCGGAGGTACGGCAGAACCTTCTTGCAGCGCAAAGCAGACAGAAAAGCTATGCTAATGTGAGGAGGCGAGATTTGGAGTTTGAGGTGGGTGATAGGGTGCTCTTGCGAGTATCTCCCACCAAGGGTGTGGTGCGTTTTGGCACAAGAGGAAAGCTCAGTCCGAGATTTGTTGGGCCGTTTCCTATCTTAGCTCGAGTCGGTAAGTTGGCTTACCGCTTGGAGCTATCGGAGTCAATGCAAGGAGTGCATAATGTGTTCCATGTTTCGATGCTGAGAAAGTACTTGCACGATCCGGAGTTGGTGGTTACGTTGGAACCATTAGTGCTTGAGCAGGACCTCACCTTCGAGTCCCGTCCTGTGAAAATTCTGGGTACTTCAGAGCGAGTGATGAAGAACAGGACACTCAAGTTTGTCAAAGTCCTGTGGTCACATCAGACTGAGAGAGAAGCGACTTGGGAGCTGGAGTCTCGCATGCGCGAGAAGTACCACGAACTTTTTGCCTCAGGTATGAGATGTGAAACCTAGCTATCTTTTGCTTTGCTGGGTTGCGTATTGGTGTGTCTTGGATTGGAGGTCGAATCCTGTTGAAGGGGGGAGAATGTGACACCACGGAGTGTTGTAATCTTATAAAATGTGAATGTTGAGGTCAAAACATTATGAAATGTGAAATCAGAGGTTGAAACCATACGGTATGAAGTTTAATCGCGTTTTCGGGCCGATTCCGGGAGTTTGGGCCTTTCCGGGGAGGTTTGGACCTAAGGGAAAGGTCCGTGGGCTTTGGTGGGAAGGTGTTTGAATCCATGTGGGAGTAGGAGACCTATTTGGGTTGGTTGGTGCACCTCCCCTGCCCTTATGTGCGCCCCACCCCTGCCCCTTGCGCGCCCCCCCTTGGAAAACCCTAGCCGCCCCCCTTGCCCTCCTCCCACGCGCCTCCTCCCTCCCTCACGCCCCTTCCTCACCATGTGCGCCTCCCCTCCCCTCTCCACCACCCTTGCTGCCCTAGGGAAGCCTCCCCACCTTGCCATCCCATTGTTTTCATCATTGGAGTGCTCCGCGATGAGGAGATCCGGTGGATTTGGAGCGAGGAAGGAGATCGCGCGAACCGGGAGGAGATCCGTTGGTTCTTCGTTCGTCGGGCGAAGGTATTGCCACGGGAATCCTTGGGGTTGGTCTAGGTACTGTTCTAGGGGTTAATATCATGTTTTTAGATCAATTGGTGGTGCTGTGATTGGGTAGATTAGATGAAATCTAGAGCTTGCCACGATCTCTGCTTTGGGCAGATTGTGCAGTGGACCTAGGGTTTGAGTTTTCGCCAATTTAGATTCAGAATTTGGTCGTCCGCCTATTGAATAAGTTGTAGGTAATTGAAATACCTTTAATTGGACATAAAGAATGCTTAATTCCGATCAGCCGTTTGAATGTTATGCTCGTGTTACCGAGCGTGTTCAAAACTGTGATGAGATTGGAACAGATCACGGTATTCTGTAGATTAAACCACTTTAGAGGCTGAATCAGTTTTTCCATATACTTAGAAAAAGTTAGGAAATTTCCTAAGCTACGCGACGATGTACTCGTTTAATCGATTTGGAGTCTTAGAACCCGAGTTATGCTCGTTGGAAGTCTGCTGTCCCGATGGGACAGAACCTCTGTTTTTGGGTTTTGCGAGTAGTTTGCGAAGTCGGGGTAGAAGAGTGTTTGCGTATTGTTTTGTGGGCATTATTTTGAGTGTGTGGTACCTATGTGCAGGTGGTGTGACCCCGGGAGTGCCCTCTACTTCTCGCCAATCTGTCGCCCGTGGTTGAGGCAAATGTATTGGAATGGGTAGCGGGTTGTAGGTTGCTAGTCTTGATGAGTTGAAATTGAATATATGATATGTTCACATGCCATGCTTTAATGTTTGCCATTGATATGATGAATACGGTTTATTATGTTGTGATTCCATGTGTTAATGTACAAGTTATCTATGATGTTGGCATGTTTGCATACATGGCATGATACATGGCCGGGTCGGTGAGAAAGTCATAACTAGTCCAGTAAGGTTGGTGAGAAAGTTATGACTAGTCCGGGGCGCCATTGAGTAAGTCCTACATCGTGATTCCATCCGCCGCGGTGAATGGAAGCGAGGAGTAGGCACCCTCCATCTTCGGGATGGAAGGGAAGAGAGGGTGCACACCGACGGGTGTGCACTCAGCCATACCGGTATGAGTTTCCAGGAGACATGTGCATCGCATCGCATTGCATATATGATGATGATGATATGTGAAAAATGATATGTGAGTATGAATAAGACGATAGGCATGATTGAGGTGTTGAAGCCATGTAATTGTTCTTTTGTACCATTGCAATATACTTGCTGAGTGTTGAACTCACGCTTGTGCTTTCTTGTTGTTTTAGGTACCATGAGACAGGCATGCGGGGAAGGGAACTAGTCACACTCCTACACGTAGCTTCACACATTTGTTCCCACAGTTATTCATTTGGAGTCTTGATAATAAATTTAGTGTGATGCATATTGGTTTATGATCTAGTTTTGCGTCATGAGAGCCTTATTGTTCGTTTGGCTCATGAAGACTTTGAATGCTTGAAATTTGACTTATATTGCTGTCATGCCATTATTTATCGCTATTTAAGATGTCTCTTATATTGCCATATATTGCTATGCTATTGCTGTTGCTTCAATTCTTGGAAAAACAAAGGAGATGCTGCCGAAATTTTCGGTATTTGCATTTGCTTGCTGTAATTTACTTGTAATTGTGGTATTTAGAGGTTGCTTAGTCTATGTTTGGTAGCATTCGGGCATATTAAATGCCGGGGTGTTACACCTCTGATGGACTGACCTTCTTTCTCTTAGCCCTAGCCGATCATGTACTGGTTTGGACAACCTATCCTTGACCGACCGGGTCGTCCGACCTCTGAATGGATGTTGCATGGGGCATGACTGTATTGTGGGTAGGGACATCCCCTTTTCCGAACAAAATTGCCAGAAAGGACATTGCTGGTGAGCCTCTTCTTCGCCGCTTGGCCGATAATAACCACCCGGCTGATAATGCTCGCTTCATCGGTAAGTTTTTGGCCGATGGAAATAGTTCGGCCGATTGTAACCTTGCCGTCGATGGCTTATCTTTTCATATTTTTCCAAGAGTTGGGAGAAGGTTGGTTTTTGTTTGAGGTTGGTTTTTTCGGCGGAGCTCTCTCTGCCTTGTACCATCTCCCAATTTCCAACTCTCCCTTTGGCTTCACGGTCCTTGAGCTTCGACCACTGCGGTCGGCTTCTATTTGTATTAAGCCGATGGTAATCTGTACTGTTTCGTCCCCATTAGTACTAGACTAGACTTCAACTTTCTGCGTCGGCCTGGTATCCTCTTTCATAGGTTCTTTTCCTTTTTCGGAGCATTGAACCATGTTGACCTGGAAAGGATTCACGTCTATTTGCATAGTTGGTTCATCCGCAAACTTCAATCATCCATCAGAAATAGCCGATTGAATCTGTTGCCGAAAGATATTACAATCATTAGTATTGTGCGAAAAAGAATGATGCCACTTGCAATATCTTCGCTTTCTAATCTCATCAGCCGATGGAATGACGTGTCCTTCCAAAAGTTTTATAAGTTTTTCCTGCAACAACAAATCAAACATCCTATCTCATTTGGACACATCAAAGGAATACTTAACCTCTGTTTTATTTTTTGTTGGTTTAAGCAAACGAATGGTTTTTTCGGACCCTTGGTCCACTCGGCTATATTTACGTCCGCTTCGTCATTTTCGGATGTTTCGTTTGAGCTACACTCGACCATGTTCACTTTACCCTTTTCACCGCTATTAGCCCTAAACTTGTCCTTGAAACCTTTATCTGAGTATCAGCTTTCTTGTGCCGATAAACGATGGAGCAAATGGCCCAAGTTGGTGAACTCCTGCCCCGCGAATTTCTCCCTCAGAGGCGGAATCAACCCTTGAAACGCCAAATCGGCCAATTGATCGTCGGGTAAAATGACACTAAAGCATTTATTTCGCACCTCTCTAAACCTTCTAATGTAATCAGAAACGAACTCGCCGAATTTCTGTCTGACCGAACTTAGATCAGAGATCATCAGCTCAGTAGTCCCAGAGAAAAAGTATTCACGAAATCGGCTTTCCAATTCGTTCCAGACATGGACCGAATTTGGTGGTAAATTAGTGAACCATGTAAATGCTGTTCCCGACAAGGACAGCGGGAATAATCTAATTTTTAATCCGTCGGACTAGGCTGCTTCGCCACATTGAGCAACGAATCGTTCGACGTGTTCTAACCTGGTTATGGTATCATCACCCGAAAATTTCGCAAAATCTGGGACCCTATAGTTATGTGGGTAAGCCATGCGGTCGATGTAATCTGGGTATGGTTTCCTATAACTGATGACCCTTCCCCTGGGCTGTAAACAAAACTGCTCCCTCAAAACAACGGTGATCTGCTCTGCCCAATTGATATTATCGGCTTGTGGCGCTACATGGCCTTGCTAGTTATTGTAGTTTACGCCCTGCCCCCTGAGTGCAAACTCGGGCTGTCGGCCGAACCGTGTTGCCGGACATCTAGGCAATTGATCATAATTATTATCTCTTATGGCCGATACTTCAGGTGCAGATGGATAAGGTTCGTCATACAAGACCACCTTATGTGGGGCCTGATGTGTGGGCATAGGAGGGGCCCTGCCTACGTCAACCAGCGTAGAAGCCGATTGATCGGATCCACTAGCTGAGGGTATGTTGGGTAAGTTCGTGTTTAGCTTAGCCCCATCAGTGTGCCCGTGGTAATGTGCAACTCCATCTACATGGACGCTGGGTTTTAACACGGTAGGTTGGGTCAGCATCATTAGGGGTGTTGGAGCCGACGCAATTACTGTGTCTATTTTCAGTGGTATTGAGTACACTGGGTACGTTGGTAAGGATTGTAACGGGTCTAACAGACTCCCAGACACGGCCAACTCTTGAGCAATCGTTTTGACGCTATTTTCGATCATCGGCTTTAGCGTGGATACTAGAGCCGATGATTGATTTATCAATGCATGATGTACTGATTGCTCAATCATACTGGATAAATCAGCTTGACCGGGTATATATCAGCTTACCGGGTCAACAGAGGAATCGCTGATGGAATTGATGGTTGGAAGCACAAACTTTTGGGTGACTCCCCGCCGTGTTTTCTGGAAGCACTTTAACATCATCTCTTCCATTGCTGCCTTCTGATCTTCAATTTCCTTCTGCTGCTCAGGAGTTAAATCGGCTAGTGTAAGCGCGATTCTTGCATCTGCATTGATGTCGGTGGTAGTTGTGGTTTTTTCGGTTGACGACATGATCGACTTCCTTCTGTCCCACGGGCGTGCCAAAATATGTTCGCGCTAAAAACGTGAAGCAGGGTTCCCAGCCTCGAACACACGAGACAAACGCTGGGTTTGCAGAGCGTGCCAGTTAATTTGACCAGTAATTGACAAGGTGGAAATCATAAATCAATCAGAGCCGATAAACAAACGATTATCGGCTTGACACCGGTCGGCTAATAGCCGATCAGGAGATAACTAGATCAACCAGTTACGGTTGATCCGGGGGTAAAAGCGGATCAACTTTGAAAGGCGATGCGCAACAAACAAAGTAGATCGAACCTTGAAAAACAAGTCGACGAGAGCAACAAATCGGCGATGCGCAACTTTTATTGAACTCGATGACTTACAGAGGAAAGATTGCTACGAAAACTAGAAACAAAAATTGTAAATAGGATTGTGTTGGTTGATTGGCGGATTGAATTCCTCGCCTCATGGTCCGTCCCCTTTTATACTGCTTTGGCCGATCTGAGTCCTGCATGGATACGGCGACTATATCCGTATCAGCTCTTGAACCGATTTTCTTTCCTTGTTGTCGACGGATTCTTTGTTGGCGCCGGTTTATCTTTTCATAAAAATCTCCATATTTGAATTAGGCCGATTTTACCATACACGCCGAATTTTGGTGCAAACAGTATCATAAGCAAGTTATTAGCAACTTAAGCAACTAGGTCCGTCCCATTCCGGACATGTGGTTGCATGATTGACTCAGTTCAAAGGCTTGCAAGGTTAAGTCCTTAGGGTGACCAGGGCAAGACTACCCGAAGAACCAAATCAACTTTCCCGGTGCCACACCTGGCCCACCTGACCAATCTTGCACTTGCCCCGGCCTAAACCATTTATCAAACCTCAGTTGATTACCATGTACCACGTGCCATCAACAATAACACATAACACTTCTCAAAAACATGTTCCATATCTCATTAAGTCAATGTTAACAAGTAATTATCCAAAATCATGTCGTGACTACATGGCAGGGCTAAGCATTAAACTACATCGATCTAAATACCCATGTTGGCAAGTTAATAATGTCCAACTAAATAATCCACAACTAGGGTGACAAGGGTTCATGGCACATAAATAGTTAATCAACGTGTCACACTGCAATTTGGCATTTATCTAATTCCCAGAAATAATTTAAACAAATTCTAATTAAATTAGCATGCAATAATTTAAATTAAACTAATTTTCAAACATAGGAGCGATATGATCAAAGCATAACTTGCCTTCAAAAAGTACTTGTTCTTGGTCTTGAGCTAGCTTCTGAGTCAACACCTCACCCTCGAAGCCTTCGGACACTTCAACGTCTACTCGTAATGCGTGCAAATAGCAATATCATAAATATACAGTAGACAAAAAGTGTCCAAAAATTCAAATAAAATTCATAAATAGAAAGAACACAATTTTACAAATTTTTAGGAATTTGAATCGTCCAAAACGAAGTTAAAACGCAAAAGTTATAATCGTTTAAAGTTTGAAGAAATCATGTAAATAAATAAAAATAGAGGAAAAATTATGTCTAAAAATTAATTAAAATTCACCATTAAATAGATCTCAATTTTATAAAAATTTAGAAATTAGAATCGCTCATATCGGAGTTAAAACGCAAAAGTTATAAGCGTTTGAAGTTTGAAAATTCTAATAAAAGAATAAACCAAATTAATTCATTTATTTTTCTACTGAAAAACTCGATTATGACGTCAGCTGACGTCAGCGTGGAATTTGAATTTCCATCGAATTATTTTTGCTAAAGAAAAACCGAATTATGACGTCAGCTTGCGTCATCCGGTCCATGGACTCGGTCCACGGTTCGGGTTTGGTCCACCGTGGACCCAGTCCACGGTCGCACGCGTCACTGACACGTGGGACCCACTGGATGACGCCAGCGTTGACGTCATCGTGCTCGGCCAAAGGTCGGCTGACACGCGGGCCCCACCGTGACGTCAGCATGACATCACGGGTGACGTCATGGTGCGGTTGGTGCGGTCGTTGACACGCGGGTCCGGCGTGTCAGCGGCACGCACGCACGCGCATGGTGAGGTACGGCTAGGGCACACATGGCTTGATCTGGGCCGTTGAATTGAAGATCAATGGTCCGGATTAGATCTGGTTTTCGCATATTCTAGGGTTAACGCGGTTGATCTGGACCGCACGATTTAGATCGGACGGTCCAGATCCGATCAGGTTTCACCGCATCAAGGGGGCGACGCGGCATGACCCGTTGCGTGACACGCAGCACGATCTACACCATTCGATCTTGATCGAACAGCTGCTAACGCATCTAACGCTACAGCGCGGATCAATCTTAACCGTTTGATCTTGATCTAACGGCCGTGATCTAACCCTAGCACGGAGCGGTTTAAGGGCTACGTGGCTCGATCGCGAGCGTTGGATCTAGATCCAATGGCTGAGAACAGATCTAAAACCGTAACATGAAATCGAACGGGGGTGACATGGACGAACCTGAGCCGTGCGATGAAGATCCAACGGCGGAGAAGCTTCGTGGGTTCGGCGATGGCCACGGCAGAGCTAGGTCACCGGAGCTGGGGATGATTACACGCCCAACGGCGTTTGGGCGCGAGTCCAGCGAGGTGAGTGGTATGCTCGAGTGCGTCTCGACGCGATGGTTCCGGATCTGGGCTTGTTCACGGCAGAGGACGACGGACGCGTCGGCAAACGGCGGAAAACCGTGGCGGGGCAGAGATCCAACTATGACGAACGATTGCGGTGCGGTTACGGTGGCTCGTGCTCGGGGACCTAGGTCTACGGGTGCGCACGGAAAAGGCGGTCATGACACGGGTGGCGGCGCATTAAATAGCCTCCTCGACGTCTGTGAAAACCAAGGAAAACGAGGCCCACACGCGCACGACGGCGGACTCCGGCGGCTGCTCAGACGGGGTGACATGGACGCATCCTGGCCATCCACATGGCACGATCAACGGCTGGGATCGTACGGGCGCTATCGGGTCGGATCCGGCTCCCACGTGGGCGACGTGGCTTGATGTTGGCCGTTGGATTTCGATCCAACGGTCGCACGGGTTAGGGTTCGATTGGGCTCGCGTCCGGCTCGAGTCGAACTCGGACTCGAGTCTGACTCGGGTTCGGTCGGATGAACAGTGAAACCAACTCGATTTTCCAGCGATTTAATAATTAACTTAATTCCTAGAAATTCAAATAATTCAAGAAAAATAGCAAAATAATCAGAAAAATTCCAGAAAAATTCTAGAAAATACTTTGAGACATTTTGGACTCAAATAAAATATTTCCAACAAAATTTTATTTGTAACTTTTAATTCTTTAATTGTTTCAAAAAGGAATAAATTTGAATTACATCCAAATAAATTCCAGAAAATTCCAAAAATTCTCAAAAATGCAAAATAACATTTAAATTCAAGGAAAGCAAAAATTGGGGTGTTACAATGAGCAACCTTGCTCAGGAGGCACATGTTGGTCAAACCGGGCCATGGGAATGCCCGGCGATGGCCGAAGGATGCGGTCAACCCACTAAACAGGAAAGTGGCGACCAGTTCGCCTGAAATCCAGGGAAGTTATATTAGAAGATCAAGCATGGCGAGAATCAAGGACTCGTCAAAAATGGCAATAGGCGTGATCTTAGGGGTAGTTACCATTTGTAATTAGATACACTGATTATTCATTCCCCCCCTCGACAGGAGGAGGGGGAGAGAGGGACACGAAGACAAGATCTCGATTACATACAAGCATCAATACTCAATATGACTGGAGTAGGGTTATTATCTCCGGTGTGAGAGGCCCGAACCAGGATAATCCCCAGTGTCTTCCGTTGCTCGTGTATTCTTCGAATGCAACCCTTCACGGGCGAAGGGGCCTTGGTTTATCCCACATTCAACAAGTAAGCTTGGCGGGGGCCCATTCCCTAATCGTCGACAGCTGGCACTGTCCGTGGGGATCGATTGTGTCAAAATCTATCTGTGAAGAATCCTTGAAGATGCCGAATTTCGGAGATACCCGCAACCTTAGTACCTTCGACGATGTTGAAGATGATGATATGTACTACGCCACTAATGGTTTAGCCGGTGTGACCAACCCAGTTGGACACACCAAAGCCGGGAGCTTTTCCCCGGCAGCTGCAACGCGAGAGCGATTTCTTCACTCTCAGCGTGTCGCCCTCGAAGATGACAAGGACGATGACTACGATGGGCTCTATGATGGTCTAGATATTCCGGACCATATTGAGTTCGATCAAGAGACAGCATCGTGGGGAGATACCATGATGTCCCCCTCTCGATCATCTTACTTCCGCACTGTAAACATGGTGGGAAGTGACGTCAGTCCCGAGATAGAATCCTCGGGGGCTGCTCATCAAGACCGCTACAAGGCGAGAAGACACCACCTGGAAGCGTCTCTGGACAAGACCTTAGCAAGCCTTTGATGCCAAGCTCATGGAAAACAAGTTTCCAAGCAGGGGGTCGCTGCCCGCGAGAATTCCTTTGGAAGTTGTACCCCGGAGCACGCACCCGCACAACGCCCGAGTTCTCCTCCACCCGTCCTTCGGAACAGGGAACGACTGCAGGACTTGGCGGTGGTCGTGCGCAACCTCCGGAACTTCCCCGAGCAGGTAGATTTGGAGGCAATGGGTGCGGTCCTGGCCGAAGATCTGGAGAAACTGGCTACAGACTTGAAGGTTTCGAATCCGCCCAGTAATGAGGGCACTCGGAACATTTCCCAGGGCCATCGGGAGCGAACCCCGATTCACCCCCACCGAGAAGGACCACAGAGCCTAGATCAGGGAGAACATAGGGCGATCGACCTATGTCACGAGGACTCTCGGAGTAGCTCCTGGGCAACCTCGAGATATCATGGAAATGCTCGCCCTAGCCGTGAGCAATTTGAGTGCTCTATAACAGAACGCTCCTCAACGCGTCGGCCTAGGAAAGTTTTTTCTCGACTCGGCCCGCGCGTTAGCCCACGAAATAGCGATGGTCGCCATGATCGACAAGCTCAGAGGAACCGCTATGACGCTCCATTTTTCGGGTGCCAGGCGTTCACGAGCTCCCTCCGAAACGTCTCGTGGCCGAACAGGATCAAGCCCGGGCACATCGAGAGATTCAATGGGACCTAGAACCCAGACGAATTTCTCTTGATTTACACCACTGCGATCTTGGTAGCAGGAGGTGATGAGAGAGTCATGGAAAATTTCCTCCTCGATGGGGCCGCTCGAACCTGGCTTTTCAATCAAAAGGAATAGTCAATATGCTCCTGGGGGCAACTCAGCGCTGCGCTCCGGGCAAACTTTCAAAGCTGCTATATTCGCTAGGGAAAGGAGCGCAACCTTGAGCGCCTGATTCAGACAGAAGGTGGGACTTTGTGACAGTTCATCCAGAGGTTCATCCAGGTTCGAAACTCGATTTCGAACATCTCAGACAAGGCCATCATTCGAGCTTTCAAGTTCGGGGTGTGGGATGTTCGATTCACGCAGGATTTGGAAATACACTTGGATCTAACGTCCAACGAGCTCTTCCGTATGGTCGACCGGTATGCGAATGCCGATGAAGCCGTCCAATGGAAAAAGATGTGGACGAGGGCAAGCTACCACCTCAGCCTGGGTTGGAGGCCTCCACGAGCAAGAAAGGCTCGAATTCCATGGAAAAAAGATCAAAAAGAAGAAGAAGCAGCCTGCTCCAAACATAGTTGCCGCGGTCGAGCAACAGCAGCCTCGGGCATCCCTTCCACAGCGTCGGGGGTTCAATGCTCGAGGAAGGGGGCGACCGCCTCAACGTCGCAACGACCAAACTCGTGATGACTCGGTACCCCCTCAGAACAACCTTTTTTGCCCGCTCCATCAGGCGCACGGGCACGACCTGTGAAATTGCCGAACATGGACCTACCGCCTGGAACAGTTCTACAGTGGCAAGGGGCCCATGCCTACGCTCCCGAAACAGGGTGAAAATAGCTAGGACAAACAACCCGCCAACGAAGATGACGACATGGAATACCAGGAACCCCAGAACCACATCGCGGTGATATTTGGGGGCTCCTCCGCCTACAAGTCCCATCGGGACCTAAAAGAGGCCGCACGAGAAGTTCATCGCATCGCCCAAGGTAAACCTCCCGTGCAGCAGCTCAAGTGGTCCGAGCTGTCTCTCACTTTCTCCAAGGATGATTGTCCCCCTGGAATGGCTAGGCCACAGAAGCTCCCAATGGTCATGAGCCCGACCATAAGCAACACCACGGTAGGCCGGGTGCTCATTGACAGCGGGAGTTCTCTGGATTTATTCTCAGCAAAGGTCCTGGATGAGATGCAGATTTCTCGATCCAAGATCAAAAGCATAGCGGTTCCCTTCTATGGGATCGTTCCGGGCACCTTGGTCAAGCCCCTTGGCCAAGTTGTTTTGCCTGTAACCTTTGGAAGTCCGAGCAACTTCCGAACGGAAATGATCACCTTCGAGGTGGTCGAATTTGAGTCAGCCTACAATGCCATTCTCGGCAGGCCGGCTCTAGCCAAGTTTATGGCCGCCACACACCACGTGTACCAATGCTTAAAAGTTACCGGCCCAAACGGGGTGATAACCGTGAGGGGGAACCATAAAGCGGCCTTGAACTGCCATGAGAGAGCACTGGATATGGTCGGGTAGCTGCCAATGCATGGTCCCGATCAAGAGTCGAAGCATTCCTGGCCAAAAGTAACCCTCCAGCCTGGCAGGGAGACCAAGGCCATTCCACTGAACGAAGCGGAACCAACCAAGGTCATGCATTTAGGATCTTCCTTGGATCCTAAATAGGAACTCGAGCTCATCACTTTCCTCCTGGCAAATGTGGATGTGTTCGCCTGGGAGCCATCTGACATGCCCGGGGTCCCAAGGGAAGTGGTCGAGCACAAGCTAGCGGTCCAGCCTAACAAAAAAACAGTGCGCCAGAAGGTTAGGCGTTTTTCCCCGGAAAAGCAACAGATCATCCGGGAGGAACTCGATAAGCTCCTCAAAGCAGGTTTCATTCAGGAAGTCGAGCATTCGGAATGGCTGGCCAATCCAGTCATCGTCAGGAAGAAGGGGGGCAAGTGGCGCATGTGCGTCAATCACACGGGGTTGAACGCCGTGTGCCCAAAGGACAATTTCCCTTTGCCTCGCATAGACCAGCTGGTCGATGCAACGGCAGAGTACCAGGTGATGAGCTTTTTGGATGCCTACTTAGGTTATCATCAGATTAGCATATCACCTGAAGATGAAGAGAAAACTTCCTTCATTACCCCGTTCGGGACCTTCTGCTACACAACCATGTCTTTCGGCCTGAGGAACGCAGGAGCAACTTTCCAATGCCTCATGCAGAAAACTTTCCCAGATCAGATAGGTCGAAATTTGGAAGTTTAAGTGGACGACATAGTCGTCAAGAGCAAGCTCGCTTCAGGTCATGTATCCGACCTTGAGGAAACCTTCTGTAACCTTAATAAGCATCGAATAAAGTTGAATCCAAAAAAATGTGTCTTAGGTGTAAGGGCGGGCAAGGTGCTCGGCTACATAATCGGTCCACAAGGCATTGGTGCGAACCCGGAAAAGATTGAAGCCATCGAGGATATGAGGCCTCCAACCAGCATGAAGGAGGTGCAAACCTTGACCGGACGAATGAATGCCTTAAGTCGCTTCATTTCACGGTTAGGCGAGCGTGGGTTACCTTTCTTCTAGGCCCTATGCAAGCATGATGGTTTCACTTGGTCAAAAGAAGCCAATCGCTCTTTCGAAGAGTTAAAACAATATCTATCCAAATCGCCAGTTCTGACCATGCCCAAAGTGGGGGAAGCCTTGCTATTGTACTTAGCGACAACCTCACAAGCGGTAAGCACTGTGCTAACAGTAGAAAGGAATGGGGTAAAACGACCTATCTACAATGTCAGCGAAGTGTTGCACGGACCGAAGGAGTGTTACCCGAAGGTCTAAAAACTTTTGTACTCATTGTTAATGGCTTCCAGAAAGCTGTGACACTATTTCCAAGCCCATAAGATCATGGTCCTGACCAATTTTCCACTTAGGGAGATCCTAAGAAATCAAGATGCCAGTGGTCGCATAGCCAAGTGGGCCACGGAGCTCGCCGAGTTCGAGATCCAGTTCTCAGCTCGCACGGCGATCAAGTCCCAGGTCTTGGCGGACTTCGTGGCGGAATGGACAAACCCCTCTCCACCCGATTACAAGCCCGCCGGATCTGAAGTTCGTTGGACCATGTACTTTGATGGGTCTCGAGCTTACGGACGCTCGGGGGCTGGAGTTGTATTAGTTTCCCCGCAAGGAGAGCAACTCCAGTATTTCGTCTCATTGCACTTCGTCGCAACCAATACCGCGGCAAAATATGAGGGCCTCTTGGCCGGGCTACGAGCGTGCAAATCGCTCGGAGTCCAATGGCTTACTGTGAAGGGCGATTCATAGTTGGTCATGAACTAGGTTAACAAGGAGTATCAGTGTTCTGATACCTCAATGGCGCTTTACCTGGTCAAAGTAAGGAAGATGGATAAGTACTTCAAGAATTTCGAAGTACTTTACATCCCCAGGAAGGATAATACCCTGGCCGACCAACTATCCAAGATCGGTTCCTCCCAAGTCACCGCTCTGACGGGGGTGCTCGTCGAGCACCTACATAAGCCGTCCATTCCCTCTGTAGATGAGGCATCATAGGCTTGCGGTCAGGTCTCTCTCCTTAAGCAGAGCGTGAGTTGGACGATGCCATTCGTCTAATATCTCACGCACGGGACACTACCCGAGGAAGAAGCCGAGCGTTCCCGGCTTATAAGGCGATCTTCTCAGTACAGACTGATCGAAGGTGCCCTATACCACAAAGGAGCACTAGGAGTCCTCTCCAAGTTCATCTCTCAAGAGGAAGGCCAGTACCTTCTTCGAGACATCCATGAAGGAATGTGTGGAGCTCACTCGTCGTTCAGGACGCTTATGAGCAAAGCCTTTCGAATGGGTTATTATTGGCCAACAGCCATAGGCGATGCCCGGTCAATCGTGACGACTTGTCAAGCATGCCAGTTCCATGCTCGTAAGGCCCACCAACCAGCACACGCACTTCAAACTATCCCACTTTCATGGCCATTCTCGATTTTTGGGCTCGATATACTCGAACCATTCCCCCGAGAATGGAAAGGCTGCAAGTATTAGCTCGTGGCCATAGACACTTTCACAAAGTGGATCGAGGCCGAACCCGTATCGACCATCTCAACCCAAGCAGCCAAAAGATTCTCCCGGAGCAACGTGGTGATGCGCTTTGGGATCCTCAACCGCCTCATCATGAACAACGGAACCCAGTTCACCAGTGAACTATTCCAGGCTTATTGTGAAGAGATCGGGACAAAGGTGTGCTTCACCTCTGTGGCACATCCACAGAGCAACGGAGCAGCCGAAAGAGCAAATGGGCAAATCATCCAAGGAATAAAAAAGAAGGTCTTTAAGAACCTCAACCAGGACAAGCAGGATTGGGTGGATGAGCTTCCTTCCGTCCTCTGGTCAGTTCGCGCGACGACAAGCCGAGCCACGGGCAAAACCCCGTTTAAACTCGTCTACGGTGAAGAGGCTATACTGCCTGCAGAAATTGTGCCCGGGTCCCCAAGGGTGCACTTGGTCGATTCCATCAACGAAGAGATTGAGCGTCTCGTAGACCTTGACCTCGCTGAGGCAACATGAGAATGGGCCTTGCTCCGATCCACAGTTTACCTACAAGCTCTCCGTAGGCACGCGGCCAAATCGGTATGGCCAAGGACCCTACAAGTCGGCGACCTCGTCCTACATCGAGTTCAGGACTTATTAAAAGTTAACAAGCTGACCCCCAGGTGGGAGGGTCCTTACGTGGTCGTTTCAGCAACACGCCCGGGGGCTGTTCGCCTAGCGATGGAAGATGGTCGAGAGCTCACCAGCACCTGGAACATCGACCAATTATGTAAGTTCTATGTTTAATACATTTATGCATTTTCGCATACTTAACGGGTTTTTTCCTATAAAATTCAATTCTTTCGCCTCTGTGTTCCCCACCCTTCCCAAGATTTCGAGAATGTCCCTGCCCATTGATAAGCCGACCTAATCTCGCACAAAAGGGCACACTCCCTTCCTCACAATTTTGATGACGGCATGGACATGCACAGGCAAGAACATTCGCTCCAGTTTCAATATTCTTAAGTGTGGCAAACGTGCACACAACGACAATGTGAGTGCACCAAACACCAAGTCACCGAGCCCGCCGCCAGAGGATCAAGTCTGCCTAAGCCGATCATGGTCCGCAGTAGCACTTCGCTTCATGAAACGATCGCAACAGGACACCCTCTGGATGATCCAAAGCTCGGGTCCGACCTAAGCGTGATCGGTTGTCACGACCATTGACGATATGGCGCATGTTTATCCCAAACACGTGGATAGCTATGCTCACAATCTAGGGGCATGGGTCAAGACGCGTGGGGGGATGAAGCCGCCCGCATGTTCCTTTTGCGACTTAACCCATGCTCGCAACAAGGAGTTTTGGTGTTTAGTCGTGCGCGTGAGGATATGCGCGAACTTTTTTAACTCTCCTATGAAAGAGCTAGTGCTCGCAATCATGGTGCATGGCCATCGTTCACAGCGGGGGCTAGTAGGGATGAGCAACCGTGTTTTTAGTAAAATACGGCATTTTTTAGATTCTCTCTCGTCCTGTCCTTTACTACTAGAAAGTTTCTTTGGATTTCTCTATTTTCTTTTGATTTATCTTTGTATAGGACAATCTCCGATTATTCAAAAGGCATTCAGAGCGAAAGAAGTAAAGGGCGAAGTTTACTCAAAAGATGTCTTACAGAGATTACATCACAGGCAACTATGCCCTGCCCAGCCGCTCGGCCTGGCAAACAATAAGCTCTTCCTTAAGAGCATCAAGCACGGCCTCAAGGTCGATGACCCGCTTCCGACCCGCGCGACCTTTCGCGGCACCCTGGCAAAGACGCTGCGCTTCTTTTCGGTGCGCGTCGGTTGACTCGGTAGTCTCTTGCGCAGCCCGTCGAAGCTCGGAGACCTCCTGCCTCAGCTTCTCCGCCTCCTCCTTTAGGTCGGCGTGATTGGACTCCAGGATTGATTTGTCCAGGGTGCTTTGGAAAATCCTTTCCCGAAGGTCCACGACAAACTCTTGGGCTTGGCGCAGCTCTGTGTTGCCCGAAGCTTGGAGCTCTGACACTCGACGCTCAAGCTCGGCAATCCGGGCTTCTTGCTTGCCATGGTACTTGGCGAAGTCGCCTTCGGAGATGGTCACCGCATGGAAATCCTCCATGGATTTAGAGACAAACTGTAAAGAAGAACGTGTCAGATGTTCAAACACTGAAGAGGAGGAAGAACAAGGGAAAAAGACCAAGTCTTACCAGGAGGGCGCGACAAATCATGTTTCTTTGAATCTACTCACGGCTAAGTGTCGAAACTCCAAACCCGGGCCTAGCCTGAGCAGGATTTCCCTCGTCCCGAGCTGACGAATGACTCGGTCGAGGGCTACCATCACCCCGAGCATCCGACATGCTTGGGAGAATAAGAGCGAGGGCCCCCTGGTCCCTCTCCTCCTAGTAGGGATGAAAACGGTACAGAAATGGTTAGTAAATGATTGTTCTGTTTCCGTTTTCACATTTTTTATCAATAACAGAAACGAAATCGAAAACCCTGGAAATGGATACGGAAACGAATGCGGAACGGAACGGATACGGAAACGAAAGTGAAAATTCCACAAGAACATAGTAGAGAATCATAATATACATGGCCACAAGAACAATGTAGCCCATTCCAACTCTAAGGTGGACACAAGAATAGTGCTATGTTCACTGGTATCACTGGAAAATTTTTCTCAAGTTTGTTAGCTGAAGGCACGTTGTTTGTCTCTCATATTAGACCATCATGTCCTCATCCATATAATTATCATGGATATCCTCTTCCTCCACCAACTACAAAGGTTTAACACCCAAAAATTAGTATATTATTTTTCGATGTTCATTTATGATTTTCTGAAATTTATCTTGGATTTTCTGGAGTTTATAAATACCATTTTGCTATTTTTAGATTTATAAAATTAATTTACTTATAAAAATAAAATAAAATTATGTTTAAAATAATTTTTCTAGGTTCAAAATGTTCCAAAGTATTTTTGAGAATTTTTTTAGAATTTTTGAACTCTATTTAATATTTTATATAAAACCATTTGTATTTATGAAATTATTTTAATTCGAAAATAAATATAAACTCACCTTTCTCATTTTTGGGCCAAGCCCATTTTTCTTTCCGGCCCGTTTCTGTTTTTAGTTTTCGATTTCACTTATACGGAATTTTCGCTTCGCTTCCGCTCACGAATTGGCTCTCCGCTTCCGACAAAAATTTCCGCTTCGCTTTGCACGAGTATTTTCCGTTTTCATTTTCGAAAAAGGGCTTTCGTTTCCGTTTTTCTTCGAAACGGTCAGAAATTTTCCGTTCCGTTTTCACCCCTACCTCCTGGGTAGCGTTCTCCTCCAAACCTTGCCCCTCTTGGGGACGGTCTTCCTCCAAGATTGGCTCCTCCGGCAGGCGCTCTACCTCCGAAACAGGTCCCAGTTGGGGATGCACTTCCTCCAACTCGTGATCTCCATGCAGAGATTGTTCCTAAGGGACGACCTCCTCCTGAAGAGCCTCCTGCTCCAGAACCCCCAGGCCATCTTCCCGAGCAACCTCCATGCTCGGAACCTCGGGCGGAACCTCAACAACTCCGGGGCTCGGGGTCCCACTCTGCTCGCTCCCCTGGAGGCCTTGCTCCTCTAGCACCGCAAGGGCCTCTGTGACCTGCGGTGCATCGTCGTGTGGGAGCTCCCATGCTCCTCGGACATCACCAGGTCGGCGGTGAGCTGGAGCGCCTTCTCCGCTACAGAGTCAAGGATCCCTTCAGCTATTTGCCCTAAGTCTAAAGACAAGAGACGAGCTATCACGCCCATGTCGTCGGAGTGGGGTTAGCTCGAGCATCCAGAAAAGAGAGGAAGGACAAAAATACGTGTATGGGGCAAGTGCCTTGCGGTTTCATCCTCGGTGTTCCCGCTGTCGTCCATGGAGGGCTTGCTCGCGGCGACGTAGGCCTCGATGACAGCCTCGGCCCTTTCCTTGGCCGCGTCGCTAGCTCGCGCCATCGAAGGGTCGACCGCTTCCATATCGATGCCCTCGATGGCTAAGGTTGGCCGCGTCGGTCCTGCACCCGGTGACCTTCGGTGCTTCGTGATGAGAGGCACATAGTCCTCTTCCTCCCCCTCCTCAGCCTCCACCTTCGTGGGGCTCGCAACCGCCTGCGCTAGCCAAGCTTGGAGAGCTAGGATCTGGTCCTCCAATTGCTCCTTGCTCGCAGGGGTCCTGACTGCTGCTTCAGCCCTCTTGGCCTCTTCGGCCAATTGTTGCAAGCGAGCCGTCAAAGCCGGTTTCTTGTTCTTGAAGTCGGCAAACCACCACCTTAGCTCTCTTACCTTCTGCCTGTCAGCATACTCCAGGTGTTGCTTGTTCGGTGGCCTTTTCAGGACCTGCCTCTTGGAGCACCGAGCATGGGGAGGTGAAGGAGACCGTCGTCGACGCTTGGTCGTCACCTTCCTCCTCGTACCCGCAGCAGGGGGATCCCCTCATGGTAGCGGCTGGATCGCAGCCATCATGATCTCGAGGGCGATCTTTTCCTATCTCACGATCAAAGAGGCTGTCAGAGGTGTTGAGACAGCACGATTAAGTCTTTCACGGGGCTGGATTAGGTCAAGAAGAACAAATTCTAGGATCACCTACCCAAAGCTGAGTTGTCGACCATAGACAGATGGGTGATAAAACTCATAGAAAGGCTGGAAGGTATGGTTTCTAATGTGTAAACCAGCCGAAAGAATGCCAAGGGATAAAATAATTTAAAAAAGTTGAGGGTTTCTGGAGGCATATCCTCTCTATCGGCTGCTAAATGGAAGAAAGAGGGGCAAGGATAGTTAGTGGATTCTCTATAATAAAAGAAATCAGAGATGGAAAGAAGGTTTTCATTGAGGTGGCAGAAGAAAGATAGATATGACTTAGCTTTGACTTGGGTAAGCTTGACTCCTTTGCCGGATAGAAGGAACAACCTTTCACCAAATGATCGGCTATTCCGAAATATTATTGGGTGGTCTGCAGGAATTTCCTCGTTGGGAAATGGGGCCATATCGAACAAGTCGATCTTAAGAGATTGGCTAAATATGTAGTAGAGAAAAACTTGAATGAACCATAGAGGTCCACCAATGTTTCCTACAGCAAAGGACCCCATGGCTAAATAAAGCTGATGTTGGATTTCATGCATCATTTGGTAAACTACTCCTAAGAACAGTTTGCCCAATGCAAGCCAACGTCCAACTACGAGTTGTTCAGCTAGGGCTCAGTAGGTTTGGGTTGGGCCAAGCTAAGCTTCGCAGAATAATAATCAGTTGAGAAACATATTAAGAAAAGCTAAGTGTTCCTTATCAGACACAGGGCTGACTCCTACATTGTTCTCTGTGTATCTGCCGCAACCCTCACCTTTGGCTGATACAAGCTTGTACTTTGGCTTTGCGCTAAAAGCCAATAACTGGTCGCCATCTGGCCTAAGACAGCAAAGTTGAGTCAAGTCTAGTAGGGTTGGGCCAATGGGTCCAGTTCTAAAGAGAAAAGCATTGAAGGTATCGGACTAGAAATAATAAGACATGGCTATTAGGGGCTCATTAGGAGGGGAATTAACCCAGGAAAGTGGGAGACACTCGACTATTCCCATCTATTCCCAAGCTGGCAATTTTTGGGCTGCTACCCAATGGTACCAACTGCGCCACCCAGTGAACACGGTCAGCCAGGCCCTAAAGCTCTTGTCCCATCCGTTTAGGTTAAACCCTGTAGCATTTAGAGGAAGCCTAGGGAATTCTTGATCTATTATGGCCGATGGGTTGGTACTACCTATCGGACCTAAATAATATTGAGAGTCACAATGGGGGACAGGAAATAATACCTGGCTGGGATCCATTTTTTTGGTTAAGTCGATGAGTGGAAGGCCAAAAGGAGGTTGGAAGCTAGAGAGAACCTGGAAGCCGATGAAAATCAGAAGCCGAGGACACCAATAGGGAAGAGAAGGAGAGCGAGTGCGCATGAAAATGACGGGGAATGAACCCCATATTTATAGGAGGGTAAACCCAATGGTAAAAGGTGGGTAATTTTTGCCAACTTTTTGCTGTAATAAATACGTCGAGGCGAATGGTCGTGCAATTACGTGGGAAAGTAAATGCAAGTGGCACGAAAATCACTGAGAAGTTGGAACGGTTAAATCATGATGATAGTTGATATTTTGGATTTAAGCCGATAATAGCTATTTTTGCGAGATTCACACAATCTCCCAAAAATGGGGGGCATATGTTAACACCTGAATCTGGCATATAGTCGATTTGGTTAGAATTGGTTTGGTATAATCGATTTATTAAGGAATATATCAGATTTAATGGTCCTAAGTCGATGCGGTATTGTCGGATCATAACTGATTGATTCTAGATGGAAGAAAAATAAAGAAATTGAGTTCGATACGAGTAATCCAAGAGATTCCGATATGGGTAATCCAGGAAATTGAAAGGGCATGATCAGGCATAATGCGACAAAAAGGAATTGGGGCTGATACGGACTGTCCGGGAGACCAAGAAGGACATGATCGAGCTTGATGCTATAAAAGAAGATGATGAATGACGTCAACGGGAAGCATCAATGAACACAAAAACAAACCTGTTTTACTTTTACTTTTTGTCAACTAGGAGTAGTTTTTCGCTTTGTAATATTTCCTCTGTAATTCACTCAATCAATTAAGTTGCACATCACCAATTATTGATTCCGTCAACTTACACCAACTCAGGTTCGCTTTTTATCTGATTTTGTTGCGCAACGCCTTCTTCAGAAAAAAAACAACTTTTACCCAATCTAATCAACTCAGTCAAGTTGATTAGACTTATCGGTTACCTTTGTCAAAATCGGCTTGAGAAGCCGAAGAGACTAAATCTTCATTTATAATATAAGATCACTTAATAGTTTATTGAAATATACATTGTTCTCTTGCCGATTGCAGGATCAAATCAGCTAGCACGCCCATGCATCATTGAACCCAATGTTCGCGTGTGTTCACTGCTACTAACCCGTCATCATGTTTTTTGCGCCAACAGGAGTATATGCATAATTGTGTTATGTATCCCTTTGAGATTAAGGTGTGTAAGATCCCAAAGATTGACCTTCTATGCAATGTGATTTATGGAAGTATATGTATTTGGTCAGTGAGGTGAATGCTGGTACTTTGTATTCCAGGGATAGAGGGTAGTGTATGGACTGAAGTCTTGTATATTCATGAATAAGGTATAAAAGTGTGTGGTCATTGTTATTTGACCATTGAGTATAATTCCAATTTAGTCAGAATACATAACAGTCTATGAAAATCTAGTTCTTTTTATTTATGGATCTGCATTGGTTGCTAAGTTGAAATGCATGGGTAGCTATTAATAAAAATGGACTAAAATATGAGCATAGGACCATGTTGTTACTGCATTTTGATGTTTCCTTGGTTACTGCATCATGCTTAGGCTGTGCATTATCCTATTTCAATCACAACTACTCATGGTGATTTAATTACATAAGGACTATGGTACTACCATCAGCTTTTGTTTTCTACATGATCAAGGGAAATAGAAAAGGGTGCTAACTTTCTAATGAGTGGTCTCCTTATGATTGCAGGGGAAGATGATGTGGGAGTGGCAGGAGAAGAAGAGATGGTGATTGTCCCTCTTCTAGCCGGCACCCCCTTTGCTCCCACAAGCTATGTGTTTCTTCTATCATTCCCCCTCTTTGTTGATATTATGATTCTACGAGCTTGATACTAATCACATAATTTATAGTATTCATGGTGTGGTTATTGTGGTGCTAGAATTATAAGATATGGCTTTGTGTGTAATTGCGTTTATATGAAATATCTGTGGTATGTTGCTTAATGGTATTCGGAGTTTGAGTCATGGTCATGTTTAGGCAGAGAATGGGTTGAAGTGGTTCATGCCATAGTTGTTTGTCTATTCATCACACATTAATTTGAAAAGTGTACCATGGTGCTCTGGTTCAGTTATGCTCATCTAGTTTCCTCGGGTTTATTATCATACCGATTAACCCATATTTATTGATTGATAACTATCCTTATTCATGAATTGATGTGGTTGTGTGCTTAATCAAGTGTAGATTCATTTTATTCTTGTCCTGATATATGTGTGGAAACCAATATTACTTAGTTACTTATTGTTGAACAAAAGTGGGTTGCAATTTATGAATATGTACCTGTGTTCTGAGGTGTGTGTGTTCATGCTTAAAACAGAGAATTTGCTATAGTTGTTTATGACACCATCATTTAATTATTCATCAAGTCCTAGATTGTGCTAGAGTGCTCTTGATTATTTAGGTTCCTTTGGTTTTGGTCAGATTGTAGAATGTGACAATTGTGATCTTGTTTTAGCATAGATTCATTGTGAGGTTGGCAATTTAGAATGCTTATGTATCCATGCTATTACTTGCTACTTTGTTAGACTCATCAATAAATACAACTGCGTCATTTCCTTTGAATTATTAGTATGCGTCCATCAATTTTATAACATTGTGGAGTGTCACTCTTATGCATGATCTAGTATGCATATATTTTTTAATAAGTCGTTTGTAAGCATTTTATCCATTGGACCAATCATATTATTTGCCCAGGTTAGCAGTACTATTGATTAGTGTAGTAATAAAACACCTGGAGTGTTGTGTACAGCTACCATTTAGAGAATGGGATTTTTGACTGATGACTGTTACCATTTTCACTGTAGGTGGCATGGAAAGCGTGTGGGAAGGAAGAAGGGGCTACTGCTGCCTCTCCCATTTGGTAGGCAGCGAAAGATGGTGGGATTGGGACATGGGAAATTGAATGGTGAGAGCTGGTGAATGTATATATATACATGTCTGGATGTCAGTTTTGGGAGAACTTGTATTGAGGCATGTGGCAAGCATGCATGCCACATGCTGCCACTTGTCTCTCCCCCAATTGGATTTGCACAGGTGATCTAGATTACAGACAGTAGGGGAGGTGGGTGGCAACCATGCTACTGCTGCTCCCGTTTGACTAGAAAAGTTGTTTGATAAGTATCAAGATTGTTGGATGCTGGGATGTTTAGCCATTTCTTGCTAGTCGAGTACTGGTTATGGTCGTAGTCTTATGTAATAAATAGTTTGGATTAGTTTGTATGAAATGTTTGAGAGCAGAAAGTCTCATGTAAATTTTGATATATGTTATATATCCTAAAGGCTCTTGCTCTGTTTTACTTTGTTGGATGATTTAGATGTGTTGGACTAATTGTGCTATTCTTTAGATAATACTACTCAGTTGGATGTTGATTATGCGAATGTGACAATGTGTTTTGGTTGTGCCGATACTGTGAGTGTATGAGTAATGTGTTTTGGTTGTGTTGGATATATATACATTGCTAAGATTGCATATATATATATATATATATATATATATATATATATTTAAAAAATTTATTAAGGTTGTAAATAATGACATGTGCTAACTTATATTATATCATGAGGCGCCCTTCTTTTATATTACTTTTGAATGGATTGTTTATTTGTGAACGGCATCGATCTATTTCTTTGCAAGGATAAGTTCTCCCTATATGCTCGCATTATTTGAGTTATTCCATTATGTTGGGTCTTATAACACAACTTATGTTGGTTTAATTATTCTTCTAGATTATCAATTTCACATAGACATAGAAATAAGATAATATTTTATTTATTTGGCAATTGGATAAAATGACAAAATGATGGCGCTACGGGTGTCCCGATCTTTCGATGAGAAACACACGATCGATTTTATTGGAGACGACTTTGACGATCCGACTACACCGTATGACGACGATGCGCCTTAGCAATCGCTAAACCAACTCCGGCGGGTTATTGATCTTGCCGTAGGCACGAAAAACCTGAACACGAGGTTCAATTCCTGCAAGCAACCAAAGAACAAGCAAGAACAATAGAATAAGCAATCTGAAATTGCGAATAAAAGTGGAAGCGAAACAAAGTGGAGTCTTATTGACGATCTTGACAAGGTGGCTGTCCAGCACAACTCGCAGGATCAAGTTTGCACTTGGCTAAACTAATCAAATAAAACCCAAAACCTTAAGGAGCCGATGGCTAGCTATTTATGAGAGCTAGGGACGTGGGAATCACGTCCAAAGCAGTAGGATACCAACTACAACTCTATTACAAGGCCCAAAGCCCAAGTCTTCTCGGATTGGAAAAGTGACGCTAATTGTTTTGCAGATTCCTGTCGACTCGGATGGAATTTAGGGATGGGGTCAGATCCGTTGGAAAGAGGACGTCGAAACCTTTCAACCCAGTACTCATAGACCCCCGAACACCCTTGGGGATCAAAATTTATGGTCGTTTTAAATTGGAGCTGTCCCGGAGGCCGAATCCGAGTTGATCTTGTGCACCGAAAGAATTGGCTTCATGCTTGACGCTTGGGAGTCCTTCTCCTTGGTTCCTAAGGAAAATAAAATTATCACAAGGATTAAATAGTATTCCATCCATTAAAATATTTGTATGCAACCGAAGGAACGCATTCACCTGGTAATTGAATTGACGTGTGCGAGCTCGAGTAATTGGTCCTTGTATTACATTGTTGGTTTCAATTGGGTTTGTAGGCATGGCCGTATCCATGGTAGTGATGTCCTCATCATCCTCCTCTTCTTGCATTTGAGTCGTCCTCGACTCAAGCTCATCATCTTCTCCCAAGTATGGTTTTAAATCGACAATGTTGAATGTGGGACTAACCCCAAAATCTACAGGCAATTCAAGCTTATATGCATTATCATTAATCTTTGCCAATACTTTGAAAGGACCATCAGCTCGAGGCATCAACTTAGATTTTCTCAATTTAGGGAAACGATCTTTCCACAAATGCAACCAAACTAAATCTCCTGGTTCAAAAGTTACATGCTTCTTTCCCTTACTTCCAGCAAGTTTATATTTAGCATTCATGCGCTCTATGTTTTCTTTAGTTGTCTCATGCATTTTCACAATCAAATCAGCACGTTGTTTAGCATCAAGATTCAATTTCTCCGAAGATGGAAGAGGTAACAAATCAATTGGAGCATGAGGCACAAATCCATAAACAATCTCAAAAGGGCACATCTTAGTAGTAGAATGCATTGATCGGTTATAAGCAAATTCAATATGAGGCAAGCATTCTTCCCATAATTTAATGTTCTTTTTCAAAACAGCCCTAAGCATGGTAGATAAAAGTTCGATTAACGACCTCAGTTTGTCCATCAGTTTGGGGATGACAAGTAGTAGAAAATAAAAGCTTAGTCCCCAATTTAGCCCACAAAGTTCTCCAAAAGTGGCTTAAAAATTTAGTGTCACGATCTGAAACTATTGTGTTTGGCACACCATGTAAGCGAACAATTTCAAGAAAGAATAAGTCGGCAATGTTGGTAGCGTCATCGCTTTTGTGACAAGGTATGAAGTGTGCTATTTTAGAAAATCTATCCACAAGGACAAAGATACTATCCCTCCCCTTTTTTGTTCTAGGAAGTCCTAAAACAAAGTCCATAGAAATATCCTCCCACGGCACGCTAGGAACAGGCAGAGGCATGTATAAACCATGTGGATTAAGTTGTGACTTAGCTTTTTGACATGTAGTGCAGCGAGCGATGAAACGTTCCACGTCTCGTCTCATCTTGGGCCAAAAGAAATGGCTAGCGAGTATGTCCTCCGTCTTCTTCACACCAAAGTTTCCCATCAATCCTCCTCCATGCGCTTCCTGTAGCAATAACAAACGAACAGAACTAGCTGGAATACATATTTTGTTTGCTCTAAACACAAACCCATTATTGAGGACGAATTTGTTCCAAGTTTTTCCCTCTTTACAATTGAGTAACACATTTTTAAAATCATCATCATGCACATATTGCTCTTTAATCGTTTCCAAACCAAAAATTTTGAAGTCAAGTTGTGAGATCATGGTATATCTCCTAGACAAGGCATCAACAATGACATTATACTTTCCCTTTTTGTGTTTGATGACATAAGTAAATGACTCAATGAATTCAACCCACTTTGCATGTCTACGGTTCAGTTTAGCTTGACTTCTGATATGTTTTAACGATTCATGATCAGAATGTGTAACAAATTCCTTGGGCCATAAATAATGTTGCCAAGTTTCTAAAGTTCGAACTAGCGCATATAACTCCTTATCATAAGTAGAATAATTCAAACTTGGCCCACCCAACTTCTCACTAAAATGAGCAACAGGTTTTCCTTCTTTTAACAGAACACCACCCAAACCAATTCCACTAGCATCACATTCTAGTTCAAAAGTCTTAGAAAAGTCTGGAAGTTGGAGTAAGGGTGCATGGGTTAACTTAGCTTTCAGAATGTTGAAGGCATCTTCCTGCGACTTGCCCTAAACAAAAGGTACACCCTTCTTGGTGAGCTCATTCAAGGGTGCAGCGATGGTGCTAAAGTCCTTAACAAAACGACGATAGAAACCAGCAAGTCCTAGAAAACTTCACACCTGTGTGACCATGTTAGGAGTTGGCCAACTTTGTATCGCTTCAACCTTGGCTTGGTCAACTTCAATTCCCTATGGAGTCACAACATAGCCAAGAAAAAAAGACTCGATCCGTGCAAAAGGTGCACTTCTCAAGGTTACCAAATAAGCGTGCATCACGTAAAGCGTTAAAAACAGCACGTAAATGTTCAAGATGATCCTCTAAAGATTTGCTATAAATCAAGATATCATCGAAGTAAACTACCACAAATTTTCCAATGAAAGCACGTAAAACCTCGTTCATCGGTCTCATGAAAGTGCTAGGAGCATTAGTCAACCCGAAAGGCATTACTAACCACTCATATAACCCGAACTTAGTTTTAAATGCTGTTTTCCATTCATCTCCTAACTTCATGCGAATCTGGTGATACCCACTACGCAAATCCACTTTAGAGAACATAGTAGAGCCACTTAATTCATCAAGCATATCGTCTAACCAAGGAATAGGATGGCGATATCTAATGGTGATATTATTAATTGCTCTACAATCCACACACATGCGCCATGTTCCATCTTTTTAGGTACTAAAATGACTGGTACAGTACAAGGACTAAGAGATTCACGTACGTACCCTTTATCAAGCAATTCTTGAACTTGGCGTTGTATCTCTTGTGTCTCTTCAGGGTTGGTTCTGTATGGTGCTCGGTTGGGCAAGGATGCCCCTGGAATGAGATCAATTTGGTGCTCAATCTCTCTAATTGGCGGCAGCCCTGAGGGGATGTCCTTTGGAAAGATGTCAGTGTATTCCTGCAAAAGGTTAGCGACAACAGGAGGCAAAGAGAGAGACATCTCCTCTAGTGAAAACAAAGTTTCTTTGCAGACCAAAGCGTAGCATGTATACCTACAAATATCCAATTCATTCAAATCAGATTTTGTCGTAAGAAAACAAACACCTTTCAATTTAATCTCATTCGGCTTGGCACAATCAAGGTTAGATTCTCTCTTTTTATGTTGTTCAAGTCCTTTGGTGATAATCTGATTTTCACTCTTAGAATTCTCTCGATTTTTCTCTTTGCTAGATCTAGCAATTTCATCCTTTACAATGGCATCAGGAGACATTGGTTGTAGCACAATTTTCTTTTCTTTATGCACAAAAGAGTATTGATTTGTTCTACCATGATGTAAACAATCCTTATCATATTGCCACGGTCTACCTAATAGCATATAACATGCTTGCATAGGTACGACATCGCAATCAACATAATCATGATAGGAACCTAAAGCGAAATGTACTCTTACCATGCGAGTTACCTTGAGTTTGCCGCTATTGGTGAACCATTGAATGTGGTAGGGCTGAGGGTGTGGTCTAGTGGAGAGTGCTAGCTTCTCCACCATGTCCATGCTGGCTAGATTATTGCAACTCCCACCATCAATGATTATTCGAATGGATCGCTCGTTGACGACGCCTTTTGTGTAAAACAAGTTGTGGCGTTGATTTGGATCGACGCGAGCAATCTGAGCACTAAGCACACGTTGTGCAATAATACTCAAATATTGGTCAGCATCACCAGCGCTCACGTGCACCTCGTCATGCTCGGCATTTGGATCGCCGTCTTCATGTTCAACGAGCAAAGCATATGTTTCTTCATCAAGATCACTTGCTGAGTCATACTCACCGTCTTCGCGGATTATTAGCATGCGTTTGTTTGGACACTCCTTCATCATGTGACTGAAACCCTTGCAGCGATGGCACTGAACATCTTTGGTGCATCTCGTTGAGGTGACCGACGACGACGAGCTTTTTTGTAGGAGCTTGTGTGGCACTTTTCGTCGGCGTTGGTCGTGGTGCCGAATTTGCGGTAGCGGATGCCGTTTTGTTGATGGAAGAGGTCGGCATGGTAGTACGGCCGGCAACGGCAGCAGGGGTGCGCGGTATCCACGAAGTAGTTCGACCTACAGAAAAGTTAGCCTTTGCCCTCAATTGACGACCCTGCACTTCACGTTCAGCTTTGCAAGCAAGATGGAACAACCGAGTCATCGAATTATAATCCTTATAATCTAGAATATCCTGGATTTCTCGATTTAAACCACCTAAGAAACGGGCCATAGAAGCTTCCTCATTCCCAATTAATCCACAACGCAACATGCCGATTTGTAATTCTTGGTAATATTCTTCCACCGAATTCTTACCTTGGTGTAGGCATTGCAATTTATTTAATAAATCTCTAGCATAGTACGAAGGAACAAATCTATGCCTCATTAGCAATTTCAATGCTTCCCAAGTGGTGGGTATATTATTTGGATGAGCACGGCAATGTTCTCTCCACCAAACAGAAGCAAAATCAATGAACTCACTTGTGGCAGCCCTAACTCTTCTATTCTCAGGGAAATCATGGCATGCAAATTTTTGATCAACAAGTAATTCCCAACTAAGGTAACCATTAGGATCATATTTACCTTCAAAGGGTGGCATATTGAAATTTACCTTAGGGAAAACATTATCTCGTTCTCATTCCCTTGGTAGTGGAGGATCACGTCGCATACTTTGCTGATTGAAGCGTAGCCGATGATGGTCACGATCATTGTCGTAATGTACGGTGTTATCCTCCTCCACATCAGTGGTGTCGTCATATTGGTTCTCTTCATTCTGTTCTTCTAAATCTGCTGGGTGCCTCTCCCATGGAGCTGAATTGTTGCTTGGACGACGGGGTGGTGGATTGGAAGCACTAGATGCAACAGCTGCAAAAGTATCAAGTCTAGCCAAAATAGTAGCAAGAGTAGTGTTAGCAATCCCTTGTGTGGCCTCGATGGATCTGAGACGGTCCTCTTGCATTGACATACGCTCATGAGTGAGCCGTACATCCTCGCTAAGACCATCGGTGGTCTCTCTCGTCATCCTTTGGAAGTGAGCAATGATGCCCTTGGTTCGTGGAGAGTGATGAAGTGAAATTTCTTCACCTGACATGGTTAGTTGCCGACAAGGAAACAAAAACCACAAGTATAATGTTCCTATCAACTACTAGGAATTGGTGGCAAGTCTCTCAAGCACTCAAGCCTATGACCCAAGTTCTTACAATGCAGCAGGCATTGTCGGCCATTGGCGTTGTCAAAGGTTCTCCAAAGTTTGTGTAGAGCGATTGCCAAGGGATCGAACGCCATTACGGGTAGAAAGTGGAGCTTGGACAGGCTTAATTTAGTAGCAAAGGTTAGCAATAATCCAATCAGTGAATGCAAAATTGAAGAATTGTTCAACGTCTAGTCACTAGTTGCAACTCTAGGCTAGCAAGGACTGGTGACTCAAAAGCTGCAATCGACAAGACAGCTTTAACAAACAGATGGAAACCAGCGAAAAATTCGCGAAAGAAGGGAATTATCTCAAAAGACTGGGGATCTTGTGAAAACAGGTTTTTTTTAGTACGAAACGATCCGACTCATTTTTCTTTCAAGTGTTCTGCAGCGGAGACGATCAGGCGACGATCGGACGGCCAGTGGGTGACGATCGGCTAACAGTGGCGATCGGCTGGGCGACGATCGGCCGACCGATGGCGACCAAGTCATCTATCAAGTGGGCGACCGGTCGGGTGACAAGCGCGGCGACCAGTCGGGCGATCAGTCGGGTAACCAGCGCGGCGACTAGTCGGGCGATCAGTCGGATATCAGGTGGGTAACCAGTCGGATGACAAGCGCGGCGACCAGTCGGGTGACCAACGCGACAACCAGTCGGATGAAAAGAAGCTTCGATTCGAACACCTCTTTTTTTATTTTAAACAGTTCGGGAAGGCTTCTCTGGATCCGACACGGATTTCTCCTTTCTTGATCCGAAACCGAACACGACTCGAATCCGCCATTTTTTTGGCTAGGGAGACAAAAATTCTTCTGACCTGGACTCCAACTAGAACTAGAATTCAGCAACTTGACACGATGATGCAACCAAAAATTCAATAACGCAGTGCACTAGAAAGGAAATTGCGAGGCTCAAATTGTTTTGGTATGGAGAGATCCAATCTGATGGTGCTTCCCTGGACTATAGGGATGATATCAATCTACTAATCTAGGGTAAAGAATTCTCACCAAGCAACCTGGCTTGCTCTGATACCACTTGATGGCGCAATGGGTGTCCAGATCTTTCGATGAGAAACACACGATCGATTTTATTGGAGACGACTTTGACGATCCGACAACACCGTACGACGACGATGCACCTTAGCAATCGCTAAACCAACTCCGGCGGGTTATTGATCTTACCGTAGGCACGAACAACCTAAACACGAGGTTCAATTCCTGCAAGCAACCGAAGAACAAGCAAGAACAAAAGAATAAGCAATCTGAAATTGCGGATAAAAGTGGAAGCGAAACAAAGTGGTGTTTTATTGACGATCTTGACAAGGTGGTTGTCCAGCACAACTCGTAGGATCAAGTTTGCACTTGGCTAAACTAATCAAATAAAATCCAAAACCCTAAGGAGCCGATGGCTGGCTATTTATGAGAGCTAGGGACATGGGAATCACGTCCAAAGCAGTAGGATACCAACTACAACTTTATTACAAGGCCCAAAGCCCAAGTCTTCTCGGATTGGAAAAGTGACTCCAATTGTTTTGCAGATTCCTGTCGACTCAGATGGAATTTGGGGATGGGGTTGGATCCGTTAGAAAGAGGACGTCGAAACCTTTCAAACCAGTACTCATAGACCCTGAACATCCTTGTGGATCAAAAGTTATGGTCGTTTTAAATTGGAGCTATCCCGGAGGCCGAATCCGAGTTGATTTTGTGCACGGAAAGAATTGGCTTCATGTTTGATGCTTGGGAGTCCTTCTCCTTGGTTCCTAAGGACAATAAAATTATCACAAGGATTAAATAGTATTCCATCCATTAAAATATTTGTATGCAACCCAAGGAACGCATTCACCTGGTAATTGAATTGACGTGCGCGAGCTCAAGTAATTGGTCCTTGTATTACATTGTTGGTTTCAATTGGGTTTGTAGGCATGGTCGTATCCATGGTAGTGATGTTCTCATCAGAAAAGTGTAGTATTGTGCACCTCTAATAAAATTTAATGATTCGTGATAATCTAAATATACAGGAAATCTATTGTAAGTATGTACACCATCGGTCTTATTGTCTTGGTTTACTATGTTTTATTACTGGTTGGGGTAACGAGTCAAACAGAAATCGATACTACTATCAGATTCTTGTACCCCTGAGGTTGAGCATCAAAAATTTTGAGTTGGTCCTAATGATTTTTGTCGGAAGTTAGACTAACATTGATGACAATTTAATTTATTATAAGAGAAATTTGGTGGGTTTTTACAATAATAACTTTGAGAAGGTATTGTCCATACCACTTTGCTAATATTGTAACACAAGCCCGTTAGTGTACCATAACCACTATACCGATTTTGAGTCCAACAACCTTAGCTAAGAATACAGTTTTCAAAACCATTAAAACCTAACCAATTGTGGCCTTTCCTTGTAATTCCCATGACCGGGGACACGACTATTCGAATAGATTGGTGACGAGAAGCCCATCGTGACGAAGGGCCCGTGGGCCATAAAAAGTGGACCTGGCCTGGTTTCGAACCAGGCTCGAGGCGTCTGCCAGGCTCGACCTACTAGGTCGAACCGCCGTGATCCGTCGGCTCACTTGGCCTTTCGAAGGTCAAGCCACTGCGACGCCTGGCCAATCGCCTGCGTGCGCGGCACCCCATGATGTCCGTACCAGGGTAGGCGACCCCTTCCCGAGGATGTCAGAGGACCCGCCAAGAAGTCAAGCCCTAGTCCCGTCATCCTGACACACCACAGAGGAGAACGCCCCCTCCTGAGGCCAAGCTGAAGTCAAGTACAATTAATCGCCGGAGCTGACGGTCATACGGAGCAGTGCGTCACCCTGTCAGCACGGCCAAAGACCCCCCCCCCCCCGCAGGACTACCAACCCGGCATGGGGGTAGGCGGAGCCCGGTCGGACGACAAGACAGAAGACCAGACTCCAAGGCGAACAATACCCCTCCTTTTTCTCTCCAAACTCCCATGTAACCTGCCACTTCTGAGTATATAAGGGGAGGCAGGACTCCGGGGGTGAGGGGGGATAGAAAAACAAGAGAACGAAAAACCAATTGAGCACAAGGGAGATCGATCGATCGAACCCCTGCCTCATCTGTAACCCCTTGTCCGCCTCGCGAATCAATACATCCCAACAGCACGAACTGGAGTAGGGACATTCAGCCCGAACTAGTATAAACCCCTGGCTTCCTGAGTCAACCATTCGAGGAGAGGGAGCGTGCGACCCCCACTAACCAAAAATTCGTATTGCCGGTGCACGAAACATCGACAGTTGGTGCGCCAGGTAGGGGCGCTCACGCGTCATCATCACCTTCATCTTTGGATTCCCACTTTTTCCTCGATGGCTTCTCTCTCGCGCATCAACGGCTCACTAGCGCCGAGGGGCTGAATCCGTTTCGGCACCCTCGGCTTCATCGCTACGGCGGCAGGAGAGCTCGTGCTCGTCCCCGCCACGGTCCGCAATCAGGTTTTCTCCGGGAGCCTAGGCGTAGTCGCCGATATCCTCGGCAACCTCCGCCTCGAGGCCCCGGCACGGGCCTCAGAGGTGGGTTTACCACGCACCGGCGTCACATCTGGTGACGCTACATACGAATCACGGCGGACGACGGTCCTGCCTTCCACGGGCTCCCGGCTCGTGGCCATGACCGGCTACATGCCGTCTTCCCTCCACGATCTACTGGGGGACTCCTCCAGCCACAGCTCTAGCTCCGACAGGGAGCACCTGTTAGTGTTATGCCCTTGAGGCAATCATATGGATGATTGAAACATGACTATGTTTATGAATAATAATATGATTATTTGTCCAATGAATGTATATCATTGTTTTGATCAACAAGTGTGTGACTTGTTTATGAAGCTCTTTACTTATTGATATAATTTGATAAATATCTCTGATCAGATATCATCGTATAGGACAACGATGAATAGATCAGCACATGTACTGATCGATGATCATGTTTCATAGATCATGGGATATGGAGATATCATCAATACATTGTGAACACATGTTGAAGAACATGGGTTAGGTAGACCCACAATGAGACACTGCGAGAATGTTACATTCTTATGTGTCATCAGTGTATCTCATACATAGTAGATGTATGATCCTTAGACCTGAGATTGTCATATTTCCTACATGTGTAATAGTTTACCTTGGGGTTACCAAACACTATTTCCTAACCGGATAGTTATAAAGGTAGCTTTCATGTTCACTATGAAACATGCAGAGGGAAGTGAGCGATCAAGATGGGATTTGCCACTCTGGTGTAACGGAGATATATGTCTAGGCCACTCGTGTGATATTATTAAGGAAGTGCATGGCCATGCCGTGATTAAGGAGTCAATCACAACTTATTAATATATCACGGATACGAGAGATGGATTGAACTATCAAAGGATGACATTCTTCTCGCCTTGAGTTCGATCTTCATATAGTTTGGCAAAGGGATTCTTACATCAGTACTTTAGTCATATGCATTTGGGAGTTGTCATGCTCTGCAAGGAGCCGCTACCAACTATTGGATTAGAAAAAGGGTCTTCCAAATCCATGTCCAAATGCGCATGAACCTACAGGGTCACACACTTAGCAGTGGGACGCATTAACCGGATTGGATCCGTAATTAATGGACCTCGTGGGCTTAGCACGTAGATGGGCCCTCGATCGCCTAGGGTTTCACCTCGTGGCTATATAAGGATTGGAGGAGGCTGGACGCAGCATACACTTTCCCGCATGCTTTAGAGGTGTTTCGCCAGAAACCCTAGCCACCTCCTCTCATCGCCTCGCCGAGCGATCCGGTGCTTGCACACCGACGCACGGCGCCCCATCCCTGGACGCGTGTGGACTCATCGTGGTGGAGCTGCTGCGATCGTGGCGCGGCGAGGACGATCCGCGCCAGACGAGGCGAGGACGATCCACAGCCGAGGCGAGGACGATCCACGATGCGCAGGGAATGATCCACTACATCGACGCGAAGGATTTCAGAATCGCTGCGTGTCATCGGTAATTGATCTATGATCCTATTTTTGCGAGTAGCTTTCTGGTTGCGCGGTAGAAATTTTTTTAATTTGTGCTAGAGTAGCATACCGCGTTCCTCAACAGCACCCCCCGCGCAGGGCGTACTCCTGCGAGTGCAACATGGCGGGCGCGACGGAACCATCCGCCACCCCCGCAACTCCTGGAACCCTACTCCCGCGCGATGAAGCGCGGGTAGACGGGTCCCGCCGAGAGGATGACACGGGCCTCCAGGCTCACTTCGCCGACCTCCGACGGCAGCGCGAGGACCTGGAGGCTGGCAAGGTCGAGCTCGACAAAATCAAAGCCGACCTGGAGTGACGTCAGCCTGAGCCGCCGATGGCCTCTAGCGCACGCGCACGTGCACGCCAAGTCCATCACCAGTTAGCCGAGGGGACGGACGGCCTCCCGTTCTTCCCCCATGCCAACCAGAACGTCACTGCGGCAGCAATGCTGCTTCGTGGGCTGCCTGAGCCGACGGACCCGAATGCCAAGGCCACGTACCAGAACCTTCGAGGGCTGGTGGAGCGTGCTGTCGTCCAGCACGCCCAGGGTTCCGGTTCTCGACACTCGGGCACGGTCTCGGGCCACCCGGGCCACTCCCCTTCTCGGGGTCGTCGGAGCCCGGCGAGAAAGGCCCCGCATCACGAGCTCCCCCAGGCATCACGCACCCCGGTGCGCCACCGCCTGGGGGACAACCGTGACCTTCGAGCCACCCTTTAGGCGAGGAGGAGAGTCGCCGACCCAGCCGCATCATCGCAGGTTGCGGACAGCGGGCGGCGCGACCACCGCGATCCGGGTCCTGATGGCCCTGGACCACGGGCGTTCACCCGCGCCATCCACAACGCCGATTTCCTGGCCAGATTCCGGGCCTCGGCCAACATAGCCAAATACACAAGGGCGACCAACCCGAGTGTTTGGCAAGAGGATTACCGGCTCACCTGCCGGGCGGGGGGAGCGACAGATGATTTCTTCGTCATCCAGTACCTCCCCATCTACCTCGCAGACTCTGCCCGAGCCTGGCTCGAGTACCTGCCCGCGGACACTATCGGGAGTTGGGCCGACCTGACGAACCTCTTCGTCGGGAACTTCCAGGGCACGTATAAACGCCCTGGCAACTCCTGGGATTTGAAGAGCTGCAAGCAGCAACCGGGGGAAACCCTCCGGGACTATATTCGCCGCTTCTCCCAGCAGTGCAACGAGCTCCCCGACAACCGCGACGCTGACGTCATCGGGGCGTTCATCTACGGCACTACCTGTGAGGCTCTGGTCCACAAGCTGGGCTGCGCAAAGCCTCGGATCACCAAGGAGCTCCTCGACATTGCCACCAACCACGCCTCCGGCGAGGAGGCCGTGGGGGCCATCTTCGAAAGGAAGGTGGCCCACAAAGCGTCCGGCTTTGAGGCCGGCACCCATTCCGACCGCTCTGACAAGAAGAAACGGAAGGGGAAGCAAGGTCGTGAAGGTCGCATGGTCGCCGCAGCCGACCGCCCTGCCAAGCAGCAGGCTCGGCAGACGCCCGACCGTTTCGAGAAGTTGATGGATAGTCCGTGCCCGAACCATGACTATCCCGTCAAGCACAAGTATCGGGACTGTGAAGTCCTGAAGCGGTTTCTCTCCGGGAACCCCACGACATCGCGGGGCAAGGGGAAGAAGCGCGACCCGGCGCCTGACGCCGGGGCGAAGGGAGACGAGACGACCGACGAGTTCCCACAGCTCGACGGTTGCCTCATGATCTTCGGTGGGGCGGCATGCTACGCCGACAAGCGTCGATTGAAGCTCACCTACCGCGAAGTTCACACGGTGACCCCCGCCGTGCCCAGCTACCTGAGGTGGTCAGAGTGCCCGATCGCCTTCGATCGGACCGACCACGTCCCGCACCCGGGACGCTACCCGCTCATCGTCGACCCCATCATGGGGACGAAGCGCCTGACCAAGGTGCTCATGGACGGTGGCAGCGGCCTCAACATCATGTATGTTGAGACCTTGGACGCCCTGGGGGTCCTTCGCTCCGCCCTTCGGCCGAGCAAGGCGCCTTTCCACGGCATCGTCCCAGGCCAACAGGCCCATCCGCTCGGGCAGGTCGACCTGCCCGTCACCTTCGGGAGCCCGGACAACTTCCGCACCGAGAGCCTCACTTTTGAGGTCGTGGATTTTTCCGGCTCCTACCACGCTATCTTGGGGAGGCCGTGCTACGCGAAGTTCATGGTGGTCCCCAACTACACCTACCTCAAGCTGAAGATGCCGGGGCCACAGGGCGTCATCACCGTGGCCTCGTCTTTTCAGCTCGCTTACAACTGCGAGCAGAGCAGTTGCGAGCTAGCCTCAACGGTCGTCACTTCCGCCGAGCTCGCCCGCCTCCAGGAAAGGGCCCCTGAGTCCGCTCCCGACTCCAGCAAGTCGGGGCCGAGCTCCTTCAAGTCCGCGAAGGACGCGAAGGAGGTCGCGGTCGATCCCGAGGATCCCGCCAAAACGGTACGGATCGGGGCCGCTCTCCCTGCCAAGGAAAGCGCGCTCGTCGACTTCCTCCGAGCAAACCGGGACGTCTTCGCCTGGAGACCCTCGGACATGCCAGGAGTCCCGAAGGAAGCCATCGAGCACTCCCTCAACATCCGACCAGGCTCCAGACCGGTCGCCCAACGCCTGCGTCGCTTCGACGAAGAAAAGCGCAAGGCCATTGGGGAATAAATCGCCAAGCTTTTGGCCGCTGGCTTTATAAGGGAGGTGCGTCACCCCGAGTGGCTCGCCAATCCCGTTCTTGTAAAGAAGAAGTCCGGGCAATGGAGAATGTGTGTTGACTATACGAGCCTCAACAAGGCCTGTCCGAAAGACCCGTTCCCATTGCCTCGCATCGACCAAGAAGTTCCCTAAAAGCAGATGCCCCGACCGACAATCGGTCGGACGCGTACCCGCCTGGGTCCAACCCTAGTGTGCTGAATGTCGAGTTCGACTGGAGGCAACCCTTCATCGACCGGCTGACAGACGGATCGCTCCCCGCTGACCCCACCGAGGCTCGGCGCCTCGCCCGGCAAGCCAAGTCCTTTGTCCTTGTCGAGAAGATCCTTTACAAGAGGAGCCCCTCCGGGATCCTCCAGAAGTGCATCCCAGCCGATCAAGGGAGGCACCTGCTGATCGACATCCACGGCGGAGTCTACAGACACCATGCCGCGCCACGGTCCCTGGTTGGAAAAGCCTTCCGACAAGGCTTCTACTGGCCGACTGCTCTGGCTGACGCTATGCAGATTGTTCACACTTGTGAAGGATGCCAATTCTTTGCCAGGCAAACGCACCTCCTGGCACAAGCCCTGCAGACGATCCCCATCACGTGGCCCTTCGCAGTCTGGGGGCTCGATCTGGTCGGGCCCTTCAGAAAGGCACCAGGAGGTTTCACTCATTTGCTCGTCGCCGTAGACAACTTCACGAAGTGGATAGAGGCCAAGCCGCTAGCGACCATTACCTCTGCGCAAGCGGCGAGCTTCTTCCGCGACATCGTCTATCGCTTTGGGGTTCCAAACTCCATCATAACCGACAACAGAACACAGTTCACGGGGAAGGAGTACCTCGAATTCTGCGATGACTTCAACATCCGCGTCGACTGGGTAGCAGTCGCGCATCCCCATGCCAACGGCCAGGCCGAGCGGGCCAACGGCATGATTCTCCAAGGGCTCAAGCCGCGAATCTTTAGTCGATTGACGAAATTCGTGGGACGGTGGGCGGCCAAGCTGCCCCCCATTCTCAGGAGTCTGCGGACCACGCCTACACGGTCAATCGGATTCACACCGTTCTTCCTGGTGTTCGAGGCGGAGGCCGTCCTCCTGACCGACCTTGAGTACAGGCCTATGGCGACGCGTAGGGGTCGGAGGCACAACAGGATGACCTCGACCAACTCGACGAAGCACGAGATGTCGCCGTCCTGCGGTCGGCCAAGTACCAGCAGACACTACGATGATACCACAATCGCCTGGTTCATGGCCAGTCGTTCGACGTCGGCAATTTAGTGCTGCACCAAGTCCAATCCAGCAAGGACAGGCACAAGCTTTCCCCGCCCTGGGAAGGCCCTTTCACCATCACGGAGGTCCTCCGACCTGGCACCTTTCGTCTCAAGGATGCTGAGGGCAACCTCATTGCCAACGCGTGGAATATAGAGAAGTTGAGAAGGTTTTATCCTTAGAAGACCTCCCTTCTCCTTGTACCGCTCAAGAAGTTCCTAAACCAAGATATCGCGACAGTCGGTCATCCGACCAAGTGTCCGTTTCCTCCTCTTAAATACCCTTTGTCGACCCCAAGCACTATGACCTGTGCCCCGGCGGCACAGGTCCCAAAATAGTGCCCTGCTGGTCGGAGAAATTGCGCGTACAAATCAGACCAGTGGTTGGTCGGAGTAACCCCTCTCCCGCGCAAGCTCGCACTAACGCCTGCTTCCGACCTACGCTCGACCCCTTGCGGTCCCTAAAAGTTACGATCGTTGGAGCACCTCCCGTGAGAGCAAGCCCATGGAAAAGAAGAAGAAAAACAACCAGCAAACAGAAGAGGGAAGCGGAACAAGCGACTTCTTTATTTATTCATTTACATAAAGGGGGAACACTAGTCCCCCCGGCGGAAGCAGCCCGCCCGGGTCGAAGCTCCCTGTCGGTCGCGGCGAGGCTACTCAAGGCGCCCGTCGATCCAGCCGAACGACGCATGGCGTCGCTTGGTCAGCGCCTCAATCAGCGGCGCCCTCACCACCCGAAGGCGAGGGACAGCCGCGATCAGGGCGTTGACTCATCTGGCGTCCCAAACAATGGCGCCAGCCTCCATGTCGGCCACGATCTTCTGCCAGGCCTCCTCCGCGTCCGCGGCGGACTCCCTAAGGAGTCTAGCGAAGCGATCGTCCATAGCGGTCCTAAGGAGTCTGGCACAAATCAAAAAAGGGTCCCGACGCGCCTCCTTTATACCCCGCGGCACGGAAGACGAAGCGTGTCGAGTAATAACAAGGACCAGAAGCCGAAGCATCCTACACTAGTTCCAACCACGGCGCAGTCCTCCAGAAAAGTTAAGACAGCCTAATCCCAAAGACTCCTTTCCGTTTTTTACACGTCTCTTCCCTCGAGCTCAAAGTGGTACACGACGACTGCACCCCAGTCCCTGCGCACCACTCGGGGGCTACTTGTGACCACTCGGGTCAGTGACCTAGGTCAGTAACCCGACCAACCAAATGGTCTTCCTCGCGGTAACCTCTTCGACCCAAGTGCTACGACCTACGCCCCTGTGGCTATGGCTTTGAAGTGGCACTTCGCGGAAGAAAGAAATTACCCGAGCGAGGAAAGCCGAAGACGGTCGGAAGTACTTCGACTTAGGTCAGCAACCCGACCGACCAAACGGTCTCCCTCGCGGTAACCCCTTCGACCCAAGTGCTGCGGCCCACGCCCCTGCGGCTACGGCTTCGAAGTGGCACTTTGCGGAAGAAGGAAGTTACCCGAACTGGGCAAGCCGACGCCGGTCGGAAACTCTTCTTCTCTACGAAGTAAGTGCTTTAAGTCCTAGTCTCATCCCGCGTTTCCCTCGGATGTGATCAACACAACACCCACGCTCTCGGGATACCCCTGCGGATCCAGTGGCCACGGTCGTAAAACGTTCATCACATAAAAGAGACACGGGATGAGCAAGGGGAAACTTAAAGCGGCCCAGCAGGCCGGAGTCATTAGCGACTTTAACTGTTCATTACATATTTTTTACCACCCCGCCAACGCAAAACACAAAAACTAATCGTCTCCCCCTCTCGGTGGAGGATACTCTGCGGCGAGATCCGCTCAGCGATCTCCCGGGCGTACGGGTCGACCTGGGATTTGAACCTGTTGACTTCTTTGTCGGTCCGGTTCGCGGCGATCCCGCTCCCGACCATCTCGAGGTCGATGCCATCATAGTAGGAGATTGTAGGATCGAAGTATACGAATATAGCAATCAGAGGGGGGTGAATGATTGTGCGGAAGCTAAAACCAAATTCTTGATCTACTAAAAGTTCACCCCAAAACAAAACCAAATAATTGCCTCGTATTCGACAAAAACAGAATGATAGAGGTTCGGTAAAATGAGAATTCCCGGAGATCCAACAGTTAGATTGATCTAAAATTTGGACACGAGAAACTAGATTCCAATACGAATCGAACCCAAAAAGAATCAGCTCGATCGGACTTACGGATCAAAAGTTATGAACATCGTAAGCTTGCTGTGACAGAAGATGACGAGAATTAATCTAACCAAAACTTCAAGATTAAACAAGAACGACAAAAGTTTAATCAACTAAACTTAGAGAAACCCTAAATCAATTCTCTAGAAAGGTTTTGATGGATCAAATCAAGATAAAACTCAAAGAACAAAACCAATCTAGAAAAGAACAAGCATGCAAACAAGAACCAAAACAGGAAACACTGTAGCAACACGGTTACTGTAGCACGCAAGGATCTAGAAGAATTGATCTTTATTTCTTTTGTCTAAAGTACTCTCATCAAAAGAGTACAAACCCTAAAATTGAGCTTGAGGCTCTCAATGCGCTCAGCTCCGATTGATGCCCTTCAACAGGAGACACCCCTCCTATTTAAAGGAGCAAAACACAAGGAGTTCTGAATACAATTCCTAATCTAGAAGGAGTATGTATACAACTCCTCTTGGCCCAACCTGGCCGAGTACAACTCTTGCACGCGTATGGTAACCCTACCATACTCACGTGACTAACACTTTGCACGCGTATGGCCACCTGCCATACTCACGTGACTAACACTTTGCACGCGAATGACCTCCTGCCATTCTCACATGACTAACCATTCTTAATGTGCACCATTCTCTTAGTCGAACGTCCCGCATGACATCCTTGACCACCAAGACCTCGGTTCCTCCTCGAACCTAGTCCCGAACCTCGGCTCCTCCATGAACCTAGTTCGGTCCGTCATCGACCACGTTCGTCTTCGAGCAATACCTGCACATGAACAAACCACAAAACAATTCCGAGCACAAGTCCACGACTTGACTCACATCAATCCATGCAAATACTCACACGAGCATTGCATAAAGTCCACTTCAAGCATCATGAAATTCTCACAAATTTCATAATCTCAAAAACAAATCAAACACAATTCCAATTTTGCTCAAAACCCTAATCGAGCAAAAACACATTCACGACGGACCAAAAAATATCGTCCGGCGTACACATGAAAAAGTCACTCAAAAAACCATTCACGACGGACCAACAAAATCGGTCCGTTGTACACGTGAAAGTCTCTGTTCCAAGAAGAAAACATTTCGGCGAAAACACGTTCACGACAGACTAAAAGAAATCAGTCCGTCGTACATGCGAAATCAAACCTCAAAAAGCCGTTCACGACTGACCAAAGAAATTGGTCCGACGTACATGCAAAACTTACTGGTTTCTTGGAAAATTGAGTTCGGCTCATGAGCTCAAAAGCACGTCCACGGCAGACCCAAAAACTTGGTCCGGCGCAAACACAAAATTGGTTCGGCGCAAAAGGGAAACTCTCTGTTTTTGAGAATTTGGTCCGGCACAAGAAAAAGATACACTATTTCTTGTCAACTTGTCAAACACATGCACAAACACATTTTGCAAATTGAATTCTAAGCCAATTTTTCAGCACATGATTTCACAGAGATGGCATTGACCAGTGCCGAGGAAGCGTCGAGTGTCGCCGTCTTTCGCACCGAAGCTTCAACGTGCTCCGGAACTCCCTCCAGCAGGACGGAAAGGGAGCTCAGGCCCAGGGTAAGCCCTAGCAACCGGTCGCAGACAGCCTGGCCGACCCTCCGAAGGGTCGTCAGCTCGGCTGTCGCACCGGCCGCGTCCCTCTCCGCTATTTGCTGAGCCAACAAGACAACATCCCGCGAGGTGACTGCCTCATCCCGCTGCTCTGACGCCAGCCTTTGCGACTCCAAGACATCGCTAAGGTTCCTCTGCAGCTCTGCAAGGGCAAAACCGCATCAGAAGACACCTATCCCAACGCCCACCAAAGGGTCGGCTAACTCACTAGCCACGGAAGCCTCCTTAGCACGAAGATCCCCCTCCGCCTTGGCGCGCAACTCCCGGTCGGACGTAGCACGATCGGCTAGTGCTCTCGCCGATGCTAGCTCCTCCCAAGCGAGGTCTCACTCAGCACGCAATTGGTCGGCCTCCCTCCGGGCTGACTCACATTCGTCCCGGTAGAGGGCGGCCTCCGCCCGAGCAGACTCCTCCGCGCTAGCCGCCAAGGCCCTAGCTCTCTCGGCCTCCGCCAGGGAAGACCGGGCCCAGCCACCTCGCCGCTCAACGACTGTGCCAGCTGCTGGGCCTCCTCCAGCGACCCGGCAACTTCCTCCAACCTCCGACCGGCGACGGTGGCCCTCTCTCGCTCGGCGGTGAGCGCCCCCCTGAGCGTCGCGCAACATCGTCCCGAAGCGGTCACGTTCCTCTTCGGCAGCCTCCCTCCGACCGTGCATACGTCGGAGGAAGCCTGACTTCTCTGACTCCTGGGACTGCAGACGCTGCAAGAAACCGCCTGTCCGGTCAACCCCGGCCCCGTTCAAAAAATGGCAAGAGCAAGGTTTTCTTGGCCTTACCCACCCGACCAGACGGGCTTCCTTGATCACAATATCCATCGCCCTGGAAGAGGATTCAAGAGCGAGGAGAAGATCCTTGCGGATCCGGCCGATCTAGTTCTCAACCTTCCTCTCACTCTCCCCCAGAGCCAACCAGTCGCGGTACTCCGCCGCGTCGTCTAGGACGAGCAATGGCTCTCCAGACGGGCCGCTGCTCGGCCAGGTGAGTACGGGAATGGACTCCGCGGTGAGCCCCGGCGGCCCGCTCTCCCGGAGACCCACCTGGAGAGTCCGACCCGACCTCGATCGTCTCCCGGGCCGCTCCAGCTGGTGCGTCCTCAAGGGCCCGTCGTAGGGCCTCCTCCGACACTCGGCCCGCACCAACCGGTGGTTGCCCCGGCAGTGGAGGCGGCAGGACCTCCTCGACCCCCTTGACCGGTGTCGCGAAGGGGAATAGGCCCAGTGGGACTCCCTCGACCGGCGTCACGACGGGCATCAGACCTAGCGGTCCCCCCAGCGGCGGCACCACCTCCTCTCCCGCCGGCCCCGCCGCGGGGGCCGTACCCGTGGGGCCCCCGCTCCGGACGGCCGTCAACGCGGACCCTGCCGGCGGGGGCGAAGAAACGTGACCCCTCGCTCCCGAGGTGGGGCTAAACACCACCCCCGTGCTTGAATAGCCCCTGCACGCAACAACCAGTCGGGAACCACGCAAGAAAACCCAAGCGGAGGGCCGGCCGGAGGACGGACGAGACACTTACCGCGTCGAGCGGACGAGCGCTGCCCAACGCGCCCTTTTCGCCGGACCCCTGCGTAGGGGCGTGGTGGCTCTCTGTCTTCTCAGGAGGAACCCCGAGCTTGGGGCGTCCTCTTGAGACTCGCGAGCGCTGACCCCTTGGTCGGAACCCGCATCAGAGCTGCCCGAGTCACCCCCGGCGCTCTCACTGCTCTCGCTCGAGGTCGGTTCCTCGTCGCCATCACTCAAGGTCGTGTCGGAGACCTCCTCGCCTCGCGCGGCCCGGGCCGCGCGTTCCTCTTTCTTTCGCGCCGCCGCGGCCCGGGCCGCGCGCTCCTCCTTCTTCCGCGCCGCCGCGGCTTTCTTCTTCTCCTCCCTCCGTGCCCGGCGGGCGGCATCATGTTGATCCGTGATGGTGTGCGCCGCGACTCTTGCCTCCTTTTCTCCCAGCAAGAAGCCCAGGGAGGTCATGCCGCCGAGCCCCTGTGAAAGCACACTCGGATCAGCGGAGAGAAGAACAAGGGGAAAGAGTCAGAAAGGTAGGCGCCGTCCGACCTACCAGGTTCGGCAGGTTCTGCACCGAGAATGGCGCAGGGACCCCGCCCTCCGCCTCGGTGTCGCCCACACGGAAGACCGCTGATAAGCGGGCAAAAAGCTCCAACGCCGGGAGCTTCGCCGCGGACGACCTCATGGGGTCGGACGTCCCGGTGTACCTGAACATGGGGTGCACCCAATCCTTGAAGGGTTGAACGCGCCTCTCCATGAATGCGCGGATGACGACGTCGCCCGTCAGGCCTCGCGCCTTCAGGTCCCTAATCTGCTCAATGATTATCTTCACCTTCTTCCTATCTTTCGCGTCGGGACCCTAACCCCAGTGGGAACCCAGCTCAGGCAGTTTACCGGTGAAGGCCGGGGCACTGTTGCCCGGGTTCTGGACATAGAACCATTCATTGTGCCACCCCCGGTTCGATGATGACAGCTTCACATGGATGTAGCCCGCCTTGCGGCCGTCGCGCAATTGGATGGCAAGGCCGCCAACAGGAGCGACCACGTCCGACGGCAGCCGTGCCAAGAAGAAGTGCCTCCAGAGCCCCCAGTGGGGTTCGATCCCCAAGAAGGCCTCGCACAGCGTGATGAAGATCGTGATGTGGAGGACGCTGTTCGGGTTCAAGTGGTGCACTTCCCCCCGGTAGAAATGCAGCAGCCCGCGGACGAACGGGTGGAGGGGGAGCCCGAACCCACGCTCGTAGAAGGAAGCGAGCGCGACGATCTCTCCGTCGCCCGGAGCAGGGGACGTAGCCCCCACCGGCACCCTCCACTGCGACTCGTCCCGCGGTGGAAGGAACCCCTTCCTCTCCAAACCAAGGATGCGGCCGGGCACCGGCGAGCACGGAAGCCACGACATCGCCGAAACCGACGAGGAAGCGAGGCGGGAGGCGAGGAAGCAAAGAGCTCTCTTTTGTTTCCTCTCTTTTGCAGGAGGCGAGAAGTGAACGCGCCCCTCCTCGCGCCTCCCTCGCCCGCTTTTATAGACACCAGGCGGGAGCGGGCACCCCTTCAGCGTGAAGGCGCCTCTTCGCCTGACGAAGCGCACTTCGGCCGTTTATTTGCCACCTCTGCTGCTGCCGCTGGTAACTTACCGCAGTCTTTTAATTTCCACTGAGCATTAAATGTTCTGACAGGACAACCGCCTCGCGCCGCGCGCCACGCAGTCTCCGCCAGGCGTAACGGGCCAAAGCGCCCCAAAACAGGTATGAACGGCCCATTGGGCTGCCCGGCCTAGGGGTAGCAGAGTGCCTTCCGGCTCGCACCCAAGGCCCGGCACCGTGCTGAGGGTTACGAAGGCCAAGTCCAGTCGACTGGAACCGTTGCCGCCCCAGCACGTAAAACAGAGCGAGGGGCGGACCAGGCTGAGCCCCCAGTGGGCCTCTAGTTGGGTTGGCAGATGACCCAATCACCCTGGCCCGCATCCGAGACCATACCTCACACTCTCCCGCGGAACTCATCGATGAGTAGCGGCCAGCCGCGCTCCGGGTTGGCGAACGACCCGGTAGCCCGAAAGGGGATCGAGTAAGGAAAGGTTCTCATGGGACGCCCCACAGTGGGCCGGACGCCCGCGCCGGGATTTACGTCCGCTCGGAAATGATCCCCCTCGAGGGAGATCACCAAGGTCCCACTCGGATTACCCGTTAGTAGCTCGCACGAGCACGGCGTTCAAACCAACGTAGGTAAACGCGCGTTCGCTCACCCGACTCTAGGTCCCACGCCCGTGGCCGACCAGAGCCTGACCAACTATAACATAAACGGTCGTCTTCAACCGGATTAACCCCCCGACTGGCTCTCCGACCCGCTTGGGGGCTCGGAGGCTACACCCACGGTGGCGCGCCGCTACTCTTCGGCCACGCAGCCCCGACAGTTGGTGGCCGAACCCCGCCGACCTCCCCGGCGGCAGGTCGTCTTCGACCGGGCTAACCCCCCGACCGGCTCTCCGACCCGCTCGGGGGCTCGGGGGCTACACCCACCGGGTGCGCTCGCGCGTACCCGGGCTCTTCGGCCATGGCAGGCTGCGCCGATCGAACCCGCCGACCTCCCCGGCGGCGGGTCATCTTCGACCGGGTTAACCCCCCGACCGGCTCTCCGACCCGCTCGGGGGCTCGGGGGCTACACCCACCGGGTGCGCTCGCGCGCCCCCGGGTACTTGGCCATGGCAGACTCCGGCAGGCTGCGCCGATCGAACCCCGCTGACCTCCTCGACGGCGGGTCGTCTTCGACCAGGTCAACCCCCCGACCGGCTCTCTGACCCGAACGGGGGCTCGGGGGCTACTGACGAGTACACATATCATGGGTACCCCCATCAGCCCGGGACCACGAACGGGCTGACCTTCTTAGAAGCCCATCGTGACGAAGGGCCCGTGGGCCATAAAAAGTGGACCTGGCCTGGTTTCGAACCCGGCTCGAGGCGTCTGCAGCTCGACCTCCTAGGTCGGAGAAACGCTGATCGATCGGCTCACTTGGCCTTTCGAAGGGTCAAGCCCTGCGCTGACGTCTGGCTAACTGCCCTGCGTGCGCGGCACCCTATGACGTCCGTACCAGGGTAGGCGGCCCCTTCCCGAGGATGTCAAAGGACACGCCAAGAAGTCAAGCCCCAGTCCCGTCATCCTGACACACCACAGAGGAGAACGCCCCCTCCCGAGGCCAAGCTGAAGTCAAATACAATTAATCGCCGGAGCTGACGGTCGTACGGAGCAGTGCGTCACCCTGTCAGCACGGCCAAAGACCCCCCGCCGCAGGACTACCAACCAGGCGTGGGGGTAGGCGGAGCCCGGTCGGACGACAAGACAGAAGACCAGACTCCAAGGCGAACAGTACCCCCTCCTTTTTCTCTCCAAACTCCCATGTAACCTGCCACTTCCGAGTATATAAGGGGAGGTAGGACTCCGGGGGCGAGGGGGGATAGAAAAACAAGAGAACGAAAAACCAATTGAGCACAAGGGAGATCGATTGATCGAACCGCCTCATCTATAACCCCTTGTCTGCCTCGCGAATCAATACATCCCAACAGCACGAACTGGAGTAGGGACATTCAGCCCGAACCAGTATAAACCCCTGGCTTCCTGAGTCAACCATTCGAGGAGAGGGAGCGCGCGACCCCAACTAACCAAAAATTCGTATTGCCGGTGCTCGAAAAACCGACAATTGGATAGTTACTCTGCAGCGAATGTACAATTGTACCCACAAGAAATAATCAACTGGTGTTGTCCATGCAATTTTACACTCAACAAGATAGAGTGCGACCCGAGATATTATAACAAGGCCTTTACAATGCCAATCCCTAACTTCACCCCGCCCGATGACCGATCAATGTAAGGACACTAGTTACCATCACCATGAGGTTTGCATCGTTGTGTCGGACAGCCTTGCATTTATGATGCAAGTGTGTCCTCAGACATGGACGCCTGTTACCATGGTCCACAACCATAAACAAGCTATAATCTATAGCTTGCAAGGATAATGCTAGCGCTCAGTAAATTATTCAGCTAGTTTCTACCCATAAGGACGTGTGGTTTGCACGATATATGCTAGGATCAATGGAACTTGAGTTCGGTCCTTAAATGACTCGAGCAAGACAAACACATACCCCATCTCATGCACCAACACCGATCTCCATAACCATTCGTCCATGTACAAAACATGTTTTCCATTTTGACCACATAAGTTTTTCTTCAAAGTCTAACAATGTCCAAAATATGTCACTAGAATTTTTCCAAAGCACCCTACTATAAACCAAAATTTTCCAAAATGCAACTATAAGCATGAATAAGTATTTTCTAGGTATACTCTTTTATGTCCCACCAACATTTATTCTAGTAAGGGGGTAACTATTCCTAGGGTGACAATGGCAGGGATAGTTCAAAGTCAAGGTAGCTTTTGTTTCAATAGCCGGCAATAACTAATAACTATGCAAAGGTATACCAACTTTTTTTGAATTAAGCATGCAGAAATTAGTTATAATGAAAACAACATAGCTTTGAAAAACTAGTATCAACATGATCAAGGGGGTACTTGCCTTGCCTGTAGAGTACTTATTCTTGTTCTGTTCCAACTTCAGTCGCATTTGGTACGTTAGCGTATGAATGAGAAAAACCAAATAGCACAAATAAGTTCCAAATAAAATAAAAAACTACAAAATAGGTTTTGGGAGAAAGCTTGAATTTATGAAAATTTAGAAATGAAAATGAAGTCATTTGGAGGTTGTATGAGGGAGAATGGGCCATTGGAAGTCTTACCGGGTGAGAAAATCATGAAAAAGAAGAGGGAAAATACTGTTCATGAATATGTTCTTTAATTTGGAAATTTTGTTTTATTACGCAAAGGCTGATGTGTGGGGCCACGATTCTAGTGAATTGATTTATTTAAAAATCGAACCGAGCTGTGGGACCCATATGTCGGTGATTGAGGTTTTGAAATCAGTTTTTAAAAGAAAACTGACATGTGGGGTCAGCTTGTCAGTGATTGCGCATGAGAGGGGAATGGCTGACAGACATAGCCCACTTGTCGGTGACTCCGAATAGCGCAGCAGCTCAGGCAAGGCTACCGGCAGCGGAACTCGTGGTGCTGAGGCTCAAGATAGCAGAAGGGAGTGGAGGGGGACCTCGGGTAGGTGATGGGGGTGGTCGAAGATGGCTGGTGGCTAGAGCTTAGTGGTGGCGGCCATGGCGGATGATGGAGGTGGAGAAGCAGTGGTGTTGGGGTTAAATTGATGGAGGCGAAAGCATAAGGGAGGTGGGGGATCCCGTTTTAGGGGGGTTTGCAGTGGCGGAGGTTCACTGAAAAAGCTTAGAGATGGTGACTCGACACTCTAAACCAAGATGATACGGGGTTACCTGATCTTGACCTCGTGAGATCTAGATACTCACGTCCTCTATAGATGAACGCTAGTTGATCCCTACTACAAGATACAATGGCTTGCAATTCTTTGCTTCATTAAGATCACATGCATGCTAAACTTCACATATACTAAGAGAAGTATATCGATATCGCAATTCTCAATGGAAAGACAGAATGATCTTTAGAAGTATATATTATGAGGAAGAACAAACAAAGAACGCTAATAGATACAAATAGATATCTTATTAATCTGTTGTCTCTTTACGATGACACGATATATGACTATTAATGGTTGGCATTGAAACAACCGATGTAACAGAATTGGAACAAATAGTAACAAATCAAGTTCAAAAATAATCCTAATTACTGTTTTGCCAGTATGCATAAGAATAAATTATCATCCAACTCTTGTAGTGTCATCTACCGCAGGACCCATGTGTTAGTGCAAAAATCTTTGATGCGCATCTGATCCAAGGATCAAAATCCCAGTAAAATTTTGTAAAATTTCAGCGAAATCTCATATTTTGGCCCCTCTTGAGATTCATGATCTCGGTGGAATAAAAAAAATTGAAAAAAAATTCAAATTGCTACAGTAATTTTTACAAATTTCACCAAATTTGACCAAAATTCACTTTTTTTTTACCAGAGTGCAGTTTTCATGGCCGGTTTTTGACTGGAGTACATCATAGCACATGCATGGCGACGTCTGTTTGTTGATTTCGGTTTTAATTGAAGGCAATGTAACCATGCTGCCTATATTTAAACAAAACACATGGTCTATGTAGAACACTGGAATTTTACTTGCAGGGATTTTGCACAAAACAATATGAATTCTTCCTATGATAATCTTGTATTATAAACGAAGCATGTGATCTAACTGAATAGCAATATACTATTCAATATATGATAGTAATGCAGATGTATGATTACCTTGGATATCTGAATAGAGTAAGATGTAAATGTGTGAATGGTTGTTCACACTATCCATTCATTTGTGTATCTATATGCCTTCCCTAGTTTTATGGGGTAGGTTACCTAAATTATCCAACCAAAGGAAAATGTTGTGAGCCGTAACCTTGTAACATCATTAGGATAATAGCACCGTCATAATTTTTAAAAATTCCTTAAGCTTGATCATCATCTGAAATTTTATGGTAATATTAGTGATGTATCATAACCATCCCCATAAAATTTTCAAAATTTTCTACCATGTTTTGAACCAATTTTCATTAAATTGAAATTTGCTAGTCAGCCTTCAGTAGCATTGTCCGAACTTTTTAAAATTCCTCAAGATTGATCATGATCTAAAAAATTATGAGAATATTATAAATACATCAAGACCATCCACAAAATTTTTTAAAATTTTCTAACGTGGTTTGAACTATTTTTCATTCGGTTCAAATTTGTTGGTAATGGTTTTATCATGACAATACCACTTTCTAAATTTTTAAAAATTCGTTAGGATTGATCATCATCTAAAATTTTTATGAAAATATTAGTGATGTGTCAAGACCATCGACAAAAAATTTTAAAATTTTGTAACGTTGTTTGAACCGTTTTTCTTTCGTTTGAATTTGACCGAGATGTCGCCATTTTTGAACGAAATTTCAGTAATTTGAATCGAAATCTCGGAAATTTCAATTAAAAATTATCGGATTCAAATTTTTATTTTTTATTTCGTTTAGATTTTATCCAAAATAATAAAATTTCACTGAAATTTTAGATTTGAAAAGGTGCCAAGATAAACCGTAAAACAAAATTTGAAACTTGATCTGATCTCAAGGTCATGCATCTCGAAATATTCTTGCTGAGCCCTCGTGTGAGTAAGAAGATACTACATGCGCATGGGTGAGTAGGTGACGTACACGCATGTCCTTGAAGTAAAATTTTGTTTTGTGTAGAGTTCGGACTTCGGAGTACCTCTAGCTGAACTATAATCAATGCAATATTTATTTGCACAGCACGTGTAAAGGTTCCATCGACTTCACATGGTTGATGGTTGCATGCATTCATGCAGCATGCGGTACATGGTGGGTCCCACCAATCCACTTGAATATTTAGCTTGGCGTGAACTGCATGCAAAGGTCTCGCTGCCTTGTTTGGCAGAGTTCTAGATTCTAGTTCCACCTCAGAGTTGAAACTTGTAGATTAAAATAAAGTAACTTAAGTTTATAATTTTATTCTAAAATTTAAACAAGATGACCAATCTAAACACTTTTAATATATCCACAGCTCCAGCTCCACGAATCTAGTGAAGCTAAGAATATCTAGCTTCACCAACTTTAAGGATTTGGTGGAGCTGGAGAAGGGGCTGTTTGGCAGAGTCCTAGCTAGCTCCACTAAATTCGTGAATTTGGTGGAACTGAGTATTCTTAGCTCCACCAAATCTATAGAGCTGGAGCTGTGGGTGCATTGAGAGTCTTTATATAGGTCATTTTGTTTACATTTTAGAATAAAAATATAAACTTAATTTATTTTATTTTAACCTACAAATTTTAGATCTGAGGTGAAGCTGGGATCTGGAGCTCTGCAAAACAGGACCTTAGTATGCTGCCGGTGGCATGCATTTTGGATGTATGGCGACTAAGGTTTCAAATCTCGGTCTCAGATTCAGATTCAGAGGGGATTAAAATTTAAAATTTAAGTGAAATTTTAGAATTTTGAATAAAATTTAAAAGTAAAATCCAAATCTAGTTATTTTTGAATAGGGATTTTCGAGATCTCGGTAAATTTGAACCGAAGAAAAAATAGTACAAAACAAGTTGAAAAATTTTAAAATTATTTTGTGGATGGTCCTAATGCATAACTAAAGTTCCCATAAATTTTTCAAATGATGATCAAACCTAAAGAATTTTTATAAATTCTGAGAAAAGCTACTTTTGTTTCTTGGTCTGAGACTGTGACCGAGACTATAAAGTTTCTCCACTGTGATGCATGACAAGCAACATAGCCCGGCTTAGTTTGTTTCAGGCGTGAGTTAAGGCTTTGCTGCAAGCCAGAATGACGTGAGTTCGAATCCCACTTTCAACAAATTTTTTTCACTTTTTTGACATATACTCCTCATACAAGGTATTAAAATGCTTCAAAAAAAAATTTGAACTCAAATCCGGTCCAAAATCAATGCAATCCGGTAAAAAATGTATTAAATCCAGACCAAATTACTGAGTTGTCGGTGAGATTTCTGATATTATTATAGCATTGTGAATTATTATAAACTTTTTTATTCGATCAAATTGTTAACCTTGATAGCGACACATGCACATGGGGTTCAGGACCTGAACCTGTAGTGTAATTCTGCCAATGCGTTTATCATCCGAGTTTCGAAAATCCAACCTATTATAAGAGCATGTACAGTGGTATAGACGGTAACTGTCTATAATGCATCTCCATATCATCTACATACAGCACTAAAGACAACTCATACAATGGATCGTCTATATAGTTGTCTATAATGAATTCTCAAACAACTAATAGACTGTCTATACAATGGTACAAACAGCCTAAAGCTGTCTATAAGACCGTCTATTCACGAAAGGACGACTATTCTCTCTCTTCTCCTTCTCTCTCTTCCACCTCATCAAAAATCTTATGTGGTATCTCTTATAGACAGCTGATATCAGCCCATTGTACATGCTCTAATCAGGAGGTCTCCGGCAAGAAGAGCCTCCCCACCTGTCCTCCCTCCTGTTTTTGCAAAAAAAACCCTTCCACTCTTTCATATTACAGTTAGATCCTTCCGAATCTTTAAATCGAAAAGGGTTGGTCAAAGATAATGGCACCGTACTAGCTCGACGAACTCCATCGGTTTGTGACTTAGAAAAGACAATCCCCAACGACTGAAAAAGAAAAAAAGGCTATCGCTTTTGAGACAAATAATTAGATGCCTATGCAGCTTAAATAAATCATGGAAGGACGTACCTGACAAACATATTTATCAATACGTTAAGGCTCCAACGTCCCAATTACTTTAGAGCATCTCCAGCAAGGGCCCCTAAAACAGGGTTCCTATTTTGGATTTAGAGGCTCCCTCTATTTTTTGGGGTTCTGTTTTCAGAGCACAAGTCCAGCAACAGCCCCTAAATCTCAGCCTATATTTTACTTTTTCTCCTATTTTGACATATCCGCTATGTATAATCTTCATTTGACACCACTAAAATTCAATCAAAAATATTTGTAATACATAAAACATAAGCATATTAACATTTACAATTTAAAAATATGATATTTCAAATTTAAATTTAAAATTTTCAAAACATGATAAAATTTTTGAAGCCTCTCATGTATTTCCCTATCTTCAATAATAGGAGTTGTACTTGTGTACCTCGGAATTGGGGCTGAGGAGGCAAATTTAGAGGCCTCCTAATTTTAGGGGCTTGAGTTGGGGCCCCCTGGGAATTAGGGCTAAGGAGGAAAATTTAGGGGCCTCCTAATTTTAGGGGCTTGAGTTGGGACTCTGCTGGATCTGTTTTTTTTACTACACTCCCTATTTTAAGGTTTAGGGGCTCTGCTGGAGATGCTCTAAACTCAGATAAACAAAACGGAAGGATTCCCGGCCAGCGCCCCTATCCACGTGTCCTGTCGGCAATTTTACTCAGATAAACAAAACCGGAATAATCATAGGCGGAGGTTGGGTGAGGCTGGAGCCCACCCGGCAGCCCAGTGCAAAGACCCCCGCGAGCGCATATGCCAGGAGTTAGAATATTCATCGAAGCCCATGGCCCATACGTATACGGCCATACCACGTACTCGCATAGACAAGCATGTTAAGTAATTGAAAGATTTATTACTGTTAAGCATGTTACGGATACATGTTTTGCTTCGCTGAAAACAAATTTGGACTTGTTATTTGCTCGCTTTGGTTTGTCTCTGTCTAAACTCAGAGGACAAGGCTATGATGGTGCATCGAACATGCAAAGTCAATTTAATAGTTTAAAGATACTGATTTTAAATGAGAACCCGCATGCTCACTATATACATTGCTTTGCACATCAGCTACAATTGGTAGTAGTTTCTGTTGCTAAGCTCCCCTCTTTAAAACTTTCTGGCTTCGCCACTGGGAATAATATAAATAATATACTCATTTTGACTGACTTCGAGTTTCAAATAATATAAATAATATACTCATTTCGACTGACTCTTAAACTAGCTCGGTGAACTCTTTGCAATGGTGTCATTTATTTTGACATGCGACATTTCTTACTTCAGATCCTTCCAAATTCATGATCACTTTAGATTTGTATTGATCAAATATGAATCTATATATAATTAAATAAAATATTAGTACTTCTGCATCTCGATGTGTAACAAAAAAAAGCTAATTAAATTATAATTTACCTAGCGATATTTATATAACTCAATAATTCTTTCTAATTATGTAATATACTAGGCCAATAAGCGCGGCACATACCGCGCGCGTGAACGAAAAAATGATTTTGCACTTTTTTTTCGGAGGTAAAATAGATCTAGATATATTTTCAAAATTTTTGGAGGCTCGAGAAATATTAGAGATCGCGTTGAAAAAAAAAGTACACATATTTCTGTTGACAAAAAAAAATTTCCAGGGAAAACGGAGAAAGGACCTAGATGTAAAAAATAGGGACATGTTTGTTATATTTTTTGATCTAACCGCTATACCGAAAAAGTAGAAAAGCGCTCATTCGTGATTTGTATTTAACGGGAGGTTTTTTCCGTAAAGTAATGAGCGAGAGACCCAAACCTGATTCGAGAAAGTTTTTCTTGCCCTCACAAAAAATCGTGAATGATCTTTTCGTAATTTTGTAGAGACCTATCTGTAAATTAAAAGAATGGAGGAAATTTTTTTTATAAAAATGGCAGGGTGATCTTAAGGAGCTCTTAAACCTGTGGAATGCAATGGAGGGAGTATTTCACTGAAACGTAGTAGAAAAGAAAAGAAAGTACCCCGGTGTCGATGTCCGCATCAACGGACGGAGCAGAAAAGCCGATGGATCCCGCATTGACTTGGCTCGGGCCTACATGAAAGTGAATAATTGAAGTGCTGGCGTTGACACGCTGTCTCAACAACTGAGCCTAGTTGACCCGGAGTTAGACTATCTCTAGTGGATTCTCTTTAGTCTTAAATCCATTCGCGAACAGATTCTAAGTACTCAAACGGATTTCCTTCACGATTCCTTTCGAACGGGATTTGGAGAGAGAATCCCTTCACAAAATCCTTCAAGGGGATGCTGTTGGAAATGGTAGGAAATAAAGGGAATGAATATGGAGAAAGTAATAGGGAAGGGAATAGAATGAAGGAAAATTGCTGGACATAGTCTTAGCATTGGCTTCCAGCCTTCCAGCCCAACAGCGTTACAGAATAACTCGACGCATGTGCTGACCAACTAAAATACCTGCTCCGCTTATCTATATAAGACTTTTTTCGAATAATTTTATCTATAAATATAAAATTTACATATAGATTTAATAAAACATTTTCTTCTATATTCCTATTTATTCATTCTCAACCATACGTATTTATTCAATACCGTCCATGTAAAATATATCTTTCATCTTCGAAGACAATTAAGTCAATGCATCTAAATCATTTTTACATATGTTTGTCAATTTTAACACAATCTTAATCCTTATACAAAATCAAAATACACCTTATATTTGTGAATGGAGCAAGTAAATGGGTACACATGCATTTAGGTTAAATGGGACAGCATGTACCCATGTTCATATATAAAATCTCTAATTAATTTTTTAACATGTATAGAGGTGACAGGGATACATACATGATGTGCGTGTGGTGCGTAAACGTGATTTGCATAAAATGTGTCTGTTTTATAAGGGTGTGTTTGATTAGTGGGATGAGATTGAATGAGATAAAATGAGTTTGAACTTCTGTGTAATTTGATTCTATTATTTTGGATGAATGACATGATTTAACATTTATAAAAAAAATATTTCTTAAATTTGTATCTCATTATTTAAAATAGGATAATTTCATTGAAGTAATAACAGTATAGATAACTTTTTTTTAACCTCTCGTACATATAGGTATCAAACACACCCTTAAAAAAACGCATCTTGTGTCCTATCCTATCATTAGTATTCATTACTAGTCGCTACAAATCAAAGCTTGTCCCGGCCGATTTGCCTTATGCTTTACCGACTCGGTAATCGGAAGGTATGCAATTCGCGACCGCCAACTTGCGGAAATTGCTAGGAAGCGAGAAAAATGGAGGTAGTGAGCTACTCCGGGGGCGTGGCGCAGGCCCTTGTCAGCAAGCTTGGGTTGCTGCTGAGGGAGGAGTACCGGCTGCTCAGCGGCGTCCGCGGCGAGGTCGTCGACCTAAGGGACGATGTGGCCATCATGAACGCCCTTCTCCGCATGCTCTCCGAGGCTGACGACGGTGCCGTGGACCACTTCGTCCGGGAGTGGATGAAGCAGGTGCGCGAGTTAGCTTACGATGCCGTGGACTGCATCGACCTCTTCGTGCTGCGCATAAGCTGCGCCCCGCCGCGCGCCAGCGCGCTCGGCCGTGTCAGGCACCTGTTTGCGACGCTTCGCGCGCGGCGGCGCCTCGCCACCGACATCCAGGTCCTGCGCGCCCGTGCCCTCGCAGTCAGCGAGCGCCGCGCGCGGTACGGCGTCGACCGCCAGGCGCTGCGCCCCTCCGTCTCTTTCGCCCCCATCGCCGTGGCATCCTTTGCGCATGTGCTCCGCGCCACCAACGACCCTAACCAGGTCGTCGGCCTCGAGGACCAGGTTAAGAGTTTGTCCGACAAGGTGAAGTTGGTGAAGAGTGACAATCAGCCCGACGTGAGGCTCAAGGTGTTCTCCATCGTGGGGTTCGGGGGGCTCGGGAAGACGACGCTTGCTATGGAGGTGTGCCGGAGGCTGGAGGAGGAGTTCGACTGCCAGGCAACCGTGTCGGTGTCGCAGGCGTTCGATGCTAGCAAGGACCTGAGTGAATTGCTGAACCGCATCCTTAAGCAGGTCGTGAAGGTGAAAAGGGATAGACAGAAGGGCATCCAGGAAGAGGAGTCCTTGGGTGGCAACGACAGCAGCGTGGACGGGCTGGCAAGGACGCTCGCCGAGCGTCTCGCGGACAAGAGGTACTACTGCATTTTAAACTTCACAAAATTTCGTCATAATCTTTTAAATTGCTTCAGCTTGTGGAATCTAGCCCCGACAGTTTTAATTATTTTGAGCCCCTCAGATAACAGTTAACTATTAAATTTTAGTTACCAATCCTGATTGGCTCAATAGCAAGAAGGATCTGATTAGATATTTTTCGATAATAAATATGCTTGATTAAACAAAGTCAAATAGCAGAGGGGCTCAAATAGGCAAAATCAGACTGAAATGGCTTTATTGCAAATTGAATACTTGAGAGACTCTATTCAACAAAATTCGACACTGTGGTATTGATTTTTTTTTTTTTCAATTACAAGGAATAAAATTGTATACACACTACCACGTACACACAAGTACGTCCCTTAACACCTCTAGAAAAACAAGGCCTTCGCGTGTTCATAAAAGTTGATTGATTGAACAAACTGATGAAACATTTTGGAGGGTAGCTTGTAGTTTAGTTTTGCCTCTGAACTTTTTTGCTTCTTCTCTTGTAAATGTGATGGAATTATCTATTGGTCACTAAAATTAAAGATCGGTAGTTTGAGAGATAAACGAATATAATGAGGTGGCAAAAGGCACAGAAGTTTATATCATGTTTTCCTTTTGTAGGCAAAGTCTAAAATCGTATTTAAAAAATAACAGGGTAATAGGTAGATTACTAAAAACATTTACTTCCATCTTTTGCTCCTAGAGACGTTGTTTAATTAGCAACTCCCAAGAAAAATTGGGGTTGTCTATTCGTAGCGACTGGAATTTTGCTAATTTTCAATCACTTTTTTGTAATCCATGGATTGAGATCTAACCGGTCTCATCACTTACTTCTCTTCCTACGTATAAACCCATCCTCGCGTCTAGAACAAATAATGAAACAAAGAATTATTCTGGCTAGTGCTCTAAATAGCACGCTATAATTGTACTATAGTTTTTATTGACCCCAAACGCTAAGTGATGGGCCAAATGTTTCGCTATATTAGCTACAAACGCTATAGCTAGCAATAGCTTCGCTATACGCCGTAGCTTGTAGCTAACGATAGTTTCGCTATCGTCTATACGACGTAGGTACCAACGGACCAAAATATTGTGTCTATATTGAAATTCAACATTACTAGAAAGCTCAAATACATCTCTTATAAGTGTGAACTATGAGAAAACCTAGTAAAAAAACATCATCTCGCTCTTTTTCAATAATCTAGCATTTATATTTCTTAGTGATTAAGTACTTGTTAAAAACATTATGAAATAGTTGTCAGTTATGTTTTTTGACACGTATTAGCATGTTTGTTGATTCTGGACTTAACTCATATTCCTATTAAAATATTAATATCATCTAAAGTATCATGGTTTTAAACTCGTATTCCTATTAAAATATTAATACCATCTAAAATATCATGGTTTTATGATTTTGTTTGGGGATGACTTATATTATATACATATTTAATTTTAAATTTTGTAATGCTGAAAACGCGACAAAGGATAGGTTCCGCGGTAGCTAGCTATAGCTGTTGTAGCTTTTGTGGGACCTTGCCACGAAGCCAGCAAAATCGTAATTAAAAACCTTGATTCTACCATAGGAAAAAAAATTTGGTGAAACCCTACAAATACAAAGATAAGATAAACTACTTCACCAATCATCCATACAAATTATGAGCAGTACTTCTATGCTTTCCTTCTCAATATAAGTTGCACAAATCTTAAAGCAAGCGAAAGGGTAAGTAATCACCATCCACCTTTCATTCATTCTTTAATATATATTTGTGCAACTTTTAAAAAGAAAAGCATAGAAGCACCTCTCACAAACTATTCATATGCTCACAGTGAAACAATATTGAAGGATAAACTATTTTACCATGCATCCATACAAATCATCCATATACAAATGAACAATATTGAAGGATAAACTTCTTTTTCATTGTGACCATACATGTCGTGTACAAAAAGCTAGCAGTCATACCTATAAACATATAAAAGGAGATCGAGTATGTATAATTACAATCATATGTTATCCATGATTCATGATGTGTAACAATTTTCATTTCTATCACAAACCATTGGATCTAACAATTTATCAACTGCAACAACAAACTGTTAACATCCATGAAATTAGCTATCAATAACAATACATACATAGAAATGAACTATTCATATGCTCAGTGAGGTCGTCGAGGAGGGATAGGTCGCCGAGGAAGAGGGAGAGGTCGCCAAGGAGGGAGAGGTTGCCGAGGAGGAGGGAGAGGTCGCCGAGGAGGAGGACACCGTGGAGGAGGGAGAGGTCGCCAAGGAGGAGGGAGAGGTCGCCGGGGAGTAGGAGGTCGCCTAGGGTTTGGGGGAGACGAAACATGCTGAGTGCTAAGGTCTGTGCGATGAACGTACCTAAATCTGTTTATATAGTCTCAGGTTGTATCTCAGACGATTTGTTGTTAGAACTGTCTGTGATATGTACAGATCACTGACGGTTTTAGTTTAAAACCGTCTGTGATAGATGCAGGAGTCATCACTGACGGTTTTATACAAAAACCATCTGTGATATCACGACGGTTCATGAGGATGTACTTCCCTTCCAACCTTATCCAGGTCGGGGTACGTTATATTTGTGTGAGTAACTACCTTTCCGACCAGTCGCAGGTCAGGCGCGAAGAATTTTCAACGCCAGACCAAGTTGCTGGTTAGATCACCTAGATAGGTTTATTCGAACCTGTGTATGCTTAGCTGGTCGGAGTCAAAGTATTTCCATGTGACTAAATCTGACTCTGGTTGGAACCATAACCAGTTAATGAATCTTGGGCATAGTTATCAATACCGGTATCTACCGGCCAGTATGTACCATTTTAGCACCTAAACAGGTATGAAGTAGCCTTATGCACCATACTGGTCTCGATATCGGTCAATACCGACCCAATATCGGTCGATACCATTCATGCCAGTAGAATTGATAATATGGTCGATTGAACTATATGGTATATTTGATAGTAATACTATGTATTCAGAGTAATATTATAAGTGAACTTTGGTGTACGTATAATTAAACATGTCTATACTTATAAATATATACTATTATACTAAACCTGAAATGGTATGCCGGTATAGACCGGTACCAAAGGGTACCGTTCCAAGAGCCAAACCGGTATGATCCCTGATACAGTATTGACAAGTTTGGTCTTGGGACTTATTTATGGGCTCTTTTAATTTCTAAGCATGTAGGTCCAGAATTCATTAAGGACATATTAATCGTTGTCAAGTGCGTCCTGAGATGTTATAACAAGGCCTTTATAATGCCAAGCCCTAACATCACCCTGCCCGATGACCGCTAAATGTATGGACGCTCGTTACCATCACAATGAGGTTTACATCGTTGTGGCGGATAGCCTTGCATTTATGGTGCAAGTGTGTCTTCGGACATGGACTCTCGTTACCATCATCTACACACCCAAAACAACCTATAATCTACAACATGCAGGGATAATGCTAGCTCTTACTAAATTATTTAGTCAGGTCCTACCCATAAGGACATGTGGTTTGCACGATATATGCTAGGATCAATGGCACTTGATTTCGGTCCTTAAATGACTCAGGCGAGACAAACTCATACCCCATATCGTGCACAAGCACCAATCTCCACAACCAATTGCTCAAGTCCAAAACATGTTTTCCATTTTGCCCACATAAGTTTTTCTTCAAAGTCTAACCATGTTCAAAATATGTCACTAGAATTTTTCCAAAGCGTCCCACCCTAAACCAGAATTTTCCAAAATGGCAACAATAAGCACAAATAAGCATTTGCTAGGTATACTCTTCTATGTCCCACCAAAATTTATTCTAGTAAGGGGGTAACTACTCCTAGGGTGACAATGGCAGGGGTATTTCAATGTTAAGGCAGCTTTTGTTTCAATAGTTGGTAATAACTTTTAACTATGCAAAGATATAGCAACTTTATTTGAATTAAGCATGCACAAAATAGTTGTAATGAAAATAACATAGCCTTTGAAAAACTAGTATCAACATGATCGGGGGGTACTTGCCTTGCTCGTAGAGTGCTTATTCTTGTTCTGTTCAAACTTCAATCGCGTCTGGTACGTTGGCATCTAAACAAGAAAACCGCACAAATAAATTCCAAATAAAATAAAATTGTTACAAAACAGGTTTTTGGAGAAAGCTTGAATTTATGAAAATTTAGAAACAAAAATTGAGTCATTTGGAGTTTGTATGATGGAGAATGGGCCATCGAAAGTCTTACCGGGAGAGAAAATCAAGAAGAGGGAAAAATACTGTTCATGAATATTTTCTTTAATTTGGAAATTTTGTTTATTAAGCAATGGTTAACACGTGCGGCCACGGTTCAAGTGAATCAATTTATTTAAAAACCGAACCGAGTCGTGGGACCCATATGTTAGTGACTGAGGTTTTGAGTTTAGTTTTTAATAGAAAACTAAACCAGCTTGTTAGTGACTGCGCGAGAGAGAGTGTAACAGCTAACAAATGGAGCCCACTTTTCGGTGACTCTGAATAGCGTAACAGCTCGAGCAAGGCTACCGGCGGCGGAACTTGTGGCACCGAGGCTCGGGATAGCAAAACGGAGTGGAGGGGGACCTCGGGTAGGGGATGGCGGTGGTTGGTGGCTAGATCTTAGTGGCGATGGACATTGCGGATGATGGAGGTGGAGAAGCGGTGGTGTTGAGGTGAAATTGATGGAGGGGAAAGCATAAGGGAGGTGGAGGATCCCATTTTGGGGGGTTTGCAGTGGCAGAGGTTCATCGGAAAAGCTTGGCGACAGTGACCTGAGGCGGCAGAGGGAGGTGACCGTGGCGATGGCTTTTTAGTAGAGCACAGCTGCAAAAGAGGCATCCCAGTTACCGGGGAGAAAGAATGAGCTCGGATTGGCTGCGGTCGAGTCAGGGGAATGGAGCTTCACAAAAGCATCGTGGAGCTGGGGCACTGGAGAGGGAATGGTGAGGAGTCTGGAGCGAAAGGCAAAGGCAGGGAGGCTTAAAGGTGCTGGAGAGGGAGTGATGGGGGAGGAGAGTGGATTGGAAGGCAAAGCTAGGGAGGCTTAAAGGCATGGGGTCGAGCGTGTTCGGCTTGGGCCAAAAGACACGACGCATTGGCTAGGGTAGGTCAATGGTGTGGGGAAGATGGCAATGAGGTAGTGGCACAGGCTCTACGCCGGATGGGGTGAGGAATGTGCTACTTTTAGCTTGTGTCATGACGCGGAGTGGTCCGGCCTGAGGCGATTGTGGCGACCGGTGTGGCGCGGCAATGTGGCGGTCATGTCCTAAGCATGTGCAGAGTTGTCGGTCTTGGTACGCGTGTGAACTGGCATGGGTCGGCGCGGTCTGGCGTGAGTGCGAGCGCGAGTGGCACAGGGTTTGGGTGTGCCAGGCTCGAACAACATTGTCGCAGTGGTCGTGTTAGAAAACAGAGAGGCCGTAGGAGGAAATCGGCTTGAGAAGGCTTTTGTGATTTTAAAATGATTTTGGAAAATAATTTCAGGAGAATGCTTTCCTAATTGGCAAATTAGAAAATGACTTCCAAATAATTCTAAAAAATTATGAGAAATAATTTGGAATATTAGGAACATGGATAAAATAATTTCAAACATTGAAACTGATTTGTAAGGTCTGCAAAAATCAAAAAGGGCTCAAAACAAAATAGGACAAAAAATCCAGAAAATTCAGGAAAACCTCAAAATTCAGAAAATGCATTTTAACCAAGTATTATTCACTAATTTAAATTTTTAGGCTGTGACATACTGGCTCGACACGGTCAATACTGGCCATACCGGCTTCGATATCGGTCCATAACGGCCATATCGGCTTCGATACCGATCAATACCAGTCATACCAGGGTATTGATAATATAGTCTATTGAACTATATGCTATATTTGATATAATTAAACATGTATACTTATAAATATATATTATTATATTAAACTCAAAACGGCATGTCTGTATGGACCGGCACCGAAATGTACTATTCTAAGAGCCAAACCGGTACAGCCGCCAGTATAGTACTGGCAAGTGTGGTTAGAAGTGTCCTGTAAAAGAGCTCATTGCTAAAATCTTTCGATTAAATCAGGTACCTCATTGTGATTGATGATGTATGGACCATAGCAGCCTGGGATGCAATCCGATCCAGATTGCCAGAGAACAACCAAAGCAGCAGAATCATTGTGACCAGTCGGATAAACACTGTGGCGAAAGCGTGCAGCCCAGCTAGCGGTTGGGAAGACAACATCTGCCGAATCAAGCCCCTCGAGCCGGAACACTCTAAGCAACTGTTCGTTAATAGAGTATTTGGTCCCAACGTTGCCTGCCCCGACGAGCTGAAAGTTGAAATGGGCAGTATTTTAAAGAAATGTGGTGGGCTACCGCTGGCGATTGTTAGCATTGCCAGTCTTCTGGCGAGCTACAACTCGCCTGGGAGCGTAGAGATGTGGACCAGAGTTCGCAACTCAATTGGTTCTCAGCTGGAGAGCAACCCCACCCTCGAGGGGCTGAGGCAAGTGCTTACACTCAGCTACAACCACCTGCCTCATCATCTCAAGGCTTGTATGATGTATCTCAGCATCTTCCCGGAGGATTACGAGATAAAAAATATCCGGTTACTCAACAGATGGATAGCCGAAGGCTTGGTTCCGGAGAAGCGAGGGTTGACTTCGCTGGAGGTCGCAGAAGCCTACTTTGACGAGCTGATGAGCAGGAATATGATCGAGCCAGCAGTGATTCATTACGATGGGACGGTGGATTCATGTCGTGTGCACGATATGATGCTTGAGGTCATTGTGTCCAAGTCCCTAGAGGACAACTTTGTCAGCTTGGTAGGAGGCCAATGCGGAGGGTCGTCATACGATAGCGTTCGCCGCCTATCCATCCAGGGAGACGACCTTGGGTCCGCCGGCATCGAGAAGATAAGCATGAGGCACGTCCGGTCTCTGACCATGTTTCGCCCTGAAGATAGGTTGCTCGATCGACTAGCGGAGTTCACCCTTCTAAGGGTACTCGACCTAGAAGGCTGCAAGGGCGTGCGAGACGACCATATGAAGCTCGTTTGCCGGCTGTTCCTACTCAGATTCTTGTCCTTGAATAATACAGATATAAAAGTGATGCCTGGACAGATCGGTGAGCTCCAGCATTTGCAGACACTCTGGTTATATAGAACGCTCCTCCAAGAGGTCCCAGGATCCGTGATCAATCTGGAGAAACTTGAGCACCTGGGCTTCTCCCACAGTCAAAATTGGACGATACTCTTGAGGCTGCCATGTGGGCTCCGGAAAATGAAGGCCCTGCACGGGTTGGATAGGTTTGAACTCGGTGAGCACGATACTGAAATTGCCAAGGAGATTGGTGAGCTGGTGCAATTACGATATCTCAACGTCGTCCTAAAGTGGTCAACCTATGTGGGCCCCACTAAGCAGGTTCTCAAAGATCTTGCCAGCTCCATGGGCAAGATATGCTCTCTTCACGAGTTCGGGGTTCAAGACATGCAACCTGATTCCAACAACATGAACTTTCTGCATGACCTCCCCTCGCCACCACAGCTCCTGCGGACGCTCTGCATCGGTGGCACCATCAACAAATTGCCAGTCTGGGTGGAGTCACTCACACACCTCGTCCATATAGAATTCTGGTGGATAAAACTTCATGGCGATGAAATCTACGGCGTCTCGTGCAGGCTGCGTAACCTGTTGAAGATCAGCTTGGATAGGATGTGTTGCAAGGATGAGGAGCTGGTGGCGCGCACTGCCTTCAAGTTCCCGGTGCTCAAGCAGCTGTCCTTTGTCCCTCAAGAGGGTACACCACGGCTTCTCCAGTTTGAGAAAGGAGCCATGGAAAAGCTCGAGAGCCTGACCATGAGGTTCTTTTGGGAGGAGAGGTGGCTCGCCGGCGTCGAGAACTTGATAGGCCTTAAGGAGGTGCACCTCATTGGTATGAAAAACAACGATGCACTGCATAGGGCGGTAGACCAGCTGAAGGCTGAGAGCGAGAGTCGCCCAGAATCGAATCAGTTCAAAGTTATATTGAAATACGAGTGATCAGTGTGTTGGATGGCTCCTGGTTTTCGAAATTGTCGCTGTTTTCTAGGGATGGGTTCGAACTTTGAGATTTTCTACTTTCCCTTTTCACTGCATTTTATCTCAAGAACTTTCTCGTGTCTGTTTCTCGTTATATGACTACGATTCACTTTTGCGTAGTAGAATTTCCACGATGTTTCATCTATTAATTTTTCTTGATATATTCTTTTTCAAATAAAATGCCGGGCTGGACATTTTCGGTTTCTTTCACTGACTTGACCAACACCACATGTCGTGCTCGAACATCTGACAGCGAGTTGCTTCTGTTGCTACTTAGGACAGATCAGGCGTGGTGCTTAGCAAGTTAATGCTCAGAATTTCTTCAGCTGCACAGAAGAGGACAACACCAATGCTTTCATGCTGTCCAGTCTTATTTTCCTCTGGTTTTACTTCCATGTAAAACCTCATGTGGAGGGGATATTCTGTACTCTGTTTCCTCTCACTTTGACCGGAGTCTTTTGTCACGACCGGCGAAACCGCCCAGAAATTTGGTTTCGGACAGAGATTGTATATCACCTGTTTATACAACAAAAAAACAACAGGAAAAAATGTTAAATAACTAAATGTGGTCAATTAAATAAAGTTAAAATAACATTGTAGGCCACCGGTCTAAAATTTGAATTACGAACCAACAATTGAAAACAAACCCACAGAAAAGGCCTGAGTGCAGCCGTGACCCTATACGCCATCTCCGCTGAAGGTAGATGTAACCAAGCGACGGTCTTCTTTCTCTTTCTCTGAATAAATGTCAACAAGCATCGTTGAGTACACGTATGTACTCGCAAGACTTTAGTGTATGGAAATAAGTAATTATGCAGGGTTTGTCCATAGGGATCAAGCATCTACACTAAGTTTCAATTTCAGCATGAAGCAGATTTTATTTGCAATAGAGTAATACATAAAACGATTTCGGAATTATAAAGAGCACTTTAGTAAGAAAGTAATTAACAACATATGAAGCATTTGTACATCAATTCATAACCAATCCAACAAGAATATTGCAACCAACTCATCGCGATACCATTAATCCAACTTTTCATATCAACGATCCAACTCGTCATACCAATGCATTTTTCTTTCAAAGTGTTTGCAAAACCAAAACCAAAATACTATACTTGACATTATGTCCCAAGATGCTCTTGACCGTGAGCACGACTAATCGATTAGGTTTAAATCTCTGCAGAGAGTGTACACTTTACCCACATGACATATTCTAGCAATCATGTCAACCATGCCACGCAATACACAAGTATCCGTTTTGCTAGACTATGACGAAACTTTTCGACTAGCTAGAGCCTAACCTTGCATTAGCCCGGATATGACCATCCCTGTTATGGCGGCAGAAACCACTCATAGTACATTTTAGTACTCATTGGAAACTCATCACATCACTCTCGTTCTCCCCATAACAGGGCATACCCATTGTATCGGGTTGCTTGGTCCCAACGCCTCGGTGAAGGGAGCACCCTCGAACGACACCTCTCCCCCGGTTCGTCCATACTACTCAGCCTACCAACATGCAAGGTTTAAACTCCAACTAATTTACTAAGTTAAGGCTACCCCATAACTAGCACATGTGGTTGCACAATTTGACTCAGTTGATAGCATCAAGTTCAGTCCTTAGGGTGACTCAGGCAGAATTTCTCCCCTATCTACGTGCAATTGCAACTCATGCACGACACAATACCATCCCTTGTACTGTACAAGCCAATCCATTGCACAATCAGTTATACCATACTAGCCTGTGTCTAAATCATAACCCTTATTTTCATTTTTACCAACATATCGGTATCCTTCACTATCATATCCAACCTTTTTGAATTCGTATAAAGAATCAAGTCTATCATACTACCCATATCTAAAGCATGGCTAAGGATGAGCATTAATAATCGATTATACCCAATGTGACATTATAGAATACGGCATTACGGTATGACTTTACATCGTGTTTTGGGTAGTTTCCAGTGTTTGGGCCTATCCGGGGGAGTTGGGCCTTGGGGGAAACAATTTGGGCCTTGGGGGATCAAGTTGGGCCGTAGGTGGGGAACCCTTGGCCCATGTGGGGGAGTTGGGGCAGCAATGACCTGCCCCTTGCGCCCCCCTAACCCTAGCCGCCCACTTCCCTTCCCCTCCCACACCTCTAGCCGCCCCCACCTTGGGCGCCTCCCCTCCCTTGTGCGCCCCCCATTAGGGTTTCCCCTCCCTAGCCGCCACCTTCCCCTCCCCTAGCAACCCCTCACCTCTCCCTCCCCGGTGTTCGTCGTTCTCTCGCTCGGTGTATCGTCGGTCCAGAGTTCTCCAGCGATTCGCTGCTGTTCCGGAGGAAGGAGCGGCCGGAAGGAAGAGAGGTTTTCGTCGTCGTTCGGTTCTTCAAGAAGAAGTAACGAATCGTGGCTCTTTTGGGTTGGTCTAGGTTCTGCTAGATGGGAGAATCTATGCCTAGAGCCCTTGTTTAGGTGTGGTGATTAGAGGGGTTGAATTGGATTCTAGATCTGTCTCGCGAGTAGCTCTCGGCCACGTTTGACAATTAGTGTTGGACGCGTTTTTGAGGATTTTATAGGCATTTTCTGATTGGCTGGATGTTACGAAAGTTGTAGGTAATTCTATTATATTTAATTGGACACCAAGAACGTTAAATTCTGTTCAGCCATTTAAAAGTTATGGCTGTTTTACCGAACACTATCAAATCTGTGACGTGATTGGGACAGATTGTGTTCAACTGTAGATTAGAGGATTTTAGAGGCCGATTCAGTCTTCGAAAATACTTCTAAAAAGTTGGAAAATCTCCTAGGCTTCGAGAAAATATACTCGTTTACCTGATTTGGAGTTGTAGAACTCAAGTTATGCCCGTTGGAAGCCCGCTGTCCCATTGGATAGATTCTCTTTTTTTTCGGGTTTTAGGAGTGGGTTGCGAAGTCATTGTAGCCGATAGTTCTTGTGCTGTTTTGTGCGCTTGTTTGAGTGTATTGTACCTTTGTGCAGGTGGTGTGACCCCGGGAGTGCCTTCCTCATCTCGCTACTCCGTTCCTCACGGTTGAAGGCAAGTGTATTGGGATGGTTTGGGTTTGGGTGGCTATTTTTACTTGTATAGTTGCAATATGAGTACATAATGTGTTGATTTGCCATGCTTGCTTCGTGCTTGTGATATGATGAACATGATTAGATATGGGCTATGCAATTGTCATATTGAGTATTTATACAAGTTCATACATGTTTATGACATATGTGCATGCATAATGGAAGAGGCGACCCATTCTGATGCGGGCCTCTGTGTTCACATATAGTGAACACGAAAGACGTACCTCGTAGTCCCATCCACGGTTGTGAATGGGAGCGAGTCAGTAAGAGTAGGCACCCTCCACGGGATGGATGGGAAAGAGGGTATGTGCTAAGAAAAAAAAAAGACATGAGCATTGCATTGCATTGCATGAATGAGGATGATTATGAGATGTTTATGAAGTTGAACTATGAGATGCTTATGATGATGTGTTATGATATGTAATAACGATGCTATTGATTAATGTTGTTGCTCTACTCCATTGCAATACACTTTGCTGAGTGATGAAGTCACGCTTGTTGTTTTATGTTGTTTTTAGGTACTATGAACTCGGCATGCGGGAAAGGGAGTTAGCGCCACGTCTACACTAAGATTGATTATTTTAGACAACTACACACTCTCATTCGTAGTTGTGTTGTTTAATTTAATGTGCTAAATTTGGTTCATGCTATAGCTTGTGCTTGGATTTATCGTTCACTTCGTTTTGGTTCAAGAAACATTTGTATTCATTATTCTGGACTTAAATTGTTGCTATACCTCTTGTTATTGCTGCTTTAGATGTCATCCATTATGTTATTGCTTGTGATATTATTACTGTTGCTTCAAATCATGGAAAAACAAAGGAGATGCTGCCAAAATTTCGTTTAAAGCATTTGCGCCCTTGCTGTAATTTGTCCTTAATTATGCTTTATGGTTGTTGTTTCTACTCTGTTTGGTGACATCCTGGGCATACTAGGTGCCGGGATGTTACAGTTGGTATCAGAGCGGGCATTAGGTCCTTGGAACATGTATTTAGTGTCATACCATAAGTTCAACTAAAATATGAAGTGGGATAATCTAGAAACATGGCCTAGGTTATACTTAAAAATTTGCAATAGGATAGCAACATTAAAACTTGCATAAGTGGAATAATTAATTTAAAATTTGACACACACTTGGATGCACAGCAGGATGGGTTTATGATTCTTCATTGCATTGCATCTTGTTACTTGATGGAGACTATGTATATGTTGATTTTTGATCTTGTTTATATTGATGATGTGCTTATAAATAGGTTGATTGTATGATTGTGACTGTAGCAGCTATGCCAAGGGGTAAAGGTCGTGGTCGCCATGACCGTGGAGGCCAGGGTCGAGGTGGGAGTCACCCATCTTAGGGAATAGCTGAGTCGGTTGCTGAGGGAAGCGCTTCGCCCCATGCTCATGGGCTAGCGCAGGAGGACATCCCGGCGGCACAGTCGGGAGCTGAGGTGCCAGCCGCCACTGCGGCCCTGTTGTAGGCACTACAAAGGGAGGTCCAGGAGCTACGCCAGTAGGTTCAGGCTGCCCCTGCTGTTGTGCCTCCCCCTGCAGCAGCCCCAGTTTTGCCCTCGTTGTGCTGGAGCCGAGGATGAGTCTCCGTGAGTGGATGCCCCTCCGCTTGGACACTTTTGACGGAGCGGGCACGCCAGTCCAGTCCACAGATTGGCTGCGGTACATGGAGCGGCAGTTTGAGGTTCTGGAGTTGACCTCAGTCCAGAGAGCTCGCTTTGTGGCCTTTCAGCTGAAGGGCCAAGCGGATGTCTGGTGTAACACCCCATCTCTTCCAATTATTTGACCCCTTTTCGCAAGGAATCAAAATTTACTAATGTCATCTTCGCTCATAGCCTACATTGACCATACTTTCCTTTCGACTGCCAACCACATTACACTTTTCATTCTATCCTCTCCCAGGCATAACACACACCCAGGGACGTCTAGCTAAGACAATGTCCACGACAAAGCATTTTACATCACAATTTCTATAACATTTGCTTCCACCCAACGATACTTTCAACCAAATTCAAACCACGACATCAACAACCTCCATCATCATCCACCCTCATACCACTAATGTCTAGCACCTAGCCCAAGCTAGAACCGTAACTCACTACCAAATCTCAATTGGCACTTTTCCCAAGAGGATGTCGCCCTCACAAACAATTCACACAAACAACGAAGCCCACGAGTATAGCTCTTAGATTATACTCAACAGTAACCCGAGGCCCTTCTTATTCTCGCTCCTATCAATAGTGCAAAAGAAGTACGATTCTTTTGAATCCAAGTAGACCACATACAACAACTCGAACCTCAAAGCGCCACAAATCACTTTGGAAAGAACCCGATAACATTGAAAGACCACCCTTTTGCTTTTCCTAAATCAAGCCGCAAAGGAAAACTCAAATCTCCAATCAACGCGATACAATTCGCATCGGGGAGCACTCAAACAAATAGAGACTCCACACAATTCTCTTGACAGAAGTTCTCAACAACTAAAGACAACTCGACTCGCTTTCACCATAGCCAAACTTTTCATTTTAACCAAAACCAACATCTTGGAAGAGAACTGCCACAAAAACTCTCGAAGAGAAAGGGAAACTCAAATCCCTTGCATAACATAACCAAAATATCAGCATTTATCCATTCATTCCTGTGGTGGGCCGGCCAGGCTCAGCCCTCCCCTCGGCCAACTAAGCGAAAACACCACGCGTCTAGTGACCCATATGAACGGTTTTATGAACGCCAACCTCTCCCTTCGACAAAGCCATGAGTCCATACACTAGGGGGTCAACCCCCGGTAAGAGGAGGAGATGGATAAGGATCACCCCTCTCCCCGCAATGAGGGGAAGTACCCTTCCGTGGCGAAGGAGGAAACCGGAGGGAATCACTCCCAGTCGTGCCTTCCTTCGACGTGAACCTAATGCTAAATCACCAATGTCTGACACCCTCCAACAACTCCTCCCAAATACATGGTGACGTGTCCAGGCAATCTGAGACCCCTACACAAGTGAAATTCCCGTCGAACCCCTATAAAAGGTGTACGAACATAGGGTAAAAAACCCAACGTATTAGAGACGTGAGTCAATAAAAAAAATTCAGATTAGCCCCTGGCAAGAAATAATAAAGAAAAAGAAAGCCAATCAATACGGGCATATCCAAGCCCGCCCTATAAAGCGGAAAAGAGGACAGAGTAGAAGCAGGTTCCCCGAAAAACAAGAAGCAGTCTGACGAGTAAGAAGAGAGAGAGACCCGGTGGTTCCACACCACCACACTGGCGCCGTCCGTGGGGAACCCAACCGCAAGGTGAAACCACCACCTGCCGATCAAGCCCAAGGGTAAGTTTCCTGCAACCATGCCACCAAAGAAAGGAAAGGAGGCAAGATATCAAGGGGGCGGCAACGACGGCAGGAACAGAAGAACCAAGGCGGCGTACGAGAAGCCAATCTGGAGATCCCCCTCGACTTCTGCATGACGAGACGCGGATGCCAGCCGCAACAGAAGCCCGAAACATGGCGGGAACTTTACATCCACAGACTCCGGTGGCCGTGCGCAAGCGAGCCCCCAAACGGCGGCCTCCGACGACAGGACGAACGGTTTCGACACCAGGAGGAGATGTGGCGGAAGCGTCGACACATCCGACTCATCGCCGAGAGACCCACGGAAATGAAGAAACCCACGGAGGAGGAACCGGAGCTCGGGAGGAGATTGACCCCAACGTGCGGGCGCTGATGGAAGCCAACGAGCAACTCATGGCAGAGTTGAGGCGTCTACAAGGACAATCTGACGGGGGTCAATACGAATCACAAGATGAAAGCCCGAGCCGCGAGGTGCTATCTCCGGCGATTGCGATGGCGCCTGAGGAAGATCACGATCCAAACCTCAAAGATTCCGCTCACGGGCCAAAAATGGCCCTCCCGGGAAGCTTCAAATTTCCCCTTTGTTAAGCCATATGACGGTCGGACGGACCCAAGGGAGTTCCTCGCGCTTATGATACTGGCGATTGAAGCAAATGGAGGAGATGATGACATCAAGGCGAAGGGGCTCCTTCTAGCCCTTGAAGGCATAGCCCTGTCTCCGGTACTCTTCAGCCGAGCCCCGATCGATCACTGTTGGCCACAACTCCGCTCCAAGCTTGAAGGCAACTTTCAGGTAACTTCGACGGAATGAAAGAGGAAAGTGACCTATTCGCAATCAGACAACGCGAAGGAAACCCTTAAAAGTTACTTCAGCGTTTCTCCTGATTAAGTGCCAGGTACGAGGAGTAAGCGACACTACTATCATCAATGCGCACGCTATGCGGCTGCGTGAGGGGACCGATTGGCGGAAAGGCTCGCCAGAAAGAGGTGCGCACGGTGGAAGAACTCTTTGCGAAGATGAGGGAGTACGCAGCGGGTGAGGAAGACAACTTCCGAAGGGAAGACGGGCCCCAACAGGAGAAGCAAGAATTCGCTCCACGCAAGAGAGGGCGAGGGAAGGACCTCCGCCCAACCCAAAAATGAGGGAACGATACCCAGAGCTGTGAAGAAGAGACGAGAGGAGGAGAATCCACCACATTGAAAAGCCAAGAGATCGGCAAGCCACGGGCGACAGGCCCGCTGGAGCAGCAAAGACGAGGACCACCCTGCCGAGGAAAACAAGACGAGGGAAGCCGAGTTAACAAGAAAGAAGGGACAGAGCCCGGCAAGATTTCCGTGAATATCACGGGAAAATATCACTCACGACACCATCCAATGCAAAGTGATCAACGGATATAGGCGGTTCGAGGCGTAAACAAAGGGAAGTCAAGATGCATCCCGCGCCGAAGCGCCTCCTGTTGGACGACAACACCCTCGTAGGAATGAATCATCTTCGCCGCATTATCAACGCCATTGCGGGGGCTCCTCATCACATCTCTCGTCAAAAGACAGAGGAAGGCGACGCCCGGCAAATTAACCACGTTGCAATTACCCCCACCACCCTTCCTCGGTAAAATGCGAACCAATCACATTCACACAGGAGGATGCCACGGGGTACACTTCCCGCACCAAGATTCCTTGGTAGTAACCGCCATTATCGCCGATCGCGAAGCACGTCGAATATTGGTAGATGGAGGGAGCGCCATGGACATACTATCCATGGAGGCTTTCCGACAAATGATGATTCCACAAGATCGGTTGAAAAATCGGAGGTGCCGTGATGGGTTTTGGAGGAAGCACGGTCAGCACCCTGGGGCAATTGGAGCTTGAAGTCACATTCGCGACGCCTCAAACCAGCGCCACAAGTCGTGGCCACATTCGATGTGGTAGACATGCCATTCCAATACAATGCGATCCTAGGCGGGGCTCGTTGACAACCATGGGGGCCATAATTCATCACGGTTTCCTATGCATGAAAATCCCTACCGCAGATGGTGTCATCACGGTGCGAGGAGACCAAGCCTTGGCAAGGAAGATAGATATGGAGAACCCACCTCAAGTCAAACACGTCCGCGCCACTGAGCTAGATCCCGTCGTACCTGCGAATCGCAGCCGGTGGCTCCCTAAACCACAACCCCAGTGGAGAAACCCAACGGATACCGCTGTGCCAGAAGCAAAGAAGACAAGAAGTATCGGCGCCATGTTGTCTCCAGAGGAGGAAAAACACTTGCTGCTGCTCCTCCAGGAATATGAAACCGTGTTCGCTTGGGGGCCTGAAGACCTTCCTGGCGTCCCGAGAGAAACTATTGAACATGCTCTCGCTGTTAATCCAAACGTGAAGCCTAGGAAGCAAAAATTGAGAAAACTTGCAGCAGAAAGAAAAGAAGCTGCGAAGGTGGAAGTGGCTAAAGCGCTTCCAGCGGGAATCATCCGCGAAACTTCGATACCCTGATTGGCCGCCAACATCGCCTTAGTCAAGAAGGCTAGCGGGGCATGGAGGATGTGCATCGACTTCACCGATTTAAACAAAGCATGCCCGAAAGATGACTTCCCACTGCCCCGCATCGACCAGCTTGTTGATTAAACCTCCGTGTCATAAAGGATGAGCTTCCTTGATTCGTACTCTGGTTATCAACAAATCTATATGCAAGAAGGAGACGAAGACAAGACAAAGATTCGTTACTCCCTTCGGTACCTATTGCTTCGCACGGATGCCTTTCGGGCTCAAAAGCGCAGTGCTACCTTCGCCGACTCATCACGAAGATCTTCGCGATCGCTTGGGAAGAAATGTGGAAGCCTACGCTGACGATATCATTGTCAAAAGTGAGAAGAAAGAAGATCACATCGGGACCTCCGGAAACTTTCGAAATTTGATAAAAGGAAAGGTGAAGCTTAACCCGCCAAAATGCGCGTGGGCGGACGCTGAAAGCCGCTTAGGCTTCCTGGTCTCCCAACGGGCATAGAAGCGAATCCGTAAAAGATAAGAGCTGTCCAAGACATGGCCCCACCAAGAAACACGAAAGAAGTACAACGGTTGGCGGCGGATAGCGCTGGCCAATCGGTTCTTGCCAAAATCCGCTGAGCGGTCTGCCGGTCTTTAAAGCCTTGCGCACAAACGATAGTTTAAATGCAGACAGGGAATGCCAACGTGCCTTCGATAACTTGAAGCAGAGCCTCATGGAAATCCTGTCCTACAAAGCCCGAAGCAAGGTGAGGAGCTTCATTATATCTAGCAGCTAGCCCTCGCCGTAAGCGCTGTGTTAGTGCGGCCTCAAGGCGCCAAACAACAGCCGGTCTACTTTGTCTCTGAAGCCTCCAAGGAGCGAAGCTACGATACTCGGAAATGGAAAAAGCGGCATATGCTCTGTTAATGGCATCTCAAAGCTCAGGCATTATTTTCAAGCCAACGCATCAAGGTGCCAACTACATATCCCCTAGGTCTATGCTCTTCACCGAGGAAAGCACGGGCGCATCGGCAAGTGGGCTGTCGAGCTAGCTCCTTTGAATTAACCATAATTCCTCGCACGGCAATCAAAAGCCAAGCCTCGTCGATTTCATGGTAGAATGGACCTCCCAGCCTCGAGAACAACCAAACTCCAACAATGTGGTCCATCCACTCGACGGGTCTTGGGGGCGAGTGGGGCGGGAATAGCGGCGGTGATACACACACCCAATGGAGAAAAAGTGGAGTTTGCAGCAAGGCTGGAATTTCCTTCAACTAACAATATAGCCGAGTATGAAGCGCTATTATTGGGTATCAGTAAAAGCAAAGATCATGGGAGCAAGAAAGGCGATAATATACACCGACTAAACTCATTCAGGGCACATCACCAAAGAATATCAAGTGAGGGATGAGCAGCTCCGTATACGCCGATATGATCCTGACAATGGAGAAGGGCTTCACCGGTTCACCGTTAATGCAATTCCTGTGTCTCAAAAGCGAACGTGCCGACGAGCTAGCCAAGATCGCAGCCCACCGGAGGAAGCCTACCTTCGACAATCTTCTTCGAGATACTTCGCACCCTCCATTCCTTCCCGAGATAAACCTCATCGCTCGGGCAGCCGCGAAGACCGGAGGGATGAGATATACAACTACCTCCTCGGAAGGAGTTTTGCAGGACGAGGATACAGGCGCAGGCGCCGAAAGACGAGCAAAGAAGTACGCCATCATCAACGGCCTCTTGTTCCAGTAGCGACCTCTGCGCTCGTGGGCTACGCTGCATCTCGCGAGAAGAAGGAGTTCAAGCCTTACTTGAAGCACACGAGGGAGATTATGGAGCACTGTGCCCCTAGGAATCTCGTGGAGAAAGCTATTCGGATGGGGCTCATCGGCCTTCGGCGTTGCAAGATGCGGAGCACATGGTCCGACATCGCCATGCGTGCCAATGGATGACCAAGCAAACGAGGGCCCCGCCTAACGAATCGCATGCGGTACCCGGTCTGGCCCTTCGCCAAGTGGGGAATAGACATTGTTGGGGCGCTTCCTAAAGCTCGAGCAAACCTTCAGCTTTTAATCGCCGCCATCGATTACTTCTCGCTGGATCGAGGCAGAGCTGGCCATAAGATAACCGCAGAGGCCGCCACAAATTCCTATGGAAAACAATTATCTGCCGATACGGGTCCCTTACCAGATCAGAATCGACAATGGGACTCAATTCGACTGAAATTCCGCGACATCGCGGATAATCTCGGATAAAGATCTGCCGCCTCGGTGGGTCATCCTCAATCGAACGGGCGGTGGAGGCAGGCGAACGGGTTACTTCTTGATGGCATAAAAAAGGCTTTACGGCTCTAAGAAGGGGCTTTGGCCCGACGAGTGGATCACGCCTTATGGGCAACACGCACTTCGCCTCAAGAGCGACCGGGTTCTCCCCTTCCGCCTCCTTTTTCGGGAAGAAGCCGCTTTCTCTGCGAGATCTGTGCAAAATCCTACGAGTAATCAAAACCCCGACCCACGAGGCAATTGACGTCACGTGTGATCTAAAGGAAGAACACAAGCTTCAAGCCTTAAAGACCATGAAAGCCTACGCGGAGGCGCCCACCAAGCTTCAACAAGAAGGTGAAGAAACGTGAACTACACCCTGGAGACATGGTGCTCAAGCCGGCCGCCCGGCCTTCGCGAAGCCGAAACGACCTGGAAGGACCATACATCATCCAAGAGTCAACAGCGAAGGGTGCCCACAAGCTCATTACCCCTGCGGAGAAGAGATACCACGGACTGGAACACCGACGCTCAAAAAATTTTTTCCGTAGGTGGTCGAATCCGAAGGAAAGAAATGTACCGATCCTTATCAATAAAAAAATGGAAAGACATCGCGAGTTTGAGCCATCTTCATGTTCTCCAAGATTCAAATCAAGAAACCTATTAGGATTTCGCGGATGCTTGGTCGGCCGTTGCCTCGCGCGGGGTAAGAATTCGTGGGTAGTTAGTCGCACCGACACTACAATTCGTTCGCTGTCCCCGTTCATCTATTCACGAAATAACCGTCCGGGTTAAGGTACCAACCTCACCTTCGCTCCGAAGGACCGGAGAACACGTCGTACTACCCTCGCCAAGTCATTGAGAAAATACACCCAAGCCGGTATCCCGTCTTTCTCTCGGCAAGGAGGGAGGGGGTGCTTACGATTATGCGACCATATGAGACCATTTCACGACTACTACTCAAGGCACGATAGGAAGCTAAGAATGTAAGATCGTAAGGAATTCAAACAGAGAAGACAAAGAACAGATATAAGTACCAATCCTCGATCGGGAATTACATAACATCGCCCCAAGCATACATAGAACAAGAATCCAACAAAAGCTTTTATACAAAACGGCGGACTTAGATGCGATTAGCACGCGCCACGGCTTCGCGAGGGCGCCCTTGGCTTCTAGCAGCGCGGCACCATCCCGATCAAAATGTCGAGGTTGGCGAGGTCTCGGCGAGGGCCTCCTCTGCGCCATTATCATGTCGAAATCTGCCCATAGACCTTTCAATGAAGGCCTCGAAATCGTCGGGCGGCCGGAAGACCCAGGAGCGAGAGCGCCACCCAGAGGATCAGGAACCATGATAGGGGCTCCCTCCTCCTCCAAAGAAAGGGCGGGATCTCGCCACAGCGCCCTCATCCAGGTTGGCAAAAATGGGGTCTTCTTCCATAATTTCCCGGGAGGTCACCATTGAAAAATCAAAGGAAGGCAGGGAAGAGAGCGATCGCCTACTCACGATACTAACAAGGTGGGCGAGGAAGGTGAAAAGGGCCAGAGTTAAATAATAACGCGAGAAGCCCAAGCTGCCTACACGCCCCCGAGAAGTTCGGCCGACCATTAAGTCCCGCTTAATACTCACATCGACGCTTGGTCTCCATTGGGAGAAGCTAAACGCTTTTTCTGGACGAAGGGACCCGTGAGAGAGCGAACGAACATACATGGTCATTTGATAAAATAAGTGATTTAACCCAAGTGTCTACAAAAATCCCCTCACACGAAGATACACCAACTAAGAAGGAGGCGGCTTCTCTTTGCCTTTCCACGAGTCACGCATCACAAAGACGCAGCTCGACGAATCGACTCCCTTGCAGTGGGCTCCCCGTGCTGCTTCCAGAAATCTGACATAAAACTTGACGATAATCTAGATGCGGCGGAGGAAGGCTTCACCGACGAAGGGATATCTCCGAACCCCGGTAACGACGGAGCCGCAGAAGAAAAACCGAAATGCTCGCAGATATGAGTACATCCTTTGCCTCCAATAGCCGAGCCGCTTTCACGAGCCCAATCTCGCAAAGAATCGCCGAAGGTCGTCTTTGAATCCCCAAAAATCTTAGTAGATTTCTCAAGGAAGGAGACAGCTTCCAGTCGGAGGAAGGAATACGATTCGGAGCCGCATCAATACCGAACCGAGGAGCTGCTGAAGGAAGGCCTTCAGAGCCCCGTGAATCCTCGAGACAACGGATTCCACCCGCCTCGAATCCATGTCGTGACGCCTCCGCTCGCTGAGCTGCTACGAAGATGCATTTGAACCGCTCCGCGCCCGTTGCGAGTTGAGAGGGGAATTCCTCCACTTGCTTCTTCAACATGTTCTTGCCTTCTTCAAAGAACCACCAATAGGTTTTTCAACTCCTCTATTCGATCATCCTTCTTCTTTTCGCTTTCGCTCCGCCGCCATGCGGCTCGCTTCCTCCTCGGCGAGACGGTCCCTCATCGCAGAAATTACCCTCCAGCCTGCATTTTTCGCAGCCTAAGTCCCGACTCTGGGACGCTTTCACCTACACCTTGGCCAACGAGTCCTCGAGTCCTGAAGTGCCCTTGAAAGATTAGCCTTCTCCGCCTTTAGTTCCGCTTACTGCTCCTTCGCGGCCTCACAATCCCGGGCCCCTTGTTGAATCGACCCGGCACGTCCAAATCGACGTGATATCTCCGAGCAAAATCTGACCCCCTAAAAATGGAGAAGATATGAAGCAGGATATTGAAAGACATTGATACCAAAGAGGGATAAGCTCAAAAGGAAGGATACCTTTAGATGATGGTCCATCGAGATCTCGCAAAGAGAAAGGTCATTGACTTCCTCAAATAAAGCCACAGATTTATTGTAAGGAGAAAAGGCCGCGCATCTTTCTTAAGGACGGAGAAACAGCCGCCCCTTTCAAAATCTGAGGTGAAAAATCCGACAAATCAAAGCGGACAAAGGAAGAGCCCACACCACCCGCAGGGTGGGCGGGCCCAAAGGTAAAATCCCTCATCCGGGACGCCTTGAGTACTTGGAATCGGAGGTTCTCGACCCTCCTCCTCCGCGACAGCAAAGGATCGCAAGCGCCCAGCTTTGGACTGTTTCAACGGTGTTAAATCCTCCGCCTCCTCCGCATTATTACCTCTGCATTAACCTCATCAAGACTGAAAGAATATCGCACCCTAACGAGTGGCGGGAAAAGTATCAGAGTAAGACCTTCTCCCTGGGGGTGTCGAGTGGAAATGTTCAACCGCGAAACCCCGAAGTCTCCTCGCCGCGCGGCAGTCCCATCTTCAAGTTGCCCTTGTGCGCACTCCGCAGGAGAATCACCATCATCCTCGTCATATATGTCGATAGTCTCCACTCCGAATCCTCGTAAATGAATACCCGGGATCGACTCCCGCCAACAGCACATTAATGAAGGGTCAAGTGGGAGGGCCGAGGAACCTCCCCACAAAGATCGGACTTGATGTTGCCTCAGAAAGCTCAGATCTGGGGCAGATGGCACATGCAGGGTTCGCCCACAACAGCCAAGGGAATCGCTGAGGGACCCCCGCACCCACGTAATCCGGAGGGGCGAGGCAGAGAGACGAGCCGCCACGTAACCCGAGGAATCACCTCGCCTGGATTCCTCCGAATCCCAATCCGCCTCCTTGTCGCCATCATCCCCGAATCCTCGCTCCCACCCGGCGTAGCAAATGCTTGGGGCAGCGCAACACGAGCTAACCTTGCTCGCTTAGCAGGGCGGGAGAGCCAATCGACCCTGGGGATGAGGGGCGCGGCGCCCCGATCAAGAACGAGAACATCGGGTGGCCCCACGGCGCCCATAGCAGCCTCATACTCCGCTGCCTGGCAAGGGCCTGTGGCTTATGAGCCAATCTCTCGGCCGCCCCACGCCCGGTCTTGTACCTCTTCAGATTTAATCACGGACACTGCACTCTCCCGGCGACCGCCTCCAGCAGTAACGGGGAACTCTCGCCAAAGGGTCGATACGACATAGGCAGATTCTTCCACCAAATCTCGCATTGTACCGGGCACGAAGGGCCTTGAGATAGTCAAGATGTCTAATTTCTTCCGCGGTCGCGCTTCCAATTAGGGGGATCGAATCGCGCGGATCGACCCATTGAAGTATGAAGAGGAGAGTCCGTGCTCACGAGAATTTGATAATACCACCGACATCCATCCCGAGTCCCATTTCCTTGGCGGCCGCCATCGGGATTTCCTTTATAAGAGATCTCTTCGCCTGGAAATTCAGAGAACCGAAACATGACTTACGGCCTTCGTTCCTGCTTCTGTTGCCGGTTGCCAAACGCGCCTTCTATGAGAGAAAACAAGCGCCCGTCGGTGGATTCGGTAGGCGGAAAGCCCATTCCAACACCGCCAATCGCACGATGGCATTAGGGGTAAGCTGTGACAGCTCCGCATGGAAAACCCGGAGTACTGATGATAGTAGAGGGGCAGACGGGAAACGAAGTCCTGCCTCGAGAAATGCCGCGAACACCATCGCTTTCATTTGCCCGAGGTCGAGGGGTTTCTTCACCACCCGAGGCGCATGGAAGGGCGTATACCCCAAAATCAGCCGCTAGTGCATCGAGGTCGGCAGAGCTCAACGCCGACCGCCCCAAAATGGGGGATAATCCCGCGGCATCCTCTTCGCTCAGAACTGGTTTTATCTTAGGGGGGCGCCTAGGACCCATGGAGATCTAGGTGGGTAGGAGATCAGTGGAGACAGGCACCAGAGGAGAATGCGAACGAAAAGAAAACGGACGAAATGCGGAGCCAAAGAAGATGAACTTCGCCACCATCGGAAAACCCTATCTCTATAAAAAAAAAAAAAAAAAAACTCCTGGACGTTTAATGTTGCATCCCAAAGCGTAACGACTTCTACCCGTGACATGAGGGGCTAGTGTGGTGGGCCGGCTGTGCTCACCCTCCCTCGGCCAACTAAGCGAAAACACCACGCTGCCTAGTGACCCATATGAACGGTTTTATGAACGCCTAACCTCTCCCTTCGACAAAGCCATGAGTCCATACACTAGGGGTCAACCCCTGTAAGAGGAGGAGATGGATAAGGATCACCCTCTCCCCCGCAATGAGGGGAAGTACCCTTCCGTGGCGAAGGAGGAAACCGAGGGAATCACTCCTACGTGCCTTCCTTCGACGTGAACCTAATGCTAAATCACCAATGTCCGACACCCTCCAACAACTCCTCCCAAATACATGGTGACGTGTCCAGCAACTGAGACCCTACACAAGTGAAATTCCCGTCGAACCCCTATAAAAGGTGTACGAACATAGGGTAAAAAACCCAACGTATTAGAGACGTGAGTCAATAAAAAAAATTCAGATTAGCCCCTGGCAAGAAATAATAAAGAAAAAGAAAGCCAATCAATACGGGCATATCCAAGCCCGCCCTATAAAGCGGAAAAGAGGACAGAGTAGAAGCAGGTTCCCCGAAAAACAAGAAGCAGTCTGACGAGTAAGAAGAGAGAGAGACCCGGTGGTTCCACACCACCACAATTCCTTTTCATGCTAGAGAGCAATGGAAATCTCGATTCATAACACGAATGCGAATTCTTCAAGAGCACTCCGGATTAGTCATATATCTCTATATGACTTTCTCACCGTCCTGGCTCAACAACTCTTTTATGCTTATAAAAACGATGTCATGAATCTTTTTCACCATTTATTCGTCATGTAACCACGATACCCATTAACCATTCACAAAGAGACTTCATTCTCTTTGTCACATGATTGACACCCAACAACATCGATGGTTGCTCAAATTCGCAGAAACTACGGCCAGCGTTAGCAGAAAAATACCATATCGCATCACAACCCAACAACCATCAGACGCAATGCGCAAAACATCGCATTTTAACCAAAGCCAATAATGTAAGATAGCATCAACTCTCAAATCATACATCTACGCCTAATAACCGCTACCAATTCTCTTAAAGAGAAAGGAAACACATTCCCAAAGAGGAACACCTTACCAACAAAATCACTTATGAAACAATCGTAAGATTCACCTTTTGAAACGCCGCAAACACCACACACGTTTCCCAAATAAATCCAACTCTAGTCACGATAGAATTACAATTTAAGCGCTTAACTCTGTGGTTACTAAAGATAAATCAGTTGAACGCTAAAGAGAGCGCCCCACTCCAACGCTTTGGGTGTTAATCCATACTCATAGCATAGACTAAGCAGATTAGCCTAAATACAAAGATTGGCATGGTTCAATACCACACCACATTTGGAACCCATGTTTAAGCATTTACTTCAAATACTACTCTTTCATCCATATTTCCAATCATCGGAGTCAAGTTTGTAACTTGACAAAATGCCACTTAATCAGGGAGATTTTATTGCACACTAATCAAGACACCTAAACAAAGAGGTGCACTCCGGAAAATTTATACATTCATTTGAATCAGTAAACCTTCAAAAGAAAGTTCGACTCAAATCCCACCATTACTCATATTCCAATACTCTTAGCCAATACGGATGTCATAATCACCCAAATCCCGAGAAGTCCAACACTGTTGCACACAAGCTACAACATCAGCTCTTAATAAAATCACTTTTCACTGTTCATATAACCACAATTGATTATATTACCAACGAACCATTATTCATGCAACTTATTATCCCAAGCTTAGCACACATCTCTTTACAATTATTCCGGCGTAATCAACAATTACCCTGGGTATAAACCCTAAGTCACATATTCCATATGACCAGTTCATTCCACCAATAATTAATACTAACCACGCGACACGATCTCCACTAGACATCCCTCATAAATACGGATCCCGCATGCACATCCGTCAAGAATAATTCAACCTTTCCTACAATCATTCCATATATCCTCATTAATTGATTACACGCATTTTAAGTCATATTGTCGACCCACAATATTAACTAACCCACCAGCTACAATAGGCAGAATTTCACACCATCTTCTTGCTATAACAAGTTCATCAACCGAGACATTCTATGATAACTAATCTCAAACATCCATTAGATTCCATAACCCGCATCACTTTGCACACACCACTAATCAACTTTCACTTTGGATCACCTGACGTCTCGTTTAATCATCTCTTGTCAACACAATATTTTAGTTTATCTTTAAACAAACACCAAATTCACTTTAATCGAACCACTAGCTCATATCATCCGAAAACTCTAACTTCTCGTCATACACTTAACTTCTTAAACATCCGCGTGAATCACGCACCCAACTCTTAAGGAAACCATAATTGCTCCAGAAAAGAACAACACCCAAAACACCTTTCCTTCCGGAAAGCTCAACCATAAATCACAAGAGAAGTCAACTCTTAAATTCCCAAATGCCGACACGCAACTACTCCACAACTCTCGAGATCAACAACTTCCGCGAAGGAAGATGGTTGCAAGAGGGAAAACCCGGCGATTAACCAAATCTTTTTTTTTTCAGATAAGGCCATAACCCCAAACTTCAAACTTTCACGAAACAAACGGTTTTTCAAAAATGAATTCCCAAGCAAGTCATCATTGCGATCAAACACCACTTAGGCCCCGACAACAAGGCCTGGCACAACACCGCAATAACTCTTTTAAACCTCGGAGAAAGACAAACACAAGAATAAATTGAAAACTTTCTCTGTAAAGCAACCGATCAACCACATCCTTTCCGACAAAACCTTGACACCTAAATCCATGCGACTTAGATTTTTCATCGAAACTTCAATAACTTCTTTTCAAATTGGAGAATGATAACCCAAGAATCAATCTATAAGTTTCTCTATAAGGTAAACAACAAATCGGGCGTCAAAGCTGGCAAGGCGACCAAAAGAGGCGCAACCCTAAATTCTTCTTTTGTCTTCAACAAAAGACGACAAAACCAAAACCACCAAAAGAACTATCGGTGAGTATCCAAAACCGAACACTTTTTCATTTATTTCAACCAACCAAAAAAAAACCAACCAAAACCGTTCGTCAAAACGGCAAAGGAAATTCGGAGGGTCAATCCACAACTCTACTACTCGACTCCAACCAACTACCCAATCTACGACAGAAAGGATAAGCACTCTCCCAACAGGAGGTTAAAAGTCCATCGGTGATGGCACTAACCGGCCACACCGTCAAACCCAACATTACTACAAACAACAGAAGGTGACCGAAACCCTTTCGGCACCACAACCCACATAATCTCAAATGTATCAACACAATCAATTCTTTCATAAACATAGCAACATATATTACCAAATGTAACATTCAACATCAAAGCTTAAATACAACATTTAAGCGTAAAGCAACGGTACCCATACCCATTCCTACTTTGTACAACAAATGAGAGTGTGTCAAGTTTTAAATTAATTATTCCACTTACACAAGTTTTAATGTTGCTATCCTATGGCAAAGTTTTAAGTAAAACCTAAGCCATGTTTCTAGGTTATCCCACTTCATATTTTAGTTGAACCTATAGTATGACACTAAATACACATTCCAGGGACCTACAGCCAGCTCGATACCAATCTGTAACACCCGGCTTTTACTAAGCCTAATGTCACCAAACATAGACCATAACACGTTTAATACCATAGTTTAAGGTAAATTACAGCAAGTAATCATTTAGAATAATTGAAAATTTTTGACAGCATTTCCTTTGTTTATGCATGAAACTTAACAACATAACATCATATCAATATGTAGGACAAACAAGATCTCCATACGCAGCGATAATGATAGCTAATCATCAACTAAAACATCAATAAGCATCGCTAGCAAAAGAATAAGCATCAAATTAAGTCTAGGAAGATATAACAATTCACTCCATAGCCCCACATGATACACATGAGGGAAACAACCAAACATAAAGACCATACACTAATGATTATTGTAATACTTATTGCCATGTCTCCAAAACAGATGAATTAGCTAGAATGTGATACTACGGAATGTCGAGACTTTATAATTTGTGATAATAGGTTATAAAATGTGGTAAAATGGGATAAGTTGGGGATTTTGCAACTAAAACCCTGAGATTTCACGTTTTAACACGTTTCGGGCCGTTTTCGGGCGTTTGGGCCGCTCCGGGGAGGTGTTGGGCTTGAGGGAAACTTCGTGGGCCGGATGGTGGGACTCCCTTGGCCCATGTGGGGGTGAGGGGGGGCAGAAAACCCTGCTTCCCTAGCTCTCCCCACCCCCATGCGCCGCCCCCCCATCCCCTCTCCCCTCTCCTCTCTTGTCTTGCCTCTCCTCCTCCACCTTCCCAAACCGCTCCACCCCTCACCCCTTGCGCCTTCTCCCCCATCACCCCATGCCCCTTGATGTGTCTTCTACGTTGCCACGCCTTGCCACGGTGCTGCCTTCACCGGTGGGAGGATCCGCGACGAGGAGATCCGGTGGGAAGAAGAGATCGGGTGGAGATCGCGCGAAGAGAAGCGGTTGATTCGTGGATCGTCAAGAAGGTAATGGGGGGATCCTGTGGGGTAGATCTCTTGCTGCTGTAGAGGGGGATTACCATGTTTTTAGATCAAGGGAGGTGCTGCCATGGGGTAGAATTGATGAAAACTTGGATTGTATTCACGTTCTGTTCGGGCAAATTGGGAACCCGAACTAGGGCAGGCGTTTTCGCCAATTTAGAGTTGGAATATGATCGTACAGACGTTGAAGAAATTGTAGGTAATTTAATTATCTTTCCGTGAATATAAAGAACGTTAAATTCCGCCCAGCCGTTTGAAAGTTATGACTGTTTTACCGATCGTGTTAAAATCTGTGACGTGATTGGAACAGATCACGGAATTTTGTAGATTAAACAACATTAGATTCCGAATTAGTCTTTCCCTATAACTAGAAAAAGTTGGGAAATTTCCTAAGCTACGCGGGGATGTACTTGTTTATTCAATTTGGAGTCCTAGAACAGAAGTTATGCCCATTGGAAGGCTGCTGTCCCGAAGGGACAGATTTGCTGTTTTCTGATTTTAGGAGTTGTAAGCGAAGTCGGGTAGTGGGATTTATATGTGTGCTATTTTGTGGACTCGATTTGAGTGTGTGGCACGTGTTTGCAGGTGGTGTGCCTCCGGGAGTGCCCTCAACCTCTCGTCACTACGTTGCCCGTGGTTGAAGGCAAGTGTGTTGCGTGGATTGTATGTTATACGTGTTGCTAGAATTGCTTGATAGTATTTGGACTAGATAACAGGTTGTCTTGCCATGAATTACATGTTATAATTGATAGGATGTCCTTAGGCCATGATTTTAATGTTGTCGATGCTATGGTGTCCTCATGCCATGATTAAAAATGTTTGTTGTTGATAAATGATTCACATGCCATGTTTTGAACGGTAACCGTCAATTGTTGAATACGGTCCTACATGTTGAGATGCCATGTGTTGATATGCAATATTTCGATTTATGTATACGATGCTGTCCATTTTGCATACATGGCATATTTTCGTGGCCGTCCGGTGAGATAAGTCATAACTATTCCGGTAGGGTCGGTGAGAACCGTTATGACTAGTCCGGGGCTATTCTTTTGAGTAAGTCCTACATCGTGATTCCATCACCGAGGTGAATGGAAGCGAGTGATAGGCACCCTCCATCTTCGGGATGGAAGGGGGAAAAGGGTGCATGCCGACGGGTGTGCACTCAACCATACCGGTATGAGAATTCCAGGAGACATGTGCATTGCATTGCATGAATGATATACATAAATGAAGAAGTTTATGAGATGATGATGAGAGTACTCATGAGATGCTCATGAGATGATTAACATGTTGTTTTAAAGGGTGTATATAATGTTAAATATGATGTGTTGTGATGTAACTGTGGAGACTGGGATGATGGTTTGTTGTCTTGATCCTTGTTGATCCATTACAATACACTTTGCTGAGTTATGAACTCACGCTTGTGTTTTCGTTGTTTGTTTCTTTAGGTACCATGAAATCGGCGCGCGGGAAAGGGATTTAGCTACACTCCTCCACGTAGTATCATAATCTAGCTAATTCATCTGTTTTGGAGACACGGCAATAAGTATTACAATAATCATTAGTGTATGGTCTTTATGTTTGGTTGTTTCCCTCATGTGTATCATGTGGGGCTATGGAGTGAATTGTTATATCTTCCTAGACTTAATTTGATGCTTATTCTTTTGCTAGCGATGCTTATTGATGTTTTAGTTGATGATTAGCTATCATTATCGCTGCGTATGGAGATCTTGTTTGTCCTACATATTGATATGATGTTATGTTGTTAAGTTTCATGCATAAACAAAGGAGATGCTGTCAAAAATTTTCAATTATTCTAAATGATTACTTGCTGTAATTTACCTTAAACTATGGTATTAAACGTGTTATGGTCTATGTTTGGTGACATTCTGGGCTTAGTAAAAGCCGGGGTGTTACATCTGGTGGGAGGGGGTTTTTGCTGCGAGGGCCCCCGCTCTTGGACCAATCACCTGGAAGGACTTTGTGGCTCGCTTCCGAGCCAAGTTCTACATGAAGTTTGCAAACAAGTTTAAGTTAAGTCACCTCAGAATATTTGTGATAGGGGTATGATATGTTTGATATGGGGATTTGGAATATTAATTAACTTGATCGAGTCCTTTAGTAGGTGAAATTTAGGATGAAGGTTGAGAAAAATTCTTGTGAGATTCCTTGATCGGGAAGCTCTTTGGGATCTAAAATACTAGGGAGTTTTGTCCTCTGCAGATTAAGTAGGAGTTGGAGGGGATGGGGAGTCATGAAAAGAGAAGGCTTAGTTTGGATTAAGTCAAATCTTCTTTCATTAATAGTTGGATTTGAGAATTTTGTGTATTGGTTGCAGCCTTTTGAATTTTGCATGGGTGCTTTGATTTTGCAAACAAGTTTAAGTCTCTTGTGGATTTTTTTTTTGTATTTGGCGTTCTTCAAATTCGGGGTCGAATTCCTTTAAGGGGGGGGGAGAGTGTAATATCGTGGAATTGTTTTCCAAGCCCCAAAATTTCCAGTTCGGGCGTTGGTGGTCCTGCTTGTGGTCTGTAGATTTGATAAGTTAGGTGGTAAGAAATCTGGTATTCTTCCTTTTCTTTCCTTTTTCCACCCAACCTTATCTCTATCTCCCTCTTTTCCTCACCCATTCATTCGGTTGGCTCTCCTCCCCCATCTACCCGACGCCTCTCCCTCCCCAGCCCAAAGCCGGTGCCTTCCTCGGCTGGCTCCCCCACCCTGGTCGTTGTCGCCGCCCTAGCTCCTCTCCCTCCCGGCCGGCACGCCGCCTACCAGCCCGGCCAGCGCTGATCGCGCCCTCCCTGCTCCCGGTGACGTCGTCCCGCGCCGCCTCCTAGCCCGACCAGCGCCGCCCGCACCCTTTTGCTCCCCAGCCCAGAACCGATGCTGCCCTTCATGCCTGACCGATGCCCTTTGGGCCGGCATCCCCAGCTCCGGCGCCCTCTGGCCGGTGATGAGCCCCCCAAGTCGGTGCTTCTCTTCCCCGAGATAGGGTGCTCTCCTTCTCCTCCTTAGGTTTGTGAAGGTATAGCTTGCTTTGTTTCCCAATACTTGCTCACCATGTGTTCGATGAATTGCCTGTGAGGTGTAAGCTTGTGTTGTGGTTTACATATTTGCAGTAGATCGATGTGAAATGTTCGTTGTTAGATCGTAGATAGCATAGATTGTTATTAGCTATGACTGTATGTTGCAATCATAGCATTTGTAGCTATTTTAAGGAATGGAGCTGCTTTATGCATACTGTTGTTTCATTACTATGCTAGTCTTTATTGTATGAGTGATTGCATGCAAATATTGATGTAGTGGTCAGGATATTGCCTATCATATCATGTTTCAATGCACCTTATTATCCCCTTGGTCACTGCATTATGCTTAAGTTGGTGTATTATCCTTATTCATTGTTGAGTAAAGCTACCCATGGTGATTTAGATACACAAGGGTTACGTTTTGCACTCGACTTATATTGTCTAGTGTCTACAGGATATCCTTATAATAATTAGCATGGGAGTTATATATTTACTGATCATGTACTTTTGTATAAAGATCATGCTAAGATCATGTTGCTACAACTTGTTGTTTCCTTAACTACCATAAGCTTTACTATAGAGTGTTTGTGTTTTATTACGAAATTGAGGTGTTATCCTTATGCTTGAAATGCTATATGCAGTTACCCTTTACTGTCTTGCATGGAAATGTGGCTTGGAAGAGGAGTGGCCTCTTCTTCACGCGCCACTCCACTTCCCGCAGTTAAGGCAAGTGCATAAATTAGGAAATTATACTAATATGGACTTCGGAATTTGCTCTATGAGTTTTGTCTCATTACTCTAACCAGGTGACTTACCTCCTTACTTTGATGCTGCATGTAATTATAAATATGTGGATTGTGCTAAAGAATGTGATCATAATTGGAAATATATCTAAAAATGATGAAGTTGTAACGAGGGTGCAAGTGTAATGAAATGAGGATATGGGTTATAACTTACTCGTCGATAGAAGTGGCATACTTGCTATTAACTCTCTCCTTCTTGAAAGTAATTAGACAGCTATGATTGTTTGTGCATGAATTAGAAGCTTGGTTGTTAATCACTCATGTGGTTATGACCATGACGAAGGCTGAAAATGGTGATAATTTAAATTTAATTGTATCATATACATTCTGCATCCATAATGGACGAGGCATCCCATGTTGATGTGGGCCTCGGTGTTCACCTGTAGTGAGCACGAAAGTCCTACCTCGTAGTCCCATATACCCGGGTGTGTGGGAGCGAGCCAGTAAGAGTAGGCATTCTTCACGGGATGGAGGGGGATGAGAGGGTGCACATCGACAAGTGTGCACTCAGCTATACCGGTATAGGCTTTAAAAGGTGCATATGAGCATTCAAGCATCATTGCATAACATAGCCAAGGGAGTGATGGTCAACGTGTGCTTGTAGCAAATTGTGTGTATGATGATTTTGTCTGATGCATTGCATGGTATTGCTAATGATGAATGGCAACTGATGATCCTTGAGTTGAGGGTAAATTACAGGCTAAGAACGGATCGAGTCGTGGACTCATCCATTGTGGTCTAATGAGGCATGTGAAACATGTGAGCAAGGTAGTTGATGAAGTAATTAACGGTGACTTCTTTATTTTATGTATCTATTAAGTTGATATAAGAGGTATGAGTATGTTATTGTTTTAAATGTGATGAGTACACATACCATGGGTACCCCCAGCAGCCCGGAACGGCGAGCGGGCTGCCTCTTAAGAGCCCAGAGCATGTGGGCCACGAAGGGGACCTGGCCCCGACTTGGGCCGAGCCTGGGGTGCTCTGACTCCTCGAGCTTGGGCACTCGGACGATTCTGACCCCTCAGGGTCGGAACGCCCGGCGTGACCCAACCTCGCTTGGCCGGGATGCCCTTGACTCCGACCCAACCAAGGTCGCCTTCTCCGGTGATCCGGGACGCTGATCGCCTCGGGCCGCGGCACCGGCTACCAAAGAAGGGAGACGATCTCTAACATCCGCACCGAAGCAGGCGGCTCCTTTTTTCGAGGATATCAGAAGACCAATCGAAAGGTCAAGCACCGTCCCATCACCCTGACATTTTGCAGGGAGGGACGCTCTCTCCCGAGGCGGCCCCAAGGGTCAAACGAGATGACGCAGACGCCGGGCGGGAGAACGAAGCAATACGTCACCTCCCCGGCTGAACCAGCTACTAACCCTCTCAGCCGAGCCTACCAACCCGCCTCGCGAGGAAGCGGGGGGCCTGGCAAGCGACGAGACAGGAGGCCAGACTCCAAGGCAACAAGACAGGAGGCCAGACTCCAAGGCATACGACACTCCTTTCTTTTTTCCACTCCAAACTCCCATGTAACCTACCGCTCCCATCTTTATAAGGGAAGGCAGGGCCCCGAGGGAGGGGCCGACGGAACACACCGCAACAGAATAGAAAGGGGAAGTTCCCGACCGACCGGACGAGAGATCGGTCAGACGAACACAAAGAACACCCCCTAGCTTGTAACACCACATACCTACTCACTCCCAAAAGTGGAATACCCCCCCCACACGAACTGGAGTAGGGATATTCGGCCCGAACCAGTATACATCTTTGGCTCCTTGAGTCGACCATTCGGGGAGAGGGAACGCGCGACCCCCACTAACCAAAAATTCATATTGCCGATGCTCGAAATGCCGACAGTTGGCGAGCCAGGTAGGGGCCCTTCACGCATCATCCTCACCATCGTCTCCGGATTCCCATCTGCATCCCCGATGGCTTCTTTCTTCCGCGACGGTGCACCAGTGCCGAGGGGCTGGATCCGCTTCGGCGCCCTAGACTTCGTCGTCACCACCTCGGGAGAGATCGTGCTCATCCCTGTCGCCGTCCGGGACCGGGTTCCCTCCGCGAGCCTGGACGCGGTCGCCGACATTCTCGGCAATCTCCGCCTCAAGACTTCCGCACGAGCCTCGACGACGGAGCCACACCATGATGGCGTCACCCTTGGCGGTGCCACACCGGGCGGCGGCCCCGCCATCCACGGTTTCCCGGCTCATGGCGATGACTGGCTAGAGGACTCCTCCAGTCACGGCTCTAGCTCCGATAAGGAGCACCCCCCGCGCCGGCTGCACTCTCGCGAGTGCAACATGGCAGGCGTAGTGGACCTAATCGCCACCCCCGCAAGCCCCGGAACTCTCCTCCTACGCGTTGAAGCGCAGGACGATCAGGACCGGTGTGAAAGCCCCATGCGCCTCCAAGCTCGCCGCGCGGAAATCCGGCGGCAGCGCGAGGATTTCGAGGCCCGTGAGGCCGAGCTTGACAAGCTCCAGGCCGGCCTGGAGTGGCGTGGGCCCGACCCACCGCTTGTATCCAGCGCGCGCGCGCGAGGTACATCTCTAGCTCACCGAAGGGCCGGACGGTCTTCCGTTCTTCCCCCACGCGAGCCAGAACGCTACCGCAGCCGCGATGCTGCTCCGAGGGCTTCCCGAGCCGACGGACCCGGAGGCCAAGGTCACGTACCAAAACCTCCGAGGGCTGGTGGAACATGCTGCCATGCATCACGCACAGGGATCTGGTTCCCACCACTTGAGCGCGACCTCGAGCCGCCCGGATCGCTCGTCCTCACGGGACCAGCAGAGCCCGGCAAAGACGGCGCCGCAGCCCGGGCGACCCCAGGCATCATACACTCCGGTGCGTCACCGCCTGGGGGACAACCGCGATCTCCGTGCCACTCTCGAAGCACGGAGAAGGCTTGCCAACCCAGCAGAACGGTCCTAGGTTGCGGATAGCGGCCGGCGCGACGCCCACGGTCCAAGCCCCGATGGCCCAGGACCGTGGGCATTCACTCCCGCCATCAGCAACGCAGACTTCCCGGCCAGGTTCCAGGCCCCAGCTAACGTGGCCAAATACACGGGGGCGACAAACCCCAGTGTTTGGCTCGAAGACTATCGGCTCGCCTGCCCGGCCAGGGGAGCGGTTGATGATCTCTTCATCATCCAATACCTCCCCATCTACCTTGCGGACTCTGCTCGGGCCTGGCTCGAGTATTTTCCCGCCGATACCATCGGGAGTTGGAGTGACCTGACGAACCTCTTCGTCGGTAACTTCTAGGGCACATACAAGCGCCCTAGCAACTCCTGGGACCTGAAAAATTGCAAGCAGCAGCCAAGGGAGACGCTCCGGGACTACATCCGGCGCTTCTCCCAGCAGTGCAATGAGCTCCCCGATATCCGCGATGCCGACGTCGTTGGGGCATTCATCTACGGCACAACATGCGAGGCCTTGGTGCACAAGCTGGGTTGCGCCAAACCCAGGACCACGAAGGAACTCCTCGATATCGCCACCAACCATTCCTCCGGCGAGGAGGCGGTGGGGGCCATCTTCGACAAGAAGAAGGCCAAGCAAGCGCCTCGCGACAAAGCCAGCGTCGCCCCCGACCGCTCCAACAGGCAAAAGCGAAAAGGGAAACACGGCCGCGAGGGCCGCATGGTCGCCCCCACCGAACGTCCTGCCAAGTAGCATGTTCGGTAGGCGCCCGACCATTTCGAGAAATTGATGGATAGCCCGTGCCCGAACCACGCCTATCCCGTCAAGCACAAGTACCGAGACTGCAAAGTCCTCAAGCGCTTCCTCTCCGGAAACCCCACAACGTCACGGGGAAAGGGGAAGAAGCGCGATCCGGCACTGGATGCCGGAGGCAAGGACGAGGAGGCGGCCGACGGGTTCCCGCAACTCGATGGTTGCCTCATGATCTTCGGCGGACCGACGTCCTACGCCGACAAGAGGCGGCTTAAGCTCGCCTTTTGCGAAGTTCACACGGTGGACCCCGCCGTGTCCAACTACCTTCGGTGGTCCGAGTCCCCGATCATGTTCGATCGAACCGACCGCTCTGACCCCGTCCCGCATCCGGGACGCTACCCGCTCGTCGTCGACCCCATCGTGGGGACGAAGCGCCTAACCAAGGTGCTCATGGATGGCGGCAGTGGCCTCAACATCCTATATGTTGAGACCCTCGACGCCCTGGGAACCCCTCGCTCGAGTTTCCGACCGAGCAAGGCCCCTTTCCACGGCGTCGTCCCTGGCCAACAAGCCCATCCGCTCGGGCAGGTCGACCTACCCGTCACTTTCGGGGGCCCGGGAATCTTCCGCACAGAGACCCTCACGTTTGAGGTGGTGGACTTTCCTGGCTCCTACCATGCCATTTTGGGGAGACCGTGCTACGCCAAGTTCATGGCGATCCCCAACTACATCTATCTGAAGCTGAAGATGCCCGGGCCATAGGGAGTGATCACCGTGGCCTCATCTTTCCAACTCGCTTACAACTATGAACGAAGCAGCTGCGAGCTAGCATCGGCGGTCATCGCGTTCGTCGAGCTTGCCGACCTTCGAGGGAAGGTCCCCGAGTCTGCCCCCGACTCCAGCAAGTCAGGGTCAAGCTCCTTCAAGTCCGCCGAGGATACGAAGGAGGTCGCGGTCGATCCCGAGGACCCCGCGAAGACTGCGGGTCGGAGCCACACTCCCCGCCAAATAGAAAAGCGCGCTCGTCGACTTCCTCCGAGCCAACCGGGACATCTTCGCATGGAAACCCTCAGACATGCCAGGAATCCCGAGGGAGGTCGTCGAGCACTCCTTGAACATCCGACCAGGCTCGAAGCCGGTCGCCCAGCGCCTGCGCCGTTTCAACGAAGAAAAGCGCTAGGCCATCGGGGAGGAGATAGCCAAACTTTTGGCCGCAGGGTTTGTAAGAGAGGTGCGCCACCCCGAGTGGTTAGCAAACCCTGTCCTTGTAAAAAAGAAAAGTGGGCAATGGAGAATGTGTATTGACTACACGAGCCTGAACAAGGCATGTCCTAAAGATCCATTCCCGTTGCCCCGAATCGACCAAGTTGTCGATTCCACCGCAGGGTGCGAATCCCTGTCGTTTCTGGACGCCTACTCAGGCTACCACCAGATCGCGATGAGAGAGTCCGACCAACTCGCGACCTCTTTCATTACCCCCCACGGTTCATTTTGTTACGTCACAATGCCATTTGGTCTAAAAAACGCAGGCGCGACGTACCAGCGATGCATGCAGATGTGTTTTTCTGACCAAATTGGCCGTAACATCAAAGCATACGTCGACGACATTGTCATCAAAACTAGGAAAGGCGATTAACTCGTCACTGACCTGGAGTAAACATTTACAAACCTCCGACGTTTTTGTATAAGACTCAACCCCGACAAATGCGTCTTTGGGGTTCCCAAAGGAAAGCTGCTCGGCTTCATCGTTTCTGAGCGCGGCATCGAGGCTAATCGAGAAAAGATATCCGCAATCATGAAGATGGGCCTGGCAACCTGAAGGGGGTCCAAAGGCTTACGGGATGCCTTGCAGCGTTGAGCCGCTTCGTGTCTCGCCTCGGCGAGCGCGGAATGCCGCTCTACAAGCTGCTCAAGAAGTTCGACCAGTTCCGCTAGACACAAGAAGCCCAGGAGGCCCTCAGTCGACTGAAGGCGTTCCTGACCACACCCCCAGTACTGGTCACCCCATCGTTAGGGGAACCGTTGCTCCTCTATATCGTTGCCACCACTCAGGTTGTCAGCGCGGCCCTCGTAGTAGAGCGAGCAGAGGAAGGTCGGGTGTTCAAGGTGCAACGATCGGTCTACTTCATCAGCGAGGTACTCTCCGAGACCAAGGTTCGGTACTCGCAGTTACAGAAGCTACTCTATGCGTGCTCATCGCGAAGAGGAAGCTCGCGCATTACTTCGACTAGCACCCGGTGTCGGTGGTGACCTCTTCTCCAATCGGGGAGATCGTTCACAACCGCGAAGCCACCGGGAGGATCGCTAAGTGGGCGCTCGAGCTCAATGGCCTTGACATATCATTCGTCCCTAGGACGGCGATTAAGTCACAGGTCTTAGCTGATTTCATCGCCGAGTGGACTGAGTCTCAGACTCCACCGGCGCTCGAAGACCCCGAGTACTGGACAATGTATTTCGACGGGTCCTACACCAAGAATGGAGCGGGTGCTGGAGTTGTCATTGTTTCCCCACTCGGGAACAAGCTCCAGTACGCCATCCGATTACTCTTTGACGCGACCAACAATGTCACCGAGTACGAGGCTTTGGTCAACGGTCTCCGGATCGCCACCGACCTCGGCACCCAGTGGCTCTACGTGTATGGAGATTTGAAGCTCGTCGTCAATCAAGTCATGAAGGCCACGGAACCTCGCGATCCCCGAATGGCGGCATACTGCCTGGAAGTGCGCAAACTCGAGGAAAGGTTCAAGGGTTTCGGGCTCCACCACAGCTACAGAAGATATAATGGTGAGGCCAATTCCCTGGCTAGCCTCGCTTCCGGCAAAGGCCCGGTTTCACCCAGGATCTTCGTCTCCGACCTCTTCAAGCCGTCCGTCTGGTTGGAGTCGACCATTGAGGCCACATTCGACCCCCTGAAAGCGACCGTCCCGCCTATCGATAGGACCGGTGCGAACCCGCCTGGGTCAGACCGCAATGTGCTCTCGGCTGATTCCGACTGGTGACAGCCCTTCATCGACCGATTGACAGACGGGTCACTCCCTGCCGACCTGACCAAGGCCCGACGCCTTGCACGACGGGCCAAATCCTTTATCCTAGTCGAGAAGGACTTGTACAAGAAGAGCCCTTCCGGGATCCTCCAGAAATGCGTCCTGGCTGACCAAGGGAGGCATCTACTGCTCGACGTCCACGGCGGGGTTTGCGGACACCATGCCGCGCCCCAGTCCTTAGTGGGTAAGGCCTTCCGACAAGGTTTCTACTGGCTGACCGCTAAAGCTGATGCCGAGCAGATCGTGCGCACCTGCGAAGGGTGCCAGTTCTTCGCCCGGTAGACCCATCTTCCAGCGCAAGCCCTACAGACGATCCCCATCACGTGGCCGTTCGCGGTCTGGGGACTCGATCTAGTTGGGCCCTTCAGAAAGGCGCCCGGGGGCTTCACTCATCTGCTTGTCACGGTGGACAAATTCACCAAGTGGATAGAGGCCAAGCCCCTCGCGACCATTACCTCCGCGCAAGCAACGAACTTCTTTCGCGACATCGTCTACCGGTTAGGAGTCCCGAACTCTATCATCACCGACAACGGAATGCAGTTCACAGGAAAGGAGTTCCTCGAGTTCTACGACAACTTCAATATCCGCGTCGACTGGGCAGCGGTAGCGCATCCCCGCGCCAACGGCCAGGTGGAGCGGGCTAACGGCATGATTCTCTAGGGACTCAATCCCCGAATCTTCAGTCGACTGAAGAAGTTCGCGGGATGGTGGGCAGCCAAGCTACCCTCCGTCCTGTGGAGCTTGCGAACCACGCCGACCCGGTCAACAGGATTCACGCCGTTCTTCATGGTATTCGGTGCCGAAGCTGTGCTGCCCACCGACCTGGAGTATGGCGCCCTGAGGGTGCATGCTTTCGACGCCACTCGGGGGCTAGACTCGCAGCAAGACACCATCGACCAACTCGACGAGGCACGCGACGTGGCGGTCCTGCGATCGGCCAAATACCAGCAAGCCCTACGACGCTATCACAGTCGTCAGATCCGCGGACGATCCTTCGGTGTCAGCGACCTGGTTTTGCGCCAAGTACAGTCCAATAAAGACAGACATAAGCTCTCGCCACCATGGGAGGGTCCCTTCACGTCGCGGAAGTCCTCCGACCCGGCACCTTCCATCTGAAGGACGCCGAGGGCAACGCCCTCCCCAACGCGTGGAATATAGAAAAACTGAGAAAATTCTATCCCTAGATTTTTCTTCCTTTACCCATCCGTGTATCACTCGGGGGCTGTCGGTTTGTGGGGCCGCGTTGGTCGGTGTCCCGACCAGGTATCCAAACCTCCCCCGCGATAGCCCTCTCTTTTTCACTTTGCCCGAATATTGTCACTCCAGCCCACGCCAGACCCCCGCGGTCCCTGAAGGCTACGGTCGTCGAGTACTCACAAGCATGCAAGCGAGAAACAGAAAGAAGCAGAACATCTCATAACTTGGAGACTTTATTTGTCTTTACAAGAAGGGTGGCTTGACACCTGGTCTACTGGCCCTCGCGGCGGCCTCAGCCCGGGCGTCCCCCGATCCAGCCATCCACCTCGTGGCGACGCTTCGTCAATGCCTGGATCAGGGCCTCCCTCGCCTCGCGAAGGCGAGGGACGGCCACAATAAGCGCATCGACCCAACGAGCGTCCCCGATGACGGCGCCAACCTCGACGTCCCTAACAATCCTCTCCCACGCCTGCCCAGCGAAGAAGTCCCGGATGAAGGGAGGGTCCGTCATGCCGGAGAAGAACATGGTGGACTGGGGAAACAAGTAGAGAACACTTGCGTTCCAAAGGCTCACTGCACCCCTTTTTTATACTCCGCGGCGCGGGAGACAAAGCTCGTCGAGTAATCGTAGGGACCGGAAGCCAAGGCGTCCCGCACCAATCCCAACCACGACGCGGCCATCCAGAGAAGTTAAGACGATCTGATCCCTCAAACTCTTCTCCGTTTCATCATGTCTCTTTTCCCCGAGCTCGAAGTGGTACACGGCGACTGCAACCCAGTCCCCGCGCACCACACTTATGCCTACACGGGTCGGTGGCTACGCTTTCCTCGCGGTAACCCTTTCGACCCAAGCGCTACGGCCTACGCCCCAGTGGCTATGGCAACCAAATAGCGCCTCACGTGAGAAGGAAGTGCCTCTACAAGCGATCCAAGGTCGGTCGGGAACATCCCTATCCCACGCAAGCGCAGGATCGGTAACCGGTTTACGCTGGTCGGAGACACGATTGATCTTCGGTCTCTCCTCGGCGGTAACCCTCTCGACCCGAGTACTACAACCTACGCCCCAGCGGCTACGGTTACGAGGTAGCGCTTCGCGGAAGAAGGAAGTGCCCAAGGGAGACGATCCATGGTTGAATCGGGAACACTCCTCTCCCGCGTAAGTCAAGAGGAACCATTAGCGCCCGAACATCCTATCCCGTTTTGCACCTTGCTCGTCACAAAGAACAGAACGCAAAACCCTAGCACGTTGCCTGCTAGACTCACTCCGTCGAAAGCGGAATTCTCTAACGTCGTCTCTTCTCCTAATGGAAGGTATCCCACGGCGGGGTTCGCTCGACGCTCGTTCGGAGAGCGATCCAAGCTAGGGCCCATGGCTCGTCAACTCCCACGTCGAATCGGTTCTCGGCAATCCCATGACCAACGACGTCACGCGGAGTCGTCGGGAGGGAGATGGCCACGGCTACGTCAAGCTACGCTCGAGCAACCTACGGAGCTCCCAGCAACCGCGGGTGGCACTTGAAACACTCGCCGAAAAGCAAGACAGAAGTTAAAGTAAGGACAATACTTTGTCCTGCCTTGTCCCGATTTCACAAATTACATCAAAAGAGAGAAAAATGGCGGGGGGCCTTAGCCCTCGGCATAGTCGTTGGAGTCGTCACCGCTATCGAGGGTTGCGCCCGCAGGGTTCGCGCGCAACCGGTCCACCACCGTCTCCACCGCCGCCCGAACACTCGCCTGCTCATGGCCCGCATCCCCTCTGGCCCCGGTGACAGTCGCCACCGGGTCGAAGGAGGGATCGCGACTAGCACAGCGAGTCAACACCTCCTCCGCCACCGCGACCGCAACATCCCGACCCTCGTGAGCCGAACGCTCGTGAAGGGCGCGGGGCAGTCCGGCCAGCGCGTCGGACGCCTGGACAAGGCCGAGGGCATACTGCATCACGGTACGCACCGGGGGCTCATCCAGCACCAACCCCAGCGGCTCCAGAGACCCAGCCATGCTCTCGAAGGCCGGGCGGAGCATGGCCAGGAGCTCACAACGCGCCGTGGCGAGCTCCTCCTCGGCGGCCTTGGCCCGGGCCAGCAAGGCCAACGCCTCCTCCTCCCAAGCGGCAACCGCCCCGGCCTGGGCGGCCAGGGTGGCCTAAAGCCCCGCCAGCGCATCTGTCAAAGCAGCCGACGATGAGGACGCTGCGGGCGGCGGGCGTGAACTCTGACCGCCGGCGCTGAAGAAGAGCAAACCAACGTCAGGAAAAGCTCAAAAGATTCACCCCAAACAAGTCTACAAGGAAACTTACGCCGGGGGCGGGTCTTGCACTTGGTAGGAGGACACAGGCAGAGTGAGCCTACCCCCCGCCGCGGAGATAGGAGGACCAGCACCGACGCGAGGCCGCCGGGTGTCCGTGCCCCGCGGGACCGAGGGCGCCGGGCATTTTCATGCCCTCCGGCCGCCGGAAGAGTCGTCGCCTGACATTCGCGTTCTTAGGAAATCTTCGGAGGAGAGTGGCGCGAGAAGAGAAGCAGCGAAGCAAACGCGGGACTTCAAGCGAGGCGGTCTTGATGCCCACCGCGCCGCATTTATAGGGGCAAGGCAGTATGAGCGGACACCACCTCGGGCGAAGCGCCGCCCGCACCGGCGCTGAAACCACGTCGCTCCTTGGTAACGCGCGACGCTTCCCCTCTGCTCCCCCACTCCACATTAATGTCAAGACGGTGGGAGCCGAAAGGGTGTCATTTTCGGGCAGAGCGCCCCTCGGCTCCACTCGCCACGTCAGCCCAACCGTGCCACGACTTCTCGAGAGGGGCCCGGCAAGTAGTCCAGGCCCCAAGACAGGAGCGAGGGTGCTGGAAGGACCACCAACGCTGAGTCTGCGCTCCCCCATCAACCAGAGTAACCCCCCGACCGGCTCACCGACCCGCTCGTGGGCTCGGGGGCTACACATACCATGGGTACCCCCAGCAGCCCGGAACGGCGAGCGGGCTGCCTCTTAAGAGCCCAGAGCACGTGGGCCATGAAGGGGACCTGGCCCCGACTTGGGCCGAGCCTGGGGTGCTCTGACTCCTCGAGCCTGGGCACTCGGATGATTCCAACCCCTCAGGGTCGGAATGCCTGGCGTGACCCAACCTCGCTTGGCCGGGACGCCCCCGACTCCGACCCAACCAAAGTCGCCTTCTCCACGGTCAGGACGCCGACTACCTCGTTGGCACTGGCCAGCTACCTAGCAAGGGAGACGATCTCTGACATCCGCACCGAAGCAGGCAGCTCCTTTTTTCGAGGATATCAGAAGACCAATCGAAAGGTCAAGCACCGTCCCATCACCCTGACATTTTGCAGGGTGGGACGCTCTCTCCCGAGGCGGCCCCAAGGGTCAAACGAGATGACGCAGACGCCGGGCGGGAGAACGAAGCAATACGTCACCTCCCCGACTGAACCAGCTACTAACCCTCTCAGCCGAGCCTACCAACCCGTCTCGCGAGGAAGCGGGGGGCCTGGCAGGCGACGAGACAAGAGGCCAGACTCCAAGGCAACAAGACAGGAGGCCAGACTCCAAGGCATACGATACTCCTTTCTTTTTTCCACTCCAAACTCCCATGTAACCTGCCGCTCCCATCTTTATAAGGGAAGGCAGGGCCCCGAGGGAGGGGCCGACGGAACACACCGCAACAGAATAGAAAGGGGAAGTTCCTGACCGACCGGACGAGAGATCTGTCGGATGAACGCAAAGAACATCCCCTAGCTTGTAACACCACGTACCTACTCACTCCCAGAAGCGGAATACACCCTCGACACGAACTGGAGTAGGGATATTCGGCCCGAACCAGTATACATCTTTGGCTCCTTGAGTCGACCATTTGGGGAGAAGGAACGCGTGACCCCCACTAACCAAAAATTCGTATTGCCGGTGCTCGAAACGCCGACAAAATGCATAAATGGATATTGACACTGCTACTTATTGTGCTTGGCTGAGTCTTTGACTCACGCTTGTATGTGTATTATTTGTAGGTACCTTGGAGTCGTCATGCATGGATGGGGGTAGTGGCACAAACACGTTTTGCATCATCACAGTTTCATTTTTTCTTACCGCTTCTAATTGTATTGAGTTCATGTCTTGTCATTAATTTGTGGCTGTTGTATGTGCTTGGTTGGTTATCTTAAGTTACTTTAGAATGTTTCCTTCGAATGCCATGACCCTTTGTATGTGCTTAGCGGGTCATGATGGTTAGTTCATATTTGTTGTTGATATTATACTATTAATTATCTTCTGTCTACTGAGTGGATGTCCTAGTTTTAGGGGAGGTGCTGCCAAAATCTTATTAAGTCCGGCAACCTCCTAGTTTTTCGCTTGCTTTGCTAATATTTGTCCTAGTATTTGGTAATTGTTGGTGCTGGGGAGTGTAACATTCGGGGCACGGGGTCTAAATCATAACCCTTATTTTCATTGTTGGTGCTGGAGAGTACCTCTTGTACGGTACAAGCCAATCCATTGCACAATCCGTTATACCATACTCGCCTGTGTCTAAATCATAACCCTTATTTTCATTTTTACCAACATATCGGTATCCTTTACTATCATATCTAACCTTTTTGAATTCGTATAAAGACTCAAGTTTATCATTCTACCCATATATAAAGCATGGCTAAGCATGAGCATTAATAATCGATTATACCCAAGTTTCATTTCATAGAAGGAATAATCCTAACCTAGGGTTCGATAAGGTTCTCATGTCAATGCCATTTAAGAAATCTCAAAATTTCAGGAGTACAACTACCATTTCCCACAACATAGCATCTTTACGGAAATTATACACATGCATAATAGTTTGACAAAACAAAATAGACAACGTGAAATATGGGATCAAAATGATCAAAGGAGGGTAATTGCCTTGCTTGTTGAACAAATGATCTTGTCGTGGTTGATCGGAGTACCAATCACGTCACCTAGCCCAGAACCTCTCACATAGTCCCATAATTCGCACGTACACCCCAACGTCATCACACATACAAGCAAACAAATCCGAAGTTACTATTCTTCAGTACAACAACATACATTCAAGCATTATGCAAGGTCATGTATAAGAGAATGTTGCTCATGAGAATGATGCATATGAAAATGATGCGAGAGCTAAAGACAACCGAGGGTTAATCCTAAAGCATAACTTCATGATTTTTCGTGTATAAGCTATTTTCTTTTATCGAATTCGAGAAGCTAAACTTATATCTACTCTTAAGATAAATTTCGAATTTGAGAGGCTAAGGTTACTAGACTCATTTAAGCATACTACCAAGTTTCCAAGTGGTGCTATACGAGGACCAAAAGATCTTAAGGGTGTAGCAAAAGATAGTCATTATAGTGTTCTAACTTAGGTTTATGCTAAGGTGACAATTTAATTCCTCAATATATGTTTTAAATAATTGAAACATTATATCCGGTAGACAATCTAATAATCTCAAGTCATTGGACTAATCATGAACTCATTAGACCCCATATGCTAGTTCCAACAATCTAGTGTACTGACCTCACAACATCAATATGAAGCTGTACAGATTAAAATCCCACCAGCCTAGGTGCACCTAATTATCTAACTCTTAATGAGCTTCATGATTTATTCCCGTAATCATCATTTAATAACTCATGATCGACCGCACCAGTCTTTATTCCGTAATAATCATCTATGATATTTGCCAATATAGTCATAGGTGCACCATCTTTTTCATCTCATATCTACATCTTTATTAATCCAACTTGAGAGTACCACATTCCATAATTCGGCACATAAGACTCATACTCCAACATGTGATTGCAATTTAATTATGCGCTTAAGAAATCAATTGCTAAGCCTCCAATCATTTAACTTAGGTGCCTTTCTAACCCTCGTTAAGACACCCAATCCAAGTGCTCATGTGCAACTCAAATAACTCACAACTATTAATTTATCATGAGATTAATCCATCATCACATAAGTACAACCCAATCTAAGTGAGGGAATTTGACCGAAGCAACACAATTATATAGATCAACCATCGACAACCATGACTAGTAAATCCTACAATTCATTCTCATTGTCCTCCATCGATTAATTACATAATTGCCTCGCTATTAGAACATCTCAAATGATCACCGAGATATTATCTACTCACCATCCTATACTAACCAACAAGCCGTCCTGAAATTAATAATCGTACAGATTTATGATACAATACATATCTTATTTTCATGTGGCACTAATAATTTTCTGCATGTGATCCATCAATTCATCAAACTGAATATCCTCTCATCCACCCTTCAATCAAGCATGTTACTCCTCATTGTCTAAGACACCTGTATGAGCTAACAAGTTATTATCCATTTATTTACATACTACCACACAATTAAGACGTATCAGCTAGATATTTCCAATCATGAACCATTGGACAAACTTTTACCGCAAACAAGCATGTAGACGCGATGAGTATGAAAATGAGATGTCATGCATGACAATTAATTCATGAATATGGAAATGCAATTGGCATTAGCGTTTTACCATAACGTCCAACATGGGCCACCGAATAATTAAAGGCTTATAGGATAATTATATAGGTCATCGTACAAATTTTAACACATGCAGGTATGAATATGCCATGGTCATGAATCAAACACAACATGAACGACTAGATGTCATAAATACAAAAAAAATATGCATCTACGAAAATGTTACCATAACGACGGAAATGAATGAGTTCACTGTGACAACCCCTTGACCGCATGCGACCGAAAATTAGTTCGAACAATGAAAATTCAGGTTTGCACACTTTTCTCTTTTCTTTCTTTTTCTTTTTTTTCTCTTCTTTTCTTTTTTCTTTTTCCTTATTTTTCTTTTTCTCCCTTTTCTTTTCTCTTTTTTTTTCTTTCTTCTTTTTCTCTTTTCTTTTCTTTTCTTTACTTTTTCTCTCTATTTTCCTTCTCCCTCTGTATTTTTTCCCTAACCGCAGTTCGTTGGCTTCACTGTAAGCCATCTCTTCTTCCCCATCTGTCTTCTTCTTTCCCCCTCTCTTCTCCTCTTCCCCCTCCAATCTAGCTAGCTCCTGGCTCTCCCCTGCCTGGTCCCCTCTGGCCGAGCTTCCCCCTTCTCCTAGTGGCGGCGCCGACTGGCTACCGCCCTGGTGTCGCGCCACGCTTGCCTCCATGTCAGGCTGCCCGACTGCACCGGCTGCTAACGATGCCATAGCCAAGGGCCACATTTTCGCCTGGGCTTCGGTGCCGTTGCGCCACCTCGCCTTGCACCAGTGTCGCCCCGGCCGCCAGATCTTGTGCATCGCCTCGGCTACCATGCGGCCGGCCACGCGTTGCCTCCAAGCCGACTGGTCCTCCTCCAGTAGCCGCTGAGCTCCTCCCTCCTTCTTTCCATCTCATTAGTAAGTACTCCCTCCACTCAACAAATAATAGTCGGTTTGGGATGCGTGCAGTCAAACTTTTAAATGTTTAGCTATTGATATCTTTGTAAATATTTAGATTCGATGGATAAAAATCATATGTGTAGATTCGTCTTGAAACATTCTTTTAATATTATAATTTTATTGGATTTTTAAAATATATTACAATAGAAGTTAGTGGTGAAAGTTGAGTTTTGGGGACCGTGCCGATATCCAAAACAACTACTATTTGTGACCGGAGGGAGTACTACAACTATTTCTCCCCTTCCTTTCCAATTCCTTCAGACAAACTCACATGTGGAATTGGTTTGTGGAAATTGAATGCTCTTGTGATGAGGTTTCTGATGATATAGCATGCACTGGTCAAATCTTTAGTTTTGGGGATGAATTGAAGGAGAGAAGTTGGATGAAAAGAAGATGTGTTATTGCTCTCTTTTGCTATCATTCTCGCAGGCTGGGAGAAGGGAAGATAGCAATGGGGAAAGAGGTGGTGTCTGGTCGACTTTGGAGGCAGGGACCTATTATTGCTGCCTCCCCCCTTTTTGTCATGTTGCTTGCTATCAGGAGGAAAAGATGGGAGTGGCAGGAGGAGTGGCTATGCATCACATAAAAAGAGGCAAGGGATGGACCCCATTCTTCTTCTTCTTTTTGTAAAATTTTATACATCAAACTAAATACCATATGCAACTTTAATTTATCAGTGACAAATAAATCATCAACCATCTTTTGAAAATCATGGTGTTACAGCTCTACCCCCCTTAAACAAAATTTCGTCCTCGAAATATAGAAGCATCCTAGAAGGTCTTAATTGTAGGAAAATATCCCTCAAATTAACTTCAATTATCACATCATTAGCTAAGACCTCAAAATCAAGGCTCTACATCATAAGGGTTTAATCCTTTGTCCACTGAGATTGCTTTCAATTATCCAAATCAATTTAGACATGACTTCCATATATCCTCGAGAATTAAAGCTCAAAATTCTTAAAAATCAAATCGCTACTTATTCCATAATCCAATTAGACTTTTAAATCCAACTGTGTATCGCTCTTTATTGGTATAACCACCAAGTTGCAACATAATCACTTATTAAATACTTGAACAATTCACATCCAATTATTTCACAATCTATTGACTCGGTTGATTGACAGTATACACTCTTGGGCACACTATAATCGTTAAATTCCCATATGCTCTTCATCACTCTTATTTACATACAAAATCTTATCAACTACAAATATCACTTTTTATCTACAATCCAACCATCTACAACTTTGGTCAAACCTCAAGAATCTTTAATCTAAGGACCACATGTCCCTTTTTACCAATACTAGGACTACTATGAAGCTGTAATGGATGGGTAGGAAGGCATAGGGAATTAGGATTCAATAAGCCAATGCTTTATGAATGAATGCATGGATCACACAGGATGTCGAACAAATATATATACATATGTGTGTGTATATAATAACAGCCAAGAAACACACATAACAAGCATCATGCTTGTCCTAACGACGCTTCCTCTAAATAGGGCACATATTGGGGATTCCCTTCCTTATGCTTCAGGTGCCTCTTGCAGTTGACTCACGTGAAGCCGAGGAATCGGAGTGTCCTCTTGATGTTGACTTGCGGCTACTATTACAAATCGATAATGCCATCGCCACTCTCCTTTCTCGTTTTCCCTCGCAGCTAATGTGCAGTGATTTTTCTTTTTCAAAAAGGCAATAAGAGAACATAGAAAATAGAAAAGATTAATTTCAATACCTAGGAACATCAAAGATTACGCTTGACCCAAAATGGAGAAAAGAACCAGATTTTTGAAATAGATAAACCAGTTATAATATCAAGGATTTGAAATGCCACAGGAAAAGAAAAACGGGTAGGCTCACTTATTAGTTTTGTAAGGGTTGTTAGTTTGAGATGGTTTGGAAATATTTGATTGAGTCGATTTAAGTCCAGCGACACTATAAGATGATATCGAGATTGAGAAGAGATCGATGAGTGAAAATGCAGATTGAGTGATGGGATTTCAATTTGTATCCATTGTTAGTAGATATTCGGGTTAACAGACGATAGATACTCGCGTGACATGATCCAGGATGATAGCTGATAGATCTTAGATATACGATAGATTTTGAGCTGTTATGATCCTTGATAGTTAGTAAGGCACGGGATAGTCTTGATTTGACATACATCAAGATAAGGAGTTGTATATTACAGAGGTTTGTTTGATACTTTACAGGCATAAGTATTGATTGATTTGATGTTACCAGATGAATTCCCATCAGGATACGGGAATGTTAGCTTGAGAGTAAGGATCACATTTAATACCATGAGAGAGTGACTAAAGACCATGATCATGGTGCTAGGATTGGAATTACCTCTAGGGGAACATTTCCAGATAGAGGAAAGAATACCATTGATCTTATATGATTACTCAAAAGAATACGGTAATTAGTGAGTGAAGTGATCCATTGAGAGGTATGGGTAGAAGATGTAGCTGAATGATTAGATTGGATCTAGTAATAGGATAGTTCGAAGAGAGAGCATGAGGACTTTCCTTGAACATTGATTGAGAAAGAGATGATTGAGAAAAAGCACTTACAGGTCCAACTTGAGAGTTGAGAAGAGAAGAATGTTCGAAGAGAATACACAACTATAATGATTAAGATCATGTGAAATAAACACATAGATATTACTGCCCTGATCGTCGAATAAATAAGGCTTATGCCATAGTACCGAGTCATAAGTTAGTTCCAATTGAAAGATTGGAGAGTGAATGAGACCCTACGATGTGCTTCTAATAGTCACGTAGCAAGGGTGATGTAGATTGGATAGAAGGTGCATGATAAGCATAATGTTTTAGGGGGGGATATTGTATGGTAATTCCTTGTAATTGAGATAACTACGAAAGCCATCAATTAAACGAGTAAGGAATCTCAACAATGAATAGGATGACCCAACAATTCACGAATAGGACCTTAGGTATGATATATAATTGAAGTGTAAGATTTGACCGAGAATTAGGAATTACTCTCATAGAAAGTTTCATAATTTAAAAAGCATATGAGGGGAGAAAATATGGTTTGAATACAAGAGATAAGAGAAAGGTTTGAAGTAAAATGAGAATAGGTAAGCGTTAGATATATATCATGACATGTATATTTTTGAAAGCTTTTGGAGAAAACCAAAACACTTTTAATTAAGTTATATATTTGCAAATTACCTGTAAGCTACCCTTGTGGGCTAGCTCATGCCATATCGTAGCTATAACAATACAACTCCAAATAACTTTTCATCTAGAAAGAGGCTTACACTTGCATAGCTTGAAAGAGTTAGTACAAGATTTGATATCACAGTTAAATTGATATGAGAAGGATGAATAGCATTATATAGAATGTGAGGATGAGATTTTCCTTGTAATGAGATGCACTTGATATTCTTGAAAAATTCCTCTAAAATACTAGGAATTATTTGGAACTTAACGAAGTTGGTTTTGTGATTTTTCGACGTGTAGATTTTCGCAAAAATTCTTTTAGTGAATCAAACACATGTACAGATTTTTGTAAAATCAACGACTTAAGTTATATGACATGTTTTTGAAGATATTTGGAAGAAACACTCTCATCTACCAATTATCTTTATTATAAACAAAATTTTGGATTCTATGTTTATGCAAAATGCATGATCTTAATTTTATATAATTAATTCAATGAGGCTTAAGTTAAAATAAATTCCAAAATTTCCAATTAAATTCCAGAAAATTCTAATTAATTCAAAAATGCCATAAAGATATTTAAAGAAATTTTGGGATGTTACAGGACCTTTTCCAAGTCAAGTTGTGCTTTGACCATGTTGATCCCACTTTTGAAACTATGTTGATTTAAATTATTGCATGCTAGTTTAATTAAAATACTTTCGATAAATTCTGGGAATAGCTATGCGACCTATTTGTTGTATGCCACCTTGTCTTTAATAATTCTATGCCATGAATCATTTGTCACCCTAGATTGTGGAATATTAGTTGGACATTAATAATTTGCCAAGATGGGTTAAATAGAGCGTATGTAGTATGCTTAGTCTTGCAATGTGTCAATGACATCATTTTGGGATATTAAATGTTAACTTTGACTTAATAAGATATGGAACATGTTTATGAAAGATGTGACATGTGTTATCGATGAGGTTGATGGCACGTGGTGCATGGTAATCAACTGGGTGATAAAATGATTTAGACTAAGGCAAGTGGCAAGATTGTTTATGGTGGGCCAAGAGTGGCACATGGAGGTCGTATTTGGTTTCTAATGATTTGGATATTGTGGACTTTTCTGGAAGTCTTGCCTTGGTCACACTAAGGACTTAACCTTGCAAGAATTTGAACTGAGTCTAACATACAACCAGAAGTCTAGAATGGGACAGACCTAGCTGATTAATTTGTGATGTCTAGATTTCGGTACTGTCATGTTGGTGTGAGATCCGGGTGTACGGGTGGACTCACATGGCACAAGAGGGGGGCCCTGAGTGTGGTAACCGGTCCCTTCAGTGTTGAAACCTTAGCGGGCAATATTTGGTCTAGAAGTAGCATTGTAAAGGCTTTGTTACGGTCACTCGCCTTGGTGGTGTTTGACTATATTTTGTGGGTAAAGTGTATAACCTCTGCAGAGTGTACAATCTATTCGAATAGCTGAGTCCATGGTATTGGACATTGCTCGAGGATTATAGTCAAGGGTTAGATTTTCATAAAAATAAACTTGGAATGGTAAATATCATAGTTTGGAAATGATGAACTTGTTTAGGAATAAGCAATGCTTTATTTGAGAAGTAATTGTGAAAGTTATTATTATTATTATTGCCTTACTGCTTTCCAATCTATTATGATTATTTGTGAATGCTGTTTAATGCAAAACAACCGAATAGCCTATCGTTTGGAATAAGCCATGCATGTAGCTATTAGAATTGCATTTCTGTGCATGATTTGCTAAGTGCTTTAAGTACTCACCTTGCAACAACACAAACATCAGCTAAGGATGAATCAATGCCAGCATTGGAGGAGGAGTTCCAGTAGGAGCCGACGAACTAGAGAGCGAGCCCAGTCAGTTGCCTGTGGCATATTGGTTGGCGCCACGAGTTTCTTTATTTCCGCTGCAAGTTTATTTAATTAAGACTTTGCCCTGCGAGGCGTACTTTTGTAAGTTAACCATAAGGTTGACTTGACTGCTTTTGTTATAATAAAGACTTTATTTATTATTCCGTTGTGTATGATAGTGATATTCATTAATGTTGAGACTGTGTGCACTAGCGTGATCCAGGACTAGTGCGGAAAACACAGATGGTCCGAATTTGCATATTCAGGTCCCGACAGAGGTGGTATCAGAGCCATATTGACTATAGGACTTACCCTTAGTTAGAATGGTCGCTAGAGAGGACAAAACTATTCTCCAAAGTTAAAACTTGACAAGATAATGAACAAACTCTGGACTTATCCCCTCTCTCTTGTTAATACCACTTGCTGAATTTTTCCTCTTCTTACTTTGTTTTAAAGTGTTGCGTTCTCACGAGAGTGTCTTTTGGCAGATAAAGAGGATTCACACCTATGGTGAGCATGAGGGAGGCTACACCGCAGAGCTGTGGAGGATGCTTCAGGTGTTATGAGGCTTTGAGAGGCTGATCTACAGCGCCAGCACTTGGATCGTGAATGGGAGGCATGGTCACCAAGATCACTGTGTATGCCTGGGAGAAGACAAAGGTGAGTCACCCAGTCAACATCACAGTTCGGAGGGTTACCTTTGAAGCCAGTATCTAGGAGACCGCACGTCTTGCTTTGAGGAAGATCTCCGCCACCTATGCCAACGAGTTGCAAGAGTCCGTCTTCTGTCTTCACCCGCAGAAAGGAGGAGCCAATAGCGCACCGATGGATCTAGAGAGCAATGCCACTGTTGTGCACTTGGCCAGGTTCACCGTCGCGCAGGATGCGATGATGGACCAGACTGTGCAGGAGTTGGACGCCGCCTACACTACTTTGGAGGCCATCGAGAAGAGTCTGCATGACGTTAGAATGTGGGCCATGCAGAGGATAGGTGAACTGGAGGAGGCTCTATATGGAGGATAGCCAGAGCTGGAGCTCGACGAGGAGTACCCAGAGGAGGTGCAGCCAGAGCCCGAGCCAGAGCAGCATCAGGCGCCTGAGGCTGAGCCAGAGACTGAGGACGCTGCTTCATCGATTATGGCAGTTCAGGGGCATGGCTATCAGTTCTGTGATGCCCTAGAATTTGAGAGCAATCCTAGGGTTTTCTTTCTTGGTTGTTCCGGAAAGAAAGAGGGTTTTGTCGGGGAATGAAATAATTGAAGATTATGCGGCAATTTAATATTAAAAATTGGAGTTTTGGGCTAGTTTCACTGGCCGAGGCAACTTGGGCCTGGGCGGGGAATTCCTTTTTCCCCCTCTCCTCCCCATGCCTTGGTGGGCCGGCCCACCTCCCCCTTTAAGTGGCGCCCCCTCCCCCCAAACCCTAAGGCGCCTCCCTTCCTCCCCCCTAGCAGCTGCACCCCCTCCTCTTCCTCCCCTGCGTGGTGGCTCAAGATCCACCGCGAAACGCGAAGGAGAAAACGAGAAGAGGATCCGTGGAGGCGAGGAGGACGAACAGATTTCCGTTACGGGGATCATCGTGCTTTCTTCGTGGGTTCGCAAGGGGGAAATCAAGGTGGTGCCCCTTCTGGACGCAACTAGGTTCGTCATCCACGTTGGTAAAGGCAAGTGGAAGTAGTGGTCTTGCTAAACTATAACTCGCTATTTGTTTCGTCTTCAATATAAACCTTAATTGCAGCACACCTACATGGTTTAACTACTTGTTTATGAGATTGCAATATCCTATCCTGCATTGTGATGTGGTTGTTTGGCTTTTGAATCATGAGTAAGAATGAAGAAAGATGTTGTTTGCAAGATGAATTGTTGAGATATTCTATCTCAATGATGTTCGCATTCTATCCATGTTATTTGATGGCATGCAAGCATGTTCGCATTCTATCCATGTTATTTGATGGTATGCAAGCATGTGAATTCAGAGTGGGAAGTTATGAATGTATTTATGCATGAAGCATTAACTGCATAATCATGCATTGGAAGTTTGTCGACGCCAGCGTGCGCGATCAAGAGCAGACAACACCGTGTGTTCCCGAGAAAGGGCACGGTGAGGAGGATCATGGCATAAGCATGTGCACAATCATATGCATTTTACCGAGGTTGTGTGGACTCTATAATGTGGTATTGGACATGAGGAATTTGGTATGCTAGTTTTACTGTGGGTTGTGTTATTTGTTAGAAGTTGTTCCGCTTTGGCCGAGATTACCCAATCTCGCCCCTTGTTATTTTGTTGTTTTCAGGTAGTTCTCGCGAGTCGTAAGCTTGAAGGGTGGGCTTAGTAGCACAATCAACCCTCCGGGGTCATCACGAATCACATGGACTAGTGCATTTAATAATTCATTAGCTTGCTGAAATTTTATTAATCATAGACCTGTTGATGTCCTCTTTGGAGCTGTTTTACGTTTATGTTTGTTTTCTGGTTGATTTAAACTTGTTATCTCTAGTATTGATGCTTTTATGTTATTCCTGTTTGTAATGTTTATTATGAATCTTGTTGTCGCCTGCTTTTGTCCTAATTTTAGGGGAGATGTCGAAATTTTCTTGTACGACAGCTTTAGATTTATGGGGTGTTACAGATTGGTATCGAGCTGGCTGTAGGTCCTTGGAATGTGTATTTTTAGTGTCATACTATAGGATACAACTAAAATGTGATGTGGAATAACTTAGAAACATGGCCTAGGTTTTAACTAAAATTTTGTCATAGGATAGCAACATTAAAACTTGTGTAAGTGGAATTACTAATTTAAAATCTGACACACATGGATGCACAGTAGGAAAGGGTATGGGTACCGTTGCTTTCCGTTTAAATATTGTATCTAAGCTTTGATGTTGAATGCTACTTTTGATGATGATAATGCTATATTTATGATGGATTTGATTGAGTTGCTTCATTTGTGATGAAGTGGGGTTGTGGTGCCGAAGGGTTTCGGTCACCTCTTTTTGTTCATAGTAACGGTGTGGTTTGACGGTGTGGCCGGTTAACGCCATCACCGAAGAATTATTAACCCCTGTAGGAGGAGTGCTTACCCTTTCTGTCGTGGATCGGGTAGTTGACTGGAGTCAAATAGAAGAGATTGGTGGTAGATTCCTTCGGATGTTCTTTATCATTCTGACGGTCGGTCTTGGTTGGTTTTCTTGGTTTTAGTTGATTGAAATCAGAAGAAAAGTGTTTGAAATTTGGTTTTTTCGCGGAGTGTGCCTTCGGTGTTTCTTGGTTTTGTCTTCTTTGGGTGAAGACAAAGAAGGGGAGTTTTGTGTTGTGCGTCTTTGGTCGCCTTTTGACTTTGACACCTGTTTAGTTGGTTGCCTTGCAAAGAAAGGTATAGCTTTTGGTTCTTGTGTGTCTTGCTCTGAGTTTAAAAGAAGTTATTGAAGCGTGTGTAAAAAGTTAAGTTGTGTCGATTTATGTTTTGTGCCTTTGTTCGTAAAGGTTTACTTGATCGCTTGGTTCCCTCCGTGGGAGTCTTTAAGATTGAAATGTGTTTTGGAGTCATGTCCTATTGTAAATTTGAGAGTCAAGCCTCTTTGTGAGTTTTGGTTGAGTATTAAAAGAAAAATGCTGCAAATAAAGTAAATATTCGTTTGACTGAAATTAATTGTTAAAAGTGAAAATTGTTGTTTAGCATGTTATGTAGTATGTAACAATGTGGTTTATAGAAATGATGTACTCCTTAGTTAATTTATGAGTTGAATCAATTAAGTGTAATTGTTACCTTTAGCTTAAGATTAAATGAACCTCTAGTGATGTAGAGTACCCCATAGTGGGGATGATTAAATGTGTTAATGTACATGCTTATAATCTGTTGCTTTGCTTTAAAAGTGCTTATGACCCCCGATAATGTTTAAGGTTTTAAACCACGATGCATGGTTAGAACATTAAGATGAGGTAGATCATGTTATTGTTAAAGAAACTTTGCTTTGGTTGTTTAAAGATGTTCTAATCTAATGATTAATAGAGAAAATTTAATCGTGTTGACTAGCGACTTTAATTTGGAAGTTGATTAGAATTGCTATTTACGTTGTTGCAACCTACTAGTATGTTGTGTGGTGGTAATTTTGTTATCACCTATGTATAGGGTAGCCAAAAGTAATGTTGATGGTTGATGTTTATGCCCATTTGTTGTTATTGATGACTTGGTAGGGTTGTTAATTGTTGGAAACCATTGATCCAATAGAGAAAAGTGTAAACTCGTGGAATTATGTCGAGTTCATGTTGTGATGGGATGAACATTGGATAACAATCATGATGCAAGATTTTAACCTTAATGAATGCATGTCTTAGAATCCTGTTTACTTAATTTTATCTTGTAGAGATAATACTTATTTGTTGAAGTCATTTTATTGATTGAACAAGAGTTTTAATTGTCAATAAGTTGATGTATTGATGGTATAAAATTGATACGTTAATCATGCTTATTTATCTGTTGAAGTACTATGTTTGAAATATAGAATACATTGTTATATGATGTGTTGGTCTCGTGGGGATCATGATGAGGTAGTATAGAATGGAAGACGTTTTGTTTATCATCATAAACTGTATTTATAAATGTTGGGAAAGGTAACTAGAGAAAGAATTGGTTATGTAGCTTTTGGGTGAATTATATTGAGGCTTCTCGATGAGAAAATAGTGTATATTGAATGCTTAAATGGTAAGTATAGTGGAATACTAGATATGGTGGCTTTCACCCCGAGCCTGTGTCTAAAACCTTTGGACTGGTTTGGTTGGTTGCTATTTTGGTTCATTACTTTTGGTCAAAGTGTTTCTTCTGTTGTGTTTGAGTTTCCTAAAACTCGTAGTAATTAATGCCAACCTTTGGATTTGGCTAACTTGTTTAGTTTGCACTATGAGTATGGATTTACACCCAAAAGTCTTTGAGTGGATCGCGCCTTCGCCAGACCGAATTATCTTTGGAATTAATTTTAAAGTAAGCAGATGGACATAGTGGGTTGTGTTGGAAACTCTTGAGATTTAATTTGTAACTCTTTTGACTAGAGTTGGATTTATTTGCATGATGTGTGTGACGCTTATAGTGCTTCAAAAAGGTGGATTATATGAGGGTTTCATAAGTGAATTTGGTTAGTGAAGAGTTCTCTTTTGGGAATGAGTTTCCCTTTCTTTCGAAAAAAAAAATTGTGGCGGTTGTGTGTGCAGATGTTTGACTTTGGAGTCGATGTTCTTTTCCAAAATGTTGATTTTGGTTAAAATGCGATGTTTTGCAAGTTTAGCTTTCTACCATTGGTGGGTTTTGATACGATGTGGTGCCTTACTGTTAACTATGCTGCCGACATAGTTTATATGAATTAGCGCAATCCTCGATGTTATTCGAGTTTTATTCATGGGTTACAGAGGAAGAAGTCGTGTTGTAAATGACTATTCGATAGTGTTGTTACATGATGAATGAATGGTGAAGAGTAAACATGACATTGTCTATAGATGTTAAATGATAAAAGAGTCGTTGAGCTGTGTCGGTGAGAAAGTCATATATGGATATATGACTAATCCTGAGTGCTCTTGGAAAGCTGCATGCATGTCCTGAATCGAGATTTCAATTGCCTTCTAGTACGGGAAGTAAGAACGAATATCTTCTGATATGTTGGTTGTGGTGTAAGAGATCTGAGCTTTCTTTGCATTTGGCTTAGGAAAAAATAAAATGAGTACTCTTGGGTTGTTGCCGAATTTTTTCCAAAGTGGCTTTTAGCGCTTTGGAGTTCGAGTTGTTGGATGTGAATCATTTGGGGATCATGGGTCTTGGTTGAGCTTCCTCAATGATTCTACCCTTGGTTCTGATTCTTTGAAAGGAAGAATGCGAGGGCGAAACCTTCTAAGAAAGAGGAATTTAGTGTGGGTTGGTAATGACATAAGATATTAGATGTTGCTAGTAGATGATCGTAAACAGTTTAAAAGTGAAGAGTAAAGGAAGGTTGTGTATGACTCAATCCAAACCTTCTTGGAGAATTGGGTCATTGATGTGTACCTAGGTGGGGCTGTTTAAATTATTAGTGAACCACTTGGTGGTTGCTAGTAATTGTTTTCCTTTTCAGAGTGTATTGGACCTTTCTGTCGCTGAGGTTGAGCGAGATTGTGTCAACCATAGCGATTTTGTTCGGTTATTCTTGTCTCTTGCGGGTTTAAGGACCCTGGTTGTAAAGTAGGCCTTTCCTTTTGGTGGTAGTGTTGGGTATTGGTTTTTGTTGAAGATCAATTTTTGCAAGGTTCTAACCTCGCTTTGTTCAAATAGCCGTGGTCTTGGAGTGTATGTCTCACCTGGTTTGTCGCCTTCTTGAATACGGTGAACCACAGTGAGAGGGTTGTGGTGTGAAACACGCTTTGTGCGTGGGAGATGAAGAGGGTTCTAGAGACTGCACCGCTTTTCTTCCGGAGAGTGGTTGGAATAAGGAGTGCGAGACCGCTTTCTTTCATGGTCTATTTGGGAATTGAAGTGAAGGTGGAACCGTGAGAGGTTGCACTGCTGAGCTAAATCAACATTTTCTCGCTAGTGTTGGTTTTGAGAACTCGCTTGTCGTTTATTCCGGTTTGAGTCTTTGTGTGAATGTTTTGTGTTGCAAAGAAGTCTTTTGTCCCTTGGGGACTTTGTTGTTGATTTTGGTGTGTCTTAGATTCGGGGACGAATCCTTTTAAGGTGGGGAGATTGTGATGCCCTAGAATTTGAGAGTGATCCTAGGGTTTTCTTTCTTGGTTGTTCCGGAAAGAAAGAGGGTTTTGTCGGGGAATGAAATAATTGAAGATTATGCGGCAATTTAATATTAAAAATTGGAGTTTTGGGCTAGTTTCACTGGCTGAGGCAACTTGGGCCTGGGCCGAATTCCTTTTCCCCTCTCCTCCCCATGCCTTGGTGGGCCGCCCACCTCCCCTTTAAGTGGCGCCTCCCCCCAAACCCTAAGGCGCCTCCCTTCCTCCCCTAGCACCGCACCCTCCTCTTCCTCCCCTGCGTGGTGGCTCAAGATCCACCGCGAAACGCGAAGGAGAAAACGAGAAGAGGATCCGTGGAGGCGAGGAGGACGAACAGATTTCCGTTACGGGGATCATCGCGCGTTCTTCGTGGGTTCGCAAGGGGGAAATCAAGGTGGCGCCCCTTCTGGACGCAACTAGGTTCGTCATCCACGTTGGTAAAGGCAAGTGGAAGTAGTGGTCTTGCTAAACTATAACTCGCTATTTGTTTCGTCTTCAATATAAACCTTAATTGCAGCACACCTACATGGTTTAACTACTTGTTTATGAGATTGCAATATCCTATCCTGCATTGTGATGTGGTTGTTTGGCTTTTGAATCATGAGTAAGAATGAAGAAAGATGTTGTTTGCAAGATGAATTGTTGAGATATTCTATCTCAATGATGTTCGCATTCTATCCATGTTATTTGATGGCATGCAAGCATGTTCGCATTCTATCCATGTTATTTGATGGTATGCAAGCATGTGAATTCAGAGTGGGAAGTTATGAATGTATTTATGCATGAAGCATTAACTGCATAATCATGCATTGGAAGTTTGTCGACGCCAGCATGCGCGATCAAGACCGTACAACACCGTGTGTTCCTCGAGAAAGGGCACGATGAGGAGGATCATGGCATAAGCATGTGCACAATCATATGCATTTTACTGAGGTTGTGTGGACTCTATAATTTGGTATTGGACATGAGGAATTTGGTATGCTAGTTTTACTGTGGCTGTGTTATTTGTTAGAAGTTGTTCCGCTTGCTGAGATTACCCAATCTCACCCTTGTTATTTTGTTGTTTTCAGGTAGTTCTCGCGAGTCGTAAGCTTGAAGGGTGGGCTTAGTAGCACAATCAACCCTCCGGGGTCATCACGAATCACATGGACTAGTGCATTTAATAATTCATTAGCTTGCTGAAATTTTATTAATCATAGACCTGTTGATGTCCTCTTTGGAGCTGTTTTACGTTTATGTTTGTTTTCTGGTTGATTTAAACTTGTTATCTCTAGTATTGATGCTTTTATGTTATTCCTGTTTGTAATGTTTATTATGAATCTTGTTGTCGCTTCCGTTTTGTCCTAATTTTAGGGGAGATGCTGTCGAAATTTTCTTGTACGACAGTTTAGATTTATGGGGTGTTACAAGTTCACGCCGATGCCACCACACCCGCATGTGTATCTGCTAGGAGGTCCTCATCCTGGATGGATAGATGAGTGAGCTTAGGTCTAGTGGTTGAGTCTCGAGTGTTGAGTCGCGTCTTAGAGTAATAAGAGTCGCCCTTTAGGCGTTAGACTCCAGTGTATCAGCTTAATTTGGATTTATTTGATTACTGAGTGTGCGGTATGCGTTGCAAAGCTCTTAGGCATTGTGAGCAACCATACTAAGTTATTAATAATTAATAAAGTAAAAAGAAAACAAACATAACAAGTAAAAAGAAAACAAACATGATACTTACTCCATTGATAAATATAAGGTTTATAGTTTGAATGGTTTTATTTAGAACTATAAAGCTTGTATGTAGGTTTAACGAGCCTTTTCTACTATTCCTCTTGGTCGTAGTCAACGTAGTCGTACATGTCTCCGCTCGGGTCCTGCTTCGGCTCCTGGATCACTCGGGCTCTAACTGCGACATGAACGTCGGATCTAGCGCGAAAGGCAAAACTGAAAATGATAAGTAAACGAAAAACAAAAACGGAAACGAAAACAAAAACGAAAGGGCCGAAGGAGGGTTTGAGGGCAATTTTGGTATTTTTGGAATATTGGAAGTTTCAAGTGGAGAAACGGATGCTGTATTTGGACTCAGTGGCTCGAAACAATCAAGATAGTGTATTTTGGTTATATTTGGAGTTTCCGGGGATTTTGGATTATTAAAAAGGATTTTTGGATTATTTAAATCTGAAAAGAAAAGAAAAATGAAAACAGCATTGGGCCGCACTGGGCTCGACCCATTAGACCAAGAGGCCCACGAGCGCAACACGCGCGTGAGCTAAATCGGGATTTACCCAAAGACGCGCGGTCGATGAGATTCGACGGGACTTCGCTCGCCGCCACTGTGGGAGGCTGACAGGTGGGCCAGGGGCGAGGCGGCTGACACGTGGGCCCAAGGGGCATAGAGACTGACCAGTGGGCCCGGTGGGGCAAGCGAGGGCATGGTTAAAGGGGCTGGCGAGCGGGACCGGCTTGGCAGAGAGGCAGAGAGACGCGAGGGGGCTAGGTTAGGGCTCGAGCAGGGGCGAGCGAGGTGGCGGTGGTAGTTCGGCGGGCGGCGAGGGCGAGGCTGGAGCTGGGGGAGAAGGGTGGCGGCAGAGGGTTGGCGGGGAGAGGAAGGGTCAGGGAGTGGTCGGGGTCGACCGGGACTAGGATTAGGATTATCGGACGGCGTGAGTGGCGGCAGCACGGTGGCTCGGGGCGAGCGCGATGGCCGGAGGGGAGGGAGAAGAGGGGACGGCAGGGACTCACCGAAGGGGGAGGTGCAGGGCGAGAGAGATGAGAGCTCAGTGTGTGTCTTTATCGTGCGTGACACCAAGGAGAGAGGCGGCACAGGGTGCGGCCGGTCGGCATGGCGAGAGCAGAGGCGGTGACATGCGCGGAGTGGGCGAGTGGCGGAGCGAAGCGACGGGAGCCGATGCGGGAGGAGATGGTGGTGACGTGCGGGATGGTGACAGGAGCGGTTGGCCGGCTCAGGGCAGGTGGAGGATGACGCGGTCGGGACGAGGGCGCGATGTGCGCGGTAGAATGGAGCGAGTGACGCAGTGGTTGGGCAGTGTGGTGGAGTGGCGGGAGCAGGCAGAGGCAGGCGAGAGGGATGGGTGCGACATCCATGGAGAGGACGGGTCGGGAAGGTGAGCTCGGTCATTGAGGCGAGGGATGGTGCGGCTACATTCGAACGAGACGGGAGAATGGCCGAAGGTGTGCGCGACGTGGCCGTGCGTCTGGACGGAGGGAAGGAAGATGACGGACCGGCGTTCCAAAGCAAGAGGAAGGAGAAAGCCCAACAGTTAAGAACTTCAAATCCAAAAAAAAAAAACAAAATCAAAATTTTTTTTTTGAATTCCTTTTGAAATTTGGGGTTATTTCAACCTACCCCACTTAAAATAAATCTTGTCCTCGAGATTTACTTATCCTAGGAAAGAAGTTGGGAAAACACTGCTGCAATTCTGATTCCTTTTCTCCATGTGGTTTAACCCGAGGTGTGATCCTTCACAGCACTCGGCAGATCATGATAGTTATTCTTGAGTTTGAGACTTACCGATGACGACGTCCGTGGTCCTTTTTGTGTCCTTGGCCGCAACATAGTTGATCCTTCCCTGGAAGTTTCTTGGAGTGTTCTAGCCTTTGCTGCTGGTGTTCCCTTTTGTCTTAACTGGTGCTTTTTCTTGTAGGTATCCTTGGGTCTGTTGCTGTGGCTGATGAGTCACTAGCTGCCTGTTTGTAGAGGTGAGAGCTGTCGCTTGTGTTTTGGCCACCACGATCGGTAGGTCCCTTCTAGGGAAGTGTTTCCTAATGTGCCCTTCTTGCTCACAATGAAAGCATCCTGGAGGCTTTTGGGGATAGTTGTTGGTAATGTGGTCCCCATTGCAAACATAGCATCTCACTACTCCGGACTGAGTGGTTGTGGAGTTTGATTGCTGTCCACTTATTGCCAGTCTTTTATTTGGGGATCCAAGAGTGAATGATGGAATCCTTCCTCCGAACTGAACAAAAGCTTGTATCCTTTGCTGCTAAGCTTTTCTCTTTCTAGTATCCTCCAAGTTATTTCGGGTTTCTTCTGAGATTATCAACTTATCCACCATGGATGATAAATCCTTAAAGTCTACAGCGGATATATGGAACTTTAGGTTCTTCTGTAGTCATTCAAAGAATCGTTCCATTTTCTTGGCCTCAGAGTCAACTTCTCCAGGTGCGTAATGGAACAAGTAATTGAACTGATGGAGGTATTCTATCACGGTCAGTCCTCCCTGGTGGAGGGCTAGAAATTCCCTTCGCTTTGATGCCATTAGTCCTACAGGAATATGAGTCTTCCTGAAGGCTTCCTCGAATTCCTGCCACATGACCTCTTGTCCGTCTTTCATTGCTTGAAAATTTGTCCACCATGATGCTGCTTGGCCCTATAGATGATGTGATGCGTAAAGCACTTTTTCCTTATCAGTGCATTGAACTGTATCTAACTTCCTCTGGACATCTCTAATCTAGTCCTCCGCTGCCAAAGGGTCAATTGCTGCTGAAAAGATAGGGGGCCTGGTCTTCTTGAAGTCAGACCATCTAGACCCTCCTATATTTCCATCTTGTCCATTTAAATTTCCTTGATGATAACCCCAAGGTCCCGCAACTAGCTGTTCCAATATCCTTTCCATCATCTGAGCTTGTCGCTATTCTGCCTGATGTCTGTTTCTTTCCATCATTGCCAGTACTTGTGCTAGGTTGACCGGGTTGTCAACTGACTCTTCATCATTGCCTGCATTGTTTTGCTGGGATCCTGCTCCAAGGTATCCCATAGTCTTTATTTCTGATTTTCTTTTTAGTCTGCAACAGGTTTTTGAAAAAAAAAGGTAGGAGATGAGTAAGAATTAGGGCATGAGGTGAGAGTAGAAAGAATAGATAAGGGCTCAGACGAAAGGAAGGAATCCTTTGAACTAGACGGGGTTATATAAATATTTAGGCAACCAAAATCACGAAGATAGAGAACATAACCTTTTTTATAGAATGTGGATTGTGCACAATACCATTTTAAGGTTCGGCACAACCCATTTTACATTACAAAAACCTAATACAAAGGAGGGCACAACTCTACAACTATCGGACCTAATTACAGCTGATGGCTCCTTGCAGTTGTCGGTGAATATCGGCAAGCCACATTGTGGACAGTGACGATTTTGAAGTTAAGTTGAGCATGGAAAAACTTAAAACAAAATAGGAAGGAGGGAAGAGGAGCTTCTAAAGAAAGTTAAGGTAGAAAAGGGAGGAGGAGACAGCAATAGTATTTGTATTTTCATAATTCATTTTATTTGTAAGTCAAAATAATATTTGTAAAGGTTTTTTTCCTAAGCCAACCTAAGGTCTTAATCTATGGTTAAGCCTTGGCTCTGATACCACTTGTAATGGACTGCCTTTTTAGGTGGCACATTTAAATACCGCAACAGCTACCCAGGATGATTAGCTGTCGGGAAACCAAGTGCACATTGCCAGATAAAGGATAAATTCAACTATTTTTATAGAATATAAGGCCTAGCGGCCAATTTTCCTACAAAAGGAGCCGTAGCATGGCCCAATAGATTACATTCAAAACACCGCACAGGCAGGCCTGAGCAAGTCTAAGACCTTAAAACCAAATCAACTCGCCATCTATGAATTCCTGGTAAACTCTAGCTTCTTGGAACTCTGAAAGTGTTGGGTTAAGCAAGGGTGAATACACAACCGTAATCAACAAGTCGCACGAAAAAATGAGGAATACTACATGCAAGGGATTAACAATGGATTGGCATAAGGTTTAAGTATTGTAGATGCAGTTTTATTTGTAAGATCATTTTACATTTGAAATACAAACCATAAATAATAGTAAAGAGAGGGTATTCACAAAGTAATCATCATTTAAGCCACATTCTCAAAATTCCAAAGAACTACTTGAGCTTGGTTATGAGAGTCTCCCCAATTCAAACTTAGCTTCATTAACCGGAAGCACGGCGTATTCGAATACCATTTATTAGACTCTACAGAGCTGCTCAGCTTTACCCACAAGATATAACCTACCGTTAATGCCACACGTGAATTACATGCAACTTAAATGCATGCGACCGAGCCGAGATAATCATAGCTTTTTGATTGAACATCCCCATGGTAGCTCCTACCCGATAGGTACTCGGACCCTACTGTTCTTGGAACCCCACTGGCCAATGCAGGAGCCGCGTTCCAATATTGAGAGGGTAACCTATCATTGTGAGAACCAGCGAATGACACCTCATTCCAGTCCCACCAAACCCACCAGTCATTCCCTTATTGGGAATGACTGCTCTTCATTCTCCTTCTGAGAATGGTACCACCAAGCATGTAGGTATACCCAGGGGATGAACGATGTACTGAGCTATGTCAGAGACGGTTCAACTAACCGGTCCGACTTGAGGTTGAGCGAAAACTTAAGTTATTTACTTTGCTCAAGTGGATTTAACCTTATATTGCCAAAGACCAAGCTATCAGACCATCCACAAACCAATCCGGTAGCTACTGTAGCAGCCACCGAACCACACATGGCTTACGTCATCGGTCGGGGATCGGACTCACATCCACCTCGGGGCTAGTCCAACACTATCCCACTGACCATAGCACATTTAAATACTCCGAGCCAATTGCTCGCCAATATTTTATTCCTCATTTAAATATTTTGGGTGAAACTAATATAATTAATAATTGCTATGGCATGTATGATCATTAACTAAGGTTACTCAAGATCTAATATGGTTCATCAATGTCAAGGAGGCTAATTGCGAAACTGGGTATAGCTAAGTTGCATGTCATTCTAAACTAACAATTTTCAGTATTTAACATACAGTTCAAAGTAATGCAGTATAAAATAGCTACTATATTATTATCATGGCAATTTGGGGCGAGCGAGGTGGTGGTGGCGGTTTGGGCAGGCGGCGAGGGCGGCCGGGGCGAGGCCGGAGCTAGGGGAGAAGTGTGGCAGCGGAGGGTTGGCGGGGAGAGGAAGGGTCGGGGAGGGGTCGGGGTCGACCGGGACTAGGGTTCACTACAGGAAACAGGGAAATTAATGTCGGCCATATTAATTAACGTCGGCCCAAGAATAAGCCAACGTTAATTAATTTATTAACGTCGGCTGACAGGTGACCGACGGTAATTAATTAATTAACGTCGGTTTAATGTTTGGCCGACGTTAATTAAACCATAATTAACGTCGGCCGGAAATGGCCGACGAATTGGGATGCCGTCCCAATCCTTTCGGTCCCACGCCGCGCCCACACTGCTCACCCCACGCCCAATTTTTTCGCTCCTCGCGATCGCTTCTCCCGCCGCTTCGACCACCGCGCCGCCGCTCGCGCCATCGCTTCTCCGCGCCGCTCGACCACAGCGCCGCTTCTGCCCGGTGCCATCGCTTCTTCCGCGCCGCTGCTCGTCGGACCCGACGCTGCCTCGCTCCGGCCACACCGCCGCCTAACGCTCGCCTGGCCATCAAGGCTGCCCCTGCCCCTTCGACCTCCTCTCCACCCGGGCGGCGACCTCATCCCTGGCCAGGCGCGCGGCGTCCTCCTCCTCCCGGGCGGCCGCAAGCTTGAAGGTCAGTCCTCCTCCTCCCGGGCGTTCTACTAGCTCAAGAAGAGTCATGTGATTTCTGTCCCATGTGAAATAAGAGAGAAGAGAAGGCAGTAGTTTCCGTGAAGCCTCACACTCGCCCTAATTAAGCTACTAGTGTTTCGCAAAAAGATATTGATCTCGTCTCGCTTCCTGGGTCAGACTGTGTGAGTCGATTTAAGCTGATGGGTGAACAATGGGCATGAGTTCTTGTTCCCGGGGGGCAGCATTTGCAATTCCTCTCCACGCATGACAATAGTTAAACTATAGTAGCTTTGGTTTCTCATATTTATTCTTGATCATCCTAAAAGACCTAGTGTCCCACTGCCCATGTTTGAGATTGATATTAATGAGTGCTACTCCAAATGCGGACATGTTCTCAAGTTATTTCGGAGGAGCACCGACTATCCACATCCCCGTGAGTTGATGCTTTGTCATACCGAAAACATGTCACTCCATTTATACTGAGAATGCTCTTCTTCTAGCTTGCACATAGTTGTATCGTCAACTCACATCCATATTCTTCCCCGAATGTTAATTCAATGTTTTCACACATCCAGTGAGGACACATTTTCTGGAAGATATAGTAGAGATGATAGCCTATAAGTTGACCTCAGGCTCCTCAGCTAATCAACTTGACAATTATGGCCAAGATAAAGTTTGGAAAACTCAGAGGCAGATATTGCCTACAAAAAGCAAAAATCAATTCACAGATAGGGAGAGACAAGCAAGAGCAGTGGTTACAACCAATACAGAATTTCTCCTAAGCTACTGGTGCTCATTACCTTGCACCATTCAACTAGTGCTTATTATCATTGCTTTTTGGCCAGGAGATGAAAAAGATCAATGTATCTGTGATATCATGTTCACAACTCCACCTGCGTTCTCTCACGCATATGCAAAAAGACAGAAATGGCTAGGCATATATAGCATGCATGTCATTTACAAGCGATTCCTCTTGAAATGGAGAGTCATTTACAAGCAGCCCGCTTGACCATGAGCTTTCAATTTGTTTTCTTCACACCAGCCACAGAGTTCGGGGTTGTACCAAATTGGGTCAATGAACATTCAACTTAATCACATCATCAAATGACAAGATCTAATTTTCAGCGCACCAAACTAAAGACCACATGATTAAACAAAAGCTATCCCAATTGTAGTCACTATTTCCACTGCAATCTGTCCAATCCACTGGGATTTTCATGGGACAGTCCACTGGGATTGTAGCTGCTCCGACAATGGTGTAGATTGTTCAGTTTTGATGCAGCTAGATAGGCAATGATTTTAAGATGCTTTGTTTCACTATTTTTCCTTATATATCACTCCCATTCATTTACTTTTCACCATGGCTATTTTCAAGGTAATTTACTCATGCATGTGTTAAGACATTGATTATCCAATGAAAACATTGAATGGGGTAATATGGTCGCCTATAGACATGCCATTGTTGTTTTGCAAGATGCTTATAAATATATATTTGAGTAATGGATTATCGTCGGATTTTTATTTTTAATTTCAAATCACATAGTGTCACGAAACCTATGCGTCACCCGTTTCGGATCGGCATGTCTCACATGTGTCACATGTGAGATGTGTTGGTCCGAATTGTCCCTTTTGGACAGCCTCGGAGTGGATGACAAAGTGCGGTATTTATGACGAGCCACGAGTGCGAATGAAATTTCAGTCATAACCCTGTTGTTCTCCCCTGCACCATATCTGGGCGTGCAGGTGGAGAACAGCGGGGTTATGCTGCTGAAATTTCATTCGGACTCTACAGGCTCGTCATAAATCCGTGCTTTGTCAGCCACTCTTGGGTGGGTTTAGGACATATCCTTTCCTATAGATGTAGGGTAGTGATATATAGAAACAAAATGAACCTTATAACTGTTGATTTAACCTATATAGCCTCAAGTATGGGTGACGACCGCCGATGGATGTATGAAGGTTGGGAGAAAAGTGGGGCTCACTCGACTGAGTGGACGGTCAAGGCTACCGCTTTTGTTGACCGTGCCTTCTCTATGTCTAGTACTGTTAAGGTGAAGTGCCCATGCAGCAAGTGCCGTAATTTCCACCCCCAGGACAAGAAATCGATGTCTCTGCACCTGTGTCGGTTCGGTTTCATGCCAAGCTTTGAGTTGTGGGTACAACATGGTGAGTCCCGTGCTCAAGGACCTGAAGTTGCGGTTGAAGAGGAAGATGATAGGGCGGGCGATGACAGGATGGATGAGATGCTAGAAGCTTTGTGTCCAGAGATTAACGTAGACTCGGAGGATCCGCCAACACGGGAGGTTCGGGAGTTCTTTGAGCTACTTAAAGCTTCTGAAGAGCTGTTGCATGAACACACGAAAGTGACCCAGCTTGCTTTTGTGACGCGGCTCATGGCCATTAAGTCCAAGTATTTCTTTTCCAATAATTGTTACAATGATCTCGTGGAATTGATCTCTGATATACTGCCGGCGAATCATAAGATGCCTAGAGACATGTACCAGTCTAAGAAGTTGTTGTCTGGTCTCGGTATGAAGTATGAGAAGATTGATGTGTGCAAGGATAACTGCATGCTTTTCTGGAAGGAGCATGAGAAAGAGAAGCATTGCTTAGTGTGTAAAAAACCAAGATTTGTCGAGGTGGTGAACGAAGAAGGTGAAAAGGTAACGACCGATGTTTCACACAAGCAACTTCGGTACATGCCTCTCACACCTAGGCTGAAGCGGTTGTTTATCTCAAAACGGCGCTGTGCACATGACGTGGCACAAAGAAGGTGTGCGTGAGAACGACGGAGTAATGGTGCACCCGTCAGATAGTGAGGCATGGAAGGCTCTAGATAGCTTTGACGAGGACTTCGCGAGGGATGCAAGAAATGTTCGCATTGGGTTGGCGACCGGTGGTTTCACGCCTTTCAACACAACCGCCGCATTATACTCGTCTTTGGCCGATCTTTGCTATTCCATACAACCTTCCACCTTCCCTTTGCATGAAATATGAGTTTATGTTCCTCGTGCCTCATCATACCCGGCCCGAACATCACGGAAAGCGTCTCAATGTGATGCTCAACCCCTTGATCGAAGAGCTGAAAAATTATGGATGTGGGTAGAGGCGTATGATCGCTACAAGAAATGTAAATTCAACCTTCGTGTTGCATATTTATGGTCTGTCCCATGATTTCATGGCCTATGGTATTTTTGTCGGGCCGAGCTGTCATGGAAATTTGACATGTCCAATCTGTGGTTCGCATACACCGATTGTTTTCGCCTTGTAAATGGTGGAAAGATCTGTTACCGATTGCCATAGGCGTTTCGCCCCTCGAGACACGCCTTTAGGTTCCAGAGGAATGCCTTCCGTAAGGACACAATTGTCGAAAGGGTCCGCCAAACGCCTAATCGGGCCGTAAATTGCTGATATGTTGAGTAAATTGGTGGAGAAAGAAGATGGGTTTGAAGGGTTTGGAGAGGAGCACAACCGGACTCACATTTGTGGATTATGGGAGCTCCCATATGCGAAGGCATTGATTCGATGCACAACATTGACGTCATGCATCAGAACGTAACGTTGGTGAAAGCATTATAAGCACGGTCATGGATATGACGGACAAGACAAAAGACAACCTAAAGGCCCAAGAGACTTAGCAGAGATTTGTAACCGCCAACACTTGAGCTCACCGGCAGGGGTAAGCCACGCGCTCCATTTGCCTTAAACCTAAAGAAAAGAAAGAAGTGTTGAGGTGGATGAAAAATTGAAATTTCTGATGGTTACGCATAGCGGGATTGAGACGAGCTGTGAATGTGAATACGGGAAGCTAAATGGGTTGAAGAGCCACGATTACCACATAATCATGGAAAGACTCACTGTAATGTTTCGTGGGTATCTTAATGATAATGTGTGGAAGGTGCTAGCTGAGCTAAGTTATTTCTATAGACAATTATGTGCTAAAGAAATATCGAAAGACATGATGGAGAGGTTAGAGAAAGAGATACCAGTGCTTGTATGCAAGATGGAAAAAATATTCCCTCCGGGTTTCTTCAATCCAATGCAACATCTACTTGTTCATCTACCTTACGAAGCTAAGGTAGGTGGCCCTGTTCAGTATAGGTGGATGTATCACATTGAAAGAGCTCTAAAGAAACTTCGAGCTATGGTTGGCAATAAGGCAAGAGTTGAAGGGTGCATTGCAGAAGCATTTTCTTTAAAAGAGATATCATACTTCTCGAGTGTATACTTTGCAGAGGAACACAAAGTCAATGCTCCTACGATGCGGTACCATGTAGATGAAGAGACACCTTGTAGTGACCTACAGATTTTCCAATGGAGAGGTACTACCGTTGGTAGTTGCCGCTTACTATTACACTTCAGAAGAAAAGAAATCTGCTTTGCTGTACATGTACTCCAATATGGAAGAGATGGAACAATATTTCACGTAAGCGTTTACTTTGTACATGTCAATCAAGCTATGCTGCCGAAGACATCATTCATTTATGTATCCATTTACGTTTTTATTTACAGTGAATTCGATAAGCAGAACTGGACATCTATTCGTCAACCAACTGCCAAGCAACTTAATACAATGCGTCGGGATGGATTAAATGGGGGCCCTAATTTCATCACTTGGTTCCGAGATCATGTAACACCTTCACATCCTACAATATTCTGTAATGTTACGTTTCAATATATTATAAATCTTATACAACTTCGAATCATATTTTGTTGGCAGTGCGTGAAATATGGGAACGTCCATGAGGACTTGCTTCAGCTGTCCTATGCCCGCGTAACTGTTAAAAGCTATGGGCGATACGACGTGAACGGGTTTCGGTTCCGTTCGACCAAATTTGAAGCTGGTCGTCCCCTTGCGGCCACAACAAATACTGGAGTTGTAACTAGGGCAATCGATGCACAAGGGATCGAAACAAATTTCTATGGAATCATTCAAAACATCCTCGAGTTCAAGTTTGCAGGGAATAAGGAGCTCAAAGTAGTATTTTTCGATAGTGTTTGGTTTGATAGCAAACATGGGACTCATCAAAACCAGTATGGGATGGTAGAAGTCAAACACAACGAACAGCTACATGGCTATGACAATTTTATCCTTGCTCACCAAGTTGAGCAGGTGTATTATATGCCATATCCATGCACAAGACTGAGTGCTTGGTGGGTTGTGTACAAAGTGAATCCCCGAGAACGGTTACATACTCCTGGTGATCTTTGGTTATCTTGATAGCCAGCTGGAGGCCATGGAGGTTGTTGAGGTTTTCCAAGATGAAGAATTGCCAAGCACTTTTGATATAGAGATTGGTCCAGGTCTCGATTCTTTAGTCGGAGACCGTGGAGATATAACGATTCCTGAGAAACGGAAAAGACAACCAATCAAGAAAAAAGTAACAAGTCGTCCCTTAGAAAGAAGGAGACTACATCATCGCGATATTGATGAATTTTGACAAGTAATTTTGTGTGTTTATTATCTTGTTCATTCGTTCATTATTATTGTTGTTGTACTAACTTGATATTTTTCTTTCAACAGGATGCCTCGATCGATCAAGCACCGCGAAGGGATTCCTCGGTGGTAGGAGGAAGTCGGTAGTTCGCGCGACGAGGAGGCCTTGTTTGCAGTAGCGCTTCAAGCGCAAGTAGACGGCGTGCTTTGTTGAGTCCAGTGGAGCCTGAGTTGCAGAGTCGTAGTGTTCCTTTGCAGAGTGGAGAGGTAACTAAGCTTTTGACATGTACTTCATGTCAAAACATAAATATGACATAAATATAACTGTCTTGTATTATTTCGTAGGGTGAGACGACAGAGGAAGAAGTGGCTACTGCCATGGATGTTGTAGCTGGGATTGAGGAGCATCAGAGGCCGATGGCCGACGCAGTAAACTAGAATGTTATATTTCTCATAATTTTTTTGATTATTATCTTCTTTATTCATTCATTATTATTGTTGTTGTAGCTGGGATCGATGAGGATCAGGAGGCCGATGTGGGCCAAGGGGATGAGGATCCAATGGGTGGGGATACGACCGAGGGTTCTACCGGAGCCCGCCTGAGGTTTAGGAGAAGCCATACTGTCGCCCCCCCTCCAACGCCCAGACGGGAGGAGGACAAGGTTGTGATCACACCTGTTAGCGATAGGTTTGTATTTTCTAAACCATGTCTTATTTCATTTCTTTCCGAACTGGAACTATATCATTTATATGTCTTGCAGTTCATGGGATGACTCAGGGTTTGACGGCAGAGGGCACCATAGGCAGGTTAACTACGTGCTAGGTAACCTCTGCCATTTGCACTACCCCGGTTTGGTCACACCGGCCAATGGCGAGCAATTTGTTGCTACTAGTTGGGATCATTACCTGCTTGCTCCTAATGCCGAGCACTTGAATGCTCAGGGGGCAGTTTGGAGTGACTTTTGGGTAAGATTCTCTATGCCAGTTGGAATTGGTTCAACTGTATTCTAACTATTCTTTGTGATGAATAATTGCAGAAGCGTTACCGTTTGGCTGATGGTGTAAACATGGAGCATGCTCGTAGAGTTTTCCATGTAAATGCACGTCGGGTGACCAAAGATGCATTGTCTAATGCTCGGATTCAAGCAACAAATCTTTACTTGAGGTCTATTAAAGGGCAACGGATTAACAGGACTCGCGGGTCTTCAGAAACTTACTTGACCGAGGAAGAGTACGGGCAGGTAAAACAACAAATATTGGAGCTATTTGACTCGCGGGTCTTCAGAAACTTACTTTGTGCAGGTCATGATTCCATGGTTGGGGGACCGTCCAGAAGCTTACCAGGCTCTTTGCCGGCGTTGGGCTTCACCTGAGTTCATCGCCAAGTCAAGAAAGAGCCGAGACTGCCGAGGCAAAGAATCAAAGCACACATATGGCGCCGATGGACATATGCGTAAAGCTAAGCGCATGGTAAGTCTGGCCGTAGCAATCTTTTGCAAAATACATGTTACCAAGTATATGTATGCACCTAACTTATGTCTACAGGAGGCTCGGACCGGTGTTCAGCCGAGTGATATTGAAGTGTACGTGGAAGGTCATAAAGGTCGAGACCCGACACACCCTGAGCAGCTGTGCAACAGGCGGCTATTGATCGGCTGGTTAGTGGTCGCAATTTTGATCCAATTCAAATTAAGTTGTTTGATTTGCAGTTCCCATTTAAATTGTCTGATTTGTTTATGTAGGAGAAATATGGCGAGGAAATGGTCAAGCGCCATGGTCAAGACTATGATTGGAGGAAGGAACCACTTGACGGCGTAGCTGTGCATGCTAGTGGAGGCGGCAAGGCCCATGGACGGTGAGATGTCATACCTTCTAAAATTTCATGAAGTCATAATTTCAAGTGCTCAAGCCTTTGTGGTCACGTATTTTGAAGGTACTCCATGTTCACTGGAGTGATCGACTCGGCGGTGGTGCGAGCTGAGAGGGGATCTTCTTCATCCCAGAGCTCGGGGGTTGGTGGCCGTCGCTCCTCAGCACAGGACTTGGAGGTTACTAGGCTGCGTGAGGAGCTGCGCCAACGTGATGATTATGCAAGGGCGCAGCAAGAGTACTACGCTCATACTGTGCACAACAAAGAATCGGCGATTCAAGTAAGTTCGAGTCTTCAATCTATTGCATTTAGAGAATATATTGATTCAAAATACTTATACATTGTATTTGTAGGCAATGTTCCAGGCGATGGGGCAAAACATTGTCTTTCCACCGTTCCAGCCGCCGCCGCCACCGCCACAATGGGGGATGTATCCTCCGGCACCTCCTCGCACTCGTATTCACACATGAAATTGGTTTTGTTAATTCTTAAATTAGTGGAGTACGGCTAGATTGCTACTGTTGTAGATAGTTGTAATGGCAGAAGCGAGCTATATATATTGGCTTGTCTCTTGGTCAGTAGAGGAGAAGTTGACACTAATTGTATGAAAAATGTGGTCTCGGTTTATTCTTGCTAGCTAGCTCATGTAAAAGCAATGGTTGTGCCTACATTTACAACCTGAAACATACAAGGATGGCATTTTCAAACCAAGCAATGTTGGTAAGAAAAGGAGGTGTACTAGATCCATTCATGTTAACTTAGTAAATTAGCTCATAAAAATCATACATGCATGCAAATGTGCTTTTTTTTACGCATTTCTTTGGCCTTTCCTAGCTATTTCTCTCATTTTTCCACTTTTTTGCTGTGATTATTCTTTGGGTTGGGATGATATGAACTGCATCTTGAAAGGGAGGTGGGTGTTTTGTTGGGAACATTTAGTAAAGGAATGCGATTAGGCATCGCTGCTTTTATGATGTCACCGACTTGTTCACCGGGGCATTCATTGGCAAAATGGTGCTAATGACAACATCCTTTGTGCATGCTATCTGTTCAAGACTGGATAACCATTTTGGTAAACTAGCCTATTCTAGCTTCACTTAGTCAAAACTAGTATATTCTAGCTTCACTTTGTCAAAACTTGTAAATCTAGTAAAATTTGATAAATCTAGCTATAATTGTTGCCTTATGTAGGGATCAACGGCACATGGGTCCTCGTCTTACAGTACTCCGCCTGCAACACTTGCAGCACCTGCAGATCCGGCGGTTCGTTTCTTACTTGTCTCCTTACGGTACATTCATTCTTATATTATTGTCTAATCTTGCATTTTCTTGTGTAGGGAACCGACGGTGCAATCGCTTTGTCAACGCGCTCTTTGCTTCCGGATCAAGCGGCGAACTCCAATCAACCGGATGGCGCCGCCAGCTTGTAGATTGTTTCATAGTTGTCACTTTGGATGTGTTGGATTCGAGCTGTACTTTTGGATGCGTTCGTAGTTGTGTCACTTTGGCCTTTTTTGTATGTTATGACAATATGCATAATATGATGGATCTGTAAATTGATTATATTCATAATCAGTGATTGATGTATTATATTCATGAATTGTATGTGTTTATGTGTGAATTGCTGTCAATGTTGATTATATTATGTATTGAATTGTATTGCGAAACATGAAAATAGGGCTAAAGTTGCCTCGATATTACTAATTAACGCCGGCCCTACGGGGTCAGCCGACGTTAATTAGTAATCCTGAGGTCCGACAAATATCCGGCAAAACGCTAATTAACGTCGGCCTAATATGAGCCGACGTTAATTATCCCCACGGCACTAATTACCGTCGGCCAGGCCTAAACCGATGTTAATTAGTAATTAACATCGGCTAACAAGGGGCCGATGTTAATTAGCGGGCTCCGGCAGTAATTATCGTCGGCTGAGTCAGGCCGACGGTAATTATAAATTAACATCAGCGGCCGACGTTAATTATGCTAATTAACGTCGATTAACTATCGTGGGCTAAAAGCCGACGTTAATTAGCCCTTTGCCGACGTTAATTGAAAGTAACGTCGGCAAATGGCTAATTAACGTCGGCTTTTGGCCGATGTTAATTTGCGGGATTACTGTAGTGGTTCGGGTTATCGGGCGAGGCGAGTAGTGGCGGCGTGGTGGCTCAGGGCGAGCGCGACGGCCGGAGGCGAGAGAGAAGAGGGGGCGGCAGGGACTCACCGAAGGGGTAGGGGCATGGGCGAGAGAGATGGGAGCTCAGGGTGGGGCTTTATCGTGCGCGGCGCTGGGGAGAGAGGCGGCACAGGGTGCGGCCGGCATGGCGAGGGCAGAGGCGGTGACGTGTGTGGAGTGGTCGAGCGGCGGAGCGAAGCGACGGGAGCTGGTGCGAGAGGAGATGGTGGTGCCGTGCGGGATGGCGACGAGAGCGGTTGGCTGGCTCGAGGCAGGAGGAGGATGATGCGGTCGGGGGCGAGGGCGTGACGTGCGCGGCGGAATGGAGCGAGCGGCGCAATGGCTGGACGGTGTGGCGGAGTGGACGGGAGCAGGCAGATGCAGGCGAGAGGGATGGGTGCGATAGCCGTGGAGAGGATGGGTCGGGCAGGTGAGCTCGGTCGTCGATGCAACAGATGGTGCGGCAACATTCGGACGAGACGGGAGGATGGCCAGAGGCATGTGCGACGTGGCCGTGCGTCCGGCCGGAGGGAAGGAAGACGACGGATCGGCGGTCCAAAGCAAGAGGAAGGAGAAGGCCCAACAGTTTTTTTTTTTTTTTTTGAATTTCTTTCGAAATTTGGGGTTATTTCAAGTCCGATCCTCGTAAGACACTATAACGCTCCGAGTCCGCTCTGCCGCGCGCACAACCGATTCCGACTTGGACTCGAGCTCAACATGAGCCCGATTCGGTCCATGTCTCCTTGTGGAGGCGGAGCTAGGCACCATGCCATCAAAATATAAGCACGCAGCAGCAACTAGTTGTACGTGAGTTTTAGTAGCTTTGCAAACTGCAATCTCTTGACTCGACCGGCGATCAATGGCACCGTCACCGTCGAGCCCACTCTCCCCGCCGAGAAAGCGAGCCAGGATCATCGCTCCCACCATCGTCGACCTCCCCACGGACGTGCTGCAGGAGGTGCTTGAAACAACCTCAAATTCAAGATGAATTTATTCGGTTTTTGTTGATTTGCGTTTGAATTCGGTTTTGGAAATTTGGAATTTAGTTTGATTTCAAACCTGGTTGGGCCGAATCCTTGCTTCTTGGGCCGTCGGCTGCTCCGCCCGCCCGATGGCTTTGCCTCCCCTCGCCGTCGGCCCGCTCAGCGGCTTTGCCGCCGGCTGCTCTCCTCGGCCGGCCAGCTCCGCGTGGCGGCCAGCCTCCGTAACGCGCCCTCCCGCCTCGGCCTCTCGCCCCGCCGCTTGCCGCCTCGCGCGCCTCCGCGCCATGCCAAGCCGCCGCGCCCAGCCGCGCCCGATCGCCAAACCAAGCCGCCTCGCGCCGCCCGCTGGCCGCCCGCTCGCCGCCCGCTTATCGCGCCCGCGCCCTGCTCCCCGGCCACGGCTATAAAAGCCGTCGTTCCCCCACCTTCTCCACTCGCCCCCCTCCCTCCGCTCCCGGTGAGCCCCTTCCTCTCCCTTGCCTCGCCCGACTCGGCCGGGCCAGCTCCACGCCGCCGCCGCTAAGCCCCGTCGCCCTCCCCTGTTTCCCGTGCCCTAGCCCCTCCCGTGCCCGCGCCCCGACTGACGGGTGGCCCCGCCCCGTCAGCCCCCTCTCTCCCTCCTCGCCTGCGCGTGGACTCCGCCTCCCCTCGAGCCGTGGCCGGGGCCGGCCTACTCACACTGCCAAGGCCGCTTAAGTGGGCCGTGGCCCGATGGCTTCGCCCGTTAAGAAAAACCGGATTTTGGATTTTAATTTAATTATTAAATCCGAAAATTCGTTTTTAATTCCAAAAATAGCCCGAAAAATCCAGAAAAATCCCGGAAATTCCCAGAGCTCCACCAAATACTTTTCCCGAACCGTTTCGATCCCCTGAGTCCAGAAATGCTGTCCGTTCCCAAATCCGAAACTCAGAAAATCCCCAAATCCCAGTTTTGCCCTCCGTTCCTTTCCGACTCGGTTCCGGTTTTCCGTTTCAGTTTCCGTTTTCTTTTTCGGTTGTTGTTTTGTCGTTTATTTATGTTGGTTGTCTTTTCGCGCTAGATTCGACCGTTGAGACGCCAGTGGAGCCGGAGCAGCCCCTGGAGTCGGAGCAGTTCCCGGAGCAGACGTCGGACCAGACGGGAGCGCAGTACGACTACTTCCTCGACGACTCATCCGATCCAGCTGCCGCGCAAGGCAAGCCGTACACCTTTGATCATATTGATCCTATCATGCCATGCTATAGTAGTAATTATTTTATATCGCATTATTTACTGTATGTTGAATTATTGAAATCCAGTATTTTAGAATGACATGATAATTAGGTAGTGCCGAAATTGCTTACTGAAACCTCCTTGAAATATTGGAACCCTATTAATCCTTTGGAACCCTAGTTAATTGCTTATTGCCATGAATAGGTTAGATAATACTGTTAGGTTAGTCAAAAACCTGGATTTAAAGAAAATGCTGCCGAATCTCCGATTCGGATTGTTTATAAAAGTGCTGCAGTCAGGGGGACAGTATCGGATTAATCCCGGAGTGGATGAGATTCCGATCCCCGGCTGGTGATTAATGCCTTGTTTGGTCTGGTGGCCGGTACTGCGAGTACCGGAATGGGTTTGTGGATGAAGGCTTGGTCTTTGGCAAAAGTATAAGGCTAATAATCCCCTTGAGCAAAGTAAATAACTTAGTTCCCGCTCAACCACAGGTCGGACTGGTCGGTGACCCGTATCCGACATGGCTCAGTAAGTTAGTCATTCCTGAGATAATAATTGGACTGTCTTGGTGGCTACCATTCTCTGGAGAGAATGGGGACCGGGCCTTCCCGGCAGGGAAATGGACCGGAGGGGTGGAACGGGAATGGTCCAGAGTGACATTCTTGGTTCTCACAACGGTAGACGCTAATGGGGACCCTGAGTCCAAGGTAGCGGTACTATCGGTAAACAACTAAAGGACAGGAATGATTAAACGAAATGCTGTGATAATCTAAACTGGGCCACATGCATTTAAGTTGCATGAAACTCGCGATTGGCATAAAGGTTATAGATATCTTGTGGGTAAAGCTGAGCCGCTCTGCAGAGTTAATCTTAATTGTAATCGACACGCCAGACTTAGGTCAATGAAGTTAAGTTGGAATCGGGTTGATACCCGTGAACTCAAGCTCAAATTCTTGTAATGATATTTGTGAATGAATTGGTTAAGTGTTGTTGAACCTTGTGAAATTCAATTACTTATTATTATTGGTTTGTGCTTCAAAATGTAAAAATGAATTGTAAAATAAAACTGCATCCAGATACTTAACCCTATTACCATACCTCGATTACCCCTACATATTGTATTCAGTGGTTCATTAAGACTTGTTGAGTACTATGTTCTCACCCTTGCACACCCCAGGACTTTCAGAGTTCGAAGTTGCTGGTGCCTACGAGGAGATCGTAGATGTCGATTTAGTGCAGTTTTAGGTCTTTGTCTTCGCTCAGGGCCACACTCGTGGTTTCCTTCTTTTGGTAGTGTAAGTCTAGAAGCTTGGATGCTTCCCTTGTAAAATCCGGTCGTTAGGCCGGCTATATTGAATAAAAAGTGTTGAAAGTTGCTTTTGTCAGGCAATTGTACTCTTGTCTTCCAATGATTAGTCTTCTGGTAAGCTGTTGTGAGTTTCATTTGCCCCTAAAAAGGCGGTCCGTCACAAGTGGTATCAGAGCCTAGGCTTGACCGTAGACTGAGACCTAAGTTGGCTTAAGGAGTCTTTTTCGAAAGATTATTTCAAACTACAAAATGAGTTTCGAAAACTGTAAGTATTATTCTTATAATCCCGTTTCTCTCCTCTCTCTGTTCCCACCTTTTCTTTAACAATCACTTCTCTCCTTTAAAAGCTCACTTAAAACCTTTTCGCTCATCTAACTTGAAAAAGTTTTCTCGTGTTGGCAGATGGTTCAGCATGATTATCTGTTCCCCGAAGCTTTCGGGGGATGGGCTGAGTTACTGTGGAGGATGCTTCAGCATGTTGGTGCAGGCCAGAATGAAGCCCCAGTTTTCCACACAGAAGAACTCTTCCAAGGTGCCGTTCGTTACGAATGGAAAGCCTGGGTTGATCTTAATCCTCTGCAGGACAATCTCGATATTCCACGCCGCTTCCAAGGATTCCGCGTCTCCGAGTCGGACGCTATCCAGGACTCTGCCCGTCGGGTAGTGAAGCACCTGCGTCGTCTCTTTGATGCTGAGTTTGACAACAGTCGATTCCAGCTCATCCCTATGAGAGGGGATGCCCCCGGCACAGTGATCATCACCGTCCCGGATGACGGCATATTGCACTCCGCGTGTCGACCAAGCTGCTGATCTGATGGTGAACAAGGACTACCTGTACAGTCGCCTCCTCCGCGAGCGAGATGATCTGCAGCGACAGTTGGGCAATGCTTGGATGGAGATCGACGAGCTTCGTGAAGAGATAGACCAGATGCAGCCCCAGTACGAGCCCGGAGAAGAGATGTCCGTGGATGGTCCATCAGAGGTGGTGGACGTGTCCATGGCAGAAGATGTGGAAGAAGACCCGGAGGAGCGCATCATCTACATCTCCGACGACGATTGAAGATTCCAGTCTTAGAATAGGGCGTTAGTCCTAGAAGTTGGCTTTACCCTTTTGGAGTAGTCTTTTGTAATGTAAAATAGGTTGTTTCTTACCTTAATATGACGGTATTGTAAACAATCTATGTATCAGTAAAACTAAGTTTCCTATCTCTGTATGTTGTTTGCTCTATTATCCTTATATCTTCGGCCTAATTCCACTAATTCTTTCCCATTTCGTCTCGCCTCTCACCTATTCTATCTCTCTCTGCCCCATGTCTAAATCTTACTTATCTTCTGCTTTACCCCAAAACCCTGCAGCAAGACCTTAAGAGTTAGTCAGAATGGATCAAGGTGAAGGATCGCAGTTCCAAGGTCATGAGAATGAGGCAGACCTAGCCAGAAACCCGGTTAACTTAGCTCAAGTACTGGCAGCCATGGAAAGAAACAGACATCAGTCAGAACAGAGGCAGAATCATATGATTGAGATGTTGATAGGTCAGATGGCTGCAAGACCACAGATGAATCCCCAAGGAAATAACTTTGGACAGGAAGGATTATTAGGAGGGTCACACTGGTCTGACTTCCAAAAGACCCGGCCCCCTATTTTCTCCGTGTCAACTGAGCCATTATCAGCAGATGATTGGCTCACGGTTATCCGTGATGAAGTCGGACACAGATGCGGTAATCGAGAAGGAGAAAGTGCTCTATGCCTCTCACCAACTGCAAGGACAAGCCGCAGCATGGTGGGTTAACTTTCAGACTCTGAAGGCAGGACAAGAGATTTCGTGGCAGATGTTTGAAGAAGCCTTCCGGAAGACACACATCCCAGCAGGCTTGATGGCTTCCAAGCGAAGGGAATTTTTAGCTCTCCATCAAGGAGGAAGATCAGTAATGGAATATCTGCACCACTTCAATAATCTCTCCCGTTATGCACCTAAGGAGGTGGATACCGAAGAGAAGAAGATAGAAAGATTCTACGAAGGCCTACAAAAGAATCTCAAGTTTCATATCTCGGCAATAGAGTTCAAGGATTTTTCAGCCATGGTGGACAGACTGATTGTGTCAGAAGAGACAAGGAATGACTTGGAGGATACTAGGAAGAGAAAAGCACAGCAGCAGAGGATGTCAGCGTCAAATCAGTTCAAGGGAAGGACCTACACCTTCAACCCCAGTGTTCCGAACAAGAGACAAGCAGTGGGAGGATCCCGACCTATTCCGCCCAATGCTCAGCCCGGGAATGTCAGATGCTTTACCTGCAACGGGAACCATTACTCCAATGTGTGTCCCAAGAAAGGTTCAGCCTGTTTCCACTGCGGACAACCTGGACACTTTAGGCAGCAATGCCCAAAGAAGGATTTACCTAGTGATGTGGCAAAAGCTCAGGCGTCAGCCTCCGCCAACAGACAGCCAGTACCTCGTCAACCTCAGCCACCTCATCAAGGTTATCTGAAGGCACCAGTTAAAACAGAAGGATACATAAACAACCGCGGACCCAATCCGCCAAGAAACCTTCAAGGAAGAATCAACCATGTGTCAGCAACAGAGGCAGCTGAAGCCACGGATGTTATCGTTGGTAAGTTTCCCGTCCAAACCAAGTTGGCCTTAACCCTCTTTGATCCCGGTGCAACCCATTCGTTCATTTCTTTGGCTTTTGCTTGCAAAAGTGGGTTGCCCTACTCTCCCTTGCCCTCTCCCTGTGTTTTTCACACCCCTGGAAGTCGGTTGATGGCAAGATTCAAACTGCGATGTCGAGGATAGAAATCCAAGGGATTGAGTTCAGAGCCAACCTGTTGTTGTTAGAGATGGATGGTCTAGATGTCATATTGGGAATGAACTGGTTATCTAGACACCATGCTCAGTTAGATTGTTCTCAGAAGACAGTGACACTCAGGAATGGTTATGGTCAGAAAGTGACAGTTCAGAATGATCCGAGATTGATCAAAAGGAGTCAAGGCATCATCAATGCAGTCGCAAATGGATTAGACAGCATACCCGTAGTTCGGGAGTACCCTGAAGTTTTTCCAGAAGAGTTACCAGGGAAACCTCCGAACAGAGGCATAGAACTGGCAATAGAATTAGTTCCTGGCACAGCTCCTATCCATAAGCGATCACGTCCAATGTCGCCTTTGGAGTTGAAGGAACTGAAGAAGCAATTGGATGAATTGCTGGACAAAGGATTTGTACGGCCAAGTATCTCACCTTGGTCCGCGCAAGTAGTATTTGCCAGAAAGAAAGATGGAAGCAAGAGACTCTGCATAGATTACAGAGCCCTGAATGATGCAACAATCAAGAACAAGTACCCGTTACCCCGGATAGATGACCTGTTCGATCAGTTGAAAGGAGCCAAGATCTTTTCGAAGATAGACTTGAGGACAGGATATCATCAGCTGAAAGTCAGAGAACAAGACAGAGAGAAGACAGCATTTGCTACTCGGTACGGATTATATGAGTTCACCGTGGTGCCATTTGGACTCACAAATGCCCCGGCCTACTTTATGAACCTGATGAACCAAGTATGCATGGAGTTCTTGGACAAGTTCATCGTAGTGTTCATAGACGATATACTCATTTACTCCCAGACTGAAGAAGATCACAAGAAGCATCTGCATCTAATTCTGGGAAGGCTTAGAGAACATCAGCTATATGCAAAATTCTCTAAGTGTGATTTCTGGTTGGATGAAATCGCTTTCCTAGGACACATCATCACCAAGGATGGCGTAAAGATGGATCCCGAGAAAATCAGGACAGTGTTGGAATGGAAACAACCTGTGTCAGTGACAGAAGTCAGGAGTTTTCTCGGATTGGCAGGATATTACAGAAGGTTTATAGAAGGATTCTCCAAAATAGCCAAACCGATGACTCAGCTTCTCAAAAAGGACAGCCCCTACGTTTGGACTGAGAAGTGTGAGAAAAGTTTCCAAGAGCTGAAGACCAAGTTAACCTCAGACCCAGTCCTCACTCTCCCAAACCCGGATAAGGACTTTCAGATTTACTGTGATGCTTCCAAAAGAGGATTAGGATGTGTGTTAATGCAAGAAGGAAAAGTAGTTGCGTATGCGTCGCGACAACTCAGACCGCATGAGGAGAATTACCCTACCCACGACCTGGAGTTAGCCTCAGTAGTGCATGCATTGAAGATTTGGAGACATTACCTGTTGGGGAACCGTTGTGAAGTGTTTTCAGACCACAAGAGTCTGAAATACGTGTTCACCCAGCCCAATCTGAACATGAGACAGAGAAGATGGTTGGAATTGATTAAGGATTATGACCTGGAGATCCTTTATCATCCAGGAAAAGCTAATGTGGTAGCAGATGCTTTGAGCCGAAAAGCATGCCATCACTTAGCTCAAGTCGAGACTATCTCTCCCCAGCTGAAGTCAGAAGTACAGGAGTTGAACCTACAGATAGTGTCAGAAGGATCAGTATGTTTCCTAGAGATACAGTCAGATCTCCTGAAGCAGATCAAAGCAGCTCAGCAGACAGACGAAGAGATACTGGAATACAGAAAGTTGATGAAGGAAGTTAGTCCCTCGGAATTCTCAGAAGACAAGCAAGGCATACTACGATTCCGCGATCGTATATGCATTCCGAAGGATAAGGATATAAGAGGATTGATTTTGACAGAAGCTCACTCATCACAATTCTCAATGCACCCTGGCAGTACGAAGATGTACCAAGACTTGAAGAAGGAATACTGGTGGAATGGAATGAAGAAAGAGATAGCCGAACACGTGGTGTGTTGTGACGTGTGTCGGAAAGTCAAGATAGACCACCAGAAGACGGCAGGATTGCTGCAACCCCTTCCAGTGCCAGAATGGAAGTGGGAAGAGATTGGGATGGACTTTGTCACTGGTTTGCCCAAAACTCAGCAAGGATATGATGCCATTTGGGTAATCATTGATAGACTGACCAAAGTAGCCCATTTCATCCCTATAAAGCAGACTGTTGGAAGAGACAAGTTGGCAGAGTTGTACCTGACCCAGATTGTCAGATTACATGGGATCCCTAAGAAGATCGTGTCAGATCGTGGAGCCCAGTTCACCTCTAAGTTCTGGAAAAGTCTGCATGAAGCTATGGGTACAGACTTGAATTTCAGTACAGCCTATCACCCTCAGACAGATGGTCAGACAGAAAGAGTCAACCAGATACTAGAGGATATGTTGAGAGCCTGCGCTCTAGCATATGGAGCCTCATGGGCTAAGTGCTTGCCATTTGCGGAGTTCTCGTACAATAACAGTTACCAGACCAGTCTGGATATGTCACCTTTTGAAGCCCTGTATGGAAGGAAGTGCAGAACCCCGTTGAATTGGACCGAGACCGGAAAGAAACAGCTTTTTGGACCTCAGCTAGTTCATGATGCAGAAGCTCATGTGAGGATCATAAGGAAGAACACGAGAATGTACTCAAGTCCGGCAGAAGAGTTATGCGGATACAAGGAGAAAAGACATAAGTTATCGGATTGAGACTTCGTTTATCCGAAAGTGACACCCTTCAAGCCCGTTAAATTCGTTTTCAGATAAAAGGGAAGTTAGCTTGAGGTATGTTGGACCATACCCGTGGATCGATGCACTGGAGAAGTGGCCTATAAGTTACAGCTAAGTCCAGAGCTATCAAGGGTGCACAATGTCTTTCATGTGTCCCAGTTAAGGAAATGCCTCCGTCAGCCGTCAGAGCAAGTACAGTTGAAGGGAATAGACCTGAAGGAAGATTTGACATATCGTGAGGAACCAGTCAGGATTGTGGAGACAATGGAAAGAGAACTCAAGTTCAAGAATGTCAGGATCTGCCGAGTGCTATGGAATAATCATACACTCGAGGAAACTACTTGGGAGAAGGAATCGGAATTGCAGCAGAATTTTCCCAACCTATTTTCCCAGGCGAAATGAATCTCGGGGACGAGATTCCATTTTAAGTGGGGTAGGTTGAAACAACCTCAAATTCAACATGAATTTATTCGGTTTTTGTTGATTTGCGTTTGAATTCGGTTTTGGAAATTTGGAATTTAGTTTGATTTCAAACCTGGTTGGGCCGAATCCTTGCTTCTTGGGCCGTCGGCCTGCTCCCGCCCGGCCCGATGGCCTGCCTCCCCTCGGCCCGTCGGCCCCGCCTCGGCTGCCCGCCGCCTGCTCTCCTCGGCCCGCCCGGCTCGCGTGGCGGCCGCCTCCGTGGCCCGTGTCCCGCCTCCGGCCTCTCGCCCGCCGCTTGCCGCCTCGCGCCTCCACACAGCCTGGCTGCCGCCGTGCCACTGGCCGCCGCGCCGTCGTCGCCAAACCAAGGCCGCCTCGCAGCCGCCGCTGCGCCCGCTCATTGCCGTCGCGCGCGCCCTGCTCCCGGCCACGGCTATAAGCCGTCGCTCCCCACCTTCTCCACTCGCCCGCTCCTCCTCTCCCGGTGAGCCCCCTTCCCTCTCCCTGCTCCTCGCCGACTCAACCGGCCGCTTGCCGTTCCATGCGCCGCCGCTAAGCCGTCGCCGCTCCTGTTTCCGTGCCTAGCCCCTCCGTGCCACGCCCGATCGACGGTGGCCCCGCGTCAGTCCCTCTCTCCTTCCTCGCCTGCGGTGGACCCGCCTCCCTCGAGCCGTGGCGGCCGGCCGGGCTCACTCACGCGCTTGCCTCGCGCCCAAGTGGGCGTGGCCCGATGCGACCGATTGGCGCCGTCGGCTTGATAAGAAACCGGATTTTGGATTTTAATTTAATTATTAAATCCGAAAATTCGTTTTTAATTCCAAAAATAGCCCGAAAAATCCAGAAAAATCCCGGAAATTCCCAGAGCTCCACCAAATACTTTTCCCGAACCGTTTCGATCCCCTGAGTCCAAAAATGCTGTCCGCTCCCAAATCCGAAACTCAGAAAATCCCCGAATCCCAGTTTTGCCCTCCGTTCCTTTCCGACTCGGTTCCGGTTTTCCGTTTCAGTTCCCGTTTTCTTTTTCGGTTGTTGTTTTGTCGTTTATTTGTGTTGGTTGTCGTTCCGCGCTAGATTCGACCGTTGAGACGCCAGTGGAGCCGGAGCAGCCCCTGGAGTCGGAGCAGTTCCCGGAGCAGACGTCGGACCAGACGGGAGCGCAGTACGACTACTTCCTCGACGACTCATCCGATCCAGCTGCCGCACAAGGCAAGCCGTACACCTTTGATCATATTGATCCTATCATGCCATGCTATAGTAGTAATTATTTTATATCGCATTATTTACTGTATGTTGAATTATTGAAATCCAGTATTTTAGAATGACATGATAATTAGGTAGTGCCGAAATTGCTTACTGAAACCTCCTTGAAATATTGGAACCCTATTAATCCTTTGGAACCCTAGTTAATTGCTTATTGCCATGAATAGGTTAGATAATACTGTTAGGTTAGTCAAAAACCTGGATTTAAAGAAAATCTTTGCCGAATCTCCGATTCGATTGTTTATAAAAGTCTTTGCGATCAGGGGATGATGTCGGATTAATCCCGGAGTGGATGAGATTCCGATCCCCGGCTGGTGATTAATGCCTTGTTTGGTCTGGTGGCCAGTACCTCGAGTACCGGAATGGGTTTGTGGATGAAGGCTTGGTCTTTGGCAAAAGTATAAGGCTAATAATCCCCTTGAGCAAAGTAAATAACTTAGTTCCGCTCAACCACAGTCGGGTGGTCGGTGACCCGTATCCGACATGGCTCGATAAGTTAGTCATTCTGAGATAATAATTGACTGTCTTGGTGGCTACCATTCTCAGGAGAGAATGGGGACCTAGCCTTCCCGCAGGAAATGGACCGGAGGGGTGGAACGAGGAATGGTCCAGAGTGACATTCTTGGTTCTCACAGCAGTGACGCTAATGGGGACCCTGAGTCCAAGGTAGCGGTACTATCGGTAAACAACTAAAGGACAGGAATGATTAAACGAAATGCTATGATAGTCTAAACTGGGCCACATGCATTTAAGTTGCATGGAACTCGCGATTGGCATAAAGGTTATAGACATCTTGTGGGTAAAGCTGAGCCGCTCTGCAGAGTTAATCTTAATTGTAATCGATTACGCCGTACTTCCGGTCAATGAAGTTAAGTTGGAATCGGGGTTGATACCCGTAACTAAGCTCAAGTTACTGTAATGATATTTGTGAATGAATTGGTTAAGTGTTGTTGAACCTTGTGAAATTCAATTACTTATTATTATTGGTTTGTGCTTCAAAATGTAAAAATGAATTGTAAAATAAAACTGCATCCAGATACTTAACCCTATTACCATCCCTTGATTACCCCTACATATAGTATTCAGTGGTTCCGTACGACTTGTTGAGTACTCTGTACTCACCCTTGCAAACCCCCGCCCTTTCAGAGTTCGAAGATGCTGGAGCCTACCAGGAGGTCGTAGATGGCGATTTAGTCTGGTTTTAGGTCTTTGTCTTCGCTCAGGCCCTGCCTGTGGTTTCCTTCTTTTGGTAGTGTAAGTCTAGAAGCTTGGATGCTTCCCTTGTAAAATCCGGTCGTTAGGCCGGCTATATTGAATAAAAAGTGTTGAAAGTTGCTTTTGTCAGGCAATTGTACTCTTGTCTTCCAACAGTTAGTCTTCCTGGGTAACTGTTGTGAGTTTCGCGCTGCCCCTAAAAAGGCGGTCCGTCACAGTGCTGCTGCGGATACCGCCCAAGCCGCTCTGCGCGCCTCGCACCCGTCGCGGCGTGGCGGTCCCCTGCTCTCCGACTCCGCACTTCCTGCCGCCCACGCGCCCCCGGCCCACGCGGACTCCCTCCTCGTCACCGCCGTCCGCCACGCAACCGACCACTTCCGCGTCGACATCAACCTCGTGGACGTGTCCACCGGCACCTTCGTCAAGCGGCTGGACGGGCTGAGCAATGGCACTCGGCATGTCTGCGCAGGCGGCAGCCTTCTCTTCCTCGTCGGCGCCAAGGATGGAGCAGCCCACGTGCTCAACCCGGTCACAGGCGCTGTCGGACCCCGGAATAACACCTTCGAAATCCTCTGTGTATTATGTACTAGTCCAGGAAATGCTAGTACACACAGCAGAAATGAAACCATAGCATATCCGTCGTTCTTTATTAATAATAAATATTCAAAGATACAAATGAAATGGCGCGCAGGCCAACGAATAAATAAACGAATAAATGAAAGCAGCGGAAATAAAGATAAATAGGTAGAGCCCAATTAATATGCCACAAGCAATCGACTGGGGGCACGGCCTAGTCCAGCTGTTCCTCACCATCGTGATACTCCTCCTCTGAAGTGGTAAATTAAGCAAGGGTGAGTACAAACGTACTCAGCAAATCACACTAGAGATGCAATATAAATGTACAGGTATTCAAAGGATGGCAATATGCTTTGTTTAAGCATAAAGCAATAGTTTAAAAACATTTTCAATAATTTAAAAGGCATACTTTATTCCAAAATCAAATCTATACATTTTAACTCAGGAATCTCTCCTGGAATTGGCTAAGTTTTACCCATGATGGACTCCCTCCATCCAACATCATTTTGGAAACCAAATTTCAATTTACCAAAGTCTAGTCTGAAAATGGCTTGCTCGGCATGCCCATAACGCAAGCGCTGGCTAATCGATTAGTTTGACACTCACAGAGGTTGTACAACTTTACCCACAAGACATAATACTTCCCCTTTATGTCAGCACACTTCCTTTGGTGAGTGACAGAGAAGATTATGACAAGGCCCCATTAATAAATCATACATGTAGTCATGCCCGCTAAGGTTTCACCATTTGAAAGACTCCCTCTAATCGTAAGCCCCCTCTTGCGCCAGAGTAAGCGGCATCTCGCTTTCACCACACCACTACCACCATATGGCATGACTGTCCATGAAATGATTTAATAAGGATAGCCGTGTCTGTCCCATTCCGCACTGCGTGGTAATGCGGTTAGGCTTTACATTCAGCGAAACTCAGACCGATCCTTAATTGACTAGGCGAGACTTTCCACAAACCCAGAACCATGACATCACCACTTTCCAACCAATTCTCGCCCGGTCTAAGTCATTTTCATTTTAACCATACTAATCTCCACATTAATACTAACATTGATCACCATAAGTTTCCAATTGAACATGATATCATTTTGGCATAAAGTTCTCCAAAATTTCCTAAGTTCAGTTCTATGCATGGCTAAGCAATGTCTAACTATTACCATAGTCATAATTCATATTTTTACTAAGGTTACAAGGGTATCGGAATTCAAATGTCAAAGGTCGCAAATCAAAATTGGATTTAACTATCATTTAAAACTAGATCGGAAATTAATGTCTATAATAAATAAGCATGCAATAATTTAAATTCAACATAAAAGTTCATAAAACTGGGAGCAATATGGTCAAGGGGGTGTGACTTGCCTGAATCGACGAGTTGCTGCTCGAAATCGTCGTTCGGGAACTCCTCGGACTCTCCGTAATCTACGCGCGAAAAACAACCAAATTCGAATAAGACTCAAACGAATTCAAATAAACACAAATTGAACTTCAAACTAGCTCTAAACTGAAGTTTGGGATTTCTAATGAATTTAGGAAGAAGAATGGAGCCAAACGGAGTTCGAACGGGCGAAAACGAGCTCCCGGAAGTTTAAAAACAAATAAAACGGGCTTTTTCTGGATTTTTCGGAATTTTTAAATCATTTTTATAAAGGAAAATCGGAATTTCTGCGTCATGCTGACGTCAGCAGCCAATTCCAATTTTCAGATTTTATTTTTAAAACGAAAATCACTTTATGACGTCAGCATGACGTCATAAAGGTTTTTGAAAAACTTTTTTTTTTCTTTATTCCTTCGGCCGACGGGTGGGGCCAGGCCCACGCAGCGATCCATTACAACGACACGCGCGCTGCCAAGACGCACGGCGCAGCGGGGCGGAGGGGGCGAGCGGCCACGGGCACGGCCGGCCGGGCGAGCAGAAGCGGGGCGGGCGCGGCGCCGGAGGAGAATAAGCGGCAGCGCACCGACGCGGAGCGGCGGAAGCGGGCGGCGACGGCGGAGCTGGAGGAGGCCGGGCGGGTCGGGGGCAGCGCACATGGCTCGGCGGCTCCTCGCCGGAGCCGGGGACGAAGGCGGCGGCGAGCGGCGCTCGGGAGGAGAGGGGAGCAGAGGGAGGCGAGGGGGAGGGGCACGGGAGGAGAGGGGGTCCCGTGGGGGTTTTATAGGGGAGGGAGGCGGGCGGCGCCGGCGCAACGGCCGCGAGATTCGCGCGGCCGGCGCGAGGATGGCGACGGCGGTTGCGCGGGCGGCGGCGGGACGCGGCGGCCACGCGGCCGGGGAAAGCGGAGGCGGCCGTTGGAGGAGACGCGCGCGGCGGCAAAGGTACGGGCGTTACAGGCGCCATGACCGACCTCCCGGGCAACACGACGGCACACCACGGTCACGTCACCTCATCGTACACGTTTGGGCAGGTGCCCGCCACGGGAGAGTACAAGGTGCTCCACATCTACCACGACCGAGGCGAGCAGTCGTGCGAGGTCTTCACCGTCGGCGGCCGCCACAGCCATGAACAGCAGTGGAGGCCAACGCAGAGCCCTCCGACGCCAGTCGAGTCGCTCTCCCTGCGCAGGGCGGTCGTCCATGGCGTCGCCTACTTCTTGTCCTCCCCGCAGAACGGCCCCCTGCGCGGCGCTGAGTTCGGCGTCCACAGCATCGCTGCGTTTGACCTCGAGACGGAGCAGTGGAGGCCGGTGACTCGCCTGGGCCACCATGCCTACATGTCGTATCTGAGCTTAGCCGAGCTTAACGGCTACCTAGTCACGGTGCATCAAAACATCCGCCAGAACAGCATGGACATGTGGTTCCTGACGGACCCGCAGAAGGGGACGTGGTCAAGGACGTACAAGCCGGTTCTGCGCCCGGTTCTGCTCCAGCGCGGAGAATGCTACGCGCAGCCATTGATGGCGTTGAACGACGGGAGGATTGTGCTCTGGGTGAGACGAGTGAAGGACGTGGTGGTGCGGGTGTACGATCCAAAAATCGACGCTTGTAAGGACGTGGTGGAGATGTGGCTCTGTTGTATTGCCGCTGGGATCTATACAGTACAGGGAGCCTCCTAGGCTTTGGTGCTAATTAAGTGAAGAGGCAGTGTAGCAGGCTAGGGTGCAAAAAAGAACAGGGTTCATGTGTTCGTACATAGTTCATTTTTTTTCTAGTTCTATGGCAAAAAAAATTTTAGGAATTGCTAAATGGTACATGAGTATTTTTTTCTAGTTCTATGCCCCGCCGCCCACGTGAGCTGGGTGCGGTCCACATGCCTTTTTCTTTAGTTCAAAAATTCAAAAATACATATTTTTAAACTGAATATTCATTTTGTGATCCATTTAAACTATCATGTTCCATACGATGAATTACATAAAATAATATCCATATTACAGGTTACAGGTATTTAATTTCGGCGTAGTGATGGTCATATGGCGTGGATAAAACAAGAAAAATTGGTGGAACAAAACAAACGTGATTTTGAAACATCAATCTGACTCTCAGCTTCTGATGCTCCGGTCGGCAGAACGAACTGTTATATGCGTCGCGTTCATAAGTTCCAGTAATTCACAGTCGATGTTCTAATGTATATATGTATGAGTAGGAACTCTCAGCTTCTTTTTTTTCTTGTCCTCTTTTTCCAGAAAGACATAATGTCTATTTTTAGAATGTCTATTTTAGCTCAATTGCCTGTGACAAGACGTAATGTCTATTTTTGTTCAATTGCCCGTAACATTTTGAAGAATTGTGACATTTATTGTTGTTTGTGGTGTAATGCGTGTTTGTTCAAAATTTTGATTGTACGAGTAAATGTAGAAGGGTTGCTTTCTTTTATCCCCAAAGATTATTGAGAAAAAACTTCAACTAAGGTATAACAAGTTCATGCACAGAAGTTTAATAATGCTGGAGGTCTGTGAAACAATTTGGATGCATTATTTATGCTTATGTACAAAATTACATGAAGTGCTTGTTTGCTGATAATCATTCGTTCCTTCTCTAACCATGGTTATCTCCTCATCTTCCATCTCAAGAGGTGCGGGTTGTGTATCGTTAATTCGACTCCTCATTAACAATGTCAACCTGCACAATGTGAGAAACAACACTACAAAAAGAGAGTAAGTCGTTAGTGTCAGAAATATCCTCAATTTTGTTTTCATCTTCTCTCGTTTCTTTTGGTGTCCCTCACGCTCTTAGTATCGATGTTGTCAACCTCGCATATGGTGGGATCAAATAGCTCACTCCGTTCAACACCTTCACTTGTTTTGGCTATGTGGCTCTTATGACTTGGTGCCCTAAGATTAAACTTAGGTATATGATGCTCCTTAAGCTTTCTTTCCTGCTCAATAGCACAATCCACAAGATCAAGCATGCTACTAAAATACTTATGTTGAAGTGCAGCAGTTAAATTCGACCAAGATGTAATGAGGCTTTTCCCAATAATTTGTTGCCACCAACTATAAGCATAGTCCTCAAACTCAATAGTGGCACACATCACCTCTTTCGCTTTGGGAAGTTACTAAAATTTGAACACCTTTTCCATTTGTTCTTCTCAAGTGAGATACTCCTCTGGATCATTAGTTCCATGAAATGGAAGTTCCTTATACTTGTAACCTGCCATTATTAGTAGCAAGAAAAAATAGCAAGTATATGTGGAATATATGTGGAATCACCCATCCTCGTCCTCTCCTTACCAACCGAAGTTCTTATGTGAAGCTTGGAGGGTTAGTGTATATCCTATACAATCTGAAAAGTCTAGTTTTTGTAATGATAAGTAATAATCCAAACTAGAATTCACCATGCTTGTCAAGGCGTCGCCTAGGCGTCGCGGCGGGTGCCTGGACGTTCTAGGCGTCGCCCGGGCCGTCCAGGCATCGCCAGGCGTGGTCGGGCGGCCGCCTAGGGCTGGGATTTGGGAGGAGGACGAGCGCATATGGTCAGTTAGGGACGAGCTGGAGCATACCTCTGTCGCCTAGGGTTGGCTCCGTCGGCTGAGGATAAGCGAAGGTTCCAACGCGGTGCCACATCGCCATTCACCGCCAGCCCGCCAGCACCTCTATCGCCGCCATCGGCCTCAGATCCGTAAGTCGCCCTCCTCCTCCCTCTCCTTCCCCTCCCGCTGGCCGTGGCTCCCCTCCGCGTCGACCTCCTCGCCTGGCCGTGGCTCCGCGCCGTCCCCTCCTTGCTCCGTGTCGTGGCCCCTCCTTGCTCCGTGCCGTGGCCCCCCTCCGCTGCTCCGCACCGTGGCTCCCCTCCGCGCCGCGCCATTGCTCCCCTCCTCTGCTACTCGACTGCTGCTGCTCTGTTGTGCTATTGATGCTGTTGTCTGTTGTGTTGATGGCTTGATGCTTTGTACAGGGAGTCAGCGAGACAGCAAGTGAGGGACTGAGGGATAAATGGCTGATGCTCAAGCAGCTGCTGCCGGCGATGTTGCCAATGCTGCATATGATCCGGCTAAAGATCCTGCACGAAATGCTAAGTCCAATGATCTGGGATGGAAGTATGGACTTTGGCTGGATTTGAGCAACAAAGATTTGGTGCAATGTACCCTATGTGGCAAACAAATGCGCTCGGGAATAAAGAGATTGAAGCAACATCTTGCCGTAGGGTTTGGAGATGTGCAAAAGTGTTCGAAGACAACCACAGCAATAATGTGAGAGATGCAAGACTATCTCAAGAAGTAGAATCATTGAATTGGATGATGATATTGATAAGGTTGTAGAACAAGGAGAGGAAGAAGTGGACTGTAATGAGAGGCATCCAAGCTCCCAAGAAGCGTCATCTAAGGCTTCCAACCCATGTCCAAGTTCTGGGATAGCCATGAAAAGAAAGCAATCAGCTCTCCAATTGTTGGGACAGCCGGTGGCAAAACAAAGTAAATCAGTTGTTGGGTTGATTCGGAAGACACCGGAAGAGGTGGTTGATGGGAGACATGCCAAGGGCCCTTCTCAAACCACAATGGAGCAATGTGTAAGGACTGTGGAGGAGAAAGAAAGGGTGCGAGGCCACATAGCTGATTTCTTCTATGAGTGTGGCATTCCATTCAAAGCCATCAAGTCTAGAAGCTTTGAGATCATGTGTGAGTCCATAGGGCAATATGGACCCGGTTTCAATAACATTTCATACCATGATTTGAGGGTGCCATTACTTGAGAAGGCAAAGAGGGAGACTGATAAGTTGAGGTTGGAGCAAGAGAAGCATTGGAAAGCTGTTGGTTGCACACTCATGTCTGATGGATGGACAGATAGGAGGGGAAGACACTTGATCAATTTCCTTGTGAACTGTCCGGCAGGGACCTTCTTCTTGGAGTCGGTTGATGCATCAAGTGAAGTGGCTAATGCAATGATGCTAGCAGGTTTGCTTGAGGCAAGAATTGAACGGATTGGCAAGGAACATGTTGTTTAGGTGGTGACAGACAACGGTGCCAACTTCAAAGCGGCAGGGAGAATTCTAATGGAGAGGATCCCTACTCTATTTTGGACTCCTTGTGCTGCACATTGCTTGGACCTCATGTTGGAGGACATTGGGAAGCTACCAGAGTTCAAGAAGACAATTGATAATGCCAAGCGGGTCACTACATTTATCTATAGGCATGGAAGGCTACTTTCAACAATGAGGGAGTTGGCAAATGGGAAGGATCATGTAGGGCCAACAGCTACTAGATTTGCCACATCTTTTCTCACATTGCAGAGCTTGTACAAGAACAGAGATGTGTTCAGGCATCTATTTACTAGTGAAGGTTGGACTCGGTGTAATCTCTCAAGCACAGAGGCGGGGAAAAAGGTTCAAGAAATTGTGATCGCTATTAGATTTTGGAATGCATTGCATCAGAGCATCACAACCACTTCTTGTTGTGCTACGGATAGTTGATGGTGATGAGAGGCCGGCAATGACTGAGGTTTATGCAAGTATGGATTTTGCAAAAAGGAAGATCACTGACAGTTTAGCAACTAAGCAACCATTGCTTCGGAAAGTCATGGCAATTATTGAACGGCGATGGGCTGATCAAATGGAGCAAAAATTGTATGGGGCTGCATTATTCTTGAACCCAGGAAAATACTATGAAATCAAGGAGAAAGATGCGGAACAAGCGTCTAGGTTGAGGTTAATGTTCAATGATGTGCTTGAGAAGATCTTCCAGGATGATAAAGACAAGCTTTACAAAATAAGTGACCAAGCAGATATCTATGACAATTTGCAAGGTGGCTTTGGAAAGCCAATGGCCATTAGAGCTTACGAACGAAGAACCCCCGTTAGTGCTTCTTTCTCTTCTTAAGCTTTTAAGATTCTAACATAGGAATTGATTACTAATTTACTGTTTCAAATTTTAGTTGATTGGTGGATTGCATTTGGTGGTTTGACATTCGAGCTTCAAGCATTTGCAAAGCACATCTTAGATCTTTGTTGTTCGGCCTCGGGGTGTGAGCGCAATTGGAGCACATTTGAGTTTGTAAGTAACTACTCAATGCTTTAGATTTTTATTTATTTTTGAACCATCTAAAATTACCCTTGTTTACCTCTCTTGTTTGTAGATCCAGACCAACAAAAGGATCCGATTAGAACACCAAAGGTTGAATGATTTGGTGTATTTCCAATACAACCGGAAAATTGCCAATAGATTTAGAATGCGCTGTAAAGGAGGAGCCAATTATAACCCTTTGTTCCTAGATGAGTTCCAATGGGACAATGAATGGGTTGATGCAAATGCCCAACAAGTTCACAGTGGGGAGGATCTTTTATGGTCTCATGTTGATGACGCCATAGATGCATCACGCAACTTTGAGGGTCGTAATGTTCCTAGGAGAGCGCATGAAGGAATCATACCCTACTCTCGTCATCATGGAAGTGGTTCTACTTCTACATCTAGGGTTGCTCAAGAGCTTGGTTTGGACAATGAAGATGATGAACATGAAGTTGAGCCTCTTCTGAACAATGATGAGAATGTTGATGATGATTATGGGGCTCCACCTAGTCCTCATGACGATGAGACTGGTGGAGATGGATCAAACGAGGATTGAATGGTTTAGTATTAGAAATAGATGTTTGAGTTTGCTTGTTTTGGTGTTTGTAACTACGATTTTCTTATGGACTTGTGGAGTTGTGGTGACTATGCATGATTTGTCCTTCTAAACAAAATTAGCTATTGGTAGTAATGTTGCTATCTACTTGTTTAAGACTAGTATTTGCTTCTCTATTTAATATTCATCTTGTCCTGCTATTTATTTGCATCCATACAAGGTATATATGTATTGGTGATAATGTGATATATTGAAAATGCTAACATTCGCCTAATCCTCGCCTAGGCGTCCAGGCGATGGGCTGGCGCCTCGCCTCGCCTTATCGCCTTGACAACCATGGAATTCATAAGCCCTAGTTGTTGATCTCAAATATATAAGTGAATTTCAAGACAACTCACGTGTAAAGATGATGGAACTTAATGCAACCAATGGAATGAGCTAAAGAAGAATAATTTTAGCACCAAAGATCATGTTGCAAAAGTTATAGAGAGACGTTAGTTAATTGCTTTAGAAAATGTAAAAGGGCACATGATTGCTTACTAATACAATTGCACAATATGAAAGTAATGAACATAAATTAGGGTTTTACTCATTGCAGTGCTACTGGCCACTATTCTTTTTTCTTTTCTTGTGTTTTTTCTCTTTCTTTTCTTGGCCTTTTGATTCTTTCTTTCTCTTTTCGTTCTTTTGGTGACTTTGGCCAAAACTAGTATGAACAAAGTTTTGAAATCCCTAACTCGAATAGTATGATAATATGATGTTTCTAGACTATGCAATGTATCAATATGAACAGCACTAAGCAATATCAAAAGCTAGTCTCAAATGGGATCAAAGTTTTCACATATGAATGAAAGGTTCCAAAAAAGGCTAGGTACTGATATTTTTGTGATTTTGTATTTTGTGGATGCTACTGTACTCAAAAAATTCAAAGGAACGAGCTAGAACTGAAAAACAATAGAAGAAACCCTAATTCGGCTTTTCTAGGGTAGTAGACTTGTCGCCTTGATTAATGTTGAAATCAACCGAATCTAGAAGGTTCACTATGGAATGAAATGAAGATTGTGTCCTAAACGTTCAATAGATTAAAAAGAACGCAAAAATCCGAGTTTATGTGCAAAAGTTATGAGCAAAACACCAAACTGGACAGAATAGATACAAAAAGGTACGCGAAGGAAAAACGATCAGCAACTAATGAAAGTAATCTAATAGATCAAAACTTAGTAAAACTCACCAAAATTACATATTAAACTAAAAGTTTAATTTTTGTGGGGCAATTTTCGAAATGGGACAGAAAAATAAAAACTACTCTTAAGGATAGAACGTCACCACTCAACAATGCTCTGATACCAAGATGATACGGAGTGGCCCGATCTTGCGATGACGAATATGATAACTCAGATCCGTGAACCCTGACGAACACTGGCGCCAACAACCGTATGGATACGGCAACCTACGAACGTGAATTCGCCCAAGAATACGCTTGAATCCTCACCACGCGAAGTAGACGTACACTTCCTTGCAATCACCCTGAAGAAGTTGCAAAAACAACGATGATAAATTTTATATTGTAACTCCATATTCTAATGGGGTAGTGAGCACAAGCGATAGAATCATGAGTATATCTTTAATCTGAAAATTCGTGGTTATGTTTACAATGAATGGAGGTCATATATATAGGAGTTGGTCACGAATAGTACTCTGATATGAACAATAGCCAAGCACTTATCTTGTTGGAAATCTCTTCTTTCCATGTCATGGTGATCCCTTCCCATGTTTGAAGATGGCTGAAATATCTCCTTCTTTATTGTTTCTTTCCTTTTTTTTTCTTTAATGGCATATATGGAAGGAGATGGAGAGATTGAGATGTATATGAACAGTGCATGTGAATAGTATTTTCCATGTGGCTTCCATCCTCCCTCGACTCCCACTAGGTCCATCATAATACATGGATGCAAGTTGGCTCTAATATAAATTTGTGCAATCTTCGTACCTAATAACAAGCAAGCACTCTCTATTAGGTAGTATAAAATTCTCATGAAAATATAACAAATATTGCTTAAGGAAATGATTCATTTGTTGATATTTGATGTGGCTTATTAATTCTTTCCAAATAATTAAAATATTAAACCGGAAAGTATTGGATGTGTGCATATCCGCATCAGTGCCACTACCGCCGTGGCCAATGTCTTGATTCGCTTTGCCCAAGGCGTCTTGGGCGCAATGATTCTGTACTTACCTCGGTGGCAGAGAGACCTTTGGTCCAACAACCTTCGGTCTGCCCCACCTTCTTCGTGTGAATTGCCATACCAGTGTAGCTTATTTGTCATTCTCTATGGATGGCGTTAACTATTGTGGCTACATACCAAACAGTATAAAAGATAATGATCCCAAACCTTTACACTCTATGAAGGGGTAACCGTCCCAAGCTCCCTGGTAGAGGGGAACAACGCAGATTTGTAAATGTATGTTTGTGTCATAGATACAAAATGAGCCTCTCTGTTTATTGCTTGAGAGCGCTTATTTGCAGAGTTACACATGGGATGACGGGAGATTACAATGCTACCCCTATAAAGGCCCTACAACTTTACGGACTTGTCTATCTTTTCACCTTTCGCCTATTTGTCCGCCACATCTCCTTGGTCTATGGGCGATGGCAACCTGTTCGAATGGTGTTGGGAGCCTTCCAATGTTGAACCCCATGTCTGGGGCCTAAGCGGTGACTTGTCCTGTGGTGGTCACCAGCTTCTCTCTTCGGAAGACCCTTTGTGACCCCTACTTGCAACGCGAGGGGTCATGTGAACCCTCTTTACTTAGTGAAGGGACTGTGTTGCCTGCTTTGTTGGCCTTCGGGTTTCTATTTGCTGAGTACCCAAGCATATTTTGTAACCCCTCGGTGACACCGGAGGGGTGACTGTCACCGAGGGGGTGACTTCACTTGATGCTTTGCTTAGTCGATGGGGCTGGTGGGCCACCCTTACAACACCATCCAGAACTGATTGACATCGACAATATGCTCAACTCCAATGACCTTTTTTGTTCTTAGTGTTCACCAGCATCTGTCATTAGCTGAGCTAAGTGATTTGTTGGTCGTAGATGAGCACACGCATTTTAATTCCTTGTCTGGAGGTTCCTCTTTAGACCTCTGGTATCTGATGGACTTGGAGAAGCGTCTATGGGAAAGGAAATATAGGATTCATTTGAAATGAGTATCCGGGACAATGAACACTTTTATGATACATCACATCCCTCGATGATTCTAGGGGATGACAGTGTACTTCTCTGTGTATTTGTAGCAAGATCAAAAGCTGCAGGACCATACACAAGACAAGCGGTGGGAATATATGATCCGAAAACAAACACTTTCGTTCCAGACTTGATGGATGTTAGAAATATTCACTCAATTGGTTTCTATGCAGGAAGTTTGTTTAGTGTACGGAATGGTTATGAGTTGTATTAAATGTATTACTATGTCTTTAATCAGTTTACTAGGAGTCCAATGGGTCTCAGTATTTTGCCCTCTCTGGCATGTGGAGCTGGGAGCGGTCTGAACCTATGTACTTCAATTATCTTGGTTTCAATATACTAAGCTGGGAGGTTATTCCTCCATGCTCTGAAACTTGGATTCCAGTGGATAACTTTGTTCGAATTTTCATTTTTTCTTTTCTCTTTAGATCACACGATGCGCAATAATCTAATCCTATGTGATAGACTTCTTTGATATGAGCAAAAATGTTGAATGGGAATTACAGAGGAAGTGTTCCAAATGCCAATCCTTGGCTTGATTGTCGCTGTGAGGAGCTTGCTGAAAATATTGCTTACTCTAATTTGTATTGTCTTGCTGATATGAGCAGTTCTTTTTGAAAAACTAGAGAAGGTATAATTGCTTGCTCATTGATGTTTCCTCGAAATGGTCACATGTATGTTTGCTGTTAAAAAGGAATCATGCATTCGCAAAACTGATCCCGCAGATCATCAGAATTAAGAATGTTTTCCCTGATCATCGTGTGAAGTCCATCCGAATGGACAATGCCGGTGAATTTACTTACAAGGCATTTGATGATTATTGCACAGCAACTGGAATAACTGTTGAGCACTCTATACCGCACCTCTATACGCAAAATGGGCTAGCTGAAGCACTAATAAAGAGGATTAAGTTCATTGCCAGACCGCTCTTGAAGAGTTGTAACTTGCCCAACATTTGTTAGGGACACGCAGTCCTGCACGCAGCAGCACTCATCAATTATAGACCATCGGCCTACAACATCCATTCACTTACGCAACTAGTGCAAGGGGTCATCCCGACGATTTCCCATCTTAGAAAATTTGGTTCTATGGTATATGTACCTATACCACCCCCACAGCGGACTGCAATGGGTCCTCTCCGCAAGTCTGGGATATACGTTGGTTATGAGAGTGCATTCATAATCAGGTATTTGGAACCCATGACTGGAGACTTTCATACAGCCCGATTCGCTGATTGCATCTTTGATTAGGACCGTTTTCCATCATGTCACTGGAGTGGCTCCAGGCGGGAATACAACATCCCAGCAGTTGAATGTTGGCGTCAACCACGAAGTCGTCTCCGACAGCGAGAAGCAGACAAGCCAATTTGAAGATATACATGGGTGAAACACACAGAGTAGGAAAGATGTGAGCGCGTGAGTATAAGAAGTGTTACTGAGATGAGACAGGCAGTGATCGATGTCGTGAATTTCCTTCCTTCTACTTTCCTCTTCTCAAACCCTCTGTGCTTCCCCTTTTACCTCTGTTCTGTTCTTATCTGTAAATGTGACACCACGGAATGGTGTGACATTATAAAATGTGAAATTAGAGAATAAAACTTTACGCTAAGCAGTTTATTCGAGTTTCCGGGCCGTTTTCGGGAGTTTGGGCCTCTCCGGGGCGAATTGGGCCTTAGGGGGGACCCCACTTGGGCCGAGGGAGGGTTGCTTTGGCCCATGAGGGGGAGGAGGGCAGCACAAGGCCCCCATGCGCCCCACCTCCTGCCCCTTGTGTGCCCTCCCCATGAAACCCTAGCCGCCACCCCCATTGGCCTCCCTTCCCATCTCCTCTCCCCCATGGCGCCTCCACTCCCCCTCCCTTCCCAAGCCAGCCACCCCTCTCCTAGCAGCCCTACGGCGTCCTCTCTCGTGGTGTTCCCCGCTGTCCTGCTCGGAGGATCGCCAGAATTCGGGAATCTCCGGCGAACCGTCGCGGATCGGGAGGAAGGAGCGGTCGGCGGGAAGGAAGACTTCATCGGTTTCGGATCTTCTTGGAGAGGTATGGCATGGTTGATCTATGGGTTGGGTCTAGGTGCTATTCTAGAGGTCGATTTCATGTTTTTAGATCAAGTGGTGGTGCTGTCCATGGGTAGATTTAGGAGAAAACTAGAGTTGCCGCGTTCTCTGTTTCGGGCAGATTGAGCAGTCGACCTAGGGCTTGGGTTTTCGCCAATTTAGAGTCGGAATTTGGTCGTCCGCCTGTTGGAGAAGTTGTAGGTAATTTTAATATCTTTCAGTGGGTATAAAGAACGTCCAATTCCGCCTAGCCGTTTGAAAGTTATGCTCGTTTTACCGAACATGTTAAAAACGGTGACGTGATTGGAACAGATCACGATATTCTGCAGATTAAACCACTTTAGAGTCCGAATCAGTCTTTCCGTATACTTAGAAAAAGTTAGGAAATTTTCTAAGCTACGCGAGGATGTACTCGTTTAATCGATTCGGAGTCTTAGATCCCAAGTTATGCTCGTTGCAAGTTTGCTGTCCCGGCGGGACAGAACCTCTGTTTTTGGGTTTTGCGAGTAGTTTGCGATGTCGGGGTAGAAGAGTGTTTGCGTACTGTTTTGTGGACATGATTGTGAGTGTGTGGTACCTTTGTGCAGGTGGTGTGACCCCGGGAGTGCCTTCTACTTGTCGCCAATCCGTCGCCGTGGTTGAGGCAAGTGTATTGGAATGGGTAGCGGGTTGTAGTTTGATAGATTGGTTGAGATTGAAGTTGAATATATGATATGTTCACATGCCATGCTTTAATGTTTGCCATTGATATGATGAATATGTTTATTATGTTATGATGCCATGTGTTAATGTACAAGTTATCTGTAATGTTGGCATGTGTTAATGTACAAGTTATTTATGATGTTGGCATGTTTGCATACATGACATGATACATGGCCCGGGCGGTGAGAAAGTCATAACTAGTCCGGGAAAGGTCGGTGAGAAAGTTATGACTATTCCGGAGAGCCAACGAGTAAGTCCTACATCGTGATTCCATCCACCGCGGTGTATGGAAGCGAGGAGTAGGCACCCTCCATCTTCGGGATGGAAGGGAGGAGAGGGTGCACACTGACGGGTGTGTACTCAACCATACCGGTATGAGTTTCCAGGAGATATGTGCATCGCATTGCACTGCATTATATGAGGATGTTATATGATGATAATATATGATGATGTCAATGATATGCTTACGCTATGAATATGAGATGTGTATGATGTCGTATGTGAAAAGTGGTGATGAAGGTATTAGATTGTATTTTCTTGTTCCATTGCAATATACTTGCTGAGTGATGAACTCACGCTTGTGTTTATGTTGTTTTTCTTAGGTACCATGAAACCGGCATGCGGGAAAAGGAGCTAGTCACACGTCATCACTTAGCATCACACATATAAACAATGACATGTTCCTTCCTTTAAATTGTGATGGTTAATGTGTGTGCTTGGTTTCCTCATTTACTTCGTTTGGCTCATGAGATGGTTGGAATCTTTATTCTAGTCTTATACTGCTGCTAGAACCTTTATTATTGATGATTTAGATGTCATTCTTTATACTATACCCTGTGATCATATTGTTGTTGCTTCAATTCAAGGGAAAACAAAGGAGATGCTACCGAAATTTTCGGTATTAGCATATTAAATGCCGGGGTGTTACAGTAAAGACTACCTTTATTCTCTGAAGTTGATTGATATCGTTTGGAGTTTTGGTGGGATTCTATTGGTTGTTATTTGGAAGCCCCTTACATTTGGTATCAGAGCCTCGACGATCGCGTGATTTTTTTTTCTGATCGGTGATAAGACCGTAAAATCCCAAGAAAGTGCGACGCGCTCAAATTGAGTCTTTCCCGAGACGATCGTTCTACTTTGGTTGGTCTGATCAAATCTGGCAACACGGCGCCGACCAAACCATCGGTGCAAACTAAGTTGCTGTTGGAAGCTATGGGAGAAACAGCCGAGTATGATGAGTTACGATGGCAACAGATGGATGAGAAATGGGATTCCTTAAAGGCCAGCTTGGATTTTATCATGGAGAAGATCAAACCGATCGAATCCATTCCGGCTATCCAATCTCAGGTAGAGGAGCACCGCACGGTGATTACTGGGCTAATGGAGCAGTTCCAGAAAATAGCCCAGATAGTGAATCAATTGGCGGGGGTTCAGATGGCGGATCGTAAGAGCGAGGAGATGGGTTTCGTTACGCCCAAACAAAGGGAGGCAGTCGCTGCCAATCATGGGGGAGTACTTACGGCGCCAACCGCCGGGTTGCTGGGTAAATGCACCTTACCACCTTTGGCAAGTCATATACAGCATCACAAGACCAGTCGCCCTGGTTCTCATTCAGGATCGGAGCAGTTTCTGTCGGAGAGAAAACCACCAATTCCCAAGATGTCATTCAATCTGAATTTGGTATGTATGATGCTCGTAGATGTCTGAAACAGATGGTTCAATTACGCCAGTCTGATACTGTCGATGATTACCACAACCAATTTGAAGCTGCAATGTATAAAGTTAAGGCTTACAACAACTCTTGTACAGAGGAATTTTTTGTGAATCAATTCATTTTGGGGCTCAAAGAGGAATTGCGTTTTGATGTGGAGAATCAGTTACCGGAGACGGTGAGAAGAGCAGTGGTCTTAGCCCATATTTAGGAAGAAAAATGGGAGAAGTTTCGGTGGCGTCAACCAAAGAACCTAGGAGGGTTTAAACCACAGGGTCACTACAGAGGCGACAATATTGTCGACCAGGCTAAAACTCGTGGGGAGGAGTTGCATCGAGCTCGACAATTACGAGAGTACAGGCGTGCTCGTGGTCTATGCTTCAAGTGTGGTGAAAAATATGAAAGAGACCATCAGTGCAAACCGTTGCCAGCTGCTCACGTCCATGCTGTAGAACTGGAAGCAGAACCGGAACGGTTAACTGAAGAAGTGTTGCAGGAATTGGAGGATATGGATAAGGATTTTGAACATGAGCAATATAAATTGTCTGTTCACGCTCTGGCCAGTATGGAAGATAATGAAACTTTGCGCCTGCGAGCGATGGTGGGTAATCAGGTGATGCTCGTGCTGGTCGACTCAGGGAGTTCCCACGGTTTTATCCATACTTCTTTTCTTGAGTGCATTCAGCATGGATCTCAGCCAATGCAACCTGTAAATGTTCTGGTAGCCAATGGAGAACAAATACAATGCAATCGGTTAGTGCCACAATTGGAATGGTGGGTGCAAGGACAGACGTTCAGGACAGACATGAGAGTACTGGAGTTGGGAGCGTATGATGCAATTCTCGGCATTGATTGGTTGACTGTACACGGTCCAATGACTTGTCACTGGAAACACAAAACCTTGGAATTTTTGTACAGAGGGTCACAGGTGAAGTTGCAAGGGATCTGTTCCAGACCTGATGAAGTCTTACAAGAGTTACATTGGGAGCAATTGCATAAGTGGCGACATAGTAATGAAGTCTCGGCAATGGCTCTGGTTCAGCCGACTGTTGATGGTCCGACAATAGACAGTATCCCGACCGGTATACTGCAGATCCTTCAACGCTATGCAGCAGTCTTCAGTGAACTATGCTCTTTACCTCCTCAACGCATATATGATCATACTATTCCATTGTTTCCTGATGCAGTACCAGTGAATAGTCGACCTTATCGTTACTCCCCAATGCATAAAGATGAAATAGAACGTCAGGTTGCAGACATGTTGCGGGAGGGGCTAATCCAACCAAGTATGAGTCCGTTTGCATCACCGGTGTTGTTGGTACAGAAAAAAGACGGGAGTTGGAGATTTTGCGTGGACTATCGAAAATTGAATAATCTCACAATTAAAAACAAGTTTCCGATGCTGGTGGTGGATGAATTGTTGGATGAATTAGCAGGAACAAATTTCTTCTCCAAATTGGATTTGAGATCCGGGTATCACCAAATCCGGATGGCTGACAAAGATGTGGAAAAGACAGCTTTTAAAACCCATCATGGACATTTCCAATTTCGTGTTATGCCTTTTGGGTTAACGAATGCGCCGGCCACATTTCAATGTCTCATGAACTCTATTCTTGCACCATTTTTGCGCAAGTTCGTGTTGGTTTTTATCGATGATATATTGATCTATAGTGCTACACTGGAGCTGCATATGAAGCATTTGTCTCAAGTGTTGGACGTGTTGCACCAGCATCAACTGTTTGTGAAGAAGACAAAATGTGCATTTGCCCAATCCAGCATATCCTATTTAGGGCATATCATCTCAGATCAGGGAGTTGCCACTGATCCCATTAAAACTCAAGCCATGGTGAATTGGCCCTTACTGACCACCGTGACGGCATTGAGAGGTTTTTTGGGTTTAACGGGATATTACCGGAAATTTGTGCGGGATTACGGAGCTATTTCTCGGCCGTTGACTAATCTTCTGAAGAAGTCATTTCACTGGAATGAGGAAGCTTCGGTAGCATTTGAACGTCTGAAAGTGGCTATGACTCACACACCGGTACTTGCACTACCTGATTTTCATCAGCCTTTCGTAGTTGAGACAGATGCTTGTGACATGGGAATTGGGGCAGTATTGATGCAAAATGGACATCCTATTGCGTTCTTGAGTAAGGCCTTAAGTCCTAAAAACCAGCAACTAGCCATTTATGAGAAGAGTTCTTGGCGGTCATTATGGCGGTGGAAAGATGGCGTCAGTATTTACAGCGAGTTGAATTTGTGATTCATACAGACCATCGTAGCTTATGCTATTTGGAGGATCAACAGTTGATGACCGAATTGCAGCGCAAGGCCATGACAAAGTTAATGGGGTTGCAGTTTCGCATTAAGTATAAACGAGGCTCCACAAACAAGGCTGCCGACGCATTATCACGGGTGGGACACTTATTTCCGTTGCAAGCAATGTCTGGAGTTCAACCTGTGTGGATTCAGGAGGTGCTAAACTCATATGTTACAGATTCCCGAGCACAGCGATTGTTAGCTGCTTTGGCCGTCCATAGTCCGGATGAGAATGGTTTCATGCTTTGTGATGGGTTAATTAAACAGCATGGTCGTATTTGGGTGGGAGAAAACTCAGCGTTACAAACTAAAATTATCCATGCTTTTCATTCCAGCGTTGTGGGAGGTCACTCCGGAGCAACTGCAACATATCATCACCTTAAAAAGCTCTTTGTGTGGTCGGGCTTGAAGAGGGATGTCCTGAATTTGGTCAAACAATGTCATGTCTGTCAGCAGGCCAAACATGAGCATTCGAGATCGCCCGGTTTACTGCAGCCTCTGCCAATACCGGAGGGAGCATGGCTTGATGTAACAATGGATTTCATTGAAGGCCTTCCTCGGTCTGAAGGGTGTGATACCATCTTGGTGGTGGTCGACCGATTTTCCAAGTACGCTCATTTCGTGGCGCTCAAGCATCCATTTTCTGCACCTCAAGTAGCAAAAATTTTCTTGGATAATGTTGTTAAGTTGCATGGTATACCTCACTCCATTGTCTCTGACCGTGATAAGGTCTTTACTAGTTTATTTTGGCATGAATTATTGAAGGCTCTGGACAATAAGTTGTTGTATAGCACCTCATATCATCCACAAACAGATGGCCAAAGTGAGAGGGTTAATCAATGTCTAGAGATGTATCTCCGATGTGCCGTGCACTCATCTCCAACAAAATGGCGCTCATGGTTAACAATGGCAGAGTTCTGGTACAATTCTTGCTATCACACATCTTTGGGTTGTTCTCCTTTCATAGCACTGTATGGTCATGAACCCAGATATGGGGTGATACCTGATGTGGCCTCGCTTACCAACCAGTCGGTGGAAGAGGTGTTACAAGACAGAACTGCTCATACAGTGTTGCTCAAACATCATCTGCAAGAGGCACAAAATAGAATGAAAGTTCAGGCTGACAAAAAGAGGGTGGACCGGCAATTTCAGTTGGGGGAACAAGTTTATCTCAAACTCCAACCGTACGCGCAGTCGTCGGTGGTCAATCGTCCATTTCCAAAGCTGGCTTTCAAGTACTTCGGCCCTTATCGTGTTATTGCCAAAATTGGGACAGCGGCATATAAATTGGAGTTGCCAACCGGGAGCCAAATTCACCCCGTGTTTCATGTGTCCCAGCTCAAATCTTTCATTCTAGATTATACTCCCGTGTTACATCATCCACCTTCTGTTGCAGATCTTAATTTGGATTCAGTGTTTCCTAAAGAGGTCCTGGACAGGCGTTTGGTTCGGAAGGGGAATTCAGCGGTTCCTCAAGTCTTGGTGAAGTGGTCACGTATTCCCGCAGAGCTGGCCACCTGGGAGTATTTCTATGTCGTGCGGCAACGTTTTCCGGAAGCAGCTGCTTGGGGACAAGCAGGACTTGCAGGGGAGGGTATTGTCACGGGAGTGGCTCCAGGCGAGAATACAATGTCCCAGCAGTTGAATGTTGGCGTCAACCACGAAGTCGTCTCCGACAGCGAGAAGCAGACAAGCCAAGTTGAAGATATACACGGGTGAAACACACAGAGTAGGAAAGATGTGAGCGCGTGAGTATAAGAAGTGTTACTGAGATGAGACAGGCAGTGATCGATGTTGTGAATTTCCTTCCTTCTACTTTCCTCTTCTCAAACCCTCTGTTCTTCCCCTTTTACCTCCGTTCTGCTCTTATCTGTAAAGACTACCTTTATTCTCTGAAGTTGATTGATATCGTTTGGAGTTTTGGTGGGATTCTATTGGTTGTTATTTGGAAGCCCCTTGCACATCATTAGGGGGAGAGAATCAACCATTGGATGAAAAATGCCAGGAAATAATATGGCATTCCACTGGGATCCCCGCTCATAACCCTCGCACTAATGAAGCAAATCAAGAAGTCCAGAAGATAATTGATCTGCAGAATTTAGCAAATGAACTGTCTGATCATTTTTGTGATCTGAAGAGCGTGGTTAAGTCGCATGTACCAGCAAGAAATACACCAGAGAGGGTGGAAATACTAAAGAAAACAGAAGGTATCCCTCATCCTGTTCAGAGGCCTCAAAGAAAAAGAACAAGAAATCTGGCTTCTCAAACCCAAAGTACCCGGAGACGTCTGGGGAAAACTGGGCAAGAGGACTTACCACAGCCAATCACAAAAGTGCCCCAAAGCAAGAAGGGGAGCCAGTTGAGACCTGGCACTAGAAAGAAGCATGTGGAAAAGGCAATTCTAGATCTGAATCTTCCATTGGAAGACGCCGCCGGAAATAATGTGTGCGCACACATTGACGAATAAAAACTAAAGGAACTTGCTCCTGCAATGGAAAATATTAGAGAAGAGCAAGTAGAAGTGCATGAAGCACCCCATGATGAAATGGCCATAAATTTTATAATAACAAGAGAATCAATGAATAGAGCAACAACCAATGCCGGAAGGTATCCCTATCCCGAACCAAGACAGAGCAAACAGAAACTTATACAGTGTGAAATTGGAGAAATCACTGTATGGGCTGAAACAGTCAGGAAGAATGTGGTACAATCGCTTGAGTGACTTTCTCTGCAAGAAAGGTTACACGAACAGCGAAGATTGTCCATATGTATTTATACAACGATCCCCGAATGGATTTTGTATAATCTCTGTCTATGTAGATGACTTGAACATAATTGGGACGGATAAAGAAATTGAAAAAGCATGCTCATATTTGAAGTCCTTGTTTGAAATGAAAGACTTGGGTAAAACTAAGTTTTGTTTAGGCTTGCAGCTTGAACATGTCCAAGACGGAATCTTGGTACACTAATCTTCCTACACACAGAAAGTGTTGGAGAGATTTGGTTTTGAAAAGGCATACCCCGCAAAGACCCCAATGGTCGGAAGGTCACTCCAAGCAGACTTAGACCCATACAGGCCTAGAGAAGAGGGGGGGAGTCCTGGGAGCGGAATTCCCATATTTGAGTGCAATTGGAGCGCTCATGTACCTTACGAATAGCACTAGGCCGGACATTGCGTTCGCCGTGAATTTGCTAGCGCGGTACAGTGCAGAACCCACCAAAAGGCATTGGAAAGGGGTGAAGGACATCTTCCGTTACCTCCAAGGAAGCAAAGATCTCGGCTTGTTCTATAGAAGGAATAATGAATTGAATTTGGTTGGCTATGCCGATGCTGGATACCTATCGGACCCGCATACTAGCAAGTCACAAACCGGGTATTGTTTCCTCTGCGGTGGAACAGCAGTTTCTTGAAAGTCGTCTAAGTAGACTCTTGTCTCGACGTCGACAAACCACTCAGAAATAATTGCATTGTATGAAGCCTCCTGAGAATGTGCATGGCTTCGAAGAATGGTTCACCACATCCAGAAGTCATGTTGTTTGAACATGGAACAAACCCCCACGATTATCTATGAAGATAATGCAGCTTGTGTTGCTCAAATGCAAATGGGACATGTGAAAAGTAACCTCATGAAGCGTATCAACCCCAAGTTCTTTTATGCCCATGAAATGCATAAGATGAACGATATAAAAATACTGCATACTAAGTCGTGTGAAAATCTCGCAGATTTATTTACTAAGTCACTCCCGACATCTTTCTTTGAAAGATGTGTTAGAGGAATCGGGATGATGAGGCTTAGAGAAGTGCAGATTTCAGAGGGAGAATTTTCACATACTCCTACATAAATCTTAAACATGAAGTTTGAGTAGCCAATATGAATCTAGAAGATTAACATTGAAGTTTGGATGGATTGTAATCTTTTTTCCTTAGTAAGTTTTTTATTGAAGTTTTTTTACATAAGGTTTTTGATGAGGCAATCCGTGCAACACAGCAAGCACATGCTATGTACTCTTCCTCCAAGTATTTTTTCCATTGGGTTTTTCTAGAGTTTTGATGAGGTATATGCATCTCGTGGTGAAGAGTACAAGGGGGAGTGTTAGGAAACTGGTCCGTCGTGGCCCATGTGGACTCTCCCGAAACACTAGCTATAGGTTATAAATAGGAGGCAGGGGGTCACCCCCGTGTACACGAGCAATCAGAATAATAAAGCAGACCCGTTCCTCCACATATTTGTGTCTCTTTCTCTGTTTTTCTGTTTAGATATAGCGAGGTTGTCTAACAGTATGTATTAAGCCGAGTCTGATCCTCGTAAGACACTAACGCTCCGAGTCCGCTCTGCCGCGCGCACAACCGATTCCGACTTGGACTCGAGCTCAACATGAGCCCGATTCGGTCCATGTCTCCTTGTGGAGGCGGAGCTAGGCACCATGCCATCAAAATATAAGCACGCAGCAGCAACTAGTTGTACGTGAGTTTTAGTAGCTTTGCAAACTGCAATCTCTTGACTCGACCGGCGATCAATGGCACCGTCACCGTCGAGCCCACTCTCCCCGCCGAGAAAGCGAGCCAGGATCATCGCTCCCACCATCGTCGACCTCCCCACGGACGTGCTGCAGGAGGTGCTGCTGCGGATACCGCCCAAGCCGCTCTGCCGCCTCCGCACCGTCTGCCAGGCGTGGCGGTCCCTGCTCTCCGACCCGCACTTCCTCGCCGCCCACGCGTCCCGCAGCCACGCGGACTCCCTCCTCGTCACCGCCGTCCGCCACGCAACCGACCACTTCCGCGTCGACATCAACCTCGTGGACGTGTCCACCGGCACCGTCGTCAAGCGGCTGGACGGGCTGAGCAATGGCGCTCGACATGTCTGCGCAGGCGGCAGCCTTCTCTTCCTCGTCGGCGCCAAGGATGGAGCAGCCCACGTGCTCAACCCGGTCACGGGCGCCATGACCGACCTCCCGGGCAACACGACGGCACACCACGGTCACTGCACCTCATCTTACTCGTTTGGGCAGGTGCCCGCCACGGGAGAGTACAAGGTGCTCCACATCTACCACGACCGAGGCGAGCAGTCGTGCGAGGTCTTCACCGTCGGCGGCCGCCACAGCCATGAACAGCAGTGGAGGCCAACGCAGAGCCCTCCGACGCCAGTCGAGTCGCTCTCCCTGCGCAGGGCGGTCGTCCATGGCGTCGCCTACTTCTTGTCCTCCCCGCAGAACGGCCCCCTGCGCGGCGCTGAGTTCGGCGTCCACAGCATCGCTGCGTTTGACCTCGAGACGGAGGAGTGGAGGCCGGTGACTGTCCTGGGCCACCATGCCTACATGTCGCATCTGAGCTTAGCCGAGCTTAACGGCTACCTAGTCACGGTGCATCACAACATCCGCCAGAACAGCATGGACATGTGGTTCCTGACGGACCCGCAGAAGGGGACGTGGTCAAGGACGTACAAGCCGGTTCTGCGCCCGGTTACGCTCCAGCGCGGAGAATGCTACGCGCAGCCATTGATGGCGTTGAACGACGGGAGGATTGTGCTCTGGGTGAGACGAGTGAAGGACGTGGTGGTGCGGGTGTACGATCCAAAAACCGACGCTTGTAAGGACGTGGTGGAGATGGGGCGCTGCTGTAAGGCCGCTGGGGTCTATACGGGGAGCCTCCTAGGCTTTGGTGCTAATTAAGTGAAGAGGCAGTGGAGCAGGCTAGGGTGCAAAAAAGAACAGGGTTCATGTGTTCGTACATAGTTCTTTTTTTTTCTAGTTCTATGGCAAAAAAAATTTTAGTAATTGCTAAATGGTACTTGAGTATTTTTTTTGTCAGTGAGCACTTAATTTTTTTCTATAGAGTACTCAAATGTGAGGAGGGGGAAATTGATTCCATCAATTGGATTTAGATCCGAAGGCTCAAAATTTTAAGTATTATTTAGCAAGAAACACTCAGATTCTTCCTAAACACCCCAACTTTTTTTTTTTTTGCAAATCAACTCCCTTCCAAATGCAATTGCAAAAATAGTTTCACTCCCGACGTTGGAAGGCGCTACCGAGCTTCTAGGGCTTGGCAAGCCACCAAAAATACCGAGCTATATATGGGAGCTCAGTAGCGCCTTCTACGATGTGGGAGTGTGGATGGTGACACATGTTACCTTCCGGCGCTTTCACGGTTAGAGATGGGATTATTTTTGCAATTATATTCGAAAGGGGACCGGATTTCCAAAAAAAATTGACATGGGGCTAAAAAATATAATTTCATTTGAACATCGATTTATTAGCTAGATGATTATATCACACCTTAGCCATTCATTTTCTTAGTTCTTTTGCAAGGAAAACATCCCTTCGTTTGTGATTTTTTTTTTATTTGCATTTCCATTTTTATTTCTGAATTTTCCTGGCCTGAATCTACAATCTAATCCCCGGATGCTCGATCAGTCGCCTTTAGATTCCTTCTGAGAGTCTTAAGCCTGAAATAGCACCCTCCATAATTTTTTTAGAAACTCCCTAGCTTATTTTCATAACACATTGTTAAGGTGTTCAAGAACCTAAATTTTACATTGATGGTCCTAGATGAACAATCTGTTACTAAGGGTTTGATGCAATGAATACGGGGAGCTTCTTTACAACGCTTGAGCGACGGGTAGCTCCCCGCCGCCCACGTGAGCTGGGTGCGGTCCACATGCCTTTTTCTTTAGTTCAAAAATTCAAAAATACATATTTTTAAACTGAATATTCATTTTGTGATCCATTTAAACTATCGTGTTCCATACGACGAATTACATAAAATAATATCCATATTACAGGTTACAAGTATTTTAATTTCGGCGTAGTGATGGTCATATGGCGTACGTGGATAAAACAAGAAAAATTGGTGGAACAAAACAAACGTGATTTTGAAACATCAATCTGACTCTCAGCTTCTGATGCTCCGGTCGGCAGAACGAACTGTTATATGCGTCGCGTTCATAAGTTCCAGTAATTCACAGTCGATGTTCTAATGTATATATTTTTTAGTTAATAGGGTAAACAACCGGTTTAGCGTCGGTGTGCCGTATAAGAACTACTAATGAAATTTAAATTTACTTATCGAAATCAATGCGCTCCCCCTTATTCAATGCCAGCAAAAAAAAAACTGGAGAATATTGGAGAGAGGCCTGCAGTGGATGGATGGAGTTGTGGTCGCCAACTAGGGTTCCGTTTAGTAGAAAGAGCAGTTTCTTCTAGGCGTTATGGACACTTGCTTGGTAATGATTCTGGCCCAAGCTGAAGCCCATTACGCCTAGAGGCCTTATCACCGCATGGGCCAATACGTGAGAACCTGAGACCCATCTAATCCCTCTTCCCAACGGACGGCGACTTCTCCGACTGAATCTGATCCGTGGTGTCGGATTCGTAGTCCTCCCCACGCGCTCCGGCGGCGAGTGCCTGCTACCTCGTATAGCTCCGCCCAATCCGACCCACCATTCAGCTCACTCCCTGGCTGCCGGCGAGTAGTGCAATCTATCCACATCTTCCAATGGCCACGGCCGAGCCCTCCGCCGACGCCGGAGGCGAGCAGCGTGCGGCCCTTCTTGCGGCCGCCTCACTGTTCCCTCTCCCCGATGGCGCGAGGTTCTCGTACGGGACGGCGGGGTTCCGCGCGGAGGGGAGCACCATGGCCGCCGCGGTGTGCCGCGCCGGGATGGTGGCGGCGCTGCGGTCGGTGAAGCTGGGCGGCGCCTCCCTGGGGCTGGTCATCACGGCCTCGCACAACCCCATCCGCGACAACGGCGTCAAGATCGTCGACCCCGACGGCGGCATGATGTCGCAGGCCTGGGAGCCCTTCGCCGACGCCCTCGCCAATGCCCCCCACCCCGACGCCCTCCTCCAGGTAGGCGGCCCTCATCCTCAGCAAAAAGAACATCAATTAAGCTAAACTGTATAGTAGTTCCTACTCATACATATTCACTTTCTCTCAGTTGGATTTGACAATGTCTCAATTAGTTGGATATCAACAAGTCTACTAATGCTAATTAAGTAATTAGTAGTGGACTGATAATGGTCGACAACAGAACTGTGATGCCTCAATTTGGACATTGAATTGGACTAGTGTGGAATGGAGCATCTTCTGCTTGTGCCTAAGATGTTCGGTTTGTTCAGATATCTTATAATTTTGTTCCGGGCTACTTTCCATCTCTTGATTTGCTTTTCCTTTCTTTGTTAACATGCAGCTGGTGCTTCAGTTTGCAAAGGATGAGGGGATTACACTTGGTGGAGGTCACTCGGCTCAAGTGCTGCTAGCAAGAGACACGAGGCCAACTGGAGAGTATCTCCTTGACGCTGCAGCGAAAGTATGACGTTAGCATCCTTTATTCTTTTTTATTTTGATGTTTATTGGCGGAATCAATCTAATTACTTCACTAAAACTCTTTTACAAAGGGGATAAATGCGATAATAGGTGCGGTTGCACTTGACTTGGGGATTCTCACAACTCCACAGCTGCATTGGATAGTTCGGAGTAAAAACAAAGGCTTGAAAGCCTCTGAATCAGATTATTTTACACAAATTACTGAATCATTCAGGTTCTTTTCGAGTCATCGCTCTACTTACTAAAAGTAATAGAGAACACTGACTCATTTGGTGAACGATCTGATTAATTTTCAACAGCCATTTGTTGGAATTAGCCCCTGATGATAAAGATGGTGATGAGCTGAACAAGAAACTAATTGTTGATGGCGCTAATGGCATTGGTGGGCTGAAACTTGAAGAAATAAAGAAAAAACTTGCTAGATTAGATATTCTTGTGAGAAATTCAGGTAAAGAAGGAGAAGGAATACTCAATGAGAGGTGTGGTGCTGACTTTGTTCAAAAGGAGAAAGTTGCTCCCCATGGGTTTGGCCCTGAAGATGTTGGTGTCAGGTGAGGTTATTGATTTTTGTTTAAATTTGCTAGTTGTCCACATTGTTTACTTAATTTAGAATTGCTGGATACTTATGTGAACATTCTGATATAACATTCAGGTGTGCAAGTTTTGATGGTGATGCAGACCGACTTGTTTATTTTCGTGTTGTATCGACTAGCAACACTAGTATTGATCTTGTTGATGGCGACAAAATATTATCACTGTTTGTCCTATTTATCAGACAACAGTTAGATATTATCAATGGGAAAGACAATCAAGCAAACCAAGTATTGCCTACGAGGCTTGGCGTAATTCAAACTGCTTATGCTAATGGGGCATCAACAGAATTTCTCAAGAACCTTGGTCTTGAAGTTGTCTTCACATCAACAGGAGTGAAATATCTCCACAAGAAAGCTCTAGAATATGATATCGGTGTCTATTTTGAAGCCAATGGACATGGGACAGTACTATTCTCTGATGATTTTGTCTCACGGCTGGAGTCTTTGACTAATGAGCTGTCTCCCATAGCTGCTGGTGAGCTCTTTATGGTTTGTGCAAGCTTTTCCTTTCTTTTTCTTGGGGGGGTTGTTCGAGCTGTTTTTCTATGGTGATGTTAATGTTCTTCCCCATTACTTTGCCCTTAGGTCCTCCACAGCACCAAGCTGCCTTGAGATTGTTGACCACAAGTCAGTTAATTAATCAAGCAGTAGGTGACGCTCTAAGTGGAATGCTTTTGGTAGAGGCTATTTTGCAGCATAAGAGATGGTCGTTCCAGAATTGGTGTGACTTGTACACTGATCTGCCCAGTAAACAACTGAAGGCAAGTTGTTGTTTTAAAAAAAATAGTGCAGTATTCCTCTCCTTTTTTTACTAAGACACGCTTCTTATTACCGCTGTGTTTCAATAATGTAATTAATTTTCAGGTTAAGGTTAAAGATCGAACTGCTATTGTTACAACTGATGCAGAAACAAGGGTTTGCCAGCCTTCTGGCTTGCAAGAATTGATAGATAGGGAAGTCGGTGAGTAACATCTTCTTTAATTGTACAATAAATCTTTCTTTTATAGATCCAATTTCCTAAAACATTGATGGAATGATACTAAATTATGGATTTCATTGCAGCCAATTACTCTCATGGGCGATGCTTTGTGCGGCCATCAGGAACTGAGGATGTGGTACGAGTATACGCAGAGGCATCTACCATGGAAGCAGCTGAGAGCCTTGCAAACTCTGTGGCACAGCATGTTGAGCGCATTCTTGGGTAACCCTAGTTGCATTCTTTTTTTCTTGTCCTCTTTTTCCAGAAAGACATAATGTCTATTTTATCTCAATAATGTCTATTTTAGCTCAATTGCCTGTGACAAGACATAATGTCTATTTTTGTTCAATTGCCCGTAACATTTTGAAGAATTGTGACATTTATTGTTGTTTGTGATGTAATGCGTGTTTGTTCAAAATCTTGATTGTACGAGTAAATGTAGAAGGGTTGCTTTCTTTTATCCCCAAAGATTATTGAGAAAAAACTTCAACTAAGGTATAAAAAGTACATGCACAGAAGTTTAATAATGCTGGAGGTCTGAAACAATTTGGATGCATTATTTATGCTTATGTACAAAATTACATGAAGTGCTTGTTTGCTGATAATCATTCGTTCCTTCTCTAACCGTGGTTATCTTCTCATCTTCCATCTCAAGAGGTGCGGGTTGTGTATCGTTCGACTCCTCATTAACAATGTCAACCTGCACAATGTGAGAAACAACACTACAAAAAGAGAGTAAGTCGTTAGTGTCAGAAATATCCTCAATTTTGTTTTCATCTTCTCTCATTTCTTTTGGTGTCCCTCACGCTCTTAATATCGATGTTGTCAACCTCGCATATGGTGGGATCAAATAGCTCACTCCGTTCAACACCTTCACTTGTTTTGGCTATGTGGCTCTTATGTATTGGTGCCCTAAGATTAAACTTAGGTATATGATGCTCCTTAAGCTTTCTTTCCTGCTCAATAGCACAATCCACAAGATCAAGCATGCTACTAAAATACTTATGTTGCAGCAGTGAAATTAAAATTCAAACCTTTTTTGAAGTATGCCTTCTCTTTTAATGCACTAGTGATACCGGCACGTCGCATTGCACATTTTAACTCAACATAATATCTTGGACATGTTTGCACCCTTGGTAGTGGTGAAGTAGCTTTTGCTCATAATAGCATAGCACAAACTCACTTCTCGTGTTCATCTTTAAATTCGACCAAGATGTAATGAGGCTTTTCCCAATAATTTGTTGCCACCAACTATAAGCATAGTCCTCAAACTCAATACTGGCACACATCACCTCTTTCGCTTTGGGAAGTTACTGAAATTTGAACACCTTTTCCATTTGTTCTTCTCAAGTGAGATACTCCTCTGGATCATTAGTTCCATGAAATGGAAGTTCCTTATACTTGTAACCTGCCATTATTAGTAGCAAGAAAAAATAGCAAGTATATGTGGAATATATGTGGAATCACTCATCCTCACCCTCTCCTTACCAACCGAAGTTCTTATGTGAAGCTTGGAGGGTAGTGTATATCCTATACAATCTGAAAAGTCTAGTTATTGTAATGATAAGTAATAATCCAAACTAGAATTCACAAGCCCTAGTTGTTGATCTCAAAGATATAAATGAATTTCAAGACAACTCACGTGTAAAGATGATGGAACTTAATGCAACCAATGGAATGAGCTAAACAAGAATAATTTCAGCACCAAAGATCATGTTGCAAAAGTTATAGAGAGACGTTAGTTAATTGCTTTAGAAAATGTAAAAAGGCACAAGATTGCTTACTAATACAATTGCACAATATGAAAATAATGAACATAAATTAGGGTTTTGCTTAATGTAGTGCTACTGGCCACTATTCTTTTTTCTTTTCTTGTGTTTTTTTCTCTCTTTTCTTGGCCTTTTGGTTCTTTCTTTCTCTTTTCGTTCTTTTGGTGACTTTCGGCCAAAACTAGTATGAACAAAGTTCTGAAATCCCCAACTCGAATAGTATGATAATATGATGTTTCTAGACTATGCAATGTATCAATATGAACAGCCCTAAGCAATATCAAAAGCTAGTCTCAAATGGGATCAAAGTTTTCGCAAATGAATGAAAGGTTCTCAAAAATGCTAGGTACTGATATTTTTGTGATTTTCTATTTTGTGGATGCTACTGTACTCAAAAAACTAAAAAGAACAAGCTAGAACTGAAAAACAATCCAAGAAACCCTAATTCGGCTTTTCTAGGGCAGTAGACTTGTCGCCTTGATTAATGTTTGAAATCAACCGAATCTGGAAGGTTCACTATGGAATGAAATGAAGATTGTGTCCTAAGCTTTCAATACATTAAAAGAATGCAAAAATCCGAGTTTGTATGCAAAAGTTATGAGCAAAACACCGAACTGGACAGAATAGAAACAAAAATCTACGCGAAGGAAAAATGATCAGCAACTAATGAAAGTAATCTAATAGATCAAAACTTAGTAAAACTCACCAAAATTACATATTAAACTAAGAGTTTAATTTTTGTGGGGCAATTTTCGAAATGAGACAGAAAAATAAAAACTACTCTTAAGGATAGAACTGTTATGAATAGCACATGTATTCAATATGAGGGCCAATGGTCACAATATATAGAGTACATGAGGGAAAGGAATAAGAGCATCTCCAGCAAGGGGCCCTAAAACAGGGTCCCTATTTTGGATTTAGGGACTCCCTCTATTTTTTGGGGCCCTGTTTTCAGAGCACAAGTCCAACAACAGCCCCTAAATCTCAGCTCCTATTTTACTTTTTCTCCTATTTTGACATATCCGCTATGTATAATCTTCATTTGACACCACTAAAATTCAATCAAAAATATTTGTAATACATAAAACATAAGCATATTAACATTTACAATTTAAAAACATGATATTTCAAATTTAAATTTAAAATTTTCAAAACATGATAAAATTTTCGAAGCCTCTCATGTATTTCCCTATCTTCAATAATAGGGGTTGTACTTGTGTCCCTGCAAATTGGGGCTGAGAAGGCAAATTTAGGAGCCTCCTAATTTTAGGGGCTTGAGTTGGGGCCCCCTGGGAATTGGGTGGGGCTGAGGAGGCAAATTTAGGGGCCTCCTAATTTTAGGGGCTTGAGTTGGGGCCCTGCTGGATCTGTTTTTTTTACTACACTCCATATTTTAAAGTTTAGGGGCTGGTTTAGGGGCTCTGCTGGAGATGTTCTAACAAGACTCTATCTCTAATATAGATACTAGAATAACAGGACTCTATCTCTAACACCCCCCACAAATGCAAGGCGTATGCAATAGCATTGCATTTGGAAAAGGTTGACATTAAAGTAGGAAAATCCAAAGTCCTAATCTTGAAGTAGCCGTCGTAGCTTGTAACTCTTGAAAAATCGAGCTGACGAAGAACAGCCAACGAAGAACCGAGTCGGTGAAGAAAAACCGACGATGGGGCCGAGTCGAAGAAGCCAAATCGACAAACAAAAGTCGATGGTAGGGCCGAGTCGATGAAGAAAAGTCAACGATGAAGCCAAATCGACAAATGGAAGTCGAAGGTAGGGCTGAGTCGACGAAGAAAAACCAACGAAGCCGACATAACGAGCCGAGCCGAGGTAATAAGAGTTGACAGAATGAGCCGAGCCGATAAAAGAGCCGAGTGACGACAAGATCAAAAGGCTAAAGACTAGGATGGACGCAACGGAAGACTTAAAGAAAATAAAAGCAGTAGCCCAAAAACCATCGAGCCAACGAAAGCCAAGATGAACCGAAACCGAGCCGACCGAACTGGAGCTAAGTCAGCCAAGAGCTATAGCTGATCCAAGAAGCCGGAGTCGATAAGCCAAGCGAAAAGCTAGAAGCTGGACTGGAGTCGGACTTGAAACAATCTGGCTTCATGGACTTGAAGGCTTAATGGAACTGGACTTGAAGCAAACAAGCCGACGAAAGTGCCAAGACGAAGTCGAGCTGAGCCGAGACAGGGGATCGACTGAAGGGATCGAGGAAAGCGGGGATCGAGGAAAATGGCGGATGGATCTAGGAGAGCTGGCCGCAGTCAGCGATGACGACGGGACCCGACCTTCTCGATGGCCTTGAAGAACAGCTAGATCAAAAAAGACTTGAAGGACTTGAAGCTTTCCTTACGGACGTGAAACGGCTGTAAGTCTGTAACCGAACTTGAAGCCTTGGAGTTGGAGTCCAATCAAAAAAAAAATATCCACAGATCGGACGCAACCACCCGATCGAGGTAGCAGAAGACCGGGCCGTTTGACTGGCTGGAGCTCGGGCTTTCCTGGCGACGTAGGCAGGGTGCGCTGCGCGGTGGGGCGTCTGGAGCTGGAGAAGCGGGCCGATGGGAGACCGGGGTCGGCACTGCTGCCAGTGTCGGCGCGGGCCGGGGACGAAGGCCGGAGGCGGCGACCGGCTCGAGTGCTGGCCAACGGCCGGTGCTCGACGGGAAGACGAGGCGACAGTGCGAGGGTCCGAGAAGTTGACGACGGCGCAGAAGTCGAGAAGTCGACGACGGCTCGAATGCGGATGAACGCGGCGCGACTGCAAGGAGGTCGCGCGGATGGCGGCCGGCGGCACGATCTAGCGAGTTGGCTTCGTTGCCGATTGGGAGGCACGCCATGAAGACGAACAGGGTGAGCCGGCCGGGGTAGTCCTGCCGCCGGCCGCAAGCCAACGAGCCGCCCCGGGAGTTCTCCTCCCGGGGCAGCAGATTAGATCTAAAACAGCGGAAGGATGAAGCTAGGAGAAAAACCTAAGGCTCTGATACCATGTTATGAATAGCACGTGTATTCAATATGAGGGCCAATGGCCACAATATATAGAGTACATGAGGGAAAGGAATAACAAAACTCTATCTCTAATATAGATACTAGAATAACAGGACTCTATCTCTAACAAGAACGTCACCACTCAACAATGCTTTGATACCAAGATGATACGGAGTGGCCCGATCTTGCGATGACGAATATGATAACTCAGATCTGTGAACCTTGACGAACACTGGCGCCAACAACCGTCTGGATACGGCAACCTACGAACGTGAATTCGCCCAAGAACACGCTTGAATCCTCACCACGCGAAGTAGATACACTTCCTTGCAATCACCCTGAAGAAGCTGCAAAAACAACGATGATAAATTTCATGTTGTAACTCCCTATTCTAATGGGGCAGTGAGCACAAGCGATAGAATCATGAGTATATCTTTAATCTGAAAATTCGTGGTTATATTTACAATGAATGGAGCTCATATATATAGGAGTGGGTCATGAATAGTACTCGGATATGAACAATAGTCAAGCACTTATCTTGTTGGAAACAATCTCTTCTTTCCATGTCATGGTGATCCCTTCCCATGTTTGAAGATGGCTGAAATATCTCCTTCCTTCTTTATTGTTTCTTTCCTTTCTTCTTTAATGGCATATATGGAAGGAGATGGAGAGATTGAGATGTATATGAACAGTGCATGTGAATAGTATTTTCCATGTGGTTTCCATCCTCCCTCGACTCCCACTGGGTCCACCATAATACATGGATGAAAGTTGGCTCTAATATAAATTTGTGCAATCTTCGTACCTAATAACAAGCAAGCACTCTCTATTAGGTAGTATAAAATTCTCATGGAAATATAACAAATATTGCTTAAAGAAATGATTCATTTGTTGATATTTGATGTGGCTTATTAATTCTTTCCAAATAATTAAAATATTAAATCGGAAAGTATTGGATGTGTGCATATCCGCATCAGTGCCACTACCGCCGTGGCCAATGTCTTGCTTCGCTTTGCCCAAGGCGTCTTGGGCGCAGCGGTTACAGCTGCCGCCTCGGCTGTAGAGACCTTGGGTCCAACAACCTTCGGTCTGCCCCGCCTTCTTCCTGTTAATTGCCATACCAGTGTAGCTTCTTTGTCATTCTCTATGGATGGTGTTAACTATTGTGGCTACATACCAAACAGTATAAAATATAAGGACCCTAAACCGTACCCTCTCTGAAGGGGGTAACCGTCCCAAGCTCCCTGGTAGAGGGGAACAACGCAGATTTGTAAATGTATGTTTGTGTCATAGATACAAAATGAGCCTCTCTGTTTATTGCTTGAGAGCGCTTATTTGCAGAGTTACACATGGGATGACGAGAGATTACAATGCTACCCCTATAAAGGCCCTACAACTTTAGGGACTTGTCTATCTTTTCACCTTTCGCCTATTTGTCCGCCACATCTCCTTGGTCTATGGGCGATGGCAACCTGTTCGAATGGTGTTGGGAGCCTTCCAATGTTGAACCCCATGTCTGGGGCCTAAGCGGTGACTTGTCCTGTGGGGATAACCAGCTTCTCTCTTCGGAAGACCCTTTGTGACCCCTACTTCCAACGCGAGGGGTCATGTGAACCCACTTTTTTTTTTTTTTTTGAGAGAGTCATGTGAACCCTCTTTGTTGGCCTGCTTTGTTGGCCTTCGGGTTTCTATTTGCTGAGTACCGAAGCATATTTTGTAACCCCTCGGTGACACCGGAGGGGGGTGACTTCACTTGATGCTTTGTTTAGTCGATGGGGCTGGCGGGCCACCCTTACAACACCATCCAGAACTGACTGACATCGACAATATGCTCAACTCCAATGAACCTTTTTGTTCTTAGTGTTCACCAGCATCTATCATTAGCTGAGCTAAGTGATTTGTTGGTCGTATATGAGCACACGCGTTTTAATTCCTTGTCTCGAGGTTCCTCTTTAGACCTCTGGTATCTGATGGACTTGGAGAAGCGTCTATGGGAAAGGAAATATAGGATTCATTTGAAATGAGTATCCGGGACAATGAACACTTTTAAGATACATCACATCCCTCGATGATTCACCAGCATCTATCATTAGCTGAGCTAAGTGATTTGTTGGTCGTAGATGAGCACACGCGTTTTAATTCCTTGTCTCGAGGTTCCTCTTTAGACCTCTGGTATCTGATGGACTTGGAGAAGCGTCTATGGGAAAGGAAATATAGGATTCATTTGAAATGAGTATCCGGGACAATGAACACTTTTAAGATACATCACATCCCTCGATGATTCTAGGGGATGGCAGTGTACTTCTCTGTGTATTTGTAGCAAGATCAAATGCTGCAGGACCATACACAAGACAAGTGGTGCGAATATATGATCCGAAAACAAACACTTTGGTTCCAGACTTGATGGATGTTAGAAATATTCACTCAATTGGTTTCTATGCAGGAAGTTTGTTTAGCGTACGGAATGGTTACGAGTTGTATTAAATGTATTACTATGTCTTTAATCAGTTTACTAGGAGTCCAATGGGTCTCAGTATTTTGCCCTCTCTGGCATGTGGAGCTGGGGCCTGGGAGCGGTCTGAACCTATGTACTTGAATTATCTTGGTTTCAATATACTAAGCTGGGAGGTTACTCCTCCATGCTCTGAAACTTGGATTCCAGTGGATAACTTTGTTCGAATTTTCATTTTTTTCTTTTCTCTTTAGATCACACCATGCGCAATAATCTAATCCTGTGTGATAGACTTCTTTGATATGAGCAAAAATGTTGAATGGCAATTACAGAGGAAGTGTTCCAAATGCCAATCCTTAGCTTGATTGTAGCTGTGAGGAGCTTGCTGAAAATATTGCTTACTCTAATTTGTATTGTCTTGCTGATATGTGCAGTTCTCTTTGAAAAAATAGAGAACGTATAATTGCTTACTCTAATTTGTTTTACACAAATAGTTTTCTGTGATCTGGGCCTTACGGGCCTGGGCTTCTCTCAAGTATATGAGAGAAATCACACTGCTATTTGCTAGGTTCCTTCTTATTGCGCACAGCGCTAGGCTGCAGTAGCCTCGTTACATATGTAAATAAGAGCTTTTTTACAGTACACTAAATTAAATATAAATTTTTTTTTTTTTTGATCCAATGGATCAGATTAACTAGAGTTTACCTATACTTCATCTGGTAATAAAATAGTAAAAACATCCTTAATAAATCAACGATTAGATGTGATTTCTACTACGTATTATATACTACCAGTATAATGCACCGTAAAATTTCTCTAAATCAGAGCAGAGGAGCTGGGCCCACCATGGGTTGCTAGCCAAAAATGCAGACAACGGTGAATTTTTGTTTTGTTTTGTGGCTGTGTAAACAATCATCTGAATTCTGACAGTACTTCTTGCACCATGCATAGTTGAAGTTCAGTAATAACTCCGATATACACCACAGATATTCCTGTTACTCCCGTATCATCTTTAATTTAGTTACCTTTGCCACATTGAGTCCAGCAGCTTGTACAGCTTATAATGTATTTGCCGATTCACCGTAAGGTACACTAAATTTAAAATAGACGTTCATTCTTTTCAATCTGATGAATCATATTAGCTAGTATTTCTTTATACTTCCTTTTGTGGTAGAATAGTAGAAATACCCATACGGTGTGTTTGGTTGCCTGTGCTAAATGGTACATGAGATGGTTCAAGAAAAAAATCATCCATGTGTTTGGTTGTTGGAATGGAACCATTCCATTATGGACCAAGTGATACAAATTTGATAAATATTCCCTATAGATGCTAAACCATTCCATTCACCCAAAATAATGGAACCAAATGGTACATGATCATCTCATCCTATCAACCAAATACACTCTTAACAAATCAATGGTTGGATCTGATTTCTACTACACATTATATACTATCGGTATAATGCACTGTAATCACCTTCATCTGAAACCTGTCGCCGTACATACATGGCTGGATGCAAGGCAATCTTTACTATCGGTATAATGCACTGTAATCACCTTCATCTGTAACCTGTCGCCGTACATACATGGCTGGATGCAAGGCAATCTGTTCGATTGAAACCAACGAGCCTGCAACTCCGCACACAAGGCAAGAAGCAAGGGTGCATTAGACCATTGAGGGACACTTTCGGAAGCAACAAAACTGAACAAGCCTGTGCGTGTTTGAAACGGGCCGGCACGGGGCAACGCACGGTCTACCAAGGCGGGACAACGCGTGTAGATTTCTTTTTCCTTTTTACAGGAATCACGGGCGTTTCTCGTTGTTGCGGCACAGCGCCGTGCGCGCCTCCTTTTGCCCCCCGCTTTGCGGCCAGAGGCGGGACTGAACCGTCATCCAGGCGGCGGCGGCGTCAGCTAGCAGAAGTGGGGTATCCTCAGATAAACGTAGCTCCTCATCGGTGAAATCAATGCCGAGGACATCACCTGAGACACCGGGTGAAGGAGGCCAGGAACGTGCATGTCCCCGAGGAACGAGTCGAGGAATTGTTAGAGACTAAACTGTCTACGGCGAATGGTTTCGGTAAAGTCCAGGTGGTATTTTACCCCAGAGGATGTAATGTGTTAATGCATGAACTTGCAAAGTTCGGTGTGGTTAGCTTTCGAGCCCATGCGTATGGTTCGAAGGTTTCTCGTATTGTGTATTTCGTCTAGCAGTTAGCGATTTGTCTAAATAGCCATGCTAGCGAGATAATTCCATTCCTAAAAAAAGAGAGGATGGCGACCGCTCTCGCTGTCGATGCCGTCCCCGTCTGCCACTACTACGCCCGGAAAGAATTTTCGACGGAATCCGCTTTAGATTAGGTTTTCGTTTCCCATGTCCCTGTGACTTGTGTCCCCCGAGACACGGATTGGTGCGATTCGATCGTGTGATTAGTTTGCTAGGTGCAAGGCCACAGCTAGAGAATCCTCTTATATAATAGAGGGACATTGGAATGTCGCCAAACCAATAACTACAACTTGTCAAGTAGACATGCGATGTTTTTGATCGTGTGTTCCTTCCTGCTTAACTTCTTTCTTTCTTTCTTGGCAGGGAAGCACACGTCAGCTTAACCCCAACCTAGCAATAAACAAATGCGGCGTTACTTACGACCAACGAGCAAGCACTAGCTTTCACAATGGAAAGTTTCATTTTCTTATAGTACCACATCATATTTAGATGTTTGGGTTGATGAATGAAACAACTTCTCTTAATGCATAGTTTCATTTTGCAATTTCATAGGCATGATATAACATTTAATTGTTGGATGGTGTTGTGATCAAATGTGCCATATAAATTGTGCAACCATTTGCAATTATATCTAGCACACTACAATATGGCCACACGGGATCTATAAAAAATGTGGAGATGAAACAAATCACTCTCTGTGGGTTTCATTCCAGTTTCAAAGCACTTGGTAACCGTGTACACCAGGTTTCATCCCCATGAAACCCAACTCTTTTCTCTCCTCATAAATTTGTTGTCATGTCACCACTTTTGCCTATGTGGCATCTCATTTAATGAGAATGAAACTCCCATTGTGAATGGCCTAATTAAGCCTAGTACAAACGACGCAACGACAACATAACCTACAACTTGCATAGCATAGCATATTTTGCTGCCTCAACCTGACTGAAAATCTTACTTGCATGACATTGTTGCATACTTGCATGTAAGAACAACGATGCATAAACATGCACGCTTAACAATTTTCAGTGAAATTTATTATTTGACTGGAAAAAATTATTGAGTTAAATTAAATATTGCCAGGTGAGTTCTACTTTAATTGAGTCTTTATTTCTTATATTTAGGGATACAAACTACTATTTTATTTAATTATATGTAGGTTTATATTTGATATATATATACAAGCCTAAAGTGAAGATGTGTTTAGAAAACTCCCGAAAGAGGAGAATCATTTATCATAATAAATAGTAGCATTACAAAGATCTCATCAAACCGGTCGGATATATCATTTGCTATACTCCGAGTTCAAACGCAGAAGATACAAGACCAGAAGATTCTGTGCAGTGCGGCGCATCGGTACCGGAATGCTGCAACATTAAACAACACGTAATATTACACGGTGCTACAGTATACCCGCGCTACAGTAAACAGCGAATAGTACGGATCGTAACCTATTACTGTTTGTACAGAGAATCAAATCCTTGGTTCGGTTTTGACCTAATCATTTCGCGAGCTGTACGGCTCCCTCCGTCCTTTTTTATATCCATGTCTATTATACTGTAAAAGGATGGCAGCAATTAAAATAAAATAATTTTATGCATCTATTAGCATTATTGGTTTGTTCTTTTTTATTGTATACTATAGAAAGGAGAAATTGGACAACTTCTTTTAAAGATCGCTCTATCTTTTCATTTAAAATTGGGATATTGATATACGTCACTTGGTGTCTATATATGAAATTCAACGCATGTGATTTTGGCGAATCGAAGAGTTACAAACTCATTGTATCTGGCAACGAGAGATCAACTGATATTCATCAAGAGAGTATGGTGATATTCATTAAGTCATGTTTGGCTAGTATCCTGCTTTACCTTCTTTCTTTTTTTAAATTCCCTAAATGGGCCCTTGATCGTATTAACTCTCATATGGTGAATTGTGTTTGGAACAATTATGAAGGGCACAATAAGCTTCATTTAGCTAATTGGCATCTAGTTTGCATAGAGAAGAAGTATGGTGGCCTGGGTTTACCTAATCTTAGAGATCTAAATATGTGTCTCTTAGCTTCTTGGATCAAAAGATTTTACAATAAAGAGACTAGGCATTGGAAGGAATTAGTGAATTTCAAGTATAAAACCAGTAACCCGAATGTTTTTGTTTGTAATCATGAGCACACTTCGGTTTTTTGGAAATGGGTTTTGTGGGCTTTGCAAGCTACCAAATTTGGTTATAAGTGGAGTGTTGGTAATGGGAGAAAGATTAGATTTTGGGAAGATATTTGGTTTGGCTCGTCCTGTTTGGCGACTCAGTTTTGCGATCTTTATAGTTTAGTTAATGAGAAAGGGTCTACTATTGCTTAAATCTGGGATGTCATTAATTGTAGATGTACTTTTAGAAGAACTTTCTCTGAAAAATTGATGATCAGGTGGTTTGAACTGATGGAGGTTATGAAAAGTATAAAATTTGTGGATGATGAAGATGTTTTAATTTGGCAATACGAGAGTAGTGGTGTTTATTCGGTTAAATCTCTTTATGCGGATATCAATTTTAGGGGTGTGATCCCTGTTTTTATACCTGCTCTGTGGGGCTTAACTGTTCCTCCAAAAATCCATTTTTTTCCTTTGGCTTCTGTCTAATAATAAGATTATGACTAGAGATAATCTTCTAAAGAGAGGTATTGATAAACGAGTTTCTTGCAATTTTTGTGATGAGATGGAGTCTACCACTCATCTTTTTTTCGTTTGTGCTGTTGCTAAAAATATTTGGGAAATAGTTGGGGATTTTTTGATCTGAATATTGGCCATAACTTTGAATCTGTTGCTCGGTTTTGGATAAGTAACAAGAAGAATGCCGCTTTAAATACCATTTGTGCTGTTGCTTTATGGAGTTTATGGATTATTAGAAATAATATGATTTTCTGTTTTCAGAATTGGTCAAGTGTGAAAACAGTGTGGAGACAGATGCTTGCTTCTTTAAGGAATTGGGGTCCAATGTTCAAAGAAGGAATGCTGATCAAGTTGAAGTTATTTTTGCGAGAATCTGGATTCCAGACTTAGATCCCCGCTGATGCTGAGTCTCAGTGCAACCTAATTGATAAAGCTAATAGTGTTGATAAAGCTTCTGAAGATGTTCCAATTTCGGAAGAGTTGATTTCCTTGTCCGTATACCTGGATAGTCTTCATGGTTGATGAGTCTTCATGACTATTGTGACTGATGTTGTTGTTCTGTGGGTTGTCACTGATGTTTTTTCTCTTGTTCGCATGTCTGGTTAGCCTTCTTGTCTGTTAAAAGTTTCAGAATGCTATTGTTCGATGGGTTGTTTTTGCTTAAATCTCTGTTGAACTGAGTTGTGGAGTCATACTCTGTAACCTGTTTCAGTTTTCTTAATGGAAATTGGGGCATCAGTTGTGGATGCCCTCTTGATCTAAAAAAATATTCATCAAGAGAGTATGTGAGTATTGAAATCCTACGCCGTGAAGATCGGACAAACCCCGTATCACATACTTTCTTAACAAATAGTCACAACCAATAATAAGCACGAATATAGTAGTGCCTTAAAATGTTTCAGTTCTCGGTTTTGGGCCAAAAACTGAAACCTAGCTAGGCCCCAAAACCGGCCTATTTTGAATTTTTCAAATATCAGTTTTCAGTCTTTGATGCTTGGAATGCAACTAGCAAGTAATAAGTGTTGAGTAATTAGACAATTTCCAGATTAAATTCTGAATATAAACCATGAACAACATCATAGAAACTAGCATGTATTTCTCTATCATACTAGACAGTACGAACAACATGACTGTAACACCCCATAAATCTAAACTGTCGTACAAGAAAATTTCGACAGCATCTCCCCTAAAATTAGGACAAAACGGAAGCGACAACAAGATTCATAATAAACATTACAAACAGGAATAACATAAAAGCATCAATACTAGAGATAACAAGTCTAAATCAACCAGAAAACAAACATAAACGTAAAACAGCTCCAAAGAGGACATCAACAGGTCTATGATTAATAAAATTTCAGCAAGCTAATGAATTATTAAATGCACTAGTCCATGTGATTCGTGATGACCCCGGAGGGTTGATTGTGCTACTAAGCCCACCCTTCAAGCTTACGACTCGCGAGAACTACCTGAAAACAACAAAATAACAAGGTGAGATTGGGTAATCTCGGCAGTTTAACAACTTCTAACAAATAACACAGCCACAAGAAACTAGCATACCAAATTCCTCATGTCCAATACCACATTATAGAGTCCACACAACCTCAGTAAAATGCATATGATTGTGCACATGCTTATGCCATGATCCTCCTCACCGTGCCTCTTTCTCAGAACACACGGTGTTGTCTGCATGATTGCCAAGACGCCAAGGCGTCGACAAACTTCCAATGCATGATTATGCGCTTAATGCTTCATGCATAAATACATTCATAACTTCCCACTCTGAATTCACATGCTTGCATACCATCAAATAACATGGATAGAATGCGAACATGCTTGCATGCCATCAAATAACATGGATAGAATGCGAACATCATTGAGATAGAATATCTCAACAATTCATCTTGCAAACAACATCTTTCTTCATTCTTACTCATGATTCAAAAGCCAAACAACCACATCACAATGCAGAATAGGATATTGCAATCTCATAAACAAGTAGTTAAACCATGTAGGTGTGCTGCAATTAAGGTTTATATTGAAGACGAAACAAATAGCGAGTTATAGTTTAGCAAGACCACTACTTCCACTTGCCTTTACCAACGTGGATGACGAACCTAGTTGCGTCCAGAAGGGGCACCACCTGTACAAGCATTATTTCAGTACATAGCGACATCACAAATGATCACACAACTCGAACACACGCTTCCTAATCCCCGTTCCCTTCTTAAGCGCCAAAAACCCCAATCTGTCCGGGTCAAACAGCAGCACCCTCTCTTCACAATTTCGTATATTTTTTTATACAGATCATAAAAATATGAAAAAATTACAGAAGCTAGATATTGACGGGATCTACAATTTTCATGAAGATCACAAATTTCAATTCCACTGTTAAATATGCCTAAACAACCGTCCAACACAGTGGACGAAATCTGTTTCCAGATTCTGTTCGTCATCTTCCAACAGCGATAACGCTCAGACCGACGCCCCAAAAATTATGAAAAAATTACAGAAGCTAGGTCTCGACGTTATATACAACTTTCTAGTTATAGGTTTTTTCAGGAAAAATCATCTATGCCACGTAAAACGCGAAACAATCCGCGCTGCACAATCTCCCCTTCCAAAAACAGCACCACGTGAACATCTACCCTTCTCCCCCATCAAGATCCATCCAAACCACTCACCACCAGATCTAATACACTCCTAATCCCTAGGTAGAACAGGGGTAAAAGATTGGGAATTTTACCTTGATTTCCCCCTTGCGAACCCACGAAGAACGCGCGATGATCCCCGTAACGGAAATCTGTTCGTCCTCCTCGCCTCCACGTATCCTCTTCTCGTTTTCTCCTTCGCGTTTCGCGGTGGATCTTGAGCCACCACGCAGGGGAGGAAGAGGAGGGGGTGCAGCTGCTAGGGGGGAGGAAGGGAGGCGCCTTAGGGTTTGGGGGGAGGGGCGCCACTTAAAGGGGGAGGTGGGCCGGCCCACCAAGGCATGGGGAGGAGAGGGGGAAAAAGGAATTCCCGGCCCAGGCCCAAGTTGCCTCAGCCCAGCGGAAACTAGCCCAAAACTCCAATTTTTAATATTAAATTGCCGCATAATCTTCAATTATTTCATTCCCCGACAAAACCCTCTTTCTTTCCGGAACAACCAAGAAAGAAAACCCTAGGATCGCTCTCAAATTCTAGGGCATCACAATCTCCCCACCTTAAAAGGATTCGTCCCCGAATCTAAGACACACCAAAATCAACAACAAAGTCCCCAAGGGACAAAAGACTTCTTTGCAACACAAAACATTCACACAAAGACTCAAACCGGAATAAACGACAAGCGAGTTCTCAAAACCAACACTAGCGAGAAAATGTTGATTTAGCTCAACAGAGTGCAACCTCTCACGGTTCCACCTTCACTTCAATTCCCAAATAGACCATGAAAGAAAACGGTCTCGCACTCCTTATTCCAACCACTCTCCGTAAAGAAAACGGTACAGTCCTCAAGAACCCTCTTCATCTCCCACGCACAAACGTGTTTTCACACCACAACCTCTTTCACTGTGGTTCGCCAGATTCAAGAAGACGACAAACCAGGTGAGACATACACTCCAAGACCACCAGCTATTTGAACAAACGAGGTTAGAACCTTGCAAAAAAATTGATCTTCAACAAAAAACCAATACCCAACACTACCACCAAAAGGAAAGGCCTACTTTACAACCAGGGTCCTTAAACCCGCAAGAGACAGTAACAACCGAACAAAATCGCTATGGTTGACACAATCTCGCTCAACCTCAGCGACAGAAAGGTCCAATATGAAGGGAATATGCCCTAGATCAATCATGGTGATGATTGTAATACGTCTTTGTTCATGTAATAATGATAACTTTGTTTATCGGTTCCCTGAATATATGTTACGACTTTGTTCATTGGATACGATCTGATTGTGAAACACATTGTCAAGTGACATTATTCTAAACGGGTCCCTGATCCATATCATTACGAGGAGCGGTGATAATTTGATCAGCACATGTATTGGTTGATGGTAATGTTTCGCATACCATAGATATGGAGATATCAAACCAATAATGTGGACACATGTTAGAGAACATGGGTAGTCGGACAAGACCCACTCCGAGACGCTGTGAGTTGTTATCTCTTATAGTGCCATCAGCGTATAGTCTCGAGTGGTACGCCTATATGGTCCTTAGACCTGAGATTGTCATGGATGCCTAGCATGTAGACTTGTATGCTTTGGTATCATCAAACGCTACACCGTAACAGGGTAGTCATAAAGATGAAATCTTGGGTATGCCACGATACATTGCCAAGGGTGTGATGATCAAGATGGGATTTGCCCCTCCTAGATAACGGGAGAGATACCTTCGGGCCCCTCGAGTGGATGGATAAGGAAAACGCACGGCCGTGCTAATATGACTAAAGAGTTGGTCATGGTTTGTATCCATCACAATCGCCGAGTGAAGTGGTCGAGCTATCAACAAGGGTGGCACGCATCTCGCCTTGAGCTTGACGGTATCGTGGTGGCGAAGGGATCGGTATGTGAGTGTATCAAGGTTCACCGAATATTGATTACGTGCATCCGGGGTCAATACGCATCGCTAGGTGCCGCTGTTGATCAATGAATTGGAAACGGGTTCCGAATTCATAACCGACTTGCAATCGAACCTAACGGGTCACACACTTAACGAGTTGGAATAGTTTACGGGTTTGTGCATGGATAGGATCCGTGATTGGAGATGGAAACCTAGCGGGCTTCGGCCCACTAGCGTGTCTATAAAAGGGGAGGCCAGGAGCGATGCATGGCACGGATTAGAACCCTCACCACGCTCACCGCCGTGCATCCCTCCCCGCTCCCCGTAAACCTGTCATGCGGCGAGGTGCTAGCACACCCGCACGGCTGCTCCTCGCTTGTACGCGTGTGGATCTTGTTAGAGGCGCTGCCATCCGTGGACGCCGCTTTTCGGCTGGATCTCCGACGACTTTCATCAGCGACCACGCCGGACGCAGGTCGGCGACCACGCTGACGAGATCGGCGACCACTCGGACGAGGTCGGCGACCACTTTCGACGAGGTCGGCGACCACGCCGGACGAGATCGGCGACCACTTTCGACGAGGACGGCAACAACTTCGGTGGAGATCGGTGCCGACGGAGGTGATCAACTACTTCCTCAACGCGCGTGAATGCTTCCACGTGCATCTCGCGACAAGGGTAACGATCTGTGATCCTTTACTTCCATGTGATCTTGGGTGTTCGTGGTAGAAATTTTGATTTTATGCTCACAGAGCCTACCCAGAACCCCAACAAAGTGGTATCGAGCCGATCATGTGTAGTTTTGGATTCGGATCACGCGCACATGTCGATGTCTTGTTATGTTTATCACGGGTTGATTGGATCAATCGGTATTGGGGAAGTATGAGGTATGAGTTGGTGGCTCTACACGATCAAAAGATTAGTTCGTGCTCGCTTTCAGATTCGTGCCATGCATTACCCCTACCGGCTGGTAACACCATCGGGTAGTAGCAAGTGCCGAACATATCGAGCCAACAGATCGAGATCGGTGTGGTCGCCACCCTCTCAAGGGGACCTCAGCGATGGATCGATGAAGATCGATCCTATGGAAATCGAGACATTCGATGGCTCGGAATCGGCTTGATGAGATCAATCCGATTGAATTTCCATAGCGTTTTCATAGATGCGATCTCACGCACCAAAAATTTTTTTTGATGGCGCCGCCAGACCTGATGGGCGCCGCCTTCGAACCCCGCCTTCGCTAACCTGGCTAAGCGGGACCGCGTGATAGTCGACATAGTGTCCATAAATTAAAACTTGTTCACTTTCCGCGCTAGAATCGATCCAGCGCCTAACTTGTTTTTAAGGGGTATGTTGTGAACAAGATGGACCCTTTGTGTATTTGATGCATGATTGTAAAATTCATGGCTGCGTGTCATGATTAATTGCAGCTGTGGGCTGTCATATTATTGTATAACGACTGCAAGTGCCGGCATGTGATGCCTTGAATCCTCATGTAATTTTGCTACTAGTCGCTAGATGTAGTAGTTTAGTACATGTTCTTGGAGGCTTCAATTACGATGGCCGGTGTGCAAGGAAGGTCGTGGAAGATGGAGATCGCCACGCCATAGGCCATACTAGTTCACGCCTATTTGCTTTGCCTGTGATGATTTACCTTGCATTGCTATTCTTTCACGTCATATGTGGTGAATATGTTAACTGATTGAATAGTTTCCTCGAAAATTAAGAGTAAGATGCCCTTTTTCAATAGCTGCGCTTCATCTTGTCTTGTACGATGGTGGATAAGGTCTTGACAAGTCGTGAACGCCACCCTCTTACTTGTACAATAGAGTGAGTGTAGCCTAACCCGTGCACTCACGAGCATAGTATTGGTTTGCTTAATCTGAGTCATCCAAATAGGATTTGGGACTTCGGGCATCGGTGTTAGGCGCCGGGGCATATGATGCCACCCCAACAAGCAAGAGTCACATATGATGTGATTGGCAAGGTGTTGCCTACCTATGTCACGGGTTCAAGTGGTATTGACAAGTCATTACCCGAACCGTAGTGACCATGGATCTTGTTCCATGGAGATCGCCAGAGGGAAAGTGATCTTAATGGAAGCATCTTTTATTAAAATTATTTAATAAGAGATTAACATGAACTTAGTGCTGAAACTTTGCTTATTTATGTTGTAGATGGCACCAAACGCCGTTAATGCAAACTCGTTTTAACTTGCGATCGATTCTAGAGAGGGAAAAACTCTCTCGGGACGAATTTTATGGATTAGTATCGAAGCTTGAGAATTGTTCTCAAGGCTGAAAAGAAGGAATATGTTCTAGACGGTCCATATCCTCGATGAATTGCCTGAAAATGCATCCGCTGGCCGATAAGCGTGCTTATGAGAAGCACACTAACGACGCCCTAAATGTCACTGTCTCATGCTTGCCACAATGAACTCTGAGCTTCAAAAGCAATATGAGCACGCCGATACCTACACTATGATTGTAGGCCTTAAGGGCATGTTTGAGAACCAAGCAAGGGCTGAAAGATATTCGATATCTAAAGCATTGTTTATGCGTGCAAGTCGGCCGAGGGTGCTTCATAGCCCTCATGTAATCAAGTTGATTGGTTACATTGAGAGCTTGAGAAGCTCGGTTTTCCTTGCAAAATGAGTTGGCCACAGATGTGATTCTCCGGTCGCCTCATGCGAGCTATGAACCGCTCATTACGAACTTTCATATGAATGTACCGGAGAAGAATCGACCGAATCGCATGGAATGCTGAAAGCTGGAAGAGAGCATAAAGAAAGGCACAAATCATGTGATGATGATTCAAAAGGATAAGAAAAGGAAGCGCAAGGCTATAAGTTGTGGTGAGGATAAGATCCAAGACCCAAAACCAAAGCCTCAAAGAAAGGCCAAAGTTTGGCCCTAATGCTTCGATAAATGTCACTACCGCAAGGGTTGTGGGCATTGGAAGAGAAATCGTCTAAAGTACGGAAGACGTAAAGAAAGGAAAGGTTCCTTCTACTTCGTATTAATGTTATAGAAGTTAATCTTGCAACTTGTCCTACCGAGTCTTGGGTATTTGATACCGGATCAATGATTCATACTTGCAAATCGCTGCAGGGGTTAAGAAGGACTAGAGATTGCAAGATTGGCGAGTTGGAAATTCGCGTCGGCAATGGAGCAATGGTTGTCGCGAAGGCCGTTGGTGTCTATCCCTTGTCATTACCTTCTGGTTTAGTCATGGAATTGAATAATTGTTATTACATTCCTGCCTTGAGTAAGAACATTATCTCTTCTTCTTGTTTAGAGGAAGATGGATATGATTTTGTAATAAAGAACAGGAATTGTTCTATTTATTTCAAAGGCTTGCTCTATGGTAACTGTCCATTGGTGAATGGGTTGTATGTTCTAGATCTTGGTAATGCTTCTATAAACAATGTTAATACTAAAAGACTCAAAACAAATGATGCTAATTCCACTTATTTATGGCATTGTCGCTTGGGCCATATAAATAAAAGACGCATGGAGAAACTCCATAAAGATGGTCTTCTTGGTCCATTAGATTTGGAATCTTTTGAAACATGCGAGTCTTGTTTACTTGGCAAGATGACTGACGAGTACCCAGGCCATGGGTACCCCCAGCGGCCCGAAAAGGCGCGTGGGCCGAACCAGGCCGGTCGGGGCCCAAAGCCACGGCTGCCGAGGAAAAACCGAAACCATGACCAAGTCGGCGAAATCCCTGAAGAAGCGACAGCATTTATTGCGTATCGAGCGCATTAAATGCTGGCCGTAATAATGATGACGCAGCGGCACAAGTCCCCTACTCTCGCATTTACTACGAGCGGCGCAGCAACTACGCCGACCAGCAGCAGGGCAGGGGGAGCCGGCAGCCAGTCCCATCAGCCCGCCACTTGCGGGCGACTAAGAGCACGATCTTTTTCTCTTTTTTTAAGCAGCAGTAACCTCCCTCTCGCCTATATAAAGGGGGAAGGAGCGAGCATGTAAGACGGGGACAACCGGGAATCAATACAATCAAACCCACGAATCGAGTAGGGACGCTCAGCCCGAACCAAGATACATCTTGTGCTCACCCGAGTAAGTTGCCGAGGAGAGGGAGCGTGCACCCCTCTTACCTATACAAATTCATTGGCGGTGCTCGAAACACCGGCAGCTTGGCGCGCTGTAGGGGCTCGTGCACGACGTCGCCGCCATTTTCCCGCTTGGCTTCCTCGACGGTTCCCTTTCTTTCTCCGACATCGCCATGCCGAGAAGCGCCGATCCGCTTCGGCTCCTCGACTTCGTCACCACCACGACGGGACAGATAGTGATCGCCCCCGCCATACTCGGCCGCCAAGTGTCCACCGAGGACTCGACGCCCTCACCGGCGCCAGAGACCTCCGGCTCGAGGTCCCCAAGACGGACCCCGACGCCGAAGCACGCCAGAGGCCCCATCACCCCAAGCGATGCGCGGAGGCATCGAGCGATGGCGGTCGCACCCGCCGCGACCTCGCTGCCAGGGCAATGGTCGGCCATGTACCCGAGCGACCACCACTCGGACAACTCCTCCGACCACGGCTCTAGCGGAGGAAGAGATAAGAATGCACCACGCTATCATGACCCCAACACCGCAAGAGCGCCGCTACCCTCGCCACGCCAAAGACTCTCCGCCAACACACCGAGGAGGATCACTGTGCTCCGCCGCGCCGACCTTCAGCGGCGACGACGAGCCGGAGGCTCAAAAGGCCGAAGCTCGACAAGCTCCAGCCGACCTGAGCGTGCTCGCTCGCCGCTCCACTCACTGGCGGCGCTACAAGGCCACAAGACGCCAGTCCACCACCACCGTGGCTAGGGGACGGACGGTTCATCGTTTTTTCCCCACGCTGGCCAAAACATCGCCAAGAAGAAGCAATGCCGCCCGCGGCATTCCCGAGCCAGACGATCTCGCAGCTAAGGCTACCCACCGTAACCCCGGCCTGGTGGAGCGAGCGTCACAAGAAGACGCTGTATGGCCACGGATCGCAGCTGCTCGGACGCCTCTTGGATGGCTCGCGCCGCGACGCCATCCGAGGCCGTCGAGCGAAACAAGGGCAGCGTCACCTTCCGACAACCCCAGCATCGCGCACCCGGTGCACCAACGCTTGGGGACGAACGCCGACGCCGCACCACCCTCCAAACGCTGAAGAACGAGGAACGACCGACCCGGCCAGACGTCGCCGACAGCCGCTCGCGGGCGTGATCCGCTGACTCGAGCCTCGATGGCCGGGCCACGGGCATTCTCGTCAGGATTCGCAGCGAAGTTCCTCGCGATTCGGACGCCGGTCAACATAGCCAGCACGCAGGGGCTACAAACCCCAGTGTGGTCGGAAGATTACCGGCCAGATGCCGGGAAGTGGGGAGCGACGGACGACCTTTTGTCATCCAATACCTCCCCATCTACTTGGCGGACTCAGCCGGGCATGGCTCGAATATCCGCCCGCCAACATCATCCGGATCGGGCCGACCTCAAGCACCACTTCGTTGGCAACTTCCAGGGCACCTACAAGCGACCAGGGAATTCCTCGGGACTGAAAGGCTGCAAGCGGCCAGGGAGAACCTCCGGACTACATCCGACGCTTTTCCCAATAATGCAACGAGCTCCTCGACATCCGCGACGCCGATGTCGTGGGGGCATTCATCTACGGCACCACTTCCAAGACCCTGGTCCATAAATCGGTGTCGCGGCCCAGGACCACCAAAGAACTCCTGGACATTGCCACCAACCACGCCTCGGCGAGGAGGCCGTAGATGTCATCTTCGACAAAGGGAAGTCGGGCGAGGATCTGGCGCCGAGCCCGGCCCTCCTCCGACCGCCCGGACAAGCTTAAAGCGCCACGGCAAGAACAGTCCGCGAGGACCGCCTGGTTGCGACCACCGACTGGCCGGAAAGCCGCAAGGCCGGCAACCCCGACCACTTCGAAGCCGATGGAGAGTACGTGTCCGAACCACGGATACCCCGTCGAGCACAAGTATCGGATCGCGAAGTCCTGAGCCGCTTTTCCGAACCCCCACGACGCCACGGGGCAAAGGAAAGAGGCAAGACTTCGGCGCCGACCACCGAGATCGAGAGGCAGACGTCGGCTTCCCGAGACCGACGGTTGCCTCATGATCTTCGGCGGACCGGCAAGCTACGCCGACCGGAGGCGCTCAAGCTCGCTCGCCGAGAGGTGTTCGCGGCAAGCCCACCAGTACCTAAATACCTTCGGTGGCTGAGTCCCCGATCACCTTGATGGCCGACCACCCCGACCACGCCCCGCAACCAGGAGGTACCCGCCGTCATTGACCCCATCGTGGGAACAAAGCGCCGACTAAGGTGCTCATGGGCGGCGGCGGCAGCCTCAACATCCTTTACGTTGAGACCTCGACGCCATGGGGATCCCCGCTCGAGCCTTCGACCAAGCAGAGCACCCTTTCACGGCGTCGTTCCTGGCCAGCCAGGCCCACCCGCCGGGCAGTCGACCTGCCCGCCACGCTCGGGAGCCCGGTTAACTTCCGCACCGAGACCCTCACCTTCGAGGTCGTGGATTTTCCCGGCCCTACCACGCCATCCTGGGAGACCATGCTACTGAAGTTCATGGCGATCCCCAACTACACCTACCTGAAGCCGAAGATGCCCGGCCGCATGGGGTGATCATCAGAATCGCGTCTTTCCAGCTTTCGCCTACGGCTGCGAAAGATAACGATTGCGAGTTGGCCTTTGGCGGTCGCCGTGATCCATCGAGCTCGCCGGGCCTCCGAAAGATTTCCTGGCCCGCTCCCGACTCTAGCAAGTCCGGACGGGCTCCTTCAAGTCCGCCGAGGACACGAAGACGATCGAGGTCGACCTGCAGGACCCGACCAAAACCGCCGGATCGGGACCACGCTCTCGCCAAATAGGAAAGCGCGCTCATCGACTTCCTCCGCGCAACCGACGCCGCATGGAAGCCCTCCGACATGCCGGGATCCCGAGGAAGTCGCGAGCACTCCTCGAACATCCTACTGGTCTAGACCAGTCGCCCAGCGTCTGCGCCGCTTCGACGAAGGAAAGCGCGTGGCCATAGGAGAGGAAATAGCCAAGCTCTTGGCCGCAGGGTTCATCAAAGAAGTTCGCCACCCCGAGTGGTTAGCAAACCTCGTGCTTGTAAAAAGAAGACTGGGAAATGGAGAATGTGTGTCGACTACACAAGCCTCAACAAGGCATGTCCGAAAGATCCATTCCCTTTGCCCCGCATCGACCAAATGGTAGACTCCACCGCAGGGTGCGAATCCTCGCCCTTTCCGGATGCCTACTCAGGGTACCACCAGATCGCGATGAAAGAAGGCGACCATCACCGCGACTTTCCTTCATCAATCTCAGACGGCTTCGTTACGCTCGTGACAATGCCGTTTGGCCTGAAAACGCGGGGCTACATACCGTAGATGTATGCAGACCGCCTTTCCACCAGATCGGCCGCAATGTCGAAGCATACGCCGGCGACATCATTGTCAAGACCAGAAGACCAGCGACATCATCGCCGATCTGGAGGAGACTTTCGCGAACCTTCGACGGTTCCAAGCATCAAGCTCAACCCCGAAATGCGCTGGGTACCCAAGGGAAGCTACTCGGCTTCATCATCTCCAGCGGCATCGGCTACCGAGACAAGATCTCCGCGATCTTAAGGATGGGGCCGATCAAGAACCTCAAAGGGGCCCAAAGGTCGACGGGATGCCTAGCGGCCCTAAGTCGCTTCACGCCCCGCCTCGTGAACGCGCTTACCTCTATACAAACTCACGAGGAAATCCGACCACTTCACCGGACGAAGCGAGGCTCAGGACGCCGACGCGCTTAAAGGTTTTCTGACCACCCCTCGATCTTTGGTCGCCTTGCCGCCAGAAGAGCCTCTGCTACTTTACATTGCCGCCACGACCCAGGTCGGCCAAGACGGCACTTGTCGCGAGCGAGCGTAAGAAGGGCGGGTCCTTAAGATCCGGCGGCCGGTCTACTTCATTAGCGAAGTACTCTCCGAGTCCAAGGCACGGTGACTCGCAGATTCGTAAGATGCTCTACGCAGCTCGATCACGAAAAGAAAGCCGGGTACACTACTTCAACCAAAGCACCACGCTTCGCGTGGTAACTTCCCTACCACTCGGCGAGGTCATCCATAACCGCGACGCCTCGGGAAGAATTGCCAAGTGGGCACTCGAGCTCAACGGGCATGACGTATCCTATGTCCCTGACCGCCATAAAATCTCAAGTTCTAGCCGACTTGCCGCCGAGTGGATCGAAGCCCAGGCCCCACCTCCGCTCGAAGACCCGAGCATCGGACGATGTACTTCGACGGGTCCTTCACCAAAACGGAGCCGGGCCGGGTCGCCATTCTTTCACCACTCGGGAACAAGCTTCAAGACGCGTCATCCGGCTACTTTTCGACGCAAACCAACAACGTCGCCGAGTATGAGGCCCTCGTTACGGTCTCGCATCGCCGCCGACCTCGAGCTCTGCGGTTATGCGTGCATGGCGACTCAAAACTGGTCGCCGATCAAGTCATGAAGGCTGCAGAACCTCGCGACGATCGGATGGCGACCATCGCCGAGAGGTACGCAACCGGAGCAAGTTCAAAGGATTTGAGCTCCATCATAGCTACAGACGGAACAACGGAGAGGCCGATCACCTGGCTAGTCTCGCCTCGCAGAGGGCCGTCCCGCCGAATTTTCGCCCTCGACCTACACCAAGCATCCATCCTGACCGATCGCCGACGATCGGCCAAACGACCCGACAAAGGCCGAGCTGGTCGAGCCGGGTTGCAACGCCCGATGACCAGCACCGATTGGAGGAATCCCTTCATCGATCGGCCGATCGACGTTCCTCCCCGACGACCCAATCGAGGCCCGCCGCCTCGCTTCGTCGGGCAAAATCCTTCATACCGATCGGCAACGACCTCTCAGAATGAGCCTCCGGATCCTCCGTATGTGTCCCACCGACCAAGGAAGAGAGCTACTCGCGACATCCACGGCCGGGGTTTGCGGACACCACGCTGGTCACGGAGCCTGGCTCGGGAAAGCCTTCCGACAGGGTTTCCTCTTGGCCGACCGTGGCGACTCCGAGCAAATCATCCGGACGCGCGAAGGGTGCCAATTCTTCGCTCGGCAAACTCACCTCCGGCGCAAGCCCTCCAAACGATCCCTATCACCTGGCCCTTCGCCGTTTGGGGACTCGATCTGGTCGGGCCCTTCAAGAAAGCGCCCGGGGCTTCACCCACTGTTGGTTGCGATAGACAAGTTCACCAAGTGGATAGAAGCCAAGCCGATCACAACAATCACTTCAATAGCAGCGGCGGACTTCATCCGCAATATCGTCTACCGGTTTGGAGTCCCGAACTCCATCATCACCGACAACGAACGCAGTTCACGGAAAGGAGTTTCGAGCTCTGCGACAACTTCAAAGATCCGCTGGATTGGGCGGCCGTCGCCACCCACGAGCAACGGCCAAGTCGAACGCGCGAGCGGCATGATCCTTCAAGGGCTCAAGGCTGCGAATCTTCGATCGATCAAGAGGTACGCGGACGTTGGGCAGCCGAGGTACCTCCCGCACTTTGGAGCTTACGGACCACCCGACCGGCCGACCGGTTCACGCCGTTCTTCCTGGCATTCGGAGGCGAAGCCATCTTACCAACCGACTTGGACTACGGCGCCCAAAGGTTCAGGCCTTCAACGACCCGGGGCTCGAGTCCCAAAGAAGACGCTGTCGACCAGAAGCTCGATGAAGCGCGAGATGTCGCCGTCGTTCGCTCGATCAAATACCCGGCAGACATCGCGACGCTACCACGACCGCAAGGTTAGAGGGCGGCGCTCAACGCAGCGACACAGTTGCGCCAGTCCAAATTCCAACACAGGCAAGCACAAGCTCTCCCCTCCTTGGGAGGGCCCTTTCACTGTAGTAGAGGTCCTTCGACCCGGCACTTACCGGCTCAAGGATCCCGACGGCAATATCTTGTCAAACGCCTGGAACATCGAAAAGCTAAGACGATTCTACCCTTAGCCCTTTCTTCTACCTCGTTCATTACCATGTTCACCTTTTACTGGGCGCATGGCGTAGCATTTTCCCACTCGGATCGACACCCCGTTCAACCGCATTGTCATCCACCCGATCATTCGGTCTTCTTTTCTTTCTTCCAACCCGAGTACCACGGCCTCACGCTGGCGCTCTGATTTGCGAAGTGGTATCTCGCCAAGGAAAAAGAGCGTAACAGGATGGTATCTGTTTGGGAACGAAAGGCCGCGCTTAAAACTCGCTTTTTCTACTTTTTTCGGAAAATCTTTGGAACATGTCGATCATCGGTCGGTTGGTCCCCGCAAACCCAAGAACCATGGCCGGCATGTCTTACCAAAGCAACAAACCGAAAAATAGCGAAAAATACGTGTAAAACCCGAACACCTTTGTTTTCTTCCAATTCGACTGCATTTACATTCTTTGGAAACAAGAAAGTCTAAAACCAAGAAAGCTTTTTCTCGTTTAAGGGTCTTCCTCACGGCAGTTGATCTCCGAATTGTCGTCCCTCTCCAAGCACGACCTCGGCTTCGCTCAATTTTTGCCGCGACGACAAAGAAAAATAGCCGGGTCGCAAACCCGCAGCAGAGAGCTCCCGATCCGCCCGACGCACCTTCAAGAAGCGGCAGCCCTGCGCCCCCTGTGTGACCTCTATGGTCCCGGGAGCTTGAAGTCCGACACAGGGGACCGCCCGTCGGAGAAGAGTACGGCAAGACGATCGGGCGATCGGCGCACGATCGTCGGCCTTGAGCCTAGATGTCGCGGTCGACTCCAGGCTCCCGGAAGGAGAAGGAGCGCGGGGGAGGACGGTGCCCCGCTCCCCCAATTGCTCAGGCGCTCGCGGTGGCGGTTCCCTCAGCCCGACGACCGCGGCTTGTCGCGCCCGCTCTCGCTCCTCCTCCTCCGCCTCCCGCTCCAAAGCTCTCCTGATCCAACCCCTCTGTCTCGACGGGGCCGCCGCTACAAGACGGCCAGCTCGTCGCCCCAACTTCCCCTCCTCCTCTGCCTCATCGATCGGTGGGTTCTCATCCTTAGAACGGGAATGAGAGAGCGAGGCAGCCATAAAAGCAAGTCGACAGCTCGTCTCAACGCGTCGCGAATGAAGTCCAGCGCCCACCCTCCGCCTATTTATAGGCGATCCGGCCAAACGAAGCGACGCTACGGGATACCCGCCAAAGCATTCATGACGACCGCACCTTTTTCGGCGATGGCGTAAGCCAAGCGCCAAAGCAAGCGTCACGGGGAACCAAGCGCCGCCAATTCCGCGTTGAACAAAAACCTCGCTTGAGTCATAAAGAAAGATAAGTGAATACCTTCTTCTTACACACTCGTTATTACTCCTTCAAGTGGCGCGGCGGTAACAAACAAACCGCCCGCCCCACTGGGGGCTACAAGAGTCCCGCTGGTCGGTTGACACAACCAATCGTCGGGTCCTCCCAAGACGGCCAAACTTTCGACCAAAAGTACTACGGCCTCGCCCGGCGGCTACGATTCAAGTAGTGCTTGACGAAGAAAGGAAGTGCCCAAGCGGGTCGACTCCACGATCGGTCGAAACAGCCTCCCACGGTTGAGCGTTCTCTCGATTTCCCAACTCTCTAACTTTTGTGATACACACACCGACCTATGCCCGACCCCTGTGGTCCCTAAGGCAAGAGACGGCGATGATATCCACCACAGCAAAAAATGGGCAAGAGGTGAGGACAAGGCGAGCCCCCAGCGGGCCCCTAGTTGGGTCGGCGGACGACCCAATCGCCTTAACTCACGTCCGGGATCACACCTCACGCTCTCCCGCGGAACCCGTCGACGGGTGGCAGCCAGCTGCACCTTGGATCAGCGAACGATCCAAGGTCTGATACGGGATCGAGTAAGGAAAGATTCTTTATGGATCGCCCCCCAGTGGGGTCGGACGCCCGCGCCGGGATTGTCCGCTAGGGGACCCCCCTCGCGAGGGGGGCCTCCAGGTTCCACCCGGATCACTCGCTTGTAGCCCCACGAGAGCGGCGCTCGAGCCAACGAAGGCAAGCGCGCGTTTCTCACCCCCTCCTGGTCCCCCACCAGCGGACGGGGCGTAAAAATGGGACGGGACCCAGGCACCACGTGTTCGCCAGGACGACCAGCCCACTGCGCGCCCGAAGGCACGACCCGGGCGCCACGTGTCCGCCAGGGCGACCAGCCTGGTCGCGCGCCGGCGGCTTTCGACCGGCGCCACGTGCTCGCCAGTGGCGATCAGCCATCACAAGGCGCTGGCGGCACGACCGGCGCCAGTGTTCGCGAAGCGACCCGGCCAGCCGAGCGCCCGGCGGCACGACCATGGCGCCCCGACGACCAGCCCGCTGCGCGCCCGGCGGCTCGACCCGAGCGCCACGTGTCGCCGAGCGACCGGCCAGCTGCGCCAACCCGGCGCCACGTGCTCGCCGAGCGATCAGCCGCGCGCCCGGCGGCTCGACCCGGCGCCACGTGTTCCTCAGGCGACCAGCCAGGCGCCTAACCCGGCGCCACGTGCTCGCCAGTATCGGCCACCATGCGGCGCCGAAAACGCGACCGGCGCCCGCGTGTCCGCCAGGGCGACCAGGGGCTACGCCACGTGCTCGCCAAGCGATCAGCCCATCTGCGGCGCTGGCGGCACGACCGGCGCCATGTGTTCGCCAGCGTCCCGGCCACCGAGCGCCCGGCAAGACGACCATGGCGCCCGACGACCAGCCATTCGCGCCCGGCGGTGCGGTCCGGCGACCATCGCCCAGCGCCCGATGCCACGGCCGCTTACCATCTGCTCCCGGCGACCACCCTTGACACAAAGAACGGAAGGCGCCGGCACAGATATATCTGCGATCGGACCTCCCCGATACCGCAAAGCAACGACCAAGCAAGGCGAAACCCCCCGACCTACTCTCCGACCAGCTCGGGGGCTCGGGGCTACACCCACCGGGTGCGCCACAAGACCGATCGAAGACTCTTCCCGACCAAACCCCGTGAAAACCCCGACCTGCTCTCCGACCAGCTCGGGGGCTACACCCACCGGGTGCGCGCGCGCGCCCCCGGTCGGCGACTCTGATCAGGCCAAGCGAACCCCGGCATAACGGCACGGAAACAAGACCCCCCCGGCCCCGCTCCCCCCTGCACGGGGGCGCGGGGGCTACAGACCAGTACCCACGCCATGGGTACCCGGCCCGAAAAAGGCGGCGTGGGCCGAACCAGGCCGGTCGGGGCCCAAAGCCACGGCTGCCGAGGAAAAACCGAAACCATGACCAAGTCGGCGAAATCCCTGAAGAAGCGACAGCATTTATTGCGTATCGAGCGCATTAAATGCTGGCCGTAAAAATGATGACGCAGCGGCACAAGTCCCCTACTCTCGCATTTACTACGAGCGGCGCAGCAACTACGCCACGGCCAGCAGCGAGGGGAGCGGCCCGATCCCCATCACCGCCACTTATGCGACTAAGAGCACAGTCTTTTTTCTCTTTTTTTTAAGCAACAGTGTAACCTCCCTCCTCGCCTATATAAAGGGGGAAGGAGCGAGCATGTAAGACGGGGGACAACCGGGGAATCAATACAATCAAACCCACACGAACTGGAGTAGGGACGTTCAGCCCGAACCAGTATACATCTTGTGCTCACCCGAGTAAGCCGTCGAGGAGAGGGAGCGTGCACCCCCCTCTTACCTATACAAATTCATTGGCCGGTGCTCGAAACACCGACAATGACAAAGGCACCTTTCACTGGCACAAGTGAGAGAATGCGCGAGTTGTTGGCTCTCATACATACTGATGTATGTGGACCAATGAGCTCAATTGCCAGAGGTGGTTATCAGTACTTCATTACTTTCACCGATGACTTTAGTAGATATGGCTATATCTATCTAATGAGGCATAAGTCTGAATCTTTTGAAAAATTCAAAGAGTTTCAGAATGAAGTAGAAAATCATTTGGGCAAGAAAATTAAATTTCTACGGTCCGACCGTGGAGGTGAATATTTGAGCCAAGAGTTTAGTGATCATCTAAAGAGTTGTGGAATTGTTCCACAATTGACTCCGCCCGGGACACCTCAATGGAATGGGGTATCCGAACGGAGGAACCGAACTTTGTTGGACATGGTACGGTCTATGATGAGTCAAGTCGATCTTCCATTGTCATTCGGGGACACGCTCTAGAAAGCATTGCGTTCATGCTTTGAATAGGGTTCCATCTAAATCCGTTGATAAGACACCATATGAGTTATGGAAAGGGAAACATCCTCGACTTGTCTTTTCTTAAAATTTGGGGCTGTGAGGCTTATGTAAAGCGTATGACGTCTGATAAGCTTTACTCCAAGTCGGATAAATGCTTCTTTGTGGTACCCAAGGAAACCAAAGGGTATTATTTTTATAACCGGGCAGAAGGCAAAGTGTTTGTCGCCCGGACTGGTGTCTTTTTGGAGAATGAGTTTTCCAAAAGAGCTAGTGGGAGCAAGGTGCAACTCGAAGAAGTTCGAGAAATACCTAAAAATGTTTCAGCTCCAGCTAGTCCTCAACAGGATGAGCAACGTATTGTTGAAACTGTTGATGAGGCGCCAGCCCCACGGAGGTCCTCAAGGGCAAGCCGCGCTCCTGAGAGGTTCATGTTGCTCATGACAGAGCAACGCGATGTGTTATTATTGGAAAATGACGAGCCCAAGGACTATGAGGAAGATATGGTGGGTCCGGACTCTGAGAAATGGCTGGAGGCCATGAGATCCGAGTTAAAGTCCATGTATGATAATCAAGTTTGGAGCTTGGTTGATCTGCCTGATGGTGTAAAAACTATCGAGTGCAAATGGGTCTTTAAGAAGAAGATAGACGCCGATGGAAATGTTCACATTTTTAAGGCACGATTGGTGGCAAAAGGGTATAAGCCAGATTCATGGTGTGGACTATGATGAAACTTATTCGCGATCGCCATGGTAAAATCTATCCGGATCATGCTAGCAATTGCCGCATATCATGATTATGAGATTCGGCAAATGGATGTCAAAACGGCTTTCCTAAATGGAAACCTAAGCGAGGATGTGTACATGGTACAGCCCGAGGGTTTTGTCGATCCTACTAATCTTTGGCAAAGTATGCAAGCTTAGGAAGTCCATTTATGGACTGAAGCAAGCATCTCGGAGTTGGAACCTTCGTTTTGATGAAGTGATCAAACAGTTTGGCTTCATCAAAAATGAGGAAGAGCCTTGTATTTACAAGAAGGCTAGTGGGAGCGCACTTGTATTTCTGGTCTTGTATGTGGATGACATACTATTGATCGGAAATGATATTCGATGTTGGATGTCGCACAATCTTATCTCGAGAAAGAGTTTCTCGATGAAAGACTTGGGAGATGCAGCATATATTTTGGGCATAAAGATCTATAGAGATAGATCAAAAAGGCTAATTGGATTGAGCCAAAGTACGTACATTGACAAGATACTAAAACGGTTCAACATGCATGATTCCAAGAAAGGTTTCTTGCCAATGTCACATGGTGTAAGTCTTAGCAAGACTCAGTGTGCTTCGACACCTGATGAGCAAGAGAGAATGAGTCGGATCCCATACGCTTCGGCTATTGGATCCATCATGTATGCCATGTTGTGTACGCGCCCAGATGTGTCATATGCTCTGAGTGTCACGAGCGGTACCAATCGAATCCTGGCCGATACCTTTGGGTGGTGTAAAGAACATCCTCAAATACTTACGAAGGACTAAGGAGATGTTCTTGGTCTTTGGAGGAGAGGAGGAGCTCGTCGTAAAAGGTTACGCCGATGCTAGCTTCCAAACCGACAGAGATGATTCGCGATCGCAATCCGGGTTTGTATTCTGTCTCAACGGTGGGGCGGTTGAGTGGAAAAGTTCCAAGCAAGAGACAGAGTCGATTCCACAGCGGAGGCCGAGTACATTGCACGAAGGCGACAAAGGAAGCGGTTTGGATCAGGAAATTTATTTCTGAATTGGGAGTGGTCACTAGTGCATCCTTTCGGTGGACCTCTATTGTGACAATAGTGGTGCCATTGCACAAGCAAAGGAGCCTAGATCTCACCAAAAATCCAAACATATACTCGAGCGATACCACCGATCCGAGAGATCATTGAGAGAGGTGATATGAAGATAAGCAAAGTGCACACGGATCTAAATGTGGCTGATCCGTTGACAAAGCCCTTCCACAACCAAAGTATGAGGCGCACACAAGAGCAATGGGTATTCGGTACCTATATGATTGACTCTAGTGCAAGTGGGAGATTGAAGGGAATATGCCCTAGATCAATCATGGTGATGATTGTAATACGTCTTTGTTCATGTAATAATGATAACTTTGTTTATCGGTTCCTTGAATAAATGTTACGACTTTGTTCATTGGATACGATCTGATTGTGAAACACATTGTCAAGTGACATTATTCTAAACGGGTCCACGATCCATATCATTACGAGGAGCGGTGATAATTTGATCAAGACATGTATTGGTTGATGGTAATGTTTCGCATACCATAGATATGGAGATATCAAACCAATAATGTGGACACATGTTAGAGAACATGGGTAGTCGGACAAGACCCACTCCGAGACGCCGTGAGTTGTTATCTCTTATAGTGCCATCAGCGTATAGTCTCGAGTGGTACGCCTATATGGTCCTTAGACACGAGATTGTCATGGATGCCTAGCATGTAGACTTGTATGCTTTGGTATCATCAAACGCTACACCGTAACAGGGTAGTCATAAAGATGAAATCAGGGTATGCCACGATACATTGCCAAGGGTGTGATGATCAAGATGGGATTTGCCCCTCCTAGATAACGGGAGAGATACCTCCGGGCCCCTCGAGTGGATGGATAAGGAAAACGCACGGCCGTGCTAATATGACTAAAGAGTTGGTCATGGTTTGTATCCATCACAATCGCCGAGTGAAGTGGTCGAGCTATCAACAAGGGTGGCACGATCTCGCCTTGAGCTTGACTGGTATCGTGTGGCGAAGGGATCGGTATGTGAGTGTATCAAGGTTCACCGAATATTGATTACGTGCATCCGGGTCAATACGCATCGCTAGGTGCCGCTGTTGATCAATGAATTGGAAACGGGTTCAATTCATAACCGACTTGCACCGAACCTAACGGGTCACACACTTAACGAGTTGGAATAGTTTACGGGTTTGTGCATGGATAGGATCCGCATTGGAGATGGAAACCTAGCGGGCTTCGGCCCACTAGCGTGTCTATAAAAGGGGAGGCCAGTGAACAAAGCATGGCACGGATTAGAACCCTCACCACGTTCACCGCGTGCATCCCTCCCGCTCCCCGTAAAACCCAAGTCGCGGGCGGGCGAGGTGCTAGCACACCCCGCACGGCGTTCCTGCTCGATGCGTGTGGATATCGTTAGAGGCGCTGCCATCCGTGGGCCAGCGGCACCGGTTGGATCTCCGACGACTTTCATCGGCGACCACGCGACGCAGGTCGGCGACCACGCTGACGAGATCGGCGACCACTCGGACGAGGTCGGCGACCACTCGGACGAGGTCGGCGACCACGCGGACGAGATCGGCGACCACTCGGACGAGGACGGCAACAACTCGGTGGAGATCGGTGCCGATCGGGAGGTGATCAACTACTTCCTCAACGCGCGTGAATCTGCTTCCGCTGCATCTGCGCGACAAGGGTAACGATCTGTGATCCTTTACTTCCATGTGATCTTGGGTGTTCGTGGTAGAAATTTTGATTTTATGCTCGCGTAGCCTACCCATAACCCAACACAATACACTCTGAAAAGGAAAAACAATTACTAGCAACCACCAAGTGGTTCACTAATAATTTAAACAACCCCACCTAGGTACACATCAATGACCCAATTCTCCAAGAAGGTTTGGATTGAGTCATACACAACCTTCCTTTACTCTTCACTTTTAAACTGTTTACGATCATCTACTAGCAACATCTAATATCTTATGTCATTACCAACCCACACTAAATTCCTCTTTCTTAGAAGGTTTCGCCCTCGCATTCTTCCTTTCAAAGAATCAGAACCAAGGGTAGAATCATTGAGGAAGCTCAACCAAGACCCATGATCCCCAAATGATTCACATCCAACAACTCGAACTCCAAAGCGCTAAAAGCCACTTTGGAAAAAATTCGGCAACAACCCAAGAGTACTCATTTTATTTTTTCCTAAGCCAAATGCAAAGAAAGCTCAGATCTCTTACACCACAACCAACATATCAGAAGATATTCGTTCTTACTTCCCGTACTAGAAGGCAATTGAAATCTCGATTCAGGACATGCATGCAGCTTTCCAAGAGCACTCCGGATTAGTCATATATCCATATATGACTTTCTCACCGACCTGGCTCAACGACTCTTTTATCATTTAACATCTATAGACAATGTCATGTTTACTCTTCACCATTCATTCATCATGTAACAACACTATCGAATAGTCATTTACAACACGACTTCTTCCTCTGTAACCCATGAATAAAACTCGAATAACATCGAGGATTGCGCTAATTCATATAAACTATGTCGGCAGCATAGTTAACAGTAAGGCACCACATCGTATCAAAACCCACCAATGGTAGAAAGCTAAACTTGCAAAACATCGCATTTTAACCAAAATCAACATTTTGGAAAAGAACATCGACTCCAAAGTCAAACATCTGCACACACAACCGCCACAAATTTTTTTTTTTTCGAAAGAAAGGGAAACTCATTCCCAAAAGAGAACTCTTCACTAACCAAATTCACTTATGAAACCCTCATATAATCCACCTTTTTGAAGCACTCGCAAACGTCACACACATCATGCAAATAAATCCAACTCTAGTCAAAAAGAGTTACAAATTAAATCTCAAGAGTTTCCAACACAACCCACTATGTCCATCTGCTTACTTTAAAATTAATTCCAAAGATAATTCAGTGCGAACGCGAAGGGGCGCGATCCACTCAAAGACTTTTGGGTGTAAATCCATACTCATAGTGCAAACTAAACAAGTTAGCCAAATCCAAAGGTTGGCATTAATTACTACGAGTTTTAGGGAAACTCTGAAACACAACAGAAGAAACACTTTGACCAAAAGTAATCAACCAAAATAGCAACCAACCAAACCAGTCCAAAAGGTTTTAGACACAGGCTCAGGGTGAAAGCCACCATATCTAGTATTCCACTATACTTACCATTTAAGCATTCAATATACACTATTTTCTCATCGAGAAGCCTCAATATAATTCACCCAAAAGCTACATAACCAATTCTTTCTCTAGTTACCTTTCCCAACATTTATAAATACAGTTTATGATGATAAACAAAACGTCTTCCATTCTATACTACCTCATCATGATCCCCACAGACCAACACATCATATAACAATGTATTCTATATTTCAAACATAGTACTTCAACAGATAAATAAGCATGATTAACGTATCAATTTTATACCATCCATACATCAACGTCTTGACAATTAAAACTCTTGTTCAATCAATAAAATGACTTCAACCAATAAGTATTATCTCTACAAGATAAAATTCGTAAACAGGATTCTAAGACATGCATTCATTAAGGTTAAAATCTTGCATCATGATTGTTATCCAATGTTCATCCCATCACAACATGAACTCGACATAATTCCACGCTTTTACACTTTTCTCTATTGGATCAATGGTTTCCAACAATTAACAACCCTACCAAGTCATCAATAACAACAAATGGGCATAAACATCAACCATCAACATTACTTTTGGCTACCCTATACATAGGTGATAACAAAATTACCACCACACAACATACTAGTAGGTTGCAACAACGTAAATAGCAATTCTAATCAACTTCCAAATTAAAGTCGCTAGTCAACACGATTAAATTTTCTCTATTAATCTGTTAGATTAGAACATCTTTAAACAACCAGCAAAGTTTCTTTAACAATAACCATGATCTACCTCATCTTAATGTTCTAACCATGCATCAGGGTTTAAAACCTTAAACATTATCGGGGGTCATAAGCACTTTTAAAGCAAAGCAACAGATTATAAGCATGTACATTAACACATTTAATCATCCCCACTATGGGGTACTCTACATCACTAGAGGTTCATTTAATCTTAAGCTAAAGGTAACAATTACACTTAATTGATTCAACTCGCAAATTAACTAAGGAGTACATCATTTCTATAAACCACATTGTTACATACTACATAACATGCTAAACAACAATTTTCACTTTTAACAATTAATTTCAGTCAAACGAATATTTACTTTATTTGCAGCATTTTTCTTTTAATACTCAACCAAAACTCACAAAGAGGCTTGACTCTCAAATTTACAATAGGACATGACTCCAAAACACATTTCAATCTTAAAGACTCCCACAGGAGGGAACCAAGCGATCAAGTAAACCTTTACGAACAAAGGCACAAAACATAAATCGACACAACTTAACTTTTTACACACGCTTCAATAACTTCTTTTAAACTCAGAGCAAGACACACAAGAACCAAAAGCTATACCTTTCTTTGCAAGGCAACCAACTAAACAGGTGTCAAAGTCAAAAGGCGACCAAAGACGCACAACACAAAACTCCCCTTCTTTGTCTTCACCCAAAGAAGACAAAACCAAGAAACACCGAAGGCACACTCCGCGAAAAAACCAAATTTCAAACACTTTTCTTCTGATTTCAATCAACTAAAACCAAGAAAACCAACCAAGACCGACCGTCAGAATGATAAAGAACATCCGAAGGAATCTACCACCAATCTCTTCTATTTGACTCCAGTCAACTACCCGATCCACGACAGAAAGGGTAAGCACTCCTCCTACAGGGGTTAATAATTCTTCGGTGATGGCGTTAACTCGCCACACCACAAACCACACCGTTACTATGAACAAAAAGAGGTGACCGAAACCCTTCGGCACCACAACCCCACTTCATCACAAATGAAGCAACTCAATCAAATCCATCATAAATATAGCATTATCATCATCAAAAGTAGCATTCAACATCAAAGCTTAGATACAATATTTAAACGGAAAGCAACGGTACCCATACCCTTTCCTACTGTGCATCCATGTGTGTCAGATTTTAAATTAGTAATTCCACTTACACAAGTTTTAATGTTGCTATCCTATGACAAAATTTTAGTTAAAACCTAGGCCATGTTTCTAAGTTATTCCACATCACATTTTAGTTGTATCCTATAGTATGACACTAAAAATACACATTCCAAGGACCTACTGGCCTCTCGATACCAATCTGTAACACCCATAAATCTAAAGCTGTCAGTACAAGAAAATTTCGACAAAGATCTCCCCTAAAATTAGGACAAAACGGAAGCGACAACAAGATTCATAATAAACATTACAAACAGGAATAACATAAAAGCATCAATACTAGAGATAACAAGTTTAAATCAACCAGAAAACAAACATAAACGTAAAACAGCTCCACAGAGGACATCAACAGGTCTATGATTAATAAAATTTCAGCAAGCTAATGAATTATTAAATGCACTAGTCCATGTGATTCGTGATGACCCCGGAGGATTGATTGTGCTACTAAGCCCACCCTTCAAGCTTACGACTCGCGAGAACTACTGAAAACAACAAAATAACAAGGGTGAGATTGGGTAATCTCGACAATGAACAACTTCTAACAAATAACACAACCACAGTAAAACTAGCATACCAAATTCCTCATGTCCAATACCAAATTATAGAGTCCACACAACCTCAGTAAAATGCATATGATTGTGCACATGCTTATGCCATGATCCTCCTCACCGTGCCCTTTCTCAGAACACACGGTGTTGTATGCATTTGCCGCAAGACGTCAAGGCCGACAAACTTCCAATGCATGATTATGCAGTTAATGCTTCATGCATAAATACATTCATAACTTCCCACTCTGAATTCACATGCTTGCATACCATCAAATAACATGGATAGAATGCGAACATGCTTGCATGCCATCAAATAACATGGATAGAATGCGAACATCATTGAGATAGAATATCTCAACAATTCATCTTGCAAACAACATCTTTCTTCATTCTTACTCATGATTCAAAAGCCAAACAACCACATCACAATGCAGGATAGGATATTGCAATCTCATAAACAAGTAGTTAAACCATGTAGGTGTGCTGCAATTATGGTTTATATTGAAAACAAAACAAATAGCGAGTTATAGTTTAGCAAGACCGCTACTTCCAGTTGCCTTTACCAACGTGGATGACGAACCTAGTTGCGTCCAGAAGGGGCACCACCTGTACAAGCATTATTTCAGTACATAGCGACATCACAAATGATCACACAACTCGAACACACGCTTCCTAATCCCCGTTCCCTTCTTAAGCGCCAAAAACCCCAATCTGTCCGGGTCAAACAGCAGCACCCTCTCTTCACAATTTCGTATATTTTTTTATACAGATCATAAAAATATGAAAAAATTACAGGAGCTAGATATTGACGGGATCTACAATTTTCATGAAGATCACAAATTTCTATTCCACTGTTAAATATGCCTAAACAACCGTCCAACACAGTGGACAAAATCTGTTTCCAGATTCTGTTTATCATCTTCCAACAGCGATAACTCTCAGACCGACGCCCCAAAAATTCTGAAAAAATTAAAGAAGCTAGGTCTCGACGTTATCTACAACTTTCTAGTTATAGGTTTTTGCAGAAAAAATCATCTATGCCACGTAAAACGCGAAACAATCCGCGCTGCACAATCTCCCCTTCCAAAAACAGCACCACGTGAACATCTACCCTTCTCCCCCATCAAGATCCATCCAAACCACTCACCACCAGATCTAATACACTCCTAATCCCTAGGTAGAACAGGGGTAAATGATTGGGAATTTTACCTTGAGTTCCCCCTTGCGAACCCACGAAGAACGCGCGATGATCCCCGTAACGGAAATCTGTTCGTCCTCCTCGCCTCCACGGATCCTCTTCTCGTTTTCTCCTTCGCGTTTCGCGGTGGATCTTGAGCCACCACGCAGGGGAGGAAGAGGAGGGGGTGCGGCTGCTAGGGGGGAGGAAGGGAGGCGCCTTAGGGTTTGGGGGGAGGGGGCGCCACTTAAAGGGGGAGGTGGGCCGGCCCACCAAGGCATGGGGAGGAGAGGGGGAAAAAGGAATTCCCGGCCCAGGGCCAGGTTGCCTCAGCCCAGCGGAAACTAGCCCAAAACTCCAATTTTTAATATTAAATTGCCGCATAATCTTCAATTATTTCATTCCCCGACAAAACCCTCTTTCTTTCCGGAACAACCAAGAAAGAAAACCCTAGGATCGCTCTCAAATTCTAGGGCATCACAATGACCATCTTGTTAAACATGATTAACCATGAGATTAGGACAGATCGAACGTACTGAGCAGAAGAAGATGCAGATGTCGCGGCTGGTGCGGTCGCGACATTGACGTGGACGACTTTATTGACGGCGCGTCGCAGGAGCCGCTCACTGCGGCGCCTAGCAGCAGGAACAGGAAGGCGACCCGTGGTGAAGATCTTGAGCAGTCGCGCGAAGCGCTTCCCAAAAATCTTATTCGCACTCTCCCGGTGCAGGTTGTCGAAGGCAAAGGGTTCCGAAGACCTGCTCTCCCGATCGTAGGTGCACGCCGACACTCGGAATTGAGAAGACTACGGTGGTAACACAACAGCGAGAGGTGGTAAAACTCTAACCCCTCTCAAGCCTCAAGCCCACTCCTAGTGGCGGCCGATAGGTAGTTTATATAGAGAGCCACAGGTGTTCCTCCCCTTTCACTAACAAGGTGGGACTAAAGGATTTCACCATCCTCTTGCTCCCACATGGGCCTTTGAGATTTTCTCTAGGAATTAATTGATCTAGACCAAACCCACTTTATTCCAACAATAAGTAGCAATTCCGATCCCAGTTTCCCGGCCAGCTACCGGCGGTTTTCCAAACCCCTTCCGTGATCATAGAACTTACTTCCTCAACAATGTTGAGTTAGATAATTGGAGAATTAGCTCTCCCCAGTCAAAATTTCTAAAGCAATTTTCCCAGTAGGAGTTATGCAGCCTCTGGTTAGTTAGCAATTTTCTCAGTAGGAGTTATACATCAATAAATGAATCTTAATTTGTGGAGATACTGCACTTGAAACACCTGTGTTATGACTAAAGATACAGGTGGTTGAGGTACAATTGGACGCAGCTTTGTACTACTTGATCAATTACTGAACACTCGTTAGTTAGCGTACACACTTCGATTCTACGTACTAGCTAAATTCCTTTCTAATGGTATTTCAATTAAATCACGAGACGTACGTGTTAGTATTATCACGTTGCGTACAAGCATGCATCCGGCATCCCTAAGGTTGTGCACCACGGAAATTAATAAAGTACGCTCGGTATAGATAACCGAGTAGTGGTGTAGTACTCGCTAGCTAGCGTAGACGCTCTGTACCAGCTTAATTTCTTTCCAATCGTATCTCGAATCTCGATTAAACCACGAGGCGTACGTGTTAGTATTATAACGTTGCGTACAAGCATGCATCCCTATTCCAAAAGGTTGTACGTACACCATCGAATAAAGTACGCCCGGTACAAATAACTGAACACCTAGTGCACATGCACGTAAATGATCGAGCATATGAGATACAGCTACTCGGACTAGGAGGACATTTTCGGTGCATCCTCTTTGGAACACCATGTAAAATGGTTATAAAACCAGATACTAGTGGCTTGTAGTCACCGGTATGTGTAAAAAGAAAAGAAAGAAAGAAAAGGGTGTCGGGCGAAGAGCCAAAAGAATTGCTCACTTTTTTAGTTCTTATCTTCTTTTTTTTAAAAAAAAAATCTAGTGTCCTTCGAGCAAAATTGTAGATTTAGATCCCTCCTCCACCGAAGGTGCGACAGAAAACACATATACCCTGCAGCCGCCCACATCTGGCGAGTGTGAGAGATAGCGCTGCCGCGCCTGAGAGCCGGCGAAGTGCCGCGCCTGAGAGCCGGTGAAGTGTGGCAGCAGGCGCTACCATGCCTTGGGATCGCGGGAGCAGCGCACTATCACGCAGTGCGGGGAGGTTGCTACGGCTGGAAGTGCGGGAGGCGCATTTCATGGTTGGTACTTAAAAAAAATGTGCCAAAGTGGGCTAAAAAAAGTGATAACTTTAAGCCAAAAACACTTCTACGGTTATACTCCACCAGTACCTTGCGGTCTAACCCGTTGACTAATGGCTGCTCTTATTTGTTTAGCCTCTTGTCAATCCTTGCCATAATTTCGTATGCAATTATTCAACCATTGATATCCACCACATTTTGACGTCGCTTGGAATCATCATCGATTCAGCTGAAGCTAGCGTTCTAATTAAATCCAGTGCTGTTTAAATGCGGCGTTAAAAATTCCTTGAACGGAAATTTAAGAATTTGTGAAGAAGTTTATCACACATCGAAACGACGAGGTCCACTTCAAATACAAACGTAAAACAATGACAAAATCCATTTTATCGTTCAGATTGAGGGTCCAGTAATTCTGGTTCTTGCCGCCAAAATAACATCTAGTTGCCACTTGCCAAGTTCTAAATACTTGGGAAAGAGAAGGAATGGACGAATTTGACGTGATGTGACGTGGTTCGCATGATAGATGCCATATGCCCTTATCTCAGCTGTACATAGGTCGCATTTGCAACATAAGAATCTATATCTACATATCTATACTATTCTCGTAAATATACGGCACGGCAGCCTCTCCCTCATCATGTGTTACTGGAACACTACAGATTCTATAGTAGAAGCTATAGTACTTTTATTTTTTAAAAAATAAGTTTTTTATTTTTAAAACTTTCTAAAGGAATATTTTTTAAGTTTTTTTCAACGAAATATTTTTAACTTTTTTAACACTTTTGTTTTTTTTTTAGGTATTTCCGAAAAAGATTTTTTTTCTCTATGTTAAAAACTCCGCCAGTCTCGATACATCTTTTTGCCTGCAGTAACACACGGACATCTAGTATCTATACTATTCTTAGTATTGTACGTACGACAATCGCCCCTCTCGCCAGGTGTTGCTGGAACACTGTAGCTTTCTACAATAGAAGCTACAGTACGTTTTGCCCTATTTTTATTTTAAAAAAAATAATTTAAAAAAACTTTCTAATGGAATATTTTTCACGCCTTTTGCAAATAAATAATTTTAAAAATCTTAACACTTTTTGTGTTTTTTTGAGGTATTCCCGAAAAAGATTTATTCTCTCTGTTAAAATCTAGAGGGAATTGATGATTTGCCCCGTTTTAGTTGGTGCAATTGATCATTTGCCTGTTTTAGTTGGAGCAATTGATCATTTACCCCGTATATCTCAGTGACATGTGGCCCCAAGGCAGACATCACGAGGCAAATAATCAATGGCACAACTAAGTGAGGGCAAATATGCAATTATTCCTAATATCTTTGTATGTAACAATGTGCGGGCCCGTGAAACATCTAGTAACTATATATTCTTAGAGAGACTCACGCCAACACGACACGCAGAGCTTGAGCACTATAGAGCTACAGTATTTTTTAAATTTCCAAAATTTGTATTTTTTATTTTCCTCACAAAAAGATTTCTACATTTTATGAAGGAAATAAATTTTGTTTTTTAAAAAAATTATCTCTCCCGTTAAAATTAACAAATTGCCTGCGGCATGCACGGAATTTAAACTAGTTTTAAAAGAGAATTGTCTACTCTTCTTTTGAGAACAGTAAAACCCCGATCTTCCATTAAGTAACAGGAAACAAAAGGATACAAGATAGTTTTAAAAAGGAATCGAATCGTCTACTTTTATTTTTTAAAGAAATAAAGTATCATCTATTCACGCTATACAAATCAATTTCAATCATATGGTTAATGCACGTATTTGTTTAAATCATAAGGCATATACATCCTCGACATTTGATTCGGTTCAGACTTCAGAGTAGGTCAACTAAAAGAGAAGAAACCATCACGAGAAAAAGGTGCATTTAGAATTTATGTAAAAAAAAACTGATTTATACTCTATTAATTCTGAATACTCCTTCCTTTTTCGAATACATACCATTCTAACTTTTAAATTTTGTTTGTAAATACATATTATTTTGTAATTTTGATGTGACTTTGTACCACCTTTTTCTTCGATACCTCTCCTTTTTAGCTATTTTCAATGTCATTTAACATAGACAACAGTAAACCACATCATCTAAAAATATAATGAACATGTGTAATGCAATGTTTTGTAGATATGTCTTGATGGAAGTACAAGAAACTAAAATAACATCAATTCAGGAGCGAAGGGAGTATATGTCATTCTAACTTTCAAATTTTGTTTCTAAATACATACAATTCTACAATTTCAAAGTGACTTTTTACAAAAAAAAATTCTTCTATACCCATTCTCTTTAGCTACTTCTAATGTCATTTACTATTATAAAATAAAGTAAGACACACCATCTAAAGAATAATAAATGATTTAATGAAAAGTGGATAATTAAGTCTTCTGTATGTGTCTTAGTAGAAATACAATAACCTAAAACAATATTTATTTAGAAACGGATGGAGGAGAATCTTTTAAGAGTTAACTTCAAGATGTATATTTTCACAATCTACATCAAATAAGTATTCAAGTAATTAACTACTAGGTGGTATTATATACATTTTTTAAATATAAATTATATAAATACTCAATAAAACACTTTCGGAAGAGTCTCTGGAAGACCACCATGCCCACGTATCCACTCTCATTCTCTCTCCGCTATTTGCACAAAACCCCCTCCAGTTCTTTAAATCACGGATAGGTCCTTCTAATTTGCGCAGAGGTCCTTTGCGATTTTTTGTGAGAGAATTTTTTTCCCCGGATTGCGTTTAGGTCCTTTATTCATTATTTTACGAAAAGAGCCTCCTGTGAAATACGAATCATGAGCGAGTCCTTTTCTCATTTTTTGGATAGCGATCATGTCCAAAAGTATAACAATTAGGTCCCCGGTTTTTACATCCAGGTCCTTTCTTCGTTTTCTCTGAAAAAAATATTTTCGTCATCAGAGATATGTGTACTTTTTTTCGGCTCGGTCTCTAAGGTTTCTCCATCCTCTAAAAATTTAGAAAATACGTTTGGATCTACTTTTTCTCTGGAAAAATAACTGAAGAGTTATTTTTCATTCGCGCGCGCGGCGTGCGCATTTAAAAATACGCCTAGATCTATTTTTCCTTCGGAAAATTTTCCCCCTCCGAAAAAAAGCAAAAAATATTTTCCGTTCACGCGCGCGGCGTGCGCCGCATACTTTTTCCCCTAGCGCGATCTCTAAGGTTTCACAAGCCTACAAAAATTCTAAAAATATGTCTAAATCTATTTTTCCTAAAAAAAACACAAAATCATTTTCCGTTCACACGTGCGGCGTGCGGCGCTCGCACCTTTCTAGTATTAAAACAAGCGAGAAGATAAACAAGAGTACTAAAGTTGCAGAGGTTGTTAAGGACGAACCGGTTGCTTCCCACGGGATCCACGTAATCCCCTCGAAACAACAGGTAGACGGCCGGCTCGCCCCCACTAGAAATGGCAACGAGGACCCAAAACCCAAAACCCGATGGGTATTTACTCTATTAGGGGCCAGGTATGAACCATTTTTCGTACTCGTGGGTCTATTAACGGACAACATTTACTACCCAGCGGGTAGAGTGGGTGCGTGTCCGTTCTACTATTACCCGTACCCGTTCACTCGTGGGTTTGAGCCGCTAATAATTTCGCCTTTGTGGGAGGTAAGGGACGGGTGGTGTTAGGTTAATGAGACTGACAGGTGTGGCTCGCCAAACCTTTTGTGAGGGTAGAAGAGTCCGATGCGAGCCTTCCAATTCCTAATTTCCCTGCCACCACCACCCGCAAAGCAATGTTGACGCCGTCGCCGCCGCTTCTCCTCCTCCTCCTCCTCGCCACGGTCGCCCTCACCTCCGCTACCTCTTCGCCTCCGCCGCCGTGCAGCCGATCGTGCGCCGCCCTCAACAGCGACTGTACGTGACCACCGCTTTCTTTTTCCTCAACTCCCTCCCCTTGCCATGGAATGCATCCTCGTCTAACCCGCCTGGTCTACCGATTCATCCGCGCAGCCGTGGGGATTCGGTATGGCAAGTACTGCAGCATCGACTGGAGCGGCTGCGACGGGGAGGAGCCATGCGATGACCTCGACGCTTGCTACCGCGACCACAACCACTGCGTCAGCAAGAAAGGTATTGTACCTTAATTAGCTAGCTTCCCTTTCAATTTCTTCTGACTGGATCTCTAAGATTGACTATGCTAACAAAAAATGACCACGGATAGCTCTTGCTGGCAAGTGGCAATATGTATGTATTGCTATTCTTTAAATAAGTCTGCAAACTTGACACTTCAGTTAAAATTCTAACTGTTATTTCTATCAGTTTCTCACTGTTATGCTTGGTTGAAAGCTTAGATTTCGGATGTGGGTTACCCGCTGGGTACCCGGTACCCACACACACTACTACAGAAAACCCTATCAGAGACGGTTCACAAATATCATCAGAGACGGCTTTGTGAACCGTCTCTAACAATGGGTCAGTGATAATAGAGCCACATCACAGACGGTTTCAACAACCGTCTGTGATAATAATATTACAGACGGTTCTTATTCAGAACCGTTAGTGATATATTTCTTCCACAGACGGTTTGACAAAAGACCCGTCTGTGATAGTATGGATATCACAGACGGTTTATTGTACGAACCGTCTGTGATAGTATGGATATCACAGACATTTTATTGTACGAACCGTCTGTGATAGTATGGATATCACAGACGGTTTATTGTACGAACCGTCTGTGTTAGTATAGATATCACAGACGGTTTATTGTACGAACCGTCTGTGTTATATAACCTATCACAGACGGTTCACAAATATCACCGTCTGTGATGTGGTTTTCATACATCGACATTTTTCTGTTTATTGGCTAGCCTCAGGAAATGCTAGCCATGCCCTCTGAAACAGACATAACACAGACATAAGATCACAAACAAGTGATCATAACACGCATCATGCACATAACACACACAGATCACATAACACGTACATATCGGATCGCAAACAATATATCAAATGTGTATAAAGACTAAAAGAATCCCAACTCTATTATCATCTAGCGCTCATGCAAGGAAACAAGTTACAAATGAATTTTCTCCAATCACGTTATTGGAGAAGTAAACACTAAACAACCATACGTAGCAATTGACACAAATAGCAGCTTTCAAACTAAATATATCAAACATGGAAAGAGAATGGCAAGCAAAGATCGATCCAATAAAACCAACGAAGGATATAACTTGATCCATCACACTGACGAATGTTGTTGCCTTCCAAAGACTTCACATCAATTGTATCAGGAAGATATGTACAAAATTTACTAAGGCATCATTCCAAATTGCCTAATATGTACTTGGCTACTACATCACGGTGTTACTATTTCAAATGCTCTCCTCTCAAGAAAAGAATTGACTAAGAATGATATTTTTCCCTAAGCAATTCAACTACTACAAGTCCACAATCTTCACAAATTAAAACAGTACAAGTGGCAATACAGAGAAAAACCTAACTCTTGCGGTTAGGCACTGCAGAGAACTCGCCTTTTTATTAATGACTTGGTGGCTAGGAAAAAACAAAGTTTTCCTCGAATTGACGCCAGATCCTTGTCTTGCAACGAAGTTTTATCCTTACTCATTTGTGTTGCATTGACGAGGAGATGCATGTTATGGCAAACGTAAAATCCACATCGGTTATCACTACTACAGAATGACACATTACTATCGCTTCATCTGTGTCGGTTCTAAACTTTTGACTTCAGAACCGATTGTGATAAGCATATTCCATTTGGAAATCTTGGTAACAGGTTATCACAATCGGTTCTTAGAGAGAACCGATTGTGATACGATAATAATCCCAATCGGTTCTAGATAAGAACCGATTGTGATAATAATTTTGTTATCACAATCGGTTTTTATCTAAAACCGATTGTGATAAGTAGAGTATTATCACAATCGGTTTTGGGAAGAAACCGATTGTGATGAGCATTGGGTTATCACAAACAGTTCTTTTCAAGAACCGATTGTAATGAGAAGGTATTATCATAATCGGTTTTGGGAAGAAACCGATTGTGATGAGCACAGGGGTTATCACAATCAGTTCTTTTTCAGAACCGATTGTGATGATTTTTTGGCAACACCACGTGCAACCAAGAACGTACAGTTCATTAGAAACATAGTTTTTGTGAGATCCTCCACTCACACATTTCCTTCAGGAAGAAGAAAAAAACAAACTCCAACACAGCCCGCTCTGCTAGAATCCCAACACAGACCTCTTGTGCCCTTCATTCATGCTTTAATATTTGTGCAAAACTTGTATTTTCGGACGATGAACAGTACCGGTCTGCTAGAATCCCAACTCACGGTTCAACTCTCAGACAATTTATATAGACACATGTAGTGATGCAAATTATATATAACATTATAGTAGCATGCATGCAGCAGATAATAATAATATATATACCATTCCACACATTATACTTGTTTTTTTTATCAATAGGACATGAAACATTTTGACTTGGAACAACAGAACATTAGAAAGATACAATGCACAAAAATATAAAAGAGATTCAAAATAGTGTAAAGGCAAATTAATAGATTTCATCTCACTAGGCCAACAACCCTAATATATTAAACAAGTCGTATTTCATTACAATATATCACCACATCCATTGTTTATAATTAGTAAACATATAAAGGGGGACTGCATTACACCTAATATATTAAATTTACTACTCGCGGCTCTAGCCCGAGTAACCCGAGTCAACCGAGTCATCCGAGTGACCCGAGTCACCCGAGTCGCCAGAGTCGCTGGAGACTACGCGGACTAGTGATGGTTCATCCTCCGATGATGAACCCGATCTAGACGACGCGCCGGTCCCTATGGTGATCGGCGCGTAGTACTCCTCCACCTTCTCCTCCTCCTCCTCCTCCTTCTCCTCCTCCTCCTCCTCCTCGTCGTCGTCGTCGTCCCCCTCGTCATCCTCCTCGTCGTCGTCGTCGTCCTCCTCGTCGTCCCCCTCGTAGTCGTCGTCCTCCTCCTCCTCCTCGTCGTCGTCGTCATCTCTGGGGCGCTTCCTGCTGCCTTTGGAGGCGCCCGGATGGGGTGAGAAGCCGGGAGGGACGACGGGAGATGTGGAAGGCTGGCGCCACGCCGAGTGAGGCGCCGGAGGCCGAGGCGGCGCTAGGGCGGCGGTGAGGACGGTGGAGGAGGATGGAAGAGAGCGACTCCACTGAGTCGCCGTAACTTGCGGGAGATGGTGGTGGCGCTGCCATTGCCGGTCGAAGATGCAGAGAACGAAAGGAGGAAGACTTGTACCGATGTGACCAGGATGCAGAGAACGAAAGGAGTTATATGGTGTGATCAATGCTAGTATTGTTTGAACGTCAAAATGGCGGGGAAGACGAGGGGGCGAATGGATATCCGTGTCGGTTCTTATCAAGAACCGATCGTGATGTTGACTTGATTTACTGATCGGTTCCTTTTGAGAACCGACATCGATATATTATACGTGTCGGTTCTATAAAGAAACCGACAGTTGTTGAGAATCAAATTATCACGATCGGTTTTACATATAAGCGATCGTGATAACTAATTAATCACAAACGGTTCTTCTATAGAACCGATTGTGATGAGGCTCGCTAGGTTTTATATGTACCGTCCTGGACTCGGGAATGAACTTATTAACTCTCGTCGAGTTAGTTCGCTAGGCGATTTCTCTATTTTCCAAATTTATCTTACCTGTGGCTTTATTCAACAGTGGGCCCGATTCCTTGAATCCCTTCAATGTTGTATTAATGTACATTATTCGATTTTGATTTGGTCTCATTAGCAGAGTGTATGGTAGTGGAGGAGATCGGTCGTTGAAGGTCTCCGTTAATTGAAACCCGTGCTAGCTTGATCAGGAGCTAGATTTCCCTCGCTTGTGGTTTTCCTCGATCGAAAGGTGACCAGATTAATTCTTAGAAATCTCTTCAATATTGCAAGAGGGACTTAAATTAATTGTTTTAATATTATTAATATGATCAATTATATATAATAGTTAATTAGGTCACAGAACCTATGCGCCTCCGTTCGAGGGTGCTTGTTTAAAAGTATGCTAAAATTGCATATTTATAAATAAGCAGTCTCGAATTGTCCACGTTTTTTTGACAGTTCGAGGATATGTGGCTCGGGCAAGTTCCTAAGCTTGTACAAAGCTGTAGTGAAAGTTTCAGCATCTCCTGGCGATGTTCTCCGAATACACATCCTCTTGACATGTTGTCGATACGTGTATTTGGAGAACAAATGAGATGCTGCCAAATTTTCTAAAGTTTGTACAACATCTTAATTAGGAACTTGCTCGAACCACATATCCTCGAATGGGATTAGGACCTAACCTACTTAGATATTAGGAGTCATCGTTGGTACGTACGTACTTAGTCGGTCTACAGATATACGTTTCTTTAAGATCATTCAACAAAAAAACTTTGTTTTCGGGTTCAACCCTTCTTTTATTTCATTGATTAGGGCATTATTAATTTTTGTTTGCGGTTTACTTGTAGATGGACCGTGAAGAATGGATGTATCACAAAAGCCGTGTGAGTGCTGAATTTCGAGGGGAGTTAAGGAGTTCATAAGAATTGCGTAAGAAGATATGGTTATGAGGGGTGTAAAGTTCATATATTGTCCTTGTATTGATTGCACCAATCTCGGGAGATTTAACAACTCATCTCAAATTGAAGGCCATTTGATTCGACGTGGCTTCGTGAGGAATTACACGTGTTGGATCCATCATGGGAGACAGTAGTACCCCTGTGATATGCAACGAAGATATGTCGAAGCCGATCAGAGTTGGAGCGTGATATGTTTGATGAGGATAATTTAGATCAAATGTTGCGGGATGTGGAGGGAAATTACACGGAAAGAGAGTTCAAAAATTTAAAAGCTTGATGGATGACGATGCCAAACCATTGTTTTCAGGTTGCAAAGGGGAATACACCAAGTTGGGTTCGGTCCTTGCATTGTTTGAATCGAAGGCAAAACACCGCTGGACAGATACAAGTTTCAATGCACTTTTAATACTTCTTTCGGATATGCTTCCAGAGGGAAACGAGTTGCCAACAAGTATTTATGAAGCGAAGAAGCTATTATGTCCCATGGGAATGGAAATAGAAAGGATACATGCATGTCCAAATGATTGCATACTATACCGCAACGTCCATAAGGAATCACAGATTTGTCTGCTTGTGGTGTACCCGATACAAACAAAATGAGAAGCGTAATGACAAGAAGCGTAAGAACCGAATTGACCACGGTGAAGATGTGAAAAAGGGGCACCACCAAGGTGTTGTGGTATTTGCCCATCATTCCCGTTTAGAGCGGTTATTTGCAAATCCTAAAGAGGCAAAATTGTTGCGTTGGCATTATGAATCTCGAAAGGAAGATGGCAAGTTGAGACATCCCGCTGATTCGGCTCAATGGAGAAACATTAATTGGGAACATGAGGAGTTTGGTGCCGAGATGAGGAACATAAGATTTGGATTGAGTACGGATGGTATGAATCCGTTTGGTAATATGAGCAGTCGACACAGTACTTGGCCAGCTTTTGTTGTGTATCTACAATTTGCCTCCTTGGTTATGCATGAAGCGGAAGTATATCATGATGTCGTTGCTAATCTCAGTGGACCAAACAAATGGGTAATGATATTGATGTGTACCTATCACCACTAATTGAGGATTTGGTAAAATTGTGGAATGTGGGGTTGAGGTGTGGGATGCATACAAAAGAGAGAACTTCACCCTACGGGCTATGATATTTTGCACCATAAATGATTTTCCACCTTTGGTAATTTGGCGGGCTATAGCACGAAGGAGCCAAAGCTTGTCCAATTTGTGAAGAGGACACTAATAGCTTGTGGTCGCCGATTCGAGGAAAACGGTGTACATGGGTCACCGTAGGTTTCTACCCCGAAGTCATCGATATCGTAAGATGGATGACAAATTTGATGGAAAGAGGGAAGTTCGTGCAGCCCCGCAGCCTATGACTGGAAGGCAAGTATATTCACGCATAGAGGATATCGATGTTCAGTATGGTAAGAGTCAGAACTGTTCGCCCTAGGACCATTTGGAAAAAGAGGTCGATATTTTGGGACTTACCATATTGGAAGGAGTTAGATGTCCGTCAATGTATTGATGTCATGCACGTTGAGAAAAATGTTTGTGATAATTTGGTAGGCATCCTGCTGAACATACCTGGGAAGACCAAGGATGGTGTGAATGCTCGCCGCGATATGACCTACATGGGGATCAGGCCCAAGCTTGCAGTGATGGTGGAGGATGGAAAAGGGCCGTACATCCCCGCTGCATGCTACACCTTATCCAAGAAAGAGAAAGAAGACCTCTGCAAGTGTCTCCACGATATTAAAGTTCCATCGGGATACTCCGCAAACATTAAGAAGCTTGTGTCTATGGATGATTTGAAGTTGATCGGTATGAAGTCCCACGACTGTCATGTCTTGATGACCCAAATGCTCCCTGTTGCAATCAGAAATATCCTACCAGATGACGTCAGGTTGGCAATCACGAAGCTATGCTATTTCTTCAATGCGATTTCATGCAAGGTTATTGATCCCGATATCTTCGGACAACTTACAGAGTGAGGTGGTGCGGACTCTTTGTCGCCTTGAGATGCATTTCCCCGTCGCTCTTCGACGCCATGGTCCACCTCGTTGTTCACCTTGTTAGAGAGATTAAGATTTGTGGACCCGCATTCCTGCGTTACATGTATCCGCTCGAGAGGTACATGGGTATATTAAAGTCATACGTGAGGAATAGGTCAAGCCTGAGGGTAGTATTATTGAAGGTTATGGGATCAAGAAGTTATTGAGTTCTGCGTGGACTACCTAGGTAAAAGACAACCGATTGGTGTTCCTATATCTCGTCATGAGGGCAGACTTGGTGGCAAAGGAACCATTGGGTCAAATCTAATGAGCCCACAATTTGATATGTACTGTAAAGCGCATTTCACGCCTTGCAACACAAGGTAAGTTCATCCATACATCCAACAAAGACAAGTTGATATTACGGAAGAGAATCCACTTATGGATGAGCTTTCCATCACACGAGAACACAACGATCGATTCCTCACATGGTTCAAAGAAAAGGTGAAGGTCTCCGTTAGTACCGAGGATGTCAAATGGTTGGCTGATGGACCAAGATTTAATATCTGAGACATGGCAAGGTTACGATATTAATGGCTACACATTTTATACTGAAAGTCAAGATGCAAAGAGTACAAAGGCAAAAGCTGGTGTGAGCATAGATGCTTTGTCCGATGATCACTCAATTAGAGGATCACAACTGCAATGAATCACATTACTACGGGATGATCGAAGAAATATGGGAGCTCGACTACGGAATATACCAAGTTCCATTGTTCGATGTAAGTGGGTGAGACTTCCTCACGGAGTTAAGGTCGACAAGACAGTTTTACACTTGTTGATCTGAATAGATCGCCTCTGAGAGATGAACCGCTTTGTCCTAGAAAAGCAAGCAAGTCAAGTTTTATACGTGAGAGACCCGGACAATATTATGTTGCACGTCGTACTTCATGGCAAAAGGAGTATTGTTTGAGTTGAAAAATTCGTATATGAAGAAGAGTACAACCAATTTGATGAAACACCTCCGTTTGCGGATGGGGCATGTCTTAGCGGTGACGACGGCACACATGGAACACATTACATGCGTGTAGATCATCAAGAAGGGTTGTATTTTAAATAAATTATGTTGTAAGAATTCCCTGTATAATGTGGCATTTTGTAGAATATATATGTCAAATGGATCTTATAGTATAGCAAATTTGAAAAAGATTTGACTTTTCGACTCTTTTGAATGAAGATTCTGTTTTAAAAAAAATTAGAAATTGGATCATAGTTATCGCAATCGGTTCTTTAGGAAACCGGCACAGATAGTATAATTGCGATCGGTTCTTTTAAAGAACCGATACAGATACTCCACATATTGCGATCGGTTTTTCTATAGAACCGACACAGATACTCAGTATAGAAACGACCGTGATAAAACCCAGAGCATTTTCATTTCGGCGCGCACACTCAGTTCATTTCGGCGCGCACTGATTTCGTTTCAATTCATTCCACAACCCTAGCTCCACCACCTCCCGCACCGGCGCCTCCCCCTCCGCCTCCTCCTGGCGCCTCCCCATCGGCGGGTACCCTGTGGCGCGCCCCTCCTGGCTCCTCCCACTCCCTAGCTCGACCACCTCCCGACCGGCGCCTACCCGTGGCGCCTCTGCCTCCTCCCCCATTGGCGGGTACCCGTGGCGCGCCTCCCCGGCGCCTCCTCCTTGGGTCCTCCCCTGGCGCCTCCCAGCGCCTCCTCCGGCTCGTCCCCCCCATCGGCTCCTCCCCCATTGCCGACTCGGTTCGGCGCACTGTAAGATGCATTTCGGACTGTGGGCTGTAATTGGTTGTAAATAGCTCGATGATGATTGCTTTTGAATGAGGCTTGATTAATCTGATCTTTAAAGGAACTTGCTAGACCTAGAACAACACTGCTCTTAGCTGACAATTTGGTGCCACTTGCTCTTAATGCATTGTTCTAGGTCGTGAGCAAGGTCTTGTGCTTATTCCTTTATGCTCTTAATGAGAATTTGGTGGCACTTGCTCTTAATGCATTGTGGTAGGGTTAGATTAGTGCTATATTCATTCGATATTATCTTGTACTTGTTGTTTTCTCGTATAGAGCAAAGGTCTTGTTCTAGGTTGTGTAATCCTTAAATTTTTAGATGTAATAGCCGGTGATATATTGGCCATCTAGAAGTTGGACGGCTAATTAATTTAGCAACCCTTCTATAGCAACTGAGCAATCCATCATTGCAATTTGAAACTTGTAACACATGCTATATTATCGCACTTTATTATCGAGTTTAGTTGCAGAACCTATGCGCCTCCTGCTCGAGGGTGCTTGTTTATAAGTATGCTAAAATGGCATATTTATAAATAAGCGATCTCAGTAATTGTCCACGTTTTTGATAGCTGAGGATATGTGGCTGGAAAGTTTTAAGTCGTTGTACAAACTCTAGAAAGTTAAGAAGATCTCCTGGTGTTCTTCGAATACACACCCTCTTGACCTGTTGTCGAGACGTGTATTTGGAGAACAAATGAGATGTCGCCAAATTTTCTAGAGTTGTACAACACCTTAGGAACTTGCTCGAACCACATATCCTCGAATGGGATTAGGACCTAACCTAATTAGAGATTAGGAGTCATCGTTGGTACGCACGCATTTAGTCGGCCTGAGATAGACATGTGAATTGCTTTCTATTATGTGAAATTTGAATTGCTTCCTCTCATGAAGTTTAGGTTTGACAATATAATGACTTACTTGAAATGTCGCAAAGAGAGAGCACCTACTCAACGCCAGAGAGAGAAGAAGGTCCCGCTACCCCATCGAGGAAGGTTAGAAAGGCCAGAGGACCGAATAAAGGAGCCACAGGAGAACGCCGCAAGTGCTCCAATTCAATGCCAGGGGTTTGCACGGTCCTGGCCCGTTTAAGGGGCGCTACTCCTCTTTTATCGGCCAATTGGTGAGGGAGCGAGTGCCGATCACAATTAAGGACTGGAGGAAGGAAGTGTTTACGAGCGTAAGAACCGATCGTGGGACGGTTAAGGGAAAATGGATTATACCAGAGGAAGATGAAATCAATGCGAGACGGTATGCCTTGAAGAGAATGGGTGTGGCTTTGAGGCATTTCAGGGTGACCATGCATGCCGAGTTCTGTTGAAAGACCGTACTCCTTCCAAAGGTATCCATTTGTTACACCCGAGGTTTGGGAGGAGTTCGCAAGGATGAGGAGTACGCCAGGCGAGGAGCCGAGAGAGAAGAATATCGCTATACAGAGGCGTAACACACACGCGCACCACCTCGGTTCGGTGGTGCACGTAGGGAAGAAGGCAGAGTGGGTGCGACTAGCCTCGAGTGTGCAACCTTCGGGACAACGATGCCTTACTCCCACATATGCAAGGAGCGGCACGCGATCGGGTATTAGCGAGGGCGAAGAAAACCTCTCGATACCGATTGTCATTCCAAACCCCGCGATCGCACAGAGATCGTCACGACCATCGTAAGATATCTAACATAGTACATTGCATATTATATTCCCATTGTATTTTAGTAATAATTTATATTTGCGACTGGCAGGAGGAGGTAAGCTCGCAGAAAGAGCAAGGAGCATTTGAAAGCCAAGGGTCACGGGACATCTGTGTTCGCAATCGGAAGCCCGATCATAAGGGCGAGTGCTTGCCGTGCAGTGCGGGGTATACGAAGAGGTCCTTCTTTGTAGAGGAGAGCGCCCAAAGTGTCAGGGCAAGATCATGGGAAGCACGTGAGGCGCGGATCCGCTTGCAGATGAAGGAGGAGTTGAAGGAGGAGTTAAAGGCCGAGATGATGGCTGAGATGATGGCGATGTTCTCCCGAATCAGATTCCTCAACCATCGCCTATGCTACGCCTAGCACCAAGGCTTCCAATAAGGAACTGTGCATTCCACACCTCAAGGTAATAATCAAGCTTTGCACCAAAAGGTACATGAGTAAGCTTAACACGATTATGATGAAGATGTCGATCACTTCTTGCGTGGTTCTCGCCAAGTGCCTGGCTAGTCCTCGATCGACGACGGAATACAGATTGAGGCTGCGCGAGGTTGCATTTCCAAGCAAGGAGGATGACACGGTGCATGGTATACCTTTGGGGATGGGCTACATGAGGGTGCAGTGGACTATGTCCACGATGTTTACATGTCTCATGCCCTGGAGTTCCCCGAACGAAGATATCACCACTCTCGGCAAGCACGGATGTCGCTTCATCAAGTGGCCCGCGACGGGTGTCGTAGTGCAAGCACCTCCTCCGCCGCTGCATCGCTGGGTACCATCGCTACCACTTCGCCATCGCTGGTACAATCGCCGCTATCGCTGGCATCGCATTACTCGGGTATCGCTATCGGCTGCCATCGCTATCGCTACATTACTATCACGCTATCGCTAGTACTGGTATGCATCGTGTCGCTCTCATATCGCCTCGTATCATCGATGTCGCTTCTCGTTATCGCTATCGCCGGGTACTACCGCCGCCGCTTCCTGGTACTACTCCTGTCGCCGCTCCTGGTACTACTCCTGCCGCTGCCGCCTCGCTTCCTCCTACTACCCGCCTCGCTCCTCCAACTATCTGCCGCTCTCGCTTCCGCTGCACATGTTCCTCGCTCGCCGCACATGCTCCCGCTCGCTACACACAACTCCGCACCTACGCCGCACTGCACTCTCCTGCACCTACGCCGCAGCCTACAAATGCCGGTGCGCAGTGGGGCGAAAAGGACTTCTACCACGATGACGAAAGATACAAAGCAGAGTTCAGGAGAGTCCCTCCGTGAAGAAGGCAAAGTTGTCGAGGGCACAGAGCACCTGATGATCACAAGCGGTACATACATGGAAAGTTCTTTCTAACAAGCCAAGAATTTAATTCTTATGGCTTGATCACTCGTCACCTACATGGAAGGTAAATCGATAGGTCACATTAGGCAGAGCCTCGCCACGATTTCATAGTGAAGTATCGAGCGGGCCAATTCCACCGCAACGAGGATGGGACCTTCCTGGGCCGCTTTTGAGGATCTCAGATTTTTATGTACAGCTTGAAAGCCGCCGATATTTCTACCATACGATCCTCGACGCTGTGAGTCTCGCACCATACTCAATCAGATGACTATTTATTGATTTTGTATTATATTTTTTAACAATTGACATGAATTGCAGGATCATGAGGCAGCGAGCCGTGACGGGTCGACACCCTGTGGGGTTTGTCGACCCCGAGATGGTGTCTGCGACCATGGCTAAGTATCAATCGGAGTTCCTTGCAGGATACATCAAGCAGGCATTGCATGAGGAGGCAAAAAGGGACTTCATTCTCTTCCCATACCACCAGGAGTATGTACTACTATACAATTCAATTACATGTACACACTTCAACCTTGTATTAACTTATTCTCTTGCATTGTGTACCGTTTAATAAGCAACCATTGGGTTCTACTTGTGGTTGTTCCGAGTCAAAACAAGGTCTACACGTTGAACTCACTCGAAAATAGACCGATGGACTATGCGATCGAGCCTGTTTTGCAGAAGTAAGTACATTCCTCTAACCTAACACTTTACATATTGAACTACGTTAGGTATTTTTAACCTCAATGCATGGCATCTCTCCAATGTATAGTGCTTTCATGTCTTACGTTGCTGAACGTGGCCGACACAATGATAAACAAGGCACCAAACTCGAGTGGAAGCGCTTCAAGGTACAAGTGTCTATCATAGGATTTTTTTCTTACACCTATTTTTAATTGCCTCTCTAATTTAAGTTTCTTTGTTCACAAAGTGTCATCAACAAGGGTGCGATGATGCGTGTGGCTTTTACGTGATGCATCACATGCCGATTTTGGTTGGTCGCTCACATGCTTTCCCTAAGGTATAAAGCAGATTATTTGCACTCTTTGTCTATGTGATATTTGTTTACAAGCATAATACTATCAAGATGTTACAATACCAATTTAAGACTTAAATATATTAGTGCACTACGCTCTATTTTGCAGGACCTTGATATCATCCTAAGAGCCTAACCAACACCGATCTCAAGAAATTACGAGACCATTTATGCCAATGGTAATCGATGAAGTTATAACAGATGATGGTAGATATAGAGACAATTCAAGCAAATACTAGTCCATAAAGTGTAAACAAAATTTATCTCGAATGTGAATGTGATCTCACACAGATTGTAAACAATATTAATTTGAATGTAATGTGTGTAGATTGTGATGTATATGTTACGTGATTTTGTGGATTGTGATGAATGTGTCATATTGTCAATGCGAGGCCATTTTCGGACGATGGCGTAACATCATCACAATCGGTTTGCATAAAGAACCGATTGTGATAATGTAATAATTTGAATCGGTTCTACAAATGAACCGACAGTGATATTATTCTTATCCCCATCGGTTCTACAAATGAACCGATGGTGATAATGTAATAATTTGAATCGGGTCTACAAATGAACCGACAGTGATATTATTCTTATCCCCATCGGTTCTACAAATGAACCGATTGCGATAATGTAATCATTTGTATCGGTTCTACAAATGAACCGATTGCGATAATGTAATCAGTTGTATCGGTTCTACAAATGAACCGATTGTGATAATGTAATCAGTTGTATCGGTTCTAAAAAAGAACCGATTGTGATATGTGTAATATCACAGTCGGTTCTTGTTTAAGAACCGACTGTGATAATGTATTATTAGTGTCGGTTAAAAACCGACTGTGATATATCTACCTTATCACTGTCGTTGGACTTTGTATCGCCACCAAAACCGACTGTGATGACCAAAAAGAACCGATTGTGATGTACGGTTCTGTAGTAGTGTATTGCCCTGTCCCTGTTGGTGGCACTGCAAAAATAGAATTGCTTAGTTCTAGAATCATGGCTACGGAGTTTGAAATAGGATTATACTATATAGAGGATACCGGAAACTTGAAATCGTGCTGCAACGCCTTATCCCCGCCTTGAACAGAAGGATCTCGCAAAGCTTTGACCGTCCTACGTGATTTCGAAAGGTTAGCCTCAGCTATTCCAGGAGCAACAAGCACCTTAAACAACGTGGTTACCTGGTGATTAACCGTGCGATAGGGTTCAAGTCGTGGTTGCCGGTATGTGAGGAATCAACGTAAATAACCCGGTTCTTGGCCATATGAATTACAATTAGAACCCAGTGAAACCTGCATAGGTATGTTGCCATGGTCAATTAGCACCAAAGTATTGTGTGCACATTACAAATGAGAGTATACCAAGTCGGGCAAAGACTTACCTGGGTTAAAGGGTAAAAGTATGAAACTTTTATCTTTACGAGCATCCAAGGCATGTAAATGCGTATTCCTCTCGCTTTTGCATCTTGGTTCATTGTTGGCTGCGAGACTAAGAGTGGGTCGAGGAAACCCACCGATGTATTGTTCGCTCGCCGCGTATCATGAATCTATATATACAAAAGTTAGGCAAAGGGGTCACTTCAAATATATATATATATATATGACATTTATCCGTATTACAGGGAAGACACACTCACAATGTCCAGCATCTTAAGAGCGAGACGTCGAGGGCGTCGAGGTTGAAGAGATCGAACAAGTCCTGGAAGCCGACCGCGAAGTAGCCCCCCGCTGAGTCGTTGAACAGATGCTTAGGCTTGTAGCGGACCATGATACTTGTTGTACGTTCGTTCTTTGGCTTGTTAGCTTGTCTCATGTAGTATGTATGCAGGCTTTTGCAGTAGTAAGTCAATGTCTTCATGCGATCTTCCGTTAATAAAGGCTCTCCTAGCTTGAATACCCGGGCCAACGGGGCCATCGGATAGTACTCCAAGGCCTTCGCTATCTTTTTCGATTTGCCCTTCCCTTTCTTTGTTGGAACGGAAATCTTCGGGGGAGACGAGGGGAGTAGAGAGCAATCATAGTCAAAGTCAATATCAAACTCACTGTCAATGTTTTTGGGTGGGGAGGGCACGATAACCGATTTGGGGGGAATTGGATCAACTTCAAGTGAGGAAGTAGAGGTACTTCAGTGGAGGATGGATGTCTAGAGATATGTCATTTCGGGCCTTTGGATGAATGTGCCGATGACATCCCCCCAGTGTCTGAAGCTCGTCATTTGGAGGCAATTGTAGCGTGACGATCTTGAAAATGTCATGAACGCCGTCCACATTGACCTTCGTGAAACCCGACGCTAGCAGGGTACCGTGCACCATCGCCCCTTCAATGGATGGATACGCGAGGCCCCAAGCAGCCTGTATAGGAAGGGAGCAATTGGCAACTCTCACCTGGAGATTGCACCGCGTGGGCTCCTACACAACGGTACCCATTAGCTAATGTGCCCAAAAGATATATCTATGGAGCATTTAAGTGACTCACCGCTGCTGCTGCCTCGGTACTCGGTATACATGTAGTGCAGCGCAGGCTTTAATGTTGACGCGATGGAATAGATGGATAGATCAGAAATTAGACAGGAGAGATAGCTCTTGACTCTTGTTCCTGGTATACTTAGTGAAAATGACACGGGCAATCCAGGGGAGGACCTCCTCGATGGATCGAAGATCTAATATATGTAGGTTGTATTAATAGAAAGGCTACTGCGGTTATTTTGCATAAATATATGTAGGTTGTATTAATAGAAAGTCGAATTTAGTAAAAGCAATTTAACAGATATAAAATAACAAGTATGCAAGCATAAATATAACAACTCACAGTCCTCCATGACGTGAGCAACAAGTTTTCCATTTTCTGCAATTTAGTCGTGTAAAGCCTTCACATACAGACCTGTTGATATGCGCTCAATTCTCTAAAATTGTTTGTGTTGCGTAAAGCCTTGATATTGTATTTGTGTGGTAGGTTAGAATGAATGTTATTTTGTGGTTGTAGTTAAATGGGATGTGTACTAGCATTGCTATGAACTGTTGACAGCTACTATTTCCGATTAGCTACTATTTTCATATGAATACTTTATTCTGCTGTTAAGCAATCGCATTTGGGAGCAATCTGAGAACCAGATTATTATTAGAGTGTATGGATTGGCTTTGGTTGTTATTTATGATCTTTGTTGATGATATTTTAAATAACAACGCTAGAATGACAGTTCACAATATACTAATTCACAATATGTTATATTTGTATGTATTAACTCCTGTTAAAATTCGGAATCTAGACCTCTGCAGAGCTTGCACTATTTTCATTCTAACTAATTTATACAATTTATAGAGAAGACATGGAAGGAGAAATGGTACAGAAAGACTTGCAAAACATACAAATAAAAAAAATATAGAGAGAGGCCATAAAATATATGCAGAGAATAATATAGGAACGGAGGCAATGAATATTATTCAATTGTTAGTAGCACCTACAATCTACAAAACAGAGGCAATGAATAATATATGAACGGAGTTCATTCTCAGTTTGCTTTACAAACCTTAGCACACACATCCACAAATCTATTGTTCTACCACGGGGGAGGAGGAGACCAACCTTGTGATGGAGGAGGAGACGTCGCTGGGGGAGGAGGAGACGCAGCAGTCGGGGGAGGAGGAGGCGCGTTCACGGGGAGGAGGCGCCTAACGCTTGTGGCGGGGCTCGGGAGGCGCGGCGGGGCTCGGGAGGCGGCGTCGGTCTCCATCAGTGTGCTTTCGGGCGGGCGGTGAGGGGCTCGGGAGGCGGCGGCGGGGCTCGAGTGTGCTCGGGAGGCGGCGAGGGGCTCGAGGAGGCGGCGGGGGCTCGAGTGTGCTCGGGAGTCGGCGGAGGGGCTCGGGAGGCGGCGGCGGGGCTCGAGTGTGCTTTCGGGAGGCGCGGAGGGGCTCGGGAGGCGGCGGCGGGGCTCGAGTGTGCTCGGGAGGCGGCGGGGGCTCGAGTGTGCTCGAGGCGCGACGCTTCGTTAGGGTTTGCAAAGGTGTGTAGCATTTGAAGTCCGATAGAAAACGATTCAAGTGTGTAGAAGTTTTATAGGGTTTGAATATCGCTGACGGTTCTAAACTCGAACCTACTGTGTTATTCTATATCATGCACGGTTTTCTTTTAGAACCGTCTGTAGAAATTAATATATTGCAGTTACATGTTGTAGAACCGTCTGTATTATGCTATATCACAGACGGTTCTAAAAGAGAACCGTCTGTGATACCGCTCAGCCCCCCTCTGGGTATCTTGATTGCTCCAACATCTCATACCCTACCTAACCAACATGCCCTACCTGCTAATGCCTGCAAGTTTACAAAGCTTGTTGCCCTACCTGCTAATGCCTGCAAGTTTACGAAGCTTGTTTACTACCAGACCACCCTACATACCCTACCTAACCAACATGCCCTACCTGCTAATGCCTGCAAGTTTACGAAGCTTGTTGCCCTACCTACTAATGCCTGCAAGTTTACGAAGCTTGTTTACTAGCATACCACCACCCTACCTTACCTGCTAATGCCTGCAAGTTTACGAAGCTTGGTTACTAATAGACAATATTATATTTAGGTTCTCATATTTTTAATTATTAATCTACATTAAAGATTAATGTTTTTCAAAGCACGAAAAAAAATGAAATAAATACAAAAGTACTTAACATGAGTACACATAAGTACAAAAATATTACTTTATTACGCATGCATGCATGCTCTTACTTGCAAGTTAACATTGAAATTACAAAGTGAAAATTAGCCCTTCACGATGATCGACGCATGTGCAGGTGACTTCCTCAATTTGTTCCTCTTGAACCATGCTGGCATTTCCGATAGGAGGCAAATCATCAAATTGATTGTACTCTTCCTCATCTACTACATTCTCAACTCCGACAATCCTCCTTTTTCCCTGAACAACTACGTGGCGCTTCTTGTTGAACGGGTCGTGTGAGGAGCCGCCCAGATCGTCCTCGAGTTGTTGGATGGACAGTTGCTCACGTCGGATTTGGATCCTAGCAACAAACCACCGGAGGTGATCCTGATGCTAATACCCAAGCCCAATGGAAACAACCCTACGAACGTCCAAACGACTCGACAACAACCCCGGTATTCCCCCGGTATGCGACCCGAAACACGCCCAGGAACCCCACATACCGGTTTCCAATGCTGTTATCAATTCAATTTGCACAAAGGGGGCAACGAACCCGAAACCTTCCAAACCACACGCAAGCGGAAACACACGGCACAAAGACGAACCCGACAGACCACCAAACAAACGGAAAACAACCCACAAAGCCCTACGACTAGCCAAAACCCAAAAATCAACCAAGCCAACAAAAACTAGAAAATTTTGGCATGACCCTCCTAGAATATACGGACATCCACTCAGCAGACAAGGAAACACAGTTCAATATATATATATTGAAAGTGAAAGCGACATCCACAGCACCACAGCAGTAGCAACGGTCAAAGAAAACGCATACGGAATCCGACATACACCTAAACGTCTATCGCCAAATCCAAAAGCCCAACTAACCGCATCTATCTATACAACAAAAGGATGCATTTAGCAAAAGTAAGACAAATCCCGGAAGTGTTCGCTCGAACACTCCCAAAGAACGGCGTCAAGAAGCCTCTACTCTGCCCCGCCTCACCGAGAGGCAAGACGGGCGTAACTCAGATCCACCCACCTGATCCTCACCTGAAAACCACAAAGCAGAAGCATGAGTACAAAAGGTACTCGCAAGACTTACCCGGGGGTCCATATATGACCGACTCCAAAGGATTATGCATTTAGTTGTAGCAAGGATTAAGCTTAAGGTAAAGGTGCGAAAAAGCATTAACATTTGTAGTATAAGTGCGACAATTGGACCAATTACAAATTTAAAGCAGTTATAGACCGCACTTACATCTAATGTGAGGTTGAAAGCAACAACAATTAAAGTAGAGCAATACATAACCATTTTAATGCTCAAGCCCAACGGCGAGCTGCAAGTTCAAGTTATTTACTACGCAGAAGAAGTTCGGATCAAGCGTGCTCATATCCGAGAGCGCGGCAATTCGAATCGCTTAATTAACCCTGCAGGTAAGCATTGATCGCACGACACGTACCACGAAGGGCCTCGTGTCAACCCCCTCCCATCCATACCCAATCGGCCGCCCTCCTGTGGTCCGAAAACCTAGCACCCCCTCGAGCTGCCCCAAGCCCAGCTTGGCGCTCGAGAGTCGGCCTAAGCCTCACCCTCAACCACGTCCAACCACAGGAAGTTACGGTCCATCGATTCAATATGAAAGAAAGAGTGGCTTACCGTACCATAATCGGGCATGCGACCAACCAGGTGTGCTCGATCTTATTCCACTTACGGATCGGTCCTTAAACGACACAGACGGGGCTACACATTTGAGTCTCCATACCCAAATGAACCGACTCCCCCGCCCGGTCCACAATTTATCAATTACAACTCATAAACATACCCATTCCAATCCATCATGTGTGAAGTGAAACAATTGTTAATAATCTCAAGCGGGAGAACCATTCCCCACTTGGCCCAACCCAACATCTAAGCAAAACTAAGCGTAGACTCGTTATAATTACCCATATATTGGTTCCGAAGGAAGTGTTTCACAATTACCAAGGAGTGTATGTGTAGCAAATAGGTTCTAACACTGTTCCCACCATTCAACTCCTAATACATACTTAATCGCCCAAATAAGCAATTTAATTCTCTAAGATAAAATCATATAAGGGGGTGAATATGCTTAGGTGCTTGCCTGCAGCTTCTGCCGGATCCTCAACGACAACTTGCTCACCGTGATCACCCTTGATCGTGGCCACGTCAATCTCTGCGGGCTCGCCCTCTACACGATAACAATGCATATGAAAATGAGATGCATGTAATGCAAATGACATAGAATGAAAATCGAAGGTAAACTGCAAGATTCAATAATCCAAAAAGAAATACAATTGCGAGACTCTACTATAACAGTCGAACAACTTTTGGAAAGGCTCAACACTAGCTAAAAACCGTCTACCATGTATTGAACTCTTGATAATGCCATTGCCAACACGCTCAACCCAAACGTTTACTAGTAGCATTTCACCCCGATTAATAGAGACTTAGACCATACTCTCTTTACACATGAACACTAGAGGAAGCAAGATATGACAATACAAACAACAGTCACGCGCATTATCCACTATTCTAGGATTTCCAATGCTACCCTCCCAATCGGCATTCAATCATCTCGCTGACATTAATCTTTCGCGCAAAGTCAAGTGCACAATAGTATTCCCAAACATGAGTAATGCTTAGTATCAAATCATTAACCCCCTACTAAGCCTTCTCATTCTTCCCCAGATTCAGTTAAACCGACCAATATGAAATCATCATGAGCACATCGCGGATCGGATAGAGGTAGGATAACCCCAAGACTAGCCTCCAACATCACGAAACCCTCGCATGAAGCAAATCATGGAATCGTCCCAGCCGCAATAAGGATTTGGCCATTAGTGAAAAAGGGACAACCAATTTGGGGATCATCAAACCCTAAATCAAAACCGAGACAACATCATCCGGTGCGAGCGACAACAAGGAGAGGAGGATTAAGCTAGAAAAATGCCGAACCCTCACTCAAAACCCTAGCCAATAACATCAAACACCCAGCACGCACCCATACCCATACTCCATGCACAATTAAGAATACACCAACATGAACTTGGGAGATCACTAATTCATACTAACATCCGAGCTAGCAATACATACTAACATCAAATCCTTGTCAATCACACATCCATACACAATCAACATCCCTCAAGCACAAAATTTGGGGCAAAATCCCCAATTGTACCTAAACCCTAACCTTGGGAGCCATGCCATGGAGAGGTAGAGGGAGAGAGAGGGAGAGAGAGAGAGTACCTGGAGGGGGCTGCAGACTGGCGGCGACCAGTGAGGGAGAGGCAAAGTGGCAAGAAAGTGGCAAGCAAGCAATGCCGGAGGCAAGCAGCAGGGGGAGGGGCGCGCCAAGCCGGGAGGCGCACAGGGCCGGCCGGCCAAGCCAGGAGGCGGGAGCAGGGGGGAGCGCCGGCGCTGCCCCAGGTGGAGGCGTCGGGCAAGGTGAGGAGAGGGGGGGGGCGTCGGGTGGAACCCAGGGGAGGGAGAGAGAGATAAGTGGGGAGGGAGAGAGGAAAAAGAAAGTGGGGGAAAAATTTTGGGGAGGGAAATTACTCATTTACCCCTACGCCCACACACATGAAAAAAATTAGGACCATGACAGGTTGGTAACATAGAAGACTTGAACAACTTGGTTTGCGAGCACGAATGGTTCATCTTGGTATCCGACACGTTCGAGGTCCACAGTAGTGATGCCGTACTTGTCAACCTTCACGTGCTGGAGGTGGACCCAACGACACCGAAATAGTGGGATCTTGAAAAGTACGTAGTCAAGCTCCCAAATCTCCTCTATGAACCCATAGTAGGAGCTCCTCGTTGACCCAGCGGTACTGAACGCATCTATGCGGACCCCACTGTTCTGGTTTGTGCTCTTCAAATCCTGATCTATCGTGTAAAATGTGTATCCATTTAAGTCGTATCCTTTCCACGTGATAACTGTAAAAGATGGACCTTTGCCAACCATTTCGGGTGTCATATGACGAGCTCCCAAAGTGATGGGTCGCTCTTTGAACCAATTGTTAAACTGAAGGTTATGTCGCCTTATGATCCAAGACTTCGTCGTGGCCGGATTCTCTTGCCTTAGCCATTGCTTGTGCTCGACGATGTACGGGGACACTACGGTCATGTGTTGTAGAATCTGTGAAATGGGCTTGAGCACACGCGAATCGATCAGCGTGATTGCTTTCCTTCCGATGGTCCCGATACTCGGAGCCTCCTCATAGCGAGATCGAGGCACACCTATTGGTTGGGCCTGAGCCATGTAATCGACGCAGTAACTTCGACGACCTCTTCGGTTGCATAACCTTCGACAATGCTACCCTCCGGGCCGGGATCGATTTCAGACGTAAGACTTAAGAATTCCCATATACCTCTCGAACGGGTACATGCTACGTAGGAACACAGGCCGCACATCTTTATCTCTATTACAAGGTGAACAATGAGATGGACCATGATATCGAAAAATGACGGAGGGAAATACATCTCAAGATTACATAGAGTCATCACCACCTCGGCTGCAGAGCATCCAGTCCTTCGGGATCGATGACCTTCTCGAGCGATTGTGTTAAATAAATAACACACCTCGTGATTGTCTCTCGGACCTTGACCGGCAAAATACTTCTAATTGCAATAGGGAGCATTTGAGTCATCAACACATGACAATCATGAGACTTCATGCCAATTAATTTTAAATCTTGCATTGAAACAAGTCTCTTCATGTTGGACGAGTAGCCGGACGGAACTTTCACACCATGCAAGCACCGCACGATTCAGCTTCTTTCGCCTTTGACAGAGTGTAACAATGTCGGGTTCACAATACGTACCACCTTTAACGATCTCTTTTGGTGCTAACTCAGGTCTTATGCCCATATCGACTAAGTCAACTCGTGCGTTGATACCATCCTTTGTTTTGCCCTTAATGTTTAGTAGGAGACCAATCAGGCTATCACAGACATTCTTCTCCACGTGCATGACATCGATGCAGTGGCGAACTTCTAGGTGCTCCCAGTAAGGTAGGTCCCAAAAGATTGATCTCTTCTTCCACAAGTTCTTCTCACGGGTCGACCTTGCTTTACGTCCCTTTCCATACGTAACATCCAAATCCTTTACAAAGTCATGAACATCTCTCCCGCTAAAAGGCCTTGGACCGAACCGTTTCGTTCGTCGTCCGAATAGTTTCTTCATCTTGGCGGTATGGGTGTTTCCTCCCAAGGAACCTACGGTGACGCATGTACACGGTTTTACGCGAGTGATTCAGCCACACACTCTCAGTATCGTCTAGGCAGTGAGTGCAAGCCTTGGCACCTTTTGTACTCTGGCCCGACAGGTTAGCAAGTGCAGGGTAATCATTTATGGTGCAGAACAACAAGCAGTGTAAAGTGAAGTTCTCTTGTTTGTATGCATCCCAAACTTGTACCCAGGAACCCACAATGTTTTTAGATCTTCCACCAATGGAGCTAGGTACACATCAATATCGCTCCTGTGTTGTTTTGGTCCTTGGATAAGCACTGAGACAATAAAATGTACTTTCGCTTCATACACAACCCAGGAGGAAGGTTGTAGATACAGAGATTCACGGGCCAAGTGCTATGCCGCTGCTCATGTTACCGAAAGGATTCATTTCATCTCAGACTCAGTCCAAACCTTATATTCCTCATCTCCAGCCGAATTCTTCATAACTCCTATCGATGTTTCTCCACTAGGTGGAGTCGGCGAGTGTCTTAGCATTCCATCGTTCTTACGCTTCTCGGAATGCCAACACGTGATTTGGCCTCCTTTGGGTTAGCGAACAAACGCTTCAATCTGGGAATTAGAGGCGAGATACCATGCCATCTTAGCAGGAGTTCCATTCTTCACCTCCTCATCTAATGACTCTTACGCTTGTACCGGGATGCGTTGCACACCGGACATACATGCAAGTTTGCATACTCTTTGCGGTATAGGATACAATCGTTCGGACATGCATGTATTCTTTCTACCTCCATTCCCAAGGGACAAAGAACCTTCTTGGCTTTGTAGGTTATTGTCGGCAACTCGTTTCCCTCTGGAAGCATGTCCGCCAATAGACGTAATAAATTGTGGAAACTCTTGTCTGACCAACCATTGCTTGCCTTCAATTTCAGCAGTTCAAGCACGGACGACAACCTTGTGTATTTCACCTTGCAACCAGCAAACAAAGGTTTCTTCGAGTTCTCCATCAAACCCACGAATTTTTCATATTCCCTTTCATAACGGTTCCCTTCTGCGTCGCGCAAAGATTCGCTCCAGATTGTCATCATGCAACATATCCTTGCTCAAGCGTAATCAATGTGATCATTCGGCATATCGTTGACTTCGTCGAAGATGTTAACAGTACCACACCGCTTCTTGTATATTCTCGCTCTTCGCGTGGCTGGTCCAACATGTATATCCCTTTTTGAAACCTCGCATAATCAAGTGTGCTTCGATCTGCTACCGAGTTTCAAACGTCATAATATTCTCGCAATCGATGCATGGACAAGACATATATTGCACTCCCTTATTAAACATGTCCTCCTCTGCAGCTCTTCTAAAAGTGGAGACGCCATTAATGTACTCCACACTCGTGACGGTCCCCAACAGACATCCAGCCTTCGATCCATGTATGCTACACATGTAATATTCGATCCAATTAGAACCCTCTTTTCAACCGATTAAGTACACTTTCCTTAACAAGTTAGAGCTTCAAAATAATATTGCAATTATAACGTCCAATTACTAGCTAGCTTAGATTACCACCAAAACATGGATCTACAAGCTAGATCTAAACAATCTTAAATTTCTTACATAACCAAGCTAGATATTGAATTAATATATATAAGGCAATTTTATATCCAATACTAACCTTATATTTGAATTAATATATATAATGCAATTATCCATTACTAACCTTAATTACATCACAAGAATCACCTATTATATAGGCTTACAGGCGGTTGTATTGCCAAACCGCTTCGGTGATATAACGGTCTTAGCATTCTATCCCAACAGTGACCACAACATCGAACTTGCGCCGGGCCTATATATAAGCAAGCTTTATCACGCAGGCGGTTCTATGTAATAACCGTCATCATATAGTAAGATTACAGACGGCGATGTGTACCAACCGTCGGTGATATTATACTGACGGTTATGTAAACTAAAACCGTCTGCGTGATATATAGGTATATCGCTGAGCGGTTATTTCAAAACCGCCCGTGATGGCAAGACGAGAATGGTGTGTGATAGTTTCTTGACGGTTGGTTTATAGAATCGCCTGCGTGATAGCGACCGTCCGTCTTCGTCTCTTCGTTTCTCGCGCCTTTGAATGAGAACTCTTCGTTTCTCGCTTCGTCTTCAATTAGGCCACCTATTAAATCACGGTATTGATCGAATTCGATCAACACATTATCGCTAATGGCATCTCCCGCAAGCTCTCCTTCGTCGGCGTCGCCTCCACCATCTCCCTTAAGCTCACGGCCGCTTCCACCATCACCTCCCGTCGCCGCTTATGCTGAAACGCAAGCGGGAAGAGGAGGAGGAGGAGCGGGACGAGGAGGAGGAGGAGCGGGAGGAGGAGGAGGACGAGGAAGAGTCAGAGGAAGACGACCACGTCATGCACTGGGGGAGCTCAGATGACGACGACGACGACGGGAGCCCACCGTGGCGCGACGACGACGACGATGGCAGCCCACCGTGGAGCGACGACGACGACGATGGCAGTTCGCCACCTCCTCCGGACGACGATGATTATTTTAATTTATAAGTAATAATATATATATAATGTAGTAATGTAATGAAATGTTTTATGTTATAAAATGGTCATATAAAGTGGTTATCAAATTTCATTGGGAGAAACTTACACCGGACGTCCGATTCTCGTTTTTTCTGACGCATTGCAAGATTTTTTGAATGTATGAAACATTTTTTCTTGTTTGTCGAAGAAAAATGTTTCACACGTGAAAAGAAAATGTTGCGAAAAAACCGACGTCCGATCACTAGCAATTTCAATTTCATTATGTTATAAAATGGTTGTTACCATTTTTCGTCCTATCTATCAACGAATTATGGTCTTCGATGAAAATCGTAGTTCGATAAAAACATCAAAATGTTATAATGCAAGATACCGCAGACGGTTATAAACACAAAACGCCTATGATATAAGCAATATCGTAGACGTTTATAAACACAACCTGCCTCCTGCTTATATCACGCACGGTTGTATAGTAAAACCGCCTGCGTGATATTACTTTATATCATGAGGCGGTGTTTTTATAGAACCGCTTTGTGATAATATCACGCACGGTTGGAATAAAAACCGCTCATGCGATATTTATCTAATCACTGCATTTGCGGGTTTAATTAATAACGGTCTGTGATAGTTTCACTGACGGTTGGTTTATAGAATCGTCTGTGATATTATATATTACAGACGGTTTTTGAAAACCGTCTGTGATGGTGCGTCTAATATAAGCATTTCTGTAGTAGTGACAGGTACGGATACGAGTAAATTTTGTATCCGTGTGCGGGTATGGGTATTGTAGCAGGTGAATTTTACTAACACGGGTACTGATACGGGGTGGTGATACCCGACGGGTATATACCCGTTACCGTTCCTGGCCCCCACCTCGATCCACGTGTAACCTGCCGCCCATCCAGTGCTTACTAAACCCGGTCCATACACCGCACTCCTCTCCCCACCGGCTCCCAGCCTCCCGCCTGCACAACCCGGTCCTCATACACCGGGTCCACCCCACTCACGCCCTCCCCCAAATCCCCCACTAATTCCATTCCTTACACACTCTACGAAGTTAAACAGCGAAGCATCAAACTGGAATGCTACAGTAACCAAATCTTTTTGAAAAGCAGCCGACCTTTTCGTTCTCAATGAATGTGTTTAATTCGTTAATTACCAATCAGACCACTAATTACTCCGCCCCCTCCACTTCTTTCTTCGCCTCGTCCTCTTCTCCTCCCCACTCGCCTAGGGGTCGCGTTCGCCGTATTTCCCCTGCGCTCGTGACGCCATAGCAGCATACGCGTCTCGTTCGAGTAGGGTTAGGGCTTGCGGGTAACATTGCGGTGGCGAGCTCCGGCAGAATGCGGAGGCCGGCGGCGGCGGCGGGCGCGTCCTGCAGCCGGCGCGCGATCGAGGGGCTGGCCGCCGTGCTCCTCCTCTACGTGGTGCTCGTGTTCGTCCTCGAGTCGCCGATTGTGTCCACGTCGCTACCAGGTGCCAATGGAGGCGGAGGCTGGGGAGGTGGCGGTTCCACGCGGCTCCTACACCTCTCCGGCGCCGTGGAGCGCGCGGCCCCCGCGCGCCCTGCGGAGGAGCCCCTCCCGGCGTTCGTCTCTGGCCCTTCCTCCCGTGGTGACCGGCTCTCGCGCATGCTCTCCGGCCTCGACCTCCGCCTCCTCAACTCCTCCCGCTCCGGCGCCCTCCGCCGACCGATAGCCGACGCTGTCGCGGCAGGCGCCCGCGTGTTCTCTGAACTCGAGAGCCTGGACCCCGCTGCCCTCACGCCGCCACCTGGCGAGGAGGCGGAGGAGAAGGCCAAGTGCCCGCAGTCGATCGTGCTCACAGCCGACGAGTTCCGCGAGAGGGGGCGCGTAGTTGAGCTGCCGTGCGGGCTGACGCTGGGCTCCCACATCACGGTGGCCGCGACGCCCCGGCCAGCGCACGCGGAGCACGACCCCAGGATCGCGGTGCTGAGGGAGGGGGAACAACCGATCATGGTGTCGCAGTTCATGATGGAGCTTCAGGGGCTCAAGACGGTCGACGGTGAGGACCCGCCCCGCATCCTCCACTTCAACCCCCGCCTCCGCGGTGACTGGAGCGGTAGGCCGGTGATCGAGCAGAACACCTGCTACCGCATGCAGTGGGGCACTCCACTCCGCTGTGAGGGCTGGAAGTCTCATGCTGATGAGGAAACCGGTTGGGGACCCCTGTTAGTTCATTCAATCAAGTTAGTTCAGGTGGATTCTGTTAAACTGTGTTGAATGAGTGAATTTATGTGCAGTGGACGGGTTGGTTAAATGTGAGAAGTGGATTTGGGACAATGAGGAGCGATCCGAGAAGTCGAAGACGGCGTGGTGGCTGAATCAGCTGATTGGGCAGAGGAAGGAAATCAACATCGATTGGCCCTATCCGTTTGCCGAGGGACGATTGTTTGTTCTTACTCTCAGCGCTGGGTTGGAGGGGTATCATGTGAACGTCGATGGGCGACATGTAACTTCTTTTCCTTACCACACCGTAAGTGCAAATGTTCCTCCAGTTCATATAGTGTGCAAGAGGAAATTGGTGGCGAATGACTTGCATAGTCAATGGTGGGCACTATGCATTACAGTAGTTCAAAGAATTAAGGGGTTGGGAAATAGTTGAGGTTGTGTTGGGTAGCTGGGCCTGCCTTTGTGGTTAACTTTTTTTTTCTTGTGGCCCTTGCAGGGGTTTGTGCTTGAGGACGCCACAGGCTTGTCACTGAATGGGGACCTTGATGTGCAATCAGTGTTTGCAGGGTCTTTACCCACTACACACTCGAGCTTTGCACCACAGAATTATCTGGAGATGTCAACTGTTTGGTAGGCCCCTCCTCTGCCTGATGAGCCAGTTGAGATTTTCATTGGCATCCTGTCATCTGGCAATCATTTTGCTGAGCGTATGGGTGTGAGGAAGACATGGATGTCCGCTGCCCAGAAGTCACCAAATGTGGTAGCTCGTTTCTTTGTTGCACTGGTAAATCCTGGAGCGTAAATCCAATAGCTTTTGTTTCTTCATGTATTTTGTTAACTTGAACTCCTGGACTTTCGTATCTCCAGCATGGCAGAAAGGAAGTGAATGTGGAGTTGAAAAAGGAGGCAGAATTTTTTGGGGACATTGTTTTTGTGCCTTTCCTGGATAACTATGATTTAGTTGTTCTGAAGACTCTTGCAATATGCGAGTATGGGGTATGGCAAAGAGTTTCTTATTCAAACTGATTCATCTTTGAAGTGCTATAGCCTATAGCTGTTATCTTGCTGTTTTCTGACAGTGGTGGACTTGGTTCCCTAGGTTCATGTTGTCTCTGCCAAATATGTCATGAAGTGCGATGATGATACTTTTGTTAGACTTGATTTAGTAGTCAGTGAAGTTAAGAAGGTACCAAGTGATAGAAGTCTCTACATAGGGAATATCAATTTTCACCACAGGCCATTTCGGCATGGGAAATGGGCCGTGACCTATGAGGTAAAACATATGTGATATTTCGTTTGACTGTGGTTATTGGATAACATTGTTCATGTCTCTTTCGTCATTCTTTTTTCTATTGCTTGAAATACAAGCTAAACTATTTTTAAACTATGTTTTTACAGTGATGATTCCATAAAAATGTACTTAGTCGTTGATATTTACTGTGTTGACTGTCTGAAGACAGTATAAACTAAATATAGCTGACATTGAGTTTTTCCCCCTGCTATTTAGATGATTAATATATGTTTACAGTTGGTATTTGAAGCTTTTTTCTCTGAAAGTGAATTAGACTTTGCAGCATTCGCTTCTTTATTAAATGTCAATGATCAGTTCTGCTAATTTTTATTCAGCTTGGGATGCATTTTATTTGACCCATGACAAATAAATGGGAATTGTATTTTCTGTCTATCTGGACCAGGATAGGGACATCCGACTACTAATGTGATTCATTCTTGTTGGAAGTACTGTTTAATTTATTCCTGTACTGTTCTTTCTACTGTCTCCATTAACAAAAGTGAAGGATCACTTACTGCAAGTGATGAAATCATGAAAGGCGCTCTAAGGTTCTGATAATGGAATATGGGACTCTATGCTGGTTATTGTTAACATCTTTAGCTATCTGAGCAGCATGATAGCATTTTTTTGTGGCCTTGATGCTTTAGACTTTTTTGGCCTAAACCATATGTCAACAATTAGTATTATGTTTACAAAGGTTCGAACCTTGTACTTTGTCCCAACATGATTTTATCAGGGTATTGTAATGGTGTTTTAGTTTATTTTCCTAGTTGGCATCACTAGTTTGGCTATGTCTGCATACAATTTAGATATTTCTAATCTTGCCTACCACTTCACAGGAGTGGCCAGAAGAGGTGTATCCACCCTATGCAAATGGCCCTGGATATGTTATATCTTCTGATATTGCTGGTTCTATTTTGTTAGGACTCGCAAACAAAAAATCGAGGGTAAGATCTTATAAGTTCCTTTTGCAAAATGGCCTCCGGACCAACATGTATTTTTGCAGTTTGCCAAATGACATTCGAATATTTGGGCTTTTCAAAATATCATTAAATTGCAAACAAACATTTCCAGAATTCCACTTTGGACAATAGGTTAGAAAACATATCGATAATAAGGAATAAAAGAGACGATACAATATCTTCATCAGGTCAAACTGTATATGATTCTTCCATGTCAATTGAGTAATAGCTGATAAGAACCTTGTATGACCCCTTATTTGAGCTCTTGTTTGAGTAATGATAAAATTTCTATGTGGACTACTATGGAAATCTCTTTTACAGGTAGAAAATGTCTATCACTATTCAAAGCAAGGAAGAAACATATTTAATTTACAATTGTTTGATGTGCAGCTTTTCAAAATGGAAGATGTGAGCATGGGTTTGTGGGTTGAGCAGTTCAATAGGACAAGGCCTGTTGAATATGTTCATAGTCTCAAATTTTGTCAATTTGGATGCACAGATGATTATTATACTGCACATTACCAATCACCAAGACTGATGTTATGTATGTGGCAGAAGTTACTGGATGGAAAACCACAATGTTGCAATGTTAGATAACAATGATGGAACCGGTAGCTGTTGATTCTCAGCTATAGTGGTAATCTTCATTTAATCGACAGATAAGATGGTTTGACTAATGTTCTTCGTCACCCAAAATTCAGTAATTATATCGTGATGGTAAATTACGCCTCTTGGAGACTGACATGTAGAAAACTAGAAATGATTTCCCGGATTACATTAAAGCTGACCTATATGGACAAGGCAGCACATCAGTGCTCTTTCTTTTTTCAACCATATAGACAGAAGCTTGCAGCTTTCCAGAGATGCCTAAAACTTCAGTTGTAAATGTTAATAATTAAAGGTTCAGCTGACGGTAGTTGCAGCTATTGTACACAACCCATCAGGTATGGGTGAGCAATCTATCAGATTTAATGATTTTGTCGTGCAACATGTCGTTTGACTGCTAGTTGTTTTTCTATTCTTAGTACACGATTTTTGCAGGTTACATTAAATATCTGCTAGTGCTATCTGGCTTTCTTTCTTTCTTTTTGCTGCTATCTACAAAGTATGCTAATGAAAATTTTCTACTGGCAAGCTTTTGGAAAACACATCTTGCCTACGAATCAGCTTTTGGAAAACACAGATTTTTCCTTCGAATCTTATGTGTCCCAGTTGACAGGGATGTTATACTTCAGCAAAATCTTAGGTGATAGTGCAATGGTTTATTATTGTTAATGCGATTGGTAAACTTCCCATGGATCTCATTCTTGATGGTTGTCCTATCACATTACTCGTTGGAATGATCGGTCCATTAATCTGTGTGCAAACTTCCTTGCTATTGAACACTCAACAAGGTGTTATGTACATTTTCGTTTCCGTTTCCTATAGCAGTGCTCTTATGTGACTCCAAAATATGTTAAGTGCATAGCTTGTACTCCCTCTGTGCGGAATACATGCCATTCATGCTTTCAAATTTTATTCCTAAATACATGTAATCCTACAATTTTGATGTAACTTTTTACCATTTTTTTCTTTTATATGCCTCTTTTAGCTATTTTCGATTTCGATGTTATTTACTATAACAAGACGCACTATTTAAAGATATAATGAAGAAGTGTACTATAGTCTTTTTTAGATTTGCTTGGTAGAAGTGAAGAACCTGGAATACATAAAGAACAGAAAGGTACTGTTCTTCGTGCGTGGGCAGTGGCTGTATTTCTACGAAAGTGCTCTCAAAAGTCCAATGACTCGTGGATAGAAAAGATTGGAACAAAGTGAAGGAAACAACTCAAGAAGTGAAGTGGCCCGAAGAAAGTTGCACTTGCTTTTGTGGGAGAATATCTATGGGGTAGCTGGCAAGCATAGTTCACGTCTTTTTATGCCGCTATTGCTGCTTTCGTTATGGGCATGGCATTGGCATGGGGATATATGTTCTGCACCTTTTGTGCTTTTTTCTATCCATGGCTTACGCGGTAAGCAATCTGAGCCAAGTCATTGTTTTGCATGTTCATCGATGTTAGCGTATATTATTGGTTACTTTGGTTTAGATGCAGTTTCCTGTCTGTGAAGTTCATATTAGGATTAATTAATCGCGCTGATATTGGGCCATTCTGTTTTATTTAGAGAATGCGAACATTTGTTAGTTGAATTGAATATAAGAAGCTCGATGTGAGAAAGAGCGTGAAGCTGTCAAGTTTGTCGTTTGGATTTGGTGGCTGGTCAACCTCGCCATGTGCACCAGATGAGGTAGGATGAACCTGGTCGATCGACTTGATAACGTTTTGATGGTGATATGTTCTTTTGTTCGAGACTTATTGCTATCAGTTGTTGTTTACTCCTGTTTATGATGATGGCTGCTGCATATTCTTTCGAACCCGATGAGTTGGCACTTGATAATGATTGAATTAGCGATCGAATGAGCAACTGATAGACGACGTATTTTCTTATGCCTTGCCCTTTTCTTATTCCCAACCTGGACGTGCTGAACTTCTCTATTTGGACCGTGGTAAATTTTCTTAAACTGCGTAGGAATTGAACTGTTCTCTGTAATATTGAACTATGTAGGAACTGAACTGTTTTCTTATTCCCAACCTGGACATGAGGAACAACCCTATCTGGACGTGATGGAGATAGATGAACAATGTGTTACCATCAAATTCTTGATTTGATGAACGAGTTGGACTTTTTTTATTTCCCTTCTGCGTAGACTTTGTATCTTACAAAGGCATCATGATTAGTGACGATCATGGTAGTAGGAAGTAGATTGTTGCTGACCTCCAATGAGATGTAGGACCAACACTTTGTAGTAGTGTTTGTTTGTTGAAAGAAAATCGAAGGGAGTTTATTTGTATCCAACTTGGCATGGTGTTACTCCTGCATAGGTGTCACATATGTATCAGGAAAAACCTACTTGTTATGTCCTTAAAAAAAAGATAATGTATGGGTTTTCAAACAATAAGGAATTATTTGGAATATCGTAATCTTGTCGTTGCGAACAAGGACCGAGATAGGAATACTTGTAGGGCCTGTTTAGAACAACAAAATAGTTCAGTCTCCACAAGAACTTTCAGGATAAAATTCCCTGCGTTCCAAGCAAAATAGGCGGCCAATCATTGCACACTGCTGGTAAACCACGGTCGCCCAAGCTGGCAATTTTGAAAACGGCGGGCAATTTTACCAAGATACCAGTTGTCATTCCTGAACCACACATGCGCCATAACTCCGGTCGTACCAACGCACGCACCGCTCATACGGCGCGCGGCAAAACTACAAAAATACCGTCGGAGTACAGTACAAATACAGCCGTGCTTTCCTCGCGTACAGCTGGACGCTTCCCCCCTCTCTCTCCTTGCCGTCGGTAACAAATAGGGAAGGGAGAAGTTAAACAGCTGTTGACAAGTGGGGTCAGAGAGATGAGAAGGGGTCCATGGGCGCTGGGTCCCAATGGGCAGCGTGCGTGGGCGAGTAGAAGAGGGATTCCTGTATATGCCTGGGACTATGCGGAATCCATCGAGTTCTTCCCGTTTTCCGCTGTCTCCACTTCCTCTCCCTCGTCGTGTTCTTCTCCTTCCTCCCTCAAGTTCCTTTTCCTCCCCCAGGTTCCTTTCTCGTGCGATTTTTCTTGTATCCTACCCAAATTCCTGCTGTGAATCTGAGAGCCATTCGGGGACGCGGCACAAGAACCGCCCACTAAGAGCCAAAGCAACGCGAAGCTCGTCGCCGGCGACCATGGCGGCGGCTCCGTCGAGGACGCGCGGCGACTTCGACCACCTCATCAAGCTCCTCCTCATCGGTGATAGCGGTAGTACTCTGTTCTACACCCCAAGAAAGCTCTCCTCCTCCTCCTCCTCCACCCCAGTCCTTAGCTGCTGTTTTGGTTCTTGGATGCTACTAGGGTTTAATTTAGATCGATTTCCAGCTGGCTTCAGGTGAAATAGCCTGCCTTTTGCACTCCTTCCTGCTTCTTATGGTGCTTTTGCATCTCCGAATTACTCGGTAGATCGGAACGAGTAGTACGGGGTGTTGCCACCGATTTAAGGAACAGGATGTTTGTCTCTTGGTTGCTTAATAGAATGTTATGTACCTATAATTGAAGCTTCAGTGATTGTTTCTTGATTTAGTTGGCTGGCTGGTTGCCAATCTTGTCACAGACATTCTTCTCTGAGAACCTTGCTAGCCATAGGCAGGCCTTCATATAACCTTTTGTGGATCAAGCAGAGGGTGTGGCCCGGGCCAGAATTCATGCGCGGTGCAGATTAGTTGTTGAAAGAGCGCTATCTTTCTGCACCATTATTCGGATCATACACAATTATTATGGCTATACAATGCTCTTTGCCCTTCTTCTGTATGTTTACATCTTTGTTGAAGTAGTAGATTTCTGGGAACATCACCTTTACGTGGGAACATATAGTCTTAAGGTAGTTTTATTGAGTTAGTTTAGACTAGGATTACAATCCTTCCAGTTTGGGAGGCCTAAAAATAGGAAGGGATATAAATGGGTTGAATAACATGGGGATCCCCTAAAGGTGACCTACTTGACTTAAAAGTTGACTAGGTTAGGGTAGGTTTGGGTTTTCACTATGGTTGGGAGATTTCGTTGGTCTAAATATATATGACTAGAGAGCTGCACTGCCAGCTTTGTTGCAGCTGAATGTCACTGGCAGGGTCCTAATATCCTACTTGCACCAGCTCAGACATTGTTGCAGTTCAATCCGGCAGTGGAAGTGTATCATCATGTATTTTGTCTGGATACGCAAGTTTTGGTCTTATTCTAACTACCTTATTGTGTTATATCCTCGGGGAAAGAAACTACGAACCGAAATTCGTTGCCTTTTATTTACATCTAACCTACTATAATGATCAAAACTTTTTTTTTTTTTTGAAAAAACCATGTAAATCTTAAATTTATTACTTACTAGTCCAGATTGTAACTGGTTCATGGTACTCGAACCTTGGTAACAAGGTGCTGTTTGCATTGTTCTACCTATTATTTTGGTACAGTACGCTGTGACCACGTTGACTGCTATACCACTTGACACAAGTATTATTGCTTGTTGGCATGTTGAGGAGGATAATGGTAAAAAATGCTAGGGAGGAAGGATTGGTTATTGTTGTTTGGGTCAATATATGTTACAGGATCAATATCAAGTCAGAAAAAGGATTCGTTCTTGTTGAGAAAAAGGGAAGGCAGAAGATAAGAAGAGCATCTCTTCTGCACACAGCATCTATTAATTGTGACATAATTGTTCCTCATTCACTTCTCTTGTTTTTCTCCTTTATACCAAGGCAGTGAAATCAGTTCTTCCGTTGATCTTCTGCTATATGTTTGTATAAGCATTTCCATCTTCGCTTTCTTGCCCCTTTCTTCATATGCATGCTGATTGTGCTGTCATCATATTGGCAGCTAATCTTTGTACTTATTTGCAATTTGAAACCATAATGAACTTCAATTGCTATCATTGTGTAACTGTGTTGAAGAATACCTAACAAGCTACAGGCTGTATGATGTACAGATCAAAGAATTGCAGTTATGCCTAGAAAAGACAACCATACCCTTCACTTGTACTTGTAGGTTAGACATCTCCATTAGGGGTACTTTGGTCATTTGTACAGGCCCAAGAGCCTATAAATACCCCATGTATCTCTCATTTGTAACTTTAGCTCTCTTGAGCAATAAAAGAGCACATTCAAACTTGTAAGCTCTCGGGGACCGACTTCTCAGAGGCACCCCCTGCGGGCTCACCGACAAGAGTAGGGTTGTTCTCTCGAACCCTCGAACCTGTATAAACTCCCGTGTTACTTTCACTCTCATGGGTGCCAGCCTGTTAAACGGCCTACGTCCACCCCCTCACACATGTCTCGTTTCGTAACCTATGACAAACTGACTGTAGATTCATCAGTTATGTTGTGTTCTTTTTGGCTGTCCTTTGTTTTGAAATTATTGGAACAAGTGATTTAAGTTATTATTAAAATTATTCCTGTAATAATCAAATCGCTACACTGGAAACTTCAGGGGCAACCTTGGTGGTTGACACTTAAGGGATTACATGAATTTGCTCCTTCTACATTAGATAATTAGATTCGAAATCTTTACCCATAATATTGTGTACTTCTTCCAAAAATAAGTATAGTTCACACTTTAAAGAGTTGTCAACCACTTTATTAGAAACATCAAACGATTCCATTTTTAATGTACCGTAGCATTTCAAATATTTTTTAGGGTTTTTTAATTTCGCTGGGATTATGAAACTCGGAGGGGCCCGAAATCCAAAATTTCGCCGAATTTCGGCGAGATTTTGAACCCTGCGTTGTGCTAAGTATGTATGTACGTTTACATACAGTTGTTCGAAGTGTTAGTCTTAGTTCAGGGACTTACGCATATAGTAACCGAATCACCACTACCTGTGTCGTGTGATATTCATGTACCATACATGTTCGTGTGATATAGTAACCGAAATCACCACTACAATTAAGAAGCATTCGCATGCGTATGCGGGCGAAGTGGGTGGCAAGCCGGAGGGTCAGGGGGCCTAGGAAACGAGCGGCTGATGGGTGCGTCACAGGGCTTGGTTGGGCTGGGCCGCATAAATTCTACTGGGCCACATAAGGATTTTCGGATATCCGAGCAATTTTTTTCGGATATATCCGAAAACTATATCAGAATATGCCGATCCGACAGATAGTAATATCCTAAATTCGATTCCGAATTCAAAAAAGAATATCCGAAACCGAATCCGAATCCGCAAATTATCCGAAATGACTATCCGAATTAGATCCGAATACATCCGGTCGGTCTGTCGGTCGGAAAATATCCGAACCGATTGCACCCCTATCCTCGGGTACAGTTACTTTGGCACACCTGGTGGATCCTCATTATTCTCATTGTTGTGTTCTATAATTTCTATCATGTGATGCATAGCGGCAACTTACCTCAGATAAAAAATACTGTATTCATTCTAATTTGGGCCCCTTTTTTTTAATCTGCAGGAGTAGGAAAGAGTTGCTTGCTGCTGCGGTTCTCTGATGACACTTTCACTACAAGTTTTATCACCACCATTGGGTATGCACACAACCATCATTCTCTCTTTTAGGTATTCAAGTCAATATTCTAAACTTGAGCTTTTTCTTTCTGTTAAGCATTGATTTCAAGGTTAGGACAGTTGAGCTTGATGGAAAGCGTGTAAAATTGCAGATTTGGGATACTGCTGGTCAAGAACGTTTCCGAACAATTACAACTGGTATCTACTTTTTCTTCCTTTTTGAATATGATGCCCATGTGGGACTAGATATGAAAGACGAAGTAAATATACCTTCGATTGTCAATAAAGCACCACTTGGAACTCTAGGTCAAAGCTAGTTAAAGAATCGTGTCATGTTGAGCAGATGCATAACATTTTACAGGTTCCAGGTTGCCATCAAGCTGGTATAGGATTGTATGTTTTTGGTGAATAACACCTGTATAAATGTGCTACCACTTCTGAGATGTAACCAGAATTTCTGTTAAATTTGTCATACTTTAAAAAATTCTGGAAGCTGGATGCATTTTGTTGATCTTCTGCTGCCTGTAACAGCAATACCTCGTATTTTTAAAATTTTCTTTTGAGGTGGTTGAGTTTTGTCTTGCGAAAGGCCTGATCCACGGCCCAAGCTCGAATACTGACAGAATTTTAGAACATAAAAGAACATGACTAATTTAAAAATAACTCTCTAAAAAAAACATTTGTGGTAAGGGCGTAAGGGTGGGCTGAGTCAGGCCTTATTGGTTAAATGTGAGGCTTATATGATATTTTCGAAGTCCAAATGGCAAGTGCCCACTACAATGCACGGACATGGATACGTCGGCACGACACTGACACAGAATTCATCATTTTTCCAAAAATGCCGACACGATGACACGGCTATATATATTTGAATAATAATATACATATGTATTATTCACCGTTTTTCTACGTGTTTGTCAAACTGAAATAATGTAAAGTGTAAACTAGGAATATGTACCTCAGCCTTTGTGAATAGGTACTGTCACATTAGGATATATCTTTCAATCACGATTAGTAATTTTCAGCAAGTGCACTTTGACTCTAGAGTAGCTACTAGTGCTAATATATTTGTGATACTTACATCTCCATTTCACATTTCCTATAAACGGACCACCCTTATCTAGAACGTCAATATGGTTTCACAATGGAGCCTTGCCTTCATGTTGGTGTTTTGCTCCTCTGGGATGGCTAGGGTTACACTTTAGGTTGCTGAACTGGGATGGGCTGTGTTATTATATGTGTCGGATATGTGTCGATGAAGTGTTGAAGCCGTGTAGAACATTAAATTATTTATTTTGACTATTTAATTGTCTAATACGTAACCGATACGTGTCGAGTGGCATGTTGGTGTCGTATCTGTGTTGGACACCGATAATGCACTAAACCGACATGACAGTGCTACATAGAGCGCACATGCCCAAAAAGGTCAGGTCGCGCTTAACAGGCTTGGTCTTGGCCGGTTTCATGATGAACACCTGGCAAAAGATGCAATTTCAAGCACGCATCTAACATGATGTGCTTTCAGATTCTCATCATATTTGGAAGGGGAAAAATCCATAAACAACCCACAAGTCTCCTACCTTTTCAATTTGTCCCCCATATATAAGTATGGTTTACTTTGTCCCCCCGTAAGTTAAGTTGGAATGCAAATAACCCCTAGGCCACATGTTAGCACTATTTCTCGAGGTTTTCATTATTTTTGGCACTTCAGTTGTGTCAATACTTGTTTCAATTATGCTAATACTTATTCCAATTATTTGGGTGATTTTGGTACTTGTAATGCACCGTTTCGTTAATAATGTTTGAGTGCTAAAATCTTGTATTACAAATACCGAAATCACTCATCATTGAAACAAGTATTGATATCACTTAAATAAGTACTAAAATCATTGAAACAAGTGGTAAAGATAATTAAAACCACAAGAAAATAGTGCGAACATGCGACCTAGGGGGTTATTCGCAAGCCAACTTAACTTATAGGGAGCAAAGTAAATGAATGTGCACAATAAAATTATTCCTTTCACATTCTTGATTCTTTCTTTCTTTCATTTTTTTTAAAAAAAACTTGCCTTAATTGCAAACCTGCCTAACCTCAATTTTGAAACTGTAACCAGGCCAGATGCATGTGCATATGCCAAACTTTTGTTGGTGGTGTGGAGATCTTCCATTGATGACCACATGTGTAGGCTGGTGAATTATAGACAATTTTTTGGGCATTTATGTAAAGGCAATAACAATCTATGTATTATCTATTTACTAGTCATTGAGAGTTTAGCACTATAATTCCGCAAATGTTTACTATAGCTGTACAGTTTTATTGATTTCTAAGCAAGGTTTCTGCTCCTTATGTAATTCCTTTCCTTTTCTTTTCGCAGCGTACTATAGAGGAGCTATGGGTATTCTGCTTGTTTATGATGTAACAGATGAGTCATCCTTCAACAGTATCCAACATGCTTGTGCATCCCATTTGTTAATTGAGGGTGAAATATGTTTTTCTTTCTTGATTGTCATTCTTAACTAACCTCTAGACATTAGAAATTGGATCCGCAACATAGAACAACATGCATCTGATAATGTCAACAAGATCTTGGTGGGCAACAAGGTTGATATGGATGCAAAGCGGGTAAATGTTTTATTTTTAAAAAAATTTCCTAAATGCTACACATCTACGGCCGATTTTCTTCTCTATGCTTGCGACATAATGGTGTTCGGCTAACAGGTGGTGTCCACGGCTCAAGGTCAGAGGCTTGCAGATGAGTATGGGATTAAATTTTTCGAGACGGTAAGATTTTGCCGTTTAAGCTAAGTAAAATACCTCCCAAGCTGCAGTAAGTCTTTATCGTAAAACTAGCTGTATACCAAGATGATTAAATTCACAGATTTTAATTCAATTGTGTGCAGAGTGCAAAAACAAATCAAAACGTGGAGCAGGTATTCTTCACCATTGCAAGGGACATAAAGCAAAGATTGACTGAAACTGTTGCCACCACGGCTGAGGTAGCTATTCTGGCATGTCATAGACTCATATATGGGTTCCAATTCGTTCCATGTCACTTGTCATTTCTAACCTTCACCGAATCATGCAGCCCCCAACTATTCAAATCGGTAGGCAAGAATTAGATCAGGCTGGTGCTGCCTCGTCAAGGTTGTCGTCCTGCTGTAACACCTGATCAATGCCGTGGCACAAATTGCACAGCTTGTCTTAACGCGGCTGGTGCATAACTGCAAGTTTACCGGTGCCATCTTGTGTGTTTACTGCGATGGCATGCCAAAATGTATATTTCGCCCAGTTGATATCTAGCTCAAAAGATCAATACTCTTGACCATTGTGGTGCAATGAGGTGTTTGTGCTTTGCATTGCCGTGTTGGCCTGTTCTAGCTCCGTCGGTAGTGCTGATTTATGCTTTGAAACTCTACTTTTAGCTCCAGGTTCTCCAGAGCAAACATTTCGACAGATAAGCTGATGCATTTGCTCCTGTCATATAAACAAATCTTCTAAGAGCGCATTATCTGATTGCCTGAAATCATGCTTGTGCATAAGTGCATATTGTCCGATTTCCATGTGCATTACCCAAGATTCCCAAATTCCAATCTATGTTATACAATCAGTGACAGGTGGGCCCTCCTTGGATTGCGCTATTGGTGGACTCCATTTTCTGTGAAAATTCGCAATGGATTGGTTAAAAACGAATCACTTAGGTATTAATAACAACTTTGTCGAGACATTAACAAAATATTTCTTTCTAGTCACAAGAATATTGTTTCCAGGTACTGCAGTTAAGCCTTGTAAATTTTGGTTATTGTTATCTTTTATAATATTTATATTGAACACATGAAAATATTATGTATAAATTATTCTTGAAAGAACTTTCACAATATTATAATTAGTTTTTCTAGTAATTTTCATGTAATTCTGGAATTTTTTCTAGTAATTTTGCTATTTTTCTTGCATTATTTGAATTTTTAGGAATATTTCAGATTTAGAAAAACCTGGAAATTTCAGAAAACCCTAGTTGGGCCGAAACCTAGTGGCCCAGCCCATTAACCGTTACGGCCCGATTCGGTTCTGGATCGTTCGGTAACCCTAACCCCAACGATTCCTGACCCTTGCATTGCAATCAGATCGTTAGAATTCATCCACGTTAGCTCGTCGGGATAGAGGACTCCGCTGCCGATACGGTAACCATTCTGTCGCTGATATTTCATCTATGTTGAGACCGTGCACACTAGCATGATCCTAGACTAGTGTGGAATACACAGAGGGTCCAGGTTTGCACATTCGGGTCCCGATAATTAAGCATAGTAAAATTATAATGAAAATAACAAGCTCTACCACGCAAAGAACTCAGACAGAATATTTGAGGCTCGGTAAAAACTTTATCGCTCCAAAACTATAATTCATATGAACTTCCAACTTAGAGAGATAATAAGTATGAAAGTCACGCAACTTTTTCAACAAGAATCACTTCAATATCAGATAATATGAATTTTTATAAAATAAATAAGGACTGCTGTATAGATAGAACATACTTGAGCAGGAAATCAAGAAAAAAATTCAAGAACACAACCTTCAAGATTACTCAAAGATTGAACATTGAAGAAGTGAAGCATAGATGATTAGAATATGATCTAAGAAGATTCATCCATCAATCATTTATCCTTGGCTCAAGAACTACAATCATTTAGAAGGAGGAGAGGCAAATGTGTAGAATTTAAATGCTTGAAAGTAAATATTGAATTTAAATTGCATATCGTAAAGATATAATGTAAATACAGAATTTAAATTGCATATAGTAAAGATATAATGTAAATGCAGAATTTAAATTCATAAGTAAAGTAAAGAAATTCTTTGTATTTTTGGAGGGAAGGTTTACAAAACCTCACAACAAGCGGGCAAAGCTCAAAGAAGCACACAAAACCTTCAAGTGGGGAAGCTACCCCTACCCCTCTATTTATAGTGTCATGGGTCATCCTCCACCCTTGGATGAGTTATTTCTATCCTAAGCTACCCTCCAAAGACCAAGATTTGATCCCACACACTTACCCATTGGGCTACCCGAAACCCAATAACATAATAGGTTTTGCACTCTTCTCAAAGCAAACTTTACTTAACCACTACTCTATTATCTAGAACCACTATCCAACGGTTCTCCTTAATCCGAGCATCATTAAGCTATATTCTCCAAGATTCCCTTGACTTTTGACTTGCCCCAGCTTGATCTTTGGCCATCTTCTGGCGATCCCCAGCCATCTGGACCTCCGGCTTCCCTCAGCTAGTCCCAGCTATTCTTCACATCTCCATGACCACAAATTGAAGCCCGCAATCATCAAAGACAAGGAAACCCATCACATATCATTGCGCAGAGTTGGTAGTGCCGCACTTGACTAAAACAGTTCAAATTGCTTCAAATTGAAAATCCAAACTCAAACCAGAGCAATCCAAGCTCAAATACAGTCAAATACTCATCACAAATATGGATGAACCTCCACATGGTCCTTCAATCTCTCACTTGATGAGTATATTGATAAATCAACAAAAAGGCATAAGAGAAAGAAAGCAATTTGAAAGAAAATTCATACTTAGTCCTTTTAAAAGAGAAAGAGGCTCATGACCAAGTAGATGAGAAGAATTTTAGAGCTCAACACAAGAAAGAACAATTTTTCCGCAAAAGCTCCAAAAACAAAGAAATCTCTCAAAAGCTCCAAATAAGTCAAATTTTGCTCATGATCAAAATGCAAGGACAATTGTTCAATAAGATCGTGAGAAAATATTTTTTTAAATTTTAATCTCCCTCTTTGCCTTTTTTCAATTTTCTCCCCCTTTTGGCAATATAGGCATCAAGAGAGCAATTATGGATGAAATGCAACCTAAAAGATCTTTGAAGATTATGCAAGTGACTCTATTCATATTCAGATTATGTCATCTTAAGTCATATCCAAAGGCATATTAGAAATTTAGCTAGCTAGCTCAAAAAGAAAGTATACTAATTTTGCATGATTTCAATATTAGCATCACTTAGCACAATTTCAAGACTAGAAGCAAAGCCAAAATAGGATTAAATGGATATACTAGAGTTCAACCTAGTCAACACATTGGGAAGCTACATGTCCATAAGAGAAGCCTCATGCTCAATCATCTAAAAATGCAAATTTTTGAAATTAAAGCACGTTGCGGTTTGGTGAGTTTATCGTAGTGAAGCACATCCTCGGCTAGGAGTTATTGACAAAGCCTTCCTAGGCTTCACTCTCCTCCACATACTTTGAAGTTTAGAGAGTTTAAACTAGTGAAACATATCCTCGACTAGGAGTCATCGATAAAAGTCTCCTAGGATTCACTCTCTTCCTCAATTTTGTTTTGCATTTTACAATTTATTGACTCAAGCCATAATCAACCATCTCAAGCAAGAAGCTTAAAAGAGTGGTCTTGGTCATACACAATACATTCCAAGTTCATCCCAAGTGCTATGGGAAGCAGTCTCGAGAATGTAAAATGTTTAGTTCAGTTTCAGCACAAACAAATCAATGTTTGTCATTTCAACACTTAGATTCGTGAGCATGCTAAGGATTCTAGAATAAAACAATATAGCTAACTCCAGTTGCTCTAGGGACTAGTAGAAACCCAAAATATCACTAATCATGGCATAAGCACCTAGCTTAACATGATACATCAATTTAGATATGATCTACACTAGCAAAAATCTTCAGAAAAGTATCTAGGTGCAACTATCATAATTTTATCAATTGCATAAAAAACAAACCTCAGAAATAGAAACAAGTCTATATGCAATGCAAGAAAGTTAGTTCCAAACTCCCCCTCAACAAGTAAGTCAATTTTAAGCACAAGTCTGATTTAGGTTGAGTTATTAGTAGTTTTAATTCAAGAAATAAGAATGAACTCAACTAAAACCAGAAAGACAGAAGTGAGAAGAAGGAATCAAGAAACTGACTGCTGGGTGATCTAAGAGCATAGAAAAGGTGATATAGAACACTACAACTCAAACTCGATCTCACCTTCCCCATATGACTTACATAGGAAAGCTAACTCAAAAGACTCTAACTAGGGAATACACGTAAACCCTGTCTACCCAGGGGGTCCAACAATTACTAGACCTATAAGTCTGTGAGTGAACTCAATCTAAAGAGAAGAGATATAGCTAATTGTGTATGATAGCAACATATAGCATAAGATGAGAGGTCCATGCCAAGGCATGCCAGAAGTCTAAGTGAAGTGGGCTCTGAAGCTAACAGCCAGCCCGAAGACACCCAAAAAATGCAAAAGAAATGCATATGATACAAATAGTATAAACTAGCTCCCCCTCAAGATATGTCATTTGGGCTCATAATCCCAAGCTCCCCCCTCAAGGCAACAAACCTACAGCTATCCAAAGACTTGGTGAAAATATTAGTCAACTGGTGGTCACTCTCCACAAGCTGGAGCACTACATCTCCCTTCTCCACATGGTCTCCAAGGAAGTGATAACGAATATCAATATGCTTGGTCCGAGAATGCTGCACTTAGTTCTTAGCAATGTGAATGGCAGACATGTTATCACAGAAAAGTAGAACACACTCTGCTGCTAATCCATAGTCCCACAAAATTGATCTCATTCAGAGTACCTGGCTACAGCAACTGGCTGCAGCAACATATTTGGCCTTAGCGGTGGACTATGCAACTCCAGACTGCTTCCTAGATGACCAAGAGACAAGAGAAGTGCCAATGAATTGGCAAGTGCCAGATGTGCTCTTCCTAACTATCCTACAGTCAGCAAAGTTTGCATCTGAAAGGTAGCTCAAAGGTACCTAAAGATGCATTTCACTACCTAGCGGTGAGAGGCGCGAGGAGAAGCCCAGAATCGAGCACAAAGACATATAGAGAACTAGAGAAGTGTATGTCAGGTCTTGAAGCAGTGAGATACAAGAGGGAACCAATCATACTTCGATACTTCTTCTGATCAACTAGCTCACCATCCTCGTTAGGCTTGAGGATAGTAGTGGTGGCCGTGGGAGTCATCACCGTCTTCTTGTCAGACATATCCAAGTGTCTCAGGAGGTCTCGAGTGTACTTGCCTTGATGCAAGAATGTACCCTCCCGAGCCTACTTGATCTGGAAGCCGAGGAAGTAGCTCAACTCACCCATCATGCTCATCTCGAACTCAGTACTCATCACATCTAAGAACTGAGTAACAAGCGAATACGAGGATCCTCCAAAGATGATGTCGTTGACATAGATTTGGACTAGGAGAAAGTCCAAATCAGAATGTCTGACGAACAGAGTCTTATCCACTTGGCACATATGAAAACCAGGACTCAAGAGGTAGGACTTAAGCCTCTCATACCAAGCTCATAGAGCTTTCTTAAGTCCATACGAAGCTTTGGAGAACATGAATACATGGTTAGGGTACATGGGATTCTCAAATCCTGGAGGTTGTCTGACATACACCTCTTTCTTAATGAAACCATTGAGAAATGCACTCTTGATATCCATTTGATAAAGCTTGAAGCTCTTGGATGCCGCGAATACAAGTAGGATCCTGATGGCCTTTAGTCTAGATACAGGGGCAAAGGTCTCCTTGAAGTCAAGACCCTCGACCTGAGTAAAACCCTGAGTGACTAGCCTAGCCTTATTTTGAATGACAACCCCACCCTCACTCTGCTTGTTTTTGAACACCGACTTGGTCCCGATGATGTTGTGACCAGAAGGGGGCTCAATAAGCTATCAAAATTTGTTCCTCTCGAAGTTTTCAAGCAACTCATGCATGACATTAATCCAAGATTCACTGGACAATGCATTAGAAATATCCTTCGGTTCAAAAGAGACAACAAAGGCAGAGTGAAGGTAGAAAGTGGACAAACCTGACTTAGAGCGAGTAACTCTCTTAAACAGATCTCCAGTGATCTAGTTAGGTGGATGAGCCCGCTGAATGTGGTGGAGAGGTCCAAAAGTAGAAGTGACCTCTACTCCTCTCGTGGGAGAAGTAGGAACAAAACCACTAGCTGCTAAAGAGTCTGAAGGTAAGGGCTGATCTCCCTAAAGTGCAGAAATATAGACTTGTCAAAGGTTAGTGAATTGACAATAAACTTATATACTCGGTACCTTCGAATATGAAGAGTCAAACACGAAATCGGTGGCACACGATGTAGATAGGTTTGGGCCTCCAGGTGGAGTAATACCCTACTCCTGTATGGATGAAGTATAGAGTCGGCGAAAAAGAGTAGAAAGCAGGATGCCTAACTTCTAGTTGCAATGAAGATTGTCTCTGGAATATGACTAAGATCTAGCTTATGAACTATCGAAGCGCCGTTCGTCGGTCTTAAAGTTCTTTTTTCCTCCTTTCTTCTCTAAAATCTTTGTGCTTCTGTTCTTATATAGTTGAGGTAGCCTCTTCACTGGTTGTAGTCGGTTCGAGATACCAGATCGTACTCGATGAGGAATCCACTATTCCAAGATCTTCATAGCGTACCCATACTTCCTTTAACATTCGTTGTATTCGAGTTTGTTTCCTCGTAACAGGATCATGACTGAGTCCTTTCCAAATGTGGAGATATCCCTCCCGTATATATATCTTATCCCACATAATCGAGCCCGAGATATCCAAAGTTTCCAGATGCTTGCATGAACATATATAGTATGATCTTTGAGTTTTCTGTACATGCTCATATACCATATTTAGATAATCGATAGTAGCCCTTAACTCGCCAAGAGAGGTCTTCTCATGTGCTCTGGCCGACATCGCCAAGCTCTGACTTGGTCGAGTAATGCCTTACCTGCTTGTGATTGAACGATTCGAGCAGAGTGGAATCGCTAAGTATCGAGTAGGAACCTACTAGGTTGAGCGCCCTGCCATCAGCCCATCTTGAGTCCTTAGGGTAACCTCATGTGACTCGATGCTGACTCAATGACTCGATTCTGAGCAAAGTTTAGAAAAATTCAAAAAATCTATGCATCGGGAAGTGGAGCATTTATTGCCATAACCTGCATTGCGGGGAATGAACCGTCCACCGGTATAGAAAGTTCTGGCTTATAAATTCCCATACCTGGAACTGTAGCCACTCCCCTTAACATTACTTTCGAAAACTCCGCTGCAATCCTTAAACCCTAGCGCCGCCACCTTCGAAGAACTCAACTTGTGCCTTCTCCAATGGCGCCCGGCCCCTCAGCTAGCACCGGAAATGCTTCGTTAGAGAAGAAGTTTAAGATGACCAAAGCAGCCTTCAAAGATAAAGCCCTCGAGAGTGTGTGACAGAAGTCGATAATGACAGAGAAGCGTCTCATCGAGCTGGAGGCAGACGGCTTCGTTCTTCCTCGGGAGTTCTTCCATTGGAGCCCGTCAGTTGGTGAGTCATATCCCACCCCCAAAGATGAGGATGACACTATTGTTTTTTAGGCCTTCTTCCGCTATGGATTCATGTCGGGATCCGAATTTGCAAATCCGGACCCTCTGTGTATTCAGCACTAGTCCAGGATCACGCTAGTGCACACAGTCTCAACATCGGTACATATCACAATCATACTCAACGAATAATAAAGTACTTTATAGAAAGGAAATATAATGGGTTGCTCAACCTTATGGTCGAGTTACAAAAGTACGCCTCGCAGGGCTAAAGTCTTATTAAAAGAGAAATAACTGCAGCGAAATATAAAGAAAACGTGTGGCGCCAACAAATATGCCACGGGCAACTGACTGGGCTCTCCCCTAGTTTGTCGACTCTTCCTGGAGCTCCTCCTCCAGTGCAGGCGTTGATTCTTCTTCAACTGGTGTTGTAGTGTGGCAAGGGTGAGTACTTGGTACTCAACAAGTCATGCACAGAATGCAACTAATATTCTATATGCATGGCTTAATGCAAAGGATAGGTTAACAGGTTCATTTGCAGTAGAGCAGCAATTAGCAAGTAACATAAGTAGATTCGAAAGTAGTAGAAGCAATGTAGTATCAATAACTTTTCCAGGAATTAAGTAAACACTTTCCCTTTCCTAATCCACATTTCCATCAATGTTATCATTAAACCCAACCAAACTTTTCAAGTCCAAGTTGTTTTCATGAAAGTCTAACCCTTGACTGTAATCCCCGAGCAATGTCCAATGCCGCGGACACGGCTATTCGAATAGATTTTACACTCTGCAGAGGTTATGCACTTTACCCACAAGATACAACCAAACACCACAAAGGCGAGTGTCCGTAACAAAGTCTTTCGGAAACTTCTAACAGCACAAGTGGGCCTCCCCGGTTATTGCACACTAGCCCTTCCCTTAGCAACGGCGAAGTCTAGGCCAATCAACTGTTAGATGTGTACCTGGCCGCAGCCCCGGTACGCTCACCCGTACAACTACACAAAAGGGTATAGTTGACACCCCGGGTCCCACAGGTACGTTATTAGCAACTTAATCAACTAGGTCTGTCCCATTACAGACATGTGGTTGCACGTTTGACTCAATTCAAAGGCTTGCAAGGTTAAGTCCTTAGGTTGACCAGGGCAAGACTACCCGAAGAACCAAATCAACTTCCCCGGTGCCATTCATGGCCCACCATATCATTCTTGCCACATGCCCCGGTCTAAATCTATTTATCAAACCCTAGTTGATTACCATGCACCACATGCCATCGATAACAACATCAATAACACATGACACTTCTCAAAAACATGTTCCATATCTTATTAAGTCAACATTAACATTTGATTGTGCAAAATCATGTTGTGACTACGTGGCAGGTCTAAGCAACATACTACAACGGTCTAATTACCCATGTTGGCAATTTAATAATGTCCAACTAAATAATCCACAACTAGGGTGACAAGGGTTTATGGCACATAAGTAATTAATCAAGGTGTCATACAACAACTAGGTATTTAACTAATCCCAGAATTAACCAACGTAAACTTTAATTAAATTAGCATGCAATACTTTTAAACAACATAATTTCAAAAGAATGGGCTCAACATGGTCAAAGCATAACTTGCCTTCAAAGAGTACTTGATCTTGCTCTTGAGCTGGCTCTTGGGTCAATACTTCTCCTTCGAAGCCTTCGGGTACTTCAACGTCTACTCGTAATGCGTGCAAATATCAATAAATAAATAAAATAGTACATGCAAAAATCTCAAAACCTCAAACAAAGTCCATAAACGGAAAGGGCATAATTTTACGAATTTTTAGAAATTGGAATCGCCCAAAACGGAGTTAAAATGCAAAAGTTATAATCGTTTAAAGTTTAAAGAATCTACTAATTAAATAAAAACAGAGAAAATTTCGTATTCAAAAATTAATTAAAATTCATATTTAAGTAGATCTCCATTTTATAAAAATTTAGAAATTGGAATCGTTCAGATCGGAGTTAAAACGCAAAAGTTATAAGCGTTTGAAGTTTGAGAATTCAAATAAATCAATAAACCGAATTAATTCATTTATTTTTCTTTTGAAAAATCACTTTATTGCGTCAGCAGCACGGCACAGTTCGGTCCACCGTGGACCCGGCCCACGGGAACATGTCTCACTGACATGTGGACTTGCTGACGCCGTCGCGACGTCACCGCGTTTCGGCCATTACCTGCAGATCGACACGCGGGCCCCACCGTGATGTCAACACGACGTCACGGGTGACGTCATGGAGACGTTGGGCCAGCCGATGACATGCGGGCCCCACGCTGACGTCATGCGCTGACGTCAGCGACGACCGTGCGCGACCGCGCTGGTCCAACGCCCAGACACGTGGCACAATCTGGGTCGTTGATTTGAAAATCAATGGTCCAGATTAGATATAACCTCACGTGTTTGGAAATAACGCGGTTGATCTGGACCATTCGATCTTGATCGGACGGTCGAGATCCGATCGGGTTTCACCGCGTCTCTGGGGGTGACGTGGCTTGACCCGGCGCGTGACACGTGGCTCAATCTACGCCGCTCGATCTCGATCGAACGGCTGGGGTTGCATCTAAGGCTACAACGTGGGTTAACCCTAACCGTACGATCTAGATATAACGGCTGAGATCTATCCAAGCACGGTGCGGTTTACGATTACGTGGCTTGATCTGAATCGTTCGATCTAGATCCAACGGTTGAAAACAGATCTAAAAACTAAAACGTGAGAATTACCTTCGGATGACGTGGACGAATCTGGACCCTCGGATCTTGATCGGACGGTTCACGAAGCTTGCGAGGTCGGCGATGTCCACGGCGGAGCTGGCTGGCCAGAGACGGAGACGACGACCACCCGAACGGCGTTGCGGGCACGCTCCGGCGAAGTGGATGGTACCCCTCGACGCATCTTGTCCTTGAGGTTCCGGATCTGGGCTCGGTGACAGCGGAGGACGGCGGACGGCGGCGGAAACAACGGAGAACCTCGGCGGAACCCTAATCCAACTACGGCGAGCGATTGCGGCGCAACCACGGCGGCTTGAGCGCGAAGAGTTAGGGCTACGGGTGCGCACGGAAGAGGGCTACACGACAGGGGTGGCGGCGCATTAAATAGGGCCCTCGGCATCCGTGAAAACTGCGAAAACCGAGGTCCACCCGGCTGCGGCGGCAGAATCCGAATTGGATTCGGATTGGGCGACATGGCGCAACGGTGGCCGTTGGATCAAGATCCAACGGCCACGATCCGGTGAGCTCGGGCGCGACGGAGTTGGACCGGACCAGGCGTCTGGTAGCTGGTCGGACTCGAACTCGGGTCTGACTTGGGCCCAGTCGCATGAACAGTAAAACCCACTCAGCAATTAAATATTCAAAATAATTTCTAGAAATTCAAATAATTCGAGAAAAATAGCAAAATAATCAGAAAAATTCCACGAAAAATCTGGAAAATACTTTGAGATATTTTGGACTCAAATAAAATATTTCCAACAAAGTTTTATTTATAACTTTTAATTCTTTAATTATTTCAAAAGGGAATAAATTCAAATTAAATCCAAATAAATTCCAAAAAATTCACCAAAGTGCAAAATGACATTTAAATTCATGAAAAGCAAAAATTGGGGGTGTTACAAACCTCCCCCCTTAACAGAATCTCGTCCCTAAGATTCAAGGCTTACTAAAGAATAGGTCCGGAAACTCTTTCTTCAAATCCTCCTCGCGCTTCCAAGTTGCTTCGCTCTCTGCATGGTTGCTCTACTGAACTCTGCAGAAACATGTCGATTTATTCCTCGTCTCTCGGTCCATGGTGTCCAGAATCTTCACGGGGTGCTCCTTGTAAGTGAGATCCTCCTGCAGTTCTATTGATTCTAATGGTGTCTGCTCATCGGGTACTCGAAGACACTTCTTCAGTTGTGATACATGGAACACGTCATGCACTCCTGCCAACAACTGCGGTAACTCCAACTGGTAAGCAACCTCGCCTCTACGGTCAGAATCTTAAACGGCCCAACATAACGTGGTGCAAGTTTCCCTTTGGCGTGGAATCTCTTAACTCCCTTGAGAGGTGTAACCCTAAGGTACACGAAATCCTCCAGTTCAAAACTCAAGTCTCGGCGACGGTTATCGACGTAACTCTTTTGCCTTGACTGTGCTACTTTCAGTCTTTCTCGGATCATGGCGATCTGCTCTTCGGCTTCTTGAAGGATATCTGGCCCGAAAACATGGCGTTCACCTGTCTCATTCCAATTCAATGGCGTTCGACAGGGTCGACCATACAGTGCTTCAAAAGGTGACATCTGCAAACTGGCCTGATAGCTGTTATTGTAGCTGAACTAGGCATACGGTAGCCTCTTATCCCAAGAGGTAGCATACGCCAATGCACAAGCTCTTAGCGTATCCTCCAGAATCTGATTAACTCTTTCAGTCTGTCCATCCGTCTGCGGATGATATGCTATACTGAAGTTCAAACGGGTCCCCATGGCTTCATGCAACTTATTCCAGAATCTTGAGGTAAATTGGGTACCTCTGTCCGAAACAATCTTCTTTGGCACTCCGTGCAAACAGACGATCCTGGTCATGTATAACTCTGCTAATTTATCTCCCGAGTAAGTAGTCTTTACAGGGATGAAATGGGCGACCTTAGTCAAGTAATCCACTATAACCCATATGGAGTCATATCCTCCTTGAGTCTTCGGCAAACCGGTAATGAAGTCCATTCCGATTTCCTCCCACTTCCACTCAGGTATCTTCAACGGCTGCAGCAATCCTGCCGGCCTCTGATGCATTGCTTTGACTCTCTGGCATATGTCGCACAATGCAACATGCTCAGCGACTTCCCGCTTCATGCTTAGCCACAAGAATCTTTCCTTCAGGTCTTGGTACATCTTGGCACTTCCTGGGTGAATGGAATACTTGGAGTCATGGGCTTCCTCCAGAATCAACTGCTTCAGCTCCTTTTTGTTCGGCACACAAATGCGGTCCTTCATCCACAATGTGCCTTGCTCATCCAACGTGAAGTCTTTTGCCCTGCCTTCATCCATCTTGGACTTAATCCTGCGGATCTTGTCATCATCCTTCTGTCCTCCTTTGATCTGATCCTCCAGAATAGGCTTTACTTCCAATGCGGCCAAGAATCCCTCGTGTACCACCTCAATCTGCATCTTCTGAAACTCCTTGCATAGCTCATCCGGACTTGCGGCTATCAACGTATTCACGGTATGGCTTTTTCGACTCAAGGCGTAAGCCACCACATTGGCCTTCCCGGGATGATAATGGATCCCAACTTTGTAGTCCTTGATCAATTCCAACCATCTCCTCTGCCTCATATTCAAATCCGATTGGGTGAAGATGTATTTAAGACTCTTATGATCCGTATACACTTCGCATCTATTTCCAATCAGGTAGTGTCACCACAACTTCAAGGCATGCACTACAGCTGCTAGCTCTAGGTCATGCGTCAGATAATTCTCCTCATGCAGTCTCAACTGTCTTGACGCATATGCAACAACCTTCTGGTTTTGCATCAACACACATCCAAGTCATTGGCGCGATGCATCACAATAAATATCGAAGCTTTGATTGACGTCCGGTAGAACTAACACCGGGGCTGATGTTAGTCGTTTCTTCAGCTCTTGAAAACCTTTTTCGCACTCTGGCGTCCATGTAAACTTCTTCTCCTTTTTCAACAATTGCGTAAGAGGTCTTGCAATTGTCGAAAAGCCTTCAATGAAGCGGCGATAGTAACCTGCCATCCCAAGAAAATTCCGAATCTGGGTCACCGTCTTCGGCTGTTCCCAATGTAACACAGCTTCTACTTTGCTTGGATCAACAGCGGCTCCTTCTGCGGTCATCACATGTCCAAGAAATTCCACTTTGTCTTTCCAAAAATCACACTTACTGAACTTGGCGAAGAATTGCTGTTCTCTCAACTTCTCCAAAACTCGCCTCAAGTGCTCTGCATGTTCATCCTTTGTCTTGGAGTAGACTAGGATGTCATCTATGAACACAATGACAAACTTATCCAGGTATTCCATAAAAACCTTGTTCATCATATTCATGAAGTAAGCTGGCGCATTCGTCAGCCCAGAGGACATAACTGTAAACTCGTAATGTCTGTATCTTGACGAGAATGCGGTCTTCGGAATGTTCTCTGATCGGATCTTCAACTGGTGATATCCTGACCTCAAATCAATCTTGGAGAAAACTCCGGCTCCTCTCAACTGGTCAAACAGATCATCGATCCTGGGTAGCGGGTACTTTTTCTGCACGGTGACTTCATTGAATGCACGGTAGTCAATGCACATCCTGAAACTCCCGTCCTTCTTCTTGATGAACAGAACTGGCTCTCCCCACGACGACGAACTCGGTCTAATGAATCCTTTTTCCATCAGCTCCTCAAGCTGCTTCTTCATTTCTACTAACTCCTCGGTTGACATCCGATAGGGTCTCTTGGCTATCGGTGCTGTACCAGGTACTAACTCAATCACAAATTCTATGTCTCTGTCTGGTGGCATTCCAGGCAAATCTTCAGGAAAAACATCAGGATACTCATTCACCACTGAAACATCTTCTATGCTGATTGCCTTCGTGCTGTTGACCATCAACTGTCCATCTCGAACGGCGGTTGCTTGAAATTCCACTTTTCTTCCACATGGGCCTTCAACTGAGATAATCCTTCACCCACAATCCAGCACGACCTTGTGCTTGGATAACCAATCCATCCCAAGAAAACATCTAAGGTCTGGGTTTCCAGTATAATAAGGTTCGCTAGGAACTCTACCCCATCTATTAATATTCTTACCCCAGAACATCCTACTTTCGTTCGGAGTTCGGAACCAGGGGTTTGAACTAGAAGCATGCATTTAAGTCTTGCAATCTCCAAATCATTCTTAGCAGCAAACCCTTGAGAAACAAACGAATGCGAAGCTCCAAAGTCAAACAAAACTGTTGCAGGTACTGAGTTGATAAGTAACTTACCCAGTACGACGTCCATGGCATTCTGAAGTGCATCTACGGTGACATGGTTGACTCGGCCTCTCACCACGATGCGGGCGCGGCTCTGGCCGTCTTTGTCCCTCGGTTTGCTCCTGGTGCAGGCGTCCTGGCTGGTGTGGATCCCAGATTGAATCGGACTGGGGTCACTCCTGCTATCTTCTTAGGGCAACTGTTGGAGAAGTGCCCTGGCTCGTTGCATGTGTAACACCATCTCATTGCTCCCTGTTGACTGCCCGAAGCAGCGTTTCTGGAGCCGGTGTCCGTAACCCCGTTAGCGTGCCTCGATCTTGGCGACGGTGTCCTTGCTGCATTTTGCGGCTGGAATCTGAAAAACTGATTTGGCGCAACCCTCAAACGTTGCTGCACTCCCTGACGCGATCCCTGCTGTTGCATCCTGCGCTTCCGGTTCTCATCAAGTTCCTTGCGCTTGTACTCAAGGATGAGCGCCTTGTTCACCAACTCTTGGAAATCCGGAAAGGTGTGGGTGATCAGTCCCACCTGCAGTCCAGAGTTCATTCCCTTCAAGAAGCGAGACTGTCTGGCCTTGTCTGTCGCTACGTCTTCCGACGCGTAGTGTGCAAGCTGTGTGAACTTGTTCAAGTATTCAGCCACCGGTTGATTACTTTGCTTCAATGCCCTGAATTCTTCCTTCTTTAAGTCCATTATTCCTTCCAGCACATGATACTGGCGGAAAGCGGCTGTGAACTCCTCCCAAGTAATATCCTGTGGGTTTTCCCACGTGGCGCAGAAGTTCTCCCACCACTCAACTGCAGTCCCTTCCAACTGATGAGAGGCGTAGAGCACCCTCTCATTTCCCACACATTGGGTAATGTGCAACTTCCTCTCAATTGACCTTAACCAATCATCTGCCTCCAGTGGATTGGCGTTTCCAGAGAAGGTGGGCGGATGAGTCCTCATGAATTCGAACAACCTTGAGCCCTGACGTTGTCCTTGATTGACTTGATTAGCGGTGTCCTGAGCAGTGACGTGTTGCATCTGCTGCATCATAGCATGCATCAGCTGAGTCTGTGCAGCAAGAAAGGCTCCAAAGTTCTGCATGTCAATTGGTGGTGCTGGTTGGGGCGCAGGTGCTCCATCATTGGGGTTCACTGCGGGGCGAGAACCACTCCCATTGCCTCCAAGGTTTCCGTGGGTGTTCACCATCTGTCGATTACTCCAAGGTTTAGAGACGAGAGGGAATAAGAATAGACAAGTAGTAGAGAAACTTATGCGGGAAGGGTGTAACTCAAAATCCAACTTTATTATCTAATAATAACTTGGTATGGTTGCTCACAATGCCTAAGGGCCTTGCAACACATACTGCACACTCAGCAAGCAATGAAAATCCAAATCGACTGGCACACTGGAGTCTAACGCTTCTAAGGGTGACTCTTATTCTATAACGCGACTCGACGAAGGAGTCTCAACTGCAAAACCTACGCTCACTCGTCGAGAAAACCTCCACTGCCTCCTTGTGGTGGGTGTGGCGGCATATGCGCGAAGCGATCGCCATGTCCCACAATGGCAGTAGTCGAAGAAGCGGCATCATCCTCAGGCTTAGGCTGTGGTGCCAGCTGGTGCTCCTGTTCAGGTGCTGGTTCCTCCGGGTCTGGGGCGTCCAACTCTAATATTGGCTCCGGGCCCTGCCCATACAGTGCGGTCTCCAGCTCTGCGATCCTCCTTGCAGCATAGGCGACGTACTCACGAGCATTCTCTAGGTGTTTTTTTCCCTTCCTCAACCTGCTCGCGAGCCTTCATCAACTCCTGAACTGTATCGTCGATAAGCTCCTCCTGGGTGACGACGAATCTAGCCAAGTGTGTGACGGTAGCATCCTCATCTTCTATCGGCTTTCGCTGCGCTCTGTTGTCTCGGCGTGGGTGGTGACGGAACACTGTGCCTTCCAGCTCTCTAGAGTAAGTGCGAGCAATCTGCTTCATCGCTCTACGTGACACCTCCTGAGTTCCCATCTCAAATGTTGACCTCCTAGCGGTGAAGTGGAAAGGACGGCTGAACTTCGTCTTCTCTCGAGCATACACCGTGATCTTGACGTCCCATCCTATGACTAGTCCTGCCTGCACGATGGTGGTCCCTCGGTAGAGTGGTCTCTCAAAGCCTCCAAGCAACTGTAGCATACGCCACAACTCGGCAGCGTAGCCTCCCTCACGCTCGGCGTAGTTGTTCTTCATCAACATCTGCCAGAGGACACTCGCGTAAGAACGCAACATTTTAAAGTCAAAGTGGAAGACAAAAGAACTCAGCAAGGGGTATGAACAAGAAAGAAAGGGGTAAGTCGAGAATTCATTCATTATCTTGACAACTTTTAACTTTAGAAAATAAGTTTTATCCTCACTACGACCAATCTAACTATGGGTGAGCCTACAGTCAGTATGGCTCTGATACCACCTCTGGTATTGCATTAGAAATATCCTTTGGTTCAAAAGAGACAACAAAGGCAGAGTGAAGGTAGAAAGTGGACAAACCTGACTTAGAGCGAGTAACTCTCTTAAACAGATCTCCAGTGATCTATTTAGGTGGATGAGCCCGCTGAATGTGGTGGAGAGGTCCAAAAGTAGAAGTGACCTCTACTCCTCTCGTGGGAGAAGTAGGAACAAAGCCACTAGCTGCTAAAGAGTCTGAGGGTAAGGGCTGATCTCCCTAAAGTGCAGAAATATAGACTTGTCAAAGGTTAGTGAATTGACAATAAACTTATATACTCGGTACCTTCGAATATGAAGAGTCAAACACGAAATCGGTGGCACACGATGTAGATAGGTTCGGGCCTCCAGGTGGAGTAATACCCTACTCCTGTATGGATGAAGTATAGAGTCGGCGAAAAAGAGTAGAAATGAGGATGCCTAACTTCTAGTTATGTCGGGACCCCGAATTTGCAAATCCGGACCCTCTGTGTATTCAGCACTAGTCCAGGAACGCGCTAGTGCACACAGTCTTAACATCGGTAAATATCACAATCATACCACTCAATAATAGTAAAGTACTTTAATTAAATAGTCAAACTGGTTACTCAACCTTATGGTCAAGTTACAAATGTATGCCTCGTAGGGCGAAACTTATTAAGAGAGAAATAGTAGCAGCGGAAAAATAAGATAACTTCGTGGCGCCATCCAGTATACCACAAGCAATCGATTGGGCTGCCCCTAAGTAGAGCGGTTCCTCGTGGAGCTCCTCCTCCAAAGCCGGTGTAGTCTCCTCTTCAACTGGTGTTGTATTGTGGCAAGGGTGAGTACTTGGTACTCAAACAAATCATGCACGAGAATCTGAAGCTAATATACTATATGCATGGCTTGGTACAAAGGAATAGCTCAAGGTATATTTGAAAAACGACATTTAACAAGTATCATAAATAGATTCGAAGCGTGAGAAATAAGTAAAGCATAGATAACTTTTCAAGGAGTTTAATAAACATCTTTCGGCCTAATCCACATTTCCATTAACATCATTATTAATCCAACCCAACCTTTCAAATCCAAGTTATTTTTGAGAAAATCTAACCCTTATTTGTAATTCCCGAGCGATGTCCAATACCGCGGACACGGCTATTCGAATAGATTCTACACTCTGCAGAGGTTATGCACTTTACCCACAAGATAGATCAAACACCACAAAGGCGAGTTCGTGAACAAAGTCTTTCGGAAACTTCTAACAATACAAGTGGTCCTCCCGGTTATTGCACATAACCCTTCCTTTAGCTAAGGCAAAGTTTAGGCCAATCAACCGTTAGATGGGTGGCCTCGGCTCAGTGCGCTCCCAGTACAACTTACACAAAGGGTGTAGTTGACCTCCGAGGTCCCACAGTGCGTTATTAGCAACTTAGTCAACTAGGTCCATCCCATTCTGAGACATGTGGTTGCACGTTAGACCCAGTTCAAAGGCTTGCAAGGTGAAGTCCTTAGGGTGACACAGGGCAAGACTACGAAGAACCAAATCAACATCCCCAATGCCACCTGGCCCACGATTATTCTTACCACATGCCCGGTCGAAAAACTATTTATCAAACCCAGTTGATTACCATGCACCACGTGCCATCAACATCACATGATACCTTTCTAAGCAGGTTCAATATATCATTAAGTCAATATTAACATTTGATTGTCCAAAATCATGTCATGAGCACGTGTGTCTAAGCGGTATACTACAACGATCTAATTTCCCATGTTGGCAATTTAATAATGTCCAACTAGTAAACCACAACTAGGGTGACAAGGGGTCATGGCACATATTTAAGTAATCAAGGTGTCATCTGACAAATTGGTATTTATCTAATTCCCCACATTTAAATAAAGTATTTTCTAATTGAACTAGCATGCAATAGGTTAAATCAAAATAGATTTCAAAATAGGATCAACATGGTCAAAGCACAACTTGCCTTCAAAAAGTACTTGCTCTTGGTCTCGAGTTGGATCACGAGTCAATACTTCTCCCTCGAATCCTTAGGGCGCTTCAGCGTCTACTCGTAAGCGTGCAAATAGCAAATACACCAATAAACAATAGGCAAAAAGTATCCAAACATCCAAATAAAATCCATAAGCAGAGAACATAATTTTATGAATTTTTAGAAGCTAAATCGTCAAATTTGGAGTTAAAACACAAAGGTTATGATTATTTAAAGTTTAAATAATCAATTAAATAATTTTACAGAGAAAAACTTTAGTCAAAAATTAAATAAAATTCATATTTAGGTAGGTCTCAATTTTATACAAATTTAGAAATTTGAATCACTCAAATCGGAGTTGAAGCATAAAGTTATAAGCATTTGAAATTTGAAACAAAATGCAAATCATTATTTCAATTAATAAATCATTTTCTTTTTCGGAAATTAATTGTCAGCCTGGACACGTGTCGGCCTTCGATTGGTCTGGCCGACGTCGGTGGTCCATGGACTCAGTCCACGCTCGGCTCCGGGTCTCACAGTGGACTCGGTCCACGACTCACGTGTCTGTCGCCGACGGTGGGTCCCCTCGGGTAGCGTCATTGCGGCGTTAGCGGGGCTCGGCTGCTATTCTTTGTTGAGCCCGCCTTTCGCTCGCTCACGCCGGCGCGGCTTACGGCGACACGGGGGCCCCACATGTCGATGGCGTGCTCCCGCAGCGCCGCAGTCGCGGCTAGAGCTACGTGGCATGATCGGGCGTTGATTTGGAAATCAACGGTCTGATCGGACCTAATCCACGACGACGTTTGGGCGAAACGTGGTCAATCCGGCCGTTGGATCTAGATCCAGCGGTTGAGATTGAATCACAGGAATCACATGTGGTTCTCACTAGGATGACGTGGCGCAATCCGGGGCGTCGGATCTTGATCGGACGGTTCCACGGAGCTTCGGGCGGCGATGGCGCCGCGGTGGAAGCGGGGTGTCTGCAGGAGGCGGGGCTGACGACCAAGGTAGCGGCGCTTCACGTGGCTCCTCCGGCGACGTCGCGTGGTCACGTTCGACCGCCTTTGGCTGAGGATCCGGATCCGCCTCCTTCTTCTCGGCGGCGGACGGCGCGGAAGTGTGAAAAAACCAACACAAGGCCCTAAGCTACTACGGCGAGCAATCCCGGGCAGCGGCGGTACTGCTAGGGTTTAGCGAGCTAGGGCAAAAGTAGCGGGAGTCACGGCGGTCCTCGAAGCGAGACCCGGCTTTAAATAGCCTCGGCTTCGCGCTCAATCCGTAACCCTAACGGATCGCGGAGGACGCGGCCGGCGTGATCCGATCCGGACTCGGTGGAAACGACGACCAGCGACGTGCGTGTCTGATCAGCCCACGATTGCCGAGCGCGCTGCGGTCAGCCGGACCGGTCGAATGTCTGGCAGGCCCAATCCTGGCATTGAATCTCCGATCCAGCGGTGCCGGATCGAATTAGGTTTAGAAATTTGGTTCGGTCGAGTCACGTGGCTCGGGTCGAACTCGAGTCCAACTCGGGTTCCAACTCGGTCGGATGAATAGTACAAACCCACTCGCATTTTCCAGCGATTTAATATTTAAAATAATTCCCAGTAATTCATTTAATTCATTAAAAATATCAAAAGACTCAGAAAAATTCCAGAAAAATTCTGGAAAATACTTTGGATCATTTTGGACTCAAATAAAATATTTCCAAAAAAATTTTATTTGCAAAGTTTAATTCTTTAATTATTTCAAAATGGAATAAATTCAAATAAATTCCAAATAAATCCAAATAAATTCAAGAAAATTCCAAAAATTCAACAAAGTGCCAAATCACACATGAATTTAAGACAGGCAAAATTTTGGGGTGTTACAAACTACAAAGAAGATTGTCTAC